>OU426898.1:30000-10030000 GCA_911387775.1 Thymelicus sylvestris
TTATATTTTAAACCGCAATAGGCAGACACTAATTGATTTTCTTACGACAATACGTAAATTATTATTACTGTAACTAGCCTAAAAACAAATAAGACACCAAATAAGACACATGTTTTTCGGTGTAAATATTGCTATCTAGAACGGGACTCGCTCACACTTGGCCGGTTTTCATTTAACTTTTGTATTTTCAACTCAATTTTATATTCTACTACCTTTGGGTAGGTACTTAAAGTAACAATATAAAATATTTATACACAACAAAATAATAAGACACAAAAATAAATAATATACCTACGTAAATTTTCCCATACTGCACCGTCCGCACTCCCGTCGCTGTCAGATTAGGTCAGATGACATTATACGAATAGGATTCGTTTCACACCGGGCAGCAGTCACACACACAGATTATGCTGCCCTGGTCAACCTCGCAATGTCAGGAGATCTCGTTAAAAAATTGTACGAGATTGTATTCCGTAACTGTGACGTTTCTAATTTATACTCAAAGAACCCAATTATTTTGTCGGCGAAGCCAATAAAGACGCATAATCTTAATATTGAACTTGGCTCTTATTTCACATTTATGTTTTTGATGGGATTTTATTTTTGTTAAAACATGCTGTAGGTCATCGTAAGAGAAACCTTCCTACGGCTTGGTGGTAGAGCTTCGTGCAGGAATTACAGGATAATAATAATTATTATTTGTTAATATTATAACTGGCATTTCTGCGTGGCTGCTCCACCAAGAACATCGAGCTTGAGAACAACTCTGTTGCTGGTGTCCATGGGCACCTGTGACCACTTCTCCTCTGGTGGCTCATCCTGTCTTTTTTATACCAAAAATACCATCCAAGCTCGAATTGAATCGGCTGCGGTCCTGCGTACAATATTATTAATTCCGAAGTAGTTTCAATAATCTGAAAGAATTTTTAACTATAGGTATGTATGTGTCGCGGACTCGCGGGTCACACTCTGGGTTAGACGAGAAAAATCATCAGCACTAAGCTTGTAGCCTTGTAGGGAAGTAACTACACTAATTTTTTTTAAGATTTTATTTTACGACTTTGTGGTTTTTCAAAAACAATGGGTTCGATTCCTGGCTAGGAATACTGTTTTTTTTTAAACTCTAATGTTGCAATGTTAGCTTTCATCAAAATCGGCTCTTAGACTCCTTTGAGTATTTTTCGCTATTCCTCATAGTTTCGGATTTATTCATCCACGCCCACTTGAAAAATTCACAAGTACCTATTATAATATGACTAGTGCTCTCATATTTCATATCATGGTCTACATGTGTGGTAACAAGACTCCATAGTCCATACATCCTCACACACTTTCACATTTATTATTTATGGAAAACTATCACGGCTTGGATAGCTTGAGTAGTTATTATGTGATGAAATACGAACCCCTACATTGCACGTGGTCTGGTCGGTCGTTGTTATTAGTTCCCAGTTGTTTAGCCACGACTTCTCAAATTTACAGATTCGTGTTGTCCACTAACCTCTATTTCTGCGCTGGAACAGTGTAGTGTGTACAGACCTCCCATACGACGAAGAGATATCTTCTCCATTTCAGACCGACAATGTTTTGCAGCTCCTTATAAACAAGGGGCTGAATAATTAATTATACTAAATATCAGTATAGGTGTCAGTGTATACGTATGAGTGATATAAGATGAGTGTGGTGGGGCAGGTTCGGCGGGGCGGAGGCGCCGCTGGAGCGCGGTGCGGTGTCCCCGGGCACGTACTGCACGCGCACCTACGAGGAGTGCCACCGCAAGCCGTGCCGCCTGCAGAGCCCCAACTACCCCGGCATGTACCCCAGGTACACGGTACACGGTACACTCACTGACACTCCCACCTCACCACTGTCACCTCCCTACCGGCGGCTCACTGATCTACTGAGCTACGACAGTTGACAATCAGTTCAGTTCACGAGTGATAGAAACGCACCTACCTAGACATGGTAAAACAATATAATTATTTTACTGTGAAAGTCCGAAACGCCGCGAATCTTCTCATATAAAGCCGGTTGATGTCGGAGTCAAGTAATAAATCAAAGTAATAATTTCGGACTTTCACCTTAGTAATTTGTAATTGTCGATATTCTCCGGTGAATCGGTGAATTGGTGAATCGGTCATTTCAGTATATCGGATGTTCACAGTTCAATAAATAAATCATTGCGTAGGTGGGAACAAGCCAAAATTAAATTGATTGTAATAGCCGGCCGGTAACTGCAACGTGTGTGGTGTAGGAACGTGACGTGCTACTGGAGCCTGCGGCAGAAGGACATCCCGACGTGCAAGCACGCCATGATCTCCGTGCGCCAGGACTACGCGCACAAGATGCAGATCAAGCGCTCCATATCGATGGCCAGGTGAGGCTGACATGTTGAGGGCTCGCGCTTGTCACATTCTATTGGGATGGTCTGGTACAAGGATAGAAATGTAGCAACCACGTCCAATACAAATTATGAAGACATTAATTTAAAGCCTTGATGATGACCATCCAGAACATTGTATATTTCGAGAAAAAATAGGTAGTGCCCCCGTGACCCTCGATATGAAAATATGTAATAAATAAAGTTTATTTCCGATCTCGAGAGCTCGAGAGATATCTCACTTCAATACTTTGTCTACAATGTAGACTCTACATTATAAAAGACACCCGTGTGCAAAATGTCAACTTTCTAACTACGAGTAGATGGATTGGGAATTGGGACCGGGTGTTGTTACATCATTTAGTCATATAAGATTGTGGTTCTTGGTATAAATGCTGAACCAACATCGCGACATGCGGCACGTAATGTAATGGTGCATGGTGGTGTATGGTGGTGTGCAGCCTGAACAAGACGGGGCGCGTGGTGCGCGCGTGGCGCGAGTGCACGGGCGAGTGCGACCGGCTCATCTTCTACGACGGCGCCTCCACGGACGACCCCGTGCTGGTGGAGTACTGCGGCGGCGACTGGCTGCCGCGCGTCACGGCCCGCGGGCCCGAGATGCTGGTGGCCTTCCACTCCTCGCCCTTCTCCGCGCCGCTGCGGCCGGCCGCGCCGCACGCGCCGCTGCGCGGCTTCGAGCTCGACGTCGACGTCATCTTCGCCGACTCGGACTCGCTGGACTACGCCAGGTGAGTGAGTGAGTGAGGCACGCTGCACGCCCCCACACTGCCCACACTGCCCACATTGTTTACATTGATGTAAGTTTGCTTAGGAATACATCTGCACAATTTCACCAAATAGATAATGTATACTGAAGTGACACTCTTTTGATCTTGGAAGAAAGACGACAGAAATCGACAGACACAATTGTAGGAAAAGCTTGCTCCTTCTTTTTCACACATCCGTCAGATTACATAACTATTTAGTTTTTATACAACCTCCAACAACGACATTTTGTTCTCACCGTATCTACGCCAGTTTCAAGCGCTAGAATCAGAATAAAAAAAGTACAAAATAAAAAAATATTTTTCCATCATTATTATCACCCCAATTCATCAGGCCCACGTGGCCCTGATGCAATATTTACGCGATTATATTTACGCAATATTTGACTTTAAAATGCAAATTTTGTTTAGAGTCAAGTGTCCCCCTACTGGCTAAACGGTTGGAGTTGGACAAGTGAAAAAATTCTCAAAAATAGGTTATAATATGATGAATTTACAAGGAAAACTATCACGGTTATGTTAGCTTAAGTAGTTAATGGTTCAATGCATATAGGGTATCGGTTCATGTTGGACATTTGAAAAATTCATGGTAGTAGTATCCCGTGCACTGTGTGGCGAAACTTTAAATGATGAGACAATAAAATATTCAAGACTACAGCTCGCAAAACCGCAAATTTGGAATGTATAAATTAACAAGAGGATTAATGCAGTCGTATCGGGTAGGGAGGCTCGGCGATGCGAGTTCCACGTGAAGGCGTCATCGTCGGAGGAGGAGAGCAACACGACGGCGGCGCTGGGAGGGGGTGCGGCGGGCGCGGGGGGCGCCGGTGGGGGGCGCGGGCGGCGCGGCCGGATCCGCGCGCCCACGCACACCCTGCCGCCCAACACTACCTGCAGCTGGACCTTCCACGGCCGGCCCGGTGAGACGATCGTGTTACTTGATTGAATGCCTGAACAACTGTAAGATCACTGCTTTACATTTAGGACGATGCCATGCTGGGTAAATTTCAAAGCAACGGTAAATTTATTGTAGGGGATCTCGTCTGGATCTATTTTTCGAGTTTCACCCAATACTCGCTGGTGGAGCCGCGACGGAGTGATAGTGGGGAGCGGGACGAGGACGCGGCCGGGACCGCGCGCCCGCCACCGGGGAGGTTGCGGATAGCGAGCGGCGCGGCGAGCGGCGTGGCGGGCGGGGCGTGCGCGGTCGAGCTACGCATATGGGACGGCGGCGGGGACGGGACGGGCGAGGGCGCCGCCATGGCCCGCTACTGCGACAGTGCGCCGGCGCTGTGCGCGCGCGCCGCCCTCGCCAACGCCACGCGCTCGCCTCGGCCGTGCGCCCCGCCGGACGGGTACGTGTCCGCCGCGCCGCTGCTGGCCATCGCGGCCACGTCGCGGCCCGGCACCGCCACGCACCCGCTCGCCTTCTCCCTGCACTACGAGTTCATCGACGCGCGGCTGGAGGGCGCCCCACTGCCGGCGGCGGAGTCCCGCACGCGCACGGAGCCGCCGGAGTGCGCGCGGCGGCTGACGGTGCCGGGCTCGTTCTCGTCGCCGCGGAACGCGCTGTGGTTCGGGCGGGGGGGCGCGCGGCGGCTGCGCTGCCTGTACCGCATCGAGGCGCCGGCGGGCTCGCGCGTGGAGCTGCGGCTGCACGCGGCGGCGTTCGGCCGCGAGCCGCGCTGCACGACGCGGCTCGACGCGGCCACGGGCCGGCCGACGTGCGCCCCGGACCCCGGGGACCCCCCCGACTCGCACCCGGCCGACGGCCCGCTCGACTTCGACGGCGACGTGGAGACCCCGCTCCGGATCCCCCATCTTCGGATTTACGAGTCGCCGTGGCCGGGATACAGGGTGAGTGGCGTAGATCGAGGCAAGTGTCGATCGGTCGGTGGTGCGGGGTGTGTGTGTGTGTGTGTGTGTGATGTGTGTGTGTGTGTGCCAGGTGCTGGTGGCGTGCATCTGCGACAACGTGAGCGCGCCGCTGCAGCTGGTGTCGGGCGGCGGCGCGCTGGAGCTGCAGCTGGCGGCGGCGCGGCTGGCGGCGCGCGAGGACCAGCGCCACCTGCACTTCCGCGGGGAGTGGGCGCCGCGCGCCGCCCCCGCCGCGTGCGCCGCGCGCCGCCGCCTGCGCCCCCCCGGACAACACGTCGCGCTCACCTTCCCCTACAGGTACCACACTCTATACCGGTAGCTAAAAACATATCGCTTTTAAACTCGTATTTTCTTAATTATCTAACCCATGGCAGGATAATTATCGTGAACATGATGACATGTATCGCGGTGTGTGTGGTGTGTGTACTGTACGGTGTGTGTGTTGCAGCGGCAACAAGATGTCGGAGTGCGGTGAGACGCCGTTCCTGTTGGTGGCGCGCGGCAACCGGTCGGTGTTCCTGCGCGTATGGGGCGCCGAGCTGCCCGCCGCCGCCCCGGGCGCCGCCCTCGGCACCGACCCGCCCGCCTGCCACACCACCAACCGGGTGCTCGTCTACGACGCGTACACGTCGCGGTCAGTGCTGCTGCTGCATACATATACATACATACATTAACGATTGTGAAGTTTCAAGTTCTCATTTGCTCGCGTATTGTTTTGTTTCTCATTACAAAATTTTCATTCAAATTTATTTCTCATCCGATTCCGTTTACAAAATTTTCATTCAAATTTATTTCTCATCCGATTCCGTTTACAAAATTTTCATTCAAATTTATTTCTCATCCGATTCCGTTTACAAAATTTTCATTCAAATTTATTTCTCATCCGATTCCGTTTACAAAATTTTCATTCAAATTTATTTCTCATCCGATTTCGTTCACCAATCTACTGTTACTGGCAGGTTGATCCGCGCGGTGTGTCCGAGCGCGGGCGCCGCGGGCGGCGGGGGGGAGGGGCCGGTGGTGCAGCTGTTCACGGAGGAGTGGTGGGCGCGGGGCGCGGCGCGCGAGGCGGCACTGCTGGTGGTGTGGGCGGCGCGCGAGCCGGGCGCCGCCGCCTTCGCCTGGATGGAGGTGTGGCGCCCCGCTGGTGCGGGGGCAGCGGGGGCAGAGGGGGTGCCGGCCGCGGTGAACGGCAGCTCGCTGTGCGCGCACGCGTGCGTGTCGCTGGGCGCGTGCATGGCGGGGGCGCTGTGGTGCGACGGCGCGACGGACTGCCCGGGCGGCGAGGACGAGCGCGGCGGGTGCGGCGCGGGCGCGCGGCTGCTGGCGGCGCTGGGCGCGGGCGGCGCGGGGGGCGCGGCGGCGGGCGCGGGGGGCGCGGCGGGGCTGCTGCTGCTGGCGGCGCTGCTGCTGCGGCGGCGGCGGGCGCGGGGCGCGCGGCGGGCGCGGGGGGCGCTGGCCGCCAGCCGGCTCACGGAGGAGCTGCTGTACGACGCGTCGCGCGCCTCCTCGGCCGCGTCCTCCTGACGCCGCGAGCGCTCCGTCGAGTACATCCACGTGGACCGCGAGACCACCGTGTGACGGAGCGCCGCCCCCCCTCCCCCCACAGCGATGTCGTCGCCGGCCGACATTTGAGTGTCTTTGTTTTCTGTGAATTGAACCGCTCGGAGAACCGATGGATGTGAAACGCACGCGCGAAACGAGTTGTGGACGATCTCGAAACGTCACTGCCAAAAGTTATAAATATATTTGATAGGATAAACATAATTATGTAGTGTGTCGAGAGTGGAACTCTATGACCCGACTGTGTATACTGTATATCCGAGTGCGAGTGTCTGTGAAGGAGCATGGCCGCACGTGAATAACGAATAGAGTACCGTATGTTAGACGAAACTTATCGTTTCAGTAGAGAACGACTGGTCGGAGAGCGTCAGACCGGACCGGACCAGACCAGACCGGACCGGACCGGACAGTCGGGCCGCCGGGTCAGCGGGCCGTGTCACTCGGGAAGTGTTATTTTCAAATTTGATGTTTTTTGTTTTCATATTGTTATCGTTTCTGTATAAATATGTGTAATATTCTGTAATATTTTTAATGAACTATCCCGTCCCTCGTTTTCACTTAAGTTGTGGATCGCTAAAATTAAAAGAATAGTTTAAACTGCAATTCAAATGTTTTAATTATTCCTTCGCCACAACTATTCAGCACGCAATTTCAGTTACGCGATGTTCCCCCCCCCCCATGCATTTGCAGATACCTCCCTCCCACATATCACACTAACATATTACGACACCATTTTACCATACAATATTCTACAAATCAAATCAAATCAAATCAAATCAAAATCTTTTATTCATATAGGTATCACTGATACACTTATGCACGTCATTTTTTAATCTACCAGCTTTTCGGAAAGGCGCTTTGTCAAGGAGGAGAAGAAATCTCCACTACTGCACTACTATTTATATGTAATAATGTAATAAAACAATACTCCCCGGGTTAAATGACGTTGCAAATTCGAATTCCTGATTGACAGTTTGAACCGGCGACTGGGTTGAGTAGTCCGATAAGTTTAGGCAGCACTTGCGTTGATTTAATCCTAATTTTATATATTTATACAAATAATCACTCCTTAAAAACTAAATATTACAACTTTTTGTGTTTATTTACCACGTAAAAACTAATTTAATGCAATTTATTAACAACAGCTGATTGCAAAGACGTTTAGCTGGCAGTGTTGCCAGATTGATGCACGGCATTCTACGGCATTATCACCTAGATCTCGGCCCTCTGGCCACTCGGCCACAGTATGAATGTATTGAAAGTTTGCACTACCAGAGGGTACTCACCCTCTGCTAGTGTAAGCTTTCAATACAATGTTACAGAGCGATCGCTAAAATAAGAAAAAAAGAAAATAGTTTTTCTCGGATGAAGCATTACTATTTCATAAAATGTAAACCATGCGAGCTACCCGGGCCTACATAATATAAAACACATTGTGCAAGTCAACTGCGACCCTACTGAAAAGATCTGAAAATTGAAAATGCTTTGAACTATTCACTGGGTTACAGTTTATCGAATTTCGTAGAATAAATTTGGCAAGCACCTCCCCGCCACGAGCCCGCCGCGCCGTCGCGCGTCGTTAAGTGATCAGTAATAATAACGCTTAATAACGCTTCACACTCATAGCCCCACACTAGGATTCCCTGTATCGTGGGTGCCATGGACAACACACAACATAGACAAGGACATTCACACCCAGACCGAGAACAGAAATTCAAACTCATCATTCAAATTTCCGCCTCGCTGGGAATCGAACCCAGGAGCCTCGGTGCGGCGATCCGGCATGGTAACCATTGCACCACACTAGTCGTCAAATGTAATGACAGTTATCTCTGTTTTAACAAGTTAAATGAATGTGTGGCAGGTCAACCTAATGCGCGTTATGAAATGGACCTTACAAAATCGGGGAGGGGGAGAGATATTTATTTAATGATGCCAAAGAAGTATAACTTCTCACGCGCGTACAAAAGTACACGCACCCTTTTTTTTAAAGCTGAAAGAATAAAATATACCTCTCAACTAGCACAGCTATTAGTAATGGATTGGTTGACGCGGTTGACGTTGATTCTCATTTCTCTTGTCTACCGATTTGACAAATTAATGTTAAACCTCCTGTGTGAGCGTCAGCTTAATCTATAATTCTGTAGTATAATATCATAAGTGTTTATAGAATATACCTACACAGAATCTTTATAATAAGTTAGTGTTGTGAGATTAATAAAAAATTAAAATGTGTGCAATTCACACGTGGTAGAAGTGAAACCTTCAAAATTTTTGTTTTCAAGATTATGAGACGAATGTAAAATTTCGGAAAGATGAGAAATGTAGGTTACACTAATCTAGGTTACATCAATGCATGTATCCCGGCCATCCAGTCAACTAGCCATTTCTCACACCTCGCGGCGCTGTCACCGCTAGCCGCCCCACGAGCGCCCTGTAATGACATTATTAAACATATTATTAACTGAGCGTCACCCGAATTGAAAGTTGTTGCTATGACACGAGGCATCCAACACAGGTGTGAGGGTGTGAGAGTGTGAGGTGGCTAGCAGTGAGCCGCGAGCCATGCGCCGCGCTGGCAGCTCCGGCGCGCTGTAGATAGGTTAGTGTATATAGTGTGGTGATGGCCTTGAACTAGACTCGTATTGGCTGGGGGGAGGTGGTGGGGGGCGGGGAGAGGGAGCATCAGCAATCAGCACGCTCCGCACACCGCGTGGGGCCCAGGGCCCGGGGCCCGGGGCCCGGGGGGTCGGCTGTCGGCTGTCGGCACGCCAGCCTGCGCTCTACTGCTCCCGTCTCGCGGCCCCACACTGCCCCACACGGCCCCACACGGCTCGGCCGACAACACTCCTGAAGACGGCTTATTAATTACCTGCTAAGTGAATAATTTACACTTACACCTCGATTGAATGCAACTGGATTGAAGAGTCTTTCTGCCAATTTTAGACTGGAATAACTACATTGAAGTTGGTTTTAATATAGAAATAGTTACCAATTTATTAAAGTATTCATGCGTGTTCTATTGCAGGTGTTTGGAAGACGATAAAATTAGAGAAATATTAAGGTAAACTCAATAATATAATTATTGTACTTTTACACTCTTTAATTAACTCCTAAATAACTTGTCTAATAATACACTGGCACGAGTATAGCATGATGTGCTCCGAGCGCAGAATTAGGACGACTGACTTGTGAGAGCAGGTCAGCAGGCAGGGTTGTTAACAAGCCCCAAGCGCCACTTCACATACTTCAGTCGGCACCTAATAAATTACAATGGCATGTCTCCACGAGTAGATAACCAAATTTATTCTCCGTTTGATCATTTAGCTGTGGATATAAATATAACGTTGATTTCTGGGATAGATTCAACTTTAGAATTTGCAACTGTTCATAGTTATATAGGTAGAATATCTCCAAAATTGAATGTTAGTATTGCGGGTGTTGCTGATATATTATTATGATAATTAACACGAATATTTAAAACCAGGTAATATGATTGTAATAAGTTAGCAATCCCGACGCCGCGGAGTGGTTTACACTCTACCCACCGCGCGCTGTGGACCTGATTGATGTTCTGATAACATTGGGTTCAAAATGAATATTATAGCTTGATGACTCACTTTACGGAACGATTTTGTAATTGAAAGCCGAGAGCCGCACGCTGGATTCACTTAAACACCTCCGTTATTTGCGGCGCCGCCGGCTCCCCGCTCCCCGCTCCCCGCTCCCCGCTCCCTTGTATTTCTCCTAAGCTGTATTTTTATGAATATCCGTTCAGCTCTGCTCCACTCCGCTCGTGCTGTTTCCATTGAAACGGAGCGGAAATTTCGAGCATAGTGATTGGTCAACTCACGCACCGCTAAGCACCGCTCCGCCCAGCTCCGCATCAATGGAAACCCAGCCTAAGGGTGGCCACTCACGGTCGCGCCATTTGGCGTGGCTCCAAATGATTTATGTCAAAATGGCGCGATTGGACATATAGATTTTTTATCACACCATCAGTTTTTCACATTCACGATCAAATTTTGGCTGTATATCACGCCATTTGACGCGATGGACTGACCGTGAGTGGCCACCATAACAGAGATCGGCGCTACACTCGCTCTACGACCGACGTGCTACGCCGCGCTACGCTGCGCTAAGCCGAGCTACGCCATGCTACGCCGAGCTACGCCATGCTACGCTGCGCTGAGAACCCAATCATGACGTATAGCCGTGCTGTACTAAATCTCGACAGTGTCATTCATTTAGCAATTATTACGTATGTACCTACTAAATATCATCACTTTAAAGAAACCTTGAGACTATGTTTTAAAATGTGATTTAAAATTAGACAGAGTTTTAAAAGGGCACCTATATGAGGCGCCGCGGCCGGCTGCTGCTACTCGGTAATCTCACCTCACGGCTCACGGTGCCCTCACTGCCCTCACTCCGCACGCGCACGGCAGGAGGGCCCGCGCCACTGCCTGGGGTTTTATTAGCGACCGAGAGGTCTCGCAGATATTTCGCAGATCAAATTCCATCCCGCATATATCATATTCCTTTTGTCGCATTATGCGATGGTATTTAATAAGCGAGAATCAGAAATGTTTTCCTTGGCGGGTGCATATGGCTCGCTACGCACTGCCGTCGGGGCTGCCGGGGCTGCCGAGCGGTTTTGGACCTTGCCGTCCGGACAATAAGGGCCCGTGTGGCGTGTCAGGTGCGTGCCGCCGGCGGCTGCCGAAGCCCGCTGATTGCTAATACGTTGTGTCAACCGTCCCCCTCCCCCCCTCCCCCCGCCCGCCCGCCGGCGCGCGGTGAAGTGTTCTCTCGTGTGACGAGAGCGTGATGATTGCGATCACTCGATCAGAAAAATAACATACTTGTAAAATCAAAACATTAGTTTCTTTGGAAAAACGTCGCATTGACAAGGTACCAGTTCTAATATAGGCACAAGAAGGCTGAAGATGGTATAAGGGTTAGGTTAGCCTTACCGACATTTTCGAGCCTATAAGCTGGTAATTAATTTGTAAATATACCTCACTGAAATATATTGTCTGAATTACACAAAATTATTATTGAGTTACTTTCAACTGTTGCGGTGTAACGTCCATCGGCGGCGGCGGCGGATACAATCGATGTCGATGATTTACGGCCGGTCTCAATAATGTACTATCAGTTGAACTCTGGTACATATCAGAGATAAAAAGTAAAGGCTGATCTCCCGGCAACTGCCGTCTCTCAAATCAAAAGTAAGCCAACAAAAGTAAGATCATGGGTAGATAATATTCCAGTGACATTTCTCCCTCTGGTTTTTACGTCCCTCTGAAAATTTCGTTTTCGCATAACAATAAAAAAAATTATACTTTTATACTTTTTTATAGTTTTTATTATAAAAAGGAACTCAATGTTTTTGATTATAAACTTATTTCATTTTAATATTAAAATAATAATTTGTTCCAAATGTACTGTGAATTTCGCGGATGAAGTTAATAAAATAATGTTATGTGTAACCTGGAACAATGCTCCACTAGTAACAAAACGCAGCATTTGAAGTTTAGCACTCCGACGATGACATGTTATTGTTATTTGACATTCGTTGATGTCGCTTGGTTACCCAAAATATAAACAAGGTTTCTCATAATTTTTATAATATTAATTAGTTTTATGAATAAATGAAACACATAGCTCAATAAAAACCGTGAGTATATACTTTATTTGTTGATAAAATAAAATATATTATTATGTTTAGTAAACAAAAAAATGTAGTAATTGTAAATTGTTGTAATAATTGTAGCAGTGATAGCCTAGCGGTTATAACGTTGGTCTCCCGAACGAAGTGTTTATTCCTACTTGTCCGGGGCCCGAGTTCAAATCCTGGCACGCACATCTAATTTTCAAATATTATGTGCGTATTAGAAGTTAATTATCACTAGCTTCGGTGAAGGAAAACAATAAACATCGCGAGGAAACCTGCACACCGGAGAGTTCTCCATTAAGTTCTTAAAGGTGTTTGAAGTTTACCAATCTGCACTTGGCCAGCGCGGTAGACTATGGCCTAATACCTCTCACATTGCGAGAGGAGACCCCGAGCCCAGCAATTATGGGTTACTGCTTCTTTTTGCTTTTAAACAAAAAATTGTTGCCAAATGTACTAAAGGAAGTTTCTTTTCAGATGAAGTCCAGACCCTTCACAAAAGATGAAGTACCTTTCTTCATAAGGCCAAAATAGTAGCCAATAGCTATTGATATAGCAGGGATACACCATTATTTCTGAAAAAACGAAATGTTTTTGTTATAATTTCAAAATAAATCTAACTTAAAAAGCTTATTGTTCTTGTTTTATTAAAATACCTACTTACCTAAAACTTTAAAGATAGGAATTGTTATCAATTGTCATTCACTGCCGCTTTTAACCGACTTCAAAAAAAGGAGGAGATTCTCAATTCGACTCTATTTTTTTTATGTTTGTTACCTTAGAACTTTGGACTGGGCGAACCGATTTTGATGATTCTTTTTTTAATCGAAAGCTGGTGCTTGTCATGTGGTCCCACATTTTGAACGAGATCTGACAAGTAGTTTTTGAGTAACTTTGAAGTCGGTTATTTTTTGTTAGTAAAATTTAGATTATGGTTTATGTTTAATCTGAATCTAGGTAGTAATAAACAAAATTGGATTCACATAATTCAGTCATATATGTAGACATATATTTTATACGAGGACAATTTCGGCGATCTTGGTACCGTATTAAAAAGGCGGAATCAAATATACAGGCTTCACAAAATTCATTATCACTCATCACTGATTAATAAATCCATGATGTTTTGATAAATTTTCTTTACAATATATGAGAAATCTACCAATTATCCGTCGAAATCGAGCGATGTGAAAGACTCCGATAGTTGGTAACTTTTATTACCGACAGTTAGCTGTCAAAGCGTTATTGAGACGCAAGTGTTTATTTTTGTATGGACCAACATACCTACGGTATGACTTGGCCCTCCGAACGATAGATCAATGTCATCGGTATATATTTTCTATCCACCGAAGGTTATTGAGACGCAAAAATTGACAAATATGACAGATGACATACTAATGATAGCATTTTCTACATTTTTCTAACTGTTAGTACATTATTGAGACCGGCCGTTAATAACGTCGGCTGCCCGCTGGCCGATGTTCGTTCGCAAATTGGTCATTGGATGACTTCATCGCTGCTCTCGTGGAATAACTCGAGCGGAGAGAAATAATGAGCCGGCAATGGATGCAAAATAAATCAAAGTTAAAGAAACAAAAGAATGGAGAGCGGGTCGAAGCGGGATGCTTGCGAGAATATTTTGAGTAAACATGAATGAGTATTCTTAACTTCGTGTTGAAGTGTACTTATTCGGTCTCGGTCAGCTACTGGATTTAAAGTTATAAAATCATGCTTCATTATAATTCCAAAACAAATCATATTGTTATATTGTAGGGAGCTTGGGTTAACATTTAGTGTCTGTTCAATTTCAATCGGTTGACATATAAAAAACAATTATAAATTTAAAGAATACCGTTCATACATTTATTCGAGTTACCGGTTACCGATATTAAAATAGATTAATTTTGTTTCTTTACGTGTGCCCCGTACAAAAGTGTCACGGCAGAGCAGATGAGTTATTATTTTTAATAGTGTAACTACAAGTCAGTTTTGGTTCGGGTCGTGCGGTGGGTCGCGGCGTGCGGGGTGCGGGGTGGGGGGCGGGGGGGGGGGGGTGCTCTAGTCACACAATTAGTGCACCGGATAATTAGCGCATTACCCGCCCGCAGCCGCTCATGCTCAGATTATTACACCGAAATGCATGTGGCTGCACCGCGACATTCCATCGTCGTCGCTAGGGTTGTAGCGTGCGTCGCGTCGTCGCGGAGCGGTGCGCTGTGGGACGTTACGGTGAGACACGGTTCGACACGGCGCGACACGGCGCGACACGGCGCGACACGGTGCGACACGGTGCGACACGGTGCGACACGGTGCGACACGGTGCGACACGGTGCGACACGGTGCGACACGGTGCGACACGGTGCGGCACGGAACGACACGGCGCGGCACGTTGCGTGCGGGTCGACAAAGGCAAGGCACGCGGCTATTTGCGACCGTTGATGGTTTATGCATTAATACTATTTAAAAGGTACCGTCAAATAGTCACACGGACAAAAACGCATTATTAAAGTTAAATACAAATATAGTAGAAAACTAACTTGTATTTCTGTCAATAACTGGAAGCTTTCTTTATTGAGCTAATTTTTGCAGGGAGTAGATATATTCTCTTCTACAACTTCCTCTATCAAAACACAATATATCGTATTTATTTTTCAGACAGATCCTGATTGACGACGCTATGGTTATCAATCAGGATCTGTCTGGTCAGGTAGTTTAGTTTCTTCTTATTAATTTTTCCATTGTTTCTATTTTTAATACGTAAGCAGTGTGTTCATATTTAGAAGGATGTTCAGTACAATAAACTGTATATTATGTATGTATTTACTAAATTTGTAAAGTGCAATGTCCAGTTTTGTGAACCTAAAAAAAGAAAAACCCTATTCTCTTTCACAACACTTTAGAATGTCGCTCGTGCGCTCCGGACACTTCAGCAGTCAGCCACACGCCACACGCCACACGGCACACGTCACACGCCACACGCCACACGCCACACGCCACACGCCACACGCCACACGCCACACGCCACACGCCACACGCCACACGCCACACGCCACACGCCACACGCCACACGCCACACGCCACACGCCACACGCCACACGCCACACGCCACACGCCACACGCCACACGCCACACGCCACACGCCACACGCCACACGCCACACGCCACACGCCACACGCCACACGCCACACGCCACACGCCACACGCCACACGCCACACGCCACACGCCACACGCCACACGCCACACGCCACACGCCACACGCCACACGCCACACGCCACACGCCACACGCCACACGCCACACGCCACACGCCACACGCCACACGCCACACGCCACACGCCACACGCCACACGCCACACGCCACACGCCACACGCCACACGCCACACGCCACACGCCACACGCCACACGCCACACGCCACACGCCACACGCCACACGCCACACGCCGCCCGCCACCGAGTGTCGAGAGGCGTCGTTAATTGAATTTATTGTGTCTCGCTGCATGCAAGTGACGACATTTGCTCCGACTCCGCAGTGGAACAGTTTGCAGCCACACCACACTCGATGCGCCAGTCAACTGTTCCCAGCATATCGTTAACTAACGTGGAGGAAGGCTAGGACATAATGGTCTTTATGATATGCCTTTGCCTTGATGATGTGGCATTGTATGAAACACATTACCGGTGGGTGAAGCCGGTGGGTGCGCGGGTGCGCGGGGAACGGCACATTTCTTCAGGTTAGTTACATTTTTTAAATAACATGTTAACATAGCGTATTACGTATGTAGGTACATCCATAATGTGTCGCTCTCCCTTTGGTCGTAACAACCGAAATGCCGCCGTTCACTCAAACCTATTCTGGGTCGCGTTATGCAGCATTCCAATTTGTGGTGACATCCTCTCTGCGTCCCTTTGTCTCGAGGAAGAGGACAAAAGCCACGAAAATGGGGCACCAGCATCAACATCCCTGAATAGTTCGCCCTCAGCCGCCGCGTTACTCTTCCGAAATCTCGAAAGGCGACGAAGTGGGTCGGAGCAGTTGTCGTAACGAACTAAATTGTAAATTGTTTACAGCGGCAGATATCACCGTCATAAAGTATTTTTGATCAATGTATCTAAATTATCGTAGTTCAACAAGATGATAATCGAAGAGTACTTTTCGAATAGATTACAGCATGATCTTGAACATAACCAAAAAAAAATAGTTAAAAAGTCTCACTTCTCACAAACGCTGTCTGTCTGGTAACTTTGAAGTAAAGTGCAATACTGAAATATGAGTAGCTAAATTTTATCAAAAGATGTTTTAAGATTTATTCTGTCTTCTGTGATTTGGCCCATAGCCTTCTTGTGGTAGAATTTATCAACCTTAACAGCCATCGAACTGTAATTCTTCAGCTTAGAACATAGGCTATGTTTCATCTCGTTATCATAAAAGCCTAGGAAGTTACGTGCCATAACGGGTACGCTCGAGCGGTCTTGCTTAAAACAAACTACACGATCCATTGGGCAAATCTTAAAGGGTGTCGGTGGTTAGGTAGTACATATTGGGGTAAGCCCAAGTCTTTTCATATATTCGGTTTAAATTATCTTTGTTTCTCATAAGATATACATAAAAGTATTCGTTATTTGAGTGAATTTGAAAATTTAATTTGTGAAGTGGTTTTGTTCGCGAAGTTGTGTAACTATCTAAGTGTTAGTGTGTGTGTATGTTGCTATGTTGTTATTACATTTCTCTATGTTTTTCATTTTCATTTTTCATTATCGATAAAAACATTTTTAATTTTCAATGTAACTTTTTGTGCAACTGTTTATTTTATATTACTATAAGGTGTTTCCTGGAAACCAGATATTTGTCACCTTTTTATCTTGTTGCTATAATATGATAATGGAAATTGATGATTGCTGCCGACAACGACCGCCCCGACACACATATCAACTGTCCGTCATCACTCTATCATCCAGCGGTCGCCGGACAACACACAGGGACAAAAACACACACCTGTACCGAGAATAAAAATTTAAACTCATTATTCAAATTTCCTAGCTGGGAATCGAACCCCGACAGGCGAGTCGGCATGGTAACCAGTAACCACTACGCTACGGTCGGCTATTTCTACATTTTGGAGCTTTATTTTGACGACCCGTGTGGCGCAATGGTTACCATGCCGGATCGCCGAACCGAGGTTCCTGGGTTCGATTCCCAGCGAGTGAGTTTGAATTTCTGTTCTCGGTCTGGGTGTGAATGTCCTTGTCTAGTGTGTTGTCCATGGCACCCACGACACAGGGAATCCTAGTGTGGGGCTATGAGTGTGAAACGTTATTATTATAGCGTTATTATGTATTCTGCTGTCGGTCGCTGCTGTGGTTTTTGTATTTGACATTCTGGTTTCCAACACGAAACAATTAAATGTATTCACATCGGTAATTCATTGAAACTTTCTATTATGCGGGTAGAGAAGAGATATGGATCAACGAAGCCCCCAGATTAGTGAACCGCTTCTTTTTCAGCAAAGTGGGGCCGGAAGGTAACGGACGGTACAAGACGGTAGTGGCTATCTATCGGTGAGAAATGCTTGATAAAAATGCATATAATTTGGATGGATGGATGCAAACTGCGTTGACTATTTCTAAACGTGAGGAATCAATTTCTCAAGGCAAAGTCTAGGGCAGGTCATTTACTAAAATAAATAATTGAATTATACCTAATTTCCAATGACGGCAGCAACAATAACGACATAACGAGGGGCACTAATGCCCGCTAATCCCTAACCCGCTGGCGCGGCCGGCGCGGTGTGCGGTCGCATCGCTCATTAGTTTCCTATTGCCGTATCTCATTACGCTTTGGCCTTTTATGCAGATCGAAGCCACGACCGAACGAACCACTGTATTTAATAATCAATTTTCAGTGAAACAGCAGCGTTTCAATTACTACTCGCCCAGCCAGCCTCACCAATCATTACACCCTGCACCCTGCACCCTGCACCCTGCACCCTGCACCCTGCACCCTGCACGTCTGCCCTGGGCTAGCGAACACTCACATTGTTCATAAAGGTCCTCTCCTGTTGTCGCGGATGGTCTGGAGGAACACAAGTGATGGATGATCGATTAATAAACCGAAAGCGGCTGCAGAATACTGGCATCATTCACTCTTCAGTTCATTACATACAATAAAGAGATGTCGCCGGCGCATAGTATCTGCCATCCGTCGTAAGTTAGTACGGCAAGTATTCGTCGAGCCGCTCCGCGCCGTGATATTTGAGACTATGACTTATTTGGAGTGTTTACAGGTGCCGGAGCCGGTCGATACGGCGCTCGAGAGTCGTTCCGCCGGCAAATTGAGGTTGACCCGGTCACAGGGAGCACCGAGCACCGAGCACTCTTAACGACTTAGTTCGTTCAAACCCGCTGTTACGTTTAATAAATTCCCTCCGCCGACTGGAAACACCGCTTTGCGAGCTGTTTCAGGTTTTGTAGAAAAATATTCCGCTTTGTTCCCCTCGACTTGCCAACTTGTTAGGAGTAGCGCTCGACTAAAATGTTCAACAAATTGTAACGATGTAGGCCGGCGTTCTAAAGATCGTCGGAACGGTGTTTTCACATGCATTATGCCGGATTTATAACTGCGCTGTGAACACTGCCTGCATTCGACGCAGGCCGCAGCGTGCAGCCGGCAGCGCTAGACCCACACAGGTACACGGTACAGTAAAACTCAAGTAAATATAAATTAATAAGAGAAAAGATGTATTACATAATACGATAATACCTACCTGCGTGAAACCTAAGGAGCTGAAGGGCTATTCAGTTTTGTAACTTGACAGCGGAATCCGCGATGAGTTTCAAAATTGAAGTTCGAGTCCGAGATCTTGATATGTGATTCTCTAATCATCTGGTACGCACTAGCGAGGTGAAGGGAGTCTCAAACTCTAACTTCAATTTAGAAACTCATCGTGTATTCCACTGTCAAGTTACAAAACAAAAGCGAACTTGCATCACATTGACATGTCATTATCTAATCATCTAGTACGCACTTGCGAAGTGAAGTGATCCTAGAACTCGAACGTCAATTTTGAAACTCCGCTGTCAAGTTACAAAACTGAATAGCCTTCCTGGAAGGAATTACATAATGACATTACATTACATAATGACTGGATTAGATAATGACATGTGAAGAACTATTGTTAACTTAGCAAAAGTCCAGCAAGCATGTCTTCGCTTCGCTCCATTATTTAAGTGTCGAATGTCCGCTTCTGTACTATTAGAATTATTAGCGGAAGTCATTATACTTACTAGTTTCAGGACATTCCCTGTGTCACCTGTAAGCGTGTATTCGATGTCTCATGTCACAATGGCACATGTAGGTAAGGTATTACGGTCGACATAATTGCGCGTTCCATTGTTATTTTATTTGGAGCTGGGATCGAAATGGTTAATTCAGCAATGATAAAGTGGCTTAGAGCGCGGTCCGGGATACGTAATGACACATAATGAGACATAGCACGAAACACGACATAACGAGTGGTGTCGGATTACCTGGGATCAAACTACCGGTTATATATATAATTATGAACGTCAGTCCGTGTGGTAGCGAATTAATTCTGCTAAATAATTTTAGTTAAACCATACTGTATTCCATATAACATAAGCCGTGAAGTGTCGTGTAGCGAGCAGCACTTGTCGGCGGGGTGGGGTACCGAGTGGCCTCGCTAGTAATTACGTTGGTCCAAAATGTTATGACTCTCTTAATGATCTCAGCACCAGAAAATGATCGATAAACCTTTAGTTGACGCGTCTATTTGTCCGCCATTTACATAATTAAAGCAGGTTGTGTAATCTAAAGATTCAATTTGTTGGATGAATTGTTATGGCGATGAAAGGTGCAGATTTGATCGCACACACTGTCGCCAACATAATTATATCGACAGCTACATCAGTGCGATGACGACTAATTGAATTTGCATCGAATTAGAGAATCAGATGTTACATGGTGACGACTGAAGCAGGTTCATTATGCAGCCGGGGGAGAGGGAAGGGGGGAGGGGGGGGGGGGGCTGGACGCTCTCAAACTCCGAGCTAATGCAATCCGGTGGTGAGAAGCCCGCTGTGTGACGACGACGACGGCCACTAACATTATACTCCTGTGTGTTTCATCATTTTCATCAAACACGACGTATGCGTATTGAGTTATTTTTATGGAAATAGCCAACGAACAAAGAGAGAAGAAAAAGAAAGAGCTGGTTCCTAAGTTCCCAGCTGGGAGTGCTGGCCGCTGGGACATGACGAGTCGCTTGTCGACTGACTCTACCAAGAGGGTGGGAGCTGGTAAAGCGGACCCCGCACAGAATTAATAATACCTATATATTAATAATTAATTAACTATTTATCTCCGAGAGGTAAGCCTCTTACGATACCAATCCTGTGTGGGATTGGGGCTAGTAATTTAAGCCGCCCCAATACGATTAAAAATGTCCTCGCGCGAGGTGCAGCGTCACGACACGTCGCGGGGCGACACGTGCCGAGTGTCGCCCGACTGCTCCCAATTGTGGATGAATGTTTTTGTCCGGAAAAATATATGTGAAGTTTTGACACGCTCGGGGATTAGCTGCAGACGAAACAGATAAATTTCTGTTTGTTCTTCGTAGTAGTCTGGTCTTGTTTATCCAAAATAATAAAGTAGCCGCTAATTACGTTAACGCCAGCCGGAGGACTCAAAAAAAACCAAAGTAACTAATATAATTTAATTAAACTAATTAAAATTACAATTTTTGATTGATGCTGGTCGATATGAGATATACAATGATAAAATATTTTTAATAGGATTGTAAAGAAAACTATTAAATGCTGATTAATTGAGGATGCGCGTTGACCTAGCGCGCGCGCGCTCTGCTTCCGCGGTCATCGATGTCGAGTCAGCGACATCCCAATTGAGGCTGCACGTTGAATTAACCCACATTTTGGCTTCCGTGGTTTGCATTAGGGTCGCGCATGTAACACGCTGACTTATAGCGGTCATAAAGAAATCAACAACCATATTAGCTACCCATTAGTGAATATTTCTTAGAATTCAAAGTCACAATTTTGCGGAAGGTGCGGTTTGCGGGGTACGAAACAGATACGCTGTGATTGGATATTTAAAATTCAAACTTGGAATTTATCAAGCTCAACCCGTCCATAGTGATTGAGTATGTATGATCGATTAATCGTACGATCGATGTTTGTTATTATCATTATTTATAATGAAAATATCGATACTTTTAATAAATATATAATATTATATTAATATTAAACTGGTAGGTATAACGATGATACAACTGAATCCATCAACCTTCGATGATTATTTCTTCATATAGTAGAAACTGTCAACTGAAAAGTGTGTTATTTTATTATTTATTTATTTTTTATTTTATTGTATTAGCACACCAACAGCAGTACATACATTACATTACAAATATAAGTTCTATAGAAACTGGACTAGTGTGAGTGCCAATTACAGGCGTGAACAACATTCTTTAGTATATTTATCAAGAAGAATAGAAACGCACGTCTTGAAACCCTGTTAAACAAACGACACTGTATTTGGTAGGAAACCATCCCTCTCCACGGTGCATTGCTTCTATACATTTTTCCGTCCTCTCGGGGTATCTAGGAAATCTATAAAACCATTACCACAATGTTTTTTCATATAATAAATAATATTGTTATCCTTGACTACAGCAACCTTTATCCCACTTATAACTTGTTAGAAATTATCGATTTCATAGCAATATCCTCAAAATGAATATCGATACGCGTTTAAAATGAAAAATTCACTTCCCTAGTATTGTCTTTAGTCAGAAACAAGATAATTATTTTGAATTAGGAATGAAATTTTTACAAAATGTCACTCTCAAAACCAGCATAAGTTGAACTCTGCTTCATTAGAAGAAAATTTGTAAAATAAACATGAATTACTAATTTATGAAATGATATGCCATCGTTTTGGTAACTGTTTTTACGCACTGATTTATCACACCATTTCACTCTGCAATAAGCCATGGTTCCATCAGCGAATGCTTTTTTGAAATTAATTAAATTCTGAAAGATCCGCGTGTATACGGGTCAAAGGTCTTGGTCGATACTAATGTCGTGAATGCTAGTACAGCTTCATATGCATAGCAAAAGCACTGCTATGTTGCCGCGCGTCAGTTGCCTTGTATGCGGTATCTTGTGGGGGTAATCTATGTAGCTACCTGACGGCGCAACGACGTGCGACGGCGCTTTTTGTCTTCATTCTTTTTCTTAATGTAGTGTATGACAACGCCCTAATTGTTAATCGATCATTTATTTTGTGAGCTGGCAACCTTGACAGGTGACACCGAGCACTGGTGAGGGCGGCCATTCGGGCCATTGCATACTGGGCACAGAGTACTTAATCACTACGTTTTATACTGGGGAGTTGTCATTGAGCAGTCAAGGTGTAAGGACGTGCGCACGTGCCCCGCGTGTTCAGGTGGAACGTCGGTTAAAAAAGTAATCGTTCTGTATCCAAGTGATCGGTTAATATTATAATTAGTAATTGTTGATTCTGTAATCAGTAAAGGAGTGTCTTTTGAATCTACGCCGTATTTTCATTATAACAAAGACCTGATCTCCTAGCCCGTCTACCCACGTAAATTATGGATACTTCACAAAAAGACTCTGACGTGCCTTTATACCTATTCAGTGCTGTCAACAATATTCGTTATGTTATGGATATCAACTTGGAACGCTAATTCGCAAGCTACTGGCGGCATCAGGTGTGGACCGAGCCACTTCAGTCCGGCCGTTGAGAGCTCCAAACTATTACCGAACCAGCGCTGCAGCGTAGCCAATGTCTAGTAACAATATCTTCGTTCAGGAGATCAGGTCGTTCGACATTACGGCTCCGGCTCCACATTAAGCGTCCATATAAAATGAGAGGTGCACGGGACCGCCCGAAGCGAACCCGACTAATTAATGAGGGACATTAAGTGCAGGTGACCCGGCGCCCCCCGCCCGCCCCGCGCCGCCCCGCGCCGCCCCGCGCCGCCCCGCGCCGCCCCGCGCCGCCCCGCGCCGCCCCCTCCCCCGGGAGAGTGTGACTGCGACCGCGCGTCGTCCCGGTAGAAACCACTCTTTAATTAGAGGTTCTTAAATATTCTTCGCTTTATCTTTTTGGGGTTATCTCCTCGGAGGATCATTCCATCTGTGAAGCTGAATAATTTGGTGCGGTGCCCGCGGCCGCGCGGCCGCGTCGGGAGAGCCGCGTCGCGTGAAATACGAGGCGAGCGACAGCCAACGACTTAATTAAAGATTCCGCGGGGAACAAATTTATTACACTAATGAAGCCACCACCTATTTTTATGGACCCTAATTTGCAGGGCTGGCTGAAACCCGGTTAGCTCGTGTATTTTAAATAACAAAAATTCAAGTTCGAGGTTTATGTTCGTATTGGGACCACTATAATGCTGAACCCCAAACCAACATCGAAAGACCAATGGTCACGAGGGTGTCATTAAAGGCTACATAAGCCGGCCCCTCTGTTTGGTAGAGCTTCGCGTGAGTATGAATAATATTTCTTAAAACTGTCATTATTTAGTTTTCTTATTTTCAGAGTCAATCGCCCACATCTCGGCGTGTGTCTTGAGAGTCAGTTCTTTTTAGGTTTTCGAAGTAAAATCGGAACCCTTATAGGACCCTCATCATGTCCGTCCGTCCGTCTGTCCGTCCGTCCGTCCGAAGCAAATCGCCGAGACCGTTAGTGCTAGAATTTATTAAAACTCCAGAATCGTAGAATAAAATTATTAAAAACATTTTTTTCAGGGTGCCTTCCCTAACAGGTAACGTGAGGATGAATTTTTATTGGACGCGTATCCTATAGTGTGGGGTATCGTTGAAAAGGTCATTGTTTGATAATTTTTGGAATTAGGGATCCATTTGCGAAATAATTGGCTTTAAAGTGCTAATTTTGGTTTAGTCAAGTGTGGGGGACTGCCTATGACGTGGATGTCTTAAAGAAAAGAGTGAATAGAATTTTTCTAATTTAATTTGTGCTAATTTGTGCTCGCCACCTTGAACCACATCTCCACTTACCATCAGGTGGGATCGTGGTCAAGCGTTAACTTATTTGTATAAAAAAAAGGATGTCTCATTACAATTCAGGTAAGAACCTAGCAAATAGCAATACTATTGCTAGGAAACTAGGTTCCTAGCAAGGTAGGTATTGCTGACATGAATGCCGGCATTTATGCAAGTAAGCGGCAGCAAGGACAAAACAATGTAGTATTAACACCTGATAGAATATATTATTGTTTCCACGCGTTATTATTGTCAGTATCAGCGGCTTTCCGCAACAAATGCGGCGAGAACAAATAGGCGCGGTGGGTGGTGAGAGGTGAGGGGTTTGGGGGTGTTAGAGCAAGTTTGTCACACGCTCGCGACAAGCGTGAACACAATGTGTAGCTTGTTAGCTGTGCTTCAGTCAAACAATGCCGTCAGCATTATTATTATCTGAACTCTTATCGTTCCAGAGCTGCAGTTTACAAACAAACATTAATAAAATTAATAAGCTTCGTCATAATTTTAAAATTATTATATCTCTCACTTAAGATCAGAGCCGCATTATCGCGACTTTGGCCTACTATGTAAATATTACTATGTAGTGTGTCTGTTCGTTTGTCGCCTTGTAAGATAAATAACACTGTTGAGTTGTTCCGTGGCGGGACGACCAGCACTAAGACTGTTCGGGACAACTAAGTCTCACTCGTCCCGTTGGACTAGTGACATTCATACTTGTACGAGCTACTGCATCGTACACGGCTCAAAGACAATGCCCACGGCAAAAAATGCAATTAGGCAATATGCACATACTGAGCGCACCTCATACAATTAACGTTTTAATAAATTAGTGTTCAAACTGCACTCGTTGGGTTTGGTTATTTCGCCCTGCCTTACCCTTCTTCTAAAATTTGTAGTACACGCTACAATTTTTTTGGTCCTTCGAACCTTTTTTGGACCTCGGGCCTATAGACCATATTCGCGTTTGGTCTCGTGAACGTTAACACCTAAAAATAACGGTTTTTGGTGGTTAAATAAAACACTCTTCGCGCAGTGTTTTCCGGCTATCGAGGCGTATCTCATTACTGTGAGAACCTGTGACAAACGGTCGCGAACTATCGACGTACGGTCGAAGTCAGTAATAGTGCGCGTGTGACTACGTCTACGTGGCTATTCCCTGCACTGTGAGCTATCACTTAGCTCCGGTGTCGTCTGCTCTCCGGCGGCAAGGTGCGAACTCATCGCAACGGCAACGCGTCGGCGAGCAACTGCAACATCAGAGGACTAAGTATCCTACTATCAAGTAAGGTCTTGTTTTAGTAGATGAAAATAATTCACCTGGTCCTTCTAATACAGCACCAACGGCTTCTCCTCCCACACTTACCATGCCTACGCAACAACTAGAAAAAGTTGAGGAATTACTTTCCTTACAACGTACAAACTTTCGAGCCTTGCTACGGCTCCAGAATAGTATTAAGGTGGAGGAAATAAGTGATAAGTGGGAACTGGAGGACGAGCTTAGGAACGTAGAAAATAGGTGGAAGGCCATAGATTCCTTACATCTTCAAATTGACAATTTATTGCAAGGATCTAGAAGTGACTACGATGACGAATTTTACTATTACGAAAATTCATATAAGTCTATTAAAAGGGCACTCAATCAAAGGTTGGCGTCTAAAGCTCATTTACAACAGTCCACACCGCAGTTGGACATCCCTGTTTTCACCGGTAGGTATACGCACTGGCCTACTTTCTTTGATTTATTCAGTGAAAGCATTCACAACAACAACCTTCTCACTAAAAGCCAGAAGATGCAGTATTTGAAAGGAAAACTCAAGGGCGAGGCCGAACGGCTCGTGCAGCACCTGCACATTTCAGCGGAGAATTACGACACCGCCTGGGAACTCCTTTTTTTTTTTTTTTTTTTTTTTTTCGCTGGGAAAAATGCATTACGCATCCCCTCCCGTCGGGGGACGGAAGGGGTATGTGGGACTCCCGGGGAAATTCACTCCCGGTATACCCACTAAACGACCCAGCGGCACTCCCGCATCGCCTTTGGTGGCGGGGTTCTGGGAATCGGCATAGCCTTTGCTTCCAGTTCCCCGCCGGCGTTTGCGGCGGGCCCTTCACGCCCCTCCCGCACACGGGGAGGGGCTCGAGGATGACTGAGTGCTCGGTCATCCTCGTTCGGCTGGGTGATGAGCGGTGCAATGCGGGCGAGGGCGCCCCCGCGCCTTTCGTCCGCTGCTCATCACCGGGGGGAGAGGGGGTGGTTGACCACCTGCCTTCTCCTGCCTCTCCTCCGGCGGATAAGCGGCGCGAGAGGATCGTTCTCCCGCGCACGCTCCGCCTCCTCCTTCTGTGACATCACCTCGTCACAGAAGGAGGCAACCGCCACCCACGCCTCCTCGCTCCCCAACATGGCGTTTACCACGGAGGGAAGCGAGAGGTCCGGCCCGACCGTCGCGACAAGACTGCGGCGCCGCTCGGCCCACGACGGGCACACCTCGAGGGTGTGCTGTGCCGTGTCCTCCGCCGCGCCACAGTCGTGGCACGACGGGCTTTCCTCCCTCCCGATCCGGTGGAGGTACGACCCGAAACAACCGTGTCCGGACAGCACCTGCACCAACCGGAAGGTGAGGAATCCGTGCTGTCTCTCGAGCCAGTCCTGCAGGACCGGCCCGAGTGCGTCGAGGGTTCGGCGGCCGAAAACTGCGGAGGCAAGGTCCGCCGTCCAATGACGGACGACGGCTTCCCTCGCCTCCCGCCGAACAGCCTCGCGTACTTCAGGGGCGGGACGCTCACCAAGTGCTCTCCGCCCCACCGTCCATTCGTAGACTCTGGCTAGCACCCACGCCTCGAGCTCCCAAGGAGGGGTGCCAGCCAGAGCGCACGCCGCTGCGAAGCTTACCGAGCGGTATGCCCGCGCCACCCTCTGCGCGATGGCCCTCTGGGGCGCCCGCAAAGCCGTAGCGTTCTCCCTTCTTTGAAGGGAGTCTGCCCAAATAGGCGCCCCATACAGGGCCATACTCTTAAGGATGCCGGCGTACAGCCGCCGGCATCGCCCGCCTGGCCCTCCCATGTTAGGCATCAGCCATGAGAGGGCCCCCGCTGCCTTCAGCAGCCGCGACGACAGTCCGCTGAAATGCGGACTGAAGCGCCACCTGGCGTCGAGCGTAAGACCCAGATATTTCATCTGGGTCTTTACCTCAATCCTGACGCCCTCCACAAAGATGTGGGCGTCAGGCGGACGGCGCTGCCGAGGCCCGTGGAAGAAAACGGCCTCGGTCTTATGCAACGCCACCCTCAAACCAAGGCGGCGGATCCTACCGGCGACTAGCGATCCGCCCGCCGAGGCCAGACTGGCCGCCTCACCGAAATTCCCTCCTCGGGCAGTGAGGAGAGTGTCATCCGCGTAGCAGATGACACTCGTGCCACGGAGGAGGGTCCCACGCAGAAGCCAGTCGAATCCGATGTCCCACAGGAGAGGTCCTAGGACTGACCCCTGCGGAACACCGGACTCCACCGGGTATCGCCGGACCTGGCCAGCTTTATCTACCACGAGGACCGCTCTGTCCTCCAGGTAGCTGGCCAGGAGGTCCCTCATATATTGAGGCACTCCGTGAAACCGGAGTGCCTCGAGGACGGTCGCATGGGGAAGGGTGTTGAAAGCGTTGGCTATGTCGAATGACACAGCCAACACTCCGTCCCCAGCGTCCATCGCCTCCTTCACCCCACCCTTTAATAGGGCGAGGGCGTCTATTGTCGAACGCTCAGGTCGAAAACCGAACTGAGCGTCCGACAGGTCCGGCCCAACCACCCGCAGGTGGTCTTTCAGGCGGGCGGCGATGATCCCCTCGAACATCTTACCGACCTCATCAAGCAGAACGATGGGTCGGTATGCCGAGGGGGAGTCCGCCGGGCGTCCTTCCTTCCGGAGGAGGCATGCCTGGGAACTCCTGGTGCGCCGCTACAACAACCCACAGGTACTGTTCACAAAGCATATTGAGATATTTTTAGCTCAACCTGTCATGCATAAGCAAACTGCTAGTGACATACGTCGCCTGTACGATACTTCGATGGAGAGCATACACGCGATACAAAACCTGGGAGTCGATACTTCGACTTGGGACCCCTTGCTGGTCCATCTCATATCTAAGAAACTCGACCAGGCTACATACTCCGATTACAAGGAGTCGCGTAAGTCTCCACGTGAATTACCTAAACTATCTGAGCTCTTGAATTTCTTAGAATCTAAATTTAACGCTCTAGAGCCAACACTGTATAAGAGAGATAGGGATCCGACATCGGTTAAGCCAAACTACTTTCAGCCTAGAATGTCTAATATTAAGCCTATTAACGTTAACTATCCGAAATCTAATTCTTATGCTAATAATTCTAAACGAGAATTTCAAAGTGTAGTTACTACTAACGCTTGGTCATGTCCATATTGCAATCAACGTCACGTTTTATATAAATGTAATAAGTTTAATGACTTAAAAGCGGACGCGAAACTCAAAACGGTTGCAAAGTTGCGCATTTGTCAATGCTGCTTGTATCGACATTATGATAATCAATGTACTTCCACGAAACGGTGTAAGTATTGTCAGGGCGAACATCATACGATATTGCACAACGCGTTTAACCTTAACGAGGCGGTCTCAATCTCGACGGGACTACGTAACACAAGCAAAACTGCTGGACCGAAAACGATGCAACTTTCGCCTACTTTGTCAACTAACGAAGGTGCGATAACTTTGTCGCCCTGCCTTGCTACTAGCGAGCATATAGTAAACCACGTAGCCGCTGATGAAGAGGAAATTTTGTTAACAACTATTTCTCTTAAGGTTAAGGCTGCAGATGGTACATTTACTATTTTACGTGGACTTCTCGATCAAGGTTCACAAATATCCTTGATCTCAGAGAGAGCGGTACAAATGTTAGGTCTTCCTAGACAACGTTATCATGGATCTGTATCGGGAATAGGACACGGAGCTAGGCAAAGTAAGGGGATAGTTTCTCTCAATTGCCAGTCCATACATGATAACTTCGAGTTTACGACTCAAGCTTTAGTTATAACGCATGTAATTAATAATTTACCTAACATGTCATTTAATAAGCGGTCGTGGCCACATCTACAACACATTAAGCTGGCTGATCCGCAATACAATGTTTCTCGACCCATTGATTTACTATTAGATGCTAGCGTATACTCTGATATAATTATGAGTGGTCTTATCAAGGGCCCCAATATGGCCCCCTTAGCTCAGCAAACCAAGCTGGGCTGGATTCTCTCGGGGAATGTAAAAACATTTAACTGTCACGTTGTTTTAAATAATTTATCAGATTTGTCTCAATACTGGGAATTGGAAGAGGTAAACGACACCGTGCCTGGTACCTCGTCAGGTGACCAATACTGCGAACGGCTGTATACGTCTACTACTAGGCGTTTACCAGATGGTAGATATCAGGTTGCTCTTCCCATGAAGCCAGGTTTCGAACAGAACCTAGGCTTATCTAAATCGAAAGCTGTAGCTCAGTTTCTTAATATTGAAAATAAGATGTTAAAAAATAAAGAATTTAGTGATAGTTACATTCAATTTATGTCTGACTATGAGAAAATGGGTCATATGAAGCGCGTAGTAAATTTTAACTTAACTTCATGCTATCTCCCTCATCACGGTGTTACGAAATCTGACTCGTCAACTACCAAGTTGCGTACAGTTTTCAACGCGTCTTCAAGAACGTCCTCAGGCAACAGCCTTAACGATCTGATGGAGCGGGGTCCTAATTTACAGAAGGACCTGCCGAGCCTCATCATCAAGTGGCGCCAACACAAGTACGTCATCACTGCGGACATTGAGAAAATGTTCCGACAGATTCTCGTTAGAGAGGATGATCAGCACTTACAACGTATAATATGGAGAGCCTCTCCTGAGGATCCTTTAATTGATTACCAGCTCACTACGGTCACCTACGGGACCAAAGCCGCTCCGTACCTTGCCATGCGAACGCTACAACAGTTAGCTAACGATGACGCTAGCATGTTCCCACGGGCAGCGGAGGCGTTGAAGACTTCCTTTTACATGGATGATCTTCTAGAAGGCGGTGAGACTATTGGTGAAACTAAGAGCTTACAGCTACAAATAATAGATATGTTGAAGGGCGCCGGCATGAACATCCGGAAGTGGTCAAGTAACGCTCCTGAACTTATCGAGGGTCTCTCAGCTGATCAGGTTGACACGCCACTTGACTTTAAATGCTCCGAGTCGCGAAAAACGCTAGGCATTCGTTGGAATCCTAAATCAGATACTTTCACGTTTCAAAATAAATTTGAAAATCTGCACGACGATAAACAGTTGACTAAACGGCAGTTACTATCGTATATTTCTAAAATCTTTGATCCATTAGGTTGGTTATCGCCTCTTACTGTTAAAGCTAAATTGTTATTTCAAACAACATGGTCGGATCAAAATATTTCGTGGGATAGTAAACTTTCAGACACTATTATTGAGGAATGGAGACAACCTAAATTAGATTTTCAAAATTTAAATATTATAGCGATTCCGCGTTACTTAGAAGACAATAACAAATTCTACGAAATTCACGGCTTTTGTGACGCTTCGGAGCGAGCGTATGCATGTTGCATATACGTTGTCACTAGGGATAATAAGGGCGGTTACACATCTACGTTGCTAACGGCAAAAACTAAATTAGCCCCCTTAAAAAATAAACAAACTCTGCCGCGACTTGAACTGTGCGGTGCTCTCCTTTTATCGCGACTATTAAAAAAGGTCTTAGAGATTTTTCCTATTAACGATAGGAACGTGTATGCGTGGACGGATTCCATGGTGGTCCTTGGATGGATAAATGGAAACGCTAACAAATGGAAACAGTTCGTTTCTAATAGGGTTCAACAAATAATTAATGTTATTCCTTCCTCCCGCTGGCATCACGTTAGGTCAGACGACAACGCGGCTGACTGTGCTACAAGGGGCTTGACCATTCAACAATTGGCAGGTCACCCTATGTGGTGGGAAGGACCAGCTTGGTTGTTACAGTTTGACTCAAAATTGAATACTGATCAAACATATGATATCCCTACGGTCGATGCTAAAAAGCCTAGTGTGTGTGTAGCCTTTTTACATGATAACAATGACGATTCAATCATAATTAAATTATTAAACGAATGCAGCTCATTGAGGCGCGTAGCAACAACGGTAGCTTGGATCTCGCGTTTCATAAAGAGGCTTCGCAATAAGCAAAGTACGTCACGTCGCAGTTATTTGTCGCTAAGCGAAATTAACGATTCTTATAATTTGATTGTTAAAACTGTACAGCGTATAGAATTCCAAGAAGACATCGGTAGGTTGAATAATGGTAAAACTTTAAAGAAAAATAGTAAATTATTATGTTTGAACCCATATGTTGATGAGGAGGACGGGCTTTTGAAGGTCGGTGGCCGACTTAATAATTCGGGCTTACAGCCATCGGCTAAACATCCGATCATCATTCCCAGTCATATTCGTTTGACCGAACTCTTCATTCATCAGGCACATTCGATCATGCTACACGGAGGGCCCAGTTTAACTTTATCTTATATACGGGAGAGATTTTGGATAATAAGCGGCCTCCGTACTGTTAAAAGAGAGCTACGTAAGTGTGTCACGTGCCGACGTCTCAGTACTGAGAAGAGCTCACAGCTCATGGCAGACTTACCTGAACCAAGGGTAACTCCATCACGAGCATTTACACACACCGGTGTCGATTTTACTGGTCACTTCGACATCAAGGCCAACAAAGGCCGCGGTATAAAGACAGTTAAGGGTTATGTTGCTGTCTTCGTGTGCTTGTCAACTAAAGCCGTTCACCTGGAACTGGTTTCGGATCTGTCCACACCAGGTTTCTTGGCGGCATTTCGACGGTTCTGCGCTCGACGTGGAACACCGAGTCACATGTACAGTGACAATGGTACAAATTTCGTTGGAGCAAACCGACTCCTAAAGAAAGAGTACCAGTGTATACTAGAGACCGTTAACGAGGCCTTTCTCAACGAGAGCCCAGAGTATAACGTACAATGGGTCTTTAACGCTCCAGCACACCCTTCAGCAGGCGGGATCTGGGAATCCTGTGTGAGACGTTTGAAATACCATCTGCGTAGAGTAGTGGGCGAACAAAGGCTTACTTACGAAGAGTTCATCACACTACTCGACCAGATCGAGGCTTGCCTCAACTCACGGCCGCTTATCGCACTAACTGAAAGCCCAGAAGATCCATACCTCACGCCAGGTCATTTCTTAGTCGGAGGATCATTGGTATCACGTCCGCAATCCGATCCTCTTCATATTAACCTGACGACTAGATGGCGCATGATACAGGCCATGAACAAGCAGGTATGGAAGTGTTGGTCTTCTGATTACTTGCAACAGTTGCAAACAAGATCTAAATGGTGCACACCTCACAAAAATGTAGAGGTTGATGACATTGTGGTTGTTAAGGAGGATAACCTGCCTCCTGGTAAGTGGTTGCTTGGTAGAGTGACCACAGTGCACCCAGGCAAGGACGGACGTGTCCGCGTAGTTACCGTAAAAACGAAAAACGGTGAAATTACGAGGCCTATTCTTAAACTGACCGTCTTACCTGTCAAGGAAAACATTCAGGTATCGGTAACTGAAATAGATCAGGTTACACCTGAGGAGGACGATACTGGAGGTAATACGAGGGATGTACACACTCCCAAACGTTCCAGACGCCCGACACGTTTCACAAAACTTTGTAATTTTATAACTTTTGCATTCTTATTATTATTGTTTACTATAACTCCGGCACAGTCCAGTTTTAACGTGTCGTACTTTAACAGTAGTCAAAGCCTCTACTTCGACAAGTTAGGCGACTTAAGTCTTATACGGGACGAATGGAAGGTGGTCGTCTATTATAATATGACTAGTTACTGGCTAGGCTTAAATAACGTGCATAATTACGTTATGCGATTAACCGAACATATACATGAATCAAAATTACCGTCTCAATATAAAATAATTTTGTTTCAGTTGCAACATGACTTAACGGAAATTGAACATTATAACACTTTACTTAAGAATCAAATTGGACATAGAAAGAAAAGAGGCTTGATAAATGGTATAGGATATGTGGCTAACACGTTGTTTGGCGTACTCGATGATCGGTTTGCTAGACAGTATGAGAAGGATATTGAAAATATATCGATGAATGAAAATCATTTGCAACTATTGTTAAAAAATCAGACCTCAGTCATTGAGGGTCAGTATAACATACTGCGTCGGAATGAGGCCATCATTAACAAACAGTTCAGTATTTTAGACAAACATCTTCGTAACATTTCCTCTGCTGTAACTTTTGTCCAGTCAGAGTATAGAGAAGAGCTCGATCTTTTATCTTCATCGCTTAGTGCGAATATTGACATTTCTAGTTTGCGCCGCATACAAGATAACATAATTAATACAGTAACTGACATTTTACACGGGCAAATTAATGCACATTTATTTCCCCCCGAGCAGCTTAGGGATCAATTAAACGTCATTTCTAGTCACTTACTAGCTGATGTGACTCTCCCCGTAGATAAACAGAGCGTCAGAGAGCTTTACAAGCTCATGAGAGTTAAAGCTAAGGTGGGCTATCAATATCTCATTATGGAGATTAAGATACCTCTTGTGAACAAGGAGTCCCTACAGCTGGACAGACTGTTGAGTTTACCACATCAACATTATTATATCGAAGCTATGGCTCCATACATTGCATTTAATCTTCGGAAAGATTTACTTCTTTTACTAAATGAAACTGACATACAAACATGTATGCATATACACACTAGCAAACTGCTATGTACGATTGATAAGCCTGTATATGAATTACAAATTACTAAATCTATCTGCTCGATGAGTATTAATAACAAAACAATGTGCACCACGAAGGTGTCGGCGTGCGAAGAAAGGTGGATCAAGTTGCATAGTAATAGCAACAGATGGTTGTTCTCGTGTTGTGAGAAATGCTTAGTGCGCTTATTTTGTCCTGACGGGATACAATAAGGTTCATTGGCTGGGAATGGTTTACTGGATATCGGTCCAGGTTGCACTCTGAAAAGCAACGGCATATCGATCTATGGTCATAATAATCACTTACTCAGCCAGGTTAACTTACAAAATGATATTGAAGGTGCCTCGGAGATTTCTGTTTTGAATAAAATTATCAACTCTACATTTGATACGCACTTTGTGCCTGAAGATCACTCGCAACAGTGGAATCGATTGAGAACCCAAATAGATAGTTTACAAAACGAGTCTAGTACTTCACTGAGCGTTCACGACGTTCATCAGTACTCGGTACTGTATACGACAGTATTCATCATTACATTAGCTGGAGTAGTCTACGCAATAGCGCGATGGCGTACGGCCAGGCGACGAGCTCACTGCGTGGCGACCGAAGGTTCCGTGGCGTACCGAGCCGCGCAGGAGGTGGACGAGCCAGGTTCGGGGCCGGTTACATCGAGTGATAGTGAAGTGCCTAAAGCGTTAAGTGTATCACGTGCGAGTGTAGACAAAGCTACTGAGACCATACCGCGAGTGTTCAGGCTAAATATTCCGAGTGATACCGAAATTAGTGAGTGATAATAAATGCGAGTAACCGTCTATGGACAGGACATTTTATTTACTTTTAAGTCAAACTTAACATTGTTTTCACCTTGTTAACTCGCATAAAACAATTTATAACATTTAACTTAGCTTATTATTTTTATTATATTCAGTCACAACTGTGCATATTGCCTAGACCCTTAATTTTATCAATTTTCTTGTATCCTTACTTTGAATCCTTTTCTCTTTTTTGAGTCGGCAGGATGTACGAGCTACTGCATCGTACACGGCTCAAAGACAATGCCCACGGCAAAAAATGCAATTAGGCAATATGCACATACTGAGCGCACCTCATACAATTAACGTTTTAATAAATTAGTGTTCAAACTGCACTCGTTGGGTTTGGTTATTTCGCCCTGCCTTACCCTTCTTCTAAAATTTGTAGTACACGCTACAATACTTTAGTGCCAGAAGTCCCCTTGTCAAATTCTTAGACCTCGTCAACGATATATTTTCTAAATGTATAACTATATAATGTACAAATAATATTCCACATTTTCTTGGAGCAGGCCCTCGCCGACACGCTGCAGTCTGCACTGGTCGCCACTGGCCGCCACTGGCCACGCTCGCGGCTCCTCGCGCGTCCTAAACATCATGTATCCCCTCACCCCTGCACCTGCTGCACACAGCGGGCATTGTATCGTGTTTATTGCACGGTGCACCAGAACCACGCAACCACCCAACACGGAACAAACAACGACCGAAGTCTTACAAGGTATTCGTAGTTGCTACTGGCTATGGCTGGCAACTATTTAGCAATACAACGGATTGCAATCTAATCGTTGAACTCTTGAATTATACGTATTCCAGCGGTTATTTCTATAAATCGTACCGCAAACCTAACTTTCAACTAACTTAGCTTCGAAGTTTTCAACCCATTTATATCTTCATTAAGTTTCACGTTTTTGGAGGACACGAAGTGAAACCGGCAGAACCTCGCGCCGCCCTTATCGCCGCGCCGGTCGTTAAAAAGTTTCTCTCCCATAAAGTCTTACAATTTAGTTTCAAGACGAATAAAATCACTGTCTACAATATTCGCTGTGGCCAAGAATAGATTAGAATTTAAGTGCTTTCTGCTTGCTAAGATTTATACAGATTACTGCACTTCATTGATGAACTTATATTGTTTCATAGAGATTGTTTTCAGTAGAGAAAAACTCTTTGTTAACAACTCCGGTATACTCGATGCCATTGTTTCTGGAATACTAACTACAACCGGGACTCCCTTTCATCGTGATGGTACCCTCTACGCTTGACATATCTTTTAACATTTTAACTGTTGAAATCTGGGAAGGATTATTTTGGAAATTGTCCTCCTTCAACCTGTGCGATTCAATTCTCGTTTTTGTCAAGTTCAGTGAGCAAAATAATTAGGTGTAGGACATGCTGCTGTAATGTTTAATATTACAGAATGTTTGTGTTATTATAATAATAATAATAATAATAATAAAGCCTTTATTTTCTCATTTTCATAACATAATTATAAATTCATAGTCATCATAGTATATAATTATAATAGAACATTAAAATATTAATAAATGGTTGGTTCAATTTTTAAAATTACAGATTTAAAATACAAAAATTATAATCATCAGTCAAATCAAAGTCATTAATCGTTACATGCAAATTAAAAATAAAATTAACTAGTTTATATAAGAAGAACAAAATTAAATTTAAATTTGATAAAATTGATAAATTATATTTTAATAAATGTCATTGTTTGAATTATTTATTATTACATATTATTATTATTATTTGTGTTATTATCAACGTTAAATTCTGTCTGTATATACAATGTAAGGTATGATTTAACTGATATGCCTATCTTGTTCTATGTCTTCCCAGACGACCTTCGGAAGTCGCGGATATCGACTCAAAATGCTGCACATGTAATGAAACAAGAGCTAATTGTTGCAGCTACCTGCAGGAAGCCGCCGCGCCGTCGCCTGCCAACTTGTTGAAGTGGAGCGCTCCCCGCAATGCCAGGGCTGCCAGGGCCGCACGACGCACGACGCACGACGCACGACGCACGACGCACGACGCACGACGCACGACGCACGGCGCACGGCGCACGGCGCACGGCGCACGGCGCACGACGCACGGCGCACGACGCACGACGCGCGGCGCACGACGCACGACGCGCGGCGCACGACGCACGACGCGCGGCTGACGGCACACTGGCCGCGGACACACCTGCGGCCTGCGCTCGCAGCTCCTCGCATGAAATACGGCCGATAAATAACCCGAGCGATACAGCGCCGTAAATATACTGCCGCCCGCGCCGCCGTACACCAATTTATTAGTTCAGGAACTCTCGCGTCTCGCTGCCGGCATCAATCTTCGGATATGTGTACATTTGATATTGTTCTAGATCCATGCGCGACTGAAATATTATGTTTGCAAACAAAGGAATAGGTTTCAGATAGACTCATGAAAATTAATACCATTCTTCAAAAATATTTTTTTTAGTATACTACAGTAATACTAGCTGAGCCGGTGAAATTCGTGTTGCCTAACAATCAATGTACCTATGTAATGTAAGTTTATATTTTTTAGTTTTGATACGTTTAATAAATCAGAGGTCATTAAATTCTCGGCGAGCGACGTCTTTGGTTCTGCAACGAACGGCCGATGCAGATGCTGTCATGCAAGAAGAGTCATGAACAAAAACTAAACTAATTTAGAATAAGGAGGTTGTCAATCTATTTGGAACATAGGTATGTAGGACATTTTAGGGGATTCTATTTGTTTTTACTTTATTACAAATACACATTTTTATCTTACTATACTATACACAATAACAAAAAAATAATTAGGAATCAGATGTACTGCTGATGTACTGGGTTATCACTAATATAGCAATATACCTACACATACAATTCTGAAAACCGAATCCAATTTCCTCCAGTATTTTTTGCGTGATTCGCGGTTAACCATTACAAATAAAAAGACTAAAATTTTTTGAATGATTGTTTTTACTTCTGTTGTTCCCTCATATAATAATAATAATAATAATAATAATAATTTATTGTTATTTATTGTTAAATTTCATATTGACAAAGGTATCTTATGCTTAGAACGTTGATCCCACACTAGGATACCCTGTGTTGTGGATGATCAACAACTTCCCAATGATACATTAACATTACATAAAATTATGGTAATTAGGAACTAAGCTTAAGTTTAGTAACAAATAAAAGTAACAACTAATAGCACATTAGATAAAGCATATTAATGCAGAAAAAGATGACGTTATTACATGTGCGTCATGCGTGAAAATCGTGTGTGTGTGTGTGTGTGTGTGTGTGTGTGTATGTGTTTGTGTGTATGTGTGTGTGATTGTGTATGTGTTAACTTATATGAAAGCATGAGAGCGTATATTAAGTTTTATAACAGATATTCTTCTATTATACATAGATCATGGAGTACGGTAGAAGAGATTGTTATTGAGGTGAACATTAGGAGAACTGGAAATATATCATGGAGCAAAGTAAAAGGAATATTATTGAATGACCAATACTGTAGAACGTATCTTCTTCCACATACTATAGTAACTATAGCAATATGTATAACTATCTTTTACATAATCTATCTTCTATCTTTAAGTATTACTATAGTTACTATAGTATGTCGAAGAAGGTATATTCTACGGTATTGGTTATTCAATATAATATTTAAAAATTATATTGTAAAGTCTAAAACGTAGTACCTAGATATGTTCTGTTCTTTATCTATGTAGTTAAGTGTCTCATATCTTACCATGTGAAGTGTCTGTCGCCTATCAATTACCACATAATCTTATACCGAAGTTTGATTTACTCGAACTTTCTCCAAACTGTCACACAGTAGACAAACTTCACGCAAAGTTTTCGTCACATAAATAGTATTAGTTTCCCGAGGAGCTGCGCCGCCGCGCCGCGTGCTGCGACTCTCGTCCAAGGATTATTGCGTTATTTTTTAATGCAATGCGTTGTTCGAGTCACCCACCCCTACTGGGACTGCGAAGTGCGAACAAGAATTGTTTGTGATAAATTTGTGATTCATTGATCACAGAAGTTAAATCACAGAACTGGCTTAAATCATGAATGAATGACCAACATGAAATATTTGTTTTGGAAAGTTTTTGACTTAGCAGTTTCTGTCAAGGGACACCCGGATGGAACGAAGTTCCTTGCAGTCAGTACTAGGATAGCAAGCCAGATGCCAGATGCCAGATTCTATGTAAAAAAAACTACGACGGCTAAAAGTGTCGTTACCGGCAAAAAGTCTCGTTACTAAATTTTCCGCCTAGCCCCCTTTCGCAACAAAATCATTTGCCATAGAGTACCATAGGCCAGAAGCTGCATAATTTTTTTTTATTTGTATGTTACACGAACTTGAGAGATTTTAAATCCCCAACTAAATATTATAAATTGGATAAGCCGCCGCTATGTAAGGTGAGATGCGCAAATCAAGTGTCACAATCAGCCCGGAGGCACTACAAACAATTTGCATCTACTAAATCGAGTAGTCTTCATAAAGTTCTAGTAGTGAAGAATATGACCTCTAATGAATCGATAAAGTATTCACTATACCTACCTAAATGTACACAATAGTGGATAACTATGTGGATTTTACAATATAGTCATACAATATATTTTACTCAACCACTGTAGCATTGCCGGTCAGGGAATTAATTGCACATGTTTTATGAGATTTTGATTTTCAGAGAGAGGTCCATTGATGAATTGGGGCAGCGGCGGTGAGCTCGCGAGATAAGAGCTGTCTAATTGGAGCGACTCGAGTTACGGTTAGTTAGACCGACACCCCCCCTCCCGCCCCTCCCCTCCCCTCCCTCTTCACTCCACCCAGCGGGTGAATACGCTCCGCTACCTTGTCTGTGTTATTCCGACAATTGTTCGTCTGAATTCACAACATTATGGCATTTACAGCAACACAGTCATTTCAAATACATTTTTATAACCTACCTACGGTTTATTTTTATGTTATTCGATTTATCTGATAATTTTGTTTGATATTTTGCACACTTTTATGATGCTTAACTTATGCCCTTTCGAAGGGTTTTGCCTTTAATTTAACAACCACCAAAGAACTATAAGTCTCTCAAAATCTTTTAAAATGCACTCTTCGTAATTCTATTTTTTCACGTAAAACTCACGAGCATCTGTTACCAACAGATTATCAATTTAGTAAGCGCGATCAGTATTCATGGTGGCCGCACACCCACTTCTCACAAATGGGCAATATTTCCAATCGGCCGGGAGTCCTGCCGACTGGAGGCTGGAGGATGCAGGCCAGGTGTCGACAGCACCCTGCATGCACGTCACGTGCCGCGGCCTACTGCTCAGTTGCCGAGCAAAGTATGACAGATCGCTGGGATGAGGGCAGATACGAGTACTACGTGCGTCTTACCTACCCTCCGCGCGTGTGAGAGTGTTCACAAACCCTTGACTGTAACTGTGTCACGAGCACTTCGCTTATTAACTTGTTAACTACTTCTATTTGTACTACCTACTTCCATCGGATTAATAAATAAATGTGTCATAACGGGGTATTGATATTATTAGTGAATAGTCGAAACCAAATAACGCAAATTGAATAGGTAATGTGAAATATTTAATTCTTAATTGATGTTAACTAGAGATGTCCAAGAGCGAAGGAGACCGATTACATTTATTGATTCGTTCATTGCACATAACACATATTGCATTTCGTGATTTACATTACATTACATTTAATCTTAAAGGAGAGGAAAGAATCAACTAGTTACAGCGTGCCAATAATAGCGTCATACACCTTGCCAATAGCGTCTATGTTGTGGTCGGAGAGCTGATGAAGTTAATTTATAAGTTACAATAGTTTAACTAATTAGTTAATTAAGATTCCGAACCAAATTATGAGATAATAATACAAGTATATCGAACGGTACTTTCAAAATAGTGTTTGTTATACGGTTGGTAGCATGGTAGCGAGGAAAGACTAAGAATAAACTACTAATTGATTCTTCACTCGTCATGTTTATTCCTCACTTCCTTTACATATTATTTCAACACAGGATTGCAGAACTGCTGAAATAAATTAAGTCATTATTAGTCTTGTAGGCTAGATCGTAATATAAGTGGGGACAAATACGTGTCCTACAAAGGAGAAAAAAAAAGTCATAGATTTTTTAAAAATTTCGAAGAATTACTAAATAGAATAGCTAAGTTTATTTACATAAAAAGCCTTTTGTGACTTTTGAGTCTTGAATTAAATTACTAACGTTTAACTGACAATTTAAATGACAAATGCCTGTCAATCTGTGTATTAGAGATTGAGTCAGACACGACAGGCGAGGAGGACACTCGCTCGACCAGATATTTACTTTTGAAATGAAGAAAGTTGTCGCAACAAATTAGCTCAGTCGAACGCTCTTAAAAGTTTAGTGATCGAAGTAAATCGAGGGATGTCCGTCACGTTGATTTGTCGGGGATCGGGAGCGATCGGGAGCGATCGGGAGCGATGGATCACTAGCGCGAGCAGCGAGCTGTCCGAGACGGACGGACGGCGCTCGCAGTTATTACTGACCTAACCCAATAATTACCGACGGCTATACTGCAAACACTGGACACATAGCAAATGCTGTAGAGATATTACTATCTCCTATATCGATAGGTAGACTCATCCACGGACGACCCGCGTGGCGTAATGGTCCATACTGGACCGCTCTGGATTCGATCTGGTTCTCGGTGTGGGTGTGTGTTCTTGTCTTCGCGTACCATGTTGTCCATGACAGCAACGACACAGGGAATCCTAGTGTCGGGCTATGATTGTGAAAGCGTTAATTGTTGGCATTATTTTATAATAATTTTTGAATAAGAAGATCTTTCTATAGATTTGTGTCCCTTTGTTATTTGTTTTTAAATACTAGAAGTTTGAATAGCGAACCAAAATCATTACACCGTGGATATGAATAAAAAATATTATTAGGTATAATATGAATGTTAAAGACGAGACGACGAGACGCAACGTTTTTAAAGTAGCATGACCAAACGTATTACATACTCGTAGATGAAGGAGAATCGGGAAGCTTTAAATGCCATGAAAGGCTAAGAATTATTATTTTGTCCGCAGTAACTGAGTGCACCTCCGGGCTTCGGCACTGTGCGCTGATTTTCCCGGCGAACAGTTCTATTCAGTGATTTTCCGAGAAAAGGAAGTGCATAGACGGGGCACGATTTATTGTCGAAGAACGGTCTCGGCAAAAAACAGTCCAGAGAGCAAGTTTCACGCGGGCGCTCTCACTCGTACACTTGGCAACTTTACCTACGTTACGGTATTCAGCAGTAATGACAGATTTATAATACATATAAAGTGGAAGTATAACTAATTATTATTTTTCTTGCTTCAGTTCACATGTTTGCAAAACTTTGTACTGGATCTTAAGTCTATCCATTTTTTTAAACAGTTGAACGAGTTGGTTAGTTGGCAATTCAATAAAATATTATCATCAACCTTTGTAACAGTCGCGGCTACCACGACAGTCAAGAGTCGAGTCTTGGTTAAAAACCCGTAAAAGACAAGTAGGTACCTTCACAAATTTTTTCAACTACTAATAATTACAATGTACAAGTAATTCCATTAGCGTGTATCTCAGAAATACCTTACGCAGCGCGACTGTAGTGAAGTGTAGTGATCTCATCCCGGTATTGGCACACGCGGCGCGCTGGCCATCGGCCAACCCCCCCACACCCTCCCACCCCCTCCCCCGCCGCCCCACCACCCCACACACTCCCTTACTCCCTCACTTAGCACACTTCTTACGTTTCACCCGAAACCACAATAGACACGAGAATATCTCGTTAGAGCTCTCCCGAAAAACTATTTTCTATACATCACTCATGTTATCTGTTCTAAAATATTTCGCGGTATTATCTTGAAAAGGTCCGTCTGTGATCAATAACAATAATCCTTGTAACCATATTTGGAAACAGGTACCTGTTCCATACCATATTTCTAACTCGGCCCTGCGAGGTGTTCGCAGTTTACAGGTCTACAGGATCGTTATATTACAGCAAGTTGTATCCCGCGATATGTAAACGTTAAATCATATGCAGAAGTGAAATTTTCCTCGCAATGATAAGTGTGCCAACCATGTGTCCGAGCCAGCAAGCTAAGTTTTTTATGGGAACAGCCGACAGTAATGAGGTCACCAACCTCACTCGATACATTAAGAGCCCTCTCCGCCGGAGCGCACACCGCGGCCGAGCGCCGACCACCGACATCATTGCAGACTGGATTTGGCAACGATCTGCGCATCGGAGCAGCAAGTTAAAAGTTATGGGAAAACATGTCACATTAGTCTGCTGTCTGCTGTCTGCTCTACTCGTGTCATCGACGTAGTCTACTCGGTTTGAGCGTGAATTTTACGATGTTATATCCCGACTCCCGGACGATAGCATTATTGTGGGACTTTAATTGACCGATATTTTTTGAATGAACAGTTGCTAAACAGCGATCGGTCAAGAGTAAACACTCTTGCGACTTTTTGCAGCTTCACGTGGACTTATGTTTGATGAGGCCAAGATTTTCAATGTAGCGGCCAATTAAATTGCATGAAATTTTACGGTATACCGTATATTATGTGTAATACATAACTACATATTCTACCCTACTACACCACGCGTGGCCCGGCTCGCTCTTGACCGGTTAGAGATCTTATCAGTACCTTAGTGGTTAAAAAACAGAAATGTCAACAGACATACATCTACTTCTATGGTAATCTCCCTTTATCCGAATCAATATCAGCTCTCGTCGAGTCTCATGTATTGTGAAACGTTAAAGATGGATCGAGATGTAGCGATTTCATTTCCCCGCGGAGCACCAAATATGAAACAAAGGATCCCATTTGCATACAGTTATTTCAGAAACATACGCCGTCGCCTTGAACACATTCTTGAGATGCATACTTTCATGACTTGGATGTACATAAAGCCGTTTCTTTATTGAGTAAGTACCTATAGCAATTCAGTAACACAATGTAAGCTCAGAGTAGGCACGTAAATAAAATCCCATCAAAAACATGAATGTAAAGTAAAAGCCAATTTTAAAAAAAAGAATTGAGATCTAAATGGGTGCCAAGTTCTGTATAGAAAAGCCTAAAATTTTAGTCACAAGAACATGTAATTCAAGCTCCACATTTGACTTGGTTAGTTTTCACGTACATATCTAGGCTATAATATTATATTTGTATAATTATCTTTGTTAAGTCTGTTAGGTTGATGACCTATGTTACTTTTCTAAAATTTGGTTTGTTGGTTGCTAACTAATGAAAACTAGCCAATTCAAATGTAAAGCTTGAATTACATGTTCTTGTGACTAAAATTTTAGGCTTTTCTATACAGAACTTGGCACCCATTTAGATCTCAATTCTTTTTTTTAAAATTGGCTTTTACTTTACATTCATGTTTTTGATGGGATATCATTACTTTTTGTACAAAAATTATTAGTAGGTACTTATTCATAACGTTACTGATTAATTTTGTTACCTTATACATGAACTGTAATAGTGCCCTTCAACTAAATCCGTAGTTAGTGCACCGTGGTCCAAAATACCTATTACTTCATTATTTATAAGTAATGATCTTCTACTATTCATGTCCGCTAAATATTGAAATAATAATTAATACTAAATCCCAGTTATAATAATAATAAATACGATACGATACGATAGTAGTAATAATAATAGTAAATACGATAGTCGAATATACTCTTATTAGTTATAAGTAGTTTGTGTTCGATGAGATAACGTGCCATAATATATTTGGAAACAATACTTCGAATCACTTTAAACTGGTATAATTTCGGAAATAATACAAAATTTTGTGTTGTACATGCCATACAAAATAAGAGAAGAATAATTTTTCACACATTAAAAATGAAACAATGCAATACACTGGAAATAACGGCTACTGACGTCTCACTAATCTGTACGTAAATAACACGTACGTACACTGAACATCTTCCCCCCGTTAGAAGCTTCACAAAGTACTAAAACTGATATGTTTCGAATAAAAAAAATTAAGGGTTGTATTCCACTCCTTATATATATTCCACATAATGACCACCTGTCATCAATTTTGATTGCTGTTAATTAATTTCAGGCGTTATAAGTGAGTGTTCTTAATAGAATCAATTTTTTGAAAAATTATCATAAAATGATAAAAATTTACTAATTTCAGATTTATTCCTTTGTATTCACCCGACTACCTATCTGCATGCCAAATTTTAACTTTCTAGGTCACCTGGAAGTTGGATATAGTTTTGATCTATAGGTCAGTCAGTGTTAAATTTCTCGATTTTTGGACGTTAATATCTAAATAACCGTTTGAGATGTGTTTATGAAATTTAGAAAACGTATGTATTTCGCAAGTCTTAATAAATGGGCCAAATTTGACAGGTTTATGTTGAATAGTTTTTGAGTTATGAGGTGGTCAAAAGTGGCTCCAAATGGTTCGTGTAATATTACACACGGTGCTGCTCGCCAATTCTGTTAGCTAGAAAATTGGCTTACACGCTACCGCGTGTTTAGATGCATACTTGCCTAACAGGATCCAATTGGAACTAACAATTATAAAGTTAGAAGAAGTGGCAACTCGCATTTGATATAGAATAAACTTTGTTTAAATGGAGCGCATTGAAACGTTTTAATGCTCTGTATACCTAGCGTGTGAACCACTTGGTCGCTTTTGTTATTATGTATGTAGCTATAGTTTATTGCGGCTAAGATATTCCTATCTTTCAAATTCAAAATTCTACTTTAATATTAGTATCACGGATACACTTACACTCATTCACTTTGGATTCACCACCGAGCTTTCAGAAGCTTTCAGATCGTAGCACAGTAGATGTCATCTGATCGTGCTCGAATTTGCGAGCTACCCGGGGCAGAGCCGGAGTCAAATCACATCTGGACAAGTTTGGCGCGAGACGTGAACGCCATAACTTTTCCCAACAAGCTGTAACGAGCCGGCAGCGCTGCAGCGCCGCGCCGCGGGACTTCTGAGAACTAATTACGTTACAACTAGCAGCTGCCAGTCACACTGGGGGCCACGTGCCATGTGGCGCTTCACCGTCACGTTGCTACAGTAGATAAAAACAAAACTCGTAAAACTAGTGCAATCTACAGAAAACTAGTCGAAATCAATAGTTTGCATGAAAATCTTAAATTGCAAACAAGCCTTTAAACGTTTCCATATGTTTCCTACTGAATGAAATTGAACGTAGTTACATGAAATAAGAGCATCAAAGTCCAAGTAATGTAGCTCGCCACTACCTGTAACATTGCCAACCACATTACACGGAATCCAACTTGTGACTTCCCACTAACGAAAAGTTGGGAACTGAGTAAATACTATAACATAAACTAGCACCTGCGTGTAGTATGCGACACGGTGTGACGCGGGCGCGCGCCTACCAGCCTCCGACCGACGTTAATATTTATTGTAATGGTCGTCTGGAAGAGATCGCTCGTTAGCCATCGCCGCCGACAGCCCCTTGTTTTAAGATGTCAAGGGTTACACTACAAGGAGACAAGTTTGTATTGTTCCTGCAGTGTGCGTCGCGAATCCCAACTTGTGTTTTAACAATAATTGCTGTCGGAAACGTAATCACCCTGTTCCTTAAGGGATGCTCAGGGACGGGTTTTAATAGAAATGGCACAGAATTGCGTCTTGCAAGAGTTTCCACCCTTTTAGGCGTGAATGTGAGGTCGTAAAGTAGTGCCTTTATGTGGGAGTTCCCCGAGGAACAACGGCGTGACACGCGTATTGTGAGAACGGATATGGGAAGATAGCGTGGGGGAGGGGGGGGGGGGGGGCAGCCGGGGAGCCGGGACGGAGCGCCTAAATAAATAAGATATGAAATGGTATTTTTACGTTCAAAATCTTTGGAATTGATTCCTTCAAAAGCGCGTGTCGAAACGTCGCTTGAGAATTGAAATTCACCGTTGTGTTATATTAGAATATAATTCATTTTATCTTATATAAGGTGCCTGGGCTTGTCACCCAGGCTCACGTAAAACCATTTCAACTTTATTGGTGTACTTTTTTCTACATGTAGCTGATGTAACTCGATTTTTATATCCCAAAGTTATTTTGCTATATGGTAGATTTATTTCTTTAAGCTTTGCGCTGACTTCAAATACTTGGTAGCGCCTATAGTAATAATACAATATTATTTTAGTTACTAAAACTCATAGACTCAGCCACGTGGACTCAGCAATTAATGGTAATAATGTAATGGTATTAAAATGATATTTTTATAAGTGCCGGAAATCAATCTTAATGCCCTTACCAGCCATTTTTCTAAACATATGAAACACCTTTCCCGGTGCAAAGAGGGCAGGTTAATATAACAGAGAATTAAGTTGATATTGAGATACAGGAACATGACGATAGAGCCGCGAGCTCGGGGCGGAGGCTGGAGCAGCTCCCTCGTGAGGAATCCCACGTATTGTTTATTATCCTCGTTCAGTGGTGGCCCCGCGAGAGCCCCGTGAGAGCCCCGCGAGAGCCCCGCGAGAGCCCCGCGGAGTCCCCGAAGTCCGTACAATGTGTGTAGTTAAATGTAGAGCTTGAATCTTGTGACTATTTTGGCACTTGATATTATAATTGATTTATTTCGCTTGACTCCGTGGTGCCATAAGATGAAGCCATAGCACCTAAATAAATAAGATATGGAATGGGTCGATCCGCCTCTACTTTATTTTGAATATTTCCGGGATCGGTCGCTCCGGGCGCCGCGGCCGCCAGGGACCAGGGTGCCGACTGCCGACTGCCGCATTCAGCAGGGGAGGAATTGAATAAAAACGAGATCTGGTTGCCGCCATGCTAGTTCAGGAATCTATTTGCTATTTTGATATCTCACAAATAATAAATATTATCTATTCAAATATAATAAATTGTTTTTCTTCGAACGCGCTAATCGCTGAAACCGAAAGTCGTAGCTATTAGAAGATATAAGTATTTTCGTGTATGATAGCCATAAAAAATGGCTATAATTTTCTAACAGGCCTCAATAGTCCGGTGTATCTGAAGCAAGGCGAAGGCGTGTTACCAGTAAACAATATTTTTCCCAGTGCAGCGGCAACTTTATCAAAATACATTTACTATTGGTAGCTCGATGATGATAATTATTTCTGAAGGAACAAAGATTTTAGAAGTTAATCTTATTTTGTTACTCGATTTTCGAGAAGCATCGCAAGCCATGATTTGTCCGACACAGTTTACATAGCAGAGTATGTACTCTGCTATGTAAACTGTGTCGGATAAAGTTCATACAAACTATGTAGTTTGTATGAACTTTATGTTATGTAGTTTTATTTGAAATAAAACAATATCACTTAATTCTTAAGGAAAAATAGAGTAAGCCGAATAGAATTTGTTCAACAAAATAAATGCCGTCGATTGGAATGTGTCGAGCCGACTAGTGTGTAGCATCCCTATCTTCGCCCCAACACGTGGCCGCTCCCCAGTCCCCACACTGAACGCAATTTGTTTGCTCGAGAAGCATTTGCTGTTAATTCTATTAGCTGTAAGTTATCGCCGGTTTACAGTGTTAAAGTGTAACTTGCGAAAGTGTAAGTTTTATATTAACTTATCGGTTCAAGTAACATGACTCCGGTGGCAACAATCGTCGCTAAGTTGATTGTAATCCTTGGTTTACACGACGACAGAATTGCAACACCAGTTTATGACATAAACCTTTTATCTGTTCACACTATAACAATGTTGTGGTGTGTGAATGATGTATGTAGATAAGTGTCCGGGACCTGTGTCTGAGCAGGTTACACATAACTTAGAATTTTAGTTAGTATTCGGCTGGCCGTTCCTCCACCGCAGCATCGTCAGGTTAGCTTGGGATGGCCAGAGCAATGCAATCCTAGGAGAGTACGTTAAATGTCAGACAGTTTTGGAAAACTCGGAAACCACAGAAGCGAACAGCGAATATTTATAATATATTTGACACAATTACAATTGAACAGTACATCTGTGAGAGAGCTGCATTCAGCGGCCGGCGAGCACGAGCGCCCGGGGCGCCCCGGGGAGCGGCTGCGGCACCCAGGGACCAGGGACCAGGGACCAGGGACCAGGGACCAGGGTACAGTAACGACGGTAGTCCGAAAATAGAAAACATCGCTTCTGCTCTTGTTACAATTGTCAGATTGCATAGTGTTGCGGCGCTACACTATGGTCCGGAGAAGTCGCGACTGTAACGCGTCTGTGCAAATTAAAATAGTCTGTGGCAGCTGCCGGTCACGGATTCGTCGGCGACGGTGATTGCTCAGCGGCCTAGCCAATGGGTGGCCGCTGACCGCTACTGGACACGATGACCACGCAATTTTGAATTTTAATTGTTACTTATCATTCGCTACTTGAATACGCTAACGAACTGTTTAACACGATACGCAAATTTTCATTGTAATACGCAAAATTATATATTATACGCATTTTCTACAAACACTTCGGTCGTTTGTTGTCAAATCTCCTGGACGGCCGAAACATTTGGACCTTCGTAGCCGAATACAATAAAAAATCAGAACCAGCGATTCATCGGACGTTGGAATTTAAACGTTGGATCTTCAACTGGAGACATCGCAGCTAAGGATAAGGAGAAGCAGGAGTACAAAGGGAACAGCTAAACGCAAGCTTTGGGATAAGCCAGTCGTGCTTGAATACGCGCAAAAAAGGTACGACCAGCCATCCTGCCTAGTTACTTCCTTTCCTTTTCCACTGTGCTAATACCGTTGTCTTCGCATAATTCCAGTTGGTGTGCTTGCTTCTGTGCGCTTCCAGCTGCTCTGCTTGGTGTGTGTGCAACGATCAGGAAGTTCACATTCGCGTAAGTACTCCGTCTAAACAGTACCTACACCAAAATGAGCCTAAAACCTACAGATACGGCAGTTCCTTCTAAATCTCGCGATCATTCTCCTAATTTGAGTGAAAACAGCATGATTAAGGAGTTAGTGAAAAAACGGGGCATAATAAAGGGCAGACTGACTAGGTTTGCAAATTATATTTCTTCCATTGAAGGTAGGCTACTATCTGATCAAACTTGTGTTGATCTTAAATTGCGTATTAAGGGAGCCGCTACATTATATAATGAATTTAATGAAATCCAAGCTAAGCTCGAGGAATCAGTCTCTGACATTGAGGAGCAATTAACACACAGAGAACAGTTTGAGGACAGTTATTATAGCATTCTTTCGCAAGCTGAATGTTTACTAAAGCAAAATCAGGTCACTGACAGTTCCGCTACATGTAATGGTCATCAGCGAAATTCAATTAAATTGCCTACAATTTCTTTGCCCACGTTCGACGGTTCATACGATCAGTGGTTAGAATTTCGAGACACTTTCACATCACTAGTGCATAATTGTAAGGATCTAAGCAACATAGAAAAGTTCCATTATTTAAAATCATCACTTAAGAAAGGCGCAGAGCTAATAATTGATTCGGTGGAATTTTCTAGTAGTAATTATGCTGTAGCTTGGGAATTACTTCTTAGTCGGTATGATAATAGTAGATTATTAGTGCACAATCATGTTAAAGCCTTGTTTACTATGCCTAGTTTGAGCAAGGAGTCACCAGTGTTACTTAGGCGATTAATCGAAACCGTTATGAAAAATCTACGCGCATTAAAAATACTCGGCGAGCCCACGGACTCCTGGGATACATTAATTATATACATAATGGTTTCTAAATTAGATCACACCACTGAACGCGAGTGGGAGCAACATAAAGGTAATCTATACTCAAATAACGATGACTCCAAGCTTAACCTAACCGTTGACGACCTAATGTCATTCTTAAAAAACCGAGCCGACATGTTAGAAACATTGCAAGCGTCACATAATGCCGGTAGTAGACATAATATTCTCGAGCGTAAACAACCGAGCACACAAATGAGCCACACTAAACACCATTGCAATGTTTCACTCAACAAGGCACCGGAACGTACTTCACGCACTCCTACTAAAAAACTTTGTTTACTATGCAACACCGATCATCCACTGTATTCTTGTCAAAAATTCCTCGACTATAATTTACAATCAAAGCTTAAATTCATTAACGATATGAGGTTGTGTATGAACTGCTTGCGTCCGGGTCACACTGTCGATAATTGCAAGCTTGGGCCGTGCCGCATGTGTAACAAAAAACATAATTCTTTAGTGCATCCGTATAGTCATGATAACACGAGTAGCATTAACCGGTCCGCTACGCATACTTCGTCGCACGCGAATGTGGCGAACGATCAAATGATGGTCCCGTGCGGTGAAAGGTCGCCCCGTCCCGTCTCCCCTGTACCTGCGCCCGCGCTGCCGCTGGGTACTTCCTCAGCCTTATCAGTACAGGTGCCCACCGGCCGAGCGAACGAACAACACATAAACATGCACTGCACTCCTATTGCCGCTACTGTCACACCCGTGTTATTATCCACTGCGCTAGTCGAGATAGCTGATATTCATAACAATTATCATTTAGTTCGCGCGCTTCTCGATAGCGGCAGTCAACGGTGTTTTATAACAAAAGCATTATGTGATTTACTTCAAGCGCCTATTGTACAGTCCACACATGAAATAAGAGGTGTCGGTAACTCAATCACAAAATGCACACAAACATGTGATGTCGAAATTAAATCACGCACCAACACCTATACTACACGATTGCAATGTTTCGTTTTAACTAATATTACATCGGCGTTGCCAGCAATTGATGAACAAAGCGCACACTTTAACATTCCTGAACACATCATATTAGCTGATCTGCAGTTTAATGAATCTAGACATATAGATATTTTAATCGGAGCTGATAAGTTCTGGGATTTGATGAATAATAATAAAATAAAGCTACCGAATGGGCCTTTCTTATTAGATACAAAATTAGGTTGGATCGTGTCCGGACCTATTTGTTCTATCTCGCGTTCTTATAGTCCCATTCAGTGCAGCTTTTCGCATACAATTGAAACGCAATTGCGACAGTTTTGGGAGCTGGAAGAGACGCCTGTGTCCCGGGATTCGCGCACGGATGAGGAGCGTGCCTGTGAACAACATTTCGTTGAAAATACTACGCGCAACATTGACGGAAGGTTCTGTGTACGCATTCCTCTTATTACTCCCCCCGAGGTACTGGGTGACAGCTACGCACAAGCAGAACGTCGGTTTTTAGCACTCGAGAGACGTTTGTTAAATAACCCTAATTATAGACAACTTTATAGTGACTTTATAGAAGAGTATATACGCTTAGGACACATGACACGTATCGATCACTACGGGACGCCTCACTACGTCATGCCGCATCACGGAGTCTTTCGCGAACACAGCACCACCACCAAGTTGCGTGTGGTATTCGACGCTAGCGCTGCGACCACCACTGGCCGCTCACTCAATGATATACAGATGATAGGCCCGCCTATTCAAGGCGATCTTATATCGATTTTGCTCAGGTTTAGGCAACATAAATACACAGCCTGTGCTGATATTGAAAAAATGTACCGACAGGTATTGATTGACGCGGATCAACGTCAGTTGCAATTAATTTTGTGGCGTACTGACCCATCACAACCTATATCTGTATATCAATTGAACACAGTTACATACGGAACCGCATCTGCACCATATTTGAGTTGTAGGTGTCTTAAGCAGCTCGCAGCTGAATGCACGGATCATAACATTGCGAGAATTATTAATGAAGATTTCTATGTCGATGATATGATCACGGGCAGTGATAACAAGGACGAATTGTTAAAAAATTGTCAAGGTGTAGAAAATTTATTAAAATCAGGTTGTTTCACACTACGTAAATGGATGTTTAATTTTGAATCTAATGACACTGATAATAACACGTCAGATTTAGGTAAGGAGCTAACACTTGGCGAGAATTGCAACTCAAAAACATTAGGTGTAGGTTGGTTTAATTTTAATGATGAATTTTATTTTAATACGCAATTTAAATTTCAAAATAAATTAATTACTAAACGTTTCATTTTGTCTAATATTTCGCAAATATTTGATCCGCTGGGATTGTTGAGTCCCATGATTATTGTTATTAAAATTCTATTACAAAAATTGTGGTTGTTAAAAATAGGATTCGATGACGAGGTCCCTGCCGATATCGCTCAAATTTGGGATTGCTTCGCATCTTCTCTTTCCCTCCTCAAAAATATACGCATACCGCGACGCGTCATAGGCAGTGACCCACAGCGCATAGAATTGCATATTTTCTCGGATGCCTCCGAGTCCGCTTATGGCACATGCATATACGTACGCACAATTAATCATGACTCATCAATATCCGTTCGGTTATACTGTTCCAAAAGCAAAGTCGCACCACTCAAGCCGGTAAGTATACCGCGTTTAGAACTTTTAGGAGCGTTATTAAGCGCTAAATTATTTAACAAATTACGTAACTCTTTACATTGCAATTTTAGTAACATAGTGTTCTGGTGTGACTCCACAATTGTATTGGGATGGCTCCGCATGGCTCCGAATTTGTTAAAAACATTTGTTCAAAATAGAGTTTGTGAGATTCATGATATTACAAAGGACTTACCATGGTGTCATGTGCGTGGGAAAGATAACCCAGCTGATTTAGTGTCTCGTGGCGTCAAGCTGGAAGACTTACAATCTTGTGACCAGGGGCGGCTGTACTTTAAGTGCGCTCGTGCGCCGAACTGCCAGATTTTAATGTTTAGAAAAATAAAAAAATAAATGTTTAATAGTGTCTGATTAACGATCTATTCAATATTAACGAAATTAGGATGAACCAATTTAAGCTCTTTGATAAAGTATTAAGACTCATTATCGCGAAAATCGCTGTAATATGGTTCACGGTGCGCTAGCCAAAGCGCACGGCGAATGCTCATACAACTTCTATGAGATGCAACCGAAAACGCCTGGCGCGTGAGACAGAGCTAGTTCAATAGAAAATGTATGGCGAATTAAGACCACTCTGGTGCGCCGCACGAGAACCGAAGATTACCGAGGTTTGACGAAATTCGCGGTCGCCGCGCGGCCGGCGCCCGCCGCCTAGCTAAAAGGAGTTGCGTTTGTTTACATTCTGCAAGGATTTTCTGTATTTTAATATTATAGTTATTGAATTGTGGAACATTGTGTGTGAGTAAATAGGTGTGAAAATGGGTATTAAACTTTATCATCGACTATTTTGAAAGCAATAATGAAACTTTTCAACAAAAATTGTAATTAAAATGGGCAGGATTATTTTTCAAACACTCATTTAAGGACACTTTTAAGACGAATATAACGATACAAATCCATCCAGCCGTTGAGAAAATCATAACCGTTCTTTGGCAGTCGTTAAAAATAAAAATACGCTGATACAGTGCACCACCACTTCTAGGATCCACCAGCCGCCACTGCTTGTGACCTGTGGTGGAATGGACCAGCATTTCTGAACGACCCTAATTTTGATTGCAATTTAGCCATTTCTAATCAGTCTCACGCAAAACAGACGGTAGATTTGCCCGAAGTAAAACAAAATAAATTACTTTCATTTGTTATCGAGTCGAGTAACTGTTTCTTTCCCTTTGAAAGATTTTCTCAATTTATTCGTATGAAACGGGCCTGTGCATATATGTTACGATTTATTCACAACACACGTAATAAAAATAACCGCTATACAGGTAATCTTTCTGTGGATGAATTGACGAACGCGAATCGTACTTTAATTAAATTGTCGCAAAGAGAATCTTACTCAGAGGAATTTCATTTATTGTCTAATAATCGCAATTTAAAATCTACTAATAATATTATTAAATTAAATTTATTTTTGGATAATGATAAAATTATACGTGTTGGCGGAAGGCTAACTTATTCATCAAATTTCGATTTCGATAAAAAACATCCGATATTGTTATCATCGAAACATCGGTATACGATACTGTTGTTCCGCGACGAGCACCGCCGACTGCATCACGCGGCTCCGCAGGCGCTGCTGTACAACATACGCGAGTCTTACTGGCCAGTGGGCGGCAGGAACCTTGCCAGGAGCACCGTACATCAGTGCGTTACTTGTTGTCGTCTCAAAGGGAAAACCTTGTCTCCTATAATGGGAAACTTACCTCAGGGGAGAATAACTCCAACTTTTCCATTTTTACGTTGTGGAGTCGATTACGCTGGTCCGGTACTCACGTTGAACCGTAAGGGCAGGGGCTCGAAATTAGTTAAAAGCTATATATGTATATTCGTTTGTTTTGTAACTCGCGCGAGTCGCGCGGTACATATCGAACTTGTCAGTGACCTGTCTTCTGAAAGTTATTTGCTCGCATTAAAAAGATTTATTTCTCGACGAGGTAAACCAGTTGAAATAATGTCCGACAATGGAAGAAATTTTGTAGGCCTAGCAAATGAATTTTCAAAATTTTTATCAACTTGTTCTAGCGATATTAAAGAGTATGCAACTAGTCAAAATATTAAATTCGCATTTATTCCCCCATACGCGGCTCATTTTGGAGGTCTGTGGGAGTCCGGGGTTCGATCGTGCAAGCATCACCTTCTCAGAGTAGTTGGAAACGCACATTTAACTTTTGAAGAGATGAGCACGGTGTTAGCACAGATAGAAACCGTTCTTAATTCCCGTCCCATTAGTCCCATGTCTGCAGATCCTAACGACCTCCTTCCCTTAAGTCCTGCTCACTTTTTGGTTGGTCGCTCCCTAACAGCGCCCGTCACGCAACAGCTGGCTGATATTCCTGCCCATCGGTTGACGCGCTATCAAAGACTGGAGCAGATCAAGCAACACTTCTGGAATCGATGGAGCAAAGAATACATATCGGAAATGCAGACCAGAACCAAATGGCGAGAAAATAAACCGGATCTTCAGCCCAACACTCTCGTAGTTATCAAGGAGGACAACTCTCCTCCACTGAAATGGAGCTTAGGTCGCATAATTTCCACGAAGCCTGGTAAAGATGGTGTGTCCAGAGTGGCGGACATCCAAACTACGTCCGGAGTTATCAGGCGCGCATTCCCACGTATTTGCCCACTACCTGTGACGATGGATGGCGATGAAGATGTTGGATGCCAGTAGCTCCAAGGCCGGGGGCATGTTGCGGCGCTACACTATGGTCCGGAGAAGTCGCGACTGTAACGCGTCTGTGCAAATTAAAATAGTCTGTGGCAGCTGCCGGTCACGGATTCGTCGGCGACGGTGATTGCTCAGCGGCCTAGCCAATGGGTGGCCGCTGACCGCTACTGGACACGATGACCACGCAATTTTGAATTTTAATTGTTACTTATCATTCGCTACTTGAATACGCTAACGAACTGTTTAACACGATACGCAAATTTTCATTGTAATACGCAAAATTATATATTATACGCATTTTCTACAAACACTTCGGTCGTTTGTTGTCAAATCTCCTGGACGGCCGAAACACATAGTCAAATACATTTGGGTATATTATCGTCATATTGTATTTGTGGTGGAAATAAACGATTTTATGATTATTATTATATTATTATGAGATAGTCAGAATTATGTATAAATTGTCTGTGTAACCACGACCCTCGGCTGATAAAGCATGAGGTGTGGATACGCGCTGCTCGCAGCACGCCCGAGCGCCCATTAGCTCCGTATCCGTATCATTAAAACCCCGCGACCACAACACCGATCACGACGCATAATATATGAATAAATCAGAAGAGACTGTGCGTAGATCGTAGAGCTGTATGTAAATAAGTTGTTTTGTGGCGGCGCCAGGACTGCCAGGACTGCCAGGATGATTTGCGCGGGACGTCCTCATCTTCAGCGGCCCACTGACACATCGCGGTTTATATTTTAAACGCCTAACGTTGATGTGTCAAGAATACTAATATATTTAACAAATTGTAATTCCTTGTTCCATAAAGAATGGTCACATTCAATTTTTATTTGAAACTTAGGTACCTATTAAATTTCGTAGATCTGTCGATTTCATAATGTTTCTTACAATTTAACCTTCTGTCCCGATATTGGAGCCGGAGTGAGTGGCAACTGGCAACAGTCTCGCGGCGGAGTGTCCGCGGCCGCAGTGGCGCTGCAGTGCCTGCACTATACTAATATATAATAATAATATATTAACGACATTTCACGGCACATAGCACCGGGACACGGACCGTGGCGACACTGCCAACCGACACCCCACCCCCCTCTCCCCCTCCCCCCACACACACATACAGGCAGACATAACATGCGTTCACCTTTGTAACTATAATAATATCTGCGACTGAGAAAAGTATAATGCTATCAAAAACATAACTTGTAAAAAACCCAAGTCTCGCAACTCAGTTCTTCTACCGTAAAAACTTGTGAGATCCATGTAATACCAAGTCGGTTAATTTATTCAGTTCCTACTTAAGGTTCCTTCTGTCTTAAGTTATTACGTAATTAGCTAACCTAACAAGTAACAACATCTTATAGTGACCATATCAATATTGAAAATCTTTTATGTTTTAAATAAATAGATCGACTTGACCATCGCATGAAAACACAATGTATCTCACAAGTAATATCTACCTACATAATATTATATTTGTTTAGTGCGATTGCCAAGTCAATCTATTTATTTAAAACATAAAAGATTTTCAATATTGATATGGTCACTATAAGATGTTGTTACTTGTTAGGTTAGCTAATTACGTAATAACTTAAGACAGAAGGAACCTTAAGTAGGAACTGAATAAATTAACCGACTTGGTATTACATGGATCTCACAAGTTTTTACGGTAGAAGAACTGAGTTGCGAGACTTGGGTTTTTTACAAGTTATGTTTTTGATAGCATCTCATTTCTTTTTGTAGATAGTCCTACTTTTTTTCCTTTTACAAGTTATCTTTGAACATAATTATATCTAGGTACCTATCTACACCTATTATTCCATTATATCTAGGTACCTATCTACACATATTATATACATGTACACTGATTCATTCACTGCAAATGTAACTTTGTTATACAGGTACAGTGATTCCATCCATCCATCCATCCATCCATCAGCCTTTGTAGGTCCACTGCTGGACATAGGCCTCCCCTAACTTCCGCCACTCTGACCGGTCCTGAGCCTTCTGAATCCAGCGGATACCCGCTGTCCTCTTCAGGTCGTCGGTCCACCTGGTCGGGGGGCGTCCTGTGCTCCTTTTACCGAGGCGTGGTCTCCATTCGAGGACCTTTCTTCCCCAACGGTTATCGGTCCTTCGAACTATGTGGCCAGCCCATTGCCACTTCAGCCTGCTAATTCTCTGAGCTATGTCGGTCACCCTCGTTCGTCTACGGATTTCATCATTTCTGATTCGATCGCGTAGAGAAATACCGAGCAGAGCTCGTTCCATAGCCCGCTGGGCGACTCTAAGCTTATTAATAAGGCCAATAGTGAAGCACCACGTCTCGGATCCGTATGTCATCACTGGCAACACACACTGCTCGAACACCTTCGACTTCAGGCACTGAGGTAACTTTTTGGACGACAAGATATGACGTAGTTTCCCGAACGCAGCCCATCCGAGTTGGATTCTACGAGTGACTTCTTTCTCGAAGTTGGACTTACCCATTTGGATCACTTGTCCCAGGTAAATGTACTCGTCTACAACTTCGAGAGCAGCGCCGTCAACAACAACCGGTACGGGTGTGACATGGACATTCGACATGATTTTCGTCTTGTACATGTTCATCTTAAGACCCACCCGTTGTGAGGCGCTGTTCAAGTCCCCGAGCATTGTACCAAGTTCCTCCAGGGATCCCGCCAGGATGACTATATCATCGGCATATCGCAGGTGTGTGATGTATTCGCCATTGATGTTGATGCCACGTCGTTTCCACTCCATCAGCTTGAACACGTCTTCCAACGCAGCGGTGAACAGTTTTGGGGATATGACATCCCCTTGTCTGACACCTCTCTGCAGTTGGATGGGGTTCGTTGCTGTGTCCTGTACTCTGACGGACATGGTGGCAGATGAGTATAAATACTTCAACACCTCGATATACCGGTAGTCGATCCGGCACCGTTGGAGAGAATTTAGTACCGCCCAGGTCTCGATAGAATCAAAGGCTTTCTCATAGTCCACATAGGCAACACATAACGGCAGATTATACTCCTCGGTCTTTTGTATAATCTGCCGCAGTGTGTGTATATGGTCTATGGTGCTGTAGCCTTTTCGGAATCCTGCTTGTTCGGGAGGCTGGAAGTCGTCAAGCCTGCGTGCAATGCGATTTGTGAGCACCCTCGAAAACAGCTTATAAACGTGGCTCAGAAGTGCAATGGGTCTGTAGTTCTTCAAAAGGGCTTTATCCCCCTTCTTGAAGAACAGCGTCACCACACTTCTGCTCCACGCTTCCGGGGTAGTTCCAGTATTAATGACGGAATCGAACAGTTTCTGGAGCGCCACTAGAAGGGGTTTACCTCCAGCTCTTAGTAGCTCGGTTGTGATTCCGTCATCTCCCGGTGCCTTGTTGTTTTTAAGCTGTTTGAGAGCCTCTCTAATCTCATACAGGCTGACGTCCGGGATATCCTCTGTGTAGTGTCGGGTCAGTTTAGCTCGCTTGTCGCTCTCCTCGCGAGGAGGTGGAGCTTGAGAGGAGGTATACAACCGTCCGTAGTATCTCTCAGTCTCTCTCAGAACTTCCGGTTTCGACGAAACCACGGTGCCGGACTCGGTCTTCAACCTCGTAAGCTGACTTTGCCCAATAGACAGATCCCTGGCGAACACTTTGGAGCCCTGGTTTCGCTCAATTGTGTTTTTTACACGATTTGCGTTGTGTTTTCGCAAATCGCGTCGCCTGCACTTGGAGATCTGTTCATTGAGCCGTCGGTATTCCCTCATAGAGGTTGGAGACTGCACACATAGTTCTCGTCGATCCCTCATAAGACCGAGAGTTTGTTCTGAGAGAACCTGAGATCTACCACTAGGGTGGGTCTTGAAATACTTCGACCCTACTTCGTGGACAGTTGTTACCATCCTGGTGTTAAACTCGTCCACTGACGTGCACGATTCTAGGCACGCAAAACGATTTTGCAGCTCTAGTTGAAAGTTTTCAGATCCCTGGATTTGGACGGATGTTGGGCGAAGCGTAGACTTCATCAGGCGTGACCGTTCCAGCTTCAGATCGATATTTAATGTGCCTCTTACAAGTCGGTGATCGCTCCGGGTTTTGAACCTGCTGATCACAGAGACATCATTAAATATGTGCCGTTTGTCTGCCAGAATGAAGTCTATCTCGCTTTTCGTGGAACCATCAGGACTTATCCAAGTCCACTTGCGTTGTGGCTTCTTTCTGAAGAAGGAGTTCATCATAAAGAGATCTTCCTTCTCCAAAAAGTTGGCCAGCAAGTGTCCTCGGTGGTTCCGTCGTCCAATTCCGTAGGGACCCACTTTCGTCTCGGCGCCGCTCTGCGTGCCCAGTCTCGCGTTGAAGTCCCCCATCACAACATTGAAGTGAGCTTTAGAGGTATGTATGGCTCTACTTATGTCCTCATACATAACCTCAACCTCATCGTCGGGATGTGTCGAAGTCGGCGCATATACCTGTACAACCTTCAACGAATACCGTTTGGATATTCTGAGTGTAAGGTACGCTACCCTGGCCGACACGCTCCCAACTTGCACAATGTTGTTGACGAGGGACTTGTGAACGAGAAACCCGACACCACCTTGGGACAGGTGTTCGCCCTCCCGGTGATAGAACAAGTTTCCGGATTTGAGTATTATCGTGTCCTCCCCCTGTCTTCGGACTTCAGATAAACCCACAATACTCCAGTTTAACTTGTCTATCTCTTCTTCCAGCTCTTTTACCTTGTCGTCGGTCCTCAGTGTCCTGGTGTTATATGTTGCCAGGTGCAGAAGTCGTCGTTTAGATTGGTAGCCCGATCTCTGCCGGCGATTCTTAGCACCCCCTGCCCCGCCGTTACCATAGCCGCTACCGTAACTAGGAATAGCGGGGCTGCCGGGGACTGGGGGCCGAGGCTCATTCGTGTCTGACATGCGGGGGTTTTAGCCAATAGTCACCACGCTTGGCTAGTGCGTGTTGGTGACCGCAGGAGGCCTGACTGGTATTCGTCATACACAGAAAGATGCTGCTGTCCATCTTCTGGATTTGTCCTATTAGTCGCCTTTTACGACATCCCAGGAAGAACGGGAGTGGTGCTATTCTACAAAGTGAACCCGGACACCACACGGGCTACAGTGATTCATTAACTGCAAATGTAACTTTGTAATCCTATACCTTTATATAGGATTACAAAGTTATTTATGCAGTTGATATATCTAGAAAACTGGAGCGAAATTGCAAAATATTTTAGTTTTTCCTTGATCTATACACTAAACACTAATTGTGTTCCAAATTTGAAGCTTCTATGTCTGCTAGAAGTGCCTTAGAGTTTTGATGATCGGTCAGTCAGTGAGTGACGAAATTAAGCAACTTTGACTAGTTATAATTCTAAAACTACTGAATCAAATTGAATGAAATTTGAAATATAGCGTGTTTATACCATGACTGCTTGGTAGCTGAAAATTCAGACTTCTAGCTTCATCCACAAGGAAGTTATAGGGGGTCGAAAATGGCCTGAATTGCTTCGAGAAAAGGATGGTACGGCCGTGCCGCTTTTTTGCTCGACTTGGCGGGGGCACTGCCGTGCCCCCAGATTACCGATGTCATTGAATTATAATGTATATTACTGCGTAAGGACAGGGCCAATGCGCATTCAAAATGCGGCATTATATCAGTCCAGTCATTGGTCCACAATGCTCAGTGCATATGGTGCCGCTCTCGTAGTTCGTAGACGGAAGGTTCTTGCACTACCAGCCATCACCCGTCTTTTAAAATCAATCCATATTATTAGACTATATCAGTCTTTGTTTACGTACGAATATCTCGAACTTATCTGGATACATTCCAGTTGCCATACTACTTGGCGCCAATCTGCTATAGGTTTTTCGGCAGTATACGTATACATAGTCTACTGTACTACCGTTCTACTGTATTGCAGAGCGCTCAATAAAACGGTTCAGTATACGAGGGGCTGAACAACGTGCAGCACAAGTGTTGCCAGAAACCAAGCAATTTGCTTCGGTAACACAACAACACTTTGATCACTTAAAGTATATTTGTTAGAATACTTTACATTGTTCCATCCTAAATACCGCGGCTCCGCTAACGATGTGAAACAAGTGTAAACTACCAACCCAGCTCAACAATAGCGCGACGACGGTTCATCTGGCGGCCGAATTGATTAATAAATTATGGAAGTTCCAAAGGATCTTGATAGTTACGACGCTCATTTGCCATAGTGTACGCTCCAGAGACTCGTCTTATCCTTCGAGGAGACTCCGAGGGATAAAGGGGATCAATACGAATGGCTTCCACTTTAGCTCCCGAGCAAGTTGGGTCACGCGCCGCCGGCTCCGCGATGGAAGCCTCCAAATTGAACTTCAAATGAAATGTAACTTTAACTGCTGGAAGGGTGGGACTTCCGCTCGTGCCATTATTTTTGATTTAATACGGAAAGTTTTAATTTGATAGTAAATAATTTAGCTGCGAAGAAATACAATGAGTGTTGAATCGGTCACAGCCTCCTACTAGCCTGTTTCTTTGCACATGTCTCCCTCTCTCTTCGTCAAAGGCCGGGTAGCTGGGTGTAAAACTATCTCCTAAGGTATAATTTATCACGAGCTCATGCCGTGTATCACTGTCGGCGCGGCGGCGGCTCAAGCAGGTTCTCGCGGAGTTGCGAGCTAATCTCCGAAGCCTCCCGCCCCGCAGCCCGCAGCCCGCGCTACAAACTTCCGCCTCTCACGAATATTTATTTATTCATTAGCGCATTAGCTTTGTCTAGAAAGGAAGCGGCTTTAAGGCTAAGCTTGAAAGCCCTTTCAGTGATTTCTAGTACCTAATTAATTCTATAAGTAACTAATACTTTATAGAAACTTTGAAGCAAAATAAATGTCTGCGTGTTATAAAACTGCATGACCAAGTACTCTTGTAACAGTTCCGGGGATGTAAATACCAGGATTCTCTCAAAATTAGATCAATTTAGACGAATGAAACTTTAAAGGCCACTAACAGTGTACAAGGCTGAGAAATCTTTCTACTAACTAAGCACGGCCTTAGCATAATTTACGTGCATCTGGTCCCGCTGGATGAATTTGCAACAAAATGAGCGTTGGTGTGCGTTTCTGACAGTAATATTACCAAAATTAGCTTTATAGAACTGTAACTATACAGAAAACTAAAAAGACGATTTTAATACCTGATAAATGCATAACAAGTTTGTCCATTAAACTCTAACTAATTACGCTTTGAATAGAGTTTAAATAAAAAAGCGGCCAAGTGCGAGTCGGACTCGCCCATGAAGGGTTCCGTAGCAGCAAGTAACATAATATAAAAGTTCTTGAAGTTCGTTGTAACTTTGATCGAGGTAAATTGCGGTTTACGATTTATGACGTATTAAAAAAAAACTACTTACTAACCAATTTTCGTTGGAAGTTTGCATGGTAATGTACATCATATATTTTTTTTAGTTTTATCATTCTCTTATTTTAGAAGTTACGGGGGGGGGGGGGGGCACACATTTTACCACTTTGGAAGTGTCTCTCGCGCAAACTATTCAGTTTAGAAAAAAATGATATTGGAAACCTCAATATCATTTTTGAAGACCTATTCATAGATACCCCACACGTATGGGTTAGATGAAAAAAAAATTTTTGAGTTTCAGTTCTAAGTATGGGGAACCCCCAAAATTTATTGTTTTTTTTTTCTATTTTTGTGTAAAAACCTTAATGCGGTTCACAGAATACATTTACTTGCCTAGTTTCAACAGTATAGTTCCTATAGTTTCGGAAAAAAGTGGCTGTGACATACGGACGGACGGACAGACAGACAGACAGACAGACACGACGAATTTATAAGGGTTCCGTTTTTTGCCATTTGGCTACGGAACCCTAAAAACTATTCTAATTAATGAGCATATAATTTATCTTTTCGCAAGAGTTATCTTAAAAACCGAAGAAAAATTTGTCTTCGCCGACGTTGGAGCTTATTTTTTGTCATTATCCCGACGTTTATCTCACGCGGTGCTGGTTGAATAAGAGTGGTGTTTAAAATGTCAAACTTTTGTGAGAATAATTTGTAGTGACAAAATCATTTGTTTGTTCCGTAGATGGTAGAACACCTATTGTACGTGTATGATACACGCATCACATATCAATAGCTCATGCTCTCGTGCTTGGACTGTGGACCGCTCGACCGTCGCGTGCTAACACCCTGAAAGTGTATTTCCCCGTTTGCAGGCAGACGGTTAATAATTTCTAGAATAGAATAGTCATGGAAGAAAAGACAGTTATGTTTTACTTGTATACAACATACACTCGGGTATCAGTAGGTACAATATATTGCAAATTGATTAATACTGTACTGCAGAAATAAGTGTGAAAATAGAGGCGAGAATGTAGTATCTGTAAAATGATATGACGTCAAGATATCCTAATTATTGTAGTACACAAATCCAAATTGTTTTGTGTAAAGTTGTAAACTGTCTTTGATCAATGTAATCCACGAGACATAAATAAACAATAATATATTCGCTTTCATTTGAAACGTTTTAATATGTTTGAATTGTAATTCATAAGCTAGAGGAGCGGTAGATGCCGATGAGAAAGTTTTCGGTATTGAATTATAATGAGTTGAATATTGTTTCAGATTCTATACTTATTATTATCTTCTGTTCTTCTGTGTTTGGTTACAAAAAGTTTACGAAAACAGAAGAAAATGAAACGGCTTAGCAGTTAAGACACACATTGCAAACTTTTGAAGTAATAATTTTAAACTAAACATTTCCCAAAGACAGGGACGGGGAAAATGGTTAGGTATGATTATTTTTCCTGCCTTTTACAATTATAATGTATTATTAAGTAAGAATTACAAAAGTATTCAAGTTTCCTAGAGTACATTAAGTTTCAATGTACTGCAGTGCTGCGTGAATTGTTTAGCCCGATGGTTTGTTTCCGATGCTGCGTCATCTGGCGGCTGTCGGGTGTCGGCGTTGTCGTGTATCGTATGATAGTAATCATTAAGCCATAATAGCATCGTGACGTCTTCTTTGGAGTCTAAAGTCCGAAGGGTCAATGTAAGAACCAATGCGGGGGGTGAAGGGGGAAGGGATGGGAGGGGAGGGGAGGGGGGGGGTGTCGGTCTAACTAACCATAACTCGAGTCGCTCCAATTAGACAGCTCTTATCTCGCGAGCTCACCGCCGCTGCCCCAATTTTCCTTGTATTGACTATAATGTCGGGAAAAGAATGACTAGACTTCATTTTTTTGGCGGAGACCAAACTGATAAACAAAACACAGTCATACGGAAATCTTACTAGTTTCACGAAACGCGACATGCAACACACAGACGAAAAAGTTTGAGACGATGTAATAAAAGTTTCACTTTAAAATAATTAGTTATGTTTTAAAGAAGAAGATATAATATAATGATATTAAAATTATATGAAGCATCTTAAAGAAGCTTCTACTTCGATTTCCAAAAAGAAACAACGGAGAATATTTTAAACGGTGAATAGATCGCAATAAAGGAAAATAATTAAGAGTCTGATATCATTTCGCAATGAATAATTCAGAGCCGCCGACAGTGGGAATGCCGATGAGCCAATAAAAGGCTAATGAAGGCATAAGACAAAGGATAATGCGATCCGCTGCTCCCTGCCGCTCCCTGCTGCTCCCTGCCGCTCCCTGCTGCTCCCTGCTGCTCCCTGCCGCTCCCTGCAGCACCCTGCAACGGAAGCTACCTCTTAATTATCCAACTAATGATAAAACGGTTTTGATATGCCACTGAGTTCATTTCATTGAAATGCTCCGCCAAAGGCAACGGACGGACCTCGAGATAACCCGCCTGTTACTGTTGGTATTGGTATCTCCGGACACGTTTTAATACCAAATAATTGATAAAAAGCAACTACACTTCTGTCCCAGGCGTCCCAGCACTTTATATCTGCTGTAACTAACTGTGATAACTTCATTAGTAGCGACCTGCTGGCTGCCAACGGACGAGACTCACTGGACTCTCAGAGCTCAAAACTAATGGAATTTTAAAATCTTACTGTGTGATATCTGTCAGTCTCATACCATCTTTGGTACATGTATGTATAAACGGAAGGAACTGAGTGAATTTTCATCCATAGCATCGGACAGTGAAACATTCCTCAATCCTGTAACGTAATTACCTGTTATATGTGACACAGTAGCAGTTTTCTACGTTAACTGTAATTGTTTATCCGTTCCACTAATAGTCTTGTTAACGTACAATAAACCCGATAACGTGTCCGCTGTCCGCTGTCGGCGCGCAGACGGGGAGCGGCGGGGAGAGCCGCGGAGAAACGAGGAGATTCGGGGAGAGACGGAGAGAGAAGCGAAGGACCGCGGACAGGCAGGAAACGAGGCGTGGGATTGCATCTGCACGAGGCATTACGTGCCGCGCAATTTGCCGCGGAGTGCCGTAATGATGAGCCGCACAACAGCCCAGAAAATTGCTAAAAAATTTAACGAGCAGCGACTCAGCTGCTTGAACTTCGCTCGCAGTCGGATCGGGAGCGGCAATACCAGATTTCATACAACAATAATGTTAGTTACCTTTTTGCAAGCTGAACAGAGTATGTCTCGGAAGGAACCATCATCCATCACACCACTCAACTTGAAGGTAGGTCTAGTTACTGGTCTAGTTACTGGTGGTGCACTGCGCGTGCACACAAAATGAATTCCAATTTGCTGCCTGTTGTTTGCTAAATTGCCAACAACAGTACTGTCAAGTTTGTTGATATTATAACATCACTTGACTTAATCAGTGTTATCCTCAGATGCAAGCGAAGTCTATCTATTTTTATTTTCTAATATAATCTGAACCGGCCACTTCACAATAAATAGAATATTAAATAGAGCCATATGAATACGAAAATCATAGAGTGCGGGCTTATTACGTAGCCCACTATTGTGGCCAGCTCAACTATTGGAAAAAGAGGTTCGAAACATGCAATTGTTTCAAATACATATTCGAGTACAGTACATAGAGGACAAAAGCATACAGATTAAATATAACATATTTTGATAGACTTACAATACAATAACACTAGGGCCGTTTATGTGGAGCATGCCCTCTGTTTGTATCCACCCGCGCACCCCCACGCGGCCACGTGGCGAGCCACGAGACGCAAGCACCACTCAGCCACTCATGTCATGTCACGGCATACTTACATATTTTATTGACGACTTTCATTCCACTAAGTATTTTCAGAGTTACAGAGTTACTTCTTAAATATTTTGGTGTTATTGTCAAATTTTGATGCAACCTTCTTTATTGTCAAGTTTACAAAATAAATAATATCAACATAAAAGGGGTTAAAAAATGTCACCCGCCGCTACAAAGGTCGATGCATACTTAACGTTTTTGTCCCGTACGGGACGGGTACGAGAGGGGGACGGAATGTGACTGACGGGAATTTTTAATGAAGAAAAATTCATCTTTCTTTATTCACAACGTGCTAGTGAGCACGTTAGGTCCGAGTTACCGTCCCGTACGGGATTTCGCTGCGTATGCGCTATCGTATACACTTTCTATGAAACGATGTTTCCAAAACTTCACGTCCCGTCCCGTACGGGAAAAAACCCGTTACGTATGCAATGACCTTAAAACGAAACTGAACTTTTTTAAACATTTGTTACCGTTGAACTCCGTCATTTATGTTTATCAATCGATTTGAAAATATTTTTCGGTTGCATATTATTAAAAACTAGCTGTTGCCCGCGGCTTCGCACGCGGAAATTATGCTATTTATCATATTTGTACGCCTTACAGAAGAAAATTAAAAAACAGGTTCATTATTATATTGAAGTACTTATATTTAGGAATTTACATATTGAAACCTACGTGTATATTACGAATAAGTTCAAGGGTTTTCATGTGATGCCCGGACAGACAAACAGATAGACAGGCAGACAATAATTTTAAACAGCAAAAAATATCTTCAAAACGGTTCTGTTGTTTCCATCCGTTCAAGAGTTACATATACTCTCTCTCCCTCCCCTCTCCCTCTTCCTGTCCCACTCTGTCTCCTTCTCCCGCTCCCTGTCCTTATCCCGCTTCATGTCCCTCTCTCTCCCACTCTCAGTCCCTCTCCCGCCCGCACCCGGTCCCTCTCCTGCTTTCTGTCCCGCTCTCACTCCTTCTCCCGCTTCCTGCCCCTCTCCTTCTTCCGCACCCTCCTGCTTCCTCTCCCGATCCCAGTCCCTCTCTCGCTTCCTGTCACTCTCCCATCCCCCTCCCATCCGTAAAGTTCTCTACATTAAATTTTTTTCTCACTATAAGCTTAATTAATATTTTCACATTACTGAGTTCAAAATTGACGTATTTTCTTAAATATTTACAACCCCTTTGCTTAACTCCTTATGGGGATGAATTTCGAGAAAATCGTGATACAGTTAGGTAATTTTTGTGTCTAACTATAAGCTTAATATACAAATTTTCACCCTTCTTAGTTCAAAACTGACGATGTTGCAATACTAACTTACACACACTTATTTAACCGTTTAGGGGTTGATTTTCCAAAAAAACACAACTTTTATATTTTAATCTGGCGCCAATATATAAATTTTCATGTTTTTAACTTCAAAAATGACGAAGTTGCGTACTAAGTACCATCAATTAAATTATCCTTTAAGGGATGATTTTCAAAAAAAATGTGTTAAAGTTAACTTTTGTTTATTACTATAAACTTACATAAAAAAAATCATATTTATAACTCTAAAACTGGCGAAGTTGATTTGTATGTAAATGATCTCCAACCCCTATTTTTAGGGGATGAATTTCGAGAAAACAGTGATGCAGTTATTTTTTGTGTCTAACTATAAGCTTATATACAAATTTTCACCCTTCTTACTTCAAAACTGACGAAGTTGCCATACTAAATTGCGCCCTATTAATTAACCCTTTAGGGGATGATTTTCCAAAAAAACATAATACTTACAAATTTTGTTTCTAGTCTGGAGCTAGTATGTAAATTTTCATGTTTTTAACTTCAAAAATGACGAAGTTGCCTACTACGTACCATCCATTAAATTAACCCTTTAAGGGATGATTTTCCAAAAAAATTTGTTAAATTTAACTTTTGTTTATTACTATTAACTTAGATAAAAAAAATCATATTTATAACTCTAAAACTGACGAAGTTGGTTTGTATGAAAATGACCTCTATCCCGTATTTTTACCCCTTAGGGGATGAATTTCCAAAAATCCGTTCTTAGCTGACGTCTCCTTGGCATAAGCTATCTCCCTGCCAAATTTCATCATAATCGGTTCGGTAGTTTCTGAGATTTTTTGTTTAATCAGTGTATCTCTTTTCAATTTTATATATATAGATTCAGTTATGATGATGAACACTTACGCACGTGCGTGAAGGTATATACAGGGCAATATATTGTTTAGGATACAAAAACATAGTAGGTACGGAATTTATATTTTCCTTAACGAAGTTTTTGTTTTTGTTAGAACTGGGGAAGGAGAGGAGCGACCTGAAATAATTAACAGCTTCATTAGTGTAATAAATTCTTCTTTTCACGGCGGTGCCTTTAATTAAGTGTTCAGTCCGTCCTTGGCGTTTGTGTGGCACGATTTGCTGCTTAAAGTTACAGAATAAAGTAGCTAAGGCAATACGGAAGGATATTCGTTACTACTTAGCAACGTCAAAGTAAGTATTACTTATTAAAGTATTACATTTTTTTAGGACTGCACCTGAAAGAGTACTTACACAGAAAATCAATGATGTACCCAACCTCAACATAGTAATTTGCAGATTTATTTAGAAAAATACAATAAGTAACTAGATAATAGAGAAGGAATCTGCTTATAGAAAAACGTTGCGTGTTCAATTTGTGTATCGAGATGTAGTGATCTTCTTTTGTTTTCGCCGAGCAATGTTGATGCTTTTTAAATTTGTATTTCTTTTTTGTTATAGTCAGTCGTGTGTTGATTTTGGTACACGAATAAAGTGTTTTACGTTTAATAGAGACGAGAGGCTAAGTGTTAATGAAATACTTATCGACCTCGTGAGCTACACCGTAATAATAATACGGAACAACCTGAACTAAATGCCGCACAAAATGGGTTATTTTTTATTATATTATGTATGGCACCTGCTAGAGGTAGAGGTGCGCCGTGTATCACCTGTAACAATTTTTCGTTTAATTCAACTATAAACTAGACCAGTGGGACTAACTAACTGTAACAACGTTAGCGGTCAAGTTGATTCGTTTATAAAACATCAACCCCCCCCCCCCCCCCCCCCTCCCCCACCTAATTCCCGCTCGCTGTTTGTTATCCGCTGCGGCGCCGCGGCGTGCGAGAGACTCCTATCCGGCTTGCTAACTTTGCTGCTATGATTATTTAATTAAGGTATGACTTTATAATGCGACCGTAACTTTGATTATGATTAAATGATTACTTAGAAACATCAATAACAATGTATTATGATGACATCAGCACATTCTAAGTAACTAGGTATACCAACTTTTTCTCCGAGGAGGTTTTAGTCGGTGGGAATCCCAAATACTGCAGAAGCTATTTTTATTTTTTTTTATAAGATTGCTTAATTGAAGTTAGTTACTAATTATTATGTAAGATCAAGTTCAAACTTCACGTAAAAATATTTGGAACCATCAGACACATCATGTGAAGTAGGTAATTCGGTCGACGATGTACTAGGGCAACAGGGCAGGCGAGGCGGTGAGGTACGTACGTACGGTAAAGTCGACAATAACGCGGGTAGAGCCGTACGAGCGTGTGTGTGTGCGAACTGTGTGTGTGCGTGTGTGTGTGTGTGCTCCTTCCTATTGACGTCTGTGTTAAGATCATCAATTTATTAGAGGTAAGTACCTAATTAAATTGATGCTGGAACATTAGCTCGAGCTTCTCTCGGGACTACTGCTGTGTTGTTTGCATAACCTACAACGGATTTACGGCTTGTTATATTTGATTCATTCTAGTACAAGTCTTAATAGGGGGATACACGGTGCATAATGCCGGGATAATTTTTTTCATCTTTTCATTTAGTTATTACTCCACACAGCGAGATGTTTCCTGTACAGTTATTGAGGATCAAAATGTTTATAACGTACCGTTGGATGTTGCTGCATTTAGATATTTTGCTTTTCTTTATGAAAACCTCTTCACGTCCAAAGGTATGTAGAATCACTATATTATTATTTTGGTTAGACGACACGAGTCGCAAGACCAAATTCCTGTCATGCAGTAATAATGGAAGAGGAAATCCTCTTTATCTAAACATATTAAGTACAAATACTCAATGATATTAAACAAGATGACATTTCAACAATTAAAGTGTTCATTATCTTAATAATGGAAACTTGTGATTTAAACGGGAAAGCTATTTGCAAAGATTTAAGAGCGTTCAGTGGTGAGAGTTCCATCAAAGTCAGTTAGTTGCTTACCGTTTAGTTGACAATGGAGTACGGGGCAGGGGGGGGAGGGGCGAGGGGAGCTGAGCGGGGGGGGGGGGGGGGGGGCGCTTCAGAAAGTCTCGTTCCAATTTCAATTCAATAACATTTTGTGGCCTACCCTCGTTACAAGTTAGTTTGGTTATTATTCGCCGCTCGTTAAACTGGATTTTATATATTTCTAGTTTACCACTTCAATGGCAGTTGAGACGTAACCAGTTTAATAAGATGTATTATAATGTAATGCACTATACATAATAACTTGTTAGTAGATGCTACCGGTAGATACCGGTAAAATTTAATAATTACCGATATAATTATCGGCGCCCGACGCACGCGTCTACGTGAGATCACAAAGCATTACACGCGGTACAGGCCGTGAAAGGCGAACAGAACATCCCCCCCACCACCTGCGGGGGGCACACCGTCCAGGGCCTATCGGTACAATACATATTTAATTTACACCGCTCGCGCTGCCTTCGCCATTCGACCGTACTATAACACTTTGCTTATAAGCTACGGGAGCATGCACAATCGACGTCGACTGTTACTACATCTTCAAGCAATTCCGTGTTTACTTTCTAAATATTTTGATAATTTTGTTGTTTAATTTTTGTTTTGTTAATCGATTTATTCAATTCTATTACTCCTAAGTTATCCTAACTCTTCTGATATTGTTATTTCTGGAAACCGTTTTACTCACAAAAAATGGGATTATTTCCAGAGACCATTACAAAAAAACCCATATCGTATCGAACAAAAAATAAGAATTTAAAAGATTTTAAAAGTTATCTAAATAAAATCTATAGCAATGACTTTTACCAATAAAAAAACCTTTTAAAGCCAATGGTTCCCACCTCCTTCCTCCTATACCTACTATAATAAAATATACAGGAGTTTATAAAAGTTGCACCGCGCGCCGCGAGCCGCGAGCCGCGAGCCGAGCCTCCAATTGTTTCATTATTCAGCCAAATGTCAGCTGCCGGCTGCGCGGCTGGAAGAATTTCCGATACGTCGGCTAAATGTTCTTGCTAAATATTTAACTGCCAATCTTGACTATGAGTCCAAAAATAACGGCATCAGAAAGCACACACTAAATATTTATTGAATACTTGCCACACACAACACTATTTCTAAAACTGTACTTGAGCTGTTTTCCAAACCACAACAACTAATTATTAAGAAGTAGTATCTCCGCATCATCAGTAATTGAGGAGTAAAAATTGTATGTAGAGTTGAACAGAGTCACTAAAATTAAAAGATGTGTATTAAAGTAATTACAAAATCAGCAATATCTTAAATGTAATAAGTAGGTACAGTGGCTCTCCTCTTCATTACAATGTGCAAAAAATTAGATCACGGTGTAATACTCTTGTTAGATCGTCTAACATTTAGTTAATATAATCTATCTGTATTAGTGTGATATAATCTGTGGTTTTATGTTACTTTAAGTTTGGTATTAATGTCTGTCATGTATGGTTGGTAACAGTGACGTTGTAACTTCCTCTCTTCCGTTTTCCATGTTCGAAGCAATAAACGTGTGTGAATCGCCTCTCGACCTTTTTGAAGTGAAAACTTCTTTAGTACAGGGGTGACTTGAAATTTTATGAAACGAAACTGTCCAGTGGAGACTAGAAATGAGTGGAGACTAGAAATGAGTGGAGACTAGAAATGAGTGGAGACTAGAAATGAGTGGAGACGAGTTGAGTTGAGTTGAGTTGAGTTGAGTTGATTTTACATTCGTTTCATTATCTTGAAAACAAAATTTTTGAAGGTTTCACTTCTACCACGTGTGAATTGCACACATTTTAATTTTTGAAGTGAAAACTTCTTTAGTACGGGGGTGACTTGAAATTTTATGAAACGAAACTGTCCAGTGGAGACTAGAAATGAGTGGAGACTGACTTGAAATTTTTGAAGTGAAAACTTCTTTAGTACCGGGGTGATTTGAAATTCGATGAAACGAAACTGTCCAGTAAAAAGAGACAGACACATAAATTCTAAAGTGAGATAGGAAGCATTGTACAGGGGAAGGAGAGTTGAGTTGAGTACAGTTGAGTGGAGTTGAGTGGAGCTGAGTGGAGTTCAGTGGAGTTGAGTGGAGTTGAGTGGAGTTGAGTGGAGTTGAGTCGAGTGGAGTCGAGTGGAGTCGAGTGGAGTGGAGTGGGATCTTGAAAATAAAAATTTTGAAGGTTTCACTTCTACCACGTGTAAATTGCACACATTTTAATTTTTTAATTTACAACAGTCCACTTGCATATCCTTTCAACTCTGTTGTTTTATTATTGTTCAAAAACCTAAAACGGTAAATCGATCCAGTACTCGTGCATCGTTCTACTCGTAGTTAGGTCAGACGGTGCTGTAGAATCGGTTCAATGGACGAGTGGAGCTCGGACGTGGCTCGGAGCAAACTCATTGCACTTTGGCAGCGGCAACTACGACCAGTACATAGTATGTTTGTATGTTGTAGCAAGAAAGTACTCGAAGATACTGGCGCAAGATAAACGCGGCCGGCACTCCGGCAGCCAGCGGCGACGGTATCGAGACGAGATATTTGCATTCGCTTTAGATTTCGCGAAGGGAAATGTTCCCAGACAAGAGTTTGCATAAATTTTCAAGAATAAATTGCACTCCATCGAAACTAATATGGAAAATAAATGTTGGGTTTACGGAAACGAATTTTGTAACAGTTTTGTTGCTTCGAGTAGATTTATTAAGACATTTTAAATTGTATTTTTCAAATAAATAGTTCATTTTGTGTCTTAAAAGAGAAAATTAATTTTAATTTACGTTAAAATGGCCTTGACTTTTCCACAATCATTTTAGGTAAGTAACGGCCAGACTCAAAGCCACTTAACGATTACTTAAATCACTCTTTAGTATAGAATCACAATACAAATTTTATACTAAGGTGCGATTTAAGTAACCGTTAAGTGACTCTAAGTCAGTCTTTTGACAAATCTTTACTATAATATAACAATTGAATAGGTTAATTTATTTATGATGATGAGATCTCTGCTATGTACAGCGATGACATCCGACATCTTACCAGCAAGTAAATTTTGACTCTGTATTTACGAACTACTTACCAGTTTTTCACAGAGTATGCATATTACAGTGAGTAACGCGAGCGGTCCCCAACCCAGCCGAGCGTTCCCGAGCGTTCCCGAGCGTTCCCGAGCGTCCCCGAGCAGCCCGCGGCAGCCTCGGGCGGGTTGTTAGTGTGCCGCCGTAATGTACCCAACTTGCTTTGTTGTGTTGGGAATGGTGTACGCGAAAAGTTCTGCACTCCTGTAACACAGTTCATAAAGCTTAAACTTGAAATGTGACGTAATAACTCACGTACGCATGACGTCTGCATGAGATTTTTAAATTAGTGAGACTTGTGTGCCAAATATAAAACATACGCTTTCATTTTATATTTATTACGGTAGTTGCAATGTTTTACAATTTTTTTATGGCTTGTGTAATTTATACATAAAACAGACAAAAATATACTGGCGCTGTCAATACATTGGCTTATTTCGATTCCTCCATTACAACCCTACTTTCCCCACCCCATAAAATAAATTTAACGATAATAATAACCTGTCAGTAACTATACCTGAAGCTGGTAGTATAAACATAAACACCATAAATTATAATAGAAAATGGAAATTCCATAAAATTGTAAACAAAATCGCTCGTTTACGCGCGGAGACCGATTCTCACGTTCCTTGAATATTTTTTAATCTGAGATAACTTTTATAGTGGCTCTTAAATATTTTGTTATTCTATGTCCTCAGGTACATTACACTACTGATTGGATTACTAGTTTCTGATCTCCGTGTAACTGATTATAATAAAAAGAAATAAACAGTACAAGTTCGTAAAGAACGGTAATTGTCTACAAAATTAATATTTATTGATAAAGTAAAAATGTGAGCGGTGGCGGCGCGGCGCGGCGTGAAGATCGAACCCCTGTTACATTCGTTTATTTCGCTCGCTTCACATACAACGTAAATAGAAAACATTCAGGCGACGCGGCGACGAGCGCGTTCGGGAAATTGATTAGAGAGTGCGAGCTGCGAGCCCTCCAGCCCTCCAGCCCTCCAGCCCTCCAGCCCTACAGCCCTACAGCCCTCCAGCCCTGCCGTGATGCCGCCGAACGCGCTCGTAATATTATATACGAGATGTCGTCAGCTATTTTATTTATACACAATATCTTCTAACGTAAGACGAGTGTGCAATCAGAAAGATTACAGGACCGCCTCGGACCAGTATCACGACGAACATTAATATTATTGTTCTTCTAGTATACGGCACCATTCCGAACTGACATTACAGCAATAACGATTCAAATTAATATTCATTTCGATAACAGTCGATCGCTTCACGTAATTTATGCTATTTCCTGTCTGTTTCTTTATTAGTAAAATTAGTTTGCGTTTAACACCTGTCTCTCCGACCCGCCTGGCGTGGTGGTTACACCTTAAGCAAGTAATATTATTATTTTACGAGCACAATATTATTATCGAACATGAAATACGCATCATTTTGTTACGTTTTGTATTGCCTAAGGATCAGTTTATTTTCATACGAGAAAGAAAATGTGATTTACCATAGGGGTAGGCTTTATCATTTTAAGTGAATATCATAATATTACAGTATGTATATGACGACGAGCGACCTCTTTGGTCTGTCATACGAGAAGTCATGAAGAAAAACCAAATGTTTAGAATTAGGAATGTGTCAATCTATTTAGAATAATATGTGTGGGACATTCTAGGGGGATTCGAGGAGTGATCACGGACTAGTACAGATTGTTATTGATGTGAACGTTAGGAAAACTGGAAATATTATCATGGAGCAAAGTAAAAGGAATATTATTGAATAACCAACACCGTAGAATACCCCTTATTCATATACATAATGTATTGGAATTTTAAGTGGGACAGAGATCAATTCATTTTTTCATCCAATCAACATTCCAAGAAAAATAGTAAAGTATACGAAACCTCTGGCACTTAGTACCAGACTCTACTAATCCGGCCAACTATAAAAGGACTATAAAATAATTCGGCACAAAAAAACATTTTACTATTGTATACCCATAGTTGATAACTCGTAAGTAGTAAGGCACTAACAAAACTACAGAAAGTAAGGAACAGAAGGTACTAATTAAAGCTGCGAGCTGCGAGTGTCGGAACTTTTAATTACGTATAAAGGCTCGGGCTCGGGAGGGATCGGGATCTTGGAGCTGCACTCACAGAGGAACGTTCTCAGCGGTGACGTCGACTTTATTCACCTGAGTTAATTCACCTAGGTGTCTTAAGTCTACTTTTAGTGTACTTTATTCACCTATGCACCCAGGTGATTTAAATCTACTGGCCGCAGGTGAATTAAGTATACTAAAGCGGTAGACCTAAATTCACCTAGGTGATTAAGGCAAGCTACACACGAGCCTACTGCCGAGGTGTATTAGTAAACTTAATTCACCTTATTAAAAAAATTTAGTATAACATCGACTCTTTCTAATATATTTTTTTTTGTAGTTGTTTACATATTTGAATCTGATGAAGATCTTCGGAGATCTATAGATTGGAACCCGCGCTTTCTACAATCGTAAATTGTAGATATAATTTGTTAAAAAATAGGAAAACCAAGTCTTGTTAGGTGGGGCAAAATCATCACAATGACATTTTTTTACACAGATAAGTTAATGATTGACCACAATCCCATCTGAAGTAAGTAAGTGGAGATGTGGTCCAAGGTGGTGAGCACTTTAACTTAGTAAAAGCCTATTCACTCCTTTCTTGAAGACATCCACGTCATACGCAGGCGGGAATCCAAGGACACATTCCGAAAAGTAGGAGCCAAAGTGAAAGGGCTCCTCTTGGTGGCGAATAGACACGTCTGCGTTCTAGTGGCGTTGAATCTCACAAGATTGGCATCGCCTCACTCGGACACAGCCCGAAGTATGAGATTCACACGAGCCACCATAGCCTCTCTTTCAGACTGAATTTCGCCCTGACTGGCCCTGGAACATGGTAGGTATCTCTCTACCACTATGTTATCGTCTGCGTACCTTTAGATACCGGTAATAAGCAAGTCATTTACATGGAGCAGAAATAGAGTGGCGAAGAGAACAGACCCCTGAGGAACTCCGGCATTAGTATCCATTGTTTCCGATGATCAACCATCGAAGTCTTTTACCCACGGGACATGCCGTAAGCTGGAAGCTTGTTTAGAAGGCCAGCGTGCCAGACCTTATCAAAAGGCCTTCGAGACGTCAAGGGAGACAGCAAGTGCCTCCCCATTTTTTTCGAGGTCCTTGCCCCATATATGTGTGGCATACACTAGAAGATCTCCTGTTGATCGGTTTTGGCAGAACCCGCACTGCCGCTAAGGAGATCATTCTGATCTAGGTATGCCATTTAGACACTGATCCAGTCTCAATTAAGAGACGGAACAGACGTGTCAATACAGAAGACAACTCGGGTGCACAGGTCTTGATCACTATCGCTGCAATCCCGTCCGGTCCACTGGCTTTATTCACGGCTAGACACTGCAAGGTTTTAAGGACTTCATTGTTTGTAACGCGGATCTCCAGCATAGAGATACCGAAATAAGTCAACTGGCGTGTTACGTTATTGCTGATATCCAGACGTGAATTCTCGGCAAAAAGAGATGGGAATAAGTCCGCTTTCTCCTTAGCCATATGATCCAGGGAACCATCCGGTTTTACCAGTGGAGGCAGCGTAGGCCGACAGAAATTATTCTCGAAAGCTCTACTACCGGACGGTTGGGTGGACGGTTCGCCGATGTGATTAATGCGGTCGGAATTTGTCTTCTGTAATGCCTTTTTGTAAGACTTGGCGGCTTGATTAAAAGCTTTCTTCTTAGCGCTGACATCCGGAGCTTTGCGGCTTCGAGCATCCACCTACTCCTAGGTTATGTACGCTGAATGCTTGCGCTGCTCAGTTTGCTCATATTCGGCGGTGAACCATGGGCGAGCTTTGCCACCGATGGGTACATCAGAAAAAGGGATGAAATACTCTCTTGGCGTACCACATCGGATCGCCAAAAGAGACGCAGAGCTGCCGCCAAGGATAAGATGCGAAGAAGTGTCACATTTAATCCCAATCTGCTGATTTGTATCGCTACATTCGTCGGTTACCATGGGGCTCGCAGTCCGGAGGGGAATATGTCGATAAAGATTTCACCAGACAATGATCAGAATGACATTTAGAATTATATACGAATAATTTCGTACTTAAGATATGCGCATAATCATTATACATATTCGATTACGCTAACCCCTTCTAGTTGTAATCTTATAAAACTATAGCTGGTATAGTTATTAAATTCTCAAATACCAAAAAAAAATTTGTTCACCTAGTTCCATAGTTAAATTCAGTCAACTAATATCGCGTGTAGTCTACCTATATTCTTTGCAATTTGGCATTTCACTTTTGACAACTTTTGATGCCTATGATACTCGATAATTATTGACAAGCAAACATAAACAAAAAAATGCATTACTTCATAGAACTTTCATTTGCTTGTCACTAGTGATGCGATGTGTCTTAGCTCCGACATTTATCATTATCGTTATTTATCGAGTTAACTGCTTACTTATCGAACATTATTCAGACTGATTTTTCCATGAGAAATTGAGAAAATAAAAATGTGGCAAGTTATAACGCAAGTGTAACAAATAAAACAAATACTACACTGTAATTTTACTTTTATTATTACAAATCATCGGATTCTTCACATGAACTAAAATCATCATTCGCAGTACATATTACTTACTTAGGGTCCTATGTCCCCTAGGTGGGGCAAAGGGCGTCAACAGTACTCCGCCATCTTGTTCTATTTTGGGCCACGCGCTTCGCCTCGGACCATGTCAGCCCGATCGTCTTCAGCTCCGCTGCCACTGAACGCCTCCAGGTGTGTATAGGACGGCCACGTTTCCTCTTCCCTTGTGGAGTCCATTCCAGAGTCTGCCTAGGAATGTGGTTGGGAGCTCTTCTGAGGGTGTGACCGATCCATGTCCATTTCCGGCGCTTGATCTGGTGTCCGATCGGCGTTTCATGACATAGACCCCAAAGTTCTTCATTGGAGATCCTTTTCGGCCAGAAGATTCTAAGTATCTGTCGTAGGCATCGGTTTATGAAGACTTGGATTCGCTGCGTGATGTCTTTTGTGACCCTCCACGTTTCGCACCCATACAGCAAGACGGTTTTGACGTTCGAGCGAAATATTTTTAATTTCACTCTGCGTGTCAGCTTCCTACACTGCCATATAGGTCGTAGCTGCGCAAAGGTTGCCCGAGCTTTGGCTACCCTAGAAGCGATGTCCTCTTCAGTTCCTCCAGTCTCCGACACGACACTGCCAAGGTAGGTGAACTTCTGCACACGCTCTATAGGTTCCGAGCCTAGTGTCAGTGGTAAAGAGATCCTTCCTTGAGTACGCATTTCCTGGGTCTTCCGCGTGTTGATTTTGAGGCCATCGAGGATCGCCTCACGCTGTAAATCATCCAATTCGGCCTGCATGTTGACGTGTTTGTGGCGGAGTAGGCACGGGTCATCAGCGTAGTCTAAATCATCCAGATATTCGGTTAACCCCCAATCTATGCCTCGCCGCTTACCGTCGTTTATTCTGGTGTGGGAAGTTGGGGTATGGCCTCGGTTGGAGTCTTGATAGGTGAGTCATGGCCCCCATTAAATGCCGAGTATCCATCTGCTATGTTAGTGGCGAGACACGAGTGTGAGCAGAGCCCCAGCCAGTCCGAGTCATCCACGTCCCCGTCGTCCACCCTGGGGCCAGCTACAGTCACACCGCCGCGCGATCGCCTCCTCGAGCTGTAGTTGCTAAGGATGCAGGGCACCGGGCGAGTGTTCTGCGCCCCAAAATAGAACCAAATCACCAGGGAGGATAGCCGAATTAAACCGAGTCCGTCTGCGGACTATAAGGTGGCAGCCCCGCCAGCGGACTAGGAAACAGCGGGCTAATCAGCTACTTGTCGGAAAACAAACGATTCACGAAACCGCAGTACATATAATATTTTTTTATTAAATCTATGATTTTTTTTCTAAATAATTTTTGAATTTGAAATGAAAAAAATGAAAAGTATATTCATTTTCTATTTAAATACATTTTATAAACTATTATGCACATCTCTGGTATTATTATAAATGTATATAATAAATATACGTATGTCATTAAATATTATCTATCTAATAAATCAACGAATAGTGTTATATTAAATCGATTAAAACTTCTTCATAAATAAAATCGATTGTTATACAAAATCGAATCGGAATAACATTCCAACATCACTAATTGCATTGACTAAAATGATAGGTGAATGAAGTCTACTTAAATCAATTCACCTGCGGCCAGTAGATTTAAATCACCTGGGTGCATAGGTGAATAAAGTACACTAAAAGTAGACTTAAGACACCTAGGTGAATTAACTCAGGTGAATAAAGTCGACGTCACCTTCTCAGCTAGGAACTTGGCTAACTATTTTGTACACCTAATTCTACTACACTACTGCTGCCGGAGACACTTCAACTGTCTTTAAGTTCATCGGACTTTAAGTTCATCGGATCCACCATTAAATTAGATTTATCGCCGGGAAATGGATTACAAATATCTTCTTTTTATCTCACCTATGACGTTGAGAGCAAGTTCTTTTTTATTCTCTTACATTTCTTGGCCAACAATGACGCCTCGGTGATGCCTGCCGCAGCCCACACCGTTTTGTTTTGTATTTATCTGTTTTGTTTTATATGTAGATATGGAATTGTAGTTACTCGTAAATAATCTGTAGCAGAATTTCCAGAGCTCTAGAGATCTGTATTTCCAAGTGTGAAGATCAAGTGTGACGTCATCGATCGCCGCACCTGCTCCTCCCGCAGATACTTCTGACATTCTTGAATAATGGATTGCACCGGCGGCGCGGCGCGATGCGGCGCGATGCGGACTGGACTCGCGGCTCGCAGCGAGCGGCCGGAGCCGGAGCTCACCCCTTGTTCACCCCTCGCAGGCTGCAAGCTGCTTCACCGACGTATATGTTACAACTACAACGTTTGTTTATCTATTTCAATAAAGATTTCTTATTACAATGTTTTGGTTTGCTTTAAATTGGTAGGTACCTATATTTCGCGCCGATTACGAACTGACTAGCAATTTAATTAAATTGAAATGATAATTAAAAAATGATAATTAATTAAGAAACACGATTGTGTGTTGAATGATTGAATTTAATGTTACAGTAATGTATGTTTTTTCAAAATGAAATCATAACTTTTACTTTATTTAATGGTGTCACTTTATTTTATGTTAAAAAAAAGTTTTCTTTCATCAGTCAAACATTAACAAACTCTATCCCGCGCTACGGCTATCTAACATTCCTGCCTATTGTTTCATTTTATTTATAACTTCCTAGTCCTAGTGACGCGGACGCATTCATTCCGCTTATCCGATGTGCGTCGACGTCCTGTGGCGAGCGTACGCGATTGTTTGCGCGCTCCCGAACGTTACAGGAAAATAACAAGCGGAACTGAACGCACTGAGAAATGTTGAAACGGACATAAATCACGGTTCGCAGTTCGCAGTTCTCAACGCAACAGCTGATAAGCGGAACGATACGTCACGCGCGCGAAGGAACTGCTTCACAAAACTCATACATTATTGTATCCAGATTATATTATGGTAGCAGAGAGGTAAGCAGTCTACTCGTACATACGCAACTTTTCGCATTGGTGTGTGTGAATATTTTTGACAATCCTGTAGGACTAAAATTACTTGTAAAAAAAGTACGTGGGTTTAACATTACAGGCTAAACCAAATGTTAGGTAATAACGTACATGTATGTAATTTTCTTACAGTTGTTTGTTTCTGACCAACATAGAGTAAAACCAAAATTTCGAAAGTTAAATAGGTATACAAGTAGCAAGCAGCATTTTCGTTAGAAGTTCTACTTTGTGCGCAGCTAAACACACGTTCGCCGAACAAGAAATATGTGTCGGTGAGGCCACGAATCTCCAGTGAAGGTCCAGGGACGGACCTCTTTATTCTACAACGCCTGTCCGATGCAGAGGTTGGCATATAAGAAACGACATGTCATATTTAGAGGAAGGAATTGTCAATAAGATAGAACGGAATGGTCACGTAGTGTTGAAGTACTTGGAAGTATTGATGTGAACGTTAGGAGAACTTGAAATATAATATCATGGAGCAAAGTAAAAGGAATATCATTTCATAACCAACACCGTAGATTACCCCTTCTCCCATATCAGAAGTGTTGAAAGAACTGAAGCGCCCTTATTAACGGAAAAGTCAGAAAATAAATGAGGAATGACACTAGTTCGGATGACATTTGAGGAAAATTTTGCAATGAGAAATTAAACAATCCGAAACGCAATAAAATGAGAATCGTCGAAGTTTATAATATAATCAGTGTGGATAATGCGAAATGTGAGAGTTCAAACAAACGAAGCCATCCAATATGTAGACCTTTCGGAGTACGATGTGCTGAAACGCGAATGTCGATTTTTAAATATGAGGTGACGACTAAAATTTCTTCGAGGAACATGTTGATGGAAATGGACGTAACTACGGATCGCAGATAAGTAGCCCTAGTCTAGCATGAAATGTGATACCTGATATCATACGAGTGAAATTAACCTTACTTATTTTTCAGTTGCGGAAAATTGATGACACATAGAATAATGATCTACCACGCCAGCCACGAGAAACCAAGAGACCCAGGACCTGTCTGCTGCGTGAGCGGTGCTAGATTAGGCGATTGCAGAATGAGTGTCGTCACAACCGTCTTCACGCATAGTTTGATCATACAGGTGATTTTGTGAAGTTTTCTATGATTATGGGGTTGATGAGTGTGTAGATAATGTTGTTGCTGGTATTGAATTTAAACGAATCATTCTTAAAATTATTTGCATGATTTGCCTGACATTCTTATTTAAAGAACGAAATTACGTTGTCTTTAAATGAGGGTTTTTCAGTCAATGACAGTGACATTCTTTTATTTTTCTAAATTTAATAAATGGTTGAAAGTTATGAAACCTAATTTGATAACTAAGAGTAAGCTGTTGCAATTGTTGACAGTTCAAAGTTTTTGCTATCGGGTTCCATATGATGCGAGTTCGTTATGGTGAATAGCGACTTCTTGTCAGTAGACTCGTTAGACTTGTGTAAGTCAGATGTAAGTCACGTAGAGAAACTATGGTCGGTCTGATGGTATAGTAAAAGAAGGATTGCATGATGATATCAATTTAATGAGTTTCGCAACAATGGCTATTGTAAAAAAAGAGTAAAAAAAAGGAGTGAAAAAAGAGATGTGAAAAAAGAGAGAAAAAAGAGTTTAAAAAAAAGATAAGTGAAAATGAAAGGTAAAAAAAGAGTACCTAGTAACAATATGAAATTTAAAAAAAAAATGGAGTAAAAAAAAAGAGTTGTGATAAAAAAGGTTGTAAAAAAAGGTGTCAAAAAAAAGAGAAAAAAAAAGAGGAAAAGAAATGTGAATGAGTCCGGGCCAGCATAGAACTGAAGGGACGTTGTACCTGGAGAGTCTTAGAGAGACTGGACCAGGTGTCTGCAGGGTATAATCCGGACCAGACGACAATAACATAATTGCGACGTTCGGTAGAGTCTTATGAACCAGATTGGTAACCAAATGGCCAAACCATAGTTATCTCCACTATATTTTAAGTGTCCACATTTAAAATATCAGACTTAATGAGCGAATTATTCTTGACTGTAAATTAATAATGATGTGATGAATGACGAAAATAAAATGAATGTGAATCAGGTTAATGTAGTCAGAATAGCCGAGCAAAATACTGTTGAGACTGTTTTTACAGGATTCTGATTATCCACACGAGGTCGTGTGGGTCGTCAGCGATGGCCGTGTGCGTAATACGAAAACAACGAGTTGTGGAGCCAGGAGTTAGAATGGAGACCACGAACACCAACAGCCCGATACACCGACGCTCTTATGAGGGCGACTGGTATTGCTGGATGAGATAATAAGCGGAGGACCATGTGGCATGCCTTGTGGAGCAGTAGATAGAAGAAGCATGATGATGATGTACCAAGATAAATTAAAGCGCGCACGAGGACGAGCGCACGTCAGGATAGCCGTGTCGGTGAGGCCACGAATCTCCAGTGAAGGTCCAGGGACGGACCTCTTTATTCTACAACGCCTGTCCGATGCAGAGGTTGGCATATAAGAAACGACATGTCATATTTAGAGGAAGGAATTGTCAATAAGATAGAACGGAATGGTCACGTAGTGTTGAAGTACTTGGAAGTATTGATGTGAACGTTAGGAGAACTTGAAATATAATATCATGGAGCAAAGTAAAAGGAATATCATTTCATAACCAACACCGTAGATTACCCCTTCTCCCATATATGCTTTAAACTTTAGTTTCAGATGTTGATACAAGTTAATTGAAAAATCCTCTTACCCGCAGTCTCTCGCAAAATGCTCAAACCCCAACCTTTTACTGAACACATTCTATTGAAGGCGGCACTCAAATAGCCCCGTGTCGCGCATGACCGGCGCCAGCGCGCCACCGCGCGCGACCTTCGCTTGAAGTACATAATCTAAATTTTACTAACAAAAAATAACCGACTTCAAATTCTCAAAAACTACTTGTCAGATCTCGTTCAAATTTATGTGAGACTACATGACAAGCACCTGCTTTCGATTAAAAAAAGAATCATCGAAATCGGTTGGCGTGATATTGAGTTATTCGTCAATTTGTCGCGCACATCTTAATACAAATTTACGACTTATGTGGTTTTCTAATGGATGCCATTGTCAGATCTCAATAAAATTTATGTGGGACTACATGACAGCCACCAGCTTTCGATTAAAAAAAGAATCATCAAAATCGGTTCACCCAGTCCAAAGTTATGAGGTAACAAACATAAAAAAAAAAAAAAAAAATACAGTCGAATTGAGAACCTCCTCCTTTTTTTGAAGTCGGTTAAAAATATAGTATAGGTATTTGTAACTGGAATAAATTATTGTAATAGAAATATATCAAAGTATATAAATACATACATATATCAGAGTAGGTATCTTACCCTGAAGCCTGCCTGGCTAGAGGATTGAGTTAACTACCAAACAAGTTCCGATGGAGGGGCTTGGGATCCAGTTCTTTTATAGGGTTCCGAAGTAAAATCGGAACCCTTATAGTTTCGTCATGTCCGTCCATTCGTCTGTCCGTCTGTCCGTCTGTCCGTCTGCCCGTCTGTCTGTCCGTCCGTACATCCGTCAATTAATTTACAAGGAGAACTATCACGGCTATGTTAGCATAAGTAGTGTAATGAGTAATAGTCGATAAATTTACTACGTCGGAACCCTACATTACGCGTGACCTGACTCGCACTTGTCCGGCTTTTCTCTCTTTTCTTTTTTGGCCGACAACGCATCAGTGATGCCTTTGGTAATGCTGTTTTATTTGCTCTTATCGTCTAGTGTCAAGTACATTGCACGTTACTACAATCATGTAGATTTAAAATTTACTTTTTTATTTTCTTAATAAGGAACTCTGATAAAGATGTGTAAAGATGAACTATGTGTAAAGATGCCTGTTATTATTTTTAATTTAAATCGTATCGCTTCCCGCTCGTCGCCCGCGGTGAGACGGCCCGTGCTGTGGACGTTAGATAAAATGTAGAAGTACATTTTTGTAGCGCAGATTCCGAAGCGGATTGTGCCACTTCCCAGGAAATCGTTTGCCGCTTTATGCTTTCAAACGAATGTTAGTAGTTTTTATTTTTCGCTTCGCTTGTCCACCGCTTTGCTTACGATGCGACGTCTATGGAAGGTGTTTCATGGAATTCCCTTTGTACTGCGCTCCGGTCGCTTTCATATTTGCTGTGCAATTTAATGTTCCAGTCTGGCGCCTGGCAAATTGTTTTTGTTTCTTTACAATTGTGTATTTGAACGTGATTATAGTTCTTGTTTATTCGTTTTAATAATCTGAAGATTATTGTGATAAAAGATTCCATCTGATCTAAGTAGAATAATTTATTTCCAACCTCATTGCTCATGGTGTATTGGACACGCTCAGTTTTTATACCAACAAGTGATGCGGCATGCCGCGGCCGGCTGCCGGCTGCCGGCTGCTGGGACTATCCAATTTATTTTCCGAAGCTTCTCTTTTATCTTGTATCTCAATCTGAACAGAAACATGAAAATATTCGTTGCAGCCGATGAGATTAAATATTTCAGTTGAAATAATTGAAAGACATTTGAAATCAGATTTCGGAGTTGCAACGAAATGAAATTAGGATTTTAAGCGTCTTATCAAATTGGTCTACTGCCGCACTGGCCGGACTGGCCGGACTCCGGACGTTGCAAGATCTGCAACTTCACAGTTAGTTGCGCATTCTACATAACCTATGTTCTAAATATTGTAATTATCTTACAAATACACATCTATAATTTGTATTATTAATGAACACTTCCAAATAGATTACTTGTACTAGTTTCCCATTGTTTCCCATAACTTTATAATGATCGTAGTTCCACAACTCGTCCGCGCGATATTAAATCAAGCTTAAGATCCATACGAAGTTCCTCTTGTGATCATAACTCACGTAAGTTGGCAACGAAACTATCATTTAATGCATGTTAGGGACACCTGCCGGCTGCGTGACGGCGACGTGATGGCGACGTGACGGTGACGTGACGGCCGCGACGCTCTGTGTCGCTAACGACACTTTACACTCCTCCTCGACGCACCAGATCGAGATTGAGAAAGTTTGACGCGGCCCCGAAAAGTTCGATTACTTGAGAACTTGATAATAGGGTGAACGTGATGTGGTGCTGATACGTACGAGCGTCGATCGCATCTGGCTGACGCGGACGGGATGACGGGACGCTCTGTATTTTGGTACAATCTTAAATAAACATTTACATTTATTGAAATGCTCATAGACGAAACGGCGTGGACACACACGTGTGGGGCGTGGTGACAGCGACGGTGTATGACGTCACAAATAACCACGATCTGAGAACAAATACAATACAATATTACAACAAATAGTTACATAAAAATGTGTGCCCCGGCCCGAATGGGAATTGCAAGGTGCACATAACCGTTTATTCATATAATAACAGTTTTATTCAGTTATCAGAATATTTACGGTAGGCTTTAAACAGGATCATTATTCTCATTTGCGTTCTGAAGGACAACTGATAGAGTTAAAGATTGGTTCTCATCACGGCCGCAAGTTGCACTGGTCGGCGGTGAGTGCTGGTGCTGGCTCTGACGTTGATGTACTTTTGCAAGAAATGGCGCTAATTTGCGGCTAGTACATACACTGATGTGTACAGCAGGCGCGGGATCCAGTTTTATAGTATACAGACGCATAGACCTCGCACATTTGATGTAGTTCCTGGCGGCGGCGGTGACGGCGGCGGTGGTCTGCCCGATGCAACTGTCGAGCTAAACAAACGTGACACTTGCACGTGTTGAGGTCGTCGACCCCGCACTGCAGCCGGCCAGCAGCACCGCCACCGCCACCGCCGGCGCCGGTAAGGCCGCCGCTACACTATAACGAGATGGATTTATATGAGCTGCGATGTTTGCTAAAAATGTGTTCTATCTAACAGCCTTTTAAAGTCCACTACTGTTTATTCAACATAAATTAATTGAAAGCAGGAAACAATGATATCATAAAAATAGAGGGCACGAAAGAGAAGAAAGAGTTCTCTTCACCCGATAGGATACATTATATTGTCAACGAAAGGCTGTATCCATCGAAATACTCTTATACACTATCAAAGTGTATTTTACAGACGGCAAGTAAAATAACACGAGTTATGGAGACAGTGTATATCTACCTACTGCTAATTTAGTGTTTCAGTGTGTCCACATCACTCCACACGTACACTCGCGGCAAGTGGTGCTCGGCGCGCGGCGCGACTCCATGAACAATACACGAGACGACCTCACGACACACGACGCACGACACGACACGACAACGACACACGACACGACCCGCCAGCCACGACACATGATTGTGAGATTAGTTAGCGTCGTCTCCTTACTATCACCTGCCTCATGAATTAGATACTATTTGCTACGAACGTCAAGAATTTACAGAATGTATGCTACGATGTGTCTACGAATTCTACGAGATTGCTACGAAATTGCTACGACATAATAACGTGACAATATTGTTATTTTGAGAGCGAATTTTTGTGATTCTGTACTAAGGAGCTATTTAAGTAACCATTATGTGACTCTGAGTTTGGGCGTTAGTCGTCTAATTTGACGAAATATTTTTAAATACATAGATTTTTATCTACTCGTATTTAATTATTTCGTAATCAAAAACCCAAGTAACGATTTGGCAAAGTTAATATAACTATTATATAAAAAACATTTGAAGACTTTATTGTGAAAACACTATGGTACGTACTTTCTTCAATAACTTGAAAGGCTATTTCTTTTCTTTATAAATGGTAAGTAGTGAATACATATAAAAATGTTAAATTTAATAGCACATGACATAAAACAGATCACACATTGTTCTGTAAGGCAGAGAGCGCCTGCCCCAGAAGCAGCACTTCACGAGATGTAACGTAAACGCGCCTATTACCGCCCCCCAAAATTTGTATCCTATTACCGCCAGTTTTTTTAATCATTATTTTAAGGCATGTTGTAGATTCCATGAAAGTTGTAGCCTAAAAATATTTTAGGTATGTATATTGAGAAACAAAAATAATAAAGTTTGTGTGCGTAAATAATCAGCAAACAGAGTAAATAGCCAATAATTGAGACGCGGCCGCAACGGACTTCCGCGTCATAGTGTTCTGCTCCCAGCTACATAAGAACACCTCATTATTACTTAAGAGAAATTAACATAAATAAAATGTGTATACGTGCATGCCAATATGTAACTATAATAAATAATACATTGGTTTTCTAGATTAACATCTAATACTACCGTTCTGGCCATGTCTTGTCGTTTAAATCGAATTTTACATTGGAGCGGTATTAGAAACTTAATTTTTATAAGTCGCTTCTATTAACGACCCATGGCGGTGTTAGATGTTTTACAATAGTTAGTATTTTAGCTTTTATTTCTTTTAATACATAATTTTAGATGTTTTTTTTTAACTTGTTTGATTCTTAAGAGTATATTAGATAATTTGATCAATTAACGCCATACATTTTGTCTCATGGATTTTTGCCTGTTATTTTTTCTTTTTTGGCGGTAATAGAATCTTCATACTTAATTCTATTACCGACCCATACGGTCTTATTTATAAATGTCTCTTATTGTAGGTATGTAGCGTACTTTAGTTAAAATGCTGATAAGCCTACTATAAGTTCCTGTGTTCATAAATGTTCTATAGGCCAAACATAAGTTTTTAACCGACTTCAAAAAAGGAGGAGGTTATCAATTCGTCGTATATGTTTTTTTTTCTTTATATGTTCGACCAATTTGGATGGTTTAAACGGTATTAAATAGCGGATTGCTTCAGGGTGGTCTCATTAACATCATGGTGAGGATCTTATGATGGGTTCTGGACATATAGAGTGGAACACCTCAACGGTTCGTTGACATCTCAGGGTGTAATGATGTGAATTGGAGACGAAATATGTAACTCCTCAACGGATTGGAATAATTGAACCGTGTTAAAAGGTATATTTTGTTGTTGGTAAATATTTACACAGCAAAATCAGTACATCATTGACCATTCTATGGTCTGATGATGTCCCTTGGAGACAAAATGTGTAACTCTTAAATAGGAGAATCGGAACCGTTTTTAAGAAATTTTTTGCCAATAACTTTATTTTTGCAAAACTAGTACCTACATCATAGACAATCTCAGGGTCTGATGATGTGATTTGAAGGCAAAATGTGTAACTCCAACGGATTGGAATAACTAAACCTTGTTTTAAGATATACCTCCATCTTATAAAATTTCAGTAGATGGTGTTTTTAATAATATTTACTTTAACTACATTATTAAGAAGAAAGCTCAGTTTTTAATAATAATAATTATTGATCTCAAATGTTTTATACCAACTTAATAAATATTTATTTTGTTTTTTTTTATTTAATAGTATGGAGAATGTGTTCCTTTTTCAGTGGTCGGTAATAGAAACATGAAAAACGGTAATAGAAACAACATCATCCCATCGGGCGGTAATAGAAGCAGCCGCTATTTCAGATTAAATTATTATTTATTAAATATTGTGTGATTAAACACTAAATTTAAGTGCTGAATATCATAGAATATTTAATTATGATAAAGAATAAATTAAAACGCCTGTCCTAGCATAACGGCGTATATCTAATTTCCTGAAGTTCATCCAAAGTCAGCTTAAACTGGCGGTAATAGGAACGTTTACGTTAGTCCTCGCTCTCGTTTCCAGCCGTGAAATAAAAATACAATTTCCTTAAAACTATTTCTTGCGAATTGTGAATAGCGAAGAAAAAACACTTCGCTGCAACCAAATAGTTTGAAACAAACACTTCGGCGTAACTGCGCCGCTTCCCAACTGTTTACTCGCTCCGGCAGGGTTGTCACCCGAGTTATATTTAGGCCTTCGCTTTTGTTTGCTAAATTTTATTAATTTACTATACAATATTTTATTACAATAAAATTATCTATACCATCAATTACTCAAATTTGTATTTGAAAGTTTCTTACATTAATTATCTTATTAAAGTGAAAACTTCTTTAGTACGGGGGTGACTTGAAATTTTATGAAACGAAACTGTCCAGTGGAGACTAGAAATGAGTGGAGACTGACTTGAATTGAGTTGAGTTGAATTGAGTGGAGTGGAGTGGAGTGGAGTGGAGTAGTAAAACCTACAAATTATCATCTTCCCGAAATTTTACATTCGTCTCATTATCTTGAAAACAAAATTTTTGAAGGTTCCACTTCTAACACATGTGAATTGCACACATTTTAATTTTTATTTTATACCTAAAAAATATACTCTAAAAAGTGAATAAATTCCAACACAAAGCTACATAATTTAGCATATTTCCTTTGTTTTGATAAAAGTTTCGCCTGAGTTGCAGGCTTTACACCCGTATTAACATCGGATAAGGCGGCGTCCACCATGAATCGGTCATCTGTAGAATTGCTGTGCGGTTGTTTATTCGTTGCGGATATTAATTTGTTTTATCATTAATTAAACAGGTCATGAAATAATACGCGGCAAATCGCGCAGAGAAAAGTAATTTATTGACTGGTCAGTCAATAATTATCTCACAATCATGGTATTGCCCTGTTTAATGCAAACGGGACTCTACTATAATAATGTATTTAATAGACAGAAATAAATTGTTTGTATTAGAGAACAGATGGTAGCCCTAAGTTCCAATCTCCCCGGCCGACGGAGCGCACTAATCGCTGGGCTGCTCTATCGCCGCTGAGAGGTAAACCTCGCGTCTTCTATTTGCGGATCCTCAGCTGATGCCGCACTCTGCCGTAAACATTAATGTGTGTGCACCGATGTGTTTCCATCCAAGAAATAACTAATAACAAGTCAGTCATCTATGTAAATGCATCCCAAATCACGCTTTGTGAGTACTCGATGCTTGGTGCAGGTACGAGTATAGAGGCCGCTTCGAGAGCGTCAATGAAACATAACGTGTGTACAGCAGTATGCCAGTAGCCGTTTATAACGTATTTAACACATTTCTGAGAGAACCGTTCAGCATTTTGTTATTCAAATAGACGACGGACAACCAGACGAGCCACTCTATATAGTATGTGGTAAACTGTAGCTCGAGCACGAATATTTGCGAGAAAGTATTCGTATGGTTAACGTAAGCAATTTGTATGGCATTTTTTCAAAAGCGCCCCTATCGTGCGTAAATGGTACTAAAATGCCATACAAATTTGACAAATTGCTTACGTTAACCATACGAATACTTTCTCGCAAATATTCGTGCTCGAGCTACTGGTCATCGTCGACCGCGGACGCCTGTAACATCTGAGGTATCATGCTTTGCCGGCCATGAAAAAAAGAGAAGAAATAAAGAAAAGTAACGTTTAGTGGGGCAAGGAGTCTGGTACAAATGTAATTAATTTTAAGTTTTCTACATGACTGTATAACTTAAGTATTACTACTCGTTTATTTAGAAGGACCGGTATATATTTTACACAAACTAGATTATGGCAGGTGCTGCTTGAATATGATAAAAATAGTTCGGCAATCCACATGGATGGCTGACATGGCTGTGCTGGAAAACAAATTTGTATTTGATGCGGAGAATAATCTTCATAAACTTGAGCTTTAAATAAAACGCGCGCTTCGAAGCTATACGATGCACTGCATTTAATATTTGCAATACATTTTTCAGCTCACGAAAAATTGATCTCAATTCTTCTAGTACCTACTGTGTTATATTTATGACGCGTAAATACAAATACAAAATATAAAATAAAAATATATTTATAGATGAAAAAAAATATATTTTATTTTATATACATCGGGTTTTCATTAAGTAGGTATAATTTACGATATTTTAAATTTAAACACGATCATAAAGTTTGACATTCTCCATCACACGTAAATATGCTGTTAAAACTTGAAAGTTAATCATAGTAACTCTTGTGTACGATGATCAATTCGCTATTTCCATACATATACTCGTACCTTAATCACAACCACAATTGGGAAAGAATATAAACATAAAACAATGTTCGCGGAAATGACTTCCACAAGGGCCGTAAAGTGCAAATTGCACTGTACGGTATTGATCAGACGTGTCATTATCATCCGCACTCGTCGCTTTGTGCGGCTCACTCATCACACGAATCACACGTTTTATCCCATCCCGATACTACATCACACGAATCCGCTGTCACAGCACGTGTGGATAAATGCCATGTTGGGAACTGCAATACATCGCATATTCTTCATCAACGTTATCGCTACGTTGCAAGTTAAGTCAGCAATGGATGGCGAAGGGTACGTCGTACTGGAATGTATCGTAATGGAGGTTGTTGTTGTATAGTTAGCGATGTATACATACACAGATGTGGATGTTGATGCAGGCTGATTAATATGCCGCAGCGGGACGGTGGACTCGCGCCGTTGGTTCGTGTACAAATGGCCCAGGGTCGCCGTGTCGCTCGTCGGCCGTCGGTCGTCGGTCGTCGGTCGCATGACCCAGTTCACCGGCCGCAAGCCAACCCTAACAGAATCACAATGATTTCACAGCTTCCGAACATGAATGCAGGCGGACCTCGGCGGAAATGTGCCATTACCAACCATTGGCTAGCGGTGGTCGCGGCGCACATGCCACTGCGATTGTTTGCTCCACATCCGATTAGTTGGATGAGATTTATTAGGCTACAATAAACATAATGTTTAGATAGCTCGGGCAGTATTTTTAGGGTTCCGTAGCCAAATGGCAAAAAACGGAACCCTTATAGATTCGTCATGTCTGTCTGTCTGTCTGTCCGTCCGTCCGTATGTCACAGCCACTTTTTTCAGAAACTATAGGAACTATACTGTTGAAACTTGGTAAGTAGATGTATTCTGTGAACCGCATTAAGATTTGCACACAAAAATAGAAAAAAAAACAATAAATTTTGGGGGTTCCCCATACTTAGAACTGAAACTCAAAAATTTATTTTTCATCAAACCCATACGTGTGGGGTATCTATGAATAGGTCTTCAAAAATGATATTGAGGTTTCTGATATCATTTTTTTCTAAACTGAATAGTTTGCGCGAGAGACACTTCCAAAGTGGTAAAATGTGTGTCCCCCCCCCCGTAACTTCTAAAATAAGAGAATGATAAAACTAAAAAATATATATAATGTACATTACCATGCAAACTTCCAACGAAAATTGGTTTGAACGAGATCTAGTAAGTAGTTTTTTTTAATACGTCTTAAATCGTAAACCGCAATTTACCTCGATCAAAGTTACAACGAACTTCAAGAACTTTTATATTATGTTACTTGCTGCTACGGAACCCTTCATGGGCGAGTCCGACTCGCACTTGGCCGCTTTTGTAAATAATTCGATTATTTATCCAATATGAAGTGGTAGCCTGGCAGTTTGCGTCAATCCTATGAATGAATGAATGAATATTTATTTGCAAAAATTGTGGTTAACATAGAGGTCTTAATTTTAGATTTTTGCAGCTCACAATGTACCATGTTGATGGTGTGCAAATTTATATAAATTTATTAAAATGCATTTACATGATATTTAAATAACTTAACATTAATGTCACTATCATACTACTATCATTATTACAATTATATATATATATCATTACTATTATTAAAATATAACATTATATTACATTGTTTTCCCGGTTGTGCATGTCAAGTTTTATTGAGGTAATAGGTATTTAGATTATATACGTAATTAATTCAATGTACATTATTATTGCTATTAAATATTATTTATATTTTTCCTTCATAAAAGATTTGGTACTATAAAAACATTTGTCAACTAACCACTCATATAATTGTTTCTTAAACTTATGTAACGGTAATTGTTTAAAATTATCTGGAATATTATTAAATATTTTTTAAGATCGGTAATAGCAAAAGTTTCTTGAGCATTTCCGTACTTCAGGGGGCACGTAAAGACATCGGTTCCAGTTGTTATCTTAAAGATAGTAATCGTTGAGTCATTTCAGAGGCCTTCAGTTGACATGAAAATTTCCGACACTTGGATTAGCCACCAATCTTCACTGAAGCAGCGTGATGTGAGTATCCTCTGGAGTTACATTACACTGTGGCTGGCTAACCTCAAACCAGCTGACCTCACTCATACGGTGACGTCAGGACAAGTTCACGGGTACTACCACCTCGCATCACGAGAGATCTCTCTTGATAAACTCTATTGTATATCATTAATTGAAAATAAGTGAAAGACACCTATAGTTTTAAACCAAATTGAATGACATTTTTGCTTGTAATGAAATATTTTACATGTAATGCCGGCCACACACGATCAAGTTTACTTGTCAAGTTTGCATAGACAATCTTCCATACATACATGGCCATACAGCTTCAAGTTTGCTGGATGCCGCGTCAAGTCCGCTGCAAACATGATCGTGTATGGCCAGCATTACGGTGTTTATTTAGTTGTTCCAACATCCACATTGACTGTTTACACACGTACCAACATAACAGACGTGCGATGACTGCTTGGTTCGTGTGTGGCCGTGTGTGTAGCTCGTGCTGTCGGTGTCGGTCTCATCGGCTGCTGACCTATTTCGCTAGTTAACGGAATTACAAGGGTCGTACTGCTCTTCACTAGATCGCGATAAGTGGGTTATATGTAGAGTTGCACAGATCGTTTAGTTCTGGGTCAGCGATCAGCGCTCGATCGTTGTGGGCTGTAGTGGGCTTTAACAGGTAATAATGTTACTCGCTTTCATTATCTAATATAATTTGTTCATAAAATGTAATTAATTACATTAATTAATCTATAAATAAATATGTATTTGTTTGATAAGTATGTACGTCCGATATTTTCGGAAGATGTAATGCACCTAAATTAATAATTTACATGTACCTAATCGACGACGAGCTTATGTAACGAGTCAGATCTTATTATGTAGTTAATATAAGAGTTTTGTAAAAAATATAGTAAATATTGCAAAAAAAATATATGAATGTTGCGGATTTATAATATCGGCATAGGCAGATCATAGCGGAGGCGTCTTACTAGACTACTGATATAAACTGTGCTACGCAGCGATCCCGAGGCCGCGCCGCTGAACCTGTGGCGACTGGCGTGTCGGACTATTCTTTCATTAAATTATTTTACGGTGAAGTAATATGAAAACAGCGGCGCGGCGGCGGCGCGGAGCTCAAAAGGCTGAAATTAATTAAACTTTCTAATGAAATTATGACGACGCGGCTGAATAGTGCCGCTACCGGGCGCCGGGGCCGGGGCGGGGGGCGGGGGGCGCCGCGATCACAATACTAAAATAATGTTACGCTGTTACGTTAAGCCAGCAACACGTTACTTATGACGTACAACCAATATCCTTCAAGTTGTTTTACTTTGGGCGTCGACCGGGAAAACTAATTAAACACGACCGAATGTCCGAGTTGCTTAAATACGAAACCAAAAATTATATTTGAAGTTTGAAAACATTTGAGTTAAATTAACGTTGTATTCGTTTCGTTTCGTGGTCGAAACAATAGCCACGCAAACAGCGAAATATAATAATTTTGTACTGTTCCATTTCTAAACAAGACCGTGAGGGGAATTGAATACAATGGAGAATATTTTTTTTATTTTGAACCTACCGCGGTATACATTAAAAACAAGTAAATTTTTGAAGTGAAAACTTCTTTAGTACGGGGGTGACTTGAAATTTTATGAAACGAAACTGTCCAGTAAAAAGAGACAAACACATAAATTCTAAAGTGAGATAGGAAGCATTGTACAGGGGTAGGGTAGGGGAGTGAGGGGTAGGGGAGCGGAGCGGAGCGGGGCGGGGCGGAGCGGAGCGGGGCGGAGCGGAGCGGAGTGAAGTAGATTAGTGAAACCTACATTTATCATCTTCCCGAAATTTTACATTCGTCTCATTATCTTGAAAACAAAAATTCTGAAGGTTTCACTTTTACCACGTGTGAATTGCACACATTTTAATTTTTTTTCAAGTGTCGAACAGTGTCCGAGATCCCGAAATATTTAACTTTTAGTTTCGTTAGTGATACTGGCTGATGTGACGTCACTTGCAGTACTTGCAGGCGTCGCTCAGTGCTCGCTCGTAACTAGGACCTACCTCCTGCTCAGCTGTATGTTGGAGGTTTTTATAAAAAAATGTGTAATGTTTGAAATCCACTGACTAGACAATCGTATGCTGTGCCATGTTTTAAAACATTGGATCTGAAAAGTTATTTACGTTTCCGTTAGAGTCCGTCAGAGTTAGTGTAACTGTAGTGTCTAGCGATATGACGTCACACGAGCATTGTGGTCCGCCTCAAATTAAAATGAAACAATGAAATTAAAAGCTTACATACCCCCGCAGTGGGTTTTTACCTGTGTCGCGGGTGGCATGGACGACACATAATATAACATCACAACACAATAACACACCCATGACCCGAGTACAAATAATTATTTGTCACATAAATATCTGCCTCGGCCGGGAATCAAACCCGGGACCCCTCGCTTCGCAGGCAGGGTCGCTACCAACTAGGTTACAGGGTCGTCAAATAACAAGTGTATTTCTGAACACTACGACTACACGACCTACTGACATTCTCCATTACAATACACTGGTAATGGCAATACAGTCTCTCTCTCTCTCTCTCTCTCTCTGTGTGTGTGTGTGTGTGTGTGTGTGTGTGTGTCGCACCAATTCCACAGCGACATCATCGCGCTGCTGCGACAGTAGCGCCAGCAACAAGTACCATTCAGTTAATAATGAACGTGTAGCAGCTGGCAGCTGGCTCGGCTCCAGCGCTCGGCAGCGCGGTGTGACTGACTGGTCCCGGGTCCGCTATCCACTCTACCCGGTCCCGCTCGCAGCCGCCTAAACCACTCCGTTCTTACATGCTAAGCGCATAAATGAAGCATCGCGACAGCTTCCAATCGCACAATGGCGTCCTGTTCCGGTTTAAGGAAATGAGAATTAATCTTTCACGATTTGTGGATGTGTGCAATTATGATGTGACCTTAGATGGAAGTTTTTTGAATCCGCATAATTGTAGTGAAGCGATTCGTTGGCGTACTTAGCATGCAGTGGGATACAAGGAGTGACTAAGACGCTCCACCCACTGAAGACGCGTCCCGCCGCGGTGCGCAGAGCGACGGATAACACAACTGCGCGCGGGGCAATTTCCCGCGCTGTGGCGCGTCGGCAGTGTGTTGTGCTAGGCGTGATTTCTATATAAATTGCAAAGATATTTTACTATAGATATGTTATGTTCATACATCGCGAGGTTCAGTTTTTGATGACAGCTTTAGACTGAATCACTCAAAGGCAGCTGTCAAATTTCATAGTGAAGTCGCTACACTTGACTACATTCGACTGACTTAATTTCAGCGCCCTTATGGCATATCTTCCTCTTTTTTAATATATATAATGTTCAATCCTTTAACACTGGTCGGTGTGAAAGAAAAAGTAAAACCCTTCCAAAATTGATACTTAATGTCAAAGGAAAAAATATCGCGAGTTGCGTCAACTCCGTTAAGAAGATCGGTAGAATTCACGACGTTCGTGGAGTTTCCATCATCAGAAGACCATAACGTTTATGGTGCTGTCCTCCGGCCGTGCCGTGAAAGAAAGAAGCAGTCGTGCGCAGCGCAATCCTGCGACATTGGATGTTAAGGTTGGTGGGTTCTTTCTTACTGATTTTGGTATTGGATTGGACATACTACCAACCTACTGCTTCATACATACATACATACATTTATACAGTCCACATTACATACATCGAAGGATCGCCCCTGCGATTACCGCACAATTTTTTTGTGGCCTTCGAGCCGGATATAGAGTTGGCAAATCTTTATTCATTTATTTTATTTGACATAATATATTTAGTTTGCACGTTGCAATGGCTAAAAAGGGTCAGAAGGTCAGGAATTGAATAGTTTTGATGAGTTGTATTACCGTATAAAATTGATTTCTTCAAAATTACTAGCGAACGTTAAAACTGAAAAAACACAGTCGTGCATCGAATCTAGACCACGTCTTCCAAAATTGGAGTTGTTTTGTTTCGATGGAAATATTGAAAATTTTAATACTTTTTATGAGACATTCTGTTCGTTGGTTCATAATCAGCCTCAGATACCTAATATAGATAAATTTCACTATTTACTCTCATGTATCAAAGGTTCCGCTTTGAACATAGTCAAAAGTATTCCGATATCTTCTAATAATTACGACATAGTTTGGCAAGCTTTACTCGACAGGTATCAAGATAACCGTATGTTAGTTGGGAATTATTTAGATAAAATGTTAAACTTTACACCTATTGCGAAGGAATCATCTTTTCAGTTAAATAATTTCATAGAAAACTTTGATAACTCATACAAAGCTATACAATCTCTTAATATTGAAGATTTGAATAGTTGCATTCTGTGTCATATAGCATTACGCGCCTTGGATCCATACACTCGTAGGTCATTTGAACAAAGTATCAATCAGAAGTCGATACCAAAATTCTCTGAATTGATTACTTTTGTCACTAATCAAATAAAAGTGTTGGATCATTCTAGTTCATATGGTGCTAGTACAAGCAACCAAAACGTTGTACAGAATAAACGTCAACCAGATGTAAGTAGGTTTACGGCGCGAACTAGAAACAGTGCACAGAAAAACTACGCGCATGCATCGTCATCAAACTCAAAAAATAATTTATCTTGTTTGCATTGCGGAGACAATCATATGATATATCGCTGTGCTCAATTTCGTAAATTGAGTGCTTCGCTACGAATCAGCCGTGCTGATGAGTTGAAGTTATGTCATAATTGTCTTAAACCTAATCATACTGTTGAACAGTGCAGGAGTGAATTTAAATGCATTATTTGTGAGCGACCACATAACTTATTATTGCATCAGGACGTAACGAAAACGTTTCTCGCTTCCTCTTATGACTCCGGTAATGCATCGATTCCTGTAAGCGCGCCCGCCCAGTCGGGAGGCCCTTCAACTGATAATAATAACAGTTACAGTACGGTTTTGTTGGGTACCGCGATTGTTTATATTTTAGACAACTTTAACGTCTATCAACCATGTCGCGTATTAATTGATTCCGGTGCACAATCCAATTTTATTTCCGCTGCATGCTTACAACGTTTAGGTTTATCTCAACGTAAATGTCCGTTTAGCATTTGCGGATTAGCTGATGGTTTAGTTAAGAACTACGGCATGACGTCATGTAGCTTAAGGCCGCGTCACACTGATAAACCTGCTTTTAATATTGATGCTGTTATTCTTCAGAAAGTAACTTCAGATCTACCTACCATTAAAATTCCTGAGCATATAATAAAACAGTATGATAATTTATTTTTAGCTGATCCTCATTTCTATAAGCAATCGCCAATTGATTTAATTTTAGGCGGTGACGTTTTTCCTCATATTTATAGTGGGAAGAAAATTATTATGGGTCCCAATATGCCAGCCGTGCTGGATAGCGTATTTGGGTATATTATCACAGGTAAACTAATTACCCCGTCGACTAATGACGTCACGGAAGTGAAAGTTGTAGCGTCTACAACGTTGGTGTCGTACACCACTGATGATCATTTAAATGATACTCTTAAGCGATTTTGGGAAATAGAATCCTCGCCGTGCGATGTTCCTTTAAATCCCGATGATGAAGTCGCTGAAAAACTATATATTGAGAAACATTATCGTGACGAGAGTGGCCGATATGTTTCACCTATTTTATTAAAGCCAAATCACGAACCGTTAGGTAATTCGTATGACATAGCCTTTAGGAGACTCACGCATGTCGAGCGCCGACTTGCGCACTCACCCGAGTTCCGGAAGGCTTATTCTGATTTTCTGAAGGAGTACGAGTCACTGGGGCATATGGAGCTATATCGTGGTACGGAGCCGTCTAAATATTTTATACCACATCAATGTGTGTTACGGCCTTCTAGCTCCACAACACCGTTGCGTGTGGTCTTTGATGGATCACAGAAAACTAGTACTGGGGTGTCACTAAATGACAACCTTTTGACCGGCCGTAAATTACTTCCAAATATTTTAAAAATTATTATTAACTTTCGTCTCTACGACATATGTTTTACGGCGGACGTGTCAAAGATGTATCGAGCCGTGCTCATCGACCCCGCTGATAGGTGTTATCAACACATATTATGGCGTGATACACCGTCAGACCCAGTACAAGTTTACGAGTTGAAAACGGTCACTTACGGACTGCGTAGCGCGCCTTACACGGCCATTCGCACGCTGCTTCAACTTGCCCAAGACGAACGGTCAGACTGTAAGGCTTCCCGAGTTCTAGAAGAGGGTGTCTACGTCGATGACTTTTTGTGGTCATGTCAATCTGTAGATGAAGCTTGTACCTTACAAGACGGCTTAATGAGTCTTCTGAAAAAAGGCGGGTTTGAATTACGTAAGTGGGCTAGCAACTGTCCCGAGCTACTGACACGAATGAAATCAGAACAAATAACGCAAATAAATTTTCAAGATGATACGTTATCATCATCCTTAAAAGTCCTGGGATTGACATGGTTGCCTTCATGCGACTTCTTTTCATTTAATTATAATTTAAAAGATAATGACGGAACGAAACGTTCAGTACTTAAGCTGCTTGCTAGTATTTACGATCCGGTTGGTTTTATTTCGCCGTGTACTTTCGTTGCCAAATGTATCATGCAGGATCTTTGGAAACTGAGCCTCGGCTGGAATGACCGTTTACCATACGAATTGTTACAAAAATGGGATAAATTTATCGGTCAATTACCGATCCTTTCACAACTTCGCATTGAGCGACACCTTCTAGTGAATTCGTTTGTAAACGTGCAATTAATAGGTTTCTGTGATGCGTCATCACTGGGTTACGCAGCTTGCATATATCTTCGTAGTACTGACAAGGATGGGAACGTCAAAGTCAAACTATTGACGAGCAAATCTAGAGTTGCTCCATTGAAGCCGTTAATGTCTATCCCTAGGCTTGAACTTATGGCAGCCGTGCTGTTATCGAAGCTAGTTCGTTTTGTCGTACAAAACGTTAAAGATTTTAATTTACCAATAGTTGCCTTTAGCGACTCGAGTGTAGTTTTGTCGTGGCTACAGACTCCGCCATACAAGCTAAAGGTGTTCGTGGCTAACCGTGTTAGCGAGATTGTTGATGTGATTCCGCCCAATTGCTGGTTTCATGTAAACAGTGAGAACAATGCAGCCGACCTCTGTTCTCGAGGCGCGCTGCCTGAACAACTTTTAGCAGTAGCGGACGAATGGTTTAGTGGCCCTGCATGGCTTGCTGGAGATCCGCGTAGTTGGCCAAGAAGTACTTTAATTTTAAAAGAAAGTGATATCATTCCAGAACTTAAAACTAATGTAGACACATTCACTTTTAATTCTTACAATTTAAATAACTTCAATGATCTTGAACGTTCCTTTAATAATATTTCATCCTTTAGTAAACTCGAGCGCGTAACAGCGTGGTGTCTTCGTTTTATAAATAATTTAAAATGTAAAAAATCTGATCGAACATTTGGTTCACTAAAGTCTTGTGAGTTAAAGCATGGACATGATTTAATTATCAAAGTCATTCAAAATAATTATTTTTATTCCGAAATACAAATGTTGGCAAAGGGAACTCATGTATCATCCCTTCGCAAACTATCTCCCTTTATAGACCCTGATAATTTCCTCAGGGTGGGGGGTCGAATACAACAGTCGGATTTACCATATAATGTAAAACATCCGGCACTATTACCCAAGAAGTGCCACATAACAAATTTAATAATTGATTATTTTCATAAATTGTACATGCATGTAGGACCGCGCACCTTGCAAGGCATTTTGAATAACAAATATTGGATAATAAATGCTCGTAGTGTAATTCGTTCAGTTTTGTCAAAATGTCGGGCTTGTTTTAAATTTCGTCCATACTCCACACAGCCTATGATGGGTACGTTACCTGCAACTAGGCTTAAGGCCAACAAGGTGTTTGACCATGTTGGTTGCGATATTGGTGGTCCATTCTTTATAAAAGAAGGTATGCGGCGAAACGCAAAGGTTACTAAGGCATATTTATGTTTATTTGTATGTTTCTCTACAAAAGCAGTGCACCTAGAGGTGCTCTCAGATTTATCTTGCGAATGTTTTCTGGCCACATTTGATCGTTTTGTGGCACGCCGCGGTCTCTGTACTTGCTTATATTCTGATTGTGGAAAAAACTTTATTGCGGCAGCTAAACATTTAAAAAACGTTACTAATTATTTTAATTCTACATCAAATTCTGATGAAATCCTTTCTGGATTATCCTCGCGAGGCGTCGAATGGCGCACGAACCCGCCTAATGCAGCTTCCATGGGTGGTCTGTGGGAGGCAGGTATAAAATCAGCCAAACATCATCTCTACCGTGTAGTAGGTGATAGGTCCTTGACTTTTGAGGAGTTGAGTACTTTATTTTGTAAAATTGAGGCGATTATGAACTCGCGACCATTATGCTCCCTTTCCAATAATCCTAACGAATTTGAAGTTCTGACTGCGGGTCATTTATTAATTGGACAGAATTTATTAACTGTTCCGGAATATAATTTTGAAGATGTACAGATGAATCGATTGTCACGTTGGCAATGTATTCAAAAGGCATCACAATCATTTTGGAAGCGATGGTCAAATGATTATTTGCACACTTTACAGCAAAGAGAAAAGTGGTTCACCTCAATTCCAAATGTTAAGAAGGGTGATTTAGTGCTTCTTAAATCTAACTTAACCAAACCTTTGCAGTGGCCTCTTGGCAGAATAGAAGAGGTTCACCCTGGTTTTGATAACATTGTACGTGTAGTTACTGTACGCACGCAAACTGGGGTTTATAAAAGACCAGTAAATAAAATCTGCCCATTGCCATATGCAAACTAAATATAAAATTAGGTTATTAGGTTAGGACTTTGATTAGGCTCATACACTCAAATTTTTACTTAACACTAACAAGTTTCTTTATTTTATTTTGAATTATTTCGTAAATATTCATTAACACAAATTATTAACACACTCATTCTTCACACACCGACACTATTAGGAAATCATCACACTGATTTCGGTGGGGGGTATGTTCAATCCTTTAACACTGGTCGGTGTGAAAGAAAAAGTAAAACCCTTCCAAAATTGACACTTAATGTCAAAGGAAAAAATATCGCGAGTTGCGTCAACTCCGTTAAGAAGATCGGTAGAATTCACGACGTTCGTGGAGTTTCCATCATCAGAAGACCATAACGTTTATGGTGCTGTCCTCCGGCCGTGCCGTGAAAGAAAGAAGCAGTCGTGCGCAGCGCAATCCTGCGACATTGGATGTTAAGGTTGGTGGGTTCTTTCTTACTGATTTTGGTATTGGATTGGACATACTACCAACCTACTGCTTCATACATACATACATACATTTATACAGTCCACATTACATACATCGAAGGATCGCCCCTGCGATTACCGCACATATAATATCATTGATAAATTGAGATATTTGCATACAATGGTAAAATCTGCCATCCCGCGCCCCGTCGCGGTGCGCGGTGCAGTGGGTGGAGCGCCTAATGTGACCGAACTTCTGTGTGAACTCTGTGTACGTATTCTTAATCACAAGAGAACTCGGGATAATTTATTGTTCCTACTGAGAATTTACAAAGAAAATGGTGGACATTTTACTAAAAATATTTAAGTCATCTTCGGTGGTGACTTTGCAAAATGGATAAACCAGATCGTTCTCATCAGACTCCATGGGGACACTGGACAGAGTTTTCGACCACTCACAACCAAGTTTTCAATTGGTATCAATGGACGCTGATATACGGAGTCATAACGTAAATGTTTGGCAAACAGGACCCAATGAAGTGGGGGCTTAAGACAAATAATCGTGCTGGCGGCGGGGGTGGGGCAGGGCGCGGGGGGAATGGGCTCCATGACTAATCATTTTAGTTAGTGATGAGTAATAGTGCGGTGGAGCGGCCGGAGCACCTCCGGGATACAAATATTTTTGCTCGTCGACCGTCGTGAGCTCGTTCCGGATCGTGCGTTGATTTATTTCGGCGGAGATGTTCGCCCGAACACTCTAATATGTTATCCTTCGTATAGTTTATTGCAGCATCTTACGTGATGCTACGTAGTTATGAAACATAGTCGTTACGTAAATGTGTTATGTAATTGTTTTTTTTTTAACTTAAACGCTGTACGAATTTTCTGACACCTCCTTCCATTTCCTGGCTCTATTACCTTACTCTGAGTATTCTGAGTTGTTAATTTTGTATTCGTGTTTAATTTTGGCCGATTTTGCGAAAATTAGAATCCTTTTTCGTCAGATTGACCGTCAAATTCATCTAGTTTTATAGTTAAAATCTGCCGCCTTACAGTTCTATTCTACCTCTCTGCGCAGCGCGCAGGTACCTACGAATTATTGGTGTCAACTCAATAATCAAATTTCATGCAGAGTTAACTCGTAATCACAATATTTATTAATGCATAATAATTAACCTCTGATTTATTGATACCATATCCGGTCCGATAGCGACTCGTTTAATTATTTATAGCTCTCATATGGACAGAGCTCGGCCAGCCATGAACATCGATAATGCCGGCCAGTCCGCCGGCGCCCGGTGACCGGTCCGACGCACAGCTATGCGGAACTCGCAACCCAATCGAAGCCGCAAACATATCAACGGGCAATAAAACCTTCGTAATCGCGTTAGGGGCGCCCGGGCGCCCGGGCGCTGCGAACTGGGGTACGCCGTACAACCCGACCCGACCCGACGACGGGAACAACACTATAATCGAGTATTTGTACACACTACACGCTACACGCTAAACAATGGTGGAGTAAACTAGCGCGCGTCATATTAATCAGGGTGCATCTCCACTCGCGCGGACGCGGCCCGTCCGCTGCTCCTTTGAGACGATTCACCGGCGATACATTCATTGCGGGTTCGGTGTCGGGAGCGACGCGGCGTGCACGTAACTAGCCCGCAATGTCGCGTAATTTCAAAGGTGCCATTGTGTGGCGCGGTGGTTTGTTTAGAATAAGGTATGGTTGTATGTCACGGGATGTATTGTGCAGCGGGCATGGCGCTGGCAGCACAGCTCACACAATGAGGATGCAACAAGCATGGAAATGGAAGTTTTAATCAATGCTGTGTTGCGAGCCGCGAGCCGCGAGCCGCGAGCCGCGAGCCGCGAGCCGCGAGCCGCGAGCCGCGAGCCGCGAGCCGCGAGCGTCACCTGCATAAGTGAAGCGACGCTCCATATACCGAAGCGGCACGTTATGATGCTTGCACTAAACTGCTTTGTTTAGATAATTCATTCGTCTTTTCAGTTTATATTATGCAAAGGCATGTAGAAACCGTGACTTAGAAAAAGCATCGCGCTTAAAGTAAATGAAGGTGATTCAGGAGACGATCTTTAAACATATGACAAGAACTGCACCCAGGCGTCGTTGGAGCTTGATATGTAACACAAAACAAACTTATCGTTTTAACAATTCTGTTTAATAAGTAGATTCAAATGATTCTTTAAAATCGCCTTCGAAACATACGCGCAAAACGAGTGATTATAGGTTAAAGTCAAGTACAGACACTCGTATAAAAGAGCTTTTAATATTAATTATTTTGTTCTGTATATGAAACTTCATAATTTATTCATGTGCGAACACTAGTACACAACTATTGACCTAAAATCTGTACGTCTCTGATCAACCTTGACCTTTTTTGCGTTGCATTTTTTGCGACTGAAGAGGAAAACGAGTATTTCTGTAGTAACGTTATATCACGAATAAACAAGCTGTGCAGAAAGCAAGTTGCATACTTAATGATTTCCTATTTGTAGAATATTTATCTGTGTGTCGGACTGTCAGTGTGTCTGTGCGTTTGTTCTGTTCCATAAATATATGTCGGCGAGCGACCTCTTTGGTTCTACAACGATTGGCCGATTCAGATGCTGTCGTACAAGAATATTCACGAAGAAAAACTAAATATTTAGAATAAGGAATATGTCAATCTATTTGGAACAATACGTGTGGGACATTCTATGGGATTCGATTATTGATTACGGAGTAGTAGAGATTGTTATAGATGTAAATGTTAGGAAAACTAGAAATCATGGTGCAAAGTAAAAGGAATATTATTGAACAATCAATACCGTAGAATACCCCTTCTGCTCCATATACATCTGTGTGCAGTCTGTACGGTTTGTTTGTAGGTGCGGTCGGAGCTCGCAGTGCGGTAACCAGCTGCACAGCGAGCGCACTAAACCTCGACCCGATGACGAGCTACTTGACTTGAGCACTCCCCGGTGGCCCGGTGGCCCGGTGCCCCGGTGGCCCGGCGGCGGGCCGGATCAAACGAACCAGTTTTACAAATATGAAAATGATAACCTAATTTTTTGTCAGTACTTTCTTTTTATATGGGACTAAGTAGTTGTACTGGTGGTGTATTTTTTATGATTTTAATATAGAGTTATGTTTAGTTTCGTCTGCCTCGGCGATGATGTCTCGTGGACGAAGTTGACACGTTGCCATCGGTCAGATTACTAGGCGTGGTTTTATAGGAGAGTAACCATAAGCAGGAGTATCATTTGCCCCGGTGCAGCGGGGCAGCGGGGCAGCGGTGCTTCATGTAGCTTCTCAGATGTTCACTACGATAAAGTGACAAGTACCGAGAGCTAGTTGAACGCGAGCCTCGGTTCTCAGCCCACTGGCTTATGTTAACGCTGATATACATAATGAACATACCTGTCTGTGTGTCTGTAGTACTGTAGCACGGACAGTTCTCACCACGGAACATAGTCGCAATTACGTTCACCAAAATAACTTGTAAAATAACTTGTCAACAATTGAAATGTTCCTTGTTGAAGCCGGAGCACTCCCCTGTGACAATTTCATCAAAAATTTTCAAAGGTAGCTAGCGGTAGCTACTACTCGTATTCATAATTTACTTTTTCATTACAAAGTTAAATTAATTGGAGGCTTTTAATCCCGGGGCTTACGGTTTACGGAGCGTCACAAAGTTTGTTTTATTACAGTAGACATGGTGACGTACTGGCTGAGGTGCCATATTTTTGAGGCAGTAATTAGAATTTAACATTTTCTTCTTTTTTGCAAAATCTAGGAGAAATACTCAACAAATTTTATTATGCTTTAAATTTCAGTTTAACAAAGCCGTTAGATTTAATCCATGCAACAATTTGTGCCTTCGGGCTACAGTAAATAAATCATTGCATTTTTAAACTTCCCATTCCAGCGCAGATTCCAGCTATATGAAAATCTAATTTTCCGCTATTACATTGCAAATAAAAGTTCCTTAGTTCCAGCGTTAGTAAAGAAGCAAAACAATCACGAATACAACACAGTATGTCTGCACAGTTTCGTGTACAGCGGAACCAATCAGCAGAAATAGCTGATTGGTTCTGTTGAGATTTCCTTCATTAGTGTCCATACAATACGGCCCCGAGCACCGCGGCACCGCGTGGGCAGACTGGGCCGCGCGGCCGTGGGCAGCCGCAGCGACCTCAAACATTAGTTTTGGTTCAATGGGTTGTAAATATAACATGCAGTCTCGTGTCCCGTGTCCCGTGTCTCGTGTCCCGGGGATCGAGGGCGTCGCACTAGCCGCTCTATAACCGTGTACCGTGAGTACCGTGACATGCCGACCTGAATAAACTATCGTCGGGCCGTTGCTCATGCTTACGACCAGAGCTGCATCTTTACAACTTCATTGCGGCCGTGGTCTACCGTACGATACTAACTACCATATAACTTCATAGAACATGTGCTCAAACGTTGGAGAACTCAAAAATTATAACACTGTTCTAGGTTTATGGTCTTGTATTTTAAAGTCTCTCGTTTTAGATTTTAAAAGGGTTCATCTTGGGTTCATTTCTAAAGTCTCCGGTTGTTTTGCTGATACGTAGGTATATAGTACGATTTAGGTATGAAAAATTTATAACCCTGTGAATAATCCAAAAATCATTTACGTAATCATAAAATTCTGAGCAAATCGAGGTTTATACATAGATGGACTAACATTTTCAGTCGAATCCGCGGCGGCATTTCAAAGGTTCACAAAATTATCACGTATCAAAAAATCATCTAATCAGCCTGCAGCTGGTACAAACCATGAAGCTGGAAGTGGAACAATATAATATCGTACCTTGAAAATCAAACCGTCACTAAACGAAAAACATTATTTTTCAGGCATTCGCTTTAAAGTTTTGATCAAATATTGAGTCTCAGAAAAGGTTCTTAAAAGTGCTTTTGGGGAACTTTTGTTATGAATTGCAGTTGGTTGTTTAACATTCTTTTAGATCCTAGTTAAATTTAGTTATAACAATAGGACTTACAGGAGAAATTTACAGGTGTATAAAAAAAGTCTCTTTTAGTGTCACTATTCTACATATGAATGAACAAAAAAGTAATAGTGTCATATTTTATGACCACAACCTATTGTTTTGTCCTTTGATATCTATAGTATTATTTAAATAAAAACAATTATAGATAAATGAGGCTTTATTTCCACAACAATAAACGTCGAATTAAATCAAAACTAAAAAGATCTCAATATCAGAATCAAAATAAAAAATCGTAACGATTTCGAAACAACTTCTTATAAAAAATAGCGATCACCTCAGTCATAAACATTTTGAATAAATAGTTAGACACTTAACATAAATCAAAAATAGTGCATTGTAGGCGACCCGCGCGTTTCATGCAAACATATTCCCCTATTTTTATTGTTTTACATATTTAGCCAAATCTTTACCTCATTATGCTTAAAATATTTAGTTAATTTCATCCACTGTATATGTGCGATTTAATATTTTCATAAAATGTCGGTACCTTCATTTTTGTTAACAATTTTGATTTTATTCAATATACAAAAGGGTAGTGTGGCCGACCGTCAGTCGACCATTCGATATCTTCGGCACAACGACGCGTTTAATTTCTCCCTACGTTCCCTACATGCATATTAATTTTAAGTAATAGTTTACACCTTGTTGGCGCAACTGAATAAATAAATAAATATAAAATTAAGAAATGCAATTTTAAATAATGACATTAATGTATAAATTAATGTATCAAATAAAAATCAGCGTAAATAAAGGAATATCGTCATTAACCTAAAAAATGACATTATTGCTTGATATCTGTCAGTAAATTTTGGAAGAATAATTGCAGAAAGATTGTAGTTAATCAAAAAAAATACACGAATCTACTCAAATTTATGTCTAACTTGCCAAAATCGGTGAGAGAATATTGTTACAAAACAAAAAGATACACTTTTCTATAATGTCGCTCGTGCTCTCACCACCACTCACCACTGACACTACTGTTAAAACGACAGTTTGCTAGTGAGATGGCGTACGCGCTCCCACTAAAACCGTAGTGACACTAGTGCTATGTAGCGAATTATAATGGTAGTAGAACTATAGGTGTCTTTACATTTTTTTTTCAGGCTCCTTTGCCCATAAAAACAGGGAAAGAACATATTCCATGAACCAAATACCAATTGCTCTTTTATTAACAAAAACATAAGAACTTATATGTATAGCGATGAGATTGGCAGCAATATGGGCTTGCTGCTAAATTTATTCTTACAGGGACATACAACATTAAACCGCTGCTCACCAAATTCAGGACTGAGATCAATTGTGAAATCAATCTATGAAAGTCGCTCTACTTTTAATACAAGTACAAATATAGTTATCCTTGTTGCTAACAGGGGAACATTTAATAAAAAAGACTTGGTGGAGTGTTACGAAACATTAAACAAATTAGATGTAAGAAATATTGTAATCTATACATTCCCATATTGTGAAAATTTGCCGCATCAAGAAAACTGCTATAGACATTTTTTAAATATGACTTTACACAATTTATGTACTTACAATAATAAATTTAAGATTATTGACTTGGCCAAGTGTGGTAAAGTTTATTATAACTTTGACAAAGATAAGTATTCACTATCTAAATACTTCAAAAAACAGATCGCTGTTTCTCTATCGTATTATTTTAAAATTTCAATCCAGAATAGGAGTAAATCTATTTACAGGACTGTTTCTATTGAACAGTGCCATAATAATTCTGACTGTAAAATCTTGCATGATGGAAATACCAGGGAATTTACTTTAAACTAGATAAGGAGACAACAGAGGTTTGCTCTAGCTTGAATCAAAAAAGTTATAGTAAGTTTTTACACATACCTAGATTTAAGAATATTATAAATATTAAAAAAGCTAATGTTATTAACTTGGTACATCAAAATATACAATGCATTAAGGGAAAGGATTTGGAGATAGAGTTGTTTTTAGAAAGATTTAATGTTGATCTTCTATGTATAACTGAACATTGGTTGAAATGTCATGAATATATCGCACCTTTGGTGGAACAAGGGCACATCTTACAAAAAATCGTAAAATGACAAAAATTAAACAAAAAAATATTTTACACCTGCAAAGTACATGGCCATATTCAAAAATAAATGGGTCGTATCTCATGCAAAGAACAAACATTTTGAAGCAATAAAAAGACGAATAATACGACTCGGAATGCAAAAAAAAAAACTTTAAAATGGCTCTCCTGTAAAATTACAAAAGTGCAGTTGAGCCCTTGTTCCACCAAAGGTGCGATATGTTTAATTTTAAAAGACATCAGGTTGGTAGTTCGTACAGCAGAACCCATGCTATTCATGGTGGTTCATTAATTTTGTTAAATAAAAACTTAAAATTTAAAAATAGAACTGATATTGTGAGCCTATCTGTTGAGCGGACAATAGAATTAGCTGCAGTGGAATTAGAGCAACTCATTGTCGTGTCTGTGTATAGACCACCGATGTCTAACTTTGAACTTTTTGAAAAAATTATGGATGATGTATTATTTAAAGTTACAAAATCAAATAAGAAATTGATTGTATGTGGAGACTTCAACATTAACATTTTGGAAAATACCTCTTTAAGTGTAAGATTACTAAATCTGTTTAAATCATACAACTTGTCCAATTTATTCTTGGAACCCACGAGAATAACGGCGACTAGCGCCACATGCATAGATAACATATTTACAAATATAACTCCTATTAATAAAAATATAATTAATAATTTGAATTCAGATCATTGCGGGCAGTTAATTCAGTTTAAAAATTTAAGAAAATCTATTAAAAAATGTAGAAAAACTGTTGTACCAGTAACTGAAAATCGAATAAAAGAAATGAGAAAAGGTCTTATAAAAGAACTCCCATTTTTATCTTCTACATTAAGCCCTAATGAAATGTATAACCTATTTTTCTATAAATTCGAAAATTTGTTTAGATCAATATTTAATAAAAAGTCCGTCGTAACCACTGATGCAATGGTCTTTAGTGAATGGGCAACATTGGATATTTACAAAAAAAGGGAAAAATTGTACGAATTATATGCAGAACGCCAATTTAACACTAGTGATGAGTTCAAACAGTATGTTCAATTATTCTCCAAAGAATTTAAAAGTGATTGCATAAAGGCCAAGTCCAAACACATACAAACGAAAATAAAAAATAGCTCTAATGTAATAAAAACCACATGGCAAATAATTAACGAAGAAACGGGAAAAAATACGCACAAAATTAATGACTTTGAACTCAATATAGACAATAAATTAGTAACTTTAGATCACGATATTGCGACTACTTTTGAAACCTTTTTCACAGACATTCCCGTTTCTACTACGAAGCATTTAAAGTCTTCACCAGAAGCTGCTCTATCATTATTGGAGATTAGCGTGCAAGAATGTAACAATAACTTAGGTTTTAGCCACATTACGTACTTTGAAATTATCAAAGCATTTAAATTAATTAATAATAAGAAAACAAATGATATATGGGGAATTTCCGTTAACGTTGTTAAGTCTTTAATTGATGTTGTTGCTCCTGAATTAGCATTAATATTTAACAAGTGTATTGACTGTGGCGTATTTCCTGACTTAATGAAATATAGTAAAATCATTCCGTTATTTAAATCAGGTAGTACTAGTAACCCCACAAACTTTAGGCCGATATCGGTACTACCGACATTTAGTAAAATTTTCGAAAAAATTATACTCATGCAATTACTTACACATTTTCAAAAAAATGATTTATTGCATAATAAACAGTTCGGTTTTACTCGTGGTCGCTCAACAACCGATGCTGGTGTTGAGTTAATGCAGAACATTTTCGATGCCTGGGAGGAGTCACGTGATGCACTTGGCATCTTCTGTGACTTGTCCAAGGCTTTTGATTGTGTTGTGCATGATATACTAATTAGGAAACTACGCCACTATGGAATTAGGGGCGCAGCACTGGAATTGATGAGTTCCTATTTAAGTGGCAGAATTCAAAAGGTAGAAGTGAATGGTAAGCATTCTCCTGGATCTGTTGTAAAAATGGGAGTTCCACAGGGTTCGATTTAGGGGCCTTTTCTGTTTCTCATTTATATAAATGACCTCCCTTACCAAGTCAAGAATAATAGTCATGAGATAGTTCTATTTGCAGATGATACGTCTCTTGTCTTTAAATTTAATCGTTACCAATCAAGTTATGACGAAGTAAATCATTGTCTTAATAAGGTAGTGCATTGGTTCGAAGCTAATAATTTGCTTCTTAATGAGAAAAAAACAAAATGTATAAAATTCACATTACCTAACGTTAAACAGATGAAAACCACTATTCGGCTTAATAATGAGGACTTGGGTTTCGTGGATACAACAGTTTTTCTGGGGATAACGTTAGATGCTAAGCTTCAATGGAGCCCTCATATACATACTTTATCGAACAGACTTAGTTCTGCAGCATATGCGATTAAGAAGATTCGACAGTTGACGGACGTAGAAACTGCGAGACTAGTATATTTCAGTTATTTTCACAGCATTATGTCGTACGGAATACTACTGTGGGGTAGAGCTTCTGAAATTAATTCTATTTTCACTCTACAAAAAAGAGCTGTTCGTGCAATTTATGACATGGGACCGAGAGAGTCCCTAAAAAATAAATTTAATAAATTTAAAATTATGACTGTTTTTAATCAATATATATATTTGAAAATTTAATTTATGTTCATAAAAATATTAGTAAATTCACTAAAAAATCAGATGTCCACAATCGAAATACTAGAAATAAAAATAAACTAATATTATCCACATCTAGATTAAGTAAAGTTAGAAATTCATTTATTGGTCACTCTGTACAATTTTATAACAAACTCCCGGTAGAAGTAATGAATATGTCTTTCAATAAGTTCAAAGTTTTTATAAAGCGCAAACTTATAGAAAAATCCTACTACAGTATAAGGGATTACTTAAATGATAAGAAAGCGTGGGAATGATTTGTATTTTATATTCCATATTGTGTGATTTGCTTTATGTAATTGTGCCTATATAATTTATAATAGTATTTTATATTAATATTTTATTGTACTGATTTTATTGTATTTTATTAATCTTAATGTACGGATTATGACGTGTCAAAAGTGCCACAAAGTGGCCTATTTGAAATAAATTATTTTTGAATTTTTAAAGTTTAAGATAAATGTAAACAGGTAGCGTTTATAACTAAAAACAGCCAAATTTCGTTTAGTGACGGTTTGATTTTAAAGGTGTGATATGAGAACGGCAGAGCGGCGGCGGCGGCTGTGGGGCGCGGTGGGGCGCGGTGGGGGGAGGGGAGGGGGGGAGGGGTGTGGGCGCCGGTATCGCGGCGATGCAACCTAAAGTGTTGCTTCTCATTTCCTTCGGACATATCATTTTCACGCTCAATGGCTCGTGCACGAAACTATTGAGCTTCGAGGAACTTCTCCGTTACATCAAAATGGTGTAAAAGATAAATGGTAGCTGCAATACAATCTGAATACACGAGTAACATTGCAGGATCCAAGTGGGCAGTGGAACGTGACGTCACGATGTCCGACAGTCACTCAGTCGATTGATTAGTTTAATTTATAGTTAATAGTATCAGGCGTTACTTTGCGGAAATCCATTGTTATTAAGTTAGTATTAGTCTACTTTGCAACAATCCGCGTTTAACATGTATGATGGTATATACTTCAAAACATGCGTGGCACCTCCCTCCCTCCCACAACGGAAACATGCACTACAATAATTAAACGTATATACCAACATACATACCAGCACCAACACGTGTTTCGCCCCGAAACGGAGCATCATCAGGGTAAGTTGACTCTACGATGGTTAGTCGGAAAGTGAGCATCGTTCACTGAGCGTATGGTTGGTTTAATTATTGTAGTGCATGTTTCCGTTGTGGGAGGGAGGGAGGTGCCACGCATGTTTTGAAGTATATACCATCATACATGTTAAACGCGGATTGTTGCAAAGTAGACTAATACTAACTTAATAGTTTAATTTATGTTGTATCTCACCTTTACGAGAGCTAACGGACGGACGGACAACATAAAAACATGTTTCATTTTACACTACAATGAACATCGTTGAGCGAGCTGCTCAGAGGCGTTTTAATTTTCATAAATTCAAACGTCACTCCTGTGAAATCCACGAGGGCATCTGCAGACTTTTACAGCATTTTTTCAGTATTCAAAGAAACTGTTCGCATTTTATGTATTTTTGCGCAGATCTAGATTTCCCGTTTGGCCAGTTATTTTCGCAGCCACTCTGCTATGTATGAAAAGACTATGAAACAAAACCTCGCTAACTACAGCTTAAAAATGTAAAAGGTTCTATGGCGAGCTGCAGCCTTTTTATGCGAGCCAGAAGTTAGAACGTTAGCGTGAAATCGCTTCTGGATTTACGTCGGAAACTTTTTGCTGAAGAGGAACTTCACCGCTACCGCGCCACAGACCACACACACACACACACACGCACGCACAAACACACACTACACCCACACAGACGAGCATAAAATCCACCGCGAAGTTCCACGTGATTCCTTCGATTTTGTCAATCGATGTTTAAGAGCACGGATGAATAATTAAATACCTACTCATTTAATATAATATTAAATTATCTTTATAGATTTTCTTCCGTGACCGACTCGAACAGTTGCTCTGAGTGTTGTGAATCATTAAAAATAATTGTCAATGAAAAAAGCAATAAAGTAGATTTTTATTAAATAGAATACACGCTACGCCGACTGAAGCGCGGATGTATTTGAAAATATGAAGCACTTATCATAGAAATAATTGCAAAGAGCAGAGATTCTCTCGCGCCACATTCGAGTTTTAATTACTGTGATGCGGGTCACCGCGTCTCAATGGTCTCAATGGCGAATCGAGATTCTCATCGCGGAGGAGCGCGGAGAGGAGACCGGGACGGGCATGATAACAAGGGAGGCCCTTTATAAAACATGTGGGCGCACACTGACATTGGCTCGTACTGCTCGCCCTGCTCGCAACATCAAAATCGCTCACCAACATGCTACTGGCTCCGGATTTATTCTCAGCAACTTGACGGCGCGGCGGCGGCGGCGTAACTATAGAAAATAACACAGATATCAGCCCGATCCGATGTGGATCACTTTGACAAGATATTTGTAACAGTAAGTTACAAATATTAATAAACGAAATACGAATGACTTAAACTTTAGTTTTCTATGACTCAAAGTCTAAAAGACTTTAGTAATAATTTCATGGTTGTGCAGTATCTTATGGTCTGGAGTAGCGTGATGCCCCATTATGAAGTGAGTCCAAAGCTTACACGTAGGTACCTACTACTAAAATATTATCTTGTCCAATGTCTAACCCAACTTTGTAAAAGCCTCATTATGTTTGGAACTGTTTTGTATGCGTCGGCTGTTCGCCTCCACTCGGCCGAGTATTTATTATGGGATGAAATACAAATACATGTAACGTATGTGTAATGTGTAGCATGTGTAGTGTAACAACAGCCGACCAGCCCCACTGACACAGATACATTGTCTCGGCGCTCATAACTCACGTCTTTATCTAAATCATCTCCGACAAACTACGAGTACGTCTTCAGCCCGGGCACCGGAGGCTATAAAACACCTGCTGAGACGAGCTACATTGTAATATTTTCCAGGAGCTAGTATTTCATAGCGTGCATGTTCTTACTCGCACTATTAGCTAGGTTTAAGATTCTCACGCTATAAGACAATCATGTAAGTAATCCTGTGGAATGATGATTTAACTTGAGAAAAGACAGTGTTTGAGTCAGAAGATAAAAAATTGACAACGAATTAAAGTATTACCTGCTAGACTGACATTTAGTTACTAATGTAAGACGTTAAAGTTAAACCAATCAATTGGTATCTACAAAATCAATATAAATCTAAACTAACCTTTGCATAATCCGAATTGGCCACCACTCAAATCATTGCAAAATCTTGGAGTTTCAAATTGGCAATCGTCCAAATCATTTCTTAATCTCGGTAATGTCTGACGCTCTCTGCAATTCGAACGTACAAGGTGATAGTTTAGTCAGCCGAAAGCTGGTAATTAAGACCTTGTCCAGAAGGGGCGAATTCACCGCGAAACGTTTCGCGCGAATTCATTCGCGCGTTAGCGAGATACTAGGCGCCAGTACATCGCGTCCACAAGCATCGCGCGAATTCAAAATACGCGCGTAAATCGCGTGCACTACGCCAGACTCTCGACTCGCGCGTAATTCGCGCGTATTGCGCGCGAGTCGAGATACAAGAGACGCCTTGTTGCGTCCAGGTTAACGCGCGAACAAGTCGAACAACAGAGTGAGGTGCACGTATCAAGGGAAATGGAGCGCCTAAATTTTCGTGCGTTGGCAGGCTCCTTCTGGACGCAACGGTCGCGCGTGATACGCACGAGAGAATCGCGGCGAATTCGTCCCTTCTGGACAAGGTCTAAACGTAACGACAGCCCAAATACATCAAAAGTAAATAAAAAACTGACGCGATAACTTCACAAAGTGGACCGCATTTCCGTTCGCTACTTCTACAACAAATGTACCTCTAGACACTAACAAGTTGCCGACAAGGTGCTATTTCTACAAAATTGAAATCTACAGGTATAGTCCAGTCATCTTAGGAATTCACTGCGGAATGAGAGATACCCAGCTGATTTTTTTGTATAAAGTTGTATTTTGGCATTCTAAAACTTGTCTCAAAACCTGCATATGGTAGGGTGACCGCGTCTATTAAAAATTTGAGGACAAAGGTCACAAAAATCGGTTTTTTGCAAATATCTCATTTCCTATGAGTTTTTCGCTATTTGTATCTTCATCAATATTGTAGAGAATTAAATTCCCTACAACTTTTGTTTCAAAAACATTTTTATACGTTGAATCGTTTTCGAGATAGAGGGCGGAGAGCGCGCGGTTAGAGCACAATGTTAGGTCAACCGGTACAGTCCCGGTCAAAACATGCTATATTAAGTTTATTAATTCTATCTATCTAACAGCCTCTTAAAGTCCACTGCTGGACATAGGCCTCCCATAATTAGCGCCACTCCGACTGATTCTGGGCCCTCTGAGTCCACATCGTTCGAAGGACAGATAACCAATGGGGTTGCAAAGCCCTCGAATGGCGGCCACGTCTCGGTAAAAGGAGCACTGGTTGCTCCCCGACCAGGTGGACTGATGACCTAAAGAAGACAGCGGGAAGCCGCTGGATTCAGAGGGCCCAGGACCGGTCGGAGTGGCGCCAGTTAGCGAGGCCTATGTCTAGCAGTGGACTTTAAAAGGCTGTTAGATAGATAGAATTAATAAACTTAATATAGCATGTTTTGACCGGGACTGTACCGGTTGACTTTACATTGTGCTCTAACCGCGCGCTCTCCGCCCTCTATCTCGAAAACGATTCAACGTATAAAAATTTTTTGAAACAAAAGTTGTAGGGAATTTAATTTTCTACAATATTGATGAATATAAAAATAGCGAAAAACTCATAGGAAATGAGATATTTGCAAAAAACCGATTTTTGTGACATTTGTCCTCAAATTTTTAATAGACGCGGTCACCCTACCATATGCAGGTTTTGAGACAAGTTTTAGAACGCCAAAATACAACTTTATACAAAAAAATCAGCTGGGTATCTCTCATTCCGCAATTCTTACCAAATTTTGACTAAAATGACTGGGCTAGTAGTTAGGATACGGGTGACAGGGGGCGCCACACGCCACTAGTCAAGATAGACCGCAGCGTATAGATGGTGGATAGGGCACGCCGACCGCAGGATGCAGTGGCAGCTGCAGTGGAAGCAAAAAGACCCGAGCACAGCCTCTTGAGTGCCTCCGTTAATTAAAGTGTAGATGACGAGAGTTTGCGATTTGTAAAGCTTCTCGCCGGAGCCTGTCTCGAGCACGTGTTGATTACGCTCACCCTTCATACAGCGGAGAATATATTTTCACGGTTGAATGGAGCTCTGGAAATTCAGTTTGTTCAGGTTGGAATTTATCTTTTCTCTTCCTTTGATATGTCGAGACCAATAGTCTGGAGATATTATTCTGTAACGCTCACCCACTCAAATAATGTGTCACAAACACCTACGACCCGAAAAGTTTTATATGTCATGTACTCGTACCTAAGTGCCTCCCGCGGCCGGAGAAAGAAAGACGGAGGCGTAGTACCACCGACTGAGCTACAAGTTTTTGATATTATGTATGATTTATTTTGTTAAAAAACAATTAGTTCACTCTAGTACAGTAGTTCGTTAGTTCCTAGCATTGCTGTAAACTATAAACGGATCCGAGTAAAATTTTGTGGACACAAATAACCAAACTCTGCGATAAGTAATAAGTTGAACTGAGTTATGCCTATACCTAAACATGATTTAAATAAGTATTATCAAACAGCATGTTTTGGTCTCTGTAGATGTAGAACAACCCGTAGTGATAGGGCTTACTGAGAAACGAAAGTAGAGGTGCAATGAGACCCGTTCGGTCGACACAGTCATAAAGTAGTTCCTGCAATAAGCTGTGTGGCGGGTTGGGGCGGGTGGGGCGAGCCAGGACGCTCGCCACTCTCGCCAGCAGCTGCAGTGGTCGTAACGCTCGCCACTCGTTCTGTTTATTAAAGTATCAGCTGCTGTGAGCTCCACTGCGCCGGTTTACGTTCACCACCGCTGACCACCGCTGACCACCGCTGACCACCGCTGACCACCGCTGACCACCGCTGACCACCGCTGACCACCGCTGACCACCGCTGACCACCGCTGACCACCGCTGACCACCGCTGACCACCGCTGACCACCGCTGACCACCGCGGACCCGTCACCTGGTGTGGACGATCTATATTTTGTTCAATAATCGTCGTGTTTTGAAGTTATGTTCTAAATATACTACATTAGTAACGTATATGTTTATTTATTTTATACATACAAAAACATTTACAAGATAAACAATTTAAGAGACAGTTTGTACATGGACACTACTTATTCCTAATAAGAGAAATCTCTTCCAGTAGGCCCAAAGTGGAATTATTCCATTCATTCTAGATTTTTAGCGGCAATATTTATATCTCTGTGAAACCGCTTTGTTGTGTATATTGCTTATATTATTATTAGTAAAGTGTTCGTGTGTTGTATTTACAGTAGCTTACATCGAAGATATATAGATAGTATTTTTTAGACGCGCATTGATGGTGGTTGACTTAGTAATTCAGAGCACTATGTAGATTTTTAGAGAAGAATAATGCTATTAAATAGAAGTCAGTTTAATTTGCACCCAAATAAATAAACATTGAGTTTACAAGTCCACAAGAAATGAAAATCTTTAAAGTCAATTAACAATTTCATAAACGAAGTTCGAAGAACGTTCTAAAACAATCCACACAAAGGCCATAAAGCGACATTCACGCGCTAAGAACTAGCATCAACCCTCCTGTTCGAATAGAGTTCCTGAAGTATCTACAATAGATTGACATTGCGTATGGAAATATAGAAAAATCTATTGTATTTCTTCTAGGCGTGATATTTTTATGCACCTACACGCTCGTACATCAAAATGTTACGTAAACAGACAGAACAATGCGCAACACACTGATGTGTGCCATCTGCCGTCACGCTGCTGCTGCTGTGTCGTCGAGATGTTTCGCTGCAACGACATTTTTGTTTCCTGTTCACTGACGGGTAACAACGGCGAAACAAAAGAGGCAAGAATCAAGTTAAGGAGTGTAAAGAGCGACGTCCCGGATTGAATGTCGCGGGACGGGCGGGGACGGGCGGGAACGGGCGGGGACGGCGAACTGGGACAGCGGGACGGATAGGGTTGCCACTTGCAATGTAATAACAATTATGACAAGTAATCCTTGTACATTTCTCTTTTTTACTTACAATAAGTTAATGCTTGACCACAATCTCACCTGATGGTAAGTGGAGATGTGGTCCAGGATGGTGAGCGCACTAACTTATTAAAAGCCTATTCACTCTTTTCTTGAACACATCCACGTCATAGATGTTCAGGAACGCAGATGCAGGCAAGATATTCCAATCCTTCGCGGTGCGCATAATGAATGAAGACGCAAATCGCGTCGTCCGTACCGGTGGGATGTTCACATTTCTATAATCAAAGAATTTGTACGCGATGAGAGAAGTGATATTTTTAAACTTGTCATTGTGTAAATATGTATATCATTGTTGTATTAATACTGTACTTGGAAACAAAATTTCCAAAATGAAATATAAACACATTCCTCCTTTTCGAACTTGTCAGAAATAGGTACCTACTTACCCATTATTTAAACGTTCACCGCTGGTTTTCTCTCTACAGAGGCGACGTAACAGCTATTAATAAACGCATGCAGACAGTGAGCGCTGGCCTGTCTGGCGGTAATATTTTGAGCGACAACCCTGCGAGTACCTAGACGCAGCGTCGAATAATAAATGAATACTATTTTTATAAATGTATTTCTATAAATGTTTCTTTTATAAGTACCCGTTGATTCATTTTTCAGTCTTCGGAAGTTCTTCGGAAGTCCAGTGGCTCCTTCCCAAAACTTTGCTACTAGACGCCACTTCGATTAGACAGCCTCCTAAGTTTAACTGAATATCATGGCTTCATCTTTTCCAGCGACAGTCCACTTGAAGCAGGTGTATATTTTCATTCCGTTAAGAAAATTGACCATATGAGTGTTTCTATGGATCACATACTCGTAGTTCTAAAAATTTAACAACTCAAACAAAATTGTTTACAATATCTTAAATCTCATAAACATCAAATCTTATTCAGAGGAAAAATAAAATATGAGTACCATGCAGCACTAAGCACTAAGCACTACGTAGTGACACACATGCTCGGCGGACGGCGCGGCGGCGTGCTTCCGATGCGATATGAATGGGGATTGGGGATACAAACAACACAAGACCGAAGGCCCGCGCGCCCGCCATGAGCCAGCGAGCGCTGTTCAGCTGTTTTATTTCAATAGCGACCTTCCAAGAGACTAACTTATTGTTTAATTTCAAAATGGAGTACGAATTCCGCTCGCTATTACTTGAACAAAGTTTTATTTTGCAAACAGAGCGTCGCTCGAGCTGCACTAACAATTTTATTTTCCAGTTCAAATAACTCGCTTAAATAAATGTAGTGGATTGTGCCGACGGCGACGGTGAGACAATCTGCGACGTCCAGCAGACGGAGTCCGGACCGCTGCGGCGATGGACGGGACGGGAATAACTCGGGACCTGGAATTAACAGAACGTCAATGAAATTAACTTTATATTCTCTCATATATTAAGTTCCAAAAGCTTTAACTATGAATGAAAGGTTTTACAGTGCATTATGGTATACCATTTTATTACAGCAAGAAAGTTTTTATACATAATATTTCATGTCGAAATTTCATTGAAGCAAAATAACAAAAGCATAGGCAAATCTTTATTTTGTTAGAATGTTTAGATTAACCTGCGAACTGAATTGAGTTCTAGTAAACTACTTGTCTCATTTAGATATGTATGTCTATGTAACGGGAAAGGGTGCTTCAGAAAATATTGTGGGTGTTTACATAATTTTAGTCAGAAACTAATTAACACGCTCTCGCTACATAAATACACATGCATTTTACGCTCGCTACAAATTTAATACGCGATTACGACTGATTCACACACTTGGAACTGATTATTATGTGACTCGAATAAGATAACCAAAAACACTTATGGAACGGTGAAGTCGGATATACAGCGCGCATTTAGGAAAACCAACTGAACTTTTGAGATGAACTAACTAACAATATAGTGACGTCTTTGCAATGTGATGAATCTAGACACGCGGAGCGTGTCAGCCAATTTTCTAGCTAACATTGGCGAGCAGCACCGTGTGTAATATTACACGAACCATTTGGAGCCACTTTTGACCACCTCATAACTCAAAAACTATTCAACATAAACCTGTCAAATTTGGCTCATTTATTAAGACTTGCAAAATACATACGTATTCCAAATTTCATAAACACATCTCAAACGGTTATTTAGATATTAAAGTCCAAAAATCGAGAAATTTAACACTGACTGACCTATAGATCAAAACTATATCCAACTTCCAGGTGACCTAGAAAGTTAAAATTTGGCATGCAGATAGGTAGTCGAGTAAAGGAATAAATCTGAAAGTAGTAAATTTTTATCATTTTATGATAATTTTTCAAAAAATTGATTCTATTAGGAACACTTACTTATAACGCCTGAAATTTATGAACAGCAATCAAAATTGATGACAGGTGGTCATTATGTGGAATATTTAACGAGTGGAATACCACACTTAATTTTTTTTAAAATCGAAACATATCAGTTTTAGTACTTTGTGAAGCTTCTAACGGGGGGAAGATGTTCAGTGTACGTACGTATTATTTACGTACAGATTAGTGAGACGTCAGTAGCCGTTATTTCCAGTGTATTGCATTGTTTCATTTTTAATGTGTGAAAAATTATTCTTCTCTTATCTTGTATGGCATGTACACCACTAAATTTTGTATTATTTCCGAAATTATACCAGTCTTAGATGAACACCTTACTCCTTAGGATGGGACGAGCGGCACTGTATAAAAAGGAACGACGAGCTGGGAGTGTTTTCACTCTTCGTGTGGCTTTTGGACGTGACGGACTTATTTAGTTGTCAGGAATTTATTTATAGAACTAGCTGTTGATAGTTGCGGTTAATATTTATCGTCTTCATTGCAATTAATTAATGTTTGTACAAGGTTCTGTTTAGGTAAACTTGTCGATTGTAATTTTATTAATAAATTTGCGTTTTATCCATAATTTCAGAAGTGGGATCGATAAATCCACATTAGACTGTTCGCCATCTGATTTCATAGGTTTGTTATGTTGCGTAAGTATCAGTGTTGTTTTGCTGACAAAAATCTGTAAGTACCCACATCTTTTTATAAAATTTCGGGGAGTTCTTCCCGATCGGGAGAACGAGATTTGTCACGTAAGCAACGTCGTGATGATAGTATTAGTAGGTCATGCCATAATCGTCAAGGCAGTGTGAATAACCGTCACACACTGCCATTATCTAGTTGCTATCGAAATTATTCGCCTGAGCATCACAAAAGGTCTTCTAGATACCGTGACACATCGTGTAGGTTTTGATCACCTATTAGTAGACGTTGTGAAGCTTCTTATGGTCACCGTATTCACCATACCAGCTCATGTGACATAGTTTACGATTGTATTCTTTTGAGATTGGAATTCATTGAAAGTAGATTGCCGACATCGGTGCCGTCGAACAACAGTCCGTCACATCCAATAGAGAAAAGCCACACGATATCATACCTACCTCGGGAGGATAGCCACACTTTGCCCTCCTTACTCCTCGTACCACCGTCAATTACTCGTTGGCATTAATGCCGCAACTCCGACTATATGATCACATCTCTTATTATGTAAGAGATGTTGCCCTTAATCATTCTGATCCAAACAGGGAAGCTTTGTTGACTTTAGGGCGACAGCGAGCGACTGAGTTGCTCATCGCTAATCAACGACAGCAGGAGGAGTATGTTTACGAGGGTCGCAGGCAGCCTTATACAAATGCAGTTGATGGCCTTATGTTCGTGAACAAGGCGACGCAGTTTACCGCAAAATTGGACTCCGGCATGCGTGATCCTTCCTGGGTCGTTCGTGCCCTCCCGCACCATCGATACGAGCTTGAGCTACTGGCCGGGTTGTATGAAGAAAATACCCAGGCCGCTGCTGAACCTATTACCTATGGTACTCTGGCACGGCGAGTGGAATCCTGAGTCAACACGTGCTCAACTTCCTTCCAGGAGGGTGAGTATTAGGAAGACAAGATAACGTGGGCTTGTCTGAAGCTGAAGGCAAGATAACGTGGGCTTGTCTGCGGCTGGAGGCAAGATAACGTGGGCTTGTCTTGACAAGATAACGCGGGCTTGTCACAACATCTCTCTCTTCATTTCTTCACATGGTAATCCAGAATGTTTTTTTTTATTGTTTTGTGCTGTCCATGAGTCTGAAGCTAAGTTTTTTAGTCTTTCCTATTTTATGTTTTCAACTTACATAGCCGCTAAGGCCTTTACTATCGGGCACTTGAGTGCATGCTTGCGCCCGTGGTACTGGATCTTATAATTTAGTTAAAGTATTATTGCTGTACAGTACAGATTTGAAACTTCATATTGCATTCGTTTAGCTTCTGACTAATCAGTATTTTACTACTTATGCAAATCCTTATATGATGTGTTGTGTGTTGCAGATGCAAGTCAAATTGATGATAATGATGACGATGACCAGGCTTACCAATACCACCCTTTGAAAGTCTAGTGAGAGTAATGGCAATTCGGTCGAGGACGACCGTCTATCAGGAACGGCCGTCTTAGATGAACACCTTACTCCTTAGGATGGGACGAGCGGCACTGTATAAAAAGGAACGACGAGCTGGGAGTGTTTTCACTCTTCGTGTGGCTTTTGGACGTGACGGACTTATTTAGTTGTCAGGAATTTATTTATAGAACTAGCTGTTGATAGTTGCGGTTAATATTTATCGTCTTCATTGCAATTAATTAATGTTTGTACAAGGTTCTGTTTAGGTAAACTTGTCGATTGTAATTTTATTAATAAATTTGCGTTTTATCCATAATTCCAGTTTTAAGTGATTCGAAGTATTGTTTAGAAATATATTATGGCACGTTATCTCATCGAACACAAACTACTTATAACTAATAAGAGTATATTCAACTATCGTATTTATTATTATTATTATTACTACTATCGTATCGTATCGTATTTATTATTATTATAACAGACTGGGATTAAGTATCAATTATTGTTTCAATATTTAGCGGACATGAATAGTAGAAGATCATTACTTATAAATAATGAAGTAATAGGTATTTTGGACCACGGTGCACTAACTACGGATTTAGTTGAAGGGCACTATTACAGTTCATGTATAAGGTAACAAAATTAATCAGTAACGTTAAGAATAAGTACCTACTAATAATTTCTGTACAAAAAGTAATTTACATTTGAAGCTTTACATTTGAATTGGCTAGTATTCATTAGTTAGCAACCAACAAACCAAATTTTAGAAAAGTAACATAGGTCATCAACCTAACAGACTTAACAAAGATAATTATACAAATATAATATTATAGCCTAGATAGGTACGTGAAAACTAACCAAGTCAAATGTGGAGTTTGAATTACATGTTCTTGTGACTAAAATTTTAGGCTTTTCTACACAGAACTTGGCACCCATTTAGATCTCAATTCTTTTTTTTTTAAATTGGCTTTTACTTTACATTCATGTTTTTGATGGGATTCATTTCAACATCTACTACTTTAAGTTTTATTTCAAACCGAATGCTGCATACCGCAGATACTTATAAAATCAAGAGGTTGCCGACGTGGCCGCGTGACGTCACGCCGACGTCATGCGTCAGTTCAAAGCGCCGCTGACGTCATTCCCGTAGCCGTCACCCGTAACCTGTATTTACGAGTACAAGTCGGGACATAGTGACATCGTACGTAGTACGTCGCGCGTTTCAATTCAGTCGTAGGTATTTGAGGGTCAACAAAAATATGTATTGCTACATAGGACGTTAATTTGGTAGAAAACTGAACAACTCTACCGTTTCCGATACCACAAAGTATTAAATGATAAATAGTTTTGTTGTACAATAACTTAAGTTGTATCTTTACAGTTCAGTTCTTCCAAGAACTTTCGACGTTTCAGTTGGCCGACAAGCCCTCCGCTGTGAATTACATTTGACAAGCGTTTGGAGTACAAAATGAGGTCCTAGCAAACTAATTTATTTATCTAGAGGTCTATTTTGAACTTAAAGTTATACTAGTCATGCTTCATATTCATATTTTATACGTAGAAACCGTATCAATGCAAGGGAGGAGCCCGGATAGGTTCTTACAATACACACTAATAAACAAATGGAATTCCCCGCAGCATGCGGCGTGCGGTGTGCGGTGTGCGGTGTGCGGCGTGCGGCGTGCGGCACACAATGGCAACAAATACATATCAATAGGAAGCAGCTTCTCTCGCGCGACGCGCAGTGCTCAGATTAGAATGCGGCCGGTGTTTGTACAATGCTGCGTGGAAACTAATCCAGCTACCGGCCGGTACGGTGTGGATATTGTGTGGGCCGGCGCGGCGCGGCGCGGCGCGGCATACGGGCCATACGGCGCGTCCGAGCGCCCGCCAGGTTACATTTATCCTACAACACGTAAAGACGAGTTATACCGATAGTGGTCAGAACAAAAATGGAAAGAAAGAAAAAGGACACTATTAGTTCTTATCAGAGTCATCCTATCAGATAAAAAAACTTGACAAGTGCGAGTTAAACTCGCTCGGAGAGGGTTCCGTACGTTGATTATATTGTATTATATTTATATTGTATTTTTACAAAGTCTAAAGTTAATCGCCTAGTCTTATTCTTATTGTTGGCATATATCATCATTTAATTCATGTTTCTGTTTACTTAAATTCGTAAACGATTCCGTTGTTCATTATGTTTTTTAACTAAAAAATGTGACAATGACTCGCTTTGGAATCGTAACTTATATTTGAGTAGCTTACTCTCTTAAAATAAATCAAACTCTAATTACTGTGTTGGCCGCCTAGTGCCTTCACATTTTTATTTAAAGACTATTTTTCCAGAGTCTGGGCAATGAACACAATTAATGCTTAGTTACTTGAGGCAAGCTGTACCGGCCGCCCGGCCACCCGGCCAGTGTGCAAACAGCTCGGCTGGCTCGGGGAGCTCAGCTTTTCATTAGCATCCAAAAGTCGCTCCACCGCGGCACCGCTCGCAAATTTACAAATTAACGGCACTCTTCTCAAACATCGTTGGTAATTCAAAGACTACAGCGACCTGCTTCACTGGCGAGTGGCGAGTAAATTAAGGTTAAATCTACAAGTAACGTGCAGGGATTTGTACAGAGCAAACGCTTATCTGCATACAATTGCAGTGTTCTCTTGACGATAGCAGCAGCTGCCGTAGTGCATATTGTAGACAATATTTAGCAAGATTAAACTTTAGCTTTGATACTCAGTAACCGAAGATACAAGTTGACACTTTGACTCAACTGTTAACTACATTAACTTTCAGGGGGGCGGGGGGGCTGGATGTCCTCCCGGATGACCTCAACGTATATGTAACATATTGAAATGAAAATGAAATCATACAGAGTATAAAATATTACATTTAATTTTACTATTGCAAATTAGTTTTAGCTTCCAATCATAATAAACTCTAAATTATAGAGGAAAAACACCTTCCTAAAGAAAATTTGGACACCGTGAACCTATATAACCTACATTTGCTGGCTGAGACTTAACACGAAAATAGCTCGAGGGCGGGAATAGGAGTGCAATTTAACAAGTCCCTTATCATCTCATTGTCAGGGGAATAGCGACCGTCAGAAACTAACTAACTAAAATCGGACGTATCCGAAAACGGGTAGAAATATCTATGCATATTTAAACAAAGATAAATTAGTTTAAAATGTATTTACCAAGCGGACCTGCATGTAACCGGAATGGTTCGCGAGCCTCGCGCTTTGTAAAGTATTCTTAAGTTTTAACACGAAGCATAAAAAGCACAAGCTTCGTGAGCACCGCGTGGAGCAACTTCCACTGGTTTTACCTGAAAACAAAGTTTGCCGCAAACTTTTAGAGGTATGCAAATTGCAGGAGCCAACGCTTCCTCGAGTAAGACGAAGCACAAAAAGTGGCGAAGTACCTCCTTCATTAGAAGCCACCAGCTCTTGTTTGTTTTACCAGTAGCTCGTGGCTGCGTCGTGCTCTACAAATTCGATGGTCGATGCATAAACCATGTTCGGTGTCGAGACATTCTCCTAACAAATTACCACCTCACCTACTTAAATTGTCTCGCTTCGATACATAATACCGATGAGACGTGGTGAAGCTGAACAGGCACTCGATCGTATCTAATATCTCCTACGTCTGGCGAACGACCGTGTGACCGGGCGACCGGGGGCGCTCACCTGAGGGGCGCCCGGGCGGCGGGCGGGGGGCGGGGGCGCAGGGAGGGCGAGGGAATGAATTTTAAAGTAGCTTCACCCGGCGCTCGCCGTGTTTATTGATATAACTGTATGGTTTACTGTGAGAATGATGTCGAGGGAATTGCAACGAGCCATTAGCAAGCCATTGTGGTGTCGGGGCTCCTCCTTACAACCACCGGCGCGGCGGCGTCTGGAGGAGACTTTATCTTATACATAATAGCCATGCTGCCGATATTTTATTGTCATACTAAACGTTCATAAAATAGTTTTTAAAATTTTGCTTTTGCTTTGCATTTCATACGAACTTTCATTGTGTTAACTATACAACAGAACGTATAACAGAAGACCGATTGCAAGTGAATGGCAAGACTTGAGTGACAAGGACAGCAACAATGGAGCGACAGGACAACAGGAGTTACCGGCCGGCTGGGTGAGGGCGGTGCAGAGCTGGTGAGCTGGTGAGCTGGTGAGCTGGTGAGCTGGTGAGCTGGTGCGCTGGCCGGTACCAATCGCGCTGTCGGAGGCCAAGTTGCGCGGGCCACTGTAAGATTCGGCCAGGAGGCCTCAGCGATAGATTATAGAAAGAGGTGCTCTGACAACAAGCAACTAGGCAATATATTCGTAACTATTGGAATAGGCATCAAAGAAAATTCATGAAAGAATATTGGGTGAAAAAAAAGGACACTTATATGTATTAGACCGAGTGCTAGTGGTATTGACAATAATTAATTTAAGTTAGTGCTTCTAATACCCAAAATGTTAAATAATGCAGTGACAGGTAGCACAAACAATCATTGTCAATATGATTTTCACAACACAAAGCAAATGAACAATTCTATATTTATAAACGTGATAGTACTACACACACACACACACAAGTAGTACAATAGATGAACTTTGTTGATTATACGCCAGAACAGAGTCAGGGCGTTATAGTCTGAGAGTTAGAGTTGCTTCATATTATGATAATTTTATACTTTTAACGCTAATCTAAAACCGTGCAACTTTTTTCTCTCTTTCTATTTAACAATTTCCTTTGAAATATCAGCCTAGACTCTAAAGATTTTATTTTTATTTTATAACGGTTCGAATTTTCCTAATTAAACATTTTATATATTTTAAAATCACTAATTTGTAAATATACATCACGCGGTGTAGCAGCGTTTCAATTTAGACAAGAGTGAATGACACAGAACATTGTCACGGATCATTTTTGACACAATACTGATGCTAGCGTGGAAGACCATTATAATTTGAGCAAGAACAGCGTACGGCAGACATCATGGCAACCTGCTACGTGTTCAGTGGAGTGTCGTCTAAGAGTGTGATTATGATGTATTGTGATTGACCGTGAGAGTTGTAACAAGATAGGAAGCTGAATTACAATCGTGTAGATATAATGCCATCAAAAACATAACTTGTAAAAAAACCCAAGTCTCGCAACTCAGTTCTTCTACCGTAAAAAGTTGTGAGATCAATGTAATACCAAGTCGGTTAATTTATTCAGTTCCTACTTAAGGTTCCTTCTGTCTTAAGTTATTACGTAATTAGCTAACCTAACAAGTAACAACATCTTATAGTGACCATATCAATATTGAAAATCTTTTATGTTTTAAATAAATAGATCGACTTGACCATCGCATGAAAACACAATGTATCTCACAAGTAATATCTACCTACATATTATATTTGTTTAGTGCGATTGCCAAGTCAATCTATTTATTTAAAACATAAAAGATTTTCAATATTGATATGGTCACTATAAGATGTTGTTACTTGTTAGGTTAGCTAATTACGTAATAACTTAAGACAGAAGGAACCTTAAGTAGGAACTGAATAAATTTACCGACTTGGTATTACATGGATCTCACAAGTTTTTACGGTAGAAGAACTGAGTTGCGAGACTTGGGTTTTTTTACAAGTTATGTTTTTGATGGCATCTCATTTCTTTTTGTAGATAGTCCTACTTTTTTTCCTTTTACAAGTTATCTTTGAACATAATTATATCTAGGTACCTATCTACACCTATTATTCCATTATATCTAGGTACTTATCTACACATATTATATACATGTACACTGATTCATTCACTGCAAATGTAACTTTGTTATACAGGTACAGTGATTCATTAACTGCAAATGTAACTTTGTAATCCTATACCTTTATATAGGATTACAAAGTTATTTATGCAGTTGATATATCTAGAAAACTGGAGCGAAATTGCAAAATATTTTAGTTTTTCCTTGATCTATACACTAAACACTAATTGTGTTCCAAATTTGAAGCTTCTATGTCTGCTAGAAGTGCCTTAGAGTTTTGATGATCGGTCAGTCAGTCAGTGAGTGACGAAATTAAGCAACTTTGACTAGTTATAATTCTAAAACTACTGAATCAAATTGAATGAAATTTGAAATATAGCGTGTTTATACCATGACTGCTTGGTAGCTGAAAATTCAGACTTCTAGCTTTATCCACAAGGAAGTTATAGGGGGTCGAAAATGGCCTGAATTGCTTCGAGAAAAGGATGGTACGGCCGTGCCGCTTTTTTGCTCGACTTGGCGGGGGCACTGCCGTGCCCCCAGATGATATTGTACATCGTTGTTTGACTTGGCAATCCCGGATAACCACATGGTAAAATTGATAGCTCAAAAAGACTGATGATAGAGCTATATAGAGGGAGTCCCGTCATACGTATCGTGTAAGGTAATAGTGGCAACTAGGTCCTACACTATAATCGTAGTCCGAGGCGCTAGTCCCGCGAGGACCGAGGCATGAGGCACGAGGCGCGAGGCACGAGGCGAGGAGCGTTGTCCGCATTATGCTGCAGACTATCGCCTTTTTAGATAAAGCGGCATGTATCTCCATTTTATTCTCAGACGCTGTTTTTTGTACCTTATTGATAAGAATTTGTAATCTATAAGCAGATTAACAAAAAAAATGTACGAAACGTTAAGTAGCGCTGGGCGCTGCGCTGCATCAAACTGAGTACACATGTATTGAATAGTCAATGCTTGTGATTCACGTATTAACATTATTCACGTTTAGGTACATAGGATACAAGTTCAATTGAGTAAGACTGGAATTTGCTCACTCTTGTGAGATTAGATTGTTCCCCCGGTTACATTTCTTTCACTCTCCAACGGCTGACTTCTGTGGAGCAAGTCATGAGCAAAGTCACTAACATATAAATTCTGTACTAAGGAGCGACTCTGTTAGTGACTCTGAGTTGGGGCGTTAGCCACAAATAATAATGAGCATATGAAAAATGCGTATTTATTCGTCGTTTTTATCATAATACTCATATAATAATGAAGGACAATGTCCCATAAAAGTATATTAACTACTTTGTTACAACTTACAACTTATTCGTTTTGTGCAATTCATTCCGCGACGACTGAATATAATACAAATGAACTCATACATCATGTAGTATGATCCTGAGGTAAAATTGCGTTTTCTGCATTATTTTTTTACTCGCACGGTCTTGCAGTGTGAGGTGAGGTTTCGCTCTCCAGATAACGAATAAAATTTAAGCGTGTTTTAGATAAGCCATAACAGGAAACAAAGTTTTATTACTTATTCTTACTCTTAAGAACAAAATCAAGTAATGTCTATGTATAAAGTGGCTCTACATTATTTCAGAAATAAATAATTAATCAATTAACCCCTTAATGCTATTGTGTTCACTAATTATAATGTTTTTCTAATTATGCGTCTCGTAGATCGAAATGGTAATGCGATTTAACTTGGCTAATTAAACCATTATCCAGCTTACGGAAATTGCACTGATTGCAATCCTGATTTGAAATGGCTTTGTCTCAAATAGACCATAATGAACTGACAGGTAGATAAATTTACCGAGGATTCAGGTGAATAATAAACTTTGTTATTACAATTATTGTATCTCCTTTAACGTCTTCAATAATATAACAGCAAGGACTTAAAATAAATAAGTAGCTATAAAATTAATACTGATATTTAATTTAATTTAGTAAAAAAATAACCGAATTCCAAATTAAGGATGACTGAAAAAGTACTTGTCAAATTCGCTCAAATTAAATGGGACCAAATGACAAGCACGAGCTTTCAAATATAAAACGATTCATCAAAATCGGTACACCCAGTAAAAATTATGAGGTAACACCAATTATATTGTATGTATATAAAATACAGTCGAATTGAGAACCTCCTGTTTTTTGAACAGATTTTTTGACGAATTAAGTTGACGAAGTGCTCTACATTTTTCTGTTTAGCGATGGTCACACCCATAAATTCCTTTGTGTTGTTAAAGGAGCAATTTAATCAAATATAAAATGGTTAACTTGTGTAAAATGTGTGCCGACTGCCGACATCGACACCGACACCGACACCGTCGCGTCGCCCGCGGGCCCCGACTATTTGTTCAGCGAGCAAATTTATTTTTCGATGCTCAATGAGTTTTCACGTGTTCCTTTAATTCCTTATTTATTTTGTCGAAATAACAATTCACCACATGTTTGTTTTAAAGTTAATTGGTTTTGAAACGATCTGTTCCGCTACTGAATGAAACGTATTTCCTTGTTGATATACTCGTAAGTATTATTACGAGTATGTGTATAGTATGATACAGATTATATAAAATGTTTGAACGATTAACTTAATGTCATCGATTACTGTCGTTGTTTTTTGATAATTATATTTTTATGCTCGCAATTTCACCTTGCTTGGACACAAAAGGGGTCCCCCGCTCACTATTGGCCGCGAGTTCTTCATTATAATGGCTCTACAAGGGCTTCAAGGGTACGTGCCTAATAGCACAACTCCAGCAGATTGATGTCGAAGGAAACCGTTAATGTTAAAGTACCTTTTGATTACAAAATAATCACACCCTTATTTATAAACTCAGCAAATTAACGTGCCACCAACAACCCGTAACAAAATCGTTCATTCCCACTAGTTCTACTCCTTAGTTCTCTGAATGTAAACGACGTAGAACTATATACCCAGTAACATGCAACATGTTTTCGAATCTTCTGAGGGACAAAAGACGGCAGAAGAATGCCATAACAATTGCAATGTATAATGAGATTAAATAATTTGTATTATAGGTATGTACACGAACAGATAAATAATTAAATGTACGTCACAAATTTCTTTATCGTTCGCCCCGCGGCCGCGGCGCGATGCTTTCCTATTCATGGAGCGTGGAGCGGTGGGCGGTGAATGGGTGGGCGGTGAGCGGTGAGCGGTGAGCGGTGAGCGGTGAGCGGTGAGCGGTGAGCGGTGAGCGGTGAGCGGTGAGCGGTGAGCGGTGAGCGGTGGGCTTCGAGGACATGCATTTAAATTGCACCGTTCAAGTGTACGAGCACATCACTCGCGGTGGACGCTTTGTTTTTATTGTCTCATTGCTGTTTTGTTTTTGTGTGTTTGTTTATGATATTAATTCCTACACTACAACTACAACTACATTTTAAAATATGCCGGTCACGTTCTTGTCGTACATACTGTACATTCTAAAATATTGAATGTGCTTAGTGAATTCAAATCCTCACCTTTTTCATTGAGACAGACCCAGAGACTGCTAAGGTATACGAGTATATAATATAATGTATGTCTTCTTACCAAAAAGCCGTAATTGTAAGATCACTATAAAGTCGCTTCAGTACCGATAATTTTGCAATCCCGCGGGACACCGTCCTTCTGTCCGGTCCGCCGTCCCGGGCGTCCCAGTCGTCCCGGCGGTACCAGGAAGCCATAAACCGCGTAATGGCCTAATGGTCGCTTTAAATCACTTTTATCGCTGATATACTTAAAGTCGAAAGCGTAATTAGAGGTCACAGACTTATTCATGCAGCTTCGGCTACTTTTTATTTCAAATTAGGTATCTTGTGCTAAAGTAAATAGTGTTACACTTTTTTAATACATATTCATTCACACGAAAAACTATTTTAAATAAATCAATCTTCCAATAGCACCAGTCTCCTACTAGGGGGCTCATTATGATGGTTAACGATTTATTTATACTCTATGGTGACCCCAAATTGCCTCAAATAACGGGTAACCAATTTTCTACAGGAACAAAGTGTTCCCGCACTGTGGTGTAGACCACTTCGTTACGTTACTTGTACTACATCACGCCAGTGCTGCAGGGAGGAATTGCTGACAAACTCAAGTAAACATAAGTCGTCCAGCTTGAACCACTCTCATATTACTCGACTGTCCATGTCACGTTTAAGTACAACACATGATTTTAAAATTATTCGTATCACAAAAAGTTAGGTAAAGCAACACAAGAACAGACTGTTCTTTCTGTTTCAACACAACTCCAACCACTGTAGTTGTGATCTGTTAAATACGTCAAGTTTATTTACTACAGAAATATATTTCCCATTTAAAATATATTTTAAACCATATTCTGACATACACTCGGTAGCTGTAACCATTTACATATACGAGTCAGAACGAGCCAAGGCCGCCGCACGCCGCCGCACGCCGCCGCACGCCGCCGCACGCCGCCAGCAAATAGTTTTTCCTATTTTCCGCATTTCATGTGAACCCGCTACGTGTTCCGAGCGCTTCCCGACGGAGTTACATATTCACGGCAATCTCGTGAACCATTAAATGTCTTTTCATTTCAGATATAACTGCGATTACGCGAGTTTTTTGCTGTTTTGTGGGTACAGAGCATTACTTTGTGCGATGCCACTCGGAAGTGATTTTATTTCCCTACTTACTAAAGTAACTTCAGTGTTTTAATTTAAAAAGTGTGAGTTAAAAGCGTTCTCATTTTTAACTAACTTTAAAAAAGGAAAAGGAGGATCCCAATTAGATCCTTGTCATGATTGTTGCCTGAGAACTCTGGCATTTACTAACAGATTTAGATAATTCTTTTTTTTAATTGAAAGGATACAGTTGCTTCCTGATTAGTGTCTTAATAAAATTTAGTTCTGACGATTGGATCCAGGAGGGAACGCTCAAATATGATACATACATAACAAGATTTTGATATACTTTTATTTGGAATATTTGTTTCAAGTCGGTTAATTTTTCTACGATGATTCTTACTACTACTTTTTAATACCGATGATTGATTGATACATCTTAAGGAGGCTTTTACATATACATGTAGCTTTTTTTGTTCGTTCTGGAATAACTTCCTCTTATCCCACGAACTTGAAATGTCACATAATGATTTGGTTCCGATGACAATGCATTTATATGATATTGCTACCTGATACTACGGTCAGAGTTGGCTTCAGAACAGTGAACTCCCCAGCGTCCAACTGCACAAACAAACATTTGAAAAGATTGTTTTTAAAATCATTTGAAATATGAAATTAATTTTATTTTTCTGTAACTCAACAGACAATTTATAATATTATTATTCTTTAAAAATGGAACTGTTACCTCCCATTATTTATTTATCTTCAATTTGAAGCCGTTATACCGTGTACTGCTGCACGTCCGATAGAATTATTTTCCGTTTAGCCACGTTTCGCTCGCACCGCGCATGTATCCACGTATCGCTATTGTTGTTTTTCCCGAACCGCTGCGGCCGCGTCCCGCTCCCGCCGCGCCCCGCCGCGCCCCGCCACACCCCGCCGCGCCCCGCCGCGCGCTGCGGAATTATTTCCGCCAATCTCTTGGAACATTTGTGACACCGCTTATTGATAGCTGTAGCTGGCTCGCTGATCAGTTATTTTTCTGCTTCTATCGACCTTTCGTTCATGAATTTGGACAATATTTTTTTTGTTTTTTGCAAATGACAATTTTCATCACGGCCATCCCCCGCCTGAGCCACGGTAGCTTGTTATGCTTACTTTCCGTATGCATGTAACACTAGCGCTTGGATTATACAGGATGATTGTCTCCACCGCGCACTGGTGTGGCGACACTGTGGACATATTTTGTGAGAGGGAAGCACCTTGCTTAATAAATCAGTTTTCATTACATCAGTCATTTTAATTTAACATTTTAATTCTGATAAAAACTGGCAAAGTCAAACCTAACCTACTTTATGATCTCACATTTTTAGGGTTCCGTAGCCAAATGGCAAAAAACGGAACCCTTATAGATTCGTCATGTCTGTCTGTCTGTCTGTCTGTCTGTCTGTCCGTCCGTCCGTATGTCACAGCCACTTTTCTCCGAAACTATAAGAACTACACTGTTGAAACTTGGTAAGTAGATGTATTCTGTGAACCGCATTAAGATTTTCACACAAAAATAGAAAAAAAACAATAAATTTTGGGGGTTCCCCATACTTAGAACTGAAACTCGAAAATTTTTTTTTCATCAAACCCATACATGTGGGGTATCTATGAATAGGTCTTCAAAAATGATATTGAGGTTTTTAATATCATTTTTTTCTAAACTGAATAGTTTGCGCGAGAGACACTTCTAAAGTGGAAAAATGTGTGTCCCCCCCCCCCCCCCCCCCCGTAACTTCTAAAATAAGAAAATGATAAAACTAAAAAAAAAAATGATATATATTACCATGCAAACTTCCAACGAAAATTGGTTTGAACGAGATCTAGTAAGTAGTTTTTTTTTTAATACGTCATAAATCGTAAACCGCAATTTACCTCGATCAAAGTTACAATGAACTTCAAGAACTTTTATATTATGTTACTTGCTGCTACGGAACCCTTCATGGGCGAGTCCGACTCGCACTTGGCCGCTTTAAATAACAGCAATTGTTATAAGTATCCAATAAAGCAAAGATAGAGTTTAATACTTGTTCATAAAGTTATTTTGTTCCTGTAAATACATATTTCGATTTTGCATAGAACTTGGCACTCATTTAGATCTCGATTCTTTTTGCGGTGAAGCCCACAGCCAAGCATAATTTTTGTATTGAACTTGGCTCTAGGGATGAGGCGTATATTATTATTATTAGGCGTACTATTCTTGTCCTTCTGGATTATTCGCGCGCATTTGAGTGTATAAATATACCGTTGCTCATGGCTAAGCTATCATACTATGGGCTCAGCACGGATGCAGTAAAATGGATTGATAGTTTCTTCCAAAATAGGTCCCAGTGCGTTGTCCTAGAGAATGAATTCACTGGCGAAAAGCAAACCTCATCATCGAAGCCAATTCAAAGAGGTGTAGCACAGGGCTCTATATTGGGTCCTTTATTATTTATATTGTACAGTTCAGATGTAACAAGTAACATAAAGAACTGTAAGTATCACATCTACGCTGACGACTTACAGCTATACATCTCTTTTGATCCATCAGAGACAATTTCAGCTGTGGATAAGCTAAACGAGGATCTCCAACGTGTGTTGAATTGGTCTCGAAATAACGCCCTAGTCCTAAATCCACAAAAAACTAGCTACTTAATTTCCGGCACTGATAAGCAAGTCAAAAAAATTGTCGCGCGCGATCCAAAAATAAAGCTTGGTGATAGTGATATTGCAAGAGTCTCAGAAGTACGAAACCTGGGTGTCATTATGGATGAATCACTCAGATTCGAAAAACATGTTGTTAACGTCGTTCGAAATTGCTTTTTCCGACTAAAAGTGCTGTATAGATTTAGAGAGTACCTAGGTGAAGATCTCCGTATTAAATTATGTGAGACATTAGTACTGTCTAAATTAAATTATGCTGATACTGTAATCGGCCCCAGACTTCTAGTGCGTTCGCAGAACCTGATACAGCGAGTTCAAAATGCTTGTGCAAGGTTTTGCTTTAATATACCACCCAGAGCTCACGTTACACCTTATCTTAATGGCGCAAATATACTCAAAATGAAGCACCGTAGACAGCTACACTTAGCCTGTTTGCTATTCGAAGTTATCAACCATAAATCTCCATCATATTTATTTGAAAAATTGGATTGTCTCAATGGCTTCAGTACGCATTTTAACACCAGGGCGTCTTCATATAGTCGGTGTTACACGGGATACTGTTCGGCGGCATTTCGTGGTAGCTTCAAATATAGCGCCACGAAGTGCTGGAACAACCTTCCACCGCCTCTACGCGACATTAAGACTGTCGAAAAATTTAAAAAAGTATATAAAGAACACCTTCTTAAATTTCAAAAATCACATGTACCTAATCAGTTAAGTAATTAATTGCGTAAACACAAACACACACACTCACTTGGCACATACACACTCACCTGTACTCACATACACACACTCACCTACACACACACACACACACGTACACAACCACACACACACACACACACATACGAACAGCATTTATTTATTTTTATAATAATGCCCTGTCACGTCGGTCGGACCAGTTGTAAGCGCCGAGGGTAGATACCCCATGTTTTGTAATTGTTATTGTTTCTTTCTAATGTGTTAAATTGTAACAGGTTAGGATAAGTAGAATAAGGTTTAACTCATGTTATGTGTTAGGTTAAGCATTTCTGGGTTTGTATGTTTGATTGTATGAAATGGGACGCCACAAGCAAAACCACGCGATTTCGGGATCGCCCTGAAAACCAGCGGTCGTAGTTTTCCTGCGGCCATTGCTGAGTGCGGTCCCTTTTCATATAGTTTGACTGCAATTCTATATTATCATAGTTTTTAAGTTTACTTCTTCTTCTTTTGTTTGTGATTGCAGTTAACTTATGAAATAAAGTTATTCTATTCTATTCTATTCTATTCTATATACTGGTACAGGTATAAAAACCCAGTATGAACTTGACAGTACGTAGACCGGGTATGTACCCGGCATACCCGGTCCGTACCCGATAGGTATGGTCGCCGGTCGGCACTCGGCAGTCTCGGTACCGCAAGATACCGGTCAACAGGTATGATGTATGTCTTTGTCTTCTCACTATACAGGCGCTATAGTCAGAAAGAGACAAATATATCAGTTGCTTTTGCTTAGATTATTTTGCACGAACGAATGAAATGAATGAAACTCATCGCAAAATATAGAACTAAAATTTCATAGAGTCGCTTTGTTGCTTTTTTTTATATATTTAAATATGTTTAGTATGAATTTGATTTTAGTATAAAATATATTTATGTATAAAATATATTATATATTTGTATGCTTGGATCATTTTAAAGAAGATGCTGAAGAATACAGCTGTGCCAACATTGCAAGTAAATACACTCACAATACAAGATAAAAAAAATCACATTTATGATATGGGCGAAAAGAAAAAAAAGATGTTTCATACATTTTATCGAGTATTGTAGATTTATATAATACAAGGAATACCCGATTTTCGCGATATCAGGGTTATAATTTTATATCACGGTTATAATTTTACAGTTAACCGATGATGCCAATAGAGCGACTATCAACATGCAATATATGTAGTAAAATAACTGACCTATCAAATGAAACTGAATGAAAAGATTTAAAAAATCAAAATGTCAAATAATAAATTAAATTTATTACAAGGAAATTGAAATATTATCTTAATATATATAAATTACGTGTTACGTTGTTAGTCTGCGATGGATTGCTAAACTACTTAACCGATTTTAATCAAATTTGCACACCGTATGCAGTTTGATCCAACTTGAAAGATAGGATAGCATAAGTATCAAAATAAAAATAAAAACTTTTGACAGAAAGAAGTCAGTCCGGGCAGCTAGTAATGTATATAATGTCCCTACATCTACCTGGTGATGTTTCTTAAATGAAGCGGGCGAGGGTCCATATATGACTTCTATTTATCTCTCTCTCTCTCTCTTATAGTTGTCTCTTCTTCATTACTGTTTTTCGTTTCATAAAATCAAATTAATCATAACGTTCCGAAAAAAGTTCACTTTGAAAATGTACAATTTATGTGTAATAAAAATAAATAAAAATAATGTACTATTTTAAATAAAGACTACTGTATTACTTTTATTATCGCGTTTTATTTCACTAGGAGCTGCATAATGGTGTGTAGTGTAGTCGAAGCTCCAAGTCCATAAGGTGTTTATTTGTTGCAATCGAAATTGAACCGTGATATTATGAATTTAGTGTTTAAATTACGTGTACGACTAAAGTAATATGAATGTACTTTACGACAGTAAAGATAGGGGTGATTTTAGAATGGATGAAAATATTTTAAGATCGAAAATATTTATTATTTTGAATTGTTTTAATTTTCAAAATTTTTTTGGTCAGTTCGTTTGTGACTGTGGATGAAGCATTTGACCCTTGAATATTTGGTGCGTTTTAATTGTTTAGGTATCTTTCGTTTTCTATCGATTTTACATTGCACTATTAACTTTCCACGGATAGATGACGATTTATAAATTAATTAATATTAACAATACATTTATTACTCATACCTTACGCCAGTTACGCCATCAAACATACTTAAAATCTAGACAAAAATAAAAAAAAATTATATAGATTTTATTGGAAACATACATAAAAAAAAACTTAAGAGGTGTCAAGGGACACCCGGATGAAACGAAATTCCTTGCAGTCAGTACTAGGATAGCAAAAACCTGCAAGCGAGTGTGCCAAAACAAATTTAAGGTATTAAATTTCGTGAGTAATTTCGCACACTCGCTTGAATGTTTTTGCCAACCTTTCTCACGAAATTTAATACCTTAGATTTGTTTTGGCAGTTTGGCACACTCGCTTGCATGTTTTTGCTATCCTAGTACTCTGGCTTGCTTTCTATGTAAAAAAAACTACGACGGCAAAAAGTGTCGTTACAACTTTTCGTTACCAAATTTTCCGCCTAGCAACGCACGATAAGGAACTTCGTTCCAATATAAAATACCCAATGACCTGAGCGAGAATGGATGCGAAATTTGCGAACCCGCGACTTCTGGGCTGTGACCTGTGTGAACGTGCACACTGTGCACTTATTAAATATACCCGCGTACCCGTTACCTTATCAACTGAACCAACCAGTCGTCATACTCGTCATCTATGAAATACCTATAGGTATTTTGATACCGGGTTTTAGTACTGGGTATATGGCGATACCCGTACCTGTGAGGCCGGGTATTGAATATTGCAGGTATGTCTCATGCCTACTTGGCTCTCATTTTTCACATTTATGTTTTTGGTGGGATAACTATTAATAAAAAACTTGAGAGGTGTCAAGGGACACCCGGATGGAACGAAGTTCCTTGCAGTCAGTACTAGGATAGCAAAAACATGCAGCAAGTGTGCCAAAACAAATCTAAGGTATTAAATTACTCACGAAATTTAATGCCTTAGATTTGTTTTGGCACACTCGCTTGCATGTTTTTGCTATTCTAGTACTGAACGGGTTTCCCACGAATCCCGTCTAATACAAGTCCCAAGAGTAGTTCATTGTATGAGTAGGCAAGCACAAAAAAAACACCTTCCTCAGTACAAGTCATTTATTTCATAATCACGCCAGACCCTTATACTTTCTACATAAAACACTCGTTAGCGTGATTCAGATTTCTGCACAGCGCCATCTAGTATGCCGTGAGTGAACTATAATTAAAATCAATAGCTAGTATGCTTCCTCCTTCAACAAGTGGCCTGTAAAGTATAGTTGTTCACTACACGGTATCCAGATGGCGCCGGCAGGTGAAAATAATTCACCATACCGCCCACCAAGGGCAAAGTAAACTTTGTCCCTTTACAACAGGGTAATTACAAATAGACCGCCCACCATGGGCTAAGTCAGGCCTTGTCATCTGACATACAATATACTTAAAGTAAATTTTAAATTTTAACAAATTGTAACACATACAAATACAAAACAACAAGTTTTACATTACTTTGGTAACAAACACAACTTTGACACCGGCCTTTTTAACGTTCCATTTTTAGTTTTAATGGTCACCACTCTCACAATTTTGTCCTCTCCAGGATGGGTAGCAATTATTATGCCATACAACCATTTGCACGGAGGCAAATTGTCTTCCTTAATTACTACTACATCCCCGAGGTTGATTTGAACTATTTGACTCGTCCATTTAGGTCGAAGTAAAAATTTTGTCAAATATTCCTGCGACCATTGTCGCCAAAACGATTGCATCATGCGTTGAGTATGCTGCCACCTCCGCAGAGTGCTTACGTTAGAACTCTCAAAGTTATAGTCTGGAGCTGTCACAGGTGCCTCACCGATCAAAAAGTGTCCTGGTGTTAATACTACACAACCGTCCGAGTCATCGCTGAGAGCTGACATAGGCCGAGAATTAAGGCACGCCTCTATTTGGGCTAACACGGTCGCCATTTCTTCATATGTCAGAGTCGAATTGCCGATCACACGTTTTAAGTGGTACTTCACCGACTTCACACCGCTTTCCCACAATCCTCCAAAGTTCGGGGAGTGCGGGGGAATGAAATGCCACTCACACTGCTGATTAGCAAGCAACTGAGCAACCTCCGTTTGTTGATTTTGCCCTTCAGTACTAAATTTTTTCAATTCTGCTGCTGCACCAACAAAATTTGTGCCGTTGTCGCTCCATATATGCGAGCAATGACCGCGCCGAGCCACAAATCTTTTGAACGCTTGCAAGAAACCCTCCGATGAAAGGTCGGTAACGACTTCTAAGTGTATGGCTCTGGTCGCCATACAAATAAATAAACATATATATCCCTTGTAGGATTTATATCCTTGATCCTTCGTGGTGCGTATTTGAATCGGCCCCGCGTAGTCGACACCACTGTGACTGAAGGGACGTGTTGGTGTTACCCGAGCTGTGGGTAATTGGCCCATCAAGGGGTTTTTTGTGGCAGCTGCATTTTTCACGCATGTGACACATTGCCGATAATAAGCCTTGACCAGTTGCTTTGCTCCTACGACCCAGTATTTATTCTGGATGTATGTCAAGGTAAGTTGCGGCCCCCCGTGAAGTGTCTGCTTATGCGCATCGCCTATAATGAGTTGCGTTAAATGAGATTGTTTCGGTATTATCATAGGATGTTTTCTATTTTGGTTTAAATCCGAATGGAATAACCGACCTCCTACTCTCAACACACCATCTTCGTCAAGAAAGGGATTCAACGCTCTCAGTTTAGAATTTTTGGGTAAGTTTTTATTTTGCTTAATTAAATTAATTTCATTCTCAAAATTATTTTGTTGACACAATTTTATCAAAATTTTCAGTGCTTCGTTTAATTCCAGTGCGGTTAAATATGGTGTACTTGATTTACTTCCTTTAGCCCTGTTAGCATTGTTAACAAATCGCCGGCAGTATGCCATCACTCTAATGGTTTTAGTTAAAGATGAATATTTGTCCCACACTGATTCGTCGAAAGTAGTAAAATGAACTTTAACTGCTTCCAGGTCAGTCTGCATTTCCTTCGGTTTTTGGTAAGTGATAGGCTCGCGTGAAATGAACTCTGGGCCATGAAACCATAACTTGTTGGTGACTAATTCAGAAGGACGCAATCCTCGAGACGCGCAATCAGCAGGATTTTGTTTTGAGGTAACATGACACCAATTGGTTGGCTCTAAGTTGGTAAGTATTTCAGAAACACGATTTGCCACGAATACGTTCCATTTACTAGGATGATTATTAAGCCACGCTAAAACAACCGTGGAATCCGTCCATGCATGAATGTTACCCTTGTCCACTTTCAAAACTTGCGCGACTTCAAGAAGCAATCTACAGAGTAACACCGCACCACATAATTCTAACCTAGGGATTGAAATTTGTTTTACAGGTGCCACCTTTGTCTTCGCCGTGACTAACGAGACATGTATTCTTCCTGAGACGTCGATGACGCGCATCTAGACCACTGCCGCGTACGCAGCCTTCGATGCATCGCAGAAGCCATGCAGCTCACAGAAGCCTCCGTTTGCCTTCATGCCGATCCATCTCGGTACCCGTATGTTATTGAACATGATTTGTTCCTCTCGGTAAGTTAGCCAATCTTTTAATATATTCTCAGGGACTTCCGCGTCCCAATCTATACCTGCTATCCAAAGCCTTTGAATTATTATTTTTGCTAAAATTATGCTAGGTCCCACCCAACCTAGAGGATCATAAAGCCGAGAGATATCAGAAATAATTTTTCTTTTTGTTACAGGATGTTCCAGCTTCGTGAGATTCACTACGTAGCGGAAGGTGTCATCGCTTCGGTTCCAGGTAAGTCCCATTATTTTTACTAACTCATCCTCTTTTATTTTCAGGTTTTCCTTGACATCCTCTTCCTTTCCCTGTCCTTTCATTGCTTCTATTAATTCATTGCTGTTGCTATTCCACTTTTGTATTTGAAACCCAGCTTTGCTTAATAGCTCATTCATTTCCTTATATACCACCTTGCCTTCTTCTATAGTTTGTACGCCTGTCATGAAATCATCGACATAAAAGTGTTGAAGTACTTTTTCAGCAGCCACAGGATAATCTGCACCGTGATCCTGCGCGACCTGTTGTAGAGCCTTTACTGACAAGTATGGAGCAGAGGCCGTGCCAAATGTAACACGTGTGAGTCTATAACTCTTTATTTCCTGATCTTCTCGCTCTCTCCACAGAATTCGCTGACAGTCCGCATCCTGCGCATCAACCTTCACTTGCCGATACATTTTTACTATGTCGGCCGATATACAAATTGGTGAAGTTCTCCATTGCAACAGGATATGCCTCAGCTCAGGTTGCAAGGTAGGTCCTACAAGTAACTGTTCATTTAATGACAGATTGTTCCTTCCTTTGCAGGATGCATCGAAGACAATTCTGACCTTCGTGGTTTCCTTGTCGTTCCTCACGACAGCATGGTGTGGTAAGTAAATAGCCTTTGGGTTATTAATTTCTTCTTCAGGCACTGCTTCCATATGATCCAAAGCTAAATACTCATGTAACACCTCTTGATAGTTTCCTTTTAGTTCTTTATCCTTGTTTAATCTGTGTTCTAATGATTTCAATCTTTTTTCAGCTACACTTTTTGAAGCTGTGACCTCAGGAGTCCCGTTCCTGAACGGAAGACGTACGACATATCTACCGTTTTGATCCCTCCGAGTTGTCTCGGCAAAATGTTGTTCGCAGCGCTTTTCCTCGTCTGTGAACATTTTTTCTTTAGGTTGATGTACATCCGATTCTAATTCCCAAAATCTTTTCAATATTTCGTTGCCTTCTGCGCAACAATGCAGAACTTGAATGTGAGAAGAGGAATCGGCTGCTGCAGTCACCACGCCAGACAGAATCCACCCAAGGTTGGTGGCTTGTGCCACAAGCGTGCCACCTGGGTTTTTCTTCATACCCGCCTGCAGTATTTGTCTATACACTTCTGCTCCCAGCAGAAGATCAATACGATTAGGCGTATGATATTCTGGATCCGCCAGCAGCAAATCCTTGAGTTCTTCCCACATCTCAACCTCAAGTCTTCTTGTCGGTAGAAGAGAAGTAATGTTCTTAAGAACGTATGCCTTCACCGGTATGACTATATTTGAGTCAAACCGGGACCGTATTTCCATGGAAACCATGGCCTTAGAGATAATGTTTTTGTCTCCCCCGAGACCAGTTATTTTGCCTTTCGTCATCATCTTTTTCAAGCCTAAGTATTGTACTGTAGACTCTGTGACGAATGAAGATTGTGATCCTTGATCGATGAGTGCACGAACATTGTACCCTTGTCCGGTTCTGGACATGGCCTTTACGAGCGCTGTGGCAAGCAAAACCTGTTGTTGTACTCTGTCCGTGGAAAAACAAGAAACTAGTGGACCCGTATTTGAATCATTTGCACCTTCTGAGGAGGTGACAGCACACGTACTTGCTTCGTTATTATTACCTACTCCAGAATTATCACTACCCCTGGGATGTAGCAGCACATGATGTTGTCGCTTGCAGATGCGACATTTAATTTTTGAGCGACAGTCTTTGGCAGAATGGTTGCTCCCCATACAATTGAAGCAAATGTTATTTTGCAGGACAAATCTGCGACGGTTATCAATATCTTCCTTATGAAATTGATTACATAAAGTTAACTTATGATTAAGTTTACAATACGGACACACTGTATCAGTAACGTTTTTGACATGTAATGATTTTACCTTGGCTAATTGATTTTGCCCTACAGTGGGCTTAGTTCCTAAAAACTCAATTGCTCTGTACCTGTTGGTTAAAAATTCAGCAAATTGCGCATATGTAGGTAATTCATCAGAAGAATCAGAACTGCTGAATTCCCACTGACGCCGTGTTTCGGGATCCAATTTTAACGATAAAATATGTATCAATAATATATCCCAACCTTTTGTATCAATTCCTAAATTTGTGATAGTTGCTAAACAATCGTTAGTTGTATCCACCAGTGATTTTAACCCGCTAGCCGACTCTGATGCAAGATTCCTTTGACTTAAGAGACGTTTTAACACATTATTTGATATGAGCCGTTTATTATTGTACCGCTTTGATAATAATTCCCAACATCTTACGAAATTAGCTTGTTGTGTTGGAATGTGCCGCAACAGCTGCTCTGCCTCGCCAGACAAGTGTCCTTTGAGGTAGTGCATACGTTGAACATCATCAAGTGTTTCATTTTTAATTATAAGCGATTCAAATAGTTCCTGGAACGTAGTCCATTCTGTATATTTCCCAGTGAAAGTGGGAATGTTGATTTTTGGTAATTTGAATGATGATACGTTCGCCGACACAGCTTGATTGCTAGCAGATAGATTAGTAGTAGTAAATTGTGCTAATGCTGATTTTAATTCACTTTTATGAAACATGAATTCCTCTTCTGTGTTGTCATAGACGTCCGAAACAAAGTATGATTCGCTCTTTAAAAGTGCTGAATCGCATTGAAGTAATAAATTTTTATGACCCTTTTTAAATTCTAGCCACATATTTTCTAATGACTCTAATCTGTTTTCAATGTAGTCTTTGATTTTTATAAATAACGATGGTCCGATTGATAGAAACACAGGCAAAAAAAAAATTGCCCATGGATCGACCAGTAGAACTAGGCGATCGGACCACGGGCAATAAACGTTCGAATTTTACATTTGGTAACATCAAAAAGAAAAGCCCTTCAAAAACTTAAGTTCCGTGTCGCCGTGAAAGAGGCCTTAGTCCTTGTTGTACATTTTGCGATTTGTACATTTTGCGAGTTGTGTACATTTTGCGTTTTGTACATTTTGCGTTTTGTACATTTTGCGAATTGTAAGGGTGGTAACCCTTCGGAGCATAATGCGCTCTTTTGGAGACTTTTTATAATTTGCTTTAGCCTTAAATATTCTACTAGATAAATCGTTCTGAACACTTAGTAAACCTTCCATCTTAACCATATTGTTACCACAAGACTAAATTTGAAAACAAAACACAAGTTAAATTGTAACTTAAAATTTCCGAAAAAATTACAAGTCTTTGAACCGTTCGGTTCAACCACAAAACTAAATTTGAAAACAAAACACAAGTTAAATTTTAACTTAAAATTTGCGAGAAAATTACAAGTCTTTGAAAACCGTTTAGTTCTGGGCGAAAACCGGCATGGATTCCCCGTACCTTCGTTTTTACGCTTACAATTCTAAGTCCTTACTAACATGCACACAAAATATTACAAGTCTTTTTAAAGTTACAAACTACAGAGTTAAAGTCCCGAAATTTTTCTAAGTGCAAATGATGTCACCAGATTTAAATTTAATTACTTCACCAATAACACTTGAATTCAATCAATTATTTATTTATTAAGTGTCAATTTTCACAGAATTCCACAAATTCCCAGTCCAAAATCTTCAATTAAATTGCACTTTGTTGCCATCAAAAAACAAGTCAAAGTTACTTACAGTTGTCCAGGATACCACCACACTTAACTTCCACACAAATTTTGACTCCGTTTGTGACGTCAGAATGCGTCACCCACGCCCTGCTCCGGTTGTGACGTCAGAATACGTCACGACTGGACTGCTCCACTGCGCCTCGCCGCAGCATCCAAACTGCACCGTCGTCTCCACCTGACAGTCTCCTCCCACGAGGGAACTGTCGAAAGTATGGCAGGGTTCCACAATCCGCCAACTTTCTGCTCGCGGGTTGCGACAGCAATCCACTGTCCCACAAGCTTAACACAAAAACCACCGGTTTCCGTCTACAGAGACAGATCCGGACTCTGAAGGACCATGAACGGGTTTTCCCACGAATCCCGTCTAATACAAGTCCCAAGAGTAGTTCGTTGTATGAGTAGGCAAGCACAAAAAAAACACCTTCCTCAGTACAAGTCATTTATTTTCATCATCCGCTTCATCTCTCACGACTCAAGGTTTTTGAGCCGTGGTGGTTTCAGCTTCGGGACTTTGTCCCCCTGCTGAGATATTCTTCGCAGCTCGTGGCTACGAGCCGGTCCTTGGGGGGGGCCCTTTGGGCCCGTGGTCTTTTCCAGCGTTTGTTTAACAGTCTAATCCTTGTTTTGCGGCCTGGTGGCCGCGGCGTCAGTCCGGTGGTTCACGCCACCCGGGCGATCAGGCCCTACCAGGTTAATCCCGCTGGTGGGAAGCCCAGCAGGAGCCGATCAGCGGCCGGGCGGCGGCTTGGGTCTAGTCCTATGGTGTCATGTCGGGCTACCGGCGCGCGACAAGAGGTCGCGCGGGTAGGCCCGACGGTCCGGGGGGCGGGCGTGGTGCGGCGCCAGGTCTCTCAGGTGAGGGAACAGCGCCGCATCCGCGCGCGCGAACATCTCACGCGCCAGGTGCTCGACGAACGCGTCCAGGCTCTCGACTCGTAAGTCCCTCTGGATGGTCGTGTTCTTCACATACCACGGCGCTCCTGCAAGGCGACGAAGGGCCTGCGATTGTACCGATCGCAGTCTTCGTCGCTGTGGTTCGCTAGCGAGCGCGAACCAGGCGGGCGCCGCGTATGTGAGGCGGGATCGTAAATATGTCTTCCAGATTGCTAATTTTATCCGCAGAGGGAGTCTGGAGGAGAGCGCTGGACGTAGCGCTGCAGCTGCTGCCTTAGTCTTCTTCACGACGTCGGTGACGTGAGGCTTCATGCTCAGCTGAGCGTCGAGCGTTACGCCGAGGTACTTGGCGCGTGTGGTCCATATGATGTCGGTGTCTTGGAGCTTCAGTGTGGGGTCCCGCTGGTGAGTTCCTCCAAGGCGGATGGCCTGTGTTTTAGCGACGTTCACCGAGAGCCTCCACTCGTGCAACCACTTGGGGAGGGCGTCCAGGTTTTTCTGCATTTTGGACGCGGCGTGCCTTGACGAGAGCGACGTTGTCAGGTACGCCGCGTCGTCCGCGTAGAGGGCGAGTAGAGTCCCTCCCTCGACCGGGATATCGTCTGTGTAGCACGAGTAGAGGACCGGGGACAGGCAACTCCCTTGCGGGACTCCGGCCTTTATTGGGCGCTCAGACGAGAGAGCGCCATCCACCGTCACACTGAAGCTCCGGTTGTCCAGGAAGCTGGAGATCACCTTGATGGTACGCTTGGGCGCCGACGTCTGCATGATCTTGTAGAGCAGGCCGTCGTGCCAAACACGGTCGAACGCCTTCTCCATGTCAAGGAATACTGCACATACACGTTCTCGCTTGTTCAGCGCCGTGGTGATGTGGTGCAGTACCCTCGACAACTGGAGAGTGGTGCTGTGTTCCGGCCGGAATCCGAATTGTTCCGGGCGAGGTGTCAAGTGGGGCGCTAGCTGTCGCAGCAGGAGTTTTTCAAAAAGCTTCGAAAGCGTGGGCAGTAGAGTGATTGGCCTATAGCTCTCAGGTTTCAATATGTTTTTCCCTTGTTTCGGGAGCATGATGACGCGGCCGGTCTTCCAGGATTGCGGGAAAGTCCCCGTGCGCAGGATACCGTTGAAAAGGCGCGTGATGGCTCCGACGGTTTTCTTTGGGATGTGTCTTAGCGCCGTGTTCGTGATCCCATCTGCGCCGGGGGCTTTCTTAGTTGGTGTCTTCTTCAGCTCGCGCGCCACCATGCTCGGCGAGAAGATGATCGGCTCTTCCTCTGGAGCTATAGGCGTTGCTAGCTGGTTACGAACTTCACTCTCAACTGCTGCGACGTGCTCTGCCTCGTCAGTGTGGTTCGGCCGGAACTGGCGCTCGAGGTGTTCGGCGAAGATCTCCGCGCGATCTTCCGCCCGGTATCTAAGCGTACCATCTCTGTGCATCAGTGGGCGAACCGGAGTTGGGGTATTCGTTAAAGAGCGACATAGGCGGTGAATCGACGCCCAGTCGTCGCCGATAGCGTCGATGTGTGCTTCCCAACTCTCGGTTGCGTTTGCCTCCAACTCGGCTTTGAGGTTTTCGGTGGCTTTGTTCAGTTTGGTTTTCAGTTGAGGGCACCTGGTTTTCTGCCAGCGTTTTCGCAGCTTTCTCTTCTCTTCTAGCAGCTTCTTAGTGTGGTATGGGAGAGGAGGTAGCCTCCCTTGATGTTCCTTTACTTTAGTAGCGTTGGCTATGGCGTTCTGAACGCTGGCAGTTAAGTCCTCCGTCAACTGATCCACATCCTGGCCGTCCAGGATTGGCCGAGTTGGAGTGGTGATCTCCAGTTCTTTGGTGAAATTGTCCCAGTTCGTGCATCGGCGTGGTCTTGCCTGAGTCTTGGTGGGATGGACCGCCAGGACTAGTAGGACAGGTGCGTGGTCCGACCCGAGGAAGTCCTGTAGGGTTTCAAGTGTTGGCTGGCAGTTTAGGCCGCGGTGTACGGCTACGTCCAGAACGTCCGGTAAGTGCACTCTGTTATCCGGAAAGTGCGTCGGGAAATCTGGTCCGCTGATCTCGTACCCGCGGCGCTCGGCATCGTCGAACAGCAATCGTCCATTCCGGCACGATGTATGGCTGTTCCACCCCGGGTGTTTGGCGTTCCAATCGCCTGCGGCGATGGTTGGAAGCGGCGAGTCCAACATCTGGTGGACGTCAGCCAGCTTCAGTCTGCTTCCAGGCGGCCTGTATACTGCGTACACCCGGAGCGGAGTTCCCTCGATGCACACTTCTACTCCCAGCGCATACATCGATTCCAGTTGTAGTGGAGGTAGCGGCTGATGGACGATGCGTCTTCTGACCAGTACTGCCAGCCCGCGGTGCGCGTATCCTGCACTTGAGACTTCGTCCTGGCGGTACACGTGGTATCCTGGCAACTTGATTGTATCTGCCGATGTCAGGTGTGTTTCGTTCACCAAGACCACGTCGATGTTCTGTTCTCGTAATGTTAGTCGTAGTAGCGCAGCCTTGATCCTCAGGCCGCGGGCGTTCCAAAAGAGCATCCTTAAGGGCTTGCTATCCATTATCGGGCCTTGTTAGGTCGGCAAGTCCCTTAAGGATGACGGGCGTGGGATCCGCGCCTTCCTTGATCGCCGTTAGGAGGGCGAGCATCAGTGCGATAGACTTTTCTAACGCAGACTGTGGTTCTGATGGCTTTTTCGTTTCTGTGGGCTTTGACGTCGAGGGCTCCACGCCCTTTTGCGACTTCTTGGTTTTCTTTTTCTTCTGGAGGGGTTTAGTCCTCGGCGTCGGGTCGTTGGCAGCAGCCATCAGAGACGCAGTCGTGCTCTGCGCCTCCGGTGCCTGCTGCTCGGCGGTCTTAGTGGGCCTGCTGCGCGATCTAGACTTAGCCCTTCCAGTCTGCGCTACTGTGCTCGCCCTCTTGTTGCGTGCCTCCCTCTTAAACACCGGGCAGGCGGTAAAGTTGGCGGGGTGCGCTCCCTCGCAGTTGGCGCACGTCGCCGGCTCCTCTCTTGGTCTGGGGCAGTCCCTAGCTGCGTGCTCGCCACCGCACCTGACACAGGCCTGCGGCATGTGGCAGTTGTGGCTTGAATGCCTAAACTTTTGGCAGTGGTGGCATTGTGCGGGGCCTTTCTTGCCCCTCCATGGCTCGATCTTGATACCCGGCATGTATAAGAGCTCTGTTATGCTGTATATGCCGGGCAGGAGGTTCTCTGTTTTCTTCATGATTGCTAAGAAGATGCAGCCAGGCCTGCCCCTTCTAGCTCTTATGGGTTTGATAAACTCCGGTGAATAGCCCTTGTTAATTAGGTCCTCCGTGATTTCATCGGCTTCGGTGTTTGCTGGGAGCCCTCTTATGGCTACCTTCACACTCCGCTCAGCTGGGAGAGAGTAGGAGAACCATGAAATGGGGGACTCCTTTTCCAGTTCTGATAAGTATCTCTGGACCGCTCGGTACTCGGTTTCATCTTGAGGGGAGAATCTAACTCCCTGCGCAAAGGGGCGTGCGTTTGGGTTGTGTCCCAGCTTCTCCTTGAGGGTTTTAAAGTGGCGGGTCCAGTCCGGGAGGCGCTCAACCACTATCGGTGGAATCTTTGGTTTCCGTGGTGTCGTTGTAGCAGGCGTGGCGGTTGTGGGGGGCGCGGTGGTCGTGGCGGTCGCGGCGGTCGCGACGCGGCTGGCGTATGTGGTCAACGCCGGCGGCGCGGTGGCCGGCGCCGGCGGCGCGGTGTTCGGCGCCGGCGGCGCGGTGCTCGGCGCCGGCGGCGCGGTGCTCGGCGCCGGCGGCGTGGTGCTCGGCGCGGCTGAGGTTGCGGCAGCTGTCGCGGCGTAAGGCGCGGCGCGGATGGTGTTCTGCGCGTCAGGCACGGGGCTGCGCGCGGGGGGCTCGGCGCGGCCTCGGAGCCGCGGGTCGCGTTCTCGTTGGGGGAGGGGGGCGGGGGCCACGGTACGCGGCCGCTTATCCGCTTCCTGTTCGTCCTCGGGGCTTCTTGGTCTTCGCGTCGGGCGGTCCTTGGGTGGTGCCCTGATGCATTGTTCCAAGATGAATTTCTCTTCGGCCGTGATCTCTTCGCCCGGTTCTCCAGCTAGCTCACGTTGTTGGTCGTTGAGGTGCATTGATAGCGCAGCTAGTGCACCTTGGCTCAGCAGTCCCGCTTCAGCGAGCTGCTTCGCGACCACAATGTCGCGCTCGAGCATCGACTTAGGGGAGCAGTGGGGAGAGGGGTTTCGCGCCTCGGGTTGGCGCGAGTCTTCTTGATGTTTCCGTGGCTTCTCTGGGTTCTTTGGGGTGCTCGGCGCACCTTGTCGCTGGTCCGACTGGGGTTGTCGCTGCGCATCAGCGAGCGAGCCGCTCCCCGTCCCCCCAGTGGCCGGCGCGCCGGGCGCCTCGGTCCTCCGTTCGTCCTGGCTCCGATGCCTCGCGGAGCGCGAGCGCGAGCGCACCCGGCCGCTGCTGCTGGCGCGGTCCCGTGGGCGCGTGGTGTCGCGCGTCGGCGCCGTCGGCGGCGCGGAGGGCGTTGCAGGACGCTGTGGGCCCTTTGATGGGCCTCCGGTGTCCCCCGATGGGGGCATGCTGCCGATCCGTCTCTTCGGCGTCGCAGAGGGTAGTTTTGAATTATCCCCTCAACCGAGGGTAGTCTGCAAAAAGGAGACGACCGTCGGCGGTCCCTTTCCCTCACCAGAATTCTGAAAGAATTCGGGAGGGAACAGGGGGTAGTGTTGAAAATCCTCTTGTATGTAGGTAGTTAGACCGTGGTCGGCAAGCTTCGACGATCCGTCATTTATTTCATAATCACGCCAGACCCTTATACTTTCTACATAAAACACTCGTTAGCGTGATTCAGATTTCTGCACAGCGCCATCTAGTATGCCGTGAGTGAACTATAATTAAAATCAATAGCTAGTATGCTTCCTCCTTCAACAAGTGGCCTGTAAAGTATAGTTGTTCACTACACGGTATCCAGATGGCGCCGGCAGGTGAAAATAATTCACCAAGTACTCTGGCTTGCTTTCTATGTAAAAAAACTACGACGGCAAAAAGTGTCGTTACCGGCAAAAAGTGTCGTTACCAAATTTTCCGCCTAGCCCCCTTTCGCAACGCGCGATAAGGAACTTCGTTCCAAAAATCGATTGCTTGCACGCAACCTATGCAAAAGCAACTTTTTGCATGTTTCGCAGGTGTGCGTCATAGAACTTAATCTCAGAAGTATCTATATTATTTGACTGATTCTAAACTGAATGAGTCGCACGGATTGTATTCCTGATACTCAGAGTTATCAAGTCAAAAAAGATTTTATTTTAACTAAATAAACAGCTGAGTATCATCCTCGTGCTAGGTCGCGCCATTAAATGTATTATTTCTTATATATAACTTATGTAATATAACTTTCACAAAGAAATTTCAAATCCAAAAAACCAGATTAAGAAGCGCTAATAACATTATACTACACATACCTCGAACTAATTACGGCAAGCGAAATATCATGCATGAAGGAGCTCAGCTTTACAATAAATTACCTTTAGATATAAAACAAGCAAAATCTCTAATAACATTTAAAAAATTACTTAAATTTCACATCTTAAATAAATGACACACAACATAAGGCATACTACGCTCAAAGACACATCCAGTTTCGTATACTCTTTACATCTGTGTTACCTCCAATTTATTATAATTTTTTACTTGTACGCACTTAATGCCCTTTATTTGTTTTGTTAAACTTTAAATGTTTCTCATGTAAGTGAATAGTATTCTTATGAGAAATAAAGATTCTCTTAAACCTGATTTCCTCGGCGGTTCCCATTTGCCGCGGACGGGAACTAACGGGGTGCAATTTTCACTGCATCTTGAGAGGTGTTTACCCGTTTCTTAAAGCGGCCATTCAACTCCCACCAGATTGAATAAAATCGTCAAGTTGCCACTTCATAAATACTTATGAAGCGCTCGAGTTTTCTTTGGCTTTTGATCTTAACGGGTGAATGTTTTTATGTGTTAGATATTTTACTTAATCTAGTGTCTCTTAAAAGTTCTCCTTTCAAGCATAATTATAAGTCCAGATACCTACATACATAATTAACTTCATTCCTACCTTACACTCAAGCTAAAGTATGTTACATCATTCGTAATATACAGTTGTTACGCAGGTCGGATATCTCTGATATTCTACCACCACAAAGATCCAAAAAGAGGATAAATGTAGTATAAAACTCGGAAGCTATTAACAGAACCGGTAGCTTTACTACCGTCAAAAGCGAGGTCTGAATCGAATCAATTCCATGGAGCAGCTCAACGGCCGATCGGTTGTGAACTGTTTACCGAAAATAAATGAACATTGAATTTCAAACTTGTGCAAAATGTCTAAATATTTAAGTTTGGTTTAAAAACAAATACTGAACAAGTCATGTTCTGATTTCGTAAATAAACTACATAGTTAAACACGAGCTTTGACTTACGGAGCTACACAGTTTACCTAATACACTAGCGAATGTTTGTGACATCGAGCGTGCCCGGTGCAGCCACTAGCCCCCAGCCAGCAGCCAGCCAGACCAGTAGCAACATAAATTAGGGCGACACTGGAACGGTGTGGTGCTGGGTCGGTAATGCCGGCGGCAGGCGGAGAGTTACGACGCGGCGGCGGCGCTCAGGTAGACAGGTTTACCGTCCGGCCAGCCCGCCAGCCCGCCACCGACCAAAGAAAATGTAATAATTTTTATCGTCCTGTGCGTCTACATCGTCTGGCTTCAACCCATTAATGGCCCACTACTGGGCACGGGTCTCTCCTCTTGAGGAGGCCTAGAGCAAGCTACATCGTCTAATCTTGTGAATGACGCGAAATGTGTTCATTATTTTTGAGATTAACTCAAAAATAATGAACACATTTCGCGTCACAAATAGTAATAGTTCATTACATTACATTACATTATTACATACATAAATACTTTGTACTTTACAAAGTCCTTTATCTAGAGAATGACGCGAAATGTGTTCATTATTTTTGAATTAATCTCAATATATTATATGTAATTACTATACAAAATTATTACAGCTAATATGTACGTACGTTATGATGTATTTTGCAAGTATAAACTATTTCAATACAAAGTAATAAGATTAACAATCTTTCGTCATCCACACACCCATAGTATTAAAAACGAAATTACATGTCATGGCCATTCACCATTGTAATATCGAAATTAATTCAGGGACAGCTCTGTAATTCACATTAGTTGGTGCTCTATTCACTGAATATTAATTCATCAACTCCTTACAAAGGTGCGGCGCGGCGGCGGCTTCCGGAGCGATGCGGCATACAGTTACACTTCCCTGTTATTTGTATATTGCTTTCACGGAGATTACATTCAAAATTGTCCCGGCAACAATAAGGTAAAGTTAGGTAGAATGTAGAAGCAAGCGAAAATAAAACAAATTATTACAGTGAAACTTGGTTAAGTGGGACCTGGATAAGTGAGAAACCTCCATAACTGGAACTCATGCTGAGGTCCCAACACTTTGGCACTGAATTACCTCTGTTAGTGGGACGAGGTAAGCCTCTATATCTGGGATTTGTTCTTTCGATTTATCATCATAGTTACCTCTATAACTGAGACAGCGAGTAAATTTTATGCATAAACCTCTGTAACTGAGATAACATTGTTTGATTACTCATTCTTATTCTACCCACAAGTATACATTCGCACCTGTATAACTGAAATAACCTGTATTCTCACCTCTATTAATGGAACCCTCTGTAAATGAGACAGATATTTATTTATACCTGTTGTTCGGTGCATTGCATGTCACCGAACACCGTACCTATACTATATTGACGTCACTATCACGTGCCACCGATCGCATCGCGAGCATTTGAAGTAATTCATAAAATTAGTGCATAATCAATTACCGCCGCGATCGGGTGCATTCATATTAAATACTATCATTCAATCATTTTATCATCATAGTTTAAGTTTCTATCAATAAACGGTTTTATCAATTAACTAGCATTGTTTTTATGTTCCCAATCGGAACATAAATGGTCCTTCGAGCGTAAAAAAGGACCTCGTGTGTGTAAAATCAGTGAGGTTAAATCAGTGACGTGGTCGTAGCAGTCCACGAGGATTGCAGTGCCTTTGGAATTTTTCCTTTGCTATACATAAGCAAAGGAGAAATATCATTTTCACATCATCAGAGCAGCAGCAGCCGGAGGTACTCGCCAGCAAACTCAACAGCACCACAAGTAAGATCTTTCCTTTTTTCTTACTTAATAATCATCGTTAACATTCTACATCAACAAGATGGAAGCTTTGTACGACAACCAAACAGAGCTATATAATTCTGTGTCTAAACTGTTGGTCAACATTAAAAAGGATGGAGCAGAGCGAAAAACCATCCAATATTGTCAGCAGCGCTTAGAGCTCCTAGAAGGATTGTGGAGTAAGTTCAAATTAAATCATCAAAAATTAGAAGTTGTTGGAGTGACAAGCGATCCTTATTTTGAGCGTAATGAGTACGACCAGATGAGGGAGTTATACAACACGGCGAAAGAGTTATTACAGCAAACTTACGTGGAACTGGTAAGAAAGGAACAGCAGTTGCGGGAGGAACAGCAGGTAGAACAAGCAACAAGCAAAAAAGCAGAAGCAGAACAGCCAAAGGCCGGGCCTAGCAGACAAGCAGAAGAAGCAACGGGGCAAGCTAAGAAGGTAAGGGGTCGTCAGCAAGATCAGCTCGAAGAAGAAAGCAGGGACGCCAGTTACCGTCGCATAACTTCGAGAGGAACATACAGCAAGTTGGATGATATGTTAAAAAAGCAAAGCATTAATTTCAAGGCGTTTCAGAGGTGCGTAAATAATATTAATGTTGAGCTATTTCAAAATAAATGGGAGTTCGAGGATGCCTTGAAAATGTTGCAAAGCAGGTGGACAGCGATAGATAATCTACATTGGGAAATAGCAGGAGAGGTTGATGGTGAGGAAATAGAATACGAAAGGGAGTATAACAGGCATGAAAATCAATTCAATTCTATCAAGAAAGAAATAAATACAAAATTGTGGTCCGTATCTCATCGCGAGAAGTCCACTCCCCAAATGGACATTCCTTCCTTTAGTGGGAGCTACCAGCAGTGGGTCTCTTTTAAGGACCTATTTAATGAAGCAATACATAATAATCCATCCTTGTCGAATGCTCAAAAAATGCAGTTTTTGAAAAGCAAACTTACGGGCGAAGCTGAGCGTATCATACATCATTTGCAAATAAGCTCTGATAACTATGTTGTTTGCTGGGAATTATTAAATCATCGATTCAATAATAAAAGACTAATATTTACATCCCATTTAAATACTCTTTTAAATCTTCCAATTATGCAACAACAATCATTGGGTCAAATTAAGCGTTTGCATGACGTCACAAAGGAGAGTCTGCACGCTATTCAAAACCTAGGCATAGATACCAGCACGTGGGATCCGATGCTGGTACACATTTTATCTCAAAAGCTTGATAGCGATTCTTATGGAGAATATATCGAATCAATAAAAAACCCGCGGGAGTTGCCAGTTTTGCAGGAATTTATAAATTTTTTGGAGAGTAAATTTACTATTCTGGAATCATCTCGGAAAAGAATTGAACAAAATGTACAAAAACAAAATAATCAACAGTATCAAGCTATTCAACCAAAGAAATTCTCCCCTTCAAATTATTCAGGTCAAAATCATAAGCATTCAAATTATTTAAAATCATTTCATACATCGACTTCAAGCACAAAATATAATTGCCCACTTTGCAACATGGATCACGCCATATTTTATTGTGCAAAGTTCAAAGAAATGCAATGCGACGAAAAATTAAATACAGTTAATAAACATCGCTATTGCGTAAATTGTTTATTCGACCACAAAGGCAAGGCTTGCTTTTCAACCAAGCGGTGTCGTAATTGTTCCGGTAATCACAATACATTGTTACATGATGCCTTTAATAAGCGAAAACAACAGGTGACCGGAAGAAACACGAGCCAACAGCAAAAATCTAACGACAACGCGGCGACAACGACCTCGCACGTATCGCTGGATGATCTCTCAGAAATACTTTTATCGACAGCCTTGGTAAAAGTTACAGGAGCAGACGGCACCCAGCATGTATTGCGAGCCCTTATAGATCAAGGGTCGCAAATATCTATCATTAAGGAAAGCGCAGCACAACAACTAGGTTTGAAAAGGCAATATTGTAAAGGTGTGATCTTTGGGGTCGGAGAACAGCAAAATAACAGCAAGGGAAAGCTAACTATCAATTGTATGTCCATATACAACGAATTCACTTTTACCGCTAACGTAATTATTATGAATTCACTTATTAAAAATTTACCTAATTGTTCATTCTCAAAACCGTCTTGGAGTTATATTGAAAATCTTAAACTCGCAGACCCTGACTTTAATGTAAGTAGGCCGGTTGACATGCTTCTGGGGGCAGATATCTATTCAATAATCATGATGGGAGGAATTTTGAAAGGAAATAACGCTGAGCAGCCTATCGCTCAACAGACCCAGTTAGGGTGGGTTCTGTGCGGCAGCATGATGAAAACGTACCAGTGCAACGTAATTTTGAACAATGTGGATGAAATTCGAAAATTTTGGGAGTTGGAGGACATCTGCGAGGATGCATCATTATCAAGTGAAGATCAAAACTGTGTTCAATTTTATCATGACACGACCACAAGAAAGGCTGACGGCAGGTACGAAGTACGTTTACCTATCAAACCTGACCTTATTCATCAGCTAGGTCAATCAAAATCAATGGCATTAGCTCAGTTCCATAATTTAGAATATAAAATGAACAAAAACCCTCAGTTTGCTAACAATTATAAGGAATTCATTGATGAATATATAGCATTAAATCATATGAAACCCAGCAACCGTAATTCGATCATGGAGTATTATCTTCCTCATCACGCCGTTCAACGCGCGGAGGCAGTAACAACCAAACTTCGCGTGGTTTTTAACGCATCAGCCAAGTCATCATCTGGACTCAGCTTGAACGACTGTATGCACACGGGACCAAACCTGCAACAAGACCTACAGTCGCTCATCCTAAACTGGAGAATCTATAAATATGCCTGGACCGCCGATATAGAAAAAATGTATCGACAAATCATGGTTCAAGAACAAGATCAAGATTATCAAAAAATAATATGGCGGGACAGCCCTAATCAACCTATCAAAATTTACCAACTGAGCACGGTCACGTATGGAATGAAAGCGGCCCCATTTCTGGCCATGATGACTCTGCAAAAGTTAGCATCAGACGAATCTGAAAATTACCCATTAGCATCTAAAAATTTACAGAGTTCATATTATATGGATGACTGGATATGTGGATCGCATGATATAGAAGAGGGTCAAAAATTAATCACAGATATGTATTTGTTATTAAAGTCGGGAGGATTTTTGTTACGAAAATGGAATTCGAACAACCCCTCACTTTTAGAAAATTTAAATCAACAACTAAGTGAGCAAAATAATCATTTTAATTTTAAAACTGATAACATGTCAAAAACATTGGGCCTACGATGGTTGCCAAGGCAAGATATATTTACATTTCATAGCAGCATTTCCGATAAATCAACCAACACGATAACAAAAAGAAAACTTCTCGGTGAGATATCAAAAATATTTGACCCTCTGGGGTGGCTGGCACCTCTAACTACTATGCTCAAGATATTATTTCAACGAGTATGGTTAGCTGATTTAAAATGGGACGAAATGGTACCACAAAGCATAAACAACGAATGGGTAAAGATAAAATCTGAATTAGATCAAATAAATCAGTTTGAAATTCCGAGATGGATTGGATTTCAAGAAAACGGTGTAATCGAATTGCACGGATTCTCAGATGCGTCTCAAAAAGCTTACGGGTGCGTGATATATGCAAAAATTAAAGGTGAAGGGAAAGCAAGTATCATATTAGTAGCGGGGAAAGCAAAATTAGTACCACAAAAGAAACAATTATCCTTGCCAAAACTCGAATTAAGTGCCGCCTACTTGCTCGCTAAATTAATCAGTAAAATACTAAAATGCCTAGATCCATACAAAAACATTAAATTGTACTGTTGGTGTGACTCGAAAGTAGTTTTAGGGTGGTTACAAGGAGACCCATCCCGCTGGAAACCCTTTGTAGCCAATCGAGTTCGTAGCGTAAGCGAAATCGTATCTCCAAACAGCTGGGATTACGTAAGCACGGGCGATAACCCCGCGGACGCCGCTAGTCGCGGACTATCGGTAACTCAATTGAAAAATCATGATTTATGGTGGAAAGGACCGCAGTGGCTTGAAACTTTTCAAGATCAAAATCATCAGGAAAAAATTAAGTACACAACGGTCGAAGAAAGTAAAATAAGGATTGTCAATATCATCCAAAAATCAGACCCTGATCAAAGCATTATAAATAAGTTATTAAATAATCACAGTTCATTTCGAACCGTGACTCATATTATAGCATGGATAAGGCGAGCGTTTATACCTACGCGCCAACGTAAAGCGATGCCCAACTATATCACGTTACCTGAACTGCGACAAGCAAAAAGCATTATTATTAAAACAGTACAAATGAATCATTTTAGCACAGATATACACCAATTAAAAGAAAATAAACAGTTACCATCGAAAAGTATTTTAAAGAATTTAAATCCATTCATAGATCAGGAAGGAATTTTAAGAGTAGGGGGTAGATTAGCAAATGCGAATTTACACGAAAATATGAAGCACCCAGCAATCATTCCTCATCAAAGCAGATTGACTACTCTCCTTATTGAGCAAACACATCAACTTACCTTTCATGGAGGGCCCAGGTTGACTCTAGCCAACCTAAGAAGGCAGTACTGGATCACTGGAGGCATAAGAGCTGTAAAAAAGCACATAAAAGATTGTGTTACATGTAAAAAGCATAACCCTGATATGCAGCAGCAACTGATGGGGGATCTGCCAAGCCCTAGAAGTAACCCTGAACGGCCATTTTATCATACTGGCGTTGACTACACGGGACATGTTTATATCAATTTCAGCAAAGGGCGCGGTACCAAAACAACAAAGGGCTATATAGCAGTATTTGTCTGCTTGGCTACCAAAGCAGTACATTTGGAAATAGTGTCTGATATGAGCAGCTCAGCCTTTATAGCAGCCCTTCGTCGAATGGCGGCGCGAAGGGGCATGCCACATCATATATACTCAGATCAGGGAACCAATTTCGTTGGAGCAAACAGGCTTTTACAAGAAAACTATGAAGAACTGCAGCATATATTCAATGATAGGTTTTTGGCCGAAGTGACAGAGATGAACATACAGTGGCATTTTAATGCACCATCATGGCCCAGTGCGGGCGGCTTATGGGAGCGGGCAGTGCGCAGCTTAAAATTTCATCTTAAACGAGTCGTAGGTGAGCAAAGATTAACTTTTGAGGAATATTCTACCTTCCTCTGCCAGGTCGAAGCTTGCCTAAATACAAGACCTTTATGCGCTCTGTCAGAAGACCCGGAAGATCTTAATATTTTGACCCCCGCACATTTTCTAATAAACTGTTCAGAATTGACTATCATTGAAAATGAACATGATGCCCGGACCCGGTGGCATCTTTTATCAAAATTAAAGCAAGATTTATGGAAGCGTTGGAACATAGAATATTTATCACAATTATCAGCAAGATCTAAATGGACAAATTCAAAAGCAAACATTAAAATTGGAAGCCTAGTAACAATTCAAGACGAAAACCTCCCCCCTGGTAAGTGGGCAATGGGGAGAGTAATAGAACTCCATCCTGGAAAAGACAATCTCATCAGAGTAGTTACCCTTAAAACAAAAAATGGCACTATCAAACGACCCGTAGTGAAATTATCCGTTTTACCATTGAGCCAAGAAAGCGATGAAGACCAAATTACACAACAGCAGCAACATAAACAGAAAAATAACAAGAAATATTCATTTTCGGCTATTGTCGCCGCATTACTATTTTTTATGACATTGATAACAACGTCAGCAGCCCAGCCAACTATTTCTAAGCTTCCAAATAATCAATCTTTGTACTTTGATCCTGTGACAAAAATCAAAATAATTCGTAATCAATGGAACTTAGTAGTCTATTATAATATGGAGCCATATTGGACAGGTATAGAAGCATATACAAAACTATCAACCTATTTAGATAACACCTGCTACGCTCTTCAAAAACAAGTAAATTGCAACATGATTTTACTACAATTAAAACACTCGTATCAAGAATTACAATACTATAATAAGCTTCTGCTAAGCCAGCATTTTTACGAGCCTGCCAGACGGCGCCGGCGCCGAGGGCTCATCGACGGTGTCGGAAACATAGCAAACAGCCTGTTCGGTGTACTTGATAGTAAATTCGCTGAAAAGTACGCTCGGGACATCAATCAAATAAAGAACAATGAGAAGTATTTGAATAAACTTTGGCAAAATCAAACGTCAGTCGTGGAGGCCGAGTTTAATTTGATAAAAAGAATAGAAGATACCATAGAAAAGCAACATAAAATAATTCATAAACAACTCCATAATTTAGAAACTACGACTAACGTGTTAAAAAGTGAAATAGCAAACCTTAGTGTTATTCAAGACTTCACTTTAACGGCGTTATCAGGAAACAACCTTCTACAAACCTTAAAGCAACTACAAGATACTTTATTGAATACCATCACAGATATCTATCATGGCCATATTAGTATTCACCTGCTTACTCCCACGCAACTAAAAACCGAATTACAAGTAATAAGTAGTCAGATGTCTAAAGATCTCACGTTACCTATCAATAACATATTACTTAATATACAAGAAATGTACCGATTACTTCATGTTAAGACAAGAGTAACTAAGGAATACATAATATTTGAAATATCAATTCCTCTTGTAAGTCTAGACAATTATCAAATGTAATTATGTTGATTCCAGTTCCCCGCCAATATAACAATAACATGATTACTATTACGCCTATATCAAAGTATGTAGCATTTAACTTACAGCGAGACTCTTATTTAATTATGGATAATAGTGATCTACAAGCATGTTCCTACATGGAAGATTTTCACGTCTGCCCACTGAAACAACCAATAGAGCACTTAGAAAATGACGAAAATTTGTGTGTCAGAGACAAGGAGAGTCTATCATCAAAATGCTTAGCTGAAAAGAAAATATGTAATAATCAATGGATGCCATTGAACTCGCCGTCACAGTATTTTTATTTTTGTTGTGATATTTACTCCGTAAAGGTCGTATGCGAGGATCAAGTTTCTGTACAACAGCTGAGTGGCGCTGGCATTATTAACTTTAAAGAGAATTGTATTGTAAAGGGAAAACAGTTCACTTTACAACCACTCCAATATCATAGTAGTAAACTTATAATTTCGCCTAACATTGACACTCCAAAACTAGACCAAATTAATCATTTTATTCATTTGACTGTTACGGAAATTAAAGAAGAGAACGCCACGGATGGCTTTTTAAAACAGACTATCGACAAAGTTGAACAACAAGTAAAGAATCTAAAATCAAATAGCGAGCAGATAGACATAGACACGTTATCATATCACGACGTTCATCAGTACGCCATCAGTTACATAGCTGTAGCCATAGCGGTCGGTATTATCGCGTTCTGGCTGTACAAACGTCGGGGAGGACGATGCTGGCAGCAGGACGCACGGCCACGGAGCCCACGGGAGCAGGATGTCCGCGGTGCGGCCCGCTCGAGCGCCGGGCGCTTGAGCGGCGACCGCCCGCTGCCGCCCAACATCAGCGTTGTGTCTAGTGGTAGTGTGTGTGATGTGCCAAATGTTGCTTATCAGTGTAGTGAGAGTGATGTGCGTGAATATGATCGAAGTGAATTAAATCATGCGTACGCGAGTGTTAGTGCGCGAGTGTTTGATCGTTTACCAAAATTACAATTGAGTGCGCGTAAGAAGGACAAGGCAACATCGCCTATACATAACAAAAAGATATCAATGTAAAAACAGAGTTATCTCAAACTCTTTTTTTTCTTTTTTTCATATTTTTATTATTTTCATGATGCAATTTTGTATGTCATTTTTATAACTATCATACTAACCATAGCACTAAGTTGATTTTGTAATCACTCTTGTAATCATACTAACTAACAGCATCATTTTTATCACAGCATCTTAGGCCGGCCCGGAATATGTTCGGTGCATTGCATGTCACCGAACACCGTACCTATACTATATTGACGTCACTATCACGTGCCACCGATCGCATCGCGAGCATTTGAAGTAATTCATAAAATTAGTGCATAATCAATTACCGCCGCGATCGGGTGCATTCATATTAAATACTATCATTCAATCATTTTATCATCATAGTTTAAGTTTCTATCAATAAACGGTTTTATCAATTAACTAGCATTGTTTTTATGTTCCCAATCGGAACACCTGTATATCTGAGACACTGGGTAAGTGGAATACCTCTATAAGTGAAACGACATTGCATTGCGACCTTGATGTCTCACTTAACCAGGTTTCACTGTATTTCTCGATATTAAAGTAGGACAGATTGTGCTCTGAATACTATTGTAAACATTGATGAATAACTATTTTAATAACAACTCGTACTAAAGGGCTACAGGAACTCTCAGGTGATTAAACAGTTTGATGTGGCGTTACACAAATTCTGAAGGCTCGTCCGTTACATCCGTTACCGATAATTGACATTTAAGATTCATTGCAACTTATAGATTTAAGGTCGATGCATATGTAACGTGGAGGGGACGGGGACGGGACGTTTACGGGGTATAAATATACGTACGTACCCCGTTCCCGTCCCATGCGTGCCTCCGTGGCGTATGCGCTATCGTTTACATTTTCCACGAAACGATCTTTCCAAAACTTCACGTCCCGTCCCGTCCTCGTCCCGTACACGTTACGTATGCATCGACCTTTGATTGACATCATTTGAGTCAAATCATGATTTAATATTTCGTGAGTTTGACAATGGACATTTATAACAGTTCGTAATTACGGATCCGGTTTATTTATTCATGTGTAAATATCGCCATAAGAACGTATGTGCGACTGCGACTGCAAAAATAATATGAAATCATAATTATAATGACGATCCTTTCTGAACAAATAAAACGTGTACTTATTACATTTTGGTAGCGTCGACATAATGTCAAAGAAAACTTTAAGAAACCAAAGATATTTTACTATTCAAAACAGCTGATATAATATAAATATCATGTCGTTACTGCATTAGGACAGTTATCTTGTCCGGTGCGGTCTGTACAATGCAAATAGCTGCATAACATCAGGTGAAGTCGTATGTCAGATGTAATCAAGCATTCTGTTATGAAAAATTGTTGGAATGAACACTTAAACGTACCTCAGAAGACATAATGGTACATAATAATTGGACTTGTACATTATTATAATGTCATTATCATTATTTTACAATAATGAAGCTAATGCTTGACCACAAGCTCACCAGATGGTAAGTGGCGATAAAGTCGTGGATGGTAAAGCGCACTAACTTAATAAAAGGGAAATAATAATATAGGGGAATAATAATAATTTTAATCACAGTGGACATTTTATATGATACAAGAGATTATTAAACATCTATAAAATGACTTTCTGCAGAATGAAATCATAAATTTAGTTTATAGTGACGTAAATCAGTTGCCGTGTTCCGAGATTCCGACGTAACTTGACCTAGTTCCGGAACTAGGAACAACCGGCGGAGGCTGTTTACGATGGGGCGCCACCAGGGTTCCGCGCAGTGTTGCCAATGAAAATTTTTGGAAGGCCGTGTACATTAGATAAAAAAGCCGTGTTTATATGGAAAAAGATCACCTGTGGGCCGTGTCATATATTATGCCATCCAATTATGCCAATATATACCATAGGTTCAACGCTCGGACTAAAAAAAAATTAAAATGTGTGCAATTCACACGTGGTAGAAGTGAAACCTTCAAAAATTTTGTTTTCAAGATAATGAGACGAACCCTCCCCCTCACCTCCCTCCCCTCTCCTCTCTCTCCCCTTTCCCCCTCGTCTCCCCTCCCCTCCCCTACCCTTACCCCTGTACAGTGCTTCCTATCTCATTTTAGAATTTATGTGTCTGTCTCTTTTTACTGTCCCGTTTTCGTTTCATCAAATTTCAAATCACCCCTGTACTAAAGAAGTTTTCACTTCAAAAAAGGTCATCGGCAGTGAATTTGATGTCCACAAAACTTCAGGAACACTTTTCATTAGTCTAGATTAACATCATAATTAGCCTAGTGGCGCTGTTTTAAGGGTTTTCAACATTCGTTAAATGTAGACCGTAGAATTTGCGAAAAGCCGTAGAATTTGCTACGGCCATAGGGCCGTAGATTTTGTAATTTTTTGGCCTGAATGCCATAGAACACGGTAATTGCCGTAGCATTGGCAACACTGGTCCCGCGGGGAATGCGCGGAGCGGCGCCCGTACTGTTTCATTATCAGAGCATAACTGCTCGGATGTGAATATTACTCGTATTTTTTTCTGTGATGAGATAGGGGATAGGATCTGCGTAATTTAATTCAACGTTCAATATGATACTTTTGGCAAAAAGTTTAATCTACTAAGTTTCACAGTTTACTTATAATATTTAAGCTATGAAATAGTAGATGTGAACCACTGACAAACCCGAAAATCTTTGTTAGCTCCATTGAACTATTATTACTAGCGTATAGAACAGATACCGCGAACATTGGGTTCGGGGGTGTGCATTGCAGCCGGCCGGCTGCATTTCATTCTGTCACTAGGCTGTCACTCGGCTGCGCTCATGGCGGCCGCATGCCAAAATTGTTTAAGAAAAAACTGAAAAAATGTCGTCGTGCGTAATAAAAACATGTCACAATTGCATGACAAAAAACAAAAAAGATAATGGTATCACTTATCATCGGTAAGAAAACAAAATATTAACTTAAATCAACTAAAACGAATTCAATTAAATTATTGTGCAATGTTCCCGCCATTTTTGAATGAAAAAATCATAAGGAGCGTTTGAACTTGGCAAGCCACTAGCGTGTTAATGGACTAAATAAGCTTGCCGACGCGACGCTTGTGACCAATTTAAAGTGTTGGATTTTTGACACGAATCAATGGTAATTACGTTTGAGAATCGTTCAAACTCTTTTGCACGTTAAATAAAGTTGGATTAAGAGCTTGTAAAGATTTGGAGTCGGTGACTGCTTGTCTTGGTTCGACAAGTGTCATATACAAAGTTACTCTATGGCAAGTGTGCAAACGAGGCTTCTAGTTTGAAAAGAGCACGATTGCAAGCCGGGCGGTGGAACACACATTTTGTTTGAGATGTCGTTTCTATGTATGTAGTTCAATGGTTAGCTCAGAGCTAATAACTAAATCTTGAATCTCGTAGATTTAGAATTGTACGCAAGATTTTATGCTAAAGTTTTTACTATTTATTCAAATGCATTCATCAGTTTTAGAGCACATGTCACGTTCCCAGCTTAAGCTGTTTCAACTGTAAGATATACATTTATTTTTCAGTAGGCTTGCTGCAGGTGTAGGTAGATAGACATACACATTTTATAGTGATGGAATTAAAGAGTAATGAAGCGATCCAGAGACGCGCCGCGTCATTAGTCGCTGGCTGTATGTACAGTCTGTCGGTGTCGGTCAGTGTCTGTGTGTCTGTCGGTGCGGGCGACCGGTCGCGGTCGGAGCAATCAATCAGCCATTCAAACAAATCGCCCGGAGCCGCGCCGCCCCGCGCCGCCCCGCGCCGCCGCTAATCACGTAACACAACAATTAATTACATCCGATATTTACTAATTACTACAATTTGCAACTCCTTGTTACTGTGTTTACATGGTTAGTTTACTTTACAGCGACGATACTGGCTATGTTTATACTAAATCATTAGATTAAGTGAAATCGGAATTTCAGTGTCTAAATCCTAATCAATGTTTCTGAATGTTATACAAATCTATTGTTACTATCGTTAGTAGTCTAAAAGTCTTGATTTTAGGTATTTTTGGCAGGCAGCAAGTATGGTTGTGTATCACATAGTTTAATCCTGACGGTATTCAGGCGTGGCGGTAGGATACCCTATCCTACCCTACCCTACCCTGCCTAGCCTAGCCGGCAAACGAGCTGACGATCCACCTGATGGTAAGTGGCTATCGTCACCCATGGACACCAACAACACTTAAGCAAATAAATGAATTTGAATTTAAATAAGGCATCACTTACGTTACGTCATCAACGAGGAGAAAACGAGAGTAGAAAAAGAAAGAAGTAAAACTAAGCTGCATTATTTTACATACTGATCAAAATTCCGGCCACAATAACTAAAATTCCGTTAACCAATTAGGTTACTATTAACATTATATGTTACAATTACGTGAAATGTTTATTTTAGAGCCAAAGTCAAACATTATTGTACAGATTCATGTCAAAGCAATTACGCCGAAGTCAGACAAAATATTTATAATGTGTTTTTTAGTTTTTTAAACTGTTATTTATTATTATCAGTACGTAAAATACATATGACAGGAAAGTTTAAATAAGTATAATATAAAAATCTATACTATTAGGTACCTACTCTAAGAATATAAACATGATTTCACACTAGACTCACACAATCACCAGTGCAATAGAGAAAATGAATTTAATGTAACCAACTTGGTATCTTTACAAAGGTCATTGAAAAGGAAAGACTTCACCTAATATGGACTAATGACAAGAATAATACCACCGAATTGTTTTCAATTTACCCGTTGAACCCTTTCCGTTTCTTTATCCGACACCCACTTATAATAAAGCTGTCTCTGCCATAAAAATATAATAACATACAGAAAATATGTTCAGTGCGTCGTTACCAAAATGTTTTTACATAAATGAGTGTATCCAGCAGAGCGGTGTAGCCATGTAGCCGTGTAGCAGTGTAGCCGTGTGAGCCGCCCATGCTTTATACAAGGATTGTGAACGTTTTACGGCGCCCCATAACGCACCACTCCGAGCCTGCGCTACTGTCGCGTCACTCACGTCGCCCCAACGTGTTCCGCCATTACATTTTGTTTATAAACGTTACAATTTCCCGCTCGGCTGGTTCCGATATAATAATATCTTCTCCAAAAAATTTTACACAGGCGTAATATCTTTGTGTCTGACTGAGAACACGCGAGGCACTTTCTCTCGCCTGAAAACTATATTTGTGTAACTGGCGCCCCGGGCTCTTGCTCTATAAGTGTCGAGCGTGGAATTGAGATACTCGGTAGCAAAAAGTATAGTGTAACTGATGATATACATATTAAATTTTACTTAACTCGGTGAAAAATGTTGTTTACTGCTTTAAAAAGTAAAAACTTTATAGTTTACGAGTAAGTGATTATAAATGGATAACCTTGTACACTAGTTGGTAATGTTGCCTGAATCCTGATGACAAGAGGTTTCCGGAGCAATTCACAAATAGGAGTGATTTTCTGTGTTGTGATGCTTTATTTTGTTCATTGTGTTGACTTATTTTTCATATTTCAGGTATATCGCATTCAGCGGCGCAAGTCATTGTATACTCGTAGGATACGTGCGAGTTTTATTGTAAAAAAACTTTTTCCCATCACATAGAGGGCGCTCATCGCAGGACAGCGTCGAGCAATACAATATTAATCTATGGCGTAGGCCGTAGAGTGTACATGACATGGCTAGAGGACCGTGTATTGGCTTGGCTTCTTAGCTTTACCACCTGTCTTACTACGTATTAGTGATTTATACAATAAGTTTTTTTTTTTTTTATTTATTTATTTAATTACCAATCTTTAAACATAACTCATTTATAAACAACCCGCCAAACCATAAAATAGTTTGTAGGCGGTGAAGATCGCTCTTATCTTAACATTTTTAATTGTGAGTTAAATATCCTTAAACGTTTACATTGAACTTATGGCTTATTTGGTAACTCTTAAAATCTTATATATATTTACTGAATTAATCTATATACTTTTATATGTTATATATATATTTAATTAAGAAATGCAAACATACTTATAATATATCTGTATTTATTGTATAATATATTAAAAATGCATGCGTATATGCATATTTACATTGCTTAACCAAACATCCTAATTAACTTCCCATATACATGAACTAAGTTATAGCCTCTAAATAATAATCATGTAGTTTCTTTTTAACAACATGCCGAGACTTAATATTATTTACATCAAATGGAATATTGTCACATATATGTGGCACAGTGTATGCGCGGATACGCTTGCCATAATAGTTGCTTGTTTTCGGCTTATGGTATTTAATGCGCTTTGTTGTATTACGCGGTGGGCACCTACGGGTGATAGTTTTTAATAAATTAGTCCTGAAATAATTTTCTTTGATTATACTTACTTTTATTTTACTTTCAATTGGCAGTATTTTACAGATTTTAAAAAGTTGATTATAATTTTTTTTACATGTTTCCTTATTCTTTTTATCAGTGAGATATTTTAGAAAGAACAATGCCCAACTGCCATACATAGTTTTATTTCATTTTCAACTTAAGCGTCTTAAAATAAAAAATAATCTAAAAAATACAGCAATTATTTCTGAGCTTAGATATATAAGAATTTTCAGCAGGCACACCCCAGAACCAAAGTATTTTGATATTGAATGTTTTATAACCATAGAAGTATTATACATAGAGTACCTGGTACACAACAAAACAACGATGCCGGAAGAGTATGTGATGACAGTGATGTCAAGATTTGATCACTAAACGTCAACGTCAATTTTAAAAACGATTCAGAAGTTGCCATTTTACTACTACTGAAAGATTAAATTACTTAAAAGAATTTCATGAGAATGACGAAAATAAATATTTTTAAATATAAAAATAAAAAAGTCCAAGCAGAATGTTAATTTTTTATTAAAGATTGTCCAAATTACTCACTTTATACAATATGAAATAATTAAAATCAGAAAATATGTACGACTATCAAAATATATTTTCTACCATTAAAGGAAAAAAAGTATGAAATGGTAACATTTTTACCGCATGAAAATGGACAATATCGACATCATTCTTATTATTATAGTCAATTCATCACTTATTATTAAAATTATTTTACCCTGGGTAATACGGGTACAGATATTAATTTTAAAAAACGTAAAAAAATATTGAATTGCTTCGGTGTAACTGACGTTTTAAGACGCTACAAAAAATAAAAATAATTTTTCGGCATTGTTCTTTTATTTGTAATGCTTTTATTTTTTCTAAATAACTTTTGAATGTACACCCGTAGCTGCTCAGCCCATAACCTATTATTGATTCAACGAGAGCATAATAAACGCAATACAAGGTTCCTCTGTCAAGCTTTCTTTTTAAATAATAAAACTGATACAAAACCGACCTTAACCTTGAACACACCATTTCTATGTGCTGTCTCCAAGACAAGGTATTATCCACAACTAAGCCTAAGTACTTATAATCGGTAACCCATTCAATCTCCTTGCATTGACACTTGTGATGGTCTTGGTGGTAACATTCAAAAGAGTGACCCATTATGTTTATCGTTCTGTTATTATCGTACCTTTTAATATACGGCGAACAAATATGCATGCATTTAGTCTTGTCTATATTTATAATTAAACCATTATCGTGTGCCCATTTGCAGATGTTATCAAAATCAGTTTGTACATTCTGTATTGCATTATCCAGATTCCTGTCTGCATACATAAGACATGTGTCATCTGCATACATATATATGTTGCACTTTTTAACCACATTACACAAGCTATTCACGTGCATCACATAGCCAATAGGGCCATATACTGATCCGGTTGGTACACCGTACATTATGTTTTCTGCTGCGCCAACCGTTCCAGCAATTGATACTCTCAAACGTCTATTATATAGATAATTTTCAAAGAATTTCTTGATTGGTCCTCGTATACCACATTCATCCATGGCTTGAAGTAAGATAGAATGGTCTAAGGTATCGAAGGCCTTTCGAAAATCAATATATAATACAATTATATGCTTTTTATTATGTAAATTTTCGTTTATATAATCAGAGAAACAAGCAAGTGCCGAGGTAGTGCTTCTGTTTGCGCGAAAGCCGTGCTGAGCATCTGTCAAAATATTAGTACTCTCGAGATACTTACTCACTCGTGACACTATAACTTTTTCTGTTATTATATTTATAACGGATAAGATTGCAATCGGACGATAATTGGTATAGTCTACGTGGGAGCCCTGTTTGTAAATAGGCCTGATTAAAGCTACCTTTAACTCATCTGGATAAATAGATTTCTTTATACATAAATTAATAAATTTTGCCAAAACAGGGCTTATATCCCTGTCTATATATTTAAGATCCTGTGCTCTTATCCTATCTAATCCAGGAGATTTATGTACACTTAAATTTTTAATTATCATACTATTCTCCATAGATGTAACCGGGTTGAAGCGAATGGATGAGTCACTCTCTTGAACATAGCTAAATCTATTCAGTAATTTAACGTTACAATCATGCCTTATCTTGCTAATTTCTCTAGTAAAAGTAGTGCCAAAATTATTACAAATGGTCTGCATATCATTGTGTTTACCTAGATATTTTTTAATTGTTTCATCAATGCTGTTAGCTTCCCGCCCTAACCAATTATTTATATGACCCCACACTTTCCTTATATCCCCGTTACATTGTTTTATTTCATTACGACTATATTTATTTTTAATGCTATTTATGTATTTATTAGTTTTATTTCTATAGCGAGTATATTCTAATCTGTAATTCATATTCTTAGGAGATGATTTCCATCTACGAAACAGTTCATTTTTTCTTTCTACCATATTTTTCACTTTATCATTAACCCAATAGTGGCCTGTACTTCTATCACAACACACTGTTATTAACGAACTATCATAAATATTTCCGAAGTCAGCACGCAATTTACTATATAGTTCTATTGGACAATCCATGTACAAATATTCACTCCAAACGATCGAATCTAATTGTTCTCTTACCAGTTTATTACTTAATACAATTTTATATTTCTCCTTCTCACGCTTTAATTGGTTGGCATACGTTTCAATGTGTCCACCGATAAGATAATGATCCGACAACTTGCATTGGAGTAGATGCGCGCGCGCCGGCCGGCCGCCGCGCACCCACAGATGATCGATGCACGACGACACTGCGCTCTCGCTCACCACCTCCTCACGCGTCACATCATTCACCATACACTTAAAGCCGAGTTCACACATCATATTTATGTATTGACTAGTTACGCTGCTTGTATTTATTTCGTTGATGTTGATGTTCGTATCCCCTATTACAACCACTTCACGCCCAGTAGGTATGTTTTCCAGGATTATTTTAAGTTCCTCTATAAATTTTATCTTATGTGTATATGGAGGCCTATATATCGATACTATATATATGTACTGAGAGTTTATGTTTATTTGAGCGCAGAGTGATTCCATATTTTGCATTACGATATTATTTATTTCCACATCAATGGCTTCCTTGACGTACATAATTATACCTCCTCCCCTTCTCTCTTCTCGTGTATTTGCATATAAATTATATCCTCTTAGCTTATACATGGTAAGTTCTATCTTCTTGATGTTTATTTCTGTTAATATAATGACGTTTACACTATCTTTGCACTCTGCTAATAATAACTGAAATTCTGCGAAATTCTTTCTTAATGATCTTATATTTATATGTATGAAGCTAAAATTCTGGTTATGATTAATTAAATATTGCCCCCATTTAGTAATACTGTCAAATTTTACAAAATTATTTCCGTGTTTAATATCATTTATGTGTGTGTCGAATGTGTGTACTGCGCCTAATGCCATTCTGTTATCGACGATCCTCAATGTCTGTTTCCGATCTTATGTTGTAAATTTTGTTTTCTACATCATCTTTTCTTACTAAGATTTTAGAGTTTTGAATCCAAATATATTTGTATGTAGTTTTTAATTGACTTTTTGTAAGCCAGAATAACTGACGCAACGCAGGTGTAAGATCTTCATTAATGTATATCAAAGACTGGTGGTGGACAAAGTGGTTAGTTAGATGAACCAATATAGAGGCAGAATGTGAAAACAATTCAAATGTCGTTTTGAGCGCGCCCGAGTGTAGGTAATTACCAGTATTACCACCGCCACCGCCACCGCCACACACCATAACGTATGAGATCACATTGCAGTTATTTACTTAGTACTCTATGTATCTATGGAAACCTAACTATGCAATATGCATGTCATTACAAGGAAATCAAATGACAGATTTAATACACCAATAATACCTTAGCTATAACTGTATCGTAACTGAATAAGTTTTTTTAACTTATACGTACTTAAATCGCCGTATCGCCACATATTGCCATAAAAAAATACGTAAACTAATATCTTACTTTCATACCTTTGATGTGACTATCTTTTACATTTAAATTTTAAAATAGTATCCAATTTAAAAAGTAACCGGGTCCGGGTAAGTGGAACGGAATTAGCCGCTGGAAGCTGCCAGTGACATAAACATGGCGACTCAAAGGATCTGTAATGTAAGATCTAAGGCAGCACACGGAGCACACGGACGCTCGGCCCTCGGCTGACCGAGCCAATACATTCGGAATTGGCGGAAGCCAATTTATAGCGCAGCGCACCGCCTCAGAACTCATGTACACCGTTAAAATATATCGAGTTAAATTTTCGAACAATTTCCGAACAGGGCAACACAAATTGGTTGGGATATTTTAGAGGAATAAGATACAAAACTCCTGCTAAAGAGATGGGAAATGTTCATTTTTAACCGACTTCAAAAAAAGGAGGAGGTTCTCAATTCGACTGTATTTTTTTTTATGTTTGTTACCTCAGAACTTTGGACTGGGCGAACCGATTTTGATGATTCTTTTTTTAATCGAAAGCTGATGGCTGTCATGTGGTCCCACATAAATTTTATTGAGATCTGACAATGGCATCCATGAGAAAACTACATAAGTCGTAAATTTGTGTTAAGATGTGCGCGACAAATTGACGAAGTTAAGTAGTTTTTGAGAATTTGAAGTCGGTTATTTTTTGTTAGTAAAATTTAGATTATGGTTCGATATTTCATTCAGTCAATAAATGAAATAAAGAGGATTGTCAAACGTACATTCATAAATGATTGTATTCTGTGAGTTTTGTTGTCTTGCGATGTGTAATATTGTGACTTTATAGAGCAGACAACGTTGAAACATGAAAGACTACCGTCCGCTCCCAATATCGACAACTATCGACCACTTGCAAGTTCCACCAGCCATCGGATATAAGGAGGTACTTTAAATAATGTTCCCGTACATAAATCTAACTAGAGATGCTACATAAATAAAATAAATGTTATTGACTCACAAAGCTCGAGTCACGCGCAAACAGGGGCTCGAGCCAACTCTTGTTACCAGCGCTGTTTCGCCAAAACGCCGCTGATTTGTACCAACAAACCGACTTCAACTAAACAACACCACACAAAAGTTTTGCTGCAGCGCTCGCAACATTTGGCTTTTGAGTGGAGTCCATTGCTAGTTCAGTATATACACCGATGCTTGAACTCCGAAGACGTCACGCAATGTAGAAGGAACCTTATAAATTGTAAGGTTATGAAAGTTGCTGTCGTTTTTCTAATAAAGGTTCTGTGCACGGTTATAACACTAGGCAAAATGGTATTGTGAGACATCGAGCGTCGATAAGAGGCGGATTACGGATATTGGATCGCCGGGAGTCGAGACTACAGTGTATAGTTTCACGCGATTACTGCTCTCATTTGTTGTTGTTGTTGTTGTTTGTCGGCGTGAAGTGTGGAGCTCGGCTCGCTGCCCGTGGGGGGTGCGTGGTGCGTGGTGCGTCCGCCACGTGGCTGGCTCAGTGCAACTCGTTTGCATGTTTATTGCCACTTAGGCACGGACAACGCGCCGCCCCGCCGCCACCGCCGCTCGCCGCATCTAGGAAATGCCTAATTGTCTACATTCGTCTTCCAACGGTCTTTTAGGGCATTTTAAGTTTTTGTTCCAATGAAATAAGAACGTCTACTTAGAAAAACAAAATTGTGAATGTCTAGTAACAAACCTAGAACCTAGTAACCTACTTCCCGAATTTCAAATTGAACCCATTATATTATACAATTATAATATGCTTACAGGTGCCCGCTTATTAGTAAAGCCTCGTACACCACATTTACCGACATTTTCAAAGTTAATTAGCCCAAAAACACGATTCTAATTTTCCTTTTGCACAATGTTCCTTATATTAATGTGTAATACACGTATTGTTTATTATAATTTACATGAACATGAATTTCAAAGACGAAGTGAAATTCAAAGGATATTGTTTAAATTAAATACATGTTGAACATGTTGTTTTTGAACCATAACTTCGTACGAGTTGGTACGGCGGTGGGAATGAGATGAATCACGTTCGAGAACCGCACGCGTACACACACACACAACACACACACACACACACACATTGGGGTTAAGTGTATCGTTATCGGTTATTGAGTGTTCTAAACAGATGAGAGGTTTGTAAGTAGTGCGGATCACAAATACCATAATGATGGCTAAGCACCCTGCACCAGCCATCTTGTTCAATGTTCAGGTTATTTATCGATGCAGTTTCACTATAGAATATAGAAACTAAGTTAATTTTTGGATGTAGCCGCCTAAGTCACCTTTTAAATAATGTAGAAGTTACTCGGACGGTATATACAACGTACATACCTGGTATATTTATATTATTTTTGGAGAGATCCTTAGGTATTTAAATGCACATAAATTAATATAATGGCTTATGACTTGATTGCATTACATTTACTTGATACTAAAAGCCACAAGATTTAGTGTTGTAGCGAGACGAGTGGGTTGTAGCCGTATAGCTTACACTCGACTCATCAGTAGTCAGTGAGCGTGCGGATCGCGGACGACAGCCGGACGACTCCCGCGAGGACAGTCGGCCTCACGAGGGTCCACGGAGAGACAGGCGGCTCCCTCACCTCCGACTTTATCCCAGCTTCACGCCCGTCAACTATCTACCTTCTCCTGCCGCGTTAAGGCATGTTTTGGATGTTACATTATTGTCCCTTAAGTTCTTACTAGGTTGATCGATCCCGGCATAGTCCCACACGAGGTAAAGCCTATCAAATGGAGATTATTTAACGGAGACGAGGATCTAAAGATTTTTAGTATGGGACTGACCCTCTTCAGCCGACATACCGTCACACCGGGGGGGGGGGGGGGGGGGGGGCTGGGACCGCCGGACCTTTATTATGTGACAGAAATCGGAGATTTACGCACCTACTAATTTGAATTTCCGTCCCTTAAAAGTTCCATCACAGATTGTGTTTGCGGGTTGTTACAAAGCAGACTACCTACTAGTGACGGATTTTCACAAAATTTAATCGAATTATTACTAACTGTATGAATAAGTTAATTTATTATCAGCTGTCAAGTATTATATTAGTACTTAACTCAATTTTCATAATACTGTTAACTTTTAGGTTCTCCTTAAGTTACGTCTCTCTGCATTTATACAGATGGAAGCTATATTTTTATACAGTTTTACGTTATGTATATAGGTGTACCAGCATCTCATGGCATTTTTGACAAGCAGAAAAATGGGTGTTTAATAAGGCAATGAAAATTTTTAAAACTAACTATTGTCAAGCGGCTTGTCAAGTCAAAAAAAGAGTTGTATGGAATATTTTTCTTTTTATAAAATGATGATTATTTTCGATGTACTGCCGAAAACAACTTTACGATCACAAGCCACAAATATTATTTTCAATGTTTAATAAAAAACATGTGAGGAAAAAGTTGTTTTTAAGCGACAGTCTGCATTATTAATATTATCCATCTTGTAGGATTAACTCGTTTTGATACTTAGTTTTCGTGATTATATTTTCTTAGTAAATAATCTACTTAAGATTTTTTTGTATGTAAGTAAGATTAGCAAATGATATTAAATTAATTGAAATAAATAATACAAACATTGTTACAAATTAAAGGTAGCAAAAATTTTGTGAATATGAAATGAAAAGTTACATCATACAAGTTCACGTAACTGAAACGGTGGAGGAGCAATTTATTATTATTATCCATTTGTTCTCTTCATCAAATGAATAAAAGATACTAGTACATACAGATGGCAAATTTTAAATTATAGTTGCATAAATGATTGTTAGTCACTGTAATAATTAATTAAAATATAAAAAAATATGTGCTTATGTAAAAAATGTGTAGCTTTGTCTTTTATATATTTTCATCTGAAGTTAATAAACCATACCTACATAATTTATATTGCCTATTATGAAACTAACTATAATAAAACCAACGAAAAAAAAAAACTGAAAAGCAAAAAATAAAATAAACCATTTAGTATTATAAATTAAGATCCGAAATTAACAGTAAATAAATAATTTTGAGACCGTGCCAAACAAACAACCAAAATTAATTACATAAAATTAATAATATTATGAGGGCAGCGGCAAGCGATGCACACGGCAGCAGCAGCGCGGCGCACATCTTTTCGCCGTTTGTTTTTTCATTGGTTTGGCACCGCCTCAAAATTATTTATTTACTGTTATATATACTAAATGGTTTATTTTATTTTTTGCTTTTCAGTTTTTTTTTCGTTGGTTTTATTTTTTGTTAAAAAGTAATTATTTTTTAATTTTTAGTTGCTATAATACTTATAATTAATAATCTAATTATTGATTTTATGAATTATAGATTCAGTTACCAAGTAAAAATGTAGTAGATGAAATATCAATCATCCCCTATTTTCGTACCTATTGGGGTAAAATTTTGTTTTGAAATTTAAACAAGAGTAACTTCAAGGTATACACTATTCAATAAAAAAGAATCATCGAAATCGGATCATCCAGTACAAAGTTATTGGGGTTAACATGTAAAAATTCCGGGTAAAAAACGGGTGAATAATCAATCATTCCCTATTTTCCTTTAGGGTGGGAATAAAATTTTCAAAAAAATATGGGACCAACTTCAGGACATACCCTATCCAATAAAAAAAGAATCATCCAAATCGGACCACCCTGTGCCGATTTCTGCGTGATCATACATAAAAAAAAAATATATACGTGTCGAATTGAGAACCTCCTCCTTTTTTTTATTCGTCGGTTAAAAAATATCAAGGATCAACAAGTTTTATTCTAGTTTCCCCAACGCTGGGGAGTGTGTTGTCTCCAATTTTAATTTCCCCATTTTGCCATCAGATTCTGGTACACCTATAGTTTCGCTCAATAAAAACCTTACAAATAGCAACACCAATGAAAGTCCATTAATTTTATCTCCGCCGCGCCCCTCCCCCCGCGCAGCCTCCGCGGCCGGTGATAAATCAGTGTCATTGAATTAACGCTCAACCGCTCGCGACGTGATTTCAAAATTTGGTAGATCGCGGCCTCGCTTAAACAATCATTAACTCTCAACACAGATTGATTTAATTGTTGCGGCGGACCGGTGTCGCTTGTTGCCGTGTTACCGGCGCCGGTAACGCAACTCACTCTGTAAGAATACGAAATTAGATGAAACTTCCATGTCATTACTTAATTGTTTTCAATGGTATAGATTGCAGCTCAAGAACGATCTATCTCAAATGAAAATCCTCATTCAATTATAACGCCATCTTGCCGATATGGTCACGAAAGAAATCGAAGATTACGAGAGCCCATGTGCGCCGATGCTGCCAATAACATTATCACTGAAGTTTTGCTAAATAAAAATCTCGTTTGACCCGCCCCTTCCCCGAAAAGGTTGAAAAGGTTATCCAAAAGGATATGTGTCGAACAGTCCGTGCCTAATAACAAAAAATTGATCCAATATTCGGGTGCTTATAGCAATCTTCGGGGTAAGGATAAATGTAATTGTATAGCCATGTGTGTGTGGCGTGTTCGTGTATCGATATAGGAATTTAATGGATACTTTGTAGGTGATCAGTGTGGTAGTGTGCTCACCTCCGGCGCGATACAAAAACAAAGTGAATTCGTGGCGGCTCGTTTTATGTATCTCGCCCTCAGCCTCCAGATCGAGGAGCTGTCTGAGGCATAAAGCGAAGTGTTTATTATGCCTCGCCGTATAGTGCGAGGGTTCAATATTATTCTCAAACAAGAAATAAAATACAGTTAATAAGACAAGTGTAAACAAGTGATAACTAAATTCGAGAATGTTTTCGTAAATGGATGCCGATAATGTGTTGAATCTTTCTCTCTTGGACATCAAAACTAACGTCAGTTGGGTCAGTTGTATCGTTTCAAAGAAATCGATTACTCACACTGATGAGCGTCCATCTAGACTTCAGGACAATGCCTTTTTTCTATTTCAAAATATTCGGGTTTGTTAAAGAAAAACAATAGAATAATAATTCTATTATTCTATTTCTTTTCTTTAACAAACCCGAATATTTTGAATAGTCTATTCAGACTAGCTAACCAATATTTTCGCACATTTTCTTCCTTCGTGTGAAGTTACGAGTAGTTTTAAATTGTAAATACAGCTCGAACTGACCGACATATCCCAACTTTATTTACAAAAAAAAAAAGGTTGTATTTGATTGCTGTGTACCAAACATAAAGCTTCAACCGTTTACAAAAATAATAAAGAGCTTCTCAACGTACCCCCTGGTGTCGTTTGCACATCTCACTGCTGCCTCCGAATATCTTTAACATGATTTATTTTGACGCTGACAGTGACGCCAGTGTAAATATAGTCCGTGAAAGGCCGTGAAAGGCGAGACGGCGAGAGTGGCGGCCGGCGGGACGGACGGACGGCCGCGAGCAGCGCCCAGGGAACCGTATCATATCTTTTATACGCTTTATATTGTGATGGGTGAGGGATACGAGTTCTGCTTGAAAACCCCAAACCCACAAATCCACTCTGACATTCACTTTACCATGTTTTGACTTATGTTTCTTGCTTCAGTACTTATTTGTATGTGGTTAGTGTATCCTTTTATTTATTCGTATCTAGGGGTCTCGGGTCTAGAGGTAGCGAAGTAATTTAAATTATTACAAATTTAAGGTCAAAGACAGATAAATTTAATGGAGATTTCGTAATTTAAGGTCCGGAATTCCGTAAAAATACTTACGGTGTTTCCGAATGGAACAAACATTCATTCGTCTTTACGTGGTTGTGGTTTTGTCTTATACTAAGTGATAGCCGCTCGTAAACTCAAGTGATAGCCGCTCGTAAACTCAAGATTTACATCAATCTAGAGCACGAATGAAAAACACTTTGGAAGTTAAATGATAGATAAAAAAAATTAAAATGTGTGCAATTCACACGTGGTAGAAGTGAAACCTTCAAAATTTTTGTTTTCAAGATAATGAGACGAATGTAAAATTTCAGGAAGATGATAAATGTAGGTTTCACTAATCTACTTCACTCCGCTCCGCTCCGCCGAGCTCCGCTCCAAACCGCCCCGCTCCACCTCGCCCCGCCCTGCCCCGATCCGCTCCCCTACCCCTCACTCCCCTACCCTACCCCTGTACAATGCTTCTTATCTCACTTTAGAATTTATTTGTTTGTCTCTTTTTACTGGACAGTTTCGTTTCATAAAATTTCAAGTCACCCCCGTACTAAAGAAGTTTTCACTTCAAAAATTACGTGCGTAAGTGTATTAGTGATACCTATATTAATAAACGATTTAGAAAGAAAGAAAGAAACAAAGAAAAACGTTTATTTGCCTCACAGGGCACTGCAACAAATACAACAACAACATTATGCTTAAATCTAAATACTATGATTAAAAATTGAATGCACGCAGATGGAACGGAAAAAGATCACATTCAGCGAGGTCCGCTGTTTTTCAATGTGACCTGCAGGCGTTGCGCGGGGGGCGGGGGGCGGGGCGCACGCAGGTGCGGTGCATGGCGAACTTGCTCATTCTATTTACAATAATTACATAAATAAGGTGAAAACAAAAAAAATTAACTAAATCAATAACTAATTTAGAATTTCCAATTTTTTAATGGATGACAGAAAACAAGATAGCTGACGATACTTGGGGATTGGGTTTTGCCACTGACCTCTCCGGCGATCCACACTGGCCAACACGACATGTCAGTCATCATGAGACCCGTCCGTTGCATAGAGCTGGTGATATCGGTCGCAGCCAATCGATTGCATCAAGACGCTAATAACACCAGAGATTAGCGCCACACGGCCGGGGGTAGGGTAGGGTAATGAGGGTAATGAGGGGCGGATTACTGTTATGGCGAGCGGTAATTACGGTATTAGCAGGTAGTGGCCGGCGCGGCGGCGGTCGCCATCTGCAGCATATTGCAATCTCGCTCTCCGGATAGATTACAATATATTCGGGAACTGGCTGGACTTTGACGATACAACATTTTGATTACAATACTCTTCCTTAACTACTCCTTCTAAAACTTAATAGTGAAATGTGTTTGAGATGTTTTCATTACAGTGCTGGATGACTGACCTTATTATGAAGAGGATTATTAAAAGGATTATTTTATTCTGCGCTTCATAGCTTGATATTATGGACACCTGCTCCTGCGAACGTGATTAAGTTGCAGTTATCGGCTGACTAGTGACGTGACCTTCTGTAAGTTTACAAGGCATTACAAGTATTATTTCTTCTGTGGTATTACTACAAAATACTACTTTAGCAAAGGAAGCAGCAGTTAACACACTCACAGTAGGTGATTTACCTGTGTCGCGCAAATTCTCCTTCAAGAAGCAGGTACTAGCTCATTTTCTGAAAACATTACATCATCAATAATACTTTATATACTTATATATATTTATATGTATATATTTATATATATATTTATTTATTATATGTATTAGTATATCCTATTATTTTTAATATTCAATGTAAGTAGTATATATTTATATGGTATTATATGATTTGATATAATATTAATAATATTATAGTATGTTGTTTCTGTTGCAATTCATATTTATTTTAGTTTGTAGTAATGTGACCGCCTTCGTTGTTTTCCCACTGCCCAAAGGTTGACTGGCAGAGAATGCTTTTAGCATTAAGTCCGCCTTTTGTTCATATACATTTGTATGGTACAATAAAGACTAAATAAATAAATAAATAAATAAATAAATAAACTGAGAGAAGAGCTGTTTTGAATACTAAATGAATTTTCAACTCCTTTAAGTTACAAATGGCACAAGTGACGGGAATGGCTCTGAACCTACACGACGCTGCAGCTCCTCAAACGAATCATTTGCATTGCGAGTGGCTCCTCAGTCCTCATAAACACTTTAGCGCATTCAACATTAATGGTATGAATTTGTTCTCATAATTCAACTGTGATTTATGTAAGAAGAAGAATTTCTTTGTTTATTGACCTCATTCAAATGGATGTATGTAATATTCGAGAAACCACCGCACTACACACACTTTAAACCATATACAGTATAATAATATAATATAAGATTATTTTTATATTATACTTGAGTTTCTTAGTTCTCTAATCTAGCAATGTTAGATTATTACATCTCCTGCAAAGCATAACATTTCTAGGTGACAATCTTTTTATTTGCTGTAGTTTTACGGTTGACAACTCTATGCGGTAACAGTTCCTGTCTATAAACTTAAAAATACATAATTCACAAAAAAATATCTAAATGTACACTGGGATCATATTAAAAAATTGTGTATTTTAAACTTTTTATTAATTAAAACATTGGCTACGTAAGAGTTTAGTAGTAAATGTACCTCAAGTGTCATTTATTTGTATGAATTTGTTTTAGGCATGGAGAACTTTTATGCTTTTCTTTTCTCTTCTTTAGACTTTTCGTTCTCTTTATTTCTTTTTCTTCTCTCTTTCTTGGCCAGCAACGCATCAGTGACGCCTTTGGTGTTGCTGATGTCCATGGGCGACGATAGCCACTTACTATCAGGTGGATCGTCAGCTCGATTGCCGGCTATTTCTATAAAAAAAGGTAATAGGTACAATCTTTTACAAATTTTATACATTATATTTGTGAAGCACGGTACCACTGGAGCCAAAAAAATGACACACATCAGCGTGTGCTCCGAACATATGATTGATGAGGAGTGTCGGTGTACGTCGTGAAACACTCTCGCGAAAGCCTTACCAGATGTATCCATTTGCGGGCATCTTTATTACAATTCGTACCTTCCGCGTATTACTTGCACTTTCCTATTATTGGAAAATTGTGTAACCCATCACTGACATGGAATTATTTGACGTCATACCAATAGAACTGATGTGGGAAAAGACGTCGTAGATAAATCTTAAACTTCCTGGTATCTTAAGATTTTCAACATAACATTTCACAGCAGACACTATAAATTACTCACGAAGAAACTAACTCGCGGTGTTAGATCCATTTTTAACCGACTTCAAAGGAGGGCGAGGTATTAAATTGGACTGTATTTTTTTATTTGTTACCTCAGAACTTTCGACTGGGTGAACTGATTTTGATGATTCTTTTTTTAATCGGAAGCCAGTGCTTGTCATGTGGTTCCACTTAAGTTTGAGCGAGATCCAACGAGTAATTTTTGAGTTATTTTAAAGTCTGTTATTTTTTGTCAAGAATTATACACCTGAAAGTATCCGGTTTACATTATATACCGATATTTGGACCCAGTTCCATGGATCATGGTCAAGGCTAGACTATTAGCGGTGGCAGGAGACACTCATGAATCCAACTCATACATTTTGGGTACTAGTGATGTTCTCAGGCGCGGCACGGTGACATCAACGACACGACAACGCGGGTGTACGCGGTTAATATATTAACTTAAACCTAAGCCGCTCAGATTCCAATCCTGACGTCAGCACTGTAGTTTTAACATCACAAAACTAAAACCTCTCGTGAAAGCCGCGGGAGGCAGCGCTCGTTAAATATGTATAATGCTTTTAGCATAAATTCGCCTCGTTACTACATACGCTCTCTGCCCGAGAACCACATTCTATGAAAATATTCCAATATTTTCTATTTAAAATGGCGAACTTTATTCAGTGGATCTACATTTTAATATTCGAAAAAGCTGCTGGAAATGTATTATAATTGCATTCGTTTTTGAATTTCAACATTCATTAGCCCTCGTTGGCGTCGGCGATGCAGCTTATTTCACTGATTGGGTCTACGGCCGCGTTAAATACACCACTCAGTTACTTATTTACTAACAATGAAACTTACATAATTATCTATTAGAAGTCTGGTATCACATAGTTATATTAAGATACAGTTACATGTGAATTTATAGTAGGTACCCTCCTGTATTCCTATTCTCTAAAATACAAACTCGAAATCGAAGCTCACTCGACTCTAAAATACAAACTCAAAATCGAAGCTCACTCAAGTGAGACTCGAAAGCGAACTTGCATCATCTTGATATGTCATTCTTTAATCATCTAGTACGCACTTGCGAAGTGAAGTGAGTCTCGAACTCGAACTTCAAACGACTAAAGATAGGAATTTTGACACTCATCGCGGATTCCGCTGAGTTACAAAACAGAATAGCCTTGCAGGTACAGCTCGGTTTGAAAGATCTTTCTCCCAACATTGAAATGGCTGCTGCTGTATAATGATGACAATCACATCTCCCGCGGTACAAAGACACTTCAAATCACAGCAGCTGTTCCTGAATTCTTCACTGAATGTAATAAATTATAAGACGCGCAATTTCCGGCGGCAGCTTCTGTACTCCTGTCTTAACTTGGAAAAATATTTGCCCGCTTTTCTAACCAGACGATAAATGTGTAAGGAAGTTTGCATTTCACTACAGTTATTAAAACAATACATTGTAACAAAATCACGAAGTATATTATCTCAAAGGTTTTAGCATAAAAATACGCCACCAATATTAAGCAAGCACCTAATAAGAACACATAGACTTTTTGTAGATTTTCCTTTAATATATAAGTCATGAAATATTTTCTTATAGATTTTCCTGTAATAGGTACCTATATCCTAAGTCGTGAAATATTTTCCGTATTTTTTTCTTAGTAGTAACGGAGTTAAGGGAGGCGAATGGCCAATTTTTGCATTCAGTTATCAGTAGATACACGAAATGATGGGACTAAATGACAAACGATTTTCCATATTTAACAAAAACAATAATCTGTTTTAGTTAATTACCAACAATAAGATAAAAATATATTTGACTAATTTATCAAGTGTTTCATTAACTTTCTTCATTGGATTAAATTTTACCCACGGTGTACGTTTAGGGCATCGAGCCCGGGTTTACCCGGATCGAAAAAACCCGGGTTTTCCCGGTTCTTAGGATTACAAAAAAACCCGGGTTTTATTTTTAAAACTCGGGTTTTTCGGGTTTTTTTTAATACTTTTGTTTTTGTTATTTATTAAGTTTAAGCCACTTCGAATGCAATTATAAGTAAATGGAATAAAAACACGCATTGATAAATTATTATTTATTACGTAAAAAGTAGCTTCGTTGCTCCGTTCCTACCAATAAAACAAGTCATGCAAGTTAAGGCGCTACTGCGCCCGTTTGGTTGATTTTCTTTGCCATAGGTATATCTCGTAAAGTTTATACGCTATTAGTGTAATACTAAGGTATTTGTTTTTTGACTATCTACTTTAAATCTGCTCGAAAATGATCACACGATAACGTGAAATTTTCTCGATAAAAAAAAAATCATAAACTAGGCTCTAATTATTTACATTATAGCTTGCTACCGCGATATTTTTAAAAATTTGTGCATGGAATTCTTTTTAAAACATAGTACATTATCACATCTAAATCCATGTATTTTTTTGTGAAAAAACATGAAGTAGTTTTTAAAAACCAAATAAAAACGTTGTTTGGCGCTTATGTCGGTCAGTTTCGAGCGCACGCTCAGTATAGCTGTCTCACAATTTTAGAATAAGAACTCATTCCCTCACTATCTTTATGATCTGCGTTCAGTCTAAAACGTAGTGAATAAGTACTCTGTGGTTCAGTCGACTGCGGTCTTCATCGACGTTAGACGTATGTCTCTCTGCGCTATTTTTTATTAAAGAATTTGAAGTTTATCTCTTAAGTGGTAAAAATAGGGGTTGGAAGTCACTTTCATACAAACCAACTTCGTCAGTTTTAGAGTAATTGTTGTTGAACAACAGTTTGATTCCACTCTTACTCACACTTACTGAGAGTAACAGCTGTATCTGGAACATAGAGGACATTTCGAACTTGTATTTTATTATCACCGCAGTTTACATTAACATGTCCCATACTCACAACAGGCAGCGACTTCTTGTCAGCCACAGTAATTTTAGATATAGGAGGAGTCTGAATATCATACAGCCAATCACTCCTATTCGTCATGTGCATTGCTGCACCGGAATCTATATATATACCAGTCATTGCTCATGCTGTTTTCCGTGAACGCTGAAAAAGCTGCAATAAAAGTATTAGATTTCTTACACTTTTGACTCTTTACATCATCTTTGTTCCTTAAGTTCTTTGTGCCTTTGTTCTTTAAGAAAGGGGATAAGACCCTTTTGAAGAACTACAGGCCCATTGCACTTCTGAGCCACGTTTATAAGCTGTTTTCGAGAGTGCTCACAAATCGCATTGCACGCATGCTTGACGACTTCCAGCCTCCCGAACAAGCAGGATTCCGGAAAGGCTACAGTACCATGGACCACATACACACACTGCAGCAGATTATACAGAAGACTGAGGAGTATAATCTGCCACTATGTGTTGCCTATGTGGACTATGAGAAAGCCTTTGATTCTATCGAGACCTGGGCAGTACTAAATTCTCTTCAGCGGTGCCGGATCGACTACCGGTATATCGAGGTGTTGAAATGTTTATACACATCAGCCACCATGACCGTCAGAGTACACAACACAGCAACGAACCCCATCCAACTGCAGAGAGGTGTCAGGCAAGGGGACGTCATATCCCCAAAACTGTTCACCGCTGCGTTGGAAGACGTGTTCAAGCTGATGGAGTGGAAACGACGTGGCATTAACATCAATGGCGAACACATCACACACCTGCGATATGCCGATGATATAGTCGTTCTGGCGGGATCCCTGGAGGAACTTGGTACAATGCTCGGGGACTTGAACAGCGCCTCACAACGGGTGGGTCTTAAGATGAACATGGACTAGACGAAAATCATGTCGAATGTCCATGTCACACCCGTACCGGTTGTTGTTGAAGGCGCTGCTCTCGAAGTTGTAGATGAGTACATTTACCTGGGGCAAGTGATCCAAATGGGTAAGTCCAACTTCGAGAAAGAAGTCACCCGTAGAATCCAACTCGGATGGGCTGCATTCGGGAAACTACGTCATATCTTGTCGTCCAAAAAGTTACCTCAGTGCCTGAAGTCGAAGGTGTTCGAGCAGTGTGTGTTGCCAGTGATGACATACGGATCCAAGACGTGGTGCTTCACTATTGGCCTTATGCATAAGCTTAGAGTCGCCCAGCGGGCTATGGAACGAGCTATACTCGGTATTTCTCTACGCGATCGAATTAGAAATGATGAAATCCGTAGACGAACGAGGGTAACCGACATAGCTCAGAGAATTAGCAGGCTGAAGTGGCAATGGGCTGGCCACATAGTTCAAAGGACCGATAACCGTTGGGGAAGAAAGGTCCTCGAATGGAGACCACGCCTCGGTAAAAGGAGCACAGGACGCCCCCCGACCAGGTGGACCGACGACCTGAAGAAGACAGCGGGTATCCGCTGGATTCAGAAGGCTCAGGACCGGTCTGAGTGGCGTAGATTAGGGGAGGCCTATGTCCAGCAGTGGACCTCAAAAGGCTGATGGATGGATGGATGGATGGATATCGTCTTTAGTACTGGGCTTTCTCGGAGCTGTGCAGTATCGGCTTATACATATGTCCATGCTTAGTGCAATTGAAACAACGAGGGCCTTGGCCCGGTGCAGACCTATACTTTTAACCTCCTGGATTAGTTTTGTCTTTATAGCGTCCGCAGTGATGGGTATTCCAGAGCTCTCTAAAGCCATAAGTATCGGGGAGGCCGGCCAACATCATTGATGTACCAATCCACTCGTCTTCAATCTGAAAGTTGATGCTGCGCAGCTTGTGTACGGTGCTCATTATTTTGTTTACGTATTCTGCAATACTATTGCCACATCCTTGTAACGTAGTTGTGACCAAGTCTTCCAATAGTCCGACTCTTCTAGTCAAGGCGTTGTCGTCAAAGGCTTTCTCAAGATTCATCCATACATCCTTCGCAGTCTCAGCATTTTGGATATGCACGTGAGAGATATTGTATATTTAAGTATAATGTAGGTATATGTTAAAATTGCTCAATAAATAGAAATTAAGATTTTTATAAAAAGGAAAATATGAAATAAGATTTTTATCTATTAATGATAATGTTGCAATAGTTTTCCAACTTGTATTATTTATATTCATCGTAACAGGAAACACTGTAATAACAGATTATAATAAATTTGGTAATAAGATAGAAATAATATTATTATTGTACGATTTGGTAATATACGACATACGTAAAATCAAAATAAGGTATTTGAAAATTTATAATAATGTTAAATGTCAATTACTTGATAATTTTTATAAATAGGTCTTTATTTGTAACAGGAAGTAAAATTGTTTGCTGGTAGAAATATTTTAATTATAAAATACCATTAATTTTGATAGATTTGAAATACTTTAATTCAATTATAAATTGTATTTGTTTATTACTATTTTTATACAACATTACAAGTTATTTATGGTTTTGTCTATGAATATCAGGCGATATTAGGTGATATTATGGTGTGGGGGTAGACAGTTCGGTTGGTAAAAAGCGAGTGTTTGAAATTGTCTCGATTCAATTCAGTGTGGATTACGGAACAGAGCAGCCATTCTACAGAAGTTAAGTACTTTCGATATTTTTATATTGTTACTCTGCCAGTCTATTTAATTATTGTTTGTTATAGTAGCATTTCAATTAAAACGATTGTATTGTCATGATGTTGTAAGGTTAAACTGCGATTCTGCCAGCCTTCACTTCAATAATGTCATACTGTTGTTCCATTTAATAATGTGTAATATTGATACAAATATGAAATGTGAAATGATATAATATTATTGCGGTAATTCTGTGCTGTGATGGAGTTTCTTCTTGGTTCTTCTCCACAGAATTAAAGCACATTGCGAACCAAGGATTTCACAAAATTAACTGCCGCAGAAATGTGTATTATTTACTTACCTCCATGATAATATAGAAAAAGTTAATCATCATGAAATAAAACTAGTCATTGTGTTTTGTGGTTTAACTTTATTAATAATAGTATAGGTTACAAACATTTATCGATTCTCGCTTTAAGACAGGTTGTTTTAATATTGCATTTCTTAATTTTCCATACCCATCTCCTATTTAAATCTAACATCAGAAGTGTAGGAATCGGACTCGCGTTTTAAATAATATATGTATCCTAATATATGTATCCTAATATGTGTTTATTTAAGTTTCAGAATAGAAGAAAAATCACGGCCTTGGACCAGCGAAACTATGACGACGAAATAATATATCCAGTCTTCGACGTAAGGATCTGCTACAACGGAACGGACAACTAGTATCGAAACATCCCAAGAAGTAACCGAGGAAATTGCCTTGGAACAGCACCGAAGTGATTTTAAGAGTGGTAAGGCCCCTAGAGGGCTTTGTTTTAATTTTAAGTCTTTTGTTTCTTCTGTGCATTATGTAATTTTAAAACATACAATAAGGAGGCGGAATTCTCTCTGACCGGGCATCAAGAAAAAACCTATGAATTATTTAATTTAGAATAGACAACCGGGTTTGAATTGAAGACAAACTTTCAAACTTTTTACGCAGGTACAGTAGGTATAGAGGTTTCAAACTATAGTATATACGTAACATTGATGGAAATTTAAATGGAAATTACAAATAGCACAAAGTAGGTAGGTATACAAATTAAATTTTTATACGGTTGTGACTATCTAATTGTTAACTGTTTACAAGGAAATGAATTTTCGGACATAAATAGTACCTATACATACATGATTTTTATATTTGCTTATAATTTATATACCTCATATAAACAATAGGTAAGTACATAAATTGTTACAAATCCGACAAGGAAAGACTAGTGCGCCAGGCACCCAAAGAAAAATAATATCTATCTATTATGGCAAAATGATAATTGAACAAAATCAAACAACAGACCTATTCTTTATCGACACAATATACCAGATGTGCACACTTTTAACAACTAGTTTTTATTTAGGTAGGTATGTTATTTGTTTAACATTCGATAATTAACTTTTTTTTTCCATAGTTTGTAGGTTGAATCAGTGTGTAGGTATCTAACATTTAACTAAAAACAAAACTGCTTTAAGTGTTCGTGTATTATACTGAGGGTTTTAATTTTTTATTTTTATTTTATTTTATTTTTTATTTTCATATAGGTAAGTTATGGTCGTCTTATAATTATGTTAATACATAATTGTTTCATAGCGGTGACCACAGATAGAATTTTGAGAAATCATTTTCCTAAATATACATACAGGGTTTCATAACGCTAAGGCAAGAGGCATAATAGCTTAAATTGTTATTAAGAGAAATATGGAATTTATTCTGAATTAAAAACATATTATTGTTAAAAAAAATATATACTTTAGTACACCTACTATTTCTGTATCTTTTAATCTTTTTACATAATGTGATATTAAAAAAAAAACGATAACAAAACCTTATCTATAATTATATCTATCACAGATTTTTAATAAAATATTAAATGAAGCTATCCTTTAATTATTCTGTAATTTTGAAGTTTATGTTTGTGCAGAGTTAGCTCAAATTAATAGCAATAAAACTATTAGAAAGCTTATAAAATACTAGTATTATATACCCGGCGTGTGCTACTACGCTTAGGATTTTTGTATAGGAAAAGTTGAAATTCTAAAATGTGCCTAATGCATTGTTTTAGTGGTCTCAAACAATCTTCGCATTATTGTCTTTCAAATAGGACCAGTTTGGGTCATATCGGCCGGATGTTTTCAGTCTTTAAACAAAATCCGTACAAACAATTTTTGTGTTTTATAGATTTATTTGAAATCGGGTTCTAGATAGTGTATTATTTCGTTCCACTTCATACATGGGGCATTGTTGATATTTTATAGGAACATAGAACTAGTTCAAATGGTTACGGGTGTCATCCTTGGAGTTGGATAGTACCTACACCTACTTACATTTAGAGTAACAAGTATAAATAAATATACGACAATATTTTGTAATATAATACGAATATACACTGTAGACTGATGACAATATTGTTATTTATTTGAAAATTAATTAAAGCCATTAAGATACATAATTGAATCTTGTAAATCAATAGGGTAAATATGATTAGGAATAATATTTAATCTTCTAATAATTAGATTATGCATAACTGAGTAGACATAATTACACAAATAAAAAAGTAGGTGATCCAATAGGAAGACGTAGTTTGCTATGGAATAAACATGAGATATTTGTAAAACTTAAAAAAAAATACGAATTATAATTTCGGTAGGTATTTTATGTTCTAAATTCTAAGTCAAATAACTTTACGCTTGGTTTGTTTAGCTAACCAATAAGTTAATCGGATTCAATTAGGTATAATATGTAAACTTCAAAATTATATTTATTTTTGTGCCTAAAACACTAATAATTTCTGGTATTCGCTAGTTCGCTTACATTGTAGTACCCACATTTAAATAGGTAGGTACAATATTTACGGCCCAACTCGGAAAGGTTCGTTTATTTAGTCGTAAGGAGTCCGTAAGTAATTGACATTAAATAGGTATGTAAAGTATCGGTTCATCTCAGTCATATTGTGTACTTTCGGTGACCCTGGTGCGGATCAACGTCAAATGACCTTATCGATAGTAAATCATAATTATCATGGGGGGTTTGTGTAGCCACATGTACAATACGTTGATAGTAAATAAAAGTTAATATTTATTTTAAATCCTTTTAGAACTAGGATTCATAATAAAACGATAACAAGAAATTCGTTTACTGTTTTTCCTTACTTAAAAATATGGCAAAGTAGTTTCTTTCTTCTTTTTAAATTTATATATTTCGGTTCATACCACTTACAATAATTAACACAATATCATGTCATATCATTATTATAATATCATTTACTACAAATTCATAATGAACAGTGAAAATAATGAATTAAGATAATAATTGAAATAAATTAAACAGGACACGCAATTTTATTTATGAGAGTAGGTACTGCTAATTATCAATATCAATGATGAGTGGTTGATTTTACTTGACATTAAAAAAAAAACTCAATACTAATCGACCATAAAATAGTTAATTAAAGGTATTTGTATACTTAACTTTAATTGTACGTAAACTGACTTGGAGAGTGAATTTTTGTGATTCTGTACTAAGGAACGGTTTGAGTAACCGTTATGTGACTCTGAGGTGTTTTTTTAAATTGACACTTTTGTTTTTTTTTTTTTTTGGTGCGATTAAAATAAAATTTGCACAATAGATATTTTGTAGAAATTGCATTGGAATCTGTTTTAGACATTTCTCAAATAATCTTGAAGAAATTTTAGCTTCTTACTTTTATTATATTTACGATGACAATATCATATATATACTTATTATGATTTGCTATAAAAGTTTTAAAAGGTTTTACGATATAAACATTTATGTATTACTAACTGAACTAATTTGCTAAAAAAAAAAGAGCAATAAGGTAACTTTCAATTTGTGAAAGAATTTTTGAAATCGGTCGAGTAGTTTTTGAGATTATTCATTACCAACTTACAAAAACACAAATCTTTCATCTTTATAATATTGTCGTGATATTTTCTTTTGTTGTATAGGTATACACATAATTTTAGGTTAATTTTGGGATAATATCCATGAATAACATTGGATACGCAAATCTTATGTAAGATTAGTTTCTAACAGTAATAAGTATTATGTAGGGTAGCCTCAGTGATAGTACCTATAGCAAGGATGTACCTACGTGTAGTATAGAAAGGCTCGATGTACATTACATAATATAATCATTAGGATTTATCCACAATGATTTATGATGACCTTAGATACTGGAAACATACTGCTTAGATAAAAAATGAATTGTATTAAGTAAATTGAAAGATCTAATTCTATTAATTTGACAATTTTTTTTTTTTTAGTTTCAAATTAGTTATTAAGTAGGTATAAGTCATAAATAAGTAACGATAGCAATTAATATTGTCTACGGTTATTGCTGGTGATCATCACATCTTAAATTTTGTACTATTTGTATTGAATCGGATGGCCAAACGGAACCGGTATTTAGTATCTTCGATTTTATTAGTTTAAAGTCAACACAATTGTGTTATGGGTTGAAATGAAATACAATGGATGTGTGAATTTTGTAGTTTGTCTGCGGAAATGAAATGCAATAATAATTGTCTAAGGATCGTTTGAGATGTGATGATTACTAAAGGAACTGCTGATAATGTCTACTGATAAGTTCTAGCCTGACTCATGTGCAGCAGGTGAGAGGCTGGATCAAATTATTGAAGGAACTGCTGATAATGTCTCCTGAGAAGTTCTAGTCTGACTCATGTGCAGCAGGTGGGAGGCTAGAACAGAGGTTGAAGGAACTGCTGATAATGTCTACTGAGAAGTTCTAGTCTGACTCATGTGCAGCAGGTGGGAGGCTAGAACAGAGGTTGAAGGAACTGCTGATAATGTCTCCTGAGAAGTTCTAGTCTGACTCATGTGCAGCAGGTGGGAGGCTAGAGCAGAGGTTGAAGGAACTGCTGATAATGTCTACTGAGAAGTTCTAGTCTGACTCATGTGCAGCAGGTGGGAGGCTAGAGCAGAGGTTGAAGGAACTGCTGATAATGTCTACTGATTTAGAAGCCCTAGCCTGACTCATGTGCAGCAGGTGGGAGGCTGGTGGGCCCTTATGAAATGAAATGAAATGAAATATATTAATCTTAATAATGAAATGAAATGAAAAGTGATGAAATGAAATGAAATGTGATGAAATGAAATACATTAATTTGTGTATATCTTAATGTGAAAAGAAACGGTAATTGTAAAAGTAGTAGAAACTAAGTTGTCTTCACGGACCTAAAAAAAATACAGACATAGTCTCAAGAACAAATTCAGTGAAGCACCCATCGGAATTCCAACTCTCTATTCGTACAAGTAAACACCCACACATTGACACAATCGGTTTCATTCCGGCGCCGGACCGCACTCGAGTCATACGGACAACGGGAGTTGATAAAGAATAATAAAAATGCCTATGTGTGCTATTAAAAGTTGCAAGAACAATTGTAATTCAGTTAAAAAACATAAAGGGATCACCGTTCACAAGTAAGCTTGTAATTTAATCACTTTTTTCCTAAAGTTATTAACAAAACAAACCAGAAAAATTTGTAACCACAAAATCAGCCAATGTTGCCAACAATATTGCTTAAGCAAATAACCAGAATGTGTGGGAAAATTATAGTATGTATAATGTTCGAGTTTCTTACTTTAGTTTAAAAGTATATATTTTTGGGGTTCCGTACTAAATAACAAGGAACCCTTACCTATATGTTTGCCATGTCTGTCCGTCTGTCCGCGGCATTGCTTACAAACTAACAATATTAGAAAGCTGAAATTTGGTATCGATCAATGTAAGTATGTATATTAATTACGTTAAGATAATGGTAGAACAAAATTGGAGAAATTTTAGGTACCTCCCCTATAAGTGAAGTGGGTAAACCAGTGTATTTAATCTGTCGTCAATTAATAAAATTCATTAATCTTATCAAATATAATAATATGCATTTATTGAATGTAGATTTGACTTTTTATATATAAAATTCTAATTTCATAGACGTTTTGAGAGTTCATAAGAGTAGCTGAAAGATAGATAAATGTACATTCATATTGTGATAACTGGTAACCCCAAAATTACGCACACGTAGTAAGCGGTCGGCCATTTCTATGCTTCACTCTCGGTTACACAAGGTTATGTCCGTATTTTTTTTAGGTCCGTGGTTGTCTTGGTATTTTTATGTACTTAGCATGTTTAACGATGTAGTATTTTTAGTACTTCGAGAGCGAAGTATAGTCAGTCTGGCCGTGAGAGATATTGTATATTTAAGTATAATGTAGGTATATGTTAAAATTGCTCAATAAATAGAAATTAAGATTTTTATAAAAAGGAAAATATGAAATAAGATTTTTATCTATTAATGATAATGTTGCAATAGTTTTCCAACTTGTATTATTTATATTCATCGTAACAGGAAACACTGTAATAACAGATTATAATAAATTTGGTAATAAGATAGAAATAATATTATTATTGTACGATTTGGTAATATACGACATACGTAAAATCAAAATAAGGTATTTGAAAATTTATAATAATGTTAAATGTCAATTACTTGATAATTTTTATAAATAGGTCTTTATTTGTAACAGGAAGTAAAATTGTTTGCTGGTAGAAATATTTTAATTATAAAATACCATTAATTTTGATAGATTTGAAATACTTTAATTCAATTATAAATTGTATTTGTTTATTACTATTTTTATACAACATTACAAGTTATTTATGGTTTTGTCTATGAATATCAGGCGATATTAGGTGATATTATGGTGTGGGGGTAGACAGTTCGGTTGGTAAAAAGCGAGTGTTTGAAATTGTCTCGATTCAATTCAGTGTGGATTACGGAACAGAGCAGCCATTCTACAGAAGTTAAGTACTTTCGATATTTTTATATTGTTACTCTGCCAGTCTATTTAATTATTGTTTGTTATAGTAGCATTTCAATTAAAACGATTGTATTGTCATGATGTTGTAAGGTTAAACTGCGATTCTGCCAGCCTTCACTTCAATAATGTCATACTGTTGTTCCATTTAATAATGTGTAATATTGATACAAATATGAAATGTGAAATGATATAATATTATTGCGGTAATTCTGTGCTGTGATGGAGTTTCTTCTTGGTTCTTCTCCACAGAATTAAAGCACATTGCGAACCAAGGATTTCAATAAATTAACTGCCGCAGAAATGTGTATTATTTACTTACCTCCATGATAATATAGAAAAAGTTAATCATCATGAAATAAAACTAGTCATTGTGTTTTGTGGTTTAACTTTATTAATAATAGTATAGGTTACAAACATTTATCGATTCTCGCTTTAAGACAGGTTGTTTTAATATTGCATTTCTTAATTTTCCATACCCATCTCCTATTTAAATCTAACACACGTAGTTCACGGGGTCGAGAAGAAGAATGATTTTTGTTCGGACTTTGATACTTCATATTATGTACTTATTGTAGGAAATCGATATAATAAACGCAGATTAGTGTATTTTAAAAAATTACAATAAAAAGATCGAAATGCTCGAAAAAACCGGTCTACCCGGGTTTTGATTACTCTTAGACCCGAAAACCCGGGTTTTCAAAATTGAACCGAGTTTCGATGCCCTATGTACGTTGAAATAAGGTTCTATTAGTCTGACGATCGAACTAAAGAGTAGAACTAGTGAGAACAAAGCGGTAGATACGGCTTTTGTTCCCACTAGTCCTACGGTAGATCTAGTGAGAAAAAAAATTCCCACTAGGGTTAATACTATCCATTGTAGAACTATAACAAAGACATATTTAAGATTCTTACAACAAGCCCTTTCATTTGACATGCCACACAATGCGGTTTACAAAACAGATTTTTAATTTGATTTTCTAAGTCGTTTAAAGTCGTTTTAAGACTTTTTAAGTCGTTTCTTTTTGTTGTTCCTTTAATTAGAGCAACCTCAGCGTGTGAAGTCAATTAAAGTCATTGTATGATGTTGTAAAGTTGCAATGACAGATACATAACTACTTGGTTAGTAGTTCACCCAGTGTACAGTATACAGTGTGAGGATCGTGTTTGTCTAGGGCGGCGCCGGCAGCACAACACGCCGGGCGCCGCGCTGGCAGGGGCGCCGGGGCGTAGGGGCGCAGGGCGGCAGGTGTAGGGGCGAGCCGGTTACATATTCATAGTGTGCGCTATGAATTATTCCGCGGCATAAATGAGCAGGTGTTTACGAATTATTTTTATGAGGGAGTAAGAATGCAAATCTTAAGTCATCCGTGATCTTTTTGTAACTTGCTTCTTATTCCTATTTGAAATCCATATTTAGGAAGTTTTTCTCATGGCTATTTAAATCTACTAACCCACTTTGTAAAAATCACATCTCATTAACCCCAAACACGGAAAATACTTTTTTTACAATTTTTGCACGATTTATCACTTAGCCAAAATGAGAATAAAAACTTCACACGAGTATCCTTTATTACATCCTATATCCTATATACATTATCCTCCATACTTCTGATTACTAAAACAGCATCCACATTCCATCTTTTCCAAATACTAGGCTCGCATAAATACGCAACGATCATTCATTCGCCCTCACTACGCGGACAGGCGGGCGTCACTCGAAGGCTTGTCTCCGTCAACAGCAATAAGAACCTTATTATCAGCCAGGCAAGGTAGGATATTCCGTGTGGTCCACGTGGCCCGCTCTCATACATTATGGAAGGCCGCTATTGCCAGGACCGGGCGCTGCGGGCTCAGCGACGATATTTATTTAAGCTACTCTCCTGCCACCTTTCGGCGCACGGCGGAGCTTTCGTTCCTCGCTCAAATAGCTTTTTAAAACGCCGATTCCTTTTTCTTTCTTCACAAAGAGTATTCTAACCTTCAGATTGCACGATTGTGTGCGAGTCACCAAACATTTTGTTCCTGGAAACACTCGGTTGCGAGCGAAGCCGACGCCGCGACGTCGCGCGCTGCGTCGGGCGGTGTTTCCGTGTGAAAGGGATTCACGCGACACTGATGAAACATTCATTGGTCTTCATTGTATATGAGTCTCTTGCTGAACTGAAATAGAATGAGATGGAATTTATTCAAAGTTGGTTCTTACAAACATTTTTCAGACAAAAGTACTTTTACTCTTATGTAATGTAATCCGTCGTTACAGCTGGACAATTTATTAAGTGGTTTCCGTTCCGTCACGGAAGCGAAACATAATGATATTTTAAAATACATAATAACTAACTATTGGAAAAGATAATTTTACAGGTGCAAACCGACACGTGCAACCTCTGGTTGATAGGTAAAGTTGCTCTGTACACATAAATAACAATCCTTCACTGAACTTAGTCATTTAAGATTAAATAATTCAAGCGGCAATAATTTTAATTAACCATCAATCATGTTTTTACTTTTAACATACTCGTATTATTGTACGCTAAAAGCGTCCACCAAAAAATACCGTTTGAGGCTTTTCAACAAAGAGATGAAAGATTACGTTATAATGACGGATTATTGTTCGTCTGTGGAGCAGGGAGCAGGGAGCAGTGTTGCCGGGTGTCCTACTTCCCGGCGCGAGGCTATCACAATACGGCTGGAGGACGCTCGAGAGGAACTCAAAAAGATCAAAGGGTCGGCCGACGATAAATTACGAGGCACTGCATCTGACCGCGCCCGGGCGACGGGCGCCCGTCAGATCTCTTATGTGCATAAATTGGTATGACGGGACAAAGGAACGTCTTCCTCACAAATTTGAACACCCAACTTTTTACTCATATTTACTTTATTTGTGCGCTCTCAGTAAAACGTTCTCCTTCTCAATATACTATCGGGTTTGCCTGTGGAATTAGCGATCGGAGGGATTAAAAATTTAATGGCGAATAAAAGAAAGTTGAAAATTTTCCTCAGTATCTTAATAAGATCAAGACGTGGTGCAGTTATAATCTACCATTAATTTGTACGGTAATATAATCCTTCACATTTTTATACTCGGACGTAGCGAAGAGTCTTTTAAATGAATTTTGTGAGCTAATATTTTGTAGAAGCTTTTTAAAAGAACCTAATAATTTAAGACTCCGATAAAATTAATTTAAAATATACTTTACAATACTTACTAAGACTGTTTCGGTTATATCTATTTATGACATACATACCTTAAAATAATATCGTTCACCGGGTGCTCCTGCGTGTGCGGGGTAGCGTGCAATGTAGATTGTAGAGGGCCGCATTGTGTTCCGAGGACTCCATTTTACCAGCCGACATTCACGTGAACCGAGCGTAAAAATCTGCCATTCTACATTCATGCTGTTTACACACTTGGCCCAAAGTACGGTAATTCCTTGAATACTTGGGCATTCTGAACTTTTACACAATACGTGTCACTTACACTTCCCGACTTTCCCGAGTTTATCAACTCCAACGTGAAGTCTGGCAACATGTCTCGTATCCTCGTCAAGTGGTGGCAACATGCACCATTATTGCACCATTACAGTCCCAATGTTGTCAATGTGCGTAGCAACTGTAATTTGACTGATGATACCTTGATACCTACGTGGAGTTATCCATGTTTGCGTGTCTACAGACACTTAGAACGAATCCAGAAGAGGTTTTTCGTAATAACCTGCGGCCAAATTCACGGTGTTAAAATCGAGGTGATTTTATGTTTGAAGAGAAAGTATTGATGCGTGAAAGTAGTATAATAAGTTTAATTCGTTTATTGTTTGCGTTTTTATTAATATCACGCTGAAAAAATATAAAACATTTTATTTTTCTTTACCACTTTATTCTAAATAAATCTGTGAGAAATATAATATAATAACAATACATAGAAATTTCATCTGAGACGTTTACAAAGAACGCGATGAATAAAAATATCCTTTACCTTGGAATGATAACACACGATACGTGATTGGCGCTGCGGCACCTTCGATTGACCACAAGTAGGAAGATAAACAAAACAACCTAAAACAAAGTTCAAAGGATTATCAACCTGGAGCGATAGAAATACACTGACAAGGTGTTCCCGTAGTTGATCATTACTACACCCTCTTCCATGTGATTGTACCAACTACCAGCCAACCGTAGAACGTTCGTTACGCGGCACCAAACTATTCGGATCCAACTTTCCGAGCTTAACCCCCTCCCCGCGCGCCTTCCCCCACCCCCTCCCCCTCACGCGTCACAACTTTTCCGCGTTCCGCTTTAACGCGTTTATCCGCTCGACTATTTAATACTCAGCGGAGCTGGCTCCTGTGCCTATCGGGATAAAGTAGGATTGGCTCCTTGGAACTAATGAACTGTAAATCATTTGTTACCGTTGATTTAGGAGCAGTAAAATACAGCTCCGCTCCGTGTAAAGCTGGAATCGTTCACTCGTTAGTTGGCTCCTGGCGGGCAAATAGATTAGCCGAGTTTGGGTGGAACGTTTAGAAAATATAACGAATACTGTTTCAAGTTTGGCTCCTCAACTTAAGTCATAATATGATGAATGAAACAATATCAGACTTTGATTGTAACTAAATACTGAGTCTAGCTGAATTTGTATTCCCGATAGTAAATATATCTGCGGCAAACAGGACAGGACGCGAGTTGCAACTTATTGCGGAGATTACAATCGATACGACCAGGGCGCCAGGGCGCCAGGGCGCCAGGGACGGTACAATCTTGCGATAGCACTTGGCACGGGGAGCCGCTTGCCCAACCAACTCCACTTTAAGTACAAAATAAACACTCTGGATCTTACACAGTCACACACACTTATGGAAGGAAATTCCACTTTATAAACTAAACACTATTTATTTTTACGTGGCGCCCAACGTGGGATTATTTTATTAAGATAAATCTTATTCAGTTTCATCAATATAGGTCACGAGACAAATCGAAAAATATGATCGTTAATTTATAATGAAGGTCCAGTTTAAATAATATTTACAATTTACAGAACATATTTACAGTACCTACCTATATAAATCTTTAAGTGTCTATTCGATATTCATTTTTCCACAGTGTTCAACGTATATTGGACAGTCACGTATCACTCATACGCTGCTATCGTTCGTCATCCAGTCGATCAATCAGTCTTGGTTTCCTCGATTCTTTTACGAACGATAAAACCTACAATTTTATTGGCATCACGTTCCAACGACTGTCAAATATACATGTAGAAAAATGGATTCAATTTAAAGCTCGCAATGTATGCGGTATAAGAGATATAAAAAGTGGAGTTGATAGAGATGAGTCGTACGTGCTCCGTGTGGCTTGTCTTTTCACCCACAATAACTGTAGATGAATTTATCGTTACTAGCTAGGTATCTACTATCTAGGTACCTACAATAGATACACAGCAAACACAATACTACTTACAATTCAGTAATCTATATATATTATAAAACTGTAACTCGATAATGTCTGTACATTGAAGATATTTAAGAAAATTTGGTATCAGGGGACTATAAAGGAGCAATAGATTACGAATCTGTCATTTTTAAAAATCTTGTCTGTCTGTATGTTTGACACAGCATCACGCCAAAACCACTGAATGAAATTGAGTGCGGTTTTCACAATTGTATTACTGGTGGTCTAACTTAAAATCTGGTGTATGTTTTATTGTGATACGTCGCTTAGAAGCCGAGATATCAATAAATAGGACTTTTTGATACGCCACATAACTGCAGGAAATACTGAAAGTGCCCGATAGAGGGATATAAAAGATTGTTTAGTATCAGAAATATACGTTATTTCTTCAAAAAAATCAATGTGTACCAATTTTTTTTTATTTATAATTTTGCCGTGAATTAGTTCTGCTAATCAACAATAGATGTCAGTTTAGGTAACTAGAAGCCATAATTAAAAATGTACGTAGGTCTGAGAACGAGTCAACAAATCTTTTATTGAAATTAATGTATAACATATAATACATATTTACAATATTTAAAACATTGGGTTTTTAAGAAATTAGTTACCCTACTCAATCAATAACACATAAATATGTTAGATTGTGCTATCAGATTCCTATATTCAATTCGTTGTATGATAGTATGGGTCAGAGTTAGTGATAATAGTATTATTATGACACAATTTAGGAAAATTTTATTATCAAATATTGTTTTACCTGCAGATAAATAAAAATCTTAAATTTTGACAAAGTAGGTATTACAATTTAGATTTTCTTATTGTGATGTAGGAAAAGAAAATAGATATTAATAAAAATACAAATCACAATGAGTAAGAAATTAAAATATTTGCGAATAATCGTCTACTGCTGTCACCTACTGGTCAATGCGTACCAAGCCGGCGCGGCCCCGCATAGGCTAATTATGACCGGATGTAAGTGCAATTTAAATACATAACTAAAATACTTTTGAATTTGCGAATAGCCACGTAAAAGCAGATGAGCCACCTGATGCTAAATTGTCATCATCCTCCATGGATGACTAAAAGCGTCGTCCGTGATCAGATCAAACTAAAGGCATATCACCCATTGGTGGTTATCCAAGAAAGAAAACAAGAATGAAAAAATAATAAATAATGAAGATGATTAAATTTCCATACCAAGTTAAGAGTGAGTTATTTATGATTTAGCAGTGAGATATTTATTATTTAAATAGTAGTAAAAATAAACTAATGTTATGGTAATGCAGGCACGCTGTTTAATCCACAAATGGCGAATCAGTTTAAGCAATGAGTTTCTTTTGAAACGTTTTATAGGCATAAAATATACATCTGGTATTTGGGCCAGGTTCTTGGATGCTTAAAAATCCCAAAGTTATTCAGGAATAAACTCAGGAGAACTAGAGTCTCCCGGTTGAGAGGCGGACCCTGCTGTCGGGTAGGGGATCTTTTCATTACCGTAAATCTAGCTGGTACCGCGGTTGCGAAACTCCCCAAATAGTCGGGGGGGCTCTTTTGACTCTTCGCGCAGAAGCGTTTAGCTCTCAGGCAGTCAAATCCGGAGGGGTAAGACGTCCCTGAGCGACTCATGTAGCCCGTGGTCGGCGCGATCAAACATTTACCGATAAACCTGACATGGTACACCTCAGCTAGCTGCTTAACCACCCGATCCGATCATGAAGACAGAGCGGCGTGACGGCAGCGGCAGTTTGCGTGATCTGGTGAGCAGCATGGGAACCGTCTTACAGACATTACTTGGTCAGATGAAAACACATAATAAGTCGAAAAGAACGAAGAAGTAGTGCCAATAAAACACTACGTAAAGAATTCGATTTCTTTAGCTTTTGCTGTTTAAACTTACGTGGAAAAAATTGTCGACGTCTATGAATAAATAGGAGCAGTCCAGTATTCCCGTAGTCTGAATTAAACCGTCATTTATAATCTCGAACTCCTACAATGTCCTGGTTTAATTTCGAGGAGGTGTAGTCGAAGTAAAACCTTTTTTTCAGTTGTTTTTATTTATCTCTGTAGATATATCTTAATTGATCAGGGCTGAAGCCTTTGAAAATGGTAAGTGAAAAAATAATAGTAGGATGAAACCCATTGAAAAAGGAAGAGAATATAAACAAATAAAACAAAAAAATAAATAAAACTTAACTTTTTATGTTCCAAACACACTGTAATTTTTTTGATTTTAAATATTTCTTTTTTTCACCTTATTTTGACGTAACACCGAAAAAGCACCCTAATTTTCAATCGAAAATTCTCAAGTCAAAATATCTGCTTTTTTAAAAAAAAAGTCGGTGGGATTTTTTTTTCCATGAAATCTCTACTTTTTGGTGGTATAAAAATACATTATTATGGTAAATGTTGTGTGGTAGCTGCTACGAAATAACAGTAGGTATATTGTATTAGGGTCTGGGCTGGGTTGGGTCTGGTTGTGTATCTTAGAGACAGACTATGTAACTCCAGAATGGGTGGGAATAACAGTTTTAATAATATTTGATGGTCACGTTGACATAGCAAAACCAGTACAACATTGACCAATTCAAGATCTGATGGTGTACGTATATAAAATCCCACTAATATTTCTTAGGCGTATAATAAGATAGGCCCTCGGTGCCAAAAAAACTCGCATTTCCCGGTATGATTTTTAATTACTTTCATTTAATTCTCAAGTCCACGCAGACGAAGTCGCGGGTATAAGCTAGTAAAATAATAAAACTGTAGTTCAATAAAATTATAAATTATATTTTAGGTAAGAGTAATGATTTTAATATCATATTATCGTAAAACATTCTGTTATTATGCGGGACATAATTATTAATAAAGAGCCGTAATATTATTAATGCGTCAATACCATCCGTCAATGGTCCGAGTCCCAGGGCGCGGGGAGCCCGTGCCGCCCGTGGCTCGGGCATGTAGAGCGTGACCAATGCCCGCGCCTGAGGCGGTCGGCTGGTCGACTTACGTCCTACTTTTATAGCCTACGTATAAAAATCACCTTTAGCATAAAAATATCTATCACATATATTTTTATGCAAAAGGAACTCTCCCCAATGCGCCTTTTTTATTTATATTATGTAAATAGCAACATGCCGTTATATGTAGATAGCAATCGATCAACATCTGGTACCTGAGTTTCATGCATGTGTGATGATTTTCTTAATTTATAATTATTTAAAAATTTATAGATGTTTATTGTAACGTTTTTCATAATTATTTGTAATTTACTCATTCTTTTTATTCGATTAAAACCCGATTTTAAAGAAAGCAATGCTGCCAGCATCACTGATTGCACGATGACCACCCTTTCTTGGAGTGGGGATTTTTCTTACTCGGATCGGTCGAGCGGTCATTCATGATTCATTCTAGTGTGAACCTTGCACTCGAACGGTTGTCTAAGAAGAATCTCTGTACCAATTATTGCTGTACAAATAAATGATGTTAATTAAGTAGTTGGAAGTGACAAGTGATCGTGATTCTTAGTTATAATAAAGTATTAAACATCTTCTGAAGTGTGTGAATAAATAAACGAGTGTTGTTACCAGTACTTCGGAGTTTTAATTTATCAAAACTCAGAACGTGGGATAGATCTACAGCCCAACAGGTATGTAATTTTTTATTTCTTTGTTTTTAAGAATTTAAATTGAATTGCTGGCTATCATTTAAACAATGAATCATAACAGTGTCATATTTGCAATCAAGTGAGATGAATAATTATATCGTACGAGCTATTTGATAGAGGTTATGCCTCTATAATGTTAATTTTTGATAATTGCTATCAAGTTAGATCTACGTTTATTAAGGATTTTTCTTTTTGACGATATATTATGCGGTATATGACTACAAACACTTTTGAATAATAAGATAAGATGTTACGGAAATCAACGTAGCATAATAAAATAATACTATGTAGAACTTAAGAGGTTTTATTGTGGACTATTAAGTACATTGATACAAGGTGTTACAAATTATTACCTTAGCGTAAACAGCTTACCCTGTACGGACATACGATAGTCAAATTAATAATTAGGTACGCTGAAATTTAAACAAAATGCCTTGAATATTATTATTGGCATTTTAAATGAACTACCTATATAAATGTTGCTATTTCATATCATTACAGCTAATTGACATTTAAAATATTCGTAAAATATATTCTATACAATTATTTGTATTATGTTTTGTTTATTAAAAGCTGTTTAATAAGATACTTACGTATTTGGTTAAGTGCGCCTAAAGAACTATGTGTGTGTGAGTGTGATCTATGTGTTTTCCACAATGTGAAGTAGCTATTTACGCCATTAGGAACTACGTATGTTCCAAATTTAAACCTGGCTATGTATGCCAATAGGAACTATGTATGTTCCGTAACAGTACTCGGCTATGTATGCTGAAAGGGCTCAGCTATGTATGCTGATAGGACTCTGCTATGTATGCTGATAGGACTCGGCTATGTATGCTGATAGGAGCTATGTACGTTCCACAACTGAATTCGGTTATGTATGCCGATACAAACGATGTATGTTCCACATAAGTCCTTGTTTATTTATGTCAACATTTAAAGCGCGTGCTCTTAAACCAATCTATGTAGATTTGTGGATATTTTAATTTATTTATGATATGACAGTCTTAACAGAATTAAATAAGCTTGAATTTATAATTCAACTTATACTTAAATGAAGAAAAATAATATTGTTCGTTCATATGAATTTCGATAAAATTAACCTAACATTTAATCTGCTGTGTTTATGGTTCGTTAATGTAGTGTATTAGTAGGGCAACAGAATAATACGCGGCAGAACAGAACGACAGCCATTTATTCACTAACCATCCGTACCAATGACCTACCCACATGTTACATTTATTAAAGGTATACACCCCATTATCCCCCCCACAATTATAGAACATAATAAAAAAACAATATGCTACCAGACCGTGTAAGTATATCTACAATACAAAAAAAAGTATGCCTATTATACATTTCAATGTGATGAAAATCTTCCCTTAAAAAAAATAAAAAAAATAAAACTTAATTGTCAAAGCCGTAACGTTTCACAGGTCTCCGTGTACGCTTACTGTTAGTAATTCCTAGCCCGACATCTGTAACAGACGGTTTACCTACATCAGTTGCATCCAGAGCCGCCGGTATACATGTCACCGTTGACTTACTTGACATTCTTTCTGGTGCGGCGAGCGCGGGCGAGCGGGGAGACGGGGGAGAGCGGGGAGATCGGGGCGAGCGGGTCGCCGCGGCCGCCCCGGTGTCCTCGCCCCCCGCCGCCGCCGCCGTCGTCGGCGCCGCCGAACATCTACGCAGCTGGTCGGCATGACGAACCCACGTTAATCCCTCTTCAGTTTCCACTTCATACATATTACGCCCTTTAACATTTTTCACTTCCGCTTCTAACCATTTACCATTCCTCCTATAGTCCCGAGCCCACACGCGATCTCCTCCTTCCCAGTGCCTTTCTATACCCCCCTTACCTTGAGCCCTGTGCGCGAGACGTTCTGATACATTCTCAACTAAATCTTGTTTAATGAGATCCAGTCGCGACCTAATCTGATGTCCTAACATCCGCTTAGCGGGTGATTCACCCGTTGTGCAATGAACACTATTCCGGTAATCTAAAAGAAATCTTTGTAAAAAAGAATTAATAGACACGTTCTCAACGACCGCCTTCTGAAGAGCCCTCTTTACGGTACGAACGGCGTTTTCAGCTTCACCATTCGAGGGGGGATGGTATGGTGGGGAAGTGACGTGCTTAACGCCATTTTTGTTTAAAAATGACGCAAACTCCTCACTTCCAAACGGTGGCCCATTATCGGAAACAAGTTTTTTTGGAATTCCAAACCGAGAAAATAATTCTCTTAATTTAATTATGGTATTGTTAGCGGTCGTCGTGCTCATAAATATTACTTCTAACCACTTCGAATAGCTATCGACGACTACTAAATATGTTAGGTCACGAAATGAAAAAAAATCAATATGTATCCTTTCGAACGGTTTTGATGTACACGGCCAAGGTATGACGGTATGCTTGCTCGGCATGTCCGCCGTAACGGAACATGTTTTACACGCATTACACATATTTTCTATATCTAAATCCAGACCTGGCCACCAGACATAACTCCGTGCCAGTCCCTTACATTTTACTACACCTAAATGTGAACCGTGTATCTCATTAAGCACTTTAGCCCGAAGCGTGGCCGGCACTACTACCCGACATCCCCACATAAGACAACCCCCCTCAACAAATAATTCATCACGTCTCCTATAGAAAATTTCTAATTCCGGTCGCACTGCTCCTGATACCGGCCACCCCGATCGCACAAAGCCAATAACTTGACATAAATTTTTATCTTTACCTGTTTCTATTTGCAACTCTTTTGAATCTACGGGAAAATTATTTTCTATAAATCGAATGTAGGTCATCTCATCGTCCTGCTTAAACTCATCCTTCTCATCTAATGGCAATCTAGACAACGCGTCAGCCCTATTATAGGTTGAACGCACGTATTGTATCTCGTACTGGTAGCCCGACAGTAAAATAGCCCAACGCACTAACCGTCCCGCGGCCGTGTGCGGTATATCTTTTTTCGAACCGAAAATGGTCACCAGCGGTTGATGATCCGTTCGCAATATAAATTTACGTCCATATAAATAAGAATGAAATTTTTTCACACCAAACACGATCGCAAGCGCTTCTCTTTGCACCTGACTGTAGTTGGTCTCGGCCGGAGTGAGCGTGCGTGACGCATACGACACGGGTCGCTCGCCGGCCGCCGTGTCGTGCGTAAGCACGGCGCCGACGCCGCGCGCGCTCGCGTCGCAACATAATATCAAAGGCAAATCTGCACTGTAATGTATGAGCACCGGACACTGCGTTAACGCTAATTTAATTTCATCGAAAGCTAGCTGATGTTCCTCCGACCACCTCCACGGAATATCCTTTTTTAATAATTTATACAATGGTGAAAGAATTAATGAAAGGTTTTTTATAAATTTTGAATAAAAATTTATCATTCCTATAAAAGACTTTAATTCGGTAATATTACCTGGCCGTGGTGCTTCTAATACTGCTTTAATTTTATTTTTGTCCGTGCGAATTCCATTTTCAGTTATTACAAAACCTAAATAAGACACCTCTTTTGAAAAAAAAGTACATTTTTCTTTGCGAACGGTGAGACCCGAATTTGAAAGTTTATCAAAAACCGCGTATAAATTTTTTATGTGCTCCTGCTCCGTTAATCCTGTTATTAAAATATCATCTAAAAAAATAGACACATGGGGAATTCCTACAAATAACCGTTCAATAATTCGTTGAAAAATCGATGGGGCCGAAGCTAGCCCATACACCAGTCTATTGTAAACATAAAGGCCTCGATGTGTATTTACGACGGTTACGAGTTTCGAATCGTCCAACTCGATCTGGCTGTATGCCTCCGAGAGATCTATTTTAGAAAACCGTTTACCCCCACTTAAGTTATTGAATAAACATTCGGCACGAGGAAGCGGATATCTATCTACTTCCAAAGAGGGATTAACAGTGCTCTTGTAATCCCCACATATTCGCAACGCCCCATTACTTTTGAGCACTACTACTAGGCAGGAAGCCCATTCGGAAGTGGTAACAGGAGAAATAATACCAGCGTCCTCCATGCGCCGCAGCTCGGCGTCGACGCGCGGGCGCAACGCGAGCGGCAGCGGGCGCGCGCGCCGGTACACGGGCTGTGCGCCCGCGCGCAGCCGCAGCGCCGCCCGCTCGCCCCGCAGCCGGCCCAGCTCGCCGCTAAACACTGACGGGTCCCTGTTTACTAGCGACTCTGGATCGAACCGAGCGCGCTCGTCACCGACGGATTCCGAATCACTCTTTGCCGTTAGCAATGAATTCACCACCATCACGTTAATATTCAACTCCTTGAGCCACTCTCGACCTAGCAGTGGGACGCCTCCCTTACGTATCACGTACAGTTTAAGGTTCTTTGTTACATCACCGTGAGACACTAACACGTTCGCATAACCGAGGGACGTAATAACGTTTCCGTCATATCCTTTTAACGTTAAATTATCCTTGTTTAGCGGTACGTTCCTCGCAAAAAGTCGTCCGTAGGTGTCTTCACTGATACAGGCTATCGGCGACCCCGTGTCTACGTGCATTCGTAGCCGGTGACCCGCGACGATGACGTCAGCCAGCACGGGCTCGCGGCTGCCCCCGCCGCCGAGCCGCACCATGTACAGCCCGCTGGGCCCCTCGCCCCCGTCGCCCGCGCGGCTGCCCTCTTCCACGTCCTCGTCCGCACCGCACTCCGCTTCACCGCAATCCAACCTGAATACTCTTCTCTCCTCGTTTCTCAAATTAGGACACACTCTCCTCAGATGACCCCGCTTCAGGCAGACCTGACACACGTAGGACGAGAACTTGCAAGTCTTCATGCTGTGGTCCTTGGCCCCGCAGCACTGGCACTGGCCCCGGGTCGCGGCCGCCGCCCCCGGTCGCTGCGACCGTCGGCGCGCCCCGCCCCTCTGCCCGCCGGCGCCCTGCCTCGCGCCGCGTGCAACGCGTGCACCGGAGCCTCCACGTCTCCCGACCGCTGTTCCATAGCCGCCGCATCATTCATAGCCGCTTCTAAGCTCACGGCCTCGCTGAATGCTGTAGAATACGTAACGTTTTCTTTACAAAATAGCCGTTGACGTATAGTTTCGCTTCGTAATCCACACACGAATTGGTCCCGGAGATTTTCATCTAAATTACTTTTGAAATTACAAGACCGGGCCAGGTGTTTTAACGCCGTCGCAAATTGCGTAACCGTCTCATCCGAGTTCTGGGTTCTCTTTCTAAACTTGTATCTCTCTGCGAGAACTGACGGTGTAGGCTGGACGTGTTTCCGCACGAGGAGTATGAGGTCATCGTATTTTACATCCGCCGGCTTCTTAGGATTACACAGATCGACCATAAGCTCGTAGGTAGCATCTCCAACGCAAGCGATCAATGTCGGTACACGTAGGTCGTTTTTAACGTCGTTCACCAAAAAGTATTGTTCCATACGCTCAATATACGTCGACCACGAACCCGTACTAAGGTTAAATTCACTTAACTTCCCGATGGACATTTTACGGATAGAAATTAAATACCGACTGCGCCACTGTAGTGTATTAGTAGGGCAACAGAATAATACGCGGCAGAACAGAACGACAGCCATTTATTCACTAACCATCCGTACCAATGACCTACCCACATGTTACATTTATTAAAGGTATACACCCCAGTTAAAACATTTCTTTTGTTTTTTTTCATGAGAACATCGAATTTGACAAGGTCAACGAGCAAAATCAGTTAAGTAATGAACGGGCACAGACGTAATGGCAAGAGACCCAGAGCAAGGCTATCGTCGTTACCGGGAGGACGCGCTCCTAAATCGAGAAGAACGACTACATCTGCTTGGGTAATTGAAGATGTTCAGTCAAGCGAAACCCTAACTGCGCCATTGGCTGAACCGCCTTTGGGGCCAACGGCAGAACCTCGAGAAGAACATCTCCAGAATACGACACCGCAGGCAGCACCTGAGCAGCAGACTTCAAGTTTCACTGTAGAAGAGGTATTTAAACTTTTATCATCTCTTCATCAAGGTGACAGGAGCAAACATCAGCTAAGTAATAACCATGTAAATAATGTAGTACCAGAATTTGACCCATCGAGTAAAACTCAAAATATAGAAAGTTGGTTAAGAAAAGTTAATGAATGTAGTAGGATTTACGATTGGGATCAGAAGCAGACCATACATTTTGCTCTACAAAAGTTAGTGGGACTTGCGAAAAAGTGGTTCGAAGCTTTACCATCTGTTGATTATGACTGGGATGAGTGGCAGACGAGGCTTCGTAAAGCTTTTCCTAATGAGCAGAATTATGGTCTGCTTCTTGAAGAAATGCTTGCACGCACAACCCAAAATGGCGAGAATCTTGGAGAATACTTTTATGATAAACTTACATTAATAAATCGGTGTGAAATCAAAGGTCAAAAGGCCGTAGATTGTGTTGTTCATGGTATTCTCGACAAGTCTATCAGAAATGGCGCGCAAGCATTAAACTGTAGGGAACCGGAGGACCTTTTGAGTTTTCTCAATTCACAGCGACCTACTGATTCGACTTACCCTAAAAAGCGCATTGACCAGATCAATCGTCCTTCTGCTTCAGGTTCGAATGAATCGGGCGTAATATGTTTTAATTGCCGATCAAAAGGACACGCCTTCCACAAGTGCCCCAAGCCCATTATTAAATGCCATAAGTGTTCTAGAGTAGGGCATGATTCAGAAACTTGCAAACTCATTCCCTTGACGCCACGACCGACAAATGACCGAAAGACTAATAACGAGGACCGAAAGACTTTGACAATTTCTATTAACAATAACATCAACGACAAATTCTACAAAAAGGTTACTGTTAACGATCACGACTTTGTCTCTTTTATAGATTTTGGCAGCGAGTGTACTTTGATGCGTGAATCAGATGCCTAAAAGTTGAATTTGCCTAGAAATTTAACTGAGCTCCCAGCGATAAGAGGATTCGGAAACTCGTTAGTAATACCGATCTATAAGAGTTTCATTTCGTTGAAACTCGATGACGTCGATGCGCGCCTGTTAGCTTTTGTAGTTCACGACGAACTCTTACATACTCCCCTTCTCATAGGCCAAGACTTCACGGAACTACCATATGTAACCGTTTTAAAAGACTCTAACAAGCTCATCTTTTATAAAAGTCCCGCAGTCACTGACTCTCCTCCACAAGATGAAGTTATCAAACTGAGATCATCAAAGAATTGTGAAATACAAAAAATTGGGTTAGTAGAGGTATGCACGGGGAACCCTACTTATTGTGGTGACGTTTATATGGCAGGGTATAGTTGTGCGGAACCGGGTAAGGAGTATCACTTGCATCAAGGTACTTATCGTATTGACCACGGTAAGGGTCACTTAGTGGTCACTAATTTAAGGTCTGAAAAATTATCGCTTCCCTCAAATACTTTGCTAGCTCGAGCCACACCTTTTGTGGAAGATAAAACTTATCATGTTAATCGAATTTGTAAAGACCCCTCCATGATGAAACCGTTAGAGCGATCAGAAATTAGAGTTGGCCAAGATGTTAATGATACCGATGTAGATAAGTTGTTTGCGTTGTTACAGGCATACCGTGACTGTTTTGCAATGAATCTCAGTGAAATAGGGCTTGCAAAGGACGTTGAAATGACTATAGATTTAAATGATGAGCGGCCCGTAGTATATAGACCTTACCGTCTGTCATTTTCAGAAAGGGAGCAAGTTCGTGTTCTAATTGATGAACTGTTAGAAAACGATATTATTCAAGAGTCTGATTCGGAATTTGCAAGTCCCATTTTATTGGTAAAAAAGAAAACTGGTGAAACAAGGCTATGTGTCGACTTCAGGGCGCTCAATAATAAAACGAGGAAAGATTGCTTTCCTCTTCCTCTGATTGAAGATCAGCTCACTAACCTTAGCGGTAATCGGTTTTTTACATCATTAGACCTTGCTTCGGGTTACTATCAAGTCCCAATGGCCCAGGGAAGCCGCCGATATACAGGGTTTGTTACGCCGGACGGACATTTTGAATTTAAGCGTATGCCGTTCGGCCTAGCGAATGCCCCGGCGGTATTTCAGAGACTTATCAATAAAATGCTAGGTTCAAAACGGTTCGAATCTGCATTAGCCTACCTAGATGATATTCTTGTGCCATCAGAAAATTTAGAACAGGGATTCCAACGACTCGAGGAAGTTCTCAAACTCTTACGGCACATGGTCTAACTCTAAAGTTGTCGAAATGTAGATTTTTTGATAGCGTTATAAATTATCTCGGTTACGAAATTTCATATAACGGAATACGACCTGATGAACACAAAATTTTGGCTGTTAAAGAATTTCCAGTGCCGAAAAACGTTCATGAGGTCCGTCAATTTTTAGGACTTGCCGGGTACTTTCGGAAATTCATCAAGAGCTTTGGCGAGATTGCGCGGCCTCTTACAAACTTATTAAAAAAGGATATCTCCTTTCAGTGGACTGAAGTAGAATCTAGAGCCTTTGCTCTGTTGAAAAATAAATTAGTAGAGCGGCCAATTTTATCCCTCTATAATCCCAACTTAGATACTGAACTACATACAGACGCTAGTGCTTTGGGTGTAGGCGGCATATTGCTACAGTGGCAGGAAAACCCGCGAGTTCTAAAACCAGTCGCTTACTTCAGCAGACAAACTACACCCGAAGAACGACATTTGCATTCTTACGAGCTAGAGACATTAGCCATTGTCTGTTCCTTAAAAAAATTTAGAGTTTATCTGTTAGGCATCAATTTTAAGGTAATAACAGATTGTCATGCTATTAGGACTACTCTTACTAAACGCGACCTCGTGCCACGTATCGCTAGGTGGTGGCTCCAAATAAGTAAATTCACTTTTACTATAGAGTACAGACCTGGTGTTCAAATGGCGCACGTCGATGCCTTAAGTCGCAATACTAAATTGACTGACCATACTGACGACTCTACTACCGTTTATAACATTGACACAGAACATTGGCTTTTAACCCTACAAATGACCGATCCTGACATTGCAAGAATAATGAAAGTCTTGAAACCAGAAAATGACGAAGAATCAAAGGACATTAAGAAAAATTTTGTTTTAAAGAATCATAAATTATATAGAAAAGTTGATGATAGAATGTGCCTTGTAGTTCCACGTAGTGCGCGATTTCAAGTCTGTCGATCTAGTCACGATGAAATAGGGCATTTAGGCGAGACAAAAACGATTGAGAAGATTCAGAGTCAATACTGGTTCCCTAAGTTACGTAAGTTTGTTAAAAAGTATGTGCGATCTTGTATACAATGCGCCTACAATAAAGATAGTGCTAAGAATCGCAAATCTGGTCATTTGTACCCTATTCAGAAGGTTGATATTCCCTTTCATACTGTCCATATCGACCATTTAGGCCCATTCATGAAAAGTAGAAGGGGAAATACCTATATCTTGACTGTGGTGGATGGCTTCACTAAATACGTTTTTGTGAAACCGGTGAAAGACACAAAAACCAAAAGCACCCTTAAGGTTCTTGACAGCATATTTCATGATTTTGTTCTACCTTTCCGAATTATATCTGATCGTGGGCCATCCTTCACTTCAGGTGCTTTTAAAAAGTTTTGTGACTCCAACGGGATTAAGCATGTATTAAACGCAGTCGCGTGTCCCAGAGCCAACGGACAAGCTGAACGTTTTAACCAAACGATTTTAAATTCTTTAATTAAGCACAACACGGGTAATGATGAACGTGACTGGGACACGTGGCTGGGGAAAATACAATGGGGTATTAATAATACCATTAATAATACCACTCAAAAAACGGCATCGGAAGCTCTATTTGGATGTAGACTTCGCGACGGTTTGGCCAATAAGCTGGATGTCGGTACTGATGACGCTACAAGAAATATAAAGAATTTAAGGGATGACATCAGCGCCAATATTAGCGCCATGCAGGAGAAACAAAAGCGTCACTATGATAGTGATAGAGCATCCGCTGCCGTTTACAAAGAAGGAGATTTAATTAAGATTACTAGAACCAACTTTTATAACAAAGGCAATAGCACTAAACTTTTGTCTAAATTTATAGGTCCATATAGAATTGTAAAAGTCCTCGGCAATGATAGGTACAAAATTGCCAATATTCCAGGATTCAATAAAAGGTGTAAGTCGTTTGAGACTGTTGTTGCTGCAGATAGAATTAGACCCTGGATAAATATAAACATTTCCAATTCCAACCCCGAAAAATCTGGAAATAGCTCTGTAGAATCATCTGATTACGACAGTGACGATAATATTCCTTTGTCTAAATTGCAACAACAATCTTCAGCGGCCAATGTGATGATTTAATTTAAAACTTATTCCGTTACTATGTTAACCATGCGCCTAAATAGATATAATATAATGATTTATTCAATGTAATTTTAAAATTGAAGATTATATACTATAATTTGATTATTTGTTTACTTTAAAGTAGATAAGTGCACCAGGAGGTTGCACTTTTTCGGATGGCCGAATGTGATGATTTTCTTAATTTATAATTATTTAAAAATTTATAGATGTTTATTGTAACGTTTTTCATAATTATTTGTAATTTACTCATTCTTTTTATTCGATTAAAACCCGATTTTAAAGAAAGCAATGCTGGCATCACTGATTGCACGATGACCACCCTTTCTTGGAGTGGGGATTTTTCTTACTCGGATCGGTCGAGCGGTCATTCATGATTCATTCTAGTGTGAACCTTGCACTCGAACGGTTGTCTAAGAAGAAGCTCTGTACCAATTATTGCTGTACAAATAAATGATGTTAATTAAGTAGTTGGAAGTGACAAGTGATCGTGATTCTTAGTTATAATAAAGTATTAAACATCTTCTGAAGTGTGTGTATAAATAAACGAGTGTTGTTACCAGTACTTCGGAGTTTTAATTTATCAAACATGTATTACTTATATTTCACGAACAATATGCATGGTTCCAACGCTTACAAAAACATTAGAGTACGTGCCGAAACAGTAACATATGCCCTCTGGCACTCTTATCTTGAGTTTTTTAGGGTTGGACGACTTAATACAATCTATTTTCCTTCATATCCGAAAAGAATTCTTAGGATTCACTTTCCGCCTCGACTCGGTTGCCAATATCACACATTGAGGGATTTATTTTAGTCCTTTATCAAACGGGACCTGAATATATTTCCATTCACCAAACTCCGGCGTTGCTATAGAAATTGTTGAACTGCGTTGATTTCATTCATCACCCTTATCCTACGACAAATCGTATATAAAAATTCTTACTAAAGGAGCATTGTATGAGGGTCTGGCGATAACGTGTGAAAAATAAGTACGATGTGGATAACAATGTTACACGAGAGGCTTGAACATTGAACAACACACCGTCTAATGAATCTTTGAAACCGGTATACGTTTGTACTTGGCAGCGCAATTCACAATTTGTATATTTTTTATTATAAATTGAATATTCTACAAAATATTTTTCTTTATTATGCTTATTTAAATAATACCTAACACAACTAAAATAACTTTTTATAAAGTAAATGAGAGACATGACTTGCTTAGTAGTGGACCATCAATTGGTTGCAGCCAACCTGGTTAACTTGGAATATCAGTGGAGTTAATAATTGTAAAAACAATACTTAAATATTATTATGTTACTTGGGATAGGTTAAATTCTACAATATTTTTTACACTATTATACTATAGGTATCTTTAATTTATCCAATGAAATATAGAATGCATAATAATTATGTTACGGATGATATAAAAACATGCGCCGGTACGCATCATGTGTGATGCTCGTACGTTTCAAAATTACATTTTTGGGATCTCCTTTAGGACCGTCTTTTGATCCATCTTTTGTACTTTAATATTGTAACTTCAAGTGAGGTGATAAAGTTCAATTTTAAGTGAAATTTCAGCAATGCGCAGCGGTGCCGTCGGAAGGTCTGGGGTCTGGGCGGCCTCCGAAGGGTCTCGTAAATAAATAATCCCATAAGTCTCGTTAGGCGAATTTCACAAATGGCTTGTTAGCTGTACAAATGTTAAGGATGTTTTTGGTTTACATTAGCCATTAACATATCTGTAGAATAATTTCCGGCGGAAGGCGAGCGGAGCGACTCACGCTTCTCAGCATTAAGGATTTATCTCAGTCGCGCTCGAGGACTGCCGGCTGGTTCATCCGGAGTTGTCGGTAATTAATATAGCGAAGATTAAGTATACAAAAATGTTTAAATCGTGTATCCAGGGCTGCAGGGCCTTGCTCTACTTAGCTTAGCTTCTCCAACTGGGTAAAGCGTGGGATACTTACAGTTTTTTCATTTAACACATATTATCTTAGCATTTTATATACAGGGTGGAAAAAAGACGGTAGTTCAAGGGAAAGTACCCTGAATATTGATGATGGAAAATTTTACTGAAAGGAAACATTTCTTTATTTTCACAAGTAAGTTAAACTGCATTCAAAGATTTTTGAAAATTCACCTGCTTGGGCCGGGTATCGAACCGGTGAAATGTGAAAAAAACATTCTGTATTTTTATGATGCCACAACCGAAAGGTTATTCATAAGTTCCTACTTACTATCAAAAGTAACCCCCGTATTCAAGAACAACACTATGAGGTCTCACAGTGCTAGCGAGTGCATAGTGGCATTAAAACCATTTCTTATACAATACTTGATTGAAGTCCTTCGCTGTGCGTTTGTCAAAATCGATAAAGTAGCTGCCAAGCTACTTTACCGAACGCATAGTATTGGTTTGACTTCTATCAAAATAGAAAGAAAGGACTGTATTATTTGTATTGTTATCTTTGTCTGTTGCCTGTGTCAAATGACTAGAGTGAAGTTTGCCGCATCAAAAGGACCAATAAGAGGGCTGTATACAGCTCTGTGCGTCCGCACAGCCAAGTGATACTTAAGGGTCGACTATGAAACTGAAGGCTTGCCATGACCAACGCACTGAGAAATGCCTTACTTCGCATAGTATTGCTTCTTTACTTAGACAAGTATTGTTCTTGAATACGGGGGTAAGTCCGCTTACTCGTACCTAACCTAGCGTTTGCTAATTTTGGTTAGAGTCAAGTGTCCCCCGAAGTAGGCTAAACGGTTTAAGTTTGACAACTGAAAGAATTCTCAAAAATAGGTTAGATAAATAATGAATCACGCTGAATATCACGCTTTCTTCGGTAAAATGTGACAATAATATAATTTTCACGCAACGAGAAGAAAAAGTTAAGTATAATATGAAAAAGAAAACACCATTACCATAAAGAAGCCAAAGTTTAAGTAATTGAAAAGACTTTTCCTACCAAAGGGAGGCGCGTCATCAGTTTTATGGTTTTTTTTTACGTTTGGTTCGGTTTTCCTGGACGCCTCAATTAGCTAACCAACAGAAAGTGAAATCACGTGTCAGCCGTGTCTGGTTCAAAAGGAGGAGGATCCATTAGTCTTTACTGTCCTGTGCATGTACTCGTATATATTTTTAAACATTAATTACGCACTTCGTTCGCTTCCAGTAAATAATCGTGCATCATAAACTTTTTTATGAGCGAAAAGATTCCCATTGGTTCGAAATATTTTTTGCAATATTCATGCTCATCTTTTTTCGACAATCTAATAGAAAAGCAAAGAAAATCAGAAAGGTAGTTGTAAACGTAGTCGGTCATGCCTCGTTTGATTGTCGAGTGGCCGAGTTCCGGCGGAGGGCCGTTCGCTTAAGCACTTCCACTAATGAAGTTATTTGTGTTTCTATCACATTTATTTTCGTTCCTTTACCGGCTTACAAGGTCGTAAATTAACATTTTTTAAATAGTGCGCTGATGCCAATCTCGATATCATGAATCATCTCATGAATCTTGAAACTATTGGATTGGTCTTCCGTAGTTTTAAAAGCCCTAGAATTCTTTAATACAGAAAGTGACATTAAAAATTTCCTATTCATTCTACATTCCTTCATTTACATGCATTCATTTTACATTCCATTTTGTACCGGCTTCGCTGTTCTCTGTTTAAACCAAAGGTCGACTGGCAGAGAATGCTTATAGCATTATGTCTACCTTTTGTACCAGTTAGTTTTAAGGGTATAATAAAGTGTAAATAAATAAATAAAAATTTCCTACATTAAAAGAACGACGCAAGAAATATCATAGATAGGCTTCGAAGTATGTAGTTGTGATCCACAGCGAGTAGGTACCTACTGGTATATTCAATTTGTAAGTAAAATTACACTCTCATACAACCTGCCGTCAACAGCGCCATTTTGTACCCCTAAGTGTAACAACTAGAAGAGGCAGTATTAATTGGAAATTTGGCCTCTGAACAATAATAATAAATAATAATATTTAACCTTAAAGCTGAGTTTGAAAAATGTGGGTTTGTAGTAAATGTACAGTTACTGTAAGAGTCGGCATCACAAGAGTAACAAATATAGTCATTTTAATTGATTAAAAACGTCCGGCAACGTTAATCTCATTCCAGGAAATCTCACCGCTTAATGGGTCTCTTAATACCTACGATGATGTAGACGGCATGTCTAATAAAAGACAAACTTTTTACGCTGGTAGTGCAATATTGTCCGAGTCCACAAATTGGATGTTGTTACCTGCGGACCACGGAGGGGGGGGGGGGGGACGGGGGGGGGGAGGGCTACAAGATTACCTGGTCCGGAACAACGCCCGCGCCGGTGGAAATACGATGTATTGCTGATATAAACAAGCTGTAATGGCTGCGTTTCAATACACGAGCAACTTCTGCCGTCCTGATCGAAGCCGTAATAGAAGTGTATTACTCACATTCAACAATGTTATGTTAAGAACTTCCTACCATTGTTGTGTTCATGTGTTTAGAAATGATCAAGGGTCATTTATTCCATCATCACCATTTCAAAGCGATTGCAACAGCCAACCGTATCCTCCTCCAATCGTAATCATCAATAATGTTAAATAAATCATTGATCCTCCAGCCATATCCCAAACCAACTGACCTCGTGACTCGTGTCTCGATCTATCTATACCAAGCAGTCCTCCGTCACCATTCCCCGCTTCCAACTCACAAAGCCCGAAAATTAACTGTAATGACTGTTGCGAAAAACGTTTTGAAGGCAGCATAACCTATTTAAAATTGAACAAAATAAATCAAGATCTCTATATGATCTAACTACTTAAGATAGGACCTACCAATTTATTGTCTCCCAAGTGTGCACATTTCTACACACACTAATAATTCACATGATTCGGTATAGAGATTAAATGATATTATCCTGCCCCAGTAGCCGAAGATCCTGGCAATACTAGCGAGCGGCGAGCGGCGAGTGGCGCGGCGAGTGGCGCGGCGAGTGGCACGGCGAGTGGCGCGGCGAGTGGCGCGGCGAGTGGCGCGGCGAGTGGCGCGGCGAGTGGCGCGGCGAGTGGCGCGGCGAGGTAACCGAAGCCGCGCTATGTCGGTCACGTCTCAAACTTCGCCAGCTCAAGCCTTCCGAATGAAGATGGGATTATCGCCCAACTTCTAATTGCCCTGGATTTGAATTATTTCTTTGATAAGGCTCTCTTCATTGAAGCTGGAGCTTTATGTAGGTGATTTAGACTTTTGTACTGGAAGAACGTTTTCATTAGTATGCCTTTAGTCTACGTGAATGAGAATATTAAGCAAAAGGTTTTCCATTTGACATTGAACAGGAATCACAGCCGTAGCTACGATATTTTTGTCAATATTTGTCCAAGCAGAAGATTTTTAGAGATTCAAAAGACTCCTAAGGGGCTTAATTACGGCAACCTAATTACAGGCGAGACTGAATTTGTAAAAAAACTGGAGCGCTAGTAAAATTCTATTAAGTGTGCCGTCTCTCTAATTTTAATGGCAGCCAATTAACTAATATAATATGTATGCCGGCAGTATATTCCCCATACGATTGCCCATACAATGATTTTATAAGTCAATGAATATTCGTTTGTCACAAATCTGACAACAATTTCACTACCCATATTTTTTCAGAAAACAAACCGTTTAGTACAATTAACAACAAACTCATTTGTCACACAATATCATTTTTAGCGTGTGTCGAAATAAATACCCGCAGAAAGTTCTGGTCGCGAGAAAACTTCGAACAAACCATTGCGCTCCAACTTCTATTAAATACAATCCTTGAGAGTGAGTAACAGTAAGGAGAATAATTAAAAACCCGGCTCATCGGTTTTCTAAGTCAACAGCAAGCCCTCACTCGGTTATTTGCCCTGCCCGTCCTCCCCGCCCTCCCCGCCCCGCGCCCTCTGTTGCCCCCTAACCTACTTGTCTTATTAACGAATAGCGAACGATATTCGAGAAGGTTAAAAATATTAATAGCATCCAAAACATGGCCCGGGTTTTTTGTCCGTCCGTCTGTCCGTCTGTTTGTGTGTCCGTCTGTCCGTCTGTCCGTCTGTCCGCTTGTCCATCCGTCCGTCTGTCTATCCGTCTTCGAAGCAAAGCGCCGAGACCCCTAGTGCTAAAAATCTGTAATTTGGCATGAATACCTATACATATTCGTTAAAACTCTAGAATCGTAGAATAAAATATTGAAAAACATTTTTTTTCACACAGGTTCTTATCAACATCTGAACGTATACAGTCAAGAAGTTTGACCTCTTTAAATCTTAGATGGCTCATCTCTTGTTTAAAACATGTCAATTCATTATAGTCAGATGTCATTATGCAAAATGTGTGCTCAGACACTTTATCAATTGTATTTCTATGTATTTTCGTATCCTTAATCATTTAAACCAAAGAGACGATAAAATTGACGTGCAACGGTCCATGACTCATCACATTCCATTCGAGATGACATTATTAGTTAAGAAACAATGTTCGCTTCCATTTTACTCGTTAATCGCTGACGGATCGACTCTCGAGCCGCCATTGCTGACTTCCAGATTACTCAATCCAAACTCGCAAAGCAAACCCGGATTTCACCTCCCACGAATAACTTACTGGATTGGTATTGGAACTAAAATTAACGCAATTTCATTCGGCTCAAGTGGACTCTCACAAATTACCGACTTTATTTTCAGGAACTTTTACACTTCGAAAAGTAAGTCTATTAAGGGTGGATTCGACCAAACTTAAACTTATACACGAGTAACTATACGAGAAATAATCTATTCCATGATTATAATCTCGAGTAAATACATAGCCGTTTTTCCACGTAATCGATAGTATACTTGCGTTACGAATAACAATACGCGAATAGCAGAGTGAATGGTGAACGAAAATAAAACCCGGCAAATAAATGTTGTTCTACAACGGGATAGCGTAAGAGCATACATCATGTCAACTCGATTTTGCCGTATTATAGTGTGAAAAAGTAGCTGTCATGTAAGCTAGCTAGCTGTCAAACGTTTTATTTGTTTTTTGTTTGAGGGAATTGTCAAGTTTTGTCGTGTGGTGACAGAAATCAGATGATTGGACTGACTGATGCCATTACATTATTCTACGAATAGCTCCGTTATTCCGTGCGAAGCGGCGGTATAGAAACAATTCCCGAATAGGCCCACTATTCTTAGAATTGTAGATGGTAAAACGTAAAATTGATTTTCTCTCGATTAACTGACGATTTATTCTAAGATTAAGATTTACTCTTGTTTGGTCGAATCCACCCTAAGTCACGTAGTGTGAACACTATTATTACTGTCGGTGCACGGTGTCGGTGTAACAATATTATTGTTATCAATCAGTATCGGTAGTCGTAGTGTTCTCCTTACATATTTATTGTTTGATTTATTATAATGATGCTTGGAAATGATCAGCTAGGCAACCAGTTCTGCTCAGGTTAGAGAATACCTATTTTTGTAATAAATATAAGTTTTATTTTTAAAAGATGTGCTGAGGAGTTTCTTTACGGCTTTTCTTCTCCTCCATGACAAAGCACCTTTGCGAAAAGCTGGTAAATTAAAAAAATGACGTGCATAAGTGTATCAGTGATACCTACATGAATAAAAGATTATTTCATTTCATTTCATATGTTAGTTTGAATATAATAATCATCTCAACTAAGAATTTAACCAAGACATTAATAACAACTAAGGTAATCCTTATGTTGTATTGCCATCTAAATGAAAATACAAACTTTACTTGTTTTTGTAAAGCAGATATGAGATAACATTTAACATAAAACAAATACAATAATAAGACAACATTTCAACATTTCCTATGGAGCGATCATGAAACAAGGAATACAATAATATGAAACAAACAATTTAGCAATGTCAAGTAACATTCGCATCTAGCATTTTTGCACACGACATGCACTATTATTATTATGTACTCCGTAATATAAGTGTGTTTGCTTTAAAATGTAATTTAATTTTGTGCATTATAATTCGTAAAAATGAACATCAAACTATTAAAGTAACTAATCATGATTGATTTATATCAATGGTTCCGATTTCCAGGACTTACCATGTTTGATCATTCTACAAGTTTACTAGCACGTCTCTGTTTTCGATACGAGTTCGAGTTCAAGTTTGTTTTCAACATTGTCATCATTAATAATATACGGAGTAAATTAAAATGCTTCTTCCTGTAGTATCACACAACACACAATACATCACATGACGCGTCTACCCTAGGGCTTGAATATCGGAATCTCGGAATCTCGAAATATCGGAATCTCGGACCGTAACACCAAATATTACAATTCCGATACTGAGTGATTCGATATCGTAATATCGGAATCAGTAATTTTTTTATTTTAATTAAAACAAAATGATTTTAATGCGTGCCACAAGGTATATTGGCCACTAGGTCATAAAATTGAGCAAGTAAGTATAAATATTTTAGCTGTGTAGGGAGGTAGAGTTAATATCTTTAACCGTATTCCTGTTGTGAGTCTGCTCAGCCTACTGCACGAATAATGCGATACGGAAAAAATATATTCCAAACATAATTTATCTCCTTAATCTCGGTATACCTAAGTTAATAATTTCATCATCTTCTGCAGATCATCTGTACGAATCTCTAGTTGCTGAGAATTCGCATCTAATGGTCAATGGCCATTCACCGCAGATACCTCATTGAACATTGTATATCGGAGGTTCACATCTACAACAAAGGTTTTTAAAACCTTACGATGTCTAGACGTGAACAAAGCTAGTGGACCAGATGGTATTCCAGCTCTCTCCAGTTATCTACTGTTTTGCCACGCTTGGTTCGTCTCTCAATTAAGACGAGCATAGTGCCTCAGGCGTCGAAGCTTGCCAACGTGCAGTCCGTGCCCAAGAATGGCAATCGAGCTGACCCTGCTAATTAACGGCCAATTTCAGTTACCAACATACTCAGGAAGATTATTATTGAACATGCGCCTCGTTGCATACCTAGAACACAATGATCTCCTTAGTGACCCTAGCGCTATAGCCTAACGCATACCACTCTACCGCATTCTAGCGTAACTCACCCACTTGTATCTGGGGCGAGGACCTTAAGAATAATGTAGAGGCGATTGCCTTTATCCCTTGACATCTCGAAGGCCTTCGATACGGTTTAGCATGTTAGCCTATTGATCATGCTTCCTGCGTATGTATTCCCTGGCCTGATCAGCTGGGTTAAAGACTTTCTGAGTGAACGTTCATTTAGAGTCGTTATCAAAGATTATTCGTCCCAAGCAACCTTACATCACATATTACAAACAATGCCGGACTTTCTCAGAGATCTTTTATCTCCAGAACTCTATTCCTGCTGCATATCAACGATCTGGTCGAGCGATACCTGCCAAGCTTCTGACCAGTAACGACCAAAATACAGTCTGAAGAGAGGCCCGGGTTGAAAGAGTGAATCACTGCCTGAAGTCACCGAATAGGGCGACGCCAACCTTGTGAAATTCAACGCCACAAAAACAGAAGCATTTATTTTGGCCCTACTTTTCAGAATGTATCCTTGAAACACTCCCACCGCAAGAAATTGAGATATCCTTGAACCTTAAATTTGAGCGGTTTATTGAATCCAAAGTTAAGGCAGCTGCCAGCAAACTAGGCGTCCTAGCAAATGTGTTGCGATATTTCAAGTCACTTCAGCTTTTATCATTGTATAAAGCATAGCTTCTGCCGTACAGATGTCACATTTGGTGCAGCTGAATTTCATCTATCAGTAAAAACTATTTTGCGATTCAAAAATCCAAAAAAATTAAGGTAGTGAATTTTTAACGCGAAAACCAAACCGAATTGAATAGATTTAGGTGATATTTGCAACGAACGGGAATAAAACAGTATTATAGACGTTATTATTTCATTATCCTATTGATTAAAAACCTTTTTGCTATCCAAGACGTCCTACTTTACAATATAAAATTAAATTTAAATTATTAAAAAAAAATTATATAATTCCGATATTGATATCGGAATTCCGATATTAGCATCAAATATCGAAAATCAATATCGATATTGAAAACCTTCCGATATTACAAGCCCTAGTCTACCCACTGTTCGCGCCAGGGCGCGGCGCGGCGCGGCGCGGCGGACCGCGCGTGAAGGGTACTTCAAACTCTTTACCGTAAAGTTAAATTAATCCGCCTTACAACTGTTAATTGAAATTATTCGAAACTCCTGTAACAGCGGGTGTATACAGATCCGAATACCGCTCGTCTCGAGTGTGGCTTACGTTTAATTTAGTGGGTATACAGGTATACTTCTAAAAGTAGGTGTGATATACACTTTAAAATAGGATTACCTATTCATCCACAGTACTTGTAATTTATTGTTTTTGTTACTTCGATATGCTATAATCGTATGCTATACGTTTGATTATTACACAACTTACTAAAAATATTCTGCCAGATCTCAAATAATCAAATAAATATAAAATAAATAAAACCGGTAGGTACTCTATTTCCTTCTACTACTATTATAAGTACTATTATATAACTGTTATTACTGTGCATTACTGTGCTTCTACTTAAAATCTAACCTATCCTACTTCTATCTAACTTGATTATTTATTTCTGTCCCGCAGAACTTCCAAGCTTCTTTTCATAGTCGGCTTTCAGTTTTCAAACTTATGTCTTGTTTTGCAAGAACACGAATAAAACCGAAATATGACCATGATGATCATTAGTGAGTTGACGCCACAGTTAAGGCACTGCAAAGAGCCGCGCGCAGTTCACGGCCGACGGTATAAACTTCATTAAGATTTACCTGTGAAGTTCTCCCGGTGGCGCCGCCTGGTGGCTGGCCGGCGAGCGTGCGGCCGATCCATCGGCAGGCAGGTAGGAAGGTCGCAGCCCGCTGGGGACGCAACTTGGATAGCTTCTTGGTCTGCGCTTCTAACTAGCTAACTACCCAATTAGCTTAATGACTTGTGTGACGGTTTCTCGGCACATTACAAATATTCTTCTCACTCTTGACTAAAACATTCAACAACTATAGGGTACTTCCCGTTGACCTCGACATAGAATCTATGCTATATATGACAAGTAAAGAAAACAATCCAAAAACCGAACATTTGTATTTACATCATTAAAGAAATAACTATTACTTATTTGCATTTAGTAAATTAGTTAACTATCTATATCGATGTATGAGGACGACATTTTTCCGACGACAAAATTAATCTTACATAATTCAGTTAAAACAAGAGCAATGTTCGGTAATACATGTTTGTATGGAGCCCTCGGTGCATGAGTCTGACACGCTCTTAGCCGGTTTTTATCTATATTAATTCTATAGGGGTTCTGTTCTAGGGTCATAGACAAAGTTAACGTGTTCCTCCCTAGTACTAACTAACTTTTGTTGTTAGTTTAGTCCGGACCAACACCGTACACTACTCAGACAGAGTCGTCAAGTCTCGCGAGACCGACCAAGCTAAGTAACTGACGGTGACTTTACAGACTTCACTCAGATATTATCCTCAACTTTGCGACTTGCTAACCAATAATATCATAATGGATTTAGTATTCGTGGTGTTTTTATAACACGTTCGTAGATCGAATTGTGTTTAGATACCGGTGACATTTAAAACCGCCATTCGACGATGCTTCAAAGCAGTAACATTACTACGGAACCTGCAAAACAGCACCGCGAAATCAGCTGAACTGTGTATTTCATTGTTAATTTAGGAAATAAAAAATTAAGCTAAACTTTTTACTGCGGTAAGTCCATGTAAAGCTCATATAAATAGTTTAGCGTCAACTTTTTGCAACTTTCAATTTTGGTCACTCCACAGATTTTCTTTCTTTCTATCTTTCTTTCTTTTTCTTCTCTCGTTCTTGGCCGGCAACGCATCAGTTATGCTTTTGGTGTTGTTGATGTTCATGGGCGACGATAGCCGGCTATTTCCATAACAAAAAAAAATCGGGACTCCCAGACAATCATGTGACATGATTGTCCCGATTCATGTCATTGTATGGATAATTCCACATTAGAATGTAATGTTCACTGACATCAGTGACCAACGTCATAGTTCCTGAAAATTTACTATCAACTAGCGTTCTCATGTGCCTGTGTGTTTCATAAAATCCGTTCAGTAGATTTTGAGTGAAAGGGTACCAAAACATCCATAAATTCTCACACACTATCACACTTGTAATACTAATATAGTAGGATCTAGGATGTTAAGAAAATATTGCCAATCAATCATTACTGTACTTTTAACTAACATTAACATAAAACTAGGATTCGCAGGTGCAGTAACGGCAGAGTGCTGTCGAACATAACCTGACGAACATCCAGAATGTTAGAGCCACTCCAGCCACTGGACCACGCGAAGTGCACATTGAAAATAAAAACAAAATACTGCCACATATTGTCGCGTATAAAAAAAAGAGAAAAAAAAAGATTGATTGTTAGCTTGCGGATTTCGAATTAAAGGTGTAGGATTGGAGGTTAGAGTGTATGTGAGGTGACTTTAAAATGTAAAGAATCAAATTCTACGCGAACAAGTTATTTGTGTGAATTAAGATAAATGGTCTACTCCTTCGGCTCTCGTAGATACACTGAACTATTGGATCAAGGACCTCTTGCAAGCTTATCCTGTGGGAAGTCTATTTGAAATAAAAGATGATAATTTGAACCAGATCTTATATTGATAACTTCGCGAGTTACAGGGCGGTTCGATCCGCAAAGGCAATATTTAGACTAGGCTAAATTACGTTAGATTAAAGTTCAGATTATACTGTCCGCGATGGAGATAGGGCAACGGTTCCCGTGAGATACGATACGCACACTGACTCTACACTTTCTGGCCAGACAATATATTATTGAGATTGACTTACATGGTACCATGAACGCATCACTCCGCACGCGCAACGCAGACGAACGAAGAACGGCTGTCCATCCGGCGTGACGTCGCTGGGTGGCGAACCTCGAGATTGAAGCGCGAAGACAGTGGTCGCAGCTGCATCCAGGGTCGCAAGCGCGGGCAGGCGGATGGGGAAAACGTGCGACGCGTGACGTGGCGTGGTCATGCAAGATGCCAGCAGTAGCAGTAGAACACGGTGAATCCTTGGGATCGTCTACTGGTTGGGGTGACCAGCAGACACTAGAAGACTAGCCCTCCGGACGTCCCGTCCAAAGCAAAGCCGTCGTGGCGTGACGTGGCGTGGCGGGGCGCGCACTCCGGGGGGGAGCTCCTCGTCGAGTATGTCATCGGCGCCTGGAGACGACGAAATCCATCCTGGCTGATGATCTCGCGATCGCGAAGCGGGAGGAGTCCCGGTCCATCACGTAGAAATAAAGTTATGTGAAACGCGGTCGTGAAGTTCTAAAATGGCGGCGGTCCCATGGCGCGCCGTACGATGAAATACGGAATAAGTAATCTAAGTTACATCAAAGGAAAACGGGTGGCGACCCAGCCTGATTAGAGAAGGTTAAATACCGCGAGAAGCATGCTCGCTTCTATGGAAAAAAGCGTTCAAGAGACTTCGAACATCTTAAACGACAAGGAATATGGCGGCGGCCACACGGAACCACGCCGTGTAAAGGAAATGAGCCGGTCTCTCACGCGGAACGACACGCGAGTCCCGCGCGAGCGCTTGAGCCGAACTGATTCAACAATTCGTTCGATGCCTTCCGTCGATATCGGAAACCGTACATCGTTCAGTAATGACAGACTACTAAATCATTCAACAGCCACAGACTTCAGTCAATATAATGATTTACGATAATTGAGATTATTAAATCGTTTATGCTAGAAATGTTACTAATATTTTTCTATGCGACAATATATGAATATGTCTCAGAACGGATGTTTAATTGCGGAGAAATAAATAAAAATGTATTACCATAGACAAACGTCTGGGCGAATATGATGATATCCAAAACGCAATAAACATCGATCTAGTCTATGCTTTTGAATGAAACTTATGTTGTCAAAATATTATTAATTGGATTATCACGAATCTCTAATCTAATGTAATATTCAAAAAGAAGATTTGATGACGATTCCGAAGATACCTATAATGTCTACATTCTGTCCGGTGGTTATCGAACAGTTCCTATATGAATGTCATTGACATTGCTGAATGTTCAAAATGTAATAATTAAACCAATATAGCGTTAAATTATGAGCTGAAGGCTATTCTAGATTGTACTAAGCTATGCAAATACTAAAATAAACAAGAATGATGGAAATCCATGCATTTCATTGTATTTAAACCAATGTAGTAGGTATTTACAAAATACACTGCTACAATACCCCTCTTCGAACAAAAGAGACTAACTATCAGTTAGGCGACACAGCCGGGGTTACCGAGAAAAAAAACTTTTAAACCTAAGTTAAAGTTTTTTACTATTGTTATGAACTAACCTTAATAATACTAAAGTTCAGAAATACTGAAACCTAAGCTATGTCTTAAACTAGCAATAATATCTAATTAGATAGTTTAGATTACTGGAGGATCCTCATTTAAAACTACTAAGATATAATAACTAAGGTATGCTATCCTATAAGTAACCATAATGCTATACCTACCTAGTATGTATTGAGCATATCTAAAGTGATAAATCTAGTATTTAATACTATTTATTTTTATTGACAGAGAAAATATGGTAAGTGATACCCACTAACTTAAGCAAGCTTAAATATACTAAGTTTATTTAAAATTACTATGTAAGTATAATGATACATTTACATAATATATAGATATACCTCTAAAGTGTACCACAGTGCTGATCAGGCGACTGGGAAAAGATAACATCAGCTCATCATGGAATGATGGCTGGTTATTGTCAAAGTCCAGGAAATTATGAGTCGTCACTCATACAAAAGATTGTAAGTATGGGATAAAATTAAGATTAAGGTAATCTTAACTTCTTCAAAGAAAAAAATTTGTTCTCCATTATTGTGGGAACAATGAGAAAGATCAAAATTGCTCAAAAGTGTGTGTTCAAGGTAAAAAAGATGTGTATACACACACCACTTTTCATTTTCATGAATAGTGCAAAAAAATGTACATTTAAGTACCAAAGGTGAAATAAGTGAAAACTTAATTTCAATTGTTTAAAGAAAAGTACTGAACCGATTTTGATCAAACAAACAGTACTGAGTTCCTTGAACTGCACAGGTACAAAACCTTTTAAGTTTTGTCTAAAAAAGTGAGAATTAAAAAAAATCTCAAAATATGACATAAACTTGAAATTTTGTCACAAAAAAAGGAAAATACTTGCACATGTTATACGCCTTGTGGCACTTTAATAATGTCCTTTACATGATACTTCCCGATATTTTTTGTGTCAATTTCCTCTAATTGGTAAACAACATCAGATAGTTTGTCAACAATTTTACACTTAACAAACCTCGGTGCTAGTTTAGCTGAGAAAAACTTTGCTGCGTTTGACTGTACAAAGTTACGCCTCCACACTATATCACCCACACGCAGCCTGAGCTCTCGGCGACGCTGGTTATATCTGTGAGCGTTCTGTTTGTACGCCTTGGTCAATGCACAGCTAACACGTTGAAAGATATCTGACAGGTCATTTAAGGACTGGGCTGTTATGTTCCTAGGTGTGGGTTCGATTTCATCGTCCGAATGTGGAGCACTGCCTCTTAAGATGTGCATTGCACCGTCGGCGATGAGTTCGCGACCTCGAGCCAAAAAGTATGGTGTATAACCAGTAGCAAGATTAATTGTAGTGTTTAAGTATAGTTGTATTTGAGGGAGAAATGTCGACCACTTCCTGTGATCCTCTTCAACTAAAATAGCTAAGCAGGTTTGGATTGTTTGGTTGTATCGCTCAACAGTATTAGACTGGGGTGCATAATATGCATTATAAAAAATTTTAGGAATTGAGTGTTGTAAACAAAAGTTTTTGAAATCCTTACTTTGAAAAATTGTAGCATTATCACAGATAATAACACACGGAGTACCTTCTTTAAATAAAATTTCCGACTCAAGAAAAGAAGTGACAGTTTTAGTAGTAGCTGTCCTAAGAGGATGTAGCCAGCAATATTTTGAAAAAACGTCAACTACTGAAAGAATGTAATTATGACCAGAATATGACTTAGCCAGAGGGCCTATAATATCTATAGATAGTGTATGCATGGGACGGTCGACCTTTTTTTGATTTGTCATGTGACCGTGTGGTATATTGTTTGTGTGTTTGTAAGCTTTACATTTCTCGCAATTAGATACATAGTTTTTAATATCTGCATACATGTTTTTCCAAAAATAGTTTTCTTTTATTTTGGCTACTGTTTTAAATATACCAGGATGTACTGCGTTTAATTCATGGTTCTGCTTTATACATTCCTGTACTAATTCATGAGGTAGAACGATTTTCCAAGCATTTTCCTCGTGCAATTTAGACGTCGGTTTACTATATCGAAATAAAATATTATCTTTAATTTGATAGTTTTTATGAAACATAGGATTTATTTGCACATTTTTAAATAATGTGTTATACCATTCATCCTTAGAAGAATTACCTCCAGTGAATGTGATTGCACTAATTTCCATTCTAGACAAAATATCTGGGACTATGTGTGATGTACCCTTTCTATGTCGGATTTCAAAATCAAAACATGCTAGTTGCATGGACCAACGAGCTAAACGTCCGGAAGGATTGTTTAGTGTTTTTAACCACTTAAGACTCATATGGTCGGTTACTAAAATAAAGTGAGAACACTCTATTACGTATTATTAGCATACAAAACGCAGCATGAATAACGCTATATTACTCTATATAGCAGTCTTTTGGCAAGAAGTACCAGATCCATCTGTATTATCCGAGTCGCAAAGTGAAATTTGCCAGTAAGCTGCTGACAAGTCAATTGAAGTTAAATAGCGCGCGCCTCTGAGGTTATCTAAAATTGAGGATATATAAGGTAATGGATAAGAGTCCTTTATAGTGACGTCATTCAACTTTCTGGCATCTAGACAAAATCTAAGTGAACCGTCTTTTTTTGAAGTCATAACGACAGGACTTGACCATGGTGACTTCGATGGTGCGATGACACCTAATTGTAACATTTTATCGACTTCCGCATTTAATGCTTGTAATTTTGCTGGAGATAAAGGATAGTATTTTTGTTTAATTGGTGGTCCTGTTGTTATAATTTTATGTTCAATTATATCGGTTTTACCTAAACCGTTAGTTTCAGAGTCAATGGTTCTAAATTTATTAATCAATTTGTCTAACTCAATTGATTCCAATGGAGAAAGTTCACTCTTGGAAATTATACCACAAAATTTATTTAAAAGTTGATAGTGAATATTGTGAATATTCTCTGTAGATGCCACATTGTTGCAGTTGAATGAATTAAAAATTCCAGATTGATAAACAAAATCCATTCCTAAAATAAAGTTATCCGATATTTCCGGTATAACCATAAATGTTATGTTAAAAATTTTACCATTATAATTAATAGGTACTAACATAATTCCTATTGTTTTAACTTCAGAGCCGTTAGCGCATCTAGCAATTAAGTCAGTTGACTGTAACTCGAATCCTAATTCGTAAAGTTTGTTATGGTAGCTGTTACCTATAACTGAAAGATTGGCACCGGTATCCAAAAGTCCTTTATAAGTAAAGTTATTTATTGAAAATTCAAGAAAAATTCTGTTGTCAAGATTTGTAGATGAAATGCCTGGTGTAACTGTACCTAAACATTGTTGTGAATTAAAACTAGATATTCCTAGAGTAGTTACGTTTTTTGAATTTGAAGGTTGCTGCTTAGTCGGGTGGGTAGCTAAGGGTGGGTTACACTTAGGACAAACGGACGTAAGTGTACCTTTTGCCTTACACTTGAAACAAACAATATCGCGAATTGTTTTACAGTGTTTATATGAATGACCCGCTTTTTTGCATTTAAGGCATATAATAGAAGAATTAAATTTCTTTTGAGGTTGTGTGTTGACAACGTTAATTTGTTTTTGACTTTTAGAAGGCCTGTTATTGGAACTGGAAGATGGTGAGACAGCATATGCCTCGTAACGTTTGCCTAAAGAAATTAATCTGTCGATGGTGTCTATATCATTGACAGCCAAAAGTTGTGCGTAGACGGGTAGCAAGTTATGTTTAATGATTTCAATAAGGGTGCTTTCCGTTAGGGGAGAAGTTAGCCTTGAATTCATTGTTTGCATGTCTAAAATGTACATATGTAAAGGTTGATTCGAGCTTTGTTTATGATCCCTAATTTGTTTTTCTAATACGTAGTCACTGTCAAAGGCTGTAAAGAATGATTTAAATTTAATATGTAAGTCATCTAAAGTAACTACTGAATCTCTGATTTGCCTATAATAATCGAGGGCTTTGCCTCCTAAAAGGTCAGAAAAACATTTGACGACTTTTGATTCAGGAATATCCTTACATCTCATACAATCGTTAATCCGCAAGAAAAAATCCACTAAACTTGAATCGCCTGTAAACTTCAAATTCCACGATTTTAAGTTATCATCCCTTATCACATAAGTAATCCTATTATCTGGTTGACCTTGGACAGGTTGATCAAAATTTGAACCATGAAACAAAGAGGCTGATGTTTGTGGCTGTGAGAATGGTTTATCCCGATGCGTCACATTACTAAAAGATTCCTTTAAATCTGGATCATCAGTTAAGTTATCAGTCGAATCATGAAAAGCTTCAAGTGGGGTCGCCATTATAACAAAATAGTTGTGAAAACAACTTTAAGTGTTGGTAAATAAACAGTGTTTGCACAAAGAGAAAAGGCTGGTATATTCAAGACCTCGCTAACTATATAGTCAAAGGCTGTGATATCCAGAAAAAAAACAATTGCAAGTACAATAACAAAATTTTATAATTATTGTTTGCGACTGCTAAAAAATATACAAACTTGTAAGTTTGTCAAAAAAATAATGTTCCGTTAAAGAGACGTTCCAAAGAATGCAATCAAAATTCACTGTTTAGTTACCAAACGATACTAGAGAAAAATTTCTCTTGTACAAAAATATGACAACTCAGAAAATTACCAAAAGTTGATGTAACAAGTAACTTCACAAAAAAAATATCCCAAACAGAATCCACAGGATAAGGATAATTAAATAAGTTCGGGCGCCATTGTCGCGTATAAAAAAAAGAGAAAAAAAAATGGCATTAATTTAAATAATATGCCAAAATATCTGCATTTTAATTTAATATGTATAACATGTGCAAGTATTTTCTTTTTTTTTGTGACAAAATTTCAAGTTTGTCATATTTTGAGATTTTTTGTAATTCTCACTTTTTTAGACAAAACTTAAAAGGTTTTGTACCTGTGCAGTTCAAGGAACTCAGTACTGTTTGTTTGATCAAAATCGGTTCAGTACTTTTCTTTAAACAATTGAAATTAAGTTCTCACTTATTTCACTTTTGGTACTTAAATGTACATTTTTTTGCACTATTCATGAAAATGAAAAGTGGCGTGTGTATACACATCCTTTTTACCTTGAACACACACTTTTGATCAATTTTGATCTTTCTTATTGTTCCCACAATAATGGAGAACAAGTTTTTTCTTTGAAGAAGTTAAGATTACCTTAATCTTAATTTTATCCCATACTTAAAATCTTTTGTATGAGTGACGACTCATAATTTCCTGGACTTTGACAATAACCAGCCATCATTCCATGATGAGCTGATGTTATCTTTTCCCAGTCGCCTGATCAGCACTGTGGTACACTTTAGAGGTATATCTATATATTATGTAAATGTATCATTATACTTACATAGTAATTTTAAATAAACTTAGTATATTTAAGCTTGCTTAAGTTAGTGGGTATCACTTACCATATTTTCTCTGTCAATAAAAATAAATAGTATTAAATACTAGATTTATCACTTTAGATATGCTCAATACATACTAGGTAGGTATAGCATTATGGTTACTTATAGGATAGCATACCTTAGTTATTATATCTTAGTAGTTTTAAATGAGGATCCTCCAGTAATCTAAACTATCTAATTAGATATTATTGCTAGTTTAAGACATAGCTTAGGTTTCAGTATTTCTGAACTTTAGTATTATTAAGGTTAGTTCATAACAATAGTAAAAAACTTTAACTTAGGTTTAAAAGTTTTTTTTCTCGGTAACCCCGGCTGTGTCGCCTAACTGATAGTTAGTCTCTTTTGTTCGAAGAGGGGTATTGTAGCAGTGTATTTTGTAAATACCTACTACATTGGTTTAAATACAATGAAATGCATGGATTTCCATCATTCTTGTTTATTTTAGTATTTGCATAGCTTAGTACAATCTAGAATAGCCTTCAGCTCATAATTTAACGCTATATTGGTTTAATTATTACATTTTGAACATTCAGCAATGTCAATGACATTCATATAGGAACTGTTCGATAACCACCGGACAGAATGTAGACATTATAGGTATCTTCGGAATCGTCATAAAATCTTCTTTCTGAATATTACATTAGATTAGAGATTCGTGATAATCCAATTAATAATATTTTGACAACATAAGTTTCATTCAAAAGCATAGACTAGATCGATGTTTATTGCGTTTTGGATATCATCATATTCGCCCAGACGTTTGTCTATGGTAATACATTTTTATTTATTTCTCCGCAATTAAACATTCGTTCTAAGACATATTCATATATTGTCGCATAGAAAAATATTAGTAACATTTCTAGCATAAACGATTTAATAATCTCAATTATCGTAGATCATTATATTGACTGAAGTCTGTGGCTGTTGAATGATTTAGTAGTCTGTCATTACTGAACGATGTACGGTTTCCGATATCGACGGAAGGCATCGAACGGATTGTTGAATCAGTTCGGCTCAAGCGCTCGCGCGGGACTCGCGTGTCGTTCCGCGTGAGAGACCGGCTCATTTCCTTTACACGGCGTGGTTCCGTGTGGCCGCCGCCATATTCCTTGTCGTTTAAGATGTTCGAAGTCTCTTGAACGCTTTTTTTCCATAGAAGCGAGCATGCTTCTCGCGGTATTTAACCTTCTCTAATCAGGCTGGGTCGCCACCCGTTTTCCTTTGATGTAACTAAACTTGATTACTTATTCCGTATTTCGTCGTACGGCGCGCCATGGGACCGCCGCCATTTTAGAACTTCACGACCGCGTTTCATATAACTTTATTTCTACGTGATGGACCGGGACTCCTCCCGCTTCGCGATCGCGAGATCATCAGCCAGGATGGATTTCGTCGTCTCCAGGCGCCGATGACATACTCGACGAGGAGCTCCCCCCCGGAGTGCGCACCCCGCCACGCCACGTCACGCCGCGACGGCTTTGCTTTGGACGGGACGTCCGAAGGGCTAGTCTTCTAGTGTCTGCTGGTCACCCCAACCAGTAGACGATCCCAAGGATTCACCGTGTTCTACTGCTACTGCTGGCATCTTGCATGACCACGCCACGTCACGCGTCGCACGTTTTCCCCATCCGCCTGCCCGCGCTTGCGACCCTGGATGCAGCTGCGGCCACTGTCTTCGCGCTTCAATCTCGAGGTTCGCCACCCAGCGACGTCACGCCGGATGGACAGCCGTTCTTCGTTCGTCTGCGTTGCGCGTGCGGAGTGATGCGTTCATGGTACCATGTAAGTCAATCTCAATAATATATTGTCTGGCCAGAAAGTGTAGAGTCAGTGCGCGTATCGTATCTCACGGGAACCGTTGCCCTATCTTCATCGCGGACAGTATAATTTGAACTTTAATTTAACATAATCTAGCCTAGTCTAAATAATACCTTTGCGGACCGAACCGCCATGTAACTCGCGAAGTTATCAATATAAGATCTGGTTCAAATTATCATCTTTTATTTCAAATAGACTTCCCACAGGATAAGCTTGCAAGAGGTCCTTGATCCAATAGTTCAGTGTATCTACGAGAGCCGAAGGAGTAGACCATTTATCTTAATTCACACAAATAACTTGTTCGCGTAGAATTTGATTCTTTACATTTTAAAGTCACCTCACATACACTCTAACCTCCAATCCTACACCTTTAATTCGAAATCCGCAAGCTAACAATAAATCTTTTTTTTTTCCTTTTTTTTATACGCGACAATTGGCGTCATTGGATTATTGGCTCCATTATTGTGGGAACAATGAGAAAGATCAAAATTGCTCAAAAGTGTGTGTTCAAGGTAAAAAAGATGTGTACACACACACCACTTTTCATTTTCATGAATAGTGCAAAAAAATGTACATTTAAGTACCAAAGGTGAAATAAGTGAAAACTTAATTTCAATTGTTTAAAGAAAAGTACTGAACCGATTTTGATCAAACAAACAGTACTGAGTTCCTTGAACTGCACAGGTACAAAACCTTTTAAGTTTTGTCTAAAAAAGTGAGAATTAAAAAAAATCTCAAAATATGACATAAACTTGAAATTTTGTCACAAAAAAAAAAAGATTGATTGTTAGCTTGCGGATTTCGAATTAAAGGTGTAGGATTGGAGGTTAGAGTGTATGTGAGGTGACTTTAAAATGTAAAGAATCAAATTCTACGCGAACAAGTTATTTGTGTGAATTAAGATAAATGGTCTACTCCTTCGGCTCTCGTAGATACACTGAACTATTGGATCAAGGACCTCTTGCAAGCTTATCCTGTGGGAAGTCTATTTGAAATAAAAGATGATAATTTGAACCAGATCTTATATTGATAACTTCGCGAGTTACAGGGCGGTTCGATCCGCAAAGGCAATATTTAGACTAGGCTAAATTACGTTAGATTAAAGTTCAGATTATACTGTCCGCGATGGAGATAGGGCAACGGTTCCCGTGAGATACGATACGCACACTGACTCTACACTTTCTGGCCAGACAATATATTATTGAGATTGACTTACATGGTACCATGAACGCATCACTCCGCACGCGCAACGCAGACGAACGAAGAACGGCTGTCCATCCGGCGTGACGTCGCTGGGTGGCGAACCTCGAGATTGAAGCGCGAAGACAGTGGTCGCAGCTGCATCCAGGGTCGCAAGCGCGGGCAGGCGGATGGGGAAAACGTGCGACGCGTGACGTGGCGTGGTCATGCAAGATGCCAGCAGTAGCAGTAGAACACGGTGAATCCTTGGGATCGTCTACTGGTTGGGGTGACCAGCAGACACTAGAAGACTAGCCCTCCGGACGTCCCGTCCAAAGCAAAGCCGTCGTGGCGTGACGTGGCGTGGCGGGGCGCGCACTCCGGGGGGGAGCTCCTCGTCGAGTATGTCATCGGCGCCTGGAGACGACGAAATCCATCCTGGCTGATGATCTCGCGATCGCGAAGCGGGAGGAGTCCCGGTCCATCACGTAGAAATAAAGTTATGTGAAACGCGGTCGTGAAGTTCTAAAATGGCGGCGGTCCCATGGCGCGCCGTACGATGAAATACGGAATAAGTAATCTAAGTTACATCAAAGGAAAACGGGTGGCGACCCAGCCTGATTAAGGACGATTAGACATTGCGAGAAGCGTACTCGCTACAAAATAAAAACTCAGGCGAACTTGTACATTTTCAAAGGAATATGGCGGCAGCCATGCGGGGCCTTGCCGTCTAAAATGAGCCGGTCAGTCGTGCAGGACGACACGCGTATCCTGCGCGAGCGCTTGAGCCGAACTGATTCAACAATCCGTTCGATGCCTTCCGTCGATATCGGAAACCGTACATCGTTCAGTAATGACAGACTACTAAATCATTCAACAGCCACAGACTTCAGTCAATATAATGATTTACGATAATTGAGATTATTAAATCGTTTATGCTAGAAATGTTACTAATATTTTTCTATGCGACAATATATGAATATGTCTCAGAACGAATGTTTAATTGCGGAGAAATAAATAAAAATGTATTACCATAGACAAACGTCAGGGCGAATATGATGATATCCAAAACGCAATAAACATCGATCTAGTCTATGCTTTTGAATGAAACTTATGTTGTCAAAATATTATTAATTGGATTATCACGAATCTCTAATCCAATGTAATATTCAGAAAGAAGATTTTATGACGATTCCGAAGATACCTATAATGTCTACATTCTGTCCGGTGGTTATCGAACAGTTCCTATATGAATGTCATTGACATTGCTGAATGTTCAAAATGTAATAATTAGACCAATATAGCGTTAAATTATGAGCTGAAGGCTATTCTAGATTGTACTAAGCTATGCAAATACTAAAATAAACAAGAATGATGGAAATCCATGCATTTCATTGTATTTAAACCAATGTAGTAGGTATTTACAAAATACACTGCTACAATACCCCTCTTCGAACAAAAGAGACTAACTATCAGTTAGGCGACACAGCCGGGGTTACCGAGAAAAAAAAACTTTTAAACCTAAGTTAAAGTTTTTTACTATTGTTATGAACTAACCTTAATAATACTAAAGTTCAGAAATACTGAAACTTAAGCTATGTCTTAAACTAGCAATAATATCTAATTAGATAGTTTAGATTACTGGAGGATCCTCATTTAAAACTACTAAGATATAATAACTAAGGTATGCTATCCTATAAGTAACCATAATGCTATACCTACCTAGTATGTATGCGTCTACTAGTATGTATTGAGCATATCTAAAGTAATAAATCTAGTATTTAATACTATTTATTTTTATTGACAGAAAAAATATGGTAAGTGATACCAACTAACTAAAGCAAGCTTAAGTATACTAAGTTTATTTAAAATTACTATGTAAGTATAATGATACATTTACATAATATATGTATGATATACCTCTAAAGTGTACCACAGTGCTGATCAGGCGACTGGGAAAAGATAACATCAGCTCATCATGGAATGATGGCTGGTTATTGTCAAAGTCCAGGAAATTATGAGTCGTCACTCATGCAAAAGATTGTAAGTATGGGATAAAATTAAGATTAAGGTAATCTTAACTTCTTCAAAGAAAAAAATTTGTTCTCCATTATTGTGGGAACAATGAGAAAGATCAAAATTGCTCAAAAGTGTGTGTTCAAGGTAAAAAAGATGTGTATACACACACCACTTTTCATTTTCATGAATAGTGCAAAAAAATGTACATTTAAGTACCAAAGGTGAAATAAGTGAAAACTTAATTTCAATTGTTTAAAGAAAAGTACTGAACCGATTTTGATCAAACAAACAGTACTGAGTTCCTTGAACTGCACAGGTACAAAACCTTTTAAGTTTTGTCTAAAAAAGTGAGAATTAAAAAAAATCTCAAAATATGACATAAACTTGAAATTTTGTCACAAAAAAAAAAGGAAAATACTTGCACATGTTATACGCCTTGTGGCACTTTAATAATGTCCTTTACATGATACTTCCCGCTATTTTTTGTGTCAATTTCCTCTAATTGGTAAACAACATCAGATAGTTTGTCAACAATTTTACACTTAACAAACCTCGGTGCTAGTTTAGCTGAGAAAAACTTTGCTGCGTTTGACTGTACAAAGTTACGCCTCCACACTATATCACCCACACGCAGCCTGAGCTCTCGGCGACGCTGGTTATATCTGTGAGCGTTCTGTTTGTACGCCTTGGTCAATGCACAGCTAACACGTTGAAAGATATCTGACAGGTCATTTAAGGACTGGGCTGTTATGTTCCTAGGTGTGGGTTCGATTTCATCGTCCGAATGTGGAGCACTGCCTCTTAAGATGTGCATTGCACCGTCGGCGATGAGTTCGCGCCCTCGAGCCAAAAAGTATGGTGTATAACCAGTAGCAAGATTAATTGTAGTGTTTAAGTATAGTTGTATTTGAGGGAGAAATGTCGACCACTTCCAGTGATCCTCTTCAACTAAAATAGCTAAGCAGGTTTGGATTGTTTGGTTGTATCGCTCAACAGTATTAGACTGGGGTGCATAATATGCATTATAAAAAATTTTAGGAATTGAGTGTTGTAAACAAAAGTTTTTGAAATCCTTACTTTGAAAAATTGTAGCATTATCACAGATAATAACACACGGAGTACCTTCTTTAAATAAAATTTCCGACTCAAGAAAAGAAGTGACAGTTTTAGTAGTAGCTGTCCTAAGAGGATGTAGCCAGCAATATTTTGAAAAAACGTCAACTACCGAAAGAATGTAATTATGACCAGAATATGACTTAGCCAGAGGGCCTATAATATCTATAGATAGTGTATGCATGGGACGGTCGACCTTTTTTTGATTTGTCATGTGACCGTGTGGTATATTGTTTGTGTGTTTGTAAGCTTTACATTTCTCACAATTAGATACATAGTTTTTAATATCTGCATACATGTTTTTCCAAAAATAGTTTTCTTTTATTTTGGCTACTGTTTTAAATATACCAGGATGTACTGCGTTTAATTCATGGTTCTGCTTTATACATTCCTGTACTAATTCATGAGGTAGAACGATTTTCCAAGCGTTTTCCTCGTGCAATTTAGACGTCGGTTTACTATATCGAAATAAAATATTATCTTTAATTTGATAGTTTTTATGAAACATAGGATTTATTTGCACATTTTTAAATAATGTGTTATACCATTCATCCTTAGAAGAATTACCTCCAGTGAATGTGATTGCACTAATTTCCATTCTAGACAAAATATCTGGGACTACGTGTGATGTACCCTTTCTATGTCGGATTTCAAAATCAAAACATGCTAGTTGCATGGACCAACGAGCTAAACGTCCGGAAGGATTGTTTAGTGTTTTTAACCACTTAAGACTCATATGGTCGGTTACTAAAATAAAGTGAGAACACTCTATATAAGGCCTAAAATGTAAGACAGAGTCGACCACTGCTAATAGTTCACGCTCAGTGGTGCTATAATTTCTCTCTGTTTTTGACAGCAGACGTGAATGAAAAGCTATAGGATGTTCTATACCATCTATTTCTTGAACAAGAACACTACCAATTCCCACCGACGAAGCATCGGTGTGAATTTGAAAAGGTATGGAGAAATCGGGACAGACAAGTACTGGTGCTTGAGTGAGAGCTTCTTTGAGTGCCAAAAATGACTTTTCAGCTTCATCGCCCCAAGCAATTGCGTCTTTTCCCTTTTTCTTACCAATTAAAGCTGTCATTGGTGCTATTATTGTAGAAAAGTTATTAACGAACCTGCGATAATAAGAACATAAACCAATGAAAGCACGCAATTGTCTTGCTGTAGTTGGCCTAGGAAATTGTCTAATACAGTCTAATTTCTTTGGATCTGTTTGCAGACCCTGTGAGCTTACAACATAACCTAAATAACGCAATTCATCTTTGCAAAAATTACATTTATCAAAATTAATAGTCAAACCTGCATTACTTAATTTTTCAAAAACCGCATGTAAAATATCTAAATGCTCCCTAAAGGTGCTGGTTGCAATTAAAAGATCATCACAGTATCCGAAAATTTTTTCGCCATACTTGTGTTCAAATAAAGAGTCTATTAAGCGTTGCATGTCGCAACCGGCGTTGCACAAACCAAAAGGCATTCTTTTAAATTCAAAAAGTCCGCGATTAGGCACAACAAAAGCAGTCTTTTGGCAAGAAGTACCAGATCCATCTGTATTATCCGAGTCGCAAAGTGAAATTTGCCAGTAAGCTGCTGACAAGTCAATTGAAGTTAAATAGCGCGCGCCTCTGAGGTTATCTAAAATTGAGGATATATAAGGTAATGGATAAGAGTCCTTTATAGTGACGTCATTCAACTTTCTGGCATCTAGACAAAATCTAAGTGAACCGTCTTTTTTTGAAGTCATAACGACAGGACTTGACCATGGTGACTTCGATGGTGCGATGACACCTAATTGTAACATTTTATCGACTTCCGCATTTAATGCTTGTAATTTTGCTGGAGATAAAGGATAGTATTTTTGTTTAATTGGTGGTCCTGTTGTTATAATTTTATGTTCAATTATATCGGTTTTACCTAAACCGTTAGTTTCAGAGTCAATGGTTCTAAATTTATTAATCAATTTGTCTAACTCAATTGATTCCAATGGAGAAAGTTCACTCTTGGAAATTATACCACAAAATTTATTTAAAAGTTGATAGTGAATATTGTGAATATTCTCTGTAGATGCCACATTGTTGCAGTTGAATGAATTAAAAATTCCAGATTGATAAACAAAATCCATTCCTAAAATAAAGTTATCCGATATTTCCGGTATAACCATAAATGTTATGTTAAAAATTTTACCATTATAATTAATAGGTACTAACATAATTCCTATTGTTTTAACTTCAGAGCCGTTAGCACATCTAGCAATTAAGTCAGTTGACTGTAACTCGAATCCTAATTCGTAAAGTTTGTTATGGTAGCTGTTACCTATAACTGAAAGATTGGCACCGGTATCCAAAAGTCCTTTATAAGTAAAGTTATTTATTGAAAATTCAAGAAAAATTCTGTTGTCAAGATTTGTAGATGAAATGCCTGGTGTAACTGTACCTAAACATTGTTGTGAATTAAAACTAGATATTCCTAGAGTAGTTACGTTTTTTGAATTTGAAGGTTGCTGCTTAGTCGGGTGGGTAGCTAAGGGTGGGTTACACTTAGGACAAACGGACGTAAGTGTACCTTTTGCCTTACACTTGAAACAAACAATATCATGAATTGTTTTACAGTGTTTATATGAATGACCCGCTTTTTTGCATTTAAGGCATATAATAGAAGAATTAAATTTCTTTTGAGGTTGTGTGTTGACAACGTTAATTTGTTTTTGACTTTTAGAAGGCCTGTTATTGGAACTGGAAGATGGTGAGACAGCATATGCCTCGTAACGTTTGCCTAAAGAAATTAATCTGTCGATGGTGTCTATATCATTGACAGCCAAAAGTTGTGCGTAGACGGGTAGCAAGTTATGTTTAATGATTTCAATAAGGGTGCTTTCCGTTAGGGGAGAAGTTAGCCTTGAATTCATTGTTTGCATGTCTAAAATGTACATATGTAAAGGTTGATTCGAGCTTTGTTTATGATCCCTAATTTGTTTTTCTAATACGTAGTCACTGTCAAAGGCTGTAAAGAATGATTTAAATTTAATATGTAAGTCATCTAAAGTAACTACTGAATCTCTGATTTGCCTATAATAATCGAGGGCTTTGCCTCCTAAAAGGTCAGAAAAACATTTGACGACTTTTGATTCAGGAATATCCTTACATCTCATACGATCGTTAATCCGCAAGAAAAAATCCACTAAACTTGAATCGCCTGTAAACTTCAAATTCCACGATTTTAAGTTATCATCCCTTATCACATAAGTAATCCTATTATCTGGTTGACCTTGGACAGGTTGATCAAAATTTGAACCATGAAACAAAGAGGCTGATGTTTGTGGCTGTGAGAATGGTTTATCCCGATGCGTCACATTACTAAAAGATTCCTTTAAATCTGGATCATCAGTTAAGTTATCAGTCGAATCATGAAAAGCTTCAAGTGGGGTCGCCATTATAACAAAATAGTTGTGAAAACAACTTTAAGTGTTGGTAAATAAACAGTGTTTGCACAAAGAGAAAAGGCTGGTATATTCAAGACCTCGCTAACTATATAGTCAAAGGCTGTGATATCCAGAAAAAAACAATTGCAAGTACAATAACAAAATTTTATAATTATTGTTTGCGACTGCTAAAAAATATACAAACTTGTAAGTTTGTCAAAAAAATAATGTTCCGTTAAAGAGACGTTCCAAAGAATGCAATCAAAATTCACTGTTTAGTTACCAAACGATACTAGAGAAAAATTTCTCTTGTACAAAAATATGACAACTCAGAAAATTACCAAAAGTTGATGTAACAAGTAACTTCACAAAAAAAATATCCCAAACAGAATCCACAGGATAAGGATAATTAAATAAGTTCGGGCGCCATTGTCGCGTATAAAAAAAAAGAGAAAAAAAAAAGATTGATTGTTAGCTTGCGGATTTCGAATTAAAGATGTAGGATGGGAGGTTAGAGTGTATGTGAGGTGACTTTAAAATGTAAAGAATCAAATTCTACGCGAACAAGTTATTTGTGTGAATTAAGATAAATGGTCTACTCCTTCGGCTCTCGTAGATACACTGAACTATTGGATCAAGGACCTCTTGCAAGCTTATCCTGTGGGAAGTCTATTTGAAATAAAAGATGATAATTTGAACCAGATCTTATATTGATAACTTCGCGAGTTACATGGCGGTTCGATCCGCAAAGGCAATATTTAGACTAGGCTAAATTACGTTAGATTAAAGTTCAGATTATACTGTCCGCGATGGAGATAGGGCAACGGTTCCCGTGAGATACGATACGCACACTGACTCTACACTTTCTGGCCAGACAATATATTATTGAGATTGACTTACATGGTACCATGAACGCATCACTCCGCACGCGCAACGCAAACGAACGAAGGACGGCTGTCCGTCCGGCGTGACGTCGCTGGGTGGCGAACCTCGAGATTGAAGCGCGAAGACAGTGGTCGCAGCTGCATCCAGGGTCGCAAGCGCGGGCAGGCGGATGGGAGAACGTGCGACGCGTGACGTGGCGTGGTCATGCAAGATGCCAGCAGTAGCAGTAGAACACGGTGAATCCTTGGGATCGTCTACTGGTTGGGGTGACCAGCAGACACTAGAAAACTAGCCCTTCGGACGTCCCGTCCAAAGCAAAGCCGTCGTGGCGTGACGTGGCGTGGCGGGGTGCGCACTCCGGGGGGGAGCTCCTCGTCGAGTATGTCATCGGCGCCTGGAGACGACGAAATCCATCCTGGCTGATGATCTCGCGATCGCGAAGCGGGAGGAGTCCCGGTCCATCACGTAGAAATAAAGTTATGTGAAACGCGGTCGTGAAGTTCTAAAATGGCGGCGGTCCCATGGCGCGCCGTACGATGAAATACGGAATAAGTAATCTAAGTTACATCAAAGGGAAACGGGTGGCGACCCAGCCTGATTAGAGAAGGTTAAATACCGCGAGAAGCATGCTCGCTTCTATGGAAAAAAGCGTTCAAGAGACTTCGAACATCTTAAACGACAAGGAATATGGCGGCGGCCACACGGAACCACGCCGTGTAAAGGCAATGAGCCGGTCTCTCACGCGGAACGACACGCGAGTCCCGCGCGAGCGCTTGAGCCGAACTGATTCAACAATCCGTTCGATGCCTTCCGTCGATATCGGAAACCGTACATCGTTCAGTAATGACAGACTACTAAATCATTCAACAGCCACAGACTTCAGTCAATATAATGATTTACGATAATTGAGATTATTAAATCGTTTATGCTAGAAATGTTACTAATATTTTTCTATGCGACAATATATGAATATGTCTTAGAACGGATGTTTAATTGCGGAGAAATAAATAAAAATGTATTACCATAGACAAACGTCTGGGCGAATATGATGATATCCAAAACGCAATAAACATCGATCTAGTCTATGCTTTTGAATGAAACTTATGTTGTCAAAATATTATTAATTGGATTATCACGAATCTCTAATCTAATGTAATATTCAGAAAGAAGATTTTATGACGATTCCGAAGATACCTATAATGTCTACATTCTGTCCGGTGGTTATCGAACAGTTCCTATATGAATGTCATTGACATTGCTGAATGTTCAAAATGTAATAATTAAACCACTATAGCGTTAAATTATGAGCTGAAGGCTATTCTAGATTGTACTAAGCTATGCAAATACTAAAATAAACAAGAATGATGGAAATCCATGCATTCCATTGTATTTAAACCAATGTAGTAGGTATTTACAAAATACACTGCTACAATACCCCTCTTCGAACAAAAGAGACTAACTATCAGTTAGGCGACACAGCCGGGGTTACCGAGAAAAAAACTTTTAAACCTAAGTTAAAGTTTTTTACTATTGTTATGAACTAACCTTAATAATACTAAAGTTCAGAAATACTGAAACCTAAGCTATGTCTTAAACTACCAATAATATCTAATTAGATAGTTTAGAGTACTGGAGGATCCTCATTTAAAACTACTAAGATATAATAACTAAGGTATGCTATCCTATAAGTAACCATAATGCTATACCTACCTAGTATGTATTGAGCATATCTAAAGTGATAAATCTAGTATTTAATACTATTTATTTTTATTGACAGAGAAAATATGGTAAGTGATACCCACTAACTTAAGCAAGCTTAAATATACTAAGTTTATTTAAAATTACTATGTAAGTATAATGATACATTTACATAATATATGTATGATATACCTCTAAAGTGTACCACAGTGCTGATCAGGCGACTGGGAAAAGATAACATCAGCTCATCATGGAATGATGGCTGGTTATTGTCAAAGTCCAGGAAATTATGAGTCATCACTCATACAAAGGATTTTAAGTATGGGATAAAATTAAGATTAAGGTAATCTTAACTTCTTCAAAGAAAAAAATTTGTTCTCCATTATTGTGGGAACAATGAGAAAGATCAAAATTGCTCAAAAGTGTGTGTTCAAGGTAAAAAAGATGTGTATACACACACCACTTTTCATTTTCATGAATAGTGCAAAAAAATGTACATTTAAGTACCAAAGGTGAAATAAGTGAAAACTTAATTTCAATTGTTTAAAGAAAAGTACTGAACCGATTTTGATCAAACAAACAGTACTGAGTTCCTTGAACTGCACAGGTACAAAACCTTTTAAGTTTTGTCTAAAAAGTGAGAATTAAAAAAAATCTCAAAATATGACATAAACTTGAAATTTTGTCACAAAAAAAAAGGAAAATACTTGCACATGTTATACGCCTTGTGGCACTTTAATAATGTCCTTTACATGATACTTCCCGATATTTTTTGTGTCGATTTCCTCTAATTGGTAAACAACATCAGATAGTTTGTCAACAATTTTACACTTAACAAACCTCGGTCCCTGTTCGGGCGCCATTGTCGCGTATAAAAAAAAGAGAAAAAAAAAGATTGATTGTTAGCTTGCGGATTTCGAATTAAAGGTGTAGGATTGGAGGTTAGAGTGTATGTGAGGTGACTTTAAAATGTAAAGAATCAAATTCTACGCGAACAAGTTATTTGTGTGAATTAAGATAAATGGTCTACTCCTTCGGCTCTCGTAGATACACTGAACTATTGGATCAAGGACCTCTTGCAAGCTTATCCTGTGGGAAGTCTATTTGAAATAAAAGATGATAATTTGAACCAGATCTTATATTGATAACTTCGCGAGTTACATGGCGGTTCGATCCGCAAAGGCAATATTTAGACTAGGCTAAATTACGTTAGATTAAAGTTCAGATTATACTGTCCGCGATGGAGATAGGGCAACGGTTCCCGTGAGATACGATACGCACACTGACTCTACACTTTCTGGCCAGACAATATATTATTGAGATTGACTTACATGGTACCATGAACGCATCACTCCGCACGCGCAACGCAGACGAACGAAGAACGGCTGTCCATCCGGCGTGACGTCGCTGGGTGGCGAACCTCGAGATTGAAGCGCGAAGACAGTGGTCGCAGCTGCATCCAGGGTCGCAAGCGCGGGCAGGCGGATGGGGAAAACATGCGGCGCGTGACGTGGCGTGATCATGCAAGATGCCAGCAGTAGCAGTAGAACACGGTGAATCCTTGGGATCGTCTACTGGTTGGGGTGACCAGCAGACACTAGAAGACTAGCCCTTCGGACGTCCCGTCCAAAGCAAAGCCGTCGTGGCGTGACGTGGCGTGGCGGGGTGCGCACTCCGGGGGGGAGCTCCTCGTCGAGTATGTCATCGGCGCCTGGAGACGACGAAATCCATCCTGGCTGATGATCTCGCGATCGCGAAGCGGGAGGAGTCCCGGTCCATCACGTAGAAATAAAGTTATGTGAAACGCGGTCGTGAAGTTCTAAAATGGCGGCGGTCCCATGGCGCGCCGTACGATGAAATACGGAATAAGTAATCTAAGTTACATCAAAGGAAAACGGGTGGCGACCCAGCCTGATTAGAGAAGGTTAAATACCGCGAGAAGCATGCTCGCTTCTATGGAAAAAAGCGTTCAAGAGACTTCGAACATCTTAAACGACAAGGAATATGGCGGCGGCCACACGGAACCACGCCGTGTAAAGGAAATGAGCCGGTCTCTCACGCGGAACGACACGCGAGTCCCGCGCGAGCGCTTGAGCCGAACTGATTCAACAATTCGTTCGATGCCTTCCGTCGATATCGGAAACCGTACATCGTTCAGTAGTGACAGACTACTAAATCATTCAACAGCCACAGACTTCAGTCAATATAATGATTTACGATAATTGAGATTATTAAATCGTTTATGCTAGAAATGTTACTAATATTTTTCTATGCGACAATATATGAATATGTCTTAGAACGGATGTTTAATTGCGGAGAAATAAATAAAAATGTATTACCATAGACAAACGTCTGGGCGAATATGATGATATCCAAAACGCAATAAACATCGATCTAGTCTATGCTTTTGAATGAAACTTATGTTGTCAAAATATTATTAATTGGATTATCACGAATCTCTAATCTAATGTAATATTCAGAAAGAAGATTTTATGACGATTCCGAAGATACCTATAATGTCTACATTCTGTCCGGTGGTTATCGAACAGTTCCTATATGAATGTCATTGACATTGCTGAATGTTCAAAATGTAATAATTAAACCAATATAGCGTTAAATTATGAGCTGAAGGCTATTCTAGATTGTACTAAGCTATGCAAATACTAAAATAAACAAGAATGATGGAAATCCATGCATTTCATTGTATTTAAACAAAAGTAGTAAGTATTTACAAATACGCTGCTACAATACCCCTCTTCGAATAAAAGAGACTAACTATCAGTTAGGCGACACAGCCGGGGTTACCGAGAAAAAAAAACTTTTAAACCTAAGTTAAAGTTTTTTACTATTGTTATGAACTAACCTTAATAATACTAAAGTTCAGAAATACTGAAACCTAAGCTATGTCTTAAACTAGCAATAATATCTAATTAGATAGTTTTGATTAATGGAGGATCCTCATTTAAAACTACTAAGATATAATAACTAAGGTATGCTATCCTAGAAGTAACCATAATGCTATACCTACCTAGTATGTATGCGTCTACTAGTATGTATTGAGCATATCTAAAGTAGTAAACCTAGTATTTAATACTATTTATTTTTATTGACAGAAAAAATATGGTAAGTAATACCAACTAACTTAAGCAAGCTTAAATATACTAAGTTTATTTAAAATTACTATGTAAGTATAATGATACATTTACATAATAAATGTATGATATACCTCTAAAGTGTACCACAGTGCTGATCAGGCGACTGGGAAAAGATAACATCAGCTCATCATGGAATGATGGCCGGTTATTGTCAAAGTCCAGGAAATTATGAGTCGTCACTCATGCAAAAGATTGTAAGTATGGGATAAAATTAAGATTAAGGTAATCTTAACTTCTTCAAAGAAAAAAATTTGTTCTCCATTATTGTGGGAACAATGAGAAAGATCAAAATTGCTCAAAAGTGTGTGTTCAAGGTAAAAAAGATGTGTATACACACACCACTTTTCATTTTCATGAATAGTGCAAAAAAATGTACATTTAAGTACCAAAGGTGAAATAAGTGAAAACTTAATTTCAATTGTTTAAAGAAAAGTACTGAACCGATTTTGATCAAACAAACAGTACTGAGTTCCTTGAACTGCACAGGTACAAAACCTTTTAAGTTTTGTCTAAAAAAGTGAGAATTAAAAAAATCTCAAAATATGACATACTTGAAATTTTGTCACAAAAAAAAAGGAAAATACTTGCACATGTTATACGCCTTGTGGCACTTTAATAATGTCCTTTACATGATACTTCCCGATATTTTTTGTGTCGATTTCCTCTAATTGGTAAACAACATCAGATAGTTTGTCAACAATTTTACACTTAACAAACCTCGGTGCTAGTTTAGCTGAGAAAAACTTTGCTGCGTTTGACTGTACAAAGTTACGCCTCCACACTATATCGCCTACACGCAGCCTGAGCTCTCGGCGACGCTGGTTATATCTGTGAGCGTTCTGTTTGTACGCCTTGGTCAATGCACAGCTAACACGTTGAAAGATATCTGACAGGTCATTTAAGAACTGAGCTGTTATGTTCCTAGGTGTGGGTTCGATTTCATCGTCCGAATGTGGAGCACTGCCTCTTAAGATGTGCATTGCACCGTCGGCGATGAGTTCGCGACCTCGAGCCAAAAAGTATGGTGTATAACCAGTAGCAAGATTAATTGTAGTGTTTAAGTATAGTTGTATTTGAGGGAGAAATGTCGACCACTTCCTGTGATCCTCTTCAACTAAAATAGCTAAGCAGGTTTGGATTGTTTGGTTGTATCGCTCAACAGTATTAGACTGGGGTGCATAATATGCATTATAAAAAATTTTAGGAATTGAGTGTTGTAAACAAAAGTTTTTGAAATCCTTACTTTGAAAAATTGTAGCATTATCACAGATAATAACACACGGAGTACCTTCTTTAAATAAAATTTCCGACTCAAGAAAAGAAGTGACAGTTTTAGTAGTAGCTGTCCTAAGAGGATGTAGCCAGCAATATTTTGAAAAAACGTCAACTACCGAAAGAATGTAATTATGACCAGAATATGACTTAGCCAGAGGGCCTATAATATCTATAGATAGTGTATGCATGGGACGGTCGACCTTTTTTTGATTTGTCATGTGACCGTGTGGTATATTGTTTGTGTGTTTGTAAGCTTTACATTTCTCACAATTAGATACATAGTTTTTAATATCTGCATACATGTTTTTCCAAAAATAGTTTTCTTTTATTTTGGCTACTGTTTTAAATATACCAGGATGTACTGCGTTTAATTCATGGTTCTGCTCTATACATTCCTGTACTAATTCATGAGGTAGAACGATTTTCCAAGCATTTTCCTCGTGCAATTTAGACGTCGGTTTACTATATCTAAATAAAATATTATCTTTAATTTGATAGTTTTTATGAAACATAGGATTCATTTGCACATTTTTAAATAATGTGTTATACCATTCATCCTTAGAAGAATTACCTCCAGTGAATGTGATTGCACTAATTTCCATTCTAGACAAAATATCTGGGACTACGTGTGATGTACCCTTTCTATGTCGGATTTCAAAATCAAAACATGCTAGTTGCATGGACCAACGAGCTAAACGTCCGGAAGGATTGTTTAGTGTTTTTAACCACTTAAGACTCATATGGTCGGTTACTAAAATAAAGTGAGAACACTCTATATAAGGCCTAAAATGTAAGACAGAGTCGACCACTGCTAATAGTTCACGCTCAGTGGTGCTATAATTTCTCTCTGTTTTTGACAGCAGACGTGAATGAAAAGCTATAGGATGTTCTATACCATCTATTTCTTGAACAAGAACACTACCAATTCCCACCGACGAAGCATCGGTGTGAATTTGAAAAGGTATGGAGAAATCGGGACAGACAAGTACTGGTGCTTGAGTGAGAGCTTCTTTGAGTGCCAAAAATGACTTTTCAGCTTCATCGCCCCAAGCAATTGCGTCTTTTCCCTTTTTCTTACCAATTAAAGCTGTCATTGGTGCTATTATTGTAGAAAAGTTATTAACGAACCTGCGATAATAAGAACATAAACCAATGAAAGCACGCAATTGTCTCGCTGTAGTTGGCCTAGGAAATTGTCTAATACAGTCTAATTTCTTTGGATCTGTTTGCAGACCCTGTGAGCTTACAACATAACCTAAGTAACGCAATTCATCTTTGCAAAAATTACATTTATCAAAATTAATAGTCAAACCTGCATTACTTAATTTTTCAAAAACCGCATGTAAAATATCTAAATGCTCCCTAAAGGTGCTGGTTGCAATTAAAAGATCATCACAGTATCCGAAAATTTTTTCGCCATACTTGTGTTCAAATAAAGAGTCTATTAAGCGTTGCATGTCGCAACCGGCGTTGCACAAACCAAAAGGCATTCTTTTAAATTCAAAAAGTCCGCGATTAGGCACAACAAAAGCAGTCTTTTGGCAAGAAGTACCAGATCCATCTGTATTATCCGAGTCGCAAAGTGAAATTTGCCAGTAAGCTGCTGACAAGTCAATTGAAGTTAAATAGCGCGCGCCTCTGAGGTTATCTAAAATTGAGGATATATAAGGTAATGGATAAGAGTCCTTTATAGTGACGTCATTCAACTTTCTAGCATCTAGACAAAATCTAAGTGAACCGTCTTTTTTTGAAGTCATAACGACAGGACTTGACCGTGGTGACTTCGATGGTGCGATGACACCTAATTGTAACATTTTATCGACTTCCGCATTTAATGCTTGTAATTTTGCTGGAGATAAAGGATAGTATTTTTGATTAATTGGTGGTCCTGTTGTTATAATTTTATGTTCAATTATATCGGTTTTACCTAAACCGTTAGTTTCAGAGTCAATGGTTCTAAATTTATTAATCAATTTGTCTAACTCAATTGATTCCAATGGAGAAAGTTCACTCTTGGAAATTATACCACAAAATTTATTTAAAAGTTGATAGTGAATATTGTGAATATTCTCTGTAGATGCCACATTGTTGCAGTTGAATGAATTAAAAATTCCAGATTGATAAACAAAATCCATTCCTAAAATAAAGTTATCCGATATTTCCGGTATAACCATAAATGTTATGTTAAAAATTTTACCATTATAATTAATAGGTACTAACATAATTCCTATTGTTTTAACTTCAGAGCCGTTAGCACATCTAGCAATTAAGTCAGTTGACTGTAACTCGAATCCTAATTCGTAAAGTTTGTTATGGTAGCTGTTACCTATAACTGAAAGATTGGCACCGGTATCCAAAAGTCCTTTATAAGTAAAGTTATTTATTGAAAATTCAAGAAAAATTCTGTTGTCAAGATTTGTAGATGAAATGCCTGGTGTAACTGTACCTAAACATTGTTGTGAATTAAAACTAGATATTCCTAGAGTAGTTACGTTTTTTGAATTTGAAGGTTGCTGCTTAGTCGGGTGGGTAGCTAAGGGTGGGTTACACTTAGGACAAACGGACGTAAGTGTACCTTTTGCCTTACACTTGAAACAAACAATATCGCGAATTGTTTTACAGTGTTTATATGAATGACCCGCTTTTTTGCATTTAAGGCATATAATAGAAGAATTAAATTTCTTTTGAGGTTGTGTGTTGACAACGTTAATTTGTTTTTGACTTTTAGAAGGCCTGTTATTGGAACTGGAAGATGGTGAGACAGCATATGCCTCGTAACGTTTGCCTAAAGAAATTAATCTGTCGATGGTGTCTATATCATTGACAGCCAAAAGTTGTGCGTAGACGGGTAGCAAGTTATGTTTAATGATTTCAATAAGGGTGCTTTCCGTTAGGGGAGAAGTTAGCCTTGAATTCATTGTTTGCATGTCTAAAATGTACATATGTAAAGGTTGATTCGAGCTTTGTTTATGATCCCTAATTTGTTTTTCTAATACGTAGTCACTGTCAAAGGCTGTAAAGAATGATTTAAATTTAATATGTAAGTCATCTAAAGTAACTACTGAATCTCTGATTTGCCTATAATAATCGAGGGCTTTGCCTCCTAAAAGGTCAGAAAAACATTTGACGACTTTTGATTCAGGAATATCCTTACATCTCATACAATCGTTAATCCGCAAGAAAAAATCCACTAAACTTGAATCGCCTGTAAACTTCAAATTCCACGATTTTAAGTTATCATCCCTTATCACATAAGTAATCCTATTATCTGGTTGACCTTGGACAGGTTGATCAAAATTTGAACCATGAAACAAAGTGGCTGATGTTTGTGGCTGTGAGAATGGTTTATCCCGATGCGTCACATTACTAAAAGATTCCTTTAAATCTGGATCATCAGTTAAGTTATCAGTCGAATCATGAAAAGCTTCAAGTGGGGTCGCCATTATAACAAAATAGTTGTGAAAACAACTTTAAGTGTTGGTAAATAAACAGTGTTTGCGCAAAGAGAAAAGGCTGGTATATTCAAGACCTCGCTAACTATATAGTCAAAGGCTGTGATATCCAGAAAAAAACAATTGCAAGTACAATAACAAAATTTTATAATTATTGTTTGCGACTGCTAAAAAATATACAAACTTGTAAGTTTGTCAAAAAAATAATGTTCCGTTAAAGAGACGTTCCAAAGAATGCAATCAAAATTCACTGTTTAGTTACCAAACGATACTAGAGAAAAATTTCTCTTGTACAAAAATATGACAACTCAGAAAATTACCAAAAGTTGATGTAACAAGTAACTTCACAAAAAAAATATCCCAAACAGAATCCACAGGATAAGGATAATTAAATAAGTTCGGGCGCCATTGTCGCGTATAAAAAAAAGAGAAAAAAAAATATTATGTAAATGTATCATTATACTTACATAGTAATTTTAAATAAACTTAGTATATTTAAGCTTGCTTAAGTTAGTGGGTATCACTTACCATATTTTCTCTGTCAATAAAAATAAATAGTATTAAATACTAGATTTATCACTTTAGATATGCTCAATACATACTAGGTAGGTATAGCATTATGGTTACTTATAGGATAGCATACCTTAGTTATTATATCTTAGTAGTTTTAAATGAGGATCCTCCAGTAATCTAAACTATCTAATTAGATATTATTGCTAGTTTAAGACATAGCTTAGGTTTCAGTATTTCTGAACTTTAGTATTATTAAGGTTAGTTCATAACAATAGTAAAAAACTTTAACTTAGGTTTAAAAGTTTTTTTTTCTCGGTAACCCCGGCTGTGTCGCCTAACTGATAGTTAGTCTCTTTTGTTCGAAGAGGGGTATTGTAGCAGTGTATTTTGTAAATACCTACTACATTGGTTTAAATACAATGAAATGCATGGATTTCCATCATTCTTGTTTATTTTAGTATTTGCATAGCTTAGTACAATCTAGAATAGCCTTCAGCTCATAATTTAACGCTATATTGGTTTAATTATTACATTTTGAACATTCAGCAATGTCAATGACATTCATATAGGAACTGTTCGATAACCACCGGACAGAATGTAGACATTATAGGTATCTTCGGAATCGTCATAAAATCTTCTTTCTGAATATTACATTAGATTAGAGATTCGTGATAATCCAATTAATAATATTTTGACAACATAAGTTTCATTCAAAAGCATAGACTAGATCGATGTTTATTGCGTTTTGGATATCATCATATTCGCCCAGACGTTTGTCTATGGTAATACATTTTTATTTATTTCTCCGCAATTAAACATCCGTTCTGAGACATATTCATATATTGTCGCATAGAAAAATATTAGTAACATTTCTAGCATAAACGATTTAATAATCTCAATTATCGTAAATCATTATATTGACTGAAGTCTGTGGCTGTTGAATGATTTAGTAGTCTGTCATTACTGAACGATGTACGGTTTCCGATATCGACGGAAGGCATCGAACGGATTGTTGAATCAGTTCGGCTCAAGCGCTCGCGCGGGACTCGCGTGTCGTTCCGCGTGAGAGACCGGCTCATTTCCTTTACACGGCGTGGTTCCGTGTGACCGCCGCCATATTCCTTGTCGTTTAAGATGTTCGAAGTCTCTTGAACGCTTTTTTCCATAGAAGCGAGCATGCTTCTCGCGGTATTTAACCTTCTCTAATCAGGCTGGGTCGCCACCCGTTTTCCTTTGATGTAACTTAGATTACTTATTCCGTATTTCATCGTACGGCGCGCCATGGGACCGCCGCCATTTTAGAACTTCGCGACCGCGTTTCACATAACTTTATTTCTACGTGATGGACCGGGACTCCTCCCGCTTCGCGATCGCGAGATCATCAGCCAGGATGGATTTCGTCGTCTCCAGGCGCCGATGACATACTCGACGAGGAGCTCCCCCCCGGAGTGCGCACCCCGCCACGCCACGTCACGCCACGACGGCTTTGCTTTGGACGGGACGTCCGAAGGGCTAGTCTTCTAGTGTCTGCTGGTCACCCCAACCAGTAGACGATCCCAAGGATTCACCGTGTTCTACTGCTACTGCTGGCATCTTGCATGACCACGCCACGTCACGCGTCGCACGTTTTCCCATCCGCCTGCCCGCGCTTGCGACCCTGGATGCAGCTGCGACCACTGTCTTCGCGCTTCAATCTCGAGGTTCGCCACCCAGCGACGTCACGCCGGATGGACAGCCGTTCTTCGTTCGTCTGCGTTGCGCGTGCGGAGTGATGCGTTCATGGTACCATGTAAGTCAATCTCAATAATATATTGTCTGGCCAGAAAGTGTAGAGTCAGTGTGCGTATCGTATCTCACGGGAACCGTTGCCCTATCTCCATCGCGGACAGTATAATCTGAACTTTAATCTAACGTAATTTAGCCTAGTCTAAATATTGCCTTTGCGGATCGAACCGCCATGTAACTCGCGAAGTTATCAATATAAGATCTGGTTCAAATTATCATCTTTTATTTCAAATAGACTTCCCACAGGATAAGCTTGCAAGAGGTCCTTGATCCAATAGTTCAGTGTATCTACGAGAGCCGAAGGAGTAGAACCATTTATCTTAATTCACACAAATAACTTGTTCGCGTAGAATTTGATTCTTTACATTTTAAAGTCACCTCACATACACTCTAACCTCCAATCCTACACCTTTAATTCGAAATCCGCAAGCTAACAATCAATCTTTTTTTTTCTCTTTTTTTTATACGCGACAATGGCGCCCGAACAGGGACATGAACCCTGGATTCAATATATTGGCCCTGTTCGGGCGCCATTGTCGCGTATAAAAAAAAAGAGAAAAAAAAAAAAAAGATTGATTGTTAGCTTGCGGATTTCGAATTAAAGGTGTAGGATTGGAGGTTAGAGTGTATGTGAGGTGACTTTAAAATGTAAAGAATCAAATTCTACGCGAACAAGTTATTTGTGTGAATTAAGATAAATGGTCTACTCCTTCGGCTCTCGTAGATACACTGAACTATTGGATCAAGGACCTCTTGCAAGCTTATCCTGTGGGAAGTCTATTTGAAATGAAAGATGATAATTTGAACCAGATCTTATATTGATAACTTCGCGAGTTACATGGCGGTTCGATCCGCAAAGGCAATATTTAGACTAGGCTAGATTACGTTAGATTAAAGTTCAGATTATACTGTCCGCGATGGAGATAGGGCAACGGTTCCCGTGAGATACGATACGCACACTGACTCTACACTTTCTGGCCAGACAATATATTATTGAGATTGACTTACATGGTACCATGAACGCATCACTCCGCACGCGCAACGCAGACGAACGAAGAACGGCTGTCCATCCGGCGTGACGTCGCTGGGTGGCGAACCTCGAGATTGAAGCGCGAAGACAGTGGTCGCAGCTGCATCCAGGGTCGCAAGCGCGGGCAGGCGGACGGGAAAACGTGCGACGCGTGACGTGACGTGGTCATGCAAGATGCCAGCAGTAGCAGTAGAACACGGTGAATCCTTGGGATCGTCTACTGGTTGGGGTGACCAGCAGACACTAGAAGACTAGCCCTTCGGACGTCCCGTCCAAAGCAAAGCCGTCGCGGCGTGACGTGGCGTGGCGGGGTGCGCACTCCGGGGGGGAGCTCCTCGTCGAGTATGTCATCGGCGCCTGGAGACGACGAAATCCATCCTGGCTGATGATCTCGCGATCGCGAAGCGGGAGGAGTCCCGGTCCATCACGTAGAAATAAAGTTATGTGAAACGCGGTCGTGAAGTTCTAAAATGGCGGCGGTCCCATGGCGCGCCGTACGATGAAATACGGAATAAGTAATCTAAGTTACATCAAAGGAAAACGGGTGGCGACCCAGCCTGATTAGAGAAGGTTAAATACCGCGAGAGGCATGCTCGCTTCTATGGAAAAAAAGCGTTCAAGAGACTTCGAACATCTTAAACGACAAGGAATATGGCGGCGGCCACACGGAACCACGCCGTGTAAAGGAAATGAGCCGGTCTCTCACGCGGAACGACACGCGAGTCCCGCGCGAGCGCTTGAGCCGAACTGATTCAACAATTCGTTCGATGCCTTCCGTCGATATCGGAAACCGTACATCGTTCAGTAATGACAGACTACTAAATCATTCAACAGCCACAGACTTCAGTCAATATAATGATTTACGATAATTGAGATTATTAAATCGTTTATGCTAGAAATGTTACTAATATTTTTCTATGCGACAATATATGAATATGTCTTAGAACGGATGTTTAATTGCGGAGAAATAAATAAAAATGTATTACCATAGACAAACGTCTGGGCGAATATGATGATATCCAAAACGCAATAAACATCGATCTAGTCTATGCTTTTGAATGAAACTTATGTTGTCAAAATATTATTAATTGGATTATCACGAATCTCTAATCTAATGTAATATTCAGAAAGAAGATTTTATGACGATTCCGAAGATACCTATAATGTCTACATTCTGTCCGGTGGTTATCGAACAGTTCCTATATGAATGTCATGGACATTGCTGAATGTTCAAAATGTAATAATTAAACCAATATAGCGTTAAATTATAAGCTGAAGGCTATTCTAGATTGTACTAAGCTATGCAAATACTAAAATAAACAAGAATGATGGAAATCCATGCATTTCATTGTATTTAAACCAATGTAGTAGGTATTTACAAAATACACTGCTACAATACCCCTCTTCGAACAAAAGAGACTAACTATCAGTTAGGCGACACAGCCGGGGTTACCGAGAAAAAAACTTTTAAACCTAAGTTAAAGTTTTTTACTATTGTTATGAACTAACCTTAATAATACTAAAGTTCAGAAATACTGAAACCTAAGCTATGTCTTAAACTACCAATAATATCTAATTAGATAGTTTAGATTACTGGGGGATCCTCATTTAAAACTACTAAGATATAATAACTAAGGTATGCTATCCTATAAGTAACCATAATGCTATACCTACCTAGTATGTATGCGTCTACTAGTATGTATTGAGCATATCTAAAGTAATAAATCTAGTATTTAATACTATTTATTTTTATTGACAGAAAAAATATGGTAAGTGATACCAACTAACTAAAGCAAGCTTAAGTATACTAAGTTTATTTAAAATTACTATGTAAGTATAATGATACATTTACATAATATATGTATGATATACCTCTAAAGTGTACCACAGTGCTGATCAGGCGACTGGGAAAAGATAACATCAGCTCATCATGGAATGATGGCTGGTTATTGTCAAAGTCCAGGAAATTATGAGTCGTCACTCATGCAAAAGATTGTAAGTATGGGATAAAATTAAGATTAAGGTAATCTTAACTTCTTCAAAGAAAAAAATTTGTTCTCCATTATTGTGGGAACAATGAGAAAGATCAAAATTGCTCAAAAGTGTGTGTTCAAGGTAAAAAAGATGTGTATACACACGCCACTTTTCATTTTCATGAATAGTGCAAAAAAATGTACATTTAAGTACCAAAAGTGAAATAAGTGAGAACTTAATTTCAATTGTTTAAAGAAAAGTACTGAACCGATTTTGATCAAACAAACAGTACTGAGTTCCTTGAACTGCACAGGTACAAAACCTTTTAAGTTTTGTCTAAAAAAGTGAGAATTAAGAAAAATCTCAAAATATGACATAAACTTGAAATTTTGTCACAAAAAAAAAAGGAAAATACTTGCACATGTTATACGCCTTGTGGCACTTTAATAATGTCCTTTACATGATACTTCCCGATATTTTTTGTGTCGATTTCCTCTAATTGGTAAACAACATCAGATAGTTTGTCAACAATTTTACACTTAACAAACCTCGGTGCTAGTTTAGCTGAGAAAAACTTTGCTGCGTTTGACTGTACAAAGTTACGCCTCCACACTATATCACCCACACGCAGCCTGAGCTCTCGGCGACGCTGGTTATATCTGTGAGCGTTCTGTTTGTACGCCTTGGTCAATGCACAGCTAACACGTTGAAAGATATCTGACAGGTCATTTAAGGACTGGGCTGTTATGTTCCTAGGTGTGGGTTCGATTTCATCGTCCGAATGTGGAGCACTGCCTCTTAAGATGTGCATTGCACCGTCGGCGATGAGTTCGCGCCCTCGAGCCAAAAAGTATGGTGTATAACCAGTAGCAAGATTAATTGTAGTGTTTAAGTATAGTTGTATTTGAGGGAGAAATGTCGACCACTTCCTGTGATCCTCTTCAACTAAAATAGCTAAGCAGGTTTGGATTGTTTGGTTGTATCGCTCAACAGTATTAGACTGGGGTGCATAATATGCATTATAAAAAATTTTAGGAATTGAGTGTTGTAAACAAAAGTTTTTGAAATCCTTACTTTGAAAAATTGTAGCATTGTCACAGATAATAACACACGGAGTACCTTCTTTAAATAAAATTTCCGACTCAAGAAAAGAAGTGACAGTTTTAGTAGTAGCTGTCCTAAGAGGATGTAGCCAGCAATATTTTGAAAAAACGTCAACTACCGAAAGAATGTAATTATGACCAGAATATGACTTAGCCAGAGGGCCTATAATATCTATAGATAGTGTATGCATGGGACGGTCGACCTTTTTTTGATTTGTCATGTGACCGTGTGGTATATTGTTTGTGTGTTTGTAAGCTTTACATTTCTCACAATTAGATACATATGTAGTTTTTAATATCTGCATACATGTTTTTCCAAAAATAGTTTTCTTTTATTTTGGCTACTGTTTTAAATATACCAGGATGTACTGCGTTTAATTCATGGTTCTGCTTTATACATTCCTGTACTAATTCATGAGGTAGAACGATTTTCCAAGCATTTTCCTCGTGCAATTTAGACGTCGGTTTACTATATCGAAATAAAATATTATCTTTAATTTGATAGTTTTTATGAAACATAGGATTTATTTGCACATTTTTAGATAATGTGTTATACCATTCATCCTTAGAAGAATTACCTCCAGTGAATGTGATTGCACTAATTTCCATTCTAGACAAAATATCTGGGACTATGTGTGATGTACCCTTTCTATGTCGGATTTCAAAATCAAAACATGCTAGTTGCATGGACCAACGAGCTAAACGTCCGGAAGGATTGTTTAGTGTTTTTAACCACTTAAGACTCATATGGTCGGTTACTAAAATAAAGTGAGAACACTCTATATAAGGCCTAAAATGTAAGACAGAGTCGACCACTGCTAATAGTTCACGCTCAGTGGTGCTATAATTTCTCTCTGTTTTTGACAGCAGACGTGAATGAAAAGCTATAGGATGTTCTATACCATCTATTTCTTGAACAAGAACACTACCAATTCCCACCGACGAAGCATCGGTGTGAATTTGAAAAGGTATGGAGAAATCGGGACAGACAAGTACTGGTGCTTGAGTGAGAGCTTCTTTGAGTGCCAAAAATGACTTTTCAGCTTCATCGCCCCAAGCAATTGCGTCTTTTCCCTTTTTCTTACCAATTAAAGCTGTCATTGGTGCTATTATTGTAGAAAAGTTATTAACGAACCTGCGATAATAAGAACATAAACCAATGAAAGCACGCAATTGTCTTGCTGTAGTTGGCCTAGGAAATTGTCTGATACAGTCTAATTTTTTTGGATCTGTTTGCAGACCCTGTGAGCTTACAACATAACCTAAATAACGCAATTCATCTTTGCAAAAATTACATTTATCAAAATTAATAGTCAAACCTGCATTACTTAATTTTTCAAAAACCGCATGTAAAATATCTAAATGCTCCCTAAAGGTGCTGGTTGCAATTAAAAGATCATCACAGTATCCGAAAATTTTTTCGCCATACTTGTGTTCAAATAAAGAGTCTATTAAGCGTTGCATGTCGCAACCGGCGTTGCACAAACCAAAAGGCATTCTTTTAAATTCAAAAAGTCCGCGATTAGGCACAACAAAAGCAGTCTTTTGGCAAGAAGTACCAGATCCATCTGTATTATCCGAGTCGCAAAGTGAAATTTGCCAGTAAGCTGCTGACAAGTCAATTGAAGTTAAATAGCGCGCGCCTCTGAGGTTATCTAAAATTGAGGATATATAAGGTAATGGATAAGAGTCCTTTATAGTGACGTCATTCAACTTTCTAGCATCTAGACAAAATCTAAGTGAACCGTCTTTTTTTGAAGTCATAACGACAGGACTTGACCATGGTGACTTCGATGGTGCGATGACACCTAAGTGTAACATTTTATCGACTTCCGCATTTAATGCTTGTAATTTTGCTGGAGATAAAGGATAGTATTTTTGTTTAATTGGTGGTCCTGTTGTTATAATTTTATGTTCAATTATATCGGTTTTACCTAAACCGTTAGTTTCAGAGTCAATGGTTCTAAATTTATTAATCAATTTGTCTAACTCAATTGATTCCAATGGAGAAAGTTCACTCTTGGAAATTATACCACAAAATTTATTTAAAAGTTGATAGTGAATATTGTGAATATTCTCTGTAGATGCCACATTGTTGCAGTTGAATGAATTAAAAATTCCAGATTGATAAACAAAATCCATTCCTAAAATAAAGTTATCCGATATTTCCGGTATAACCATAAATGTTATGTTAAAAAATTTACCATTATAATTAATAGGTACTAACATAATTCCTATTGTTTTAACTTCAGAGCCGTTAGCACATCTAGCAATTAAGTCAGTTGACTGTAGCTCGAATCCTAATTCGTAAAGTTTGTTATGGTAGCTGTTACCTATAACTGAAAGATTGGCACCGGTATCCAAAAGTCCTTTATAAGTAAAGTTATTTATTGAAAATTCAAGAAAAATTCTGTTGTCAAGATTTGTAGATGAAATGCCTGGTGTAACTGTACCTAAACATTGTTGTGAATTAAAACTAGATATTCCTAGAGTAGTTACGTTTTTTGAATTTGAAGGTTGCTGCTTAGTCGGGTGGGTAGCTAAGGGTGGGTTACACTTAGGACAAACGGACGTAAGTGTACCTTTTGCCTTACACTTGAAACAAACAATATCACGAATTGTTTTACAGTGTTTATATGAATGACCCGCTTTTTTGCATTTAAGGCATATAATAGAAGAATTAAATTTCTTTTGAGGTTGTGTGTTGACAACGTTAATTTGTTTTTGACTTTTAGAAGGCCTGTTATTGGAACTGGAAGAAGGTGAGACAGCATATGCCTCGTAACGTTTGCCCAAAGAAATTAATCTGTCGATGGTGTCTATATCATTGACAGCCAAAAGTTGTGCGTAGACGGGTAGCAAGTTATGTTTAATGATTTCAATAAGGGTGCTTTCCGTTAGGGGAGAAGTTAGCCTTGAATTCATTGTTTGCATGTCTAAAATGTACATATGTAAAGGTTGATTCGAGCTTTGTTTATGATCCCTAATTTGTTTTTCTAAAACGTAGTCACTGTCAAAGGCTGTAAAGAATGATTTAAATTTAATATGTAAGTCATCTAAAGTAACTACTGAATCTCTGATTTGCCTATAATAATCGAGGGCTTTGCCTCCTAAAAGGTCAGAAAAACATTTGACGACTTTTGATTCAGGAATATCCTTACATCTCATACAATCGTTAATCCGCAAGAAAAAATCCACTAAACTTGAATCGCCTGTAAACTTCAAATTCCACGATTTTAAGTTATCATCCCTTATCACATAAGTAATCCTATTATCTGGTTGACCTTGGACAGGTTGATCAAAATTTGAACCATGAAACAAAGAGGCTGATGTTTGTGGCTGTGAGAATGGTTTATCCCGATGCGTCACATTACTAAAAGATTCCTTTAAATCTGGATCATCAGTTAAGTTATCGGTCGAATCATGAAAAGCTTCAAGTGGGGTCGCCATTATAACAAAATAGTTGTGAAAACAACTTTAAGTGTTGGTAAATAAACAGTGTTTGCACAAAGAGAAAAGGCTGGTATATTCAAGACCTCGCTAACTATATAGTCAAAGGCTGTGATATCCAGAAAAAAACAATTGCAAGTACAATAACAAAATTTTATAATTATTGTTTGCGACTGCTAAAAAATATACAAACTTGTAAGTTTGTCAAAAAAATAATGTTCCGTTAAAGAGACGTTCCAAAGAATGCAATCAAAATTCACTGTTTAGTTACCAAACGATACTAGAGAAAAATTTCTCTTGTACAAAAATATGACAACTCAGAAAATTACCAAAAGTTGATGTAACAAGTAACTTCACAAAAAAAATATCCCAAACAGAATCCACAGGATAAGGATAATTAAATAAGTTCGGGCGCCATTGTCGCGTATAAAAAAAAAGAGAAAAAAAAAAAAAAGATTGATTGTTAGCTTGCGGATTTCGAATTAAAGGTGTAGGATTGGAGGTTAGAGTGTATGTGAGGTGACTTTAAAATGTAAAGAATCAAATTCTACGCGAACAAGTTATTTGTGTGAATTAAGATAAATGGTCTACTCCTTCGGCTCTCGTAGATACACTGAACTATTGGATCAAGGACCTCTTGCAAGCTTATCCTGTGGGAAGTCTATTTGAAATGAAAGATGATAATTTGAACCAGATCTTATATTGATAACTTCGCGAGTTACATGGCGGTTCGATCCGCAAAGGCAATATTTAGACTAGGCTAGATTACGTTAGATTAAAGTTCAGATTATACTGTCCGCGATGGAGATAGGGCAACGGTTCCCGTGAGATACGATACGCACACTGACTCTACACTTTCTGGCCAGACAATATATTATTGAGATTGACTTACATGGTACCATGAACGCATCACTCCGCACGCGCAACGCAGACGAACGAAGAACGGCTGTCCATCCGGCGTGACGTCGCTGGGTGGCGAACCTCGAGATTGAAGCGCGAAGACAGTGGTCGCAGCTGCATCCAGGGTCGCAAGCGCGGGCAGGCGGACGGGAAAACGTGCGACGCGTGACGTGACGTGGTCATGCAAGATGCCAGCAGTAGCAGTAGAACACGGTGAATCCTTGGGATCGTCTACTGGTTGGGGTGACCAGCAGACACTAGAAGACTAGCCCTTCGGACGTCCCGTCCAAAGCAAAGCCGTCGCGGCGTGACGTGGCGTGGCGGGGTGCGCACTCCGGGGGGGAGCTCCTCGTCGAGTATGTCATCGGCGCCTGGAGACGACGAAATCCATCCTGGCTGATGATCTCGCGATCGCGAAGCGGGAGGAGTCCCGGTCCATCACGTAGAAATAAAGTTATGTGAAACGCGGTCGTGAAGTTCTAAAATGGCGGCGGTCCCATGGCGCGCCGTACGATGAAATACGGAATAAGTAATCTAAGTTACATCAAAGGAAAACGGGTGGCGACCCAGCCTGATTAGAGAAGGTTAAATACCGCGAGAGGCATGCTCGCTTCTATGGAAAAAAAGCGTTCAAGAGACTTCGAACATCTTAAACGACAAGGAATATGGCGGCGGCCACACGGAACCACGCCGTGTAAAGGAAATGAGCCGGTCTCTCACGCGGAACGACACGCGAGTCCCGCGCGAGCGCTTGAGCCGAACTGATTCAACAATTCGTTCGATGCCTTCCGTCGATATCGGAAACCGTACATCGTTCAGTAATGACAGACTACTAAATCATTCAACAGCCACAGACTTCAGTCAATATAATGATTTACGATAATTGAGATTATTAAATCGTTTATGCTAGAAATGTTACTAATATTTTTCTATGCGACAATATATGAATATGTCTTAGAACGGATGTTTAATTGCGGAGAAATAAATAAAAATGTATTACCATAGACAAACGTCTGGGCGAATATGATGATATCCAAAACGCAATAAACATCGATCTAGTCTATGCTTTTGAATGAAACTTATGTTGTCAAAATATTATTAATTGGATTATCACGAATCTCTAATCTAATGTAATATTCAGAAAGAAGATTTTATGACGATTCCGAAGATACCTATAATGTCTACATTCTGTCCGGTGGTTATCGAACAGTTCCTATATGAATGTCATGGACATTGCTGAATGTTCAAAATGTAATAATTAAACCAATATAGCGTTAAATTATGAGCTGAAGGCTATTCTAGATTGTACTAAGCTATGCAAATACTAAAATAAACAAGAATGATGGAAATCCATGCATTTCATTGTATTTAAACCAATGTAGTAGGTATTTACAAAATACACTGCTACATAATTATATGCCATTAATATTAAATTATGCCATGCCATATATGTCCCTGTTCGGGTGCCATTGTCGCGTATAAAAAAAAGAGAAAAAAAAAGATTGATTGTTAGCTTGCGGATTTCGAATTAAAGGTGTAGGATTGGAGGTTAGAGTGTATGTGAGGTGACTTTAAAATGTAAAGAATCAAATTCTACGCGAACAAGTTATTTGTGTGAATTAAGATAAATGGTCTACTCCTTCGGCTCTCGTAGATACACTGAACTATTGGATCAAGGACCTCTTGCAAGCTTATCCTGTGGGAAGTCTATTTGAAATAAAAGATGATAATTTGAACCAGATCTTATATTGATAACTTCGCGAGTTACAGGGCGGTTCGATCCGCAAAGGCAATATTTAGACTAGGCTAAATTACGTTAGATTAAAGTTCAGATTATACTGTCCGCGATGGAGATAGGGCAACGGTTCCCGTGAGATACGATACGCACACTGACTCTACACTTTCTGGCCAGACAATATATTATTGAGATTGACTTACATGGTACCATGAACGCATCACTCCGCACGCGCAACGCAGACGAACGAAGAACGGCTGTCCATCCGGCGTGACGTCGCTGGGTGGCGAACCTCGAGATTGAAGCGCGAAGACAGTGGTCGCAGCTGCATCCAGGGTCGCAAGCGCGGGCAGGCGGATGGGAGAACGTGCGACGCGTGACGTGGCGTGGTCATGCAAGATGCCAGCAGTAGCAGTAGAACACGGTGAATCCTTGGGATCGTCTACTGGTTGGGGTGACCAGCAGACACTAGAAGACTAGCCCTCCGGACGTCCCGTCCAAAGCAAAGCCGTCGTGGCGTGACGTGGCGTGGCGGGGCGCGCACTCCGGGGGGGAGCTCCTCGTCGAGTATGTCACGACGAAATCCATCCTGGCTGATGATCTCGCGATCGCGAAGCGGGAGGAGTCCCGGTCCATCACGTAGAAATAAAGTTATGTGAAACGCGGTCGTGAAGTTCTAAAATGGCGGCGGTCCCATGGCGCGCCGTACGATGAAATACGGAATAAGTAATCTAAGTTACATCAAAGGAAAACGGGTGGCGACCCAGCCTGATTAGAGAAGGTTAAATACCGCGAGAAGCATGCTCGCTTCTATGGAAAAAAGCGTTCAAGAGACTTCGAACATCTTAAACGACAAGGAATATGGCGGCGGCCACACGGAACCACGCCGTGTAAAGGAAATGAGCCGGTCTCTCACGCGGAACGACACGCGAGTCCCGCGCGAGCGCTTGAGCCGAACTGATTCAACAATCCGTTCGATGCCTTCCGTCGATATCGGAAACCGTACATCGTTCAGTAATGACAGACTACTAAATCATTCAACAGCCACAGACTTCAGTCAATATAATGATTTACGATAATTGAGATTATTAAATCGTTTATGCTAGAAATGTTACTAATATTTTTCTATGCGACAATATATGAATATGTCTCAGAACGGATGTTTAATTGCGGAGAAATAAATAAAAATGTATTACCATAGACAAACGTCTGGGCGAATATGATGATATCCAAAACGCAATAAACATCGATCTAGTCTATGCTTTTGAATGAAACTTATGTTGTCAAAATATTATTAATTGGATTATCACGAATCTCTAATCTAATGTAATATTCAGAAAGAAGATTTTATGACGATTCCGAAGATACCTATAATGTCTACATTCTGTCCGGTGGTTATCGAACAGTTCCTATATGAATGTCATTGACATTGCTGAATGTTCAAAATGTAATAATTAAACCAATATAGCGTTAAATTATGAGCTGAAGGCTATTCTAGATTGTACTAAGCTATGCAAATACTAAAATAAACAAGAATGATGGAAATCCATGCATTTCATTGTATTTAAACCAATGTAGTAGGTATTTACAAAATACACTGCTACAATATCAATGTACCCTTCAAGCACGTAAATGTAAAAGGCTCTCAAATGAAAATATACGACAGAAGTGACATAAAGCTCGGAGTGGGCGACAGGGGGCGACAGGGGGCGGCACAGAGCGGCACAGGGCGGCTCGTAAAATGAACGCGGCAGATGGCGAGAGATACGAGGATGACGCGGGCGCGGGCTTAGCGAGGTCCGACCATTGTACTGCAGCACAAACACGGTGCACGTCAAAGGACGTTTGAATATCGGACAGATACACAGACTACACGGTACGATAGGGATGTAGTCATATGTATATCGCAAGCGATGACTTTTACAGGATAACCAGATAAATAAACAAGGAGACAATAAAAGAGAAGATGTTATGAGCTTATGAGCAAAAGAATGGATAAAAAATGAAATGATAGAGAAAAAAATTTACGTATTGAAATGAATTCGCGAAAAATAACAATCTTGAGCTTCAATTCTCACAGTATAAAAATTTAAGAAATAAATCCCCGCCGGCTTTATTCCCGGTTTTTGTCGTAAAATAACTGTCGTTAAGTCTTTGTACGGCTTGAAAACTTCCGACCCTTGACTTGGCCACTAACCCCACCTTACCCCACACTAATCCGCACTAGTGTAACGTAGTGAAATATGGTCTGGCCCTACTCAAGTGGTGAGACCCCGTGCTCAGTTGTGAGCCATTAGTGGCCAAGAATGACCTCACCAATGACACCCACTATTATCAGCTTCAGTTGAAGTACTAAGTTATACGCCCATATACCTTCTTCTTCTTAACCCGAAGCAAATTCCTTTTCTACCATAACAGCTCATTGTAAATATTGTAATTATTTCGCGTAATTAACAAAACACCCAAACAATTACCTGAATCAGTCAAGTTACAGGCTTAGCAAAGTGTGTATACTTGAAATTAACTTAAACTACTTAAAGTAAGATCAGGATCTCGAGGAGATGGATTGACGTCACGGGTCGTTTACCAAGCTCGCTCACTCGTGGCGGCTGGCGGAGCTGCGCGCTCGCGATAGAAAGATTAAACGACTCGACGTAGCTCCGCTGACAGTTACCCGGTGCGGTGCCTACATCTAAATATTAGCGAAACACGGAAAGGACACCGGTTCAAATTTAAGACCCTGAGCCCATTGACGACACGACATTTATTTGCGACAAATAAGTAACAATGTTGCCATGTCGGCATCTCACGTCATCCTTGGTATCCCTGGATATCCATCGGATTTTTCATCGACATTTCATGTCATACACGAAATGTCACGCACGCAATCCTAGTTTTCAACGTCCCACAAATCAGACACAGGCTGGAACACCTGAATCACAGAAGGGATATCGGCTTTCACTTTGTTCTGCCGATTTTACGACGGTGAGTGCTCCAATGAATAAGTAATTATTTTCACCATTCCATTTAATAATTCGGTAATCCGAAGATTGAAGTTCTACTCATATGTATTGGACTTGTGGAGAACCTCTACGGCCCTATTCTCAAGATCCGCACGTGGCCTCGCGATGTTTTCCTTGCAAGTGATAATTAACTTAAAAAATTAAAGTGTGTGCAGGACTTGACCCATGACCCAACGTATGGAAGAAAAACATTGAAACTGCTAGGCTATCACTGCTATATTATTATGTTAACAAAATGGAAAAACACTCAATAATAGTAACTCCGAAGAGCACACAAAATTCACATTTCTTTAGCCACTCGTATAAATTTTAGGAGGCAAACTGCAGTTCCATTCCAGAATGCCCATATTAGTCAGTTCCTCAAAATATAATGGAATGAGCTAGGAAATCGGGGAAGAGACTTCGTACCGCGGGCAGAGAGGGACGTGATTAGTCACGCTCCAGATCGCGCCATGCGAGGTTTCGTCAAAGGCTACGTAGCAATTTGCCTCCAATTTTGTTTTCCGAATTTCATCAGAAAGCCCGTCTCATTCAAAACCCTCCGTGCATTATGTTAAAATTTTTCGTTCTTCGCTGCCATTATTCAGTTCACTGACCGTTTCCTCCAACTGACAAATTCATCAGTTCTTTCAGAACCACCCCAGCGAGTAACCATGCTAGATTCAAACCGGGAAATAGGATAAAAATTCTAAAGTTTCAGAGCAAAGGACGTTATTTTGGAAAATAAATTTGTCCAGTGATAAATACGTCTTTGTTTTCTCTTTAAAAGCTCTATAATATCAATATTACAGAACATTTTTTACCAATACGTCTTTCTTTATGCTACTTTTCTTTATACTTTACACTCCAGCCGCCTGGTACACAGGCGACTGAAGATATCACTTGTATTTCATGTGTGTATTTAGTGTCATTTGACAAAAGTAAATGCTCACTTACTATCATGGCCATGCCGCATTCGTTCCAGGCTGTCGCGTACATCGGTAGACGTTAGGTGACTAATAGGTATGTACTGTCAGTGTTATTTGGACACTAAAGACTAACGATTAAAAGGCAAATTTGGTTTTCATCCTAAAAGCAATGAAGCAGTAGTTCATCCGACTACGAAGTTACTGCTCATGATTTACAATAGGTATTCAAGTCAGACCTCGCATAGAGTACTGTTTTCACCTCTAGGTAAGGGGCCATAATACCACATTAACTCATTTAACGCTGTACAAAAACGCAGATTTTTTTCCAATAATACAGGTGCATGACGCGGATTGTTGGCTACATAGTGAAGACACCCAAAAGTCAGTGTATTCAGTTTGTGTTTTACTGAGAAAGCAGAACAGAATCGAGGCAGGGGATTGGAGTGCGAGCGAAGTGCGCGCTGAGTGTGGATAGTTTGCATAAGCCGGTGGCATCACATTCGCAGTGAGAGAGACCTCGGCTTGTTTCTCCGTAAATATCGCACTGGGAATTCTCTCACAGTATATTAATACTATTAAATAGTTGAACGGTTGAGAGCGCGCGAAGTTGTAACACGTGAGGGTGTGATAGGGCTGTCAACCTGGTTATATGCTGGATTAGAAAGAAAGAAAGAAATATTTCTTTATATATGCTGGGTTGACGATAAATTATAATTATAGTTTAAACCAGTGATCGACAAACTATCTTTTGTGTTCTTTTGTGACCATGAAACGATAAAATGGATGAATGCCGACGCTCGGGTGACGGGCGTGCGATGGACCTGCGGCCATAGTAAATGTATGTAACGCTACTTCTCTTCTTCTACGTTCTCGTTGACGGCTCGGTGACGGCGGCGCTGGACAAACGGCCGTAACATAGAGAGACATCATTATAATAATTAAAACTTGTTATTATTTTAGATACCTACGATACGTGCTACGTGATATACAATACTTTCTCTATCGAAAAGCCGTATTTATTGAAAGCCTTTCCTTATATTAATCAAGGACATCCCATGACTCATAACAAAAAATTAATATTAGGGACGTATTGTAATTGGAGGTAATATCACGTGTGGCTCTGCCAACCCTACACTACGTATCGTTGGATATTCCGCTCAATGCGCGCCACGAATGACAAGGTCGTTGGGAGCGTGGCTTTTTTTTTCACTACTTAAACTGTGTAGTGAAAATATTTGTATTGCACCATTTAAAAACATTTCAACTTCGCTTATTGACTACATACGCATACGGGAGGGGTCGGAGTGGCACCAATAAGGTAAGGCCTACGTCACTTCCAGCAGTGGACTTTAAAAGGCTGTTAGATAGATAGAATAAAACATTCCGGTCAATAAAAACAAGTTCCTAACTCTTAGTTTAGAAAACCATATTTGTAAATCCTTCGCCACTCACCGAAACCGAAAAACATAACTTACAGTAGGCATCTTACGGCTGGTAACAGTAAGTGACACCAGGAGCAATTGAGGAAGGTGTAATATGGCCAGATACAGCGTAGAGTGTACTGTGTAGTGCGGTCTAGTGGGGTGGCGCGGGGCGTGTGTGGCGTGTGTGTGCAGGTGTTGTGGCGCGGCCATTAAATGTTATTGTTACGGGCCAGCGGCTGGCGGCTGTAACGTGGCTGAAATTGCCAATATGGACCCGCCAGGACCATAACACTGACCGCTACACCTCTATATCAGCGCGTACGTGACCTCCGTCTCGCACGGAAACTAAAATCCCATCCCATCTAGTGGACTGTATTGCAATGGCATTCATTCACAATAATTGATGTCGTTCGGATAAAATCTGATATAATCCCAAATTCATGTACTTAATCTAATTATCTTAGAGTTCTGGTAACAATAGTGATCCACTGCTTGGTTTCCATACCGGGGGCTGTCCAAGCTAAGGACTTATTTTCAGACATATCTACTTTCGAAAACAACTCTCAGACATTCGGTTTCTTTACGATGTTTTCCTGCACCTAATCCGATGTTCATACCAGTAATTATATTATTAATACCAGTAATATTAAATGTAATCCCGTGTAATCCTGAGTCCGCCGTGCAATCGTGCATACATTGCTTCAGCAATGCGGCCGTGTGTCGCAATACGCCGATTGCAATTGCATTTGAATTCAACTCGGAGTCACGAATCGAACGTACGAGTAACAGTGTCTACTGTCTACGTTCGAACGGCTGATATTCGCAAATTTCTGTTTACCTGCACACAATCGTGCAATCTGCAGGTTAGAATAACCGACCGAAGAAAAGAAAATTGGCGTTTTAAAAAGCTATTTGAGCGAGGAACGAAAGCTCCGCCGTGCGCCGAAAGGTGGCAGGAGAGTAGCTTAAATAAATATCGTCGCTGAGCCCGGTCCTGGCAATAGCGGCCTTCCATAATGTATGAGAGCGGGCCACGTGAACCACACGGAATATCCTACCTTACTCAGCTAAAGATAAGGTGTTTGTTGCCTTTATCACAGACGAGCCTTTGAGCGATGCCCGCCTGTCCACGTGCCGAGAGCGAATCAGTGATCGTTGCGTATTTATGACAGCCGATAGATGGAAGATGGAGGAGCTATTCATTGGGAATCGTGTAATGTCTTCATTTCGAACTCATCGGATATTGGAGTAGTAAGGTCGGGGAAAGTTTTAATGAACAACGAGGATAAACCTATGTAATACGGTCCTACACACCGCGTTGACGGCGTAATGAAATGTGAGTCACGGGAAACCGTTTCCAATGGGGAAAATGATTCCTTCCTTCACTTCATTAACTTGGTGAGCTCATGAAAATATTCCGGCTAATGCGTGTACCTATCCTGTCTATAGAACTCATTTGCTTTTCATTATTTTACTTTGGTAGGCTGTATCCTTTATGTAATAACTTACATGACCAGCTCCATAATGTTCGCAACTAATATCATCGAAGCGGCACAATGTCGTGATCCCAAATATTTCTGGATTCTCGTACCATATTTTACAAGTTCCCCGCCAATAACATGTTAGCGAGATGTTATAAGAATTCATACCGGCTTTCTGCATGAACGCAATAAAAATTTATTCGCCACTAAACCGTTATCGGCGACACGATATAATATGTCGTTTTATCGCACTCGCCTCGCCCGGCGCCCGCTCGCCGCCCGCTCGCCGCCCGCACGACATGAACATTTACTACCTAACGTCATTATTCAGTTTTATTCAAAACGCGATAGCTTATGTGGACATCAAGGGAGAATTGACGTTCGATTTGTATCCTATAAACTGGGGCGCTCTCGAGAACGTAAGAGGTAGTAAAGTTGTTATTGAAAACGAGAAGCTGCATAACAAGGCGCGCGCGAGTAAGGAAACAACGACGGCTAGGTACACTACGGCTAAGAAAACAGCGAAGACCCCCGCCAGAGATGACTGTGTGTATCAGTTACCGAACACGACGCAAATTGAAGCTCTGCTCAGTGACATGATGAACCAGCTAACGAAGGTACGATTGTATCCACAACGAAGTACCGACCGCTAAGCAGATCGCCTGGTTTAAATTGGCTACTGTCAACATGAGTTTATAACAACCATAGTATATTGCTACTATGACTCAGATACAACACCTCACCTAAGCATCAGTTTTCTACGTTATTCTAAATTACGTTTTTAATTTATATTTGCTTCCCTATTTTATCTTACATTTCTTCTACTTTTTGTTATCCTTGATTGAAATATTATCTGTAAAATTTGTCAACTCGCTCGTGACTTGATCCACAACAAAGATAGTTACCAAGCGCATAGTAAAATATATTCTGGCTTCGATCCCGATTCCAAAAGGAACGAGAGGTCACGTGTATTAGTACTACGAACGTCTGAATCAAGAGGAAATATTTTCTTTACTGCGCCAGTAGCAACGACATGGTGACTGGGGCAGCGCGAACGTGCTAGCTCGAAGGAAATAATTTTTGTTACAGTTTCGAGGTCAACTGGAGCTCATGCAATTGCTGTTTTAGACTTAATCTTTTTATTAGTAGAAAATCAGCCGTAGGACAATCAATAGTAGAAAATCTTGAATATGTACGTCTTCTGTTTTGTGTAGATACGCAGGTAATAAATATACATGTGGAATTAGAATGATGTGCATACACGGCACACCCGATTGAATTTCAAAACATGACAAGCTAACTATAAGAATATGGAGTTATCGGAAAACATTGTTAAAATGAGTATTACAACAAAGATTTCCCTGTAGATCTTCGTCCGCGCCCACGACTACATGAGCCGGCGAGGAGCGCGGAGAAACACCAAGAGATTCAAGATAGTTCGGCAGAAAATGGATTCCAGTTTCTTCGAAGAAGCTTATAATTTGATGAGCAAGGAATACAGGTACCTACCATTACTTTCAAAAATAAATTCTTTTTACCTCATCAATCGTACCTCTGTGAAAATTCATTGCGAAAATTTTACTCCAACTTAGCCAGAAGATAATTATAATGAGAAAAGAGATTTTATAAGAAAAGAAATTTTGATTGCCTAACTATTATAATTCGTCTATTAAAGGAATAATATACGTATTCTCTGCGATTTCAATATATTCTTGTATCGGTTTAATTAATTTATCAGGCAGGCAATGAACACAACAGCCGACATGTGGCGTGGCTCGGTGTACGACCCGTGCCACCACCAGGGCAGGGTGAAGGCGGTGTGGCGGTCGCTGTTGGACCGGTCCAAGGCCATCTTGCAGCGCGCCGCCGTGCGCTGCGTACGCGACTTCCTGCGCGTGCGCCACCGCGCCGACGACACCAGCACCAAGGAGAAGCTGGCTCAGCTGCTGCTGCGGGAAATCAGGGAGGTCCGCTCCAACCAGCTCAAGGTCCTGTGCGACAACTTCAATCTGTGCTACAAGGACTTGTTGTCGTGAGGATGGAAAGAAAACAAACCAAATTGACTTAAGTTATTTAACTAGTATAATACATTTCTAAATAAATACTGAGATAAAAAATAATTTCATTAAAATTTTTACAAAAAAATTATTACAAATTACAAACGCTTACACCTAAAACTTATACTATTAGCAGTGATTATACAATTTTGCATTAACCTTGGTAGCAATCTTATTCAAGAGTATGTCTGGAGGAACTGCAGGTGGAAGCGCTTGATGGAGTCCATCATGTACTGGAACTCTTTCAGTGGGTGCAGGATGGTGGTGCGGAAGTGGTAGGTGCCCGGCCGCTGCCCGAAGCCTGACCCGGGGACCACGCACACACCTGACAATCATAAAAATAATAAATAGCATAGCATAGACAGAATAAATACTGACTTATGAACAAATGATAACTAAGATGTCGGTACAGTGTAAGTGCTAGCCCAGACTGGACTGCATTGTCCATTCAGCGCCTTACAAACTGTAACTTTTACATCAGTAACGTCCCAACTCAGAGTCACAAACGGTTACTTTAATCGCTCCTTAGTAAAGAATCACCGTACAAATTCTGTACTAAGGAGCGATTTAAGTAACCGTTAGTGACTCTGGGTTGGGGCGTAAGAAAGTGTAGCAACGCTCACCAGTTTCCTCCAGGAGTCGCAAGCAGTAGAACTCATCAGGCTGCATGCCGGCCTCGCGCGCCGCCCGCTGCGCCGGCGCCGGGATCTCCACGCGGGGGAACGCGAACATCGATCCCTACGTATAGGTCAAATAAATTAATATATCCTGCCCCTCATATCATTGCTATGCTAGGACATGCCTGGATATTACGAATAGTCAAGACTGGAACGAAAATAGTTGGCCACCTGACTTCAATCCATTAACAACTTACTACATCTCTTCTCATAGTTGAGGAAACCTAGAGCGTACTCCATCATTCTATTCCAGTGCAGACTGGTGGGCAATCCAAATTTTGGAAGTTTTTATTCCAGGCAAGCCAGAAGTTGATAGGAAACAAGCCGTTTACCTAAATCTTTCAAGAATGCACCTTAAGGCCATGGATTTATTGCTAGTAAGAACCATCTGAGACACAGAATGATTTGTTCTTTAAAAAAATATTTTTGCTGTAAATGACTGAGAGTATTGAAGAGAGAATACTCCGTAGACAAGGAGGCACTCACATCGATGGTGTTGCAGCTGTATCCGGGGATGGTGTTGAAGGCGCGGTGCGCGGCGGCGGCGCGCGCGGCCAGCTGGCGCGCGATGCCGCGCCGCTCGCGGGCGAACTGCTCGTACGACGGCTCGCCCGGACGCGGGGGCTGGGCCTGAGCGGCATTGTATTATATACATTCATTAACAATGTTTCTTGTCGAAATTTATAATAAGTTTTGTAAATCAAAAACCAGTCGTACTCCATAAGGAGAACTCCTCCATCGAACGACACGAGTTTCCATCGAACACGACGCACGGCTAGTATTCACCCTTTGCCCTTGACGCAGTTTGCGTCTTCATTCATTATGCGCACCACGAAGGATTTTAATAGCTTGCCTGCGTCTGCATTCCCGTCCACCTATGACGTGGATGTCGTCAAGAATAGAGTGAATAGGCTTTTATTAAGTCAGTGTGCTTACCATCCTAGACCACATCTCCACTTACCATCAGGTGGAATAGTGGTCAAGCATGTACTTATTGTAAGTAAAAAAAGAAAGAAGAAGAAGAAAGTTTAGGTTATTTTTATCACGTTTACTATACATTAGTTACATTTTATTTGATGAAAAAGCCAATAAAATACATATTAATAAGAATAGGTCGGAACGATTAAATGGAGTGAATGACTTGTTTATTTATGTAGTACTAAGCTCACAGAGACGATAATATCTTTATGTCCTGATTTAAGTCTGTAATTCCCAGCTTTATTCATCCCTTAATTTATCAGTACTTTGATCAACAAATTAGAACCCTAAATGTTATTTTGGTTGAGTTCGTCAAATCAAATATTTAATGTTATATTATATTCACCCCTTCACCCACACACCTAAATCTTGTAACAGGAACGCAAGTGAAGCTGCGAGCCGCGAGCGATCGCTTATAACATGAGAAACTTTTAATCCTGATTTAGCACTTGTTTAAAAGTTGTTTCGACCTTTTAACCTTCATGTTAGGGATTTAAGGATCAAATAAGTTCACCTTTTCAGTTATATTAAGAAAGTTGTTTTTTTATGGAAATAGCTGGCAAACGAGTTGACGATCCACCTGATGGTAAGTGGCTATCGTCGCTCATGAACATCAGCAACACCAAAGGCAGCATCGAAGCGTTGCTGGCCAAGAAAAAAGAAGAAAATGAAAGAAAGAACTGGCTCTCAAGCCCCCAGCCGGAACACCTCAACCTGACTCATGCTCAAGGGTGGCAGCTATCCAGGCGAACCCCATGGAGAAATAATAATAGTAATAATGCTATTAATTAGCAGTTAAAACCAATATTACCAATAAAATCCCTCCGAGGGGCCCTACCACCAGCGGGCCGGATTTAGTGGCGTGGGATTGGGGTTACTATTCTAAGTGCCCCAATCGGCTACAATAGATCTAACTTGGTGAGCTTAGGAGCAACACCCTCACCAGTGGCCTATCTAGCCCTAAAAAAACCTGTATCAATATTTGTTGCTCCATTTCAAGAGAAAAAGGGTAGTCATCATCATCACCACCATTCATAATCATAATCACCATTCGTCATTATCATCATCATCTTCTTCCATCATCGTCATTTATAATGTTACACACTCATAGCCAACGCTAGGATTCACTGTGTCGTAAGTGTCATAGATAACACACAAAGACAAGAACACACTCAGACTAAGAACAGTTTAAGCTTATCATTCAAATGTCGCTGGGAATCGAACCCAGGACCCTTGGTACGGTGGACCAGCATATAACCATTAAGTAACACGGGTCGTCAAACTTATTAATATATAGTTAGTATAATCTGGATTTTAACAAGAAAAAAATAACCAACTTCAAAATAACTCAACATACTATAGATAACAAATTAATAAAATAAACCATTTAGTATTATAAATTAAGATCCGAAATTAACAGTAAATAAATAATTTTGAGACCGTGCCAAACAAACAACCAAAATTAATTACATAAAGTTAATATTATGAGGGCAGCGACATGCGGTGCACACAGCAGCAGCAGGGCGGCGCACATCTTTTCGCCGTTTGTTTTTTCATTGGTTTGGCACCGCCTCAAAATTATTTATTTACTGTTAATTTCGGATCTAAATTTATAATACTAAATGGTTTATTTTATTTTTTGCTTTTCAGTTTTTTTTTTCGTTGGTTTTATTTTTTGTTAAAAAGTAATTATTTTTTAATTTTTAGTTGCTATGATACTTATAATTAATAATAAATTATTGATTTTATGAATTATAGATTCAGTTACCAGGTAAAAATGTAGTAGGTGAAATATCAATCATCCCCTATTTTCGTACCTATAGGGGTAAAATTTTGTTTCAAAATTCAAACAGGAGTAACTTCAAGGTATACACTATTCAATAAAAAAAGAATCATCGAAATCGGATCATCCAGTACAAAGTTATTGGGGTTAACATGTAAAAATTCCGAGTAAAAAACGGGTGAATAATCAATCATTCCCTATTTTCGTACCTTTAGGGTGGGAATAAAATTTTCAAAAAAATATGGGACCAACTTCAGGACATACCCTATCCAATAAAAAAAGAATCATCCAAATCCGACCACCCTGTGCCGATTGCTGCGTGATCATACAAAAAAAAAAAAAAAAAAATATACGTGTCGAATTGAGAACCTCCTCCTTTTTTTTTCGTCGGTTAAAATAAAATTATATAAATAAATAATACTCATAAATCACTGATTAAGTACTCTGTGACTTAAACTTTGAACGCCATTCGAAGCGCATCGTGGCGGCGTCGTCATTATTCCAAATTCAAAAGTAAGTTCAAAATATGTACCGCGCGAATCACAGTGGCGCGAATACGATTTATTGATGTATGACGTCACATCACAAGATATTACGTAGATTTTGGGAACAAAATTCAATGATGATTTTCTTTAATATAGACTTTTATTATAATATTTTTATGAATATTGAGGTTTTATGTACCTATATTATAATAAAACTGTAACTGAGCGATGGCCCTGCGTCGAAGATATTTAAGAAAAAAACCTTATAGTAAGTTTATAGATCCCATTCAATTTATTTTTAGAAATTTTATCTGTTTGCAATTTATTTTTTCAAATTTTATCTGTTTATGTAAAAAAAAAGATAGGCGTATCCGTTGATTGCCGAGCTTCGACTCGAGTCTTCAATTGAAGGCTCTTGAGCCCTTAAGGCTCGAACCCTAAAGGCTCGAGCCTTCTAAGGCTCGCGAGCCCTTAGGCCTCGAGCTTTGAAGGCTCAGTAGCTCCGACTCGGAGCTCGAGTCCGGGGCTCGGAGCTCATTTTTCTCAACTCTAGCTGCAAGTCGGAACCCTGCATAATTTTCCCCGAATTCGAATAGACAGTTATTCCATACGGACAGGCAGACGTGATAGTAGTGTACTCACGACGCAGTCCACGACGCACTGTCCGAGCACGGAGGGGCACTGCATGACGGCGCGCGCGGCCCGGAACGCGGCGTCCACCCGGGGGGCCAGGTGGAGCAGCTCCAGCGTGGCCGCGCGCAGCCCACACTCCGCCGCCCAGCCCTTCGAGCACGTGTCGAAGCTCGCCAGCTCCATGCCGCTGTACGGAGCGCCCAGTTCGTGCATCACCTGGGAAGAGTAATGACCTTGGAACTGGGATTTTTTTGTTGAACAATGCGTGTGTCGTGGAAATTGCCTCTGAAAAATTGGGAGAAGCTAAACTATGGTTAACTTAGAAATGAGTGTTAAATACACCCCATAATACACACCCATATGTTTAAATGATTTTGAGTTTGAATTGGAATGAACCTGACAATTATTTTCCGCGTTTTGTTGTTTATAAAGGACTTAATTCACCCTTAGCCTCAAGAGAAAATTTAAGTGGGATTTCAAATAGGGTTAATTGTAATTCTAATTGGGACCATCGGTCTGTGTGACATTGTCAGACATGCCTAATTTGTGATTCCATATCGACTCCTTATTTTCGATGGGAAACTCGTGTCCTAGTTCCATAACGCCACCTCTTGGCTGCCAACTCGTAAATATTACGACATGACTTTATGTTACGGCGCGCGGCGTTCGGAATTGAAACGCAGTCGGACGATAACATCGCCACTTTTAAAACACGGGAACACGTTCATGAACAAAGGTTTAAGCACGATTAAAATCTATATGGAATATTATCGTTAATATAAGCTTCGATTATTCCAACTGCATTATCCAACAATCCACCGAAGCTATTTATAGAATAGAATTAATTTGCTAGAAACGTATAATATCGATTCCAAATAAAATATTAAACACCTCTGAAACTGAAAAAATAAACGATTAAAAAATACATAATATAACGCCTACTGCAATAGCAGATGATATCAAAAATGTCTTGGAAGTTGTTAATGTCATTTGTCGCTGGCCAAGTTATTTCAAGTGCAGTGCGGGGGCACTGGCCAGTGATAGTAGTAAACTTGCGCCGTAGCGCTTAACGACATGTCCCGGGTTTGGTTTCCAGTCGAAGCAAGGTGAATAATAATGGGTATTTATAATGTCGTATAAACGTGTGTGTGTGTGTGAATCTGTATTGTGTATATTCTGAGAGTGTGCAGTGTGTATTAATTACATTTGAACATATGAGCGTTAAATTTATTAATGTTCTGTTTATATTTGGATAGATAACACCAATCAAGCCTTACCTTCTTGAATGAATGGAACGGTTTGCTTATGATGTTTTCCTGGTAGACCTCATCCGCCAAGATAAATAAGTCGTGGTTATACGCGAACCTTATTATATCCGCAATATTGTTCCGCGTCAGGACCTGTCGGCAATAACGCACCATGATATATGTAGCAATCTGCCCTTGAGCACAATATACCGACATCCAAAACAAAGGACGCTCCCCTCGACCTCCAACCTTGCTACGTTGAGATAAAACATATTTTGGAATACCATAAATTTCTTCACTTTTATATGCTCATGAATCTTACGATAAGAAAGCCCTAAACTCCGTATTTATGACCAGTTGTATTCTTTAGTAAGTGTTTGAATAAATTATTCAAATCGAATTAAATCGAGTCATTTATTCAGAAGCGGGACACAATAGCTCCAGCAGTAAGTAAATTGCTCGCGGAATGAACACGCTGCTTCTTGCTTCTTGTCCTACCGGTAACTTCAATGAAGTATTCGTTATTATAAAACGAATGTTGATTACAATACGCGGACAATACAAGGAAGCGACATTAACGCAAATAGCGAAATTATAAAAAACAATCCAATTGATATTACATTCAGTTCAAGGGACTTGTGTTCATGCAATCAACAAAATGTGTCTAGATACGATACTACACAAATATCTGTCTTAAAATTTTTGTGTTATTCTATTTGGCAGAGCGGAGGGACATTCAAAATAATTTACACAAAATTAAAACATACAATAATACATTTACTTATGAAACTCGATTGTTGCCAAGGATTTGGGAAAATGGGTTTCTGCTGTCCTTTCGGAAACTTACGATTATTTATAACTAAGTAATATAAATTTATTAATAGGCGTATCCAATCCATCCATCCAAATTGTGTATTGTATTGACAGGGGAAGGGCATCAAGGACACGACATCAACGTACTTGATTGAAGGAACATTCGCGTGATGGAGGGCGCTGGGCGGGCTCCTCCGAGCGCGGCTTATCTCGTCGATCGTTTGTTGTTCTTGTTGACAATTCCAAATAGCGATGTAAAGTAAACGAAATAAGCGCGATTGGATCAGAATGGCCGAAAGATTTCGTTTTATTAGCGCAATTTGCAATTCAAATTCCGTGAATTCTTTAACCTAGATTCCGAGCTCAATTAAAATTTAAAATATATTTTGACTGTCGGTGGTCCTTAGAATACTCTAGGAAATAAGTCGAAAACGTTCCAACTTGGTTTCTGCTGACTGCTATTGCTAACCAAATCACAATTTGTTGTTAGTTATTGACTACTAGAATAAGATACCTAGGTCTTCCTAAGTTGGCGTATAACATCGACATTATCCTCATGTTACAACAGCTCCCAAGCCTCCAAGCTGAGAGCTGTGTACACTAACACTCACCTGTCCCGTGGGGTTCCCAGGGTTGATGACGACCAGGGCGCGCACGTGGCAGTCGGCGCTGGCCTCCCGCCAGCTGCGCTCCAGCTCCTCGAGCGGCAGCGCCCAGCCCTGCTCCTCGTCCAGGAAGTAGTTGGCCTGCCGCAGCCCCAGCTCCGCCAGGGTCGCGGAGAACAGCGGGTACTGCGGGATCGGGATCATCACCGCTGCAGTAAACGTGGTGTAATCAGTATAACGGATTATACCCCTTCGTGACAGTACAGGGTTTGTCATAGCTACGCTAATTGTCACCATTAGTCGAGCATTAGGTATGTCTGGACCTGTCTGGACCCTCAAATGTGAAATTAAGATTCTGGTGACAACAGCAATATAACAATGACGATGACAGTATTTTTTAAATAAATCAATCCTGATTAGAAATAAGCAATATAAATGCTAGAACATTCTACGTAGTAAAAAAATTGCATTTAATCTCTTTAAATCCGGTGGAACATAATACCCCGTGCACCGTGTAAGTAGATAGACGAGGGCATTACTGTAATAGGGAGCAGATTTTCGGCGCCAGATTTATGGTCGCCGAAGCCAGCTTATATCGCGCTTATATCGAGTAAACGGGTCATTACGGGACAGCGGCCGGCCGCTAGCCGCTAGCCGCTAGCCGGGATCAATCTCTTAGCGCGGTCGGTGTTCGCTGCTCGATAGCGACAATGGCTGCATGGAGCAGCTTAATGGAGAAATATTCAGATTAATTAATAGTGTCATTTATTTGACAGCTTTGTCATCGGTGCCACAGCTCCGATTTTGCTATCCAAGATAATGCACTAAGCTTATACTTAATATCTCAAACGTACCTATTTAAAGGGGAAGATCTGTAACGAACTAAAGATCCGGATACCCTGGAGCTATGCAAATAAACAGCAAACCATCCAACAAAGTTGTTCTGAATGTGACTAACCAGGCGGTTTCCCCGCAATGGGCTCAACGAAGAGCGTGAGCACGGACTTGATGAGGTCGGAGGCGCCGGCGCCCAGGTGCAGCGAGCCGGGGCTGGCCGGGCGCCCGTCCCGCGCCGCCAGCCGCCGCGCCGCGCGGCGCCGCACCAGCTGCAGACCGGCCGACGGGGAGTACGCGCCCACGGAGCCAACCCTGAACAGAATAACACATGTAAAGTCGGGACATGAAGCAGGAAGAAATTCGTACATTGACTTGTTATTACCTGTCTCTGTCACTCCCGCGTAAATATAATGCGTGGTCGCTCGCACAGTGCAATGGCCGCCGTTCTATGCTAGAGACAGGTAATAATACAGTAGGTCAATGAACGAATTTCTTCCTGCTTCGCTTCCCGACTTTAATTATAAAAATTGCCTTAACACAATTACCTCAGTCATTGTTCGGACGAGTGCATCATGGGTATTCACGAGCAAAGAAGGTTGTTTTGGATTTAAAGATGAATGGAGCCCCTTGTTGACGATGACGATCACACCAATCATGTGACCGTCAACAACAAGGAGCCCCATTCAAGACAACCTCTATCCGAAGTCTGACAGTGACTCAAGACAATGGTTCAATGGTCCAATAACTACCTTCGTGTAGAAAAATTAAACATGGTCAGATTAAATTTAGTCGGGTTGATCAAATATCTACCTACTGATAGAATTAAAGACGATTTAATTGTCTCTTGCACAGGATTTACAAAAGTTCATTTTGATAACGCAACGTGACGTGACTTGCACCGCAAATGTTACTTTATTATGCACTGCAGCAGTGCATGCACATTTATGTGTTTGTTCATAACCGGAACAAACCGGCGTGGTACGACAAAAATCCGTAATCGAAAACCAATATTAATCCCTAAAAATTCTGTACAAGTTGAACAATAGATTTCGGGACATCGAATTCCGAGTTTATTGGAAAACATTTTAATAACCGCTTTGCATGCGAATGGAATCGATTCGCATAAATTTACAAACGTGTCACGTGACGCGGCACGTCACTGTCATGCAAATAGAAATCAGTTCGGCTGGATCGCCATGCGCCAGTCTCATTCACTACGATGTTGTCGACGAGGACTTTGAAACTGGTCTGGAGAGGTATCATCCTCCACCAAGATTATCTGCTCACACGCACTGTTGATTGCTGTGTATTGCCTAGGAAGAGACCTTTAAAACCCTATAATCCTTCAAAAATTACAGTCGACAATAATTAATGTTAAATATTTTTAACACTATTCAATTCGTGAAACTCGCAACTCTGGTTCGGTTCTTTTACACCAACAAATACCGTGTAACCAGTACCTGTCTATCAACTGCAGCGAATATAAACCTCTACAATATAGTCCAAATATTTTTTATGCCAAAAATATTAACCATTTATTTAGGTATGTCGCTGATTTACTTGATTTATTAACACAGCTTATTACTTTCAACTCATTATTATTATTCAGCTCTTTGTAACTACAACGCTTTGGAGCATCTCAGTATCGATGAAAGGAATTTCCGCTAATTCTATATTCTGTTTTCAAGCATACCAAACGCTACAAGCTGGTGCAATGGTAAAGTCATTAGCGAGCACGTGCATTCGTGGATATCATATTAACTGTTCTGTTTTGCTTCACTCTAGTCGCTAGACTACACAGGTACAAACAGCACAGTACAACTACTCGGAGAGGGATCATATCAGCCGAGATAATCGAAGTTCCTTGCCGGCGATACGACACGGCGCGGGCGCTGTGTCTGGGACGCGTGAATATTTATCAGACAAGCGGTTAGGGTAATTAACATCATGAATTTGCGGGTTCGTGGAAAGTCTAGCTCCACCATCCCAATCCTCAAGAGTTAATTAAAAGCATTACCGTAACAATTAGGTATGTATTTAAACTTGAATTGAATTACTCTATAACTGACAAGGCAAGCCGACGCGACGCGTCGAAATTACTTTTGGAATGACGATGGTGCAACCCACCATGACGAAAGGAAAAGTTGATGTGTTATGTTTCAACTTACGTGCGTGAGATTTGCGACCCATGTCTGACACAGGCGACACAGCAAAAGTTCTCCATGACCCATTTCTGAAGAGTACTAACAGAAGACAAACGTCAGGTAAGGCTGTGCTGGTAAGGAATTGGTGAAGGGAAGGCCGTAATGTCTACCGTGGGATAAATATAATTTAACCATGAATGACTAGACTTCGACTCTATGGAATTTTTATGGAACATCTTTGAGTGGAGTTTTTCTACATTAAAATTTTCATGAACGTTTAATATTGAAACACCGTTCATAATTACAAGAACCTCCCTAACACTATACTTTTTCCTACTCATGTATCCCACAGCTACAAATTAATAACTGTCATAAAATAATAAAAAGAAAGTACAGCAAAAGTAATCAGATAGACATTAGCAGCTCCAGGGCGCGGGGGGCGCTGGGGGCGGCGGCGGCGCCCACCGCTCCAAAAAACGCTCATCAAAATCTTTCTAACGATCTTCTCGACGCCAATACAGCTGAAGTCTATTATTGCGTGTAAAAAGACTCAGCTACTTAACCATCTTATTTAATAGAGGGAAAAGATACAGATAGATGTGGTGTAAAATGTATGTACTGATGTTAATCTAATAATATCTTCGCTTCAATCCATTGACTGTCTCCCGCAGGGCACCTCTAGTCTAGAGCATACCGCAACACACTGCTGTGATGCAGGTTGGAACTTGGAAGAGGGTTATCTAAAATTATCTTTATTGACACAAAACAACCACCCCAATGACGACAGCGCCATTTTATGGGTCTAGCGGCGCACATACTAGTTTCCTAATTAGTTTTACGTTTCAGCAAACAACAGCGACGGATGAGTTAGTGAAAACTCAAAAGTTGCCCGTATAACTTTGCTGTCTGATCTGTAGACATTTATATTCTGCGTAAGCAAACATCAGAATGTTTGTGCCACAATAACACGTTATGGATCGTAAAACTGGGAACTTCCAAACGGAACATAACTAAGCCCGCGCAGGAATTTCCCTAACGAACCTCTCGGCTGCGGGAATTTCGACAATAATTCTCAGCGGAAATCAGTTTTAACGTGTCTCTTGTTTGTTTACACAGAACTAGATGTAATTACAGTGGTTATTAACAATCTTCAGACCTCTCCTCTCACGCCGCCGCCGCCGCCGCCGCTATATTTACATATTTCTCACTCGCTGAGCTGCTTTGTCTAATCGTTTTATTGTCATCTAGCATCTAACCTCGCTTGGATTAAATTCCTTTACCTACTATGATTAAAGTATACAAACATTAGCATCAGCTACTACAGGTTACAATGACTTGATTGATTATTGTAGTTAAATAATTTTATTAGTATTTTATTAATTATGTTATGTTTTAAACATAAGACTGCCAAGTTGACAATACAATATGTCTTGTTATGTAAATGGTATGAACACAGACATGTGTACCTGCGGGTATGAAACACACACCATATACTGACAATACAACATACTCTGTGTTTTGAAAAATATCAAATGAGGGTACTTTTAATGATAAATCACAAAATGACACAATATCAGAGCGGACGCGGTCGACTCCGGGCCCGATCCCGCGATCCCGCGATCCCGCGATCCCGCGATCCCGGGAATTACGGAATTATGCGACATGAAATCTTTTACGGTTCTCGTAAATTCCGCAATAGCGAGTCTGTACGACTTTTTAAAACTCTACGGATAGAAATTCTATTTAGATCTTGGCTTTATTACCGTCTAAAGCTGTTTCTTCTTTGTTTTAAATCTGTTTTTATAATTAAATAAAAGATTTATGTTTGATCTTGTTTCTTGTTTGTTTCAGTTGTTCGAAGGAACTTGCGATACGACATGACGTCACTCGACAGTGGCGCACACTTTCTGAACATAATATTAATTTCAGTATACGATTTTACAAGCTTATCTTGCTTTTGCTGATTTGTTTGATGTCATGTAATATGGGTCAAGTCTTGCAAGACGAATTAGAACTAGATAGGTATCACATTAATTAATCCTACGAAGTTAAAATTTCACAAAAATATTTGGTTCCAATAACAATTCATTTTTATGATACTAGTAACCTAATTCTGCACTCGCATTGGCTCCAGACGAGGGCACTCCTCAATGGCCAACAGCACAAACAACATTTTAAAACCTTGTTTTTAAAATTATTTTTAAATATTAAATTAATGTAAGCACTTACGTGCAGTCTTCCAGTATCTCCCGTGCCCTCTGCTTGGCGTCCTCGGGGAAGACCGGGGAGGCCTGCAGCGCCGGACACGCCGCCAGCGCTAGCACCTATCAGTATTACAAAAGTTTCATTTATTGATTCAAAGACATGTAATACCCCTTCGCGGACAAAATAAAATTCAAGACAGTCGTGTGTTAAACTATATAAGTTATAAGTGATAGAGCAGCCTATGGAGGAAAATTATAAAAAATAATTATAATATATAGTTACACTTTTTAAGCTAGAGTAAGTAAATATAGTCTCCATTAAATCCAATGCTAAGAGGTAGATGTTTACACGTCATCAAATGAACGAGGGCCAAAGTGTAATACGAGTAAGTATGTCGTGTGGGCGGGAAAGGACAACAAGGAAGGAGTGTGCAAGTTCGTCGAAACCAAGAAAAATGACTGCTCTATGACGATCACAATCAAGCCTCACTTATTTAACGCGCACTGTGAAGATCTTCACTCAATGACGTATGGTCGTAGCTTCAGCCTACACACATTTTCCCTTTTAATTTAGGAAGTTAGTGAAATATTTATGAATGAATTTGAATGCATAAGTAGTGAAAACCACCAAACCTGTCTAATGAAGGTGATGGGCGGCTGGCCGAGCGCGTGGCAGTCCCCGATGTTCGCGCGAATCACCTTTGCAAACGGCTTCGGGACGCCCTGCAACACGCACATTGCGAAAATATACATGATACTTAATTCAAATTGTGCGAAAATATTTTATATTTTTAAACTTCAAGATTATTTTCTCTCGTAGCAAAATTAAGTTGTAGTTGATGATGTTTTATACTATCGGTTGTACACGGCAATAAGGCGCAATTTAAAAATAATTTTCCGTAACTTTATTAAAAGTGTTCAACAATAGTTCTCAGCCAGAACTCTTCAAAGACAGTTTTTCCATCGTGTTTCGAACTAACTGAAGAATAAGGAGCATCTCCTTGGTTCCGGTAGCGAGCAAAACATAAAACTTTTCACAAACAACAATTTTGAACGCGGTTTAAATTACGAGTAAGTAAGTGCAATAACTCCAAATGCTTAAGTTTTGTAAGAATTTATGACGCACTGCATACCTTCTTGCCGTTTACAACACTACAACCAACTCGATGGGCGAATTTATTGTAGCGAATTAATCTTGTGGCTATAGACGCAGGAATACCTTTGTTCCATTATAATCCTTGGAATATGAAAAGCCAATCTGTTTACTGATTGCTATATTGTACCTCGAGTACAAGGGATAAGTGCAGTGAGGGACCCATGCATCCTTAAATCAAAAGCCCCCACTCCCGTCGCACCTTCCTCAGCTGATAAGATCGCAGAGATAAGGCCACAGCGTCACGTCCCTAGTGGTGTAGATCACTGGGCTCTGTCCACCCTCGTCACCCTACAACATTCTTACTTTTATACTTAAAGTTCTGCTGAGCAATGTTTTTGTCAATTTCTAACGGTGTCGATTGGCATTTAGTTGCTAATGATCCAAATCGCAATTCTGCTGCAATATGTGCATTGTAATAAGCGAAATACACCAACAAAAAACTTCCATTACTTTCAAAATTCACGCGAATTAACATTACAACCTGAAGTAATTAGTGCACGTATCTGCAATACGTAATTAAGGCATAATTTTAAAATTTAACGCGACGATTCACTGGTTGGAAGATCCTCTGCTCGCCCCTCGTCCCCTCGTCACTGACATAATTCGCCGCAGTTTTGGAATAATCTCCGCGGTCCTAAGGCCTTCGCTCGCAAGGTATTACCGCAAATTATCGCAACTCATTAATAAAACAATGCGTTTTTTCGTCTCCTGGTGGGCGCACTGTGCGCAATACTATTCAAACCGTAGTGCGCGCCTGAGTTGACACGCCTTGTTTTAACACTTCCTATTTCTATATTTGTAGACATTACTACTAGATTGTTATCTATTATTCGTTAACATAATTTGTATTACGAGATATAAGTAGTTCATCAAGCATCAATGTTACATTGTTGACATTATAATTATGTATACGATCCTCGCATATTAACGCAATAAAGCAAAGCGTTATGAAGCGTTATAATGTACCAGTGTGTACAGGCCTTACCCCGGGCTCGTCGACTGCGCCGAGAGCAGCGAGCGCCGACTGCTGTCAGCTGCGTCGATGGGACCGAGAACGGCACAAAACCGTAATTATGAAACGCGCCGCGAGCTGCTTCGGTTTCACGCCTCATGTAATTGCAATATGAGATTACAGCTTTAAACCAGCTTTAACTTTTGTAGCGAAATCTCTTTTTAATTGTGCCTTTCGACCTACATTTTTAAAGCTTTTAAAGGTTGTGCGCGCCAGTTGCAGTGCTGACACCTCTCGCTCGCGGGACGGATAATTTTGCTGCTGTGTTTTTAATTAATGGGAGAAAACATTTTCGTAAACACATTTCATTGATTTCTCTTTTAAGGACTGTCTTTTTTGATCCAATAATCAGCAGTTTAATTTCCATAGATTTTTGGTAATCGGAAATAAAATCAAAACCAGTGTCTGAAACACTGTGACTAGAAATAATCTCATGTACCTGCAGAGTGACGACAAACAATATTTAGTTGTATCACTAACAGCATTGCTTCAGTACTGTCTGTAGCTGATACAATGTAATGCAGAATGCAGCCGAGCACGAAATGTAAACAGATGACACCTTCCGTAGCTGGCAAAGCGCGGCCGAGGCACCATGAATATTCTAATACTGTACCTGATGCACTCGTGTAATACAGTATCTAGATTCTAGACTATCCAGATATATACTGGTAATATTATTGTACTAACTAAATACTCGCTAGCGCTTGTAGACAGAACGTAGAGGCAATGTTTCCACGATAACTCCAGGTCACACTCTCTCTCGTCCTATATAACCTAATACTGTTCCAACTTTTCAGGAAAAATACAGAAATATTTGCGCTAACCAGCCGACAAAGAATATGACGATCCACCTGATAATTAACCTGTAATCTGTAGAATATAATTATTATAACAATAGTTCATACTATTACTATAGTGTATAAGTACTATACAACGACGAGATGATAATAGGATAATATTGAAATAAGTGTGTAGTTTTATTACCCGTTCTATATTTTCTACTTCAATAACACAAGCCATAAAAACAGTCATAACGGAATGTAAATCCTTACATTGATGTCATAACTTTGTACTTTTGTACACTTCTAAGTACATGGGAAATAATTCAGTGGTATCGTGGTCGTAAACCAACCCCCCCTCAGCCCGGGGGCGCGGGGGCCAGTCACCCAGTCACCCAGTCACCCAGTCACCCAGTCACCCAGTCACCCAGTCACCCAGGGGAGTCAGGGAAACATAAAGTTTTTATAAATCCATTACAGTGATACCCTTACGGATAATTAGGAGGCAGAGCTGAATTTGCATGTGGGATTATGTACTCTAGACTAAAGGTGACACTTGTTTCATAAAATGTTGACATTTTTATCCGTCTGTTGATTTTTCACTCTTCAAAAACTCAAACGACATTTTCTCGTACCTAAGTGGTAAGTTGTAACCGTTGCCCATAGACATCATTTAGTAACAACAAAGGCGTGCAAGGCAAGTTATGCGAGCCAAGACAGAAGAGAGAAAAAGAAAGAACCGTTTCGTACAAGTTACAATGTACAAGGGGTAACTTGTAAGACAGCCAGACAGGACAGGGCCGAATATTCGCAATGTCATAAATAAACCAGTGAATGTGGTACTGTGGAACCAACAACGGGGGCGGCGCGCGGCGGAGCAGAGTCCCGCTTTGTGTTGACAATTTTACTCTCGTTTTATTTGTCCGCAAAAAGCGTCATTCCCGATTGTTCCGCGGCGATATATCACGCGGCACGAGCCGGTGGTGATTTTATCCCATTACGGCTCAATGTTGGCGTCCGCGCGTCCTGTCGAGCCGGGATGCCGGGATCCATTGTGCGCGGGAGAGACACACTGCCTACTGGCTGATATTTGCAAATATTATTAGATTTTATTTTGCTAATTTTCAAGTCGTTCATCGATACAATATTCGTCATAGACTCTCATTACCTACCTAGTAGGTGCTATTTATCAATTCTTAAAAGCAGCTATTCCCGTAAAAATATTACCTATTACTTTTCTGTTTACCCTATCCCACCTTTTTATTTTGTTAATGTCCTTATGCAAAAGCAAAGTCCTTTATTTTTTTTAACGAAAATATATACAGGGTTAATTTTTCAAGTGTGCGTGGATGGCTAAAACCGAAACTGGCCGATGCAGTTTTACTTTTCAACAAAATCGGCCCCGATACTCCTTCAGCATTTTTCGCTATTCCTCATAGTTTCATATTTGGCCATCCACGCACACTTGAAAAATTCACCCTGTATACTTATTAAGTATGTTCTGTATGTCATTTCCTACCTTGATGTCCCTAAACAATCCAAATAAAAATTGTATTAATAAGCTTTAGCCGAGGATTGTAAAAGTTAAATCCCCATCGAGTACAGTAGATATTAGTCGAAGACTCCACTTCCAAAATAAAATGCGACTCGCGAAGTGTATTTGCGACTTAGTTAGAAGCACAATATTAGTCGCTGGTGTGCCGTACCGGCCGTAGGCCAGCAAACATAAATAGGACCTTAAGAACGAGGACGTGGCTTCACTTCCGCCCGAGAATTTACGAGTGTCACTGCGGACGGTTGGCGCCCTTCCAGCCTCCAGGGTAGCTGCGGAGTGCGGCAGGACATCCGATTGAGGGAGTTCGCTTCATCGAATATGAGCAACGGACTACAAATCGAGGGCATCGCGAGAAAACGTTCCATGATAATGCTGTTTTGTGGCTGCCGGACAATAGAACCACTACAATATGATTGGGGAGGCTCGCTCTGTTACTTCCATTGTAAACTAATTTCGTAATCCATGTATGGTGTAGTCGTCACCAGCAACGCAAAGGTTCTGAAATTTTGGAACGAAGTTCCTTATCGCGCGTTGCGAAAGGGGGCTAGGCGGAAAATTTGGTAACGACACTTTTTGCCGGTAACGACACTTTTTGCCGTCGTAGTTTTTTTTTACATAGATAGCAAGCCAGAGTACTAGGATAGCAAAAACATACAAGCGATGCTGCATGTTTTTGCTATCCTAGTACTGACTGCAAGGAACTTCGTTCCATCCGGGTGTCCCTTGACACCTCTCAAGTTTTTTTATTTAACAAAAACTTCGAATAATAACAAACGAGTAAATAAAAAGAGATTACTTAATATAACTTTCCTAATCCTGGCTGGAGTCATTCAAACATCAAACATTGTTTTGCCAAAATAATTCTGGAGAGGCACTAATCACCTAGTGGTATAAAATATATTTTACGACCTATTCTCATATCTACCAAATATACACAAAAAAAAATATAAAAATCAGTGACCCGTTTCGGAGGAGTGCAACCACAAACACCGTGACACGAGATTTTTATTACAATACTAGCTGCCCGGACAGACTTCGATCTGTCAAAAAAATTGCAATAAAATAATATTGCGACTATAAATTAAGATGTAAGGAAGTAATAAGTAGTAAGCTATCCTATCTTTCAAGTTGGATCAAACTGCACACGGTGTGCATTTGATTAAAATCAGTTATGTAGTTTATCCATCGCGGACAAACAACGTGATGTATATTAAGATAAATCTATTCAGTGTTTATAATTTATTTTGGTTATAATGTATTGTCATTAATCAATCCTCATAGAGATTTTCCGCTTACTTTAAAGGGTCGTCCTCCTTAAGTTCTCCGCAAATAACATCAACCGAACTAAGTTGTGGCGTCAAATGTCAAAAGAAAGAACTAAATGGCGTGAAATTCCCGCGGCAACAAATAGACATTTGTTTGGAACAATGAAACAAATTGAGGGTGCGCGAAATACGACTGGTTAGGATAGGGGGTAGGGTCGCCACACTGGAGGGCTATTCAGTTTTGTAACATGACAGCGGAATCCGCGATGAGTTTCAAAATTGAAGTTCGAGTCCGAGATCTTGATAGGTGATTCTGTAATCATCTGGCACGCACCTGCGAGGTGAAGGGAGTCTCGAACTCTAACTTCAATTTAGAAACTCATCGTGTATTCCGCTGTCAAGTTACAAAACAAAAGCGAACTTGCATCATATTGACATATCATTATCTAATCATCTAGTACGCCCTTGCAAAGTGAAGTGATCCTAGAACTCGAACGTCAATTTTGAAACTCCGCTGTCAATTTACAAAACTGAATAGACTTCCAGGGTCGCCACTCGCCGCGGTACGGAGGGATACCGGCTGATGTTAAATTTTTCATTTAATTAATTATATGTATAGCTAACCACCAAACAGGTATCATAGGATATAACTTAAAGGCAATTTCTTTATAATTCCCAAGAAAAACGAAGCGATTTTAACACATTTCAAATCGTATATTTGTGGTCGCAGCGTTTTCCGACGATCAATGTGGTCCATGGTCCATATAGGTCGTATATGATTTCGTGACTCTTATTCGTGAATATTATAGGTCCTTAATAAATTTTTCGTGCAACTGAACATTTAGTCCTCAGAATGTCTCAGTGATTAAAGAACCATGGTCACATCAATGAGGAGAAAACAAGAATTTGTCATCGTATAGAAGTTGTTAAGGACGGCACTATCTCCCGCCCCGCCGCCCCGCCGCCCCGCCGCCCCGCCGCCCCGCCGCCCCGCCGCCCAAGGTCACAGCCAAGCCAATATTTCATGTTGCTGCGACATCAGCAAAGTTCCCGTAACCACAGCGCAGCCTGACTAACTAGTAGCCTGACTCGAACGTAATTATAACTTACGACGGCGTCAGTAATAACGTAACGCTTACATACCGTGTGAGTGACTAATGTAATACATAACATTATTATCTGGTTAGATTACTGGGTTACCACAAATTATGTATTATATTTGACGCCCATTATGATTGCCAACATTATTTTCACTGGCACGCTATTTCTCTAAAGATAAAAGCAGTACTATTATTTATTCTGTGATAAAAGTAGAATTTAAATGATAAAATAAGTGATTGATTCCAAAAATATCAGATTTTTTTGTCAAATTAACGCAAACATGGAATCCAATAGTTAATGTATGTCATTCCCAAAAAAACAGTGTTATACGGCAAGATGTAATCAGTGCAGGTGTCGTGCGGGTCGTATCTAATAATTATGAATAACAAAACGCGAAAACGATCAAGACGGAAAGAAAGTCTTCTGAGCCTTGTCAAAAGTTTCTCAGGTGCCGCAGTTCAGCGTGACCACGATCCATGCAACTGGGTCCAAATATTGGTGTACAAAACAAATATCATGGGTACCTGCATTATAAGTAGTAAAAAAGAGATTACTGTTTCGCTCAGCCTGTGGCGTGTCGGCGCGCGGCGCTAATCTCTTCCCTCTCCAATCAGACACGTTCGAAACAGATCCTCGCAGCCAACACCGATTACGGATTATAGATAAATTACATTCGTAGCGAGAGTCGTGCTCATATCATACTTATGTATTATGTAATCATCGGGAAAATGTGGTTTATGTAACATTATCCTTACGTACTTTCCTAATTTGCTGCTACGAACGTAAAACGTCCTACACGTTTTACGTGCTTACGTACTTACTTACATCCAATTAGATTCGGGATACAAGTCGATCTCTACGTGCAGCTAACAGCTAAAGAGGCTAAACAATTCTTGATTTTTGTACTCTACTGGATAAGAGACCAATAGCGGGTTTCTATAAATAGCCCACCCGAATGTATTCAACATGGTTTTTCATTCGACGACAACTTTATCCACGTTCAAACCCATTTGACGATTTTTGTGGACGAGTGAATCGCTCACCATTGACGTGCGCCGCGGAATGTCTACGCGTGTTTATTAAAAACAGTAGTTTATTTCGGTAACAAACTTTGTATTGGGCCGCATTGGGCGGAAACAAGGCGAATACAATAGTGGCGCCGCCGCCGCGGAGTTTGTTACATAGCACTGTTGTTAGTTGGCGGTAGAGGGACCAGACGCTCCGTCACGTGTGGGAATAACACTTGATCGTAATAAGGGAACGTAGACTTTGTGCATAGAGCGTAAAATTATAACTGCCCCGATCCGAAGTCGGACGTATCAGTAGTAACAGCTAGTAACGCGAGATTTTATCCTTGTTTGTGTATTAGTCTTTTAGCGATGATTTTTAAAGATAATACATAGTTTGAAAAACATTCCCTATGTTTTGTGAGATTCTCAGTCATGCATAAACTCATGAGGACTAATAATGTCTCTCCTAAAGTTAAATTACAGTCGCATGTCGTTTCGTAGTTTACAAAAAGTCACTAAGACTGATTCATATAATTCATCTGTATGTACCTAATTCTTCCTAGTATTGTGATTTAACTGATTTTTCTTAGTCAAGTACAAGTACAAGTAGACGAAGAAAAGAGGAAACATTACAGACTATCTATCTACTATAACAATATCGTATCGACATTAAGAGCTCACTGGTTGAGGACAATAGCTAAATGTGATGGGATGCGTGTAATAATGTCGGTGTCCCACAATGGGCCGCGGTGCTGGTGGCCCTACCCGCGGGCCGCGACGCAAACAGCGCCATAAATCTCCCTTATTAGTCTACTCAATAAGTTCAAAATGGTTGAAATTAGACATACTGCTCTTAAAAATACGTGCGATAGCTCATTCTGTTCGGAATGATGTCTAGAAAAATGTTTCGGAAGCGTTTACCAGCACGTAAAAAATTGCAAAAGTTATTGACAAAATAAAGTTGAAAAAAAAAAAGTATTTTGTTTTTGGTAATCACTTCGAAACTATTAATATTTAAGAAATTTTAAAACAAGATTCTTAAAGTAGAGGAAATTTCCAAACAATGACTCGCGACTCTCGGAACTCTATCTCCATTATTTATAACTTTAATTTAACGCTGAAAATGGGTCTCCATGCTGCATTTTTAGGTTGCGCGTGCGGCGTCAAAACCGAGTTCGTCACACTCAATATTTTTTTAAGGTATTAATTATTAATTTAAAAAAATAAAAAGAATATGGTGTATTTGAAACACTTCAAAGAATTTGCTCCCGTAGGAAATTTTGCTTAAAGTTAATTTTTCAACAAGTTAGACGATTGTTAATTAACTAAATTTTCTCGAACTTCCATTTTCATTGTACATTAAAAAAAATGTTTAAGTAATTGTCCTATAAATTTTTCGCTTCGTGGAGCCCTTCTTATATACATGCTTAACGAGATCACGTCATAAAAGTTTAAAAAGTTTTAATACTTTGTGTATAAAGTTTTATAAGTTGAACAAACAATTTTTTCGTTTTTTTATCGAATCGAAATTTAAAAATTGAAAAAAGTTTTTATCTGTACTTTGTTATACATCGTTGTTTTGTTTATTTTTAGGAGTTTCAGAAAAAATATATAAAAAAGTTGAGAATTTGTTTATAACAAATTGTTAAGTTAAAAAACAATGAAATTGTTGATAAAAAAAATATTTTTTTATATTTCTATTAAAGACGGTCAATTATAATTTTTAAGAAAAAAAAATTCTTGACTAATTATTCAAACAATAGAAATATTAAAAAACGATTATAAACAATTAAATATCATTATTAAGAAAAAAATTTTTTCCCAAAAATCATAATATTTTATAAAGAATAAAGTATTAAGAAAGTTTTTCTTGAAAGCATTGAAATAGTCTATTTGTTAATAAAAAAATTATAAAAAAATGAGGGATTTTTTTTTTAAGTCAGTAAATGTCTTTTATGAATGCCAAAACGATTATGTAATAATAAATTGGGAAAAAAATATTTTCAATAATGTTATTTGGATTTTTCATTTTTTGTTCAACTTATAAAATTATTATACACAAAGTATTAAAACTTTTTAAACTTTTATGACGTGATCTCGTTAAGCATGTATATAAGAAGGGCTCCACGAAGCGAAAAATTTATAGGACAATTACTTAAACATTTTTTTTAATGTACAATGAAAATGGAAGTTCGAGAAAATGTAGTTAATTAACAATCGTCTAACTTGTTGAAAAATTAACTTTAAGCAAAATTTCCAACGGGAGCAAATTTTCTGAAGTGTTTGGAATACACCATATTTTTTTTATTTTTTTTAATTAATAATTAATACCTAAAAAAATTATTGAGTGTGACGAACTCGATTTTGATGTCGCACGCGCAACTTAAAAATGCCGCGTGGAGACCCATTTTCAGCGTTAAATTAAAGTTATAAATAATGGAGATAGAGTTTCGAGAGTCACGAGTCATTGTTTGGAAATTTCCTCTTCTTTAAGAATCTTGTTTTAAAATTTCTTAAATATTAATAGTTTCGGAGTGATTACCAAAAACAAAATACTTTTTTTTTTCAACTTTATTTTGTCAATAACTTTTGCAATTTTTTACGTGCTGGTAAACGCTTCCGAAACATTTTTCTAGACATCATTCCGAACAGAATGAGCTATCGCACGTATTTTTAAGAGCAGTATGTCTAATTTCAACCATTTTGAACTTATTGAGTAGACTATATTGCGGCAACGACGCGACGTTGCTTCCAGCTTCCAGCCGCGGCCGCGCGGCTCCCGATGGGTTTTTATTGCCTCCTCCTGTCGCTTGCCGTCCCGCCACCGCACTGCCAGAGGTGAGCGATGACTGATGCCGCCACTAAAGGACCTAGTTTTACCCTGATGCTAAATGAAACCAGAACTTCACCCAAATCATAATTTATTTCATAATTATGATTTAAGGATCAATTGGTCACCCCAAAAATTTGTTCTAACTCGTCACTCCACTTACCATCAGGAGGGATTGTGGTCAAATAGGTATTAAGTTATTTGTTGTAAAAAAATACAGTCGAATTGAGAACCTCCTCCTTTTTTGAAGTCGGTTAAAAATGTTTAAATGTTTAAGTTACCATCACGCGGCTAAATATACTTAATTTAAGATTTTATTCCGATTATACGTTCCCGTGAAACGATTTGGGACTATAGCTATCCATTTGGCTACAACCCATATTCTACATGTGATCGTGATTTCATTCTACTTACCGACATGTTTCGGCCTGTCGTGGCCCTCCGCTTCCTTCACTGTTTACCGGGTATTAGCACAAAAGAAGGGTCCCACAGTTTGTGGGCTACAAAGATAACTAAACAATAAATACCTTCTCAATTTCCCTCTCGATTTGAGCCGCGCGGTCCGCCATGGGCCCGCGCACCGCGTACTGAATGCTCAGCAGCTTCTGATTGATGTTGCTCTCGGTGATACACTTTTCTAACTTCATCTTATTCAAAACAAAATTAACTTGTTTAAGGAGAACTTAATTTAAAGTGACCGATCGACTGCGATGAGCTGCAAGTCGTTTCGCGAATGTCGTCGAGACATCCATCTATGTTTCTTTTTATATGAGTTTCCCTCTCGCGGTGATTCCCGTACGCCGTATATTTGCTTCTTTATAAGATTTTCAGAGATAACTTAAGGCCCTCTGTACATCATTGTATCGAGTGAGGGGACTTCTACCAATATATCTACATTATTTCCATAATATAAAAGTTAGCAAGCAAATGGGCATGAACATCCATAAGTGTCATGTATCCGGAAAAGTATAGCAGCCCTTTATTTTTGCATATTCAACACTAAATAAATAATTTATTAATTACGCTTCACACTCATAGCCACTTGGGATTCCCTGTGTCGCCTGTGTAGCCATGGACAACACACAAAGACAAGGACACACACACCCAAACCGAGAATATAAGTTCAAATATGTACATCACATCATAATAAATGTAAATTCCCGCCTCGCTGGGAATCGAACCCGGAACCCTTGGCATGCCGATCCGGCATGGTAACTATTGCGCACACGGGTTGTTTATGCAGTAATGTACCTACATTGTGCAAATTCGATTTCTACTAATCACACTTGGCCAGCGTGGTAGACTTAGGTAGATATGGTTTACTGTAGACCAATCAGTACAGAGACAAGTTAATAGTTTAGAAACTAAATACTTCAACAGTCGCAACATTCGATTCTTTTGTGTTTCTTTTGTATTGTAAATAATTTAATACATAGGCAGGTGAGTAGGTGAGTAGGTAGGTACATAAGACTCCAAATCGAATAAAAGAAACAGTTTTCCCCACAGACATAATTATGTTTTCCCCATACCTACCGTAAACAATTCGTAGTACCGCCTTCACTACGGGCTGTGGCATGGCATCACGCTGATCGTGCAGTTCATGTATAACATTAAATGGGCAGGTACTTTCCCACTCGGTACTTCATTCACACATACAATAAGGGTACTTGTACACTGTACACGGCATGGACGATACCCACATTAACTGCCGCTGACCATCTAGCTCTGCGTGGTCCAGGGCCAGGGCTGACGCCAGGGACCACAATGTGTGGACGGGGCCCCGCAACAAACCTTTATACAGCCAGGACAAGGATAAGCAACACCACTGATCTGCTGATCAGCAGCCTGCGAAGGGAGCGGTTCCGGATTCGATTCCCGACAAGGGCAAATTTGACAGATAAATATTTGTACTTGGGTAAGGGGTGTTATTTTGATGTGTTAAATGTGCCGTCCATGCCACTCGCGACGCGACATAAATAAAAACCTATTGCGGTCTGCGCGGGTATGAGGGTGTAGGCGTTTATTTATTTATTAGTTTTATTACCCTAATTACCTATCATTAGACTTTACCTACTGTGTCAGCAAAACAATGCGCAAATTACGCAAAACCGCAACGAAACCACAAAACGAACGCTAGGACTGAACATTTATCACGACTAGAGACCAATCACATAAATAGCATCCGGGGCCGTGCTCCATCATCCATCTAGGACTAGGTTCTCCTCCTCCACCCATAGCACCAGCCGGGAACCGAACCCAAGAACTAACGCCTACACTCACTGTCAACCTGCTCTACAGATTCGTCAAATAATAGACTTGCTATAGTGGACATGAAATAGTGATGTGGCAGTGGTGGACCCGAAAATGTATGATACTGGGGATGCATACAATTTTATCTCTACCTAATTGAGTAATAAATTACTCCAAATGGTACGTGATGTGCAGTAACCCCTGTAGTTTGAGGAAAATACACCGCGACCTCACTGATAGCAGCTGGTCAATAACGGGACGTGTTCAGGGGATTCCTCGAGGCCCCTCGGCCCCCTCCCCTCCCCCGCCGCCGCGCCGCCGGCGCCGGGTCAGCCGGCCATTCTATAGTGATCTATCAATTGGTATAAGTTCATATTACTTCAGTCGGTTATCTCACTTCGCAAGATGACTTAATAGGTAGGTACTCAATCTGTCTTTATTAATAGCAGTGTCCTTTATCGTTAAAGTACTGAAGACTTTCGCCCCAACTCAAGAGTCACTAGCGGTTACTTTAATCGCTCCTTAGTAAAGAATCACCATACAAATTCTGTACTAAGCAGCGATTTAAGTAACAGTTAGTGACTCTGAGTTGGGGCGTTAATGTTTATTTAATGAAACGAAAGGTAGTTTACCGTTGACTGATTAAATACAAGCGAAAGATGTTACAATAATCATAATATTTTTATGGCTGCCAGCTGGTAGCTTTGTTATTTTTTACAATAAGAGCGGAAGAGCTCAAGCAAAATAAAATCTAAATTCATAATCAAGTAGGTAGTATTTTCTTTATGATGGTAGTGTGTAGTTCATTCATGGGGACGTTACCACTTACCATCAGGTGCCTCATCTGTTCGTTTGTCGCCTGTCGCCTATTACTACATACTACTACTATACTTACATAAAAATACTACCCCAAGTGAATCGTTCAGAGATTAAGTAATCAATTTGTGAAGCATTTAAGTGAATACGAGTAGGTAGGTTTTCAACGCAGATATCGTCATCGTGAATTCTCTAGCAGTGAATCCTCAATAGCGTCACGTACCTACCTAGTATCTACTGTACAGTCGGACTGCACCAAACCATTTAAGTCACAAGCATTCAACAAAATACGAAATCCACATCCAAAAGCCGCCGTCCAATTCCGCAACTGATTGCACGGCGCCGCGGCGCGTCCACAATTTGTGCTCTTTATCGGACAGCCGATAAAATGTATTGCAAATTAATTACATGCTGCTCTAGAATATAGAACAACTCCTTGTCAAAGCAAAATTGTTAACGAGATTTTAACGCCATATCTATACAAATAAATAAAATTGGAGTGTCTGTTTGTAATATTAAAATACAGTTTATTTTAATATTACAAACAGACACTTTTACTAAGTGCATTTGGATGTATACACGGTACATATACCAAAACAACATTTTGTACAATTTTTGTCTGTCTGTCTGTTTGTTCTGGCTAATCTTTGAAATGGCTAGACCGATTTTGACGGGACTTTCACTGGTAGGTAGCTGATGTAACAAGAAGTAACTTAGTCTACTTTTATTTCAGAAAAAAAAATAGTTTGTTAGGCGATACGAAGTCCGCCGGGTCAGCTAGTTAGGAATAATAGGAAGGTTGTTAAATAAAAAATATTGTAACAGGTTGCATTCAATCTTTATTCCGGTCGCCACACCGATACAATTGATTGATACAAAACGATGGTAACCAACACTTATTGTACAATTTCACTCATAATATGTATGTACTGGCTCATGTCGGGCGATACTTGTAGGTATCAACATATAGCTGCAGCCAGCCGCTCCGATATCAGCCAACACGTACAAAGAAAAATGCAATATAACAAAATAATTACGTAATAATGAAGTACAAGTAGAAAATATGACACAATCAATGATATACAGATAATAATAGATAAAATAGTTTGTGCTAGCTGGCCGAGTGGGTCGAGTGGGCCGAGTGGGCCGACGCACGGTCCGATATCATCATCACTCATCATCACGGTTCATCATCTATTTTATTTTCAAATCCGACAATAAATCAATAAGTTTGGATGGCACGGGCACGACTAGAGAAACGTCTCCGTAAACAATTTCATCAACAAAATATTATTAAATAAGTTAAGTTAGAAAATTAATATAAAAATAGTACCGGATATGTGGCCAGAGAAACACTGCCTACTTCGAGCTACCGCAACATGCGGTCTGCCGTCTGAGTGTCGCGAACAATAGTTCCATTCATTGAACCCTAACACCGGTTTCTTTATAACAGTCTATTCAAACAAATCTCAAAGTAAATTTCAAAGTAAATTTTCTCAAACACTCCTTTCAAATTTTGTCTAAGTGATCAGCAATAACGGGTTATCTTCTACTTAACGACGAGTTTAAATCGTTCCGTGTGGACGAACCTTAACAACAATAAAATAAAATACATATGGCAGTTGCTGCCATTAAATAATACGAAAACAACGTTACAAAAATAAATACAACATATTTTAAAAACAATATTTTCCAATTTTTGTCTTTTATGTCAGTTTCCAATTTTTTTACATCGTAGAAACACGATTCCTCAATATGTTAATATCAGAGGTCCAGTTGTATCGCGGCGCGCCCCATCGACAACATGGTCATTATTCAATATACTATTATACATGTACAGTCGGCCGCAGAAGTAGCTTAACATTATAGTACTTTGTAATAGTAACTCTTTCGACGGTTTCCTAGCAACATCTATGACAAATTCAAGAAATGTAATGTGACAAGGTACCAAAATGTTAAGTAATGTTCTGCGGCCGACTGTACTCTCGTTTGACGTTTGACTATAACATATACATTCATTTGACATATACATTCACAAGTTCAGTTAATGGATGAAATGCCTATTATTAAACTATACAGTAAGTATTTAACACAGCGGTAAGAATATTGTAGCGTATAAATGTAACAAACTGATGCTAACAGCTGCAGACGGTCGAGCTAGACTATCATTATGTAAGTATAATTCGATAACGGATGTGGGCGTGGCCTAAAAATTTGTTCATCGAAGGCTGCGGCGCGCGGTCGGGCCAGGTCTTCAGATCATTCATTTATGATCACAATATATACATCCCCCTTACGCTTAAATTAAATTTGGTTTTCTCAATAAACAAACTTGATTTTTTTTTATGTTCTATTGTATTTTCGAAAATGATGATAATATGCTATATTCAGTTACCGACACAATTTCACTACTGCTAAAGTAGGAACGTTTCAATAGACTAAAATATTGTAAATTATTTGGGTATAATATATATTATATAACATATCAAAATAATTTCATATTACTAAACAAAAAATTCTGGCAAAATCCAAAATATTTGGATGTATCGACTCTGTATTTGGCTAAACATTCACGTATTTATACATATCAAAATAATTTCATATCACTAAACAAAAAATTCTGGCAAAATCCAAAATATTTGGATGAATCGACTCTGTATTTGGCTAAACATTCACAAAAGAATGTTCACACGAATATTCTCAACCTGATAGTATTGTCATTCGTTACACGCCATCTAAAGATCACTAAATCGGCTTCAAATGAGCATTTCGAGTCACAAATTATAGTACACACAGGACGCCGAGCGCATAGTGGAAAACATCAAGGGGATATACGATTTACAATGTAACATTTTATCAGCGATAATGAAATTAGAAAACTTCCAAATATAATGGGAACAACTTAAGTGGTAAATGTCGTTCTATAAAAAAACAAACAAAAGTGGTTTTTATACTCTAGTCGTTTTGCAGCCGATACAAATGTAAACATTAAAATAGTTTTCTAGGTTTTTCACCAATATAATATAATATAAAATAAAATAAAACGCATTTGGTGTACAAATTCATGTCACTTGGTGAAAAACCCTAGAAAACTATTTTAATGGTTTGTTTACATTTGTTTCAGCTGCAAATCGATCCTACTATAGATACTAACATTGTAATGGTGTTGTAGTTGTCGACTGCATATTTCACAAGCAAACAAAAATACAATAGTTGGTAGGTTCGTATTTCATTATCGCTGACATAATGTACATGATACTAGTCTTAAAACATTTGCTTCAGCACCGTACAAACGCATGTCCATGCTTCTATGGTTGTATCGCTACTCGAAGCAGCAACGAGCTACGGAACTAAGGGTGGCAGTGTGGTTGGTGGTGGGTTGGTGGTACCCAACAAACATCATTTTACTTTCAGATATTGTTAATGATGTAACAAACCTACGGTTTCCTAGAAGACCGGTACATACATCGCATGACGTCACTAGAACGTCTACAAGAAGAAGTATTTAAGTCTTAGAAAGATTATTTGCATTAATGATTTAGCTATTAGCGTTGTATTCTTCTGACTGTCGATGTATCTTTTAAACATATCATCACTAAAACGGCACCTCATATCTTTAAAGGTTGAGATCTTTAAAGCATACTTTGACTTTGCTCAGACAACAGTCAAACGTATTATATGACAGACTATACGACAAAATTAATTCTTAAAACGGCTAACATTAAAATTGATTTCGCATAATTTGAACTGTCAGCAAAACCTAAGTATGTTTAATATATTCCAACGCTAGAGGAGATCTGTACTAGGTGGTGGTGACGAGGGGATCCTACGAGTGTTCCCGCACGAACTTCTCGTGGAACTTGCGGAAGATGTCGAGCATCTCCTGCAGCAGCGCGGGCTGCGGCAGGATGGTGGTGCGGAAGTGGTAGGTGCCGGGCCGCTGGCCGAACCCCGAACCCGGGACCACGCAGATACCTGCACCAACAAAATCATTCTTCACTAAATATAACACACTACAATTAGGGATAACTCAAGAACTACTCGTCAGATTTAAGTGGGACCACATGACAAGCACTAGCTTTCGATTAAAAAAAGAATCTTCGAAATCGGTTCATCCAGTCGAAAGTTCGGAGGTGACAAACATACAAAAAAAAACACTGTCGAATTGAATACCTCCTTTTTTGAAGTTTGTTAAAATACGGTATGAACCCCTTTGAGATGAAACAAAAATCTTTCAAACCAGTTGATAAATAGTAATGCTACATACTCAGAGCCCTACACTAGGATTCCCTATGTTTTGGGTACTGGATAACACACAGCGACACACTTGCTCAGACCGAGAATAGGAATTCAAACTCATCATTCAAACTTCTGCCTCGCTGGGAGTCGAACCCAGGATCTTCGTAACTATTACGCCACGCGAGCCTTTCTCCCGCTGGACAAGATGGTGTTGCCCGGGGCTCCTGGGGCCCCTGGGGGGCAGCCGAGCCCCGACTGATCTGCCTAGAGACAAGACTCTTTTCTGCAAACATTTTTCCAAAATGTATGGATACTGGTAAAGTCAAGTGGTCATTTTTCCAAAATGTATGGATACTGGTAAAGTCAAGTGGTCATTTTTCCAAAATGTATGGATACTGGTAAAGTCAAGTGGTCATTTTTCCAAAATGTATGGATACTGGTAAAGTCAAGTGGTCATTTTTCCAAAATGTATGGATACTGGTAAAGTCAAGTGGTCATTTTTCCAAAATGTATGGATACTGGTAAAGTCAAGTGGTCATTTTTCCAAAATGTATGGATACTGGTAAAGTCAAGTGGTCATTTTTCCAAAATGTATGGATACTGGTAAAGTCAAGTGGTCATTTTTCCAAAATGTATGGATACTGGTAAAGTCAAGTGGTCATTTTTCCAAAATGTATGGATACTGGTAAAGTCAAGTGGTCATTTTTCCAAAATGTATGGATACTGGTAAAGTCAAGTGGTCATTTTTCCGCACCTAATCTCATTTCCGTACATTTTGAAGCCGCTTGTCGGAACGTTGTATATGTATATCGACGCTTGAAAAGCAAAAATTACCAGGCGACATGTTGGGCGATATTGAGTTATATGCATCACTAAAATCAACAAAAATTCTGCATCGATTGATCATATGATCGATTGATGCTAGGAAGAGTTTTGTTGTCCCTTGGTAACTTAAAAATAATTTCAGCGATTTTTTGCGATTTTTTTCTACAATAAAAAACTTTAAAATGCTCTAGTGTAAAGTAGTCAACATGTCGCTTGGTAATTTTTGCCTTTCAAGCGTCGATATGCAACCGATGCAGTAAACTTCGATAGCGTGATCAGCGGGCCTATTATGTACCTTTATAAAACCATTCATGTTCCAGGCAATTCATTTATCGGGCTTGGAACGACGTATGATTGGCTAAAAAGTGTCACGTGACCGCTTTTACGATTGCAATACGAATTTGACGTTAACGTTGGAACTTGGCTGGAATTAAGAGTTCGTAATAGACCGCCAGGTCCATTGAAACAGTCCTCACCGGTCTCCTCGAGCAGCTTGAAGGCGTAGTAGACGTCGGGCGCTTTGTTGGCCTGCTTGGCCGCCTCGATGGCCTTGGGCGGCAGCTCGATGCGCGGGAAGGCGTACATCGCGCCCTTCACACCACAAGGACAAGTATTCCTTCATGTATTCATTTACAACTACAAATAATACGATTATAGCCGTATTGGGGCGGAGAATACTAACCCCAATCCCACGCCGAATGGGTGTCGTAAGAGGAGACTAAATCCAGCACGCTGCTGGTAGGGCCCTCGGAGGATTATATTGGTAATATTGATTTTAATTGTTAATTTATACCATTATTTATTAATATTATTATTTCTCCATGGAGTTCGCCTGGATAGCTACCACCCTCGAGTATGAGTCAGCCGCCAAACGACTCGTCGTGTTCCGACTGGGGCTTGAGAGCCAGTTCTTTCTTTCTTTTTCTTCTCTCTTTCTTTCTTTGCTACCTATTGTACCCTGACACTAAAAACAATTTAAAATGTTTGTTTGAACGAGCTGTGCGTAGTGTGCGTATACATGTATGCGTGTGCGTGCGTGCGTGCGTGAGTGCGGCGTGCACGTACCTGCACGACGTTACACTTGAACCCCTTCATGCTGTTGAAGGTGTCGGCGATCATCTTGGCGCGCGTGTTGAGCGACGCCAGCACGGCCGCCTTCTCCTGCCGCCAGCGCTCGTACGACGGCTCGCCCTCGCGCGGCGGCTTGGCCTGCACAACACACACCACACACCACATAGCTGATAGCGCACCGTACGGTTAGAGACATACAATCATTTTGATAACCTAATGCTAAGGGGCGTTTAGGGAGGGAAAGTTCAAAAAAATATCAACATTCATCTTGTCGCTAGTCGCAATCAATGAAGATAACATTAAACTAGTTTGTATCTTGGACACAAATATCTCAATTTCCACCAAACATAACTTTGAAATAGAACCATGTTAAACAGAAAAGACTTTCGATTAAAAGACGCATAAAAATCGTCTAGTCGTTTAGGTACTTGAGTACCGACTTTCTTTCTGTTTCTTTTCTATTTCTTGGCCGGCAACGCATCAGTGATGTCTTTAGTATCTGTTATGTCCGGACGACAACAGCTTCTTACCGTTCAAACGGATCGTCAGCTCGTTTGTCAGCTATTTCCATAATAATCGTAAATTAAAATTTAACCCCCCCCCCCCCCACGGTTTTATTTACACTAAACATAGCTAAGAACACTCTCGATTAAGTCACCTTTCAGACGAAAAAGGAGCTACGATACCACACTTATATGACCGCTCCTTTTGCGTCAGTGGTTACAAATTAGAGCAGCGAAACAGAATTGTGAACGAGGGGTGCACTGACCACACAGTCGACGGCGGCCTGGCCCAGCGTGGTGGGGCACAGCATGGCCGAGATGGCCTTGAACAGGTGCGCCTGCACGCCGGGCTCCATGTTGAGCAGCTCCATCCAGCCGCCGCGCAGCCCGCACTCGCCCATGTACCCCTTGCTCACCGACATGAACGACGCCAGCTCGTGCTTACAGTACGGCTCGCCCATCTCGGTCAGTACCTGAAACCATACACCACACACCATGTACATATACAATACATACATAGGCAGTCAATACTACACTTGTTATACACGATCACAGAGTGTGATCACACACAGACATACGCAAATGTGCACGCACATACGCAAATGCGCACGCACACACGCACGCATGCATGCACGAACGCGCAGACACACATTTAATAATACTATACAGTAAGTAATGGTACAAAAAAAAGTTTGAGTTGCCTGGCTACTGAATCATCTACATTTTAAACCTTTATTTAACACGTCAGCAATGACATTACGTAGATATGAGCAATAGTATATTGCGCTAATCGACGAGAAATATTTCTTGTTACAAAGTACTATTAACGTATTTACGCTTTATTTCAGAAGTTAATGTAAACTTAAGCCAGTCGTAATAATGTAAGTAACGCATAGGCAAAGCGACCAGATCCTTTCCACAGTATGTTGAAGATTACCTAAAAGATGTAATAGAGCTCGCCCGCGACTTATGATACAGATACAGTACTACAAATCGCGGACACGCGACTTCTTCGCTACTTTTGACGAACAGTCACATTCGCTTCGCGTGACAGTAGCGATAGTTTTATTTACTACTATGACAGCCCTATCGCTGCTTTCGCACTACTTAAAATCCCTGAATATAATAAGTATGGGCTACCTTCTTGAAGGAGTAGAACTTGCTGCCCTCCGCGTACACGTTGTCCTGGTACACCTCGTCCGCGAAGATGAACAGCCGGTGCTTGTGCGCGAACTTGATGATGGCCTCGATGTTCTCGCGCGTCAGCACCTGCACACACACACACACATACACACACACATACACACACTGTGACAGGCTGAACGCGAACTGCCCATAGCGGTCGCAGTATCTCGCTGCATTGATGTAAAAGTGCGAGCGAGGCCAAGCATATTGTGCCTGAGTGCGAGTGAGCGCGCAATATGCTTCGCCCTGTCAACCAGGGCAGCGAGATACTGAGACTACCATAGTGGTTTGTATTTTTTTTATGGAAATAGCCGGCAAACGAGCTGACGGTCCACCTGATGGTAAGTGGCTATCGTCGCCCATGGACATCAGCAACACCAATGGCATCACTGATGCGTTGCAAGAAAAGAAAGTAAGACCTGCACAAGGTTCGGAAGACAAACGGACCATTAATTATTCATTTTTTGTAACGATCAACTTGATGGTAAGTACTCATGGCTCCCCAGGCCAGCCGGAACACGACGAGTCGTACCTGTCCGGTGGGGTTCCCGGGGTTGATGATGACGATGGCGCGCACGTTGCACGTGGCCTCCTTGAGCGCGCGCTCCAGCTCCGCCGTGTCCAGCCCCCAGTTGTTGTCCTCGTCCAGGTAGTAGCCCACCTGGCCCAGCCCGTACTCCGCCAGCGACGCCGAGTACAGCGGGTACTGCGGGATCGGGATCAGCACGCCTGCAACACGACATTACTCTCACAGCCTCACACTAGGATTCCCTGTGACGTGGGTGCCATGGACAACACACAAAGGAAATTCTAAGGCACCGATCTCAGCTCAAGAGCGCGACTTCAGATCTTACATAATTGTCACTTTTTTACTTTTAAGATTTTTGCGTATGCAACAGAAAAATATCCGTATAAAAATACTTAGAAAGAATGCGTTCACTTAAATAGTGGGCATTGAAATGCTAGGTATTCATAAATTACAACAATTAACACCATGACATCGTGCAATATCACGACAGCAATTAACGTCCGGCCAACATCATAACCAGCATAGCGTTATAGGGATTATCCGGTTTCACTAATACTCTGTCTGTCTGTTAGGAGATGCAATTATAACCAGGGGATAATATAACACGACTGGGATGTCGCAGTTTTCGTTAACAAGTGCAACAATGTATTAATACAGGGGCGTGACTGACGTCACATTTTGTTGTGCTTGGTACACATCCATAGACAGTTACAACATAAATGATACGTAACATGTAACCCTGACCTATAGGTTATTGATCGAAGTCGACTGCACGAGTCCGGCAGACCGCGCGGGGCCACCGGTGACTCCTTCACATTATGTCATGTAGACATAAATCAATACTACATAAGTCGAATCTCCACTCCCAATAACAGGACGCTGGGTATACTTGGAAGTATTTCGTAGGTACAATAATTTCGTCGCGGACAACGACATTCGAGAACACGACGTTAAGCAAAAGGCGAAGACTGCAATGCCCATTATATACCATTTGTTATGGACTCAAGTCACCTTGCCTCTCCGTAACAATCTCATATCCACCTCCTGTAAAATCTGGGCATTAGTAGACAGGTATCTTGTGTGTAACAATCGTACCATGTGGGGAAGGAAACGTGGAATTTGCCACCTCTCTCTTCGCTTCTAGGGTGCTGATGTCGATGGTCACGAAGGCAAGTGACTCGACCCTCTGCTGACAACTGAGCTGTGTAGGTAAGTGCACTAGGCAACTACACATTATTGTGCTCAGTCCTCGGCCGTGGTAAAGTGGACATGACACTCCGCCGACCGCGAGCTAACCGCAGAACAGATCCTCCTGACGTCTCACAGACAATTGGTTCAATAGCTTACATAACAAATGACGAACCAGTTTAAATTACACGTCAAGGTCGATCGTGGCAGGTTATACAGGCGCCGACAGCCTGCGGGTATTGGGTCATTTTTTAACCCTATAAAAGCCAATTATAAAAAGGCAAACACTAGTTTAATGAAATTCGCAGCAGAACCTATAATTCATAACGACGTAAATACTAACAGATTGCACCGTTTGTAATGGCCGTGTATATTTGCAGATTGATAAGCGTCATTATAAATTGCTAGATAACGCCACAAAATGCAGAGGAATGTCTTTCTTTTCTTACTTACATAAAGTGTTGTTTCGATTAGCAATGCATATTTCCGCGGGACATCGGAACACTTGGTGAGCTGTATACACAGTTCATATTAACAGCAGAGCACGGCAGAACGGATCCATTATAGTCGAATCCATAATTCGACGGACCACTTTGACAACTCAAATGCAAAAATGTTGCAAGCACATAGGCATTTCTTATCACCATAATGAAAATATTCATATCGATATTTTGCCGTGACTTTTAAAATCAAATTAACTATATCTTAATGCATTTGTCGTAATAAAAATGTGACTGAATTTTGTTTAAATCAAATACACCTTAGGTTAAGTACGTTATCCAGAAATTACGCACAGAAAGATTGATTAATACATTCCAGGTGTTTCAATAGTAAGTCGACAGTACAATGTACAATGTACATACCGGACTGCTTCCCGCCGATGTCATTGCAGAACAGCTGCAGGCAGTTCTTGATGGCGTTGGAGGCGCCGGCGGAGAGGCACACGTTGCTCCACTCGGCGGGGTGCCCGTCGCGCCGCGCGATGTACTCCGCCACGTGCCGCCGGATCAGCTCGATGCCGTGCGACGCCGAATACGCGCCCATCGACCGCCCACTGCCGCACACACGCACACACATTACACACTTTACACACACATATATACATACACTAATGTCGCCACATGAGGGTCACCAATGAGAGGGATGCTAAAGTGAGATTTGCTTATTATCTGGACATGAGTTATTGTATAAAGCTAGAGATACCGGTCGCACCAAATATTATTTTTAAGTACAAAAATAAATAAATTGGAATTTTATTACTGTGACTAAACTAAAGGAAAATAAACCTCTTTGAATAAATGACGTAAATTAAGATCATTCAAAAATGAGACGATTAAAAAATAAGCTAAAATATTACATGTGACACAAAAATCTTCTTAAGTTGATATCTAAAATAAACATAGCTGAACCCGTACTAATCCAAGCGAGTACCCATTTTCCAAGCGTGAACCGTGCGAGCGAATTACAATAATATTATACGTACTCTCTGAAATCAACAGATGTTCCGACTCCAATAAACCATCAGTTTATGTTCTGCCGCTGCCGCTAGATGTCGCCCGACGCAGGTGATAGTGCCACCTGTCGCCCAGACTGGGAACTAATCTGACAAACTACCCTCATATCTAACTGGTTTATCATTGTTCGAGATGTATAAATGTAAATAGCGTATGTGTGGGATACATAAAGCCACCATTCCATCATACAGTACAATACCCACCTTAGATTAAAGCAAATTACCGTAAAAGTACCATAGCCATGGACATCCCATTCCATAGCATCCAACACCAGTAATAAATAACCACTGACATCATAATACATTGTTTAATCAAGTAAAACATCCTTACATACAATAAGTGATTCAAAAATGGCAGTAGATTTTTTTGCGTGGTACAACTAGCAAAATAACACACACTGTTAAACAGAATCTACAATTGAAAATAAATGCTACAACTATTATTATCTAGAAAACAAGATCTAATTGACGGCGAACTAAAAATTTATCGGATCATTTAGCATAATAATATAAACCTGGAGAGTTGCACGGAATAATTATGTTGTTGCCTTGAAAATAATATATGCGTTGTATGTAATTATGTACATCTCTTGCAATGCTTTACGCGTCCTTTTATACTTAAACGTCCATTATAAAGATGGACTTCTAAACTTTTTTCTTTTAATTAAACCAGTTTAATGTACATAATTTGTTTGTCAAATTATTTCTGGATACGGGCTCCAGGTGGCGCCACACTTGTGGTTATGTTAAAACGGGCCATTCAAGACTTGAATTTCAAGTTACGGACGTGAATCAGTAAGTAATGAGAAACGTTATGTTTTTCAAGACACTGAGGAACATAGAAACAATAAAGTTAAATAAAATAGTAAAATACAAAACAATTCTCAAAGTGAATGGCCCGCCTTGAACGTGAGTCCTAATGTGGATTGTGAAAAAAAATATTAGATATGTTTAGTATAGGTCCAGAAGGAAGATTAGCGATTTAGTAATGAAATTGACATCTTATTTGGAAATCTTGGGTCCAAGTCAGGTTATCGCCTCATTAACACACCCCATATAATATTTTACTGCTTAGTACTCTCAGCTTACTTACTGTGGCTACCGCCACCCGAGCTGCCTTGCCATAAGTTACCAAACTTCACACTTTGAGATCATGATAGAATTATTATTAGACAATTTTCAGATATGTTTCCTTCACCGAAGTAAGTACCTAATAATTGAAATCCGTTGTTTACTTCGCAAAATAGTTTATAAATTTCTAACTCCAAACCTCACGAAGAATGATCAATTTCAAATTACTAAAATAATTATATCCATTATTGAGACCCTCCCTTAAGTTCAGACGAGAGGGAATCATCGTGATTTGAAGAAAATCAACTAAGGAGCTTTTTTTGGATCAGGTGACACGTTACCATCGTCGCTGATGTTTTAAACGACTTTCCCGTGACCACTGCCATGATTGCCGGGATCCAACGTCCCTACAAGTCTTACGAGCCCAGTATACTCGTATTCCCGAAGCACCATGTATTACCCGCAGGCGTCCAGGAGTTCCGTCGCTCTCTGCTTCACGTCCTCCGGGTATCCTCCTTTTTCTATCAGCTCCGGTAACGTCACGCACGCTAGCACCTAAAACAAATTGGAGCGCCTTCATCACAAAAACATATCAACTGAATACTGTCCTATTACTGCATAGGACTCAGTAGCCAGAATAGGTTATTACAGATTACAGATAACATTGAACAGTAAGTGATTTTCACTGCTGACGCATTTTCCTTTAAAACATGTGTTTTTACATGAGTACAAAATTGCACAAAATATGTTAATAATAAATGTCCTTGTCTTTGATGAGTGTGACGACACTTGTATGATTATCTACTGTAACGAGCAAGAGCAAGAACAAGCTACATATGACACTGACAACCCAGTCAGTGCCAAGGTCGCTGTCTACGCCTGACGACACGTGGTGACGTCACATGTACCGACTGCCCGTAGAAAACACATTTTAAAATACACCGAATTATGTAAACCTAACCTTTCCTCGTATTCGCGATAGCTATTGCACGAGGGAGCTGCGCAAATTTTGCCTTTGTACGCAGTCTGGTTCTCGTTCATTGTCAAGGGACAAAAACTGAGAAAGGGCACGTTTCGAAGGGCAAATACGAAGCCGTGAATACATATCCTTGTGGCCTGGCAGCTGCTGCTGTGGGCTCGGATGTAGAGACCACGTAAGCATAAATTAATCAAACCTGGTATTCATCATCATTCATTACACGCATCATTTGATGCGTGTACTGTTAATCCTTAAGTTTACTGGGAGATTAATAAACCAATAAAGTACCTAATCATTTGAGATATTGTCTACTTTGGGCCGAGAGGCTTGGAAACCCACACAGGAGTAGCTATAGGACTCGCAATAATTTAACCATTAGGCTGAACTAGGGCGGAAATGGCAGAATTGCTAACACATTTACAGTTTGTCGTGTATCCCCTTCAACATTTCATATACGAGTATAATTATACAAGGCCATGATTCGTGCAGAACTGTAGAGTAGACATATCGATCGGTTGAATACTGAATAAGTCTGAATACTTATTTTTAGTTAGAAATTCTGTGGTAAGCCTATGACATTAACACTCTCTCTTTCCTGTGTAACAGTTACCTTAGGAACTATAGGTGTACCAGCATCTCATGGCATTTTTGACAAGCAGAAAAATGGGTTTTTAATATGGCAATGAAAATTTTTAAAAGTAACTATTGTCAAGCGGCTTGTCAAGTCAAAAAAAGAGTTGTATGGAATTTTTTTCTTTCTCTAAAATTATAATTATTTTACATTTACCTCCGAAAACAAGTTTACGATCACAAGCCACAAATATTATTTTCAATGTTTATTGAAAAACATGTGAGGAAAAAGTTGTATTTAAGCGACAATCTGCATTATTAATATTATCCATCTTGTAGGATTAACTCGTGTTGATACTTAGTTTCCGTGATTATATTTTCTTAGTAAATAATCTACATATGATTTCTTTGTATGTAAGTAAGATTAGCAAATGATATTAAATTAATTGAAATAAATAAATAATACAACATTGTGAATATGAAATGAAAAGTTACATCATACAAGTTCACGTAACTGAAACGGTGGAGGAGCAATTTATTAATTATCTATTTGTTCTCTTCATCAAATGAATAAAAAATACTAGTATACAGATGGCAAATTTTAAATTATAGTTGCATAAATTATTTTTAGTCACTGTAATAATTAATTATTAACTGACTTCAAAAAAGGAGGAGGTTCTCAATTCGACTGTTTTTTTTTATGTTTGTTACCTCAGAACTTTGGACTGGGCGAACCGATTTTGATGATTCTTTTTTTAATCGAAAGCTGGTGGCTGTCATGTGGTCCCACATAAATTTTATTGAGATCTGACGATGGCATCCATGAGAAAACCACATAAGTCGTAAATTTGTGTTAAGATGTACGCGACAAATTGACGAATAACTCAATATCACGCCAACCGATTTCGATGATTCTTTTTTTAATCGAAAGCAGGCGCTTGTCATGTGGTTTCACATAAATTTGAACAAGATCTGACAACTATGTAGTTTTTGAGACTTTGAAGTCGGTTATTTTTTGTTAGTAAAATTTAGATTATAATATAAAAAATATGTACTTGTCTAATAAAATGTGTAGTTTGTCTTTTATATATTTTCATCTGAAGTTAATAAACCATACCTACATAATTTATATTGCCTATTATGAAACTAATACTGTTAAAAATATCAAGGATCAAGAAGTTTTATTCTAGTTTCCCCAACGCTGGGGAGTGTGTTGTCTCCAATTTTAATTTCCCCATTTTGCCATCAGATTCTGGTACACCTATAGTAGCATGGACTATTTACACACCGCAGTCAACCTCGCATCAAAAACATTATTTATCTGCCCGGATAGAAATCGAAACCACGAGCATTCGTTCTGCCAAGGGATTCTCTGTACCTTCTGAGCTTCAGAGTCATCATCATAGAACCAGTTCACTGGTATGATGGATGTTTGGGGCGGAACACGTGGCTTTCATTAATATGTTCCGAAAGTGCCTCTGTCATACGTGGTGCCGGTGTATATTTAGATTACGCGTAATACTAACGTGATCGGAAAATGTTACGAATTATATTTAGAAAATTCTAATCTAGATAGTGGTTGGTTAAGCAAATAGTTTCTTTTTTAAATTCTAAATTTACAATCAAGCATAGTTGATAGCTAAAAAACCGTTTTGATACAAATAATTAGGTATACGTCAAATAATATTATGTAGCGTGCCCCCACTACAAGGTGCAACGTTTCCTCGAACCATCAATCACGTCGCCCTGCTGGCCCCACTCGCCCCACTCGCGCGGCAAACAATGGCAGCCTTCCGCGGAAAGATCAATAACACTTTGATAACCGGCTTAGTGCCTACTAGCGCTGGATTAGCTGCCTCTTTCACGATCACTCACTATAACTTCATCAACAACATTGTCACGTCAAATCAATGATTACAATAAAATAAGATTGACTACTGTGCCGGTCTGGCCTTCTGAAACCAGTGGATACATCATAAACTTCATGACATCTAAAGCAGTGGAAATGCCGATACTCCTTTTGTCAAGGCGTGATATGGAATCGAAGACCAATCCTAATGTTTATCAATCTCCGCAGCGACATCAGTCAATATCAAACAGACCATATCTGATAGAAACCATCACCAGCAGATATCCGCTGGATTCAGTAGTCTTAGAACCGGCCCGAGCGACGCAAATTAGGAAAGCAGTTAACTTGTAAAGACTAATGAATGGTTGGATGGTTGATATGTCAGTTAATAGAATATTTTGTATCTAAAGCAATATTATGAATCATGGAATTACAGACCTGCCTGATGAATGTGATCGGCACCTGTCCCATGGCATGTGCATCGCCGATGTTGGCTCTGATCACCTTCTTGAAAGGTTTCTGGGCTCCCTGAAACAAACACATTATTAGTCACTGGCTCACTGCCGACCATGCTGCTTCGATTTTTTTGTAGCGGCTCGAGAACGAGTGTGGTGCCTCTACTAAGGTTGGATGCAGTATCCATGAGTTGCTCGGAACACTGGGCCTAAGAACACAGCTCCAGATTACGCTAAATTATTTATATTGAGGCATAATATAACTGCTATATCTTTTCTTTTCCTCTCCGGCAACGCAATAGTGATTCCTTTGGCGTTGCAGATATCTACGGACGACGACTAAGATGCCACACAGCATTAAACAGCAAGTCTATTCATTTGTCTCCATTTACAAAAAAAAGTGACGGTTATCTAGTTTCATATCGTAGCACACAGCTACTACATGTCAGTATATCCCGTCCATTGCATGACGATGTGATTATCCTATTACGAGTGATCTATCGGACGCGCAGATAACAGCCGCACTGTAGAAGCACACAGCACACTACATCTGATCGCTCATGTAATGAAGGAGATAGTCAGCCTCAATAAATTTATCAGTCCGTATCTGATAGTTTTATCAAACATTACCCAATAAATAGCAGTGATAGCCTAGCGGTAGAACGTTGGTCTCCCGAACGAAGGGGCCCGAGTTCAAACCCTGGCACGCACCTCTAATTTTCAAATATTATGTGCGTATTACAAGTTAATTATCACTTGCTTCGGTGAAGGAAAACACCGTGAGGAAACCTGCACACCGGAGAGTTCTCCATAAAGTTCTCGAAGGTGTGTGAAGTCTACCAATCCGCACTTGGCCAGCGTGGTAGATTATGGCCTTATACCCCTCACATTGTGAGAGGAGACCCCGAGCCCAGCAGTGGGACAATTATGGGTTGTTGCTTGCTGCTTACCCAATAAATTGACGTGTTATGAAAACACTCGGTATTTTATAACGATGTTTCCGGTGTTACATGGCTTTTTGGTTTGGGTTGATTGGTTTGAGTTATTAATATTTACATAACTTCTTCAACTTATAATCTAGGCGGGCGTGATAAAAGTGGTATAGCGTTGCGGGTTCTGGCGCTTGCGGTGCTTCCAATCTTTTTGGGGAATTTATCGATCCACATTGCACTGGAACACTATTTTTGAGATGACGAATCAGAAGATTACATACACAGCTGGATCTGCTTGTACTTGCAGTTATAGAAACAGACTTTTTGTTACTACCCTCAATTAAACCATATCGAACGGTCAACGTGGGATAGTAGTGGGGAAACAATTCGTACGAAATCCTGCAAGAAGATTTGTAAAATATTTGTTTTACAATTATTGTAGGTTAACATGAACGCGAGACATGCCACAGTAATTGGAAGTAAGTGGACCGAAACAACATAAACAGACTCAAGTTGCTAAATATACTAATGTCATTCATGGTTAATAGTTGCATTGGCATTCTGGCAGCACGCGAACCAGCCGCCGTGCCCTACCTATGCAGTTCTATGTAAGTGCAGTTTAATAATAACACGAAACGGTTCGAACTCGCTGGAGATGGAGCTATTTCGAAAACTGGAGCTTGCGTTATAATAGACTGAGTTTATGGCACAATGCTAACTGCATTCGCTCGAAATCATTCGAATAGTATGATGAATGAATCTTCTTGGAGTAGATCAAAGAAAATTAGCAACGGAAAGTACCTATAAGGATGTCCGGATAGAAGCCCACTACACATCATTCGTGACATCTCATACCTATTGGCTATTAAAGAGCAAGAACTCCACATCACAACACCACGAGGACATCGTGGACTGAATTTAGGATTAACACATCTCTATACTCGAAGAACTCGCCATTAAGAAGCGTCTATCGGCTACAGTACAGAAGCGCATTTTAATATTATTTGGCCACGTTTCGCGAAGAAATGAGGCATCCATAGAACGGCTGGTTGTGCAGGGCAGGGTCGATCACCTATGCGATGGACTGACCAGATCAATAACGCAGTAGGTGGCCCTTTATGTGAGTGCACCAGAATGACTACCAGCAGAGAAAGATGGCGGGACCTCGTGAGGCGAATGACATCTGCCCCCAACTCCACTACTAAGTAACGACCACGACAGCTCTGTCAAGAGGATATCGGCCGAGAAGAAGAATATGTCAATCGTATGCAAGATTCGAAACTTGAAGGCTATAACTTAGGCTCGTTATTCTCTGGCTAAAGTAAGTAAATTAAATTTGTAACAACCTCGAATCGCATCACGTAAGTTAACTACATTATATCGTGATATCGAGTGCGGATTAGTGTGAAAACTGGTGCTATGCTATTGATGCTATCGCCACTTATATTGCCATCATAGAGATTACCGTCACACGATAAACATCACCTGTTAATACATATATTGAGATGCTGACACTTTGTATCACCAATCATCATTATATTAAGCTTTTTTATAGCCTTCAAATTAAATGTAGTCAGACCATTGTCGTTTGATAAAATGGTCACCCAAGACTGGGTGAAGACAATGTTATGTGTCAAAAAGTAATTAAAGCCAAATGTTTTTAACAAGTTTTTAACCCCTGACGAAAATGAGGGGTGTTGTAAGTTTAACATGTCTATGTATCTGTATGTCTGTGGCATCATAGCTAACAAACGGATGAATCGATTTTGATCTAATTTTTTTGCATGTTAGTTGACTTAATCGAGTATTTTTGGCTATGTTTAGTGTAAATCAAACTGCCGCGGGTTTCTTATTTTAATTTAATAGTTATTTTATGTTAGCTATTTAACAATTTTATTTTTATTATGTGTAGACTTACACTAGACCATGTGCAAGGTGAGAACAGTCATTACAGACCAGTTTAGAATGAGTGCATAGGTACTTTAAATAAGTATAACCATTTCATTTAACCTTCGTACAGGCATAAAGTGGATAAATCAAATTCTGTTATCTTTTCATTGTTTGCAGTGAAGTCAGTCTATACGAGTTAAGCTTATCTGAACACGTTTTCAGCTGTGTCTGTGTAAATTAGCCAAGCAGTTGCAAACATGGTAGTGATAATTTTTATAAACCTACTAGGTTATACAAGTATAAGAAATGTCTCCTCAGTTTCTACTGACCTTCTGGTTACATTACAATGACTTTTGTTACTATTTAAAACTAATATGTACTAATTATTATGCTAATAAGTATTTTGGCTTCTCTGCAAATTCTGCAATTGGATTGTCCCTTTTTTGATACAAGTCTAAAACCAATTCAACTTTCCTTTTTTATTCTATCTAATATTCTAATCAATCAATCGTTTTCTAATATTGTAAGTTAATCCTCTAGAAGTCTAGAATAACTTACTATAAGGTTGCATTTTATATGGTGGCTTTTATTATAATGAAATATCTGGCTTTGGTGAGCAACATATTTGTGATAACTTTGTGTGATAATGGTAATAATAGTATCATGTATTGGGCAGCAGAGATCACTATCATCATCAGGTTGTCCCTACACTCATCAGGTATTTATGTAATGTGTGGATTTGCTCTAGAAGTCTAGACAGTATTTTTACATCAGATGGCTTCGTAAATGTCTTATTTCCTTAATGATAATTGACGCCCGACGAAAAAAGAGGGGTGTTACAAGTTTGACGTGTCTGTGTATCTGTATGTCTGTGGCATCGTAGCTCCCGAACCGATGAACCGATTTTGATCTAGTTTTTTTTTGTATGAAAGGTGACTTACTAGAGTGTTCTTAGCTATGTTTAGTGTAGTAAATTAAACTGTGGGGGAAAACACACACACATGGCCAAGCCACTGCTCCATTTATATCATGTACAATTTCAATAATTTACTTGACTAAGATTGCAATACAATACTGTATGACATATCATTATCTGTCTTATTTTTGATAAGACAAATATTCTCGCCATACAAGTGTCTCAATAAACTGAGGAACATGGTAGTTAAATTGACAATAATTATTGTGCTTTCTACTTATCAGGAATGAGTTATTCAGATATCTCAGGATTTTTCAGGAAAAGAAAGATAATTGTTATTTTGCGACCCGATACCCTAATCGACTATGTAGACCACCTTCTCGATCAGCGATACGTTCGAAAAATTCGACTCATATGTGTGTAACTATATATAATAAAATCCCTGAAGACATGAAAAAATTAACATTCAATAAATTTAAAATAGAATTACATAAATTGTTAACTAATAAATGCTATTATTCAATAAAAGAATTTATATAAAGATTTTAAATTATTGTTATTCTCCCTTGACATTTGATATTGAAAGTTATAATATGATGTAAATAATGTATTATGTATAAATAAAATAAGATTATCATTTAAATGTAATAATAATGTAATAAAAATGTAATAATAATATAAATAATGTAAACTTACCTTAATACTAAAACTATTTGTACGCCATAATATGGCAAATGTGAGATAGATTGTATAATACTTGACCAACTGTGTAACCACATTTCAACAAATAAAGTTATTTCATTTCATTTCATTTTCATTTCATTTCATTTAGTTTTGTATGAACAATCCGAATCTGCCTTCAGGATCATATACATACAACAAAAGATTCATAAGCAAACACCTCTTATCCCTATTACTTGGTGAGGTAAGGTGATTACATGCTTGACAGTTCATCATAACATACTCCACGATGTTAGAGGTAAGCTGCCCGGCTATTGATCATAATTTGGCCTTCTTTACTCATTTTGATAGGATACTTTAGCCCAGAAGTGGGTCAGTAATATACAACACTAGGTGACAAAGATGACAACAGACTGCAGATATGATTCATAGATTGGAGTGAATATATCCATACAAAGAACAATATTACCGTCCCATATAACAGGGACACATAATCATAAACATTCCATAACCTGAAAACTAGCAGCAATATACTAAGTGAGTTTAATAAACAAGTACTAATTGGAGCCGCATGAGTATTATAGTGTCAATCAATTTACAAGATCATTACTAAACATGCCACAGTAATATTTATGTCATACAGTTAAGAGTTGTCTACTTTAAAAATGAATGTATGGGCACATTCAATTATTGTTAAAAATTCTAAGTGGCAATGATTAGAAATTTAAGTAAGTAATATTACATAAATATAGATTTAAAACATTTATATATCAGTGTTGTATTAAATAAATAGCAATATTTCCAGTTACAGTCTGTACAGTAATTTCTAAAGTAGACAATTGGTAATTGGTACCATGTTGAAATTAAACTTTATTTCAATGTCAAATTAGAGTGGACATTGTGATGAACACTAGATAGAATGTTACTGTAGTGCTCTAACATATTGCTCCTTAGACATCCCATTCAAATACTGAAACTCACTCTAATAATGTTTACATCCTGGGCGTGTTAACACTAACCTTCAAAAATTGTAGTATCTTGCTAGTTTTAAACATATTCCCTTCACTGTTTTAAAACATATTATAACAATAATGACCACTCACAATGAGCCTGAAAAGTGATGAGTAGTACCACATGGTGATGACTGTCACATATTATCTGCTTTTAAATATATTTAAATGCTACATACGGTACCTTATTATACAATAATTGCTTGACATGGTCATTTTAAAGATTAGTTACAGTCAGTATGAATTTCAATATGAAGTTATTATCATACTGACTTATTAGGGTACTGTTTATGTTTTAATATCACTCAGAAGTAGCAGGGAAAAATGAAATACATTACATATTTCATAATTATGGAGTGAGTGTTCGCAAGCAATTATTTTACAGGCTATCTACCAGCCTGCCACACTCAATATTGTCCTTGGACTACACTTAACTTTCACTACCACATACCTACAAGTCGTAATATTATTCGTAATTTATACTTCATTTAGAACATTACTAATTTTTGAATTGTCATTAATAATAAAATTGACATACCTTCTGAAGTTCCTTCTCAATCTCGGCCGCTCGGATGACCAACGGGCCGCGCACCGCATATTCCAGTTTCACAATGTTAGGGTTTATGTTCTCCAACGTGACCGCTTTAGATGCCATGGTTCTTAGATTACTGATATTGTTTCGCGATAATAATAACCGCAGTTCCAGCTCCGAACGTCTCACTTCGCTGGACAAAACGCGACTGGCGCGGCGTATCAACATCTTCATCGATGACATTTTCTGTAATCAATGACACTACTGTAAAACGTCACTCTTCTAGGATTCCACTCACGGGCTGATTGACTTATTGCTTAATTTACAAAATGATTTAACACTAGTTTTTCTTGTTATTTAATTGAACACAAGTAGCACAACGATTTTATTAAAGCACCGTACCGGCCGATTGACGTAAGGCGGTCCGAATACTTCGATCGGTGGAGACGACGGACTGCGGACAACAAGACAGCTGTGTATACAATTCCACTTTGCTTGTTATTACGTCGTAATGAATAACTGAAACGGAGACTTGTGAGATTGCACCGACTTCTGTAAAGGTTATCTCATAAATATTTATTCACTACCGTATGCATTATGCACTCAGAATCATGCACCACAATATTACACAACAGAAAACTAAGCTACAGGAACGTACTGGCTCCGATGAACAAATTTTTAAGCTCTTTTTTGTTGTTTTTTCAACCTTATGAATTAAACATTTTCAATAAAAATGTTACGTAAATTATTTGAATCGAATGTTGTTGGTTGGGTTTGTGTATTTTTGGATGACAGTTGGGATTGGCCGATTGGGATAGATAGCGGATGGCATTGGCATGGCAACATTTGACAGTTGCGTGACATTTCCACTGCAACAGGAAAGAAAAATATTAAGATTTGTAAAGTGTAATAATTTTCTGCGACCAATCTGCCGTTCAAAATGGAAAACGCAAAATACCGTGATAATTAAATTCAAATTCAAAATCATTTATTCATGTAGGTATCATTGATACACTTATGCACGTCATTTTTAGGGTTCCGTAGCCAAATGGCAAAAACGGAACCCTTATAGATTCGTCATGTCTGTCTGTCTGTCTGTCTGTCTGTCTGTCCGTCCGTCCGTCCGTATGTCACAGCCACTTTTTTCCGAAACTATAGGAACTATACTGTTGAAACTTGGTAAGTAGATGTATTCTGTGAACCGCATTAAGATTTTCATACAAAAATAGAAAAAAAGCAATAAATTTTGGGGGTTCCCGATACTTAGAACTGAAACTCAAAATTTTTTTTTTCATCAAACCCATACGTGTGGGGTATCTATGAATAGGTCTTTAAAAATGATATTGAGGTTTCTACTATAATTTTTTTCTAAACGGAATAGTTTGCGCGAGAGACACTTCCAAAGTGGTAAAATGTGTGTCCCCCCCCCCCCCCCCCCGTAACTTCTAAAATAAGAGAATGATAAAACTAAAAAAAATATATGATGTACATTACCATGCAAACTTCCAACGAAAATTGGTTTGAACGAGATCTAGTAAGTAGTTTTTTTTAATACGTCATAAATCGTAAACCGCAATTTACCTCGATCAAAGTTACAACGAACTTCAAGAACTTTTATATTATCTTACTTGCTGCTACGGAACCCTTCATGGGCGAGTCCGACTCGCACTTGGCCGCTTTTTTTAACTATCCAATATCATTTCCATTTTCGGTACCGCTTTAAATAACAATAAATATTAATAGGAAAAGTTTGCTCTACTACCATACTATTTCACCAGAAGACTTAAAATAGGTAGTTGAAGTTTGCCGTCTCTCTGTTGATTTGGGATTACCCAGCTCTTTATTTCTTAATGTTTCTTTCTTCGTCGTTAACGCATCGGTGATGCCATATGTTATGATGTCCATTCAAGTCCATTGGCGACGATGGCTACTTGCCAGTTGTCATCTTCATCACATTAGCTCGTTTGTTGGTTACGACTTATGGCGCGATTAAACGGCGCGCAAACACGCGAGCCGAGCCTAGCTCCGCTCGTGATTCAGCGCGCCACGCGCTGTTTAAACAACTACGCTCGGCGCGGCTCGACAAAGTTCGCTCGATCCATCACTTGTCGGTTTTTTCGACACGTATCAAAGGCGCGCGCGCCATCTTCGGCTCGGCTTGTGTTAATACGCGCCGTCTAAACAGATGGTACAGAGCGCGCGACGAAGGAAGGCCCATTTTGTTTTTTACTTTTGTTATTGCAGAACGAACAGGCGGACAGCGCGGTTCAACAACGCAATGTGTTCAAGCCGCATCTCCACGGACGGCTCGGCTCGCGTAGAATCGTGCTACCCCGCGTCGTTTAAACAAGCAGGCTTGCGTTCGAATTAAGCCGAGCCGCGCCTACACGGATGGTGCGGCTCGGTGCGGCTCGTGTTGCAGCGGGCCGTTTAACCGCAGCTTTACGAGTAAATCGAACCAGGAAACCCCCTCTATACAACTTGTGGTACGCTCAAAAAAGAAAAATAATAAAAAGCGGCCAAGTGCGAGTCAGACTCACCCATGAAGGGTTCCGTAGCAGCAAGTAACATGATATAAAAGTTCTTGTAGTTCGTTGTAACTTTGATCAATGTTTTTTGCGGTTTACGATTTATGACGTATTAAAAAAAAACTACTTACTAGATCTCATTCAAACCAATTTTCGTTGGAAGTTTACTTGGTAATGTACATCATATAATTTTTTTAGTTCTATCATTCCCTTATTTTAGAAGTTACAGGGGGGGGGACACACATTTAACACTTTGGAAGTGTCTCTCGCGCAAACTATTCACTTTAGAACAAAATGATATTAGAAACCTCAATATCATTTTTGAAGACCTATCCATAGATACCACACGTATGGGTTTGATGAAAAAAACATTTTTGAGTTTCAGTTCTATGTATGGGGAACCCCCAAAATTTATTGTTTTTTTTTATATTTTTGTGTGAAAATCTTAATGTGGTTCACAGAATACATCTACTTACCAAGATTCAATGTTATAGCTCTTATAGTTTCGGAAAAAAGTTTCTGTGACATACGGACGGACAGACAGACAGACAGACAGACAGACAGACAGACAGACAGACAGACAGACAGACAGACATGACGAATCCATAAGGGTTCCGTTTTTTGCCATTCGGCTACGGAACCCTAAAAACAAACACGATATTATGACGGATGAAAAAGTTGTAACCGACAAAGGATTAAATAATATTTGAAAAACCCTCGACAAAGGAAAATCAGTTGGATTCAATGGTTAGATTGAGATTTTTACAATTTATTTTTTGAAATGAAAACACCTGAGTGCAAGTGCAACTCATTCATATTTCATAGTTGCATGCTACCTGATAATAGATGGCGGTACAAGGCTAGATTTTAATAAAGACTGCTAAAACGTGGATACATTTTGTAATCGAAATATGAATAACGAAATAAAAATCGCTTCGTCCTTCGTTCGTATAGCTGCATGTTCTGCATTCGTTATAAATATAGGTACATATTTTTTTATGGAAATATCCGGCAAACGAGCTGACGATCCACCCGATGGCAAGTGGCCATCGTTGCCCATGGACATCAGCAAAACCAAAGGCATCACTGAGGCGTTGCCGGCCAAGAAAGAGAGAAGAAAAAGAAAGAAAGAACTAGCTCTCAAGCCCCCAGCCGGAACACGACGAGTCGTTTGGCGGCTGACTCATGGTCAAGGGTGGTTGCTATCCAGGCGAACCCCAAGGAGAAATAATAATAATATTATATAAAAAATGTAACATGACAGGAGTCTCAAAATTCAAGTCCATCTCTCTTTTATGTAGGCAATCCTTGTGTTTCCAATTCCTTTGTTAAATTAGTGCATTAGGTATTCTAGCGATCTAGGCACGTAATTTGTTGGAATTTATTGTTCTCGTGCCGCATCTAGTTCCGCCAAGGTTAAATATTAAAAAATATTTTCTGGGACAAGGTATGTATGTAGGTACATTATGTTCATCATTTTAGAAATGTGCCGAGGAGTTACTTTCACGTTTATACTCCTGAACAGTAAAGCACCTTTTCGTAACGGTTTATGAATCAAAAAAATACTCCCAAGGATTTTATCCTTTTCTGCATGCATCATGTTACCTTACATCGGTAACAAAAGCAAATTAAAGCCACGTCGTTTAATAATTTTTAATAATTGTTAAATTGGTATATACTATAAGGTACGTAGGTATAGGATTTGAGCGTGGGTCTGTCCATTTAGCTATAATTAGTTATAAACTATCGTGCTTTCAAGTGCAGTTGTGCTTTATTTAATTCAATAAACACTTATGTATAATTCGTTAAAAAAACTATAGCGAGTTAAACTTGCTTGGAGAGGGTTCCGTACGTTGATCATGTATTTACCGTTATTTTCATATTTTATTCATTTTTGTCTTTTTTAAAAACCATATACCTCTTATAGGTATTCCTGTAATATTTATGTAAAGAATTAGTTTTTTGTATTTTTCTCAAAATTCATGCCTCAGTAGTTACGGAGATAAAGGGGAGGAATGGTAAATTTTCGTCTTCAATTTTTGTTCTTTCTTGCATAATTTTTAAACTATCCATTGTAGAACTATAACAAAAATATATTTGAGCTCCTTACAATAAGCCATTTCATTTGACATGCCACACGATACGGAACCCTAACAATAATAATAAAAACATTTGTACAAGCGAAACCTGTATATTTTACGAGTAACTATGCATGCACTAACTATGCACAAGACAATAGATTATGCGGTCTGATCATGACATTGTTTTCATAGGTAAGGTACCTACTCCTGTGAGAGTGAGTGTTGTGTGTGTGGTGACTGGTGGGTTCAATCAGCACTCAATCGATCATAGTGACTGATGGGCTGTAAGATACTCACAACTTGAACTCGTTATGTTACGGCCACTGTTTATCTTACACTACACTCGACTTAACATGCCACCGTAGTAAATAACCCAATAATTATATAAACCACGCAATATGTTTCGTAGATACAGTCAGCTGTGACGGCGGCGTCGCGGCGCGCCTCCGCCGACCTATCCGATTAGATAGTGCAGTATTCTTGATTGGACAATATCGTTTGTTCATTTCCACTCAAATAGGTTCATAAGTTAGACCTCATTCGTTTTGCAATCAGTACAAGAGTAAGAGATCAGCGTTACCATGTTCAATAACATGTACTGAGCATCGGTCCAACTTCAATGCGACCAATTAAAGTTTTAAATGATTAGAATACATACATATGATACATACATAGCATACCTACTATAAACTGATTTTTATCAGTGGCGAAATACAACAAAACCACGTTTACGGAATATAATTGTACGTGGTAAGCGCATTCTAATGTAAAACATTGTAATTAGCTGTCTGTACTTATTCCTCCATCTTAGTCAACTACCTAATATAGTTATGGGTTGGAGTCCTAAAAGTGAAATCAAATAAGATTTTTTTTCTTTTCAAAGACTTCTCGTTATTCTGATCTTTCTGACTTAAGTCAGTATTCACGAGGCGATAATTATTATGTACTTAGAAACAAGTAGTGTGAAGTTTGTTCATAGTGTGACGCGTATTTGCGAGGGAGTCATGTTACTCGGAAGGAGAAGTGCGTATTGCGCGGCCTTGCGCAATGTTATGATAAGCGATACGCGCGGCGCAAAAATAATTAAGTCCATCTTAAACGGCTTGGTAACAATTAAATAAAAAAAACATTATATTTCATATTTAATTTATTTTTACACAATATTTCGACTAAAGTCAGACGACAACTAATAACTATAATAATCCCAATACAAAAATATTTCTTCTCCTTACAGTTTATATTGACAGGTTTATACTTTTTACATCATATATGTATATAGATATAGATATATTCAATGTGTCAGTGTGCCTTGCGGTCTTTATATTACAATATAAAAATGATTGTGATGTATCCTTTCACTAGTTGCATTCACATTAGAATGAGATTCCATGTCCATCATAATATAGTACATTTATTTATATTTATAGTACAACTATATAGATATTTATAATTTCGTCTATCAGAATGTACATCACAAGCACGTATTTACAATAAAATTCATATAGGTCTTTATTTATTTAACAAACAAAATTGTTGATATTCATAGTTTAACATTAAACAACAGAAACACTATCTCACATGTTTATGGCAAATTGTCAATGATTCCACAACAAATCTTAAATTTCCACCGTTTAATAGACAATTATAAAACACAACATAGCAATATTTTACATAGTCTTAAAACAAAATAAATAAATTATTCTCTAAACTTCATTTCCCTTATTGTCAAACGAATGTAAACCCTAAGGCGCGGGGCGCCACCAAACAATTCCTAAGTTACTTATTTATGTACTAACGTATTACGTCTAATTTCAACATTTTATACACAATTTAGGAATGTACCGGTCATTAGGAGTATAAACAATTTAAAAATACAAGTCTTTTAAGACTTCACTGTGCCTTAAATACCAGGGAATGTACACGCGAGGCAGCTTCATACACCGCCTCTACCACACATACAGTCCACCGCGCACCGCGCACCGCGCACCGCACACAGCTACTGGATCACGATCACTGATATGACGTACAGTCGGAGCGGGGCAAGCTCCACGAGCTACGCGGAAAGCGGACTCAACAAAAATAACAAGAAAACAGAAAAAAAATCAGTAACAAAAGTAAGGTAAATAGATTTACACCGCAAAAGGATAGAAACACGTTAAAATATCCAAACGTAAAAAATATGTAACGAATTAGTTGGACGCAAGCGAGAGGGTAGTCTTACATTTAACAGAGTTCATTCGACGGTCGCAATCGATGGAATCAGCTGCCGAATAATACTAGGAGGAGGTAAGCGAATCAGATTTTCGTAGCAGAAGAAAAGGAGGTTAAAACAAATGACACTCGAATAAAGAATCAAAAACTAGAGACATCTGACATAATATGATTCCATCGACAGCGGACGCACTAGTAGCGGCCCTCGGAGCAGCCGGAGCCGGGCGCGGCCAGCAGCGGGCTGGGATGGGCCACGCGGGCCACGCGGGCCCACGGCTGGCGCTAGCAGTCGGGGTCCTCGCGCACCAGGCCGGCGGTGTCGCGGCCGGTGTCGGGCGCGGGGTCGAGCGCGCGGCGCCGCGCGGGCCGCGGCTCGCTGGCCGCCGGCGAGATCACCGCCGACACCACCTTCTCCTTCAGCTCCTCGGGCACCTCGTAGATGCCGGCTGGAAGTCAGTTAAATGTAGCATGTCAATCTCATACGAGCTTCATGTATCGCAGAGAACAGTCTAAATAAAATGATCATTCAAGTAACACGTCCTTGAATCAGCGATATAGTGATACGTTACAACATAGGTTATTGATAAAAGACAAATATTTCACTGAACTATAATGAACTCACGTAATGGCGTCTCGGGCTGGCCGGGGGCGCCGGCGCGGGTGACCGCCTCGTACATGGGGTTGCTGAAGTCGCGTCCCTTGCGCGGCTCCTCCAGCGAGTACGCGTCGCCCGCCGCGCCGCTCGCCGCACCGCTCGCCGCGCCGCTCGCCGCGCCGCCCGCCGCGCCGAACTCCACGTTGGAGCCAGGCCGGAACGACACGCTCTGCGAGGACGCCAGGCTGCCGAGACCGCCGCCCTTGCCGCTGGAATCGTCGTCGCCACATTAGAAATTATCGGATGAAGTGCTACAATCGTTATAGGTCAAATGATCCGCCCCGTCCGGGACGATTGGATCCGGACGTGGGGGAGGTTCCAGGAGGTACTCACAAGGGCCTCTTCCTAATGATGAACCAGGCGGCGGGCGCGGCGAGCGCCAGCAGCAGCACCAGCAGCACGGGCACGACGACGGCCGCGGGCGCGGGCGCGCGCGCCGCCGCCGCCGCTGCCGCGCACAGCGGCCCGCCCTGCCCGCCCGCGCACGCGCACGTCAGCTCGCCGTCCTCGCCCTCCACGCAGCGCCCGCCGTTCTCGCAGCGGCAGATGCGGGGCAGCGGCCGCTCCGGCTCGATCGCTGCAGTGGACGAAGTTAATTAATATTTTATGGGTTCCTGAAACATGGCTCGAAGGACCATGCCAGTGTTTTCACCCCTTTTCACTTGATCGTAAAGCGGTAACTTGCTTACTTTCTCCAAAACCTTAATGATCCACTACTGAGCATGCGTCACTAAAGCATGCTGCATCCTGGTTCAGAAGAGGCAAGACACTGATCCAATTATATCTTTCTAATGTATCTTAGATAAGATTAGCTTTACGAAGTTGACATAGTCGAATGTATGACGAAGCCCTCCATAAATAAATTACGAATAAAAAAAAGTATACTGCACCACATTGCTTCCACTCATTGCACATTGCCATCGTTACCCCTCCTTATACTGCGTTTAACATCCAAGTAAAGCAGACAATGGTACTGACCGGCGTCACAGGTGAGGTCCTGCGCGCGCTTGGGCGGCTGCAGCAGGTCGGGGCACGCGCAGCGCCGGCCGCCCGGCACGCCCAGGCACAGGTGCGAGCACGCCGAGCGCGCGCACGCCGCCCGCGCCGCCGCGCTCGCGTTGTACCGCAGCGGGTGCCACACTGACGGACACACACACAACACAACACGGTCGTTAACACTCGTATATAGCCACTCATATTATGATGAAGTTGAAAGGAAAACTATTACGTAGAGTGAATTTAAAAGTTCATAATATGAAACAATCAAGGACGGATAACTTCTATTACCTAAGCAGGACAACAAGCGAGACTCACCTTTGACGGCGGAGGGGTTGACTAGATCCTTGGAGATGACGAAGGGCACGCCCCGGCCGAACTTGTCCTGGCGCACGAGCTCGCCCGTGTCGCGCGTCACCCAGTACAGCGAGGACTCGAACACGTCCAGCGACAGCGGGTGCTTGAGCAGCTCGCCCTTCAGGATCACCTTGCGGCCGGAGCCGTCGTGGCGCATCATCTCGATGGTGTTCAGCTTGGTGTCCGCCCAGTAGATGGCGTGCTCCATGGCCAGGTCGACGGCCAGCCCGGCGGGGTGGCGGATGTTCTCGGTGACGACGGGCCGCCGCTTGGAGCCGTCCATCCAGGCCGTCTCGATCTTGGGCGCGGAGCCGGCGTCGGCCCAGAACATCTTGCCGGCGTGCGGGTCGAGCGCGACGGACGTGGGGCTCTCGATGCCGGCGGAGACGAGCGCGCGCCGGTAGCGGCCGTCCGTGCGCGCCACCATCACGCGCCCGCGCGGCTTGCTCCCCGCGCGCTCCACCTCCGTCCAGTACAGGTTGTCGCCCACGTAGTCCACCGCGATGCCCGTCGGCTTGGCGCTGCCCTTCATGTTGAGGTCCTGCGCGAAGCCGCTCTTCACCTGCCCCTCCACGGCGTTGATCATGTACGACCGCTTGATGGTCTTGTCGTAGCTGTCGGCCCAGAAGATCATCTCCTGCTTGGGGTCGTAGTCCATGGCCTCGATCCTCTTCTCGGCGGTGATCACGTCGAACTCCTCGTTCTTGTCCTGCACGAAGGCGTGGATCTCGGGCCCGTTGGCGAACATCAGCACCACGTCGCCCTCTAGCGCTTTGCAAACGCCTGATAAGTTGTCAGCCAATCTGTAACAAACGAGGTTTTGTTTCCCCTTGTTACATCCTATAATTCAAGGCTAAAGCTAAAATAAGTTTCATAAAAATGTCTAATGTGTAAATTAGTGCATAAATTCATTCAATATTTACTTGATTTTGTATTATATTATGTTCATTATGTGTACAACATTAAATACAAAACAAATATATAACTAGTGTAATTTTTTTGGTACATTGTGGTACAATAATCTCAAGACTCACAATCAGAGCCGAGGTTTGTGCCGTACAATGGGTTGATATGTAATATATGTATGATATGTAGGTATGTAAAGTGGGACTCACTTGAACCCGTCGCGACAGCTGCACGAGAAGCTGCCGTTGAGGTTGTTGCAGATGTGCGCGCAGTGGTGCGTGCCGGCCGCGCACTCGTCCACGTCCACGCACTTCTTGGTGTCGGCGGGCGAGATGATCCAGCCCTGGAAGCAGGTGCAGATGTACCCGCCCGCGCCCGCGCCGCCCGGCAGCGCGCCGCCCGCGAATGTCAGGTTCGTGCAGAAGTGCTCGCACCCGCCTGGAAATGGAATATGACACATTTTTTAATGTAACCTCCTGCCTACAAATGTGCTCACTAAGTGGCCATGGACATAAGCATTACCAAATCATTTCCGATACGTTGTCGACCAAGAAAGAAGGGAGAGAGGCAGAGAGAAAGAAAGAACTGTCTCATAAGCCAAATGAGTTAAAATGATCTAAAATTATGTACCAACAAAAAATATTTATTTATCGTTACTGGATTTTTTTATTTAAATAAATAGGCGACAAACGTACAGGCGAAAATTCCAGCCACTTGATAGTAAGAAGTCACCAAAGGCTTCACTAACGCACGTGCTGGGAAAGAGAGAACGAAACAAAGTATGCGTGTGTGTGTGTGTGTGTGTGTGTGTACCCTTGTCGTGCGGGTCGCAGGTCATGGTGTGGTGGCAGCCGCGCTCGTCGCTGGCGTCGCCGCAGTCGTCGGCCAGGTCGCAGAGCGCGGTGCGCGGCACGCAGTGGCGGTTGGCGCACTGGAACTGCTGCAGCGGGTCGCACGGCCGCGCGCGCGCCGCGCACAGCGTCATGTTGTTCTCGTCCGACCCGTCGCCGCAATTGTCCACGCCGTCGCACACTTGGTACCTGCCGGGTAGACTCAGTATTATATAGTTCCTCGACAAATAAATATAATATGTATGGCTTCAGCCAATTGATGGCTTACTACTGAGTACAAATCTCTTCATTTGAGAGGGATCAACTGATCAGTGGAGCTGTGACAGTGACTTGTTAACCGTATCAAAGATCGGTACCTTGGCACGCAGCGGTGGTTGTCGCAATGGAAGCGGCGCAGCGTGTCGCAGTTGAAGTTGCTGCAGATGGCGCTGGCCTCGTCCGAGCCGTCGCCGCAGTCGTCCGTGCCGTCGCACAGGTCCGACTGCGACACGCACAGGTTGTTCGCGCACTGGAATCTGGAAACAAATCATCGATTGGAGTTATTGCTGTCTTCATCTCCGAAAATGTCAAGATTGATTAGAGTTGACTACCAAAACATGTAAGAAGATAATTTACCTGCTCTCCGGACAGTATCTTCCCCCGGGGAAGCGCGGCGGGCACCCGATCTCGTCGGACAGGTCGCGGCAGTCGCGGTCGCCGTCGCAGCGGAAGTAGGCCGCGATGCAGTGGCCGGACTTGCACTGGAAGGTGCCGTTCTTGCACTTGAAGCCGCCGCACTCCAGCTCATCCGTGTTGTCGCCGCAGTCGTCCTCGTGGTCGCAGCGCCAGCGGGATGAGATGCACTTGCCGTTGCCGCACTTGAACTCGGACTCGGAGCACTCGCGGTACTTATGCTGGCAGACGGCCTCCGCCTCGTCGCTGCCGTCGCCGCAGTCGTCGGTGAAGTCGCACAGCCACTGCTTCGGGACGCAGCGCTTGTTTTCGCAGGTGAAGTCCGTCTCGCCGCTGCAGCTGGGGCAGTTCTCCGGCAGCTCGTCGGAGCCGTCGCGGCAGTCGTCCTTGCCATCGCAGAACAGCCACTTGGGGATGCAGCGGTAGTTGGCCCGGCCCGGGCAGCGCCGCCAGCCGGTCGTGCAGTTCCGCTGCCGGCACATGTACGCGGGCTCGTCGGAGTCGTCGCCGCAGTCGTTGTCGAAGTCGCACATCCACAGCTTGGGGATGCAGCGGCCGTTCTTGCACGAGAACTCGGTCTCGGTGCACGGCCGATTGTGGCACATGGCCGGGTCCTCGTCGCTGTTGTCCTTGCAGTCGGTGTCGCCGTCGCACCTCCAGCTGTCGAGGATGCAGCGGCCGCTCGACTTGCACTTGAACTCCAGCAGCGGGCACTCGTGCGCGCACTGCGCCTCGTCGCTGCCGTCGCCGCAGTCGTCGGTGCCGTCGCAGATGGTGGCGGCGGGCGTGCAGTTCGTGTTCTTGCACTGGAACGAGCCCGCGCGGCAGTGGCGCACCGGGCACGTGTCGGGCTCGTCGGAGCCGTCCATGCAGTCCTTCTCGCCGTCGCACTTCCAGAACCACGGGATGCACTTCTCGTCGCGCCCGTTGCACCTGTGCTGCCCGTCGGTGCAGTTGGCGATGCAGGTCTTCATGTCTCGCGCGAGGTAGAACTGGTTCGGGCAGGCGCACCTGGCGGTGGTCGCGCCCTCCTCGCCGTAGCCCTCGATGTTCAGGTAGCTGGACTCGTGGGGCGGCGCGATGAGGCACAGGTGGGAGCAGCCCCCGTTGTTGGTGCCGCACGGGTTCGGGTACGGGAGCTGCCGCAGGGGGTGCACCACGTGAATGTCGTACGGCCGGTGGGTGGTGTTTCGGAGGGTCGTTAAGTTCTCACCGGAGTGCTTGTTCGCCTTGCTTATGGCCTTGAGGTTCCAGTCGGTCCAGTAAATCTCATCGTCGAACAGGCTGAGCGCGAACACGTGAGGCACCTTATTGCCCGAGAGCACCACGTGCCGGTGCTTGCCCTCCAGGTCGGCCGAGCCGATGTAGTCGAGGTGAGCGTCGGCCCAGTAGATCCTGTCCGTGAAGTAGTCAATGGTCAGGGCGTTCGGCCAGGCGATGTCGTCCTCCCAGTTAAGGATCGCGGTGAAGTTCGATCCGTCCATGCCTATCTTGCCAATGTAGGCCTGAAGATGCCACGAGGTGTAGTACAGGTAGCCGGTGCCTGGGTGCACGACGATGGCGCGCGGGTCTGCGATGCCCGTCTTCAAGGTCTTCCTTCGAGTCCCGTCCAGCTCGGAAACGTCCAGATTTTTCGAGTGTCGGTCCAGCCAGTAGAGCTTCCTTCCGATCCAGTCGACCGCGATGCCCTCCAGCCCGTGGGAGTCGTGGCGGACCACCACCTCCTTGGTCGGATTCGGATCGCTGTAGTCCGATCGGTAGATGGTCTTAGCGGAAACGTCGGCGAAGTACATCTTCTGTTCCTTCACGTCGAAGTCGATGGCGACGACGTTCATGAGGTCCTGGTGAACCAGGTTGTAGAGGCTCGCGTCGGTCGACATGTTTCGGACGTAGTACTTGTTGGTGAAGATGACCCAAGCCGTGGTGTTGTCCTTCCGCTTGCAGGTGCGCTCGTCGCGCTCCCGCTCGTAGTACTGGTCGTTGCACTTGCAGTAGTAGGAGCCGGGCGTGTTGGAGCAGTACTGCGAGCACACGCCGGGCGTCTCCACGCACTCGTCGATGTCGGCGCACGCCTTGCCGTCGCTCAGCAGCTTGTACCCCTGGTTGCAGTCGCAGTAGTAGCCGGTCAGCGTGTCCACGCACTTGTGGCCGCACTGGTTGATCTCCAGCTTTGCGCACTCGTCCACGTTGCAGTGCGCGGGCTCGTCGGAGTCGTCGGTGCAGTCGGACACCTTGTTGCACACCAGCCGGCTGTCGATGCACTGGTCGTTGTTGCACTTGAACTGGCCATCCGGGCACGTCTTGTTGTGCTTTGCGCAGTCGACCTCGTCCGAGTGGTCGCCGCAGTCGTCCTCGCCGTCACATCGGAAGTGATTCCTTATGCACTTGAAGTTCTGGCACTTGAACTCCTGATCTGTGCACTGCTTGTACTGGGTGTTGCACTGTTTGCCCTCGTCGGAGCCGTCGCCGCAGTCGTTGTCGTGGTCGCACACCCAGCCGACGTTGATGCACCTTCCGTTCTTGCACTGGAACTGATCGTCCGAGCAGGGCGTCGGGGTGGAGCAGTGGTGGATCGTGGTGTTCTCGTCGGCCCCGTCGATGCAGTCCGGGTCACCGTCGCAGATCCATTTCTTGGGGATGCACTGCGCCCGGCCCCACAGCTTGTTCTCGGCGCAGGTGTACTCGGTTTCGGCGTCGCACTTCCTCTCGTTGCACTGGTGGCGGTCGTCCTCGTCGCTGTTGTCGAGGCAGTCGTTGTCCCCGTCGCAGATGTAGATCCTGGGGATGCAGTTCCCGTTGTCGCAGGTGAACAGGTCTCCGAAGCAGGTCCGGCCCTCCGAGCGACAGTACTCGGGCGGCTCGTCGGCCCCGTCGCCGCAGTCGTCGTCGCCGTCGCAGTACCACGTGGCCGGGATGCAGCGGTGGTTGGGGCAGCGGAAGCTGTTCTGCGGGCATGTCCGCTGTGCGCAGTGCAGGGGGTCCTCGTCGGAGTTGTCGCCGCAGTCGTTGTCGCCGTCGCACAGCCAGTAAGACTCAACACAGATGTTCGTCTTCTCGCACTTGAGATGGTTCGCCGGGCACGTGGTGTTCCGCGGGCAGCGCTCGTGCGTCTCGTCGGACGTGACGTTGTCCTTACAGTCATTGATGCCGTTGCAGACCTGCGACATGGCGATGCAGCGCGAGTTGAGGCAGGTGAACTCGCCCTCCTCGCACGGCGCGTACACGCAGCCCTCCTCGTCGGAGCCGTCCTTGCAGTCGTTCTCGTGGTCGCACTTCCACGACTTGAAGATGCACCTGCCGTTGTTGCAGCGGAACTCGTTCGGCGAGCAAGAGTGGTAGGCGCAGTAGTTCTTGTCCTCGTCGGAGTTGTCTCCGCAGTCGTCGTCGCCGTCGCAGGACCACATGCGGCTGATGCACTTGCCGTTCTTGCAAAAGAACTTGCTCGGGTCGCAGGTGATGTTCTTGGCCACGCACATGCGGCCCTCGTTCACCAGCTTGGTGCTGTCGTCGCACTTGCACTCCACCGAGTTGTTCGGCGCCGGGTGGCAGCTCTGGGCGCACCCGCCGTTGCTGATGTTGCAGGGGTTCTTCTGGCACTTCTGTCGACTGGTGCTGTACACGTGGATGTCGCGAGGGGAGTCCTCCAGCCTCTTGACCATTTCGATCATGTTGGCACCCGTGTGCTTCTCCGCTCGGTAGACTCCTCGCAGCTGCAAGTCGGTCCAGTATATGTAATTTCCGAATACCGTGATGGCAAACGGATAGATCGTGGCCGATATTAGAACCTCTCGACCCGTGCCGTCCAATTTGCACCGTTCGATTTTCTCTCGCACCGCATCGGTCCAATAGAGCATGTTTTCATCGAAATCTATGGTGAGCCCGCTGGGCTGGGAGAGATCCTTGTCGATGAAAGCCTTCTTTAAGGATCCCGCCATCGTGGTTCGGTATATTTTTCCAGACGTTCCGAAGCGGCCCCAGTCGGTGTAGTACAGCGTGCCGTTGCAGGGGTCCACAACGATGGCCCGGGGACGCTCCACTCGGGCGATCATAACCATTTCGGTTCCGTCGAGATTCATGGCGTAGATGGAGTTGTTGGAGCTATCCGTCCAGTATATCTTCCTCTGGGTCCAGTCGTACGAGATGCCCTCGGGGTTAATGTTTTTGGTAATAATATTTTGGATGCTGGAAGCGTCCGGATTGTTGACAGACATCCAAGCGATCCGCGCCCACGGCCGAATTTGAGTGAAGAATAACCGGTTGTCGGCGTAATCGAACTCGACTCCGACGACGTTCGTCAGGTTGCCGATGGGCTTGAATGGGACGCCCGTCGACTTGGGGTCCAGGTTGACGGCGCGGATCTCCGTCCGGGTGGTGAACACGAGGTACTCGTCCACGACGTCGCACTTCTTCGGGTTGCTGGCCGAGATCTGGCCGGTGGCGCACTCGCACTTGTGGGTGTAGGGCTTGTTGGCCTCCGGCGGGTAGCTGAAGCAGAGCTGGTCGCAGCCGCCGTTGCCCAGCTTCCGGCACGGGTTGTTGTCGTCGGTCGGCTGGTTGTTCACGTCGAATATCACGATGTCCCTCAGCTTCGGAAGGTTCGTTCGCATCTTGTCCGGCATCGACATGTTTCCTGGGAGCTTCGAGGCTTTGTATACGGTCTGGAGATTTCGGTCCACCCAGTAGACGCTTCCCGTGTGGATGGCGATCCCCATCGGGTTGGGGAGGTTCGATCTGATGAGCTGCCGATTTCCGCCGTTGTACGATATCTTCTGGATCTGGTCTAGCTTGGAGTCGACCCAGTAGACGTCGTGGGTCAGCATGTCGATCGTCAAGTCCCTAGGGTTAGATATTCCTGAACTCACTACCGTCTGCCAGTTGCTTCCGTCGAGGTAGGCCTTTCCGATGCGAGGGTATTGGCCGTAGTCTATCCAGTACAGCAGCCTCTTGAGGGGATTGACCGCCAACTCCCTCGGGGCGTCCATGGTCGTCTTCACGAGAACCTTCCTGTTGGAGCCGTCGAGCCAACTCATCTCCACGTAATTTTCATGCGGGAAGACGTTCGTGAAGTACAGGTTGCCGGCAACCCAGTCCACGGCCAGGCCCCGGATCCCGTTGCTGCCGATGCCGTCCCTGATGACGTGCTCCAGCTCGGTCCCGTTCGGCCGGATCCGGAAGATGCCGTTCCACTGCCCCCGGTTGAACTCCACCCAGTATATGTAGTTGTCGGCGAAGTGGACGTCCACGTGCAGGATGTGGTGGCCCGGGCCGGTGACGGGCACCATGGCCTCGGCGCTGCCCTCCAGGCTGTAGCCGCGGATGAGGTCGAGCTGCGACACCACGGCGAACGTCTTGTAGGCCACGCAGTTCACCTCGCTCTCCTTACGGTAGCCGATGGAGCAAGCGCACACCCGCGAGCCGCCCTCGCCGGGGATGCAGATCTGCTCGCAGCCGCCGTTGTTCTGGAAGCAGGGGTGGTGCATCATTTTCCTCTTCTGGAATATCGTCAGCGACTTGAGGTCGCTCTCGTTGTCCACGATGGCCTTGATGTTGTCCCCGTTCGGCAGGTCCGCCTTGATGATCTTCTCATGGCGGGGGTCCAGCACGTACAGGCGCGAGTCGAGCACGGCGATGACTTTGGGGTAGGAGATGGCGTTGTCCTCGGTGAGGATTGTCTTCCGGTCGTTGCCTTCGGTGTTGACGCTGTTGACGCTGGCGGGGTACTGCGTGCTGAAGTAGACGATCTTCCGCTCGATGTCTACGGCCACGGCCTCGGGCCGCTCGATGATGTCGACCAGGATGACGGGGTAGGATCCGTCCATGTTCGCCTTGCCGATCTTGGCCGGTACTCCGAATCCACCTTCGTCAGCCCAGTATATTTTCCTAAAATAAAAAACATGAATTGTAATAAAATTACGTAAAGTTACTTCAAGCACGACATTATCTCACAGAAATGATTTAATATCTCACCCTTCGGTCGGATCCAAACATATTCCCTTGGGCTTGGCGACGGAGGCCTTGGTGCCGTCGTTTGCGAGCACGATGCTCCTGAACTTGACCTTGCCGTCCACCCGCACGAGCTCGATGTTGCTGGCCACGCGGTTGGCCAGGTACAGGTTGCGGCCGAGCCAGTCGAAGGCGATGGAGGAGGGAGCGCCCACGATGCCCGTGTCCTGGCCGAAAAACTCCACCTTGTTGCCCCCGCCGTACGGCATGCTGTAGACCGTGCAGTTCTCGTCATCGCTGTCTCCGGAGATCGACTGCAGCCAGTACAGCATGTGACCTTGGCGATCGTAGTCTAACTGGACTCCTCCTGCAAAATGTGTCATCATTTGTAAAATCTAAACCGGAAGTTGGAGGGTTCCCTGATATGTATTTTTTTATTTTTTTCAAGTACCTTGAATTCCAACAACGGGCGACAGCTGGCCCGCTCTGCCGGATCCGTCAGTCGCTAAGTCAATGATTTGAGATCCCTTCAGTATCATTAGGTAGGATGTCTCCTCTGAAAAGTAAAAAATGTACAATTAGAATTACCTGAATAACAGAACCCAGAAAACAATAATTTATATTCCACTAGCTTATTACCTTCGATACATTTGCCATCTGGCAACAGCTTGAATCCTGGCTTGCACATGCAAGTGTATTCCACCGACTTGTTGGGGCTGAGCAGGCAGAGATGCTGGCAGGAGTCCTTCTTGCAGGGCGACGGGTACTGCGGCTGCAGGGACGGATGGTGCACGTGGATGGACAGCGGCTGCGAGATGAGGTGCGAGACTACCGTCTGGTTGTTGCCCCGGAACTTGTGCGCCGAGAGGACCCGGTTCAGCTGCCGGTCCGTCCAGTACAGCGTCTCCTCGAACAGCGTCAGCGAGTGCGGGTGCAGCAGGTAGTGGCTGCCGGCCAGCACCTGCTGCCGCCCCGTCCCGTTGTAGTAGCAGAAGTCGATGAAGTCCAGCTTCGAGTCGGCGAAGTACACCCGCTGGGTCGCCGTGTCCAGCGTCAACCCGTTCGGCCAGTAGATCTTCGTGGTTATTATCGCCATGCGCTGCGTGCCATCCATGCCAACGCGTTCGATCCGAGGGTTCTCGCCCCAGTCGGTCCAGAACAGCCACCGCGCGTCGGGCGCGGGGTCCAGGCACATCCCGCGCGGCTGCGTGATGTTGCCGCTCATGAGCGCCGTCCGCGCGCTGCCGTCCTCCTTGGCCACCTCGATCGTGTTGAGCTTGCTGTCCAGCCAGTAGATGTTGCCGCCCACCCAGTCGTACGCCAGCCCCTCGACCAGGTCCAGCCCGGTGGAGATGATCACCTGCGGCTCGCTGCCGCGGTCCAGCCGGGAGATCTTCTTCAGCTTCATGTCGGACCAGAAGATGGTGCCGGTGTGCATGTTGGACGCGGTCGCCACCACGTTCTCCACGTTGATGGGCACCCGCTCCAGGCCCTGCTCGTTGAGGTCCGCCACGAGGATGGAGTGTCGGTTCGATATGATGAGGAAGGCGCTCGAGTGGTTGTTGGCCTTGCAGGAGTGCTTGTCGCCGGCCAGCTGGTAGCCCTCGACGCAGCCGCAGAAGTAGGATCGCTTGGTGTTGGTGCAGGTCTGCGAGCAGAGGCCGGGCGGGTTGCACTCGTCGATGTCCTTGCAGGTGAAGCCGTCGGGCTCCAGCTCCTCGCCGCTGGGGCACAGGCACAGCGGGCCGGCGGGCGTCTGCTTGCAGCTGTTGGTGCAGAGCCCGGCGCGGTGCTCGCACTCGGCGAAGTCGCAGCCGGGGCCCTCGTCAGCGCCGTTGGGGCAATCGGGGTTGCTGTCGCACACCTGCGTGATGTTCACGCACTTGCCGGACACGCCGGGGCACGACCATTGTCCAGACGGGCATCTGAAATTATCGATTACTTTACTACTTTGATATTTTCACGGTAGTGCCACTGGCAAGATGAAGAATTATACCTACTTTTTATCGAAGTATTTCATCGTAATTTAGTCATAACTTCAACCCACACAGCTTAAATTTTATCAAAATAGAATGCGGTCAGCAAAATCATAGAATATATTCAGTTTAATTTTCTAGCTTTCATACTCGAGATTATATATTATTTGCATTTGTAATATTAACAATGCAAAATTTAAAAAATACTTGTTATAAATTATATTAATTATGTAATACAAGTTATTAATGATCACGTGAAGTTCACGCTTTAATCAATAGCAACCATTACGCAGGCTGCATATTATCTGATTCATTTGAAGTTATCGCTTGCTGATGTAGGTGCGCGAGTGTCAAGTAGTGTGTGTTGTGTGTGATACCTGAAGACGGGCGGCTTGCAGGCGAGCGCGACGCTCTCGTCGGAGCCGTCGCCGCAGTCGTCGCGGCCGTCACACACGTACGCCTTGAAGACGCAGCGGCCCGACGCGCAGCGGAAGTGGCCCGCGCCGCACGCCGCCGCGCCGCACGCCGCCGGCTCGTCCGACAGGTCCTCGCAGTCCGGCGTGCCTGTACAGTGTACACAGTGCCAAGTAACAAATGTCGCACCTTTCACAAGACGATCACTAGACGATCATGCACGTAAAAGCATGGGAACGTCTAGGGACAGCTTAACTTAAAACGTGCATGATCATCACGTTTAGGGACCGCATTAAAGGTCATGCTCAAAAGTAATTAAAATTTTAAATTTGACACGCATCCCCCAGGGTACCATTCTCGGCTCAGTACTTTTTCCATGTACCCACATAAATGATCAATAAAGAATAGGTGGTTGTTGCTAGCGGAGCTAACTTCGAAATTCAATTCACCTGAATGGAACAATGCTACTTGTACCCTACAGCGTACTGTATGAGTGTATGACTCACCGTCACAGTACCAGGTGCGCGGGATGCAGATGCCCGAGGAGCCGCACTGGAACTGCTTGTCGGGCGCGCACTGGTGCGGCGCCAGCGACGGGCAGCCCGCCTCGTCGCTGCCGTCGTTGCAGTCCGGGATGCCGTCGCACTTGTACGCCTCCTGCGACACACAACACGCATGACGCAACACGACCAACGTCACTCATCACCTTCTATATGTATTGTAATACTAGCGGATACTTTGTTGTTTGTTTGTGTGGGAAACTATCTAAAACCATCTTCGCTTTAGTGCCTCTCAAATGAAACCAGTTTGGGGCACATTGCTCGTTGTGTTTTAATTTTATATAGGTAGATTAACGCTAGTAAGTGGAAGGAACAGCTGCAGTTGGTTCCATTCAAGGAAGTAACGCAAAATTGATTTTTTTCGTGTTGTTTTTAAATGGTCCCGAGCAACTTCTGGCGTTTTTTGTTTACCTCTTTTTGCTATAGTATATGAAACGACAGTAGAAAAATTAATAATTTTAAGTTAACAGTTGGAGAACATGACAACCCACATCTAGTTCATTTCTTTCAAAATTCAAATTTCTTTAATCCTGTCGGAATTTTTTTATAGGAATGTAACGGTTCTTACCTACACTATCGTCGACTAATTTAACGCAAAAGAAAATGTTTTCCTTGAAAATTCTAAAAGTAAAACTTTTCATACAAAATAAATATTAAATTAATTCAACATCGTGAGTAGACTGCGTCGACGACTAAAAGAATATTAGTAGAACTTGTCACTTTTATAAATACTATAGATCGTACTGTTTTATAATTTATATCAAACTCAAAACTTTTTTGCGGAGTTTTGCAAGGTTTAGGGCCACTACTTTATTATGTTCAGTATTTTAAGTAGTAGCATCCAACGTATACTCGTATTACCTGTACGCATTGCTTGAGGTCGGCGCACTTGAACTGGCTGGCCAGGCACGACACGGGCGGGCAGTCGGCCTCGTCCTGCTTGTCGTAGCAGTCGTCGTCGCCGTCGCACACCCACGACGCGGGGATGCAGTGCCCCGTGCGGGGACACGTGAACTGGAAGTTGATATTACTCGTATTAATACGTAGATTATAATTGGAAAAATAAACATATCGACATGCAAAGTTAATAATTGGGTAGCACAATTTCATATAAATAAAAGTCCTTTGCCAATACCACTAACAGCAGTTAGTAGTTGTTAGTGGATGATATTTTATCTATTCATCATCTGTAGTAAAATAATCAGAACTAACCTAAGTATGTATGTGACTTTTCCTCAATCGTTAATTAAGTTGGTTAAGAGATGAGTCGTACCACAACAGACACAGCAATAAACATGAAACTAACTTGGAAGTAGGCGCAGGTCTTCTCAGCGCAGTGCGCGCCCTCGTCGGAGCTGTCGCCGCAGTCGTTCTCGGAGTCGCACTTCCAGGTGTTGGGCACGCAGCGGCCGTTGTCGCACTGGAACTGCGAGGAGCTGCACGTCACGTTGACGCAGCCCGTCTCGTCCGAGAAGTCGCCGCAGTCGTTCTCCGAGTCGCACTTGAACATGGCCGGGATGCAGCGCCCCGACTTGCACATGAACTCGGACGCGCTGCACGTCGTCTCTGGAAATTAACAAGTTTCGTAAGAAGGTGGGATATTTTAATTTAAAGATACGTAATAAAATAGTGTGCACGCGACTCACTGGTGCAGTTCTGCTCCTCGTCGCTGTTGTCGAGGCAGTCGTCGTCGCCGTCGCACACCCAGCTCTTGGGGATGCAGCGCTGGTTGTTGCAGGTGAAGTCCCAGGTGTTGGGGCACGCCTGCACGGGCGGCTCCGAGCTGGGGTCGGGAACGCAGCTCACGCTGTCCGGCGCCAGCTTCTCGCCGTACGGGCAGCCGCACTTGACGGTCAGGAGTTCGGTGCTGTTCCGCGGCACCGCGAAGCACAGCTTCTGGCAGTTGCCGTTGTTGTGCGCGCACGGCTGCATGGGGTCGATGGCCTGCACGCTGCGGCTGTACACCTTGACGCCGTACAGCCGGTTGGTCTGCGGCTCGCGCACCATGATGTCCTCCTGCTCGCCCGTCAGCTTGTGCAGGCGCACGATGGCGTCCAGCCGCCAGTCCGTGATGTACATCCAGCTGCGGTGGATCACGATGGAGAAGGGGTGCCGGATGAGCCGCGAGTTGACGGTCTTCACGTCCGTGCCGTCCAGCCGCGAGTGCTGCACGTGGTCCAGCAGCGCGTCGCACCAGTACAGCCGGTTGAGGTCGAAGTCGATGGACAGCCCGTTGGGCCAGCCCAGCGTCACGTTCTCGAACACCAGCCGCCCGCTGCCGTCCGCGTTGGCGCGGCTGATGTTGGCCGGCCGGTCCCACTCCGAGAAGAAGATGTAGCCCTTGTTGGGGTGTACGACGATGGCGCGCGGCCGCTTCAGGTCCTTCAGCAGCGTCCTCTTGTAGGCCACGTTCGTGGTCGACAGCACGTTCAGCGTGCCCTTCCTGGAGTCGATGTAGTACAGGTTCTTCGAGGCCCAGTCCACCGCCAGCCCCTCCACGCCCTCGTTCTGGGACGCGAGCACGATCTCCCTGGTGGACCCGTTCCGGTGCACGCGGTAGATGACGTCCTGCAACACGTCCGAGTAGTAGATGTGCTCGTCGCTGTAGTCGAAGTCCAGGCCGACGAATCTCGCCCTCCGCGACACCACGGGCAGGATGGCGTCGCTGAAGCCCTCGATGACCGGATCCAGGACCTTGCCCTTGATGAACCTCTGCTGGGAGTACATGAGGAACTCGTCGACGAGGTTGCAGTTTCTCAGGTCCGTTTGGAGCTTGTAGCCGATGTTGCAGGCGCAGCGGTAGCCGAGCCCGCCGTTCTGCAGCGCCGTCACGATGCACATCTGCTGGCAGCCGCCGTTGTTGTTGCCGCAGGGGTTGTTCACCGAGGTCTGCTTCAGCGAGTGGATCACAGTGACGGCCTTGGGGTCCCTGATGTCCTTCATCTTGTAGATGGCCTGGATGCTGGAGGCGCCCTCGTACTTGTTGACGGAGCTGATCCCCTGCTTGGTGCTGTCGGACCAGTACACGCGGTCCTCGAAGAGCGCCAGGCGCGAGGGGCTGGGCACCTGCTGGCCGCGCAGCACCAGGAAGCGGTGGTTGCCGTCGTAGTCCACGGTCTCGATGTAGTCCAGCAGCGAGTCGCACCAGAATATCCTGCGAGCGATCGTGTCCACCGCGATGCCGGACGCCTTGTACGTGGCCTCGGACACTATGGACTTCGTATGCGTTCCGTCCATGTTCGCTCGAATGATCTGAAAGATGTCATTCATAATTAACTTACTAAACTTCGTCAAAAGAAAGATTCTCGTCTAAGGCGAGTGGCGAGTGGCGAGTGGCGAGTGCTAGTCTAGTGTCGTACCTGACTGCTGTCAGCGATGAACATGAGGCCGAGCGTGGGGTCGAGCGCGATGTCGGCGGGGCTGGTGAGGTTGGAGCCGAGCACCACGGCGTGCCAGCGGCCGTCCAGCTCGAACACGTCCACCTTCTGCCCCACGGCGTCGGCCACGTACAGCTTGTCGCCCACCCAGTCCACGGCGAGAGCCACGGGCGCCCAGGAGCCGGGCATCGTGATGTCGTTGCCGATGTAGCTGGAGATGCCCGCCGGCGCGTTCAGCTGCTGCGAGTGGATCTGGCGAGGTTCAACACACCACCTGGTTATTATGATTCACGAACACCATTCTCTAACGTTCCAGCTTCGGTATGTGCAACAACGGTTTAATTCTTCATTAATGAATATGATACTTGCTTTACTGCTATTAATACTTTGCATTTACGAGAAATTCCTAATTCGGTCATCGTGGATGAAGGTTGGTTGTTTTGAATTTCAATTCCTTTCTAATAAATTATAATGAATTCCAATTAATTTTGTAAAGTTATTAGTTAAGCAGAACTCCGAAGCCCGAAAGTAATTATTTGTAAGTAATAAGAAAGTTAACTATTTGTTTGGAATTATGAACGAGACCGTTGTTGTTTGTTATTTTCTTGTATTGTGGATTTGGAAGACGCGAACTAGTCGATTGTTTTTTTCCTTTGCAATTTTTTCGAGTTACGTGAGATGATGTCAGTCGGTCAACGTTGCGTGATGTAGGTACCTTCCGGGTCTTAAGATCGGACCAGAACAGCAGGTTCCTCCGATAGTGGTAGTCGAGGCCGGCGGCGGCGGACGCGTTGGCGAGCGGCGCGGGCGCGCGCCCCACCATGTCCAGCCGCAGCACGCCGCGCTCGTAGGCCAGCGCCAGCGTCGCCCCAGCGCCCCCCGCGCCGCCCCCGCCGCCCGTGCCGCCGCCCCCGCCGCGCGCCACGCAGCGCCCGCGGTCCAGCAGCGAGTAGCCGGGAGCACACGCACATGTGTAGGCTGGGGGGAAATACAAAAATCGTTGAAGTGAAAAAAAAATAACGCTTCACACTCATAGCCCCACACTAGGATTCCCTGTGTCGTGGGTGCCATGGACAACAAACAAAGACAAGGACATTCACACCCAGACCGAGGACAGAAATTCAAACTCATCATTTAAATTACCGCCTCGCTGGGAATCGAACCCAAGACCCTCGGTGCGGCGATCCGGCATGGTAACCATTGCGCCACACGGGTCGTCATCATAAAAAAGAGATAATATTGATTAATATTATGACGAAACAAAGGGCTGCGTTGTTACGCAAAACTGTTGCGTAGTGTTTCTGTTGATAACCAATTAGACTGGAGAAATAGCACCAATAAAGGCACCTCTAGGTCTGGTCCAAACCTTTACTCAAAAGCTTACGATTCATGCAATGATCAACTCTTGTTTGACAGATATTGAACGTCACTACATGTAAGTATGTATGTGTCGGGGCTCACATCCGGGTGTGTTGACGCAGAGCTGGTGGCAGGGCCCCCACTCCTTGCACTCGTCGCGGTCGGCGCACGTGCGGTTGTCGGCGGCCAGCGCCAGCCCCGCCGCGCACGCGCACGCGCCGCCGCTCGGGGACGCCACGCACTTGTACTGACACTCCAGCGCCGGGCACGATGCCATCGCTGAAATAACAACACATGGTGCGTGTCTAACGAGACCTTCCTTTTATAGATCAACTGGATTACCAGGTGGTTATCGTCGTTTAATGACACGGGAAGCTATCGATGTGTTTGCCGGCCTAGAACTAATAAAGAAGCAAGATAGAAGGTAAGGAAGTTTAAGAAGAATTTATATAATAAACTACCAAAAAGAACTGCAATTTTAATGGACGTCAATAAACTTTGTGTTGTGACAATGATTGAAGCATGCCGCATGACTCACAGCAGGCCGTCTCCTCGTCAGCGTTGTCCTCGCAGTCGCGCTTGCCGTCGCAGAGCTGCGAGCGGGCGATGCACTTGTGTGTCCCGCCGGGCCCGCCCTTGGGGCACAGGTACTTGTTGTCGGGGCACGCGATGGCCGTGCAGTTGGCCTCGTCGGAGCCGTCCGCGCAGTCCTTGTAGCCGTCGCAGTGGTACGTGGCCGGGATGCACAGCGCGTTGCTGCAGCGGAACTGCCCGATGTGACACGGTGGGAAATCTGCAAGGGAATTCACGCTTTATACCAACCAACATACAAGTAATAAACGAAAGATTCGTCGCAAACGGAGTTGAAGCGTCAACTGAATGAAGATTGTGAGGGAAAATTGATCCTAAAAATAGGATGGCAGAGATTCTCTTAGAGTGAAATCGACGTGGCTCAAACTTAATTCAACGAGTGGTTTATGACAGCAGTTCGTTGTGGGCAACAACCAAGTCGATCCTCATCAACATGCTGACAATATGACGAGGTAGAACAAATTTTTGGGGTGACCAATTGATCCCTAAATCCCACACATACTCTGGTACGTCCTACGCCTATGCTACTACATATTAGTAAGCAGCACTCACTACAAAAAGCTTCATCAGAGTTGTCGCCGCAGTCGTCCTTGTGGTCGCACTTGGCGCTGGCGTCCACGCACTTGTCTCCCGCCGCGCACCGGAACTGGTCCAGCCGGCACGCCAGCGGCTCGCCCGGGCAGCCCTGCTCGTCCTTGCCCGTTCTACAGTCTAGGTACCTGCACGATTTTACACATAATAATATAATACAACTCTCTTTTTTCATTCAGATGAGACCGTATGGTCCAATAAACTCTTCGATGCACAGGTAGCGTCAGCTTCTATATAGATTATTCAGGATTTCCTGCTCTGTTTTTTCTTAGCCAGCAATACAAAGGTGTGATCGGTGTCACCATTCTGCTGCTAATATCCGTGGATAATTATAATTATTTTACCGCCACACCACGATAAGCGTTTATTGACCCCCGTCGCAAAAGGGGTCTTATAAGTTTACCGTGTCTGTATGTTTGACTATGGCATTGTAGCTCCCAAACGAATGTAGTAATTATGATGCGGTTCTTTAGTTTGAAGGCTGACGTAACCGACTTGGCTCTTAGCTATGTTTAATGTAAATAAAACAGTCGGGGTTTTTTAAGTTAAAAATTAATAGTTATTTACTTATTGGCGTTAAAAATATCAAAATGCGAACCCGTCACATCTCTTCTCCTTGGCTATGCAGGGTCCCTGTGAAGACACCTTCCCCGTGCTGATGCCTTCTACCCCGCACTGGAAGTCGTCGGTCTGGCACTTGCGGTACGCTGGAACCACACGATTATATTGTACTTCGTTGTTAACAAAATCTAAGCACAATATGTACAGGCTACTGCATCAGACATTATATTAATACCTACACAGTTAAATTAATCTGTGTCATTCAAATTATTTAATTCAATTAAAGTCATTACATACAGGTATCACAAATATGCACGTATTTTTTTATATTACCACCATTCCAAAAACGGGCTATAACTGGTCATGGAGGAAAACTAAAAGAAATGACGAAAAAATAAATAAATTTATGAAGTAAAATAAAGAAATGTGTCGTGAGTGTGTAGTTTTAGTGTTAATACAGTTTATAGATTAAATACTTGAATAATTATCATATTTTAAGTGGTAAAGGTGCACTTTATTATTGGTGAGCAAAATTATGTCTTTACACTTTTCATATTTCATATTCCAATATATTTTGTTATTGGACACGAGTGTTTATGTACTTTGTGACAGACACGCATAAATATCTGTAAGGCTGTTTTCGTCGGTAGCAGTGGTCCACATGCTGCAAGCTGTCAGCTGTCTGTCACATTACCACAATTAATTCAAATATAGGTTACAAACGCGATAGTTCTCACCAACGTTTGTTGACGATAATACAATCGATGTTTGCTGTCACAGTTATTGTTAGCGAGTGGTTCGTTCGGTGTTCCGTGGTGCGTCAATTTATCAGCCCAGGGAAACTTGTGGTTAAATTTCTAACATTATTAATATTTTTATCTAAATAAATATTTTTATTCAAGTTACTATATTTTCTCCAGTAGATAGAGCCCGACCTGAAGATCAGCGCTAGCCGAGAATGTAGGTACACTCTATATCACACAAGAAGTGTTTGAATGAGCTGCTTCAAACAAGTTGTGTCAAGTGTAACTTCCCCACAGTAAAAATAGGAATTTTAATAAATTCAGGATATTGTTTTACCAAAAAAAAATGACTTCAACGAAACAATTCCTCATGGATGTAATCATAAGATCTGAAATGTAATAAATATGGGATCAAGTCTGGAAGCATATCCTTTCAAAAAACAATGACGATTCTTAACCTTTCAAATAAATGACGGAATTCCGAGGTAACAAGTTAACAACCGTTAATAATAAAAAAGCCTCTTCCTTCCTTTTTGAAATTGGTTAAAATAAAGTGTCATTGCTAAGTGAGGATAAAGAAAGATCAAACACCCAACTTAGAACGACGCCTTTTAAGTGGATGAAAACACACACAACACAGCTAGTCAAAATCCTCTTTAAATCGTGTAGGTACGAAGTGTCTTTTAAAGATTTCCCTCCGATTTCAAGAAAAGATCCTGTGTATACAAAACTAAACATAACATCTGTGTTAAGAAAATGTCCTTTAACCCTAAAACCTAATAAAGTTAGAGCGTGGATTCATGACATGAGTTTAGGCCATGACATGACATATTTATAATACATCGCAGGCGGTTGTTTACAAGAGCTGTACTCTGAGGGGGCAAGTGCAGAAAAGGGTTGCAACTCGTTACAAATATTTAACTATCTGGTCACGGAACTGACAAACTAGGTCAAGTATAATATTATTCTAGAGATGCGTATGGAAGAAAGAAGAGAGTATCTACAGGCTTTTACTAAGACGTGGTATTGGGGTCATTCCAAAATGCATACTGGTGATAGAACTACATCTGTGTGTCATTGTGTAGTAAGAACATTGAGGTCATGTAGTATATTATGTTCGCAGCGATTGTCAGCAGTCCTCACACTTCAGCGACAGCGACACCGGCGATACATTATGTATCAGGTCCCGGGCCGGGCGCCATCTAATGTGCCGTCTGCTAGTGTTGTGGGTTGCGGAATAGTTAGTCTCCTGGTTACATTAGTACCTACATTACTGTCGACTGAATAACTTATACATTCGCACTTCCAAATTATAATGCTCTAATCCAGATACAATCCTTTTGGGTCCTGAAACCTATCCTTAAGTGCCGGATGACAGAGAGCGTGATACCGTGAATCGTAGAATTCATTTCTTAACAAATAGAACCAACCAGTTCTACATTTGTTTGTTATCTGGGTTGTCGTGTAGAAATATTACAACAGGTAATAGTAGGAGAGCCCGACAGGAGATTTTGGGATTTACTTCAATGCGTCAGATTAAGGCATGGTGGATTAATTAAATGCCGAAGTAGTTACAACTATTTCAATCGTATGACGGTAAACATAAATCGTTCGTTTTATATCGTCTTGGTAATCTTTGTAATATGTTTAAGGTAACACGACAACAACAAAGTCACGACGTAAGACTAAATTAGAGCAACTAAACCTACTATTGTTGTACTTAGGTACTAAATGTGCAGTGATATCGATTTTTAAAATTCAAGTCCTACATTAAAACCTTTCGGCCATAACTAACAGTTTGTGATATTGTCCTCTCGCAACCTTGATCATGCCTTGATCGAACTCGGTGTAATAGATTTAAAGATGTATGTATGTAGTGGTGCTAACATTATGTTCGCCTAGTACTCGGCGTGACCAATGACCTGAAAAATGGGCCGATGTTGAGATTTAATATCTCGGCCTGAAGCTGAAGGTATATCCATCAACGAAATTACAAAATTCTTTCTCATTCCGTTCGTTCGCCGCTAGACATTCCATTTTATAATTTAATTAATAGTGAAACCGTTACCTAACGTGATTATATTATTAATTAATCCAGTGTAAAATTGACCGGGGCAAATAACATTAGTTCAGTACATTAATCTTTTAGATAAAACGGTTAAAATGTCTTTCAGTTTCAAATTTTAAATTAAATTCATACATGTAGGTGCCTAATTGGAAAATAGCTATCTCGTACGTAAAATACGAGCGTCTCGCCATCTATTTTCCACCGTAATGGGACCAGCGATCTCGTCAAGTTATTAAGCTAACTACGTCTATCTTATTCAGCACATATACATATTGTACCATTTCATTTACGACGTTCAATTTGGAAATTTTCAAGTAGAGCAGCAAAAGTGCTATTATCCTCCGAGTAATCTGCAGTTAAACCGGATTATCCTATAAAAAGACTTGTACAAATTCTCAACAAAGTACGAAGAGGTTTAAGAAGGAGTCAAATGCATTCTACTAGTATTGCAGACGTTTCGATAGCTTTCGGTAATACAATTCAACAAAGTTCAGCAGCTGTACCTACCTACTTAGATACTATTTAAGAATTTCATATAAGCTGCTAACAATTTTTAATGGGCCTAATGTACTTCTGAAATAATGAGTAAGACTTTACAATAAGTTTGTTTCATGGCACATCCGCAATTTGTCCCTAATAAACACTGATTCTGAGGAAGATAACATTGAATTCAGCGGGACAAAGGTTCGTGTGATACAGCTTCTTTGCTAAAATATAACAAATGCTGTACAAAGACAGCAAAATATACTTTCGCTAGGTTTCCTCCACTCGAAAAAAGAATAACAATGATTGCAAGCAGGGTGGCGAACTCGAAGCAACAAAAGCTCTCTACAGATACAGACAATATCAACGCAATCGCGAAATCACCTGTTCCAGCACTTGACAAACAATCCTTTATATGCGCTGAATATTGAAATACTAGGAATGATCTAGAAATGGATACACAAAGCTGCTGCGAACAACAAACTGACAATAGAATTTTATTCACCGATGTATTGTCTTCGTCTGAAATGTGAAAGTTATCCTCCCCCCCCCCCCCCCCCCCCCACCAACAAGCCATCTTCAGAAGTTATCACACCAGTCAAATAGTGATGTCGACGGCATAATGTAATTCTTTGACCAAAATTGTGACTAATTGCAAGGACTTAAATTGTTAAAAAGCTATCTTTCGATGCGTCGCGTAGGTCGCGTACGTCCTAAGAAGTGTATTTTCATCGTTAATATTACCTTATTATTATACTCGTACTATATCACCTGCAATTCCTTACGTAAACTAACCTCGTCTTATAAACCAAAGACAAGGAGACCTGTCCTGCAAGAGTTAGCCTCAATACAGCTAAGTGGGCGAGTGCCGACCGTAGTAAAGTTTGTGTCGGAAGTGGCGCGGCCGGCGTGCCTCGCAAATTGGACGGACGAGGACGACGGTGGTACAACTAGTACAACTACAAACTATTAAAGAAACTACTTTTAATGACACAAAGACCGTCATTTTATTTTATTCTGTTCCTAACATACCATTTATAATAGGAACCAAGCATACCGAAGACCCTATCAATAAAGTCGGGTCGGTCCAAAAGCAAAAACTGTCACAAAAATGTTTGCCGTAGCCGGGATACTTCGCTCGGCAGGCAAGGCATTAGCTATGTACTTACGATCAAGACGAGGCTTATTTGGGATTACATGGGATAATTATTATTTGCCGTCTTTGGGTTTGGCTCCAAATTGTAAACAAAATGAAGGCAGAAAGTGGCTAAGTTTTAATGGCGCAGAAAAGTAGTGGCAGCGTCGCGAGTCGCCGCGAGCGTCGCAACGCTTGTTTGCATGTAAATCTGTCCGCTGCGCACTTCAGCCGAGGCTCACAGATAAATAAGAAGTACTTTCTTTAATGGCACCCGTTTATTCACTCCGTAATCCCGGAGAAGCTTTATTTCTCTGTCAAGAGACTGTACGCTGTTATCGAAATGTTAATACGTTTTGCTCTTCCACTTTAGGCTATTTATAGAGTCAACAGTAAATAAATAGGCTATTCCTAAGAGATACTAGGCTTAGCATGAAAGAATGGCAGCAAAACTTAATTTTGTGAATAGAACCTTTGTTAATTTTTGTGAATAATTTAGGTAGGTACTTAATCATGTATTGTAACATGGATGGTACAATTGCAAAGATAAATGCATTTTTCGTCGGATAACCTCCACCATGTATCAATTGCTATGAATGGTTGAATGCATTTCCATGCGACGCGTGATGGAGTGGCGTATCAAATACTTTAGCCCAGTGTGAGGAATGGATGGAAGTTGATATATTGTAGAATTTGTAGAGCGACGCCCACTGCAACGGCCTTTTAAATAAATAATCGCATGATTATGGAGATATATAGAGGTATAGGATGGAAACAAGCCGTTACTGATTCACGTCATTGCTTGTCGATTTGGCAGCGGCCCTCTGCCGAGATTCTTTATCAACTGCATATGCCATTATTATTCCAGTTATTCCATGCGACAACTCCTACACCCCAGGTGGTAAGACTGAAAAATTATGTCACGCAACAAATTGGTTTTAGAACTGAAGACCTGAAGAAAGTAAGAGAAGTCGTTACAATCTGACAGTTCCAGCTTTTTACAGCCAATTTCAGCAAGTTGATGTGATGATCATGTTTATTAAAACTCGGAAAGAGTATAAAAAATAAAACGTAAAGAATATACAAAACCACTTAATTTCAATTGCACAAGACGAACGTTTTGTTTACCTGAACTTTTCGCTGAAAATTGTGTGGATTAGGTATTTGCAGCTGTTACCCGCCCAAGGCGAAGGACCTTATCTAAATGGTAATACCTACATAGAAACAAATGGTCGACGCGCCGAAGCGTATTTTTTTAAACGGTAAAAAAGAAGCTTTTTATTTATCATTATTTTGAACGTTTGTGGAGCCTACCCCGGCTCGGCTGTTTAACGAAGTGTCAGTATAAAAAGGCTTTGCTAAAAACTGTGCAAATAAACCAATTGAACAGCCATTCATTCGGAAGATAGCGGCAGTTTTCCGTATTTATTTCACCTGTGGAACTGGAAGGGAATGGGTTGAATAAAATTGCTTTAGGTACTTGTGTGACGCAGCACGTAGTGAGACTAGTCAGTGAGCGGCGAACCGTGTTCGTATTATATTGGTGTGTTAGTATTGTTTTATTGAGAACGAACTATAACAAATCACAATTAGTCGCTGTAGGCATGTAGCTCATCTTACATAATGGCGACCTGGCGATGGAGGTAACCTGAGTGGAATTATATTATAGTTTCAGCAGGTCATAAATTGCCTTAATCTTAACATAACTTCCAGAAAATCCGTAATGTAACACTTTATTATTGAAAGATAGTAAAATGCTTCTGAAAATAGTCCAAGTGCCTCGGTAATGGCCATTCGACGCCTCCGAACTTAACAGAGGTATCCGGTTACCCGGCCTCGTCATTCTTGTAGATGAGGAGGGGGAGGGGGGGGGGGGGGGGCAGAGCAGCAACGTTACTTTATCCACTCACAGGTACCATCCGGAATCTATGATCAATTTGATCAACTTACTTTGGCCACATCCAATCATTATCCAAAGATAATGATGCAACGCAGAATGCTTGAATTCGTGTTTTAAGTTTACTCGTATCTCTTCTAATTCTCATATTACGGAACAAAACTTGAACTTGACAGTTAAATCACTGCAAAAAATTAATTATGCGGGTCGAAGATTAGAATTTTCTCGACATTTTTCCAAATTCGTTTTGGTGCTTGTTACATAAAATTACAGCACAATTATTCTGTTCGATAATGGTGTAACACTAACAAGTAGGTACTAATAAAGAAATAAGTAATTCCGTTAGTAATAAAATGTAGTGAAATACGTATTCCATCAGGTGGAAGCCGCCAGAATTTGCTGGTTTAGCTACGAGTAGGTATGTCTTGCTTACCAACAAGCTCGAGTTCTATTCCTTCTGTAACTCGCATTCGTCGTCAGTGCGACAGGGTCCTTACTCCCACATTTTTACAAGAGAAGTGCGCAACTTAATTCGATTTCCACACTCGGTTCCCAACTCGTTCCGTGGAAGTGAAAGTTTTAATAGGCACAATTATTTTATTCTCACTCGGAGCCATTCCGGAACAAGAGCCAATGTATTATTGCGATGCTACAATACGTAAAGATCCCAGCCACGAGCAGTAGGGTTCCGTAGCTGTAAGTTGATTGGCTATAACTATTTACCTTGTTAAGCCTCTAGCTGATGTAGATTATAGTTCTACTTCTAATTTCGTTACATTACATCGTGAATTTTTTAACTCAACACTAACAATAATTTAAAAAATTGCAAACAGATGGTTAAATTATAAGGGTACCCTGTCGATTCCACAACTCAAATAAGCCTAATTTGGCCAGAGAACCAAATCTAATGTTCTCGCTTGGCCGATTGTCACTCCTCTACTAACTACGACACTTCAAAATCGATACACCGAATAACTCCTTCGTTGCCCGAACTAGGAATGTTTCTTGTTGCTTCGGAAATGAATCATTCCATTCGAATAAAAATAAGTACCATTTAAGTCAAAGTCATGCTCTTTAATTCCAATTTTGACTGTCCAATCCTTTATTTGTAATAACAAATACATGGGTAAGGGTACTGTTAGTTTAGGATTATAAAACGAAGCGCGGGCGGGTTGAATAAATAAATGTACCCGTTCAAATAATTCGATGATACGCGTCAAACATTGCAGAATCTCATTAAAGTTGCGGTAACCCGCGCTCCAATATTAGCGCTCTCGATAATCCCAAACCTCAGCGGATGTAGTTAGTGGATGGAGGGCGCCGGGAGCCCGGGCGCCCGGGCGGCACCACTAACTTTTAATACGCTTTCAATGTCCAACTATCGAGCGCGAACTTGAGATGTCGAGCGCTTCAGGGTACCATCTAATTGACACGATGTACTGTCATATACAGATAGGTATTGTATATTTGCAACTATGGTCGAAGTACCAGATTGGACCTAAATATAACTAATAAATGAGGCGTTGCGACCCACTTAATCAGAAGGAATATTGTGGTTTTCATAACGTGATTACCCACCCGATTTTAATTGCAGAAAGTGTCTTCAGTCAGTCATGTTTGGATGAAGGTTCGGCTTTCAAACAAACGCATACCGTTCTATCTTGTTTTGCCTACTCATAGTTCGATATCGATTTATGTACCAACTTTACGATACGTACAATTGCACAGTCCCACAGTATCGCAGTGGCGGTGTGCAGCGAGCAGCGAGCAAGGACTGCCAGCAGCATACATCACCCGCTACAAAGGCACAAAAGGAAGACGCGTGCTGCACCCAGCCGCGCGTGCCGACTGCCGCCAAAAGCCGCGGGAACATAAATCGCTGTTCCGCAAAAATACAAGAGGATTGTTCCGACGCACGGAATGTTGCCCGCGTGTTTACTGGAGCATTGCAAACATATGCAGCTTGGATGAAATCGATTGGCTTGTATCGGCTCGGGATTGGGAGATAAGTGTGGCGCGAGAAGTCACCAGCACACAGAATAAAGGGTTCTAGTTTAAAAGCCTCAGTAGATGATGATAAATAACCATTACAAATTTGGAAGGTCCTTACCGTCATATAATTGTGTTACTCAAGTGTGTTTTGAGACTCTTGACTTGTTGACACAGAGGATAGGCCATGTATTGGCACTATCGGCGTTCATTCAAAAACGCGCTCAACTCAAGTAAAGGATATTATACCAAGTCTAGATGATTTATTCCTGAAATCCCCACAAAGAATTCCCCAATATTTAAATGATGAAGGAGCCATGGAAATGACCAGCTGTGCAGCAAATCCTGCTCAGGTTACGAATTATTTTTTGTCATAAATATAAAATGTGTATTCTAAAAGATGTGCTGGGGTTTTTACGTCATTTCTTTTCCTCCATGACATAGCATCAAAGAGTTGAGGCTCGACTCTCGTGGTAGAATGTGGTAAGTAGCAGTAGAGGTGTGTCTGTGTGGGTACTGTGGGTAGTGTGTGGTGTGTACTATGTGGTGTTGGTGATGGTTGGTTGTACTCACCGCAGTCAGCCTCGTCGGCGCCGTCGACGCAGTCCACGTGCATGTCGCAGCGGTAGTGCGGCGGGATGCAGTACGTCTTGTTCCAGACGTACTGGCCGCACGTCAGCTGGCCCGCCTCGCACTCCGGCGGCGCTGCAACACACACACACACACACGTTAACACACGGAACGTCACATAACGTAATGTACACTAAGCAAAAGAGTTAGGTGTGCGGGTATGATAATTATTATTATTATCAATGTAAATGCTACCTATGTATGTAATATACAAAGTATGATTTAACATTGATAACATACAAATACAATATAGCAAACATTCTGCAATATCAAACATTAAGGAACGTTTTTTATCATGCTCTTTTGCCAACGTTACCTTAAATAACCCTACTTTAAATATCTGTTTAAAATGTACTAGGAAGCATTAAGTTAGGGTTCATTTACACTTGGTTGACAGGCGAATTTTCTTGCCCGTGGAATGTGTTCAAAGATACATACAATACATAATATAGATCCTTAACTGGAGGACCCTGGCCAACGAACACGAGACAAATACAGTATCAGACGCATGAGTTCCGCAGCTCTTTAACCAAAATACAAAATTAAAGAACTTCACTAATAACATATGGAGATACGTGGTAAAAGTAAAAACCAAATCAATCTTACTAAAAATAGGTATTTCAAAAACAGGTGTTTAAAGAACCTTCAAGTTTTTCAGTCAACTAAAACGCTAAACACGAAAATTACCATTTTATTTTTGTGTACTCTCAATTTATAATTTACTAACGTACCATCCCCTAATATGTTCCAAATGATGACGCATTACTACGTGGTAGGTGATGAGGCCTACTACAGGCCAAATTAGTTGAAAGGGCCGATAGTTGATTGATGTCTGACATTGATTACAGTTTGACCCTCGCGACCTTCCGCTAATGAATATTGATACTCCGCCTCCGCCTCCGCCACGCCACAGGACTTTACCACTCCTCTTTAACGAGCCTCGTAAGTAGGGACTATGTGTAAATGATCCCCGAAGTTAGTTGCCTCCGACACGATTACATTAACCGCTAGCATAGGAAGATACTATGAAATTTTAAGTGTGTTTTCTGCGATTTTAATAATATCGTTTATCGGGCACCAAAATAGATTAAAGGCACTCCACGAGGCACAATGATCCGATGTGACGTAGATTGGAGTTGACATTTCCTCGTCCTATTACTCCCAAGTGTGCCACTGCTAATAATCGTTATTAGCAAGCAATCATAGTGCTTTTATTTTTAAAGTCAATCTGATAGTTTCAAAATATAGTACAGTAAAGACAAAACCTTCAGAGTTACTCGCATACTTGATGATTGTAATAACAAGCGTTATAAAAAATATACTAGCAAGTACCTACCTAGCAAGTACACCTAAGTACTACTATTCCTCTTACATTCAGTTCTATTCTTAAATTTCAGGCAATAAGTCCACCAAAAGTTATACCAGCGGCCCGCTCTAAGCGAAGATTGAGTACCCCTGATCCGAGCCTAAAATTGAATTCTCGCCTGGCTGCTCGAGTAATTGAATTCAGTGGTGTGTTGTTTAATCGCCAATCGCGATCAAATTGTTCGATTGAACGTTTGCACGTCACTTGCCGTTCATTCCGGGAATGTAATAAGCACTGATCCACCGATCACCTTTACAGTACTAAACAATTCTGACCGCGTCAATTTGTTGAGACCGATAGGGCCAAAAGCAACTGTAAATTCGGAAAAGAAAAATACTTTAGAAAAGAAATTAAAGAAAAAAAAGAAATTAAGTTAGAATGTGATAAAAACTACCACACTACTTTGAATGTCATATACACATTTCCGAACCCAGATTAAGCTTTGCCGAGTAGATGTGGCCTGTGGGCGCGCAGAAATAATTTTGTGAATTAATTAATTAATTTATTCCGAGTTCCCCGAGAGAGCCCGTATTCGATTTAGACTGGGAGCGTGACCTCAGCCCTCAGGCCACCTAAATATCCCACACTGCTGAGTGCTGACTAATACGTTGGCCGGGATTTACCGCAGATCCAATTACTTCATGATGAAAGCGATATGATTGACTTGCTTTGGTTACGAACTCCGTAGTTCCATACACAGGACGATATTGATCATACCTCTTTCCTTGCCATCCTTCGCGGCGCAACTCATCGGTTGCTAGTGTTACTAATGTACACTGACGACAGTGACCACACTGACCATTTACATAAAAAATACAGGAGTCTATACAAAGTTCTCGCGACTTGCTCGTACCTTTCAAAGTTATTGCTTCTCAACAAATATCACCGCAGCCTTTGACATGGCTTAACGATACAAGCCGCCGGGCTATGAGCGCTTCTAAATAAAGTTAGTGTTGAATTCTTACATACATAACTGTATTTAGAAAAAATAACTTATCCTGATAGAAGCCAATTGTAATTAATCTTCACATAAAAGTAAAGCTATACCATAAATGAATGAGAAAACGTGCAGTAAGGAGATTAACTCGAAATCGTACGTAACACTAACGTTATTCTTCTCGTATCAATGCAAGACAATGGCGCGCGAGGGGTGCAGGGTGTGGGGGGGGGGGGCAGTAGTACATCACAGTTAAACAAAGGCCAAGATTTGAATGAACGGAGCCATTCATCACTCCTCCTCAACTGCACATTTATTCGGAACTAGCGGAGCTTTATTCCTACCTACTAAGATTTGCTTTTAGATCCTCTGTAACTTTCTGAACGATTTTGAATTTCACCTTAATTCGTTCAGTACCTGGGTATTAATGGATGGTCTCTAAAACACTAAAGAAAACAGTTGCTCTCGACTTCAAACATGTTAGAGGTTCTATATTACTATGTTGGAAGACGGTTTTCTTAATAAAATAGTATCTGCACGTCTATACATCTGTCACATTAGATTTCCTCGTAATATATTGGATTACACAAGTTACGTGGCCCGAAGAATACTGAATAGGTTTAACGTTCATGTTTCAAATGTCCGAGTACTAAAGTAGGAGCATTATAACATAATTATTACCGCTTCGAAGGACAGAAACAATTTCTATAATTTTACAATAAATAACCAGAATATAGATTAAATAAGTTTAATAGAAAAAAAATCGGAATTAATTTGCCAACTGTTAACCATTTCGCTACGATCTTGTCATTAATTTAATTATTTAATCACAAAAAAAACTAGGTCTTACATAAAACAATTTCCATTAATAAAGGCAGTTTATAAAAAACTTAATTCTTCCATAATAAAAAACAATATAATAATATTTTCTATTCAGTCAACCGACATCATATCGACATTTTGCACACCATCAACATGGTACATTGTGAGCTGCAAAAATCTAAAATTAAGACCTCTATGTAACCACAATTTTTGCAAATAAAATATTCATTCATTCATGATTCATTCATTCATTTATCACCATAATGCAATGCAATACAACTTGTCGTAATTCCCTTACGAGTAAACTCTACATACGACATACGAGTACTACCATCTGAGTCAGGGCGCGGGCGGGGGGCGCGGGGCGGGCGGCAATTACTCCGTACTTCGCATCGTCGATGAATATTTATCAGCGATTCGATATCACTTGCATTAAACTTTTAACGAATGACGTGTCGAAATCCGCCGGAGTTCGCCAAAACAACACGGTAATCGTCGCACTTTCAGGGAACGTTTCGTTTTTTCGCATTCTACTTAAATAATGATTTTAAAATTTTATTTTTATCTCTGGAATAAAATGTTTGAAGTGCGCGGGTAATGAATGTGAATGAGGATCTGAAGCACTGAATGAATTTTTCAATATTTTATCTCTGTGACGATTGTGATGAAAAATAATTCTCAATTATTAATTCCGAGAGCGGATTAAAATTTCTTACTTGCAAATTAATCTTTAAATATTTCAATCTCGTCATGGAAATCTCACAGGGTGACCCAAAAATATGCAAGGTTTAAATTAATTAGAATACGTAAGTACGTAGTTTTTTTTTTATAATTGCAAGTAAATATTTTTTCATAAAGCAAATTATAGGGTCACATCTCAACCAGCCTAGTGCTCGAAGAAGTTGCTCGAGACAGCCAACTGTGGCCATAAACTTTTCATTATTTTTAAATATTGTTGGACAATTTATCTTCATTCTCCATATTTATTACAACCCTGAATAATTTATCAGCTGCCAAACTTTTTTGTCTTTTCGTCGGCAACGCTTTACCACGCAAATAGCAGTAAGTTTAAACCTTGCGTATACTACATTCATAAGTCCAAGTAAGAATTCGGAATGACACAAGACATCCAGACAAGACCATATACATAAAATCATTTCAGAAACGGCAAACTGCCGTCAATATTCTATATCAAAAGGCCCTTAACCACTAGTAAACCTCAAACAGAATCATCCACCGTCGGAATGTTCCAAAATAATTATATTTAGATAACATCCATCATGATAATTGATTGGTCTTTAATTAGTGAAGCAAATAAACGACTCGTATTCGACTGGGACATTGTGGTCTACTGTAAATTATAATTATTATCATGTTGATAGACGAGAGGTATAGTCACCTGTTTATGTATTATAAGTGTTAGTTTACTCTCTATTCATAACGTAAGTGTTATTATTAAATTAATAACTACAAAGAATAAAACGAATGTTCAGCTTCAGGCCCTCGCACTAATCCTTGTTAGGGTTCCGTAGCCAAATGGCAAAAAACGGAACCCTTATAGATTCTTCATGTCTGTCTGTCTGTCTGTCTGAACCCTTCATGGGCGAGTCCGACTCGCACTTGGCCGCTTTTTTGGTCATACACAATACCGACTAGCCGAGAACAAATATTTTTCTGTCACGTAAATATCTGCCCCGACTGAGAAACAAACCCGTGGCCTTGGGTGTTCCATGTGGGCATGGGGAAAACTATGGAGTCGTTAAATAAAAAACCAAGAACAAACATTTATCATACCTCCAATATCTACAAGTCAGTATCGAAACCAGGGATCTAACGTTGATCGTCGGCACAGGGCATTGCAGCTATGAAGTTAATATGTGTTTAGTCGTCGACACCCGCAACCAACTGCTACCGTATTCAGAACATTTCATCTTCTGTTGCATTAGTCACAAGTGCTCCTCTGATTTAGCACATGACGTCACAACGGCTGAAGGCTGAAGGCGGCAGGCCACGCGCCACGCTCAGAAGCTGCTATTATATTCATAAGTTGCGGATACAAATTGCTTGTGACGTGCTTCGGCTGACGCGCGCCTGGTTGAATAAGGAATGCTGCCTGAGAGGTCGACCTACAATACGTGTACGAGACATTCGTAATGTCAGGTTGTAGTGATTGAAGGATATCTGACAAATAACAGAACTTTGAGATACTAGATGACTTTGAGGTGGTAGATGCCTTTAATATTCATTACCATCATGCAATATAAAAAGTCCTGGCTCGAGTTTCACGATAATTTACAAGGTACTATGTATTTAGAAATATATAATACTAGCTGCCCGAACAGACTTCGTTCTGTCAAAAGATTTTTTTTATTTTGAGATGTAAGATGTAAGCTATCCTATCTTTCAAGTTGGATCAAACTGCACACGGTGTGCAAATTTGATTGAAATCGGTTTAGTAGTTTAGGAGTCCATCGCGGACAAACAACGTGACACGTAATTTATATATATTAAGATATCATACATGTTTTTGTTGGTACATTTACGGATTAGGATTATGAGGAGTACTAAAACTTTTTTTCTTGGTTAGTGACCTAGTCTACCTACCTACATCGTTTACGATTATGTTTGGAGTCATGACTGTCATGAGCATCGCTGAGCAACCGACATACAACGCTACCCGAACCGTGATACAGAACCAGTAAAACGAGACGCGGCAATAAATATTCATTAACTTGTAATTTAGCTTACAGTCTTACACCGGCCGCGGCGCACCAAATAATGATAACGAGGTTTTGCTCAAAGATAATAATAATTGTAAATTTTGAACCAGTATATAAATTGAGCCCTTAAAACGCCTAAGAAATCGCTAGTTTTGTGCTACTTGGGAATCTTTCAAAACCCAGTGCTCTCAAGGTACTTCAAGAAATCTCGAAATTCTTATAACATAATCTTAAATTTAAATTTAAAAAACCCCGATAGTTTTATTGACATTAAACATAGCTATAAGTCACCTTTCAAACAAAAAAATCTAGATAAAAATCGGTTCATCCGTTTGGGAGCTACAATGCCACAGACATACAGACACACAGACATGTCAAACTTGTAACACATATTATTTACATCATTTTATGAATTATAAAAAATATGAAAGGAAATAGAAGATTTCGTTTATTAATGTTATGTTCAGTGACATTCGTAACACAATTCGTCTCCTGTTGTTGTGTGCAAGAAGCTTTTTGCAACTTCACTGACATTTCGCTGTACCTCGAGTCCTGCAACTTGCAAGCAACATTATTTCTCATATCCGCTTTCGGAAATTGAATTTCAAATTGAAATTTGCAGTCAACGCGATGAAAGAAGCACGAGATACACATCTGTAATATCAGTACAATCGTATTGTACAAAATCGTATTTCTTGTCCCATCATCTAAAATTGTCATAATATGCTGGCATTTAAATTTTAGGAAACGCTGTGTCAGAATCAAACTCGGAGACTGGTAATCCTATGGATGGTTATTAACGAGTATATTAACTTCTGAAAAAAACGCCCGAATCGCATTAACCTACGCTAGAACAGCTAGTAAGATATCGTAGATAAACAAGGGAAGGAATTCGGCTTAGAACGGCTCCTTTTGGGCCCAAAAAAAATTAGACCTTCCCCAATAATTTCAAAAGGATGGATAGGCCCATCAGAAAATTTCTCAGTATGTCCTTTATAGAAGCAAAAAGTATCGCCATTTCTCTCTCTTACGAACCGAGTGAAATGCGCGCTATGTTGAATAACTGTACTGGTTATCGGCATAACTGCACCAATGAAAGACACACGTTTTAGCACGTGTTGGCCCTGTCCTGAATACATAAGTAAGCAATATGAGGTGCGGCAAACTATATCTGCCCCAAGTAAAACTACCTCATGAAGACCACGACCGCTCAGGCATGAGTGATACGAGGAAGAAGAGTGAAGCAATACTCACGACACGACTGCAGCTCATCCTCGCCCTTCTCACAGTCCTTCTGGTAGTTGCACACCCACAGCGCGGGGATGCACTTGCCCTCGCTGCAGCGGAACATGCCGCTCGGACATATTATGTCGCCTGCAACAACATATACACATTATTATTACTAAAGCGTTTCCATTATCCGAGTCCAAGATTTACAACGAAGGAACATACTTGGCACTAAACTTAAAATTATAAAAAGGCCAACATACAGAAATACAGCTACAAGTTGGAACTGCTTTAATACTACTCTAAGGAACATTATATTTTCAGTAATATTCACAATTCAATATGAAATGGGGGTAGTGAGGGGGGGTAGTGAGGTCATCCGAGAACGGGGTAGTTTATGTCCTAGAACCTCTAGGCTCCAACAACTAGATTATAGTCGAACGGAACCGTCGGCCGATTGAGAACAAAATCACAAATTTTTCTACAAACAATTGTTTATTCAAAACCTCATCCCGCTTGTGACGTTCTCTTCAGCTGTCAACCACGATTCTCAAGTCACAGGATCATGAGATGATATCATAATATAGATTTTTTTAAAGTCGATTTTAGAAACACTTAACGATAGTCAAACATGATCAAACTTCGCCTTCGCTTCATAAAACTCTTCCCATGAGTGGCCCCGGTATGCGGTAGAAGAACCGGTTAAAAGCCCAATGAGGTTTTTTCCTACTCAGTGATAGTGCGCATTTACATATTATCACTGTTTATATTATACAGTTTTAAATTTACCATTATGGCATAATGATTAATTCTGTCGATATTGTAATGTAATATTTCCCACATCTTCTCTCAACAATACTATACTGTTATGTATATGTATGTATACTTTTCTTAATTTCCATAAAACATGTCCTTTGGCAATATCCATATTTTACATCACCCCACGAATTCCTCAAGATAATTTACTTATACAGTGAAATAAATTGTGGTTTGTATAGAATTAGTAAGCAACAGAAGTGACACGTGCGTTATCGGGAACCCATTTACATTGTAGTGCAAATGAGTATAAAGTAGTACTCGTGGATGTATAGTATAGACGTAGACGACATGGGGATACAAGATAGGTATAGCCAACTTTAGGTGAACTAATTTGCTGGAATTACTTGAATACAGCACCTACAACGCAGGTGATACATTTGTAAAGCTAGTTTCTTCAATGTTCTACTACAAAGTATATGCTTATATAATACAGGTGGCTCCATTTCCGAGGATACTCGAGATAACTAGGTGATTTTTCCAAGGATTGTAGCTTTAAGTACGTGATTTGACGCTCTCCGATACAAGAGCATTGTCGATACATGAGTGTTATCGTGAATACAAAAATCATCGGGTACTTGGTCATTTGTATTAACTTCATGTTGCTCTACTAAGTTACTACGATTATTTGGCTTTATTATATCTTTTTTATGTTGCGTTCAGATGACATAGAAACTTCTGATACTTGGGTCGGCCATTGAACCCTGCACCAATCAGCAATAGAGAGACTCGAACCCTGTAGTAATAATAGGTTGAAGCAACATCTTCTAAACGTATTGGTAATCTTCACCGAGCTACAATAACAGTAACTATACAGTGGTAGGTAACATAACAAAACTATAGTTTCTGCAGATCAACATGAAACTTTCATAAATGTTCATGTGTTCTCTACATGCCGTATGTTTGCTCGTACCGAGGCGGTCGCTGTACGAACTCCACGAAGATAAACAACGTTCACATTTGTCTTAATTACAGCAGAGCGTTCACACAATACCGGAGCAGCATCTTCTGCTAATATTGAATGATCACGCATTCGGTGTGTTACCGGCGCGGCGCCGCGGCGTGGTCGGACACGGAGGGCCACTACGGTAATGATGAGGTTAGCATTTTAAAAGTAAACCATATGAAGTGCGTAATTTAGGTAGAACATTGCATTTAGTAATTTATGATTTTGAATTTTTACTAAGATGTTTTAATATATGTTAAGGACCTACGCCAATACTAATGGTTCTGATGGACCAACTACGGAATTCGAAGCTGAGCTGACTTACATTGGTGGTAATAGTTTTAAATCTTCTGGATGCTATAGTCGGCTACGCCATCCGTGAGACAACAATTCTTAATAAAACATGTTGAAAGTGTTGAAACTGAAACAAAATATACGTACGACAGTTTTATCGCGGCATCCAAAGTATATTCCGTAGCGAACACGTATTTGCCATTTCTAGTAACGACTAGGTCTGTGGAGGCGCGATATTTCCCATAATCGAATTCCACGTAAACAAAGGCTCAACTTTGCTTGTTCTGCATCGTCGCCGCGGCGAATAAATTAAATTCCTTTTTGAATTATTTTATTTTTACAAACAAGCTGCGAACAGTTATCTTTTGATGATTTTTGATATTTTGTGAAGAGGACTTTTATATTTTACTAGCACACAAGCTTTTGTGCGATTTTTAATGCATAAGGTTTAGATTTATAAATGTATCTACGAACTGAGTATGAATGATGAATATCTATTTACAAGTACAAACTTGTATAAGCTGTTCTGCAAGGCTATTCTGTTTTGTAACTTGACAGCGGAATCCGCGACGAGTTTCAAAATTGATGTTCGAGTCCGAGATCTTGATATGTGATTCTCTAATCATCTGTTACGCACTTGCGAAGTGAAGTGATCCTAGAACTCGAACGTCAATTTTGAAACTTCGCTGTCAAGTTACAAAACAGAATAGCCTTACAGACACGCGTTGCACCTACGTCCTTCCCACATTGGAAACATACACATGGCTATTATATAGGTATTATATTTATATTGTAACACCATTATTACGCGGCAATATAATCACGTTGTAATCACGAATAGCCAAGTCACGCTAAAGCGACCTACAGAAGATTTATAACTTTATTTACATTTTTTTACATAATATCATAGTAAAAAACAAAAGACCACACGAATTTCGGTTTAAGGTCTTTCTGTTTTGCCACAACGCGTCGTGAGCTGCTGAGCATTTTCGTAAGAACCATAACCATGAGCATTTTGCTACGTTGATGGTTTACAGTGACCGCAATGTCAGTTTAAACCTTATACATATTGTTCGACGCTCAAGGGCACTTGATAAGTAAATAGTTATAGTACCTAGCAAGGATGTTTTTGGTTTAAAGCCAAAACTATACAGTTTGGCAGTTGGCACGTAAACAATACACCGGAAGTTATCCGTCTCGTTATCTTAGCCTTATCCGTGGATCGGCCGCTCGAAATAAAACCCTACGCACTTTCTGATCAGATATTTGCAATTTCCTCGACCGACCGACATTGTGAACCCTCAATCCACCATTAAAGCGATAGTATTGTCGTTTGGTATTCGTTCGGAATGTTAGCCTCTAAGGGTCCGATCTATAACCCGCACTTAGGCTTTGTTCTCAAAATTTTCCGATCAAAATTCAAAACAAACAAAACAATGGTCCTACGTCAAACTTAGCATTAGCTGTTCCATAATGACTTTTTTTTTTTTTTTTTTTTTACTTAAAATAAGTTAATGCTTGACCACAATCCCACCTGATGGTAAGTGGAGATGAGGTCCAGGATGGTGAGCGCACTAACTTAATAAAAACCTATTCACTCTTTTTTTGAAGTCATCCACGTCATAGGTGGGCGGGAACGCAGACGCAGGCAAGCTATTCCAATCCTTTGCGGTGCGCATAATGAATGACGATGCAAACCGCCTCGTCCGTACCGGCGGAATGTTCACGACGAAAGGATGGATACCCGCCGTGCGTCGTGTCGTTCGATGGAGGAACGGGGAAGGGGGAATTAACTCGAATAATTCCTGCGCACACTCTCCAAAATGTGCCCTATAGAAAGCCGAGAGGCTGGCTACTCTGCGCCTGTGCTCGAGACTTTGCAAATTGGCCACAACCAGATCTTGGTCACCAATGAGCCTCTTCGCACGCCTCTCCATCGAATCCAAGGCAGAAAGGTGACATTTGGCTGCACCTGCCCAAATGTGACAACAGTACTCCACACACGGCCGAACCTGAGCTTTGTACAAGGTTAAAAGTTGCCTCGGTGTGAAGTACCGCCGCACCTTCGCAAGGACGCCAAGTTTCCTTGCACCTGTTTTAACTTTGGACTCGATGAACTGCCCAAAGTTGAGCTTGGAGGATATCTCAACTCCTAACAACTGAAGGCAGTCGGCATAATCCAAGGACACATTCTGAAAAGTAGGAGCCAAGGTGAGCGGGCTCCTTTTGGCGGTGAAGAGACACGTCTGTGTTTTAGTGGCGTTGAATCTCACAAGATTGGCTTCGCCCCACTCGGACACAGCCCGCAGTGTGAGATTCACACGTTCCACCATAGCCTCTCTTTCCGACTGGATTTCGCGCTTACTGGCCCTGGAACTCGGTAGATATCTCTCTACCACTGTGCTATCATCTGCGTACCCATATATACCGGGCATGAGCAGGTCATTGATGTGTAGCAAGAATAGAGTGGCGGAGAGAACGGACCCCTGAGGAACTCCGGCATTTGTAGTCATCGTTTCTGATGAACTACCATCGACTACAACGCGGAAAGACCGGTCGCTCAGGAAGTCCTCTACCCAGTTGATAAGGCCAGGGGATATGCCGTAAGCTGGAAGCTTGCTTAAGAGGCTAGCGTGCCAGACCTTATCGAAGGCCTTCGAGACGTCAAGGGAGACAGCAAGCGCCTCCCCATTTTTCTCGAGGGCCTCGCCCCATATGTGTGTGGCATACGCTAGAAGATCCCCTGTTGACCGGTTTCGGCGAAACCCGTACTGCCGGTCACTGAGGAGATCATTTTGCTCTAGGTATGCCATGAGGCGCCTATTCAATGTACGTTCCATAATCTTACAGAGTATGGAGGTAATTGAGATAGGCCGATAGTTGGCGGGATCAGCACGGCTGCCTTTCTTGGGTACGGGCTGAACGTTGGCAAGCTTCCAGGATTTAGGCACTGATCCAGTCTCAATTGAGAGTTTGATGAATAATACGATATGTTAGCATAGGTAAGTAGTTAATGAGTAACAGTCGATAAACTTACTACTACGGAACATTGCGCGTGGCCTGACACGCACTTGCCCATTTTTGTTATTATAGCTTGAAGAGCTGATGAAAAATCAGACGGGGCACCGTCGCCTATGGACATGAGCAATACCAGCGAAATCACCAATGCAACGCCGGCCTGAAAACGGAACTCGTTTGTTTTCATGTGTCTATGTGTGTGTTCATGCTATCCGCGGAACAGTAAGGCTATTCTGTTTTGTAACTCGAAAGCGGAATCCGCGATGAGTTTCAAAACTGAAGTTCGAGTCCGAGATCTTGACGTGTGATTCTCTAATCATCTGGTACGCACTTGCGAAGTGAAGTGAGTCTCGAACTCGAACTTCAATTTTGAAACTCATTGTGGATTCCGCTGTCAAGTTACAAAACAAAAGCGAACTTGCATCATATTGATATGTCATTCTGTAATCATCTAGTACGCACTTGCGAAGTGAAGTGAGTGTCGAACTCGAACTTCAATTTTGAAACTTATCGCAGATTCCGCTGTCGAGTTACAAAACAGAATAGCCTCGCTGGAAAGCCTAGTTCGGTGGTGTGCGTGTGTGAAAGTGTTACAAGTAATGATACACACACCGTTGTTTCATTCGGCCACTAAGTTATACACGTGCCGGTGTAATATGATCTTCGTTTGGATCCTGCGATGAAGGACGCAGGAACGCAGGAAAGTCAATATTGTTCATAATCAAGAAGGTGTCAGTGAGTGGGGGTGAGGGGGAGGAGAGGTAGCTACTTCACTTGTAATAAGATACTGAAGTGTCCCGGGATAAACGATTTTTTCTATTTACTTCTAAATTAAGTAATATACCTAGTCTGAAACGTGCTTTACATTTTTTTTAACAAAGGTGTTTTGTTCTCATCTCTGAGAATGAAAAATATAAAATAAAAACATCCGTTCCGTTTGAGATATGTATTTTTTTATACTTATTCGTGTATTGCGTTAGATAAATTTAATTTAATTTTTTCATTACAAAGTCGAAAAATATAACGCACAAGATAATTTAATTGTTTATTTTCTACAATATTTTATAAGTGACCATTATAGTTTCATGATATTCTTGGAGTTTAGTGTTGATTGGTAAAAAAACGATTGAAAATTGCTTCAGGTGGGAAAGTAACTGCTACATTTAAATAAAACCTTGTCAGACCCTATTAATACAGGGGAATCCTTTGTATGAAATTGTCATAAACTTAATGTAACAGTAGCCAGTCGATGTAAATGAAAACCATTAATGGCTGTCGTCCACTATTACCGCTCGATAGTATAGTTTAAAAGTTTTTAACTTTCCATTACGAATAATAAAAATTCAGGAAGTCGGTTTCGATTTCATCTTCCGAATATCAAGTTTTATCGTAAAGTTATACGGCACAGCAGATCATACCTGAATATTTTATTTACCTATATACCTACGTAGCTTGCTAGTTTTTCTCTACAATAGCAGCACTCACACTTAAAACGTAAAAAATCTTTAATAAGTAAATAATTATTAAAAACCACCAGCAAAACCTTTGCTTGTAGTTTCATTATTTCCACAAGTTTACGAGTATATCACACATTTCATGTTATTAGATCGCAGTGACTATTTACGACAGACGAACATCAAATTTTATTGTGATTCGTATCGTTTCTCGCTTAGCGCAGATAAAATGCGTTTAGGCTCGCCCCTTTTTGTTTACGAGCAATAACGGCGTGTTTACACCCGGCCGTGTTAGTTCCAGCCAAGACTAGACGTAAACCACTCACGAGTAACTTTATAATTGTTACTATAACGTTGAAAACGCTTACACTATGTGACCGCGCATGGACAACAGTAAGGACACCCGAGACAAACATTTATCTGTAACTTTAACATCTGCCGGAAATCGCACCCGAGACCATTCTCTTCACGTGCGGTTACTCGCTACCAACTAGCTGGGATACGGGTTGATCACATTCTTCGGTTAAGTTTTTAACCGACTTCAAAAAAGGAGGAGGTTCTCAATTCGACTGTATTTTTTTTTATGTTTGTTACCTCAGAACTTTGGACTGGGCGAACCGATTTTGATGATTCTTTTTTTAATCGAAAGCTGGTGGCTGTCATGTGGTCCCACATAAATTTTATTGAGATCTGACAATGGCATCCATGAGAAAACCACATAAGTCGTAAATTTGTGTTAAGATGTGCGCGACAAATTGACGAATAACTCAATATCAGGCCAACCGATTTCGATGATTCTTTTTTTAATCGAAAGCAGGCGCTTGTCATGTGGTCTCACATAAATTTGAAAGAGATCTGACAACTATGTAGTTTTTGAGACTTTGATGTCGGTTATTTTTTGTTAGTAAAATTTAGATTATAATCGCCTACCGATCACCGCCGACAGTGAGCCACACTTCGTAACTAACGTACAAGAAGGATAAAACTAAGGAATATAGAGTGACACTTACGTGACCGAAATGTCAATGGCGTCGGCCGGGAAAAGTTTCTCTGTTACGGGGAATTTCATTAGCTACGAATCGAGAAATTAATTAGGAATTAATTAGGAACATAATAATTGAAGCTGCTAGAAATACAAACAAATAATTTTAGTAGATTTATGCATCATCAAAATGGTCTCCATCATCAGAGTCATTCGAATGATTGATGGATATTTATTTATTAATTTATTTATTTATTTATTTATGGATAACCAACAAGACACACATTAAGTTTACAAAAATACGTCATACAAATATTTTAAGAACTAAATGTTGCCTTAATTATAGGTTACCACGGCATGCATCGTGGACGAAGAATTATAACATAAAAACTATTTCTATATATTTTTAATAGCTAACTTATTTAAAATTTAATACACAAACTGAAATTAAAAAGTTCAATGCTGACTACTGCTTAGAGATTTCTTTACACAATTTTTAAAAGTTAAAATTTTGTTACTAAATAAGTCAATTTCTGTAGTTTTGGCCAGAGTTGTACCGCCGCTGTATTCTGTTAAGTGTAGAGTGATGACCGAGATTACTTTTGGCTGCGCATAATGCAAACGGCGGCTGATGTTTCGATTGTCTTGGTGTTTTGAACGGCACGTTTAGTTTTATTCTTTTTAGAATATCGGGGCAGTCAATTTCGCCATTCATTAACTTAAACAGAAATACAACGTCAAGAAAATCTCTGCGTTCTTTAAGGCTGATTAATTTGAAATGTTTAAGGCGATATTATCCCAAGAAATGGTATTTTTGAAGGTGTTTTGTTCATAAATGGTACATAATACAATTCTAAAAAAAATATATGTTATTTTACAGTCTTTGTTCTTTCGTTCCCTCATACTTGATACACGATAGCAATTATTTCATTGGATAGAAATAAATCACAAAGTGGGGTCTAATCTGGCATAAAAATGGCGTTTTATTCGCGTTTTAATCGCTTCCAGATAATAAAAAATATACCACAGTATAGGTCCTATAGATACCAATATTTCTTTCTGATCATAATTTGAAATTTTGAAAAACTTCCCTTTCAATTTCTATTTTTTCCCTTTCCACGAGCAACGAAACGCCCGACGCGTTAATTTACTCAATTTTACTCTCGCGCCAGTCGCCTTCGAGGTAGGACCTGTGCTAATCGGCATCGCAGCCGCACGTTGTCGAATTTCCGACACTAATTTTAATTTCGAATTTGGCGCGCGCGCCTTCTGAACTTATATTACGTATTAGGTACTGTCCAAAGTATCCACACTGCTGTAATTTGAAATAATAAAAATTTTTCGTTTTTATACTTTAGTTACTATTATAGTATTTGGGTATTGGTATAAGTCAAGTGCTAATTACACAATTATTATCTAATACTATCCCAAGCCGGATGGGTGTCGTAAAAGGCGACTAAATCCGGCCCGCTGGTGGTAGGGCCCCTCGAGGGATTATATTGGTAATATTGATTTTAAATTTAATACCATTATTACTATTATTATTTCTCCATGGGGTTCGCATGGATAGCTACCACCCTTGAGCATGTGTCAGTCGCCAAACGACTCGTCGTGACGGCTGGGAGCTTGAGAGACAGTTTTCTTTTTTGAAGTTATACCTTATTTAGGCGCGTTATGAAATAAATGGAAAATTGTTTTGAAAAAATGATTATTGAAGTGAAAACTTCTTGAAGTCAAAAGTCAAAAAAGTCGAAAGTCAAAAATGTCAAAAAAGTCAAAAAAGTCAAAAGTCGAAATTCAAAAAAGTCAAAAAAGTCAAAAGTCAAAAGTCAAAAAAGTCAAAAAAGTCAAGTCAAAAAAGTCAAAGTCAAAAAAGTCAAAAGTCAAAAAAGTCAAAATTCAAACAAGTCAAAAGTCAAAAGTCAAAAAAGTCAAAAAAGTCAAGTCAAAAAAGTCAAAAAAGTCAAAGTCAAAAAAGTCAAAAGTCAAAAAAGTCAAAATTCAAAAAAGTCAAAAGTCAAAAGTCAAAAGTCAAAAAAGTCAAAAGTCTAAAGTCATAAAAGTCAAGTCAAAAAAGTCAAAAAAGTCAAAGTCAAAAAAGTCAAAAAAGTCAAAATTCAAAAAAGTCAAAAGTCAAAAGTCAAAAAAGTCAAAAGTCAAAAAAGTCAAAGTCAAAAAAGTCAAAAGTCAAAAAAGTCAAAAAAGTCAAAATTCAAAAAAGTCAAAAGTCAAAAGTCAAAAGTCTAAAGTCAAAAAAGTAAAAAAAGTCAAAAAAGTCAAAAAAGTCAAAAAAGTCAAAATTCAAAAAAGTCAAAAGTCAAAAGTCAAAAAAGTCAAAAGTCAAAAAAGTCAAAGTCAAAAAAGTCAAAAGTCAAAAAAGTCAAAAAAGTCAAAATTCAAAAAAGTCAAAAGTCAAAAGTCAAAAGTCTAAAGTCAAAAAAGTAAAAAAAGTCAAAAAAGTCAAAAAAGTCAAAAAAGTCAAAAGTCAAAAAGGTCAAAATTCAAAAAAGTCAAAAGTCAAAAGTCAAAAAAGTCAAAAAAGTCAAAAGTCAAAAAAGTCAAAAGTCAAAAAAGCCAAAAAAGTCAAAATCAAAATTCAAAAAAGTCAAAAAAGTCAAAAGTCAAAAGTCAAAAGTCAAAAGTCAAAAGTCAAAAAAGTCAAAAAAGTCAAGTCAAAAAAGTAAAAAAAGTCAAGTCAAAAAAGTCAAAAGTCAAAAAAGTCAATAAAGTGAAAAAAGTAAGAAAAGTCAAAGTCAAAAAAGTCAAAAAAGTCAAAAAAGTCAAAAGTCAACAGTCAAGTCAAAAACGTCAAAAAAAGTCAAAAAAGTCTAAAGTCTAAAGTCAAAAAAGGCAAAAAAGTCAAAAGTCAAAATTTGTGGAGTGGAGTGGAGTGGAGTGGAATAGTAAAACCTACAATTATCATCTTCCCGAAATTTTACATTCGTCTCATTATCTTGAAAACAAAATTTTTGAAGGTTTCACTTCTAAGTTCTAACACGTGTGAATGGCACACATTTTAATTTTTTTGTTTTTATTATTTTTTACGTATCTTTAGGTATTTTATTTTAAATTATTCTTATACTTTTTATCATTCTCAACATACTTGTAAAATATCTTATCCAAAGGGTTTGAAGATTTTTGTACGGAACCTGGCATACCTACAAGTCCGCCATTTTGAAAAAAAAGCTCGTTTCGATTTTGAAGTTGGTTACTTTTTGTTAGTATTTAGATGATATTAGTCAATTTTGTATGTAAGTACCTACTTATTTGTAGGTGAACCGATTTTGATGATTCTTTTTTTGATAGAAAGCTGGTGCGTATCATGTGGTTCCACATAAATTTGAGGGAGATTTGACAAGTAGTTTTCGAGTTATTTTGAAGTTGGTTATTTTTTGTTAGTATTTAGATGATATTAGTCAATTTTGTATGTAAGTACCTACTTATTTGTTATCCACTCACCTTTAGTCTCCACTGGACAGTTTCGTTTCATAAAATTTCAAGTCAGTCTGCACTCACCTCTAGTCTCCACTGGACAGTTTCGTTTCATAAAATTTCAAGTCAGTCTCCACTCACCTCTAGTCTCCACTGGACAGTTTCGTATCATAAAATTTCAAGTCAGTCTCCACTCACCTCTAGTCTCCACTGGACAGTTTCGTATCATAAAATTTCAAGTCAGTCTCCACTCACCTCTAGTCTCCACTGGCCAGTTTCGTATCATAAAATTTCAAGTCAGTCTCCACTCACCTCTAGTCTCCACTGGATAAGCTAAAATTATCATTACTCTTATTTTATTACACCTAAAATTCCAATGAATAAATCAAAATAAAGTATACTTACACCCCAACTCAGAGCAGTTACTAATAATAATAATAATAATAATAATAATAAAACCCTTCCACACTCATACCCCCGCAGTAGGTTACAAGTATTTACCTGTGTCGCGGGTGGCATGTACTACACATATAACACATCACAATAACAGCCATGACACGAGTACAAATATTTATCTGTCACATAAATATTTGCCCCGGCCGGAAATCGAACCCGAAACCCCTCGCTTCGCAGTTCGCAGGCAGGTCCACTACCAACTAGGCTATGTAGGATCTACAGCTACGCACGGGGTCATTAACCTCACAGCCGCGCGCGGCCGGCTCACGGCGTGGCGGTCGAGTTTACACTCAGGGGAGCGGGGTAAAGGGCAGTGAACAAAATGCCTACAACGGTCGAATACGCTCGCCTTAAGACGGTCTTGATATGAAGGTAACCGTTTCGCCAAGTTACATTGAAAACTTAGGTGCCAAAGAAAACGTTTTTGCACTCTCTCTATACGTTTAACATAAACATCGTAATGAGGATTCCATACAACACTGCAATATTCAAGGTTGCTTCGTATGAAGGTATTAAAAAGTGTTATTTTAGTGGATGGCTTTTTGAAGCTTTTACTATTTCTTAACACGAAGCCTAGCATTTTGAAGCTTTTTGACACCAAGTTATTAATGTGGGAGCTAAATTGTAATTTTTGATCCAACAAAAAACCCAGATCCTTTACGAGATTTATTTTTTGAATGTCTGTGTTATTTATGTAATAAGATTGACAGTGTATCTCTTTTTTTCGTGTGAATCGAATGTGTTTACATTTTTCTACATTTAAGGTCATATGACTTCTAAGGCACCAGTCATTAAAACGGTTTAAGTCGTCTTGAAGAAGACTACTAGACTGAGGATTGTTTATTTCTTTTACAATCTTTAAGTCATCGGCGTAAAGGAAAACTTTAGAATATTGAAAACAAGAGATAATATCGTTTATGAAAAACACCGAGGATTTTCAGTTCAAATCAATGACAATAAAGGTCAAAGAGTCTGAACGAAAAACGTAAAGATATATTTAGAACTGTAATTGAAAAACTATTATAAACTACCAACCGCCGAACCTGTAGCTTAGTATACAGTGATCCTGTAAGATCCTGTAGCCTAGTTGGTCGCGACCCTACCTGCAAAGCTAGGGGTCCAGGGTTCGATTCCCGGCAGGGGCAGATACATATTTGTACTCGGGTCATGGTTGATAGTGTCATGTGTTATATATTGTGTCGTCCATGCCACCCGCGACTAGGGTTGCCAGACGTCCGGATAAAGCCGGACAGGGTTAGGCTTTTTGAGTTCGTGTCCGGCCAAATTGAACGGTGTCCGGCCTGTCCGGTTTTGTTAGGCTTTTTGCATTCGACTTGTCACATCGTTTAGAAGATTTATGGTAAAGGATCACAAAGGCCTGGGGGACACCACAAAATTTTTATCTTGTTAATACTAAGACACTTATCTCAATAATTTAGGGTGTCCGGCCTTTTTACACAAATGTCCGGCCAAACTGGCTGGTCTGTCCGGCTATTTGGTTTGATGACCTGGCAACCCTACCCGCGATACAGGTAAAGGGGTATGAGGTGGATAAGCGTTAGTGGTTGCGAAGCGAAGGGTCCCGAGTTTCACTCCAGGGCGGAGCAGAGATATTTATGATACATAAATATTTGTTCACGGTATTTATGCCTCATTTATATGTGGCCAAACCGCCCGAACATAAAGAATTATGAAGCGGGGGTATGGGTTACGTCTAACAATAAGAAACTTTGTTAAAAACAATTTCTAATACAAGAAGACGTCTTTATTTAAGGAAAACAAGAGAAGTGAAGAAGCCAAAGTGCTTTGTAACTGGAGCCTGCGGCGTGTAGTGGCCGAGTACAGCCATTCTGAAGCGTAATGGTTCATTATGAACCAAATGGCTTTAATGGCTAGAATAACTTGTGGATTTTTAATTCTGCGCATATACAGCTACAAAAACAAGCGGTAGATAACTACTAAATGTAAATCTATCAATCGTTTTCGTCTAACACAAAAAAATACAACCGAATTGAGAACTTCCTCCTTTTCTGATTTCGATTAAAAATATAAAATTCAATGTTGTGTATTGCCAGTTAGAATCTACAACTGACTAGCTTATCATTGTAGATAATTGGATTGACGCAGTCTCCCGGTCGCACTTGACTGATCTGCAATAAAGATATTCACGGAGTCTGTAGGGTGAAATAATGTAACAAAGCAAACTTGACCCATGGACGCGGTTCAATATTGTGTCAAATTGCTATCGCATTTTCCATTTTCCTTATCCGCTTGCACAGTTGAGACATAAACGTCTCAAGTACATCCACTATCAGGTTCCCTTGTGTTAAAATTCTAGAAACTCTGAGAGATATTTGCAAATAGATATATTTTAAAATTCCAGTTTGAGTTACGCTTGTTTTAGTAATAAGCCCTGAAAATACGCCATACTATAAAGTTCCGTACAATATTATCAAAGATGCAAAGTATCTATTCATGAGTCTACCTGCACTTGATCATATTAATTCATTGTTACGCAAGTTCCCGATTCCCGAGTCCGTGTTTCCCGATAGGGCGAAATCGGGATCAAGATGCATAACAGTGACATTTTATTTGCAGTGGATTTGCAGAATTTATGTCAATTTGTGCGTCGTACTTTCTGCAAGTTTTATTTTAGATCCAACAAGCAAGGGTAAAGTGGAGCGGTAGACACAGACGTAATATTAAGGCGATATTATCCCAAGAAATGGTATTTTTGAAGGTGTTTTGTTCATAAATGGTACATAATACAATTCTAAAAAAAATATATGTTATTTTACAGTCTTTGTTCTTTCGTTCCCTCATACTTGATACACGATAGCAATTATTTCATTGGATAGAAATAAATCACAAAGTGGGGTCTAATCTGGCATAAAAATGGCGTTTTATTCGCGTTTTAATCGCTTCCAGATAATAAAAAATATACCACAGTATAGGTCCTATAGATACCAATATTTCTTTCTGATCATAATTTGAAATTTTGAAAAACTTCCCTTTCAATTTCTATTTTTTCCCTTTCCACGAGCAACGAAACGCCCGACGCGTTAATTGACTCAATTTTACTCTCGCGCCAGTCGCCTTCGAGGTAGGACCTGTGCTAATCGGCATCGCAGCCGCACGTTGTCGAATTTCCGACACTAATTTTAATTTCGAATTTGGCGCGCGCGCCTTCTGAACTTATATTACGTATTAGGTACTGTCCAAAGTATCCACACTGCTGTAATTTGAAATAATAAAAATTTTTCGTTTTTATACTTTAGTTACTATTATAGTATTTGGGTATTGGTATAAGTCAAGTGCTAATTACACAATTATTATCTAATACTATCCCAAGCCGGATGGGTGTCGTAAAAGGCGACTAAATCCGGCCCGCTGGTGGTAGGGCCCCTCGAGGGATTATATTGGTAATATTGATTTTAAATTTAATACCATTATTACTATTATTATTTCTCCATGGGGTTCGCATGGATAGCTACCACCCTTGAGCATGTGTCAGTCGCCAAACGACTCGTCGTGACGGCTGGGAGCTTGAGAGACAGTTTTCTTTTTTGAAGTTATACCTTATTTAGGCGCGTTATGAAATAAATGGAAAATTGTTTTGAAAAAATGATTATTGAAGTGAAAACTTCTTGAAGTCAAAAGTCAAAAAAGTCGAAAGTCAAAAATGTCAAAAAAGTCAAAAAAGTCAAAAGTCGAAATTCAAAAAAGTCAAAAAAGTCAAAAAAGTCAAAAGTCAAAAGTCAAAAAAGTCAAAAAAGTCAAAAAAGTCAAGTCAAAAAAGTCAAAGTCAAAAAAGTCAAAAGTCAAAAAAGTCAAAAAAGTCAAAATTCAAACAAGTCAAAAGTCAAAAGTCAAAAGTCAAAAAAGTCAAAAAAGTCAAGTCAAAAAAGTCAAAAAAGTCAAAGTCAAAAAAGTCAAAAGTCAAAAAAGTCAAAATTCAAAAAAGTCAAAAGTCAAAAGTCAAAAGTCAAAAAAGTCAAAAGTCTAAAGTCAAAAAAGTCAAAAGTCAAAAAAGTCAAAATTCAAAAAAGTCAAAAGTCAAAAGTCAAAAAAGTCATAAAAGTCAAGTCAAAAAAGTCAAAAAAGTCAAAGTCAAAAAAGTCAAAAAAGTCAAAAAAGTCAAAATTCAAAAAAGTCTAAAGTCAAAAGTCAAAAAAGTCAAAAGTCAAAAAAGTCAAAGTCAAAAAAGTCAAAAGTCAAAAAAGTCAAAATTCAAAAAAGTCAAAAGTCAAAAGTCAAAAGTCAAAAGTCTAAAGTCAAAAAAGTAAAAAGTCAAAAAAGTCAAAATTCAAACAAGTCAAGTCAAAAGTCAAAAAAGTCAAAAAAGTCAAAAAAGTCAAAGTCAAAAAAGTCAAAAGTCAAAAAAGTCAAAAAAGTTAAAATTCAAAAAAGTCAAAAGTCAAAAGTCAAAAAAGTCAAAAGTCAAAAGTCTAAAGTCAAAAAAGTCAAAAGTCAAAAAAGTCAAAATTCAAAAAAGTCAAAAGTCAAAAGTCAAAAAAGTCATAAAAGTCAAGTCAAAAAAGTCAAAAAAGTCAAAGTCAAAAAAGTCAAAAAAGTCAAAAGTCAAAAAAGTCAAAAAAGTCAAAATTCAAAAAAGTCAAAAGTCAAAAGTCAAAAGTCTTAAGTCAAAAAAGTAAAAAAAGTCAAAAAAGTCAAAAGTCAAAAGTCAAAAAGGTCAAAATTCAAAAAAGTCAAAAGTCAAAAGTCAAAAGTCAAAAAAGTCAAAAAAGTCAAAAGTCAAAAAAGTCAAAAAAGTCAAAAGTCAAAAAAGCCAAAAAAGTCAAAGTCAAAATTCAAAAAAGTCAAAAGTCAAAAGTCAAAAAAGTCAAGTCAAAAAAGTAAAAAAAGTCAAGTCAAAAAAGTCAAAAAAGTCAAAAGTCAAAAAAGTCAAAAAAGTCAATAAAGTGAAAAAAGTAAGAAAAGTCAAAGTCAAAAAAGTCAAAAAAGTCAAAAAAGTCAAAAGTCAACAGTCAAGTCAAAAACGTCAAAAAAAGTCAAAAAAGTCTAAAGTCTAAAGTCAAAAAAGGCAAAAAAGTCAAAAGTCAAAATTTGTGGAGTGGAGTGGAGTGGAGTGGAATAGTAAAACCTACAATTATCATCTTCCCGAAATTTTACATTCGTCTCATTATCTTGAAAACAAAATTTTTGAAGGTTTCACTTCTAAGTTCTAAAATGTGTGAATGGCACACATTTTAATTTTTTTGTTTTTATTATTTTTTACGTATCTTTAGGTATTTTATTTTAAATTATTCTTATACTTTTTATCATTCTCAACATACTTGTAAAATATCTTATCCAAAGGGTTTGAAGATTTTTGTACGGAACCTGGCATACCTACAAGTCCGCCATTTTGAAAAAAAAGCTCGTTTCGATTTTGAAGTTGGTTACTTTTTGTTAGTATTTAGATGATATTAGTCAATTTTGTATGTAAGTACCTACTTATTTGTAGGTGAACCGATTTTGATGATTCTTTTTTTGATAGAAAGCTGGTGCGTATCATGTGGTTCCACATAAATTTGAGGGAGATTTGACAAGTAGTTTTCGAGTTATTTTGAAGTTGGTTATTTTTTGTTAGTATTTAGATGATATTAGTCAATTTTGTATGTAAGTACCTACTTATTTGTTATCCACTCACCTTTAGTCTCCACTGGACAGTTTCGTTTCATAAAATTTCAAGTCAGTCTGCACTCACCTCTAGTCTCCACTGGACAGTTTCGTTTCATAACATTTCAAGTCAGTCTCCACTCACCTCTAGTCTCCACTGGACAGTTTCGTATCATAAAATTTCAAGTCAGTCTCCACTCACCTCTAGTCTCCACTGGACAGTTTCGTATCATAAAATTTCAAGTCAGTCTCCACTCACCTCTAGTCTCCACTGGCCAGTTTCGTATCATAAAATTTCAAGTCAGTCTCCACTCACCTCTAGTCTCCACTGGACAGTTTCGTATCATAAAATTTCAAGTCAGTCTCCACTCACCTCTAGTCTCCACTGGACAGTTTCGTATCATAAAATTTCAAGTCAGTCTCCACTCACCTCTAGTCTCCATTGGACAGTTTCGTATCATAAAATTTCAAGTCAGTCTCCACTCACCTCTAGTCTCCACTGGATAAGCTAAAATTATCATTACTCTTATTTTATTACACCTAAAATTCCAATGAATAAATCAAAATAAAGTATACTTACACCCCAACTCAGAGCAGTTACTAATAATAATAATAATAATAATAATAATAAAACCCTTCCACACTCATACCCCCGCAGTAGGTTACAAGTATTTACCTGTGTCGCGGGTGGCATGTACTACACATATAACACATCACAATAACAGCCATGACACGAGTACAAATATTTATCTGTCACATAAATATTTGCCCCGGCCGGAAATCGAACCCGAAACCCCTCGCTTCGCAGTTCGCAGGCAGGTCCACTACCAACTAGGCTATGTAGGATCTACAGCTACGCACGGGGTCATTAACCTCACAGCCGCGCGCGGCCGGCTCACGGCGTGGCGGTCGAGTTTACACTCAGGGGAGCGGGGTAAAGGGCAGTGAACAAAATGCCTACAACGGTCGAATACGCTCGCCTTAATTTGTGAAGCGGAAGAACCTAGGTACAGGTATTGTACATCTGCATGGACCATCCGATTTGAAATCGATAACTATTTACCAGTTTTATTATGTTCCATATACGATTACATGGTTACAAGTTTCAGGCGACAAGAAACAAGGCATGGTTTTCAGTGGAACTCGCTGATCGTAACCCAGTATTTTGATATTACGAGACAAGCACGCAAGGGGAGCTATTTTCATTTATCGCCGCGTTGGTTCTCAGCCGACTGTTTTACAAATAACTCCAAAACTCCAAAGTTATACAAAACAAAGGGTTCGATGTTTCTTTACCCTATCAAACTGAACACTGCGGCGAAGATATTTGATATAACATTACTAACTTTAAATGTGTATATTTTCCTCCAAAACTGTATCGCGTAGGATATAAATTGAATGCGTACGTTACCGTGGGCTGGCAAGTCGACGTTTTAAAAGCTGCCGTAAATATCGGGATAATTTACATTTTTTGCGAAGGTTGTAGCGCTCCCCTGGCAGTGCTTGAACCGACGGCGGCCGCACCCGGGGATAGCGGAACAGATACCCACAGAAATGCCTTGCGTTATTTTTCCAATATCGAAATTGGTGTCGTGAGACTGTTTACATTTTAAACAACGAATAAACGATGAACGATTAATACGTGAATACATCGGTCTACCGAAACTTAGATCTAATTTTCAAAGAATTTGATATTTTCGTCACGATCTGAGCTAATTAAATAACCATCCTAATTTACTAACAGGATTCTCTGCCCTAGGATTTCTTTATCATCAGTACAACTCATCGAATTTGGGACCTCACACACGGCAGACTTGGCTTAGTTCTTCCGTTCAATACAATCCTATATGCAAATATTCCGGCGTGTTCTAAGTGAAATGTTGTGTTAAGGATCCGCTAATCCTGGTATTATTCTAATACGTCGACCTTTTAAGAGGTTCGTGGAAGAATAGTGTTTTTTCCCAACATTAACAGATTTTTATACCGTCATAAAAGATTTTCCAATAAAGTTATTTACCTAAATACCAACATCTTGGTGTTAGTAACCATTTTAAGTAGGGTTTAAAATGTGAAGTCACGAAATTTAGGACCCCTTCTACCCCTTGATACACTACATCGACCCCCCCTAACGTGTGACGTAATTTATGGATGGCCCCCTAAAAGTCAATACGGCGCCTAAAATATAAAGAACTAAGGATAAATTAGCATTCAATGCTAAAAGAAATTTCAGAACCCTTGGCGCGGAGGCGGCGGTCCGGCATGGATAGGCACCACTGCGCCACACGGGTCGTCAAAATTCTTTCTTTAATTTTATCTAAAGCGCTTAACATTTTCCGTTCCCTTGGGAATTTCAATATTTTAATCTTGTATAACATTTTCAAAACAATCCATCAACTACTCTTCGAATTTTACGGCCACAAACATGCGGGAATGAAGTTTGTAGACATATAAATTCCGTTGGCACATTCGTTCATTTACATGCATATCAACTTTTTGAAGGGCCTCCCCTTGCCCCTTCCCTCCTCATAGTAATGGATTGCATCGCCTTATTTATTGCCCAACTTTGAATGCGCGAATGAAGAGTATGAGAAATGGGATTGTTAAGCAACAGTATTTCAGTTCGAAAGACGTTTGGGAAGAGTTGTCAGAATTGATGTTTGTTTGTAGATACTAGGTTGGTCTCGGCAGTATTCTGACGAGAGTAACATAACAAGCTGACGATCCACTTGATGGTAAGTGGCCACCGTCGCCCATGAAAATAAGTAATTCCAAAGGCATCACCTATGCATTGCTGTACAGGAAAGAAGTCAGAAAGTAAGAAAGAGAACTGGCTCCCAAGCCATGGTGACCGTTGACTAATAATAAAATGAAATACGCTGTTGTTAGATTCCGGAAGATCAAACATGATGGCCTGTAAGACTAATAAAAAAAAAGATGGACCGCCTGATGGTAAATGGTTACCGCATCCTGTGGAGTGTGGACATTAGCAACATCAGAGGAATCGTCAGTGCAAAGCTTTTGCTTTTCAATAATTGCCTTTAATAATTAATGAAGCACCCTTCTCCGCCTCAAAGAAAATGAGAAAGTTTTACCTAACTCGAAATATTCGAAATAAAAGTGTTTCTCTTTGTGAGAAATCGACAAATTGCTTGCCTATACCTCGCACAAAGAGAAAACACTTCTCTGCTTAATTAAATCCATATTCAAGTAGGTATGTATTCGTTTATTACATAGTTTCGATCTGTTTTAATAAGCTTGAAATTACACATTTAACCCATCTGCACCTGATGCAATAACGCAATACTTTAATATCAATGTACAGATATAATTCATATAAAAGTATTCGTGATCTTTCATATAATGCTTGGTGAGACATAATTATTGCGTTAAACTTTGAGTTGAAAGTTACTTCACATTTGACTTTGAAGGTCTTAACACATTCAGTGCTTTTTGCTCGGATCCGAGCATGGCGGGGCATAGTAGCGGTGCCGCCGACTCGGATCCGAGCAAGTGTTCCGTTTTTTTTGTAATAGTCAATAAAGCTCCAGTTTTCGAGCCGAGTAAATGTTGTTTTGGGCGGCCACTCTAGCAATATAGTAACTTGCGAAAACGAGTATTGGTTTCATTCTAACAGTATTAGTAACAGTTATTTACTTACAATTTTTTTTAAATAACAAGTCACCACATGATGACATGTCTGAACTGTATACTGTATATCATGTATAAGCACGAATGTATAGGTGTGCGTATGGCCTGTGTGTGTGAGTCCTGTGTGTGTTTGTGTGTCATATGGTACAAGATTTTAGTCAAGGAAAGTAAAATAAGTTAAAACTCGTTTTGATTACTTTCCTTACATAATTTTGATGAAGATCCTGGAATTTGTTAAAAATACACGGGGTTGTCAAAATCTTGTGACATATTAGTACGCAAAAACGCACTCACGGAACAAATATCTATGATATTAGTAACTAAACCATTGCCATCCCTAGCTTTCGGATCCGAGCATTTGGCAGCCGACGTGCTGTGTGCCGACGACTCGGATCCGAAAAATAACTTTTTTTAATAGAAATAATAATAATAAAATATACATTCATACATATTTTCAAACATTCATATTTACTTAATCAAAATTCGTCATAAAAAGTTTTGGCTCCCGGCTATTACTTTGCATCCATTGTTTAAGCACTGAATGTGTTAAGTTTAGTGTGAATATCGGCTTACCTTACATCATTGGGCTCGGGTCTATTTCGGCGATCTCTTCATCTTGTCCCCGTCGCGGCGTCGCGTCAGCTTGTCATATTTGCCTCAATAGGGTGAAGGAGCTAAAAGCCTATCAGTAGGTGAATTGTATTTTTTACCCCAGACAAGGTAAAATCGATATTGAGAGCGTTTACCTTCGAACATAATGTATTCGTATACTGAAGATAATTTTATTCATTAAATCCTCAAAAAGTTGTGATGTTGTTGTGGTTTTATTTTGTTATGCATTAGATTTCTGCATGAAGTTATCCTCAAAGTAACCAAAGTTTGTCTCGTTTGAATATTATTAAGTGTTTTACATACGTTTACGTTTTGCGAGTCACAACAGATTGTCTCGTCAGGTAGCTCGTCGAAAGCTTTGAATGAAGATCTTTGGATCCAGATTGTCCATTAAAACAGTAGGGTACACTAGGGCCTTCACAGTCATAGCTACTGACCGAATCACTGCACTACGCTACTAAGTTGGAGTCGTTTTTGGGTTTCAATGGTCCCTCAACATGTGCCCGAGTTGCCCGACCAATTCTGTATAAATATTACAAGGTATGTATCGTTCAGTACCGCGTGTAATATGTCCCTCATAATATCCCACTCGCGTGAACCGCCTGTCACTCTCGTTCCTTGCTGACTGAGTGACATTTATTACCTTTAACTATGTATATAATAATAGATATTTCCACTTGTGTGAGCTAGTCCTCAATAAATGTAACAAGTATCTATTGGTTAGTCGGCATTTTATTTTGATATTGGTTGGAAAAGTTTTCGAACAAATTATGGTTCCTTGTTCTATGATTTTTAAGGAGTTTTTTGTCGTAAAAATATTACAAAATTATGATGAAAATACATTGAAAATATATATCTTTAGCTCCATGTTATTCGAATTTGATAAATGTTAATAAGAGAAAGTCGTAGTTGATGTAATAATTAAAACTTATCAACCTACTTGTGTGCTTAGATTAGAACGTTCTGAACATGCAAAGTTGTGAACCGAGACTGCAATACCACCCGTATTATACTAAGTAGCCGACTGCGTCCGCGAATATTAAATGCAGTATTCATGAGGGAACATTTACTGAAAATACCTAGTATATCGTTGGGGTGAAACTAAGTACTTCACTTCAATGCCTTTAACTTGCAAACGAAAATAAATCCATTTAAAAAGCTAAACATTGTGGCGATCGGGAAGTGTTTGAAGCGTTTGTCTACAAATTGTTCTCTTTATTCAGAAACCGGCTTAACACCTTTGTTTTATTTGTAAACATAATAAAGAGTGTATAAAAGTGGCTAACGTTTAGGCAAAGGAGTTATAGCGGGGAGAATTTTCTAAAGACCGTGAGAGATTTTTATCCACTAAAGGCCTTTCGGTAGTCCTTTAGCGCACGAAGGTAGTCGAGATTGTGGAGAAGTCCGCGAAATTTATCTTTATTGAGACCTGATGCTCTTGTTGCCGAAGACAAGGATCGGACATGGACAACCTAGCTACAATTTAACGTTGAAGTATACCCTCCAGCCTGTGCACTCTGGGCACTGGGCAGCCATTCCAGTAGATGTTTTATTTACTTGTTGACTAAACAGGAGGCCGGTGCCGATAACGAGACGGTCGGATATTTATGGCCTTTCCTGTAGATATACCATTTCCTTTCTTTCGTGTTTATTTACCGGGCGCGGTTCGGGGGTTAATTGATTGACCTAAACGCTCTTGGCGCGGAGTCTGCGGATCAACTACTACAATGGGCCAGTCATGGACGATCCACCATCTCATTAGTAATCGGTCTCATTAGTAATTAGTCTTCAATATCCACGGTATCCAGCGGTAGGATATCTGATGACTAATGGATATTCGGCGTGTTCCACTACGCAAAAAAATGTACAGGAAAAATTGTATAGTCGAAAATCGAAAATGTGCCTAATGTATTTTATTAGTGGTCTCAAACCATCTTCGCATTAGTGCTTTTTAAATGAAACCAATTTGGATGGTTTCATCAGAGTCTATAAAGGACATCCGAACAAACATTTTTTGTGTTTTATATTATATATATTATAGATTGCGTCCAACTACTGCTAATACAGTTCTCGGGTTTTCGTCCACATTATGACATGGAGGGTTAAAGTTTATACTCCTATCACTGCTCTCCGCAGTAGTCGTTTAGTGCTGGCAAATCCTCTAAAAGTCACCTACTCTTCGTATGCAAGGTTCTCTTACATTATGTAGGTAGATAAAACAATGGGCCCCTCGATATCGGCCTGACCCCCTGATCCCCCGACCCCCCGCAGCCCCCGGTCGGCCCGGTCCACGTACTCCGTACTCGCTGTCAAGTTAAACGCTCGCATTCGCTTTTAAGTCTTTGAAAGAACTTCTCTTTTGAATGAACCTTTTATAACTTTCGACACTCACTGTTGATTAATTCATGTGACAATGGTGCTAGGCATTTATTATTTAATTAAATATATTGAAACAGCAAATTACGAATTTATATAGAAAAATTAAATTTTTCGCAGGGTTCAATCCATTTTTCAGTGATGTCAAATGTTATTATATTACACGACTGATAGGAGTCATTTGGCTCAGAGTCGAGGCTCTTCAGTGTTTTATCATAACACCAGTATACCATGATTGTGATGGAGGCTTTGTAGTCCCGAAAATTTCGATAGGTGTATCAAAATCAGCGTGAAATCCAGGAATAATAGGCAGAAATAAATCCGTTTTGAATAAACCATTAGCACTTCCTAGAAAACAATACAAACTGGAGTTTGTGGACATTTATTCGTAAAAACGATTTGCACAACGAGTACAAGTGTGACTGCGCCTATAGTAAAGCCATCGTGGGCTTAATATAGGTGGCGCTGCAGTCCAATAAAAATGCAAATAACTGGCGCGATGGCGGCCGCCAAGATAAACGAAACAATAATTAATGTGCGGGACTGGACTGCACGAGATTTAGACGCCGCCCTTCAATTTCGTGTTTGGAACGTATTTATGCGTATTGTTAACCTGGGCGTTTATGGACAGCTCGCTGGAGAACTAGTGAGTACAACATTTATTATGGGAACCATGGGAGCTGCTCATCGCGCGTTAATTCATATTTAATGCACATTTTAGGCATCGAAGTGTCTTCTCCTTCTGTCTATAGTGCATGGAAAATAGTCCATACCAATGACATAAATAGATCTACTTTGCACTTTTTGGTAATAGTTCGATAGCCCCCAGTCAAAGGATCATTCAGTTTGAATTTTAATTTACATTATGCAGACGTGAGCGCGCTTCAACGGTCACTGTGTGCTTTTTATTGGGAAGAATGTGAAAATAATCTGTTTATATCAGTCCTCAATCCGTAGTAGATATCTAATCGATTTATTCTTGTTTCAGGTAATTAATAAAGCAGTTCAACAAACACGAAAGATGTTGCAGCCTGCAGCGTTGAAAGGAACGTAAGTTAAATGTAGCGGTGCGATATTGGAAGACATTGTTTTTAACGTGCTTAAAATTTTATTATTCTAAATCTTTCCTTCCTTTTACAAAATGATTATCTTTTGAATTCTTGTCACATATTGTTCTGGAAACATCTGAGAACCTCGACAAATGCGTCTCAGGTGACCGGGATGGTGTAGCAAAGGAAGGAATTTGATCATTCTAACAGGATATTGGCGGTACTCGATCCCTGTCGGAAACGGTCCAATTCTTACATGTGCACGCGGGAGCAAGTATTTGTGTGTGTGAAGAATGAGTTGTTTGCGAGTTCTTCAGTCCTAGCTAATCATTACACAGGAAAATAAACCGAAACCAATATGGATAGGATTTTTCAAATCAATATTAATATTTATCAACGATTTTGTTCACCAAGTCGTCCACTGCAGAACGGTAAAGGATTACTCGGTGACAACCCGAAGATCAAGTTTTCATGCCTCAAGAAATGTCGACTTCTGTCAACAATGACGCTGATCATGGCATCGATGTTGATCAAAATCAAGGAAGAAAGAAGGAAATGTCGCCGTGGTAGATACATCATGGGACTAGAGTAGTATTCATGGGTACAGAGGATGGGAAGAGCTCTTAACATGATCATTATGTACATATTTATTTATTTATTTATTTATTTATTTATTTATTTATTTATTTATTTATTAAAACCATGCTCACAGTGCTTACAGCATAGCCAAGGCGCACTACGAGCCATACAAAATAATATAATAATACAGACAATATATAATTATACATATATCAATTTAGATTCGAGAGAAAGTACATATGCAGGTTTTTAAGAAACCTGATATGTTCATATTAAATATATCAACTTCTGGATTCTGAGCAATCAAGGCGTTGAGTAAGGCGATGGCCAGGGCCGTGGGTGCGTGGCGGGCGGTCTGCGAGCACGCCGGCGGGGCCGCCAGCACATATTATTGTACCTATATTACGCCTGGTACCGCGTGTTTTAATTATTGCACCAGCTGTGACATTTCATGTATAATTGGTGCAAGCTGTGTCGCCGGCCTTGTTGCAGCCTCGCGCCGCATATCCTAAGACATGTGCCCATGTGGGTGATGGCGGTGCCCCGACAACCAACTGGTTTCCATCCCATCTAGGTTATGATTATAATAAACATGTTAATTACATAGTTTTAATCCTTACACAATCTGGTCTAAACTTGTTTAACATTTGTCTTCGTTTAAATCGCTATTAAAAGAGCAGAATCTCAAGACTCAGTCTGATGTTTACCAAATGATAATTTACCCTCTGTTTTTCCCATTCGACGAAGAAACTTTTAAAAATATTTGTAGAATCTTTTCCGGCATTCTGTCAATGCTTTTATTACATTAATTGGTCACTCAACTGCGAAGTTCATTTAAACTGGCTGAAAGAAGAACGAAGTTAATTAAATATTTTCAACGCAAACCACATCAACCTCACCGACCGATAAATTAATTAAATGTTGCTTACAAATGAAAAGCAATACCATGTTTAGATTATTGCTTCGGTCCACTATCGCTGACAGGATAACCCGAAGATGCGTGACGCTAGCACAAGCTGCAGACGCTGCGGACGTTACAACCAGTCAAAGATAAGATCACATATCATTCGGATATCTATTGGAGGAACCGCCTGGGCGCCTGTGACACAAACTGCGAACACATCAGTACAGAGCCCCGGGGCGCTCCAGCCCCCGCCCGCGACCGCCGTCAAACACGATGAGAGCGATAAATCACACCCTACGACGATATCAACTACATAAATTACGGAAAGGGGAAATTTTAATTAAGTTTCCATAAATCATGGGATAACATGTAAAATAGATTATTTTTGTAATGCCATGGATTAACTAGGCGATCCGCGACATTAGTTTGGGATATGGAATTGGATTTCCTCATTTGGTTTGGAACTCCTAAATTTTGATGTAGGTCAAGTACAATTCCAGTGATGATGAAGCATGATATGATGGAACAGAAATGGTTGTGCATGGAGTAGACGTAGGAACGATTTACGGTACCACGAACGAATATTAAATTATTATTTTGATAATTTTGTATAAATTAAATTAATTAATATTAATTTGTTAAAATTTAATCAGTATTTTTATTTGATTTTATTTGATTTTTATTTGACCCATCGAGGCGTAGGTTGATAATTCTGCCATATTAGTACAGAAGCCGTATTAGAGGCGTTTCTGCACCCAACTGCTTATCGGTTAAAAAATGTTTTATATCAAATATGTAAAGATTAAGTATCGCGAATGGGTTGCCTAAACTCATTGGAGCGCGCGAGCTATCAATATACATAGTAGGAAGCCAGCCTCGGATTGCCCGTGATGGCAATTATTGGTCTCAGCACTGTTCATTTTATTCAGAAAGATACTCGTCGACACTACATCAGCTAGACTAACTACAACCATATGGATGGATATTCATGTTTAAGTTTCAGTGACGAAAAGTGTGTTGACAAATAGCACCACTTTCTCCACATCAGGTGGCTCGTTTGGTATTGACATAAAAACAACCGTTGTAAAGAGCGCTAAATTCCTAGCTGTAGTTTATCCAATAGGATCATCGTTGTCGCTGATGTCACTATCCCGGATTACCTCCGTGACTGACAGTTTGTCAGTTCGGGCTTACTCCCTATCAGATTAACGAAATTTTATACACGTTTACTTCACTTTTAGTTTTACAGATAAACAATTTGTAGTATCGTAGTTAGAAAGTAGGAATGCGGTGCCGTCCTTTATAACTATGTAAGTTTTAATTTAATGTTTGACTGCACTCCCACCTGATGGTAAGTGGCCTTGTAGTCTTTCCTGGATGATATAACGCATTGAGTAGTAAAGGCCATTTGATATTAGGTGACCACCTTTGACAACACCACTTCCATCGCTGATACTTCTGAGAGTTGGGAAAGACATTTAACACATCCACGCAAAATGTCTAACATTTTTAAGAGGAAGTTACAAACTTAATTAAAGTTATGCGGGATGACCCGAACTCCATTGGCTACCAAATCAGACTAATGACAACCAGTAGTTAAACAAACGTAACTATCAAATGCAAAATAAAACTTAATAAAACCTTTAAAACACAATTTATCATTGTAGTAACGAAACATGTGGTTTTCAGGACGGAAAGGACGGATGAAGTCCCGTCTCCCGAAAGCATTCTTAAAAAAGATCCGCTTCAAAGGTACGTCGTAGAGGGTTGTTCACGTGTGTTTGTTCTTTCACTCTATCACTTGCAGTCTGCAAGTTAGGTTTTCTTTTTGTGTGACTCTTAACTTGTCTTGTTTTCATAGATGGGTTTCCATTTTTACGTAGTTACTGCTTATCCTGTAGGGTCCTTTGTATTGTGCAAGATGATGTAACTTACACTTTTGTAAGTTACTTGTTACAAGTATTATTGCTTATATAACTCGTTTAGATCTTTTAGTGCATTTTATTGTAACGTGTGCACAGAGAACTGGAAACCTATATCCAGCACTTTATGTTTCTCTGTTCATTTGTTACGTACGTAGAGTGTGTTGTAGACTTTAAAGAGTTCTTGTGTTTTGAATTTGTTACGATGATAAGGTAAGTGCTAAGGAAGTAGTTAGTAATATTATTTAATATTGTTTCTGTCACACTGACGTGGTATTTAAAGAATAATAAATGTGTATCACTAAACGCTTCTCTGTCCGAAAACTGAAACTTTTTACCCAGGAATCATTTTCCGAATATTTGTATATGAGCGCTGCGCCGAGTGGCTCTTACGCAAATATTTAAATTCACATTCACAAGCAAACGGCTGCTTTGAAATTTTTGTATTTTAATTTCGAGTGATATGGGTTTTTAATTTCGCGTTAAAATTTAAATTTAATTTTACAATTTTAATTATGATATAATAAGATTTCATGATACAAATGGTAAATTATAATTGTCTTTTTTACCCCTTTAGCTTATTGAAAATTTGAATTAATTTACCTTCATTTTAATGAATTCCGAATGTACCACTTGGTTTTAGCTAGCTGCTTTGAACGCGTTGATTATATTCCCCGGCTGAATCGTACCCTAAATATTCCACAGTATTAAATAGACAAACCCTGTAATTATATTAACCGCGGTATGTTTAGTGCGAACCTTGCTCCGAGGTGGAACAATAACACAACATCTGTGTCCACACTCCACATATGTATACATACCTAACCATGTTAACAGTGGGTTTACTCCGGATAAGTAACCCTTTAGAGGAGGCTTTATTTTCCACTGTTTACATTTATTTTGCAAGTGTTCAGTAACAGCTAGCTATGGAACAGATGGGCCGCGTGGTACCGAAATGGTCACCTATTTCTACATAGGCATTACAAAGAAACGTCTTATGCCTTGCTGGCCTAGAAGAAATCAGTAAAAACCTGGCTTGACTGATTGATCAGTTTACTATCGTAAAATAAACAGGACATCGGCTGACCAGTAAAAACTAAATTGATAACTTGAAGAAAACTAAAACGAAACTTGAACTAACGATAACTTAAGTTGAAGTTAACGATTGAAAATCATTGAATCACGTGAATATACTTTTTTAAACACTTATGAACCTTTTTGCTTCTGCCGTCGTTTCGGAGTGGAGGCTTATCATTGAGGAAGAAATGGCGAAAGGAACCAGACGCTCGTGAAAACCTCCACTCTCGAACGCCCCACGCTTTTCTCTACGACCTTATCATTACCTACCGCTTATCTACATTCTGCTACTTTCCACACTAGCGGGGTCGTTGACGGCGGTTTTATTCCCCTCTAACAATATGCTCATTCAATATCGTTACGAGTATCGCACCAATTCCAACGACCGACCATTCAAAAGGCTACAAAGGAATACTGATAGCGTTCAGATGATTGATAAACACAATTCCAACGTAAATTCCTCGCCACACAAAATAAACGCCGTCATTTCCATTCTTTGAAGGTGTTTGGGAAATGACATGTCGCGATAATGGTGTTCCTTGGTGTTTCTTTCTGTTTCGTTCGGTTTTTACGGGACTTTTGTGTGGACGGGTCGTCCGTCTTTGTACTGAATTTAAATAAATTAACATTTTTTGTCTATTTTTAACAATATGGAAGTAGCGAACGTATAGAAGTAGCGAAACTATAGCTCAACTTTGGTGAGTTAACGAAAAAAATATTTCAATTAGATTAAATCAATTCAATTGAATTTAACAATTACGTACAAGTTTAGGCTTTCATTTGTCTACAGACAATTCCACTCCAATTTACGAGTTCCATAACCTGCTCCACAGTAATAACCTATCTCCAATGTTATTCGAAATCACTTAAATGCAGTTGCTACGGAGCAGAGGAATAAGATGGAACGCCTCGGCTCTTAGCGCACCGAATTCTGTACCGTTGAGGTTACCTGTACCGGCTGTACCTCACTTAATTATGTCTTAGATGTTGGTGGAGATGCGGTTCCATCCGTCCCACTTTGTGCTCACTGGGTGAGCTGCTGCAAGCAATCGCTTCAGTTTAAGTGCTTGCGATACAGGCGGCTTTAGAGACGAGCGGGAATTGGTTGCACACTTTGTACTACTAATTATACAGCATGCCATTATACATAAATACCTTAGTGAGAATATAAATAATGCGTCTTAAATATTTATTTCGGAATGACGGAGCTATAATTAACTAATTATTATTATATTAAACATTACATCTAATGTAATTTGGAAGTGATTTGCAGCAATTTATGGCAGCGATGAGGGTTATTATACAAAAACACAAAACACAGACACACGAGCCCTTATTCGGTTAGGTATTCAATTTGCTATCAACTGTCTGAAAATGGCCTGCTCTAGTGACATTAGTAACCGCGAGCATAATTACTTTTGCCAATTGTTTTGTCATTATAATCTTTATGATGACACTCATCAGGATCACCGACCACAACACAACACGTACTTTAATGGTTTCCTGCTTGTCTCAGGTGCCCGGTCTCCTCTCACACCTTGCTTACCACGTTGCTACGCTGGCCGAATGAGTTTGCAGATTTTTTTACAAACATTATGGAGAACTGTCAGACACGCCTTTATCCTCAATATGTTGCCTTCCTGCAGTAAGTGATATAAAAATATCACAGTTGAGATAGAATAGAAATAGGTGTTCAATCAAACCCAAACCCCTAGTGAGCAATTAGGTATCGACCGCAATGCTCATCCAACTAGGCCTTCACTATTGTTTTCAGCTCACTAAACACCATCAATTTCAATTAAACCTCTTTAAACAATTCAGTCAATAGGCCATTGGGCATGCCCACTCGCTCTCAAATATTTGCAAATCGACATTGCAATTCTATCGCTATTGAATTCTTTATAAACTGAGTATAATGTTTACTGAACCCTATTTTTTGACATTTCATTCAGATAAAGCAAACAGGAAAGTGATTTATGATCAAATATTTGTCTAGTGAGTTCAGTAAATATTACGGAATGACGTCGTGTGGTATTTCCGACAAACGACGAATACTTTCTAGTTCAGTGTTCCTATTATTTGATAGTCAAATATATACTTAATTAATTTAATCTGATTGTGAGTAGTTTAACCCAATTAAAAAGGGTTAAAAAATCACAGTTCTAGTAAACTAAACTTATATTATTGTGGATTTAGTTTTTTTAGTAGACTTAGTAAAAGCCTATTTTCTCGAACATTGCTCTTACTTTACCTTAATGCACCTATTACTCGTAAATATAGTCGGATAATTTGATTGACAGACCAACGTTCATATATTTATAATAATATTTTAAGTGAAATAAGAGGAAAACTAAATTAATATTGTAAACCTGCGAACACAAAAAACATCGGTCGCCGTTGTAAACGCTATTTTCAAAGGATTAACAACAGATTGTCGCACTTTTGATTTTGTCATATCCATAATAAAGAATTATGACCGATGACGTTGACAGTAGTGTCAATATACTCGGATTTAATTATGGCCGGGTCGGCTAGTTAGTTATAGGAGGCGAGGCTAGCTGACTACAGCCAGATGTCCTGTTATCAATTGTCCCCGGTGTCCCTACATCCATCCCGGCATCCCGGCGAAGGGCTCACTTGATAATGGCTGTATTAGGTTTGTTTTTAAGAAGTAACGGATACATGACGTCACTTGCATAAAACTCGGATATGGTAATAAATCCGGAATCTTTATTGCGTACATTGAAATAATTTTTGCGTATTATAACAAATTCAGTTATTTCGAAAATAGTATACCTAATGATCAACGATCAAGGATAGGGTAAACGGCCGCATTCTTATAACTGGCCCAAGACTAAGGCCATAGATTTTATAACTGTAGGTTTAAAATAATAATAATTAAAATATACTACTATTATGGTAGCGGATATCACGTTGAGCATATTTAATTCTGTTTATATTATGATTTGTATCGTGAAATGAGGTAATTATAAAAGCTATTCGTTGTAAGTAATACGATATCGTGCGTTGAAACATGAACAAGTGATTAGTTAGTTGAACACCACAGCTCGCAGCTTCGGCCACGTAATGTTTTTTAATAACTGAAACTACGACGTTGTACTCCAGTTTTGGTATCGATCAGTCCGGGCTTATCTTAACCACGTTCGTGATCAACTTTGGTCGACGACATAAGACAAAATGGGTCCATAGCAAGACTTTAGTATTGGGGCCACAATGGTGCCACCGTCCTGCTTAACAACCAATCTGGTTGTGCCGTCTGATTCATTAAAAGAATGCCTCATCACATCACACATGCAACAAGTTGATAGCGTTCCCATACTCCCAATATGAATAAACTAGGTACCTATAATAATTCAATCCTTTGCAAACGATGACCACTCTTATTTACCGGCGTCAGAGGCAAACATCGCATCAATCTCGTAAAATAAATAGCATTCCAAGTAAAGTGCTGACTCAGTAGAATACGGCCATACTCCCGTAGGAAAATTCACCGCACGCGAGCAATTTTCCCCTGGACGGGTTTCGAATGGGTGACAAAGTTATCCCTTTAGACTTCCAACTTTCACATGTCTGCTTAAAAAGTTTAAGCTCCGAGCGGCGCTAAGTTTGATAGACTATTTACTGGGGAATTTTAAGTATGATAGAATTATTGATTTAGGGTTTCTCACGGCTCGAGTTTGTCGGAGTTTCGAGACGTTTCTAACTTTGGGGGATCTGTTGCAAGGTGTTAATGATGTTCTAACTTTAATGAAAGCAATTACTCTCGCACAAATGTTCCCAAATGTCCACTTAAGTAGCTCAGATTGTTCGAAGGCACTCCTTGATGAAAGACACGTGATAGCTTAGATAGATACTCTTGAAATGATTCGTAGTTTTATTCAGGACTGGTGGGTCTTGGTGTCCTGTGAAATAAATACTACTTGTATTGTACCCGAGCGCCGCGCCGCGAATAAAAAAGTTACCTTTAAAGGTCGTTGGACAAATTAAACTTTTTATTAAAATTTTCACTCGACGTCCCATGTAGAGCTCTTTGTTTGTTGCAAGCTAGATTATTTCCCGAGTATACTGAATACGAATGATTAGAATTCCCTCAGAAATTCATAAACAGTCTTTTTCAATAGAATTGCTGTCAGATGAATAGTTTTCTATAAAGTAGTTTCTGAAATTAAGTTAGAATTAGAATATTATAAAGTTTTATTTCCCTGATTTGTTAAATGAAGTAGGTAACTATTTAGATGCGCTGCGACCGACCGTAACTTATGGGTATGTTGAATATTAAACATTTAATTGTTCATAATACAACAAGCAGGGAGGAAGCGTTTCCCCTAAAATTCCCGTTGCGTCTGGTCTTGCATAAAACGTGACCACATTCGGCGCTCCTCACATAAAGTTGACCGCAAGTGTCGCGGCGCGGTGTTGGAAAGCTCCGGTTATTTGAACCTGTTATTATTCGCATCAGAACTGTCCCGGGTCGGGATTGCCGGGATTTCTGGCGCCCGACGCCCGAAGCCGTAAGCCCGCGGGTTGTTCAGCTTGTACGAAATATGTACATTCCTATATTGTGGTACAGCTGTTGCACAATCGTTTGGCTGGAGACCACAGACGCAACAATATCGTAGACATACAATCTAACAATGGAGGCGGACACGGGCGAAAACGATATACTCGTAGGTATATATATCTTTTTATCGGTATTAAGTAGGTACTACATTTTCCTTTACATGATTTGAAATAATGATTTGAATTAATTTAGTACCATTACAAAATTCAAAAGCAAACTTGTTTAAACAAGATAAGATTTTAAAAGACAATTTAATCTAATACAATATCATCCACATTGTATTCAAATTGAAATTCAAAGAACGGCGAAATGAATTCTTCAGCACATGTTTTAAATTAATGCCCAATACTAACAGAATAAACTTCTACGTACGTACCTATATCTGGATGAGGCACCGTTATATTATAACATTCATTACCACTTACTAGCTGTGCTTGCATGATTATGTTTGTAAGTAACTAGTATTCGCTTGAAAATAAATATTCTGTAGGCTTTTATGCAGCTTCTTTAGCGGGTACAAACCACACCAAGCTCGTTATACTCGTATTAATGAATCAGAAATGAGAAACGAATCAGTAATCAGGATTCAAAACATACATAGACATATATAATTGACTCATAATTAGTATTATAAAAAAAATATCAGAAGTATGTAATTTTTTATAAAATATATTTATTATCTAATTGAATCCTTTCTATAGCTCTATCTAAACCAACGGTATTCTATGGTTGCTCTGCACGACTCTGGTAACGAAATTTAAAAACAATTGTCGCGAGAGGGCGCGCGGCGCGGGCGGCGATTGTTTCGACGGGAACAAGATTGTGTATCTCTGTGGATTATCCCGATGACATTCCCATTTAAAACTTCGCAATAACCAACCAGTAGCGGTAATGCCAACTACCGGCTGTGTTGTCTAACTTGTCTAGCAGCAAGCGGGGCCTGCCGGGAGAGAGTGCATTGTTCGATCCGAACTACATACTCTAGGTATGCATGTGGACACATTTTAAGTTTATTCCTGAGTCTTTCTTGTTTAGTCATCATCTACGCTATGTTGATCCTACAGCGATACGTTTTATGCCCTTGGCATCCATGACAGGGAGTATAGCAGCTCTTATAAATATGGAACTAGGTTTCGCTGACCTATACAAATAGTGTCAAATTTATTCTACTCGTTTAATATGTAAGTTACATTAAGTAAAACTTCCGAAAAGTGTACAAAGACTTTTCAGAAAAAACAATCAAAACTTACTACGAGCACCCAACTGCCCGTCACGGGGCCGCGGGGGAAGTGGGAACTAACGACCCCGGTCACCCCGGCAAGGTATCGCAAACACCTCGGTAATGTGTTTAGCTACGTTATTGACTACAGGGTACACAAAGGAAACACCGTACAATAAGTACATTCATAGCATGGCTTCGATAACTAAGTTTTGTAAAATACTAGCACTTACCTGGTCGCTCTCCGGAGCGAATCGGAGCGAATTTTTTTTTTTATGTGAACGAATAATGTTCATTTTATTACGCAGACTGAATCTTTTTCTTTATAGATAGGAAGAAAACACATTTCGAAAATATTTTGAATTTCTGAACTGAAGTTGATGTTGCAAGTGTTGTATCATTGGTTCAAATGAAGAATTAAGCGGATATTTTTGATATTCATGTTATTTCATTTTAGCGAATTAAGTATTGTTTTTCTTGCCAACGTTATGCCTAATACCTATTATTGCGGTTTTTAGTTTGATCTCAGAGTAGTTAATATTAAAACTCCGAATAAAATAGATAACATTTCCAGTCTCGCTATATCTCGCTCATATCGAGCCGCGCTTCATTTAAACCTCGAGCAAACGCAGCTGGTTCAATGAGCAACGAAATCATAAGTCGAGCTCGTAGCGCGCATCCATCCGCCGATATTGCAGGCTGCAGCCAACTGCAGCCGCCGCCTCGCTGCAGCCGCTGCAGGCCTACGCCGATATTGCACCGTTCCGCGAAATTTATTGCAAATGTACCACAAGACATATTCCATGCGAGCGTAATGGCTGCATTACGTTCTTTGCGCGGAAATGTAACGGCAACGGGCCATCTGGGTGACTAATGCAACCCAACTTATATCTGTACGAGGATTAGCTGCTTTTTATCAGAGTGAATCAAAATCATTAAAATTTAACGTAAGATCCAAGAATGTGAAAAAATCATCCAGCCAAACATATTTGTTGGCTATTGAATTAAAAAGTACTAGATTTTAATTTTTATTTATGAATACAAATAATTGTTTCGAATTTTTTAGAGTTGCTTACCTACCTTTTGCAAAATTCACCAGCAAAAGTAGATACATTTAAATCTTTTCCCATATCGTGCTTAGTTCTGTGACTAAAAATATTTATTTTACCTATTCAAATTATTCCGAAACGTGAGTAAATGTAGTAAAATTTCCATAACAAAAACCACGAACAAGAAAGTCGCAGACAAAGAAATGTCGATATTTTTCTCTTTGATACGAGTAGTTCCACAATATAAAAACTGAACTCAACATGCGCGTTATCTATTCTTATATTACCGCGATACTTTGCCTACCTTTTGCACTTGACAGCGAGAAGTTACCGTGTTTATGAGATTGGTGATGTTTTATAGGACTGTAGTGCGGGTCCCGAGCTGCTGCCACTGCTGTCACACGAAACTTAAAAATAGTGCTCGTGATTAACGATAGGGTACCTATTTTCACGTCTATGACTATCTACGTTTGGATCTATGCCATGGAGGTATATACATGTGACAAGTTTGTACATGGCGAGATATTTTGTAACAACTTGATCGACCAGACTAGGTTTACTTAGTAGCATTGTACACACGTACCTATACTTAAGACTAAATCTAGCTAAGGAAGCAAAGGTAAAATCCAAAACTAATAGTCAGTCTTTAGATCACTACATTAACCAATTGATCGACCAAACTAGGTTTACTTACGGCCGGTCTCAATAATGTACTAACAGATGGAAGACTGTGGATAGGGCTACCATTAGTATGTTATCTGTTATATTTGTCAATTTTTGCCTCTGAAAAATTGACAAATATGACAGATGACAGCCCTATCCACAGTCTTCCATCTGTTAGTACATTATTGAGACCGGCCATTAGTGTCATTTGTACACGTACCTATATCTAATACTAATTCTAGCCAAGGAGACCAAGGTAAAATCCAAAACAAACTACTTTTAACTATATACATCTCATTTTATAAAATTATTTTCAATTTATTTTCAATAGTTGTCATTATTTGGAGTGAATAGTTCATTTTAGGATTTATATCGGATTTTTCGGATTTTCAGACACTCGTTAGTTCTGAAAAATCTACATCGCAAGAAATTGTGGATCAAGGATTATTATAGTGGACATAACGGATAACCGTATAAAAACCGTCAAGGGATTTAACTGGACATCGTGATATTTTCGATATGATTCCGATCCTTGACCGATAATTGGTTATTCGTTTGGAAGGTTTCGTATTAATCTCGTGATTCGGTAACAGGAACAGGATAAAGAAAGTGAATCATTGGAGTCGTTCATCTCGTTCTAGCATATCTCTAATCACCTGATTAGACGTTGTTGTAATTTTAATTAACTTGTCTGAAAGCGGATGTCATTTTTATTTTTGTATTTACCAGTTGATCATTAATTAGATTTTAATTGAAATGTTTTTTTTTTATATTTATTTTGTATGTATTTGTTATGACTCCATGATTTAAATTACTTACACACGCATTGTTCTTCAGGCTTTCCCATACTCTTTCTAAATATTTTCTGATGAACTACATTGTGAACTACTGAGATAAAGTACATTTTTTATCGTTGCTACATCTATAATGAGTGAATAAAGTTTGTGATATATCTAAAAATAAAAGTCTACTAGCATTGCGAAGTTATAGTAGGTAAGCTTTCCTTGCAGATGTATAACTGAACTGACACATACAGGATAATACCAGTAGACGTGCCAATATGTACGTCATTGTAACATATAGTTGGCAAGATGCACTTAAGAGATGAGATGCCTTATAGCCTTATATTTCCTTCGGGAGTTCGGGACACCAGGCAATATGTGGATGACATCCGCTGAATAGGTATGACATATGTTTTGGTTTATGTCTTCTGGGACTTGGCGAGAGAAGGAACGCAACGCGAGATAATGGCCAATTTATCGGACTCCTAACTTATTGTTAAAGTTTTTTCGAACAGAACAAAGTTCAAATTTTGATTGAGCCTGAAACGTGACGGAAATTGAGCCACTTGATTTTATAAGAGTGCAGTCTCCCGATAATAGTAGTTTCTCTTGCATTGGTTTTAGATAAGGCTAACTATATCAAGTTGTAGGAAATATAAATTCATTTCTCAATCCGAATATTTATCGCATATATAGTTCTGTATATTAAATGACCCGCGGGCTGAAATGCTGCTCGTATTTTTTTTTTATTTCAGAAACTAAATCCACGTATAGCACCTAAAATAAAATTCTAAAAGAGCCGAAGTGCACTAAGTTGAAAATTAAAAACTTTTAATCTCGCTCCAGCAACTTTAAATCACGCTTTTATTAAATTCCCTTCCTCTCGCCAACTCAACGGTCTTTGTGGCTGGTGACCTCACACCGCTCACACGATAATAATAAGATATTAACATACATTTAACTCGACCGATGTGTGTTCTACGTTCTGTGAATTCCCCGTAAACAGTTCCTTTAATGCGTCCTAACGTCGAGAGCTCGTAAAGCCGAGAATCGTGTATCGGCAACAATGAAATTAACGAGGAAGAGCCAGCAAAGGAGTCAGTCTTGTTACGGAATAACGAGTTTTATGTCGCTGTTATGACCGCGTCGGGCGGGGAATTAAGGCGAGCGTATTCGACCGTTGTAGGCATTTTGTTCACTGCCCTTTACCCCGCTCCCCTGAGTGTAAACTCGACCGCCACGCCGTGAGCCGGCCGCGCGCGGCTGTGAGGTTAATGACCCCGTGCGTAGCTGTAGATCCTACATAGCCTAGTTGGTAGTGGACCTGCCTGCGAACTGCGAAGCGAGGGGTTTCGGGTTCGATTTCCGGCCGGGGCAAATATTTATGTGACAGATAAATATTTGTACTCGTGTCATGGCTGTTATTGTGATGTGTTATATGTGTAGTACATGCCACCCGCGACACAGGTAAATACTTGTAACCTACTGCGGGGGTATGAGTGTGGAAGGGTTTTATTATTATTATTATTATTATTATTATTAGTAACTGCTCTGAGTTGGGGTGTAAGTATACTTTATTTTGATTTATTCATTGGAATTTTAGGTGTAATAAAATAAGAGTAATGATAATTTTAGCTTATCCAGTGGAGACTAGAGGTGAGTGGAGACTGACTTGAAATTTTATGATACGAAACTGTCCAATGGAGACTAGAGGTGAGTGGAGACTGACTTGAAATTTTATGATACGAAACTGTCCAGTGGAGACTAGAGGTGAGTGGAGACTGACTTGAAATTTTATGATACGAAACTGTCCAGTGGAGACTAGAGGTGAGTGGAGACTGACTTGAAATTTTATGATACGAAACTGGCCAGTGGAGACTAGAGGTGAGTGGAGACTGACTTGAAATTTTATGATACGAAACTGTCCAGTGGAGACTAGAGGTGAGTGGAGACTGACTTGAAATTTTATGATACGAAACTGTCCAGTGGAGACTAGAGGTGAGTGGAGACTGACTTGAAATGTTATGAAACGAAACTGTCCAGTGGAGACTAGAGGTGAGTGCAGACTGACTTGAAATTTTATGAAACGAAACTGTCCAGTGGAGACTAAAGGTGAGTGGATAACAAATAAGTAGGTACTTACATACAAAATTGACTAATATCATCTAAATACTAACAAAAAATAACCAACTTCAAAATAACTCGAAAACTACTTGTCAAATCTCCCTCAAATTTATGTGGAACCACATGATACGCACCAGCTTTCTATCAAAAAAAGAATCATCAAAATCGGTTCACCTACAAATAAGTAGGTACTTACATACAAAATTGACTAATATCATCTAAATACTAACAAAAAGTAACCAACTTCAAAATCGAAACGAGCTTTTTTTTCAAAATGGCGGACTTGTAGGTATGCCAGGTTCCGTACAAAAATCTTCAAACCCTTTGGATAAGATATTTTACAAGTATGTTGAGAATGATAAAAAGTATAAGAATAATTTAAAATAAAATACCTAAAGATACGTAAAAAATAATAAAAACAAAAAAATTAAAATGTGTGCCATTCACACATTTTAGAACTTAGAAGTGAAACCTTCAAAAATTTTGTTTTCAAGATAATGAGACGAATGTAAAATTTCGGGAAGATGATAATTGTAGGTTTTACTATTCCACTCCACTCCACTCCACTCCACAAATTTTGACTTTTGACTTTTTTGCCTTTTTTGACTTTAGACTTTAGACTTTTTTGACTTTTTTTGACGTTTTTGACTTGACTGTTGACTTTTGACTTTTTTGACTTTTTTGACTTTTTTGACTTTGACTTTTCTTACTTTTTTCACTTTATTGACTTTTTTGACTTTTTTGACTTTTGACTTTTTTGACTTTTTTGACTTGACTTTTTTTACTTTTTTGACTTGACTTTTTTGACTTTTGACTTTTGACTTTTTTGAATTTTGACTTTGACTTTTTTGGCTTTTTTGACTTTTGACTTTTTTGACTTTTTTGACTTTTGACTTTTTTGACTTTTTTGACTTTTGACTTTTGACTTTTGACTTTTTTGAATTTTGACCTTTTTGACTTTTGACTTTTGACTTTTTTGACTTTTTTTACTTTTTTGACTTAAGACTTTTGACTTTTGACTTTTGACTTTTTTGAATTTTGACTTTTTTGACTTTTTTGACTTTTGACTTTTTTGACTTTTTTGACTTTGACTTTTTTGACTTTTTTGACTTGACTTTTATGACTTTTTTGACTTTTGACTTTTGACTTTTTTGAATTTTGACTTTTTTGACTTTTGACTTTTTTGACTTTAGACTTTTGACTTTTGACTTTTTTGACTTTTGACTTTTGACTTTTTTGAATTTTAACTTTTTTGACTTTTTTGACTTTTGACTTTTTTGACTTTGACTTTTTTGACTTTTTTGACTTTTTTGACTTTTGACTTTTGACTTGTTTGAATTTTGACTTTTTTGACTTTTTACTTTTTTGACTTTAGACTTTTGACTTTTGACTTTTGACTTTTGACTTTTTTGAATTTTGACTTTTTTGACTTTTGACTTTTTTGACTTTGACTTTTTTGACTTTTGACTTTTTTGACTTTTGACTTTAGACTTTTTTGAATTTTGACTTTTTTGACTTTTTTGACTTTTTTGACTTTGACTTTTTTGACTTTTTTGACTTGACTTTTATGACTTTTTTGACTTTTGACTTTTGACTTTTTTGAATTTTGACTTTTTTGACTTTTGACTTTTTTGACTTTAGACTTTTGACTTTTTTGACTTTTGACTTTTGACTTTTGACTTTTTTGAATTTTGACTTTTTTGACTTTTGACTTTTTTGACTTTGACTTTTTTGACTTTTTTGACTTGACTTTTTTGACTTTTTTGACTTTTGACTTTTGACTTTTGACTTGTTTGAATTTTGACTTTTTTGACTTTTTTGACTTTTGACTTTTTTGACTTTGACTTTTTTGACTTGACTTTTTTGACTTTTTTGACTTTTTTGACTTTTGACTTTTGACTTTTTTGACTTTTTTGACTTTTTTGAATTTCGACTTTTGACTTTTTTGACTTTTTTGACATTTTTGACTTTCGACTTTTTTGACTTTTGACTTCAAGAAGTTTTCACTTCAATAATCATTTTTTCAAAACAATTTTCCATTTATTTCATAACGCGCCTAAATAAGGTATAACTTCAAAAAAGAAAACTGTCTCTCAAGCTCCCAGCCGTCACGACGAGTCGTTTGGCGACTGACACATGCTCAAGGGTGGTAGCTATCCATGCGAACCCCATGGAGAAATAATAATAGTAATAATGGTATTAAATTTAAAATCAATATTACCAATATAATCCCTCGAGGGGCCCTACCACCAGCGGGCCGGATTTAGTCGCCTTTTACGACACCCATCCGGCTTGGGATAGTATTAGATAATAATTGTGTAATTAGCACTTGACTTATACCAATACCCAAATACTATAATAGTAACTAAAGTATAAAAACGAAAAATTTTTATTATTTCAAATTACAGCAGTGTGGATACTTTGGACAGTACCTAATACGTAATATAAGTTCAGAAGGCGCGCGCGCCAAATTCGAAATTAAAATTAGTGTCGGAAATTCGACAACGTGCGGCTGCGATGCCGATTAGCACAGGTCCTACCTCGAAGGCGACTGGCGCGAGAGTAAAATTGAGTCAATTAACGCGTCGGGCGTTTCGTTGCTCGTGGAAAGGGAAAAAATAGAAATTGAAAGGGAAGTTTTTCAAAATTTCAAATTATGATCAGAAAGAAATATTGGTATCTATAGGACCTATACTGTGGTATATTTTTTATTATCTGGAAGCGATTAAAACGCGAATAAAACGCCATTTTTATGCCAGATTAGACCCCACTTTGTGATTTATTTCTATCCAATGAAATAATTGCTATCGTGTATCAAGTATGAGGGAACGAAAGAACAAAGACTGTAAAATAACATATATTTTTTTTAGAATTGTATTATGTACCATTTATGAACAAAACACCTTCAAAAATACCATTTCTTGGGATAATATCGCCTTAATATTACGTCTGTGTCTACCGCTCCACTTTACCCTTGCTTGTTGGATCTAAAATAAAACTTGCAGAAAGTACGACGCACAAATTGACATAAATTCTGCAAATCCACTGCAAATAAAATGTCACTGTTATGCATCTTGATCCCGATTTCGCCCTATCGGGAAACACGGACTCGGGAATCGGGAACTTGCGTAACAATGAATTAATATGATCAAGTGCAGGTAGACTCATGAATAGATACTTTGCATCTTTGATAATATTGTACGGAACTTTATAGTATGGCGTATTTTCAGGGCTTATTACTAAAACAAGCGTAACTCAAACTGGAATTTTAAAATATATCTATTTGCAAATATCTCTCAGAGTTTCTAGAATTTTAACACAAGGGAACCTGATAGTGGATGTACTTGAGACGTTTATGTCTCAACTGTGCAAGCGGATAAGGAAAATGGAAAATGCGATAGCAATTTGACACAATATTGAACCGCGTCCATGGGTCAAGTTTGCTTTGTTACATTATTTCACCCTACAGACTCCGTGAATATCTTTATTGCAGATCAGTCAAGTGCGACCGGGAGACTGCGTCAATCCAATTATCTACAATGATAAGCTAGTCAGTTGTAGATTCTAACTGGCAATACACAACATTGAATTTTATATTTTTAATCGAAATCAGAAAAGGAGGAAGTTCTCAATTCGGTTGTATTTTTTTGTGTTAGACGAAAACGATTGATAGATTTACATTTAGTAGTTATCTACCGCTTGTTTTTGTAGCTGTATATGCGCAGAATTAAAAATCCACAAGTTATTCTAGCCATTAAAGCCATTTGGTTCATAATGAACCATTACGCTTCAGAATGGCTGTACTCGGCCACTACACGCCGCAGGCTCCAGTTACAAAGCACTTTGGCTTCTTCACTTCTCTTGTTTTCCTTAAATAAAGACGTCTTCTTGTATTAGAAATTGTTTTTAACAAAGTTTCTTATTGTTAGACGTAACCCATACCCCCGCTTCATAATTCTTTATGTTCGGGCGGTTTGGCCACATATAAATGAGGCATAAATACCGTGAACAAATATTTATGTATCATAAATATCTCTGCTCCGCCCTGGAGTGAAACTCGGGACCCTTCGCTTCGCAACCACTAACGCTTATCCACCTCATACCCCTTTACCTGTATCGCGGGTAGGGTTGCCAGGTCATCAAACCAAATAGCCGGACAGACCAGCCAGTTTGGCCGGACATTTGTGTAAAAAGGCCGGACACCCTAAATTATTGAGATAAGTGTCTTAGTATTAACAAGATAAAAATTTTGTGGTGTCCCCCAGGCCTTTGTGATCCTTTACCATAAATCTTCTAAACGATGTGACAAGTCGAATGCAAAAAGCCTAACAAAACCGGACAGGCCGGACACCGTTCAATTTGGCCGGACACGAACTCAAAAAGCCTAACCCTGTCCGGCTTTATCCGGACGTCTGGCAACCCTAGTCGCGGGTGGCATGGACGACACAATATATAACACATGACACTATCAACCATGACCCGAGTACAAATATGTATCTGCCCCTGCCGGGAATCGAACCCTGGACCCCTAGCTTTGCAGGTAGGGTCGCGACCAACTAGGCTACAGGATCTTACAGGATCACTGTATACTAAGCTACAGGTTCGGCGGTTGGTAGTTTATAATAGTTTTTCAATTACAGTTCTAAATATATCTTTACGTTTTTCGTTCAGACTCTTTGACCTTTATTGTCATTGATTTGAACTGAAAATCCTCGGTGTTTTTCATAAACGATATTATCTCTTGTTTTCAATATTCTAAAGTTTTCCTTTACGCCGATGACTTAAAGATTGTAAAAGAAATAAACAATCCTCAGTCTAGTAGTCTTCTTCAAGACGACTTAAACCGTTTTAATGACTGGTGCCTTAGAAGTCATATGACCTTAAATGTAGAAAAATGTAAACACATTCGATTCACACGAAAAAAAGAGATACACTGTCAATCTTATTACATAAATAACACAGACATTCAAAAAATAAATCTCGTAAAGGATCTGGGTTTTTTGTTGGATCAAAAATTACAATTTAGCTCCCACATTAATAACTTGGTGTCAAAAAGCTTCAAAATGCTAGGCTTCGTGTTAAGAAATAGTAAAAGCTTCAAAAAGCCATCCACTAAAATAACACTTTTTAATACCTTCATACGAAGCAACCTTGAATATTGCAGTGTTGTATGGAATCCTCATTACGATGTTTATGTTAAACGTATAGAGAGAGTGCAAAAACGTTTTCTTTGGCACCTAAGTTTTCAATGTAACTTGGCGAAACGGTTACCTTCATATCAAGACCGTCTTAAGGCGAGCGTATTCGACCGTTGTAGGCATTTTGTTCACTGCCCTTTACCCCGCTCCCCTGAGTGTAAACTCGACCGCCACGCCGTGAGCCGGCCGCGCGCGGCTGTGAGGTTAATGACCCCGTGCGTAGCTGTAGATCCTACATAGCCTAGTTGGTAGTGGACCTGCCTGCGAACTGCGAAGCGAGGGGTTTCGGGTTCGATTTCCGGCCGGGGCAAATATTTATGTGACAGATAAATATTTGTACTCGTGTCATGGCTGTTATTGTGATGTGTTATATGTGTAGTACATGCCACCCGCGACACAGGTAAATACTTGTAACCTACTGCGGGGGTATGAGTGTGGAAGGGTTTTATTATTATTATTATTATTATTATTATTAGTAACTGCTCTGAGTTGGGGTGTAAGTATACTTTATTTTGATTTATTCATTGGAATTTTAGGTGTAATAAAATAAGAGTAATGATAATTTTAGCTTATCCAGTGGAGACTAGAGGTGAGTGGAGACTGACTTGAAATTTTATGATACGAAACTGGCCAGTGGAGACTAGAGGTGAGTGGAGACTGACTTGAAATTTTATGATACGAAACTGTCCAGTGGAGACTAGAGGTGAGTGGAGACTGACTTGAAATTTTATGATACGAAACTGTCCAGTGGAGACTAGAGGTGAGTGGAGACTGACTTGAAATTTTATGAAACGAAACTGTCCAGTGGAGACTAGAGGTGAGTGCAGACTGACTTGAAATTTTATGAAACGAAACTGTCCAGTGGAGACTAAAGGTGAGTGGATAACAAATAAGTAGGTACTTACATACAAAATTGACTAATATCATCTAAATACTAACAAAAAATAACCAACTTCAAAATAACTCGAAAACTACTTGTCAAATCTCCCTCAAATTTATGTGGAACCACATGATACGCACCAGCTTTCTATCAAAAAAAGAATCATCAAAATCGGTTCACCTACAAATAAGTAGGTACTTACATACAAAATTGACTAATATCATCTAAATACTAACAAAAAGTAACCAACTTCAAAATCGAAACGAGCTTTTTTTTCAAAATGGCGGACTTGTAGGTATGCCAGGTTCCGTACAAAAATCTTCAAACCCTTTGGATAAGATATTTTACAAGTATGTTGAGAATGATAAAAAGTATAAGAATAATTTAAAATAAAATACCTAAAGATACGTAAAAAATAATAAAAACAAAAAAATTAAAATGTGTGCCATTCACACGTGTTAGAACTTAGAAGTGAAACCTTCAAAAATTTTGTTTTCAAGATAATGAGACGAATGTAAAATTTCGGGAAGATGATAATTGTAGGTTTTACTATTCCACTCCACTCCACTCCACTCCACAAATTTTGACTTTTGACTTTTTTGCCTTTTTTGACTTTAGACTTTAGACTTTTTTGACTTTTTTTGACGTTTTTGACTTGACTGTTGACTTTTGACTTTTTTGACTTTTTTGACTTTTTTGACTTTGACTTTTCTTACTTTTTTCACTTTATTGACTTTTTTGACTTTTGACTTTTTTGACTTGACTTTTTTTACTTTTTTGACTTGACTTTTTTGACTTTTTTGACTTTTGACTTTTGACTTTTGACTTTTGACTTTTGACTTTTTTGACTTTTTTGAATTTTGATTTTGACTTTTTTGGCTTTTTTGACTTTTGACTTTTTTGACTTTTGACTTTTTTGACTTTTTTGACTTTTGACTTTTGACTTTTTTGAATTTTGACCTTTTTGACTTTTGACTTTTTTGACTTTTTTGACTTTTTTGACTTTTTTTACTTTTTTGACTTTAGACTTTTGACTTTTGACTTTTGACTTTTTTGAATTTTGACTTTTTTGACTTTTTTGACTTTTTTGACTTTTGACTTTTTTGACTTTGACTTTTTTGACTTTTGACTTTTTTGACTTTTGACTTTTGACTTTTTTGAATTTTGACTTTTTTGACTTTTTTGACTTTTTTGACTTTTTTTACTTTTTTGACTTTAGACTTTTGACTTTTGACTTTTGACTTTTTTGAATTTTGACTTTTTTGACTTTTTTGACTTTTGACTTTTTTGACTTTGACTTTTTTGACTTTTGACTTTTTTGACTTTTGACTTTTGACTTTTTTGAATTTTGACTTTTTTGACTTTTTTGACTTTGACTTTTTTGACTTTTTTGACTTGACTTTTATGACTTTAGACTTTTGACTTTTTTGACTTTTGACTTTTGACTTTTGACTTTTTTGAATTTTGACTTTTTTGACTTTTGACTTTTTTGACTTTGACTTTTTTGACTTTTTTGACTTGACTTTTTTGACTTTTTTGACTTTTGACTTTTGACTTGTTTGAATTTTGACTTTTTTGACTTTTGACTTTTTTGACTTTGACTTTTTTGACTTGACTTTTTTGACTTTTTTGACTTTTGACTTTTGACTTTTTTGACTTTTTTGAATTTCGACTTTTGACTTTTTTGACTTTTTTGACATTTTTGACTTTCGACTTTTTTGACTTTTGACTTCAAGAAGTTTTCACTTCAATAATCATTTTTTCAAAACAATTTTCCATTTATTTCATAACGCGCCTAAATAAGGTATAACTTCAAAAAAGAAAACTGTCTCTCAAGCTCCCAGCCGTCACGACGAGTCGTTTGGCGACTGACACATGCTCAAGGGTGGTAGCTATCCATGCGAACCCCATGGAGAAATAATAATAGTAATAATGGTATTAAATTTAAAATCAATATTACCAATATAATCCCTCGAGGGGCCCTACCACCAGCGGGCCGGATTTAGTCGCCTTTTACGACACCCATCCGGCTTGGGATAGTATTAGATAATAATTGTGTAATTAGCACTTGACTTATACCAATACCCAAATACTATAATAGTAACTAAAGTATAAAAACGAAAAATTTTTATTATTTCAAATTACAGCAGTGTGGATACTTTGGACAGTACCTAATACGTAATATAAGTTCAGAAGGCGCGCGCGCCAAATTCGAAATTAAAATTAGTGTCGGAAATTCGACAACGTGCGGCTGCGATGCCGATTAGCACAGGTCCTACCTCGAAGGCGACTGGCGCGAGAGTAAAATTGAGTAAATTAACGCGTCGGGCGTTTCGTTGCTCGTGGAAAGGGAAAAAATAGAAATTGAAAGGGAAGTTTTTCAAAATTTCAAATTATGATCAGAAAGAAATATTGGTATCTATAGGACCTATACTGTGGTATATTTTTTATTATCTGGAAGCGATTAAAACGCGAATAAAACGCCATTTTTATGCCAGATTAGACCCCACTTTGTGATTTATTTCTATCCAATGAAATAATTGCTATCGTGTATCAAGTATGAGGGAACGAAAGAACAAAGACTGTAAAATAACATATATTTTTTTTAGAATTGTATTATGTACCATTTATGAACAAAACACCTTCAAAAATACCATTTCTTGGGATAATATCGCCTTAATGACTACCCAATTGAAACGGTAATTAAAATATCTGATTACAGGATATTACAAGCCGCAAATAATTTGATTCGAATTATGCCGACGGTACATTATTTATAGTTATATAATACAAGCGGAAACAATTTTATATGCTAATAGCAGAACGGCATGAAGTTTATCTGATAAGCCGTATTAAATTGCAGTTTACTGCACAACGAATTCATATAAAACATTCGTGAAAAATACTACATTTCTTTTGTAATTCTCGAAAGTTACTAGTTGAAAGAGTTGTTATATTGTAATTACTCAGATTATTATCTTTGAGAAATAATTTTATTGTGAAAAACTATTTAGTATAACAACTTTGGCTACCTTGGAATTGAAGAGGGACCAACTCGGCCTGAAATGAAGGTCACAATCAATTGAGCCGCAAGTGCGATGGCTTATGGCATGCCTTTTTCTTTCACAACGCAGTAGTCATTTATCCAACCACCCTGCTGCCGTCCATGGTCAATTCTTTCTAGAGAGATGTTGTCGCTTGTTAGCACACCCGGGGTTTCCTTGGATTCCTTTCCTTTAGAATTTAGATTTTACTCTAGAACAGTAGGTAATACTGAATCGCACCAAAACATATTCAAAGACCGGTGCAGAATTATCACTGTATCATGTTTGATTTGAAAAGTTATTGAACAATGCCAGAGAAATGGCAGTGAGTGGCGATTAGCGTGTTCAACTACGAATGATTCTATTTGTAACATCACTTCATATGTGGCGGATATTCATAGCTATCATGTAATCAACTCAACCTAACGGTAGTGGATTCCTAACCGATTTAACCTCCTATCTTTACTAAATGATATAAATAAAATAAAGACCGGGGTTTGGATCAACTGACAGGGTTAAGGGTTAACCGGTGAAGTAAACAACGTGTGGTAACCCATACACTAGAAGGGTTAACGCAATATTTTATGAAGATTAATATGGATAAACATGGATTTAACCGGAATAGGAGGTGGCAACAACATGGACAAGAGTAAACTCGCTATATCGACCCATTTGCATTGTGCTAGCCAATTCGTACACTGAATAATTGATCAGTATACAATCCGGGTTATTTTTACTCTAGGGTTTTTAGGGTAATCGGAGAAATTAACCTCCGTCACCCAGGTTTATTAATTTGATATTTTATTAATTTGAGGCCGCTACTAACTGAACTTTATTTATTTATCCACTGTTTGCTAAACATGACGAAAATTTCTCTATAACAAGCTCACACTCCCACACACACGCTCAAGTCGCATTACACGAAAAAAATAAAGAAAAGTATGAAACAAAAAAAGTTTCGCAATTCGCTTGATATGTCCTCCAAAAGTCATCATTACAAGTGTCTTAAAGACTTTCTCAGTCAAAAGTTTCGATTGGAACCTTTGAACTGAATTCCGTTTGATCCGTCCGAAGGTAAATTGTTCAAAGTAATCATACCCCTTTATATCCTAGAGTTGGAGCCCACCTTCGGCTAGAATTTCATGCCGCGTTCAGTTACTTTTTATCTCGGTAGATACATAATACATTACAGGTCCAAAATGTATATTTTATTTCTTTACATAAAATATCTAAGACAGCATTTGTAGACTAAGTTTGGGATCGGGAACGTTGGGAAGAAGGCCCGTGCTCATGTAAGTACAGATTAAAAACGTTTTGGGTGAAATACATTATACATACATGTAGGTATAAAGAGAATATTTTCTTCAGATTCAGACTTCAGACTTCGATAGTGTTTGAGCTAATTCAAACATATTCGAAGATGAAGAATATTTTGGCGCGCTCCACTTCACACCTCGGCCTCTGGTTATGGCTATACTAAATTAAATATAACCATAATAATAATTATGATAGGTCTATTTTTAAGCATTTTATTTTTCTTATGCTTACATGTAATTTAAAACATTTTAATTACTTACTGAAATTTTTACGCTAAGTGTTTCTCTTAAAACCGTTACCTGTAAAGGGGTTGAAATTGATTCATTTTTCCAAAGGTCAAAAAACAATCAGCGGCAAAAAAAAGGAAATAGTTCGTGATTGAAGTCATTTAATTACTGAGAGGTATCGTAATCCCACTTTCAATAACGAGTACGTTCCAATCTGTTGTTTTTTGGAGGCGCTAAGCCGTGCCGGGAGCCAAGAGCTGTGCCGAGAGTACGAGTAGCAATCTCAACTCGTGGGAATACTCGCGTGCTGAGCCGTCCGCACACCTGGCTGTGATAATCCGCGGCATTACCGCATGCGATTCTAGGAAATTGTATGCTCACATTGCTTACTTGTCGAACGTACCTCGTAAATGGTACAAGTTTGATAGTGTTACGTAACTATAATATATCATTGCGATGTTATGTATTTTAACTGCTAGTTCCAACATGAAATATAAAGCGAAAGGGGTATTCTACGGTATTGGTTATTCCGTATTATATATATATATTATTATATTGTTATTATTATATTCCTTTTACCTTACGCCATGATACGAGTATATTTCAACTTCTCCTAACGTTCCATCAATATTCCAAAGTATTTCTGTTGAACGTATTGTTCTACGTGATCAATAAAATCATCTGTTCTACAACTTCTACATCACAGAGTACTTAATTCTACATTATTGACATTTCAATTCCATAATCTAAATAAATATTTAGTTTTTCTATATGACATTTCTAATATAACAGCTTCTGCATTGGACAAGTGTTGTAGAATAGAGGTCCGTCCCTGGACCTTCACTGGAGAAACATGGCCTCGCCTACCTATACAATAACGTGGTTATATGTATGTAGTTATTGATCATAATTATTAATTCTTGAGATGAAATGGTTCTCTAGATAAAACTCATCACTTCAATGACTTTATATCAATTGAAAGTTTGTGAAACAGAGCCGGCGACGACTTGGTCGGTTCGCGGCAAACTGGAAGTTAGACGGTACAAGTTAGATCTAGAATATAATTGCGATACCGCATGAAAATAAATAGGTACGTATTATTTTGTATACTCGTATAACGTGTTACTACATTATGAAATATTTCTTCAAAATATGTTAAAATAAACTTAAATAAATAAATGCGAGTTAAACTAGCTTGGAGAAGGCTCCGTACGTTGATTATGTATTTACCGTTATTTTGTTTTATTTTTTTTATGGAAATAGCCGGCAAACGAGCTGACGATCCACCTGATGGTAAGAGGATATCGTCGCCCATGGACATCAGCAACACCAAAGGCATCACTGATGCGTTGCCGGCCAAGAAAGAGAGAAGAAAAAGAAAGAAAGAACTGGTTCTCAAGCCCCCAGCCGGAACACGACGAGTCATTTTTCTATTTTATTCATTTTTGCCCGTTTTTAAGACCATAGACTTCGCATTTGCCTGGTTTTTTTCATTTATAAATGTAGATAATAAAAATTATTGAAATTACCGGTTCTCATGTTATGATAAGACGAAAAAATCTTAAGACTAAACATGTTAAAACCCATAATCTCATAAATACACAACACAACTGAAGAACTGTCAAGAGAGCATTTTAATAGAAGGTAAAAATGTTAAATTAATCTGTCAGGCAACTGTATAGGCGGCAGTAACTCCGCAGTCTCCGCACCGCCGCAGCTACACGAGGGTTGATAAAGTTAGAAAAGTAATAATACGTGAACTAGTTGGTCGGCAAGTGTTATGTAGTTGGCAACTTGTTAATACAATGTGCGGTCCACTGCCGCATGCCGCATGCCGCATGCCGCTGGACGTGCGTGACTTGCCGCTTGTAAGCTTGTTACTCACACGTAACGCTTTGAAAACGTATTTAGTAACCATTACGGCTATATTAAGTTTGGTAGCAAACCTAGAGCTTCATGATTGAGTTCTGGAATGGACTCCATCTTGGATTATGGATTTGTCAAATATCTTACTTGCCAAATAACCTCAGAAAAAATCTAATTTCTTATGCCTGTGAGCTTGATGTGGCACGAAATGCTCAAGAAAATATTGCAGCCATGTATCGTCACCTAATAAATCCAAACTCGTCCAAGTGCAATCTTGCCTAAATCGATCCATCGTAAACAGACAAGCTGTCGAGCCTTGAGAGCTTCATTACCTGAATAAATAAGCGATTGATTGGCTTTTGAAAACTAAACAGATACCGTTAACCGATATTACGAGTAGTTAGGAATTTAACCACTAGTTGCTGTTTAGACACGTTGATAGAAAAGTTAGTCGCTGCAAATAGAGGGGCTAGAGGGAATCGGTTCACGTTTACGATAGCAACTTGCGGATGATACAGTCCCCTGCAAAGAAAAGTGACCCATCTCTTAATAAACACACAGTAAAAGATGGGTTACTTTTCTCTGCAGGTGACTGTACCTACACTGTCCAATTTAAAACTTGTTATTCCGGCATTTATTTATTAGTTTGGATTAGTAGATGTTTGTATTTATTTAATACTAATAAAAAATGAGAATTAATCTTCTCTATCAGTAACTCATTCCTTCCTTTATTGACATCTGCAAAAACACTCGCAATTTTTTCCGTCAAATACTTACGAGTAGGTATTACTTCAACAATCTTTTCTATGTTATTCATAAAAAATACATTACTTCTACAGGTACTACATTATTAATAAGTCCGGGAAGCTCCGGCTAAACGTTTATTACAACAATATCTGCAAAGTGTTCCGATAAACTTATTTGCAGGCTCTCATTAATGACCCCTTATATCGCGATAAAATTTTATAAGATCAGGTGCCGCGCGCCGAGCTTCGCGAAAATGAGCTCTTTCGTGTAATGGAACCGTAACACCGTAGTTAATGGTCACTCCGGAGTGTTATCATCACGTTTAATGACACCACGACCAAGTGATATTCAATAAATACGTGTCTTGACACTCATGAACCTGTTACGATTCGTAAATTAAACCAACATCGCATCTCCTATAAGAATGTAGTACAACTTTGCTCACGCATACAGAAAATGAAATTCAATCGCACTGTCATTGAGATGCAGACGTTTTAAATGAGAATAAACTTACAAAGTCTTTAAGTCTTTGTAATGAAATCCATTTGCAGGTAGATCACAGCTGATCTTGATCTAATTCTGTAATGGCTACTCAACAGTAGGCACCGCTTCGATGTCTATAAAAAAATTAAAATGTGTGCAATTCACACGTGGTAGAAGTGAAACCTTCAAAAATTTTGTTTTCAAGATAATGAGACGAATGTAAAATCAACTCAACTCGTCTCCACTCACCTCTAATCTCCACTCACCTCTAGTCTCCACTCACCTCTAGTCTCCACTCACCTCTAGTCTCCACTCACCTCTAGTCTCCACTCACCTCTAGTCTCCACTCACCTCTAGTCTCCACTCACCTCTAGTCTCCACTCACTTCTAGTCTCCACTGGACAGTTTCGTTTCATAAAATTTCAAGTCACCCCCGTACTAAAGAAGTTTTCACTTCAATAAAAACAATCTAATAAAAAGCCTGTCTTTTTGAAGTGAAAACTTCTTTAGTACGGGGGTGACTTGAAATTTTATGAAACGAAACAGTCCAGTGGAGACTAGAAATGAGTGGAGACTGACTTGAGTTGAGTTGGAGTGGAGTGGAGTGGAGTGGAATAGTAAAACCTACAATTATCATCTTCCCAAAATTTTACATTCGTCTCATTATCTTGAAAACAAAATTTTTGAAGGTTTCACTTCTAACACGTGTGAACTGCACACATTTTAATTTATTTTAAACCCCCGTTAATGTTCTGAAAGCAGCAATTATCTGCGCTTTACAGAATATTAATACGCCACTTATGGGAGCGCGGCTGTATTGCCGTGCGACAGCGGTGTAACCAACTCCATCGGTTTTATTTATCGCCGCCTATAAAATGTTGAGCACTCGTAATACTGGAGACGTTAACATTGATATTGGAAGAAATATGTCATAGTAGAAGCTACACACTACATAGTAAAGACATAAAACAGATACGCACAGAAGGATTACTCCACACAAGCGCGCTCGAGAAACGCACACACAGACACTGCTAAATACTGCCCCCTTTCGCATTATTTTTTGAGTCCGTGAACGGTGTCTATGTGTGCGTCTGGAACGCTCCATGTATTGAGTTACACTTCTGTTCTCTCTATTTTGTGGCATAGACTAGTTAGTACCTAGGTAGTGAGTAATGAGCGCGTCATTTATATGGTAAATAGACAGCAACTGTATTGATAGGATTAATTCAGCGTCGTACGTTCAGAACGACTAGTATTGATGTCGCCGAATCCATATAGTAAATTGTATAAATAATTCATGGCGACCTTTGAGGGATTTTAGCAGTGAACAGGAAGTCACGTCAACTCTGTCACATTACTTCACCAAATGTCATGTATTTCATAGATATGCACAAAAAAGGCAAGTTCTTATCATCACAACTTTTCTTAGCGCAAATATTTAGCGCAAACCTCATCTGTTGGCTAAGGGGTTCTATTTTTAGGCCGAGTGCGCTCCGAGGTAGACGAACGTCTCTTGACGGCTGACGCTCTCGTAGTATTTTTCTCTATCTGCTTAGTATTCAAAAAACGTGCTACTACGTTTCCGACAAGGAATTACCGATTCGGCGTGAGTTTGACTACATTTCGATCATTAAATTTGTAACACGGCGACGGACTAGCAATCGGTGCGTAACCTTTGCTAGACTGACACTTTGATGATTATCGTCCTTTAAATATCACATGATAACTCTAGCATCATAGATTTCGCTGGACTTCTAGACATTTAATCAAACCATTTTGTGCATGTCAATTTAGGTAATTTTGTTTTTATTCGACGTAGCGTACATGCAAGTCGGTGTTGCTGACTGATACATGCCGTTTGCCATTCAGAACTTAAACGGCATGAAGTCAGAAACGTCGCAGTCCCCTGAACGCTGGTATGGGAAGGACGCACACGGAATCATCCCTTAAACCAACGGAATAATTTGCGCGCATAAGTGTTTCTCTTCGATTAAAATGTAGATGCCTAAAAATACTGGCCAAACCAGACCACGTGCAATGTTGGATTCTATAGTTCATCGACTTATTGACTACTTAAGCTAACTTAGCCCTGATGGCACGCGTGGTAAGTCAAAGGAAGAAGGCGAGAAACTATGTATTACCCGATCCGATGTCAAACAAAACACGCCGCTCCGATTACGACAACACTGTTATATGACTGCTATCAAACGAAATATATCCATATTTTTGCAACCTCCGATATTCGATCACGTTTTATGGGGGTGGGGGTTTATTTTTTTGGTATATTGTAACATTTAAATAAACCGTCGCGATGGCGGCTCGTAGCCCGCATGCCAACACTAAAAGCAAACACTATGATTGGTAATATTGGTATACGATGGAACGGGTCAACACATACTTTTCATCCCATCAAATAAAAGGGAATTAAATCAAATAAACAGAACTGAATAAAAGATTGAATTGAATTTGCGTTAGGTTTCCAATTCCTTTAGCTCAGCCAAAATAAAATGTTCTCAATTAAATGGTCTGAGCAAAGTATAGCTGAGAATGAACAGCAAGTAACATACCTCACATCTCAAGCACATGTTGTATCTTCGGATAGTGTGTGAGCGTTTGTTCTTACCTGAAATATAAAAATTATTATTAGATGATATTTCTTGATTCAGGCAAGTTAAAAACATAATAGAAATGGAATTATAAAAGAAACAAAGCAGAAATATGAATTAAAGAAAAAGCTAAATTTACGTCTTTATGACCAAACTTTGAGACGATTTAGAAACACAATAGAATATACTTTATTGTGCACACTAATAGAAATAACTATATTATAGAACAAAACAAATGATTCAGAGCACAAAAGCCAGTGTTATCGCCACGAGTATTATATTCAGCTCAGAATAGAGGCGAAAGTTTCCACAGAACGTTTCTCTCCTACAACTAAACCGCCCTCATTTTACTTTGAAACAATTAACGTGAGTGATAATAGTAGTTATATTATATATCAGTTTTCGTTTCAATATAAGTATTCTTGTTTTTTTCTAAAAAAATTGAGGATATATTTTTCTAAACAATATTTTATGTACAAACAATATTCTATCCGTTTATACATTGTACGCTCACAGTAACAAGAATTTTTCGCCTATTTTTTTATAAATTTTAGCCTTTACTTTATATAATATTCTGGTTAATACGCTTAAACAAGGCTTAAACTAATTTAGTATTCCAGCTAGTTCACCAGCATATTCGTAAAAGAGTAACAAACAGCCATTCTTTAAAACTTTTATAATATCAGTAGATACTAATATTAATTTCAAACTTTTGTAATCAATGTTAAGTCACGCGTAAAATCGGACGACTTTAGACTAATACTGAGTCCGTCTATTTGAACCGCTAAGCGGGCATCACACTCGAGTCAACCCGGGCATCCGGACGAAGGGTCTCAAAGGTAATATTTATTTAAGAGGTAATTTCGTTATTGAGCACGTCATCGCGTCAGCCGCTGGGAGCCGCAGCCTCTCAAAGCTCGCTATAATCTGCCACCGGCCGGCGGCCGCCCTAATTAAATCATTAACATTTATATTTGCGTCCAGGAATACCATGTCGGTACGAGTTTCGTGGATAAAAGTTTAACCCATTGAGACTTCTCAAACCTATTGGTTTGATTTGACCGTAATTAAGTATCACTATGCTTCAAAATAGTTTAGTTGTTATTTAATTGCAAATAAATATAAACTGGGAAGATTCATAACGGACCTTTTGGAATTTTGGACGTCCATTGCTTCTGTTCTCGTTTATTAAGTAGCCTCATATTAACACCAATAGAAAATGCCGCGAATTAACACGTTATAAATAATTAATCATTAAAATATTGGCAAGATACGAACTTCGGTTCAACAGTACCTATTATCGGAATCATTCTTATCGAAATAAAATAATAATAATAAAAATGATTAATTGCCACAAACAAGATTAAAAATTACGTGGAGAGAAAAGAGCAGACAAAAAAGTTTGTGAATGGGCAACAGGAAGTGGCTTAGCTTGTGCTGACATAGGACGATGGTCAAATGTAGCGCTGTTTTTCAGCCACTCCCTATCCCTTTGTTGATGGACGGGAGTAAAGCTCCAATGTCCCCGGCTCTTTAATTTTAGCAAAAATTTCCTCCATAAAACGTGTCCTCGCTAAAACCATAAATACGTGGTCGTACGTAAGTCGCTCGTGAGCTGTCACGCAAAAAGATCGCGTACACTATACGTACTTAAACTAACTACCCTCGTAAAATAAAAAAATAAAAATGACTAAATGCGATAATTGTGATAAAATCATAACTAAAAAAGCACCGGGGCTTGAATGCAACAAGTGCGGCAAATATGTACATGCCAATCAAGTGTGTTCTGGATTGTCATCCAAGCAACTGTCGGCGTTACGTAATGCGGAGAACTTGGAGTGGACGTGCGTCGAGTGCCACCGAGAATCACCAGGAAGAAAGTCGTTTATAATCCCAGACGATGATGAAGAGGACGAAGAAGTCAATATCGAGCTGGTAGATGACTCAGACACCCATACAAGTAAACTCATTCGTGACATAACAAAAGAGGTTAAAAAAGCGCTAAAATTAGAACTTTCGTCTGTGAATGCATCGATAAACAACTGCTGTAAGAAGATGGAGGATATATACAAAACTCTGGAAATCTTTGGAAGTAAAATTAAAGACCTAGAAAACAAGAGTAGTCATCTTGCAAATCAAAATACTCACTTACAACTAAGAGTAGATGCGTTAGAACAACATATAACAGAAATAGAACAGAAACAACTAGAAAATATGGTTGAGGTTGTAGGAATCCCAGAAGCTCCGAATGAAAATTTAGAAACAATTGTAACAAAACTAGCCAGCAAGTTAAATATGGACAGCAAACAGGTGAAAGATGTGCGGAGGATAAGTGGGCGAAACGGAAAAGAAGGCGTTATTCGAGTGCAACTACAGCTAGAAGAAAATACTGGCCAGTGGATTCAGGCCTCGCGAAGAGATACGTTGGCTGTGGAGCAAATTCTACCTGACGCCAATCCTGAAGCCGGCAAATGCAAGATTATGATACGCCGCGCGCTCACTAAAGCTAATAAAACTCTTCTGTGGAACACAAAGCAGCTGCTAAAAGATACCTATAAGTATATCTGGTTTCAAAATGGTAAAGTATTGGCATGTAAGACTGACAACGCCAAACCAATAATCATAAGAAACCTAAAAGATGCTGAAAAAAATTCCGAACTACATAATGAAAATCGGTAACAGTGTCAATAACAGTCAAATCAGGTGCACAGGAGGTAACTGAAATATTCGAATGTCCTAATATCAATGACTATAGTTTGCTTTTACCTAAAAATACCTGTAATTTAACCATTGTTCATATTAACATAAGATCCCTGTGTAAAAATTATACCCAAGTTTTGCAATTATTTAATTCATCCTCTATTAATATTGATGTCCTTATCCTTACGGAGGTAGGAATATCTGAGAACCTAAAGGAAATGTTTCATATCAACGGATATAAAATGTGCAGTAAACTACGTGTAAATCGAAAAGGTGGTGGTATTTTAATGTATATTAAAAATAATCATGAATTCGAAACAGTAAACACTTCCTTAGAACATTGTGAATCAATAATCGGAACACTAACAACGTCATATCACTATAAAGCTATTATCTGCGCATTTTATAGACCTCCAGATGAAAGTAAATATTTATTTATCAGGGAACTTAAACAGCTACTATGTAAAGATTTTTACATGCACTCCGACTTATACTTACTAGGAGATATAAACATCGATTTAAAATGTAAAAATAACATCCGTGATTCATACATAAACAGCTTAGCGGAGTGTGGTTTAACGAGCGCGATATCAGACTACACAAGGATTGAAAAACGAAACAACTTGGTCACTCGCAGTTGCATAGATCACATTTTTGTAAGATCGCGCTCGTTAGAACTTTACTCTGCGGCGCTCGGTACTGTAATGGCGGATCATAGAATGATTGTGTTGTCGGGTGTTGCCGCTGGAGCGGTGCATGTACAGGATGATGCAAATTACACCACAATAATCAACTATAATAAACTAAATCAACTATTAGATAGGTTAGATTTTAGTGCTGTTAGTAATATGGACTGCCCGGTTCAGATTTATAGTTACCTTAAAAATTCCTTTATTTCATGTTACGACCAGGCGAAAAATGTAAAAATGATAAATACAATTAGTAAAAGAAACAAAGATAGGTGGATTAATGAAAAAATTAATAAAATGTGCCAGAAGCGAGATGAACTATTTATAGAATGGAAGAAGGATGTCAGTAATAAAATGCTTAAGTTAGAATTAAATAAACAAAGGAATAAAACCCGTAAAATAATAGAAAAGTCGAGAAATAAATATTATTACAATATGATAAATGTTAATAAAGAAAACCCTAAAAAGCTATGGGAAATACTTAATACTTTATCTGGACGTATATGTAAGTCAGTAGATGAAACGATATTAAAAGCTTTCAAGAAAAGCCAATTATCGGTCAAGAATATAGCTCAAAATTTCGGGACGGAGTTTGACGATAACGTGAAAAAAATATTGCCTGTTTGTAACAAGAGCATAATTAATGAGGCTGAGTATGTGTTTCCGGAAAATAGATCAATGATGTTCAAGAAAGCGTCTACCGATGGTATAAAAAAAATCGTTAATAGTCTTAATGTTAATAAGTCCTCAGGAATAGATGGTATTCGATGCATAGATATTAAGAGAGTGAGTGACAAAATATTAAATGCGATAGTGAAACTTATTAACACTTCTGTGGCGTTAGGATTATATCCAGATGAATTGAAAACTGGTATTGTAAGACCTATTTATAAAAAAGGTTGTCATAACAATTATGAAAACTACAGGCCAATTACTATACTTCCAGTCATAGATAAAATAGTAGAAAAATTTATATGCAAACAAATTCAGGACTATTATAAAACTTATGATGTACTTGCGAATTCTCAATTTGGCTTTCAATCCAATAAATCTACTTCAATTTTGCTTTCAAAATTCACCGATGAAATAAACCTACACCTAAATGACAAAAAACACGTTCTATTGCTTTTCATTGATTTCAGCAAGGCATTTGATACACTCAAACATGACACACTTATTAGTAAACTAGAAAATACGGGTGTACGTGGCCCTATCCTAAAATGGTGTGAGAATTACCTCCATAATAGAAAATTTCAGGTCAAGATAGCAAATGAGCTTAGTGACGAAATCCCAGTTTGTACAGGAACAGCGCAAGGATCGGTGCTTGGACCTTTGCACTATCTAGCATACGTGAACGATATGCAAAATGTAATCGGCAAATGTTCAATTTATCAATACGCTGACGACACATGTCTTATTGCAGCTGACCCTGACGCTCATATAGCAGAAAGATGGCTCCAAGATGATTTCACTAACTTATGCAAATGGGCTCATGACGTAGGACTTGTTATTAACTCAAGTAAAACCAAAATAATTCATGTGAGATCAAACTACCTGCGAAATAATAATATGCCGATAAATATAGTCGCGCACGAACATGCATGTCTACACGCACCTACTCAATACAACTGCACATGTAATCTATTAGAACAAATATCTACTTATAAATATCTGGGTCTAATTGTTGACGAAAGATTTAGCTGGAGCAATCACATTGATTATGTATGTAATAAATTGAGAGCCATGTTGTCCAAATTTGCGATTATGAAATATAAAGTCCCATACAAAATCCTTATTAACCTGTATTACGCCCTAGCTGAATCTATTATCTCTTATGGCTTAACTAGCTATGGGCGAACGTTTAATACATACCTAGATAAAATCCACAGATTACAGTTGAGGCTCTTAAAAATAATACTACCTAGTAAAATTAAAAACAGGCTGGAAAGCGAAAATGGAATCAAAATATTCAAGTATTGCAAAGTATTACCGATACATGAAAAAATTAATATGCTACACTTACAAGAACAATATAACAATAAAGAAATTCAAAATAAAATTAATCACAGTAAGATGACTAGAAAGGTGACACAAAATAAATTACATGTCCCCAAAATGAGAAATTACTATGGGAAACGGACGCATAAATACATAATACCTAATTTAATAAATAAAATTCATTATAAAACAATAATGGAAATAAATGAAAAAAACTACAAGTTAAGAATAAAACAGTTATACTTTAGTTATTTGGAACAAGAAAAATTCTACTGCTAAAACCTAATCACACAATAGCAACCCTTATTATTATTATTTTAATTATATATTACCAATGTTTGCCCGGTCAGCTAGTAAATATATAGAAATAAATGATTGTACGGATGAGGTGTGCGTGCGATGTATAGTGTGTTTGGTGTGTGTGTGTGTGTGTGTGTGTGTGTGTGTGTGTGTGTGTGTGTGTGCGTGCGTGCGTGTGTGTGTGCGTGCGTGTGTGTGTGAAAATAAAAATATAATATAATACCCGAAAATAATAAGTACAAATAATATTACATAACGTTAACGGCATCATCCTGTACATGCAGCATTCTTTAACGGCCGGTCTCAATATTATACTGTCAGTGAAACTCTGGTACATATCAGAGATAAAAAGTAAACATTGATCTCTCGCTAACTGCCGTCTCACAAATCAAAAGTAAGCAAAAAAAAGTAAGATCATCGATAGATAATATTTCAGTGACATTTCTGCCTCTGGTTTTTAAGTCCCTCTGAAAATTTCGTTTTCGCATAACAATATATTTTTTTATACTTTTATACTTTTTAACCGACTTCAAAAAAGGAGGAGGTTCTCAATTCGACTGTATTTTTTTTTTTTTTTTTTTTTTTTATGTTTGTTACCTCAGAACTTTGGACTGGGCGAACCGATTTTGATGATTCTTTTTTTAATCGAAAGCTGGTAGCTGTCATGTGGTCCCATATAAATTTTATTGAGTTTTGACAATGGCATCCATGAGAAAACTACATAAGTCGTAAATTTGTGTTAAGATGTGCGTGACAAATTGACGAATAACTCAACATCACGCCAACCGATTTCGATGATTCTTTTTTTAATCGAAAGCAGGCGCTTGTCATGTGGTCTCACATAAATTTGAACGAGATCTGACAACTATGTAGTTTTTGAGACTTTGAAGTCGGTTATTTTTTGTTAGTAAAATTTAGATTATTTATATTTTTTATCATAAAAAGGAACTCAGTGTTTTTGATTATAAACTTATTTCATTTTAATATTAAAATGATAATTTGTTCCAAATGTACTGGAAATTTCGCGGATGAAGTTAATAAAATAATGTTATGTGTAACCTGGAACAATGCTTCACTAGTAACAAAACGCAGCATTTGACGTTTATCACTCATGGGTATCCCGGACGACGATGACATGTTATTGTCATTTGACATTCGTTTATGTCGCTTGGTTACCCAAAATATAAACAACGTGTATTTTCTCACAATTTTAGTACTTAATATTAATTAGTTTTATGAATAAACTAGGATTATATAATGAAACACATAGCTCAACAATTACCGTGAGTATAGACTTTATTTGTTAATAAAATAAAATAGATTATTATGTTTAGTAAACAAAAAATTGTAGTAATTGTAAATTGTTGTACTTGTAGAAGTGATAGCCTAGCGGTTAGAACGTTGGTTTCCCGAACGAAGTGTTTATTCCCACTTGTCCGGGGCCCGAGTTCAAATCCTGGCACGCTAATTTTCAAATATTATGTGCGTATTAGAAGTTAATTATCACTAGCTTCGGTGAAGGAAAACAATGAACATCGCGAGGAAACCTGCACACCGGAGAGTTCTCCATAAAGTTCTTAAAGGTGTTTGAAGTCTACCAATCTGCACTTGGCCAGCGTGGTAGACTGTGGCCTAATACCCCTCACATTGCGAGAGGAGACCCCGAGCCCAGCAATTATGGGTTGTTGCTTCTTTTTGCTTTTAAACAAAAAATTGTTGCCAAATGTACTAAAGGAAGTTTTTTTTCAGATGAAGTCCAGACCCTTCACAAAAGATGAAGTACCTTTCTTCATATGGCCAAAATAGTAGCCAATAGCTATTGATGTAGCAGGGATACACCATTATTTCTGAAAAGGCGAAATGTTTGTGTTATAATTTCAAAATAAATCTAACTTAAAAAGTTGTTGTTTTATTAAAAACCTACTTACCTAAAACTTTAAAGATAGGAATCGTTATCAATTCTCATTCACTGCCGTTTTTAACCGACTTCAAAAAAAGGAGGAGATTCTCAATTCGACTCTATTTTTTTTATGTTTGTTACCTCAGAACTTTGGACTGGGCCAACCGATTTTGATAATTCTTTTTTTAATCGAAAGCTGGTGCTTGTCATGTGGTCCCACATTTTGAACGAGATCTGACAAGTAGTTTTTGAGTAACTTTGAAGTCGGTTATTTTTTGTTAGTAAAATTTAGATTATGGTATTATGGTTTATGTTTAATCTGAATCTAGGTAGCTATAAACAAAATTGGATTCACACAATTCAGTCATATATGTAGTCATATATTTTATACGAGGACAATTTCGGCGATCTTGGTACCGTATTAAAAAGGCGGAATCAAATACACAGGCTTCATAAAATTCATTATCACTCATCAGTGATTAATAAATCCATGATGTTTTGATAAATTTTCTTTACAATATGAGCAATCTACCAATTATCCGTCGAAATCGAGCGATGTGAAAAATTCCGATAGATGGTAACTTCTATTACCGACAGTTAGCTGTCAAAGCGTTATTGAGACGCAAGTATTTATTTTTGTATGGACCAACATACCTACGGTATGACTTGGCCCTCCGAACGGTAGATGAATGTCATGGGTAGAAATTTTCTATCCACCGAAGGTTATTGAGACGCAAAAATTGATAAATATGACAGATGACATACTAATGATAGCATTTTCTACATTTTTCTAACTGTTAGTACATTATTGAGACCGGCCGTAAGTCGTAAGTGAATCAATGTTTTTATTTGCAAATACCCACATTTTGTACATCTCACCGCTTGTTGCAAAAATGTATAATTAAAAATGTAGGTACTAACTGTTTAGCTTATAATTATTATTACAATGTACAATACTTAATTCAATAGCATTATTGTCGTGAATAGCTCATTGGTGTACTGTGTACTCAAGACAAACCTCATAAAGGTTTTATGGGTACTCACTGTTAAAATCTGTAATATTTTTTTGGTGTTAATAAATAAAAAAAATAAAAAAAAATAGTCCAGCGTGTGGTCTGGGCGGCTGCGGCATGGCGCTCGGGCCGCGCGGATCATGGGATTAGCGTGGACATTCGGCATCATTACTGTACACTGTACAGTGTACACACGGACCGACACACAACGTTATAATGAGCGAGCAAATATATTAGAGCCGGGATCGCGTATTGGTTACCCTACTAATTAAGGAAAAGGACGGACGAAGCTTATTCTTTCTTTTTTATTATTATTGGACAGCCCTGAATGAACAGTCGCATCATACGTTACACATATACCATTTATATATGTGATATAAGAGTACTTAGTAATCTCAAAAAATTTGCTCAAAGAAATAAAGATGGATAATAGAAAATTTGGCAAAGTGGAGAAGAAACCTCGCAAATGGTGACCACATCTCTGAAAAGGAAGTATAGGACGCCCCCGACCACGTACCTAATCCTATGTCCAGCAGTAGGTCTCTAAAGGCTGATGGAAGGATGGATGAAGTAGACAATGTCAGCCAAGGATGCCAGCTACACCAAAAGAATTGCCAATGCAACGCTTGACCTTAAAGGGAACTGGTTTTAAAACAGATTATTTCAATCAGCTATTTCTTTAATGCGAATGAACATTTCATTAAGCTATAGCTAAAAACCGATAGCATTCGCTAATGAAAATGCGGCCCGTAGAGGATCGCACTATAAATTAAAAGGGTTGGCCCAACATTCCGTAAATGATGGATGCGGGAATAGCCCCATTAAATTAACTTGATGTATGTCTCCGCATGGATTTGGGGCTTCATTTAACCGATAGTGGGAATTCACGTCATTTACTTTGTAATCCGTCGTTATCAACTTCTTCGTAGTCGGTATACCGTTGTTACTTCATGATTGTGTGAAAACATAACACTTCAGAGGTTTGAAATAAAAGTACATGGTTCAGTATCAGAATGACAATATTCCCGCACATGATAAGAACATACGTGTCGAAAATTCAAATTAGATCATTTCGGATAAATGTGTGTTGTCGCAGGTATTGTAAAAGTATCGTAGTTTTTCTCTTGGGATACGTTAGCCAATAGTGCGACCGTGACTTGGAATAACTTCTCTCTCGGAGAGGCATGAAAATGATGAACTTTCGAGACAAGCGAAGGAATGATTAGGTCATATTTGGTTTTTATTTAAGGCGATACATACGTACGATTATAAATTTTACATAGTGAAAGTTGAACATTACACCCAAATACACCGTCAGTGAATCGTGTGAATTCGTCGTTGATATGTAGATTAAATAGAAGGGCTAATCATCTGCAAAGCCAAGCATGCTAGAAGCTGCCAAGTAGCCGGCAGCCGCCAGCCAGCAGTCCAACAGACAGACAGGTCCCTACCCTCCCGGTGGAGCCAGGAGTGTGTCGAGAATCGAACTTTGTTATCGAGCTCGCCTCGTAAAATTTTAAGGGCGCTCCCGGATGCCGCCCAATTCTTATTTACGACAAAATACATTTTTTGCTATAAAACTTCTAGAGAAAACTGCTATACGTAAAAAGCAGGCGCGGTATAAATTTCACCTTTCAAAGGTTTTTGGTCGTAGCAGTTTTCGTAAGTCAAATCGTTTGTATAAACATCCTATTATGTATTTTTTAGGTTAGAATTAAGTACGTATTTTTTCCAAAACATTATATTTTTTTCTACCGTTCGATCTTTGACTATTTTGCCACATGGTGCCACATTACTCGTACATATCTATCATTCCATTTATACTCAAAATCAGACTTCAATAAACAATTTTATTCCTATCCACTGTGCTTTCTATGTCATTGATTCTTGACCGAGATGCGAGCGTGGCGGAAATACTAAATACTTTAAAGGCTTCTCAATACTTCAACATGACATATTGATGATGGGTATTCATCATCATGATAATACATCTCATTGATCCACATGATGTCGAACCGCGAGTCACACCCACACTGAGCCCTCACTGTGCCCTCACCGTGCCCTCACCTCACTCCCGTCACCCTGTCCAACTCCTGAACATCCAGCGCCTTAGGAACAAAGGCGAGCTTTCCGGATCATCCGTCGGATATTAAAAATTCGGAAACAATGCGAGTGACGCCATAATTTTGTTTTAAGCTCTTGCGGCTGAGCTCAATTGCAAATGAGGATTACCGGTTGAGCCGATGGCTTCGGGCTTCGTATTGTAAGAGATTAACAGCCCTTTTAACATCGGTTAATCCACTTTGAGCATATTGTTGTAACATAAATAAAAATGTTGTCGCTCTATGGAGTAGGAATTAGGAGATTCATAATTAATGAACATTTGAGAGCAGGGAACTGAATTATGTTTCGATTTAAATTGTTTGTGTCTATTAATATTATAGTATTTTATAACCATTGCCATCGAACCCAAAATCCCTAAGTGGGAATGTAATTTACGCAATGGTGAATGAATGCAACTGTAATGATAAAACGTCACACGTATGCCTGTATAAAGTATAACTAAAAGCTAACCCTATATTTATATAGTTCCGCCTGGTAAGATGAAACACAAGATCGTTACAAGTAGTTAAAGATTTGAGGTAGCTGCAGAAATAATCGGATTGTTTCGCTGTATATTTGTTGTCTTCAATGTTATAAACCAAACAAAGATGATTGCACGAGGAGGTGAAGTTTGGCAACGTGATCTCATATATCTTACGGAGCTGTTCTAAACTCCTTAATCTAGCAAAGCAAAGCAAAGCAACAACCCATAATTGTCCCACTGCTGGGCTCGGGGTCTCCTCTCACAATGTGAGGGGTATTAGGCCATAGTCTACCACGCTGGCCAAGTGCGGATTGGTAGACTTCACACACCTTCGAGAACTTTATAGAGAACTCTCCGGTGTGCAGGTTTCCTCACGATGTTTTCCTTCACCGAAGCAAGTGATAAATAACTTGTAATACGCACATAATATTTGAAAATTAGAGGTGCGTGCCAGGGTTTGAACTCGGGCCCCTTCGTTCGGGAGACCAACGTTCTACCGCTAGGCTATCACTGCTTATTAATCTAGACGCAAGTTTAAATTGAGGTAAATTGGGCGATGCCGCGCCGAGTCAATGTTAAGTTAACTCAAGTTTAAGCTGCACTGTTCACGGTGCAACATGGGAACTGTACACTACAATAAGCTGGCCCCACATGCTTGGAGCTGTCTCTTAACTCCCAAACTTTAACACGAAATTGTAGTCGAGTTGTGTATGAAATTCTTCATGGATAATACGATTACTGTTCTTTTAGATGCTGAAGAAGATGCAGGAGCGATTTCTGAGTGCGTCACATTGGATATCTCAGTTCTGCAGTCCTCAAACTAAAAGGCGGTTAAGTGACAAAAACAGTTTTTGATGTAGAGCCAAAAAACGCAGGATTTTTTTGAAATCGTGCTAGTGATTCTCTATAAACTATTGTTTATGTTGTCATACTATGTCAAACTCAAAAGATATATTTTTTTTTTGAACTTAAATATTACTAAAGGTCAAAAAAATATCAAAACTGTTAATAAAGTAAAAATTTACCAGATGACATTTAGCCGCCTTTTAGCTTGAGGACGGCAGAGTTAAGTAATGCTCTTCAGTTTGGGCGACGTAAAGATTTTGATGAATCATATTATCATTCCGTCGCAACTAAACCAATATACGATGTATATGTTACAAGATGGTTCACAGACACAATAGTTGTACATGTTACTGTCAACCAGACCGTAAAATCCTTTAAAGATCTTTGACCCAATTTGTGACATAAGACGAAACTAATAACAATTAATAGGGACACCGATTTGCCAAGCTGTGTGCACTATGCCCAACTCTGTAGAACGGAAAATCAGTAGCGATGCCTTGCTCCCACGGACTCTTTTCTGCTTTAAAGTTATACCCCGTAACTTCTTTATAAGTACCTGTTTAACACTAAGTATACTTAACGCTTAGCGCTTCAAACCCCTAATTACGGCGCGTGATGTAGTTATCCCGGTATCTCATAAGCTTGTTTGGCGCCAGACTCTCAGTACAAGTTTAAATTGAGTAAAATTGGAACATCGCAGTCGCTAAGTCGACGTGGAGTTAGTAGTTTGGAGCGCATTCTTCACCAGGACGGTACAGCGGGACTGACATGTATTGTCCAATAATACATGAACAGAAAATAGAGACATGATAATAATAATTACGATGTACCTACAAAATGAAATTTCTCGCGTGCATACATTAACGCAACAGCTTTTACAATGAAGAGTTTTCAATAATTCTTATGATTCTTAGCAATAAAAGGCAATCATAATAACTTGTTAATAGTAATTGTATAACATTGTAACTGAATAAATATGTTTATCATCATTTTAACAGAAATAACACGGCCTTGGGATGCGTGCAGTTATGCAGTTGAATATTATTGTGAAGCATTAAATTACTCTCGCGTCCAAATTGCAGTCATTAGCGGACATTCAGTTCATTATGGCGCGGGCGTGAGGTCGTCCCGGGCGTCGCGCTACCACTGCCGACCCTGGCGCCACCTGGTGGGATTTGTAGTAACTAAACATCATTGTAATGTACAGTCACAGAAGACAGCTAATAGTACATAATAATTGTAGCACAGTGAAAAATCCCCATCCGCTACGCACAGCGCCACTGAGTGCTACGTCGTAGGCCGTAGCAATCTTATACAACTTTGAAATATTCTGTTGGTCTCACTTTTTTCTCATTGTATAAAAGCAAACCGCGCTGTCGATATAATATAAAAGTCTTATTGATGTTAAATAAAGAGTTATTTAGTCATTAAAATATATTTATTTAATTTCATTATTAAAAAAGCCTGCACTAATGCGTAAAATGAGTTTCAACATGTTGAGCTATTTTAACATTCGACAATATTATTCGAGATCTACACGCAGATCCGACATTACAGCATTCCATTCAATTACGTTTTTATTGGCGGATTGAATTATGTTACAGTGGAGAAGCAAAGAGAAATATCGCAAGTTGGATAGAAGTCGAAGTCCACTCATCGGTTAGTGCAAAAGTCTTGTGGTTTTGCTCTTATACGTAGTATTCCTGAATAGGGGCAAAGGGGCCTTTGTACAAGTTAGTTTCAAACTAATTAGCTAAAGACGTTATCCGAAACTCGAAGAACCTTCGCAAGTGAAGTACAGGTAAGTAATATCCCACGCCGGTGCAGCCTCAAACCTCAGACGGTTGAACTGCTCCCAACACTCGTTACAGACGAGTGTTACTGCCAACTAGAAGGTCACTTAGTTCGGATTGCAAATGAGAACACTGCTAAGTAGATCTCGCTGCCCAGACCGCGCTACTGCCCAGTGTAGCCAGAAGTCAGAACTAGTTGACGTATCGTTAGCTTTGGCGATACTGCTATATATTTCAGCTCCGAACTGTCGTATAACTTATCGACTACTTCATTTAACGTGCCCCCACTGAATATTATTGTTTCAACCTGTAAGTTTGTAACGAAAATATTCATATTTGAAGACGGTGTTCGTCACATATCACAACAAAAAATTTCACTAATGTCTACTAGAATTGTGAAATAATTTTATCGAATTTCCTCTTTGTGGATACCGTACATAACGTAGAAGTAGTAATCAAGCATCCAAATGCTTTAGACTAAGCTGGGCTACTATATCTATTAAAAGCTTTTAAACTCTATGAGAACGGAAGTCAAAAGTCACCGCCAGCGAGCGTCCACGGTGCGCAGTGTACGGTAGCCATTAGGTGCCGCCTCCACCTGTACCCGGTTTGGATTGCAAATGAGGGAACGATTTAAGTGCCCACCATTAAGATACTAGCTGCATTAGCGTTGCTTTAACTTGCCAACGAAAACCAACAAACGAAGCGATATTCTCCTTAACCTGATTTTTAGTTAGATAGGGTGTAAAAGAAATAAAAGAAATTACATTATCTTTTTTTTTATTGTACAAAAGGTTATGGAATTAAGTATTTGTACGACTCTGTAGCTTAGTTTGGTGTGACCCTCTGCAAAGCGATTCCGGGTTCGATTCCCTGAAGATATTTAAGTGACACATAAATATTTGTTTTCAGATCGTGGGTAACGTATTATTTGTGTCGTATCAAGAGTGGATGACGAGATTATAGATGACGACAGCGAGCAGCTTTCAGTAGCATACAAGACATGTTGACTGTTGAGTATTTATTTATTAAGGCATGCTATTATTATTCGAAGTTGCAATATGGTACTTAAACTCGGTAACGCAGAATATCTCGATGGCATCACAGCGGCACAGAGTACTCGTAGTTAATACCATTATGAGCAATCTTGTTACTGTCGGGATTAATATCAAGTCTCTTTGTAAATAGTAAACGACAAACAACTTCTTAATCCGCCGTCTTATAAAGCTTAATTACACGAAAGTCATCCCTAGAAATAATTAATTGACGTGCCATTAAAACTTTAATTAGAAGAGCAAAACTCGTGGGATAGACGTCAATTTACTGATGTTTTTAGTAATAGGTATTAAATTACTAATTACGTATTTCATAAGATTTAGTTTAGAGAAGCAATTTTACTGGAATTTTTCGGGAATTAGAATCAACTTTGGACTAAATGTTGAGAAGTCGACACCAATAAAAATATGTGTGATTGGTTTATAATTTTAATATTTCATATTTTATCAGTTCTGCAGTGTAAACACGGGGCAGCCATAACATAACCATGGCCTTGCAGGGTGCACGCGGCGTGACGGCCACTCGGACACGCGGGCGGCAGACGATACCATCATCAAATTAGTGGCCATGCCACCATGACCGCACCACACGTGTTATCAGTGTTGTCACATGATGCACCGTGCACGATAACACGCCACCTACTGCCAATAAGCTAAGTGCTTTGTAATTTGGTCTTGTGACAATTCACTCATAAAAGCTGTTCAAATTCTTTATTTTTGATACACGTGGGTTACATGTGAGTGTTTACAATTTAAACTATTCTTTACACTTATAAGTGACATGAACATTAATATAATATCACTTAACAATTCCATTAGGGATCAAAATTAAAATATTTCATTTACTAGGAGCGCCAACTAGGACCCCTTGAGACACAGACCGATGATGAAAGACTTAGATTATGTTAGGTTAGTGCTATGCAAAAATACTAATTGAAATTTAAATACTAGTTTAAATAATACAATATTACCCCAAGGGTACAGTAAGTCTGGCGAAAATTCACCACACCCATCGTCTGCTGACCCCGCCCGAAAATTAGGTCAATTAGATAAAATTAAGTTATCGTAAAAATGGGAATAGAATATTAAAATTCAGAATACACGCACACCACTTTAAATGACCCTAATCATGCTAAAATATAATAAATATTAACTGACGTAATTTTAAAATTGTAAAGCCTCATTCGTATTCTGTTATAATTACATCCAGCCAGGCATATTCAGAACAATTTCATCCCACAGGTATACAAATCAGGTGTAGTCACGAATCTGAATACTCTCACGAGGAAGATTTACTTTCGGTGGTAGATACCAGCAAAAACACTACCTGCTATTGAATTAAATTCCCGACCAGTGTAACCGTTCACTAGCGATTTTTAATAATGCACTCGCACAATACAGTAACATAGTTATATTTCGTTTTATTTTGTAATTGAGTGTAGCAAAATCAATTATTTAGTCAATTGTTGAACAAGCCGACAGCTATTCAACGTCTAGTTAGTCAGTAGCCTTGGCCAATCGACAACGCCTTCCCTGTGACCAGCAGACCGAAACCTTCAGATTGACAACAGCAGTAGTGTTGCACAGACGGAAAACAATCCAAGTACCTATTATTTTTACAGTAATACTTCATTTCCTATCATACAATTGTAATCCAATATTTATTTTAGCGTCTAATGGGTTCTCAGTGTGCTAAATTGTATTATATGTAGTATTTATACGGTTGATATTGAATTGTGAATTAATAATATATTTTTAACCGACTTCAAAAAAGGAGGAGGTTCTCAATTCGACTGTATTTTTTTTTATGTTTGTTATCTCAGAACTTTGGACTGGGCGAACCGATTTTGATGATTCTTTTTTTGATCGAAAGCTGGTAGCTGTCATGTGGTCCCACATAAATTTTATTGAGATCTTACAATGGCATCCATGAGAAAACCACATAAGTCGTAAATTTGTGTTAAGATGTGCGCGACAAATTGACGAATAACTCAATATCACGCCAACCGATTTCGATGATTCTTTTTTTAATCGAAAGCAGGCGCTTGTCATGTGGTCTCACATAAATTTCAACGAGATCTGACAACTATGTAGTTTTTGAGACTTTGAAGTCGGTTATTTTTTGTTAGTAAAATTTAGATTATGTATCATAACATTCAAGTAAACATAATATAAGAAGAATTATTAGAAGTCAGTAGCGTATGGGCGAGTGAGACTCGAGACAATTTGTCATCAAATGAATCACTGAGAAACCCGCTGGGCGCCGCACGCCGCCGCGCCGGGGGACGCGGGAACACATCTATAATGGAAATACAAATGAGGCGCAGCAACTTCTAAAATAGCAACGCATTTGTATAAAACTCTGAATAAGACTTTTATCAAATTTTATGCTATAAGGAACCTGGGAATCGTCCCAATTTTATCGGAAAATTCTTATTTGACCTCAAGCCGTGAACCGTGAAACCGTTTGCTATGTAGACCGATAGCTAACGACCTTTCCATAATTCTACTGACCGCCTCACCATTAACAAATTGCTTTGTGTCACACTCTTCATAATACATGAAACCCTTTCAGAGTCATTTATTATAACTGTAAGAAAGCAATGTTTTGCCGATGCAAATATTGTTGTAGGCTTGTTGTTAGAAAAGTGCAATTCACTTCGAATTTAGTAAGGGCAGAGATATTTCTATAAACTGGATGAGTACTTTAAAAATAACAGTACTTGAATATTAGATTTATATTTACTGGAAGTATTATGTAAGTACATATTTTCACTATCTTTTCATTCCAGTAGCAGAAAATATTCTCCTTTGGGAGTTTCTTCCCTCCTTCTGGGAATCTTTTCTTGCAAACATCTATCCTAAAACTATTTGAAAATAGCTATTTAGAGTTAAAAAAAAGCGGCCAAGTGCGAGTCGGACTCGCCCATGAAGGGTTCCGTAGCAGCAAGTAACATAATATAAAAGTTCTTGAAGTTCGTTGTAACTTTGATCGAGGTAAATTGCGGTTTACGATTTATGACGTATTAAAAAAAAACTACTTACTAGATCTCGTTCAAACCAATTTTCGTTGGAAGTTTGCATAGTAATATACATCATATATTTTTTTTAGTTTTATCATTCTCTTATTTTAGAAGTTACGGGGGGGGGGACACACATTTTTCCACTTTGGAAGTGTCTCTCGCGCAAACTATTCAGTTTAGAAAAAAATGATATTAGAAACCTCAATATCATTTTTGAGGACCTATGGGTTTGCAGAAAAAAAATTTTTTGAGTTTCAGTTCTAAGTATGGGGAACCCCCAAAATTTATTGTTTTTTTTCTATTTTTGTATGAAAATCTTAATGCGGTTTACAGAATACATCTACTTACCAAGTTTCAACAGTGTAGTTCTTATAGTTTCGGAGAAAAGTGGCTGTGACATACGGACGGACAGACAGACAGACAGACAGACAGACAGACAGACATGACGAATCTATAAGGGTTCCGTTTTTTGCCATTTGGCTACGGAACCCTAAAAACAACGTTCAAAGTATGCGAGGAAACTCCTGAAATGACGTAAACTATAAACTACAAGATAAACTAAACTACAACTAAATTCATAAAAGTAACTTGTTACCGTGCTGCCTAGTGCACAGGAGCCGGTAATGACGTCGTATGTATGCACTTTACATACATACAACAGTTCTCATCATTAAGGACACCGCGCGGAAAATTGTGACAATTTTTAACAATCAATTCAAACGATAAACTTCCGCTAGAGCGTACATAATGCGACGTCGTGTGTTCATGGCACTTCGCTTACACTGTAATGTAATGTATTTTTATATGTATGTATAATGTTCCTATTACTGGACCCACCTGGCCAGTCTACACAAACCAATGCAAGAAAAGAAACCGCTTCAATGATTGTTATTTCTTGCCCCGTTTTGGCTGCATTTTACTTTTACAACTTTAGATCATCCTAAATAGACCATTTGAAATACTGCCAGTAAAAATGGTAAAAGCCGAGTTTATTGAAAATCTTTCGCCGCCAATATTTCTTATGTTCAACAGTCTTACCATCACAGAAGAAGCGGTGCACTATACTTTCATAAAATAACCTGCCATATTTACTTAGGAAATTAATTTTTAAACTACATATTATAATTTACTGAAACTGATATAATTTTAATGCGAAAACTATTAGAATTCGAAACCATCGTGCCATTGAACGCATTGTCCGTACTGCCAAACACAACAGTGGACTAATCATAGATACCAGTTTCGTAAACGATCGAAGCAATTTACGATTTTTTAAAGCGAACAGGTACCGAATTCATATTAGGTATACTTGTCACAAAATTATTCACTTCGCGCTTCGTTACAATTGTATATCAAGGCAAAATAATTCAAATCTTTCCAAAAAGATATTTAGGGATATCGTAACTGCTGTTTTAATAATTAATAGGTATAAGTACTTTCTTCTCACAACAATTCCACGTGATGGTAAGTGGCAAAAAAGTTGAAGAAAAGAAAGCTAACTTAGTAACAGCCAAAAGCAAACCATTATTAAAAGTAACGTATTACGACCAAGCGAGCGCTCGAGCGGTAAAAATAGTTATTAGCCGTGTGTCAGGCTCAACATGGTCGTCGTTCTGCTATACAAAGAGAGAATATTAAAAACGATTCACAAAGAAAATGTTAGTAAAATGCAACGCACAAATGTCGCCGCACGTGATCGTGGAGCTGTGATCTGCAGAGCTTGCTGCTGGCCTCTATTGACAGCATTCGAGTACCTATTACAGGTTACCCCGGACCCATATTAAGCTATTCACCTGATTCGGTATTAAATTGTTCAGCTCCGTGGCCTATCGTCGTGATTAATTTAAAAATAACGTGCACAATCATCCAGTTTCGGCTTGTTACAATCTGATTTCTAAAAATTGTATTTTTATGAGGTTCCATTTTTTATTGAGGCCGTGTAAAGAAATCAGTTGACTGAAGAACCAAACCCAGACACTTACAGTACAAATTATAAGTGTTAATAAGTGTTTGGTTTGCATGTAATATTCGCTCTCTGTGCATTTATGCACTGCATACAAAATAGCCCCGCTTAATAATGTTGGGACAGCTCACTGGCAGCAAGATGGGTGGCCTTTGAGAGAATACTTGATTGTCGTTAAAGCCAATATTTCTACATGTACAGTTCTATACTCCACGATGCATAACCATTTCATAAAATCGTGACATATCTATTCAATATCATACACAAGATGTCATTGCAATAGAATGCATCTACGTCACACACTGCTCCTTGTTTCCTGATATTACATCCGTTTGAGTGCAAGGATACAGCCTGGGAATTATTACTACAAAATATGAGTAGACGGTACAGTTTGTCCACGAGATAATATACCATACATTTGTTAGTTTAAAACAATACGCCGGTTGAAGAACAGCCTGCAGCCGAGGGCATCATCGCGTAAATCGAACGCAGCTGCATGTAATGCGATTTGCGGAGATATAGCGGGAGATGAGGAGACTGCGGTAGTTTGCAACGTGATGACGCCATCAAACTACGTCATACATATGGTGGTAGGTTACAGATGGCTGAGATATCACGAAACCAACAACAACAACAAGAAAACTATACTCATGACCTAGCTGCCACGAACGAATTTGGAGTTTGATATCTTGGTCATCTTACGTATCATGATTTTTTTGGTCTTCGTTCTTATTAGTGGTCACTTTCTTGTCATGCCACTTATAAGCTTGAAGGCACTAAGTCAAGTCAGCTGGTAAGATCTTGCTCGTACTTTCCATACTAATAAGTCTGGTGACTTGGCAACACTTGTGTTAATTTAATCATTCAATTGTTTTTAGTTTCTATGACATTATTATAATTTCCTCGCGTGCCACATCCAGTCCCTGTAGGGCTGCGACATGTCCAACATTTGCAGCGCAAGTTATTGTCGCTGAGCGATCGATGGTCCGAGCGCCATTTGTTGTTGCCAACAAATTGACATGCTGATATTAATACATATACATGAAGTACAATCTCCGCAAACAATAACATGTTTTAGTGCGCTAGGTTAATCATCATCCTTGCGCAAACTTGTAGCTAATAAAGAAATTCGGTGCGGACTCGCTGCTGAGTTTCCTCATATAAAGACGTCGTGTCTAGCGGCGTCAAGTTGAACAAATTCATTATCAACAGTGTCTAACTTCTTATCCAAAACCGAACGTTCTTCGTCGTCCGTCGTTCGACGAAAGAACTTACCTATAACTCAAATCAAAGTGGCAAATCTGACGATCCTATTTGAATTAAAGGTTCCAGGTAAAATTTTTAACAGACAGATTCTATCCATGTTTATTCTCAGTTCCCGCTTGTTGATGATACAACCGACATTAATTCCTAGTGTAGGTATATGCCATGGTTTTCATCGAGCAGCAAACATAAAGGCATCAGGCCACCTGATATTAAAGTGCGACGCAGCTGAGCCGTGCAACCAGCACGCGTCGTGGGTCCGGTAAGTTATTGTCGGCAACGGGGACGATCGATGGCTGCAGCCGTCTGTTACCAGCTATTGTAATAAATACTGCTCGGTATGGGTGCTCTGGGTACTGGTAAAACAGAGAGAATATAAAAATGTGGTCTGTTAAAAGTACGCTTACAAAAAGGTACGGAAGTTGCAGGAGACTCACTCACAATGGAAGATAATCAGAATTAAGATACTCGTCATTGAAGTATTATTTACAAGTAATAATAGTTCAATGATACTTGTAAGGTTTTTCACTTACGATCAGTGTGATTTATGGTTAACGTCGGTCACAGCAGTTTTAGTCCTTCGATAATTCTTGTCTATACGCCTGAATTGAGTAAACACTAAACACGCTTCCTGATTACCAAAGACAACAAAACATTTTATTGTTAGTAATAGAAAAATGCAGACACATCGCGACATATATCAAGAGATGCCATTAGGTTGGAGTGCGAGAGCTCCGGAATTGAACGCAAACTACACCGAGCAGTTGCAATACATCTTAGTTTCTTGGCTCGCTCCGGAGACGGGATGTATGGCCCACAGTGTGACACATCAATTTATACACTCCATGGAGTTATTGGGAAGACATATAGCGTCCACCTGCAGTGCTATTCTCTTATTTCAAGGCTCGCTTGACACATTATTGTTATAGGTTATGGTACTCAATACTCATAGGTGGTTCGCATAGGTGGTAACATACCACCTCAATGGAGATTAGTAAATTGGGCATTCTGGTGGCCTGGAACTAGGCTTTCGGTGGCAAAATTTAAAAGTGTATGTTGAGGCAATATTTCACATGCCATCGGTAGCCTTTCTCAAGTTTTTTCAAAGATTATCGAGTGGCATGAGAACTTTGGACACTTTGATTATCCATTCCGTATTAGAGTGCTATTACACTTATTCGATATTTTTCATAAATTACGGTATGCAGCGAATTTAACCGCTTGGTATGGTGGAGAAGCTCGAATCGCCTCCGGCCAGTCGTTATCGAATATCGAACATGTCAAGGAGTTTCCTAACTGTGAACACACGAACAGCGTCGATTTGTGCTCCTGATCTGATTTCAAATGGCAGACAGAAATACTAGCTGGAGGGAAACAAAGGCAATTGTTTTCGAAGAAAGACGATAATATAAATTTTCCACGAAAAACATTTATCTAATTTCTATTTTAGTAATTCGAGACAGGGCCAGTTTCATTATCTTGTTAAACGTTGTTCTGCCAAAATTTTCTGGATAGAGACACCCTGATCACCTGGCGGTATGAAACATACTTTACGACCTATTCTCATATCTAACAAGCGTTGGCAGTAGAAGGGTGATAATTTAGGGTTGTATGATTTTTTTAATATCGAGTCATAAAAAATTAAAATAAAAAATTTTGACCAAAAAAAAATTTTTTTGGGGTGGACCACTCTTATCAATTAGGGGTATGAAAAATAGTTAACGTCTATTTCATATCATATCATTCTATATTTATATCAACAATCAGTCCAAGCAATGCAACTAGTAGGTTAGGTACCAGTACAGGGCAATACACTCGACGGTCTGAGGAAACTAGTACAGCCAGTCCGCCACGGGAAGCAGCGGGAAGCAGCGGGCAGCGGTAACACCACATCCGCCGGAGGGTAACATTTTACGTCCAGTAACTTGATTCCGAAACATTACGTAACACTTACCGCGGCTACCGAGAGTTACGAGTACGAGCCACACAGCGTCATCCGTAACTTTAAATAATAAACTATCGATGCAAATCGAAACAAACGATGTTCTCTCGTTATACCGATTGTAAGTTGAAGTTAGGCGACCTGTTTCGACTTTTGTTGACGCTTTCGTTCTTCGAAGGGTCACTGTCGAATTTTCTATTCCGTAGGATATTTACTAGTCAAAATCTTGAGTGGATGAAAATCAAATCAGAAACTTTTCCAACAATTTTTGCGTTGTAGCCGAGCGCATAGATTATCCTAGCTTCTAGGAAAAGTGCTCTGTGTAACCCGAGATTTTCCCTAACGAAGATGCCTGGATCAGATAACCTTATCGTTTATGTTACTTAAGTATGTTATCTTACACCTTCGGAAATCTACATTGCACGTGGCCTGACACGCACTTGGCCGATTTTAATATCACGCTACATGGTATTTCTAAAATGTTATTTACAGTGTAACATGAAACAATACCTTAATAATTGAATACTATACGAAATTCTTAAAACAGGCTATAATAGACGAAATTACATTAGATACATTATTTCATTGAAAAGTATTTCGCGCAGAACGCTGATTTTTGGACATAAAATATTTCTGCAGGCGTGTTATCTATTAATAAAATTATTTCGTCAAATTGTTCAAACGAACCGTCTATTTAGGAGATAATCAAATATTGTAACGCTCGCCCGAACTAAATGAATTATGTTTTCGGATAAATTCTGTCTCAAGTTGGGACGGTTCAAAAAAATTATTAAATTCTTTTTCAGTAGTTCTGTTACTGGAATATCGAAATACTTGAGACGAAATAAATTACAAATCGAATAATACAGTTACTGACGCGCCGGGCTGAATTTTCTATGAAATATCTCTAAATACGTTAAACACGGTAATTTGCGATGAAGTGTTAAAAATTATACACACCATTCGCTTTATTCCCTATCCGTAACTCAAAGTGGATCAAAAATACATATACATGATGTCCTGTATATTCATCTGTATAATATATTCGTCGAAATAACTACAATACAGAGAATAATGAAATAAACACACAAAGATTTTACATAATTTACTAGCCCTAACTTTAGCTACACGACCTTTTCATCAAGTAGTAGGTACACGCCGCCCTCGGACTTACTAATCTTTCATTACACAAACAGTCACTTTGCACTGTAATTTGAAGTTATCGTCCGCAATGAATGGCGAGAGCCTCAGAATGAAGTAAAGATTTCTTGAATCTTAACCGGCCGCCTCTACAGCAACGGATTTACAACCTTATTACGTAACACTGAGGTCGCATTCAACGTAAAACTTTACGGAGGCCGAAGTCCACTTATTAGCGTACACAAATTGGGGTCTATCTGACCCCTGCCGCACAAATAGTTTCACATAAAAACGCGTCTACGAAGACGTATCCGCACCCATTACCGGAATTCCGCTGAAAGAAATGGGTAATGGGAAGATTTAACCACGGCTCGGAGATTTATAGAACCCTAAGCATAGATCATGGTTGGATGGTGCTCATAAAATACCGCATAAATCATGTTTTGGTGCGCAAATATGTAAACCTTAAACATAAATAGAAATTTATGGCTTCAGGATTAAATGTTGATACATCACGGATAGAACCAGTTTTTTCTGATGTATCCACACATTTATTCCTTTAAAAAAGGATATTATTATTACAAATAACTAGCTTTTGCTTCACCCGCGGTAGAGATCAATTTTTTACAAATCCTACTTACTTATTTTACTTAGTTAGACTTAGTTGCCTGTAAATAATACAAAGAACAAACAAACAACCATATCGTTGTCGTTCTCCAGCCCCTGGCTACTAATAAAGTATCAGTGAGGAGACCAGCAGACCTACTAGTTACTAGCTCTGCATTGCTAACGAGGCATCCTGCTGAGGCAATTTTTACATCTATCAGCATCTTGACCAGAGAAACTCTTATAAGTAACGTGAAAACAGTCATCCACTGAACTTGATACTTGAGGAAGTCAACAAAGAAAAACTTGTTCTGTTGAATCAGTCGAGTCCTTTCCAATTGTAACCGCGGCCTTATTGATCATAGTAATTGGCTCAAAACAAATTATAGAACAGATTTTCCTTATTGGTTTCGAGAAACTAATTTCTATTGTAGCTTCCATTTTTACGTGGGATGTGTATTATATCTTACTGAAGACTCAATATGCGTAGGCAGAGCTATTTTGTGAAGATAATTAAAAGCGTATACAGGATTAGAATCTAGACTGGAATAGGGAGCTCCATGGGCGTAGCCAGGTTTTAGTTTCGGGGGGGGTTCAAGTTTCGCGGGGGGGGGGGGGGGGGTTTCAAGAAAATACAACGACTAAAAGTACATAAAATAACCCTAAAGAAAATTGAGACTTTATTTTTTCTCACGACGTATGTAGTGGCATCTCTTATTAGTTTAGTCAAAAAGTTCAAAAACGTGTTTAATATAAATAAAGCTCCTAAAAATATGTGCGATAGCTCATTCGATTCGGAATGACGTCGAGAAAAATGTTTTTTAAGGGTTTATTAGCACATAAAAATTTCAGTACTTAACTTTTCGGGGGGGGTTTGAACCCCCGAAACCCCCCCCCTGGCTACGCCCATGGGGAGCTCAATTTGTGCAACCAGGTCAACACAGCACCGGGTCAGTTGCACGGAGCAGTCGCGAATATAATTAGCGATTAATAAAACAGGATTCAATCTGAGCTTGTAGTCGGTCTGTCTGTAGCGATTTAAATGAATCTCGATGCAAGTCTAGCCTTACCTACTGTTTCTTAGTTATGCGAACTTTATATTCTACGCTGTTAATCATTATCCAGTGATTTTAACTGAAGGCAACTCTTGTTCGGGGTACGTGACTACGTTCAAAACTTTCGGTGAAATAAAATGTTGTGCAGGACCTCACATACATGAATTCTCCACGTTCAAACCGCACTTCACTAGACTTAACCTTACGAGTTAAACACTTAGAGCGATGACGATTTATCCGAAGCGTTTATTTGTCCAACAAAACGACGGTGAAAAAAAACACAAAAGCCATTTTCCTTATCAACAATCGCGGCCTCTCCTTGACATTGACGAGGCCTTGACTGAGAGCGGCGCAAACTTGCAACTGCAAAATCATGTTTAACGACACTGTAAGATTGATTTACGATATGTTATTATAGGTTTGATGACGCACTTCACGTGTTGAACGACATGAAGACGTCAATAAAAGGACGTTTTGAAACCGCCAGCTAAAAGAAGCTTGTATTTTAAAGTTATTACAGCGTTACTAAGTTATATGAGGGTGGTAATATTATGAAGTAGTATAAAATTATTATAGAGGTTATACTTGTGACCATTGTCAACTCAAACTATAAATCTATCCGATCTGACCATGAACTTAGTGACTATAACTCCAAGCTAATATGCACTTTTAATCTGATTCCTTATAACTTTTGTAACGAAAGTAATACCAATTATCTGGTGTAGCGTTCATTGGATAGATAAAGAAACCATAAACAAACACTTTAAGTGTGTAATTATCACCGTTTAATGTGTAGTCGCACGAGTTTATAGTCGCTGATACTGTAAAGTTCCTGAAACATTGTCCTTAAAGTAATACTTAGGAAAGGTAACGATGTTCGTATACCCTACCGCACTCCCGCTCTCCCGCACTCCCGCATTATCACCGGTCCTCGTACCTGCAACAATAAACAAGTCAATTAAGACTTTGTACCTCAGTATATAGTGTATGTCCGCATGGTGGTACCGTCAGCCACCACCCACCAGCCGCCACCGTCTCCCGGTAGGCAGGTGACAAGTAATTGCATTCCTCGGCCCTTCACTAATTAACATTTCTGCCATCTTCCGCCACTCAACTTTATGAAGGCAGGAATTCCATATTAATTTATACACCAATTTTGCAGACGAATTTGCTTCTTACAATGAACAGGATAAAAAATTGTTTGTTAAGGCTTGTTGTACAGTCTATTTTTAACCGATTTCAAAAAAAGGAGGAGGTTCTCAATTCGACTGTATTTTTTTTATGTTCGTTACCTTAGAACTTTGGACTGGGCGAACCGATTTTGATGATTCTTTTTTTATTCGAAAGCTGGTGGCTGTCATGTAGTCCCATATAAATTTTATTGAGATCTGACAATGGAATCCATGATAAAACCATATAAGTCTTAAATTTGTATTAAGTAAGCGCGACAAATGGACGAATAACTCAATATCACGCCAACCGATTTCGATGATTCTTTTTTTTAAACGAAAGCAGGTGCTTGTTACGTAATCCCACATAAATGTGAACGAGATCTGACAAATAGTTTTTGAGTAACATTGAAGTCGGTTATTTTTTGTTAGTAAAATTTAGATTATAAGCTACCAATATGAAAATCACACTGACTCATTAAAACTAAAAACTTTGGACTGTAAGAAAGCATTATGTGTCCCTTTAAAAACAATTTCACCGGCCATTACTTGCAAAAGCATATTTCTGGGAGGGATTAAAGTTGAATAACCAAAATCGGCAACAGTTAGAATCCAGACGCTGACCAAGTAATAGTAAAATAGCGAGTTAGGAGCCAAACGAGCGGTATTGTGGCGAGGACTGCACGGGGCAGCGGCACAACAAGTAAACATCAATATTCCGATTGAATCGTTGGATTTACAATAATATTCACTATTCTTGCTATATGTACATATATCTGGCTAAGTATTATGTAACTTTAAAGACTTATAGACTTAAAGACTTATAACAAATCTACATTCACCTCATTAAGAAACATTTGCTTCAAACATAACCGACCCTTGTACGGTCGACATCTGTTTGATTAAAAGGAATTCATTAAAAGTTGTCGAGAACCCCAAGATTAAACGAAGGTCATATAACAAAGATATACGTTTGGTATTACAATCATACCATTGATATCCTCGGATTATAGCAGACATGCTCGGATTAAAATGTAGACAATTGTACGTTTGAATCCGTCGCTCTTTGTCTCGAATTCCTGAATCCGGGCAATATATTCCGAAGTAGGGAATGAACGTAGTCCGGGAGTATGTTTATGAAGGCAGGCTTGAGGTAAATTTAATTAACGCCTGTATAATTTATACGTTGACTAATACTTGTGGAACAAGAGGGCCGCCTTGAGGAACGCCTTCAGGAAGGCTCCTATTGTCATTTGTAAATGCGAAATCGTTCAACCACGATTAGCAGAATCTGAATACGACAGCTAACAAGCCTTAAGAAAAAGAATTATATACCGCATTTTTATATAAAAACTACGAGAATATTTAAGTATTTGACATAGATACTAATGATTTGACAATGTTTTGGGGTAAGTGCCATTTAACTTCAGTTAACTTCTATGTATGTGGTAATGCCATTTTACTTCAGGTAACTTGGATGTATTATAAGCAACCGACTTGGCAATGACATCAGAAATACCGAATGCTCTTCTGTCCTGCTATTGACATGAAAAAACGACAACAACACTTGACTGGACACGACTGACAAGGACGAAAAACATGAACGAATACGCAGTTGACGTTAACATGTAAACAAGAAAACACTAGGTAAACTACTTCGTCACATCGAAACCATTTCTGGAGATTTGAATCTACATAGATATTTCTTAACTAAACCACAACTATGAAGATTGTATTACGATACATAAACTTTTGGGTACAGTAACTACTAGTAGTTAAACGTTAATATACATACGTTATACAAAACCAATAACCGTAGGTACGGACGAAGAAAACTTGAAGGGAAAAGGGTTTCGTAAACCGAGACCGTTGCGAAAATATTGGAAGTGCCTGCCGAGAGTACAGCGTGGTCAACGATGGGAAGGGTTCGGTACAGTTCTAGTATGATTCCCATTAAATGAATCTGCGATCTTGATAACACAGAAGGTTTAAAAGTTCAAATCCTGCTCGCACCTCATAAGCTGTTTGAGTTACGTGGTTATATGCACGTTTAATAATTTTCAATTCATAATTAATTCAATCATTGTTTAAATGTAGGAATGACATACCTAAATATAACAGTTGATAATAATTACAGATGCATATTATTATGTATCTTGAAGTCGTTTATTGTACATCATTAGGTATTAAGGATAAACATTATTCTCGAGGAACCCTAAAAAAATTAAATTACGTCGAGTCCGCTCGCATAGACCGGTACCATTTTCAATTAACTTCAGAACCGGAAGAAAAATGATATAAGCAGACGCTTATAAATTGACTGCCTGCGAGTTTCTTTTTATTGGAAAAAGATACCTTAATATTATTTTATATCGACTTGATAGTAGAAACGGATATTTTAATGGTTATGACCATCATACGAGCAAACAGAACTGGTGGTAAATGATCATCGTTCATTCGATATCGACAGCGACGCATTGTCGACTGAGAGATGCGATGAAGCCAGTGGTAATCTGGCTGTTCAACATTGAAGCTAAAAGACGTTTAAAGCCAGGGAGGTACAGAACAATACAACCAGGCGTAGTGATGCTGTCGTTGGCAGTGAACGACAAGATAACTCTAGTCCAATGGTGTAAAGAGCTGAACATTATACCATAGACTAGTTTAGAAGAGTGTATCATGATCAGGGATAATTTTTGACAAAAATAACCGACTTCACAATTAGGGATAACTCAAAAACTACTCGTCAGATCTCGCTCAATTTGAGTGGAACCACATGACAAGCACCAGCTTTCGATAAAAAAAAGAATCATCAAAATCTGTTCACCCAGTCGAAAGTTCTAAGGTAACAAACATAAAAATACAGTCGAATTAAATACCTCCTCCTTTTTTGAAGTCTGTTAAAAACTTGACACAATGCATAATATAGTTAAATTCGTGGTGTTAAGTAGAGAGAGCCAAGTTTTTATCTGATGTTGGTTACATATTATGTATCGCTATTACTATTAATTGATAATCTTCATGGATAAACTTCATTGGTTTCATTACTCTCCAAACGAAATGCAGTTTCACTCATGGTAGAATTGACAAAATATTATGATGATTATTTAGATTACCTTGTCAAAAGTGCTAAATGAGATAGAAATGTTTCGTTTTAGGATGGTTTGGCGTTCATTTTCTACATCAAAATCTTCGTCTTAAGTAACATGTAAGTCAAAATTATAACGAATCTTCGTAATCAAAAGTACATTAGTATGCAAAATCCGTGATTAAGTATAATTAGCAGGGCACGAGCGCAGAACTATTCCGTGCCGATTACCGTCATTAGCGAGAGCCGAGAACCAGGGAGTTGGTCGCGAAGACGATCGCGATGTGGTGACTTGAGCCACGTTAGAGCACGTAGGTCGCCGACAACCGAGGCGGTTACGTATGCAGCTGTTTTTAGTTCCAGTGCTTGTAGTTCAACATCAAGTTTTACAAGTAGCGAGCGACTAACCCGCTGCTGTTTTGCGTTGAAAAATTTAATTGTTACTTTTTATACAAATTGTTAGTTATTCTAATGCGAAAAGGGATAAATTTTAACCTGCTAGGAATTTATCTTTGAGTTCATGTTTTCTTTGTTATTTTTGACATTTTAAATATTTATTATATTACAAATATTCTAGGCAAGTGCCGTTTTAATTCTTGGTGGTAGTTTCCGCGTTGTTAACAAAGTGACGTATCGTGAGGTCCTATGCATCCACACAGGTAATAACTACAAATATATGAATTGATAAATATTTGATGACCCCGCGGCCTCGTAGCCAAGTCAATAGCCCGCAAAAACAAAGGTTCTCGGGTTCGATTTCCGACAGATATTAAAATGACCGATACATGATGTTCTCGTGTCCTGGGTGTTTATGTCTTATTTGTATTATCCGTACCAAAGAGAATTCCACTGCGGGAGTATGACGTAGCGTTTGTGTTTAAAAACATGATATTGCTAAATGTAGTGCTTGCAGCGCGTCAACCGCTCGCGTGTCAGCGGCCGTACGGTGGTAATTACGAAACATAATACGCGGCCAACAATGGGATAATGGTGGTCGCGGACGGCGCGGGCGCGGGACGGTCGGATCTTCAATACGTTCATTATCCCAGAACAAACACCGCCTCATTACTCCGCGTAACTTTACGCCACTTCCCGCTTCATTTACCACACCGTCTGCCAAACTGACTAGGATTTTAATAACGTTTCATTTTAATAATTAATGAATGTCTAATATTTCTAAACCAAAATACATTTGTATTATTTTTAACCGACTTCAAAAAAGGAGGAGGTTCTCAATTCGACTGTATTTTTTTTTTTATGTTTGTTACCTCAGAACTTTGGACTGGGCGAACCGATTTTGATGATTCTTTTTTTAATCGTAAGCTGGTGGCTGTCATGTGGTCCCATATAAATTTTATTGAGATCTGACAATGGTATCCATGAGAAAACCACATAAGTCGTAAATTTGTGTTAAGATGTGCGCAACAAATTGACGAATAACTCAATATCACGCCAACCGATTTCGATGATTCTTTTTTTTAATCGAAAGCAGGTGCTTGTCATGTGGTCCCACATAAATTTGAACGAGATCTGACAAGTAGTTTTTGAGACTTTGAAGTCGGTTATTTTTTGTTAGTAAAATTTAGATTATTCAGCATTATAACTATCAAGTGAAATGTTTCGGGTGTACAAAGCTGGCCGCTCCTGCCTGCTGCCCCTGCTGGTCATGTGCTGATTCAGAATTAAATACGGAGAACTGCTTCTGGAACTTCTGCTGCTTTATGCTAGTTTCTTGTCGACGTTTTTGATGCAACGAAGTTCTAGAGCTATGTGCGTATTGGGCAAACAGAATCTTCAGACTTCTCCTCCTGGGCTTTGATAATATAATTACTTAATTAGCTGTAAGCTTCTTATTTTGTAATACACGTATTGAATGAATACTAATATAAGTTAGAGGTGAAAATTAATTCTACGTGTCACGGACTAGCTTTTGAAACTTCGAACTTCTATCTCTACATCTACATAGCTAAACCAAAATCAAAGATGCGCTCGAAATATAGCAGAGTAATAAATGAAGGAGATAAAAATTTAATGCCATCGTTACACGAGATGATGAAAGGCAACAAAAAACATCAACAAAGGTCACCTAAGCAAACACCGGCAAAACACAGACCAAAGAAAATCCGGAGTGTATTCAACAATCGATATAGTAATTTGTAACTGTACTCAGGCGCATTCTTGCGCGCCTGGCACCGAGTGGTACCGCTCCACCGCGCGCACGACCAGCCGGCGAACGAATTAAACTCCTATCTCATAACATTACAGCTTAAACTTGATTACCACCGGATGACGAACCGAGCGACACGACGTATGACGAATCCACACTTAAATCTCAACTTTAACTCGCAGCAGCAGGATGTAAATTAACATACTCACAGCTATAGAATACAACATACACACAACTTCGCGTAATGACAACATAAAGTAAACTGTATAAGCAAATTATAAAGTTGTTATTGCAATGTGAGATGAGCGACATAGTGTAAAGGTAAACAAGTGGGGAGTTGCGAACTTGCGACACACATTAAATTAGTGAAAATGTATGAATGAATGTTGACACGTAAGTGTGTGAAGGATTATGAAGATGGATGGATTCCACATAAATCATGCGGCGAGTTTGAGTGTTACAACACCAGTTAATCATCATTAGATCAATAACAATAACAAACAGGATTTATGAGATGTGTCATTTTGACAAATAGTGCTAGACGGCATGTACCTACTATGTATGTAGGCACGTAATATATACGGAAACAATTAATTAATTGGGCTAAATAGCAAACTTGGAATTGATGGCATTTAACAAAGGACAACAATAGAACTGACTTTTTAAATACAATCCAACAGACTGATTTACTGATCACCCAATACCTATTGATAAGCCTGAATAAGATGAGAATTCTTTCTCATTATTAATCTTATGTAGCCAAACCATAAAGGACCTCAACGTACGTAGCCATTCTATTTGATGTTGTAATAAACAGAAGTTATATAACAAGCACCCAAGATCGGAACCAAAACTGAACTCATCAGCCAAGCTCGGGGTCGTTATATCGTCTGTTTGAAAACGATACTAAGTTGCCACTTGGAGTTAGGGAAGCATGAGATACAGAATCCTGTGATTCCTTGTGCTATGACACAGTTAATGACAGTTAAGTTTAATTACAGCTGTAATTTATTATTCATTGGATGAAATACTCCAATCTACATGTCATATCGAAGCGTATGATTGTTAGTTCAGAACTTCAGACATAAAACGGATAACACTCACTTAATAAAATGTCAGAAAATTAAACTCTACCAATTTGTTCCCAGCAACAATTTCAGAAGGATTTTCTTGGTACGTAATATTATTTCATTAGTGTGAACCGTATTTTTATAGTGAACTCGAGTGGCAGAGCTCAGCAGTCAGCGGAGCTCGGTGACAAAGTGACTTCTTTGCGTCTTCCGGAATAAATGAGCCTCTACTGTTGTGGACATAAACTTTTTCTCTGTATACACGAGCATGATTTAGTTTGCAATGTGCATTAGGTGCATTGTGCATGCCACAGAAGGATAAAGATACAAGACGTATTGTGAGCCCGTGCACTACTAATTAGCGTTACTTAACCTTATTACATATCACAAATTAAATCCAAAATACGAGATGATCTGCAGTAGTGCCTCGCAGTCATAGTGGCGTACGTCACTTAGGGTACTCGTGAAGACTTGAGATTAGGAAGAGTGTCATAGACGATAGTATAGTAAGAAATGCTGAAGTCTATATTCCAAATAATTAAATACGAGTAGGTACATACATATGTATGATGGCGAGCGACCTCTTTGGTCTGTCATACGAGAAGTCATGAAGAAAAACCAAATGTTTAGAATTAGGAATATGTCAATCTATTTAGAATAATATGTGTGGGACATTCTATGGAATTCGAATAGTGATCACGGACTAGTACAGATTGTTATTGATGTGAACGTTAGGAAAACTGGAAATATATCATGGAGCAAAGTAAAAGGAATATTATTGAATAACCAACACCGTAGAATACCCCTTTTGCTTCATCAGAAGCGGCCCTATCCACGCCTACAGCAGCCATCCAATAATTATAAATTTGATGATAGATTATGGAACAAATGTTACTGTTTTGCCGGAGTAATAATCGGTGTTGGAAGAATAGTGCCCAAAATATCGGAAAAGGTCGGAAAATAAATGAGGAATGACACTAGTTCGGATGACATTTGAAGAAAATCTTGCAATGAGAAATGAAACAATCCAAAGCGCGATAAAGCGAGAATCATGGAAGTTTATAATATCATCAACGTGGAAAATGTAAAACCATTGCGGAGTAAGATGTGCAGACTTGAGATGCACACTGTTCGCGTCTGGGTTTGAGTACCTACACAACACGAGGTCGTGTTGATGGTCACGATGGCCGAAGGAGTGCGGATCGCAGATAAGTAGCTCTACGAGTAGTGTAGTTTGAAATGTAAATTGTGACATCGTTCGTATGAAAATAACTTTCCTTGTATTTTTCAGTTGTGGAAAACGATATAACGACGTGCCATCACAAAACAAGCGAACTAGCATTCAAGCGGTGGCAGTCCAGGTGACGGCAGCATGAACGCGGCCGGGAGAGAGCGACGTGCTGATGTATTCGGTGTACAACCATCTTCAAGCGTATTTAGAAAGGTGATTTTGTGAATTTGTTAAATGATAAAGAAACGTTTGAGAGCTGTCATTACTGTCTTGAGTGATAAAAATAATAGTGAGCTTTTGCAAATGTTGAATTGAGTTTCCAAATGAAAAAGATATTTAAAGGTCCGTATAATGTGGTTGAAGTTTTCATGAATGCCTGTAGGTCATGTACCAGTCAACGCGGATATTAACTGTGATAAGATGCAATTTGTGTTGAATTGGGTTGGAGATGAGAACTTGAGTAAGAAACTAGTTGCGGTGAAATGACGTTGAATGAATAGAAGGGGAGTGTAATCAGGCTTCTTAGTAGCGGTGCACTCCTGTGGTTTAAGAGACTTACTCAAGATTTGTTGTTGTTGTTACGTTGGAAAATTGAATGAAACGACTGTGGTACATGGCTTAAGGTATAACATCATTAACTTGTAAATTATTGCCCCGTCGAGGTCAGGAACGGCCGAGCGAACAGGTACTGCCGTAAGATATTTCCTTGCAGAGTAACGACACGTGAGGCCGTGTCGGTGTGCAGCTACAGCAGAAGTAAAGGCGTTCGGTGGAGTCCATGACGAGCACCCAGCGAACAAAGGGGTCCACTGGAGCCATGGGAGCGGAAGCGCTCGAGGACGAGCGCACGTCAGGATAGCCGTGACGGCGCGCGACCTCTTTGGTCTGTCATACGAGAAATCATGAAGAAAAACCAAATGTTTAGAATTAGGAATGTGTCAATCTATTTAGAATAATATGTGTGGGACATTCTATGGGATTCGAATAGTGATCACGGACTAGTACAGATTGTTATTGATGTGAACGTTAGGAAAACTGGAAATATATCATGGAGCAAAATAAAAGGAATATTATTGAATAACCAACACCGTAGAATACCCCTTCTGCTTCATGTACAAGCATTTGATTACACATTTATGTGAATATCGGTAATAATCGGTAGTCCAGAGTTAACTAAATTAGAAAAAAAAACTTATTTATCACACGAGAACAGATTTTTCGTTTAAAAAATATTAGTAATAATTAATAAGTAACCCAGCCAGGCCAGTAGATTAATAAATAAAATAAAAACAACAATAGTGAATATATTTGGGCCTATATAATAATAAAATTTGCATTAAAATTATAGAAAAATATGAAATGTACCGATTATGCCTCGATATATACTCCATACTTTTTGTACATCAGGACATTAGTACTATAAATATTAGGTTAACCCTTTATCAATATCAATATCTAGAATCATTACTATCACTTGTGGAACCCGGAAAGTACGGACTCCGGACACGAAGGGTCTAAATGGGATAAAAGGGTCAACGTAAAGACATGCCAGACTTCACGGCTCCTTGAAAACGTTATCGACAAATGTTGGCTACATGTTTCCACTAACATGCGTGTCTGTGTCAAGTTACTGAGTGCTCTTGAAATCCAACCCTTGCTTAACAATACCATTTATAGGCTTAACATCCGAGATAGGGTAGTCACTAGTCATATTAAATTGAATTAATAGAATTTCAAATGAAGTTTTTTCGTCAAGTTAAAGGAATCATTCGAAACTGGAGACAATGTGCGATGTGTTGCAATGGCAAGCATCCATAGGCGAAAGTGATATACTATCAACATGGCCATAAGCTCAGTTATCTGTATTTATAAAAAATATATACATAGGTAGGTACAACCGCGTACATTTAATTGTTACGACGTAAACCTATGAAAACCCTACGTGATCACTGGACATTCAGTCATATCATCAATCCCGACCATATGTTGGACTTCTTCCAACACCATTGTACGTGACATAATAATATCTCTCATATGATAATGAATTTAATGTACATTATATTTCAGTCATCGTTCGAAATTGAATTTGGAGAAATTACGATGGAACTACATAATGTATTTGCTACGAGTCGTGTTGCGGAATTCCGCATGGAACTTTTTGTATGTGAAGTGGAATTAAAAAAGGAGGGCGAGTGAAACTTGCCAATCAGCCAGCATGGAAGGTTGTGGCTTTATTGGATCTAATGTGGCAACACTATAATTAGTTGAATTGTATTATTTATGTATGGCAAACTGTTGAATAGGAAAGAATACTTTTAGGTCATACAGCCAGCTCCAAATATCACAACTGTATTATTTTAAAGAAGAAATCCTGCCCTAGGAATACATTTGAAACTTAAATACTTGTTTAGTAAAAAATACATTATCTATTTAATTTTCTATTTCTAACACTATGTTTTGAATGAAACTGTGGATATCTGTAATAAAATTGAAACACTGCATAGGTACTAAAGTAACTGATGATTAAAGTAAATGATGAAAAACATAAAACAAACAGGCCTCTACTTTTCGTGCACCACTCACTCCTGACTTCATAATGTCAGTAGATAATACATACCTACTTCGACACTTTCGTCATGTTCGAACCCAAATAAAAGTCGCAATTTAAATACAAACATTACAATGTCGACATCAAGCGAGAACCGAAACAAAACGCTGAATGAGCATCGCAATACAATACAATACATGGATTACTTGCCAAAGGTTATGCAAATTGCTACCTCAAGCCATTAAGAAAGAGTCTATTTTGACAAAACAGAACTTAATGGTTCAAAAAGGAATATGAGCCGCCGCATCAAAACTGAATTTGCCAAAAATGCACTTTAATACCGTGTAGTAGAGTCTGTCGTGTCCAGTGGCCCAGTAAGAGGTGAAGGTATACCTACTGGCATAGGTTAGGGGTCAGTGACCGGAGCGAGTGCGTGGGAAACCTTACATACGGAGAAGGGATGCGTAAGGACAGATCTTATTTGATTAAAGTTTCATCATAAACACATTTGAGTAAATCCCCAACAAATACTTAAATGGCGCAATAGGAAAAGGACAAAATGATTTAATGAAAACTGTACATAACAAAATACTGAATGACCCACTAAAGCAATGACCAAATAATGGTGGAATTCATGAACAAATTATAAGGTTTTATTAAACTAGAATGTATGACTGTTCGTAACAAAAAAAATTTGGGAAACCCAAGCCGAAATTATAGAAAGATAAGATTTCAATTTCGATAATAAAATATCTTTCAAGTTCAACTTTTCTTTCATAAAAAGAGTTTTAAGATTTTTTATAGCAAGACACGAACGAGGAACAGGAAAGTTGCCAAATTGAAGTTTCTGATAAAGGAAATGCTCCGTTATAAAAGTTATAAATCCATAAAATTCATAGAACGCAAGTTTACATAAATATTAAAAGTGTTCAACGTAGAAAACAAAATAGTAATAGTTATGTATGTACTCGTCAATAGTTTTGTCTTTGTACTTTGTATGGCGTTGAAGTTCATTTCCTAGAGGAGTAGACTACTTAGTAAGTATGTAAGTAAGTAGTAGGTACTTACTTCAGTTCATTACATAGATGATAACAATTTTCTTGTTCCAGTGACTCGAACGGTAAGCATAAGCAGATTGATGCGAAAGAATAATTTGTCGGTAAAAAGCTAAAAGCAGGCATCAAGCAATAAGATTTTTTTGAGGTTAGGATGCGCAAAATAGATATGCCCAATGTCCATGCCATTTTAGAGTTGATGTACAAAGACAAATGCAAAGCCTCATTTAAAAGTGTCACTCGTAGTTCCGCCACTGTTTAAACGAAATATAAGGAACTCTTAGCTTTGTAGCTCCTTGTTTGCATGTCTAAGCCCAGACTGTTATGTCGGCATGATACGACGCTGCAAGTGAGGTCACGGCCGCATGGAGGTCGTTCACCCACTGATAACACGGAGGCTTTAAGTTAAAGTGTTGGAAGCGGGATACTTTTGATTACTTACGATGTTTCATGAAATTATAGATCAGGAATAACTCAATGCAGTTGTCATCGAGATAGAATAGGAGTTACGTCGCTTGGAAATTTTCCGTAGCAACAGGTGGAAAGCATATTCCTAATGTTTTAACTTATCCAAATTATTTAATTATTATTAATCACAATGGACAAGGGTGCTTAAGATAACTGATGATAACTAAAAAAGAAGTACCTATGTCAAAAGAATATTGCTCTAATGGACAGCAAAATTTCAAAAACGTACGTTGTATTTAACTTTCGGTATAACGATTGCAGTGTAACATATGTATAGCATCAAGATTTGCATTCCACACAATCACCAATTCAAGACATTTGACCTTCAGCACCGAATAATCTAGAGCGTGAAGCCCTCTTACCAGTAAGAGGTTTTTAGTGTTACACTTCAAAACTTTATTCGTATTTTTGAAGTATTTACGGTAATACAATAATTTCAAAGTTCTCAAACATTAAATAGCTGGTACTTGAGTGAGAGGCGTTTGTGTAAGTAGCAAGAGGATTTTGGAGACTGATTTACGTATAGTGGCTCTTGGTTATCGCGAATTGGAATAGATAACTTCTTAAGTCTTAATAAGTCTTATCATTACTTCATCCTGGCTTTTTTAAAGTTTGTTGTCTAAAAAGTTTATCAAGGGCGCCCAATCAGATTTGTTACGTAACTATTAACCAACAAAAGATCTGTCGATCCACCTTATCCTGATGACCAGTGTGGCCACGGTGTTAACTTAGAAAGAAGACATACAAAGAAATAAGGAAGTAGCAGCTTTGTTAAATGCTGTTTCAGTTTGAGAGCGAACTAGATTTATGTATGTTTAGTTTGTATTTGAATGTACGTTAGTATATTAGTTCATTGCTACAACCACATTAGCTGTATTAATGTGGGCTACATTATTAAATTAAAAAAATGGTCTTCACCCCTATCACTAGCTCAAAATACCAGCAAAGGAATACGTAGACTGGAGTTATCTTCAACCTAAAGTTAATTAAGTCCTGCACCCACACAAAGATCTAGTTATAACAATTCCGTCCCCGAAGTTGGTAGTAAAAAGTTCCGTTTAGTTTGATGAGAGCTCCCGGGAACTAATCGGGAACATGGCCGCTCGATGGAACAATCTCGGTTATGATGCAATGATGGCTATGTTCTAATCCCGGTGATAAAACTGATCAGTAGCTGCTCGTAGTTTAAACAAGCCTGTAATGGAACTGAATGGCTGCAGCCCATTGATGGCCTACTGAGCACGGGTATCTCCTCTTGAGGAGGCATAGAGCATACTCCACCACGCTGCTCCAGTTTTGATTGGATGACAATGAATAGTGTGTCCGAACCTTTTATTACTTTAGGTTCGATTTCTAATAAAATAAATTACAAAAGGCTACAACAACAGTTCAGTTAAATGTACAAATATGAGAATCTAAAGAAATGAGCCACGTATCAAAGCCTTCCTCTGGAATTTTTAGGAAGGTTTCCAAAAAAAATCGATATCGGCGGGGCTCCTAAAGGAATCCAAAATTTTTTGAAATTTCGATTCATTTGGAAAAATATAAGAACAAATACCTGTACCTTTATCACTATCAAAATCTTTGCCTTTTAATGATATTTAAAGGGCATGCGTGCAAATAGCTCATAATCGTCTTTTATCTGCTCAAACCAGAACGTATAACTTAATGTTTCACAAACTGTTGGACAACTATCCTGGCTTTCCTCTATTGTGACCCGAGGGGATTCCAGTTGATTCAATTGATATTCACACCTGGGAGTGGACGACATCTACGTCAACAGGTGGTCGGAGTCCGGGCCGGCCCGAGTCCTTCCCGTCAACATACATACAATACATTGTAGAGAGATCTTCAGTAATTAAATTAAATCTTTACGAAATTAACGGTAGATATGCTCACGAATTTTAACTTAAACAAAACTTTGTCGTGAGGTGAACCACTTATCTGTTGTTCTGCTTATTATTTGCAGCCATTGCATTTTTTTAATTTCACGTCTTTAAAAGGCAATTCCCAAAATACCTGGGTGCTCGTATTTCAAGAATCTCTATTCTCAAGTTTCTCCCACTAACTTATTAGATACAAAAATCAGCAGCAATTCCATTTCTCTGCGTCATAGTTACCTGAAACAACAACAAACAGTATTTTAATTTAAAAAAAAACGAAGGTTTATTTGGTACATACTCTGTTATTCGATTAAGCAAATTAAAGATTGTGGCGTGATAATTCATGTTTGTTTTCAATGGACATATTCATACGAGAACTGGCTTCCAAACCCACGGCTGGAACACGATGAGACGTTTGGCGGCTCAAGAAAGAGGGTGGTAGCTTTACAGGCTTCCCGGATATACATTAATACCAGTCATAATATAGTGCCTTAGTAATACTATTGATGATAATATAATAATAATGCTCATGCGAAGCCTTACCATCAAGCGGGCCGGCTTCAATACATACATTCACCATTAAACAAATTATGGTCGCAATTACAACAACTAACACCGTTAACTCACGCGTAAGGTACACAACGAGGGACAGTTTGAGATCAACAATCAGTATATTCTATTACGCTAATGAATAGACCAGATAGGGATTAATTAATAGCTGATTTAGCCGGCCGAAGTTAATCAGCCCGGCTGGGTAACTGATAATGACCTCGTAAATTACAGCGATTTGTAATTCATTTTGTACGTTAATTCGTACCTATTCACCTTGTTGTAGGTGGAATTACACCAGGTGACATTTACTAATGAAGGAGTCCAGACCAATGAACTAATATAGGTACTATAGTATGCCATCAAAAACATAACTTGTAAAAAAACCCAAGTCTCGCAACTCAGTTCTTCTACCGTAAAAAGTTGTGAGATCCATGTAATACCAAGTCGGTTAATTTATTCAGTTCCTACTTAAGGTTCCTTCTGTCTTAAGTTATTACGTAATTAGCTAACCTAACAAGTAACAACATCTTATAGTGACCATATCAATATTAAAAATCTTTTATGTTTTAAATAAATAGATCGACTTGACCATCGCACGAAAACACAATGTATCTCACAAGTAATATCTACCTACATATTATATTTGTTTAGTGCGATTGCCAAGTCAATCTATTTATTTAAAACATAAAAGATTTTTAATATTGATATGGTCACTATAAGATGTTGTTACTTGTTAGGTTAGCTAATTACGTAATAACTTAAGACAGAAGGAACCTTAAGTAGGAACTGAATAAATTAACCGACTTGGTATTACATGGATCTCACAACTTTTTACGGTAGAAGAACTGAGTTGCGAGACTTGGGTTTTTTTACAAGTTATGTTTTTGATGGCATCTCATTTCTTTTTGTAGATAGTCCTACTACTAGGTACTATCTAGGTACCTATCTACACCTATTATTCCATTATATTATATATGTACACTGATTCATTCACTGCAAATGTAACTTTGTTATACAGGTACAGTGATTCATTAACTGCAAATGTAACTTTGTAATCCTATACCTTTATATAGGATTACAAAGTTATTTATGCAGTTTATGTATCTAGAAAACTGGAGTGAAATTGCAAAATATTTTAGTTTTCCCTTGATCTATACACTAAACACTAATTGTGTTCCAAATTTGAAGCTTCTATGTCTGCTAGAAGTGCCTTAGAGTTTTGATGATCGGTCAGTCAGTGAGTGACGAAATTAAGAAACTTTGACTAGTTATAATTCTTAAACCACTGGTTCAAATTGAATGAAATTTGAAATATACTGTCTTTATACAATGCCTGCTTGGTTACAAAAAATTCAGGTTTCTAGCTTTATCCACAACGAAGTTATAGGGGGTCGAAAATGGCCTGAATTGCTTCGAGAAAAGGATGGTACGGCCGTGCCGCTTTTTTGCTCGACTTGGCGGGGGCACTGCCGTGCCCCCAGATATTCGTCCACTGGTCCAGACTAACAGTAATTTGATGTTCTTTATACAAACCTGTTCAGCTATGAACTGGTAAACGTTACTTTGCCGCACTAATGTAACACGATGACTAATAGAACACTTTATTTGTATAGGTACCTAATACGCGGACATAAGAACTCTCATTATTTATCTCATTGTCAGAGCAGTCATTCAGTTCACGTTAAGTATCGGTAGAGGCATTTAGTCAAGGTTCTTAAAAATTATTAAATTAATCTAACCCGTTAATTCACCAGGTTAATTCAAAAAATATCTATTAATATATTTTCCTTGAACTACTTTACGGATATAACTTGATTTGTTAAGATAATAAATGTTTTAACTTTATTTGTTTTAATTCTGTGTCGATTTTGACAGATCTCCCATCCCTCCAGAAGGGCTATTCTCTCAAATACAAACTCGAAATCGAAGCTCACTTTTCGTTTGACAATTGGACACCAGCTTCGACAGTGATGTAATTCGATGATCGAGACAAATAAATCCCTTACCGAATACCAAACATGTCAAATTAGCCTGAACAAGTAGTTTTTCTCACCGCCGCATTCTACAGTGCGGCGCCACCTGTACTGTCGAGTTTTCTAGAATAAGAATTTTCAAACTCATCGCGGATTCCGCTGTCGACTTACAAAAAACATCCTTACAGAATAGCCTTGCAGTTTTCTTCACCTACGTAAGCGTAACAATATGACAATATACAATTTCCAGCATAACAGAAGCAAATAATTACATATCTGTCTGTCTATACATATTTCGTGAATGCACTGCGCTGATTTTCGATGCAGCCACTAATCATTCGGTACAATAACTGTAGCACAACGCTAACAGTGAACCCGCGTCTGCAATCAGTATCAGCCTCTTAGTTAGCTGTAATTGAATCGTCAGACGCTCGCAACTACAGCCCACAAGCGACTGCACCAAACATCTTAATTAACGCCAATAACAACTATTCACTCTATCTGATGCTCTGAGCGAGGACGGAGGAACACTGGTTATCAAGAGAGAATAGCGAAGCCTCTATTAAGTTTACGTCAAGTTTTAGGATGCAACACTTCTTAATTGTCGATGGTTTAGGATTGGTTTTAGCCGAGGGAGTCCATGACCTTTCTTGTCAGAGCCGATCGCCTTTCACGCCATGCTATGAATATTGCCTTTGCCTTAGCCTTTGAAGTGACCTTGTCTTAGTACCATGTAATGAGAGGTGCCTTGTGTGTCAATGTGATCAAAATATGGCATCCAAGTGTAAAAGAATCGGACGTATGATTAATTTTATACACCAGGCTCAATTTAACACTTATATTTAATGCAAAGTAAAATTGATAAAAACTATTGACTATTGACTAACGTTTCCGGTATTAGTAGCGTTACTTCATTTACCTCCATCAATTCAATCGAATTCCGTCTAAGTTAATTTTAGTTTTGCGACAATCTGGCTCCTCTCCTCGCTCGTGCACAATATATTAGTTTCAGCTGGTGGTACCAAAAAGGCGTGCAATTATCCAAACTCCTCGGGGATGCGAGTGAAGTGAGAGCAATTACCGGAGCGACGGCCATATTTATTTGTTAACAGTGAAGCCATTTGGCCAATCGCCAGCAGCTTAAACACCAGCACGTCATGGCCGGCTCCCTTAATATTTTCGCGGATTTTGACAATAGAGGAGTATCTTATGGAGCTACAATTATCACTGATTCCCAACAGATTAAGCTCAGATACCTACGGCCATTGTGAATGGACTTCAGCCTCTGAGACCAGCAAGGCTATTCTGTTTTGTAACTCGACAGCGGAATCCGCGATGAGTGTCAAAATTCCTATCTTTAGTTTGAAATTCGAGTTCGAGACTCACTTCACTTCGCAAGTGCGTACTAGATGATTGGAGAATGACATATCAAGATGATGCAAGTTCGCTTTCGAGTCTCACTTGAGTGAGCTTCGATTTCGAGTTTGTATTTCAGAGTTGAGTGAGCTTCGATGTCGAATTAGTATTTTAGAGAATAGCCCTCCAGATGGTGGGATGTTTTGACGGTCAAAAACAAAAAACTTAGTACTCATACATATATGAAGCGGATAAGACTAAGACTAAGCTTACATTAGGATTTTATTAAAGCTGTTGATTACAATACAGCAGAGAAGGACTACAGCGGCAGGGAAGGGTTTTACGGAGCTCAACAAGTGTTATATATGACCACGAAAAATAAAATTTCGTTACTGATGGTCTTCCAACCAACCTATAGCCGTAAACTATTGACCGGGTTTTCCTCCCGCGAACTTCTAACTGGAAAACATTTTTCATTCCTCAAACGTCTGAAGAGCTTTCCTTGAGCGTCAGAGGAGCGGCATAAATCACGCGGTGTTTCGTGGTTACCGGATGTGACGTGCATTTACATAAGCCCCATTTCTCCGGAGCACGATGCACTGTGCACTGTGCCCCAGGATGCAAATATTTATGAATATTACATTGTTGGGACGTGATGACTTACACGTGCTTTGGGACGATTCCATCTAGATTCTAGCGTACTGCGATCGATCGTTAGTGACCGAGTAGGCAAGTACGATTATATTGGTTTGTTGAAATCTTGCAACTGGATGGGACGTCGAATCTCTGCAACACTTCCGAGCTTTAGAAGACACGTAGAAGACCCAATAAGTCATTCACCTCAGTAGTGAATAAACTCAACAAACGTTAAGCGATATTGGCGTTAACATAATTATCGCATAACGTAGCTTGATACTGTTGTGATCGGGCCTCCTCGACATTCCTCTGAATGGGTCTAACGATTAAATGGTTTGGTATTCCAATGTTATTCAAGATCTATTGCGTATTTGCTTTTGCGAGGTCGTTTTATCAGCCCAAAAGCGAGCCGTAATTACAATATTTTGTTATTTTGAGATCAAAGTAACAATAAGTAAATGTAATCTAATCTATCACAATATTTCGTTCATCATAACTTGATATACAAATTTTATTGTCAGATACAAAATTGCGCGATAAACTAATTTTTTATTCATGTTCTCTGATGAAATTTTTCAACAGTACGCTCTCATAACAAAACCAGATTTAATATGAACCAGAATTATTGCCCCAGCTCAGAATCACTAACGGTTACTTTAATCGCTCGCTCCTTAGTAAAGAATCATCATACAAATTCTGTACTAAGGAGCGATTTAAGTAACCGTTAGTGACTCTGAGTTGGGGCGTTAATCATCAACGGTAATTATGAAATACAAGAATGTTAACCTTTATTTCCAATGTTATTGTTTAATTAGCATCTGTGGAAACTGTAACAAGCTCCTCCTGATTAAATACAATAAATGTAACTTCAGGCCTGAAAATAAACGAGGATTAACAAGTATTTACACACGTAAGTATACGATTAGCTCAATCGTATAGTTTCGAGTGGTAAACACGAGACGTGTAGGAACAAACGGAGATTTCTCTAGAATCTAGATCAGTGGGTCTTACTTTTAGAGATAAGGGACCATGTGACAAAATTTCTGTCTGGCCACGGACCATCAATTAAGTCTCTCTTGTTCTTCGATCTTAATCTATATAAAAAACAAGATACTTAATTTATTGGAACCCACTGATATTTTTTTATGTTTTAAGTAAAATTGTATATAGCAGTCATTTAATATTCAATACATTAGGAAGACATTATGGACCACTACGGATGCTTCCAGGAACTAGAAGTGGTCAGCGGACCATAGGTTAAGAACCACTGATCTAGATCAGTGGTAATCTACGTTTTTTCATACGGGCCATAAATTGGTACGTGTCAGTCATGCTGTCGCGGGCCGCAAAACATATAAATAAATAAAATTGGTATTGATTTCTTAGGTTTTCGCGATTATTATAAAATAAAGCAACCCCAGATGGGCAACAACAAGCAAGCAAGCAACCACAAAAGCCTGGCGGGCCGAACGTTGAGTATAGCCACAAAATTTAGATTCCTATATTGTGGTATAGCTGATCTATACTTGAGTCAAACTCGCATCAGAATCTTTGTCAATAAGCCATAAAAATTCCTTTATAGGGTTTTCACAAACTGATTTGTATTTCGCACACCAAATAACTATTAAAGAACTAAATAATCATTATAACGTTTGTGACATCTTCATTATTTTACTATTGACCTATAACAACAACACACTAAGAGAAAACGACGTAAAAACCAACATCTTAAAACAATTTTCATCATTGAATAACTCACGCTCGCACGTCCTTAATTTCGTGAAGCGACTTCAAACCTTTGCACATTATTAATGTTTCAAGGTCGGCTTGCCTATGACTATAAATAGAAATGACTACGAAAACCTCACAGCTATAATGGCGCTTACATGCTTTGCAACTTGCTCGTATTATATTTCAAAATACAGTGAAATCAACTTATCTGTGACTTTAAGGAGGGCGCTGTCGGACGATTGGACCAATCATAGTGCGCAATTCGAGACGTATTTAGTAAGTTATGAATGAAACGGCATTAGTTCCAATTTTCGCCACGTCACAAATAAGTTCTTCAGAGATGGCACTGTACAGATTATACAGATATTTCATTCCACTCAACATGCATGAGCATAAAATTATTTATAGGTTTAATTTCATTAAACAAAGCTGAATAACATTTTATATTTATGTTTATGTATTTTAAAACAGTCTATATCGATTTTATACGTAACTATTCAGTGTTATTTTAAACTTTGCCAAATAAATATTATGTTTAAAAAGAAATTAAATTATAAAGAGTGGAACGGAACGCGACTTGCGAACTTCAGATTTAGTTCAAACGCACTTTATACGACCAAAAGTTTCATGCACCTGTTTGTTTGTGGTTGCTAGGCAACACAATGTGTACTTAAATTCTGATCCGAATGTGAATATAGTGTAGATGAATGAAACAAAGCACTGATGATCAATGGCCGCCGTGACCGACGCGACGCGGTGACGGGCGTCGCTTCTTACTACGTCCATTCATATCTCATCGAATCAACGGTTCCCCCTCACTAGCGGACGGGACGGTAGACGGTGGACGGTCAATTGACGACAACACGAGAACACCGCGGGTCTACGACACGGGTTTATAGGTCAAGTCGCTATTTACATAACTAATTTGCTGCAGTTCATTCGAGCGGGGCGATGCATACACAGCACATCTGTTAGGAACCCATACATTTCATAATAGATTACTGGTAAATAAACAACCAGCCCAATAAAGTTGTAAGTCACATGCGGTATGATATTATGAATATCTTATGAAGGATAAGAACTAAATTAAGAATATCTTTTGAATTAAACAAAGATTAAAAAGATAAAAAAAGTTATAAAATTAAATGTATGTATGTGACGACAGGTTTGCCGAATTTGTCACTAGAAGTCATCGTAAGCTCATGTTCTAGTTTTTTTTTTTTAATAAAGTGCACTATTAAAACATGTAGGTACGCCAATAGTCGACACTATTACGCACAAGTTTCTCTCCCGAAGTTACACAGCAGATGTCAATGAAACAAACATACGCGAAATGAGAAAAATAAAGAATCCGCAAACTGCACTGGCCCATCCTGTTAAAAGATATCCTTTCCAAATTGCGAATACCGACCTCCGGAATCCACAATTCCGTTAATATTCGCCTCCGTGCATAATTTGAGGGAATTCTTCGTTGGTATTAGCAAAGCAATTCGGAATCGACGGCGACGCGGAGGAATCTGAACAAGGGCTATTGGCTGGGTGCCCGGCGCGTGCGGCAGGCGTGCGGCAGGCAGGCGGCAGGCGCGCGGCACGCTGCGACGCGATGCGGTGCGATGCGGCGCGGTACTGCGCGACGCGGCGCGGCTCGGCGCGGTTTGCATAAGAATTCCGTGATTTGTATCACCTCGCCTGCTAGATTTAGATGCGAGAATACAATGAATAATCTTGAGCTATTTACATGAGCTTAATTCTTTTGTTTTATTGGTCTTATTTTAGGATTTGTTTCATGTGGTTATTGATCTATCTATCTATCTATAGGCGAGGGTGATCAACCGATCACATACCATCAGTAGCCCGGCCAAAGAAGGAAATAACCGCTTCGTACCAACTTGTCCATAACTCGCAAGCTAAGATTTATTGACAGAGTTAGCTAGAAGAGGGCGTGCTTCCCGTTGAAGTTAAGTGATCACTACGAGTTAATCAAAACCGGTCACATGGGATGGAACACCCGTATGGCAGTTACAACTGGTACTAGGATAAACACTTCAAATCGAACGTTAACTTATATCATGACAGCAGATTAGGGCAGCAGTATCTCTCTTAACCATGCCATAGTGGCCGAAGAGCTTTATTTAAATATCAAACTTAGTCAATATAGCATTACTGAGTAGTTCTGATGTTCACACAGACAGACTAACTTCAGTCGGTGGTCAGGAAGCAATATTGAAGTTTCCGCGGATCGCACAAAGGCGTCGAACAAATTTAAAACAACTTCAAGCGGTTGAGTCAACCCCATGATATTTTTGACGCTTTGAAAACTTTTCAAACAAAATCAATAGGCGGTTTTAATTTATTCTGGAATTGTTTAATTGAGTCTGTGATGTTAATTCTATTTAAATCGAACCAATTGAATGAATAATCAGTCCCTCGGGCTGTGATCCGTATTATTGACTTCGTAACTTTCCGAGCAGGTAACAACTACCAAATTTCTCATTTGATTTGTGATAATATGAATTGGAATGTATCAAGAATTACTGGCAATAGTAAAAAAACCGGACAAGGTAGGGTTCCGAAGTAGTAAGTCAAAATTAGCACTTTAGTCAAATATTTCGCAAACGGACCACTAATTCCAAAAATGGTCATTGACGACCCATACTGTTTTTGGAAGACCTTTTCAACGATACCCCATACTAAAGGGTACTAAAGGGTAATGAAAAATTCATCCTCACGTTACCTCTAGGTCAGGTATCCTAAAAAAATTTTTTTTTCAATATTTATTCTATGATTCTGGAGATTTAATAAATATGTATATATATCCAAATCCAAATTACAGTTTTGTAGCACTGACGACGGACAGACGGACGGACGGACATGACGAAACTATAGCAACACCAAAGACAAATAATATTATTTTTCACCTCTGAACAATTGTTTTCTTTTCAGAACATTATGCCGGAAAATTTCTATACAAAAATATGTGTTACACGGCAAGAACGTGACAAAATTATTTGTTGTTTTTGTTGACCATTTGTCTATTAAGCCATAGAAATGTTGGAATGGGAAACAAAAGTTGGGTGTTCGCAAATCGCATCAGGTGGATATTGGGTGGATTAGGCCCAGGACTGGTCAGAGAGGCCTATGTCCAGCAGTGGACCTCCAAAGGCTGATATGGATGGATCGGGTGTTTCTTTTACCATCTCCATCATAACATAATACTGGTGCGATGTGCGATCGTCCGTTGGCATCGACAGCAATATTAAACGCAATAAATACATCGAGCGAGCAGCGACACCCAATCCCAGCGCAGCCTTGACAGCCTTCAATAGCTTTTGAATTTAGTAAAAAAAAAATGAAAAGTGCTACCATGAAATATGATTTTGGTAACTGTCGTTTCGATTAAAATTTATTTTTAGCACGTTGGTATGCAGAAATTGGATCGCATGGCCAATAAAACATTTTATTACTTGATATGGCTACTAGTTACTACGCTACGTCTGACTTTTTATCGCTCCTATTTTACAATTTGACCTTTTGTTTGATGGAAAAATTATTAATCTACTCAAAAAGAAAATAAACGTATTAGTCAACGTAAATCAAAAATGAATAAATTATTTCTGTCTTTACAATGTATTTTTGAAGTTTTATACTTGTAATAGGTAATGTACCTAATATTTATTTTCTGTAAGATAATAATTTATGTCGACGATGAATTGTATCAAAACCATACCATCATATCGATTGTGTCATTATCATAATTTCATAAAAATTTATGAATTCTGCTGCGGTGTAAATAACAATTATTTATTTGAACGGTCGCACTGGTGACAATACAACGCGCGACGCAACGCGGCGATGACGCGACGCGACGGTGCAGCGGTGTCACGGTACGCTTCGCTCCGCGTTCGGCACGGGCGACATCCGAGACGGTATCAGTGGTATCACGGTACGAGCGCGCCGGGCCGCGCCGCGACGTTGCCAACCCGCCGTTGCCAGGCCCCGTTGTTGCCGAGTATGTTCACCGTAGCGTGCCACGTTGCCGCTCCGCTCTCTGTTCGGTGGGTCGCGGCTCGGCCGGTGCCGGTCCTGTCAGTATCGTCTGGTCGCTCTCTCGATTCCGTTTCAATGTTACGCTCCAATACAACATTTAAACAAATGGACAACGAAAAATTGATAGATTTGGTGCGCAAATATGAGTTTCTTTATAATTTAAAACACATAAAATATATGGACTCGTCGAGGAAAGAGATTGCTTGGAAGGAAATAGCGAGCCAAATGCAGCAATCAGGTATGCGTTTTATAATTTTTCGCGACTGAACAAAAACCAAAACAAAAATTTCAATAGATACTTAATATATTGTTTGGACATGAGATATTGAATATACCTATACTATGTTATATAAAAACATAATTATTATTTTAATACCTAATCTATACATTTTTATGTGCTGTACCGTGACACCGCCGCGCCGGTGACGTCTAGCGAATTGTAACGACCTAAAACTTATTAATATTATAACCTTATTAGAAATTTTATTAACCTTTTAATCTTCTAATTAGATAAGATAAGATAAGCAGATAAGATTCACGTCAGTGGGAAATTAGTTCGAATCCTAGACGCACAAATTTTACAAAGCTATGCACATTTAAAACTACATGGCAACTAAATCATTTGATTTGATTCATAAAATAGGAAATAGGGATAATAATCATTTTCAGATGCACTTAATAATTAGGTGTCATATGACAATGATTATACTTTGAGTAACACATAATTCCAAGCAGTAGGTCGGTAACTGGAAGGCTATTCAGTATTGTAACTTGACAGCGGAGTTTCAAAATTGACGTTCGAGTTCTAGGATCACTTCACTTCGCAAGTGCGTACTAGATGATTAGATAATGACATGTCAATATGATGCAAGTTCGCTTTTGTTTTGTAACTTGACAGCGGAATAAACGATGAGTTTCTAAATTGAAGTTAGAGTTCGAGACTCCCTTCACCTCGCAAGTGCGTACCAAATGATTAGAGAATCACATATCAAGATCTCGGACTCGAACTTCAATTTTGAAACTCATCGCGGATTCCGCTGTCAAGTTACAATACTGAATAGCCCTGCTGATTTAATTTAAAACATTAAAACATCACTTTCTCATAATTGGTATAAACCATTATTTTATTTTAATTCACAGCTGCAGCTTGTAAAGAAAGGTGGCAAAGTCTGAGAGATGCGTATAGAAGAGCATTAGGTAAAAAAAAGGGGAAACCACTTAAAAATATTAAGCCATGGAAGTACGAAAATGAAATGGCGTTTGTCGCTCCATTTATCGTAAAAAGAAAAACGCACTCATCGGAAAACAGGAGTGAAGGTGAAGAATCGGATAACTGCGCGGAAGAAACGTTTAATTCAATTGATCAGTATCATTCAGTTGTACCGTATGAAATGCAAGAATCGGTGGAAGTCAAAATAGAAGACGTAGAATCGGATAATCACTCAGTTGACACTGCTTACAATTCTAACAATTATCACAGTGAAAGTAATGATATGGAGTTGAAGGGAAAAGGAACAAAAAGGAAAATGATCGAGTCAGAACAAACGGGGTCAACTGTGAGTAGATCATTAACCGATCGCTACAGACCAGACGGTCCTCGGGAGAATGAACTTGATGGTTTCTTTTTAACAATATCCGATACAGTTAAAAAATTCTCTCCGTACCTACAGGCAGTGGCAAAAAATAAAATCTTTAATCTCGTTTCCGAAATGGAACTGCAGCTGCTCCAACCTCCACCATCGTCTTCAACGTCAGTTCAATAGGAATATGTACAAATACTATCATCATCGTCAAGTATTTAAGTCTGTAAGCAATCAATCTAATGTAAATGATAAGAGTGAAACATGCCACGTTGACTATTGTTTCGATTAAATAGACACCTTTTTAAAATGATAAAAATTGATTCTTTAAAAAACTGGTCATTTTTCATCCTAAAACATCCAGTTATGTTGTAAGTTGATGTTTTTTGCACTGATATTGTTTCAACCAAATGTTAATTAAATTCTTTCCTCTGCAATACGTCGAGGTAATATTATAATGTCCATAATTCTTTCGGCCTTTCCTTTAGTAATTAAAGATCCTTAATTTGAGTGTTATAGTTTGAATACTTTTCACATAACAGATGAAACTAATAATTAAATTATGAATATAATATATCTTTCTTTCTTTCTTTCAAAAACAAAAAGATGATAAAAGATAAAAGGGATGAATTAAAATAGTTAAATCCTGAGTGGTTCCAAAGACAAAAATTTAATTGAATCAATAATACGTTATTTAAATCCGCCTTCTTCCGGCAGAGGCATTCCATAAATATTCTATCAGGAATAGAAGGCTGTGAGCCGTGAGCCTCAGCACCTGCGGAGGTGTTGGTTGAGACATGAGCTGCCAGTCCGCCATGCGCAATTCTACTGCAATTCTTGCCTTATTACAAAGAAAAAATCTTTCTTCCAGAACATGACTGATGAGCATTATAGGCGATATTCCTCGGCACCATGGGAGCAATACCAGCCAAAATAGCCAATAACTTAGTTGTTAATTCAATTGTTGCCTTTGCTGGCGGCAATCATAACACGATACCTAATATGACAGAATAAATAGTTTATTGCAATTTAAATTTCAAACGTACAAATAGTTACTTAACTAGTCGAGAAATTCAATTTTTTTTAGTGAATTTTATCATCCGTTCCTAGCTCACAGTGAAGCCAAGCCCTTAGTTAGTTTCAGACAATGAAAAGCTGAGTTTACCCAAACCACCGCTAATGATCCTTACAGTTGCCGGCTATTGCTGCAGCTCAGTATCGAGCGGGAGTAACGTGGCATTTTAATCCAGCGGTTAAAGTATCTGCATATTTTTAATCTGCGCGGGATATAGCAATGCATAAAGAGAGAAAAAGTCAAATATTTATTTCAACGCGGAGTGTGGATCGGAGGCCATATTTATTGTTAATACTGGATTTATGGTTTTTACAAAACGGTAATTGGAGCACTGCAACTATATCAACATTACTATACGTAGTATATTTGCAGCAATATCATGTTATTGTAGGCAGGAAGTATTGTACTACCACTGCGATTTTACGAATTTTCGAGGAGGAGGGATTCTATACTATTCACAATGAATAATGATTAATTTGCGGTAACGAAACAATTCTAACATGTGATTTTAATAAGCTGTATAGTTGTATTGACCAGCTACTAACTTTCGAATGAAATAAATACAAACCTTTATACTTAGAAATTTTTAAATTCATCTGACTTTTTACTAATCTGAAGACTTCACAACCCCTCTGGAGGATTCAGTGCGCAGGTGTGAAGTGAATGTCACAGGAACGCTCAACGACAGCCGTATTATTCACGAATTATTAAGCGAAGTTAATCCAAGTCGGTCCTCGGCGGCCCCGGTGCCTCGGTGGGGGCGCCCGGGCGGGCCGGGGCCCGGTGAATCAGCGCCGTTGACAGATTTGCATTCATTTACAGCCCATTACTAATTACGGCCGCGGGACCGCGTCTTACGCACTTTATCACTCGCTTGAGGTTTTACCTTTACTCCGGTAACCAAGGAAAGGATTACGTCTATTCTGGGATTTCAAAATTTGTCATCAAATTGGAAGTTACGACGAAATTCTGATGCGGGAAATCACTCTGTTTATTGGACGATTCCTATACAGCTTTGGACTCCACTTTGGCTGCAACCGAACGTCTGTTGCGAAACGTATACGTAGCGATAACTGTTAGAGGGCACTCTCTTACCAGGATTCTTAAAATTTTAAGAAATACCTGTGCCTAGCCATTATTGCCCAACATTAAGATCATTATCAGATTTCATTAAAATTACCAAGCTTTTAAAGGCAGGTAATTATTTCGAGGACGGAAATTCAAGCTCCACTCAACTTTTCGCGCAATAATTAATTAATAAGAATGGCCAATGATTCAGCTATTAATTAATTGGTTGATCATGATTTATGATAAGTACGATATATTCAATTAACACTGATTGTACGTCACATTGAGATTTTATTATTATTATGTTAAGAAATATTAGTTGTTGATATTTCAATAATTATACGATTATTAATTAGCATTATATTTTAAAAGACAACAAAGTCATGCTCGGTGTGCAACCTTTTCACCTTAATGTATTTGTTAATTAAATACGTCATTTTAACATTAATTGTAATTTTGTCATTGCAAATAATGGAATTGTTATCGCTACAAGTGATAAATTACTGTGCAGAGTTTACATAGTGCCTTTTAAATTAAGACAAGCAAGTGTTTGACTTTTCAAAGGACAAGACTGGAATCACAATGCGAGGTCAACAATCTACGAGCAAACTGAAGGACGTTATATTTTACTTAAACATGTCTTCACAGGATCAATGTACTGGGAAGTAGATACGTTTGAACGAAATAGTGGAATTTCCAACAAACGAGTAAGAGGCTATTGTCACCATAGACAGCAGGGACACCAAAGACATCACTTAAGTGTTGCCGGTCAAGAAAGAGAGAAGAGGGAAGAAAGAAAGAACTGGCTTTCAAGTCCCCAGACGGAACCCGACGACGAGTCGTTTGGTGGCTGATTCCTGTTTTTTCTTACGTTCCATGTTAAATGAACCTGTACTTTGCAGTGACCCTGTCGGCTGATCAAAGGGAGTCCCGGGTTCGAATAACGACAATACAAATTAGACATCACTAACAGCCAGTACCGGGCAAGACACAAGCATCTTCACAGAGTCGCAACCGGGAAACAAACCCGGGCCCCTCTCTCGCAGGCAGAATCAGTACCAACAAGGATACAGGTTCGTCTATAAGTTTAAGGTCGCCTAAAACCTAGTAAATTACGTAGAAAAAATCCTTCATGGTTATTTTTTAGTGTTCCGTAGTTAAAACGAAAAACATTTCCCATACAGTCCATCCGTCTCTTAACCTAAAACTTGGCAGTTAATAAACCCTAGGAAAATGCCATTAGATAGGTACCACAGATTATGATGGTTTCTCCGTTCAACTTCGCCATTATCCTACAATTACTAGTAATTGAAACTTTCCACGACAACAGTGATTGATGGCAAGATTAATTAAATTACTTGTCTTTTTTTACTGAATAATTCATTATGGATACTCAAATTAATTTAAATAACGTTTATAAGGAAAATTTTAATTATTCGAATAAGGCCACATAATTGTTTAGTTAAATAAATATCATTTATTATTGCTCAGGTACTTAAACTAAAACATTTGCCTTTTGAGGCACAACAATAATGAAAATTAACAGTCGTTTATACGCCGACATTGTTACTAAACAAAAAATTTTGTGTAAATACTCGGAGGAATAATGAACGTTTAGGGAGGGCTGTAGCTGAAATGTATTTCAGAAATAAAATACCTTATTAATACCGGTTTAAAATACTCGATTCAAACGATTTTCGGCACTAGGCTGTAAGTACAATACTCTTCAACATAAACCTAGATGAGTATTACGTGTATCTAAATCAGGTATCATTCAGCGATACTCAGGATAATCGAAACCGTTGTAGAACCCCGACAAAAGGGCGCAAGGAACAAAAGGCGATGATCAGGGTACAATGTACAATGGTATAACAAAATGTAATAGAAACGTCAGAGACAGTCATCGGGTCCCCGAGGACAATCTATTGATAACGGGAATGGCCTCGGCGTCCGCAGAGCAAATCGGTCGGAATCCGCCTGTTCGAATTAAGATAATTCCTTTTGGACACAATTACACGGGATCCTTTTCAATAGACTGACATCAGCTTTAATCGGAAAAGACTCCGAAAGGGCTGTGTTTTTAATAGCTATTGTAGATTCATTCAAGCCTAATCCTAAAATGTGTGTTGGGTAACGACAACGACCGAACGGAGATGTCCAAATATATTTTTTTTCGTATGTTTAAATCCTACACCATTTGGCAGAGGGGGACAAGTGTCTAACCAGATCAGAATCTTTAAAGCTGAATTTGGCAAAAATAATTTTAAAACGAAACAGGTATACTGCCAATTAAATCCAGCACATGAGGGGCAAAATTGTTTTATGGCAGAAATAGCAAGTATTATATTTAACACATTACTAACTCAAACCCTTCTAAGTCTAAACAGAACTCCCGACAAGGAGTTCCAAAATTTTCGAAGATTCTATCAGGACGGTTATTAAGTAATAATGGAAGTTCAAGAAGAATTTGCAGAAGCGTGTACAAATGGCCAAAATAAAGCTTAGTTCAGTATGTCGAAACTGCAACACGTTCTCAAAGTAAATCCCCACAAAGCTATTTGTACGGCCGCGGCCGCAGCTGCCGACCCGCCCCCAGCCGCTGTGCCGCCGTACGAATGGCTGCGATATTTCTGCTAGTGTTTACTGTTTACTAATTCATATTCATTTATTTGGGGTGCTAGCTTTGACCAGCATTAAGTCCAAGGCAACCTCTTCTGCATCCATACACTTCTACATCCATACGCATACATACAAACGTCTGTCGCTTCTGTCGAAGATATTAATTGTATGCTAAGTATGAGTTTTATTCAACTCGAGTATACAATTTTTCATCACATCAATATCTATGCAATATTTTCTTTTACTAGTTCTTGTTTTAAAACCAGTTAAGCTAGAAGACGTTCCAAATGTTCGTCTTCGCTCCATTTATTAATGTTTTTGTAGTGTAATGTATTTGATTGTTATCAGATCGCTGTTACTCGTTTTAATGCTGAAACTAGCTTGTCAAGTACAATCATTACAACATATTTCTTTTGATAGACCAGTTCGTCCCTATCTTTGTCAAAGAGGATTGAAATAGAAATAAATAAAAACCTGTCAGGTAAAGCGCAATGTAAGATTCCGATGTAGTAAGTTTATCGACTATTACTCATCAACTACTTATGCTATCCATGCCAAATTACAGCTTTCCAGCACTACGGGTCTCGGCGCTATGCCTCGAACAGACGGACGAACGGACATGACGATACTATAAGGGCAATATAAGGGGAAAAAAAGAAGTGAAATTATTGAAACAAAGTACAACAGTAATTGTAGTAGCAGAAAGTATTGAAGCAAAAACTTACCGCACATTTTTCTACCCAGCATTTAGTAAATAACATTAAAAATTAAATGCAATTTAAAACGTTCGTTTCATCTTTGATCTTTTATTTGCAGTTGAAGAAACTTGGGAGAATCAACACAATACAGAACAAATTTCACTTGAAACTGTGTTGGTCCGTTCACTATTAAATATTTCATATTAAGTAAATCTATGTAACCTTGTCAATTTCAAAAGACTTATACAATTTAATGCGGTGCAAGAAAATACCGAAGTGGGCCCACGTTGGGCGCCATATTTCTAAGCGTTTGCAACGTAAACGGTCGGAACAGCTAAACAAAACTATTGTGTTTATAAAGCTCATGTGAATTTTTTGGCATTGTTAGTGGAACCACGGAGCCTGTTGGTTGATTTGCGAATATTTAATTTCCACGTTTTTGGTTCAATTGTAGAACGCGGTTGTTACCCAACCACGTTGTTTAATGATTTGTACTTCTAAAATGAAAGACAGGCCTCTGATATTATGTGGTCACTACTTCGGCAATACCAGAGTAAAATCTTATTCTTCCTTCTTCAAAGGCGGTCGTCTCACAAGTAGCGTGTTTGTGTCAAAATGGTGTTAATCATACAATCCCACTAGATGCCTTATTGCATGCAAACTTATAATGTAAATGGAACTAGTATCAGAAACTATTTTATTACGTTGCCGTAATGTACATCATTACAAAAAAAACTATTTTTTACACAAACTCATTAGCGTTTACACGGTAAACGTTTACACGTTTACGTTTACGGTAACGGTAAAAAAAATTACCCAAAGTTTTTATCACACTACATGTAACATACCAAGTTCTGAATCTTGACAGAAATAAAGGTTCAACTTCTCAAACTCCTTACCGTGGATAAGATACGGACTCGAATGTCCACGAAGCGCGTTACATTGTGGACTGTATAAAAGTTTAATTTACGACTTTTTTGGGAATATGCGTCCCTGGCGTTTAGAAAGTTCTCAAACTTTTTTTGATATTTTACGGTACTTTCTTTTCGGCGTGCTTAGTATCTCTGACTCTGACGGAATGATTTATGCCAGAAATTTTAAAAGAATTTGCTGTGCCTAAAATTTTATCGCGCCGAGCGGTGGTTTCCTACGAAACTGCTGGTTTTGTTTACGAACGTGCTGGTTTTATTATGTATTTACTGTAGCTGTTACCTACTGACCTCACTACTCATGGGGCTCATTCTGAAAATCAGCTCCGTGGTCGTAGACTGCTGCATTAGCTGAGAATGAGCCTTTTTTCATATTGCACTGCAGCACACACAGACTTTTCTGGTGATCAAAATGTCTTCATTTTAATGTATTTTTGATATTTCTTTCTTTCTTCTTTTTGTTTGTGTAATCAATCGTATTTATGTATTAAAATAAGTCTCTTTTTCTCATTAATATTTGTGTACCGTGTGTTGCTATTGTGATGTGGAAATAAATATTTTCTTATTCATATTCTTAAATGTTCCTGAATATACCTAAATATGTCTAAGTATTGTATGATTTTCACTAAATAATAAAATAAATAAAAATCCGTAGTGCAATAGCTGTCTATTTCAAGCGGCTTGCGTTAAAGTTAGTCAGTTTTGATATGGGTATTGTATTTTACACAACCAATTTATAATCGCATATTGAATGAATCATTCAATATTAGCGCCGTTCAAGTTTCATTGAATAGATAATTTTTCATACTCCAATACACACGAGAGATTGAAAGCCTATTTTTAGGTTTATGAAGTTTGACAAATTTCTAGAACTCGGGAGCTATTATAACTAAGTAACGTTAGCGACCCTCTGTCCACTGACCGGTATTGTTCTAACGCGTCGGGAAACACACACCGGACCGCAATATAACTTAATCACGAAGTAATACGGATCGCATTACAACTTTCGCTTTACTTGTAGGTCAATACCGCACGAGTCACCGCCAGCGCCGAGATCAGCCGCTCGGGTCAATAGACAATCCTTCTGAACTGGGTCGGAGGCGCAGTGGCAATTTATTAATCTATGTTACCATTCGCTACGTCGAAAGAAATGTGAAAGTGGTACAATTTTGTCATGCCCATTCATTCATTCATGTAGCGTTATGGTAATTTCATTATCAAAAAAGTATATTTTAACTGACAGTGAAAAAACATGGTCATTTGAATAACAATCCAACGGATACACATAGGTAGGTAATCATGCGAAATGAAAAACCTACAGCAAAATCCTACATTTCGCCATACAACCTGCTTCAGTGCATGAGTAATAAAAATAAATAATGTTGTTATTTTCTAGTAGATTCGTCAAGTTCTCGTGCTGTTTGAGTGACATTTACGAGTAGTTGGGTTCAATGTCCGATGCAACCACCGCGCGACCGCGGCAACACATCGCTCGACCGGTTGTGCAACCCGTCGCCGGCCGCCGCGTGTCGCAACATAGAGGTATTATTATTAGTATAGAGGGAGTGTAACGAAGTGGGAACAGTAGGCACGGGTGAGAACAACACGACGTTCCCGTCGCGAGCGCTTGTAGTCGTGGTTGATTGCTAGCGGTGTGCGGTTCTAGAGAGATTTTTAAATATTTACGTATCAAAATGGTCAAATGTGCAGTTCCATCTTGCAAAAACGATAGTAGGAAACACACAAAACTGAAATCCAGTATCACATTTCATCGGTAAGTTGATTTTTATATTTATTTTTAAGAAAACAAATCACGCATCGCGGGTGTGAAGGAGACGTGAGGGGCGGGCACGGAAAGACCGCCCGCGCACCGCGCTCTCCTCGCGAGACAGCAGTGATGTGATGCGACCAACGCTGTAGTCGATATTTAAAATATGTTTTGAAATGTTTGCTATGAGAACAACGTATTATATTTATGTAACTTTAATAAAAAAATCAAAATCTTATAAATATTTATTATAAATCATTGTAGTGTGTGTTTTGTATGATATACTTTGTAATATTTATAATGCGAAAGTATTTTAACGTTAGCTAGGAATGTAAATATAAGGGCGTATTCACGTAGAAAGCTGGCTACCGGCGCCGATCTGCCAGCGCTTATCGGGACCGGTTCGCCCAGGTAGTCGGCGCAGGTAGTCTATAGTCCATTTTTTTGGTCGAGTCTAAAGTCGTAAACAAATATGGCCGACTTCTAATGTCAATTTGCCATAGACAGTATATATAATGAAACTTGGAGTCGGTTCATATGATACAGCGACTAAATTTCATTATCTGTTATAGAAAATGACTATGGGAATTGATAAGTACCGACTTAAATATTTCTGTTTAAAATTATTTGCCATGATGCGAACGAAAAATCATTGTCATTGTAACCTTGAGTAATAGAAAAAGACAAAAATAACAATTCACAGTTTTAAAAATATGTCTCTAATTTTCAAGCGTAAAGTTAAAATATTATTATATCGATCAAGAAATCATTCAAACGATTTAGAATATCGATCTGTCTTTCAATACTTATGAATCAACGACAATCTTAAGTTCCTAGCTGTCAAATTGTCATCGATATATTGTTGCTGTGCAAAGAAGTTTTGACAATGTTTCGTGATAAATAGAAGTTTAGGTGAAATTAAATTAAAACAAGATTAATATTAAAATGGATGATTTATTTAATTGAGTCTATGTCTATATTTTCTTCGGTTGTTTGTACCATAAACATTTACTATCTAAATAACAAGAATACTCGTGTAAAACTAAAAAACTGAGTGACTTTCGTATTTTAAATAACCAACAATATAGATCACACTAACAGCTCCATCACTAGGAGAATCTGCTATTATGGGTGCCATAGGTACAATTAATGTACTGTAGTACAACAAATGGTGTAATAAGTACCTGGGCAAATGAGCTTGCTCAAGTGAAAATAGAGAAAACAAATTTTCCCAGATATGAGAACTAGCTAGATCGATTAGTCGCCCTCGTAAACCATAACATTCTAAATTTCATCGAAATCGTTAGTGCTGTTATCGAGAACGTGGTAACAAACTATTTATATAAAAAAATTCTCGTTTAATAGTAGGAAATAAGATAAGTTATCGAAATAACTTATCGATACCTCGTTGCCGATCGGCACGTAATTGATACATCCCTATCCGTCATACACGTATCGATATACGTATCTATAGATCATCTGCCTACGATGCGTACCGTTCCATTTGTGTGATACCCGCACTCTATAGTAATAATAATACCTCTATGTGTCGCAAGCACCCAAATTGAACCGTGGAGCAACTGAATTCGTGCTTCTTGATTGACGTTGCGCGCCCGGTGCACTCAGTACGGTGCATGATTGTGGCAAACAATCTTATTGACTTTATTGTGAGGTAATTTGACGTATTACGATTAATATATCGCACCTTTGGTGGAACAAGGGCTCAACTGCACTTTTGTAATTTTACAGGAGAGCCATTTCAAAGTTTTTTTTTTTGCATTCCGAGTCGTATTATTTGTCTTTTTATTGCTTCAAAGTGTTTGTTCTTTGCATGAGATACGACCCATGTATTTGTGAATATAGCCATGTACTTTGCAGGTGTAAAATATTTTTTTGTTTAATTTTTGTCACTTTACGATTTTTTGTAAGATGTGCCCTTGTTCCACCAAAGGTGCGATATGTTAGTATGTATTGAGTATGTTGGAAGGAAAAATTTTGTAGTTTAAAAAGTATGACACTTTTATGGTAATAGCCGGCAAACGACGGTCCACCTGATGGTAAGTGGCTATCGTCGCCCATGGACATCAGCAACACCAAAGGCATCACTGATGCGAAAGAACAAAAACAAATAAAGAACTGTGTCTCAAGCCCCCAGCCGCAACACCACGAGTCTTTTGGCGGCTGACTCAAGCAAAAGAGGGTGGCAGCTATCCAGGCAGAACCCACGGAGAAATAATAATAGTATCAATGAGCTATTAAAATCAATATTACCAATTATAATCTCTGCGAGAGGCAGTACCTACTACCGATCCGGCGCGGCGAGGCACGGCGGCGGCGCGGCGGGCCTTATTTAGTCGCCTCTTACGACACCCATCAGGCGTGAGATTGGGATGGGAAAATATGGCGAGAACACTAAAATACATTCTGAAAATGTTTATGACACCCCTGCAAATATTGAAAACTATAACAATAGTAATAAAAGGCATCGACATTTTTTTATCTCAGATCCATCGAAACTCACATTACTTCACTATAAAATAAAATTAAGTTAGCTCAATAATAAAATAAACATTAAAGCGAATTACAAGCAATAACATTGTAATTAAACTATTAAACACCTCACCTCAACATCAAAGAGGTCGGCGACTCACGGAAACCCATCGCGGCGGTAAACATGGCGCACGGAGCGGAGCGGGGAGCGGGGAGCGGGGAGCGGGGAGCGGGCGCGGGGAGGGCAGCGGGGCTGAGGGTTTCCCAGTAGATGTGCAGTGAAAGTGTTCCCACGAGCTTGCGACAGAGGGCTTGGCGCCAGTGTCGGCGGGCGATGAACGACATAATATTAATTTAAAATAGTATTAAAATCGACTCCATAAGCAAAAAGTTGAAGGAAGCAAATACCTTGAACATAGTAACGTTGATTTACAATCATCCCTTAAAGTTTCATTGCATATTTTAAGACCCCATTATCTTTACACCTTATTTTAGCACAATCTGAAATGAATTTTGAGTCTTTTTATAGCGATTTCGGACTTCAGTCATTTTATTAGTAGCTGAAGAAACTATGAGTCATATTCTGCTTAAAATTTACTTGATGCCTAGATGCCGCTTGTGAAGTAGTCGCTGGCAATGGGACCACGTTGGACCAGGCCGAGCTAAGGGTTTCCGGGTCATCTCCATAGTTTCTGCGACTGTCTCGTCACGCAAGCACATTCGTAGAGAATGTAAATTAACTATTAACTTAACAGCCATATATTGTACATAACTGTACTAATTATCGCTATACTGTTCACTTGGGGAGACGACAAATAAACATAGTTTCAAAAAGACTAACAGGTAATCACGGACGTAAAAAAAGAAGACTTTTTTTAGGTCCGTGCGGGTAATAAATGAAATGTAATACCTTTATTGGTAGAAATGTGGTTACAAAGTTGGTGAAGTATTATAAAATCTATCTCTCATTTGCCATCATATGGCATACAAATACATACTGATTTAAAATAGAAATGAGCACAGGATTCAAACCTGTGTGTTTTGGATTGTTTTTTAATCTGACCACTGCAGCACTGGGCAGTTCAACTCAGGGCAGTAGCATAACTCTCCAATCTTCATACAAGCTCGCAAGCGCACGGAAAGATATCGCATCTGTGAATGATGTCTACATAATAATATTATGCACGATATTCCCGCGCGCGGTGTATGTAGTTATACTTCTGCTGTCTCTATTTTGTGGCACTAGTCAAATTACAGTCCGCAATTCCGTATGACGCGGTCGGCCGGCGGCCAGAGGCGAGCCTCGCGCTGAACTAGTAATTCCAATATAAAAATTTACAATTGGAATTGTTTAATTGTTCAGGAAATACTACAGCCTTTTGTTGGCTGTTAGCACTGCGTAATTTTCGTTGTAAAAGTTGACTAATGGAGGTAATATTTAAGTGTTCAAAATTGTTGTCCATTCACCTGTAAATCAGTTTTAGAGGACACTATTGATACTTATTTGTATTTGTAAGGGTACAAAACAAACTTCACCACTGATACAGACCTGGATTGTAATTTGTAAGCGACCACGAGCTTCCCTAGTTATGGAACACTTACTACAGACAAAATAACTAATCGCACCTACTATAAATAAACAACTATCTTAGATCAGCTGATGTCTTATAAGTAAGATTTAGTACATATTAAATATTTATTTATTTAATACTCTATAGTAAATAGTATCAAGTTGACTTTTGAAGCCATTCATTTTCTCGAGTAGTTTTTTAACCGACGAAAAAAAAAGGAGGAGGTTCTCAATTCGACACGTATATTTTTTTTTTTTCACGCAGAAATCGGCACGGGGTGGTCCGATTTGGATGATTCTTTTTTTATTGGATAGGGTATGTCCTGAAGTTGGTCCCATATTTTTTTGAAAATTTTATTCCCACCCTAAAGGTACGAAAATAGGGAATGATTGATTATTCACCCGTTTTTTACCCGGAATTTTTACATGTTAACCCCAATAACTTTGTACTGGATGATCCGATTTCGATGATTCTTTTTTTATTGAATAGTGTGTACCTTGAGGTTACTCTTGTTTAAATTTCGAAACAAAATTTTACCCCTATAGGTACGAAAATAGGGGATGATTGATATTTCATCTACTACATTTTTACCTGGTAACTGAATCTATAATTAATAAAATCAATAATTTATTATTAATTATAAGTATTATAGCAACTAAAAAGTAAAAAATAATTACTTTTTAACAAAAAATAAAACCAACGAAAAAAAAACTGAAAAGCAAAAAATAAAATAAACCATTTAGTATTATAAATTAAGATCCGAAATTAACAGTAAATAAATAATTTTGAGGCGGTGCCAAACCAATGAAAAAACAAACGGCGAAAAGATGTGCGCCGCGCTGCTGCTGCCGTGTGCATCGCATGCCGCTGTCCTCATAATATGAACTTTATGTAATAAATTTTGGTTGTTTGTTTGGCACGGTCTCAAAATTATTTATTTACTGTTAATTTCGGATCTTAATTTATAATACTAAATGGTTTATTTTATTTTTTGCTTTTCAGTTTTTTTTTCGTTGGTTTTATTTTTTGTTAAAAAGTAATTATTAGATTATGTAAAATTGTAAAGGATCAAATCGTAATTATAAACCAAATAGAAATTAAAGTGAACACACGCTACTACTATACGTACAACCCAATTAATGAACTATGTATCGGCCACGAATGTGGGAGCAGTATTTTAATAATATCACGATTGTAATTAACGATTTTCATTACATTCCGCTAATGGAATAGCTATGATTAATATGATCTGAGTGGACGCGAATTTAATGAACCGCGCCACGGTACAATTGGCGTTTGCGGACGAAATTTTTTCCCGGGTGAAATAAACATGACAAAAATTAAAAAAAGTATTTATTTGTGTACTCTTTGGCACGATGCCAAGGAGTGTGAGCTAGCCAGGTAGGCTTCATATTATTTTGCCGACTGTACCTATGGATCTTTTTCCCTGCTGGAGTAAGCTGTCTTTCTAGAATCAGAATGTCATTAAGTTATGTTATGTTATGTTTTGGTTTTAGTATTGGAAAGCCTTACTGAGCTTTACCACGGTAAAGATACCTTTACCATGGCCTTCCTTACCCTCCTTCTTACCATTAGTCAAGTGACTGGTAATAGGTAGTGGTAGTGACTGGTGACTCGGAATCAACACTGGTAATAATACTGTTACAGGCCTGCTGCCGAAAATATCCCATAACGGGTTCAAATACTCGGAATAAAATTAAATGTATGAGATGGTGGGGGAATCTATCAAAATGATTCAAGTGTTAAAACTATATAGCTAGACACGAGTTACCAGCTTAAACGCATGTTTTGAATCGATCATCATCAGAATTAGCTGACTCAGGTTAAATACTTGCTTATGCTAAGTATCCATCTTAACACGTGTCGATGCTGTCGATAAATACTTTTAATTACCTCAAGTAATTTTCCCTTGTGGAAGGTTAATCTTTGCACAACTTTTGGCCCTGAGCATAGTAAAACAATAGTGACTAATATCATGAAGAAAAGTTGCATCTCAAGTAGCAGTTGTGGGAGTATAAAGCGTGTCACCCTGACAGAAAGGGGTCGCGTTCAGCGCTGTTTGGAAATGGAGGCACGGCCTTTGACATGTCAGTATGCCTGGCAGCTGCATCACACCTGGGACACACGGGGCTTGGCAAAAACTTAACCAGATTGCAGGTTTCCGATAGCAGAAACTGTGGAATTTGATTCAAAGGTATCTGAATCAAGCCTTATCTGTTGTATTCAGTAACTATGCAGCAACTACATAGCATGTAAAGTGATTTCAGTTGAAAGGGTGCAATCGAAATTCAATATTTTAACAGCTATTCCTAGTTATAAAACATTTATTGTTAGAGCATAAACAGACAGGTTACGTATAATAGTATTAAAAACAAACCAAAAATCAGCCAATTGTTAACATTTTATACAGTTTCATCCGCCAAATAGCCGTCTGAGTAGAAGCTAAGCAATGTTATTTCTCAAACGTCGAGCGCGTTACAGATAATAATCTTAGTCAATTTAGAACGTCCACTTTAATTTTTGTAAGACCTCCCCGGAGCTCCATTACACTAATGCATTTAGAGAACTTATAAACACAACACCGGCGTAAGGACGCGCTCACTGCGAACTTCAAGTCTTCAACTGTGTTGCGACTTGCGATGCGAACACTCCACACTAGTTCGCGGATTCTCAAAAGAAAAGTAAAAACACGCTTTTGTGAATGTCAAATCGTGTTAGGAACACCCCAGCTAGTCTTCGCGAAATCTCAAAAAACGTACAATTTATCTTCAACGATATTTATTTAACAAATTAACAATACTTATTTTATAAACGACCCCGAGGAAACCTCAATGAATGAACTTTACAGTATGATGTATATAATTTTGTAGTAAGTAAGTAAAGGGCCCCATCCAGCTCGAGTTCCTGCCGAGCCCTCTTGTTGATGTCCGCGACTAAAGACTTTCATGTTATGTGACAGTGACCACTTACAGCTCGGCCGCCCGATTGTTGGCTACCGACTTAAAAGTCGTTACTCAGAAAGATCACCAATGTGTGCAGCGGCTTACACTTGTCATCACATCCTCCGAGGTCCAGACATATCTCCGCAGCTTAAGTGCGGGATACGAAGCGCAGTTACCGCCGTTATTGCTGCTATCTGCTATCTGCTCTCTGCTCTCTGCTAGCTCCGCACGTGACTCGTACTTGCACTTGTGTACGGTTACATTGGTGTACGTTGATATACTGTTTATATTTTATATATTTTACCTTAATGCTGAACGCACATATGGGTCCGCATCTGTCATCCGCGTCGGGCTCTCATAATCATATATTATGGGCTATATATATGACTTCATACAAATGCGATGCGTCTGACGTGGACAGTGCGGAGAAAGGTGAGTTCAGCATAACAGTAGGAGTACACCATACTTGTAACTTTCGTTCACATAAGTAAAAAATAAAATACTCCTACTCACACATGTTATCTCCTTGAGTTTGTCATAGTTATATCATATTTAATTAATGTAAAATTGTTTTTTATCTTTCGCTGACCTCAAACTTATTCTATCGTAGATAGTGAGATACAACGGGCATTCACGATTTGTATGCTAAAAATACTTTGACTAAGTTTTTACAATTTATTTACAATCCGAAGGTGGTTTGAGACCACTAAAACAATGCATTAGGCATACTCAGTTCATTGATAAAGTCGATTTACCACTTTTCCCATGCAACAATTTGAAGATAATATCTATGTAAAGATGGTGCCTCAACGCAACGAACACTGATCTGTCATTCTCATCAGAAAAGTTTTTAGCGTAGTGGAACACGCTGCGGGTATCTACTAGTTCTGGTTAATAAATCTTAACTGTCTAAGATGATATATAAGTAAGATAAAGTTATTTATTTTTTAATATTACTTACGGACTTAAATTACTTATAAAAGAATACTCTTTTATCCTTATAGAATACTAAAAGAATACTCTTTTATAAGTGATCGAAGCTTACGGAAGGTAAAGTCACCTTCAGTTCACTCTACGAGATAGTAGGTATAACATAGTTATCTACAAATGCATGACGTTGGAATGTACCTTAATTAATCGTATGTAATTAATTATTCTAGCATATTGGACCTCGCCTAACAATACAGTGGTACTAATTATATTTATAATACAATATTATCCTGGGTGTGAAATAATTATTTTCTATTCCTACCCCGACGGCCAGATAATGATACTTTATTTGTATGAATTGCGAATACAATAAGCAATCACTGCTCGCGTGCGATATTTTGTATGAAATGCGAATTGATATTAGTACATTTCGTAACAATATCTTGAAAGTCTCACGTTTACCAAGACACGCAACGCGCACACGATATTTATTTAAGTGTTGTATCTATGTTATTGCAACACTTGTAGGACCTAATAGATAATGGTAGCTACTTATAAAATGTGATAAGAAGCAACATCTTGTATCCAAGGCCAGTCAAGCATGGGTGACGGCTAGTGGCAAAAATTTTTGAGCGAACGAAAGAGCTTCGGACTAAGATAACAGTCGTTGCTTCCGACACTTGGGTGGGCCACTAACCTCTAGTAATGCGCAATGGAACAGCGTGGTGGAATATGCTCTAGGCCTAGTCAAAAGGAGCGACCCGTGGTCAACGGTGGTCCATTAATGGGTTGAAGCCAGCCACGTCCAACATTGGACCGAGGTTCACAGGCCGAAAATCCATTAGAAGGCGTTAGTTTAGTACGACACGAGACAAACATTACACGATTTAGCTACTTCCATTAGTAAATAACGCATTTATAAATAGACACAAACAAGGTTATCTCCAGCGGCTCGCTCGCAAGGCTTAACCACACTGGAGCGGCGCGGCGTATTATGCGCTCAGTGGAGCTTAGAGCTTTCCCGAGCTTAAAGCGTGCAAGCGTGGGTAGCGTTATTTAGTTATGCCTTAAATGTCATGTCTCTGTAACTGCGGCCGCTGCATTCAATTTACACGAGTACATTTTATTAAAAGGCATGTCTCTGTAACTACGGCCGCTGCATTCAATTTACACGAGTACCTACATTTTATTAAAAGCAAGCTCTACGTACCTTGCAGGAATCTTAAGGTTAAAAAAGGGTATTCGTCATCATCACAACTCATAACGGATCCAAATCTATTCTCAGTTCTCCTCAAAAAATGTGAGGTGAGGTGTGAAGTGAAATGCCACAGACCACCACGATGGTTAAGTATAGGTACATTAGAGAATTAGCAAAGTAGAAGCAAATGATAATATTAATTTAACTATCACCTAACTAAAACCTTAGAGGTGGCACCTATATTATTTCGAACACTAGTTGTGTGTACTATGCTACTTAATTAAGACCTATTTAATACAACCTCAATGTAGACGTACTTAACAAATTCTTTAGGAATCTACTCGACGGCTGTCTCTTCAACGTATCAAGATAGTGGACTACGAGATCAGAAGACCCCTTGTATCAACTAGAAATTGTTGCCCCGATTAGGGCATCCCGTGATTGAGCTAAGTTTATATAACACTATAGTGTAGGGCTCGGAGTTTGTTAGAGTGTGGTAATATGCTACACACATTTGCTTTGCCGTGAAACAAGTCGCTTTGAGCAACTTCGAGTTCCGGTTTGAACGGCTGTGGGCCTTGTGGCGCTTGCAAATGAGGCGTAGGATCTCAGACTCTCAGTCAAGTCTCAGCAAGTGACCGACTGTACAGTTTGCTATAGCCTAAACTTATTACAATACAATATACGTACCTATAAGTTAGATATTACTCAGGTGAAACAGTTAAATTCATGCTTGTAACTTTCTTTTAGTTATTCAAAGTCAATTCATTATTATTACGTTAGGTGAGTTGCTGAAGAATAAAGTTTTACTCTAACTTATAACCCGCTTTAATTGTTTCCGCTAACGTTGAGTGGCAGATAATAGGCTAAGCACTCTCTCCATCCGTCCTTTGTTCCCGTTTTCTTAAGTTCATTAGAGAATAAATAAATAATGCCGAACAATTCACTGACATGTCTGATGTCTCACAATTTTTATCCTCAATTGTTATTGTCGTGTACCTTTTCAACGCCGGTCGACGTTGTGGAGTGCCCTCGAGACCCTCCAACCGCGACACGGGACATAGGTGCTTTCTAGTACACTCCTCACTCGTTACTAGGGCTTGTAATATCGGAAGGTTTTCAATATCGATATTGATTTTCGATATTTGATGCTAATATCGGAATTCCGATATCAATATCGGAATTATACAATTTTTTCTTTTAATAATTTAAATTTAATTTTATATTGTAAAGTAGGAAGTCTTGGATGGCAAAAAGGTTTTTAATCAATAGGATAATGAAATAATACCGTCTTTAATACTGTTTTATTCCCGTTCGTTGCAAATATCAACTAAATCTATTCAATTCGGTTTTGTTTTCGCGTTAAAAATTCACTACCTTAATTTTTTTAGGATTTTTGAATCGCAAAATAGTTTTAACTGATAGATGAAATTCAGCTGCACCAAATGTGACAGCTGTACGGCAGAAGCTAGCTTTGTACAAGGATAAAAGCTGATGTGACTTGAAATATCGCAACACATTTGCTAGGACGCTTAGTTTCCTGGCAGTTGCTGTTAACTTTGGATTCAATAAACCGCTCAAATTTAAGGTTCAAGGATATCTCAATTTCTTGCGGTGGGAGTATTTCAAGGATACATTCTGAAAAGTAGGGCCAAAATAAATGCTTCTGTTTTTATGGCGTTGAATTTCACAAGGTTGGCGTCACCCTATTCGGTGACTTCAGGCAGTGATTCACTCTTTCAACCCGGGCCTCTCTTCAGACTGTATTATGGTCGTTACTGGTCGGAAGCTTGCCAGGTATCGCTCGACCAGATCGTTGATATGCAGCAGGAATAGAGTTCTGGAGATAAAAGATCTCTGAGAAAGTCCAGAATTGTTTGTAATATGTGATGTAAGGTTGCTTGGGACGAATAATAATCTTTGATAACGACTCTAAATGAACGTTCACTCAGAGAGTCTTTAACCCAGCCGATCAGGCCAGGGAATAGGACATACGCAGGAAGCATGATCAATAGGCTAACATGCTAAACCGTATCGAAGGCCTTCGAGATGTCAAGGGATAAAGGCAACCTCTACATTATTCTTAAGGTCCTCGCCCCAGATACGAGTGGGTGAGATACGCTAGAATGCGGTAGAGAGGTATGCGTTAGGCTATAGCGCTAGGGTCACTAAGGAGATCATTGTGTTCTAGGTATACAACGAGGCGCATGTTCAATAATAATCTTCCTGAGTATGTTGGTAATTGAAATTGGCCATTAATTAGTAGGGTCAGCTCGATTGCCATTCTTGGGCACGGACTGCACGTGGCAAGCTTCGACGCCTGAGGTACTATGCTCGTCTTAATTGAGAGACGAACCAAGCGTGGCAAAACAGTAGATAACTGGAGAGAGCTGGAATACCATCTGTTCCACTAGCTTTGTTCACGTCTAGACATCGTAAGGTTTTAAAAACCTTTGTTGTAGATGTGAACCTCCGATATACAATGGTCAATGAGGTATCTGCGGTGAATGGCAATTGACAGTTAGATGCAAATTCTCAGCAACTAGAGATTCGTACAGATGATCTGCAGAAGATGATGAAATTATTGACTTAGGTATACCGAGATTAAGGAGATAAATTATGTTTGGAATAGATTTTTTCCGTATCGCATTATTCGTGCAGTAGGCTGAGCAGACTCACAACAGGAATACGGTTAAAGATTTTAACTCTACCTCCCTACACAGCTAAAATATTTATACTTACTTGCTCAATTTTATGACCTATTGGCCAATATACCTTGTGGCACGCATTAAAATCATTTTGTTTAAATTAAAATAAAAAAATTACTGATTCCGATATTACGATATCGAATCACTCAGTATCGGAATTGTAATAACGGGTTTTACGGTCCGAGATTCCGATATTTCGAGATTCCGAGATTCCGATATTCAAGCCCTACTCGTTACACTCCTAACAATCTCTGCTCTCCGCTGACACTGCGGTCAAACGGGTGTACAATGTTTTTATTAATATAACCTTGCACCTTGCGCAAGGGATTTGTAGGTTGTAGGTCTGAACCTAAGGTGTGTTAAGTTTCTTTCATTGTAAGTTGCTAAAACTGGACACTAAAGTCAGGTACATAAAGATAGATTGATTATCAACATTAATAACCTCAAAATATCTGAGCTCAAAATGCACTCGACTGATGAAAAATACGAGTATTTAATTCTGACAAGTAATTTAAAAATTAAGAATTAAAAGTCACTTGAAGCGTCAACTTCAGGGCTAACGCTTTTCAGTTTACACGCTCGCAATCGATATTGAAACTTGGTTAAACCCAAGTTAAGCGTAAGAAAAATAATATCATAAATGTAAACCAGTTAACCTGTTTCCTCCGTTCACTCGTTTTGATAGAACCTTCCGACTGTTTGTGATTTTACCTGAAACAACAAAATAAACTTATTAATATACTGCAAACAACAAAGTTTATTGAATATATGGAGTTAATTAGGAAAAAGATCTGATTCCAAGATAACCTACTATCATCGAAGCGTTAAGCGCTATTATTAATCCAGATTAAACTTCTAATGATACCAAACTTCGTAATCGCAGACAAAAGTAGAAAAAAAATTCGCTATATTTTAAGCAATACAAACCTAGCCGGGGATCTGAAGCTGTCTCAATAGTTATAGAGTTGAGACTTGAGTGTCTATCGAATGAGGATCCATGCATGATAGGGGGATGATTGACATAGTAGACAATTCTCCAGATGTATTCGCCAACTTAGCGATACTGTGGCCGCAGTCCCCACTCACAAATAGGAGTCGTGCGGCGTCAGCGACGCGAAAGAATGGGGTTAGCTCGTCGTTATAGGTTTGCATCATTGCCGATTCTCGGAGGCCTTATACATAATGCTAATCTTTGCTAACCAAACAATATTTGACTTGTATTATGATCGCAATGATCGTTGAGTGGTTCTATCTATTTGGTCTCTGTGTTTCGTGATATTGAATAGGTACATATTAGGGCCACTAAAACTTGGTTAAAATCTGTCGTGTATAGAGAAATGCTGTATCATGATAACTAGCGAACCATCAATTATGAGACATTTGAGAACGGAAGAAAATGTTGACATAGGTAAGCATAGAGCCACTGACAACTTTCCCAAGCACATAGCTCACCACGAAGCTGACAGTCAATCAATGTTGTATTTCTAGCAAAATCGCTTTCATTCCGTAGTCACAGAAGTATGAACAGTTTGTCTTCCGTCGCCACGCGCCATGCACTAGGCACCAGGATAACATAAAAATGAAGAGGCCAGCGGGGAGCCGAGTGCAATATTTGTACCGATTTCCAGCTCAGCGAGTGAACTGATTGCTACCGACAGACTTACTTGGGACGAACTGCAACCAGATTGATCCAATTTTAACGGACGGCTCATAGACTGACTTACTTTTTGATTTCTATAACCCTTATCAAGATATCAATTAAAATAAGCAGATACATTACATTAGATACATGATACCAGATATCATGAATCATAAAACTGATCTTCCACAGGACTATAAGTAATTCAAATTCGTATGCGTTGCGTACAATTTATTGAACTCTTGAATGGGTTGCAATAGCTACTATTTTCTTGCATAACTTAACAATACACGCAATAACATCTGTTTAAAGATCTGCTCTCATTGGGGCACCCGAGCATCATAAATCTTGGCCCACAGATTATTGCTGAACAGGCTGTACTGAAAACAAGCAAAATTGCTTACTTCTCGACAAACAATGTTAAATAAAATCTATTTAATTCCTCCATTAAAATAAAAGTTTACTCGCAGAGCACATTCAAGTATTCAATGATTAAAGCGCACGAATGACGAATGCAAGTCACAGGGTAAAGGTTGAATCGAAGCGACCGATTTTATTTTTCCCATTCAAATGCGAGATCTTCACAAACTTGCAAATGGATTCCAGTGTGCGGCGGCAGCGGGGAGGAGGGGTGGGGGGGCTAATTGGAAACTGCACCGGCAGCGGGCAAGTTGGTACTGTTGGAACCCACTAGCCGCTATTGTTTGTCGTCAACCCGAGCCAAGATCGAACCTGGAGATGCTTATCCATGTCACTGTTGAGGATTAAACTGTCGTCAATGAATTCATTACTAATCAAGTAATGAGTCCATATTTTCCTAGAGAACAGGATATTACAGATACTTGGGCAATCAAATAGTGGCTATTTAGTATTACTTTACGTTACATAATTATGTTCCTAAAAAAGTTCGTCATAATAATCTTGTCGTCCAAAACACTACCTCAGTGCCTGAAGTCGAAGGTGTTCGAGCAGTGTGTGTTGCCAGTGATAACATACGGTATCGAGACATAGGTATTGCTTTACTATCGGTACCTTTAGATACTGTTATGTATCCTGTGCTATTGGCTTAATCCACAAGCTCAAAGTCGCACAGCGAGCTATGGAGAGAACTATGCTCGGTATTTCGCTACGTGATCGCATCAGAAATGATAAAATCCGTAGACGAACAAGGATAACCGACATAGCTCAGCGAATAAGCCGGCTGAAGTGGCAATGGGCTGTCCACATAGTTCGAAGGACCGATAACCGTTGGGGAAGAAAAGTCCTGGAATGTGTACTTCTCAGAAAAAGGAGTATAGGACTCCCCCCGACCAGGTGGACTGATGACCTGAAGAAAACAGCGGGCATCCGCTGGATTCAGGCATCCGATGGATGCAAAAAGTTCAAATCAATTAGCAGGCAAATGATTAACATAAAGATTGACGAATTTAATGACGTATTTTTTCATATCATCCTGTCTCTTTCAGCTTTTTTCAATGAATCCAAGCAAACTCATTCAAAATAAAATCCGATCTAAAACATTAACAAAAATCCAGGTCAACGATCTATTGGCACAGTATAATCAAAATCATCACAAATAGTTTTAAATCAATTAAAGTTTCATTCACAGATTGGTAAAATCAAAGGCCTTTGATAATAATTGCATTCAACAGCTACGCGGATAGCTCAACCAGCTTTATTATTCAAGCGCGGATATATAAATTGATGGGTACAGTTTCATATACTCTGTGGCAAAATTAGTTATGACAACATTAATAGTGGTATGGAGGTAATGAGTCTAACCAGAGTAACCAGCCTTCTAGAATCAACCGTAGTGTTTTAACCTGTTTCGGATTCAATTTTGGATCACCAAGGGTTCGTCTGCCTCACTCTCGGTTGGTCAAGCATTAGCGATGGTTTTGGTATCCTGTTATTAACAAGCATTGGTGACTACCTATAATAGGCCGTCTACTCGTTTGCAGACTCATCAACATAAAGACAATTTACTCTCGTGAGGAAGTGATCTTGTAGACAGGTGATTTCAAATTAAAGTATTTCCATCGAAACGGCGGCGTATTTTTGTGCAGAAATCAATTTGAAAAGTTGTTCTTTTCTACTAAATTCAATTTCATGTCCACGTTTTGTTTTTAATTCCGAGTTTGGCAGGTACGGCTGTGCGTGTCGTGTTTCGAGTTACATTTCGTTTCGTTCGAGTGAGCACTGCTCGGGGGTACAAGTAGATTCGGGGATGCAATGGCTCCAGTATCAGAGATGCCTCGGATTGGGGGTAGACAGTGGAGCTCGCGTCTCAATGGGCATGTGGTCGTCCAACCCAGTTCTTGCATCAAAGGCAGGCGCCTCGGGTGAGTGTTGAGTGCAATCAATTAACCGTAGACGCGGTTAACCGCCGGCTGCAGCGATTGCGTGTAAAGACGGTAAGCGGATACGGTATACATAAGGTCGTTTTGTCATAAAATATATTTTGTACTTTATCTTGGCATCAAATATTATTAATGCACTTATGTATATAACTACGTACTTAGGAGTGTTCATGATTATATGCGCCTCTAATATGTAATACGTTCGTGAGCGGGAATATAATGCGATGGACATTAAAGAAGTTAATTTACGGTCTTCAAAATGTTTTTAAACGTGGAAACTGTCATAAATGTGATGTTCTCACATCGCGTATCGTTCATTCGTTTCGTGTGCGGCTCGGATTAGAATCATTCGTTCCCCTGCGGGGTAATTGCTCTCATGTACGGAAAAGTTGAAGCGAAAATTCTGAAGGCTCCCAACGATTTTCACAACTCCCAACGGTCATAAGGGATTTGAGATTCCTATACATGTAAAAAAGAGGGATTTGTCAGTTTCAAGAGGAACTTTTGAGTTGTTTATTTACAATGTATAAGTGTACCTAAAAAAAGTTTTAAAAATTACTAGTAAATACTCGTATTTAAAAAGTATTATAAATGTCTCTATGATGACCGATTGTGCAGTTCGTATTTAAATGCTACAGGTGCAACAACATAAAATTTTAAAAGATCTAAGATTCCCTGTGCCATCTTAAACAGCTAAGACCCCATAAAATGTAGTTTTGGCAGCAAAAAAATATTTTTGAAAGACCTTTTCAACGATACCCCACGGCCCACACTATGGAACAGACGTGAAAAAATAATCATCCCCACTTTAGGTGTAGGACTGCGGACAGGACAGACGTAAAGAGGATTACGTTTTTTTTGGAACCCTAAAAATGCAAAACATTTAATAGTCACATTATTAGCTAATCATCATATAGCTCAGTCCAACGCTGTTGTGTTTGTGACATAAATAGAGCCTCTGAATGAGGACAAAGCGCGCATAGAAGGTAGTTAAGGCACGCTCCAGTCCGCTCCACTTGGATCAACGCAGAGTAGAAACATTTAACAGAACCCTCATTGATTACTTCCATGCATATTGAAGGCACAGAGCTATTAGGTTCTTAGCCAACATTAAAAATCATTTAATTGTATTACATACGTACTCCGAGATCCGAGATCCCATATTCCGAGATCTCTACGAATCTGCCAGTAAAAAAATTATGAGAAAATTTCATTGATTGCCCTTGGTTGGATCCTTGGTAGTAGCAACTACAGCCTTATTTTTCAGTGTCGGGAACATTTCAATTTCACCCAAATACATTTATGGTACGAGTCTAAAGTGGAGCTGGTGTTTCATCAGAGAAATCCTCGCTTGGGGGCTTTAAAAATGGCTCCGATTCGTATCGCAATATCTACTTTATCTTGCATTTCGATCGACGCCAATTTCAACTTTATACTTTGAGTAAAAGGGTTAAATATCGTTTGCACCTTGCACGCCAGTGTAACATCGCCATATTAAATATGAATTTCGACCGTAAATATATCCCAACAGAGTGTAAAATCGCCGGTAGGCTACCTGTCCGAAACTTCGCCGTTTAAGAGCATTTAAGGGTAAATTGAAATGCGAGCGAGCCGCTAGATGGGCGTAGATTAATAACAGAGAGGAAGGAACTAAGGAAGTAACACGTATTTTAAACTGCTTCCTGTAACGTGGAATATCACTGTAGCACAGAACGCAGTATCATTACAGTTAGAAAAATTCGTCTTCAGCCAACGCAGACATGAAGGCCAATACTGAGCCCGATTCCATTGATTCCACTCAATCCCGCACCCCGCAACCCGCAGTAGTGTTCATAAAACATTACGCAAGTTACAAATTGATAAACTCCACACGTCCTTCAAAACAATAAAATTTAAGTTTCTTACAAAATCTTACATCACCAAAGCTCATAGTTTTTAGGGTTCCGAAGTAAAATCAGAACCCTTATAGATTCGTCATGTCCGTCCGTCCGCTGTCCGCAGCAAAGTGCTAGAAAGCTGTATTTGGCATGGATATACATATTTTTTATAGGCAACGATAGCCACTTACCATCAGGTGGATCATCAGTTCGTTTGCCGGTTATTTCCATTAAAAAAATTCGGAACCCTACATTGCGCGTGGCCTGACACGTACTTGTCCGATTTTTCAGGCAAGTGTTGGTTTCTTTACGAATAAACACTTACGAATAAAAAGCTTAAACCGAAACAATTTAATCGGAACGCTCCATGTACGAGTATAAACAGAGGAACGTTTTCTCGGCACCATTCCTTTACCGGATTACTGTAAAAAGGCGCGCAAATCTCTCTGTGTTGAAAATAAACACAACACAATACAACACGTATTGGAAAATCCATTGAATCCAACCTATTAAATCTATATTTCTCTATGTAAGACTGAAGGTAATATATTTAAGATGTAGAAAGATAATGGACTTGAATGAAACGCGAACTAGTACACACAGGAGACAGGAATAACCAGATACATTAGCTACTCACATACAGTGACGAATTCTAGGTTTATAACTGAAAATTAATAAACTTTATAACTACTTTAGTAGGTACATATCAGTAAAGATCAAGAGGTCCCTAGAGGGATAATCTGTGGTTGAGACCTTTTGACGTTGGCCTTTACGATAACAATCGGCAGAACTGATCGCTCAAGATGTTTTAGTGTTCAAGAAAATTACGCATCTAGCGATCACCTATTCTTAACTTCTGCTCACTTGCATTCCATAACATCCTATTGGATTTCTGATCACTGAGATGAGATTTTGAAAGAAAGAAAGAAAGAAAGAAAAACTTTTATTTCCCTCACAGGGCACTGCAAAAAAATACAACAACATTAAGCTTAAACCTAAATATGTACTGTGATTAAAAATTAAATGCAGTGCCATTCCGATGGCAGGGAAAAAGGTCACATTCAGCGAGGTCCGCTGTTTTTCAATGTGACCTGCAGGCGTTGCGCGGGGGGCGGGGCGCACGCAGATGCGGTGCATGGCGAAATTGCTAATTCTATTTACAATATTTCTATTTCTATTTTCTATATTTATATTTTCTCACTTGCAAGTCCCCAACGTCTTCGAATTTTCAAAGCTGAAATTTATTTAACAGTGGATGTCCGCAACATCATTTCTAAATTCGCGAATTGTTCTCCTTTATTAGGAAAGAGCACCGTTACTAACATAGGTAATATAGTTATTAAGTACCAAATATAATCATCTGAAACTATCAGTGTTTGTAAATGTTTCTATTATTAAATACAGCTTAGCTACAAACAATTAAACAGCGCATAGGAAGCACCAATTAAAGACGGTTAATTCCACTTTCCTTTAGCAACAAAATTCTACCGAACTAGCAACTGTAACGTGGCAAGTTAACCCGAGGGGCCCGTGGCACGGGGCACGGGGCACGGGGCACGGGACACTTGACAACAATGTGGACCCAAATCGGTATTAAAGTTGCGTTAATATCGCCAGGTGTCCCCAACTTTCGGGTCAACCTGACCGCTTGACCGTTAACAACTGAATTTAGTTTTGCTCGAAATTAGTTCGTCCGTCGTTACGTGTATCGATGGTCCGACTCCGAGAGCCGTGTTGTTCTCGGTGTTCGAATAATAAATGATTAACAGCTCCCAAAGCGATTAGCGAAGGACGAAATAGTTTTAAAGTTAATATTAAAGCTCCGTTTAATGGAAATATTTCCACCGAATAATATAAATTTGATACGCATCAGCAGTTCATCTGCTCGTCATTATAGTTGGGTAATAATAAATAACGAATATTTACGACGATATTATTGACAAATTCGTGGTGTTTCGATGTCTATTTGAATTAATTTATCGATGCAAAATATGTGTAGAAATATTAACATAAAAAACGGTTGTCTGTAAAGTCGGTTTACGGACGGTAGTTTAACGTGACAACGTCATGACCGCTCCACTCAACTACGATCGCCTACGGCTCGCCGATGCCGTAGCTCGCTACACCGCTCGCTACGCTACGATACGCCGATCGTAGCCGATAGTGCCTCTCTCTCGCTTTTGCCGCTCTCTCGCTCGCGGAACGCTACATTTTTCAATAATTACTTTTTAACAAAAAATAAAACCAACGAAAAAAAATCTGAAAAGCAAAAAATAAAATGAACCTTTTAGTATTATAAATGAAGATCCGAAATTAACAGTAAATAAATAATTTTGAGACTGTGCCAAACAAACAACCAAAATTAATTACATAAAATTCATAATATTATGAGGGCAGCGGCATGCGATGCACACGGCAGCAGCAGCGTGGCGCACATCTTTTCGCCGTTTGTTTTTTCATTGGTTTGGCACCGCCTCAAAATTATTTATTTACTGTTAATTTCGGATCTTCATTTATAATACTAAAAGGTTCATTTTATTTTTTGCTTTTCAGTTTTTTTTTCGTTGGTTTTATTTTTTGTTAAAAAGTAATTATTTTTTAATTTTTAGTTGCTATAATACTTATAATTAATAATAAATTATTAATTTTATGAATTATAGATTCAGTTACCAGGTAAAAATGTAGTAGATGAAATATCAATCATCCCCTATTTTCGTACCTATAGGGGTAAAATTTTGTTTCGAAATTTAAACAAGAGTAACCTCAAGGTATACACTATTCAATAAAAAAAGAATCATCGAAATCGGATCATCCAGTACAAAGTTATTGGGGTTAACATGTAAAAATTCCGGGTAAAAAACGGGTGAATAATCAATCATTCCCTATTTTCGTACCTTTAGGGTGGGAATAAAATTTTCAAAAAAATATGGGACCAACTTCAGGACATACCCTATCCAATAAAAAAAGAATCATCCAAATCGGACCACCCTGTGCCGATTTCTGCGTGATCATACATAAAAAAAAAGAAATATACGTGTCGAATTGAGAACCTCCTCCTTTTTTTTTCGTCGGTTAAAGATGCGCCCGGCTCATCGTTTTAATAGACGTTATCACGTCAAAAGCAAACTATTAAAAAATATAATAAAATTAAAAAAACCTTCAGTCGAAATTTAATATCCTATTTTATTTTTTATACAACGTTTAAAATAAAAGCCTCATCCGCTAACAAAACAGAACAAAACACCAATCGAATCTCTTGAGCCGTAAGCCTAAACAAATTCCGAGGAGTCATCTTCCAATCGAAGTTGAAACATTTGCGGCCGCACAAAAACCGGCAATAAACTTGGAGTCTGGAGCTACTTACACAGAGGTTAGAGGACGCGCAAAAAGCGATCGCTTTGATCCAAACTTGTGAAATTTACGATGGGATTCTAAAATGTACCTACGATTTAAAGTCTGTGAGTTTTACATAAACATTTTAGCTGTTATTGTTTAAAACTACTGCTAGGTCCCGGTTTAAGGAAAAGCATAAAACTGAGTAGGTAAGCACCAGGTTTAAAGTTTAAAGAAGCTTACATTCTTTTGACAAACGAGACGTTCAAAGGATGCTCTCCCGAAGGCACTGTGGACATCTCAGGGGATTTCCGTATAAAATAAACGTACTTTAAATTGCAGTTTTGTTTCGTATAGGAACACAAATATACCATATTCATCGAATCTAGTTAGATATATCGTTACTTACATACATTAACACTAATTGATTATTGAAATCTCCCAACACATTTATTTCTAACACGACGCAAAGTCGCACGTCTATCCACAAAATCTCTTGTACCTAGTTGAACTATTTTCTCATAATCAAGTTATCCGCGTGACCAATCCGCTGGGAGTCTGTGACGAGGGTCGCGGGGTCGAACGGAAACAATAGTTGGGTAATTAAATGAAAGCCAGCATCATTAATTAAGGCGTCGCCATCAAGCGAGGGATCACTCGGATAATATCATAACAACAACAGTTAAAGCGGTATAATAAAAGAGATAAACTTTGTCAGTTACGTTTCGTTCAACCAGTTAGTTTTATTTGGTAATTTTTATCTGTCGATATCCCAACGATGCTTCATTTAAATTAAATAACACACATTAGGATTCTCTGAGTCGTGGGTGTCATGGACAACACATAAAGGTACCCACACTAATCCAGACCGAAAACATAATTTTTAAATTATCATTTAAAATTCCGCCTCGCAAGGAAACGAACCCAGGACCCTGGGTACAGCGGTCCGGCATGGTAACCTTTACGCCACACTGCCCGGCATGCTTTCTGAATGTCAAAGGTTTCGTCAAAACATTCGTGATAGCGGCCGTAATACTAACTACCTTGTAAAATATCCTCGTACCATTCTACTGTGTTTGCAAATAACATCTTATCGACATAACTAAGTTTACCTTCCGATAAGAAAACGAGAATTAGCACGGAGCTAACAACCCATGCAGCATAACGTCCTATATTATAATCGCAAACGAACCATAATAGTATGCTTACGAAAATATTAATGAACAATTAATTTTTACATGGCGTTTACAGACATGAACCAGTGTTTAAATATTATCTACTCTCTACTTTCAATGAAATCGATATTTAATCGGGTTAGTCTAAATCGGGTTAGGTCTAATTTTGTGATGTCAGGTGCTCTTTCCTTCGTAGAGTCGATCGCTCTCCTTTAACGTAAATATGTTACTATTATCATCTTAAGCCGTCTATACGCCCTTCAACCCTTCAACCTAAATTATGTTTCAAATGCAAAGTTGGACAAGTTAAGTGCTGATCGAGCAGTTCCTTCGGGGCCAACTACACACAATATGCAGGAAGGATTATGGACAAGTATTATTTTTCTACTTGTAGGTCAACGTCAAATAATCGAATAAGCGAAGGAATGAGGTATTCTGTTTTGTAACTCGACAGCGAAATCCGCGATGAGTTTCAAAATTCATATCTTTAGTCGTTTGAAGTTCGAGTTCTAGACTGACTTCACTTCGCAAGTGCATACTAGGTGATTAGAGAATGAATATCAAGATGATGCAAGCTTTTCGCTTTCGAGTCTCACTTGAGTGAGCTTCAATTTCGAGTTTGTATTTTAGAGAATACCTACCACCCACGCATGTCATACTCGTATACCGCTAAACGACAACGCGATTCAAAAAATGTGGCTGATATGTAAGTCCCGCGGGAGACGAATGATTGTCTGAGGGGATTACACATAATGATACGAAAACGCACGGCGGCTAACAACCGTGAAATTACGACTGGGACTAAGCTCTTGTTATAATAACGTTTTCGTATGAATTATGTGACGTACTCCCGCCGAGTAAACCGAAGTATCTCTTCATCAAAAATGTTCCACGGGAAATAAAAACGAATCTACGCAATTTTATGCAACGCGTAGTTTAATCTCTTGATGCATTTACTAGTATATTCACTTAAAAAATTGCTTGCACTACACCTATTTAATTTTATTTATCTTATTTCTGGCCCTTAATATCCATTGAAAGATGATTTTACGAGCCGTAATAATGCCCCCAAAACTTGTTTAGTACCTTTATAACAGAATGATGTAGCAAAAAAATCAGGATAAATAAGAAATAAATTGACCGGGTTAAACACAGGCCAAAAACAACTACGGGTGTGTCTTTAAATACTCGTAACAGTAATTAAGCCAAGACGGAGGCTTTTGGGCGGCATAAAAACTAGACTCTTGGCTAGGCCACAATTCCTCTACCAATCCGCACTGGAGCAGCACGGTGGAATATGCTTCTACCCCCTAATTACCAGAGGAGTCACGTGCACTAAAATAAAATGGAGTCACTTACATAAGGTAAACACCCCAATTATGGACGGTTTAACAGAAAAATTGTGGTATTTGTGAAATTTTACCTATATTGTGAAAGTTCAGAACCTGAAAGTACTTAAAGTGTAAAGTCCTGTGCTTATTCAACATTTCTGCTGTGTCACGCGTGAGACATTGCAATTGGTTTAAATTTAATTGACAAATAAAAATTATCATTTTTTTACCCAGTTATGGACAGCAAAAACCCAGTCATGGACACCCAGTAATGGACATACCCCAGTCATGGACACCCAGTAATGGACATACCCCAGTCATGGACACCCAGTAATGGACACGAATCATATAAAACTAGTTAGGCTAGTTATCGACTAATCTATGATGAAAATCCAAAAGAATAATAAATATTAATATCTTTCTAGGGTTCCGAAGTAAAATCGGAACCCTTATAGTTTCGTCATGTCCGTCCGTCTGTCCAAAGCAAAGCGCCGAGACGCTTAGTGCTAGAGAGCTATAATTTGACAAGAATATACCTATTTATTAAAACTCCAGAACAGTGGAATAAAATACTGAAAAACTTTTTTTTTCAGGGTACCTCCCCAACAGGTAACGTGAGGATGATTTTTTTATTCTTCGTGTACCCTATAGTGTGGGGTATCGTTGAAATGGACTTCCAAAAATATTATGGTTCTTCAAAGACCATTTTTCAAATATTTGGCTTTAAAGAGCTACTTGGGGTTAGAGTCAAGTAGGGGGGCCCTACTGGCTAAACGGTTAGAGTTGGACAAGTGAAACAATTGTGAAAAATAGGTTATATGATGAATTTACAAGAAAAACTATTCCGGCTATGTTAATTTATGTAGTCAATGAGTAATAGTCGATAAACTTACTACTTCAGAACCCTACATTGCGGCTTGGCCTGAAAAGCACTTGTTCAATCAACTTTACATGTAACATTCACGTTAAGGAACTTGGTTACTTGTAAGTTTTCTAAATTGACAATGAGGTTTGAATTAAGGAAGAGAAAATAATTAAAATTGTACTCATATTAAGCTTTTTATTTATTAACTAGCTATTACCCGCGGTTTCGCCCGCGTGTTCACAGGGAAGTAACAATGAGTTGTTTTACATGCATGACACATTCCTAGTGCAAGAATAAAATAAGTAACAAATCCAAAATTTAAAAGTTACTAAGAGGAACCAACTGTAAAACCTATGACCCTCCTCGACCTTCCAACTATAAATATAAAGTTATATCAATATTTATATATGACCATCCATGACTACATCGCCACTTACCATCAGGTGGGATTGTATACAAGTATTAACTTATATTAAGATATAAAAAAAATATTAATATTTCTAACTATAAATTTATATCAGTCCATAGATACTTTACGAACTTATACATATAGAGGAGTAGAGGACCAACACTTTGTTACTTTTAGTATGGAGTGATTCAAATACGCATCATAATGGATCTTTCCATGGGAATGAGTTGTTTTACCGCGGTAAAAAGTAGCCTACGTTACCCTCTAGCCTCCTAACTATCTCCACATAAAAAATCATACCATAACATCGCTCGATTACGACGTGAAAGACGGACAAACAAACAAACACACTTTCGCATTTATAATATTAGTATGGATTAGTAATTTATGAACGTCAACATTATCAGCTTTTCATATAGGTATGCATTAATTATTAACTACCTAAACTAAATTAAATTAATTTACAGATATTAATAAATATGAATGGAAATAAACAAATAAAAACTGCGAAATCGAATGTTGATCAATGAACACTGAATGAATGAATGATTGAATGAAATAATGAACGAGTGAATGAATTTGAATGTATTTGAATGCTGAATTAATTAATAGATAAATTAATGAGTGAATGAAGGAATGAATGAATGGGTGTATGAGTGAATTGATTAAGAATTGATTAATTAATTGATAGAGAAAGAGAGAGGAAGGAGAGTGAGATGGAGCAGGAGAGGGAGACACGTACACGAGTTTAGTTAAAATTTAGTAACTTGGCATTAATTTGTCCGGCTTACAAAGATCGCTGGGATGGCTAGTCTATTAAATTAACTAAGCAACAACAATTATAATTTTCTGCTGTCAATTTTTGTAATGAGGTATATCTGTAAGTAAAGAATTTTGGCGTGCACTTATATCAGATTATCAGTATTATTCGTCTCTGTAAAGTAATAAAAATCAAAAATATGTTTAAAACGCTAGGTAACAATTTAAATAGCAAAAATGGAGTATTTTTTCATTTCTTTAACCCTGTAAAATTTGTGTCGCGCCGGGAGGTTCTATTTTCAAAATTGAGACCTCGTTCTCTTTTCAAAATCGACAGGATCCAATGAAAACAGTTCATTGCGCAAATTTCGGGTTCGCGGTGTCGGTCCTATACGTTAGTAATAATAATTCAATATCTATCATTTTATATCAGTGTCATTACTGGATATCTGTAAAATACCCAATAATAGCAACATTTTCATAATTTGCAGCTAGCTCATAGTAAAAAATAATACTAGGAGTAAAGTTAGTTCAAATTCTGGATACACAATAGCAAAGATAAATTTCGATAAAATTATGTCCATTACTGGAGCTATACAATTATAGTGCACCAGTAATGAACACCAACAAAATATCAACAAATATAACTTCTCTGGAGTAACAACACTGTGTGTTGTAGACTTAATTTCATGGTTAACCAAAAAAACAAAACACATTTTGATTTAAATAAAGCAATACAAATTTACAGAAGAAACTTTTTACTTACCGCACTAACGATTTCCTTAAGAAAAGCCGCTAATATAAAATTACAACGACAAACAATTTTTGGTTCGCGCCAACTTGTATTCTAACTGACCGAATTGAATAAAATGTCAAACTTAGGCAGTTCGATGACTATAGTTTAAGACACAGTGTTGCCAATATAAAAAAAACTGGTTCATAAACATATTCTAGATGATTTCTTTTTTTTTCGTCCATTACTGGAGCCTCGTCCATTACTGGAGCCGTTACCTTAATAAATAATGTGTTAACCCAGAAGATGACCCAGATATGAATAAACTTTAGTAGATCAATCTGTTATGATCCGAAAATATCAGAAGCCCATTCGATAGCCCAAAAAGAGCTTTTGCATTGAGAACACCTTTTACGATGTGGTAGACTGGTAGTCACTTGCGACCAGTCGTTTGTGGCCAATTACTGGGCCAGCAGTGATCTACCGCGCCGCCGTTCTGGTTCCTCTAATAACTGGCCATTAACTAGTTATTATGTGAATGTTGCACAGAGCAATCAACGAAAGAATGTTCCCCATTAAATTATTCTGCAAAATTATCAGGTACTTTTTATGTGGCACATAAAGGTTTGCACATGGAGATGTAATATGCTTACAGCTAGGTTTAGATGAATAAACTTTCATGATTGTCAGAAGATTAAGCTGCTAGAAAATCTCCAAAGATGCTTAAAGACGGACGTCTAATAGCAAGCAGCTCGTCAACGCGTCAGTGATATTTAGAATCAAGAGCATTCGCTAAACAAGCGGCATCGTAGACGTCACATCGATTAGGATAAATATTTCATTCCGTTGCCGCTATCGACATTACTTGATCGAGCACCAGGACAGCACTTTAAGTAGGTAGTACTCAAATCGTGTACATACATAACATACATAAAAACAATTAACAATACGTTATATGTTAACATATACCAGACGTACTATTCCGTGTTTTTGTTGTTAAGGGCTAATAAATCTTTCGCATAAAAATAACATAACATTTGCGCCTATTCCTAAGCGTTGTTTAGAGTTCACTAATGTAAGAATCGAATCGATTGTTTTTCGCCGCACAATGCAGCATTACTCTATGATGTCACAAGCTCTCAAGCTGCCACCAGAAAAACTGGATCGTGCGAACGTCGGAGTCACATCTCGAACGTAACTTGGGTCTTTACGACACCTTAATTGCTGGAGTCCACGTAAATCATCGTCGGCTGCGAGCTCCTAGGAGCTGGTTAATGGCCGGGTAGATAGCACCCGCACTTTATTCACTAGCTTCTCCTCTGGCCCTCGTAATGAATCTATGTCATTGGTAACGATTGCTACTTATACATTAGGAACAAATACCATAATTATGAGAAATTTATGTCTGCACGTATCTGATACACTTATGTAATTGTTCACCCGAGCTTTTAATAGTTAAATGAACGACAAAGAAAAATTGTAAAGTAATTACTTCATTAGTTATTTTACCACACTGCCATGAAGGGTTATGTTTTTCGCGCGTGTCTTGCTTACATGTAATATTCTTTATAATAAATAACTAATCTTCCAAACCGCTATAATATGCGTCTTGACAGCCCGAGTGTTCAGGAAATTAGAAAATAAACAAATATAGTGGCTGTGAGCTATCAAAAAATAAAAATAAATCTAAATTAAAGAGCTCATCATAATGATTTCAAAAAGGTATATCATGTTTTTTTTTGCATTTTATTTTACTTTTTTATGATATTTTATTTACATTTTATTTTGTAACAAGTAACTTTCTGTAACTCTTTTTGACTCCTTATTCTCAACTTCCAAATACGATAGATGACTGAAATGAAATCAAAAAAGTCAGCCAGGAATTTGACAGATAGCCAGATTTTTATATACTTTTCGCCAACACGTATAATGTATATTATTATAGATATGTTATTAAAGTACTTTTTTTACATTTGATTATCAACATGTCTCATGGTTTATTAAATGTCATTTTAAGTCCTTTACATAAGTTATAAGGAAGTCATCACTTGCCCTGCTGATAGAAGCAGGAAATTCAGAATCCTCGCACATCCGTAAAACAATGGCGGATTTTCCTCATGAATGTTGCATTCGAATCGACAGAGATGCACTAAAGCAACGGAAAACACCTAATGAAGAGTGCGACCTTATGGCGCTGGCTTTAAGATCGAATTCTCCGTAGCACTCAGACAACTTGAAAACTGTATTGAATGTGGTGGTGAATAAGATTTGCTGCTGACTTCAGGTGTTGTAAAATGCGTATTAAGGATAGCCTCGTAAGATTGAAATTAGGAATGGATAGAATCAGCGATCGTTAATCCTTAGAGGAGGGAAAGTATGCACGACTTATTATTGTGATGATGTGAAGGTACTCACTACTCGAATTAATGCAATACACTGTAAACGTAAACTTGTAAACCTAATGAATATGTTACCTAAAGCATAATAAACTATCCAGCATTTCGTAGCAAGGTAAGAATTTCACATTAGCAAAACGAAGCCTGCTACCACCCTAGTCAACAACTACCATCTTCCTGGTGGCGGGCTGGTGATTACCTGTCTGCGGTGTAGTTGGGCCATAACTTAGTCCAAGGAAATTTTCATCTGGAAATTCTGGCCAGACTTTTATTATTATACATTTAGTATGTAATAACTCTTTCATAAACGTTCGTAGATCAGGCGTAGGGCATGATTGTAATATGTTTATCAGAATAAAAAGTTAGAAGAAATCCATGCAAGACAAAAACACCTTAACTTCACTTAAATATTTTTCGGACTCAAGTATCATCGTCGTTATATCGAGAACAAAATGCTTAAAAGATTTTTTAAATGCCAAACAGTCAGTACAGAAACCTAAACATAATATTATTTCCACAATTTCTGGTTACTACTCACTATTTGTGTTTGTGGGAACCTGAACAATTTGTGGATCTGTTACAGTGAAGCGTTTACCTGAAAAAGAAGAAATCGCAACGTTAATAAGGTGGTTTATACACTGCTAATATTGAACCATGATGCTGATTGCTATTCTCAATGCAAACATACATCAATTATTATTATTACACAATAAAACAGAAAGTAGGGGAACTGAATTCCATAGATTTTGTATTACGAAATATAACATTCAACTTACAGTTCAACGAACAAGCATCATGTCATAAAATGATAATATAATACAAATATTAATTTAATTAACCAATATGAAAATGTTCATTGAATGTTCATTGAATTTGCTGTAATGTTTATAAATTGAATCATATTTTATCACTGTGCCTAATTGGTTACGTACGCGTTGTTTTCTTTGCATCGGTTCAAATGTAACACACAATTTTTATGATCACTTTGTGCCCTATTAAGATTTTCATCATGTTTTTATATTTTACCCAAACAGATTTTGAAGTTATGTGATCTCGAACAGTAAGCGTTAGATATGCAAAGGCACGATTCCCGAAAATGTTATGATGATCAATTAGCCTGTTCAGATATATAAAGTAACTATTACAAATCACCTGTTTAATAATGGCTGAATAGCACAACCGATAGCTTTTACAGAATGGACGTCGGTTAACGCACACACGAAAGCCGATTAGCGTATTCCGGATATTCAGCTTAGCATCGATTGCACCCACTCACCCAATTATGCGAGCATTTGGAATCTGTTTATGGATGCCATGATTCCAGCTGGTATTAGGACCGCGCTCTGAATAATTCACTCGGATTGTTGTATCGTTTCAGAACTAGCTGTCACGCATAGATGATCGTCTGTAAATTTTCGATCGTTTGAGAAACGGAAAGACTTCAAAACATAGTTAATTTTTAATTCATTAGAGGCCTCTGCAAGGTACATTGTTTCTCATAATTCAATTTAATTCATTAGCGGCTTCTGCAGGATACATTATTTCTCTTAATTCATGAGGTAGTTCACCACGATGTACCTTAACAGATAGGTGGTGTCAGAGACCAACAAAAGGGGCGGAAATCGTCTGTGCGGACGTGGCTTAAAGAACTAGCCAAGTAAGCCGGCCAACATAAAAAGGCTTGGATAACGTGCCAGCATGGAAGCACTCATAAAATATTATGAGATTGCTTCAAAAACTTCACCCTTCTTCCATTCAATCCCATCAATCATCAACAGGCCACTTTTTACTCAGCACAAGCTATAAACAAAAGTATTAGTTTATAGTTAAGAACAATAAAATCCGTGGTCTTTTATGGCACTGAGTATAAATTCCATGTGGTGGATAACAGAACGAAAATCCGGTTACGATCGTCCGATCCGATGGTTCGGTAGCGTAATGCGATTATCAAACCGATTGCTCCGGTTTACAAGATGGTTAGTGTTCCACCGTGCCGCTGGTACGCGGTAAGATACGTGATCATTGTGCCTAGCTGCATCACGTTTTTGGATGCAGCAATCAAGACAGTCTACATACGATGAGCTGATAGATCAAAGTTTCTAAAAGTCGAAGTATTTTAATTTGCAGTAGCAGTGATAAGCATCCATCAATGCGAAACCGGAATTTTGCGGCTGCCGCAGACTCGAGTCTTCTGCTCGAGCAGAAGGGTGGTGTTTAGCCAGGAGGTAACTCTAACTGCGTTAACTATAAATAACTGATTTGTTCAACGATCAAGAGCATCATTTACGCAAATAACGGTTAATTTAATGACAATCCGAGCTAAGCCCGCTGAACCGGCAACTAGTAACGTAATCCAACTAATTGTCTACTTGCACCGCCGCGCGCCGCGCGCCGCGCCGGGGGCTCATCAGCCCATCGATTGCCCATTAGTGTCAGGTGAATGGTGCTGTAGTTACACGGTATTAATCAGAATTAGTTAATAACACGGCTGTATAATACGAAAGCTATGTCACCGCCATCATCATAATTATCATAGTCATTATCCATAACAGAAAAGTGCAACTGATTGATGTCTTTACATGTAAGATTTTTTAGGAAAACCATCACCTCACTTGGTTCTTATTGGCGCAATAAATCCCATAACAATGATTTTTGTATTATTGCGTTTATCTGTGGGTATTTCCGACTAATCTCAGAAAGCTTAGGGCTTAAACGATTTAGAACTGAATAATTAAAAAAAAAACATTACATTGTATATCTTATTCTAAGTTTAAGAAACGAATGTATGAACCAAAAATAGTTGGTTGAAGTAAAAATATTAAATGTTTTCATTATTATTATAATATTTTGTTTATTTAGTGACCCACTTACTTTTCTTACGTGGTTGTTTGGTTCTTCTACTACCGCTGCTTCCAACTCTTATGTGAACAGAATGATATTATGTTGTGATATTTTAATAATAAAATCTAGTTTTACTCGTTCGCACCACATTATAAAAAACCCATAATGTACATCACGTCTACACGGACTAGAAACTGGTGTGCCCGGCGTCTAAATAAAGTAATGAAGCGATAAAGCCACGTCCAGACCACCGCTCCTGGCCGCAGCCCGCAACCTAGCCAGGGTGGATGGACAGGACAGCACGCACGACAAGACGGGACGATAAAATCATGTCTTTGTTCTAGAGAACTAGCTTATCAGGCGGTTTATCTCCGTCAGGGGTGCACGACACTGCTACATCAGCTACATGTCCTCTTCTTAGAAACTGCTCTTATAGCAAGTTATTATAATAAGGATTTATTATGGGTGGTAATTAAACTGACTTCTATTTAATAGCATTATTGTCGACTAAAAATCTACACTGTCCTCTAAATTACTAAGTCAGCCACCATCAATGCGCGTCTAAAAAATACTCTTTTAGCCACTATAAATCTTCAAAGTAAGCTACTGTAAATACAACTTAGCATCGTAGTTATTTTTTAGCATCTACATTTGTAACATATATTCAAATAGTAAACTTCTAAAATATTGATATATGACACCAATAAAGTAGTTTTATCTACATCTAGTTTTATAACTCGACATCTATTAATTTTTTTGAAACATGAATAATTTATAACTCACCCTTTATTTTTCATCATCAAAATACCTAAATTTATCATCAAATATATTGAATTGTCATCAAAATGTACCTAAAATTAAGGTGTGTAATAGTTAGTATAATAACTTAGAGTATAATATAACTTGAAATAATGTTCACATGATATAATTTTCATATGTTATATGAACAAATAACATAATTTCATGTGATCTAATGTTTTTTTCATATTATAATGTTATAATTCATTAAGTTGCTCGAATAACATTTAGTTTAACATTATTTCATATAATTTTATATAGTATAAAGCTCATTTTATATAACGTTCATTTGACTTATTTTTCATTTAATCTAATTTTCAAATACATAATCTAATCTTCAAACGTTACACACCCTTAAAAGGTCTATAGCATACGGCAAATAGCAAGAGGCATTTCGCATACAGTAAGCAATCAGCAGACATGGTTTCTGTCACGGCTCCGGCGCTGCGGGGCTCTGGCGGTCCCACGCGATCATATCGTCGCAGATGCTATTAACGCTCACCACCGCAGCTTCGGCTTGCTGGCCGGCTACGCCGGCCAGCCTCAGCTGCTGCGGCGAGCGTTAAAAGCACCTGCTCCTCAGCTCGCGGGCCGCCTCGCCCCTCCGCGCCTACGCGGGTTTACATTACACTCTAGGGGTAGGGCAGACAAGACTACGTGGAGTCGGGTTTGCAGCGATTTGTTTCTGACACTTATGTAACAACGAGCGCACCAACAATAGAATGACAATAAACAAATACACGTGACAACTCACAATAAACAAATACACGTGACAACTCACAATAAACAAATATACGTAACAACTCATCCCCGCTTGAATCGAATCGCGCTCTCTGATTGGTACAAATGGACAGTGGCGCCCCTCTAACTGGCGTCAAACAAATCATACAGCCGCTATTTTCATGATAAAAGAATACGATGTATTATTTCACATGCTAAATTATAAAATATGATGTTTTCTAGTTCAAGCTTGAACTATATCTTTTGATGAACATATGTTCAAGCTGTAAAACGTAAAATGTTGGTTAATTGTAAAATCCGTGGCCTAGTTAGTAAATTAGATGGTAACGTGTAAATCAGGGGGACAAGTAAAAATATTTGTTGTTCTCTATTTGACGCTTTTTTTGGAATATTCAGGTGGCATTTAAAAAAAGGCGAATTATTTTATTAGAAGACTTCTCATTTTCCCATGGCTTGGTTATAAAATCAGAGGTTGGTTTCCGTGGCCTAAAAAAAAATCTGCGGCTTGACTTATTATTCCCCATTTATTATTGTTCTGAATAACGAACAAAGTTTGTTATTAAAAAAAAATTCAACTTGAATTGCATATTGGAAAGTTATGACTGTAATTAAGTGTATTTATAAAAAATATGACATTAATTAAGTGTATCGCCTACTTTATAAAAAAAAAATATGACATCACACGAAAAGTTCGCCACACTTGCTGCCAGTATGTCCCATTTCTTCGGATCACACAAACACGCACATACCTAACGAGCAGTACAGAGATAGTATGACATATGATCCAATTACTTTTCATTTATGATACTACATGTGTTGCTAACAAAGGACTTACAATGGCCCGTGGTAATTGTGATAAAATGTCCTTTGTATCATAAATGTATGTTTCGTGTGAGAAAGTAATAATAATAAAGATAACATAACTCTGCGTTATCGAGAAATATAAATTTACTGTTGGACAACTTCTTGATGCAGTGTGAAAACGTTGGCATATATTATAGGAATGCGTGATGGTGGGATCTAGTGGGTAATGAGCAGAGTGTGGTGACTATTATTCGCAACTCTGGAGGCGTAAAATACATCTTGTCAATCAAAGAACTTTGTCTTTAAGAACAAAGTTGACTCAAAATGGATGGTGTAAAAGAAATTGGCAGCTAAGGTGGGAACCGAATGTTACTGCCATACAAAAAATATTGTCACTATCAAACAAAGACTACATAATTATCTGAGTTGAGACATTGATAATTTCCAGATAATATAACTGCAAACAATATCTAGAATCCTTGGCAATGTAAACAAAATGAAACGTTATTTGGTTACTAATAAAATGATTATTCAACTAAATAGGAAATTTGGAAGGTTAAATGGGTTTTTGTTTCATTCGCTTCGCTCTGATAATTTTATCAACAGCACAAAGGAGAGAATACAATGTCGGCAGTTCCCCATTCGATTTCGGCTTTGTGGAGAGCTGTCGCCGGCAAATAACTCTGAAAGTATGGAAATTCGAATAACCAATTTTCGGTCTATCGTCTCTCTCAAAGGGGTTTTTGCCGGACTTGTCTCAAGCAGTAATACGATGCGTCTAAACTTCAATTAAAACAGGAAAATATTGGCTTCAGGCCGATATTGTTTAAAAACCTTTTATCTGACAAATATTCCTGAGCAATTTCGGATTTTTTAAAACTGTGACTCAAAGCTGTGTACCACGAAATACGAAATCACGGGTCTGTGTCGCGGATGTCATAAGGGAACATCATCTAACTCACCCTCACAAGTCAAATATACCCGGGCAAGTGCGTGTCAAGCCACGCGCAATGTAGGGTTCCGAAGTAGTAAGTTTATCGACTGTTACTCAGAAACTACTTATGCTAACACAGCCTTGATAGTTTTACTCTACGATTCTGGAGTTTTAATAAATATGTATATCCATGCCAAATTACAGCTTTCTAGCACTAATGGTCGCCGCTTTGCTTCGGACGGACGGACGGACACGACGAAACTATAAGGGTTCCCATTTTACTTCGGAACCCTAAAGAGCAAGTCATAATAGAAAATGTCTCCTTCACGAACCAATCACAGGACCATCTTCGCAAGGCAAAGTTCACTATCTATGGATACAGGAATTTCAAACTCTATCAATCTACCATTCAAATGGTAATAAAACAATACATATCGCATTATTCACACTACAAGATACGGGACATGTAAATATTTCATTACTGTCGACGCAGCCATTGAGACGCTAACTAAAATCGCTACGCTAATAACCTCATTACAATGACAATATGTCTGACTCAACGTAATGATAATAAACGTAATAATAATATAATTAACCGTACCGCTTGTCTTGACATTGCCAGTGAAACGACGCTGACGTCATCTGCGACGTCCTATCGCAAGTGAGATAAGAGGAGCGAGTCAAACTGTCGTGGCAAATCAGTAATAGCACAGAAGAAATAATAGTACTTATAATAAGTAGTAATAGCCATAGAAAAGTAATAGATTAATAATAATAACATTGCATAACGAATGATTTCAAACTTATATGATTATGATTACTCACGATTCGTATTTTAAAATACCGATATTTCGACCCAGTTATATGGATCAGTCTCGCCGCAGTCGCCGCGACCACGATCCATTAAATAACGCTACACACCTGCAGGCACAGCCCTAAACTACAATTCCCTGAGTCGTGGGTCGTGAGTGCCATAGACAACACACATAGACAAGAACACGCTTCTTAGAATAATAACATTTTAAATTTTAATTAATCGTTAATATTCTCGTGGTCTCTGTGGTAGAATCTTTGCCATTTGATATATACGGAGCTGCGGAGGTCCGTATTCGACACGCATGAAGATAGTCAAATGTTAGATTTCAGGTGTTATTAGTTTTAGGTAATATATTGTAACACTTCTACATAACATTATTTGTGTTTAAGATTTGGTATTTAAGTATGTGTGAAATCGCGAATCTAATTACATATGATAATGATAATGATGAAAGTAATACTTAGAATTTTCTTCACACAAATATGTGTCTTAGGGCTATGATTACCTTACAAAAAATTGTAATTCACGATCATTAAATATTTTCTATCTCTCGCTGATGGTACGTCACGGGTCTTAGCCCGGGCTTTATGTAGCATGTGGCGCGTAAACCGCTTGCTCACAAAAGATATTTAAAATGTTTTCGAGTGCCAATAATAATTTATTTACAATTACAATATCGCTACCATTTATAGCATGTAAATGACTTAATTGTTGTGCATTACGTTACTTGTTTGGAATGTAGATTTATTTTTATACAAAAATATTTTTATCTTTAAAATATTTTGAGTTTTTTGACCGTAATAACAAAATAAACACGATTAAGTACAATGAAACGGTATGCTCATTTTCATAATGTGCATCCTTTGTACGCGCGTGAGAAGTTATACTTCTTTGGCATAATTAAACAAATATTTAACCTCCTCCCCCTCCCCTCTCCTTCCCCACTCCCTTCTCTCCCCTTCCCCTCCTGAATAAAAGATTATTTCATTTCATTTCAAAATATTACAACTTCAATGTTGAAAATGTTACAACTAGTTACTGAAAATACTATTTCAATACACAGTAATTACAGTAGAGACGTGGAAGCCATGCAGAACGATGCTCGTATGACAATACGACAACCTTTGTCCGGGGCACGTTACAAAGGGAGGTTCCTATCGCCTCACGGAGACAGCGCATTGTACAAACATTTTATCTGAAGGTACGACATCAGTATTTATTTGTAATGGCGTCTCCTCTCCATTTGCACTGAGTCACCCGGCACCGCGTTTTATATTACTTGTTTAGTTATTCTGAACGGTTTGCGGATGGTACAATCAAAGGTAATATTCAGTTTTATTTGATTTAACCGGATTTTGCCTGCGGGTTTAAGAGGGTACAAAAGTAAGAAGTAGTTTGAAAAAAGGAAAACTAACTTTAAATATGTTAAAATGTATCTAAAACCGTTATAACTACAAAATTTTCATTTCATTTCAAACATATCCCCGACTATCTCGCTGCCGTTGGCATTAAAGTCAAAATGCGACAAAGAAGAATTCTTTTTGACTTTTACTACTACGATGACGTCCCCTAGCTGAACAATCAACGCCTATTGCACCGAACAACCATAATCTCCGAGCTACTGGTAACAAAGCCGACACTCGACACTTCACAAATTGATTTCACACTTCGCTCAAACACCGCTACTAATGGTCCGCCGCCGTCTTTCTAGATCACCTAGATTCGCTATTATACCGGAGATCTATTATCCGGTGACGCAGGGCTATGTATTCTTCAGCGGACGGAGCCATACATCAAATCTAACAAATAGGAGAGGTTGCGTTTTGCGTGGTCAATTTACCACTTACACCGAGAAATTGATTTGTATTTATGTACCATTGCTGACCTGTTCTGCTTGGAACTTTTGTATTTCTCTCCTATGTATTATATTCATCTACATTTTTAAAGCTCTGACAACTTTTCTCTACACGGCAAAAGGCGGCGCTACCGTATCTATAATGGAAAATCTCGCCATGAAAGTTTCCACATTCCTTCCAAGTTCCACTTAAACAAGTTCCAAACCATGACCGGCCATTAGTAACGGATTAATAAAAATTACTGGTTAATCTGAATGTGCAGTCAGATTATAACAATAGTGTGACGTATTGACAGTGACGTTTCTTGGTGACACTGTCTGTCAAGTGAGACGCACGTCACTGGCAAGGCGGCATGAACATCAGCTCATCTCTGCCGCATGATGACTTGGAATTCTGTTGCTCTCATTTAATCCGAACCCTTAGCTGAACTGGGAAATAGGGATGTTGACACTATCAGTAAATTAAAATAAATTTATGTTTAAATTATCAAGAAAAACATTTAAACACCTAAAATATTATTCTTTTGTCGAAATCAATCAATATAAATTAAATATAATTATTTTAAAATGTTAAAAATAGTACTCACTGTCACGTGACCTCAAACGCCGTTTGGAGCTTATGACGTCACTGTTCCTATTTTATATGAAAGTGCAACTAACTTCAGTCGACAGATAGTATTGAATATCGGCTAGTGACGTCACGTGACGTTTTTGGCGGGAAATTTGAAAATGATTTTTATTTATCAATTTTTGTTTTTAAATTGAAGATTATTATTTTTATAATATTTTTTTCGTGAATCTTAAGGTTCTATCTATAAAATGAAATTGAATCCTAAAATTAGTCAACATCCCTATTGTCTAAACGCTACAAAGAGAATGAGAGTTCTTAAGCTACCCCCATGTCTAAGGTTAAGGCGTTTAATATTTTTACTACCAAAACCATATTGCGTCGATATTATCTCGATTTGGTTCGGCTTGCAGAAAGTTTGCCAAAACCGCCTCCTTTGCATTTTATATAGAAAGCGACACGTCAGTCTCCGAAACGCGTCATAAGTATCGCAAGGTGCGGCACTTTTTTGGCCATGTTTCATCTAGAACGGTCTCTACTCAACCTATAGGGTTTTTTAAGAGAAGCAAGAATGTCCAACAAATTTAAAAGAAAAGATCCGAGGGACCAACCCTACGGGGCGATTATAAAAAGCAAGGTGGAATTGAGTTCTGAACTTGCGAAGTAAAAGCGAGAAAGTGTTGTAAAATTCGGTTTACTTTCACTGGCGTAGTTAAGTTGTTTACTACGGTAACTGCTTCAATGGATTCCAGTTAGATTTTTTATGTTGCCTCTGAATTGTTACGTGACTTCCTATAGTTCAGATCAGAACGAAGTTGTTATTTTATAACTGTATGAGTGGAGTACACTCATATTCAATCATTTCATTTGGAAGATTTAATTTGAGCTTTCTTCACGTTTAATAGTCACGTTAATTCACAGAGAAGTTCCGAAGTAACGGATGCTAAATAATCAAAATTTTACTAACAAATCAGAGATTTTTACCATAGATATGTTATGTCCATACATTACGAGGTTCAGTTTTCGATCCGCGATGACATGTCATAATTGTCAAAGCATAACATAGAGTAGTCAGGCAGAAGGGACACTGAATGAAACAAATAGTTAGTACATATTAGGCATAATATTATTATTGTCATTTAACATTTTGAAATTATATTACACAACAAAAAACTTAAAGTAAGTAAAAAATACAATAACTTAAACGAAATTGTGTCTGATTTTGATAAGAATAAAATAATAAAAAAGGCTACTGTACGCGCTGAAAAGTTTGACCTAAAAGTTAACAGGCATAATATATGTATTTATTTTTATTTTGGTTCCTTTCCCCCAACCCTCGTGTAATAAGGAAGTGGCATGAAAATAGTTATATATAGTTACAGTTATATTTAACTTTTTTATTTTACGAACAATCTAAAACCTGATATCATAATAAAATTATTTAAGAGTTCAAAAAATTGGGGATATACATATTCATTATAAAAAGATTTCATTTGGTTCAATTTGCGAAATGTCTTAAATTGACTTTTATGCCTAGATTTCACTTCTGCCTTATTAGTCTATGACGAATGGCATGTGCCTTAATACATTTAATATTTTAATCAATTTTAAAAGAAATATTATATATTAGTAACAAAATTAAACATAATGTTTTATGTACTTGCCTATGGTATGTAACTCCATCATTCTTATTGAATTTGGAGAAATGATTTTTGCAAAATCTCAAAACACAACTCGGCATTTTTGTGACAACTACAGACAGCCTCACTCTGAAGCATCTATCAACTGTCTACAATGAAATCGCTACACTTGACTAGATTCGACTGACTTAATTTCAACGCCCTCTCAGCATATCTACCTCCCTATACATACAACATCTTTGCTAACAAATAATCAAAATTTTACTAACAAAAAATAACCGACTTCAATTACTCAAAAGCTACTTGTCAGATCTCGTTCAAATTTATGTGGAATTACATGAAAAGCACCTGCTTTCGATTAAAAAAAGAATCATCAAAATCGGTTCGCCCAGTCCAAAGTTCTGAGGTAACGAACATTAAAAAAAAAACAGTAGAATTGAGAACCTCCTCCTTTTTTTGAAGTCGGTTAAAGATTAATTAATACATAAGGGTTCCGGTATTACATGCGTATATAGCGAGCGAACTGAGTCTTCGACCTATTGATTTCCCAGAGGATATCATTGACGAAATAGGATTCGTACCAGAACATGTCACTAGATCTGGTAGTGGTAAGCTAATCAAGAGTAATTCTGTGTTGGTATCCATTCGGGTACAAAACAGGACACTGAGAGCAGTCTAGATAACTCTTTAATGATGGAGAACAGTGTTCAATGCTGAGCTCCTCAGTACTTATAATCTAAAGTGGTTTTCTCATGGATGCCATTGTCAGATCTCAATAATTTATGTGGGACCACATGATAGGCACCAGCTTTCTATTAAAAAAAGAATCATCAAAATCAGTTCGCTCAGTCGAAAGTTCTGAGGTAACAAACATAAAAAAATAGTCGAATTGAGAACCTCCTCCTTTTTTTTGAAGTCGGTTAAAAAGGTTTTAACCTAGGAGTTAACATCATTTGGAAGCAAGAAGATTCATCCATCCTAAGGTCTAAAGGACCTGCTGTATTCGTACCTGCTGAACGGACGCGGTTCTGGTGTATTGGAGCCATTTCCAAATAACGTAGATACTCGTAATGGTAATAATGTTGGTAGTAGGGTCTATTAATCATGGCTGCCACCATCTTTTAAGAATCAATCGTAAAATTACTAAAAATATTTTTATACGATAAATCGTCTGCTCGTCTCTTTATTAAAGTATTATTAAGAAGCAACAAATTACAAATGCGAAGAAAACAATAAAAAATGGTAATTTATTTCACGGTTTTTAATCATGATTATTTTTGAAAGCATTTATAAAATAATTAAAATATAATTTTAATTTAGCACACCAGAAGCTGTTACAATCTCTTTAATACTCTCATGTTGCAAAAATTAGCACATCACACTAATGCTCACTCCTTTACTCCTTGGTTTTATGACACCTAATTAAGCTAAAATAGTATATTCAGCAAAGCGAGTCTAAATGCCAAAAAGCTAGAAAGTGGGGCGCGCACTTTCGAATTGATTTAACAACGGCTCACCGCGGTCCCAATTATGTTTGACGATTCTCCTACTTGCACCGCACCGAGCCTTTCTACAGGTTGAAGGGCTGGTGAATACGGTACATTGAAAGAACAAGCACTCACTTAGTGTGTAGTCGCCACTCGCCACTAGCTTGTAATGATGTGAAGATACTCGTATAAATACGTCTTCATCATAATATAACACGAATACTATGAAATCGTAATATAGAAGACATTTAAATAAAATAGAGCTATAAGTATAAATATTCTCTCACGATAGCGTTTGAGAGCGCTCTCCTCTGTATATGACACCTTATTGCACTCTCTAAGGTTTCAGGGACATATACAATACGACATCAGCGCAAAGTAGATACCTAAATAAATGTTATATTATTTATATTGGAAGGCGATCACAAGTTGTACCTTATTGTCAGTTATAGAACGCCTCTATTCGGAATCTGGTTGGAACCGGTTTAGCGATGATCTCTACTTTAATGAATATCGCATAAATTAATTATAGTTAATAGCTTCCACTTTTGGGCAATTAAAATAATACCTGGAAACTAACTGTTTCGCCGCTTAAACTGTTATCTTCTAGATAGCGTCAAGTGAAATTTGCCTAAACTGGATGTGCCTAAAATGGAATGTGCCTTCACATGTGAATTCTGAAATAAATAAAAATTAAAATGGGTGCAATTCACACGTGGTAGAAGTGAAACCTTCAAAATTTTTGTTTTCAAGATAATGAGACGAATGTAAAATTTCGGGAAGATGATAAATGTAGGTTTCACTAATCTACTTCACACCGCTCCGCTCTGCTCCGCCCCGCTCCGCCCCGCTCCGCTCCGCTCCCCTACCCCTCACTCCCCTACCCTACCCCTGTACAATGCTTCCTATCTCACTTTAGAATTTATGTGTTAGTCTCTTTTTACTGGACAGTTTCGTTTCATAAAATTTCAAGTCACCCCCGTACTAAAGAAGTTTTCACTTCAAAAATCTCAGATTAACGCCTCCTTCCCAAGGTTCCTTATTATTCAGTAAGGCGTTGATAAGGATTTTGATGTTACTGATATCAATGGACACTTACGTTACATAATAGTTAACATTCAGGGTCAGGTTCCCACATGATAGCGTATGGTATTAATATCCATTGTTAGATATTGGAGATATCCATCCAGTATCAGGTATCAGTGATAGTATACAATCGCAATGTATTGAAATTGCTTAAAATATTAAGATTTCATGAAAAATATTGATTTTCCAATTGAAAAATTAAAAGCTTCTACCATTTCAAAGACGTTCATCAGTTAAATTAAGCAAATGCCCTCAATTGAAACACAAACACGCTAACATCGAGCTAACCGACCGAAACATCAGAGGCGTCAAATCAAAGCCTCATATAAAGGCAGTTAGGAGGACAAAAAGCACAAATGAGCGACGATATTGGACATTTGTCCAATTGTAGTTCACAATACTGACAACACTGACCCGTTTGCCTAACAAACCGCCGGCTTTCCAGCGAAACGCGATACTAACGGTGCATGCGGCCACGTGCAAGTCATGAGCGACAGCGGATTGTAAAACTACACCGAATAAACAGGAAAGATAGCTTCCTGAGCGTCATCACCTGCTATGGTTTACTAAAGGCGCGCTACGGGCTAAAAAATAGTTGAATACCTATTACAAACTAGTGTTCTGCCCGCGGTTTTTATTGCTATTTCCGGGATAACAAGAAAATTCATGTAAATACATACTTATATTCAGTAAATTTTGTGTGAAAGAAACAAACAAACTCACATTTATAATATTAGTAGGACGTTTGCTACAAACATAACAAACAGTTATAGATATTAAATTATATTATTAAAGATCTTCACATTTAATGGAATGTGTATGGTAATATCAATGAACGTTTAGTACTTTAATAATTATTAATATAAATGTAGATATAATGAAACCAAGACCATTAATAATCTCATAACTTGTCCCACACCGCAGGAGGTAACGGTTCGCAGCGCACGCGCAGCCACGCCGCCGCGTCGCAGTGATTCAACGTTGCTTTCTCTTTCTAATGTATACAAACTCGTTATGAGCGAGCAAGATGCAAGAACAATCGCCATTGATGTCTGGGAAGACGTATAGATAACATTGTAATCATACGGTATGATTAACGAAATGATATGACGTGTTGTACAAGATGTGTGGGCTGATAATGAGTGGGGCTCAAACTCTGATTTGGAACAGTTACGTGGTCCATAGCCCTTCACAAACCTTGGTGCTATGTTTTTGAATTCTTAACTATGCATAAGAAACAACAGTAACTTGATTTATAATTATGTACTATTTATAGGCCATGTTAAGAGGCAAAATAAAGAATACTTTTAATTACAAAAAGCGCCTACAATTTTAACCTAGCATAAATAAATTAAATAAATAAAAACATGATTTCAAAAAGGGTTACGTTGATCTTGATCCTTGGGCTGAGGTAAGCGGCAGATCTTGGCTCATTTGTAGAGCCTAGCAACAGCCCGCAAAAAAAAACATTTGATTCTGAACCCCAGAATCCGATAATATCTAGTCTTGCATACCAAATGCACCAAACTGCCGCCACATGTTAATTTCACAGTCTATAACGCTTCGATATTAATAGCGGCTATAATTAGTTTCTAATTTCCTGGTGGTGGTCAAGTTGCGACGGAAGTGATTTTCAATCTAATGAGAAGTCCGATATACCGTATTATGTGACTTGCCCAACCGGGGGACCTTTTCAATGAAAATATCCTTTAAAACGCTGCCAAAAACCTTTTCTAAGCCTCCACCCATGAAAATATCCAGTGTTAAAGTCTTCCTAATAATGGATATGTTCATGATACTTTTGAAAAGTCCTTTCGATGTACCAGGGCACCATGTCTCGCACGGGGTCTGCTTGGTAATGACTACACGTCTGGGGTATTTGGCGAGCGGCCAGCGAGGCATGCACTGACCATTTAGACGAGAAATTTACTTACAATAAGTGTTTTAATATGATATTTCATATTTAGTAGCACTCAGGCTTTAGAGCGCTATTAAATACAGTTGGGTGAACTTGGCTGGCTTTACACTAATTATGCTCTGTTAAGCTCACGTTCAAAACTTTAACAGCCATTATTGCTCGGTGGATACTGAGTGCCATTAAAGTGAAAGATATGAATTACATATTCACTTCACTCGCTTCAGGCGGGATAAGAAGCCTGGATAGGTGGATAGGTGGATAGGAACGAATTCCCGTCCGTCCGCGTCTGTCCGAAGCAAAGCGCCGAGACCCTTAGTGCTAGAAAGCTGTAATTTGAAATGGATATATGTAAATATTCATGAAAACTCCCGAATCATAGAATAAAATATTGAAAAAAAAAATCGGGGTACCTCCCCTACAGCTACGTGAGGATGGATTTTTTATTCGTCGCGTATAGTGTAGGGTATCGTTAAAAAGGTGTTCCAAAAATATTATGGATCTTCTAAGGCCATTTTTGGAATTAGCGATCCGTTTGGGAATATTTGGCTTTAAAGGGCTAATTTTGGTTAGAGTCAAGTGTGTCCCCCCCTGCCGGCTAAGGGGGCGTCCATAAATTACGTGAGGTGTTTTTTTAAATTTTCTGTCCCTCCCTCCCCCCCTGGTGAGATGTCGTGAGATTTTATTCAACCCCCTCCCCCATCCCCCAATCTCACGTGAGATTTTTCAAAATGTGGGTTTCTTACGTAAACGCGTTGGATTGTTATTGTAAAAAGAAAAAAAAAATGCTTCGTGCTTTTATTTAGTGAATGATCTTAATCGTATTACGATTACGCTTAAGATTAAATCTTAAGCATGTACAATCTGGATTAAATGGACCAAAATAGTATATACTTTTTTTGTTTCTTTCAGAAAAAAAATTGCGTGATATTTGCCGAGACCCCCCCTCTCTCCAACGTAAGAGTAGATGAGATTTGACTCGACCCCCTCCCCCCCTTAAACACCTCACGTAATTTATGGATGCCCCCTAAACGGTTGTAGTTAGACAAGTGAAAAATTTCTCGAAAATATATTATACTAGCTATTACCCGCGGCTTCGCCCGCGTGTTCAAAGGGAAGTAACAATGAGTTTTTTAACATGCGTGATTTATTTCTGTTACTTTATGTATTATTATTATTTTATGTTATAAGGATATAGAAGTATGGACAAATACGCATCATAATGGATCTTTCCATGTAAATGAGTTATTTACTGCAGTAAAAAGTAGCCTACGTTACTCTCCAGCCTCCTACCTGTCTCCACACAAAAAATCATACCATAACATCGCTCCGTTACGACGTGAAAGACGGACAAACAAACAAACACACTTTCGTATTTATAATATTAGTATGGATTATTATTAATTATTATGTTATTATATCTAGGAAAGAGTCATGCATGTTAAACAACTCATTGTTAATTCCCTTTGAACACGCGGGCGAAGCCGCGGGTAATAGCTAGTACGCATCATAATGGATCTTTCCATAGGAATGAGTTGTTTTACTGCGGTAAAAAGTAGCCTACGTTACTCTCCAGCCTCCTACCTATTTCCGGACAAAAAAATCTTACCATAACATCGCTCCGTTACGACGTGAAAGACGGACAAACAAACAAACAAACAAACAAACACACTTTCGCATTTATAATATTATAGTATGGATGAATTTACAAGGAATACTATTACGGCTGTGTTAGCATAAGTACCTAGTTAATGAGTAATAGTCGATAAACCTACATTGCGCGTGGCCTGACACTAGGGCTGCCATCCGTCCGGGTTTCCCCGGATTTGTCCTAGTTTGGAAGATGTCCGGGAGCGTCCGGGCGGGGTTTAAATTGTAGTCCGTGTGCAACCCGATTTGATTTAAGATTTAAGTTCTTTTAAAACTGAAGTAAATATTGTTAATTGTATGGAAAAATAAAAAGTTAAACAAGTTTTCATTTAATTTTATTAACTGAGTAACTAATATTGGGTTTGTTTATCTTTTATTTTAATACCTAAGAAGGTTAAAAAATAAATCAAAATTACTCACTTGTCGTCACAAGAACGATTACACACTATTTCATGCAACAAAAGAGTCTTACAATTAAAGTTTTCTTCTATCAAGTACGGAGTAAAATATATTTAAATCAAGATAGTCAGAGTAGAGTAAGTGAATGAAAACAGTATTGAAATTTCCGGGGTAAAAGCTCCAAAATCCGGGGAACTTACGCTTCCAGTCCTGCGGGGCAGGTTTTAGAGGTGGCAGCCCTACCTGACACGCACTTGCCCGGTTTTCTCTTTCTTGGTCGGCAACGCATCCATGATGCCTAAAGTACATAATTATGATATCCATGGTCGATAGTACCCACTTAAAATCAGGAGGCTCGTCTGTTTGATGGCTATTTACATAAACAAACGTGTTTGTTTATCAACATTTTTAGAATAATCCCGAACCGACTGCGACATTAATTCGTGAAGATGACAAAAGACCTCATCAAAAGATCTCCATAACGTACGACAGTCGTCAGTCGCTGCAAAACTCACTGAATGATATTCCATCCAGCCGGTTCACTGACCCAAAAGGAAAATGGTTATTTAATCGCATTACTGACATAATATAATCTCCATTCTCCATCCGTCCATCGCTTACTAGAAAGCTATAAACCCCAGCCGGGCATACGGCCGGGCAAGCGGGCAGCCGGGTAACCGGGTAGCCGCACAACCGGGGCGGGTAGTCCGTCCATCAGGCCTACTTTAGAGTAATCACTTTGAATCGTTTACAAACTTCTACGTAATAAAATACGTGAAGGCTGTGCCTTATGCAATACTAAATATAATAGAGTGTCTATACAAGTAATACGAGTAGATAATAATATCATGGATCCGTTTGTTATACATTCAAACGTCTACGATAGAAACATGTCAAAGGGGTCAAAGTGCTATCCTTTTCCGGTAACTATATGTATAGTGACAGCTCTTATTTTGACTGTAAACGTTTTCAACACAACATATTTTTCAGGCATACTGAATAATTTACTGCGTGAAAGGCCTACGAAGATCGAATCTGCAACTCGCTATGGTTCGCGACCTCCTTTACTTATGAGCCACAATGACAAATTTTACAGTATCCTAAATTGGCGGTACATGAAGTCAGAGTTATAATTGCGTACTTAACGTGTGTTAGGTCGCGGTGGCACATGTTGCCGTCACTATCCGAGATATTAACCATTGGCCAACCTCCAACTTGAAGCGGTCGGTGGGTCGGTCGGTCGCGGCCGCGGAGCCAGTTGTGTGCAATGTTCGCCGCCAATTTATGTGTCGCCGGCCACACCGGCCACACTGGCCACACGCAATGTTGTCCAGGGTATCGCGTAATTTAAAGTCTAAACCTTCCCTAGTTTTAGAGCGGGATTTTATACATCAGCAATGTTTATGTTAGGCAGCCGAGGTAAAACGGTTGTTTGTTTAACAGACCGATAGAACGGGGTAGTTTCACAAAGGTATGTAATTTATAGATATCTTATGAATTTGAAGCGTAAGCATTTCATCATTTTCATAATATGCTACTTGTGCAAGATCCTTCGATCCTTCGAAAAACAGTATTAGCTAGAATTCTCAGTTTCTTAATGAATGCCTCATGAATGTGAAACTTAGGAAATATTATTTATGAAGCGAAGCAAGCCTTAGGTTGCTTGTCATTAACTAATTGCATTCACTATTCAAATCCGCGACCTTTCGCTTACCCACTCGAACCTCCCCACCCAGTGAGACCTACGCCCTGAACAAAATAAACAACGGATAGCGATGGTAAACACCACTGTGCTCACTAGCAAAATGAACAGATTTCGTCAATCCTCAATTTGAAATGTTAATTTCTAATATGAAGATTCCATTAGCGAAGGACACGGCCCGCGGGAAGGCCAGGTCCGATTGAATTCGGAAGATCGGGGAGAGGCCCTGTGGCCCTTCGAGCGGGACTCGCTGAACGAATCCCTTCGGGATGGAAGTTTGTGTAACAGATAAGTTATTGGTTTTTGACTTTTAATGCACGCCAAAGATTATCTGTGAAAATCCCTTGAGATTTTTTCATGTTGACATATTCAGATTATTGTGGTTTTTAAAGCTTTGAATTGCTTTGATAGTAATACATAACGAATTGTTGTTTCGATATTGAGAAAGGCAGTGAAACATTTAACAAGAATTGAAGATGTTTGTATAATAGTTAAGGGGTATACAATAGTACTAAAACACATCTATGACCTAATTCGAATCATTCATAGATAGAATCATTCTGTTACATTTGCCCCAACTGAACACGTCGTTTGGTTTTACGTTAAATATTAGGTTGTCCGTGTTACTACCAGTAATTATATCGGTAATTTTTTCCCTTTGTTATTACTGCAATTAAGAAGGAAAATACTAAATTTCCCGTCTCACTATCACCCAACTATAGTTCTGTTGTAACTTGTAATACGGGTAACTTAATTACATCTCCTATTCTTCTTTATATTTGTATATGTATTCTGTGGTACATCAGTATATCCTCAACAGTATACTAACAAATTACTTTAATAAACTCGTCTCGTCACTATTACAGTCGGCGGATAACCGCGGCAGGGCTGCCGTTCTTCCGGATATAACCGAATTTATAGCTAAGTGCTCGCTCGGGGAATATCCGGACCGGATTGAAATAGCGTCCTGATTTCCAAAATAAACCGAGGCAGGGAGTTGTAAAATACACTCAAAATTCAATCCACATTCACTTTATATTGTAGCATTCTCACAAATGTGTACAGCTCTTTTTCAGCATATTCATATTAATCATGCCGACACTTCTGATATTTAGATAACCACCCTCTTTCGATATATCTGTTATATTATTATATAATCATTAATTAAACTAATACAACTAAAAATAAAATACTATTACTTACAAAATAAAAAAGATCTTAACTAAAATAAGTACTATATTACAAAAGTATATTTACAAGAGATAAATGTCATCCAAAATTCCCAGATTAGGCATTGTACCCAGAACGCTGGCAGCATTGCCCCGCTGAATTGCTAAACTAATTCTTTGAGCAAAGTAGCTGCCAGCCTTCAGGTCTCCAGAAGTGCGGACTAGTCGTTTCGACATGTCTTTCATGAAACACTTCATGTCTTCCGACCACGTACCCAAAGTTTCAATTGCAAGCGCCGCAAACTCATAGTCTTCTGTAACAGAAGAGTATTTGCGACGCTTTAGAAACTGGGCGCGGTCGGCTGCGGCCCCAGCTTTACTGCAAGTGTCATGCACATAAGATGGGGCCAAAGTGTCAACACATGACCCTCTTTCGATTATTTAGATTGTCCTTCAAATGTAACGCTAGGTTCCAAAATCCAAGTCAGGTAATTATATCCGGAGACCGCGTAACATATCAGTGGCAGTGGCAGCCCTATACCACAGGCCCGGCCGCCGCTCTCACCGGGTCGTCGTCTCCTTCAACATACATTGTTTTGGGTCAATCACTCACTGTCACATCACATACGAATGCACATACGAATCATTGGAGCACGCCAAATAGTTTTTTAATGAAGTACTTTTTATAACAGAATAACAAATATTTCTTAATAAAATACCTATTAAGTCAAGTGATTGACTTAAAATGAGACTGAGATACGAGTTTTTCACCTTCTAGAGCTGTAGTCCTCATTTACCTCATGTATATTTGTATCTTATAACGAAAACATCTTCAATGCAATACTTATGAGGAAGTAATACAATTGTATCGCCTAATCCTCATCACATCTTTCGAAGATAAGAACCACAATATATTATCTGGCATGTCAAATTACCATGGACAAGTAAGTCACTGGACAATCACATGAACGATCACACATAGCTGTCACACATCCGGATGGGATATGCGACGTCACGAGTCGTTCACCCCATCACTATTGTATGGTAATTCACAGACGTTTATAATAAACCATACAAATCCCATTGTACGAAGCGGGCTACGAAAATTGTATGTATGGGAATTAATAAATAATTAAATATAGATGTATGGAGATTGAGTAAGGTATAAAGCGTGACAAAGATATTTGATTGTTCTTTAGATAGTGGTTGTTTGAAATATGAACTAATAAAACTTACTACATTTTCCTATACAAGATAAATGATCATAATCTAGAATGCAAACCAACAGAGCCGATAAACTTTTTGATTTCAAAAAAAAATCATAACTTCTCTATCTATTAACACGATGTATTTAAAAAGTTTAAAATCTCAGGCAAAAGATACTCACTAATAACTCGATTATTGGACTGCCACCTCCACTCTTTTCAAGACAGATTAATACCTTTATATCGGAAGTACCTGTAAAACAGAAAAGGATTAATGAAACACTGCTCTCCTTGCATTGTTACTGGAAGCCCTGGAAGGAGAGATTATTCTCGAGCTCAGAGATTCAAACGAGTTAACGGAGGATATAATGATGTTTGCGAAGAGCATTACCGACGGACATTAAGTAACAGTTGTTCATTATTAGTTCCAGCTGGCCCCAGTGGCCCGAGTGGCCCGAGTGGCCCGACGAACGCTGGATGAGTTTTTGTCGATTTTGTTAATATCTCTCTTCAGTGGTTCAATTCAATAGCTATGAGAAAAAGGTTGTTTGATCTTGTTTCATTTCCTTGGCTGAGATTTGCTGAGAGTATGAAAGAATCATGATCATTTAGCTTATGACCCTGAAAGAATTGAAGCTTGAAGTAAAGAAATGTAAGTTTATAACGTAAGTGGCATATTATTGGAAAATTTAACATATTACGGCCGCACCAACTGTGAGACGTGCCTGTTACTGGCGACACTATCACATATGATAGATATCAACATCATTCATAACAATTATTTTTAACAAAAATATCAAAACCATTTCCGTCCAAAATTGGTATTGTTCAAAGGTCGCGACAAGGCTTCAGGAACACCTCGTGATGTTTCATTTCAATGTGTCTACAAAGCAACTCCTCATTCTCTAATCTATACTATAATAAAACTCATATAGTAATAATTTTCACGTATGAAAACTTCACTTTTCCCTGAAGGGTTCGCAAGCAAACACAAGATGGTTCCATACGAGACTGTTTTATTAATACTTAAAATGCTGGTGGTACACAAATAATTACTAATAAATAATCTACCCTCATATAACTCAATACATTACATTTCTCCCCTCTTAAAAAAAACAATGTTATTTTTTTTATGTTTGAAGTTTACATACTTTGAACTTATCGCTAAATTACACTCTAGTATTTAGAAGACAGGTAGATCAATAAGCTAATTTTTATTTTTTTATAATTAAAATAACCAACTTAATATTATCTCTAGGGACACGCTAAGTTTTACATAAATGTTATACCATACGCTTTATACATAATATAAGTAGTATCCCAATAGAGAATAAAGATTATAAGTACTTGAGAATTTACTAGAAAAAAAAATAACAATAAACAATTGTTATTGTCATTATTTAATTATAATTTCTACCAAACGACTATTGCATCAAACGAAAGAAAAAAAAGAACAAAAAAAAATTATTCTAAATCATCATGAAATGTATGTTTCTTACGCGGCTTTGTATTCACCCAATCGTCATTGAGGGTGCGTGCCGAACTGTTTATAGCGGTGGGTGCCGTGGGTGTGTTCTGAGCTGAGCTCCAGGAATCAACTACGGGAGTCTTTGGAGACCCACCCACACAAACATCCTCGGTCTCGTCTCCGTGTTGGTCCAAGTGCTCACTATGTACGTCAGGAATAGGGTATTTAATGGATTTTCTTACCGGTATTATTTGATCGATATGTTTACGTTGTTCACCATCCTCGCATTGTACCCTGTACGTGACGGCACCCGTCCTCTCCGTTATCTTACCTTCCTTCCACTTCGGCCCATACTTGGAATAATTTCTTACTAATACCGCGTCGTCCGGTCGCACCTCTCTCCACGTACCCCCTGCATTCGCTGTCTGGGCTCGCTGAGCCGTCTCCACCACCTCGGCCGTGTCCACCCGCAGCAGGTCCAGCCGCATGCGCAGCCGCCGCCCCAGCATGGCCACCGCCGGCTCTCTCTGGGTGGTGGCGTGCACAGTATTACGATAATTTAATAAGAAATTAGACAATTCTTTTTCAATGTCATTACCTTGAGCGACCGCCTTCTTCATTACCTTCTTGAACGTTTTCACTGCGTTCTCCGCGGCGCCATTACTAGCCGGGTGGTAGGAAGGAGCGAGAATATGCTTGATGCCATTGCAACGCAAAAAATATTCAAATTCCGCCGATCGAAATGGCGGTCCCCCGTCCGTGACCAGCTGTTTGGGCAGTCCGAAGCGAGCGAACATTTCACGCAGCTTACTAACGACTAGCTTTGCCGACGTACCTTTAGACATCGTATAAATCTCCATCCATTTCGAGTGCGCGTCGACTACTACGAGATAATACTTACCGGCGTACTGCAGGAAGTCAGCGTGGAGCCTGGTCCACGGCTCCCGCGGCCACGGGTGCGGCGCGGGCGGCGCGTGCGGCGGCGCGTCGCGCTGCTGGCGGCACGCGTCACATCGCCGCGCGCGCTCCTCGATATCCTGGTCAATGTTGGGCCACCAGACGTAGTTCCGCGCCGTTTGCTTCATACGAACTACGCCCATGTGTCCCGTGTGTATTTCGTCGAGAATATTCTTCCTCAGTGTTACCGGTATAACAATCCGATAACCCCATAGTATGCAGCCCCTATCTACATACAAATTATCACGTCGATGAAAGAAACTGTTTTCCTCCCCCGATTCGACGTGAGCGGGCCAGCCGCTCATAATATACCCATAAATTTTACAAAGAAGCCTATCCTTTTTCAACTCTTTGGCCACATCCGTGTGACACACTGGAAAACTATCTTCGATGAAATGTAAATATGCGGCTTCCTCGACCGGCTCGCACTCATTCTGTCGTTTTATCAAAGGTAAGCGGGACAAGCAGTCAGCATTACCGTTCTCGCCCGTCGACACGAACACGATATCAAAGTCGTATGCTGCCAGCCGCACCGCGTATCGCTGCAAGCGACTGGCCGCCGTCTGCGGAATTCCCTTTTTCGGTCCGAATATGTAGCTCAAGGGCTTGTGGTCGCTGCGTAAAATAAAGTGCCTACCATACAGATACTGGTGGTGACGCGTAACTCCGTACACGATGGCGAGCGCCTCCTTGTCGAGCTGACTGTAGTCGCGCTCGGCCCGGGTGAGCGAGCGCGACGCACAGCACACGATGCGCTCGGTGCCGTCGGGGTACCGGTGCGAGAGCACGGCCCCCAGCCCGTACGAGCTGCTGTCCACCGCCAGGATCAACGGGAGGCCCGGCTCGTAGTGCGCCAGGACCGGATCGCTAGACAACGCCGCCTTTATCTGTTCGAATGCTATTTTACATCCCTCAGTCCACACCCACGTCACACCTTTCTTTAGTAACGCGTACAGAGGTTGGAGAATGGCACTAATATTAGGTACAAAACGTGCATAGTAATTAATAAAACCTAGTGCCGCTCTCAGCTGAGACACATTCTCAGGAGCGGGCATGAGTCTAATAGCTTTTACTTTACTGTGATCCGTGTGTAATCCATGTTTATTTATTCGATAGCCGAGATAACATACTTCATCTTTAAAGAATTCACACTTTTCAAATTTTACCGTGAGACCGGCCTCCTTTAATCGCGTTAGAACAGCCCTTAAGTTATTTAAATGCTCATCCCTATTACGGCCCGTAACGCAAATGTCATCAATAAATGCTACACATCGTATTCCCGTAAGTGTTTCCTCTATAAGTTTTTGAAATATTTCCGGTAAGCATTTTAAACCGAAGGGCGCTCTGCGATAAACAAAAATACCTACATGGGTTGTGATAGCTGTTATGTGTCGTGACGATTCATCTAGTAACAACTGCATATACGCGTGCTTCAAATCTATCTTAGAATATTGTTCCCCGCCACTTAACGCTGCGAATAACTGTTCGATACGTGGTAAAGGATAATGAAAGTCTTTCAATACTTTATTTACAGTCACCTTGTAGTCCCCGCACAGACGTATCGAACCGTCCGGTTTAATCACGGGGACAATGGGCGTACCGTAATCAGATCTTTCTACCTTATCAATAATTAGTTCCCGTTGAAGACGTTCGATCTCTAACTCAACAGGTACTCGCAACGCTAGTGGTAAGGGGCGAGCCTTGCAAAATATCGGCGTGTCATCGTTTAAATATAATTTAATCTTTTGTTTGAATGTACCAATCTTGTCTGAAAAAACTTCGGGAAATTCATTTTTCAACTGCCCCACTATCGAGTCAACCCCGTTGTTATGCAAAGGCTGCATATGAAATAAATGTATCGATTGCAAGCGTAATTCCCGCATCCATCGACGTCCGAGCAGCGGCGGACCGCCGCGCTCAATGATAAATAGCGGCAAAGTCGCGCGCGCCGCTCGACTGTCGCTGACGTCAGCCTGCACCTGTACATCTATGCGACCGATAGGTATGATCGCCTCGCCGGTGTACGATTGTAACTTAATGTTATCGCGCGTGATGGGCACATGAGAAAAATATTTATCGTAAAAAGATTTAGAGACCGCCGATATCTTGCTTCCAGTGTCGATCTCAAACAATACTTTTCTACCGTTAATTAGCAAATTACAATGATAAGGACCATCCTTTACGTTTTTGACACATAAGCTTTGCAAATTATATAATCCATCATACCCTTCCTCCTCGGTATCCGATTCACTTTCGATATAGTTTTGGTTTTGGTACCTCGATCTCACGCCGTATTTAGCACTTTTATTACAAGCCGCACTCAAATGCCCTTTCACTTTACACTTATCACACACATACGATTTGTACCGACACTTGTTAGGCGCGTGCCCTTCCCGGGAGCACCGCCAACAGGGCGAGACGCGCGAAGACCCGGCCGGTGCTGCGGCGCGCGGAGCGCCCGCGGCCACCCGGTGCAGGTTGGTGCTGCCCTCGCCTCCCGTGAGTCCCGCGGGGCCGGCCGCCGCCCACGGCGCGGCTCCGGCGCGCGCCACGGCCTCCGCCGCGTGCCGCTCGGCCGCCTCCAGCGCCAGCGCCAGCTCCACTGCCTTCTTGTAATTTAGCTCTGGTTCCGCGAACAGCCGGGATCGCATTTCCTCGCTGTGTAGCCCCGAAACGAATTGGTCGCGAATGTTTTCCTCCAGGTTGTTACCGAAGTTGCAGTGAGTAGCCAGGTGCTTTAAATTCTGGAGGAATGTTCCGATCGATTCGCCTTCGCCTTGTCTACGCTGTCTGAAAGTGTAACGCTCGGCTATCTCGGAGCGCTTCGGTTCCAGATGGTTCTTGACGAGGTTTACTAATTCCGTAAAAGTCTTTTCTTCGGGGTGGTTGGGTGAGCACAGGTCGCACATGAGTCCATAAGTAGCCGATCCGACATGGGTTAGCAACGTGGCCACGCGCAACTCTTTTTTTATATCGTTCAATAAAATGAATTGTTCGATTAACCGCACATACGCCGACCAGTTCCGGGCCCCGTCGAGGTCAAATTCATGCACTTTCCCGAATGGCATCGCGAATTTAAACCCAAAAATCGTCGCCACTGAAGGGTTCGCAAGCAAACACAAGATGGTTCCATACGAGACTGTTTTATTAATACTTAAAATGCTGGTGGTACACAAATAATTACTAATAAATAATCTACCCTCATATAACTCAATACATTACATTCCCTAATACGGTAATTGTTAAATTAACGTATAATACCTATACACGATACGGTAGCGTCTTAGAAATCTTAGACCTTCACGATGACGGAAAACTATAGTTTACATTATTAACTACTTCCAGGTAACGCACTCGACATGTGGAACAGCTGGTCCATTCAGTCAGTCGTCACTCGTCAGTATAATATCCTCATAAATTTCTACAATTTATTTCAATTACTGTTGCGCCGTGCGCGTCATCTCGAATGATATTCCTGCGTCACAAAAGATACGCTGTTGTCTTTTACTTTGTTCATATCGATTCCATTTTATAAGAAACGAGTAACCGCCCTCGCTTTGCTTCGGTTTTCTTATTTTTTTACACCTTGGGTTACATTATTGGAGTTTTAGTAAGGATCCCTAATTTTTTTTAAATACAATATATCCTATGTTCACCGGGGATAGTGTAGCTTTCTAACAGTGAAAGAATTTTTCAAATCGGTTCAGTATTTTCGGAGCCTATTCAATGCAAACAAAAAATCAAATATTTCCTCTTTATATATTAGTATATAGATAGTTCAATTTATTTCTTAAACTGAAAGGGATTCGTTGTTAAAGGTGTAGGTTTTAACCGTTACGCTTTCGACCATGTTATTTCAAATTGGAATTCACACATACATATTTCCGTTGACACATGACCATTACATCACAGTATGTACATTGTACATATAGGCTGTATCTAACCGATAACCATTCAGTAGTGGAAACAGCTCGCGTTGCACTCATTAGTGACGATTGAACGACGAACCGCTGAGCACTGCTGACCACGGGGGCGCCGCGCAGCGTGGGGCGCCGGGCGCCCGGGCGGCGTCGATCACTGCACACGACGTGAGCGACGAGTATCGTACGCGTCATTACGCGTGTCAACCATGTTATTGGCGTTGAGCGTTGATCAAGCATTTACTGTAACGGGGATGTTGAAACTCTGAAGCTAATAGCATTGGGTTGGAACTAAAAGCTATTGGTCGGGATTTAATCAATGGGTAGGGTCTCCTATTATTAGAAGAGACGGGGTAAGAGAGTCCAGCCACGTAAAGCTTACTGCCTAGGTCCTACAGCTCAAGACAAATTGATATGTAAGGGATTGGATTGCCTACCCAATTGATATGTCACCAGAAGACCTTACCCTATGTAATAACTGCAACAATAGGTATTAATACTATTAATATTAAAGTCCACAGTTCGCTAATGGCCCGATTTGAAAAAGGGCGATATCCCTGATGAATTTGAAAATGAATGAATTATATCACTATCGACCCATTCAGCTGCAGATTACGCGAGAAGTTTTTAACCATTGTATACGATTGACATAAACCATCGCTTTGTGATAAAATCACTTCAGCACCTGTGAATCTTCAATTTAATAATTTAAACTTAAAAAAACTTAAAAACTAACACAAAATTATTTTTTGAAGTGAAAACTTCTTTAGTACGGGGGTGACTTGAAATTTTATGAAACGAAACTGTCCAGTAAAAAGAGACAAACACATAAATTCTAAAGTGAGATAGGAAGCATTGTACAGGGGTAGGGTAGGGGAGTGAGGGGTAGGGGAGCGGAGTGAAGTAGATTAGTGAAACCTACATTTATCATCTTCCCGAAATTTTACATTCGTCTCATTATCTTGAAAACAAAAATTTTGAAGGTTTCACTTCTACCACGTGTGAATTGCACACATTTTAATTAATTACATTGGAGAACAAAGTAACAGTGGCATTTACACACAAAAATTAGACATCTGATCACAAATAACCACGACCCGCGAACAAATATGACGACCAGTGTGGCGCAATGGTTACCATGCCGGATCGCCGCACCGAGGGTCCTGGGTTCGATTCCCAGCGAGGCGGAAATTTGAATGATGAGTTTAAATTTCTGTTCTCGGTCTGGGTGTGATTGTCCTTGTCTTGTGTGTTGTCCATGGCACCCACAACACAGGGAATCCTAGTGTGGGGCTATGAGTGTGAAGCGTTATTTATTTATTTATTTATTTATAATATTATCTGTCACATTTGTAACCCGGACATTCCGGAGTGTCTAGAGTCCAGACACTCCCAGTCATCAGCCAAGGTAACTGGTAAATCACTAACTGGGCTGTTAGAAAACTAGAAAGCCCAATGAGAATATTTTTCTAATTCGATATTACTTAGAAACAGGTTTAACTCGATATTAATTTCTTCCCGGTTCATACAAGTTGCAGGAAGTTCACAACTTTGCTTATACCAGTCCCCCGACGTTACGACGTGAACTTCGCTACTGTGCTGTTATTGAATTTCTTACGGAATAATGTTGTTTGACAGTTTATACATCCAAAGACTGTACCTTAAAAATATTGCAACTTTACGGGAGTTCGATAAATATTGTTAGTGAAATTTATAATTTGTTGATGCTGATCTTCACTTAACCCTCATGATTTTATTTTATCTCTCGATCAGTTTTTTCACGTACCGAGACTGGTACAACAATTCTACCATAAAGTGACAACACGAGAACGAAACATTAAAATTGTTCAAACATAAGATAAGAAACAAACATACCTGCAACTGTTTTAAGTAACTATTTTTATCTGACAATAAAATTGACTTAAGGACGACAGTTAAGTAGGAACTGAATCACGTACAGTGCATAAAAACTGTCGTTACTAAAATACAGAGGTATGGACTATGGTATAATGGCAAACATCACGATCGCGCAGAGCTACGCGTACCGCTCGGCAGTCGCTCGGCAGTAGCTCGGCAGTAGCTCGGCAGTCGCTCGGCAGTCGCTCGGCAGTCGCTTGGCAGTCGTTCGGCAGTCGCTCCGCAGTCGTTCGGCAGTCGCTCGGTAGTGACGCGGTATTCTTCACGTTATCAATGCTTGTTGCAATACCGGCTATCTTTTACAATATAAATCTACAATTTGTGTAATTGTAATTTTATAAATACTTGTCTTATGCTTGGATGCTTATACTAAAGCATATTATTACGATTCACCTGAAGTTTCACGAAGCGAATTTTAGTATAATTTCGCCGAGACAAATAAGTAATGTATAGCTCCAAAAATAGAAGCAAAAAATTGTATTAAATAAATAGCGAGGAGAATAATAAAACAATAAACGCTAACTTATTACATACTTCAATAAGGCAATACAATTGGGGGCATCTCACCACTCCCACCACTAGATCCAATCAGGTTCGTAGCTCGGTGCTGTTCCAATGTCAATGTATTATGTAATGTAATGTAATGTACGAGACGTTGGTCATAAAGTGTAGCTTGTACGTCAGTCAGTACTCAGTAGTGACAACGATACATTGATGCCGACGGCCATTAGTTTTATCGGACAACCTCTCTCTATTTATTCTCAGGCAATGAGACAACTGGAAAATACGTTTCTTCTTCTTAATCGTTACGCTCTTGGCAGAGCGGTCGTGGTCGTCATGTAGTCGCAATTGTGGCAGATGTAATTCTCCTCACGATCTCTCGCCATTTCGCTCGGTTGGTCGTCATTTTGGTGCACTCATGCAATGGACCGCCCACAGCAGATTTGATTTGATCGGTCCATCGCATGGGCGATCTCCCGCGTGGCCTGGTACCCTCTACCTTGCCTTGCACCACCAGACGCTCAATGGAATCATTGCCTCTCCTAGAGACGTGGCCGAAGAATTTGAGTATGCGGATTTGTACTTGAGCTGATAGTCGCTGTTTGATTCCAAGTTCCTCGAGTATGGAGGCATTTGTACGAAATTCCGTCCACGATACTCCAAGCATCAAGGAAAATACGTTTGCTCAACTACAAAGTAAGTAATACTACAGAAGACATAATAGTTCTTATAAATACTCAATGAGTCAAACTGTGCAGATAAACGTTCGAGATAGTAAATCCATCAATTCTTGTTAATAATATTTACCATACTGCGGATACTAAACAATTACAAAAGGCTTTTGGTATTTTATATCAAACTTTATAAGTATTTGGTCCTGATCCTGACCTGAGACGAAAAATAAAAAATATCGGTAATCGATATAAAGATCGTGATTACTATTTTCCTTATTACAATTTTATTATGACGATTATTATTTTCCTAGACATTATTTCATTGATATTGTCCCTGAGAAGAACGCGCGAACGTAACTAGCTTTAATCCATTAGTATTCTGATAAATGATTGAGGATGCCTATGATGAGAGCGCACAACAATAATTAAGTTAACATTTATTTATAAACATTACAGTTAAAGTAGCTGACCGGATTCTGAGCCCTTATCGACTTCGAATAACAATCTTATAGCGATCTTTATGGAGCCTTTCTCAACAACGCTTGACCCATACCTGCTGGGTCTAACGGTACTCAATCACTGGTTACTAATACCAATGTATGTATTATAAACAACAGCTTAACGGAAGCATTCGTGAAGTATTTTCCAAACGTCGCCGTCGCGCCGCTTGCTTGCGCCAAAATAACGACCGTAATAGATACCTAGTGATCGTTTGCGAACAGTGACAGAAATTAAAACTACTTAATGAAATCTTATAGGACCTAAAGTGACAAAATTGTGACCGGCCTCAGATTATAGAGATAAAGTCAAACGATAATTGTACTGCTCGGCTCTGGTCTCCTCATACAATACGAGGGATACAGGCCCCTGGAGACAGGAGACAGGACATGCGAATTGGTACTCTCAGGCGTGCGAGTTTCCTCACGATGTTTTCCTTCACCGGAGCAAGTGACGATTAACTTCTAATACGCACATATTTTTTTAATAGTAGAGGTGCGTGCCAGGATTAAAACTCGGTCCCCTGCAGCCTGCATATAATATCAAAAGGCAAATAGTGTAGACTTGTGGAGGCTTTCCTGCTACAATAAATAAGCTCGATGCCTCGTCCGTGTCGCGGAAGTGACCTTTTGTACGTGGCGCGCGCTTCCTCCTAATGCCAATTAAGTTCCATCCAGTTCTATTGTTATCTGTGGCCCGCTACAGCCGTTTAGCAGCTCACATTAGTTGCTCACATACACTATCCGTGGAACCTCTATGGACAAAGCGAATCTGTCGTGAATCGTGATACTTTGTAAGATACGTAAGCACGCTATCTGTCGTAAAGGTATCAAAAAACTATTAAAGACATGTTTTATTCAATGCATTCAGGTTTCTACAAGCAACCTAGAGGATATTACACGAGTTATAGTTCTACGTTAACATGGCCACAAAGTTTTTGTATGTAGGTAGATATAATAGGGAAAATCCCGACCATGTTTTACTACCTACTCACTCACAAATCAGGTAGCAACAATCACGGGACTCGACTGGTGGCAAGCAACGTCGTGTCACCATCATACCGCGTCGTCAAATACCAGGATATCATAGGCATTCAGAAGTAGCTTTGTACGCTAAGATCTAACGTTCATACGAAACAGCACACAGTTTAACGTGGGCAAACATTACTTCAGCTGAATTGTAGGAACTTGGTTATTACTAGAACACACAGCCAGTCTAAACACTATTACCTAGATCTAGCTTCTGGTGTTTGCCATCCTCTTGTATTTGCACAAAGCGCAAAGCTTGCCGCGATTTGTTACATCGTAAATTATAGGTACTTGTGGATACACTTGTTAATTTCTAGCTTTTACCAGCGGTTGAAGCATTAAAATTTTACTTTAAAAACTTACTACTATATAAATTAGGTCTAACAAGACATGATTCGGGCTTACTGAATATATCTGACATTTTCTTACTATACTATTCTGACTATACTACCGAGACCGTTAGTTCAACGTGCCCTCTGAAGCACTTTCTCACGGAAGTACTCTTTATACTTTTCATAAATGGTCGTCGATCGACCTCACGTTGCTTATAAAATTATAGTAACTGAAGGAAGGAAGAAAGAATAATTCAGGGACATACATATCTGTGCATTCACATAAAATATCACATGCCGGTATGATTCACATGGCCCGAGATTAAGTCGGAGGTCTTACTTAATGGATACCCGGCTTATTGCCAAGCCGGATAAATCGTAAATCAATGTTACCAACTTATACGGAGTTTATTGTCTGACAGAGTGTAAGGAAACTTGGAAATGGAACTCATGTTTGTGCGTATTCGTGTAACAGTTACTAAGTTACTTGAGATACTTTAAGTAAAGAGATACAACATAATAGACTGTTGTATTACCTAAAGAAGAGAAGAGAACCTAAGTTAAAAAGTGCCCATCTAATTGTAAATTTTCAGATTAACAGAGTGTAATCCACGAGCAATAAATAGTTTTAATTGTCAACGAGTTAAAAGCTCTGTTAAATGTTTCTACCGAACAGCGTTGATCTTGCTGTCAGATATTCCTGAACAAAACAGCAATAAAAATACCCGCAGCGGCAAAAAGAAGGTCTCAAAGGAAGCAGTCAGCACGCGCCCGCCATATTTATTTTTGTAAAACGAAAACCAAATAAACAAAAAGTTTTTCAGTTGTTCCGTTATGATAGGGATTGCGCCGCGCACCGTTTTCAGTTCAGCGTTTTAACGTGGGAATCTTCTCTGGAAAGCGATGACTGCAAAACTTCATGTTTCGACTGACGGGATTGTTGACGGCGAAATATGACGTCATGTATGTATGTCAGCTGCCGTTCATTTTGACGTGATAACGTCTATTAAAACGATGAGCGCCGGGCGCATCTATGAAAAAATGTAGCGTTCCGCGAGCGAGAGAGCGGCAAAAGCGAGAGAGAGGCACTATCGGCTAGGATCGGCGTATCGTAGCCGATGCCGTAGGCGATCGTAGTTGAGTGGAGCGGAGCGGGGCGGGACGGAGCGGAGTGGAGCGGAGCGGAGCTTTGTCATGACGGTGTCATGTTAAACTACCGTCCGTAAACCGACTTTACAGACAACCATTTTTTATAGAAGACGAACTCCGCCACCACGTCCACAACATACACGTTGATTGAGATCGGTAAATAATTAGCTTTACTAAAATCATAATTAAACACTTTCGCTCCAAATAACTTTGTTTCTAATTCAACGGAAACGTATTTTTAAATGGTTTTTCTCAACTGAATTAACCGTAGAAACTACAGGAAAAACTTAAAATATATTCTATTTGTGCTTTACTTGCCGCTTCTTAATCTTATCCCAGGACTACTCATGTAGAAATTCTGAAGCGTCGGCAATGTCGGCATAGTCTGACATAGACGACTAAACAGTAAGCAGTGTTTATAGAAACCTTTCAGTATCATTCATTATTTTTATAATGAAATATATAAGGTATTATAATATTATACAGGGGCCTGATGGCGAAGCAATTATGAGGCGCGTGTATCGGACAGGCGCGAGGCGCGCGCTGCCCCGGACATCTCATTAATGTATCGCCGATAGCCGATAGCACCGACCCGGTACCCGCGATATTATCGGAGCTCGGGAAATGTGGATCTACCTGTCCACGGATATTCACTTCTATTACAATATTACCCACATTATGCTTTTGTTGCGATCCAAAACATTAAATTTTGGTTCGATTTTCCGAAGCTGTAAATTAGGGATTTTAGAAGGGGTTTGCCCGTATAAACGGTTTTTATGTTTCCTATCTCACACAATAAATTGAAGAGAGGTTAAACTACAAACAGTGTCATAGTTTTCCTCTTCCTATTCCACACACTGGATTTTTGTCGTGATACTTTATCGAGCTACATAAATGTACACACCATTGGGTTTAATACATAACATAAAATGTTTTTTATTGAACTCCAAAAGTATAGAGAAGAAAGCTGTACACGTGCAAAAAAAAGCAAAGCAACAACCCATAATTGTACCACTTCTGGGCTCGAACATGTGCATATTACACAATTTACCCAGTCCTACACAAACCGTACAAATAACATTCTATCCTTAATATCCACCACCACCCACCAGACACGTCCTCATTATTTCATCAGTAAAAAGTGTAAAAACCAAGCATTCCGTCGACGCAGTAGGGTTTACTCGTATGCCATTGTTCTAATTAAACCTAGTTTTTGCGTATCATATAACATAGGAAAAGACAAGTGACAGAGAGCTGCATCGTTCGCGTGTCGCAATCACAACGCATTGTTTAACAAGAACGTGGGAGTTGTCATAAACAATACATTGAAAACGATTGTCGTGAGGGGGATTACCAACTGTTACCGACTACGTACCGTTCGTATCAGTTACCAGCTACCGCCTACCACCAGTCGACGGTGAAGGTGCGAAGATGTAACGGTAACCATGTGGTGGCAATGTTAGCTCATCTCAGTTGTTATGGCTTTTTCTTTTATAGCTATGAATGTTGGAATCGTTTAGAAGTATTATTTTGTATTAAGCAGTTATATTTGTTCACATAGATCAAATTCACAAATGATTTACTTATAATTTAAGTGTTTTGGTTAACTTAGCAAAAATAAATGCTAAGTGTGTCTTTTAGGCAACCAGAAATGTTGAGGACCTCACATTAAATTAAGGACGTTAAGTTAAGGTAATATAAACAATAAATAATCTAAATTTTACTAACAAAAAATAACCGACTTCAAAGTTACTCAAAAACTACTTGTCAGATCTCGTTCAAATTTATGTGGGACCATATGACAAGCACCTGCTTTCGATTAAAAAAAGAATCATCAAAATCGGTTCGCCCAGTCCAAAGTTCTGAGGTAACGAACATAAAAAAAATACAGTCGAATTGAGAACCTTTTTTTTCTTTTTTTGAAGTCGGTTAAAAAAGTTGGAAAAAATCTGACGGAAGAAAAGATATGTGCTTAATAAGAGATAATTAAAAATAGTGCGTTAAAATCACATTGTTGAAGTATCTCACTATTTAACTCACATTTGTTAAGTATTAAGAACAATGCGAGATAAATAGCGTACTCGTAAAGACGTTTGTAAGTAATTAATGTAAATCTTTTATCATCGCACACTAAAGAGTTTAACTACATGAAGTCGACAAAGCTGTTTCTCCCATTCTAATCTTCAAACACAAGCGCAATTGAAAACAGTGACCCACAATGCCAGTAAGGCAGTAACGAGTTACTGTAACCGGTACAATCCGCTTCTAACCGGCTGGATCCATCTTAGAATTGCTTCTCAGCGAGGATTGAGCCAGTTATCACGGCGAGCAGACGGCTCTTTACGACAGTTTTATTAGCTCGGAACTATTAGGAGAGTTAATTGTTATCGTTGCTATGGTAACGAGATCAGCAAGACTATTCACTTTTGTAACTTGACAGCGGAATCCGCGATGAGTTTCAAAATTGAAGTTCGAGTCCGAGATCTTGATATGTGATTCTCTAATCATCTGGCACGCACTTGCGAGGTGAAGGGAGTCTCGAACTCTTACTTCAATTTAGAAACTCATCGTGTATTCCGCTGTCAAGTTACAAAACAAAAGCGAACTTGCATCGTATTGATATGTCATTATCTAATCATCTAGTACGCACTTGCGAAGTGAAGTGATCCTAGAACTCGAACGTCAATTTTGAAACTCCGCTGTCAAGTTACAAATCTGAATAGCCTTCCAGGTCTGCTGATGCAGATGACTGGCGACCCTGACCTCCGACGAGCTGTTAGCGAATGTCTTATCGGATTAGTTACGACCGTCGTCGTCGATCGGGTCGGTCATAAAACTGAAATGGACGGGTCTGTCTCGCCACAACCCATTAGCGACCCCACTGCAGAGTAAATGCCTTTGGCGTTAAAATAAATTATAACATACTGGAGATGCAACATCATAGATTATTTGGATGCATGATGATAATGTAACACTTTAATGTTTGCCAAGCAATAGGTCTTAATGGGACTTGAGGCCTCTGGACTACTTAGTTTAGAATCGATGTGATATCAATAATCGCCAAACAAGAAGAATGCACCAGTTAGTAACGCCATCTTACCGTCTTTCTAAAGTGAAGCGATCTTTTATGGGCCGTGGTGTACAGTTCTATAATAAAATCCCAAAGTTAATACGTGATTTGCCAGTGGAATTGCTTAAGAAACATGTAAAATCTCAACTTTTAGGCAAAGGCTACTATACTGTAGATGAGTACATAAATGAAAAAAGACGCATGGAAATGACCAGATCTGCAACCAGTTTCGTACAGGCTAGTGATACTTTTTTTGTAATAAATATACCAATGTATTTTATTTTTAAAAGATGTGCTGAGGAGTTTCTTTCGGCTTTTCTTCTCCTCCATGACAAAGCACCTTTGACAAAGCTGGTTCATTAAAAAAAATGACGTGCATAAGTGTATCAATGATACCTACATGAATAAATTATTTCGAATTTGAATTTGATGGGGCAACTGCCTATGCCAGACCACTTGTAGGCCCTGTAGTGTTGTATGCCAGGTCAATGACAGAATTTCTGTCGCTTCTCTTCTATAATGATGGCACTACATAGAGTGGTGGGGTCACACCACTCACGCCACCCGCCGCCCGCCGACCGTGCGTTAGCGCTAATGACCACAGATATTGTGTGGTGAATTGTTATCGTGAAAAGCACAGTTACGTGCCGAGTTGCCGACCCCTGACACGCTCGCTGAGTACTCTCATGTACATATTAACTCTATTTTCTTCATACGTCGACAGATGACAGGCGGAGCTCACTGGCAAGATAAACAAATAGCAGGCCTTCTATTGTATTCAGTGCTGTCTGACAGAATTCAAAGAGAACACCAATATGTTAACATGACGGCACAACCATGCCAGCATTGTTGAAGCTTCAACACTGTCTCAATGTAAACCCACAGTGTAAACCTGACTTCGTCAGGCCACGCGCTATGCAGGGTTCCGAAGTAGTACGTTTATCGACTATTAGTCTATTAGTCATTAACTACTTATGCTAACATAGCTGTGAGAATTTTCCTTGTAAATTCATCATTTCATATCATCATTCATATTTTTGAGAATTTTTTCACTTGTCCAACTCTCTTGACTCTAACTAAAACTTTAAAGCCGAATATTTCGCAAACAGACCCCCAATTCCAAAAATGGTCTTAGAAGACCCATACTATTTTTGAAAGACCTTTTAACGATACCCTACACTATAGGGTACGCGATGAATAAAAAATTCATTCTCACTTTAGGTACCTGTAGGGGAGGTGGTACCCACAAAAAAAAAATTTCAGTATTTTATTCTATGATTCTAGAGTTTTAATAAATATGTATATCCATGCCAAATTACAGCTTTCTAGTACTAAGGGTCTCGGTGCATGGCTTCGGACAGACAGGCGGACAGACGGACATGACGAAACTATAAGGGTTCCGAATTTTCTTCGGCACCCTAAAAAATGTGGTGTTTGGAGAAACGTATATCTGAAGTCAACCTTGCATGAAGATATTGTCGTCTTTAATGCACAGAGACAGTTCAGTCTCATGTTTTTAATAGAGCGGATATCAAGAACAAATAATATGGTTCCAGATTCTCCCACACCCATACAGACCATGACAGGAAGCACTTAAAATACAATCGAGATCATAATTAAACAACAAAAACAAATTGTTGTGAAACATCTGACATCGGCAGACGCAGTGGCGTAGCTAGCCCTAAGGCCCATATCAATATTTTTTGTGGGCCCCCTCAACGCCAGCTGTCAAATATAAAAGGAGTGCCAACTGTAGCGGTCATAGGCCATTGGCGAGCTTTTTTTTTGGGAGTGTTAGTGGGGGCCCCTATACGCTAGGGGCCCCGTATAATTGATACGGCTGATACGGCGGTAGCTACCTGCTACACCCCTGGGCAGACGCTACTTTAAATTTATTGTTGAAATGTAAAGCTGATATTTGCATTTACTAATCAACATCTAAGTAGCGAAGCAAAGAGCCTCAAGGAAAAATTGGATTGATTTTTTTTTAATCTCCTGCATAAGAGCATTATAAAATGCCGCTCGGTTAAGTTACAAAACGGGCGTTTGTTCAGCCAGACAACGCCGCGCCGTGAGATATGCGCGCTAAATGCAGTGTTGCCAATGAAAATTTTTGGAAGGCCGTGTACATTAGATAAAAAAGCCGTGTTTATATGGGAAAAGATCAAGTGTTGGTCGTAGCTAACCAATTACGCCAATATATACCATCGGTTCAGCGCTCGAACTAAAAACAAAAAAGCCCACAAAACGAAGAATACTTTTCATTAGCCTACATTAACATCAACATTAGCCTAGTGGCGCCGTTTTAAGGGTTTTAACGTTCGTTAAATGTTTGCAAAACAATAAATAAAAAAGTCCGTGGAATTTGCGAAAAGCCGTAGAATTTGCTACGGCAATAGGGTTCCAGCCGTAGCCAATAGATTTTGTGATTTTTTGGCCTGAAAGCCGTAGAACACGGTAATTTCCGTAGCATTGGCAACACTGGCTAAATGCTTAACGTGCTTCAATGTACAGGGATGCGTAAGATGCGTCACAGACACAGATACGGGCGTCGCGGTCGGGCGCATTGATAACGATAGGTATCGCCAATGGCAGTGAACACTGAACATGGATAGAGACATTCCGCACATAGTGGCATTGTAACAAGAGAGTGGAATGCGCTCATCGGATGCCGAGTAATGTCGGCGCGTGGCGGCGCGGCGGCGTGTGCCGTGACGTTGCTCGGTACGGTACGGTACTAGAGGTGTGTAACTCAGATCTGATCTGATTCAAAGATTCAGGTCCCACAAAAGTGACCTGTTGACCTGCATATCAAAAACAGGACGACCAGGTCTCAATTCAGCTCAAAGGACCTGAAATGTACGCGTCGACTAAGATAATATACCCTAATGATAATAGTAATAAGGTTGAAATTTGAATGTCGCACCTAAAGAGTGAATCAGATCCCGCGACCTGGACCTGAAATGTTCGCGTCGACTAAGATAATATATTGAAATTTGAAATGTCTTGTCGGCTCTTATGAATCTTTCAGGTCCTTGAGCTGATTCACGAACCGCTTCACAGCTCCAGGTCACCTTCGTGAATCAGGACCTGTTTTGCAGCTCACGCGTTTTGGTTGAGTTACCCATGTCTATACGGTACGGTACGGTACTATACGGCACGGCGCGGCGCGGCGCGGCTGCAGCGAGGAGAGCGCTGTAAACGGTAATCTCTCGCATTGTTTGTGCCCTGTGAACCGATAACAAGGACTTTACGAGCGGGACGGACAACCCAATTGATTTATCAAATAAGGAAACTGCAGTATTTCACCTTTTTATTGGGGCCGGGAAACTGACTCACTATGACTGGACTATTGTCGTTCAATTGAGTGATGCAACGCTATAATGTGGAATTTCTAGAACGATATTAGGTATGTTTCCTCATGATGGTGAAACGCACTAGCTTAGTATCATCAGCTGTACGCGAATATCAAGAGACCACGACTTATGTTAATTATTCGATTAGTAAATTGGTGTCGTGATTTTAAAATAATTATGATAATAAAATTGGTCACGCGTGTGAATAATAAATAAATAAACGCTACATACTCATACCCCCGCAGTAGGTTATTACCTGTGTCGCGGGTGGAATGGACGACACATATAACACATCACAATCACAACCATGACCCGAGCACTAATATTTATCTGTCGGGAATCGAACCCGGGAACCCTCGCTTTGCAGGCAGGGTCGTTACCAACTAGGCTACAGGATCTTCAAATAATACGAGTGAAGAGATCAGCAAGGCTATTCTGTTTTGTAACTCGACAGCGGATTCCGCGATGAATGTCAAAATTCGTCGTTTGAAGTTCGAGTTCGAGACTCACTTCATTTCGCAAGAGATTAGATACTAGATGATTAGTGAATGACATATAAAGATGATGTAAGTACGCTTTCGAGTCTCACTTGAATGAGTTTCGATTTCGAGTTTGTATTTTAGAGTTGAATGAGTTTCGATTTCGAGTTTGTATTTTAGAGAATAGTCCTCCTGAGCCGACGCACAGACGTGGACGGTCGCTGTTGGTTCAGGTGGTCGGAGGTCATAAATGTGTCAATGTCAAACATAATATTTGTTTTGTCATCTTGTATACTACATCTACCAACCGATAGAGCAATCTAGGACCAGTGCTAGCTTGGACTAAGGACGCCCGGTTGTATAACTTCTGGGTTGTCCAAACAAGCTTGAGGTCGACATGATATTTTTAAATATCCGTTGTTCAATCAAAGATTTTAATACCTTTTGGATATGTACAGTATTTAGATATGTATTGTAATTGACTTATTACACTCTACATAGCATTTCAAAATCCAGTTTTGTTCTTATCCGGGGCGCTATCCGTGTGTTCATGGTAGCCCTACTGTAGTCACTACAGTGTAGACACAGCTGTTGTCACAGTAACTCGTTCACATTTAATAATCATTGGCAGGTAATCGCTTTTTTAATGAAAATATACGTAGTAATTTAATCATGATATTATTTCACCAAATCACTTAGCAGCATATATTGTTAATACAATTATTTGTAGTTAAATCACAGTTGATATCGTGTGGCACCTGGCACCGTATGCAGTCCACGTGACATTATATTTTTAAGACGACTATGAATAAAGATTTTTAAGTGTCAAAGTTAACAATGTTTTAATGTCATTAAATTACAGAAGAAATCTTTTAATCAGCGGATTTGATACCACAATTACTGAACAACAATATGAGGAATATGGAGACCTGTTGTATTCAGTTCTGTAGAATCCGAAAAAATCTATTAAGCAACTGCGATAATATTTATCAGATATGTATATATGTACCTACCAAGGCCAAACCTTAAACAAATTAAACTTACAAATGGCAGTAAATACATGTACCTATTAAGTAAGCACCATTACCTACCACCATGGACACATACACACCTCAATAATATAACTTCTACGCGGTAACATATTATTACAGTTTAGTTTAGCTATGCATTGTCTGGGGAAACGATGAGACTCGTACAATAACAACGTATTTACATGCAAAACAGCCTTAGCAGTCAATGTCTTGTGAAGGTGATAATTAATACTTTACTTTATAGTTTATTTTATTTTAATTTTAATTAATTGATTTACAATTGGAATAGTTGTATTTTAAGCATCAAACGGGCAAATAGTAGTATTGAGTATTGACTGTAGTAATGAACGGACGAGTGACTTGTAAAACAGGTTACATCGCTTACAAAATATGATGTTACGGGTTACAAGTGTCATGGTTTTTTTATTCGCATCAACTCGTTAATAATTATCCCATCAAAAACATAAATGTAAAGTGAGAGTCAATTTCAAAAAAAAAAAGAATTGAGATCTAAATGGGTGCCAATTTCTGTGTAGAAAAGCCTAAAATTTTAGTCACAAGAACATGTAATTCAAGCTCCACATTTGACTCGGTTAGTTTTCACGTACCTACCTAGGCTATATTATATATCTATGTAATTAGCTTCGTCAAATCTGTTAGGTTGATGGCTTATGACACTCTTCTCTAATTTGGTTTTTTGGTTGCTAACTAAAGAAAACTAGCCAAGTCAAATGTAAAGCTAGAATTACATGTTCTTGTGACTAAAATTTTAGACTTTTCTACACAGAAATTGGCACCCATTTAGATCTCAATTCTTTTTTTTTTTTGAAATTGACTCTCACTTTACATTTATGTTTTTGATGGGATATCATTACTTTTTGTATAGAAATTATTAGTAAGTACTTATTCATAACGTTACTGATTAATTTTAATACATGAACTGTTATAGTGCTCTTCAACTAAATCTGTAGTTAGTGCGCCGTGGTCCGAAATACGGTACCTATTATTTCATTATTTATAAGTAATGATCTTCCACTATTGATGTCCGCTAAATATTGAAATAATAATCCATACTAATATTATAAATGCGAAAGTGTGTTTGTTTGTTTGTTTGTTTGTCCGCCTTTCACGTCGTAACTGAGCGATGTTATGGTAAGATTTTTTGTGTGGAAATAGGTAGAAGGCTGGAGAGTAACGTAGGCTACTATTTACCGCAGTAAAACAACTCATTCCTATGGAAAGATCCATTATGATGCGTATTTGTCCATACTTCTATACTTCCATATCAATCCATACTATCCATACTTCCAAACTTCCATACTTCCTCCATACTAATATTATAAATGTGAAAGTGTGTTTGTTTGTTTGTTTGTTTGTTTGTCCGTCTTTCACGTCGTAACTGAGCGATGTTATGGTAAGATATTTTGTGTGGAAATAGGTAGGAGCCTGGAGAGTAACGTAGGCTACTTTTTACCGCAGTAAAACAACTCATTCCCATGGAAAGATCCATAATGATGCGTATTTGTCCATACTTCTACACTTCCATATCCATATCAATCCATACTATCCATACTTCCAAACTTCCATACTTCCATACTAATATTATAAATGCGAATGTGTGTTTGTTTGTTTGTTTGTTTGTCCATCTTTCACGTCGTAACGGAGCGATGTTATGGTAAGATTTTTGTGTGGAAATAGGTAGGAGGCTGGAGAGTAACGTAGGCTACTTTTTACCGCAGTACAACAACTCATTCCCATGGAAAGATCCATTATGATGCGTATTTGTCCATCCATACTATCCATACTAATATTATAAATGCGAAAGTGTGTTTGTTTGTTTGTCCGTCTTTCACGTCGTAACGGAGCGATGTTATGGTATAATTTTTTTGTGTGGAGACAGGTAGGAGGCTGGAGAGTAACGTAGGCTACTTTTAACCGCAGTAAAACAAATCATTTACATGGAAAGATCCATTATGATGCGTATTTGTCCATCCATGTCCATACTTCCATCCATACTAATATTATAAATGTGAAAATGTCTTTGTTTGTTTGTTTGTTTGTCCGTCTTTCACGTCGTAACTGAGCGATGTTATGGTAAAAAATTTTGTGTGGAATTAGGTAGGAGGCTGGAGAGTAACGTAGGCTACTTTTTACCGCAGTAAAACAACTCATTCCCATGGAAAGATCCATTATGATGCGTATTTGTCCATACTTCTACACTTCCATATCCATATCAATCCATAATATCCATACTTCCAAACTTCCATACTTCCATACTAATATTATAAATGCGAAAGTGTGTTTGTTTGTTTTTTTGTTTGTTTGTTTGTCCGTCTTTCACGTCGTAACGGAGCGATGTTATGGTAAGATTTTTTGTGTGGAAATAGGTAGGAGGCTGGAGAGTAACGTAGGCTACTTTTTACCGCAGTAAAACAACTCATTTACATGGAAAGATCCATTATGATGCGTATTTGTCCATACTTCTATACTTCCATATCCTTATAACATAAAATAATAATCCATACTAATATTAAAAATGCGAAAGTGTGTTTGTTTGTTTGTTTGTCCGTCTTTCACGTCGTAACGGTGCGATGTTATGGTAAGATTTTTTGTCCGGAAATAGGTAGGAGGCTGGAGAGTAACGTAGGATACTTTTTACCGCAGTAAAACAACTCATTCCTATGGAAAGATCCATTATGATGCGTACTAGCTATTACCCGCGGCTTCGCCCGAGTGTTCAAAAGGAATTAACAATGAGTTGTTTAACATGCATGACTCTTTCCTAGATATAATAGGGCCTTTCTCTACTAACTGGAAACTTGTCTACTGGCAGTTGTCCCAACCCTATTTTTCTAGAAAATTAAAAATGTAATACGTTAAGTCGATAGATAGTTATAATATAAATGCATATAAACAAGAAACCATTGTAATTTTCCCTTATTTTTCGAATTAAAGGCGATTTTGTAAAAAAATGCGACAGAGGACTGTTTTGCCACCCGGAGGACTGTTTTTTTCACCCAGAGAACAGTTTATGTCAATGTTTATATGAAGAAAAACACAATATTAATTATTAAATGTAATCAAATTCTCTTTATTGAATACTGCACATACAGAATTTAAATACTTATATTTATCAGGAACAAATTGCGAGTTTAGCTCTAAGTAACGAATTAAAATAATTATAATCAAAATTAAGCTTAGGTACTAAGAATCAGCCTTGTTTACTCTTCAATGCAGACTTATTTCTCAAAAACAGGTATACAGGTAACAAAATAATAGCATTGCTAATCATCAAGGAAAAATTTTAGACTTAGTTCTCAGTAGTTTTGAGGTCTCTGATCTAAGTGTAAGTAAAAGCCCTTTATCCGTAATTGATGACTATCACCCACCTTTAGAGTTCAACGTCTCTTTCACCCGTCCTAGTTGTTATAAATCCCTCAACAATGTTCGCTATTGCTTCTTCAAAGCTGACTATGTAAATATTGTAAATAATTTAAACTTGGTTGATTGGGAAGAAGAGTTTAAAAATTGCATAGATGTAAATGATATGCTGACAGTATTCTATAAGCACATTCATCTAGCATTACTGAAGTATGTTCCTAAAACTAAAATAAAATCACGGAGATACCCAATTTGGTTTTCACGCAACTTAATAAACCTTTTACGTGAGAAACTTAAATATCGTAAGAAACTGAAAAAATACAACAACAACCCACTCGATCAACTTTCCTTTGACCTAGCCAAACAACGCTCTGACCATTTAAAAATAGTATGCTATCATAATTACATTGCATCACTTGAGCTAAACCTACGTTCAAATCCAAAGCTTCTATGGTCATTCGTTAAAAATAAAAAAAGGTATGTCAGTGATATACCCAAACAAATGATCCATAACGATAAAGTAAGTAATAGTGTCATAGATATCTGCAATCTGTTCGCCCTGAACTTTAAATCCAACCACTCCAGCAATGATCAAGTTAATCACATATCGTTTGACAGCAACAACAGTGCCATATTTAAAAATAATTTAAATATGACCGAGATCAAATTCAAGGACGATCAAGTTCTGAAGATTTTAAAAAGACTTGACCTTTTTAAGGGTGCAGGTGCAGACGGCATTCCTTCTGTCTTTGCAGTAAAATCTGCACCAGCCTTAGCTAGACCACTACGTATAATTTTCAACAAATCCCTTAGTACAGGCGTCTTTCCTTCATCATGGAAGGTTGCACATATAATGCCCTTGTTCAAAAGTGGTGAAAGACACCTGATAAAAAATTATAGACCGATATCCATCCTCCCAGTTTTCGCAAAGGTCTTTGAACAACTACTTAATCCTATTTTCACCTGGCACCTTAAGACACTCTTCAATTCACGCCAACATGGGTTCGTTAAGGGTAAATCAACAGATACTAATCTTGTTTCGTTCATTAACGCAGTCTCGATGGAGGTAGATAATCGTTCATCAGTCGATGCAATCTATACTGACTTTAGCAAGGCCTTCGACAAAGTCAACCATAAAACCCTGCTCCTAAAGCTCTCGGCCCTTGGATTTACCGGAACATTGCTGAGTTGGTGCAGCTCGTATCTTATGGATCGTACCTCTAAAGTTATCGTCAATGGATGCTCGTCTGAACCATATACAGTCAAGTCAGGAGTTCCACAAGGCTCTCATCTCGCACCTCTCTTATTCAATGTCTTTATCAATGACATCGGGGACTGTTTTCAGCACTCTCAATACTATTTATTTGCTGATGACTTGAAATTCTTCAGACCTGTGAACAATCTTTATGACGCTGAACTCTTACAGGATGACCTGAACCGATTGGTAAGATGGTGTAACCAGAATAGCATGGACTTGAACTGTTCGAAATGTCATTTAATGCGTTTCTCTAGGAGAAAAGTCTCACTCAACTTCAACTATAAAATTAACTCTATCTCCTTAGATACATTAGATACTATAAGAGATTTAGGGATCGTTCTTGACAGTAAACTATTTTTTAACAGTCATATAGAATATATCTGTTCCAAAGGTTTTAAGAATCTGGGCTTCATCATTCGAAACTGCAGGGACTTTAAATCACCGAAATTAAAAATATTACTGTATAACTCACTAGTTCGGAGCAGTTTAGAATATTGTAGTGTCGTTTGGAATCCCTTTTATGACATTTATATTAAAAGACTGGAGCGTATACAGAAGAGATTCCTATGGCATTTAACATATTCGCTTAATCTCAGTAAGGTCATCACAAGCTATAACGAGAGATTAAATTATTTTCATTTATCGTCACTTGAGAGTAGAAGACGTACGTTCGACTTAGTTTTTCTTTACAAACTTGTTAATGGCAAACTAGACGCACCCGATCTCCTCTCGCTTCTATCTTTTGCATTTCCGTCACGACAACCAAGAATTTCTAGGAGTTATAACCTTTTTTCTCAAAACGCATGCAAATCTAATTTAGGTCTAAATGCCCCTATTAACAGAATAGTAAGACTATTTAATAACGTTGCTAAAACTAAAGACATCGATCTCTTTGATAGTAACATTGGCAAGTTCAGGAGAAGTTTGTTGTAAGTCTGTTGTAATTTATGATTATTCTGTAACTTATTTTTATCTAGTTAAATGATCTTGCAAATTTAGTATTCTACACTTATTTTATACATTATTATTTTGATATTTATATTTTATTTTTGACATGAAACAATATTGTCAATTGGAAATTTTATCAAGTTTTTTTAATTCCTTTTTTAAACTTTGACAATAGTACCTATTTAGGGAAATTTTAAAATTGAATTGTATAATTTATTTTTTAACTTCGATATAAAGATGTTATTTTTGACATGAAATAATATTATTAAATTGTTAATTTTATTTAATTTTTAATTCCATTTAAAGTTTTGACATTTGTAATTTGGGTATTTTTTTTTTTATTGAATTGTATAAAGATTTTTCAATATTATAATTACATTCATTAGCAATTTAATATTACAAACATTAGTTAACTTAACAATTAGCTATACACATACTTGTTTAACGCGATACTCGTTCTGAATGCATGTTGTCTACGCCTCTAATTATAATAGCATTAAGAAATTACTGTTATTGAATAAGTTTATTATGTTTGAATTAATGCATATTATGTTGGCGTTCAATAAATAAATAAATATACGTATATTAAAATAATAAAATATTCGTTTTGCTTTTAGAGCAATATCTGGGTTTGGCAACTTCTTTAATACTTGGTCAAAGGACACATCAGAAACATCATTTTCATCGACTCTGAATGTGTGTACTTTTTCATCACAAATTTTTAAGAAGGTTACTGTTAGTTCGCCTTCTTCCATGTCTATCTTATTAATTAGTGCAGCATAACAATATTCAGTGTTTCTTACTAGAAATTTAACCAAGACGTAATCACCGATGGTGTAATTCTGTTGGTTGATTGAACTAGGTCCAGCCAGTGCAGCATTAGGTGTGTCTACATTTTCCTTTGTCTTAGCTTTTTTCAAACGTTCTAATCTCTTCCTATACTTCTCGTATTTTTTTGTGTAATACTCGATCTTTTTGTCTTTATCCTTTATAATTTTGTCACGTTTCTTTCTAGCATTACGCTTTCTAGCATTACGCTTTCTCGCATTACTTGCATCACTTCGTCGAGTGGTCATAGGTAGTATTGATGGAGAGACAGAACTTTGAGGAGAAGCTGAACCCTCGGATTCGGGCGTATTTTGTCGTTTAATATTGTCGTATGTTGTTTGATAGGTAGCACAGTGCTTTCTCTATTATTTAGTCACAGCTTTGTGTTCACATCGACTCATATCTTTAACTGGCTTTCTTGTACCTTTTTCCTTCTTTCTTTGTTTTTCGTCGTTCTTTTTCCTTCAATTGCTCTCTTTTTACAGGGTCATTTTTTAACCTTTGATATCTTAATCTTTCTGCAATTCGTTTCTGCTCTTTTATTTCTTCTTTGGTGGCATTGCGGCAATACTAAAACAATAAAACATACTTTCAATAATTAAAAAAACCGTGATGGTTTAAAAACAGTTAGTTACTAGGTACGTATTATTTTATATTCCAAAATCCATAATAATAGAAAACAAAAAACCTGAATTAGCGTAATAGGCCAATGTAAGAAAGAAAGAGGCTATCGACAAGCAGTAGGTTAGTGCAGACTATAAAGAATATTAATAAAATACACGGACGTCAAATAAAACAATCCTCTAATACATTGAATCGTCCTTTGTGTTATAAATTTCCAGAGGACTGTTGCACAGAGGACTGTTATTTTTACGTAAAAAATGTCATACCACGTATCAGTTTAAATATTACTTCATAACTCAGAAACAGCTATAAATTATCACACTGAGCAATTTTTTTGTTAAATAAATATAATTATAACACATAAAACACCGTAAAATAGACTTTCCAGAGGAATGTTCACTCAACACTACAAAGACGTGGCTCCCACACAGGCGCGGAGTTGTCACTGCTCAAAATGGCAGCGACTTGTTTAGGATGGCGACCGAGCAAACTTCACACTGTTAACATTCGGTTTCAAGGGAAATGTAACCACAATAGTGTTTAATATTTTTGTGGCGCAATATTCAAATTGTGACAGAGGACTGTTGTCAAAAATGTATGGACAAAATTCGAACACTAGTTTTAAGTACTAAAAAAATCTCTAAAATTATAATTGTTTTTTGTTCACATGCATTCAATATTCTTTAAGTTTATAGAGTTATAAGATTTTACATTTTTAAATACAACTAATAAAAACCGAACCGAATCATACTCAATCAGGAATTAGGACATAACAGAGGACTGTTTTTAGTGGCTTTTAGACCGAATTTATGAAATGATTATGATTCTAAATATTGATTAAGCTTGGATCCTTAAGTAACAGGTTATATATTATGTGTTGTAATAAATAAAACTATGCATTAATATAGCCAAAGTAAAAAAAAATGATTGGACCATGATTTTCCTGTTAGTAGAGAAAGGCCCAATAACATAATAATTAATAATAATCCATACTAATATTATAAATACGAAAGTGTGTTTGTTTGTTTGTTTGTCCGTCTTTCACGTCGTAACGGAGCGATGTTATGGTATGATTTTTTGTGTGGAGACAGGTAGGAGGCTGGAGAGTAACGTAGGCTACTTTTTACTGCAGTAAATAACTCATTTACATGGAAAGATCCATTATGATGCGTATTTGTCCATACTTCTATACTTCCATATCCTTATAACATAAAATAATAATAATTCATAAAGTAACAGAAATAAATCACGCATGTTAAAAAACTCATTGTTACTTCCCTTTGAACACGCGGGCGAAGCCGCGGGTAATAGCTAGTTAATACTAAATCCCAATTATACTATCGTAATAAATACGAAAGTCGACTATACTCTTATTAGTTACGAGTGACCGCCCTCGCTTTGCTTTGGTTTTCTTATTTTTTTACACCTTGGGTTACGTTATTGGAGTTTTATAATATAATAATAATAAGGATCCCTAATTTATTGAAAATATAATATAGCCTACGTCACCCGGGGATAGTGTAGCTTTCCAACAGTGAAGGAATTTTTCAAATCGGTTTAGTAGTTTCGGAGCCTATTCAATGCAAACAAACAATCAAATCTTTCCTCTTTATACTATTAGTACAGATAAGTTGTTTATGTTCGATGACATCGTGCAACAATAAATTTTGAAACAATACTTCGAATTGCTTTAAACTGGTATAATTACGGAAATAATACGAAATTTTGTGGTGTAATCTTGTAGATTAGAGAAAAATAATTTTCCACACATTAAAAATAAAACGACGTAATACACTGGAAATAACGTCTCCTGACGAACCACTGATCTTCACGTAAATGTATAAGTGCTGTGCACTTCTCACAGGCACTTGGGACACTGAACATCTTCCTCCCGTTGAAAGCTTCAGAAAGTACTAAAACTGATATGTTTCGTTATATATTCATCTTGGAATCCACATAATGACCAGATGTCATCAATTTTGATCGCTACTCTTAAATTTCAGGCATTTTAAGTAAGTGTTCCTAATAGAATCAATTTTTTGAAAAATTATCATAAATTGATAAAAATTTACTACTTTCAGATTTATTCCTTTGTATTCACCCGACTACCTATCTGCATGCCAAATTTTAACTTTCTAGGTCACCTGGAAGTTGGATATAGTTTTGATCTATAGGTCAGTCAGTGTTAAATTTCTCGATTTTTGGACGTTAATATCTAAATAACCGTTTGAGATGTGTTTATGAAATTTGAAAGACGTATGTATTTTGCAAGTCTTAATAAATGAGCCAAATTTGACAGGTTTATGTTGAATAGTTTTTGAGTTATGAGGTGGTCAAAAGTGGCTCCAAATGGTTCGTGTAATATTACACACGGTGCTGCTCGTCAATTCTGTTAGCTAAGAAATTGATTTGACACGCTCCGCGTGTCTAGATATGCCACGATATCAAAACATGTTTAACTTATAATTTCACGAACTCGATTTATTTTAGTGTACAGCAATTAGCATCGCTCGAATAGCTTGTTTCTAGAATACTTACTAATTAATATTCTATGGAAAATGTTTATTTTAGTTTACATTCCATACATTAATTTGTATAAGTTCTTCACTGAAATGAAATGTTATGAGTTAGGACTGGAATTAGTGACATCTATTAAAATATTATTATGTTGTCATAATATTTTTGATGTGTAACTTGGAGGTAATCTATGTGTGTAACAGTCCGACAGTGTGACAGTTAGGGTTACCAGAGGGTCGGGATTCGTCTGGATTGTCCCGACATTTCACATGATGTCCAGAGTAAAGAAAATACAAAATGTCCCGACAATTCACTCGATTCAACAGAACGCGTTTGCCACCGCACGTGCTCTAGCCGGTTTTTTTTCCGTCGTAAACTCGTTTACCGACAATTTCCAAAAATTTTTTTTTTGTCCCGACAAATCGCGACTTTTTGAAGTTTTGTCCGGATATTTTAATCTTGCCATCTGGCAACCCTAGTGACAGTGACAGTCCGACAACATTCTACATTCGCTTTGTTTTCAGTGGCACAACTGGCACACGGTATGCGATATGATCATCATCTATATTCTATATGTGTATCTATACTATGACCCCTGAAAACAGCCGACGGTATTCTGAGTCGAATGCATAAAGCATAGAGTAGGTATAAGTTAAGTTCTTAAAAGCCGGGTTACGTATTTGTAAACACGCCGGTATAATTGGCGGCAGTGCCAGGCACGGACCGGTACAGCCACACGGCCACACTGCACACAGCCACACGGCCGCGCATGCGCACACACGGCGCTGTGCGTGTGTGCGTGAAGACCTGTTGCGATTGTCCGTTCGATTGGCGTCGTTGATGTCGTACACATTTTGAATAACATCTACGGGTGCTGCCTTTGGTTTGGTTGCGGTTGGGTTTTTTGTGAAGGATGCGTTCGCGCTAATAAATTATAAACAGCTGGCTCTAGAAGACTCTTAAGTTACATATTCTAATCATTTCTCCTTGTCGAACTCACAGCTGCTAATGCGGCAAAGATGCAAAAGACGTTACTTAAAATTGACGTGTCCTTTGGGTAAACCCATGTAAACAGAGTCACTAAATATGTTGCTTTAGTCGTATGTTAGTATAAACTTTTATACACACTCACTCAAACCCGCATCCAAATTGTTTCAGCCACTGTAAACATCAAAATGCAGACAGACGCACAATGTTAAATTAAATGTATCGTTTTAATGTTATGATTGTATTATTCTATTAGTAATTAGCAGTGAGTTCCCGTCATCTATGATAGTTAAGTCCACAAGAAGTAGAGACGTGCACTCACAGTGACACACATCGCTATAAAGTAGGTATAAATAATATGATTGTTTTGACGAAATGCATGCACTTTCAATTCGCTAACAATGCAAGTATGTTTTAATTTAATTGACGAAATAAACTATTACTGATCTGTATAGTACCTAAACTGAAACTGTATGCATCACTTGTCTATACTAATATTATAAAGAGGAAAGATTTGATTGTTTGCACTGAATAGGCTCCGTAACTACTGAACCGATTTTAAAAATTCTTTCACTATTGGGAAGCTACACTATCCCCGGGTAACATAGACTATATTATATTTTCAAAAACATTAGTGATCCTTAATAAAACTCCAATAATGTAACCCAAGGTGTAAAAAATAAGAAAACCGAAGCAAAGCGGTTACTCGTAACTTATAAGGTATAAACCAGCAGAGTATTACAGGTATAAACTATAACTTGCTCATGTTTTACTAGCTGAAATATATTATTATGATATTTTTAAGGTTCCGTAGTCACCGTAGTGGTAGTTATAGTTTAGTTATGTCTGTCCGTAGGACTGTCCGCAGCATAGCGCCCAAACTAGGATTGCGAGCTGGCAAGACTGAAATATCTGGACAAAACTTCAAAAAGTCGGGATTTGTCGGGACATTTTGTATTTTGTCGGGCCTTGTACTTACGTGTATTTTGTCGGGATTTGTCTGGACATCATGTGAAATGTCGGGACAGTCCAGAAGAATCCCGACCATCTGGCAACCCTAGCCGAAACAGATGAAAGCTGTAATTTGGCATAAATATAGATATACACATAATTAATTACTAAAACTAAAAAATGGTAGAATAAAACATTCTTTTTTTTCAGGTTTCAGTTTCAGGTTTCGCGTTACAGGTAACATGGGATTAATTTTTTTTTTCGTCGCGTACCCGTGTGGGGTATCGTTGAAAAGGTCTTTCAAAAATATTATGATGCAAAGACCATTTTTCAATTCAAGGGTCTGTTAGATTCAAGTGCTCCCCCTGCTAACTAAACGGTTGGAGTTGGACATGTCCTACCTTTTCAATGCCAGTTTCAATAACGTAGTCGTAATACCTAATTTTCTCTTAACTAGTAAAGTTAAACGTATTGAAGGTGTAGTAGGAAGTTATTAACGCCAACACGCTTAAAACTTTTACATGTAGTAAGTAGTTACCTCATTAAACTTGGTTTAAAATTAATCTACGTTATGTGTCGTATTTATGTTTCTATAAAATTAGGTACTTTTAGCATATTAATTAGTAATTAAAAATATAATAAAGTACGCTGTACCACACAACGGTAAAATATAACTGTAAATTGTCGGTTAAAATCTGCTAATATAAGGAATCAAAATACTTAAATTGTATTGAAAAACTTCACCCAGTTCTCACGAGATGTCGTGTTTACGAAGTAATTTTCGCAGAACAATATTTAGTTTAATAAAATTCATAGCACCATTACTAAGTTACTTATGCTATTGTTTCGTTAAGTATATTCTCAAGTTACGTAACAATTTATACAACAAAAGTATTTATATACTCAGTCGTCATTCGTATCATTAAAACGTTTTATTACTAATGGCTGCTCATTATTATAATATGAATATTTAATACCAACAAATATTTTAATGACGAAGTTTTTGTAAATAATGGACTTTATCCGTTTTTAGTATCTGTTTAATAATTGTGGAGATAACTTTCCTATCGAGGTAAAAATGGGGGATGGTGGTGTACCGAGTAGTCCGAGTACCGACACAAGTAAAGGTCGATGCATACGTAACGTGGACGGGACGGGAACGCGACGGGACGGGACGTGAAGTTTTGGAAACATCGTTTCATAGAAAATGTAAACGATTACGCATACGCCACGGAGGCACGCACGGGACTGGAACGGGGCACGTACGTATATTTACGCCCTGTCCACGTCGTCTCCGTCCCGTCGACGTTACGTATGCATCGACCTTTAGTCGATGTGGATGATACTAGTTCTTTGGCAAACAACGTTATAGTGGAAAAGTTATCATACTTATCAATTAAGATTAGTTCGTACATACATTTAAAATTCTTGTTCATCATTCCTCATCATCACCATTCTATGCAACCACACACACGGAATATAGTACGTACTTCGCGTAATTATTATGCATTCAATCTTAATAATTAATAACCTTGTGGAATACCGATATTTCTATTAAATTATGATTATGATATTAATTTTGCTGCAATACGCATGCAGCTAAAGGCTATCATAGCTATATTTTAAATGAAGTCTCAAATACTTTAACTGTATTTATTGGTTAAAGATGTCGAAAAAGAAACTTGATTTTGAAATCATGCAAATTTCCCATGCTACCTAATTGTATATTAATGAGTTTCGAAGCCACACATGTGGAAATCGCCAGCAGTGCCGTCGAAGCTGTAGTCACAGAACTTCACCGAAGTCACGAGTAGCCTCAAGTCGAGCTCCAACTTCCAAGCCCAACTGCGGAGTAGCGCAGTTGGCAAAGTGCCGCCTAACTTATTAATCATTGGCAGCTAACAGCTTCCGCGCTCGTAATGCAAGGGGCACCAATATTCGGGATCCGGGATCAACCCGGACACATCGGGATCAAATCTCAACACTATTGTTAAACGACTTACCCCAACTCATGAGTCACTAATGGTTACTTTAATCGCTAAAATTGCTATTCTGATTTCCAAATTCACAAAATATTAAATGTCAGTGCAGGCGTGTCAATGGTACCTAAGTAAGTGCGGTACCTCACCGGGACGCCAAGGCGACGTCGCCGGCCACGTATCCAAACAGTTTATATTGAATTTTGGCTATTGGCTACGTTGCCACACCGTCGCCAAGTGAGGTAGCTGCCATACATTTCAATATAAATTGTCTGGATACGTGGCCGGCGACGTCGCGTCGCCTTGGCGTCCCGGTGAGGTACCGCACTAATACGTTTGGTTCAGTATTTAACTTTATTCGTAGATTAATAAAATGTGTCCAATTTCACGTGTGCTCGGCACGCGTCATTCGCGTCACTCGGCCGCAACACGTCTAATTGCCCATTCCGAGTTGATCGGCGATCATAAGCTGCTGGCTGCTGACTCCTGTCGTCAGCAGGTGGGGCCGACTGCTGGCTCACGACACGACGTTATTGCACGGAGACGTCCAATATACGTCGCCAGGATCAAGTACTCAAGTCGTAAGCCATCACTTGCGACTTAACGTGTCATCGTCAACTATGTGTTCGGTGCGTATGATACGACTGAATAATGATAAATTAACAACTATGATCCAGTTTAAGTATGGCGGATTTACACGTAACCTTAACATTACGCAAACAAGAAAAACTGGAAGCAAGGAATTTTAATGAATATTTTATAAGCAAAACATTTCCAATTATATTTCAATTTTATCAACACCTCACACGAGATATCGTGAGACCTACATTCGGATAATTATCGAATATAACCTCTAATACCCTTCCATAAGGTTCATTAAAATGGAAGGTAAGAACCTCGCTTATAATTTTCCAGTAGGACCACTGAAGCATTGCAGTCAATGACCTGAGCGGAACAAGCATTCGGCGTGTTTACAGTACCTCGCTAGGTTCGCACTAAACAATATAGATGAAGTCGCGGACACTCGGCAATGTACCGCTGACAACTGCGTTACTCCGTGAATGAACTAGAATAATGTTTAGAGTTGGATAAAATACCGGTCTCAGGTGAGTTCAGCAATAGTTAAACCGCTTAGGTATTCATCGGCAAGTTTATTTGTATCACGGTGGTTACCGTTATATAGGTTTAACGCGATGCACTGAACATAGGTCCATATTGTTTAAAATTCCAATCGCGTCAACATTTATAATCAGCAAGTAATCAGCATTCGAGGAGACGGCGTCAGCGCTGACACTTGATTTGACACTAAACTGGACTTGTTTTAAACATCATTTAGTGTGAAAATTGTTTAAGTAGGCTACGGTGCAATGTCAATTGTCAACGGGTATTATAAAGTGTACGTAAATAAAGATGGCATTGTATTTACAATAGTTTGTTCATGACTAAAGTACAATATGGGTACGTGTTTAATCAATTAATATTAAATTAGCATTAATCGAATTGCAACGATCTGCGACTACAATTTCTATGGGTTATACTTCTTTACACCCCAGGACCTTGTAAACACACGGGCGAGTGATGCACCCGCGACTCCCATTGAGACAACTTAACGTAAATGATTCCCGGTAAATCTGGGAGTACAAAAGTGCCTCGCCAAGACTAGTGAAATTATTTACCTTTTTTCAAATATAATTAATTAATTAATTTTTCCGAATGTGGGGTACATTGATACAAATTTCATTTTTTTGAAAATAGGCTCATAACATTTTGTGATTAAATTTAACGGTTAATTTGAATATAACAAGTTAGCTGAATATATATTGAATATATTATAATTATTAAATTGGATGTTACTGTCAATAGATCGTCTTTTAATGGGTCTAAGTAAAAATCGTATCAGGGTGTCACAACTCCCCCTACCTACTACTAATACATAATAAATAACTATTTTACTACCCGAATATATAACTAATTAAATTACAATCTGCGGTTAATATTATCGCTAGGCAACTCTCAATTACCTTTTACTATGTAACATTGTAGTTGTACGCCCCATCGGTTTAGACCAGAGTTCCCCAAACTTTTTTGTGTCGTAGACCCCTTGCCATGTTTTTCCGTGTTGGGTAGACCCCCTACTTACCTGATATTGATTTCCTGTAAATTTCTAACTGTAATGAAGTTTAGTGTTAAAAACTTAAAGTAAAAACACATGTTATTTATAAATTTATTAATTGAATTTAAATTAAAACTACTCAAAATAAAATTTTGTATCTGTTATGTAAAATATACGTAGCATTAAATAAACATTTTTACAAGTTCAAAATGTACTGCGACCACAAAGCGAATACCAACATCCTACAACTTACACAATTTTATAAACATATATAATATTTTTTTTACTTCATAGATACTTTTATAAATAATGTATATGATCCACTATCGTGGACCCCCATTTTCATTTCATGGACCCCCAAATTTTTTTTCGCTGACGTAGACCCCTTGCAGGTTGTCATAGACCCCTAGGGGTCGATATAGACCACTTTGGGAATCACTGGTTTAGACGAAGCCAGCTTTACACTGATTAACCTTTCAATCAAGCTTAACCAATGTACAGCTACAGCGAGTACAATAGAAAGAGTTTGCGCAACCCCGGAAGCTGACGGTTGATTACGGAACCTCACGCGACGCACGGCGCGGCGTTGTGCGCTGTGAGCTCTGCGGAACTGGCGGAAGTCGGCAGCCATGCTAATGTGTGCACAGACTGCACAGCACACAGTGCAGGCGTGGCAGAATATCTTAATGCTTTGATACTAAACAATAACACAAGCAAATTAGATCAGCTATGACTTATGACAACAAAAATTTAAAAAATGCAGATTTAAACATTCGATCCTCGCCTCGTGTGATGTGTTAACTTGATAACCTTCTTGTTATGGTCTACTATAAAGTTAGCGTTTGAGTTGTTCTTTTACGCACGGCTGGCATAAAACGGCCGTCAATAAACGGTTATTTAATGATCCGATCCAATAATCACCTGGGCAGAAAATCGGCGCACTTTATCGCAAAAGTATTAGCTACAAAAATGTGGTACTTACATAATAATTGCATGATCACGTTACGTATCGAGTGTCGAGGAAGCAGAAGGGGCGCCCGCGGCGGCGCCCGGCTACCGGCGCCCCCGTGCAACACACGATTAATTGCGGGTAGGTTGCGGCTGCGACGACAGCACAAAATTTGTATCGGTGACGCAATTACCGGAGGACTGTCGGAGCGGCTTTAATTGCGACTCAGCTGTATTTACACCTCATTACGGCTCTGTATGGGTGTGTAACTAACTATGTACGTGCTCGTGGACGATTAATAACTATGTAGGGCGCGGTAAATGTAGTGTAATGTTCGTATTCTGTTTATTTCACTAGTGCAGTCTTCTCGCGTTATCTCGGACCATTCTATTGAAGGTCCCCCGAGTTCTGCATCATCAACTTGAACTGTTTTAAATGTGTTTCCCCCGCTTACTATTTCTCTCGTTTTCGTTTAGTAGCAGAAAAAAACACCTTCATTTGAAGTTTTATAGTGAAGCTTAAAATAAATTAAAAAATAAATTGAACGAAACATAAACGGGAAAGTAGCATAAGAAATTAAATTTTCAAACGTTCGTTGACTTGCAATAAAATAACTGAGAAGCGAAAGCGCCAAGTTCAATAGCTTTTCTCGTTTCTTAATTGCATAAAAACGTCACGCAAAATAAAATAATTATGCTTAATATATCCAAAAGTGGAGAAGCGTAGTGCGGCTGTTTGGTTTGTTGTGTCACAGATTACCCCCAATAGATACCGCATGTTTTCTTAGAGTTTGAACTCACAAAATTCACGGAAGGCGCGCCATGCGGGGGACAAAAAAATTCATTGTGATTGGCTATTTCTAAATCATACTTGGAGTTGACGAGTCAGTATTGGTCGACAGTAATGTCGTGAAAATGCACGTACGTGTTGGCGCGCGTCAGTTGCCTTGTATACGGTATCTATTGGGGGTAATCTGTGTGTTGTGTACTGTCGGCTGTCGACAAACATTGACAGTGGGACCTACCACTCCTACCAGCCTACCACGCGAGTCGCGACTCGCGACCTCGTGGAAAGCGATCGTCGAGTACGATACCTCGCACTTAGCGGTACAGTAAGTTCAAGGCGACGTGAAACCTGTTCCGCTCTCCTTATCTCTCTTAATTAGTACGACAGAGACGGCAGAGTCAGGGTTACATAACCAGTCCGAGCTTCTAGAATATGTTTTGCACACCAAACGCTTGATAACTAAACTTAGTGTTTTGCACCATGAGGAAAGTACCCAGTTACCCACTAATTCCTATTTTGTGTTATCTATAAGTAAAACCCCAAATGAAGTTTACCAATAATAAGGAAAATGTATCCCAGTCGGATATCAAGTACTCACTCGTACTAGGTTTTTTAACCGACTTCATAAAAGGAGGAGGTATTCAATTCGACTGTATTTTTTATTTTTTTGTTTGTTACCTCAGAACTTTCGACTGGGTGAACCGATTTTGATGATTCTTTTTTTAATCGAAAGCTGGTGCTTGTCATGTGGTCCACCTTACATTTGAGCCAGATCTGACGAGTAGTTTCAGTTATGTTGATGGCGATATGGAAGCGTCAAGCAACGTTCAACAAATGACAAAAACTGGCAAAGATTATAACAATGTTATCGTGTTGCATAACATTGCACAACAATAGAACAGAATAGAATAGAATACTCTTTATTGTACACACCAAATAAATTAATACATTAGGACATAATAGAAATAACAAGTAGTACAAAAGGCTGTCTTATCGCTATAGAGCGATCTCTTCCAGACAACCTTTGGGCAGAGGACATACAGATCAGTGTGAAATCTCTTGCGGTGTGGGTGCATGTACATAATTAGATATAAGCTCATGAGACTATAATTACTGTATCTTTAGTAACAAAAAGTTATTTAACTAAAGAAACTAAACAAGTAAGAGGGATGGTAAAAAGAGTAGAAATACTTTTACAATTTTTGTGTAAAAATCATATTGACATTTTCATGTTATCACAAAATCATCTTTATTACAAATGCTTCAACTACTTAATTAAATTATACACGCCATGTCTACTTTCTAAAAAAAATTAGTTTGTAAACACACGTCAAATGTAACCCGAATAAACTCAGGATCGGGGTCAACCACACCCCCCGAGAAACCGACCCCACGCCATTGCAATACGGTTTAAATTACCGTGTCACCCACCGAGCATTTTATTCTCACGAATTTTCCGAGTGCAATCCCTACGTTCCTCGGCTATTCAGAGGTCGCGAGCCGAAAGCCACTCTAACCTTTGTCCTTAAGATTGATTTTGCGCTGCGTCACGTCACGAGTCACGTCCAGATTGGACGGACGACCGGAAGTGGCTTATTGAGCGGACAAACACGTCGAGACAAATCGACTTCCGGCGGTCAATGTCGTCGCCGCGTCGCTACTGGACGCTTCGATCATTTGCTTCATGCTTCGATCAGTGGTCGCGGCACCGCATGACACCGCCATTCATCTTGCCGCGCTATATGAAACTTAAATGTTCTTTAAGTAACTGATAACCAGTGGCGTAGCTAGTCCTAAGAAGGCCCCGTATCAATATTTATTCTGGGGCCCCCTCAAAGTCAGCTGTCAAACTGTAGCGGGCGCTGGCGAGCTTTTTTTTTGGGAGTGTTAGTGGGGGCCCCAATACGCTGGGGGCCCCGTATAATTGATACGGCTGATACGGCGGTAGCTACGCCCCTGCTGATAACATGCTGAGATTGAATCCCAGCGTTTTAAGGTCGACGTCCAGTGCGACGAGCGACGAGCGCAGCATTAGCATCTCATTGAAATGCAGTATTAATGCTTGGCGATTGCCGGTTTCAGTGAAGGCGATATTTAAATTTTTTGCTGTGATGCGGAAATTCCTTATTTGCTTACTTTACTACTTTACTTATTTTATGACTTTCATGTGAAATAGTTTGCCAAGATTCTCAATCTCCTTAACGTTATTGCCATTAAAAAGTTGCCTTCAAATTATTTCTACAAACCCCATAATTTACAAAAATTATAGCGGCTGTTTTTAAGAATTATTGCATGATATATAGGGCTTAATTTCACCATAACTTCATGAAAGTAGATTCAACAGCCGCGTTTTAGTAGATGAGTAGGTACTTAATTCAGAGGAAATATCGCCGTATTTTAGGTATAATCGAAAGTATAAAAACTAGACAAATGAAAAATATTATGTATACTGAATACAATCAAGTCTGCTGTCTTCGTTTTATTTTAAAAATGTGAGCTTGCTAGCATTGTCTAGGCCGAAGTTAGAGCCTAAAATAAGACGAACCCTGACACAAAGTACTGCGCTACTGCCTTTCGTCCTCAGATTATTTATACTCATCTCAATTTCCCTCTCCGCATCAATCTCAAAACAAAACAATTAATCGATAATGTCATTAAGGCCACTTAAATTAAATTCGAATGTTCAAACCCATGTTTGCCGTGCACGCTCCATTTTTAGGGTTCCGTAGCCAAATGGCAAAAAACGGAACCCTTATAGATTCGTCATGTCTGTCTGTCTGTCTGTCTGTCTGTCTGTCTGTCTGTCTGTCTGTCTGTCCGTCTGTCCGTCCGTATGTCACAGCCACTTTTCTCCGAAACTATAAGAACTACACTGTTGAAACTTGGTAAGTAGATGTATTCTGTGAACCGCATTAAGATTTTCACACAAAAATAGAAAAAAAACAATAAATTTTGGGGGTTCCCCATACTTAGAACTAAAACTCAAAAATTTTTTTTTCATCAAACCCATACATGTGGGGTATCTATGAATAGGTCTTCAAAAATGATATTGAGGTTTCTAATATCATTTTTTTCTAAACTGAATAGTTTGCGCGAGAACACTTCCAAAGTGGAAAAATGTGTGTCCCCCCCCCCCCCCCCCCCGTAACTTCTAAAATAAGAGAATGATAAAACTAAAAAAAATATATGATGTATATTACCATGCAAACTTCCAACGAAAATTGGTTTGAACGAGATCTAGTAAGTAGTTTTTTTTTAATACGCCATAAATCGTAAACCGCAATTTACCTCGATCAAAGTTACAACGAACTTCAAGAACTTTTATATTATGTTACTTGCTGCTACGGAACCCTTCATGGGCGAGTCCGACTCGCACTTGGCCGCTTTTTTAAATTATAATCGTTGATAAGTTTTAAACCTAACCTAACTAATATTTAGTAGATACTAGCTGCCCGGACAGACTTTGTTCTGTCAAAAGTTTTTTCATTCTGAGATGTAAGCTATCCTATCCTTAAAGTTGGATCAAACTGCACATGGTATGCTTTGATTAAAATCAGTTAAGTAGTTTAGGAGTCCATCGCGGACAAACAACGTGACACGTAATATATAATATATACTAGCTACCCGGACAGACTTCGTTCTGTCAAAAGTTTTTTTTTTATTTTGAGATGTAAGCTATCCTATCTTTCAAGTTGGATCAAACTGCATACGGTGTGCAAATTTTATTAAAATCGGTTCAGTAGTTTAGGAGTCCATCGCGGACAAACAACGTGACACGTAATTTATATATATTAAGATTAAGATTATCTTCTGACTAACAAATCAAATGTTCAAACGCCTGTTAGCTGTGTAGTGTACGTGTAGGGTCTGGATGGTTCTAAAAGTCTACTCGCTGACAATAGGGTCAATAGGTAAGACAGAGTACAGCAGTGTGATGTGCGGGTTGCTCGTCTCCGGACACCGAGTGGTACGAGACGAGTTGAGTCACACCGGGCGGCGTGACGGCGGCGTGACGGCGGCGTGACGGCGCCGCGGCGTGACGGCAGATCGTTCACGCGTAACGGGATGTCACGTGTTAATGAAAATGTCACACATCGGTTTCCATACGTGGAAAGTAACTTTGATAACAATCTAACTTCTGTCTGATGTTTTTGGAAATTTTTAGAGGCGTTGTACCTGTCTACCACGGAGAAAATATATTTTTGGGAGGCCGGTGCATTGGACCAACTTTAATATTATTTATTTACAACCAGTATTTTTTATAAAATTACAAATTAAGTAATAATATTAAATTAAAATTTAAAAAACGGCGTCGGGTTTACCGACTGGCTTGTGAACACTTTACTACCCACCATTCAATAATAGAGCAACAGCAAAATATTGAACAGATGTATAAAAAAAAATATATGTAATATTTTTAATGATAGAATAAAAATAAAAAAATATTGCCCTCGCGCGCGTTGATGTCTTTTCATCGCACAACTGCTCCAGATATAAAGGAAAATGTATACGCGACTAGTGACGTGCTGTCTTCACTCACGCTTAGAACTGGTCTAAATTATGAAGATTATCAGCAGGGACAGATCGGACTCCGAGTGACATACATTATAAGATGAAGATATTATTATGAGTAACGGAATATTCAAGTGGAATCGTTGCTTTTTACATTGTGTAAATTTTCCCGGCGTCGAGGAAGATTCCACAAGAAAACTTGTATTTTTTATATTCACTTTATGGGCTTGTGTTGTGCATTAATTAACTAAAAATTACAATATTCGATATATTTTTAGATATTCCTATAGTTATAATGATTCTTCTATCACGATCTAAACTCGTGTTTTAATTTGGTTATGGGTTTTATATACGAAAATAGTTCCGTATATTCTATCAGGTTTAATAAACATTATCATAATGAACAAATCCGGTATAATGTTGAATGAAATTGTCACGAACAAATATTTTTCTCAGAAGTCTTAACTACGTACCTACAACACAACATAAACTCAGACGGATAATAACTTGTTTAGTATTTCTACATAATTATGTATGTATTATGTATAGAGAGACCATACCGACTTAAAATATTAGGTAGGTATCTATAGAAAAACTGTTAAACGATGAAAAAATTCAACATGACATCAGGACATGTGTTAAATAAATGTTAATTGGAAATATTCAGGGGTCATGGAACCTATGAGTCCGCGTCTTTCGGCTGACCGGCGAGCGACGGACGCGGCGCCGGCCGGCGGGGGACTACCCTAGCAGTTTTCGAAATCATTAAACTTTTTTTTAAATATGCTCGAGTTTGTACTAATTTTAGTTGTAAAAAATATGCTCTATCTTCCTAAATAAGATTTATTATATCGGAACATGCCGGGCCAACACAGCACCGGACGACAACATGCCGGGCGAGCCGCGAGCCGACATGCCACCCCGACCACGGCACACCACGTCACTCACCAACTGACCAACACACCATTCAAGCATCTCTTTTCAGTATTCACCACTTGCACCAGTCAGTCTGTTTAATATTCTCAAACGAATCACTGTCGCTTCGTTTTTATGCACTCATACAAGAAGTACCTACCTACTGACAATACGTTCAATAGAAAGGCGATACAAACGGCCAGTCACGGCATAAAAGAAGTTTGTTCACTTCATTTGAATATTGATAACGGGATACCTTAGCTCGTCGAGTCGAGACGAATAGAACTTTAGTAATTAGTTTCAAAAAAATATTAACTGCAAATCAGTAACTTAAAATAAATAACCGGTGACGTTTGCAAGTAATTTTTACCGTTGCAAAGTGTCACACTGTCAAACGCGAGATAAGTGGCGCACTCGGCTTCGGCCATTAAAAAAGTTTTAGTAAAAGTCGCCATCGCCCGTCTCTGACCTGATAAATGTCTGGTGTCGGTCTGCGCGGCGACCGCGGCCGCCAGCAGCACCAGCCCGACCGCCTGCCAGGCGCCCCGCATCTTCAGATCACACACATCAACACCATAAAACACAGAAACTTCAACAGGTTGCCACTGGTAACTGGTAACTGGTAACACACGACGCGGCGGCGCGGGCGGGTTCGAGTGGAAAGTTTGACGCGAAAGTTTGGTGACGTGTCGCGAGACGGGCAGCGAACAACGTCCTCGGCTGCACGCGCGAGAGCGACTGACTGGCTGAACTGGCTCGGTCGGGTCGGCCGTCGGCGTGACGCGTCGCTCGCCGGCCGCGGCCGCCAGGTGGGATGCCGACGCGACGTTCCAACTTAGTTGGAATTGGAATTAAATTGCGTAGATATTGTACTCCCTACTTTATACTTAGATGATTAACAAAGTGGAAGAAAGACAATAATGCAAATAGGAATTAACAGTAGGTAAAGAAGAGAAAGCATACAATGATGAAGTGATGTAATAGTGATGTGCCAGATGATTAAACGGATACCTACGGATACGGATCTTAACTTTCTGATTGATTTATTGGCTTGGCTCAACCCATTAATGACCCACTACTGAGCACGGGTCTCTGAGGTCTGAGGTCTCTTGAGGAGGCCTACAGCTTGATTTATAAATGATGATTAATTAAAACTAATTTGTACAAATAAGTCAGAAAAAAGATTATCGTATTGGCAGATTGCAGTTGTCTCAGTCATATTGCTCGCACATATTTATCATCACCTGTAACAAGCGATCCGAGCAGGAGCGTAGCTACCACCGTATGACGAGGACCCGGGGCTAAGGGGGCCCCCAAAGCGTCTTAGAAAAAAATCGTAAAATGTACCGGAATGCATAGATACTGCATTGAAAAGTAACATCACCAATTAAAATAAATTTTGGACCATCTTCATATAATAAAATTTCATGTACGAGTAATATGTAATTACTTTAGCAACGTAGCCACGTCGCGGCGTCGTAGCAGTTACGTTAAACCTTACTGAGCTGTAAACATTGTTCTACATTCGTCCTGAGTTCGAGCCAAGCTCCTCAGTCCTCTGCTCCCCTGCTTGCGGTCCAGCTTGTTGGAGTTCCAACGCGACCACGACCACACTGCATGGTGCCACTGACACCCTGGACAACAATATTGTGGCGCCCACATAACACCATTTTTATGGTCCCTCAGTGTGTGTGATGTGACCATCGGAAACCAGCTCGTCTAATCGATTTCGATATTGTTTCATTAAAAATCATAAAATATTACCTAATTTAAAACCTAATTATTTGAGTAGTTAGCCATTTCTTTATTTCTTTGTCTCTCTTATTTCTTGTCCGACAACCTTCGGTGTTCACGATTTAAACCCATGGGCGTCGGTGGTCGGTGGCCACTTAACATCAGATAAATATTTAATTGTTTATTCGTTTTTCGGTATTCTACCCTTGTGAATTATATAGTTAGGTGCAGTGCACGGTTTTTGCTTGGGTCCAGAATCATCTTCTACCCTAGGAGTAAAATGCTTTCACTGATCCAAGTTTTAAAATTAGAAGTGTATAATGTATTTCATACTGGATCATGTGTTATTTTCAGCAGGCCTAAGTCGTAGCTCCAGTGGCGCAATTGGTTAGCGCACGGTACTTATAAGACAGTGTACGTGTGAGTAATGCCGGGGTTGTGAGTTCGAGCCTCACCTGGAGCATATTTTTTAGCATAATGATACCTATTATGATATTACTAAAAGTAACATCATTAAAAGTAGGTACCTACTTATAATATTTTAATGTTTACTCAATGAAATGGTTTAAAAATACTATAATATACCCTACTTTTCTATAAACCATTCTACGCCTCTATATTGACAAAAACTGCGGGTAAATTAGCCCTTGTTTAGGAGTAGGCAATAAATAAACTTAAATTAAAATTTAAAAATCCCCCGAACGTTTGTTTTACACTAAACATAGCTGAGAACACTCTCACCTTTCATACAAAAAAAACTTGATCGAAATCGGTTCATCCTTTTGCATGGACTATAGACTATAGAGGTAAGGAGAGCCATCTCTGTCAACGCGTCCAATAACTGCTGCAAAGAAATGCTGCAAATCGATGGATAGCACACGTTCCAAATAAAATAAAAATCGCGACAAATTAAATCTAAATGTCTAATTTTTTTAATTATTTACAAATATAAACAAAATTCAAGAGTCTACACGAACTTACATATTAATTACGTATGTTAATTAGTTGATTAGATGAAATGAACCCACCTACCGTAAACTACATACGTCAGTAACTTATTTTCATAATCAAACTGCTATTTAATTAAGGCATTCCGATGTTAACAAAGGAATCTAATGTACCTACACGTTTATCGTGATGAATGATTTAATCATAACTAAATAAACGAACGCACGATTGTTCACAAATACTGGCATTAACATGACGTGGACAGCAAGTGGCAAGTGGCAAGTAGGCTCTGCATGTGTTTTTCCACCAACTACTCCGAGTCTGTATCTGGTACTGCCTTGCACAAAAATCTTTAAGGAAAATCTCAACATAAATAACTAAAAAACAATGACGCAAGGGCTAACCGTTCGACTAATCGACCTACCTACTTATTGTTCGTAGGTATTTTATGATGATTGAGAAGCTGTGTAGGTTCGTGGTATGCTAGACACTCGGCTATTTACCAGATTAGCTCAGCATTTCATTACGCAAGTCAGTTTAAAAAGGAAGAATGTACACGAAGACCTCAGTTCAGAAACCGTGAAAACCTACTTCTGCCGTAAAATAAACCGGACAAATACAAGTTAAACTCGCGTGGAGAGGGTTCCGTTCGTTGGATAAGTATTTACGTTATTTTTATATTCTATTTACTTTAAGCTGACGACCCGTGTGGCGCAATGGTTACCATGCCGGATCGCCGCAACAAGGGTCCTGGGTTCGATTCCCAGCGAGGCGGAATGAATGATGAGCTTGAATTTCTGTTCTCGGTCTGGGTGTGAATGTCCTTTTCAGTGTGTTGTCCATAGTACCCACGACACAGGGAATCCTAGTGTGGGGCTATTAGTGTGAAGCGTTATTTATTTATTTTAAGCGTCGTAAAAATGCCAGTTAAAAAGCAGTTTTCGGCTTTTTCCAGTGGGCTGCGGTGACCACTGACCATCACTAATCCTTTCTACGTTGTTGGCTGCCTACCGTCTTGTTCAGACATCGATGATCGATGTATCATAACAAAAAATAATACAATACAATAAAATGACTAATATGCCGGTATTAGAAACTGGCATTAATTATAAAGGCAAACAAAATAATTATAATAACTTAGGTACTTACTGTGTCTTCTCATAAATAAATTTAAATAATATGGAGTGTAACCTTGGCTTCAACGTGTAACGTCTTTGAATTATCAGATATTAATTTATGGCTGATATTAAACGTTTCAACGCTTACACACTCACACTCCCGCAGTAAGTTATTACCTGTGTCGCGAGTGTCATAGACGACACATCACTATAAAACCCATGGCCGGAGTACAAATATTTATCTGTCACATAATATATCTGGCCCGGCCGGAAATCGAACCTGGGACCCCTCGCTTCGCAGGTAGCGCCACTACCAAGCTACAGGGTCGTCGAATTATAATACAAGTTATAGTGGAGTGCCTGGGGGTTTTGACCTCGGACTTTTGTTATAGTGAATGAATTTAAATTATTGAGAAAGAAGTATAACTTCTCAAGCGCATACATAAGGTACACGTTTATGTTTAGTACAAAATAGTTTTTGAAAGTTAATTATAACTGATACACGTTACTAAATTAATACCTTTATTTTTGACCGCTCATTTACACGCGCGGCTCGCGGATCGTCTCGTAGCACGTCCGTAATAGCCCCAGAGCTACCGAACCATTTGACTATCCCACTTCCCACAAAGCTAGAAATTTATTAAATGATATTTTATTATCAGTCAATTAAGAAAGTACCGTTCTGGCAGGCATCTCGCGGTTGCGTCATGGTCCCTTAAATTTTTGAAAATGCAAAAAATATTTTTTTTTCATCCCACTCCCACAAGGCTACAATTTTAATATGTTGCAATTTACATATGTTTAAGTGTAAAAAAAAATTGCCAGAACATTTTGAGGGTTGCAAGTATGTGCCAGAACATAGCAAAGTTGTCATCGGGAGAGCAATTCATAACCTACTCGCACAAGGCTCAAATTTTCAGGGAACATTCTTTCAATTGTTTAAAAAATATATGTAAACAGCCAGAACATTCTAGCGGTTGCAAGTATCTGCCAGAAGAGTATACAGGGTGAATTTTTCAAGTAAGCGTGGATGGACAAATTCAAAACTATGAGGAATAGCGAAAAGTGGTCAAAGGAGTCTCAGGGCTGATTTTGACGAAAACCAAAACGGCATAACTAGATTTTTGAAAAATCAATATTATTAGCCAGGAATCAAACTCGCTGATTTTGCCTCATGATTTTTTTTTTGTAGGGTAACACTGCTTTCTTCCACCAAAGTGTACAATCTGTGAGATCCAACGATAGTCCTGTACATTTAAATGACATCAAAAGCAGGCTAGAGCTTGAAATTACGCATAGAAGAATACATTTGTATGAAAATTATTATTTTTTGTATGGCAATACTGAAATTTATTTCCACCAAAGTGTACGATCTGTAAGATCCAACAATAGTCCTGTACATTTAAATGACATCAGAAGCAGGCTAGAGCTTGAAATTATGCATAGAAGGATACATTTGTATGAAAATTATTATTTTTTGTATGGCAATACCGAAATTTCTTTCCACCAAATTGTACTATCTGTAAGATCCAAGAATAATCCTATACATTTAAATGACATCAAAAGCAGGCTAGAGCTTGAAATTATGCATAGAAGGATACATTTGTATGAAAATTATTATTTTTTGTATGGCAATACTGAAATTTATTTCCACCAAAGTGTACGATCTGTAAGATCCAACAATAGTCCTGTACATTTAAATGACATCAGAAGCAGGCTAGAGCTTGAAATTATGCATAGAAGGATACATTTGTATGAAAATTATTATTTTTTGTATGGCAATACTGAAATTTATTTCCACCAAAGTGTACGATCTGTAAGATCCAACAATAGTCCCATACATTAAAATGACATCAAAAACAGGCTAGAGCTTGAAATTATGCATAGAAGGATACATTTGTATGAAAATTATTATATTTTGTATGGCAATACCGAATTTTTTTTCCACCAAAGTGTACGATCTGTAAGATCCAACGATAGTCCTATACATTTAAATGACATCAAAAGCAGGCTAGAAGTTGAAATTATGCATAGAAGGATACATTTGTATGAAAATTATTATTTTTTGTATGGCAATACCGAAATTTCTTTCCACCAAAGTGTACTGTCTGTAAGATCCAAGAATAGTGCTATACATTTAAATGACATCAAAAGCAGGCTAGAGCTTGAAATTATGCATAGAATGATACATTTGTATGAAAATTATTATTTTTTGTATGGCAGTACTCAAATTTATTTCCATCAATATGTACTATCTGTGAGAACCAACAATCGCCTTATACATTTGAATGATATCAAATCAGACTAGAGCCTGAAATTATACATAGAAAGATAGAATTGCAATCCCGATGACAACTTTGCTCTGTTCTGGCACATACTTGCAACCCTCAAAATGTTCTGGCAATTTTTTTTTACACTTAAACATATGTAAATTACAACATATTAAAATTGTAGCCTTGTGGGAGTGGGATAAAAAAAATAATAATATTTTTTGCATTTTCAAAAATTTAATGGGCCATGACGCAACCGCGAGATGCCTGCCAGAACGGTACTTTCTTAATTGACTGATAATAAAATATCATTTAATAAATTTCTAGCTTTGTGGGAAGTGGGATAGTCAAATGGTTCAATAGCTCTCCAGCTATAAGCCACGCCCCCTGCGCGCGCGAGCGCTACCTAGTGTTTACACCATAGACATAATACTACTAGACTAGACAAGCGGGCCTTTTTTGCGTCACGCTATTAGAAAGAGAAAGAGACCAAAGAGACTCGCGTAACTCGTAAGTAAGACAAGGGTAGGTTTACCTCCTGCCTTTCTTCGCAGCGTGACGGTTTCACTTATAATCCGTTCACAAATCTTAGAGACTAAATTGACGTTTCATGGGTGACCAGTTTCGGGTGCAAATTAAATAGTGATGACCCTAAACCGAAAAGTAAATCGGAAAATTTTTCACATCTTTTATGGAAGGTCGACTATTTATGTGATTATTGAAAATCCCTAAAACTAGTATAAAAACAAGTTTAAGCAACCATTATCATTAATATAGCCATAATATATTTTCCCTTACTTACTTAATTTAAAAGTTATTTTGCTTACAAGAACGAGTATTTGGTTATGGTTACATTGGGTATACAGCTAATTTTATACTATTTAGCCGAATACTAAATATCTAAGTAGATATGAGTGTCGCTACTAATATGTCACTATTCTTACGACATAGTTTACGATTCAAAAAACCGGAAAAGTAGAATGCACAAATTTAGCTGGTATCATTATTTCAAACTTTGACATTAGTGGTTGTCATTTTAGTCTCTAAGATTTGTGAACAAGGTATACATATGCTCAGATACCTTGCCTAGTCTAGTAGTATTATGTCTATGGTTTACACACTCGCTGCGTTCAGATGCGTTCGAACGTTCAAGGATGGAGCACGTTGACGTAATACATCGGCATCCAGTCAATTAAACCTTTCTACCATGATTTATAGGCAAAATACTCAATGTAGACTATTTTTGTAGTTTTTAAGTTTATTTTCTTCTTTATAATAATAATAGTTTGAATATACGAATTACGAAGTTTTATTACTAGTAATTTTAGGGTCATTAGTATTAATATCATTCAGTATTAACGTTCATTATCATATTTTATTTCGAAAAATATGAATCCAATAGAACACGTACGTATGGCGCTAGTAGCCGTTATCGAATGAAGCGCGCGCGTGTGAACACCGCGCGAGCGCTCGCGCGAGCCCCTTTGGCGCGCGCCCAAAAAACCGCTCCCGACGCGAGCCCGGCGAGCCACGAGACGCGCCGCGGTCTGGTCCGCGAGCTCCCTGTTCACACGCGCGCGTACGTGCGCGTCTCGCGGATCGTCTCGTGGCTCGCGCGCGCATGTAAACGGGGCATGAAGGTTTCACTTCTACCACGTGTGAGTTGCACACATTTTTTTAAGCTGTTAGAGAGCCTATCTAATGTCATGCAGGCTGACGTGCGGGATATCCTCTGTGTAGTGCTGTAGTGTCGGGTCAGTTTAGCTCGCTCGACCCTCTCGTGGGGAACTGGAGCTGGAGAGAGGATGCATACTACCGTCCTACCTATCTCTCAGTTTCTCTCAGAACTTCGGGTTTCAACGAAACCATGGTGCCAAACTCGGTCTTTTATGCGTTTATTTAATTTAAACAATATTCAGTCACATTTTTATGACGAAAACAGAAAAATGCACCAACGCCCCAACTCAGAGTCACTAACGGTTATTTAAATCGCTCCTTAGTATAAAATCGCCATACAAATTTTGTACTAACGAGCGATTAAGTAAGCGTTAGTGACTCTGAGTTGGGGCGTAAGATAGAGTTCATTTGATTTTAAAAGTAACGCAAAATATCGATATGAGCATTTTCATAATATCACCATGTCGTTATGAACAGCAATGCCTAAGTCCTGGCAACATTTGTGCATTTGAGTTGTCAAAGTGGTCCGTCGAATTATGGATTAAAATATAAACAAGCAACATGCTGTGGCATATGGTCTTTATCTTATCTGTGGACTGTCATTTGACATTGACATTATACGTATTTGACTAATTTGACTTACGTCTGTTACGTCAGTGTCATACGTAGCTGTCAGATTCGGGGATTGTGCCGTGCGTGCGTCTGTCTGTGTTCGTTCGTTCTTTTCTCTCTTGAAACTGTGTAATTGAAGAATCTTGTTCCAATATGGATATATTTTGCAATTGCAATGCAATGTTTAAATTGTGAATAAAAAAGTTTAATACTGAAGCACAAAATGTCCCCGGAACAACCGGATCTTCTGTTCTTCGATACCTTTTCTCACGACAATACCGAGGTAGGTTCATATTAACAACATCAGTTTGTTTTATGTTATTATATAAAGTATCCCTTATTCATAGCCATCAACAGGAAACATATTTTGATTTTACCTTGTATGGAGGGTTACAATACATAATTGATCAATTATTGTCAATATTTTTGCTTTGTACAGTAGCGCATGTGTAATGGAATCTATATAGGTAGGTACATAATACATAATCATACCATACACTATCGACTTCGATCAATACATATATTTTTCTCAGAATCTGGTAACAGTAAGACAGATTGCAGAGTTTATTTAAAATCCATAGCATGTAATCTATTGATGAAATGGCTGACGCAAATACACTTGGATCGGATGGACCACACAGCCAGCCTCATTATATTAACAAACTAGCTGCCCGGACAGACTTCGTTCTGTCAAAAGTTTTCTTTTATTTTGAGATTTAAGCTATCCTATCTTTCAAGTTGGATCAAACTGCATACGGTGTGCAAATTTGATTAAAATCGGTTCAGTAGTTTAGGAGTCCATCGCGGACAAACAACGTGACACGTAATTTATAAATATTAAGATTTCTACAAATGTGTGCTCGGTTTAGTGAGTTGTTGAGAGATTGTTATCATGAATAGTGCCTTGAAATTGATTTAAAATTATGTAAAGATGGTACTTGCAGCTACTGGATATCATACCCAAGTATTTATTAATGGAAATTATTTTACTCTGGGCTGTGGACATACATAATGTTTATAAAAATATTTTTTATAAAATATAGATTAAAAATTACTTTTTTGCACGCCTATGGAGGCAGAGCATATTAAGGAATCTATAAATGTAAACTACCTGTATGACACTATGCTCTTGCAAAATAAATGATATTATTATTATTAATTGGAACAGTGTAAATACACCAACATTGGTACATCAATGGTACCTTTGTTGTGGCTGGCGACCCGAAGCAACAATGATCACTTCTTATTAGGTGAATCACTGGCTTGTACCTCGGCTATTCACTTAAATAATAACTCTTACATCATATAAATGTCTATTTTAATTTGGAATGTACCCTCAGTTGGCTGAGTGATATAATATGTATAGTCCATTTTTTTGGTCGAGTCTAAAGATGTCAACAAATATGGCCGACTTCTAATGTCAATTTGCCATAAACAATATTCACGATTGAATAAGGCTTGAAAATATCGAATTAAAATCGATTAACTGTTAACGAATACGAACTGAACCGAATATGAATTGAACTGAATTATATAAATATAGCATTATACTTTAAAAATGATTACATTAAAATTAAACCTTTAATAATTCATAAATAAATGATACAAGATATTGAGAAAAAAATCATAGAATTCATTTGATTCATCTTCGCTGTCTGATTGTGGCACCAATATAATGAAACTTGGAGTCGGTTCAACTGATACAGCGACTAAAATTAAGTGTTTGTTAAAGAAAATAATGCGAATTGATAAGTACCTACTTAAATTTAAATGATACGAACGAAAAATCATTGTGATTGTTAAGGGGCCATCCATAAATTACGTCACACTAATTTCATGATTTTTTGACCCCTCCCCCCGTCCTTGTCACAGCTGGTCACATTTGTGAGACCTCCCCCCTAGTGTGACGTCACATATTATGAAATTTTACACCTAGGAATTATTAAATTAAAACAGCAGTTCCAAAAACAAATTTATTTCCATTTATTGTTTTTTAATATTTACCTGTACATACCAATTATTCGATTTTGAAATGTGACGTCACGAAATTTAGGATCCCTCCCACCCTTTGTCACACAATATCACACTACATTGACCCCCACCCCCCTAACGAGTGACTTAATTTATGGATGGCCCCTAGAGTAATAGAAAGAGACAAAAATAACATTACACAGTTTTAAAAATATGTCTTTAATTTTTCAAGCGTAAAGTTAAAATATTATTATATCGATCAAGAAATCATTCAAACGATTTAGATAATCGATTTGTCTTTCAATCAACGACAATCTTAAGTTCCTAGCTGTCAAATTGTCATCGATATATTGGTTTCTGCGCAGGAAAGTTTTGTCAATGTTTAGTGTTTTAGAGAGTTAAAGTGATTAAACTGTGAATTTAAAAAAGTTTCAGTGTGATATGTGATGTTATTTGTGTGATAAACATATCTTAAAAGTAAATAACACTCAAAGCATGTGCGTGTCGTGAAACTAATAAGATTTCCGTATGACTGTTGTTTGTTTATCAGTTTGGTCTCCGCCAAAAAAATGGACTATATATCAACTGGTCTTCAGTGCATCTCTGAAAGTGTGTTAAAATGATATTAATTGTATATTTTTTGCTACTACTTATTCAGCAAATATTCATGGTAGGGATTCGTAAAGACAGTTGGACAGTTTCAGTTATCCTAACTCCTATTATAGTCTGTCTAACAGATTCATTATTCTTCAATACCTCGGTACAGAACAATACTATGTTTATGCTAAATAAAATCTTGTAATTAATTTTGTGAATTACAGGAGCTGAATCTAGACTTAGTACAGTTTCCGAAGTCAGTGTATGTCAGAGAAATTCGAATCATACCACTGGGAGCGAGAGTGGAAGGTGATTTCCCAGGTGGTGTTCGTTTAGGAGCGACCAACCCAACCAAGTTTCATATTGACTTCTTTGTGAATGATCTGAGTAAGCCAGGCGCTTCGACATTTGAAGCTCTCGGGAGTATTGATTATTGGCAAAATGGACAAATTCATATGGAGTGTGGAGGACCTGATCAACCTGGAATACCAACGGATGGTCTTGTACTTAGAGGTAAAATATCAGAAATGGTATATTGTAGCTTTTCATAATACTAATTTCCGCCCCAATTTCACCCTCGGAAAATGGTTTCATAATACAAAATCACAAATTTATGAACATCCAAAATCTGTGGTGCTAAATATTCTGTGGTCTCTCTGTGTTCCAAGTTACATCTTAATCCATATAGCAGTTAGCAAATGATGGAAATACATAACATCCAATTATCTTCACAAATTTTCACATATTTTATAATATTAATTAGGATTCAATTATCATACAATTGAATTAAGCATAACATTTAAAATTCATACAAGTTTCCTAAACTGAACCCTTAAAACTATAGTAATCCCAAAACAACTTACAACAGCTTTTTTTCTTAATTTGTTTTTTTGTTGGCTGCACTATACATAGACTTATTTATTAAATAAAACTTTTCTAAAAAAGATTTCTAATTGTTCTTATGTCATTTTTGCAGGTTGGTATACAACCATCACATTAGCGGTTTATGGTACTCTCTCCCAAGTACTGAACGACACGCCTGTCCCGACAAATGTCCCGCCGACCGTACAGCGACCACAAGTGGCCCGGGAGCTTCCCCAAGTGCAAGCGGTGCAGCCGCCGCCCGACTGGCCGCAAGAGACGACGAATCCCATTCCGTCTTACACAGGGAATGTGGCTACGACCAACCCTGACGCATATGGACCCAACAATTATCCAGAAAATTACGAGAACCAAATGTATAGGGGTGATTATTATAACAATGAACAACCAAAAGATCCCAGGACATATCACCATATGGATGAAAACGAATGGGAAAAGGATCGCAGAGAAATTAGCTGCGAGAGAGATGGAGATAGGATGCGGCACAGCCCTCGCTCCTTGGAACATGACAGAGATAGACGCGATGGAAGAAGCCGCAGACGATCATTGGATAGGTCGATAGGTCACAGTCGGGAATCATCTAGACTTCGAGACCGAAGTCGCGAGCATGACAGAATGGAACGACACCATACCAGGTCACGTAGTAGGGAGAGAGATTATATAGTCAAAGGTGAATATAGACCGCTCAGTCGATCTAGATCGCGAAGTATTGACAGAGACAGAGCGAGGGGAATATCTAAAGATCGAGACTGGGAGAGGGGTTCATATAAAAAAGACGATTATCGTCGTCACAGAGATCCTTCTTACGATCGATCCCGAGGAGCTTCATACGAACCACATTCACCATATGATAAAAGAGCACCTTCGTATGAACGGAAAATACCATACGACAAACCAGGACCGTATGATAAACGTTTGTCACCGTACGATAAACGAAGCTCCTCCTACGAAAGGCGCGCTCCATCTTATGAAAAACAATCTTCGTATGACAGAAAAAGACTTTCTCCGTACAGCCGGATTCGAGGGTCCAGCTACGGAAGTAGGTCGCCAAGTCGTGATGATCCGAGGAAGAGACCGAGAACACCGCCGGGCGATAGGAGGCCAATATCTCCTCGAGAAGGAGATGTGTCAAGTCCAATTAACTCAGTACGATCGGAGGAGGCGCCCGATTACGAAAGAAGTAATAAACAGATCCCACGAATTGATTATTACCATCAAAACTACCGTCATACCGTCAACTCGATTAGAAGTCCATCACAAGAAGTTGATAATACATACATTGAGCAACAACACCCCACTCTGGTCACGGTACCGATAGTTGATAATGCGACGGCACCAAAACCGGAATCGCCAATCCGTAATCCAGAGGAATCAATGGATGCCGAACAGTTCGAACCTATATTGTCTGATGAAGATATCTGTGATGACATGGACGCGCCGTACATGGAAACAGAATACGATGTTAATGAATATTGTGACGTGGATGACATTATCAAATATTACAATCCATTTAGAGCCGAATGGACTAAATATGAACATGCAAACAAGATAAATTTGCTTTCGGATGCCAAAAACAAAGTGAAAGATGTTACAAATGCATCATTTGAGGAACTTTGTGACTCGAGCTCTGATTTATTTAAAATAGCAGATATCGTGAAAACCGCAAAAAAGCGAGAACAGAAGTTTTTCGCTAGTACATTCCAAGATATTGATACCTCTTCCAGAGAAGACTGGGTTCATCTTTGCGAACAATTGTCAGTTTACCTAAGCAGCTTGTGTAAAACCACGGATATAATACTACGAATTTTTGGCAATAGTACTCAAACAGAAACCGATGAATTTACGGATATTGCTGATTTGCTGGTAACATTTTGCAGAATTGGTTTAAACTTCAACTTTGCATTGATTCAACAACAACCCACATATAAAATAAGGCACATGAAATGTGGGATCCGTCTCGCTGAAGCCATGATGTCTCATAAGCACAATGGGCTGGTGATGGAGTCCTTGTTACGAGCCGGGATAAACTTTCCAATGTTGCTGCTAGAAATGTACTCGAAGGAATACATGGCGCTCAGTATTCGACTAATGATATTAAAAGCATTGAACGCTTGTCTCTCTTCCAAGCAGTCAATCGAACATTTCATGCAAGACGCGGTATTCCCTAAGTTTAACAAAAATGAGAGCGATAACGACAGGAAACCCAAGAATGGTTACCAAGCATTGATTTCCATGATGGAGGCAAATCCTCTGGCTAGATTAAAATTTTCAATCAGCGCGTTAATCAAAAAGCTAAATATATACGAAGTTCTTGCGAAACTCCACGACTTAGTTATAAACTTTAATAAGAACGCAGCAGAAGGCAATCAGTCCGAGGAGCCAGAACTATCTGAAGGCGACGTCGAATTCATCGTGAATTCGTTCGCTGAAATTTTGTACATGTTTCGATCTCAGTGCTTTCACTTGTCACAACCGAAAAGATTTCTTCCAGTTTCTGCGCAGTTTGAAATAAATAAAGAATGTTCGAACGAAATTCTCCTCGAATTCTTTGGTATACATCGTACGTTGGAAGTTTGTCTGTACTTGCTGACTTGTCCCAATACTTGCAATAACTTGGTGATCACTAGCCCGATTCACGATTTCATTTATGACTTGATAAATTCTCACAATGGCCTCGTATTTTTATACAAACACATGGAACTGAGCGGCCTTATATTTAAGACATTGGTACATCCTTACGGTCAGACAAACTCTGAAGAGACTCCGTACCCTCATGACAGCAATCTAAGTAACTACAGTGATTTACAAATTTTGGGCCTCGAGTTAGCGTATAGATTAAAAGCTATGTATTACTTGGAATCTATTTGCGACTTGCAAGCTGGAAAATCAGATGAAAACGAGCTAATCGACCGATTGCAGTCCTTGTACTGTCTGAGTTTCGGAAGCATCGGCAAAATAGCAGTCCCGGAAATAATTGTGATGGGTGACAATGCTGAATGTCTCATGGAAGTGTTCGAAAGCGACTTAAAAACTAGAAGCAAGGGTGAATCGCCGTCGAAACAAAAGTCTCCGGCTAAGGGTTACGCTATAGAACTAATCGTATCAGCTGTTCGATATTCGGCTAACGTTCCGTTTTTGAAGAAATATGGACAAAGACTTATTAACGTCTCCAAGGAACACGACAGGTTCGAGCCGAGCGTCTCCAGTGTGTTACAAGAGGTCATCCCCTACCTGAAGCCGATTGAAAAAATTAATCTTCTCTCCGGAGACGACATGGCCGAGTGTGTCGAAATTCTGAAAGCGAGCTTGGAACATTCCGCTGACTTGCCTGGAGAATTAATGACGTGCTTAAGAATCCTCCGTCACTTTTGCATCTCGGATTACGAGAAAACAGTATCAATCGCATGCGAGTCACCCACGGAAGAGTATGTCGAATTAAAATATAAATACAATGTGCTTCAACTGTTTTCTCTGGACGGAGTGGCACACTTGGCAGGAATTTTGGATCGGTTGACGACGCACTTCGAGCAGCCCAGCATGCACACCTCATTCTTTGCGTCGGTTAAGGGACTTCAGTTGGCTCAAATGTTGCTACCCTGTCTACGGTTGCTAGATGAGATGCTCGCCAGGGTCGTGCGCAGTCGGGGGCCGAGGTTCCGGGATCTCACCGCCGCTCCGGTTTTGTTGAAAACTTACGGAATCGCCAAGGCCTTCCCCATCGGATCGATCGGGTACCGGACCGCATCGAAAGCGGCCGAAGCCGCCGTGAGAGCGTTGCTGGCCTACGCTCAACCGATCGCCGACGACGCCAACGACGGCGACTCCATTCGTCGTGGACCGTGGACTTCCCTGTGCTCGGAAGTAATATCATACACGATGACGGCTCCGTACACGTTCGTGCCCGGGCTGTTGGTGTTCTCGGAGCTGCTCCCTCTCCCGCTGCCGATGCAAGCCAAGACTCCGCCCACGGACCGGGAGCTGGCGGACGCGTCGAACGAGAGGAGGCTGTGGTCGGCGCACCTGCACGCGCTGTCCAACGACCTGACCGACATGATCCAGATAATCTGCATGTCGACGTACCGGCCGGTGGTGCACATGCTGCGGCGGGTGTGCGTGCAGATCGCGGACCTGGCGCCCAACACGGCGGCGACGGTGGCGCGCGCGGCGGTGGGCGCCGTCAGCCGCGAGATGCGCGCGGGCGAGCCGGCGTCGGCCAGCTGCGCGCGCGTGCTCGGCTTCCTGGCGTGCCTGGTGTCGCACGCGCCCGTCAAGTGCGCGGTGCTGCACGCCATGAACGGCGGCGGGCCGAAGGCGACCGACGTGCAGGCTGCGCTGTGCGGCGTGCTGAGCCTCTCGAACGCGTCCAACGAGCACGTGGCGGCGCAGGAGTTCGCCGCGCACGCGCTGGCCGCCCTCTGCGACATCGAAGTAACCTTGATCCCGGTGACGGCCGCCTCCGACGCGTTGCTGGCCAACTCGTTGCCGAACAGGGAATCTCTGATGTCGATCCTCGACGCGACCGCCGACTGCCTGGAGTCGGCCACGAAGACCGGGGCCGTGGCCTCCTCGGTGCTGCGCGCGTACTTCGTGCTGACGGAGCACGAGTACGGCTTCCAGCAGTTCAGGAAGTTCGTGGCCAGGAGGAAGGAGACCCTCGGGAAGTACTTCAAGTGGGCGTTAGAGAGCTTCGGCGAGGACAAGATGGAGTGTCTGAGCTTGTACATCGATCTGTTCAGGATTTTGAAGGTGGAGGAGGAGGAGGGACCGCTGGGAAGGAAGAGTGTTCTGAGTATCAACGAGATAGCGGACATGGTGGGATATTCGCAAGGCGATGAAGATCACCCTGTCTTCACTTTGGAGAAGATTTTAAAGGTAGGTCATCGTTACATATTACTTAAACTTTACATATTTTTGTACGATCTTTACCACACTTATGCTTGAATTAGACCTCCTTAGAGAATTCGAAGTTTATATATCATGTTGCACCATATATTTTGAATACGCAATGAAGAGTTAGCAAAAAGATTAATTTTCTTTTCTCCTCTGAAAGATCCGAATCCATATCGCTCACGTATGGTTTTCCAGGACAACAACTGCGACGAGGAAGCGATCTCGACCGCGTCGTTCCTGGCCACCCAGCTGCGCAGGCCGCCGGGCGAGGAGCCCCCGCCCGCCACGCCGGAGCCCCTGCCGCCGCCGGAGTCGCTGGTGGCGCAGTTCGCCGCGCGCACCGTCTACACGCTCGGGGACTCCAACGACGAGCGGCTGACCAGCGGGTACTGGCTCAACGTGCCCGCTGCGAGCGGGGATGATGATGTCAACGATAATGAACTGGTGAGTTCTGACTTGGGGTGTTGTTTCGTGAAGCCTTAGCTACAGAGGCGTAGCTACCGCCGTATCAGCCGTATCAATTATACGGGGCCCCCACCGTATAGGGGCCCCCACTAACACTCCCAAAAAAAAGCTCGCCAGCGGCCTACGACCGCTACAGTTTGTCAGCTGACGTTGAGGGGGCCCCACATCAAATATTGATATGAGGCCTCCATAGGGCTAGCTACGCCACTGCTTAGCTACCATCTTTTTAGGTTTTCGTAGTCAAAACGGTACCGTTAACGTTTCGTAATGTCTGTACAAATACGTAGGATACAAAGTTGTAGTATAAAAGGGGTCGTCCTTCGTTTGCGAAATATTTGGCTTTAAAGTGCTAATTTCATTAGACTCAAGTGCTACCCTCCACCTGAGAGTTAAATGGTGGGCGTTGGACGTGCTGCTGACAGTGGACCGGCTGGCGACTTGAGAGCCAGCTCTTTCTTCTCAGCTTCTTCGTTCTCTTCAGTGAGTCCTGTTAGTGACTTATGGACGACAGAGTTTTTTAATTACAGATAATTTGCGATTGACAGATTGACAGGAATTTTGCTGTATTATTTATATTAAAATTATAGTGCATCTGATAAAGGTCAAATTTTAATAACCTTTTTATAATCAAATAGAGCACTCTTATCTGAAATTGGGTAGGTCGGGGCTAAATATGGCAGATGATACAAATACGAATACTACTGCAAATGTCTTATAAAATATGTCACATTGTGCCCGAACTTAGATATCCATTACAGAGTTTGAGATGTGTTCACATTATTGGTGTGTGTGCAGGTGTCGTGCGACATGGCGGCGCTGGCGGCGGCGCTGGGCGCGGGCGGCGCGGAGGCGCTGCGCGGCGCCGTGCGGCGGCTGGCCGGCTGCCTGGACGCGCGCGCCGAGCCCGCGCCCAGCGACGACAAGCGGCCCGCCGGTTGGTACCACCCGATCACGTGCGATATTACTAGCGCTCTGCCAGCCTTTTACAGGATAATAAGTACCCAGTATCCTGTTCCAGGTCATGATCTTGCCTGTGTGCTAAATTTCATGAAAATCCGATCAGTTTTTGTGTAAAAGAATAACAAACATCCTCAATAACTTTCACATGCATAGTATCAGTAGGAATAGGATAAGTTAATGTTTCAGTACAATCCCATATGTAAGAGGAAACAGAGTAAGATGGTGAAAGCACTAACCTAGCAAAAGCCTATACACTTTTTTCGTAAAGACGCCCACGTCATAAGCAGGCGAGTTCAAGGTTCGCATAACAAATGACGAGGCAACCTGCGTTACTCGTGCCGACAGAACATTCGATAAAAAAATGGATAATACATTACGTTACGGTGCGTAAAGTGATCTATTTATTGCACGGGTATTGTAAAGCGCCCGAGCGTATCGACGAAAAAGTTGAAGCTTGACGTCATGCATTAGTTGAGAAACTCAAAGTCATGCGTTAACTAATACGTTGGTTTAGTGTTGACGAAATAAACCACTAAAACGGATGCATGGATGGATCAGCATTCTAAAGCACTAAGTACTCGGAATGTTAATTTCCAGTGGCCCTGAGTCGCGTGCGTGCCGAGGGCGGTGCGGACGCGTTCCGCTCGCGGCCGCCCAACACGTCCCGCCCGCCCTCGCTGCACGTGGACGACTTCACCGCCCTGCACCAGCCCTACCCTGGACACAGCGGCAACCGGTAAGCACACACACACGGGAAAAAAACAGCACTATATATCCTTACCTTTTTATGGACATAGCCGGCAAACGAGCTGACGATCCACCTGATGGTAAGTGGCTATCGTCGTCCATGGACATCAGCAACACCAAAGGCATCACCATCATTGTATACAGCTGTTGTTGTTGACTTGTTGTGTCGTCCAATAAAGAAAAGGCCTTCGTTAGTATGTTAAATAACAAGTGCTAGCTAGTATGTATATATGTTTGTGTGTGTGTGTCAGGGGCATGCGGCGCGGCGTGGCGGTGGCGGACCGCGGGCGCTTCGCCTCGGCCGCGCCCGTGCACTCGCACTACCGACATCTGTGAGTACTCTCCGACACCTACATAATACTTAATTATAGGGTAGTTTACCCTCGATAACAAAAATATGCAACTACCCTACAACTTCAATTTTCGGAGCGTAATCAAATTGCAATAATTTCAATACGATAATGCATCGTATTTTTGTAGATTTATGAGGAAGTAATCAGGTCAATAGATGGAAAGTATACTATTTTCGATAAAATCAAAGGACCTACATATAGGTACTTTGAATAAAAAAATGTTTTATGGGTTCTCCTGTTCCTTGGAGTTCAGGACTAGTTTCTACATTGCCACAACGTCCACCGTGCCTTTCATATTTAAATGAAGCCATAATGTGTGCTATTTATTTGCTCAATAAATGTTTTCAATCTCTCAACCTAACATGTATACACACACGTGTTAGGCTCCTGTATTGCGAGCGGCGGACGTATGTATATACATATATAGAGATGTTACAACCAGACATATACGTAGAACAAACATTTGTCGCTCACGTGAACATCTCTCGAGTAGCAATGGCAGAGGGCGCCACAAGTACATGAGCTACAGAGCCAGAGTATGTCACATATAATTATTTTCATATATACTATACCATGTATATTGATATTTGTACAATATCCAACAGTCGTATAGCGTGAGAAACCGTCGCCATGTAAAATATTTTGTTGACAAGCTTCCAATGCGGACATTACTTGCTGAGCTGAGAGAGCCTCGACCTACTTACGGTAGGCCTTCGCCTCCAGTAGAGCCCACTGCGCACTGCCCACGCACCCCGCCCACGCGTGGACGACTGTTTTACCCACAGGGTTGAAAAACATTTTTGTTAGTAAAACGTTTGAACCATTTAGTTTCGGTTTGTTCGATAATGTTTTATCTAACTAGCTAGACAAGAACTGGCAGTCCACCTGATGGTAATTGGCCATTGTCGCCCATGGAAATCAGCAACACCTAAGGTGTCACCGAAAAAGAGAGAGACAGAAAGAACTCTAGCTCCCAGCCGGACCTCGACGAGTCGTTAGATTCTAGCAGGAGAGTGGTAGCTAGCCAGACCCGACACGGAAAGATAATACGAGTCATAATATTAATGACTTAATAATAATACACTCCAATATTGATAATATAATCCTTATATGAAGTGTTGGCAACAGCCGCTTCAGAAGACCTTACTGGGCCCGAAACATTCGTCGACGAGCGGGCGCGTGGGCAGCATTCGCTTCACAACACTCGAGCAGTCTCCTTGCTCCGCCAATTTATCCACTGTATCGGTTCATTTATACCTGTATAAATGAAACTCGAACTTAGTTCATAATTGGCTCGTTTTATACTTCAAAATTTAATTTATTCGTAAGTGATACAACCTGGTTAAATTAGGCCCAAAATTTTACACAGCTTAAAAAATTCTAGTGACAGAACAGCTTGTAAAATTTAAAAGAAGTCTTTCTATGTGTTATCTGTGTACGTTTATTAGTCTGTGTATAATTTAAGCTTTGTGACTGCGATCCTGCTTTGCGTACCTCGGCCTGCGAACTTACTATATTTGTACCTCATGTCGAATTTATAATTCGACGGATCACTTTGACAACTCAAATGCAAAAATGTTGCCAGGACATAGGTATTGCTGTTATCGATATTATGGAAAGGTGCATAATACTTTTGCGTGACTTTTGATATCAAGTTTACTCTATCATATTACATTTTTCTTAATAAAAATATCAGTATACTTTGTTTACTCGTAAATTAAATACAACTTATCTTTATTGATTCCAGCTGGCATCGAATAATTATATGGAATGTATTTCAATTAAATAAGAAGTACAAACACATTAATCGAACACTGTTTTGGCAACTAATAGTTTTCCATTGCACGCCGAGACAAAACGTTTTTACGCCGCTCACTTTCTCTTTTCTATCCGATACTGAAATATCGACACTTACCCCTAACTATTAATTTTCTGCAACAGATAGCAACACTCTATTTGTCAAAGTGGTCCGTCGTATTATGGATTCTACATACTCGTTTCTATGATATCGTAAATGATAGTTAATTCAGCTATATTCATTTGTGCAAATACATCGTATTTGTCGGGCACATTATATCAATATGTTGTCTTTTAGTTAAATAAATATATGATGAGGTTTTTTCTGGAAAAGTTGCTTCATGCAATGTGAGTTCATAATAATTGTTACCTATGAACTGTGAACTTGTCAGGAGTGTTTCTGTCGCCGTCCACCAGTGTCACTGTCAACTGATGTTTTCTTTCTTCACCCTAAACAATAGCTTCCAACCTGCAGAGCTTTTCACAGAAACAGTATATAATTCACATATTTATGTGTATGACATGTGTATGATTATGTAGACGTGTTGTGGTTGCACTACAAGGAATGATTGCAACATAGCATACGTCGTATATCTATATTGATACAATATGTATGTTAGTCTGTAAGGTATGTGTGTCATGGGTCTTGTCTTGCCTGAAATAAACGAGAGTACGTAGTAGTTCCGTAGTGTCCACGTAATACTATAATAACCAGCAACCCTTCCTCGCTTTGCTTTCCCTGGGGGAGAAATATTTTTCATAAGTCTGATTAAACATGAGATTGAATTTGAATGTCCAGTGGGTTTATCCCGCGCGATGCCTCAACAACGTGACGACAACTTGCATCCATTGTATCCGAGCCTTACGTCTTCATGTAAGCGGGCCTCATGATATAGTTTAGGATGTAGCACTTTAACACCTCGTGTGATGTAGAATTTTAAAAACGAACACCATTTACGTATAATTATTTTGTCTAAAACCATCAAGTGGCATTAAAGCCAAATCGGGACAAAAGAACGAAGACAATAGATAATAAATAATACTCATAAGAAATGTATTTTTTTTATACTTACAGACAGACTAACCATCGACATAGTAATGTTATTTTATGAATATTTTTATTATTCCAACAAATTAACTTGTAGAATATGGATTTTTCTTTATTTTGGGATAGGGTTTGTTATGTAGCTCAACACCTGCGATCACTAATGCCCGAAACAAAACGCACCATCGTTCATGCGTGGTTCGAGCGATTCATAGAGATAGACCAATCTATATTCTATCCTATGCGGCTTGAGCTGATAGATTCATTTCGGTTGTCAGGTTTATTGGGTAAATCCGTCCAATGTATGTTGCACTGTCTGACTGTGTTGTCCATATAAGTATTTATTTATGTCATTGATAAATTTGTTTGGTTTGATGTTCGTCATACTTTAAAGTAACCTGGTTGCATTATGAATAAGAATGTGTGGTAATCGTGGTGGTGTTGCAGGCGCGGGCGCGGGGCGTGGGAGATGGGCGGCCAGCACTTCGGACACTTCGCGCCGGCCTCGCAGTACATGATGGGTGCGTGTTACCAACATTCACAATTATACGTTACAGTTGACGCGGGTCAGTTTGAGCAAGGATGAATGAAGCTTCTTTCACTCGAAGTGTTGTAGCTTGGCCACGAAACTCACGTCCCGCTAGCAAGGCCGCCTTTATTATTCTTTTCTTTATTATTATTTTATTATTATTATTCTTTCTTACTTTATTATTGGAGTCCCTGGGCATATTAGGATAATGGGGCCCCTATAATTTTCACAGAACATAATTTTTTAACTTTGTGTTAATTTGTATGTTTTAAATATTTTGTTAGAATAAACAAATAAAGTAGTTAAGCAAGCCTCTAGATTTATGCAAAAGCTAGTAAGTAATTTAGTCAGTAATTTAGGTTCGTTTTTTCGAATTAAAAAAGTTTTTCAGTAATTAATAAATATCGGTTATCGTTTAGTGATCTGGCAGGAACTAGGGGGCCCTGGGCACGTGCCCAGAGTGCCCAGTCGGAAAGAGGGGTAGCCCGCTAGCTTTTATTGATACAAGCATCCTATCCATGTCTATTCTCATTCAAATTAAATTTTTTGAATGTCAAATTACAAACAAGTCCTGGTACACGACTGGTAACTATTTGTCTCTATCGCCCACATGGCCCAGGGTGGGTAATGTTTGCATATTATTAATGTATGTATCGTACCACTCGCAGGTGGGATGAGCTGGGGCGGGGCGAGGATGCAGCGCGGGCCGCGACATCGCGCTTTCATGCGATAACCTGCCCCGAGTGCATCGCCATCCGGTACAACTTGCAGTACTGACCACACTGGCTACACTGGCAACACCCAGCCCGCTAGCCCGCAGTGCTCCCCACTGACAGCTCAGTGTCAAGTGTCAAATGTAACTGTCAAATGTCACGGTATAGACGACTGTTGTGTCCGTGCACTAGCTGTAAGCAGAGTGAATTAAGCACTGTGATTATTAGATATTAGATATATTATTATGTTGTAAAGTGAAAACGGATTTGTGAACTGTGAAGACATGGTCTGAGCCCTGAGGTGATATCAATAAATATATGTTTAAGTACATGATTTAATTACTTATTAATTTTGACCGAGTGCGTAGTGTTACGTCGGAACTATCAGTGCATGGTGGATGGATAAATCCAATTTCGATACTAAGACCTTGTCCAGAAGGGACGAATTCGCCGCGATTCTCTCGTGCGTATCACGCGCGACCGTTTCGTCCAGAAGGAGCGTACCAACGCACGAAATTTTAGACGCTCCATTTCCTTCGATACGTATACCTCACTCTGTTGTTCGACTTGTTCGCGCGTTAACTGGACACAACAAGGCGTCTCTAGTATTTCAACTTTACCGTGTGAATAGTTTTCCCGTCCGTGGCACGCCAGCTGACTGCTACTACAAAAATCAAGAACTGTTTTCGCCTTCTCACAACTCACGTTTTAAACTTGTACACTTTGCTGGCAAAACATTCATTGGGTGCCATGCCCATACCTACATTTTGAACACAAAAAAGTGGGTTGAACGCATTTTGAATGCAATTAATAAATTGAAATGCAATCAAAGAAAACGCTGAATTTTAGGTACCGATATGCAATCATTTTAGAAGCTTGCTGAGGACGACAAATGAAACAATTGTAGAAAATTTAGAAACAAATCAACTTTATTATCAAGATGAAAAAGATCAAATTATATATTTTACACAAGCTACGTAACAGGCATGTACGCCGCGAGCACAGCGCCGGCGGCCGGACATTACCTCACTGCAACATAAACGACGTCACTATACAATACAATACGACACGACGGAGAACGCCATATTATACATCATTATTATACATATTGAATCGAAACAATAACTGCATCCGAAACGTAACTTATATGTAACTGTGATGACGCGATCGACTTCGCCGAGGATTTTCAATAGCGTTTCCTATAATTGTCTTTGTTTTTAGTTTTGTTTAATATTATAATTAAATGGTAAAACATCTCACTAGCATAAGTTTATTTACACGGCCCGGGGGCGCAGTCTGTTATTGTATAAAACTATCACTCGCGCACTGGCACGGGGGGCGCGCAACACGCTCTGGGGCGGCGCGTCCGCAACGCACGGGCCGTCCGCACTGCACGCACTCGACACGGAGCGCCAGCACAGAGCGTCTTGCACTTGGCACTCGGCACTCGGCACTCGAACGAAGCTCTCCTCCAGCCGCAAGTGCCCCACGCGGGCCCCACGCGGGCCCCGCGGGGCGCAGGCCGAGGCGCGACTAGTCCCCCGGGTGCTCCGGGCACGATCTGTTCACCTCGAACCATTGGTCTATACATCTGGAAACAAGGAAAATGAAACGTGAATGTTTAGTTAAAAATTAATTAAAAACCATCATTAAGTTGAAAGCCAGCACTTGTACCCACGAGTACAATTATTTCATTGAGCGAGGCGAGTAGCGCTTCCCGCGGCTGAATAGCGCTCCCGACACTACCCTCCGCAATATCTGAAACTGGGTTGTCTCAAGCTGCAGCGAGAGGGAATGTCGTGAGAGCCAGCTGTTGGTGAATAGTCTGCGCAGCCTGCCTCGCGATCTGGACACTAACACCTGTATACCCTGTGGGTCCCTGCAGGTCTCTTTTTTTTACAACCGAGAACATGTTTTTAATTCATTTTTAAGGTTAAAAATGAATGATTAACGTTAAATTATTACTTGCTTCAGCTAATGATATTGTGACGATACCTGAGGGTTCTCAATACTATTCTCAAAGAATACTTTTTTCAGTTTATTTCTAAATTTCGAAGATCTCCGAAATATTGCGTAGTGAGTAAATAGGCCATCAATATTCACCTATCGGTAGTAACTTCATACTGTTTTGCCTGCTTACACATTTCTCTTTTACTTATTGGTGATTTGACATCGGGGCGTTTCCGTATGGGCCCCACGTATAAAATTTACTTATGCATCGACAAATGGCAAGGGGCTAAGGACGTATGTACAGCGTACTTTGTACAGTGTATTAAAGTTTCTCTCTTGACCGACAACGCATCAGAGACGCCTTTGGACGCTGATGTTCATGGGCGACGATAGCCACTTACTATCAGGTGGATCGTCAGCTCGTGCGTCGGCTATTACCATAAAAGACGTTACCCCTTGTGGTAGATGCAGAGACAGGGCAGGCGCGCGATGGTGTCCCCGGCCGACAGCTCCTCCAGGCAGATCACGCACTCGCCCTTCGAGTCGCTCAGCACGTCCTCTGGAAACACACAAGTCACTTTGTGAGAAATACTGAAAGCTTTTGTTACTCTTAAGTTATTAACTAGCAACAGCAAGCTCGGCACGGGTGGCCGCTAATGGCAAATGTCTTTCTTCAGTGGTGGTTCGGAGACAATGTTAAATAGGGATGTTGACTAATTTTAGGGTTCAATTTGAGTTAATAGATAGAACCTTAAGATTCACGAAAAAAATATTATAAAAATAATAATCATCAATTTAAAAACAAAAATTGATAAATAAAAATCATTTTCAAATTTCCCACCAAAAACGTCACGTGACGTCACTAGCCGATATTCAATACTATCTGTGGACTGAAGTTAGTTGCACTTCTATATAAAATAGGAACAATGACGTCATAAGCTCTAAATGGCGTTTGAGGTCACGTGACAGTGAGTACTATTTTTAACATTTTAAAATAATTATATTTAATTTGTTATGATTGATTTCGACAAAAGAATAATATTTTAGGTTTTTAAATGTTGTCCGTGATACTTTAAACATAAATTTATTTTAATTTACTTATAGTGTCAACATCCCTCAATTACATAGATACGGAACTATTAAAGTACAAAATAAACTATTGTACAAAATTACAAATCCTGCGTGCCTGGTACCATTCTTAATATCCAAGATCAAACAAGATTGATGATAATGGTAATTTATTTGCAGTTATTGTGGTTACTAATGGTCAATCCCCGTGGACACCACCTCGCAATTAGCCGTAACTAAAGTAATTAGACATGCAACATTTTATCATAGTTAAACTCAGGGCTAAACGCACACTTATTCATCGCCATTCCCGTTTCGCTGAACAATTTTGGTTACACTTATGTATTCAGTTTTGCTTCTATCAGTCGCGTATAGCGTCGTAAGAATGTGAACGCTTCTGTCTACTGCGTAAGGTGCTGAGTATGTTGCGAAGACGTTAAGCTACTTATAAACTCATTTAGTCGGTATTTTGCCCTCAACATGGACAGTTCTTTCTATGTGCGATACTTTTATCTCGGCCACGTTCGACGCTGAAGCTGTACGCGGCGGAACAGCACTGAACGCGGCCCAACAGCGCTGAACTCTATTATAGCACTCGCAAGATAAAAACATATTTTGTCCTTATTCATTTTCTACTTGTTTGCCGCGAAAGCTGAATAAACGCGGAAAGCTAAACGGATGCGTACGCTTCTCCATACAAAATCGCTGTTTTCTATGGACAAAAGCTGAAGAGAGCTGAATAAATGTGCGTTGACCCTTAGAATCGAGCATTTCAAATTCTCATTACGTACTGTATCAAAATAATGAATTTCATTATTATTTATTGCATCTATTTAATAATAAGTGCTAATGCCGAAATGTGCTAAAACGTCGGCCATTTATAACAACTGTGACCTTAACGGACACTTAGGTTACTCCTAACATTACGCCGTGTAACATATAGATAACTTATGTCATACAAGATGTAAAGAAGGACTACTTTGGTTACGAAAAAAACGTAAAACAATATACAAAACTCGTGACGTACTCGTAACTTTTGAAATGTTCAGTGTACCCCGTGAAATAAAGTAGGTAATATATAAGATAGCGATGGTACTGACCGTTATAAGAAAGCCTGGGCCTGGTGAGGCACATGACCAGATGGCACTCGATGTCGTCCGGCAGCACGAACTTGCTGCACACCGGGCATTTTATACCTGCAACAACCATAACACACCGTCAGCAACCACCAACTTTATACATACGTGATACGACAACCACTCAATTATACTCGTATTTAGTGTTTATCTAAAGCACCTCATTGGCAATGAATAATTGAAAACAATCTACTCTCATAAGTTAACCCCCAAAATAGTAACTCGTTTATTCGTTATTACTTATTAGTGACTTATTACTACAGGTACCATACAATAATGTATGATGACAAACAGGTACAACATGATAATTAGTACTTACTAAGAACCTAATAAGAGGTTGCATGATTGTAAATGATAAGTAAGTTTAAGATCATACAACAGGTTCCTACCTCAATGCGTAATAAGTGGAAACATCTTTTAGATAAAATGAAATACAATGCGGACGACATATCGCAGGATTATGGTAATATCGCTCGCGAGCAGCGCTGCAGCGGGCAGCAGACAGCAATCAGGCAGCAAGAACACCATTCATTAGGCGATCGATGCCGCAGCACCGTGTTATTAAAACAATCGTGTGTTCGTTCAATTACTTCGGCTGGGGTCCATTCGATTGTATCTTGCGGTAATTACTACTATTAAAGTTGAAAATCTATAGTTACTCGTATGTGGAAGTAGTTATCGGAATGACGTGGTTCACTCATTCTATTCGCCTGACGGTAAGTCATCACTGGATGAATAATGATGTAAGTATGAATATCATGATTGCAGTTCTAGATAGAGATCATGCCCTTCAGAAATTCACCATCTCTTATAGAGAGAGATATATGTATTTGGAAGTTACAAGTGAAGCGTTTCTCTATTCGTCCTCCTACTGTGACACTTGACTGAAACCTGAATACTATGTGAGGTTGAAGTCGATGTGACATGTGTCATCATCACACAGGTACCAGCCCAGCGCAAGCCAATACGCGACTGCACCACCGTCACTCAACACCAAGCATATCAAACCGCAAATAAATCGAGCTGCCTGTATAAAAGTATAATTTAATCATGTTGCGGGCATTGTAGCATTCTATAACAACATGTTTCATAACATTTCGATACGTTTATGTAACGCACACTGCACCGGCGCCGGCTCTGATCGCTGTGGTTTGGCGGCGGTGGACACACACAGGATCATGTCAACCTTGTGCAACACACACATAACTGTGTCAACAAAGTGCAGCACGTTTTCCACGTCCAGCTTTTAACTTTAACGAAAATTTAAGTTAAAAATGTTTTCAATTACTTGTACAACTTTGTTATTTAGAGTCGTCACCGGAACTGTGAACTGAAATGTGAATCCTGGCTAGTTACAGCTTCATAGTTTGCATTTGTGTGCTGCTTATAGATCAGGTAAGTGTTTTCAGTTAATTCAAACAAGCATTTATCGATAACGTTATTACTCTAAATAATGTTCATCTAAGTCCCTAAAAAATAAAAACTGACTAATTTCCGTATACCAAACAGCGAAGAACCATTTCGATCACGTCAGCTTCCAAACCAAAAAATTCGCACCAAAATAGATCTGAAATACTGGATATTTTGTAAACAAAGAATTCGATGCAATATACGTCAATTTATAATGATTTTAGCTGGCCACTAAAAACTTTTGAAACCGACGCTGCGACATTTAAAACTAAATCCATTTCAGGACTGCCATGTACTGCATAATCGTCGCAATGTTAATTCTCCTTCCCTCTCCATCGTTGGGGCTGGTGGACTGCCAGGTGGCGTGCTCGCGCTGCCAGCGGCGGCAGGAGCCGTACCCCGGCGTGCTGGAGGTGTACTGCGCCATGTGCCGGGAGTGCTCCGCGCGCCGCCGGGAGCTCCGTCTCCGAGAGGGGCTAGACGAGGAGCCCGTTTATAACCTCGGTAGTATGTTGCGATTTTAAAAATTTGAGGTCTATCCGGGTAAGAATAGGTAACTGTCCGAATGGATCAACTCTGTCGTTTCCATTCTATAGCCGTCTATTTGTGTGCAAAATACGTTTTATGTCAACTTGAGGTGTGTATGATTGATCATCTGGTGCCAAAAGTTTCTCCAATATAGCTCAATTCTCATTCATAAATATCGGCAAACTAAGATACTGCAAACCAATACATTGTTGTGTCCTCAGAGACGAATACCAAATCGGATTACACAAACTAATGGAACTCCTGTGTGGAAACTGTGGAGCGGAGCACACAAGGAGCGATAACGAAATTATTCTCGCCGAAATAAGGCCTTCGCTCTGCCCGCTGAGGCGGATCGTTCGTTAAGACGCCTAATGAATGATATTAGCGAGTTAACTTGTTTGGAACTTGCATAATTTTCCCGGCACCCCATGATAAATAGTAACAAAATTCCTCAACATTTCATATATTTAAAGAATTCTGAGCATTGAAATCATAAACTAAAGCTAAGAAAGTGTTTCTATCATTCTATAGGTAACTGTAACTGAAAGAAATGACTACCTAAAACTAACAACTTGTTCTCAGTTAATCAGAGCATAGATAGTTCACACAACCTAACATTTTGTAGATGACAATGAGTGTCCCACCCCGCCGCCCTGCGAGTCGGACCCCCAGGACCCACCACCCTACACATTGTCTCATACGATCCGACATAAATTGACGACAACTACGACGACTCGTCGAACGTGCCCTCCAGTGACCGGATGCCAGACGCGCATGACCACGCCGTCGCCGCCGCCACCGCCAGCCAGGCCCCGCTGCTACTACCCCTGTCTCCCCGCCTGCCCCTGTCCCTATCCTCCCCAGTACGCGACTGCAGTGTCCCAAAGCTTGGCAGAGACGGCCACCGTCAGTGGGGATAAGAACACCGGCTATATGTACGTGTACGTCGGCGTGCCTAAGGACGTATTGCGGAAGAAAATTCAATGATAGACCATTACATTCGCATTAAATTAGGAAACTTATTAATGTAGGAGTAATATTGACTGAGGATGAAGCGTTACACTCTAGATTTACACCTTTATAACTCCATACAATAGGAAAATATTAGCTAACTTGTAGCAAGACTCGGATAGAAAGCAAACAAAAGCGTCATGGTGCAATTAACGAAAAAAACGAAACGAAATTAATCAACTTCATCAGGGCCTGTGATTGTTTCAAAATTAGGCGCGAATCATCATTCAGATTTGATTTATAGATTTCAAGTTGATATTTTCGAATTGTGGAAGACTGAAGTTGTCAGTCTTGTCAGTCGACAAGGCAGCCTTTATTGCAATATTTTTGTAAATTACTATGAAATTTGTAGTTGCAGAATTCGAAGCAAGCCCAGCTCAGCGAGGCTACAAACCGCGCTTCCAGTTTAGCCAACATTAATTAAACATTATTTAAACCACAAAAACCATCGTCAATAAGAAAAGTAATGTAAAGTAAAAACTTAGATCTCGTGAAACTTTGCGTGACAAGTTCAAAGAAATAGGTATACTTACAGTAGCCTCACAATATATCTATAGTAACGTGGTTTTTATACGGAATAATATAAGCGCGTATAAACAAAATTTTGATATCACTAATCGCCAAACAAGAAAAATGCACCAGTTAGTAACGCCATCTTACCGTCTTTCTAAAGTGAAGCGATCTTTTATGGGCCGTGGTGTACAGTTCTATAATAAAATCCCAAAGTTAATACGTGATTTGCCAGTGGAATTATTTAAGAAACATGTAAAATCTCAACTTTTAGGCAAAGGCTACTATACTGTAGATGAGTACATAAATGACAAAGACGCATGGAAATGACCAGATCTGCAACCAGTTCCGTACAGGCTAGTGATACTTCTTTGTAAGAAATATACCAATGTATTTTATTTTTAAAAGATGTGCTGAGAGTTTCTTTCGGCTTTTCTTCTCCTCCATGACAAAGCACCTTTCCGAAAAGCTGGTAAATTAAAAAAATGACGTGCATAAGTGTATCAATGATACCTACATGAATAAATGATTTTGAATTTGAATTTGAATGAAAGTCTAAAATAAAATAAAACAAAACATTCCTCCTCTAATGAATTCCATTATATAAAAGTTCTCCTAATGGAACGAAATTAAAGTAGTTAAGTACTGAAATCGCTAACGACCTTATGAGTGGAAACGTTCGCTGCTCGTCTGACCCTCGGTACACAGTACCTACCAGAGTAAAACTCATTAAGAATACACGACGCCCTAGCTTAGTAGTGACTGTGCCTGGAGAGAAGAGACCTGGGATCGATTCTGGCCGCGTGACAGGTGCCAAATTGCTCGGTGTATTAATTTATTGATTGTCTGTAAGGTAACCAATGCCAAACGCCACCCGCGTCACAGGGTTCCCTAGTGCGGTGGTACGAGTGTTTATTTATATTATTAAAAAAACTCAAATAATATTATTTATTACCTATACACGTGACACGTGGTAGTTGTACTAGGTACGAGTACACTACGCCGGTATTCGTTTTATCAGATTTGTTATCAATGTCTTATTACCTATTTATTACGTATTATGTTCTAGTTGCAATTGAATGCATAGAAATAATACAAAATTAAATTATATTCTCAAACAGCATTGTTTTGTTGTACATGTAGGTACGTCTGTCGTTTGCGGTCAAACGTCGTTAAGGAAAGAATTTTATAGCATTGAAATGTAATTATTACTGAAATAGCACAAGGTTTTCATTTCAAAAGGAATTAACTGTATGTCGCGCCATGGTAAAGGTATTAATTCCTTACTGGGATTCAGGTTTCAAGTATGTTGGTAATAAAAATTGTTATGTCAATAGGTAGGTTGATATATTGTGCAGTTGTTACTGCATACGTATCAGTGGCGTAGCTAGCCCTTCCGGGGCCCCGTATCAAAATTTTGCCGGGGGCCCCCTCTCGACTCGAGGGTAAAGATCTTTCTCAAAAGAAATAAAAAAGCTAGCGTGAATAGAAACAAACATAATAAACTTACATCGATTAAAAAACCACATATAATTAATACTCTAAAATTTTAATCTGGAGGCAGCTCTGTTTCGACTCAGTAGCCGATGTGATACGACAAGGCAGGGAATTTTTTATTCGTAACTCATATTCATCGGTGGTAAAAACCAATTCTGGTATAGCAGTCCCTGTATCTCGGCATCTAACCAAAAGCATGCCGCTTACCAGGCCTGGTCATCCGTGTGCACGCTTATAGATCTATCCACCTCAGGGCTTAATACAAAGTTCAACGCTGCCTCCTGGTTAGCAAAGAAGCAAATAGCTAAAAGGAAGGCAATTTAAAGTTCATCGGCAGATTTGGCAAGCGAATGGTCGATTACCCCTCTGGTAGTCGAGAATTCTGGTCGCTAGCTCAAGCTGCTGAGGGTAACTTCTGTCGGTCATCTCTTTCACAACTGCGTAAATCGGATGACTCCGTGGTCCATACGACAAAGGGGAAAGCCGAACTTCTTGCATCTTTTTTGCCGCCAACTCAACTCTTGATGATAAAGGGATCGCCTCCGCCTAAAAACCTGAGCTCGTAGAATGATACGTTTTCCCAAAAGTCTGTCAGAGAACTCTTTATAGCCCCTTGATACCAAGAAGTTGAGAGGACCAGACAGTATTCACGCAGTGGTATTAAAGATGTGTGCTCCCGACTCCCGAGTTGATTCCAGCCCCGGATCTAGGGGCAAACCGGGGTACCCGCCACGGGTCGCAATTCAGGGGGAACCAAAATCATAATAATATAGTATGATTAAAAATAAAAAAAACTTGCTGCACAAAGCGCCTAACATACGGAAGGCTGGTTGGGAGAAAAAATTTTGTTAAAAAAGAGTTCTTATTGTCCCATTCACGAAAAATGCCAACTATTATTTATTTGTGAGTTTTTTTTTATCTCATCTTTATCACTATCAAATTTCTGCCCCGGTTCAAAAAAATTGTAGATCCGGGGCTGATTGATTCCGCGTCTTAACATGCTTATTCTCGCTATCTTATGCCACATGATACGACTTCGTGGAAGGTTACCCTTTTCATCCCATCCCCATAATGGGCGATCTCAGTGACCCGGCTTACTGCAGGCCTATAGCGATAAGCCTATAGCCTCCCTGCTTGCAACGGTAATGGAGCGCGAGATTAACGTGCAGCTCCTGGGATATCTGGAAGATCATCAGCTGATCTGTGATCAACAATATGATTTTTGCGACGGTCGTTCAGTTGGTGATCATCAAATTTATCTTACGCACCTGTAGGCACCGTCAGGCCAAGAGCCTGCCATCGCAACGGGGAAGCACTGGCCTAGATTTCGCTATGGCCTTTGACCGGGACTGGCACAGGGGGGGTGTCACGAAGTTAATACCTTACGGTCGTTGTAAGAGGTTATGCAGTTGCATCTGAGCGACATATCAAGGATGTACAGTCGGCCGCAGAAGTAGCTTAACATTATAGTACATACTTTGTAATAGTAACTGTTTCGACGGTTTCCTAGCAACATCTATGACAAATTCAAGAAATGTAATATGACAAGGTACTAAAATGTTAAGCTACTTCTGCGGCCGACTGTACCTAGTAGATGGTTGTTGCTCAGATATGAAACCTAAAAAATGCTGGCTTGGGGAACCCCAAGGGTCTGTGGTATCTCCTACGCTGTTCATTCTGCATATTAATGACATGGCATGAGTGGCAACTGTTGCTATGCAGATGACAGCATAGGGGATGCCTACTACAGAGCCCCCCTCTCAGTTGCAAAACTTGCAAGTGGCGGATAGCAGGCTTAAAATAAGTCTGAAGTCGAGAACTCTCTGGAGCAAGTCTCGAAATGGGGTTGACTTAATTTAGGCGAATTCAACCCCACGAAGACACAAGTTGGCGCGTTTACCACTAAGAAAACCCCATTTGTCATAGCCCCTCAATTCCAGGGTACCGCGCTCACCGCCACTAAAAGTGTTGTAAGAGTAAGATTCTGGGAGTGACATCTCAAGTGATGTCTAGTATCAGCGTCATTTGGAAGCCAAGGCTAAGTTGGCTTCCAAAAAGCTTTATGTTCTAAACCAGGCTAAGGAGTACTTCACTGCGAGGGAAGCACCTGCTCATGCTTTACAAAGCTCATGGCTGAATTGAAGTTTCATCCACCTGGATGAGACTCCTGGAGAAATTCTACGGTCCGATTCTCCCGATCATTTTTACCACGCACGTGCTAACTGTAGAATGAGCTGTACTACGTGTAGAATGAGCTTCCTCTTGAGGTATTCCCGGAGCGCAGTGTCATGGGGTTGCCGCCGGCATGACCACGCAGCACTCAGTGCCGGAGAGTATCATAAGTCGTGTAGAACGTATTTTTCTGTACATTAAATATTTTGTTTAAATTTTGATTAGGGCATTTAAATAACTGTTTAGAAGTTTTTTATTATTATTATCTGTAGTGCCTGTTTGTCTTCAATTCGTCGAGTTTCCAGATTTAGAATCATGGCCTCTTAAAGATAAATTGCATGATGCTAAAGTAATTAATGCATTAATATGATGAAAGATGGTCCAGAAAGTAATTTTATTGTTGATTTCACTTTTCGATGAAGTATCTATGCTTTCCGGAACATTTTTCAAATCATAATTTATTTCTGGATCATTTTACGAATTTTTTCTAAGGCGCATTGGGGGCCCCCTCAGCCCCGGGGCCCCGTATAATTGATACGGCTGATACGGCGGTAGCTACGCCCCTGATACGTATGTATCTACTACCTTCATGGGATTAATAAAATCAGTCTTGGCCTAACCGGTGTTTCATTCATAACATGGTGGCAGCGGTGGGATAATACCCTAATTTAGCCACCGGCACCGCTACAAACAATCCAGCCTTTCAGTCCTATAGGACAGAAGTGACGTCATGGTGAATTCATAAGTTATTCCGTAGTTGCGTGTCAGTCGGTCGTAACTAACTCGCAATTGGTTGTGGTCAGTATCAGATGCGAACTTTAGGGGCATCGCAGAGTAGGAGGAGCCAGTACATATATTATTATCCATAAGGCTGAGGCGCAATACATTCCCCGGAATGACGGCAATGTTTGTAGCTAGGGTAAAGGCGCAAATGGGCGATGGGGGGCTTGACTACGCGGAGAAATGTGTATTGAATAAATTGTGTGATGCAGATTATCTGGTGGAAAGCGCGTGTTTTTTTTTTAATGGACAGTTGCTGTTTGACTCAAGCGGCCTTAACCTCAGCCTCAGCCGATGAGTACCTGGGAGTTATCAATCATCACACATGACATTATACATATCAGTATACTACATAAAACAATGGACACAATTAGAACTGTAATGTAAAGTAACGAATGTTGGCTGCGATTCACGTACAATCTGAACATAGGAACAATATTCCCTAATTTAGCTCTTCACACGTACGTATAAATAAACATTCACAGCTCGCGCAATCGTGTCTCATGGGACTTCAACAAAGTCGGAGGGAAGCGCGCGGCACGAAATAAAATCCGCGAAACCAAATCGTTACCGCGCAGATTTATACAAAAAACGACACATAAAACTCGTTCACATTTTGATGTAAGAGTAGTTGCTACTTGCATTGACGTAAAGATTGTGTGAATATTCAGAGGATAGGTATAGCTAGCAGCTAGCAGCTATACAAGGCAACAACAAACCCGACGAGGACAACGTTTTTATAGCGACTAATAAATTAAACGTCCAGTTTCCAACGTCACACGCACAAAAAGAAGGTTTTAGTCATGATTTACCGGTTAATATTATCTGCCATTAGGGTCAAGAGAAGTTCAGTGGTGTATTATTTTAAAAATGGCCACGATAGTGTTCCGGGTATGAATCAACGGCGTAATGTAAGTTCACTTGACCAACCTTAGGTTGTATGAAGGTACATATAATAAGCTTGGTACAGTAAAAAATCTGAGTGAACCCAGTTGTCTAGTTGTAAAAGGGTCCTTAACCATAATCCTGCACGTAGCTAATTTTTTATGTTATTGGAATATCACCAAGGGAAACAGTTGAATATGTAAAAGTTCTCCAAAGGATTCTCAGAGGTGGCTAAAGTCTACCAATTCAAACCTGGTCCCATGCGTGGAACTGCAACAGTTATGGGTTGTAATACGGGAGACATTAATTATTTATTGTGAACACAAACAATACGAAATAAACATCGTAACAAAGAACATAGCAATGAATATAATGATTTTGAATACAATACGTTTACAATTTATAGACTAGATGTCTATATCAACACTTAAGAAGGCATCTGAAAATACCGATTCCGAAAAGCTTTGTTCTCTGACTGACGAACGCTAATCGCTGAGATTCATCGTCAGACTCGTCAGTCAAGTATTGTCAATTAAATGATCAATATCACTAAAGGTCACATTATTCAGAAAAAAATATTTATTTGATGTAAAATAGTATACCTATGTAAACATCTCGTATAGAATCTGCGCAATAAAAGTTATTCTGCTACATTTTTCACGGTAGTCACGTACGCTACGACAAAAAATATAACAAAGGTGGTAGCTATCGAGTATCGAGTAATAAATCGTAACCAGCGCCTGTACTACAAGGAAGAAGTGAGCGAGCGCCGAGTACGTGCTGAGTGGGTTTAATGTGGCATTACCACATTCGTGTGGCGCTGGTCGCTGGTCGCCGGTGGCCTTGCGCACCAACTCTAGCTGGTATTCGCATTCTTTCCTACCAGTGTTATTTTTTGCAATTTTTATTGCTGTGAGAATATGGCTTGAAAACTTGTAGACATTTGAAAACTGCGAGCCTTTTAGAGGCTCTACACACGGCGTATTTTCGGCGCCTCAAACGCGATCGTACGAGGAAACACCTCGTCCGCCTCGTCAACTGCAGCGCGGTAAACGCGCAGATCGCGCAGAATACGCCGTGTGCAAAAGCTCTTATGGTTAACCGAACATTTCTGTGCTTGTCAGGTAGAACCAGCTAGTGTCACAAGTGGTCAACGAAGAGCGTGTTTCATAAGTGGAACCTTAGAATAATCAGTGGAACGACGATACAATTTTTATATTAACAGAATTATAAGTACAATAACCTCAGGTCGCCTTACATATTATGTAAACAACCACTATGTCCCAACAACGGAATATTTTTCTAATAAATCATTTCATTTCATTTCACTACTGGTGTAGACTGTAGACAGTCTCCGAAACATGGTTCCGTGAAACATTTACAAAGTGTTTCTGAAATAGTGTTATAAACAAAATTGTTTCTTATGGAATACATGGCTTTATTAAGTTGGAGTTCGTGAACTAGAATATCTACTTAATGAACACGTTACTTAATATTTTGGATCAAAGACTACCGTGGATTTGGCGCAAAATGGGTAGGTACATAGAATATGTGCATTTGGTAACCACAAATATGATATTTAGAACATTACGTTTTACGATAAAGAGTAGCGCAGACCCATTTGGTATTCAAGCAGCCTTGAAGGCACAATACGAGTACCAACACAGGTACAAAAATAACGTCAACTGTTTAAAAATACGGACTACTAAATACAGCGCAATAAGTTTTTTTAAACGTCACGATCACGACACATACCGCCTTAACATTCAATGCCATAATATTTTGCTTTCGAGTTGAGTTTAACTATTGCAATGGAATTTACATCAAGGTAAATACGTCTCATGTCAACTAAATTAATTTTTCTTTGGATGTTAAGAATCAGTTCGGAATATCGGCGCTGTCATTGATATCGTGTGCATACCTCATGGTCACCTGAATTTCTTCAGTTTCCTGAAAACTCCAATTTATATCTTGGAGCCCGTGCTTGGAGCTTAGAAAGTTTTTGTGCCTTGCTCCAGTGGGTTGCAAACAGCAGTGGACAATAAACAATAGGTCGCCGTTTGTTGTCTCCATGTAAATAAATATATTTTTACATTAGGCATCAACAATCAACGTCAGTTGCCTTAACATTACTGGATGTTTTTAAACATTGAAAGCTGCCGAGAAAAACTCTATTTTTGATAATTTTATTTAGATGAGCTGCGTTGCAGCTATGTTGCACGTCGATCAAATTGCTATGGTAAAGACATACTTACTAAATATAATTATTCCATCTTTCCATGGAAATATCATGATCCCATGATCCCTGTACAACTTGCATTCATAGGTTGGCACTTATAGGTAGGAAGCGCAAACTGCATTTTTCGCCAAGCAGAACAGAAACACTGCCTACTGAATTGATTACTTCAGACGTGATCAGCAGGTTCATAACCATAACTAGTTTCCACCACAAGCTCGGCCGCCATTTTCAAGGCTGTCAACGACGGTCGACGTCACAATCAACTAGTCGTAGTCAAAGTATTTCATAAAATAGTAAGATGGTAAAGGTTCCAATTACCGTATAGTATCCTTCTGGGCGGGCGGCGGACCTGGGCGCCGTACGCCGCGGCGTCGGGCTCCGCGTCAGGCACGCACGTACCGATTATAATCCCCATCGCCACCATAACACTGTCCACTGCACCGCACTACGTCCTGCCACTCCTGCCACTCGGTGACCCCATGGGGATTCCAATATAAGTATCCTAACCTTCGCGACTCTGAATTCCCTTACCGTTTGTTCAACAATAACTTTTAATGTCGTAAACACACTTGGTTTTTTTAGCTCGTACACTTTAGAAGAATCAGTTAGTAAACAAATGAAACAAGCGTTTGTATCACACGCTGTAGTAAACAAATAAAGAAACGTTTGTATCACACGCTGGATGGATTGAGACTGGTTCTCGCCGCCGCGCCGGTTCTCGGTGGCGGAGTGGCCGAGTGGCTGACTGTCGGCACGCGAGCCGTGACGTCACGCGCTGACCGTGCGTCACTGAGGGTAACGACTGTCTTGCTGGTCAACAGGTGCGGCCGGGAACACGCTACTGTGTGTGTTGGTACACCATGGAATGACAACATTGATAACACGTCGAGCGCTACTAGAGGTATACTGCTCCCGTGACACAAATAGGAGTTCAAAGCTATGTGACACTGAACACGCCAAGATGTTCGCTTGTCTACTTGTTCACGCCATCTCGATTGAGGTGCTGGCTACCGTTTACGATCTATCAAAGTATTACACTTATTGAGAACGATGACCTACAAAATAAGGATAGATATATTAAACTTTCGTCAAGAGTTTCTTCTTACATGGAAAAGCTCAGGAAGAACAAACGCGTTAATTTTTCTATGAAGATTCTGATTCCGTAGAGTTAGACTTTGTTACAAATACGTTACACGATTGAAATTCTGTTTGAGTCACGAATTCGAGGAGAATCAATAATTATCTACCTACCAATAACAAAATTTCGATGTAACTGACCGCGACACGGTCTACATATTTTATGAGCATACATACTGAGGACTATGGAAGGAATGATTTCCTTCCATAGTCCTCACTCAGTACTAAAAACAGATTAGATTTAATGACAAACGGGTTTCATAGTTTAAAACCAAAATTAAATTAAAGTATGTTTTTATCCCAGGAAATAGACATACGTATATGTATAAGTAGGTAACGCCGCGATTTCACAATACACAATAATACATCAGCGAGAGCAATTTTTCTAATATAAAATTATCCAGTGTACAAAATTTCTTGAGTGCTTCCGTGCTTCGGAGTGCACGTAAAGGTGTTGTTATCGCGAGATAACAGTCGTTAGGCCAGGAGGTCGAAGGCCCTCGAGCGGCACGAAAGCCTTACCCACTAACCCCTTCACCAATCCGCACTGGAGCAGCGTGGTGGAGTAACCTCTAGACCTCCTAAGCTCGCCAGCCAGTGTACAGAAGTAGTCATCGTCGCGTGTACACTGTACAATGACCAGTAACAGTGGGATACGACCAGTGTCCACATTGACTAATTAACTTAATTGGTTTTCCGTTAAGCACATTAAAACCTGACAAGTGCACTCAGCTCGTGACGTCAGCAGCAGCTAGGTGTCGCTGGCGCCAGCTGCCGCCGCGCCCCGTCGCGTCGCCGTCGCTTCCAGATTTAGATTAAAACCTCACGCGAAGCCTTTATAAATACACTGCACACGGAGAGTAGAAAGAAAGTATTACCTATTCTGCACTCGCTAATAAACACGAGGAAATATTTTACTGAAATAAATTGATATTTATCACGCGGTTAATAGTACAGGAGCCGTGTTGGAGGCATTTCTGGACCCATCTGCTTACCGGATAAAAATTGTTTTATATCAAATATCTTATGTAAAGAAAAGTATCACGACTGGGTTACCTAAAAATATATCCAAGGCTATATACAGTGTGGAAAAAAAATTTGGGTGGAGGAAAAGTACCCTGAATATTAATGATGGCAAATTTTATTAAAAGAAAACATTCCTTTATTTTCACGAATAAGTAAAACTGCATTCAAAGATTTTTGATAAATAACCTGCTTGAGCCGGGAATCGGACCTGTAAAATGTGAAAAAAATCTTGTACATATTTTATGATACCAATTGAAAGGGTCATTCACAAGGATCAATTTCTTACATAGTATCTTAAATTAAAGGATGATCAAGAAAAATATGAGTTAGTTGAAAAATATAGATTACCATTTACCAACCATCAACCACATTCATACGGCATAGAAAATGAAGTGAAATAAAAACCGCCACATGTCGGCCATAACAAAATGATGTCGCCACATCAACATTTAACGAGGTTGTAACTTGTATGACGTAACAGTTTGATATTGAACCAATGAGTCGTCCGCCTAACACAATAACCAAAATATTACGTCTCTCACCTAATCTCATATAAACATGCCAGTTTAATACGACGCGCGACCAAATTACACGTAAGCGGCTTCTTTAATTAGATTTCTGTCGAGGACATTTTGTGACATAATATTAAAATACGTATGTGCCCCTACTTGCGGTCTCAAAATCGATTTATCAACGTTTATAATCGTGCAAAACTTTTCTAGTATGCTTAAGATGATGTTAAGTTACTCGAATCGGAATGGAGATTCATATTGGTAACAGGTAAACAATAGAAAGATAACAAAGACTGGTCTAGCTTACATGCTGCTGCAAACTAAATGCCTCCGTTACCGGGAGGTGTTACAAAACAGAATCAAATCAAGACTAATATGATTGATAATTTATAAAAAACTAACATTATTTGTTGTACATTAATAGAGCGTTGTGAAACATTTATAGACACAGAACTTGAATAAATCGCCGTAGTACGAAAGCGTCGCGTCGCAACGTCACGCCGCGCCGGAGGAAATACGAAAAGAATTTACGAGCGGCTGTAAATTTAACACTTGAAATGATATCCGGGCGGACGATGAAAAACGGCTAAGTGGAAATTATCTACGACACAGTAACCACACTAGGGAAAAATAACATTCTTTTTGGAACAACGTATGAAGGGATAAATAAGGGTAGTGAGTGCGGGTTAACCCTTTTTATAGATATGAAAATACTGGGCGTGGAGTGGCTTTAAGTGTACTAGTGTAGACTGTAGACTGTGTAGTGTATCTGTACAAACTTGAAGACAAGCCAAAACGCCACAGCACTATTGTTATATTATTGAGAACTGAAATGGCACTCTTCACATCCATAAATATTGCTGGTCCCAGACTCTTGTTACATCAAAATAATATAGAGTCAATAACACTAGATTTTGTCTTTGGTCAGACAATAAACATTGGCGAATCGATAGACTTTATACAATAAAAAAAAATATTATCCTAGGCGGGAATCCACAATTCAATATTATAACACTCTGAGAATCAATAAATTAGAGACAACAACCCATTTATATCTTTAGCTTAAACAACGCTGTTTGGAAAATAAGCAAAAGTAGAGGAGAGAAAAACAAGGATTGTTGGTAGCGACGTGATAATGAAACTACATCAACATTGAATTTAATCTAACAATAAGTAATGAAATCAAGAAACATGAGAGATATCAATAACACTCGTGCTTCGAAACAAATCTCCGAGGTTTTATTATCAAATTGCCATTTTACCTTCGGCTGAGCCCAACATACTTTTAGCGACAGAAAAATACTTCTGAATCCATCTTTATAATCTACAGGAATTAAAAATCAACGCAAGATTCTCCAATCTACTTTAAGTAATCGCTTTTGTTCGATTACAAAAATTTGCCAGAAATCTCTCCAACATAATTCTATAAAGAACACAGAAGTACAGAACATGAAACAACTAGAAGCATCACCCGTAATCTATCCTTGCTATCGTTCTGAACGTTACGAGCGCATAAAGTACGCCATTATCATAAATACGCAAAACGTACCTCTGTTACTACCCATTTGTGTAAATACAAAAGACAAAATCAAACGTTTTACCTTAATTCCTTTAAGTGAAATAAATGAATACAACAATAATTCTAGAAACATTTCGACTTTTGTGAACAAAAGTGAAAATAACGAAATCATAACTAAATATTAAGATTTAAATCAATCTGATGAAGAGTATTAACGGCATAAACGAGTGGATGAAATCAAATCGTCAATACAAATTCGGGGCATGACGTCAATCATCTTTACGATCACCGGCATGAGCTGGAAGCGAAGAAACCGGAGTTACAACCGAAGCCTGAACTAGCGTTGCGTGCGGCTTATCGCACTCCAAGATAATTACGGCAGCTAGACCGCCACGAGCCGCGCCGCTACCAGCGCTACCCTTTTAGTCTCCAGCTCCAAGGATTTTAAATACAACCGACATTAACTTAATTACTGTTTGCTCAACACTCAGCTGGTGTCAACAGGTAAGTGATTTGTTAAATTAACCTGATCTATAGAACTAGATAAGCAACAATTAATTATTGTGACCTACTAAAACGATTCTTCATCCAATCGAAGTTCATTAAACACAAATGCGCATTTATAACCGACATCGAAAAAGGAGAAGGTTCTCAATTAGACTGTATTTTTTTTTATGCTTGTTACCTCAGTATTTTCGACTGGGTGAACTGTTTTTGATGATTCTTTTTTTTAATCGAAAGCTGGTGCTTGTCATGTAGTCCCACTTAAATTTGAGCGAGATTTGACTAGTAGCTTTTGAGTTATCCCTAAGTTTGAAGTCGGTTATTTTTTGTCAAGAATTATAATTAATTTTGTCAAGGATTACTACGATACGGATGAATATTGTGGAAACCGATACATATTTTATCGAGCGACGTCAAAATGAGCCGCCAGCTATTTTTGTAGGTTTATTATGTTGGCTTTATATCGTGATGTGAATAAGTGATAAATTGGCAGTAGGTACTGTGAGTTCTCACGTTACAAAAAAGGAGAATTTAGGTCAAAGCTAATTTGACGTTTCGACCGCCTTTTGAGGGCACTAACCTATGCTACTCTAAATTTACTAAATTTATTTATACTTCACGACGAACTATTTTGAAGGTAATTTGTAAACGATTCAAAATAGGGCGATACCCAGATATACTCGTAGGTCAGAGGAAATACTAAATTCACTCGGGTACACACTTAGACTATTTGAAATTACACAACTAATTAATACTTGTAAAAACTGCAAATAGAAGAGAACCCTAAGCATAATTTAGAATTACTGGATATTGACGACAGCCACGAATCTACCAACAGCTACAACATGCTATTTACTATAACGATTGACTCGTTTTAAAATCTATTAAAATTAATCAGTTAATAGTCAACAAGAAACACATAAGGTTAGGAATAATCTCAAGAAAATGAAGTGAAACAACTTTCGCTCGGAAACAGCTAAAGGAAGCCACTGAAGGTTGGTTACTCCAACGTTACAACGCCGCAACACTGTTTAGCCACGCGATGTCAGGAAAAAAATAAAATTTTACAACTCTACGTAAGTGGGGTAACACTTACTTTGTAAGATATGAGGTTATTTTGAAACAAGGCATGGCATCGTACTTCAATAAAGATTTTCATTAGGACGGTTTCTTCGTGATAATTAATAAATTCACTGAGGAATGGTTTAAATAAAGTTGTAAACAAATATAAGTCCTGAAGCTACGGGCGAAAGACTCGTAATATCGATAAAGGTTATTTTCAGAAACTCGTTTATCGTCCCGTCAAATTAAATTTCGTTCCTACTTTGTCCTCGTCCATGTTTCATAACTTAGTTTGACATAATATCCTTCCTAGAGACAAAAAGTAACAAATCCAACCGTAAGAATACGGTACCATTGTTATTTCTGTCAACAAAAGGATTATACTGGTATGACACAAGAAGTTATCGCTTCCAGTAAAACAAAAACAGCCCACGTTAAACTGTCGGCGCAGAATAAATAATACACGATCGATCAGAAAAGTAATGCCTGTATATCCTTTGACAAAACGTCAGGAATTGAATGTGTGGCGAAAATCCGTGCCCATAAATAAAAAGATTTATGGCAGACGATGAAATAAATGACGTGACGGTCGAAAGCCCAGATTGTGGCCATCTATATGGAGTACGCAATAAATGTATCTCTTTTAATCTTAGAAATAGGGAAAGAGAAAGAAATATAGGAAAGATCGGGCCGGTCTTTACGATTGAAGCGTGAGATTAGTTTGAAGTAGGAGTGTCATGGGTCGGGAATGGGGGTGACGGCACATCACATTTATCACATGAAGTCATCAAGTTGAAACAAAAGCAATGTGATTTTATTTGTTTATTCTGGACAGAGGTTGTTAAGGCAGACATAATATGCATGTAAATGCATGTATGCATGTAAATATTGTATTATGTAGCAGAGCAATCAGCGTATAAGGACTCACATAATACATAGATCCATATTTGCTTTCCAGCCTCCCTTGACATGAAGGGGACATTGATTATTAGGTCAGAATAAAAACACTAGATAATAGATAGTATCCACTTATTTTCCGTTGAACGGGATTTAGAAAAATCTCAGTTAAGTCGTGGACAGCCTGGTATATAACGTGAACGAACTCAATCCCCGGGGAAACTAAAACAAGCGGCCGCTAAGTGCTCTTTGTTTGTGCCGTCTTACAACTGATGGGTTACTTTTTCAATCTGCTCAAAGGCTTCGTATAAGCCGAAATTGATGAGGATTTCAGTTTTCGGTTATGAAAATAAATCAGAGTAAGAGGCTTTCCAATTATTTTTAGACGTAGAAGCATGAATATTAATTTAAAATTTGTGTAAGTTTTAGCGAAGAAGAACTATTTTAAAATACAATATTTTAATTAGTATCAAATAATGGCGAGAGCCTAAAGTGTATTATACCTAATTATCCCAGTGCAGAACTGCGGAAGTTCACATGAGATAGCGGGGCCGACGCTCGGAGTACCGCTTATGAAATTTTGTCACTAGCGGTCATCGGTCCACAGTTCAATCATTTCGAATAACATGCAATCAATCGGAAATAGGGCATACATTTGATTGTTTGCATGATATATTATTCTGTTCTAAATTGCGAACAGAACTTAGATATCTCGAAAGAAACTAGTTTACAGTTAGACTGTGAATGAACCCCACTTCCACATCTATTTGTAGAGTGAGATCAACCAAGTGTGTTATTGCATAGCAACCACAATTTCCTTCTGGCAAACCTTTGTACCTTCAAGGATCAAGAGAATGACCCCGTAGCTTTTATAATATGCGGAACAATTTCCCTAGTTAGAGAGAATAGAAAAAACGTTTGAAAAGGCAAGGAGTCGTTAAGAGGGATTATTGTCTCCCTTGCGAGAGACCACAGTCATTACCTGTAGATTCAATCCTCTCATAGAATAAAGAATAAAAATTGCAGAATAGGAATGCTGTAATTAAACTTTAAGAATTGCAGCATGGACTATATTCTTTTAGCGCAAGTTTTCTATTTTCAATGGCGCGGGCGTTGGAGATTCCCTGCCCTCAGATATCCCGGCCCTCGGTGTATTATTAGTAGAAACCAACTTTTCCTACTTTTCCTTTTCCTTAATTAATATAGGAAAGTTTCGTTCATTCTAGTATTATTATAATGAATTCACAAGTTCGTTGCCGCTATGAAGCCAGTACAAGTTTCAAAATGTTTTTAAATATTATGTTTAAGGTAGTGTAGTGTAAATGCCGAATGTTCAGTGTTTATTTTATTGAATAGCAATGCTAACTGATCTTTTTTACAACGTAAGTTCAAATTATGTCTATCAATATAACTTTGTCTTCCACAAACTTTGTATCGGCAATTTGTAACATCGGGCCCCGGGGACATATAGACACGTCCCAGTCGGGTTTGGAAGTTTATTACGATGTTCAGCTGTAAAGCGAGAGGCCATTTCTAATTATCCTTTTGACGACTGGTTTCATTCCGAATCTATGTACACGGCGACTGCTTTATTAATGGCTCTCGATAAAGCTTGCTTTTCTTTGCTCTTTGTTTCGGATGACACGCGTGAAATCCATAGAAAAACGTTAAGGGTGATGGCTTGAAATACATTAGTGTCTCTAATCGTTAGCAAAAAGCCACGGGCGGCATAAGAATATTAGGAATTGGATCAGCTACAGCCAATAAATAGGTAGAAGGTAATTCTATAGTACAAAATGATATATGGGTAATATCCCTAATCCCCCTCGAAGCACAAAACAAAAAGTTAATTTCTGAACAACAAATTTCTTCCTAAATTATTCACGAACATCCGAAGTTTGTATCGAAATGGAGTAATATCTGTCGCGGGACCAACTCGCGCTGCGAGAGAGATTATTATCTCGTAAATAAAAACTTTCCCAGCGATCAAATATTGAAGTTTGAACAGGCTATTGTGACATTTGTGACTTTGTTGTGACATGCCTACTCCTAGTAAGACAACGGAGAGAATTGGATGCTATACTTATTAGCCGATTTCAAAAACGAAGAAGGCTCTTTTATGTGTTTTTTATGCTTGTTACCTCAAAAATTTTATCCACCGATTTGAAAAAATTCAAAGAATAGCCGAATATAATTCTAGATAATAAATAAATAATAAGAAATATGCACAGTAAAAAGCTGTTGAGCGATTTCTTGCAGGTAGGGATCGAAGTTTAAAATGCAGAGTACCTATTTCTGGTGGATATAATAGGGATGTTGACTAATTTTAGGATTCAATTTCATTTTATAGATAGAACCTTAAGATTCACGAAAAAAATATTATAAAAATAATAATCTTCAATTTAAAAACAAAAATTGATAAATAAAAATCATTTTCAAATTTCCCGCCAAAAACGTCACGTGACGTCACTAAAGCAAAAAAAGCAAAGCAACAACCCATAATTGTCCCACTGCTGGGCTCGGGGTCTCCTCTCACAATGTGAGGGGTATAGGCCATAGTCTACCACGCTGGCCAAGTGCGAATTGGTAGACTTCACACACCTTTGAGAACTTTGTGGAGGACTCTCCGGTGTGCAGGTTTCCTCACGATGTTTTCCTTCACCGAAGCAAGTGATAATTAACTTCTAATACGCACATAATATTTGAAAATCAGAGGTGCGTGCCAGGATTTGAACTCGGGCCTCTCCGTTCGAGAGACCAACGTTCTAACCGCTAGGCTATCACTGCTTTCGTGACGTCACTAGCCGATATTCAATACTATCTGTCGACTGAAGTTAGTTGCACTTTCATATTATAAAATAGGAACAATGACGTCATAAGCTCCAAACGGCGTTTGAGGTCACGTGACAGTGAGTACTATTTTTTACATTTTAAAATAATTATATTTAATTTATATTGATTGATTTCGACAAAAGAATAATATTTTAGGTGTTTAAATGTTTTCCTTGATACTTTAAACATAAATTTATTTTAATATACTGATAGTGTCAACATCCCTATTATGAACGAATGTTGTAATGCTGTGAAATACAATACAACCAAGTGTCACAATGTCACCTAACAAGCTACAAGATCGAGGTTGAAAGCTAACAGCATTACAATATCGTTTTCATCACAAACACACGTCGTATCCGTGTCACGTGATGTCTCATGCCCTACGTCTGTCCCCGCTGTCCCCATCTCCCCACGGAGATGTCTCAACATTAAGAAACTTTTCGCAACCTTAAAAGAGGCATAGCTACACGTCGATTATTGTATCTTGTGTTTATGTTATACACAGATACACACATTTTCCAATCAAATAGATGCTCAACACCCCATTCATATTTCTTTATTGAACATCCCGTAATTAGTTACTAGTAGATATTATTATTTCTATAAAAACTTGTAATAATACAAGCTGACAACGCCAACAAATTAATGTCAAGTTTGTTCGTTTCATCTTTTTTATAAGGCACAAACATTTATTACCCCGACCCTGACTGTTTAGAAGTAAGCGCACAATCACCAGCTATTCACGTTCCGGCTCCAGCCGACGCTGCGGCGGAGACTTTAAAATAAAATGTAAACTAAATAAACTGGGTTTAACGTAAATATGTCAAGCACACAAAACATCGGCCGAGTCAAAGGCTGTCTGCATCTCGCACCCACCAGCGAGGAAGTGTGGACTGCACCGTAATATCGTACCGTGAGTTGTGACGTCTAATGCACATGGGTCCAAAATCAGATCTTCCTTGTTTTGAACCATACGATCTAACCTTTACTAATCTAATCTAATCGATCTACGTCTAATACAAAAATACAAGTTAAATTAAAACAACTTCATTCACGGCGTTATCTAGGTGTCCACGGATCGATGAGCAAAGGTGGAAAAACAAAGATGTTACCATCTCTCTTACACTAGGATTGCATGGAGTCTGACCCAAGTCAAAAGGAAAACATAAATATAAGACGTGAAACAAAATGCTCAGTAGTATCCAGCTAGTGGGAATGAATGCACCAATCGAAACGAGCCCCAGTTTATCATTACACCGATAAAATATAACAAATAAACAAAACAAAATATTTACTCTTTATTGTGCACACACAAGGAAAAATAATTTGTAAAAGTATAAAACACAAAAGGCGGTAACTACCAATAACTACCTTGATGAATACGTTATTTTAGCAAATACAAGTTTTCAATTCTTCGAACTGAGTTGTGCTTTCAGAGCTTTTGTGTACGTAACACCGATTCAGGCTGCTATTAATGTAGCAACCTTTTATTTAACATCATGTGAACTATTCAGAAGTAATTATAAAATCCCCCATTACGAGAATATCGTGCCATACGCGATGCAATAGATTTTAATTTTATTTTCCGTATTATTCAACAAAAAACAACCAACATTCACCAGCAGTTACATAAGAATTGACCACTTAAATTAGGTTGTTCAGGTAAATTACATAATAGTAAGCCCTGAAAGACTGGTACCTGATCTAAGAATGTGATGATTGATATCTATTGTATTTTTAATGTAACTAGACCACAAGCAAGCCGACCATCCGCCTGATAGTAAGTGCCCACCGTCACCCATGGACATCCGCAGTTGCCGATTGCCGATGCCAACACCAAGAAGGAAGAGAGAGAAAGCACGAACTGACTTCCAGACCCCCCGCCGGAACACGAAGAGTCGTTTGGCGGCTGACTTCAACAGGATACTAGCTAGCCAGGCAGGATTCATAATTCAGGAAAGATATATACATAATAATAAAAGTAATAATATTAATGACTTAATAATACTGATAAGGAAAATTATTATAAATTTATTCATAAAATTGAGATAGGTTTAATGGCAGGTAATAGCCCAGCGGCTCGGAGGCTGCGCCGGCCCGGTAGCCGGTCTGCCGGTAGCAAGCGATCAATATCATCGGCAATTAAAAGCAAACCTACTTACTGTATATTAAATAATATAATAAAATATTAATAATAAATAAAAATAAAATATTAACTAGGTATATTAAATGCGTTATTATCTTACACATTTATGAAGAGCGACTGACTGATAACACCTTCCATCTATATAGAACAATCGTTATCGATAAACTTTCGTTTACAATGCCATTGAAGCAAAACGAATCGACCTTTCTTTTGAGGCAATCTCATCTCATCTGTCATACCGTTTGACTGTAAAACAGTCATATTGTTCATACAGAAATTGTAACTTGTGACTCTCTACTAGATGGCGCTACAGATGTAGGACCTATAGCGATCTATAATATTGAACAATGAACATTAAAAAATCTGTATTGCATCGTTATCCACTTTGTTGTGTTGAGTCTTGCCACTTGCTACTAGATGGCGCGACATATGCGTTTACATATGGATGCGAGGAGAATATTTTTGATTATTTTTTATAAACGAATGCTAATCCATTTTTTCTTCCTTTGCATGCCGTTTAGTTTGTTCGCACATAATGCATTTTACACGTAGGTAGAGAATTCTTATAACAACATCACTGCACAGGCACACTGAGGACGCATGTCTGTTTATAAAGCAGTAAAAATAACTGGTTCTTCGAATAAACATATGAATTGACCATGTCATCGCAACGTCTGTTCGCCTTTCTTGAGGACAAAGTAGTTCGTTCAGTTGCTTATTCATTCGGTGAAAAGGTGATTTCGTACATATAAGTGAGATTTCTGTTGCGAACGCTTTGAAACGCGAAGTTACTACTGAATTCACATCACAGTTCTGGATATGAACAATTTTTCGTATTATGAATTTACCAAACAAGCTGTCATAGCTGTGTTAATAATATTCATGCAAAGGAGACTCGGACTTGTGGACTGCCGACCGAAACACGTAAAATGAAAATATTGTGAAATGATCAAAATTACAGTCATATTTTTCCATTTTTAAATATTAAATATCAGGCTTAAGATTCACTGAGAGTGAATCTCTCCAATGGCGACGAGTGGGAAAGGAGCTGCCACGTTTTTAATGAAAGCGCGGGCCGGTAACGACCCGCCACCGCCACCGCCGCGCCGAACGCGACACCTGCCGGTCGGATATAGCCCGCGGGAAATAAAACCTGCTCCCGAGTGCACGTGGATACGTGCAGAGTAATTGTACGGAAATCTACCTCGCCGCACTTGTATTAGACGAACACCGTACTGAGTGTTGCTCGAAAATAAATACCGTACATTGATCCCGTTTAAAATCCACTTTTAAAGCTTTCCTAAAAGAGGTATTGATTCACGAGCAGACGTAAAGTGATTCTCTTAGAAGATGTTATATCCTTTTATTCTTTTATCAACGTATAAAGCTCTCAAAAAGGTCAAGCACCAAAATCTGGAGTCGGTCACAAATGCGTTGCTCACAGCCTGACATGCGCACGTAACTTATTTGCTCTTTCTATAGCGGCTTGATATTAGAGATAATAAATCAAGTTTCCTTTTCACGTGAAACTAGGACTGGCACAGAAGTCAATAAAAGCGAAATCCATCCAATCGTAACTTCGCAGGCCGCAATACATCTCGATTAGATTATTGAACAATCGTCATAAAGTCTCAAAAATATTTCCACAAAGCTTCTGAAGTAAGGTTTACGATTTCATAACATGATTTAAGAGCGCGCGTGTTCATTATTATGCACCGAGTGGGACTACGCCGCGCCGCGCCGCCTCTGTGGGGTCTTCGGTCTGGAACTCGATTTGGAACTGAAAAGGGAACTCGTAAACGCGCAATTCTGCCAGATTTAAATCAAGCGACCCATTCACGATTAAAATACAATTACATTAATTACAATATGGTGAGGAATTGAGGTTCAAAGAAATCTTATTCAAAGCACATCGTATTTTTGTGGACAGAAATAAATACTTTGATTTTATCAGTAGCGTGTTTTATGTTAAGTTGGTTATATATTTTATTTTTTTTATTAAGAGGATCCTCTCATCCTTAAGTGTAAGCCAATTTCCTCCGCTCGTAGTGCACTCTGGTCTTCAGCAAAACAACGTAAGAGGCAATGGCATCCAGTCTTTGCTGTTGATGAGTTCAATCTCGACGGTACGTGGACGTTATTCATATCCATGGGCGATAGTGATCACTTACCTACCATCTTTGCTTTGCTGTGTCAAATAAAAAAACGCACAGAACAACAATGGTGTATGATCGTTATAACTGTGATAGACGATAGCGAAGTGAGGGCGGTGAATTACCGTCGCCGTGAGATAAATTGATAAAAGTGCTCCGAATGTAACACGACTTCTATTTTATTTGCGGAGTGAATAAAAAGTTTCTACTTTACCTATGTTGCAAAGAACCAACAGAGTGAGTTTATTAATCCATGAATAATATTTGCGAAAGGAGGTGGCCAACATCTGTATGGGCATTTGCCCCATTTGTGAAGTATAATGTACACATACTATTTTTACCTTACATTTAAGCTTACAATATCTACTTTGATAATTTTATCAATAAAAATCTCTAGAACTCGGGATTCTCCTTTTACGGGCAGTTTTAGCTTTTGTAGTTTGACATTCTGCAAAACATATGTAATCGTGAAAAAGTGTTTTAAAGAGCGATTTTTGTATTAAATATATACTATTTATCTTTTGGATAATTAAATTAATATATGTCTTTTACTTTAATTATGACTTTATGACCTTATTCCTACAAAAAGAAGTACCAGCAGTACTAAATAAAATATACGTATTAACTTGTCACCTACCTATCTGTAAATATTCAGAAGCAAACGTAATAGGTATAAATAAAACTGCATATTGATATTATTAAGTGTTTCATTATATACATTTAGGTACACATATGTAAAAATTAAGGAATAAAATATAACAATAGTACCAAATAAGGTGATGCATTAAATTTTTTTTCAAATTCAAAATCATTTATTCGTTTAGGTATCATTGATACACTTATGCACGTAATTTTTTAATCAACCAGTCTTTCGCAAAGGTGTTTTGTCATGGAGGACAAAAAAAGCTGTAAAAAATCTCCTCAACACATCTTTTAAAAATAAAAATATAATATATAATATATTTATTACAAAAAAATATACAGCTTGTACAGAACTGGTTGCAGAGCTGGTCATTTCCATGCGTCTTTGTCATTTATGTACTCATCTACAGTATAGTAGCGTTTGCCTAAAAGTTGAAAGAAAAAAATGTTAGGATCCTATTATAAAATAGAGCTTATTTTCTAAACGTATTGCAAAAAAACAGGAATATTGTACATTGCCGCGCGAACCTAGTCGTAGTAAGCACTACTTAATAGTAAAGAAAAATGCTATACCTGTACTTCAGTGATCCATTCTACCAATATGGATTGCAGGTTTCTTGCTAAGGAAGATATGGAGTGACGTGCTACGCGCTCAATATCAACCGCGCAATTAATGCACCTCATGGCAAAAAATCAAATACAATTAATATTTTGCAGAAATGAAACTGAAAAATATTATTTTGGCAAATGACAATATAGTAGACATTCGCACTTCTGTCAGCCAATTGTCAACCTCCAGTGATGCCGGTCACTCACATTCGCGCGAATACGCGAACCCACAAGTGTGGGACGACCTTCGCGAATGATTATGCGAAGTTTTGGAGACATTCGGGGTTTTCCAAGCTGTGTCGGTTTTTTGTCGCACATCAAAGCGCGCGAACCTCGAACCTTCGTGTAGTCTCCCAGCACACGACTAAAAAGGTGATGTATCTCCTAATTTTTCGTGGTTGAAAATGGATTTGAATGACGACAACATAATAAAAACAGCAAGATTGAACATTCGTGAACAAAGTGTAGGAGGAAGCGGAAATGGGCTTGTATACCATATTATGCGAACCCATTTTCTTGACCGCCCTTCACATATGTGCAAACATTCGTAAAAATGTCAAACATTTGCGCGCATGTGAGTGACCGGGGTGATAGCAATGGAGGTAGCAAAAGTATATTTGTATACAATACAACTTATTATTATTGTTAATTTATTATATCTACTCACGGCGGAGTTCAGAAGAAAATTAAAATTCTAGTTATGTTATAATAAATGGAAAATATGTCTTTTCAGAGGACTAAAACCTTGTACAAAAAAACGTATTTTAACCATTTCCGGGGTAAATATTGGCCACCTCCTTTTTAATTTTCACATTCTTGAATTTATATATGGGCACGATTTGTCAATTTATCTGACCTAGGAGGTTATTTGTTTACGTACGTTTGCATAAGAATGTTGCCATTTTTCTCCAAAACGGCAGAATTTGGGATTCATCGGCGATTATTGTTAGGTAAGGCTTTTGCGCTTAAAAACGAATTTTATCATTCCAAAACGGCTAAGTTAGATAGGTACGGATAAAATATTTTAATATGTAATATTGTTCATAACCTCTAATTGTCAGGCAAAGCTGTTGGTTAAATCCTTACAGGGAAAGAAAAATATTCCTACATGCATTTACAGCATTTAACCCTGTCACTTCGAGTCCAATACGGAATTGCTAGTTTTTATTTTTCTATTAGTTATGTTACTAAGCTTGCGTGGCTGGATGTTGTTCATTTGCAAGAAACTTTTTCCATACTGCTATCGTTCATACCACAATACAAGAACCTTGCCAAAGACATGTAAGGCGTTGACCTGATATGGGTTAATTATGTTGATGAGTAACAAGTTTATTCTGCTCCCACAGACTACAATAAGTAAGAAGAGTGCAGCTCTACAGGCTGGCTACCGACCACATTATTAGGTACTTCCTCTTCAGTCGTATCGACGGTGGTGAGTCATGCAGTTCAAGTTAACATTAATACAAGGTCATGTATCGAATTAATTACAACATTCAACGTAAATCAGATATATTATAATATAGATATTATATCTTAAAACCGTGTTTTAGGCCTTATTTAATTGGTTCGGGTATAGAGAAAATTTAATATTGCTGAAGCAAATGATTTTATCATTTTGGACCTCTTCTGGATGTTCAATATTGTGATTCCAACTCATGATTTTCCATGAAACTCGCCGTGCCGTTTGCGTGTGTAGGTACACAATACAGTTAAAATTGTGAGTAACTTTTTAAGTAACTTGCAAATATATTAACCTTTTCACCGCCCGACTTCCTAACAGTTGTGCCCCCAGCGCCCGGCACAGTGAATCATAAAATAAATACCTACAACAAAGAGGTATGTACAATACTCCAGTTTTTTGAGGCGGATAATACAATTGTCTGAAAAAAAAGTAATCCGTCTAAATTCAGACTAAAAATAATTTCTAGGACTTCTAAATATGAGATTAAAGTATATTACATTGTAAATGATGACTTAGTTAATTATCTAATACCTTTATTAAAGAAGCAATTCTTGTACATATAATATTCTGAGCTTCGAAAACGGCTCCAACGATTTTCATGAGTATGCAAGGGGGTTTGGGGGCGATAAATCAATCTAGCTAGGATTTATTTTTAGAAAATGTAGTTTTATCTGTGTCGGAAATTAAAAACTGCTACAATAGACTCTTCTTGACATCTATTGGCAAGTAGCATCACTAAAGCTGCTTCAGTAGATGGCGTTGTTTGCTAAAAAAATATCGAGCAAAGCTCGGTCATCCGGTTACTTTACCTAATATGTTCATCTTTTCAATAGAAAGCAACGTAATAAAATAAAAAAGCAGATTAAACGAGCACTGGTATTAGGTCGTAAATATACGACCCTGGCGAAATGGACACGGAAACGTCTGTCGGATTAATCCGACCTAGGCGGTTAAAGGGTTAAACATTTAGAAAGATTGAATTTCTACAATAAGTCAGAAGTAATTCTAGAGCAGTGTGGATTTCCATTCAAGTTATTTGAGGTTCCTCTCTAAAAGCGGCTTCAACACGGCCGGGCCGGGTGTAAAGCGAGTTTATCGCGTAGTTGCTGGCATTCAGTGATATATTGCTATTTGCTATCCACAGGCCATCTTCACGTGTCTAAATATCACTGCTGCCTGAACTCCCAGATGTACACATCCAGTGTCATAAACACAGAAACCTAAACAGCAATAGCTCTGACCTGTCCTTCATTTAGGTCGTAAATGATGATCAGCTAATCGTAAGCTTCCCTGCAAACTGCAATTGCATCGTAATATGAGTCACGCATTGAATTAATATAGGTATCTGCACAAGGATTTGTTTCATAATGCTTGCAGCTGCCCCGTGCCCGAGCGACTAGCTCAGATGGGAATTGGGAGGTTGACAGCCTTGGTCTAATCCGATCGTGCCATGTTTGAACATTTGGTACATTGCTGATGTCGCAACTGAACTAGTAATGGCCACTACTAATTATTGATGGACGACGCACAGCTGAATGACCATATGCCTTATGGTTACTTTATGGTTATGACCACCGAGGCATGGGGATCATGGCTAAAACGGCCCAACAATGTATGGTGGTAGTTGTTCTCGGTCGATTATCAACCACCATCAAATTCCGTCGGGAGCTTATCAATATGCTTTGTTAATCAGCCATGAATTGTTTACTTATCTATCGGATGTAACTAAATCAAATATTACCATTGAATGGAAATTGCCAGAACCACACAAGTCAAACTATTGTGTATTTGGCCACGTAATTGTAGAGACATCGGAGAGTAGGGAGAATTTCGCACATTTAAGAACAAAAAGCAGTTAACATTTTATTGAGCAGTGAGCACTATCGAGGATGTAGCGGCGAGGACCGCGCAGTGTGTCACAAGACTCACAAGTTCACAACGTTTGCACAACTAATGGACTCGCTTGAATAAAAGATTCCAGCATTCATTAACGTCGGCCCGCAAACTATTCACAGCTGCGAATTGATTAGCACCAGCCACCATGCACTAATTAATAGACTTCTAAGTACATAATAAGACCAGCAAAACAGTCGAAACTAAACATGTTTATTGGTCACAAACTTTGCTGTTGTAAAATATTACTTTAGCACTCGGGTAAACAAACACGTGTTTATTACTATCCTCGGCGTGATTTCGGCATCGATTTTCGGATTTAACGCCACCTATTATCGGGTGATAGCAAGGTGGGTCGTGAGGGACGCGACCGTCCGCGCCCAGCGCCCGTCGGCGACTGGCTCGACGCTCGAGCCGAGAGCCCGAGAGCCAGACTGGGGGCTGGGATGGGAACAGGGGACTGGGGGCTGGGAACTCGTGAGGACGGGGTCCTGCGCCAGGAGAACGAATATGAATTTCACAGTGAGCTTGTTGGGAGTAATGAATGTCTCAAATCTAGTATTGTTGCTATAATGACGCTCAAGATCGGGTTCTACAATCCTCAGACAAGCGCGATGAAAGCGTTTGCTTAGTTGGTAGCGTATGGGTGTATCTGATGTTATTATTACGACGTCATCATCATCTGTTTTCTTGGTTTCCACTTTTTACGAAGAGGTTGACCTTACAGGCAAAAGAATGAATTGATAGTATTTCTTAACTTTTTAAAAAGTAAAAAATATACGAGCAGCTTATAAGGAACCAAAAGCAGCATACACACGAGCACACTTAAGCGCATGAAAACATGCTGAAAAAGAAACAGAACAGCATCTCAGAACCGCGCAACAAAGATCTTCAAATTTTCATTTCTACATAAAATTGGGGAAATATTAAAATTCTCGCAGGAAGTTGACCATAGAAATGAAAGTTGAGTACACAATGCAGGAACAGGAACAAGTAACGTTTCATAATCCCTACAAGATACACGGCTGTACAGTATACAAGTGTATACAAGTGTATACACCACGGATAAGTGAACGGACGCGTTCTGTAAACGAGCCGCATTAAGAGCGGAGATGTAATGAGAAGTGCTGGAGTGGTGGAGTGCTAGAGTGCAGCCGACGAGTTGTGTATGAGGCGTGCACTTTCAAATGCATCTAAAATGGAACACATAATGTCTTGGTATCTGTGGAATTGACAAACGTTAAGACATTCTAAAACCAAAGATGGACCAACAGACTAATAAAGTAGACAATACCTTGGAATTATTCCGTCTATAACGATTTATTCATGGAGTTTCCACTACTCTTTAGTTGGCAAAATAATTTATGATATAAAATCAGTAAGAGCTTATGCTAAACTACAGTATGCACTTCACAAAAAAACAACTACCAGAGGGTCTTTCCATTTCAGTCTTTTGACATTTATACTGCAGATTATAATGTAGTCTATCCGTCTATGGTTTCATTTGAACCCAATTACGGATGTCCATTTTAACACCATATGTACCATTATAGTACGTAGATCCTAATGTGAACATGTAATAAAATACTTCTTCTTTTTCACAAACCGGCTTAGATAACCCTTTCGATTATTGTAACTGATGTAAAAGACATCATAAAAATTAACGGCATTGACGATAGCTCTTGTTGCTTTTTATTGTCATTGCCTATTTTTTGGAGAAGTTGCCGGTAAGGCATGGCTGCATGCATAAAGAATTAGCATTGCATCGGGGTCGTTGCGCCTATTACGGAGGCAGGCGCATGGGTAGCGGCTACCCATAGATAGTTATTTATGACGATGATAACGCAAACTAGGTGCTGCTTCACATGTTAGAACATTGCCATTCGTCTTTAAATGTACAATGCAATGATATACAATCTCATTTAAGGAAATATATCTAGTTGTTATTGTTGGACTGTTTCAGGTCAGTAAAATATTAAAGGTTTTGTTGAATTCAAAAATAAAATACTAAGTTTCATGTGAAATAGTTTTTTTGTGTTTCCAACATTTTTACGTTGTTTCAATACGACAACAGAAACATTCACTCATTCATAAGTCTCATAACTCGTACAGCTGAGGACAGACACTAAACTGTAGGTCACGAGCTCACGAGTGTGAACTGTGAAGCGTGCTGCGTGGCTCGATTACCATAATTGACTCGTATTGGTACGGTCGCGGTATCGCGGTCGCGGCACTAACTCAATCAGCCAATGATAGAGTAATCAGTTTGTGCTGCCACATTTCTGAATCTCATCACTATCAATTCATAGTTGTCCGGAGCTCCAAGTGAATCGTTGGAACAACTTGAGGTAACCCAATTTAGTTCCTTTGATATCAGGTCTACATTTTTATGGAAATAGCCGGCAAACGAGCTGACGATCCACCTGATGGTAAGTGGATATCGTCGCCCATGAAAATCAGCAACATCAAAGGCATCCCTGATGCGTTGCCGGTCAAGGAAGAGAGAAGAAAAAGAAAAAAAGAACTGGCTCTCAAGCCCCCAGCCGCAACACGACGAGGCGTTTGGCGGCTGCAGCGGTTAGTGCGGTTAGTATTCTAAGCCGCCCCAATACGGCTAACCTGCTAATCGATCGTAATCAACTTGACTTTTAACCCTAATATGACGCTGAAAAAGCAACAAAAATGCAAAATCCCAAATCTAAATTATAATTAGAGTGTAAAGTCGCTTGAATATCTTCGTTTCTGTGTACAGGCAAATATTAGCAATGACGACGCGACGGACGCGAGCGACCGCGCAGGGAGCTCCCTGACTGAACAATTACCGCGGCAGTCATAAAGGTTGAGCGAACAAACACATTTCAACGTGTAATGTGTACCTGTACATCCCGGGAAATTAACGCACGTTGTTATAACATCATACACACCAATTTTAGACGTGGGACAACTTGCTAAAATTATAAATGTTCTAATTTCAACATTTTTCAAGTGTTTCGATTGCAATGTGGAGACTGTGGAGAGCCGATTATTGAATGGGGTCACCAATTTAGCCAGTTAGCTCTAATAGTAGTTATAGCAGTAAGTTCTAAGAAATGATTATTATTATTTTATTACACGGTTCACATTCCACAACTCTACTTTGTAGAATACTTAGAATTTTATTTTTCAAGGAAAATTTTACGTAAGAGAGGTGGAATTTCATTTAAGAAATATTGAGAATTACATGCAGCGTATGAAAAAGAAAATAGCGAAGAAGCGCTGAAACAATTTTCGCCTATTACATTGCACGAAGCGATGCATGGATAATGCAGAATTGCATATCATCGGAGCGCGTCGCTGTCGTGTCAGAGATGGAATCGTTCGAGTGTTATGGTGGCCACTCACGGTCAGTCCATCGCGTCAAATGGCGTGATATACAGCCAAAATTTGATCGTGAATGTGAAAAACTGATGGCGTGATTTAAAAAATTTGTATATCCAATCGCGCCATTTTGACATATGTCGTTTGGCGTGGCTCCAAAAATGACGCGATGGAATGACCGTGAGTGACCACCATTACATTCAACTATGTTATGATCTCGTGAACTTAGCACAACGTATGAACATGTCAAATGAATCGAATAGTGTCAAATATGTGTAGGGTATGGGGTTATCGAACTCGTTGGCAGCCGAGGAGCGTTGGCAGCTGACCCGCCGGCCTAACGTCATCCGTCGGGAGCTAGGCAATTTGTGTTGAGCTAGGGCTACTGATCTCATATGATTGCTATAGGTCATAGATATGAATTTACCCATATCTGTGCTATAGGTCATCTATAGGTACTACCGGAGTTAAGCGTCAGCGTAAAATCATTCAGGTTGCTACGGTGAGGGTTATACCTACCAAGTGAGGACAACACGACATGGAAATCCTAGCGTATATTGGCATACATTTTTACAAGCCCCCTAACATTATAACAAAGCAGGAGGATAAATAATTGTAGTGCTATGTAGGCTGTACTTGGATTCTGATATATTTATCTATTCTGAAGATGAAAGGGGTGTGTAATGTTTTGCGTAGGCGTAAGTCGTCAGTGGTCACTGTGGTCAGCAGGCAGCGGCTCGCGGTGAGCGCGGGGCGGCCCTGTCCCCCTGGCCCCCTGGCCGCTAACGTTATCAAACCGAACCAGCCACCTCGTAATGGTTAGAGGACATTAGTTTGCTAATATTAGTTAGATGCAAGCATCGGTGTATGAATCTTATTTCTATAGCTTGTATACATATTAGCACACTGACTCCCCAACTCAGAGTCACTAACGGTTACTTAAATCGCTCCTTAATAAAGAATCACCATACAAATTCTGTACTAAGGAGCGATTTAAGTAACCATTAGTGACTCTGGGTTGGGGTGTAAGAATAATTTATCTGTTTTACAACGTCAACATAATACGTCCTTTCCTATACAATACAGTAAGAAAATTACATTATAACGAAAATATTTAATACATAACATAGCATGCTATGGTAGTTAATCGCAGTCCCCGAAATCAAATCAAACATTCCGTTTGACATGCTATCCTCGCCGTCGAGAAAGACATAAGGTATCAGTAATTGCAGCGCTGCATCATGGTGTATGCAGTGTCGGGATAAATTGTGAGACATAATATTTCCTCGCTCAGAACATAAATATCCTCGAATGCATGTCCAAATATATGCCCGAGTTCGGGACGAAATTATGTCACGAGTGTTGACAGCAGCGGTTTTCCAATTCAATTTGCGTAAAAACATTTTAAGCAATAACTTGACTTTAAGCATTTATCGTTTGCGTGGGTTTTAAAGGGAACGGTGATTGACAAAAAGGTTGAACCATATTTATGACGTGTTGCAATTACTTTTGCTACGAGAAAGGGTTTGCTTGAGAAGGATGTGGGCGGATGCTACAAAGTACGTATACAAAGCAAAAGCCAACCTCTTCAGCGCTGACATTTTGCTTGGCATTACTTAAAAGTAATAACTGATTTGATTAACTTTTAAAAATTCTATGTTGTTTACGGAAAAACCTTTGACATCACAGCAACAGTATAACGAGCTTCAAATTCAATATTTAAGATACTGAAGCGGGCGGGGTGGGCGTCCCAGCGTCCCAGTCTGGAGTCTCGATCAAAGCGCACTGTGATTTTCAGATCAAACTAGCTCCGTGCAGAAAATTCTGAACAAGTCATCGTACGTTAAGTGCATTGTGCCACACAAGGCTCCCGGAATATTCCGACACAAAGGATGAATAGTGCATGTGCACGTGCTGAGTATGTATAAACTAGATTATTTTCCTTTCAGTTGAAATTAAATACAGCGAAAATTAAAGGCTGCATACTAGAAACACAAAACTGCATAAAAGGATGGAAAAAAGAAAAGCTTGTAATACATTTTCCCAAGCTCATTAAAAACTTCCTTTCAATTAGCATCTAAACATTACCTGTCGACTGTCGTACGGACGACGCGGACGGCTAGATCGAAGGCAGCGGGTCGCTAGCGGCTGGCAGCAACTCAGCAAAACCCGTCTATCAAAGGCTCGCTCGGTACTTGGACACGAGGTTTAATTAACGACGTGCTCGGCTTTATGATTATGTAATAATGCACTAAGATTGTTGTGGGGAGCATGCCGCGGTTCAGATGGCTTTTACTTTGATACTTCAAAATTATGTTAAGCATTAGCATTAGGTACTTAGAAACCATTATGCGACGTGCATGTCGGTGGAAACTGGAAATTCAAAAGTTCCTCCCAAAGGCATTTCTATTAAGAGATGGAGAGTCTTCTATTATTATTTTTGGTATTGTTTAAAATGTTTACATTGTGTAATAGGATATTTCATATGAATCGATCAGCTACTCAGGCATCCAAATGTTTTTTAAAATTCTGCACACGTATTGCAAACCGAAAACAATAGTTCCTGGATCGACATATCTTAGAGAACGTTATATTAATTAATTCCCAGGAATGAGACGATCGAACATTGACACGGGGCGCGTCATTTTCCTTTTACGAGCTCTATTGAAGTATATGGCTGAGCTTTTCGCGGGATTGACCCCAATCTCCATTTTCTAAACCATTCGCTTAGGGCGGTGGTCGCGATTTGGAGAGTTTTGGTGATGCGGGCTGGCACTGGGTACGTGGTATATAAAGCGATGTCGTCCGCGAATAGGGCAAGTTGCACCAGTGGGTGCTTGGTGGGTGGACGTGTCGCTGGTGAACAGCGTATAGAGAAGCGGGGAGAGCGCCGAGCCTTGTGGTACTCCAGCTATTAAGGGATCGATGGAGGAGCGTATGCCCTCCACAATGTAGCGGAACTTGCGATTCGTCAAAAAGTCTCGCATGATGTATACGAATCTGTCTGGCACTCCCATTTGATAAAGCTTGTAAATCAAACCGCTGTACCAGACTTTAACGAATGCTTTGGCCACGTCAAACAAGAGGGCACCCGTTCCTTTGGGCAAATCAGTCAAGTCAACCTACCGAGGTTCTTTGGTTGTTAAAATACTCCAGGCTAATAAAAATCACGCAGACAAAAGTAAAAAGGCATGCTCTACAATGTAGAGTCTACATATTGAAAGCTTGGTCTAACTAAGCTTAAGTACGTAATGGTTGTCACTGCTCGTATTTAATACACACAGACAAGACAGAGTACGTGCTCGGTACACGGGTAGGCAGCTATCTCCATATGGCTGTGATGTGTAACACGTAAACGGATTAGCTAATTGACGTTCATCAGAGGATGCTGTGGCGTCTTTTGAGAGCGACGCGGCGCGGGGCGGCGCGGCGGCGTAGAGCTTATCATTCATTAATAAATAACGGTCTAGTAATTCAATTAACATACATAGTTTACACTCTGATATTTTTATTTTAGTGATCAGTACTTTAGTTAGCTAATTAATGGGATAAATAGCATAAATAACTGGAAACAATGCCAACATCCAAGTTCGAGAATCAAATCGGTATCACATAAACTATCAGAAAATCGGAATCGAACCTGGTATCTCTCTCTGGATGTGCAGTATCTATTAAGTATTATTTCATGTTACAGCGACACAGCGTCATCTATAATTGATATCATAACATACTCGTAAACTTGTGTTTTTTGTTTAATGACTGTAAGATGTGAGGATATAACGATGAGGATGTACATATATGAGCACACTGTCAAAATGGTAGTGTGTGTGAAGCATAAATGGATCGCCAAAGTAACGCCCGCCGCCAAACCCGCCCCCGCCCCCGCCGCCGTCTTCTCAAACTCATGAATAACTAACTGAATGTTAAACTTGCAACGGTCTCAATGCCATTAAACGTTGCACATGTGGACTGCACTCTGTATTCTACTGTGTTACTGATTAATTAATATTTATTTATAATATTAAATTTCACTAGTAACAACGACTGTATCTAGAAACGTGTACTACATATGTAATTATAGTATTCTAGATTAAAGAAATGCCTGAATACAAAACAATAAAATTGCTGGTCAATTTCATCAGACATTATTACAAATTACATGTCTTATATTATATCATTTTAGATTTAGTAGACAGTTGACTGTATTAAACTATAATTATGTTTTTAGTGTCCGTTTAACTACATGACGTGGTAAAGGTATTAAGAAATTCAAAAAAAGGAACTCGGTATTTTCTTGGTAGATCGTGTTTTTATGGAAATCATTGGCTTAGTGTTGCTTAGTTAACAACACCATCTACTGAAGTAGCTTTAGTGCTGCTACACGCCAATAGATGTCAGGAAGAGTCTATTGTAGCAGTTTTGCATTGCCTGAAAACACTGATATAACGACATTTTCTTAAAATAAATCCTAGCTAGATGGATTTCTCGCCCCCGAAACCTCCTGCATACTAAATTTCATGAAAATCGTTGGAGCCGTTTCCAAGACTCGAGAAATGCCACGTCTAAAGACCACCTTTAAAGGCACGGCATACTAAAGCCATGTGAAAGGGTGTGCCCTTTTGCTACATCAAAATTAGTCTACAAATCAGGTCCGTTATGAGGCCGCTACATTAGCTGAGCTAATCGATCCACGGTTGCACAATAAACAGTTTTTACAAACACACAACTACTAACTAAAAGCTCGTTTAATTTCTATTAGAGTCTGAAAGCTCGAGTTGTTGCTGGCTGATTTATGGGCCCCGACGTTCGACCGAATAACATAAGTTAGGGGAGGTTTTGCTAGTATTATTAAAAAACTTCGTGAATACCTGCCCGTCAAATGGCAATGAGATATTTTGTTTACGTCTCGACCTTCGTCTGTTCTTTCAGCCTTCAGGTGCTTCACTTTTTGTAGCTGGCAATGTATCTTGAATAAACACACTTTTAAACTGAGGGTGGAGCTTAATAATGGGTGGTAGCTGGTAACACAAAGTGGCAAATCCATCCCCCCGGTCAATGCCCTGCTCAACAATCATCTCTCCAACAATACGATACAAGTATAATGGATGCTATTAGCGTAGATTAAAGTATAGTAAAGTCACGGGATAAGGCGTGGGCCCATTGGGTTTTTTCCAAGTTAGGTTCGTTTATTGCCCAATGCCTCGTACAGTGGACCAGCTACGTAGATCAACTGATTGGTCTTAATGGTAACACAAAGGTTAGAGTACAAGACATAAATAGATAACTTATGCTAACTTTTGATCAAACTAGTTCGATTTAGTGTTACTATTGTCCCCTAAATTCACATCAATGCATTTTGTATGAATAAACAAAGAAACCTTATATTTGACTCCCAGTTTCATCGCTGACTGCAGATACCACAAGTGAATTATTACCTGCAACAAGAAAACATTTTTATTAGTCACTCACCAACTTATTATTAACCAGAATTCATGATGCGACATCAAAGTAATAAATCATGTCCAGTTAGCTAACAAGGTAACAAATTCCAAGTTAATGCGGAAGAACTAAAATGCAATCGTGACGGTGGCAGGCCGCAGGTGTCGCCGGAGTCTCTGCCTTATCTCACTTGCTATATCCAATTTAAAAAATCTATGAAGACATTTTCAGCCGCGGTCTGTGAACATCGAAACCATTTGTCAGTGCCATCGGTAATCAACTTCCTCATTCAATCTCTGTAGCCGCGGCATTATGCGGTACATTAAATAGACAATGGTTAGACAAAAAGTCTCCAAAGAAGATACTTAAGAATTTCTCAACAAGGCGCGGATTAGATTACCAGGTAAGGCAATAATACATAATTACATAATAATATAAATACGTCTGAAGCTAATAAAAGCATATTAAAAATCAAAAATCTTTATTCATATAGATTCACTGATACACTTATGCACGTCATATATTTTTTTAGCCTACCAGCTTTTCGGAAAGGTGCTTTGTCATGGAAGAGAAGAAAAGCCGTAAAGAAACTCCTCAGCACATCTTTTAAAATTATGTAAGTTACATATTAACCTACCTAATTTTAATCTAATATTCATTTATACTATAGTATCCTTTGCCTACTTCACATATCTCTTGAACATTTGAATAGGCAAATCACGTGATTTGTAAGTCAATATGTATTGACTTAGGTAATTTATTGAAAAAACGCACACCGACCCCCATATGAGAACGTTGTACCCTACTTAGACGAAAAATATAGTAATGTGACAAGTAATGTTATAGGCTTATAGCCCTACGTATGCGTATACGTATACCACCCTACACTACAACCACAAGGCAACATACAGCGTTCCAGAGCTGCTAGCTGCCAGACTATATTTTAACCATTTTAGGGTTAAAAAATAACAGTAAGTCATGAATAACTTTGTTACATAAAAGAACCTGTACAGCATAAAACAATAAAATGACTACAGTCATTACGGTTCCCTAACTTAGAATCGACGAGGAATCATTATCCGGTTAATTTCCATTTGAATAGGGAACTATATATAGAATGGCAAACAAACAGACCAATCACTTATGATTCAGCGAACGGGACCTACTCGTTAACGTATGTATGCCTTCCCTCGCCGAAATGACCAATATCTAATTTTAGCGGCGAGGGCTGTCAATATTACCAAATAAATAATATTAACTAATAAACACAGTAATGTCTACACAGTGAACTACAGTGAACAGGCTTGTGATATGTTCATAGTAGTGGTGCGGCTGCCCGGCTGGTGCCTATCTTGACGGTATTAGTTACCTACGACCTACGTATTTGTAAGATGTCTATTATTAAGAAGCAGGCGTTTTCAAATTCCATTCCATCACTGACCGGAATCACTACAGGCATCACTACAGGAAAAGCAAACGATGATTTGCTTATGGATGAACAACAGTTTTATTGAATCATAAATGAAATGAAATGAAATTAGTTTATTCGAAGTAGGTTTGTTACAAACACTTTTCGAAAGTCACTCAACGCCATCGCTACAACAAATCCCTACCGTGAGTGGTCCCGGTAGAAGAAGCGGCAAGAAACTCCCGGGATTATTTTTTTTCCTACTCACAGTTACAGACAGTACTTACTACTACTTATTACATTATTTAATTTAAAAAAAAAAACTCATGTCCAAGCAGTCTTGTCATTCAAATACTCATCAACTTTGTAATATGCTTTCTTCATGAGAATACCTTTTACATGAGTTTTTAATTTACAGTATGGCATTTCTGTTAATTCTAACGGGATTTTATTGTAGATTTTTACACATCTACCCATGAACGAGCCACCAGTTTTGTTGAGTCTAAAACGAGGCACAATCAGTCTAGCCTTATTTCTTGTGTTAATATTGTGAACATCACTCTTTTTAAGAAAAGTATCGGAGTATTTTTTAACATACATAATATTTTCCAAAATGTATTGAGAACTAACAGTTAGTATATTGATTTCTTTAAAGAGTTCTCTAAGAGAGTCCCTAGGCCTGAGGTTGTAAATAGCTCGAACTGCTCTTTTCTGTAATACAAAGATTGACTCAATATCTGCAGCTGAGCCCCACAACAACAAACCGTAGGACATTACACTGTGAAAGTAGCTGTAATAAACTAATCTTGCTGTTTCTACATCAGTTAAGAGCCTTACTTTCTTAACTGCATAAGCAGCGGAACTGAGCCTCCCTGACAAGGCTTCAATATGAGGACCCCATTGTAGTCGAGAGTCTATGGTAATGCCGAGAAATGTTGTAGAATTTACTAGTTCTAATACTTCCTTATTTAGGACAATCTGAGCTGGGATCTGTTTCACATTAGGTAAGGCAAATCTGACACATTTAGTTTTTTTCGCGTTTAACATCAAGTTATTACATGTAAACCAGTGTAATACTTGCGAAACAGTATTATTTACGTCGTCATAACATTTTTTCCTCCTATCTACTTTAAAAATTAGAGAAGTATCGTCAGCAAACAATACCGTTTCACACATGTCCTTAGTGAAATAAGGAAGATCATTGATATATATTAAAAATAGCAGTATATATTAATATAAATAGTAAATATATATTAAAAGTAGCATAAAATATGCATTCAAGTAGGTATATCAGTCAATATGCATATGTACATCATATCAGAGCCCGCAGCAAGCTAGACATAAATTAACCGACTTGGTATTACATCTCACAACTTTTTACGGTAGAAGAACTGATTTGCGAGACTTAGTTTTTTACAAGTTACGTTTTTGATGGCATTATCTTTTCGTTTCACCACAAAAGTACTTATGTTGTTATAAAGTTAATTAAATTAGTGAGTGATAAGCGGCAGCCCTGGACGCCCTGGTGTTCAGGACCACGGGCGCCCGGGCGCCGCGTCGACGGGCGTTGTGTCACAGCTGTGCAGCACTCGCGTGCGAGTTGCGAGTGTTGCGACGTAGTTACAGTGTAGACACAAAGAAACATGCTCATGTTTGCGTATGGTAATCACTTTGCTAAGTGCACGCACGACGCGAGGGTGGAAGTTTTGTTTATAATTTGTTGTCTCCGAGGTTAGCTCGGCTTCTGCTTGTACAGAAACACCCCCGCTCTATTAGGGCGGCTGATTAAACAACTTTCTATTTAGACATTAGCGATAAGCATAACGAATGTACAGGATATGGAAGAGATATACGATATGCGAGAAATAATGGTTGAATGAGAATAACTTATCAACCAGTAGTCCCGTTGAAAATGAAGTTGACTGACAAGCGAAGAGTTATGTTTCTCGGCCGGTGTTGATAGATATTAAATTTATGTACCAGATATAATATAGGTATTATGTTTTAGAGTAAGTAACTTTTGACTACTTGTTATACCAACAATAATTATTTTATTTTATAGTTCAACCATTTTTGACTCGTAAAGCAACATACTGTATCATTTCAGCAGAAATCCCATTTGAAAATGGAGCTGCGAACAAGAAAAACAGACTTATCTCGTATTTAACGGGTCCCTCATATCGACGCTTGAAAGGCAAAAATTACTAAGCGACATGTTGGAAACTTTACACTAGAGCATTTTTAAGTTTTTGATTTTAGAAAAAAAAAAATCGTCAAAAATCGCTGAAATTGTTTTTAAGTCACCAAGCGCAAAACAAAACTCATCCTAGCATCAATCAATCATATGATCAATCGACGCAGAATTTTTTGTTAATTTAGTGATGTTTATATCTCAATATCGCCCAACACGTCGCTTGGTAATTTTTGCCTTTTAAGCGTCGATATGTGCTATACCAGTGCAGCAATCGGCTTCGGGTTTTACAAACCCACAGCACAAGAACTCATCAGGTATTCCGAATCTATTGTTATCATTCGATATCGATCGTCAAATTACGTGGAGCTCCAAGTCAGTTTGTGGCAAACTATTGAACCTTCAGGCCTCACTTGTGATTGAGGTGTCTCGCAGTGCCACTAGTAAGGTATATATACATATACCTTACTCACTACACATATACTCGTACACTGAACGCAATGAAAACTCAACAGCTGATGCATTTCGCATGCACGTTTTTTAATTTCATAATTACCATGACTAATGGGTATCGTTGTACTGTAACCAGCTGAGCCATGATTCACTTTGAACCCCCATTCGTTTGTTAAAAACCCCTAGCGCCCAATTACGATAAACGCATGGAAGTAATTAGGTTTTTAGGAGCGTGAGCGATTCAATTAACATAAAAGATAAAAAAATTCATGATATTATCATTGAAGGCTGCTTAACATTTTAATGGTAATAAGAAATACCTTGAAGTTTTATAACACTTTCGCTTTGATCATATTATGTTGGGAGGCAATATTTTATTTAAATTAAAATATGCTTCACGGATGTTAAAAAACACGGTTCTTGTTTAAAACGTTAGAAGTTACATACTGTATAAGGCAATAAATATCTGTAGATCGTAATATCCCCACAATCAGTGCATGAATTCATAAACAATGATATTGCTATATGATAAGATAAGAGATAAACTTATTATTCTCGGTGAAAACCGCGTATCATTTAATTGCTACGTACATCATGATTTCCTTAGTAATGTCATCGTTTAATAATAAAATGTAATATTACGCATCACTTCTTATCAGGTATTTTTCTGAGGATTTATTTATTCATGAATCAAAATTCTTCCGCTGAAAATTTGAGTAAGTATAGTTTAAGCTAAGGATCTTCAGTAACGTAAGTAGTAAAGTAAGTAAATAATAACTTTTTTTTAACTAAAACTATGTATTAATTTTCTTTGAAGCGAACTTTTATTTCCAACTTTTTCGTACAACTGCAAACATGTTCATCCAATATACAGATTTTCAGTTTGATATCGCGACCTTAATCCAGAGCCAGACATATGGCAGTGTGTCAGCCGTGCGGGGGTCGGTGACGTCACGTCACGTGTCGTCACCAACATGCGTGTTTTATACGATTTACGAACCATATCCACGCACATTCGCAGAAACATTTAACATTGAAATTGAATTGAACTGAATTGTACTGCACAGTCAGCTTTTCAACTACTAATGATGTGTTTGTATAGAGTTAGAGCGACTGAACAGAACTGACCCCGGTAGTGCAAGACTGGGCCCCCGCAGCGGCTGCAGCACTAGCTCCGCGCCCGGCGTCGTCCGCGATCGATACGTCGCGACGCCCGCCGGCGCTCAGCGCTGCTGACGCCATGTTTTAATTTAAAAAATGGACAGGAAGTGCTTCGACTTCCTCATAGTTGGAAATAGCCTTTATTACAATGCCACTAAAGCACAATGGAACGATGTGAAATAGACAATGGACGGTTTTATTAAAATTTAATCTGAATATTAGAATACGCCAAAAATTGGCTACTGAATACCAACGCCTTAACCACGAAATGCCAACATGATGTAAATAATAATGAATCTGTTGAAACCATAATCATAATAAAACAAAAATTAATGGTTTTACGTTTTATTTTGGATTTTTTATAAAAACGTAAAGGTTCTTCGGCTCGTAATCGACACACTATTAATCACAATTCTAAGGTGTTACTTTCTTACTCGTATATCCGTTAATGACTTCCAAAAGTATGCTATTGGGCCTTAATTCTGTATGAAAGCGGCCACTATAATATTGGTTTAACCGAACGCTGTAAAACTGCGCTTTACCTTTATTGTGGCGTTGAAAATCGTTTTCAAAGAAAGGTCAGCTAGTTACAAATGCAAACGTGCGATGATACGTTGATCGTACATAGGTCCTAAGTTTTATAATAGGGATGTTGACACTATCAGTAAATTAAAATAACTTTATGTTTAAAGTATCAAGGAAAACATTTAAATGCTGAAAATATTATTCTTTTGTCGAAATCAATCACAATAAATTAAATATAATTATTTTAAAATGTTAAAAATAGTACTCATTGTCACGTGACCACAAACGTCATTTTGAGCTTATGACGTCATTGTTCTTATTTTATATGCAAGTGCGACTAACTTCAGTTGACAGATAGTATTGAATATCGGCTAGTGACGTCACGTAACGTTTTTGGTGGGAAATTTGAAAATGATTTTTATTTATCAATTTTTGTCTTTAAATTGAAGATTATTATTTTCATAATATTTTTTTCATGAATCTTAAGGTTCTATCTATAAAATCAAATTGAATCCTAAAATTAGTCAACATCCCTATTAACTAAAAAACTTAAACAGTCAACAAACTCTCCTCTCGCAGAACCACCGGCGATATCTAATAATAACGTGGCCGAACAAAGACATTCGCTCCGACATGCATCATGCAGCATGACCCATGCATTATGCATGCGCCCGAGAGCCGAGGATATATCGTCCACGGTTCTGATTCACTTTAATGATACATTAACAACCAAGTGATAGTTTAGTGAAGCCCACTGTTTGGAAATGTTGTCTAGACTTAGGTCCTCGGGGTACAAATCATGCTTTCAGTACAATAGAGACATTAAGGCGACATTATTCGACCGTTGTAGGCATTTTGTTCACTCCCCTATACCCCGCTCCCCTGAGTGTAAACTCGACCGCCACGCCGTGAGCCGGTCGCGCGCGGCCGTGAGGTTCATGACCCCGTGCGTAGCTTTAGATCCTGTAACCTAGTTGGTAGTGATCCTGCCTGCGAACTGCGAAGCGAGGGGTTTCGGGTTCGATTTCCGGCGGGGCAAATATTTATGTGACAGATAAATATTTGTACTCGTGTCATGGCTGTTATTGTGATGTGTTATATGTGTAGTCCATGCCACCCGCGAAACAGGTAAATACTTGTAACCTACTGCGGGGGTATGAGTGTGGAAGGGTTTTTATTATTATTATTAGTAACTGCTCTGAGTTGGGGTGAAAGTATACTTTATTTTGATTTATTCATTGGAATTTTAGGTGCAATAAAATAAGAGTAATGATAATTTTAGCTTAATTTTGTTTTTATTATTTTTTACATAATTTTAGGTATTTTATTTTAAATTATTCTTATACTTTTTATCATTCTCAATATACTTGTAAAATATCTTATCCAAAGGGTTTGAACATTTTTCTACGGAACCTGGCATACCTACAAGTCTGCCATTTTGAAAAAACCTCGTTTCGATTTTTAAGTTGGTTATTTTTTGTAGGTATTTACATGATATTAGTCAAAGTATGTAAGTACCTACTTATTTGTTCTTACTGATTCTTTTTTTAATCGATAGCTGGTGTTTGTCATGTGGTTCCACATAAATTTGAGCGAGATTTGACAAGTAGTTTTTGAGTTTTTTTGAAGTTGGTTATTTTTTGTAGGTATTTACATGATAATAATCAATTTTGTATGTAAGTACCTACTTATTTGAGGATGAACCGATTTTGATGATTCTTTTTTTAATCGATAGCTGGTGTTTGTCATGTGGTTCCACATAAATTTGAGCGAGATTTGACAAGTAGTTTTTGAGTTTTTTTGAAGTTGGTTATTTTTTGTAGGTATTTACATGATATTAGTAAATTTTGTATGTAAGTACCTACTTATTTGTGGATGAACCGATTTTGATGATTCTTTTTTTAATCGATAGCTGGTGTTTGTCATGTGGTTCCACATAAATTTGAGCGAGATTTGACAAGTAGTTTTTGAGTTTTTTTGAAGTTGGTTATTTTTTGTAGGTATTTACATGATATTAGCCAATTTTGTATGTAAGTACCTACTTATTTGTGGATGAACCGATTTTGATGATTCTTTTTTTAATCGATAGCTGGTGTTTGTCATGTGGTTCCACATAAATTTGAGCGAGCCTTGACAAGTAGTTTTTGAGTTTTTTTGAAGTTGGTTATTTTTTGTAGGTATTTACATGATATTAGTCAATTTTGCATGTAAGTACCTACTTATTTGTGGATGAACCGATTTTGATGATTCTTTTTTTAATCGATAGCTGGTGTTTGTCATGTGGTTCCACATAAATTTGAGCGAGATTTGACAAGTAGTTTTTGAGTTTTTTTGAAGTTGGTTATTTTTTGTAGGTATTTACATGATATTAGCCAATTTTGTATGTAAGTACCTACTTATTTGTGGATGAACCGATTTTGATGATTCTTTTTTTAATCGATAGCTGGTGTTTGTCATGTGGTTCCACATAAATTTGAGCGAGTCTTGACAAGTAGTTTTTGAGTTTTTTTGAAGTTGGTTATTTTTTGTAGGTATTTACATGATATTAGCCAATTTTGTATGTAAGTACCTACTTATTTGTGGATGAACTGATTTTGATGATTCTTTTTTTAATCGATAGCTGGTGTTTATGTGGTTCCACATAAATTTGAGCGAGATTTGACAAGTAGTTTTTGAGTTTTTTTGAAGTTGGTTATTTTTTGTTAGTATTTAGAATCTAAATTTTAGATGATATTAATCAATTTTGTATGTAAGTACCTACTTATTTGTGTATCACGCGTATCTCAGTTAGGAAATATAAATAAGTTTATATTATATTTATATGTATATTTCTTAGTATATAAATTAATTGTGTAATTAGCACTTGACTTATACCTATACCAAAATACTATAAACAGTTACTAAAGTACAAACACGAACAATGTTATTATTCTTACGATATAATTTTTTTTTATGGAAATAGCCGGAAAACGAGCTGACGATCCACCTGATGGTAATTGGCTATCGTCGTCCGTGGACATCAGCAACACCAAAGGCATCACTGATGCGTTGCCGGCCCTCCCCCTCCCTTCCCCTCCCCTCCACCTCCCTCCGCTCCCCCCTCCCCTCCCCTTCCCCTCCCTTCCACCTCCCCCGCTACCCTCCCTCTACCCTTCCTTCCCCTGTTTAACTTATATACAAATATACATATTATACTATACATATAAAAAAACAATATAAAAAAACAACATTAAAAAACAATATTCTTACAAAATTCTTACAATAGAAATAATAATAGTAATTATGGCATTAATTAACATTTAAAATCAATATTACCAATATAATCCCTCGAGGGGCCCTACCACCAGCGGGCCGGATTTAGTCGCCTTTTACGACACCCATCCGGCTTGGGATTGGGGTTAGTATTCTAAGCCGCCCTAATACGGCAAGAATTATTGTGTAATTAGCACTTGACTTATACCAATACCTAAATACTATAAACAGTAACTAAAGTATAAAAACGAACAATTTTTATTATTTCAAATTACAGCTGTGTGGATACTTTGGACAGTGTAATATAAGTTCAGAAGGCGCGCGCGCCAAATTCGAAATTAAAATTGGTGTCGGAAATTCGACAACGTGCGGCTGCGATGCCGATTAGCACAGGTCCTACCTCGAAGGCGACTGGCGCGAGAGTAAAATTGAGTAAATTAACGCGTCGGGCGTTTCGTAGTTTCGGGAAAGGGAAAAAATAGGAATTGAAAGGGAAGTTTTTCAAAATTTCAAATTATGATCACCAAGGAATATCGGTATCTTTAGGACCTATACTGTGGTATATTTTTTATTATCTGGAAGCTATTAAAACGCGAATAAAACTCCATTTTTATGCCAGATTAGACCCAACTTTGTGATTTATTTATATGCAATGAAATAACGGCTATCGTGTATCAAGTATGAGGGAACGAAAGAACAAAGACTGTAAAATAACATATATTTTTTTTAGAATTGTATTATGTACCATTTATGAACAAAACACCTTCAAAAATACCATTTTTTGGGATAATATCGCCTTAAGTAATACGAGCGCGCCCGGCATGAAGTAGGTATAATATTATTATTTAACATGTGGTCCGGTTTTACTCAAATGAATTGTATGCGTTAGACAAAGTCAAACAAGATCAGGGGCGGACGGGAGTACTTGGGAGGCGGGTGGAAGACCGCTATTTCACCAGACGGGGGTTTTCTAGATAAAATCATTAAATGTTTGATAGACATCAGATGTCTAAAACTACTAAACGTACTTGCACTACCTATAATACATAGTACCCGGATGACCGAGCTTTGTTTTTTAGAAATTATTAGTTTTGCTTAACAACGCCATCTTCTGAAGTAGCTTTAGTGTTGCTACTCGCCAATAGATGTCAGTAAAAGTCTATTGTAGTAGTTTTTCATTGCCTGAAAACACGGATAAAACGACATATTCTAAAAATGATGATCTAAACTAGATCGATCGATCCTCCGAAACTCGTTTAAAGGTATTAGATAGATTCGTCTCATGAGTGACCATTGACCCCATTAAGTTCTTTCAGTAGAACGTTAATTATGTCTTTACTGAAAACACACGGCATTTCAATATTTCAGCTGTTCAATATCAAACACAAAATAGATTCCTGTTTAGATTGGTACGAATACGAGTATAAACAAGATCCCTAACTCGCTGTACCCGTATCTGCGGCGACGTTCAACTCGCATGCATACGTAACCGCATGCATAATGCCCGCGACGCTGCCGCGCTGGCGGCCGCGGCCGGGAAAATTGAAAATGTCAACAGACTACAACGACGATGAATGTATTATCTATAAATTAATATATACGCGAAGATAAAACACTGAACCACTTCATATGCATAATGCGTGCATAGCGTGTGAGCAAAACACATTAAAACAACTTCACGAACCTCATACTATAATATTATTAGGATTACGGGATTACTGTAAATGAAGAATACAACAATTTCTTCTGGATTAGACCGATACTGCGGCTAAATTTTGGGCACTAAACAATCACTAGATTACCGGAAAAGTTTCAGTAACAATAGAAAGTTTTAGTGAAATCTTTTGTATTTACGAGGGAAGCCACTCAGCGATACAAAACTATTAAACCTGAATAGGACTCTACTTCCTATTCCGAAAACTACAAAGTTTCCTGCGCTCACGGGATTAAAGTTATATATACGAGTATTACTGCGATCCCGGTAAGGGATTCCAATTTTTTTTTAATGCTTTTAGCAGGCAAACGAGCAGACGGGTCACCTGATGGTAAGTGATCACCGCCGCCCATGGACATTAGTAACACTGGGGGCGTCACCAACGCGTTGCCGGCCAAGAAAATGACGATAGACCCGCTTCTTGAAGGACCCCATGTCATAGCTTAGAGGGAACACCGATAATTCCCTCTTTATTAAGAACATGCTACACACTAGTACAGTAGAGTTGCGATTTGAGAATCCTACAGTAGTATTTACGTTTTGTACTTTATCACTTCCTGATAATAATCCCTCGTTATCGAAATAAAATCGAATTAAAGTCTCAGTTTATAAATGTCGTCATTTATTAAAATATTTATCGTGAGTGACTTAAGTAGGGTATCAGAGGGTATTAAAAGTCGCCTAAAATTAAACATGCATCAACTAGCTCTTACTAACTTTTGTCTTGTGATAATTTATTTAGTATAGGTTTTATCGCCTGCTAATCCCTACCACATAGGCGCTTTAGAATCAGACAGACTGATTTTGGAGATGATATCCTATGACTTTAGGATAGCTTCCTAGTCGTCCAGACCGACATCACTTAATAATAAATAAAAAACTAGAAAAAAACAAGCCCAGTAGTTCAGAATGTTGTTAAAAGTAGTACAACTACATAGAAGGATTAACAGTCGGGACCCATTTAGATTTTACAGGGCTGCTTGGAATAAAACAAACAAGATTTGATTGGTGGAAGAATCGGTCCTGTGGTGAATTTTAATTATTATGACTTTAGTGATACTCGCAAGGTTAAGACGAATCGATCGACGTAAGAATCATCATAATCGGTCAACCCATGTTGTCTCTACAACCCCACATACGAACACACACACACACATACTCGTACATAGACTGATAAACACATTACCCTCCTTTGCGTCGCGCAGTTAGGTAATAAAGAATTAAAAAACATATCTAAATCATATTTTTCATAACCAGCCATCTTTATACTCAACATTTCCACAATTCGTATGAAGCGTAGAATACACATGCAAACTGGAATAGCTAGCAAGTCAAATATATTCATAAAACAATAGCACCGTTTAACCTCAATAGCGGGGAAATGGCATCTCTGCGACCTGCGGCGCGGCGCGGCGGCGGCGAGGCGCGGCCGATGTGAGAAACAGACAAACAAGAGCGACAACGGTAACCGTGGAGAACCAATTATGACAGGTGTGATGTGAACTAACGGTCACCGGCACCGTCACCACACCACACAGGTGGTGCCATGGTAGTGACGGTCTAGTCCCCGGGCGTGAAACGTGAACGTGACACTTTACGTGTTGTTTTGGGAATAAATTTAACGGTCTCATGAGATTCCTGAAGCATACCATTAAACATGTATTTTATTGAGCAAATTGTAAAGAAGAAGAATTGAATGTTTTCTATCCAGCACGATAACATAAATTGTAGACATTGCCAAAGAAAAAAACCTAGGCCCTATTCTCGGTGAGTAGTATCACCACCTCACCACCAATAAGGCTTCATAATAACAAGGAAGATAAAAACAATCGAAATGCAAAAGTAATATTTTTTCTCAGAGTAATTTCCATATTCATTAAATAGAGATTGAGAATGGCGGCCAATTTGCATGCCTAACGACTTGAGAAAACGATGATGAAAGATTGTGCAAATTGCCAGCCCCCATAAATCAACCCTCGTTTCGAACGAAAACGCAAGAAACGTGAACGAGAGTCGAGAGTGTCGAGACTCTATAATCCGTGGCGTGGTAGTGGCGCGATGGCGTAAAGCATAGTTGAACTTGCTAGTTGCGTGAAGTAATTTGCGTGGCTTGAGAGCCATTTCTTTCTTTCTTTTTTTCTTTTTTTCTTTCTTTCTTCTCTCTTTCTTGGCCGACAACGCATCAGTGATGCATTTGGTGTTGCTGATGTCCATGGGCAACGATAGCCACTTACCATCAGATGGATCGTCAGCTCGTTCGCCGGCTATACCCATAAAAAAAATTAAACATAGACCAGTTAGAATACCAAATTATAAAAAAAAAAAATTTGTCTGGGTTTACCTGGACGTCCTGGTTAAGTACAGTTTCAGCTTCCACAATCTTCCTGGAAGAAGACATGTCATGCTCGTTGGCTAGAGCTGTAGTACCAGGTAGGTCAGTTTGTCCAAATACAGATAACAAACTTGTAACCCAGTTGCTTAATTAATTAATCAGTAATTAATATAAGCTTGATTAATTACTGATTATCTGAATATAGACATCTTGTCGAAATGTTGTTAATTCAGTCGGTTAATGCTACAAATATCGATTTCAAAATATTGTACTAATTAAGTGAATAATGTGATTCAAGCATGAAATTATTATATATTCGAGTCATATATAAATTACCTATACAAAAATTAACTAGCACAGTCAAACAGTGAATAATGTTACTTAATGAAATTACAGTGAAATGTAAGCGGCACATATCGCACAGATATTATTATTAATATGGAAGCTACGAGTATTTACATACGCCGCGCCGGCTTGAGCTCAATATTACCTCATATTGTTTTAATGTACCTACATAATGTATCAATACTATTATACCTAAATGTAGAACGGGGTCATGTATGTACAATAAACATATGCTTATCGAAGATAAATATGTTTATTGTTTTTTATTACTGGAAAAACTCCGCTTATTCAATAAACCGGGCAAGAGCGTGTCAGGCCACGCGCAATGTAGGGTTCCGAAGTAGCAAGCTTATCGACTATTACTCATTAACTACTTATACTAACATAGCCGTGATAGTTTTTCTTGTAAATTCATAATATAAACCATTTTTGAGATTTTTTTCACCTGTCCAACTCCAACCGTTTAGCTAGCATGGGGGGGACACTTGACTCTAACCAAAATTAGCAGTTGAAAGCCAAATATTTCGCAAACGGACCCCAAAATCCAAAAAATGGTTTTATAATATTTTTGGAAGACCTTTTCAACGATACCCCACGATTTTATTTCAGAACCTAATAAATAAAATAATTTTAAACATTTTGTAGCTGAAATATTATAAGGCGATAGGTTGGATAAACGCGGCAATATTATCATTTCATATCAGAGTTGACAGCGGTCATTTTAGCTGTTAAAGGTCCAATTTTGACAAAATAATCGAAGTAGCTAATAATCCAATCCACGCAATATTATGATTGACTGACTGCGATAACCATGTTACGATGTCTGATAATACGCCGTTATAAAGTATTACGTTAAATAATAACTAAATAACGTTACATACTCATAGATAGCCCCGCCCCACGCTAGGATTCTCTGTGTCATATCGTGGGTGCCATGGCTGTGTGGATATCACTAGGAATGGCACATTTCACCTATCACTGGATATTTCACTTGATAAATATACTTCACCTTGTCACACCAGTGACATGCATCGAAACCGTCTGTTACATTTATCGGGACGGTGAATTCACCACAGTATTCCTTTTACTGTGACTTAACGCCGGCCACCGGCCAAGCTACATAATATAATTCACAGAATTCCATCGTGCGAAAGAGAGAAAGCAACATTTGTGACTTGAGCCGTGCGTGAACGAGAGCGACACAGTGCCACCAGCCAGCTAGAAGAGAGAATTTGTTTAAGTGAAATTGCATCTTATTTTCAACGACATTAGACTTAAGTTTGTCTGATTTCTTTCAACTTGCTTCGTTAATAATATCGCTACGATACAAAAACTTCAAATGAAAATGAGTCTTATTTTAAACAGTGTAAGGTTTTGATTAAACTATGTAGGTAATTGATATTTATAACCACGTCGTGTCCCGTGAATTCGTGATACGAAGTACGATACGGTGACTCGGTGAGATCAATACTCGTCAATACCGGTGGTGATTTTTCACGGGTGATTTAACAGTGACAAAAATAAATATCTTCACGGACTTGATAGTGAAATAAAAGTAACGATATTTCCCATCGCTAGATATCACACAAATACATGAACTCGCACACCCAGAGCGAGAACAGAAAAAACTCGTCATTCTTTATGCCTCGCTGGGAATCGAACGCTGGAAGCGTTCAGTCGTCGATACTTCAGTCATATTACCATTGTTTATTCTGTGCGAAGTAATGATGAAGTAATGTAACTGGTAGACGGGTGCAGCTAGTATTCCCTGAGCGAGCTGTTAGCGGTGCGTGTGATCGTGGCCATTAGTCAAACAGACAATTAGGGCGAGATTGAAATGAGATTGGTTGGCTCGCCCGCCCACCGCCGACGCATTGTGCATGCGATTCATTTCGGCGTGTGGTTCATTTATAACACCTGTGTTACGTGATACGACATATACATTGCATAATTACACTAAAGAGTAAAGATACACGGTGCTATCTGTTATTTTCATTGTACGGGTGGCGCGGGCGTGACCAGCATTTATTGAGCATTTCTTTCAGTAATCTCATTGAAAAGATGTTTGTTTTCCGCAGGTCGGCAATATTAATCCGTTGATGCGGGGGTCCCCAGATTCGATTATTGACTGGGGCAGGCTTTTATTATGTATGTACGATATGTATGAGATGAGAGGTTTGTAGTATCTGATTAAAGTTCAGAACTCACTTCTGATTCTTGGTTGAATTTCAGAGCCAGAGGAACATGGCAGATATACTCGTATACATAATAGCTATACAAGGTTTTAAGCAATTTCACGAAGACGTGAAATATTAATCCGAGCGAGGTCTATAATTCTATAGCTAAAAATAAATATAGCGCTCTTAATGCGCGTCGAGACGTAAAAACCAATTAATTCGCGAGAGAATACTGAAGGTCGTAATTAAAGTTATCTTCGACTTTATATCGGACTGAAACCATCCTATGAAACAACTTTATTATGAAATTAATTAAAATCGATACATTAAAATTATAATTATACACGTTTACAATTTGACTGGCACATAATACGGATCAGGTTTATGTTGCGTGCTATTGTGCGTTGTGCTAGGTGCTGAACTGCTGAGCTGACTGACGAGCGGCCATTATTGTGGAGACAATAAGTAGAATCTAGAAATAAAAATGTGTTAGTTAACACTGTTAACATTATAAACCTAATATAATTATAATATATCGGAACGTTTTTAAGCTATTGCATAGCTTTTATCGCGGGCTTGACGACCAAATCAAGAAATTCCGTAACGAAATAAAAGGTGACACCAACCACTTGCAGTCAGTACTAGGATAGCAAAAACATGCAAGCGAGTGTGCCAAAACAAAGCTGGGGTATTAAATTTCTCATCGGATTTGTTCACCTAGTAGCAATTAGTTAAAGCGTGTACTAGGCGACCAGAAGTCTTCGAGGATGGTAGCCCATCGATGATAGTTATCGATGGTATTGTCGCCCATGAACATCAGCAACACTAAAGGCATCACTGATGCCTTGCCGGCCAAGAAAGAGGGAAGAAAAAGAAAGAAAAGTTTTGAAGTTTCCTTAATACTACTCAAAATGATGTTACATAAACACCAGAATTATTGATATTGTGATTCAGAAGTAGCTGCGTGAGTTGAGAAACTAATATTACAAGGGAATGTAATTATTAATCGACAGTCCCCTGGCTCCCCTGTGGTTATTGCGAGACAGGCTGATGCGGACAGTGTCTATCGATTCCATTTGTCATGTCGATAATCCATCTAAAGAGATACTTGACCAACATTGGACGGATAATTCTTATAATATTCGAACTAAGAGAAAAGCCTGTTGCCAGATTGAAACGCAATTATTATGGTTTGCTAGGAAAAAATACTTTTACCAACTAATGTAGAAATTTACATGCCGGCGCGGCGGTACTCATAAAAGAGGTAAGGTTGGTAACATTAGCTAGTTATCAGTGATTATCACCCTAAAAGTCAACCGTCAAGCCGTTGAAGGAGGAGGAGGATATTCCGCTTAAAATTATATCGCGGAGTGAATATTTTTGAAGTGAAAACTTCTTTAGTACGGGGGTGACTTGAAATTTTATGAAACGAAACTGTCCAGTAAAAAGAGACAAACACATTAATTCTAAAGTGAGATAATAAGCATTGTACAGGGGTAGGGTAGGGGAGTGAGGGGTAGGGGAGCGGGGCGGAGAGGGGCGGGGCGGGGCGGGGCGGAGCGGAGCGGAGTGAAGTAGATTAGTGAAACCTACATTTATCATCTTCCCGAAATTTTACATTCGTCTCATTATCTTGAAAACAAAAATTCTGAAGGTTTCACTTCTACCACGTGTGAATTGCACACATTTTAATTTTTTTAATAATAATAAAAGGGTGTTAAAAACAGCAAGGAGTATGCGTTAAACAAGCTCAGAGGCAATGAATGATGCGTGAATACAATGGAAGTGAGCGCCTCACCCAGCCACCACCCGGGCGGCCACCGGATAACCGGACAGCTCTCGTCAACGCGACGCCCTATAATCAGATTAGTACGAGCTAGAAGCCACACCGTGTTGGAATTACACATTACACTAATGTAATGTTAGGCGTAATAAAAATAAAAATGAGCAAATACAATAATATGTAAGTCACAAGCAAATGCCTAAAACAGAAGTAGTCTTTGTGGACCAGCAAGCTGCCAGGAAACTCTAGTCTCCATAAATCTTTATAATCAAACGAGCCTAATCATCTCGCAAGATGATTCCATGTGTCGCGGTCATAACACACTAAACACTACCAAGCCACCAATTTTATATCAAGTTGCGGATTAATCACATATTATGTATGTACCAACCACCTGTCATAATCATGATCGCAATATCTGCAATTGCAGATACCTCACGCTTCGTGACATGGGCTATCTTATGGAAACGGAGTATCATAATGATATTTATCTGTAGATGATGAAATCTTGTAATAACGGAATGACACAGAAGAGATAATGATGGTAATGACATCATTCCGTTAGTCACCATACAGGTTAATTGCGGTTTTTCATATCTTGATAAATGCACTGTTACAAATTACTTAGTACTAACTTTGTGGGACTGAAATCTGTCCAACTGCTTGAGGCAATAGGTGCTGCGCCCACCACTCAGTCTTCATCTAGATATTAACCAATTAAGTCGAGAAAATCAGGGTCAATAACAAGTTACCTTCAATCAGCCCGTCATCTAATTTCCCGGATAGGACAATAAGGAACCATGTTAAGTAAGATTTAGGATTATTACATGACATTGTACAATGTGTGTGAACAGGAGTGAGCCGTGTCGAGTTATGCATGATACGGGATACGGGTGCTCATTACGTCCACAATCATAATGGCGCAATAGAACAATGATCATTTATGTGCACGCTGCACGCACAACACAAACACAGACACAAAAACAGTGACAGCAGGACTGACAGCGGTGGTCTTGGACTCGATTCTAACTGGAATCAAAACATTTCGTAGTTACTGCATTAATGCTTGTTTATGCTTTATAAGAAACGAATAAAAATAAGAGATACTCGTATCGTATGTTTATAGATATAATCTGTAAACCGAGTTACAAACCGTATTGGATCACTTTCATTAGCCTCGCTGTCGATCTGAGATAATTCTTAATTGACGTATTTTATCTTCGACAATAATGCTGTCGAGAAAAAACAAACATTCATAATAGGTTGGAATGAAGTACCAAAAAGTCAAAAGGAATAAGTCCGCAGAATCCATTCGTTTATACGCTGTAATTCATAACAAAGCCATTTTAAACTATTGTGGAGGCATGGGATCGTCCAATTGTTCAAGTCACTTTGTCATGGGTTTCAACACCAATCGTAAAATTTTCCTTCATTATATCACATCGTGTTTTAAATCTGCCTATCAGTCTACATCACCTTAGAGGGCACTCTCGAAGTAAACAAAATCATTGTTTTTACGATGTTTTGGCACAATTAGTAACGTCACCATATTATCATCGTATCTACAGCCGCTTCGTCTGTGTGATCAATGTGATCATGTACATATTATTATGTTCTCGTAGCCTGGATATACATATGTCGATATGACATTATCATTACGTTGTATGATTGGGCAAATGTTTCACATAGTTATAATTAATATGCTTCTAGAAAACATTTATCAATGTATGTTTAGGTACTTGTTTAGTGATAAAAAATCCGATGAGTCACTGTTTTATTGGTGTGAATCGGGCCGTCGACAATAGGCAATGAAGCAGCATGAAGCTATTAAGAAATATTCAATTAACATTTTTGCGTTTTTTTTTTCAGCTAGTTTGGCCTAAAGGATTTCATTCATTTTCCAAGCACACAAAATGTTTTCTTTTATCTTATTAATTTGTCTATTAGGTTGCTGACTGCCGTACAACCGCTAAAAGCTATTCGCAAAACGTACTGTAAACAGTCGCATGAGAACATACTCGATAAAAGTGATTACTGATTACGAATTCTAAATATCAGCCTTAAAAAACTAAATTTATCAATGATATATGAATAAATGATTTTGGATTTAGATTCACGAACCAGGGAAAATCGAAACAAGATATGGTTACTGCCAATAAAATCTGATAGAATCACAAAAACATTACACGAAGTGCCCTGACGTCACAAAATGTAAAAATAACTTTACTACGTATACTAAAAATTTTCCTACCATTAATTCGATCGAGATTGCCCAAGGAGTTTATCGCATAAACAAGATATTGTATCAGAATTTTATTGATTAAAATTATTTATAAAACCATTGTTTCCTTAAATTGGGCCAGTACAAGTTCAATGCCCGATGATTTATAAAAATAGTGTACTAGAATACACATAAGATCCGCTTGTCTACTGTTGATGTGTTTATAGAAAGTACATTGACCACTAAACCACCCAATAAATAATAGTATTAACTACGCACGTACCTGCTGTTTATATCAGTTTGATGACGACTATTTCTATTTATTATCTACTAACTGTGCCTCGCGGTTTCACCCGCGTTAGTTAGTGGAAAAAACTAACTACTAAAATATATGATGTTATATAGCCTTCCTCGGTAAATGGACTATCAAACACACAAACCAGTAGTTCCTGAGATTAGCGCGTTCAACCAAACAAACTCTTCAGCTTTATAATATTAGTATAGATAATAATATAAGTATGACATTGATACTCATCAATGATCACATCACACTTCCTGTTTGCATGGGCTACATCTAAAATGTAAAATTGGCAAGTCATGAGAGTTGTGAAACATTCTGAAATCCCCTCTTTGCCTTGCAAATCTGTTAAAAAGTAAGAACTCCCCATTGTTTGAATAAGACGCAATTATACAAATAGTCCTGCGCCTCGGCCCTCGATAGTTCGATGCCGTGCGGTGGTGGCTGGTGCCGGTGAACGAACCGCTATCGGCTCCTGGCCTCCTGGTGGTTTATTGACTTGCGTTGCGTCGCTGTACCGTACGTAGAGTGCAGACCGCGTGACCGACATCGCTGGGTCAACGAAACGATGGAGATAGAACTATGTTATTGTTGTAAAGACTCGTAATCTAAGCTCATATTTGTTAGCTTTGCACATTGCTGTCCATGGCCGCTGCACGATGACAAAAACAATATTTGTTGTCTTCGGTCGTGGTTCTCTTGGTACTTAAGTGGACTGTCATGCAACACCAGTGTCCTTTAAACAAAGACATAAACATTCTTGACGCAAATTACTAAGGTAAAGTAACTAATGATAAATTGAATAGAATTGGCTAATTTTCGACCCACAAACGGCTTAAAACTTCTCACGCCGTAGTATAGTTCCATGTCCCACGCTTTAACTTCTAATATGTTAACTCTGTTGAACTTAATTAGTAGTGTAACAAACACTACGAATGGAATTTGCGTACATATATTATGTCTAGTTAACAGCACGTCAAAACACTGCGTAAATCGATGTTGCCTCTGCACTGATCGCTTACTGTTTATGTTTTTGTTCTACAAATAAACCAGTAAGTATAACAAGACAACGCAATAAACTTTATACAACTCGTTCCTTATCAATTATCTACTACAATTATTCTGCATATGAAAATACGCTGCGTAAATAGTACAACCTACCTGCATGAAATGCAAGCGCTTCATGTTGACCCAGTCTGACATATTTCGCACATACCTACGTCACGTCACACAATTTTCGCGCTTCCGGATTAAATATTTACACTTTAAACGTGATTTTCAACTTTACAAGTGGCATAGCTACTCTTTTTTGAAAAAAGTACGTCAACGTGTAGAGCGTCAGAGCTCTTACTGATCCATTTGATCCATTTCTGCTTTTTAGCCTCACGGTCCGAATCTGTAGGCTCTGTAGCTGCCACGTAGCTGGTTAATAAATAAACTCTCAACTGACAACATTTGCAACATTCAACTGCTAACTCTTTAGGGCTAAACAACTCAACGTAATCTTTAATCTAGAATTTTACCCCGTCTACCTCACGTGTAATCGTGCATTTATGTATTTGTAAAATGAGAATAGCAAGCTTGCCGAAATGGGAACACGGTTTTGGAAATGCTATGTAAATAATCATAAACTTATACAATAAATGATTAATATAAAAACCTGGCTATCAAAAGTTGTAGTACCTATCTATTAATTCAGAAAATAATGACAGCCGAAATTCTAGTGTGTTCTGTAAGTACCTACCTACTGTAAGGCGTCACGCACGTGTAGCTCTGACATGTTCTATTCGGATCCAATATTATTGGGACTGCGAGCGGATGGTGCGCGACGACGATAATAGGATACAAGAGCTTTGGATATTGACGGATTGACGCCAGTATATTTGGACGCTTTCACTTGGACACCTCCAATTAACACTATTGAAATTTTGTGAAATTACTAAGCCTGTTTTGCCTAGCTTGGTATTAGAAGATCTTTAATAAATAAATAATTTCGGTAAAGAATATTGTAGGTATTTTTATGTGCACAATACATACTAATATATTAATTTTTACTTTTGCAAGAAACAACATGCACGAAGAAAAAAAAACTCCGTATGGATACAACCATCCTACTAACAAAAACATTGAATAAAACTTCGCGATTGAAATGTTTCAAAAGAACAAAATCGAACACTTATTGCCGTCCATATAAATTATGGATCCCGGCATTACCGGCAGAATAGAAGCTGTTCCGTATATTTCACTAACGAACGGCCCCGATGCAAACACCGCCCGGGCCCGCCCGGCGCGGCGGCTAGGGCTGCGGGCTGGTGTTATGAAACAAAACCAAGCTGGCTTTATCAAAAAATATACTTCATTAGAAAACATTGTGCATTCATTTTGTATTGTTCGCCAATCGCCACCTCTATTCTTTATGCTGACTGAATCAAACTAGCTTTTGTTTAAAGTCATTTTCAACAGAATTCAGCTAATGAGATAACAAATATTGTCGACAGACATTGACACTTGATTATCTTAATAAGTATAATCTTTGAATTGCAATAAATTCAGTGGTGAACAAGTCCGTAAGTCAAGTTTGGATTGATGATAAAACCCAGCAAAGTCAAACCATGGGCTTCAATTTATCTAAGTTTCTGCTTTGAGAAAATAATGCAAGTGTAAAAAATTACACTTTTAAATACAAAACATTGTTGTAGCAGAAAAATAAGAAATTGCGTTTTAAATTATTATCGTCTACGTAACTTTTTTATTGGCTAAATTAACATCTTTAAATAATTTAATTAATTAATGCTAAACTAATGATGGCGGGTGGGTTCATTGAAATGTGGTCAGGTATGACATTCAAATGTACGTGATGCGGCCTTCAGATAATAATCGTGATAAATTGCTTTGCTTAGGTAGGTACCTGTTGTAAGTCGACCAATTGTATTGAAAGGTAGGTACTTTACTCAAACCTTGTAGTCATTAATTTATTATCCATTTTATGCGCAAGAAAAAGTTTTACAGATAGATTTACAGTTTTCACACCATTCATCATTGGCCTTCTAGTGAAATGTTAAAGCATTAAGTCCTACGCAACAGAACAGTTTCACATATTTTATAGTGAAGTAGTTACGTATTTTATAACTTCTTATAGATAAATGAGTGCACATACAACATGGCTGTTGACTTAAGTACGGGTGTCATTGACAATGGACAAACACTCAGACATGTTTGTTTGTTTGCGCGCCACTCGCCGCAGACGTTTTCGCGGGATGAACACTCTAAACACAGGTGATACAATGCACCCTCTATTTATTATTACGAAACATGCATCACATCTCACATGCAATTCGTCTGCTCATTAAGACGGAGCTGTTCACAGTAGTGTATTTTTGATAAGTATGATCACTCAATCATATCTTAAGTCATAAGTGTTCGAGATCCGAGATCACGACTTCATATCCTATTAGCACCACATTCGCGCGAGTCTAACTTGGGATACTGCAATCATTTAAGCATTACACTAAAGATTTTCACGATAAAATCAAAGCGGTTTTATTACTAAATTTAATTATTGAATTTAAATATTTAGGACAATGGGTTCCCAAATAATCCTTGGACAGTTTATCAGAAGGCAAACAATCTCTTCTGAATTACAATCTGTATAATGCAGAATCGCCACAAAGGAAAATGGAATATACGGCAGTGAATCCGTACATAAAGTAAGTTAGGCAGGCAGTCGACAGCTCGACAAGACAAGTGGTAGCGTAAGTGCGGGTGTCATCGGCATCCTCCATGTGTTTGCGATCCTCGCTCGCCTTGACGGGCGCCGGCCGGCCGCCCGGGCGCCCGACCTCGCTGCCAGGGATGAACCATCGCCCTGTTGTCAACATTTTGAGAACATACAATATTTTGAGGTGTAAGGGACTCTGTCTATCCTTTTCGGTCGTGTAAGTAGGTACCTGGTCTACCTGGTGTACCAGTTCTAGTCAAACTACCCATAGTACATCCCTATATATACGGTTGTATTTAACCAATCTAGATGCCAAATACTGTCAAGAACATGTAGGTTAATGTTGTATGTACAGATCACTGGGAACTAAGAAGTTCCTTCAATAAAATAGAAACGTGTGCACCTGGGACAAAACTTTTCTGGAAAGTCCAACTCATGCTTAGTATTCTCACTTCTCAGTAATTAAGGGCTCCATTTCAGAAGCTGGAACTTATCGGCCATTAAGCAAGACTCGTTAACTTTGTTTATGTTATAAAGAGTATCGTATGCCAGCCGGCAGCCCTGCCCGCCGCGGTACAGTCAACTGCAACAGTGTCAACACGCAATAACACGCGACGTAGCGCGATAGGTGCTTACGATTGCGACGCGCAGGCTAATCTCGAGTGACTAATCTGATTGAAAATTTGACCTCTTTCATCACGAAGTTGGTAGCAATCCTGCCTGCGAAGCGAGGGGCCCCAAGTTCAATTCCCGGCCGGGGCAGATATTTATGTGACAGATAAATTATTTGTACTCGGGTCATGGGTGTTATTGTGATGTGTTATATGTGTCGTCCATGACACCCGCGACACAGGGGACGCGACACACCTACATAACTGCGGGGTATGAGTATGTATGCGTTTATTTATTTGTGTTTATTGAAATTTAGCACACCTGTAACGGTATGTTATGCCTTATGCTTAGCAGGTTTTTACACAATATAAAAACGATCAATTCTACGCGAATTCTTTCACAAAAAACTCATATGGCTTGCAATATTTGAAGGTACAGTAGAAAGATATTTGTGAGACTTATTATTACGTTAGCCGCAATTGTCAATTATGAGAACACGACAAGTGACACTCACGTCACTCACACTGCATACATCGTCGACTGTACAAAAGCCCGAAGACAAATATAACTCGACCCCTGCTGAGCCATTTACTGATACGAAAACGAAATAATCATTAAAATTTACTTCGAGCAACTTCGATTCAACACAAATACCCAGTTACAGATTAAAAGATAACAGAAATGTTACAACGTACCTATGTTAGTGAAGGCGCATAACAAAGGATTCATGATTCTTTGACTTATCTTCAGTTAATCCAGTCGATTTTCAATCTTATCACGTCGTGAATTAGAGTCACATTAGGCCCTTGGGCCGGCGCGCATGCCACTTTACTTTCATAATCACAATATTTGCTGTAGATACTAGATACGTATGTTTATTTATTTACAACGCAATGTTCTGTACATCATTATTATGCGGAGCTTCATTATCTAATTTGTTTATCACTCAGGAAATCATTTCAAAATTACAATACAAACTGGTTCGCCAATGGTTTTAAAATGATAAGTCAATCCAATAAATATTAATTATGTATAGAGGTTGACTAGAAGTTATAACTAACTTAGGAGTAATACTATGTAAATTGTAAAATACCAAAGTACAAATCAGTATAAATATGTATAATACTCTATTTCTTTCTATACAACGTATAAGGCTGGTTTCATAGCGGGCGATTCGTAAGGGCCGGGCGCGGCCCGGTACGGGCTCCGATCCCGGAGCAAAGACACGTGTGAGGCGCTTGAACATCGGTTCACACTTCACAGCAACGCGGATTGTTCCGTACGGGACCCGCTCCGGATAGCGCCGCGTTTCACAGCGGTCTGTTACGTTGTGTTACTGGTCTATTTAAACTTAATATAAAATGTTTTCCTAACATAGTCAATCTGGGTAAGTGGGTATATGACTTGCTAGATGTCTTTATTGGGAGCTTACGTTTTAAATCCAGATCAATTATTATAGAGATATCATCGCTTCATAGTGATAAAATGATAGTGTAAGTTACATAACAATCAGCTTTGTACATATAATCACAATTAACGATAGTACAGTTACAACTATGTAGTTATGTACTTAACTGAAGGAAATCTTACATGTACCTGTATGTCTTCCTAGTGCGTATAATCGTCTCTTTTACATAAATGAACGTCAACTGTAGCGTAACTCTTTAGGTACTATCTTATTTAATTAACATACTTCATGTATTATATAGAGTGCAATCGCCAAACACTTATGTCATCATTGCTGCATTGTCATGAAACATGTAAATATCGTGTATGGACTATGAAGTCGCTACATGACTACACGATAACATTAAGAATACGTCCATTGATAGTGCACTTCCCGGTCACAACGAGAACTGTTAAATATGTTGTTAAGGGTACTTACGATAAGGCTATTCAATGCCAAGACTGATTACTGAGTAGCGTTCAAATCAGCGTTCTGGTTTTTGATTAACTAACAACACGTTACATACCTGAAACAAGAATTATGTTTATTGTTAGGAAGTTATAAATATGATATTGTAAACATACATGGCGATCGTGGGATAACTGGGGTAGCGAATTAAACTGACTTTGTATTATCTACAATAAATATTCGTCTTATATTTTGTGAGGGCGTAAGGGGTTTCTGTTTGAGTGATAGGCCATAGCCTAATCGTTACTCATTGTACCCTCGGCTGAGCAAAGAAGGAGGCAATGGCGCCACATCCCTTATTATGGACGCAACTAAGCCATGAACTACTTCCATCTAATCCATTTTACCGCATTATACCTTCCTTTTAAAAATTAACCGTGAAATGTTTTCACGCGTCCTTTGCAGAAACCTCTGGTGCTACAAATATGCATGGTGGGCTATGACTACACCTCCCATCGAATGGCCACCTACTTAAACAATGTCCGCCGATAGTTACCATATCTAAATGTCTAGAACCGGCCTACAGCTGTCGACCTCTCACTTATCAAGCCCTAGCAACTGCTTGATCATTCAACCATTAAATGCTAAGTTAACCACAGAATCGTCGGAAGGCAGTTTGGTTGTCGTTGCAATATTACACCATTTCCCGACCGGACGGTCGTTTATTAGATTCGCCAACAGTCAACCATGGTACTAAACAATCACGCTTTGATGCCCACCAGACAGGATGCTTGCATACAGAAGACAGTGTGTTGACACAGTCACACTGCTGACTGCACACAGCAATGTTGCTAGGCTCTATAACTTAAATAGCTGTAATATAACAACTGAAGTCCCTTCGTATATCGGTATAGTTCATTTCACATATTTCCCTTCGCTGTCATGAAACGTAAAACGCACTATAATAAAAAGAACCTTAATACGAAGCTAGAGTGGCACGGAAAGTGGCGCAATAGCGGGTTTACTTTCTTAAACAGAGAAGGATGGATTGCAATTTGCAACATATGTATCTATAATTGAAACAGCTATAAAGCTAAGTTGTTAGTGGCAAATTACAAAACACGATCCAAGAGTATTTTACGAAATCTTGTACCTTGTCCTCTCCATTTATCAAATAAACAACCCACGTAGCGACAAGAGTATTATTTAATCTGCGCCCACCAGCTCATTGACACGCCGATGCGTGTGCGCAGTTGGTTTAGAACTTGTTTATTTCCCGACACAACTAGCCGCCTAGCAAGAACGAGACTCCGTGTTTTTTTAGTAGGTACCTATTGTAGTACATAAACAATATACCAAGTACCTATATTGTAACTAAGTGCTTGTTCACACTGAACTCGCGGGCGCGGGCGCGGGCGCGGGCGCGGGCGCGGTCGCGAAATATCAAACATGACCTACTATGAAAGTGTTCACATCAAAACGCGCGCGCGGTGTATGTAACGTTTACCGCGACCGCGCCCGCGCCCGCGAGTTCAGTGTGAACAAGCACTTAGTCTAGTTTTCTAATCAAGTTTATTCTCAGAGCATTACATTACAGACTATCAACAGTACTGGCACCGGTAGAGTCGTGAGGAACCTACACTATTTCATTATGACTTGTTTTTGTGTGTATGTGTTCATAAAGCCACAAGCACATAAAGCAAAAAAAAAGCCCGTTAATACCCGGAAATTAAGCAGACGAACCACCTAATTAACATTATTGTGATTTGATACCTGACCTACATAATATTAATATTAATAACTGTAACATGACATTGAAAATTAAATATTTATCGTTGTCACTTGTTACAAATCAGAAAATTACAATCATACATAACCATAAAGCGAAAAGTTTAAAATAGCTCTGTAGAAATATTATCTGAGTGAAACTGCCACAGCTAATACCTTCAACGATCGAACTTCATGCAAGGTAACTTTGATAACATTAATAACAATATTCAATGTAATCAATTCCATTGCTATACATTTATTCATGAGATATTCAAATTACTCACGTAATTTGAATTGCAACCACCACTTATGTTCTACTCCAAAATTATAAACAGTATCCTGCGTTTACGTGAACAATAAAATGTATTGCTTTATAAAATCGTTATAAAATGCGAAACAATAATGGGCAAAGCAATAAACAAACGTGACCTAGTTATACCACCAACATTGACCTCTCAGTCTATCTTTAATGTTTAGTCTACAGTAATGTATCCCGCTCTCGGTTCAACGAGACCCCTTGCGTTGTATTTCTGCAACTGCATCCGTTTGTTTAGACTTTAGAGTATAAGTCAGTCGATTGTAAACCGCTGATTACATTAGTCTTGAAATTGGTCTTTTGTATCCTTTACAAAGACCTCTATGCTTCCTCAAAACAAATCTACCTAACCAACTGTCAGGGTAGAGTTATCAAACTATCACAAAACATAACAAATTATGAAATTTCTAGAAGTGGACTCAGGAAAACAAACCTGGCTTTTACAATGATTTCAGATTCAGATAACAATATGTATAAAATGCGGTGTAATTGTTATTCGCGAAAATTCATTGACAATCGGACGGCGCACAGTGGGCTGAAAATCGGCTTTCATAGACATAGGAATATAAATTTTGAAATGTCGTTTTTTTTGTTAGATTCAGCCTTTATTTACAATTACAATGCTCAAATATGTGATTAAAGTTAATTTAGCATATAAATGGATGATTTATAATTTTTTTGCGAAAAATTTGTATGGAACTTGCAAGAAAAGTCCGATTATTTTCGGAATTGCAAGTCAAACCGTAATATCCTTATAGGAGGTGTTAGTACTAATTATTTGTGATTTTTTGACATACCACATATTATGGTTACTGCTGCAGAATTTTTTTTAAAAATGGAGAAACAAAAAATATTTTTTTTATTTAGTTAATGTTTTATCTTAATGCATCAAGTTAAAATGAGAGGTACCAATAGCTATTATTATCTTCTTGGACTTAGTAAATGATAATTAATCACTATCATTTAGTACTAGCATGTCACAATACAAATCATTAAATGTATTAATATATATAACTACCTATAATTTTATTCTGTGAAGTAAGTTATTAGGACTATGAGCTCAATTATATAATTACGAAAAAGTGAATTTGCTAATTATACAATAATTTGCGCTTAAATTTTTGGTGGACATTGAACTACTATAAATACACTAATTTATTACTTCATAGTTCAGTTTATTTCAAACTTTTGAACCGCTACTATAATATCTTTACCTCATACCTCAAAAGTTTTACAATGGAAAGTCTGAGTACCAATTTAGATTTCATGTTGTTCTAAAAGGGGAGGGTACTTCATTTGATCATGAAGTATTGTTCAATTGTTCAAGGCTGTCGTAGATCGCTTAGGTGATCGCATTTCTGATGAAGATCGTGTAACGCTCAAGGAATTTTGTCGAAGATTTACACTAGCTGCTTTACAGAGGTAGCAGAGATCTCACCGTATCCTTGATACATTTAGAAAGGAGTATGAAAATTGGCTTCAGGCAAATGTTGATTGGCCAAGTTGCGTGCTAGCCAGTTTCATCACGCCACAATCAAATGAAGAAGAACACCAGGGACCCAATCGACATTTAATCTGTCAAGAACCGTCGACATCGTCTTGTGGAACAATGAGTAAAAGACCTAGAAAAGCATTCGAAGATCTAGGAAGCAAACAAAAGAAGATAAGGTCTGATGATTGTTATAACAAAGATCCAAATGAAATTGCATATTCAGCTGCATTACTTTTTAAAAAAGAAGGTTGTGAGAATATATGCTGAAAAATCCAGAAGCAGCTACAAAAATTAAGGAAAGGCTTAACGAACCTGTTAAAACTATAATATTTACAGCAGAAAAAGCGCTAAGGTTGCTCCTTTCATTAAGAGGATCCTTGAAAGTCTTGCTGAAAATGTTGAAAATAAAGATTTGAAATTAATATCCAAGTGGGGATTTGATGGTGCTTATAACCAAAACCAATGTAAACAAAATGGATGAGCAACTAGACGATTCTAGTATATTTATGGCGTCCTTGGTGCTATTACAGCTGAGTACTGGAGAGGAAAATTTATGGATGAATCCAGAGCCATGTTCAACGTCATATTGTCGTCCAGTGCAGTTTACATTTGTAAAAGAGAGCGAAGAAGTGATCATCAGTCATAAAAGGCAAATGGATGATGAAATTAAGTCCCTTCTCCCCACTGAGTGCAACAGTAACCAGGTGAGTCATCAACTGATGATGACAATGATCGACGCTAAGATCTGCACGTACCTTTCTGAAGCTAGATCGAATACATCGTGCTACTTGTGTTTAGCTAAACTTACAGAAATGAACCGCTTGGATGCTGTTACATCAAAGACTGTGTCCACTGGTGCATATGAATTTAGATTGTCATCTAAGCCGTCCCAATACGGCAAAAAGATCTTTTAAGAGATTCTAAAAGTTTTTTTAAATGAGGTATTCATTAGATATTTTCCTTTGTTTACTAGGTATGCTAATTAAAATGTGCTTGCAAGTCCTTAATGATAGTAGAAAGTATTTACCGGAGCTCATAGTCCTAATTACTCACTTCACAGAATAAAATTATAGTTATATTATAGTTAATGGTTTGTATTGTGACATGCTAGTACTAAATGATAGTGATTAATTATCATTTACTAAGTCCAAAAAGATAATAATAGCTATTGGTACCTCGCATTTTAACTTCATGTATTAAGATGAAATTTTAACAAAATAAAAAAAAATATTTTAAATTTCTCCATTTTTTTTAAAAATTCTGCAGCAGTAACCGTAATATGTGGTATGTCAAAAAATCACAAATAATTAGTACTAACACCTTCTATAAGGATATTACGGTTTGACTTGCAGTTCCGAAAATAATCGGACTTTTCATGTGAGTTCCATACAAATTTTTCGCAAAAAAATTATAAGTCATCCATTTATATGGTAAATTAACTTTAATCACATATTTGAGCATTGTAATTGTAAATAAAGGCCGAATCCAACAAGAAAAACGACATTTTAAAATGTATATTCCTATGTCTATGAAAGCCGATTTTCAGCCCACTGTGCGGCGTGCTGCTGCGGGCGGCACGGGGAGACGCGGGGCGGGGCGGGGCAGGGCGCGGGGCGAACGGCGCAAAATCAGCAAAAATAGTTGTTCAAGGTCATCTTGACCAGTTTGCGTCACTCTTCACAGTTTTAGAGTTCTGTAGGCCGACAAGGAACCTTTAAAATCTCCATCGGTTGCGTACATTGCCGACATAAAGGGCCGTCATAACTTTAATTAAACCTCCAATTCATTTTAAAAACGAACGCTCAGTATTTAAAGTTATGTTAATCTACACAACAGAAGTCCATGAATATTCAGTAAAAACATAAATATTTAAACTTAGCAATCAGAACCCTGAAGTCGAAGGTGTTCGAGCAGTGTGTGTTGCCAGTGATGACATACGGATCCGAGACGTGGAGCTTCACTATTGGCTTAATGCACAAGCTCAAAGTCACCCAACGAGATATGCTCAGTATCTTTCTGCGGCGGTACGCGATCGAATTAGAAGTGATGAAATCCGTAGACGAACGAGGCTGACCGACATAGCACAGAGAATTAGCCGGCTGAAGTAGCAATGGGCTGGCCATATAGTTCGAAGGACCGATAACCGTTGGGGAAGAAAGGTCCTCGAATGGAGACCACGCCTCGGAAAAACGAGAACGGGACGCCCCACGACCAGGTGGACTGACGACCTGAAGAAGACAGCAGGTAATCGCTGGATTCAGAAGGCTCAGGGCCGGTCAGGGTGGCGCTTGTTAGGGGAGGCCTACGTCCCGCAGTGGACTTCCAAAGGCTGATGGATGGAATCAAAATTCTAACTCTAGACATCCTTGTACTGCAGTTTGCGTAGACATACACAATTAGAGATGTCTGATGGCAGTAACTTGATTGAAGTTAGAAATTCATATAACAGGGCTACAGAGTCGTTATTATTATTGTCTCAATCAGCTTGCCCTGTTTGTTTGGGTCAAATCTTGCAAACTGAACTATAACTAATTCCTTTCATCCCATGAAGTTGAAATTTTGCATACCTATTCCTATAGTTCCGAAGAATATATATGTTTATGATAAGCAAAACCTGATAATACTTTTAGGGTTGGCTCCAGACGAAGGAGTTCCTACAATGACACTATAAAACCGTATTTATTTATAGGTATTTAGTTTTTAAACTTGTTTTCATTAGGTTACTTGATCTAAACGCAGAATAAATCTTGCACAGGAAAGCATTTAAAAAATTAAAATGTGTGCAATTCACACGTGGTAGAAGTGAAACCTTCAAAAATTTTGTTTTCAAGATAATGAGACGAATGTAAAATTTCGGGAAGATGATAAAACTCAACTCCACTCAACTCAACTGCACTGAACTCAACTCCACTCAACTCAACTCCACTCAACTCAACTCAACTCAACTCCACTCAACTCAACTCAACTCAACTCAACTCGACTCAACTCAACTCTAGTCTCCACTCAACTTTCGTTTCATAAAATTTCAAGTCACCCCAGTAATAAAGAAGTTTTCACTTCAAAAATGATCGTGAATTAAGTTCGTTCTTAAACTCTACCTTTGAAATTGACGCAGCAGCGTTGGTAATGTAAGAGGGAACAACAATGATATGATACTGGCGGAATCGATTCGCAGATAAATCGTGAAACATGAACACTTTCTAGAAACTTCGCGTTTTGTGCGACTCGATTAGGTAATGAGGGACTTTCTACGATAATGTCGAGTGGTCCGCTCCTCCGCTCGTGGCTCCTCGATGCAATGAACGCCTGGTACTCGCGATTAAATAAATCCACTGATTGATCACAATAAATCAGTGGATTTATTTGAGAATCTTGATATTTCTTACAAGTGTATTCCTAAAAATAATGGTCTTACTTAAAATTTGATATTTTTAAAAAAGTAACCATGTTTATAATATTATTGTTGAAGGGGCCGCTGGAGAGACAACAGCACAAGATGCAGATGCAGCCTCTGTTGCGTCTCTCTAAAGTCACATCTAAGTGATATTCTAAAACTCCTGAAAACAGTAAATAAGAAACAAAGAAATAAACTAGACGTTAAAATATTCGCGCTGAATACCCAAATTATGATCAAAAAGAGACAAACAAAAGGTAAACAGTAGCGGATGGTGAAAACATTTAAATGACATTATCACAGCACAAAGGACAACGAAACCCTGTTTCCTATTCAGTCCATGAACAACAGAGTGCAGACCGCGCCCGCGCCCGCGCCGCGAGCCGTGTGGCCGTGTGGCCGTGTGGCGTGTGCGAGGTTCATTGTACGCATCGCCTTGAGACATACCCGAGGACCTAAGTGTCAACTGTCAACACTGGCAACCTACGCCATTACGATTCTACACCACGTCATTACTTGCTTTTATCAATAAAAATCCTTTGCAGATTTATAAGGGTCTTTGTACTTTACTTAATTCAATCAGTTAAAGCAATACATATTAAAATAACTGTTAACATACATCTTATTGTGAACTAGCTGACCCGGCAAACTTTGTACCGCCTATCAATCTCTCCCCTTCCCTCTTCCTCTCATATTCTGTCAATCGCGCCAACTGTCAAACGAATGACAGTTATAAAATAGAAAAATTATGTTTGTAAGGTAACATTACAAAAGTTAATATTCTTCTTAATTTTTTCTTACATAAGAGCCTTCTCCTGACAATAACGAACACAACAAAAAATAATTAGCAAAATCGGTCCAGCTGTTCAAGCGTGATGCCATGAGTCATCATGACCAAGGGAAATATGGATTCATTTTTATATTATAGATTTATTCTTTTAGAGACCCCAAATTTTCAGGAAAATTACTATATAAATTTGATAGTTATACTGACATTCATATTTGAAGAGTTCAATCTAAAACAAATACTGAATCTCACATCTTCAATCGTGCAGATCATGCTCAGTCGAAACTCTACTCTTACTAAGACAGTAGTTCGTTAATCGTTCTAACCAAACTACCGCGGCAAACGTTTACTTCTATCACTCTTAAATCTTAATACACGAAAGATTCCAAACCTTCCGTCACATAAGTTCAAGACCCAAGTACTAAGCAGTCTGTCCATGCAAATAGATTGATCATTGAGCAGCGGTGTTTTGACCAGAAGTAATACCTATTATTGATGCGTCCCGGCCACTCCCGGCAGACGCCTCGCTACGTGACAACTGACACGTGTCTCGATGGCACCTCTGCATTTGCTTTAGCAAGATCAACTAAATTCAAACGAGACTACAGAGGTATAGGATAATAGGATAGTTAGTAGCATAACCGTCAAATCCCCAAGCATTGTACGTCTTTGCTCTAGGCATCGTCATCGTTGAGACTACTTTCAGGAAGGTGCATCTGCCTCTGTTTACTAACAAACTGTTCTTCCACTGTTTTTCAAATACTAACTTAATTTTTTTATTTTTAAGTTCTAAATCATAAAATATTATCTATGCATTTTCATTCCCGAGCGGGAGTTGCTAGTACACCTCCTTGCACTCTACTGCCGGCGCACGGCCCCCACTGACCACTACCGTAGTGGCCAGTGGGGGCCGTACTACGGTGTTGATAGTATTAGAAAGTTACAGGTAGACCACGAGTCCAATATATCACTAAATAGAGAGTACCTAGTTCCTTCCGGTTTTACTATCAGGAACAACTTTCGGAACCGGTAGTAAACTCATTCATTATCAATTTATTGTCGTTTCAAAACTACTTTGAACACGTGTTTACATAGCTGAATACGAATTGAGTTGACCATAGTTTACCATAATTTTATTTTTTCTTGTCGCTTTTATAGAAACTTTTAAATTGCAACTTTAAGGTATGGGATACTAAACAGAACACAAAACCGTAGATGTAGGGGGAAACAAATTATTCGAAAATCTTTTTAAAAAGGAAATTCTAGAGCCATATCTGAATAGTTTAGAGTGTGAAACCCTAAAAAACTTCATGCATTTTCTTATTCATGACATTAACAACCATGTCACCAAAGTTACAGAAGATTCTTTAGTAGCGCTTTATGCAAAATTGCATCTGATCTGAGTAACATAGCTTGAACTTATAACTTTGACATCAGTAAGAAGTAACTGAGAAAGAAGCTACTTCAAACCACACCGTACGTGTCATATCGCCTGCGTACGTACGAGCGATCAGTTAACACGCATTTATTATCTGTGGATGTAAACTGCATGCAGTGGCTCATGGCTCCCTCCCCAGGCACGTCACAAACACGTTCACATTCACAGACGAGCCATCAGCCAACCGAACGATAGCACTCGTAACGTGCGTGCTGCACATGTGATAATATTGTACGACGTTGCATTACACTACTTAGAAAATATACCTTTCGTTATTGTTCATTTGAAACATGGCTGCACATGGTGTCTAGTTTTCATGGCGATGATTGGTTTAGTTTTGCCGTGACCCCGAAATGCATCTGTATCGAAATATCTCACTTATGTTCTATATGGTATTTCTTTATTATATTGCCTATAAAACAAAGGTAAAGTTAGTGTTATGGATATGTAGAGACGCTTTAACATTTTATTGACATCATTAAGGGCATTTAAAAGTATAATAAAAATAAAAAATATTGTATTAAGAATAAGATAACCCCAATCCAATAAATAAATAATTAATCTTTTTAGATATACCAACATACATACTGTTTCTCTCAGCATACTTAGGATTCCTGTTTCTGTTTTCAAAGTCCTGATACCAAATCCTGTTTCCATATTCTAGAAGCGAGGAGAACCTACCTTGCTATTGTAACCTTCTTAGTAACAGTCAAATGCAAATACCGCGAAATAATCGAAACCAATGAACATGTTATGTCTACTGTGGCCCGCACATGACCGCCACATGACTTGGTTATTATTGTATGATTATTATTGATTTAAATTTAATAATGCGTAACGTTACATTTTTAATAAATTTTGTCGATTATTAAACATCATACCATACCACTGTGTAGAATTCATGAAAATAAGCAGACGAACCTGATATTAAATGGTCACTCATAAACAATTTAGGACAACAATTATGCCAAAGGCATCTCCGATGCACCGCCAGCCAAACTGAAAAATGACCTACATTATTGCGGACAATAAGTTTGTTAAATAAAGACCATATTGCACGTGCAAATAGAAAAATCCACCATCGTAAATGCCGCGCTGAAGAAGTAATTAAAACATTTTAAACGAACACACGTGGTAATTGCAAGACGCATTAGAAATGACGAGGAAAACTGCATTTGAATACTCGTTCAGAACTATCGGAGCACAGAGCAATGTGACGAGAAAACAACCTCTCATGACTATAATAAACTGTAGTGGATCGAGTACGCACCGAATGATTCAAACGCAAATTAATTTATTAGACAATATGGTGTGTCAATAAAATTGTAGCAAAACGTGTGGAATTGTTCCATGGCATCATCTATCATCGTAATCTACTTGGTTTAGCGCATAAAGTAAATCTATGTACAGAAGTAATAGCCGTCGTAGGTCTGATTCAAGTAGTTTACATTTGTCACAAGATTCAAACTTAAATGTTGACTGTATTTACATAGACTGTACATACGATACGACCCTACTCAGGGATATATAACATTCCCACAGCACTATACAGATATCTTCAGTGTAACTGGCCGTTAAGTTATAAACTGTATTCTGTAACACTATAAGCGATACACTTGACCTCAAGATAAAAGAGTGTGCAAAGGTCAGGCCGTATCTCGGCACTCCATTAGCAGATTATCTGCCCTCTGTGAGCTCGGTAATCCGGAGCCCTAGCGCCCCTAGCTCGCAGGGAGATAACGACGATATTAATACTAAACAGCGTAAGAGGATCTGATACTACGAACCGGAGTCATGATACCGTTCCCGCGTTGACTAAAACATTTGTGTTAAGAAGACCATTGAATTTAAGTGAATAAATGGTTGAAATGGATCCTACGTGGGTCCGAGATCGTGTTCAGTTGCACATGTGATCAATGTATAGTTTACAAGCCTTAAGAGGTCTAAATAAAAAAATATTGATTGATATAAATGACTATTTTACTAATATATAGTTGTACCTTTGATAGTTTTGTGGACTATGATTATCACGATGCTTCACCCAAGGCTATGCATAATTTCTTATTTAAGAAAAGGGAGCGAGAGAAAATTATAGCAACAATTACTAAATGGGGAAAGTATACCCGACAGTGAAAAGTTTCTTAAGTGTAAAATAGCAATTTTATGCAGCTCTGCCGTATTATTATATCTCTCGTTTCCTAGCATAATATTAAACCACAATGAGTATCCTCAGAATTTTTTTAATAATTCGGGTGTTAACAGCATTAGTAAAGTTGACGACATGATTTAAAATTCATTTAAAAGTAGATATAGAAAGCAATGTTCGTACATTATCGACTCTTATTAGAGACCTGCAATAAATCTCCAACAGAACTAGAATCATATTAGTAATAATGGTTTGTTTTTGCTAAAGTGTCAATTGGAACGCTTCGTCATGTTGTCGTCCGACATCTAGAGTAATCTAGACCCTGCGTTCTGATTGTTGCTAAAAAACGTTGTTACTTGTAATGGCTCACAAAATGGCATCTCATTATACTTATTGTTCTAACTAGTTAATGAGAAAAAAAAATACACTTGAAAAACTATCAGAAAGTTTTTTGATTAGGTATCTACTTATGATAAAGAAAAACATTGAAACGTGCTAAATTCATGGGTTGTCAGTTAGTCACCAATCACTATAAGTAATATTTCATTTTGCCAACGCAATCTTCACATGATGCGAAAAATCACATGGATTATTTTGAGATAAAGTCACGAATCCACGAAATATTCGCGTGCCTTTAAAGTGCTCTGAGGTGATTAGAACTGAGGAATCAGATATGGTGTGAACACACAATGAATAATTTGGCTTAATGTAACAAGGAGATTAATTTAATATTAAATTAAACTTAATAATACATACCCATACATGGAACAGTGAACTAAACGCTATCGAAAGATATTTGTCACAATATATAGACCGAATGAGCGATTCATTGATATTGACGTCAACAACCTTTGACTGCTAATGGAAATTCTGGCTTATCGTAATAATTTATTCTTCTACTGTACAAGTCAACTACAATTTGAAGTAGATAAATATTTTTTTGTGTTTAGTTGTTTTGCATTTTTATCACAAATTGATTCCGTGCACGAATTAAACTGATTCCATTTTGTTATAAATAAATAATGTTATTTACTATTAAAGGAAACAGTTCAAGCTACAAAAGTAGCAGAAGTTATTAAGGATGCAGAATGCATGCAGTATGCAAGTGTAGTAGTTGGAGGTAAACTTCAAGCATATAATATTTCAATATCAAAACCAGTGAACAGGGATGAGTAGTAGCAACTGTATAGAGCACAGTCTTAGCATAGTATTCATCACACACATTACCAGAGGTGTATTATTGCAAATGGCTGCAACAGGCCTGCAACGGTGCACTTTCCAAAGCGACTGGCAACCTCGGCTTACCGGTTACATAAACTGTAAACTCGCCTCTTCACGGACCAAAAATAATGTAATCGCATTGTACGTAGTTACTGTGCGACCATGACTATCGCCTGAGAATTAAATTGACAATGCTCTTAATAATAATACCCGTAATTTAATTTCATAATTAGAAATGATTAACAGAATCGTTCAGGACTTAATATTGGAACCGACTCAATCGGCATTGTGAATTAAATTAATATTAAATTGATCTAGCTGGCTGCAATTAGTCCGCAATGTAGTAAAATTCTACCGCTAGGCTATCACACGGCTATCACAGCAGTGATAGCCTAGCGGTAGAACGTTGGTCTCCCGAACGAAGGGGCCCGAGTTCAAATCCTGGCACGCACCTCTAATTTTCAAATATTATGTGCGTATTACATGTCAATTATCACTTGCTTCGGTGAAGGAAAACATCGTGAGGAAACCTGCATAAAAGTTCTCCATAAAAGTTCTCGAAGGTGTGTGAAGTCTACCAATCCGTAGTTGGCCAGCGTGGTAGACTATGGCCTAACCCTCACATTCTGAAAGGAGACCCCGAGCCCAGCAGTGGGACAATTATGGGTTGTAATATTAAATTAGATATGAATATTTTAAGTGTTGATAGAGTTTATTAATATAATGCGTCATTCATTGTATAATATCATATGAACGTAGACAAAACAAACATTACGTCAATAAGGGCTAAATCGCTCAACTGGATCGAAAATTAAACGATCATCGAGTCACCACCCATTTTATAAATAAAGAAAATTCTCACACCCACGATCCCATTTATCTGCAACCAGTTTCGAGATAATTATTGGCTGTTGTTTATGTATAATTATGATGCGATTGATCATTATAACTAATGAAGACAGTGGACGAGCTTCATTGTTAGCTGCAATCATTAATAGTTATCACACGTCACTGAAGTAACTCAGTTTGATGTTTGTTCTAATACAGGATTAAGTCGTCGGTTGTCTCAGAATACTGAGACGTGAGAAGAGACAAGAATTGGCCATCGTCACATTTTCAGGAACACTCACTCACGTAGGTTTGTTTACAATGTTTTTCCTCGTATACTATGTGCGTAGGCATAATGTATGTATGCAGAGTATCCGGTGTGGGAATGACTATCGTAGCTTCAGTGGAAACGAAGCAATGAGGGATTGCTATTCATATGAGATCGTACGCAAATGGTTTAGAAAATGTACCAAAGTCTGCAATTGGAGATCAGTAGACAATTTTACTCTCGAGTCCTTGTATACCTCGAAATGTACAGTAACATAACCACTGAACGGCATTTCACTTGACATTTTGTGCAATGTCCCGCGACACTTCTCGAAGGCAAACAGTCCCGAATAAACATGACCTCACGTCACGCAACAAAAGCATTGAAGCTGTCACCGGCGACGCGACGGCTTGCAGCGCCACTCGGCTCGGCCCCTCGCACACAAACACGGTTGCAACAATGGAAAACGTCATACCGATCTCCTTTCTGGCGTAGTGGCGCTGCTCCCCGTCGTGGGAGCTGGTGGTGCCGAAGGCCTGGCCCATCGTGAGCGGCGGCAACAATCACAGGTGACACGTTCGAACAGCTGATCACTACACACACGGCGCATGCGCGGGCACGGGGAGGCGACGTGCGCTCACAACGAACTCCAGTGCAGTACTAGCGACTAGCGAGCGAAGCGATCCAAGCGGAGCGGGCCGCGGGCCGCCTGCCGCCAGCCGCCTGCAGCCGAGCGGAGCGAGTGGACCGGTGACCGATAAGGTTGAACCGCGCTGACCCACATCGGACGCGATATCGATACCGACCACTGGTGCCACTGGACCGATGGCGGCCCCCGCGCTCTGTTTACATTGTTTCCGCGATAACTCACTCCTAATTGAAAATAGCCCGTTATCCTAGGTCGCAAGATCCCACAACTTGAACTCGCCATTTCAAGCGTCAATAACCAATGCTCAACGTGAGCATTATTAGTATTCGATACAATATAGTATGAATTATCCACAGAATAATGCACGTTGTAGCAATCTATTTACTAGCCAGAACCTGTCCTGATCCTAACTCACAGTGAGTTATAGGGAATACAGATCTCTATCCAAAGAGAAGGGAGATATAGCGTACTCAGTCTAGATTACGTTTGAACTTCAGAGCCGGTTTAGGACAAACAAAATTTGAATAACCTGTTTGTCGAAAAGCTGTAATTTAAATAGATAGGAAGTATCTAGTTCAGTGTTGTTAAATGATCACGCACATAACAAACTCGCTTATAATAGGACTCATTATAAAACTTGTATACACTTTATAAAAAGAGGGTGCGTGGACTTCTGAACACCACTATTAGCAACACCAGTGAGTCATATTGAACGAGTGGCGATCCAGAGACAGTGCAACTACGCTCGCTTCACTACTAAATATCGTTTAAGCAATCTGCACACCAGTTTGCTTTGCTGTTATGCTGTTAAACTGTACTAGACTAAACTGCCTGTATGGTAACAGGCAGTCCGGATTTTACATCGGCGGGAACTACGTAGCTCGTTTTACTTGTGTGGTATTGGCTAAAGACAATACAAAGGATGATATTCCGGCCCATTGGATAATGTAAATGAGCAGCCAACTGACAGCTATAATATAAGGTATTTTACCACTTAAGCTGGTTGATTAAAAAAATGACGTGCATAAGTGTATCAATGACACCTACATTTTGAATTTGAAAAATTTGAATTTAACATTGTTATGGTTGCGCTTTGTGTTTAAAGTATTTAAAGTGAGTGGATAAGATGAGATTACGAAAGGATTGAAGGTCGATGTACCATCAGATCATCTGCAGGCAGTTTCGAAACAATGAATAATAAATAATCTCAAAACAAAGAGGTTTTATAAATCTACGGTGATAAACCAATCACGAATAAATTACTGCACATCAGTCAAGGAATGCAGGAATGGAACCCGTAACCCTTCATTCGGTAAGCGGAGTCACTAAATGAACTACTGGCTAATGAAATTCGGGAGCGGCATAAATACTCTTCTTTTGACTGTTGTTACTCAGTAACGTTTTGTAAGCAATCATAGGAAAGTTTGCAAAATAGATAGATAAATTGGCAAAGAAAAACATAGTGAGGAGCCGGGAGTTCTCAATAATCCTCTCAAATGTATTTTAGAAGCTAAAAGTAATATACCGAGCTCATTGCCTAACAATAAAATAGTGACTCGACCATCATGTTACAAGAACTACTGAACTGAACCATGTAACCGGCCACCCGCTTACCGCCTAGTTTGACCACCTAACTACATACTTGCTACCGCCTACCGAGCTACACTACAGGCAACTCACTCGAAAACTACAAACTTCTGTAAATGAGTAATTATGTTTCACTGAGAGTGAGACTGGCTAACTGTTAGACTGGCCATTGTACTGAGTTAGGAATAAGGTTAATGATTGTTTCCGTTACAGAACAAAAAACCGATTTGCTGTCTGATAAATAATGATTGACTAACTACCTCAAAACACAGTGCTAGCCTGGACGTGTCGGTACCGCAAGGCAATCCTAGTTCACATCTTGCACCTCTAATTTTTAAATTATGTGCGCAATAGAGAATAATTCAGCATTAGAAGGTATTGCCTGAAATGTAAATATTAACCACAGCATGACTGCAAACTACTTTAGGAGAATTTTATATTAGGAGAATGCTCCTAATTTATAGGTGATCATATATGAACATACCGAAAACGTAATTAAAACCCATAAAACGTAAACAAGCAACAACTTTGCAACAAAGTTCACGGTATAATTAGTGAACATGCAGGAAACCAGAACAAAACATGAAAATTTTAATTAAGAACAAAGGAGACGGAACTGAACTGAAAGAATGACACTTTTACAAGTTCAGTAAACAATCGCGATTTAGTTCCAAGAACCAACTGTACGGGATTGGTGACGTCAACGCGTAAACAATCCGGTAAATGGTCTAATCTAAATAAACAATGACAACGTTTTGTCGGCTGCATAACCGAACCACTTGCAGCCGAAGGTTAAATCTGCATTGGATTCAAATCCGTTCCAATTCACTAAACGCTGAACAGATAGGTTCTGGATTTTGGATCACGACTCCCGAGTTCTGACTCGATTTTACTGATCTAATATTGCAAATACACGACGCCGGATTGATTTCTACCGTTTATAAGACCGGAATTGATTGACCTGATTACTCATTAACTACTTATGCTAACATAGCCAAATCAAATCAAATCAAAAGTAGTTTATTGTGGACTAGGTAAAATAGGGTGGTACAGTTTTAGAGATCTTATCGCTACGTCCTGCCCATTATGGGCGTACAATGTTCATTAATTTAAATATAAGTTTTAACAAAAGTAAACATAAGAGAAGTCGGACCAGTCTACTTATTATTAATATTCCGTCTTAAAAGTAAATGGCAATTCAATTAAAATGAAGATAAAATCCGTAAATATACTCGAATGTCGCATAATATTCAAAATTTCAAATTACCATAAAATAAATGTCAAAATATTAAAATAGTACAATAAATTATTAAATTAATACATAAATGTCAAAGGATAATAATTATTGATCAAAATACAATCTAGGATTTACTATGACTTAGAAAGTCACCTAGGTTATAATAACATTTTTCAAGTTTTCAAGAGCTTTTGCAAGGCTTCTTTGAATTTTTAACCGACTTCAAAAAAAGGAGGAGGTTCTCAATTCGACTGTATTTTTTTTTTTTTTTTTTTTTTTATGTTTGTTACCTCAGAACTTTGGATTGGGCGAACCGATTTTGATGATTCTTTTTTTAATCGAAAGCTGATGGCTGTCATGTGGTCCCACATAAATTTTATTGAGATCTGACAATGGCATCCATGAGAAAACTACATAAGTCGTAAATTTGTGTTAAGATGTGCGCGACAAATTGACGAATAACTCAATATCAAGTCAACCGATTTCGATGATTCTTTTTTTAATAGAAAGTTGGTGCTTGTCATGTGGTCCCACATAAATTTGAACGAGATCTGACAAGTAGTTTTTGAGAATTTGAAGTCGGTTATTTTTTGTTAGTAAAATTTAGATTATTCTACATTAGTTACAGAACGAATGTTATGTGGTATTTTGTTATATATTGTAGCTGCTTTGCCGAAAAAACTTTGTCGAAATAAAAATGTCCTAGCTGGTACTATGTCTAATTTACTTGCATGTCGTGCTCTAGATTTTAATTCCGTCATAGTTTTCCTTGTAAATTCATCATAATATAATCTATTTTTGAGATTTTTTCACTTGTTCGACTCGGTTGGAGTTTAGCCAGCAGGGGGACACTTGACTATAACCAAAATTAGCACTTTAAAGCCAAACATTTCGCAAAACGACCCCTTATTCCAAAAAGCGGCCAAGTGCGAGTCGGACTCACCCATGAAGGGTTCCGTAGTAGCATATAACATAATATAAAAGTTCTTGAAGTTCGTTGTAACTTTGATCGAGATAAATTTGTGGTTTACGATTTATGACGTATTAAAAAAAACTACTTACTAGATCTCGTTCAAACCAATTTTCGTTGGAAGTTTGCATGGTAATGTACATCATATATTTTTTTTAGTTTTATCATTCTCTTATTTTAGAAGTTACGGGGGGGGGGACACACATTTTACCACTTTGGAAGTGTCTCTCGCGCAAACTATTCAGTTTAGAAAAAAATGATATTAGAAACCTCAATATCATTTTTGAAGACCTATTCATAGATACCCCACACGTATGGGTTTGGTGAAAAAAAAATTTTTGAGTTTCAGTTCTAAGTATGGGGAACCCCCAAAATCTATTGTTTTTTTCTATTTTTGTGTAAAAATCTTAATGCGGTTCACAGAATACATCTACTTACCAAGTTTCAACAGTATAGTTCCTATAGTTTCGGAAAAAAGTGGCTGTGACATACGGACGGACGGACAGACAGACAGACAGACATGACGAATCTATAAGGGTTCCGTTTTTTGCCATTTGGCTACGGAACCCTAAAAATTCATCCTCACATTACCTGTACAGCTACAGGGGGAGGTACCCTGAAAAAAAATGTTTTTCAATATTTTATTCTACGATTCTAGTGTTTTAATAAATAGGTATGTATATCCATGCCAAATTGCAGCATTAAGGGTCTTGCCGCTTCGGACAGACAGACGGACGGACGGACATGACAAAACTATAAGGGTTCTGATTTTACTTTCGAACCTTAAAAACGAGCATATTTCCATATTCAAAGAGTAAAAAAACAATGCGTTAAAAAGAAAAGCCTTTTCCTTTTCGACGCGTAGAAAATTTGAAATTCTAAATACAGAGCTGACGCAAACGGCCGGCAATCACTTTAGCGCACAGCAGTGAAACGCTCTGGACGGGCGTTGCTATTATTTTAGTACAGGCGTATGGAGTAGCATTATCGTAATTGGAACATTGAGACGAAATATATTCCAGTTTTTATATCACTTTACTGATTTATTCACAAATATTATTCTGAAAATACAAGCTTGTATTTTTTAAAAGTTTGTACGTTGTTGCCGTTAAGCTAAGGTAAGACTTTAGGAAAAATGTTTATCGCTAAACATCCACGCAACAAGGAATCCTTTCAAAAGAAAATCCGATTAGGTAGGCTTAAATCAGAGACGGTAGCCGTGGGAAAAATATAGACGATTCATTTATATGACGTTCTAACTTCCCGGTCGGATGCTGAACAGAACGAACGGGAGAGACAATATAAAATATGACTTGACTAAATTATGCCGTGTAATTCGGCTTGATTTTACTGTAAAAACAAGTTCTATAATTAACGTTACCTAATACTAAAAGAGTAACAAGTTGCCATGTAGTTGGAGGTAGATACATAAATATGTGAACAATTTATATAACAAGGTACATTGCGGCCTCATCAACGCTGGAACGGCGTACAGCTTAAACCCAATTCAGTGTACAAGAAACAAAAGATGAGAAAAAAGCTTTCATAAAGCGAGCTTTATTGCACAGAGCCATGGAAGCATTTAGGGTCTCTGCAAATCAGGATAATCAACCGCTGGTAGAAGTACGCTACGTCTTTCAACTATTTACTTTCAACAAACCATAGCCTTTCTGGGGCAAAGTCAAAGTAAAGTAAAAACGTCAAAGTCAAACTAAAAACACATGTAGGCTGGCGACCTACTTTACAGCATATCCGGGAATTCACTCTTCCTGATAGGTACTGCTGTTCATGGATTATAACTAGAGAGATAATACAATCATAATGTGAAGTGGGATAATTACACCTATTACTAATTTTATTAGAATTGAAATACATGTAAACAAAAGATTGACTAATGACGTCAGAGAAAGCAGGACAAAACTAATTGGGACGAGTAGAAACAAATCACATTCAACTAGGTGTGTCACTAGTGACGTCTGTTTGCTACCATCGTGTCACCAAGCTACCGCCACGCGTGTGGGCCCCCTATGGCGATATATTGCATGTGCGGGGAAACGGTTTAAAGTTATGGAAAGAGAAAAACAAGCGTGGCTCGTTTGCATCGTATCAACGGAGAATTTTACGTACACGGGCAGCGCGTGCCGCGTTCCTCAAGTGTTTTTCTTATTACTCAAGTTGTAAGAGCGTGTGAGTAATTGGTAAAGCAACTAGGGGAAATCCTTACGAACCATAGAACCTACGATATGTTCTGTACAAGATCCTAAGTAACTACACAAAATGATGAAGATAAGAATTACAAACATCAAAAATAATGACACTATTAAAAGTTATAGACTTACGCCGCAACTAAGAGTCACTAACCGTTAATTAAATCACTCCTTAGTACAGAATTTGTATGGTGGTTCTTTACTTCAGTAGAAGGATCTATTTAAGTAACCGTTAGTGACTCTGAGTTGGGACGTATAACTGTACTTAACTTAAACTGTAAAACAAAACATACGCCCAAAATCAGTTGAGCAATAATCCACGTTATCAATTGAAAGTACAACAAAGGCAGAAGACAGTGCAATCGACAAGACAATACAAAATGACATAATATTAGGTTTGTTACATACAATACAATGTAAACCCATTCGCTGTCCATCGAGGTTCCCCAACACCCCATCCGTCAAATTCAATCAAGTCTCTCAAATGTCAACCACAAAGACTTCAAAGACGATTTGAACAAACTTTTGTATGTTGAGAATGAAAATTTTAATTGGAATTCAGAGAGCAAAACAAGACGTGATGGTCAAGTAAATACTTTTATCGAAGTCCTTGTGTTTGTCTGGCTAAACACTTCAAAATCCACTAACATACATCTAGATGTTTGCAGGCTACGGCTTATACGACTGACAGTGATCGACCGAGCAAACAACGTCAGGGGCGATCGGGAGTTGTATTGGTACATGCCAGTATTGTGCCAGTGGCATACGTTTCTAGACCGTCTACGTGATTCGAAGGATATGTAAATATGTGTTTACACAAAAACTTGGACCAACTTATAATAGTAGTTGCCAAGTTCTTCTTTCTTTCTTTTTCTTCTCTCTTTCTTGGCCAGCAACGCATCAGTGATAACTTTGGTGTTGCTGATGTCCATGAGCGACGATAGTCACTTACCATCAGGTGGATCGTCAGCTCGTTTGCCGGCTATTTCCATAAAAAAGGAAGGACCTTTCGGAGGACTTCAAGCTAATGACAGAGCTGAATAATGAGACATTACAAACAGTTATTGTTTGTAATGAGATCAAGATGTCTGAGACCAAATATTTATTTCGCCCCCACTGGGAATTGAACTTGGGACTGCTGCCTCTTCAGGTTGGATTATCTACGTTACAAGGTCGTCAAAATCAATGACTTTTCACGATGTATCTATCATCTTCAGTGGAATATATAAAATTAGCTTCGATCACGTCCGCTAGCCACGAAATGGAGCACAGCAATGCATCTGGCTCAAAATGCGGCTTCTCCTAAGCATGTGGTGCATCAAAAATAGCGCAGCCCCATTCCGACAAGGCCGCTAGTGTGTATTTCGGGTGGAACGCGATAGTTTGCGGCGGAAGGACTGTCATCCGCGTGAAGGTTAGGGTTTTACATCATTAGAAAATTATGGTCCTGTATACTATATCATGCTCTGCGTGATGCGTCTTCACCAAAATCTAGAGACATTTAGGTAAGCTAACTTATAGTTTGACTAATAATATAAATGTATCCGATATCGACAAAATATCGAGGATATGTTCTACATAATGAAAAACATCAACAGTATCAACCCGCATTGACAGATTGAAGGTGAAATAGAGATGGGATAGAGATGGCTACACACTGACTACTCGTGAAAAGCGACTATTCGGCATGTTTTCTAGTCGGCAACTAGTCGGCAAAAAACGCCGCTACTAGAAATGAAAGGAAATAAAGAAAATTACAAAATTATACAATTAGAATAGTTGTAGTCATATTTTCAATTAAATCTTATCAATAGTATTTTAATTTTATTGGATCAAACTAAATAAAATGAAGAAACGTCAAACTTTCAGGTTTATCAGGAAACAATCGGTTCCTTTTATTTTCATAAATATTTGACCAAAGTAAGGTTGATCGGCATTACCCACTAGTCGACAATTTTCTCACCGATTAGTCGGCTAGTCGGCCGGTTCGGCCCATCACAAATCTGAAACGTTCTACAAGTACTCTAAACCCTGTTACACTTTAACTTCCATAGCTCTGTCGTGGCATAGTGTTACAAGTGTAATATCCGGTGTAAGTTAAGCTCGACCCATGTTACTCGTGAGTCGTGACGGACTTACGGACAGGTGATAAATCTGTTGTGTGGACAATTAAAGGAAATTGGTTCGCTCGACTCCCGGCCGTCGTCGCCGCAGTCACGTCTGACAGATACCCCAATGATGTGTGCATTGATATTTATAACAACACCATAACTTCCTTATTAGGTTATTAAAGGAGGGCTGAAGATAAATAAATTATTAACCCAATGGTGTCCCATAAAACCCCTATACTGTAAATCAAAATGTTCGCCAACTGGTAATAATTTAACGAAATTCCAGCCAAGTGGGTTAACTGCGATTCATTATAAATGGTTTCATTAGCGCCAATAACGCGGTCCCTCATCAGAAAATTGTTTGACAAATAACTTGGCAAGTGAGTTGTCTTTGCGATTCGTCCAAGTTTTAAGTAACGTATTACTTTACTCGATCGTTTCCTATTGATAAACCGCTTCCACGACATCAATCCTATATCGGCTACCAGGCCATCACTGTGTACACAGCCGACACCCGGACGCCAGCAGCTAGTGTTGCCAGATGTTTTGATTTACCCATTTTAAAAGAAAATTCAACACGTTTCAATTTGCCTTCCATCCAATTTTCATGATACATTGTATTGTATAACGAACACATATCAGTTCACTTTATCTGTCTTAATTTTGACTTCGTTTCAATGTCGTCAATGGATACATGAGTTACGGACTACGGTTAGTTACTTAGTAAATAAACATTCGTCTTTGTATGAAAGTTCATTTTCAGATGGAATAAACATTTTAAAATAGAACGTTGAAATAGGACTTTCGGAATACCTCATCTTTCCAACCGTAAGTTCCGTAAATTGGCATGCTAGAGGCTAGAAGGCTAGAGCTGGCAATACCACAAGTCGAGCGACCCTGACATTCATTGATCGCGATCGGCCTTGCACTTCAGAGCTACGCGTTCTGTCTGCACGAGCGCCACGATCAGTCACATGAGACCCGGCTGATTGGCTGACGGGCTGGTTAGATAGATAACTTCGAGTTTGTACGGAACCCTCGGTTCGAACGGTCCGACTCGAACTTGGCCAGTTGATTATTCAAACCGTAATTTAGCAAGATTTTTAATATTGCTATTTTTCAAAACAGGGGTCCCCGTACATGGGCCGGGACATGTTTTGTTCGACGAAAAATTGCACGATAGTTTAAGTTTTATTAAGATTGTGCCCAATTTGAGATGAAGAATTTCCTTCTCTGTCAAAACAACCATAGGAATAGACAACCATAGGAATCACCGAGTGTTGCCGGTCAAGACCTTCCTATGGTATGACCACTCACCATCAGATGTCTCGTCTGTCCATTTGTTAACTATTTATATTAAAGTTTGAGTAACTGTACGAATTAGAACATAATTATTTATGAGTATTTATGTATGGAGTCGTGAAATATACATACGTCCGCCTAAATTCATTGGTATTTTGCGAGACGGAAATTGAAACTGTTACATGAAAATTCAGTAAATGTCACCTAATTAAAATGTGTGCCATAGATGCGTAGCAAATTATTTAGACATTTCTATTTATATTAATTATTATAATTAGGATGACACAAATAATATGGGTCATTGAACTAACACAATGTATTAAGTCAATCCTGTTATATGTATTTCTCGAAGTCATCAATCATTAAACACACAATCGAAGAATTATTGTGGGTTCTATTTGCAGACCCAGTGGTAAAGGTCTCACCCATTAATTCAATATTCATAATCTGAAGTTCAAGGGCTACCAAGCTACCATCGATCGGAGACATTCATATTAGATATGTCTACCACACGTTTATCGATTGGTGAAGTTTGGGCGTAACACAGAGGGAACATAATTATCTGGAAATACTCCATATGGTTTGATTAGTTTGACACTGTGTGCTTGTCTAGAGTTACTCTAGATTCTAGAAGTTTGGCGTTTAGTGCTTGCATATTATGGAGTTCCTTTGTCTAAAACTACCAATATGTACGAAGAATGACATTATTGCTACTGATGCATCTTTTAATATGACATCGATCTTCGCATTTCTAAATATTCTTGTAATAGCTTCATAAACAACCTAATGCCGTAGGGCCATTAGGTTAAAGAACATAAAGAGGCAAGAATCGCTATTTATTTAAATGATTTTGAGGAGTGCGCCTTCTGTACTATTAGATATAAGTACTATTATGTCTTCTGTGGTAATGGTCAAAATTTCCGTCTCGCAAAATAACAAGTAAATGACTTTAGGCAGGCGGATTTATTTATAATAAAGAACAAAACATGACGGAAAGTTTCATGCTATGCATACGTAACTTGCTGCCTGGACATCCAGAAAACGATCAAGCATTATATCAAACTTTTGCAGTTTCAAATTCAATTCAAAATCATTTATTCATGTAGGTATCATTGATACACCTTATGCACGTCATTTTTTTAATCAACCAAGCTTTTCGCAAAGCTGCTTTGTCATGGAGGAGAAGAAAAGCCGAAAAGAAACTCCTCAGCACATCTTTTAACAATAGCTTGTACGGAACTGGTTGCAGAGCTGGTCATTTCCATACGTCTTTGTCATTTAAGTTTTGTTTAAGTTTGTTTGCAGATAATTTGAATTATTCTCATTGAATTATTCCTCACCATCACAACGTTTGAAAGGTTTAACCAACGAGGATCAGAGATACTATCTGAATCACAACTCAGCCGCGTCTAGACTGTAGAACTATCAACTAGATGCATTCAAAAACAACGGCAACACCATGAATGTCTATCGCCGGACACACCACAACTCTCTCCGGCACCCCGCACCCCGCACCCCACCAAGAAGCTGAACGCTCCATTTGTCATTGTTGTCGAAAATAAACACAGTAGCAAGACGAGCGCTTGACCCACATTGCACGCGGAGCCGGCAAGCCGCTGAGCGACAAGTGACGGTCTACTGAAATTACGAGTATTTCGCTATTTATAAAGCAAAATCTCGCTTACCGAAAGCTCCCGCTATAAGTTTCATAAGACGGAGCTTAATGTTCCGTGTAATAAGACTTTAGAAAGCGGCTTCCAATGTATTACGCTAGCTTGTTTCCCGTTTCTTGTTTAGAAATGGGATATAAAAGAAGATATAATTTTACAGCAATTTATTTGACTACTGAACACTCCTATTAATTTTTAGAAGAAAATGAAGATTACTCATTAATGTAACATGAGCTACGGACCCTAACATTTCCCGCTATTTCCCAACATTATATTTTCCGCCAGTCGGGAGATACAACACAATTTATAGCTAAGCCCAATCTTAAGCGCGATACTTGCTCTAAACATGATCTATAAACTTATATAACGAATACCCTGGAGACTCCTCAGGTCCTGTGTATATTAGAGATTACATAAGGGTGATATATATTGAGAGCTGCATGTATGTATATCCCGGGATATATTGTATCCAGTGTGCACGAGTTCCAGGCCGCAGCTGCCTTCCCACGCGTCATTAACGCAGGATTATATTATCACGCCACTGCTTACAGTTAACAAACGATGTTAACGGGGCGTGTGGCGTGTGGCTTGTGGGATATATATGATGAAACACTTCGGGTTCAAAACAATAAAAACTAGTATAAATTTAAAAATAAAAAAAATAGTATTTGGGTAATAACAATTAACACTATAATGTTGTAACTATTTGACCATTTGGATAAAGTTTCGTGATAGGGTTTTGAATTTTCACTATCATAGCCAGAATCAAATGGAACTGCTATCCTATTTGATGCGCCGTTTACTGAGACTGAGACCTATTTGTCTTTTATCTGCTTCACTTTAAAATGTAGTAGGTATTATGGCCACTATGAAATACATCAACTTTTCCAGAAGAAAATTTCAGGAAAATCGGAAGATCGTTTAAATGTCCCAGTGTTTCAGACACATCGTCGAAACTCGACAATCGTTTTAAATTAAAATTCGAACGAGATTTTCTGCGTTTCAAAGAAATGGAGAATAAAAGGAGTGATTAAAAGAGATTTTAAAACGTTCCGCAAAATAAAATCTTTTGGTAGCTGAATATTATAAATCCGTACTGACGTGCATTTCAAACAAGGTGAATATCTTTCGAATTTTCGTTAACAACATTTTGTTTTTTGATTTATCCATGCTGTTCAAGGTAATGCCATAGTAAAAACTCGAGAACATACAGATCAAAGAAAAACCTTTCAATTGGGAGTCTTTCATACATGTTAATAAACGTAGGACGAATGATGTTAAAAGTGCAGAATATGAGCATCGAGCCTGCGTGTCTGACAAGTCATTACATTGTAAAAGATAACGATGACTAAACACATTGTTAACGAGTAATTATCTATCGATTTACAATGACAACATGTGATTACACCTGATAAATCTTAATAAATAAGAAATTGACATCAAACTCGTCACTGTGTAGCTAACACTATTTATTTACTGTAACATGCTGTGGTAACATGTTTCCCAATTTCGCTACATGTGTACTAGTTGAACCCGCGACTTCGAACGTGTGAGTTTTTCCAGCGTAAGTCCCGATCCCGTGGGAATTCCGGGATAAAAAAGAATATAATATGTTGCCCTATAACCTCCTCTATCTCCCCGTGAAAGTCCCAAAAAATCGGTACAGTCCTTGCAGAGATTAAGCCCGGACAAACAGAAAGACAGACAGACAGAAATAAATAAAAAAATGTGTTTTAATATCGCGTAAATAACTATAAGCACTTGAGAAAACACTTCAATTTTATTACTTCATTTTCATAGATTTAACAGTAAACATATGTTAATTATTATACTAAACGATATAAATTAAGACCCTAACAAATGTAACCGCCCACCATTTGCCCACTGCGCTCCCAGTTCCCAGACCAGCTCTCAACGGAGTGCTCAGTTGCCTCAGTTCGGCAATAAATGAAACAACATCTCGCCGTTCTAATCAATACTCGCAGTTCAGTTACGTACATTTCAATATTTTCAATCGATTCATTACACAGAGGTACCAGTATAACTTGAATCTTCTTAATTGAGTTTAAATTTAAATATTCTGCATGCGTGGAAGTTCTGTATGAGTCCAAGATAATCGAATTTAATATTAATAAAGGAACAGTACCGACAGTTCTACTAATCTATGAAGTATTTAAATGGTAACTGCAGCCATTGTTGCCCCGGCATCTGTTGTCGTAATTGAGATTGGTGATAGATGTACATATGTTACTCTTAAAGATATTTATTATTGCTTTCTAGAAGGAATGGTTCATCTGTCAATGTCGGCTGCAACAACACCAATCGATCTAATTAAAAAAAAAGTTATACAGGGTTGAGGTTGTGCACAAACTTTACCAAATGATTCTATAGCATTTACTAAACATAATTATCTTATACAGGTACTAGTGCATTATAAAGCTTAGTTTTTAAGTTATTGGTAATTCCATTTAATATGGGTGTACATTGTAAAAGAGTCTTTATTTGTGCTATGTTGCCGGTCAGTACGGTCATAATCATTCAAACTATTGTTTCATTTTAAATGTCATGTCATTATTGGCTTGACTTATCAATAAAGGCCCATTTTGACGGAGAGCTTCTCGTCTCGAAGAAGCCACGATCGAAATAATAAAAAAATCTTTCTTACATTTACACCTCTCGCTATTTGACGACAATTTAAAAAATAAAATTTCAAAAATAAATTTAAAAAATAAGATACAAAAATTAAAAAAAAATAAAAATTTCAATAATGAATCCATAACGAAAGATGACCAATTTAATGGGCTGAATATCAGGCCGAAGTTTGTGCACAACGTCAGGAACACGGTGTATAACTTCATGAGGTTTACTACAAACATGCGATAGCAATACTCACAGGGTCAGCTTGAGTTTTAGGTTAAAAACGAAAGTCCATACCTGAAAACAGAAAATAACAATGATGAAATAATTAATAATCATTTATTAATTAAACATTACTATCTAGTATATTGTTTTCAAAAGCTTAGAGGCCTGGATCATTATTTCATTATTTGTTTGCGCCAAACGCAGCCTCCGCCAAAATATAACGACAAAAAAATACCGACGTCTAGTTATGTATCGAAGTATATGAATGCTTTCTAGTAGAAATACAAATACACTTGATTTAAATCATTGATTGTGTTTAGTGTTTTCAAATCAGATTCAGAAGACAGACAAACAAAAGCAGCAACATTTCACAGTTAGCAGTTGGCATGTTCAGGAGGTATTTCACAAACTCCCCGGTCCCAACTGCGAATTAGATTAAAGGAATTACGGAGTTGCCTCGCAGCAGTTACTTTGCTGAAGCAATTTTGTAGTACCATGAATGAGATACATTTTCAACTCCATACATTCCTAGCAAAGCTGCTCCTTAATTCTTTACACAATTTTAAGTGGTTAAAATTTAATATGTATATGTGTGTTTGTACACACGCAACACAAACGAACAAAATAATTTTAATATCTTTGTGGAAGGAATGCTACGTAATGTTTGCGGACAATTTCTAGTTCGGGGACTGGAAGCGTGATGGACCTACGACTTTGAAGGCGATTGATAGTGGAGTGGGTGCTGTGGCTGGATGAGATCAGTTCAGGAGTCAGAACCGATCGTTGTAGCATGTTTTGGAACGGGCCTATGCACAGTGGATCGATGAAGGTGAAAAGACGATAGTGAAACGTTGATCAACATAAGTGGCGGTATTCTTAGTCGAACCGTGCAGTAACGCATCACGATCGCATCACCAGATTTACCAGGATAGAGGAAGCTGGCTGGTTATTCACCGCCCAATATTTTTTACACAAAAGCTATGCCAAGGCGGGCTCGTTGCGTCAAATAATAAATCGTTTAATTTGGCATCTGCCCAGATCTCCATGTTCCGATGGCTCTAGTTCCGACGTCATATATTAGTTGGTCGATAAAAACTTCGCCAGGACCGGTGATGCGAGCCGAAAAAATAAAAGTATGCACGCATTTGAATTGGTGATTTTATAAGCTACAACAAGCAATATTGTTATTACTTATTATCAGGACCACAGATCTGAGATGCAATACGCCGCCAACTTGCCTCACTATTTTATTTTTCGAATAATATCCTTGATGCTGTTTCTACTAAGCCTTTTATTATACAAAACATTGACTGACGTAATTACTGAAATCTTCCCAATCCCACTTTTTATTTTGCTAGCCTAGAAATTGCCTTGAACGACTTTTCCCTGACTGATTTTTAGCTTGAATTAAGTCGACAAGAAAAATACATTAAATTAACAAAGGCAGTTAATGTTAGTGCTGACACAAATTCACAAAAGATATACTGTTTTGACAAGTGGATTAATGTGTTTCTACGTAATATTTAGCAAATTTATACGACTTCAGATAGCACAGATGTTGACTTTAATCACTTTTAATATGACGATATACAATATCTGGGGGCACGGCAGTGCCCCCGCCAAGTCGAGCAAAAAAGCAGCACGGCCGTACCATCCTTTTCTCGAAGCAATTCAGGCCATTTTCGACCCGCTATAACTTCCTTGTGGATAAAGCTAGAAGTCTGAATTTTCAGCTACCAAGCAGTCATGGTATAAACACGCTATATTTCAAATTTCATTCAATTTGATTTAGTAGTTTTAGAATTATAACTAGTCAAAGTTGCTTAATTTCGTCACTCACTGACTGACTGACCGATCATCAAAACTCTAAGGCACTTCTAGCAGACATAGAAGCTTCAAATTTGGAACACAATTAGTGTTTAGTGTATAGATCAAGGAAAAACTAAAATATTTTGCAATTTCGCTCCAGTTTCCTAGATATATCAACTGCATAAATAACTTTGTAATCCTATATAAAGGTATAGGATTACAAAGTTACATTTGCAGTGAATGAATCAGTGTACATGTATATAATATGTGTAGATAGGTACCTAGATATAATGGAATAATAGGTGTAGATAGGTACCTAGATATAATTATGTTCAAAGATAACTTGTAAAAGGAAAAAAAGTAGGACTATCTACAAAAAGAAATGAGATGCCATCAAAAACATAACTTGTAAAAAAACCCAAGTCTCGCAACTCAGTTCTTCTACCGTAAAAACTTGTGAGATCCATGTAATACCAAGTCGGTTAATTTATTCAGTTCCTACTTAAGGTTCCTTCTGTCTTAAGTTATTACGATTAGCTAACCTAACAAGTAACAACATCTTATAGTGACCATATCAATATTGAAAATCTTTTATGTTTTAAATAAATAGATTGACTTGGCAATCGCACTAAACAAATATAATATGTAGGTAGATATTACTTGTGAGATACATTGTTTTCATGCGATGGTCAAGTCGATCTATTTATTTAAAACATAAAAGATTTTCAATATTGATATGGTCACTATAAGATGTTGTTACTTGTTAGGTTAGCTAATCGTAATAACTTAAGACAGAAGGAACCTTAAGTAGGAACTGAATAAATTAACCGACTTGGTATTACATGGATCTCACAAGTTTTTACGGTAGAAGAACTGAGTTGCGAGACTTGGGTTTTTTTACAAGTTATGTTTTTGATGGCATACGTATTTAACTACACAAGTTTAAAAAATGTACGACAGAAGGCTCGAGTTAAGAGTGGAGTGAACAAGATGCGATTATCGAGGCGCCCTCCGCCCTCCGAGTGGAGTGAAGTGCCCTCGGGCGAGGAGGGTGGCCGTAACCTGGATAGCCGGAACCATCTTGTCCCAGCCTGGAGTAGCCGGCGACGCATCTCTTAGCTTGTGCATCGAGTGTTCGAGTGGGGACCTCATCATATCGATTAATATCGTAAGTAATGTATCTATTAAATTGTTAAGCATTAATTTTATTTAATGTGCATTCATAAAATATTATTTTATATTAAAATTAAATCTAGTTTTTGTACAGCATCCATATATTACAACACCGTTTATTTTATTATCTTTAGATTATTTATAATGAATTATTAAATTATCAGTATCAGACATGTTCGTACGTAAATTGAACTACAGAACTGGTTGCCAAATTCTGGCCTAACTACATATTTCGATGTTCTCATGAGATCTATGATACTTTTGAGCCGACCAGATATAAATCTCTCACAGTCTGTCAGTCAATGAGTTAAGCGGCTCTCGTTTACAAAGTAATCTTTCTGACATTTGTCTGCAGATATTAGGTATTATCTTCTTGTATTCAAATTCCGGATTCCAAACTAAAATACATTTGTACAGTCACCTGCAGAGAAAAGTAACCCATCTTTTACTGTATGTTTATTAAGAGATAGGTCACTTTTCTTTGCAGGGGACTGTACCTACCTACCTTTAGAACAACCCTTAAATTTTTCCTTTTGTTGTTTAATACAACCAAAATCGTCCACAAAACAAACACTAATAATGTCATATAGTAAGGATATTCGAATTTCTGTAATAATTTCAACACCATATTCAAGGTTATAAATGATAATAACTACATGAATCGAATGCAATAAATAAATAAATTAAACTCGGACGAACATACAATTCGTTGAATCAGCTAAATCTAACTTCGACTTCGATCATAAACAAGCGGGAGGTCGTAACAAACCCGACAGCGATACATAAAACCAACATCACAGGAACGACGGAAGAAAGAAAGTGTCTCCTTGGCAGTGACCGAGCTGCGCGCCCGTCTAATAAACACGAAAACGTCACGTTAATTGGCTTCTTTCTGCAGAGCTAATTCGGTCACGACTCACGACTCACCAGAGGAATAACCGACAGCGACGCCGCGAGTTCAACGACGATCATTTGATGGTCATTTCATTCGTTGTCTTCTGGAAATAAAGCTCTTTGCTGTCACCTGAAATAGCGAGAGGATGGAAGTGGAACTGCTCACAGATAATAACTTTGTGATAAACATGACTCATTTATTACCCGAAGCTACCAAATCATCAATCAAGCTCGCAACTCCGAACGAGAGCATAATTTACTCTTTGAATCTTCGTTTGTTTCAGTTAAAAACGACAAAATAATAAAGGCTCATCATGATCAATTTACACTGTATAGGCCCGTCGGCGTCGACGCGGACGAGCTTTCGGGCCGTCGAGTAATAATCTCATTCTACTCCGGAATTGATCCGTAAATGAAATCCTAATAAGAGTGATTTATCTGAGCCGTTCGACAAATTTCCGCCCAATGAAGTGAAATCTTTTCAAGTCCGTTCCAGTGATCGAACGAATAAATTTTTGTATATTGCGTTTTTAAATTGGATTCGTTCAGGAATCCGAAACGCAGGCAGCTGCCGGTGCGGCAATTACTCCGGCGATGTCGAGGAGTTCTCCACCCGGCCGGTGGAGTGCCATCGAGCAGAACGGATTGGAAATATTGTGAGCAGTTTTTCGTTGACGGTTTAAAATTACCATCATAAAGTTGCGAGATAGGGTCGCGTAAATTCTGCGACGATTGTGTTTAATTGCCCGCCCCGCTGAAGTGAGGCCGCGATAGCGCGTCGTCGGCCAGGGTTTCTGGGTTAACAACCTTCCTCGGCGGTTTTGCGATCTCGGAGGCTCTTATTAAAGCAGAGCATTTTACATTAATAGATTTTATTTGCCAAGGCAAATGTTTACTTGTGGATAAAAATCAGATGTAGAGTCATTATCTTTGTTAGGCCGGTTTCATAAATCCTGTCACCCTTACATTCAGATTGATGCGATGCACCAGGAGTCCAGGACATATTCAATTTACATATATCACACTTGTACTCATAAATTGAATGGAAGCAAGGAGCGCGTAGGTTCATTATATTTGATTCTCGAGTTTTGTTTAAATTGAACGAATGATATTGGAATCATTACTTTCATTATAAATTATTCTGCACTGATTTTAAAGCAGTTAATATTTCGGTGCAAAATCTACAACAAAAAGGTTTCTTCTGAAAGTGAATAAAGCTCAAAGTTCCGAGTTGGAATAAATAATTTTCACCGCTTTTTCAAAGCTTTTTAAAAGGGATCTCTTTGTGAATGTTTTTAAAGTTTTACGCAAAATTATAAAAATAGTAGGTAGGTACATCAAATTCGTGACTAAGTATATTTTGGTAGCTAATTCTGCTGTGAAACGAATTGCGTTGTGTAGTTTATTTATTTAATGCAATGTTTAGCTCTTAGCTAACTGTGAAAAAAGTGCATAAAAACATTAGTGGATACACGTAGACTAATTCAAAATTTTAAAGTTAAAAAGTTTTAAAAATTCACATTATTATCCCCGCTCTATGATTACTCGAGTTACAGCCGATATTTGCTTTACGATGTCAGAATTAGAACATGACCTAAAAGTCCCTTGGCTAGGTGTTGGTTCCGAGCTCCATAAACTTAACAGATGAGGTCACCAATACCAACTAAGACGTAGAGTGTGCAACATTATACTGTGGTTAGAGACGTTGCTCAACTTGCTTTCATATAGCGACATGCTGTGGAAGTCCGCATAATAACATCGAAGGGAAGAACCAACCGAATATTTTATACTTAGCAAAATAGGTCACCGAAGTTTTTGTTATTAACGGAAACTGAGTTTCATCTAATTGTAAGACATTTAGTCGGGTTTCAGGGAAGTCAAAGGAACCTGACTTTCAATAACATGACATGGGATAGGACCTTCTGCGTCAGTCTTATTTCATCCGCATCGGAACCAGAAACATGTTAAAAATATCGAACTCCACGCGTCAACCCGCGATGTCGCCTGACCTTCGGCAACGTTTTATATCATCTGGTGCAGTTCGATTTTGTCGTGAAACTCGCAATAATTGCAAATCACTTGTTGAACTGAGAACCGCGATAAATACGTCGAGGAGTATGAGAGTCCACATATATTCCTGAAGTTTATTGGGTTTGCCATTAGGCATGGCTCTTACCGGACAGTTTATTACCTCGATGCCGAGGGAAATAAAAAGAAAGAAGTGATTTAGGTTATTGATCCACTCCAGCAGGTAACACAGGGCGTGAACCTCAAGTAAAAAGTTAAGGGCCTGCAGTTTTGACACATACAAAAACACGCAAGGGTATTGACCGATTGCACTCTTATTATATTCTTGGACATACAGGAATACTCAATGCCAGCAGTCATGGACATTGGTAGCACACACGTAATGAGGTAGGAAAAGAAAATAATTATAATAAAAAAATAAGGTACGGTCCATATGCGTCCGTGTCGTTCACCTGTAAAAACGGAAATGTGTTGAACTTATACCAATTTGATAGAGCGAAGTGTGTGACAAGCTGACACGCAGGATCATTAAATATGTAAAATGTATAGTCATGTCTCTCGCCGCATCTACGAACTGCGTAATATTCCAATTCTATTATAATTACAGTAGAACCTCTATAAGTCGAAAATCAAGGGAGACGCCAAAAAATTCGAGTTATAGAGTTTTCGAATTATAGAGAATTTCGACTTAAGCGGATTTTGATTCGACATACAGAGGTTGAGATTCATTCTTATAAATTTTGAGTTAGAGAGGTAAAATAAATAAAAATTCAAGTTGGAGAGTTGACACACATATTTTTATTTATTACAAATCGACAAACGACTTGCTTCGCTAAAGTTCAAATGAAATAAAAAATTATACAATTAAACATCTGACACCAAGCAAGCAAACACGTGTTAACGTGAGTTATAAGTTCGTGGTAATTCTATTCATTGTACCTATACTCCTAAATTGCTTTCTAACAAACAATGGTGTACTTACGCTGTCGGCGAATTCTTAAAGTCGGTAACTTATTTTTCTTCGAACTATAGAGGTAATAACTCCCAAATAATCGAGTTTTAAAGGTTGTAAAATAAAACATTGCTATGTTCGAGATACAGAGGTAAAATTTAATTTTTCGAGTTATGGAGGTAAAATATGTACCAAAATGGCTTGGAGGGACTCACTGATTATTTCGACTAATGGAGGGTTGAGATTTCGAGTAGTGGAGGTTTTGGTGTTTGAAGGGAAGGGAACAAAACATTTTTTCGAGATTTGGAGGTTTTCAACTTATCGAGGTTCGACTTAACGAGGTTCTACTGTATATCCAATATTTAAAGAGCTGACGCCATTATAATATTGTATGAATGAGTTTTCACGTCACAGCGCGACTACCTTGAGCCGTTCGTCAAAGTACCATTTGAAATGGAAGTAGTCTTGAATAAATTATATCGAAGAGACGAGAAAATAAAACTTCCAAAAATAAATTCGCAAAACTTAAAATTTTAACCAGAAAATATTATACGTTTTCACAAGTTTATTTTTCTTTCTTTACAAATGTACACTTGTACATGAATTGTTAAACAATGTGGGTATATATATACAATTATACATACATATAATATAACTAACTGTTAATACAAAAGATCTGTGAACTGCGATTTTTAGGGTTCCGTAGCCAAATGGCAAAAAACGGAACCCTTATAGATTCGTCATGTCTGTCTGTCTGTCTGTATGTCTGTCTGTCTGTCCGTCCGTCCGTCCGTATGTCACAGCCACTTTTTTCCGAAACTATAGGAACTATACTGTTGAAACTTGGTAAGTAGATGTATTCTGTGAACCGCATTAAGATTTTCACACAAAAATAGAAAAAAAACAATAAATTTTGGGGGTTCCCCATACTTAGAACTGAAACTCAAAAATTTTTTTTTCATCAAACCCATACGTGTGGGGTATCTATGAATAGGTCTTCAAAAATGATATTGAGGTTTCTAATATCATTTTTTTCTAAACTGAATAGTTTGCGCGAGAGACACTTCCAAAGTGGTAAAATGTGTGTCCCCCCCCCCCCCCCGTAACTTTTAAAATAAGAGAATGATAAAACTAAAAAAAATATATGATGTACATTACCATGCAAACTTCCAACGAAAATTGGTTTGAACGAGATCTAGTAAGTAGTTTTTTTTAAATACGTCATAAATCGTAAACCGCAATTTACCTCGATCAAAGTTACAACGAACTTCAAGAACTTTTATATTATGTTACTTGCTGCTACGGAACCCTTCATGGGCGAGTCCGACTCGCACTTGGCCGCTTTTTATTTTATCCGTTTGTACGTTATGTTCCCGATTTAGATGTGATTACCTGGCTGTATGGTTTTTCGCCCGTATCTTGTATTTAATATTCTTTATTACCTCGTTGTCTTTCTTACCACTTGAACGGATTTATACCTAATTAAAATTAATCGTTAGACTTCACAATCCAAATGTCCTTAAATAAGTGGTTTTGTACCGAGTGTTATAATATCGAAAACTAGCACCTATATAAACAGCACACGTGACAGGTGAGCCGTGTCGGTCAATGTCAAATGTATTTAATACTTTTTAGTAATTTTCACTGGCCCGGTAGTCTGGAACAATATCGTATCGGCAAATAGGGAAACGCATCAAAGGGGAAAGGGGGCGGATATTTCGCGGGAGCAGTAGGGGCGGCGGGGAGAAGGGGGAGAGAGGAACTATTTAAAACCGATGTAGGCCAAGTCAGTGGGCCGGCGCGGCGGCGGTGGCGGTGGCGTTGCCGATGGCGGTGGGAGCCAGGTGGTTACAGCAGCTATTTACAGCGCGCTACAGTTACACTTGCCAATTGAACGGGATATCAATGTTGCGGATTGCAACTTCCGTTATAATTGACCTATTTCCTTTAATGTTGCTAATGCCAGATTATTTAGTACCAACATTAAGATCTATCTGATCCGTGTGTGCCACAAATAATGTAAAGTGGGACAGACAAGACGTCCGATGGTAAGTGGTCGACGCTGCTGATGGACAATACAAATGTAATAATCGAAAAAGTATCCCATGATAAAGACACGGAAGACCTGCTTTTACTATGAACTTAAAAGAAAAGGACAGCAATTGCCAAATCGGATAAAACAAAAAAATCGTGTTCTGAATAACGTCAGAAAAGCAAAATGTCGAGTGTACGATTCTTTTTAACCGACTTCAAAAAAAGGAGGAGGTTCTCAATTCGACTGTATTTTTTTTTATGTTTGTTACCTCAGAACTTTGGATTGGCCGAACCGATTTTGATGATTCTTTTTTTAATAGAAAGCTGGTGCTTGTCATGTGGTCCCACATAAATTTGAACGAGATCTGACAAGTAGTTTTTGAGAATTTGAAGTCGGTTATTTTTTGTTAGTAAAATTTAGATTATTGCTGACCAAAGTGGCCGAGTTGGCCAACGCTGGTTTCTTCCGGAAATGTCCGGCATTGTTTACACTGACGTACAGTATAGAATCTATGTTCTATACACCACTGGACAAGCACCCACGGCCACACGAGAAAGATCACATCGTTTTTACTGGTCGACGTTGAAAATGTTACGTCTAAACATTTTATTTGCGGCCAAGTGTTGCAATTTCTTTTTAACCTTAAAGATAACTTAGATTAACAAGATAATATACAAACGTTTCTTTTCCATGGGCGTTTTATTGCTCAGTATCGTTTGTCACAGCAGACGCGGGATTTTCTTAATAAAATTGCCATTTTCTTGTTGTTTTCATTTTAGAACTACTGTTACTTCGCGCTTGCTGCTCCACTATACACTTACATGCCTCATTAATCTATGCAAATTGGTTCCGCCAGGTACCTAATATCAGGCGCTGAATATTAATAAACAATTATCATTCAATTACGAGAATGTTTAACTTTAATTTGTTTCAAAATTAACAAGGATGCAATTAACTGTCGAACAATTTACCGTATAACGAGCCGACCAGGTACCTGGTACAAACAGACGAGTTTAATTAAAACGTATATTTAACTCTTATTGCACCGTTTTGTTACTTCAACTTGATTGCAATTGGTTAGACGACAATTAAATACTTAAATGTCTTTGTAATTATCGTAATGTGTTTATTAACCAAAAGTTAATTGGTCTTCTAAACTCGCAACTGTCGTTTGTTCACATCTTAATTTAACGTTGGTAATCGTCTCAACTCGAGCATTTCCTACTCAGTTTACATAAGTAGTCATACTGTAGTATTAGGCACTTCTTTTGAAACGTTTGTACAATTTTGAGTCCCCTATAAAAACTGTTCCGCCTGTACCGGATTAGTGGGATAGACTCGATTAGTGAGATAGGACAGAGAACCCACGATCAAAGTTGATATAAAGATGGAGATCTTATTCTCAGCGAAACATTAAGAAGATTTTGATGTAATTTCAGGACAAATTTCGGATTTAAAAAATGTAATTAAAATTAACTGTCAGTTACTTCAAAGGATTGGCTATTGAGGTCACTCGAGGTATTAAAGAAATCCGACATGCAATGTCGGTACGTAAACATGTAAACAAATACAAACAAGAAAACTCCGCTACAGGAAGATGGTTCATTACAGATAGCAACGTGGCAATACGCTGCAGGTTTTCCTCCTAGTCCTTATACTGTTGAGATTAGCTGCCGCATGCGACATGTCGATACGAGTTCCCGAGGAAACACACCACTCGCGTTCAAAGTTACGTCGATTTTCATGAGGGAATTTCTTATAAAACGTATCAGAATTATTGGTCCCTACTACATTTACTAGTGACTACTAGCGATTCTAGCTTTATTTGAGAGTGATTATTAAATACATCATTAAGAGGTGATCTGCATCTGATTCTGAACCTGGATCTCCGGCCAGCGCAGCTGCGAGGGAGAACAAATTTAACACAGTTAAGCCACCAATGTTTTCTTGCGCTGTTCTAAAAACACTTGATCCGCTATTGTCCTTGCAGTCTTTATTTTAAGACGAGACCTACTTTCCTAACTCCGACCACGTCGGCGAGTGCAGTCAAAAAATACAATATAAATTGTTATCAGTTTTACCAGACAGTTCCCGGTGTATGCGATGGTGTCGTGTGCCAATTTTTTAAATTGAACTGTATCTCTAACGTCTGCAACAGTATTTTAGAAACTAGTGTATAATTAGTAATTACCCTTCTTTGCGTCGCGCAGTCGGGCAAAAAGTTCCACTAATGATTTGGGCGGATCGTCATGGATTGACAAAGTTAAGGAACAAAATAATAATATGAGTTGTCATATTTTAAAGCGAATTTTGGACTCGTGCACTGTTCCGAACCATTTGTTAGAACTTAGAATAGGTATACTCGTAGGATGAACTTAGTGGAGTTCAAATACAATCGCAATCCCATATTCATTTTCATTATTTAAAAATAACTATATAGCGTAAGAAGTCATGGATCAGCCTCAGACACCCCGCATCACATATTTTATCTGATACAAAAGGACGGGATTGTAATATGCCAGCAGGGCCACTACCAACGCTACCAACTGGGCTACAGAATACAGATTCATCAGTTAAAAATAATACTTTAATTAATTTAATAACGAGTCGTGTATATATGTATGTACATGTCCATCACCGTAACTCACATCGGTGTGACAGGAAGCTACAATTTTCCGCGGAGTCATAAACAGTAAAATTCGTATTGGAATATCAAATAGTCCTACGCGACAGACTAAGTATTACACAAGAATAAACTATAATATGATTACATCAAGCGGATATATTATATCTAAGAAGACGTAAGACATCGTATAAACCATCTATAAATTGTTTACGTTTTCTCTGGCCTGGGGATAAACTAATAAAATGATCAAACAGACCAACAAATTATCTTTCAAGTGACTTAATTTCATACCTAAATGTATTTGCAAGAACATTATGTACTTACTATTTGTCTCTGTATTAATATTTTCTTGTATTTACGATGATAAGTCTTCTAATTCTAATATCTATTCATAAGTCATTTTTCAGGGTTACGTAGTTAAGAATTACGTAGGGTACCTTCACTACACGAACAGTAGGGATGTTTTTTTTCTCGTCTACCGCATGGTGACGAATGGAAACGCAGATAGGTCGCCGGTCGTTCAAAAACATTGATGGTGTGTGAAGAGTAAGGACCATAATTAGATTTAGTACCTAATACATTTCCGTAACGTTAAACTATAGCGTTCAGCAGTGATAGCCCGTGGATACACCAGTGGTTTGAACACTTTGAACGGTGGTCTCTTCGAATTCTGCACGCACTGTTTATTTTCTAAAAAAAATGTGCGTTATTATCACTTGCTTTAGTAAAGAAAAAAACATCGTTAGAAAATCTGCACACCTAAAGATTTCTCCATAATGTTGCCGTCCTGTAATGATGTTGAATATTCAAAGTGCTAAGTAATTTTTATGTGTCCTGCGAAACAAACGTTCGTTCGTCACAGGTGTCTGATATGACGTCATCATCCAATCACCCGTATTGACGTTTCTATCGTGCAGACAATACATGCGCTAATAACGTATTTTAAAATCGTAACCGTAAGCGTACAATTCGCCTAGTGTTCCCGTTGTTGATTAAAAATATTGAAAGTTGCGAGAGATTTCGAACCAAAAGCACCACTTAAATACTGATCCCATCGCTCGGATGGGATTGAAATCCATAAAGGCCGCTCCACCGAGCGTTTTCATCATTGTAAATAAAAGGATTTCATTGTGCTCTTCAACAGTTCCATCCGTTCATCCATCCGATGTATGTTCGTTCATTAATATTTTTGGATATTGTTTCAAAATTTCAAATGGCATAGTCGGCGATACAAGCATCAGTTGAAGTTTTTGTATGAACGACAGTTTTAAAGGGAAGTAAGTAGCTTTAGATAAATTCCGATTTACAAGTTTTTTTATTACTTATGTATCAGGTTAGGTTAGCAAATTAAAAATTGTAAACTAATTAAATTCTTCTTTATTTCAATTATATTAATCGACGAGCACTAGATACTTCTATTCCGAAACACAAAACAATAACATATAATATTTATCCCAACTTATCGCGCAGAACAGAAAAATATCAGACCCACCAGTAAATACCACAACTTAAGAAAAAATCATCACATTTATGAACTAAGGGAACAGGAACTCGTGACTTTAAAGGAGGAGGAGGGCGATAGATATCTGACACACATCCATACTAATATTATAAATGCGAAAGATATTGTAATATGTTACTTATTAATGTGATATAACTTTATATTTATGGTTGGAAGGTTAAAGCCTTATGGTCATAGATTTTACAGTTGGTTCCTTTTAGTATCTTTTAAATTTTGGAACTGTCACTTATTTATTCTTGCACCAGGAATGTGTCACGCATGTTAAACAACTCATTATTTCCCTTTGAACACGCGGGTACATAATATTATAAAGTGAAGATTTACACCAGCCAGCCTCTTTATTACGTATGGCGACACTCGGACATCTCCAGTCTCTGCGCCTTTGATTTACATTCAGATGTACGTGTAGCCTCCAATCGCTAGCTCAATATCTAAACAAAACTGTAAACAACGCCAAGACTAGTGTATGTGCGTGTACCTATGACGTAAGAGCGTGTCGGTCTTTATTTACTCCCTATTTCAAGCTAATTGATTATTTACATCACTCAATCCTTTTGTAATAGTGTCAAAGTGTCACAGTGGACTAAATCTTCGTTCAACTGGACAAATATTGAATATTCGATGCGAGATAAATAATAGGTAATTTTGTGGCAGATGTGGGCAACGCTACATCAGAGTTGGTTACTACGACAAAGATAGAAAATTCGTGATCAATCTTTACATGAGCACCGCGTCGGGACTCTGAGCTGACTTGGGAAGTTGGGATCATCTTAGTTACAGGTAGAGTGGCATATGGTCAAATGTTAAATGATTTATTTCATCATAGGAACAAACAATTCACTTAAGTAAACCTACAGGAGCGATCCCTGCAGTCGATATACTATTCAAACCCAATCTGCATGCAAGGCGGGGTGATGCGGGGCGACGAAGGACGGGGGCGGAGAATAAGCTAATCGAATGAAATGTGACGGCAATTAATTTAAATTTCACTTTGATTTAACTAACTTGCCCCGACCGCGACGGCGCGGAGGCGGTCGGTCCTCTTTAAATAATATTTTCATACTTCAACTCTGCCATGGTTAATTGGGAGTATAAACTTGTAAGTTGTAGCTTTCAATTTATTTTAACTGGGTCCCACGAAAGTATCCTCAATAATAAGGCGAGAGAGTCCAAATATCGGTCGAAGCCAAAGTAAATACTATCAAAAAGTGGAAAAGGATCCATTGATGGATCCTTGTAATGAAACTAAGTGGACATCGCCTAATTTTTATCCCTTGCACTCAGATCAATGATAGACAAAAGTAGACAACAAAAACACAAAAAATGAGAGGTGTCAAGGGACACCCGGATGGAACGAAGTTCCTTTCGATTAATTAGTGAAGGAATTGTAATAAAATAATATTTTCCTTCTCATTATAAACTAAAGGTAAATAAAAATTACAATTCTTTCACTAATAAAATAGAAAGACGAAACGAAATATCTGGCTTGCTTTCTATAAGAGAGAGAGAGACAGACAGAGAAACATGCGCCTTGTAACTTGTAACGACGCCGCACGAGTTGTAACGACGGCAAAAAGTGTCGTTACAACTTTTTTCCTCTTAATTTTTTCCGTCTAGCCCCCTTTCGCAACGCGCGATAAGGAACTTCGTTCCAAAAACAAATTAAAATGTGTGCAATTCACACGTAGTAGAAGTGAAATCATCAAAAATTTTGTTTTCAAGATAATGAGACGAATGTAAAATTTGGGGAAGATGATAATTGTAGGTTTTAGTATTGAAAATAGTGATGCAAAGTTAGATAATTATTGGAACGAAGTTCCTTATCGCGCGTTGCGAAAGGGGGCAAGGCGGAAAGTTTGGTAACGACACTTTTTGCCGTCGTAGTTTTTTTTACATGGAAAGCCAGCCAGTTTACTAGGATAGCAAAAACATGCAGCAAGTGTGCCAAAACTAATCTAAGGTATTAAATTTCGTGAGAAAGAGACTAAAGAAGTTTTCACTTCAAAGAGAAACGAAATAAGGAAATACTGTGTATGACCGCTACATAAGTAAGCCTTGTCACCGTTTTCAGAGCAAACTTCTGATATTTGGATCTGTCGTAAGTTTTTCTCCAACCCACATTATGGTAACGTGACACTAAATGATCGATACCTTCGATTGTAATATATCGTAACTAATGGGTCATCGATAAACGAGGTCAAATACGCATCAGGATGGATACTGTAAAGCTAACAATTAGATAATCCAAGGCGATCCTCACCATCACGGCTTCTATTAAAAGCGTGGCTCGTCGTAGAACAGCGTTTAGGGCGTAATAACTATTACAGTACAGATTAGCCGTTGTTCCCAACAAAATACAGGACATAAAAGAGCAATTGTGAGCAAAACACACAGTAGGTAAGTTTTCTTAATCATCGGGCCATTGTCTCGCGGGAACTAGGCCAGTGGGGCAACAAACCATATTTGAGTGAAAAATGCAACGCAAATGAATTTTAATTTTCTTAAAAATTTTCTTTTGCGATACCTCCGAGCAGCTCCCTGAACGAGGTCGCGCCGCGAACTTCAATACGGACGTATAATTACTAGAAAATATTTTATACAGAATGCACGTACGCTGTTTAGAACGGCTTTTCAAGAAACGAGTTATTTAAATACCAAACAAAAATAAATACATTGCTGGCTTTTTGGACTGTGTCAATCGTAACCGTTAGTTGCTACGTGGCCATTGGTAAAATCTTGTGGAAGAGCCTCAGAATTAAGTTTGGCCAATGGCCAAAAAAACCTTTTTCTTTTTTACTTAAATACAGTCACATTATTGAACAGGAACCGGTGCATAAAATCAAATTTTACAACTTGCAAGCTTGAGATAGTTTCTACTTTTTATTAAGGAAAATACGTACAATGTACATGTCTCGCGAAGGGCCTTACCACTTAACTTTGGTTCTAAAACCTTTTTAAGTCAACCGGCTTATGAAATTATCTTCCTCTCACTAATCAGCTTCACAAAATCCAATATATTGTGTACATATATATCTTTGTATTAAAAGCCACGGAACTCGTAACTTCTGAAATCCCATTAAAAATAACAACAGACCACGCGACCGGTTGCAGACTTGCAGTACAATATAAAACGCAAATCTCCAAACTCGTACAAGAATCTCTCCCAAGTATACTGCACTTTCGGAGCTAGCATTGAAGGGCCCTCGCCACTAAGCTCCAGCCGCTCCAGGCGAGCGAAGGAGTACGTCGAGGACGCTCCAAATCTGCCCCGAGCTCCCCTGCACCTTGAGCACACTTCAACCCTCTACTCCCGTCCCTTCCCACTGTTTTAAACGGTATTTGCCGATTAGAAAATAGTCGATTAGAAAATAGTCGATTAGAAAATAGTCGATTAGAAAATAAATAGTCTTAACATTTTTGTTTCTTTTTATATATTAAATAAACACCTACTCACACACACCCCTTTACATGTTGCGGACGGGCATGGACAAGTAAGAAAGACAAGTATGTAGTGGGTAGTATTACAACAGAACGTTAAGCTTGTACCTACTCGGTCCAAAAACTTGTCAACACTGTCATCTCAAACCCAGCTAACACGGGTAACGAGTTAAAAAGAGAAGGTAAGTAAACAAAATCAAGCATCAAACATATTATGCAAATCCAAACATATACTACACACGTTTATTCCGTGTTCCGGTCAATAACCAATCTCAAAGGAATCATTCTAAATATTGTATCGGACTACATCGACCTTATGATCGCGTGGGCGCGGCACCCGGCACCCGGCACCCGGCACCGCCGGATAAACAATGTCATTTACCTCCCCTTCTCTAAATTTATCATTTTTAACAGACTTCAAAAAAAGGAGGAAGTTCTCAATTCGACTGTATTTTTTTTATGTTTGTTACCTCAGAACTTTGGACTGGGCGAAGATTCTTTTTTTAATCGAAAGCTGGTGGCTGTCATGTGGTCCCACATAAATTTTATTGAGATCTGACAATGGCATCCATGATAAAACCGTATAAGTCTTAAATTTGTATTTAGTATGTGCGCGACAAATGGACGAATAACTCAATATCACGCCAACCGATTTCGATGATTCTTGTTTTAATCGAAAGCAGGTGCTTGTCATGTAATCCCACATAAATTTGAACGACATCTGACAAGTAGTTTTTGAGTAACTTCGAAGTCGGTTATTTTTTGTTAGTAAAATTTAGATTATTAAGAGTTCGTTTTTATATTGCATTATCAAATGCATTAATCTGGGGTTAGCCAGTGAAGGGCGAAACGTATCGTCAGTCGCTGCTGTTCAACAGGACGATAGCAGAAAAGCTCACATACAAGCTCCTCCAGTTTTCCGAAGGGACACTGTCTTACTGATTTTTTTTATATTTCCTAATAGATTCGGAGCTCCTTAGTCACATTCTTATTGATGTGCCTCAATGCCTTCCACGCTATCCTAAACCCATACTCACACATAGAACTTTTAAAACAAACCTGGGTCATCACTCCATTTTCCCCAGATTAAGCCGACTCCTAAATTCTTTTAGGTGTCGGCTTAATCTGGGGAAATCTGTAGATATCTATGCTTCTATCCTTAGCTTGGAATTCTTTCCAAGCTAAGGATAGAAGCAGAGATATCTTTGACGATACACTACCTGTGTTTAAAACTAAGTTTAAAACTAACAATAAGTTTGAAGTTCGCTGTGCTCATTTATAATTAAAATTGCATACTATTTAATTATAAGGCCTAATTTAATTTTGAAAGTTTGCCTTACATGTAATTTTTATTTAGATAAATAAATAAATATGCGTCAAGAATACTTGAACACTGGCGTCCACATTATACTATACACAAAATACGATAATTTAATGTAAACTATATGCGCGTCTCGCTCGAGCTAAACTCTCGAGCCGAACGAAGCGAAGTTCGTTATGGAATTCTAAATTGGAAACTTCCACCAGACTGGTAAGAAGCAAATTCATTACAAGCAACTAATTAGTCCCAAGTCCCAACTTACTTTGTTTTAAAATAACCTATGGGTATACAACCTAAATTACGCGGAGAGCTTCCAGCAGCGTTAACCTTCTTTGCCATCTATAAATACGGAATAGATTCGCTAATACTATCGACCTAATTCTGCAGTTAGTTATTCTAAAATAATAATAATCGATTTCTTGACACAGTGTGTACACAGGTTTAAGAGGTTTTTTCTGTTAAGTATATGTTTACATAAAATAAAAATAGTAAATAAACTATTCCACGGCCAGTAAAATATGTCTAGTACGAAAACTAGGTGGTAATTTTAATTGCTATTATCAAGTAATATCCGTAGCGCATGGGATACGGTACGCTTACGGTACGGTTATCGTATACTAATATTATAAAGCTGAAGAGTTTGTTTGTTTGTTTGGTTGAACGCCCTAATCTCAGGAACTACTGGTTCGTATTGAAAAATTATTTTTATGTTTGATAGTCCATTTATCAAGGGAGGCTATAGGCTATATAACATAATATATTTTAGTAGTTTTTTCCACAAATTAACGCGGATGAAACCGCGGGGCACATCTAGTACATTATGTGCTATGAATATAATATGAAAACCCTTCGTTAACGAAACGAAATAATTAAACCCTGTGTAACGAATAATTTCTCCATAGTTCAAATAGGAAGGTCTTTCGGTCTTTGTTAACGAAACGAAATAATTATTGTAAACCCTGTGTAACGGATAATTTCTCCATAGTTCAAATAAAAAGGTAGAATTACAGATGCGATCGTGCATCTAGTTCTATCATCTAATCAAAAACTTATTCGAAGTCAAGAGTATATGAGTATAATCCCCAATCGTTACGAATTTCTGTGAAAACACTAGTCAATGTTTATATTGTTTCGCCGTATTCCGTGAGATCGCGAAACTCGTATCGACTTACGACAAAACAATACCGATGTTCGGAAGAGCCATCTCCATTGTTATGCTCTCACGAGGCCACGAGGCCACGAGGCCACGACAGATAAACATAAAACAAGTAAGACATTTCAGTAAAAGCATTCACTAAGCTTACTTCTACGCGTACCATTGGTCATGCTATTCTTAATAATATTAAGTGGGTAGTTTTTAAATAACGTAATTACACAATCGACTCACTACATTTAAAACAGTTCTGTTAAACTATCCCAAAATAATAGAGTTTGTCAGTAGGGTGGATAAGGTGGAGGTAATACTTCATAGAAATAAGTTAATGAAAATATTTTTTATTATCCGATGAATTAAACAACTATTAAACAGAAGGCAAGAGGTCAAAGACCCACAGAACAGAACACACAAACACACAAACAGACCTTGTGCCGTGCCAGCGTTTTCATACTTGGACTTTAGCTTAGCGGCGGTGGCGCGCGCGTCCGAGCGGACCGAGTCCGTGGTGGTGGTGCGGCTGGAGCTGATGGACAGCGTGGTGGAGAACGCCGAGGAGAACGAGGAGCCCAGCCCCAGGCCCAGCGTGGTGCGGTACCGGCGGCGATACATCGTGACAGACTGACAGACTGACAGACCGACGACTGACGGAAGCGTCCGACTCCAGCGACGTCTCGAGACCGACTGCGCTTTCCCTGCGCAGGCGACGGATACGAACCCGGAAAAGCCGCGCGATTTATTACGGGAGAGCTAGACGGACTGACGCACTGACCGCGCTAATAGAAAACGTTTAGATGAACAAATTGATGTTATGAATCGGACGCTGCGGCGTTTACACCTATTATTAAAAGCTCCCGTTCCCAACGCAACTCACGTTTTCCAGTTTATAACTGCATATTATAATGTTCGTATATTTAACGTGCGCCCACCGCTTGTGACAGGAAGGAAACACGTCTCTCAGTACATATTTTATCCTCTACAAATAACAAAAAATATTTTATATTAACAAAACTGTAGCGATGTTTATATTGAACACAAAAGACTTAAATTTCAAGGCTCCTTAATTTTAAATAAGCAACCCTAACGTGTCGGTGAATGCCGCAAGATTTATAACAAAAACAAGTGAAGATTTATGGAGAAAATGAGTTTCCGCGTAATTAAACAATGTGTGAAAGTGGGTCAGCAGAAACCTAGACCCTTTATGAAGCAGGTAAGACATAAATACAGAACGGACTCTCGACGTTGATAGAAATATATGTACGTTCTCTGCGGGAGGAACGTCGATGTAGCGCGATTTATAGCCTCGGCCGGGGCGCCGCGGCCGCCCGGGGGAAGCGATGAAACCCCACTCCTCAAGGTAAACTGTGGTTAATAAAAACACGATAAACAATAACATTTTTGACATACCTTTTGGACCAATACATACAGGGACAAGTCCGAGATGGAAGATACATGACACTATCATATGTATGATAGAGAAAGATAGACTGGTCAAGACTGCTTATAGAAATCGATGGCGTTAGATGAGGGAATTAATAATAAACCATTCCACCCTCCCTGCATTCCCTGCACTACACTGCCTTTGTTGTGATAATGTGATTCATAAATGAAATGGGACATCACTGACGCGATGAAAGGGGCTCGTGTATTCATCTTTGATGAAGGCCGCTCGTGATTCATCCTACTGAATAAGGGTCGAGGCAACAGCCAGGTCCCTCTTGCACTGCACCGTCCATATCATTAGGATGATACTCGTGCATTATGGTACGACTGTTACCCGGCCATGCGCCAGGCTAGATACCGCCCAACGCCCTTCTGGAATCAAGCATCAAATGATTTTAACATGTTTCTGTCGCCCTGTCACGATCAAGTAAGCATTAATTTTATAAGCCTGAATCGACAATTTTACTGAACTATACGGCAGACTTTCAGAGTGTTCTAATAGCTATAGTTTAAGGGTGTCCGACGGGTGGTTGGAACTGTGCAAAATGTGTAACAATGGACGATGTGATTTGTAATATTAATCCAAATAAAATACATAGAAACTGAGCTTTATACTTTAACAAATTGGAAGTGCAATTTAATATCTGCCAAAGGCTGCCAGCCACCAATGATTATCGATCGGATATTGGGGACATAAGCTTTCAGCTTTTGTAAAATGACCTAGGTCTGAACGTCACGGGCTTTTGCTCTATTATAAACAGAACTCAGCGAAGTCTGCTGTGCCATTCACACACAGCGGTCAACACACACATACACACACACACACACACACACAAATCAGAGATTCATTACCATATAACTGAACCCACATGCCGTATTTTTGTAATATTCGCTATCAAATGGTCTTCCAGATAGTAACTCGTAGTAGGATAGTACCTCTGAGCAGAGTGGAATGCGGTACCCGCTTGAAAGTCCCCCCTGCAGTTCAATACCGCTCCACCGCGGGTCGCTTGTAATTGGAAAACTGTTTCCCGCCCAAGGGCGACGGATAAATTACAACTCTATACTTAAATAGAACCCGCGTCACGTACGCCGTTAAAATGAAAATAATGTGCATAGCACAAAACGTTAATAAATTGCCTGCACGTTGAAAAACGTTGAACTAGTAACGGGGGTTGGTTGTTGGCTACTCGTACAGGCTAGGCTACAGCTATTGTTACCATTATTTTACCTAGTATTATTGATATCTTCATGCAAATACAGTACGAGCTTGACTGTTCCAAGTTTCCAACCCACAGGCTTCTGTAACGAACTTAACGAGTCCTTAAAGTTGTCGGTGTATTATATTATATGGCATGTACAATTGTACACACCTGGGACTAACATGAGGCGTTTATGTTATAAACAAGCAAGCAACTTGCCAGCCGCAGCATCCGTGTTGGCCAAACAAGTTGCATGAATTTACTTGCTTAGTAAGTAGAGCGGTAGCCGTTAACTACGTTTAACGTTCAAAATACAATCAGTTTTAATATGTATATCACTATTTTATAGCAAATGTCAGTCAGACTCGTCACAGATGCGTTATTAATGGAAACTATACTTACTTACTAATATGATTTATGATCAAGAGACTGAGAAAGTAACTTAATATTAAAAGTATATGGCGATGAACTGATGATGAATGTCAGTAGGTAGGTGCCACTATCAGTTTAAACTTTAAAGAATGACTTAATATAGTAAATAGTAATAGTAAAAGAAGGGCATCCCTTTCCCTGGTCCAGACTCCAGACAGGAATTGGTCGTTGTCTTTATCCACTTCGCTTCACCAAACTATACCACATCAGCATAATGCAAAAAAAAATTAAGCAAAGATTTTTTACTCCCTTTAAACTTAATATCATTGATTTCAGGGGTCTGCAATCAGCATCAACCTGATATGAGAGTGACTGGAACACCGCACAGCACACGCTCGAGAATTGGTCAGATTTTCCGAAGTTTTATTTCCAAGGTGGTCTATGTCAATTACATCGCTGCAGTCATTTGTTATAAAACCGCGAGTTGCCTTTGTGTTGTGTTAATATCGAGACTAAACAGTCGAAGTAAATAAAGCCGTGGGTGTATTTAAATAAAATTGATGCTTGAATTTTAGTTGTTTCAAGCGACTTACAAAAATATCAGAGCTGCTTTAGTTCATTCACATCGAGAAACCGGTCAAGTGTGTCTTTATTTAAGTCGAAGATTTTTTTCTTTTGTACGTATAAATGTTGACGCAAAATATACATATGTGAATACAATACAGATTCAGTATCACAAATACCAAAGGTTACTCTAGAACCTTATGAGAGACCAATCAAACAGAAAACTCATGGATCTTTGTATGATACTGTATTGAAAATGCTTTCAACTGACTCCAGACTGACTGCGCGCGATGAAATAGGAACTAATAGATAGAGCAAGTGCGCGTGTAACACAATTAAAACAATCAACGGAATCTCTAATTAGTTTGTTTTTACAACACTAACAGTTTGTGTTCCAAGTTTATCTTATCACAGTGGCTCAACAAGACACTTGATAACATCACTTTGTATCTATTATTATGGAGTCTGAAGTTCACTAATCATGACCTTTACATGATAACAACTATCGAATATTATAAAAATCTCTTTGGAATCTAATTAAAAATACGCCATTTATATCTATTGTACGATTTATATTTGTGCAAATAGTATCAAAAGTTTAACTATGAAGAAACCTATACATGATAAATAATGTTAATATCTAGTCATGTAATGTTTTAAATTATGTGATGATGTGGTCAAGTATTAACTTAAAAGAATTTTAAGTGTAACTTATGGGAAACTTCCCGTTCAAAAGAAGAACTAATTTTTTTTTTATTTCTCTGTTATTTGTACAAGTGCTAACTTATACAGCATAAAATTAATTGTAACTTTGGTAGTTAGGAAGTGTGTTTAACTCTGGTTACATCTAGGATCCTCGCAATACGAGACACAAGTTAATATGAAGATTATGATATGATCTTAGTAATCATTGATTTGGCGGCTTTCTTATTGTGACTATTTGACATGAATTAATGGTTTGGCTGTTGTTTGAACTGAACTCTAAAATGATGAATTACATGAATCTTTATAATGCTTGATAAATTGAGCAATAGATAATTGTTTTGGATACAGATTACAGACTACTTAAATACAAGTTTCCCGAAGCGAATCGAGAGCGGATACAAGTAATATATTACTAATAACATAACAATTTGTTAGATCTTGCTAATTACACTTGTGTATGCGATAATAATTTTTTGTACCGAGCATGTCATCGCTACGATATCTAAGTGATCAATTTTAATTAAAGAATCACATATATTATGATTAAATATCAAAAAACATGGTTGGTGTAATTTTATAATTTCGTATGCAATGCGTTTTTCATATCAATGTTTTAATATAAATGTATGTAAATGGGTGCTTCCATGAAAATAGGGCAACTTTATGATGTGATTTGTCTTTACTATTTTTTACATACTATGCAATTTTAAATTAGTGTGATTTATGGCTGATCAATAGAATAATTAATGTTCAAAAGGGCCAGTCACTTTGTTTAGTATTTTAAGATAAATTCAGGATTTTGTAAATTTAGATGTCTAGGGACTGACACATATAGCTAGGGACTGATGAAAATTATGCTGATGTACTGTAACATAAGATTGTTTAAGGCAATTAATGTAATAAAAAATGAGACTCATACACGGGCATAGCTTCACTTTTATTAGGAACGTATTTTAGACGGTATCATTATTAGATAATTATTCTAACTTGAAAAATTTACTTTAGTCTTTACAATACAATCAAATGTAGCTTTAGCTAAAATTGTTTAAGATAAGGTAAAAATAAAACAAACGAGGCTCTTTGCTCTATAAGGTAATAAATTAACAAAAAAGATTCCTTGCTTATAAAATAATTAATCTCAATTACTTAACATTTTTAATACTCCTTTATGATAAAAAATAAAACAAATGAGGCTCTTTCTTCAGAAACTTTTGGTGCAAGTTTTTTAAAGAGTAATAAATAACGCTTCTGTTTATTAACATTCTTGCAAGTAATACCTACACTCTTTTTTCCTGCTGCATTGCGACTGTTGTTGTCATCTTCATAGAATCTCTGAACAATTTCCACCACTCTTTTTCTTGGTTTTTGTTCTAGAATTATTATGTTACAGTTGAAATTCGATTTCTCTTGGTGAGTTTTTGCTTTTGAATACCTAGTTGTCTGAAATTTGGCCATGAATAACTTCGCCAAACAACGCCTTCTTGACTAGTTCTTTCTTGAGAATAGGATCTTCAGCCATTTGTTCAATTTTACTTTTCAGCGTGAGTGCTTTCTTTGCCATCTTATTCCTTTGTTTCAGTCTTTTATATTTCTTCTGTTGAGTGTTAAGCTTTCTTTTTAAATTTTGAAATAACACAATTTTTGTTCTTCAACGTAATATTTCTTAATTTTCTTTGAAGAAGGCTTCTTCGTTCAGCTTCGGCTTGTCTAAGATCGTCATTAACATTTTGAATTATGTTATTGTCCACTGGTTCTATAGTTCTATTCTCTTCAGGAAATTCTTCCTCAGACAAAGATGGAGTATTTTCTGTTTTGTAACGATTACAGTCTTTTCTAACTTGTTGGTTTTACTTCTTCCATTTTTTAAAATTGTTCTCTGTTCTCGAGATGTCATATCTTTTACATATTTTCGCTGTCCTTTCTCCTTTTTCTTTATATACTTTAGTCTTTCTTTCTCTTTGTGTCTAGCTAATAACACTGGGTCACGTCTGATTTTCTCTAATCGCGCTTTTGCAGCCATTGACTTCTTTAGGGCTATTTCCTTCTTAGCGCCTCCTTTCTTTCCTAGGCGCCATGTTGCTATAAAAGAGAAATGCATTGCAACATATTATATTAATAATTTAAGCAAAATGTTTTATTTGTTTGAAACATGACTTGTCTAATAATTAGTTAACAGTTAAACTGACATTTTACCAACATGAACCACGAAAATTTAAAACATAGCACTCTTTTTTAGGGGTAGTAGTGAAAAAACATAGGTAACACTCCTATTTGGTGCGTTACAAAAGGATATTGCAAATTAATTTACTTGAAAGTCAGTCCCTGGCTTCTCCGTCAGTCCCTAGCCATATTTATAGCGAGGGCCTGATGGGTTAGGGACTGACGATTCAGAAGATAAACTACGAATACTCTGTTCGGTTACATATACCACAATACCTATCGATATTTAATGAACAGGGCTTACAAAACAATACTAAAACGTTAACAATTATAAACAATTGCCTACTATTTAATATAAAAATTGCTTACCGAGGGACTGACAAAGTCACTGGAATAAGGCGTGCTCGCACATCTCACGCCGCAGTTGCACTGAATTAAAAATGGCCGACGCAAGGCGAGCGGCATTTGCAGATAACTTCATGTCTATACTTTAGAATCAACTGATTCACATTCCCTCATTCACGATAAAAGCCGCGTAATTTCAAAATTTCTAAGCGGCTAGGGCCTGATGGTTAAAGTCGCGGACACAAATTTAACTTACATAAATGTAATGTTTTTTCTAAATATTGTTATTTTATTGATGTTATTAGGCAAATAGACATATTTTTAACTGTCTTGAATAAAATAAAAGTGTATAAAAGAAATGTTTTTTCAGATATTGGTGTCCGAATACAAAATTCTGGTAGGCGGACACGGCTAGGGCCTGATATTTGTGGTAGTTAAAAAAGTTTTCTTAAGTATATTTCTAAATTATTTCAAACATTTTGAGGGCAATAAATAAAACACACATTAAGCTGTTACCTATTATCTAAAAAGTAAAATTAATTCAATTTAATGCAGTGAAAAATGCCTGTGGACATAGAGTTGCCCTATTTTCATGGAAGCACCCAAATAACTTGTTGAAACTTGGAAGTACATGTACGATTCAAACTCAGATCCCGTGTTTGGGAGACTAAAGTTCAAACCACTAGGCTTTCACTACTGTATTACATACACAATAGGACATTTTATTGTATAGGGCTGAAATCTAGCAGACAAGCCACCATGCTGTAAGTGTTCACCCATTACACCAGTAACACCAAAGGCAACAAACAACACATAGTCCGCATAAACTAATTGGAGGATTATAATGATCGTTATTAAGCACTGGTATTATTATTATTATCTTGCTGTGGAGCCTACCTGACTCGCTTCAATCCTCTTGTTTGAGTCAGTCTCCAAACAACTTGCTGTGTTCTGGCTGGGGGTTGAGAGCTAGGTCTATCTTGGCCAACAAAAGCTACATCCATGGAAGACAGATGGCTCATCTGACGTCAACTATTTACAAAAAAATGAACTAACAGAATATCTGTTAGATTAGAGTATTTGATAAAATACTTAGCTTTCGATAATCGCCAGAAATATGTCAAAATTAATAGCAGTGTTCATATGTGAATATCGAGACATTAGACATTACCCTATAATTAGCTGCTGATTTCTAAATCAATAATTAATTTTAAAATAATATAAATAAAGTTTTGTATTGTAAATAGTATTTATAATGTTATGTTTATTACATTAATATTGTAAACATTTAATTTTGAAGTTTGTTAAATGAGTCTTTAGTTCCTATGATGAAATAAATAATTTGTTTTTGACTTTTTAGTAGTATGGAAAAACCACATTAAAACACCAATATTGTCATCTTTAAGAATTATATGAAACAGTTATTTTAAAATGATATAGTTATATCCAAGTATAACCATTGCTTTAACCTCCTACAGCTGACGTCAAATACTTAATAGTAAATTGGAAGGAGTGTAGGCATAAGCATGCAACAAGATAGTTCTGGTAAATAATGAATTCAACTTTCATTTACCTCAAAGACAGTTCAATACTTACCATTTCCTCACAATTAATATTATCAATTGAATGGCACTTCACTTGACTAAACCAATAGTCCTAAATAATAGTAATCAAATCAGGTTTGTTCCCATAATTGTGATAAATTGCTATCATATTGTCACTGTTACATAACTCTTCCTGCACTCCGTTGCACAAAATGCAATATTTTTCATGAGTAAACATATCCAATACTTGATCTAATAATCTGAATTTTACCAAGAAAAAAATAACCAACTCCAAAATAAATCAAAAAGTACTCGTCAGATCTAGCTCCAATTTAAGTGGGACTACTTGACAAGCACCAGCTTTCGATTAAAAAAAGAATCATCAAAATCTGTTCACCCAGTCAAAAGTTCTGAGGTAACAAACATTAACATACAGTCAAATTGAATACCTCCTCCTTTTTTGAAGTCGGTTAAAAACAGGTCAAACCTTAGAGATCTCATGATACATAATGAAATTACAGCAAGTACCAAAGATGGACTTTTGGTACCAAGTATGGACCAATGATACCACTTGTTAATGTGGTAAGTCACACATACAGTAATGCAGTTGTTATCAAAATCACACAGATATTTTAGATACTGCTAAGTAAATTTTACTATACACCACAACCTCCTGAAACATAATATCTATGATTCAAAAATATCAAACTGGAATCCAATAGAATTTCCAGAGATGGTGTATAGTATAAATATGCAAGAAAACATCAGTTACATGTGTACTGCTACTGAACAAAGGTCCTCAAACAGCCAAATATGCACTTTCTTAGAATGTCAGCTGCACACACAAGGTGATATTGAAATAGTAAACAAAGCATTCAATTGTTTACTTATCACTAGAGTTACATAAAATATAACAAATATGGCAGAGGCTTATGAATTCAGTATCTAGGGGGAGCAAACAATAAACAATATTATTGAACGCTTACACACTCATACCCCTGCAGTAGGTTATATACCTGTGTCCTGGGTGGCATGGACTACACATATAACACATCACAATAACACCCATGACCCGAGTACAAATATTTACCTGTCACATAAACATCTGCCCCGGCCAGGAATCGAACCCGGGACCCCTCGCTTCGCAGGCAGGATCGCTTGGTAGCGATAGGTGGTACTGGGCTACAGGGTCATGAATATGAAACTCACCGTTTATAGACCAGATGTGCGAGGGCAGCGAGTGGGCCGCGTACACCCGGCCGAGCGCCAGCGACGTGCCGGCCGCGGGCCCGGCGTCCTCGTTGCTGCTGGAGTCCGTGTCGGGGCTGGCGGCCGCCGACGCCTCGTAGCTCTGCGAGTTGGGCGGGATCGCGATCGCCTCGTGCGACGCGTGCAGGTCCGGCACCGACGACAGCGACCGCGCCCGCTGCCGGTCGCTCGACACCTGGATGCCCGGGATGGCCCGCAGCAGGCTGAACCCCGCGCCCCCCGACACCACGTCCGAGCTGGAGCTCGTCGAGAATGTCCTGGTGCGCGGACTCTGCCCCCCGTTCGCGGTACTCGCCTTAGCACCCATTCTCCCAGTTACGCAAAACGCACCCGTCTCACTCCAATTTGATCACGATAACACTGCACCACCCGCGGGAGCACACATCGTCCGAGACCCGAACGCGAGGTCGATCACGCGAAAAACAAACAGGAATACGTCGGAAACCTATTGTAAACAGCGTTGCATGCGCCTTCCTGCAAAATTTTGACAGTTCTCATAATAGATAGTCAGTTAGTGATTAGTTGACTCGATTATGATATCGATAATGAATTGGTATCGTTTTTCGATCAGCTGATCGTTTATAAATTAAAATTATTGTATTACATTATACAGGCGTTTACTAACATTAACTCATAAACCCAAAATATTCAAACGGGAGACTGTACATATTTCAAATATTATTTCTTTCTGTGAAAAAAATTGTTTATAACATTGAACATCTGCTTTATAATCGATTCTTATGAGATCGATTCTATAGCACGGTTCTGTAGATTGATTATTTTTATACATTACATTACTGACTAAAATTACAGAACTTTTAGTAGGTACTATTATTTCTTCTGTTTTTATCTAAAAGAAATATTATCAATATTATGATTGTATTTAGTACTTTTTATATAGGAAAGTAAGGAACTTAAAACTATTGAATGCCACATTCGATCAAATCGATGCAATATACAAAATAACAATGCAATGCAGCAGGGTGGTAGTTTTCTAGTGCGCAGGCAGCATCATAGAGTAATTTGGCAGCATGCAGAGTGAGCTTTTTCAGGTAACTATTTACTCATTACTGATAAATTTTATAATAATATTAACACCATTGTTGAATTTCGATTAATTAAATTACACCAAGAAGACAAAAACGCTCATAACTTATTGTTAGTCCCAAAACAATTACGTCTAAGCTCAGGAACTGAAAAAAAAATTTACAAAAGTGACAAATAGCTGTGGTTGACATTTATGATTTTGACAATTGACAATTTAGCCAATTTAGGTTACAAATGTATTGTTGACTTGTTGTACTCGTAATACTCGTTACATACAAGTAATTTACTCAAAATAATATTGATATTCACAAAAACTTTTCTAATATCGTCGCAGAAGTAAATTATTCTAGCACGTAACATTAGTATCACATCATGAACTCCGCAACTGTAAGTGTCGTGTTTTAGTTTTTAACTTTTTACAATATGTTGCATTGAGTAATATTTTTTTCATAATAATTGAAGTTCCAAAGCTTATATTTAATTTTAGTCTCATTATTTTTAGTTTACATGCCTCACAATGTCTTACAGCGCACGTAGCAAGAGTAATGTTTGCGTATAATGTTTTGTATACTAGTAAGAATCATACAACTGTGTGCCCGCCCTGCCGCCCTGTCCCCCTGGAAAGATCATGAAATACATTCATTAAATAACAAGCAGCTGTTAATCATTGCCTGGTGTGACATGCTAGTAATTACGGAAGAGTTTAGAAAGTAATGCCCATAGTGTGACGCTCTGCATGGCTTGGCTGACGTAGATCCATTAATCCACTATTACAGCCAGGTGTGCCGCAGGTGCCGCTGATCGATGACGACACCATTGCTTTCGGTGAAGAGGACAATGCCAATAAACAGTTTATGTGAGTGTTGTTGGCTTATTCTTCCGGTAATTTAAAGTGAACAATTAAAGTAACAGAACAGTTCATTTTACTATTAGAACTAAAAGCTACATCAGAACATTTAAAAAATCATTAAGATTTAAGTTAGGCCTACTCTGTCCTTAGCGGCTTCATTTGACATAATTAAATATAGGCATTATGTAAATGTGACAATGCCATTCCGTGGACAGATTTCATATTTACGCAAGATGCAAGCAACCATCAATTGACAATAGTGCATATGAGGTGCAGTTTACATGGACAGTAGGCCTTAGTGACAAGCAAGACTATTCTACTCAGAGTTGTAATTAAATATGTAGTTTCTGTACCTACTATGTTTAATAGTTCTTAAAAATTATAAATTTTACTTGATTTATCATAATTAATAAATACATAATTTCAAAAAATAATTTTTTATTTATTTTTATAACCTTTCAGCCACCCGTACATAGTGTTCTTCCACCTGATATTCCGGAGCTCAGCCATCGTGGTGTACATCCTGTGCGGCTGGTTCTCAGATTCCTTCATCGCCAGTTTTGTGTTGATCATTCTGCTGCTCTCAGCCGACTTCTGGACTGTAAAAAATATTAGCGGTAAGTGTTTTATAAGCTCAGAAGAAGCAATGAGCCTTTGAGTCAATAGCCAATACTATAATATTGAAGTACTATAAAACAGACAAAGCAAGAATATGTTAAATTATGGCTAATGGGAAGAATTAGTAGCTTATTCCTGGAAACAGGTCTGTCCATCCACATAATCTTACATCTTGAACAGTGATTTGCTATATTTTTTACAATAATAGACAGGCTTAGTGCAAATTAGAAAGTACTTATGTAGTTTGCTATTAAACCAGATCTCACCAGTAGTTTTTTAACTCTGTGAAGCACTTAGATTGACACAAAATGGGAGAACAGCCTTCAGACAAAACCATCTTTCTTCTTGATATGGCTTGAACACATTAATGGCATTCTTTATGGCACGGGTTTCTCTTTCTGAGGAGGCGCTAGCCGAGTTCCTTAGCCATGGCATAGCAACTACTATCTGATACGTTCTGAAGATGTTCAAGATTTTCTTTGGAAAGTAGAGGTCACCCACCCATCTGCCAATAGCGCCCGCGTTGATTTTACTTAGTAATTATACAAGCCATCACTCGGGCTAATGTAAGAGCTCACAGTTAATATAATACAAGTTTTTGCTTTTTCCAGGTCGCCTTCTAGTTGGACTGAGATGGTGGAACTACGTGGATGACGATGGAAAGTCACATTGGGTGTTTGAGTCTAAACAGGTGATGGTATCTATCTCACTTTTCAAAACTGACAATTTTAAGTAGCCATATTTTAAATTCTAGGTCATGTAGTTATTATACATCTATATTAATATTATAAAAAGGAAAGGAAGATTATAAAGAGGAATTTGATTGTTTGCATTGAATAGGCTCCAAAATTACTGAACCGATTAGAAAAATTTTTTCACTGTTGAGAAGCTACACTATCCCCGGATGACATAGTGATGGTCATACGTTGACAACTCGTAACCCACATTTTTTTGCAAAATGAGTAAATGCATGAGTTACATGATATGTAACTCATTTTGCGAAAAAATGTGGGTTACGAGATTTTGCGAAAAAATGTGGGTTACGAGTTGTCAACGTATGAGTTATGATCATCGATAGGCTACAACCTATTTTGAAAACATACATATAATATTATAAATATATTATTATTATAAATATAGTATTTTCAAAAAATTTAGGGATCCTTAATAAAACTCCAATAATGTAATCGAAGGTGTAAAAAAATAATAAAACCGAAGCAAAGCGAGGGCGGTTACTCGTATTTAAGAAAGTTGATTGTGTTTTCAGAACCGGGTGAATAGGAATGAGAGCCGGTTGTTCTGGCTGGGGCTGATCCTGTGCCCCATGATCTGGTCGGGATTCTTTATCATTTGCTTGCTCGGCCTCAAGTTTAAGTGGATGGTAAACCTTATTGATTTTTTTTAATATATATGTCATTGTTCAATTCATATGTCAATTGTATCATAACTATTTTATTTTATTTGGAAAACTAAATCCGGCCCACTGGTGGTAGGGCCCCTCAAGGGATTATATTAGTAATATTGATGATTTTAATTATTTATTAATACCATTATTACTATTATTATTCTCCATGGGGTTCGCCTGGATAGCTACCACCCTTGAGCATAAGTCAGCCGCCAAACGACTCGTCGTGTTCCGACTGGGGCTTGAGAGCCAGTTCTTTCTTTCTTTCTTTTTCTTTTCTCTTTCTTGACCGGCAACGCATCAGTGATGCCTTTGGTGTTGCTGATGTCCATGGGCGACGATAGCCACTTACCATCAGGTGGATCGTCAGCTCGTTTGCCGGCTATTTCCATAATAGTAATAAAAAAACACATCAGTATACAAATCATTATAAATATAAATCAAAATACAAACATACTATCATAAGCAACGTCAATTCCAGTCTCCAGGCTTGTCACATACATGAACACTCTATTGGCAGAGGTTACACATACAATCATTATTGTCAATCCTTTAAATTATGATGGGATTACACGGGTTCCTACAAATGAAACCCATTGTAATCACATCATAATTTGAGTGATTCAGTAGCGTAGCGTGGGGGGGGGGGAGCCGGGGGGGCCGCGGCCCCGGGCGGCACATGAAGAGGGGGCGGCAAGCCACTCGATTTTTAAATTATAAAGAAAATATACATTAAAATTAATTTTATTTAAATTTTAATGTAAATTGCGCTATGAAAAAAACAAGAAAAGTGCATTTTTAATTAATATTTTTTTTTTTAATAATATGGGGGCGGCAAAGATCACTGGGGAGGGCGGCAAATTTTCGGTCAGCCCCGGGCGGCGGGAGCCCACGCTACGCCACTGGAGTGATTGTTGATCAACAATAATGATTGTAAATTCAAATTCAAAATCATTTATTCATGTAGGTATCATTGATACACTTATGCACGTCATTTTTTTAATTTACCAGCTTTTCGGAAGGTGCTTTGTCATGGAGGAGAAGAAAAGCCGAAAGAAACTCCTCAGCACATCTTTTAAAAATAAAATACATTGGTATATATATTTCTTACAAAGAAGTATCACTAGCCTGTACGGAACTGGTTGCAGATCTGGTCATTTCCATGCGTCTTTGTCATTTATGTACTCATCTACAGTATAGTAGCCTTTGCCTAAAAGTTGAGATTTTACATGTTTCTTAAATAATTCCACTGGCAAATCACGTATTAACTTTGGGATTTTATTATAGAACTGTACACCACGGCCCATAAAAGATCGCTTCTCTTTAGAAAGACGGTAAGATGGCGTTACTAACTGGTGCATTTTTCTTGTTTGGCGATTAGTGATATCAAAATTTTGTTTATACGCGCTTATATTATTCCGTATAAAAACCACGTTACTATAGATATATTGTGAGGCTACTGTAAGTATACCTATTTCTTTGAACTTGTCACGCAAAGTTTCACGAGATCTAAGTTTATAAATAGCCCTAATAGCTCTTTTTTGTAGTATGAAAATTTGTTCTATACTGGCTGCTTTGCCCCACAGCAAGATGGCATATGACATAATACTGTGAAAATATGCAAAATAAACCATCCTAGCAGTTTCGACGTCAGTAAACTGCCTTATTTTCCTAACAGCATAAGCAGCCCTACCGAGTTTAGTCGCGAGATTTGTTATATGTGGGCCCCACTGAAGTTTACTATCTAAGGTCACCCCTAAAAAGACCGTGGATTCCTCCATGTGCAATATTTCATTATTCAGTCTGAGAGATTTGTTAACTTTTTTAACATTAGGTAATACAAACTCTATACATTTAGTTGTTTTTGCATTTAAAAGCAAATTATTGATAGTGAACCAACGCGACACATGCGAAAGAGCACTATTTACGTCGTCAAAATTTACTTTATTCCTTTCACACTTAAATATTAATGATGTATCGTCAGCAAATAGTACAATATCCGCTTGGATCTTTACATAATGTGGTGTGTATAATATACATGTAACTTGAAACACCCATCAGATCAAAAGCTGAGTGCCATTATCGTTGGAAGGTCCTCAGCGTTCTCCCCTGTTCCAGCTGGTAGTGCTGATAGCGCTGACGCTGACCGGCTCCAACCTGTACTGCTACGTGAAGTGCAAGTTCGGCGCGAAGAACGAGCTGCAGTCGGCCACGGAGTTCATGAAGAAGCAGCTGTTCCAGAACGCGGCGTCGTTCATGTTCGCACCGGCGCAGCCCGCGCCGCCCACCACCGCCAACACCGGCGTCGTGTAACACTTACCACTCATACCACAGTAGAGTGCGTTTCAAGTAAGTCTGCAGTTTGCTGTAATGTTGGTAGCATTGAAGTTAGTGTTTTTAAAGTTTCTAAAACGATAATCACCGATTATAGGGAGATAATAATAGCGTTGTTGTCACGTGCATCGAAGGTAATCAATATACTATATTAGATACAGATTTAGAAATTCAATTTTACCTACAAAATAGCGAACTGCAGACTGATTTGCAGAGTTGATTGAACAATATCAAAGTTTATAAGCATACATACGTTCTAAGATTTTGTAAACGCGATTAGGAGACGACTAAATTAATGTATTTTATATCTAAGTAGCAATAAAGCTCTCCACTTTGGTGAAGACCAGCTAAGGCCGGTCTCTCTAGGTGGGGTCTCTCACCTGAATTGAAGTCCTAAAACATTTGTTAGCATAAACAGGGGCGTAGCTACCGCCGCCGTATCAATTATACGGGGCCCTCAGCGTATAGGGGCCCCCACTAACACTCCCAAAAAAAAGCTCTCCAGTGGCCTATGACCGCTACAGTTGGCACTCCTTTTATATTTGACAGCTGGCGTTGAGGGGGCCCCACAACAAATATTGATATGGGGCCTCCTTAGCTATGCCACTGACCATAAATGTCTTTACATTCGATTGATATAATATTGTTATTAATACTTCTAGAACAATTCCAAAGGTAGACTCGGGCCTATGGCGTAAATTGCATTCCTGTATTACTTAGTCAATATTTATTATTATTGTATTAATATATTGTACATTGTAAGTATTAAATTAAATATTATAATAAAAAAACTTTTGGGCTTTTATTAGTGCTGATAACTTTGATATGATTTAGCTAATACCATTTTTCATTTAATGTACTGTGGCGACAGCGCACACGCGTCACACGGTGACGTCACACCAACCTGAATCACGCTATCGAAGTTTCCAAAGATCGCTAGTATAATATATAGAAACTCTCCGACAACAGCAGTCGGGGCTCGGCCGCCTCCCAGGCAACACACCTCGCCTAGCGGGAGATCTCCCTTTGCTAAAGTACCATTTTTATTTGATGTAGGCGCCTACCTACCAATAAAACCATATGTCACTGTCATACTCAAGGGTCCCCAGCCCCACACTCCCATACATCTCTGAAAAAACTGAAAGCTCGCAAGTCACAAGTTGAAAGTCATTTCTGGGTGTGGATTCGACGAGAAGAACTATTCTACTTTTATTTTTAATGGTTTGGTATAACACAGTAGGTTAGCTAAGCACACAGTGCCTTCGGCAGTTACAATAAGAAAATACCTAGTTTACAAAGCAAGCTGTCCTGAGCAATACTGTCTGTCTCCTAATGTTGTTTATCGAAGATAGTTATGAGATTTTATAGCGTAGAATATGATTTCTTAAAAAACAATTTAGTTTTACCTATAAAAGTTTATAATATTAAATAATAAATATTTATTATTGATCTGAGTATCTATCATCTGTGGTAATCATCAGCCTCGGGTAACATTACTTTTCCATCTACCTACGCGTCAGTCAGTGCTGACTTCTTGGGTGATTTCTGTGGCGCTACCGGGCGCCGCGTCGTCCACGTAGCACTATAGAATACTGCTAGTGCGACATTGCCTGTTAATCCAGTTACATAAGCAGTTTCAATTCTTACACTGAGAGCTAAAAATTATGCTCCAGGTGAGGCTCGAACTCACAACCCCGGCATCCCTCACACGTACACTGTCTTATAAGTACCGTGCGCTAACCAATTGCGCCACTGGAGCTACGAACTTCGTAGCAAAAAATTACCAACATGAGACAAAATAATTTTAATACATAACTTCCTGCTTGAAAATCAATTAATATTCATATATGATATATTTTATGTATGATTATGTACATTTATCGACGAACAGTTGATCATATTGAGTGATACCAAGGTGTTATAGCTGTTAAACTATAACATCCTTGAGTGATACGACACTGTGTGATTTAATTGACACTCTACATGAAAGGATGGGTAATTCATTACCTAGTAGGTACCTAATTTCGAAATACATCATAGTTTTTTTTTATATCTTATAAGTTAATGCTTGACTACTAGGTATCCCACCTGATGGTTATAATTATGCTGGTTTACATAGATACATACATATATCACAAAATAGATCCTATATCCACACCAATTCAAAATCAGGCAATCCATCATGATTCGTCAATGGGTAGAAGTGGTTGGCTTCTACTTCTATGTCTGTGAGCTAACTGCAACGTTGTGCTGTGACTATGCCCTATCACAGTAAAGGTAATATTATATTTATACTGTGGCCCTATTGACTTTAATTATAGCTTGATTTAAGTGACGGTGCTTTTGAAATTAAGTGCTATTAATGTTTACGATCATCGTAGTAATCCATGCCAGTGGAGTTCACTGGACACTGAGGCCTTAGAATAATACTGAGGCATTTACGATCTTTTTTGTAGTATGCCAGTGGGAACTTCATGAATATTACCCACTTCTTTACACATATGCAGTGCTAGATGGACTCACTAGGAGCACTGTGATCCGAGCTCATCTATACTAATATTATAAAGAGGAAAACGTTGTATTTTTATATTTTTGTCTTTTTATATTTTTGTATTTTTATATTTTTGTATTTTTGTATGTTTGCAACGAATAAACTCAAAAACTACTCAACCGATTTTCAAAATTCTTTCACTATTAGAATGCTACATCATTCATGAGTAACATAGGCTACATTTATTACTAGAAAAAATTAGGGATCCTTGCTGAAACATCAGTAACGTGAACCAAAGTGTGAAAAAATTTGCTTTAAAATTTCTTTCATCGCATACGCTGCGGAAACTATTGATGATAGAACAAAAAAATGTTCTACAATATTATAGAACATATCAATATCTACAAAAAACCTCGCGATAGTATATGTCCAACTATTGTCGTTATGTCACTATAACCACTTTTTACATTTTAAAAGTTAATAAAAAAGATGACCAAAATCAGATCATGAAAACCATACCTTCGTATTAATCCTTATCCAAACAAATCATTTCATATTCAAAACTGTTTCAATACCTATAGATAACTTTTTGAATTACTCAAATCGGACATTCCATTCAGAAGATATTACGTAGTAAAGGAACTACGTGAGAACGTACAGCGCGGCCGGACAGCTCGCGCATGTTCCGCGGATCCCGATTATGTAACACGGGGAGGGGAGGGGAGTGGAGTGGGAGCTTGAGCGGGAGAGGGAGAGGAAGAGAGAGAGGGAGAGGGGAGAGGGAGAGGTAGCGGGAGCGGGAGAGGGAGGACACGGAAACTATAACGGCTAAGAACGGCTGTACCGATTTTAATGATCTCTGATTTGTTACATTCTTAGGCGATACGAAGTTCGTCGGGTCAGCTAGTATACTATATTGTCAAAGTATAATCTAAATTTTACTAACAAAAAATAACCGACTTCAAAGATACTCAAAAACTACTTGTCAGATCTAGTTAAAATTTATGTGGGACCACATGACAAGCACCCGCTTTCGATTAGAAAAAGAATCATCGAAATCGGTTGGCGTGATATTGAGTTATTCGTCCATTTGTCGCGCACATACTTAATACAAATTTAAGACTTATATGGTTTTCTCATGGATGCCATTGTCAGATCTCAATAAAATTTATGTGGGACCACATGACAGCCACCAGCTTTAGATTAAAAAAACAATCATCAAAATCGGTCCGCCCAGTCCTAAGTTCGGAGGTAACAAACATAAAAAAAACAGTCGAATTGAGAACCTCCTCCTTTTTTTGAAGTCGGTTAAAAAGAAGGGTATATTGAATGTCCACCCCCGTAGCTCCAGTGGCGCAATTGGTTAGCGCACGGTACTTATAAGGCAGTGTACGTGTGAGTAATGCCGGGGTTGTGAGTTCGAGCCTCACCTGGAGCATATTATGTATTATTTTATTGAACTTACTATAGATTTAGTTTAGACCTACCAATAGAAACAATAATGCCCTTCTGATAGCCACGATTAAAATATTTTGGCCCAATATTAGGTGCACACATTTTTCAGGCCAGCATTAACGCTTTGGCAATCATGATTCGTTAGGTACCCATGTATATGTATGTACCTAACTACCTACACGTTATTACGTCCAAGGTAGGTAGGTGTTGCTGCACCAGTGTGTCTTAACTGTCTACCACGTAGGTTCTTTAATTTACTTTATGTCATGCAAATTCTTCTTCTTCACTGATCAACGTCGTGATGACTGATGAAATGACACCAGGGCTAATTTATTAAAAGTAGGGGAAAAAGGGGCAATGAGAGTCAGGAGGCAAAGGTGGTCAGCGTTCTAATTTAAATTTCTTACACATTTAGTACGTTCGGGTAATAAGGGTCACTGCAGTGCGGGCAATGAGAGTTAACTTTCATTGCCCGCAATCATTGTAAAATGGCAAAAAAATTAAAATGTGTGCATTTCACATGTGGTAGAAGACCACCTAGAAGGTAGAACCTCCAAAAATAAAGGTATTAATTTAATAACGTGTATCACTTCTAATTAATTATCTTTCAAAAACTATTTTGTACTAAACATAAACATGTACTTATGTACGCGCGTGAGAAGTTATACTTCTTTGGCATCATTATAATAAATATTTACTAGCTGTCTTGGCGAACTTCGTATCGCCTAATAATCAGTGATTCATAAACTTTGTTGTTATTTTAACTTTTAATAGTTTTGGTATTAGACCATTAAATTCCCTCTCCCTCCCCCTACCCCTCCTCTCCCCTTCCCCCTCCCCTTCCTCTCCCCTCCCCCTGTACAATGCTTCCTATCTTATTTTCGAATTTATGTGGCTGTCTCTTTTTACTGTCCCGTATTACTATATACTGTACCGTACTGTTTTCACTTCAAAAATTAATTCTCATTAATTAATATTCCAGAGATGGTACAGATGCACTTCTTGTGGCTTATGGGCACACGCCAGCTGCACAGGATGGGACTCGCCAAAAGGTTACGTATGTGACAATTGTTAGGCTAGGCTGACTCTCATTGTCCCCATAGTGACTATAATAATTACCCTCAGATATGGACAATGGTGGTCAAAGATGTTTTTTTTTAAAGTTTAATTGCAATTAATATATGATTCCAAAGCTAATTAAACTATTTGAGACTGATAGTGTAATGATTAAAATACTTTAAAAGTTGATTAAAATAAAGATAAAGTAAAAATTGTGTGTTTTATTCTATATCTTGCTTAAGTGACTCCCATTACCCCCTTTTCCCCTACTAGTGGATACGCTAAAAAAATTGTATTGGAAAAGTAATAAATCGACTTCATGAATGGACCTAATGTGCTTAATGCATTGTTTTAGTTGTCTCAAACTATCTTCGCATTATTGTCTTTCAAATTAAACTAGTTTGGGGCACATCAGTTAGATGGCTCAGATTCTATAAAAGACATTGCCACAAACATTTTTCGTGTTTTTATTTAAATGGATTTGAGTTGACTAGGTACTTATTTATATTAAAGTTAGTGCGTACGCGTACAGGTACAAAATTAATATAGTTAGATATACTCGGCAGGCCCGGACCTAGGGGGGGGTCGGCGAACCGAGGCAATAGTCCCGAGCGCCAGTTGAAGGGGGCGCCAAAATACGCCCGATGACCTTTTTTTTAGTCCAAGCGCTGAACTGGTTTTGCTGCTTTGTGTACATACGTTTATGGACAGGTAGACCTCGATGACCCACCCCCCTTTTTCTTAGTGAGCGCCTGAACCGTAACCATTAATAGTACAAAACTTCGTAGGCCCCTCTATTAAGTTTCTGCCCCGGTTCGAAAAAATCGTAGATCCGGTACTGAACCTCGGCCCTCGACAGCCAGTCGCTGGGGAGTATAAAACCTAACAGTGTCGTTGTTACTCTACAATTAATTCCGTTAGAATATCGAAATATTGTTTCAAAATATGGAAAAAGGTAATAAAGTAAAACACGTTGTAATTAGCAGTAAAATTATTTATGCTCCAGGTGAGGCTCGAACTCACAACCCCGGCATTACTCACACGTACACTGTCTTATAAGTACCGTGCGCTAACCAATTGCGCCACTGGAGCTATTGCGGAGGTTGTCAAAATTACTAAACAAGTTTCGCAACATAAAATTGAGTCAAATGACATTCTTTTCAATTAACATTATGCAAATTAAAATCATCAGTATCATCTCAGATCATGATAACAATTAACTACACAATTTTATTCCAACAACAACAATGGAAACAAAAATATCTCACCTTTAATATGAAAATATTGAAATATTTGATTACAATTCCTTATCTGTATTCAGATTTCAGATGTCACGACTGTCAGGCGACGTAACTTGAAATTGCAGATAAACACAAATATAAAATGGAATGTATGCAAACGTCATTAATTGCCAATGCCAGCGATTTAATGTTGTGATTTTATAAAGCATTTAAAATTACAGTGATACTTGTGGTCTAATTCTAATCGAACTAAGTGTCTAATGTGTCCGGAAAATGAATTGGTTCGACACGTCAGGTCTGACGAGTTTAGCGAAGACTGCGCTGAAGGAGGCCCAGAAGACGATCGACAAGGCCCTCGACATACAAGATGAGAGCGAGGAGGACCAGGACAATGAGGCAAAAGCGTCCCCTAAGTCGAAATCTTCCCCCGGGTCCAGTAGTACGGCTCAAAAGGATTCCTCTGATTTTTTCGCCTCCTGGGGTCTCACGGCGAGCGTGGAGAGCGAGCAGGACGCGGCGGAGGAGCGGCCGGTCGTCACCGAGAGCCCCTCCAAGTCCAGCTCGCAGAGCGTGTGGGGATCCTTCGCGGGCTCGTTTTTCGAGCAGCAGAAACTCGAAGGTGAAACCATCGTCCGACCGCCAAAGGCAAAGTCCATGAATGTAATATCAGATACGAAATACGGCAGCCACGATGATTTGTTTTCAAAGAGTCAATTAGTGATGTCTGATGGTGCTGAAAGTTTAAATGTGAAGGAGGAAGGGCCTAAAGCGGAGGAAAGGCGACACTCCTCGATATCTCAGAAATTATCATTTATGTCAATGGAACACAGTTCTGATTCTGTAGAAGTATTGTCGCAAAGTTTAAAAACAACACCGGACTCGGAGGTGGCTAGTGCACCATCGCTGTCACACAGTAGCAGTGCAGGGTTGAAACTGAACTCGGAGTCGGTCGAAATATTGCCAGATAGTCTCATTAGTCCCAGTTCGATTGAGTGTTTAGGTTTTGATAGCTACGCTAGTGATAAAAATAGCAGCCCTTCTTGTAACCTCTCTCCAGGTGATATTTCCGACAAGAAGTCGACACCAGTTGGTGATAGGACTGAGAGAGCTGAAACAGCAGATAGTGTCAGCCTAGTTGCAGATGATGATGAAGACACTATGTCTTACAATTCCATCTCGGAGTGTACGGCCCCCACAGTCCTAGATACAGATGATAAATCTGTTAGCCCATTCCCTAAAACTTTACGAGAAATTCCAAAAAGAATTCCAGAAAAAGATTTATTCCACTTGGAGCAAACATTGGTGCCTCAGAGGATGCAGATTAGTGAAAATTCTTCAAATGATGGCTCATGGTCTGACAGAACACTAAATGCCGATAATGACAGTGTAACATTAGATGCTGCTGTAGAGGAGCAGAGAAAAGATATAGAACAAGAAGACTTGTTGATGGAGAAGCTCAGTGATTCTTCATCATTCTACAATGTGAATGTCACAAGAGACTTGCATCGGTCGGAGAGCTCTGCATTCATCAATGTTGAAAAACAGCAATGCAGTGCACCTGACAGCAGTGAATCTTCACAGAAGGATGCAAGCATCAAAGAAAGAACATCACCCACCAGCTCCGATAGCAAAAGTGATTTAGTAAAAATAGGCTCGGACCGAACATCAGGACACACATCAGGAGATGAATTGGAAACTGCCACATCATCTGATATAGAAATAATTCCCAGTCCAAATGGAGATAGTGGAAATGGGTGCAGAAGCAGTCCAGGAAAGTATGGATTTAAGCAGGGTAAGTTTGATGGAGCAACATCACCTAATTTAGTCGACTTGGTGCTGGGTAAGTCGTTGGCTACAAAAATTCGAGGGCATACGAGAGAGCTGTCAGAAGCATCAGTACAGAGTAATACTAGTGATGAGAGTCAAGGTTCAGAGAATGAAAGGCTAATGAGAAGACTATGTGAAATGGCTGAGATTTTGGACGCGAGGGAAAGTAGACTAATGGAGGTGAGCAGGAATAATGCAGAGTTGGCTGAGAGTAATGCCAGCCTGAAGAGCCAGGTGGACTCACTAATAGCAAAGCAGGAAGGTGGTGGCGACATCACTATGCTAGCCGAAGATTACACACACAGAATGTCCGCCCTGGAGAAGAAGTTTCAACAAGCTATCAGAGAAAAGGTATCAAAACACAAGAGTTTATTTCAGTTTGGGTCATAGATAATTTTTCATCATCATAATCAGTGCCAGTGCTGAATTTTCCCACTTCATAATTGTAATAAATCGCTAAATTAAATCAATAATAATCAAGTTAACAGTGCTTATATTCAATATGAGAATAGTGGCCACTCTATATAGATTTCTATAGAGTGAGTAGCACGGACATGTATGGCATTCTAAAGTGTATACAATCAACTCTCATTCTCCTAATCTACAATTAAGTTAAATTTCAAATTCATACAGCCAAATCATGTTGTTGTACAGGATCAGCTAAGAAAACAGTTGGACAGTATAAAAGCAGACGCAAGCCGCAAGAACTCGACGGAGATGGAGATGACGTTGAAGGAGAAGGAGGAGATCATAGTGCAGCTGCAGGAGGAGGGCGAGAAGCTGGCGCGCCAGGAGCTGCAGCACTCCACCATCATCAAGAAGCTGCGGGCCAAGGACAAGGACAACGAGCAGGTCATTAAGGGGCTACGGTGTGTACGATGTTGTTATTAGCGTTATATTGGAAATTAATCACATTCTGATATCAAGATAGGTACTGAACAATGGCGCGCGCGCAATTTGTGTTAAAATTCCGCCTGTTGCTATTTCATTCCTTCCTTTCTGTGTTGTTATCTGCATTACATATTTCACTTTACGAGCATCCTGATGGTAGAGGATGAAATACATTTATTTATTTATGTAATATCAGCACAACAAAATTTATATTTGATTTCTAACCCCCCACGTAAAAAGAGGGGTGTTATAAATTTCATGTGTCTGTCTCTGCCATCGTAGTTCTTAACCAAAACGAATGCATACAATTGATGAAGATCTGTTCAGGTGATGACCTCCCGAGGATCGCTGTACCAAGGGTCCTGGGTTCGATTCCCAGCGTTATTATTATTAGTGTTTCAAGGCCATCAGTTCTTGGTGAAAATAACTGTCGGGGATTTTTAACTTTTAAAATGTACAGTTATGTTGGTTGTGGTGTTCCAGGGACAAGATAACGGAGCAAACGGCTGAGCTGGAGCGCATGAAGCGGTCCCTGGCGGCCAAGGAGGAGCTGGAAGTGAGCCAGATCGAGGCCGTGTACCGCCTCACCACCGCCAACAAGAAGCTCGAGGCTGAACTCATTGAGGTACCACCACAGACCACCACACCCACCCGTAGCTGACGTCACAATGTGAGGAGAACACGCCAAGTGCACATTGGCAGACTTCACACCTTTGTAAACATTATGAAAAACTCTCTGGTGTGCAGGTTTCCTCACGATGTTTTTTCTTCATCTAAGCAAATGAATATCTATTTCTATTACGCACATCATTTTTGCATGCAGACAAGCAATACGCTGCGATGTTGGTTTTACGTAACGTTAATGCGAGTAATAAATAGTGAATTATCAACGTAGGTAATAAAATGAAGTTGCGGTGTATGCGCTTATTGCGGAGATTAAGAACAATGATCGCTCCTTGCTAGTGCATGTAGACGTTATGTTAGAGAGGAAACTTAAACTATAATGAGTGTACATTTTACGTAGGATACCCGTATTTCTATTACCGCGAGTTTTGTTTTGTTTTGTTATCATTGTTAATTTTATCATTCTCACTTAATATGGAAAACTTCTTATCGCATTACTGATTTAGAGATATGATTATCTTCTAAGTTGGCATATATGTTTTAAATTGAATAACTGTGAATCACAACATGCAACAACATATGCAACAACAGCAACATGTATTATTTAGATTGTAATTAAATGTCAGAATAGCAATAATGTCAGTCTGTCGATAACTATTACGTGGATTATGACGACCATACTCAAATGTGCTGCAATAAGTTTTTATCGTAAAGCTCGAAGGACCAAATATACCATAGCTAAGCTATACTCTTTAAAGTAAGTTGACGACGATAATAAATAAATATGCTGGTTAAATAGTGATTTAATGTGTAGTGTGGCACTGAGGTCTAGGTCCTTAGTTACGAGGAGAGAGACCCGCTCTATAGTGGGTTGACAGCGGGCAGAAATCGACGAACGCAATCATTCGTATTCGACCGAAGAGTGCGTGCATTAACTAGAGAGAGAACTAATATTGAGTACAAAATTGTTTTTTTTTAATGAATGAATGTGTGATGTGTGTGTGTGTGTGTCAGACGCGCAGCGCACTGGACGACACGCAGCAGCGGCTGGAGGGCGCGCGCTCGTCGCTGGAGGCGGCGCGCGGCGAGCTGGGCGCGCTGCGGGGCGGCGCGGGGGAGCTGCGGGGCGCGCGCGCGGCCGCCGCCCGGGCGCAGGAGGCGGCCGAGCGCGCGGGGCGGGAGGCGGCCGCGCTGCGGGGGGAGCTGCGACAGCTGAGGGACGAGCGGGCGAGAGGTCACTACTCACTACTTGTACCCTACTTTTTTCAGAGGAGAAATCTTCTTAAGTGAGTGTTCACACTGAACTCGCGGGCGCGGGCGCGGTCACGGTAGACGCTACATACACCGCGCGCGCGTTTTGATGTGTACACTTTCATAGTAGCTGATATGTTTGATATTTCGCGACCGCGCCCGCGCCCGTGCCCGCGAATTAGTGTGAACAACCACTAAGTCTTTAGTTGAAAAACAGCTGACGCTACACCTGATGGTAAGTGGCTGTCGTCGCCCATGGACATCAGCAACACCAAAGGCATCACTTGTGTGTTGGAGGCTCGGAAAATTAACAATAAGAGTTTGTGTCAAGCCATTTTTCTCGCATTGCCGTTTCAAAAGATGCCTTATAAGGGACGTACGTTACGTATTGATGTTATGTGTTACAATTTGTTGCATCAGTCCTTGATGGTTGTAATATTGATGTCAAGTACAAGTTTAGTAGAGCTGTGGTTGGTGTAACTACAAAAATACATTGATTGAATACTGTAACATTATCATTTATTGGTATAGCTTTGGCGGCAACTGCAAACGGTTATCTCGTACAAGTTGTTCAACGAACAAGACATTTCACTTTACAGTCTCTTGATACACTTCCATGTTCAGTACTCTTATCTTATCGGCCCGAAAACATTCAGATGTACTAAATATCCTATTTTCCAATGTCGGACAAGGTGATGAATGCTAGTGTGGCGTGGAGGCGTTGTGCCCTTTCGGATATATCGCGGGAGATACTGGCGGCGACACTAGCCAGGGGTGTGTTGCTGGAGCGGTTTTCGTGATAGTCGTTCACAGACAAATACTGTTTAAGTGTTTATTTTGTGGTCAGCGCCTGTCGAAGGCACCGAGGTAGCGAAGTGGGGCGCGGAAGAACTGAGTCAATTAAGACTATTTACATTATTTATTTGGCTCTGCCCAGCGTACTACAACACTAGACCACTCAGGTAAGTCGTGTCTAGTGTCTACTAATCCACTAGACTTTTAATTTGCATCAATGGGTTAGGTGTTCATTTGAGAGTTTATATCGTGGGCAGGCCTGGCGCACTCCGCACTTTTGGTATGAAGTTACGAGTACGTGCTACGTTCGACGTGTCGGGCTAATGTCAGTAGGGCTGTTACGCGCCGCCGCGCCGCGCCACCCGTGAAATACATTCGTAACACATATCATCACAAAAAAAAGAAGATAACCCTGACGTTGTTAGAAAGGATAAGAATTATGATTTGAAAGTGAGGCAACGTCTAGATGTCGTCTGTTGACGATTAGCGCTGTGCGACCTGAATTAAACTATATTGTGTCGGAGCAAGAGTCGTTATTTATTTAAATGATTTTGCGGAGTGACTCTTCTGTACCAATAGGTACTATTAAGTATTCTGTGTCGTGGGGTCCATCGATGTTGTGTCACACTCACATCGTGTTACAGAGGAGCAGCGGTGGCTGGCGCGCGAGGAGGCGCTACGGCGGGAGGTGGCGGAGGCGCGCGAGGCGGGGGCGGCGGGCGAGGGCGCCGGGGGCGGTGGGGGCGAGGACATGGGCGAGGCGCCGCCCGCCGCGCTGCTGCAGCAGCTGGCCGCCCTGCAGCGCGCCGCCCTGCAGCGCGAGCAGGCGCACGCGCACGCCGCCGCGCTCTCCGCGCACAGGCTAGGTAACACCGATATTGAGTGTAAGACGGGTTGCCACACGTCGCGGAGCCGGACGATCGGGTCATTAGCACTCAGTTTATTCATCCAATACGTTTAAATAAAGTTAGTTACACACATTTTATGTGGCTTTAATTTGGAAAGACACAAAATCCTGGTCCTTCGAGCCGGATTAACTGGAGTTAGCGGAAACTAAAGCTCCGGCCGGACCTGAGTTTTGGGATAAAAAATTTTGAATAACCTATTTACCGTGCTCGGATCGCTCGTCGTGGCTTACATGTGGTGTTGTTGGTAGCGGAGGCGGAGGCGGCGGCGGCTGCGGCGGCGGAGCGCGAGCGGCTGGCGCGGGCGGAGGCGGCGGGGCTGCGCGCGCGGCTGGCGGCGGCCGAGGCGGCGGGGGCGGAGGCCGGCGCGCGGCTCGACACGCTGGGCGAGCACTGCCGCGCCGCGCTGCAGCGGGTCGACCGGCTGGAGGGGGAGCTCGCGAGGTCAGTGGGATGGAGGAGTAGTTTCCGGGTCTTGTTCACCGACTTTCCGCTGTGTTGCTCCTAAGTAATTGCGTTAGGACGCAATTAAACAACAAAAGCAAACGCGTTAGGCTGAGCGTATGCTGTGACGCAGACCATGCCAGGATTTGAGTCTTAAGTCTATCATAGGAAGGTGTTTTTGCAAATGGCGGCAAAATAACTTTGTACTATTCTTAAAAGACTAGAAGCGTTATTCTGATTCTTATTTTACAAACTGTAAAGTAACAGTACTGCATTATCTTTTTGACGCTCGTGACCGAATCTTTACTAAACTAATGATGTAAACACAAGTCTCCGTGCTCTACTGTACTGACATTGAAAATACAAATTGTAGAAAAGATGCGGAGATAGCGGAGCTGCGGAGTGAGAACGAAAAGCAGATAGCAGCGCTGTCTCAGAGAGTGAGGGAGATGGAGCTACAGCTGGCGGACGAGCGCGCGGCGCTCGACACCGAGCGGAAACGGAATGCCATCCTGCAGGTACATTGACCTTCGACCATAGCTCTCATCTGACATTACATTATTTACACTTGAAGTGAATGTTTAGATGGTCTAGTACAGCTAACGACACGAGATAAATAAACAAAAACCAACATCTGAGATTCAAAAATAGAATAGTTATTCATCAGGATTAGAAGTTTCGTTTATACGAAAATTATCTCATAAATTACCGTTTATTCACAGATGCACAGTTCGTTCAACAAATTTATTTTAAAAAAGAAAGTGTCAAAAAGCAAGAACGAACTGCTTTTACTGAACTAGGAAAATATTTATTATTATTAAATACCCACTCATTGTGTGTGTGTGTGTGTGCGTGCAGGAGCAGTTGGCGGTCCGCGGCGACGTGTCGCCGGCGCACTCGGCCGCCTCCGACACATTCTCCGCCTCCTTCTGGCAGACGGTGCGTATCTGTACTCTGTACTGTCTGTGGTGGGCTAACTGGACGCTCACAGTAATTCCTACTTATCGTTGTAATAAAAATGTGTTTGATTTATTAAATTATTTTCAAATTATAAATGTTAATTTCATCTGTTCGGTTTTAATATGGATCCCTTTTTTTTCATAAAATGTAGCCCGTGATACTCAGGAACAATAGAACATCCTATTGTTGAAGAATTTTTGAGTTTATCGAAATAAAAAATCTAACCTTCAGAATATTAGTTTAGATAAAATTTAAATATGTAATTTTCATTGATTATGGATGTGCAATGATATTTCAATAATCATAAAAACAAAACAAACAAAAAATAAATTGAAATCTTAAGTGACCAGTATTTTATTTTTGATTTTAATTTGCTTTTGAATTACCAATGAAAACAATATAAGTGTAATATGTGTGTCGGTCAGGACGAGGCGGCGAGTATCTCGGGCGCGATGGGCGCGGGGGGCGGCGCGGGGAGCGGCGCGGGGATGGGGGCGGTGAGCGCGCTGGGCGTGGAGGAGGCGCTGAGCGCGTTGACCCGCAGCGAGGGGGCGCGGCGCGCGGCGGGGGCGGCGCTGGCGGCGGCGCGCGCCGAGCGGGGGGCGCTGCAGCGGCAGCTCGCCGACCTGACCGCCAAGCTCAACGACCATCAGGTATAGACATCACGGCCAAGTGCAGATTTGTTGAAGACCACTGTATATAACACACCCAGGGTCACGTGCTGTCATACACAAACCCCTCTTTCCCAGTGGGCGCTCTAGGCACCTGCCCAGGGCCCCGTGATTGATAGGGGCCACTAAACGATAACCGATATTTATTACCGAAAAACTTTTTTGATTCGAACAATTCGAACAAAAATTACTGACGACAATACCAATTTGCTTATTAGCTTTTGCATTAATCTAGAGGCTTGCTTATCTACTTTCTTTGTTTATTCTAAAGTTCTAACAAAATAGTGTTCTGACAAAGTCATTGGGGCCCCATTATCCTAATATGCCCAGGGTGTTCAGTAGGTTAAATACGGCCTTGGTCATACATTCAAGTTGTCGTTGTTGTCACCAGAGCCTGCAGGAGCAGTACGACGCGCTGCTGCAGATGTACGGCGAGAAGGAGGAGCAGCTGGGGGAGCTGCGGCTGGACCTGCATGACGTCACGCAGCTGTACAAGGCGCAGCTCGACGACCTGGTGGCGCTGCGGGCGCGCCTCCCGAGTGGGACCAGCTAGTGAGGAGGGGGCACGTCTTGATAGCGCATAAGAACTTATGGACAACAATGTATGGATGAATGGATCATAGAAAATCCAATTGGTAGCTGACCCCCCCCCCCTACTCCTAGGTACGCTCGTGTATGAGTCGATAATCTTGAATCGTGAGTAAAGTATGTCTGGACATTTCATCTCGACGAACAGCTTGTCGAGTAGGCGATGTGAAAATATGAGTGATGTTTATGTAACGTATTATGCCCATTTAATGTAAGCAATAGACAATAAAATAACACATTTGTTTACACACCCATTCAATTTCAAATTATGTTTAGTAGCGGCATCACAAACACGTGTTGCAGGACACTTTTATTGTTACGATTCACTTTCAGCTTTCCGCTAAATTTTATTATTAGTTTAGCAATAATTGATCTATGAGGGCCTCAAGATGGCGTCGATTTCATGTAATGAATTTCGTTAAGTTTTATTACTTATCTGTATTACGTACTGTATATTGCGTGTGGAATAATGTAAAAACTAATTGGATTATGTTTTACGAGTAATGTGTATATTGTTAATTATTTTTTCCAATCGATTGGTAATATTGCTTGTTGAATATTTGCTGTAAGTTGTTGAATATTTGTTGAAGGGTCCGAGAAACTGTAAAGTGTAGAAATGTTATATTATTATGTATGTGCCATCTTTTCGAATGAATGTGTTCAACTATTCAGCTCTTACCAAGTGGTACAACTCTCGCGTATTCATCAATTGTATTCCATCTACCGATTGTTACGAGTAGGATCTTCCGGCGGCCACTTAACTGGCTTTATTGTTAAGATTGCTCTCATTAAACCGATGCCGACGTCACCTTTCCATAATAACACCACTCGTTCAAAAAAACGTTGTCTACATTCCAGTCTTCAAGATCTTTTCTGCCGCGGACGTATACTGCCAAGTGAGAATTATGATTTTTTTTTAATTATATTAATTTCGTAAAGCAATCCACTCCTTTATTCTTTAAAATCAATAGTTCCCAATAAATTTTAAACCAAAAACGAACACGGCGCGCCGCGCGACATTAGCAGTATTTGTTTTGTATGTATGTATTGTATATTTACTTAAAATTAGTATTTGACATCGATGCTTTCTTATACGGAAAAGTGGTGTAATATAAATATAAATGATATTGTGTGGGTGGGCAGTGGGCACTTGCTGTAGCCCCACCACTGTGTGGACAGTGGGATCTACCGATCATTCTACCGAGGAATTGAACCGCGTAATCACTGGATGGGCCGGAATCCTTCAATATATCGCTCACACAGTAATACAACGGCACATCTACGTTTGTCATATTTTACAGAAACGAGGGTCGCAATTTTATAAAAATGTTTAAAATTAATTTATGGGTTCTTTTTACGTTTTTTACAGATTGTATGGGTTTGGTTACTAGTATATACATTAATACATATTTACCACTATGTAGATCACTTTTAAACACGTATACCATATAAACTCAATTTCGCATTTTTTGCAGATGTGTCATTATATTACTAGGTGAGCGATATGTACTTGCAGCCAGTCTTGTATTTCCTCTTTTAACCAAAGTTTGTGTAAAGCCGGTCTTAATAAACTATCTATCCATAACCTTCAGTAACTTACCCCGCAACTATCAATAAGTGACACCAGAGGGCTAGTTGTTTACCGAATGTCACCTGAGGCTATGGATAGTTAGAATATTGCGGGAGCGAGGTCACAGGATACAATGTATATAGAAATTCCTTGGAATACATTCGTCCGATGTATTATTCCTTCTAGTTATATTTTATTACAATTGAAATAAAAGTTTTATTTGCTTCAACTCTTCTTGAAATAGCTGTATTTCAATATTATTAAATAAATTTATAGATATTTGGTGTAACTGAGCAATACAGACTTAGTTATTATTATATTCATTTCAATGAAATGAAATGCAAATAAGTTATAACCATTTCATTTCATTGAAACAGTACATAATTTATGCCAGAGTTATTATTTATATAAAATAAATTAAATCAATATATTTTGTTGTTTTCTTTTCCTCTATTCCTTCACATTTAGTTTAGTTATAAAGTAAGAGGTATGAATTAATACAATCGGATATATTCATACACCATTTATTGTTAAATATGAGTAAATATGAAGCGATACAAACATAACATCGGCCAGCGCGGGCGGACCATGGCATATGGCGGAACTGGAGTTCTGATTAAACAAATTACAAACAATTTGAATTCAACCACTATTGAAATGTCAAAATTAATTTAAACATATTATATGGTGGAGCTGGGGCGACTGCAATTTTATGGAAAGAATACAGTGCCACCAACTTATCTGTGAATTGGAGGGCGCAGTCGGACGCATTGGACCAATTGTTGGAGGCAATCCGAGACGTAGTAACTGACAGATGAAAGAGTTTATGAATGAATTTTCATTAGTTCAAATTTTCGCCGCTTCACAGATAACTTGGTGGCACTGTAGATAATATATTAGTACCTTTTCCTGCAAAATGCTAAAATAACAGATAAAGGTTACATTAATTTTAAAAATCGTTTGTTTCACGAGTGAAAGGGGCAGTGCTGCGAAAGATCATGAGATACAATACAATATCTTATGTAAAATGGATTAATATTGAAACTTTTGTACCAAATTGTGTATTTCAAAATAAAGCATCATGTATTACGTACTATTGTATCTTGGAAGCATTAAGATTCGCCACGACGTCGCACCAGTTACTTCGCCAATTCTTATTACAACTACGGTTATAACTGTTCTCTGGCGGCCAAAATGATAGTAATTTCACACACCTTGCAACATTATTGGGGGACATTGTAAGCGTAGGTCAATTAGCATTTAGCACCTACCCACATACTGACAATAATTAACTTTTTATTTAGCAGTTCTGCACCGTACTTGAAGAGCATGTTATTCTTCTTTCATGACTCAATTAATACAGAATTTTAGGTTTTATTCCAATTACAATTACAATACTCGTATTGTAGCCGGCAACGCAATTGTACTTGTTTTAACCACGAAAACAGAGAGGTGTCTGTGTATCTGTATATCTGTCGGTGACATCCTAGCTCCCAAACGGATGAACTAATTTTGATCTAGATTTATTTGTTTGAAAGGTGACTTTTTTAAAAGTGTTCTTAGCTATGTTTAATGTCAATAAAACTGTCAGGGGTTTTTTAATTTAAAATTACTAAACAAAAATCAGTAAAAACAAAATCGCTTAATTAATGAATAACTCGTATATGAACAAGTGACAACTACAAATAACTCGTTCGTTTGATATTGCACTGAGGAAAAACGAAATTTGGAATAATAAACTGTAACATTTTGAGTGGCCTGCATGATAAAGTCATCAGGTGTGTGAAAGGTTGCCTTGATGAGTACAGCGTCGTCAGATGATGGGTGGTGGGTGGTGGGTGGTGGGTGGTGGGTGGTGGGTGGCGCGCGCCGGCCGCCAGCCGCTCTACACTACCGCTAAACGTAAATGAGGATTAAATTTAGACTACTCACTACACTCGCACGACACTCTCACGTGAACTGTTAGCGCGCACATATATATATTTATTATTTAATAACGAGCTCATTTTCTGCCGCGGGATGACCGGTGCCACAAGGGTGCTGCGTCCGGGGAACCAAGGTATAAAACATTATTTTTTAGTTCAATTTGCATTTTATCCTTTGGCTTAAATTCTACGAACACTTACAATCTTACCAGAGTATTCACAAGCAACACTGAGGTCTCTCAGTGCTTACTGATGCAATGTCATTAAAAACAATCCATAAACAATACTTGAGTTACCAAATCCAATGCATAGGTACAGTAGTTGCAGAGTTATCTCTCGATGCAAAGCATTGAATCAAAATAGAAAGAAAGGATCAAATGTTTGTATTGCCATCTTTGTATTTCGCGTTCGTCAATTATCTAGAGCAAGTAATGCTTGAGTGAGGTTTGTGAAATAGATGGCTTTACGTGACGGATGCACAGAAACAGCGTTCTTTGCGTAGCATTGTTTTATTATTTAATTAAGTGTTGTTTGTGAATACGGGGGGTTGAATGAGTGTAGTACAGCGACCAGTTTGTTCGATCGCCTGATTTTTATTGATGAAGAGCTGGAACGTGGTGAAACGTTTTAACCAATTATATCAAAATATATTGAATATACAACTGTTATAGTTCTGTTCAACTGATATAGATTCCAGCACTGATTGTAAGTTACTCGGCTCTTCCAAAAATAATTGTTTGTGGCACCGTCGCGTCGGTTACATAAATATTTATAGATTTATGCATAATGTAAATTAAGGTAATAGTTTTAATAATTGTTATATTACGTGTATGACATAAATGAGAAACAAACAACGGGTAACGCTTGCATTCTGTTTTACTGGTTGCATGGCTGAGGCTGTCAACAGCGTTGCCAACTCTACAGTTTTAACTGTACATTCACAGTTTTTTCGATATCTTCACAGTTTTTAGTTTAGACCTCCAAATCTACAGTTTTTTCTTTATAATACTAAGGCCATCTATTTTATTCGCTGCATAACCCTGACTTTGGAATAAACGATCTACCACCGCCATAAGAGGCACATTAAATACAAAATCAGAAATTAAACATTGTTACGAGTTCAACTACCTATGACCATTTGAAGGGATTTCATAAAAATATGTACGATTTTTTAAAAATAAAGATGAAACTGAAAATGAACCTGCAGATTGAAAACGAGTCAGTTTTAGTAGAAATTGTGTAATTTGTTAAAGATTTAAAGTTGATTTACGAATACAAGTATAATTTTCTTACTATATTATGTTATGATGTTTTATAGATTACAGCTATTAAATAATACAAAATAAGAAAAACTGTAGATTTACAGTTTATTAAGCAGAATTTTAGTTTTCTACAGCTTTTAGAAAGCTTCTTTGCAGTTTTAATACTTTTAATCTAGATTACTGATTACGGTTGGCAACACTGCTGTTCATTCCCAAAATATTATTCCCAAATAGATACAACTGTTCATTGAACACAAGAGACATTATTCAAAGAAAACATTTTACTTATGTTACGGCCAAAAGTCCTCAACAGTGTGATACAGGAACTTGTCAGCGCCATATTACTGAATCACACTGCTGAGCGTGGAATACGATACTTAAGCAATGGCCGTGTTTTTATTTGTAAGTTTTTTTTTTACACAAATAAGTTAATGCTTGACCACAATCCCACCTGATGGTAAGTGGAGATGTGGTCCAAGGTGGTGAGCACATTAACTTAGTAAAAGCCTATTCACTCTTTTCTTGAAGACATCCACGTCATAGGCTGGCGGATATCTCACTAAATACAATTTTATCGAAACTAAATTAATAATAACATTTTGAAAATGTTTTGTAATATTAATAATTATCCAAGGAAAATAATTTTTTTTGTGTCACATATTATTATCACGATGCGTGTGTTCTAAAGACTAACAGAATAATGTGTTCCAAAGAATAACAACATAGGGAATATTTAGCGCAAAATATCTAATCGCTTGTTCGCGGCTTGATTTGGCATGTTTTCGGGATTTTTTTTGTCCACATTAAACCATGATATCATGCGGCGGTTTGATTATGAGCTATCAGCAGTATCAGCGAACTGCATAGTAATAGACGAGCAGAAAATGAGCAAGATTTACATGTTAGATGTTAGGGCTACGTTAATAAACAATTAGTAACATTAAGACTACACGATACGTCCCCTTCCTCGTGTGATGCGTGTCGCTGGCTCGAGCCGGCGACACCGGGGATGTTGGAATTTTTATTTTATTTTTTTCATCCGGTCGACGGTCCGTTTGTCTCGACGGTCCGATATCTTAACCTAATCCTGCCGCTCCGGGTCGGTGTCGGTCCGGTTCGTCGGCGGGAGGCCCCGGGCTCCGGTCTTCATGCCGGAGGGCGGCCGCGGCGCGCGGGCCGGGCGGCGCAGGCGCGGCGGGCGCGGGGGCGGGGGCGCTGGTAGCGGGGGCGGCGGGCGGCGGGCGGGGCGCCGCCGCTTCACACCCAGGCCATCCAGCCCTCGTACATCAGGCACAGGTTGTCGGCGCTCGTCGCCTCGGCTATTATGTGATCCACCTGCAACCACATTGATGCCACATTATGGATGGTCCACGTGCCATGAGGCTGGAAGAGATATGTTACCCCGAACTTGACGCGAAGTCGATGAAGAAGAAAGCGGAATTCACCAATTGGTTCTTCAACTCCGAAAGTGTTATATTAATTACTATAACATCTTAAAACATTTAAGGGTTGATTACATATTTTGTAGCAACTATAGTCAAAATTATCTAAGATGCCCATAATGATAGCTGCCATTTATTAATATGAACTAACATTGTATGGGCGTCTTTGAGCGAAATGGAATATTAATTTACTTGACATGAATAGTTGAACACTTACGGACAAAGGATTTTTCCAAAATTTGTTAAAAATCCTTACTCATTTGCATTGGCGTTGATTATAAATCATAGTAAACGTTATAATCTAGTAAAAATCCCATCACATCATAATTTATGCAAAATTTATTAAAAATATTTGACGTCGAAACAATGATAGATGAAGAGGCCTAAAACAAAACTGACGCAAAGTGATGTGACGGCCTGAAACCGTCTCAAAAACCAATCATAATCGATGCATTACTATAATCGGAATTTAAAAATGAAAATTGATTAATTTAATTACTTTGTTAAAAATGATTTACTTGCATTTGAATTTAAAATTAGGTACCTAAGAATACCACGTCGAATTGGATGCTAACAAAGGACATTTTCCATTATGTATGGGCACTTCGCCATCCATGGACAGTAAACTGCAGATAATATATTATATGTAATTATGTAGATAAGCTTTAGCGGTATTCTTTTTTTTTCAACAAAATTATAATTATTTATACATGAATGTGTGTTACGAAATAAACAAGAATTTATTCACTGTAGTTTTTTCCCTGACGCTCATAATATTATTCAAAATATTATTATGAATCTGAGCGGATGAGTTCTTTCTATCATGATCAATCTTTCTTTCTTTTTCTACTCTTTCTTAGCCGGCAACGCATCAGTGATGCTTTTGGTTTTGCTGATGTTCATGGGCGATGACAGCCATTTACCATCAGGTGGATCGTCAGGTTGTTTGCCGGCTCGGCTATTTCCATGCATATCTAGCAGCAGGAGTTGTTAGGAAGAAACAAAAGAATATTTTATTGGAGTCGTAAATACATAATATTGAGAATACGTGGTACTAGATATGTAGCTCAATCGAGGTAGTTGGGAGGTACCTAAATGTTACGGTTTTTAGTTTACAATTCAATTATCGAATCGATTAGAAGGCCTTACAATTTTGAATCGATTTGTTGCAAAATTGGTTTCTTTCGTGAACCGATTTTTTTTGTACATCTCTAGTGTCACTGTGATTGCAAACGACAAATTGGGCATCTTAGTTCGCGGGGACTATACTTTAAAATATACCACCACTTTACAGATGGTAGCGTTTTAGGGTTGAGATCTCAAAATAAATAAAAAAAATACCCATCTGATGAGCTAGTTAAAGCTGTGTCATTGGAACACATAAATATGTAAAGAAATTACAATCATATTTTCTTTAAATATTTGGTTTTGTGTCTACACCGCCATCTATGAAACGCTGTGGAACATGTCGTGTAAACATATCACTTAAAAGTTCCTATAGATGGCGCAATGTAAAAGAAGGTCGGTATGCCTTGTCGGTATCAATCAAACAAGATGGTAGATTTGACTGGAAAGAAAAAACTCATTGATGAAATATTATTGTGTACTTAATTAGAAAATCATAAAAGGGAATTGGCAATTATACACTTTAATTGTCGTTTCTTTGTTTTTCAGGTAAGATTGCATGATAATTATTATGCTAAATAAAACTTTGTTTTTCAGAGCAACACGTTGTTTAATACCTCAAATCCCGACTAATTGTCTTATAAATATTAATGTCTTATAAATAACTAAGAAAAATGTATGTATATACCTGGTCGTGCGGCAGCGGGCGCCCCTCTAGCTTGAGCCGCACGCGCTTCCACACGCCGGCGCCCTGCCGCGCGCCGCCCTCGCCGCCGCCCCCGCCTGCGACACACAGAACACACTAAATACCTACCAACTTCACAGATTTTTGTTTCACCGACAAAAGCCGAAATCATCTCGTCGGGTACAATCTCGGAACCATGTCGTCCCGTCTAGTCTTTCGACGAACGGTTCAGTACTTGTGCCGTGTACGATGCAGCCAATGTTTTCAAAAGGAAGGATAGGCCAGTCGGAACATTTCACACAGAGGGGTTCAAACATTTTTGTATAGAACCTGGCACCTACAAGTCCGCCATTTTGAAAAAACCTCGGTTCGGTGGTCATTGATGAAAAAAGTATTCAGTGATGAAATGTCGTAAGTTACTTTTCAACAATAAAAATAATTATTAATAGTTTATTTTTCTTCGGTTTTAAACTCAAATATTTCACAATTTTTCAAAATTGCGGTACGCCAACTAGGTTCAATGCCCTTTTCATAATTGTAAAACCAAAATGACGCTCTCTCTCTCTCTCTTACTACGTGTGTGTGTGTGTGTGTGTGTGTGTGTGTGTGTGTGTGTGTGTGTGTGTACTGACCGTGTTTGGGGGCGGCGGGGCGCGCGCTGGCCACGGCCGCCTGCCGCGTCAGCCGGCGCGCGCTCGGCTCCGACCACTTGCTGGGCAGCCTGCAACACACACCGCCAGTCGTCACACACCGTCACCACATGTGCTAACGTAACTTTATTACAAACTAGATTTTGCCCGCGGTACAGATCGATTTTTTCACATACTGCGGGAAGTGAACTTTTCCGGGATAAAATGTAGCCTATATGTGGTAATCCAGGGTATAGGCTATTTCCATTCCTAATTTCAGCCAAAGAGGTTAAGTGGTTGTGGCGTGATTAAAGAACAAAAATATCCAAACATCTTTACATTTACATGGGATAATATTACTTTTAGCACACAAGAGAAAAATTTTAAGGTCGGATTCGACAAATTTTCCAATAGCTCACTTTAGAAATATAATTAGAGATTGGAGATTGGAATTTTTTACGAAATAGAGAACACCAATTTATAGGACATTTTAGTTTTTGACCTCTGCACTTCAAAACGCCAGCTGTAAGAATGACTGGCCACAACCCGTTGGTGCCGCTGTAGAGCACGTGTCTCTCTCCGCTAGAGGGCTAGAGGACACTCCACCACGCTGCTCCAGTGCGGATTGATGGGAATAAGAGTAGATAGAGAGCCATAAGTGCATATGTGGACTCACTCTAGTAGCAGTTGTAGCAGGGCGGGCAAGTCTGTGAGCAGCGCGCCCGCAGCCGCCGCCGCCGCCGCCGCCGCCCCCTCCGTCACCTCACCTCCCGGCCCCGCCGCCCCCGCCGCCGCCAGCAGCTCCGTGGCGGCCTGCCAGCGCGACAAGAACTCCTGCGCCGGGTTGTTTCCCTGCAACACAGACACACCGCGCTCGTTACTCTATTGAGTCATGTCAACCTCAACATCTTATCAAAATCAATTCACTACTTTTGGGGTTCTCTTTACTAACACGGATACTTTACTTGGGCGGCAATTCTAATTAGTAAAGTACGGTGATTAATTTACTAGGTGCTTGTGGATGCTTCATGCAGGTACCCAGCTACATTTCATTCCATTTAGTTAGCTAGGAGCTCTACAGACATTCAGCTCAGCACGTTGTACGTGCACGTTCGATTTAACGTATGCGTTCGACTAAGTCGAGCGGTATTTTGTCGAACAAGCATCTTTCAGGTTGCCGTCTGGTTTTGTTAAGGTTTTTTTAAGCAACAGTGACATCGACTCACATCATTGACGTTGTGTAGCGCGTGCAGCGGCGCGCGCAGGTCGGCCAGCAGCGCGGCGCGCGCGGCCAGGGGCGCCGCCAGCCGCGCGCCCGCCGCCCCCAGCGCGCCGCCCGCCGCCCCCAGCGCCGCGCGCGCCGCCGCCGCCGCCGCCCCCAGCCCGCTGATCATGTCGCGCACCAGGGCCGACACCGTCTCCACCTGCAATGCGATACGACCACAAAATCATTGCACCACGAGCAATAGGTCTCGCTCTCCTTCTCTCTTACGAACTGAGTGTGATAAGCATCGCCGCATTAAATAATATGTATTAAGCCCGTGTTAGTGTTAATGGGTTTATGGAATCTATTAAGAAGGTCAACTAAAAGTGAACCCTGGATTGCAAAAACTTACATATTGCTATAAAAGTCAGAAGGGTGCGACTCACCCACTGCGTGTCGATGGGCCCCTCGGGGTGCAGCATCTCCATGAGCGACTCCTGCAGCGCCGACACCTGCAGCGAGTACTTCTGCGACAGCGTGCACGCCTGCACACACATTGAGAAAATTGAAAAGGCTTTAGATTATCGTGCTAAATTACAGCTTTCTAGCACTATGGGTCTCGGCGCTTTGCTTCGGACAGACGGACGGACATGACGAAACCACGAGTATGAGTGTTCCGATTTTACTTCAGAACCCTAAAAGGTAGTGTTTCCCTACCTTCTCCCAGTGTGCGAGCGCGGTGCGCACGGTCTTGGCGGCGCGCGCGCGGGGCGGCGCGGGCGGCGCGGCGCCGGGCGCGGGGTGCGTGCGCGCCGCCGCCACGCGCGCGTGCCCGGCCAGCGCGCCCCCCGCTCGGCACAGCGCGCGCGCGCGCCCACTGCGCGCCGCCCACGTGCTCTCCAGGGCACGCGCCGTACTGCGCAGCGCCGGGTTCGCGCCCGCGCCCCACTTCACCCTGGAACGTGGTGGAGAAACTATATAATAGTATGCCTATATACATTTTATTAGGGTGTGTATTAAATATAAAAATGCCAAGCGCTCTAAAGGAAAACAATAACCATGACCGACACAATCAATGACACTGGCTCGATCCTATTTTTATAAAATAAAATGATCAAATCAAATCAATTTATTGTGTGATATTTTATAAAAATCGTTTTATAAATTTATTTTTAAAAAAATATATAAATTGAAATGTTTATTTTATACATGAAAACCGCGGTAAGCTCCAGTGCCATTGCAATGTGCGGTGTGTAGGTCACGTACCTCTGGTGCGCGGAGGTGACGAGCGCCTGCGTCTTGGCGCACGCGGCGGACAGGCGCTCCACGGCCGCGCGCAGCTCCCGCGAGCGCCGCGCCAGCGCCCCGCTCGGCTCCTGCCCGCTACTCACGATCTGCACACACCACGGACACTTTATATTACATTACGAACGAGACTCGCAAAAATATCAACGTCATCAACGCACTAGGTACACGGCACACGCGTACCACAAAATAGACAACATTCACATCGCGTTCTAGTTCTACCAACTCACATCTCCTTCTCCCTTCACGGGCACGAAAAATAAGCGGGAGTAAGAGTAGTATTTATTGAGCCGATCACCCTTATTGTTCGAGTCCGTGAATGGTGCATGCCGTGCGTCGCTCGAGCATGCTTTTGCATTTTGTGGTAGAGCTGTCAAGATTTACATTGCATTAGTCACGTAGCCAGTACCTCAGAGTGCAGATGCGCGTGGGCGGCGGCCCGCAGGCGTGCGGCGCGCGCGGCCGCCCGGGCGCGCTCGGCGGCGCGGGCCAGCGCGGCCAGGCGGTGCGCCCGCGCGGCGGCGGCTTGCACGGCGCCCGCCAGAGCGCCCGCTCGCGCCGCCGCCGCCGTCCCCACCGCCCCCCGCCGCGCGCCCGCTGACTGCGCCTTCTCGCATAGCGACTCCAGCGACACACTCCACGACGCACCTGGATCATCACACATATTTAAGTAAGTACGTAAGATCCCACCTAATCAACTTTAGCATCGATTTTGCTGCTTAAAATAGCTTGGTCCTTCGAGCAGGATTGTAATATAACATTACAGAGCACAAAATCAACTTAATAGTTTCACTGAATCTTCATTTTTATAAATAAAATACGAACAAATAGGCTGGAGCTCGCACGGATAATAATTATAATTTGTTTCTATAGTAAAAAATGTATGGACTGTGCCCGAAAGGTCTGAACATCGTTAACTATTATTCCACCAGTGGAATATGAGAGTGAGATTGTGTTGTCTCACCGATCTCCTTCTGCTCGACCTCGGCGTGCAGGTCGATGCGCGGGCGCAGCAGCAGGCACAGCGCGCGCGCCAGCGCCGCGGACTGCACGCCCAGCACGCAGCGCGACACGTACTCTGCCGTGAACCTGACGCACACACCACACACGCTTTTAGTATTTTGTCATACTCTTATTACTTGTCAAAATAAGGTTGTTTGAAGTATCTTGCGAGACAACATTTTGCTAAAATCGGTGATGATTCGATAACAAAAAGCATTCCGGACGAACTGACCTCCTGACGGGCTTGCAGAGCGCAGCGTCGTCGGGCAGCGTGTGCGCGGGCGGCGCGCCGGTGCGGAAGGCGGCGGCCAGCGCGGCGCACGCGGCCAGCACCTCGCCCGCCGTCTGCACGCGCCGCACCAGGAACACGTCCTCCAGCACCGCGCGCAACGCCGGACGCTGCATAGCCGCCGCCTGGGGGACACACACACGTACAGTTCTTGTTCCATAGTGTGCGACTTTGGCTAAGTTAACAATCTGCACTGGAACAACATAATGGAATTGCTCTAGGCCTTCCCAAGCGAAGTGACCCATGTGAGGTCGAAACCACCATAACCCAATTGAAGGGAAGAATAGCCCACCACTTTCACATCCCATTTCATCCTGATTTCTGGTGTTCCATGTAACTTGGTATCAGTATATCTAGCAGAAATCAATACCAAATCTTTTTACGGGTTAAATTTGGGAGGAGATTTCAGATTCCCGTTTCTGACACAACTCCACAAATTTATTTACATGTGGTATTATTTCCTCGGCGCTGACTCACCGACATCCGCATAGCGTCGCTGATGTGGTCGATCTTCCGCCAGGCGGGCGGGATGGGCGCGGCCAGGTGGTCGGCCAGCTCGCGCGCGCGCAGCTCCACGCCCGCGAACAGCCCGTTGAACCCCATGAGCAGCATGCGGCCCGGCGCCTGCGCCTCGCCCTCCGCCGGCGACAGCAGCGCCTCGTAGCGCGCCCGCAGCTCCGCCGCCATCACCTGCGCGCCGCTCGCGGGCGACTGCAATCACATACAACTTGTACTGACATCACGAAATTCATTGGAAAAATTCTCTTCATTGGGTTTCAGGAATATATTTGCGGCGACCACGGTCAAAGTAATACAGTGTGTGATAATGTTATTTGAAATAGTGATATTGACTCACCTCCATATCCATTAGCAAGTATCTAAAGTGCATCTCCAACTGCTTCAGTAAATCATTGAGGGGCACTGGCGAGTTCATGATGACTGCGTTCAGTTCACTTATCATGAGCAACGTTGACGGGTCTTCCGAGTGAAGCTTCTTTAGGGCTTCGGGCAGGATAATGGCGCTAAAGTTGTAGTTCAGTTGTACTAAATCAGCAAGCAGGAGATTGGAATTCCTGACGCATTCCACCGATATCATTAATGACTCATCTCCGGTCGACTGCAGAGGCAGAAGCGACAGCAGCTCCACTGCCTGGAGCGATAACGTGCTCATATCATCCAGGAACCATTCCCCTTCCATGGACGTCAGGTCCACGAGACAATCTCCGGCACTCTGAGCCCCCGTCTCCAACATGAGGAATCTCCTATTCAAGTTGCATAACATCCCAATGACAACGCTCTCTAGTATATCCGCAGCGCTGTCGTCGTTCCTTATCCAATTCGTGATATTCGCCTTTGCCTCTCTGTACGCTTCCTGAGCTATGACTAATGCCTCCGACCCGCCTTCGAGTTGAAGTCTCTCTAGGCACTTGTTCAGATGGGCGGTGGCTTCCGAATTCATCTGCTGCAGCCTGTAGTTGTAGGCCGCGATTTGCTGCGCGTCTATGTTACTTGACTCTGCGTTGACGAGAGCGGTCACTTGATTCGATACCTCTCGGCATACTTCCGGCGATTTACTTTCCAGCGCTGCAGCCAAGAACTTCCGGAATGTCACAATGCGATGGTATTCTGTTTCACTCTGAGGATAATATTGGGACACGGCGACGTACTGAGACAAAAGTTCTAAGCATGACCTCACCAGCACATTCGTTTGCTGCATGCTTTGATTCAGTTCCACTTCAGCCTGCTCGCACTGTGAAATCATTGAACTTTGTCCTGCGTTAATCAGGAAATCCTTGATATTCTCGAATATAGGTTTATCGTCATCTTCGGAAGGTCCAGAGAATTCTTGGACCCAAGCCATCAGCTGCGGTCCGTTTAAAACTTCGTGAGTTGTTGCGAAACTTTCTATTTGAGTATCGAAATCATTGAGAATTTTAACGAGAGCTTTCATCGAGTCCTCGACGGCATTTTTAGCCTGCTTATAAGATGTATATTTTTGAGAAATGGCGTAGAGAGGGTGATTACTCAGGTTGGTCCCATATGCTTCTATCTCTTTAATCAATTCCATTTGTTGTTGGCAGTTCTGAAGTTTGGACTCGAGTGACTTAAGTTCTTCATTTTCTTTTTGCCATTTCTCAGCACACTGCTGCACTTCCGGTAATATCGCCAGAAGCTGTTCTCTGTAAAGAAAAAATATTATTATTATTCGCATTTAATACTTTACTACCAAGTACCACTGTGCCAGTGCTTGGTTGAAATTACCACTACTGAGAGGAAAATCTCCGGTTTATTTTAAAGTAGTGTTCCGCAATCGAGCAAACATGCCAAGTGATGGTAAATGGTCACTACCACTCACGCTCCTATGCCACACAGACCAGTTTATCGACCATACTAAAATTAACACATAACTCATTTCAACTGTCTTTACGAGCCAATATCTCGTTCTTGATAATTTTAAAAGTCATTAAATAATAACATCATCAGGAAATATTTTAACTTAACCAATAAAATTACGTGACATTTCATGGCCCGCACGTATCTTATAAAATATTTAGCGTCGCGGCGTTGTGTGTTTGTTTGTGACAGACTGTTCGGCTGTTGATTTTAAGCGGAATAATGAATTGGCGAACTTTGTTGCGTGTGATTTCGTAGCAATTCTCGTTTCGGTTCACTCTTTGAAATAACAATTGAATGGTAACAACGCACGTACGTTTGGCTACTAATTGTTAGTTTAATTATGCATCTTGTTTATCTGATGTTGATTAACTTGTTAATAACTTGTTAATAACTTGAGAAACAATGTTCAGCAGTAAACAAGATAATTAGTTAGTTAATAGTTTTATATACCATATAATTATAATTTTACACAATAGCTCGACCACGATGCATGCCGTGGTAACCTATGATTAAGACTACATTAAGTTTTAAGTTAACCCATGGCTTGGTTGTAATTATAATGTAAGTCTTGTTGGTTACCCTAATAAAATAAAATAAAATAAATAAAATAATTGTTTTGTTTATTTTGATTCACAAAAGGCAGAGAAGCGCGCAAATGCTTTAACAATGAATAAATAAACATCTAAATACATTTGTACCTCGTACGCAGCCTGATAGATGAGAAGACAGAGGAGTTAATGTAACATATTTGATTCTGTTTCGTCGGCGCTTATCTCGCATTGTACGCGACATTTATCTTGTAAATATGCGTGCTCAGTGTTCACACTCGAGTGGCACTCGTGTTAGTGAACATTTTGTTTGCAATTTATTGTTCCGTTCGGGAGGAAATAAATAATTTGTGAGCGGCGCGCGACACTATCTGGTGCGTAATGTCCTGCTGACAACAAGTCGTCACGTAACGCGCCATTAGACAATGTTTATTTTGCTTTCTTATACAATATGGACAATTATTTGTGTGGTCATAAATAACTATAATAAAATAGACGCACGAGTAAATGGACAATGAAATGGTAAGTGGTTATCGCCGGGCCATGGAGGAAACGGTTAACCACGCTTCTGAAAATTACTGATTTTATCGAATTAATTATTTCTATGACGATGTCGTATGCGAAGGTCGGCAGAACGTACCAATACACATGCGAAATGTATGGGTACTGGCACGCGCGGTCGATGTACGCGATCGACACCAGCATAGGCGGAATCCAGGGCTAAGGAGAGCTGGAGAGGTTACTTGAGCCAGTATAGCACACTCACGTGTTCTCCGTGGCGGCATGCTTGAGCTCCTTGACGCGCACGGCGAGCATGGCGCGCGCGGCCCACAGCGCCCGGGCGCCGCGCCGCCGCCGCGCGCCGCCCCACTCCACCAGCGGGTCGTACACGAACGCCTCCAGCAGCGTCAGCAGCGTCTCGCGCCCGCGCCGCATCGTGCGGATCACGTGCTCGCACGCCAGCCGGAAGATGCCCTGCAGGACAAGTATAGTAAGTTAGATAACTGATCAAATGGTTTGCAGCTCTCGGGGAAAGCCTTTAGAATAAATAGGATAGATCATAGGAAGACACCAGATGAACGCAGCACGAGACTTAGGGTGGATCTGTTGAAGGAAGCGCTGGACATCACCACACAGCGGAGAACCATATGTAGATAATGATTACTTAAGAATAAATCGACGGGTGCAAAGTAAAAAGAGAAACGCAAGACTTGTACGGAATACAATCGTCTCACGCAACGTAATACGTAGGTATACCTTTAACTTCAAATCATATCATTGCTGTTTCACTAAAGCGATTACGTTCCTAGGATGACTGCTATTAAAGTTTTCCTAATCTATTTCAAGTCAACGAATCATTGCATTAAGTACATTACGAAGAACTTTCAAGCAAAAATCCGATTCGATTTTAATTCGAAAATGTTATTGAAAAGTTAGACCAAGATTACAAACACGGATCTTCAGCCGTCAGCATTTTCAGACAATTGGTTTCGGCTGAGTTATTCCCTTCAGATAGAATAGGTAGGAATATTATGTGGTTCACGATTATGTGACAATGGTCATCATGCGAAGCATGTGCGACTCCACACTAACGTTCCGTATCAAGGCAATCATGCCAACAAGGCACACAGCACACAGACAGCTATCCGGCCCTACGCGACAACAACAACCAACAAACATTTAACTTTTCGCCTCTAATGTAAAAGTTAATAAATTAGGTTAAATTTTTAGCTTCGGAACATGTCAGGAAACTACGTTTGGAAAGGTGATTCCATTAGCGGATTACGAGGGGCTCAGTTGTCACTAATTTATTTACACTTTAATGAGCCAAACACGTAAGAGAATTTGCACACGGCGCGTTTTTGAAGCGCATCCGACGAAAAGGCGTTTCCTCGTACGATCGCGTTTTGCTTGATCGCGTGTTGCGTGGGTAAAAATACGCCGTGTGCAGAGATTCTTATGTATTTTTATTATCTTGCTCTGCCACACATCAGGCCATACATTAATATATGAAAATAAAAATTGAAATAAATTACTTATATCCAAATACTCGTACACCCGCGTTTACACGAGACATTTCTATGAGATTTTCGCACTGCGTTTAGTCGAGTAGCAAATTATGTTTTCAAATATGCTTCAAATTATATTTAGGTGAGCGACCAGCAGTAAAGAAAATAAGAAAAGTCTGTGTAGCGCTATCATTACATCCAGCGGATATTAATGTTGAAATTGGAAAACTAGGGCGAGCTAATACCTGGAATTACTTTCTCTTCCACTACATTAATCAGGGATAAACAACTCTGTGGGAGCTCACAACGGATAATTAGTCTGAATTATATGTTAGTTATGATGAAGCGCTCATAGCCCGGCGGCTTGTGTCGATCCTATGTGATCGACAAAGTTAAGCAACAGCGGGCGCGGTCGGTAGTTGGATGGGTGACCGCTAGTGGCAAAAATTTCTTGAGCGTTTCCGTGCTTCGGAGGGCACGTAAAGCCGTCGGTCCCGGTTGTTATCATAAGATAACAGTCGTTAAGCCATGTCGGAGGCCCTCGGGCGGTTTGAAAACTTCCGACACTCGGGTTGGCCACTAACCCCGTCCGTGAGCTAGCGACAGATTTTCATGACCAATTTCCTCTCAAGCGATAACTCGTGAAATACTTCAGAGAGTTGCATTATATAGCATGGTGAACGTCAGCTGCCACTCCAAGGGTGGGTAGGGGAGCGGCAGCCTTTCAATCATGTAAAAAAAAATTGTTTTCAGTCATTTCCTCCCGACTGAAAATTTGTTAGATGATAGATAACGTAATTATTTAAAGGTAAAAAAAAGTCAGCTGGCCATACCGTGGTGGATTATACGTCAGCTGGGCACGCGAACATGCAAAAAAAAATTTTTTGTTCAGTGATATCCTCTCACTTGAAAATGCGTCAGATGATACTTTACGTGTTATTTTGAGTAAATAAAAACGTCAGCTGGCTGTATGTTGGTGGAAAGGTCGTCAGCTGATGCAGTGAAAGGTGGAGATCGCTTATTTACATTCGTCAGCTGACGGGTTTTCCACCAACTTAGAGCCAGCTGATGTTTTTGTTTATTCAAAATAGCACGTAAACTATCACCTGACACAATTTCAAGTGAGAGGAAATTACGTAACTACAATTATTTTACTTTAGGCTCTGTGCACGCGCTCGCTGATAAACGTAACAAAATTGTACGAAGCTCTCGGAAAGAATACAAGCGCAGCACTTCCAGCATTTCACGCTCTAACGGGATGTGATTTCAACCCGGCATTTTTTAGAAAAGGAAAAAAGCGCCCGTTTTCCATTATGACTCATTCTGGAAATGATTTCACCACGTGCTTTATACGGATGTCAAAGCCATCAGAGAATCTAGAAGAACTTTTTGACAAAGCAGAGGAGTTCGTTTGTCATATGTATGGCTTCAAACGATTGAAATACGTCAATGAAGCAAGAACAGCAATGTTTCAAAAAACATATAAACTGCTTGAAAAAAATGATGTTTTTGTGTTGCCCAAAAAAACCATTGATGGCTCGTCTCTACCACCATGCAAATCAGAATTATACCAACACTTTTTCAGAGCATGTTTCATAGCGCAAATTTGGTCGCACGCACATCTGAAGGTTCCAACCAATCATACACCTTCAGACTACGGATGGGAAGAAGTCGACAATAGATATGACTTCAGGTGGTTTTCTGGAAACCAATTACTTACCATCATCGATTACTGAAATAACTATCCAACCAGAAAAAGGTAACATTTTATTTATTCTATTTATATTTATTAAAATACAAATGATATAAATACTTCATTTTTTATCTTTATATACATGACAATGAAGAAATAGCCACAATGGACAGCTCTGATGACAGTGATAGTGAATCAGAAAAAGATGAGAGTGGCACGAGTCAAAGTGAAAGCGAAGCAGATGAATGATTATTTTTGAAACGAAATTTAAATAAATAAATAAATAAATTTAAATTTCATTTTTTTATTTATATATTTATCAATTTTTACGTAATTGATTCCTATCCAAAATAGATATGAGAGTATTGATTCGATTAGTACATATAAGAGCGCGTGCACAGAGCCTAAAGTAAAATAAGTGTAGTTACGTAATTTCCTCTCACTTGAAATTGTGTCAGGTGATAGTTTACGTGCTATTTTGAATAAACAAAAACATCAGCTGGCTCTAAGTTGGTGGAAAACCCGTCAGCTGACGAATGTAAATAAGCGATCTCCACCTTTCACTGCATCAGCTGACGACCTTTCCACCAACATACAGCCAGCTGACGTTTTTATTTACTCAAAATAACATGTAAAGTATCATCTGACGCATTTTCAAGTGAGAGGATATCACTGAACAAAAAAATTTTTTTTGCATGTTCGCGTGCCCAGCTGACGTATAATCCACCACGGTATGGCCAGCTGACTTTTTTTTACCTTTAAATAATTACGTTATCTATCATCTAACAAATTTTCAGACGGGAGGAAATGACTGAAAACAATTTTTTTTTTACATGATTGAAAGGCTGCCGCCCCCGTACCCACCCTTGGAGCGGCAGCTGACGTTCACCATGCTATATAATGTAACTCTCTGAAGTATTTCACGAGTTATCGCTTGAGAGGAAATGACTGACAAAAAATACTATCTGGCTCACGGACTATTCACCAATCCGCACTGGAGCAGAGTGGTGGAGTATGCTCTAGGCCTCCTCAAGAGGAGAGACCCGTGCCCAGTAGTGGGCCATTAATGGATTGAAGCCATGATGATGAGTTATATGATACTACAGCCAGAGACATCGTTCCAAAGTAGATAAGTAAGTTATCCTTTTCCACGGTGAATACGTGACGATTTTGTAACCTAAGCGAAAGTAGGCCGTTTGTGATTATATTGGTATACAAAAGTGGAACACCTCGCAAACTTTATCTGGTTCCAATGTTGTGAATCTTATATAATTCATGTCTTCCAGCACATTTACCATCGATAAATTTGCTATTATCGAATAGTGCGATCACTTAATAATAATTTCATATCCAAGCACAGAAAAATATTAAAACCGCCCAATTTGTAACCAGCATGTACTAGGTGTGATTACCAAATTCGTAGAAATTACAACACTATATCCTGGCATATACAAGTATTACGTTTCGATAGCCAACATCTCGCAAAACGATCATATCTTGCTAAATGGCTGATGAGTTTCCAAACAGTAGAGAGAACACGAATACAATTTATAATAGTGTGGGGTTGTGCGGCTCGCCAAGTTAGCCGCGGCTAATCTCCGCACAATACCATGCAGATACCATATTTTTACATTATGTTGAACACTCTTGCCGCGCAACTTGTAATATATGTAGCGAAAACTTTCTAACCACGTCGAGCTTTGACTTTGAAAACTTGCGCAAACTCAGGAAATTAGGAAACTCGGCAAACTTACCATTAGGTGGGATTGTAGTCAAGATTAACTTATAAGGTATTAAAAATGTAATAAAAAAATAAACAATATAAGTAGGTACCAATATATCGTCATAAAATAGGGCAAACCGTAGGTAACTCGTAGGATTATGTCCGATTCTCCATATGACAATTACATTTACATAATAAATATTAAAAGGTCCATTCGTAGTTCGAATCCAATCTTTTAATTCCGATCCGAGGTCTCCTCTAATCCATATCGAGGAGGGGAATCTTTAATCCGATCTCATTTTTAACTATTTATAGTACATGTAATGGAGTCACTGTGCTGGTCCAGTACCAGTGTTCAAAACGTCCGTCGTGTATGAAGACGACTGTTATGAACCGGTGTCTGTGTCAGCGTGGTCAGCTCGATGCTACATTGTTTCACTGCAATACAACCCCGCCGCTTTTCACGTCAGCCATCAGATGCAATTCATTGTTAAAATAAAAATACAAGCGAGACATGAGCCACTAAGAGCCTTCGCCGAGGCTGAGCGAACGCCTCCGCCCGAATTCACGGCGGAGCGCGCGGCGCCGCAAATATTTGCCTCCAGCAGTAACATACGAGATATTATGTTAAGCGTTCCGGAAATTCCGCAGCTCAGACCCGGTGGAAATGCAAATGTGACGTTCTTAAGGCACTTCAGACGCCTGCACCGGCCGCTGCTGATAACGACCGAGATCAGCAGATTCACCGTCCACGTGCCGTGCTGACCAAAGTATTCTTTAACTTCATAACTATCCTGCCTACATTTGTTTCTATGTCTTCTCGCTCATAGCCGTGACTGTCAATGATAATACAGAGGCCGCGTATAGCATAAAGCTTATTAACATAACGGATTAGTGACGTCATTGCCAGTTATCCGCTCATTCGTCTCCGCCCGACTGGTAATAATCAGTGGCAAATATAATTATACACACGACAAACGATACACAGATAAATAAATAACATATGGGAGATGTAGTGATATGACACGGAAATACAACTCTATCATGTGACTTGCAGAAATATTAACAACGTGCGTGTGGATTATAATAATGTTATTGTGCGCTTTGCATGTTGAGGATAATTAAAACGTGTGGGCAATGACACAAATTGAATTAACAGCGGCCAAATTTTCAATAGAGAATTGAAGCACTATATCAGAATTAAAAGCAAAAGGACATAGAGGCTAAAATATTTATTGTATATAACAACTACTTGTATCACCTATAGTCCACAATAAAATGATTGATTGATTGATTGAAGGTACGACAGAAGCTCAACCTGTGTCGAAATATGACAAGAAGCTAAGAAACGAAACACCAAAAGCTTTATCCATGACCAAGTTAGTTATTTATTTACTCTCGAATATTTCTCTGCTGTTTTCTCTACTTATATAATTATTCGAGAGTGGAAAATCTTAATATGGTAGCCTAAATGAACTACGTTACAGAAGACGATAAACAGTGTCTGTGTGTAACAAAAAAGGTCAGTTTAGCCGTGCTTGCGCCTTCCGCCCGCCGCGCGCCGCCACACGCCGCCGGCGCCGCGCCGTCTACTCGCAGCCCGTGGGGTTTCAGCGGTGTATGTTTGTATTGATAACATCCTCTTCATAGATCACTTGGAGTCACATACGCCGCGCTGACATCGGATTCTTTGTCAAGTAACACTAATGTAGTAACAATACTTGTTTAATTTAATCACTCAAAACAATTTCCAGGTATTTTTTATTTCCCAAGTTGGGAATGTAGAGGATTTATATTTCTACCCTTGAGTTGCCTAATTTCCGTGTCGAAAATGCGGCGATTTTCAAATCCGCTGAGCGTAGCCGCTAGTAATAAATAAAATTTAAAAGATTTTTATAAAAATAAATCTTGTAGAATTAACTTTTATAAATATTTAACCTCTGTACAACAATAAATATGTACCGGTAAATCTAGAAAGCATCAAGGTATATACAATAATATTGCTCGCTTCGGTCTATAAGCTTCGTTGGTGTCTGCTAGTAGTCCCGTAGCAGCCGGCTACGCGCGCTACGCCGTAGGCTATCAGTTTCAACTCGTAGACCGCGCTCGTTACGTAGCGGAAACTAATATTCCTTACGTTATGGCTGTGTTCCCAGTAGGCAAACTGTTAGCGGCCGATTGAGTTTGCGGCGTATCGGTTTAGTACGCCCTTCCATATATTTGAAATGGAGTGTCCACAGTTTGCTAGTTTTCCGCTCACTATACGCAGTTTGCAGCGTTACGTGCGCCGACTGTCTCAGTAGTCAGGCTAACTCACAGCAAACCCGATTCTAGTCGGCGGCGGCGATATGGTTGTTCGCCGGGCGTATTGAGTCCGTTTGCCGCAAACTGTTCATGCGGACAGCTGGACAGTTTTTATCCTCTTTCAGCGCCTCTAAGATACCAATTTCTTCAAAAATATCCATCGTGACCAACACAACCACTCCCTTCGTACAACAATAGTAAAGTGAAAATTCAGTCGGTTCACCTAAATAAGCGGCTAACTCATAACAGTTTGCTTGCGACGCACGCAAATTGATCTGAGTTTGCAGCTAACTCAAATTTCAGTTCGCCACAAAGCGACTCACTCAGTCGGCCGCTAACAGCTTGCCTGCTGGGAACACAGCCTAAATCACTGAAGTTACTGTTACCTACTGTGTTCTATAAATTTTATGTTTACCCAATTTTACCTAACAACACCTTTTTATGCTATTCTGGAATATGAAGCGTCTATCAGCTATTAGCAAATAATATTACGTACAAGTTATCACACCAAGTGTCATCGTCCTTTGTTCTTTAGTCCACGGTATCTCACAAGTCACATTACATGGACAATAATAAAAATGATTTTTGCTTCTGTGTCAATTCATTCTATAACGTTCACTTCGTCTGCTGACCTGTAAGTTAATTTGTTTATTCTTTATTTTTAATTAAGCCAAATTACAAACTCAGTTAATTGTACGACGAAAGTAAACAGAACAATTATTGTAATTACTGTATTTACGGCTCACAGCAAGCTCGGCGGTAGTCAGAGATAATGCCTCATGCCTTATATAAATTAGTGTTCACGAGACCCCCCCCGCTCGGACCCCCCTCCCCCTTGCCTCGTGTCTCTGGTTTGTGGTTACTTTGACAGCAAACTAAGTACAACGTCGGTGCTAAATCCAGTTTTACTTACTCGATGTGAACTTTAATAGAATTACCTACAACTTGTTGTTTCTATTATATTAGAGTAGAATCTTAATCAGACTCAAATTACTTTGGTATATGTGGGCCGTTGTCGGCAAAGTTATAACCGGGACATCAGTTGCCGCGCCACATTACTTGTCAGCCTAATGGGTGCTTGCCATATATGTAAATGAACGAGGCGTTGTATCTGTTCCTAAAAATATCACCGTACATTTCTACAACTTTCTCTGTATTTTAGTTCTTTCAGGACCACAATGTTGAATTTGCAAAATGTTCAACTCGTAAAAAGATAAATTTTTGAAGTCACAATGTGGAATTCTTAAAATGTTGAATCCCAAAGTTAGTCCTGATCCGTAGCTTGGGATTCAGGTAAATTAAGAACTCCAAGAATATTTACGTATTTTGCGATTCACGATAGTGAATTTTATTATGTACATACATACAACAATGATAACCCAAAGTGGTGTCAAATTCGATTGGTGACTGACCCACGATTATTGCGAACGTCATATTAAACAACACTCAACACAGAACTAGTGAGGGACGGAAAGTTAGTACAATTACGGCGTGTCCTCGGTGATAAGCGGAAAGACAAACAACGCAACGCTATGTATATCGCTACATATATCTCTGATCAACACTGTCGCCTGTCACCTGACATCTGACACTTGACCACCGCTCCCCGCAACCTTCATAGATACATCCATGTGTACGTACATACACAATTCCTATCACCTCGTTTACATTCAGCTCATTTGAGCAGGAAAGTAGGTAGGGAAGTGGGCAGGACGAGTATGTGAACACGATACTTCTCATGCTCCTACCACTGCTACTCGCGCTGCCCGGCGCTGCCCAAAAGAGCGGTTTTTTGTGCGGAAGTCAAAAGACGGGCAGCACGAGCGACAGTGCGTGTTCACATTCAGCTCCGTCGCTCACTTTTCGCCGAGCTCTTGAACGAAGTGAATGTGCGTGTCGTCTTGTTTTTTTTTTTACGAGAGCCGCAAATATGCCTCTTGTTAGAGCAATGAACAAATAATTAATTTTCTAGAATTGCTAGAAGCGAAAAAAAACGTAAGTGTATAAAAAGTAAGTATATAAATGCACATAAAAGTTAGTTATCTAGGTAGGTAGATAATTACAGAGTTCTATTACGATGGACAGATATCATTCACCTTTTTTTTTATGGAAATAGCTGGCAAACGAGCTGATGATCCACCTGATGGTAAATGGCTATCGTCGCCCATGGACATCAGCAACACCAAAGGCATCACTGATGCGTTGCCGGCCAAGAAAGAGAGAAGAAAAAGTCGTTTGGCGGCTGACTCATGCTCAAGGGTGGTAGCTATCCAAGCGAACCCCATGGAGAAATAATAATAGCATAATGGTATTAATTAACAATCAAAATCAATACTACCAATACAATCTCTCGAAGGGCCCTACCGCCATCGCCAGCGGGCCAAATTTAGTCGCCTTTTACGACACCCATCCGGCGTGGGATTGGGGTTAGTATTCTAAGCCGCCCCAATACAGCTGAAACCATCTTCTACGGCGACGTATTTTCTTTTTTTTTACTTGAAATCTTTTTAAACAGCGCGGACGCAGTAATTATTTCGACGTCTGCCATTGCCGAAAGTCGAAAGCGAAGTGAGTGGTAGGGCAGTATGTAAACACTACACTTCTCTCGATCCTGCCACGGCAGTAACAAGGGAATTATTGCCGACAGCTCGAGGAGCAGCGGTAGGGGCTGAATGTAAACGAAGCATATAACAATTATGTTATAACCCTTTAAACTTCTGTTCACAAAAGTAAGACACCGAGAACCTTCAGGTTGTAACTGTAGCTTACGAAAATTTTAGCCAATGTAAATAGTATCTTATAATGAACCTAAATCAGGAATGACAGTATCTACCAATTTTGTACTGGTTTATTGGTGAGGAAACCTGCACACCGACCGGAGAGTTCTCCATAAAGTTCTCAAAGGTGTGTGAAGTCTACCAATCCGCACTTGGCCAGCGTGGTAGACTATGGATGGCCTATACCCCTTACATTGTGAGAGGAGACCCCGAGCCCAGCAGTGGGACAATTATGGGTTGTTGCTTTATTTTTTTTTGCTTTTATTACATACTGCCTACCTACTTATTTATAATAAATACTACAGTAACGGTAAACTTTTTAACCTTAGAACTTTGAAGCCCCGGAGCTACATTGTTTAATTATCATGTGAAATTACCATTCAAAGCGACATGATATGTTCACACCGTACATACGTATTCTCATATAAAGACCACATACACAAATACATGAACGGATAATACATAACGCTATATTGAATCATCGCATTAACTGATTATAAATTAGGACAGATGTGACACTGGTTAGTGGCAGTAGTGAAACGCGGCCGAAAGCTAATATTTGCCTTCATTTATCATTAATTCACGTAATCCTAATTCAATGTTGGTAACATCAGTGACCAGAAATACATATTATGGTCGACACATTTTTAAGGTCTTTCGTCACTATTTTCAACACATAAATGCTTTTGCTTTTTATTGTTGTTCCGTTTAGTAGTTATTGCGTGAAAGACTAACAAACATACTATACTCCCAAACTTTCACAAAGTCAAAGTCACAGTCAAAGTAAATCTGACACAGGTTAGAGGGGTTTACTTGTTGGGGGTTATCTTAGATTTACGAGTAAATTATTCAATTGCGAACTTCTACAAAATGTACCTACAGTGTACAGTTGCACGAATACACCCACGGAATATTAACAATGGCAGGTTGAAGAGTACACGAACTAAAAGAGCTTTAGAATTGTGTTGGAAGCCGGGAGGTCGGTAGCTGTGTGTAGTTGTGTGTAGTGTGTTGTGTGGCGGCGGAAGTGGGGCGCATTACGGACGCAAGGCGGGCGCAAGTCGGGCGCACTAAGTTTTAATGAACTGTCGCGGGCGACTTACATCTCCGGTTAAACACCCGCCGCGCCGCGTCGCCGCACCCGACAATAACCTTCAACTCATAAGAAGCTTCATAAAACTCATTTTTTTACTACCTACCAATACTACTAATATTATGAATGTGAGAGTTTGTGAAGAAGTTTGGGTTAGCATCACGCGCAAAGCGTCGTACGTATTAAGATAGCTAGCTTAGTGCAGGCAGATCGCGTCCATACTTAAAAAATACGTAAGATTTTATCTCGGTTATACTTGTGCGTTCCCGTGGAATGATTTGGAATTGTGTAAGATTGAAAATCACTCTTCTGTGGGCGAAGCCGCGGGCGGAATCTAGTAATATAACAAGTGCAAACAAATTTTATAACTGGTGATGTTTTATTACCTTATTCACACATAATGTTTTCATTTGTTTTTTCAAGAGGTTATATAACTTCAATCCTTCTTTAACAACGCGAGACATATGCCCTTGAAAGTACAAAATCGCTCAGGAATCGCTCTTTTAGTACCCTTCCATCCACGACGCGACGGTTTGACGTCGTCGGTCGATCAATCGTCTAAGATTAACATAAACCAGAGCCCTATGTTAAAATAAATAGTATGTATCAGAGAAACCGCCGTGTCTCAGCGAGGCGGAAGTTTTAATGATGAATTTGAATTTCTGTTTTCGGTCTGGGTGTGGGGCTATGAGACTGTAACGTTATGTTATACTTAAAGAAAGAAAGAAAGAAAGAAAGAAACATTTATTCCGTCATAAGCATAGCAACAAAGTTAGGGTTCTAATGTAAGATATATAATATTATAATTAGTTTGTTTGAGTTCGGAGTTGCAGCTGCCAACATGACGGAAAAGGGTCACACTCAGAATATAGCGCAGTAAGTACTTACTGTGGAGCGCATACATAACTCCAGGTATTCATGGTTTGCAATAATCTAGTGAGAGAGAATATAAAATAGAACAAACAACGTAGCGAGATGAAGACTTGCAATGGCGTATTACAATCGAATTAGGAAATTCGAACCAATCCTACAAAAGGCTACAAGACAAAATGAACTCCTGAATACGACACAAGTGCACCGTATCGCGTAAACCAAGCACAACACATCCGATCGTAGCGCAAGCGATGCGTAGGCAAAGGTAGCGTCTAAGACGTCTTTGCATACGAAACGCGCATCCGAGACGTCAGCGCCTTTTGTCGAGTTTCACTTTATCATTCCGTTTTGGAAGTGGAGCCGAGTGACTTGTTATTTAGAACAATATCTCAATATTACAAAAATTGTCTAGGACCTCTAGGTAAGCGAACTTTATACGTATTTGTATCTATCTCTTATTTATAATAAATAAATTATTGCCGATTATATTTTTACCAGTTACATTATTGTCGATAGAAGCCAAAAATGTAAGTGAAAGAAAAATATCACGTTACGAAAAGTTTCCCAAGAATTTATTAAACCACTAAAACGAATGTCGTAAAATACTGGAACTATGAAAATACAATCCGACGATGTAATTTATAGATAGCGGGCCAGCCCCGAGAGGGGTGGCTCAGAGCGTTCACATCCATTGTTGATGCGATAAGGTTTAAACCTAACCTAGGCCATAGCCTATTTGCCAGCACGAATCAAAGATTTATACTGAATAGTCTGAGCTTGCAATAAAATCAGGTATTATTAATGTTCCAAGATTTTGATCGCAGAGCGTAAACTTATTAAAAAGTGATCTCATCATCATCATCTCCATTCAGCTGCGCTCCAGTGGAGAGTTATATCAAAACGTTATTTCCACATCACTGTTGTCCAATCATCATCAGTTGACTAGTCATCATATTAAGTTATCTTACGAGTAACTACTTGATTGTAGGCCATTTACGTAAAAAATTTCTATCCCGTTCAAGATTATAAATGTGATATAAAATAGTTCTGATATTAAGCTTCGACCTAACGTGAAAGATTAACGAATAAAACGAGATAGAATGCAATCCATTGCCGCTGGGCCACTTGCGCTGAGACAGTGCCATGACCTGACATTCGCACGCAAACTGTGTGGAATAATTGGTGAAGGACCGATGTATGGCTAGAGATTTACGAGTCAGAGAACTTTTCACATAAATCGCACAGCTAGAAAGTGATAGTAATCTTTTAAGCCACCAATTGAATTAATTTCAGAGTTCACTTTTAATACTAACACAAATTTTTAATTACAAATTAAAATTAAGACGATAAATTTCATCTAACAATGTAATTACTAGTACAGAAAATTTCCATTGTAATTTAACGTCTACTTTTGTAATTTCAATTTTTCGGTGTTCGGAACATCAAAGGAATCACACAATGTTCGTGATATAACGCTACACAAAGAACTGTGTGATTCAAACAGCCTACTTAAATTGAGCTTCAAAGATCTCAATTACGAAGAATAAAGGATTTAATATGTTGGAGGCCGATAAATAAGGTGCACAAAAGACTGCCTTAATATTATTACCGTTTATATTACAAAGATAACTATTATGTGGGCATGCGGCTGATTTTGTGCACCTTGGGTACAGGTTATCAACACATATATATACCGGGGTGTACCTACTTTGTTTCCGTTTTCTAAATTTAACGCAATCATGCCATAATATTACATTTTAAATAACTCTAATTTGCTAGCTTACAAGCTTCTCATAATAAAGAACGTTACAAATCATGACGTTGTTACCATTAACAAAATTCTCCACTTTAAAGCTACAAGTGTCACATATATTATTGCTAATTAATATTGGCTTCATTGGGAAACGTAATAGTTAAATTAATAACATATTAATTACAAACGTTACACAAGTCAACATACTCCTAGATATCAATTTAAAGAAATATTTATACGTTACTAGCTGCCCGGACAGACTTCGTTCTGTCAAAAGTTTTTTTTAGATTTATAACGCTTTTTTTATAACGCTTCACACTCATAGCCCCACACTAGGATTCCCTGTGTCGTGGGTGCCATGGACAACACACAACATAGACAAGGACATTCACACCCAGACCGAGAACAGAAATTCAAACTCATCATTCAAATTTCCGTCTCGCTGGGAATCGAACCCAGGACCCTCGGTGCGGCGATCCGGCATGGTAACCATTGCGCCACACTGGTCGTCAAAGTTTTTTTTAGATGTAAGCTATCCTATCTTTCAAGTTGGATCAAACTACACACGGTGTGCAAATTTGATTAAATCGGTTAAGTAGTTTAGGAGTCCATCGCGGACAAACAACGTGACACGTAATTTATATATATTAAGATTAGTCATCTATTCAAATTTTGATTAAGCATTTACCGCTCTACCTTGTATGTCATCACTAAGTAAATCCATATATACTACTAACTACGTAAGTCCATAACGCCCAAATAATTGCACGTGAAATGCCCGCCTGACAAAAATAGGCATTGGTGATGTCTAAGGTGCTGGTGTCCAATAGTCCATGGGCGGCGATGACCACTTACTACCAAATGACTCTCCACTCGTTTGCCAGCTTATACATATGTAAAAATATAGTCTGTGTAAGCATTAGTTAGATAAACACGTGTTAGCTACAAATGCCACGAAGGCACTCAATATGCGGCGGACGATTTTTATAGCAAAGTATCTTTATGAGACCTTGAGAGAAGGTGTGGCTACTTTCTGATGCTTAATGCAATGGTATACTATATAGACCAAGATAGATAGATTGGTCATACCGGATATATTCCCTGACCGATGATTTAACTATTATTAAGTGACAATTTTTCTTGGAGAATTTAATTTGGCATCATCAATTTAAATACCTGATTTGAACATTACAATTGAAGTAAACTAAATATTTTAAGAGGAAACGAGAGAGAAATTAGAAGCGAGACTTTACTCGTTTTCTTTTTAAACACAGTCCAAGATAAATGTGCCATTTCTCTTGATATTTGAACCAGTACGAACCGCGCTTTAATTACGTCTGGGAGAAAGTTCATTTTGTAGAAATACTATCTTTTAGGTAGGGTAGCCAATAGCCATTCGTTAATGGCAACTGACCATTAACGTCGCAGTAGTTTATGCGTTGCTTGCGTTACAGGAATAGATTAGAGGTTTTTCTAAAATACAGGAGTTTTTCTAAAATACATACTAAATCATACAAAAATTATGCAAAGATTAAGCAATGAGAAGACAATATTCCTAGTTTATCACATATGTTTGTCCCAAATACAGGAATTTTGAAATGATAACCTCAAACGGTATCTTAAATCTGGTATTCTATTCAAATCTTTATAATTTAGTTGACCCCGTGGCAACCAAGGTCAAATTAATAAATACCCTTCCTAATTCCAGCAAAAGTAATTAATGTGGGAAGTACAATTAATCTCGCCAGAGGAGTGTGGGTTTGGCTAGTTAGCTGGCACTTGGCCCCCGCTCAAGTTTGCTGTATTGTCGTGATGGATCATTTGTCTCTGCAACAGATTATGAACAACACTCATAAGAACGTAAGTAGAACAGGAAATATGCAAGTTGTAACTCTCAACAACTATTCGTAACTTGATATCATTTGGGATTAAAATGCAATCGAAAATGTGTATGCGACCATACGGTGTCCATAAAAAAAATCAATTAGACCAAAAATTTACAAAAACTTTCCATTTCTCAGTCCAACACAATCTTTCCAATTCTGTCAACAAAATCCATTACGAAACAGAAACCTAAGTTCAAATGCATTAAGTTTGAGAAGATAGCAAGTAACATTAACAGATGTTCCCGTCGCTGGACTGTGCACTGCGCCGCTCCACCAGTATACGAGTACAACGGATATAGTATAGTGGGCAATAAACTTTTATTACAAAACTAAATGCGACATTCTGTACACTGTGGGAGCTTCCTTTCAACGACTCGATTTTATTTTAAAATACTTTAAATATTTCTCCTCCACACACGAACGAAATTTAATAATTCAAAAAAAATTGTTACGCTACTATATGACCAATTTATGTACGTTGAATAAAATGAAACATCAAGATTACATTTATCAGTTGCTAATTACTTTGTAAGGTGCCATGGATTACGCCGAAGTCTTAAGTCCACTATCATGTTTAGTCCCAAGACTTGACTTGTATAACTGTTATAATATAATAAAATTATGAGATAGCTTTTATTAAGGTGAATTAACCCAAGTTAGTGTTAAGTAGGTGGGTCGGATGGCCGATATAAAATACGTAATTAATCACTTTCCGTATGATTATATTTGGGCAGAGTAACACCTTACACGCTTTATCACACAGACTGATCTCGGCTGTACGTTACATGCGCTTATATAGAAAAATCAGAGTCAATACAGTGTCTCATTAAGACTTATTTGGTAGTGTTGCTAGTAGTTTGTAACATTCGGCCATCCTACTGTAGCCGTGTCCCACGGCGATCCACGCTGCTCCCTTCAGTCGGCGTAGTTATGAAAATAGTACAATAGGTATGAAGCCCTACAACAGAAAAGAATATTACGGCAGTAACTTCACATTTATTAATGTTATTATGTAATTATATAAATTTTATTACATAGTTAGTAATTTGTTAAATATTTAGTAGGTACCTAGGTATATTTATTATGAACTTGATCACACAGTATTTTTATATTTTACGATTTATTTATTTTTTTATATTACTCTGCTATAGTTATTATCCTTCTCCATACATATAGAAAATGATGATGCGTATGTAGGTATCTAAGTTCTATTACATTACACACAGTTAATTCCTCTTTTGAGTATGTAGGTATGTACCTGCTTGATCACAAAGCCACAGGTACAATAATATTCACACAGCCATCTTATGATTTATATTTATTTATTTATTTATATGATTGGATCACACAGTAACTTCACTAGTATTCACACAGCAGAACTCAATCGTAGTTTATAGTTGAACTTGGTCACACAGCAGTTCACAGCACACAGATCACACAGTCACTATCTTTTGTCCACACAGGTTGAAGTAATAGGTACGAGGTACATATTTGTTTTATCAAGAATGTTGCCTATACGCAATGGAGTATTTCCTATTAACTATGTTATTAGCAAAATGTTGTTATTAAATTATTTTCTTATTGTTGCTGTTATTCTTTTGTTTTTCCTGCTCATTATTTTATGTCACCAAGTCTTGTAATATTAATGTTGTATTAGATAATGTATTTGTGAATATTTGTAATTATTTAATGGTTAATAAGACAAACACGTACTAGTAGGGAATATGTTTGAAACAGAAGCAGTAAAATCCTGTTAATACTCAAAGAAAGGTATTATAATACCTTGACTATCTAAATCTGTGCATAATTGAAACAAAGATTATGACAATAATTATTATTAATAAGTATGCACACAGTTGGCACGTTACAATAAATGTTGTAGTTGTAATTTACGAAGAGTACACAGTTATTTTTCCATCTAGAAGACTAATTCAGATATAATCAAAGCTGCAATAGCTGTTGTAGCTATTATAAAATATATCGGACTGCGAGTGAGAACCACATATGCTTGGCCCGCACAGTATTATGAGTTATCAATGGCTTTTAGCTTTCAAGAAGATCTATCAAATCGTCCCTATCGACCTCTATATCGCTCCCTGAGCTATCCTTTTAAACATGTCGGAAAAATTATCATATGTAATACTTAAAATATTGCTAACCTTCTGGTCTTGTGGTCGGGATGCTCCTAGTACAAACCAACACGAAATAGTCGTGTATCCACCGCGTCGACAGGTCTCGCAGTGTTTCTGCATCCTGCAATCACGAGCTTCGTATCCCGGCTGACGACGCGACACACGTGGCGCGCCCTATGTTGAAGTTGATGTCTGGACTAATTTTTTTTTCTTGATCTTCATCTTTTGCACTACACGTATCAATATCACTACTTATTATAAATTCACGGTTACTTCGCTTCCGTTTGCCTAAGCCGTCGCGATATGGCCCAGAAATTTCCGAATCCCAACTTCTGATATGTTAAGTAGGTGGGTCGGATGGCCGATATAAAATACGTAATTAATCACTTTCCGTATGATTATATTTGGGCAGAGTAACACCTTACACGCTTTATCACACAGACTGATCTCGGCTGTACGTTACATGCGCTTATATAGAAAAATCAGAGTCAATACAGTGTCTCATTAAGACTTATTTGGTAGTGTTGCTAGTAGTTTGTAACATTAGCTTGAGTCCTTAGTTTCAGTTAATTTGAGATTTGCATGACTATGACTTTAACGAAACACTGTATTAAGTATTACCGGAAGAGGTTTTTTTTATATATATTTGTTCAGACATATGTATGTAAAATAAGTATAAGTATGTCGACAATCGTAAAAGTATCCAAAGAGGTCGACATCATTAGGACGCCGCGTGTTCACGAGTGGCGAGTGGCGCCCAACGCGGGACTCGCGTGACCTTCTTGCCACTCGCTGTTGCCGCTCTCTGAATGCGCCATTTGGATACGGGTTATGTAAATTTTTACTTTAGAGGCCACGCTCTTGGACGTGAAAAGAAGCAAGTATGTTCAATAACATTTGTTTAAAATAGAATTTATTTCATCAAGTTAACACTGCAGTACAAATAGGCAATATTCTTACACTACACTTAATAAATGCTCATATAGTTAACTATATCATGTTTATAGTTGAACAAAACATGACTATTTTGTTCATCTATTCACAACCTGCCGATCATCTTATTAATTGGTATATTATTAAAAATATATTTATCTGAGATCCGCATCCTAAAGCATCGACTTGTTTCTACATGGAATTTGATCTTCAAGAATGACCGCATTTGCGATCAGTCGTGTGTTCCCAACCGATAGCGGTTCAGCCGTCGATTTGTTTGGAAGTTCACTCATGTGTAACCCGTTCTATTGGCTGTACAGCGGGAAGGAAAGAGAAGGTTTTTAGCGGAAATTAAAAGGAAGAAAGATATTAAATTAATTGACGCAACGTAACATATTTATGTAAATTAGTTTATAGCTACATTTAGACGTGCCCAAAGATCATAATAGATCAATGATTCACCAAGTCTGTTTTTAGGTGTAATATAATATACACCCACATGTCATCTCACACTGGACATGACGAAGACAAATGAAGAAATATGAGACACAGAATTATTACACATAAAGGAAGGAAATGTGCGATTAACATAGTTCTAGATGACAAATGTAATCATTAAAGCGGGCTAGTAATGATCAACATGCCACTAGCACACGGAGCCGCCAGGACACGTGGCGGATGCATTATTCAGGGAGCGCGGCAGTAACGAGCAGCCACTTCAGTCATGGCGACCTCGATACTGTTTTAGAGGTGGTTATGACAACTCCACAACAATACACTTGCTATCTACCTGCGCGATTGCAGATGTATATTTAGCAATGATGATAATCAATGATCTTCACATGATCATATTAAATTCTTCGTCTTGTCTTGTAAAAGTAATTTTTATGTAACATTATCACTTAATACATTTTACATAAAGGTGGGTGTATTTTTATAACCCTTAACGTAATATGGATTAACGAGTATGTCAACACTCTTGTTATCATAAAATATTAAAAAAAATCATGTCTATCCTGTGTAAAGGTGGCTGGTGTATAAGTTGGTTTATTATTTCCCCGCTGAGACCTGGCTGATTGGATGGGAAACGAACAGCGCTCCCGACACGTGCAAAGTCTATTGGATAAAGAAATCTATCTAGCACATTATAGCTTCGCCGCTTTGCGACTCGATATGTAGTAAGATAGTAAGTTTAACACATTGGTGTTTGGTGCACATTGGTTATTTCGAAATGAGTGAAGTCATGTTACCCAATAACATATTAAATAACTACAGAATAAGGTTTACCCTAAATTTCAATGATTATTACGGATGTGATTGGTCATTTTATCCATTGTTTTATTCCAAAACATTTTTTACTGCACCATAATTGAAGGGAGACAGATAAAATTTCAATGATAGATGAAGTAAGTGTAAAGTAATGGTTAGCGAACCTGACCATGGTCATTGAACGTTACTGTAGTTCCAGTTGCCAACAAGCAACGGTAACACTGATACAGTATAAACACGCATGCGCCATACCACCAAACTGTTAACAGTCTCATCGTACTGTAGATCTCCCTGTCAGTTTAAAAAATACGGCTAGAGTGTCTCGTAAGTAAATAGTCAATCGAGCGCGCTGACACCGGTCTATCGGAGGCGTCATCAGGACGAGATATTCATGAGGCTCTCCATAAACATGAGGGTATAAACGTATCTTAATACGGCGGAGATGGCCTCCTTCAGATTATAGTCGAAAAATATTTACACACAGATTTGCCTTACTCAACTACGCGCATCTACGTAATATTCAAATAGAATATGGTAATAATATACTGATTCATATTTTAAGTACTCAGTAAATAGAATTCCGATTCAGAATATAAATGGAGAAATGAAAAAGAGTAATAAACTTAATACACGAATACGTTAACAAACACACAGATCACGAAGAATAAAGTGTGGATGAAAAACTACCTTAAGCACATAAACATAGAGTAAAAATCCTTGCACTTGTTTATAGTAAAAACTCACACTCGAAAAAACGTTTTGATGGAATAATTTAAACTGACATCTTATTATCTTTAACCAATGTAAATAAAACATCCGTGAAAACCTCATTCAAGGTGACCGCGTTTCTCAAGGGGTTTCTGGGGTAAAACGATGGAATATTCATAGCTGTGCAAGCAACCAATCTTGCTATCATAAGCATTTTCAATTTTCTCGTCGTTTCTGGCATTTTAATCAGATATTCATGTGTTCCGGCTCGTTGCGCCTGCTGGGCGTGCGGGGGTGCGGGGTGCCGGGCTCAAGACGGCGCTAAGTTCAAGTGCGCCATTTCCTTGACATTTGACGGCCCTTAAAACAATTAACAAAAGAGCCAATTTGAACCAAAACGTCAAACGTATTTATAAAATTATTGACTTCTTTACTCTATTCTCGACAAACAATTTACGAGCATTCAACACATGGTGTTCAATTGAAGGAGTTACCAGAACACGTCGGTCTCCCATGTGACTAATTGGTATTCAATTGTATTTTCTATAGCTTCAAAAAAAAATAAAAACTTTTAAATAAAAAGTCGAACTTGAAAAAGTGAAACATAATTTAATTAAAAACTGAACTTCCTAGTAATTTATGTACATAAACCATTGAGGTAATACATAGAGAGGCTATCTCAAACAAAATGTGTGTTCCACCGCCGGCTTGCCCTCCGTTCTCTTTTCAAACTAGAAGCCTCGTTTGCAACTTGCCATAGAGTAACTTTGTATATGACACTTGTCGAACCAAGACAAGCAGTCACCGACTCCAAATCTTTACAAGCTCTTACTCCAACTTTATTTAACGTGCAAAAGCGTTTAAACGATTTCAAACGTAATTACCATTGATTCGTGTCAAAAAATCCAACACTTTAAATTGGTCACAAGCGTCGCGTCGGCAAGCTTATTTAGTCCATTAACACGCTAGTGGCTTGCCAAGTTCAAACGCTCCTTATGATTTTTTCATTCAAAATGGCGGGAACATTGCTCAATAATTTAATTAAATTCGTTTTAGTTGATTTAAGTTAAGATTTTGTTTTCTTACTGATAATAAAGTGATAACATTATCTTTTTTGTTTTTTGTCGTGCAATTGTGACACATTCTTATTACGCACGACGGCATTTTTTCAGTTTTTTCATAAACAATTTTGACATGCGGCCGCCATGAGCGCAGCCGAGTGACAGAATGAAATGCAGCCGGCCGGCTGCAATGCACACCCCCGAACCCGATGTTCGCGGTGTCCCTTCTATACGCTAGTAATATTAATTCTATGACATAAACTATTATTTTAGAAACATTTTCAATCGTGATCCTCTTTTGTTTTAAAAATTTCGACATTCGCAAGCAGCTTTTACTGCTTAAAATCGCAAATCTAAAATTAGCAAGACACATAGAAGCCTTCTAACTTACAACGCCGAAGGCTTCACCCGCTCTTTGTGAAGTATGAAAATTTGAGAGTTGAGCAAAGTTTGTTAACAATGTCAAATGAATATTTAGAACCTATATTTACGTTAAAATTCATAATAAAAGAAATGAAAACTTAGCTTTTTGGGTTTCTCCATGTAAGCAAGAAAACTTAATGTACAGATATATACCGTAGTTGAATACCGAAGCTTTAATTTCAAGATAATTATTATAAAAAGTAGCACAGATCTGAATATTTTGGGATCGCAATGCATGTAAAGTAGAAAACTAATATTGCCTTATAAGTTCCATTATTATATTTAGAAGTAATAACCGTCAAGGGCGACTGATCAACATTGTGCCCAAGTGCGTGTGATTAATTGTTAATTAGCGACAGTCGTGGGAGTTCAGCATCAAGATCCATTATACCCGTTAATTGGTTCCCCGCCCCCACACCCCTGCAGGTGCAGCGCCTGTGTTCCATAAATCGCTTCCGACGCATTACCGATGCAAACAGGGTTCCCTGAGCGCCACCTCGTGAGCTGCTATTAAACTCGTTGTTTTCCCTGATTCTCCTGCCGCTGAATATTAATCAGCTTTAATGATCAATGGTCGAGCTCCCATCGGAATGATAGCGTCCAAGCGGCGTCCTTTTTGTAATCAGCATGATATTAGAACGAAGTTCCTTATCGCGCGTTGCGAAAGGGGGCTAGGCGGAAAATTTGGTAACGACACTTTTTGCCGTCGTAGTTTTTTTACATAGAAAGCAAGCCAGGGTACTAGGATTAAAAAGGTATTAAATTTCTCATCGGCTTTGTTCACCTAGTAGCAATTGCTACTAGGAGAACAAAGCCGATGAGAAATTTAATACCCCAAATTTGTTTTGGCACACTCGCTTGCATGTTTTTGCTATCCTAGTACTGACTGCAAGGAACTTCGTTCCATTCAGGTGTCCCTTGAAACCTCTCAAGTTTTTTTATTTTTTAAAATTGCTTACAAAAATTAAATTGATACATTTACTGACTGACTGCTTAGGACTCCGTAGGTTAGTTGGTAGAGGTTGGCGTGCCAGGTATATTTATGTTATAGATAGATAAAAGTTTGTTGTTTGGTGCAAAATCGTGTCAGCAGTTCAGCTAACATACTCTTAGCAACGGTATCACGATACGACTGCGGTGTTCTAAAACGTAACAACAACCTAAACAATACACAAAAAGAATACAAAAGAAATCAACGTAATCCACTCGCAGTTGAGAGCATTTAAGACAGAAAAAGTGTATCGTGGCGCTCCGTGAACTGCATTCGGCGGAGAATGGACTTCCGCCTCCATTTCCTGCCGTGACGCGCGACGCACACACACGCTGAACTAAATACCTACTGAAATGGAACAATCGACTGTAGTGGCAACGGCAACAGGCTTGCTTGTGATTATGTGATCACGTCACGTATTGTCACATTATAGATCAGTTACGGCTTGAGAGCCAGTTATTTCTTTGTTTCTTTTTTCTGTATTCTTTTTGGCCGGAAACGCTTCGATGATGTCTAAAGAGATACTGATGTCTACCGGCGATGATGATCACTTTGCATCAGGTGGCATGACTGTATGTCGGCTATTCCCATAAAAAAAGAAATATATTACGACCGTTAATCGACTAGTCCATATCAATATAATAATCATGTATATTTACTTACCACAGGTGCATTAGATCGAAGTGTACGGGTAAGATGGGATTGGTGAGATACTGTCAGTGCTGTGGTCGGGACACGCTGGCCTCTTAGTGACCTAGTTAGTCTTTAACGTTAAACAGTCGAGGGTGCCTTGGACAACACATAGAGACAAGAACATACACACCCAGACCGAGAACAGAAATTCAAACTCTTCATTCAAATTCCGCCTCTCGGCTCAGGAGTCTCAGGACCCATCGCTCGACATGGTAACCATTGCGCTACACAGGAAAATACAATAGCAACTGGAACACAAAACCGGAAAAGGAAAATTCTGGTTCAGAAAGCCAAGCTTGAAGGTCGGTAAATATTTCACACTGGATAAATCGTTGACTAAACAATCCCTTGTTTTCTTAAACAAAATAATGTTAATTAGAAGCCAACCTAAAACAACAGTAAGGTATTATATAAATATAAAACAGTCAACAAAAATAGCAGCGCGGTTGTGTTATTGAGACGACCTTGGGAGAGTTGTTGTCCGTGGAAGGTAAACAGGAGCCGAAGCATGAATAAATTGGGACGTGCTCCAGCCAAACAATAGCTTTTTATTAATATCTTAGGAAGATGTAGTTGAACATTACTGAAAATCGTTTCTAGAAGAGCAAATATGCCCTTTGTTGTATACATTTTATTTAAAAGCAATTTACTTGTCAAACAGTTCAATACAGAAACAGTTCAAATTGAATATTATCTGAACCAACCTTTCAGTTTGATTTGTATTTATAATCCCATCAAAAACATGAATGTGAGATAATAGCCAAGTTCAATATTATGATATAAGCCTTGGTTGTTGACTTCAACGACAAAAAAGTGAGATCTAAATGGGTGCCAAGTTTAATGGTCAGTCTTGAAATTTATTTATAACGACATAAAATATCCTTTCTTCTTATAACTTAAGCTAATATATTGAAGCCTAAGGTCTGACTTGGCTAATTTTCATATGAATTTACGATAGGCATCGATAGAGACGAGTACATTCTAAGAGCGTCTAAGAATAAGAGAGCTAATTTTATATTTAGGGCAGTAAGGATCCCCGTTTGGAGCGCTAGTGTAGACACTTAAATCTTCCCAGTCACTACATACCTACTCTACTATAGTCTCACACAACCTATTGGTTTGTTGTATATCACTATACTCAAACAAAGAATATGCAATCGAATGGAATAGGCAACTTCCATCGGGAGGTATTGGAATAATTCGGTGTAAGGTAAGTGTGTCACCCACCAGTAATTCTACTGTACGACTCATTGTACGGAACTGTACTCGTTTAGTCATACAAAGATTGAATTTGTAGCAGCGACGTAGCAGGGGAAATATATACAGGCGCTACGAAAGTCTACGAATCTGATACGCTATGGCTACGATCGAGCTACGCAGATGCTACACTATAGTTGCTCTTGCGCTACACTATGGCTACGAATACGCAACGGTATAGTTATTGAAACTGTTTGTATGTCTGTGTGTATGTGTTTATCTTATGGGCGCCATTGACGATGCGATCGATCGGTGCGATCGATCGGTTCAAAAGTGCCACTCATGAGCGGTAACAATCTTAACATACACTACCGATCCGTCGTTGCGATCGGTCGGCAACGACGGATCGCACCGATCGATCGCATCGTCAATGGCGCCCATTAGGTGATCGACCGAATTTAACAACAGCGGGTGCGGTTGGTTGTTGGATAGGTAACCGCTAGTCGCGAGCCTCATTGCTTGTTCACACTGAACTCGCGGGCGCGGGCGCGGTCGCGAAATATCAAACATATGACCTACTATGAAAGTATTCACATCAAAACGCGCGCGCGGTGTATGTAGCGTTTATCGCGCCCGCGCCCGCGAGTTCAGTGTGAACAAGCACTCAAGAGGAGAAACTCGTTCTCAGAAGTCGGTTTGACACCGGTTGACTTTATTTTAAGTAGTCACCATCATCTATGGATGTCATGAACATTTCGATGGGATCAACTGCTGAGGGATTATACTCTTTAGGTCAAAAACGCAAAAAGTCAAACACGCAAAATGACAAAAAGTAAAACGCTTCAGGCAATATGTCAAATACGCATATTGTCAAACTCGGAAATTGACAAAGACGCAAATGGTCAAAAACGCAAAAAGTCAAAATTATCCTACCAAGTCGCTTTAGAACGTTTCTTCATTGGCCGGTATGATACTGATATTTTTTTTTAAATTTCGGCTTCCAAATCCGAACCCGACTCCGAACCTGACTCCAACTCCGACCCCAAACGGTATTGGGGCGGCTTAGAATACTAACCCCAATCCCACGCCGGATGGGTGTCGTAAGAGGTGACTAAATCCGGCCCTCTTGTGGTAGGGCCCCTTGAGGGATTATATTGGTAATATTGATTTTAATTGTTAATCAATACCATTATTATTATTTTTCCATGTGGTTCGCCTGGCTATGGTAGCTATCCAGGCGATTGCACATGAGTCAGCCGCCAAACCACTCGTGTTCCGGCTGGGGGCTTGAGAGCCAGTTCTTTCTTTCTTTTTCTTCTCTCTTTCTTGGCCGGCAACGCATGGAAATAGCCGGCAAACGAGCTGACGATCCACCTGATGATACCTAAGTGGTTATCGTCGCCTATGGACAACAGCAACACCAAAGGCATCACTGATGCGTTGCCGGCCAAGAAAGAGAGAAGAAAAAGAAAGAAAGAACTGGCTCTCAAGCCCCCAGCCGGAACACGACGAGTGGTTTGGCGGCTGACTCATGTGCAATCGCCTGGATAGCTACCATAGCCAGGCGAACCACATGGAAAAATAATAATAATGGTATTGATTAACAATTAAAATCAACATTACCAATATAAGCCCTCCGAAGGGCCCTACCACAAGCGAGCCGGATTTAGTCGACTCTTACGACATCCATCCGGCGTGGGATTGGGGTTAGTATTCTCAGCCGCATCAATACAGCAAAAACAACGGTAGCATTAGTAATAAATATTATATAAATAATGTGATGGTGATGACAATTTTGAGTCCTATTTGTGACCGTAAACTAAAGATAGGCAATGAGCTATGAGATTATATTTATTTTTAAAACTAATAATAAACTTTCATAATACCTATATGATTTTGAACAAACGAGAGCACGTCCAAACGACCTCTTATACACCTACAAATAATAACTGGCAGTTGATTTTATAATACTTGATTTGAATATTATGACATCGGTAATCCATAGAAAATGTCAAGCCCTTCAGCCGCAAAATTTTCATCGTCTTTAACAATCTTCTGCGGTGTAGATATTAAAATTTGTTCTATAATCCTGTAGTACGATCTTTATCAGTTTGATTAAATAAAAATGGAAGATTCTGAGGAGCAGTTAAATTTTGTGCGTAATAATAAAGGGAATTTGACTTTATTGTACCGTGGACATCGTTATAATTGCAACATAAAAAATAAACGCTCTACTAATTGGCGATGTGTCAATCGTTCTCAGTGTTGTGGATCTATAACGATTGATAATAAAAAACAAAGTATAATACGCGAAAGTCTTCATACATGTATTGCAGATGAAAAAAAAAATCAAGTTTACTTGGCAATTTCGAAATGTAAACAAGATGCATGCGAAGATTTGGGCCCGGTGCAAAAAATATATGAAAATAACTTTCAACATTTAAAAGAGAGGGGTACAGTACTTTTGGACTACATTCCGTCTTTAAAAACTATCCAAGACTCGCTATATAGATCAAGAATGAAGTATTTAATCCCATCAAAAACATAAATGTAAAGTGAGAGTCAATTTCAAAAAAAAAAAGAATTAAGATCTAAATGGGTGCCAATTTCTGTGTAGAAAAGCCTAAAATTTTAGTCACAAGAACATGTAATTCAAGCTCCACATTTGACTTGGTTAGTTTTCACGTACCTACCTAGGCTATATTACATCTATGTAATTAGCTTCGTCAAATCTGTTACGTTGATGACTTATGACACTCTTCTCTAATTTGGTTTTTTGGTTGCTAACTAATGAAAACTAGCCAAGTCAAATGTAAAGCTTGAATTACATGTTCTTGTGACTAAAATTTTAGGCTTTTCTACACAGAAATTGGCACCCATTTAGATCTTAATTCTTTTTTTTTTTGAAATTGACTCTCACTTTACATTTATGTTTTTGATGGGATATCATTACTTTTTGTGTAGAAATTATTAGTAAGTACTTATTCATAACGTTACTGATTAATTTTAATACATGAACTGTTATAATGCTCTTCAACTAAATCTGTAGTTAGTGCGCCGTGGTCCGAAATACGGTACCTATTATTTCATTATTTATAAGTAATGATCTTCCACTATTGATGTCCGCTAAATATTGAAATAATAATTAATACTAAATCCCAATTATACTATCGTAATAAATACGACAGTCGACTATACTCTTATTAGTTACGAGTGACCGCCCTCGCTTTGCTTTGGTTTTCTTATTTTTTTACACCTTGGGTTACGTTATTGGAGTTTTATTAAGGATCCCTAATTTATTGAAAATATAATTATAGCCTATGTCACCCGGGGATACTTCCCAACAGTGACAAATTTTTTCAAATCGGTTTAGTAGTTTCGGAGCCTATTCAATGCAAACAAACAATCAAATCTTTCCTCTTTATACTATTAGTACAGATAAGTAGTTTGTGTTCGATGACATCGTGCAACAATAAATTTTGAAACAATACTTCGAATTACTTTAAACTGGTATAATTACAGAAATAATACAAAATTTTGTGGTGTACACGCCATACAAGATTAGAGAAAAATAATTTTTCACACATTAAAAATAAAACGACTTAATACACTGGAAATAACGTCTCCTGACGAACCATTAATTTTCACGTAAATGTATATGTGCTGTGCACTTCTCACAGGCACTTGGGACACTGAACATCTTCCTACTGTTGAAAGCTTCAGAAAGTACTAAAACTGATATGTTTCGTTATATATTCACCTTGGAATCCACATAATGACCAGATGTCATCCATTTTGATTGCTACTCTTGAATTTCAGGAATTTATAATAAAATGATAAAAAATTACTACTTTCAGATTTATTCCTTTGTATTCACCCAACTATCTATCTGCATGCCAAATTTTAACTTTCTAGGTCACCTGGAAGTTGGATATAGTTTTGGTCTATAGGTCAGTCAGTGTTAAATTTCTCGATTTTTGGACGTTAATATCTAAATAACCGTTTGAGATGTGTTTATGAAATTTGGAACACGTATGTATTTCACAAGTCTCAATAAATGAGCCAAATTTGATAGGTTTATGTTGAATAGTTTTTGAGTTATGAGGTGGTCAAAAGTGGCTCCAAATGGTTCGTGTAATATTACACACGGTGCTGCTCGTCAATTCTGTTAGCTAAGAAATTGACTTGACACGCTCCGCGTGTCTAGAAATGTAATAAATTAAACTTTTCTAAATTAGAAGACGTACAAGTTCCAATCGTGTTATCAAAAGATTTTTTAGTGTGTGAAGACGGTCATGAAGAAAAAATACTAATATTTTCTTCTAAGACTTCAAGAAAAATTGTGACAAGAACATCTCAGGCTACAAAACCAGGTGATTACTATGGCGATGGAACATTCAGAGCAGCGCCAAAACCGTTCTATCAGTTATATAGTCTTCATTTAGATATAGGCTCGAGCGCGGAAACTGTTAATATAGTCCCAGTCATTTATGGCTTATTGCCCAACAAAAAAGAAGAAACGTACTGCAGATTTTTTAGCTTATTGCGGAACACTATTGGCTTGCAAATGAACAGTTTTAGGTGTGATTTTGAAACAGCAGTTATGAACAGTGTTAAGAAAATTTTTCCTAACACAAACGTTTTCGGCTGTTTATTTCATTATAAAAGAGCGGTGGATAAAAATGCAGAAAGATTTAAATTAAAAGAAACAATGGAGGGCAGAAAAATTGTAAGACTTGTTAAAACACTGCCTCTTTTACCTTGCCATTTGATAAAATCCACTTGGCTGGAGATATTGGAAATAAGCCCCGATACGGCAGAAATGATCGGATTCAAGAAGTATTTCGAGAGACAATGGATAAAACTACCATCGAAAACCCTTAGTTGCTCAGGAAGTCTCTATCGAACAACAAACGTGCTGGAGGGTTGGCATCGGCGTATTAATGTAAAAATACCAAAACGGCCAAATATTGGATTATTTGTTTATTGCATTTTAAAAGAGTCTAAACATTTCGATTACGTCATCAAAAATAATTTTTATTACTCTTCAAAGAAAAATCGTGTAAAGTCCGTAATGGCTTTTGATAAAACATTGACAAAATACACAAAGAAATTAAAAAACAACGACATTACTCCGTTGCACTTTTTGTTAAAATTTGTATTCTTCAATGTTTTTCAAAAATAAATTTGCAACAGTTAATACATTTTTTTATCGAAGATAGAATATTATTTTTGTGTTTGTGGCATTAAACTTTTGTCATAAGGAAACCCTTTTGTTAAATAATTTGTTTAAGTAGAATTTTCAATAAAACTTTATTTTAACTGTTTTTTTTTAAAGGGCAATTTTTCTTTGACCTAAAAGCGTGTTTTCACTCTGCAGTACATAAAAGTTTTCGTGTTAATAAAATACTAGATGACCCAGAAAACATCGTACCGCTGAACTCTCTCCTATCCTCCTGCCCATCCCTATCCCTCTCCGCCCTCCTTCTCCCTCCACACTCTTTTTCCCTATTTATTTCCATATTTCTCATGAATTAAGGCTAGGTCCGCATGACCAAGTGGTACCGCGCGGTGAGTTGTCCCACAAGATGCAACCAAATAAAAGGCTACGTTCATCATAATATGACCGCGCGTTGATCGTTCCGCGCGGTCATATGAACGTAGCCTTTATATTGTTAGATCTTGTACCGCACGGTCCTGTGAACCTAGCCTCCATTCATTCATTCATGAGTAAATACTCAGTAAATTTCATGAGTAAATACTCATTCATTAACTCATTTACTTACTCATTCATTTACTCATTCATTTATTTTATTTTATTCGAGTGTGGGTTTAACGAAAGTTTTACCGAAGCGAAGCGAGGGTATTTAGTATTTACTAGTATTTATACAGGGTATAGTATAACCTCCATTGTTCAGCAGGTTGGACGACGAGCAGGGAAAGTTTGACCAAATGAGGGTTGACCAAATGCGTGTTTGACTTTGAGCGTGTTTGACATTGTGCGTGTTTGACATTGTGCGTATTTGACGTTGTGCGGATTTGACATGGTAAGTGTTTGACTTTATGCGTGTTTGACTTTATGCGTTTTTGACCTTACGAGTATAATCCCTGCTGAGGAGTCACCAAAGTCAAAGTGTAAAGTTGAACCTGGACGAGAGTTCGTTTTTTAGGGTTCCGAAGTAAAATCGGAACCCTTATAGTTTCGCCATGTCCATCCCTCCGTCCGTCTGTCCAAAGCAGAGCGTCGAGACCCTTAGTACTTGAAAGCTATAATTTGGCATAGATATACATATCTATTAAAACTCAAAAATCGTAGAATTAAATATTGACACTATCCTTGAATTTTTTGATTTGAGGGTTCGTTTGCGAAATATTTGCTTTAAAGTGCTTATTTTTGTTAGAATCAAGTGTGTCCCTCCCCCCCCTGATCTGGGCTATTTTTAAAGATGTCATCGCAAAATATTATATTAACCTTTATATTAACTAGAAACATTATATTTCCTTGTATACAAGCTACTTTTTAGGGTTCCGTAGCCAAATGGCAAAAAACGGAAGCCTTATAGATTCGTCATGTCTGTCTGTCTGTCTGTCTGTCCGTCCGTATGTCACAGCCACTTTAATCCGAAACTATAAGAACTACACTGTTGAAACTTGGTAAGTAGATGTATTCTGTGAACCGCATTAAGATTTTCACACAAAAATAGAAAAAAAACAATTTTTGGGGGTTCCCCATACTTACCATTAGAACTGAAACTCAAAAATTTTTTTTTCATCAAACCCATACATGTGGGGTATCTATGAATAGGTCTTCAAAAATGATATTGAGGTTTCTAATATAATTTTTTTCTAAACTGAATAGTTTGCGCGAGAGACACTTCCAAAGTGGAAAAATGTGTGTCCCCCCCCCCCCCCGTAACTTCTAAAATAAGAGAATGATAAAACTAAAAAAAATATATGATGTATATTACCATGCAAACTTCCAACGAAAATTGGTTTGAACGAGATCTAGTAAGTAGTTTTTTTTAATACGTCATAAATCGTAAACCGCAATACCTCGATCAAAGTTACAACGAACTTCAAGAACTTTTATATTATGTTACTTGCTGCTACGGAACCCTTCATGGGCGAATCCGACTCGCACTTGGCCGCTTTTTTTATCGTGTATACGGGACCCTTATAATAAATTAAATGCGGAGAGCGAGCGACTAATCTATGGCGAGCGAGCATCCCACAATCTAGATGGAGATCGGGTGAATTACATTCTTTCATTAAGGAAGTGAAGTCGCCTAAGCGGCCGACCTGTCCATAACTTCTGGATAAATTTACATTGAGAACAGATTCGTATAAACAGCTGGTGAAGTTTGGAGCTTACGGACCTGCTTTACCGAGACCAGGTACAAAACGGCGATAAACATTTTCTTTTCATATAACCCCTAAAACCCCCATAGATGTTTGGTGCAAGAAAACAACTTCATTCTACCTATAACGATGACGTCAACAGCTATAGCCAACGTCAGACCGAAATTTACATGTGTGAAAGATACGAGACTCGCTTTTAGTATACAGCTCAGAGGGAGGAAAGTTGTTTAATCCAAGCCATTCATCAGTAGTCTTGTCAAATAATCGATCCGCTCCTGCCCCCATCCGGCTTCGAACTGCTCCGCGACTCGGAGGTTTATGAATGGCGTTTTACTTTACTTTTCAGTTATTTCTATATTTTATCGGGGAAAAAATTTAAAAGAACTATTGAAACATATTTATAGGTTTTTCTGGCAAATTATTCTAAACGGAAGAAACAGATGGTATCTCGTTGGGTCTCTTAAAGACGGATTGATATCTCTGACACAAACGGAACAAGCTGGGGTTCTCGTGACGTCGGAAAGACATGAAGACGTTGCTCAACATGGCATAAAGAACAAAGTAGAGGAATGAAGTTGCTACAATAATTAAAACCTCATTCTTGAATTGCAATATTGTATTTTGTCTTCAATGCCGTATTGGAAATGTGCCTTTATATTGCGCAGAAATATAGATCGCAGATGGGACCAATCTTAACGTGTCTCTGAGGCGTTTATACTCGTACACAGTCTTTTAGTTGCAGATTCTCTAGTATGATACTTATGAAATTTTTCTAACGGGTCTAAGATTGTTTTACTATGTCAATAATTTATGAACCGCATATTCCTGAGATATGGACGGTGCATGCTGGAGAATATCCCTTGGCTGGCAGTTGCATTTTTCTTCTAAATTTTTAAATCTTGACAGTTCGGTTTGTTTAGAAAAATGCAACTGTCAGCTGGGTTCCCATACGGGAAGAATATCGTATTATTGATATTGTTTTCATGGTTTATTCCTTTAAACTTATTAATACCTACAATGAGTGATTTTAATGTACTTAATTAACATTGTTGTTCCATTTGTGTTGGTTACATGATTACAAATAACTTTGGTTTATTGGGACTAATTAACACATGACCCTGTCCAGCCCTGAGATTTACTATATTATATTTGTGGAGGATCTGCACCCTCGCAACATGTATAGAATGCAAAAATATTTTTAAAATATGAGTTAGATATTCTGTAGACGTTCAACATTTTGATATTCCCCACAAATATACAACGCATAACATCGGCAGTACTGTAGCGGCCGCGGTTGCAACTGCGGACATAATTTACATTTCCCCGCAATTACGTTCTATTCGACATGTGGGGCAGCGGGGCACGGAGCAAATACTACCTACGAACAAAACAATGCAGCTTGCGCGAGTAACAAATACTTATATAACAAACAATACGCAACTGCACAGCACAGCCTATAAATCGTGTAGGTCCAATATGGCAGCCGCAACATAAATTTCGAGTGCACCGAAACGTGTTTGTTTATCAATTCCGAGTCTGAAAAGTAAACTTTACTTGGCACTACCTCACCACAGCGCGACCCTGCAGGCGACCTATAACTTTGCTAAATATTAAAATTTAACAACATACCAAATCAAAGTACTCATTCCTTATTTCCTGGAAATATGACTCTGTAACGCAACACAACTCAATGGCGTGTTTGTTTTAGTTTTCCGTTGTTTTTCCTTCAACATTGAGAACCGTTGTAAACATACAACATTATTGTGCCCTTTTGGGGTAAGTTATGTTTTATCGATGTTAATCTCGTTATGATCCGTACTTACCCAAAAAGTTCCTTTGTGTTATTGGGCGGGATTTAGCTTACCTGAAACAAATCAATAGAGCTTTTAATATATAATACTTTTTTCAAGGCAAGTAATCAAGACCAGCTATAGTTTTATAGTTAGTGGCTAAAGATTCTCGCCAAATATTGTTTAAGATCGACTTGAATTTGAATATTCTTTCTTTTACACTTTTTAGCGCATGAAGTTCTAGTAGTCGTATTTAAATTTTAGGATTATTTTATTTACATTATTGAGTTCATAGTTCGTATTATATTTGGAATACATCTGAGACGTGATTTTAGTTACTATTTTCAATTATCTAATGCTTCCAAGAAATGCCGTGAGCAACAATCTTAATATATATAATTTACGTGTCACGTTGTTTGTCCGCGATGGACTCCTAAACTACTTAACCGATTTTAATCAAATTTGCACACAGTGTGCAGTTTGATCCAACTTGAAAGATAGGATAGTTTACCTATATCTCAAAATAAAATGAAAAACTTTTGACAGAACGAAGTCTGTCCAGGCAGCTAGTATACATATATATTTTTGAAATATGATAGTTGCCAGCCCTTTCATTTGATACTTTAGAGTACATAATTACATACATACATACATAATATAAATACCATCCTTTTAGCTCCGCCGTATTAGAGTGGAAATGCAAATAATTATGAAGACAATCAGATAACGTTGTATAACGTTGTATAGCGTAAGTACAAACAATATACGGTCACAGGTTTTGTAATCTGTTCACGATTTAGAAATGTCAGTAGTACGCGCCCTAGATTCATAACTGGAACCTGTCACTTGCACGTCATAATGCCAACTTAACAGACCAGTGGGACTACTGAAATTGGATACGTTTGCGATATCATTACTTACTATGATATTTATTAGACTAACGGGGCGTGTGGGTGGCGGAAACGTACAATCTATGTGATTCTTTAGCAGGCCAAGATATAATGTGTTATCAAATAATGCAATACACGAATTCTGTATTTTGTTGCGCAAAAAGCTGACGAATAGTAACAGTTAGGAGATGAAATAGTTTAATATGTGGGTGGGTATAAACATTTATATCGGAAAAATGGAAGGACGAGAAAAACGTGTTAACTGATCTGTATCCATTTTTTCTCTTCCAGCTAAATTTTGAGACCTTTCTCGTTGAAGGCTGTACGTAATGTGAAACGCGTTGCTTGTTTCAAATTACAGGGCAAAATTACTCGTGCCTTCACCATGAGCTCACACGTGGTATTATGTTCGTCCGTAACAAGTTGCGTTTGTTATTTGCAACTTTCTTAATAAAGTTGGAAAATGGAAAAGATTACGATGAAAAATTTTATGTAACGTAAATATTATATCAATTATTGTTTTAAACTAATGCCTCAAATTATGAAGGATAGTGTTAAGAAAAGTATATTTCAATACAAGGTTATTTATGAAACTCTAGCCAACTCTAGAAACAAAGCCTACTCGCGCTAACAACAGGTACACTTCCCGCCGCCGCGAACGACTTAACCTCTAAACTTCCGCAATTAGCATTTTAACATCCACACTTCACAGCTTTATTTCTCCGGTCACGAAGACTGCTAACGTTAGCATTTACCATGAACTTGATCACTGCGGGTTATTTTAATATTATATATCTCGGCGTTAAAGAGTTGTTAGAGTATGAGTTATGAGAGTGAATAAGTGATGCTAATATATTAAAATGTGTGGGTGCGTGCTGTTTGTTCAGTCAGATATGGGTGAGATAAGGAGTTGATTCTGCAAATTACTCACTTGGAAATAAAATTTTGTTACGTTTTACTTAATTAGATACATGTTTTATTGTAATTTATTTTTGGAAAACAATCTATAATAAACCTGGAATTCCTCTAATCGCTATTCCGTACGTCCAAAACATAAACGAAATGTTAATAATTCTAAGATAGAATTAATCTATAAATAGTACAGTTCGCCCTTGAACTGAGCTAACACACGAACTTGGCAGGCGAGTCGCCTGTTCAAGTATGTAGAACAATGTTGGATACGCTTGCAATATTAAACACTACATGAACACTATTATTGCTTTGATATTATTATCGCATTTCTGAAGAAGAAATGAACTGAATAAAGAACTGGTAGGTATGATATATTGTATAACAAGTACGAGAACCATCTACTATAAATGTAAAACTTTTTCGAAATACGAATCACTTGGAATAACATCTCAGTAGAAGTTATAAGTATGCTTGTAAAATATTGGGATCACGTAGTGCAACTGGGCAGTGTCGCTTTTGGGAGTTATAACTCAAATCAACCTAAGTGCTGGGGACCGGGAACGAAATGAAAATTGCGCTGATGTACCCAGGGGTGACGTAGGTCGATACCGAGAGAACCCGATCGGCATTACTACTGCAGTATACAAACTAGGCGTGTCATTTTACAATACTCGTACATGTGAATGTTGGTAATAACAGACTGGCGCCCAACGAGGGGCCGATTTTAATAGACGTCGCCGACACGTGACCAATTAGTGATATGACAACGATGTTCGTCTAAATTGGTCAAAAACTGGCGCAGGTACTTTTGTCATGCCATTGAAAATTAACCCTAATTACGCCCGAATGTCCCAAATATTGAGTTTGTACTAATGTATTATTTAGAAATGAATTATTTCTAGGAAAAGTAACGGATATCATCCTTAGAAAACTTAAATATTGTAACGTACAAGCGAAAGAAAATGACATAGTACGATGGATTAGGGTTTTGGCCGGTTTTATTTTGAGAATACTACTACATTTGCTATAATGAGATACTATTGTTGTAAAAGTAACAGTTTTATTTCATCAATTGTGTCAATTACCTTACATCAATTTTAATTCATTGCATACGCATTGTAATCTAGTTTTTTTAGGTTTACAATAACGAGTGAAATAAATAAAATACGCGTATTCTGTCGCTATAATGAATAAAAATTGGAAAGATAAGCTTATTTTCCAGCCGCACAATGCGCGAAACGATATCCATTTATTTGACGCCCAACCTGGTCCCGGGCAAATGAAACTGCCACCGTTTCACATGTTCACATATACAGGGACATTTATATGATTACGTAGCGAAACTTGCTCAGGTCGTATATACCTGTATACAGAGCTAAGAATGAATGGTTAAAACGTGCGATGATAATCTATATAAAAAAAGACCATTAGTGTCGACTAGAACAATATCAAAATGCTAAAACATTACGTCTAGGTATCGATAATTCCTGACACTTCAATATCCGAGCGACACATTCACTTTTATAACGTCATAAGCTGCTATATTAAAATGCGACATAACAGAATATTGTACGTTGGAAATTTTAATAAGATAAGCGTATAATTTTTTAATATATTAAAACACTATAGATATGAAATTTCTTAAAAATATTTAAAAATCAATGAACCACGAAAACAGGCATGAATAAATTATATAAGATAGATCATTACACTGACCAGAAATTTCAATATGTATTATCGAAATAATAAAACATAAACGACTACTGAACCAGTTTATGGTAACAGGATTATGTGCCAACAATTCATGATACCTGCTCGTTCGCCTTGCTTTCATCGCACAAATAGTTTTACCCATCCCAAGTGTTAGGGAAGAATATCTATAAAGGGGGCATGTATCCGGCCATCGACCGGGTAATCCAGCAGCAGGGTCGAGCGCCGGCAATAAACGTGGATCGTGTAACCGGACACGGTGATCCCGGCGCCGTGCGACGACACGGCGACGAGCGCTCCTTAAGGGATATAACCGCTATTTTTAGATTCCGCAACTACTGGATTGCGTAAAGCGGTTAAACTTTTAGAGATGTATTTGTATTAAATTAACTTCAATTTATAACGGATTTGTGGAGCCATCGCCAGTTTTTTATGTATATAGCTAAAACCGAGCTGAATATCATCACTGATGCGTTGCCAAGGAGAGATGCAAAAGAACTGGTTCTCAAGCCCTTAGCCGGAACACGACGAGTCGTTTAGTGGCTGACACAAACAAGAGGGTGGTAACTATCCAGACGGACGGAAAAATAATAATAGTGTAATAATGGTAGTAATGAAGTATTCAAATCAATATTACCAATATAATCTCTCTCAAGGGCCCTACCACCAGCGTCTTACGACACCGATCCGGCGTGGGATTGGGGTTAGTATTCTAAGCTGCCCCAACACAGCATTAAATTAAACATATAGGGCTGGAATTGAGATATTAATGTATGTATAGGGGTGATTACGCTCCATTACGTGCTATTATCAGTACAGACGCTTAATCGAAAAGCTTAAGTGCTATTAATACTAATCTGCACAGACTTTCATGGCCATAATTGTATTTGTATTGTCAAATGCAAATGTCAAGGGTAGTTGAAAGGTCTTTACTATAACAATTCTAACACATCCATTTATCACGAAATAGAAATACCAAAGAAGCTTGTAATTTACAGTTCTCACAAACCAAAATCCTTACAGCTGTAATAGCGTGCCATAGACAGAGTTCACAGATTTTAGTATAGTTAGCCTAGTTAGTGCCCTGTGCCACACAAATGAGTCTGTACTAAACATAAACCGTCTCACTTCCCGCATGACGCCATAAAGTTATGTTTAAAACAATCATATAACTGTAAAACAGAACGCCTCATTTGAAAGTGTGATTGCTAAGTTGCATCTCTGCGGAATTCGCGGATAGCCGGTGTGTGGGTGGCGCTGCAGGCAAACCCTACAAACGCCCCACCATCTGTGTACAAATACATTTTATCGTAAGTATACCATTCGAAAATAAAATACGGTTCAAAACTAGAACCTGTCTAGAAACATCAGGGCAATCCCGCGAGAGGAATAAATGCGGTGCGCTGTTACTCAAACTGAATGTAGACGGAGTTCAGTCTCGTTGGACGGCTCCGTGTTTCATAACTCTTTTGGGTGCTCTATTAGAGCATTAAACCTAGTTTTCGAATATTTTACAACCAACTTAGTATTTAAAGCTACAATGCCATTAGTACCCCACTATAGGGCGCCGTTATCTCCGAATGACAAACGTTCTGATATTTTCAACAAAACTTCATTGCACATATAAAATTTCATGAATATTATGTGTAAGCTGTATATTAAAGTAATTACATAAATGACACGTTTCATTTTTTATGTTTTCATAGTAAAATGAACAAATGGTGTCTATCTTCCTCCTTATCGTTGTTAATTTATCTTAAAGGGTCTCATGAATTTTAAAAGGCATTTAATTTATTTTGGTATTTAACGACAAACGTTTTACAGTGACCTCCCAATTTCCCAAATATCACGTAACATTAATATTAATTAAGAAAGTTTACTTAATGTTAGTGATCACCTATATTTGTAAATCCTGTTCATTTAACTAAATTAGTCAAATATTGAGAATGAGATGTGATATAGATCCACAATAAGCTCATCTATGGCAAGACATTAAACTATTTATTTATGTCTATTTTTTATTGTTATCTGGTTTAGACGTGTTTTTAGCATTATGACATTTACCCAAATAACAAAGACATTTTGATATTTTTTTTAATAAAAGAAAACACTATGCTTACCACCTACGATCATATTTTATCGTAGAGCTCCGTAGCACCACCTACGACGTAGCGGTCTCGTAGGCAAGAAGCAATAACGATATACCTACCTAGAGGTGAAACGTGAGTATGGTCCGAACGTTACATGCTGGACATAAATCTCCTGGAGTTTCCACACGGTGCCTTAGGTAGACGGATAACTGTAGTGTAATCGAAACGAAACAAAACCATTCAGCAACCGATAACTCACTCCATGAGTGAAACATTATTTTCTAATGAATGATCTGAAAGATGCGTCTCCGTGTTATTGTAATTGTTTTTTCTTTTTTACTATTCTATTGACGTAAGAATAACTGAACAGTACCGAGGTTAACAGTTTACCTCCGCAAGTATGGAATGTGAAACTTCACTTTTCTTATACAGACACCATCGTTCCATACAGTTACAGTAAGCCACAATATCACGGAGCTTACACAGAAGCTCATGTTTTATAAGGATTACCGCGTGGGTTACAGGTTACAGTTGCTCGCTAGGACCGTGTACGTTTTGAAGATTATACCAAAAAGTGCGTGAGTCTAAAGTCCGGTTTTGTACGCACAATTTTTCTCAACAGATAACGTGAAGGAAACCGGACACTTAACTAAATTATAGTTGGACTTGGATTGTAGCATAAACTTTGTATATGTAATACTTCTAGTATGTATGTTGACCGCATATAGACTACCGAGGTCGGAAAATGGACACTGCCCTGGATTTGCGCAACGATCTATGCATTCTGCTATCATGTAGCCATTTACGGCATCCATTCAATAAACGAACAAGAATTCTATTAATATGGCTATGATACTTCAGGTTCTAGCCGCATTGAGGGCAAAATCCATCCCTACTAATATTATAAATGTGAAAGTGTGTTTGTTTGTCCGTCTTTCACGTCGCAACGAAGCTGTTATATGGTATGGTTTTTGTGTGTGGAGATAGTGAGGAGGGTGGAGAGTAACGTAGGCTACTTTTTACCGCGGTAAAACATCCCCATGGGAAGATCGATATTTTGTTAGTTGCTAGATATTTAGTTCTGGATGTTGTTATTAGATGGTGTTAGTAAAATTCATTTGCAAGTTCTGAATCACGCTATCAAATTATACATCTAAGTAAAAGTAAGTAAGTAGGATTTGTAGAAAATCGATCGCTACCGCGGGCGAAGCTGCAGGCAAAAGCTAGTAAGTAATATCAAAATTAAACGCTGAGTGGGCTAAGTTACCACAAGTACGTTCAATTTTATAATAAATAATTTACAGCTGAAAGTAAAGCTGTAATTCTATCAATATTGATACAACCATTAGTAACTTTATACACGACAAACATTATACGTTCAGCTCTATTGAAACTATGATCGGTTATGCTGTGGGCGGCAGTTTACATAAATAAATAAACATTTTCTTACAGAATAGCCGACGGGTCAGGCGCGGGTCGACCGGAGCTCCGTCCGATCAATTAATCAAGGCGACTTCGTTATGTCGGAGGCATTTGATTGCTTCGATTGGGGTTTAATTGGCGAATCATAGCGAGCGATACGGGCGCTCGCGAACTGCCGGCGAATGATGGAGCACATAATGAACTGGCCGCACCTCTGTCACAGGTTATTAACGTGTTGCCGTAACTGGAGAAAGTTATACAGGGTGGTCATGCAATCGTAGGAGATATTTCAGGGGGTGGTTCGCCTCGCGATTCTCTGCCCGAATAAACAAAGAAATAATAAAAACATCCATAAATCACAAAGATAATAATATCAAACTAAATACGAAAAATCTCAAAACGTGTGGACACCTTAGCAGCGCGTTGAACTCGCGTTATCAGGTCACTAGGTGAATGACCTGTTACGATTATTTGACGTTTGCGGAGTGTCTTTGCGACGTGCCGACAAAGCGGTGCGGCGGCGGTGCGACTTTTAGGGTCCGTTCACACAGACCGGCTCGGAGAGCATCGGCCTGCTTTTTTCTTTTCAACAGACTGGATCGTATACGCTTGTAATTGGCCGGAACGGAGCCGCCAACTATTTCACATAGACCGGCTGGAAGAGATCTGAAAGCGGATGCGGTCGGATGTGCTCGGAGCCGGTCAGATGCGCTCGGAGACGGGTGGATACACTACAAAGGCAGTATCAGTATTCCGCGCAGTCCAAGTTTTGTTTTCGGTGTGTTCATGTGCACGAAATCGAAGCCGACAGGCTGCGCGAGCGAGAAAGAGCACGCAATCGGAGCCGACAAGCTGCACGATCGAGAAAGAGCACACAATTTTTATTTCACACGAAGGGCGTTCAAGCATTCTTGATGACAAAAAAGGTGCACATGCAAAAATAAACTTTACTAAAATTCAAAACTCTGTTTCCAACGTGATAAAAATCTGCTCTCCTCTCCGAGCTGGTCTGTGTGAACGGACCCTTAGGCGGCATGATTCAATGGAAAAAAGCGAGCGTTTGCGGCGCGGCGTGCCTTTGTGGTGTGCCGACAGAGCGGCGATGTTCTTTTGCAATATGTGGGTTACTAGGTCACCGCTTTCTCGAGCGCAGTGTCTATGATTAATGTATTTTAAAGGATAATTTGGGTAAAAATTAAGGTCAGATTTTTTTTACGTATTCGGGCAGAGAATCGCGAGGTGAAGCGGGGGGTGAAATATCTCCTACGATTGCATGACCACCCCGTATAATTCATTGTGAATGTTAATATTTTTTGGATTCTCGATACAGTAAATTCATTTGAGGTTAAGCATGCATTGACGATAACGTCATGTTAAATTAAATAATTAATTTAAATAAATGTATCAAGCATGCTTTCAGTAATATAAAAAATGCGTTCATTAACGCTTCCCGCCCCCGTGCTATAAAATCGGTCAGAAATAATATAGACTTAGCTGACACCCCTTTTTTCTTCAAATCGAAGTCGAACAACAACTATGATCAAACGTATTTTTAAAGTCGTGAAAATATATTCCTAATGGATTACATTTGAAGTGACCAAGGCGAAACGCCGAAAACCGATTGCATTAGCGTTCAAACTCATTCCGTTAACGAATCTTGTCTTATTGAACTTTGAGGTATCGAGACCTTCCAGCCCACCCGTTGCCGCGATCCCTGCTCTCTTTGGGTCAGTGATTTCCAATCAAGAGTCGATTTCATAATCGCCCGACTTGTCCTACCGATGGGATCCGTCTTTTTGCTTTACTTTTATTCTTTTTTAGAAACTAATTGAATTTAAGATAACATTTGTTGATACTTATTGAAAATAAAACAAATTGCCGGAAGTCTTTGCATGGACTGATGCACTGATGTGATGGCGAAAAAGAGAGAAGGAAAAGAAAACCGGAACACGACGAGTCGTTTGGCGGCTGATTCAAGCAAAAAGACCAATAACAAAAATAATAATAAGCGTAAACGCATGCAAATGAATCTCTGCTGCGAACAAAACAAATGGCCGAGGGGGAGGGAGCAGCGGCATTCCACCCGTTCGTCAAATTCTAATGTGGTTAGGTAGTAATCAAATATTGAGCGAGTAATAAGCCAGTGCAGTCCTTGTATGTATTTAATATCTTGTAAGCCTCAAATATTGCTTCTCTCGAGGACTGTAATAAAACGAGCCATTTGTATGCGACGTTGGCACCAACACCCTTTAAGTCTAAACACGAGATTGCTCGAAGCAATTTGCTTCATGGAATAATTAGCAAATGTCATTGTGTTGTCGCTCCGAGCGAATGGTGCTGCACAGACGGTACAGTTCTGCGAACTACTTTATTCAATTATGCATCCAGCCTAAAATCCGCACCAATATATGACAACGTACAATGTACGTGCTATTAGTGCGCACGTGCTAGTATTCTGACAATCATGGGTTTTATGAATCTCAATAAAACAAATTTTACGATTTGATAAATTAACAATTTAACGAACTCTCCTCGCTCTGCGTCGCCATCATTTTATAAGTACCTGTATTGTCCAAACAATAAATGCAAATTTGAGAAAGCTATACAGGTACTTACAGGTACAGGTCTTGGGACGCCAAATTGATTGATTGGTTCCTGGATTTTCACAAAGACTCTCGCGCACCTACTTTCATACTGTCATTCATACGGGCTGATAATGTTACTGGATGGCCAGTGTGCTTCGAATCATAAACTGTCTAAAGCTAGAAAATGTCTTCCTTTAATTGGTCTACACAGTTATCGAGGCTAAGTTAAACCAATATTTTGGCCACAATTTGAACAGAACTTGCGAACCATGGCTAACTTGTAACTATCGTATATTCAACAATGAAAACGCGGTGAAAGAACTCCCGGGTTGTGCCTTATTTTACTAACCAAAAACAGTTTTACTAAAGGCAATAATTAAAATCTTGCGATAAAATCAAGCACCGATAAAAAAGTCCAGAGAACATTAATTGAACTTAAATACCAAATAAATAATAAAGCGGAACATTAACGCCCAAAGTTTTCGTCATAACTAATTGTGAAAGTGCGATATCCTAGTCAAGAGGGAGCATGTAAGGACCTTGACCAAGAGCTGGCAAGCTGCCAACATTCGGAAGGTCATCCTTCCTAGTGGAGTATTGATTCGGGATGTTCTCGTTATCAACAGCGGCTCCAAACAACTTGCTGTTTCCGACGTGTATACAGAGTTATGTGATTTGTCACAACCTTCAACCGTAAACAAGAAACATACATGACATGTGTGTGTTTATTAAACTCTTTTGTTATTTATCACCGCAGGAAGCAGCTGAAACCTCAATTATAGATAAATAACTAGTATTAAATCTTTCAGGTTGATTATAGTTACTATCTTGCACACATTTAATCTACTCAACTTTGAAGATCCAAAAACGACACTTTATTTAAAATGTTGACCGGCTGACAGCTGACAGATTCATATAATCACATTCATCAGGTGAAATGTATCATTAACATAAAGAGTTATTCAAGGGTTGGTATCCTCCAAATGGAAGATGGGTTGAAAACCTTGACCAGGCGCTGGCGAGTTGCCAACGGAAAGGAAGGTCGTCCTTCCACTCGCGTATCGATTAGAGTCTTACGTACGAACGACTTCGTGTAGAATACAACATGTACTGAACAGGCTATCTGTACACTGTACATGTTTCCAACGAGCCCGAATAGCGAGAATACCTTGAGAAGGTCGGGAGAGTTGCGCAAGTTAAACAGCAACGTAATTCCACTTTCATTTTTGTCTGAGAATGAGCTTCATAAATTTTAAATAGGCTTAAGAATATGTAACTAAGAAAAAAGTATAAACAGACCAAGATTTTGTCAAAATGCTGTGGCGAAATTAGATACATACTTTGTTCATTATATCTCATTTTGAAGCTTTCATGTTTGGGCTTTGACAATTAACTCTGCAATAACCGGCTACTTTGAAGGATGAACATTCGTTATTAAAGCTCAACGGGCGGCGGTTAATATGCCACTAATATAATTAATTAGTAGGAATTTGAGTAGTTCCCACCATTAAAGACAAAATGTCCCTACATTAATATCAGGGATATTAAAATTAATTTTCATAACATACCGAAATGTTTATCGAAATTTATTCTTCTGTCCTCATGGACTCATGTGCAGTATGACATCTATTTACTTATATAATTCATCGCTTTTTAAAACTTTATACCATATATGTGTATTATTATACAGTGATATTTGTTGACAATTCATTTTGTAGTTTTATACATTTTTACAATGAGTTGTTACATCAATGAAATTGTAGTTTTAGTGTTACTTATGTCCTTGATATGATGGTAAGTGGCTATCGTCGCCCATGGACATCAGCAACACCAAAGGAATCACTGATGCGTTGTCGGCCAAGAAAGAAAGAACTGGCTCTCAAGCCCCCAGTCGGAACTTGACGAGTCGTTTGGCGGCCGACTCATACTCAAGGCTATCCAGGCGAACCCAATGGTGAAATAATAATGGTATTAATTAACAATTAAAATCAATATCACCAATGTAATCCCTCGAGGGGCCCTACTACCAGCAGGCCGAATTTAGTCGCCTGTTACGACACCCATCCGGCGTGGGATTGGGGTTGTTATTCTAAGCCACCCCATTACGGTTAAAATGATTCCATAACGATTATCCTCTAGTTTAAATGGGATAGTTTAATCATAAGCGAATGTATGAAGACATTGGCGCCACGCCGCGTCGCTCTGCTCAATGCCGAGGTGACGCCTCGTGGTCCGCCCGATAATCATCGCACGCTCATTTGCATTTAAATGAACCGTTCTTACTACAAGACGTGATGCGTCTAAATATAGGACACAAGTTATTTATGTACGTGTAGGACGTTGGTACACTACACCCCACAGCGTTCATTCATTATTCCTGCGTCAATACCGGGGCAACTTTATACATAGTATAAATAAACGCTTGCACACTCGTACCCTCGCAATATTTACGCGTGTCGCGGGTAGCATGGACATGGACAGCACAACTAAGACATCACTATGACACCCATGACCCGAGAACAAATAATTATCTGACACATGAATATCTGCCCTGGCCGCTAATCTAATCCGGGACCCCTCGCTTCGCAGGCTGTATCGCTACCAACTAGGCGACAGGGTCATTCTTGGGCGACTATAACATCTTACTATGAAAATTGCTTGCATGTGATATTCAATATAATATTATGACAAGAGGAAAACATATTGCGCCGACCCCAAATAAAATTGGGAAATGGGCAGGATGATGATGATGATGATTATGACAAGAAGTATCTACGCGAGCGGTGGAAGGGACTGTTAGAACCTTCTACTTTTCAACTGAGGAATGCTACGGAATAATCTTGCACCTGCAGCTCAGGGTGTTAGGGCACTAACATCGTCGATACCAGGAACAAATATGTTAACTTCAATTTATAATGCAACCATATCAACAAAATATGAGATTACTAGTAGTAATACTTAAAAGAGGTAAGAGGAAGCCAAACCTTTTTTTTCTTAACTTTTGCTACATGTTCCAACTCAGTCTTCAAATGTCGATGAGCGAACTGTGAATAGTCAATAGACTGAGCTAAGCAAAGCTTAGTTGGTCGCATTGAAAGCGAGGCTTAGCCCTACAATTCTACTTTTAGAATACTCACAATAATTTCAGCCGGCAAACAAAATAGCCCGAGTAACTAAATGAGCAATATATCACGAGCTGCAAACGACTAGTTTAAATTGTGTGTCAAGTCAGCTTAATGGCTAGTATGTTGTGAAAAAGCTGATGCTCCCACGCTATGAACTCAAATTTACATTTTCGCCGCGGCTCTATGTGGCTGTATCAACGTGTGACATAAATGAGTTTCGCCGGCCATCGAGCCTGCAGCTATTACAAGCACAATGACTATGAGATCCGCTTATCTTGGTGGTTCATGTTGTCCTAGTTTTCGTAACCAGGACAGGAAATAATTTTTATACAGATGGTCATTATACCAGTTTTACCTATAATTTTTATGAGACAAAAAAAAAGCGACAAAAGGCAGCTCCGTCAGTGGTCATTACCATCAGTTAACACATCAAACATCACGCATGCTTTGCCAGCCAAAAAAAGCGGGGACTCGCTTATTTTTCTCTTACGCCGGGTTTCCACCGCGAAAGGGTAATGAGCGGGAAATGGTTAGGCGGGACGGACTCCTTTTAAATGAAATAGGTTTACATTTCCACCAACAAAGAGATTTGTCTGTTGATTTCCACTGCAAAAGGAAAATGAGAGAGAGGAATCAGCGGAGCGAGCTGAACGGAAAATGAGAAATGGAAAATGAACAATCAGTTTACACAGAGAGCGAGTTCAGTTGGAGTTTTGAAGTTTTGAGTTTTTTTTTAAGTAAAAACTTTTTAGTACGGGAGTGACAGTGGAGACTAGAAATGAGTGGAGACTGACTTGAGTTGAGTTGAGTTGAGTGGAGTGGAGTGGAGTAGTAAAACCTACAATTATCATCTTCCCGAAATTTTACATTCGTCTCATTATCTTGAAAACAAAATTTTTGAAGGTTTCACTTCTAACACGTGTGAATATTACACATTTTTTTTCTGCCACAACCACAACAATGCGGGTGATGGAAACAGCGAGCGAGTCCGTTTCAAACTAGTCGGCGAGACCTTGCCACAGCGGACTCGTTTCAAACACTTTTTACTCGTTCGATCCGCCCCGCTCAGCACTTTCTGTGTGGAAACGCTACTATGCATTTTGTCACTGCGAGTTGAACGGACTCCGTAATTACTCCGCTCCGCTCCCTAGAACTGAGCGAGTTCCTTTCAACTCTTTCTGCTCGCTCAGTCCTTTCCGCCCGACTATTTGTTTGTGGGAATACAAGTATGCAGTTTACTCTTGCGAGTTAGACTGAGTCCTTAATGGGTCCGTTCCGCTCGCGGTGGAAACCGAGCTTCATTTTTGGCTCTGCGACCAAAACACGTAACGCATCAAAAACATTTTACGGTTGATTATCAAAGGAAGTTGGTAGCTACCTAGGCGGATTGAAAACCCTACACCATGCATTGGGATTAAACTCGGTGGTACAAAGTAAATCAATACACCTTTCTATAATTATATCGAATTATTTTAATTAAGATAACACTTTTTCGTTATATCTATTACTAGCTGCCCGGACAGACTTTGTTCTGTCAAAAGTTTTTTATTTTGAGATCTAAGCTATCCTATCTTTCAAGTTGGATCAAACTGCACACGGTGTGCAAATTTGATTAAAATCGATTAGGTAAGTAGTTTAGGAGTCCATCGCGGACAAACAACGTGACACGTAATCTTAATATATATAAATTACGTGTCACGTTGTTTGTCCGCGATGGACTCATAAACTGCTGAACCGATTTTAATCAAATTTGCACACCGTGTGCAGTTTGATCCAACTTGAAAGATAGGATAGCTTAAATGTCAAAAAAAAAATTTGACAGAACGAAGTCTGTCCGGGCAGCTAGTTTATATATATATTAAGATATGCTTGAGTTAGAGGACATAATTTAGAAGTATTTCCAACTCAATCAAATCGTATTAAGGTGAAGCCTCCGTACGACACACAAAACTAAACAAAGAGAGGCTTGCTTGTTTACGTTACGCTAGTTGACGATAACATATTACCAATAACATTATCAGGGTGCGGCGATAAATTTAATTTAATTTGGCACAATTTGGTAATATATTTGTGTAGGAGCGAGTACATTTTTCTTGCACAAGTGCATTTAAGCCGTAGCTTCCCACGCCCCAGTTTGCGGACATCCGGCTATTTATAGAATTGGGTCACATAATGCGACTCGCATTTCAGCAGCGCGTCAGCCGTGCAACCTAAACGTAGTTCAAATGATTACGATGCGTACATTTAACGTCTGTATAATTGACGTGTTTTGGATGACGTAAGTAGAATCAATCTTGTTCGCTACGTTCATGAAAGATAAGTTCTACTAAAAGTAGGTTATGGAAATTTGATTATTTCCTTCTCACAAATTACTGGGAACACTATTTGTTACAAAAGACAACCTTTGATTGGCTGCAGGTACCTGGAGCAACGATGATGATGATGATTCATACTGCAGGATCTTTCCTTGTACATCTTTCATTAACACTCATAACTATGGACTAACCACTAGATCTATTCAAATTCATCCCTTTCGTCGCTACATTTGAGGATTAAATTGGGACGGTTACATTAATTTTCTTTCGGAGGTTTCGAAATCTCATTCTCAATAAAATTTAAGTGGGACCACATGACAAGCAACAGCTTTCGATAAAAAAAAGAATAATCAAAATCGGTTCACCCAGTCGAAAGTTCTGTGGTAACAAACATAAAAAAATACAGTCGAATTGAGAACCTCCTCCTTTTTTTGAAGTCTGCTAAAAACTAATCCTTTCCATTCCCGCCTAAATATTTTTTTAAATTTAATTTTTACCCACAACAACACAGCACAGTAATTGAATGTCTGATATCATTATCCATGCAAGCCGTGGCTACGAGTGCTCTGTTTTATATTATTTCAGTAACTGGCAAAATGCAAATGATGAATAAACAAGGGACGAAAGTTAAAGCAACGCGATTCCATCTCAAATCTGGTACATCATTTGACATATTTTGTTTCGTAGCGCACCCGGAATACAAATGACTGAGAACGTACATATACATTGGGAGTCATGTTTGTATTTGTAGGTATATATTTGTAATTTGTATATGTTTATGTATGTTTGTATACGCACAATGATAAGGGATTGTGTAATGGAAGAACTCAATCGCGCGAATTTGTCCTGGAATTTACACAATTAAAAGATCCCAAAGATTCATATTACCCCCCCTCGTCTGTGACGTAAAAAAGTAGTGCAAAAGATGCTGTTTACTCATGAATTAATTTTTATTTATTTTTAAAATATTGTTTTATTACTTTGGCAATAAAAACTTGATACATTATGTGCATACCTAATGTACGTACAACTTACGCAGTTACTCATTCGATCGGAGCCAGTGACTCTTAAACAAAGGTTTCATCTCAATCTCAAGAAAAATAAACAACTTCATCAAATACAAATATAAGTTTCAAATATAAGATACTATTATATTATGTAACGCATCAGAAGTGAAACGTTTCATTCAAATTATTTAGGGGCCAAAGTGTATTTGAGTGAAGATCCAGTAAGTGAAGATCCAAACTCAAGTAGAGTGAAGATTAACCCCCAGCGCCGCGCGAGATGTTATTAGTCTCATCTCGGACGTGAGCAGCATAAACATGGTCGGTCAAGTGCGAGTCGGCTTTGTACATTTTGTACCAACACATTTTTGTTTGTTAACACACTAACCGCCCGGCCACAGCTACTAGCGGCGCGGATTGCGGCGCGGTGAGCGGCGCGGCAAGCGGTGAGCGGCGAGAACAAATGGTAGACAATGTATGGAGTATGCCACAGCTACAGCGGCGCGTTTTGCGGCGCGGTGAGAGTAGCGGCGGCGGCGGACTGCGCGGTGCGCGAGTGAAACAAATGCCGCGCGCGGCCGTATCGGTGGACGAACTCAGCATGTATTATATTTATCTTATTATTTATTATTTTTTATTCTTGATGTATTATATTTATCTTTATTTCATGAACAATAGTAAAACAATCGGTTGCTTCAAAGACTAGTTCTCATCATATTTTTTTAATAATCCATGTGACAGCTCATTCCATCATACCCTTTTGTATTCGTGTTTCTTATATTGACAAACATGGCCGGTATCTTAATTACCAGCTTACATTGTTATGTTATTTATTTATTTATTACATTTAACACTTTATTGTTTGTACACCAAAACATAATATACATAAAGAGCACAAGGAAGGAACACAAAACAATGTTACTATTATTATTTATCAATATTATTATATAAAATACTATTATATAGTAGTCTAAGTACGTCCACCGCTGACGCCGCCGCGGTCGCAACTAATCTAGCTGTGGCATACCACCGCAAATCGCGCCGCCCGCCGCGCCGCTCACCGCGCCGCTCACCGCGCCGCTAGTAGCTGTGGCCAGGCCCTAAGTTTCACTAACTAAATCAATAAAGAAAAAGATTCGAAAGAGAAGAAGATTCGTAGGTCGAAGTTTCTGTAGATTTTTTCCATATTGTTCTGATGATGGGATCCACGAGAGGATCCATAATCGAGGGAAATACTCAATATGTACCAATACATCGATTTAGATTAAGTTTTTTGAAGGCTACTTCTTTGAATTCGGTTATTATTAGGTTTTTTTTATATCAAAATTCAAAATATTTAATTCATATCGGTATCACACACGTATTTTTTTTATTTTGCCACCATATCTTATCAACTACAATATGTCAGGATTATTAAATTAAGCAAGTCGCGCGTCGAAGTAATTATCCTCACAACAGCAAAAATAAAGTTTACATGCTATTCTACATAACTGTGTTAAATATAATGTGTTGTACATGTACATATATATAACCTGAACACACATCTACATTGGGAACGTGACAAATTTTAAAGCGAATTTTTCGAAGCTGATTCGAGACCTGTTCCGTCAGCGGCGGTCGCCACCTCTACTTTCACATCTTCGAATGTTTCATGATTTTATCAAAGGAAAGCCAATGAAAATTTTATTTAAACATTTAATTTAGTCAGTATATTTCGTATCAGTGATGCTTTATTTCTTTTGAATAAGAGATACCAAAGTTAAGGTGGTAAATTCAACTCACGACCGATGGTAAGTTAATTTCTCTCAGAAATTAAAAATGTGTTTAGCACAATAAATGGGCTAAAAATCAAAGCTGATACCCACATAAAAGAAGTTAAAACAGTCATTAGTACACAACAAAAAACTTTTATCCTCACTTTCATTTTTTTATTCAAGGAATACGTTATTACTTGGATTTTCAAGCTTTAGGTATATGTGTATCAATATATTACATATAACTGATTTCCAGACGCGCATTAACAGCTTAACAAGGGCATGGAAAAACGCAAAGGCATTAGGGACAAAGTTTGTACAAATCAATGACCCTGACTTTACCGTGCGACGGCCACGCGGCCGGCCATCATTAACTAGGAGTAATCCGCTGAGCGGCCGACTGACATCTGTCTGGATCATCGGGGACTAATGAGCCAATGGAGTTCACAATTAAATTACAAAAGTTTAGACTTTAAATCACTAAAAGGAGATTTAAACGAGGATCTGTGGCATGGACGCCACGAAGTAAATCTGATAGATATAATCTATCGCCACGAATTTGGTCCATGCATATTATACTGAAATACTATTTTGTATAGGTACATAGATTTCGTATGGATTTTGTGGATCTCAGAATACACAAAACGAAGACGCAATATCTGTATTTGCGTTGCTGTTACATATTAGTTATTTAAAACTTGTGCAATTTTTGTTTCAAGTAGCATTCTGAAATCAACATTATGCGTCCAAAGAAGCAAGCGGTTACCATAAAAACGCTAAAAAGGAGCAAATTAAATGTGAAATAACACATGAAACAAATTGGCACTGGAGCGAGAATATCAATGAGAAAATGTGCCAACTTCACTGTAACGTCAAAAGAGATAAGTGGGTGTGGCGTGAAAAGTTTTTAAATTGCCATTTAGTAATAGACTCATCAGGTGGATGGCACGGCGCCAAACCTCCTCGCCCCAGGCGATCTGTCAAGTGTCAACCAGAATCGCTTCTCAAGTGGGTACTTTGAAACATGGAACGATCAATCATCGATGCCAAATTTGAGGCTCAAGAGCTTCCCATGGTAAGGGTTTACATTGCTACTTGTCATCGACTTACAGTTATGACTATTTTCCTCTTATCATAATTAAGTTTTATTTTACTTTCAACACAGAAATTATTTTCGAAATGCTGTTAAAATTATTTTCATAATTACTATGTCTGATAACGAAATACTAAATCACACTGACTATTGAAATTCCCTTTCTTTTTAGTTTTATTACTATTTGTTGACGCTTCAGTTCAGCCAGCATCTCGCCACGTCAGTTGTCTGTAACTCATGTCGTCTACGGATAACATCAACATATATTACGCTTTACGACCGTTCGTCTTGTAGAATACAGTCAGTCACAAAACCTTTTCTGTCATCCCGTATGTACCTACAGCCGAGACGTCGAATTACTTTCTGTAAATATAAATTAACCTTATAATAGACTAAAACCAGATTTTAAGACAAAGCAAGCAAAAACCCATAATTGTCCCACTGCTGGGCTCGGGGTCTCCTCTCAGAAAGTGAGGGTTAGGCCATAGTCTACCACGCTGGCCAAGTGCGGATTGGTAGACTTCACACAGCTTCGAGAACTTTTATGGAGAACTCTCCGGTGTGCAGGTTTCCTCACGATGTTTTCCTTCACCCTTCTTATTTTAAGACAAGTATGAGTTAATTACCAAACACGCCCATACTAATTTAAGTTCAGGCTCATACTAATTTAAGTTAAATGCTGTCAATCAACTACTACACCAATATAAAAAGCATATAAAAAATTCCGGTTGCAGATTTATATCGAACAAAAGAACCCTTAATGCACGCGTTCAACAATTGGTTTTCTCTTTTAAAATAAACAATTTTGTGCATGATAGGTAAGAAAATGAAAGTTAACTAGTTTATTCCATCAGGTGGGTGGCAGCCGGCCAACGCCTCCGATGATCAATCTATCCGATGATAATCAAATCCTGGCAAATTGCTTCATAAAAAACGTCTAACGATACAACAGGGCCCTCGCCGACGATGACTTTTTGTAGCGATGCTGTCGCGCGTTTCATGAACGCGCTACAGCATCGCTACTAAGACCTTGTCCAGAAGGGACGAATTCGCCGCGAATCGTTTCGCGCGAATTCATTCGCGCGTTAGCGAGATACTAGACGCCACTACATCGCGTCCACAAGCATCGCGCGAATTCAAAATACGCGCGTAAATCGCGTGCACTACGCCAGACTCTCGACTCGCGCGTTTTTCGCGCGTATTGCGCGCGAGTCGAGATACTAGAGACGCCTTGTTGCGTCCAGGTTAACGCGCGAACAAGTCCAACAACAGAGTAAGGTGCACGTACCAAGGGAAATGGAGCGCCTAAATTTTCTTGCGTTGGCAGGCTCCTTCTGGACGCAACGGTCGCGCGTGATACGCACGAGAGAATCGCGGCGAATTCGCCCCTTCTGGACAAGGTCTAACGCTTGTTAGTCGCATTTGCAAAGCGCTACAGAAGCGATGCCAACGCGCTACTAACGCGCTACAACATCGCGACTGTATCGATTCAACGCGCGACTGTGTCGGACGACATCGGTACCTTGCAACTGTAGCGATCGCGGTTACCATGGTGCCGTTACTGAATCGCGTTTGCATCGCGACAGAAGTGCGTTTGTATCGCGTTTGTATTGCGACTGAATCTGGGCCCGTGGGCGAGGGTACACAGCTAGCGACCGCTTCGCCACTGTATCGATGCGGACGCGCGACAGCATCGCTACAAAAAGTCGTCGTCGGCGAGGGCCCTTAAACAACTAACTCGTCTACCTAAATAGCAATTGGAAATATCTGTATAGCCCACTGACTGTCTTTAATTTTTCTATTTCCTTGAATTATGTAGTAATAAAAAGGTAAATAACTAAATTTACTAATTGCAGTTAAAATTCACAAAAATGATAATGCTTGGTTTACGAAAGAAGGCTTGATCGTGTAGCAAGTAAATTAGAAGCTGTTTTCATTCCTCCCGTCGCGGCTATTGCAAGTGTTCCGTTTAAAATCTATTTAGGTACGTGAACGCTGCTCCAGCCGTAGCCGAGCACGTAGGGCACGTAGGGCCATGTGAGTGCGTGAGCCGCATCCAGTGCTCGCACGCAATTCTACTCTCCACGTTTATTCATGGTTTTAGGGTCCCGTCCAGCTGATAACAAACCACAACTTTATATCTGTCTGTTATATGTATCTATCGTGTATTAACATCCTTTCTCCGTGTCTAATTGTCGGAAACAAACTGATAACTGGGTGTCGGAAACAAACTGATATTTAGTACGAGAAACTGTGGATTTTGGATTAGCAACTCAATCTGAATCATATACCAAAAACAGAAAAAGGTAGGTAGCTATATCAAAAAAATATGTACCAAGTAATTCAATCTCATTGAAGGAAAGCAATATACATAATTATATACAATTTTTGTTGTTTTTTTTTAAGTATGTGTGCGGAACTCTATCACGAATCCGGTGACGGATTGACCGGTTTTTTTGTAACATAATTATCTACGAAGGCCACATATTGTACATAGTTTGTTTCAAGGGATGACGCACTCCTACCATCAATACCGTGTGACTGCACATCATCAGCGCTACCGGATGGCCCTACCATCCGGACATCATGGACATCAGTAACACCAAAGGTATCCTCAGTATCTGGCCTAAAGTCAGGCGGGGATCACAACACCATGTTTGAGTACCGTCGTTATTAAAGTGGGTAGTAAAGAGCCTAGCGTCGTCCAACAGCAAAAACAAAAACAACGTTGCCAGCCAGATACGTGATGACTGAATCACATCCCACAATAATGCAATAACTTAAATACGTCATCCTAAAAAATAACATCCGAAGAAAACTTGCGCCAATCCGAGAATCAAGGTGATCAGGTAATCCTTCGCATACAATATTCACAAGCGGCTAATCAACCGCTAAACGGACGGATAACGCTGAATAATGCATTACTAATTACCAGATTGAGTTCTGAGCCTCACGCATATTAATCAATAAATTAAAGTATTGCATAACAAGAGATTTTCATTTTCTGATAGAATAAAATCTCAAAAAAGTGAAGCAGATGTCTACGGACTGCTGTGACTGACAACCAATCATCGCCTAGCTAGTCAGATGGTTATCGGCTCTTTCTGTAAAAACATAAATAAAGTGTCTGTTTGTTGGAAAGTATTTATTTCAGATCCCAGTTCGATTCCCGGAATTTGAAAATCTTGAAACTGCTCTCAAATAATATCAATGCAAAAATGGCACAGCAAAAACTATAGCAATGAAATATGCCTCTGTTGAAATGGCTACAATTGTGGTTCCGGACCGGAGTTGTTTTTTAAGCGGCTGAAATAATAGAGTGAAGCGGTGTGTCAGCGGAGGAGGCAGCGACCATTACCGGACGCTAATTGAAAACAAATAACTGGCCACAGGGCGCCCCATCCCGCCACCCGCGGCCGCCATTGTCCTGACACTCTTCAAATATGCAAATTGTTGACACGAGTATTCAAATTCGTTATCGTTTTTGCGGCCACCAAGTATTTTTTTAACCGATACAATCGATACCGTTTCGTTTAAATGGATATCAGAATTTCAAATCCATTTCGGACATCGTGCAGAGGGAGCGTACCCGGAAATGTACTTACCAATGACACGTTGCTGTTTTTTTATTTGTTGCGCTAAAGATGTAAGAACGATGCGGATTGAGGCGGACCGCAACAGATATTCGATATTTGTGATGGTCGCGTCTTTGTGACGATGTAGACAGCAGAGTCTAGTGGTTTCTCTGAAACGCCGGCCGCGGTGCACTTATATTGAATCACTGCGTTTTGTAAGATTGTTTTGTACAATACGAGTATATGTTTGCATGTAGCATACACATATTTACTTGCACATTGGTGCAATTTACTCGTATACCTTAGTCTTTAACATAACGTCTATAATTTATTTATTAAATTATGTACTTATTATTTAATCTGAACTGCTACAATATTCAACGTCATGTCTGTACCGAATATAGTTGTGCGGGCTGTATTGTTGATATAATTTTGAATCAACATCAAAAGCAAAGTTCAGAGGTGTTCAAAGTGTTTACCGAGGAATTAGCCGGTAGGTACCTAAAATACAGTAACCTAGATTGCATAGTTCTCTTTGTGATTAAAGCCGTCTTCTACTCCTGCAGTTTGAACATATTTAAACCAAATTATGCATCTTACAAACACTGAGAGAACCGAGCGACTTTAGGTCTAACTCCAATGAGTTTCAGAGGAAACATCTACAACGAAAATCAAAGTTTCTACACAAAGGTAATCCCACTAAGTATTCAAGGTTGTCATAATGCAGCAGTCTTACCTTACATTGTTAAAAGATTAACCATTTTTATACGGAACTAGGTGGTTCCAATCTTCACTTCAAATGCAAATTGTTTCGAAAGTCTTCGATATATATGTATATCGGTAATAAAAAAGTTCGTTCATCGAAAAACATATGCGACATATTTCTCACTAGCTTCCACCCGTAAATTAAATTCTGCACGTAATGCTTTGTGTTAAGTCCTGTAAATTATGTGTATATGTATAAATAAATAAATAAATTACGCTTGCCGTGTGCCGCGTGACAACCGGAAGCTGTTTGGCTGCCATACGCGGACCTCACATGTGCCGTCTTATTGTTGTGTGCCATGTACATTATAAATTAATTAACTTTGCCCGGCGTATTTATACCTGCCACGTGTATTTATACCAGCGACCTTTATTATCAATAACGAGATAAGCTTTACAAGCAACTAATCCTAAATATCTCGCCTAAACGAACAGGTTAACGATAAGGCTCGAGTTAATCTGCGACACGGTCGGGTGGAACCCCTTTTCAGTGTTTAACCCGTTTCTAGCTGAGCAGACACAAATATACAGATAATTATTTATTCATTCAACCGTAAGCGAATTACTTTAATTACCGAGTAATGAAGCCGAACCTGGTCGGTGCGATAAATTTAATGTTTGAAGAATAACGACTAAGCAACTTAACGGGCTTTAGTGACGCTGCAGTACTGGTGTGGCATTTTAATAACAACTTATAATAATATAGTTTAGTAAATAAAATGTAAGTACCAGCACATGAACGATCTGACATTAAATGAACAAAACAGAAGTGGTGGTTACTTTAGGCTCTCCAGCACTGTGAGCGAAACACGCCAAAATAATTTCACTGTACCGTTAGGATACAATATTTTTGTTTCAGTCGCGTTCATTAGTATTTGTCGCTATAAGTAAAACGGCCACCTCGTGTCATCGTCACCTAGCGACTTAATGTACCCTCTTAAAACTTGAACACTCTTAAAACTTAATGTACAACCCAATATTCTGCTCCAGCACGACAGATTTTATAAATGAAAGTTGAATTTCATTGCTGTAAGACTTTTCATATCTGCAATTTAACAAGTCCCTCTGAAATCCCGTAAATCCCTTATTTTTTTTTTTTTTTTTTTTTTACACAAATAAGTTAATGCTTGACCACGATCCCACCTGATGGTAAGTGGAGATGTGGTCCAAGGTGGTGAGCACATTAACTTAGTAGAAGCCTATTCACTCTTTTCTTGAAGACATCCACGTCATAGGTAGGCGGGAACGCCGACGCAGGCAAGTTATTCCAGTCCTTCGCAGTGCGTATAACGAATGACGAGGCAAACCGCGCCGTCCGTACTGGTGGGATATTCACGACAAAAGGATGGATACCCGCCGTGCGTCGTGTCGTTCGGTGGAGAAACGGAGATGGGGGAATTATGTCAAACAATTCCTGTGCACACTCTCCGAAATGTGCCCTATAGAAAACCGAGAGGCTGGCTACTCTGCGCCTGTGCTCGAGACTTTGCAGATTGGTCTCAACCAAATCTGGGTCACCAATGAGCCTCTTAGCACGCCTCTCCATCGAGTCCAAGGCAGAAAGGTGACATTTGGCTGCACCTGCCCAAATGTGCGAACAGTACTCCACACACGGCCGAACCTGAGCTTTGTACAAGGTTAAAAGTTGCCTCGGTGTGAAGTACCGCCGCACCTTTGCAAGGACACCAAGTTTCCTTGCAGCAGCCTTAGCCTTGGTCTCGATGAACCGCCCAAAGTTGAGTTTCGAGGATATCTCTACTCCTAACAACTGAAGGCAGTCGGTATAATCCAAGGACACATTCCGAAAAGTAGGAGCCAAGGTGAACGGGCTCCTCTTGGCGGTGAATAGACACGTCTGCGTTTTGGTGGCGTTGAATCTCACAAGATTGGCTTCGCCCCACTCGGACACAGCCCGAAGTGTGAGATTCACACGAGCTACCATGGCCTCTCTTTCAGACTGAATTTCGTCCCTACTGGCCCTGGAACTTGGTAGGTATCTCTCTACCACTGTGCTATCGTCTGCGTACCCATAAATACCGGGCATAAGCAGGTCATTTATATGTAGCAGAAATAGAGTGGCGGAGAGAACGGACCCCTGAGGAACCCCAGCATTTGTAGCCATCGTTTCCGATGAACAACCATCGACTACAACGCGGAAAGACCGGTCTCTCAGGAAGTCCTTTACCCAGTGGATAAGGCCAGGGGATATGCCGTAAGCTGGAAGCTTGCTTAGAAGGCTAGCGTGCCAGACCTTATCGAAGGCCTTCGAGACGTCAAGGGAGACAGCAAGTGCCTCCCCATTTTTGTCGAGGGCCTCGCCCCATATATGTGTGGCATACGCTAGAAGATCTCCTGTTGATCGGTTTCGGCGGAACCCGTACTGCCGGTCGTCAAGGAGATCATTCAGTTCTAGGTATGCCATGAGGCGCCCATTCAGTACACGCTCCATAATCTTGCAGAGTATGGAGGTGACTGAGATAGGCCGATAGTTGGTGGGGTCAGCACGGCTACCTTTCTTGGGCACGGGCTGGACGTTGGCAAGCTTCCAGGATTTAGGCACTGATCCAGTCTCAATTGAGAGGCGGAACAGACGTGTCAATACAGGAGACAACTCGGGTGCACATTTCTTGATCACTATCGCTGGAATACCGTCTGGTCCACTGGCTTTATTCACGTCTAGACACCGCAAGGTTTTAAGGACTTCTTTATTTGTAATGCGGATCTCCGGCATAGAGATACCGCAATGAGTCAACTCGGGTGGTACGTTATTGCTGACATCCAGACGCGAATTCTCGGCAAAAAGAGATGCGAATAAGTCCGCTTTCTCCTTAGCCGTATGAGCCAGGGAACCATCCGGCTTTAGCAGCGGAGGCAGCGTAGGCCGACAGAAATTATTCTCGACCGCTTTGGCGAGAGACCAAAAAGCTCTACTACCGGACGGTTGGGTAGAGAGTTTTTCGCCGATGTGAATAATGCGGTCGGAATTTGCCTTCTGTAATGCCTTTTTGCCTTATGTGGTTGTGTATCCCGGGTGATGCAATGTACTTAAATATTATAGGTTCCATCGCAATTGCCACTTAACAGGTGCTAGTTCGCTCTCTGCTCGCTACTTGCATAACGTTAACATTATGTGTTAAAGAAGTTACCCTAGTTTAATAGTTATTGCGTACAGTTTCACAGTGCATTATCATATATTTGCTGGTACAAAAGTAACGATATATTCGTAAGTAGAATGGCGAGCATTGATGAAACTTTAAGATATTGCATTAACGTGCGTAAAACACCGTTAACTACAACCTAAACAGCCCTCCTTGATAGTGTATTTTTATGTACACCTTACAGTAACGTACAGTCACCTGCAGAGAAAAGTAACCCATCTGTTTATAAATATACGAACAGAAATGTTTCTATCGCCTGTTGCGTTGTAAACAGATGGGTTACTTTTCTCTGCAGGTGACTGTACGTTACGTTACGAATTAATAAAAAAACAAGCACATCCTTTTGCACGGGAAAGATTAAGAAACCACAAACAACTAAGATCCGAGAACAAACTGTCACAAAAATGTTCGCCACGGAAACGGAATCACAATCATGGAAATGGAATGGAATCACAATTCCACCTCGGATATATGTAATATGAGATAAACGGTAATATGGGATAAACGACAAAAACTGTATCTGCTGTTGCTATATCATCAATTCGTTAACAATACTCTCATCTGTAGAATAAATTAACCAAGATTAATGATGCTTGCGACATTCAATGCGGTTTAGCTTTCAAATACAGTTTGAATCTCAGTTCAGTATTGAGCACTGCAAAGTTTTATTAAACGACTTACTGAAAACATTAAATTATGAGCAGAAAGTTGGAAATAAAGAATTGTGGAAATAAAAATCGACCCTCCGCAATTAGGAGACGAGCGGTGCTCTGCAGTGGAAGGCTAATGGGCCGAAGTACCTACTGTTTACGAGTTTACAGAAACAACTTTGTTCAGTCAGTAGCTGCGCTGCTAATGGGTTCATCAATCGACGTCGCTGCAGACTGCACGTTCACGCTGATGCTGCAACTGCAGATGCTGACGTCAGCTCTAACTAAAGCACCCCCTTTTCCACGTTCTGGGTAAACACACTGACAGTTTCCAAACGTAAGCCGTTGTAACATGTTTAATAATTGGGAATACTTGATTTTGATGATGATTTTAGTCTGGTTTTGAGTGTGGAATTGGAAAAGGATACTCTGTGGTCGGCATACCATCAGTGGTGCCTTTGGTATCTGTGGTGTTCATGAGTGATGATAGCCACTTACATTGATTGTCAGCTCATTTGCTGGATATTTCCATAAAATAATCTATCAGCAGGACTATAGGTCCGAAACACTGCACAAATTCCAAAATCCAAAATACCCAAATGGACAAGAAACTTAACAAGTGCCACCGGACAATGGCAACCGGAACCGAAAGCCTTCTGTTCTCCTACAAGTACCGAAATGAACGTTACAATGACGTTAACTACAAAGCTATTTACGGCAAGTAAACGCGTCACCGTCCAGTGAGCGCGATAAACGCTATCGGACGATAACTGTCCGCAATTACCACAAGAAAAACACTTCACCGAGGATGTCCGAACATGTAGAACACCATCGAAACCAATGAATTGCGCTCGACAGACAAACGATAAATATGTATAAATTTAATTTACAATATCCAATTCACGACCTATAAACAACTTGGAATTGAAAATGAATGACACTACTTCTTTTCTAGTATAGATATTATATGTTGTCTTCTTAATTACGTTACCCAATGCATGATCCATTCATATCTCACTGTTTTTTTTATTTCAAAACGCTGCTACAAAACATAATCAACATCTAGCTACAAAGTTCAATAAAAATAATAAGGGCGGCCGTACACGGACTGCTCGAGCAGTTAACGACTGAGTGACGTACACGGACCGCCCGAGCGGTCGGCGTCGACTGCTCGAGCGGTCGGTTGTTGACTGCTCGAGCTGTCGCTACCAACCGCTCGAGCAGTTGATTTTCTACCACAGTCGAGTCATGGATTCTGACAAGGAAGCACTGGTTTTGCTGCTTCTGCTCAAGCGGAGACGACGGCGGAGACGTCAAAAGAGAAAATTTTGGGTTCATCCAATTTTGGAATTAAGAGAACAACATGGACAATTCCATCATTTATTTATGGAACTTAGAAGTGATGGAGAAAAATTTTTCAACTATTTTAGAATGTCAATGTCTTCGTTTGATGAATTGAATAATATACTAATATAATATATAATTGCCCATGCATTGTTCTTCTTTATTTTTTCACTGTGTTCTTTAAGTTTATAGTTCCAAATAAGTTCTTGCGATTTAATTGCACTAACGCATCACTATCGCACACGCCCTCCATGTTCAAAGATCAGTCGACAAATGAGACGAGACAGACGGACGCCGCGAGGGCACAAGGGAAGGGGGGAAGAGCTGTCGACTGCTCTAGCGCAGTCAACGGCTCGAGCAGTCGGTGTATGCCTCGCGACCGCTCGCGAGCGGTCGACGGCACGATGGAATTTCATCATGCAGTTGACGGCTTGAAGCGGTCGCGACTGCTCGAGCAGTCGTGTGTACGGCAGCGAATGAATGACTATAGTTCACCGCGCGGTCGCGGCTTTAAGCAGTCGGTCTCAACTGCTTGAAGCAGTCCGTGTACGGCAGGCCTAAGTTTTAAAAATACTATTTATACACTACACTATAATCTACAATAAACTACTAATAAAATAAATACCCTGTCATAAGTTTATTCATTTTATTTCATACATTATTTCTCTATACTATCTGATTAGTTGACTGGCACAGAATGCTATTAGCATTAAGTCCACCTTGGTTCCTTTTAGTTTTTGTAAGGTTCAATAGTTTTTTCTATGCCTTAAGCAGGCAAACGAACAGACGGGTCACCTGATGGTTTAGAGATCACCGCCGTCCATGGACATTAGCAACACTAGGGTCGTCACCAATGCGTTGAAGGCCTCAAAAATAAATAAATAAAATAAAAACTTTAATGTAAAGGTTTTCCTCTGTCAATAACATAAACGAAATTCTTTACCGTTTCGCAATTAAACGGTAATGTATTGCAACGTTCTGATGTTAAGCCGAATGCTAAAAATATCGGCGGAACTTTCCAAATGCAATAGGTATAGTAACATGAATCGTTCCTACCCAACAAAATTAATCGTGACCCAGATAATAACTATTCTTAGCAAGAGAGCTAGCTTGTGCAATTCGATAAAGCGTAATTCATACCTATTATAGGTAAGACGAGATCCACAGCTCGGAACGAGATATTTTAATGGCGCCTTTAAATTGAATCGGATAGTCTGGTATCCGATTCGACACTATATTTCCAACTCACGCTCAGAAAAATTACAACCGGAAGCGGGTTGAAAGCTAGATCTTACGTCTTATCTGACACCGACAATTTAAAAGTAATTATAATAGATACTGATTTAAATCAAACATTGTCCATTGAGCCCAACCATAATACGTATATGGTTATATTAGAAACAATTTTATTGGCGATAGGTTAATTACTTTGCAAATTGGGAGATGCACTGAGCTGAGTTCATCCATAAAATAATCACTTATAAAACAGTTCTACGCATAATTTACTGTGATAATAGCACCTCCGCTCATCATACACAAAGTATTTACCCAGAGTTTATACCGTATACTCAATATATCACAAAACTGAAATAATAAAGAGATACATATCGATGTATCGAATACAGTGTTCAGTGCGTTTGCGAACCTTAATCATTGACATAAAAACGTGACACCAACTGGGTATCAAAGTAGAGCAAAAAGAATATTGTGTGAAAAGCCACAGCTGCGCCAGAACGGACAATGACAGCCTTGAACCTAATAAAAACACTGCAACGTGGTGGACACGACAAAACGCAGAGCGACGGTGAAAAACTATCAAATTATATTTTTCCCGTAATTTTATACTTCCAATGTACAGTTGTTAAGAATTATTTTTTTTAGAAATAAATGTGCGATGTAATGCTTATTATTATTAGATAGTAAGGGAAGTTTACGTAGTGTGTATATTGAGTTATTGAATTTGTATATGAAAACACTACATGTAAAAATGTATTTCAATACCAATCTAAATATCGTAAATAAAATAAAAATAAAATAATGTAAAAAAGAAGAGAACATTCCAACACAACAATAAAAACTTTTTTTATTGGATCCAAGTATGAGAACACAACGTGACGTTTAAAAACTGAACTCTTAGGAATGAACACTATTCCTGAACGTAACTTTAAGTGTAAACTAGGAGCTGAAGAAATACAATATAAATATCTTGGATGAACCTTTCCAGAACAAAGGCTCCGACAATTTGAATATCAAACGTTGAGCTGAATTCCAAGTAGGGGCTCAACCCCTAAAGCGGCGCCGGCCGCCGTTCGCGCCGTGAGAATAAACACCTGATTTCTTTCACTGCTAATTGTTATTCTAAACATTATACTTGTAAATGATAACGTATCTAGGGTTCCGTACAGCCGGTGACTGTCAAATTCTATTTCACCAATGTACGAAATAATTCACTATATTTGGTACTTGTTTAAATTGATAATTTTATATGTATAATTTGCTTAACAAAAATATAAACAAAAAGCTATTTAAACTTTTGCATAAGAAGCAAAAAATATTTGTGAATATATTGGATATTTAATGACATGTAAACATAATATTAGCATTGAATTATATTACTATTGTATAAAGATATCTGAATCTATATATACCGTTGACATCCACAGTATGTTTAACATGTGTAGTATCTATTTCTACAATAAGCATATCGATGGTATTTTTATACGTATGAAGATCTAATTAATATCTATGAAGGTACGGAATACCGACAGCACTAGCACGATTCGGAGTCGATCGCCTTTTCTGAATAAGAACAGTCTTTCCATTTCACTGAATCTTTTAAGGTTCCCTACCTTTGGCGGAGCATTTCAAAGAAATTAATAGGTTTAGTTAAACAATGTATAACAATATTAAAGTGCGCATTTTTTGCCTATGTTAATATTTTTCTAAAAGTTCCATACTAATGTTAAGTTTTTTAATTGGTCGAAATCGTTAAGAAATAAGCTTTTTATTTGATCGAAAATGAACTTCCGCAATTACACGTGTTTTTGTATTGTACGTACAAACATAAACTCGTTACAGGCTTTGATTACACAGGCGTTACAGGCTTGGGACGCCACAAGCAAAACGTAGTTTTTCTGCGGCCATTGCGGTCCCTTTTCATACAGTTTGACTGCAATTCTATGTTATCATAGTTTTTAAGTTTATTTCTTTTTCTTTTGTTTGTGATTGCAGTTAACTTATAAAATAAAGTTATTCTATTCTATTCTATTGATACAAAGCGTAGATTGAAGAACCAGAGATTTCTTGCTAAAAGGACTTAGTACGGTTTGTGAATAGGGTGCGGTGTATTTCAAATTCTACTCGACTTCAACATTCCTTTGTACATTCAACAACTATAAACAGGAACATTTTACTCGGAAATAATAAAAATTGAATGATTTATAACAACGGTTTTTACATGTTAACTCCGACAACATTCATGTAACACCTGATTTTTTTCTAACAATTTCAATTCAAAGAAACCTTTGCCTTCCAACTCTGAAAGCGAGATTAGGGCCAAATTTCATTGTACCAGTGAATCATTCGTGAGAGACACCTGATCCCTCTCAAAGCTAATTGGATCCTCGACAAGTGACACGTAACGTTTTCAGATGATGTGACGATATTAAGCGATGCCTGTAGGATCACACTGATTCACACTACTTACGCGATCTAAATGCCACTCAATAAAGGATTCTCAGACATAGGATTATTTAAAAAAAATCTGCGCGGTTTTTATGTGTCTTTCGTGATTTTCTCCTATTTGAAATGCACTACATGGAAAAAGTTTCACGTTACACATTGTGTGGTGACTTCCAGGCTTAGTAAAAATGCAAATATTTCTGAAACTACGAAGTTTCGAGTATCGAGTTAGTTGTTACTACTAATCAAGGTGGGCAATCTGTACTCCCAAAGTTCATCGTTCCGTGAAACAACTGTTTGGTCTATGATGCTTGTGGGAAAGATTGACACAACTTATGACAATAAGCCTACAAAACACTAAATAAATCTGGTCTCCTAATAATGAGAGATTACCTTTACAATGAATATCCGGCCCTTCGCAGAAATCTAGCTTACAAGTTATAGCGCATTTTTAAGGTTTCGTAGTCAGAACGTATTGTTGTCCCTCCAAAGAAGCGATAGTATTATATATACATAATTATGATGAATTTACAAGGAAAACTATTACGGCCAGGTTAGCTTAAGAAGTCAGTGAGTAATAGTCGGTGAACGTAAAACTACGGAACTCTAAATTGCGTGCGGCCCGACACGCACTTCACTGATTTTTCTTTCATTGGAAACTCCACACAGGAAAATAAGAATGATGTACGTCAATTGATCTATTCTTATCAAAGCGAAGATTTTAGTGTGGAACTCAGGAGGTTACAAAAATGAAACAAAGATGTTCTTCGACTCAATAAAATATTCTAAAGAGACGAGTAAAGTTTAAAACACGTTTTACTATCCAAATTGATGAGCGCAACATTAGCTCTTAAAGTTATTGCACTCACGTCTTGCAAACAGAAGCAACATTAGGATGAACGTTACGACAAGACACTTTCAAACACATTTACACACTTGACTCGGGAGGAGGGTGTTAGGCCGCGGTCATGGTAGCGGCGGAGAGCGAGGCGGGAGCGCGGGCGGGAGAGACGGATAACAATTATCAACACATTATCAAGGATAGGGGGAATAAGAGAAGAGTAGCGTAACACGTAACGCACACATCACGTTACTAAGGGCCAGTGCTGCAGTGATTTGAACCATATGTCGATTGTTTGTGACTTTGTGGTACATTCTGGCCTCCACCGCGCAACGCACTTTACTGCAACACTTGCACGCGGCACCCTAGGTACTCTAGGTAGGCCATGCACTATTTGGCACAGCCCTCGGATCTATGAAAACATGGTTACCGTCACATTTATTATCTAGCTACCCGCGACTTCGCGCACCCGTAATTGAATTTCCGCTTTTGTTCAAATTATATTTTACTCATTAATTAATTTAAATTAAGAAATCTTTTTTTATACTATAAAAGTAACTCTCATTCAGACTGTGCGTTGTCTGTCGGTCAGTCATCGTTAGCGTTTTGGTAACAAGAACATTTATTATAACAAAGAATCCACCAGGAATCCTGTTGCGATTCGTGAGTAGGGCACCTAGTCGAGGCCCCCAGGTAACCGGGTCCAAATAAGACAGTTTGGAATGCGACCCGGTACCCCTGGCGTTCCCGGCAGGTCGGAATGTGCCCAGATATTTAGCATGTTGCCTACACTGCGAAAAGACTCGCGTTTTTACTTTGCATATGTACCTACGTATACACTTAAAAATAAGCAACTAACTTTATACATTATTCGGTACGTCTCGTTAAAATATATTCGACATCGTGTAGCGGAAAGTACAAGTAGCGGTTTGAAATAAGACGCCAATAAAAGATTGACATCCGAAACATTTTTTCCCATAAAGTACACAGTTACATCTCCACTCCATGTGAGGGAGTGCCGGAATAAGTGACTACAACCATATAAGTACTATTATTTCTTCTGTGTTTTTAATCCTTCTGGAAAATAAACTACTAAAATCTTTATCGATCTGCTACGACGTAGAGTCGTAGCATTTAAAGTTCGTAGCAAATCTGTAGGTGCTACAGCGTAGACTCGAGTTAATTGTTACTCGAGCGTAGCAAAGTTTGCCCTTAGCGCGGTTGTATAACTGATATTGAATACTATACTACTGGGTAGGTTTTTAAAGAAAATATACAGCAAATAAATCATTAACTAAGCTTTGAAAGATGGCGTAGTACGTAGTTCAGGTCGTATCCACTTTGCTTTCTACTTTCGTAGCGTAATTTGCTCTTAATTTTTTCTTAGGTTAAATTCCCTGCCTAAATATTATAGTATTATACTAGCTGCCCCGACAGACTTCGTTCTGTCAAAAAATATATTTTGAGATGTAAACTATCCTATCTTTTAAGTTGGATCAAACTGCACACTGTGTGCCAATTTGATTAAAATCGGTTAAGTAGTTTAGGAGTCCATCGCGGACAAACAACGTGACACGTAATTTATATACAGGGTTATTTGTAACTCGACGTATTCCTGGCAGAACCTGATGAAGGAGTCAAAATGCAATATATTTGATCGCTCATTTGTATGAGCGAAAAAAAAAATTCTTGCTAGTTGTAGAGATATTTGCAATTTAAGCTTTTTTCGTTATTTACCCGGAATTGGGCATTTAAATGCATATTTAAAAAAAACTACTCATTAAACGGTTATCATTTCAATTTATTTTTGTAACCAATACTTTAATAAAGCCCATCCTACCTTATTAAAATTAAAAGTCCTTCAGAATGAACAACTACGAGCTACAACAAAAACAAAATTATTTTAAAAATGCATGTTACGTGTCATAATATGTTGACTTGTTAAAAAAATTACCATGACACAAGGCTTACAAATTATTAAAAAAACTTGCCCATTTAATCAGCTTTCTAAAAAGGTATTAATGTTAATCCAAAAACATGTAATTCTTAACAAAAGCGGCGTTTAATTCGTCGTAGGTAAACAACAGCGAGGGCGCGGCTTTGTTTTGGATAAGTCGTATTTAATATCTACTTTTCGATGTGGTTCCTAGTTGTGGTTGCTGTCACTTCATAATAGGCAATAATATCGTGTATGTTTAGTGTATGAGGTTTAGTGTTTCAACTCTAGACCGCGCAAGCACTCGTGTTGTCTAAATACGTGTACTATCCTGCCACGTATAGCGTTAATTAGCTATCGACCCTTGTTGTTATCGTAACATTTTTGTACTGCTCAGTTTTGGTAAGCGTTTGTTATCGTTCATAAATCTCTATGGACATGGCTTCCTATTCTAACAACGAATACGCAGATGTAATGTATTGATGGTTTTGCCGACGGAAACGCTGCTGACGCTCGCAGAGAGAGCAGCAGCGACGTTTTTCCAACCTACGCGTCTACCACACGTTAGTGTCTTTGGAGCCACTTATCGTCGATTGTCTGAAAGTGGGAGTGTTCAGAGAACACGAATTAACTCTGGAAGACCACGGCGATGTAATAGCTCAGGAGGAAGAAACGGTCATGTGATTGTAACACCAATATGTAAAATGTAAACAGTCTCACAATAAATGTTTAAATAAATAAATCATTCAATATTTTATTGACGATCCGAACATATCTACACTCGTAGGCTTGGTATGTCACAATGGAAAGTGTGGTCAGTTGTGCACCTATCAGGGCGACATCGTTACGTGTGGGGTCACATGAAAGATCTAGCTTATGCCACCAAAGTCAATTCGGTAAAAGAATTAGGAGAACGAATTATAAGCGCGGCAGAAAAGATGAGAACAAGTTTTAACTCAAGGGCGACAAAAACAGAAATGAGAAAGAGGATTCGGAACTGTATAAGAAATACAGGGGCTCATATCAAGCAAGACGTATGAACATAAAAATAATATTTTGTGCATTACATTTACGCATTGTACTTTTTGACCCTGAAATATGCTCTACCTGCGTTGAGTTAAAAGCATCTTTTGTTAAGAATTACATATTTTTAGACTAACAATAATTACCTTTTTAGAAAGCTAGTTAAATGGGCAAGTTTTTATAATAATTTGTAAGCCTTGTGTCATGGTAATTTTTTTAACAAGTCAACATATTATGACACGTAACATGTATTTTTAAAATAATTTTGTTTTTGTTGTAGCTCGTAGTTTTTCATTCTGAAGGACTTTTAATTTTAATAAGGTAGGATGAGCTTTATTAAAGTATTGGTTACAAAAATAAATTAAAATGATAACCGTTTAATGAGCAGTTTTTTTTAAATATGCATTTAAATGCCCAATTCCGGGTAAATAACGAAAAAAGCTTAAATTACAAATATCTCTACAACTAGCAAGAATTTTTTTTTTCGCTCATACAAATGAGCGATCAAATATATTGCATTTTGACTCCTTCATTAGGTCCTGCCAGGAATACGTCGAGTTACAAATAACCCTGTATATTAAGAAGATGTAAATATCAGGCGATAACAGCTCAGTTTCTATATTGATTTAAAATTATTTTTTTATTTGTTTTATTGATGCCTATAAATAGATTAATTGAAGTATATAATTTCAAAGCAATTTATATACATATATTGTCTTGCTCTGCTGCTTGCTCTTGCTGAAGAAACACACCATGAAGAAATCTACATTCTTAATTTTTCCATAGATTATACCAAAGATGTCTAAATCAATGTGATCATGAGACTAGCTAAATCACAGCAATAGACCATTAGGGGATAAACCTCCGAATTAGAAGAAAAAACTGTGAAACAATACAGAATGCTTCTATGTAGAATTATCGTACCGCAAACAAAGTTGTTTAACTTCAGCCCGGTCGCTGCTGGTTGTGTGGCATTAGTTGGAAAACTTCATTAGTGTTTTACTTCGGAGGACACGTTGAGTAGCCGACCGCGGTCGAGAGTTGTACTGCAGACTGCAGTGCTCCGGTAATGGCTAATGTGGACAAGCATTAAGCATTGTATTCCAATTTTACTTTAAAACATTTCTCATGTGAGACATTTGCTTATTAAGAATTAATGAGTCCTACAAACATGTCGTACAAACGTCCTACAAACGTGCCTGTGACGCCATCTTAGTTTTATAACATTTGTCAAGCTCCAGCTGAGAGGAAATGCAGCTGATAGCTACTGTTACTCATCGCTGAGCATTACTCTTTAATGTACGGTACAACACTCTCTAAGTACTGAAAAACATTTATTTCTAAGCGATTCTAATGTACTTCGAAGCTTCTATTTCCTTTCCTATTCATCTTTAGAAAACCTGTTTGAAAAACTACGCTTTCTAGGTTTATAAAAAATATTTGCTAAAAGGCCAGCTGATGGTTTTCAGACAAAGACGCGAGGTTTGCGGACGGCGGGTCCGGGGGGAAGGGGGGGGGGGGGGGGGGTACAGCCAACACAAACTACTGAAATCGGTCAAGTGCTGTACGACTGCAAGTTAAGGCTAGGACGGAATTTATTTGCCATTTCTTACGCATCCAAAATACACAACACACGCATACTCAATCAGGGTAGCGCACACGCACTTACACAAACAAACACACACACTCACACACACCCACACATACATACATACATACACACTCAAAAGAATTTCATGTCGCGGGGCACACCTCTGAAACTTGCGTATATAGAATAAGTTAAAGGATACGATGGTATATAAATTTATACGTATTTATGTAAAGTTCAACCAAGCTCTCAAAAGTAACCACACGAACTAAACCGACATGTTACAGACGAAATAAAAAAATATCAAGCTCCTTGACAAAGAGACACCGCAAGCCGGGTTCAAAGTTATTTAACGGTCCACCCCGGAGGAAGACCCTTTCAGGCAAAAGGAATTAATTCTTTATTTATTTTAACGAATAACGTAACATACGGTATTAATAAAATAATTTTAATGTACTGCTTATAATGTACGTTATTATTATTTATGTAGTTAGGTACGTACCTACTTAAGAGTTTTGTAAATTTTGAATTTAGTTTCGACGACATAAATAATTTGACTTTGAATTCATGGTGTAACTACGTTTTAGAAGCACGTACGTGTACTTTTCACTGATTCTGGCATTACTTTCATATTATCTTAATAGTAGACAAAAGCAGCAATGGAACCCCTGATGGTAAGAGTTCGAAATAAATGCCAAGTTTAATGTCAAAACTTGGTTCCCAATGGGGGGTCATTGAAGCGAAGACAGCCACGACATGCACGACAGCAGCCGAATCGATGACCGGGAAACGTAAGGTCAAAGTCACGCGACTCCAGAGAACATCGCATCGCGCATCCAACATGATCAAAAAGTAACAGAAAACGGGAATCGAGGGTAGTCTCGTATCGAACAATTCTATACCATTAGTGATAATGATAACTTACTAATATTTAACATTCATAAACTCCTATATCGGTGAATGCATATTCCACTTGCTTTTATTATTGACCTACAGTAATTGTATTAACTTGACGTCATTTTTTTTTAACTATAACTACTTATAAATAAGTAGTACTATTATTTTTTGTCTTGTAACTCGGTTAACATGATAACTTGAAAAAGAGAAGAAACAATAAATTCAAAGTAATACAACAAAACCGTAAATAAAACCTAAAGCAACATTAAACAAATCCATGTGACTGAATAACAACATAGTTGAGGAGAGTCGATAAACGAAGCCAATTTACAAAAACAATAACGTGGAAAAAGAAAAGTTTTAACACAGTTTCTTTATGCCTGCGTTGGAACGCTCTTCAGTGAGGTACCGAGCGAAATTAACAACAATTTTTCTTGCGTTTCGTACACAGAAAATAATATTACGCCGGCTAATTAGTTTTGTAATCAAATTCTTATATTTTTTGTACTGTGCTTAAATCGTGTGTTTGTTCTTGGATTGTGGATTTTTGTATCATTTGGTCACCCGCCTCACAATAATGCAATAGCTTAATGTGGCGTGTGAGAAATTATTATTATTAAACTTGTTTATTCAATAAGCTTTATTATCTACTTAATTAAGTAACCACTTAGACCTGACGTTGCATTGAGTCCTGAAGACAAACGCATTATAAAAATGTTATCATTAACCTTCATTTCAGTACGACGTATGAGCTAAGTGTGAGTATGAGCCCTGTAAGAGATGAGTAAGAGTATGTGCTAAATATAAAAAGGGCAATACCCTTCATTGGAAGCACAAAATTCCTGAGCTGTATCATACACAAGTTCTGTAACCGAAAACCTAATGAAACATGTTCAATTTCAAAAAACAACAAACACATACATTTACGAAAATGTTTCAGTACAAGTTGCTCCACTCAAAATGAAAGAACAACACAAGACGAGTGGAAAGGGGGCAGAGGGGGAGGGGCGGGGCTTCCGGACATCAACAGCAGGAAATTGTCCTGGATACTTGGAAACGAAAGCCTAATAACTTACAAATGTAATTGTCTACGAAATTGTTGCTGTTGAAAATAACATGGAAAAACAATTTCTAGACTTATTGCCGTATTTCATAATCCTGTGTAAATATGAAAAAAAAATGTGTAAACATGAACAAAAACGTTATTAAAATAGTTCGTTATCGAAGCTGCTAGGATATTTTATGTGTGGTAGGTGTATCCCATGGGCCTATTTACTTGAACGATATTATGGTCACAAACTGAGCTTGATCGAAGTTGCTTAAAAATAGAGTTAAGCTATGCAGCATAATATCACCGGCTTCTAGGTTCATATTTCAGTTTTTCATTCGCAGCTTTATTTTGTAGTTATCCCACCAAAATCACTAACCTTGCTGACCATCGTAAATGTTTCTTCTTTTCAGATTGAATTCAGCGGAAATATATAATTATGATTATATTGATTTACAAGTTAGTTCGTAATTCGGCGAAGGCAAAATCAGTAAAGTTTCGGCGTAACCCCGCAGAGTGCTAATCTCCCGTCACCATAAAGATAATGATCAATACGTTAGCAATATCGACGCGGAGTAAACACCACCGATATACAGCGGTGTCATATAAAACGGCCATAACAACGTCTTTATGGAGGTTTCGAGCCAGTAAAGATATCGGCCCCATCATAAAACTTGTATGACACCATGGGGCCGCCACCTTGGGAATTATACAATAAAAAAGTTCACGCCTGATACAGTAATATTCAATAAGTTACGTAAACAACAGCGTGTTGTTTTTCTTTATTTATAAACTAATCAATACTATATACTGTGGGCGAATGCATAACATTCTTAAATAAATGATCATTTTCGTTGCCACTTACGACATTTTGTATTTGTCTATTGAATTTTCAAACAAATATATTACTTCTAATCTAAACAAAGAAGTTTGCTTTGAATGGACAATTAAGCATCTGATGCAGTTTAACGCATTGTGTAGTATGAAAGGGCACGTGCTGAAGATCAACGGAAATGGTAAACGATGGTGTAGCATGAGGGGTCACGTTCCACAGACCAACGAGTATGTTGACGTTCCCGATAGCTCGCGATGGAAATAGAATGGGTGGTAATTAAACTGACTTCTATGTAATAGCATTACTGTCGACTAAAAATCTACCCTGTCCTCTAAATTACTAAGTCAGCCACCATCAATGCGCGTCTAAAAAATACTCTTTTAGCCACTATAAATCTTCAAAGTAAGCTACTGTAAATACAACTTAGCATGGTAGTTATTTTTTAGCATCTACATTTGTAACATATATTCAAATAGTAAACTTCTAAAATATTGATATATGACACCAATAAAGTAGTTTTATCTACATCTAGTTTTATAACTCGGCATCTATAATTTTTTTTGAAACATGAATAATTTATAACTCACCCTATATTTTTCATCATCAAAATACCTAAATTTATCATCAAATATATTGAATTGTCATCAAAATATACCTAAAATTAAGGTGTGTAATAGTTAGTATAATAACTTAGAGTATAATATAACTTGAAATAATGTTCACATGATATAGTTTTCATATGTTATATGAACAAATAACATAACTTCATGTGATCTAATGTTTTTTTTAACCGACTTCAAAAAAGGAGGAGGTTCTCAATTCGACTGTTTTTTTTTTTTTTATGTTTGTTACCTCAGAACTTTGGACTGGGCGAACCGATTTTGATGATTCTTTTTTTAATCGAAAGCTGGTGGCTGTCATGTGGTCCCACATATATTTTATTGAGATCTGACAATGCCATCCATGAGAAAACCACATAAGTCATAAATTTGTGTTAAGATGTGCGTGACAAATTGACGAATAACTCAATATCACGCCAACCGATTTCGATGATTCTTTTTTTAATCGAAAGCAGGCGCTTGTCATGTGGTCTCACACAAATTTGAACGAGATCTGACAACTATGTAGTTTTTGAGACTTTGAAGTCGGTTATTTTTTGTTAGTAAAATTTAGATTATCATATTATAATGCTATAATTCATTAAGTTGCTCGAATAACATTTAGTTTAACATTACTTCATATAATTTTATATGGTATAAAGCTCTTTTTATATAACGTTCATTTGACTTATTTTTCATTTAATCTCATTTTCAAATACATAATCTAATCTTCAAACGTTACACACCCTTAAAAGGTCTATAGCATGCGGCAAATAGCAAGAGGCATTCCGCTTGCAGTAAGCAATCAGCAGACATGGTTTCTGTCACGGCTCCGGCGCTGCGGGGCTCTGGCGGTCCCACGCGATCATATCGTCGCAGATGCTATTAACGCTCACCGCCGCAGCTTCGGCTTGCTGGCCGGCTGCGCCGGCCAGCCTCAGCTGCTGCGGCGAGCGTTAAAAGCACCTGCTCCTCAGCTCGCGGGCCGCCTCGCCCCTCCGCGCCTACGCGGGTTTACATTACACTCTAGGGGTAGGGCAGACAAGACTACGTGGAGTCGGGTTTGCAGCAATTTGTTTCTGTCACTTAAGTAACAACGAGCGCACCAACAATAGAATGACAATAAACAAATACACGTGACAACTCACAATAAACAAATATACGTGACAACTCATCCCCGCATGAATCGAATCGCGCTCTCTGATTGGTGCAAATGGACAGTGGCGCCCCTCTGACTGGCGTCAAACAAATCATGCAGCCGCTATTTTCATGATAAAAGAATACGATGTATTATTTCACATGCTAAATTATAAAATATGATGTTTTCTAGTTCAAGCTTGAACTATATCTTTTGAGGAACATATGTTCAAGCTGTAAAACGTAAAATGTTGGTTAATTGTAAAATCCGTGGCCGAGTTAGTAAATTAGATGGTAACGTGTAAATCAGTGGGACAAGTAAAAATATTTGTTGTTCTTTATTTGATGCTTTTTTTGGAATATTCAGGTGGCATTTAAAAAGAGGCGAATTAGTTTATTAGAAGCCTTCTCATTTTCCTATGGCTAGGTTATAAAATCAGAGGTTGGTTTCCGTGGCCTAAAAAAAAATCTGCGGCTTGACTTATTATTCCCCAAATAGAATCGTTTGTTCAACGCATATAAATGCAAATGCACACATTATTCAACATTAGCACAATGTGTGTGATCGAACACGCAAGTGAGGTACATTGAGCAGATTATTTCAACGCCAAGTTGATAGTTGTAAACTTAAATCACCTGGGTGGATAGGTGAATAAATTCTACTAAATGTAGACTTACATAAGACACCTGGGTGAACTAACTCAGGTGAATAAATCAGTTTATTTTTGGCTTTTAGAAATAGGCTTATTAGGTTTATTTTATAACGAATAATTAATCGAAAAGGTATAGAATTTATTAGTAGCATAATTACCTACATACAAGAATAGACGAAACGAACAGCAATGCACAACAAAAGAACCGTTCCAAACCGAGCACCATACAATCAGGGCAGGTCAGAACACGGCAACAAGCTTGCGAGCCGCCAGCGACCCCATGCCATTGACATTGACACCCGCTGGCTCCGCGCCAGCCGGCACCCACTGACAGTCTGACACCCGACAATCCAAAACATACACTAACCCTTACATCACAACGCCCGTTATAGCATACACGCGACCCCACACCGTCACGCCGCCCCTACAGACAACAATACATATTCTACTGCTTAATCGAAAGAAATTGAACTTTATACCCCTAACAATAAAGATTGGAGGAAACGAATCGATAACCGCACGAAATGTTACTCGGCTCGGTCAATTGTCAGTAATAGTTCACGTCATGTGGATTTTACGATGCCTCATACGTAAGTTTTTACACGTTCAGCCAAACTGGCTTTTACCGCATCGCATGAACTTTCAGTGGCTTACGTAGCGTAGTTCTTATAAAGTTTTATAAATTGTATTTGAAAATTTGTGTTTCATAATATGTGACGTCACAATAGGGGGGGAGGAGCTCTCACAAATGTCCAATACCAATTCAATAAGTTCCAAAGTCCAGTACAATAACCAGCTGTGACAAGGAGGGGGAGGGGTCAAAATGTCATGAAATTACATACATACATACATAAAAATCACGCCTCTTTCCCGTAGGGGTAGGCAGAGACCACTTCTTTCCACTTGCTACGATCCTTACATACTTGTTTCGCTTCGTCCACTTTCATTATTCCTTTCATACATGCTCTTCGGTTTGCTGTACTCTTGACCTGGCCTTTTTTCAAGACGTCCCTAATTTGGTCTTGAAACGTCCGCCTCGGTCTACCCCTTCCAACACTCGCATTCACACTCGCCTTATACACTTTTTTCGTCAATCGTTCTTCATTCATTCTCTCGACATGTCCAAACCATCTCAGCATACCTTTCTCAATTTTTGTCACTACATCTTCTTTCAGACCACACCGTTTCCTTATCTCACTATTTCTTATCCTGTCACTCAGTTTAACTCCTATCATACTTCTTAACGCTCTCATCTCAACTGCATTTATTCTGCTTTCATGTTTCTTCTGCCATACCCAACTTTCACTTCCGTACATGAGTGTCGGAACCAACACACCCTCATGCACAGCCAAACGAGCCTTGTTAGACACCTTCCGACTGTTCATAAAGGAGTGCAAAGCTCCATTCACCATGTTTCCTGCATTCACTCTTCTTTCAATATCGCTCTCACACTTTCCATCTCTTGTAAACTTTGAACCCAGATACACAAACTCATTCACCTGTTCAATTTGTTCATCTCCAATCACGACATTGCAGTCTGTCACTGCCTCATCTCTTTCAAACACCATAACTTTCGTCTTCTTTACATTCATCTTCATTCCTTTTCTAACAAAAGCTCCATTCATAGCAGTTACCATCTCCTGCAACTCCTCGGCTGAAGACGCAAGTAACACTTGGTCATCAGCATAGAGAAAACATTTGACGAGTAACTCATTCATTCTCAACCCACTTTCATTCCCTTTTAAGTCTGTCAAGCAATTGTTCATGAACAGATTAAACAGCCACGGTGACGCTACACATCCCTGTCTAACACCTTTTTCGATATTAAACCATTCAGTGTAGGCCCCGTTTATCCTCACACAATGTCGCGTATAAAAAAAAGAGAAAAAAAAAAGATTGATTGTTAGCTTGCGGATTTCGAATTAAAGGTGTAGGATTGGAGGTTAGAGTGTATGTGAGGTGACTTTAAAATGTAAAGAATCAAATTCTACGCGAACAAGTTATTTGTGTGAATTAAGATAAATGGTCTACTCCTTCGGCTCTCGTAGATACACTGAACTATTGGATCAAGGACCTCTTGCAAGCTTATCCTGTGGGAAGTCTATTTGAAATGAAAGATGATAATTTGAACCAGATCTTATATTGATAACTTCGCGAGTTACATGGCGGTTCGATCCGCAAAGGCAATATTTAGACTAGGCTAAATTACGTTAGATTAAAGTTCAGATTATACTGTCCGCGATGGAGATAGGGCAACGGTTCCCGTGAGATACGATACGCACACTGACTCTACACTTTCTGGCCAGACAATATATTATTGAGATTGACTTACATGGCACCATGAACGCATCACTCCGCACGCGCAACGCAGACGAACGAAGAACGGCTGTCCATCCGGCGTGACGTCGCCGGGTGGCGAACCTCGAGATTGAAGCGCGAAGACAGTGGTCGCAGCTGCATCCAGGGTCGCAAGCGCGGGCAGGCGGATGGGAAAACGTGCGACGCGTGACGTGGCGTGGTCATGCAAGATGCCAGCAGTAGCAGTAGAACACGGTGAATCCTTGGGATCGTCTACTGGTTGGGGTGACCAGCAGACACTAGAAGACTAGCCCTTCGGACGTCCCGTCCAAAGCAAAGCCGTCGTGGCGTGACGTGGCGTGGCGGGGTGCGCACTCCGGGGGGGAGCTCCTCATCGAGTATGTCATCGGCGCCTGGAGACGACGAAATCCATCCTGGCTGATGATCTCGCGATCGCGAAGCGGGAGGAGTCCCGGTCCATCACGTAGAAATAAAGTTATGTGAAACGCGGTCGTGAAGTTCTAAAATGGCGGCGGTCCCATGGCGCGCCGTACGATGAAATACGGAATAAGTAATCTAAGTTACATCAAAGGAAAACGGGTGGCGACCCAGCCTGATTAGAGAAGGTTAAATACCGCGAGAAGCATGCTCGCTTCTATGGAAAAAAGCGTTCAAGAGACTTCGAACATCTTAAACGACAAGGAATATGGCGGCGGCCACACGGAACCACGCCGTGTAAAGGAAATGAGCCGGTCTCTCACGCGGAACGACACGCGAGTCCCGCGCGAGCGCTTGAGCCGAACTGATTCAACAATCCGTTCGATGCCTTCCGTCGATATCGGAAACCGTACATCGTTCAGTAATGACAGACTACTAAATCATTCAACAGCCACAGACTTCAGTCAATATAATGATTTACGATAATTGAGATTATTAAATCGTTTATGCTAGAAATGTTACTAATATTTTTCTATGCGACAATATATGAATATGTCTTAGAACGAATGTTTAATTGCGGAGAAATAAATAAAAATGTATTACCATAGACAAACGTCTGGGCGAATATGATGATATCCAAAACGCAATAAACATCGGTCTAGTCTATGCTTTTGAATGAAACTTATGTTGTCAAAATATTATTAATTGGATTATCACGAATCTCTAATCTAATGTAATATTCAGAAAGAAGATTTTATGACGATTCCGAAGATACCTATAATGTCTACATTCTGTCCGGTGGTTATCGAACAGTTCCTATATGAATGTCATTGACATTGCTGAATGTTCAAAATGTAATAATTAAACCAATATAGCGTTAAATTATGAGCTGAAGGCTATTCTAGATTGTACTAAGCTATGCAAATACTAAAATAAACAAGAATGATGGAAATCCATGCATTTCATTGTATTTAAACCAATGTAGTAGGTATTTACAAAATACACTGCTACAATACCCCTCTTCGAACAAAAGAGACTAACTATCAGTTAGGCGACACAGCCGGGGTTACCGAGAAAAAAAAACTTTTAAACCTAAGTTAAAGTTTTTTACTATTGTTATGAACTAACCTTAATAATACTAAAGCTCAGAAATACTGAAACCTAAGCTATGTCTTAAACTAGCAATAATATCTAATTAGATAGTTTAGATTACTGGAGGATCCTCATTTAAAACTACTAAGATATAATAACTAAGGTATGCTATCCTATAAGTAACCATAATGCTATACCTACCTAGTATGTATTGAGCATATCTAAAGTGATAAATCTAGTATTTAATACTATTTATTTTTATTGACAGAGAAAATATGGTAAGTGATACCCACTAACTTAAGCAAGCTTAAATATACTAAGTTTATTTAAAATTACTATGTAAGTATAATGATACATTTACATAATATATAGATATACCTCTAAAGTGTACCACAGTGCTGATCAGGCGACTGGGAAAAGATAACATCAGCTCATCATGGAATGATGGCTGGTTATTGTCAAAGTCCAGGAAATTATGAGTCGTCACTCATACAAAAGATTTTAAGTATGGGATAAAATTAAGATTAAGGTAATCTTAACTTCTTCAAAGAAAAAACTTGTTCTCCATTATTGTGGGAACAATAAGAAAGATCAAAATTGCTCAAAAGTGTGTGTTCAAGGTAAAAAAGATGTGTATACACACACCACTTTTCATTTTCATGAATAGTGCAAAAAAATGTACATTTAAGTACCAAAAGTGAAATGAGTGAGAACTTAATTTCAATTGTTTAAAGAAAAGTACTGAACCGATTTTGATCAAACAAACAGTACTGAGTTCCTTGAACTGCACAGGTACAAAACCTTTTAAGTTTTGTCTAAAAAAGTGAGAATTAAAAAAAATCTCAAAATATGACATAAACTTGAAATTTTGTCACAAAAAAAAAAGGAAAATACTTGCACATGTTATACGCCTTGTGGCACTTTAATAATGTCCTTTACATGATACTTCCCGATATTTTTTGTGTCGATTTCCTCTAATTGGTAAACAACATCAGATAGTTTGTCAACAATTTTACACTTAACAAACCTCGGTGCTAGTTTAGCTGAGAAAAACTTTGCTGCGTTTGACTGTACAAAGTTACGCCTCCACACTATATCACCCACACGCAGCCTGAGCTCTCGGCGACGCTGGTTATATCTGTGAGCGTTCTGTTTGTACGCCTTGGTCAATGCACAGCTAACACGTTGAAAGATATCTGACAGGTCATTTAAGGACTGGGCTGTTATGTTCCTAGGTGTGGGTTCGATTTCATCGTCCGAATGTGGAGCACTGCCTCTTAAGATGTGCATTGCACCGTCGGCGATGAGTTCGCGCCCTCGAGCCAAAAAGTATGGTGTATAACCAGTAGCAAGATTAATTGTAGTGTTTAAGTATAGTTGTATTTGAGGGAGAAATGTCGACCACTTCCTGTGATCCTCTTCAACTAAAATAGCTAAGCAGGTTTGGATTGTTTGGTTGTATCGCTCAACAGTATTAGACTGGGGTGCATAATATGCATTATAAAAAATTTTAGGAATTGAGTGTTGTAAACAAAAGTTTTTGAAATCCTTACTTTGAAAAATTGTAGCATTGTCACAGATAATAACACACGGAGTACCTTCTTTAAATAAAATTTCCGACTCAAGAAAAGAAGTGACAGTTTTAGTAGTAGCTGTCCTAAGAGGATGTAGCCAGCAATATTTTGAAAAAACGTCAACTACCGAAAGAATGTAATTATGACCAGAATATGACTTAGCCAGAGGGCCTATAATATCTATAGATAGTGTATGCATGGGACGGTCGACCTTTTTTTGATTTGTCATGTGACCGTGTGGTATATTGTTTGTGTGTTTGTAAGCTTTACATTTCTCACAATTAGATACATAGTTTTTAATATCTGCATACATGTTTTTCCAAAAATAGTTTTCTTTTATTTTGGCTACTGTTTTAAATATACCAGGATGTACTGCGTTTAATTCATGGTTCTGCTTTATACATTCCTGTACTAATTCATGAGGTAGAACGATTTTCCAAGCATTTTCCTCGTGCAATTTAGACGTCGGTTTACTATATCGAAATAAAATATTATCTTTAATTTGATAGTTTTTATGAAACATAGGATTTATTTGCACATTTTTAAATAATGTGTTATACCATTCATCCTTAGAAGAATTACCTCCAGTGAATGTGATTGCACTAATTTCCATTCTAGACAAAATATCTGGGACTATGTGTGATGTACCCTTTCTATGTCGGATTTCAAAATCAAAACATGCTAGTTGCATGGACCAACGAGCTAAACGTCCGGAAGGATTGTTTAGTGTTTTTAACCACTTAAGACTCATATGGTCGGTTACTAAAAATAAAGTGAGAACACTCTATATAAGGCCTAAAATGTAAGACAGAGTCGACCACTGCTAATAGTTCACGCTCAGTGGTGCTATAATTTCTCTCTGTTTTTGACAGCAGACGTGAATGAAAAGCTATAGGATGTTCTATACCATCTATTTCTTGAACAAGAACACTACCAATTCCCACCGACGAAGCATCGGTGTGAATTTGAAAAGGTATGGAGAAATCGGGACAGACAAGTACTGGTGCTTGAGTGAGAGCTTCTTTGAGTGCCAAAAATGACTTTTCAGCTTCATCGCCCCAAGCAATTGCGTCTTTTCCCTTTTTCTTACCAATTAATGCTGTCATTGGTGCGATTATTGTAGAAAAGTTATTAACGAACCTGCGATAATAAGAACATAAACCAATGAAAGCACGCAATTGTCTTGCTGTAGTTGGCCTAGGAAATTGTCTAATACAGTCTAATTTCTTTGGATCTGTTTGCAGACCCTGTGAGCTTACAACATAACCTAAGTAACGCAATTCATCTTTGCAAAAATTACATTTATCAAAATTAATAGTCAAACCTGCATTACTTAATTTTTCAAAAACCGCATGTAAAATATCTAAATGCTCCCTAAAGGTGCTGGTTGCAATTAAAAGATCATCACAGTATCCGAAAATTTTTTCGCCATACTTGTGTTCAAATAAAGAGTCTATTAAGCGTTGCATGTCGCAACCGGCGTTGCACAAACCAAAAGGCATTCTTTTAAATTCAAAAAGTCCGCGATTAGGCACAACAAAAGCAGTCTTTTGGCAAGAAGTACCAGATCCATCTGTATTATCCGAGTCGCAAAGTGAAATTTGCCAGTAAGCTGCTGACAAGTCAATTGAAGTTAAATAGCGCGCGCCTCTGAGGTTATCTAAAATTGAGGATATATAAGGTAATGGATAAGAGTCCTTTATAGTGACGTCATTCAACTTTCTGGCATCTAGACAAAATCTAAGTGAACCGTCTTTTTTTGAAGTCATAACGACAGGACTTGACCATGGTGACTTCGATGGTGCGATGACACCTAATTGTAACATTTTATCGACTTCCGCATTTAATGCTTGTAATTTTGCTGGAGATAAAGGATAGTATTTTTGTTTAATTGGTGGTCCTGTTGTTATAATTTTATGTTCAATTATATCGGTTTTACCTAAACCGTTAGTTTCAGAGTCAATGGTTCTAAATTTATTAATCAATTTGTCTAACTCAATTGATTCCAATGGAGAAAGTTCACTCTTGGAAATTATACCACAAAATTTATTTAAAAGTTGATAGTGAATATTGTGAATATTCTCTGTAGATGCCACATTGTTGCAGTTGAATGAATTAAAAATTCCAGATTGATAAACAAAATCCATTCCTAAAATAAAGTTATCCGATATTTCCGGTATAACCATAAATGTTATGTTAAAAATTTTACCATTATAATTAATAGGTACTAACATAATTCCTATTGTTTTAACTTCAGAGCCGTTAGCACATTTAGCAATTAAGTCAGTTGACTGTAACTCGAATCCTAATTCGTAAAGTTTGTTATGGTAGCTGTTACCTATAACTGAAAGATTGGCACCGGTATCCAAAAGTCCTTTATAAGTAAAGTTATTTATTGAAAATTCAAGAAAAATTCTGTTGTCAAGATTTGTAGATGAAATGCCTGGTGTAACTGTACCTAAACATTGTTGTGAATTAAAACTAGATATTCCTAGAGTAGTTACGTTTTTTGAATTTGAAGGTTGCTGCTTAGTCGGGTGGGTAGCTAAGGGTGGGTTACACTTAGGACAAACGGACGTAAGTGTACCTTTTGCCTTACACTTGAAACAAACAATATCACGAATTGTTTTACAGTGTTTATATGAATGACCCGCTTTTTTGCATTTAAGGCATATAATAGAAGAATTAAATTTCTTTTGAGGTTGTGTGTTGACAACGTTAATTTGTTTTTGACTTTTAGAAGGCCTGTTATTGGAACTGGAAGAAGGTGAGACAGCATATGCCTCGTAACGTTTGCCTAAAGAAATTAATCTGTCGATGGTGTCTATATCATTGACAGCCAAAAGTTGTGCGTAGACGGGTAGCAAGTTATGTTTAATGATTTCAATAAGGGTGCTTTCCGTTAGGGGAGAAGTTAGCCTTGAATTCATTGTTTGCATGTCTAAAATGTACATATGTAAAGGTTGATTCGAGCTTTGTTTATGATCCCTAATTTGTTTTTCTAATACGTAGTCACTGTCAAAGGCTGTAAAGAATGATTTAAATTTAATATGTAAGTCATCTAAAGTAACTACTGAATCTCTGATTTGCCTATAATAATCGAGGGCTTTGCCTCCTAAAAGGTCAGAAAAACATTTGACGACTTTTGATTCAGGAATATCCTTACATCTCATACAATCGTTAATCCGCAAGAAAAAATCCACTAAACTTGAATCGCCAGTAAACTTCAAATTCCACGATTTTAAGTTATCATCCCTTATCACATAAGTAATCCTATTATCTGGTTGACCTTGGACAGGTTGATCAAAATTTGAACCATGAAACAAAGAGGCTGATGTTTGTGGCTGTGAGAATGGTTTATCCCGATGCGTCACATTACTAAAAGATTCCTTTAAATCTGGATCATCAGTTAAGTTATCAGTCGAATCATGAAAAGCTTCAAGTGGGGTCGCCATTATAACAAAATAGTTGTGAAAACAACTTTAAGTGTTGGTAAATAAACAGTGTTTGCACAAAGAGAAAAGGCTGGTATATTCAAGACCTCGCTAACTATATAGTCAAAGGCTGTGATATCCAGAAAAAAACAATTGCAAGTACAATAACAAAATTTTATAATTATTGTTTGCGACTGCTAAAAAATATACAAACTTGTAAGTTTGTCAAAAAAATAATGTTCCGTTAAAGAGACGTTCCAAAGAATGCAATCAAAATTCACTGTTTAGTTACCAAACGATACTAGAGAAAAATTTCTCTTGTACAAAAATATGACAACTCAGAAAATTACCAAAAGTTGATGTAACAAGTAACTTCACAAAAAAAATATCCCAAACAGAATCCACAGGATAAGGATAATTAAATAAGTTCGGGCGCCATTGTCGCGTATAAAAAAAAAGAGAAAAAAAAAAGATTGATTGTTAGCTTGCGGATTTCGAATTAAAGGTGTAGGATTGGAGGTTAGAGTGTATGTGAGGTGACTTTAAAATGTAAAGAATCAAATTCTACGCGAACAAGTTATTTGTGTGAATTAAGATAAATGGTCTACTCCTTCGGCTCTCGTAGATACACTGAACTATTGGATCAAGGACCTCTTGCAAGCTTATCCTGTGGGAAGTCTATTTGAAATGAAAGATGATAATTTGAACCAGATCTTATATTGATAACTTCGCGAGTTACATGGCGGTTCGATCCGCAAAGGCAATATTTAGACTAGGCTAAATTACGTTAGATTAAAGTTCAGATTATACTGTCCGCGATGGAGATAGGGCAACGGTTCCCGTGAGATACGATACGCACACTGACTCTACACTTTCTGGCCAGACAATATATTATTGAGATTGACTTACATGGCACCATGAACGCATCACTCCGCACGCGCAACGCAGACGAACGAAGAACGGCTGTCCATCCGGCGTGACGTCGCCGGGTGGCGAACCTCGAGATTGAAGCGCGAAGACAGTGGTCGCAGCTGCATCCAGGGTCGCAAGCGCGGGCAGGCGGATGGGAAAACGTGCGACGCGTGACGTGGCGTGGTCATGCAAGATGCCAGCAGTAGCAGTAGAACACGGTGAATCCTTGGGATCGTCTACTGGTTGGGGTGACCAGCAGACACTAGAAGACTAGCCCTTCGGACGTCCCGTCCAAAGCAAAGCCGTCGTGGCGTGACGTGGCGTGGCGGGGTGCGCACTCCGGGGGGGAGCTCCTCATCGAGTATGTCATCGGCGCCTGGAGACGACGAAATCCATCCTGGCTGATGATCTCGCGATCGCGAAGCGGGAGGAGTCCCGGTCCATCACGTAGAAATAAAGTTATGTGAAACGCGGTCGTGAAGTTCTAAAATGGCGGCGGTCCCATGGCGCGCCGTACGATGAAATACGGAATAAGTAATCTAAGTTACATCAAAGGAAAACGGGTGGCGACCCAGCCTGATTAGAGAAGGTTAAATACCGCGAGAAGCATGCTCGCTTCTATGGAAAAAAGCGTTCAAGAGACTTCGAACATCTTAAACGACAAGGAATATGGCGGCGGCCACACGGAACCACGCCGTGTAAAGGAAATGAGCCGGTCTCTCACGCGGAACGACACGCGAGTCCCGCGCGAGCGCTTGAGCCGAACTGATTCAACAATCCGTTCGATGCCTTCCGTCGATATCGGAAACCGTACATCGTTCAGTAATGACAGACTACTAAATCATTCAACAGCCACAGACTTCAGTCAATATAATGATTTACGATAATTGAGATTATTAAATCGTTTATGCTAGAAATGTTACTAATATTTTTCTATGCGACAATATATGAATATGTCTTAGAACGAATGTTTAATTGCGGAGAAATAAATAAAAATGTATTACCATAGACAAACGTCTGGGCGAATATGATGATATCCAAAACGCAATAAACATCGGTCTAGTCTATGCTTTTGAATGAAACTTATGTTGTCAAAATATTATTAATTGGATTATCACGAATCTCTAATCTAATGTAATATTCAGAAAGAAGATTTTATGACGATTCCGAAGATACCTATAATGTCTACATTCTGTCCGGTGGTTATCGAACAGTTCCTATATGAATGTCATTGACATTGCTGAATGTTCAAAATGTAATAATTAAACCAATATAGCGTTAAATTATGAGCTGAAGGCTATTCTAGATTGTACTAAGCTATGCAAATACTAAAATAAACAAGAATGATGGAAATCCATGCATTTCATTGTATTTAAACCAATGTAGTAGGTATTTACAAAATACACTGCTACAACAAGCACTAGAATCCCTATAAAGAGATTGTAATGCTCGTATGAGGATACTGCTCACACCATTCACGGACAATGCTGACCACAATTCATTCCTCACCACTCTATCATAGGCCTTTTCTAGATCTACGAACGCGCAATAGACGTTCTTGTTTTTAGCCAAACACTTTTCGGCTATGCGCCGCAAGGAAAAGACCTGATCCGTACATCCCATTCCCTTTCTAAATCCCGCTTGTGCGTCCCATACTTTTTCGTCTGTTTCATTCACAACCCTTTCAATCAACACTTTCGCATACAATTTACCGACGACGCTGAGAATGCTTATACCGCGGTAATTTATGCAGTCCTGCCGTGACCCTTTTCCCTTATACAATGGCACGATTACGGCTTTGCACCAGTCTCCCGGTACTTCCCCATTTCGCCAGCACAAATTGAAAAGGCGGTACAGCTGGCTAGCTACTATGCCCTGTCCAGCCCTCAGCATCTCGACGGTAATCCTGTCATACCCTGCTGCCTTACCTAATCTCATACTTTTCAACGCTTTCACTATTTCATCCATGCTTATCTCATTTTCATCAACATTTATATTAGTTTCCATGGAAGGTGCCGGATGTTGTACCTGCACTTCCTCTCTTTCAAACAAACTTTCAAAATACTCTCTCCATCTCTTTAACACACATTCTTCTCCTTTTATAATGCTTCCATCTTGACTCCTGATTGTACTCAGCTCCGAAGTAGATGTTTTACCTCTGGCTGTTTTGATGGATTTCCAGAAAAACTTGATGTTTGACTGGAAATCTTCAGTGAGCCTCCTATCAAAATCATCCTTTCGTTCTTCTTTCTTTCTGGACACAACTTCTTTCGCTGCGGATTTCAATCTTTTATACTTCGTTCTTGCTTCCTTTATCTCGTCATCCGTTGCCTTTTGAACTTTTTGGTTAGCTTTTGTTGCTAACCAATCCAACCACGCTTTCTTCTTTTCTTGCACAGCCCTTTGTACATCTTTATCCATCCACACATTATAATTATTTCTTCCTTTCCTTCTTTTAGCTACCCCGCATACCTCAATAGCAACATTCACGACCCCTTTCTTAAATGTCTCCCACAACTCTTCAATCACACCTATCTCTTCTATGCCTTTAAAACTTTCATTCAGTTTCTCTACATACTCGTCTTTCTTTTCTCTTTCTTGTAGATTTTCCACTTTTATTCTGCCCAAAACACTCGTAGGCTTAGCCTCTCGGTGTCGCCACCGTTTAAAGAGGCCACGCATTCGGGTTATAACCAGGAAGTGGTCTGTGTCAAGCCCTACACCGCGGTATGCCCGAGTGTCTATCACTTTCTTCCTCAGTCTTTCATCCACAATTACAAAATCAATCATACTTCTAGACTCACCCTCACTTCTTGTATACAAATGGATCTTTTTGTGGTCAAACATTGTGTTGGCTACGCAAAGATTCCGTTCCAAGCATACTTCAAGCAGGCTTCTCCCATTGTCATTCACTCTTTCGTCCCCAAACGTACCCAGAACTCCTTCATACCCATCACGCTTTACTCCAACCCACCCATTAAAGTCCCCTAACATCACTATCCTTTCATTTTCTCGGCATTTATTCAAGACCTCTCTCATGCTATCCCAAAATTCCTCTCTCTCTTGTTGGGCTTTTAATGACCCACTTCCGCGCAGATCCGTCGGTGCATAGACCCCAAGGATAAACAAGCGAGTGAGTCCGACTTTTAACCTAATCCAGAGGAGTCTTGGGCTTACACATTCATGCTCTATCACACATTCCACTATTCGAGAGGAAAGAATCACACCAACTCCCTGACAGCCTCGGCTGGTTTGGGGGACTCCCGACCAGTATGCCGTGTAATAACCATGAACCGTGGTGTCACATCCTTTCCTCTTGGTTTCGTTCACGCATAGAATATCTATGCATCGTTCATCCATCATCTGACATACTTCATCTACCTTACCATCCATTCCTCCTCTTACATTCAACGTAGCGAAGCGGCTCTCCATGGACCGCTTTTCACCCCCGCGAGAAACGAGACGTGATGGGTGAATGAAATTAGTGTGACGTAATTTATGGATGGCCCCTTAGATAACAGTATAAAAAAAAAACAATTTTATCTACTTACAAAATAAAAATGTTCAAGAAGTCTTGTGTATCCAAGAGACAAAAGGGACGCATAAGGGTGATAGGTACATTACCTGTAACAAAAAGAACAATTAATTAATAATCAACATAAATAGTATCTGCAAGTTTTACAGCAAGGCCGTCTTTAACCTATTGGAAGCCCTGGGCATATTAGGATAATGGGGCCCCTATGACTTTGACAGAACACTATTTTGTTAGAATAAACAAAGAAAGTAGTTAAGCAAGTCTCTAGATTTATGCAAAAGCTAATAAGCAAATTGGTATTGTAGTCAGTAATTTAGGTTCGATTTATTCGAATAAAAAAGTTTTTCGGTAATAAATATCGGTTATCGTTTAGTGATCTGGCAGGAACTAGGGGGCCCCTATCGATCACGGGGCCCTGGGCACGTGCCCAGAGTGCCCAGTGGGAAAGAGGGGTCTGTTTTACAGTGTACACTAACGGCAGTTTTCAATAATCTGTCTACCCATAATCTGTGGATAAATTAGTAGGTAACGTAATAACAACGAATACAATAATGTTGTTACTTTTCGACAGTTGTTAGGTGGTTATTGATAGATAGAATATTGAGACGGTCGTAAGCAGAATTGAAACTTGTATTTAATAAGTGTAACTACAAAATATTCATTAATAGTAATAATCTGACTAATTTTTAATCTCCCTAATCAACGCATAATAACCACTACCGTTATGTAAAAATCGCGGCGGTCGCAGGTGGTTTTTGAGTATCCAGCAATAAGCAATTATTGATTGTACGGCTAACGGCCACTACAGGCTGGCCGACCACTCCCTGTGACACAAATACCCACGCTGTGCTGAACGCCGCGCCGCCCAGGCGCCCGGGCCTTTCTTAGAACATAGACTGGACATCGCTATAGAACGTGTCCATATCGATATTGGAATATAATTTGTCTTGCAACGATGCCAAACAATGAAATCAATATTGCGTTGAAGCATTTTCAATCGTTTTAATATATCTCCTAATGTTCACTTTCAAGAAACGACACAGAGAAAGAGGAGAACAATCGAAGGCATTTTAACTTTGAAACAAAGATAAATTCGTCTTTGGAAACGATTTCTATTACACGCAGGGTCTTGCTGAAACGATTTTCAGATAACGCTAAATAAAACGAAGGTGACTGGGGTTGAGTTCAATTCCTTACGTTATTACTTGAACATTACCGACTAGGGCTTGTAATATCGGAAGGTTTTCAATATCGATATTGATTTTCGATATTTGATGCTAATATCGGAATTCCGATATCAATATCGGAATTATACAATTTTTTTTAAATAATTTAAATTTAATTTTATATTGTAAAGTAGGACGTCTTGGAGAGCAAAAGGGTTTTTAATCAATAGGATAATGAAATAATAACGTCTTTAGTACTGTTTTAATCCCGATCGTTGCAAATATCACCTAAATCTATTCAATTCGGTTTGGTTTTCGCGTTAAAAATTCACTACCTTAATTTTTTTTGAATTTTTGAATCGCAAAATAGTTTTTACTGATAGATGAAATTCAGCTACACCAAATGTGACAGCTGTACGGCAGAAGCTATGCTTTAGACAAGGATAAAAGCTGAAGTGACTTGAAATATCGCAACACATTTGCTAGGACGCCTAGTTTCCTGGCAGCTGCCTTAACTTTGGATTCAATAAACCGCTCAAATTTAAGGTTCAAGGATATCTCAATTTCTTGCGGTGGGAGTATTTCAAGGATACATTCTGAAAAGTAGGGCCAAAATAAATGCTTCTGTTTTTGTGGCGTTGAATTTCACAAGGTTGGCGTCGCCCTATTCGGTGACTTCAGGCAGTGATTCACTCTTTCAACCCGGGCCTCTCTTCAGACTATATTTTGGTCGTTACTGGTCGGAATCTTGCCAGGTATCGCTCGACCAGATCGTTGATATGTAGCAGGAATAGAGTTCTGGAGATAAAAGATCTCTGAGAAAGTCCGGCATTGTTTGTAATATGTGATGTAAGGTTGCTTGGGACGAATAATCTTTGATAACGACTCTAAATGAACGTTTACTCAGAAAGTCTTTAACCCAGCTGATCAGGCCAGGGAATAGGACATACGCAGGAAGCATGATCAACAGGCTAACATGCTAAACCGTATCGAAGGCCTTCGAGATGTCAAGGGATAAAGGCAACCGCCTCTACATTATTATTAAGGTCTTTGCCCCAGATACGAGTAGGTGAGATACGCTAGAATGCGGTAGAGTGGTATGCGTTAGGCTATAGCGCTAAGGTCACTAAGGAGATCATTGTGTTCTAGGTATGCAACGAGGCGCATGTTCAATAATAATCTTCCTGAGTATGTTGGTAATTGAAATTTGCCGTTAATTAGCAGGGTCAGCTCGATTGCCATTCTTGGGCACGGACTGCACGTTGGCAAGCTTTGACGCCTGAGGCACTATGCTCGTCTTAATTGAGAGACGAACCAAGCGTGGCAAAACAGTAGATAACTGGAGAGAGCTGGAATACCATCTGGTCCACTAGCTTTGTTCACGTCTAGACATCGCAAGGTTTTAAAAACCTTTGTTGTAGATGTGAACCTCCGATATACAATGGTCAATGAGGTATCTGCGGTGAATGGCCATTGACAGTTAGATGCGAATTCTCAGCAACTAGATATTCGTACGGATGATCTGCAGAAGATGACGAAATTATTAACTTAGGTATACCGAGATTAAGGAGATAAATTATGTTTGGAATAGATTTTTTCCGTATCGCATTATTCGTGCAGTAGGCTGAGCAGACTCACAACAGGAATACGGTTAAAGATATTAACTCTACCTCCCTACACAGCTAAAATATTTATACTTACTTGCTCAATTTTATGACCTAGTGGCTAATATATCTTGTGGCACGCATTAAAATCATTTTGTTTAAATTAAAATAAAAAAAATACTGATTCCGATATTACGATATCGAATCACTCAGTATCGGAATTGTAATATCGGGTTTCACGGTCCGAGATTCCGATATTTCGAGATTCCGAGATTCCGATATTCAAGCCCTATTACCGACACAATACGGGCCGCGCTCCGCCGCGAGTTGACCTTGCTGGCCTCACCAGCCTCGATACAGACCAAATTCATATTTAATGCCGTCCTCGAACTGGGAAGGTCGCGGCGACCTCGCGCCAGCAAAAATACAATACGCCGCGTGATGCATCATTGAACGCGATCGATCAAGTTAATCAAGAAGACGGTAATCAATTACAGGACCTTGCACGACCGACTACTGTCGAGTTCGCTTTTATTGGGATACTTCCAAATTATTTCGCTAATTTCATTTACAATAGCTTAGCTAGGGATCCTAAGCATTTTTTTTATTTACAGACAGAATAAATGTTGAAAAAATATACGAGAACAAATTAGACAAAACAAATCATTTTGCCAGGTAATATTCACAAAACAAAACGCATATAAGTACTACCAACTGAATACAAGATTTGACACTGTAATAACGAGGCAAGGTATTTTATTTAGGTACTGGGTATACGTGTCTTCTCTCACACTACATAATTCTATGGGAGAATGTCGACGAGTGGTAGAACTAATTGGGTGTGCGCTCAACCCTCATTACGCTAAATGCGGTTCAGAAGCACACGGCATCTAAGCAGCTCGTGGGGGATACACGTAATTTATGTTGATCAGATTTCAACGTAGCGGTGCCTGGTAAGTGGTGACTGGTGAGCGTACTGAAAATATCTCCATTACTAGAACGAAAAACTATGCTTAATTTATGTGGGAAAAATATACCACAAACATTCAAAATATTCCACAGCCAAACCTGTGCTACTGTAAGCAGACGAAAAACTATGAAGAAAAAAAGAGATCCTTTTAACGGGTAACTTAGTACTGACCGCTTATAGCAAAAGGAACTGACAAGAGCTCCTATGCGTGCTTTTTTTAATAGCCTGAAGGGCAGACGAAAAAGCATACGGACCGCCTGATGGTAAGTGGTTACCGTCGCCTGTGGACATGAGCAATACCAGAGGAATCGCCAATCCCTGAAGGAGAACTCTTTTTACACCTTTTTGCTTTACAAACATTGAAATTTGCGTTAGAAATAGATATAAATGATGATTTTGTGGATGCAATCGAGAGCGTGTCACTAGCTGGCGAGCTGCCAGGTTCCTTGCAGGATGTCCACAAAGACACTTTTCTCGAACAGGTTGACATTTTTCAATAAATTAATAAATATCTACATAAAATTATAGTTTGCACCGCGGATACAGGGAGCGATGCAATACAAGCGAGATGATGATGGTTGGGAGCGACCGTCGTCAGATTGTCCATGTTGGAAACTTGGCCAGTAAATGCAAGCGTTGTAGGAAACATCTATAGCGGAATTCAGGTGTAGCATGACGTCACTGTGTGTTATGTATTGTTGTATTACGTCTTAAAACAACAACCATAGAATAATTTTCAAAGAATTTTTAAGAATCTAAATACAATTAATTAGAAGGATTCTTAAGTGAAAGTTAGCAAATAGCTGTTCTTTGTTTTAAGGTTAACCTTTGGAGGTTTACTGAAGTTTGTGCAGCCAGAGCTTAATTAGAAGCTAAATAAAGAGCTGCGGGAAAGAGTTAGAGGTTGTTGTCTCTACAACTCTTACGATGAACAAACAATAAAGGAAAATCAGTTTAATTATTCTTATGCATATAACAAGTTACGATAATCTAGGTATCACCAACAAAAAAAACATCAAAAGGGCCAGAACCGAATAGTCTCCTTTTGTCACAAAAAAAGTTACTTCTTAATCCTTCAGTTTCAATATTTAGTTTTAGGAAGCAAAAAGCAAATTAAAACTATTTTACAATGTGATGATAAAAGAACGACGATATATGATGGCGATAACGGACTACATATGACTGAAACAGCCCTTTCAATCACATTAGTTGACATTCATTCGGCCGTGTACAAAGTAACAAGAGTTACGTTTATGTGGTTCATTAAATGAGTAACGCCGCAACTCTATAGGTATTCACTGACCCAGAAATTGGGAAAACTTATCCTAAGTCCACTACTCGAACGTAATGTAGTCTATTCATGAGCGGGTAAACATTTCTAAAGATGCTTGCGTATATCACTGACATCACACAAGTGTGTCCGTCCATCGTAACTTGAAGCTATTACAAAATATATTTTACTAGCTGCCCGGACAGACTTCGTTCTGTCAAAAGTTTTTTTTATTTTGAGATGTAAGTAAAATTTTATTACAATCGGTTAAGTAATTTAAGAGTCCATCGCGGACAAACAACGTGACACGTAATTTACCTATTATATTAAGATTGAACAAAAGTTTCGGGTAAGGTTACAAAATATGTTGTTATGTGGGAAGGAACATGTTTTCCGAATAAACATGTTTGGGAATCGGTGTAAAAAGCCAGTAAAATCAAATCGTATCAAGTAAAAGTTTTTATACGGACAATACATTTTCCCTTAACGCAACCATAGAAGAAATTTTCTACAAAACAAACTGTCCATATACTACAGTTTGATATTTGAGAAGAATTCGGTTGAGTTGTTTGGTAACTGCAAACAAATAGCTTCTGAAGCGTGCCACACATAATGTAACTGCAGACAAAAAAATATTACCTCTTTAGAATAAACCGCATATCCAGGCAGATATTCTCTCCGTCTAAAATCCTAAAATTCTACGAGGGTTCTGTTTTTCTGTTCTTAAATATTTTGTAAAGGTCGGTAACAGTCTCGACATCGTTCTAAGCATATTAAGCTAGAAATGGCTAACTGCGACCTAATGGCACTTTGCCGCAGACATCTTCAAGCCGTAAGTGGGACTGGAACCTCCACTAATTGTTATTACAGCGCAGCATTACCACGGTGGCCGCGAGCTAATCGCTATCTCGCTCTATCTCCATTATCTCCCTATCACTAAAGCGAGCTTCCGCCAAGATATACCACTCTGAATTCTATAAATAATTCTGTCAATGGATAGTTTTAGTTTGTTTACTCATATTGGTTAGAATATAATTGCGTACCATGATGGAAGGGAGACGTGAGAATGTTGCATTTTACTTAAGTCAATAAAACAAGATGACTAGATGGTGCGTAGTCAGTGTCGTTCATAGATTTCCGGAATACCAAAGATATAACCGAGGAGTTTCCGACCATAAGACGAGTGGCATTAGCTTGTTAACTATTTGATATATTTTTTTGTAGTCAAATTCGTCGAAATATTTTATTCGAAAATCTATCGTGGCCATTCCAACAATTGAAAATCGGCACTTATTGTATTTATCCGGTATGAGCACTCTCGACGTAAAAAGTTGAATCCACTATTGTGTTTCTTCTTTACCCACTCCTGCTTTTAGCATAAAAAAGGTTTTAACGATCAGAGTATCGTAGTTTGTATCGTTGTGAGGTCATGCCCAGGGAAGTGGATGAGCACATTGTTCAGAAGACAGAAATGTAACGTATATATAATCCATATGTATAATTTATAGAATAAGTAGGTACTTCTATCATCGACTCTTGTAACAATATAGGAATACTTTGGAAATATGAAGGATTGTTACTCATCGCGGAACTGAACATTATAAATATAACGGAACTACTCACGATTCGATGAGACTGTCTCACCGTGACCACGATCCATGTAACTGGGTCGAATTAGTCGAATATCGGTATTACAAAATACGAATTGTGAGTATCCATTGCATTTAAAATGAACGTCACGTAGCGAGAAGCGACCGAGGGACAGTATACCTATAGGTACATACCTTTGTAGTTGAATAATTAAAGAGAAACATTCTTATGTTTAGATTATAGCGGTGAGTCCGCGGTTTGTGAGACAAATTGGATTTAAAAAACATATTTTTATAACCTCGCTAGCTAGAAATGCATTTAAATGCAATGAATTATTTATTTTAATCTTCTTTATTTACAGTCTGAGCGACCGTGATTGAGATCAAAATTCCTAATAAACTTGTAACAACAAAACTCGAACTTCGAAACTCGTGTAGAATCTGTCATCTGATGTTTCCTGGCAGTAACCAACCGCACATATATAGTTCAAAAGATCGGTCAGCAATGGATGGTTGCGTCCGAGAACCCGAGTTATTGTTCAGACCGAGATTATGGTGGTACCTTTAAAATTTTAGGCTTTTCTACACAGAACTTGGCACCCATTTAGATCTCAATTCTTTTTTTAAAAAATTGGCTTTTACTTTACATTTTATGTATTTGATGGGATTTAGTCCTTGCATGATCCCAGTAGTCAGTGAAATATTGAGGCGGTTTTATACCGCGTTGTAACGATCTTAGTACCCGATCATTAGAATACATATAGCGTGAAAATAAAGCCGGTAATAAAATGTTAAGATTCATTTGTATAGGTAGATTCGGTTTGTCGAGTTCCTATAGTTTGAGTCTGCAAGTAACGATGTCCAAGTTCCAAGTTCTGCGATTCTGTGCAGTGGGACGATAATGTATCTCGACGGAGATAGTTGCGGAGAAACAGATAGCTCCGATCTGTCGAGTTCAACAGCCCGCATCCCAGCGCTTTGTCTCCGCGGTAACCTTTTGTTTCTAAACAAGCTTCTGAAGAATATTCTGATACGTTAACACATAGCTCATCTTATGTGCTAATTTGTATTAAGATTTCATTTAAAGCAGAAATTTCTAAAAATTTAACGTAAACTTCAATTATATTATACATATATGCATAAAAAGACGGTGAACTTGTTTTATTTATATCAACAAAGGCATCAACTTGTTCGTTATGTATTTCTTTACTTATTGTACTCTTTGTAAGCATATCGCGATAAGTTTTTATTAATTCTGCAACTATATTATAGAAAATATTATTATAAGTGTAAAATACTCAAGTTACACGTTGTGGGGTAATAGAACAAAGATTGCGTGCACTCCGCCCTCGACGGGGTAAGCAGACCATAAAAATTGCAAATCACATGCAATTAAAACACACTCGGTAGGAAAGCTGAGAGCTGAGAGCGGAAGGGGGGGGGGGGGGGGGGGTATCCTGCGCTCGAGTGAGTCAAGTGCACCCCGAGTTGTGGATTTCCCCCATTTTTAATTAATCATTGTTATGGTATTGTAATGGTACAGAAGGGACCACATGTCCTTAAAAGTTACTACTAGTATTGTCGAAACTGACAACACTTATCATGGGTCTGGTATAATTCCAGACGTGCATAAAATGAAGCAAATACGAATCCTGGCATATAACATTTCGCCTTAAACCTAACGTCTTAAGATCCACAATATAATCGAAATATTACACAATAGTTTAATATAAATAGCTAAATAAAGTGCTCACTAGAAAGTTATTGTTGGTTGGTTATTACTTAACCAAGATAGTAGATTTGATTATTTTAATTTTAGGCGTACTAAATAGTTGCATCTCCATATAAGGGATTTAAATCTCATATAACGAGATTTTACGCCCGAGGCAACGTTACACATAATTGTTGTTGAAACAGAGGTTTCGTTATATACAAGGCTGTAACAAAGTATACTTAAGACTAAATCAATTACCTTTGGGTTCACGGTTCAAAGAAAAGTATCATTAAGGATTCATAGCGCGTTATCTACGTTGAGTAACGCTTCACGTCTTTAATAGATACGGAGCCAGATTTTACGACAATTGCCTGATTAAGAATTCAACTTACTGTTGCCGTGAAAGTATTTTGTTGAAGTAATTCTTTTACAATTATTCTAAACACACACGCCATAACTAAGATTTTAGGAATTGCAAGTGTATGAAATAATTAACATCTAAATATTTATTTTGGTCATTATATAAAATATTTAAATCAACCGCTTTGTTTAAAGCAGCTATCTCATTTACCGAGTCACCAAACGTGTCGAACGGCTGAAAGGCGGAAATTTATACTCGCTGTAGTAAGTACGTTTAATGTTTTCTGACAACATTATGCAAATTCCGCATTTCACAGTAAAGTTTAAACACCCCAACTCAGTCACTATCATCAAATTTCACGCAAAAATTGTATTTCAAAACTCGTATTTCAAAATGGACCTAGTCTTCAAATTCTAAATATAATTGTACAGAATTAAGTAGAGGTCCTTATTAATTTCCATAAAGTACTGCTAAACCGACACTTTTTTATTTAAATAGCTGACATAATTTTATAATATCCCTAATAACTTTGGATTTTTTCGTAAGTTCCGTAACTTTTAAAAAAATCGAAACCCTTACAGAATCACTTTGTTGTCCATCTGTCTGTCTGCCAACCTCCTTTCCTTTAGGGTTCCAAAGTAAAATCGGAACTCTTATAGTTTTGTCATGTCCGTTTGTCCGAAGCAAAGCGCCGAGACCCTTTTAGTGCCATAAAGCTGTAATTTGGCATGGATATACATAAATATGTATATCCATGCCAAATTTATTTATTTATTTATTTATTTATTTATTTATTTATGCAAACTTTATTGACCACAATATAAAAATATTAACGGACAAATGGCGAGCTTAATGCTAGTGCATTCTCTACCAGCTAACCATTAGGCTAACCAAATTATATATATCATAAATATGAAAACCTACAGGTGACGTGAGGATGATTTTTTTATTCGTCGCGTACCCTATAGGGTATCGTTGGGTCTTCTAAGACCAATTTTGGAATTAGCGGTCCGTTTGCGAAATATCTGGCTTTAAAGTGCTAATTTTGGGTTAGAGTCAAGTAGACTCAAGTGTGTCCCCTGCTGGCTAAACGGTTGGAGTTCCCATTCCCTCCCCTTCCCCTGTACAATGTACTATCTCACTTTCGAATTTATGTGTCAGTCTCTTTTTACTGTCCCGTTTTCGTTTCATCGAATTTCGAATCACCCCCGTACTAAAGAAGTTTTCACTTCAAAAGTTTTTGCATAATAACTTACGGTCTAGTCACCACTATTTAAAACGGACCTTACACTTTGACCGCGTAACGCGATATTAACGAAAGACTAATTAAAAGCGAGGCAAAAGGAGAGTGAAATCCACTTTCGCCGTCATCCGCGAAAATCTACGACCTTTGCCAGCAGCATACACTAATGTTCGCGGAGGCCTCGAATTTCGAGTTAGGAAGCCGGCGGACGGCGGCAGACGGCGGCACCAGCATTAGTTGCGTGCCGACCGCCACCGGGAGCGCACGCCCTGCAGCCGCCCACCGCACGAAGCCGCACAACCTCCGCGGACTCGGAAAACTTCAGTGTTCAGTGCCGTGAAACATCTTGTTTATAAACAAGTACAGTGCCCCGTGGAGCCATGTTGTGATGCCGCGGGTTGTTATGTCGGCGATAGCTTTCGTTGCATCGCCGTAGAACCGGCGACGTCTTCGCTGAGGTAAATATTGATACTGGACGGGATTTGATCGTCCGATCGACGATCGTCGACGTCTGTTTGCATTGCCATCGAGATGCTTCGCTCCCGATAAACACAGTTTTCGAATAAAGATGCGCTCCGAAGCTAGTGCAAGTTTAACTAAGTTCGTTGTCAACATAGTGTCATAAAAACGTTTAACTTAGAGGCCACGAGTCAGTTAAAACAAACACGATTTCGGTAAATTGGTTTACTTTAAAATCCACATTGAGTTCAACGGTTAATTTGAGTTAATTCACCGTGTAAGCGGTGTAAGGCGCCCATTCACAAAGCTCGGAGTCGCGAGACCACTTTGAAACATGTGTACGCTTTACTGCGAGAAGACACGAATTAAAATGACCCTTTGTATTTTATAGCAAACTGGCAGACACCCTTACGTAAGCTTTCAGCGAGCTAGACCCCGCCCCCACTTATGTAACCACCCGATTTAGGCAGAATTTTATCTCAGTATTCAACTTTGGTTAAATGAAATAGTGCTTACATAAACCTCACGGGCGTGCGAGTAACGGGTAAATATTGGGTAACAGGGGACTTTTCCATAATAGCGCGTATTTATTTGTAAGCGCACTGTAGTCACAAGCACATGAGCAACTTTTTTTTAATTGTTATGAATAACATAATGTTATCACAAATAAGTACTAGGTACCCGTTGGGCAATAGTGAGTTACTGTGTTCTGTTCGTTTTTAATTTAGCGGACCGACCGCGCGCTGCACTTTCAATAGATTTATTTGTTGAGCGAGCAGACGTTTGCACGCGAGTTAATGGAAATGAATGCATTACCGCACCCTCGGAGACCTTCGATGGGATATGCGACGGAGATTCCCTGTAGTAAGGTGCATAATTAATTGAAAAGAATCGCGGTGAAAGCGAACATTGTCTGATAAGAATTTAGTGCATTCGCAGCAAAGTACCGGTCCAATTGCTGATATGACCTTTTAAATAACTTTTCGGAGGACATAGTCAAGGGTAAAAAGCTCACTGATATAACTTGGTTGAACGAAAAGAAACTTATTCCAAAAACCTAAATAAACAATAGTCGAGCGTCTCCTCAATTATTTCTCATCAGAAATGTATAGGAATATATATTTACATAAACCCAATAGGTAACTAAAAAAGGTTTTCTGATAACATAGCTGTAATTTAATAGTAAATTACTTTAGATGTGTAATAAACAATTCCACCTTTCGGGGTTACATCGGACACGGGCAGACTCCTGTCTCAAGGACGACGTAAAGGAGTTTTACAGGCGATAAACTTCATTACAACCAATTTATGACGTCAATAAAGAACTCCACACCAAGAGCACTAGTACTAAGTGTACGCGCGTATAGGCAATATCAGGAGGCAATAGAGGCTGAAAAGCTATCAGCACGATCTGTACATTCCGAATGAAAAAAGGCAATATCACAAATGAACATCTACATACGTCAATATATCGCGAAGTATCTACATGAAACCGTTGAAGGAATTTCCAACGAGGAAAAGCGAGGGCAATTACATTCACGATACGATTATACCACAGTATGATATCTGCAATACGCGGAGTACGCCGCACGGTTTTAGTTTCAGTTTGATCATAAATAATGTTACGTAGCGAGTAACGTAATCTAATGGTTTTCTCACAATTCTATAAATATTACATACAGATGGTACCCAATTATATTATACTAGATAATCGCTGTAAAAGGTCAAGAAGGCAATAATATGTAAATTATTCATTGGGACTGAGACTAAAAAGGAATATAAAAATTTATTCTTGACGGTTTCTGTAGGAAAGTGTCTCAACCTAAATTAAATCTTCCATTCCCTTTACAGTCAACATAAAGTAATGTTTAAAATAAACTTTAATACACATATAAAACATCCAGACTCTAAAGCCGTTATTACCATTAGCACCGAACTTAAGTTATACACAGAAGAAATAATAATAATATAATCTTATACCAACATAATACTGCCAATATAGTCGACAAAGTGCCGACTAATCCACCATATCCATGTAAAACAATTGTTTCAAATGAGCCACTATATCCTCCAATTAGCAATCCCATCAATTACAAATCATTGTACAAATTGCTGCCATTACAGGCAATAGCCTCGCCGTAAAACATTAACAGCCTATTACTTCACTTCATAAACTCGGTAAAGAGAGTGGAACGGACCATTATAGATTTGTTGCTCGTTGTCCTTAATAAAAGGGCACGATTTTAGGGAAGTTAAATGAATATTTAACATTTTAATTTTGGCAAGCTATAGAAGACGATACTAAGAACATTCTTACAGAGAAAAATATAGCAAAATCACTGTAAAAAGATACAAATTTAATTGAATAAAAGCCAACCAATGTTCCCTAATGTAATTTAGAGAGCACTGCAAGCAACATCTACACTAACAGGAGTAATAGCCTAATAGGGCGTGTTATGCGGCTCCCTAATGAAAATCTAATTGGCTTTCACCAGTAGATATGTACATACAGCGTAAGTACAGCGGCTTATTTGAATTCATTTTAATTTAGTTTACTATAGCCCAAATGAAAATTTCTCAAGATTATTCTCCGAATGAAATTTTGCATCCACTGTTTTTAAATAAGGCGGACTAAATTTCTTTACTCCGTTGCATTTCTGTTTGTATCTATCAAAAGAATTTTAAAATCTCTGCTTCAAGATAATAGAGGAATCAAATATCAGAATAATAATTTAAATTGTATCCTAACTTTAATTCCTAACAATGATTAATCCATCTATCAGTTTCAGTCTTTACAAAATCTACTACTACTGGTCTCCCCTTAATTAGGATTAATCTACAAAGTAATAATCCTTCTCCTAGCTATTCTCTTATATGTTTTGGTAAGACCGCAAAGACCACAGGGCCAATGTTGCCAAAGGCTTGAACTTGGGAGGAAACAAAACCTCGGTTGACCAACCGCTGAGCAGGCGCGGCGGCAGGTAGGGCGGATGTTTCATAATTTATTCACATAGCTGCAGTTCTTTGTCGAGCCGTATGTTATAATTACGCGGGTGCGCTCTTTACACATACACTTAAATAAAGAACTACGCTATTGAAAGAAGTGGCCGGTACCATAGCGATAAGACTGAAATCACGTGAGCACATGACGCTGTGACCTCTGTGTCTGTGTCTCTAGCTTCATTGTAACAATTATATTACTCGTGAACGAGACAGACAGACAATATTTTAAATGTAATACCACATCAAAGCTAGTTTTTTGGATTATTTATTAATGAAGTCTTAAAATTTGTTAAGTATGAAAAACATGCATATTGTGGAAAATACATAATACCTAGGTTATATTTTGTGTGGACTGAATTTTGTTTTAAGATTCTCCTAATGGTTTGTGTCTGGTATGTTCACCCATATACTAGAAGAAAATCTAGATAACGTTTCCACGATGTTAGTCGATATACATACAATATTATTACAATTTATTTATAGAGAACAGAACACTCATAGTTAAAGCAATGTCCACAATGCCGAGAACAACAAGATACAACAACAGACGCATGTGTAGTAAATGAAAACAAAACTGAAAAGATGAATAATCGACCGTATGAATGTTTATCAAGAACTTCCATAATAACAACAGATTGCTCCCGCTACCACTCGACATAACGGTTATAAAAATACAAAAAATGTAACCAACATACCTAACATAGTGAAGTTTACTACACAGTAAAAATTCTCTCCGTGTCTGTCTAAGTATCTGTGTCTGATAATCTCAAAAACTTGAGCATGAATTTTCATGCACTTTTCCCCAATAGATAATTATAATGATCCACGAAGAATGTTCAAATCAATGGAGTAGTTGTGGTGCGGATCATACCTGTCATCGTCATCATACCTGTCATCGTCATCATACCTGTCAACGTCATCATAACTGTCATCGTTAGGATCATGTTCTATAAAGCGATCTTCAGGCTAGAAGTGTTTCATGAATAAAAATGTCACAGATAATAAAATCAGAGACACAATGTCTAACGAAAATGCAAGAAGACAGAATTGCTTACATCTTGCTAAGTTCTACGGCAATGCTATTTATTGATTAATAAACAGAACTGATACAATTTGCATGATGACCAAAATTAGTAACTCATGGCGTAACGATAATAGCTATCAATATAACTCGGTTATCGAACGACGGGTTACGATTACAGGCATAATACGATCAATAGCTTTCACGGAACGCGCTTCTGTGCGTACACTGAACATATAAATTATTCAGAAATACAATGAGTATGATGTTTGTATGTAGTCGGAGTTGCAAAATGATAATGAGGCTGTTTGTAAATTACTTTATTAAGCACTTAACGTGATATAATATAAACGCCAAACTACTTTACATGCTTTATAGTTTAGAGATTGTTTAAATTAAGAACACACTGTTGCAATAGAAGTAGATTTTTTCGCATACAAATATTTCTCATTTAATTTTACATTCATTGGCCGAAGTGCTCATCATATCAATGAAATAGATCTTTATAAAGTCGAACGTCAGAAGCGCATAATATAGATTCTATTCCTGAATTCGGTTTTCAGTATATTATACGTAATGCTGCAACTACGAGTAAATGGGGAACGAAAATATCTATTGCATTCAAAGATTAGCTTGGTTTACTTTGTTTATTATTCAAGCATCCAATTCTCACACTTACCTATGAACATACGAACTTATGTGAAAAATTATAATAATCGTCGTGGCATACCATGAAAATAATTTGTCAATATCTTTGTCATAATCACATAAACAGTTGGTCAAACAGTGGATTCGACACCCGTATCAAAACACCATAATCCGTCAGCTTTTACATGAACTACTTGACACACTTTCACTTAAACGGAAACAAACAGCGGCTCGTCAGTGAGCCGCAAGCCGCATGCCGCATGCCGGCTTCTTCCGGCTGTAAACAGCAGTACATCTCATATTAATATTAATTAATGGCGGAGTCGATGCACACTACGGATCACACTAACAAGCTCGCCTGCTTTCAACCATACCCATTAAAATATTCACAATCAGCTGACGAGAACTCTAATACGGGTACCTACTTTGGATTTTAACGAACGAAATTCAATGTAAGGCTGTGACCATAATAATATTTGAACATAGGAAAGTAAACAAAACACAAAGTAACAAAAGGAAAGTATTTTAAAATACTAAACTAAACAAACCGCCTCTTGCAGCACAACAATATACTTTACTCGGGTATCAACTACGAGCAACATAAAACACACCGCAAAAAAATACCGTTTGTCCAAAAAAACATTACACATAAAAACGTGTGAACGCAATGTTTCACATTTATACGGGAAAATCGCGAAGCTACACAAACCGGACTGGACTGAATGATAAGGCTGTATGCTACAGATAAAACATTAGTGACATAAACCCTCAAATATTCTGTTAGCACAACTGAATCCCTCATACAAAATTCATTCAAGCAATCCTATTAAATCATGCAAGAGCAACAAAATGTACTTGACATTTGATATTGTCTTTCCGTTTCAGAATTCCTTATGAACAAGTGCTGACTCGCTGAGTAATCTATACAAAATTAATGTAAAAACCATCGATAGAGCTCGCAACATGTATGCTGACATGTATGCTTGTAATTATCACATGTATGCTGACGACCTGCAAGTATATATTTCTTTTAAACCTTGTGAGACGGCTTCGGCTCTGGACAAGTTAAACTCTGACTTAGCTCGTATATCTTCATGGTCTGAGCGTAACGCACTTGTTTTAAATCCTAAGAAGTCTAAATTTATGATCCTTGGGACGCCTACTCAGGTTCGAAAAATTGGCCACAGGTATCCGAAAGTGACACTGGGTGGTGAGCAGATTCTTAGGGTGTCAGAGGCTCGTAACCTTGGAGTGACAATAGACGAAAGCCTTCGATTTGAGAAGCACATTTTAAACACTGCACGTAACTGCTTCTATAGACTTAAAGTTCTTTACCGCATAAGAAACTTCCTTACGGCCACGTTACGTGTCAACTTATGCGAAGCGTTAGTGCTGTCCCTTTTTAACTATGCAGACGCTCTCGTGGGCCCGCGTCTTCTAGCACGTACTAAAAAAGTCATACAGCGTGTGCAGAACGCCTGCGCTCGGTTCTGTTTTAATGTCCCTCCACGTGCACATGTAACACCATTCTTAAATAGCGCGGACTTGCTTAAAATGGAACCTCGGAGGCGACTGCATTTTGCTACTCTGCTATTTGGTATAGTGAGAAATAAGGAGCCGTTATATTTATTTAACAAATTGGCCTGGGATAGTAGCGACAGGCCTCGTCGGTTATTCGGAGTTCCCAAGTTGCTGTATCCTTCCAGCAGTACAGCAGCATTTAGGGGGAGCTTCAAATATAATTCTACGAAGTGCTGGAACAATCTCCCTCCTCCTCTGTGTAAACTGCTCACAGTAAAGGCTTTTAAATTCAGGTATAAACAGTTATTACTGGAGGAGCAGAAACAAACTTAGCTTAAATCATCTCATAATTATTAATTAAATCCGTTATTATACATAATTATTTATTAAATTTTTTATAATTTTATAATTACATATTAAATCTGTTATTAAATCCGTTATATAATTTATAAATTATTTAATTGTATGCATTTTTAAAGTTCCCTGATCCCATGCGCCAAACGTAGCCACCAGATAATAATAATCTATAATTTAGTTTTATATGTATTCAATTTGTAAAGAAAAAAATATATATCTTACCTACACGTACTACTGCAATTTGTTATGTGTCCATTTCTACCTGATTCCTCTGATTAATACGGTGTTGACAGATGACCGAGCTATCTTCACATAGGCCAGACTGAAAATCGGTGTCGCCTCGAACGACATAAGCCGAGTCTGGACCATTTCGAAGGCATTGCTGCAGCACAGACTTCATTTGTTACTGTTTTTTTTATCTTTTAACTTTATGATTAACGGTCTTACGGCCTTATTTTTATCAGCTTAACCTATTTTAGTCTCTGCTTGTTTTGTGAATAAGGGAGTGAGATTCTTAGATTTTATTGTTTGTGCTCTGCTACTTCGAATAAATGCTTTTTCTTTCTTTCAACATAAATCTATAGTAGTGACCTCCAGAACTACTACCGTTTGGAGACTTACCAGTCACGATGTCATGTAACTAATCGTACAGCTGTATTAATTAAATCGTAGTAAATTACGACATGACATGGGAATATTTTATTCCTCACTCCACATTGAATTGTGGATGTTGAACCAAAACAATTGGCCAACGACAATTCGGATTAGCGGTTACTTCTATGGATTAATTGAAACGGGTCGTCTCAAAAGCACCGACTCGTTCCATTACTTAAACCATGACATCATGTCGAAATACGTCATACACGTAAAAAAATAAATATTTTATATACGATTTTAAGTAATTTGAATTTGAAAATGGGTAGCATAAAATCATGTAGTGATAAAATGCTAATGAACCTGCTAGCCATGGCCTTGAATAAGGAACATTTTCTTAATCGCAACATTAATAAGGCAATTCACGGGATTCCGTCGAAAGCAGCAAATATATATTAATTGAATTTCTAACCTAATTCTCTCGATCGGATTCCCGTAGTCATGCAAAACCTAATTAAGGCTAGATATTGGTATCATGTGTAAACAATCGTTATGGAATTAATATTTAATAAAACCTGGTGTTCCTCACTGTCAGATGGCAGGCAGCCAGCGTGACGTGTAATTACGAAGCAGTGGTGCTTAAGCTTGCGCAACGTACGTCTTTGTTATGCATACCAGGATGATTCACTCAGATAATCAGCGTTTCTACATTAACACTTCAGTTATTAACTACGTGTGACGAAGCTCATTTCGTTCCTACAACGTGACATTGACGGCGAAGGCGTATTACGTTATCAAAGGCAGACTTTATACTTAACGATTGGAATCTTCTGTAATATGAAGCGTTCTAGATTAGGTAAATATTGGGGGATAAGAATGGCAGCCAATAAAGTTCCAACATCTTTGACGTCCATAATAATGTAAATGAGTAGAGAATGGCATTACATAAAGCCAACAGAAAGCTGCACCCGCTCATATTAGGCAAGACTTAAAGAAAGTGGCGTCATATCGGTAATGCGCAATGACGTTATGATTATTGACACCTAATGTAGGCGTACGTTGAGTTTATATCAGTAACTGATAAACCTTTGCTTTTATTAGTAGACACAATTTTTTTTCCTATAGATTTTAAACTTGCTATAAAAATCCTATTATGTATTTATTACTTTTAATTACCTTGTACTTTTAAATAGGTACCCTAAAGTTTAACTAATTAACATAAGTTAGGAGCTAAATATCTTATTTCTATTTTCGAACTCAAATATTTAGATACAGAAACCACTTTTGTTACAGAGACTTTTTCCATTTATAATTTTTCTAGACTACTGTTATCTTTAATAAGAACAGATCTTTTACAATACTAACAACATAAAGAAAACATAAAAGTTGCTCGAGATTCACAATACAATAGAATAGAAACAATGACAGTCAATGTTCACAGCGGTGCGGTCGACTATCATTCAAATCGCGATTTTTTCCGGCAACCACCGAGCGACGTCCTTCGAGTGAATCGATCCGTGTCTATTACAAATTACAACGATGTACTAACGATTTAGCTTACTGCATTCGAATTATACGAGCGAATGATTTAATTTTTGAATAGATAATCTGTCCAATTTTTTATTGTGAAACTTCTTCAAAGCACATAGATCCTATAATTATAATGAATTTGCAGATAATGAAATATGAACTAACACACTGCGTTAAGCTAAGCGGGGTGGCGTGACAACGGAAAAAATAGTATCGTATGACAAGGAACCTTTTAAACGTGGAATCTCGTGTGAATCATTCTTGGGATGAATCGATCCGTGTCCGTTACACTGATAAACAGAAAGTTAGACAATAGTCTGGCATTACAGGGTCCTGGCTGGAGCCGCTAGAGGATCGACACGGGGATTGAATGTCAATGTGGGTGGTCCTCGCACGCCGCGCCCGCTCACCACGGATAAACGATAAACTTTTACGGTCACTACAATGAACTTAATGCAGAATAAAATATTCAGTTCACCTAGATTTATGAGCCGCACGTTTTTGGAAATATTATAAGGTGGTTGTATTAGGAAATATGACTAGATAGGGCCGCATCCTCTTATCACTAAATCTATCACTAATCGCGAATACCGCTAATCCGTCCATTATACTTAATTATAATTTATAAATTCAAAGACACGTGCCATTAAGTGTTTCCACAATGTAAACCTTTAATTTTATAGCTAGGGGGAGAGGACAAGAAACGTATCCCTCACGATATGCACTTCATAAATCTTAAACGAATGCAATTCCAGCGTCTGCATCACACCAAATATTTTTTTTTTTATTTAATAAGCAGGTAACATTTAAAATTAAAATGTGTGCAATTCACACGTGTTAGAAGTGAAACCTTCAAAAATTTTGTTTTCAAGATAATGAGACGAAAGTAAAATTTCGGGAAGATGATAATTGTAGGTTTTACTACTCCACTCCACTCCACACCACTCAACTCAACTCAACTCAGTCTCCACTCATCTCTAGTCTCCACTGAACAGTTTCATTTCATAAAATTTCAAGTCACAAATCAAAAATCTTCGATTCTTAGAAAACGTATTCAAAAGATTGACCTTGACGTCTGACCCTCCGTTGCAATCTGATATTGTGCTCGCAAGTGAAATAAATGTTGATCGCCACTATTGTTGTGTGGACTGTGGTAGGTATCAACGTGGCGCGTGGGATCCGTCAGATGGATGCAGCATGCAGCATGTAGCGACAAACCGTGCTTGCATAATAGTGAGTCGACACTCGTAGCTCGTCACAGTCGTCACTGATCGCAGTACCACCGTGTCCCGGCTAAGGGCATTACTGCGTAACCCCACTTGAGCAACGGCCGCTGTGATCGGAATATTGGGTCTTCATTAAATCCGCAATTTGTTTTCCACTCGGATGATATGACAATATTTCCGAATACTTCTATTTGATTACCTTCGTGACCCTTTTGCATGATAAACCGAGTTAGAATATGCTAATAAACTACCACGGGACCATGTCTTTACATATAAAATATTGTAACAATATTCAAGTTATACCAATTATCTAAAAAGTTAGCTACTCCGTGAAATACTTACAATTATTTGTATAAAATGTTACGAAGGGTTAAAATACTTACCTAATAATGACAGCGTAAGCGCTATAATATTTATTTATTTATTTAATATATCTTAGTCACAGAAGACATACTATTAGCGTTTAACCTGCCATTATTAAAATAGCTATTAGGAGATGAATATTTAACAACAATATAAAGTTTAAAGATTTACAAACAGACTAGCACTCTTACAAATAATAGAACATTGACAAATTTTTAACCGACTTCAAAAAAGGAGGAGGTATTCAATTCGACTGTATTTTTTTATGTTTGTTACCTCAGAACTTTCGACTGGGTGAAACGATTTTGAGGATTCTTTTTTTAATCGAAAGCTGGTGCTTCAGCTAGATCTGAAGAGTAGTTTTTGAGTTATTTTGAAGTCGGTAATATTTTTCTTGGTAAAATTCATATTTACACTATTATAATACGGATTATATTACGAAGAATCTTAACTAGTTTTCTTAGTAAGAAAATTTCGTGTGCCTTGAACTATTTTCTTGTTACCAACAGCTCGTACTCGTAATTAAAGTTTGTGTCGGAGTGGATACAGTAGGGGAACTTTAATTTAAATCTAAATTATACATATTTATTCACCGGCTTCAATAATTCTTGACAAAAAATAACCGACTTCAAAATAAGGGATTTCGCTTAAATTTAAATCAAAATCGGTTCACAAAGTCGAAAGTTCTGAGCTAACAAACATAAATGAATTTTACCAAGAAAAAAATAACCGACTTCAAAATAACTCAAAAACTACTGGTCAGATCTAGTTCAAATAAGTGGGACCACACGACAAGCACCAGCTTTCGATTAAAAAAAATAATCATCAAAATCGATTCACCCAGTCGAAAGTTCTGTATAACAAACATAAAAAAATACAGTCGAATTGAATACCTCCTCCTTTTTAACCGACTTCAAAAAAGATTTTGACGATTCTTTTTTAATTGAAAGCTGATGCTTGTTGTGTGGTCCCACTTTTTGAACTAGATCTGAACACTAGTTTTCGAGTTATTTTGAAGTCGGTTATTTTTTTCTTGGTAAAATTCAGATTAGTTATTTGATGTCGGTTAAAAAATATAACCCAATGGAGAACCTCTTAATTTTTTTTAAGTATCTACGTTAATAAAAAATAAAGCATTGCTTTGGTAGGAGTGTTGGAATAACGTTTCACTAATAGTCGACTTAAGAATTAAAATAAATTTTACATACAAAATACATAATATTCATAATATGACGTTTGTCTCACGTTACATTTCACTACTCAGTTTATACTGATCCCGAAGGTATTGGCTATTTCAACTCCGTTACAGTATAGTTTCCGAGATGATTTCCAGTTATGAACCTTTCATTGAAAATTATGTACCTTGTGTTGAAAATACTTACACCGAAGACCTCACTGTTTAATAAAAACTACGTCAGCCAATACTCACTTTATAATGATGGAAATTATAATAGGCATTTGCATTCATAAATGTTTGGCTAAATTCATATAAACTGAACGGTAAAGATTGCCAATAAGTTATTAGATCCCCGCTTCTGGATATCGGTTGGAATAATTGAAATCATACATGTTCCGTTCACCTGTTATCAAAAGTACCCCAGAAACATTAACATGAGTTCAGTGATGTCATTACTCTCTAGCAATCGACTCCCGATAAAAAGGTTATCAACCTCTAGCAACGCTTCCGGTACATTATCGATCTTCTCATGAAAACACTCCTTTCCGCAACAGCCATAAAACCACGACCCAATGGCACCATGCGGTCAAATAAATTGGCAATCAATGGACGGTTCTCCCATTAGCGCCAACCAAACTTGAACTGAATGGACCCAGTATAATTTCATTATCATTCGTTTGACCTTCAGCTCCAGTATTTTATTTTCATACACAGGTTGCAGCAACATTTCGACATAGCGAATAATTTTAGTGTTATTATAAACATGATTTAAATAAATAATTTAAAATAAAATAAACCTACCTAAATACCTAAATCGTCCACGGAGTTCAATAAAATGTTTCAAATTTTTATTTAAAGAGGCTCCTGTCTTTCATCTTTGCTTATTTAAAATTCAAATTTCATTATGAGTCGAGTTCAGATGAAGCTGATATAATTGACGCTGGCGGACCCGTCTATTTTAATATTCCATTCGCAAATCATGAAAAAGAAACAAGCAGGGAGGGCGGTTTTATTTGCAACCACATTATAAAGTGGTGTTTTTTGTGACAAGAACATAAGATGCATATGGAGATATTTACAGCTTTGCCAAAATTGTTGATTAGAACACTATTTTGAAGTTAATTAGTTAATGGTACAGAGTAAAATCATTAGATATTTTGTTAAGTAACATGACAGTTACAGTGTAATATCCATTTAAACAAGCTTAATATAATCTATCACGCAATTAAATCATCGTTCCCTCAATTTCATCATAATTTAATTCTATTAAATGTGTTGCTATTCATTGTTTTATTTTAATTCGGGTTAGATGGTAGATATTAAGTTTACGAGCAATATGTTTTTTCATCTTGTGTCCGCAACTCGCAACTTAGAAAATAAATAGGTACCTAAAATAAAAACTGCTACGAAAATAATATACTTTTAAAGATTTCTGGATGAGAAAATTAAGATCTGTAAAGTTATACAAACTTTAATGTAATCACCACTCCCGCCTTTGACTGGAAATAAATCATTCCGGAGGGTCACGCACGATAGCGATCTCGTAGCGCTTTACGTAAGCTAACAAAGCCGCACCATATTAGTAAACCATAAATAATTCAGCAGCTACGAGGACGAGGGCGGTGCGGTTCAGCCACCGCTACAGATCTCCTGAAAAGTTCATCCAGTGAAGTCGCAGCACGTTAACCTGGTAAATCTAACCGCAAGGTTGGTTAAGAGTAATTTGTGGAGACGATGCGGTCGTGCATGTTGAACTCACGGTCTCCGCAGCTTTATTTATTCGTCGTTACGTATTCACAGAGCCCAGACGATTCACTGCATTTAGTCTGCCACTACTGCGACGCTAATATTATTGAATTTGTTTCCAGGTATGGCAGAGAACTGAGTGGGTGAAAAAATATGTGCGAACCTATAATGTGTAAAGAGACTATTCCGAGTGCTGACAAAGCGCGAGTGACTGTTAAAGTTAAGACAATGTGCGTGTGAAGTGCGATCACGACGTCAAATAGTTCGAAGTGGGGGTCGCTGGCGACCGTGGCCAGCGATGGTATGGACTTTGTACTGGGCAATGAGAGCGACGGCTTGTGGAACGCGACGGAGGAGAGGGAGGATCCGGATCTCTACAACTACTGGGCATGGAGCATCATCGACGGTGCGCTGATGCTGCTGATAATCAGCGGCAATACCCTGACGATCCTCGCGGTCACTATGAGCAGACGCTTATCCTCGCTGGTCTCCAATCAGTTCGTGCTTAACCTTGCCATATCCGATCTAATGGTGGGGCTCACTCTCCCTTACCACCTGGTATTCTACATCGACGATGAGTTCGGCAAGATCAAGTGGTCTTGTCTCATGCGATTTATTCTGATAATACTCGCGTGCCTCGCCTCGATTTATAATATCATTGCTATAGCAGTAGACAGGTAAGAATTTCGTGCACCCACCAATGTTACGGTCTCATTTTGATTCGGTTAGCCACCCTTCAACCATAATTCAAAAGTATGGAAATTAAACTAAAAATAGAATGCCATAACCTTTTTCACGTCACTAAACACAAATACTGCATAATATCATAAACTGCTCTATGGGATATAATCTGCATTACAGATTCCAAAGATTTTAATACAATATTATATTTTTACTTCCAGGTATATTGCGATAGTGCACCCTCTACACTACAGCCGATATATGACAAAGGTCATAACGCGGTTGCTGATGAGTGCAACGTGGTCAATTGCCCTGTGCATCAGCTGCATTCCAATGTTCTGGAACGATTGGCACGAGGGGGTCCCTTGTGAAATGAATCTGGTAACTACTTTTAATTTCATTTCAAAGTAGGTAAAATGTTACGCACACAATCTGTTTTATGGCGGTATCTAACCATTATACATCGACAACTGTAATAAACCCATAAGAAGACCCAATTCCAATCTAGATGGATCACGGAAGATAAAGATCCTAAAGACTCATTAATTTTATTTGGTTTGAGTGTGGTGGCATTTTTATCACTAGTTTTTCCACACAACAGAAGCGGTTCGTATACAAACTTCCCCCATGCACTGACTGCTAAACACATCCTGTTATCTGCTATCAATATATAAACAAGGCTATGAATATTTAAGTTGTGATAAGTACTGATAAAACGTAATCTAAAAGCTATTTGATCGAAATAATTTTTTGGTATGTTAATTAATCGATGGAGGACGTCATAAAAATGTAGGATAACTGAATTGCAGTAGCAACTATAGTTTCAACCAGTCAACCACCTTTGCGTCTGCTGATATTATAAAGGAAAATAAGGAACATTCTTAAGTTATTGCAGAGTTAATATAAAAATTAACCGTTACTTTCCAGGTGGTTCCTAAGACGTACACCACAAGTATCCTGGCTCCGATGTTCTCGCTGATATGGATGGTGATGTTCATCCTGTACTGGAGGATTTGGAGGGAGGCGACGTGCCACGCGCGGAGAATGAGGGCAAACACCTGCTGCCCAACAGGAGCCAATGATTGGAAAAGCATTCAGGTATTATTGTCTTAAAATTTTATAAAATAAGCCTCCTTGTAAATTATTCTGACATTATATCTGAATCCATATGAATTATACCCACAAAATGAAATTTTTGATAAAAATGATAGTTTTGATTTTTTGTTTGTTTGTAATGGATAATATCAAAAACTACTGGACTGATTTCAAAAATTCTTTCGTGAATAGGATGCTCCATTGTTTCAAGTATGTTATATTTTATTTTTTTTAATTACGAGATCTATACGAAAACCGAAGCAAAGCGAGGGAGATTACTAGTGTGATATAACAGTATTCAACATAATATACATTATATTGTATCTTTGACTGTTTATGTACATACAATTGTATGTGCACAAAAAACCACTAAGGTTTAACGACCCTGTGATATCAATCTATGATCTACGATATGATATATGTACATACATTTATGAATAGTAAAAAACCCTAGTATTTTTGCGTTATGCTTTTTTATGTTAATAGTTGACAAACGAACGGACTTGCCACCTGAATGATAAGTGGTCACCGCTGCCAGTAGAAGTTCGTTACGTACTTCAAGCTTTTATAAGTTAAATAAATTAATATTAAAAAATAATATTCCAGGTAGTGCTCCTCGTGCTCGGTTCCTTCTCCATATGTTGGATGCCGTTTGTCGTCGTAGCATGCGCGCAAACACTGCCGATAGGCGCATTGCACAATCCTGTTGCGTATCGCCTAACATCATCTCTCGCTATGTCTAATTCTGGGATAAATCCTTTGATCTACGCTTGGAAGAACGCCGGCTTCCGGGCGGCATTCGCTAAGCTACTCCGCTGCAAGAGACCGGACACCTCAGAATACAGAGGCTCTCCAGCGCCGGAAAGGAAGAGAGGGTCTGTAGCGCTACGCGAGGGCTCCATCACACGCTCCAGCGCACCCAGCGGGCTGTCGAACCTGGGCGGGAGGCCGGCTAGGTTGCTGTATGTGGAGCGCGAAACGGACACGTCTCGATGCCGGATCATAGAGAACGCAGGGTATACCGACAGCGACAGAGGCGACGCGAACCCCTCGTACGCTCCGGACGGACCTACGCCAGTGCACCGGGCTCCCAGCCGCCCCCCAGACGTAGTGTAGTGTTCATTTAACTTTCAATAAACGTTCTGTGGGAAACGTGAAACGCTTCTAGAGTTTAAAGTTGTTAGTGAGTGTAGGTGGTACCCCTTCGCATTTAGGGTACTCGCCTATTTAAGTCTACGCTCAAGTTTTTAAAAGCTTTATTGTTGAATTTTTATTGAGAGATTCTAATAAGTTCCCTGCCATAACAAATTTTAACGTGAAAATGTTCTTTGTCGAGTAAATGGAGATGTTTAAAATTCGATTAGAATAAAATAATTGATGTAAAAAAATAAAAAACAACAGATCATGTGGCTTTTAATTGTGTTAGAAAGTATCCTATAACATTCATAATAAAACTACAAGTAGATAATCCAGTAACTCAGAATTTTTGCATTTATCCTCCATACTGCGTTATAGGAATTAAAAATTAAACATTGTATGTATATTACTCGTATAAATGATATAGTATTCAGTTAAAAATGTGCATTTTTAAAGAATTTCAATAAATACGAAATGAAACTTTAACAGTTTCAAGTTTCGTACATTTATGTACCTACTATTATGTTTTCTGTGGTTTCGTTGCAATTTTGATAGCTTTATCTCAAAGTTGTGCGCAACAGATTAACACAAGGTTTATCAATTATATGATATATGTTGTTTGTTATTTACGATTCCTGATATCTTTACAAGTTTTGTATGTTATTTACGGCTCCTGATATCTTTAGAAATTCTAAGACTTCGTACTCAAATAACAAAAAACTATAAAGGGTCTACGGGTAGCTACTCGATACCGTCACTAAACCGTACATCGAGTTATCTTCTATCTATATTTTTTTGTTATAATATAAAAGGCAAAAGTGATTGTCGGATGTATCAACGCACAGGCCAAACTCTTAGGGCTAGAAACTTAAAATTTCACACACGTACTTGTTATGACGTAGGCACTAGGCATCCACTAATGATAATAAACAAAATAATAATAAACGCTTACACACTCATACCCCCGCAGTAGGTTTATATCTGAGTCGCGGGTGGCATGGACGACACATATAACATCACAGTAACACCCATGACCCGAGTACAAATATTTATCTGTCACATAAATATCTGCCCCGGGAATCGAACCCGGGACCTCTCTCTTCGCAGGCAAGGTCACTACCAACTAGGCTAAAGGGTCGTCAAAGGTTGAAAGTATTGTTATTTTTGGGTTCTTCTTCTCTTCTTCTCCATCTCCCTCTCCCTTCCTCTCTTCCTGGTTCGTTCGTTCAGTTAGTCATTCACCCATATTTTATTCATTCATACTTCGTTCGCTCACTCAATCATCTCAGCTCATGCAATATACTATACAGGGGTAGGGAACAGTATGTGGCCAATCATAATATACCCAAGGAATATGTGGCCAATCATATACCCAAGGAATATAACGCTATAAATATAGCAGCTGATCCTGATACTAAATTTTATACAACGTCAACTCATCTAAAATACCGCTACTCGGACATGAATTATATTTATTACACATTACAGATTCAAAAAAATTTTACAAGTACGAGTATTAAGTGTAATTAAAATTAAATAGATCAGTGAAACAGCGCCATCTAGATAAAACCTAACGAACGTAGTTGAACAGTCAACATAGCGCTGTAGCTCAGTTGCCAATGCTCATAAATATGGGTAGATGGCGGTAGTATTAACTGACTTTTTTTTCAGTAATATTGTATTATACTCGTTTTAAACAAGAAAGATTCACTTAATCAATGTATTTTTAATGTATTTCCAAAAAAAAAGGTAAGAAAGTAGTGATTGGGATACGAAAAAACAAAGATTATATGGTGTATGATGAATTAACCCAATAGTGCATTTTTACAATTGGCTATTAGACAATTTATGGAAAAATATTTTAAAATTTTCGTAGTTTTATTTTATACCTCTTACAATATTTATTTTTCTCATAAAAGTGTTATTTAGTAGGAAAAAAATAACTTTTAATCCATTAATTTTAAATTTGCGCGAAAATAGTCCGCCATCTGTCACTTGCTGGCTGTGACGTCACATTTCAATTAACAAAAGTTTACGCTCTAACTCTGAAGATATTTTAAGTGAAAAACTTACACCTTTTTCACAGGAATTGTGAAAATGACAAGCTACAAGACGTGTGCAGTGCCTATGTGTAGAAGTACTACAATTAAACCTGACAAATTGTTTATACCTACACGTTTCTAAATGCCCTCAACGTCGAAAGCAGTGGTTACAATTAGCACGTCGAGACCCAGAGTTAACATCTGTTATATCAGCAATATTCTTTTGTGAGGACCACTTTGATGTAATTATTTAGAAGAAATCAACTTAGCCTCTGATTTACTAAAAAAACAAATTAAACCTAACCTAATATTGTTCATAAACATAACCTATAAGTAATTTAAAATCATTAGTAATATGGTGTCGTTAAGGGGACGTTGAGGAAAAACTTACAAAAAAATCCCCCTGTGACCACTTAGCAAGACTGACCAATTTTACTTTATTAATTTCAGTACTTACAAGGAGGTTTTTGCATTCCGAAACTCGGTAGAGCATAATTACTTTTTAACAAAAAATAAAACCTACGAAAAAAAAACTGAAAAGCAAAAAATAAAATAAACCATTTAGTATTATAAATTAAGATCCGAAATTAACAGTAAATAAATAATTTTGAGACCGTGCCAAACAAACAACCAAAATTAATTACATAAAATTCATAATATTATGAGGGCAGCGGCATGCGATGCACACGGCAGCAGCAGCAGCGCGGCGCACAACTTTCGCCGTTTGTTTTTTCATTGGTTTGGCACCGCCTCAAAATTATTTATTTACTGTTAATTTCGGATCTTCATTTATAATACTAAATGGTTTATTTTATTTTTTGCTTTTCAGTTTTTCTTTTTCGTAGGTTTTATTTTTTGTTAAAAAGTAATTCTTTTTTAATTTTTAGTTGCTATAATACTTTTAATTAATAATAAATTATTGATTTTATGAATTATAGATTCAGTTACCAGGTAAAAATGTAATAGATGAAATATCAATCATCCCCTATTTTCGTACCTATAGGGGTAAAATTTTGTTTCGAAATTTAAACAAGAGTAACCTCAAGGTACACACTATTCAATAAAAAAAGAACCATCGAAATCGGATCATCCAGTACAAAGTTATTGGGGTTAACATGTAAAAATTCCGGGTAAAAACCGGGTGAATAATCAATCATTCCCTATTTTCGTACCTTTAGGGTGGGAATAAAATTAAAAAAAAAATATGGGACCAACTTCAGGACATACCCTATCCAATAAAAAAAGAATCATCCAAATCGAACCACCCTGTGCCGATTTCTGCGTGATCATACATTAAAAAAAATATATATATACGTGTCGAATTGAGAACCTCCTCCTTTTTTTTTCGTCGGTTAAAAAGTCAGGGTTACACGCAAAGAAATTTGCGACCATAAATGAATCAACTTGAGGCAAATTCGCACTGTCAGCTTTTGTATAGCCTGACTCCATTTTACAAAACCTCTCAAAAGCAGAAATCAAAATATATCTTATTAATTTTCTCAGTAAATTGCACAGTGCACACGATATAGTTAGTAGTACACGACGCTTATTTTTTGAATTGTGACGTCATAACATGCTCAATCATGGCCGCCCGCGTTTCGGTTCTCGTATCCACAGGTAAAAAAACTCAAATATATTTTTCCAAAGTAAAAATATTTACAATTTATTTTCATGCAAGAAACGTATTGTATAATAATTGTTAAACATTATGCAACCATATTTAACACATTTCATATTTTACCGTGATAACTGTCAAATAGCCAATTTCATTACTAACAATAGTGCATATCAATTTCATGACTAACTTATGACTTATGAGTTAATTATACTTTACTGCAATCCAGAAAGTTTTGTTATTAGTTCTCTGTGTTATTATTAAATAAATAACAATAATACTCACTAATACTTTTAAAAAAGTTTTCCGTATCTGTAGTAAGGAAGTATTTGAGAGGTTAAATATAAACCATACTGGGACAAAACATTATGGATTACAATAAAGGTAATGTAAATAAAAAAACTCACCTCAACTCCAGTCACGCCGAGTGCTGTCACCAAATTGGGAGTCATCCTGAATGGCACCTTCTCCGGCACGCGAAGAGTCTTCCCCTTCTCGAAACACACGTTATAGTCTATGTGGACCACCTCACCCGACGCTAAGTCCACCAAAACATTGTCCAAATGTCTGTCACCCAAACCGATTATGTAACCGATAGCACTCATTACGGCGACCGAATAACTATATCGACGCGTCATTTGCCACCACTGCTCAGGAGACACACTACTGCACCATAGCTCCCTCCACAGAAGGTCGCGTGGAGTCTCCGCGGTTAGCTCCTCTAATACTTGTTTCAGTATTGACACTGGCCACTCTTTCCGATTCTCCGTGGATATGCCTGCCTCCTTCAATAGAGGAGTGAGCTTGTTGTAAAACAACTCTGAAGGGCGTGGTATACTGACTGGTTTATTCAATTTTGAAGACATAAAAACAGCTTCCCGATTTTGCCACCGCTTGTACAGCGCGAATAAGGGGGTCACGTTGTCCACCCAGCTGATCAAGCCGGAGCGAGGCCCCAGTGGGATCACAGAATAATGACGTGCCCGGTACGTTTGATTATCATTATGCTCCGAATCTCGAGCTAGCATCGTATTTGTTATGGACAATAATTGCATTATTCTTTCATCTAAATGCAAATCCTCCAAACCCTTGAATAAGTATGTGTAAGCTTTCCCATCAGACCCATAAAATATTAATTTCTTTGGTCTTGTCTTGGTTGGTAAAATAGCAACGTTGTTTTCTACAGATTTAATTGTGATTCTTACGGTCCTTTGGTTAGTATACAGACCAGGCATTGTTATCACGGTGTCTTTCATTTCCGCCAATATAGGACTAATATCAGACATTCTCAAAATATATGATGTACGCTTATTTACTTTCTGCTGAAGTTTAATTTGCAATTGTTTTAGTGGCGCCCACGAATCTTGCGGTTTTTCCGGATTTGCTGGATTCTTCAGTTTATCTATAACATCAATAATTAAAGACTGGAATTTATGTTGGAAAGCGGTTTCATGTGGTGTTTCCGGTTTAGCAGATGTTATTTGATGAAGTTGTTCCAAAACAAATACTACGGGATCAAATATTATTCTATGTTTTTCTTTAATTAATTTTTCTTTGTCTTCTGACGATAAGTTTGCATTGTTTTTGACTTTAACAATTTCCGTTTCGAGTTGCATTAATCGTTTACTAAATTCAGAATGATGTTGAACTAATGTACCAAGACATAATTCGTCCCATAATAAATTAATCCTCTGTAGTTCTTTTACTAACAATTTTACTTGTAGAATAGTTGTTGGTGCTTGCTTTGCAAGAGTCTCTACCATGTCAAGGAAACAGGAGTTTAATTCATTGTTTATAATTTTATCACTTGCTGCATCTTCTAAGTCCAGATTATTTTCGTCAACATCTGCGTCGTCATTAGAAAGAAAAGATCTTGCTACACCTAAGTCAGTCAAGCTACTTCCTTCGTTTTCCACAGCTCCGACAACCGCAGGAAATGTAATAAGATGAGGGGTGTCTTCTGCCAATCTACATAGTAAATCAGAAACACACTTTCTGACGTAAGTTTCAGGATGATTAAGCCTTGAAAACAACTGAGGAATTATAACTTTCCAGGGTTGTGTAGGCGTATTAGCTAATCCGGATTCTAGGACTGTTTGGAGTTCCATAGCATGTTTAACTATGAGACGGAGAAGCCTTAATGTTGCATTTACAACTGCATTTTCTCCACTGTGATTAATATAATCTGATGCGCAAATCAGCTGCAAAAACTTGAAATAAGCATCAGCTGAAAGTTCAAAATATGAAAATACTCGTTTCTGGGCTTGCCGCCAAATATCTACCAATAAAGCAAGATGTTCAGGATAAGCATTATTTAAGGACGGGACAGTACGAAGGTGATTTTCTATCATCTCAGATGTATTGATTTCATTCCAATCTATGTCCTCATCATCACATGATGCTTTTGTTTTAGAAAGTATTTCACATACCGCTTCAAAATCCTGCGGCGAACAACCGATCATCACACTCTCTATTTGCAATTTATCATTATCAGTAAGTTGTTCTCTTGTTTTGGAGCTGAATTCGACCATTTTGCGGCCCCATCTGAAACACCATGCAGCAAAATTGGCCCATGCTTTAGCAAGTCCAGGACACTGATTTACTCCAAATTGCAACAATTTTCCAACAGCTGAATCTGACAATGGTATAACATTTTCTGAGATATTATTATCAACCAAACCTATTTCAGGCAATGCAGAAATAAGTTTTGTCAAAGGCGAGTCATTTTCTAAGACTATTTCAGTTTCGTTTTGAACCCACTTGGATAGAGTTAAAAGCATTCTAGTACCTCTTTCACGTAACTCATAACTCTGTTCTCCCATCGCCAGCCTTTGTGAAAATCCGAGGGAAATGCTTGCACATAGATTTATAGCATGTACTTTTGATTCTTCTTTTGCGTATGTAACTTTACACAATTCAGCTAAAGCTGTTGCGTTATTCAAAGTCCAAATATCCAGATCATATGTGTTTGAAGACATAAGAAGAACATTACTTAATTCGTCTAGATTGTTAACATTTGCTATATACATTTGAAAAGCAGTATTATGCTTAAAATGTTTCAATAGTTCTTGTTTAGCCATAATCAAATTGGTATTTTTTCTCGCACTCTTTATGACATCTAAGCGTAAACACTCTGTAAAGAATAAATTTTCTTCTGTCATGTTCAATTTCGTAAAATATTGATTCCACCATAATAAACGACTAAGATTTTTTATATCTGTACCATACTTGGTTTCTTTTACACCTGATGGTTTAAAGGGATTTAATATGAGTTTTCCATTTTTAACTATATCTCTCAATCCATAATTTGCTAACTGCAACACAGCAATATCTTTTAGGTAATGAACTGTGTTTGTTCTAGCCAGCTCCTCAGCACTGGCATTCAGTAAAGATGCGCAATCTTTCAACAGCATGTCAACTTTATCATCATAATCATTGTAGTATATATTCAGTGCTGTGCATACCATTGTTGATTCCACTTTATTAAGCAAACCTTGACAGGAACATGTGTTCTTATGAATTTCACGAGATTCAGTGTTTAGAATGTCCCAATTTCCCAAGAGCTCCGAAAAGTCTGTATTATCTTCATAGAGTTTTAATGCACAGAAAGAATCCCATTGAGTTGTTTGTTTCCAATCTAAATCATTTTCCTTCCACTCTTGCATATCTTCCCAATTCTGTATATGTTTATAGCTTTCCATTATTTGTTCGTGGGTAAATTTGCGGACCCTCAACATATCCCTTGAAATCATGGCTTTCTCCCCATGACTGTCATTTGTACTTTGATTTAATTTCTTATAATATTCAATAGCTATTTCATGGCGGGAATTAGCTTGTTCAGCAGCTCCCTTTAACCAGTGGAATTTAACATTAAATGTTTTTTTGATCCAAACATAAAGCCCATGTAGTACTTCAGGTTCTTGAAGTTTGATCAATGCTCTTGCCACACTTATTGTGATTGCCTCAATATCTATGTTAGTTTTAGAGTTTGCAGCATTTTGGAGTATCAAAGAGGCATGATAAACAGCAGCTCCTAAATGACCTGAATATAGACTGTCAGCTAAAGCTGCTGGGCGTACTCTTGACAGCCATTCCTCACATGTGGAACGGTTCGTACGATAAAATCCTTTAATGAGTTTGGTGGGCCCCAAGGGCAGAGCAATTGCAGTACCTTCTCTTGCATTATATATGTATTTCTCTAAAAACATCATGAATTCTATTAACCAACGCGATCTTCTTTGTTCAGCAATGACAACATCTAAAACTTTTAGTTTCTCTGTAGCCACGTACCTTGTTTCTAATGATGTTGTTTCTCTTGCGATTTCTTTCAGAGCACCTTCTATTTTCATAAATGTGTCCTGCGGTTTCCCAAGTGGTGTTTTCAATTTTTGTATAATACAAGCATGAGCTAATTCTGAAAGTGCCCAAATGATACAGTGTGATGTAAAATTCATAGCACATTGTCGAAAGAATAATAAGTGATTGTCTAAAATTTCAGGGCTTTGTAAGGGCCATGACGACAAAAATGCATCTAATGTAAAACTTCTATCACTGGCCATTGAATGAAGTAAACTGTATGCAATAGTTTTGAAATGGGAATCAGACAGTGTCTCTAAAGATCCTCTCATCAAATACTCCTTTATGGAATTGAACTTGGAGTCCATTTTGAGCACTGTAAGGCTTGCATTTCTACATGTGAATGCTTTTATTGTTTGTTTGTCTAATTCTTGTTGGACAATATCCCAGGGCAGCTGAAATAATATTTCCTTACAGATTTTTGCCAGCTGATCATTTTGATTGTCTATGTTTAATAAACACAAAACTGATATAGTTTTCAGTAAAACCACATTCCATGTAAGGGACTTATTTTCCAATAAGTGCTGGCAGTTTTTCAACACAAGAACGCATATTACACTGTCAAAACAGTAGGCTACGGACAGCATATTAGTTACTAATACCAGAAAGGTCTTAGACATGCTAACTATGGGCAAGTACTTGTCTAATTGCACAAATATGTCTGATATCCAATTTAAGACAAGAAGTAATGTTTCTTGTGACGCATGTTCAGCTAATACAATGCTCAATGTATTAAGTATAACTGCAAGATGCCCAGAAGTAGGGCTGGTGCCAGTGACATCTCCTAAACTTAGATTCGAGAGTCCAAACAAATCTGTAGTTCTCTGTTGAGAATTTGTCACCAAGTCACTGGAAGCGATGAAATGGCTGTTTTTCTTGCAATGTGAATAAAGCAAGAATAGTATAGCATATTGTAAAGCTGGTCTCTCTCTCATCATGGTTTCATTGTGTGGACACATTTTAATTGCGAGTAGTTCCAGAATACTAGGCTTCAAGGCCCACATGCCTATGATGGAATTGCTAGCATTGGCCAGCTCTGACAGGCATTGGAGGTAAAATATAACATTTTTCTCTGCATCTTCAGCATCTACTTCCTCACTGTATTCAGACTGTATTATTTGTATGTCCGGTATTATGACTGAGCAGGAGTTTTGAATATCAGTTAAAACAAACTTGTATGTTTCTTGCAAAAGCGGGATATTCTTTAAATTGAGTAAGTTACTGTAGATTGTCATGACACCACATAAAATTTGCTGGCTTTCTGAGTAACGCAGAGGACGCAAAAGAGACTCTGGTCCAATAGTTTGATTGATAAAATCAATTGGCAAATTTGATGCTATTTCTTTTATTGTGTTGGAAATAAGATTAATAATACTTAGACACCCACTCTCATCAATTTGCAAGTAACCTCTCATTTCCATGGTTATTAATGTAAATAAAGAAGGTGAGCAAGAAAAAGATTTACCTTGTAAATATCTCACAAGCAACATGATGCACTCATTGCCCGCAAGCAATAACTCTGATTCAGCTTCTTGCTTCAATGTTTCGATTAACACCTGCAGGATTTTTGTTAAAGTTTCAGTAAGAAAAGTCCACGACACTGTCAGAGAAACATTGGGGCTCAATAAGTTTCCCAAACTTTTAACTACAATGTTAAAAACATTGAGGAATGATGCTATCTTCTGTAGACAATCTTCATGGCTGCTGGCTTCTGCGTCATTTTCCCTTTTCTTGGGATCCAAGTCATTGGCATAAGATACCATATCTTCGACAAACTGGTTAAGTAAATTAACAGAAAATCCAACATCTGCTTGCCAGTGGCGACTCAATTTAAAGAGAGACTGAAGTGCAAATTCCTTAATCTTTTTTGGCTGAGCATTATCCACATGCCAACCGACCAATATATCAACAGTATCTACAAAATGATTAGCAAAATGCTCTGGGTAAGAGTTTGATATCACTATCATAGCATTAATTGCTGCAGTAAAAACATCAGATGAGTCAGTCCCTTCTATAATAGTCTGAAGCCTTTCTAGAGTGAGTTCGACAAATTCTGACAAAGCCGGTGTTTGAATGTCTAGTTGGAAGGACTCTGTGAAGGAAAGAGTAAGCAGATGCTTAATCGAAGAGTTTTGTGTATTATATGTATTAGCAATCCAATCTAGATGCTTATGAAAATCATGTCCCATGACATAACCAATCCTTCCCAGCACCACTGCAGCACTCTCCTTTGTTTCAGGGCCCGGTGCATCATACAAAACATCCAGTAGTGATTCTACCAATATGTCATAAGATCTACGTATGTATCGCGCATTTTCTGGCAGCATTACAGCTTCCTGCAGTTTGCTGCATATCTCTAATGATTTCTCTACGTCAACCTCCGCACACAGACGGCGCAACAGCTTAGATATGCGTGGATCTTCGGGAAGATTGACCACCAGGTCGGATCGTTCGTAAAATTTATTGCTGCTCCCGTGCGACCAAGAGTCGCTATTGGTTTGTGCTAGCGATTCGTGGTATTTGTAGGAATTTTCATCTCGGTCTCCCCGTGGCGGGAAACCGCCGCGGCCTCGCCCTCCTCGTCCGCCGCCTCTCGAGTGCCGATACTCCGTGATTCTCCAGCGGCCTCGAAAACGTCCATCTCTGTGCGGACCACCAAAAGACGAGGACGTATCGAATGGAGCAACATAACCTCTGACCTTATCATCTGCTGTGTTTTCTTGACCGATTTCGTCCCTATCGGGAGCCTCGGAGTTCTCCGTCTCCCGTGGATTTCTAGCTTTATGATGTGCTGTAGTCGATATCATCACTAGAATTTACATTAGATACGTAAATAAAACCACACATGGCCGCGAAATTTTGTAGAAAGCGATCAAAACTAGGCAGACAAACGTTCTCAGCCCAAATTCTTAGGTTCTTAGCTTACGACTTACGCCAACAGACAACAGAGACGACAGTCAGACAGTAAAGTGTCATAGAGAACGTCATGCATGTCATCGAAACGAAAGACGGTTGTCAGTCATAAAATGTGCAAAAAATTTAACCAAAAACGCATTAACAAAAATAATAGATTAACAAATATCCATCCTATTTTTCACTGTTTATTTACCAACAAATGACTTTGCATTGCAATCTAAAGTCATTTCATCATGATTGTAATCCAGTTAGACTATTATATCCATGATATCACCTTTCTAAGACTATCATAGATCTATATTCTAGACTATTATATCTATGACTTAAACAAGAGGGCTGTGGATAATTTGACGTTGATAGACATTAAAACTGACAGTTCACCAATTCAAATGTCAAATAAAACGTGCCTCATGTGCTTGTAAACATTTTTATTTTTAAAATTTTCAAAATGAAATCTACTAAGCGAATACATGATTTCAAAGGTAATACATTCTAGATGATACAACGAATAATATTGAAATATATAACAACATTATTAATGTGCCAGTTATCTATTTTCAGCTTTAGAACTTAAGCTGAGGGACGATTCTACATCACCACATATAATTTATTTCAAAGAACATCTAGTAAGGGATTATACAAAAGACAAACCATCAGGACGAACTCTGTTTATTATCAACGTTCCACCCTATGCCGATGAAGAAGGCCTCATCAATGCATTTCGGGACGCTGGGACTGTGGAGTCCGTCCAGTTCTATAGCAAGCCAGGCGCGGGTGAGATAAAGACCCACAAATTCATCCAAGAACTGCCTAAACCAAGCTTTAGAGTGAGTTATCTAGTTTTTGAAAAAGTGTCTCATTTAAATAAAGCTTTGAATTTAACAAAACTATGTCCCATGAATTCCAGTAAACATGAAATCAAACTAGGTATTGACAAGTGGATTCAGGAATTCAACAGTTCAGTTCTATTGCCCAAAGTTTTAAAAGATAAAGTAGAAGACTTCATGAAAGTCCATGATGAGAAAATAAAACAAAAAGAGAAGAAGGACAAACAATTGGAACAGGAGGATGACGAGGGCTGGATTACGGTCACCAAGAGAGGTAAAGTTCAGAGTTTTGCTCGGACGGAGAAAGTAGAAAATAAAATAATGGCAAAAGAGGAAATAAATAAGAAACGTAAGGAACTGAAAAACTTCTATACTTTTCAAATCAGGGAGTCCAAGATGAAACACATTGTTGCACTGAGACAGAAGTTTGAGGAAGACAAAAGAAAAATAGCACAGATTAAACAAAATCGTAGATTTAAGCCATTTTAATTATTAAAATCTTAATATAATTATAATTTACTCTTTCCTTTCTAGCTCTAACTTACATTACTTATGTACACATTTACTTTTAGGCTTTTTCAATTAAGAAAATCTAAACTTAATATGTGTGCTGTGGCTTTTGCAGCAGAATTTTTGTCATTTCCACACCAAACAAACTATAATATAATTATCTCAACATAAAAATTTTAAAAGGCGCATTTTCATTAAATAAAAACATTGGTTTTTATTCAACCCAAATCACATAACATTTGAATATCTGTAAAAACCGGCCAATTTCATGTCAGGCTACAGGAAGCGTTTATTAGTTGACTTTACACATAAGTAGTTCAACATAACTAGCCATAATATCCTTTTGAATATACTATAATATACTGCCACCAGGTTATTTTTCACATTACTTAGTGTGATACCGAGTATATACATCTCTTAATCTATCCAACACTATCATTGCTAACTTTAATCAGTTAAAAGTTCACTTTAGTCACTTCATCACTGGCTATCAACACTTTGTCTGTTTTTTCATATACTAGACACACTAGCTCTCTTTTTTGGTGCGTGTCATATGCTCTGCTGGTGACTCTTGATAATAATCCGCAGAAGTCTGTTCTCTGGAAGTGTGTCCAGGGATGCCAGGAGATTGCTAATGTTGCCGTACACGCAGCCATTTGCAAGTGCTACTTGAACAGCTTGCCCAATTCTATCCAGACAGTCCTGTAATATAATAATTATATCTTTCAATGCCAAATTCTGTATTTACAAGTTAAATATAAGTAACAAGAGGAATTTTTGCCAAGCGAAGCATAATGTATACTTTCAGAAGCTATAGTGCATGCTGACACTGAAAACAGTGCTTCAGAAAGTATTTCAAAATATGTAACATAAAATGGTTTATTCATAAACCACCAATCAAAGACCCTAACAGACTGATAACTTTTGGAATATATTACCTGCAACTTTGCATCTGTCTGAAGCTTGACCCCCTTCTTAAGGAGCTGGTGGGCATAGTTCTGTACCAATGGGGTCAATGCCGCTAAATGCTGTGCATTTACTGCAGTTGGCGGTCCGTGTGTGCGTCTCCCAGCTCTCAAACTATGCAGGACTCCTAGATGTAGTTTTATATACAACTCGGACTCGTTGAAGGACTTGCTAGGTACACTCTTTACTATAGATTGCTTCTCATCTTTAATCTTCATTTTTTTTATTGGAACTTCTTCCATTTCTACATCTGTAGAATAAAATAAAGTAATACTTGATTACATCCCCTTTGATTTGAATATTTATTATCACGTTATGAATAAATTTTCAATGTTCATGCTTCTGTTATAGATTGCATGTTTAACCAATTATGGTAGTATTATTGTGATTTTTATTTTATTTATTTATTTATTGCACCAACATAGCACATACTAATTCATACAAAAATATCAACAATACAAAATACAGCCAAAGTGCTACTTCAGTTATAGCCACAAACAGCACTCTCTGAAAGTCGCGTACATTAACATAATTTTTTTGATCGTACAATGAATTAATAATGCCATACCATCACTGATGTACAGAGGTGCAAGAGCACACCAATGGATGAGGCCGGCGAGAGGCGTCACCGCGGCCATGGGGATGGAGCCACTCGGCAGGGCGGCTGGGTTCAGCTGAGCTGACATGCATAGTGTGGGGTTGGAGTAAACCTGCAGCAAACATTTTAATAATAATACTAGCTGACCGGGCAAATGTTCTGCCAAAAATTTTTAGAGGTAGGGGGGATGAAAAATAGATGTCTGATTCTTCACCCTAGCCGATATGCACGCAAAGATTCACGAAAATCGGTCAAGCCGTTTCGGAGGAGTTCAACTTCTAACACACGAGAATTTTATATATTAGATTATATTACAACATTTTAGAGACATAATGAAGTGAATGCATTGTTCTGTGGTGGGTATTTTATATTAATTGATTCATATTACCTAGAATGTTAAAAACAGCATATTGCAAATTACTTCAAGTGAACCACTCTCTCTACCTATCAGATTACCTTTATTTAGTGAGTTAAACCACTAGTAATAGGATAGTAATAAGAAATAGTACATAAGATAATACCTTTTTGGAGTTAAATCAATATGAGAACTAAAGATTGTTCTCATATTGATATAAAGGGTTCCAAAGCAGCAAGGTTCACTGCTTATTCATAATGGTTAAACACAACAATAAAAATCATAACTCCATACTTCTCTAGAGAATCGGAAAGATGTCAGAGGATATATATGTAAGATTTAAATTGTATTTAGCTTACCCATGAGGTAATCACTTCCAATAAATTTTTAGGAGGCAATCTTCTGTTTCCTTGTGTGTCCCGCATATACAGCTCTGTGATGGCCGTGATGAAGTTGGAGACAAACGGCGGAGCAACGCTGGCCAGTGACCTGAGAGCTGCTTGGTTGGTCGTGTTCAAGTAGAAGTGATCCCGGATAACGCTTTCAACCAGCTGCAGCGACTGCTGTGAGGAGCAGCCCATCTGTTGCAGCCAAACTCCCACTGCGAGGAGAACCTGAAATATCGGTTTTGACTATGAAACTGTTCCACATGACCCATAACTTCACTTGATAACAAACTCCCAACTCACTGGTGTATTAGATGCTGACACGGCCATACTGGCCAGAATAGTAAGGATTTTAATCTTCCTGGGGCTTTCCATGCCACCAAACAGAAACAGGAAAATAGTATTCTTCGTAGTTTCATTGGTACAGGAGGATGTATATTCACAAATAATGTCTATCAGCTGCAGCTCTTGCAGGGGGTTCAGGCCGGCCGTCCTGCGGTTGCCACGACGGTCGGTTTCACAGAACACGAACTCCGATATGATGTCCATTGCCACATCCAGTTGTTTATTTGTAGGGGCTGTACGGCCAAGGAGCAATTGCTCTAAAAATTAAAAACAAGTTATTTTCACTCTTGAAAATATAACCATACGGCGAGCATAGCAAGTAGTGTTAAATAAAACAAACTTAAACCGTTATACCTATTTTAATTAGAGCTTCCTTTGCACATATTGGAAATTCAAATTTTCTTAACATGTGTTTTATATCAGAAACAGACATTTTGATTTATGATAATAATATAAAATACAATTAAAAGAAATGGAGATCAATCCAAATCCAAACAAAAATCTCCTAATTGTCATCTGTCATTTTAAAATCTTTGACACATCCATTTCATACACAGACTAGTTAGAGATTTGATGCCTTCTGTTGTTCACAGATAATGCATTCAATGTCACGACCATGGATATTTTACGCCAAGCCTCGCTTCGCTCGCTTACCTGATGATGGATCACGTGACATTGGATGCCTAATTGACGTAGTCCTGAACTGAAGTACAGATGACGAACCTGAAGACTTGTAGGATGTGAATGTGTAACTTATCCAGAAGCTGGAGGCCCATGCTCACGTCCACTACGCTGCTATGCTACTATGCTATTATAACCATAATAAAAAGTATAATGTATGTAGTAAATGGGAGTCATTTCTCAAGTATGTATATTATATGCTCAATTATTAATAATTTATCTGTTTTTGCAAATAACATCATAAATGCTTCTTCTTGCGTCGTATTCTTCATTACTGAAGGTCGTGTCCAGAATGAAAGTCCTTCAACGTTCTTATGATTAGCCTCCATTCTCCTCGTTCTTCGGCTTTCTTTAGGGCTGATGATACAGAGAGACCAGTGAGTGCGGTCACTTGGTCACTCCATCGGCTAGGTGATCGGCCGCGGGGTCGTTTCCCTTCGAATTTGCCTACCACCATCAACTTGTCGAGATCGTCTGGTTGACGGCGGGCAATGTGACCAAAATACCCCAGTATTCGTTGGTAGCATATAGTTGAGAGTCTAGTTTTGATGTGGAGCTGATCGAGTATAGACTTATTCGTCCTCTTGGCGGTCCATGGTATTCGAAGCATCCTTCTCCAACACCACATCTCGAAAGCGTCTATTTTCTTTCGGTCCTTTGCTCTAATTCATAAATGCATAACATGATAAAACTTTTGTGACTACTTTAATCCATTTTTTGAATGTTGCTTAATTATTTCCAAAAGTTGAACAATTCAGGAATAGTTAAAATAACAAAATATAACTTTTTGTTAAAATAAAATTTTGCACACATTTCAAGATATTTATCCTTAACTATGGTGTGAATATACTAGAACAAAGATGTAAGTGGAAAATAATTAATAATATTAATAAACTCCCTCTATGTTCTACTAATTTATCTGCAAAAATAAAATGTGCTTCAATTTCCACATGAGTGGATCAGAATAATACTTCAGAACCAATTTTCTTAGTTCTTACATTAGTAAATATACCTACAGTCAGTAATTCAATATATCTATTTATTTATATAGTACATATATAAAATTTAAAAAATGTTTGTGGGAATGTCCTTTATAGACTTTAAAACTATCCAACAAATGTGCCTCAGACTGGTTGCATTTGAAAGGCAATAATGCGAAGATGGTTTAAGACCATTAAAACAATGCATTAAGCACATTCAGTCCATTCATAAATTCGTCCTATACAATGAATTTCCCGACTTGTTTATTTCTTTATTTTGGCGTATTAACACACGCGGCACGCCGGGTACCCACTAGTAACTATTAAAAGTGAACCATGTTAAAATACACTTACATTGTACAGCATGAAATTATTACACCATTTAATTTTACCTTTTTATCTAGTTTACTGTCAGTTTTAACAAATATAAAAATTAATGTAGAATATATGCATGTACTTTAAATATCTTGTGACTAAACACCAACTTTAATATACAAAGATTACCTTGCACATCAATTATGAAATTTATAATGTTATGAGAAATTACATTTAATGAGATAGTTTAACTTCATACAACTTTTTACAGTTAATGCAATAGGACACTTATTAAGACTATAATTTAATCCATATTTACAGGCTTAAACTCTACAGACAAGTTCCGAACATCGTTAATTCACTCACACCCACTTCACTGAGGTTTATGTTTGACATACTTGTAGACGCACGGCTTGACAAATTTATACTAGTTGGGCTTTTTAAATGAGTTCTGGTTATTATTCTGGTTGGACAGGAAGGCGAGGTGGCCCTTGGGGCACTTGTTGGCGTAGTGCCCCTTGGTGCCGCACTTGAAGCATGTCACCTCCTCCAGGGGCTTGTGCATCATGCGGTGCATCCGATGCGCGTTCCCTTCCTCCGGCTCGGCGGCTGGCTTCACGTAACCGAGAGCCCGGTATCGAGCCTCCTCTTGTCGTTGCGCTGCCTCTCTTTGCTGGAAATGAAACAAGCATTTGATGGTAGATAGTGTAGAAACACAGGAAACATTAAATATGTTATCAATCTTTACATAGATATATGACGAAAGCTTTAAATCTTTCAGAACAAAATGAACTCTCTTAATATTACCCTTCTTCACATTTTAAAGTTATCAGAAACTATAGTGGTACAGTATATCAGGGACCAAAAAATCAGGTTTATGAGAAGCATTTAGAAACTACATATAACCTGACGTAGACATTTAACTACTTTACTACATACATCAGGTGGTATTTTATGACACGTGGAAGCTTTATGTCCGACTTCGGAGCAGTAGTGGCAGACGGGCAGCCGCTTGGCGTCCTTGGTCTGCTCGGGCGGCGCGGGCAGCTCGAAGCGCGGGTGCATGTACTTGCAGGCGGTGCCGTCGGGACAGAAGCCCGCGAGGTAGTTCATGCAGAGCACGCGGCGGACGTGCCGGTGCCGGCAGTGCGGGCCGTGTCTGCAGAAACCTCGATCGTACCTGTAACAGTTTACAATACATGTTATGCATGGTTTTAACTTTTAATTAAGTATCCATGGGGATTGCACACATTCGTAGTATAGTCACCTGCAGAGAAAAGTAACCCATCTGTTTATAAATATACAAACAGTAATGTTTCCATTGGCTGTTGCGTTGTAAACAGATGGGTTACTTTTCTCTGCAGGTGACTGTACAATGCATGTATGCTTTACTTAGAAATGGCAAATCTCACAAGTAAATGATTCGCTCATAGCTCAGTGGATGGTGTTGGTTCTTTGTAATCAATCAGGCTAAACAACATAGTGTGTGTTTAATAGTCTGATGATAGCTAATGGCAAAGATTTTAAGCGCTTTGAGGTTCAGAGAGCATATAAAACCATCCTAGATGTTAACATTAAATAGAAGAGTATAGATTTCAACACTTCGCTTGTCCGTTAATCCTCCACTAATACAATAGAGCAGTGTGGTGGAGGATGCTTTAGGGCTCCATTTATGGCAAGAGACCCATGCTCTGTACTGGGCCAATAATGGGTTCAATCTGAGTCGTATAAAATCAAAGGTGGCCATCTCACTTTTAGGTAAAGCGAAAAAAACGTTTTATAAAGCACGGTAGAAGGCCGTCTTTGAAACAAAACTGGGATTTCATGTTGAATTTAGAAGGAACATGACCGTATTTGGTAATAATATGTCAAAAAAGGTTGTTGCACTCAATATTTTAATTTTTTTTACATAATTGTCTCAAAACTTTTAAAAAGTCATATGGCCACTTTTGATTCTATACAACTCAGCTAGTCAAGCTACACAAGTGACAAATTACTGAGATTTCTCACCAAGGACAGTCCTTAATCTTGCTTTCAGGGTCTATGTGCAGGAAAGGGCACTCCTTATTGTGGCAGGCATTAAATCTAGCATAGAAGTAGCATTCTGGCATCTTAGACATGTCATACTCATGAAGAAATTCACACTGGTCCCCCTTCTTGCAGAGCCCTCGGAGCCAATGCTTGCACACCACAGTCCTGTCTCCCCGCACATGTCTGTATGGACACTGAGGGCCATTGCTGCAGCCCCCAGGCTGGCTAAAGAACTCGCAAACTGCTGCCGTTGATTCTAAAATGAATGGCATGTGTTTTTATATACCTGCATACTGTCATCCACTCATAATATATGTATTATGGTATTATCTAAAGACACCAGACAATCAGACACTATTATAAAGCTGAAGGGATTTTTGTTCATGTGGTAACAACCACTCATATTTGAAAGATCTGTTTAGGTATGATAGCAACATTTATGGGAAAGGCTACACATCATATTATTAAAATTTCTGACAAAAAGGAGTTGCTACAGGGCCTACGAGTATTATGACTCGAGTACTCAAAGTGAAGTGTTAGTAGATTCCAATAATAGGAAAGTCATTCCAATAATAATAAATAACATTCCACAAACAACAAAACCACAGTAACACTTTTAAAACAAATTCCAATCAATCAGATTGCTCGCTTAAAAATTATATGAAACAATTCTTGAGAAATTTGTAGTCCACAAAATTTTATTATACCTACTGAGATTTGTTATTAGCCTACTAACTCTAAAAACCGAAATTTTTATTTAAACTCATTTATCACAATAATTACAGTAACTCTGTAACCAACAAAGACTGCAATGTTTGCAGAAGCTACAGGATGGTAAAGGTTCCGTATAGTGACGACTTAACACTTCGATTAATTGCCACCACATTGATTTAAAATAACATCAGCTTTAATCTTTATCACTCAGACATAAATGCATAATTCTTACTGTCCATTCCGGGGAACGGTAGCGGGAGTGCCCCATATTGTTGTTCAAGAGCGTAATCTATATCGAACTTGATATGATCTACGTTGGCGACTATAACTTCCATCTTGGTAAAGTTATTCAGTTAATATTTTATCTTTATTAATTCAATATTTTACGAATCCTGAATTACACCGTAAATTACAACTCAATGAAGATTCCACTCCACCCACAGACAATGAATGAAACACAGAGACTAGAGAAGAGAGAGACCACAGAGTGATGAAATTTGACAATTTTAAAATATTGCACAGCTAAATAAATATTCTAGTCATGGACAACACAATTTATTGGATGTAATCATGGATATCTAACTGGATCACAAACTTCGAAGAGCATTGAAGACAGATGACATGTTTTTGCTATCCTAGTACTGACTGCCAGGAACTTCGTTCCATCCGGGTGTCCCTTGACACCTCTCAAGTTTTTTTTTAGTTAGGTAAATGCCAACAAACTGAAAAAAGTTTCACTTGCATCGGGGTGTCATAAAACTATACTTTACATTTTTCGATATCCCGCATGGTTTTCGAGATATTGATACTCAAAAATCGAAAAATGAAGAAAACCTTTTAAGCCGACTGTGTGACGCAAGGGAGGGTAATGTGTTTAATAGTCGGGCTCGTGACCCATTCTTCAACCAATAGGGCAGATTACGTGGAGTCGTATTTCGTCGATCAAGTTTTTTAGGAATCCATCTTCAAATCATAGCGCCGCCGCGCCGAAAGAACCTCTTCGAAGCGTGGAGTCTAGTTGTACGAAAATATTACATTGAAAAATATTCATCCAATGTCACATGATCTGTCTTCAGGTACATCTTCGAATTTTGGAATTAACTGAATTCAAAAAAAATTAATGAAATTCTTGTTGTTCGTCAATATTGACATCATGGATGAATCATGAATGTATGTATTACTCTACGAAGTCTACGATCCAGATAGAGTAATATATCCATGATTGACATCGACAGCCTTGCTTATATAGCACTTTGACTTTGACATTGTTGGCGGCAACAACCATAGACTATAAGTTGGCAACAACGCTGTTGTTATGCCGGTCACTCACATTCGCGCGAATACGCGAACCCACAAGTGTGGGACGACCTTCGCGAATGATTATGCGAAGTCTTCGAGGCATTCGGGGTTGTCCAAGCTGTGTCGGTTTTTTGTCGCACATCAAAGCGCGCGAACCTCGAACCTTCGTGTAGTCTCCCACACATTCGTGCGACCAGTTGCGCACACGACTAAAAAGGTGATGTATCTCTTAATTTTTCGTGGTTCGTGGCGTCTAATCGTTCTACCATTTATTTTCTGTATTGAAAATGGATTTGAATGACAACAACATAATAACAACAGCAAGATTGAACATTCGTGAACAAAGTGTAGGAGGAAGCGGAAATGGGCTTGTATACTCATATGCGAACCCATTTGCCTGACCGCCCTTCACATATGTGCAAACATTCGTATAAATGTCAAACATTTGCACGCATGTGAGTGACCGGGGTTAAACTTGTTATTTGACAATTGAGTATTGACATGACATTTCGCTTCGCTACATAACCTAATCGGACCGGGTGCTTGTGCATGTGGTTAAATCTTATAAATTGTTCTAAACTTAAATAGAATACAAATATAACCGTATATTCTTATAAAGAGGTCTCTATTTAGATCAGTAAATATTCACTTTCCTCCGTGAAGCGAGTAATCGCCGAGAGGTACATATTGAGAGTCATACATTTGTTGATACACATTTCTACGTGAATCATGGTAAGCTAAATCATTTACTTTATAGCAGTAATTTTAAGTAGCTAACCTATATCTTGGCGCTTTCCTTGTATCAACCCTCCAGTTGCCGAGAAACAGTGACCAACATGTGTTACAGGATAATAAAATGAAGGTTATGTTGACAATGCGGTAGCGCATACCAATGGGTTTCCTAAAAAAATCCAGTAGTTTTGTTTTGTTCCTCAATATGTACATCATGACCCAAGTATTTGGGTTTGCAGATTTTTTTTTAAATAAACACAATTTTTGAGTTTTTGCTATCTTTGCTATTTTGCAGAGTGAAGAAGCGGCTGTCAACCCTAAAGCATATCCTTTAGCGGATGCGCCTCTCACTGCGAAGATTTTGAACTTAGTGCAACAAGCTGCTAACTACAAGCAGCTTAGAAAGGGTGCCAATGAAGCTACCAAGACCTTGAACCGGGGCCTGTCGGAGTTCATCATCATGTCAGCTGATGCCGAGCCCTTGGAGATTGTTCTTCATATTCCAATCCTCTGTGAGGATAAAAATGTGCCCTATGTGTTTGTGAGGTCCAAGCAAGCATTAGGGAGAGCCTGTGGGGTCTCGCGGCCGATAGTTGCCTGCTCCATCACTATTAACGAAGGCTCGCAACTCAAGCCTCAAATTCAAGGCATCCAGCAAGAGATAGAAAGACTCTTAGTTTAAGTGTAGTGTGTGTCAAATAAGCTTTTATTTTTATTACATAAGAATGTAAAACCACAAATGATTTTATTTACCTACCAATACTCGCGGAGCTTGTTGACATAACCATATGAACATTTCATTTTCAAATATATCTTCGACAGTAATCAAATATAAATATTAATTGTTAATAATTTATGAAAAAAAAACTTGCATAACACTAGATTTCACACTTAAATACTGTGAAGGGTCATCAATGATATCATAATTATAGTCTAAGTCTTGTATGAAAGAGTAAAATACTATTTTGTTACTATGTTTTGTAACAAATAAAATGTATATTCCAATGTGAGTTTTAAATTAATAGGACATCATTATTATTTATAATTTAATGGATTAGATAATGAAAATAAACATAATTGACAGACTTTTTAACATGATTGTCAGTGATTTGAATAATATATTACATATTTGGCCCCATTACATTATACTACACACATCTGCAACTGTTGTTCACAATTACGAGTACTATTCAAATAATTTCTTGGCCCTCAAATTCCAATTGTCTTCCCATCTGGATTTTTGGAACTTTTCTAGCTCCTTCCGCATCGAGTCTGCTGTTTCGTTTTGTGTTTTATTTTTAGGGAACTTATCAAACCAAGTGACGATCTGGTTGGCCAACTCATCACTGCTTTTGAAGGTGTATCCGTTGACTCCATTCTGCACCAGTTCATCAATACTGAAGCATAATAAATGTTAGGTATAATATTTAGTACAATAAAATTTGTAGGAAATATGAATTTTGAAATAGTGTGGGAACACTACCACTATTATAAATTGCTTTTATTGTTATATATATATACATATATATATATGTATGATTCTTAGTTAAACAATAATTTTTAATCAGTGTTGCTGTAATTTTGAAATATTTTGAATCAATAGTAAAAGAAATTTAATAAACTGTAGATGTTAATAGAACATAGAATTTAACATGCAAGGTAAAATTAGTTCTTACCATTTATAATAACATGCACAGACTGGCAACCCAGCACCAAACATATCAACAACCTTCATGGGAAGATCCAGCTCCGAGGAACTGGTATGCAGGCACACTCCGAGGTCGGCACTGGCCACCATTGTGGGGTAGTCGGCAGCCTCCAACCATGGAGTCACTACTTGCACATGTTTCCACTTTCTTGAGGCTATCTGGTTGACATAGTGCTCCTTCATTGGCCCCTTGCCAGTAATTACACAAATTAGCTTTGGCAATTTCTTGGTTAGTTCCAAAGTTATTTCGTATGCTGGAAACAGATAGTATATAAAAATGGATAAAGGGTAATTAACTAATTAAATAGTCACAGAAAATTATCTGTGAAATGAATATCCTAATTCATTTCACAAAGTGAATGACATGAATCTATTCTGTACGTCTAACAATTAATTGGAAAATGTAAAAGTTAAGATTGTATCAAAAATTATTCAGAACTGGAATATAAATGAGGAATTTCATTTAACATTATGAAGCATACTTTGTAAAGCTTCCATCAATATGCTGAAATCTTCATCAGGTGTCCAGCTGGTACTGCTGAACAGCAGACCTGGTCGGTCTTCTCTTAGGACAACATCTTTTCCTTGAACTTCAGTAAACACTGTATTGGTGTCATCCTGTGATGCTTCATTCAGCAGTCCCCTCCCTGAATGTTTGAATTCCGGATACTGGTGACCTATCTTCAGAAACCAGTCATGTTTCTCTTCCAATGTAATTGGACGAAATATTTTAGGGGCTTTGTCATATAACACTGTAGCTCTAAAAAAACAATACTTATTTCATTGCAGTAGAATTGTTAACTCAATACGTTATAGAATCATGCCAATTATAAAATTGCATTTCTAACATAAATGGCTTGTGAAAACCACAAATTTGTATAAACAATATAGAAATACAGATTATTTTTAAAACTTGTTGCTTGCTTCTTCTAAAATCTAAGATAGAGAGCCCTATGTAGTATGTACCTATAAGTTGTATAATCAACAACACTTCAAAATGCTAGATTATCAGATATAATTTCCCTGCCTGCTGCAGCTACAATGTTAATATAGTTGTATATTATGTATGTAAATGTAACACAGGCAACTTACACTACATTCCAGTTTTGTATTAAGTCATCTTTCATGGCATACGTTACACACAGGTTGTTATCAGAGGACTGGGCGAAAAACCTCTCAATCCATGTCGCTACCCTCAGTAGTGGATGACCAGGAGACAAAGATAGAGCCATTATGGAGTAAGCATAGTTGTGGAAGTCAATAATGAACTTTGTTCTTGTAACTAAACAGTAGAACCGACACACTGGCAGGGTAGGTATCGCCGGTGGGTTCTGACAGAGAAGGTAATTGCATTTCCCACTCAAAAATAAAGTACACAGCAGACTTACGGCTTGCCATAACGCTTTTACAAGATATTGAATGAGCTTCGGACCTTTTTCAAGTTTCATAGGTTGTAACTTGTGTATGGTTATGTTTGAGTTATTTAAAACCTCCTTAAGCGGCAGAGTGTCCATGTAGCTAACAATATCAACCTTAAATCCATTATTTGCCAAGGATAACGCATGGTATTGCATACGTGGACTTCTACCAATATCTCCCAGTACTACGACTTTCACAGATTTTCGTTCAGATTCTGCCATTATGAATAATAATTATTTGTTTATTTGAAACTCAAGGTACCTCAAGAGGGTTTCAATTAGAATTTATAACACTAAACGGTTTAACGGTATAAAAATATACATTTTAGTTTTTGTCTAGCTAGACTGTTTGTTTATTTTTCAAAGTAGTTTGACAAGACAACTGAGTTGACAAGTTCTGTCAAATCAAAGTCTTGTGAAGAGCACAGAGTACATACATGAGAAAAGTAAGATATTGTCTATTTTGAATCATATTTTGTTAATTTCTGTCATCTGTTATTTTTCTCTATGGATAATATAAACAGCTGATTGTTGTGTTTATTTTGTTGTGAAAATGTGAATTTATTAATTTAATACAGGAAAAGATCATGAATGAAAACTGTTGTGATAGTTAAACTACAACTTAACCGACGTAAGCTTTTGTGCTTTCAGTGTTAAAAGATAATTATGTCAAAAGTTTTGATAATTAGGCACCTACCACAATCTCTATCATTTCAAGAAAAACAACAATTGCTAAAGCATTTTGGAGCCGAAAAAGTCTGGGAAACAGCTAGCAAACGTAATTATATATTCGCTTCTTTTCCCAATGTTGAAACGGCAAAAGCGTCGTTATTACGTCTTCACCAACTTGAAATAGCGAAACGAAGACTGGTAGTCGAATACTCCTTTGATAAAGAATCAATTAATGATAAAACTGACGACCTAAAAGAAACTTCGATAGCAACTAATCAAGTGAAAGAATTCCTTAGAGCCCTTAATGCATGGAACCCATCTTTAAACTTCTATCAACCGCCTCCTGTGCATTTAAAATACAAATATCCCGATATTACCGCACAAACTGCTATAAACATCGTTTGTGCGCTTTTCTCTAATAAATCATTCTATGTTCAAACTGTACACTTAATGAATAAGATGTGCTTAGATCTCCCTTTCGCTGTAAGTGAAGATAAACTCAAACAATTCAAGGAAACCTTTAGAGAATTTTTTGCTGATGAGATCCCGGTAATATCAAAAGAACCTAGTGATGAGGAGTCTGAAATATCTTGTGAAGAGAGTGACCAACCGAAACAACTTGCTCCAGTGATAAGGAGAAAACACACTCTTCCCAAGACACGTAAGCGGACAGCCACCGTCCTGTCCACAGCAACATTGCCAAGAACAAAGAAACCACATATTAATCAAGACGAAGTGTTTGAGAATGTGGCACCAGTTGCAGAAGCAAAGAAAATATCAGTCCATGTGCCCCAAGATGCTCTGCAGAAGCATCCGCAGGTCCCCGAGGTGACTGGAGAACTCGGCAAGTTTGAAAAGGAAGCTCAACCCATAGCCGAGGAGGAGACACCGGAGCCTAATCAACCTACTATAACTAAAAAAGAATTACTGAAGAACCGAATCTCGTATAGCGACATGAAAATATTACCTGTGTTCAAAAACTATCATCCCGGTCAACCTTCGATGAGACTTTACATAAAAAATTTGGCCAAAACAGTTACAGAACAAGATGTCAAAAGGATATACAAGAGGTATGTTGAAAACCTTTCCGAAGATGAAGAACTGGGTTTTGACGTAAGAGTAATGCAGGAGGGTAGAATGAAGGGGCAAGCATTCGTCACATTCCCCTCTGTGCGTTTAGCTGAAATGGCATTAAATGAGACCAACGGATACATGCTCAAAGAACGACCGATGGTTGTACAGTTTGCCAGAGCTGCTATTAAAAAAACTATTGAATGATTGGATTTTTCATTGAAGTCAACATTTGAATATTATGTTTTTTACTTGGTAGGACCATTCCTTGATTGTAACAAGAGATACAGCATTCATTTTCTGACATTATTCATCTCCATTCGGTTGGGCCACGGTTGCTCATGTAGTAACCAGGATCAACTAATAAACAATAAAATTAACATAGTAAAATAGAATTGTTTTACAAATAAAACAAAGTTTCAAAATATCAAGTATAAAAATTATATTTTCATTAATTCAATGGCATATGACAATGATTCTTCATTGTTTTCTATATTCTTGCCTGACAATATTTTATTCAACAAGGGCAAAGTACTGTCAATGACAGTTAATTGATCCACGAGATCCACAACAACACCTTGTAATTTGTTTAACGCAAATGTCACTTTTTCATCTTTCGTCATTAAATAATGTTGGTAAAAGGCATCCAGCAGTAGTGTAGCCCAGTCAAACAACTTGCTTTCATAGTCCATGTCCATGTTTTTATCTGAATCTATCAAGAGGTATGAGATGTAGCACATAAGAAATAGTGCATCATCTAACGAAAGGCCACTCCTTAAATATGGTATCAACAAGGCATCACTGAAAGGAATTTCAAAAATGTAATTCATCAACTCGAATCTTCCTTTATGTATGATTGTCTCTTTCTTGGACTCATAGTTACAACCACAGAGTTTTTTAAACTGTTCCTCATTTGTAAAGTCAACTGCATCTGGATTCACCAATTTAATGGTGTAGTTGAGCAGCGCCACAAGAACTGATTCAGGTACATCTCTAAATTCTTTAATGGTTCTGTAGACAGGTCTAAAGTCACTATTTTCTAGCAACGGTGAAATCACCTGCAGGCATATGTTTCTTTCTGTTAGACCTAGTTTGAGTAAATCTTTAATGTTGTCCTTGACTTCATACAGCGGTGTGGTGGGGGTTCCCCAGTCAGCTATCTCTGTACATTCATCTTGTATAATTTCATGGGATCCTAATAAACTTGCCAAATTTCTCTCCATTTCCAGAACATAGGGTAACATGCCAATATGATTTGATGCTTCTAGGATAATTCTGTCATTTATGCAATACAACTTAGCATCCTCTGAATACATTTTCATTGGGTACCGACATGAGCCTACTCCGAGAATTACGTTGTATGCCACGATTATAGCCCCGTCCTGATCCGTGTTGCTGCCGAACAGGATCAGATGATCGTGCCCCATCCACGCCAGGGAGACACTGGTGGCACAACAGGTCCAAGGAACAATTCCTATAGTTTTCCACTCTTTTTGGATTAAATCATACATAATCATTTTTGAATCACTCCCTGAAAAGAAAAATTATGTATTAAAAGACCTTAAAAACAGTCAATAACTTTGTCGAACCAATTAACATATTTTTAGTAAGGTGTGAAGTGTTTTAGAAGATTCATATTTTCTCGGACTTTGTGGTTAACTCAGGCTGGACACTGTTGGTGCTGTCTTCAATACATTAACTAAAATTTATAATAGTAAATTTAGACTTACATAAGAAATACACCTGATTATTGTTAGGTGTTATATTTATGAACTTTCCTACAATGTATACATCATCTGACCTCGTCACCTTTACTCGACTCATTTTGGATCTCTCCATATCCCCCAACTCTTCTCGGAGAGGACAGACGAGTATCTCATAGCTACCCTTGCTATTTTTAATGATGTAACAAATATGATCTACATTATTTTTCGTAAAGCAAGCAGCGTCTACGATCACCTCCGTGTCTTTTACAAGCAGTTTGTTTTCATAGGATTTCCTGTTATCTAGGGCATAGGTGAGGGATGCACAGTTGCCATTTTCAAATATTATTAGACTCGTATTGCCTTTCGGTAACACTCTGAGAATGCTGACCGAGAACTGAAACATAACATAAACAAAATTCTGAAAAAACCCACGCCGTGTCAGGCTACTGCAGCGCCCCCTGGTGGTCTACCGCCATAAAACATATCTATGAACCAGCTGCTCTTTAATGATACCTTTGAATGCAAAAAACTGCAATGAAATTGGTTCAGTAGTTTTCATAAAAATGTTAACAGACATACAAACAAACAAAATATAACCTCTAACCCAAAACCCATATATATATAGATATACCGCCTACGTTCCGTTCCGTCCGCCGTGGGTAAAAATATAAACTATAATTTTCCCAAAGCATTTTGTCATTTTATGAAAAAAAATCATACCTTATATTTTTTTATTTTGTCCAAATTGTCCGAATCCTCTTTCCAACTTTTAATGGTATTCTTATTGAAAACACCAACATAAGCTGCTAGTTCCTTATCATAAATTACTTCAGAGGTTATATGGTCTTTCGACGACCAACCGCCGATTTGTTTTTGATCTGAAAGCTTTACAAGTTAGTTTTTAGTTGGGACATATCATGAAAAAGCTGTAAACTCAACGGTATTGCCAATCTGTAACAAGTAACCAGTAACTAACTCGATATTTGTTGACTACATTCCGACCCAATGTGACGATAATATTTTCTTCATCTTTGTCTTGAGATACTCCTAAAAAGCTCTTCTGATCAATTAGTGGACATAGAACATAGTAAGTATGAAATTTGGCCATAATTTAATGTTAAATTCACACATAAAACTGAATTAATATTTGAATTGAATTACATTCGTAGCTCAGTCTCAATGCAAAATGTCTAAATGAAGTATAAACGTGTGCTTGACAGTGACAATGGGTCAGTGGGATGAAAACTGTCAAAACTGACGTCCGACAGTATACTCTTGTCTATGTCTATGACTCACAGAGTACAAAATATACATGGGAGCTCTGTGAGGACAAGTCATGGATATATTACGCTAACAAGATATAGCTTCGTAGTGGTACCTAAAGATCGATGACATCATAACAGAATGACCATTTTTGTATTGTGTCCATGTTAGATATCTATAGTCCCAGGATATATCATTCGATTGCGATTTTTTATAATGATATAAAAACATCTAAGATGAATAACATGTATTATTATAAGAAATGTACCGTAATTGTACACCTTAATTTTCAATTATTCATAATACAATAATTTAAATTCGGTAACTTTGAAGAAATAATAAAATGTATTATTTCAATAAACTAATTTTTACCACCAGCAAAATTACAACAATGAAAGACAACTTCAATTTAGCCTGTGATTGGTCGAATGGTCCTTCCGATATGACGTCGTCGAACTTCAGGTACCTCTACAAAGTCTGTGATCCAGACACAATAATATACCCTTGGGTCAAGTCATTCTACAACACGTGCCGGTCACTCACATTCGTGCGAATACGCGAACCCGCAAGTGTGGGACGACCTTCGCGAATGATTATGCGAAGTTTTCGAGGCATTCGGGGTTTTCCAAGCTGTGTTAGTTTTCTGTCGTACATCAAAGCGCGCGAACCTCGAACCTTCGTGTAGTCTCCCACACATTCGTGCGACCAGTTGCGTACACGACTAAAAAGGTGACTTAAGTCTTAATTTTTCGTGGTTCGTGGCGTCTAATCGTACTACCATTTATTTTCTGTATTGAAAATGGATTTGAATAACAACAACATAATAACAACAGCAAGATTGAACATTCGTGAACAAAGTGTAGGAGGAAGCGGAAATGGACATGTATTCTCATATGCGAACCCATTTGCCTGACCGCCCTTCACATATGTGCAAACATTCGTAAAAATATCAAACATTTGCGTGCATGTGAGTGACCGGGGTTGTGGGAACTTCCCACTGGGAAGACTTTTGTTTTGTTCACAGAGTACTTCAACTGTCAACACTTTACACATCGATGTTTTGTTCTGTCTGTGGCACAATATACATTCTGTTCTGTGACGTCATTTTTTTTCGACTTTTCGTTCTGGTCTTTTTTTTTTTAGTTTTGCTCTCTGTGGTTTTGCTAATTTTGCTTTTGACAAATTGATTTGAATTTCATTTAATTTTTATCGTCGAGCGGGTCAGTGTTCAATTAAAAAGTAAACTATGTCGACGGCCGGTAAGGTTATTAAATGTAAAGCCGCCGTAGCTTGGGAGGCAGGAAAACCTCTTTCCATCGAGGAAATTGAAGTAGATCCACCAAAGGCCGGCGAAGTGCGCGTAAAAATTACTGCAACCGGCGTTTGCCACACCGACGCATATACCCTCTCAGGAAAGGACCCGGAGGGAGTGTTCCCAGTCATACTCGGACATGAAGGCGGTGGAATCGTCGAAAGCGTCGGGGAAGGCGTTACTTCGGTGAAGCCCGGAGACCACGTACTGCCCCTGTACGTTCCCCAATGCAAGACGTGCAAGTTTTGTCTAAACCCAAAGACCAACCTTTGCCAAAAAGTTCGTGTAACCCAAGGTCAGGGCGTCATGCCCGATGGGACAAAGAGATTCAGATGCAAAGGTCAGGAACTGTTCCACTTCATGGGATGTTCAACGTTCAGCGAGTACACGGTCGTTCTAGAAATTTCGCTGTGCAAAGTCGCCGACGAGGCGGCGTTAGATAAGGTGTGCCTGTTGGGGTGTGGAGTCCCGACCGGTTATGGAGCCGTCTTGAACACCGCGAAGGTGGAGGCGGGATCCAACTGCGCCATCTTCGGGCTTGGCGCGGTCGGGCTGGCGGTCGCGCTGGGGTGCAAGGCGGCCGGCGCGACTCGCATCGTGGGAGTCGATATCAACCCGGACAAGTTTGAAGTCGCCAAGAAGTTTGGAGTCACCGAATTCGTTAACCCCAAGGACTACGATAAGCCCATTCAACAGGTGTTGGTAGACTTGACCGACGGAGGTCTCGACTACACCTTTGAATGTATCGGCAACGTGAACACGATGCGTGCCGCGCTGGAGGCCTGCCACAAGGGTTGGGGTGTATCGGTGATCATTGGGGTGGCGGGGGCTGGGGAGGAGATAAGCACTCGCCCATTCCAGCTGGTCACTGGCCGGACATGGAAGGGAACTGCTTTTGGAGGCTACAAGAGCCGAGATAGTGTCCCTAAGTTGGTCGAAGAGTACCTGTCTAACAAGCTGCCACTTGATGATTTTGTCACACACAATGTTCCCTTAAGTGAAATCAATAAGGCATTTCACTTGATGCATGCGGGAAAATCTATTCGGGCTGTTGTTCAGCTTTAAATGGTTCATGGGACAACTCTTTATGCTGTAAGACAGCAATTTTTGGATAAAATTTACAAAAGCCAGTCTACTCATTGTTTTCCATTTGATTTATTCTGTCAGATATTATATTGCTAAGCAATAAATGACTGTTAATATGTTAAGCATTTATTAAACAAACCATTTAATTTTGTTTTAGAAATACAGTACAAAATGAGTGCATTATTGGTTTATTTTATTTTGTATTCCTAGATTTAAGATTTTATTACCTTGAAATATTTTTATTAAGTTGCAAAGGACACCTTGTAGGTACTTTTGATTTTACATAGATCTTTGCTGCAATAGAACTAAATTGTTGCAGTCATATTTTGGTACAAAGGTTATCTTACCCACTCAACAAATAACAGAACTTCCTCTAGGTTAAATGAAGGTACATTTGTGAGAGGTAAGATTTGATAAAATACCTTTGACCCTCAGAAGATAAGGTTTACCTTTGTTTTTATTAATTTTTGTCAAAACTAATTATACTTTTGCTAAAACATGCTCTTAACCATAAGTGATAAAAGAATGATGATTTTTTGATTTTTTTGTTATTACTTTATTACCTTTTTTGTTATTACATAACATAATGGTGCTTTTAGTAGCAAGAGATACAAAAGTTGAAACCAGCCATTATGATTATTACTTGTTGAATTCTTATCTCGTGAACCTTGACATTACCAGACAATTTGACCTTGTTCTTGCTAGTCTGACGTCAATGACAATAATTCTGTTGTAAGTTGTAACTATTTATACCTCACACCATTACTCTAAAATTATGAATAAATGAAAATCTTTTATAGCAAATAATTTTATTTATGGATAGTAACAAAATATAAATTAACATGTAACATAATTAGTGTAAATAATAAGTAATTCTACATGAAATAATATTTCAAAACATTTTGTACAGTATATTGGACGATCACAGATTTTTTATACCTAAGAAAGTTTTTTTAGTTTCAACAACAATAGGTGTATATCTTTAACTTACAGAAATATGTACAAGGGTACAAATTATTTAGAAAATAGAATATTTATCTATTTTGCGTGATATACATATAATATTACCTAACTAATCAATAATAATTTGCTATAAATACTATATACCTACGGGTATAGATATTATTATATTGGATTACATTATTTCAGATAAGTGGTATGATAAACATTCTTTATACACTTCATAATTTTATTATTATGCCATGATATTCAATATCTATGATAATAAAATATTCTTAGGTGAATTACGATCCATCATAATCCACGATTGTGATCTTCTGTAACTACCTGGTGAGTATCTTAGTATTACAAGTTACTAAGATGATATCTAGAATTATTAGCCCAGAAGTTGGGATGGAACCACGATCATACCAAACAATTATAGAGTATGCAACCTTGTTTTAGTTCCAGTTATTGTGTCCCGCGAGACAAACATTGTATTTTATTACCTTTAATTTGTAGGACTGTGGTACAGTTAGAGGTTTATAATTCATTTGATAGCATTCATCTGTGGTGGAGTATGCGCCAGGCTTCAACTAACAACGATTCACATTACGCAGTGCCGGCGTTATAGCCATTGACGCCCTAAGTAACAATATTGTGGCGGCCACATAAGAAAATAAAAGTGGAGATTCTTTTGCTCGAAATACTGAACCAACTTTTTTTTGCTCCTCACCCTAAAATTAGCGCCCTAGGCCGTCGCCTCACCAACCCCCCCCCCCCCCCCCCCCCCTACGCCGGCTCTGACATGACGTATGTTTACACATTAAGAGAGCCCCAGTGGTGGGTGCAGCAAAGCTACGGTTCCTCCGACGACATTAATTGCTTGTAATATTCGACGTACACGTCACACTGCTCGCCTGCGAACAAAAACATAATTAACGACTCTAATCGAGATCCTGGTTCGATTCCCAGCTCTGGTTTTCATTGCTATGTTGTTCTGCATTGACCGAAATTGTTAGTTATACATCTAGTATGTTAAGGTGGCCACTCACGGTCAGTCCATCGCGTCAAATGGCGTGATATACAGCCAAAATTTGATCGTGAATGTGAAAAACTGATGGCGTGATTTAAAAAATTTGTATGTCCAATCGCGCCATTTTTACATATGTCGTTTGGCGTGGAACCAAAAATGACGCGATGGAATGACCGTGAGTGACCACCATTAGCTATACATCTGTGACTGACTGATTAGCTTGATTAGCATGACTGTAGTGATTTTGTTATCAATATATTATGTAAGTCATTAACCGAGAAGCTGAGAAGAAGCAATTAACTCAACGTTAACAAATATACCTGAAATAACTAACATTTAAATAACAATTTATCTGATAACACTCAAAATACCGAGTCAAGTGCAAGCTTGTCGTTTAGTATTTATTATCTTATCAATACTATCATTGGGTATACAATGTCACGTAATTAATCTGCTGTTGATAATCGTCGGTAGGTATAATTTAAAGTCCTCGCCTTGCATTTACAAATAGCAACTACACACGAAAATGTTTTTAATTTTTATCAGGCATACAGTACATTTCATGTATGGATCTATTTTGTGTCTATTATAGTGGTCATTTAACATAGTGAAGTCCTGTCAGGTGACTCAAGTGCTGGTCATTCAAAGAGATATATGTTATTTATACCAGAAGTTGTTAAGTTAATATCTAGGTTACTTCCGCTTCCATAATACATATCCTTTGTTACTTGTCTGTCATTAAGGATTATGTAAACAAAGTATCAATTTTTAAATTTAGCTGTCGTAAAAAAACACCTTTGTTTTGAAATACAAGCTCAACATGTAGACTAGACATACATACATTACTTTGAAACAAATCCAAAAATGTCCTATGTTAGGCCGCGATTACATTACTAAGTTTTACTCACGAAAGTAGCTTAAGGTTATCTTGTAAACTTACACAAGTTACAAGTATACAGTGAGCATGAGTCATGACATAGTGAGTGTTCACACTGAACTCGCGGGTGCGGTCGCGGTAAACGCTACATACACCGCGCGCGCGTTTTGGTGTGAACACTTTCATAGTAGCTCATATGTTTGATATTTCGCAACCGCGCCCGCGAGTTCAGTGTGGACAAGCACTTACCCTTGTGGAAGTGCGGCGAGCCGCGCGTGCGCTCATTGCGCGCGCACAGCGCGTGGTAGAGCGCGCGGAAGGCGGCGGGCGAGTGTGCGCGCGCGGCCGCCAGCAGCTTGCGGGGCGCCGCGCGCGCCCACACGCCGCCCCCCGCCGCGCGCGCCGCCCCCGCCGCCGCCACCGGCGCGCCCCACGACAGCAGCACCTCCACTATCTCCTGCACACAGCGTATATTGCTTCACATTCATGAAATTGATATCATGTACCTATGATTATTGTATGCGTGTCAACAACACCAAAGGCATCACTGATGCGTTGCCAGCCAAGAAAAAGAAGAAAAAGAAAGAAATCATTCAAATAGATCTCATAATTTAAATGGATCTAATCTTTATGTACGAGCTTACTCACACGATTAATATAATATGCAACTTAGCCTTTTATTTTAATACTTTTATGTCCTTAAAAGATAATTGTCCCCTACACAACACGTTGAACACGTACACTATTCATTAATTGCGCAACGAACCTCATAAGCGTTAAGCCGGCTCATCATATCCAACGCGAGCTGGTTGGCGGCGGGGTCGATGCGGCCCAGGCTCAGCAGCTGGCAGGCGAGCGGGCGCGCGTCCCCCAGCGCCCCGCGCCGCACGAGCGCGCGCAGCCGCCCCCGCCCCCCGCCGCCCCCGCCCGCCACCATGGCGCGCACCGCCAGCTCGGCCACCGCGTGCTGCACCACCATGTCGTGGAGGGAGAGGGACGCAAGATACGCTGTCACCACCTGCACAGGATAACACCGACACATTACAGAACAATAATTATGTAGAAATCGTCTCCATTAAGCATAAATTGTAATGCCTCTGCTACTACATACGTGTCAACGTTAACGGTTGCACGGGAACGCGCCTTACTAAGCAAATTAGGCCGAAATTCGCAATTAGCAAATTAGAACTGTCCAGCATAACTAAAATCTTGTGATGAGTCGTATAGCATTTGTATTGTGTAGCTAAGGCCCCAACTCAAAGTCACTAACGGTTACTTAAATCGCTCTCTAGTGAAGAATTTGTATGGTGCTTGTTTATTAAAGAGCGAAGTAACCGTTAGTGACTGAGTTGGGGCGTAAGACACCTAAATATAAGTTAGGTTAATTCATATTAAACAGAGTAACAATAAAGACATCATCGGAACAACACGTGTTATTCTTTTCACCGCACTGCGCACATCACACATTAACCAAGTGTTGGCCACACCCCACCTATAGGCTACATAATGCTCGGACATTACCTGCACGATGTGGGGGTGGTCGGCGTGCGCGTTGAGCACGTGCGCGCACATGTCGGCCTGCGAGACCAGCACGGGGAAGGCCCCCGCGCCGCGCCCCACCGCCGCGCCCGCCGTGTTGCGCGCCATCTCCAGCTCCGCCCACCGTCTGACACACACACACACACACAAGGTGTAAAATTAGCGTAAGCTGACACACGTGAAATGCAGATGTGGGTATAATTAAGCCACAGATTTTTTTGGCCACGGAAACCAACCTCTGATTTCATAATTAAGCAACGGTGAAATTAGAAAGCTTCTAATAAAGGATATCACCTTTTTTAAATGCCACCTGAATATTCCGAAGAAACCATAAAATAAAGAACAACAAATATTTTTACTTGTCCCACTGATTCAAACATCAACTACTTTACTCAGCCACGAATTTTACAACTAACCAACATTTTAAACATTGGGGAAAAATAATTGTAATTAAATAAGTAATTGGAGGAGATGCAATGAAAAATGATATAGGAATCCAAAATGGAATGGGTTAGGTTTAGGTTCATATAACTTTTTTTACGCGGAAACCCGGGACTCGGCGAAGCGGGGTTTCGTCGACATTTATGACGAAGTGTTGTTGCTTTCTATCTTCATTGGATTCGCTCGATTTTCCGATGCGCCCAGCGGGACAACACATTTTCTTCAATATGTCTGTTCTACATGTTCTATGACATTATAAAATAATGTCATAGATAATTACATAGTGTAAAATAAATAGGTATGAAAAATGAAGTAGTAATGATTCAAAGTCACCTGTACACCGAATTGATTTCATCGAAGCACCTGGACAGCTGCACGAGGTATGTGCGGGCGTCCTGCACCAGCTGGTTGAGCACGCGGTAGATGGTGTGCTTGCCGGCCGCGCGCCGCAGCAGCACCGCCACCAGCTTCGGGACCTCGTCCGGAGGCACCTGGGACCCATGGCAACCGCATTATTATGGAAATACCAAATGATCGCTGCTTACCTCTTACTTATAAGTACCTCTCGCTCGCACCCACGACACGACCAAGCGCGCGCTAGTAACCCAAAACATCTCCAGCGAATGCTATGCGCCTAGTATCACACACCTTCCGGCAAACGAGCTGACGATCCACCTGGTGGTAAGTGGCTATCGTCGCGCATGGACATCAGCAAACCAAAGGCATCACTGATCGTTGCCGGCCAAGAGACAGAAGAAAAAGAAAGAAAGAACTGGCTCTCGAGCCACTTGCTCATTGGGCCACATGGTGTGGAGCTTAGAGGTGTTACCATACCAGAAGTGTTATGGTTTAAGTGATGTTTTAGAATATTTTTCGATCGCGTGTGGTAGCACCAGATATGGTACCACCGTGTGATAGTACCAGAACAGTAACTGTCATAGAGGGCCACGAACATGGATGTCTAATATTCAAGGTCGGTTAACTAAAGCAAGGTCATGATATATACAACATAGTGTATGTTCAAAAAGTTTTATAGGCGTTTTATATATCTTAGAGCGTTCTGTACAACCAACAAGATACGCGGGAAAAACATAACCCTTCCTTGGCAGTCGGGTAAAAAGACCAGGACATACTTCAAATCCACAACCGGATTATTTCAATCATAAAGACTGATATGACAAATGTCAATAGTACAGTCACCTGCAGAGAAAAGTAACCCATCTGTCCAAAACTGTTATAAACAGACGGGTTACTTTTCTCTGCAGGTGACTGTACCTACCTAAATATAAGCTGTCAGTAAGCTACCTTATGCGCGAGTCCCGAGGGCGCGAGCTGCACGCGCCACAGACAGCCCAGCCGCGCGTCGATGATGTAGTCCGGCTGGAACACCACCCAGTTGCCCGAGTCTGGCTGCGGGTCAGGCCATTATTGGTGTTGGTCTATCATGTACCTACGGCTGTTCAGGCCTTCCAAAGACGGTGGGGGTAGCATCTGTAGATGACCTATGACAGAGAGTCTTCGTCTTCCATTTAAAATGTAGTAGAAATGCGTCAGCAGCAAAAATGTTTCTTGTTCGAATTAAATGGTTTTCTTTGGAATAAAAGAATGTCTTTATTTTGTGTAACTAATAAATAATTATTGACATTTTTGTTGGAATAAAAAACAAGATTTTTGCATACTATTTACACTATTATCCAAAAATCATTTGATGGTATTGGGAACCAAGTGACTCAAACATAGACCACAGTGTCGACTCCAGCCTCAACTTTATGGCTTGAGTCGATTAGGTTTTAATCTAGATGGTGTTGGTATGGTAGGATGGTTGATGGTGACAGTAAAGGATACACATGGGGCACCGCTGGCCGTCCACGCTGGCGGGCCGCATGGAGCAGCCCTGGACGATTGGTATGTGCACAGACGTGTTGTTCTCCGTCCTGCACTCCTCCATTATGTCGAACAGCTGAGATGTTTGACTCGACTGAAATGGGCGAAATATATTTGCAAAATGTCAAGTTTTTAACTAGTTCTATGGAAAATCGTTTCGTAGTTTTTAATATTTTCGTTGGTTTTTTTTACTTCAGTAAAGTCTTCTATAACTTGAACCATAACAATGAATAAACAGCACTTTGTTGCCATTGAAGCCGACCAATTTTTAACAGTTGCTAGGATAGACACGGCCACTAAAACATTTTTGGTCGCAACGCGGGCATGTTTCTGAATAATTAAATAAATAAGTTAAATAACGTTTCACACTCATAGCCCCAACTAGGATTCCCTGTGTCGTGGGTGCCATGGAAAACAAACTAGACAAGGATACATCCAGACCGAGAATAGAAATTCAAACTCATCATTCAAATTTCCACCTCGCTGGGAATCGAACCCAGGACCCTCGGTGCAGCGATCCGGCATGGTAACCATTGCGCCACACGGGTCGTCAATACTACTTTCCTATGTGCTCCGACACACATTGTTTGCGCACCTGATGATGAATGGCGAGCAGATGGTCCACGACGCTGACGGCGAAGCGCCCCACCAGCCCCGTCTTCAGGATGTGCGTGATGCCGCCCGGGACTGTGATCGGCATTAGCCACACCTGCCACACATTCTCATGTTGAAACATTTAAATGACAAAATTTTATAATGGAAATTAAGAGTTGAAACTTTATGAGAACATAAATTATTAGGTACCCACGAGTAACCGTCCTCGCTTTGCTTTGGATTTCTTATTTTTTTACACCTTGGGTTCCATTACTGCAGTTTTGTTAAGCATCCCTAATTTTTTTGAAAATATAATATAGCCTATGTCGCCTGGGGATAGTGTAACTTCCCAACAGTGAAACAATTGTTCAAATCGGTTCAGCAGTTTCAATGCAAACAAATAGACCCCTCTTTCCCACTGGGCACACTGGGCACGTGCCCAGGGCCCCGTGATTGAGGGGGCCCCCTAGTTCCTGTGAGATCACTAAACGATAACCGATATTTATTACCAAAAACCTTTTTAATTCGAATAAATCGAAGCTAAAGTATTCGTTGGGGGCTAATATGCCCAGGGCCTCCCATTGGAGGTTAAAAACGGGGGTTAAAGACGGGGGCCTTGCAAACAAACAATCAAATCTTTCCTCTTTATAATATTAGTATAGATTAAAAAAAGTTTAACACTAGCGTAGCCGCAATCTCGAAGATTTTAGTAACAACAGCATTAGTAGTATACTCAAACTATACGACAATAAAGATCAGTACCTCAGTGGGCCCGGACGCGGTGAGGGAAGCGGAGGTCCCGTGCCGGAAGATGGCGCACCAGGAGGCGTCGCACAGCCGCAGCACGAACACGTCGCGCTCCACCACGGGCCGGGAGGACTCCACTGAAGACAATGAACCAGTGACAAGTTGGAGACTGACGGTTACAGTTATTGTTAGATGATGGGATCAGTGTTGCCAGCTCCAGGATTATGGTATTTTCTTTCATGGAATTATTTATTTATTCTTTATGCAAGACCTATGATCAGGTTTTTACATGGGCGGACTTAATGCCTAGTGGCATTCTCTACCAGTCAACCCAGGGTGATGGCGAGAAATTTGGGAATCTGGTAGATTTTAATAACACACACTAGTTTCTATACATTTGGGTGTTTTTCTATTGAATTCTGTTTATTTGTGTGGGGCAAAATACGGTAGATCAAAGCTGAATACGGTAGTGAATATGAGCAGACTGCAATGACCTGCACACTTATTAGTTGTAATCTGGTCATTAGGTCCAGTAATTTAATATTAATTAGTGCAAATTCTCATAAATAAAACATTTCGATGCTAGAAAGCAAACACTACTACGTGTACCCACAAAAATAAAATTGTTCATCAGAGCCGAATAACTTTTTGATTTCTCGAAAAAAAAAAAAAAATACAACTTCTCTACTAAATGGAAAGGTTATGATTTTTTTTCGACATCAAAAAGTTTTTTGTCTCTATTAAACAATTTGACTTCTGTGGGTTAGTATGTGTTTGCTTTCTAGTGTCGGTTTATACCCCGTGAGATATTTCAGTTTAATCATAATAAATAGGCAGTTAAAAAATTGCGTTTATACTTATTACTCATACTCACATTCTAGCTTCTGAAGCTTAGTGACGGTAGAGTTGTTCAGACTGAATGGCTGAAGCAAGGCTCCGTTGTTGCCGGCCAGCAGCACTATATTACTCTGTGCACACCACGAGAACCATGCTCCACTGAAATTATAGCCCTATAACATTTAGGAAGAGAAACAGTAGCATCATTAACTCTAATTTATGACCATTTCATGTCAACATTTTTTTTCTAAGCTCATCTAAAAAATAACATATCTATGTAAAAAATTTTCACAATAAAAGAATAAATAAGAATTAAAAGAAAGAAGAAATTTGTTTATAACTTTGGATAGTCAGGCTTCTGTGACAATCTCAGTGTGATGCCCACATTTTAGTACTTTGGGAACTTCTGTTAGTGGCCACAAATAAACTGGTTTAAAAACTGTGCGAACCTGAAAGATGTGCTCTTTAATGTCTTCAACTGCTTCTTTTCAGGTAAAACCTGTAGCAGCTCAATCCCATGGTCAGTTATATAAGCAATCTCATTGGCTTTTGGCCAAACAAAGCCTAGTATTTTTGAATTTTTCCATTTGCAAGTGTGGGAATATTCCACATTAGTGGGCGCTAAGTCTTTGAAGTTGACAAACTCAACTGTAGCAGTTTGTCCGTCTGTGTTTCGCTGTATCGCTAGTATCCTGTGGTCAGGAGAGAATTTTATTGATATGATTGGTCCTTTGTCCTCCATTCTAAATGAAGTGCTCTTTGACTCGTCCATTCCACTCACTGTTACTCCTGTCACTCCTCCCGATCGAACGGTGAATACCTGTATAACATTTGTATGTAATATAGTCACAGTGAATAAAGGAAACTTTTATTTTAAAATTCTAATAATGTAATTCAATGTAGCCTAATAATGTACAAGAAATCTGAGTGACATTGATAAATTGGGTTTCATTATTTATTAAGGAAAGAGTAAGTAAACCAAATATAGAAATTAAGCCCCTGCGAGGGAAGTTTATGAATTTAGACAATAATAAATTGTTTACCTGTCCATTTGTATCGTCAAAGAACACGTTAGTTACGGGACTGTCTGGGTCAAACCTCTTCGGCTGTTCTGTGAGAGACAAATAGTATTCGTCACTATCTTTCAAACTGAATTGAACCATTTTTAAGTTAATCTATATGCCGCAAATTGTAAAAATATGTCTGTTTCTTTGAATGCAGCACATTAAAGCACTTTGCATAGTTATTAGTTTGTTTTGCAAATTGCAACCCTTCATTCAAGGCTTCAACCCTTGTTTGCAACCATAGATCACAGCCATAGATATATAATATATTTTGCAACACAGCCACAGACCACAGTACACAGCAAAATCTTTAGCAGTAGACTCTATGGCGCAGCCACAGAGACGTAGTGATTAAGTACTCTGTGGTGCCACAGAGAACAAACTACTGTGTAACCATGACGACCAATGGCGAAATATTCAAAAACAATTTATTAAATAAATACCACAAGCGGAATTTAATAAAATAGGTAGGTACTTGATATTAGTGGCAGTGATATGTCTGAACAGATAGAACTGCGTTCTCTTATTGATAACGATAATAAAAATAAAATTGAAAGTGATACGGAGTATCACGAAATCAGTAATGATTGTTTCTTCAGAGAAACCTTGCCTTCTCCACAAACGCCTGTAAAACGATTGAAAGAATATGATTTTTTCACACAATTTGATGTAAAACATTTTCATAAAACAACGAAAAAGAAGAAAAGTAGAAAAAAATGTTCATCAAATTTAATGGACATTATAAGTTCTGAGCTAGCGTCACTTCAAGCACCTTTAGTGGAAAATGTAATCACCAAAATAGACTACTCGGTAGAACGAGCATCCTATTTGGACAAAACACCAAGCTTTCAGAGAGTATTTCGAAGGAATATAACAAGGCGTGGTGATGCTGAAAATGGGTAAGTTACCTCAGGTTAGAAAATATGTAGGATAGTTACTACCGATATTTTCTACGTAGAATAACCAGGTTTAAGCGTCCTTACATTTATTGTGGAAAGCCTGATTTAACCTCCAATATTGGTACTTATTTTCGTATTTTCAGATGGAGATATAAGGTGACTAATTTGAGTCCAGTATTTCCCAGAGTAATAGATAATGCAACAGCCAAAGACAAATTGATATCCGTGCAATACGTTGAACCTGATAGGTTCAAAGATATCTTAACCGACTACCAAGAACACGAAACGAAACAATCTCCAAAGTTTTTAGAAATATCTTTAAAAGATATAACATTTTCTCACCATCACGATTTTTCATTGGAAAAACTTCTTTGTGTAAAATTAGTTGATTGTTTTAAAGAATACTGTAATCTTCAAAACGAAATTCAAATTACATTAAAGAATATTGAAATAAATAAGAAGACGCGGGATAATCTCAAGAAAGAACTTCTAAATATCGGTTCAACTACGAAAGAAGATTTGAGATTCGATCAAACAGTGTTAAAATATACTGAAAAGTTTCTTACTTTAAAAGATAATTACTATCAACTACTAAACTCTGAAAAAGAATCTCGGCACAAAATTGTATCTCTTTGGGCTGATATAGAAATGATACGTTATAAATCTGGAACTTCAAACACTGCTTATGTTTTAGAAATATCCCAGACTATTATGGATGAAGATGATTATGAAAAAGAGGTGACAGACGTGTTTGAAACCGAATATTCTGATATGCTTGACAGACTAGAGTATGAATATGTGATTGAATATTTGGAGTATAAAAAGCTCAAACAACGCCATAGGGTGGGTGATGGTGAAAAACAAAAACAAATCAAACCGAAATTACACATAGATCAGGACAAGCTTAGAGATGAAGTAGAAAATATTGTTTATAAAATTGTACCAAAAGATAAAACTACGATATCTCTTAGTGAAGATAAAAACATTTTATGTAATTTAAGCAATAATAAACAATCGATTTATAAGTATCATTTTAAAATTTACGTCGATAATGTTTTTGTTTGTGAATCGGAAAGCTTTGCCTCTCCTTTATTATTCAACTCGATAGATTTTACTGACACTTTGTCGATACAAATATTGTCTAATAACGACATATTAGCTATATTTTTATGCGAAAACGATGTTGAAGTAGCGTCGATAATAATAAACATATCAGACATCAGAATCAATAGCTCTAATGCAAATTATCGAACCGAATTCTTTAGATACAATAATACTATTGAACCTACCGCACGATTTATTGGCAGTGGATTCGAAATAAAAGAAATCGCAGCAAAAACTAAAGTTAGACTGAAGACTAGTAATTTATTTAAAGGAACATTATGTACAATAGCTAAAGTTAATATTAAAGTAGGATGGAATGATAAACTTAATAACAATCAAAGTGATTCAATACAACAATCAATCTATGTTGGGAGACAACTGAAGCGACTTATGCATGGAAGAGATAAGCCACGTGTGGAAATAGTAACTGATATTATTGAAAAGTTATACGACAGAAATATTAATAAAGATAATAATATAAGAAATGCTCTTCGAGATGCTTGTCAAGCTAATATCCATACAGACAAAATATTTTACATCGACGCAAACAATGACGATATGACTAGGTTAAAACTTTTACATTTAAGGAACTGCGGAGGATTCGATGAAGTAGTTGACAAAACAATTCCAATATTTCCAAGCCAAATTTCCACCGAACAATTGGCTTGCCTTCAAAAAAGCGAGGAAAAAGACTTCGATTTGCAGCTTTTGGAAGATAAGTCTGAGGCAGATCCAATAGACTTGCAAAGATTTATCAGCGTTAAATATACGGAGAAATTAAATGCAAAATTACAGAAGAGTTTAAGCGAATATCTTTTAAAGAAAACTTATAAGGATGTAGTCAGAGATTTTAAAGACCTGAGTCTAAGGTACATTTTGACGGGTAGATACAAATTATTCTGATGACACTACTTCCAGTCAAACCACAAACTTTACCTTGTTTCCAGGGGACTTTTTTCTCAGCAGTCAAATTTTGAATTGGAGACTAAATCGAGTATAGCAAAACAACAATTGCTAACAGAATGTCTAACAAAAGATCAAGAAATCAGTATTGTAGTGTCGAGAGGATTTAATCTCTTAGACCGAAGTACAGCAATTATTTCAGAGGAACTTGACGATGAAGACAGTATAGCAGGTAAGCCTAGATATTTATAATTTATTCTTACGAAGTAATAACTAATTTTTACCCAACATTTTTAAATACTATTTTAAAATTTTAAGCAACACTATTGATGGGTATTCTTCATTTGTTCAGGATTCAAATTGCGTCCGTTGAGACCTTTTGTCAGAGTCAGCTACCGTGGCATTTCTGCTCAAACCTCCACAGCTAAAGGTTGTTACCCTACTTGGAATAGCACTTTGAAAATTAAAACGAAGTGAGTAATAATAGTAAATAAATTTAAATAATATTGTGTACACATGACTAATAAATAACGTGCACGCTAATCAGGTCCTACATCATCTTTCCGTTCCTAGATCCTGGAAGAGATTTCTGATAGAAATAAGCAGTACCTTTGTACAAAATTTCTATTACTATGGCTTATATATAAGTACTGTTTGAAAAGTGTTTGTAACAAACCTACTTCGAATAAAACTAATTTGACTGTAGGTATTTTTCAAAACCTGTTAAAAAATGATATACCATTTAAAATAATTTCTAGATTATTTCCGTCATCCTCAATCCACGTGAATGTGTATGATGAATGCAAGGTGGACGTCAGCGAGGCGTACCCTGAGGGGCCCAGCTCGCTCAGCAAGGCCGTGCACTATAGGTACTACAACAAGTGGTTGGGTACTGTTCAGATACCATTGTTCACAGTGCTGAGTTTGGGATCGGTATGTTCGATTTAATTACGCTTTTTAATAAGTAAGTCGAAGTTTTGAGACAAGAAAACACTATACAATACCTATTTATTTCACATTTTTTTTAAATTCTCTCCATTCTCTGTGCAAAGTTCTATTCGCCAAAAGTCTAAATCTAAACCAACTATTAAAACACTTTTGCCAGTCTTGATCCGATAGTTAGTATTTTTTATTACGAGCATCTCAAAACTTATCGAGTGACCTAGGTAAAAAGCTTAGTGCTTGTTCATACTGACTCGCGGGCGCGGTCGCGAAATTTCAAACATATGAACTACTATGAGAGTGTTCACATACAAAACGCACGTGCGGTGTAAGTAGCGGGCACGCTAGCGACAACCGCGCGCGGCCCGCTAGCGACAATATCAAACGCATGAGAATTAGAGTCCGACCGAAACTGGTTTTTCAGCCGAAACCGAAACCGAAACCGAACCTTCGGCTTTAGGTCCAGTTTCGGCCGAAACCGAAACCGAAACCGAAACTTAGGGTGAGGCCAAACGAGCGTATTTTTGGTCCTGTGAGTCACGTGAAATGAGCTGGTTTCAAACAAAAGATCTAATTCAATTCTTTGAAATTTGTATTTTACGCGATTTTACGATATACGCTATTTTATGCGACGCACAGCTCAAAAAATACGCTTGTTTGGCTACACCATTAGGGTATTTTTTGAGCTGCTCATTTGTGGACTCAACAGAAAAAAGTAGGTTAAAGGAGCCGATTTTTTTAGATTTTACAAAGGTCTTTTTTTGACATTAGGTAGGTCAACCCTCATGCTGTCTGTCCCCTAACGTTGACCCACTACTTACGGGACACCCTGTATAGGTACTGAAATCTATTTCTTACACATTTTTATTTGCACATTTTTATGTGTATTAACTGCCTTCAGTTCGGTAAACTTATCTTAATACGTAAACGACAAAATTCGAAAAAATGTGGGTACCTATGGATGAACGCTGTTTTTAACCCCTGACGAAAAAAGAGGGGTGTTATAAGTTTGACGTGTCTGTGTATCTTTATGTCTGTCTGTGGCATCGTAGCTCCCAAACGGAGGAACCGATTTTGATTTAGTTTTTTTTGCATGAAGGTGACTTAGTCGAGTGTGTTCTTAGCTATGTTTAGTGAATATCAAACTGTCCGGGGTTTTTAAAATTTTGATTTAAGATCATTTAAATCTTAGCCCCATTTTACTAAAATACGTCATTGAAAACCGCATGCAAATCGATTTAGCCGATTTTGAAATTACCCTGAACAAACTGTAACACTTTTTTTTCTTGTCTAGTAGTGAATCTCCTGAAATCTTACCTTGAATAACATTCCTTTGGTATATCATTTAGCGATAATTGGATTAACTTCCGTACAATTGAACTGTCTCGGTCCCAATTACACCTTAAATAACTTAATTTCTTAATTAGCTCCATTTAAATAACTTAAATTTATTGCTTTCATAAAATTCAATAGGAGTTGTTTACAAGTATTGACAAGCCGGTTGACACTGACAATTGGTGATTGAGATGACGGGCGGCAGTTTGACGGCTAGTCTGTGGTAGTTGCCAACGACGCTGTCAGACGCATGGACCAATCCTCGGTCGCCATTTGAGTGATTTCAAAATCGCCGCGTCAGTTGTTAGGTTCTGTAGTCTGTGGTCTGTTCAGTCTCTTGTCTCTGTCAATTTGTGGCGAGTGTTTGTTTTTTCGTTAGATGGGACTTCTGAATTTGTAATTTCTTTATGGAGGTTCAGGACTTGTTTATAGGATAAAATATTAAATCATTCCACTGCCTTGAATTTGAGTCTATGGTTGGACCATAGCCGGAGGCGACATAGTCTATGGTAGTGGTCCGTGTCTGTAATTGATGGTTTTTCAGTCGGGGTTGACAGCGTAGAATTTCTTCCAAATTTCGGGGTCTGCTATATTGGGAAATTGATTGAGCGTGTATATTGTTTTTTTATTGGGCAGGTTAGAGTAGTCCAGAGGTCCTGGGACTAACTGGCCAACGGGAGTTTGGACATTTAAATTCAAAATATTGTATGTGTCAGCCCTCTGGAGGGGGAGAAGTCAAGGTGTGAGTGCAGGTTTGTGAATTAGTTTACAACCTTGTTAAATTCGGTTCTCAAAATTGGTTAGTTTGTGGGAGTTTATAATAAATAAATTTAGAGGGATGTCTGTGAGATTTGAGTCATCGTGGGTTTTTGTGTCTGGTTATGGGGAAGAAATGGTTTTTTGAGTAGGGAACACCTGAATTGTACAACTTTGTAATTTGGCGCCGGAGTCGTGTGATGACGTTTCCGAATAGACGATAGAAGAGTGAACCTCACTCCGATTGCTATAAGGAGTATTGTTGTGGTTATTGTCTCCTCGTTCTCGAAGCTTCTAGAACCCGGAAGCCCATGTCCCGCGACTGGGAGTTGCTGTGATTGGTGGATTTGAGTGGCAAGTGTGGGCGGTATAAAAGCGTGGTGATGAGCGCGGCGTCCTTCTTGGTCCCGAGAGGATCCCTACTGTCTGTCTGTGCTGTTCTGAGTCGTGTGGTGACGCACCGGTCCAAGTGGGCTCTGGTGTTTTCTGTGTGTTGAGTGTTCTGGTGTTCCTGGTTCTTTGCTGGTAAGTTTGGGGATTCCAACTGGGATATTCCGATTGGGATTCGGTATATTTTCTGCGAGTAGTGGTTAACGTGAGGAATCTTTTCAGGCTGTGTGTGGTGTCTGGGTACCTGGGTCTGCACCACGTGGTGTGGTGTGGCGTGTCTGATCTGTTCCGCGAGGCGGTTTATTAAAAGTACTTTGGTAAGTAAACCTTTCTGTTTTGCGGCTGAGCCGGTGTTGAGAAATTCCGTGATTCCGTAATAATTATAATTCTTGTATGTAGGGCTGCGTCTGGACGGCGCCCCCTGTCCTGTCTGTTCTGTGGCTGTCTGCATGTCTACAAGCTTCGACACCTCCCTAAACAGGTATCGTAGAACTCATTTTCTTCTGCGAGGGGAATTAATTAAATATTTAACGGGGCGTTTCTTAGTTAATGTAATTTACTTAAAAGAATGTAGCGAGTGAACCATGTGCTTTCATAGTGAATAGTACCATCCTTGTATTCTGTTGTACGCTGAATTATTCAAGCCCATAAGGCTTGATATTATTATTTTAATTATTTTAAATTCTTTTAATAAAGGCGGTGAGCCATAGTGTTGGATCTATAAGGGTCGGTGAGGCAACTAAATGTGTCTAGCCGAGTGACCGTTGTTCTACTAAGTCAATTAATTAATGGCTGGACATTGTAATAATTAATTAACTATATCCATGGTTCCGTAATAGCCGCGAGGACTGTATAAACTGTTGTGTAAGACGTGGCTTTCTGTACTGATAGGAGGTGTTACCGAGAGGGAGTTCTGTTTACGGCTGAGCTGTTTTTGCTGAGCTGTTTTTGGAGTGAGCTGTTTACGGCTGAGCTGTTTTCTGGAGAGCTGCTTTTGGGAGCCTGAGCTGATTCCGAAGTTCGGTTTGTGTGCACCCACTCGGGGTGAAATTGTACAACTATTAGTTGTGTCCGTTAGGGCGGACACCATTTAATTTAATAATTTTTACTGTTAAATAATATAACCATCGGCGGTGTCCGTTAGGACGGACATCACTGAACCAAAAGGGTTAAGTGTAATTCGACCAGCCAAACAAGCCAGCGGCCCACTCTTTTCTATATTATTGTGGGGATTCTTTAAACCTTGTGTTTAGGAATAAATGTTATTGGACTTTAATCTGAACAACCTCTTTTATTTACCTCTCATTCCCGCCCCACGGGAATTCCCCTATTACATCGGCGCCCAACGCGGGGCTTTCGCTGGTTTGTGCAGGTTCCTGCCCGCCTCTGGTCTTTCGCTCAGTGACGGATTGGCTGGTCGTGACTTATAAAAATTTTTTTTGTGTACTTTGACTGAATCTGAATACTGTTTGTGTACTACTGTAGTGGGGCATTGAGGGTTCAGTGGAGGCTTCACCTGCTACTGGACTTTCATTCTGTAACGTATTGGCTGTGTCGATATTGATAAAACTTTTACTTTAACTTATACTTAAACGTTGATAAAACTTTAACGTTGAAGGGTACTGCGATCTGTGTATTACTGTACTAACAATTATACCTAAGCTCTGACTAATATTACAATTCTGGTTGAACTTGAATTCTTGGATTATCATTTATATCATTTACATTTAATTTAAATCTTGACTATTAACGATGTCTGAGGAACGCCCTATTAAATTCAACTTACTTAACAAGGAGGAATTAATTTATGAGGTAACGGTCCGGGGTGCGGTACCTGAGACCACGGTGGAACGCTTGCGGGCACAGGTGTCACGTTTAGCTAAGGAGTTTCCAAGCGATGAGGTGAATGAGTTTGAAGAGGACGTAGAAGCGGAGTTAAAATTGATTTCAAATAAAGTCACTGAGTTGGAGGAGCTTCTTGACCAGAAACCCCTCCCACTCAAACGAGCAAATAGGATTCAGGCTTTATGTAACCACCTCTTTCATCGCTTAAGTCGTGTTGTGGCGGATACTGAGACGACGCGGGCTCTTAAGGACCGATTAGATAGACTTCTACTCGTTTTAATAAATAGGGTTGACCGTATGACGTTCACCTTTACTAGCAGTTTTGATTTTAAGCCTGTCGGGGATGGGTCTTCTACGCCTGCTGAGAGGGAATCTGGTGGGATGGTTCCGGTAGTAACCTGCGAGCGCGGTTCCTCTGTCTCGTCGCTGAACCTTAAATTTAGTGGCAAGGATAGCGTGCAGGAGTTCATCGTGCGGATAGATGAGTTGTGTAGGTCCCGGAACATCTCGAAGGAGAAATTGTATAATTCGGCAGCGGAGTTATTTATTGGGGAGGCGTTGTACTGGTATCGTGGTATCTGTGATGAGGTGGAGAGCTGGGAGGAATTAAAAACTGCGTTGCTAGAGGAATTTTTACCATTTAATTACGACCATAGATTACTTCAGGAGATCCGTTCGAGGACTCAGGGCCCCGACGAGTCTCTCTCTGCGTATTTGTCTATTATGCGTAACTATTTCTCTAGGTTGCGTAAGCCTTTGGATGATGCTGAAAAATTAAACATAGTGAGATTTAATATTAGGCCATCGTACTCAATCCCCTTGGCTAATGCGGACATACAGACGTGGGCGGACCTGAAGAGGCATGGTCGGCAGCTGGAGGCGGCGCGGCAGATGGCGGATTGCTTCCGGGAGCCCCCGAGAAATTTGCCAAATGCCGTGGCCCCTGACCTGTCTTATAAAGGCAAGACGGCACGTCCACGCTGTGAGGCGGTCGCCAAGGCGGAAAAGTTCTGCGTGCGGTGTCGTGTGAAAGGTCACACGCTTAGTGAATGTGCTGCGCCGCGTAGTCTGGTCTGTTTTAGGTGTGGTGAGAAGGGCGTGAATGCTGCCACATGCCCTAAGTGTGTTGCTGCTAATAAGTCTGTTGCTGCTGGTAGGCCTACTCCTGCTGGAAAACCTGTCGCTGTGCTGCGGGTGGAGCGTCGTGGTGAGCGCACCTCTGCTGAGGAGTGGCGCGAATGGTGTAATTACATAAGTAACTTCTTTAATAATTCTAGGTCTGGTGTGGAAGTGAGTGATACTCATGTCCAGTCGAAGGATTCGCAGGATGCTCGTCCTTATTTAGAAGCTAATATTTGTGGTACGGCTTGTTCTGGTCTGTTGGATTCCGGATCGGAAATCTCTATTATTGGTGGTTCTGCTATTAGGAAATTCACGGAGTTTTGTGAGATACAAAACCCCGATACTATAAAGTCTATTATTACTGCGACTGGGTCTGCTTCCCCTGTTGCGGGCTATATGTTTTTGCCTGTGGTGGTAAAAGGTGTTATGCGAGTGGTTAAATTTTATGTAGTACCGGGTCTGTCTACTCCGTTACTTTTCGGCTTAAATTTCTGGAAGGCTTTCCAGGTCGCGCCTGAGGTTCTGCGCCTGGTGAAGCCCGGAGTTTCTACGGGGTTGAGGAAACCCGTGGAGGCTGTTGTGTCTGCAGTCTCTTGTGCACGCCCATCTGATGCTCTTAGCATAGAGCGGAGGAATGTTAAGGCAGTTGCGCGTGAGGATGGCTCATCGTCGTATAGTGCTAGGGATAATAGGTTAGGTACATCGTGTTTTGGTTATAGGTTGCCTGATTGTCGAAGGCCCCCTCAGTGTATTAGTGTTAGTGAAGCTGGTTCACTGTCTACGGCTCGACAAAGGGTTATAAGTAGTTTTAGTCATAGGAATTGTGTCTTGCAGTCTGTAGGTTCTGAGCTAGGTGGAAAACGCTGGAGGGCCAGCGTGAATTTCTCTCGTTTCCCTCGTGAAATTCTGGTGGGGATGGGGGTACTGTAACACTTTTTTTTCTTGTCTAGTAGTGAATCTCCTGAAATCTTACCTTGAATAACATTCCTTTGGTATATCATTTAGCGATAATTGGATTAACTTCCGTACAATTGAACTGTCTCGGTCCCAATTACACCTTAAATAACTTAATTTCTTAATTATCTCCATTTAAATAACTTAAATTTATTGCTTTCATAAAATTCAATAGGAGTTGTTTACAAGTATTGACAAGCCGGTTGACACTGACAATTGGTGATTGAGATGACGGGCGGCAGTTTGACGGCTAGTCTGTGGTAGTTGCCAACGACGCTGTCAGACGCATGGACCAATCCTCGGTCGCCATTTGAGTGATTTCAAAATCGCCGCGTCAGTTGTTAGGTTCTGTAGTCTGTGGTCTGTTCAGTCTCTTGTCTCTGTCAATTTGTGGCGAGTGTTTGTTTTTTCGTTAGATGGGACTTCTGAATTTGTAATTTCTTTATGGAGGTTCAGGACTTGTTTATAGGATAAAATATTAAATCATTCCACTGCCTTGAATTTGAGTCTATGGTTGGACCATAGCCGGAGGCGACATAGTCTATGGTAGTGGTCCGTGTCTGTAATTGATGGTTTTTCAGTCGGGGTTGACAGCGTAGAATTTCTTCCAAATTTCGGGGTCTGCTATATTGGGAAATTGATTGAGCGTGTATATTGTTTTTTTATTGGGCAGGTTAGAGTAGTCCAGAGGTCCTGGGACTAACTGGCCAACGGGAGTTTGGACATTTAAATTCAAAATATTGTATGTGTCAGCCCTCTGGAGGGGGAGAAGTCAAGGTGTGAGTGCAGGTTTGTGAATTAGTTTACAACCTTGTTAAATTCGGTTCTCAAAATTGGTTAGTTTGTGGGAGTTTATAATAAATAAATTTAGAGGGATGTCTGTGAGATTTGAGTCATCGTGGGTTTTTGTGTCTGGTTATGGGGAAGAAATGGTTTTTTGAGTAGGGAACACCTGAATTGTACAACTTTGTAATTTGGCGCCGGAGTCGTGTGATGACGTTTCCGAATAGACGATAGAAGAGTGAACCTCACTCCGATTGCTATAAGGAGTATTGTTGTGGTTATTGTCTCCTCGTTCTCGAAGCTTCTAGAACCCGGAAGCCCATGTCCCGCGACTGGGAGTTGCTGTGATTGGTGGATTTGAGTGGCAAGTGTGGGCGGTATAAAAGCGTGGTGATGAGCGCGGCGTCCTTCTTGGTCCCGAGAGGATCCCTACTGTCTGTCTGTGCTGTTCTGAGTCGTGTGGTGACGCACCGGTCCAAGTGGGCTCTGGTGTTTTCTGTGTGTTGAGTGTTCTGGTGTTCCTGGTTCTTTGCTGGTAAGTTTGGGGATTCCAACTGGGATATTCCGATTGGGATTCGGTATATTTTCTGCGAGTAGTGGTTAACGTGAGGAATCTTTTCAGGCTGTGTGTGGTGTCTGGGTACCTGGGTCTGCACCACGTGGTGTGGTGTGGCGTGTCTGATCTGTTCCGCGAGGCGGTTTATTAAAAGTACTTTGGTAAGTAAACCTTTCTGTTTTGCGGCTGAGCCGGTGTTGAGAAATTCCGTGATTCCGTAATAATTATAATTCTTGTATGTAGGGCTGCGTCTGGACGGCGCCCCCTGTCCTGTCTGTTCTGTGGCTGTCTGCATGTCTACAAGCTTCGACACCTCCCTAAACAGGTATCGTAGAACTCATTTTCTTCTGCGAGGGGAATTAATTAAATATTTAACGGGGCGTTTCTTAGTTAATGTAATTTACTTAAAAGAATGTATCGAGTGAACCATGTGCTTTCATAGTGAATAGTACCATCCTTGTATTCTGTTGTACGCTGAATTATTCAAGCCCATAAGGCTTGATATTATTATTTTAATTATTTTAAATTCTTTTAATAAAGGCGGTGAGCCATAGTGTTGGATCTATAAGGGTCGGTGAGGCAACTAAATGTGTCTAGCCGAGTGACCGTTGTTCTACTAAGTCAATTAATTAATGGCTGGACATTGTAATAATTAATTAACTATATCCATGGTTCCGTAATAGCCGCGAGGACTGTATAAACTGTTGTGTAAGACGTGGCTTTCTGTACTGATAGGAGGTGTTACCGAGAGGGAGTTCTGTTTACGGCTGAGCTGTTTTTGCTGAGCTGTTTTTGGAGTGAGCTGTTTACGGCTGAGCTGTTTTCTGGAGAGCTGCTTTTGGGAGCCTGAGCTGATTCCGAAGTTCGGTTCCGAGGGGAAGTTCGAACCTCTTCCTCAACGGGTTAAATTTGTGCGAGCTTTCCTTTAGATTAAGATTTTCATTAGTTTAATAACCCCGCTCGAACTTCATCCTCAACGGGTAAAATTCGTGCGAGCTTTCCTTTTAAGTTCTAGATTTAGTGTGCACCCACTCGGGGTGAAATTGTACAACTATTAGTTGTGTCCGTTAGGGCGGACACCATTTAATTTAATAATTTTTACTGTTAAATAATATAACCATCGGCGGTGTCCGTTAGGACGGACATCACTGAACCAAAAGGGTTAAGTGTAATTCGACCAGCCAAACAAGCCAGCGGCCCACTATTTTCTATATTATTGTGGGGATTCTTTAAATCCTGTGTTTAAAAATAAATGTTATTGGACTTTAACCTTGACAACCTCTTTTATTTACCTCTCATTCCCGCCCCACGGGAATTCCCCTATTACAAAACGCACATACATACAAACAGACGAAAATTCAAAAAATAATTGCTATGTTCTCTTTTTCGTTGACAAATACCGCTCGTGATAGATTTTCTCAAATATCTTCCATTTAAAGACATATCGATCAGTTACCGTTTCATTGTAAGGGATGATTTGGGATTTAGACTTCAAAAATACTACTAGTGAATGCCCTCGCTTTGCTTCCGTAAACCTTTCGGTAAGCCCTCACTCAATAAATGTAAGTATGGGCGAAATTGACATAACGTAATTTATTTATTTCTAAACCGTTTGAAATAAACCAACCACTAAATGTTAACCAAAGCTCACTACAATACAATACGTATGTATTGTAAGTTATAAGGGAGTGAAAACCGCAAGTAAATCTGTTATGTCGTTCCTGAGAGTAGCCAGAACAAACGCACAGACAAATAGACGAAAACTACTTTTTATTCTATTATGTCTAATTAATACCCCTAGTAAAAGTTTTACTTAAATATCTTCCAGTTACAGTTTCATTACCATGCTTGAATACGAGTTCCGTATCATTATCTACACAGCATTAGACACTATATTATATCCTTTTTTCTACCTGTTGCCGTTATTAATATCGAGCAAAAAACGGCTAAAATCAAGCGCCAATGTCAGACGCTCTTCAGATTAATGAACAAATTTAATAAACATGTTAAATCAATGACTTCACTTGGAAAGTCAGCGCCCACGGGTTAGCCACGAACTTAACCGAACGACGCACGAAAATTCACGAACACAGTTTCGGTTTGGCCGAAAGTTTCGGCCAAATTTTTCCAAAACCGAAACCGAAACCGAAACTAGATTTTTTGGCCGAAACTGGCCGAAACCGAAACCGAAACCGAACCTTCGGTCGGTCTCTAATGAGAATGTATGAGTGTGTTCACACTGAACTAGCGGCGGAACGCGCGATTATGTCAGGTAAGTTCAACCATTTTGAACTTGTCGCTAGAAACGATAGCACATGAATTCATTATGTCCCCAGATTAAAGGGTTGTTCTTTCATCTAAGATCATGTCCTTCAATACAGAAGAGTTTATTAGTACTATTCAGGCTAGAACTGATTTGATTTGAACTCAGATTTGGCAGAGTAAACACAGGCATCTTAATTATGAACAGAAACATTCTTAATAAACTATGGAAGGAAATTGCTGAATTGTTTCCTGATATGGAGGGTGAGTACCTAAATGGAACTTTAGGTATGAATTATCGGTTAAAAAAAGATCGTCGTCCATGTTTTCAACCTCTGACAACATGTCACAATCGCGCAAACGCCTGGCGGTCAGTGTGAACACGAATCCGCCACCGCGCCCGCGAGTTCAGTATGAACACTCACTTAGCATTCAAAAAAATTCATAACGCTCGTTTTTATCAAAAGGTGTAATTACCATGATTAATTTTCGTGTATTAATTTCAGCTTCAGGGTACATTTAAAATAACGGCGCCTCCACTTATATTCGGGTATGACGCCTTAGAACACAAAGAACCAAAATCGGTTATTCCCGAAGTTACCCAGCTCATGAAGAAGGAATCATCTTTCCTGACACTACATATCTCAACGAATCTTTGTCATTTGGGCGGGTTTCAGGAATATACGCAACCGGTGCCGAATTCAGAAAATGACCTAAAAATAACGCATTTGAATACATTTGTCACTGAGTATGTGAATGAATTCCCTTCCAGAAATATTTCTTTAACATTTATAGATAGCTTTGGTAGGAATAAATGTGTAACGGAGTTTTTGCAGCCCGTTCCATTACCAGATTCTGAATGGTTTCCAAAAAATCCAAAAATGGTAGAGTCGGCTATGTCAAAAAGTTCAGGTCTTTCGCGGAGTTCTTCCTCCAAAAGTAGCAGAAGAAAGCTATCAATAGCTACATATGAACAGACAGTAGATAAGGAACCTGAGAATAGTGCATCGGAAACCATGTGGAGGGGCTCAGAGTCAAAGGGGGATCTGGTGTTGAAATTAATAGATGCAGCGGTGAGATACGTAGCGCTGATTCCTGCTTATGAAGTATCAGAATCTCACGTCGTTACTTTCTCTGGAGCAGTATGTGCATTTCAAATAACCTTAGTTCCTTTTCCAACATTCACGTTGCCATAACATACAGCTATATTTTCAGGAGCTACTAAAAGTGTTACACGGTTCACATTTAGACCACACTCTGCTCTTGGCCAGTTATTTCCTCCACCTGGGGATTCGATGTTGGGTGGTAACCGGCCTAGCGTTACCACGCGGCTTGAGCAGTTACGTGCTGGTTAAATATGAGCTGAGGAAAGTCGTGATGCTTAATGATTCCCAGAAGAGTAGAGGATTTTTGGCAAGATCTGATGGGTATGTTGATTACATTTAAACTTTTTATCAAGCGGTAACGTACTTACGTATCTACTACCATTTATATCGGGGTATGCGGAATTTTCAAAAGTTTGATGATGTAATGGCATTCTTTCTAATTGTATAAGAATCTCTGCTCTATCCGGCATTGTTCCTTTTTAAGTCTATTACCTAGCAGGTTACATGATTACGAATTTAATCTGAAATTTGACTGATCCAGGAAGCAGTTCACTTGGTATGTATACGACGCGGTCAGCGGGGAGAGATATGAGCTCCGAGACGCTAGCTGTCCGATGAAGACCGTTAACTACGTGTTTGATTCAGAGAATGTAAGGAAATTGTTTTTATTATTATAACAGCCTACTACGCGTTCACTCTAAGTTTGCCCTCGTCGACCGTTACGATTTAACAGCTAACGGTACTGTAGACAAAAAAGTAATAAAATAATTTCACTAACTTAAATAACAAATTACGTTTGCCACTGTGTAAGACATTTTCTATTTTAGTCATTGTAGCGACAAAAATCAACGAACGTGAAATAAATCAATAGAAAAATAATTTCACGAAAGTAACATCAAAATCAACAACAACGACCTCAAAAATACGCGACTAGCGTTGCTGTCCGTACTAAATGAGCTGCAGTATGAGGAGTGGGACGGGAGGTAAGGGCAAACTTAGAGTGAACGCGTAGTATTGCCCTAAGATCCATTGTTTTTGTATGAATTTATGCGAATAAAATAAAAAAATTACATTTTCAGATATGGGTGAATATACAAACATCTCAAGACTGTGAAAGCATGTCGTTTGATTTTTCAAAATCATCGGACTGGCAGCAAGTAAGTATATAAATACAATGATATTATAATCTCATTAAATTGCCTTATTATTCTTCTGTTACTTCGTTGTAATTAGTCCTGTTGCAAAATATTTTTTGAATATTTTTTTCTGATTTATACAAAATGTAATAAATAGGTGTTTGAAGATCCTCTAATGATGATGAAATTACCCGAAGTATCAATAGAGGGGTTGTACTCGCCACCCCCTGACGTGGAGCAGCTGCGGTCGACTCTCGAGAGCAAGATAAAGAGCAAGGTTCAGAAATGGCGGTCACGTATGAAGACTATTTGGAACAGGTATCCTGTATCATTAAGTACCTGCTATTGGATATCATATAATAGTAGGTACCTGCTCCTGAGTGCTGTGATATTTTAAGCCTCTATATTAGTACCTGCCCGATTATTGATTAAATACGAGAATTTAATTTGTTTTCGTATAATTCAGGTACTGCGGTAGCTTGCTGCGAGAAATGCTGCCTCACTGGGAATACTGGGCTTTCAACCCTACAGAGCCTCGTCCTGTGCTCGGGCAACGTTTAAAACAGATGATGGTCACTTACAAGGTACAATACAGAATCCCAGGCTTATGTAATTGAGTCGGCACAATGCAGTCACACCCTAAATTATTTCTTTCCGCTCTAGACCTGTAAAGAATTACAGAGTTTATAAAAACGTTCGATGAGGTACCTACCTAAAGACGGATCACATGACATTAGATGAACAATGAACATCCTATCATTGGTCAACATATTGATTCACACAGCGGTCACGGCACACCCTACGAGTTCAGGTTTAAGGTCAGGCTTATGATTGATCGAGGACATTCTGGACATTCATCCAATATCACGTGATTCATCTTCTTACAGGTAACTCTTCGGAGCGTGGTCTCCACTTGGTATACAAGCTTCTTGGTTGTACGCATTGACGTTAAGTATTAAGGGCCTTTACATACTTCAGCCACGAACCGCGATATCTTGGCAATACCGGAAACTATCCGACAAAAATGTCGTACTCGTATCTCGCTCTATCTGTCTGCAATTATTGCTGCAGTTTCATAAAAATGCAGTGTCCCAAGTGTAGGTGAATGTAATAAAACTCACTATCCCTCAAGAAATCAAGTGCGCATGCTTGATGCATGCGACATGTCATTGCTGTTATTAGATGTTGTGCGATATCGCTCGACATGTTGCTTTATTATTTACACGGACCTCTACCCACCGATCTCTTAATGGAAGGATGAACATTTTCATATTTTTCAGATGTTTGGCTTTCCGCTCAACGTTCCGTACATCAACGCCAAGAGTGTCATATCGAGCGTCAAGTGTACCGGCATCCACCTTAACGATGATCCCGATGTAGAGTTCGGGCTGGCCGTGGATGTGTTCGCTTACCCTAACAACGTGCTCAGTGTTTGGGTGTTTTTGACCAGTATTACTAGAATATAGGAATACAAATCAAACCACGCCTCTTTTTAATGACACCTACTCGCCTTACCCGCTTGAAAAGTAGTTGATTATGAAGGATAAAATGTAAGCTATGGAGGAAGCATAAATCTCCGTAAGTTATAGGATATTAGGTACAGTCACAGGTATGAAGCAAAAATCGCTAATACTTTTCAGGAAAGCGATTGTCTCGTTGTAAAACTGGACATTGGGAAGGCGCAATAACTAAAGAATAGTTTTGAGAAGAGTAATATAAAATTTATTCTCATTCAGGATACTTATAAAAACCGAATTCATTGAAATAAAAAATAGAGATTGTATGTCTTTTCGTTTTAATGCTAACAAAATAAAATTAACATTTATTCAATCGCAGTATAAAAATATACGTAAAAATAGAAAAAAAGAGATGTTACAAGAGTTACGTGTTCGATAGCATTTGCCGCCATTATGGAAAGCCCGACAAAATGGCGTCGATCAAACAGCAAAGACAGTTTGCAGTACCGCCCGGATCACTTCCCTAATAGTCCTTACATTATACTTTTAACAGCAAGTAGACCGAGATTATCTCTTATTTTCAACAGTAGAAAAATCGTAAGTATGACATAAAATTTTATTTAAATAAATAGTGTCAGGGTTGCCAGTCGTTTTGTACTCCAATTATGAGGGCTTCTACACACCATGCCCGACTATAAAATATTAGAAGGATATATTGCCGCATAGACAAAACTTCGAGTATTTCAGTAGATCGACGGCAACTTCAATCCTTAAAAGGCCACAATGTTTGCAAGCGATAAACCTTAGATTAACAAAGACGCGACTAGCTAACAGGCGCTTCGACTTACAAAAAAGGATACTTACATTGCTAAAATTGAACGCTCATTCAGACTACAGAAATTAAAAACTTCCAGAAACAGCAAACATACGCGCAACAAACACTTTTATTTTACAGCTATAAAGGGTTGTTTCACTAATATAGTTACCGGTAGATGATCTTTAATGAAAATCTAAATATATATTTGTATGTGTTATATTTTACCATTTCTTATAAACCTATGTACTAGCACCTAACGCGATTATTGCTTTTATTGGTGTACGTTGAGAAAGATAAAATTTGACTTATAAATGCTTTGAAACTTTAACAATATATGGCGGAGGCCCTTGCCTCCGTCTCATTATAAAATATCATAATTTTAACAGTTCCTATCTTTGCAACCACCTAACGGCAAATAGATAACCAATTGAATATTTTCTAGCAAAGCAAAATGATTACATCAAAGAAGACTGCTCATTATTGATTTAGTTCAAATTCGTACTGCGTACTGCTCACACGTCACGAACGATAATTTATTAAATAAAAACATTCACACAACAATCAAATGTATCCTCTATGACATCATTTATGTGTCAGTTTCGTTGTTCGAGACATATGCTTAAAATCTACGCAGAACATTGAACTCAAACACCATTTTAGCGTCAACAATGTTAACAGTATATGCATTTATTTATGACAAGTTTTAAAAATGTGCAATCTCCTTTGATCACTAAAGCTGGGGTCCCACGGCCCGTGTTATCACAGGCCAGGCCGGATCGTGCCACGCCTGTGGATGCCTGTGCGTCTTGATTGCGTCTCGCGCAGTGCCGTTCCCACGGCCTGTGTCGGCCTGTAGCGGCCTGTCCAGTGTGACCATTTGTGGCAGGATCCTGCCATTTTGGCAGGATTGGCCTCTTATTTTAACCGATGGCAGTATCGGTTGACGTTTTATAAAACTTGGCAGTTTTTGGCAGATTTGAGGTATTGAAAAAAAAATGCATTATGAAAACTTTAAATTCCGAAAATGGCAACTCTATACGTCACCAGCATGTTTGGATTCCTTTTACAATTTGTATTCTTCAGCAACAGAAACATATTTTTCTTTATTACTGATATGCAACTGATATGCTGAGTGATTTTATACGGGAACCTAGTAAAACATTTGAACGCGGACGCGCCCGCACAGGCCGCGGCAGGCACCGTCGCGCCGCGCCGCGCCGCGCCTTTGAACTTACCGACTCCCGACGGATCGGACGGGCATGGACGGGCGACAACAGGCTTCATCGGATGCGAGCGTTCCCACGGCCTGTCGGTCCGGCCTGGTGCGATCTGGCCTGTGACAACACGGGCCGTGGGACCCAGCCTTAATATCTGGCAACCCTGACACACCAACAACCTGTTTCCTTATGTTACAACGAATTGACAAATACTCGCATTAGTTTATGATAATTCTCGTGAAATTAGAATCGTGTTGCCAATGGGTGCGCATGCGATATCTATGATCGTTTGAGCGGCTGCCAAGGGCCTGGCTCGGGCGCGAACCTCATACCGCTCGTTTTAAAACTATCCATCACACTTCTGGTGATAACTTTAGATAAAATAGTACAAAAGCCGGTCCAATAGTTGACATTATGATAACATTGATGCGGAAAAATTATTATCAGTTTAACAATTCATAGGCACAAACGCACAACATCGCCGCATCGTCGTTTTTCACTACTGCGGTTGATTGGGAGCGATGAGCGAGGAGTGTAGAGATATCGGGAGACGAGCACACATGCGGATGTTAGCGGACAGCGGCAGTCGGACAAGCGGAGCGGAGTGTAGAGAGTGTCCAACGGCACTGCAGAATGTTTCGCGGCGCAGTGCGGCGTCGGCGGCGGCCTAGCTGCCGGGGTCGTCGGGCTTCTGCTTGGAGCGCTTCAGCTGCTGCAGGTAGTGGCGCTGGATGGGCTTGTGCAGCGCCAGCTGGGCCAGCGCGTCCTCGATGGAGAACCACTGCCGCTTGCGCCCCATCAGCCGCGAGTCCTCCCACTCCGGCAGCTCCTGCGTCACCGTCATCACGTACACCTCCGTCCTGTGTTTGTGCTCGCGGTTCTGCAATCAATTATCACGCGTTTTGAAGAACTATAACATTAGGACTAGCATGTGATATCGGAAGGTTTTCAATTCCGATACTGATAACTGATTTACGATAAATACAACATGGCACAAGGTTACAAAAAAAATTACTAACAATATGTACCCATACTACATTATTACGAGACAAATAAAAATATTTGTATGCGGGTACCATGTTACCTGACGAAATAGGACTACCCTCAGCCTGTGCCATGGAACGGATAGAAACCACGGCTGCTGGTTTACAGGGTAGTCACTTTTTAGGGTTCCGTAACCAAATGGCAAAAAACGGAACCCTTATAGATTCGTCATGACTGTCTGTCTGTCTGTCTGTCTGTCTGTCTGCCTGTCTGTCTGTCTGTCTGTCTGTCTGTCCGTCCGTCCGTATGTCACAGCCACTTTTTTCCGAAACTATAGGAACTATACTGTTGAAACTTGGTAAGTAAATGTATTCTGTAAACCGCATTAAGATTTTCACACAAACATAGAAAAAAAACAATAAATTTTGGGGGTTCCCCATACTTAGAACTGAAACTCAAAATTTTTTTTTTCATCAAACCCATACGTGTGGGGTATCTATGAATAGGTCTTCAAAAATGATATTGAGGTTTCCAATATCATTTTTTTCTAAACTGAATAGTTTGCGCGAGAGACACTTCCAAAGTGGTAAAATGTGTGTCCCCCCCCCCGTAACTTCTAAAATAAGAGAATGATAAAACTAAAAAAAATATATGATGTACATAATAATATGATGTGATGTATATATGATGTCCATGCAAACTTCCAACGAAAATTGGTTTGAACGAGAACTAGTAAGTAGTTTTTTTAATACGTCATAAATCGTAAACCACAATTTATCTCGATCAAAGTTACACCGAACTTCAAGAACTTTTATATTATGTTACTTGCTGCTACGGAACCCTTCATGGGCGAGTCCGACTCGCACTTGGCCGCTTTTTATTTCTCGTAGTACCACATGTGGTGTCTATCTTATTAATACTAAATAATCCTATTATTAATATAATATTATTTTAAAAGCAAATTAGGACATTTTGTCGGTAGAGGTGTATCATCCAGTAAATGATTACGGATGATTACCTAACTCAATAGATAGTGACTTCAATAAGTGCTATAGGTACCTATTAATACATTATTCGATTCGGTTATTTGATTTCTGTTGGCTCTGTTCAATTCGAAACCACCGCAAATGCAATATTACGTCAAATACGTTACAAACACACGTTAAAACTGCAGTTATGTTCTGTGAAGTAATTTTACTGAAATATAATATAAGAGAGTATCTGATTCCAACACAAAATAAATTCGAACCCGTTGTTCCTAATAGTAAAATGCGAAAATTGTTAACTTCGGGTCGAGAATGTCAAGATGGAATCGAATTATGTGTTACCAATTACCATGTTAATTTTGTTAATCTCGTCTCAAATAAATCTTCTAAAATTCGGCCAAACGGCGCAGTAACCGTAAGCTACAAATGTTTTAAGTGTGATCGGTAATAGCGAAATACAGTTTTACCCAATGAACATCAACATGCAACAATTTTCGATTCGATTATTGGACTTTTAGCATCCAGATCCCAATTTAGATTTCGCCCCCGTGATTACTTCACAAAAAATTCTAAGAACATTATTGCTACGCAGACAATATCCAATAGTTAGATCCACACATTCCACATGTATCGCATGTAGCGGATACTTCTTTTCAATATTTCATGCATTAATGAAAAAGATGAATGGAGGATCCTTTCTCGATAAACCCGCGACAACTTAGTATCTGTTAACTTTGTTTGCCTAGATAGGGTAAAGCGGAAAAATGGCATCCAGTATGCTTTTTCTCTGTTTAAAGTTTTGTGCATATTAAAAATGATTATCAACGAAGAAAAAAAATCGTAAAGGAATAAGAACCAAGATTTCTACAATTTTGTTCTAAGAAACAATCTTGACTAGAAGACTTGCCAGTCTGGTGAACAAAGGTGGTCAGTGTGACAAGGGCCATAAAAATTAATGAGCGTACAAGCAGATACATGAGTGGGAAATTAAGAAGAATCAGCATCAATGTAAATATTGTGTGGCTGCCTTCATGTTTTAGCGATGAACTGTATAATGAATGGATCGACAACAATGGGAAAGCCATAGATATGTCATCAAATCCAAAATACAAAACTATTAGAATAAGAGCAGAAGAAAACCATCAACAATAATTAAATGTTACATTTACAGCATGACATTGTATTAGTAAATTAGTAAATGCCACAATACCCAATACCTAATAACGAACTGAAAATTTCTCGGTGATTCGAAGAATTTTCTAATTTCCGAAGCAATCAGGCTCATCGTCGGTATAATAATAGAAGTGTGGCGACACGGCGCGACAGACTCCGGTAGCCGATATCAAATGACGTTAAGTCACGGTGCAATTAGTTCACAATCGATCTACTAATTACCTCTAATGTAACCGCACCTTCTACTGCGCAGTTTTTTACCTAAAAGAAAAAGTTTATTTCTCCAAGATTAAGAGTCTTCTCCATCAACATCTGTTCTATACACAAATTTGAGACTGCACTGTGTTATATACAGGGTGTCCCGTAAGTAGTGGATCAACCGAAGGTGGCAGATAGCTTGAAGGTTGACCTATCATATGTCAAAAAATTACCTTAGTAAAAGTGTCACCGTTTTCGAGATATTGACCATTTTTAAAAATTTAGAAAATTTGGCTCCTTTACCCTACTTTTTCCTGTTGAGTCCACAAATGAGCAGATATTTTGACAATTTTTTTTCCTAGAGCTCTCAGATAGTTGCTTTATAATTATCAGTATGTAATATTGTTGAAATTATTAGGAAACGCTGAGAAAATAGCGTCTACTTTGGATATTTTTGTTTTTGATTTTCTTCGACACAACTTTGATGCGAGGTGGTTGAAAAAAAATTTACTGGGCAAGTATGCCCCGGTATTTTAAAAACTTGTCTGTTTAATGCAGATTTTAAAAAGGTATAATACAGGCTACTTTGATAGGAAAAATTTTCAAGTAAAAGCCATTTCAGTGTCAAAGGGGTGAATTTGAAACAAAAATTATTTTATTGATTACTGTTATGGGATGAAGTTTTTCAATGGTTTTTGCATAATATTACGTTACGTTAAATTATTGCTCTAATAAATATTTTAAATAATGATTATTTTGCGATATTTCAACCTTTAAAAGAAATTTCAAATAACCTAAAAATTACTTGAAAAATACTGTTTCTTCAAAAAATAATGCTATTATTTACTGTTTTTAATACTAAATAATCAGCAAACCTTGTTAAATATTACTTTAAGATTATTTTTGTATGATAAAATAAATAAACATAAATATTTTACTTACATTTTTTCTCATTCTTTTTTTTTTTTGTTGAATATTCATACAAAAATAATCTTTAAACAATAATTTACAAGGCTTCCTGATCATCTAGTATTAAAAAACAGTAAATCATAGCATTGTTTTTGAAATAAACAATATTTTCCAAGTAATGTGTAATTTCTTTATAAGGTTAGAATATCAGAAAATAATCATTGTTTTAAATATTTATTAGAGCAATAATTTAACGTAACGTAATATTAAGCAAAAACCATTGAAAAACTTCATCCCATAACAGTAATCAATAAAATAATTTTTGTTTCAAATTCACCCCTTTGACACTGAAATGGCTTTTACTTGAAAATTTTCCCTATCAAAGTAGCCTGTATTGTATCTTTTTAAAATCTGCATTAAACAGACAAGTTTTTAAAATACCGGGGCATACTTGCCCAGTGCATTTTTTTTCAACCACCTCGCATCAAAGTTGTGTCGAAGAAAATCAAAAAGAAAAATATCCAAAGTAGACGCTATTTTCTCAGCGTTCCCTAATAATTTCAAAAGTATTACATACTGATAATTATAAAACAACTATCTGAGAGCTCTAGGAAAAAAATTTGTTAAAATATCTGCTCATTTGTGGACTCAACAGGAAAAAGTAGGGTAAAGGAGCCAAATTTTCTAAATTTTAAAAAATGGTCAATATCTCGAAAACGGTGACACTTTTACTGAGGTAATTTTTTGACATATCGCACCTTTGGTGGAACAAGGGCTCAACTGCGCCTTTGTAATTTTACAGGAGAGCCATTTTAAAGTTTTTTTTTGCATTCCGAGTCGTATTATTCGTCTTTTTATTGCTTCAAAGTGTTTGTTCTTTGCATGAGATACGACCCATTTATTTGTGAGTATGGCCATGTACTTTGCAGGTGTAAAATATTTTTTTGTTTAATTTTTGTCATTTTACGATTTTTTGTAAGATGTGCCCTTGTTCCACCAAAGGTGCGATATGATAGGTCAACCTTCAAGCTATCAGCCACCTTCGGTTGATCCACCACTTACGGGACACCCTGTATAGTTACAGCCCCTTGTTTGTGAAAAACACAAGCACGATTGTCTGGTATAATTCACAATGATTTCCACAGATGATATTTCACTCGCTATTATACCTCTGACCTCCTTTGACGTTTGTTCCTATTTAGAACTCCGTGAAGTAGAGCTCCGTAGAAGTGTCGTTAAATTTCTCAAGTGACTCCTCTCATCTTTCTTCAATGAGAGTAGTGACAGTAATGGTTTGGTTCAGATATTACATCGTAGATGCTACATTTCGGTCGGTCTTGGAATTCCCATGCATCCATCCATCAGCCCTTGGAGGTCAAGTGCTGGACATAGGCCTTCCCTAACTTTCGCCAGTCTGACCGGTCCTGAGCCTTCTGAATCCAGCGGACGTCCTTGAATGGTCTTGGAATTACACATCAATAACTCCAGACCTGAGCTCCAGACTTAGAAAAATACGAATCAGATTTTTTTGCTAAGCCTGCAGTTCTAAATATACAGATCTATTTACAGCTATTCTTAGTAATAGTTCGACGGGTCTCGTTTATCTGACTACCTCAAATATCCAACGATCTCACTTTTATTGTTCATTAACGTGCTAAACCTTTCCAGAAAATCGTGTTTTATCAGTGTACTAGCTTTTGCCCGCACCTTCGCCCGCGGTAGAATCGATTCTTTACAAATGCTACTTACTTTTACTTAGTTAGATTTAGTTGCCTATGACTTAAGTAAACATGTATCATTTGATAGCGTGATTCAGAACTTGCAAATGAATTTTACTAACGCCATCTATTAACAACATCCGGAACTAAATATCTAGCAACTAACAAAATATCGATCTTCCCATGGGGATGTTTTACCGCGGTAAAAAGTAGCCTACGTTACTCTCCACCCTCCGCACTATCTCCACACATAAAAACCATACCATTTATCAGCTTCGTTGCGACGTGAAAGACGGACAAACAAACAAACACACTTTCACATTTATGGGTAAGGACCAAATTTTTGACGGATTCCGACATACTGTGGTGTCCAACTCAAATTGGAAGAAAATTAGAATCCATTACATGCCTAAAATATTTTTTTTGTATTTGCTAATACCTTCTAAACATGTAAGCTTAAGAAAAACATTAAAAATAACTACCTTGATTTTTTAATTTCATCATCAAAACATGACAGTATAATTGTTGCCTTAGAAAAGTAGATAAAATAAAATGTCCCAACCCGACTTCCTCAGAAGATTTTTGATGCTGTTTGGTTTTTACGTGAGCTATAATTTGTAAATCTACATTAATGAACTACCATATATACTAGCAATGTCCTTGACAAATATTAACCCATTATCTTCCTTATTTAAAGTTTTACAGGTATAAATGTATGTGTCCCAAAATTCATTCCGTTGTGATATTCCTGTTGTGCGACGCTATAATATTGAAACCACAAGCCTTTTTAGAAGTTTCTTAACAATATAGTGTGGCAACGTTGGTTTTGTGCTTGCTATAGAAATTCCAATAGACCACGATGTTTTTTTCTTTGCCAATTTAACATTTGATTCGATCTCATCAGTTTGGTCGTTAATATTTTGAAAACTTTAGGTGAGTACTTTACGAATATTATGATGATTTTCTAGCAAATTATATTATAGATACGTTACATTTTTAATGTTCTATTCAAAAGAATGTAAAAAAATGTCAATTCGTTGTTAAATTTGTGAAATTTTGCATCTTTTAGGTGTTGTCGTGTGAATTTTTGTTCCGTTGTGCGACGTTGTGACACGAAATTGATCCTAAAGGTATGTTTATCACGATTTAAATATGTATTATTAACTTGATTTTTTTTTCATGTTTTATTGTATTCTTCTCAAAAATAGTTTTCTATATTTGCTTTTCAGATGCATTCTTCAGCCGCAGAACGATGTCGAAAGTACTGTGAAAAATTAAAAAAAGAAAATCCAAATAATTTGAATGTTATTTATAAGGGACCACATTTTGGCAGCTTTTAAACACCGACACATGTTGGTATTTTTGTCGATAAAATTAGGTATATTCATGCCCTTAAATTATCGCTAGTTAGTTGCTGGACACACTGTAGGTATAACTTAATAAGTATTTTTTAATGAGAGATTTATTTGTTTTTACTTCTTTTTCGTGAAATTTTGATTGATTTTATTTACATTTTATTTTGTTTTGTAATAAAAATACTTGCAACATAATTTTAATTTCTTTCATTTTAGGTAATCTAAAATGTTACTGTTTACACGCAACCTTATGCTCCATTGTGCTACAATTCTTTTCCAGTGTGATAAGTTCCGTTGTGATCTCCATTGTGCTAATACGTCAAGTTTTTGGTCCTTACCCTTATAATATTAGTATAGTAAGTATAGTATGGATATGCCATTCTGAAAAAAGCGCAGACCACGCGCAATGTTAAGTTGCGAAGTTTTAAGTTCATCGAATTCCTTATTAACTTCTTAAGCTACCCTAGTCGATCACGATTAACTATCAAGTTTCCCTTTTAAACTAATCGTTATTATATGTTACTGCCATGAATTTTCTCACGCGTCCAATACTTTTTAGCTGACATATGACAGGGGATGGTGGACACTTAATCTTTTGGCTTTTGACAACAAAATGGCTTTGTAGACCCATAATATTCTTGAAAGACTACTAGGCTATTAAGTTTGTTTAAATGCTTTAATTTAAATCCAATATTCAATGAGCCAACCAGAATAACTGACACTACAGCTACATGTTTAGATAATATCTTTTGCAATTGTGAGATTTTAAATAAAGAGATATTCAGTAAGTTGAGGTCAGACCACTGCGGACAAAAAATTTCGTTGTATAATTCTGTTAATAAGAAAAAACAATTAATAAAATGTAGACCAATAACTAAAAAAAAGATTTCAACTTTTAAAGAGAAAATTCAATCAAAACTACAAACGCATTTAACGTTACAACAAAGAGATCCAATTAAACTATATAACACATTGTCAAATAACATAAATAATGAATTTAATCAAATTTTCAAGTTTAGGTATATAGATATAGCTAAAAATAGTAAATTTAGTGATTGGGCTACTGTAGGTATTTATAAAAGCAGGAACAAGATGTACGATCTCTATGCCGAGAAACAATACAATTTTTCTCCATCTTTTCAGGAGCATGTAAGAAATTATTCAAAAATCTTTAAAATAGTTTGCATTCAGGCGAAATCAATGTACATAAAGGACAAGATTATTAACTCGGATAACAAAATAAAAACGGCTTGGAATATAATTAGTAGTGAGAATGGTAACGCAAAGTCCTGTGATTTCAGTTACGAACTGTTGATTAATGATAACACAATCACTGCTGATAAAGACGTGGCAAGTGAGTTTGAAAATCACTTCCGTAATATTCCTATAACGTTAACTAGTTCATTAGCTTCTTCGCCGACGGAAGCACTTTCTATATTAAAAAATCATGTTAATGAATGTAATATTTTATTTGAATTTAAACATATAACCACTAGAGACTTAATTAGCGCATTTCAGTCTCTGAAGGTAAAGAATACCGGTGACTTATGGGGCATTTCGGTAAAAATAATACAGCATATTATAGATATTATAGCACCATATTTGGTCATAGTTTTTAATAAATGCATAGATCTAGGTATCTTTCCAGATCTTATGAAATGCAGCAAAATTATACCACTTTTTAAAACAGGCGAAAAAACCGATATTAATAACTATAGACCAGTTTCTATTTTACCAACTCTTAGTAAGATTTTTGAAAAAATAATATTGAATCAAATGCTGTCCCATTTCAACAATAATAATTTATTACATCCTGATCAATACGGTTTCACTAAAGGCCGTAGTACAACTGATGCAGGGGCTAGGCTTTTAAAGCATATATTTGAAGCATGGGAATCATCACAAAATGCCATAGGTGTATTTTGTGACTTATCTAAGGCATTTGATTGTGTTCAGCACGAAACATTGCTGTTTAAACTTGGCCACTATGGTATAAAAAACAAGGCCCTTAGCTTGATCGCGTCTTATTTGAGTGATAGGATACAAAAAGTTAGTATAAAAGATATTAAGTCATCGGGGTCACCGGCTGTGTTGGGTGTACCGCAGGGCTCGATCTTGGGTCCGTTTCTTTTTCTGGTATACATTAACGATTTACCACATTATGTAAAGAACCAAGCGGATATTGTACTATTTGCTGACGATACATCATTAATATTTAAGTGTGAAAGGAATAAAGTAAATTTTGACGACGTAAATAGTGCTCTTTCGCATGTGTCGCGTTGGTTCACTATCAATAATTTGCTTTTAAATGCAAAAAAAACTAAATGTATAGAGTTTGTACTACCTAATGTTAAAAAAGTTAACAAATCTCTCAGACTGAATAATGAAATATTGCACATGGAGGAATCCACGGTCTTTTTAGGGGTGACCTTAGATAGTAAACTTCAGTGGGGCCCACATATAACAAATCTCGCGACTAAACTCGGTAGGGCTGCTTATGCTGTTAGGAAAATAAGGCAGTTTACTGACGTCGAAACTGCTAGGATGGTTTATTTTGCATATTTTCACAGTATTATGTCATATGCCATCTTGCTGTGGGGCAAAGCAGCCAGTATAGAACAAATTTTCATACTACAAAAAAGAGCTATTAGGGCTATTTATAAACTTAGATCTCGTGAAACTTTGCGTGACAAGTTCAAAGAAATAGGTATACTTACAGTAGCCTCACAATATATCTATAGTAACGTGGTTTTTATACGGAATAATATAAGCGCGTATAAACAAAATTTTGATATCACTAATCGCCAAACAAGAAAAATGCACCAGTTAGTAACGCCATCTTACCGTCTTTCTAAAGTGAAGCGATCTTTTATGGGCCGTGGTGTACAGTTCTATAATAAAATCCCAAAGTTAATACGTGATTTGCCAGGGGAATTATTTAAGAAACATGTAAAATCTCAACTTTTAGGCAAAGGCTACTATACTGTAGATGAGTACATAAATGACAAAGACGCATGGAAATGACCAGATCTGCAACCAGTTCCGTACAGGCTAGTGATACTTCTTTGTAAGAAATATACCAATGTATTTTATTTTTAAAAGATGTGCTGAGGAGTTTCTTTCGGCTTTTCTTCTCCTCCATGACAAAGCACCTTTCCGAAAAGCTAGTAAATTAAAAAAATGACGTGCATAAGTGTATCAATGATACCTACATGAATAAATGATTTTGAATTTGAATTTGAATTTGAATTTGAATTTGACTTCTCTTTCTTTTCTCTTTATATTTTTTTTTTCTTCTTTTAATTTCTTTATATAATTGTTTTACTTTATGCAGTACGCCTGTTACCCATTTTCTCTTCTTGTTGATTTATAACCCAGCAGGGTTGCCTGGAAGAAATCGCTTTAAAGCGATAAGGTCGCCCATTGTTTTGTGTTCCTGCCTTCAGCCTTGTGCTCTTTATTTATATTATGTTTTGGTATACAAACAATAGTGTTAAATAAAAAAATAAAAAAGACCTATTGAACGATACCCAACACTATTACCCCCACACATTACCAGCAGAGGATGTACCCGGATTTTTTGTAGTTTTAATAAATATGTGTAATGTGTCCAATGTCCATGCCAAATTACAGCTTTCTAGCACTAAAGGACTCTGCGCTATGCTGCGGACGGTCGGACATGACGCTGAACTATAACAATAAACTTTTCGCATTCGCGCTAGCCGGCACGTCATCAGTTGATATTTGCTGTTTAAACGTATAATTGAATTTGATTGTTTGATTAAAAAAATATTGAAACGTATGATATCTTCGTAAGTATTTAGTTAAAACTGAAGTGGTCATGTAACATATTCTGCTGATGTTGATGTGTAGTCGCCAAAATAGCAACATGCGCAAATTCTTCCATTCTCGAGGTCCGTCATAATCGCGTCAGATATTCATAAATCTTCAATATAAATTGTTTAAAATACGCCGCTCGTGCCATGTTGACTTGTAGAGTTACGCCATGAAAACACATTCAACGCTACAGACGTATTACTTCTCGAAAACAATCAATCCATTAATATCGCACACCTCACAATGTTAGCGTGTATTTGTTTTCAATACAAACATCAATTAAATAATGGACATTGTTTCTGTTTCCACTGGGGCAGGAAACAGTTAATATTCCTCTCAGACTCAGCATTATCATTAATGAGTTATTAATAAACAGAACTTTTCGTGTAACATTATACGGCTGCCAATGCCATTATCTTGAGTAAACGCCACCAAGTATTACGCTAAAGTAATCGCTATGTTAACGGTAAAAAAGGCTGGATTAGTGCGAACGTACCGGAGGCGGAGTGCGGACAGTATTTCGCTTGTTTGTTTTGTTTACCATTGACATTGTCAAGGTCGCCAGAATCAGCCACCCGTGGATATGAAGTCTCATGAAAGTACTCAATGAATGTAACAATGGACTGTGCGTTGAGTTCTTAGTTTCTTACTGAGAAAGTACGGACATGAGGCTAGTGTATAACCACGGAGCAGTGGCGTAGCTAGCCCTAAGGAGGCCCCATATCAATATTTGTTGTGGGGCCCCCTCAACGTCAGCTGACAAATATAAAAGGAGTGTGTGAGTGTAAAACTGTATAGCGGTCGCAAGCCGCTGGCGAGCTTTTTTTGGGAGTGTTAGTGGGGGCCCCAATACGCTGGGGGCCCCGAATAATTGATACGGCTGATATGGCGGTACCTACGCCCCTGCCACGGCGTGACCGCAAAACAGAACTCCTTAGTAGAACCATTATAAGTACTATTATTTCTTCTCTGGTAACATCTATACCATCATTTATTTCCTATAGAATGAGAATGGGATATTGAAGTAAAATAAAAGTTACAATTATGTTGTTTTTCTCCTGATGCGCTAACTGACAGACAAAAACTCAAAAGTTTAGTGTTACTTTAACATTTTCATTCTGACTCATAAATAAATCTAGATAATCTGATTAGAATATCGTCTGTCGTAATTCAATCTTATTAACACACATAACGCAACGTTTCGTCATAATTTCCCACAATGTACGACTGTTCCGATAGGGCGACACCTACATTATCTGGATACAGTTCTCATCACCTGATGACGTATTGAAACCACCGACACTTCCGTAATCCATAGTCGCCCCCATAGCTCATGGGATTAACAAAAAGACATCATCCACGCATTCACGGTACTTGAGGAAGCTTAAATCCCTACTAATGCTAGATCTTTTTAAATGCAACGTGTACTCTCGATACGTATTTTATAATATTGATATTTGGGTTCGTGGTGGGTAACATGGATCGCGGTCACAGCAAGACTGGGGTGGCCGGGACAAGTGTAGAAAGAGACAACACGTTTGACAGTAATTAGCTAAGAAAAAAATGTTCAGCTGAATCACCCTACTTCGGTTTAAAGAATCTTTATTTCTCATAAGACAATACATAAAGTACAATGTCACTTAAAATGAGAAACTTAAATTTGTGAAGTATGGTTTTGTTCGGCGAAGTTGTGAATTTTGTTTTGTTATGTACCTAAGAGTGTGTGTGTGTGTGTGTGTGTGTCTGTGTCTTGTGAATTATAATTTTAAAAACCTCCGACAGTTTGATTTACACTAAACATACCTAGCTAAGAACGCTCTAGTAAGTCACCTATCATAAAAAAAAATTAAAATGTGTGCAATTCACACGTGTTAGAAGTGAAACCTTCAATTTTGTTTTCAAGATAATGAGACGAATGTAAAATTTCGGGAAGATGATAATTGTAGGTTTTACTACTCCACTCCACTCCACTCAACTCAACTCAAGTCAGTCTCCACTCATTTCTAGTCTCCACTGGACACAACACAGGGTATCCTAGTGTGGGAACTACGTGTCCTGTAAAAATATTTTTGTACTTTTATGCAACAAATAAATTATTATTATTATTATTATTATAAAATTTCAAGTCACCCCCGTACTAAAGAAGTTTTCACTTCTAAAACTAGATCTAAATCTGTTCATCCGTTTGGGAGCTACGTTGCCACAGACAGATAATTCATACGTTACACAAATCACACACAGATACGTCAAACTTATTACACCACTTTTTTTTTTCGTCGGGGGTTAAAATGTAGTTTTTATTTTATTATAAAGATAATATTTTATATTAGTAAAAAATAATTTCAATATTTGTTGTTAACCAGGAACTATGACTGGCTGAACCAATTTGGTCAGTTTTTGTTTTAAAATATTTCTGATGGTCCAAGTTGAGGTGAAAGACAAGGGATCAGCCAAACTATGAAAGATAATATTGAAATGCCCTCATAGCAAGTTATTTTATGTGATGAGCATTCACCAATGATAAGTGAGATGTAAGTAAAAGGTAAGAGATTGAAGGTCTGAAGTACCTGATGGGTAATACTCAGGGTCCAGCCAAACTGTTAGTTAATTTGAATCTTTACTTATTGTTAGCAAAAGTTATTCATCATATTGAACATTTAGCATAAAAAATAAAAATCAAAAAACAGAGGTACTTGATTTGAAATCCTGGGGACCAGGATAAACCAAACTAATCAATATGGATGACATCATGTTTTCTTTTAATTATTTTTTTTTCATATATTAACACACAGAGCCCCGAGCCCAGCAGTGGGACAATTATGGGTTGTTGCTTTTTGCTTTTTTTTTATTAACACACAATTTGAATATTATTAGCATTCTGTTTAATTAGTCAATGTCCCTAATATCCAAATTGCTACCTGTCAAATTACTCAACTGATTTAAGAACCCGATTTTGGTAGTTTAGTGTATAGAAGGGACAGGGTTGTAGCTTGAGTCGAATTTGAGGTAGAGCAGCATTGGTTACAGGTAGGGCAGAAGTAAAAAAATATCATAATTTATCTGCTCCGAAGCACGGACCGAAGCCTAAATCAATCACCACCACTGACCACTAGGTCACAGAATAAAGAATTATGTTTGGAAAAGTTTAGATACCTATCGCTACAATTCTTTTTATCTCAAACTATGAACAAACAATTTAATTATAATAATTTATCTCAGTTTTTGGTATTTTTAAGGTAGGGCATTGTGATGTCAAGGTAGGGCATTGCCCCACAATGCCCCCTAAGCTACGGCCATGAGAAGGGATCAAGGGACCGACCAACACATCCTTTATTTCATACTATGTATGTGTATGGTACTTATTGCTTACATTGCATCATGTTGTTTCACAATACAGGGTAACAATGCTACAGTTTAAGAATAGGTAACTGGTGCTATCTGCAATTTGTGCTGAGAAGGCTTTTAGCTGTTTATATCCATGATAAAGCACTTTCACAAAATTGTAAAAGAATTAAAAATGATTCAAACACTTTAGGTTATCAATAATACTAACATTGATAAAAAATAATATTTAAAGGATAATAATTAAAGAAGAAACATTTTACGGAAACTGTTAACATTAAAGTTAACAATGTGTCCACTTAAGTTAACTTTATGTGTGAAATTCTTACTCTGTGTCAAAGGTCATTGACCTGCTGTCATAACATTATTTCATATTGACATACTTTCTCCCTATTAATAATAATGCAAGAAATGTGCAGAGTATTGCTAAATACTGAGGAAGAAAGACAAATATATTAGACATATGGCATACATGTAGGTGACTAAGCTGTATTCATGTTGGAGGTTATGGAACAACAGATGTTATGTACGCACAGAGTACAGACAGCACTCATTCTGCATGTGAACATCTTCGATACTACGTAGAACACCTTGAATGGCATTCCATGATGCATTTCATGTAAGGCATTGTTTACACGGATCATATTTAGAACATACGGTGACACTGGCGATGGTTACCTCAAACACGCCGAGGCACCGGCCCAGCTTGCCGATGACGCCGGCCTCCTCAAGCACCTCTCGCATGGCCGTCACCGAGGGCTCCTCCTCGGGCTCCACTCCGCCGCCCGGCACGATCCAGTTGTCCGGCCGACGCGAAGATGTCACGAGCAACACCTGCCCACGAAACGCAACTTTACATCGCCATTCCCCATCTCGCACATGCCAGTTGCCACCCAATCTACAAAAATGCACACTAACCTCCGTTTCGGCGTCCGATCGCACGCATATACAAGCCGCGCGGCGTCTGAAGCCTTCGTCGTCGTAGATCCTGATCGAATTAGGCTTCTCCTTCACCATTTCGAGTAAACACGTAAACGCGAACTAAACAGACGATCACGAACGAAAAGCAGACATCAAATAGAAAGAAAATTATGAACCGAACCAAATTTTTTAATGATCAACAAACGCCATAACCGAGGTATCCTAAGATAAACGTATCCATTTTCGACTAATTTATGAGTTACACAATGTACATATAAAATGAAACTATAATAACAATAACACTACAATTAGAGCAATATTTCAGCTAAAACTAGCTTTTGATCGCGTAAATTAAGCCCATGTTGAATGGTGCCTGACGTTTTCTCTGCGAAAATCGAAATAGGTTTTGGAAAGCAAATTACGATGAGTCTATCAGCTGACAGCCGGATATAGAAATCAGTATTGCCATGTGCATTTTATATTTCTGTAGTCTGTATCTTTCAGTTTCTTCACTTCACAGATGCGGAAATATCCTTAAGTTGAAAACATACTATCGGACGCGGCTCACGGACCGGACGCGGCTGATAGCCGCGGTTGATTAGTGTGAACAGTCTTTAAGACGTGGCTTGCGGACGCGTCCCAACGCCTATTCCACAAAGAACTGTAGACGAAGAAACATGTCGAGTAGTAAAAGTGAGGACGATTTTCTCGAATAATTGTCTACCCAGTATAATTATGTTGTCCACTCAGAAAGAAATTAAAAAGAAGCGTTTGGGTCCATGACATAAATAAAGAAAGGATATTTTAGCTTCCTCTCAACTTCTTGTTTTTTGAAGAATGTTTGTTATCCTTTAATTTATAGTTATACAGTAATTCCCTGTTGCGAAGACACTCAATAATTCATTCGTACTTTTTTACTTAGATACGTACACAACATGCAAGCTCTCGCGTAGTCCGCGTCCTTCTGACGCATGGCCGCGTCCCGCAACCCGTGCATACTATAATGCCCCGTTTAGATGCGCGCGTGAGCCACGAGACAATCCGCGAGACGTGCTCGTACGCGCGTGTGAACAGGGAGCTCGCGGACCAGACCGCGGCACGTCTCGTGGCTCGCGTCGGGAGTGGTTTTTTGGGCGCGTGCAAAAGGGGCTCGTGCGAGAGCTCGCGCGGTGTTCACACGCGCGCGGCGCGTGCTTCATTCGACAACGGCTACTAGCGCCATACGTACGTGATCTATTGGATTCGTATTTTTCAAAATAAAAATATGGTACTGAACGTTAATACTGAATGATAATAATAATAATAACCTAAAACTACTAGTAACAAAACCTCATATATTCAAAGTAATATTATTATAAAGAAGAAAATTTTGATGTTTTGTTTTTAATAATGAATACCAATAGCTTTTTTATTTTAAAAAGCCTAATTGTACATAAATCTACCCATAGTACAATCTACATTGAGTATTTTGCCTATAAATCATGGTAGAAAGGTTTCACTGACTGGATGCTGACGTATTACGTCAACGTGCTCCATCCTTGAACGTTCGAACGCATCTGAACGCAGCGAGCGTGTAAACAGTAGATAGCGCTCGCTCGCGTAGGGGGCGTGGCTTACGGACGCGCTACGAGACGATCCGCGAGCCGCGCGTATAAATGAGCGGTAAAATACCGTCCGCGGACGTTTTCGGCTGACAAAAACATCCAGCGCGCCAGATAGCTCTCGGCCGTTCGAACGCCTCAAGGTCACGTCCGCGACTTACCTCCGATAGTTTGCACAGCTCAGTGTACATTCATTAACTAGATACCTATTAAGCCTTCCTTCAGCCACGTCCGTCAGCCGCATCCGATAGTATGTTTTCAGCTTTACTTCCATACTTTTTATAATATTTTAAATGCGAAAGTATGGTTTTTGTGCGTGGAGATAGTGAGGAGGGCGGAGAGTAACGTAGGCTACTTTTTACCGCGGTAAAACATCCCCATGGGAAGATCGATATTTTGTTAGGTTGTTAGATATTTAGTTCCGGATGTTGTTAATAGATGGCGTTAGTAAAATTCATTTGCAAGTTCTGAATCACGCTATCAAAATGATACATGTTTACAACTAAATCTAACTAAGATTGAAATTTGAATTGAATTCTTGATTGGTACGATTAGGGCTACAGTGTATCAAAAATTCAGAATGATTCCGCTGAAATCAAATAAATAGACTATGGAGGGGGGTTAGCGCCCCCTGAAGGAGAACACACACAATATGGGGGGTCGTGCCCATTGGGTCTCTTGTTTGGCATGATTAGGACTACAACATACTAAAAATTCAGAATGATTTCGCTGAAATCGAATAAATACTTTGGAGGGGAAAGTGCCCCCTGGAGGAAAAAATACGCATTTGGGGGAGTCGTGCCCATTGAGACTTTTGATCAGTACGGTTAGGTCTACAACATACCAAAAATTCAGACCAATCTGCTGAAACACAATTTTCATACAATTAGTGCGGGGTCCTTTTGGTTGCAATGTTGCCTTTTATCCATACTAATATTATAAATGTGAAAGTGTGTTTGTTTGTTTGTTTGTCCGTCTTTCACGTCGCAACGAAGCTGTTATATATGGTATAGTTTTTGTGCGTGGAGATAGTGAGGAGGGTGGAGAGTAACGTAGGCTACTTTTTACCGCGGTAAAACATCCCCATGGGAAGATCGATATTTTTTAAGGTTAGATATTTTGTTCCGGATGTTGTTAATAGATGGCGTTAGTAAAATTCATTTGCAAGTTCTGAATCATGCTATCAAAATGATACATGTTTACAACTAAATCTAATTAAGTAAAAGTAAGTAGGATTTGTAAAGAATCTATCTCTACTGCGGGCGAACCTGCGGGCAAAAGTTAGTTCTCTATAATCTGTAGTCACAGAGTACTTTGTTATCTGTAGTTTTGTTTATGCAGTGATCTGTGATAGCAAACGTAGTGATTAAGTACTCTGTGTGTGATAGTTGAGACAGTTATTATTTGAATTTGGCTTTAATTTCATTTTCAGTTTTTATTTTTCGAGATTCTTCAAAGCTCAAACTTTAATTGTCTAAAACCCAATGTTGATTGTCCACCGCATTTTACCGATGTAAATTTTATAATATTCAATGTGCAGTTTGTAGGGTGTATCTCGATCTTTGTGCCTAATTTTGGCACCTACCAACAAATAAGTAAAATTAAATTTAATAACGTTTTATGCGAGTTTGAGACTCTGTTTATGGTTTTTTCAGGTCAAACTGATGGGTGAGTAAAATTTTACCTAAGTAAAAAGCATAGTATTAACATACGTTGTTCAACAAATAGTCTGTATTTAAATAGTGTTATTTATTTCAGAGAAGAGCTTCGACTTCGGTGCGTTATTGCAGAATCATGAGAAGAAGCATAAAAACAAACCCCTACAGTTCACCGCAGTTTCGGCTGGGGTACTGCCATTAATTTTTATTAATTGTATCTATTTAGTGCTTTCTTATTCTTAATAATCATGCATGCAGTTGATGCGGTAGGTGTCATTCTCAAAATGTAGCCAAGAATAGTTCGCCACACAATGTAAAATTTGGTTTTAATTTTCAGGTTCGTAAACGCCTGGAGAGAAACATTAAATGCCGAAAAAGCAGTCGGTTAACTAATTTCGATAGTATCAGAGACTTACCAAAGTATGATACTTCGCTAAAAGAGCAAGATCCGTTAACCAAGGAAGAGCACAGGAGATTGCAGCTTGAAAAATGGAAGGAGGAGAAGCAGAAGAAGAAGAAGGAGGCAGCAGCTCAAAGGAAAAAACCATTTATTGCGGGAGTGGCCCACACTCCTTTGATGTTTGTCCTGCCTCCACCAGTAACAAAAGCAGTCCCCAGTTCCTCTGGTAGGGTTACAAGGTCGCAGACGGCTAAAATTCCTTCACAGAAACCTAATCCATCCAAAAGCGCAACAAAACAAACTAAAACAGAATCTTTCGCTCCCATAAATGCTGCATTCAAAGCCCCAGAAATGAAAAACATAGCTAAGTTACCTACTTTAGTTCCTGTGTCAAAAGTTAAGAAAAGCAAGGAAACAATAACTTTTAATCCTGTTCTACCAGCTGAGATCCAAGTCAGTTCTAAAACTAAACGTAAACCTGATCAAAAGGTCCATGAAAATAATAAAAATACGAGAGATAAAGTAACAAGCCGAGTGGAGAGAAGACCCCTGAGGGGACAAGGAAGATATGTGAAGCTTGCTGGTTCCAGTTCAAGTCAGAGTCATTCTTCTGGAGAAATGCTTTCTCTACCATCACAAAAGTCAAAGCCCAAAGATAAACCTTCAGCAAAACACATTCAAAGCTCTTCTAAGGAGAAGATATCACCAGTTTCTGAGCATCCCAAGACCAAACCCAAACTGAAAATCTCAAGTAAGTCTGTTCCAAGTTCGGAAGGCAGCACATCACCAACCTTACAGGAATCTCTGCTAAAACAAAAAACACCAAGAAAATCAGTTGTATCAAATAACACATCAACACCAAAAAACCCTATTCCAAAGAGTGAGTCTAGTTCGGAGGAGAGACTCCGGTCTCCCAAGTCCCCAGTGAATATACCATTGACACCTGAACAGATAGTGGAAGAAGCGACAAAGAACAGTCCATTTGTGACTCTTTCTCGGGGCAAAGCCAATGCTAGAAGAGAAATAAAGCAGAAGATTGATGATGGTAAGTATAATTATTTACGATATAATTATAGAAATACAGTATTACTCGATGTATTTTTAACCGACTTCAAAAAAGGAGGAAGTTCTCAATTCGACTGTATTTTTTTTTTATGTTTTTTACCTCAGAACTTTGGACTGGGCGAACCGATTTTGATGATTCTTTTTTTAATCGAAAGCTGGCTGTCATGTGGTCCCACATAAATTTTATTGAGATCTGACACTAGCATCCATGAGAAAACCACATAAGTCGTAAATTTGTGACAACTATGTAGTTTTTGAGACTTTGAAGTCGGTTATTTTTTGTTAGTAAAATTTTGATTATTACAAACTCTGGCTATAATTGTTTCCAATTTAGACACTTAAGTGAGGGGTATTGATTAAATCCAGTTAGGGGTAATGGGGTAAGGGAATAGTCAAATTTGATACACTGAAAGACAGTCCATAATAAGTGGTCACCATATCTCCTGGGTTGTCATTGATATCTTACAATAATGTTTTGAACTAGCTATTTAACTTGTCCCTTTCTGTTTGTATGTGCTTGAGACATTTGGTGATGTTGTTCAGCTTGTCACTTAGAATTTACTCATCTTGTGGCTCAGTGCTTTCTGAACCATAACATTTAAGATTTCAGCTGGTCCTCTATCTTTTCACACAATACAGGTCTCCGCATACTTATCGATGCGTAATAGTTAAGCCTGTTACAAAAACTTTTATAAAATAAAACACTTAAAAACGCATTTAATAGACAATAATGTCACTTGTTTCATCCAACAAAGTTTTGGATTCAGTTTAAGCCGATACTATTTAATTTGTACGACTTTATCTTTTGTAACTTGCAGGTTTATTTGATGACGATGCCAGTGATGGGGACAGTGTGGACCACTTCAAACGTCAGTTGGACTCTGAGATCAAACGAATGACTGAGATGTGCGAGACTTGGGAGAAGATTTCTGAGCAGCTAGTTTTACCGGAGACTGTCCAGGTAACATATAGAAGATTGACAGTTTAAAAAGTCTTATTCTACAGTCTTGTTAGGATGAAAGACTATCCTACAAATGTAAACTAAAAAAACACAGCTTGTAGTATGGGTATGTAAACTTTGTCTTACGAAATGGTAGAAGGTCTAAACTAGAAGCGACCTTCACCCTCTTTTATTTCCAATTTATATCCTTTTCCCGACGACCCGTGTGGCGCAATGGTTACTATGCCGGATCGCCGTACCAAGGATCCTGGGGTCGATTCCCAGCGAGGCGGTAATTTAAATGATGAGTTTGAATTTCTGTTCTGGATCTGGGTGTGAATGTCCTTGTCTTATGTGTTGTTGTGGGGGCTGTGAGTGTGAAGCATTATTTATTTATTATTTTCATCCTTTAATCAGATGGATGAAGGTCGCTTCTAGTTAGTTGCATCGACCATAATAATATTTAATGTAGTGACTGTATGAGTTGTGTATGTGTTGGCAGGAGGCGGTGCTGGGCGCAGTGGGGCAGGCGCGGCTGCTGATGGCGCACAAGCTGCAGCAGTTCGCGGCGCTAGTGGCGCGCTGCGAGCGGCCCGAGCCCGCGCAGCCGCTCGTCACGCCCGCAGACCTTCACGGCTTCTGGGACATGGTGTTCATGCAGGTACACCATATATCATGCACCATGCACCATGCTAACATCAACGCAGGCTGCAGCAGTACGTCCATGTCCCACGAGCCCTGCAGCCACTCGCATGCCTGAATCCTGTATGGCTTTCGCTTCATGCAGAATACTGTACACCGTATACACGCAGCCTAGCCAAACCATATTGCCGTATTATAATTATTGTGTAAAAGAAATTGATTTTGATTCAATTCTCAATGAAAGCAAATTTGCAGTGGGATCTTAGACCATAATGCCGGAGTATAAAAGTGTGTAAGCGTTTATTTATTGTAACAGATAGTGAACGTAGACGTGAGGTTTAAGAAGCTGGAAGAGCTGCGCGCTCGGAACTGGGCGGAGGAGGCGCCGGCCGCGCCGTGCAGGAAAGCGCCGCCGCGGGCGAAGCCCCGCGCCAAGCCCGCCGCCGCCAGCCGCCTGCGGGATATCATTGCTGGTATGTATCTACCGCTGTGGAAACACAGGGATCAGAATATTACCATCAGTGATGTCATAGTATGTTTGTATTTTTAATTTTGATGTCATTTATTTTGTTTATTGATTACTAACCCCTAGTTACTAAGTCTTACTGACACAATAAGGGCCTGTATAAATTGTTGCCTTAATAAAAAGTTAAATAAATAAAATAAATAGTACCTAAAATCAAGGTATACAATAATTTATTTGTGTAAGTTCTAGACATTTTACGGCGTAATTATTTCGGCATTTTTGACTATGGCTATAAAGTCGTATTATAGCCGTTCAGCGAAGGCATTTAGACAGGGTAATCGTATGGTGTGTGAGGGAGAGGGGGATTTAACGCTACCGAGTACCTCCCGATGTACTACCGGCCATAAAGGAAGCGGAAAGACCTTGTTACCGCTGCAATGATAGTATTACCTCGTTCACAGCGGCAAGAAAAGCCAAGAAGCATGACCAGGAGGGGTCGGAGGCGGCGCCCGAGAGAGCAGCCGCGGCGGCAGCGGAGCCCGAGCCCGCCAAGACGTTCGAGGCGGGGTTCTTCTGCGTGCGGTCGCCGGTGCGCTCGCCCGTCGCGACGCCCACGCGCGCTCGGCCCAGCTTGCTGAAGTCTGTGCTGTCCAGTGAGGCCAAGAAGTCTGCCAACAAGGTTACTATCATAGTCTTTATACAATACGAGTAACCGTCCTCGCTTTGCTTCCGTTTTCTTATTTTTTTTTTACACCTTTTGTTACATTATTGAAGTTTTGTTAAGGATCCCTAATTTTTTGGAAATATAATATAGCTTTGGTCACCCGCCACCCGGGGATAGTGTAGATTCCCAACAGTGACAGATTTTTTCAAATCGGCTCAGTAGTTTCGGAACCTATTCAATGCAAACAAACAATCAAATCTTTCCTCTTTATAATATTAGTAAAGATTAACACAAGGAATTCGTTATAACTGTGTATTACATAATATGTTAGTTTTTAACCTCCGACGAAACAAGAGGGGTGTTATAAGTTTGACGTGTCTGTGTATCTGTATGTCTGTCTGTGACATCGTAGCTTCTGAACCGATTTTATCTAGTTTTTTTTTGTCTGAAAGGTGACTTAATCGAGAGTGTTCTTAGCTATGTTTAGTGTAAATAAAACTGTCGGGGGTTTTTAAAATTTTAATTTAAGATTATTTACTTAGTCTTATTTAGTAAACAATCTTACGCCCCAACTCAGAGTCACTAACGGTTGTTTAAATCGCTCCTTATTACAGAATTTGTATGGAGATTCTTTACTAAGGAGCGATTTAAGTAACCGTTAGTGACTCTGAGTTGGGACGTTAATTTAGTAAACACTGGTGTTTATTGATGCATTAATTTATATTAGTTAAAAAAATATGGTTTTGTTCCTTGTTACAGAATATAACATCATTAGCAATATTGCGGGCATCTTTGATTGGCAAGAGCGTCGAAAATGACAGTCCTCTGGCTGAAGTGAGTATTCATCTGTTTTATACCTTTAAAGGATTATGATTTCTATGAACTGTCATAGTATACCTGGAGTCCAACAGATATCCACTTTGTTCAAGTGTTTTTCTGATGAGGCTATCAAATAGAATTGTGTCTTTGTGATTGACTAAGCTATTTTAGTACTGATGGTGGAGTGTAATTTTTAGCATTGGGGTACCTGAGAACGATGTATAAGTAAATGTTATGTTAGTAAATGTAAATACATATAATATAAAAGGATTTAAAATTAGTTTTTTCAAATCAAATGGTTACAATACTTTCGATTAAAGTTCACTGTGTGACGGTTTCGGTGGTAATGTATAAGATGTTAATTATCTATAAGGCCTTTTGAAATAATTTTGTTTGTAAACTAACAAATTTGTTAATTTTGCAGCCAGCTGTACCATTGACACCGATCAATCTCCACGCGACTCCAGGCCGAAGCATTCTGAAGCCGTTGAATGTGCCCTCTGCTAAGAAGTCCATCAAGGTCGTCTTGTTTGAAGACAGCGACGTAGAGACACCAAATACAAGCCTCAAGAATACTGATGATGATGTAAACGAAGTTGGAAGAGTAAAAGATGAACCCACTGAAGTATCTACTATGGATGTGGAGAAAGAACTGGAAGTAAAGGAAAACAAACCTAGAAAGAAGTCTCTAATCAGACAGGATGCTATAGACATAAGTCCTATCATGACTAGAAGTCGACGGAAGAGTATAGCTACCTCAACCGTATCAGAAGATGTTGAGAAAACTCCTAAACTTACCTCCCGAAGAAAGAAGGCGCTGCAAGAAGTAGAAGTCAACGTTATGGACGAGAAAAACTACACTCCAAAGAGATCTTCTAGAAGGAGAAGTGTTGCACAGAGTAATGTAGTGTGACACTAGCATATTGGTTCGATGTAACACCAAAGAATATCATGTCGACTGACTCCTTCAGTTAAAACTCTAATCATTTATATCATCATGAAGACTGATCATTGATGTAAAGATGACGAAAATATTGAAGGGACCATTGTTTTGCCTTATTATTATTATAGCTCTTTTTATATCACATGTGGCTACTATACTATTATACTATGTACTATTATACTACCGTCAAAACGTCAAAAATAAACTACTACTATAATAGTAGTAGTTGTTTAGAGAACCATACGACAAAAGGTATGAAGTTTAGGTGCGTATTAACTAATGGAAGTGACAACTAGAAAGAGCTTCATAAGTTAATCTCTGCTGAGTCTGAACGTTTCAATAGTCACTAACAAGTTTCACTCTGGCCGCGTTCCACTAGACGCTCACAACGATCAAATTAGTATGATATTTTGATCGTTGTGAGCGTTGTGGGCGTCTAGTGGAACGTGCCCACTTTGTGCCAGCCCATAGTTCAGTATTTATTTCATTATTTTTCATTACAGTTTACATGTTATGAGTCTGGTTAATATCATGTATCTTGTCAACAACTTGATTGATTGAGGACATGTTAATATTTGGTTTGTTGAGGTTCATAGCTACGCTAGGAGTCGATAGGGGGCGGTGTGATCTATTATAACTAATTGTATGTATAAACTGAACTTGAGTATCAGTCAGGCTAACTAGTATGTACATGTCAGCGGAAAATGGCAAATTTATAAAGGAGATGTTCAAAAGTGGTACTTTATTCCGAAGAAATTTGGACAGCCGTAATTTATATTTCATTTGAAAGCATATTTTCTAGTCTACTTGAAATTATAAAATTTATATTTTATAGATCCTCCATATTTTGGAAAATCGAAGAAGTATGTTCATGATAATTAGAAGGTCTATGGAAAGCAATGTTTTTTTTTCTAACAGGTACATACGTCCTTTTCACGAATTAGAACATATCTGAGGTCAATCAATCTATTATATTATTATGTTTTCAACACATGTATAAAATAATTAACAATAATTGTAAACCAAAATCATGAAGAAACGAAACGACATAGATCATCCTAGTTTGATCCATAGTGATTAAGTATTCTGTGGTTTGATATTAGTAACTGTCAGTGTCAACTGTCAATCAATCAAATGCAAAACAAAATGTCATCATTTCATTCATTCATCACTCAATGTCACTCAGTGTTGTCAATGAAAATTTTTGGATGGCCGTGTACATTAGATAAAAAAGCCGTGTTTATATGGGAAAAGATCAAGTGTGGGCCGTAGCTATCCAATTACGCCAATGTATACCATCAGTTCAGCGCTAAAACTAAAAAAGAAGGTCATCGGCAGTGAATTTGATGCCCACTAAACGAGGAATACTTTTCATTAGCCTACATTTACGTCAACATTAGCCTAGTGGCGCTGTTTGAAGGGTTTTAACATTCGTTAAATGTTTGCAAAACAATAAATAACAAAAAACACGTAGCCCGTAGATTTTGTGATTTTTGGCCTGAAAGCCGTAGAACACGGTAATTGCCGTAGCATTGGCAACACTGATGTCACTATCAGTCAGTACTGTCAAGTGTCAATAGTGTCAGGATAAAGTTGCCAGATTTAAAAAAGGTGCCCAGTGTGACAAGCTTTTTTTTATTTTCACAACTTTGTCCCAATCGGAATAATTTTCACTTTCTCCTCATCGAAGTTTTGTTTTTGTACAAATTTAGTACCAGCCCCCATACATTTTTTGAACATCTCCTTTCCTAGCAAATTTATAAACCTTCGTAGGATTCTAAACGAGAAATAAATTGTATTATTTTACAGCCCACAAAAGAAGCTTAAAATTAAAAGCTCTTCTGTGAATGGTCGAACCGTTTAGAATCTTACGAATGAGTATCCATTATAAATAAATTTACCACGAGACGTCGCAAATTGATAAATTTATGAAAATACAATTTATCTCTCGTTTAGAATCCTATGAAGATTTATAAATTTGCGTTTCTTGTTATCTTCCGGTGACATATATAAATTATTAAATTGTTGCAATGTTATTCAGTTTCATACAGAATTTTTGTGTTTTAGAGTGATATATTATTGATTAATCAAACGCAATTAAAATTTTTGACATTGAATTTCAATTTGATATAATATTGTTTATCTTATTCTATTTTATATAATGACTTAAAATTAATGTTTTGGATATTCGTCGAGTTGTATTGTGTTAAGAACTGTTACGCCCCAACACAAAGTCACTAACGGTTACTTAAATCGCTCCTTAGTACAGAATTTGTATGATAATTCTTTACTAAGGAGCGATTAAAGTGACTCTTACGCCTCAACTCATAGTCACTAACTGTTACTTTAATCGCTCCTTAGTAAAGAATCACCATATAAATTCTGTACTTAAGAGTGATTTAAGTATCCGTTACTGACCCTGAGTTGGGGCGTTAGTGTTGACGATTAGAAATTACAATGTACATGTGTTTGAGTATGTTACTCTTAAGTTCTTAAAGTAGTGTTATTATGTTAGTGTTTCTTTTTTCTTTTATTTAATTAAGAATTGTTTCAATTTCTTTGGGACTATTGTCGATCAAATAGCTCAGTTATCTTATTAGTCAACATGCTTATTGAATGAAGTGTCCTGGATTTGATGCCCAGCCGAGACAGATATATAATTGAGATTTTTTGCCACGTTTGCTTTTTATTTCCGATAAAATATTTTGTATGGTAATGCCATCCCTACACTGGAAATCTTTAAGTGAAGTTCTGAGAGTGCGAGCATTTATTTTTAATGAATATTGTTAAAAATAATACAATGTGCAAAGAAAACTAATTATACTTTACTATTTATTAGCTTTATTACTAAATATTAAGGTGTTGTAATGTCTGTAATGTGTTTGTGAATGGTTTGTGTGAAGTGACATAAAATTTGTGTTTATTGAACATGGAATCGTGTCAATTTAGTACTGTAATTGTTTAGAATGTACAAATAAAGACGTTGAACCGTTACGTTGTTTTATAGAGATTTTAATACGCTTAAGATGTAATTCTAAAGTCGTACGCCCCAACTCAGAGTCACTAACGGTTACTTAAATCGCTCCTTCGCACAGAATTTGTATGGTGATTCTTTACTAAGCTACTATTCTTTACTTATTTAATTAAGTAACCGTTAGTGACTCTGAGTTGGGACGTTAGCCACATCTGCTTCCGTCTAAAATCGAACCTACATTCCTTAGGGGATTTTCTCGTGGTCCTAACAGTATCCTGCTGGTCCTCCATGAGAGATAGTGTACTCTGGTAGTACCATTTTATGAAACCGGATTCAAAACCTTAATATTCTATTCCCGAGTATACTGACTCTGGCATAGGACCCCGGACATTATGAAAATCACCAACAGGCGGTAAATGATTTATTTATGCTTTTTAATTCAAATTCAAATTCATTTATTCATGTAGGTATCATTGATACACTTATGCACGTCATTTTTTTAATTTACCAGCTTTTCGGAAAGGTGCTTTGTCATGGAGGAGAAGAAAAGCCGAAAGAAACTCCTCAGCACATCTTTTAAAAATAAAATACATTGGTATATTTCTTACAAAGAAGTATCACTAGCCTGTACGGAACTGGTTGCAGATCTGGTCATTTCCATGCGTCTTTGTCATTTATGTACTCATCTACAGTATAGTAGCCTTTGCCTAAAAGTTGAGATTTTACATGTTTCTTAAATAATTCCACTGGCAAATCACGTATTAACTTTGGGATTTTATTATAGAACTGTACACCACGGCCCATAAAAGATCGCTTCACTTTAGAAAGACTGTAAGATGGCGTTACTAACTGGTGCATTTTTCTTGTTTGGCGATTAGTGATATCAAAATTTTGTTTATACGCGCTTATATTATTCCGTATAAAAACCACGTTACTATAGATATATCGTGAAGCTACTGTAAGTATACCTATTTCTTTGAACTTGTCACGCAAAGTTTCACGAGATCTAAGTTTATAAATAGCCCTAATAGCTCTTTTTTGTAGTATGAAAATTTGTTCTATACTGGCTGCTTTGCCCCACAGCAAGATGGCATTATGACATAATACTGTGAAAATATGCAAAATAAACCATCCTAGCAGTTTCGACGTCAGTAAACTGCCTTATTTTCCTAACAGCATAAGCAGCCCTACCGAGTTTAGTCGCGAGATTTGTTATATGTGGGCCCCACTGAAGTTTACTATCTAAGGTCACCCCTAAAAAGACCGTGGATTCCTCCATATGCAATATTTCATTATTCAGTCTGAGAGATTTGTTAACTTTTTTAACATTAGGTAGTACAAACTCTATACATTTAGTTTTTTTTTGCATTTAAAAGCAAATTATTGATAGTGAACCAACGCGACACATGCGAAAGAGCACTATTTACGTCGTCAAAATTTACTTTATTTCTTTCACACTTAAATATTAATGATGTATCGTCAGCAAATAGTACAATATCCGCTTGGTTCTTTACATAATGTGGTAAATCGTTAATGTATACCAGAAAAAGAAACGGACCCAAGATCGAGCCCTGCGGTACACCCAACACAGCCGGTGACCCCGATGACTTAATATCTTTTATACTAACTTTTTGTATCCTATTACTCAAATAAGACGCGATCAAGCTAAGGGCCTTGTTTTTTATACCATAGTGGCCAAGTTTAAACAGCAATGTTTCGTGCTGAACACAATCAAATGCCTTAGATAAGTCACAAAATACACCTATGGCATTTTGTGCGCATTTTGTGTGTAATCTTTTAAAAATCGAATTACTAAAATTAAAAAAGAACAATCTAGTACTGCAAAAGGCGATTCAAACCGGAACGATGGCAGCAGTGCATAAGTACTCTGTGGATGGCAGTTCCACAACTTGCACAGATAAGATAACATCGCTACTGGCGCTACTGCCGCCCGCCCCGTGTGCCTCACTTAGCGCGCTGCCAAATTGTGCCGGGATCCCGAACAGGGAATTTTGTTAATGGACTCCCTATTACTTTTTGCTACAGTTACGATAAAGATGCTTGGAGCGTCATATTATTCATTTTTATTGTTCCACTGTCCACGGAATCTGACGTTTAGATACTTACAAAATGTTTACTATTTCTTGGACTACCCTCCAGTACCCTCTCGACATGTTTTCAGTGAAAATCCTTGAAGTAATTAAGGATTTTTGTAACCTATATAGAAATTTCAGATACTTACTTTTTTTTGTAAATATTAAAACATCACCCTAACCAAAGGCATTACGGATGAGTTGCAGAGTTGAAAAGAAGCGGGAGATGAGCCTCTGATGGTGGGTGGTTACCGCCGCTCCTGGAGATCACATAACGCATGGAGATAACATTATTAGGTCCCTAGCAGCTTGTCGACACACCAACCGAAACTCGTAGGGTAATAACTAGCCAGATAGGCCAAATACTTACCCTACAATCATCCGAGCACCGTTGGTATTATACTGGGTGGTGCGACCAGTGAATTGCAAGAACTGGCGTCAGAACCACGTCGTTTAGATAAGGTGCATCACAGATGTTGGCTTTGAATCTGGAGGGAATCCCTGCCAACTGGCCGCAACTCCATTGGTTACTTGCCTGTTAAAATTGCCGTATGACGCGTATTTTGGGCCTATTGTGAACTTATCATTATCCCTCTCATTCTGAGCAAGTACCTACTAGCAATATATCTTATATCCTCAACCAGTTTGATTTTAGAAATGATTTTCCTACAGTTATTACCTTTTTAAAACGCTTGCAGAAGCAAGACACGATATTACGATTTATTGACCGTTAACCGAACACGTATGTTTCGAAATATGTAACAGTAATTACGAAACGGGCAATTCTGGAGATGAGATATCCTTTGGCGCCGCTCCGCGTCCTATTTAGCGCTCTGCCAAATTGTCCCGCTCTTGGAGTCAGATCCGGCGATATGATACCAGATATATCTAGGAGTACAATATGTCATACAATACAACATTTATTTTATCATTTGATCATTAATTGATGAACAAAAATTTCCCTTGAGAAAATGTGTCCGTTTTGCTAACCCTTATGAAACTGAGGCGATCAGGTAGGCCAGATAGGACTTCAGTTTGAATCTTACTTTATTTAAATTAATTTCCAATTAGGTATACAGATGTAAGTCACTTACATTACGTTTAGTAACAATAGAAACTTAATTATCATTAAGATAAGGGTGCCTGTAGACTTACCGACTGTTTCAATGTGGAAAATTAAGCGCTCTTTGAATGAATAGGATGCTCTTCAAGTGTTGCGTCGAGGTTGCACGTAGCAACGTACATTGTACCTACATACGTACATATACATAGGTCATATGTCACTAAATAGCGCAATGCTCGTTATTAACAAGCTACCTACTAATGAGCAATGTGCCATCACCACAATTCAATGGGACGCCAAACTGAATATTATATTCTATCTGTGTATTCTATAGTAAGTAGCACAAGGAATAAAATTTTGCATGTAATTAGGTAGTTTAACGAAGGAATTTAAGTTACGAAGGAAAGGAAAAAATTGACATTGTGAATGTGACAAAATTGTCAACAATCATAACTTCTGAATTTGAGGTGCGGGTACCCTCATTTTGTATCTCAGCTAAATATATGTATTTAGCGTATTTCTCTTCCATTTCTGAAGCCTCAAGTGCCCTGTAATTAAAGGAGCAATTAAAAAGGGCAATCGCGGCAACCATAATAATAACAATTAAGAGAGTCTTGCCCGTTGTTAACCAGAGATAACACAGGGTCAGATTACGTAAATCTATGCAAATTTGGCTGGATACCGAGCGTAGCTGTTTTGGCTCTTGTAAGGTTGCCGGCGAGGAAAGAATGGAGAAATAATAATAGCAATAATGGTATTAGTTAACAATTAAAATCAATATTACCAATATAATCCATCGAGGGGCCCTACCACTAGCGGGCCGGATTCAGTCGCCTTTTACGACAGCCTTCCTGCGTGGGATTGGGCCTTGGGGTTAGTATTCTAAGTCGCCCCAATACGGCATGGCATTATAATATGGTATCAATATTTTTTTTGATACCATATTATATTAAAGCCATAACATACTAAACATTAGCAAGAATTTTAATATCCTTATAATATAGCTAATATCTACTAAAGAAAGTGTTTTTATTAGGTATAAAAGGTTTGTTCTCTTGAATTTATCCCGGCACCTCTCTATAATTAACAAGTCACAGTACGACTTGTCCGTACCAAAAGGGTAATTTGAGTCTCGATTCTGGCAACCCTCAAAATGGTGAGCCCGCGAGAATATTTCTTGTTCGCTGCGTAAACACAAGGGTTATTAGAGGTGTAATTATCCGGTACAATTGCACTAATTTCGAGAAATTTCACGTAATCTCACCTTCTCGTGTGGCAAAAGGCAACGAGAGAGCAAAGGATTTAGGTTAGTCGAGCCGAGCTGGAGGTCTCACTGATTTTCATTTTTTTATGTTTTAGACAAGTCTAATTTGATATAGGGTATATTTCATTACGAGTGCGGAAAGCCTGTCATTGCAAAGAGTTCCGACTGTTAGGGTTTCAAATTAAGAACGAGCAAAGCTGTCTTTATTTTGAACAACGAGAGATTATTTCGGGAATTCACTTGACGCCGATGCACCAAATGAAATATGAGCGTTACAAAAAAGGCAATGTTAAGCATTGAGGTAGTATACCTAGAGAGGCTATCTCAAACAAAATGTGTGTTCCACCGCCGGCTTGCCCTCCGTTCTCTTTTCAAACTAGAAGCCTCGTTTGCACACTTGCCATAGAGTAACTTTGTATATGTCACTTGCCGAACCAAGACAAGCAGTCACAGACTCCAAATCTTTACAAGCTCGTACTCCAACTTTATTTAACGTGCAAAAGCGTTTAAACGATTTCAAACGTAATTACCATTGATTCGTGTCAAAAAATCCAACACTTTAAATTGGTCACAAGCGTCGCGTCGGCAAGCTTATTTAGTCCATTAACACGCTAGTGGCTTGCCAAGTTCAAACGCTCCTTATGATTTTTTCATTCAAAATGGCGGGAACATTGCTCAATAATTTAATTAAATTCGTTTTAGTTGATTTAAGTTAAGATTTTTTTTCTTACTGATGATAAAGTGATAACATTATCTTTTTTGTTTTTTGTCGTGCAATTGTGACACATTCTTATTATGCACGACGGCATTTTTTCAGTTTTTTCGTAAACAATTCTGACATGCGGCCGCAATGAGCGCAGCCGAGTGACAGCTGAGTGACAGAATGAAATGCAGCCGGCCGGCTGCAATGCACACCCCCGGACCCGATGTTCGCGGTGTCCCTTCTATACGCTAGTAATATTAATTCTATGATGTTAAGGGATCATGTTGGTCGGTTGAAGGGCGGCCGGAGAGGGCATTCGGTCTTAGACTGGGAAACCAGTAATACGGGTGTTACGTAATCATTCTAAATTATAGAAATAGTTTAAGGCTAGAATTGTTTAAGCCAGAATTAATTGTACCTACGAGTATTTTAAAAGATGTGTAGAGGAGTTTCTTTCGCCTTTTCTTCTCCTCTTGAATAAGACACCTTTGCGAAATGGCGATTTAAGTACAAAAGAAATAAATGAATGAAGATACCCAAGTGCTTTTATTCTACAACACGAGTTGTCTGGAGTCGAGTTTAAATTTTAATACGACAAATGTCTACCCGAGCCGAGGCGCAGCCGAAGGTGAGGGTTGACAGTCGGGAAAAGTTGTAATGACGGTTCCGCACGTGTACTGAACAACTGAACAACTATTTTTAATACAGTTGCGAAAAAATGAAGCAATTTAATAGAATAATAAAAATAAAATTTTTGGAAAATGGCGCCAACCGTAAAAGAATATAAGGAGAGATTTTTTTGTTTTTTTCACTCATTCTGGGTAGGCAAAGGGAACTATGGCCATACAGCCAAGTCTTCAGTAGATTTTTTTATTGATATGAAATGAAAATGAAAATCAAATCATTAAATCTGATATTGAAACAAATTAGTAGCTTCTTTTTAGAAATATTTGTATGAATCATAAAAACTTCTATGATTTTTTTTTGTAAAAACTTCGTGGTTGGTTTTTTTTTCTTTTTAATAGACATTATTTTGACAGTCGGGAAAGAGAACACACGAGTTCGGAAAAGGTACAGAAAAAGCACAAGTATGTAATAGCCCACATCCCGAACGCTATACGTCCCTGCAATACGCTTTTTGAGCAACTGTATTAAAAAACAATATTACAGTGCCTTTTATATAGTGATGCCTTTGGTGTTACTGATGTCCGGGCGACGATAGCCACTTACCATGAGGTGGATCGTCAGCTCGTTTGCCGGCTATTTCCATTAAAAAAAATGGTGCATCGAGACACAGCTCAATGGCGCGGGCGGCCGTCGCGTACGATTCACTATATCGTAATAACGTAAACAATATCAGAGGGGATCGTGCGAGGCTATCGGGTGACCACGCTGCGCCGCAAGCCAGGATGTTCAATTCATTTTTAGAACACTTCAAAATAAAAGGCTGTGTAGTGTATATTTGCCCTATAAGTATGTATATCTGCGATTTTTTCAAAAATGACTGATCCCGTTTAAATAAAGGAGGAGGACGGTTTTTCGCTGCTGCGGAGTTTTACCGCAGCGGTGAAAAACCGTAGTGTGCTCCTGGGCTTAAACCGCCGTTTGACATAATGTTTTTGTACCTATTTTTATATAATGTAGAAATAACTGTACTATACTTTTTAAAAAGGGAAGAACCAGGTGGATTTGGCTCGTCCATAGGCATCAGTCAGAGTGCTGTTATTGCCTCTATCTCTTCCAATGCCAATGGACCTCGTGATACGTGACGTCATAGTCTCTGAGGTGCTCATAACTTTTTAACAGTTATTGCATATGATTCTGATCACTAGACTCATTCCACAATCAATATACGGAAAGCCCGTTCAATATTCAAATTGGGAGTGACCCTATTTTGACGGAGCTTGAGTTTATTAAAAATTGGATTTGCTAGACAGTGGCACGCGTCTATTAAATTACGTTATATCCTCGCGAGCTGAAGGGGCCTTCTAAGGGGTGATCCGTTATGAATACCATCTATAGTGTTCACTGATGCACCAGCTGTAGAATGGTAGGTAAGATCTACAGTTAAAATGATTTTTTTATAAACCATAGACTCCGGGTATTCACCCAAACTTGACTGGTGACCTTTTTGTAACAAGGTATCGTTCTGCTTATATACTAAGTAGTTACACTATTCGCACTAATATTCCGTGGCACTACTGATATCTAAACAAACAATCCCGAAAAAAAAAAGTTTTCTAAGTTTCGTGCCAGGCAGAATTTGGGTTTAATACCTACTTTTGTATAGAATGTCTAGAACGAGCCAAATATTATTTTATCACCTGTGATTTAAATTACATTATACATAGATACCTAACTGTACTTCAATCCCTGCGATGGCTTATTGTCTGCTGTAGGTTGCTCCATAGACCACAACTAGGGCTTGACGTTCATTTATGTCCTAGGTAAGAAAACCAATATTATTATATTTCTAATTATGTACACTTTACAAAGCGGAATACTAACTTAAGAAATAAAAAAAACAATTTTTTTATGCATAAAAAAATATTATTTTGATCTTTTGCGTATCTGGCTAAGAAAATGGAAACTCTATGTAAATACCTACCTATCTATTGATCCAGTCCTGTAATAGGGATCGAAAAGCTCTTACGGGATACGAGACTATCGTAAGGGTTGGGTTTCATGGTTATGTTCATGGGAAATGTCTTCCTTTGATACAAAAATGATTATGGAGGTGAATGTGAAGGTTACGACGTGACGCATTAGGTAATAGTGCCTGTGGGACCCGTACCCGAAATAATTCACTTCGGTTCGCTGTCAACGACGTCTTTTACGACCATGAACATGGCCAGTCTATATTTGATTCCATGGTGATATCCATTATCAATATGTAATCTAAATTTTACTAACAAAAAATAACCGACTTCAAAGTTACTCAAAAACTACTTGTCAGATCTCTTGTCAGTTCAAATTTATGTGGGACTACATGACAAGCACCAGCTTTCGATTAAAAAAAGAATCATCAAAATCGGTTCACCCAGTCGAAAGTTCTGATACAATCGAATTGAGAACCGCCTCCTTTCTTTGAAGTCGGTTAAAAAATTGCCAAAAAGTAACGGACTTCAAAGAAACAGTCGGGTTAGATCTATAAACCGTGGTCAGGCTTTGCTCTGACTTAAATTTATTTTCAGAGCAAAAATAATGGCCCCTAAATAAACCAATGTTTTATATTATGACTTCATATTGTGATGATCTTAGGTACCTAAGCTAAAGTTTGCGGTGCCTTCGTCAAAACATTGCGAGCTTCTTGAAAATTTAAGCTTGTATAAGTTTAATAAAGTTTTTCTTAGGAAAAATGAACTATCTTTATCACCCTCACACAGGATTACTATTTCTTCAAGAGAAAATATCAAGTTTTAATATATGGGTTTATCTGTAAAAAAGTTACACCGTTCTAAGTAACATCTGCGGTTTTTAATTAAACTTATCGAAATATATGGCATTAATTTAAATGTTCTAGGAGTTTCCGAAGCTGCCCAGAGACATTTCTAATTGCATGAAGTCCAATCGGTAAACGCTTATTTGAGCGAAATGCAAAGTTGTGGCCGATCTGTCTGATTACACTTGCGGACATTAAAAATATGCCTTATTTAATCAAATGCTCAAATTTTGCAGGAATCTTATATACATACATAGTAAAGTCGCTAAATTTATTTTAAATCAAGTTAGTATTAGTCTACTTTGCAACAATCCGCGTTTAACATGTATGATGGTATATACTTTAAAACACGCATGTTTTACTAACTTACTTAACTTTACTAACTTAATAACAATGGATTTCCGCAAAGTAACGCCTGATACTATTAACTTTATTTTAAATCTCTTTTTATTGAAGAATTTTTTCCAAATCAATTGCAAATGCGCAAGCATAACCAAAGTAAACGCGCAGGCATAAGGTTTATAAACCTATCCTAGGAATAACTGAAAAATTGAACGAGCTTGATTGAGATTGATGATGTAGCCTAAATAAATGCATCATTTGCAGTATTTAAATTATGAGTGATGACTCTGTATAGACCCTACGGTGCAATTTAGATTTTAGAGACTTCGGTAACACGGAACACTATATTGGCGTATACGATAATTCGAAATGTTATGGTTATTTTCATTAAATATTTTAAGATATTTGCATACATTATTTTCACTTATGTGCAAACCCTATTTCAGTAAAATCAAAGAGTAAACTACGCAGAATGTACCTACATTTTTGCCTAATTAGCGGAATGACAAAACCTAACCTAACGAAACAACCTAAACGAACACTTACTTTTTCATAACAAACGTCAAATTTACAGAAACGACTCAAAGTGTGCTCAGCCTTGCTCAATACACAACCTCGCTCGTCGGGATATGGCTTGTGTGGCATTTCACATCATCGTCGGTGTTATTGATGCGAAACCGATCTAACACGCTGTTCCATCTGGGCAACCGTTGGGCAATCGGAGAAATACACTCTGTCCTTCACATAGCCCCACAAAAAGAACTCCAATGGTGTGAGGTCCAGAGAACGAGCAGGCCATAGCACCGGTCCCCGCGGCCGATCCATCCTCGCGGATAGCGAACGCTAAGATGTTCTCGTACGTTGCGAGCAAAATGTGCCGGAGCTCCATCGGAGGACATTTTTTGAAGCCAGTACTTGAGTATAATGACATCCTTGTATTGAGGTAGCAAACATTTATGAATGAAAAATAGAAAAAGTACTAAAGTAGACAATTATTAGGTTAAATAGGTACGTAGGCCTTTCTGTCAAATAATCTGGTTCCCTGACATGACAGCTTACTAGGGTTGACAAAATTTTTGGCATTGATAATTAATTATATTTTTTACGGGGTATTTTGTAACACGGTGTATAAAACACAAAAAATGTTTGTGGCAATGTACGTAGAATAGACTTTGAAACTTTTTACTCGTAAGTGTTTTGTTTTTAGTTATTAGGTATCACGTTCGTGTGTCTTAAGGCCACGGAAATAAACATTTTCTTTCTTTATTTCATTTTTCTTTAAAAAAATGCGTTAGACACTTTGGTCCATTCATGAAGTCGATTTTCGACTTTTCTCATACAATTTTTTTTCCGAATTTATGTATTTCTTTTTTAGCGTTATAGCACAAGCCGGATATCCACTAGTTTTATGATAATCTAAAAATATCGACATCTATAAAACTTGCATCCTCCAATCTCCCGTGTTAGTGGAGCACTTTTTTCGGCCCGCGGAAAGTAGATTGGGTATTTGTAAATGAGCTCAGAACTTATTTAATCCAGTCTCCGCCCCGCGCGGCGTCAGTGAAATACGGGGGACATTTTTCAGGGATTTACTCATCCCTCCGAGGGATAGTTATAATGAGCTTGTTTGTGACGCCGAATTAATTCCATTTGCAGGGTTCAGGATGGATCTCGAGGGCTTTTGTCTGGATATGAATAAATGATATGGGAATTTCGTGAAATTGTAACTGTTCCTAAATTACCTTCATATTTCATGTGAATGATGCTAAAATAGCGTAGGGATTTCGTCGTACATGGTAAGCTACCGACGACATTTTTACAAACTTGAAAAGTTTATGTAAAAGTTGATGTAAGTACGGTACTCTATGTAGAGATTCAAAAAATTATTTTCTTCGGATGTTTACGAATCAGGGGCGCAGCTACCGCCGTATCAGCCGTGTCAATTATACGGGGCCCCCAGCGTATTGGGGCCCCCACTAACACTCCCAAAAAAAGCTCGCCAGTGGCCTACGACCGCTACAGTTTGATAGCTAACGTTGAGGGGGCCCCACAGCAAATATTGATATGGGGCCTCCTTAGGGCTAGCTACGTCACTGTTACGAATATATCGTAGATGTAAATAATATTAGAGACAACTAGCGTTACAAGCTCGATCCGATATCATAAAGCGAGTTATCTTGCGTAACCTCGCATCAATGGGTCAGGTGTTGTTTTTTGCCGTCAATCCGGGTGGTCTGACCGTCGACCGTCGGCCGTCGGGCGTGCCCACGCCGTTACCAATCGCTTGGACCCGCTGGCCGCTGCCGATAGCCGGCCTAGTGTTGCCACATCGGGTTTTTAAAAAATCCGTAGATCGTTACTAAAAATCCGTAGATTCGGTACAAAAGTCCGGAGATCTACTATAAATTCGCGCTACTATCGACGTGAAAAAGTGCGCCAGTGGTCTTAGCAACATTTTTTGTAGAGGACGCCAAGTCTACAATATAGCGAAATTTTATCTAAAAGTACGTTCTCTATTATATTATTTGTGAATGGATACACAAAAATCCGTAGATTTGGCAATAATATCCGTAAATCTCCGGATTCTGGTAGACTGGCCGGAGACTGGTAACACTGAGCCGGCCGCTGGCGGTACCCGACTCGGTCAACGGTAAAAGAATGATCAACTGATTTATCTGTTTTCTTTTGAACTTTTAAAACTTAACGTTCCCGTGAACTTTATAGATTCACTGGTTATTTTAGACATTTTTTTACGTTACTATCATAGCATCTACAGACGTTTTGATGTCATTATTTCATGCAACAGTAGACGGGCTAGCAAGAAATTAACTATATTTTTCGTCTCAGTCGATTTTAGGAGAAGGTTGTATATTATATGTAGCTCAGTAGGTAAGAACTCCACCGTCATGCATTTGTGATTGAAGCTACTCCAAAATCAGGGTTCAGAATCCAGGTGTATCTAATTAATTGTTTTACTATATTCAGCTGGTGAAAATATGTAGGTACACGTCAATTATATGCACTTATCGGATTTGAAAGTAGGACCAGAGACATAATTTTAAACTAACCACTTGTCTTGTTATTACTTTATTTGACTACGAACATGTAATGCAAAATACCTCTTAACTTTCTTTTTGTTATTACTTATTTAATTTATTTCACTAAGTAAGATGTGAATGATTCTTTTGTATTCAAAAATCCATCGGAGTTTTTATACTATCCATTCTTTTGTACCGTTGACGTGAGATTGAAAGATTAATATATATAGTATGATGTTTTAATTTAATATGATGTAATTCATAAGGGATGAGCGGCTGGCAGAATAGAGCGCGTTGATCAGAGTTGTAAGTTTTGTATTCTCTTTTATTTTAATAAAATAATGAAAGTCGAAACCGTGAGTCTGAATACCTATGAGTTACTGGGATGCCAGTAGTAGAATATGGATGGACGGATGGATGATGAACGATGGATGATGACGAGGTAATTAATCGACATTACAAAGAGCAGAGAACGGTAAGAATAAAGTAGAAGATGCTCTACTGACTGTAGAGCCGTAGAGTACCTATCTGTTATATTATAGCTATAGGCTTACTGTTGGCTAGCCCCGTATAGGCCAACAGTATCTATAGGCCAACAGCAACTGTCCATTGGAAAAAAAATAGAAGGGCGAAAATATGTCGTTCAAAAAGAGAGAATTAAAATTTGCATAGGTATTAACCTTTCTGCATATTCACACTCATAGCCTCACACTAGGATTCCCTGTGTCGTGGGTGCCCTGGACAACACACAGGGACAAGAACACTCACACCCAGAACGAAGACAGAAATTCAAACTCATCATTCAGATTTCAGTCTCGCTAGGATTCGAACCCAGAAAACCCTTGGTGCGGCGAATAACCATTGCGCGAATTTCTGCGTTCGAAATTCAAACATGTGTCGGCTGTAAGTCATGTGGAATTCAATTTTTGGTGCTGTACATATACAGTCAATATGTAACGTATTAGAAAATCGTTAAAATAGCAATGAAACCCCAAAATTGTTTGACTTCTACTTACACCACACGGATCAAATATTGTCTATTATGTCTATACGCACTGTACACATCAAATACGCTTAATAAAATTGTAGTGTAATGTTGTCGATTATCGTGTACCGTTTCCAATCGGCGGGCCCCACAGGCCTGCCACAGGCCCCGCGGATGTCGGAACGAACCTTACCATTGTTGTATGGGCCACACTGTCCACAGAGTATGTGGCTATTAGAAGTGAAGTTGTTTCATTAAACCAACCATTTTCACGCATCTCCGCACTAGCAATCACTGTATAAAGGTGGCAAGCACATGTTATTTACATTATAATAAGAAATAATAGTCTACAGTGCCAGAAAACGGAACAGGGAATCATCCTTCGTTCAATATAGTGTTAACGGGCATGGCATACGTCATTGATATAAAAAGTAGATAGATACAGTCCGGTTTGATTGGCTATTGTAGATTACGGGTATCCGGATCCTTCTAAGATCTAAGGCGTCCAAAGTTGATTACGTCAGAGATATACCAATGACTGTCTATCGACATCAATAAATAAGGTTTAAATCCGGTCAGTTGTAAGCGCACGTAAATATGAATGCCATTTCTACTTGTTATAATCCCCTGTTCTGTCCGCTGACCTACCGCCGATGTCCATTGTAGTCCGGTGGTCTTCAATTTTAATTGTAAGTATTGTAACTGATCGTCTATGACCTCGTCTGGTCTGCAAGTCATGCTCGTGATTGGTGCTTTGACAGAGGCTAATGGAGTGCAGTGAAATTACAATGTAATTACTAACCTAATTAACCTGTGGTGAAAATTCATGTCGTATTTACTCGGCTTTTTTGGAGTCATGAGAGTGACCATTTGGTGTTAAGTAATAAGTCCCCACTTGCCATAGTATCATGGTAACCAGACGTCGTTGTCATAACAAGTTTTGAAGGTACCGGTACCCGGTAATGTCACATAGGATCGAAGGACAGAAGTCAGCAGTGGTCAAAACTCGGTAGGTCCAAAGTCAGTAATCAGTAATGGCACCGATCCAAAGAAAGGGCTTCTTTCTTATAAGTGAAAGATTGCCACCACTTCAAATCTTGACATGTCTTAATTTTGTGGATCGATTACTATCGACTACCCGTTGTTTTATTGTCTGCAATTACTTTAATGAACTCTGAGAACTCGTTGATAGCTCGGAAGTTGAACTGCCCCAGATGTGTGGCTATTGTTGAAGAGCTATAGTGGCCTTGGTTCCGAGAAGAGAAGGAGAGTTGCCAACTCCGGCCGCTGACCAGTAGCTGTATTCTGCTTGGTGAGGGATAAGGTGAGGACTGGACTACGATCCTGAATTCCAGAAGATTTCGGGAAAAATAAGAGCCCTGTAGATCGTAAGCTGAATGAACGATTCATTACTAAATTCAACCACGATTCTTTGGATCGCATTTTTAACAAATTTGCTAAACAGTGTTCAATTTTTAGGGTTCCGTAGCCAAATGGCAAAAAACGGAACCCTTATAGATTCGTCATGTCTGTCTGTCTGTCTGTCTGTCTGTCTGTCTGTCTGTCTGTCCGTCCGTATGTCACAGCCACTTTTCTCCGAAACTATAAGAACTACACTGTTGAAACTTGGTAAGTAGATGTATTCTGTGAACCGCATTAAGATTTTCACACAAAAATAGAAAAAAACCCATAAATTTTGGGGGTTCCCCATACTTAGAACTGAAACTCAAAAATTTTTTTTTCATCAAACCCATACATGTGGGGTATCTATGAATAGGTCTTTAAAAATGATATTGAGGTTTCTAATATCATTTTTTTCTAAACTGAATAGTTTGCGCGAGAGACACTTCCAAAGTGGAAAAATGTGTGTCCCCCCCCCGTAACTTCTAAAATAAGAGAATGATAAAACTAAAAAAAATATATGATGTATATTACCATGCAAACTTCCAACGAAAATTGGTTTGAACGAGATCTAGTAAGTAGTTTTTTTTTAATACGTCATAAATCGTAAACCGCAATTTACCTCGATCAAAGTTACAACGAACTTCAAGAACTTTTATATTATGTTACTTGCTGCTACGGAACCCTTCATGGGCGAGTCCGACTCGCACTTGGCCGCTTTTATTTATCTTTATAATGCTAATGTTAAATTAAATCTATCTATTGACTAAAAACCAACGTTGTAGAGGTAAACGTAAAAACTCCCAAGGAGAATGAATTAATACGATTAATAAAATAATATTTCAATTAATTATAAATTATTCACCAGGATTATGGTTGTGAGAATTAACTCCCCTCAAACCACCTGTTGTGATCCTCCTACTGACTACACGACCTTGGCCTTAGCTTACAGGCATCCAGTCGTATGACCAGGGATTCTAGTCTGCTAGGAGCCTAAACCTTCACTATAAATTACACGACAATGACTGAGGACTATTCTCGTCTTTTCCGTTCCGTTCCTTTCTGTCCGTTATATCGAACAGTCTAATTATACCGCGCTCTGAACTCACAGATTGATTGGCGGTGAAAGATTTGCGAAGGCGTGTAATTCATTTTAGTGTAGCGAAAGTTTCTTTTTAATTAGAGCTGACATTTATAGGACAAGATAACTGACTGGGTTACAACCTAAAATTAATGTCTCACGTGTAGAACAATAGAAACGCAATTAGGTGTGATGAAGGATGAAGAAGATATTGTACTATGACGGAGACAAAGACGAGCAGAAAGCACACAATTAAATTTCCTTTAGCAAATAGATCTTAGTTTCTTGAAAAGCATAATTAAATGTCTTCGATGTTTATTAAAGTAGAAAAAGTTTTTTCTCTCTGATTGTATCAGTTTCTTTCCTATTCATTTCATTGAATACTTTGAATACTTTTAATATTAAAAGTATTTTTCAGTACGTTCGTTGCTTCAAGGAGACCTTCCTGATTCTTTCTCATCAAGTTTTCTTTGAGGAATTTTAGCTTTTGTTTATTTCATTATTTTTACATAATTTTGTATTTAAATATGAGGAAAGTTAATGAAATATCTTGACTCTATCTTTACTGGATTTTTGCTACTGAATGAAATGAAAAAATCTTTATTTGCTGGAAAAAACTTATAAGAACTACAACCAGAGATTCAGAATGAAAGGTCACCATAAATTATTATAATTTATTGCGGATGGATGCGTTTGAGGAGTTATTATTGTGAGGGATGAGCGCAATAAGGGCGTGTTAATAAACTGATTGTCAGTTTTCTGGGTCCCACACTGCACATATACTCATAGCTCGGTAGTGCGTGTGACATTTTGCCGATAACTGAGATGTTCATCCTTCAACAAACTACTCGATTGTGAAAAGCTCTGACCTTCCGAAGGCTTCCGACAAAACTGACTCATTCGTAAGGCGATAACTATACGGTCTGACTGTCCAAGGTTCTCTCTGATTCAATTTCAATTCTTCTGATTCCTGTAGGTAACTTACGATTATTGTGATCGTAAACTTAAATACATGGCAATAAATTATCTGTATTATATGCTTAAGTACAATATAAATTGCGTCTTTTATCCTTGATAGAAATTTCATCAAGTCGTCTACAATCCTATAATATTGTAACAAAATGCCTCCCTAAGTAAATAGTATGAATAAATACCGGAGATTGATGTTGACATTTAGTTAATAGCCCGGCTGATAAGCGAAGGGGGGGGGGGGAGACGGGAGACGAGACGGTAATCAGGGAACTCTTTGCCTTATCTCGTTTCAGTGTTAATACCGAGGACAATAATATTTTGAATAGAACTTTTTAACGAAATTAAGTGGTATTGTACTCACTTACTTCTTTTGTTAAGTATTTGGGACTCAATTTAGCTTGAAGAATCGCTTGGGCTTGAGAGTCAGATCTTTCTTTCTTTTTCTTCTTTCTTTCTTCGCCGGCAACGCATCAGTGACCTTTGGTATCGCTGTTGTCCAGGGGCGACGATAGGGTCTTACAATCGTGGATTACTATGGTGGATCGTCAGCTGGTTCGTCGGCTATTTCCATTAAAAAAGAGGAGAAGAAATGGAGAGAGCAGTTTCCTAATTTCAGTTAATGCAATAATTCCTGATATACCTCGTGCAGCAAGGCTATTCACTTTTGTAACTTGACAGCGGAATCCGCGATGAGTTTCAAAATTGAAGTTCGAGTCCGAGATCTTGATATGTGATTCTCTAATCATCTGGCACGCACTTGCGAGGTGAAGGGAGTCTCGAACTCTTACTTCAATTTAGAAACTCATCGTGTATTCCGCTGTCAAGTTACAAAACAAAAGCGAACTTGCATCGTATTGATATGTCATTATCTAATCATCTAGTACGCACTTGCGAAGTGAAGTGATCCTAGAACTCGAACGTCAATTTTGAAACTCCGATGTCAAGTTACAAATCTGAATAGTCTTCCAGTACTAAAAAGACGAAAATATCAACGTCGCAGTTCGCATACACAAATACTTGCACGATAGGACTCGCTGAAAGAGAAATTAATTCAGACATTCCAGACATTCATAAATCCATGTGTAAAATGTTGTTTCTCGACACATAAAGCTCCAGACGGCACGGCACGGGGCACGAGGCTCACACGAGGCACACACGAGGCTCTCGAGACCCCACACACACCACGACTGATCTGTACGACATCTACAATCTGTGTGTACGACATCTACAATCTGTGTGTACGACCAATTCACTATCCTGTGGGCCTATTATGAACTTTTATAAAACCATTCATGTTCCAGGAAATTCATTTTTCGGGCTTGGAACGACGTATGATTGGCTAAAAAGCGGTCACGTGAAACTTTTTAGCCAATCATTCGTCGTTCCAAGCCCCATAAATGAATTGCCTAGAACATGAATGGTTTTATAAAAGTTCATAATAGGCCCGCTGAATCGCTTTAGTTGATAGTCCTGAATTGTTTCTCTTAAATCAATATAAAATCAAAGTATCGAATCTTAAAGATGAGAGACCCGTGTTTATTAGTGGGCTGTTAATGGATTATATGTATATTAAATATTTGTACCTACGAGTATAACAAACAAGTGTTAGCAGTGGATAGCCCAGCGGTTAGAACGTTGGTCTCCCGAACGCGGGGGCCCGAGTTCAAATCCTGGCACGCACCTCTAATTTTCAAATATTATGTGCGTATTAGAAGTTAATTATCTCGTGCATCGGTGAAGGAAAACATCGTGAGGAAACCTGCACACCGGAGAGTTCTTAATAAAAGTTCTTAAAGGTGTGTGAAGTCTACCAATCCGCACTTGACCAGCGTGGTAGACTATTGCCTGTACCCTATACATTGTGAGAGGAGACCCCGAGCCCAGCAGTGGGACAATTATGGGTTGTTGCTTTGCGTTAGATGTAAAAAAAAGATGCATCGTGTACTGTTGGTTGACCAAAATAAAGAAAAAAAAATTACAAGCAAGCAACTCGCGTCGACGACGTAGAAGAGTCGAATCGTGTAATGTAAAGCGCTCAAACAAATCGCGTTTCCTCGGACGGTTTGCAAAGAGCCGTGGCCCGTGAATCTCGTGAATCTCGTGAATCCCGTGATGCGCATTGAACTTTTTATTCAACTTGCAGATTTAAGTGCGACTTCAATCACTTTTAGATATCGAGAATTATGTGAAGCGCAGATTTTAAATGAATTGTTCCGTATACTATTCTTGAAATTTGAAGTAAAAAGAAATGAAAGATTTGGTTTGTATAAAACAATATTAAATAATAGTAGTTAATAGATACGGAGCGGCCGTAAGACGAGTATTTTTTGGATGCAAAAGAGTCAGGAGAACTTAATCTGTCAAAGATATTAGATAAGGCCAATAGCTACGCTACGCCTGTGCGTTAACATAGCATAGGACTTCAATATGGACCAACGGAACTCAATATGAACTTCAAAACTTCATAAAAGACAAATGAATGCAAGGGGAGCATAGAGTACAGAATACGGTCTATTGTAAAGACCCTAAGCACGACTCATAATAGAATAGAATAGAATAGAAAAAGTTTATTTTGTCAAGCACAATGCAATGCAACGAGTTACAATGTTACTTAATAATTAAATTAAACAATAAACAATGTACATAACATAACCCGCTGCAGAACCGCTCAACAAAAAAGGGACGCACTCAGCATATGCCGCGGCCAGCCACGGCTACTGGTTTTCAGTGCGCCCTTTGTTGCATCGCAGTTCGGACGAAATGTCAGCTCGCCGCATAAGTACAATAAAGTATTCTTCTACTACAGTTAAAATAAAATAAATGAGATAGACAATTTAAAATGAATTAAAAACACAGATAAAAAATAACAATTAAATATAGAAAAATGCTTATTCTTACAAAACTAAGATCCAACAAAAACTTAAATATTTGTTGTAACGAAAAAATAAAAAACGTTTCTAGTATTTATGGTTAGATGTGAGATGAAATATTATGGGATAAGTTTCCATACTCGAGGCAGCGCAGGCGCAAATAGGAGCCATGCTGGAGCAATGTGATGCCACGTAGCAAATTAGCCACACATGTTAGGTAAGTATGATGCTCATATGTAATTAAAATAGGCATAATTGTGTATGTAATGCAGTAAAGTAGTAAAGTGCGTGCACAAAGAAAGTATACATGTAATGACCGAGCGTGTGTGTGTGTGTGTGTGTGTGTGTGAATGTGTGAGAGTGTGTGTGTGTGTATGCATGTGTGTGTGTGTGAGTGGGTGTTTGGGTGTGTGTGTGATTGTGTTAGTTATAGTGTTGTTTTCTGCGTTTGCAGAAGGTAATTTTTATAGGTTTTTCTAAAATTATCTACTGTTTTCAGGTTACGTATTGGCGGTGGTAAATTGTTCCAGCATTTGGTGGCGCTGTACTTGAAGCTACCACGAAATGCTGCCGTACGGTGTGCTGGGTACAATAGTCTGCCAAAAGTTCTTGCACGCTCAGCCCATTGTAGCTTGTCGTATAAATAAGGTGGACACTTATATTTTATAATACCAAAAAGCAATGTCGCAAAATGAAGCTGTCTGCGGAGTTTCATTTTAAGGATATTAGCGCCGTTAAGGTATGGTGTAACGTGAGCACGAGGTGGGATATTGAAGCAATACCTTGCACACGCGTTCTGAACCCGTTGTATAATATTTTGGGAACGTGCTAATAATCTTGGACCTATAACAGTGTCGGCGTAGTTCAGTTTTGAAAGGACTAATGACTCGCAAAGTTTTAATCGTAAATCAGAACTTATATATTCTCTAATTCTGTAAAGCACTTTCAGTCGGTAGAAACAATTGCGAACAACACTTATTACATGCTTGTCAAACCGCAAGGATTCGTCCATAAGGACACCCAGATTACGCGCCTCTGAAACTCTCTCTATTGATTCCCCGTTCACTAGTATATTAGGGCAGTTACTCGCAATTTTTTCAACTTGTTTCTTAGTCCCAATTATTAGGTATTTGGACTTTTGGGGATTCAGTGACAGCGAATTATTTTTAGACCAGCTGAAAATACGTTGTAGATCTGCATTTAGATTTTCGACGGCTGTTTTAGTCTCAGATGCTTTAAAAGAAATGTAAATTTGCAAGTCATCAGCGTAAATATGATATTTACAAAACTTGATGTGCTGGATAACGTCTGCGGTGTATAAGATGAAAAGCAATGGCCCTAGTATGGACCCCTGCGCGACTCCCCTAATTACTTTTTTACTGGAAGAATAGTTTTTTTCAGCTCCATTGTTCTGATCCAAAACCACACACTGAGACCGATGACTAAAGTAGCTATCAAACCATTTCACAGTTTCTGGGGATAGACCGTAATATGCTAGCTTCGATAACAACAATGGTACGTTGATACAGTCGAATGCACGTGTATAGTCAAGAAGAACCATAATAGAACCCTCTCCCGAGGCCTGAATCTGTAAACTTTAAAAAGTTAGCTAAGCCTAAACGAGTGTACGCAATTTAAATAATGTGCGTTTAGACATCTGTGGATCCCCGAAACTGCACTCAGCGCGAGAGCTCTCGAGTCGAGCGCTCGAGCGCTATCGATCTGTTTGTAATCCTCTAATAAAATCTCCTCCAACCCCCAATCTAAATGCTTTTACTCCATCTTGTTATTGTTTGAATTATCCTCCATTTTCCAATGATTTTCCATCTGTATTTACATGATTTTTATCGTTTTATTAAAACTTTTTCAATGTTCTGATAAAAGCAGTGGCTTTATAATATGTATTTTATTAATTTTTTTTATATACGTTACTTACATAAGCGCAGTTGATTATTCTTTAATCCTCTTTCAGTTCGATACATTTGTCCATATAAGGTAAATTGATAAAATAACCAAAATGTTATACAGAATTTTCCTTAAATTCTTAATAAAATAAAATGAAATTTTAAATTTCTTTATAAATAATACTTTATATTGTAGGCTAGACGGTAGTGGTAGTAGTAGTGGTAGGGCTATAGGGGTAGTCCCTGGTTTGATTCCCGGCTGGGCAGACATTTACTTTATGTAACAAATCAAAATACCATTCAGTTCATGCCCACACCACCCACGACTTTACGGGACAGATAATCCTAACCGCTCATTTACAAGCGCGTCTCGCGGATCGTCTCGTGGCTCGCGCGCGCTTCTAAATAGGGCATAAGTGTGGGTGTATAAGCGTGTACTATGTGTCAAAGTGTAGATCACTCAGAAGTCCACTTCAGTAGTTTGCTTAAAATATTGCCAACAATAGAACGGAAGCTCCAGGACATGGAATTGAAAAGCGTAAAATTCCCATAAAAGTCCGGCCGAGGCACACCGCCCATAAATAGATCAAATCCGGTAATTATTCCGGAATCTGGAGGTAGCTAGTATTACCGCGGCCCTCACAAGAGTAGACAGGAAAAAATATTTTGATGTGTGTATGAACTATCAAGTAGTTTAAAAAACAATAATGTTTGTTACTTGCGGAAAAATAGGATATTTCAAGCGATTTGGACTAGCTTGCTTAAATTTAGTTATAATTGAATAGTAGGTATAGGTACTGTAAACTTGATAAAATATTATTATAAACTATAAAATAATACTATAAAATATACTATTATTCATATGTACCTACTTAGCTTCAACTTCAACCAATTAATAGCCCACAACAGGGCAAAGGTCTTTCCCGTTGAGAAAGCTTTGGTATACTCCACAACGTTGCACCAGAGGATTGGAACCATACATGTCATACACTACTTATCCATTTATATTTGAACTGCTCGACCCGGTATCGAACCTGCGACTCGAAGCTCTGAAAACGAGAGTGACCTACGCGAGGTATTGGAAGAGTTCCCTCTCTATATTTATTGCGATCGTAGACCTTCAGACAACGATAACGTCATTGAAAACTTTCACCCTTCTCGTAATAAAAGTTAGAACGAACCAATATCGAAAGGATTTCGTGAACGCCCAGCAGTAAAAGTTAATGTCTATTGCAAACACACTTTTTCAATTGGATGTGAGTTTTAAACGAGAATAACAAAGTCACGTTGTCTCCGTAGTTAGATCTTTATCACAAGCTCCATTTTGTTAAAGGAAAATATAATGGATAAAATATAAAGGAAAAGGATTTCTGATAACTGCTAGTGTTTTTGTTTGAAAATATTTATTGAAACATAACTACATGATTTACCTAAAGCAAACTGAAAAATCTTTGATCCGTAATTCTACCATCGATATTCGGCTCTGCGGCGATGAATGCTTCATACGAAAAGTTTTTCTCCTCATAGTAAGTATTACTTGTCTTACTTTACTAGTGATATATGATATACCCATCGACTTCTGGGCAAAAACATGAAATAGCAGTAGGCTGGTAAAGACAGTTAATTAATACAGCTATCAGGGATCCGCGCCTGCAGTCATATAGCTCGCACATACAGTGCACCCAACTTATCTGTGAACTGACGGAGGCCGCTGTCGGACGTATTGGATCAATCACAGGAAGGCTATTCAGTTTTGTAGCTTGACAGCGGAGTTTCAAAATTGACGTTTGAGTTCTAGGATCACTTCACTTCGCAAGTGCATACTAGATGATTAGATAATGACATGTCAATATGATGCAAGTTCGCTTTTGTTTTGTAACTTGACAGCGGAATACACGATGAGTTTCTAAACTGAAGTTAGATTTCGAGACTCCCTTCACCTCGCAAGTGCGTACCAGATGATTAGAGAATCACATATCAAGATCTCGGACTCGAACTTCAATTTTGAAACTCATCGCGGATTCTGCTGTCAAGTTACAAAACTGAATAGCCTTGCTGGACGCAATTCGAGACGTAGTAAATGTCAATAAATGAACACAAAGAACTTATGAATGGGGCGGCATTAGTTATAATTTTCGCCATTTCACAGATAAGTTAGTCGCACTGTATCTTGTATACTGAACTATTTCGCTGCGTGTAGAGTCGCGGGTCGCGCAGGCAGGGCTCACAGGGCTCACAGGGAGGGCAGGCTGGCCAGGCAGCGTCTAATAAATGTGGTGAACGGGTAATAGCCCCCGCCACTGCACTTAGCTCGAGACAGTGCACTTAGCGCTCATTGTAATTGCTTTAACGATACATGGGCATCTCCTTCATTTTATCTGAGTAAATATCGAGATATTGGGAGCCTAGCGGTTTGAACATTGGTCTTCTGTAGTAGGCCCTGGGTTCGAATTCAAAAAGCTATTAAAAATTAAATGCCACTTGCTTCGGTGAAGGACAACGTTGTGAGGAAATCTCCATAATGTTCTCATATGTGAAGTTATGTGTATGAACTTATGAAGTCAACCAATAGGTTGCTTGCTTGAGCGGTTCTGCGCTTTGAAGAACATGTTAAACCCTCCGTCGTTATCATCGATGGCTATATTGGTAGTTGACTGGCAACACGAAGCAGGCCAGCTTGGGAGGGCCGTTAACATCTTCACTTATGTATTCACAGACTCACCGTGAAGCAATGTAGTGGAGTACGCTTTAGATTTCTGCAAGTTACAAAGGATGACTCGTTCGCTACCCTAATGGGTGGCCAATTATTTCGATTCATATAACTATTTACTTTTCAGAAATGTCAAATTACAATTTCATGAGGAATGTTCACATTTGAATAATTCAAACGAGGTTGGCCAATTAGCGAACCTATTCGTCTTTTGGATTTTTCCACAAAACCAGCGCGAAGGATAAGACCGACCGCAAAATCCCCCAGACGTCGCAATAAATCCAAATTCATAACCGACCCCAGCCCGAGTGAGCTGCGGAGGGTAAATAAAAATAAAAAAGACAACCCTAATAAATAGAGAGTACACCCTCCACAAAATATTTCAATAACACGCAAGACGGGATTCAACTCGCGGAGTCGGTGCGACGCGCGACGTGTTCTGAATTATATTTATGACTCCATTTGCGGAAGATGGCGGTGAGTATCATACTGGATACTGGAGGTGATCGCGCTTCACTGCCACAGATCATGGGTCGCATGTCGCACGTCGTACCCTCGTAAGATGTTTTTCAAAACGCGATACTATACAAGACACAATTTTGAAAAAGCGTCTAATCTAGAAAATGTCTTTACATATACTGAGGATTTTTGAAGAGGAGTCCATTAAAGTTTATTGCAAATTGAAGAATTTAAAACGTCTAAACAAGAAAATGAATTTTCTCATAACTGAAGATTCTTGAGCGTTTTTTAAATAATTTGTTGCACATTTAGGAACGGGTACTATGTAAGGGAAAAAATGGGTTTTCTCTAAGGAGGCCAAATTAGCCTAGATTGAAGTTTGAGGATCGATGTTCTTGATTGCAGCTGATGTTGAAACTTAGAACGGCATATAAATACCAAAATTATAGTATGCGTATGTATTTAAACAAATCTGACTCCCCTGTGAAACATGTGAAAACTTCCACCAATATTATTAAAAACTGATAAGAAGATCGAATCAGATGTCTCATATAAAGGTATCTTACAATTAGTTCCAACACTTTCCTTAATATCATCCCATACAAGACGACGAGGAATTGGCTAAGTTGATACGTTCTTGTAGAACCTACGTGTACAGTCATATCGTTAAAGATGAGGACGAGATCGTTTACCTCGGCAGTCGGCTCAATACAAACGACGCAACTGAAACACAAGTGTTGCATTATTGAAGATGAATACGAATGCAAACCCACCTACCTGTTACTTTTCCTAAGTCACAGACTTGAACACGATTCCGATAGTGAATTTAAAGAGACAGGGGTTCCCCACAATGAGGTGAATATTCAATAACTCGCGAGGTGACTTAGTATGCTGTTTGCGGATTCAGTCTCACCGTGATCTGAATGTCCATACGTGCGCCCGCGCCGTGCGTCTAGACTGGGAAAACTTAGTTTACTCTGCCTCTTATGTCGGTGCGAGCGATTTAGGCTCATTTATCACGTGCAGCGAGAAACGAGTGATTCTGTACTCGTATTAATGACTCGAAAGCTTTTCAAATGGCTTGATGAGCGCTGTATAATGATAACGGATTGCTGTAATGATAATTGATTAATAGTAGCTTACATGTATCTTCCATGTGTCATCATCCTGGCCAAGTTAGTCAACTGGTAGATTTGTAGCATCTTTGAGAACGATAAAACGAAGTGCCAGCTAAGAAAATTTCACCACGATGTTTTCCTCACCAAAGGTAGATTTTCATTAATCGCATATTATTTGCTCACTCTAGAAAGCTCTGTAATGTTACTTATTTTATTTATAATACCTAAAGATAAATTTCATCGTCATGTAATATTATTAAATAATTATTATTAGCCCGAGATGAGACCTGTGGCTTAGATAATAAGTTTCAGTGAAATATTTAGACAATCTGATGAAGATTCTCTATGACATTTATTCGTGTTGCTGAGAGGACTCGCGCAGTTACAAGGAATTTGATAAATTGATAAGGATTACGTTGTCTCGTCGAATATCATAACGATATGTTATTATTAGGTCCTTTTATGCTAAATATTTATTCAATAAATGCGATTTATAGGGTCGGCGTGAAGGAGAATAAGGAATACTTTCTTTGAGGTAACCCCACCAAACCTGTTATTTTACGTAGACGTACATATCTTATCAGCTTATCATACCTTAAATTTTAATATTAGTTATTCTATGTATGCAAACAATCCTATATGAAGATACACTTTGAGCTATAGAAATGGGATTAATTCTACAGCCCAGGCCTCTACGAAGGGTGTTTGTTGGTCATAACACTCATAACATAAACAATTTCCACTTCCATTAATATTCCAGAGACGTGGTCGGCATGACACTGAGATTTGTTATTTATTAGTCTAGAGTAGTCTAGACATAGGGAATCAGGAATGGCTAGTGTAACGAAACATACGAAACATCCATTTAGTAGGTACTTTGTAATTTTTTTGACTAGATGCATTTATTTCATTCTCCAGTGTCCTTGTCTGTTGTTATTTATAATAAATTAAAAAAAAAACTTCCATTAATGATATTTATAATCTTAAAGTTATGAGTGGTTATGGAAAAATATCGTGTGGGAGTAATAACAAATTACTTATGTCGATTGTTGTGGGGCGTGAATCAATGTTTGTTTGAATCAAAAATAATTTTTGCACGCCTAATAAGCTCGGATATAGGATGTAAAAATTAAAGCGACCCGCCAGGTTTTTGTAGTTGGCTCATCTGGGGTGACATTATTTTATAACAATCGCGAAAACCTAAGAAATCAATACCAATTTTTTTAATTCTTTGTTTTGCGGCCGGCGACAGCATCAACACGTGTTTGCGGCCCGTATGAAAATAAGGTTGATTACCACTGCACCAAAACATAAAATACTTAACAATTTTCCTGTGTCGATGGAATGAGAAAAATATATTTTCAATATAAAATAATATTTCAGTACAAGGCACGGAAATAAAAAGTTTTACTAAGCAAAATGCAAAAGCTTGTGGTATTCAATTTAACGCAAGTGCTCGGTAACAAATTAGTGGAAGGCTTTATAAAGCGCTGACTTGCTTAGAATTAAATTTATACAGCGAAGGTTCTGCCGGAAGTGCAACCGTTGGCAATTTCCGGCCGCTCCCCCGCTCCTAGCGCCCCCTGCACTACTAAATTAATGTATTGCTTATTATCTACGAAATTGTTTTACATGCGAGTTATAATGCAGGTATTTGTAGACAGTTGTCTATATGAACTTGCTGAACTATAAAGTGTGTTTAATCTATATTTTGAGTAGATACGGATTCTTATTTTTGCTCCGGTTATTTTAGGTTTTTTCACATGGACACAGGTACACCCTACGGCCTACGTCATTTCGTCACCGGGTTCACCGACAATCATTATAATATCGTAGAAAATATTAATAATGATAACTAGCTGAATTTTTCTGATATCATTTTTCATGAAAACACTTATAAAGTCAAAAAAATTATAATAACTAAAAATTATATTACTTAATGGTTTTTATAGTTAGGTATTGTCTATTTTTCTTTCCACTCGTTATTCGTAACTTTGTAAAATGTGATATTCAGTTCTATGTAGGTAGGTACTTAGTACTTAGATTCATATATGTTTTGATAATAATATTTTGTAGGTATATCTCTGGCGTATATAAGCAGTGATAGCCTAGCGGTAGAACGTTGGTCTCCCGAACGAAGGGGCCCGAGTTCAAACCCTGGCACGCACCTCTAATTTTCAAATATTATGTGCGTATTACAAGTTAACCTGCACACCGGAGAGTTCTCTATATAAAGTTCTCGAAGGTGTGTGAAGTCTACCAATCCGCACTCGGCCAGCGTGGTAGACTATGGCCTAATACCGCTCACACTGTGAGAGGAGACCCCGAGCCCAGCAGTGGGACAATTATGGGTTGTTGCTTTGCTTTGCTTTTATATCTCTGGGCCTCCATAATTTTTCCATTTCGTTAATTTTTCTGCTCAGGATATCTACATGACTGTCTTTTGTAGTCTTGGCTTTTAGCGATAAGCGCCACGCGAAGGGTTCTCAATTCTCATTCATAATGATAATAAAATTCGTCCTCGCTTTGCTTCAGGAGAAGTCTTTTCCATTTCTCACATTTACACTTACAAAAACTTGTAAACCTTTTTAGGTACCTATTAAAAGTTACAAAAAAAAACATTATTGTGTAGCACCGATCCGATATTAGTTAGTAGCACATATCATAGTTTTTGTTTGCAAACAATTGGATATAAATCAAGCCATCTTTATTGAATCACAGTTGCCAGTGAAAGTTCCCCTCTACACGGCGGAATTCCCTGCAGTTAATACCGGCAGTATTCAAAACATTTAATTAACAGCAAGTCACCCCTTCCTCTTCCCCAACCTTCCCCGGCCTTCCCCGGACACGCTCGAATTGGACATTCTTTACCGCGTCACGGAATCCGATTCCGGATTAATTACTGCTCTCCGGTATAGGTATTAGGGTACCTGTACACCTGACGATTAGACCGCTATCGTGATTGTGGTGGCAACTTTCATTACTAGCTGAATACTATGGTTTAAGTAGTTGGTTACCCTGCGATTAATAAAATAATAATTATAAAAAATACTATTTCTTTTTACAGAGAGACTTTTCAGAGAGAGAGACTTTTACAGAGAAAATTTTCAGTTTCAAACTTTTCAGTCGGGAAGCTTTATTAGAAGTTATAGATCAAAATATTTCAGAGTGTTTTGTCTTGCTCATTGACAACTGTAATAAGATGATTTATCTCAGTGCTGACTGATAATGATGCGATGATTACTTAGTGATGACTCAAAAATATTTTCCATTGTTTTTGTTCCAATTGTGCTATATTATCTAATCGAATAATAGGCATCAGCGTGTTGTAACAAAGTCGTAAGTCGGTGCCAGCTACTATCGACAAGTATGCAGACAGCCTAAAAGTAGAATTTTATTCATCTCCAAATTGAAGGTGGACGGGTTGCAAGTTCTGTTTTGAAGTAGATAAGGAACAGATTCGCAAGTTGAAGGTATTAAGAATAACATTCATCACGAGTTTATAGACGGTAAGGAACGGGGTGGAAAGTTCACTTATAAATTCGACAAGGTGTGCTATTACAAAGACTGTGACGGTATTAAGGGGGATTGTAAACGGCGATGCAATCAAAGTAGTAAATTAACGCTAAATGTTTAAAGGGGTGCTTTAATTTTGACTGAAATAAATAAATACTAATTAATATTAGACCGATAAGAAGTAGGAATTGTTGATATTTCCCGATAGCGATCTAGTGACTACTGTTCATGACAGTTTACTCTAGGGTACAATAAAATTATTGTCCACAAATTTTGTAATGGATAGGTACATATTAATATTTTCTGAATTGACGACCCGTGTGGTGCAATGATTACCATGCCGGATCGCCGCACCGAGGGTCCTGGGTTCGATTGCCAGCGAGGCGGAAATTTGAATGATGAGTTTGAATTTCTGTTCTCGGTCTGGGTGTGAATGTCCTTGTCTAGTGTGTTGTTCATGGCATCCACGACACAGGAAATCCTAGTGTGGGCCTATGAGTGTGAAGCGGTATTTATTTCTTCTTTTTGTACCAAATCTACTTGCATTCACGTATTATCCCGTGGCAACTATATTTTATGTTTACATTATTCCATATCTCCCCTTGTACGAGGTACGTAGGCCGTCGCCCGAAGGACCTAGATACCGAAGTGGCTCTTGCAGGACAATAGACCAGCGAGGTCGGTATCCTGAACTGTATCGATATAGGGAGGACATAGGGCTGCCAGTTTTAATTACGAGCTAGGTATAAGGATATGGCGTTTGAGTTACAGTTCACAAACAAAAGGAAGATATATTTATTTAAATTAAAATCATGTTGCCATGAAATAAGGAGGTTCCGATTACAATTATTGACTGTTTTGTACTTCAGAAAATGATAAAAAAAAACATTTAATTTGAAACTAGTCAGAAAATTCTGGCTGGAGTTATTGAAACAAGAGGTTCGCAACATGCAATTGTTTTAATACATATTCAAAAGAAGAATCAACAGTAAATAGACAAGAGCATACAGATTAAATATAACATATTTTGATAGACCTATAATATAACAACAGGAGTTTAATCAATTTTCTTCTCATTACGATATTTGATCTCATCATAATTAGGTAAAAAGATTTTTGAAATAAGTACGATTTAACCAGCATAAGGGTACAAAAATAAAGTTTGATCATCTACATGTCATGGAAGATTGGCAACCCTAGCAGGAAGTGCAAATTCTTGAATGGGTTTTGAAAGCTCGAACATAGGGCTTTATAGGCTATTCTAGTATATGTACACGTGATACGTATATGTTACCAACTTAGTGGTAAAATTCTTTACTTGAAGTAGAGAAATTTAATTAACCTTATCAAAGACTATTTTTTAGAAATAAAGTAAATCTGAAAAATGAATAAATACAAAATAGTACAATAACATATTTACATATTTCCAGGGTTTAAATTTTACTATCATAATAATAGGTATTAGACTAACTTTTACTTGTAAACTAATATATTTACATATTACTTGTAGGATCATTTTTGATTATTAATTAAAAGCTTGAGTCTTGGCCATCTATAGTACCATAAAATATAAAAAATTTATTAACAAACAAGGGATGAAGCTCCTGTCCGAACAACCCTTGCATCTGCATCCCTTGCATACCGCCGCTCGGACAACAACGCATATCGATATTACTCGGGGGTGTTCTCTGCTCTCTAATAAATGACAAAATGCTACCTCATTCGGCTTATTCATTTTATTTTCATGCATCAAATATAACAGAATAGTTATTCTTTTTGTAGGCTCTAGCAACCGATGTTATAATTGTATTAGTTCATCAAACAGATCACAGTCTGTTAAACTGTTTAAGTGAAGATTGGCAGATGCTCAAAAATCTTAGCTTATTCATCGTGGCGAATGGCTATTTTTAACCGACTTCAAAAAAGGAGGAGGTTCTCAATTCGACTGTTTTTTTTTTTTTTTTTTTATGTTTGTTACCTCAGAACTTTGGACTGGGCGAACCGATTTGGATGATTCTTTTTTTAATCGAAAGCTGGTGGCTGTCATGTGGTCCCACATAAATTTTATTGAGATCTGACAATGGCATCCATGAGAAAACTACATAAGTCGTAAATTTGTGTTAAGATGTGCGCGACAAATTGACGAATAACTCAATATCACGCCAACCGATTTCGATGATTCTTTTTTTAATCGAAAGCAGGCGCTTGTCATGTGGTGTCACATAAATTTGAACGAGATCTGACAACTATGTAGTTTTTGAGACTTTGAAGTCAGTTATTTTTTGTTAGTAAAATTTAGATTATACATTTCATTAATGTCCAATTGATGATCTTGAATAGGATGCATGTATGTATGACATGTTGTATTTTTATATTAAAACTACTTAGTTAAACCTAGTTAAGTACTACCGTGACCTACGTAACGTACCGTCGTAAAGCGAAGGAATGCTAGCGAAAAGCTTGCGACACGACTGGACTCTACGACCCTACGATAGGTCGTCAGTCGTCACCAAAGGAATCCGTTAACAATTTTATTGGGACACTTTATTCGGAGTTTGTTTTAAGAGCCATAAAATTTACGACCTGTCCCGAGATAAGAACCTCCGCAGACAAACGGACAAGTGTTGTTAAATTTATCATCTCATAAATAAACATAACACATTAATTTTTGTAGTCTTGTAGCGCAGTGCAGTGTGGATGTTGGATGCTGGATGCTGGATGCTGTCCTTATTTCTGTAAATCCTCTCATAACTAAAGGAGGATCAACTGTAACGTTTAAATAGGTATTCACAGGAAGCACTTGACACGTTATTATGCTGGCCACTACCGTGCCTGTGAACATGTATAAGTTTATGAATCTGTTTTTAATTAAATAAACATAAAAATAATTGAGCTACTACTTCTAAAAGTAAATGTATGATTCTATTCAATATACAAAATTTAACGATTTATTTAAATAAATATTTTGTGTTTAAAAAAATTGTAGACGAATCATCAATTTAGGATCGGAACTCATAACTGTCTCACTACAGGAAGGCTATTCAGATTTGTAACTTGACAGCGGAGTTTCAAAATTGACGTTCGAGTTCTAGGATCACTTCACTTCGCAAGTGCGTACTAGATGATTAGATAATGACATATCAATACGATGCAAGTTCGCTTTTGTTTTGTAACTTGACAGCGGAATACACGATGAGTTTCTAAATTGAAGTAAGAGTTCGAGACTCCCTTCACCTCGCAAGTGCGTGCCAGATGATTAGAGAATCACATATCAAGATCTCGGACTCGAACTTCAATTTTGAAACTCATCGCGGATTCCGCTGTCAAGTGACAAAAGTGAATAGCCTTGCTGGGCTTGGTTCTCTTCTCACAGTGTGAATGGTGTAGTCACAAGTTATAGGAGGAGGAGTTTCTTTCGGCTTTTCTTCTCCTCCATGACAAAGCACCTTTCCGAAAAGCTGGTAAATTAAAAAAATGACGTGCATAAGTGTATCAATGATACCTACATGAATAAATGATTTTGAATTTGAATTTGAATATAGCAAGAGTACCCTCTCTCAAATGTGCTGGTTGCTCGCGTTGTTTACATTATCTGAAAGCCAAAGAAAGTAAAAATTAATTTCTATTCAAGTCAGATAGGAAATTATCGGGATTCGAACCTATGCCCCACTGTGCGGGCACCATAACCACTCTTTTGTCGCTGCTGAGTCGAGGGTTCTTCTTGCTTCCCACGGGAAACGAAGAAACCGCGGAATGTCGTGACAAAGTAAGGCACAAAATGGCACTTTGTTACAATATTGTATCACCTCCTATTTCTTTATGATGTGAAAAGCTATGGAGTATGGGCTTCCGCAACATCGCGTAAGGAAATGATCAGTGGGAAATTTTACCATAAGTAGTCGTAAAATGTAATTTTTTTTCAATTATAATTACCAGCAGAGAAAATTAAAGTCATGCTTTACATTGCAGGAAAATTATTACGCTAACTTGTTTTAATAGAGAACTGTCCACTTCACGCGTTTATTTAGGGAAACTTCATTCATCGAAAATGTACAGTCACCTGCAGAGAAAAGTAACCCATCTGTTTATAAATATACGAACAGCAACGTTTCCGTTGCCTGTTGCGTTGTAAACAGATGGGTTACTTTTCTCTGCAGGCGACTGTACAATTTATTCAAATATTTAACTATTAATCAGTAGGAAATACGCATAGCTAATACAGTTGAAATTAGTTGTAGAAGGTATAAAAATTGTTGGTAATTTCAAGAGACAATTCCTAGACATATTTATTGCGTCATGACGTTAGTACCATTTGATTTTCGTAATCGTTGAAGTAGGCATCTACTCCGACGATAAAGAATACAATTACAAGAATACCTCCAAGTAAATACTTACTGCTAATACAAAATACTGCTGCGTTTGAATTATTACCAATCAGAATATTCCCGCTATTCAAAGTCGTTAATGGTATTATTATTTTAGTTTTTTTCTCGAAACGCCAAATTTATATCGCGAACACAGGAATGTCCTTTCCGGCTCGTCTCGTGTCGAAGTCGAGGTCCTCCCCCCCCCCCCCTCAGTCCCGGTCTCGGTGTTACGGAAAAGGTGGATTAAGAACGGCATGTGTTAATGTATTCGCGACTCGCGACTTTTTGTCACCGATTAGGGCTATCACAAGCGATAAATGTCCGTTAAATTTATCAAGAAGCATAAAATAAATTGATAGGTATTATTTTTATCTTATGTTTTTTTTTTTATATCTTATAAGTCGATGCTTGACTACTATCCCACCTGATGGTAAGTGGTGATGTAGTCATGGGTGGTAAAACGCACTAACTTAGTAAAAGCCTATTCACTCTTGCCTTGAAGACACTTACATTATAATCGAGCGGAAACACCGACGCAGGCAATTTATTCCAATCCTTCGCTGTACGTATAATAAATGACGAGGCGAAGCGCGCCGTCCGTACAGGGGGGATCTCTACACATACACATCTCTCAGTCATTAAAGATATAATTGATTTGTATATTTTTCTTTGGGATTGTGTAAATCAATCATTTTCGTGAACAACTCTTATTTATGACAGACTTCAAAAACAGGAGTAGGTTTTCAATTCAGTTGTATTTGTGAGAACTACAACATTTATCAACTGATTTGAAAAAATATTTTTTTTTTAATAGTACACTTTCAAATTAGTCCCACATAATTCCCACACAAGTCCGAATATATTAATCAAATCAATCAAAAAAATGACCGGTTTCAAAAAAAAGGTCTTCGAGAAGCTGGTTATTTTGATTATAATAACTTACATGATTAATTTGTATTTTATTTCTCAACACGCTAAAAGCATATTTAATTTTGACCTGTCATGTAAACACCTAAACACAAAATCTTCAACTATACGTCTTAAAATTAAGGCCAAGATGTGCACACCCACTGGTCGCTTCTTAGGCAGATCAACTAGCCCCCGCGGAAAACTCTCTTTGCCAAAACTTCAGCTAAAATCATTCACTACAGTGATACTGACAACCCTACCGATATTTCGCGGCCCGTCGTTATTTGTGTGAACGAGATTACACATCGCTGGAAATCTGTCACGCCGATCGCCTTTCTGTAAGATGTAAACAATAGCATGTTTAAAACATTTACAGAGAAACCTTCAATTTCTGTTAAAAGGACATTGGGGTCAACGACAGCAGGTATGTAATTAGGAAATTTAATGTACATATTTTTCTTTTCTACGCTTTCAGTTACCATGAGATCATTCGTCATAATTTCTTTATTCGTTCTAAAAACCAAAATCTTCTTTAAGTATTAGAATAAATAAGAGACAATCGAAATAAAAGCAAATTTGTTCTTATCGTTAACCTGAAAAAACAAATGAAGTATTTTTTTGGTTTTTTTAAACATCTAATAAAAGTCGTACAGCTATTTAAATAAGTTTTTTGTTCCTCCTGTAAAATTTGCTTGGCAGAAATCTCAGACCGTCACGGTCATTATTATTTAAGTTTGACTGCAATCTCACCAGTTGGCAAATGGTGATGACTGATGAGGCTACCCGGTTACCAGTATCCCGGTGGAGACTTCCCTCAGTCTGGCTTTACAAAGCGAAGATAATATTCGTAGATTATACAGAATAACTGAGGTACATTGTCTCATTTCGTACTGCAATTACAGCTGTATGTGCTAAAATTTTGACATGTACTACGAAGTTCAAAGGAATGCGGCAAATCACATGAAGCCATTGCAGTTAACTGAACCTGTAATGTCGTAACATTGTCAAAGGTCGATAGTGGAATAAATCGCGAAGAGCCATCCACTCGAGATTCACATCGAGAGATCACTGATTTGACAGCCACTTGCGAGCGTTAACGTCCCAACTTAGTGTTGCCAGTGTCCTCCAACAGTTACCACGAAAGTAAACCTTATACCGTAGCAATAAAGTTGTGATGTACACTCTGATTGTATAGCAATAGAATTAAGTCGGTATCTTTACATTTGCGTGTGATAGACGTTCGACACTTGGGTGTCTTTGATGAATTAACTTGTCTTTGATATCCTGGGACCGAGTCGTGTTACCTTTGAACGGGTTGTACTGACTTGGACCTTTGATAAAGTGATCTTGTGAGAGGAGACTTCGATTACAACCACATAGCTATCCGTAGTTGAAGATGATTTATTGTTAAATCTAAATGGTAAGGATTAAGGTCTTACATTATCTTCAATTCATTATAGTTTTTTATGCATATCGTATGCCAGTCCATGTGTGCAGTTAAATTCAAAATACGCGAAGTAACATTACTAATCCTTATTCGAAAGATAATCATACTAAAAGGGTGAATAGTGTCGCAATGAAGAAGAGTCAAGTCAGCCTCGCTGATCTGTCTGGTGAGATGCTTTTTTCTTGACCCAAAGACGACAGTTTTCGCTTATGATACTAAGTGATCAATAGATAACATAATGAAGAGAGAGACCAATTGTATTGATATACTTGTACTTTTTTCTCAATACACTCCGTATTGAAAAAAAGTACTTGTTTTGTTAATGGTATCGCACCTTACGTTAAACAGAGTGCAATGTGTATCAATCAAAGAGCAACATAAGTATGGATATCTAAATAGGTACTGGTTCAATATCCCAAGTCCCGAACCATACAAACAATCGTTCCTCAGGCAAAATATCAAATGTCCATTTGATGTTACTCCCCCGTCAACTACTGTTTACGTTCTACTTAAGTAATCCTGTGTATTTTGTTCTTATTCTTATAGCTTCACGATTTCTCTCGAATTCTTCAGAGTAGAATGTAAGGAGTCCTGGTACTCCTATTCTTTTTTGAGTCTTCCTATGTAACTTGTCACATATTGTGGAATATAGAGTTGGTCAAAACGAACCAAACTCAGGTGACGTCATTTAAATGTAATTCGTTAGTACATAGCACGTACTTATATTTACGTACTTATAACAAGTGTGTTAGAGTTTTTGTAGTGTTTCCTAATCACAGTTAAGCTACAATCACAGGCTACCATTCAACAAGTTTATTGATGACAAGATGAGTCACTTGAAAAACATATAAAAATCAATCAATCAAATTATTTATATTACTATTACTTATTTACTTTAAATTATCCTTACTATTTTAACCACATTACATTTTTCATGCTACATGTACATCTAACCCTTGCATGGTGAGATTATCACTAATAATTTAAAAAGTTTCACCCTTCAACGTATCTTTGTTTTGATTGTATGTATCAAACAAAGCAGAGGTTATCACCTCTTTGACCGGGCCATTTCCTAAAGAGACGATGTCTCTCCTGGGTATTAGAACTGTAGTGTTATATTATTATTACTGTCTTGAAAGGATTTACAGTCTATGAAATTAAACTTTATTCAATGAAAAATGTCACCTATTTCAATGCACCTACATCACAAATTTCCACAAGAATGGAATGTGAAACCTAACAGAATGAACCTTTCCAATTCAATCATAAAACCTTTTCCGCAAAAATTTTGGCGAATAAGAGCTTTGATTAAAATAGAACTTTAAACTTTATAACGGTTCTTTAAAGTTCAATGTCGAATGACGTTGGACTAAAAGAGGGGATTCTTGACTTGTTATTTTCGTTAGCTAGTTCGGCAATAGTAAACAGGGGTGAAGGTGTTGTTTTCATTCAGTTGTTTGGGGGTGATTTATTTTGAGAGGGGTTCAATATATAGTACATTTTAGAAAACCATTTGACAATAATTAAGACTGAAAATTTTTAATGTTGCTGTTCAGTGCTTGCGTTACCTCGAAATAATTTAATGATGTTAATATAAAATGATTTACAACACTCCTCTCGTGTCATCATCATAACTCATAGTGATGACAAACCGATAAAAAATGTAATATTTGTGGTATTTCTAGTTCGTAACGATATGCTTTTTTGCAAGCGAATATTAAGACAATTACCTCGTACATAAATTATAAGCAAAAACCATGAACAAAATCTTTGATCTTAAATAGTGGGTTGTGATATAATTAGATGATGATTATTAGTACAGTCACCTGCAGAGAAAAGTAACCCATCTGTTTATAAATATACGAACAGCAACGTTTCGGTTGCCTGTTGCTGTTGCGTTGTAAACAGATGGGTTACTTTTCTCTGCTGGTGACTGTACATATTTTGTTTAATAATGAGCGTATAAATAAACAGGTATGTAAATTTCCACTTTAATGTCGTATTAAAAAAATAGAAATAATGTTTCCACTTACAGGCCGGTTGTAACAATAATATTTAGTGGGGTGCGTTCATTTTTAAAGTGGACGATCTGTACAGGATATTTTAAGTACAGACGTAAATATAGGTAACATCTAAAAATATATTTTTTTTTATAGTATCTCACGCACTAGACCAGGAATATACCTAGCTAAGTGACAGACGGACAGGATATGATACGTATGTTTTGAGGTTTGGGTGTATTTTAAGAGCTTTATTTATATTTCAGTGCGGATGCAACGTCAGTTTTTAGAGATCGGTGTACAAGGAACAAATCTGAGTTGTTTTGTTATGATATCTGTCCGTTTGAGGCTCCTTAGGATTTTAAGTAAATTCATAAACGTAGAAGTGTGTTTAGCGAGAGCAAAGCCGTTGGTATCTTGTGAATCAAAGATGTTACAAGCAACTTTGTAGGTACCTTCGTCTTAGGGCTACCGGCTAGGGGTCCTTCGATGTTATTTGCTTCGACGGCGGCGGTAACCTCTCATCATAATACCATTTACCATTCCCACTTACCATAGGGTGGAATTGTGGTGAAGCATGAACTTATATTTAAGTAAAAAAAATGGGAATCTGAGCGCGCTAGACAGTATCACAAAACGCACTTTTCGTTCCAGCTGGACCGTTGTTCTATTTGAAAGTTTTATTTGTTTAAGGTATTGTGTATTTCTGTCTTCCACCTGACTCGCCGGCAGTCGCTGGCCGCCCGCCAGCGCTGCGCGTGCGCCCCGTGAGAATGTATCTTGTACTAATAGCCGATTATAGCTTGCTTTCATGACGGCCGTAGAGCTTTGTAGCGTCTTCGATCATCATACGAATTGCAGTACATGTAAATCCAAATAAATAAAATAAATGTATGTACTCGTATGTATTTTGATATTATTTTTGTAAATCTTCAGAAAAGTCAAGCGGGATATACCTTAAATATCCTTTGAAGTTCAGTAGTGTTCAGATTTACTGTTTTTTTTTTGTTTTATTGTGCCGGTTTTGCACGTCTACTACCAAACTAGTACATCACTAGCATTAGGTATACTCCTTCCAAATATACCTATTTATATCAAATATCTGCTTCGGTCGTGATCGTGAACCAAACTTGGGCCACTCAAAGTGACTTAACAGCTGTTAAGAGTGGTCAACTATCATAGGACAAAGACATGATTGAGATTCACGTTTCTATTTTTTTCTTACTATCAGTCCCCCGTGCCCCCCCCCCCCTCCCCCCTCCCCCGTCCCCTGCTGCCTATGAATGGCGGAGGGGCAGGGGGATTAGTTCGCTAATGAGACAGGGCCGCTCAGATACTCGTTAACGGAAAATAAGGACAAAAGCAAAAATAACACTTGTACAACGTGTTAACGTGTAAATCTTTGCTTCAGCCTGCATGTAAGGGACTGTTTGCCATACTGAATGTAACTGTATGATTTGCTGTAATCATACAATCACATTCACACGTAATTTTATTAATGCGCAGGTTGCTCAACTTTATTTCAAACACCGCCCTACCCCTTTTAAGAGACAATTTCGTAAAGCCCTCCAAGTACTGTTTCTGAAAACATAGTTAATACTTTTTTAAAAGATCACCTCAACGTAAAAGGTCCTTGCCTCAACGCCTCCAAATGTGTTAATGATTTCTAACGCCCAACATCCCACTTAGGAGAAAGACTATAACATGATTTATTTAGAATTTGAGGCATAATTTGTTAAATGTTAAATTAATGTGTTGTGTGACTTCACTTTGGAGTCGTCAACATCACGTCAACGTCGCACTTCGAACGCATGGAAAGTTAAAAGTAGTTTTTGCGTGATGCGCATGCGCATCCATACATACAAACAGACAAAAATTATTAACATGACTGTTATGAGTCACAATATAAAAGTCACAACATAGACGTCACAGCTTGTGACTTCTATTCGGTATTAAGTGTTAACAGATTCCAATAAATTCCCCTTAAAAGCAACCGATCACACTATTTTCAAACAACTATGCGATATGAAGTCCCACGGCATGTGTATGTATGTATGTATGTATGTGTGTGTGTGTGTCTCACTGAATACCTAAATTGTAGAAAGCCGCTAGTACCAGTGTTGTCGCATGTCGTAGTGTCGGACGCACCAAGATTGTCGAGTTGTCGCACTCGTCGCTTGTAGCATTCCGCAGTCGGTATGGACTTGTCGAACGCCGATAAGTAATTGCGGCAGCGCAGGCCCAGTTTTTGCGACCGGCTATCACCGATACGTATGGGAATTGCTACAGACTAACTGACGCGCAGTGCTTGCGTTGTATTAAGACATTAAGCGAGTAGAATAAGATTGTTGAATAGTTTCTTTCTTTCTTCTCTTTTCTTTCTTTACCGGCGAGGAATCATTGCTTAGTGTTGCTGGTGTCTATGGTAGATGGTGACAACTTGTCGGCTGTTTAAATAAAAAGCAGGAAAAGATCCGATCACGCCTTGACAAAGCACCAAGAATATAATATTCACTAATGGCGGTCACTCACGGTCAGTCCATCGCGTCAAATGGCGTGATATACAGCCAAAATTTGATCGTGAATGTGAAAAACTGATGGCGTGATATAAAAATCTGTATGTCCAATCGCGCCATTTTGACATATGTCATTTGGAGCTACGCCAAATGGCGCGACCGTGAGTGGCCACCCTTTTTTATTTCATAACGCGCCTAAAGAAGTATAACTTCAAAAATCAACATAGCGCACCATAGACTTAAATATATCGTATATACACACTCGTATAGGTCTATGTAGCGCACCCCTTAAGTTTGTGCGGTCTCTATTCCTGGTTACCCTGTGTCACGCAACTCGCAAGTCCATAAGCGGGTAATGTGAGCGATTAGTCTCCTGGCGGTGTTTTTGCGTCAATACCACGACGTGATGCCCACAGCGAGCACCAACGAGCCTTCCATAATATCTGCCTCATTACCCTACCTTATCCTATCCTATCCTATTTTACTTCACTTGCATTCTTACATGTGTCTGTTTCAGGCTGCTCTATCAAAATTATACGCGAAAAAACAACAAGTAGCTGAAGATAAATATGTGAATATAGTAGGTATAGGTAAGACAATTGGAAAGGGAAAATTCAAAATAGTAATATAAATATTACAAATCCTGTTTTTCCCAATTCTTTTGGGAATTTCATAAAATCCAGCCTTTTTAAACTGCTCTACGTTATAAATAAAATCTGTGTGCTTTGGCTTGGCGCTGACAAGTCAGTCGGTCAGGATTTATCTACAGACAGATTAAAAATAATAGTCATTTAGTTATGTGACAAAATTCCTTATTGATTGCTATAACTTAAAAAAAATTGGAATTGATATAACTGAATTATATACAAACCACGTTCTTATACTGAGATATCCAAATACTTAATTTTAATAACTTAATTATTTATTAATACATCATTGGTACTATCCCAATCCCCAACGCTATGTGAACGAACCTATATTCAAAGCTGTGCTTCACAGGCCAGCTAATTTGTTCAGATGGAAACGCCTCAACGCAATCTTTACATTTTTTTATTTATCAACGCGCCTGGAACGAATTTGGATGTGTATTCCCAGGATTGGTCCGTCAGTCAAAAACAAAGCAGTACATTTCTAACTTAATTAACTATCCTTTGTTTCCGGTATCGCGAACCGAAGGGTTGCGTATCGTTGCCTATCGCGAATACGTCTTAATTTGGATCCTTGCGAGAACAAGGCTTCATAATAGCATGCACAATGCCAAAGTCAACGACTTGCGTCTGCTCTTGAAAGTAAGAACGTTAAAATGCGTCTGTGTGTGGACTGAGCTTGCGTGTGTGACAATGGGAGTAATGGCTCCCATTACGTAAATACGAGCAAAACAATAGATGTCCCCGTGTCGCATGGCTTTTGTGTCTTTATTGTAAAACCACACGACGCGCAAAGACGCGCGGTAAAGTGAACTCGACCGCGAAACTTCTGCTTTTATCTGTGGTGGTTCACTTACACTTTGGTTAGTAGTATGTGCCAGTGATAAGGACTAAGGTACCTAGGTGATTAGTAGCATCAGCGTGTAAACGGTTAGAGTATAAAGATAAATGCAGCTGACAAGAGTAAATGCTAGTGATTAGGGTCGTGTCACTCGTGTCTATTTTTACTGCAGGTAAGTTATATTCACCGCACACCTGAGTACACTTTATAGTCTCAGAGTTATCTAGGTATAGTGTAAACAGTTTTGTTGTGGATAACAACATACATACAACATATCATAGTATTTGAACTATGTTTTGGATCTGTAAAAGTCACTATTCACTGTAAGAATCCTTGTTTTGTACAGTTAGGGGGGAAAATATGTCGACTTATCACTTGTCACATGCAACTTCTACTCGACGAAGTGTAAATTAGCCTTAATCGTATCTGTAATCTTGGTTGCTATCGTTTATCCTGCGTTTAGTTTCAAGTGATATGTTGTCTGATGCACAACACGCAGCTGTAGTCTGTAGGGTCCTCTGAACTCCTCTGGGACACAATAATTGTCGTCTTAATGCAGTTTGTTGGAAGTTACAGTTAAAAAATTTCATCAATTTTGTCTATATTTTTTAGATGGTTGTCTTCAATGTGAAGACACTTAACTGATACATTTATAATGCTCGTACCGTGGTTTCTTAGATGTGTCTCGATAAGATACTTAAAAAGTTTAATTTTGAATGTTTTATTGTCCAATAATAGACACAAAATTCAATAAACGTTTTCGCAACAAATAAATTAGCGACTACGGAAGATTCCCAATATAATAATATTTTTTTAATAAAAATATAATTTTTTGTGGAAAATAAATTGAGTACCTATAATAAAATCATATCGCTATTATTAATTTTCCTTTAAGAACATAAAACTGTGTTTGCTGAAGTTAAACTAATTAAAATGTTGTTTTGGGTCAACAATGTGAATATAATAATAATAATATTATACAAACATGTTCAGCAGAAGAAATTTTATTATACGAGTGAAGCGTGAAGCCTGCCTGCCTGCCTACCTCGTACCTTGCTCGATGTGTTCAGTTCTTTCTTTCTTTTTCTTCTATCTCTTGACCGGCAACGCATCAGTGATGCCTTTGGTGTTGCTGATGTCCATGGGCGACGATAGCCACTTACCATCTGGTGGATCGTCAGCTCGTTTGCCGGCTACTTCCATAAAAAAGTAAAGTTTATCATTTTGACGAAAAGCCCACACCATCGTACCTATTGGTATAATAAAGTTATAAGAACATTTACAGATATTTACAGTATTAACTCATCGCTGTTTAGGGATGTTCGATCCGGATCGATACTTGTGTGGATCGATACAATGGCATACGATCCGCTCGATATTTGTATCGATACAATGGCATTCGATCCACTGGCGGATCGATACACATGCAGGGTGGATCGGATCGGATCAAAATTACTATGGATTCAGGTAGATTTCTTTAGATCAGTGGTTGGCGCATCATTATTACACGAACAAGAAGGCTTCCACACATTTTTTAAGCAATATTTGTCTGAATTTTTGTTGGATAGAAAGTCTTATCCATTAATTAAAGTATTGGTTAGCTAGAAAAGTTATTTGGGGAAACTCTGCGACATAGCTCTTCGGTATTTATCAGTGGTAGGAACTTCAGTGCCCTCCGAGTGGCTTTTCTCGTTAGCCAATAGCATTTTAAGTGAAAGTAATCGATTTGATCCTAGGCACTTATCCAATTTACTATTCCAGCGTTCATTAAAATTTAAGGATTGGCAAATGTAATTTATAAGGTTTGCATGATATATTAATTTATTTGATTTATAATGAGTTTAAATACACGAGAGTTCTAAATCAAATATAGTGTTATAAAGTGAGATATTATTTAAATGATGCTCCTACTACATACCACATTGTTTTAAAAAACCTTGAGTAACTTTTTCAATATTTATTTATACAATATTTTAAATAAAATTAAATGTGATGTAAAATTATAATTTTAAAACGATTGATCTTAATATTGGCTGATCTATCTTTATTTAGAAACCTACTGAATTAAGCTTGTCGATAGTTTATATAACCATATTTAAAATATTTTATTCGATTCTGGATCAATACAAAACATCATATTAAATTATACGGTATATCTACATAAAATATCATCTTTTATTTATTAACATATTTCTTTCTTTTTTCTCTTTCTTGGCCGACAACGCTTTGGTCGCTGACATCCATTGGCTGCGATACCCACTTACAGTATATTTAATAATTATATGAATCGATATTTGGACTATTAATTATATTGGGATATTCATGACGATTCGGATTAACGATATAATATAGAACACCCGGATCAAACATTCCAATTAAAAAAATTACTTTTATTTTCTTCTTTCTTTCTTGGCCGGCAACGCATCAGTGATGCTTTTGGTGTTGTTGATATCCATGAGCGACGATAGCCACTTACCATCAGGTAGATCGTCAGCTCGTTTGCCAGCTATTTCTATCAAAACAAAAAAATCATTCGATACTGGATCGATCCAGAGTATCGTATCAAATCACGTCGATCGATACCTGGATCGATACACTGCGATACGATCCGTATCGATCCAGAGTATCGATACAAGGCACCTGGATCGAACATCCCTATCGCTGTTGTCATATCTGTTGATTTCGTCTCTATATATTTTGATTGACTGCCAAACATAAAATTATGTTTATAATACTATTTTTATTATTTTTACTTTTGATTTTGATTATCTCCCCCACTTCCTGTTTTATTTTCACCGCAACACTTTTCCTAGTTCACAGAAGTGTGTTACGTAGCCGTTCTTTGTCTGGCGCTGATGAAACCCTCTCCACAATACTCCACATTGACAATCGTCCTCAATTGCCAAGCTATTGTGGAACACTACTGGTGCACACTGCCGCCAGTCTACCAGCCCACAGTGCGGTATATACCCCGGGGTTGTTAACCATAGTGAACAAATTGGAAATACAAAACTCTTATCTATTATTTTTACTCAAAATTTTCTTCCAATTAACGATTATTGTCTATTTTCATATGAAATAAAAATCTTGTAATGCATGTGGCATAAATGTTGTTACTTTTCCCAATAAAAATTGCGATAGATAGTTAATTTCCGATTGCACACCTTAGACTTAATTCTTGCAGGATTCCAACCCAATGGATCTGATCAAGAAACCACGATTAAAACCACTTTGTCGCACAGTTTTTGAGTAATTATATTCAGAGTACTCGGAGGCAAAGTTATTGAGCTTATAGCTAAACACCTAAACAGTACAAGCTAATTGTATTGGAGCTGCGCCCGGCAACAATATGATCAAATTTCCCGTTCAGTAACATTATCAGTAGTTTTGGAGCTCCCGGGCTAGCTGGGGGCTGACGGCCAGCCCGGGAGCCTCCGCCCGGGGCGCTTGGCTGTGTGTGTGTCAACTAATTACATCATCGCTGTGCAAGTGCAGTCGCATAGATAATTCTATACGTTACGTTTTGGCTTTAGAGCCAGTTCTTCCTTTCTTTTTCTTGACCGGCAACGCATCAGTGCTGCTTTTAGTGTTGCTGATGTCCATGGATGGTGATAAACACTTACTATCAGATGAATCGGTAATTTCCCAAAAAAAAACTTATTGTTAGTGACATTCGTCTGATCTATTTAGTCAAGATGGATTAATATTGAAAGAAAAAATTTTTGTGACGCAGTGAATGTAACTGAAAAGAGATGTTTGTGACAATAGTCATTTTATTTTTAGAACATAAATTTTAGGCTTCCTTGAACCTCGGTGACCAAACGGAATCTTTCAATAAAACTCACGTTAAAAGTTGATTTTGGTTTTTACAAAAGAAGCGATACTAGCAAAGTCGAGTAGTAGAGAAAATAATGAGTCTTACTTAATATCTTGATGTCGTAAAGTTATAATGTATTGTTATTAGTGATGGGCCGACTACAACCGACTAGTCGGGAAAACCGACTATTCGGCATGTTTTCTAGTCGCCGACTATTCGCCGAATAGTCGGCAAAAAAGGCCGAATAGTCGGCATTTATTTTCACTACTAAAAATAAAGTTAAAGAAAACTCCCAAATTATAAAATCGACATAGTTAACTAGATTTATTATTTTAATAAATCAGATAATAACAAAAAAAATATTGAAGTGAGTGACAATGCGCCTTGATTTTGCTTCAACGCCTCTTTGATCGATAATTCCAATCTATACTATAATAAAACTCAAAGGGCAAATTTTCTGTACATAGAATTTTTGGAACGAAGTTCCTTATCGCGCGTTGCGAAAGGGGGCTAGGTGGAAAATTTGGTAACGACACTTTTTGCCGGTAACGACACTTTTTGTCGTCGTAGTTTTTTTTTACATAGAAAGCAAGCCAGAGTACTAAGATAGCAAAAACATGCAAGCGAGTGTGCCAAAACAAATCTAAGGTATTAAATTTCATGAGAAATTTAATAGGTACCTTAGATTTGTTTTGGCACACTTGCTGCATGTTTTTGCTATCCTAGTACTGACTGCAAGATACTTCATTCCATCCGGGTGTCCCTTGACACCTCTCGTTTTTTTTTATTATTTTTAATAAGGGGGCACTTCAATAACGTGTTAGAGCACAAAAATATATTTTTCAGAATTATTGTCTGTCTGTCTGTTTGTCACATGAAAACCCTTGAACGGATTTCGATGAAAATTAATAAAGTTGTTACTAATACTCCGGGTCATATTTTAAGATACTTTTTATCCCGGAAAATTAAAAGGTAAATGAAAGTTTGTATGGAATAGTTTTAAAACATCAACCGATTTGCTTCAAAGCAACAAATGTTCCTTGCTTATGGAACACATATTTCTCAGTTGTTCAAAATTTTGAAAACAATAAAAAAAATACAAATTAATGTGAATATTGCTTATTTTTCAAAACTCGTTCCTGGAGGAATCCTTTGTGATTTTATCGTGGGTTTCATTATATAAATTACTAAATATAAGTACTTCAGTATAAATTCACCGTTTTTTAAATTTCGTTGTGCAAGAGGTACAAATAAGGTAAAACAATTTCCGTATGCGAAGCTGCGGGCAACAGCCAGTGTATGTATAAAACAGGGTGTTACTTTAAAACAGGAGTCATCGATAGCTTTTGAAACATTTCTACCGTTATCTTGCACAATAGCATGAATTATGGTGGTAAAGAGTAAAAATTTGACCGAAGTAAGGATGATCGGCATTGCCGACTAGTCGGCCGAATAGTCGGCAATTTTCTTGCCGACTAGTCGGCTAGTCGGCTGATCGGCAAAACCCATAGTCGGCCCATCACTAATTGTTATATAAAGTCCGACACGAGTAGCACTTGTGTAGCAAACTGTCCATTGCCTGTGGCCGGGTCACTCGAGCCATGTTGCGGCTCCTTTGGAAATGAGAGGAAAATTCGTCAACTTGTTTTGTTGTTAGTATTACTGGGTTATATTGTTACCGGTCAATTTTGCCTAGTTACGGTTAGTATTTGGCAGAGTTTACTAATTAGGGATAATTCATATTACCAACCTTTTGATGTAGCGCTGACTTGTTCTTGGTCAATGCGGATTGATGTAGAGCTTAGTGGGCAAATGTCGAATGCCGTCCAAAGGCCTCCGACATGATTAACGCCCGGTCTCAATAATGTACTAACAGATGAGGAACTGTGGATAGGGCTACCATTAGTATGTCATCTGTCATATTTGCCTATTTTTGCGTTTGAAAAATTGACAGATATGACAGATGACATACTAATGGTAGCCCTATCCACAGTTCCTCATCTGTTAGTACATTATTGAGACCGGCTGTTAACGACATGTTTTATCTCACGATAACAAACGGGACCGAGAATTTTAGAACTACCGACGACGCCCACTGTTGCTTAACTCTGTCGATCACGAATCGACACAAGCCGCCGGGTTTTCGTACTTACGGAATACTGTCTAAACATCAACCTAATAGACCTTATTAGATCTACGGTTATCTATACAAAGAAATTTTCCAAGATATCAAAAAATTACACCCAATCTTGTATCGCCAGATATCTTCCTGTGTAAATAAGTGTGTAATCAGCTTTAGGGTCTTTAGGGTACAGTCGTGCATAAATTAAGATAAGAACAGAATATTCCAGCATTGCCAAGATAAAAATAATTCTTTCCGTGAGCGAAATATGAAAATTAGGTCGAGTTAAATAAATTTAGAATTACCGACTGACAATGTTTGACGTTGTTCTTCAGATAAAAACAGTAGATACGTGGAGTGTGTAAACCTCAAGATACAACATTGATCTGTTAACAATTTAACATTATTATTTTTTGCTGTCCAAAACGGTGGTACAATAAAAAATACGTGGTTAAGTGTAGTGAGAAAATACCCACATGATTAAATGATTTTTAATTTGAATTTAATGCCCACTTCGGCCCTGGCAGGTATTAATTCCCTACTACTAATTCCTAACATCTCTATATTAGGCTATAGGGTTGTCAAAAAATTATGTGCAGTTTCTTTCCCTTGGGATTGAGAAATAATTAAAAAAAATCCCGCGCACTCTCTCCAAAATGTAACTTCACCATAGAAAACTACCATAGAATGAGGCTGGCTATTCTGCGCTTGTGCTCGAAGCTTAGCAGATTTACGTTAACCAGATCTGGGTCACCATTGAGTTCTTTCGCATACCTCTTGGATTCCAAGGCAGAAAGATGACATTTGGCTGCACTTGTCCAAAGGTGGGAACAGAAGGTAGGTACTCCGCACACAGCCAAACCTGAGCTATGTACAAGGTTGAGTTTGAGTTCAGTGAGTTCTCTCTCAATAGTCGATTTTGTGTGAATTAACTGCCGCAAGGACCCCAATTTTCGCACATATCTTTGTAGAGTTAAGCTGCTTGTTGTATTCGAGTTACGATCTTCTGTGCGGGTATTGTTTGACGTTCAAACCACACTGCCAATGCTTTTTTCTTTGTGTATCTCCCGGTAAATAGCAATCTCATGTTAGTTTAAAAAAATTATAAAGTCAAGAACTTCATTTGCGTATAATTAAACCCATGCCGACTTCAATGATTCGCTCTTTCATTGAGTCTACGTTCAATTTGGCTTACTATGTTATTACTACGGCGTATACATGAAATAGCCGGCTGGCGCGCTATGCGCTATCTCGGCGCATAAATAATACCTGGCAGTGTCGTACAATAGCACTTGACGGCTGTCTAAGCGCGCAACGGATCAGATGCAACAGAAATGCTGCGAGCCGCCGCCGCGACTGTTTACACTTTACACAGAGATACCTTACTCGTTTACATTCTACTGTAAATAACAAACGACGACCGATGACCGATCCATTGCCGATGAACACGTCCAACGCTACCAGCTCACCAATTACACGAAATTGAATTATCTGCGTCTGTAATTAGTTTTATCGCGCAACAATTATTCTCAATTTCCCGTAAGGAAAAATAAAACTTTCACCGAAGTCGGGCGAAGCGCAGCGGCGGCAAAGCTCGCGAAGCTCCCGCCCCGCGACGCCGAGAGCGGAGCCCGGAGGCCGAGCGCCAGTCTGCCGGCGACCTCCGACCGGTGAGCACGTGTCGCTGGTCTCCGCGAACTTCCCGCGAGTGTGTGACAGTGAACCGAGTGAGCATGCCCGCCCGCGCCGTGGCTCTGCTGGCCACCGCGGCTCTAGCCCTCGCGGCCGCGCCCCCCGACCCCTGCTACGAGGACGGCCGCCCCCGCCGCTGCATCCCCGACTTCGTCAACGCGGCCTTCGGGACCCCGGTGCTGGCCTCGTCCACCTGCGGCCGCCGGGGCCCCGAGCGGCTGTGCGATCCCCCGGGGGACCAGCCCCCGGACGCCGCGTGTCGGGTGTGCGACGCGGCCCGCTCGGACCGCCGCCACCCGCCCGCGCACCTCACGGACCTCAACAACCCCCACGACGTGACGTGCTGGCGCTCCGCCGCGCTGCCGCCGGCGTCCTACGACTCGCCGCCCGACAACGTGTCGCTGACGCTCTCGCTGGGCAAGAAGTATGAGCTGACGTACGTGAGCCTGCAGTTCTGCCCGAAGGCGGCGCGGCCCGACTCGGTGGCGATCTACAAGAGCGCGGACTACGGCGCGACGTGGCAGCCCTTCCAGTTCTACTCGAGCCAGTGCCGGCGGGCGTACGGGCGGCCCAACAAGGCGACGGTGACGGCGGCCAACGAGCAGGAGGCGCGCTGCTCGGACTCGCACCGGCTGGGGGGCGAGGGCGCCGGGGGCGCGCGGCTGGCGTTCAGCACGCTGGAGGGGCGGCCGAGCGCGGCCAGCTTCGACGTGTCGCCGGTGCTGCAGGACTGGGTGACGGCCACCGACGTGAAGGTGGTGTTCAACCGGCTGCACATGGCGGGCCCCGGGGACGAGGCGGACGGCGAGAAGCAGGCGGCGGCCGGGTCGCAGCACTACGCCGTCTCCGACTTCGCGGTGGGCGGCCGCTGCAAGTGCAACGGGCACGCGTCGCGATGCATCCCGGCTAAGAGCGAGGAGGGTGCGGAGGGGGGTGGGGGCGCGACGGGGGCGCAGCAGCTGGCCTGCGACTGCAAGCACAACACGGCCGGCCGGGACTGCGAGCGCTGCAAGCCCTTCCACTTCGATCGGCCCTGGGGACGCGCCACCGCCAGGGATGCCAACGAATGCAAAGGTAGGTCTTTTTTCAACCAAGAATTACCTGTATACTCGTAGTAACTTCGAACGGAGAAGCGAAGCCTGCCGTCGATGCTTTTGTTTCCCGATATTTGGACTGAAGTTAACTCAAGTTATTGGAAGGAGATTGAAAGTTATTGACATTAGAATGCTTATCTTTCACAAGGCAATATTTTAATGATACCTGCTTAGCATAACTTCCTAACTCAAATTAAAGCTTTTGTTTAACTTGAAAACTAAATGAAGAATCTGGTCCTTTTAATACCTAAGTTGCAAATAATTTGGTTCACTTTTTTGCAACTTACAAGTTGTATAGCAGTTTCAATTGCATTGACTTTATTGGTCAGTTGTTAATATTACGCGGCTTAAAATTGCAGTATCGCGATATCCATCCCGATTAATTCAAAAAATTCAATGAAAATGCTCACTCGCGAATTACTCGTTGCCTATTTTTGTCCGCTTTTTGCGTCGCGGTTACAATACCTGTATTCGAATCGAATTGATACATTGGCAAAAACCGCGGACAAAAACCTCGCATCGTTACAACCCGCACTCAGTTTAAGGCATCGTTTTGAATAAATTATTAGCATAGCGTTACGACCCGCTGGTTAAAGTTAAACAGCTCAGGATCAACTACAGTAATGACCGGGGCGGTCATAAAATACATATTACAATAATGGCCACTATAATGGTCAGTTTGGACACGAAGCCTCGTTGCCCGTTGGAGAAGGCGAGTTTTTGTGCGAGAACTGATTTGTTCGGTCACGGTTGGTGGTTAAATTAATATTTGGGGGATTGATTGTCATATAATTTGACGTCTCGGACGTAGATATGAGCTATAATTACCGAGGGGAATAATTCATAAATCGTTAGATAATTATTATTTGATTGAACTAACTCCGCTCCGCTAGTTGGCCTACAACATCGTTATCAAGGAAGAGAATAAATAAATCGTTAAAGCAAATTATGATTACATTGAGACGGTTTAGCTAGGGCTGTCGCGTGCCTTAGAAGAAATCGCGACTATAATTTAATCGATGCCAAACGTTCTGAAAGGTGACCCGAGCCCAATGGGACAGTTATGGGTTGTGAAGAATGAAATAAATTAACAAATAGACGTATTGTATAAATACGCGATTTTGCCGAAGACAAAATAAGATAGCCATAAGTTTAAAGCAAAAAAAAAGGCTGCAGGACGTCTTCAATGGAAGCCGTTCTTCTTCCACTTCTACCACTGATTTTCGTCTCATCGATTTTTGTAACATTCAACTACAAGTGCCCATCCAAACGCTTGTGTAAATCAAACTTTCTTTATACCATAATGACTACAAAAATCCTGGCTACAATCAGTTGCATCACTAAAAGTCCAAGGTACTTATTCCAAAATATGAATAACACTTGAAAGGATTGCGGGCTACGATTCAAATACGAGCTTCAAATGTTTTGTAAAATCGGGATGCCATGTATCATGTTTAAATTGTATACGTTTGCCATATTAAGAAAAATATAGAGCCTGTAGGAACATCGCCGATTGACACTACTTATAAATTTGACCTACTTATATTTTTCTGTTCATTGAAGTTTCATACTTTTCAAATGTCTCAACCAAAATACTTATTTCTGAACCGCACATCCGCACACCTTCATTAAAAATTCAATTGTAGACCTCTCATTGATTGAACCAATGGAGGACGTAAAGGCGACCCATTTATGAAAATGAGTATTCAACTGAAATTACGACCGCAAGTAATAAATCACAATGAGATGGTTAGGAGTTTAAGGCACAATTGCGCGTCCAGCGAAGTCCTAACACAATTAATGTATCGCTCGACCCTAACTCAATTGTTTTCATGCGCATACGCATTGCAGCAAACATAGATCTGTCGCTCGGGACCATGTTGAGGTGAAGAGTTACGTACGCATAGAACGGACACTGTAATATGGAAATATCGAACAGGTAGGCATCCTATTCACCGGGTGTGAAGTGGCATCAGCCTACGTATATAAAATCAACTCTAAATAAATATAATAAAGCTATGATGACTTAGTGGTTTGAATATCAGTCTTCCAAACGGTGCCTTGAGTTTGGTCACCAGGGACGCACCATAATTTAGAAATTTATGATTCTAACTTCCTTCTCCAGTTCTTTCTTTCTATCTCCATTTCTTTATCTTAATTTATCCGTGTTGAAATATCGGTATAACAACATGCGAATTGTCAATACACATTTACATTTCCAATTGTTGTATTGATGACAGCAAACATTTTGAGGAAAGCATACTTATTGGTAAATGCTCGTTAAACGCAAGCTGTTTATGACACAAAAGATAGAGTTCAATTAAATTACTTAATGAAGAGCCCTGTCTATTGGTAAATGATTGTGAGCTCTACGCTACAAGCTCGCAGGCCGCAGCGTCATGTCAATGAGTCGTGATCGTCCGGAAGAGTCATGCTCATCAGTTCTCTTGGGAGACGCCATGCGGGTGGGTTTGTTAGCGAAATGGGATTCGCATATAACTTGAGACGGGTACTCACGATCGACGTATTTCGTACTGATGATCTCATTTCATATCTCCGCGGCAAAGTAAATTTTAATTTTCACGCAGAAGTCATAATTCTTATATAATATTATCGTCTGATTAAAAATGTTTGTTAAAAGCACTTTAATGCACAATAAGAAGAAAAAATACAATGCTGTTTTCTAAAAGTTTATAAACTCAAACCATTTGATGTTATGCATTAGCATAACGCCGATTAAAAAAATACAATAATGGTATCATACTTCGAACGCATTTCATAGATGAGCAGTAACGGGAACTGACACATTTACATAGAAATAATATAGCAAATGCCGGTTTTGAACCTAAAATACCGATATTACCCATAATCTACGACGTACCACACGGGAGTCCGATATCGAATTGTAATAACGAATTCGGAAGACCTCTTAAAATTCAACTTCACACCCACTGCATCAGAATGCAGCCCACGGTAGGCGCTTAAACCCACACGACGGTATCAGCCTTCCAATTAGGCACCGCTAAATGACCTTGAAGAAACATCAAAGCCATTGGTGCATCGTAAAATCAAATTGCTTCTCTCCTTATAAGACCGTCAGTACCGTATGACCATATCAAATGTGTTCAGTCATCCGCCCTGCGATTTGGGCTTCCATTTTTGCCACTTATGGCCTTTATTGGCCAATAAGCTTCCAACACTCCTATTAAAAATGATTTATGATTTGTCTTGGTGAAAACTTCAGGATTCTACCCTTCAATGATAGGTGCTAACTTTTTCAATGTCTCCAAAAGTTTTTACCAACATGCGTCAGGGATATGCCATTTTTATATTCTTTTCCTATAAATGTTTGAAGGATTCCTGCACTTTAAAAGGCGTTAAAGTTCACTTCTATGAATCCTCTTCATAGCGCTGTAAAGTTCAGCATCTAGCAGTATTTGAACTTTTATTCTATGGATAAGCTTGCGTCTATACTGGATGCATAATCAAGCCTAGGTTGATTATTATCCGTCCCCGCGTGTAATTAGTCATCGCTGTTATAAAATGTAGAATTGAAGGGCTTATCGAAATCAAGTCATTACATACTTCCCTTACATTGTATACGATACTACTGTAGGTCAGTTTTAAGTCAAAGGTGGGCACAGATCTATTAAGTGAGGAACACGTTGATGCGTTCAATTCTGTGTGAATGAAAATATGTATTTGGTTTGGAAGAAAATTATTTGTATCAAAAGAATTCGACGCTTAACAATAAGAAAACAACCCTTAATATTATTAGAATTTAATGACTACGTTCTAAGAAGACGTAATTATGTTATTTAATACAGCGAACTGAAATCAAAATTGCTTGCAGAGAAAACTTTACATGGAAATTTTATTAAATAAATGCTGCGTCTCTTCTGGAGAATATAAAACTTCTAGGAATGCGGCTTATTACTAAACCTCAGATATTTGGATAGCTTTCAGTTTTTTATTAGGTAGTAATAACTAAAACACATTATTCGTTTAAATATGCTACAAACATGATTTGCGAACTATAAAGGCACTAAATAATGTAGATTTAGATGTTTCCGCGTAAATATAATTTGTGTTTGCACTCTAAACACATAACTCGAATATTTTATGAAACTATTTTACGATCGTTCTAAGTAAACAATTCCAACCAGATAATGGTACAGTAAGAAACAAAAAAGTTTCCGAGATAACGGTAAAGATGCATCCACATAATCGTCATGTTCTTTTCTAACTACTACTTTTGGATTTGAAAGTTCTAGGCACGGGGTCGTAGACTAATAGTTTTAATTGCAGCTAATGTATCAATAATATACTATAAATAAAGTAATATTAACAATTTGTATTATAGAAAGCTTATTAAAAGGGACTCAAATAATAGGCAATTTTGTAACTGTTTCTTTTTTATACAATAATATGTAATGCGATCCAATAATAATGATTATAACACGGCATACCAAACATTTTATAACTTTCTTCCAAACCCGATCTTAAAAAAAAAATACAAAACCGCGTTTTGTTTCTCACTTTTAACGACCTCCACTTTCGTATAATCGTTCGTGTTCGTGTTACAAAACGAGAGTGTGAACGGTTAAAGTATAGTTTGTAAATTTATGATAATAGGATACGTCGGGTCACAAATCATAGCGGGCGCTGGCGTAGGCGCATCTATCGGGCCGAGTTTGTTAGCTTCGCATTGTTATGGATTGGGCATAGATAATTCGGTTTATGGCGACGGGAGAGTGTTGGTGGTACTTTAGAGCTCAATTACAGATTAATCAAATGCATTGTTTCGGAGAAATTTGTTAATCTAAATTTCTAATAGAAACTTAGCTATCTCTTTTAAGTTTAATAGATTGTAGGCTTCAGAGACAGTTAAATAAGTGGGTCATTATGCCCTTGTTTTCTTAGCAGGATGCTTGGAGACGCTTGTGGTATTTTGGATGTAAAAGGATAGAGTTGGCTGTTAAAGCATCAGGTCATCTGCACGTTTGTCGGGTAATCAAATAAATGCAAATAAATTTTTATAATGAGTTTCAACACACACAGCCCTTAGGACTGTATGGCCTATATTAATGCCGTATTATTGCTATTTCTTAATGTGCTGGAGAAATATCAAGGATTTTAGTTTAGTCTCATTTCATCAATGATCTTCCTTATTTCTCTAAGGACATGTGTGAAACGGTATTGTTTGCTGACGATACTTCTCTAATTTTTAAAGTAGATAGGAGGAAAAAATGTTATGACGACGTAAATAATACTGTTTCGCAAGTATTACACTGGTTTACATGTAATAACTTAATGTTAAACGCGAAAAAAACTAAATGTGTCAGATTTGCCTTACGTAATGTGAAACAGATCCCAGCTCAAATTGTCCTAAATAAGGAAGTATTAGAACTAGTAAATTCTACAACATTTCTCGGCATTACCATAGACTCTCGACTACAATGGGGTCCTCATATTGAAGCCTTGTCAGGGAGGCTCAGTTCCGCTGCTTATGCAGTTAAGAAAGTAAGGCTCTTAACTGATGTAGAAACAGCAAGATTAGTTTATTACAGCTACTTTCATAGTATAATGTCCTACGGTTTGTTGTTGTGGGGCTCAGCTGCAGATATTGAGTCAATCTTTGTATTACAGAAAAGAGCAGTTCGCGCTATTTACAACCTCGGGCCTAGGGACTCTCTTAGAGAACTCTTTAAAGAAATCAATATACTAACTGTTAGTTCACAATACATTTTGGAAAATATTATGTATGTGACGGCGAGCGACCTCTTTGGTCTGTCAGACGAGAAGTCATGAAGAAAAACCAAATGTTTAGAATTAGGAATGTGTCAATCTATTTAGAATAATATCAGTGGGACATTCTATGGGGATTCAAGGAGTGATCACGGACTAGTACAGATTGTTATTGATGTGAACGTTAGGAAAACTGGAAATATAATATCATGGAGCAAAGTAAAAGGAATATTATTGAATAACCAACACCGTAGAATAACCCCTTTCTGCTTCATCAGAAGCGGCCCTACCTACGCCTAGGTACAGCAGCCATCCAGTAATTATAAATTTGATGATAGAACGTGGAATATGGAAAAAATGTTACTGTTTTGCCGGAGTAATAATCGGTGTTGAAAGAACTGAGGCGCCCAAAACATCGGAAAAGTCGGAAAATAAATGAGGAATGACACTAGCTCGGATGACATTTGAAGAAAATTTTGCAATGAGAAATGAAACAATCCAAAGCGCGATGAAGCGAGAATCATGGAAGTTTATAATATGATCAACGTGGAAAATGCAAAACCATTGCGGAGTAAGATGTGCAGACTTGAGATGCACACTGTTTGCGTCTGGGTTTGAGTACCTACACAACACGAGGTCGTGTTTGATGGTCACGATGGCCGAAGGAGTGCGGATCGCAGATAAGTAGCTCTAGTGTAGTTTGAAATGTAAATTGTGACATCGTACATGTGAAAATAACTTTCCTTGTAATTTTCAGTTGTGGAAAACGATATAACGACGTGCCATCACAAAACAAGCGAACCAGCATTCAAGCGGTGGCAGTCCAGGTGACGGCAGAATGAACGCGGCCGGGAGAGAGCGAGTGCTGATGTATTCGGTGTACAACCATCTTCAGGCATATTTAGAAAGGTGATTTTGTGAATTTGTTAAATGATAAAGAAACGTTTGAGAGCTGTCATTACTGTCTTGAGTGATAAAAATAATAGTGAGCTTTTGCAAATTGTTGAATTGAGTTTCCAAATGAAAGAGAGAGATTTAAAGGTCCATATAATCTGTTTGAGGTTTTCATGAATGCCTGTAAGTCATGTACCAGTCGAAGCGGATATTAACTGTGATAAGATGCAATTTGTGTTGAATTGGGTTGGAGATGAGAACTTGAGTAAGAAACTTGTTGTGGTGAAATGACGTTGAATGAATTGAAGGGGAGTGTAATCAGGCTTCTTAGTAGTGGTGCACTCCTGTGGTTTAAGAGACTTACTCAAGATTTGTTGTTGTTGTTACGTTGGAAAATTGAATGAAACGACTGTGGTACATGGCTTAAGGTATAACATCATTAACTTGTAAATTATTGCCCCGTCGACGTCAGGAACGGCCGAGCGAACAAGTACTGCCGTAAGATATTTCCTTGCAGAGTAACGACACGTGAGGCCGTGTCGGTGTGCAGCCACAGCAGAAGTAAAGGCGTTCGGTGGAGTCCATGACGAGCACCCAGCGAACAAAGGGGTCCACTGGAGACATGGGAGCGGAAGCGCTCGAGGACGAGCGCACGTCAGGATAGCCGTGACGGCGAGCGACCTCTTTGGTCTGTCAGACGAGAAGTCATGAAGAAAAACCAAATGTTTAGAATTAGGAATGTGTCAATCTATTTAGAATAATATCAGTGGGACATTCTATGGGGATTCAAGGAGTGATCACGGACTAGTACAGATTGTTATTGATGTGAACGTTAGGAAAACTGGAAATATAATATCATGGAGCAAAGTAAAAGGAATATTATTGAATAACCAACACCGTAGAATAACCCCTTTCTGCTTCATATGTTAAAAAATACTCCGATACTTTTCTTAAAAAGAGTGATGTTCACAATATTAACACAAGAAATAAGGCTAGACTGATTGTGCCTAGTTTTAGACTCAACAAAACTGGTGGCTCGTTCATGGGTAGATGTGTAAAAATCTACAATAAAATCCCGTTAGAATTAACAGAAATGCCATACTGTAAATTAAAAACTCATGTAAAAGGTATTCTCATGAAGAAAGCATATTACAAAGTTGATGAGTATTTAAATGACAAGACTGCTTGGACATGAGTTTTTTTTTTTTTTTTTTTAATTAAATAATGTAATAAGTAGTAGTAAGTACTGTCTGTAACTGTGAGTAGGAAAAAAATAATCCCGGGAGTTTCTTGCCGCTTCTTCTACCGGGACCACTCACGGTAGGGATTTGTTGAAGCGATGGCGTTGAGTGACTTTCGAAAAGTGTTTGTAACAAACCTACTTCGAATAAACTAATTTCATTTCATTTCATTTCATTTCATTTCTAACAGTGTATGTATATGTGTACACTACAAGGCCTATAACTGTTGCGTTGCTTGTAAAAACAAGTCTACGATATTTTTTGTTTAAAATCTTAGACAGAATTCTAAGCATTATAACCGTAGTCAGGTTATTGCAAGAATTAATAATGTATTTTGACAAAAACAGGATCAGTTCAAGTTCATTGAATTCAAAAGAGAAGACCAGACGCGGGCAAAAACTGAGTCTGTAGCTGAATCAATCATTCTATTCGGTGAAGGCGTAGAATTTTAAATGCTACGAACACGTCAAACGCTCAGTGGTTTCCAAATATCTTCGAATTCGGTTCCGGGTTCGAACTGAATGTTTATCAAGAACCTTTGTTCGAATCCTGCACGCACATTTTATTTATTAAATCTCTCCGTTTTACATTCATTTATCGTGTGCTTATTATACATAATATAGTTTTATTTATTAAATCTCTCCGTTTTACATTCATTTATCGTGTGCTTATTATACATAATATAGTATATCGTTACTTCGTGGAAACGCATCGATGAGAAAATATACCTGACAATTTTGAAACATGTTTTTGGAAGTGTCTGGACTGCAAAGAAATGCAAATCCCTTATCTGCACTTGTCTAGTGTGGTGGAGTAACTTGGATCCTCCCTTTTATTCTGCGAGGAGACAAACACAACTGGGTCAATTATTGTTGTGGGATGTTAGAACCTCATTCCTTCAATTACATTTTATATGTAACAAGATAACAATATTGCCACAACAAAACGGCCCACATTTTTGCTCCATCGCAGCCTTTTGTGGTTTCCATTAGGATTACGAGCTTATGCCTCCACTGTCGGGTATTACAGATTTTCCGTGCAAATGTCATTAGTTTTATCACATTTCTAACTGCAAAAAACTAATCATGTTTTACTACTTTCTCCCATACTATTTCACAAATAACTCCTTCACTGTTATCTCTGTGATCTAAGTCTGTAGTTATTATATTTTGTTCTATCTAATTAATTATTAGATTATGCTAATGTAATGGAAATAATTTAGTATTAGAATATTGTAATTCATTAGTATTCGGTTAAATTAGTGATAGAGATATACCCGCTATGTTTTAATTATTCAAACTAGGTACAGTCACCTGCAGAGAAAAGTAACCCATCTCGTTATAAACACACAGTAACAGATGGGTTACTTTTCTCTGCAGGTGACTGTACCTACTTTCCGAACCTTCTTAGAGCCTTTGCACATAGCGCGTTTTTAAAGCGCATCCGACGAAAACGCACGGAATCTGCGCGGTTTCCGCGCTGCAAATGACGAGGCGGACGAGGCGTTTTCTCGTTTTATGATCGCGGTTTCGGCGCCGTAAAAATACGCTTGTGCAGAGGCTTTTGTTCATGTGTGTTGTTCATTGTTTCAACTGCGTTTAAACTTTAAAGTTCTAATGACGATATCACTAGTAGGTATTCATTAGCCGAAAAATTCAATGCTATCCACACTCACATAGACTGGATTCGTGGCAATGCTACATAGTCTTTTTTGTCCGTTCTTTCGTTCGGTTCTTTTTGAAGTCCTGAATCTATCAAGACTTCTAACTCCACAGACATGTTTCTTGAAAGATGTCTGTGTCTAACTAATTCAGAATGTTTTAATGGACTTATCGTCTAAAAAACTGATAAGTTTAAAATCCAAAATAACCGTGGCAGTTGTCTTGAGAAACAAGTGAACTCAGAAAACTTGAAAAAATCAGAAATATTTATTTTAAAGCATCTGTTAACTTCGCTTTGTTTATGAGATCAGTTTATGAAATTTAACCTTTTTTATAATGTCTTAAAATACTTACAAGGCGAGGTGCACAATAAATTAGCCATTTAAGTAAATCCCTCTGGATAGTGTGAGTGTGAATCAGGAGGGCTCGATTCGGTGCGAGATTGTCTTGTTTATTACACGGTTTTAATGTCCAAGTGGTTTCCTTATGTTACAGCCGATTTAGTTTTGACGACCCCGTCCATTTGGTTTTGATGGAGTCTTGGACCGCACTCCAGTTAAGATCTTAATGCGCTAGGCTGGCTAGCTAATAACTTCTGACATTAGGTTTGCTGTGCCTATAAATGCTGATAGGCTATCAGTGTGATGGAGTCCGTTTGACGTTTAGTACAGAAATTCATTGTACAACAATAGCCCACCATAGTATGTTATTTTGTTGACTGTTCTTTAATCTGTTTTTCACAATAAGGTTACGGATTACAATGGCATATAAGCTTGAAACGAGATTTAGTATGATTACATACCATCAAATGGATCGTGTGAATAATGGTCACCGTAATCCATGCATAATTGCACATTTTAAACACAAGAGATACTGGTTATAAATAAACACGTCAACAGCCCAGTTCAGTCCGGTTCGTATCGTATCGGTGTCGCATCGTAGTCGCGCAATGTAAAAGTTTCCGGTTGATCTTTAGATTTATTTTATAGTCCGCGCCGTGTGCGAGTGATTGATAATATTGTGATGTGTTCGAGTCGCTTTGTTGGTCCCTTTGGCTGTTCAAAGAAGGCGGATGGGTTTAGTGTCTGTTGTGTGTTTTCTGTTCAGATGTCTGTCTCTCCCTGTTCCTTGCTTCATTCAACATCGTACCTTGCTTTTATTTCATTGGTTATTTATGGTATTTAGAGATTTCCAATTGGCAAGCTTTGGAATTTACATATTTTTTGTTTGTTTTGATCCTTTTTGGTTGTTTAACTTGACATGATAAATAAAGTTTAAGATGATGATTTTCTATCTGACAAGTTTTTATGATCCTAATATTAAGAATTCCCAAATGGGTGGTTAAATTTGAAATTCCTAGGTGGTGGTAAAATATGAAATTTCACGAAATATTTTTACGCTACCCGTATTTAGGAAAATTTGAGTTCCAGAGATTCGAGATTGAAAAGTACCAAATAAATCATTTAAGCTTTATTGTACTACTATAGATATCACTACTTATTTATTATAAATCCTGCTGGCAAGAATATTCAAACCATTAACTGATTGGCTGTTACTTTATCCTGTTCCGCGAAAACGCTATTATTGCTTTTATTTCAAAGCTGTATTGTTCCATAATTCTATAAGTTATATTACGTCGTTATTTCAAGTACAAAAATAACAAGCCGGATGTGGAGATATCTAGAATGTGAAATATTTCAATTATTTACCACAGACGATATAAGAGACAAGGGAATGCATGGCGCAGGTAATAAAGTACACAGTTTATCTGTAAGGAGCAGTTATTCGAGAGATCTCATAAAGATAGTTGTCTTGATAGCTCTATAATGTTTTCAATCAGTATATTGTTATCAGTATGCGAGTATGTTGTTATTGGTAACAAAATGACGTAACGTGGTAGATCAGGGCTGCCAATTACATTAGAGAACTATGTTGTGATTATAATTAAACTTGAAGTAACGTTAAAATGAGTAAATTATCATGGCCAAGTGGTTTAAACATGTGTTCTTTACAAAAAGCCCAGGTTTCAGTCCTCCATTATCTTTTGATTCTTCATTGCTATTTGCTTTCATTACTTTTTTTATGTAAATAGACTAAACAGTCGATAGACGAGCAGAAGTGCTTCCTTGGTAAGTGGTAACTACCACCAATGATCACCGATGTGTTGCCGGCCAAGAAAGAAGAAAGGCAAAAATTATATAAGGTATATCATTGATAGACGAAATTGATCAGGTGTGTAATTTCAATGCTGCCTCGGCAAGCTAAATTTCTAAACACTGCACCATCATTTTAGCAGACTAGCACACTACTTGTAGGTTATTCAACTATAGCCAAGTACATATAAGCACAGTAGTTGGAAATTTGAAGTATATCTACGTGCTTCTTAAGTAAACTACAGTTTGCCTGTTACACAGACGTGAGAGGATACGAAGATCTTGCACCAAGTATGCCTACAATTTATTAAGTTCTACGAGTTCCATAGTTTCGGGACGTTAAATCCTGCACTTTAATGTTATTACGTAAATTAGGTACGTTCATAGCCTCGTGGTTTGAATTTTGGTCCTTCGTGGCTTCGTACAAGAAAGTGAGCTCTATTCTTGCATCCATCTGATGTAACTGATGACCATTTACCCAACTAACCTCGGCTTGTAGTAAAAAATATAGGTTTAGCTATAAACAATGATATCAATGCATTGCTTAACGAAGCTGTACAATATCGAAGCGTAGTTATTGTTACACTTACTGTATAAGGGATTCTGCGTTAGAATAAGACTGCGGAAGCGCTTCGGCCGAACATGCCTTTTACGGTAAACGGCAGAAATATTTGAAACCTTTGTCGTGAGAAAATGGATAAATGACTTCCAACTTTTATAATACATTTGCACATGTAATATGATACTTGTACCTACCTCTAGGATTTTGTGCAGAGGAGTTTCTGTCGCCGTTTTATCCTTCTGTTAATAAGGCAGCTTTCCGAAACGCTGTTAGATTCAAACGATTTGACGTTCATAAGTATATTGATTGATACTTACATGAAATAAATTACTTGAGTTTGTGTCAAGTCCCCTATGACCCCCTATGACCCTATGGCGCTCTATGGTTACCATGGTGGACTATTCGAGGGGTCTTGGATTAGATTCCTAGTGAGGTAGGTAGGAAGGAATAGTTTAAATGTCTGTTCTCATGACAAAATATTTTCAACGCAATGTTACGACACTAATGACTTAGTGCTCATTTGCTCAACTAAGGGGAGCGTTTAGAGAATAAATGGTCGTAACGTTATCAGTACACGTCCATTATTAGGCGGTTACACGACATTAAACCGCCGGCCACCTCGGTTTGAATGACACTATATCGTTCTATATCACTTCTGTCTTGTCTAATGGCCTCGCAAAAACCACTAAAATGATCCAACAAAAACGCTGTCTACCAGTTTTTTTACCTGAACATATCTTTGTTTAATGTCTCGTCCATATTCGTTTCTGTTGTCAAAAGATTACGCTGAGTGTGATAGCGAGGACCTACCTGGATACGATTTGGTAGTGTAGGTACTCATGGAAGTTCCGAGTTTTTGAAAAATCGCAATGGATGGAATCGGATGTTCTTACCTACCTACTTTGATATTTACTTGTTTTTTTTTCAAATGGACAGCTACTTTTGGCCCCAGCGGCCTACAGCATCACGAGGACAGATGTACTTGTTTGTATTTTGATGTTATTGGGGAGAAACGTACTTTTACCATGTGAAACACGCTCGGTAAACTTAATTTTATCCAAGATGCATCTCGGACTTTGACTTTTCTGAAATATTTGGAAATAGCAATCAGGTGTTGCGCTGACGCTTGATAATTAAACATTGAACAACTGTTCCTAATTAGTAGTTAATACGCGAGTATTAAAGCTATACAAGTAGTAAAAGGTTGTATTTTGTCTAAGGCAGGTTCAAAATATTTGTTTCTAAAGTAAATATAATAAACACCTTAGTACCTCTTTGAGTAGTATAGAAGATGTATCGCTACTTCTGAGGAGTGAGATGGATCGCCCGATTTAAAAGCGTTGCTGCCCTATCGTTCTTCGTATAATAAGATGGTTTCCTCAGACGAACCGTAACAATGATTGACTACCTTTAGCAAAACCGTGATACAGTAATCGAGTGCGGAAAAAGTTGGCTATTGATACTTTTCAAAAAGGAGGAGGTATTCAATTCGACTGTATTTTTTGTTTGTTACCTCAGAACTTTCGACTGGGTGAACGGATTTTGATGATTCTCTTTTTAATCGAAAGCTCGTGCTTGTCATGTTGTCCCACTCAAATTTGAACGAGATCTGACGAGTAGTTTATGAGTTATTTTGAAATCGGTTATTTTTTTTCAAGAATATTATTTAAAGAGACTAATAATATAATTTAGAAAACCTTAATCGTTAGTTATTAACAGACTTCAAAAAAAGGAGGAGGTTCTCAATTCGACTGTATTTTTTTTTCGAATAAGTTTCACATTCTTCACAAATGACCGAATTCGCCACTTTTTTTTTGTGTGGTTACAAATGTTCACATGTTTAAGTACTGACTTAAAGCTTGCACTGTATTCCCATGTTCTGTATTGCAATGTTCATAAACAAGGAACAACTCAGAAATATTTTTTCGTATGAGCGCTTCAAACCCGTCCCTCACTGGAAGCGTCGAGGAATGCACTAATTCGCCTTCCAAAAACTGTAGATAACAGTTTATTTACAACCGCGTGTTTGTTACTTATCTCCACAACCGACTTGGCACGCAGTGAGCCTGCTGTCCCGGGATGCCGGGATACGTCAGTAAATACGGTTTTATACTGTTTAATACCGGTACTAGATTTTGTCCCGCGACCGATATTACGATACGTAAGAAACCTTACAGGCAGGCCGCTTAAAAGCAAATATTCGTTCACCGGTTAAAAATGCCTGTAAAGTTTTTTAATAAGGCCATTTATGTAGCTTAATTTAGGTATATTAGAGAAAAGATCTTTAAAAAAAATAGAATTTTATTGAAACAATTAAATGTGAAATTATTTATTTCATAGATTTGTATTATTCATTTATTGATAATAAAGGCATAATTATGACATGTGAAAGGATATTCTAATAATTATGATTTTTTTTAAATATTATAACTCTAATTTAGAATATTGTCGAAGAAAATATTGTCTTATTCCGATTTGTAGATGATGTTAAAAGTGTAGATGGATAACCACTTCTCTGCACGGTGTACGCAGATTCTTCGTAGTACATAACACTTACGGCAACATTACGGTTTATTGTAATCTACATGGTGCTCCGTGCCCAATCAGTAATATTATTTAAACTAAATGCAGAGTATTCTTAGTGAGAGTGCAGTCCACAATAGATATCGCCGTCTGTTTGTTTTGTATCACGACGACGACACCCCGCCATACGTACCACCTTACCATAGAGTATACAAGGTGCAGAAGGTACAGTTACTACTTAAGGCACTATAGCCGAATACATAATTCGACGGACTAAATTGACAATCAGTGTTGCTATGTATTAAAGAAAATGTTTATCGATATTTTTAAAATTCCAACCTTGATGCAGTGGGTGCACGGGTAAACACGAATTACCCGTATTATTTTATTATTTCCCCTTGGGGTCGCCTGGATAGCTACCACCCTTGAGCATGATGAGTCAGCCGCCAAACGACTCGTCGTGTTCCGACTGGGGGCTTGAGAGCCAGTTCTTTCTTTCTTTTTCTTCACTCTTCTTAGCCGGCAACGCATTAGTGATGCCTTTGGTGTTGCTGATATCCATGGGCGGCGATAGCCACTTACCATCAGGTGGATCGTCAGCTCGTTTGCCGGCTATTTTCATAAAAAAATGCGCTTTTGACTTAAAGCGATTGAACCTACTCGTATGTTTCTGCTAGTAAAAAATTATTTAGTACCAAATCGATTAAACAATCTACAATTCTGAAGGCTTATTACATTTTCCTAAATGCCGTAACAAATTCGTCATAATTACTAAAAAAACGTTATTTTCTAGTTTACATAGTAATCACTTGGGCAAATTAGGCGACAAAATAAAGGATTATGTAATAAGTCGGCCAATTAGGCGACAAAATAAAGGATAATGTAATAAGTCGATTATACACATACCTACAGGCTCGCAGCAGATTCTCTGCACATGATCCAATCTACGGCGAGTGACGGCCTGACGTGTTTATCCGCTAATGATCCGAGACAGCTCGACTTGAATAGCTCGTTGCGAATGTGGCGCTCGTACTGACACTACTGACAGCACGGACAGCACGTGGGTTCCGATCCATTTTTAGGATCATTTCCCGGGTTATCTGCAACTATCTATTGTCACCACACCTACATTTACCCGTAATGTATGAATTTTTAACCGACTTCAAATAATCTACGTATAAATTTTACTAACAAAAAATAACAGACTTCAAAATTACTCAAAAACTACTTGTCAGATCTCGTTCACACAAACAAGTTGGCAACACTCAACATAATGATACCTAGGAGTGTCGCCTACCTATGTACGTAATGATTGACTAATGTTTTAGTAAGTTCCACAGACTCAGATGTAACAGGATTCATGTGAGATGAACATAATGAAATATAATTGAAGTTGCTACGTATTATCTATCTACGACTAAGTATTCATGCTGCTCTTGTAGAAAGGCAACAGCATCACTTACTGTGCAATGTATTGTTTGTTTGTGAGCCCTTCAATTAAAAAAACCTGGAGTAGAGCATTTGTATGAAGTTAATATTCCTTGTACGCCGAGCCGTTGCGTTGGAGTCCCTTTACATCAGTCTTTAGTGTAATTATAGGCACAATGGCATCCCAACGTCTCAATTATGTGGCCGGGAATGGCAACGCGTGTAGATCGACTCTCCACATACATACAAGTGTATATTATGGATATTCATAGCCTACCTTTATAAGGACAGCTCGAGAATGTAGCTTGAAAGTTCCTAGGGCGACAGAAAAACACAAATTTTCTTGTACAATTACATAGGCATTCGAGTCGTTTACATTCCGGAGAATTCCGCTATTCCAACATAACTATAACCGCATGCTGTTGTAGTATAAAAAGCGTTACTAAATTGTGACTCACAGTCAACTTACCACTTAGGGCTTGTAATATCGGAAGGTTTTCAATATCGATATTGATTTTCGATATTTGATGCTAATATCGGAATTCCGATATCAATATCGGAATTAAACAATTTTTTTTTTAATAATTTAAATTTAATTTTATATTGTAAAGTAGGACGTCTTGGATAGCAAAAAGGTTTTTAATCAATTGGATAATGAAATCATAACGTCTTTAGTACTGTTTTATTCACGTTCGTTGCAAATATCACCTAAATCTATTCAATTCGGTTTGGTTTTCGTGTTAAAAGTTCACGACCTTAATTTTTTTAGAATTTTTGAATCGCAAAATAGTTTTTACTGATAGATGAAATTCAGCTGTACCAAATGTGACAGCTGTACCGCAGAAGCTATGCTTTATACAAGGATAAAAGCTGAAGTGACTTGAAATATCGCAACACATTTGCTAGGATGCCTAGTTTCCTGGCAGCTGCCTTAACTTTGGATTCAATAAACCGCTCAAATTTAAGGTTCAAGGATATCTCAATTTCTTGTGGTGGGAGTATTTCAAGGATACATTCTGAAAAGTCCCTACTTTTACAAAATAAATGCTTCTGTTTTTGTGGCGTTGAATTTCACAAGGTTGGCGTCGCCCTATTCGGTGACTTCAGGCAGTGATTCACTCTTTCAACCCGGGCCTCTCTTCAGACTGTATTTTGATCGTTACTGGTCGGAAGCTTGTCAGGTATCGCTCGACCAGATCGTTGATATACAGCAGGAATAGAGTTCTGGAGATAAAAGATCTCTGAGAAAGTCCGGCATTGTTTGTGATGTAAGGTTGCTTGGGACGAATAATCTTTGATAACGACTCTAAATGAACGTTCACTCAGAAAGTCTTTAACCCAGCTGATCAGGCCAGGGAATAGGACATACGCAGGAAGCATGATCAATAGGCTAACATGCTAAACCGTATCGAAGGCCTTCGAAATGTCAAGGGATAAAGGCAACCACCTCTACATTATTCTTAAGGTCCTCGCCCCAGATACGAGTGGGTGAGATACGCTAGAATGCGGTAGAGTGGTATGCGTTAGGCTATAGCGCTAGGGTCACTAAGGAGATCATTGTGTTCTAGGTATGCAACGAGGCGCATGTTCAATAATAATCTTCCTGAGTATGTTGGTAATTGAAATTGGCCGTTAATTAGCAGGGTCAGCTCGATTGTCGTTCTTGGGCATGGACTGCACGTTGGCAAGCTTCGACGCCTGAGGCACTATGCTCGTCTTAATTGAGAGACGAACCAAGCGTGGCAAAACAGTAGATACCTGGAGAGAGCTGGAATACCATCTGGTCCACTAGCTTTGTTCACGTCTAGACATCGAAAGGTTTTAAAAACCTTTGTTGTAGATGTGAACCTCCGATATACAATGGTCAATGAGGTATCTGCGGTAAGTGGCCATTGACAGTTAGATGCGAATTCTCAGCAACTAGAGATTCGTACAGATGATCTGCAGAAGATGATGAAATTATTAGGTTTACCGAGATTAAGGAGATAAATTATGTTTGGAATACATTTTTTCGGTGTCGCATTATTCGTGCAGTAGGCTGAGCAGACTCACAACAGGAATACGGTTAAAGATATTAACTCTACCTCCCTACACAGCTAAAATATTTATACTTACTTGCTCAATTTTATGACCTAGTGGTCAATATACCTTGTGGCACGCATTAAAATCATTTTGTTTAAATTAAAATAAAAACAATACTGATTCCGATATTACGATATCGAATCACTCAGTATCGGAATTGTAATATCGGGTTTCACGGTCCGAGATTCCGATATTTCGAGATTCCGAGATTCCGATATTCAAGCCCTATAATACCACTGCCTCCCATGAACATCTGTAACACAAAGTTGGGGTTGGATGGTTGAGATGAATGGAACAAAACTTTAGCGTAGGCAATAGGCATAGACATGTTGTGGTCACTTATAGAATATCTGTGCTTTTTAGGATTATCCTAAGTAGTTTAAGATTGTTTTAGTAAGCATAGTTACCTACAAGTCTGGTTATCCGCTGATGTAAAATTTTCCTAGTTAGGTAGGTATTTTGTTACAATTGATGTGAGATTCCGGGAGATTAAAAATATTACCTGAAAATATTTTAACCAATTGATATCTCAGAAAATCGGTCGATTCGCCGTCATTCAGTTACCTTACCTCTGATACCTCTGAAATGTACTGTAGTCTGCACAATACTCGAATTACTCACGAAAGCTTTTTAATAACATCACGGTCATTGTTCGTAGCCGGCCGCCGTCGATGTACAGTCTACTAGTACATCCATTACTTGAATAGACCAAACTCTTTTCATTAATTTCAATTTCATTCCCCGCGGAAGTTATAACTCATTCATTTGTTTGTATGGACGACTCTTCACAGAAATGTCCTTTTGTGGGACGAACGCGCACTTGGAATAGTGGCGCTTACTGCCCCGGATTTAAATACGATTATCGTCTGTGCTTATGTGAAATGTCCAAGTTTTTGTAAGATTGACATCGTTAATGTTAATGTGACAATATAATTGATTTAAGGAGGTCCCGGCCGCCCACTCAGCGGTTCTTCTCCCTTTTTTTGACCCAAAATTGTTTTTACAGTGTACGACGAGTTAATCGTGTACGACAAAGTAAACATGCTTTACAAGAGTGTCCTGTTTCTGTCACAGTTTGTGTCCTGAGTGTTAGCATCTCAAGCTGTTTACTAACAATAGCAACGGGACTCCGGGCCTTAATCCCGGATGAGTTTCAAAATTCACACCCAAAGTGCATTATCTAACGTGAACAATGTTTAGGTACTAACTTATATAATTCACAAAATGTAAGTAATATACATTTATTTCAAAAATATAGATGTAATAAATAATAAGTAAATTTAACCTTCGTAATTATAAATCGTATGTCCCCAGTGACAAACATATATCCGTTGCGCAAAGTAATTTCATTTATCCATTACTTTGGATTACTTACATCAATCGGCACTAGATAAATAGAGTAAGACATGACGTATTACCGTTAGACACGATATCGTGTCGTCCCGCTATATCGTGTCGTACCTTGTAAAGAACTTCTACCGTCCGATTTGTTTGCTCTACCAGTTTTATGTGTTCATTTGTTTTTTTATTTTATTTAGGAAGGGTCGTTACTGCGAATGTCCCGAAGTCGGCGTTCGGTGCGCGGTGACAGAACGACCGTTTTGTCGATATTTGTATTGACGGTCGTTTCACCCACGGCGACGGTCCCAGTCCCACCGAACATTACGATTATGGTAGTGTTGAATATCGAAACGTTTATATCAACATGTATGTAGAAATTCGATCGATTCGGCGAGTCACTGGTTCGTGGGAGAAACGACAGAATTGTTATAAAAAAATATGTAATACATTATTTTGAGAACTGGGTAAGGGTTACGTTCCTCAAGGTAATGTGACCCAAACTTGATGTTTTTAGCGAGGCCCATTTATGATTAAGTATATCTGGTCATCAAGACCTACCGTTTGAATGAACCGTCGCATGTACCAGATGCCTAATTTGATCAGGTAGGACTGGTCTTTTTCCCAATATATACATGTAACTTCTGCAGTAAGTAATGGTTATGCAATCGCAGAGCAGAGGAATGCTCTGCATCATTGCAGAATCTGCATGTTTCAGTGTTCCACTAACGTCGTGTGTAGCCATAATTATGTTCTGCGATGTCCCTGTAATAATATCTTCTCTCCTCTCATTTCTTATGTGCTTTCATTTCGATTAATGAGTGTGTGAGCGTTTTGTTTATTTAGGTACTCGTATTTAGTAACTGGTCTTCGGTCTCTTCGGAATTCTTCGAAAAACATGATACATACTTTACTAGTAAATACACCAAAATAATACCACGAAGTAACAATGATCAATGAGCCATTGATAAAGCATGGAAATGACAAGATCTGTACATTTTCAAAAGATGTGCTGAGGAGTCTCTTTACTGCATTTCTTTTCCATGACAAAGCATCTTACCGCTGGTAGATAATAAAAATTACGTGCATAAGTGTACTAGTGATACCTACATGAGAAAATTATTTTGAATTTTGTAAAAAGTTAAAACTATATGCAAATCGTACAGTACTCTGAGATTGCGTTTAGACAAACAGATAATTTGTTATAATAACGCTTCATTTGTTCTGTCGCTGGCCCTAACAGCCTAACACCCAACTCCCAAGTAGTCCCGTGTCAGAATTAAACTAGGTACAAATATGTAACCCTTTGAGCGTCGCATGAAAAACGTTTAACGACAACGTTACAAAACACGTCGTAAATCGTAACGCGATCGTTCGCGGTGGCACAAATAAACTGGGCAAGGACGCGTGCATATCGCTCACAGTAATACAACGGCACATCTACGTTTGTCATATTTTACAGAAACGAGGATCAAAATTTTTATAAAAATGTTTAAAATTAATTTATGGGTTCTTTTTCCGTTTTTTACAGATTGTATGGGTTTGGTTACTAGTATAGACATTAATACATATTTACCACTATGTAGATTATGCACTTTTAAACACGTATACCATATAAACTCAATTTCGCATTTTTTGCAGATGTGCCATTATATTAATGACGACGCGTATAATCACGACACGGGAGGAAACATAATACGGGTTGGCTCAGCTGGTTCGGGTCGAAAGGAACCCAAGTTCGATTTCCACTAGACCCATGTCATGCAATGTATCTCACCACTACATTCACAACACCTTATAACTAATTTACATTTACAACCATCAGTAAAACTATGGATGCAATTGAATTTCATATAATAGGAAAATATAAACAATAATCTGAATTTTACCAAGAAAAAATAACCGACTTCAAAATAACTCAAAAACTACTCGTCAGATCTAGTTCAAATTTAATTGTAATCACATGACAAGCACCAGCTTTCGATTAAAAAAGAATCATCAAAATCGGTTCACCTAGAAATACAGTCGAATTGAGAACCTCATCCTTTTTTTGAAGTCGGTTAAAAATAATGGAAAAAAAACCCTTAAGTGACTCTGAGTACAGCCGTATGTCTTAGTTTTATTAGAAACATATCTTAATGGTTACTTAAATTTCTAATTTCATTGTGTCAGGTACGTCACGTGTGTCAAATCGTAAGTGTAACGCAGTGTCAAAGTGTGTCAGTGTGTTCAGGGTCTTACATTTCAACCTGGACTTATAATAGCAACATTCAGGAGAGATTTACGAGTGATATTGGAACGGCAGTCAGTAAACAAACGCCAGTATTTCATAACGGCCCGTCTGGCTTCCGGCTGCGATGTCGCACGATGCCGGTACGACGTCGGTACGATGCCGGTACGACGCCGATACAACACCGAAAGGACGCACGTCGCACGACGCATGCCGGCTAAGGAAAACACGTACCACTATAATTAGGTGACGAAATAAAAACGTCAGCAGAGCATTTACTACAAATATTTTTAACTGTGATGCTGCGTTAGCGGCTATTTATAGACTTGTCTCAAAATAGTCCTTGGTAAAGCTTAATTTTTGAATACTTTTTTCCTCAAATATGTAGTAATAGTAAGTAGGTACTTTATAAAGATTTTGACAATAGATAAAACCAACTCCCCCGGTTAGTTTTAGCACAGTACATAATATACTGTGGTTTTAGTTCCTGAAAATCTTTTATCTTTATCGACTCGTAATAATTTATCAACGTCAACATTTCAATTTTTAAGCGTTGAAAAGCTTCCGATACTGAAATTATTTTTGAAGAGAAAACTTTATAAAGTTCTTTCTAAACAAAATTTTAATACGACAGTATTATGCGGCTTCTTTAGCTAAGCCAGTATCTTCCCGGAAATAAGGATACAAACCGTCATAATTGCCAAAGGATTTAAAGAATTGTAATTAGGGCATGCTATCCGGATATTCGGATATTCGAATTATCCGGATATCCGTCGAATTTGATATCCGGATATTGGGCTTTTTACTATCCGGATAATCCGGATAATAATTAATTTTATTATTTTATACGTTTCTTCAATTGAAATATGTAAAAAGCACCGAGACATAACATTTTAAACTGTATTACTGTACAATAGATACAATATTCGCATAAAATACGACTTAATGTCAAATAAGAAACGCCAACCCGATATTTCTTCACAATAAATGCAAGTGTACAAGCCATGTCCTAAAAATGTTTGCAATTTCAATAATAGTAACACAGAAAAGACGACGTAATCAATATATAATATGTAGGTAGGTAATAAAGGCAACGTCTGGTCTGGGTGGTTGAGCACTCGCTCACGGTGCTCCTTCGAGGAGAAACCTGGTTCTGTCGAATCTACATGCCGTGTCAAGCTTAGTATAAAGCACAGAACTGCTCAAAAACTGAGCAGAAGTCAAGCAGTTGTATAGCAATTGACTACAGAAATCGAACAGCGTTGGGAACTGCTGGAGGGAGAAATAAAAGGCAAAGCTACTATCACTTTATAATTGATACTTTACTTCTGTGTCCTTCACTGCTCTTATCAACTCCCTTCACTTTTCCTGGTGACCAACCTTCTAAGGACGATTGCATTGCAACAGTAAACCAAAACACATAAGGATTTCCTGATAATATCTTCGTAATCTTGACAGACCGTGGTATGCAACGCTTCCTGATCGAACATAATATCTCAAAAGCGTCTATTTTCCTTCACTCTTTTGCTCTATGCGCCCATGATTCCCTAGCATATAAAATACCTATCGAGAAAACGAATGTCTTGAGCTGGTCTTAGTGACATTAGAGATCTTTAGATCTTGCCATATTTCATTAATTTGCTTATAGCATTTTTAGCCATGTTTCTTGCTTTTGACTCGATTTCCTTCCCACATCCTCTTTGATTGGATATTAAGTACCCCTTCGAGGTATACGAACTCGTTGACGAATTCAACGTACGCAAGTTCTCTACTCCTAGAGAGTTGATCAGTTGTGTCGATAAGCATTATTTCGGTTTTCATCTTGTCGAGAGTGAGTCCAATAAGTTCACTCTTTCGCTCTGCTCTGCGGAAAAGGTGAGCAAGGTCCGTCTCCTTTGATGCAAAACCATTGGTATCATCTGTAACTCAGGTTATTGATCTTTAAGCTACGACAAAGGCTTTTAGCATGGTATACTCGCCATAAATATTGAAAAGAATGAGTGACAGAATACGAAGTAAAAAATCTGTACTAGTTGTCAACATTACTGACAACTGGACTTTTTAAGGACACATCCGTGCATAGTTGTGTTCCCGGAACAAGGATTCCTTCTTGAGGGTTTGCCTTCGGTGACAGTATACAGTTTACCAAGAAGTCGAGTTAACCAGACGACCAAAAATGGCGATCTTAGTGAACCCGGTAACTAAAGGCCTATAGCGATAACTTCCCTGCTTCAGAAATAACACGCAGATCTTAAGATATGTGGAAGATCATTAGGTGATCAATTATCGACAATACGGTTTTGGCCACGGTCGTTTAGCTGGTGATCTTCTAGTTAATCTTAAGTGCTGATGGGCTCAGGCTCTTGATCGCAATGGGGAAGCTCTGGCAGTCAACCTAGATGTCGCTAAGGAATGAAGACCGGGTCTGGCACAGGGGCCTTCTCACGAAGTTACCATCTCTGAGATGTTATGCAGTTGGGTAGCCAGTTTTCTATCTGAGCGACACATCAAGGTAATTGTAGACGGTTGTTGCTCAGATAATTATGAAACTTATAAATACCGGCGTTCCCAAGGGCCTGTGAAGACACAAGTTTGCGCGTTTACCGCTAAGAAAACCCCATTTGCCATAACGCCCAAATCCAGGGTACCGCGCTCATCGTGAGTAAACGTTTTGGGACTCTGGGAGTTGACGTCTCGAGTGATGTGCATTATCGCCGTCATTCAGAAGGTAAGCCAAGCTAATCTCCCAAGAAGCTTTCTGTCCTGAACCGGGCTAAGCAGTACTTCACTGCGAGGCACCTACACAAGCTCAGATCAGGCCTCACATTTAGTATTGTTCCCACCTCTTGGCAAGGGCACTACAATACCAGCTTAACCCATTCGATGCTATACAGAAACGCGCGGTCCGAGTTGTCAACGAACCACGAGTCACTCACAGGTTAAAACACCCGAGTTTCAGAAGAAATATCGGTTCTCTCTGGGTGTTCTACCAACTTTACAACGGTGAGTGCTCCGAGGAATAGTTTGACTTGATGCCTACTTCACCTTTTCATTATTGCACCACTCGCCGAAGTTTCATCCACACCGATTGGACTCGTGGAGAACCTCTATGGTCCGATTCTCACGATGTTATTTGCCATGCACGTGCAAACTGTGGAATGAGCTTCCTTCTGATGTATTCCCGGAGCGCTATGACATGGGGTTTATTTATTTATTAAAAAAATTTTTGAACCTTACAACTATGTAAAAGGTACAAAGGCGGACTTAATGCTAAAAGCATTCTCTGTCATTCGACCTTCGGAAAGTAAGAGAAACATCGGGGTTCTTAAAAAAAGATGTAAAAAGAGTTCTCCTTCAGGGCCCGGAAATATTAGCGATTCCTCTGGCATCTGCTCATTCTGGCTCTGCCATTCTGCTCATGTCCATAGGCGACGATGACCGTTTACCATCAGGTGGCCCGTCTGCTTTTTCGTCGGCCGAAAAAAAAACAGTGATAGGAACTAGCAACAAGATCAGAAATATTGGTATGCGTTAGGTTTTAGATAAAGACAGTACCAGCTCGATGTGGTGGAAAAGCATGAAGTACCCTTAGGGTACTTCATAATGACCAAATGCCATATCAGGGTGAAACTCATTAAAAGCTTAGCAGCGCGCTGATACATCTACCGAAGTTTTGAATTTAATTCTGAATAAGTATTTGAATTAAAAATATTGATTTAATCTATAAATTATTTGAATTCTGCCTTCTAAAGAATTATCCGGATATCCGGATAATATCCGGATAGTATTCAGGAATTATCCGAAATATCCGGATACTAAAATTAACGGATAATTGCATGCCCTAATTGTAATGCAACCGGACTGCAATAATAATTATTCGTCGCGGAAGTGAACCGCCAAGCTCCGGCCCGGGACTGGCGCGATGGCGGTAACTAGTGAGCGACGGAACACTATTGTTGCAGCGGAACTTGGCGAGGGATCTTACTGCGTTTATTTGTCAACTTCTTGGATATAAAAGCTTAATTACCGGCAGTTTATTACATAATAAACGAAATATAGTAATATTTAAGTTCGCGAGTGACGTATTTATTCAAGAGAAATTGTACATATACGTGACGGGATTTTATACATAGGACCACTTAATTTTGGTGGCAACATACATAGATGTTTGTAGTCTTTGCCACCTTACACCAAGTGGAACTGCACTTTGTTTCTTAGAATTTAGTAATAATAATAATTATAATAATATCGCTTATTTGCTCTCAAAAAAGGTCTTAAACTAGGGCTTAATCATTGAGGTATAAGTATACATAGAGAAGACATCTCAAACAAAATGTGTCCCCGCCGGGAGGTTCTATTTTCAAAATTGAGCCCCTGTTCTCCTTTCAAAATCGAACGAATCCTTTGTACATTGAAGCCGCGCGGCGTCAATTCATTGGAACATGCATTGTGTTCGCGGTGTCCGTTCTATACGCTAGTAATAATACTTCAATGGGCTTAATAAAGTAACTAAGACAAGGTAACGTTCAGAAACCTTTGTTAGTGAGAGCCTGGTGCTTTTCAAACCTTAGCTTAGCTTAGGCTTTTTTAAACCTGTGCAATACAAGTAAACAAAAGTATATTATGTATTATTTGTGATAGTTTGTCTCAGACATAACTTACACTACACTTAGAACATTAAATAACAGTGATTGCATCACAGCACCGTCAGCACACCTCTTACGTGCGGCCCTCACCCGAAACCTTTGAACCCGGTGCGTTCGCAGGTCTAATGAGATTCCGATACTGGAGTATGAGGGCTTGGATGATTTAATTATGGAGGAGACTGTCGGTGCCATCAGTTCCATGATTTTAACATTAAAAACTTTGTAATGTATGAGTTACGAATCACTGCTCGAAGTTGGTGTCGTTGTTTATCTCGGCATAATAAAATATTTAAATAGAACTTACTTGGCAAGCAAAATACCTACGTATCTTTATTTAAGTTATGAATAGGGTTCGAAGTATCGGCCTCTGGTATCGATACTGTTAAATTTGTAACGAAATAACTTAATTAGTACATAGTAGCGACATCTACTTGTAAACATGTCAACCCTATTAATTATCTGTATTCGTGTATGTCTTTAATTCAAATAAAAACTGTTTAGTCTGTGACAAGTCAACGTGCGTTTCAATAGGTTATGGGCCCAGTCCCGGCGTATTTTATAAAAAGTTTTATTAAGTTTTCTGCAGTGAAATGGCTGGTAGTTACATCGTAAATGTTCCCAAATTCAAGGGACGTGAAAATTACTACGAGTGGGCATTCGCGGTCGAGAATTTCTTGATTTTGGAAGGCGTCGATATCAACAAGAAAGTCAAAGATGACGGAGCGACAACTAGCGTCGAAGATCAAAAAGCAAAAGCGAAATTAGTAATGACCATTGATTCATCCTTGTATGTGCATATAAAGTGTGAAAAAACAGTGTATGGAGTCTGGACAAAACTAAAATCGCTATTTGATGATTCGGGATTCACACGCAGAATTAGTTTGTTGCGGAGTCTCATCTCAATACGGCTGGAAAATTGTGAATCGATGACAGCGTACGTCACTCAGCTTATAGATACGGCGCATAAATTGAAAGGAACCGGATTCGATGTAAACGATGAATGGGTAGGATCATTGTTGTTGGCGGGACTACCTGAAAAATTCTCGCCGATGATAATGGCCATCGAGCATTCCGGCATCGCCATTTCCACTGACGTCATCAAATCTAAATTGATGGATATGTGTGACAATGTTGGCAGTACTGAAACAGAAAGCGCATTTAGCGCGGCAAAAGGTTGGCAACGGAAAAAATGTGGCAAGATTGGCAAGACTGTAGATACGTCAAATCGACCTGTCAAAGTCATAAAATGTTACAAATGCAAACAAATCGGCCACTATAAAAATCAGTGCCCACAAATGAAGGAAAAACCAGTAAATGCATTTAGTGCAGTCTTCCTTAACGGTAGTTTCAGTAAAAACGAGTGGTATATTGACTCGGGAGCCAGCAGTCATATGATGATAAGTCAGGAAAACATAAAAAATACGTCACGAAACTTAACAACAAAGGAGATTATAGTTGCGAACAAAACAACTATGCCAGTGTTGTGCACGGGAGATGCACAGATTAGAACTGTTGTTGAGAATTCGGAACACGATATTGTGGTCAAGGATGTGTTATGTATACCAGATCTTACTACTAACCTGTTGTCTGTCAGCCAGCTGATAAAGCATGGTAACAAAGTAAGTTTCCAAGAGGAACATTGTTACATCAGAAATCGGCAGAATGAGTTGATTGGCATAGCACAGTTGGTGAATGGAGTGTACAGACTTAACACAAAATCAGCATGTGTGTTAGCAGCTTCAGCTACAACAACCTCAGATATAATATGGCACAGACGACTAGGCCATATTAACAGCACGGACATGAATGCAATGAAGAATGGAGCTGTAGAAGGTTTAGTGTATGATAACAAAGCCGATATCAGCAAATACAATTGCACAGTGTGCTGTGAGGGTAAGCAGAGCCGAGTACCTTTTCCACGGAGCAGTCACAGAAGTGAGAGGGTCCTCGAGATTGTGCATGCAGATGTGTGTGGCCCGATGGAAACCAGATCAATAGGTTCATCCAGATATTTCTTGCTATTTGTAGATGATTATAGCAGGATGTCATTTGTTCATTTTTTGAAAAATAAAAGTGAAGTTTTTACTTGTTTCAAAGAGTTCAAGAGTATGGTTGAAAAACAGATGAACTCATGTATTAAGACTTTAAGGACTGATAATGGCACAGAATTTTGTTCAAATGAAATGAAGAATCTTTTGAAACAAAGTGGCATAATTCATCAGAGAACTAACCCTTATAGTCCGGAACAAAATGGAATGTGCGAAAGGTTCAACCGAACTATAGTAGAAAGAGCAAGATGTCTACTGTATGATGCTAAATTCGAAAAAAAGTTTTGGGCAGAAGCGGTTCACACAGCTGTGTATCTAAAAAACAGAACTGTAGCTTCAGGATTGAATCAGAAGACTCCTTATGAACTTTGGACTGGTCGGAAGCCGAATGTCAGTCACATACGGGTGTTCGGAAGTACAGCAATGACACATGTTCCCAAGGAAAAACGCTTGAAGTGGGACAAAAAGGCAGAGAAACATTATCTTGTTGGATATGCCGATAATGTGAAGGGCTATAGACTGTACAACCCTGTGACCAACAAAGTTATAACAAGTCGAGATGTTACCATCATGGAGCCAAATGATAACTCGGAAATGATACAAGCGGTGGTTAATGATGACCCAGAAATACCAGTGAGTCTTACAGAGCAGCATGGAGACTTAGATAGCTCTGACTTGGATCAATCTACTTGTACAGTGATATCAAACGACGATAGTACCTATGTAGAAGAGGACGCAGATGCTACGTGTTCCTCAGAAGAATTTTTTGATACCATACCACTGAGGGAGTTGAAGAACATTACTCAGACGGCTAAACCACAGAAAAGCATAAGAGAAAGAAAAAAGCCAAACAGATTTGGTTATAGTAATATGTGTGTCGAAGCAGATTTCAACATGTATGGAGACCAGATGACATATGAAGAGGCTGTAAGTGGTCCGGAATCACAAGAATGGTGTAAAGCTATGGACGAGGAGCTAAAATCTTTCGAGGAGAATAAAGCATGGGAAGTGGTAGATAAGCCAGATCAAGCTACAGTGGTTAAGTGCAAGTGGGTGTTTAAAAAGAAGCTAGATAAGTGTGAAAAAGTGAGATATCGTGCGCGTTTAGTGGCGAAGGGCTTCACCCAAAAAGCAGGAATAGACTATAAAGAGACATTTTCTCCGGTGCTTCGTTACTCAACCTTAAGGCTTTTATTTGCATTGAGTGTTAAATATAACTTGGATATTACTCACCTTGACGTTACCACAGCATTTTTAAATGGCTATTTAGATGAAACTGTGTATATGAACTTACCAGAAAATTTTGTGTGTCATAATAGAGAAAATAAAGTACTCAAGTTGAATAGGGCAATTTATGGTCTGAAGCAATCTGCTCGGGCATGGTATAAGCGTGTAGACGATTGTTTACAAAGTTTAGGTTATAAAAAATCTTTGTATGAGCCTTGTTTGTTTGTCAAGCAGGATGAGAAAGGTAAAACATTTATAGCTCTATTTGTAGATGATTTTTTTATTTTTTCTGACTGTAAGAATGAAACGGAAAGTCTCAAGACTGAACTAGGTTCCAAATTTAAGTTAAAAGATTTAGGAGAAATTAGACAGTGTCTAGGCATGAGGGTTAGGAAACAAAATAATGCTTTATTTGTAGATCAAGAACAATTTGTTGAACAGTTGCTAAAGAAATTTAATATGGAGAATTGTAACCCAGTAAGTACACCAATGGAGGTAAATTTAAAGCTTAAGAAGGAAGATATTTGCTCTACTAAGTATCCTTATCAACAATTGATAGGAAGTTTGCTTTATTTGTCAATACTCACCCGTCCAGATATATCTTATGCAGTTTGCTACCTCAGCCAATTTAATAATTGTTTTAGTGAAACCCATTGGAAACATGTAAAACGAATTTTAAAATATTTAAAGAAAACAAAACACTTTGCTTTGAAATATGTTAAAGATAATTTAGACTTAATAGGGTATGTAGATGCTGATTGGGCATCAGATTGTTCAGATAGAAAATCTTACACTGGATTTATGTTTAAAATGTCTGGCAGTATAATTTCATTTGAATGTAAGAAACAATTCACAATAGCCTTATCTAGCACAGAGGCAGAGTACATGGCCATTTGTGAGGCAACCAAAGAAGCCATATATTTGAAAAATTTGTTGTCAGAATTAAAATGTAGGAATGAGTTACCTGTGTGTTTATATAATGATAACCAAAGTGCTCAAAAATTAACTAAAAATTGTGTATTCCATAAGAGAAGTAAGCATATTGATGTGAGATTTCATTTTGTCAGAACAGCTGTTGAAAATAATATTGTAAAAATAGATTATTTGAATACAAATGATATGCCCGCTGACATATTGACTAAAAGTTTGTGTTCTCAGAAACATCATAAATTTATTGAGCAATTTGGTATCACAAGAGTTTTAAGTTAATATGTTTAATTTATATGATGTGATGTAATATCACTTAAATTTTTTTTTTTTTTGTGTTATTTCGTTATGGGAGTGTGTTAAATTTGTAACGAAATAACTTAATTAGTACATAGTAGCGACATCTACTTGTAAACATGTCAACCCTATTAATTATCTGTATTCGTGTATGTCTTTAATTCAAATAAAAACTGTTTAGTCTGTGACAAGTCAACGTGCGTTTCAATAGATACCGAGTACTCGTGCGGTATCGAGGGTAAGGTATCGATACTACTCAGTATCGAACCCCGAAGTATCGATACTACTCAGTATTGAGTACTTGCGAGCAACACATTAGGAGCTAAAAAAAAAAGGTCATCGACAGTAAATTTCATATCACTTTCTTGAGAAATCGAAGCCCAATGACCTTTTTTTTTTGTTTTAGTCCGGGCCCTGAACATAATGGTAGCACTAGACTCGGCCCACAGTAATTTACATGGTTATGCATTGCCAACACTGAAAAGTACTCAGTTTTATAAAAGTACTCGATACCGACGTATCGAGTACTCAGTATCGGGTATCGGGAACAAAAGTATCGATACCTACTCAGTATCGAAAGTATCGTTCGAACCCTAGTTATGAAGCGTTTAACAAACATAATATCATGCAATAACGAGAGATATTAAAAGTAGGGTTCTATTACTGGTAATTTCGTCAATTTGTTCACCCGTAAAACTGGGCACAATTAAGTGCAATAAAGTCGCACAGATGCTTCTAACATCCGCTACGAGCCACCCTCCGATAACTGACCTGTGCCATTTTGTCCAGGACAATACAAAATGGCCGCCCCCAACTGTCAAACGCATATTATTCGAGCGTATTCTATTCACCATTGTGTCGCTTACTCTTTGCGGGCCGGTGGAGTAATTTGATGTATGAATACTGTTAATTATGGCATTTATTTATTGTATCCATCTCGCCGCTCTCGGGGTGCACCCTTGGTTTTATTAGCGAACGCCCCAAACTTTACGGCCTTCGGGTTTGTATGGGGATGTTGATTTATACTCCCCGCGACTCAGATCGTGCGTGAAAACAATATTTTACGAAACTATTCAAATACAATTTGAATAACTTTTGTGAAGATATTGTGTTGAATCCGGCAGAAAATTACGTGTCCTTATTGTACTAATACAACTATCAAAAGCAGGATTAAGTTGAAAGGAAAAGAATCGTTTCCTTTTGTAAGAGGATTGCGCGAGTTAAGTTTCTTCGTTGTTTTTATAGACGTCGAGTTCGATTTGCGCGAGAATTTGCGTTTAAGGAGCTCGTTTATCAAGAGGACGTTAATTTTATTTAATAAATCAGTTTGGACGATGGCGGGCCATTAGTCACCGGGTCCGGGATCCAATACGGGGATTGCTCGGAGCAGTATGGCGGCTCCGCAGTCTCGGCACAAATGATGGCGTATGACGGTGATGGATGGAACATCCTCTTGTCTATGGCCCGCCGTTTAAGTTGTATTAGATGAAGCCGAATATTCAAATAGAAGCTTCTAATAGATTGACTTGTTTTGTTTTCGGTTGAGAACATTAGCATGTCTAATGGACACTGATACTTAAAGTAACGGTACGGCATTAGTCGAATTAAGTAATCTTTTGAATAATGTGCACATCATATCTAACAGCGGCTATCTTTATTCGGTGTTTTATTAAAAGATTTTATTAAAAGTAGTATTATATTAAAAGAAGAATTATTTTATTAAAAGATAGGAAGCTACATTTATAGCGTCCTGGTAAAATAGAGTCCTGGAGAGCTTAATAAAACATTGAAAGTAAAAACGACAAATGATAATTTTCAACAGTGAAAATGCATAATATTTAAAGTTATTGCGACATTGATTTAAAAATTTTGGCTCCATAAATCAAAAAATAAAGGATACACACAATATGTAAATAAATTTATAGTCGCATAACTGGGTGTCAGCGCGTAAGTGAACACGTTAAGCCGTAGGTAGTCCGTGTCATTTATTAAGCCTTGAAAAATGTGCACTCGCTTTAATCTTCCACTGGTAATTCTTGCATTCTACATCGCGGCATTACCGCAAGAATTCATGTCATCTGTCGCCTTTTATTCATTAAAAAAAGTGTTTATTTTTAATCTGCGCCACGCCGCGCCGCCTTAAGGGCATGTCCGTTTGACGTCGCGCGCACGCACGCTACTCGCGGATTATCACCCGTACAAAAGCAACGAGCAAACAGTTCACTACCCCTTAATGAATGCCTCCATTCTAATTACAACTCTATTGTGCGTAGACAAAGTTGATATACGGGTGCGTTTTCCGGAATTGAATCAGTATTTTGCTTTTGAGTTTCCAATATGAAGACGCGCTAGACGTTCGCTTTTGGAAATTCTGTTTTATTCATCGGCGATAGGGTTCGTTTCTAATTGCTTACAAATGTCAGTAAACAGCCGTAGGACGCGGTTCGTACGCGTGTCTACGCATAATATCATTGGCATACACTCGTGTCGGTGATGATTTGTCAACTTTGCTTTCGTTATTTAAATTTCAACTTTAAGCTGGCGGAGTAAAGTTGAAAGCTGAGTCGCGGGGTGTCATTTAGTCTATTTTTCTTTGAGGCAAGTCTAAAAAATCCTTTCACGTGATGATCTTGAACCGAGGATTATTAAAGGTACAGCCGCCAGCCGCCTTGCGATGTGCGCACCTAATAATAATAGTGGTATTGATTTATGTCGGTAGCTGCTCTAAATGTTCTACAATTATTACGGACCACCCAGTTCGATTGATATTTTTTTTCATTTACATTTCACGCCCAGCTTTTAATTCATTACAGTTTCAATAAAATGTACCTATATTGTTCTGCTAATATGCGTAGTGTAGGATTTGAAATATATTTTTAAATAGTAGAGCAGTTAGAAATAAGAGTTACCCACACACATGGAATTTACTTAGTGTAGAGCTTTTAATGGTGTACTGCTTACGTATAACCGTAAAATATTTTTCATGTTTCGGTTATAGTGTTAGTGCTCCTTAATGAGTGGGTTCCCAGTTCCCACTGTTCCCAGCTTGGCTCTGGGCTGGCAACACATTTATGAGGCGTTTGCTTTACGGATATCCATTAGCAGGACAATTATTTATCATTAGTTAGTCCTTGACATTGTCTTTAAGGACTGCACGACCAGTACCATAGTAATTAAAAATATTTGTACCCAGAAAAAACTCTCTGGCAGGTCTCTGCGCTTTTCTGCGGACGGACGGAAATGATGAAAGTATAAGGACACGATGACCCTAACGCTCCTCGCCCACGTCAGACTTTTTGTAGGACATATAATCGGGCCGATTTTTCCTCCGATTCTTTTCCATATTCTTTCTAACCGACTTTTTGTAGGACGTGTGCGTTGCACTATTACTATCAGTAGATACGTTCTATTTTCCTCCTACAAAAAATCGCTCACCGATTATCGGACGTGGGCGAATAGTCTTAAACAGGAGAGGGTCTGGACAAACAAAATGACCCATAACTGCAAGCACGACATGACATTCAACAGTTACCCAACACCATAATAATGTCATGACGAGCTCTGTAGATCAGATCTTGCATCAGAACTGAGGCAACAGCGCGGAATATAATCTTTAAGATCACGCGCGTATTTGCAAATATGAGTAATTGTAAACAATTAAGTAATCACACACTTAGGTACGGACCAGGAAATCTCTAGTTGCAGGTGATACGTCTAATGAAATAATCATTTGTAACTCTGTTTTAATTGCTTGTACAATGACCGTGAGAAACACCTGAGAAAATCGATTTGACATGATGTGGAGACCTGTTTCTCGACAATGTTAGATGCTGTAGTCGTTTGACAGTTTTTCCATAACGGATAAGATGTTAGAAAAATAATGCTTTAAACTCTTATACTTATACTTGTGCCCCTTTTCCATAGTTGGAAGGGTTGCTAACCCGTTGTCGCACCAGATAGTCACAGTGATTTAGGAGCAGACATTTCTTATGCGACATTTATTACAAAATTTGTTGTCAGGTCAATCACAGCGAATCCTAGGAGGGAATTTCTATGAGTGTTTTCTGTCCAAGTGAAAACTTCTTTAGTACGGGGGCGACTTGAAATTTTATGAAACGAAACTGTCCAGTGTAGACTAGAGATTAGTGGAGGCTAGAGACGGGTGGAGACTAGAGACGGGTGGAGACTAGAGACGGGTGGAGACCAGAGACGGGTGGAGACTAGAGACGGGTGGAGACTAGAGACGGGTGGAGATTAGAGTTGAGTGGAGACGAGTTGAGTTGAGTTGATTTTACATTCGTCTCATTATCTTGAAAACAAAATTTTAGAAAATTTCACTTCTACCACGTGTGAATTGCACACATTTTAATTTTTTTTATTAACTTGATTAAAACATTAAGCACATAGCTATTGGGTATCTTTATTAAAGTATCATTATTAACAGTAAGCCGACTGGTCCTCGTGGGGGAAAATGACCACGACCCTCCAAAGACAAATAATAAAAAGAACAAAATTAAAAAAGATCTATGTATAGCAACTTTGAATACAAGATCATTAAGAACAGAGGAGAAGCTTCTAGAACTAGAGACAGCAACTAAAAATATAAAGTGGGACATATTAGGTATCAGTGAAATGCGAAGATTTGGAGAAGGAATCGAAGACCATGGAGATTATATTTTACATCACAAGGGTGAAACGCCAGGAAAGTACGGTGTTGGATTTTTAATTAAAAAGAAATATATCGACAGAATAGAAGAAATAACGGGAATTTCTGAAAGAATAACTGTGCTGAATATTCAATTACCTTCACTCAGTAGTGACATGGAACAATGGTCTATTATTCAAGTGTATGCACCGACTGAATCAGACAAAAAAGAAGATATAGCCAAAATAGAATTTTTTTATAAAGATCTCCAAACTACTATAGAAGAATCGCACAAAAATGTAATTGTTATGGGAGACTTTAATGGTCAAATTGGAACATGCAAAAGGGGTGAAGAGTATAATATTGGAAAGTATGGGTATGGTAGTAGAAGTAAAAATGGAGAAAGACTAGTTGAATTCGCTTTACAAAATAAATTGACCATTCTTAACAGCTTTTACAAAAGAAGAAAGTCAAATAAGTGGACTTGGGCTTCTCCAAACGGACTCTATAGGAACGAAATAGACTATATTATGACAAACAACCCGAAAGCCTTCAAAAGTACATCCGTCATTAGCAATTTAAATTTTAACTCGGATCACAGAATGATTAGAGCAATCATGTCTACACAACACACAAAAAAGAATAGAAGAATGCATAAGAAATACAGAGACCTAGGTCATAATTACAGGCTAACAGAAAATTCAGAGAAAAGTTTAGGTGTAACGGAGGAAAACAAAAATGTCCCCACGCAAATTAAATATGACAACTTCATTAATCTCTTGAAAAAAGAGTCTGGAAAAATAGATAAAAATTATAAAATTGATATTATATCTTCTAGAACAAAAGAGCTACTTGAGGAAAGAAAACAACTTTTAAAGGACCAAAAAAACAAGACAACACGTAATAAGATAGCCGAATTAAGTAAAAAGATTAATGAACAAATAAGGAAAGATAGAAAAATAAAAAGGACAAACACACTGGTTAATTTCATTAAGAAAACAGGAGGAGTAAAAAAGGCGTATAAAGAACTGGATAACAAAAAAATTTGGGTCCAGAATATGAAAAAAAGTGATGGAACATATACAAGGCGACGAGCAGACATAATAAAAATTGCAACGGATTATTACAGGAATTTATACCGACGACAAACCCAAAGACTACCCATGGAAGAATATTGTGAACTTGAAATTTCAGACTCAATACCAGAAATTCTACACGAGGAGACAGAAAGAGCAATAAAATCTCAAAAAAATGATTCAGCACCCGGACCCGACTTAATAACAAATGAGTTACTCAAAAGCAGACCCAATGAAATAATACCCAGTTTAACCAACATCTATAACGAAGTTATCGCTACAGAATACATCCCACATGATTGGACAAAATCAACGATAGTACTGTTGCACAAAAAGGGAGACAAAGGAGAAATATCAAATTACAGACCTATAAGCTTAATGTCGAATATTTATAAGATCTTTTCAAAAATTATTTTATATCGGATTGCTAGGACACTCGACGAAAACCAACCTAAAGAGCAAGCTGGTTTTCGTGGTAACTTCTCAACCATAGACCATATACATGTCCTGAGGCAAATTCTCCAAAAATATAAAGAATATAATAAAACATATTATTTAGGATTCGTGGATTTCCACAAAGCATTCGATTCACTTGAACATGATTACATCTGGGCTGCATTAAGACAACAAGGTGTCCAACAAAAGTACATTAATATTCTAAAAAACATTTATTCAAAAACTACAGCGCAGGTAATGATGGAAACTGTAGGTGAAGAATTCCCCATTGAAAAAGGTGTTCGCCAAGGAGATCCCATCTCACCAAAATTATTCACGGCAGTTTTAGAAATGATCTTTAGGAATATAGATTGGTCAAATTACGGACTCAATATTAACGGCGAAAATCTTACTCATTTACGATTCGCAGATGACATCATCCTATTCTCTGAGTGTCCTTTGAAATTACAGAACATGTTGCAACAACTCTGCGATGAAAGTGCCAAAGCAGGACTATCAATAAACACAGAAAAAACGAAAGTAATGACCAACTCTTCACAGATAGACATTACAATAGACAACAAACAGATAGAATACGTAAGAGAATACATTTACTTAGGACAACTTATATCATCAGAAGATTTAATGCAGAAAGAAATAGATAGAAGAATTGCTAATACTTGGAAACGTTTTTGGTCACTTAGCGAAATTATGAAAAATAAGGAAATGCCCATGAAAATGAAACGAAAGGTTTACAATACATGTATCTTGCCATGTTTAACCTACGGATGCCAGACGTGGGCATTAACTGAAAACCTTCAAAATAAAATTAAGATCTGCCAGAATGGAATAGAAAGAAGTGTTATAGGGGTTAAAAGAAGTGATAAAGTAAAACTACGAAAAATAAACCAGAAAACAAAATTCAAAAAAGTGGTATCAACCTACAAAACTTTGAAATGGAGATGGACGGGACATATGTTGAGAGAGAAGGCAGAAAAATGGTCAAAAATTATAACAGAATGGTACCCTAGAGAAAACAAAAGAGGCAGAGGCAGACAGTCCAAGCGTTGGGAGGATGATTTAAAAAAAGTAGCTGGGCCACAATGGATTAGAATAGCAAAAGATAGAAAGAAATGGAAATCTTTGGAGGAGGCCTTTGTCGAAAGACAAGCTGTTGCAGAGACAGATGAACCGATCGTCGAGACATAAAGAGATATAATACTGTATAATAATTTAGAATTAATATTAAGGTTATATGTAAACAAAATGTTAACTAACATACAGCAATAAAGGCTTATTCATTCATTCATTCATTCATTCATTCATTCATTCATTCATTCATTCATTAACAGTAAGTATTCTCGATTCTGCTGGAAGAAGAGATAGGCAAGTTAAACTGGAGTATTGTGGGATTATCCGAAGTCCGAAGACAGGGGGAGGACACGATAATACTCAAATCCGGAAACTTGTTCTATCACCGGGAGGGCGAACACCTGTCCCAAGGTGGTGTCGGGTTTCTCGTCCACAAGTCCCTCGTCTACAACATTGTGCAAGTTGGGAGCGTGTCGGCCAGGGTAGCGTACCTTACACTCAGGATATCAAAACGGTATTCGTTGAAGGTCGTACAGGTATATGCGCCGACCTCGACACATCCCGACGATGAGGTAGAGGTTATGTATGAGGACATTAGTAGAGCCATACATACCTCTAAAGCTCATTTCACAGTTGTGATGGGGGACTTTAACGCAAGACTAGGTACGCGAAACGACGCCGAGCTGAGAGTGGGTCCCTTCGGATTTGGACGACGGAACCATCGAGGCCACTTACTGGCTAACTTTCTGGAGAAGGAAGATCTCTATATGATGAACTCCTTCTTCAGAAAGCCACCCCAGCGCAAGTGGACTTGGATAAGCCCTGATGGTTCAACTAAAAGTGAAATAGACTTCATTCTGGCAGACAAACGGCATATATTTAATGATGTCTCTGTGATCAGCAGGTTTAAAACCGGAAGCGATCACCGACTTGTAAGAGGCACATTAAATATCAATGTGAAGCTGGAACGGTCACGCCTGATGAAGTCTACGCTCCGCCCAACACCTGTCCAAATCCAGGGCTCTGAAAGCTTTCAACTCGAGCTGCAAAACCGTTTCGCGGGCCTGGAATCATGCGTTTCAGTGGACGAGTATAACACAAAGATGGTAACAGCTGTCCACGAGGTAGGATCAAAGTTCTTTAAGACCCGCCCCAGTGGAAGATCTCAGGTTCTCTCAGAACATACTCTCGGTCTAATGAGGGATCGGCGGGAACTATGTGTGCAGTCTCCAACCTCGATGTCAAAGTACCGACGGCTCAATAAACAGATCTCACGGTGCAGAAGACGCGATATGCGAAATTATAACACAAATCGTGTAAAAAACACTATTGAGCGGAACCATGGCTCCAAAGTGTTCGCTGGAGATCTGTGTATTGGTCAAAGTCAGATTACGAGGTTGAAGACCGAGTCCGGCACCATAGTCTCGACGAAGCCCGAAGTTCTGAGAGAAACTGAGAGATTCTACGGACAGCTCTATGCCTCCTCGCAAGCTCCACCTCCCCAGGAGGAGAGAGACAAGCGAGCTCAATTGACCCGGCACTATACCGAAGATATCCCGGACGTCAGCCTGTATGAGATTAGGGAGGCTCTGAAACAGCTTAAAAACAACAAGGCACCGGGTGATGACGGGATCACAACAGAGCTGCTGAGAGCTGGTGGGAAACCCCTCCTTGTGGCGCTCCAAAAGCTGTTCGATTCCGTCATCAATACTGGGACTACCCCGGAAGCGTGGGGCAGAAGTGTGGTGACGCTGTTCTTCAAGAAGGGCGATAAAGCCCTTTTAAAGAACTACAGGCCCATCGCACTTCTGAGCCACGTTTATAAGCTGTTTTCTAGGGTCCTCACTAATCGCATTGCACGCAGGCTTGACGACTTCCAGCCTCCCGAACAAGCAGGATTCCGAAAAGGCTACAGTACCATAGACCACATACACACACTACGGCAGATTATACAAAAGACCGAGGAGTATAATCTGCCGCTGTGTGTTGCCTATGTGGACTATGAGAAAGCCTTTGATTCTATCGAGACCTGGGCAGTACTAAATTCTCTTCAGCGGTGCCGGATCGACTACCGGTATATCGAGGTGTTGAAGTGTTTGTACACATCAGCCACCATGTCCGTCAAAGTACACGACACAGCAACGAACCCTATCCAACTGCAGAGAGGTGTCAGGCAAGGGGACGTCATATCCCCAAAACTGTTCACCGCTGCGTTGGAAGACGTGTTCAAGCTGATGGAGTGGAAACGACGTGGCATTAACATCAATGGCGAATACATCACACACCTGCGATATGCCGATGATATAGTCATCTTGGCGGGTTCCCTGCAAGAACTTAGTACAATGCTCGGGGACTTGAACAGCGCCTCACAACGGGTGGGTCTTAAGATGAACATGGACAAGACGAAAATCATGTCGAATGTCCATGTCACACCCGTACCAGTTGTTGTTGATGGCGCTGCTCTCGAAGTTGTAGACGAATACATTTACCTAGGACAAGTGATCCAAATGGGTAAGTCCAACTTCGAGAAAGAAGTCAATCGTAGAATCCAACTCGGATGGGCTGCGTTCGGGAAACTGCGTCATATCTTGTCGTCCAAAACACTACCTCAGTGCCTGAAGTCGAAGGTGTTCGAGCAGTGTGTGTTGCCAGTGATGACATACGGATCCGAGACGTGGAGCTTCACTATTGGCCTAATGCATAAGCTCAAAGTCACCCAGCGGGCTATGGAACGTACTATGCTCGGTATATCTCTACGCGATAGAATTAGAAATGAGGATATCCGTAGACGAACGAAACTGACCGACATAGCGCGGAGAATAAGCCGGCTGAAGTGGCAATGGGCTGGCCATATAGTTCGAAGGACTGATAACCGTTGGGGAAGAAAGGTCCTCGAATGGAGACCACGACTCGGAAAAAGGAGCACAGGACGCCCCCCGACAAGGTGGACTGACGACCTGAAGAAGACAGCGGGAATCCGCTGGATTCAGAAGGCTCAGGACCGGTCAGAGTGGCGCTTGTTAGGAGAGGCCTATGTCCAGCAGTGGACTTCGAAAGGCTGATGGATGGATGGATTCTCGATTCTATAGCGGCAATAAAGATATTACCTAAGAGGACAGCTAGAACCCTTGTTTTATGCCAACATAAAAATACCGCATTTTTCCCGTGAACAGAATATCATATCACGTGACTGCGTTCAATGTCATAGCGTTTGACTTATGGTTATTGTGCTCCCTGACATGGAAAAAAAAATTACTTCAACGTGAATTATTCGTAAAACGCTTCATACATTATCATGAGATTTACCTACTCCTTTCATCAAATAGGTACATCACATTTATCAAATACCTATGGAAGATCAGAAATAATTGTTCAAGTGTTTTTTTTAAGTTTTTGGTTTTAAGATCAAAGCAATTTGATGAAAAATGTTAATGTAACATTATGACATATTGGTTTAATTTAAATTGAATTTTAATTTTCATGTGAAAAAAGTAACATTTTTCGTGACCAGTAATATAAGCATTTGTTGTCAGTTGGACATTAGCAGCATCAGACGACACTGCATTGTTTATTAAATATTGTAATAAATTTTAAAATCCCAAGCCTTTAATTACATAAATCGGGCAATTTTTTTTAGATTAGATTAGAATTAGATTCATAAAATAATGTGAGACCGATTATAATATGCAAATGCCCGCGGAAGAGATACAACGCAAATAAATTTATCTCCAGACGCAATTAGATTTCAATGTTGTTTTAATTGTTGATAATTGCGGAGTTTATTTTATAGTAATGTACATTGGCTAGACGCATTCGTTTATCACTTAAACTAGTGGTTCACCCCACTTCGCCTGGCTTCGACAATGATCCATAGTACCACATCGTGCACTGTTAAAGTTGATAATATTATTGTAAATAATTGTGTTTGTTATAATGACGACCCGTGTAGCGCGTTGGTTAACTTTCGGATCGCCGTGCCAAAGGTTTTGGGTTCGATTCCCAGCGTGGCGGAAATTTTGATGAGTTTGATCATTGATTTGAGAACTGTTGAAGTAATAACATTTAACAACATTCCGTTCCTTGTTAAGTGTTCTCGAGCGGCCGGCTCCACAATACGCCACATCTCTGCAACAATGTATCCATATCTTTATTGTTAGCTTTCTGTAGGGCTGTCGACTTCCTTATTTAGCTTGATAATAATGATGACAACTATAATAATAATTATCAATTATATTGATATATTGCATCTACAAAGGAAACTTAGGTATAATTGAAAGCAGATAAGGATTTTAAAATACGATATTAGAATAACGGTAATTGAAAATGTCTGGGTAATGCGGATGTTTATTACCTTTATTCAAAGCCATAATTATCAGGTAGTACCTAACTAGTAACTACGTACCTATGATTATGAATTTTAATGAGTAATTAGCATATTGAACCACATCTTTATCGACCTAATGTAATAAGATGGATGATGTTGTTTTAATTCGTCTTTAAATTTATTTCTGAACTCTATTGTAACGAATGCTCAGACGAAATAACGCCTTAAATCACCTGGTAAATAAAATGTTTAAAAGGACGTAAGCCTCAATAAAACCATCTCTTTCCCTAAACAGTAATAACTCAGGCGGAGTTCATTAAAATAACCGCAGAGCGTTACAAAGGAGAGACAGGGGCGGCGGGGGCGGCGGGGGCGTTGGAACATCATTTCAATCCACGTTTCAGTTATTGACATCTACTTGAAGCCAGCAGAGCGCACCAGACTTGGGGTTGCGAACAGATGCGCACAAACACACACACACACACATACACAACACTGATTGTGGAGGGCACTTCACGTAGCGGCTCCGTCCGACTGATTTGATTGATACCTGCGAGTGGAGCGGGCTAACGAGGACGATTTGACCGATTTAAAGATGACCCGAATTGAACTGAACGATTATGGATGCCGATGGACTATGGTCATTGTTTTTTATGTAGGTTGATTTTGAATTTTGAATTTTGAAAAACAGCTGAAACGAGCAGACATGTCACATATTACGTGGTCATCGTCACTCGAGAATACCAGCCAAAAATGTTGATTGTCGGCCAAGAAAGACCAGAGAAGAAAGAAAGAAAAAAAGCTCTGAACCGGCTGAAACTCGAGTAGTTTGGTGGCTGACTCCAGAAAGTTCGTAGCATATTAATTGCATTTATAATAACACGATTGATATAATGCTCAAGATAACCATCGAAAGATAACCGACCTCTTCAAAACGTACATAATTTTTACCCATTAAAACTCCCTCGGGAATCATCCGGGGTAATGGAAATTTTGATTAACCTATATCTCCTAAATTCCTAATGTGTTAAGAGTTAAGACCTAACCATACACACGGCGTCCATAGCCTCCTGTCTATCTTGTCAGTGGGAATGTAAACATGGAATTGAGCGATTTAAATTTTAATGACAGAGCTGTAAAATGATCTATCAATAAGAGTGGCCATTATCCGCACATTTCTATATTAAAACTATTAAAAAGCAATAATTCAATATTAGCAGCTATTGAAAATTACTGCTTGCTATTAAAAGTGGTATTAACTTTCTTTGTTCCTGTCTTTATTAAAATATTCATACTTATATATTATAATACTAACTGCCTGGACAGACTTCGTTCTGTCAAAAGTTTTTTTTTGAGATGTAAGCTATCCTATCTTTCAAGTTGGATCAAACTGCACACGGTGTGCAAATTTGATTAAAATCGGTTAAGTAGTTTAGGAGTCCATCGCGGACAAACAACGTGACACGCTTAGAATAATAAAGGTGACACGTAATTTATATATATTAAGATATTATCTGGGAGAGGGATAGCTGCCAAGATGATCGAAGTTGTTATAAAATCCAGGGGCCCCAGGTATCGCTCAGATTGTTAAGGGTAAATTCGAACGTCTTCGAAAATTTTCGATGATCGGGCACTGCTAAAATTATGGGTTCGGGTCGGGCAAACCTTTGCACCAATTTCGACTGGCACAGTTGCGATATAAACCACAAACCATCTCCATATTCGAATCATAACAACATTTACGGTTATGTTTAAATGACTTCTCCTAAATCACTTCCAAAGAAGGTGCCATTAATTAGAATTTAATGGAAGTAACACGTAAAATTTACAAATAGAGACAAATTAGAGAGGCGTTACGCCTACGCGTGATTATAAAGATGTTATGTATTCTATTAAAGATTAATTTATTGTCAGATGTCGTAAAAAGTCGCAACTATGTAATATATTACGTTAAAAAGGTACACACATTTCATCGCAGTTATATATCATTTAGGTATAGCAGGTGGGCTAATTGTGAACATGACTAGACATCTATAATAGACAATAGTTAGGTTTACCTTCTGAAATACTTGACCAATTAAGGTCACAATATGCATACCATTTGTTATCCTATTGTTTACATATTGGTATGAAATATGAAATACCAAAATCATTAGTGAATAGTGTCGGCAATGTGAAAATTTAAAAAGCAAAATTAAGGTATAATTAATAAATTAAAATTAAAAAATTAAAATTATTAATACGTATTTGAGATCGTTTGTCAAGGTAGCTAATGTTATGTACGATATTAGTGAACTTACAAGGTTTAATTAAAACTTTCGACGCGGTTTTCTGATGTGGAGAGAACCGTTCTCAAACGGTATTAAAATAGCTAGCGACTGTCTATGATTAGGCCTAGAAAATTTTAATTATAATTTAACGCACCATCACTTGATTAGTGCATTCTAGGCGCAACCGTCGCGTCATCACCAGGGACCAGTAGCTATTAGATTTACAGTTGGTTTCCTACGGTTTTTAAGGAATTCCAATGATTTTCCGAGCCATACATAATTTTCTGGATGCTGAATTCTAAAATAGCAACAAAATAATCGAGGATATGTATTTACTGCGAAATATCACAAGCATCATTATAGCGATATAACGAAATAATTTCTTAATAGATTATTTTTTTCTGTAAAACAAAGTTGAAACAAAACTGGAGACATTTTGTCTCACACATAATTTTGCATATCCTTGTGCTTAGGAAACAGGATCTTTTAAACCAATCTATAAGTTTGTTTTGGTTTATACTCGTAAGTCTCAACCTCGTTCTAAGTCCAAAGCATATACATATACTGCAACAAGCATCCAGCTGATGTAATTGCGGTGATGAAGAGCATTCGACCTTGTAATGATTGCAGCTGACAAGTGCGGACAGATGTCATGTTTGTGTGTTAACAGCGAATCTAGATTGACCGATAAACGAGCATAGACGTTACCGTGAGTTCTCGATCGAACTGGCAATTTGCGTGTGTGAGTGAATTTTCATTGTTCTACCGTCCTTCCTAATTGCAAGGAGAAAATATTAGAAGTCTCAATATCCCGTGCATATCGCTGAAAATGAAATGGATCTATCATGCTTTGATGTCAAAAGAAAAGTTGTCACAGAATATTCATATCATTATTGGCAGATTGGCGAATGGTATCGGCAGTCAAATAAAGTATTACAAACATTCAGGACCTAGAAACAAAAATTAATCTATCGGACGGGAAAGGAACCCGAGATCTTTGCTTTTATAATAAGGCCATTACAAACTGAGCAAACGCATCCTCGGAGTGTCCTTAGCTAGTTTTAGTGTTAAAACTGTCGGAAGTTTTTTAAATTTATTTTAAGATTTTATTGAAAAATCAACTACATTGAAAATATCCTCAAATTAGTACTCATTGAGAATAAATCCAATTAGATTCTGTTTCTAACAAACTCTTTTACAAGGGTTTACAATATTGGCAAGCAATGTTCATCGAGATTCGAGTTCCAACAGTAGTACCACACGCTACTAAGTATTCAGCCGAGTGTCTTTGTTCTATTTCGACCGTATCTCATTCCGAACATGGCGAGATGAGATGTCCTCAAGTTTTTCGCTCCACAGGTCGCAAAACTTGCTTCATGACTTCTGTGAATTGTTTAGCAGTAACATGTATCACTTTTTTCTCTGCAATATTTTTAAAACATTCATCAAAAAATTATGTGTCAGCTCCGACGCTTGACTGGAGTTTAACGCCATCTAGTTTGCAATCGTCAAATCAGTAACAAAGGATGATGATGCTGATGATTGATGAATGATGATGGTGATGGTGATGTTTCACATCATCAGAATAGGATGTACCAAGATTATTATTATCATTAGATGGCGTTGTTACTGATCAGCCATCCAACGCCATCTAGATTCTGTGTTACGAATTACAAACATAACGCACAGAACGCATCGTAACGGATGAAATTTGAATTTACTCCGCATAAAATTTCATACCGCGGGCTTAAATATGAAAATTGATTATTACGTACATTTGAAAGTTCTCTGAGCAAAGTCCAAGTTTAAGGCCAAATGTCCACGGTGCTTTATTTGACGATTGCATGCAAGCTACCTAATAAAATATAGGCAATAGACAAACGTGTCGATGCCACACGATCTCCTTGCACAGATTTCATACTTGTACTACGCAAGATACGACACTAAAATTGTCGATGAAATAAGAAATTCACCAAAAAATATTTTCATGTACGTATAAAATGTTGTCTAGACAAGTGGCTCTACATCAAGAAGTTATCACATCTCAGCCAAGCTTCTAACTCTACATGTCCTAACTTCACAAACGCTAAAACTTATTGTTAGTCAAAATATTATGTGGCTTAGCCGTTTCGTTACGAAAAGAATTAAAACTTGTCTTTCATTGTTGATGTGGTTTTATTTGTAAGGTCACGTAGTTCGTAAATCAGTTTCGAGAAATTTTTATACTACCGCCATACTACCGCCCTGCCCTCTGGCGTTGCCCACGTGTTCCGGGGTACTAAGTACCCCTACCATAATTATATGTTATTCAAGATTATGGTCTACTAAAGTTCATGAAAATCCGTTACCAAGCATCCATATATCCTCACAATCAAACTTTCACATTTATAATATTAGTAGGTATATTTTAATGTTTAATGGAGGTATGCATAACAACCCGGTCATAATACTCTGTATAGACATATTAAAAAAATATAGATACGTTATGCCCTTACAAATCAACCAAAAAAATCTGTTCCGAAAAGAGCTACAACACACACGTTTATCTTTTGTTTCACTACACCGATCACATTGGTATAATACGCGAAGGCATTTTAACGCTGTATGTCAAATGTCAAGCACTTCAGACAACATAAAAAGCGTGCGTATCGTCTTGTATTGACAGAGCGACTACGAGCAGAACGGTCAATTGCCCGTTCTTACGCTCTTCCTAACGCGCTAGTGACATAATAATATGTATCTACCTCTTTTTTATATTATAATATTACTGTGTGATGTAAAGATGTAAGATCATGACTATTCACAACTTCACAAGTTATTCAATAAGGTACCTACTACCTACATACTTATGAAGCGATAAACAGATATAAACCTTTCCTATTTATAATAACATCATGATTAGCTACCTAAGTAGGTATTGAATGTAGACTGGTCACTGGTTACCGTTCCGTACTAAACTTCTCGTCTTATATTTTATGCTTTATGATGACAGCGTTGGAATCACGTTGGAATAATCCATAGAGTTTATGTGAAAATTAATTCGTTCTCAATCTCTACGTTGGAACCATTCCAGTTAATATAACAAGTCAATAAACTCGGTTATGTTTGTGCGTATTAAAGTTTAAACTGGAAATACTTTTGTAACTGCAATCAAGCTTTAATTAAATTATTAGTTTTAGAGTTAGGTACTTGTATTAGGGCTAGGTTGCCAAGTCGTACTCTTAAGGGAAATAGTTATAAAATTTATAGTACCTATTTGAAATTAAATAATTTGAAATTAAATTAAATAATAGTTAAATTTTAATTAAACTATCGTATGCGTCCACTTAAACCTTATTTATTAAGGAGGGTCCTGGTAGCCTACCTAATGTTCTACCTAGATATCATTTAATTCGTAATAACTATTAACATAAATCCATCAATTACATTTTTATCTTCCTTTTTGTAACTTAAAAATCTTGTTATTATATTATTATTTTACTCTTTGCCTTAGTGATCATCTGAAATGTTACTGGAAATTATTTAACGTGCTATCAATAGTGCCTAACTACTTCTAGTGAAACTTTGGCTATATAGGTTTTCAAAGCTACTTACACACACTAACTCTGTGGGTGGTGAACCTCCTTTCGAAGCAACGATGTTCAGGTTCAATTCCTGGTTGGAGCAGATGTTCCTGACAGATAATGTTTTTCGCTTATTGCTGACTCTAGTATAAAATCGAATCCCCACGACACATTTTTCGCGGTTTAGAGCTCAGAAAGATAAGCTCTTTGTCCTCACCCTTATTTACTCCCTGACACAGAAACCGAAAAAACGCAACAACGCCACTAATTCGCAGAAAGGCTGTCTACTTAGCCACACTGAAAACTCATATTCTTCTAACATGCACGAGTCAGCACCATCGGAATTAAAACCTGTGATTTATTTGCACAGCAATCTCAAAAAACCGGTGCACTAGCTTACCCTGAAACTGCAGTGTTCATTGGATTGATTTTATTTAAACATATTCATTTCCTCTGTGGTATTTTTTATCTGCCGGACGATTTACTACCTACCAACTAAAGGCAGTTGTGAACTCTTTCTACATTTAATTTTCAGAGCTAAAGAGTTAGAAAGGTTTATCTCTCTTGTTTGATCCACAATTCCTCTGATATTCTTGGTTTTACAGATGTCTGTGCGAAGCGACATCTTAACGCCTAACATGCATAGTGCATATGCCCATGCAGGTTTGGCAAAGGGAGATCTCCCGCCAGGCGAGGTGTGTTGCCTGGGAGGCGGCCGAGCCCCGACTGATGTTGTCGGAGCGTTTCTATATATTCTAGCGATCTTTAGAAACTTCGATAGCGTGATTCAGGGCGACGTCACGTCACCGTGTGACGCGTGTGCGCTGTCGCCACACAGGTACTAATGAAATTCATAAATTCAGAGTTATTCCTGCATGGAGTACGTCAAACTGCCCAAGGCCTCCACTGCCCTATATTCATCAGCCAAGTTGACTCAACCTCGAGTCGCTTCATAAATTATTTAAGGATTGGGGACGCGATTATGATACGGTTTCCTTTCCATTACATTCGTATTGCTGTCAGCGTAATGGTAAGCTACTGTCGACCTACCACCTGCCACTCCGCCTTTTAGGGCAGAACATTTCTAATTACAAATATATTTGACACTTTATCTCGCGAGCCATAAGGTCCAAAACCCATTTACGTTTCTGGAGCAATGAAAGGTTTAAATGAAATTCGTTTTGGCACTCAATTTGCCTTGCTTCGCATTAAATTATGTATGGGTTTATTCGCATTTGTGAATAAGCCCCTTTTAATTGATATTGCAGGGCGCCGTTAATTTCAATCTGGACACTTCGGGCAACCATTGCCTCAGTGACAATTTGATATGCATATTCATCTATTCTCATTAATTAGATTCAATGGAACTCTGTTGCATATATGCTGTAGTATTTATGTACAAATATCAAACGGAAATATAATTCCTCTGTAGTAATATGGCCATTCTATTATGTAGAACAGTATTGATGGCTTGCCGACCATAACAGAAGCAGAAGATCTCTTAATTACTGGTTCCCTGACATTAGGCGTAATTTGTTGACTGAAGAAGAACGGTGGTGTGAAATCCTAAAAGGGTCTGTTATTCCCAAGAGTGTAACTCGAACAAATGGGATGAGCAATTGAATGGGTTGAACTGAACCTCTTACCACTTAATTTATAATCTCTTACACCCCCTTTTGTTGGAGAATGCTTGGATTCCTATAACTATGAGTCCCAACGTGCAGAGATAAGACTTTTTATGTGCGTGCCTCTATAATGACTGCAAAAGGCATTCCTCTTGAAGACAACACAGTGAAGTCGTCCTTCCTGTACAAACATTACTGTATTTTACGGACTCGGCAGCTACTTAAGAACCCGAGATTTACGAATTTTATATCTCGAGATAAATAATTTAAAGATTTTCGTGCACGATAACGAAAGCAGTGTTGAAACTGCGAAACTGTACAGTTATTTGGTCCAACGCCGGACGTGCAATCCGTATCGCCGTGACAAGTGACAACTGAAGTGATGTTATCGGCACTGTGGGTACCGGGCACTGCAGCGACCGCTCAACTAAAGTGGCAACGTATGTTAAATTTAAAAATAAATTTTAAGTTAACTCGAGAGCGATGATCTCGGTGGTTTTATTCGATCTCCGTTACTGCTGGTCAGATTGTTTAATAATGTGGTAGTAAAATAATCGGATATTTTATATTCCCATCTCATAAATATTTTGTTTAATTTCACTTGTGCCAATTATTTTTAACAATTTGCTGCCATGCCTCTGCCACGCTAAAAATGATTAGTTCAGAAAAAATTAGGTACATACTCATTTCAGGGCTTTCTGTAACAACGGCGATTTGAATTTTCTCATTTGCATCGATGCTGTAACGCGTTCTGACGACTCCCTGAGTAAAGCATTTGGTTGCTGCAACTTACTACCGAATACCAGGAAAATCATCGATCGCCAGTGCTTTAAATTACGTGTTTGCGGAGGCCTTCAAAGTCTATAGAGATACTTACCTGAAGAGTTAGTCTTTCTTAGTCGGCAAGTGATGCCTTTGGTGTCGCTGATGTCCATGGGCGATGATAGCCACTTACCATCAGCTGGATCGTCAGCTCGTTTGATGGCTATTGCCATAAAAAAGTTAGTAAAAACCAAGTTAGCTCAAGACGAAATCCACACCGCACGCTCCCACGTGGCCGCATGGCAGTTCCGTTATCACGTCGCATCGGGATGACGTGACGGAGTGCGTTACAGCCTCCGCCTGAGAGCTGCAATATAACATGATTGCGATCTTTATTGTATGCTACGAGTTTATTGCACGCGCGAGCCGCGAGTCGGTGATTTTGTAAAGCTAATGTAACTTGCAAAACATGTGTTCTACGTACATTTGCAAGAGGACATCTCTGTTGGCAGAAAAGTCCTGTGGTTTTTTTTGGATCGGCAACACGCTGCTGCTTTGAGGTGTCTGATGTCACTGGACGACGGTGATCACTTATTATTTTTTCATCAGGTGTCTCGTCTTTTTCTTGACGAGTTCTATAAAAAAAGCAGGAGATCTGAATAATGAACCGGCGAATTGCCAGTCGGACTCACGCACCGAAGTTTCCGTACAAACTTGTAGATATCGAAACTAGCTAACGAAAAAATATATTGAATTGAGTAACAAACTTAACTTTGCCGTTGGAATATCACAAAAACCTCGACATTGGTCGCGAAGTCGCAATTAATTTACCAAAAGCCAAAAGCAATTTTTTTTATCCCGACGGATACAAAATTGATTGATTTAACGTTTTGTTGGTAACGTAATTCCATCAGCAATCATTTATATGACTTGTCCGCACGTTAAGTTCGTATTAGCACGTTCCCCGTGACCGGTTGCGATGGTCCCAGGTCATTGAAGATTGATGAAAGTATCCTTTCTTTCTTGCGTAATGTCCACTTGTATTTCTTGCGGAATGGGTTTCATGTTGCGAGCGATGCAAGAAGATATGGTTACACTTCCGGTCAGTTCGATTTCCGTTCAGTGATCTGTTGACTGAATGTATTGTCTGTGGAACAATAGCCTGAAACTTAGCCGTATTCGAGGTTTTAGTCCTTAAGGCCTGTGAGAAAATATCAGAAAACCATTTCTATTGATTCTGCATATTGTTGTTATAGATTTGTGAAGTCTGTTGACCAACCGCAGGCATGAATGGTTATAGTAATAGTAGTGGTAGTAGTATTATCGGGTTAACTTCACTCTACACCAAACAGTAGTGTTCTGGTAATGATTATTTAAAAAGTTAGAGACTTACAGGCCAAGCCTAAGATAAGGAGGAAAAACATAAGGTCTAAGCGGAAAATTGTTTATTGGTGGATAATAGTATAATTTTAATAAAAACGTGCTCTGTTTGCTCCTATTTTTAATCCAAAATCATCCATTGTTTCAGGTAAGCAGTCAGTTTGGTGAGCTTATTATTTTGGAGGAAATCTTCTACGTGTGATTCGTCGAGACAAATACCTGACCGATTGTGTGGTAATTAATTGAATTTTTCCATACTTTTCGGTATGTACTGCGACTGTATAGGCACAAAATAGAGATACTACAGAAATATAACACACACACAATACAGCGCTCTTGAGCCATGCACACATAGACACTGTCTATGGACACGAAAAATAAGCGCAAAGATCAACGAAAATTAAAGTTGCTGCCATTACTGGTCCTAAAAATGTGTAACTGTGCTGTGAACAAAATGAAATATTGAACGTTATAAACAGTTAAGAATGTAGACTCAAATTCCGTTATTTTAACAAAAGCTTCTATCAAAGATTATCAGAATATTGAGAACACCTGTGATTTATTGATAAATAATAACACCGGCTATTGTACCCCGATGATAAGTCGAAGTCCACAGAACTGTTGCACAACATTCGACGTTCCTTCTCTCTAATTATACTTTTGTACTTAACGTACCCCAATCAAACCCACGACCATACAACTCACAACTCTATGCAGTGTAAAATTAAGTCTAAAATTAATGATATCCGCAGAGGACTTACGTTCTTTCGCGATGAATCACACCGATGTCGTGATTCCACCATGATAAGTGAAGTAATTACAGAAAATTTCAAATAAATGTTCACAGCGCAAGTAGCCTTCACTGTCTCTTAGAAGCTCGTGAGCACCTTATATAGAGTTATATTTATATTTTAAGACAACCTACCTTGGAGTATTGTCACGTAAAAACAGTCCGTCTGTCAAATCACAATAGATATAATCGGACTCACATGCTATCAATGTAAAAATTCAAAAGATAATGTCCCGTCTTTAGAAGCTTTACAAAATAAAAAAAAATTGACAATCTGTGGTTTTATGAGAGATATTCAAAATAAAATTTGAATACGTACGTGCAGTCAACGCAACAGCCCTTGGAATAATAAACAAAGTATGAGCACCCCTAACGTTTTATATGTTGGTATTTATGTGGTTGACGTTATAGAACACCGTCATTAGCCGTCAAGTGCTGCCTACGATATGACCTAGACGTCCTAGACTATAGCACATTTCAGGTCTCATTAATATCATGAAGGTGCAGAATATCTATAGAACTTATCGAGTATAAATTTGCTGGAACTCACCTTTCCAAACACTTCCTCTTCGTCTATCTCAATAGCCACTTCGAGTGTTCATCGACTTGATTCGTCAACATTCAAAGATACCATGAAACATCAAACGGCCTTGATTCTGCTCCTCGCTATTATCATCGTTGGAGCACCATCAGTCAGTAATAAAATCATCCAAGTTTGTGGAAGAGACCTAACCAAGATGGTTTTCAATCAATGCTATGGTCAATCAGCCAGTAACAGTAAGAGATTGTCTCCTGCTACGACCCATGGTAAAGACTCCGGCGTCTATGTTTGGCTTGCGGTGATTAGTGAAGCCCATTCCATGAGGGGATCGAGAACCAAAAGGTATATCGCGTCCGAATGCTGTCTTAAACCATGCGACCTTGAGGAACTATTGGCCTACTGCTGAATATGACGATCGATAGATCACTTGTACTTGTTGATGTTTGAATAAATTTTATTTGGTATGTTGATTCATTTGAAACGTGGAGGAAATTTTAAATTCCCGAAAAGGTTACTTTACTTAATTATGTGCTTATTAACTTAGGTGAGTCATTACAAGAAATTTCGTACGATTTGCCCTGCAAAAAAAGACAGTCTGTTTTAGGGTCACCAATAACAGTATTAGAGCAGTTGCTAGTTAGAAGTAATGGATCGCAGATTTGTGGTTTACGTCATCACAAAACTGTTGGTGCATTTGCATTGTAGATTTTTTTTGATATTTATAATACTTACTAAGGTTGCGGTTATCACTTAACATAATGTTATCTACATATCCGTTGAGTACTTCTAAGTCAATAAAAATAACTATTCGTAAAAACGTAAATCACGGCTTATTAAATTTCTCTTTGAGAAATAAAAAGTGTTTTTAATTGTCTGTTTTTAATCACTAGCGTCGATCGCTTAACACCGATCAGCGTGGGAGTAGTGTGTTCACGTCGATTGGTAAAAGTTATAACAAATTATATTTACTCTCCCGATATAAGTGATATTACAGCTACAGTAATATATTTTACAATTACAACAGTGTGTGAGTAAAAAGAGCTTGAAGCCGCCGAAACATTGCTTGATAGCGCCATCGGAACGCAGTCCCCTGCTGTTTGTTGAGATGGTTCAAGTTACAGGTTGCTAGCGACATCTAGTTGTATAAAGGTTAAAGGAATTTTAATCATAAGTACCTTTGTTGAAACGTTAATTGAAATACAAAATAAAATTAATTTAAAGCTAACTCATGGCTAAAATTCGTAGTTGCGGATCTTGTGAGCTTCGTTTCTTACAAAAGTGCGATACCAAACTAAATTGCACATCTAGGTATGTACCAGGTGGTATATAGTTAGTAGGTACATACAAAATACTTAAAAGTAAAAATACACCCGTTTTACTTTTTACTCGTTTAGTAGTAACTTGATAAGTAGTTAGGGGAACAATCATAAAGTGTGGTGTTGGCAGCATCCACAATGTATTCAGGTCTTATTAAGATCTTTCTAGCACCCTCTTGAATATTCATGAACCTTCTTACAAAGTGGGGAGATTTCCTGGCAACCTACATTCCACCTACCCTCCTTGATACTAACTTGAAACTTATAAGTACCTACGCTTTGTTACTGTCAGCTTTTTAGTTATACATATTACATTATTTAAAAAATAAAATAATTTTAATGGATGACTATACAAATTCGTATTATTAATTCATCGTTCGATTAATTCTCGATATAATTTGAAATATTCGAAGAATATGGTATGCAATAATATTATTATTATATGTATTATGGGTTTCTTGTTAATTTTATTTAGTTTAATGTAAATTTAACCATTCAGAACTCACACAAACTACGAAAAATTTGACCATTTGAGCATTTTGACCATTACATCATCCGCAGGTCAGTCTAATCACAGAAAAAACGTCGTAAAGTTTATTTGAACTGAAAAACTTATTCGTAATAACTAGAACTTAGATCTGAGCGAGTAAGGTATCCGTAGATGCATCAATGCAACCAAATTTAAATTAGAAAGGAATTAGAAAGACACATTAATATGGCCGATTGTACGATCGACTGCTTCACGACCGGTTCTCGTTTCCCTGTTAACCAATTGACGCCGTTTAACAAATAATGAATAGAAATCCCTAACGATGTTCGTTTTACAGCACCTTTCGCTATTCAAAGGTATTTTACACCAGAAAATTACGGACGGCTGTCGCTTAGGGCGCTTGCAGAGTAGCTACACACGTAATTGCGGCTCGTGACAAACCGACAAACATTCTTACATTTTCATAGCCGATAAACGTCATTGTCGTCCATAGAAATGAGCAATACCAAATCAGCGAGGCACTTCAAAAATAATGCTATTTTTGGCTCAGACATTCAACGTATGCATTAAATTATGATAGCTCATTTTTAATTAAATAAGAACTTAACTATTATATGGCGGCTCCATTCTAGGAATCTGTCCAGCGCGTCTTACAATATCACAGATAAATTTAACTTGTATTGGTAGGTACACATGTAATTAGTTAGTTACGTAGATATTGCAGTCGAGGCTTTGGTCTTAAATATAATATTGGTTCTTCCACAAGCCGTTTTGTTAATTTGAGTAGTAAGTCAAAATATTAATGGTGCCCGCTCCGATATAATTCTGACTTGAAATATTGTGTTCTGTTATTTGATTAACGGTAAACATACTAGACTTTACCCCAGGTCATACATTGTACGTTAAAACCCCATAAATCTTCATCATTTTAGTAATATTTACTGTAAGATAACAATAAGTTGCCTTCATGTTGGCAGGTGCGTAAACAGCCTTAAATGTTACAACATCCTCTCATTATGTTTATTGCCAGCTTTTGAATCGGCATGACCACGTTAGTGAAAACATATGAATATATTAATATACAATACGTTCTAATGAACCCAATCATCAGTGATGATGTATGTTTGAGTTGTTCGTTTTGAAACTAACTGTGAGATAAATCTTAGTTTTATTGCTACACCTGTTAAAATATTACCATTTGTGTTAAGTTTATCGACTTTACCAGTTCCTTGTCGCCTAGGAGTAATTAAATTTAACGTGAAACTAATACATTCAATTAACGTAAACGTGTATTATAGCCACACGCTTTACGAGTATGTTCACCAAAGATCAGCAACAACATTGAACACTTTTTTATGGCTTGGAGCCGTAAAACAATACGGTACTGTTAGAACTATTTAACAGTTATACTCACAATTTAAAGGTCATTACTATCATGATAATTTAAATTCAAGTGATATACGACACACAGTTCCTGGGTCGCGCGGTCGTGGTCGCACACAGTCGCAGTCGCCCGGTCGCTAGCAGTCGCTCGGTTTACGACCGCTGTAAATATCTGTAAAGGACTCGTAAACACGCGCTACACTTGTTAATAATGCTATAAAAATATTATTATTATATATATATACTAGTGGGTGGGAGGGAAGGGAAGTTCTATACAATGATTTTGTCTCCTTGAACTTTAATTGATTTGTTTTGTCGTCTTTCAACATAAGGTTCCACGATTTGTGCAGCTTTCAATTAGGTGTTATCAGCGTACAAAATTCAAATATTAATATCTCTATCGCAGTAAAAATATATCAATAACAGACTGAATACATGAGCACTTTTACTTATTTATTTTATTGTACTTAAAGCAATAATCATTTATGACGTAACTCCGAGATTGTTTTATACGACATGTTATTCTGGAGCGTTATTATCTATAGTGACTCGATAACTTAACGAGTATATAAAATTATATTGAATAATTATTTATTTATTGGAATCAGCTATAAATACATAACGATTTGCCATTTCTTCAATTGCAGTTGCAGGTGATAGGATCTGTCAGTTTTAGCTCAGGGTCGACCGTATACAAAAACCCCGTTTTTAAATAGGTGATACGGTCGTCTTACAAGTCAGTCGCGATGGTCTTTCAGGCCATCGGGTTTGGAGTGGCTACCAATAGGTACTACATTCAAATAGGAAACAGTCATAGTCGCAAAGTAAAAATACCAAAGGTTGCGTTCATAAAATTCTATTCGCTATTGAATAGGAAATACGGTTTTCTGAAAAGGTTTCTGCTGCTGATGATCAGGGGAACCGTGATTTAAATGCCTCAGTAAGAGACATAGGGGAACTCGTTGCATCAAAGGTTTGCCTCTTACTGTCGTAATCCCTTTTTGCTCCATCACTAACCATCAGGAGCATCTCTCTCATTCTCTCCTTTGTCTTCTTAATGCATGCAAATAACTTCTAGGAATGTTATTGTGTCGTCAGCTTACTGCGATGCCGGCGTGATTTGATTACAGGTTATTCGCCAGTACTTGGCTGTAGAAGACCAAATGGGCTATAATATTAACGGGGACAATTCTCGGTCGTAACCCGTCAGTGGCCCGTGAGTTTACGACCGTTGTAAATATCTGTGTCCGGTCTTGTTAATACAGCCAGTAAAAGTATTATCGACCTCGTAATGAAATGCACTCGTAGATGTAATGAAAATCAGCCAGTGACATTTATGAAGAAAGTTTTGTTTTGTTTTAATTAAATTAAATAAATAAAAAACGGTTTTATTCTCACGTCCCTGCAGTATGATTGCCTTGTTGACAGTGGACTGCTTTTTTTGTCAGGTAAATGTTAGTCCGACTGGGAATCCAACATAGCGCCATTTCTTCTCGTTGCCCAATATAATTTTGCCAAGTGAGTATCAGGCCACGCGCAATGTAGGGTTCTGTTTTGGTTACGGAACCCTAAAAAAAGTGTTCGGCTTTCAAATGTTAGTAGTTTACGGTTCAAAAAGTAGCAATCTATTTGTCTGCATATTAAAATTCAAACAGCAGTCGTACAATTACGGTTGGTTGGTAATCGCCATGTGGGTTACAGGGCCTTTACTGTATAATCTTCTTGATATTTTAAGTAGATATAATGTAATTAAAATATGTATCAATTGGATCGAGGATAAAGACTTAACTAAACTAACTTTTTGTTATACTAAACAGTCCATTAAGCGAGTGCTGCCCGCATAAAGCCAGTTAACAGTCGATAATCTCGTTTAAAATGAGCCAAATAACAATTAAAGTGACTTCAGTCACAATCTCTCGCACCGATCCCTAAAGAGATAACTTCCTAAGTGGATACTATTGTTATCTGTGAAGTGGCTAGGGTTGGCGACTGGCTAGATCTCACTTTCATATTAAAAAAAATTACATTATTGCCATTTTAATTTCATGTCATTGCCCGCATTTTTTCTTTCTGTTTTGTTAAGATTTTTGTCAGCCAAAAAGTTAAGATATCCAGACAGTCTAACACAAAACCACGATGAGAATTAACGTAGGTATTCCACATTCAAACTAGTCCTTGATATTATTGGAATAGATCCAACACTTTAATTAATTAATGAGTTGAAGATCCTTATTCATCTGGTGATTATAGCGGAGGAGGTTATTCCGCTCAATATTCTTTCGCCGCGGCCGCCAACTTTGGATCCAAAGATAACAGTTATGTCAACCCTACAAGCAAGTGATGTCGATAAGATTAGACAAAATTTATGAGCTTAAGGCCGAAAGGGCGGATTGATACAGAGTTGATTGAAACATCACTATAAACTGTCCCTTCCCTTTCCTATTGTATCGATGTATTAAGGTATTTATATTTGGGTTTTAGAAATAACCCGCTATAAAATAAATTTAAGTAACCACAGCGCACGATTGTTGATACCCGGTATCTCTGTGTGAGCAAATAAATATGTTTATAGACATTTGAGTATGAGCACCACCACATATTTGATGTTCAGTGTTACCATATTTAAAGTATTGTTACTATTATGGCTTCTGTGGTATTGTTAGGATGAATTCCATGGGGGATGATATGGCGACTCACCAAAATACGGCGTGATGGGTTACAAAGCAACCGTAGAGCAAAGGATACGCGAGAGACGTTCGAGGAGAAATCCATCAATACAGTTATTGCATTATGCGAGGATGGGAAAATTAGGTAATTCTATTAGTGGACATTTCCTCGCGTATATTCTATTAAGTAGATAGCATGTCCGACTTCTCTTAGTTTACTTTAGTTATTACAGAAGTTCAGGTAACGAAGAAAAAACTTCGTCACACGGCTCTCCTTTATGAATATAACAGACACACCTAACATTGTTAAATATTGACATTAGCATTCGTCTGCAACGCCTTCAAACTGCGCGATTAACCTCCCAAATGATATAATGTTGAAACAAATCCATAATGCGTGTTGATTACACAGGCCACGTCAAATATTTTCAACGCCACATTTACATGTCGGATAGTCATTTGTGACGCGCTAATCACACGGCTCCTTGGTACGTTACAAATTATGGATTCTCCATACCTTATTAGAAAGGTATAAACATTAGCGATCCCGCTCTATCGTCCCACACGCTGGGGCGGCCAAGCTGCCACCGGGAAAACTAGGACTAACTATATAAAACAATGGACATTTGTGATCACCGTAGATCATTAAGTAATCCGTTACCCGAGAAACAGATTTTTGAAGTGAAAACTTCTTTAGTACGGGGGTGACTTGAAATTTTATGAAACGAAACTGTCCAGTAAAAAAAGACCAACACATAAATTCTAAAGTGAGATAGGAAGCATTGTACGGGGGTAGGGTAGAGGAGTGAGGGGTAGGGGAGCGGAGCGGGGCGGAGCGGAGTAGTGAAACCTACATTTATCATCTTCCCGAAATTTTACATTCGTCTCATTATCTTGAAAACAAAAATTTTGAAGGTTTCACTTCTACCACGTGTGAATTGCACACATTTTAATTTTTTTAATTAAAATGATTGGAAAAATAAATGAAATGATATTGTATTTTCTTTCATTCGGTGTTTCTTGTCAATTTCGGAGATATAATTCAGTTTTTTAACCGACTTCAAATGAATTTTACCAAGAAAAAATTATACGACTTCAAAATTGCTCAAAAAGTGGGACCACAAGACAAGCACCAGCTTTCGATTAAAAAAAGAATCATCAAAATCGGTTCACCCAGTCGGGAGTTCTGAGGTAACAAACCTCCTTTTTTGAAGTCGGTTGAAAAGGAGGAGGTATTCAATTCGACTGTATTTTTTTATGTTTGTTACAGTCTCTTAAGTGATGTTTCATAACTTTCAAAACGCAATATATTCAAATAATTTTTATATGTATAATTTTGTTACGTTGGTCGTAATTTTGTTTCTAAGAACCTGGCCTGTATGTAAGAATGTCCCGGTAAACGGTCCGACGTGGCCGCAGTACCCAATACTCAACGGGTTAAGTCGATCTGATCCCATCAAGCTATTAAAACCCATCTCTCGTGACTCCATCCGACAAATTGTACGATCGGTGATGGTGTAAGTGATATTAACATTTTCATGTGCGAGTATATGAAACTTTCTGTTAAGGTTATTGCAACGATCGTAACATCTATTGGAAAATGCAAGAAAAGGTTTAAAACCTAAGTAAGATAATGCTAGTTAATACCTTATATAAATTTTATCTAATTAGTCAACTTTGAAGTTTTAACACTTCCTTCCACCAGATGGTACAAGATAATTGCCGTCCATGAATGCTAGTTGATTCTAAAAGAATTAGCGAAGGTACTCCACTGACTCCACTGAGTTAAATACCTTGATTAAAGTCAGTTAAAGCCTGCTTGTGGTAAATATCCTATTTAAAATCTGTCGGCGTAGCATTATGAGGACTGTATGAGATGGTTGGCGACCGGGAAAAACGACTACTAGATACATGTGATTGTGTGCAAATGTTAATATAAACATATACATATATAATAACTAACATACCTATTTTATTTATCTAATGTAATATAGGAGCTGCGATGTCCCTAACACACACACACACACACACAGACAGAAACACACACACGTCAAACGTACGAGTCTAACATCCCTCTTTTTGCGTCAGGGCAAAAATCAAAATTGAATCTGCTTTCTTGTTGCAACGCATTTTTGATTTAGTGCTAATGATATAGTGGTGACCACACTGACCACTGCAGCACTGTGACGAGTTACATTACTTTGCTTGCTGCTCGTTTCTCAGCGTTATCTAGAAAACATTTAATAAGCGTAGATATTAAAAAAGGGGCATAAACATAAAGAAAAATAGACATAGTTTTCTTAGCTCTTGAGAAACGCTTATGACTTACCCCACGCCCTCCCGCCCGAGGTAACACCTCCGCCCGCTCTGCACCGGGGCATTATCGACGCCAGCTCCATAACAATCTTTATTTTGTTTTGTAGTACTTCATCAAAGCTCTTTATGCACCAGTCAAAGATCGCTAATTGAATACTTAGGAGTGTCTTAGAGCATTCATTACATAAAACAAAGCATGCATCTACCGAAGAGGTAAAGGGCGTTAGCGTTTTTAGGGTTCCGTAGCCGAATGGCAAAAAACGGAACCCTTATGGATTCGTCATGTCTGTCTGTCTGTCTGTCTGTCTTTCCGTCCGTATGTCACAGCCACTTTTTTCCGAAACTATAAGAGCTATAACATTGAAACTTGGTAAGTAGATGTATTCTGTGAACCGCATTAAGATTTTTACACAAAAATATAAAAAAACAGTAAATTTTGGGGGTTCCCCATACATAGAACAGAAACTCAAAAATGTTTTTTTCATCAAACCCATACGTGTGGGGTATCTATGGATAGGTCTTCAAAAATGATATTGAGGTTTCTAATATCATTTTTTTCTAACCTGAATAGTTAGCGCGAGAGACACTTCCAAAGTGGTAAAATGTGTGTCCCCCCCCCCCCCCCGTAACTTCTAAAATAAGGGAATGATAAAACTGAAAAAAATATATGATGTACATAAGCAAACTTACAACGAAAATTGGTTTGAATGAGATCTAGTAAGCATTAGTAATAATACTTCAATGCTAGTAAGTAGTTTTTTTAATACGTCATAAATCGTAAACCGCAAAAAACATTGATCAAAGTTACAACGAACTACAAGAACTTTTATATTATGTTACTTGCTGCTACGGAACCCTTCATGGGCGAGTCCGACTCGCACTTGGCCGCTTTTTATTAATTATGTTCTGCTGAGTAGCCTATGGTTTAGGAGTATCTATTCTATATTATATCTTAATAATCTAATTAAAGACCTGGTGAAAATAACAAATCTAATAAAATTGATTGGTCGGAATACTCTGAATGAAACAAATGACAAAATAGTGCAGGTTTACAGTAAAAGGAGTGAAGATAACAAAATAAAATTAATCGTTCCATACCATTTTCACACCAACATTTAAATTAAAATCATTCACATTCCACGGATCGTGTTGCCAGCGTTAGTTTTATAATTGCCGACTAACCACTGGACGCGATAAATCTATCTCATGAACATTTTATATCTACTAAAAATAAAAATAAACACTTTCATTAACGTGGCTACGACATGGTTACGACAAATTAATCGTAACATCTTTGTAATATGCCTAATTTTAAAATAGACCGACGCAGCGGGAAACTAAGTGCAGTTGGCGCGAAAACTTTTGGCGCGTCATTGTGTATTGTGTAAGAATGACAGGAGGTTAAATGGGGTTAAATTATTTAAATTTATACATGTTTGTTTTGTCATTTCTATGCGATTCTAATGGGGGAAATAATAAAATTGATAACCGCTTGTTTTATTATTGCCCGAAGGTTGACCGGTAGAGAAAGCTTTTAGCAATAATTCCGCCTTCGTTTGTTTCTCCTGCTTCTTTACTTCAGGAAGATATAGATTATAAATGAATATTAATAATATAAAACTATAGGTGTCTATTAATATATTATGTATTTAAAAAATCCACAGGTAACTTTATCGCATACCAAACAAAAGTTATAGGTTGTATTTTTAAAAGCGAAATGCCACAGATAATATTAAAGCCCCAACCTCGATTTTAAATTCCAAACGCTGCCTTCCATGTCGAGGCCAGTGACGGATTAACCCTTAAGCAAATTAAGCAATTGCTTAGGGCATCACGTCTGGGGGGGCACCAGAAGAAGCACAAAAAAATCCGTCTCACTCACTCGTCTCACTCACGTCACCAAAAACCACACCAAAAAAAAAGTTTCTAGGACTAATTTGAAAATTCGCGCGTTTTACGTTGACATAAAGTTTGACCTAGAGTTATGACCTCGCTCCCGCTTGTCCACTCGCTGCCCGCTAGTGCATTCGGCAATCAGCCAATCACGAACCACCCCTTCCTCGCGGTCGCCCGTCTGGCGCCAAATATTTTGTTTATTGAGTAATTGTGCCGGCCGGCTTCTATGCATACGCAATACAATTAGTTTGATAATTAATAAGTAAGGCATTATTCTAAGAGTAAGGCAATAGTTTCAGTAAACTAAAAATCTACGGTGCTGTGTGAGTCACACAACACAAATTACTGTGACTGCATAGGCGGATCGTGAATTTGTGGGGCCCTGGGCTGAAACAATTTAGGGGCCTACCAAATAACTAATAGCCATTTTGTCAAAAAGTTGTTTTCGATAGTAATGTAGATAATGTAGATATACCTAATATAGAAAAAATAGGACAATAAAATAATTAGAATGTGACTTAGTATTTTTGTATACAGAAAGCAACTGTAGAACATTATTGCAAAATAATTAGACAGGTTATGTGTAGTTACGTTATATAAATTATGAAGCAAACTTTCTGCATTTTTCTGCTGCAAATTCCTTTATTTGCTCATCACATTCCTTCGTTAAATCACAATTTATAGAAAGAACCTTTCCCCGTGTGGTGTCCGGGTTCACTTTGTAGAACAGCACCACTGCCGTTCTTCCTGGGATGTCGTAAAAGGCGACTAATAGGACAAATCCAGAAGATGGGCAGCAGCATCTTCCTGTGTTGACGAATACCGGTCATGTCACCTGCGGTCACCAACTCGCAATAGCCAAGCGCGGTGACTATGGCTATTACCCCCATGGCCGGAAAAACCACGGCTTTAGTAGTTGAGAGCTACTACAGACGTTTGTTTACCTCCTCATGCGCTCCTGTCCCCAGACAGGCGAATGACAAGCGAGCTAAGTTGACCCGACACTGTACCGAAGATATCCCGGACGTCAGTCTGTATGAAATTAGGGGGGCCCTGAAGCAGCTAAAGAACAACAAGGCACCGGGCGATAACGGAATCACAACTGAGTTGTTAAAAGCTGGAGGACAGCCTATATTGCTAGTGCTCCAGAAGTTGTTTGATTCCGTTATCAGTAGCGGAACTACCCCGGAAGCGTGGAGCAGAAGTATGGTGACGCTGTTCTTCAAAAAGAGTGATAAAACCCTATTGAAGAACTATAGGCCCATTGCACTTCTGAGCCACGTGTACAAGCTGTTTTCAAGGGTACTCACTAATCGCATAGCACGCAGACTTGACGACTTCCAGCCTCCCGAACAAGCCGGATTCCGTAAAGGCTATAGCACCATGGACCACATACATACACTCAGGCAGGTGATACAGAAATCCGAAGAGTATAACCTGCCGCTATGTGTAGATTACGTGGACTATGAGACAGCCTTCGATTCTATCGAGACCTGGGTGGTACTGGAGTCTCTCCAGCGGTGCCAGATCGACTATCGATATATCGAGGTGTTGAAGTGTGTATACAAATCGGCCACCATGTCAGTTCGATTACGCGACAGAAGCACGAACCCCATCCAATTGCAGAGGGGTGTCAGACAAGGGGACGTTATTTCCCCGAAACTGTTCACCGCTGCTTTGGAGGATGTGCTCAAGCTAATGGAGTGGAAAGGGCTTTGCATTAACATCAATGGTGAACACACACCTCACACACCTTCGATTTGCCGACGATATAGTGATCCTGGCGAAATCGCTGGAGGACCTCAGTACTATGCTAGGGGACCTGAACAGTGCCTCACAACGGTTGGGTCTTAAGATGAACATGGACAAGACAAAAATCATGTCTAATGTCCATGTTACACCCATACCGGTAGTTGTTGACGGCACTGCTCTCGAAGTTGTCGACGAGTACATTTACCTGGGACAAATGATTCACATGGGTAAGTCCAACTTCGAGAAAGAGGTCACTCGAAGAATCCAACTCGGCTGGGCAGCGTTCGGGAAATTACGACACATCTTATCATCCAAAATTCCTCAGTGCTTGAAGTCGAAATTGTTCGAGCAATGCGTGTTGCCAGTGTTAACATATGGATCCAAGACGTGGTCTTTTACTGTTTGCCTCATTCAAAGGCTCAAAGTCACACAGCGCGCTAAGGAACGAGCTATGTTAGGTATTTCACTACGAGATAAGATTCGTAACGATGAAGTCCGTAGGCCCGGCTGAAGTGGCAATGTGCAGCAAGGCTATTCTGTTTTGTAACTCGACAGCGGAATCCGCGATGAGTGTCAAAATTCCTTGCCAAAATTGACACTCATCGCGGATTCCGCTGTTGAGTTACAAAACAGAATAGCCTTGCTGGTCACATCGTTCGAAGGACAGATAACCGATGGGGTCACAAAGTCCTCGAATGGCGGCCATGTCTCGGTAAAAGGAGCACTGGTCGCCCCCCGACCAAGTGGACTGATGACCTAAAGAAGACGGCGGGAAGCCGCTGGATTCAGAGGGCCCAGGACCGGTCGGAGTGGCGCAAATTATGGGAGGCCTATGTCTAGCAGTGGACTTTAAAAGGCTGTTAGATAGATAGATAGATAAAAAGAACTGACAAATGATTACATTGTTTTCCTATATTTGTTTTCTATACCTATATGTACACGCACATACACGCTATATGCACGTGAGTTGATTGATCTCAGAGTTGCCAACCTTATGATCGAATTTTTTAAATTTTTTCTTTTAATTTTAAACATTATTTTTAATTCAAAATATCTCCTATTGTTTTTATGATTATTTTTTTAATCGAAAGCTGGTAGCTGTCATGTGGTCCCATAAAAATTATATTGAGATCTGACAATGGCATCCATGAGAAAACCACATAAGTCGTAAATTTGTGTTAAGATGTGCGTGACAAATTGACGAATAACTCAATATCACGCCAACCGATTTCCATGATTCTTTTTTTAATCAAAAGCAGGTGCTTGTCATGTGGTCTCACATAAATTTGAACGAGATCTGACAAGGAGTTTTTGAAACTTTGAAGTCTGTTATTTTTTGTTAGTAAAATTTAGATTATTAGGCGGTAAAGGTTTAGAGACCGATTCTAGTTGACATACGGATAGGGGGGCCCACAGGCGTGGATTGCTTAGGGCATCAAGTAGTCTTAATCCGTCACTGGTCGAGGCCCATTGTGCTGAGTTCAGAAACATAATGCTTTCAATACACAATGAGCAATTCATTACATTACACAGTTTCTGAACGCAAAATACGCAAATTAAACTTCGACGGTTCAACTTAGCCAGAGGTTTTGAACGCGCTCGTTTTAGAATATATTTCCGAGTTAAATTCGGTAAATAATTATCGTCTTTTTACGTCGGAACATCAGTTACTGCAGATAATTTTTAATCGGTATCCTACAATGGCCGTTGAAAATGTATGCCATATGTTTTCCATCGTACGATAACGGTTTTGTGAAGGATTAATATTACAAATCTATACTTTTACTAACAACATTAATATTGTGAAGTAAAGAATTCATATAATGAAGTGCTGTAATGGATTTTCCATAGAAAACGATGCATTGGTGCATTAGACGAAGACGGAATAAGAGTAAATCTCAAAGTCGAGTGTGACCTATAAAAACCGCAACTGCTATTTCTAACCTAAAGATACCAAATATGTTGGGTATTTGCGGTACGAAATATAGACAACACATTCCCTCATACAACTTCAAACTTAATGGTTCAATGCCAAGACCCTAAGAATAATGAGTCGGAAGATTATAAGTAAATGAATTTGCTTGTCGGATTATGACGTCATGAAAATCCGCTTAACTCCGAGCTCTTTGTCGCACAATGCATGTTTACTCGTGGCGCAATAATGGAAAATACCGTATGTTATAATAAAATATGGAATGAGAAAAATAAGATGTTACATATTTCTTTTAAGTGTAGAAATGATAAAATCATCACTACAATGGAAGTCGCAAGGCTTCGCAATTTTTACGATTTAATAGACTTTACCTGTCTTTATGTACACAAAGGCCATTTGATTGATATCGAAAAAGTATGTTTTTGTGTGACTTCTCTTAGAATAAACATACTTCGTATGTTTAGGTAAATAACTGTCGAATAAAACTATGAAGCGTGAATAAAGACGACCACGGACAAATCCAAAAGGAATATCAGACGCGTTGTCGACCGAACAAGAAGCGAGACTACTGACTAGCTTGATTTGATACTTGTTGTTTGTTACTTGTGCTTATATTCGGGATTGAATTGGGTGATAAAGAGCCCAATATCCAATCTGGACCTGGGCCGGGTACCACCTCGTCCATTCAGGATGTATGGACAACGCAGGTTGGCTTGGATTCAAGTATGGAGTACAAACAATTTGATTCAAAGTTGTGATGTCTAGTTTTCATGATAAACAAAATGTAGTGCAACGAGAGAAAAAAATCCTTTTTTTAACCGACTTCAAAAAAAGGAGGAGGTTCTCAATTCAACTGTATTTTTTTTTTTTTTTTTTTTTTTTTATGTTTGTTACCTCAGAACTTTGGACTGGGCGAACCGATTTTGATGATTCTTTTTTTAATCGAAAGCTGATGGCTGTCATGTGGTCCCACATAAATTTTATTGAGATCTGACAATGGCATCCATGAGAAAACTACATAAGTCGTAAATTTGTGTTAAGATGTGCGCGACAAATTGACGAATAACTCAATATCACGTCAACCGATTTCGATGATTCTTTTTTTAATAGAAAGCTGGTGCTTGTCATGTGGTCCCACATAAATTTGAACGAGATCTGACAAGTAGTTTTTGAGAATTTGAAGTCGGTTATTTTTTGTTAGTAAAATTTAGATTATTAAATATGAGTTTTGGATATAACAATATTAATTTATATTTGGATTTTTTAATATATTAATTTATTTAAAAACTCCGTTTCCTGCTAAAGTAGTTAATTTACATGTTATTACTAACGGCATGTGACTGGCAAAACGGGCAAAGCGAAATGCATTCGCCTTCCTTTACGCATTATCATTGTCCACAGACTAAACAAGACAAATAGTTGTTTCATTGAACGGCAACCGTCATGGGAAAATGACATCACTAGTTTAATAAATGAACCGACCAATAATGTTACTTGGCAGAATGCGTGTGCGACTTTTGCCGTGAATAATTCTGCTACTTTATGAGACTTACGCCCCAACTCAGAGTCACTAACGGTTACCTAAATCGCTCCATAGTACCGAATTTGTATTCTGATTCTCTACTAAGGAGCGATTTAAGTAACCGTTAGTGACTCTTGAGTTGGGGCGTCAGTTATCTACTAACAGGACTAATTATGTATTTTGAATTTTGTTTTAGATATTATGTATATAGTCATATATTTTAGTTTTGTTAGAAGATAATAATATTGTCTCTCGTAGACCCTTAAATTGTATGAGATACTGTAGTGTTTGTACTGCTATTATGGTTATAGCAGTAATCATGTTATCTCGAGAGCACGGGTAGTGGGGCAACACTGAGTCAGTCACGAGACAGCCGTAGACGCAGGCAGACGTGTTCCCCTACCACTGGTGACGTAACGAGCTAATGCAAGTCAACCATATCACTATATCCAAATATTACGGAGCACGTAAGTACAACAACTACTACATAATGGCGACGAGGTCAAAAGGTCAGTGCAATAAATATTTTATTTTGTGTTGATAAAGGAAGAGTTGGAAGGAAAATAACACGTCGATGCAAGAAATAATCAACAGACGAATGTTAATATTAGTGCCGAATAGTTAACTCGAGAATTTGTTTAGGTGTGCTGTAACTTTAAATAACGTATTGAGCAAAATCATCATAATTATCGAAGTTCTCTCTCTAATTAGGTATAAAAATTGCCGCCATTACCGCTACCTACACAATTCCCTTTGTTTTCTGAAAAATGGCATTGATTGACATTGTAAAAACAACTGTGCGGTGAGTAAAAAGTGGCATTTTGTGTTATAAGCGTAATTCACGCTACTGAAGTAATAATAACATAAATGACATTTTGGATATAGTGTCACTTATTTAGCTGAAAGTGATAGCGAGGCAGGTTTTGTTTTTAAATAAGAAGTGATATTTAGTGTTTAGCTGTGTCGTTTTAAATATAATACACAGTATCATTGAAGTATTATTACTAGCGTATAGAACGGACACCGCGAGCACAATGTGTGTTCCAATGAATTGACGCCGCGCGGCTTCAATGTCCAATGGATTCGTTCGATTTTGGAAGGAGAACAGGGGCTCAATTTTGAAAATAGAACCTCCCGGCGGGGACACACATTTTGTTCGAGATGTCTTCTCCATGTATACTTATACCTCAATGCACAGTATCGATCTGTTGGAGGGATTGCTACATAAATGGAGTATTGCGTGTGGTGCCGCGTGTTTGGTTAAGGTTGCGTATGTGTGCCAATGAGAAAAAGTGGCATCATGCGGAACTTTTTCTGAATATATTTTTTGAATAACTACTTATTTACTAGCATGTTTTTAGTGCCTAACTAAAAGTAGGTTGGGCGAACTGACGAGAGAGGCTAATTGCAACGATATATTTCAGTTTTCTTCATAGATAGTGATCGCAATGTTGAGTTGAAAACTTTGAATGGCTATACTGAAAAACTACTATTTTGTAAAGCGCCATTTTTTGTTTTAAATGAGCGAATGGTGTCCGGCATCCACTCTTGCGTGTGTGTGTTGCACAGCAACACTTAGTACTAAAAAGGAGATAACATTATACAAATTATGAACTTAATTATAGGAGTAGGGACTTTAAAATATTCAAGAATAAAAGGGTTCCCTAAATTAGTGAAATTTATTTAGGACTAGCTGTTTATTTAGCACTCTTCGGCTTTATAAAGTATAGATTTTACTACCATTATAGATGGCCGCACATGCAAGTTAAGTTTAATTGTTGAGAGTGAGTTTGCTTCTTCACGGCCATAAAACTGTAACAGTAAGGGTAATTGTCAATAAAATTAGCTGTTTTTATGACTATTAGTTATATTCTACGCAGGTCCTGGGTTTCATTCAAACGTAGTTTTGCTTTAGTTACAAAGTACATGTGTAGGTATGATAAACTGAAATAATTGCAGTCGTTTTGATATGAATTCTGATAAAAAACGGAACTGAAGTTGTTTGATAAAAATTATGTTCTGTTATGAAAGTATTGCATTGGCAGTATCAAACATACATACATGCCTAGCCGCCTTGGTATACATGCAGCCATGCACTTGTATTTCTTTTGAAAATAATATACATAAACTATCACAAGCTGTTGTAATACGGTTAACGTAATTTAACGTTGCGGCGCCGGGTCCCTATTTCAGCTTGTAAGTTCTTTGTGATTCTTTAGCAGTCTTTCCTTTTGGTATTTGACTATCACGGCTGCACTACACGGCTGAAAATATAATAACATAATGTGGGTAATCATAAATAAAGTCGGTTTGATGGGCGGTAGCGTAAGAAGGAAAGAAACATTTATTCCGTCATAAGAATAGCAACATCGTTAGGGTTCTATGGTGGATGTGTCACTGGCGCGCCGACGATGAGGAGCGCGGGAGCGGGTAATTGACCGTTATGGTCGTGGTCGCTCTGTTAACACATGACGCTTTTGTTGTGGTCAGAAGTGCTTGACATTTGACATACAGCGTTAGAATGCCCTCGTGTATTGTACCAATGTGATTGGTGTAGTGGAGCAAAGGATGGGCGTGTGTGTGTGTTGTGGCTCTTTTCAGAACGGAGTTCTTGGTTGGTTTATAAGGGCATAACGTATCTATATTTTGAATATCATTGCGTATTGGGAGATGATAGGAAGTTCCTATCATCGTTCCTATTAGGAACCATTATACAAGCCACGACACCGAAATTCAAATCTTCGCGATGAGACAAGTTTATTTTTCTAATTTAGTTTTTGTGTTGAATTTTATAGAATCTATTGAGGCAGTGAGGGTCAAAAGCGCTTGCGAGCTAGACGCGTTCTTGTGTTGTTACTGTGATTAAACTAAGTTTTGTCACGGAAATCATATTATATATTTATCATTGAGTTATTCGTGCACAAAAGGAGTAAGTTTTTATTTTTAAATTGAGAACAATAATTGTATTTGTTCGAATGGGTGCAGCAATGTTTAAAATGTTGCTATTTATTATTGTAGCCTGAGGAAAGCGCCCTTTTGAAGACGCACGATTTGATATGCTGTAGTAAATTCATAGCCCTGGAGAAGCCGAGCCTTGGTTTTGACAGAATTCCACAAAAATCGTGAAGGAGAAACTCTCCTGACGTCCAAAAAATATTTATTAAGCTGGATGTATTTAGTTATAAATCGAGAAGTCCTCTTTAAACAGATTTGCAGATTATACCAATGCTATGACCTTAGTAATTAATAATTTTAATAGATTACAATTAAAGTTTGGTAATCTAATCTAATTAGCTATAATGGCGCTACCAATTATTGATCTACTTAGGTTGATTTCGGGGTCATAAACTCATAATTAAGTACTTACCTGCCTGAAGGATTGTTGACGTGAGTAATTTGATGGACTTGATAGGTCATAAATTTTGGTGCATAATGTACTTATTGCAATAACTATAATGTGTGTGTTAGGTAGTACGAACCTACATGAAATTGTAAATCGTGCGTGAGTGTGTGTGTCAGGTAGTACGAACCTACATGAAATTGTAAATCGTGCATAATTGTGTGTGTCAGGTAGTACGAACCTACATGAAATTGTAAATCGTGCATAATTGTGTGTGTCAGGTAGTACGAACCTACATGAAATTGTAAATCGTGCATAATTGTGTGTGTCAGGTAGTACGAACCTACATGAAATTGTAAATCGTGCATAATTGTGTGTGTCAGGTAGTACGAACCTACATGAAATTGTAAATCGTGCATAATTGTGTGTGTCAGGTAGTACGAACCTACATGAAATTGTAAATCGTGCATAATTGTGTGTGTCAGGTAGTACGAACCTACATGAAATCGTAAATCGTAAATGATTGTGTATTAGGCAGCAAATGCCTTACGATACCAATTAACGTACATACCTTTTGTGACACGGAGTACTACATGTGTGTGTATTATTATTGATGCGTGTTTTTCGGTAAGATGTTAAATAATCAAGTCCGAACTGATATATATTTAATTATCGTTTACACATATATAATAATACATGTGTAACACATAAAGATAAACTTTCAGATTAATTTTATTCTTTCACAAAAGGCAACCCTGACATTGCCAGAGAGGATAAGCGACAGTGTTAGAAAGGAAGGCAACTCATTACGCGTTTTGATTAGCACTGTGCGATCAGAATTACACTTTATTGCGTTGGAGCCAGAGTCACTATTTATTTAAATGATTTTTCGGAATTTTTCTTAGTGCACCTTCTATAATTATTTATAAATACTATTATTTATTCTGTGTTTTTAGTTAAATTCAGAGTTAAAGAAAAAATTGTATTCAAGCTAAAGTTACAATGAAAGTAAAATTTAAAAGGCACTCTATCTCGAAGAGTCATAGAAATCAGAGTAAAATCAACCAATAATAATGAAGTTTAGTTTGCTTAACATAAACATACGTTACTGTGTTGTGGGCAGTATGAGCCCTCATGAAATTGAAAATCATACGTTACTGTGTTGTGGGCAGTATGAGCCCTCATGAAATTGAAAATCATACGTTACTGTGTTGTGGGCAGTATGAGCCCTCATGAAATTGAAAATCATACGTTACTGTGTTGTGGGCAGTATGAGCCCTCATGAAATTGAAAATCATACGCAACTCAGTTGTCGGCAGTATGAGCCCTCATGAAATTGAAAATCATACTTTACTGAATTGAAGTGAGCTGTCGGCAATATGAGCCCTCATGAAATTGAAATCATACATTACTGAGTTGTCGGCAGTATGAGCCCTCATGAAATTGAGATTGATACATTGACTTGATGGAAGTAGTAACCTCATGAAATTTAGAATCATACATACATTACTTGACTAGACGGCAGTATAGGTCCCATGATTTGAAATCATAGTAACTAAAGTGTGTATGGACCTCTTGAAATTGAAATCATTACTGACTAGACAGCAGTATGGGCCCTCATAACTTTGAAAACCATACAAAATGTAGTTATTTTGTAAACATATTAGTTATTTGGCGTGATGGAGTTGAGATGTAGAATAAAGATAATGAATAGACGAGGTATTTCAATGAATGACTGGTGTGTGAATGATTGGTATCGGCAGTGTCTGATTCATATGTGACACCGTTGGGTCCGTTGGGATCCGTTGGATCCGTCCATTCAGGAAGGACGCCTAAATAAAGGAAATTCCTGTTGCGAGTCTAGCCATGGTTGGCGTGTTATGGTCGTCGGTGGGACCTAGTTTATATTACGTATATAAGAGGATTGTCTCGCAAGTAAAACTTTAGTCTTTAAAAAACGAAAGCAGGTTGTAAGCTGTACGTAATCTGTTGTTGACAGTAAACCACTTTTAGTAATAATATAAATTTTCATCGAGTTTCTCATATTTCCTGTGTTTGTTTTACCAGTAAGTTGTCTATTTAAAGACAGAAATGACGAGGTTTGTTTGAATGTTGGTATGAAACCTAATAACTTGGCGATCTTGATCAAAGAGAGAAGAAAGAGGGAAGTATGAAAAGCTAAGAGGTGATGTAAATAATTATTATTTAATAAAGATAGAAGGAGAACGGGTGTGAATGGGAAAGGTGTAAGACGAAAAAAGTCTCAGGTGTTGTTTCAATGTTTAAAATAATTGCAGTGAAAGTATAATCTACATAAGTAATTCTATACGAAGCATGCATATGACAGTTTGAGTTTGTTGAGGCTAGTGAAGGCACCCAGAAGGCTCAAGTTTACAAACCGTAGCCTGCTTCATACATATAGTGCGTGTTACAAATGTGTTTGTCTAAGTAACTGGAATATTGAATGGTATAGACGTGGAGTGGCCTTTGAAGGCTTGAGTTGCGATCAACTGCAGAGTCGACTGTGGATCGGGCTCCATATTAAATAAAGATTTTAATAAGGAAGGGATGTAGTGTTTGTACTGCTATTATGGTTATAGCAGTAATCATGTTATCTCGAGAGCACGGGTAGTGGGGCAACACTGAGTCAGTCACGAGACAGCCGTAGACGCAGGCAGACGTGTTCCCCTACCACTGGTGACGTAACGAGCTAATGCAAGTCAACCATATCACTATATCCAAATATTACGGAGCACGTAAGTACAACAACTACTACAGATACGATTATCATATTATAACGATGACCGATGGCGACCGCTCGCCCGGTCGACCGTCACCACACTCATCACTCGCATAATGGATCAGTTATCTATGATTTATTCACTGCGTTTACTAGTAGCTCAATCCTCGCCCACGTGCTTGGAAGACAGCTTTCAACTGCGAATACATGCATATGCTAGCTGTGCCCCGCGGTTTCACCCACGTTAATTTATAGTTCCTGAGATTAGCGCGTTCAACCAAACTTCTTCAGTTTTTAGGGTTCCGTAGCCAAATGGCAAAAAACGGAACCCTTATAGATTCGTCATGTCTGTCTGTCTGTCTGTCTGTCTGTCTGTCTGTCTGTCTGTCTGTCTGTCTGTCTGTCTGTCCGTCCGTATGTCACAGCCACTTTTCTCCGAAACTATAAGAACTACACTGTTGAAACTTTGTAAGTAGATGTATTCTGTGAACCGCATTAAGATTTTCACACAAAAATAGAAAAAAAAACAGTAAATTTTGGGGGTTCCCCATACTTAGAACTGAAACTCAAAATTTTTTTTTTCATCAAACCCATACATGTGGGGTATCTATGAATAGGTCTTCAAAAATGATATTGAGGTTTCTAATATCATTTTTTTCTAAACTATAGCACTAAACTATATAGTACTAAACTAAAGAATAGTTTGCGCGAGAGACACTTCCAAAGTGGAAAAATGTGTGTCCCCCCCCCCCCCCCCCCGTAACTTCTAAAATAAGAGAATGATAAAACTAAAAAAAATATATGATGTACATTACCATGCAAACTTCCAACGAAAATTGGTTTGAACGAGATCTAGTAAGTAGTTTTTTTTAATACGTCATAAATCGTAAGCCGCAATTTACCTCGATCAAAGTTACAACGAACTTCAAGAACTTCTATATTATGTTACTTGCTGCTACGGAACCCTTCATGGGCGAGTCCGACTCGCACTTGGCCGCTTTTTTTTATTTAATATTAGTATACCTATATAGATGAGCATATTGTATATAAAAATATATAAGTTTAAAATCATATTGTATTGTCATAAAATATGGGTTTATTTACGACTCATTAGAGCGGGTTTGTAATGGCTTATTTGAAAATTGGTCACTGAATAAGAGCTCAGTTTGCTTCTCACAATTTCGTATAGTAAGTACTAAGTAAGTACCTACAAGTACAAATATCACACAAGGTGTGAATAGTGTGATTGAAATGCGGAGTCATGCTCATAATAATAGTATTATCTTGTTTATTCGTGCAAGTGTTTTTGTAGGAACATAAAACTTGCCTCCGAATTATACCTAAGATTTAATATATCGAGCCAATAAAGTTAACTGCCTATTTATTTAAAAACTAATTCAACAGAAACAACAAAAGCTTCCGCTGTCCATTTCACCTAAATATTTTCTCTAGCATGCCCTTTAATACTACAAATTCGGGCACCGATGAATCGAATTAGTAACCTATATCGAGGCGAAGTCTTCTAAGTAGCCGATGTACACTGGGGGTCGGTGGCCAATCGATCGGCAATGCATAATGCAATCAGCCCTACTGCCCCTTAGTAACTGCGCTCGATGCTACGTAATTTGATAGCATGAAACTTTTAATTTGCTTGCATCGCGCGCATGGGACCCGGCTTTTTAACAAGACTAGGTACCTATGTTATGGAAGTTTTAAGTAGCTTGTTTTTGTATCAGTCTTCTGTATGTTCCTATACCTAATACACTCCATTGGCTTCTAATATTGGTGATTGAAGACTAGTGACTGAACCCAGGCTAGATAGAGTGGTAAACTATCAAGTAGCGGTTATTAGGTAAAAGAAAGAACTTATTTAAGATACCATGTACCGTGAGACACCACGCCGGAACGAAGTTTTTTCATCTTAAAGCTTTTTCATGTTCAAACTAATCCATAAACACATCGATAATGAAACAACGTGTTAAGAGTTCTACATAGCGTCTAAAGTTTTCCAAACCGAAGCAGTTTTGAGAACAACCCTCAAACCCTCAACACGAACTCTGCAATCGGGAACTTACCGAACGCATTGATGATGAGAACTTCAAGCAGAAGTTACTGGAATTGGAGTTAGGGCGTGGGGACAATATTCCGCTCTTAGATTCCGCTCCCAAACTTGAACTAGGACTTGATTTAGTTAGATCTGTTTGAAAACTTTACTGCACTCGGATTCCGTATTCAACTTATCAAATAGTTTCGCTTTCATGAAGCTATTTATATTTTTAAGCAGCAAACATTATTTTAGAAAAATTTATGTACTCTGTCCTGAAAACTAAAAGGACTTGAGGAAAAATGATATATCAACTTTACACAACATTGGCCTGATGAAGTATTGGATGTCTATAATACTTCATACGTACCTACCTACCTACTGCCTAAAACAACAATATTGTTTAAAAAGTTTTACACACGTAGCCACTCCAATCTCCGCGTATTTTCCGTAAACAAAACTCTAGGGTTTTCTTTTTTCATTGTCAGTAACAATCCAGTTCGATTGAACGAAAACAACACTTATTTTCTTTCCCCGTGCCCCTATATAACGGAACGAGCGATTTTCCTATCTCTAAACTCACTCCATAACTCCAAGTTGTCGAACACTACGTGAACAACTTCGTTCCAGCACTAAATTAGACCGAACTCGGACTAGCGAACTTAGCGACAATGGTTTGCGGGCTACAGCAAACTAAACTTAGTCTAACTTCCGTGTCTGTTGTTTAATGAGTGAGGTTGTTGTTCTATACCGCAAGCTCACAGCATGTCAAGGAACTTTGTATAAGGGCGCAAGACCTGGTGGTGTTGATTGTGAGCGATCTAGAAGAGCGGGTGGCATGAATAACACGAAGAACAAATTTCGTCCATGACCTGAACAGACATTTATCTCTAATACAAATGTCTTCTTCAGCCGGGAATCGAACCCAGGAACTCCCTTCGCAGGCAGAGTAACTAATCTCGCTAGGCCTTGGCACTAGCTTTACACCATGCAATAATAAACAACTTAAAGTCAAATATGAAGAAGAGTTGGGGTAAATACGTACCTACATTTGAACCGAGAGACCAAAGTGGAACAAACAAGATGGAAAATTGGAAAATTATTACCGTCATCATGGACACCGATAACTCATCAAAGACCTTCGGATGCGTTACCGGCCAAGGAGAGGACAAGGAAATAAATTGGCTCTTATCAATTTTTTTATCATCATAAAGTACAAATAAGTACGTAGGTATTGCTTAAATAAAATATTACCTAAATAAATACCTACTGTGATAATATCACGTAGCGGAGGGGTGCCTTGATCCCCCAATCGAATCACTATAAAACATAGGAAAGCAAACAGTCAACTAATAACCATGCAAATCCTGACAAACAAACTGACAGGCGGAACTGGAATTAGGTTTGACCAATTTTCGTTGAGCTCCCTGCTCCCCTGCTCTCCGCTATGCAATTAAGTTTTATTTTGTCATACCTGTGCAATATGCATACTGTGATGGTATTTATTATTCAAGTAATTGTGATTCAAGTATTTTTTTAATCGATTAATGAGCGGACGTTTGTTTTGATAAAAATAGTCAATTATGTGTAGACTCTCGGAATTTTTTTAAATTAATTAAGTTCGTAATTAATAATTCGTGTTATCTGATTATTCTATATTATTTTATTTACAAGGAGAAGATAAAGTGTAATTTTATTATTGTTGTGTGATTTTAATTGTAATGAAATAAATTCTGATGTGTCATATTCATTCATCTTAACCAATATTTTTTCCATCACGAGTTCCAATCAGGAAGGTTTTAAAACGCAATTCACTGCTGAACTGACTATGTTTAATTTAAACCTTTCAATGTGATAAAAGTTCCAGTAAAGTCGGTGTTGGCTGAAGTGACGTTATCGAGGGTGTGAAGGGATCAGGAGGGCCGTCGCGTCGTTATCAGAGATCAGCTTACGGTGGACAAGGGTGTAATGAAACATCCCGATTGCTCTACGCTGCGGGGCAGTTAGTGTACTGTTACATACACAAGTGGTTTTATTTTGATTATTATATTTTTGCATGCTATTAAAACTGGAAAGAATGGAAAATAAAAGTTTATTGCATTTTAACTAGTATCAAGACAATTCACATTTTTTGCCGTCTTTATGAATAGGTATGCTTTGAACTTAAATAATAATTTGGAATTTCCTTAATTGAATTTTGACATCTAGGTGTGTTGATAGTGTTGATACTAACTGTAACTGTGTTGGACAAAAATTTATACTTTTTAGAGCGTTTAATGGCATTAATCTTAATTTAAAAGCAAGTTCAATAAATTTCAATAGACAACCGGTACCTATCGGTAAACGACGTCACGTGAAGGTTTTAATGAGAATTACCTAAATGAGACTACAATATCTATCAAGCATTGACATGTAACACTATCACAAAAATACGATTTATTTTTTCACCAAAATTTTAATTTTTAATGTGTAATCACTTCTGTCGTCGACGATCCATGTTGTGATCAAAGAGTGGCGTTCGAGTGGCGCTCGACTGATTGTCACGTGATCGTTGATCCAAGCGCCCGAGCGCCCCTCCCACGCTGCCCCACGCCGCCCCACGCTGAAACCGGAGACACTCCACTATTGCTTCAGCCAGAAACTATTGTTTGCCTTTTGTTTATTGGTTTGATTGTATCAACAATGTATTTGTAGGTATCGGGTTCAACAACATATTTATTTCTTCACGAACTGTGGGCTCGGGACTCCGTCTGAGGAAATACTATCTTTGTACTCATACTAACTTTTATCATACATTTGACCCCTGTAGGGGATGAATTTAAAAAACTTTTTTAGTATTATTATATGTATAAGAAACCTGTCTTCAAAGTCTCTTGCGTCTACATTCGCTGGTTGTCTGTCCTTCAGTAACAGTTCGCGCAGACTGGCTATTGATGGTAAGTGGTCATGGATTTTTTCATTGTGACGTTGATTCATTGTGATACTGTGACACAAGAGGAAAAATACCGTTTTCTTTGTCGGTGACACATCGCTACAAAATTATTTCCTCAGGTCATCACCTGCAATTGGGGCTACAATTTTGAATACCTTCCAAGAAGTCAGGGGTCAGTCCTTTTCAATCAAATTACTTGCATATAAAAATCAATAGTTTTTGATAGGAGCACAGATTTTTACTATTGAACTGGATGGTGCTAGACTCGTGTAAGCAGCCTCTTACAGGAGGGACCGTTTACCACCTCCAATCTCCATTACATGAGAAAATGACTGATGGAGCTTAGATTGGTAAATCAAATAACTAGTGATGGGCCGACTATGGGTTTTGCCGATCAGCCGACTAGCCGACTAGTCGGCAAAAAAATTGCCGACTATTCGGCCGACTAGTCGGCAATGCCGATCATCCTTACTTCGATCAAATTTTTACTCTTTACCACCATAATTCATCCTATTGTGCGAGATAACGGTAGAAATGTTTCAAAAGCTATCGATGACTCCTGTTTTAAAGTAGCACCCTGTTTTATACATACACTAGCTGTTGCCCGCAGCTTCGCATACGGAAATTGTTTTACCTTATTTGTACCTCTTGCAGAAGGAAATTTAAAAAACGGTGAATTTATATTGTACACTTATATTTAGTAATTTATATACTGAAACCCACGATAAAATCACAAAGGATTCCTCCAGGAACGGGTTTTGAAAAATAAGCAATATTCACATTAATTTGTATTTTTTTTTCTATTGTTTTCAAAATTTTGAACAACTGAAAAATATGTGTTCCATAAATTTAAGCAAGGAACATTTGTTGTTTTGAAGCAAATCGGTTGATGTTTTAAAACTATTCGATACAAACTTTCATCATGTTTTAATTTTAATTTTCCGGTATAAAAAGTATCTTAAAATATGACCCGGTGTATTAGTAACAACTTTACCAATTTTCATCGAAATCCGTTCAAAGGTTTTCATGTGATGCCCGGACAGACAAACAGACAGACAGACAATAATTCTGAAAAATATATTTTTGTGCTCTACCACGTTATTGAAGTGCCCCCTAATCAAAATTTAAAAAAAAATATTCAATGTACAGAAAATTTGCCCTTTGAGTTTTATTATATCTAGTATAGATTGGAATTATCAATCAAAGAGGCGTTTAAGCAAAATCAAGGCGCATTGTCACTCACTTCAATATTTTTTTGTTATTATCTGATTTATTAAAATAATAAATCTAGTTAACTATGTTGATTTTATAATTTTGGAGTTTTCTTTAACTTTATTTTAGTAGCGAAAATAAATGCCGACTATTCGGTCTTTTTTGCCGACTATTCGGCGAATAGTCGGCGACTAGAAAACATGCCGAATAGTCGGTTTTCCCGACTAGTCGGTTGTAGTCGGCCCATCACTACAAATAACCTCAACTACTTATGTAAAAAAATTCTACTACAAGAAAATGACACCCCTGTTTCTAACCTGTCGATAATGAAGTGATCAAATTCTAACAAGCATCGCATTATACTCAATATTTTATTTACACGGTTTCGATACATTTTATCTTGTTTGTACAGCAATACTTCGCTACCGTGTTACCTTTAAGCCTATTTGTCAGCGCCTGCAGATTGTATCGCGGCGGCAACATGACAGGGGGCACGGATACGGGACACTGGACAGGGGACAGTGGACACTGGTGGGACATGGACGGCGGACGCAGCGATCTGTAGTGGGTTTGAGCGATAAAATAACTTTATAAAAATCGTGTCATGGATAAACTTCGAATACTTTTTTCCACTTTGGGCACCACATTACGTCGAGTCGTTTAACCCTTTGTGCAATATGCTTAATAGTATAAAAAATCTAATTCAGTGGTTTTGAACCTTTTTTCATACGGGCCACAAACACGTGTTAGTCATGCTGTCGCGGGCCACAAAACAAAAAAAAAAAAAAAAAAAAAAATAGCGCTTCACACTCATAGCCCCACACTAGGATTCCCTGTGTCGTGGGATGGGGGATTGATATTGATTTCTCAGGTTTTCGCGATTATTATAAAATAAAGTAATCCCAGATGGACCAACCACAAAAGCCTGGCGGGCCGCACGTTGAGTATAGCTGATCTAAACGTTAATCGCAATAACCATGCATACATAGCATACATACATAATTATGTATGCTTTTTAGCGTGCTTTAAAGGCCAGTTTATTTTAAAAATACGGCCCTTTAAAAATTAAGTGCACTCTATGCTGCTAGGTAATCCCCCCATACACTCTTACCTATGTATTATCTAACTCCTACACGCCATATTAGTTCATTATTCAAAATAATTTTGCTGTAGAAGCGTTAAAATCTAGCATTAATTTTAATAGGCTCTTAAAATATGTCTCAAGAAGATCGCTCGTAGACAGTAATAGCTCGATAATTTAATTAAGTTGACACGATACTCGTGCAATCTAACTCATAAATTTTATAATGTAATTAACAATAATGTGTAGGTGGTAGGTACGTTTAATTTAATATTCCATAATAAGTAAAAGGTATTAAATCACAATTCATATATGCAAAATAATTATTACATTATGAATGTATAGGTGTATCATGATGTTTGTATTTTTTTTTATTAAACGTATTTAATTGGCAAATACATTGTTTGTGTCAGCGCTATAAGTTGTAACTTGCAACGTCCAAATATTCGAATTCCACACTGACCAAAATAATATGAACATGGTCCTTTCATTTAGCAAAACTCTCAAAGTAATAGCTTCTAAATCTCTTCAAAATATAAACCTTAGGCTTTCCTGCAATATCTCGTTTTGATCAAAAATAAGTGAGTACGCTATAAGTCTCGCTGCTAATAGCTCAATAACTTAATTAAGTCGATAGCGACGCAGGAAACGATCTTGGTGCGTCATAAATATACCTAATTGCATTTAAGTAATTTATTTGGTTAAATTTATGGGAGCGGGGTCGGCGGGTTATAGATCTGCTGCGAGGTAAGTTACCGTCTCACTCATACTGCCTGTACTAAAGTTAAGCGTATAATAAGCGTTAATTTGAAATTTTTCTTCAGTTTTAGATTGTCATTCTTATTTTTTTTTTAAAGAAAAGACGAATTATTTATACGTGATAACTACAAAAAAATATAGCAGAAGTTGATAAGAAAAAAAAAGTTGGCTTTTTTTTTGTTTAGCTTTACTTACTAACACACTAATGAAATAGTTTTCTACAAGGAAAATTTAATATTTTTATTTATTTAAATATTACACGCACTGTTTTAATGCCGTTTTTCATCATCAAATATTTTTTTATATTATCGGATTGCTCTCTTAGCCCAGTGGCTTCTGTCGATCCTAAATGATAAAGTTTAGCAACAGCGGGTGGGGTCTGTAGTTGGATGATGGGTGACAGCTATTGGCGTAAAATTCTTGAGCGTTTCTGTGCTTCGGAGGGCACGTAAAGCCGTCGGTCCTGATTGTTATCGTAAGATAACAGCGGAATGAAAACTTCCGACACTCAGTGGCCACTAACCCCTCCACCGTGCTGGAGTATTCTCTAGGCCTCCTCAAAGAGAAAAGACCCGTGCTTAGTAGTGGGTCATTAATGTGTTGAAGACATTGGATTGCTTTCCATATCTAAATATTTTTTAATAAAATAGCTGCGATTAATTTCATACTGTTAAATCGACAAATAGACTTACATACCTTAGCGAGTAATCGTTTATCGCCGATCGTTAGCGGTCGATCCATACTCCTCAGTCCACACCGGCCGGTGAGACCGTACCGTAGGGACTAGGGAGTTATCGCTGACAAGTGGGAGGAAAGGAAAAAGAAATTACGGACTGAGTAAATGCTTTCTCTAGCAAATAAACTACTCGATTATGCTGTGCGTTCTTATTCTTGCATGTTTCAACCATCTTAGAAATTGCTCAGATAGAAAATATTAATTTGTCACATAAATGTATGCATAATACATTGGTCAAGTATCGAATTCGAGAACTCTCACTCGGAAAAATAGGTCACTTATTTATTGAAGGGGTGTCAAAATCTTCTGCATCACTGGATATTTATCACTTTCGATATGTAGACTTAAAATAAGGAGATTATGTAGTAAAGTGGATGTGAGGGATAACATTTAAAACGGCCGCTGCTTATCATTATGCTGTCCACTAATAACCACCGACATTGCGTTATCTGTATATCCGAACTCCGGAATTTCGGAACTGAAAAATTGCTATTATTTTGAAAGTAAAACTAAAAAAGTAGAGTAAAATTTACATTTTGCATATTATTTTAAATTCCATCCTTATGTCCATAGTTAGTCTAGGGCTAGTCTAGTCTAAAAGAACTATGAATATAATGTTGCCAAATTCCGAATCGAAAACATTTGCAGTTCCACTTTAAATGTGTAGTCGGCCTGCTGTAGTGGCACTTCAGGAGCGTCCAAATCGACACCGATTAAAGTTTCAACAATGAACCAAGAACCACGGAGGGTCAGTGAAGCGGGTGTCCGTGGGAGGCAGTGTCCATTTACCGCGCCCGCTGTACAATATACTCTGTGGAGTAGTCATTATTTAGTCTGCGGTGTCGGTTACAAAGGTCACTGTGCAATAAAGAAAAAAGTGTGTGCACTTTTTGTAAGCCATGTTTGAGGTTTTACTTCGGCGTTTTTTTATTGATATTATTTTTTACGCAAATACTTTGTTTGGCGAAATATTTATTTGATTAAAAGATTAGGATATAGAGAATAATTATCCTAATATGATTTGGCTTATATTTGGATTCAGAATTGACCGTTTTATATTTCCAGTAACTGCACACCAGTCGATATGACCGACCTCTTTGTTACGAGCAGACCAAACAACCATTAAAAACCAATGTAAGGTTAATTTTGTTCGTGTGAAAATAACAAAACCAAATACGACAAACGTTACAGTTATTGAGCCTTATTTGAAATGATATTGTTATTTAGTATACTAAACCCTTTAAATTAGAGACACAGCTGCCTCGTTGGAGTAACCAAATCGCAATGAGTCAGGATCTGATGGATATTCGCAGAATTCCAAATAATAATGACTTTAAATTTAAATAACCATAACATTAAGGATTCGAACGAGACTCCTGCCTTGTTAAAACAAATTTATTTCTTGTTGTTTTACCAAATTACATTTGGTGACTGAACGCGTATCCGATGTTTTCCTTCCAGTCAGTCCAAACATTTGGCAGTTGTATATAAATCTGTCCAATTACAATAACACCGGTGCGCTTGCCACTCTTCTATTATTGTGATTGGACAGACACACGGCTGGAGAGTGTCCGACACTGTTACAGATTGTGTTATTTCTCAGAGCTGTTTATTGGTGTCGCTATAAATATTGTTGTGATGCTGATTGTATCATCTGGTGTCCTTGTTGGGATTGTCAAGTTGTTTAAATGTTTGCGATTATACTCATTTCTTATTTTGGTTTGTTTCGTATTTAATGTGCGGTTATCTTCAGTGCGAGTTTCCTGTTTCTATTTGACCATTGACGAGTCAGTTATGTTTTTGCCGCAGGATATCCAGAGGTCGCGATGACCAGACTGTCTGTTTGATTCTTTGTCGACTGTTGATATAAGTAATAATTATATATTGTTGTCAATTCATTTAGTCCGTCGATACCGGTCGTGACGACATTTCCTGGTATTGACATTGGAAAAGGATTAACGGAAAGTGCTCATTTAAAATATTTTTTGATACGGTTCTTCTGGACTTGGATCACATATGCTTGATCTGCCGTAAGAAATCTTTACTCAAACAACTTTGGGTTTAAGTAAGAAGTGTTTTAAAGCTTTGCTTACAAATGAAGCGTTTGAAAACTAAGAACTATGACGCATCTTTGATCGACTTCTTACGGCTATTTTAGCTTCAATTCGGAATCGTTGTAGATGTTTACAGTCTGTAATAAGTTACAGCAAATGGATAATGTCATAGAAAGTTTGACAACAATCGATCACTGTTTAAATCTTCAAATACTAGCACCAGAACAAAAGGTCGTAATTCAGTAGAAACTTTGTGAACAGTAGCTTTCACTGACTGATACATGAATTACAATAGTCATACCATTTAATTCAAACTATGTATGTTGACTATAAAATATGAATTATGGCAACACGTAGTAGATCTATGCATAATGCATTCTCTAGCATTTATTATCTAATAGGTACAAACGTGGGTCGTAGACTTGAGTCTGTAGAAATGACATAATCAATCAGCCTGTATCTAGAAACGCGAAAAAATATTTTATCATACTATTTCATCTTCTCATAAATGTCATACATTAGCATCACAAAATACCTACTTTCCCTGAAATGTCTTTGTTCTTTTGTTTTGTTATGAATTTGTTCGATAGAATTTGCAAAAACATTTTCTGCATTTTTTCAACAATGAAGCAACAATGAAAGTTAAAAAATCTTGAATCAAGTTTTCGGTATTCCTACTGCGGTTTGGATCCCCAGCATTTAAATATTATTTTTTATTCATTCCGCACGAAATGGTATCGGCTTGAATTTAAATCAATTTACTTCAATCCCTGTGTGGTATTCATAACGGATTAAGCTTCATCAACTTTACAAAAATATCTTTCATAGCAATCAAACTCGGATAGACAGACAGCGAAAGTCGACAGATGACAAGCCGCCAGCGAACACAGCGACAAGACCACCTGTTGTTGTTAGCGGAGCTAATTGGCCGTTAACGAGCGCAAAAATCTGTAATTCGATATGACATGCTCTGAATCTTTAATAATCTGTACCGCGTGTGGCAGGAGCGGATGGCGTCCCAATGGTTTGAAGTACCGGTCCTAATGTTGTTCCTTGTAAGACTCCAAATTTTAATGCCATTTTTCTATTGGTATTGGTATTGCCTATGATATTATGAGCCGTTTCAATGATTCCTAAACAAGTGAGTTTTTTTGATAAATATGTGATGAATAGCAAACAACCTCTGTACACGTATTAGGTACGTATATTTGCTTTGTGTCTAATAAAGGAATTATAAAATCATACGCGTGTTTTTATGTTTAACATTTTTGAAGATTTTTTTTTTCACAACACTGACATTAAAGTCATATCTACATGTTCTCTGCAAATGTAACCTTACCTGACACTATTCTGCAAGATCCTCCGGCCATAAAAAACATCGATCTTCAAAACGCTTACAAAAAATCAAACAACGCTACCGAAAACCAAACAACTTGTGAACAAAATTCATAATTTATCTGAGACAGGTGTGAAAAAAATGCCCAAATGTCCCGAATCTGATTGGCCAGGATTACAAAAACGTGCTAAAGCGTCCGGCGGCCACGGGCTGTCTCTAGAGGATATTGGGCTGTTTAAACAGATGCTTCAGACAGCGACTGATCAACAAACTTTAAATAACATAAGTGATCGTCACTTTTAACTAATGCTTCCACAAGTCTCGTGACATCCGTTGCCCTCGTTTTTGCTTGGCTTGGCTTTTTCATGCAAATTTAAATGTCGCACCTTTTCGCATTAATTAACAGAAGAGTAATTAGCTCCATGAATGATTCGTGATTGTTCTAGGAAAGATGAATGAGATGGATGGATAGCAAACGCTGAGGCAGCTTAAATACAGGCAGATAGTGGGATTTCATGGTTGTTTCGGTGGCACAGCGGACACGCTACATCATCCGGTGATTGTTATCGTCAATTATAAAGCGTTTTCAGAGGATTGATATTAGTAAGTTGCAATCTTGGATAACGTCAGCTTCAGTTCTCCTTAGTTACTTTAGTTATAGATGACCTGTAGTTGCATTGAGTTGCGTAACTATAGTAGGAGATATACATATAGTTGGACTGAGTTGCTTATGAGTTGTAGCCTAATCCAGGAAATAATGAATGAACACACCTGAGGATTGTTAACGCTAAGTTTGTCATGGTAATCAGTGACGGATTAACCCTTAAGCAAATTAAGCAATTGCTTAGGGCATCACGTCTGGGGGGGCACCAGAAGAAGCACAAAAAAATCCGTCTCACTCACTCGTCTCACTCACGTCACCAAAAACCACACCAAAAAAAAAGTTTCTAGGACTAATTTGAAAATTCGCGCGTTTTACGTTGACATAAAGTTTGACCTAGAGTTATGACCTCGCTCCCGCTTGTCCACTCGCTGCCCGCTAGTGCATTCGGCAATCAGCCAATCACGAACCACCCCTTCCTCGCGGTCGCCCGTCTGGCGCCAAATATTTTGTTTATTGAGTAATTGTGCCGGCCGGCTTCTATGCATACGCAATACAATTAGTTTGATAATTAATAAGTAAGGCATTATTCTAAGAGTAAGGCAATAGTTTCAGTAAACTAAAAATCTACGGTGCTGTGTGAGTCACACAACACAAATTACTGTGACTGCATAGGCGGATCGTGAATTTGTGGGGCCCTGGGCTGAAACAATTTAGGGGCCTACCAAATAACTAATAGCCATTTTGTCAAAAAGTTGTTTTCGATAGTAATGTAGATAATGTAGATATACCTAATATAGAAAAAATAGGACAATAAAATAATTAGAATGTGACTTAGTATTTTTGTATACAGAAAGCAACTGTAGAACATTATTGCAAAATAATTAGACAGGTTATGTGTAGTTACGTTATATAAATTATGAAGCAAACTTTCTGCATTTTTCTGCTGCAAATTCCTTTATTTGCTCATCACATTCCTTCGTTAAATCACAATTTATAGAAAGAACCTTTCCCCGTGTGGTGTCCGGGTTCACTTTGTAGAACAGCACCACTGCCGTTCTTCCTGGGATGTCGTAAAAGGCGACTAATAGGACAAATCCAGAAGATGGGCAGCAGCATCTTCCTGTGTTGACGAATACCGGTCATGTCACCTGCGGTCACCAACTCGCAATAGCCAAGCGCGGTGACTATGGCTATTACCCCCATGGCCGGAAAAACCACGGCTTTAGTAGTTGAGAGCTACTACAGACGTTTGTTTACCTCCTCATGCGCTCCTGTCCCCAGACAGGCGAATGACAAGCGAGCTAAGTTGACCCGACACTGTACCGAAGATATCCCGGACGTCAGTCTGTATGAAATTAGGGGGGCCCTGAAGCAGCTAAAGAACAACAAGGCACCGGGCGATAACGGAATCACAACTGAGTTGTTAAAAGCTGGAGGACAGCCTATATTGCTAGTGCTCCAGAAGTTGTTTGATTCCGTTATCAGTAGCGGAACTACCCCGGAAGCGTGGAGCAGAAGTATGGTGACGCTGTTCTTCAAAAAGAGTGATAAAACCCTATTGAAGAACTATAGGCCCATTGCACTTCTGAGCCACGTGTACAAGCTGTTTTCAAGGGTACTCACTAATCGCATAGCACGCAGACTTGACGACTTCCAGCCTCCCGAACAAGCCGGATTCCGTAAAGGCTATAGCACCATGGACCACATACATACACTCAGGCAGGTGATACAGAAATCCGAAGAGTATAACCTGCCGCTATGTGTAGATTACGTGGACTATGAGACAGCCTTCGATTCTATCGAGACCTGGGTGGTACTGGAGTCTCTCCAGCGGTGCCAGATCGACTATCGATATATCGAGGTGTTGAAGTGTGTATACAAATCGGCCACCATGTCAGTTCGATTACGCGACAGAAGCACGAACCCCATCCAATTGCAGAGGGGTGTCAGACAAGGGGACGTTATTTCCCCGAAACTGTTCACCGCTGCTTTGGAGGATGTGCTCAAGCTAATGGAGTGGAAAGGGCTTTGCATTAACATCAATGGTGAACACACACCTCACACACCTTCGATTTGCCGACGATATAGTGATCCTGGCGAAATCGCTGGAGGACCTCAGTACTATGCTAGGGGACCTGAACAGTGCCTCACAACGGTTGGGTCTTAAGATGAACATGGACAAGACAAAAATCATGTCTAATGTCCATGTTACACCCATACCGGTAGTTGTTGACGGCACTGCTCTCGAAGTTGTCGACGAGTACATTTACCTGGGACAAATGATTCACATGGGTAAGTCCAACTTCGAGAAAGAGGTCACTCGAAGAATCCAACTCGGCTGGGCAGCGTTCGGGAAATTACGACACATCTTATCATCCAAAATTCCTCAGTGCTTGAAGTCGAAATTGTTCGAGCAATGCGTGTTGCCAGTGTTAACATATGGATCCAAGACGTGGTCTTTTACTGTTTGCCTCATTCAAAGGCTCAAAGTCACACAGCGCGCTAAGGAACGAGCTATGTTAGGTATTTCACTACGAGATAAGATTCGTAACGATGAAGTCCGTAGGCCCGGCTGAAGTGGCAATGTGCAGCAAGGCTATTCTGTTTTGTAACTCGACAGCGGAATCCGCGATGAGTGTCAAAATTCCTTGCCAAAATTGACACTCATCGCGGATTCCGCTGTTGAGTTACAAAACAGAATAGCCTTGCTGGTCACATCGTTCGAAGGACAGATAACCGATGGGGTCACAAAGTCCTCGAATGGCGGCCATGTCTCGGTAAAAGGAGCACTGGTCGCCCCCCGACCAAGTGGACTGATGACCTAAAGAAGACGGCGGGAAGCCGCTGGATTCAGAGGGCCCAGGACCGGTCGGAGTGGCGCAAATTATGGGAGGCCTATGTCTAGCAGTGGACTTTAAAAGGCTGTTAGATAGATAGATAGATAAAAAGAACTGACAAATGATTACATTGTTTTCCTATATTTGTTTTCTATACCTATATGTACACGCACATACACGCTATATGCACGTGAGTTGATTGATCTCAGAGTTGCCAACCTTATGATCGAATTTTTTAAATTTTTTCTTTTAATTTTAAACATTATTTTTAATTCAAAATATCTCCTATTGTTTTTATGATTATTTTTTTAATCGAAAGCTGGTAGCTGTCATGTGGTCCCATAAAAATTATATTGAGATCTGACAATGGCATCCATGAGAAAACCACATAAGTCGTAAATTTGTGTTAAGATGTGCGTGACAAATTGACGAATAACTCAATATCACGCCAACCGATTTCCATGATTCTTTTTTTAATCAAAAGCAGGTGCTTGTCATGTGGTCTCACATAAATTTGAACGAGATCTGACAAGGAGTTTTTGAAACTTTGAAGTCTGTTATTTTTTGTTAGTAAAATTTAGATTATTAGGCGGTAAAGGTTTAGAGACCGATTCTAGTTGACATACGGATAGGGGGGCCCACAGGCGTGGATTGCTTAGGGCATCAAGTAGTCTTAATCCGTCACTGATGGTAATTCAATTCTGTACAGTATATTGATACTCAACAGCTGCTATTGCGAAAGTCGCACCTGCACGTCGCACTATTTCGCAAAGATTCTATCACCTGGCAAGAATATCATCCAACTGAATTAGCGGGAGAACTATAATTGCTAATGATTAATCGACTTATAGGTGGTGAGAACGTTAATGACGCGGCGTGCGTAACGATGGCAGATCACGACTCATTAATGCGGCTATAATTAATTAGTAGCGGGTTAATGTAACTCGTCTCCTGCTAGTAATGCTGTCAAATGACATTGAGCTTCTTTTTACGACTGCCTTTAATGAGCCGTTTAATGATATCTAATCGATTAACGCATTACAAGGAATTAATAAAGATAAACGTTGATGTTAGTAATAATTTTGAGTTGAGTACGTCGTAAATCAAAATGCGAAAATATTCCTAAATGATTCAAACTTGGTCACGGTTTAGGTGGGGCTTTGTAGATTAAATGAATCAGTAATTGCTACAATCCATAATAATATTAATATTTGGACACCTGCCTGCTGGGCTCGGGTCTATCGTCACACTCAGAGGGTAATAAATAAATAACGCTGCACTCTCATAGTCTAACTAGGATTCCCTGTGACGTGGATACCATGTGCAACACAAAGACAAATTCAAACTCATCATTATTTCTGCCTCGCTGGGAATCGAATCCTTAGCACGACGGTCCGGGGTAACTATTACACCATATGGGTTGTCAAGGGTAAAAGGATATTTTCCACTACACTGAGACTGACCTAGTGAATGGTTCGGGTCTAGCGGAGAAAGGCGACTGTGTCAATACTGTCCAGCGCCGCGCTGTCTGGTGTAAACCTGCCTGGACTAGTCGGGATGGTTGACTTTAGATAGACTAGACCGGATACACACTCTTCATTACTATCAAAGCTTATTGGACGATAAGCGCTTCTTTGCAGTTTGTCTAATTTTAAGTTTAATGTTAAGGTTATTTTAAGTTCGTCGTTGTAATTGAATCTTTCTGTATAGTATAATAGTGAAGTCGCCTTACTAGCTAAAGTGCTTTCTTTAGTCAGCCGCGAAACGACTCGTCATGTTTGGGCTGGGAGCTTGAGAGTCAGTACTCTTTAATTTCTCTTCTTCCTGAGCTGACAACGCATTGGTGATGCCTTCGGTAATCGGTGGTGATTCTTTTGTTGATTCTACTTTTATATTATTGTTCACTATAACAATATGGACAAGTTGCAGCCATAAACAATTAATAATGAATGGCTTGTTACCCGGCAGTCATATCCACGAAGTTACTTCACAGTTCACACTGGCAACGTCACGTGACGCACGGCTATGAAAATGTCAAAGGAAAGGTCAGGAAGTTAGAATTAATCCTTGCCGGGGTATCTGTGAAGGCAGTAAAATATCACTTAAGGTGATATTCAATACAACCATGCTTTACATAACAAGCGAAACGAATAATCTAAATTTTACTAACAAAAAATAACCGACTTCAAAGTCTCAAAAACTACATAGTTGTCAGATCTCGTTCAAATTTATGTGAGACCACATGACAAGTGCCTGCTTTCGATTAAAAAAATAATCATCGAAATCGGTTGGTGTGATATTGAGTTATTCGTCAATTTGTCGCGCACATCTTAACACAAATTTACGACTTATGTGGTTTTCTCATGGATGCCATTGTCAGATCTCAATAAAATTTATGTGGGACCACATGACAGCCACCAGCTTTCCATTAAAAAAAGAATCATCAAAATCGGTTCGCCCAGTCCAAAGTTCTGAGGTAACAAACATTAAAAAAAAAACAGTCGAATTGAGAACCTCCTCCTTTTTTGAAGTCGGTTAAAAAGAGTAGGAAATGCTAGCGCTATGCTAATTTCTGAAATATGGATTTGAATTAAACTCGTTATTGTAATTTCGATTCTTGAGCAAGAGCGCTAAAGGCATCCAAAGTGTGTATCTCTGTTTAATTATTTATCTTTGTTTATTTAAGTTACTTATCATTACTCTTAGGTATTTTCATTTTTCATTAATTTCATTCATTTTTGAAGTGAAAACATCTTTAGTACGGGGGTGATTTGAAATTCGATGAAACGAAACTGTCCAGTGACAGTAAAAAGAGACAGACACATTAATTCTAAAGTGAGATAGGTAGCGCTGTACAGGGGTAGGCGAGTGGTAGGGGAGGGGGAGGGGAGTTGAGTTGAGTTGATATGAGATGAGATAAGATGAGAACTTTGCATCACTATGATCATTACTAAAACCTACAATTATCATCTTCCCGAAATTTTAAATTCGTCTCATTATCTTGAAAACAACATTTTTGAAGGTTTCACTTCTACTACGTGTGAATTGCACACATTTTACTTTTCATTACTTTTTTCTTCAAAAACTCATACAACTACTGTTCAATTATACCTAATTTTTCCTCATTCATATTTTTTTAATAAACTTGTTGTTATGTACACTTTGAATACTGAAATATAAAACTTAAATTAACTATTGTGCATAACATAACAATGTTACACAAGTTTCCACTCGATACGCGATAAAACTTGGACCATAATTCGCTGTTACTGGATCACACGGTCTATCTACAGGGTGCGAGTGGCGTATTAATTTGATAATTTACAGCATCGGCTCATCCGCAGCAGTTAATAGAACGAATTTATCGTCGCCATAAAATGCTCCTGCGCCTCCGCCGCCGAGCTGTTCAATGAGAATTGATTTCCCTGGTCTGCAGTTTGAGATTAGAATTAATATTACCAGTATGAGCAGATGAATTTCTTGTTTGCTTCCAGTTCTAGGAACAACTATTGATTTAAAATGTTTAGAGGCTACTCCAAAGTAAAGACAACTTTGAAATTATTTATTTGCGTAATTGGTCTTAGTTCAGCCTCAGATGCATTTGCGTTTGAAATGTAAGACGGATCATGACATTAATTGTTCTGCTTTTCGATTCAATGCAATAGTAATTTTCGGTCATCTTCCTAGTCCATTCGAATCGTACTTAGTTTAATTATTACTATAATGTAACTCTTTGCCTAGGCCTATTTTGAATATTTCATTAAAATTTCTGATAACTTAAATCTGAGCTTTGGAAAGCTGCTATTTGAGTTATTTATGCATCAGGAAGCGGCTGACGGATATTTTCGGTCAGTGATTACGTTTCCAAAGCCTATTTGATTAATCTGGAATTATCCAGATTTGACAAAATTTTAAGGAATAAAGAATCTGCAAGCCATTATTTATTAAACAATAGTTGGTAATCTTTTATTGCTTCACAAAAAGAAAGACGTTTTATATTTTTTTATTTAGTCATAAATAGAACTTCTGCGAACATAAGACCTTGATCTCGAGTAGCACTGTTCTAGATTTCAAGCTAGTTCCTCTAAATATTTTATCTCAATGATCTTAACAGTCGACATACGCACCTCTATCGACACCCATCAATAGCAAGCAAGCAACAACCCATAATTGTCCCACTGCTGGGCTCGGGGTCTCCTCTCAGAAAGCGAGGGTTAGGCCATAGTCTACCACGCTGGCCAAGTGCGGATTGGTAGACTTCACACGCCTTCGAGAACTTTTATGGAGAACTCTCCGGTGTGCAGGTTTCCTCACGATGTTTTCCTTAACCGAAGCAAGTGATAATTAACTTGTAATACGCACATAATATTTGAAAATCAGAGGTGCGTGCCAGGATTTGAACTCAGGCCCCTTCGTTCGGGCGACCAACGTTCTACCGCTAGGCTATCACTGCTACCGATCAATAATGACCATGAATATTCGTGACACCAAATTGTGATAATAATTTACATAATTAGGTATTGCTAACATTGTGTACCCCAGGTTACTTAGGAATAAATGCAGTCATAAAATAAAAATCCAAGTTTTTTCTTAACATTAATGGCTAAATTGCACCTTTCTTCCGGCGATTGATATAGTGAAACCAGTTTACTACGAAAAAGAAGTAAATATTTCGAAGGATTACATTCGGTCGGTGTTCAGGTAACCATTGGAATGTCATCCGATTTTTTAACCTCGTCCTCGACTCAATGAGAACGATTTACGACAGACGTTGTGGCGACAAAAACCTTTTTTTTGTACCAACAACGTGACTGGCCGATTCATAAAGTTTACCTACGGCTCACAAAAAAGAAAAGATTATTTTTATGTAGCGAAATATCAACTTTGCACTTTATTATTCGTGGCCTAATGTCGTTTTTTTAAAGGCAGGAATCGCCTTCGTGATCAGGTTTATTTAGGACGAACATTTTACTTGTATTGATATGTCGAAGCTATTGGTTCGGTAGAAATTAAATTGTCTGCGGTTACGAGTTACAAAGTGGTCCCGTAGAGTGAATGTTTATGAATGTTATTTTGAACACCTGGGTTTGGCGAATTTGCGTTATAGCTTATTTTGTGGTAAGCATCGTTTGAATTTCTCTAATATTAATACTCGTATTATACCTATTTAAGTAATGTTATTATTTTTAAATAATTTTTTTCATTGTAGAGTTTAGGTGTCGTTAAGACAAGAGTGAGAGCGAGCTGGCAATATGCAATGGCATAGTGAATATCACAAGTAACAATTACAATTTCAAAACAAAAAATGTGGCGCCATTGTTTTATTTTAACCAGTTTTATAAAAAAAGAGGTGACGGCGGAATATTTTTAGCTTATCTGCGCTGAAAAGCACTCGATTCTATCTAACCCTTTTACGACACATCTCATCTGAAGAGCTCTACGAATATAGAACGCGGCACAGATGTAAATCTTAGTAATCTTTTAGCGTTAGCGTTCACTTTTATAACAACTTTTATTTAGTGGAAAGTCAATTAAAACATCAGACTGATCCATGAGTATGATGAGTAGGCAATATTACATTTTTATATCACCATAACTATAAAACATTTATGGTCGATTTTAAAAGGATGATGGGTAATATCTTATCGTCATGTCGCATGCGTAAATACCGACTGAAAAAAGATACAGAGTGTATCTAATAGCTATCGCCAACAAGAGGTATCTGGCGTCATAGCCTAGTTCGTTGTTCCCAGCAGTTAGTTGTTCGTAGCCCCACGAAATAGAGATTGGTTGGAAGCTTGAACTCAAAGACGGAGGACGTCCCTTAATGTACAAAAATTAGGACATTTTAAGAACAATATTTTATGTTGAAGACGATTTCCTATACACACAATAATAATATTGTTATAACTAATTTATGTTGGGATGTACTTGAACAAGAAGATTTTAAATTGGTCAAAGGTCAGCTTGAGTTTCTCAGTCGTCTTGAATTGGCATTGAAACTACAATCCTACCCGTACGGGATTCCGTTCAATACAACCCGGTATCCAGTACTATTTTCACTCGATACTCGCAGGTACTGTGGTCCTAATTGATCCATAATTTGGTGCAACACAGCACAGCCAACAATATGTGGCTCTGACCTGGTGAAAGCTATAGCGGAGCCCAGTCGACAATACCCAGAACAATGGCTGTGGCCAAACAACTTACGATCACAATATAAACAGCAGCTACATTGTTGCAGAGTAAATATGTCCGTTTGTTTACTGAACTGTACGGGAACTACTAGCCGCTGTTTGTTGCAGCTCTCTGATACGTTTTATTGACTTTACAGGATTCATTGAGGATTTTATCAGCTAGAGAATCGATTTTAACCTTATAGTTGTCAGTCGTCGATGGCCATAAATCGATAAGACAACCTTAAAGTGCTACTTTGATCAATGATGAGAATAAATCATGAGTGCTTCCTTGTCTTTACCAAATTGCACAATCAAATGTTGTTAGAGTCATTTTTATTGAACTTGGATGTCTTCCCGTGCTGGCATAAGAGTTCCCAGTTGAAATGGAACACGCGATCAGCGCAGGATTGTCTGTACGAGTTTGTAAGAGCGTTTCTTTATCAGAACACATCCAAAAGGGATAATTTACGACGAATATGCTGATTGAACATTACAGACAGAAATAACCTCGACGCAATAATCCACGACAATTCTGTTTCCACGCATGTCTGTTCGTCTGTTCTATCGGTGGAACGCGGAAACGAAAGTGCAATTCGCGGACACTTTACGATCCTTTGTCTATAGCAATATAAACCCGATCGGCCCGCCGTATGTTTGTTAACTGCGAACTGTCCACGGCGAGATAAACCCGCTAAATGATTGTAAATGCCTGGTTCGTTTTCCGTTACCTTACTACAATAATACACTTTGGAATTAACTTTATCAATGAATACCGTAGCGTGAAAAGTAGCAACGATTCTGAGTTATAAGTCAGTCCAAAAGGCTAGAATAAAGGCTAGATATTCTAGTTCATCTTTCGGTAATTCATCTTTCGGTAAGGCGGTGCGGAATCAAGCATGGATGGAACCACTAAATTAGTTAAATTACACAGTTTAAACCGGTCTATTTATAATTTTAGGGCAAAAAAGTTGCGAGCGCGATACTCAGAGCTGCTTCTCGAAGAAAGTGAGCGTCTTCCACTTTAGCAAAAATTGTCTTCTCGGCTGAGCCTTCCAAATCTAGCTCGCCACGTGAAGCTGTAAAGGCCTGTAGGGTAAGCGCTGTCGAAACAAGAACTAGAAACAGATCTGTTGATACATGAGTATTGTTGTTTCTAAAGAACAAACGGTATTTATTTTCTTCATCACTATGTTGTTTTTATTTATTCTAACGTAATACAATATAATAGTAAGTATCGCATTACCAAAACAAAGCTTCTTACATTGTATGTTGATATAAATAATATTAGTTGTGTTTATTTGTAGGTGAATGTTTTTATTATAATTCTAACGAAGTAAACCTTAGGTGTTGTGCACACTGAGGACTGAACCGACGAAAAGTGATTTGTTTTAAGAATTTTTTTTTGACGCTTTTCAACCACTAGTTTTCTAAGTAATACTACTTATTATAAGCACTATTATTTCTTCTGTGGTAATACATTATTCACTGAAAGTAGGTAAATAAGCTTAGCCGTATTGGGGCGGCTTAGAATACTAACCCCAATCCCACGCCGGATGGATGTCGTAAGAGGCGACTAAATCCGGCCCGCTGGTGGTAGGGCCCTCGGAGGGATTATATTGGTAATATTGATTTTAATTGTTAATTAATACCTTTATCATTATTTCTCCATGGGGTTCGCCTGGATAGCTACCACCCTTGAGCATGAGTCAGCCGCCAAACGACTCGTCGTGTTCCGGCTGGGGGCTTCAGAGCAAGTTCTTTCTTTCTTGACGTGGAGATAAAAAAACTTATTATAATTCTTCATTGCTAAAGTAACAAAATTTTTATATTTATTGTTCATACGCATTCATGACTCAAATAATTTAATTTTTATTTGAATTTCATCGTCTTCATTATAGGGCAGAGGTCATTCATATTTCAGGAGGCTTAGTGCATACCTACTCCACGACGCTAAATCAAAACCAGTTATTTGATCGGATGACTAAGATATTGTGAACACTCAGCTTTATCCTTTCAACAATGCGGCAGACGCATTGTTTCAGCCACAAATAATACAAGTTCACTGTAACGTATCAATTTGAAATACCGAGAAGTTGTTTACGGCGGTCGCTCGACACTCGGTTGGTTGCCGCACCGTGTCGTACCGTGCCGCAACGTATCGTACCGCGTCGTACCGTGTCGTACCGTGTCGTACCGCGTCGTACCGTGTCGTACCGTATCGTACCGTGTCCTACCGTGTCATACTCCGTTCGCTCGTCATCCTACTGTTCATTGTAGCGAGTGCATTACTTGAGTAAACACTGCGTTAATTTGTACAGTGCAGTGTTAGCAACACGTACGTATGAAGTACTCTGTGGTAACACGGGACTAGTGGTATAGACGTTTAACTACACGGGGTTCAAACTACATGTCATATTCTTTCGTCGATAACAGAGAATATAATATTATCTTATCTTCTATCTATCTATTCTATTCTATATATATATTCTATATATCTATCTTGTTTTTAATTTGTCTTAACTGTTATTTATTTACAGCTTAGAATTGATTATAGCAATAACAAAAATAATCTTGTAATATTAATAAAAATGTATCTTAAATATTATATTATATTAAATACGGCATTTTTAAATCTTATAATTTGCTGTCGGGTTTATTTAAAATTAAACATTAATGGGGTACAAAAAACAATGTTAATTATATTAAAAGACAAAATTATCTGTAATAAAATCTTGTTAAGTCTTAATGTGACCATTCAATCTTGAAGAACATCCAATCGTCACTCTCCCAAAACAAGGCCGTCGATCACGAGCGGAGGAATTCCTCACGAGCCCATAGCTTCGACTCAACTCTCATCTTATCCACTTTATAAATATACGCGTTTCCGTACATTTAAATCACATAAGATTAAAGTCCGTATACTTTGTATTTGGCCTAGCGATGGCGGTAACTTCATCAACGGAGATTGTAAATTCAACCAAATTGAATCACATTAGTAGATACACTATGAAACGTAGAATTTAAAAGACTTAAATTTTTGATTGCTTTCTTACTTTTTGGGATGTTTATCTGATATTTCTAATAAAATATTAATATAAAATACCTTTATTAATATAACTAAAATAAATACTGTGCTATATCACGCTATAGCAGCTACGAGTATAGAATAGCTGCTATGGGGATGCTAGAGGAAATTTCTTATAGCAATATGAAGACATTTAGAGCAAACTATATTTTCCAATTTATTATAATTATATTTATAATATAACTTAACTAACGTTTTAACTCTACAAAGCTTACATCTTGGTCAAGAAGTATTCCTTCATAATATACATAAATCGTAAATTCTATCAAAATCTTTCAACCTTTTTCAATGCCAAGAACTATGTATTGGGCATCGATAAAACGACCAAATCCATCCACCATTAGCCGTGACATTCCAAACATGCACCAGACTATTTTCGTGGGGTGTACACTGTAGACTAGTGAAATACAAACACATTGTGATTTGTAGCCGGCCACTGTCACTGAACCCGGTAATGGCTAAATAAATCATACCAAACGTAAACATCGTAGACAACTCAAAGAAATATTATGAGCTCATTTGTCAGTTCACAGCGTTACGTTTTCGTATAACTTGCACGACTCAACAATGAAAGATTAAAAACAGAGTTGACTCCAACCGATTTTCAGAGATGTACGGGAATTGGTGATGTCAATGAAACGAGTGATGATTCCCACCGCGACGGGAGAGAGCCGTAATTGACGAAACAGCTTCAATTAAAATCTTTATTTCTTTTGGTATCAGAAGAATTTCTTTGGAAGTTTATTAACGCTTCTTCTTCCGAAAACAATCATGCTAGGGATTTGTTGAAGATGACGTAGTTAATATTTTTTGTGGTTAGTAATTTTTGAAAAGAGTAAACACCATTATAGACGAAAAATATCATTTGTTTGCAGTATTTTGTTAAACATGATATATACGCACATACAGGTATCATCTTGCAAAATTTTGATGTAATAGCTGATTTTCCGAACGAAATTGTTAATATTTACTGACACGTAACAATTAGATTTGGTTTTGGATTAAGTACCAACACTAATTAGCGTGAGATGCAGTCAAATACGCATTCCAGCGGGTTATAAAAAGAAAGTCAATGACTTGACGGACAGCAATGCTGACTGAAGTAGAGACTTGTTTGGTTAACCTGCTCGGCGAATAAATAAATACTGTATTAATGAATCGTGATATTCGTGATCTATTGCTAATCGCAGGTACTCTTAGATACTACATCGGCTTCGGCTAGGTTTCTCACCAAAAAATAATCTTCTCTCGCGTTGCTTTCAGCAATATACACGCGTCATAATGTTCCATATACCATTGCGTTGGATTTTTATAACGTACAGTAGGCCCTCTAACCGCGGCAAGCCCGCGTTTTCTAGGACAATATGTTTTATCCAGCTCATGGTCGTAGACCATTCTGTACTAAGTTTCATGAAAATCCGTTCAGTAGTTTTTGCGTGAAAGAGTTACAAACATCCATACAAATTTTCCATTTTTAATATTATTAGGAAGCAGAGTTACTAACTACCACGAGTTCGTCTGCGGAAATATTTTTACTGTCATATAAACTTTTAACGCCCGTTTTACTCGTTTAGGAGTTGAAGTTTCCTAAAATCATTTCTTACAATTAGATATCTTCTTCCCTACATATCCCAGTACAAAGTTAAATATGCTTGTAGGCCTAGGCATTGGCGTTGACTTACAGTCAGTAATCGCTGGATGGAACATGACGTATAGCTGCGTCTCGCTCAGCATAAAAAGGATCATGTCTTATTTCACTCAGAATGCCTTAATCTGAGGCCTTGATTAACAATGAAAACAACATAATAGTAAGACGACTTACGACTGTTTTCTAAATTCTATCCTTCCATAAGCCTGAAGTTAGGATCTTAGCAACTAACAAAAAGTCACAACATTCAGAGAATGCACAAGGATAGAGTGTTGAAAACGTTAGTAGCCATTTTTCGCAGCCACAATGAAATCCTAGGTTCGATTATGTGTCAGTACGCTTCACTGTTGAATTTCTATTCCCAGGATCCGTCTTTATTGAGTTAGGTAATGTCACAAGCGAATGATTCACTTTTATATTTGCATGATTCAATTTGCCAGTTTCATGTGGATGATTGAATTGAAATTGCGAAATGAACCGTGTAATATGACTGTGTTTTGCATAGACGGATAGACTGTTTCGACAATGTAAAGCTTTTAAAGCTCGGTAACGTATATCAAATTCAAAAGTACTCGAAAATTACACTTAATGATGTCATTATAATAACGCTTTTTCATTTATTGCTCGATGAATGTTACTTATGAAGTGTTGTGACACTTGGGACGTTGGGACAATTATATGGTAGTGGATGTGATGATGTGGCATTTAGTGTGATGATGGGCACGATGGAGATGATGGTTGGTACTGTTGGTAGTGATGATGATGATGTTAAGAATATCGTATGAACGTAATTTGATCACTGCAATACTAGTTCTTATTAATTACATAATTGCTACAAGTATCTACTTCATATTTCACGCAAGTGTACATATACATGTAATGGGTGTATTATTATGTTATGTATTTAGTAATGAGTCGAGCACTCTGTTACTCTTTCGTGTTCTTTATTTCTAATCTTTAGTAGTTTGGGAGATGCTCTTTTCGGAACGGTTTTCTGATAACCATAAATAAGTTCTGACGCATCTTGAATTATAAGTTCTCAGTGAGCCCCTAACTAGAGAAGAAAACCTGAACATTGTAGTCCCCTCTCCAAAACCGATTACGTGGCACATAGTTGGCATATTTTGAAAATTTACGAAGAACTCAGGCATGAAAGTTTCCTTTTATCAACGTTACAGCGAGATAAATTCTTATGAACATGACTTCGGAAACTTAGAGGATTAAATCAGTTTTAAAGTGGAAACTCTGGCATGAGACGGCGACATTTATGACACTGCGATATCACTTTATTGATGGCATTAAACCCTAAAATTGCAAGTTATTTAGCAGAATACTTTAAGTCATGTTTATCAATATTATCTTACCCTATTCTCTATACATGTGTACCCATATATATGATATACGTTATTTCTTATACTTATAGGTACCTGTTAAAGAATGTCAATCGTCAATTCGACCATTCCTTTTCTATCTTTATCTTTCACCTTATCATCCAACTCTTCCTTTTCACATGATGCACTTTACAAAGCAAAGTATTACAATACAATACAAAAGTTATGTTTACATTCAGTGGCCTTAGATATGGGCCTATTTTTGACAAATCCATTATTTTGTCGAACGATGAAATTTGTTGCTTCATAATCTCTAACCATCATTAACGACATATAAAAATATAGCAATTAAGAATTGCATTTTATACCTATACTTATACTAGCAATACCTGGAATTCTCTTTCTGCAAACGAGGCAAGTTATGGCCTTAGTGTTCGGATTTCTTCACGGTTGTTAAGGAAACTGAATGGGTAATCTAGGCATTTCAGCCTAGGCGCTTCAAGATTGCGTAGTTAACATGAAACATTCAGGAAACTGAGTTGGCTTTATACAGGAATTATTAGAGAACTAGGATACTACGCCCACAAAGCGTGAGTACTTCCAGCATTCGTAAAAGTATAAGACTGACAAAAACCACAGCATGAACCAGTGGACCTAGGATCTAGAAGATTTTTGTGTGTGAGAGTAAGATAAAGAGTAGCATGAGTTTAAGAAGAATAGGTAGAAGCCACAGGTACCAGTTTGTTTTCTACTAGGACATTCATTTTTCGCTGACAAATTCCCTGAAACCTAAAGGTAAGTTTTTTATGTCACTTTTGGACACCAACAACACCAAAGGCATCACCAACGCTTTGGCCAAAAAGGATGCGGAATGCGGATTAATTCTGTCTCTTCGTCCACATCCCCCTTATAGAGCTCTTGCTCTTATTCTTATAATAATTGGGTTTTGCTGTCTCATCTATAGGTTACCTTTTGATAAATGCGTAAAGTTTGCTAGCGATCGATTCACGTTTACGATAGCGATTCAAAGCACTGGGTACATCAGTAACCAGAACCAGGTCGCCGTTTGTTCCCTCAGCACAACCAACAATTATAAGCCCATCTGTCTTTCCGGACAATTGAACATGACGGCGAGCGACCTCTTTGGTCTGTCATACTAGAAGTCATGAAGAAAACTAAATAATATTTAGAATAAGGAATGTGTCAATCTATTGAGAACAATACGTGTGGGACATGGTGGGGGATTCGGATAGCGATCACGGAGTTGTAGAGATTGTTATTGATGTGAACGTTAGGAGAAATGGAAATATAATATCATGGAGCAAAGTAAAAGGAATATTATTGAATAACCAACACCGTAGATTACCCCTTTTCTTACATCAGAAGTGTTGGAAGAACTGAGGCGCCCATCTCAGATGAAGGAATAAAAGGCCAAAACATCGGAAAAGTCGGAAAATAAATGAGGAATGACACTAGTTCGGATGACATTTGAAGAAAATTTTGCAATGAGAAATGAAACAATCTCAGATGGAATAAAAGGAACAATCCAAAGCGCGATGAAGCGAGAATCATGGAAGTTTATAATATGATCAACGTGGAAAATGCAAAACCATTGCGGAGTAAGATGTGCAGACTTGAGATGCACACTGTTCGCGTCTGGGTTTGACTACCTACACAACACGAGGTCGTGTTGATATGGTCACGATGGCCGAAGGAGTGCGGATCGCAGATAAGTAGCTCTACGAGTAGTGTAGTTTGAAATGTAAATTGTGACATCGTTCGTGTGAAAATAACGTTCCTTGTATTTTTCAGTTGTGGAAAACGATATAACGACTTGCCATCACAAAACAAGCGAACTAGCATTCAAGCGGTGGCAGTCCAGGTGACGGCAGCATGAACGCGGCCGGGAGAGGGCGACGTGCTGATGTATTCGGTGTACAACCATCTTCAGGCGTATTTAGAAAGGTGATTTTGTGAATTTGTTAAATGATAAAGAAACGTTTGAGAGCTGTCATTACTGTCTTGAGTGATAAAAATAATAGTGAGCTTTTGCAAATGTTGAATTGAGTTTCCAAATGAAAAAGATATTTAAAGGTCCGTATAATGTGGTTAAAGTTTTCATGAATGCCTGTAGGTCATGTACCAGTCAACGCGGATATTAACTGTGATAAGATGCAATTTGTGTTGAATTGGGTTGGAGATGAGAACTTGAGTAAGAAACTTGTTGTGGTGAAATGACGTTGAATGAATTGAAGGGGAGTGTAATCAGGCTTCTTAGTAGCGGTGCACTCCTGTGGTTTAAGAGACTTACTCAAGATTTGTTGTTGTTGTTACGTTGGAAAATTGAATGAAACGACTATGGTACATGGCTTAAGGTATAACATCATAAAGTTGTAAAGTATTGCCCCGTCGAGGTCAGGAACGGCCGAGCGAACAAGTACTGCCGTAAGATATTTCCTTGCAGAGTAACGACACGTGAGGCCGTGTCGGTGTGCACCCAGCGAACAAAGGGGTCCACTGGAGACATGGGAGCGGAAGCGCTCGAGGACGAGCGCAGGTCAGGATAGCCGTGACGGCGAGCGACCTCTTTGGTCTGTCATACTAGAAGTCATGAAGAAAACTAAATAATATTTAGAATAAGGAATGTGTCAATCTATTGAGAACAATACGTGTGGGACATGGTGGGGGATTCGGATAGCGATCACGGAGTTGTAGAGATTGTTATTGATGTGAACGTTAGGAGAAATGGAAATATAATATCATGGAGCAAAGTAAAAGGAATATTATTGAATAACCAACACCGTAGATTACCCCTTTTGTTACAAACACGTCAACTGCGCCTTATCTCGACGGAATAAAGGTCAATTCGGCGCGACAGCCGCGGCATACGGGCAAGATTTATAGCCCCAAGATCGAGTTGGTTAGGAAGTGCCTCTTCGCTTTCAAATTATTCAAATGTCAGTCTTATTGTGGTGAGTGGATCGTTTGTGGAAGATTCACGACGATGTTTGTTTAGAGGTTACTTAATCTACGGATAGAGGAAAGTCTTGACTACATTAGGCCCACCTATTAGCGTCCTATTCTGCCTACAGTAGTGAATGGGGCTGTCATCACCGTTAAGATGCGATACATTAATAGTCTTCGTGACATTGCTGTAGTCAGGATTGATGAATAGGCTAAGTGGTCAACCGCAGTATCAGTTGTAAAGATAGGTTAAGTTGTAAAGTTGTAATGCCGCTCGAAGATTACCCGTAGTTCGTGTAACAATTCATTCTTTGGACAGTGTTCGATGGTACTAAAGGTCTATTCTGTTATGCGATGTTAACGCCCACCAAGCTATCCGCGGCAGCAAATATCGCTTCTGTCGATCACCGTGCATAATTCGCTGAGTTACCTATGTTTACTACTGTTCGCCTATCAGTGGAAATTCGCCTATATTAAAGAATTGAGAAAAATGTTTTTTTTTTTACTGCTGTACTAAAGAATAGTTTGGTAATCATTGTAACTGTTATCTTTAGCCTTTTATACATTCAAGGCACTTAATTTCCTTGGTCACAAAACAGAGAATATTTTACCTTTACATTTATGATGTCTGCCTAAAGATCAGTAAAAACCGAGTCGCCAGTGCACGCGAAACGAGAGCATCCTCATCACATTATCGCTGTCGGAACGATGCGCGTCCAAAAAGCGATTTCCGTCGTCTCGCGAGCGTCGCGATTGTTTCATTCACTCATTCATTCAACAATGGGTTATTAGTGTTTTTGCCAATACGGTAATAACGTCGCCGGTCGTCTTCTGCGTCATTACGCGGGGAGCGGCCGCGCGGAACGCACGTGTATGGTTCGCAGAACAAACCAAATTATTAAAGAAGGATTAAAATAATAAGGAATACTTTTTGTAATTAAACACATTTTTAGTATTAACGCACTTAATAAGTAGTATTTGACCATATCATTCCGAAATTCTTTCCTCCACAGAGAAGAGGCTCAGTAGTGGGCCATTAATAGGTTTGAAGCCATTCCGAATTTTAATGGTTTACCAGTAATACAGTACTGTCCACTTAAGTCCTTGTTTTCCATCAGAATTGATATGTGGCATTAGTGCTGACTGCTGAGCCAAGCGAATTGCATTATCTTCTGGTTTTATCTGCTACAATCACGACCACCACCTATAATATGAAATCGGTTTGAAGACGCCATAGCAGCCCTACCTATAACATAATGTGTTAAACATCAATAATGAACCTCATTATATTTCCGTGTTGTTATTACACAGAAACAGATTAAATTATTATTTCCGTTCCGTTGGCATCTACGATACTTACTAACCTAACAAATTATTTTCAATCTTGTCTATACTTAAAATTATGTTGTTTCAAATGATGCAAAAGGATGTTTTAACCTTTAGGAACATCAATCATACCACAATTTGGAATCATTATATTTGTCATTTTTTTGCGGTCCGTACAAAGTCAAGGTGCGGTCACATTCAGGACGTGTCATTATAATAATGTAGACACATGATAACAATCCCAGTAATATTATAAGACTAAGAACGCCAACATAAAAGAAAAACGGTTCTTGTTAAATTGACTGACAGAAGCGTTACGAATAATACAATACAACGTTGCTTTATGTAGGTAATACAATGCCACACATCACATCTTAATCTTTATTGTACATCAGCGGGCATTAACAATGAATAACAATAAAAAAGCCCATTAAATAGAATGTTATTTAGCGGCTGTTGCCTGCTAATACTACTTTAGTTACAGATTTATTTTACGCTAGTTTCTGCTCTAACTTTGCTTCCGGACACGAATATTGAAAATTTTATTTTATTTTTGTGAATTGAATAAAATTATTTTAGCTAAATATTAAGTCAAGCTTACTACGTGCAACAATAGAAATTGCATCTAATATAAATCGGATAAAAGCTGTTTCTGAGATTAGCGGGAACAAAAACAATTTTTAATGTCAAAAAAATATCTAAAAATCATTGTTATGGCCTTTAATGCTTTAGCAAATACTCTATGGTCCTCACTAGAATTTTTTTTTCAATGACCAGTTACAGTTTAATTTTTGATACGTATTTTGCTGTTGTCTGTACAATGTGAAGGCGCGGTCACTGTCGCGGCCGTGTCATTACATTACATCGGATGAGAATCTGAACCGTATAATAACGCCGCCGCGCCGCGCGCTGTGATATGCCTATACGGTAGGGTTAGCAAAAACGTAATGACACTACTTGTGAAATTAATTGAAGCAAGCGCATTGATTACGTCCTTTTTGTTCAATGTGTGTAATTAATGACGCTTTTTCTTGATGAATATTGTCATAACATAAATGCTTGATGCTCTGTTTACTTTAGGTTGACATTACCGTAGCGCTTTGCGTTACATCAATTTATTTTTTGGGTTATTATTATTAAGTATCACTAAGCAAGTTGTATAGGTATATATGTTATAATGTATACAGTGTTAGGGGTAAGGTAAGGTAATGGATGACTTTACTCTTAAAGATTTCGAAGAATTTTGCTCAGTAGAGAGAATTACAAGTAGTTGGTACAACTCTACAATTTCGAGTAAGAGTTTAAGACGCTGAAGTTATGAATAGCGTTGGAAAGCAGAAAGCAGATAAGTTACTTGCACCTGATATTATTATTTACTTGAAGCCATTAGTTGCTTTTGCTTCAAAGTAGATTCAGTTGATGCGATTTATGCTATGCAAATAAGTGTCTGATCTGCGAATGAGAGTTCGCTAATTAATCATTAAAAAATAATGGTGTGTCAGCTTCGACGCACGACTGGAGTTTACTCCCTACGAACGATTATAAAATATATAGATTAGTAAATGAGGATAACTGAACGTATTTTTTATATTACTGAAGGCGTGCTTGATACATTTATTTATGTTAATTATTTAATTTATCGTAAAGTTATCGTCAAATCAGTAAGAACGTATTTAGATTCTTGGTTCGTAGTTTGCGCATGAACATAACGCATATCATAACGTAACGTAAAGGAGTTTGATTTTACTCTCCTTAAATTTACATAGGTACCCCCGGCTTATATGAAAATCGATTCTTAAGGAGTGAACTCCAAGAACTGGAGAGGCCATAGGCATAGCCATGGCTTCATCGACTCAGTGAACAAAAGCGGGCGCTGTTGTCAGCTAGATGGGTGAACGTTAGTGGTAATTTTTTGACCTTTACGTTTCGAAGGGCGCGTAAAAGCTTCGTAGCCATGTTCCGGCAGTCGTAACGGTATGCTTTACGTTAGACCTTCAGGCGGTGAAAACCGTGAAAAATCCGACATTTGTAATTACTCCTAATTGAAACAGTCTTTTTTTTCTATTTATACAATCATTTTTAGGGTTTTTCTGTTGCTGTGAATGTAGTCGTCACTTATAATTGTACTGGCGCTTAGAATGTGTATAACTTTATAATGCCTCGAATTGTATGTAATGGTATAAATAAATAAATGAACAGCATGGTGCTACACCATTGGTGTAGTATGCTTTAGGTCTCCCAAAAATAAGACCTAAGTGTACTTAAGTAGCAATATGTGTAAAAGAAATAAATTATAAACCAACTCTGTCTTTAATATCGAACAAGTTGTACACGTAGTGCTAGCAAATAGGGTAATGGGATTTAAAAGCTTTTCCCATGCAGGCGAGCGTTGGAGAAATATTGCTGCGTTAGCACTGTGTATTGAACGGTAAAGGACTCGCAGTTTCCGTGGTCGTGACGAACAAACGGCAAATACTACGACACTACAACTGTGCAGTGACTGTAGTTAACTAAGGGCCCGTAGTTAACAGTTAAATGCAATTTAACATGATTTTAAACTTAACGTGGATTATATTTTTTAATACCAGGTTAAACTAATACTCACGATGTATATTTTGTACGCCGATGTTTTGACCAGTTGCATGGAACGTGGTCACGGCTAAACTGTTTACAAAATGTAGGTTTATCATGATATCGTGAGTATGATAGAAAAATGAATTTAACATGAACTGTTTCTTATTAATTTCATTTATCAGATATTGGATTAGTAATAACTTACACTGCCAGGCGAGGGTAAACATTTTTAGAAAATAGGTAAAGCCCACGCTTTGCTGTGGCATCGGTTACCATAGTAACGTAGTAGCAACTATGGAATGTTTTTAATAGAATCCAAAATAAACCTATAACCAGGACAATCATCAAGTTGTCTATTTCTGTCTGGTCAATTCGTAAAAACTTTTTTCTAAATAATTAATTATCTTCTATCTATTAATTATATTGCTGTCAATTCCTTTTACAACTTCTAATCCTCTAATCCATCAAAACTTACTGTTATAATGCCATTATATTTTAACTCAATTTTACTTATAAGATAACTAAATATAAATTACTTAAGTTAAAACAAAATAGTTTAGCACAGGGTAAGTACCGGTTACGCGACGAGCTCAAATAGAACATAAATAAAAATCAGCAGCTCGGGCGCCAAGCGTTGGCCGTTCATTTTGAATTAGTGCGCAAACGTTAGTTCTTGACGTTTAATTTCTTTTTAAATTGAATTTTCTAGTCTGCGTACACGAATAACGTTGAGGATTTATGTATCCGTATTTTGCTTGTTTTAGTGCTTTCTTTTTGTATTAAGCTATCCATTCCAACAAACAAAACACACAGATTTTCCTTTTATAAAAAAATCCAAATTGGTCCCATATTAATCAACACAGTTCTGTTGATAGGGTCCATGAGGAATTGAGGGAACTTGTCAAATATTTTATAGGTTAGTACTTAGTAGGTATACTGTTTTTTGAACTCTGTTTCCTAGCAATTTTCGCAACTATCGCATAAGTCCGGGGTATTACTGTACCTACAAAGCACGACATTTAAGCTTCACTTATGTTACAACCCGAGACTCGACAGAGTAATCTGTTTTGCCCGGGACCTAAGACCTAGCGTGTAACTTAATTCATTTAAGCTCGTACTAGCCGCACTCTCTGTTACGATATAGTCTGTGGTCAGACGCTTAGTTACTATGGTAAAATACCTGTGTCATGTTTTCTTTAGGGATTGTGTTTACCTGTTTTTAACGATATGTCTTTAAATAGAATTTCATGCACGTTGGTTATTTCTTTTTTTTTAATTAGTCCAAATTTTCTGTATCGTTAAGCTTTACCATTGTTTAATTTGTTGCAGGTACCGTGACTTAATGACGCTTGCGGTTAAGTTTTAAACGTCATTCGACTTGATGCTGAATGATGATGCTGTCTAATGTTACGCCGAGCTTAAAAAGATATTTGAACAGAATAAGGTTTGTGATTTTCGTTTATTTAATTTTTAATAACGTATTTTAAATACGAGTTTATAATCCAACATGTTACTCGGAAAATTAAACCCAGAAAAAATTATGCCAGTACAAGATTTGAATCCAGCATGGGGACCTTCAAGAAGCGGGTCCATCACTTCCTTCTTAGCCGGCAGCGCACTGGTAGCGCCTCTGGTGTTGCGAGTGTCCAGGGCGACGGTGACTGCTTACCATCAGGTAGCCCATCTGCTCGTCTGCCTGCATATTACATAAAAAAGGAATCCATTCCGTACCTTTTCTTTTTTTGGAAATAGCCGGCAAACGAGCTGACGATCCCCCTGATGGTAAGTGGCTATCGTCGCCCATGAACATCAGCAACACCAAAGGCATCAGAAGAAAGAATTGGCTCTCAAGTCAATCCCCCAGCCGGAAGACGACGAGTCGTTTGGCAGCTGACTCATGCTATCCAGGCGAACCCCATGGAGAAATAATAACAGTAATAATGGTATTAATTAACAAATAAAATCAACATTTCTAGTACAAATATCGAGTAATGAGGTTTATTTGAAGAGCCTCCGATACCGAAATTCCCTAATAATTAAATTTAAAATTAAAGTCACAGTGTAATAAATAAGTAACCATAAAACTATTTTAAATAACCGTACAGTGTAATAACACGGTATTTATTGCAGCGTGAGAACTCTCGGAATGAAGGAATTTTTGTAGTTTTCCATTCACTTGACTTTTTGAAACTAAACCTTGTCATCCGCGTCTTTATAATTTATTATGAGTGAATATCTATACTAATATTATAAAGAGGAAAGCTTTGTATTTTTATATTTTTGTATTTTTGTATTTTTGTATGTTTGCAACGAATAAACTCAAAAACTACTGAACCGATTTTAAAAATTCTTTCACCATTAGAATGCTACATCATTCATGAGTAACATAGGCTATATTTATTACTAGAAAACATTAGGGATCCTTGCCAAAACATCAGTAACGTGAACCAAAGTGTGAAAAAATTTGCTTAAAAATTTCTTACATCGCATACGCTGCGGAAACTATTGATGATAGAACAAAAAAATGTTCTACAATATTATAGAACACATCAATATCTACAAAAAACCTCGCGATAGTATATGTCCAACTATTGTCGTTATGTCACTATAACCACTTTTTACATTTTAAATGTTAATAAAAAAGATGACCAAAATCAGATCATGAAAACCATACCTTCATATTAATCCTTATCCAAATAAATCATTTCATATTCAAAACTGTTTCAATACCTATAGATAACTTTTTGAATTACTCAAATCAGACATTCCATTCAGAAGATATTACGTAGTAAAGGAACTACGTGACAACGTGATTGTACGAGTAGCAACTATCATCACCGGCCCCGCGACCGGACAGCTCGCGCATGTTCGGCGGATCCCGATTATGTAACACGGGGAGGGGAGGGGAGGGGAGGGGAGTGGGAGAGAGAGCAGGAGCGGGAGAGGGAAAGGGAGAGGGGGGAGGGGGAGCGGAGGGGAGGGGAGGGGAGGGGGAGGGGGGGAGGGGGAGGGAGAGGGAGAGGGAGAGGGAGAGGGAGAGGGAGAGGGAGAGGGAGAGGGAGAGGGAGAGGGAGAGGGAGAGGGAGAGCGAGAGGGAGAGCGAGAGCGAGAGCGAGAGCGAGAGCGAGAGCGAGAGCGAGAGCGAGAGCGAGAGCGAGAGCGAGAGCGAGAGCGAGAGCGAGAGCGAGAGCGAGAGCGAGAGCGAGAGCGAGAGCGAGAGCGAGAGGGAGAGCGAGAGGGAGAGCGAGAGCGAGAGGGAGAGCGATAGGGAGAGGGAGAGGGAGAGGGAGAGGGAGCGGGAGCGGGAGAGGGAGCGGGAGAGGGAGGACACGGAAACTATAACGGCTAAGAACGGCTGTTACGATTTTAATGATCTCTGATTTGCTACATTCTTAGGCGATACGAAGTTCGCCGGGTCAGCTAGTTTTATATATTGCACTAAATTATATATTACTGTTTCGGACGGTCCAAAGTAAGAAAATGCACAAAGAATTTTTGGTAGTATTATAACTGATTACCATAAAAACGCATCGGGATAAAGCTTGCAGGAAATCCTACAGTCTACAATCAAACGACCCTGTAGCCCAGCTGGTAGCGACCCTGCCTGCGAAGAGAAGGGTCCCGGGTTCGATTCCCAGTCGGGGATGATATTTGTGTGACAGATAAATATTTGTACTCGGGTCATGTGTGTTAAATGTGTCACCCACAGAACACCACTAATTATTAGATGTTCTGTGGTGTCACCATACCATACCTACCACCCGCGACACAGGTAAAAACTTCGAGCTAGGGTATGAGTGTGTAAGCGTTTATTTATTTACGAAACATTTGTGTCTCAATAAGTAAATATAAACATCACTGTCTCAAGTAAGTAATATTTATGTGTGTCGTACTCAAATAATCGGGATAGCGGGAAGTTTCCCCGGGAATGGGTCCCGCGCCGTTATGTCTGTCGTCGGCTAGGTCGTCCGTGTCGACGTCGCTCGACGAACAACTTTATATAAACAACATTAGGATTTTAAACTTAGGTAACTCATCGCGGAATTATTTTATTATGATACGGGGACTCTCAATACTTATTATATTTTGTAGGCCTATTGTGAAACTACGGTGGCGCAGGTTAAGCCGTGACCACGTATCTACCTATATAAGCGTAGATACATGCATTTTGTAAAATGTATATTGTGAGTACCTGCATAGAAAAACAATATTATTATCCATCTAATACGGCTCATGAATGTGTGATGTTTTAGGGTTGCGGAGAATACTCCCTATAAAGGAGCCTTACGATATAATCGGCCATTAGATTATCTATATCTATACATACAAATAAATAAAATTGGAGTGTCTGTTTGTAATATTAAAACAACAGCTTTTTACTACGTGCATTTGGTGCATTTACACGGTACATATACCAAAAAAACATTTTTTACAATTTTTAACCGACTTCAAAAAAAGGACGAGGTTCTCAATTCGACTGTATTTTTTTTTATGTTTGTTACCTCAGAACTTTGGACTGGGCGAACCGATTTTGATGATTCTTTTTTTAATCGAAAGCTGATGGCTGTCATGTGGTCCCACATAAATTTTATTGAGATCTGACAATGGCATCCATGAGAAAACTACATAAGTCGTAAATTTGTGTTAAGATGTGCGCGACAAATTGACGAATAACTCAATATCACGTCAACCGATTTCGATGATTCTTTTTGTAATAGAAAGCTGGTGCTTGTCATGTGATCCCACATAAATTTGAACGAGATCTGACAACTTGTAGTTTTTGAGAATTTGAAGTCGGCTATTTTTTGTTAGTAAAATTTAGATTATTGTCTGTCTGTCTGTCTGTTTGATCCGGCCACAGAACATCTAATAATTAGTGATCCGGCTAATCTCTGAATTGGCTGGACCGATTTTGACGGGACTTTCACGGGCAGATAACTGATGTAACAAGGAGTAACTTAGGCTACTTTTATTTTAGAAAAAAAAAGTTTGTTAGGCGACATGAAGTTCGCCGGGTCAGCTAGTTGATATAGGCACAGTCAAATATCAAAACTCATATAATAAACTACTAATATTATAAATGTAAAAGTCTCTCAGGATGTATGAATGTTTATTAATTACTCTTTCACGCAAAAAATACTGAACGGATTTTCATGAAATTTAGCACACAGATAGATCATTACCTGGAACGCTATTCAGATTTGTAACTTGACAGCGGAGTTTCAAAATTGACGTTCGAGTTCTAGGATCACTTCACTTCGCAAGTGCGTACTAGATGATTAGATAAGGACATGTCAATACGATGCAAGTTCGCTTTTGTTTTGTAACTTGACAGCGGAATACACGATGAGTTTCTAAATTGAAGTAAGAGTTCGAGACTCCCTTCACCTCGCAAGTGCGTGCCAGATGATTAGAGAATCACATATCAAGATCTCGGACTCGAACTTCAATTTTGAAACTCATCGCGGATTCCGCTGTCAAGTTACAAAAGTGAATAGCCTTGCTGGAATAGGATGTAGGGTACTTATTATCCCAGAAAACGTGGGCAAAGCCACGGCCAAGTCTATACTTAAGTAGAGTTAACGATATAATTATTTAGTCACATTTTATACAATAACGCTAATACTCGGTCGCCCGCGCGCGTGGGATTTAATTAAACGACGTCAGTCCGGAACGTGTCAGTGGCACCTCATAAAGCACACGCTTGCTTCTTATTTTGGACTGGCAGATAATAAACACCGCGATTTAGAGGTAACTGGGGAAGTGGACTGAAAATATTTAACGTTTGCAAACATACAAATATGCACGAATAAGCTAAATCCGATTACCCAATAAATTGAAGAAGAAAAGGCGCAGTATCAGATATTGTCTTAAAGACAATTTTCCCTTTCAAGTATGAAATGAAATGAAATGAAAATGAAATGAAATGATGTGAAATGCATTTATTCGAGGGTAATTACACACGCAAACACAAACACAAACAAAGAAATGAAATGGAAAAAAAAATACATCTAAAATTAAACCTAAATGGTGCCTGTGCTGCAGCGTGACCCCCGAACAGGCCCAGACTCAGCATGAGCCGTGGAAGCACAGCGCTGATATTTCAGTCTGGTCCTTTGTTCCTTTCTCCCATGAAGGAAGCTCGGCCAGACTAAATGCGCGACATCAGTCAGTGAAACGTGATTAAGTATATAAAAAATTCAATAGGTCCATATTAAAAACCAAAAAAATCGCTCATCGCACTCATTACTCATTAAGCAAATTAACATAATTTAATATGCGATTGTATTAACGAACGCATAATAATTATTCTCATCACGAATTATCAATGCGTACAAATCGTCCGGTCTGTCTGTCGGTCTGTCCGTCTGTCAAGCTTCCAATTAATTAAACTGTGTCGTTGCTGTCGGAGGGCATTCCGCGAAAGGTTTATGATAACAATTTTTATTGGCATTAAACTTGAGTGCTTTTGATTGCGCGTTTACTTGTCTAACTATGAGAGAAAGGCGAGTTGCGATGTTGTGTATTTTTAACCGACTTTAAAAAAGGAGGAGGTTCTCAATTCGACTGTATTTTTTTTATTTTTTTTTATGTTTGTTACCTCAGAACTTTGGACTGGGCGAACCGATTTTGATGATTCTTTTTTTAATCAAAAGCTGGTGGCTGTCATGTGGTCCCACATAAATTATATTGAGATCTGACAACGGCATCTATGATAAAACCACATAAGTCGTAAATTTGTGTTAAGATGTGCGCGACAAATTGACGAATAACTCAATATCACGCCAACCGATTTCGATGATTCTTTTTTTAATCGAAAGCAGGCGCTTGTCATGTGGTCTCACATAAATTTGAACGAGATCTGACAACTATGTAATTTTTGAGACTTTGAAGTCGGTTATTTTTTGTTAGTAAAATTAGATTATTATATATATTTTTTAATATCATATATTATTATGAGTATTCCCGCCAGGCCGATCATGCCTGCTCCAATTTTTCATCATCGAATAAAACCTCATTAACATTATTCAGGCTTTTTCACATGTATATGTTCAAAAAGTTATTGGTATTACAGCAGCACGATAGTACTTGTTTTGTTAGTTTTTACTGCCAATCAGAATCCTAAAACTTGCCAGTGCATTTTAAATTTCATTTTTGTACTCTGAGGCAATGATAAATCTGTGTCGTTTGTTAAATAATAATTCCTGAGCTCGCTTCGACTTTTTAGTAGTGCACATCCTTAAAAAACACTGCAAACACTCGCTCTTGTTTACTTTTAGAGTTTCTTTTTCAAGTGATTGATGGCGCCTGAGGAGCGCAGCGAAACCTGTGTGTTAAATAACGATTTTTCATTTTGATAAATTCGATATTCCCTTTTATGTGCTTTTAGCGCGATGCCTTATGAAACGCGCGTTACAGTCAATAATAGTTTTTATTACTTTTATTTATATTACCCTTTCATAAATGACAAGAGCCAAGGCCTGTCGTGCAGCATTATATTGCACAGTAAATAACCTCCAACAATTGTGGTAAATTCAATCTTTTCATACGGGATCTTTGTGTGTTATGACGTATATTTATTACCATTACCGATTCTGAAATAAGAAAAATTACTGTGGACCGAATCGGACTGAATACAGACTGCAGGTTATTAGGTCTTTAACGGGCAATGTAATAAATGTCTACTTATAAATTAATTTTAATTGTGGATGGAAAGAAAAGCTGAAAGAGAATTTATTAAAATGATTTTATAAACTTGATAGTAACAATGGTTGAAAATATTTCGGACAAGCATACTTGATATAACCTTTTTTATCATTAAATTAAAGAACTGCTTCTATTATAGGTGCTTCGAGTGCTCAAACTCTCGAAATTATTTATACCCTTGACTTTTATAAATTACTTTACGTACCAATAGGTAGGTACTCGTTTGATTAGCAAAGTAACTACAATATTGCTGCATAAAGACAATGTTTTCGCTATTACTTTACCGTAACGACATTTTAAAATCTCCCACAATATTGCACCGGGCAGATTTATCACCTAGAGCGAAATAAAAGACGATAAATAGTGAGACGCCGCAAGCCAGAAGCGGAATATTAAGCTATAATTTTTGTTGAAATGATATTGTTGTTTGTCGCACAATGAACGAGGTGCTTTACCAGCATGTTATGTGAATGCGTTCAGATTTAAACATTATAGTTATTATTCTTTTTAAATTCTACTATTTGCGTTGGCTGTACACAGAGAGATGCCACCCATGTTATGTTTGCAATGTTAAGGGATAATTTGGCTTTCGTCCATTTGTTATGACGGAATAAATATTTTTTATTTCTTTTATTTACATTAACTAGTTGAAGCTTTTGATATTTCAGTTGTTTAAAAGAAAATTAAAAGAACCTTTTAAATGCATTTCCTATTTTTGTGACAAGTTTTCTGTTTTGAGCAATTATGGCCAGATTTGCATTACAATCTCAGATTGTGAAGTTATTGATAAGTATTAATACAACCACTATGTATGTATTATACAAATGATAGTCAAAGTTTTCTGTAGTTTATTTTCCAAAGTTTGATTTTGTAATGCATTAGTGATTGACAATACTACGTAGACTTATGAGGCGATGTAAATTGTAGATAAGCATGTCATATGGACAAAAGTGGCCACCTGCAGCCATTTTGTAATTAAAAACAAAAAACAGTATTTTTTCGACCATTATTGAATACATGTAAAAGTCCAAACATCTATAATTTTGCTGAATGAAAAATGGCCATGTTCTCTGTAACGATAGAACAGGTACTGTTACTGGCCTCTGTAATATGAAACAAAATTTATGAGCTGCAAATTGTTGTGTAAAATAATTAGTATCTCTCGGTAGCCGGTAGCCGGTAGCCGATGTTGCAAATTGTTATGAACACGTACGATCTCTGATCATCAATTTGTTTGGTTGTCATGTTTTCGGAGAATTTATCGAAATAGCATCGGAGCTTCTGGTTCGGATCGATCAATGATGCCGCTTTGATGTGACGAGTGCGATCTGATCAAAGATTCCAGCGGCATGGCGGCATGGTCGCAACTTGCGCAGTTCGTTTTATGGACTCTCAATGCATTCTGTGCTTACTTTGCTTGTTGCGAATCTGTTTTTGTGTTAGAAAATGCAACGTACTGTGAATTCAGGCATGTGATCATCGCTGGAGATGATACCAGGTTTTATTTTATAAACTTACTAGTTAAGGGGGTAAAACTAAAGCGATTGATAAAAAAATGAAGGCGTATAAAGTGTTTTGTTTCTTTCACTCTTACAAAAACGATAAACGCACAGTATATATATCATGTTATATTATGTCAGTGTACTTAATAGCAAAAAAAGGTTTATTATTGGGTTTATATGTAAATAAGGCCGTTAGTTTTTACGCTGTGATTATATGATACTGTCCTTTGTGCCACAAATAGGCGTAATGAGTGGTTATCATACAAATGTATTGTGATCGGAACAAGGGATAATTTAAATTCAGTAAGTAATTTTATGCAACGTAAAGAATCCACGCATAAATAATAAACATTCCAAGTTAAATAAAAGCTGGTGAAATGGTCCATCACTTCACGCGTTAAACTATTAGCGCGTTCTAAATTTACAGCGTATAGACACTATAAATAATGTTCCGATATACTAGGGTAGGTATTCGGTCGTCGCGTGAAAACATTTAATTCGCCGCGTCCGCGTCCCGACTATTATTTATGAACACATGCACAGGCGTTTCGCTCCGGGAATGTGTTGATAACTCGCGTGATAATTAATGACTATCGGATTCTATCTGCACCTACATAACTTGGTTGAGGAACGTGAACTAAGAACCCGCGTACCGAAGCTCGATAGTCAAAATCATTTCAGAAATAATAATAACTTTATTTCCCAATACATTGGTATTACATTTTATTTGTATGCAGTAAGTTGACATAAGAATTAAATAGTGCGGCGGATTTTACACATGTATCTAAATGATGCACAGACCCTACACTAACTAAACTTGTGTTGTAGAGTCTGCTAATCCTTCTAAGGAACAGTATAGCCGGTAAGTAATAACTTTACTAAAATTATTCGTTTAAAACATATTTAAAAAGTTTACATGTATAGCGCTCTGCCGGCGGCTTCATCTGCGTTTTTCAGGATAATAAATTAACTAAATGTGATTCAGATCATGGCCTACCAGTGTATTAAATTATATGAAAATCCATTCAGTAGTTTTTCGTGAAAGAGTAACAAACATTCATACATCATCACAAGCAAAATTTTTATAATAAGTAGTATTGTAGGACACAGGCACACACAGAAAGTCCTAATGCAGGGTAAGGGCGAGAGGGTGTGTAAGAGGGCATTTTACCTCTTTGTATTTTGCAAAATTATTTATATTATAATAGCTCTTGCCCGCAGCTTCGCCCGCGGTAGAGATCGATTTTTTACAAATCCTACTTAGGGGCCATCCATTAATTACGTCACACGTTAGGGGGGGGGGTCGATGTAGTGTGACATTGTGTGACAAAGTGTGGGAGGGGGGTCCTTTTCGTGACGTCACATTTCAAAATTGAATAATTGGTATATGTAAAAAAATGTTGTATGTTAATGGAAATAAAACTTATTTCGGAACTGCTGTTTCAATTTAATAATTTCTAGGTGTAAAATTTCATAATATGTGACGTCACACTAGGGGGGGAGGTCTCACGAATGTGACCAGCTGTGAGAAGGATGGGGAAGGGGTCAAAAAGTCATGAAAGTAGTGTGACGTAATTTATGGATGGCCCCTTACTTGCTTTTACTTAGTTAGACTTAGTTGCCTATGAATTAAGTAATTTACATGTAGGTACATGTCATTTTGATAGCGTGAAATGCAAATGAATTTTACTAACGCCATCTATTAACAACATCCGGAACTAAATATCTAGCAACTAACAAAATATCGATCTTCCCATGGGGATGTTTTACCGCGGTAAAAAGTAACCTACGTTACTCTCCACCCTCGTCACTATCTCCACACTCAAAAAGCGGCCAAGTGCGAGTCGGACTCGCCCATGAAGGGTTCCGTAGTAGCAAATAACATAATATAAAAGTTCTTGAAGTTCGTTGTAACTTTGATCGAGGTAAATTGTGGTTTACGATTTATGACGTATTAAAAAAAACTACTTACTAGATCTCGTTCAAACCAATTTTCGTTGGAAGTTTGCATGGTAATGTACATCATATATTTTTTTTAGTTTTATCATTCTCTTATTTTAGAAGTTACAGGGGGGGGGGGGACACACTTTTTACCACTTTGGAAGTGTCTCTCGCGCAAAATATTCAGTTTAGAAAAAAATGATATTAGAAACCTTAATATCATTTTTGAAGACCTATTCATAGATACCCCACACGCATGGGTTTGATGAAAAAATTTTTTTTGAGTTTCTGTTCTAAGTATGGGGAACCCCCAAAACTTATTGTTTTTTTTCTATTTTTGTATGAAAATCTTAATGCGGTTCACAGAATACATCTACTTACCAAGTTTCAACAGTATAGTTCCTATAGTTTCGGAAAAAAGTGGCTGTGACATACGGACGGACGGACAGACAGACAGACAGACAGACAGACAGACAGACAGACATGACGAATCTATAAGGGTTCCGTTTTTTGCCATTTGGCTACGGAACCCTAAAAACCATACCATATAACAGCTTCGTTGCGACGTAAAAGACGGACAAACAAACAAACAAACACACTTTCACATTTATAATATTAAAAGTATGGATATGGATAGTATGGATTTTTCTGACGGATGTGTGTGCATCCTCGGATATTCTAAATGAAACCATCCCCAGTGGCTCGCACATCCGAGTGTCGAACAGATCCGGGCGGCTGGTGGAAGCGGATTTCGCTAATAGGGTTTCAAAACTTTATGAACGGCGACAGTTGTCCGGACAACTTGACGGGAAACAACTTGACGTCTTTTAATCTTTGAGATCAGTTTAGTAATTACTCAATCTATCTTTGAATTTGTGGGACATTTCTTTTTAGTAACGGAAATTTTGAAATGTTACAGTCACCTTTATAAAGTTATCATTGTAGTGGTTTTGTGTTTTGGTCACTCTTGCAGGTGACACAATTTTGAATATTGCACTCACCTAAGTATTTCAAACTTATTTAACAACGTGTTTGCCACTATCTTCGGTACAAGAAAACGTGAGAAAACCTGCTTACGTAGAGTCCCCCATTATTTTTACAAAGGTGGATGAAGTTTTGTTTTGACACAGATGCAGTGTGGTGGACAAGCTTTCTTCCCACATTTTGTGAATTGAGATTGAAACCTATATTGGGACGACTATAACTTGTGAAAAATAATAAAATCTCCAATGAGTATTCTTGTATTATTACGCCTAGAAACACATTTTTTGACACGCATTTATAGTAAACTCATAAAATAGATTCAGGTAGCTCCTGCATACTCCTGCGACAACTTGTCGCACTATAAACCAACATGACAGAACGGCTACCTAACCCGACCGCGGTCCGAGACACATCAAAACTCAAGACGATAAAATACATCGTCCAAAAAAATAGGGGCCGTTCCAGACCGCGCTATCGCAACAATTAATCGCAGCGCACACGCGACGCGTTTATCAAGCGACAAATCTGTCTGAACGCACCGGTTTTATGATTTCATTCGTTCGATATGTCACTTGACACTTTACTTAAACGATGGCTGGTGTGTGCATGTACGTTTATGATCGTTTTATGACTTTTAATATTGCTTTTCTGTGTCACTCAATGTTAGAATTACATAGACAATATTCAGCTACCTTTTATGGAGTAATGGAGGACAAATAAAACATTTGAAATAGGTAATTCTTCTTTATGGAGTGGTTCCAAAATTTTTCGTTTTATAAATCATCATAAAACTGGTCAGTGCTGGGCCCAGGATGCTCAAGAGTTAGAGAGGTAACAAGCAAGTCGATTATAAAAAGTACATTTATCGAAATCACAGATTTTTGTAAACATTTTCTTTTAATTATTTTACCAATACATTTGCTAACTCACTCAATGTGAAATGTCCTGTATGTTACCTTTAATTACTACATATACATAAATGAATGCATGTTGACTTTTTATCATCACTGAACACCTTCATTTTCGTCACAGACATTTAATAAACTAGAATCCTTAGACTACTTGCACGTTACTATTACTTGTTTTTATTATACTGAGTCCCTCGTACCCATTCGTATTAAAGTTGCTGGTCACGCACAGCCAATAAATAATAACAAGTGTTAAGAAAACAAGAGCTGTCCAGAGCTGTGGAGTGTGGACACCAGCTTGACGCGAGCGAACTCACGACTGCATTTGATTGAGCTGCAGATAAGCGGGTAAGCTGCTTAGCGGCTAAGCTTAGCCAGCTGGAATTCAAAATCAAAATATTTTCCTTTATTTATAGCTCTGCGAAAATTGAAGTTGGGTATTTATTTGATGTGGCTAACTGGCAGTCTGTGGTGTTGCCCATTGTCTCTCCTGTTGTCCATTGGCACCTTTGGCTACTAATTAAAGAAATAGGTACGTATCGTCATAATGAAATAAACTATTGAAAAGAAAAAGTAAAAGATTCGTCTCTCGTCCATTCTTCAGTACGGTACCCCACGAGCGAGTGAGATTGGATTGGCCATTTCTCCTGTAGGTACAGAAAACTCGACACTAAGTAGCCTGTATCCGTGTCTTGCATCCCGAATACGAACATAAAACAAAAAATATAACGAAATTTTGTCTTTACAACCATTTCTGCGCGTAATTTGACGACATTACGCGACGCGTATTTAACTCGCAGCTTTGTTGTTACCTGTATAATTCATGTTTGCACGCAATGGAACAGGTTTTCCATCCCATACGTTATGGGATCATCATTGTTAAGTGTTTATACAATTTTAACATTGCGTAAACAATAATAATTTCATAATATTTCGGTTAATACCCCGTTTAAAGATTGCTATCTAATTATAAAAACCCACCAATGGTTTAGCGTGCTCTTCGAAGCTAGAAGCGCCCAAAATTTTGCCAATGACAATTCTCATTCAATATCGACCGGGTCCGAATTTAGATAGCTCGGCATATCACTTAATTGCCACATAGTTCAAATTAGAATTTCTATAGACAATAGCATAGCATAGTAAGAAGAAAAGTTAGGTATACAGAGTATGATACAAAAACCTTCCATAATGTTTTATACTGCAGAAGCTTCTAACGTAAGACATGATTTAACAACATTAATATTAATATTACAAAACATTAATATTACAAAACGTTTTCGTATCATTCCATGCATTTTTCTCCTTTGTTGACTGTACATATAGTTGGTAAATAGCAGGTGAGATCATCCCTGGTGATTGTTGAATGTTCCAACCGAGTGCATCCGATACTGGAGCGTCATTAAATCACGCATATCAAAATGTCGGCTCGTTTCGCGCAGATTGCTGTAATGAGATTAATCACACCGGTGAATGTATTATTCACCGAATAAAAACACCGCTGCACCGGTGTGAATGGCAAGATATTATAGTTTCTTCATTGAAACGAACACCAACACTGAAGTGTTGAGCAAAAATTTCGTTATTATAATAAGTTTGTAAGCATTGTTTAAAATAAGTTAAGTAATTAACACATAATATTTGCAACTTTCCCTCATTGCCATAGAGATTTTTAGTAATGTAATATTCATTTCCTTAATATGTTACTATATAATTAAACATTATACAAATCTGAAAAAAACTTGCATCTGAGGCAAGTGATGCACACTTAAAATTGTACGAATTACATACCAAATACCTACTCTGCGTTCAGTTTTTATTATTTACAGCTTTTAACATGTAAACAGTGTTATTTTGATTCGTGAGAAGTCACGCAACCATCCATTTCAAGTAATTCCTTCGTGTAAGTCAAATTATAAGAAAGCAGACTGATTTGTGTTCAGTAATATGCCCATAATCATAATTGTTCAATAGTTTGTCCGAAGTATGTTGTCCTGACAAAAATCGTGAGGATTTTTTGCCGTACGTTTTCTTTTACTTATAAGGATGTCCCAATATTATTCTATTTTCTATACTACGCGGATAATAAGCCGCTAAAAAAACGCTCGGCAAGAAGTCGCAGTGCGGTCTTACCTTTAGAAATTGAATTGAAGTTATTGGATCAGCCGCCAAGTCTATCGCCTTATTTTGCCTGACTAGACCTAGCATCTTATACGTTTCATGAAGTCGCCAGGTTCAATGACAATATCGTTGAATCACCAGCTTAAAAAGCTGGTTTTACTTAACTTGCACTGTTTGTTTGTTTGGGTCAAATCTTGCATGGCAGCATGCCTAATTAGATCTCCTTAGGATAGAAATTCTAAAGAGTTTTAAATATTGCTTTGGTTCTGATGACAATGCCTTTTTGTGATAAGCATGACGTAATGCACCACATAGGTTTGGCTCCCGACGAGAAAACTCTTTAACGTTTAACAGCACAGTTTTTTTCGTTAGTACATTAATGGGTTGAAGCCAAGTACATTAACACTATCAAATAGTGTATCTTCGTTGCGACTTTAAGACCTCTTATGTGTTTTGTGCCACTTTGGCAAAATCACTGTTTTACGTCAAATGATTCATTTTGAATTCGATAGGAATTCAAAAACTCATGTGTGTACGACGTTTCTATGGTAATTTACTCACCAAATTCAAAATCACATGTGCTTGCTAAACAAAACTTTATCGATTTTTATCGATTCCCGCAAAAAGCTGATTTTTTACACATAAGAGGTCTTAAAGTCGCAACGACGGTATATACTTTTTAAGTTATTATCTTGTTTGTCAACAACGATCAGTCGCCGACGATCAAACCACGACATGCGTCGGCCTACATTAAAATTAACCAATATTTGAACACGGAACACGAATGATTTGCGCCAGATTTAATTTCATACTAATTTAATTAATGAAACACCATTTACTTCAAACCGCTGAATGTTTCGGATATTGCCTCATAGTGTTACTAATAGCCGCGTTGTTTTTCTAATGTAGATCTAAGCGAAGCGGCCAGTCTGTCTGTGTGTTCACGTTCCGACTATTACGAAGGAACCAGTTGGCAGCTGGTCTAAATTATAAGAGATAAACTAATCGGATCAATAAGATCACTGCCTAAAAAGTTTAATGAAAACAACATTAACATTTTAACCTTATGACTATGGGTGTACTATAACGCAGATGTTACAGATACTTCAGAGCTGGGCAAACATTCGTATTACAAAGCAATTTTGACGTGATAACGTCTATTAAAACGATGAACGCCGGGCGCACGCACGAAAAAATGTAGCGTTCCGCGAGCGAGAGAGCGGCAAAAGCGATAGAGAGGCACGATCGGCTACGATCGGCCGAAGCGCTCAATTTAATCTATAAAAGTATGCAATCATTTCATCAATGTTTTATCATGACGTTGTCACGTTAAACTACCGTCCGTAAACCGACTTTACAGACATTATTTTCAATAATAAACTGCATGACATTAAAAACTTATAAGCTCCTAATACCATTCCATGAGTCCATGCGTCTCGTAACTCCGAGAATTTATATGTAATTTTTTTTGTTTTGTGTTTATCACAATCGCAAGAAATTACATTGCATTTATCTGATTTAAATTTATCCGCACGTTAAACCAGGTTTCTTTGTCATATTAATCTCCGCTTACTCGCTGTCAGAGATTCGCTCATGCCTTGAACCGTGACACAAAATAGCGATGACAGGAAGACAAATTAATACCCGCGACATGTGCACGCTCCACGCTACATCGGATTATAAACCGACAGATACACGTAATGATAATTATAACGGCCGGACATTCTCCGTCTGTCACCGGTGCGTGCTTATGGTGAATTAATTTCGAAAAAAATACGACGATATTCTCTACATTTCGACGTTTATTAATGACATCCCATCAATATTTTAGTAGGTGATTTGGGGCTCGTGAATAATGGTGGTGGTGTCGTTGGGTAGTGTGGAGATATAGTGGTAAAACGATAAAAAAATGTAGTAGCAAATATAGTTATATATATGAGCGAGGTGCTGATAACAAAATTGGAAGTCTTTGATGTGTTCAACAGGATATAGACATTCGAAATACTACAAATGTAACCGATGCGATAAAATAAAAAGAAGCAGAGCGAAACTTCTGGACTAACTGTTAAATTTTATAAATAACGTCAAAATATTTCACGGGTGAGACAACCGTACAAGCAAGAGGACCGATAGATAGCTACGTTTAAAGAGCCTTAACCATAATTATATGCGTAGTGACAAATATTTAATAGAGTGTTAGCCTATTTAAACACAGAGATGAATAATAGAAAGTAGGTGTTTATACTTGTTCGGGGCACCGTGAGAAGAGCTTGGTTCGATTCAACGTTATAAGGTAGGAGCGACGACAGATAGATAGGTAGAAGAATGATAAAGCAATATCTAAACAAGCTCTAAGGCAAAGCGTAAGTAGTTGATAGTCTTGTAAACAAGGGTATGTCAATTGTAAAACAATAGTGAAATAGTTGTAAAGCAATCTAATTACAATTATAGTCGTGCAATCAGTTGGATTTTGAATCAGCATTGTGAGCGCGCAGTGACGCGTGGAGAGACTGCGATGAATTTATTGTAAAGCTCGCGTTCCACTGGATGACTAGCAGTAGTATCTTCTTCTTAGTCGGTGTCTTCATTGCTGAATGTCGTGTCTAGCTTGAAGTGTTTGTCACTCGGTGCACTATGCTTCTCCTTGATGTCCTGTCCTCGGCGGTCTTTAGACCTTTGGTTATCGGCAGGCCTGTGAGGGTCTTTACTAGGTCGGAGCGGGTAGCGGGTAGGTGAGCGACTGCGTGGTCCCATCGACCTTGCCAACTACCATCAGCTTTTTTAAGTTGTCAGGGTCCCTTCGAGCGATATGAAAAAATATTTGAGAATTCTCTGAGAGCAGTAGTATTTGTTGCTTATTGACGGGGATTTAGGTCGAGCAGTTATATTTATAGCCTGTGGATATATTAGTAACCTTTACATAATAAGGAGTTACTTAAAAGCGAATCCCTCGTTATCGCAAATGCATATTTTCATATTTTTTGAAAAATAAGCTGCCGAGATACTTGATGGTCGTTGACCGTCGCTCATGAACATCACTGACATCAAACGATGCTTGCTGATGATAGCAGAGTATCAAAGATTCGCAGCTGACGGAAGAGAGAAGAAAGAAAGAAAGTGTTTTTCGTGGTCATAACATTCAATTCTTAAGTACGTGTAATTCTACGATCCTTTTAATAGTTCCATTCAACGATGACAAAATTTTCCCAGAAAGAAGTAAAAATTAGACTTGCAACGAATATTCGGTTACTATTCGGTATTCGGCCTATTCGGCAGCTTTTGTTGTATTCGGCCGAATACCGAATATGTATAAATTATTCGGCCGAATACCGAATACTTATGTAATATATTTTGTTATAGGGAGATAATTGGTAAAAAAAATGAACGATTCATTACGTATATATTTATCTTTTCATTTCTCTTATAATGATTTAAGTAGTCATTGGTACATAACACAGCTACATAATCATCTTCTGACTTCTGTAGTAGAAAAGTTAAGGATTCTATGTATTTGAATTATTGTGGTAATCAAAATTTAGAAGGGTAAGGTTTTCATTTATTTTATAATCATTTAAGTAGTCATTGGTACATATTAGAAAAGTTAAGAATTTTTCTATGCATTTGAATTATTTTCATAATTAAAATTTAGAAGGGGAAGGTTATGGTGCAGAAAGACAATTTTTTCTGCATTTTTAGGAAGCAGTTTACTTCTTTTTTTCTTGTAGATCATCCCAGCTTCAGGGAAAAGGCGCTCTGAATAAACACTACTTCCTGGCGCCGACAAATATTTTGCTGCAATCTTGATCAAACACGGAAAAAATTTCCTTGCTTGCCACCAAGTATACGTCATTACACGGATTGTCATGACGTGATATATTACTAATAATTAAGAAAAGATCCATTTCTGTTGAAACTGCATTTTATACCGCGCAGAGCGTGGGCGGTGAGTAGGTACATTAGAACAAACGAGCGCGAAACAATCACGTCTGTACTTACAAGTTTTGGCGCTAAAATCCGGCCGAATACTTTTGCCTAATATTCGGCTATTCGGTCAGGGGGCTCGCCGAATATTCGGTATAGTGCCGAATATACTATTCGTTGCAAGCCTAGTAAAAATGCAAATATGGCCGCAATATCATTTCAATATTTCGATCTGTAATCGTATTGAGATTTCGTTGATAGCTACAGATACAGTGGTCGGCTCGATGATTTAAATAGACGGTTGGAACATTGCTATTGTTCCTATAAATCATTCCTCCTTATAAATAAGTCTGTCTGTCTGTCTGTCCGTCCGTCCGTCCGTCCGTCCGTCCGTCCGTCCGTCCATCCGTCCGTCCGTCCGTCCGTCCGTCACAGCCACTTTTTTCCGAAACTATAGGAACTATACTGTTGAAACTTGGTAAGTAGATGGTAGATGGTAGGGGGGACACCCTCCCCCCCGTAACTTCTAAAATAAGAAAATGATAAAACTAAAAAAAATATATGATGTACATTACCATGCAAACTTCCAACGAAAATTGGTTTGAACAAGATCTAGTAAGTAGTTTTTTTTTATTCTATTTACGTACCTGCTGGTACGTACCACGCTGGGAATATGAAGTAGTATGGGATAAGTTATAAAGGTATTATATTAAATAAAAATATTTTAGCGGTTTGTTATAATTGTGAAAAAAAAAATTGTTTCTAATTTAAACAACATTAAAAAAACATACTTCTAAAAATATACAGTATACACGAAGTGGCTAGTAGTTTCTAAGAAAAAATAACAGAAAATATTCTCTTTAAAATTATATTTTATATTGTTCATTGACTTAACAGTAGCAATCAAAACGATAAACCAATTACCCGGCCGGCAATCAGAAAGCTTCCGCAATGGAACACGACCCGTGAACGGAACAATACGGCGCAAGAACAAAGAACAAGAACAACGCAAATAAAACGATTATACTTATTGCTCCCACAGCAATAATAACTAATGTTTTTTTTTTTTGCTATAACGCTTTCCGCCCACGTCCGACTTTTTGTAGGAGAGATAATCGGGCCGATTTTTCCAGCCGTATTATTTCTGACTTACTTTTTGTAGGACGTGTGCGTTGCACTATTGCTATCAGTACGTTCTATTTTTCTCGTACAAAAAATCGGTCACTGATTATCGGTCGTGGGCGGGAAGCGTAAAGGGTAACCTACATTTCTTCTTTCCAAAGTGACCCATTTCAGACATTTATCATTGACGATTCTATTGACGGTAATTGCTATAATAGTTCTAGCAGTGTTCGCTGCTTGTCATTACCGAAGAAAAATGACAACGTTAACATCTTCCCAAAGGCGGAAAATTTATCGAGACAACTAAGAACTAACAATACCCGGCAAGAGACACTGCGTTCGCTTTCTGTTCGCACCATAATATTTTTATGACAAAGAAATAGATGTCATCGGGTAAAATCTAAATCACACAAGTTTTTAATTATTCAATCCATCCATCCATCCATCAGCCTTTGTAAGTCCACCGCTGGACATAGGCCTCCCCTAACCTACGCCACTCTGACCGGTCCTGAGCCTTCTGAATCCAGCGGATACCTGCTGTCTTCTTCAGGTCGTCGGTCCACCTGGTCGGGGGGCGTCCTGTGCTCCTTTTACCGAGGCGTGGTCTCCATTTGAGGACCTTTCTTCCCCAACGGTTATCGGTCCTTCGAACTATGTGGCCAGCCCATTGCCACTTCAGCCTGCTAATTCTCTGAGCTATGTCGGTCACCCTCGTTCGTCTACGGATTTCATCATTTCTGATTCGATCGCGTATAGAAATACCGAGCAATTATACAATATAGCACCGAAAATTGAGCGTTTTTTGAAAAGTTTTTTACTTTATGTTACTCTTACGTTACTTTTATTTTACCTTTTCATATAAAATAAAATATATTACATAAACTCTTACGTTATATGAGGCCAATATGACAGCCTTACCAACCTACAACAACCGTGTAGGGGGGTAACCTTACTCGGTACACAAACCCCAAACCCACAATTCCAATATTGTTTGACCCACAACCAATATTGGCAGTAGCGTAACGTGGTAGCACTCTTCTCTCTGTATTTGTAACGTATCTGTGGATTGTTTTATCGTACGCGGTGCAGGAACCGAGCGTTAATTGGTTTACGGCGACCACAGGGAATGATTGGTATCTGGTACGTGCGTAGCGTAAAACTGGTTCAAATGTAGGTAATAGTAATAGTTGGCGGTGTGATTAGTACCATCTTTTCTTGAGCTTAAGCCAAACTCCATGACTCTTGGCGCCTTAAGGCACGAGGCAATGGTCAGGTTCTTCCTGAAGACCTATCATTTGGAGGATGTATCATTGGGTTCTTTCATCTTGTTTAATGCCATTAGTTCTCTCTCATGCATGAAAATCCTTTCATGTTTTTCTATTCATTTACACTATTTTCCAGACTATGGATATTTTTTTTAGTTAGTTTTTATATTTAAGTGACCAGCCCGAATCACGCTAATGCTAAAGACACGAGACATCGTTAGTAGTAGTGAAAACTAAACAATGCATGCATTAGATGTACCCTTTATTAACCGACTTCAAAAAAAGGAGGAGGTTCTCAATTCGACTGTATATTTTTTTTTTATGTTTGTTACCTCAGAACTTTGGACTGGGCGAACCGATTTTGATGATTCTTTTTTTAATCGAAAGCTGATGGCTGTCATGTGGTCCCACATAAATTTTATTGAGATCTGACAATGGCATCCATGAGAAAACTACATAAGTCGTAAATTTGTGTTAAGATGTGCGCGACAAATTGACGAATAACTCAATATCACGTCAACCGATTTCGATGATTCTTTTTTTAATAGAAAGCTGGTGCTTGTCATGTGGTCCCACATAAAGAACGAGATCTGACAAGTAGTTTTTGAGAATTTGAAGTCGGTTATTTTTTGTTAGTAAAATGTTTTGTTTTAATGTTTGTAGAGTTCTTATAAATGACCCACCGAAACACGTATATACTACTTATAACGTTTAGGTATTCGTTACGTTTTCTGAAGTAAACTACAATACTAGGTCCCTCTATCCACAGTTCATTCTATACTGTAGTGTTTACTGCACCCGGAATCAAAACCTAGTTTCGTAAAACAACAGCCAGCTTGCGCTCCAATTCCTCAATAAAAACTGTTTGAAATTTTAATAACGTAAACCCGTGGGCCAGACTGTTATTTAATCTGTGGCTAGGGTTGCCTACTCTCGAAAGACTGCGGGAGTTTTTTGATGATTTTTCGGGTGCTGTATGTACGTAACGACAACAACGGGAACCTGTTTATTAGGGCTGTGCAACAGTTGATAGAATAACTAAGTACTAACGATCATTTAACCTAATGCAATTTGATATACTTTTTTTTAGTATAACGATCAAATTCAAAAATATAGGTACATTGTTTATATGAATGTTAACGTTACCGTAAGTAACAGAAATTTATTTTTGAAAATTATATCATTATATGTAACATTATATGTAATTATACTAACTATTACACACCCGTTTATTAGACTGCGCTGTTCTTCTGTTCCTCAGTCCGTCCGTCTCCTTCGTAGTGCTTTATTTTTTGTAACTTGGTGGTAGGACCCCTTAGAGGGATTAGATGTATTGGTAATGTAGATTTAAAAGTTTAATAACACCACTATTACTATCTCTCCATCGGGTCCGCCTGGATAGTTACCACCCACTTGCTTGAGTCATGTTCCGGCTGGGGCCTTGCCTTGAGAGTCGGTTTTTTCTTTCTTTTCTATTTCTTGGCCTTTTGTGCTGCTGATGTCCATGGGCGACGATAACCACTAACCATCAGGTGGATTAGCTCGTTTACCGGCTATTCCCATTAAAAAAACTATTGTATTCGACAATTCAATTTGCAACATACGCGATTCATTTTAGAAACACCCCGAGAACTATTGTTGGGGTGCCGGGAATTCGGGAGCTTGAACATTATTCCTGGAATCTCCCGGGCTTTTCAGGAGTTGGTAGCCCTGTCTGTAGCCCAGTGGTCAAGCGGCAGGCGGGGTCGGCAGGCTCGGCGACCAGCGGCGTTGTTTTTACGAGTATATTGGCCCAGGCGTGTGGCCTCCACACACGCACAGCGCGTATTAATTGATTTTCAGTGTTGCCACGTTGCCGGCGAAAATTGTTTTTGTTTGTTGAGGCTCACGTTGATGCTCTGTTTTTTTTTCATGGGTCACCAATGGGTATTTTTAATTTTAATACCGGATTTTATTAATTTATGTTGATTGTAATTTTTTTGTGATTGAATTATTTAATAATTATCTAATTGGTTGGTTCTTAAATATAACAGTGGTTGCATTACGATTTACGTTTGATGAAATGTATTTTGAATAATAAAATTATAACTATGTAGTTGATATCACGCAGTAGTATAGTCTTATAGTCTAAGTATATAGAAAAAAGTGGCTGTGACATACGGACGGACGGACAGACAGACAGACAGACAGACAGACATGACGAATCTATAAGGGTTCCGTTTTTTGCCATTTGGCTACGGAACCCTAAAAATGTGTTAAAGTTAACTTTTGTTCATAACAATCATAACTATAAACTTATACTATAAATGAATTATTAATTAGGGTGTATGTTTGTATGGAAACTTAGTCAGTTTTGAAGTTAAAAATAATCTTAATTTTACTAACAAAAAATAACCGACTTCAAAGTCTCAAAAACTACTTGTCAGATCTCATTCAAATTTATGTGGGACCACATGACAAGCACCTGCTTTCGATTAAAAAAAGAATCATCAAAATCTGTTGGCGTGATATTGAGTTATTCGTCAATTTGTCGCGCACATCTTAACACAAATTTACGACTTATGTGGTTTTGTCGTGGATGCCATTGTCAGATCTCAATAAAATTTATATCGGACCACATGACAGCCACCAGCTTTCGATTAAAAAAAGAATCATCAAAATCGGTTCGCCCAGTCCAAAGTTCTGAGGTAACAAACATAAAAAAAATACAGTCGAATTGAGAACCTCCTCCTTTTTAGGGTTCCGCAGCCAAATGGCAAAAAAACGGAACCCTTATAGATTCGTCATGTCTGTCTGTCTGTCCGTCCGTATGTCACAGCCACTTTTTTCCGAAACTATAGGAACTATACAGTTGAAACTTGGTAAGTAGATGTATTCTGTGAACCGCATTAAGATTTTCACACAAAAATAGAAAGAAAAACAGTAAATTTTGGGGGTTCCCCATACTTAGAACTGAAACTCAAAATTTTCTTTTTCATCAAACCCATACGTGTGGGGTATCTATGAAAAGGTCTTGAAAAATGATATTGAGGTTTCTAGTATCATTTTTTTCTAAACTGAATAGTTTGCGCGAGAGACACTTCCAAAGTGGTAAAAAGTGTGTCCCCCCCCCCCTGTAACTTCTAAAATAAGAGAATGATAAAACTAAAAAAAATGTATGTATGTACATTACCATGCAAACTTCCAACGAAAATTGGTTTGAACGAGATCTAGTAAGTAGTTTTTTTTTAATACGTCATAAATCGTAAACCGCAATTTACCTCGATCAAAGTTACAACGAACTTCAAGAACTTTTATATATGTTACTTGCTACTACGGAACCCTTCATGGGCGAGTCCGACTCGCACTTGGCCGCTTTTTTTGAAGTCGGTTAATAAGTGAATGCCTTTCGCTCAATAAAAAATAGTAATTTTACGTACTGACTTTACTTAATGCCAACTTTAACTCAATTTACAACCTTAAAGTTAGGTATATTTGTCAGTCAATAAAATCATCACGTTATCTGCTATGTTAAGTTTTATGCGATATTGAGAGTGAAAATTAACCACGTGTTTCACAAAACATCCCAATATCCAGTTGCAAGACGCATCTACGAATGCGAAAGGTTTCATATATTTCAGGAACCGGTAGATAATAATGACGTCGTGTGTTTATTGAGATTGCATTGATATACTCGTCTCTCACACATGATAAATGAGTATGGTACCACCTCCCTGGTAGCGCGCTGATCGTGCGCACGATTCGACGGTAAAAATAAAATATTAGAGCACCCGACATGGAGAAAGTTACCCGAGATTCACAATAAAAATAAATATACCCTTGAATCCGCAAGGATGGGAGCTGTGAGCCGAATGCCATATTTTTTGTTATTGTTATCTTTTCTTTTTTTAAAGAGACAATTGAGTTGTGTACTTTGTTAACATTTATCTTACTTCAGCGATTTAACTATCTGAAGAAGTAAGAAAATAAATGGTTAAGAATGTAGAAATGTATCCTTTCAACGGCTCATAATTCTCCATAATTTGAATTCTTTTCGTTGCTTTTTATCTACATGATTGAACTGATATATAAATTAGGTATGATCACTTGATCACTGCACCACAGATACACACAAACTTTAGAAAAATCTTCAAATCATACTGTAGTAGTTGTTGTACTTACGTGCTCACATAATATTTGGATATAGTGATTTGGTTGACTTGCATTAGCTCGTTACGTCACCAGTGGTAGGGAAACACGTCCGTTCGCGTCTACGGTTCTCTCGTGACTGACTCAGTGTTGCCCCACTACCCGTGCTCTCGAGATAACATGATTACTGCTATAACTATAATAGCAGTACAAACACTACACATACATATTTTAGAATCCTTTAATCAATTAGCAACTCACGTGGAACCTGTTTGAATAAATCAAAATTCAAAGTCAGAATGATGTAAACAAATTTATAACATAAGGTAGACATTAGTTCCTATAAAGTTGCTGTACTCGAAAGTATGAAAGCATCGATGCAATGGAAGTTTTAGCAACTCCAAAGTCTGTAACAAGTCCTAACTGTCGAATACGGCGCCGTATCTTCATTCACTAGAAAACTCTTCGAAAGTAAAATACGTACGATTATACTCTTTAACAAAATTCGGGTTCAAAAAGTATTTTTAAAGAGAAACGTTAAGTTACCGTTAACCTGTTAGCGCAAGGATTTGACGGTCAATTAACTCGGCTAATGAAATAACAAGCTTTCGTCTTTGATCTGTGCTCGGCTTCGTGTTTGTGAAGCAAGTGCTTGTTTACACAAACTGTTTGATTCACATACGGTGCTTAGCGTTAATTCGTTTTGTGAGAATGTCCTGTTTAAGTATTTTAAGGACACTAAAACTCATTGACAATCAATCACTCATGAAGAAAGCATATTACAAAGTTGATGAGTATTTAAATGACAAGACTGCTTGGACATGAGTTTTTTTTTAATTAAAAAACGTAATAAGTAGTAGTAAGTACTGTCTGTAACTGTGAGTAGGAAAAAAAAAAAATCCCGGGTGTTTCTTGCCGCTTCTTCTACCGGGACCACTCACGGTAGGGATTTGTTGAAGCGATGGCGTTGAGTGACTTTCGAAAAGTGTTTGTAACAAACCTACTTCGAATAAACTAATTTCATTTCATTTCATTGTCGGCGTGGTAAACGTGCCTGCGAAGCAAGGAGCCCAGGTTTTGAATCCCTGCTGGAGCCGATGTTTATATTTCTTCCATGATAAAGCACCTTTCCGAAATGGTGGTAGAATAAACAAAATTATTTACATACCTAAGTAGAATCAGTATATAGAATTTTTGAATTTTGACTGATATGTTCTCAAGTCGTGCCACCGTCGTTTGTTTCTTCTATTGTTCACCTCTATTATTTTTAAAACTTACGTGCATTCGGTGAAAGAAAAGCTAAAAACCAACTTACCCCAGAATCCTCCTAATTCATACTTGATCTTTGTGCGTTTTGATGTTTGCGGCTTGCGCTATACCGACCAGCACAAGATGTTAAACTTTTATCATAGCGGACTTTAAGCTTTTTTAACCTTCTCTAGCTATATCTTCATAGTTACAGCCATATGTTTTAACTTTTTGCTGCAATAGAATTAGCAATGGCTATAGGAGTTGAAGTCAAGTATCGTTCAAGGAACACACGGCATTCCATTCCTTATACGATGAAAGCCAATGAAATGAAGCAATACATACTTGAGCTTTCAAAGGTACATTTATCTATATGAACTTATAGCTGTATATGCGCAAATTGAAAAGTATGTATTTTCATCACGCGGTAAGCGTGATATGCATTTAAAATGATACTAGGCACACATAGAGATCATGTTCAGAATCAGGTAGGTAAGTAGTTTATTTAATACGAGTAACCGCCCTCGCTTTGCTTCGGTTTTCTTATTTTTTACACCTTGGGTTACATTATTGGAGTTTACATTATTTTATTAAGGATCCCTATTTTTTTTTTGAAAATATAATATAGTCTATGTCACCCGGGGATAGTGTAGCTTCCCGACAGTGAAAGAATTTTTCAAATCGGTTCCGTAGTTTCGGAGTCAATCAATGCAAACAAACAATCAAATCTTTCCTCTTTATAATATTACAGTAGTATAGATTCCTAATTACTGTTATGATTATTTTATAACAATGTGTCGTTAATATAACTGCTAGTCTTTAAGCGTCATCTTTTTCCTACTAATATTATAACTGAAAGTTTATGAGGAGGAGTGAGGATGTTTGTCACCCTTTCACGTCAAAACTACTGATCGAATTTTAATGAAATTTAGCACACAGATAGATCATTACCTGGAATAGGATATAGGATACTTATTATCCAGGGAAAACGCGTACAAAGCCGTGAGGAGAGCGCTAGTCTTTTAAATAGAGTAGTACAGTCACCTGCAGAGAAAAGTGACCCATCTGTTTACAACGCAACAGGCAATGGAAACGTTGCTGTTCGTATATTTATAAACAGATGGGTTACTTTTCTCTGCAGGTGACTGTACGTAGTTTCGTTTATTAAATCCTGCAAGGCAGAGCATGACTTAGTGAGTAAACAGAATGTAACAAATCCCCGTCGAAAGTTCGATTCAATCAGCTTGCACTCCGCATTCGGAATCTAATTGATGAGCATTAAACTGGAGTTCTGGAGCTGAAGGACGCAACACAAATATTTGTGAGATTTATTAGGTGCCAGAGATTGAGGCTGATGTAGCTGTTTCACCGCGAGCGATTAGCGAGTGACGAGTTTATATCAGAAGCCGACGAATGTACAGTCAGCAAAATAATTAGGTATACAGGCATGATACGAAAACGTTCTGTAATCATACTAATTTTATAAATGTGAATGTAAGTTTGTTTGCTACGCTTTTACGCGAAAACTACATAACCGATTTGGCTGAAATTTGGAATGGAGATAGCCTATACCCTGGATTAAAACATAGGCTACTTTTTATCCCGGAAAAGTTCCGGGTTCCCGCGGGATTTGTAACAATCGGGCGAAGCCGCGGGCAACAGCTAGTGTTTAATATTACAGAGTGTTTATGTTTTATTAAAAAGTTATGAACGTAAAAAATTCTTAATTCTCTGTGACCAGCCAGTTGCCAAAGGTGGCTAATTTGGCGAGCTGTACGGTAACACTTACATGCTTTGTTCATTGTACTCTGTTCTATGGTAGCCTGTTTGTAACGTAAACAAAGTAACATAAATAGGACACCATTACTTGGCGACTGCATTTTTGTATTACCAAGAGTTTAATGACAGCTTACCAGCTACAAGTCAGTCAACCCTAAACTGCCGAGTCACGCTCACGTTCACCCTGAAGCATTGCGGGGTTAAGTTTGAGTAACAGATTAAATTATAAAAGATTAACCCCCTTACGGCTCTGTTGTTTAATTAACAATCGAAGTTGTGTTTATGTAATTGCGTCTTTGTCGTTAAAAAACTTTTTGATTAAGTTTACACTCGGTGTTTATATTCTAGAGATATATTTGAGGTAGGTTCCTACGAAATTTTCTTCCGAAGACAGAGAGAGATCTATAATGCAAGGTATTTCTAATTTAAAATTAATAAAAAATATAATCGATCTTTAACCACCGGTAACGACCACCGACAATAATTTAACTAAGAGCATGTAACCTAATATAGAATTAATATAAAGACAATCTACACATCCAATCTCATATAGGCTTAGTATAAAAACGTAGTAAACAAGTCGGTTAGCAGTAAGTTAGCAGCAAGCAGTCAGCTAACGACGCGACGCTGGTAACAAGCGCCCTTGCGATTGTCCCCGAACAATGGACCGGCTAAATAGTAAATAGCGCGCCGCTTCACGCTGCGAGGGTGTTCATCGTGGATGTAGTGTACTGCGACTGCCATCGCTATCCCGTGCATTGGCCGGGAGAAACGGGTGCGTGAACCATTATTGTTAACTAGATGACCCGATAGACGTTATCCTATCTAAATAAACAAATTCAGTAGATTTAAAACTTTAATACCGACAATGCCAACACGACGCACATTTTAATAATTTGCGATGAAGTTTTCAACACAGTGCGTTTTACGCAAAAGCCATGTTTTGAAGTTATAATTTATTAGAATAACTAGCTTTTTATGGAGAAATTACAAGCATACAGCTCAATAAAATTATCAGTAAGGTAAAGGTACCGCGTTTGACTCCTGTCTAGTGACGTCTCGTAATTCTCGTAGTATGCCAGTATGTTAAAAAATAAAAAGAAAGCTTATAATATCTAACTCATGATAACCTCTATGAATAAGACTTAACGCGACAAACGCATCCAATCTGCAGGTATAAGTGTACAAGACTACAAGTGTACTCGTGACATGCCACTCTTAACTCAACGTTTCACTACACATTACATAAACTTACAATTTACCCTCTATTACGCAAGCTACATTAAAATATTTAATGACCTTACTTACAGTGCATTATAGTTTCAATTGTTCACTAGAGTTAACTATGGTGTATGTGCATTGTGCTTGTTGCGAATGGCTGATGAGGCTGTAGAACTGTAGAAGGTATCATTGAGTATGCTTAGAGATGACAGCATGAAGAAGAGAAGATATTGCGCCGACCCTAAATAAAATTGGAAAATGGGCAGAAGGATGATAATTGGAAAACTTCGTTGGCACAAAGGAGTGTCACCGCACCTTTATGAGACCAGTGAAACAAGCGGTTAGAGAATTTCTTTGAAATTCATGTTTGGGCAAAAACACGCGTAGTGACAACAATTTTTGGCGTTCTATCTTAGTCCTTATAAGTAGCACATGCAGGCAATCATCGGTGTTGATCGGGTTTTGGCTATCGTTTTCTTGGTATATCTGTATAAGGTAAAACGAAAAGAGGCAATAGATATGTATTTATAATAGGTCCACTTGCGTCTCCAGGAGATAAAGGTGGAGGAGACGGTCTCCTCCACCTTTATCGGCCGGCAACACATATTAAATATCGGCTTTACCAATGCCGGTTACTACATTAATACCTATGATTCTTGTCATAGAAGACCATAGTTTTTTTGAGGTTTGTTTCTGCTTTGTATTACCTACTTAGACACAGTTATCATTTACAATGGTCCTTCAAAAAGCGTATTTACCACTTCAAAGCCGACAACGCATTGGTGACGTCACCTCGTCGCTTATGTCCATGGACGGCGATGATCACTTACCATCAGGTGACCTGTCAGCTCGTTTGCCTGCTCAAGGCATAAAATATCAAATATAAAAGTCTATTTTGATTTTCCGTAATAAAATACTTTGTTTCCGCATTTTCCGATCTCCAATCTTTCAGTTAAAGCAATCGGGTAAAAAGGGATTTCGGTTTGTTTATAAATTGTTAATATTATTGTGGGAAATAAACTTTTGAACTTAATAATTGGAGTTTCAGTGAACCGTCATTACGGAATTGAATCCTGGAACAGAATTAACGGCGTAAAGAGGAAATATAATTACCCGACGTTTTCCGGGAAAACTTCGCCGCCAGCGACGTCATTGTTAAGTATTCTTTGTGGGTTCACTTTGCCATATTTCTATTTAACCCAATTTAATTCCGGGTAATATGTTTTATGAAATGTGTGGGCTTTCTTTATTTATGGCATTATGGAAGTTTATTCTGGTTTTAACTTGAATAAATAAATAATGAATTCAGTCATTCGCAGCTACAATAGATACAATAGAATATTTGCGATGAAGGGTCTTCATACTCTCCATTCATCTTGAGTCCAAAAGATGGGGGGGGGGTCAGTGCCCAGTGGTTCAAATGTGATTTGACGGTACAATGACCATCAGTTTCGTAGCTAACCCTTCGTCTTGAGCCGCGGATGACTGCAGACAATTAGAAGTCGTGAAGCCAGCCTACTTGTTAAATAGGGCGAAAAAATAAACTTTTGTTAGTTTGTTGTGAAACCTGTACATTCTAATTTCTAATCAGTCCATCTTTTGTGGTTTTGTATTATGCCTCAATTTTACGGATAACGTTTGAATTTTTACGTTTTACCCACAACTTAATTCTTCTCCAGACTTCAAAAAAGTAATACATACGCTGTCTATTGAAATGTTTTCAGTCAGTGCCAAGACCGATAAAGTACAATTAGAGATATGAAAGTAATATATTTAAATAATTTGTGAATGATCTAAAGCTTGGCACTAGTTGGCACTGACTTCAAACATTTCAGTAGATCTGGTAACAATTCAATTAATAAATAGAAAGTTAAATTTTTATGAAATTATTTATTTTTCACTTTTTAAAGTCCTTTTTTTCATTTTCAAAGTGGTTGAACTTTTTATTTGAAAGTTTTTTTTTTAAATCAATACTTAAAATTTTCTTAAAAGCATGACACCATGAGAACAGCCACCATTGACCAAACACATCAAATGTTTTATTTGAATTATTTTGTAAACAAATAGAATCTTGGTAAACTTTCAACAATCTCATTATTTATTGGCCTCTCCGAAATCTTTCAACCGGTGTCCTGCTTCGATAACACTTATTAGGGTTTTTAACAAGCAATCTGATAAACCGTTACAATTAAATTGATCGAGTATTCAAATTCAAAGTTATTTGTATAAAGGTCCGGTAAACCTTTTAAAATGTTATCTTCCCATTTTGGACCTCGCAAGTTCAAAGGCGCAACTCTTGGTCAACTTCCAAAAAAATTTTGATTATTTGACATTTAAATAATTTAAATTACTACAATTTTATTGATGATGGAGGAAAGAAACCATCTTTCAACAACGTTAAATAAGATTGTGACTAAGATTGAAGTTAGTTATCTATATATATAGTTGGTAGGTATGCATAACCGACGAGATCTCGCATAGAATACTCTGTGTAACTTATTCTTGGCTATGGTCAGAAAATAGAAAGTATACCTAATTACTTCATCGGATCATATCATCGGATCTTGCTGCTTTTCAATACCTCCCAAGTAATTTGAACAGATTCTCTGCAGTAGTGGTGCAAAGTTATCCAACATCCCGATCAATCTGACCACTCCAAAAGTAGCGTCGATTATATGTTTGAAGCCATGAGAGGCTTCAACTCACTAATCGCCGACTATCTGGCACGAGTTTTCCTCACAACTGAGCAGGCCTAGAGTAGTCCACCACGTAGTTCCATTGCGGATTGTAGTTGTAGATCGATCGTAATACACGAACTATTGATAGTTAAATAGTTCATTATAAATATGAACTAAAGATTATGAGCGCTAAATGCACATTACCTTCCAAACTAGAATATTAAACGTTCCGTGCTCCATCAAACAGTCAGTTGAAAAGTAAAAAGATAAAAATCCGTCGTCCGGCCCCGCCGCGATCTACAACGAGCCAGATTCGTGAGCGCTCGTCTCCGCACCAGATTTATGTATTTCATTTTGCTCCCTCGTCCGTGTTTCCGATCCGTTTTGGCGGAATAAGAAGTCATTTGTATACAAAATAGCAGTGAAATGAATAAATCTACTTTCACTAATAATGACGGTGAAGATGAAATAATATTATTCAGATAATTCTATTTCTATATAAGAAATAAAATGATATCAAATTTCATTCGAAATTGTTTTCTTTTACAAACAATGTACCCACGTAATATTTATTGTACACGTATAGCGCTAAAAAATGTAATAGACATTATTTGAAACTTTCCTGACGACTCCTTAGTTCTGCTATCATGAACAAAATTCCAACTCCCATTTAGTCTATCTTTACAAAAATAACTTAGAAGCTTCATAAAATCAATAATTCTTTTACTTCACAAATGACACGGAACGGCGTATTTCGATGCGATATCATTCGCAAATGACTAATGAATGTGCGTAAATAATTATATTGGACAGAATTTAGAACAAAATAAAGCGATATACCTACCTAACCTACGTATAAAAATATTTCCAATCCGCTTACGAGACGGCTTTGCGGATTGAAATCCGATTCTTTCTTTTTAAAAGGGATTGCGTGTCGCGAATTTTTAACCTTCTCACAAATGCGTGAATGTAAATTCCGAAACATGCGTGACTGGGATAAAACGAAAAAGATACTTCTTGGTTTACTTTAAATTCGTGATAGTAAAATTAAAATGTACTTCATGACTGAATGAAAATATTTCATGTAAATAATTTAGTCATTGATAGCAATATTTAAAAAAATATCTATATAATAAATAGTTAGTAATCATTTAAAATTAAACAAAATAATGCAAATGAAACATTCTTTTTATCGTTTATAATCATTTTAAAGTTTTAATTCATCATCTTCACGTAACGTATAATAATATCAATACATAATATCCCTTTGAGACGATCGGCTTTGCGTGAACTGTTACAGCATTAACTATTTTAACAGCGACTGCTAATGGATGCTGCGAGCTAGCTGAACAATCACTGATCGTTGTTAACTCGTTTAAATTTAATCCTAATGGCTTTGTAATAAGAACTTTGGTGTCGGTAACAACTCTTGCGCGTCGGCGTTTTTGATTACCAGCCTTTAGTGCCATGTAAATTGTTTCAGCTCTTAAACTCAGTTTTAAACTTTGTGCCTTTTAACGAATTACTGCCGTTTTTATGCATTGAAATGGAAAGCCTTTATGTTTTCCTTCGATCTCAAAGGTATCTTTCCTTTTGAAATGATTCGATGCTTCATCACTTAAAGATCAGATACCTTTTAAGAGTTCCGAAGTAAAATTGGTCCGTCTGTCCGTCCGAAGCAAAGCGCCGAGACCCTTACTGCTAGAAAGCTGTAATTTGGCATGGATATACAATTATACATATTTATTAAAACTCCAGAATCGTAGAAAATAATATTGAAAAACATTTTTTTTTTCAGGGTACTTCCCCTACAGGTAACGTAAGGATGAATTTTTTATTCGTCGCGTACCCTATAGTGTGGGGTATCGTTGAAAAGATATTTCAAAATGATAATACATAGTCGATAAACTTACTACTTCGGAACTCTACATTGCGCGTGGCCTGACGCACTTGTTTCTAGCTTTTTCCGTCCTTCAGAACACTAAATAAAAGAAAAGATTATCCCTGAGAATAAAATCCCAAACCAAAGGCAAAATAAAAAGCAAAGTTTACTGGAAAGTAGGCAATAGGCATTGTAACTCACAGAGGCGATGTGACATCCGAAGTCTCAGTTAACCCGTGCGAGGGAAATTGTTATTCAGAGTTAGCCGTCGAGAAACTAGAAATGGTTAGATTTATTATAGAAACGAGATGGGTACCGCTTTAGGCGTAATTCCGATAAAAGCTCTTATGTTTTTTACTGAAGCCTTCTGACGGATTTACTGTGAGTCAGCCGTTGAAATAAATTCCCTATCGGATACCTTGAATACACGTTTAGCAAAGGCACAATAAAGGAAATATGTATGTAGTTGCAAGATGTTGTTTTTTATAGCATAATGGATAGTACAAAGGCAGTGAAACTTCTGTTGTTTTAAGATTTTTGTATTGTAACCTGGAGTATAAATATGAGTATAAAAACCAGAAGGAAAACGACGGACAAACGGACAGATGGACGAACGGACATGACAAAACTATAAGGGTTCCGATTTTATTTCGGAACCTATAAATAATGCGTGTATTTGCATATGTATATGTGTTTAGTAGCTACAAATATTTATTTTAAAAATTATACTACCTAGCTGTGCCACAATCTCACATGACACAATATTTAAGAAATTAAATTGTCCTTTATCTACAGCAACAATTATCGATATCAGCGATTTATTTTTATTTTAACTCTAATTCCTACTTTATTAACAACCAATTTTAGCCTTAAAATAATTTCAGCAATAAACTCGTGCTTCAAAATTTATTTTTCTATGACTTTCAGTGTTCTGTGAAAATAAATAGCTACCATATTTCAGAATCAACTTTAATAAAGATAATATCTGCATGTAACATGCTGCCTAGTCTACTGAACGTTCTAAAGCTTTTAACATAATCTTGATGCGTAAATACTATTTTAAAGCATCATAAAGGCATTATTGTTTCCTGTATTATCGAATAAGCATTTATTTATCAAATTGCCGGCTACACTGAACTTATAAAGTAAGACTGGAGATCCGTCGGGGCGAGACTTGTAAGCATGCCGCAGGGTACTGCACTAGGTCCACAATTCTATATAGTGCACGCTCGTTTTGAAGGGCCCCGGTTGGCCGTAACTCATGCAATCATATCATCTCTGCCAGCAATCACTGTGTTATTTTGTTTGCTATGCACTTGCCGCGGGGCGCCAGAGCCAACGAAATTATCAGTTCAGTACAAAACTATAAGAAAGCATACAGATTCTTAAGGTTTTGCACGTTCTCTAATGGTTAGCACTTTTCTTCAAAATGTGTTATTTGGAATCAATTTAGAGTTAGAAAGTTTTACAGTTAAGGTTTCGGACGTTGCACTGCGCTGGAAAAACATAAGCACACATAATTAAGTATAATTAATGAGTGTATCTCATGTTATTTTATTTATTTTACATGTATTGACCACAATAATAATATCACGGTATAAACGGCGAGCTTAATGCTAAATGCATTCTAGCAGCAAACCGTTGGTCTGTAGTTCTATACAGAAATCCACGATATCTACTTATGTATGTCACAGAAATAATAAATTATGATTGCCAATGCAATAACATGTTTAATATTCATAAGCCTGTATTTAAATAACATATTTGATTAACAGTGCAACTGTGTCGTTTTGTCGTGTTAATGATTACTTTAATAATTAATTAGATAAGTTGCCGCCAAAGCTTAGTCACGAAAAGTCTCGTTGACCTCGTCGGTTAGTTACCCGAGAGGTGATGTTGCCTGCCAAGGGCTTTAGAGAGGTGTCATGCATTCTGTGACAGGTAATCCTTAGCACCACCACATGGTTAGGTAACTTAACACGTATGTCTGTGTCGGATGTGAATAAGGCCTTAAGGGCTTAATTACTGTACAATCATGGTTTTCCATTCAATTACCTTCAATACCAATTATACTTAACGATAACTGACGTGGGTGGTATTTACATAAGTGAATACTTAAATTAAATTATAATAATATAATTTTTTACGCATCTTTTTAACTTTTTTCTTGGACGTGTCGGTTATGCCTTTTGTGTTATGGATGTTCATAGGCGGTTTGGATTTTCCACCAGTTGGTCTGTTACAAAAAATGTGTTCCGATTGGAATAGTGTTTCTTAGTTTAGCTAGTGGTACTATACTTTCATGAAATAGATCGCTTGTAACCGTTAAACTTTTATTGTTCTCCCGATCTACCGTCGTGCATCTTGGGGCTGGGGTCTGGCCTCGGTGCTCGTGGCTCGCGGCTGCAGACCAGATACAAACTGTGCTCTATTATAAATAATGAATGAAATGTTTTTATTTGAATATTCCTCGTATACTATGGAAAGAATATTAAATGGCGGAAATGGCTTCCTGGATACGTCGCCAATGGAATACTATAAACAGATCATCGATCAGATCAGACACTTGTCATGTTCCGGCAGGGGGCTTGAGAGGCAATTCATTCTTTCTTTTTCTTCTCTCTTTCTTGGCCGGCAACGTATTAGTGATGCCTTTGGTGTTGCTGATGTCCATGGGCGCCACGATAGCCGCTTACCTTCAGGTGGATCGTCGACTCGTTTGCCGCCTATTTCCATAAAAAAAGATACACAGAGTTGTTTTATAGTTTTTCAGATGAACTTAATTTACTCACCAACGTAACGTACCCCAGCGCTCGATCTCCTATTGACTGTAATGATAGACGATACATAAACACATAGTGGTCTTGCAACAACAAATAAAATTAGACTAAAAACCTCTAACAAGGCTCCGAAACAGCTGACAGCTGACAGCACAATTCCACAGTACAAACATTATTCAGCAGTTGTTGCTAGTTCCGCGAATCACGCAGAAACTTAACTCCATTCTTCCACAACCGTGGCGTCGGAAACAACCGAAACTCACTTCGCTGACGTTACGAAGTTAGTAAGAACTTCTTTCAGTAACTCCTGTTCTTTACTTTGTTCAGCCGTTACTGGGAAGCTCCGAGCGGTTATATGAGTTCAGGAGTTTTTATTATGTATTGCAGATGGAACTTCAGCTGTGATTTAGGAAGCGCCATGTCGTTTAAAGGGTACTTACTTGACTAATAATTTGTTTAATTTATACAAGCAACTTAAGTCTTGTTTCGCTTCAGGTAAACTAGGTATTCTTTAGTAATCGCGCTCAATAAATGGTTAGGTGGAATTCTTTGAATGGACATATTTTTTGTTCGTCACCTCAAGCTGACCTGCTGTTCATCATATAAAAACTGTATTCTTTGTTGTATTATGTAAGTCATTTCTAAAATAACGGTTCTCATTTCATTAATTGCTATTACATATTTTTGTTTCAGGTACGAAAATAATCAAGTTTCGCGCAGTTCGTTCGGTATGACTTACATTTTTTTAACCGACTTCAAAAAAAGGAGGAGGTTCTCAATTCGACTGTATTTTTTTTTATTTTTTTTTTATTTTTTTGTTTGTTACCTCAGAACTTTGGACTGGGCGAACCGATTTTGATGATTCTTTTTTTAATCGAAAGCTGATGGCTGTCATGTGGTCCCACATAAATTTTATTGAGATCTGACAATGGCATCCATGAGAAAACTACATAAGTCGTAAATTTGTGTTAAGATGTGCGCGACAAATTGACGAATAACTCAATATTACGTCAACCGATTTCGATGTTATTTTTTGTTAGTAAAATTTAGATTATTTTAAATAACGCTTACACACATACCCCCGCAGTGGGTTTTTACCTGTGTCGCGGGTGGCATGGACGACACAACACATCACAATAACACCCATGACCCGAGTACAAATATTTATCTGTCACATAAATATCTGCCCGGGCCGGGAATCGAGGCCGGGACTCCTCGCTTCGCACCGCTACCAACTATGGTACAGACTACAGTGTCGTTAATATTTGTAATACATATACCTAATATTAAGTTCAACATTATAATATACAGTGATGCAGTTAATGAGTTCTTGCAGTAAACCGATGAATAAATCTATTACTAGAATTCTAAGAATTTCAGTTATTAAAACGCATGTTAGGTTTATGTCGATACTTTATTTATAACCGATTGAATTTTCAAGCATATTATTTGTTTATTTAAATTGTATTCGATTACATACACGATTTAACTGTAGTTAAATTATATCGTGAGATTGTCTAATAGTGATCGTGATGAACATTCGTGCATCTAAAGCTAAACGCATTGATATTGCAATTGAATCGCACTTGGCCCTATTACGTTACGACTTTTAAAAATCTAAAGTTTGTGTGTCACTGAAAGTTTTGAAGTCGCTTATAATTGTTTTGGTTCAAAATGAAGTTCGCAATGGCTCTAAACATGACTCACAAATAAAATATATAAAAAAAATGTATTTCTCAAATCTAATACCTTTAAACGAGCAATTCTTGTTTATTTAATCTTAATATATATAAATTACGTGTCACGTTGTTTGTCCGCGACGGACTCCTAAACTACTTAACCGATTTTAATCAAATTTGTACACCGTGTGCAGTTTGATCCAACTTGAAAGATAGGATAGTTTACATCTCAAAATAATAATAAATCTTTTGACAGAACGAAGTCTGTCCGGGCAGCTAGTAAATATATATATTCTCGGAATCTCGGAAACGGCGCCTACGATTTTCATGAAATTTAGTATGCAGGGGGTTTCGGGGGAGATAAATCGATCTAGCTACGATTCATTTTTACAAAATGTCGTTTTATCCGTGTTTTCAGGCAATGAAGAACTGCTACAATATCATTGGCTCTTCCTGACATCTATTGGCTTGTAATTATACTATTATTATTGAGAGCAACTAACTGCTTTGACACAGAGCTACTTCAGTAGATGGCGTTGTTAAGCAATACTAAAATACCGAACAAAGCTCGATCATCCAGATATTGAATAATGTAACAGTGTACCAACAACAGCAGTCCGATGCGAAACATTCTCATCAAAGGATTCATTTGCTGCCGCCGCTTGCCGGAGGCTAGCGAATGGTGTTTGGGCCATGCCGACTGCACGCCAGTAATTGCATTGTTTGAAATGATAAATTAATTTTATGGGAGCGTGATAATCATTGTTAATTGTAATCATTATAACCATTATGCATCGGGGACAAATCTTTAAAACTATGGAGACACCTTAATTTTGCGGGAAGTTTTTCTGTCTATGTGTGGTATTTTATTTTCAAAGCTTAATCAAACCAATTATCTGAAAACCAGTGATTGTGGCATTTCTGCGGTCTTCTAGGTTTTGAATGTAAACGAAAAGGCGTTCAATTTGCTTCCAGGTTGTCGATATAGGTATGTTGTCTCAATATTTATCGATATATCTGTAGATTGTTTATGAAAAACATATCTTTTTTTTTAATCGTTTGAAACGATGAACACATGTTACTTCAAGTTAACCATGAGTGAAAACAAAGGTAATTCCATCACCGTATTACATATCGTTCATAGCTACATAATAGTACATACAGACCATCCTTCATTGAATCTAAATTAATATCCACTAAAAAAATTGACAAACTCTGTGCGTTGATTTCGCATAGATGTACTTATTTTTGTTTCCCAACCTACGTTTGTTATTTTGTACGCTTTATCTTTAAACTGAAAAACTTATTTATCCTTAGAATTATATCGTATTTATATTCGCAAATACTGCAAATATCTTTGCCTGTCATCCTAATATATGCCTGGCATTATTCAAACGAGCCTCATTTCCATCCATCAGAGCCAATCTTTAATCTGTAGAGTCGCAGCTTCAATATATCGGAGGCCGACACCCACGCCCACATGGCCTACGCTGGCCATAGACAAGTATTTTTTATTTATACTGAAAGTTAACAAAATGGTTCAACCAAATCGATTCATTATGGTAAAATATGCAAAATTGTAGGATCGTTTTTTCGTTAGTGCACACACTTAATCTTTACTTAAACATTGTTAATAAAGAGAAAAATGTCGTTATACTATTTTTAATGATGTCATTTAATCAAATCGACAGTTTGAGCGCTAGGGTTAAATTAAATTTCCTGTCTACTAACCTTGTTAATTATAAAAAACAACGTACTTATGTTAAATTATACTATAGTAGGTATATTAACTTCAATTTTTATAAAGATAATCGCGGACTGCAAAAGCAAGATACATAATATTTTTAGTGCGATATAGAAGCTCATACGCGTTATTGATATACGTGAGTGTGGTTTGTATACGGTCATGAATTAACTCGTTAGCGATGGTAATTTGCAAATGTCCGCAGTAATGGTCCCGGATTCGATTTCCGATCAAAATAAATGTTTGTACTGACTTATATAAATTACAAATAATTGATCTGATCAATGTGTTTCATAGAATATATGCAAAGTTATAGCACAGGAACGAAAAATTATATGCATTTCATGTTTTATGAATTTATATAAGAAACCTATCAATTAAAAATGTATATAAATATTGTCTCGTAAAGACTTAAATGAAAGTTAAATGTTCAGTTTTCATCATAATTATTTAGAATGTAGCGTCTAGTGAACTCGCTGTATGTCGCAAGTAAAAGTACCATTATTATTAAATTTGTACCAAAGACATTAGACTAAGCTTTGTAATCTCGGTTCGCTTAGTTCAAAGAACGCACCGTCTATAGTCTATGGCATACAGATTAAAACAAAAACCCTAGAACAACCTAACAATTAGCAGCGTTGCGTCGCGCGAGGATAATAGTCACCAGACAGCCGTTAAAGACTAAAGTGGTACTTAAAACGCAACAGATTAATGTCCGTTTTAGTAATAATGTCCGTCTTAGTAATAATGCCCGTTTTGTACTATGGTCACATCTAGTGTTTTGAAAATTATCTTTTTACACGGTGTCTGAGTCTTGTATTTTGTATATTCTGGGAAGCTTTGTATGAGAGATCGAAGATGGCAATTTCGCTTGTTTTACTATACTTAATAATTTTGTGAACCATGTTCTCGGCTGAGTCTGGAAAAGCTCAAGGCTCGCGCCTTTTCCTCGTAAAACTGTAAATGCCCCTTGAGCCAAGAACAACCGTCCATTCGAAAAAAAAATAAGAAAAGAAGAACAGGAACTGCTACATGCAGCAGTAATTGATTTTGTAATGAAGACTTATATTAGGCGAGCGAACTGGTTCAAAAAGCAGAAGAAAAAACTCACAGAAGCTGCACTTTCCCCATATCTATGTTAAGGGCCTTATTACGTCGAAAATTTCTATTATATTCTATCCAATCCAATCATTGCAATATTGTGTGACCTACATAACTTTTAAAAGGTTCTCATTCTAGAACATTAAATAGGCTAAGTATTGTGGCTAACTCGGTGTAAAAGAACCGTAGGCATTAACAGAAAAAACTTATAAAGAAATAAACGGTAAAAAATATCCTAAGCGAGTTGACGATCCGTTTCGTTTCACAATAAGCTCTTCGTTGAGAGCTAAATACGATCGTAAAAAGTTTAAGATAACATCAATCGGCTTCATTCAGTGAAACTTTATTGAATCGGCTCTACGGTACGCTTCGCCCTTTGCCTTCGTCACTAAGTGAAACGAAAACGATTTTTTTTAATGTCACAAAGTGAAAAGTTTTTTGTAACTGCCAAGTGCCACAACAACTGAATGATCTACATAAACCTTTTAAATTTATTCAATTTTTGTTGCAGATAAATAGAATATTGTTTATCTTTTATATCAGGTAAAAATACTGCGTTATTTTACTACATAATTCCCAAATGGGATGCACTTTTTAATAAAAACTTGAGTGTAAACTAAGATTGTTTCTATTTTTAACTTGCAAACTATCTAGTTAATGTTCGCAGGTATATCGTAGCATTAACGCTTTCGTAACCACAGCTATTTACATGCATCATTTCTCATTCACTGGCTGACAAACTTGTCATTCACGCCATTTATCACTATTTAAAAATTCAATTCAAAATAAGAATGCGTGACCCCGCCTTTAAAGATGACAGCTCAAATTACCGCAGCGCCAGCACCGATTAATGAGTCATTTCGCGCCTTTTTATTTATCAATTTTTTATTCCCTGTCGTAATTTATAATGTACCGTGTCTTATAGTTTTAATGAAGAAGAATTTGCATATTTTGTTAACTTCTTCGCAGAACTTTTTAAATGTAGTTTACAGTCAAATCCATAATTAAGCGAACTTTTTCGACAAGTTATGTGTTGAAAAGTATTGACAAAATAGTGATGGGGCAGGAAAGTCGATATTTAAATCTCGACTTCATATACGTTCAAAGCAACATGCAATTAAAGTTATGTTAAAATAGTGGAAACAGGATATAAACTAAAAGATCACGATCACTGTGAGTTGACCATAATTATAATATTAAACACCCGTGACGCTTTCCGGGCGTACGGGTTTCGTTCAAGCGAATCCCTTACGATCCGCTTTGAAACCGAATCATTCCTTAACATTATGTCGCAATACAATAAAACAAGCTCTGGAGCACCGTTTGTAAGGTTTATTTTTGTTTTTTTAGTAAAACTGCGTACAGAATCAGCTGCGTAACAAATCGCGCGGGAACGGAACGAATAAAACAATGACCCGCCTGGCCTTGACAGCCACGAGAAACTTGAGTGCCAGTTGCACAGAGTATATCAACGAGTTTAGTGATTGTGCATTTCTGACAATTCATTAATTTTTTTTTCTCCATGGTAAAGCACATTTCGGAAAAGTGGTAGGATCAAAAAAATACTGTATACATCAGAGTACCAGTGATACCTATGAATAACATTAACATTAACATCCATACAAACTTTCACATTTTTTAAATTTTTTTAATAGCCTGAGAGGCTGACGAAAAAGCAGACGGGGGCCACCTGATGGTAAGTGGTTACCGTCGCCTATTGACATGAGCAATACTAGAGGAATCGCCAATGCATCGCCGGCCCTGAAGAAGAACTCTTTTTACACCTTTTTTGAAGAACCTTATGTCATAGCGCTCCGGGAATACCTCAGAAGGAAACTCATTCTACAGCTTGCAAATGGTTTTATTTAATAGGATAGCTTGAAACTGAAACTGATTTCACAAGCTTCATTTGTAAATTATGCAAAGTTGATAGCAGCTGTCAGTAACTTTTAATTTTCAATAAATAGCTCCGAAAGTCCCGTGCCCAACCAGCTCGATAACAACCGCTCAGATTGACACGAAGTTATCTTAATTGAATTCGAATTGATTAAGCCAATTGCTACCTTGGTGCGAATTTATACTCCACTTAACTTACAAAGTAAGAATTAAAACGGACATTTTATCAGTGAACAGATAACAAGTATGAACAGTGCAGAAGCTTTTCAATAAAAATAATTATGAGTAAGTTATATTGTCATGTATCACTGACATAATTAAGTACGTAGTGTCCCTTTTTTATATTTTTTGGAATCAATTAATAAGGAAGATTTTTGTTGTTGTTGTTGTAGAAGAACCTTCTTTTACACCGTGTATTGTTCAGCTGTATATTGAGAAGTTTACGCAAAGTAAGATATACTTTCAATCTAGTTATGGAGAGAGCAAACTTCGCTTCTGTTCGCGTCATTAGTTTCGATACTATCGTTTTCTCTTTTAGTAGGTATAAAGTTTATTGGGAAGTTTATCAACATTTACATTTTGTATGAGAAAATGTTGACGAATAATTTTCTGGACAAAGCCTATATAATTTTAACCCTTGTTGTCAGTTAAAGTATCTTAAATACAAAGGTTTTATTATAATTTATTCAATTTATATAAATAAGTAATCTTTTTGGCGGTTACTTATTTCGTAATAAAAACGTACTTAACAAATTATATTTATTAGATAGCATTCAGATAATTTGATCCCAATATATTTTATTTCAATACTTAATGTAATTGTTGTGTAGTGAAAACTTAATTGCGGACGCCGCCGCCGCGCCGTGCCGAGTCACGAAATGTCCTAATTCATTCAGCCATATTTGGTTACTAATTGTCGTACCGAATCTGGTAACTTGTATTATTTAACAAGTAATCTTATATTTTATTAATAAAATTATATTATTGATCGTTTTTTAAATTCTCGATTAATTGTAAACACTTTAAAGTCTCTATGTAATACGTATATGTATAAGTTGAAAACGATAATTTAATAAGTTTCTATTAAGTCACTAAGCCTTTCAGTACATGCATCTTTGTAAAACCATATTCAGACATTTTATTCCAAAAAAAGCAAAACTGAACGGTTACCAGTCTAATATGAAGATGTATAAAGATCACAGGTAATATAGAGCCGGCGGTACACTTACCTATATTAAAGTATAGCGTCTTGAAATGAAAGACATGTACGCCGCGGGCCCAGGCGGAGGGAAAGCCAGTACCATGATGGATACTTACCAGTTTTGTGCATTAGGATGTCGCGTACCGTGTGCATACCCTCAAGGTATCGTGTCCCCATATACGCATAAGAAAACTTGGGAAAATATTCGAGAAAATAACGAATGACACTGTTTTGAGGGTAGAGTATAAAATAAGGAAACGTATTTTGAAAATTATTTGTAGCTGAAGTTTTATGCTTACATGATTGAAATCTGTGTATTTTAATAGGGTTTACGCCATCTCTGGCTATATTTGGTTGTGAATCTAGAATCTAACTGAAAATCACATCGCCAATCGCTTTAGATTACGTAAATCTATACAACAATATGTTATAAAGTATAAAATAATCTCTTTAATCCACAATCAATAAAATTCAGTTAGTCGAAACAGATTCTTAATTCGGTAGCCCGCTTTGCAAATACGTGTTTACCCACACGACTCGTTCGCAACACGCATGGCAACACCTGATAACGGCCCATCCCGTAATAAAGTGCGTAAATCACCGAACCCGATAACATATCCCACGCACAGCGCGCACAATAAATAAAGCGAACGTATGCACCTTTCGGTTCGCAATGAATGCGTAAATTATTGCACGCTCGGTGACTTATGAGAATTGCACCATCGAGGAAAAAGTAAGGCGCCTTTATAAGGTTCCGGGGCTTTCAATAAGTTTTGATTTATTGAAATTCTACTTCAGCAATTTATCAACGAAGCAGGAGTTACTTGTGTATTTGTGAATCATCTTTATGTGTTGTAAGCATGAGTATTACATCAACCACAGACATGTGATTTCAACAATGCAGTGAAGAGATGTTTTAATTTTTTATATCATTTATGCTTCTGCATCTCAGCTATTTTGTGACTAATGTGAAAGTCTAAAAAGAGATCTGTGTCATTGTCATAATTTTATTAAGCTCTTGCTATCTGCGCAGTGAATTCTTGTCAACAAGAAGAGAAGAATATTATGAGCGGTTGCTTTTAACAGACTGCAATGGCAACATTTTAGCAGCACTTAAATCTCCTCATTTCCACTGTTCCGGAGAAATTTAAATCCAACGGTTTCTCACTGTTTTCTTCGTTTCTCCAGTCAACCAGGTCCAATGGTTAGCTGTGCTTGTTGTCCGAGACGCTATATGTATAATAACTTTTCTTTCTACTGTTCATTGCCAGCTCCGCTACATAACTCTATGAGAAAAGACCATAATTTGCTACTTAATTCCGATGAGATTTTCCATGATTGTAATGGCCACATTTAGCATGCGTGGTCGGACATTTAAAAAGACATATGCGCGCATAATTCATAATCGTATTTAACGCGTTCCGCGCAGTGTTGCACTTTATCAAGATTAGTGTCGCGGTGAGTAATTTTCGACGATACGCGAGGGACGTTGATCAATCGATTTTTGTACGCGAATCGATATTGTCACGGCGAATCGCTCGGTGTACATTACATTGTATGTTCCAATAGCTATTAGTTTTCATTTTGATAAATGCGGTGCGGTTTATGAAGACCTCACATAAATAAATATCTAATACTTACTACATTAAATTTTTTATATATATAACCATTGAAAACTTATTTTAAATATAAAAAATGTATCTCGAAAAATATTATCCGCTGTGCAGATATTTAGTAAATTCACTAAACTTGCTATTTTCAGTTGGTTCAAGTTTGCAAACTTCCTCTATCTCATTAAACTGGCTCCGAACAGACTAAGCCGATATATTACCGGTATCTACTCGAGAACTACAAGTGCGTTGAGATTACCCTAATGAGTGGTGAAATAATTAATTATAATCCCCTGAGTCTCTTCGGCCCCGCGCCGCGCCGCGCCGCCCTCGCCGTATCGGGATACTCGGGATGGAGCGATCAGCGAGGCGCGACGGTAAATTGGATTTAGTTAACCCTTCTACTTACTTACGTCTCCTGAAAGCGATTAAATGAACTATGAGTGGTGAACTGGTGAACGATCCGTTTATAACAAGTAGCTCCAAAATTACAGCTCAGAATTTTGGTGAAAAATTATAGCTGCTGTCTTGAACATTAGGTATTTTTTATAAATTAGGAACATTAGGAACGCAGATGAAATTGTATGATGTATCCAAGTAAGTCTCCCTATCAATATGTATGATTTTATATCGATAGGACTGGAATAATACTGGATAGTAATGGAACATTAATATTCACGTTCGATTCGTAGCCTTTGCTACTTGTAATTAACCATAACGTCAGACTGATGAACATTACACCTTCTTAGCGATAGTGAAATTCAAATACGTCAAAACTCAAAATATTGTACCACGTCATAGATTTCCAATTTGCAAATTAGTTTTTTTTAAGAATTTCGAAACTGCGTCAATAATAATACAGTCTAAATCGGCATAATATAAAGAGATTTGCTTTTTTAATTTGGTATAAAATATCCATTGTCAGCGTAAAATATTTTCAATCGGCGGTCCTTATATTAAGTACCATGAAATCGAGTCAGCCTGCTTACAGCGAGTACCGTGTAATTGCAAATGTTTTATAATTCCTTGGACATCATTTTACGGATCGTAATTATTTTTATCGTTACTTGGAATCAGATTCAACATTATTTTTACGATTTTTTCGCATTTCAATTAGATTCCCGTTTCATCATTGGTCTATTTTGTACTATATACTGTTTGGTTCTATGTCTGAGGGCTATAATATTTCAATGATTTCCCTTGAGGTGCTGAATATTATTTCCTATTTCAAAATTATTTATGAGCTGCAAATTAGGTTACTCAAACTTTTTCTATTTGGTCCAAAATTTCGTCCATGAATTTTCATTGAAAAGACAAGTAGCGGCCTATGCTTCAAATTTAATCGTGATTCATTTCTGTTTCAGATTAATCATGGTATACATAGTTAAATTTTATTGATACTTAAACCCTTACATAAAGTATATTGAAAATGCATTTACCAGTTAAAGTCGTAAGCACCGCGCCTAATTGCGAATGGCTTTTTATTGTAAGATATCATTAAATGGTCTTGTGGGCTCAATGCTTCGGTCGTTAATCCATCTTATATCGAGTACCGCCTCTGGCAACTGTGTCCCTTAGGACACATTCGACCCTCTCTACAGCTCGGTAGATGTAATACCGTAACTTCTTATTTTTATAATATTAGTTGCAATTTATCTTATCTTTGGTCATGTGATTAAATAAGTTTTAAGTTTTACTACATTTCAAATGTGGTTGTGGTGGTTAGTAATTTGAAACAATATAATAATTACACTCAAAATTAAACACTTTACACAATATGTATGTAAAATATTTTTCATAAAGTGTTCTTCCGTTTTTCTCACTCTTCTTCATTCAAGCAGTTCTATTACTTTCTCACCATAAATTTACCAAAAATATGTAAGTATTTTCAAATATTTAATATGTAGATGTTTAATACAAATTTATTTTATGCAAATTCACAAGGTTTCAACATATTGAAACATTGTTCAAGCGGTTCTTTAAAAACAATATAGTTAAGAAACAAGAACTCGCACGCAATAAGTGCCGTAGCTAATTGCGAAATTGTTTTTATTCTCAGACAACATCGAAAGCCTCCCGCGGCCGCTCGGGCGCTCCTCGGGCGCTCCGGTGAGCCTCGGGTCGTTCGTTAGTCAGTATCGAGATGTAATCGCTTCAGGCGACACAATCCGTTCTTAACTTGGACCAAAATATTATTTATGTAAAATATTTAATTCAGCAACGTCAGTAGGTAATAGGCATCACTAGTAGTCTGGATCTTATTACATTAACAATTTTTTTAATTGTTTTGGTTATAGGTTAAAAAATTAAAATGTGTGCAATTCACATGTGGTAGAAGTGAAACCTTCAAAAATTGTGTTTTCAAGATAATGAGACGAATGTAAAATCAACTCAACTCAAATCGTCTCCACTCAACTCGTCTCCACTCATCTCTAGTCTCCACTCATCTCTAGTCTCCACTCATCTCTAGTCTCCAGTCTCCACTGGACAGTTTCGTTTCATAAAATTTCAAGTCACCCCCGTACTAAAGAAGTTTTCACTTCAAAATTACGTGAATAAATGTGTCAGTGATACCTGATATAAATAAAATTTTTACTATTACTTGACTTTTACTGGACGAATGCTAATATTTTCTAATAGACTAACCTACATTAACTTCCACAGTCTTTTTGCTAGGTACCGAATAATAACTTACTGACATTATTATGAACTTGTTCATCACACCACCAATCGCAAACAATCAGGCGGGCTCATTGGCCTCATTGGTTTCCGTATAGCCTGTGGTGTCGCGATGAAATCTGCAACACGCGCACGCCCATAGACGTAATACTACTAGACTAGACAAGCGGGCCTTCTTTGCGTCACGCTATTAGAAAGAGAAAGAGACCAAGGAGACTCGCGTAACTCGTAAGTAAGACAAGGATAGGTTTACCTCCTGCCTTTCTTCGCAGCGTGACGGTTTCAGTTACATATGCTCAGATACCTTGCCTAGTCTAGTAGTATTATGTCTATGCGCACGCCACACATTGGCCACGTTTGACGTCACATAATATCACAAAGACCCACAGGCCTTCCCAAAGCAGCTCTACAATTTTACAGACGAAACTTCAGAAAAAATGTTATTGAATAAAAAAAAAAAAACCTTTCCTGATACAACACAACCGTTCTCCTGTGTGGAATTGGAAACAAAGAATCTCTTTTATAGTGTTTTCATTTCCACCGTACCGCAGTAAAACATTGGATAATCAGTGTAGTGATTGCCCCCCAAGGGGACCAAGCTGGGGGTGAACGTGCACCCCTCAGAATTCTCACCTCATCGCACTCACGAATTTCGAGAGTAATTCGGTTGAATTCCGATAATGAATGCCTAAGCCGTGCGCGGTAATGATGTGCTCTCTAGGTGAACGAGGATGAATGGTTTGCAATTTAATGGGCACGGTAAAAACGTGGATAACAGAGTAATGGGTCATCCTGTCCACTTATACAATTATTTTGATCTGTATTATAGTGATCCCCGATACTTTAGATAGTGCTATTTCGTGTTTGTTTCTTTTATATTTTATGTGAATGGTTCTTTTACAGCTTGTTTAATAATATGGTGTTGTAGGTTTAAGGAGAGCATTAAGGAAGTACATACTTACTGAAGTTTTATGATCTGTAACAAAGATTAAAAATAATAGTTGTTATGTATAGAGTTGTGCGCTGGTGTCGCTAGATGACGCCTCGCTTGATGATCGAATGAACTAGTCATTCGATCATCTATTCGATTATTGTATTATTCGATTACTCGATGGTAACCGACCTACTCGGTACAAGATAGCCAGTCTACACTGGGAGCTCGGGGCGTACGGTTGTGTCTGTACAGTGTTTGCGTACTTACAGTGAATATTATAATACTTATAATATTGATTTATTATAAATAATAATACGCGTGGTTCGTTGAACATAACATTGGCGACGAGTAAAAGCGCAGTAAGTAAAATATATTTGCTTAAATGGACAACATTACGAACCTCAAGTACCATGCTATAGATACTGGCCAGAAAAGGGGAAAAATAGACAAGTAGTAATACCCTAAAGATAAAATAGTAACGAAATCCATAACCTTTAATCGCATTTCTGAACAGGGGTTGGGCCAAATTATTCAAGTATTATTATAAATACCATTTATATTATACTATTTAAATAAAAACACTTAATTTTTATAACTTTACATCAGTAAATTAATAAATGACCCATACATGAAAAGGAGGTGGCCAATATTTACCCCGGAAATGGTTAAAATACGTTTTTTTGTACAAGGTTTTAGTCCTCTGAAAAGACATATTTTCCATTTATTATAACATAACTAGAATTTTAATTTTCTTCTGAACTCCGCCGTGAGTAGTTATAATAAATTAACAATAATAATAAGTTGTATTGTATACAAATATACTTTTACTACCTCCATTGCTATCACCCCGGTCACTCACATGCGCGCAAATGTTTGACATTTTTACGAATGTTTGCACATATGTGAAGGGCGGTCAGGCAAATGGGTTCGCGTATGAGTATACAAGCCCATTTCCGCTTCCTCCTACACTTTGTTAACGAATGTTCAATCTTGCTGTTGTTATTATGTTGTTGTCATTCAAATCCATTTTCAATACAGAAAATAAATGGTAGTACGATTAGACGCCACGAACCACGAAAAATTAGGAGATACAGCACCTTTTTACTCGTGTGCGCAACTGGTCGCACGAATGTGTGGGAGACTACACAAAGGTTCGAGGTTCGCGCGCTTTGATGTGCGACAAAAAACCGACACAGCTTGGAAAACCCGGAATGCCTCCAAAACTTAGCATAATCATTCGCGAAGGTCGTCCCACACTTGTGGGTTCGCGTATTCGCGCGAATGTGAGTGACCGGCATCACTGGAGGTTGACAATTGGCTGACAGAAGTGCGAATGTCTGTCTACTATATTGTCATTTGCCAAAATAATATTTTTCAGTTTCATTTCTGCAAAATATTAATTGTATTTGATTTTTTGCCATGAGGTGCATTAATTGCGCGGTTGATATTGAGCGCATGGCACGTCACTCCATATCTTCCTTAGCAAGAAACCTGCAATCCATATTGGTAGAATGGATCACTGCAGTACAGGTATAGCATTTTTCTTTACTATTAAGTAGTGCTTACTACGACTAGGTTCACGCGGCAATGTACAATATTCCTGTTTCTTTTTGCAATACGTTTAGAAAATAAGTTCTATTTTATAATAGGCTCCTAACATTTTTTCTTTCTATTTTATAACTATTTTACTTTTTAATTTCAGCTACTAGGTAATGCAACAATTTGCCATGCATGTTTCTTATTATTAAATGAACAAACTGACGGAACAATACGGCAGTTTGGTCACACGATGATTTGTTTAGGCTGTGGCTGCTCAGTTAGAAGATTGAGATATCACGTGCTGGAGCTAAGTAACGACATAACCCAAACTATTAACTCTTGGAGTGCTGAGCATCAGGTATCATCTATTTATCATTATTTTATTAATATTTATGTTCAAGGCAAAGGCTTTTTCTTTCATAGGAGACATGGATATGAATATGATGGATATGATAATATCAAAGTGAACCAACTGTTGTAGTACATATAAAAATCTCTCGGAATATTTTAGGTTCCCCACAAATTTTCCTTCGACCAAAAACTTATAGTAGAAATGGTAAAATAAATAATTATAAAAGATCCCTACAAGGTTCAAAAGATATATCCAAATATTTACAGATAGGTAGGTGACAAGTTAATACGTATATTTTATTTAGTACTGCTGGTACTTCTTTTTGTAGGAATAAGGTCATAAAGTTATAATTAAAGTAAAAGACATATATTAATTAATTATCCAAAAGATAAATAGTATTTATTTAATACAAAAATCGCTCTTTAAACACTTTTTCACGATTACATATGTTTTGCAGAATGTCACACTACAAAAGCTAAAACTGCCCGTAAAAGGAGAATCCCGAGTTCTAGAGATTTTTATTGATAAAATTATCAAAGTAGATATAGTAAGCTTTAATGTAAGGTAAATATAATATGTGTACATTATACTTCACAAATGGGGCAAATGCCCATACAGATGTTGGCCACCTCCTTTAAGTAAACAACGCTGGGCATTATTAAGTTGGAAATTATTTACCCTATTGCAATAATGATTTATATCCATACCATAAAACATAATTGTGGATTATCGACATAAGATGTGTTGCTACTTGTCTAGTACCAAACGATATTACCCTTCATATAATTGTATAACCTTAAATAAGGAATTACAATAAGCTGTTAACCAGATCTATGCACTACCAGTGAACTAACACTGGAGTCTACGTTCAAATAAGTAGAATACATACTTAAGCGAGTAAAACACTCCAACGTAACAAACAAAATTGTTAGTAAATCACGAGTACCTACCTAAATAGGTGTAGTACATTAAATAACTAACTACAACGTACCTACTTGCTATGAAATACTGTGATATTTTGTAGAAAACAAGTCAATAGTTTTAGTCCCACGATGTACTTAACATCGCAATCAAAACTACAAAAGTAAAAGTTTTACATATACAACAACCAGGTAAAACAATATACTTACAACCAACATGAGTGCTACTGTTTATCGTAAAGCTGTTACGTCGTAAAATTGATAGCATTGGAGACCTAGATACAAAATAATAAATTAATGTAATATGCTAGTAATATTGTAGCGGATAATAGTACACCTACCTATACCTATTACCAGCAAATAGGATTAAAATCATTATAATAGGGATGCCTGTGCAAAAGTGTAAATAAATAAAACAAATCCTTTATTTTGCACGCATACAATACAATAATAATAATTGTTACAAAGCACCGTAACCAGGTACCTAGGATATTTTGATCATTAAATTGACAATTAAGTTATGATGACAAACGACTCATCACCCTTGTATGGGTTGTAAGTGCAAAATGTGTGTAGGAAAATATATAAAGTAACAATACTACATCATTATCAGTATACTACCTCAATACAAACCCCTCCCGCTCTTTGGGTTTATTTATTGTCTTGACTAAACTTGTACGTTATTACGTACAAGTTTAGTAAATAAATAAAAATAAATAAAAATAATAATATTAGCGTGTGAACGTGCGTGATTATGTGATCGCGCAGATACGGGCCACAAGCATGTAAGTACCTAGAATATTTTTATAAAAAATCTAAACTTCTACAGCGTTCATTATTACAATGTAATAGTCCAACTTTTATCAGGTTTACAGCAAACAATTAAGGCTAAAAAGTGTAAATTGTTGCAATTATTTACTGGTAATAAAACGATAATAAAATAATTATTACAAAAATAATACATTTTCTAATTATTGCTTCCCGAGAAATGCATACCAAGACAAATTATATTGAATGAATATTTCGATTAGTTTGTTTTGTAAAATAAAACAAAAATAAGGAAAATTATAACTTTATTGCACTCCAACATTACTCATAGCATAGGTACAATAACTAATGCTAAAACAGCATTTCATTCCGTGGAACCGACGTAAATATTAAAATGTGACAAAAGCTGACTGTTTAACAAAGTTTAAACTAATAGTAATGTCTCTCTCCTGGTTATTGCACTGATACGACAATGTCAGTTGGTGCTAGTACTAACGAGATGCTATAACAAAACATTAAAATATCCCATGTTAGTGGTAGCTGTGGTAGTACGATGTGAAGATGATACCCATCATAATCGACCACATTTCACCGATATGATATCGCGGCATGAAATAACAAATTGCAGGTATTCAGGAAGTTACCCCAATCAATATGAATCACAGATATCAAGTAAAATATGATACTTTTTCGGCATCAGAATTCAATTATTATGTAAGGAATCTGTAAATCTGTTTTATAACAACGCTTAACACTCATATATTATAATGATTCGTTTCAGACGAGTAGGTAGGTATATGTTCACATATTCAAGTCAGATTATGACAAAGTATGAGAAACGACAGCAGTTATGAGTTCATGATAACAGACTCGACTTTTATGATAATTATTTAAAATTTTTACAATTCTTATATACATAATATCATCCACAATAATTTATTGGATGCATTATTATTAGAAACTAACGATTCATCCATGTGGCAATAAGCACTAACAGACTCAGAAGATCGTAGTATTTTCATCTTATATCTTGCAATAGTTAATATTTTTAAAATTGCCGGAAAATAAAGGAAAATTTTATGATTTTGTCTCCATAGTAAAGAGAAAATGAGACACTACATCGAGCTCAGTAGTATCTACTAACATAAACAAAAAAAATAAGGTAAATACCTATTATTTTATTACTTATTTTAAAATATGGATAAAGGAAAAGATAAATGCTAAGTAATCTGCGAGAGATCTTGTGTCTAAACTAAGCCTTGATTGATGCAAATACCTATATTGCTCAAAATATTTACATACATTAGAAAACCAATCTAATTTTAATTATTGCTACGCAGATGTGGTTAAAGAATCTTTATTTCTCATAAGAATTAACAAATTCACTTACATGAGAACTTAACTCTGAGTATTTACACTAAACAATAATTGCGACATATCATGCAGAACACTTATTGACTTATTGACACAAACATTCACAAAGGTAACAACACTTTGAATACTCTCATAAAAACCTTTTAGGAACTAATTACAATAAAATTACTATCACTATTATTACATTACTCAATTGCAGAATCGAAACATGGTTGGAGGTAGTTTAACAAAATACTAGTTGAACACCGCTGCGTCAAGCGAACGCAAAAAATAAGAACCAAGATATACACATGTTTTAAATAAAAAATAAAATGTATGTTTCCTATTTTGAAGATTATATTTAAAAAAAAAATAACATGTATAATCTAGTGGTGCAATAAAAACAAATATCAATAAAATAAATTCTTACTGCACTCGATGCAAGTCAATTGTTCCAAGTTCCCACGAAGTTCCAACGATTTAATATCCTTAATCCAATGACCGAAATATGGTTAATCAAGAAAACACATTAACAAAATAATATTTTGTTATAAGGATATATTACACTTGCCATTATACTTGCCTACTAGCCTTCCAAGTGCAAGTAAATTCCAATTCCAATATGTTCCAGCGATTGAAATATCTTTTATCACATACAAATTTTAACTCTGCGATCCGTATGGCGCAATTGTTACCATGCCGGATCGTCACGATCCCATTCAAGTTTGAATTTCTGACGCTGGTGAAGCTGATGTGATGACGACGACTTAACGTAGGTTTTAATACTATGAATACTGAGATACCAACTCTGCGCCTGTGCTTGAAGCTTTGTAATTTGGTCTCAACCAATTTTAAGGTCAGCAAAAGGCATTTGGGCATGCCTCGTCACTGAATCCAATGCTGACATATGGCTTTGGCAGCACCAGCCAAAAGTGACAGCAGTACTCCACATAACGCCGAACATGTGCTTTATATAAGGTTCAAAGCGTTTTGCTAGGATTCCAAGCTTCTTAGCAGGACCTTAGCTTAGAATTCAATGAACCGCTAAAGCTAAGGTTCGAGGATATCTCAACGCCCAATAACTGAAGGTGGCCGAGGTATTTGAGGGATACATTCTGAAGAGTGGCAGTCAAGATGAACGGACGTTGAAGTGAATGAAGCGGCGCTGAATCTCACAAGGTAATCAAGTAAACAAGCAAAAAATTGTAAGCATAGTAATCAAGTTTGCTAAATTGATAATTTATTTGGGTATTGGGATAAATATACCTTCAGCCATTTTGTGGGGACCAGTATGAGAATGCTGGGCGGTCAACAGATTAATTTACTCAGTCATTCGAGACGAAAATGTTAATTAGGGGTAAAATCACCTAAGTTATTCATCAACATTATGATTTGAAATTTCACCATCTACGGAAACAGATTAACCAAACGTCATGTGGGATAGATCTAGGCTGTGTTTTTGTGATTGTTTGATTTAAAGCCAGTTTAATTTCCTTACGAATAACCTTTAAGTAAAATATAATAAATAACAGACTAGGTTAGCATCAGCATTCCACCAGGTTCACTCCAAAAGAGAAGCTTGAATTGTTTCGTAAGACACAATAAAATTTCAAATGAGCAACTCGGTGTAATAATTGTACATTTCAGTACGCTATGAAAACATACCATGTTGATGGATCAAAATAATGATAAAAAAAAAATCTTATTAATTAGATAAATTTCATTAAAAAACTGTCAGGACGCCAGGAGATGGCGTTTGTCCTCCATTACGCATCGCTTTCCGCTTAGCACCTGTGGATGTGGCGTCTCGATGATGATACATGTCCTTGGTAACAGCAGCAGTGACGATGTGTTTCCAGGTATGGACTTGTGACAATATGTGAAAACCTCACTATGGAACATCCTGTGACAGACCTAACAGCATCATTCCATCGAGCAGCTGATCTTCCACTTTTCATCTACGTGCCTTATATCACTATACGTTCTAAATAGGCGATCTTACTTCGTAAACTAATAACTTTCTATGTTACAGATTTCGAGCAGTATAAGAGTGTTTGCTAATGTGAAAACATGTAGTAGACAATGATATTATTATCATTAGATCACTGACACAGATGTGCATTAGTCCCGGGTCAAAACCTTTTTATATAAAAAATATCATTAACCAGCGTCTATTAAGCTTTCAACCAAAACAGCTGTCTATTGTTAACTTTTTATTACTACCTTCTTACTACTACTACAAAAAAAAAAAAAAAAGATGAATAAGAATGGGGAACACTACCGGCAGGTATTTGAAAGTACCTAATAAACGAAAGTTAGTTTCAGGCTTTCCAGCGAAGTAACATACTTAATATTATAGAGTAGAAAAGCAACGGAATTTGGAACGTTGGAAAATAAATTATAAAGCTGTGTATTGTTTAAATCTGTCGAAATTAGTTCTACTATATGTTTGCCCAATTTTGTCAAAAAATTAATTACATATAAATATAGTCACATGTATTACAAACAAAATAAATTTAAAAAAAAAGGAAGAGATGTTATGTATAGAGTTGTGCGCTGGTGTCGCTAGATGACGCCTCGCTTGATGATCGAATGAACTAGTCATTCGATCATCTATTCGATTATTGTATTATTCGATTACTCGATGGTAACCGACCTACTCGGTACAAGATAGCCAGTCTACACTGGGAGCTCGGGGCGTACGGTTGTGTCTGTACAGTGTTTGCGTACTTACAGTGAATATTATAATACTTATAATATTGATTTATTATAAATAATAATACGCGTGGTTCGTTGAACATAACAATAGTACCTACACATTTTTTCTTTTATTGTGTTTTCATTTATTGTGGCGATAAAAAAGCCGTTGAATAGAAAGAAGTATTGGTGCGAGCTTCGGTATTCGCTTTTCTTGATATTACAAAAATATAATAACAAAATTACGTAACAAAATTTAGGGCCAGAGGAAAGTAATATTGAGAAATAAAACGCTGGCAAAAATAAATAATAATATTTGTAATTCTCGCTCTCGCTAAGGCTGTCATTACCATTCACCGCACGGTAATTCCTTCCCACCTGCCATCATTCACGAAATGATAACTCATTCGACTCGTTACCGTTTCACGCTAGGGTTAAGTAATTTACTACGACGGTCGTTTCAGCCCCCACCGCAGCGCAGGGGTTATGCGCTTACAATACACATTTCCGTCATTTCCCCCAACGAATAGTCTCGTAAAATTTTCAGTTATGCCCCCAAAGAGTTGTTACCTGTTTTATGCATGGTAATGTTTGATTATGTTGGTAATGATGTCTTATGTTTACCGGGAACGAACGAGGATAAAAATTCCGTTCGGGGAAGTTAATATCACGGTTTTTTCGCCATTACTGTTATAACTCCCATTCTGCTTCAGATTGAGTTGTTACGAGAATTTTTATTTTTAGCGATGTTGGGTTTTTATTTCTCATGAAGCAGTTGTTTTGGGACTTAAAAAAATATGAATAACGTAATTTAAAACGTAGATATATTCCAAATTAACTAAATACAAATTTGAGCGTTGAAATATTAGTGAGGTAAAAAAAATTGCACAAAAAAAGAAAATACGGATGTATGTAACTAATAATAAATAAATTAATAATGTGGCTTTCGTTAAAGATGTGTCTTTGTACAGCATAGTTACTTTATAACATACTTCGTCCCGTAGGTACAATGATGTGACGCGAAGTGAAGGTAACGCTGTTCATGACCTTTACTTGTAGCTCTGGCCACCATCACCACGTCACCTGACCGCAACACATGACTTGCGGTCAGATGACACTGGGAACATGAGATGTGCACGCGAAGTGAAACCATTGATTGGAGAGGACGGACGCACTCGCGCTGATGAATAGTCCACCGCAGTCATGACTTCTGATTTGCGGCCGAAACTAAAGCATTTGGTGCAATAGGTACCTACTGCATGGATTGGTATTTGTTAACTATCAGGAAGTTGTTTGTTGAAGAAGACTGCTTAACATAATATTCTCCAAAACTCTGAAGACGTATTGAGCAATTAGTTGCTAGTTTGTACCTTGACCTTGGATAAATAAGTCTGTAACCGTAACCATTGATAGTCGCCTGAAAAGTCATTCAAGTCAAGTTTAAGATTGATTACTTCTTTTGGCGGTTGTAACTATTTATTTTTCGCTCTCTAAACACTTCGTTGTAATTTTAATAGATTGATTTGTAGTAGTAATTCGCTCAGCACTCAACAATCTCATTACCGTGCCTGCTGACATTTTGATGGGTGATAAAACCGGTGCACGATTTATCTAGATTGGTAGGTACACCTGCCAATCTTTTATCTACCGGCAACCAAAGTAGAAGTGAAGTTTAAATGGCGCTGTCACTATTACTAAGTTCATTATAGTCTCATTACCAGGTCAACACATATAGCACGCCGCGGCTACGCCTCCATCACGTCGTGTCGGAAGCTATCCGTTGCTTCGAGGGCGTAAGGCTACGCTTGATATGAGCAATATTTACAGCGTATGCACCTTATGCGTTTAGTCTCTTATTTATTTGCGATATTGAGATCAGTGATTGTAAAAGTGTTCTCCTGGTTAGCAAAAATAACGTTTATCATCTTCATAATCACGATCCATAACTGTCCCACTGTTGGGCTCACGTCTAAGGCTTAAGTCCCGCTGGTCCAATATAACCACTTCACGTAAAGTAATTAAGCTATATTTTATATGCATAAATGACTAATCATCCATATTCAGCCGTTATTTAGCATACATTGAGACAGCTGCCCCACCAACTCACACCAAAGCACCTTGGTACCTATCTATATCGTATCCAATCCTCATTATGAAGCAAGATGCACGAAGTAGATCGCTGCGGTCATACAAGCCATTCAATTTCCACACATCAATTACCGTACTACTATATAAATCATGGAACATAAATGCATTTATCTAAACTACCAGCAGTTCCTGATATATCAGTGTTCTTACATGTTAATTAAGACACGCTAGACATCCTATACGCGGATTGTAAACACCTATCAGTCAGTATCACGCTTTAATAGCCTGAGGTGTGTATCAAATTGAATACTATTTCGTATCTGGATAGGAGATACTTGTTATTATCAATCAATGTTTTACGGTTTGTCGTGTTACTGTGACTGAAACATGTTTTACTTGATCATCGCCATATATTATTGTCTCACTGGTGATTACAGATATAATAAGATGTTGATGATGAATACGGTAAAGACCAACTGTTGCATTCAATAAGATTAGAAATTATGAACTTGTAGACGTATAGATGGAATGTGGTCAGTGGTCACCAACGGTTGGAGGTCCCAGATAGAATCGTCTACCAACCTCTAGTAATCTAATTTTTCTTGAGGATATCTGCACATCTGAAAGTTCTCTAATAGAGAAGAAGTCTGTTATGTTCTTAAGACTTAAAACCTATGTGAAGTCTACCAGTCTGCCAGCGTGGCGGACTGACCTGAGCATCTCACATTGTAGTAGACTTTAGCTCCCTTGTGTAACAATTACTGGTTCGGTGTATAAGTACATTTGGCATCGCTGTACCATGCGTAGCGTTCGAAAGCATGGACCAATTCATCAAGACAAATCTTCCGTACATAAAGAATTGTCCAAATGAGCGGATCATTAGAACGGAATGCGAGTGTGTGTGGTCGCCTGAAATAAACTGAAGCGCCGTAAACCTGATTGAGCCCGGCCGTAAACCAGTTAACGACACGCTAAATGTGTTATGCGGTTTGCTTCACCTACCTATGTATCTATCTACCTGTAGAGTGTTGTGTAAATCAACCAGACACTGGCAGCTTACTGACACTTAGAATTTACTTCTTTTATTTCTTTTTGTAGACTTTTCACGAGTACGACCCTGTAGCCTAGTTAGTGAGTGACAACGCTGCCTACGAAAAAAGGAGTCCCAGAAAGTATTCGCAGTTTTGTAGATTATTAAATTCGCGTAATAAATGTGAACAACTCGTATTTTGGAAACTTAAAGCAAAAATAATTAAATTGTGGGTTTATTTTTAAACTTTTGCGGCTGGCATATTTAATTAACTACTTCATTAATAATTATTCTAAAAGTTTTAGTACCTTCATCAAACGTATTATTTGAGCTCTATTCTCGTCTCCAGGAGAATATTAAAATTTTATTGTAAGAGATAGCAACCACGTCGAACCCATACACAGCTTTGAAGAGCATTCCTCAACAATCAATCGAACATTGATCAGTACAAGCCAACACTATTAAATAACAAGCCTTTGTTTAGAGACGGTAATCTCATAACAACGCGTGGCTCGTGACAATCAATCTTGATAACGATATGAATGGACCCTCTGTCTCTCTCCGACTGCTCTCTCGCTCTAACGCTGTAGGCCGAATATATGACGTCGTTTTCGCAGCGGGTCTGACGCGCGTTTTCTTTTAGTCCTGTAACGGTATAGTAACGTTCTCATAGATAAAAAAATGGTTGTCGGTAAAGTCGGTTTACGGACGGTAGTTTAACGTGACGTCATGACAAAGCTCCGCTCCGCCCCGCCCCGCCCCGCTCCGCTCCGCCCCGCTCCGCCCCGCCACGCTCCGCTACACTCAACTACGATCGCTTACGGCATCAGCTACGATACGCCGATCGTAGCCGATAGTGCCTCTCTCTCGCTTTTGCCGCTCTTTCGCTCGCGGAACGCGACATTTTTTCATAGATGCGCCCGGCGCTCATCGTTTTAATAGACGTTATCACGTCAAAAAAATACTATAACAAAAGTAGTCGACTTCAAATTGTACATTTTTTTACAAAAACCTGGACTTTTTGGAATTTTTCAATCGGAGGTAGTATAATCATGGATAGTGAATCTACTACCACATACTATTCCACTTGTAAATATACGCAAATATGATTACCAAATCCTAATAAATCGCTGCTGGTAATCTGTGCCATGTCCATGATCTTAGATTTAAGCAGGGATTTCTAATGGACGGACGGAATACCCACCTGCAAATTGATTATGACAACAATTTAAATAACTTGAAATATTAATAAAATCTTATTTCAGCCGTAAACAATCTTCAGTTATTCCTTGAGAACAGCCCAGTGTGTGAACCGCCGATAATACTGTCAGTGTGAGAGAGCAATAATTCTGACACTTTCTCTGACCGAGTCGCGACCCTCATTACAATACGGTATCGATATCTCTATCTCAGTATGTTATTGCGCAATTGTTACTATTGTAACATTTGTAACCTCACCTTGTAACATGTAACACTCGCTACCTGTACAAGCATGCGTAATCTGTGTTACACGTATTCGTGGCGGTTGGTTTTAAAGCGTTTTTTATTAAATAAGCGGCAAACAGGCAGATGGACATGATAGCTAATGGTCAATCGTCAATAGGTTAACAACTGTAATATGCGTTAGCGATGCGTTGCCGGCTAATCTATATATATTATAAAACTGTAACTCGATAATGTCTGTACATTGAAGATATTTATGAAAATTTGGTATCAGGGGACTATATAGGAGCAATAGATTGCAAATCTGTCATTTTTAAAAATCTTGTCTGTCTGTATGTTTGACACCGCATCACGCCAAAACCACTGGATGAAATTGAATGCGGTTTTCACAGTTGTTTTACTGGTGGTCTAACTTAGAATCTGGTGTATGTTTTATCGTGATACGTCGCTTAGAAGCCGAGATATCAATAAATAGGACTTTTTGATATGCCACATAACAGTAAGAAATACTGAAAGTGCCCGATACAGGGATATAAGAGACTGTTTAGTATCGGAAATATACGTTATTTTTTCAAAAAAATCAATGCGTACAATTTTTTTTTAATTTATGATTTTGCAGTGAATTAGTTCTGCTAATCAACAACAGATGTCAGTTTAGGTAACTAGAAGCCATAATTAAAAAATGTAAGTAGGTCTGAAAACGAGTCAATAAATCTTTTATTGAAATTAATGTGTAACTATACATATTTACAATATTTAAAACATTGGGGTTTTAAGAAATTAATTACCCTACTCAATCAATAACACAACTATTTATGTTAGATTGTGCTATCAGATTCCTATATTCAATTCGCTGTATGATAGTGTGGGTTAGAGTTAGTGATAATAATGACATAATTTAGGAAAATTTTATTATCAAATATTGTTTTTTCTGTAGATAAATAAAAATCTTAAATTTTGACAAAGTATTACAATTTAGATTTTCTTATTGTGATGTAGGAAAAGGCACATAGAAAGTAGATAATATTAAAAATACAAATCACAGTAAGTAAGAAATTAAAATATTTGCGAATAATCGTCTACTGGTGTCACCTACTGGTCAGTGCGTACCATGCCGGCCCCGCATAGGCTAATTATGACCGGACAATACAGACAGTAAGTGCAATACAAATAACTAAAATATTTTTGAATTTGCAAATAGTCTAAATTGTCATCATCCTCCATCGATGACTAAAAGCATCGTCCGTGATCAGATCAGACTAAAGGCATATCACCCATTGGTTGTTATTCAAGAAAGAAAACAAGAATGAAAAAATAAAAAATTATGAATATGATTAAATTTCCATTCTGTTATGTTTAGAGAGAGTTATTTATGATTTAGCAGTGAGTTATTTATTATTTAAATAGTAGTAAAAATAAACTAATGTTTTGGTAATGCAGGCACGCTGTTTAATCCACCAATGGCGAATCAGTTTAAAGAATGAGTTTCTTTTGAAACGTTTTATAGGTATAAAATATACGTCTGGTATTTGGGCACTTAAAAATCCCAAAGTCATTCAGGAATAAACTCAGGAGAAGTAGAGTCTCCCGGTTGAGAGGCGGGCCCTGCTGTCGGGTAGGGGATGCTTTCATTACCATAAATCTAGCTGGTACCGCGGTTGTGAAACTCCCCAGATAGTCGGGGGGGGGGGGGGGGGGGCTCTTTTGACTCTTCACGCAGAAGCGTTTACCATTTAGCTCTCAGGCAATCAAATACGGAGGGGCGAGACGTCCCTGAGCGACTCATGTAGCCCGTGGTCGGCGCGATCAAATATTGACCGGGAAACCTAACATGGTACACCAGGTACCTGCTAAACCACCCGATCCGATCATGGAGACAGAGACGCGCGGCGGCGGCGGCAGTTTGCGAGATCTGGTGAGCAGCATGGGGACCGTCTTACAGACATTACCTACTTGGTCAGATGAAAACACATAATAAGTCCAAAAGAAGGAAGAAGTAGTGCCAATAAAACATTACGTAATTAAAATGGAAAAATAATTCGATTACTTTAGGTTTTGCTGTTTATACTTACGTGGGAAAATTTGTCGAAGTCTATGAATAAATAGGAGCAGTCCAGTATTCCAGTAGTCTGAATTAAACTAGCATTTATAATCTCCAACTGCTACAATCTCCTGGTTTAATTTCGGGGAGGTGTAGTCAAAGTAAAACTTTTTTTTCAGCTGTCTTTATTTATCTCAGTATATCTTAATTGACCAGGGCTGAAGCCTTTGAAAATGGTAAGTGAAAAAATAATAGTAGGATGAAACCCATTGAAACAGGAAGAGAATATAACAAAAATGAAAGGAAAAATAATTTACGGGCGATCTGAGGTCGGGAAGTGGGGGGGGGGGGTTGAGTTTTAAATGGTAAAAAGCGGTCTACCTCGAATTCCGGCAAAACTACAAGTCCTATGGAAAATAGTTAAAAAATGGCAAAGTTGTAGGTAATAGAAAGATCTACAAGTTTTCGATTTACACTTTCGACAAACAAACAAATTCATGAAATTTGGTGAAAACTTAACTTTTTATTTTACAAACACTATAATTTTTTTGATTTAAAATATTTCTTATTTCACCTTATTTTGACTTAACATCGAAAAAGCACCCTAATTATTTTCAATCGAAAATTCTCACGTCAAAATATCTGCTTTTTAAAAAAGTCTGTGGGATTTTTTTCTTTGAAATCTCTACCTTTTTATGGTATAAAAATACATTATTATGGTAGCTGCTACGAAATAACAGGTGGTAAGGCCCAACCATAGGCCATATTGTATTAGGGTCTGGGTTGGGTTGGGTCTGGTGGTGTATCTTAGAGACAGACTATGTAACTCCAGAATGGGTGAGAATAACAGTTTTAAAAATATTTGTTGATGGTCACGTTGACATAGCAAAACCAGTACAACATTGAACAATTCAAGATCTGATGGTGTACGTGTATATAAAATCCCACTAATATTTCTTAGGCGTACCTATAACAAGATATTTTTTTACTCTCGCTAAAACGGCCAAATGGATTTAGATGAATTTTGGCTCATAGATATTCCATATCCCGCATCAAAGAACAGGGTGCATGTTCGTCGGGATCAGGTAGTTCGAGTTCGGAGATGGATCAGCTTCTTCATCAGGTCAAGGGTATAATTTAGTTTGGAAGTTGGGTTTACAGGTTATTTATTGTTTTAGGGTTTTGTTCCTCAAAAGAAAAAAACATAACCCTTAAAGGATCACTTCGTTGTCCGTCTGTCTGTCTGTCTGTCGACCTTATTTTTTCAGGAACACGTGGAGATATCATTCCAAAAAACTTAAACTTATTTGTATTTGGTTAATTGATCACTATGTCCAAGCATAGACCGACCGAATAGAACGACAGTTTTACAGTGGCAAAATTAAGTTTGTTACTGAATCATTTAATATTGCTCTTATGTTCGGTTCTCTAAAGTACAACCCTCGGTGCCAAAAAACTCGCATTTCCCGGGATGTTTTTTAATTACTTTAATTTCATTCTCAAGTCCACGCAGACGAAGTCGCGGGTAAAAGCTAGTCTATATATATTATAAAACTGTAACTCGATAATGTCTGTACATTGAAGATATTTATGAAAATTTGGTATCAGGGGACTATATAGGAGCAATAGATTGCAAATCTGTCATTTTTAAAAATCTTGTCTGTCTGTATGTTTGACACCGCATCACGCCAAAACCACTGGATGAAATTGAATGCGGTTTTCACAGTTGTTTTACTGGTGGTCTAACTTAGAATCTGGTGTATGTTTTATCGTGATACGTCGCTTAGAAGCCGAGATATCAATAAATAGGACTTTTTGATATGCCACATAACAGTAAGAAATACTGAAAGTGCCCGATACAGGGATATAAGAGACTGTTTAGTATCGGAAATATACGTTATTTTTTCAAAAAAATCAATGCGTACAATTTTTTTTTAATTTATGATTTTGCAGTGAATTAGTTCTGCTAATCAACAACAGATGTCAGTTTAGGTAACTAGAAGCCATAATTAAAAAATGTAAGTAGGTCTGAAAACGAGTCAATAAATCTTTTATTGAAATTAATGTGTAACTATACATATTTACAATATTTAAAACATTGGGGTTTTAAGAAATTAATTACCCTACTCAATCAATAACACAACTATTTATGTTAGATTGTGCTATCAGATTCCTATATTCAATTCGCTGTATGATAGTGTGGGTTAGAGTTAGTGATAATAATGACATAATTTAGGAAAATTTTATTATCAAATATTGTTTTTTCTGTAGATAAATAAAAATCTTAAATTTTGACAAAGTATTACAATTTAGATTTTCTTATTGTGATGTAGGAAAAGGCACATAGAAAGTAGATAATATTAAAAATACAAATCACAGTAAGTAAGAAATTAAAATATTTGCGAATAATCGTCTACTGGTGTCACCTACTGGTCAGTGCGTACCATGCCGGCCCCGCATAGGCTAATTATGACCGGACAATACAGACAGTAAGTGCAATACAAATAACTAAAATATTTTTGAATTTGCAAATAGTCTAAATTGTCATCATCCTCCATCGATGACTAAAAGCATCGTCCGTGATCAGATCAGACTAAAGGCATATCACCCATTGGTTGTTATTCAAGAAAGAAAACAAGAATGAAAAAATAAAAAATTATGAATATGATTAAATTTCCATTCTGTTATGTTTAGAGAGAGTTATTTATGATTTAGCAGTGAGTTATTTATTATTTAAATAGTAGTAAAAATAAACTAATGTTTTGGTAATGCAGGCACGCTGTTTAATCCACCAATGGCGAATCAGTTTAAAGAATGAGTTTCTTTTGAAACGTTTTATAGGTATAAAATATACGTCTGGTATTTGGGCACTTAAAAATCCCAAAGTCATTCAGGAATAAACTCAGGAGAAGTAGAGTCTCCCGGTTGAGAGGCGGGCCCTGCTGTCGGGTAGGGGATGCTTTCATTACCATAAATCTAGCTGGTACCGCGGTTGTGAAACTCCCCAGATAGTCGGGGGGGGGGGGGGGGGGGGGGCTCTTTTGACTCTTCACGCAGAAGCGTTTACCATTTAGCTCTCAGGCAATCAAATACGGAGGGGCGAGACGTCCCTGAGCGACTCATGTAGCCCGTGGTCGGCGCGATCAAATATTGACCGGGAAACCTAACATGGTACACCAGGTACCTGCTAAACCACCCGATCCGATCATGGAGACAGAGACGCGCGGCGGCGGCGGCAGTTTGCGAGATCTGGTGAGCAGCATGGGGACCGTCTTACAGACATTACCTACTTGGTCAGATGAAAACACATAATAAGTCCAAAAGAAGGAAGAAGTAGTGCCAATAAAACATTACGTAATTAAAATGGAAAAATAATTCGATTACTTTAGGTTTTGCTGTTTATACTTACGTGGGAAAATTTGTCGAAGTCTATGAATAAATAGGAGCAGTCCAGTATTCCAGTAGTCTGAATTAAACTAGCATTTATAATCTCCAACTGCTACAATCTCCTGGTTTAATTTCGGGGAGGTGTAGTCAAAGTAAAACTTTTTTTTCAGCTGTCTTTATTTATCTCAGTATATCTTAATTGACCAGGGCTGAAGCCTTTGAAAATGGTAAGTGAAAAAATAATAGTAGGATGAAACCCATTGAAACAGGAAGAGAATATAACAAAAATGAAAGGAAAAATAATTTACGGGCGATCTGAGGTCGGGAAGTGGGGGGGGGGGGGGGGGGGGTTGAGTTTTAAATGGTAAAAAGCGGTCTACCTCGAATTCCGGCAAAACTACAAGTCCTATGGAAAATAGTTAAAAAATGGCAAAGTTGTAGGTAATAGAAAGATCTACAAGTTTTCGATTTACACTTTCGACAAACAAACAAATTCATGAAATTTGGTGAAAACTTAACTTTTTATTTTACAAACACTATAATTTTTTTGATTTAAAATATTTCTTATTTCACCTTATTTTGACTTAACATCGAAAAAGCACCCTAATTATTTTCAATCGAAAATTCTCACGTCAAAATATCTGCTTTTTAAAAAAGTCTGTGGGATTTTTTTCTTTGAAATCTCTACCTTTTTATGGTATAAAAATACATTATTATGGTAGCTGCTACGAAATAACAGGTGGTAAGGCCCAACCATAGGCCATATTGTATTAGGGTCTGGGTTGGGTTGGGTCTGGTGGTGTATCTTAGAGACAGACTATGTAACTCCAGAATGGGTGAGAATAACAGTTTTAAAAATATTTGTTGATGGTCACGTTGACATAGCAAAACCAGTACAACATTGAACAATTCAAGATCTGATGGTGTACGTGTATATAAAATCCCACTAATATTTCTTAGGCGTACCTATAACAAGATATTTTTTTACTCTCGCTAAAACGGCCAAATGGATTTAGATGAATTTTGGCTCATAGATATTCCATATCCCGCATCAAAGAACAGGGTGCATGTTCGTCGGGATCAGGTAGTTCGAGTTCGGAGATGGATCAGCTTCTTCATCGGGTCAAGGGTATAATTTAGTTTGGAAGTTGGGTTTACAGGTTATTTATTGTTTTAGGGTTTTGTTCCTCAAAAGAAAAAAACATAACCCTTAAAGGATCACTTCGTTGTCCGTCTGTCTGTCTGTCTGTCGACCTTATTTTTTCAGGAACACGTGGAGATATCATTCCAAAAAACTTAAACTTATTTGTATTTGGTTAATTGATCACTATGTCCAAGCATAGACCGACCGAATAGAACGACAGTTTTACAGTGGCAAAATTAAGTTTGTTACTGAATCATTTAATATTGCTCTTATGTTCGGTTCTCTAAAGTACAACCCTCGGTGCCAAAAAACTCGCATTTCCCGGGATGTTTTTTAATTACTTTAATTTCATTCTCAAGTCCACGCAGACGAAGTCGCGGGTAAAAGCTAGTAAAATATAAATATGTTGATTGATGTCAGTGCTCTATTAGTTTCTTCAAATGTCTTAGTTTAGTCGCCCGTTTGTATAGACCCAAAGTTTTACAAAAAGCATTTGATTGTAGTATTGTATTCTTCAATTTCCACAACGAACGCATACAAAGTTTAAGTTTAAACATAAACTACTGTGTACTCGTTTACTTCTCATGAGCATGAAACCAGAATACAGAAACTTGTCAAAGCAAAAACCGTGTCATTGTAAACACTTGTTAGTGCAATTCGCAAATGACACCGCAGTGACGAGACCACATGACCACAATTGCAGTGCACAATCAACGGCAGTGGTCAGTGATGTCGACTACACAATGAGTGACATACCACCGCACCATCACCGGAGTCTCGCGCCATTGACCGTGGACCGTCACTGACACGGTAACCCGTTGTGGTTTTACTTCACCACAACACAGGAACTGGAAATGCAACTGCTTTATTTAAACTACGTATTGTAGATTGTGGGCTTTTTAGTAACACGAGAACTCACGATAGTTTATGCGTCGATTACACTAAGCTTTTTGCGGTGATAACGTCTATTAAAACGATGAACGCCGGGCGCACGCACGAAAAATCATGACTCATTGTCCCGTTCCGCGCGAGCGAGAGCGCGGAACAAACGATAGAGAGGCACGATCGGCTACGATCGGCCGAAGCGCTCAATTATATCTATAAAAGTATGCAATCATTTCATCATTGTTTTGTCATGACGTTGTCACGTTAAACTACCGTCCGTAAACCGACTTTACGGGCAACCATTTTTTTTAAATTGTATTTAGTTTCACACAATCAAGTCAAAGAAGTTATATTTCATCCTCTTTCCGGTGTTTGTATCCGTCTTTGGTTTGAGTGGGTAACTAGACTAACTAGGTATACCTAATCCTAATAGTCAACGTCATACAAAACTATTTCCTTTCACAATATTAATTATCTAAATGTAAGAAAGTAATCAAACTAACAAGAGACACAATAGAGTTTCCTTCAATCTATGGCTAAGTTCGTTTGGCGGCTAACAATAGATAAAAGAAAACTTTTAAGCTTGCATCACGATAAAATAAGTAACAACGCAGCCAACAGATTTCATCCATATTTCAATCAATATTTTTTGTTCGAACTGAATGAGAGACCAGTTACCCGATAGTTTGTATCTGATTATATAATTTCTTCCTCGTAAGGGACCCGTTGGTCGCCGTACGCCCGTACGTCGCCAGACTCGCCCATACTAAACCTGGTCGTCGACCGAAAGCTGAGCTGGAAGGCTATTCAGGTTTGTAACTTGACAGCGGAGTTTCAAAATTGACGTTCGATTTCTAGGATCACTTCACTTCGCAAGTGCGCACTAGATGATTAGATAATGACATGTCAATACGATGCAAGCTCGCTTTTGTGTTGTAACTTGACAGCGGAATACACGATGAGTTTCTAAAGATAAGAGAATCACATATCAAGATCTCGGACTCGAACTTCAATTTTGAAACTCATCGCGGATTCCGCTGTCAAGTGACAAAAGTGAATAGCCTTGCTGACTCTACTTATACATTACCTATCTGCGGTACCTCCGGTACGATATATCTCTGACTGGTCAAAGACTATCAAAGACCGATCACCCGTCAGACCAAGTGTCATGCCTGGGGAGCAGCAAGGCTATTCTGTTTTCTATCTCGACCGCGGAATCCGCGATGAGTGTCAATTTTGGCAACGAATCTTGACACTCATCGCGGATTCCGTTGTCGAGTTACAAAACAGAATAGCCTTGCTGCTAAGTTTCGACTGATCGTGTTCAGAATTAGCTTTAGCGTTTGTAGAAAACTTCGATAGCGTGAGTCAGGTCGGACGGTACGTCAACGGTGACGTATTGCGCAAATGATTAATTTACCTAATACATTACTAATGAATCGGATACGTGACAATGAGACAGTTAAAACACGGTTTGTTTTAGCTTCGTAGCCAATTCGTAGCTACTTTTCGTTAACGGCTACGAAAATCTTTTTACGATTTTTCAGAACATCCTGCAGCACAACATCTTAATATATATAAATTACGTGTCCCGTTGTTTGTCCGCGATGGACTCCTAAACTACTTCACCGATTTTAATCAAATTTACACACCGTGTGCAGTTTGATCCAACTTGAAAGATAGGATAGCTTACATCTCAAAATAATAATAAAAAACTTTTGACAGAACGAAGTCTGTCCGGGCAGCTAGTATTATTATATAAGGTAATGCCATCTATTTTAAAAATTTTAGATGATTTCAACCATTATCCTTATGCGAGAGATGACATGAACAATGACGTTATTGTTGTGTAATACTGAACTACATTTATAGTTGTTGAAACTATAACACAGTACCAGATTTAAACATCGATGTACGCTTTAAGCACCTAATCAGTACGTTAATATTAACTGATCAATTAACAATGATTATAGCAAAAAATGTAACTCTCTAATACCACGAATACTAGCTCGAAGGCTTCGTGGAAGCTTCCTAGCCTAGCCTAGCCTAGCTTAGCCGCTCCGTAAACTGGTCAACCAGCCCTTTAACCGTTCGGTCCGGTGTAATTTATGGTCCCCATTAGAAAACCCGGCCCGTGCGAAATAGCTCGCCGACCAAATACAGCCAACATGACCAACATGACGGGACCACTTGTAACACGTTAAATAAATACATTTAATTAATTGTCGCTTATGCCGTGTGTAGAATGTCATAGCGACGCTTAAAAGGCAAAAATTACTAAGCGACATGTTGGGCGATATTGAATTTTAAAACTTAAAACATCACTAAAGAAGTTTTATAATTCAATATCGTCCAACATGTCGCTTGGTAATTTTTGCCTTTCAAGCGTCGATATGAATGAATAGGGCTGTTTCGCTATCCTTATTAGATATTGGTGTGTTGGCTGTGTGTGTTGCAATCATGAATAGCTAATCATCCATCCATCCTCCGGCAAGAAGTAGGTTACTTCTAGGTGGTTTATTTCCCACACAGGCTCCAAAAGCGCCACACCGATTAGTTTTTGGCCTTTGAAAACGATGATTTCCGTTTTTGTGTCATTAGGGGTGATGAATCGAAAACAATAGTTATTAAAAATTTGAGAAAACAAATCTTATGATGAAAATCGGTGGACAAATTGAGTAGAAAAGTGGCGTAATGAAATCTTACGTTATTTATAAGATAATAAAAGGAAAATAATACACCACGTAAAATCTTACGTTATTTATAGGATAATAAAAGGAAAGTAATATACGTATCTACACCACGTAATAGTCTCCTCAATTACGAACAGACCCTAATAAAAGTATTAGAAAATGTTCAACACTTGATTTCTTCTTGTCTTAAAACTAAAAGCCAATCTTAAAGCATCCTTAAGTTGGTATGTTCCCTTCTCAAAGCCGGGGTGAGTGATCACGTCACACACCTCTCGTCGACTGTAATGAGAAATATAAATTAGCTATCAGCTGGCTGCAAGCTACGCCGCGGTCTTGCAGCTGTGGATATCTGAGTAAAAATCTGGACAGACTGAACTGAGCTGTATATTTTTCATCCTCCGATACAAAAAAAATTGACGTATGTGTGTGTGTGTGTCATTGTGTCTGTAGCAACGTAGTTCCAATAAGAATGGAATAATTTTGCTGCGTTTTTCGACATAAGTATTCGAACAGTTTCCTCGTGAAATATAAAACGTATTGTAAGTATGTTCTCAGAACATTCTAAATGTGTAAATGTGTGTGTCTAACGCCCCAACTCAGAGTCACTAATGGTTACTTTAATCGCTCCTTAGTAAAGAATCACCATACAAATTCTGTACTAAGGAGCGATTTAAGTAACCGTTAGTGACTCTGAGTTGAGGCATACATATATGTGTGTGAAGAATGTTGTAAGCGCTTGTAAGAAGCTTCATCTCCGTACAGTATCTTCACTCACTTGCCGTGCAGCATCCCGGTTCCTAATTCTATTTTAAAGCTGGATTTTACGACCTCGTAAACACTCACCTGCGCTCGCGCATGTACACTCGTCAACACAATTACAACGCGAGTACATAGAGATTTATTATGAAACAGCTGATGTGTCGACTACAGTGTTATTAATTACTAGAAAATTACTCCCTTTGCTGCGGGAAAAATAGATAAACTTATAGTACTTTATGTACTCGTAAAACAGCAAGAAATGGTTATGAACGTTAAGTGTCAAGCTGATTTTTAATATCCATTGTAAGCTCGGCGTGACCGTGTTTCAACTTGTTCCAAATAATGCAGAGTGCCTTCAACTGTCCACTAATGAATAGTCCATTACGGGTCTCTCCTTATATTAAGTAAAAAAGGTTGGAGAAGAATACTTGTCTTCGACATTCTACTGTGTGTGCGCCTTCACTCCAATACGAATTGTTCCAAAGATTAATGACTAACGTCCCAACTTAGATTCACTAACGGTTACTTAAATCTCTCCTTAGTACAGAATTAGTATGGTGATTCTGTACTTAGGAGCGATTTAAGTAATCGTTAGTGACTCTTAGTTGGAGCGTTAGATCAGTTGATTGATGATTATACTGACAAAAGCGCTGAAATTATGAGCGCTGCATTAAAATATTATTAAGTACGTGTGACTTTTGTGACGACTACTAGATCAAATGATTAAAAAAAATATGAGTCGTGAGTATTCTCGATGCATTAAAAAAATATCAAATGCGATGTTGATGATATGTTTACAATAAAGAAGAAAAGCCATTTGGTTTCCAGTGGTTTCACTTGTTACACAATATTTCATACACTACTTAAATTGTAGTGTAAAACTATTTCGGCCGTGACTGTACCGTGCCCGTGCCGTACCGCGCTGTAGTCATTGACAGCGCGCATGTCCTGTCCCTAAACACGGCGCACGTTATTTATTCCACAATTAAACATTAACAGCTAGCGGCTCGCGCGAGCACTGGCTCCAGAGGCCTTAGTGCGAGTTTTACGTGACATAACGGGCTCGCTACGTAAATGCGAGTTGGCTGCAATTTGTATGGGACCGAAGCTTTTCTTTTCACTGCCGCTAGATGGCTCTGCTTCGGTCCCATACAAATTGTAGCCAAAACGCATTTACGTAGCGAGCCCGTTATGTCACGTAAAACTCGCACTAAGGCCTCAGTCCTGGGTGTCAGTGGTCCCTGGACGTCGAATTGTGACGTGGACAAGACTTGAATAAATTACCGTAGCACGTGCGTTGTTGTAGATGTAGTGAAATGTTTTGAAGGTTTGTTTTTGAAACAAATGTAATTTTTTAGGGTTCCGAAGTAAAATCGGAAAGTTGTCCGGTTTTTCATGTTAGATATTATTATGCTGTACGTTGACGGCCGAGAGGGAAACTACGTACTTATTCGATCGTTAACTAACTCTCCTTGCACTGAAATATACGACTATAAATTTTTTAACTATAATTTAAATTTAATTTATCTGAATCCATTTAACCCATTTGATGTGGGTTATACTCACTCATTAACTTTCCATTAGAGCTAACTGAAGGGGACAGGTCACTTATCATATTGAATCCTGCTCCCCCCCCCCCCCCCATCACGCTGGGTTTTACGGTGTGGTGGAAAAGTTAGTGACTGACTAATACCAGTGTCAATAGTTATGTTTACTCTTACAATACATACAGGCACGTAAGTTATTACAAATTTCTATGTAAAGATGACAACCGGGACCGACTACTTAACGTTCCCTTGAGAGCGCAAGAGTTCACACGAACATTTTGCTACCAATTTTTAACCATGTAATAAAACACCTATACGTGATTTTCATTCAAATACAAAATCTCACTAACGATAACTAACGTTTAGATTTTAAGGTTTAGTTCTTTGTTTGTAATGTTAAACTCAAAAACTACTGGACTGATTAAAAAATTCTTTAAGTAATAGAAAGCTCTTTTATTTTTGAGTAACATAAGCTATATTTTATTAAAAAATTGGGAGTTCTATACAAAAACCGAAGCAAAACGAGGGCGGTTACTAGTAATAAATAAATAACTAATTTTCTCACACATAAAGTTAACTTAAGTGCTTTTAAAGCCGCTGAAGTACAAGCTATTACAATTAAGAGTGACTCGAAGCTATCGGTGCGATAGGCGGCCCGCACGCGATCACACCTGGCACCTGCTAGCACGTAACTTACAGCGAGATACCTTGAACAAAATAATCTAAATAACAAAAAATAACTGACTTCAATATTACTCAAAAAGTACATACCAGATCTCGTTCAAATTTATGTGGAACCACATGACAAGCACCTGCTTTCGATTAAAAAAACAATCATCAAAATCGGTTCACCCAGTCCAAAGTTCTGAGGTAACAAACATTAAAAAAACAGTCGAATTGAGAACCTCCTCCTTTTTTTGAAGTTGGTTAATGATCACATCGGAAGGTTTGCGAAATATGCTCAGATAGATAACGAAATATATGCATCCTACATACATATATATGCATATACTTAGAGACAAATTAATATAGGTACGATGATGATAAGGGTACAAATTAACCTGTTAAATTTAGATATACTTTTTTATAATAACATTTAAATAAACTGTCTTCTTTTTCAGGTATTGGGCGATTGTGATGTGACTACAAACACAAAATATCAGCAAAACTGTAAGTCTGATCAGTGTTTTATGTTTTGACTTTTTCTTATCAAATCTTCAAATTAGAACATTCCTCCATAAAATCCTTGGATTACTTAAAATCCTGTATGCTACGCAAAAGCTTTACCAGTTTATCCTTATTTCAAATGTAAATATAAATTCCCGAGCAAGTATTGACAAACAAAGTAAAACAACGTAAAGCGGTTGCATTCGTTTCGTCCTGTTTAGTTTGCAAATCAGAACTGAAAAACTACTATTCAATTCAAATGACGAGCGTAGCGCTTCGGTGGCGACAAATCAAACAAGAAACCTAAACAGGACTTGCAGGAATACTCAGCAACGTGAATTAACAATAAGTAAACGCTACTGAACTAAGCCACGGTAATGTCTGCTCAAAACTTCAAATTAACGGTGTGAGCCGTGTGAGCGAGCTACTCGAAAATGTTTTAGCTTTGAAAGCCTGCTCAAAATCTACGTTTCCTAATTAATAATTACCGTGACTCGGATTTGATGTATTCATCAGATCATACATTTTTCCTTTAGCTGTTGTTATTAATGAATATAATAACATGCCTTTACGCGTGGATTTCAAGATTTGCTCTGTTATATTAATTATATTCGTTTAGAAAGATGTGCGAATATTTTTTCACCCGTTTTACTTTTCAATGATAACACAAACATTACAACGATACAAAAAGTAAACAAAATCTAGTATATTTGAGTTTTCATAATAATCTCAATGATATAAATATGATTAAGTTTGCAAATCCCCACTAACGCAGCATGAATTTTCGCATTAACGTTTTCATTGTAAAAGATTACCGAGAGCGAAACGTAAGGTAACTAAATCGGATCCTGCGAAATGCCGAGCGTGAGCGAGCGAGTGGGCAAGTCAAACAACTGTCGCTGTGTAAACAAGCCGCATCCGATACTAAACAAACCTCCACTTTGGCACACGAATAAAGCTCCGGTAAAACTAAGGAAATTTGCTACAGACAGATTTGTAACTTTATTACAGGGGTAGTACGTTTATATGGTTCACTTGGAGAGTATTCTTGCCAATTACATGTACCAATTCCATACATATAAATAGGCTAGGGAGAGTCTGTAATCTGTGGAAAGTGAGTCCATCGTTTGCTTGTTGGTCATGAATACACTGGTGATGCCTTTGATGGCTTTGATGTTACTGGTGTCAATGGTTGGAGGTGACCATTTACCAGGAGCTTGTCTGCTTCTTTTCGGTTATTTACATCCAATTATGCTCTTGCTGTCTTTCAACAGACCTAACCTGCATAGTGCCTATACTGCCTATTACTACTTTAAGGTTGCTCGACATGGTTGCTAATGTAGGTCCAATTTGAAACTTGCTTAACGTAGTCCACGTTAAACAAATAACATTATAGTATACTAAAATACACTTAATGCCATATAACAAACCAGGATCTATTTCCAATGGTCCTATTCAATGACATTTTTGTGTGCACCTACTTATCTTAATTTTTCCGTAGCTACTAAAGTAAAACCTACATTTATCATCGATAAGTCCACAACAGTACAGAGTATCTCGATAGCGTGGGATTGTGTGTACACAGCCTAACGAACGATCGGTTCGAACTTCGAAGCTCGAAGCTATCGTGACTTGTTTACGGTGCGCGAATTGCGCGAGGACTGTGCACTGAGCCTAATACAGGAGGCAGCGAGCGAATGGTGGATTTGGAGAAGATTTGTAATCACCGAACCTTGACTTATCAGATTAGAGAACAAAGAAAATAGGATTTATTCGGCCAACGTTACCGAAACAACTTAAACTGAAACAAAAGCTGCAGGTACCGTGCCACCAACTTATCTGGGAGTTGGCGTAAATTGGAATTAATGCCGCGTCATTCATAAGTTCTTTGTGTTCATTCATTTGTCATTTATTACCTCTCGAATTGCGTCCAATGATTGGTCCAATGCGTCCGACAGCGCCCTCGTTGAATTCACAGATAAGTTGGATTCACTGTACAATACTCTCGAAGAAAATAGGCCGCCCGGGTCTTTAGCAGTGTGGGAAACTTTGGCCACTGGTTTCCAGAGCGTCCCAGTGTCATGCAGTTCGGACTGGTGATGTGCACTCGGACAGTGTTCCACAAATTATGAAAAGAGAAGCCAAGTTACTTTTGACTGGTATGAGTTGCGCTGAGAAACAGCCCTTGTGAGTTATAAAGATGATCAGTGAAGAGCAATGATTACCATGACGGACCGCTGCGCAGCTCGACGGATTCTAGATTCGATTCCCAGCGAGGCAGTTTAGATGTTGAGTTTTCATTTCTGATCTCGGTCTGGGTGTGTCCACGAAACAGGAAATCCTAGTGTGTAGAAATAAATGTATGTATATCACAAATATTCATGACCTAATCTGTAATATAATGTCACATTGCGATACTTGCATCCTCTGGGAAACGAACTGGGGACTCCTCGCTCACCTTTCGGCGCGTAGAGTCAACAGCGCTATACGTCGTCATAATAATATTCTTATGCATATAAATAAGTCATAAAATCATAAAACATGTAAAACAAGTTACCTTTGAAGGCAAAACATGAATCGCTGTGAATTTACGAAAATTTGTTTATGAACCGGAAAGACGCCATGAATTTCGTTGGCGTAAATTAAATCATTCAGCATGTTTATTGCTTCCTACCGTGAAACGAATGGTGACAGCTTCTGAATGTACGTCATATGACGTGATAATTGGTCACTGACACGGTCAGGAGTCGCAAGAGTGACCGTTATTCAAACGCTGTAGTCAGCACTGTTCCACTTGCGACAGATACGAGTATGAATAGTTAACTATTGGAAGTGACAAAAGGTGAATTCCTTTTGTTGGTTGTTCCTTTTGTACTGTCAACAAAATAGTTGGGTACGCAAGGCAATATTACAGAACACCCATGATTCATATTACAAAATGTTCATTTTATTATCATTTATTATCAATGTTAAATCATGGCTTTCAACCCATAATGGACCATTACTGAGCACGATTCGCTCCTCTTGGGGAGGCCTAGAGCATACTCCACCACGCTGCCCCAGTGCGGATTGGTCGAGGGGTTACTCTCAATAAGTACTATTTCTCTCATGGGGGAAGCGATCAAGAAAACTTTGCCACTAACGGTGACCCAAGTTAAACCATAACATAAGTACTTGTATAAAACAAGAAGCAACAGGTGACTTGAATTCACGTTCCTTAAAAGTTTCTATTACTTACTCACCTGTCACCCATAAACACAATATACAATCTATCACACATAAACACACGAAGTCTATAAACACACCCGAAGCTTTCTATTTCCGCGGTGAACGAAAATAAATATATTTTATAGGCCGCCCAAATATAGTCCTAATTACGTGCGCCCACAAAAAATGTAATATCAGATGTGAATTATATTTCGCTTCTACATTGATTGGGGCGAATCAAAAGCGACGAGCGTTTGAGCGAGCGATTGAGTGAATGATTCTGAATTGGATTCTGAATTTATCCAAGATATCGCTATATTAAACCGTGGTGTTCCAATTGTAAATATTTTTATCACCTTAACTCAAGGCCTGCTTTAGGCAAGTGCTAACTTTCAGTCATAGGTACTTAAAATCATTTAGAGGAGGACCCTTTGGTTGCATTGTGGATCAGTTCCAATACTGTCCTGACAATTTTCACTTCTTCAAAGCGGATTAATTTTGGTGTGTTGACAAGCTATGTATTATTAAGTAAAATTTTAAGTATTTGAAGTTCCCCTACATGAGAAAGAAATAACGTCTGAAGCTAAGGCGCCCATAAATAAAGGAAGATAGCGTACCTTTCATAAAACGCCTCCAAAATCAAGCATTGCTCACCAGATCTATAAACGGCGCTTACAACCCGCTCCGCTCATGTCATAGACCACTCGCTTTATTTAATTTCTGTTTTGGAGTTTCCCTTTGATGTGCGGAAGGTTGCATATTAAATTCCTTCGCCGCCGGCGGCCGATCAAAGCCGGTGATTATTACCATTTGTGCGAACCACCGCCGCCGCACTGAGTAGCCACTCCTGTTTCTAATATTATGAGTATTACAGTTAAATTATAACAATTTCAATTTTCAGCAGACGTCTTTAAGTCACTACCACTAATTGTTTTATAACATTCAAACGGTTTGGCACCAGCTTGTAACTAATGTCTGTAACTGCTATAAGTTACAAAGGTTCTCTTGCAACCAGCGTAAGCAGACCTTGTTGGATAGGTAAGTGAATAAATTTAAAAATTACAAAAATCCCGCCTGCCGTCAAAAAAGCTATCATGACATACCTTTTTGATTTGATACTCTCTCTCTCTCTCTCTCTCTCTCTCTCTCTCTCTCTCTCTCTCTCTCTTTAGCTCTTTAATTTGATATCCATATTGCGTTATTCGTTTTATTTTTATTTTTTGATACTTTAACAAATGGCATCTCACAGCCACCATATTTGTTTTTTTTTTCACATAATTATCTAAGAACACTTGGGTTATCAAGACGAATTTAACGATATCTAAAATCCGTTCAGCGGTTTGAAAGATAGTTTATGAGGTGATAAAGAATATTACACGCATACATACTGTATACATACATACATACATACATACATACATACATTCATTCATACATTCATTCATACATACATACATACATACAAGATAGGTACGCGCGAAAAACATAACCCTTCCTGACAGTCGGGTAAAGAGACCTATGTACGAGTATATCATCAAAGATTGAGATATATAATTATGTACTTTGATTGCAATACAAGTATAAGATTTATAAAAGTATAGTAGGACCTATTTCTGAGGTTACTTTCGATGTCACTGACTCTGTATCATCTGATTAACGTTGGTTTAAAATTAATAAACAAACGCTCAGGCAGTCATCCCTGCGTTAAAATTGACCAGCCTGTTAAATAAAAGTCTCGAAATCGAAGCCAACACCTTTCTCTTAACCGATAGGGTCACACATTACAAAGTTAAATAGCACTTTGCTATCTAAACGCTGGCAAGTTTTTTCCGATAATCGTTACAAGTTTATTGCATAAGGTAATATTGTAATGATAGCCACGACACCGCTGGCTAAAGGTGGCTATCATTACATCTGGCGTGTGATAATACTGATAATGATCGCAGCCCGGAGAACTGGTGGGAATTATTATAATAATTTTATTATTACCTACACATAAAGTATGTTACCAAACAAGCATCTTAAACGAAACGGTACACTTCTGTCGGAAAGTGGTGAAAAGTGTTGCTAGGTTTTTCACATATTTTTTTCTATTTTTCCTTGTCTTCCTAAGCTGAGGCATTTTTCTGGAATGTTAAGGTTTTATAAATATTATTTTTAAAGAATTTGTCGAAGGATCGATAGTTGAATTGAATCACATTTTTTACTGTCCGATAATACGAATAACAATATGAAGTTGCTGAAATTTTGAGTCATGGTCACAACAGAATGCCACAAGCCATTTTGTTATAAATTTTCATACACAAATAATAATAAATACATAATATTAATTTTCCACGCGACTGCACCAGTTTTGTACCATTTTAAGTATTTAACATAAAAACTGGGAGCGGGAATGGAGCGAGGCTGAACGTGTGAAAGTAATTATTTTGTTTTAAATATATAACGAGCTACTAAATGGTACACGGCGCGGTGCTCGAATATACATACATTGTATAAATAAACTCGTTCTTTATTACAAAGAAAATATAATTTAAATTACTGAATAAAGTATATTTATTCAAATTAGGTTAATATCTACTTGGCAACAATCCGCGATACATAACACTTTAAGACGGTTTAGGCGCAAAATGTCCGATTCGCATAATGTCCGATCGCCCTATTCGCAAAATGTCCGATTCGCAAAATGTCCTTTTCTCAGAATGTCCTTTTCTCAAAATGTTTTAAGACATGCGTGGCATCTCTCTCCCCCCCTACAATGGAAACATGCACTACATTAATAATTAAAATTATGTATATGACGCAGAAGGGGTATTCTACGGTGTTGGTTATGAAATGATATTCCTTTTACTTTGCTCCATGATATTATATTTCCATTTCTCCTAACGTTCACATAAATACTTCCAAGTACTTCAACACTACGTGATCATCCGTTCTATCTTATTGACAATTCCTTCATCTAAATATGACATGTCGTTTCTTATATGCCAACCTCTGCATCGGACAGGAGTTGTAGATTATAGAGGTCCGTCCCTGGACCTTCACTGGAGATTCGTGGCCTCACCGACACGGCTATCCTGACGTGCGCGCTTTAATTTATCTTGGTACATCATCATCATGCTTCTTCTATCTACTGCTCCACAAGGCATGCCACATGGTCCTCCGCTTATGATCTCCTCCAGCAATACCACTCGCCCTCTTAAGAGCGTCGGTGTATCGGGCTGTTGGTGTTCGTGGTCTCCATTCTAACTCCTGGGTCCACAACTCATTGTTTTCGTATCACGCACGCGGCCATCGCTGACGACCCACACGACCTCGTGTGGATAATCAGAATCCTGTAAAAACAGTCTCAACAGTATTTTGCTCGGCTATTCTGACTACATTAACCTGATTCACATTCATTTTACTTTCGTCATTCATCACATCATTATTAATTTACAGTCAAGAATAATTCGCTCATTAAGTCTGATATTTTAAATGTGGACACTTAAAATATAGTGGAGATAACTATGGTTTGGCCATTTGGTTACCAATCTGGTTCATAAGACTCTACGGAACGTCGCAATTATGTTATTGTCGTCTGGTCCGGATTATACCCTGCAGACACCTGGTCCAGTCTCTCTAAGACTCTCCAGGTACAACGTCCCTTCAGTTCTATGCTGGCCCGGACTCATTCACATTTCTTTTCCTCTTTTTTTTTTCTCTTTTTTTTTGACACCTTTTTTTACAACCATTTTTTATCACAACTCTTTTTTTTTACTCCATTTTTTTTACAATTTCGTATTGTTACTAGGTACTCTTTTTTTTACCTTTCATTTTCACTTATCTCTTTTTTAAACTCTTTTTTCTCTCTTTTTTTTCACATCTTTTTTTTCACATCTCTTTTTTTTCACTCCTCTTTTTTTTACTCTTTTTTTTACAATAGCCATTGTTGCGAAACTCATTAAATTGATATCATCATGCAATCCTTCTTTTACTATACCATCAGACCGACCATAGTTTCTCTACGTGACTTACATCTGACTTACACAAGTCTAACGAGTCTACTGACAAGAAGTCGCTATTCACCATAACGAACTCGCATCATAAGGAACCCGATAGCAAAAAACTTCGAACTGTCAACAATTGCAACAGCTTACTCTTAGTTATCAAATTAGGTTTCATAACTTTCAACCATTTATTAAATTTAGAAAAATAAAAGAATGTCACTGTCATTGACTGAAAAACCCTCATATAAAGATAACGTAATTTCGTTCTTTAAATACGAATGTCAGGCAAATCATGCAAATAATTTTAAGAATGATTTGTTTAAATTCAATACCAGCAACAACATTATCTACACGCTCATCAGCCCCATAATCATAGAAAACTTCACAAAATCACCTGTATGATCGAACTATGCCTGCAGACGGTTGTGACGACACTCATTCTGCCATCACCTAATCTAGCACCGCTCACGCAGCAGACAGGTCCTGGGTCTCTTGGTTTCTCGTGGCTGGCGTGGTAGATCATTATTCCATGTGTCATCGATTTTCCGCAACTGAAAAATAAGTAAGGTTAATTTCACTCGTATGATATCAGGTATCATAATTGATGCTAGACAAAGGCTACTTATCTGCGATCCGTAGTTACGTTACGTCCATTTCTATCAACATGTTCCTCGAATAAATTTTAGTCGTCACCTCATATTTAAAAATCGACATTCGCGTTTCAGCACATCGTACTCCGAAAGGTCTACATATTGGATGGCTTCGTTTGTTTGAACTGTCACATCACCACATTTCGCATTATCCACACCGATTATATTATAAAATTCGACGATTCTCATTTTGTTGCGTTTTGGATTGTTTAATTTCTCATTGCAAAATTTTCTTCAAATGTCATCCGAACTAGTGTCATTCCTCATTTATTTTCCAACCTTTTCCGAAATTTTGGGCGCCTCAGTTCTTCCAACACTTCTGATGACGCAGAAAGGGGTTATTCTACGGTGTTGGTTATGAAATGATATTCCTTTTACTTTGCTCCATGATATTATATTTCCATTTCTCCTAACGTTCACATCAATACTTCCAAGTACTTCAACACTACGTGATCATCCGTTCTATCTTATTGACAATTCCTTCATCTAAATATGACATGTCGTTTCTTATATGCCAACCTCTGCATCGGACAGGCGTTGTAGATTATAGAGGTCCGTCCCTGGACCTTCACTGGAGATTCGTGGCCTCACCGACATATATTTACCTGCACCAACACGTGTTTCGCCCCGAAAAAGAGCATCATCAGGGAAGATGGACTCTACGATGATTAGTCGCAAAGTCCTTCGTAAAGCATGCAAAATAGACTAATACTAACTTAATAACAATGGATTTCCGCAAAGTTACGCCTTATACTATTTATTCAAATTATTATAAACGATCCAGTGGCTTGAAAGTGTCCTACGGACGCGCTTTCAAATCCTCCATAAAGATTCAATTATTATAACTAGTTTTGTTTGCAATGCGTTTAACAGAAATTAACTTTTATTACTACGGTGACGGAAACATCATGAACATACGTGGATTTCTTATATTGGTCTTAAACGTGTATGTATGGAGCTGTAGTGGCACAATGTGCTGATGTTAACATAAAACCCTTAACTTTATGATCCAAATGCAATTAGCGATTAACTATGTACAATGTAGATAAATTATTTGATCGTAAAGGTTATAGTAACATTGATCGTTATGGTGGCCACTCACGGTCAGTCCATCGCGTCAAATGGCGTGATATACAGCCAAAATTTGATCGTGAGTGTGAAAAACTGATGGCGTGATATAAAAAATTTGTATGTCCAATCGCGCCATTTTGATATATGTCATTTGGCGTGGCTCCAAAAATGACGCGATGGACTGACCGTGAGTGGACACCATTAGGTATAGTATTAGTTTCGTTTTGTTTTTAGTACGTGTAAAGAGCCACGATAATTGCTTCATATACACATTAAACAATTAAACATCCACGCGTGTGTTTTCGTTTTACGTCGATTATGAACTACCAGGTTATCACATAGTATATTTTATTAGTAGGTATATCTACAAAGTAAGCGGTTAAATTAAAAAGAGATGAAAGAAGCCTATTTGAGAGTTAATAAGATACAGATTGGCAACGACAAATATCAAGGAAGTACTGGCGGTATACCTGGTCTCATGCAATATTTATTTTGACCGATAATCGAGCTTCGCCATTTGTAAAAGGAATCGATGCATTTCGTACGAGGCAGGCCGGAGATACAGTGGTGTTAGAGAAGCGGGTGATGACTTTCTCTACTCACTAGGAAACTGCTTGAATGTTAATTTATCATTTCCGTGGCAGACGGCTTCTACTATGCCGCTGGTATTGTTTCTACCATGTTATATCTTTACCATAAATAAACCGGCCAAATTGTGAGGACAGGCGGCAAAATCTGCAAACGGAACCTTAAATCCGAAAATGGTTTTCCCTTGGGGTAAATGCGAATAAAAAAATCATCCCCAATTTACAAGTAACTTCCATATATTTCAAAATATTCGATTATCATTTAATCTTGCTAGTATTTTTCAGTACTCTTATGGTAGTAGTACCACACATTATTATTTTTTCTGGGCATCCTCCAGTGCCTCCAAACCGCGTCTTCTATCAATAAACACTCTTCCCCTTGCATTTGCCAGCGGGGCGAGTGTCCAATTGTACCATGTTTTATTCATCCAGAGCCCACTCGCTCGGCGGCGCTACAACTTGTCGCAGCGTCATTGCTTACCTTCCAGTGCACACTTAAAAATATCACAGGGTCTTACTAGCTGATGTTTGACAGATAGGACCACCTATGCTATTGCGCTCCCTTGAGGACTTGTGTTATTACTTAGTAAATCATCGAGCAAATTAAAGAATCGGTTTCAAGATGAATGTCCGAGTCGAGTTAAAAGTAGAGTTAAAGTTGCGTGCTTACACGCATCAAAGGGCACATATTTTAGTCAAACATGATACTCATCTTCTTATTAAAAATCTTCGTCACTCATTCTAAATATCTTCCTTTAAACGTTATGACTTGTCACGACTTTGCCTACTAAGCAAAAGTTTTCCTGCCGAAACAATTGTGTCACACATTCTGTAATATATTAATAGTGTTGTCAATGAGGCCTAATTCTACGTTCTATGTCCGTAGATAAGCAAGCGTAAATGAACGTTCAATTATATCCATCACAATTTGTAACACCGAAAAAGTTCACGACACCTCATCAAACGGAACACGAAAATGAAAATTGAAGCGGCAAAGAGCTGTCCCCTACTCATCTCTCATCGGCAACTCATCGCTCATCGGTCGCGACACTGATTGACAAATGAGCGATCCGGAAATTATCAAGGATCTTTTATCGAGAAAAAATATTTGCCCACCCGTCCAATTAATTTCGCACGGGGTCCAAGCCTGAGCGATTCAGCATGAAATTTTGAGCTGTGATCGGTTTTCAAACGCAGTTCATTTTGAAATATTAAATTGGATATGCGATCGAGTGTCTTTATTGATTTGGTGGGAGGGGGTTGGGGTCTGGTTAATATACAGGTAATGCAGGTGTGTTCAGGTTCGTCAATGATAGATCGCTGGTTGACTGTTGATCCCATATGATTTATTATTTCTCCATGGGGTTCGCCTGGATTGCAAGGCGAACCCTTGAGCATGAGTCAGCCGCCAAACGACTCGTCGTGTTCCGGCTGGGCTTGAGGGCCAGTTCTTTTCTTTCTTTTTCTTCTCTCTTTCGCAATGCATCAGTGATGCCTTTGGTGTTGCTGATGTCCATGGGCGACGATAGTCACTTACCTTCAGGTGGATCGTCAGCTCGTTTGCCGGCTATTTCCATAAAAAGAAACTTAAATCAATAAGTTATCAATCACTCAATTCAGTCAGTTTTAACACTTGAACATTACTTTGTAGTGTGTGTACACACTAATGTGTATGTGTGAGCGAATGGAATTTTTCAGAATGGACTTTGATTTGCAGTGCCTGCGTTTCCGTGTACCTATTCCACTAATGTAAATATTGTCTAATATCTATGCTATAGGTGACGGGAATGTTTAGAATTTCCGTTTACTTTTTCGTTTGCCCTTAAAATATGAAAAACGTTACACAAAATAGCAGAAAATCAGAATGAAAGTGTCACTTTATGTACAAATCTACATTTACGAGCATGAAACAGTTTAAAGTAGAACTGCGTCGTCCACGTTCACAAAGGTGTTGAAGCTAGGCCAAGGCCTGACGCTACGTGAAGCCCGGCTTGACCATTGCTGCATTGGTGCTTGAACCCTTTAGGCTTTACCGGAATAAACGCTTTACAAAACCGGGTTAAGTTTTCTCGGCATTCAGAACCTGAGTGTAAATCGTTTATGCGACGATTTTTTTTATTTAAAAAATGTAACAATTCAAATTAGTGTTAGGTACGTAATTCAATAATTCTACGGCCTTTATAAAAGTTGAACTTCTGTACCACAAAGCTGGAATATTGAAAAAGTATTTTGATGTAGGTATTTATTGAAACTTATTAAATACAGTATTTAATCAAAAGTTTTTAAATACTTAATAGGTAAGTAGGTACTTTTTATTATGAAGTTCCTAAGTAAGTGGATGGGAAATTTTTACCATTTTGATGGTTGCTACTATCTTTGCTGCCTTAACCTCTGCTACATTTTTGAGCAACAGGGAAGGATGGCCGGGTTTAGCTGATACAATGATAATAATGTTCAACTGAACTCTGTAATGCCTGCCTGGATAGATACCACCTAAGAAAGGTCATCGGCGCTCACGTCTCGGAAAACGGAGTATAGGACCACCAGATAGACTGACGACCTGAAGAAGACAGCGGGCATCCGCTGGATTCAGAAGATTCAGGACCGGTCAGAGTGGCGCAAGCTAGGGGAGGCCTATGTCCAGCAGTTTACCTCCAAGCGCTGATGGATGGATGGATGGACTATATTGATTACTAAGCTTGCAGTAAAACCTATCCGGTCTGTAAGTAATTTTACAGTAACATTAGCTAACATTACATTTCATTTCAACATCACGAGCAGACGAGACGGCAATGGTTCAAATCGGGCCATATATCACTCGTGGGCGGCGTCATCAATTCAACTAATGTGCCTTCAGAAAAATGGCCGCTGTGTAAACAGTTAGCGCAAGCTTGTTACGGGGACATGAATAATGGAGTTATGAGGGTGAGGAACTGAGGAGTCTGAGGACTAAGGAGTAACTCGCCAGGGCGTGGGTCTCGGGTCTGAGACAGTATAATAGTTACTTGATGTTGATACGTCATTTTTCTCTCAGAAGCAGCTGTCATATTAGTCATTTCGTGAGTCCGTGGAGTCCCAAATCTGTTTAGTTGTTGGGTTTTGTACTTGGTTTTGTTATTTGAGGTAGGCTTATGTTTACTAATGCAGAGGCAATCGATGATGTTATGTCAATAAAAACGAAGTAGAAGTGCGTACAGGGCGAGGGCTCCATTCTAATAATGCAATGATGTTTTTACACATCTGGATTCTTCATTTTTGTAATAGATAATAAATGGCAATAACTGTATATTATGATATCGTTGTATATTCATGTTGATAAAAAATAATTTATTACAGTAATAAAATTCATTAATTAATGGAATGTTGTATAAGAAAACAATAACATTACACACATTATTACATAATCTGAATTTTACCAAGAAAAAATAACCGACTTCAAAATAACTCAAAAACTACTCGTCAGATCTAGCTCTAATGTAAGTGGGATCACATGACAGGCACCAGTTTTCGATTAAAAAAAGAATCATCAAAATCGGTTCACCCAGTCGAAAGTTCTGAGGTAACAAACATAAAAAAATACAGTCGAATTGAACACCTAATTTTTTGAAGTGGTTAAAAATACATCGGTCACACTGAACTATATTTATTAAGGAAGGTTTTATCACGTCACTAGCTGAGTTTATTGTTTAAAACGTGTTGCTATCCCTGAGAAATAAAAGTAACGATAGAGAGACGTATGAATTCGATATACATATCCATACATAGGTATGTATATTGGATCTCTCTTTTTGTAATACCCATGTCGCCCTGATTTCTCGAGAAGGGTTGACTTAAACTTATTCCTTGTTGATTTATCCGTATGCCCCTCGCTACATTATTCAGTGGATGTCCGAATAATTCCGCTTCGGGAACGCAAACAAATCGACTCGAGGGCTATTTAGCGAGCGCTCCAGAGCTTTGGAAATATTTGTTCGATTGAATCGCAGTTCAAATCGTTGATAAATGATTACATTTGTCGTATTCATTGTACATATGTAGAAGTTAATCTCAGTGAGTAACACTTACATTATTACCGAGTTAAACAATATCGATTCGTTATTCGATTTTAAAGAGCGAACTTTAAGGTGACCTACGAAAAAGCAAATGAATCGGAATTCGGAATGATTTTGGGGAGTGAGCCAACAGTTATCTGTGGTCCGTGGGCGCGCACATCCGTACCCGATCAGTCGATCAGTCGTGAGTAGCGGAAGTCGTCGCACGTGTCCAGTGTCTAGTGTACGGACTGTAGTGTCCGCGGCACGTACGGACACGGGGAAAGTGCAATTAGACACTAATCGCTCGCCGCGCGCCGTGTACCGTTTACGTGGTTAGTTTTCTGTTACTGAAGTTTCTTTTGCTTTATATAACTAGTTAGCTTGGAGATTTATTTTCAATAGTGTGGGCGAATATTAATTTATATGAGCGTAGGACTGCAACACTGTTTATTTATTTATTTATGGATAACCAACAAGACACACATTAATTTTACAAGAATACATCATACAAATATTTTAAGAATTAAATGTTGCCTTAATTATAGGTTACCACAGCATGCATCGTGGACGAAGAATTATAACATAAAGCTGTTGGCGAAAATTAATCTATGAGTGACGTGAAACCTGCAAATATATTTCTAGTAGAGTTCTACCCTCGCCTCGGCTTTGCTTTGTCTGGTTTTCCGGGATAATAAATAAAGGATATACATACCCTATATCTTATTCCAGATCGTGGTCTATCTATTCGTACCTGTGTGTTGATTTTCATGAAAATCCGTTCAATAGTTTTTGCGTCAAAGATTGCCAAACATAGGTCACACAAACTTTGGTACTGCCTACAAACTGGCGAACAGTTTGGCAGAAAATTAAATAAAATGAATGTATTTTCTTTCATTATAAAAATAAAATAAAAAATGTATGATACAAGTAGGATTAATATGAAGTGGGAAGTAGGAAACATCTATATCATTACTTAGGTCTTAGGTACTTAGTTCATTGACGCTTTTTATATAAAATGTCTATTCCAACACTATATAACCTGCCCAATTCCTTCACTCTCCTACCCATCACTCGCTCGGATTCCCCCGAACGTGAGTGGACGAACAAAGTCAGACTCCTTAACAATATTAGCAGCGAGGGGCCCAAATTGCCACACTCGGGATAACGAGTTTATTAATTTAATTAATCCCGACTCAGAATAGATGTATCAACGTTTAATTACACCGGGACCGCCACTGTAGCATGCGCGAGACATGTTCATTAATTTTGATATCCAAACCATTTCAAGGAAATGAGATGAACGTATGGCTTCAACACATTGATGGCTAACTACAGGAGACGGACAAGTCTCTCACGCTATCCGATTGGTGTATGTAGTGAGTGGCCAACCCAAGTGTCAGAAGTTTTAGGTAATGAGTTTGAGGACCAGTGTGGGGCAATGGTTACCATGCCGGATCGCCGCACCGAGGGTTCTGGGTTTGATTCCCAGCGAGGCGGAATTTGAATGATGAGTTTGAATTTCTGTTCTCGGTCTGGGTGTGAATGTCCTTGTCTTGTGTGTAGTCCATGGCACCCACGACACAGGGAATCCTAGTGTGGGGCTATGAGTGTGAAGCGTTATTTATATATTTATAATGTTTTAATGTCGCCTGAAAGCCAAAACGGAGCTGTTAACTATTGCTATATCTGATGACGACATCTGGGACTGATGCTTGCTTCGATGCCTTCTGAAGCACAGAAGTGCTCGAGGAGCAATGTCAATTTCAGTCAAGTCTAACTCATCATTCGACATTTAATTTTGTGTATAGGCTATTGAACAACTTATGCAGGAATGATGAGATTATAGAAGGAATGTCTTAACAAGCTAAGAAACCAAGCAACCCCGCGATATAAATCTCCGTTAGATTGGACAAGTGAAGCGCTTAGCGCGCTGTATGCTTACATTCCATATTGGCAGCTCGCCAGCAGATTTTAAATACATTTCGTTGACCGGTCACCTGATGAGTGGCGACAGGTTACGGTGTTATGGACTTGGCCTGGAACTAATATGGCTGGAGCCATCAAAAAATATCCATCATATTGACGCAACCACCGTAGCAGCTGCTGCCATCTCGTGGTAGTTCAGGAAATTGAACATTGTTAGAACATAATATTAAGTAACCTTTCATGATTTTAAAAGATGTGCTGAGGAGTTTCTGTACGGCTTTTCTTCTCCTCCTTGACAAAGCACCTTTCCGAAAAGCTGGTAGATTAAAAAATGACGTGCATAAGTGTATCAGTGATACCTATGTGAATAAAAGATTTTGATTTGATTTGATTTGAAAAGCCACTGGCCACCAAGTCAAAACTTTACCACACCTTAGAGTTAGTGCAGAAGTAGAACCCAATTACCAACATAACCTGGTTGGATGAAAGGCTGTACCGAGAGCAGGGGAAACCTCTTGGAGTTAAATGAATAGGGACTTTAAATCATACTACATGTCATTAAACTACATTTAAATTTTCAATGTTGTCCTGCAACTAAATATACCCCATCATTTTTAACTTAATCAGATGTCATACTCAGCTGTCAGCATACAAATAACGACATACAAACAGACAAACAGGGCTCAGCATTCGCAGATAAATTACCGTTTAACCACGCTACTAACGCCCAATTGTATTTCTGATCGGTTAGACCATTTGGCAGTCGTCCAGCCCAAGATGAATGGTCTAAACCTAGTTGGCTGCTCCGCGAGTTAGTCACAGAGCTGGGATTAGTCACGTGGTTTATAAATTGCCCCGATAACCATTCTGGCTAAGGCTACAAAGCACTGGAGTTATAGGATAATAACTATTGGAATGTACGAGCCTGAGATTCCTGTGCTAATTCGTTCATGTATTTTTAAGGGTTCAATGGCAGATGATAGGTTTTTGGGCTGGTTATATTTCAATGATGTATCCTTGGATCGACAGATAAAGTAAACGCGCGATCGACTTAAGCATAGGTACAGTCGGCTAGATTGATAGTGGCAAAAATGTTTACATGCTTCAGAGAATACAGTTGTAATTAGCCAGTAATCATATATGTAGAATACAGTAGGTATCTATATAACGTTACCTGCTAGATGACAGTCGTAAACGCTTACCGGAGGCTTTTGAATCGGCCGTCAGTTGTTTGTTCATAAGGAATAAGTTTCCTGAAGTGAGTTTGAAACAACTATAAACTTAATAGAGACATAATAATATGTCATGTATCGGTTAGCTGGGGGTTTGATACTGTTGATTTGATCCGGTGATCTTCTTGAACTTTGATATTCATGTTAAGATTTGCTTAAATCAAGTTCACCCATAGTTGTGACATTTAAAACTGCAACCAATGAATGGCTTACTACTTAGTTTCAAATTACAATAATTAAAAAAGAGCATAAATTAATATTATCTTTTAAATAAAAGACACTAGGAATACAAAGAATCTTATCCCTTTAAATTACGTAACATATCCCTGACGTTACATTTCTGTAGCTACAGTCGTGTAGTGCTCGAGATATAGAAGACATTTGTTTGTGCAACAGTTAGCGTAATGAGCTTCGGCTTTGAGCATGTGCCAGCGAATGTTATTAGGCAATTACACGACAATACGTGTGCCAAAACTGTATGTAGCTTAAATGTAGGATTGTAAGGCTATAGGAAGTGGCTAGGAAGAGGTTTATTTATTTATTTATTTTTCTTTATTTTTCTTTATTTGGGAAACATACAGTGTCTTATGCCTAGAATATTAACATGATAATGCTTATCTTTAACACCATTTAAGAGTTTCCGCATATAAAAATCTAAGTTTGTTTGCTCCTTTTTTTTAACATTAAAAGAAAAAGAAAGTAAGAAAAAGACCGAAAAAAAAAACAAGGCCGTTAAGGAGTCACAGCGAACCAGTTTGAAGTCATCAAATGTTTCGTCGAGATAGTTATGGTATGGTAACACACACTACTAATTGGACTGAAATCATTATGAAAAGGTACGATTTCAAGACAAACTCTGTTGTATTCAGTAGTCAATAATTTCCGAACACTTTGTCTTAAATCTATGTATTCAAATTCACCTATCTATACTTCTATACTAATATTATAAAGAGGAAAGCTTTGTATTTTTATATTTTTGTATTTTTATATTTTTGTATGTTTGCAACGAATAAACTCAAAAACTACTGAACCGATTTTAAAAATTCTTTCACCATTAGAATGCTACATTATTTAGAAGTAACATAGGCTATATTTATTACTAGAAAAAATTAGGAATCCTTCCTAAAACATCAGTAACGTGAACCAAGGTGTGAAAAAATTAGCTTAAAAATTACTTTCATCGCATACGCTGCGAAAACTGTTGACGATAGAACAAAAAAATGTTCTACAATATTAGAGAACATATCAATATCTACAAAAAACCTCGCGATACTATATGTCCAACTATTGTCGTTATGTCACTATAACCACTTTTTACATTTTAAAAGTTAATAAAAAAGATGACCAAAATCAGATCATGAAAACCATACCTTCGTATTAATCCTTATCCAAATAAATTATTTCATATTCAAAACTGTTTCAATACCTATAGATAACTTTTTGAATTACTCAAATCGGACATTCCATTCGGAAGATATTACGTAGTAAAGAAACTACGTGACAACGTGATTGTACGAGTAGTACAATCATCACCGGCCCCGCGGCCGGACAGCTCGCGCATGTTCCGCGGATCCCGATTATGTAACACGGGGAGGGGAGGGGAGTGGAGTGGGAGCGGGAGCGGGAGCGGGAGCGGGAGCGGGAGCGGGAGCGGGAGCGGGAGCGGGAGCGGGAGCGGGAGCGGGAGCGGGAGCGGGAGCGGGAGAGGGAGAGGGAGAGGAAGAGAGAGAGGGAGAGGGAGAGGGGGAGGAGGAGGGGGATGGGGAAGGGGGAGGGAGAGGGGGAGAGGGAGAGTGAGAGGGAGGACACGGAAATAAGAACGGCTGTACCGATTTTAATGATCTCTGATTTGTTACATTCTTAGGCGATACGAAGTTCGCCGGGTCAGCTAGTACGAAATAAACAAAGAATGTTAGTTACGAAAGTTTGTAAAACTGTTTTGCTTAATTTTTAATGGTTTACAAAGTTTTTAAAATGTACCTTAAATCATCTCAATCAGGTCAACAAAGAAACAAAACAATTCTTTATATATACACAGTAAGACGTCATCTTACGTAAATATACTGTAAATCCAACAACGCGCAACAACCAGACTATCGACTACAAAGGAATATTTTTGTAAACCACGCCATCTGTTGATCGTAATAGCAAACGCACTAAAAGTTTTTATCAACAGATGATGGGTGTTGACAGTTTTATGTGGTAGGGCGGCGCACGCGCATCCCATTCTCAATTGAACTGGTGTCCGTACAGAAAGTCCAAATTCTATACTTCACAAATGCTTCACAATGTGTTATGCTATAGTACCTGTAAATCGTAGTCTTCCAGTTTTTCTAAAGCCTTGCCTTACTCTTGCAGTTATTGTATATTACGTTTAAACATGTTGCTTAAACAATGTATCGAAGTTGTCATTGCAGCTTACCTCATTACAAAAATAAATGTTAAAAAATGGTTGCCTGTAAAGTCGGTTTACGGACGGTAGTTTAACGTGACAACGTCATGACAAAGCTCCGCTCCGCCCCGCTCCGCCCCGCCCCGCTCCGCTCCACTCAAATACGATCGCCTCTCGCCTACGGTGCCTCTCTCTCGCTTTTGCCGCACTCTCGCTCGCGGAACCCTTGAAATTGAATGGGGAGAGAGTCACAACTCACTCTCAACTCACAGTTTCTAACAAAGTAGGCATAAAACGTTGAATACGTTAAAGTAATTGCTCTATGTTCGGTAATATATTCTCCTGCAGTTGATGGAAAATATGAGTCTTTGTCGTGTTGACATATTATCGTCCGCTGTTCATCCATGGCGTTTTCTATTAGAAGTTGATTTATGTGACACATTTACTGTAAATCCAGTGTGGGAGTGATGGAAGCGGTGCATTACGTTGCTGTCGTAATTGTTTTGGTTCGGTGGGCATTGTCTTATTTAATTTGTGGAGTCGTTCGAGATAAAAATGTCGATGGCGCAAACTGATTTAACTGTGCGTTGACGTTTGGCTCACGTTGCTGTAATATTTTAACAACGTTAGAAGCCTCTGCGTCTATTATAGGTAGCTTATTAGGCGAAGTGTGACTTGAACTTCCTTCATGTAATTAAGTAGAAGCATATTGAAGTGTGGCTTCATGTAAGACTTCATTCACCTTTGGGTCCGCACCAATGAACCTTACCAAAACTCCTCATCGTTGCGTATCCTACTGAACAATCTATGTACCACCTAGCCTCATCCAGCCTGTACCCTTCCATGGTTCATCATTTCTGAGTCCAAGCTATTGGTGCACTTTACAGAACAACAGATGCTTTCAACGCCAGATCTGTTGCAGCTCGCCGTTCGTCCCGCATGCTGTGCCCAGACGATTAGTCTCAAATTCCTGCTGCTATTGTAAATCTGAAATTTTATCAGGATATTTTCTAGTCTTTCTCGCAATAACTACTCCACGGATTTTCATGAAATTTTGCACACAGGCACACTATGATCTGGAGTAGGGTATATAGGGTGCATAGGGTACTTATTATCCTGGAAAACACGTGGAAAGCCGCGGGCGGAAACTTAGTTTTACTATCAGGTCTACTCCTTCATGCATTCCCTCCTTGTTTCAGAATGCAACTGCAACGGCCACGCCCGCCGCTGTCGCTTCAACATGGAGTTGTACAAGCTGTCCGGTCGCGCGAGCGGCGGCGTCTGCCTCAAGTGCCGGCACTACACCGCCGGCAGACACTGCCACTACTGCCGCGAGGGGTACTATCGGGACCCCACTAAACCTATCACGCATAAGAAGGCTTGCAAACGTGAGTATTGGTGCCGTAATGTCTATTTGCTGGTGCGTCTTTTAGTACTGGCTCTACAATGTCTCCATTTCTGGTGCGCCTATAGGACAATACGGAGATTGAAGAACATATTAATTGCATGAGTGATGGAGATTTAAGGCACTATTATGATTATGTTTTGAAATGTAAGGGAACACTGGAACGACTGGAACAATGAACATGTCAATGACACGGTGACGACAATTCTCAACACCAATAACATAATAATTCTATAAGCATTAAGCAAGCTTCACAGAAAACTAAGGTCAAATTCCCTCACTCATCATAACAACATCACAACATCACCTCATCCAACCAAACCCATACAGACAAAGCGACAATAGCGATACCGTGCAAAATGGAATTTCAAAAACACTGCCTTTGCATTAAAAAATAAGATCAAAATAATTTCAATAAAATAATAACAATCTGTAATTGAATTTATCGCGAACGAAATTAGCGTATCTCCATTCTCCATTTAGTATTTTGAATTTAAATGAATGGATTGCCGATTGTGTATTTTGAACGAGAACATTCACAGCTTTATTTAAATAAGGAACAAAAACGACCACAGTACGTCTCATAATGCATGAACGATTCTAAACAGGTGTAAAACCCTGTAAAACGGTTTATGGCGCCATTTCATTTATTTTTTATCTGTGCCCGGCACTGGTTTACTTCGTTTATGACATAAAAAGATACACAGTGCTATTTTTACTTATTTGTGACTTAATAAAGTTTTTAGTTTTAATAAAATTGTAGCGATTAAGTAAAATATCGCTGTATAAAAATTGAAATGTTATTAGGCTTCTCGCACACTGAACGCACTAAACAAGAAAAGATAATCTGTATTCCCTTTACCAATACTTTTATTTATGAATTAAATTATGTAATAAACGTTAACCTAAAATACACATTACAGAATAATATACGTATTGTAGCTACCCGTTGAAATTTTAGTACAATTCCATTTAATTTTAATTTGTTATTTATCGTTCAATTCAAGTTAACAAACAATAAACATGAAACATGTAAAACAGCAAATGGATCACTCGTGCGTGATCGCGGAAAGAGCGGCGGGAAACATGAAAATGTATTTTCATGTTTATTTGCTTATTCGTTACAAAAGCAGTTCATAAATAAACAACATAAAATTATTTAATGACTATGACGAATAAAAAGACTCACAGAAAATAACAGTGTTATTAACATTGAAGTATAATGTCATAGAATAGACATCTCGAACAAAATGTGTCCCCGCCGGGAGGTTTTTTTTTTTTAAATTGAGCCCTTGTTCTCCTTTCAAAACCGAACGAATCCATTGGCAATTGAAGCCGCGCGGCGCCAATTCATTGGAACATACCATTGTGTTCGCGGTGTCCATTCTATACGGTAGTAATAATACTTCAATGGTTATTAAAAATAAGTTTCTTAGCTTCCTTCCGTTTGACTTGCCCAGAAACGAGTCGGCCTGTGCCGCCTATCATTTGTTTGTTTACAAGAACATCAGTGTGTTGCCGGAAAAGCGGCAAAACTCTCACGATTGTCATGAAATATAATGATCGCTATATTTTTGCATGATGTCGTTACGGTTCAGAAAGAAAACAAAAAGCTACTCAAAGTTCAGCTACAACATTACATTCGAGCAAATAACAAGCATCCAATATCTCGTACCTAAAATGTCGCTGGCACCAAAACTTGTTCCACTATAAAAGAGACAGCCAGGGAAACGCACGACAAGTAATTCCCACAACAATACAGCTGAAATCGAACCCGGTCTCAATTATTAGAATGGGCCCATCTGACCGCAATCTTTCGAGGCTGTATCAATTATTGGGGCAATGTGACCCCAATCTTTTCGGGTAGGTATATACCCCGGGTGTGAGCATCGCGGGTCTGCGGTTGATGGTATCGGTCGTTCGGGATTATTGCGGACAGTTCGCACGACATTGTTTCATAGTTAAGGGTTTGTGCTATACTTGGGTTTACACCCAAACAAAAACAGTTCATTTATATACGACACACAAGTTTCATAATGATTAAATAAGTTACATACATCTGGTTTTAGGGTTCATGACATTACTATTACATAATATTATTTATTTATTTATATCATTAACAGTAAAGGGGGCGTCCATAAATTACGTGAGATGTTTAAGAAGGGGAGGGGGTCCACTCAAATCTCATCTAATCTTACGTTGGAGAGAGGGGACCCCCCCTCGGCAAATATCACGCAATTTTTTTTCTGATTGAAACAAAAAAAAATATACTATTTTGGTCCATTTAATCCAGATTGTACATGCTTAAGATTTAATCTTAAGCGTAATATTGTAATACGATTAAGATCATTCACTAATTCGTTCGAAAGAAAATAATTTCATTCATACTTCGACGTTATACATCTACTGACTGTCAAACCACCATATTTGTTTTATACCAAATAGCTAAATTTAATCTGGATTTACGGTACAGTGTAGTCCGTCCTTTGTTTTCGCAATTTTTTTTTTCTTTTTCAATAACAATCCAACGCGTTTACGTAAGAAACCCACATTTTGACAAATCTCACGTGAGGTTGGGGGATGGGGGAGGGGGTTAAATAAAATCTCACGACATCTCACCAGAGGGGGAGGGAGGGACAGAAAATTTAAAAAAACACCTCACGTAATTTATGGACGCCCCCAAATAAGGTGTGATACATTAATAGGGTGTAAACATAAACTCTTTTAGAGTTTTACCGTACACCCTGCGCCGTCGATATAGGTACATTATTAAAATTCATAATTATAAATATTACGTGCTACACATTTCAATTTTATTAAGCTGATATTTCATGTATTAGTTTTATTAATACGGAAATATCAAACGGATAGGCAGAAGCTTAATAACCACTAAGCCTTGAAGCATTTGACTGGAGCAATTCTAACCAAAATTAGATAAAACTGCAACACTTTTTAAATTTGGTCCATCTAATATCATCAAAAAGAATAACAGCGAGCGTACAATACAACAAGTTTTATTAAACTCCACTGAATCCGAAAGAAATTTCCACCAGCTTATTATGTACTGACGAACTAACCTCCCCCTCAACAGAAATTTATTTGTCAAGGGGAAAATGTGAAAGAAAACCAATAACGACCTCTATCAGCCAGTCAGCAAACTACCCGGTCTCCGGAGAGCGATTTGCGAGGAAACCCGCTCCCTCTGTAGCACGTTTTACGAGAAAACGGCTCGTGAGAAATGGCCCTATGTTGGAGTTTTCTTTTCTTTCATGAGGTTATATGTTTCGGGGTTGGTGTCGTGGAGAAATTGCCTAAAGTTTACTTATAAAAGGGTTTACTCGTAAATCGAAATGTGAACAGTTTCTGATTTAACAGTCTATTCGTTATCTAGACACGCGGTAGCGTGTAAGCCAATTTCTAGCTAACAGAATTGGCGAGCAGCACCGTGTGTTTACGATTGAGATTACGATGATCTTCATGATTAAAGTCAAACAAAAATTTAGAACTCACACACGTAGAATATACACAAACAAATTCAAATTCAAGTTCAAAGTTTGTTTATTTATCTCCACATTAATACATAATAATCATAATCTCCATATTATTACATAATGGGTATAAATTAAAGAATAAAATCTTTTGTAGAACAATTTGGTATGTAGTGAAGATCTGGTGCCGAGCTAAGCCGTAGTCTGTGTTTTGGCACACCAGGATTCCCTACAAGCAATTTAGATTGTATTACACTTGTTTGGTTGCTTGTTCATATACAAACACGTTTCACTGATAAAAGTACCATGAATGACATGACATAAGCATATATAACCATGACCACAATCCGAAGCACCTAAGGGGCCGTCTATAAATTACGTCATACTAATTTCATGACTTTTTGACCCCTCCTCCCCTTCCACCCCTTGTCACACAATGTCACACTACATCACCCCCCCCCCCCTACCCTAACGTGTGAGGTAATTTATGGATGGCCCCTAACGTGAGGTATTGTGGTATTGCCCACAGCGTGCGACTGCCACCCGGTGGGCGCGAGCGGCAAGACCTGCAACCAGACGAGCGGGCAGTGCCCCTGCAAGGACGGCGTCACCGGCACCACCTGCAACCGCTGCGCCAAGGGCTACCAGCAGTCCCGGAGCCATATCGCGCCTTGTATACGTAAGATTACTTTGTAGATCAAACCGCTTAGCCTAGTTGGTGACCCCGTGAAATAAGGCCATCCGGGTTCGACTACCGCGACCTAGTTGGTGACCCCGTGAAATGAGGGGATCCGGGTTTGACTTCCGTTCAGGGCGGATGTTTATGAAACAGAATAAAAGTGATTAGTTCCCATGTCCTAAGTCTACTAAAAGTGAACTTAAGACACCAGGATGAATCAAGTCAGGTGAATTAAACCTACAGTGCAGCATCACTCGTGACAAAGTCGTGATACTGCCTTCCAACATCGCTACTGATAGACTGAGATTTACTAATGGCATCAGGTGACATTAAATCATAAGGATTAATAAAGAATTCGTAGGTAGTATTTGTGTCGGGGAAGAAAGGTCTTTTAGACCTGAAGAAGATAGCAAGTAGCTGCTAAATTCAGAATATCAGAAGGCTCAGAACCGATCAGAGTGATGCATACTAGTCATGTCCAGCAGGACTCATTAAGGCTGATGGATGGGTGGTGAAACTACTTAATTTCGTAATGTGTGTTTGCAGGGACTTGTAAGGCTGATGGGTGGACTGTATCTGTATAACTTCGTAATGTGTATGTTTGTGTGTGCAGGTATCCCGCGCATAGTGACGGCCGTGCAAGCCATGGAGGCGGTGGACGCAGAGCCGGGCCGCGGTAAGTAGTAAGTGGACCTCATTGCACTTCGCCCATCACACCGCATGCCGGCGCTCCATCACCGACTTACAAGAGTTACCCAGTTGAAAGTTCTGAGGTAACAAACATAAAAAAATACAGTTGAATTGAATACCTCCTCCATTTTTGAAGTCGGTTAAAAATAAGCTGCAAATAGCTGGTACTATTCTTTTCCATACTGGATTGTCCAGTCTAAGATGTCCAGTCAGATGGTCGGGTTAAAATTAAATTGGTTTCCGGATCATTTTTATATTTCATTAAATATATTAATACTATAATATTATAATCAAAAGTTGATATCAAGCGACCTGCTAATATTTTTAGCTGTCTCAATACATAAATATTATTGAGATGTAAAAATACATAAATGTGTTGAACACAATAAAGTTTTATAAGTTCGTCGTAGCGGCCGTTATAGTAAACCCATAGTTATCCTTGAAGCAATGCAATTTGCTGGTTAATAAATGTTGGTTAGTAAATAAAATTCGTCATTTGATTTAATTTCAACATTCCAATTGATAATAATATATTGCGCATAGATTTTATACTATATAATATCAACAACATTTTAATTAAACATGCCAATGCAAATTTTTGAGGTTGGTTTCTGACAGTAAAACAGTTCATTCAATATGTTACCAGCAATTGATTTATCAATAATCGATTTATGTGCATAATTATCTCGTAGGTTTTGAGTTGGAAATCCTTCATAGCTATAAAATCTATAAAACATTTAACAACGACCACATGCTATACTTGCATGCTGAATATTTAAATTTTTTCTTTCATACTTGAAAAAAAAAAGTGAAATGAAGTGGTAATGGAGTGCTGCTAAAAGAGTCGACTGTACTGTCTTTCAGTAAATACATACTACGAGTATAAACTTCTGCTCGTTTCGGCATTAAACATTTAACACCACCAACATTCTAAAACCATGTTTTTTCTGTAATATTTTTTTAACACTGATGATAACTCTCAGAATTCTATAATAATTTTTTTGCCTATCTGTACGATATAAATATTAAAAATTTGTCTGTAGATATTTAGAATTTTTTGAGAATTATTTAACAATCTTGTCAAAATTCTTCATATTATATTTTAATTAAGCAACTCCCATTCAAAAACAACAAATTACAAAGAACAACCCAAAGTTTGTTATAACTTTAAGTAGATGACTGCTGTTAAGGCACTCCTTTGGGTAATAAAATAAAATACCTCTACAATTTCATCTTTCGTCGACAGCGATGGCGGCGTCTTACAGCCGAGGCGAGCAAAACAGTTTATGAATTTCTAATAACATTATTCCCTGCCGTAAAGTACAGGCCGCTCATTCGTAATTAATTTGCACTTTACTTGTTAAGTGTTGCCAACCGGAAAATATTTATTTTTTTATTCTTATTTAAATGTTTTCAGTCCGGAATGTTTGTTTTTAACGTTTCCAAGAGTTTCTTTTCAGGCTTGTTCTAAAATTCATCGTCATGCAAAAACTCATACTTTTCCTTTTTGTTTAATATTGTCAAGTGCCAAGTGGAAGGTAATGTTTTGTGTCACTTATTTGTTTTTTAATGTACAGTTGTGAATGTAATTGTTTACTCTGTGTTGTTTTAGTTTCGCTCTATGTATTGTGGAATTTTACTGCTGTATTGATAATTTATGATTTGAATTGCTAAAGTAAACATTTTTGAAACTAAATTACCATTTGTTGTACACATCGCATGATAACCAAAAGTATTAGATACACCACGAATTATTATGCTTGCGATGTATGATATTTCCGTAATATTATAAAATTTCAGCTTCTTCATAGAGATACAGATGTAAGTTACCAACATGACGGGTATTGAATGAACGACTTTTGATTCTTGAGAACTGTTTTCAACTATATTTTAAAGAATAATAATTAGTTTGAATCCAACCAGTTTCATTTTCTTATCTTGTAAATGACGTTGCAGACGATACGAAGGATTAAATGCCATTGTAAAAAATAAAATACTTTATTTTAAACATGACCTCATTGTGGATTTTTCATAGGATGTACTATGACAGGTACTATCTATTTTGTTACACTATTAAAATACAACATAATATTTTGAAATTCATGAAAGTTCATTGAAGCAAATAAATATAACTTACCTACACTTAGGAGTGGAGAGATCAAACGTTTCGTGTTTGTTTGTTTGTTGCATAATATGTGCCTAATATCGTCTGTGACGGGCTTTACCTTCATCGATATAATATACTTCTATATGTAATATATATTAAAGTGTAGTGTAGTATGTGAGCTCACGTGTTCCCTGTCGGCTCAGCAGCGGACCAGTGCGGACGGTGCCGCGCCGGCGCTCGCACGCTAAATCTCAACAAGTTCTGCAGCCGAGACTACGGTGAGAAACTGAGAACATACATACACATAGTATACCTAGTATGTTGGTAAAGTGAATATAATTATATGTGTGTATTATTCTTTTAAGGAAGTTGACTTGATATTATTATTTTTGTGACACCGGATATAAATTAGGCTTTTCCGCATGCGTCGTTGTCGACGTTCCTACTCTGGGTTTGATCTTATTTGAGTTGGAATGGGAATATGGGATAATATATGAAAACGATGGATAATTAAGTAACAATCATTGTTACTTTGGTTACTAGCCTATGGACATAAATATTCGACTACTTGCGCTACTCTATTTGAAATTGCTCCTTCATGAGTTGCTTCTACCCCAGCAACTTCACTTGTATCGCCACTGTTTCCAAGCATTTTGAATTTATTGGTGGTGGCTTTCCACGTAGTTCTACATACTTGTGGCAAAACTCAAAAATCCTGTAACATGCACGAGATTTTTCATAATATGATGTCGTTTAGAAGAGCCAAATAGAAGCGACAAATACACACAATCCTACCTCTAGTAAAGTTCAGAGGGGTCAAAAAACTGGACGACCACTATATCTAGACACCTAGATAGCCCTAACGAAGTACTCTATTACAGTCATAATGGGTCGGGTGGTCGGTCGCGAGGCGGTGGGGGGGGTGGCGGGAGGCGAGGCGTGGGCGCGGCTGGCGCTGAGCGTTCAGGCCGTGTACAAGCGCGCGCCGCGGAGCCGCCTGCGTCGCGGAAACACCGCCCTCTACGTGCGCGCAACGGACCTCGCTTGCAAATGTCCCAAGATTAAGATTAACAAGTGAGTGGCTTTATGACAATAAAGATTTCGTACGTGTGATTCTTAAGGATTGTGTAAGAAACATGTCAGGAATGTTACACGTTTAATTCTAGCGTAAGGTTTATACGTCTGTTGTTGTATCTAAGTATGTCATGGCATCCTAAGTGGCACAGAGCCCAACACGAGGAACCGGGCGATTTCGACGTCGACCTTTGTTTACCAGGGCGCACTATGAGCAGGAGAAATCAAGGACATGCCAATAAGTATAATTTCCGTATGACGCGTTGAAACGTGAGATAAAGCTTATTACATTCATCGACCGTAATATTTTTGTCTCTAGACGACAAACATCGAAAGTGGCCACCGTCGCCCATGCATTACCGATGCGTTGCCGACCAAGAAGAAATAAGAGAGATAAAGAGAGAAACAACTGGCTCGTAAGCCAAATGATAGATTAAGAGATTGGTGATTTAATAACATATGTTCTTCTGTTTTCCTTCCCCAGATCCTACCTGATCCTAGGAGTGGAAAAAGAAGGAGCGTCGTCTGGGATGCCGGGCCTGGCGGTGGGGGACAGGACGCTGCTGCTGGAGTGGCGAGACGACTGGCACCGACGCATCCGGCGCCTGCAGCGGCGCGCCATCAACTGCCACTAGCGACATCTACAACACACGGCTAACTTCAGATCGACATGCATTTGTTGCGCGACGGAAAATTCAGATGACAGGCAATGCGCTTTTAACAGGTATACTTACTTGTCTGGCTGGCTTCAACCTATTAACGGCCAGTACTGAGCATGGGTCTTTCCCCTTAAGGAGGCCTAGAGGCCCACCATTCTGGTCCAATGCAGATTGGTCATACTTATCTATATTTATAAAATTGCCCTATTTCAGCAGACATGTCATGTTTGATTGTATATTGTAACGTTTATATCACGGGCAGTTAAAAAACGCGCGGCATGTTTGTGTCATCTGAACTTAGCCTTAACGAGTACGAAAAACGAAAGTAGATTGAGTTGGACGCTGGAAAGGTATTCCGTCTATGTTCCGTGCAAATGAATCGATACGTAGTTCAAGTTGCATTACTGCCATTGTTTAATCTGTCTATATCGATATCGATAACTACAATAGAATAAACTAGTCGCGTGTAAAATACCTATTACTAGTTGTTGTTTCCACTTGCTCTTGGACCTGGTTGTGCTATGTTTCCTATCTAAGCACACTTTGGTATGATTTAGAATGATCAGCAGTCATCAATTTCTGTTTTTAATTTATACTGGGAAAGATTGTCGCGACATTGACATTAAAACAAACATGGTAGACATCAAACAAACTCACGTATTGAAATAAGACTTCTAGAGCAAAATATTCTTCGACAGGAATCTTGAGTTTGTACGGCAATCCAGTACATTCCTCTTGTTTAATTTCATCGTACAACTGGGTCTGATAGCAAGCCTTATTAAATATTAAAACCAGCAACCTGTTAACCTACTTATTATAATAATTCTTCATGAAAATGCCAAAAATGGAAGACATTATGCCTTCTGAAAATTTTCTTCCTAGGATTTCGTTATATGGCATACAATCACCAGCATAGTTAAGTATTTTTTAGCTTTTATCCTTTTAGAACAACACAGAAGACACTTAACTGTGTTGTTGGGTGTACGTTAAGATTATTAATTTATTTTAAAAATCTAGATTAATTCTAAGGCTAACCGGAGTTTCGTTCCATTTCATGCATTTTTGTATAAGTGTTACTTTTTGTATTGGAAATGCCTATGTTAATATTGTTTAGGGTGCAGGCAACACCAATGTATCAAGTGTCAAAAAATGGCGCGAAAACTGACAATTTGTCGGCGTGGTCGCCTACAGATCGAGCGCTCTTTTTGACAGCTGATATTGATGATGGTTTTCTTTGATGTACAATATAGATTTAGGTGGTTAAATGCGAGGATTCATCCACGAAGTGTAGTCATAATGGTTTAACGTACCTCATTTATTAAGTATGTAATTTTAAGGGTTACATATTATTACTGTATGGTAACAATTTGGTTATACGCCGTTCGGAAAGTTTTCTTACGAGTTTAGAGACGATGAAATAAAAGTATCTTGCCAAAGTATGTTGAAACAGTATGTACATAGTACTCGTTTCTCCTGTGAGCAGTGACCGTGAGCGACGCCACAGTCCCCGTGGTTAACGATACGAAATAACCTCCTGAATATACATCGCCTAATTAAAGGTATGTGTACAGTATTATTAGCTTTACTAAAGTTAAAATAAGACTCTTTAGTTTTAAAATGTGTGGACTTTTCTTTACCGCTTTTGTGACGTTTCCAGTATTATATTTTATTTTATGTTTAGTTACAATCTTGTTAAAAATAATTAGATGACAGAACATTCTGCATTTTCTACTTTTGAAAATCATAATATTATGAGTTTGCAAAAGAACGAGCTACGTAGAAAGTTTGCATACAAAACAAATATTCACGTTAAGAAAACAACACGGGCGTCATTATTTTCAGACAAAGAGTACACTTAAGTAATCAAATGCAATTGAGACGTCAGAATTATATACGCGATCGCAGATACTGTTATGACTGGTGTGGCCACTATCGTAGAACTTGGTACGGACAATGTTATTGTCGTAATAACTGTTGGTAGTATAGGTGGACGAGAATCTCAGGGCACAAAATTAAATGACAAAGAAAAAAAAAGCATTTTTCACACGCTAATATGACTGTTGTCAAATCAAAATACGAGTCGTATGAAATTTTATTTATTTTCCTTAAATAATTATTGTATTCTATATATATTATATCAAAAAATCCTTTGCGATCTCAAGCCAGAAATATTATTTTCAATGTTTATCATATAAATGTAAGATAACAATGTAAAATGTCAACGATCAAGAAGTTTTTATCCAATTTTCCGAGTGTTACATGTCTATAATTTTAACTTCCCCATTTTGCCATCAGACTTATTGGTATTGGTAAAGTCACGCTTTGAAATAACTTGACAACGTTATAAATATAAAAATATTAAAAGTAAATATTTAGTCAATATTAAAAGCTATAGAATCCAAACAATCCAAAAACTAAGCGAAATGAAAATATGAAGTCCTCCCAAAACGTAGAACCATGGTTATGTGACACGAGTACAATGCCACAAATCATCTCGGGGCATGTAAACCGTTCACAATAATCCATTGTGGCCGCCGCCCGCCGCCCGGGCGGCCGCGGGCGCTCCGGACGATGGAAACGACCGACAGATCGATTTCCAAAGCTAACATCGAATTATGAATGAAAAATTGCACTCGCTTAACTCGGCTCAAGTGTAATCCGGTCACGCACATGCGGCAACGAATTATGACTGGAAAATTAATTATTTTTATGAATGTCCACAGAGTACTTGATCACTACTAAATGTCAAGTCACGTCAATTTTTTTTTTATTTAAACTATAGAATTTTTCCAGTTCAATGTTAGTGTTGTTCTAATCAACTTTGCTCTGTGTTGTTATCGATACGTATCTTTGTTATTGTTTCCTGACAAAACGATGAACAATTTAGTTTTAAAATATATTCCTTCATTAATTGCCAAACAAAAGTCATACGTGTCCTACAATTTAATAAAATTAAGAAATATTGCTCCACACGTGTTTAAAACTAAAAAGTGTATAATCGTTTAGATATCGTATTTAAAATCGAATAGACGTTTCGCTTGATCGTAATACGGTTTGTAAAAAGTGTATTTAGTTGTAGATCTATCTATTACTTAACCCGTTTCTAGTTATGCATATCTCTAGATTTCGTAATATTATGTAGTGGAATGAGTTTTTGCACGCTGTTTTATATCTTGCGGATTCCATGACGACGTCAACAATAGTTAATAAATAATTATAATATGTTATATAAATAAGGAATCGAATGTTGAAGCTAATGTTCTTAGTTACTTACATCTGTTTCTGAAAATGGTTGCCGGCGTGCAAGAATTTATTTCGAAAAATTATCATAATTATAAGATACAAATAATAACAAATTTTAAGGCATAATATTATTATAGAGGTTTTGTTTCTAAATACATACCTTGTGAATATTAATTTTGTTTTTGTAATAGCAATTATATTAATTATTTAAAATTAATATCGTCGTGTACCTTCGAGTTTATTTATTGAATCCGCTGAAAACATCTTGAATATAGTTGTAACATCTATTTAACCAAGAAGCGTTAAAAGATTGGATTACAAGCTTTTTAATTGTAAGAAACATTTGAATCTAAAGAAAAATACTCGTTTATGTAATAGTGATGCGCGTTGTTTAATTAATATCGATATTTGACGCACAATAATTAAGGCCTACGATTTGCTTAAAGTGGTGTGAATGTGAAAATTAAAATTTATTAACCATTTTCTTTGTGGTTGTACTGTTCATGCGCGAATAATAATTTGTACTTGTAATAAAACTTAATTTATAGGTAAAACTTATTTATATTGTTAGGATTGTCAATTGATATTTCAAGGGTCTATACAATTTGCAGTTTCAATTGAAGCCACTGATACATTTCTTCTAATTAGTCTAATTAGTTCTTTCAATTATTATGACTAACTTTTTTTAAAATTATGACAATGTTTTCTAACAAGACTGCAAATAGAAGGATCCCTAATCTAGGTGGCACGCACAACTTTCCTAGCAAACCAAAGACAACTTTTTCTTTTTATATTCAATAAAAATGTTGTGTGTGGTTTGTTATAAAAGTTCGTAAGTCACTAAGAACTTGAATTGTGTTATGATACCCTGCTCCTGTGATGTAATAAATGTTATTGGTTATATTTATTTAAAATAAAACTACTTAATATACGGAAATGTTATCTTTATTTCCATTAACTACCCTTTCCAAATACCGAAACCAGTTACCGAAACCAATTTGATAATTTCACTTTCCCTAATATAACGCCGCTCCCTAATCAGGGTGCATTCTGTCACGTATCGTGGGCATTACTGGGTTCGCACGTAAAAAAAACATAAATTAGCGGACGAAAACAATAAAACAATTGTACTGCCGACAAGACTCGCAACTCCGACTTGATTTCCCTAAGGGTGTCGCCCCTGCCCGACGCAGTAGTAACGCTCAACTTAATTTCTTTGATAGCCTCTTTGTTCCCCAAAACATCGAGAATATCAAGCAGCTATTTATAAAGGTCTTGCAAACGATACAGTTTTATTATAGTTTTGTTTTGGTAACACAACTAAGTTTTCGGTTCTGCAAGGCTATTCTGTTTTGTAACTCGACAGCGGAATCCGCGATGAGTATCAAAATTCCTTGCCAGCCTTGCTGGTAGGTAGGCTTAAATCGAGTGCGAACTTTTTGTAAACTATTTGGCTGTCAACGCTACTGTAAATGTGTATCGTTTGTCGGATAAATATTAACGCCCCAACTCAGAGTCACTAACGGTCACTTTAATCGCTCCTTAGTAAACAATCACCATACAAATTATGTACTAAGAAGCGATTTAAGTAACCGTTAGTGACTCTGGGTTGGGGCGAACATGTAAAATTTAAATAAACTATTTAAAATCAGATAGATGACTCTTATCTGTAATAGAATAAGGTGGGGCACAATGTGACATTTGCAATAGTATTCGTCCTAATTGTCATATTTTACCCCGACTTACCCATCTTCTAATAAGAGTGTGGCTCTTTCTGATATTTTATTGTCGTGTGACGCAATAGTTACCATGCCGGATCGCCGCACCAAGGGTCCTGGGTTCGATTCCCAGCGAGGCGGAAATTTGAATGATGAGTTTGAATTTCTGTTCTCGGTCTGGGTGTGAATGTCCTTGTCTAGTGTGTTTGTCCATGGCACCCACGACACAGGGAATCCTAGTGTGGGGCTATGAGTGTGAAGCGTTATTTTATTTATTTATTATAATTTGATACGTATACATTTATCTGATGCACTGTTAATACTGTTATACCACAAAGGTCTCATTGTTACGATCTAGTAAACAGAACAACAATGCATGATTAGGCCTCCGCCTGTACATTTCGACACAACGAAAGTTATTACCTTTATTACGGCCATTGTTGGTCCCATTTATACTGCCAGTTGGTTTGGGTAACGCTGTTTGCGTATTAACTACACCCTGGTTTTCGATTTTCTTTATGAGGCGTCCTTACACATAATAAATCGAAGTAGTTTCGATCAATCGAATTTTCGTTATCTAAGTAACTTTGTCTAACATTTACACTTGTAGAACAAAGCTTTTATCTCGGTTTACGCAGTGGAAGTAATGTAGGTACGACTGGGGTGATACTTTTAATCCTGCTACAAAATTATAAATAATTCATTTAGCCCTCCGCAGGGCTCCTTGACCATTCACACCGTCACCTCGGACGACCCTGTAACATAGTTGGTAGCGACTCTGCCTGCAAAGCGAGGGGTCCCGAGTACGATTCCCGGCCGGGGCAGATATTTATGTGACAAATAAATACTTGTAGGTACTCGTGTCATGGGTGTTATTTAATTGTGATGTGTTATACATATGTGTCGTCCATGTCACCCGCGACACAGTTTAAAAAAAAGCGACCAAGTGCGAGTCGGACTCGCCCATGAAGGGTTCCGTAGCAGCAAGTAACATAATATAAAAGTTCTTGAAGTTCGTTGTAACTTTGATCGAGGTAAATTGCGGTTTACGATTTATGACGTATTAAAAAAAAACTACTAACTAGATCTCGTTCAAACCAATTTTCGTTGGTTGCATGGTAATATACATCATATATTTTTTTTTAGTTTTAATATTCTCTTATTATAGAAGTTACGGGGGGGGGGGGGGGGGGGGGGGACACACATTTTTCCACTTTGGAAGTGTCTCTCGCGCAAACTATTCAGTTTAGAAAAAAAAAGCGACCAAGTGCGAGTCGGACTCGCCCATGAAGGGTTCCGTAGCAGCAAGTAACATAATATAAAAGTTCTTGAAGTTCGTTGTAACTTTGATCGAGGTAAATTGCGGTTTACGATTTATGACGTATTAAAAAAAAACTACTAACTAGATCTCGTTCAAACCAATTTTCGTTGGAAGTTTGCATGGTAATATACATCATATATTTTTTTTTAGTTTTATCATTCTCTTATTATAGAAGTTACGGGGGGGGGGACACACATTTTTCTACTTTGGAAGTGTCTCTCGCGCAAACTATTCAGTTTAGAAAAAAATGATATTAGAAACCTCAAGATCATTTTTGAAGATCTATTCATAGATACCCCACATGTATGGGTTTGATGAAAAAAAAATTTTTGAGTTTCAGTTCTAAGTATGGGGAACCCCCAAAATTTATTGTTTTTTTTCTATTTTTGTGTGAAAATCTTAATGCGGTTCACAGCATACATCTACTTACCAAGTTTCAACAGTGTAGTTCTTATAGTTTCGGAGAAAAGTGGCTGTGACATACGGACGGACGGACAGACAGACAGACAGACAGACAGACAGACATGACGAATCTATAAGGGTTCCGTTTTTTGCCATTTGGCTACGGAACCCTAATGATATTAGAAACCTCAAGATCATTTTTGAAGATCTATTCATAGATACCCCACATGTATGGGTTTGATGAAAAAAAAATTTTTGAGTTTCAGTTCTAAGTATGGGGAACCCCCAAAATTTATTGTTTTTTTTTCTATTTTTGTGTGAAAATCTTAATGCGGTTCACAGAATACATCTACTTACCAAGTTTCAACAGTGTAGTTCTTATAGTTTCGGAGAAAAGTGGCTGTGACATACGGACGGACGGACAGACAGACAGACAGACAGACAGACAGACAGACAGACAGACAGACAGACATGACGAATCTATAAGGGTTCCGTTTTTTGCCATTTGGCTACGGAACCCTAAAAAACTTGAGAGGTGTCAAGGGACACCCGGATGTAACGAAGTTCCTTGCAGTCAGTACTAGGATAGCAAAAACATGCAGCAAGTGTGCCAAAAGAAATCTAAGGTACCTATTAAATTTCGTGAGAAATCACACTCGCTTGCATGTTTTTGCTATCCTAATACTCTGGCTTGCTTTCTATGTAAAAAAAACTACGACGGCAAAAAGTGTCATTACCTGTCAAAAAGTGTCGTTACCAAATTTTCCGCCGAACGAAGTTCCAACTACTACGGGGTTATGAGTGTTAGCGTTTATTTAATATATCCTAGACTGTACCACCGCACCGATGAGATCGTTTACTTTCTTGGCTAAGCTATCGCCTCCTAAAATGACCTATCAATCGGTAGATAGCTAATGTACTCGCCCTCGCTCATGGCCCATGGACAATGGAATGGACATCGGTAACGCTACCTTAGGCATCACCCGTACCGCCAAGAAAGAAGAGAACTGCTGGCACCTGGCAACAGCCCCCACGCTGAGTCGCTTTTTTCTCCTTAACTAAGAAGAAAGCACTTATTGGTTCAATATTATTAGTTGATTCATATTTTCTAGTAGGTAGGTCATTGCTCAACAGTCAACATCCAACGCGCGATAACACCCGCTCGTTACACGCGCCATTGTTGTTATAAATTGTTGGCTTTGTTATAAATTATTACAATCAATGTGCCGGAACACCTGTTACAAATTAATGTGAACATTTATTAAAAGCAAACACTTTATTGTACACGACACGATGCGACGCGACGACGCGACGTCTAACACGTTATATAAATTACTTTACCTCGCCCTACCACATACACAATATGACAGTAATGTCTACTTTAGATCTAAACATGCAATAAACGGTTAATGTTTTATGTTTTTAATATACTCAGTAATTTAATACCACCTAAGTAAATATTAAGTTTAACCATCCAATAAATCCTTAATAATAATCCTAAATAAAGCCTTAACAAACTTTAAAGTTAATGCACAATTCATTTTATTCATTCAATTTAAGTAAAAAAAAAAAAAAAAAAAAAAAAAAAAAAAAATTAAATAATGAAACGGGAGTTTCTTTCTTTTACCATATAACCAATATCCTTCTCGTCAATTACCTCGCTTTATAATACCTTAATTATTTTATGAATGTGATCGCAACAAAGTCGTCTCATCTAAAGTGCTCTTATTCATAGGCCCAGCACAGAATAAACAATGCTACGTTACCTTACCGCACTGTTTCGCAACCGCTTCCTGACTCCCTTAGGGCCTAATGACGACGACAGCCAGAACATTGATGATATACGTCTGACGCCATGGCTCTCATTGTCACGCCAGCCTTCTAGCCCTGTGATGTAATCTGGCGCTAGTTGCTGTTAGAATTATCGACATCCTTTTTAGGGTTCGTAGTCAAAACGCTTTTCATTTTTCGATTTAGACGTCCGTTTGCAAAATATTCACCTAGCTGTCACGCACTTGGACGGTTTTATTGAATCTAGGAGAGATTATTTTTAAAAGCTACGCGCAATACATGTTTGAGCGTTAAGTTAACCTATTTTTAATTAACTCGCCTCAACGCAACCAGAAAGACAATATTTCTTAGTAAGTAGAAAGTCCGTCAGTAATTTTGCGAGAAAACTTTCGCAGGTCCCAGAACTCCACAGAAATCTTTATTAATCTTGAAGCGTCTTGGTAGGTATACTCGTAGCGAGCTGGCCACATCTGGCAATATCGGGTGCTGTCCGTCTTGCGTCCCATTTGTCTCGTCTGCCCTTCGTTGCCGCCATTAGACAGGTTTTATGTGGAGGGAATTAATCTATATACGAATTTATGTAGTAACCTTACAACCTTGTCTGTACTAATTAGGTTTGAGCCCTTATAGAAGATAGAACCTGGGGCTCACTACGATGCCATGTGTATAGAAGAAACAGCTGCATAATAAAGGTCGTTTTGATCTGGATATTGTTGTAGAGTGAGAGCAACTTCTAATGATCAAAATTTAGTATCCTGTGACTTCTATGATTATGAGAAGGAGATCAACTCATTGGAATGATCTTAATGAGTAGGTGAAATGAAATGAAATTAAATGCAATAAAAGATTTTAGATTTACAATTTGTAGCTTAATGAATTCAACTTGATAATAAATTATGAAACGCAGATCAGATACCTATAATTATTTCAGATTTCAGAGCATCATTTATTATAACAATGCCATTATTATGTTAAATACTGTTACGATAATAATCAGGTTTATACAGATCAATTAACAATGGGCTTGTATTTATCTATTTAATTTATTTTATCTCGTAAACTATAAATAATGAAGGGCTCCCGAGGTAAGTTTGCCGAAGGGGTTACCAAACAACGCCAAATATTTACAATTACCTAGTACAATATCCTCTGACTATCTTAATCACTTTTTTTGAGAATTATTGCAATTGATTTAAGGTCAATAAAAATCAGATTCTGCTAACTTGTTTTATTTATAATCTTGCATAAATACATACATACGAAGAAGGCCTGAAACCCGTTTTTATTACTGGTTCTCCGACACTGCTACCGAATCACATTAAAATGTTTGATTCATCTCATTGTTGATTCTAAAAGGAGGATTCTCATCTACATATCATAGTGGGAGAACAAAGAAGGCTAATACTTAAAAAAATAGTTATTTAATTCTACACAACATGACATATTACAAATGAATGAAAAAAAAATAAACATAATTTTCACATCAAAATATTAAGCAACCTGTCCGTTCCTCATAAATATCCCCAGTCAATATAATCTTGGACTAACCCCGTGACTTGCGCCGCAAACATTTCGTCCGGTACTATTCGCAGCTCCGATAAAGACAGCTTCTTCACATCGAAACCTTCATCAATGTGTGTGTACGTGAATACAGACAAGAACAAACCAAACACTAGACCAAGCTCCAACCTCTCTTCATAGTCATCTTCGAACTCTTGCCGGGAGTATGTCGTATTGACGTCCAAGTCGAAGTAGCCCAAGAATTTGCTAAAGTGATCAAAGTAAACTTCTTTCAAGTAGCTCAAATGCTTCCTCCTGAAATCCCGATCGGTAGAAGTAAATATTATGAAGAGGAGATCGTTGACAGGACTCCCGTAGTATATCAGCTGGTAGTCAATTGGCTGAACTTCAGTTGGTTCCCCTTCCTGGAAGATTAAAATGGATAGACACAAGATAAATTAAAAGTTGCCCTCAATAGCTATGTCCACACCAGTGCGGTTTCATGGTTGTCTGGTAGTTTGATGTAATTGTAATCGAAGACCACAGGCGACTCATCTGTTTGTTTTTTAGTTATGTATAAAAGAAAGCCTCTTACCCACAATAACCAGGGACTGGTAAAAGGTAGCTTATTGCTCTATAATGAACAATTAATTATTGCACTGATTGTCAGAGATCAGTTTCATCGTGACCAAAGTAGTGAAATTAACTGACGATAGATTTTATGTGACGCCTGCGTCAGGTGTGTTGAATTCACAATCCGACCAAATATGGCTTTCGGTAATAAAGTAAAGATTTGTTTTGATGCAAGCAAGTAAAAAAAATACTCTCTACAATAAACAATAATGCCAAGACATATCTAATCTAAGGGCCGTATTGGGGCGGCTTAGAATACTAACCCCAATCTCACGCCGGATGGGTGTCGTAAGAGGCGACTAAATCCGGCCCACTGGTGGTAGGGCCCTCGGAGGGATTATATTGGTAATATTGATTTTAACTGATAAATTAACACCATTATTACTATTATCATTTCTTATTGGTAATTGTTCATCGTATTCTGTTAAGCATATTTATTTGAATACTTACCACTTCCTTCACCATGATATTTAGAAACTTGTAGTCTCCGTGGCAGAGACACCCATTTAAAGGCACATCATCTATTACATATTTACAGTACGTTCGAATCATCCTCTGAGCGTAGTTTGAAATTGTATCCCTAGCTTTACCATTCATAACTTGGTTAGTGGCAGCAATTATGTTATGCATAAACCCTTTCATATCACTATTCATAGTAAATGGGCTATTGATCACTTTAATTTTGCCGTCAAAATATTTTGGCATTCTCTTTTTAATGACATAGGACAATGCGTGGAACTTTGCAAGTTTTATTATTGACAATTCTAAAAATTTCAGCGGTATCACTTGCGTTTTGTCGTATGTTTTAAATCCTTTTTTAGATAGATTTTCCATAATTACAGAATCATTATCACTATTATAGTGTTTTAAAAATGTAAATCTTTCCATGACAGGAACATTAGCCGCATCCTGTAGACTTGAGCATATTCTGTTAAAGTCGTTGTAAATAAATAGTTCTGAACAATATATGTCAGACATCTTTGATACTGTAATTTTTTCTAACGTGATAGATTTTTTTATAAATAACGGCGTACATTTTTTTCCATAAACTGTTTCGCCAGTTATGTCCACTTCGTACAAGACACTTGTAAAATTACCATTTAGTGGAACAATCTTCTTTTCTATCTCATGTTTTATGTACCCCTCTTCCTTGATTATATTTTGAATTGATTTCTCCAGCGATATTGGAAATTCGTCAGAAATGTCTTCACAATGATTGTAATTGGTTCCATTTGCCATTGTTGAATCAAGTAACAAGAAATTATTAAATAATATAAAATTACACTAAATTCACACTACTTTATTACTACAATAAATCTTGCGGACTACCGCGCAGTGCATATTCAGTAACTATATCAGGTTTTAAGTTTACTTAGGAAGTAAACAAATCAAGTAATTTAATTTCTTTATCTAAAGTCCTCTATTTGTAAAGGATTCGTCAGTTATCATTTGTATCGTTCATCATGATTGTGAGAAAAAATTATAACGGATGTTACTACATATTTACATATATAATTTACGCAAGCGAAGGGTATTTTACATATTGTCTTAGGTATAACCCCTTCGGCAAGGTTACCTCGCGGCCTCGGGAGCCCTCCATTATTTAGAGTTTATGAGATAAAATTAATTAAATTTTATTTTATTAATTGATCTGTATAAACCTGATTATTATCGTTACATAGTTTAATCTATATCTATATCTTAATATATATAAATTACGTGTCACGTTGTTTGTCCGCGATGGACTCCTAAACTACTTAACCGATTTTAATCAAATTTGCACACCGTGTGCAGTTTGATCCAACTTGAAAGATAGGATAGCTTACATCTCAATACAATTTATAGTCGCAATATTATTTTATTGCAATTTTTTTTGACAGAACGAAGTCTGTCCGGGCAGCTAGTATATTATAAAACTGTAACTCGATAATGTCTGTACATTGAAGATATTTATGAAAATTTGGTATCAGGGGACTATATAGGAGCAATAGATTGCAAATCTGTCATTTTTAAAAATCTTGTCTGTCTGTATGTTTGACACCGCATCACGCCAAAACCACTGGATGAAATTGAATGCGGTTTTCACAGTTGTTTTACTGGTGGTCTAACTTAGAATCTGGTGTATGTTTTATCGTGATACGTCGCTTAGAAGCCGAGATATCAATAAATAGGACTTTTTGATACGCCACATAACAGTAAGAAATACTGAAAGTGCCCGATACAGGGATATAAGAGACTGTTTAGTATAGGAAATATACGTTATTTCTTCAAAAAAATCAATGCGTACAATTTTTTTTTTTAATTTATGATTTTGCAGTGAATTAGTTCTGCTAATCAACAACAGATGTCAGTGTAGGCAACTAGAAGCCATAATTAAAAAATGTAAGTAGGTCTGAAAACGAGTCAATAAATCTTTTATTGAAATTAATGTGTAACTATACATATTTACAATATTTAAAACATTGGGGTTTTAAGAAATTAATTACCCTACTCAATCAATAACACAACTATGTATGTTAGATTGTGCTATCAGATTCCTAAATTCAATTCACTGTATGATAGTGTTGGTTAGAGTTAGTGATAATAATGACACAATTTAGGAAAATTTTATTATCAAATATTGTTTTTTCTGTAGATAAATAAAAATCTTAAATTTTGACAAAGTATTACAATTTAGATTTTCTTATTGTGATGTAGGAAAAGGCACATAGAAAGTAGATAATATTAAAAATACAAATCACAGTAAGTAAGAAATTAAAATATTTGCGAATAATCGTCTACTGGTGTCAGTGTACGTACCACGTACGTGGGCGTACCAAGCCGGCCCCGCATAGGCTAATAAAATTATGACCGGACGTAAGTGCAATACAAATAACTAAAATATTTCTGAATTTGCAAATAGTCTAAATTCTCATCATCCGCCATGGATGACTAAAAGCATCGTCCGTGATCAGATCTGACTAAAGGCATATCACCCATTGGTTGTTGTTCAAGAAAGAAAACAAGAATGAAAAAATAATAAAATATGAAGATGATTATATTTCCATTCTGTTAAGTTTAGAGGGACTTATTTATGATTTAGCAGTGAGTTATTTATTATTTAAATAGTAGTAAAAATAAACTAATGTTATGGTAATGCAGGCACGCTGTTTAATCCACCAATGGCGAATCAGTTCAAAGAATGAGTTTCTTCTGAAACGTTTTATAGGTATAAAATATACGTCTGGTATTTGGGCCAGGTTCTTGGACACTTAAAAATCCCAAAGTCATTCAGGAATAAACTCAGGAGAAGTAGAGTCTCCCGGTTGAGAGGCGGGCCCTGCTGTCGGGTAGGGGATGCTTTCATTACCATAAATCTAGCTGGTACCGCGGTTGTCAAACTCCCCAGATAGTCGGGGGGGCTCCTTTGACTCTTCACGCAGAAGCGTTTATCATTTAGCTCTCAGGCAATCAAATACGGAGGGGCGAGCGGTCCCTGAGCGACTCATGTAGCCCGTGGTCGGCGCGATCAAACATTGACCGAGAAACCTAACATGGTACACCAGGTACCTGCTAAACCACCCGATCCGATCATGGAGACAGAGAGGCGCGGCGGCGCGGCGGCGCGGCGGCGGCGGCAGTTTACGTGATCTGGTGAGCAGCATGGGGACCGTCTTACAGACATTACTTGCTCAGATGAAAACACATAATAAGTCGTAAAGAAGGAAGAAGTAGTGCCAATGAATCATTACGTAATTAAAATGGAAAAAGAATTCGATTACTTTAGGTTTTGCTGTTTATACTTACGTGGAAAAATTTGTCGAAGTCTATGAATAAATAGGAGCAGTCCAGTATTCCAGTAGTCTGAATTAAACTAGCATTTATAATCTCCAACTCCTACAATCTCCTGGTTTAATTTCGGGAAGGTGTAGTCAAAGTAAAAGTTTTTTTTCAGTTGTCTTTATTTATCTCAGTATATCTTAATTGACCAGGGCTGAAGCCTTTGAAAATGGTAAGTGAAAAAATAATAGAAAAATAATAGTAGGATGAAACCCATTGAAAAAGGAAGAGAATATAACAAAAATGAAAGGAAAAATAATTTACGGGCGATCTGAGGTCGGGAAGTGGGGGGGGGGGGGGGGTGAGTTTTTGATGGTAAAAAACGGTTTATCTCGATTTCCAGCAAAACTACAAGTCCTATGGAAAATAGTTACAAAATGGCAAAGTTGTAGGTAATAGAAAGATCTACAAGTTTTCGATTTACACTTTTTTCCATATAATCTCAAAATTTATGTAAAAAGTTCAATAACCATGAAATTTGGTGAAAACTTAACTTTTTATGTTCCAAACACTGTAATTTTTTTGATTTAAAATATTTCTTATTTCACCTTATTTTGACTTAACATCGAAAAAGCACCCTAATTATTTTCAATCGAAAATTTTCACGTCAAAATATCTGCTTTTTTAAAAAAGTCTGTGGGATTTTTTTCTTTGAAATCTCTACCTTTTGATGGTATAAAAATACATTATTTATGGTAGCTGCTACGAAATAACAGGTGGTAAGGCCCAACCATTGGCCATATTATTATTGTATTAGGGTCTGGGTTGGGTTGGGTCTGGTGGTGTATCTTAGGGACAGACTATGTAACTCCAGAATGGGTGAGAATAACAGTTTTAAAAATATTTGTTGATGGTCACGTTGACATAGCAAAACCAGTACAACATTGAACAATTCAAGATCTGATGGTGTACGTGTATATAAAATCCCACAAATATTTCTTAGGCGTACCTATAATAAGATATTTTTTTACTCTCGCTAAAACGGCTAAATGGATTTAGATGAATTTTGGCTCATAGATATTCCATATCCCGCATCAAAGAACAGGGTGCATGTTCGTCGGGATCAGGTCATTTGAGTTCGGAGATGGATCAGCTTCTTCATCAGGTCAAGGGTATAATTTAGTTTGGAAGTTGGGTTTACAGGTTATTTATTGTTTTAGGGTTTTGTTCCTCAAAAGAAAAAACATAACCCTTAAAGGATCACTTCGTTGTCCGTCTGTCTGTCTGTCTGTCGACCTTATTTTCTCAGGAACACATGGAGATATCATTAATTGTTAATTGATCACTATGTCCAAGCATAGGAACGACAGTTTTACAGTGGCAAAGTTAAGTTTGTTACTGAATCATTTAATATTGCTCTTATGTTCGGTTCTCTAAAGTACAAAACCCTTGGTGCAAAAAAACTCGCATTTCCCGGGATGTTTTTTAATTACTTTAATTTCATTCTCAAGTCCACGCAGACGAAGTCGCGGGTAAAAGCTAGTACTTATATTAATAATGGTATTGTTATAATAAATAAAATCAATGTAATCAATACATTATGGTCAACAATGATCGGAGTGGCTGCCACTCTAAGTTATTATTAGTATTGGTAATAAGTGGATGTTTGAAAGATATCTGTTGGCTGGAGATTCCCGATATCGATAACCGTCTGATATGCATGGGCATAGTCACAACAGCATATTATAATTCGCTCAATATTTGACTCGTCATCAATTAAGTTTGGTTTCTTTTGATAATTTATATGGATGGAATACGAAAAATTAGTAGGGGTTTCTTTTGACATCATTAATTAAATACTTTGTTTGAAAAAGTTATATAACAAAAACAATATTTTTTTTTTGTTTTTTGGCTCTCCTGAAAAGTCGTGTTTTGTCCTTTACGACAATTGAAATTTCCGGTATCGATATAATTCGCTCAATATTTGACTTGGCTAGTTTTCATTAGTTAGGTATCAACAAACCAAATGTGAGAAATATAATATTTTATACAAATACTAGCTGCCCGGACAGACTTCGTTCTGTCAAAAGTTTTTTTTTGGGATGTAAGCTATCCTATCTTTCAAGTTGGATCAAACTGCACACGGTGTCCAAATTTGATTAAAATCAGTTCAGTAGTTTAGGAGTCCATCGCGGACAAACAACGTGACACATAATTTATATATTATTATATTAAGATAATATAGCTTGCAGGTACATGAAAATTAGCCAAGTTAAATGTAGAGTTTGAATTACATGTTGTTGTGACTAAAAATTTAGGATTTTTTACGCAGAACTTGGCAGCCATTTCATCTCATTTCAATACATCTCAATTCTTTTTTTTTTGAACAAGGCTCTCATTTCACATTTATGTTTTTGATGAGATAATAATTACTCTACTACTCCCTGCCCCATCTCTCAGCTATATACCTACGAACTACGGTATCACAGTCATGGTCATAGTATGATTCTAGTTTAATTTGAATGATAAGAACCGGAATTTCATAACATGTTCTAAACAACGCAGCAGTTTTAAGTATTTTGTAACAGACGTTTTGTAAGCCGATATTACGTCAGCCAACATACTACCACGAACTGCTAACGTGCCGCCAGCCTACGATTTACAGCCAACTTGTTGCTGCCGAAGCCACAGCCAGAGCCACAGCCAAAGCCAAAGCCAAAGCCATAGCCAAAGCCAAAGCCAAAGCCAAAGCCAAAGCCAAAGCCAAAGCCAAAGCCAAAGCCAAAGCCATATCCATAGCCACAGCCATTGCCATTGCCATAGTCAAGCCCGTTATATTGACGATTCCCTTCAGCTACAGCTAGGCCAGCCAAGCCAACGCAGCCAGACGGTGAAGGGAATACATCAATCGTATTATAGTGTAGCCTTTGCCATAACAATACTTTTTGGATAGAAGTACCTAAAGAATAAATTAGGTGAGATTGACGGTCGGGTTGTCATGGAGATATTATTATTGATACATGTCAATGGAAAGAAAGTAAAAGCTTAACAAGAAATTGTGTATTTATTTCGTAGATTTTATACTCAGAAGTGGGATGAACAGTAAAGAAAATATCTAACATGAAAATACGTTAAAAACCACGGCTACAAACATCTGCGTCTGAGGATGATAAGAAGACGAATGCCCGAGCATCACAGAGTACTAAATCACTACGTTTTACCGAGCATTTCAGCGTCAGACGCCTGGAGAACTGTATGAGGGATTATTATGTGCACTTAACGATTATCGCGGTATACCTCAATACGGTAAAAATTTACGGGGTCCACGCCAAGACTTATGTAAGCACTGGAAGCCAAGTTAATGTGCTAAACATAAAAGTGGCAAGCGTTTTATCCCTTGAAGTGAGACGTACAAACTATGTTCGGATTTTCTGGCGAACTAACCCTGAACCAAGATGAATGAAGCAGATATGCTTATTGGGTAGCCGGCAATGATGTTGTATGTATAGGGAGGGTAGCCGGTCATTGATACTGAAGGTATGACTTTGTCAGTGAGTAAGAGCGTCCGTTAACCGATTTAACAAAAAAGAACGTGAAATGGACATGGGGTACAGATCAAAATGATAGTTTTGAAGGTCTAAAAAAACAGTTTCTGCTTCGAACCCATCTTAGCTCTGTACAATCCTAAGCTGCGACCTCAGATTAAAGATTTTAATCTGAGAAAGCGACAAATAGCGCCGTTAGGGTTAACACTAAACTGCATGATTTGTACTCAGGATAAGGGGCGTCAGAGGAGTACTTGGTCACAAAAGTTTTGTGGGTTTGGTTTCAGTTCAGCAGATGCATTAAGACCTGATAGGAGTATTGTCTCAGTCAGCGATTAGATAGTGGTAGTAGTTCCGATTAGCAACTAGAAGCCGAAGATTTAATAGACTGACTGGAGAGCTAATTGTTTTTGTGTTTTCCCATTGCGGGAGCAATTGTTACAGGATGGCCGAATGTAACAGACGTTTTGTAAGCCGATATTACGTCAGCCAACATACTACCACGAACTGCTAACGTGCCGCCAGCCTACGATTTACAGCCAACTTGTTGCTGCCGAAGCCACAGCCAGAGCCACAGCCAAAGCCAAAGCCAAAGCCATAGCCAAAGCCAAAGCCAAAGCCAAAGCCAAAGCCAAAGCCAAAGCCAAAGCCAAAGCCAAAGCCATATCCATAGCCACAGCCATTGCCATTGCCATAGTCAAGCCCGTTATATTGACGATTCCCTTCAGCTACAGCTAGGCCAGCCAAGCCAACGCAGCCAGACGGTGAAGGGAATACATCAATCGTATTATAGTGTAGCCTTTGCCATAACAATACTTTTTGGATAGAAGTACCTAAAGAATAAATTAGGTGAGATTGACGGTTGGGTTGTCATGGAGATATTATTATTGATACATGTCAATGGAAAGAAAGTAAAAGCTAAACAAGAAATTGTGTATTTATTTCGTAGATTTTATAATTTCTATAAATATAATATAACCAAAATGGAACATGTCATATCTTGGTAATCTTATCTCTGCTAATGACAGCATAGTTAACTAAAAATCTAAACATTAATCAAACTAAGATTTAGAACGTAGGTCTCCCGAACGGAGTGGCCCGAGTTCAAATCCTGGCACGCACCTCTTAAGTTTCAATTATTATGTGCGTTAATATTAGAAGTTAACTAGCTGCCCGGACAGACTTCGTTCTGTCAAAAAATATTGCAATAAAATAATATTGCGACTATAAATTGAGATGTAAGCTATCCTATCTTTCAAGTTGGATCAAACTGCACACGGTGTGAAAATTTGATTAATATCGGTTAAGTAGTTTAGGAGTCCATCGCGAACAAACAACGTGACACGTAATTTATATATATATAGGAAAAAGGGTATTCTACGGTGTTGGTTATTCAATAATATTCCTTTTACTTTGCTCCATGATATTATATTTCTAGTTCTCCTAACGTTCACATCAATACTTTCAAGTACTTCAACACTACGTGATCATCCGTTATATCTTATTGACAATTCCTTCCTCTAAATATGACATGTCGTTTCTTATATGCCAACCTCTGCATCGGACAAGCGTTGTAGAATAAAGAGGTCCGTCCCTGGACCTTCACTGGAGATTCGTGGCCTCACCGACACGGCTATCCTGACGTGCGCTCGTCCTCGTGCGCGCTTTAATTTATCTTGGTACATCATCATCATGCTTCTTCTATCTACTGCTCCACAAGGCATGGTCCTCCGCTTATGATCTCATCCAGCAATACCAGTCGCCCTCATAAGAGCGTCAGTGTATCGGGCTGTTGGTGTTCGTGGTCTCCATTCTAACTCCTGGCTCCACAACTCGTTGTTTTCGTATCACGCACACGGCCATCGCTGACGACCCACACGACCTCGTGTGGATAATCAGAATCCTGTAAAAACAGTCTCAACAGTATTTTGTTCGGCTATTTTGACTACATTAACCTGATTCACATTAATTTTATTTTCGTCATTCATCACATCATTATTAATTTACAGTCAAGAATAATTCGCTCATTAAGTCTGATATTTTAAATGTGGACACTTAAAATATAGTGGAGATAACTATGGTTTGGCCATTTGGTTACCAATCTGGTTCATAAGACTCTACGGAACGTCGCAATTATGTTATTGTCGTCTGGTCCGGATTATACCCTGCAGACACCTGGTCCAGTCTCTCTAAGACTCTCCAGGTACAACGTCCCTTCAGTTCTATGCTGGCCCGGACTCATTCACATTTCTTTTCCTCTTTTTTTTGACACCTTTTTTTACAACTTTTTTTTTATCATAACTCTTTTTTTTTACTCCATTTTTTTTACAATTTCATATTGTTACTAGGTACTCTTTTTTTACCTTTTGTTTTCACTTATCTCTTTTTTAAACTCTTTTTTCTCTCTTTTTTTTCTCTCTTTTTTCACATCTCTTTTTTTCACTCCTCTTTTTTTTACTCTTTTTTTTACAATAGCCATTGTTGCGAAACTCATTAAATTGATATCATCATGCAATCCTTCTTTTACTATACCATCAGACCGACCATAGTTTCTCTACGTGACTTACATCTGACTTACACAAGTCTAACGAGTCTACTGACAAGAAGTCGCTATTCACCATAACGAACTCGCATCATAAGGAACCCGATAGCAAAAACTTCGAACTGTCAACAATTGCAACAGCTTACTCTTAGTTTTCAAATTAGGTTTCATAACTTTCAACCATTTATTAAATTTAGACAAATAAAAGAATGTCACTGTCATTGACTGAAAAACCCTCATTTAAAGACAACGTAATTTCGTTCTTTAAATACGAATGTCAGGCAAATAATTTTAAGAATGATTCGTTTAAATTCAATACCAGCAACAACATTATCTACACGCTCATCAGCCCCATAATCATAGAAAACTTCACAAAATCACCTGTATGATCAAAGTATGCCTGAAGACGGTTGTGACGACACTCATTCTGCCATCACCTAATCTAGCACCGCTCACGCAGCAGACAGGTCCTGGGTCTCTTGGTTTCTCGTGGCTGGCGTGGTAGATCATTATTCCATGTGTCATCGATTTTCCGCAACTGAAAAATGAGTAAGGTTAATTTCACTCGTATGATATCAGGTATCACATTTGATGCTAGACTAAGGCTACTTATCTGCGATCCGTAGTTACGTCCATTTCCATCAACATGTTCCTCGAAGAAATTTTAGTCGTCACCTCATATTTAAAAATCGACATTCGCGTTTCAGCACATCGTACTCCGAAAGGTCTACATATTGGATGGCTTCGTTTGTTTGAACTGTCACATCACCACATTTCGCATTATCCACACCGATTATATTATAAAATTCGACGATTCTCATTTTATTGCGTTTTGGATTGTTTAATTTCTCATTGCAAAATTTTCCTCAAATGTCATCCGAACTAGTGTCATTCCTCATTTATTTTCCACATTTGTGGGCAAGTCCTTTCCTGAGGTCCTTTCCAACACTTCTGATATGGGAGAAGAGGTATTCTACGGTGTTGGTTATTCAATAATATTCCTTTTACTTTGCTCCATGATATTATATTTCTAGTTCTCCTAACGTTCACATCAATACTTTCAAGTACTTCAACACGACGTGATCATCCGTTATATCTTATTGACAATTCCTTCCTCTAAATATGACATGTCGTTTCTTATATGCCAACCTCTGCATCGGACAAGCGTTGTAGAATAAAGAGGTCCGTCCCTGGACCTTCACTGGAGATTCGTGGCCTCACCGACATATATTAAGATTATTACTTGCACTTAGTCTTGCTTCGGTGAAGGAAAACATCGCGAGGAAACCTGCACACCGGAGAGTTCTCCATAAAGTTCTCAAAGGTGTGTGTGAAGTCTACCAATCCGCACTTGGCCAGCGTGGTAGACTATGGTCTGTATCCCTCACATTGTGAAAGGAGACCCCGAGCCCAGCTGTGGGACAATTATGGGTTGTTGCTTTAAGCTACAGTTTGCGACTGCATTTCATACTGATATTATAAATATGAAAGCGAATTTGTTTTTTATGCTTTTATGCCTACACCGAATTTACAGAGAAGGACTCCATCGCATATTATAAGGTGTACAAAACCGCGAATAAAAGCTATTTGCTGCAACATTCGGTAATTTATTTGACATTGGATTAAATATTCCATATAATATGAGCATTAATTTTTTCAATGTGAAACATTAAATTTAATAATACTAGTTTGGACTTCTGGTGCTGTTAAAACGATCGACCCATTAAAAAGGCTCGTTAATCGGTGAAAGTCCATAAAACAAATGGTGAAAACACGGGAAGATCTAATACGTCATTAGTGTCCACTTGGATTACTCCAGGGATTGTTTTTTCACTAAATGTTACTTTGATATCGTAGGGTTGCCAAAATATGCATCTACAATCGAGCCACATAATTGTATTCAAGATAAAATGAGAATACTTTAGGCGATATAGGTTCTGTTCCAAATTAGAATTTAGGAATATTCATGTTATACTATAAACCTATACTGTGAAATCGTTTGGTTCTCATGTTTGAGACACATTATTACGAGTATAACTTACCTTCTCCATATTTTGTTTAAATTAATGAAAGAGCTACGTACTCAATAACGATATAAAGGTTCATTTTTACTAAATTATTTTATCAATATCCCTATCAATGGCAAGTGTGCCGTCAACAATCGGTTCATCGCTATTGTCGTGTACCTCACTCCCTGGGGTGACAGAAGCATGGACGACGATGACCATAAAACTTGCTTATATTTGTTGGGTTGCTCATCCGTCAGCCTTTACAAGTCCACAGCTGGAAACATACCTCTCCAAATAAGACGCAAGTGATCAACGTCGCCCATGGACATCAGCAAACCAATAACCATAAAGGCAAAGGCATCACCGATGCATTGCCGACCCAAAAAGGAGTTGGGAACCCGCTACTCCTATTTACTATGGATTTTACTTTTTTCCAATCTTTTCTTATTATCTGAAGTGGTGCGAGTCGAGCAACCCTGATAATCCAACTGTGATTTATGTTTGAATGTCGATTAGCGGCGCGGGATTAGTGGGATTGCGATTTCACCATCCCGCGGGATTCAACGCTTATTTTTGTAAGATACCAAGTGAGAAATGGCCAAAAGGATTTTATGTTGCCAATATAGGTAGGTACTTATTTTGTTTTAATAGATTTCTTTATTTAAAATTTCATTGGTAGGTGTTATAAATTCAGAACGAATATTTTTTTAAGAAGAACCTATTTAGTAGCCAGGAAGGCTATTCAGGTTTGTAACTTGACAGCGGAGTTTCAAAATTGACGTTCGAGTTCTAGGATCACTTCACTTCGCAAGTGCGTACTAGATGATTAGATGACATATCAATACGATGCAAGTTCGCTTTTGTTTTGTAACTTGACAGCGGAATACACGATGAGTTTCTAAATTGAAGTAAGAGTTCGAGACTCCCTTCACCTCGCAAGTGCGTGCCAGATGATTAGAGAATCACATATCAAGATCTCGGACTCGAACTTCAATTTTGAAACTCATCGCGGATTCCGCTGTCAAGTTACAAAAGTGAATAGTCTTGCTGGGCCGCACAAGCGTTGGTTAGGTAACTCCGATCACTTAAGTAAATGTAATTCAACGAATACCGACGGCATGCTCCTAGTACGAGTATGTATGAAGTATGTTGCAGGTTTCACAGCGGTACGTTTCAGGCTCATCGTCAGCCCGCTCACGTGGCGATTAGTGCGGGCAAGTGACATCCGGAGTCCGGACACTATCATGTACGAGTTAATTTTAAATTGCTGCGTGATGCCTCCGGAATAAATAATGATTAATATGGACTAAGAAATACGGAAAATTACGCTAATATCTATTATTTGTTATAGACTAGTAACGGCCCTGGCTTCGCACGGGTAATCTAAGCCGCGGTAGCCACATACGAAAAAGAAGAACGAAAGAACGAAAAAAGAAAAACTAAAAACATTCGATTTTTTTACACTGACAATATCTTTTTGATTTCATTGCAATAAGACAAATATTACCTATGCACTTGTTAATTATAGTTAATTTCATTAATTAGTTGTTTTCCCAAGCTAACTATAACACTATACAACTTTTAAATGTACATGTCTAAAGAATACCACATCGTACGCAGAATACCGTCACATCTTTGGAAGTCACGTCGAGTACGGTCTAAGGTTAATGAAGTTGGGTAAATAAAGGTACGTTATAACTCTTTACTACAATACTTTACATATTTTAGATGTCACCGGTATGTCGCCATGTCGGTGGTGTATGGTAGTATTACTCCACCAGACAATATAATACAATTTAAAAGTAGTGCGACATAGCCGCACGCACCTTAGTTAGTGCTCACGGCCCGTGCCCGCCTTTGTCATACCAAATGATATCTATGGCGACATGGAGGTAGTGCTACATGGCTAGAAGTGTCGGGCTATTTTCAACCATTCGAGTTGGCCTGATAGTAGAGGCCCCTGCTTAAATAGCGAGGGGTCTCAAGATACTCGATCGGCCAACATTTATTTTGTATGATGGGTAAAAATGTTTTTCCTCAGGTTATGACTATGTGTTTTATTATTACCAGTCCATTGGTATACCGAGGCTGATAGGCAGCTGCCCTCCACACCTAACTACCTCGTACTGTCGCCCATAAATATGGGTTAACTTTTGAAAACATCTGATTCCCTTCCCCCTGGAAAAAATAAAAACGTGTGTGTATGTACGCACATAAGAAATTATACTTACCTCTTACTCATAAGTACCTCTCACTCGCACTCACGACCCGGCGCGCGCTAGCAATCCAAAACAACTCCAGCGAATGCTGTGCGCCTGTGCACCTTCATCAAGTCACTTTTTGGCTGTTGCATCGTAAAAATTTTACTCTCATATTTTTTCCAAGCGCCGTATAAGAAGTATAAAATTATTTCTTCTGTGATATAACTTCAAAAATGATTTGTACCCAATCCAAAAAATATTGATTAACCCCCACCGGGCCAGAAGCTGAGTGCGCCCATGGAGTGGGGCCTTGTGGACCCATGGTGAGTCAATTCGTGTTGTAATTGTTGGTGCGGGGAGATCTTTTGTTCTCCGTATAAGTTATTAGATTAAATATTTATTTTGTTCACATCCAGCCGCCTATATAAGACGCTAGCGATGTCGCTATGATGTCGCCGCGGCGCGCGCTGTAAATCTGCGCGTGCGCATTGTCCATTGAAAGCGCCTGTTTATGTGGCCCGGCCGCCGCTATGAGGAAACGATACTTGCGATGATATAATCCATCCATATTATTACATAGGATTATTAAAATAGCGCATAAATAATGAATATTATCATCATAATTATTCTACATGAGTTTAGGGATTTAACGGACTTAATCCGTCTTCCACCAAACCGCACTGGAGCAGCGTGGTGGAGTATGCTCTAGGCCTTATCTAGAGGGGAAATAAGTATGTAGTAGTGGGTGGTTAATGGTTTAAAGCCAATCCATCCTCCTAGAGTGTTATCTAAGCCAAGTCGTGGTGAATTCAGAGGCAGTGGGTCCAGGGTCCACCTGTTAGGGTTTGTACCCTGGACGACTAGACTAGATTTCGTTATTGCATGCGGTTGGTATGGCTTTTCAGAATACACGAAGAAATACGCAAAGTGAACATGAAAGCGCATTGGTTTAGTTAGACATAGCTTTAGTTTATTATAGATACCTTTAATAAGTATTTTCCCAGATTCTCTAGATATTTTCTGTAACATAAAAATTGTCAAATGTCGGTGGTTTATTAAAGCAAGATGCAATATAACATGCAATATATACAATATAACATACTCGTATTATGCAAAATAATCTAAATTTTACTAACAAAAAATAACCGTTGAAGTCGGTTACTCAAAAACTACTTGTCAGATCTCGTTCAAATTTATGTGGAAACACATGACAAGCACCTGCTTTCAATTAAAAAAAGAATCATCGAAATCGGTTGGCGTGATATTGAGTTATTCGTCAATTTGTCGCGCACATCATAATACAAATTTACGACTTATGTGGTTTTCTCATGGATGTCATTGTTAGATCTCAATGAAATTTATGTGGGACCACATGACAGCTACCAGCTTTCGATTAAAAAAAGAATCATCAAAATCGGTTCACCCAGTCCAAAGTTCTGAGGTAACAAACACAAAAATAAATAAAAAATACAGTCGAATTGAGAACCTCCTCCTTTTTTTGAAGTCGGTTAATATTGCAAGTTTCAAATGACCGCCTACCTACATGAATATAAGTAGTTCATATTTGTCTTACTCCTAGTCAGATATAACTAAATTCCTCATAGTAATTAGGTGCATAATAAATGTTAATTAATGGATATTAATTAAATCAACATGTAATTGATACTTAGTCAATAATTAATATCTTCCGATTGCAATACTGGATTAACGAATGTACCTATCGAGGGAAAACTTAAATGGTATGAGAATTATGAAATAAATGATACTTATGCTATTTATGTATGTATAGTCTGTTAGACTTAATTACTTGTCCGTCAAATTATTGCGTTCTATGGGTCTTGATATAACTATTCTTTTGTAGTCTAGTAATCCTTTGGCCTATCAATATTCCAGAGTAGTATAATTTTATTATTGTACTTATGTAGTAACAATTTCTGTAACAAAATCTTTCCAGAAACCTACAGTTTGCACAAATCATCATTATTTATCAGTACAATTTTATTATTTGGACACCTCTTTCTGGCTGATAATTAAATAACTTCATTGTTACTCACCTAAATAATAAAACACATTTATTTAAGCATATAAAGAAACCGTAGCAAGTAAAGTAGTGTAAAAGTAATCGAGAGAGCGGACGGGACTGGACAACACTGGCACCACAAATGAAGGGTCCGGAAATTGTCCGGAACGGCGGCTAACGAGCGGCCGCGCGGCCGGACCGGACCGGAGTAAATTGACCTCGTGACTTGCTTCTTGTATTCTGCGTGTGTTTCATACATGACAGTAATGGTAATAACATACGAAACGGTTGGGTGGTAAATTACCAAAGACTTGGAACAAGTTCAGTTTATTCAGTTTCAAGCTATTTTAAAAGTAAATATTAGATAATTGTTTATGTATAAGTGCTATCAGAATTTGTCGATCTTAATAAAATCATAATTACAACCAAAAGACGACCCTATAGCCTATTTGGTAGCGACCCTGCCTGTCAAGCGAGGGGTCCCCGGTTCGATACCGGCTGAGGCAGATATTTATGTGACAGATAAATATTTTTGTACTCGAGTCATGGGTGTTATTATAATGTGTTATACTTATATTAAGACGTGTCATCCATGTCACCCGCGATACAGGTTAAAACCTACTGTAGAGATATGAGTATAAAGTATTTAATTACTGAAAATTTTATTACTGAAAATGTCACAATGGCCAATTTTACACGCTATTTATAACATTATGGACAACTCTCCGGCATGAAGGTTTTATTTAGTTGTTTTTATTTACTTATAAAATTACATAAACTAGCACATAATTTGAAAATTTGTGGCGTGATTCAAACCCAGATCTTCGAGAAGACTTATAAGTCACATCACCAGGTTAATTGGTAATGCAATTAATGGCGCTACATCACACGCGAACATTATAACATGTATTAAGTAGTTCTTTTAGAATATAATTATGTAGTTTAGTATAAATATGTTGTGTGTGTGTGTGTGTTTAGCCAGAAATAAATGTCTTTCTTTCTTTCTTTCTTTCAATTGTTTTGGTAACTCGTACAACTATAGGCCACAGGCACTGGAATGAAGCCATGTTCCTGTTAGCTCGTACCAAGTCGTAAGTATCACAGCGCTACCGTGTGGACCTGGCCTGACTGACATATCGCTCCAGCTCCCAGCTCTCAGTCACACGTGCTGCGTGATTGATCAGCACTAATGTGCAGCGCCGCTAAATGAAATGTAATTGGAATTCCCGCGCACGGATAGAAGATGTACCACATGGCGAGTTTAGGTTTCATGTAATTAAGGCGAGCTTATTCGACCGTTGTAGGCATTTTGTTCACTTCCCTTTACCCCGCTCCCCTGAGTGTAAACTCGACCGCCACGCCGTGAGCCGGCCGCGCGCGGCTGTGAGGTTAATGACCCCGTGCGTAGCTGTAGATCCTACATAGCCTAGTTGGTAGTGGACCTGCCTGCGAACTGCGAAGCGAGGGGTTTCGGGTTCGATTTCCGGCCGGGGCAAATATTTATGTGACAGATAAATATTTGTACTCGTGTCATGGCTGTTATTGTGATGTGTTATATGTGTAGTACATGCCACCCGCGACACAGGTAAATACTTGTAACCTACTGCGGGGGTATGAGTGTGGAAGGGTTTTATTATTATTATTATTATTATGTTTATATACATATTGATTGTCTCCTCGTAAGGGTAAATTCCAAACTCTCGTGCGGGCCTTAACCAAGCGCGAGAGCCGATGTGGTATTGTCAGAGGCAAAAAATTTCCTAACTATTCTACACGTATTGAGTACGACTGCTTTCTGTAAGGTAATGTATGTAAGCGAATGAATATCTAAGAGTTTAAGGCTTGTGTGTAGTGTGTAAGGTATGACTCCAGTAGATGATATGATGATAGGTACTGTCTTCACTGTCTTTACTTTCCACTGTGTTTTCAGTTCTATGGCTAGATCGGTGTATTTGCTTAGTTTTTCAGTGTGTGTTGAGGAAAGGTTATGTGTGTTAGGGATTGCTATGTCTATCAAGTATACTATTTGGTTTTTCTTGTCGTGTAGAGTTATATCTGGGCGGTTGTAATGAACTGTTTTGTCTGTAAGTATGGTTCGGTCCCAGTAGAGTTTATAGTTAGTTGTGTCTATGACAGTCTGAGGAGTGTATTTGTAATATGCTGTTTTTTCCTGTATTAGTTTATATTTGAATGCGAGATATTGATGGATGATTGTTGCCACTTGGTCATGTCGGTGTTTGTAATCAGACTGCACTATTGCTCTACATGCACCCGTTACATGCTGGATTGTTTCCGGTGACGCTTTACATTTTCGGCAGGAATCGTTGGATGAATTTGGTAGCTTCATTATATGTTTCTTATAGTTCTTTGTCTCGATTACCTGATCCTGAATCGCAAGCATGAAACCCTCCGTCTCGGGAAACAATTCTCCACGCTTGAGCCATTCGTTCGATGCTGCTTTATCGACGGTGATTTGGTTCAAGTCATGAATGTGTCGCCCATGTAGTGGCTTTAGAATCCATTCATTAAGTTTTGTCTGTCTGTCGTTCTGTAATTCGTTTTTTTGCAGTGTTTTATCCGATAAATTCAATGGAGTAAGTTTTTTGTCGTTTTGTACTATTGCATTATGTAAAATGGAAGACAGAGCTTTGCTGTGGAAATATGTACGTAAGTTTTTGACCTGTTTGTTATGTAAATTCGAGATATCTATTAGTCCCCTACCTCCATCGCTTCGTGGTAAAGTCATTCTTAGAATTGATGATCTAGGGTGATGTTTTCTATGGTGGGTCATTGTGGTGTTGACGATTCTTTGTAGGGTTTTTAACTCTGTTTTGTTCCACTGAATAATTCCAAAAGAATATGTTAGAACAGGGATTACGTAAGTATTGATAGCTTTAAAAGTATTTTTAGAATAAAGATGAGTTTTTAATATAGAATTTAATCTGTACTTAAATTGTTTAGTTAAGGAGTTTTTGATGTCTTTGTGTTGTATTTTATGTGCTTGATTGTAACCTAGGTATTTGTATACCTCACTTTCAGTTAAAGGCGTTATTATTTCCCCAGTTTGCATCGGATAATGATGTGCGTAGTGTTGACCTGCTTTTATTGAATTTATTTTACACTTTTCAATCCCAAACTCCATACGAATATCTTGTGAAAACATTTCTGTAAGTTGAGCTAATTCTTGTAATTTGTCTTCTGCTGTAGCATAAAGTTTTATGTCATCCATATATAAGAGATGATTTATTTTATATACTGAATTGTCAGTCTGTAAGTCAGTGTTAATTTTGTATTCTAGATTGTATCCTGCATCTGATGAATTTAGTAAATTAGAGAGCGGATTGAGTGCCAGGCAGAACCACAGAGGACTCAGAGCGTCCCCCTGGAATATGCCTCTACGTATTTTAATAGGTTCTGTTTCAATAGTATTTAAGTCAGTTTTTAATCTTAATGTTGTTGTCCACTTCGACATTGTGTTCTGTAAGAATGAAATAATTTGGGGGTGTATGCGATATATTTCTAGAGTTTGAAGTAACCAGGTATGTGGAACAGAATCGAATGCTTTTTTATAATCTATGTACATGGAATATAGATCAGATCTTCTCTGCCGAGTCTTTTCAAGTATAATAGCATCTATTACAAGTTGTTCCTTACAACCGTAACTATATTTTCGACAACCTTTTTGTTGCTCTGATAGTATACTGTTTTTATCTATGTGTTTGTATATCATTTCTGTTATACAAGATGTTAGTATTTTATAAAATGTTTGAAGGCATGTTATTGGTCTATATTTTGATGGGTTAGACAGAAAATTTGTGTCTTTCGGTAGCATGTATGTGGTTCCTTGAGTAATATAATCAGGTAGTGTTTCAGGTGTGTTAATGAATTGATTAATGTAGCTATAGATAAATGGGTGAGTACGTGTGAATTTCTTATACCAGAAATTATGAATGTTGTCTGAACCCGGGGACTTCCAGTTATGTAGTCTTTTGATTACATAGTGGAAGACTTCAGTTGGAACACATTGAAAATCCATTGGTTCGGAGTTAACGTAGTTATTTTGTTCATTTCGGATCCACTCAGCCTCCTTGTTGTGTTGAGCAGGTCTTTCCCAAATATTTGCCCAAAACGCATGTAGCTCTTCAGCTGAAGGTGAACTACTATGTTGGGTATTATGTTGTGTAACGTTTTCCCTAACATTGTTTTGATTCACCTGGGCTGTTTGATGGTTGTGTACGGCGTGTGTCCCTAATTGTCGGTAGAACTGCTTTTCGTTTGATGTGAACTGGTTATTTTCTATCTTACGTGACGTGCAAGTCTTGTACCTTTTCAATCTATTGCTGTAAGTGGTAAGTTTCTGTTTTAAAGTGTCCAAAAACTCTAAAAGATGTGTATTAGGATTTTCATATTTCGAGTGGGTCTTGTAATGCTTTTGAATGTAATTTATATGTTTTACCATTTTCTCACTTCTGTTGCCTCTAATGTACTGTGTTAACCGTCCTATTTGCACTCTAAGATCATCTATTCTACGTTCTAGCCTTATTTGCCACTTGGGTTTTCTTTTGTTATATCTACAACCAGTTTCTTGTTTTGGTGGTATATCTATTTTGGCTCCGTTGTTCTTTGCAGCTGTCCATGCTGCACAATATAGTATACATTGAAAAGTGTTAAATTCTATACCACTATTTAAATATTTAGGTAAGATATTGTCATTTATGTAAGTTACTATTGTACTGAGTCTTCTTGAGGGTTTTTGTTTAGGAATATAAGCTCTTTCTGTAGGATTTATATTTTTGAAATAGCTGTAAGCTGTTTCAAAAGTTACTTCTATGTCAATATTTGTAGTGTGTTTGCATATTGCTTCAGAATCAAGAATGTAATGGTCAGGTGTCACTGTTATTTGATTTACTGAAGATGTGTCTAAACTGTTAGCATTATCATTGGAGTTGTTTTTAGTCTGTGGTACTAGTTCTATCATAACTTCTCTTTTAAGTTCTTGTAGTCTTTCTTCGGATAAATATTTATTATGTGTTATTAGGCGTCTTTGGTCAGCCACTCTTTGCTCCGATATGTGTTGTAGATTAGGAAATTTAGTAATGAAAGCCTGATGAAGTAAGCCTCTGTAAGCTGATATGTTTTCTTCAAGGTGTGTTATTTTGTAGTAAGCTCGCATGATTGCTTCGTTATGTTCCTTGGTCCAGCGCATTCTTTGAACAGTTTGGGGTGTCTTAATTAACTTTTGGGTGTTTATATTTGGTGATATGTCATCGGAGACTGTGAGAGGTAGTTTATCTGGCAAGTCATATTGTTTATCTGTATTTTGTTCGTCAACATTTACACGGCTATTGTTTATTTCCTCATTAACTTCCTTGTATATATTATCTATAGTTTTTTGTATAAGAAGTTTTTTATTTACTATGGCTCTTCTCTGATCGCCTATTCTCTGTCGACTAATCATGTGCATTTCTGGGAATTTCTCTATAAACTTTATGTGTAGTGAGGGTAAATAACCATTCATGTCAGTTTCCATAAAGGTAAGCTGATAGTAAGTGCGTAGTATGAATTCGTTCATTTCTTTACTCCATTTTCTACGCTTATTTTGACTGGCGGTGGTGGGTGCAAGTGGAGTAACTGGATCAGTTTCTTGCACAACATCCTCCGGTCGCCTACTATTAGTTGATGAGATTGAATGAGTTGGTGAGCGGGAATATGAATTAGTGGATGGGATAGATGAAAATAGACTGGGTGGTGATGAACTATGAACTGATGTTGAGGGGTGATGATGATGACTGTCTGCAGCAGTTTTGAACTGAACAGACGACTGCGATACGGTGTCCCCCCCAGAATACGTGGGACAGCTCGAGCCCGTAGGCAAGAGACGGGATTCTCCATCACGAATCGCTCCGGTACCCGCCTGGGGTAGTTTATTACCGCTTCTTAAACGCATCGCAATATTCTGTTATACTATAGCTCCGTTTGCCTTGATGAGTACGTAGCTGGATAGCTATCAAGGTCTGCTCCTCACGTGGTTACAGATGTTCGAACCGGACGTGGAGTTAGATTTATGAGGATGTTTAGTTTGGGATCGTTTGTTAGGGAAAGTGTTGTATAGGTGTTTATTTACAACTAAGTGCGCTATATGCAGCGTGTCCTTTCCCCATAAGCCCCCCCACCACGGCAAGGTGATCCCCCGGGGGGGTTATTATTATTATTATTATTATTAGTAACTGCTCTGAGTTGGGGTGTAAGTATACTTTATTTTGATTTATTCATTGGAATTTTAGGTGTAATAAAATAAGAGTAATGATAATTTTAGCTTATCCAGTGGAGACTAGAGGTGAGTGGAGACTGACTTGAAATTTTATGATACGAAACTGTCCAATGGAGACTAGAGGTGAGTGGAGACTGACTTGAAATTTTATGATACGAAACTGTCCAGTGGAGACTAGAGGTGAGTGGAGACTGACTTGAAATTTTATGATACGAAACTGTCCAGTGGAGACTAGAGGTGAGTGGAGACTGACTTGAAATTTTATGATACGAAACTGGCCAGTGGAGACTAGAGGTGAGTGGAGACTGACTTGAAATTTTATGATACGAAACTGTCCAGTGGAGACTAGAGGTGAGTGGAGACTGACTTGAAATTTTATGATACGAAACTGTCCAGTGGAGACTAGAGGTGAGTGGAGACTGACTTGAAATTTTATGAAACGAAACTGTCCAGTGGAGACTAGAGGTGAGTGGAGACTGACTTGAAATTTTATGAAACGAAACTGTCCAGTGGAGATTAGTTGAGTGGAGACTGACTTGAAATTTTATGAAACGAAACTGTCCAGTGGAGACTAGAGGTGAGTGCAGACTGACTTGAAATTTTATGAAACGAAACTGTCCAGTGGAGACTAAAGGTGAGTGGATAACAAATAAGTAGGTACTTACATACAAAATTGACTAATATCATCTAAATACTAACAAAAAATAACCAACTTCAAAATAACTCGAAAACTACTTGTCAAATCTCCCTCAAATTTATGTGGAACCACATGATACGCACCAGCTTTCTATCAAAAAAAGAATCATCAAAATCGGTTCACCTACAAATAAGTAGGTACTTACTTACATACAAAATTGACTAATATCATCTAAATACTAACAAAAAGTAACCAACTTCAAAATCGAAACGAGCTTTTTTTTCAAAATGGCGGACTTGTAGGTATGCTAGGTTCAGTACAAAAATCTTCAAACCCTTTGGATAAGATATTTTACAAGTATGTTGAGAATGATAAAAAGTATAAGAATAATTTAAAATAAAATACCTAAAGATACGTAAAAAATAATAAAAACAAAAAAATTAAAATGTGTGCCATTCACACGTGTTAGAACTTAGAAGTGAAACCTTCAAAAATTTTGTTTTCAAGATAATGAGACGAATGTAAAATTTCGGGAAGATGATAATTGTAGGTTTTACTATTCCACTCCACTCCACTCCACTCCACTCCACAAATTTTGACTTTTGACTTTTTTGCCTTTTTTGACTTTAGACTTTAGACTTTTTTGACTTTTTTTGACGTTTTTGACTTGACTGTTGACTTTTGACTTTTTTGACTTTGACTTTTCTTACTTTTTTCACTTTATTGACTTTTTTGACTTTTGACTTTTGACTTTTTTTACTTTTTTGACTTTAGACTTTTTTTACTTTTTTGACTTTGTTGACTTTGTTGACTTTTTTGATTTGACTTTTTTGATTTTTTGACTTTTGACTTTTTTGACTTTTTTGACTTGACTTTTTTTACTTTTTTGACTTTTGACTTTTTTTACTTTTTTAACTTTTGACTTTTGACTTTATTTACTTTTTTGACTTTTGACTTGACTTTTTTGACTTTTGACTTTTTTGACTTTTGACTTTTTTGACTTTTTTGACTTTTTTGAATTTTGACTTTTTTGACTTGTTTGTTTTTTTTTACTTTTGACTTTTTTGACTGACTTTTTTGACTTTTGTTTTTTGACTTTTGACTTTTTTGACTTTTTTTGACTTCTTTGACTTTTTTGACTTTTTTGACTTTTTTGACTTGACTTTTTTGACTTTTTTGACTTTTGACTTTTGACTTGACTTTTGACTTTTTTGGCTTTTTTGACTTTTTTGACTTGACTGTTGACTTTTGACTTTTTTGACTTTTTTTGACTTCTTTGACTTTTTTGACTTTTTTGACTTTTTTGACTTTTTTGACTTTTTTGACTTTTTTGACTTGACTTTTTTGACTTGACTTTTTTGACTTTTTTGACTTTTGACTTGACTTGACTTTTGACTTTTTTGGCTTTTTTGACTTTTTTGACTTTTTTGACTTTTGACTTTTGACTTATTTGACTTTTGACTTTTTTGACTTTTGACTTTTGCCTTTTGACTTTTTTGACTTTTTTGTTTTCGACTTTTTTGATTTGTTTTTTGACTTTTGACTTTTTTGACTTTTTTGACTTCTTTGCCTTTTTTGACTTTTTGACTTTTTTGACTTGACTTTTTGACTTTTTTGACTTTTGACTTTTGACTTTTGACTTGACTTTTGACTTTTTTGGCTTTTTTGACTTTTTTGACTTTTTTGACTTTTTTGACTTTTGACTTTTGACTTTTTTGACTTTTTTGACTTTTGACTTTTTTGACTTTTGACTTTTTTGAATTTTGACTTTTTTGACTTTTGACTTTTTTGACTTTAGACTTTTGACTTTTGACTTTTTTGACTTTAGACTTTTGACTTTTGACTTTTGACTTTTTTGAATTTTGACTTTTTTGAATTTTGACTTTTTTGACTTTTTTGACTTTTGACTTTTTTGACTTTGACTTTTTTGACTTGACTTTTTTGACTTTTGACTTTTGACTTTTTTGAATTTTGACTTTTTTGACTTTTTTGACTTTTGACTTTTTTGACTTTGACTTTTTTGACTTGACTTTTTTGACTTTTTTGACTTTTTTGACTTTTGACTTTTGACTTTTGACTTTTTTGACTTTTTTGACTTTTTTGAATTTCGACTTTTGACTTTTTTGACTTTTTTGACTTTTGACTTTTTTGACTTTGACTTTTTTGACTTGACTTTTTTGACTTTTGACTTTTGACTTTTTTGAATTTTGACTTTTTTGACTTTTTTGACTTTTGACTTTTTTGACTTTGACTTTTTTGACTTGACTTTTTTGACTTTTTTGACTTTTTTGACTTTTGACTTTTGACTTTTGACTTTTTTGACTTTTTTGAATTTCGACTTTTGACTTTTTTGACTTTTTTGACATTTTTGACTTTCGACTTTTTTGACTTTTGACTTCAAGAAGTTTTCACTTCAATAATCATTTTTTCAAAACAATTTTCCATTTATTTCATAACGCGCCTAAATAAGGTATAACTTCAAAAAAGAAAACTGTCTCTCAAGCTCCCAGCCGTCACGACGAGTCGTTTGGCGACTGACACATGCTCAAGGGTGGTAGCTATCCATGCGAACCCCATGGAGAAATAATAATAGTAATAATGGTATTAAATTTAAAATCAATATTACCAATATAATCCCTCGAGGGGCCCTACCACCAGCGGGCCGGATTTAGTCGCCTTTTACGACACCCATCCGGCTTGGGATAGTATTAGATAATAATTGTGTAATTAGCACTTGACTTATACCAATACCCAAATACTATAATAGTAACTAAAGTATAAAAACGAAAAATTTTTATTATTTCAAATTACAGCAGTGTGGATACTTTGGACAGTACTTAATACGTAATATAAGTTCAGAAGGCGCGCGCGCCAAATTCGAAATTAAAATTAGTGTCGGAAATTCGACAACGTGCGGCTGCGATGCCGATTAGCACAGGTCCTACCTCGAAGGCGACTGGCGCGAGAGTAAAATTGAGTAAATTAACGCGTCGGGCGTTTCGTTGCTAGTGGAAAGGGAAAAAATAGAAATTGAAAGGGAAGTTTTTCAAAATTTCAAATTATGATCAGAAAGAAATATTGGTATCTATAGGACCTATACTGTGGTATATTTTTTATTATCTGGAAGCGATTAAAACGCGAATAAAACGCCATTTTTATGCCAGATTAGACCCCACTTTGTGATTTATTTCTATCCAATGAAATAATTGCTATCGTGTATCAAGTATGAGGGAACGAAAGAACAAAGACTGTAAAATAACATATATTTTTTTTAGAATTGTATTATGTACCATTTATGAACAAAACACCTTCAAAAATACCATTTCTTGGGATAATATCGCCTTAAGGATAAGGACAGAGCTACGGGTCCCCTGTTTCCTTCTTGGCCGGCAATACATTCGTGATGCCTTCGGTATTACTGATGTTGAAGGGTGACTGTGACCACTAACCTTCAGGTGACCTTTTTGCTCGTTTTTCGACTATTAAAATTAATAATAACTTATATTATCGTCACTATTATCGTCGTATTATAACTTCGTCCACCTACGTTGTTCTCGTTAGCTATTTCTCGTACAATAATTTTAACTGGATTTAAACTACATAATTTGAGCCCGATTTTTGACAAAAAATTAAGATCACCATATTTTCTAATAGCAGAATAAGCTGCATCCACCACGTTGCAGGCACTATTGGCCAATTTGCTTGTAGATAACTTTGATGGTCCAAACGATTCTATGAAGGCTTTACGACATACAATTAATCTATTACAAAAAACTTTCCACCATTTTAAACCATTCATTGACTACGTAGTTCCGTACTTACAACACATATTCTAGATATTTTATTACTTTTCATCCTGATATATAAAAAATAGCAGAAAATGTGTACGAACGTGCTTCATGAGTATGAACATCTTAACGTGCACTACAATCACACTACGCCTCGTAAACGACGAAATGATAAATTTTCAAAAAGAGTTCCTCTATCTTTATGGCGTAGGCCTTTGTTTTCACCGTCTTTTGTCATCCATCTCGACCAATCGGGCCTGAGCTCCCTCTTCGCTGGCATAAACCCCGTTAAAAAACATTTATTTCAGGTCAAAAGGGGGATGGCAGATCCGCTTATATTGGCCATGCTGTATGGCACTTGAAGCGCCCTCTGCATTCAAAACATAAGAGTGCACGTTTGTGAAGGAACGCCATGGAAATTTCGAGATATTTCCGATAAATTTCCCGTCTTTGTTACATGATGTTATCAAGGGATAGTTGACGTCCTTAACTCCTTTATTTCGATCTCCAGCACATGTCAGTAGAGATCACTGTGTCACAAACAATTTTGTGCTCTTTTCAATTTGTGAGCTCTTCAGAGGTTAATTCGTCAGATCGTTAACTCTTTAGGTACGATAGTACTTCGTGACATTTTCCAAGTCTGTTACCCAAGTATTTTCTATGTCACCAACTTAGGTACATGTTATTGTAGGTATGTTTCCTCAACTAGGGCTTACAGGGCGATTTCGAATTTTCCCGATTGTACGACAATTTTAGGGGATAAATTAAATACGAGCTTACCTGATTTGAAAATTAATGGCTTTGGCGGATTATTTCCATGGGCCCGATATATTGTAAGTAATTGCTAAGAGTCCAATTGCACTTAAAAGTCTTTGGTAGGTAGCTTAAGAATTTTGAGCAGAAATGGAGTTTGCTTATTTTATTTATTACATCACCCGAGGCTATGCCTGCTTGTCTGTATCCTAGTTTATTCATAAAGAGTAATTTTATTTAGACTGTGCAATTTTTACCCAAGTAGAACCTTAATCCAATAAATTATTTAATTTCCAACAATTGAACCGAAATAATTCAACATTGACAGGCCAAAACGTAAATAAGCGTAAAATCCATAAAATGCGAGATAAACCAGGATTTATGTGTAACAATAAATGTACGTAATAAACATATACATATGTCGGTCTCGCTAGTCGCTACACGGACAGCGGACTACACACGACACGACTGCACAGTGTACAGTCTGCAGACGACGATATCCGCGACGAAAACAGCGGATACAAACATTCGTTGAGCTCTTACGTCAGCGGAGGAACATTATTCGCGCTGTTTGATGACCATAGCCCTAGTTCCACGGAAATGTATGGAGTGGGGAGCAATCTCACTCCACCATGGAGAAGGTATAGTATAGAGGAAAGGAGAGGGTAAATTGTTTGGAACAAAGTTGAGAGTTCTCCGAGAGAAAAAACTCGAGCTCGAAGCACGAACATGTTGGCTTGGACTCAAAAATGGATTACACTGCAATATCTTCTTAATATATATAAATTACGTGTCACGTTGTTTGTCCGCGATGGACTCCTAAACTACTTAGCCGATTTTAATCAAATTTGCACACCCTGTGTAGTTTGATACAACTTGAAAGATAGGATAGGTTATATTATCTCAAAAAAAACGTTTCACAGAACGAAGTCTGTCCGGGCAGCTAGTACTACTATATATTACTAGTAGTAGTAGTAGTTACTGTACTATATAACTATACTCAGAGAAAAGTGCTGAAAAATAAATAAAGCATTAAATTAAAATACACTTTGTAGCTACTTTGTTATACAGTGCGATCATTTCTGTAAATGATGAAAATACCATCTACCATCGACTTATGCTTACCTTACACAATATACACTTGTACAACATACCTTACTGTATCTCTATCATATTTTAGTACGATTGACACTATGATTACAAGAATCAAGCGGTTAACACGCTGTTGTAGTGGCCGTACCCTAAGCTGGAAATTCATTGCGATCGAAGAAGATGAATCCTTTTGATTCGTCTTCGTTTCCTAGCGATTATTTTGTCGCGCGGAAATAAGGACGAGATTTAAAACATTATTTATTTATAAACGAATCGGTGTCGGATTTATTTACTGCTATGCGACTTGTGTTGTTTATGGACACATTTATTGGACAACAGAGAATGATTTTGTATTTAATTTTGTAAATGTGTTTTAAAAATTCTCTTCTTAATACATACCAAACGGTGGTAGGTAAAATATTAACGCCTACATGCCTGTTTGGATGTGAAAAATTGGTTGTTCAATGACAAAAGCAAAGCAAAAGCAAAGCAACAACCCATAATTGTCCCACTGCTGGGCTCGAGGTCTCCTCTCACAATGTGAGGGGTTTTTAGGCCATAGTCTACCACGCTGGCCAAGTGCGGATTGGTAGACTTCACACACCTTTGAGAACTTTATGGAGAACTCTCCGGTGTGCAGGTTTCCTCACGATGTTTTCCTTCACCGAAGCAAGCGGCGACTGTATAAAACAGTGATAATTAACTTCTAATACGCCATTGAAGTATTATTACTAGCGTATAGAACAGACACCGCGAACACAATGTATGTTCCAATGAATTGAACCCGCGCGGCTGCATTTCCAATGGATTCGTTCGATTTTGAAAGGAGAACGGGGCCTCAATTTTGAAAATAGAACTTCCCGGCGGGAACACACATTTTGTTAGAGATGTCTCTTCTATGACATTATCATCATCATCATCATATCAGCCCTTATCTATCCACTGCTGGACATAGGCCTCTCCCAAGGTGTGCCACAACGCACGGTCCTCCGCTGATCTCATCCAGCAACTACCACCTATCCTTTTAAGGTCGTCGGTCCATCGGGCTGGTGGACGGCCCACGCTGCGTCTGCCAGTTCGCGGTCTCCATTCGAGAACTCGTCTGCCCCAACGGCCATCGGTTCTTCGACATATGTGACCAGCCCACTGCCACTTTAGCTTGCTTATTCTTCGGGCTATGTCGGTGACCTTGGTTCTTTGCCGGATCTCCTCGTTTCGGATTTTGTCCCGCAAAGAAACTCCAAGCATAGCACGCTCCATAGCCCGCTGAGCTACCTTCAGCTTGTGGACTAGTCCTAATGTCAGAGTCAACGTTTCAGCCGCATACGTCATTACAGGCAAGACGCACTGGTTGAAGACCTTAGTCTTGAGGCACTGTGGTATTGTGGACGAGAATACCTGACGAAACTTTCGAAACGCTGCCCAGCCCAAATGAATCCGTCTATCGATTTCTCGATTGAAGTTGTTTTTGCCAAGTGCTATTGTGTGGCCTAGATATGGGTCAATTTCAACAAACACGAATTTTGCCTAATTACAGTGGCGAATTTAAATTTGCTGTTTCTGATAAAAAAATTTGGCTTAAATAATAGGTAAATATTAGTACTACTTAATCATATACTAGAGATAGAATAAAATATATTAGTTCATGAGATATTTCCATTTGAAATTATCAAATGCCACCGAAATTATTAAAGGACCACCGGAATTAAAATCCGAGCCACCGAAATTGATTAAATTTAAATCTGCTGTTTCTAATACATTTTATTTGGCATAAATAATATGTAAATAGTAATAATAATTAGTCACATAGTAGAGATCGAAAAAAAAATTATTAGTTCCGGAGATATTTTCAAATTACATTATCAAATGCCACCAAAATTAGGACCACTGGAATTATAATCTAATCCACCGAAATTGATTATGCCAATGAGGAATAATAAAGGCAAGATCATCTAATACTTTAAAGATACATTTTGAAGACAAGGAGTCTAGATGAACGGACTCTTTTTAGCGGTGATTAGACACGCTTGAGTTTCTGTGGCCTATTAGACCAGTGCCGATAGCTTCAAGAACGGTAAAAAGTGAAAAAAAATATATAGTAGGATGAAACCCATTGCAAAAAGAAGAGGACATTATAACAAAATTAAAGGAAAAATAATTTACGGGCGATCTAAGGTCGGGAGGGGGGATGGGGGGTTTAAGGGTAAAAAACGGTTTATCTCGATTTCCAGCAAAACTACAAGTCCTATGGAAAAAAGTAAAATGGTAAAGTTGTAGGTAATAAAAAGATCTACAACTTTTGTATTTACACTTTTTTACATAACCTCAAAATTTATGTGAAAAATTCAAATAACCAAGTTTTTGGCTTTTATTTTTATCTTTTACTTTGTTATTTAACTTTTTTCTACAGGACTTGTAGTTTTGCCGGAAATTGAGAAAAACTATTTTTTACCCTTAAACCCCCCCTCCCCCACTTGCCGAGCTTAGATCGCCCGTAAATTATTTTTCCTTTAATTTTCGTTATATTCTCTTCCTTTTGCAATGGGTTTCATCCTACGATTATTTTTTTTCGTTTCAAAAATTATTGGCACTGGTGTATACACGTCCCTATGCGCTTTGATTTGCCACCGGAGCCACCGAGATTAGGCCACCGGACTTAGAATTAGAGTCAAAACTTGAATTTTAAAGAACACCGTTATTCTCAGGTTAACTTTTATTTCACAATTATGGCTGAAAACCTTTAATGGAAACCTCCATAAAATTTCTTGATAATCTGCTTTGTAGTTTTACTAATATACATGACATCGGAATTGGATGATTTTGTATTCCTGCGCCACCGCAGTGAGTACTTACGTGTTTGACAGGAAAATTACGCAGCCAGTCGGTCATCATAATACGCAGTTTGCAAGACCACAACTGAACGGTGCGGGGAGAGCCAGTAAGGTGTCTTCCAAATCGTTTCGTAACAAGATATGAAGTATACAAAATGCGCCACCGGTATTGCTTTTTTTTGTAGGACATTTTTAAAAGATGTTTTAAGAGCTGTTGCAGTATGTTAAATTACTCCGTCAATATATATTAGTTGTGTTATTTAATGTATTTCTAAAAAACATTCCTTTTTAATAAAATTTATTTACCAAAAAAAATTAAAAATATAAAATATGTAAATAAATGTAGGTCGGACAGTACACCGGAATTAGATTTTAGGTCTTAGATATTTTTTTATTAAGAATCTATGTATTAAAAACATCTGAATACTTTGCTATCATGTAGATCACTATTTAAACTACCTATATAAAATTATGCATAATTGTAGTTCACCTCCACACATTAATTTTCAACATCGCCGTCTCAAAAATGCACTTGGGAAATTCACCCATATACATACTCGTGGACAACTTCAATCTGAGAATTTTCGACGGATATAGGTCTCGGAAGAACGTGCTCGTTGAACATGACTTTCGTCTTATCCAAGTTCATACCGAGACCCACACGTCGTGACGCACCATTTAAGCTTTGCAGCATCTCTCCGACATCCTGCAGAGATTCCGCCAAAATGACGATATCGTCCGCAAATCGGAGGTGAGAAATATACTCGCCATTTATGTTGATGCCCCGTCCTTCCCAGTTCAATGTCTTGAAGATATCCTCCAACGCGTTAGTAAACAGTTTCGGTGATATTACATCGCCCTGTCTTACACCTCGACGCAATTGGATAGGATTCGTTTGCTGGTTACGTATTTGGATGGTCATCGTAGCGGCATCGTACAGACATTTCATCACCTGTATGTAACGCCAATCAATACGGCATCTCTGCAACGAATCCAAAACAGCCCAGCTTTCGATGGTATCGAAGGCTTTTTCATAGTCCACAAACGCCATACAGAGAGGCAGGTTATACTCCTCCGTCTTCTGTATAACCTGACGTATGGTGTGAATGTGGTCCACGGTACTATAGCCTTTTCGAAAGCCAGCCTGCTCCGGCGGTTGAAAGTCGTCAAGTTTCTGAGCGAGTCGGTTGGTAATAACTCTCGAGAACAGCTTGTATACATGGCTCAGGAGCGAGATGGGCCTGTAGTTTTTCAAAAGAGTTTTATCACCTTTTTTGAAAACCAGCACCGTCACGCTCCGGCTCCATGCCTCCGGTGTGCAGCCATTATGAATAACGGAGTTAAACAGCTTCTGTAGTTCACGAAGCATGGGAAATCCCCCTGCTTTTAGAAGTTCTGTTGTAACTCCATCTTCACCCGGAGCTCGGTTATTTTTCAGCTGATCAAGAGCCATACCTATCTCACTCAGTTCGACGTCCGGGAGGTCTTCAGTATAGTGGCGCGTCAGTTCAGCTCTTTGGTCATCAGCGTGGGTCTCAGGCTTTGGAGCACGTGGTGAGTACAGCTTACCAAAGAACTTTTCACTCTCAGTGAGAATCTCCGAAGTTGAGGTTACGAGACGGCCATGGTCAGTACGAAGTGCAATCAGGTGGCTTCGTCCCAATGGTTGCGTGATGGTCTTGTACCCCCTATTCCGCTCGATCATTTCTTGAATGCTCCGAGTATTTGCGCGACGGAGATCACGTCTTATCAATGATTTTATCAGTTTATTGGGACTTTCACCACCTGACTCAGCCACTGTGTTTTCTCGTCTTTTCCTCATTAACTCCAGAGTCTCCCTAGAAAGTTTTGACTCTTTGCAAACCTTGTGTTGCCTGAAATGCTTTCGACCCGCGTCGCATACGACTTTAACCATATTGTTGGCAGCCTCGTCAATATTATCCGTGGTTTCCAGTAAAGCAAATCGATTTTTCAATTCGAGTTGGAATTTGTCAGAGTTAAGTTGGATTTCAGGTACAGTTGGACGGAGCGTTGATCGCATCAAGCGGCTTCTCTCTAGCTTGAAATCTATATTCAGAGTGCCTCTCACAAGTCTGTGATCACTACCAGTATTAAACCTATTGATCACGGAGACATCCCTGAATATGTGTTTTCTGTCCGTCATAATGAAATCGATCTCATTTCTAGTTATATTATCAGGGCTTTGCCAGGTCCACTTCCTTTGGGGCTTCTTCTTAAAGAAAGAATTCATCAGAGATAGTCCCTGCCCTTCCATAAAGTTGACCAACATTTGTCCCCTGTGATTCCTGCGCCCGAAACCATGAGGTCCGATTGACGATTCGTCACTTTTTTGTACTCCCACTTTGGCATTGAAATCTCCCATAACAACATTAAAGTGAGTCTTCGGTGTAGAACTCATAGCCTTTGCGATGTCTTCATACAAGGTATCGACATCTTCATCGGTGTATGTTGAAGTCGGTGCATATACCTGTATGATCTTAATGCTGTACCTGTTGGTCAGTTTGAGCACTATGTATGCTACCCTACTCGATATACTGCCGATTTCAACAATGTTATTTGTGAGAGTTTTATTGACGAGGAATCCCACGCCACCTTGGGAAAGTTGGTCTCCTTGTCTGAAGTAGAGGAGATTCCCGGACTTTAGAGTTATCATATCCTCTCCCTCTCTTCGGACTTCGGATAACCCCAAAATATGCCAGTTTATTTTGCTCAACTCTACTTCGAGTTCCGCAACGTGCTCATCCAGTCGCAGTGTCCTTATATTGTACGTCGCCAGATTAAGTCGTCGGTGGTAGCCTGCCGTAACCCGGGGATTCTTCGCACCCCTCGCCCCACCGTTACCATGACCGCTACCTTGACCAGGAATAGCAGGGCTGCCGGGAACTAGGGGCCATTTTGAAGTAGCACTGTCCATAGGAGGTTTTTGCCCTAATCACCACGCGGGGCATGCGGATTGGTGATCGCAGTGCTAGACATTTCAAACAGCGACGCTGCTGCCCATCGTTGCTTATGTGCATTTTGCCTAGCATTATTTCGGATGGTTATCCCGCCATCATTCGGTCGTCAGATCCTCGTTCGTTAATCAGCAGGGTGCACCGCGAGCAGGTGAGGCTGACATTTGGGGTCTATGATGTTATACCCCCACACCCCTTATTCCTTATTATGACATTATACTTCAATGTAATACGCACTTATTATTTGAAAATTAGAGGTGCGTGCCAGGATTTGAACTCGGGCCCCTTCGTTCGGGAGACCAACGTTCTATCCGCTAGGCTATCACTGCTTTTCAATGACAAGGATGGATGGATTAGGAACGCGAGGAGTTTAATCATTTTGCAGTTCCTTTCTACGGACTAAAAATAATATGACGCCATTGCAATAATTTAGATTGACAATCTGTCATAACATAAATGACATAACCTTTAACCTATGCTACGAACATCGTTTCGAAATTGGAATAATTCGATTTTACGGCCGTTTCCTTTCTTAAAGTTGAAGTAGCTCGCGAATCAAGTGGCTTCAGCCAAGTGATCTTCCCAAATTCAGCTTCACTATTATCCGAGCCATTGGTCCGTGAATTCGCATTCTTATGTAAAGCGCGGGGTAGGCAGTAGGCAGTATGCATTACAATTGTGCGTATTCGCGGCACGCATTCAATCTCGCGCGTGTCGATTCCTATTCGAATTTCGAAATTTAAGACAAGTAAAATCAAAATGGTGGCTTGGAGGGAAAATTAAGTGGTTTGGTTTGAGGTTTCAACCTATTTAATTGCCCGCTAGATACAGGTCAACCGGCAAGGGTAGAGGCCTCACAACTGAGGAGGCCTATAAGTCAGTCCGAAGAGGAAGAGAAAAAAGTATTTAACAAAAATACTAAAAACTCACGACATGTTTTTATTTTATATTACAAACGCTCTAGAGAAAACTTTTTAAACCGAATCTAAACATTTTCTAACTCGCCCTTTTCAGACATAACCATTTTGGTAATCTCAAAACTTTTCCACTAAAAGTCATTCGAAATAGTTCGGGGTAAAAAAGGTCGCTGGGGTCATTTCCGCCGGCCGTGTTAAAGTGGCTAACAACTTTACCCCGGGCTACGGCCTACGACAGAGCTCTCTAAATAATTTTCCGTAGGGTCCTATTTTCGCTTTACGCACGTGGTATTGTTATGTGTCTATGTCTAATAGACAAATCGCTTTAAATCATAGTGATGGACTGATAGCATATATTATAATGTACATTATAATGCGATGTCTGAAGTTATTTTCCATTCCCAGTTTTATTTATTTATTGTATGTTTATACAAGGCTGGCTATAAATCAAAGGACCGATAACCTGCCGATGGTCCATGCCGGAATTTTCGAAATACCCCTGGGAAAAAGTTATATTTTATCTCATTAAAGAGACTTTCAATACTAATTTTTCAGGACTATTTTCCGACGTACAGGTAATAAAAACTATATTTTTGTATTTAAATTGCCTTATTTATCAATAATAGGTTTAGGTACTTTAAATTTGACATACCTACTCGTAGCTCTTACACAAAATCTATTTTTAGAATTTTTGAAATTCAGGAATTTTGAAAGTAACGAATTTAGGGTTATTTCTTAACCCATGCTAGCGTAACCTAGTACGTACTATACCTACCTAAACAGAATGTCTATATCTATAACAGTCCCTAACTTCAGCTCCTACAACTCCTACCAGTACATACGTTCCGTCGCATCATCCGGGAAATACCTAACTATGTGCGATGTGGCTAATGAGAAAATGTAATTATTTTAACTAGACAAACAGCCGCCGAGGGTGTAGCCGTGGAGGGCGCATGGCCGCTTGGGCGCCCGGGCGCTGTCAGCCCGATGAGAATTAATCATTGTACGTAACACCACTACTACGGGTCTCAAATAAATAACTTAGCTACAATGTAACGTGAGTAAATTGAGTAATAAATTGAAGAATTGATCTAATAGACCGACTACCGTACCTTCAGTTGTTGAGAGTTGACGTATCAGAGACTTTGGGCGGTTCAATGTATTCAAAGCTGCTTTGGAAAGAAACTTCCTACAAAAGTGCGGTGGTAATTCACATCGAGTCAACTCTTTAACTTATACAAAGTTCAGGTTCGGCGGTGTTTGGAGTACTTCTCATTTAGACAGGTGCAAATTTCACTTTTCTGCCTTTTTCTATAATACTTATAGAGGTGTATTTTTATCCGATTATTGTTAACATCATCTTGTTGTTGACTTATAAGTTTGGCAAATTCGCTACCTTCGTTGCTATGTTAACCGTCGCTAATTAAATAAAGGCTGGTAGTAAATAATCGGCTATAACAACACTATCAAACTGTGATACAGAACCTACTTATGTATGAGCAATGTTGCGAGACATGGGATCAAGTAACAGCCAGGCGCTTTAAACTTTTGTCTATACAAATAAATTAAATTGGAGTGTCTGTTATTGCTGTTATTTTAATATTACAATTAAAATAACAGCTTTTTACTAAGTGCATTTGGATGTATATACGGTACGTATAATGCAGTAAATTTTTTTTCTCTCTATATGGCTGACGAAACAAAATTTATTGTATGTTGTACTTTAACATCTGTAATTTCTGTATAAACTGAAACTCGTAGTAGGTTCGTAGCGGATCTCCCTATCGAGGAGCGTCGCACGTATTGCCAAGACAGCAATGTCGGCACTCAGCAATACGCAGCGTATCGTAGTACGCGGCTACGTGCCTCATTACAACAGCCAATAGTGCAGCTTTTACATCAACCTATGTCAACCAACACAACTTTTAACTTCATCATCGTCACAAACAACCCATAGGTGTACCTACCAACCCTCGAGGGACCTGAGTTTTTTCTATTGTACGGACTCACGAATGTTGGCAATTTTCTCTAGACATGGTTTTTAACCGAATTCAAAAAAGGAGTAGCTATTCAATTCGACTGTATTTTTTTATGTTTGTTACCTCAGAACTTTCGACCGATTTTGATGATTCTTTTTTTAATCGAAAGCTGGTGCTGTCGTGTGGTGCCACTCAAAGAGCGAGATCTGACAAGTAGTTTTTGAGTTATTTTGAAGTCCATTATTTTTTGTCTAGAATTATGTTTTCAGTAAGTGTTACTACTAACTATATGCGCTCAGACTTCACACACCTCTTAAGAACATTATAAAGAACTGAACAGGCTAATACGCACTACTCGTGGCTTAGAAAATTAGAGATGCGTGCACAATTTGAACTCAGGCAGCTCAGGTTCACCTTTTCGACCATTGAAACCAGGCTGTCACTGATTTCTGATTAAAAGTTCCTTATATTCCGCAACTACGAAGTACCTTCCAAGATATTAGCGAAGTAACAGTCACAGATGTCTTTTATGTACTCCCATTATCACCACGTGACGTGACAGTAAACACGGCGTAATGCTCGAGTAGTTACTTTCATACTCTCTTGTTATTGCCAGTTGCCTCCTGTTGTCGTCCTCTGCTGATGTTATTTGGAACGTATTTGTTTATTCTTGTTTATTCCGTATCCAGTTAAACAAAATATCCTTGAATAAAATATTTTATAGTAGTCAACGAGCAGGGGAAGTTGCTTTGAAATAAAGATACCTAGATGGAGCTGTTTACAGCCTAACAATTTATATGAAAAATACTAGTTAGTTTCGGTTTTGCCTGCGAATGTTGTTTCATAAAACGAAATCATAACAACGTCCAAATCATCACAGATTATCATGAAATCTGTATGAATCCTGGACATTTTCTGTCTGTGCGTCCAGTTTCAAATTATAATCTGTACAACGGTACAACGTATAGCGCCGAGCACTAGATGAAAATACAAACATCGAAATTCGAAACATCTTCACAAACTTTTATATTATGTAGGATAGAATAGAATAGGATGATTTCAATGCTGTATTTCGCTGTCATTCGAATACTTATAATTTGAAACACAAGCACCGATAAATATACCTACCCAACAATATAATGAAATAGCTACTAAATCAAATGTTCCAAGTGCTAAAGCCTTAAAATGATACTAAAGGGTGATATCCCCATTCAAATTCACTAAGCAATCGCCTCTCCGTAATTTTGGGTCCCGTAATTATCATACTAAACGCTTGGAGCCCGTAAAAACTCTTTCAATATCCAATGAAAAGGCGATTTGCGAAAAAAGTTTTCGGCGAAAGGTTCCGTTTAAGATTCAAGGAACGTTCGTGTTTATTCGCCGGCGAATGTAGCTTCCAATCAAAGTTGGGTTGTAAAAGAAGTAAAAGTCTCACCTCAACTGTGACACGCCGTGACCCAGTGTAGTGTAGCCATGTCGCTGGGAAAACCGGGACACACTACAACACGTAATAAGTATTTATAATGTTAGTCGTTAGGTTATCGACTAACATCTGATTAGTATTTTTTATTAGTCGACCTCAGATGATTTTGTGTTGCTTTAATTTTTATGCGCCGTATTTTTCAAGAATTACGTGGTAAAAGTTAAGTACTTTAAGTACTTATGTACTTAAAATTAATAAATGTGAAACCAACCTACCTTGTACTTATCCTTTCTGTCTGCGTGTCTCTTTTGAACACTTTGACGAATGACTTGAAAAGTCAAGTTGCAAGATCCAATCCATCCATCCAGAATACATAACGGTCTTATTAATGCAATTTAACGATACGTCACACATAGTAATTAACGATTCTGTTTGATTTCCCAATGTACACATTAACGAATAACAAAAAACAAGTTAGAAATAAAGTTTGTTACAAAATCTTGAAGATGTAAAGTAAAAGTATCATTTTTATTTACGCCTTTTACAAACCAAAAGAATATAACTTTATTATCACCGTCGAAGTAACTTACCCAACTCCTTTTAATTTAATAAGTATCAGTAGGTACTCCGACGGGTCTCAATGCTCCCGGCTAATTGTTGAACCCACTTATAATCTTATTATTTCCATGTCGCCAGCTTCCATCACCTGACGTCTGCTTCTTAGATTCAATGACATTACATTAACACCCTTCATTTAGAGCTTAAATAGATTTTACGAAGTTAATCATTCTGCATGTGGCCAGCGTGGTTGATGATGGCATATGGCACATTGTAAGGAGACACAAACCTAGTGGGACTATGAATGAATACAACAGTCATAGAAGCAAAATATACAAAATATAAAAGAAATAAAAGTTATACAATTGTCTACTACCATTATTTAGCGAGTCCTTTGATATACTCAGTTAATGAAAATAAATATCATCAAATAATAATTTTCAGCACCAATTTTTATTTTAAGATAATTAATTTAAAACCATCTACTACCGCTACTCAATTTCGCATCTTTTATATCTTGTATGTTGTGTCTACAACAAAAATATTTTAAATCCATATCTAAATTAAATCCATATCTGAATACGAATGACATTCACTCCTAATCCACAAAAGTATCTGCACAGTAAGCCATGCTCTCAATTTTATTAGTTGAATGCACTCACAACGTAATTATCAAACTCCACGTCGAATTAGCATTTAAAAGCCTTTTGTATGCTTTGTGTCTGATCCACGGCACGGCGGCGCCTGAAAATGTAAAGTCCGTGTAATTAGATTCCTATTTCTACGTATAAATTGTATTAAATTCTTCCAAATAACTGCTTTGACTATCGTGACCATGCAACAGCAAAATATTGAGACTTTTATTTATTAAAACAGAGAACTGCAGGATAAATAAATAAGTAAATAATAGTTCCAAGGGTTGCTTTCCCAAAATCCACATTCAAACTTTTAATAGGATGATACATCCTGAAAACATCCTCCAGGACAAAAATACTTTTACAATAATGTACGTTGAAAAAAATTCATCAATAAACTTCGATCAATGAAAACCTGGTATTTATTGAGTTGTGATTGGTAAGATACTTTCAAAACTAATAATAATCTGTAATTATATTCATATCCTAGCGCTAGAATTGTTTAAAGGGTGCTGAAGACCTATTTGTATGCTCATTACTCTGTGACAATAAGGGAGAGGACGGACGTGGCTAACCGTAGGGTTAACCATTATTGCCGTTAACTGCCATCCATTTAGGACTAAAGGCTACATTTAGAGACTTATGTTACTTACACTTTATGGGTTTTATAGAAGTAAAATTACATATACATAGGTATTTTGTTTTCTATTGTGTTTAGTTCTAGATATATGTATCTCTCACTCTTGTAGCGATGTATGGGTATCTCAGACAGTAGACATTGGTGGCTGGTTGGGGTGAGTGGCCATCAATATTATCTCTTACATGATTTTATGACTGCTATTTCCACAGATTCACTGCAATAAACTTGATCTAGAATGAATCGCGCATTTTCCATTACAATTTCAAAAACCAGTTTCAAAAACAAGAGATGTAGATATGAAGTTCTAGTAAACGTTGATAATGTGATCAAAATAGTTTACTGCTGTACAGTAGGCAATAAAAATAGTTTGCTACATGCGAAGCCAGCGACGCGACAGTTATTTATGTACTGAATTAAAAACAATAATATTCCCTCGCACAATACCTTTACAAAAATGCTGAGTAAATTTGTTTTTAACAATGTACGCTGCTATCCCGACAATGCAGACACGCATTGGTGATATTGGTTACCTCCTACATAACTAGTCTGTACTAATAACATATCTCTATCAATACTGAATTACACAGAGAGGAACTGTTATTCAATGTCAATGTCTCATTGAACTGTAGAAGTGTAGACAGAGAACTTTTCCATCCATATCATTAAATTAAATAAATTTCATTACCATTTATAGTGAAGAGATTACAGCTGTAATAATTTCGTAATATTTAGGAAATATCCGAGATAATTTAAAAGCACAGCACCCCTACCGAAGCCAGTCTGAATGGATTACGGTATTTTTTCACGTCTGAAGGCATTCGGCAAATGAATCGCTTATTTAAGACATGAATGGGCGCGGAAATCAGTAATTTACTCAGCTTCGATAAATACTGTTTTGTAGCGACACGAATGTAAAGATCTATTATATGTACGTATGAGGTCCACGAGGTACGAGTTTTACGCAAAACTTTATTACGAAGGAAATGTGTTTTCATCGCATTGACGTGAACTGCTGATTAAATGTGTTACTGACTTCGAAATATAGAAATTTCTTTTGGATGAATTTGTCATACTATTAGCATTACATAATAACAATAGCAGTATTCTATGATGAGAGAAATTACAAAATAGTTTAGTAGTTCGGTACCAGGAGACTTAATTATACCTACAAGACCTATCTAAAAAAATGTGAGAAAATAATCATAATTATTTAGAAAATTTTGTATTTTGAAAATAATTATGAGCAATGCAATTTGTGATAGACAACAATAGGTATATTTATATATTATTTTTATAAGATGTATAAATTCATCTCCGACACAGGACCATTTTTCAGCAGACTAATTGAAACCCAGTAAACTTTAGTATAGTTTATTCTCCACAGATGCCTTACCTGGCTTTAAACGCAACAAATCCAATAAAGCCAGTGTTGCACCTACGTCCTACCCAAGTTGTCAGCTAAATCCTGGGCTCGTGTGCACATTACAAATAAATTGAAACTAAATCCGCCCATAAACAACCTGTTAGTTTTATTTTGTACAACGCCGTGTTGCCAGCCAGCCTCAGTGTTCACAATTTCACATTGATGCTTTCCTAAAGACCAGTTAAATCCAAAGCGTTTCTGTTACAAAGTAATTTTGACAAAAAAAACCTTTAATTTTCTAAGTTTTGTGCGTTTGGAATTTCTTATTTTTCTTTTCTTTTTTTCTCAGCGATGTCTTTGGTATCGCTGATGGCCATGGCATGGGTAACGATAACCACTTAACATCAAGTGGATCGTCGTGGCTTTTTACTTTTATTGGAAATGAATCCCCGCATGTCGCGCTCTGCAAATCCATGCCATTGATTTAGTATGACACAGGCCTTCTAAGATGATTAGGAACACAATTAGGTATGTACCCTAACCTAACTTGTCAGTTGTCACTGTTTGACGTTTGTATAGCAACAGTGGCGTAGCGTGGGCTCCCGCCGCCCGGGGCCGACCGAAAATTTGCCGTCCCCCCCCCCCCCCAGTGATCTTTGTCGCCCCATTGACGTACTATACATAGACAGGCTATCTCAAACAAAATGTGTGTTCCACCGCCGGCTTGCCCTCTGTTCTCTTTTCAAACTAGAAGCCTCGTTTGCACACTTGCCATAGAGTAACTTTGTATATGACACTTGTCGAACCAAGACAAGCAGTCACCGACTCCAAATCTTTACAAGCTCTTACTCCAACTTTATTTAACGTGCAAAAGCGTTTAAACGATTTCAAACGTAATTACCATTCATTCGTGTCAAAAAATCCAACACTTTAAATTGGTCACAAGCGTCACGTCGGCAAGCTTATTTAGTCCATTAACACGCTAGTGGCTTGCCAAGTTCAAACGCTCCTTATGATTTTTTCATTCAAAATGGCGGGAACATTGCTCAATAATTTAATTAAATTCGTTTTAGTTGATTTAAGTTAAGATTTTGTTTTCTTACTGATGATAAAGTGATAACATTATCTTTTTTGTTTTTTGTCGTGCAATTGTGACACATTCTTATAACGCACGACGGCATTTTTTCAGTTTTTTCGTGAACAATTTTGACATGCGGCCGCAATGAGCGCAGCCGAGTGACAGCCGAGTGACAGAATTAAATGCAGCCGGCCGGCTGCAATGCACACCCCCGAACCCGATGTTCGCGGTGTCCCTTCTATACGCTAGTAATAATAATTCTATGTGTCGCCCCCATATTATTTAAAATATATTTTTTATTAATTAATAATGTACTTTTCTTGTTTTTTAAAGTGAAAACTTCTTTAGTACGGGGTAAGGCTTCCAAATATTCGATAAAATTTATATTCGAATATTCGAATATTTTTTGGGAACTATTCGAATATTCGAATATTATTCGAACATCAAAAAATTCTTTAATAATCACGTGCTAGGAGTAATTTGCAAGTACATACAATATTTTGATTTTGTTCGTGTTAAATGAACGAATGTATGTTGTAGTTTCCATAAATAAATAGTTGATTGTCTCTGAAAATTTATGGTTTTTAAGGAAAAGAAAAATACCAAGTTTGAAAGAAAGAAAGAAAGAAAGAAACACGTTTATTTCTGTGCCAAAGGTACACACATGAACATACATACATCGATAAAATTTATAATTATAGTTAAAACAAAAAGTAAAGTTAAAATTTACAAACATAAAAATAAAATAGAAATAACAAAAAAATTACAACATGATTGAGTTGATGATGAGTTTGATGATTTCGTTAATTTATCTAACTTTATGAATTTTTTTGTGAATTTTCAAGTATACCAAGGTAGTCAGCCATAGCCTGAGAGTACTTAATCACTACTCACTACGTCACCTACGTGTCATCATCCATCCACCCATCCATCAGCCTTTGTAGGTCCACTGCTGGACATAGGCCTCCCCTAACTTGTGCCACTCTGACCGGGCCTGAGCCTTCTGAATCCAGCGGATGCCCACTGTCTTCTTCAGGACGTCAGTCCACCTGGTCGAGGGGCGTCCTATGCTCCTTTTTCCGAGACGTGGGCGCCATTCGAGGACCTTTCTTCCCCATAGATTATCGGTCCTTCGAACTATATGGCCAGCTCATTGCCACTTCAACCGACTAATTCTTTGAACTATGTCGGTTACCTTTGTTTGCCTACGGATCTCCTCATTTCTAATTCGATCACGTAGAGAAATACCGAGCATAGCCCTCTCTATAGCCCGCTGCGCTACTCTGAGCCTGTGGATTAAGCTAATAGTGAAGCACCACGTCTCGGATCCGTATGTCATCACTGGCAACACACACTGCTCGAACACCTTCGACTTCAGGCACTGAGGTAGTGTTTTGGACGACAAGATATGACGCAGTTTCCCGAACGCAGCCCATCCGAGTTGGATTCTACGAGTGACTTCTTTCTAGAAGATGGACTTACCCATCTGGATCACTTGTCCCAGGTTAATGTATTCGTCTACAACTTCGAGAGCAGCGCCGTCAACAACAACCGGTATGGGCGTGACATGGACATTCGACATGATTTTCGTCTTGTCCATGTTCATCTTAAGACCCACCCGTTGTGAGGCGCTGTTCAAGTCCCCGAGCATTGTACCAAGTTCTTCCAGGGAACCCGCCAGGATAACTATCCATCCATCCATCCATCCATCAGCCTTTCGAAGTCCACTGCTGGACATAGGCCTCTCCTAACAAGCGCCACTCTGACCGGTCCTGAGCCTTCTGAATCCAGCGGATTCCCGCTGTCTTCTTCAGGTCGTTAGTCCACCTTGTCGGGGGGCGTCCTGTGCTCCTTTTTCCGAGTCGTGGTCTCCATTCGAGGACCTTTCTTCCCCAACGGTTATCGGTCCTTCGAACTATATGGCCAGCCCATTGTCACTTCAGCCGACTTATTCTCCGCGCTATGTCGGTCAGTTTCGTTCGTCTACGGATTTCCTCATTTCTAATTCTATCGCGTAGAGAGATACCGAGCATAGTACGTTCCATAGCCCGCTGGGTGACTTTGAGCTTATGCATTAGGCCAATAGTGAAGCTCCACGTCTCGGATCCGTATGTCATCACTGGCAACACACACTGCTCGAACACCTTCGACTTCAGGCACTGAGGTAGTGTTTTAGACGACAAGATATGACGCAGTTTCCCGAACGCAGCCCATCCGAGTTGGATTCTACGATTGACTTCTTTCTCGAAGTTGGACTTACCCATTTGGATCACTTGTCCTAGGTAAATGTATTCGTCTACAACTTCGAGAGCAGCGCCATCAACAACAACTGGTACGGGTGTGACATGGACATTGGACATGATTTTCGTCTTGTCCATGTTCATCTTAAGACCCACCCGTTGTGAGGCGCTGTTCAAGTCCCCGAGCATTGCACTAAGTTCTTGTAGGGAACCCGCCAAGATGACTATATCATCGGCATATCGCAGGTGTGTGATATATTCGCCATTGATGTTAATGCCACGTCGTTTCCACTCCATCAGCTTGAACACGTCTTCCAACGCAGCGGTGAACAGTTTCGGGGATATGACGTCCCCTTGCCTGACACCTCTCTGCAGTTGGATAGGGTTCATTGCTGTGTCGTGTACTTTGACGGACATGGTGGCTGATGTGTACAAACACTTCAACACCTTGATATACCGGTAGTCGATCCGGCACCGCTGAAGAGAATTTAGTACTGCCCAGGTCTCAATAGAATCAAAGGCTTTCTCATAGTCCACATAAGCAACACACAGCGGCAGATTATACTCTTCGGTCTTTTGTATAATCTGCCGTAGTGTGTGTATGTGGTCTATGGTACTGTAGCCTTTTCGGAATCCTGCTTGTTCGTGAGGCTGGAAGTCGTCAAGCCTGCGTGCAATGCGATTAGTGAGGACCCTAGAAAACAGCTTATAAACGTGGCTCAGAAGTGCCATGGGCCTGTAGTTCTTCAAAAGGGCTTTATCGCCCTTCTTGAAGAACAGCGTCACCACACTGCTGCCCCACGCTTCCGGGGTAGTCCCAGTATTGATGACGGAATCGAACAGCTTTTGGAGCGCCACAAGGAGGGGTTTCCCACCAGCTCTCAGCAGCTCTGTTGTGATCCCGTCATCACCCGGTGCCTTGATGTTTTTAAGCTGTTTCAGAGCCTCCCTAATCTCATACAGGCTGACGTCCGGAATATCTTCGGTATAGTGCCGGGTCAATTGAGCTTGCTTGTCTCTCTCCTCCTGGGGAGGTGGAGCTTGCGAGGAGGCATACAGCTGTCCGTAGAATCTCTCAGTTTCTCTCAGAACTTCGGGCTTCGTCGAGACTATGGTGCCGGACTCGGTCTATAGGATAACTATATCATCGGCATATCGCAGGTGTGTGATGTATTCGCCATTAATGTTGATGCCACGTCGTTTCCACTCCATCAGCTTGAACACGTCCTCCAATGCAGCGGTGAACAGTTTTGGGGATATGACATCCCCTTGTCTGACACCTCTCTGCAGTTGGATGGGCTTCGTTGCTGTGTCTTGTACTCTGACGGACATGGTGGCAGATGAGTATAAACACTTCAACACCTCGATATAGCGGTAGTCGATCCGGCACCGCTGGAGAGACTTGTGAACGAGAAACCCGACACCACCTTGGGACAGGTGTTCGCCCTCCCGGTGATAGAACAAGTTTCCGGATTTGAGTATTATCGTGTCCTCCTCCCCCTGTCTTCGGACTTCAGATAAACCCACAATTCTCCAGTTTGACTTGTCTATATCTTCTTCCAGCTCTTTTACCTTGTCGTCGGTTCTCAGTGTCCTGGTGTTATATGTTGCCAGGTGCAGAAGTCGTCGTTTGGATTGGTAGCCCGATCTCTACCGGCGCTTCTTAGGACCCCCTGCCCCGCCGTTACCATAGCCGCTACCGTAACTAGGAATAGCGGGGCTGTCGGGGACCGGGGGCCGAGGCTCATTCGTGACTAACATGCAGAAGTTTATCTACGTGTCATAGCTTTGAGTATTTACGAAGTTCCGAATCATGTTTCCCGTATATACAAAGTTACTCTATGCAAGTGATGTAACACGCCAATGCCGGTTACAAACGCAACGCGACGCCGACCGACGTCCCGGGTATTTCCGAAGTCCGAACACTTCCATATTCTGAAGAATTGCGCACTCTCACCGCCCAAAACGACATTTTGAAGGTCACGCGCCACCTCCTTAACTTTAAAATTGTATTTTGACTATTTTGTGCACATTGGAATCCGAATTTGGTGTCGAGTTAGGTTTTGTAGAAATTGATCGAATATTCGAATATTCGGTCCTTGTATTCGAATATTTCAGCGAATTTTTTATTCGAATTATTCGAATATTCGAATATTCGATGAAAGCCCTAGTACGGGGGTTATTTGAAATTTGATGAAACGAAACTGTCCAGTAAAGAGCAGCCAAGTGCGAGTCGGACTCGCCCATGAAGGGTTCCGTAGGCTGCTACTGAACTATGTACGCTTTAGTTTTAAGAGTCTAAGTACCATCTTGTTCGTCAAAGTCCAGATGTTGTCCGTGGACAAAAGTACCCCGTCTGATCACAATTAAAATTATTCTGAGGGTTTCATAAAAATGAACCTTTGAAATCCCCCTCATAATAATAAATTTTGTCATAAAAATTGGCTTCAGACCATTGAAGTATTATTACTAGCGTATAGAACAGACACCGCGAACACAATGTATGTTCCAATGAATTGAAGCCGCGCGGCTGCATTTCCAATGGATTCGTTCGATTTTGAAAGGAGAACGGGGGCTCAATTTTGAAAATAAAACTTCCCGGCGGGAACACACTTTTTGTTCGAGATATCTCTTCTATGACATTATACTTCAATGCTTCAGACCGGCGAATTTCACATAGAGTACAAAATTAAAAAGAAATGCTATTGAAATGCGTCGTTCTTGAAACTCTTGAAAGTTCTGGAAGTTTCCCCATAACATGCAAATTGGGGATGCTGAACTAATTGAAGCGGTATCCACGCAGCCGGTGAGACATGGTTAAGACGGACAGATAATTAATTGTAAGTTTAAAATTAGTATTAAACTATTTAGAAAACGATCAAATTATTAGAATTTTTTGAATTAAGGCCACAACCACCTTGCCCTAATTAATTGCCGTAAATGTGCAAAATTTTATGTATTATCTAGGTATTATTCGTAAGTTTATGTTAATCCAAATCCAGGTTATAAAAAAAGCAAAGCAACAACCCATAATTGTCCCACTGCTGGGCTCGGGGTCTCCTCTCACAATGTGAGGGGTACAGGCCATAGTCTACAGCTACAGCCTTTGAGTATGTACTAATACATACTCAAAGGCTACAGCGCTGGCCAAGCGCGGATTGGTAGACTTCACACAACTTTGAGAACTTTATGGAGAACTCTCCGGTGTGCAGGTTTCCTCACGATGTTTTCCTTCACCGAAGCAAGTGATAATTAACTTCTAATACGCGCAATATTTGAAAACCAGAGGTGCGTGCCAGGATTTGAACTCGGGCCCCTCCGTTCGAGAGACCAACGTTCTAACCGCTAGTATCACTGCTTGTAGGATAGTTACTGTTATAAGTTGTCTTAATACATAATATTAGCTAGATCGGGTATTTAAGTACCTACCTAGTTATGGCATGATTCAGTAACAAACTTCAGTCAAGAAACGTTCAAATATTAGTAACTTATTCTCACATCAGTAGGTCAAAGACAAAGTGATAACATAACCCATAATAATTGTCCCACTACTGGGCTCGGGTCTCACCTCACAATGTGAGGGGTACACAGATTAAACAGGCCATAGTCTACTACTGGCCAAATGTAGACATCACACACCCTTGAGACATCACAATGGTATGGTATGGTAGACATCACACACCTTTGAGAACATTATGGAGAACTCTCAGGTGTGCAGGTGTCCTCATGATGTTTTCCCTCACCGAAGCAAGTGATGACGAACTTCTGATACGCCCATTTTTTTAATTAGAGGCCCGTGCCAGGATTCGAACTCGAGCCCCTGCGTTCGAGAGACCAACGTCCAAACTACTAGGTTATCACTGCTATAGGTCATCAGTAGATGCCCTAGTAAAAACTATACATTTTCAATTTAATTCAAAACTATTAAACAATTTTAATTCAATTCAATTATTTTCAGGCAACTGATGCCCATAGAAAAAAATACCAACACAATATGTTAAAAAATACTACTAACTATAAAATTATGCAAGTTGTATAAAAACTATGATTTGGAAAGTAAGGATAGGCGTGTCGGTACATTGTATAGTAGAATTAATTCATAGAGTAACTTTGTATATACGGGAATAGAGGTCTATCTCTGAGCGAATTATGAGAAACATTGAAAGAGTCGCCCTCTGGAAACATGATTCGTAAACTTTCAGAGTAAGTACTCAAAGCTATGACAAGTAACTGACGTATGATTATGTACTCTCTGGCTTTAAAATACTCATAAAGTTAGATAAATTAACGATATCATCAAACTTGGTCTATTTCTTTTCCTAAAAACCTTAACACTTTGTAATTGACAAACTAGTTATATAAGGAAACTACAACAAACATTCGTTAGCGTGATTCACAAAGCAGGTCAGCGCCATCTCTTGAAGTTTTCGTCAACCATCTATTGACATTATTGCCAGATCAGTAACAACGCCATCTAGATTTATACTTGGTAGTTTGTTATAATAACAACAAATTCAGATGTCTCGTAAACGTATGGAGTGGATGAAGTGGTTAACCATTTTAATTTTGTTACATTATACATGAACTGTTACTCGGTTTGTAATGCTAAGATTGTCAAGCCTGAATTAATTACCTAATAAAATCCACGAGTTCCTCGATTATACAGAAAATATGTTAAGTACCTAGCGCCATCTATTAAAAGGCTTACGAACTACCAGAACTACCTGGATCAGCGTTGCCGGTTGCCGTAGCATACTGAGCATAGAAAATATGCTCCATGATCCTGCACTGAGATGAGATGCAGAGTAGAATTCACAGAATAAAATTATTAATTATTACTAGAATTTGTTAAATATTTTATAGTACTTACATACAAAATGTACTCTGTGGTGCTTACTGAGTGTAGAACACATTATGAAGCGGAACGTTTCTTACGTCTAAAAACAAATCTTTCAAAACCCTGTTTAAGCTATAAATAACTGAATAAATGTCATAAATATTAAACCAAGTTAATAATTGATAATTGTGTTATTTTAATACGTTTATGTTTGTTTTCTCAAAAAATATTTTAATTTGGTTCACTTTTACTGCGCACAAGACTCACACTCAGTTTTTGAACGGCCAACCAAACGTCAAGTGACAAGTCGTACTTGCATTGCATTGCGTGTGCTTGCAGTCGTGAATTTTAGAAAATTTTACTTAGTTTTATTTAAAATCTAGTCTTTGCAGTGACAACCAGTAATGGCAGGAAAGCTGACACAATTCGAAACGCCCAGCTCTGCTAGCTCTGATAGGTAAATCGTGTGCGCTAACCTAAATATGTGTTTGTTTGTACAGCTGTCTGGCGTCAACAAAATTTACTGATCGTTTTTAGTGCGGCTTCGACCATGAGCGCATCCTTGCAGTGTGTTATTGTGCAGTGTCTCAGTGCAACGATAGACTAACTCGGAAGTGCGCTTTAAGCCTTACCGCTACCTGAAATCATAACCTATGCAACACGCATTGTGATTTATTTTTAGACATTTATTTAGTACATTGGCAGCTTGCTTCCCACTGTAAGATCGCACCGTGAATCAGACACGTGCTCGAGGCCGATCCCCTCTTGAAAAGCGTCAGTAACGCATGAGAAAGTTCAAAATTTTAGAAGAAATGGAACAAGGTTCATTGATCTTCGCGAACCCGTAAGATATTTGATAAATTTCACTTATACCGTCGTCGTGTCTAGTTTGAGACTTTGTTTTGGCTTGTGTGCTGTCGAATATAGCATTTTTCCTATGATTTGCATACACTTTCAGCTTATTATGCACTGTGAATGTAACCACATTTCATAACACATAAATCACCCTCTACCTCAGGCACCATCCAAATACGGATGACACAAAAACATATGAAAGTATACAACAAAACATAATACCTTATCTTGTGATAAGACACCTAGATTTACAACAGGAAAACATTTTTCCGTTATCACAAACATAGATAGTGTAAAAGTTTCTGATAACACACAAACTATTTATTCATAACTGCAGTTGAGGAAGGTAAACAAACTGCTCAATGTTTGCACTTGGAGCAGTTTGCTGTTAAAGCCAGGCATGATATAATGCAGTCAACATGATAACCAAGCTTCAAGTACGTCAAGCATAAAATTGTCTTAAACTGATTATGTACTTCTGTCATATATTATTATGGCTATTCTAAATAATATTTTATATTATCTATGAAAGAGAACTAAATGTTGCTTCCATAAAGTAATTGACACTATATAATATTATGATATTTTAATGTAAGGGCATTACAAGTTTAGTAAAGGCTTATTATAGCCAATTCATTACCTTTTCAATTGGTTCCAGTGACACTTTTTTTATTGAACCTGTCTGTTCTAGTTGTGGGCTCAAGTTAAAACAAAGCATGTAAACTTAGTCTCACCCAATTAAAGTTTACATATCTCAGTACACATAGGCTTCTGTCAGAAATGCAGCCTGCTTGTAGGAATCTCAGAATATTTTTATTAGATGTGAAACAATAGCTCAGAAATTTTCCAAGAACATCAGGCCTTTAGTTATGTCTTGTCATTCCTTGGAATATAATTATTTTTTCATGTAAGTAAACTTTCTAAACAATCGCGCAAATAAATTCCAAATTGAAAAACATACAAGATTCAAACTTAGATTTTCTGTGTATATTTCACTATGGAGCATTCAATGCAAATTATATTTTCAGTTTATAAAAACAAGGGAAGTTAAAATATACATTGTTTTAAAAACATTTTAACAATACTTTAATAATAACTCTCTTACAATTCTTTCTGGTTTTAACAATTATACTACCTTGAATGTATAACAAACATAGCTTTAATAACAGTAACAAGTCATTGTTATTGTAGAAAGCAGTATAATGCATAATCATGTATGGCAAATGCTTGGCTTTGGTCTTTTTTTCAATACTGGATCTTAAATCAATAATAGAATCTTGATAGGGTTAAACCTTGAAACCCAGTTTGAATGTATTAAGGTATAAACTTTTTTATACAATTTTACCTTTATATTCAAGTTTTGGATTCCAAGGTTTAGCCTTTTTTAATTCTAATGGAACCCAATTCAAAACAACAACCAAACTCAACAATCATAAAAATTCTCATGCACTTGCAGTTTTGCTCAAGAGTGGTAACTATAATCTGTCCATCTATAACGAACTTGCTGTAACTAAACAGGATATTATCATTAATAATACCTTTATAAGTATTACAAAAATGATACAGTTCGATAAATACAAACATATCAAAGAAAACCTATTAAGATTATTTATAGAACTACCAAAGAAATTCACCTATTGTTTAACAAGACCTTGAAATTGTACATTCACTGGCATTATCACAGTTTATCAAATGCCTGTTGTGAGCTGCCTCAGGACAAAGATTTTGATTTGAAATGCATATCAATTAATTTTATTGTTTACCGTACACTGCTTGGTATGTTATGATCAATTCAGTTATTTTTAGAACACATTATAGTAATATTTCAATACTCATTACGTTTACATGAAATATAATTGACCTATTCTTTAAATATAACTTCAACAAATATTTTTATTGCTCTATGTGACAACGTAGTGTTTATTGGCCGAGTCAAGACTTCAATGGTTCTCAATACCACCCATGACACAGGGAAAACTAGCATGGGATTGAGTTTTCTTTATATTTATTTTAAATAATAATTGCATTCTTTCCTACTTAAAATATTCGTAAACCAATTTGACCTTAATTCAAACTTGCATCAACTCACTCACATTTATCACGGTCATTAGTCGTGAATCATGATTAATTTGGTAAAGGTTAAATGGTAATTGAAATGTTTTTTTATTTATTATGGTAAAACTGAATACCTAACGAATATTGAATATTACTAATATAGTCTCTCAGAGGGACTTTCCCACGAGCAGGTCGGATTTAGTCGCTTCATCAACACTCATCCAGCGTGGGATCGAACTATTTATTATGTGAAAACTTTTTATGTGATATTTTTATATGATATGATGTGAAACCGACAGAACCTCTTAAAGTGAGAAACCCCTCATTGCCAACAGCAACTCTCCATTCAAAAAAACCTAGACTTAGAGATTTAGAGATTTAGTTAGATTTAAAGATTTAATCTAGAATCATTAGTGAACTTATACCTATATTATAAAACCAACAATACAAAGCAAATTATCGATAAATATTTAGGTAGGTTAATAGGTATGTAACACAAGGAATTCTTTATCGCACCGGTATTATTAAATGCAATTGTAATGCAATTAATTTTTATCAGCTTTGTTTTATGCACAGAAATAATGACACGGAATGAGGACATAAGTTTGTTGTTTTGATTAACTGAACATTTTTGGGTCACCATTATTATAAGCGAAAATAGACTGTTTTGGGCAGAATAAATATAGTTGTTCAAATTAGGAAATGAACCTTGCGCGGGACGTTTGCAGAATTGACTTTATTTAAATAGGGTGAAGGATTTGTTGTACTGTTATGACGCCACGGAAAGCTTTCCGCTCTTGTACCGAGCTTAGGAACCTTATGTCCTTGATGTTAAGGTTGATTATGGTATAATATTATATTAATTTGAAAATCGAGAATTTGTATAAATCAATGTTATTGCTTATTATGTTTATTTTATAAGCATAATCAGATCTCTATGTTATTTATCGTAGACAGTTTATTTGTTTATTTAGAGCAGGCTGACTAGTAGTTTTTGAGTTATCCCTAATTTTGAAATCTGTTATTTTTTGTCAAGAATTATTTTATATTGAGAGCCAGTTCTTTCTTTCTTTTTTTTCTTCTTTCTTTCTTCTTTCCTTTTCTTTCTTGGCCGGCAATGCATCAGTGATGCCTTTGATGTTGCTGATGTCCATGGGCGATATAGCCACTTACCATCAGATAGATCGTGAGCTCGTATGCCGGCTATTTCCATAAAAAAAAAAATTAACATGTGGCGGCTCTACTCGGTCACTGATACGTTGGTTCCGATGGATAAGGCTTTGATAGTCAACGAGATAGTCTCGAATATTAACTTGTATCAGTATCAATACTTGTATCAGTTTATCTTCATGTCATCGGTCCTCATGAACTTTCGGTATCGGGAAAATTGTGTACATTACCGGTCGCATTGCCCTTGGCCGTCCAGATGTCGTATGGCCTACATACTTTCAGATTCAATGTCATGGCAGCTCTTTAGATAATTTTGGTCTTCGCTGCAGTAGTTATCCGTTCGCAACGCAATTTTTATGGACGTTTATCTTGATGTATTATTTTTTAACACCTGTTTGCTTTATTTACGAAGTTGCTATGCTAACTCATTAAACTTTTTTAACGTATTAAATAAAAAGATCTGTAGTTTGGATAAAGTCAAGTGAGACATTTACTTCAGAATTTAGATAGGTATATTTATTTATATACACTTGTTAATAATTATGCATGTGGTATGAACCTGGGGCTAGTTGTTGGCATGTTGTCAGAAAACAATAAAATTTCTCAGGAAATATCCATTCATCGTATGGAATGAGTTTTACGACAATATTCTTAGTAACGTGATTTACATTTAAATATATGCGAGCAATAACAATGAGTTGTTACTTTATCACTATGTAATTATATTTCTCTTTCTGATACAGCAGTAGCTGCTTTTCAGTGCTCCACAAAAATTTTAGTTTTATTTTTCTTTCACCATTGGGAACAAAAAGTTGGATTATGAAGCTAATTTAGGTCTGTAATATGAATAAGTTAGCTTAGGCTGTCGATTCAATGTGACTTGGCCTCCTCGTGATGCACCATCGTTCTCCGAAGCCTGACCTTCGCGACCTAGTCTTCTATCCCGCACAGCACACAGCATTATGTACCTTTCTGTCTCTAAGTATACCTTAGTTATCTTTTCTTTTTTTCGTATTTACCTCCGTAATTGTGGTTCTGAAATCGCGCCATGAAAATACAAACATCCAGATATCCAAACATCTTTAAAAACGTTCACAATATAATATTACATATTAAGCAACAACGGGCGTTCCGTTACAACTCACATAAATATTTATAGGATACTCATTATAAGATAATGTTCGACTACCACAACCGCACTTGGTGGCAATATAGATGCAGTAAAGAAAAGCGCAGTGTTAGTAAAAGCCGGTTCTGTTGTAGTGACACGGAGCTAACCCTGGAGCTGAGTGAGCATGCGCTGGAAGACGAGGACTACACGCGGGCGCCGGCCTCGCCCACCACCGTCCCCAACGTGAGGCCGTACAGGCCGCCGTCCACAGGTGAGGATACTGAGGATTGTGGCCAGCTCTTGCCGCCTATACATGTTGGCCGAGCCTGAACCAAGCGGCAAGTGCGTGATGAACCAATGTGTGGATGGCGTTTGCCGAATGCAGGCTAGCCTTTGACTTGTGCACAAAAACAGAAAGGGCTCCGAAGTGAGGCGAGCTACCCCAAGCGCCGGCAAGTCACCGCAAGCGACCTCTAAAATAAACGTTGGCGAATAACTGCTTAGTAGAAGTACATTTTCTAGGTGACATCCCAAGAATAAGAGAACTTGGTTTTTATAGACATTGGCCATTTTTTTTCGAGATTTGTCGTAGTCGTGATAATGTCTATCGCGTGAGAATTGGTCTGGTGGTGTCACCGACACTGTTTTCAACATTCCATTTCAATATTCCATGATTTATTCCATTTTTAGTCTTATTTGGTACCGTGTTATTGTGACGAAATAAAAATGATTTCTTTCTATCTTTCAATACGGGCATTAATTAATATGAGCTTATTTTCTCGGAATGCGTGTTACAATAAAATTAATTGACTTTATTATACTCAAATACTCTGGATACGAAATTGCACAGAACTCAGGGGCTTTTCATCTAACGATTGTGTTATCAACTAATCCACTCAAAAGTAACCGGATATTCCATAAATACCAGTATTTTCAGGTCTCAACGAAGGGAAATACCCAGTGGATTGGGTCGTAGTCACGCGATCTCGGGTTACGTAAAGGACTATCGGGCAATATGACTCCAGCAAGCGTTGCACTTCGTAATATCGCAACTTGATCCGGGTTTTAGACCACCTCGATCTTCTTTGTATGGTTGATTTTGAAACCGTGATTATAAATCTGTTGCTGTTATTGAATTAAGCGATTGAGAACTAAAGGAGTCTGTCCACTTTTTTAACCGACGGAAAAAGGAGGAGGTTCTCAATTCGACACGTATATTTTTTTAAATATACGTATATAATGTTATGATCGTGCTAGGAATGTGTATCATGTAAGACTATTTCTACTAGTCCGTTCTGTCATTGACCAACATCGTCGTATCATGCACGGAGCGTCAAAGATTGTTGACGAATTGTATGTGTGGAAGAAGGAACATGACAAACATTTATTTTTTGTGGAAACTGACTTAAGACATGGACTGAAGCACTGAAGGTAATAGCTTGATGATTACAAAATTGTATTATAATTTCAGTGGGTAAGTTAGGCAGTCGATTGGTCGTTATTACTGCAGGCTTTCCTTTCCGTAAAACAACCCATCAATCGTGTCTGAATTATTTATTGAAACATTTGTAGCTGGAATAGCTTGCCTGCGGCATCGGTCAGGCACGACTAATAGGTCATTGTATAAAAGTGAATAAGCTTTTACAAAGTGCGCTTACGTCTTGAACTACGTACCTATGCTATTAAGTTTTCTTTGCTCAAACTCATTGTCACTTAATTATATTGGGTAAGTCGCCAAACAGCCATCGCTTGTTGCTGACTTTCTTGAAAATTCAAAACTATTTTGTTTAGATAATATTTCAAAATGTGCGTGATAGTATGGTCTAAAAAGGGTCTAAAGGAAAGGAATGTGATGCTCATATTTAGATTTTTAAGAAACAAGTTTTTACGATGAATACAGGCACAGTGTCGAAATGCGTATCGCCACACCAAAAGCCAGTTAGACGCACTGTATAAATGTTTCATAATCATATGGGTCATTTTCAAATTTGTGGCCAAAAGCACTAATTATGATATCATTCTCGTTAAGTAAATATTAGCATTTCTCCAATTACTCTAATCGACTACTCCCTTGAGGCCCCTTGAGAGCTTTTTATAATTACTTGTTATCGCTGTAAATAAAAGAGATATGACGATAAAACTACCCTAAATCTCATTAGTGTCACTGGTTCCAAAGGCTCATTTTTCATCTATTAGTCTATAAAACAAAAATGCGTCCAGGAAAATGGAATTTTATTTTCGCAATGTTTAATATGTTTATGTAAGATTCATAATTAATTATTGCTACAATTTTGGGTATGAAAAAAATAAGATTTCTTAATATTTGTAATCAGTATACATTTTAAATATCATTTATGTAACCGTAGCTAAATGCTTTAATATTACACAATTATACCCTGCTATACCCTGCTTCTCACCCCCCGTGGTTCCCGTGTGCTAAGTCGTCTCCGAACACGCATGGTGGCCTGTCATGTACTTCGTTATTTTTTGAGAAAATCTAATTATCAGGTAAGATTTGGGAGAGTGTACCAAAACTGTATCATTAGTGTCTCAACAGATTAAAGTCCATAGTTATCTGTTGTTTTATTTTTGATTTATATGAATAGTCAGGCATTACAGGCATACATTTTTTTCCGTGTTAAGTTATATTCTAGAACATTCTATTTTGTAGGTAAATGCAAATAATACTGAAAACCTCATTTGTGTCACTCTCATTCGTGTCAATTGAGCAGTCACACTAATGATATTCAGTTTCGTACAAATGATAAGTTTTGTTACCCGACTGCCAGGAAGGTATGTATGCAGGTAATATTCTTTATTACCTCATGTCTTCCAAACTGCTCAACGGATTTATATACCTAATTAAGATATCGTTGGATTCGTCTTGATAACCCAAGTGTTCTTAGATAAGTTACATTAAAAAAACAAATATGGCTGTGAGATGCCATTGCTTGAAGAATCAAAAAAGAAAAAGAAATCAAATAATGCAATATGGGTATTATATTAAAGTAAAGAGCTCACTTAAGGATTTCAAAAAGGTATAAGTATACGATTGTTATTTTTGTGCAGTCGGGTATATTATTTTGTTTAATTTATACTAGTCTAATACAAGCTTTTATTAACCCCCTTTCGTTCGCATTTTGTATGTTCTCTATGTATGTTCGCAGTATGTTTTTCTTGACCGTTGAATATGGTGTACAATAAAGTGTAATAAATCTATATATATACTTATATGTATACATATAAAGCTGGAGAGTTTGTTTGTTTGGTTGAACGCGTTAATTTCAGGAACTACTGGTTCAAACTGAAAAAATATTTTTGTGTTTGTCTTTTTCATAGTCCATTTATCGAAGAAGGCTATAAGCTATCGGAGTTTTGGAAGTTCATCTCCCAAGGGGTTAAAATAGGGGCTTGAAGTCACTTTCATACAAACCAACTTCGTCAGTTTTATAGTAAGGTATAAACATGAAATTTTTATGTAAGTGTATAGTTATTAATAAAAATTTATTTTAAAACATTTTTTTTGGAAAAATCATCCCTTCAAGTGTTAATTTAGGGGATGGAACTTAGTACGTAATTTCGTAATTTTTGAAATTAAAAACATGAAAATTGATATAATTATTAGCTCAAGATTAGAAAAGAAAAATTAACAGAAATGATTTTTTTTGGAAAATCATCCCCAAAGAGTTAATTAAGGGGGTGCAAGTTAGTATGGCAACTTCATCAGTTTTGAAGTAAAAAGGGTGAAAATTTGTATATCAGCTTTTGTATATACGTTAGGGAAAGGAGGAGGCGGAGGAGGAGATAGAGGGAGAGGGAAAGACTTAAAGTTAGGGGGATGGGGAGGTAGAGGGAGAGGGAATGTAATGGTCTCGAATTTGTTGAACCTACCAAAACCATAAAAGTTAAAATAACAAATTACATTCACTGATTGTTAGGCGATACGAAGTTCGCCAAGACAGCTACATAAGTAATTAATAAACTTGCAGTGTATGTATGTTCGGGTCAAATCTTACAAGTAATATTTGATTCACTTCCCGTGGTTCTTATAACTTATCGCACACTTTTGCAAGTTGTGATATAAATAACAAAAAATAAAACCAACGAAAAAAAAACTGAAAAGCAAAAAATAAAATAAACCATTTAGTATTATAAATTAAGATCCGAAATTAACAGTAAATAAATAATTTTGAGACCGTGCCAAACAAACAACCAAAATTAATTACATAAAATTCATAATATTATGAGGGCAGCGGCATGCGATGCACACGGCAGCAGCAGCGCGGCGCACATCTTTTCACCGTTTGTTTTTTCATTGGTTTGGCACCGCCTCAAAATTATTTATTTACTGTTAATTTCGGATCTTAATTTATAATACTAAATGGTTTATTTTGTTTTTTGCTTTTCAGTTTTTTTTTCGTTGGTTTTATTTTTTGTTAAAAAGTAATTATTTTTTAATTTTAGTTGCTATAATACTTATAATTAATAATAAATTATTGATTTTATGAATTATAGATTCAGTTACCAGGTAAAAATGTAGTAGATGAAATATCAATCATCCCCTATTTTCGTACCTATAGGGGTAAAATTTTGTTTCGAAATTTAAACAACAGTAACCTCAAGGGTATACCTTGAGGTTACTGTTGTTTAAATTTAACTTCTATTCAATAAAAAAGTATCATCAAAATCGGATCATCCAGTACAAAGTTATTGGGGTTAACATGTAAAAATTCCGGGTAAAAAACGGGTAAATAATCAATCATTCCCTATTTTCGTACCTTTAGGGTGGGAATAAAATTTTCAAAAAAATTTGGGACCAATTTCAGGACATACCCTATCCAATAAAAAAAGAATCATCCAAATCGGACCACCCTGTGCCGATTTCTGCGTGATCATACATAAAAAAAAATATGTGTCGAATTGAGAACCTCCTCCTTTTTTTTTCGTCGGTTAATAACATAAAAATTAAACAAAATATATTTTAAACGCAAACTTTTAACAATTTTAAAACCTTGGCGCACTGCTGTATGCTACTATCCATTAGGTTTACAGTTACTAGACAATATCCATAAGTGCCTCAACCTTTTCAAATTTGAAAAGGTTGTCTTTAAAGTGAGAATTTTAATTTTATTTTGTTATAGATAAAATCTTATACATATTTGGATTGATAAAAATGGCGAAACAAAAGAGAGCAGAAGAGTTAGAGAGACGAAGAATAGCTAGACGAGAGAAATATAAAAATATTAAAAATAATCCAGAACTGTGTGCTGCTGAGCAACAAAAAAAAGACAGAGTTATTTAAAAAGAAAAGAAGCTAAAAAAATTAAAAGCATTAACGAACGGATGCAAAGAAAAAAATGAAGAGTGTTCCAAAAAGTATTATAAAAAGAAATTAAACCAAAGAATTGCAGAAAATATTACATTCAGTGAAGTAAGTAGTGATGATGAAAATATGACTCCTTCTGTAGATCCGTTGAACGCAATAGAACGAAAAGAAAAATCTAAACCAAGTACTGATGAACAAACGCTGATGAAAAAAAATAGGACACTAAAAATGCAGCACACAAAACAGAAAGAAAATTGATATCACTTTTAAACAAATGCAAGAATAAAATAAAATTTTTACGAAGACAAAAAATCAAATCAACAAATGAATTAAAAAATGAATGGTTTGTTTGATTGTTGGGCATCTTCTAGTGTGAGGGTATGAGTGTGTAAGCGTTTATTTAATTGTATTAATGATGACAAATTGAGCAAAATTTATAATAAATTAAGTAATGATAATCTAAATAAGGTTGTTTTAAGAATTAAATAACGAATAATTAAAAACCATGTTATTATCATTAGTGTAACAAGAGTTCTCATCAGTAAATCACAAAATATCATTAGAGGAATTTGTTTCTCATTCGTGTCACTCAAGAAGTTGATTTATGCGTGTTATTGTTAAATAAATAAGTGGAATCTTTGATTGGCATATGTTTTTTCTATATAGGAACGCATCTGAACACTAAAAAATACCAATATACATAAAAAACCAAATTCGTGAAATTGCTACGTTTTTGGCTCCAAAGTTGAAAACGACCCATATCAAAAATGTTCTTTAAGGACTGCCAATGAAAATTAATTATAATAAATTCATTGTAAGTAGACTTTATCAGTCGAAGTACTAATAGAAAATAGAATAGAACTATTATGTGCTCTGATACACTAAATAGTATTACGGAACGACTTACCTAACGTTATTATTAATTCTAATGGCCGCGGTGACCTTTACTGCCGGATTAACCTGATCTAAACTATCTTCTGATGTGCCCTTGTGGGAAATTTACCTCGAATGTAATTTACTTTATACGTTTATATTAACCTTTTTCATTATTAATAGTACAGCAATTCCGTAGACGAATCTAGACTCTTTAGTTTGCTATAATTCGACATTTATTACAAAGTTATTTTGATGACCTGTGTGGCGTCATAGAGGTATTATTATTAGTATAGAGTGCGGGTATCACACAAATGGAACGGTACGCATCGTAGGCAGATGATCTATAGATACGTATATCGATACGTGTATGACGGATAGGGATGTATCAATTACGTGCCGATCGGCAACGAGGTATCGATAAGTTATTTCGATAACTTATCTTATTTCCTACTATTAAACGAGATTTTTTTTATATAAATAGGTATGTATATTTATATATATATATGTTTGTTACCACGTTCTCGATAACAGCACTAACGATTTCGATGAAATTTAGAATGTTATGGTTTACGAGGGCGACTAATCGATCTAGCTAGTTCTCATATCTGGGAAAATTTGTTTTCTCTATTTTCACTTGAGCAAGCTCATTTGCCCAGGTACTTATTACACCATTTGTTGTACTACAGTACATTAATTGTACCTATGGCACCCATAATAGCAGATTCTCCTAGTGATGGAGCTGTTAGTGTGATCTATATTGTTGGTTATTTAAAATACGAAAGTCACTCAGTTTTTTAGTTTTACACGAGTATTCTTGTTATTTAGATAGTAAATGTTTATGGTACAAACAACCGAAGAAAATATAGACATAGACTCAATTAAATAAATCATCCATTTTAATATTAATCTTGTTTTAATTTAATTTCACTTAAACTTCTATTTATCACAACGCATTGTCAAAACTTCTTTGCACAGCAACTATATATCGATGACAATTTGACAGCTAGGAACTTAAGATTGTCGTTGATTCATAAGTATTGAAAGACAAATCGATATTCTAAATCGTTTGAATGATTTCTTGATCGATATAATAATATTTTAACTTTACGCTTGAAAATTAGAGACATATTTTTAAAACTGTGAATTGTTATTTTTGTCTTTTTCTATTACTCAAGGTTACAATGACAATGATTTTTCGTTCGCATCATGGCAAATAATTTTAAACAGAAATATTTAAGTAGGTACTTATCAATTCCCATAGTCATTTTCTATAACAGATAATGAAATTTAGTCGCTGTATCATATGAACCGACTCCAAGTTTCATTATATATACTGTCTATGGCAAATTGACATTAGAAGTCGGCCATATTTGTTTACGACTTTAGACTCGACCAAAAAAATTGACTATAGACTACCTGCGCAGACTACCTGGGCGAACCGGCCCCGATAAGCGCTGGCAGATCGGCGCCGGTAGCCAGCTTTCTACGTGAATACGCCCTTATATTTACATTCCTAGCTAACGTTAAAATACTTTCGCATTATAAATATTACAAAGTATATCATACAAAACACACACTACAATGATTTATAATAAATATTTATAAGATTTTGATTTTTTTATTAAAGTTACATAAATATAATACGTTGTTCTCATAGCAAACATTTCAAAACATTTTAAATATCGACTACAGCGTTGGTCGCATCACATCACTACAGTCTCGCGAGGAGAGCGCGGTGCGCGGGCGGTCTTTCCGTGCCCGCCCCTCACGTCTCCTTCACACCCGCGATGCGCAGATGCGTGATTTGTTTTCTTAAAAATAAATATAAAAATCAACTTACCGATGAAATGTGATACTGGATTTCAGTTTTGTGTGTTTCCTACTATCGTTTTTGCAAGATGGAACTGCACATTTGACCATTTTGATACGTAAATATTTAAAAATCTCTCTAGAACCGCACACCGCTAGCAATCAACCACGACTACAAGCGCTCGCGACGGGAACGTCGTGTTGTTCTCACCCGTGCCTACTGTTCCCACTTCGTTACACTCCCTCTATACTAATAATAATACCTCTATGTGTGGCGTAATTACCACGCTGGATCGCCTTTCGAAAGGAGTTGGATTCTCACCAAGGCAGAATGTTGTGTTGAGTTTGAATTAAATTAAACGCTCCACACTCATAGCCCTACACTAGGGTTCCTTATGTCGTGGGTGCCATGGACAACACTCAAAAAAGACAAGAACACACACCCAGACATCGGTCTGAAGAGTTTGAATATCTATTCTCGAACTCTTCATTCAAATTATGCGTCACTGGGAATCGAACCCAGGACCCTTTCTTGGCTGGCAACGCATTGATGATATATATCGAAGTTGTTACTACGCCAGCAATTACTATCAGATGTCTCGTCTGCTCGTCCTACTCTAAAAAATCTTAGTAACAGTTGTCGATATATTTGTCACCAGGCTCAAACATAATGAAGTCGCCGCGCGCGCGGCGCGTGCGCACCACGTCGATGTCGCAGTCGAAACGCACGGCGGAGAGCATCCTGCACGCGGACCGCCGGACCATCTACACGGCGGGCCGGCCGCCCTGGTACAACTGTACGGGCGGGCAGGAGGTCGAGCCCTTCCTCATCGGTAAGTGCAGGTCAGCACTCAGTCACTAGCGAGGTGGTTGAAGTTAAATGTAGGTATGTCTTTGACAGGGGCGTAGCTACCGCCTTATCAGCCGTGTCAATTATACGGGGCCCCCACTAACACTCCCAAAAAAAAGCTCGTCAGCGGCCTACGACCGCTACAGTTGGCATTCCTTTTGACAGCTGACGTTGAGGGGGTCCCACAACAAATATTGATATGGGGCCTCCTTAGGGCTAGCTACGATCCTGTGATCGACAAAGTTAAGCAACAGCGAGCGCGGTCGGCAGTTGGATGGGTAACCGCTAGTGGCTAACATTTCTTGAGCGTTTGAGCTTGAGCTGGGCACGTCATCGGTCCCGGTTATTATGATAAGATAACAGTCGTTAACCCATGTTGGAGACCCTCGGACGGCATAAAAACTTCCGACGCTTCTTCAAGACAGACCCCCGCTCAGTAGTGGGCCATTCATGGGTTGAAGCCAGTACGTCTTTAATCTACGATCGGTCCAACTGCCCATTAGCATAATGTGATGAAATTCGCTTTGCAGGTATCTGCGGCGCCAGCGCTTCAGGCAAGACGACAGTGGCCGCCAAAATCATAGAATCTCTAAACATACCCTGGGTCACCATTGTCAGCATGGACTCCTTTTATAAGGTAATATGTTAGGTTAGATGGTGATGTGATGGTGATGATGATACTATACCATTGGTGGCATTGGCTATTCACGAACCCAATCCTGGTATTGCATTTGCGTGATATAAGTTTGTCATATAACATGTGAGGGGTTGTCAGGTACTGAACGAGAAGCAGCACCAAGCGGCGAACCGCAACGAGTACAACTTCGACCACCCGGACGCGTTCGACCTGGAGCTGCTGGTGTCCGTGCTGCAGCGGCTGCGCGAGGGGAAGAAGGTCGAGGTGCCCGTCTACAACTACGTCACGCACTCGCGGGAGGCGCGCACGGTCAGTACACTTGACACATGACAGGTGACACATGACAGGTGACAAATGACACGTGACAGTTGACAGGTGACAGATACCGGACGAGGGAAAATACGGGGCGACAGTTGGCGATTGACAAGTGTGTATGAAGCGTGGATGTGGGTGTCTATGTCTGTATGTATGTCATATTGTTGGACGTTGGTGCGCCAAGTGTTTGTATCAGTACACGCCCCGCTTGAATAATGCCCAAGGAGGAAATATACGCTGGAAAGTTGGTACCTGTGTTTGTGTGTGTATGTATGTGTGTGTGTGTATATATGTACGCATGTATGTGTATGTTTGCATACGTGCTCGCGCGTGTGTCTATCCTTCTTTCCGTTTTCCACCTGGTCAATAGCAATTATGGTTAGTCCGTTAGTACGAATATGTACATTGTGCTGCAATAATCTGGTTGGCGGTCCTAGATCGGTTGCGACCGTTGAAACTTGTCAGCCTATCGTTTGCAATCTTCCTGGCACGCGTTGGACATGATCAATCAGTGCTGATAGGATGGTATCATAGGACGTAGATTAATTCTAATTGATATAATGTAGAGGCGCCTCATCATCGCACTTATCGATCGAGATACAAGCTATCGATTGAATGTGAGTCATGACATTGAGGCTATTAGTATACGGTAAAGAATTTTAAATTTTTTATCATCGATACAATGGAGCGACCAAGTTCTTACCTTAATTTTTCTATATAAAAATGAAGGAAAGAAAATTAAGAAGATTCATGTGACACTTACGAGATATAAGTTTTTTTAGTATTAAATGAAGACCGTTTTTGTTTTTTATCTTTGAATTAATACACTTTGTGCTACATTTAACGCAAAAAGTTTTCGTCTAATTACCCCATTTCCATAACGTCTATATAGAAATATTTAAACACTTCATGTTAGCATCACGTGCCGTTTGGTAACCTTTTAAACGCTTCGCCACGTGACGTGACGAGATTTGTTGACAAAACGTGACTTGTTATTTACAGAATAAATTTTCTCTCGCTAATAAGAAATTTCTCTTAAAATCCTTGACATTTAGAAATTTGTCTCTATTTTAAATTTGTTTCTTATAATCTCTTAACGTGAGGCTTTTTTATGTAACTTCAGTCCCTGATTTTGAATTTAATTGAAGAAATGAAGAGAAATCCGATTTTCTTTATTTTGTTTTTTGGTAGTTATTACTACTATTAGCACTAGATTACCAATAAAAAATTGTTTTTTATTCATTACAATGATACAAAACTTCTTTATTGTAATAAAACTTCTCATCAATGATTATGGTCGATTTTCGACCCCAAACCTAACACTAGTTGTAAAAAATATTTGCTCTAAGTTCTAATAGTAAATTGTTTTAAGTGTTTACTCCATTTTTACACTAGTCCTATTAGGTAAACAATCGTGGCCACTATTTTTTGTAATATTCATTTAATTTAGTTTAAAAAAAATAGTAAACAGAAATTAGTTTTGGCATTAAATGATATCTATTTGTCTTTAAATTATGTATTTCATGTTGTGTCAGCCTTATTTTTAACCGACTTCAAAAAAGGAGGAGGTATTCAATTTGACTGTAGTTTTCTTTTTATCTTTGTTACCTCAGAACTTTCGACTGTGTGAACTGATTTTAATGATTCTTTTTTAATCGAAAGCTGGTGCTTGTCATGTGGTGGGACCACACTTAAATTTGAGCTAGATCTGACTAGTAGTTTTTAAGTTATTTTGAAGTCGGTTATTTTTTTTCTTGGTAAAATTCATCTTTTTTAAATCACGAATTATATGTCGGCAGTTTGTCACAAGTCAGTTTGCAGTCAGCAGTGAGTCCATAACGCGTGGTACTTGTATGATGACAGAAAACGATGTACGGCGCGAACGTGATCATCTTTGAGGGCATCCTGGCGTTCTACAGCGCGGACGTGCTTCGGCTGCTCGACATGAAGGTGTTCGTTGACACGGACGCCGACATCCGGCTCGCGCGCCGGCTCAGGAGGTCAGTATAATACGAGTATACTGGTCAAGAGAGAGCCTTCCGGAACCCACTACGGATCATAATTCTATTTGTTTACGGATAAATAATAGTGAAATAGCACCAACAATATTGCACCCTCAGTGGAAAAAAGGCATAAGATGAAAATTGCAATTTTAAAGGAGAGCGCAAAAACTGTTGAAAATATCAGTAAGAAGTCAAAGCAATTTACATTACTATTTCTCGCACAAAACATCCAAGATTAATGATAAAAATTTGAAAAAAATTGAGCATATGCAGCTTTTGTCCCTCTTTCCAATCATATTAATAACTAAAATTCAAAGTAACACGACTTATGCTTTTTTCCACTGAGGGTGCGATATGTTGGTAATACATACATAATAAATAAGATATAGTACCTACCAATATAATATGTTGTCTCAGAAATTTTTTATATAGAATTATAGTCCGTAGTGGGTTCCGCAGGGCTCACTCTTGCTTGACCGCTGTCAATAAGTATTGAATTTTAAAATATTGTATTATCTGTCACTTCTTCCCGATTCTCTGCTCATGATGTACCTACATGTACTATTATTGTGTGCCTGTATGTATTGTATGAATCCCTTTTAATCTAGTTTTCTATGTTTATTTTTCGGCTAAAACCCTCTCGATATTTAAAATTTGTTTAATTTTATTATTTTATTTTATTTAAATTTTTAAAACTGCCTTTTCGGAGTTCAGACTGTGAATATGGTTTGCTTTTAACCGACTTCAAAAAAAGGAGGAGGTTCTCAATTCGACTGTATTTTTTTTATGTTCGTTACCTCAGAACTTTGGACTGGGTGAACTGATTTTGATCTTTTTTTAATCGAAAGCATGTGCTTTTCATGTGGTCCCACATAAAGAACGAGATCTGACAAGTAGTGTTTGAGTAATTTTGAAGTCTGTTATTTTTTGTTAGTAAAATTTTTATCTCTACCAATGTATAATCTGGAGCAGCTAGTAGGGCTCATACCTCAGTATCTAATAAACTTAGACATAGATTTTCATTTACGTTTATTAAACAACCTTCAAGAACGTTACAAACTACGTAAACCACACAACGTTCCAGGGACATAGTGCAACGCGGGCGCGACCTGGAGGGCGTGTTGAAGCAGTACATGACGCACGTGAAGCCCGCGTACCAGAGCTACATCGCGCCCAGCATGGCCCACGCGGACATCATCGTGCCGCGCGGCGGGGAGAACAAGGTCGCCATCCAGCTGATCGTGCAGCACGTGCACAAGCAGTTGCAGCTGGTGAGTTGACTATACTAATACTAGCTGCCCGGACAGACTTCGTTCTGTCAAAAGTTTTTGAAGTGAAAACTTCTTTAGTACGGGGGTGACTTGAAATTTTATGAAACGAAACTGTCCAGTAAAAAGAGACAAACACATAAATTCTAAAGTGAGATAGGAAGTATTGTACAGGGGTAGGGTAGGGGAGTGAGGGGTAGGGGAGCGGAGCGGAGCGGGGCGGAGCGGAGTGGAGTGGAGTAGTGAAACCTACATTTATCATCTTCCCGAAATTTTACATTCGTCTCATTATCTTGAAAACAAAAATTTTGAAGGTTTCACTTCTACCACGTGTGAATTGCACACATTTTAATTTTTTTTTTATTAAAACCTTCCGTGTGCCTTAGGGAACATTGTAAGCTATCTTATCTTTCAAGTTGGATCAAACTGCACATGGTGTGCTTTGATTAAAATCGGTTAAGTAGTTTAGGAGTCCATCGCGGACAAACAACGTGACACGTAATTTATATTATTAAGATTATAAAGAGGAAAGATTTGATTATTTGTTTGCATTGAATAGGCTCCGAAACTACTGAACCGATTTGAAAAATTCTTTTACGGTTGGGAAGCTACACTATCCCTGGGTGAAATAGGCTATATTATATTTTCTAAAAAATTAGGGATCCATAATAAAACGCCAATAATGTAACCCAAGGTGAAAAAAAGAAGAAAACCGAAGCAAAGCGGTTACTAGTACTAAATATAGCTAAGACCACTTTCAATTAAGTCACCTTTCAAACAAAATTAAATCGAAATCGGTTCATCCGTTTGGGAGCTATGACGCCACAGACAGACTATATTATATTATGGGTTGTCCATGGCATCCACGACACAGGGAATCCTATTATGGGGCAATGAGAGTGTAGCGATGTTAGCTTATTACCTATTATCTAGAATTACTCTCTAGAATGTAATATGTCAATGATTCATGTATCTTCTATTAATCTCAGATCAGTTACCTAGCAACTGTTAAAAGGCACAAAATTAGTGCTCTAAAGGTGCTAACTTATCCAGAGATTGTGGATTGATATCGGTTATTGAAAACGACTGTAAGGGTCGACAATAATTAGGGCCGCCATTATAGTATTCCTATCTCGCTTACTCTTTCCAGGAATAACATAAGAGCGAGCAGTATAACAAAATCGATATGCCACTTTAATTCAGAACAGTCTGTCTTTAATGTTGTCTGTCTATTGCGAGATTTTATGACTACTATAGTTGTATACATAGAAGTCTTTGGTTGTAACACTATGTTTACTTCACTCCACAGCGTGGTTTCAAAGTCCGTGAGAAGCTGGCGGTAGCGCACGTGGGCCAGCCGGTCCCAGACTCCTTGTACGTGCTGAAGGACACTCCGCAAGTGAGTTATTTATTTATTTATGTACACTTTATTGAACACAATACAAAATATTGAAGTACAAATGGTGAGCTTAATGCTATTGCATATTATGTATAGCTGTATGTATGTATGTTAATATTGTTATTATGTATAGCTTTCCAACTAGCTATAGTGCGACGGATAAATGTGAACGTGGCATATCACATATACATAAAAAAATCTGATATTTTAACTTATCTGAAAGAGGGTACCTAACTCAAGGCAGAACTCAATACTGCAAACGTTATAATTCGCTCACCTAGTATTATATTGGCACATCTACGTTTTTCATATTTTACTGGAACGAGGATCAAAGATTTTATATTTATTTAAAATTAATTTATGGGTTCTTTTTACGTTGTTTTACGGATTTTATGGGTCTGGTTACTAGTATAGACATTCTATGTAGATTATGCACTTATAACACGTATGCCATATAAACTAAATTTCGCATTTTTTGCAGATGTGCCATTATATTACTAGGTGAGCGATATAACATTATTTCATATTGTGCCCCAACTCACTCTATTATTTCTTCTTCTTCTATCTTGGCCCGCAAAGCAATGCATCAGTGATGCCTTTGATGCTGCTGATGTCCGGGCGACGATAGCCACTCGTTTGCCGGCTATTTCCATAAAAAAAAATATGCAACATAAATATCACCCGCACTGTACGCACGCGTCCGTTGTCGTTGGTGTGTACAGGTGCAAGGTCTGCACACGTTCATCCGCAACAAGGACACGCCGCGCGACGAGTTCATCTTCTACAGCAAGCGGCTCATGCGGCTCGTCATCGAGTTCGCACTGTCGCTGCTGCCGTACGCCGAGCACGCTGTCGACACGCCGCAGGGGTTCACCTATAACGGTGAGGGGGGATTAGAGTTATAAGAGTGGGGGGGGGGGGTATAAGAGTGATCAATAAGAGTGGGGGGGTTATAAATAAGAGTGGGAGGGGGGTTATTAGAGTGCGAGGGGTTATAAGAGTGGGAGGGGGTTATAAGAGTGGGAGGGGGGTTATAAGAGTGGAAGGGGGGTTATAAGAGTGGGAGGGGGGTTATAAGAGTGGGAGGGGGGTTATAAGAGTGACCAGGGGTCATTAGGGGTCTCAGCGGATCAGGTGCAACATCTATTTAGTCAGACCAGTAAAAAACGTATTAAATGAAAGTAAGGAAGGATGCAAAGAAGAATAAACAAACTTTTTCACAGTCTATGAAATTAAACAAGCTAATTTGCGTGTTTTCGACTTCATTCGCCAACTCGATTGGAAGACACATTTTTACTATAATTTGTTCAAATACACTATAAGTATTCCAAAGTTTATTTTTAGTGAAAAAGTAATCAATATGTCATCTTCAGTTAGGTAAACTTTAATGCCTGGCTTCTATAAACAATCTATCCTTTATCTATAAACGATCTATTTATTTTTTGTAATAAATATTAAATCTCGCTAAGCAACCCCCCTGATCCCGTGGTACAGGCCGCAAGTGCGCGGTGGAGAAGATCTGCGGCGTGTCCATCCTGCGCGCCGGCGAGACCATGGAGCAGGCCGTGTGCGACGTGTGCAAGGACATCCGCATCGGCAAGATCCTCATCCAGACCAACCAGCAGACCGACGAGCCGGAGGTGAACTACCCTCCTATCTAGTGGGAACTACCCTCATACCTTGTAGAAGATAAAACAGAATGAAAAAAATGTAAAAACAATAAAAAAAATGTTGAAAATAGTGCAGCAAGTCAGGTTTCTCTCCAAAAAAATTAAAAAAAGCTAATAAAAAATAACCAAAAAATCAATAGACGCCGGCCGGTCACTTCGCCCTGGGACACCCTGTATAGAATGTATTAGGAGGGACTTCCCTCCCACTACATTTTTTGAACAAAACTATCAACAAATACCATTAAAGTACAGGTGTTATCGGTTTAGTTTTTTATTAGCTTTTTAATTTTTTTGGAAACCTGACTTGCTGCACTATTTTCAAAATTTTTTTTTTGTTTTTACATTTATTTTCATTCTGTTTTTTTATTTACCAGTTGTTATCATAGTTTATCTATTCGAGGTCTACCCAAAATTAAATAGGATATATTTTTTAAAGACAATAACTGATTTTTTTATTTAATTTCGCCAAAAGTTGGAAAAATGCCCTCTGAATATTATTATTAACCGACTTCAAAAAAAGGAGGAGCTCTTTTCGGAACAGATTTTCGGTTGATTTGTAAGGGTATATCGTATCTATATTTTTTAAACATCATTGTTTATAACTTTATACAGTCTGTTACAATACCATTTCTCTTCCCCAGCTGTACTACCTGCGGCTGCCCAAGGACATCAAGGACTACCGCGTGATCCTGATGGACGCGACGGTGGCGACGGGCGCGGCCGCCATCATGGCCATTAGGGTGCTGCTCGACCACGACGTGCCCGAGGCGAACATCGCGCTCGTCTCGCTGCTCATGGCCGAGATCGGCGTGCACTCCATCGCGTATGCCTTCCCTGAGGTAATATATTGTGCTGTACTAATCTTAATATATATAAATTACGTGTCACGTTGTTTGTCCGCGATGAACTCCTAAACTACTTAACCGATTTTAATTTCAAATTTGCACACCGTGTGCAGTTTGATCCAACTTAAAAGATAGGATAGCTCACACATCAAAATTAAAAAAATTTGACAGAACGAAGTCTGTCCGGGCAGCTAGTTAGACTCCATTATGCTTCTCCAGTGAGGATTGGGTGAGGGGATAGGCCAACCTAAGTGTTTTATTTATGCCTCCGACGTGATTTGTCTTACTTAACAGGAATCGACCGATTTATGTGACCTTTGATGCACGGAAACTCAAGAAATGTTTGCCACTACCGGTCACCCATCTAACTACCGACCACGCCCGCTGTTGCTGTCGCCGTAGTTCGCATAGAGGCTTCAATAAAATTTTCTAACATTTAATTTCCAGGTAAAAATCATAACCTCAGCGTTAGATCCAGAGATAAACGAGAAATTCTACGTGCTGCCCGGCATCGGCAACTTCGGCGACCGCTACTTCGGCACCGAGCCCTCCGACGATGAGTGAGACGGAACATACACTCTGCGGCAGGAGTGACAGAGATGAATATATGCTAATGAAGATGGGAGCGTAATGATGTAAGCTTGTTTAAATTATTGTATGAAGTCAAAAGGTGTAGGTTTCTAGTTACTGAACAGTACAGAGTTGATTAAGCCGAACTGAATTTTACGTACATTATTACGGACTGTGTGCATGTTTATATAATGGTATGAAAGTTTATGAGAATATATCTGTAAAACAAAGTAACACAATTTTCAATCTTGACGATTTAATGTACGAAGTCACGTATAAAACCTACAAACTATCTCTTATGAGTGTAGTGTTTTCTTGGATTGAATTGTTATCGGCTCCCAAGGCCCACCTTATTTTAGCTAACGCTATGATACTTAATACAAATTGTACTTATATAAATGTACGTAAATATAAATTACAAAGATACAAAACTATGGACGTTTAGAAATGATAATTTTGCATGTGCAATATTTATTTTAATTGGGCTTGGCATAGCGCATTAGCAAGGCCTGAAGCCAATTTTATTGAAGTTATCATAAACAGTGATTTGACGAAACTATGGGCTTGTTTCACAATCTTCAAGTAGAGTCCTGAATAAGCTATTCACCGGTTAAAGTGACGTGTGTCATTTTACATACACGAAATGTCAACTTAACCAACGAATAGCTTACTTCGGACTTACTTGAAGATTGTGAAACAAGCCCTATGTATTGAAGAAGATATTGACATTAAAGGAAGTATACGACATTTTGGACTTCTTTCGAAAAGATGAATGCGTGTTTACGATAATAATATCAATATCACAGTATATTTGAGTCACGTGTGGATTACATTTCAAATAGAATATCTGTGTAAGTTATATACACTCCGTGTGACAGACCGCATAAATGCCGGTACTTCTTTTTTCTATTGATACGTATATTATATAAGTATTTAATCAGCCTATTGGGCTTTTTATAGTATTCTAAAAATGAAATAAAATGGAAGACAATCGATGTAGTTCAATTATGTGTACACAAACTTGCTAGAGTTAAAAATAATACAAAAAAAATGTAGCTACTTGATCGCTTCGCTGGATGTAATATGAAATAATTCAACTATCCTCTTAAAATGTATAATGAAAATGTATTATACAAATGTATTAATGTATAAAAGCTGGAAATGATCAAATGTATTAAAATCATTATGCGTAGGTTAAAATACCGTTGTATAATATGACGGGGAGTATTGTCAAATTAAATAGGACATCAAAAGGAGGATCCCCAAATTAGTCTTGCGGTATGTTTAATATGTGTTCGTGTTTTCCCTGTATTCCTGCCATGGAGTATCTTCCATGATTCCTGCGGACAGTAATTATTACTTCTATGTAGATAATATTAACAGACTGAATGTCATTTTATCACCACATCCATATAATATTCGCTTGTGAAAATTAAATAGTCTTATAGGTAAGGTAACGTCGATCTAGCAAAAAAGATGCAAAAATTTTGGATAAAATGGTGTTGTATATAAAATCGCTTAATTAAAATAAATTTTACTTCTTTTTTCTTACGGAAACCTCAAATTTAATGTAAAATCGGCTTAGTAATAACACACTTTAAGATCTCTTCAATTGATTACAAAAAGTATTTTAATTCAAGTAATATACGTAACTTACGCATGGTTTCGTTAAACTAAAAAAAAAAAAAAAACAATACATAACGTCTTTTCGTTTCCCGCCAAAATATTATTTCTTCCAGTCGAAGGCAACGGACCTGCGACCATAATGCCTAGGTGTAAAATAATAATTTATGCTTAGATTAAATGTTACTTTTCCATTGTGTAGTTTTAGGATTACTGAAAATAATGACTGTATTTCGAATTCCTATGTTTTTAAAACCAAAAAGTCGCAATTTTAGATTATAATACCATGGATATTTATTTTTGCACTAATACCAGTGTCTTTTACTTTAGGCATTTAGATAATAGAAGTTTAATTTTAACAAATTAAGTTGTAAGCACTATTTAAATGCATTGTTTGTATGTACACATATTTTATAATTATATGGGCTTAAAAAATCAATTGATACTTTCAATACAATTATGTTTTACTTTATTATAATTGTATAATATTTATAAAAACATACATGACATTTTTTTACATCCAACATACACATTTTTTTACGTACATGTGTTATATTAATTACAGTTTCAATTATGTTATTATGAACTATTTTGTTATTGTATATGTATATAAACACAAAAATGCCCAGAAATCACTGTAATAGATGAATTGTATATTATTGAAGCATTGGCGTGTTCAGTGTTTTAATAAAGGAATGCATTTTATATTTCGTCGCACAACGCATGTTTCATTCATAAAATAATGTATAATGTTCGCTAACACGAATCCTGAGTACGGTGAGACATTATTTGTGGTAGCATTATTAGCAGTATTAATGTTATCAACTCTTCAAATTCAGCTAATAAATCGTATAGAAATAAAATCAAAATGCTTATCGGATAGACTTGATGACTTGTCCATATTAACTTAATTTATTTCGCAAATGGTCATGTTTCAAATGGCATTGGGAGACAGTAATGTCGATAGTAATGCCGATCCAATGTAATTTATGTTAATAAAATGTTAATAATTATAATTGGTTTGAAAATGTTTTTAGTCAGAGAAGTGTTAGCGAATGTTGATATAAAAAAACAACCACGGTGCTTTTAAGATACAAACTTATGACTATTTACATGAAGTATTCCAGATAGGTATATTTGTATAGATATTCCGATGGTAAGCTGCCGTTTCACTAAACTTTACGTTATAAAACATTTTACAATATCTTTTTCCATGTCTTGAATTGATATCCTGCCGATATACATATTATTAGTATTTAGAAGCTTTTAGTGTCTCTAAAATGTCTTAATAATATTTTTTTGCTTTTCCAATTCAGATATTATTGTAACGTTTATTTTAATTCTATATTGCTTGTAATTTATTTACTTTCAGTATTAGTATGATTTATACGGCTGCTGTGGCAATATTTTGTGAATTCCTAAATTGGTAGTAAAATCAAAAATGTTATCGTATTGTAAAAAATTACCTCGCCCTGTCAAAAAATGCAACTGTAAAAAGTAGAATTAGATTTATTTGATATGATTTTAAGTCGACTTAATTTATTACGATGTTTCTTATGACTTATTATTGATAAGTTTATTTTCTCGACGCTTAATAGAAAAGTGCTTAATTTTTATAGTACAAGTTGCATATGTTATTATTAAGAAATTTTTAGTTTACATAAGGTTTATTTAAGCTACGTCAACAACACTTGTATTTAAATTTTGAACAATAGGGGCAGATATTTAATATTTTCCTAAATTACAGTCTCGGTACTTTCCGAGTAGATATTGTTAATAAATTACAACATGAATAAAAATGGTAAGAGATTTTTTAAATACTATACCAAGAACTAAGAATTCATCGCTATTAAATGATCAACCCCTTTGTGATACACAAATGGATATTTAATTTTGTTCTATACTGTTTAGCTAAAAATTTATATTTTTGAATAATTTGAATTTTCAGACTGACTAATTTTTTTTGTTCCAAATGCAACATTAGGGTGTATTTTGTGAAGAATCTGCATAATTAAAAATGCCACATTATAATCAGTTAGCTTTGAAACTAAGTTTCTGAACAATATTGTAATGTAATCAAATATGAATTATACTTCGCCCTTGAGCACAACTATTGTATAATGTAAGTATACAATGTAACTGTAAGTCGTTGTGAATATACTTGAAAATACAAAAAAATATATATATCTGAAAATACGCAAATAAATATTCTGAATTCTGAATTAAATAGTTTATTTTATTTCACATGTGGGTATCTACCATGGTAACTTAATATACATACATTTGAAAGCAACATAACAACATTTACAAATAACTACATCCTAAGTAGACAATTCACCTGTTTTAATACTGTTTTATATGGCAATAGCCGGCAAACGAACTGACGATCCACTTGATGGCAAATGATTATCATCACCCATGGACATCAGCAACACCAAAGGCATCACTGATGCGTTGCCGGCCAAGAATGAGAGAAGAAAAAGAAAGAAATACTGTTACCGTATTAGAAATATTTATCGCTGTTCTCTGGGTTGCAATACAAATAGAATATTAAGACTTTATTTCTCCATAATAATGAATAGATAACATTAATTAAGATATTATCCATTATAGATAGATTTAACATTGAAAACAGCTATACGAGAACAAGCTATGTATTCCACTCCATATCTCTGCGTTGAACAGACTTCAATCCTGAGGGTGGCAAATGGCATCCATTATATAATCAGCGATTCCTTTTTTTCATATTAAGAGGCTATTTATAAATATGTCACACGAAATCACACGCGTGACCTGGATAAGGTTATATTTTGTATACATTTTATACGCTCCAGAGGCTATTCATCTCCAAAAGAAACAACAGCTTTGATACTTTAGATGTGACATCACGAAGCTTATGAAACACTCCGTCGCCCTCTCCCCGTGATACAACATAGTTCATAGATGTCCCCTTAACACAAGCTAAACTAAAATAATGGCTGGCTTCACTATTGAGTACGGGTCTCTCTTGAGAGCGTCCACCACGCTACTCCAGTGCGTTCGGAGTTAGTGGCCAACACAATAATACAGATATAAATGCGGGTAGTTATCAGATATGGTCGCAGGTGTCGAGGTAGCGCTGGAACACGATGTTGTAGTGCTCCGTCTTGCTCGGGGTCGGCTCGTGCGGCGGGTTTTTTCTGCGGGGAACACGTTAGATGACGTTATAGGGCGTTAAAGCGTGTTACATGACGTTATAGCACGTTACGTGACGTTATAGCACGTTACGTGACGTTATAGCACGTTACGTGACGTTATAGCACGTTACGTGACGTCATAGCCCGTTACATGACGTCATAGCCCGTCACATGACGTCATAGCCCGTTACATGACGTCATAGCCCGTTACATGACGCCATGTCACGTTATATAACGGCATATCACGACGTTATTATACTAAATGCATGTCACGCTATCAGCATTGCTGTCAGTTAAAGACAAACAATTAGAAAGTCAGGTTACGGCGCTACGCCATCGCTTCTTCTAACATTTACGTTAAGTTATTCGTATACTATGTTGCTATGAATATTGTTATTTACTTGTGATATTCGTCGCACTCCTCCATGGTGACGTCCCCAGTGGCCAGCCGCGACCCGAACCCGCTGTAGTACGACGAGTAGCGTTGCTGGAAGTTATCACAAACATTACTTCACTGACCGATTACATGACCGATGCTGTGATACTGTGACTTGGTTAATTTCAATATTTAATATACATTAAAATTACAGTTGTTTGTCCATTGTTTTTCTAAGATATAAATAGTTTTTTGAAGTAGCCTTCTACAGTTGTGTAGGGAGGTAACAAAAATGGAAACGTTTTCAGTAACATTAATCTCACAGCTGCTTTTGTGTACCACAACAGCTAAGTAGAATAGGATATAATATGTAGCAAGGTAAGTAATAAAACACAGTAAATATGAAATGTTTCGTTGCAAAAGTTTCACTTCCTCCGTGTGTACAGTACGGCCGCTGTATCTTGGCGCGTCTGAACTTCGCGCAGAAGGCTGCGCAGTAACATAATTCGCCAATACTCGATACGCGGCGTATTATGTCTCAGTCATACGTTGGCATGTTCGTGTTGCCATCTCTGTCTTACATGCGCTAAAGTTTGCAAAGCCTATTAGCCCTAGAGCTATTGAACCATTTGACTATCCCACTTCCCACAAAGCTAGAAATTTATTAAATGATATTTTATTATCAGTCAATTAAGAAAGTACCGTTCTGGCAGGCATCTCGCGGTTGCGTCATCATCCCTTAAATTTTTGAAAATGCAAAAAATATTTTTTTTTTATCCCACTCCCACAAGGCTACAATTTTAATATGTTGTAATTTACATATGTTTAAGTGTAAAAAAAAATTGCCAGAACATTTTGAGGGTTGCAAGTGTGTGCCAGAACAGAGCAAAGTTGTCATCGGGAGAGGAATTCATAACCTACTCGCACAAGGCTGAAATTTTCAGGGAACATTCTTTCAATTGTTTAAAAAATATGTGTAAACAGCCAGAACATTCTAGCGGTTGCAAGTATCTGCCAGAAGAGTATACAGGGTGAATTTTTCAAGTGAGCGTGGATGGACAAATTCAAAACTATGAGGAATAGCGAAAAGTGGTCAAAGGAGTCTCAGGGCTGATTTTGACGAAAACCAAAACGGCATAATTAGATTTTTGAAAAAACCAATATTATTAGCCAGGAATCGAACTCGCTAATTTTGCCTCATGAAAAAAATTTTTTTTGTAGGGTAACACTGTTTTTTTTTCCACCAAAGTGTACAATCTGTGAGATCCAACGATAGCCTGAACATTTAAATGACATCAAAAGCAGGCTAGAGCTTGAAATTATGCATAGAAGGATACATTTGTATGAAAATTATAATTTTTTGTATGGATATACTGAAATTTATTTCCACCAAAGTGTACTATCTGTATGATCCAACAATAGTCCTATACATTTAAATGACATCGAAAGCAGGCTAGGGCTTGAAATTATGCATAGAAGGATACATTTGTATGAAAATTATTATTTTTTGTATGGCAATACTGAAATTTATTTCCACCAAAATGTACGATGTGTAAGATCCAACAATAGTTATGTACATTTAAATGACATCAAAAGCAGGCTAGAGCTTGAAATTATGCATAGAAGGATACATTTGTATGAAAATTATTATATTTTGTATGGCAATACCGAAATTTCTTTCCACCAAAGTGTACTATCTGTATGATCCAACAATAGTCCTATACATTTGAATGACATCGAAAGCAGGCTAGGGCTTGAAATTATGCATAGAAGGATACATTTGTATGAAAATTATTATATTTTGTATGGCAATACCGAATTTTTTTTCCACCAAAGTGTACGATCTGTAAGATCCAACGATAGTCCTATACATTTAAATGACATCAAAAGCAGGCTAGAGCTTGAAATTATGCATAGAAGGATACATTTGTATGAAAATTATTATTTTTTGTATGGCAATACCGAAATTTCTTTCCACCAAAGTGTACTATCTGTAAGATCCAAGAATAGTGCTATACATTTAAATGACATCAAAAGCAGGCTAGAGCTTGAAATTATGCATAGAAGGATACATTTGTATGAAAATTATTATATTTTGTATGGCAATACCGAAATTTCTTTCCACCAAAGTGTACTATCTGTATGATCCAACAATAGTCCTATACATTTGAAAGACATCGAAAGCAGGCTAGGGCTTGAAATTATGCATAGAAGGATACATTTGTATGAAAATTATTATATTTTGTATGGCAATACCGAATTATTTTTCCACCAAAGTGTACGATCTGTAAGATCCAACGATAGTCTTATACATTTAAATGACATCAAAAGCAGGCTAGAGCTTGAAATTATGCATAGAAGGATACATTTGTATGAAAATTATTATTTTTTGTATGGCAATACCGAAATTTCTTTCCACTAAAGTGTACTATCTGTAAGATCCAAGAATAGTGCCATACATTTAAATGACATCAAAAGCAGGCTAGAGCTTGAAATTATGCATAGAATGATACATTTGTATGAAAATTATTATTTTTTGTATGACAATACTGAAATTTATTTCCACCAAAGTGTACGATCTGTAAGATCCAACAATAGTTCTGTACATTTAAATGGCATCAAAAGCAGGCTAGAGCTTGAATTTATGAATAGAAGGATACATTTGTATGAAAATTATTATTTTTTCTATGGCAGTACTGAAATTTATTTCCATCAATATGTACTATCTGTGAGAACCAACAATCGCCTTATACATTTGAATGATATCAAATCAGACTAGAGCCTGATATTATACATAGAAAGATAGAATTGTAATCCCTAAGACAACTTTGCTCTGTTCTGGCACACACTTGCAACCCTCAAAATGTTCTGGCAATTTTTTTTTACACTTAAACATATGTAAATTACAACATATTAAAATTGTAGCCTTGTGGGAGTGGGATAAAAAAAATATATTTTTTGCATTTTAAAAATTTTAATGGGCCATGACGCACCCACGAGATGCCTGCCAGAACGGTACTTTCTTAATTGGCTGATAATAAAATATCATTTAAAAAAATTCTAGCTTTGTGGGAAGTGGGATAGTCAAATGGTTCAATAGCTCTCCAGCTATATGTTCAGACGCGCCAAGATACAGCGTCCGTACTGTACACTGATACACGTCATTATATTATAACGCTTCTCACTCACAGACCCACACTAGGATTCCCTGTGTCGCGGGCGCCATGGACAACACACTAGACAAGGACATTCAACCCAGACCGAGAACAGAAATTCAAACTCATCATTCAAATTTCCGCCTCGCTGGTAATCGAACCCAGGACCCTCGGTGCGGCGATCCGGCATGGTAACCATTGCGCCACACGGGTCGTCAATCATATCTCCGTGCTTCCCACAGACACGGACCTGCACATATTTAGCCAGGATCTGGTCGGCGGCCAGCTGGCAGGCGTGGCGCAGCGCCCGCGCCAGCGCGTCCAGCCGCCGCACGAACACCGCCACCAGCTCCGCCCCGCCGCCCGCCGCGACCCCCGCGCCCGCAGCGCCCCGCCATGACAGCTTCAGGTTGATGCCGCCGGGGGGCGTTGTGCCCTGGACAAACACGGTATGATGTGTGTTAAGAGGTGGGTCGGATGGCCGATATAAAATACGTAATTAATCACTTTCCGAATGATTATATTTGGGCAGAGTAACACCTTACACCTGTTACTGTCACCGAATGATCTCGGCTCTACGTTACATGCGCTTATATAGAAAAATCAGAGTCAATACAGTGTCTCATTAAGACTTATTTGGTAGTGTTGCCAGTAGTTTGTAACATGTGCGTATAACCACAACGATATTGGTGTAGTATATCGCATTTTCGGTTCCACTTTGTGGCTCTGACGTCACTAAGACCAAGGGCTTAGCAAATCGCGCAGCTTAATCCGTAATTCGATGGACTAAGTTTACAAATAGTGTTGCTATGTATTGGGGAAAATTAATAGTAAGGGGCTAACCCCTTTCCCTTATCGACACTAATGTCGATATTTCAGTATCGACGTTTAATCCAACGAGAAAGTGAGCGACGAAAAAACGTTTTGTCTCGGCGCGCAGGTAAAAATCGTTAGTAACGTTGTCATAATATGATTTAATGTTTGTACTTGTAATATAAGTAAAATAGCATATAATAATTCCATGCGGACTTAATGCTTTATGCGGAAGAAAAGTTGTACTTAATTTAAACAAAATACAGGCACATTACGTTTAAAAAACGAACAATAAATAAAAGTGAAATTGATTTTAAAAGTCACACTATTACGTATAACTATTCATAATATCAATAAGAACACCAATGCCTATTGTTCTGGCAACATTTGTGCAACGACCAGTTTGACATTTGACACACGAATTATAGAACTAACTAGCTTTTGCCCGCAGCTTCGTCCGCGGTAGAGATCGATTTTTTACAAATCCTTCTTACTTACTTTTGCTTATTTAGACTTAGTTGCCTATGACTTAAGTAATTTACATGTATCATTTGATAGCGTGAAATGCAAATTAATTTTACTAACGCCATCTATTAACAACATCCGGAACTAAATATCTAGCATCTAACAAAATATCGATCTTCCCATGGGGATGTTTTATCGCGGTAAAAAGTAGCCTACGTTACTCTCCACCCTCCTCACTATCTCCACACACAAAAACCATACCATATAACATCTTCGTTGCGACGTGAAAGACGGACAAACAAACAAACAAACACACTTTCACATTAATAATATTAGTATGGATTGTAAAATGCAGTTACCTGATCCACTATGCACTTCATCATGAGGGTGAGTGTCCTCGTGTCGCTGCAGTCGAACTGGTTGGTGATGGCCACGCCGCCCAGCATGTTGTACCTAAAAAGTAATTATAATGTTACAAGCTACTAAGAAAACTACCCGCAAAGTTTCCTTAGAATGGTAAAGTCCTAAATTATTTGCCTAGATTAATTCTGTTTCAATATTTTTTTTTCTTTCTAAAAATTGTATGTAAATGTACAAAATGTTTTATAATTCGAGCAAGACCAGAAGTCATCGTCCTTTACTATGTTCAATCAGTCATTTCGATTCATAAACACACTAGTTGTAACAAAGTTAGAACAGCCACCATCAATCCGAGAAATCAAACAAAATAAAATAAAACCTGACTTACACATTGGCCATATACATGTGATGTCCGGGCGGCGTGCACACCTTGTAGTAGCGGTCCAGGTTGTAGTGCTTCAGGAAGTACAGGCAGCTAGTGACGTCCCACATGTACGAGTTGACCCGCTCGGCGTCCCCTTGCCAGGGCCACGCGGGCCCCACAGGCCACGGAGGCCCCTGCCCGGGCGGGACACCGTAGTACGGCATTATAAGCAGCTGACATCGGTAGTTCAACCTATCTTTATACTCGGCGGTGATTTTAAGAAGTTTCGAGAATAGTTTAATCTCTCTAGCGACGTCGGTCTGGAAGACGGCGTCGTACCCCTCGCGGTAGGGCCACAGCATGAAGCACTCGGCGTTGAGCCGCTGCGACGTCTCCAAACAGCGCTTGATCTGCGCCGCGGCCTGCGCGAACACCGCCGCGTCGCTGCTCGTCAAAGCACCACTCATGTATCTGCAGGTGAAGGTTTACGGTACAAGTTTTCAGATTTATGAGTTAAAAGATAATAGATGGATAAGGCTAACTTTGTGTGCTGGCATGGGATTGGGGCCAGTATTCTGGGCCGCCCAATATAGTCAACACTTTAGGTAACTGGCCGATAGACGGGTAGACAAGCAATAGGTTGTTTTTTATGGCCACTTGGTTAATAAATAAGTCAATAGTGTGATGCCATTCACCGACCTGGGATGTGAATGCAAGTCCGGCGCTAACCACAGCAGCTTCACATGCATCCGCTGCGTCAGCTCCTGGATGTACTCCACCATGTCGTCCCACTGCGCGCGGCTCTCCTCGTCCCCCGCGCCCAGAGATCCCAGGGGCCCCAGGGGCACCAGGTCCGAGTCGAATGCGGTCCAGTACTTGACCCCCAGCTTAACGCATAGCTCGAGCAGCGCCTTAAGGCAGCGCTTGTGGCTCTCGACGGAGTTGATCCCGTCGTCCCACGGCCGGGTCGGGATGGGGCGGCCTTGGCTGTCCACGCCTGGTGGGTGGAACATTAATTACTAAATATGTGGAATTTGTTGGTGTGAATGTTTTAATCTTTTAGTTTGATGTAGAAAAACTTTTACCAGGTGAACTTGAAAACAATTAAAATAGTAAACATTCATTTTATAAACTGAAACTAACATTTTTTGACTGCTTATTGCATCATTTTTATATTTTTTCTCATATACATATGCAAAATATTACAAAAAAAACAATTTAGTTGGTACAGTATAATTAGCCTTACATAAATGTGGTTTCTTACAAAGATGTATTTGTAATAATGTATTGAGGCTGTTTTGACTCTCATGACCTGCATATCTGTTCCTTTCAGTACCACCCTTGACCAAACGACTCGTCGTGTTCCGGCTGGGGGCTTGAGAGCCAGTTCTTTTTTCTTGGCCGGCAACGCATCAGTGATGCCTTTGGTGTTGCTGATGTTCATGGCCACTTATCTTAAGGTGGATCGTCAGCTCGTTTGCTGACTATTTCCATAAAAAAAGACTATCCATCAAGTCATCGTTACCGTACACCCCGCCCGCCCTGAAGTCAGTGAGCGCGACGCTACACTTGAGCCAGTCGTCCATGGCGCGGCCGTGCAGGCGCTCCGCCCCGCTGTAGTGCCGGTAGCAGCCGCTGTCCGCAGCCCCCGCCGCGCTCTTGTACTCCACCGCCTCGATACCTGGTGTAGATGAACTTTAGGATAGGTGAGTGGCATAGGGACTGGTAGGAGCTATGAGCAAATCCATTTGGGAAATAGAATCATCGGAGGCCCAATTCTCGCTCCACAGACATTACGTATATCGAAAACGACAAAAATAAAAAAATCTTATCACGTCACGATTATCTCTACAACGCGAGAATTGGGCTCCAGTAGTCGATCGACAAGCAAATTGATAGATGTATTTCTGGAGTTAAAGGAATTTCAACGATTCTTAAATCCGAGCCTTCTGCTCGAAGGACCAGTGAGCACTAGTAGTGTGTGGGGGAATAACGAGACAATGGCACTTGTTCAGTGTTATTAGATGTCTTTGGGATCCAAACCGTACCAACTCTGCATCGAAGATATTTGTTTTGCATATAACTATGAGTTGCTGCTTCATAATAAAATTATTAACATTTAAACTATGTAGTTCGCGAGCAAATGACGTCGACACCTTAAAATTTTCGTTTCAGTTTTCATTTGTCAAGTTTTGAACAACTTGTGTTCAGCAGCATGGGCGTAGCCAGGTTTTAGTATCGGGAGGGGGGGGGGGGGGGGGGGTGGTGTTCAAGAACATACAACGACTAAAAGTACATAAAATAACCCTAAAGAAAATTGAGACTTAATTTTTTCTCACGACGTATGTAAGTACTATGTAACTATTATTCTAGTTTAGTCAAGAAGTTCAAAAAATTTAGAAATAGAGCTTCTAAAAATGTGCGATAGCTCATTCGATTCGGAATAACGTCTACAAAAATGATTTTTAAGGGTTTATTAGCACATAAAAATGTCAGTTCTTAACTTTTCGGGGGGGGGGGTTGAACCCCCGAAACCTCCCCCTGGCTACGCCCATGTTCTGCAGTACAGATTGATATGACAGAAATTATACTAGATAGCAATTTTTCAATATGCCCTCCGATGTACGATGTATGAAAGCAAGACTCACCCTGAAAGTAATCCACCCCATCCCCCGCCCTCCCCTCGCGCACCTTCTGCCGCTTGCCCCCCGGCTGCGCGTACGACATGGCGCTGGTCTCCACTGGTCTCCACTGCCCACTGCGGCCGGCCGCCCCCCACTTATATAACATCGCGTCAAAGGGCGCAGCCGAGCGGAATGGCTCGGGTGTCCATTGTCACTCGCGCTTTGTTCTCGTTACCTCATGTAGGTAACTGATACGGTAGATAGCTGAAAGGTTCGCTAATTACCTGGTGAGACAGGTTGGCGATAGCTAAAGAGAGGTGATTGTCGCCAGATCATTCGGCTTGCCAGCAAACTAATTTTTTTTTTGTTCAAAGTAGGTTTTTACAATTTTTGAAGTACTTATTAATTGGCTCTACTTTGCAAATATTTCCATTTAAAATATTTCAAATACCTTGAGAATTAGTTACCAAAAAGTTACAAAGTTCAATGTTTTATTTAAGAGTTTTCAAGTACCTTACTAAAAAATATCAGATTTTTCGTTTTGAAAACAAAATTAAATACGATTCAAGTTTAAACAAATAAATAGGTTTGACTGTATTATCCCATATATCATCAAAAAATTGACCCACCCATTTTTTTGTTCAAAAATGTTCGACTGTTTCACAATATTAAACTGCAGGTGGGCCGATTTTTTTATGACCAATAATGATCCAACTGGATACTTATCTATATTAAAAACAAACCCACGCTGCTACAACTTTCACAAGACCATTGATTTGTCAACTAAATAAAACAAACATCATACTAACAAAAATAAGTTTAATAACTTAGCGATCGCTATAAGAAAAACCAGATCAACCTTACAACTACAGCAAATATTAGTACTACGATGGGGACAGGAATCATCGTTTTCTTTTGGACTACACCAGAAACCTCCCCTTTGCGTAAGGGAGCCGTCAACCCCGGGCTCTTGGGCTTGTCCAGGGGTTCCCCCATCATGGAGAACTTTGTAGTACTAGTTATCTTCACCGTCACCATCTTCCCCATGTACTTTTCTTCCTTGGGAACCAAAACTTGTTCATAATATTGGTTGTGGGCCACGAAATAGTTCTTGTCGTGGGAGAGGTCGGTGACCAACACCTCGTATGTCTCCCCCACGCGGTCCTTATAGGGTTCATACGACCTGAACAGTTCTGAGAGCATCTTCGTTCGCTTTTTCACTTCTTGACTGGGTACCTGGAGGGTCAAATAATTTATATTAAATCTATTCTTCTTTATCATCTTAATATATATAAATTACGTGTCACGTTGTTTGTCCGCGATGGACTCCTAAACTACTTAACCGATTTTAATCAAATTTGCACACCGTGTGCAGTTTGATCCAACTTGAAAGATAGGATAGCTTACATCTCAAAATTTAAAAAAATTGACAGAACGAAGTCTGTCCGGGCAGCTAGTCTTAATATATATAAATTACGTGTCACGTTGTTTGTCCGCGATGGACTCCTAAACTACTAAACCGATTTCAATCAAATTTGCACACCGTGTGCAGTTTGATTCAACTTGAAAGATAGGATAGCTTACATCTCAATTTATAGTCGCAATATTATTTTATAGCATTTTTTTTTTTGACAAAACGAAGTCCGTCCGGGCAGCTAGTAATATTATAAGTTGGCCATTATATTTTATTTTCTATAGTTTAAGTACTCAGACATCTTGACGTCTACTTTACTACGTTACAAATTACTAAAATTAAGTTATTTATCATCATCTACTCGTATGACCAAAGTTGATAAGTCAACGTAGACCTCATGTATAATTGTAGTATTTGTAGTCAAGCATTAATTTGTACTAACAACCCATCTGCAACTTTCCCAGCGTTAAGGAGATCACACACGGCTTCTTTTACAGCGGAACCTTAAAAAAGGAAGGCATAATCGACCCTGTAGCCTAGTTTGTAGCGACCCTGCCTGCGAAGCGAGGGGTCCCGGGTTCGATTCCCGGCCGGGGCAGATATTCATGTGACAGATGTATATTTGTACTCGGGTGCAGGATGTGATTGTGATGATTTATATGTGTCGTCCATGCCATCCGCGACACAGGTTAAAACCTACTGCGGGGGTGTGTAAGCGTTTATTTATTTATTTACGAGTAACCGCAGTCGCTTTGCTTCGGTTTTCTTGTTTTTTACACCTTCTGTTACATTATTGGAGTTTTATTAAGGATCCCTATTTTTTTTAAATATATTATATAGCCTATGTCACCCGGGGATAGTGTAGCTTCCCGACAGGGAAAGAATTTTTCAAATCGGTTCAGTAGTTCCGGAGCAATGCAAACAAACAATCAAATCTTTCCTCTTTATAATATTAGTATAGATAATCACAGCTACTGTACTGTAGTCCAATTCGTTAACGTGATATGGGCCGCGTTCCACTAGACGCTCACAACGCTCACAACGATCAAAATCTCATACTAATTCCCAAGTAGCACACGGGGCTGTGTAAGGGCTGTCTAATGGTTCACACGTGAACTATAAGCGGTAAGTCAGCTGTATAAGAGCTGTAGAGCACGCTTTACAGCCCTTATACGACTGATTTGGGCACAAGTTATATAGCCTTAAGTTCACATAGCTGCATAGTAGCAGTATAACAGCATTTAAATAGCAGTAGGTTAACATTACACTCTTATACAGACCTTAGCTGTATATTAGGTTAACATTACACTCTTATACAGACCTTAAACAGCTTTAAGCGTATTTTTCGCCTTTATACAGCTAATACATCACAGGTGAACTCATATAAGAGTGAATTAATGCTTTAAGTTCACTTGTACGCTAAATGTGAACTCTTATTCAGCCCCGTGTGCTACTTGGAATTTGATCGATCGCGTTTTGAGCGTCTAGTGGAACGCGGCCATGGTAGTGTGATAACTGTCTCACCCGCGTCATGTTGGCAGCGGGCGTCCCGGGCCGCGGGAAGAACTGGTTGATGAAGAGAGATGGGAACCGGTACTGCCGGCATAACGACATGGTGTCCTCGAAGTCCCGCTCGGTCTCCGTGGGGAACCCGCAGATTATGTCGGTGGCTATCGTCATGCCGGGCACTCTGAAACACGTGAGGTTATAGTCATTGCCTGGGGTTACAATTACTACAAATTAATCATTCATGAATGAATTCAAAAAGAAAGTTTTTAGTTCAGTTTTTTTTTATCTTTGTTATCTCAGAATTACCTCCCAACTCAGAGTCACTAACGGCTACTTTAATCGCTTCTTAATAAAGAATCACCCTACAAATTCTGTATTAAGGAGCAATTTAAGTAACCGTTAGTGACTCTGAGTTGGGGTGTTAGTCTTTCTTTTATTTGAACAAATTTGAACCAACCAATACACTGATAGCGATTTTCATAATTTCAGAAATAATATTAGTGGATCGTTTCTGAGGTAAAATCGTTAATAGTTTCGTCATGTCCGTCCGTCCGTCTGTTTGTCCGAAGCTAAGCGCCGAGACCCTTAGTGCTAGAAAGCTGTAATTTGGCATGGATTTAACATATTTATTAAAATTCCAGAATAGTAGAATAAAATACTGAAAAACATTTTTTTCTAGGGTACCTCCCTTAAAGATAACGTGAGGATGAATTTTTTATTCGTCGCGTACGCGTTCTCACAAATAGGTATAATGATGAATTTACAAGGAAAACTATCACGGCTACGTTAGCTTAGTAGTTAATGAGTAATAGTCGATAAACTTATTACTTCGGTAGCTCGAGCACGAATATTTGCGAGAAAGTATTCGTATGGTTAACGTAAGCAAATTGTATGGCATTTTTTCAAAAGCGCCCCTATCGTGCGTAAATGGTACTAAAATGCCATACAAATTTCACAAATTGCTTACGTTAACCATACGAATACTTTCTCGCAAATATTCGTGCTCGAGCTACGGAACCCTACATTGCGCGTGACCAGATACGCACTTGTCCGGTTTTTATTAATGTTTGATTATTCTTCATAATCATCATCATTATTACAAAGAAATATTGTAAACTTGGATATTGGAAGACGACTGCAGGGACATACGACATACGCAGGTACATAAATGTTTCTTTCTTTCTTTCTAGGTTTACGATTAGAGGTTGTACTACGTCTCTACAACACACACACCTAACAACTGTTCATAAAACCTAACAACCATATCCGTGCCCTACAGTACCCGGACGCTCACCTGTCCCGCAGGAAGGTGACGACGGTCTCGAACTCTGCCCGCGTGTACTCGCGCCGCATGTCCGACAACACCTGGTCGCTGCCGCTCTGCACCGGCACGTGGAGGAACCTGCAACACCACACGACATGGCATGGCAACTGACTCAATGGTTACCGAGCCGGATCGCCGCGCCAAGGGTCCTGGGTTCGATGCCTAGCGAGGCAGTTTGAATGATGAGTTTGAATTTTTGTTCTCGGTCTGGGTGTGTGTTCTTGTCTCTGTGTTGTCCGTGGCACCCACGACACAGGGAATCCTAGTGTGGGGCTAGGAGTGTGAAGCGTTATTTATTATTTATTTATAGCCCAGCAGCATGGGCGTAGCCAGGGGGGGGGTTTCGGGGGTTCAAACCCCCCCCGAAAAGTTAAGGACTGACATTTTTATGTGCTAATAAAGCCTTAAAAAACATTTTTCTAGACGTCATTCCGAATCGAATGAGCTATCGCACATATTTTTAGGAGCTTTATTTCTATTAAACACGTTTTTGAACTTTTTGACTAAACTAAGAAATTAATAGATGGCACTACATACGTCGCGGCGTCGTGAGAAAAAATAAAGTCTCAATTTTCTTAAGGGTTATTTTATGTACTTTTAGTCGTTGTATTTTCTTGACAACCCCCCTCCCCCCCCCCCCCCCCCCCCCGAAACTTGAACCCCCCCCGAAACTAAAACCTGGCTACGCCCATGCCCAGCAGTAAATGATCGACCGAGTTATGGTGAACGCACATTATGTCATCCGCATCGGACTCTCGTATGATTTAATACAAATGCGATACGTCCGGCGCGGACGGTGCGACAAATGTGCGTTCAGCATTAAGCAACAGCGGGCGTTTGAGATGTTTGACAGTTGGTGGCCAACAGTTTTTGAGCATTTACGTGTTTGAGTCGGTCCCGGTTGTCATCGTAAAATCACACTTGTTTAGCCATGTCGAAGGCCTTAGGGCGGCTGAATAATTCCGACAGTTGGGTTGGCCAATAACCCCTCCACCAATCGGCACTGGAGCAGCGTGGTGAAGTACGCTTTAGATCTCTTTAAGAGGAGAGACCCTTGCCCAATAGTGGATGATTGATGAGTTAAAACATATACATTACCAGTGTCACCCCTGTGTCGGGGGTGCAGGTGGCATGGACAACACAAATAACTAACAAGACAGCACTATTAACACCCATGACCCGAGTACAAATATTTTTCTGTCACATGAATATATGCCCCTGTCAACCCTGACTACCAACTAGGATACGGAGTCATCAATTGGACGTAATTTCTGAAAAACGTTCCAACCCACAGATAAGTCGAAATTGAGTTAATAGTGCCAAACTGACTACGTGATGCACATTAACCAGCTGTCAAAATTTGATAACTCTACTGTCACTATAAATGTCATGTACGACTTAGTAGCCCAACCCACATAGTATGGGGAATACAAATATTTATTTAACTAAAACAGTCCAAGCGTCCTGAAACGTTTTTATTTTATAATGTTTTTACTATACACACTTAGAATTTAATTCATAAAAATGATCCAAACATCATTAATAACTGACAAAATAATAATAAAACCAGTTTATAATGAAAAAAGACATGACGTATATTAAACCAAAAACAAATTAAGTTAATCTTTTTATGTTAAATTATCGCCTTATCAACATCTTGAAGAAAGCATATTACAAAGTTGATAAGTACCTATTTAAATGACAAGACTGCTTGGACATATTGCAATAAGTAGTATTAAGTGCTGTCTGTAACTGTGAGTAGGAAAAAAATAGTCCCGGTAGTTTCTTGCCTCTTCTTCTCCCGGGACCACTCACGGTAGGGATTTGTTGAAGCGATGGCGTTAAGTGACTTTCGAAAAGTGTTTGTAACAAACCTACTTCGAATAAAACTTATTTCATTTCTTCATCTTCTATTTCAGCATTTAAATCTGGTTCACCCCCAAATCCTTCTACTTATATAATCAGTCAACCCTTCTATACATTTTAACTGTTTATAAAATGACAGACAATCCTCAGGAATCAAGTGAAACATTGACTTAAACTCATTTAATTTATCCTGAGTAATAGGCTTCCCGTTTGGCCAAAGAGGAACAAAGAGTTCTGGGTTTAAAGGAAACAGGTTTCCTCTGAATTTCCTCCCTATGTATAACTCTTTGTACTCACCAATATCTTAATATTTCATGAAGATAGAATATCGCTCACCTAGTAATATAATGGCACATCTGCAAAAAATGCGAAGTTGAGTTTATACGGTATATGCGTGTTTAAAAGTGCATAATCTTCATAGCGGTAAATATGTATTAATGTCTATACTAGTAATCAAACCCATACAATCTGTAAAACGCGTAAAAAGAACCCATAAATTAATTTTAAACATTTTTATAAAATTTTTGAATTTCATTTCTGTAAAAATATGCCAAACATAGATGTGCCGTTGTATTACTGGGTAAGCGATATGTATATGCTATCTTTTTTTGACTGAATATGTTTAGTTTTCAATTACTTTTTTCATTGTAAACTCGTTTTATTATTATTATTTTATGTTTGGAACGTTTTTATGAATTGATATTTCATAACGTGACATAAATATTGTAATATATCAAAAACGTTCCAAAGCTATGTTTTTGCCAATATTCAAAAAAATATCAATGTTGGAAGTCCTAAATTAGGTTATCTAAAAATTTTAACATGTTATCTATAGCATAACAAAACTTGAAGTTTAAACTAAAGTGATTTCATGAAGTAATACAGGGTTGAACTTAAATCTCGATTTTCTCAAAATGTTATGTTTGTGGATTGGAACGTTTTTCTGGAACTACGTCCAATTATAACATTAACTATGACCGAAAAAAGTTTTCTGGCGGAATCTGAAGAACTGAATCTAAGTTGCTGAGGAGTTTCTTTACGGCTTTTCTTCTCCTCCGTGACAAAGCACCTTTCCGAAAAGCTAGTTCATAAAAAAAATGACGTACATAAGTGTATCAGTGATATCTATATGAATAAAAGATTATTTCATTTCATTTCTGAATCTCCCATCAACCACTGACACAGACTTTCTTTCTTTCTTTTTCTTCTCTCTTTATTGGCCGGCAACGCATCGGTGGTGCCTTTGGTGTTGCTGATGTCCATGTGCGACGATAGCCACTTAACGTACCTCGGCCCAATTTCAGAGTGAATCAGGTGGATCGTCAGCTCGTTTGCCGGCTATTTCCATAAAAACGACAACATTATTAAGTTAAAATGTTTCAGTGGAAACTGTTATGCTTTATGTTTTTTGTATCTGTATGGTGGGATCTGTAATACGAATGCTGATTGTTTCCAAAAAAAAAAAAAAAAACAACAACAGCGCCCCTCACCTATAGACCCGCGGATGCAGCATGACCCTGGCCACCTCGTCCAGGTGCTCCAGGATGTAGGGCGGGTTGGTCATGCCGAGCCGCAGCCGGCAGCCCTGCGGGATGACCTCCACCAGCCGCCACAGCAGCGCCGGCAGCGACGTTCCGATGTCGCGACCGTATGTGCCTGGAGGAACGATGTTAGTGGGTTGAAATATGTAAAAATCTAATATATAAAACTCTCGTGTCACGGTGTTAGAAGTTGAACTCCTCCGAAACAGTTCGACCGATTTTCGTGAATCTTTGCGTGCATATCGGCTAGGGTGGAAAATCGGACATCTTTTTTTTTCATCCCTTGGCAGAACAAAGTTTGCCCGGTCAGCTAGTTTAAATATAAAAATCTTTCAAAAACGTGTAAAAACACAATTGTTAGGCAAGGGATATTATAGTGTAGACGAGTATTTAAATGACAAAGATGCATGAAATGACCAGTTCTGCAACCAGTTCCACTCAGGTTAGTTCGTTTTTTTTTTAAAGATGTACTGAGGAGTTTCTTTACGGCTTTTCTTCTCCTCCATGTCAAAGCGCCCTTTCGAAAAGCTGGTAGATTAAAAAAATGATGACGTGCATAAGTGTATTAGCGATACCTATGAATATGAATAAAATATTTTAACTTTGACTTAAAAGTTTAAAAACTAAATACACGTTTTTAGAGGAAAAAATAATCTAAAATGTATTTTCTTTTTATCACACAAAAATATATCATCTGACTAATAATCCCAAACCTCCCAGATCAATACAAGAAAGACCTCTCACCAGTATCCTCACTAGTAAGCCATATCTCAACGACTCCCTCCCTGAAGGATTGCCTGGCCCGCTCCACGATCTCCTCCGGGGGGTAGCTGCCGAGCTCCCCCCGGGCGTGCTTGGTCTTGCAGTACGTGCACTGGTTCAGGCAGCCCGTGTTGATGGGGATGATCTCGATGAGGGGGTTCTTGCGCACCTTCGGGAGGAGGAGAGACGCGCCTCCTGCCTTGCGACCCTCCTCGGTTTTCTTCTGACCAAAGAGGCGGACTGTGTGACCTGATATTAACGTAATAGGATTGATTATAAAACAAATTATTAAATGAACTAACGGCCGGTCTCAATAATGTACTAACAGATGGAAGACTGTGGATAGGGCTACCATTAGTATGTCATCTGTCATATTTGTCAATTTTTCAGACGCAAAAATTGACCGCAAAATTAATTGAGGATTAACCGACCCAGGCGTAACTTTCATAATCTTCTTACTAACTTATAATAACTATTGCATCTATCACTTCCAGCAGTGCAGGGGTTAGAGCCACTGACGCCCTAGGTAAGAATATTGTGGCGCCCACATAAGAAAATAAAAATCAAGCTTTTTTGCTCGAAAAATTTTTTAATGAACCAATGGGAATGTTTATTCAGAATTTTATTTTTCCTTTTTATTTACTCCTCACCCGAAATGTGGCGACCCCTCCTTTGGCAAACGAGGCCGTCGCCCCACCGCGCTAAGGGTCTCGGCGCTTTGCTACAACAGATGGATATGGCGAAACTATAAGGGTTCCGATTTTATTTCGGAACCCCAAAAAACATTGTTTTTACTGTATCGTTGCAAAACCTACATGTAGCTTCATTGATTACATAACATGAAACCACTATCCGAAACATAGAGAATTTGATGACCTGAGTGGAGCAATGGTTGCCATGCCGATCGCCATGCCAAGGTCCTATTTGTTCAGAAGTTTCAATTTCTGTTCTCGGTCTGGATGTGTCCTTGTCTTTGAATTGTCCATGGCACCCACAACACACAGAATCCTACTTTACAGCTATGAGTGTGTAGCGTTATGTAATTATACCCTTGAGCGTCTCCTCCACACACTCCACGATCCTGTCAATCTGCTGTACCCCCACAACACTGAGCCCCTGCAGGTAGGAGGCCCGCGGCGCGCCCTGCGGCACGCAGCCCGCCACCACCACATGGATACCGCGGCTCTGGCCCAGCTCCACTTCGTTCCTGAATGTTATATTAATACAGGTCTTATATGTGTCCGAGTAATTTAATGTATGCTTTGATGTGCAAGATGCAAAACGCTTTTGACAATAAGCACGAGTGAATCTTTGTTCTCATGTAGAAATCACAAACGTGGTACGATTACTTTAATACTATTTATATTTAATTTGTTTCAGTATTTAATTACGATCAATTTAATACAGAAGGAAGTGATTAAACAGCTTCATACGTGGAAGTTATGCTTGTTATATTTATCCTCTATTTCACCCTCTTGGGGGTTGAATTTTGAAAAATTCTTCCTTAGTGGATGCCTACATCATAAGAGGAATACGTGTGCGAAATTTTATTTGTGGGGTTTGGGCCTGTGCGTTGATACATCAGTCAATCACTTTCATCTTTTATATAGGTTACACAACATTGTCAAGAGTTTTGTCACTATCATAACATAGTAGCTTACTTAAAATGGTCTTCAGCGGGGCTTTTGACGGTGCAAGAGTTGAGCAGCCACAGCTGCGCCTGCCACTTGTCGTCCGTGAGCCGGTAGCCCTGCGCGGCCAGCAGCCCCGCCATGTACTCCGAGTCCGAGCTGTTGTGCGCACAGCCCCATGTCTTCACGTAGATTGTTTGTGTACCTGGAATGTGACTTTAAGGGATAGATTAACTATTTCTAACTTGTTACAAAATAGTAGTTATCTATTTAATTTAAAGAAAATAGTTTTAAGTTTCGACTTTTGTAAAATCAATACCACCCTTATTATTGCAAAACCTGATCGTAGGTAACTTGACATTTAAGAATATGATTTATCAGATTCTCGTTTATACTATAACTAGAAATCTATTTCCAAAGCAGATAAATACTCCAAAAACAAACAATGAGGTTATAGTACCTGGCACAACACTCTCTAAAACAACCTTTTCGACGGTTTCGGCGTTCTTTGATTCCCGTTTTTTCGACCGCACAGTCACATTCTTTCTACTTGAATATCTTTCCTTTGGTGTAATGTCCTGGGAAGATATTAAATCTTCAATATCATCTATAATTTCTGTAAGAGCGCCTGGCATTTTGACAAGTTTACATTTAATTTTAATGTTGACGGCTAAATGACGTCTGACGACTTGACGTTGACTTAACCGTAACCAGACAGTCCACAGGATAGATCACTCTATTTAATCTGCATTTGGCATTAAAGTATAATCCAAGAACTTTATATATTTAACTGGACTCCAAGTTTCGGAAAGATACATAAAGTTAAGAAGACGGAGCACATGACATTGCATGAATTTTATTTAAAAACCAAACCGCACCGTGGAATAATATGCGGAGTGAATGAAGTACTAATAAAAATTATTCACGGGGTAAGGGAATAGCTGATTAATTGGCTTGTTTTGGTACCAAGAAGCTAAGCTGCTTGGCCAGCTTGCTTGCACATTGTACCTTTGCTAATTATGAATTAAATATTTTAAATTTTACAAACTTAATCAACAACATCGATATTATTAAATATAGTACAATAGAATAAAGTATAATACAGTAGAAATACGTAGTACGAAGTAGAATATACAGTAGAATAAAGAAGTAAAATAAAATATACTTAATGAAATTGGGTAGAGCTAGATTTTTGCTAGATAAATTTAAAACATAAAACAACACGCGTGACAGCCGTGACGTGAATGATAAATAATTATGTACCTAGTATGTTTTATTTGGTTTCATCTATGGTCTTATTTAAAAACATTGCGTAGTAACAACACCGGATACCCCAATGTATTAACATTGGGAGACAATTCTTATCGAACTGAGGCAGACGCCTGCGAAGGTTTTAGCCGCTACTTCGAGGATTTGCGGAAAAATCGTCGAAAACATTTCATCGAATTACATTTCATCGAACACATTTCATCGAATTACAATAAATCGAATCAACATTTAATCGAAAACAATTAATCGAATGTCATTTCATCGAATGACAGTTAATCGAATGACAATATATCGAATTACAATATATCGAATGACAATATATCGAATGACAATATCTCGAATCACAATTGGCCGAATCGAATGATATAATTTTCATATGATCATAAATAAATATTTTTTAATTATTTCAAACGTCACACATCCTTGAAAGGCAGCACTAAGACGTAAGCAGCATGCAACATGCAGCAAGCACAGTTTCTGTCACGGCTCCGGCGCTGCGGGGCTCCGGCGGTCCCACGCAAGCTTATCGTCGCAGATGCTTTTAATACTCACCACCACAGCTTCGGCTTGCTGGCCGGCTGCGTCGGCCAGCCTCAGCTGCTGCGGCGAGCATTAAAATCACCTGCTCCTTAGCTCGCGGGCCGCCTCGCCCCTCCGCGCCTACGCGGGCTTACATTACACTCTAGGGGTAGGGCAAACAAGACTACGTGGAGTCGGTTTTGCAGCGATTCGTTTCTGTCACTAACGTAAACGTTTTGAAAAAAAAATGATTCAAGGAAGAAAGTAAACCTAAAATTTTTATGTACAGAAAAATGTTAAATTGTTATTCATCAAAAAATAAGAAATACAAAAAAGTTATAAAAAGCATAAAATTGTTTCTGTTTATAATACAATCTTTTAAACAAGAAAAATTGCAATTCGAGGAATTGTCATTCGATGAAAGTTCATCGAATGGCAGTCCATTTGATGAATCGCCATTCGATGATTTGCCATTCGATGAAATGACATTCGGTGAAATGACATTCGATGAAATGACATTCGATGAAATGATATTCGATGAAATGACAATCGACAAAATGTAATTAGATTAATTGTCATGCGATTAAATGGTTGTTCTACGTAATGCTATTCGAACAAATGTGAATCGATGACTTGGTTGTTCTACGTTTTGTTATTCGACGAAATGTTTTTTCGATGTATTGTGTTCGGCGAATTGTAATTCGATGAAATGTTTTCGATGATTTTTCCGCAGACGACTTCGAGAGTATGTTTCAGAAACCAGCTTCTCACTACAATCTCCCGTTGCTATCAGAATCAACTGACACCATTAATAGACTAAACTTTACCGAAGATATGGTTCTTAAATTATTAAGTAAAATCGACATTAACAAGGGTCCTGGTAGTGACAAAATCCCCCCGATATTTATAAAAAACTGTGCTTCTTGCCTTGCTAAACCATTAACTTTAATATTTAATTTATCAGTAAACGTCTTTGGAGCTTTCCCAAATATTTGAAAAGAGGCATTGGTTGTTCCCATTCATAAAAGTGCTCCACGTGGTCGGATTGAAAATTACCGCCCTATCTCCAAATTAAACTTATTCTCTAAAGTTTTCGAAAAATTAATATACCAATCAATAAGCTCGTTAATACTCAATTCGATCCCTGGAGAACAACACGGCTTTATGAAGAAGCGCTCCACTGTATCCAATTTGATGGTATTCACGGAATATATCTTTCGCTCCATGGACTGTGGGGAGCAAGTTGACGCCATATATACAGATTTTGAAAAAGCGTTCGACAGAGTGGATCACATTATCCTGCTTCATAAGCTGCACGCATTAGGTATAAGAGGTGACCGTTTTAGATGGATAAGTAAGTTCATACATAGCAAACAGGAGTCAAGCCGTCTCTTTAGGAAGTACACATAGTGCCTACGCTGCTATTTCTTCAGGTGTTCCTCAAGGGTCCATACTAGGACCATTACTGTACAACGCGTATCTTTATGATATTAGTTCATGTTTTACTTATTCTAATTTCTTAATGTTCGCAGACGATAAAAAAAATTTATTTAAAAATTAACAATATAACTGATTGTTACAAAATACAATTGGACTTAAATAATCTATATAAGTACTATGTTACAAATCGTATCACTGTGAACGCAGCTAAATGCCATCAAATATCCTTTACTCGCAAAAAGAATCCTTTAATATATACTTACAAAATGAACAATGTTCCCATTAAAAAAGTAGAATTTGTTCGTGACTTAGGTGTTATATTAGATGCCAAAATGACATTTGTAAATCATATAGATACAATAACTTCCAAGGCATATAAGCAGTTAGGCTTCATAAAACGTGTCTGCAGTTCTTTCAGCAATACAGCTTGCATCAAAGTTTTGTATTTCTGCTATGTCCGAAGTATATTAGAATATGCTTGTAGCATATGGTCCCCTCATTACAATGTCCATATTGATAGGATTGAAACGATTCAAAAAAAAATTCGTTAAATTTTTGAATATAAAAAGTTACAAAACCCCTGTTTCCTATGTTGAAGCTTGTAAATATTATCGTATTGACTCTTTAGGTCAGCGTCGTAAACAATATGACATCGTACATACTATTGTATGACATACTAAATGGGAAAATAGATTGCAGCGAACTCTTATCCCGCATCGAACTCAGGGTCCCATCAAGGTATCCTAGACATATTAAGCCGTTATTCTACGCCCCTCGAGCGAGAACCCATTATGCACATAACTCGGCTCTTTGCCGTATTGTCAACACATATAACAATCAGTACTAAAATATAGACCTATTTAACCTTAGTAAATCTTCACTAAAAAGTAGAGTCCGACCGAAACTGGTTTTTCAGCCGAAACCGAAACCGAACCTTCGGCCTTAGGTCCAGTTTCGGCCGAAACCGAAACCGAAACTTAGGGTGAGGCCAAACGAGCGTATTTTTGGTGCTGTGAGTCACGTGAAATGAGCTGGTTTCATACAAAAGTTCTAATTCCATCCATCCATCCATCCATCAGCCTTTTGAGGTCCACTGCTGGACATAGGCCTCCCCTAATCTACGCCACTCAGACCGGTCCTGAGCCTTCTGAATCCAGCGGACACCCGCTGTCTTCTTCAGGTCGTCGGTCCACCTGGTCGGGGGGCGTCCTGTGCTCCTTTTACCGAGGCGTGGTCTCCATTCGAGGACCTTTCTTCCCCAACGGTTATCGGTCCTTCGAACTATGTGGCCAGCCCATTGCCACTTCAGCCTGCTGATTCTCTGAGCTATGTCGGTCACCCTCGTTCGTCTACGGATTTCATCATTTCTGATTCGATCGCGTAGAGAAATACCGAGCATAGCTCGTTCCATAGCCCGCTGGGCGACTCTAAGCTTATGCATAAGGCCAATAGTGAAGCACCACGTCTCGGATCCGTATGTCATCACTGGCAACACACACTGCTCGAACACCTTCGACTTCAGGCACTGAGGTAACTTTTTGGACGACAAGATATGACGTAGTTTCCCGAACGCAGCCCATCCGAGTTGGATTCTACTAGTGACTTCTTTCTCGAAGTTGGACTTACCCATTTGGATCACTTGTCCCAGGTAAATGTACTCGTCTACAACTTCGAGAGCAGCGCCGTCAACAACAACCGGTACGGGTGTGACATGGACATTCGACATGATTTTCGTCTTGTCCATGTTCATCTTAAGACCCACCCGTTGTGAGGCGCTGTTCAAGTCCCCGAGCATTGTACCAAGTTCCTCCAGGGATCCCGCTAAGATGACTATATCATCGGCATATCGCAGGTGTGTGATGTGTTCGCCATTGATGTTAATGCCACGTCGTTTCCACTCCATCAGCTTGAACACGTCTTCCAACGCAGCGGTGAACAGTTTTGGGGATATGACGTCCCCTTGCCTGACACCTCTTTGCAGTTGGATGGGGTTCGTTGCTGTGTTGTGTACTCTGACGGTCATGGTGGCTGATGTGTATAAACATTTCAACACCTCGATATACCGGTAGTCGATCCGGCACCGCTGAAGAGAATTTAGTACTGCCCAGGTCTCGATAGAATCAAAGGCTTTCTCATAGTCCACATAGGCAACACATAGCGGCAGATTATACTCCTCGGTCTTCTGTATAATCTGCCGCAGTGTGTGTATGTGGTCCATGGTACTGTAGCCTTTCCGGAATCCTGCTTGTTCGGGAGGCTGGAAGTCGTCAAGCCTGCGTGCAATGCGATTTGTGAGCACTCTCGAAAACAGCTTATAAACGTGGCTCAGAAGTGCAATGGGCCTGTAGTTCTTCAAAAGGGTCTTATCCCCTTTCTTAAAGAACAAAGTCACCACACTTCTGCTCCACGCTTCCGGGGTAGTCCCAGTGTTAATGACGGAATCGAACAGATTTCGGAGCGCCACTAGAAGGGGTTTCCCCCCAGCTCTTAATAGCTCGGCTGTGATTCCGTCATCTCCCGGTACCTTGTTGTTTTTAAGCTGTTTGAGAGCCTCTCTAATCTCATACAGGCTGACGTCCGGGATATCTTCTGTGTAGTGTCGGGTTAGTTTGGCTCGCTTATCGCTCTCCTCGGGGGGAGCTGGAGCTTGAGAGGAGGCATACAACCGTCCGTAGTATCTCTCCGTCTCTCTCAGAACTTCGGGTTTCGATGACACTATGGTGCCGAGCTCGGTCTTCAACCTCGTCAGCTGACTTTGCCCAATAGACAGATCTCTGGCGAACACTTTGGAGCCTCGGTTTCGCTCAATTGTGTTTTTTACACGACTTGCGTTGTTTTTTCGCAAATCGCGTCGCCTGCACTTAGAGATCTGTTCATTGAGCCGTCTGTACTCCGCCATAGAGGTTGGAGACTGCACACATAGTTCTCGTCGGTCCCTCATTAGACCGAGGGTTTGTTCTGAGAGCACCTGAGATCTACCACTGGGGTGGGTCTTAAAGTACTTCGACCCTACCTCATGGACAGTTGTTACCATTCTGGTGTTAAACTCGTCCACTGACGTGCATGATTCTAGGCACGCAAAACGTTCTAATTCAATTCTTTGAAATTTGTATTTTACGCGATTTTACGATTTACACATTTTTATTTGTACGTTTTATTTGTACATTTTTATGTGTATTAACTGCCTTCAGTTCAGTAAACTTATCTTAACGTAACGACAAAATTCGAAAAAATGGGTACCTTTGGATGAACGCTGTTTGTTTTTAACCCCTGACGAAAAATGAGGGGAGAAAAAAGTTTGACGTGTCAGTGTATCTGTGTATCTTTATGTCTGTCTGTGGCATCGTAGCTCCCAAACGGAAGAACCGATTTTGATCTAGTTTTTTTTTGCATGAAGGTGACTTAATCGAGTGTGTTCTTAGCTATGTTTAGTGTATATCAAACTGTCGGGGGTTTTATTTAAATCTTAGCCCCATTTTACTAAAATACGTCAGTGAAAACCGCATGCAAATCGATTTAGCCGATTTTGAAATTACCCTGAACAAACGCACATACTGTATACAAACAGACGAACATTCTAAAAATAATTGCTATGGTCTCTTTTGCGTTGACAAATACCGCTCGTGATAGATTTTCTCAAATATCTTCCATGTACAGACATATCGATCAGTTACCGTTTCATTGTAATGGATGATTTGGGATTTAGACATCGAAAATACTACTAGTGAATGCCCTCGCTTTGCTTCCGTAAACCTTTCGGTAAGCCCTCACGCAATAAATGTAAGTATGGGCGAAAATGAAATAATGTAATTTATTTATTTGTAAACCGTTCGAAATAAACCAACCACTAAATGTTAACCAAAGCTCACTACAATACATATGTATTGTAAGTTATAAGGGAGTGAAAACCGCAGGTATATCTGTTATGTCGTTCCTGAGAGTAGCCAGATCAAACGCACAGACAAATAGACAAAAACTATTTTTATATAATCTATTACGTCTAATTAATACCCCTAGTAAAAGTTTTACTTAAATATCTTCCAGTTACAGTTTCATTACCATGCTTGGATATGAGTTCCGTATCATTATCTATACAGCATTAGACACTATATTATGACCTTTTTTCTACCTGTTGCCGTTATTAATATCGAGCAAAAAACGGCTAAAATCAAGCGCCAAAGCACCCTGTCAAACGCTCTTCAGATTAATGAACAAATATAATAAACATGTTAAATCAATGACTTCACTTAAAAAGTCAGCGCCCACGGGTTAGCCACGAACTTAACCGAACGACGCACGAACATTCACGAACACAGAGTTTCGGTTTGGCCGAAAGTTTCGGCCAAATTTTTCCGAAACCGAAACCGAAACCGAAACTAGATTTTTTGGCCGAAACTGGCCGAAACCGAAACCGAAACCGAACCTTCGGTCGGTCTCTACTAAAAAGTGAAATAAAAAAATGCACTTTTCGTACCTAACTATATTATTCTCAGGTACTTAACCATCTATATATACATACATACACATGCACACATAGGTACACACACACACACACACACACACACACACACACACACATATTAAATGTACGAAAACAATCGTTTAGATTTGTAAAAAATATAAATGTTTTATTATAATGTAAAATAGCCCTTAAGTAACTGTGTAATCCATTTTTGGCCTTAGTTGATATGTGTATCCTTATATTATTCGACTGTAAAATTGTAAAAAACGCTGTTGGATTGCCTAATAAACGATTAAATAAATAAATAAATAAATCATATTCAGCACCAGAATATTATTATTCCTTGTACTTCAGATTAAATCTGCCATATTTTAGGGTCTCACACATTATACCGGATCATTAACAAATAACAAAATATAAATTATAATAATCAGTCCCATGCTGCTATTGGTATATCAATATGTGTAAAAATCTCATTATAATAGAACCCCAATAAAATCGTCGCATCCGATTAATAATAGCGCAAACGAATTGAACATAGAGTCCGATAGACTTTATGAACTTGTGATAGGGCATACATTTGTTTGTTAAATATACAACGGTGTTTTATAGTGTTAACAATGGGTCGTACAGCTGCTATGGGCGCTATGGAGTATGGATATGGCGTGCCCTTGGCCTTAGCGATCAGCATTGGCGCCTTTGTCCCGCCACAAATAGATGATTATGGAAGCACTAGGGAAGATTTTTGCTACATTTATTAATAATATTAATTTGCGGCGCGGTCTGGAGTTAAATGCGTGACCATTAGTAGTAAAAAAATCTTATCTATATGTCATGAGACAGGAAGATAACATAACAGTTCGTTAAGCCATGTCGGAGACCTTTGGACGGCATAAAAGCTCACGGCACTTGGGTTGGCCAACTTGGCCGCTAATCCGTATTCGCTTTCGTACGCACTGGAGCAGCGTGGTAGAGTATCCTCTAGGCCTCCCCAAGAAAAGAGACTCGAGCTCACTAGTAGGACTAGTGAGCTATCAATGGGTCGTAACCATCAATATACATTATTTATGTGATCGAAGGTCACCTCAACTCTCCAGTGCTCAAGGTATCAATGCAGTTTAGGGATTTGGAACCATTTGAAGTTTACTGACAATGAGCTTTGGACCAGTCAGTTTTTCCACCAGAACAAAATCCGATAGAACACGTGTCACGTGCCAAGTGACTTCATAATAATCCCTTTTTAACCGACTCCAAAAAAGGAGGAGTGTGCTGTGTGACGTCACAAGAAACGAAAATTTGCAGTCAGCAAAACAAATATTTAATTAATGATTAAGAATTAAAAAATAAACTGAATTTTACCAAGAAAAAATAACCAACTTCAAAATAACTCAAAAAGTACTCGTCAGATCAAAGTGGGACCACGTCATGACAAGCACCAGCTTTCGATTAAAAAATAATCATCAAAATCGGTTCAACTAGTCGAAAGTTCTGAGGTAAGTGAGGTAACAAACATAAAAAATACAGTCGAAATGAATTGAATACCTCCTCCTTTTTTGAAGTCGGTTAAAAATGAAAAGTGTCTATGGTATAACTACTTGAAGCTGTGACTTGAAGTAATAGGCGATTCAATTATTTCAAATTGACCCCACATTAGATACATTATTATAGTCAATCATCCACTAATTGTAGTAATTTATTCTAATCAAATGGTAGTTTGGTTCAATATGATACACTCCGTGGACGCAGGCCAACTCGTCATTATTTACTTGTTTAAACATCATTTTTATCATCGCAATCAAACTGATGTAATACCTACATGGATTGTTTCAATATATAACAAAGTACTCTGTAAAATATACAGAGACATCACATAACAAATTATAAATTATACTTATTTAAATCAACAATAGCATGTATCTAAATTAAACGGTGGTCCCAAAATTACTACGTGTCATCGTTATTCAATGTCCGGATTAGCCGGAAGCGGCTGGAAGCCATAGCGCTGATTTTCAGTGGAGCCTATGGGCCGTGCTATGGGTATTGGGCTTGGGCTATGGGCAGTGCAGTGCTAAACGCAGCAAAAGGCTTTTTTTTAATAAAAGATATAATAATATTTATACTGTGTTAAAAGCTCTTTATCATTCACTCATTGTGTAAAAGTAATTAATAAGCTCTCAGAAAACAAACTCACAAGTCACAACACAACACTAATTACTCACAGCCTGTGTTGCGTTGCGCTGACGCTGACTTGCGCTGAGTGAAGTGGAGAAGGAGAATAGCTAGCAAAGTTGAAAGTTCCAAATTCAATTCAATTCAATGCAAGACGCAAGTTGCAGTATATTAATCTATGGTTGCAGTCGCGCGCTATCTCTCGCCGGGGTTGGTTATGTCGTCTGTTTCGTTGACTTTACGTGTTGTGTTTTGAGTCGAGTGTGGCAAAAGTTACATTATTTCCATTGTTTTTTTGAGTGAACAACGGGTAAGTTTCAATCGTTTGTTAATATTATATTATTTTTTAGAAAATATTTTTATTATGAGTGTTAAAAAGACTGTGAATTTTGAAAGATTGTTGACTAACAATAAGATTTTAACGGGCTGTAGGCGGTAGGTTGATATTATTTTTTGTTTATTTGTACCTCATTTTACGAGACTAATGGTAATGTCAAGGTAATATATGTATTTCTTTACCGTGGCAATGTGCATTAAGTTACGCTGAATAAATTATTTAGATTTAGGTAGTTTTGTAATATTTATTTTTTGAGTCTTGATCTGGATGTAGTTTATATTATAATAATAAGTTTATCACAGATTAGTACCTACCTAGGTACCTACTGGGTAACAGTGTTTTGAGATAAGCCAGATTAACAAAATAAATCAATCACATTCAGAGCAGACACTAACAAATCTTCAGATAAATTGATTTTACTATCAATAGTGTCAGTTGAATGAAATTTTGTTTTCATATCAATGTAGTAGTAGATACTAGATAGGTACCTATATGTACTTATGTACATTAATACTATATTACTGTAGGTATTACTTTTATTAAGTAACAATTTTCAATTACAAAAATTTGCAACTCTTCCATATTCCTAACCAGTGGAGTAGCGTAGAGGGAGGGCCGAGGGGGGCATGGCCCTGGGCAGGGGCATGATAAGGGGGCGGCAAGCCACCCAATTAAAAAAAATAAACTTTAAAATATATTTTTTTTATTTAAATTGTAATGTAACTTGTGCTATGAAAAAAAAACAACGAAACTGCATTTTAAATTAATATTTTTGTCCTATCGAGCAGAGAACAATTAAGTAGGTTCGAATCTTAGAATAGGTTCGAATCCTATACCTACGCAGTACGCACCTCTTTGCGGTTATTACAAAACTTAAAAATTAAAGATCACTTGTTTCCTTGATGAAGAACATTTAAATTAAAACATAGTGAGAATATTATATCGTCGGCTAAATAGATCTTGTTTCTGTGCAAACGAGGGACAATCTTGACGTGCCTTTGTCATTGCATCGAAAACGCAGTTTGAGAATTTTCTCTTAACCACGGACCTAAAAAAAATATCTTTTTTTTAATCTAATCTAATAAATCTTTTTTTTAGGTCCGTGCTCTTAACGTACTGAACAATTTCAAAAAGTCGTAAATATTATCGTTTTTATACACTGTGGATCGCGTTGCGCATGGGGGGGGGGGGGTAGATTTTAATTGTTTTTATTAAAATTTAATTGTTTTGATTTCAATTATTTTTATTAAAGAGATCTTTAAAATTTAAGCTGTATTTTATTGAAAATTCTAAAATTCTTGAAATTTTATGACATTTTCAAAATCCAGCCGCAACCCTGAGAAAAGTACAAAAATCATGAGATATGGTAAACTGACATAGAGTAGAATGGTAATTGGTACCACGTCCGAAGTCAATTTACTCCGTACTAGTACCAGAGCCCAGAGCGATCAGACATAACTTACTTTCACATGGATGAAACCTTAACTACTCAGTAGCGTCTAGTGTACTTTGAATACCTTGCGTGTTTGTGAAGCTTGCCCTGTGGCACCTGGGCAGGTACCAGGTGAGAAAGGTAACTAAAAATAAGAGTTACTTTACTTAAATTCACATGGCTGATTTTTATATATATTTTGTAGAACATTATTCTAAACTAGTATCATAAAGCGTCAGACACTTTTCATTGGCCAGAGGGATTGTAAGACGCTTTAAACGCAAAAAACTGACGAATTTGTTTAGCGCCTGTAGAAAGTGAATAGTAGACAGTGTGCATTATTTAAGTATTTACGCGTAAACCAAGTGATCGCTTTAAGCGCGCTCTGGTTCTATACAAACGACGCACGGAAGGAGTCGGTATTATCTCGGAAATGATGGCACACCATGTGTGTTGAGTTCCTCATAACTCCTTGCAGGTCTTTTAGGGTCACGGTTAAGGATTTTTTATCCAAGCCCTAAGCCTAGATACAGTAGTTGTATACAGCAGTATCTAATTGCCGAGTTGTAGCTACTACATAATTTTTGAGCACGATACGAAGTCCTTGCTGACAAGGACTTCAGAAAATGATAACACTGCCTTGATTCACCGCCGCGATGCTTTCTGAATTCTTCATTCAAAGATGTGACGTGTGTAACGCAACGCAAGGCACTGTTTACCCAAGGCCGTTCCGGAGTCCTGCGCATGGCTGGTGCGGCATGCTTCAAGAGGCAGGGCTTTGCCCCTTGGCCCTATTTACCGGCTTAATAGGCCCTATGCTCACGAATATCCTATTTAGTTTTTTAAAAATAAGACTTCGAACGCTTCTGGAATGAAGAATTAATGATACTTGTTGATTAATGCCCGACATTTTGTGATGACTGCAGAAGTATTTTTTCTATAGCAGCCCATATAAAATGTGATTAAAGGTACCAAAACCAGGATCATATTTTGTTGGCAACAAAGATCCTAGACCCGTAGCTGTAGCCACCTCCTGACCCTCTAGAAGTCTAGACAAAATTCGTCATTGACAAAATTCGAATACCTATTTCAGCATCTCAAACCGGATCTTGAGATCTTATGATCGGTTTATCCACAGAACACTAATTATTAGATGTTCTGTGGTAATTCCATACATTTTGAAGGTTGCGGATGGCCTGGACACCTACAGAAAAGAGTTTTGTGTCGAGGCTCTGTGCTCACCACCATGTAAACAGTGATGTGATGACACACGACGCGCACGGCACATGCGCACGCGCCGACCGACCACCTGTTGTCTATTGTCAAAATGCACTCATGGAAAAAATGCAGCTGTCTTGTCATCTATCGCGCAGGGGCCGAGTTTACCTACCTGTAGATACTTTGGCTTAATTATTATTAAATACGAAATAATTAATCATAGCAGAGTCGTCGGACAAATTAACAAATCGTTAAGAATAGAATTAGTAAATTAAATAAGTTAATGGTAGCAACGACAGCCAGATACACTAGCAAATCGTTACAAATAGATCGAAGGTTAGAACACCCATTTCCATTTGCCTAAAAGAAAATGCTGCAAAAAAAAACCAAAAACATTAAGATATTTCTTCAAATTCGTACAGTTTACAAATCTGCACTTAAATAAAACCGTAATTAATTAAACCGCACATAATAAAAATGATTAATTCTCTGTCTAATCCAAGACCTATGCACATAAGACCGATTTATGGTATGTGAAGCTGTACCCAGACCAGACTAAAATAGTCTATAAATAGTACGAGCTGGAAGCATACACCCAGGAGTTGAAATTGAAACAAACGAAGTGGGTTATCGGCCGGCCCAGTGATTGGCTATTTAATTGCCGCCTGACACTCGTCAAGATTCGCATTCGCACACTTATCGCGGGTCAGGGGGTATCGCCGTCTTAAAGTTCGCCCCAAATCGTTTATGGACGCTTCGTATGCTAACCTGTGCTTCGACAATTAATTACATTTGATTGGAAATATATTTTTTGATTTAAATTCAATCAAAAAGTACTTATTACAGAGTAATTCGATATCGAACTAAAAGATTTCTGTGACCAAGATTCACATCTACTTCCACATCAATTTACTTATCTGAATAACTGTTTCTCGTCTGCTTATGCATATAGGTATACTTATTCGTTAGGGTTTGAGAATACCAGGAGATAAAAGGATTTTTTTTATAAAATACAAATCGTTCAAGCCCAAAAGGACCGGGCAGAAGAAACATACCTACATGTCAACAATTATTATTGGCCAAGGCCCACAATCCGATCTGGACAATGTTTTGTTACTCTAGTCTAAAACATACTATATCCTTAGACTATATCGGAGTAAAACAACAAACAATTACCACGCGCTGTATGTTAATAATTTACAAGCGTGATAAATGAAACAGAACTTACGACCGACTCTGTATTCGGTGCGTAAACACATGTTGAAGACGCGCGACATTAGAATAATATTAACACATTTATCACACAGATATATGACGAGTAATTGATTTGATACTGACATGTTATTACACAAGAGAATGTCCCACAGTTGGGTTCGGGTATCCCCAAAAAAATCAAAATGACAGAGGTAGACTTTCGCTTAATATAAACAGATGAAAAAGGTACAAACAATTTTTCATAATACACTCAAAAGATAGTCCTCAGTGGAAGTCGTCGGCTGAGTCTTCAGACTCGCCCCCATGTCCGCATGAAGATATAAAAGCCTACTCATTAAAGAACTACTCATTCGAAACAAGACAAGAAGATGGTAAAGACAGTATATCCAGAAACGGGCCAGCTCATGCCAATTCTCAGATTGTCGTGACGGCCAGTGTAAATAGGCCGCAAGGTGCCTAACAACAGATACAGAAGTCATTAGCCGTGGTGACGATGATGTATGTGCTAACGGGTTGCGTCACTAACTCCTTCACTAATTACTCGATGCATAACTGACCCAGATATCTTACAGAGTTTTAAATATCCAGAATATCCTGATGTTTTTGAAGTGAAAACTTCTTTAGTAAGGGGGTGACTTGAAATTTTATGAAACGAAACTGTCCAGTAAAGAGACAAACACATAAATTCTAAAGTGAGATAAGAAGCATTGTACAGGGGTAGGGTAGGGGAGTGAGGGGTAGGGGAGCGGAGCGGGGCGGAGCGGAGCGGGGCGGAGCGGAGCGGGGCGGAGCGGAGCGGGGCGGAGCGGAGCGGGACGGAGCGGAGCGGAGTGAAGTAGATTAGTGAAACCTACATTTATCATCTTCCCAAAATTTTACATTCGTCTCATTATCTTGAAAACATCAAAAATTTTGAAGGTTTCACTTCTACCACGTGTGAATTGCACACATTTTAATTAATTATTTCAGTTAAAGAAAGCTATGACATTATTGGGACGATATGATTGATATGAGACGACCTGTGTTACTATGCCGGATCGCTGTTTCAAGGGTCCTGGGTTAAATAAAAAAAAAGTCAAATTAAATTTTTTGCCATGCATATTATGATCAATATGAAAAATTACCGACGAAGTTTAAATAAATCTTGAAAATATTCTATTATCGTATTTAAATAATTTTACGAGTTCATTCCTACATTATTAATAGAACTCCAGAAATAATAAAATCCATTAAATCATAATAAATCACCGACTATTAGTACATCAAAGTTTAAAAACAATAATTTAATGTTAATACTCCGCTTATTCGTCGCAACAAAAATTGTTTTCTTAGATCTAGTGGTAAATCTCTCGCATTTCTTAAATAAAATAAGCTCGGACGCAAATACGCTGAGAAATAAAAATGTTGTTTATGGCCGTTCCCTGAACGATGTTTCTGTTCAATTGAAGAGTTCAATTCATCTTTGGGACTAAAATACAAGCACTTGTGCTCTCCGGAGCCCAGCTGTCCATGTTACGTCATGATTTCACAATCGACCATTTTGTTTTTACCAGACCGAGCTCTTCTGGACTTTTATGAACTGCCGATTGATTGAACTTATCTATCGAATTCCCATGTCATAGTGTCAAGAGTTTCCTAGTGATTCGATCGTCTCGCACCTTCAGTACTGGCAAGACAATCTTGAGTAATTTTGTGAGACACCGACATGAGATAATACTCCGCATCCTTTTTAGCCGGCAACGTATTGGTGATGTCTTTGGATGGCATGCAATGTGCAATGGACTCTGTACGTCACTCAAAGAACCGTCGATCGATGAATAATGTGCAATGATCTCTTTACGTCATTCAAAGACTTTACGGTATATGTAAGATTTTCACCGAAATTAAAAGGATACACAAATGAATCAAGAACAGGAAAGTCACGGCACGATATAGAGAACCGCTAAAAGGATGACTGAGGAAAGGTTTTTACCTTTCAGCCTTTCCAAATCGAGGCGTAACTATGTATATGATGAGCAATACGAAGGTAAGAACAAAAAACAAAGAAAATTTTAACATGTTTTAGGACAGAACCGTAATCTTTTTCCCCTCGACACTTGCTTCATATCTCATCAAATCCACTGTATTATTTGTTTATTTAAATGTTGAAAAATTGTACAAACTGTCAAAATTTCTCTTTTTATTAGCTTGCCATGTATTTACGTAACGGAATCTTTTAACGTGATTTTCACCAATTTCAAGACGTCCGAGTCTCTGAGATCAGCTTGAGCGCAGAGGTCGATCGATGACAATACAATAATTTCATAGTTTCTTTCTGATGTCCTGACTAGGATTATCGGGATAAAAAGATAATATCCAGATTAATTGATGAATTAAGATTATAAAAGCGTGTATTTACTTTTTTAACCATTTAATCTAATATATAAAATTCTCGTGTCACGGTGTTAGAAGTTGAACTCCTCCGAAACGGCTCGACCGATTTTCGTGAATCTATGCGTGCATATTGGCTAGGGTGGAGAATCGGACATGTATTTTTCATCCCCCTACCCCTAAAATTTTTTTGGCAGAACAACGTTTGCCCGGTCAGCTGGTATTTTAAACATATATTTTTTGCCCCTACTCGTAACTTCGTTCATGTTCACCCCTAGCTCCGTACATAGCAGTATGTCGTACCTACTAGGGCTTTCATCGAATATTCGAATATTCGAATAATTCGAATAATAAATTCGCTGAAATATTCGAATACAAGGACCGAATATTCGAATATTCGATCAATTTCTACAATACCTAACTCGACACCAAATTCGGATTCCAATGTGCACAAAATAGTCAAAATACAATTTTAAAGTTAACGAGGTGGCGCGTGACCTTCAAAATGTCGTTTTGGGCGGTGAGAGTGCGCAATTCTTCAGAATATGGAAGTGTTCGGACTTCGGAAATACCCGGGACGTCGGTCGGCGTCGCGTTGCGTTTGTAACCGGCATTGGCGTGTTACATCACTTGCATAGAGTAACTTTGTATATACGGGAATAGAGGTCTATCTCAGCGCGAATTATGAGAACATGGAAAGAGTCGCCCTCTGGAAACATGATTCGGAACTTCGTAAATACTCAAAGCTATGACACGTAGGTAAACCTCCGCATGTTAGTCACGAATGAGCCTCGGCCCCCGGTCCCCGGCAGCCCCGCTATTCCTAGTTACGGTAGCGGCTATGGTAACGGCGGGGCAGGGGGTGCTAAGAATCGCCGGTAGAGATCGGGCTACCAATCCAAACGACGACTTGTGCACCTGGCAACATATAACACCAGGACACTGAGGACCGACGACAAGGTAAAAGAGCTGGAAGAAGATATAGACAAGTCAAACTGGAGAATTGTCGGTTTATCTGAAGTCCGAAGACAGGGGGAGGAGGACACGATAATACTCAAATCCGGAAACTTGTTCTATCACCGGGAGGACGAACACCTGTCCCAAGGTGGTGTCGGGTTTCTCGTTCACAAGTCTCTCCAGCGGTGCCGGATCGACTACCGCTATATCGAGGTGTTGAAGTGTTTATACTCATCTGCCACCATGTCCGTCAGAGTACAAGACACAGCAACGAAGCCCATCCAACTGCAGAGAGGTGTCAGACAAGGGGATGTCATATCCCCAAAACTGTTCATCGCTGCATTGGAGGACGTGTTCAAGCTGATGGAGTGGAAACGACGTGGCATCAACATTAATGGCGAATACATCACACACCTGCGATATGCCGATGATATAGTTATCCTATAGACCGAGTCCGGCACCATAGTCTCGACGAAGCCCGAAGTTCTGAGAGAAACTGAGAGATTCTACGGACAGCTGTATGCCTCCTCGCAAGCTCCACCTCCCCAAGAGGAGAGAGACAAGCGAGCTCAATTGACCCGGCACTATACCGAAGATATCCCGGACGTCAGCCTGTATGAGATTAGGGAGGCTCTGAAACAGCTTAAAAACAACAAGGCACCGGGTGATGACGGGATCACAACAGAGCTGCTGAGAGCTGGTGGGAAACCCCTCCTGGTGGCGCTCCAAAAGCTGTTCGATTCCGTCATCAATACTGGGACTACCCCGGAAGCGTGGGGCAGAAGTGTGGTGACGCTGTTCTTCAAGAAGGGCGATAAAGCCCTTTTGAAGAACTACAGGCCCATCGCACTTCTGAGCCACGTTTATAAGCTGTTTTCTAGGGTCCTCACTAATCGCATTGCACGCAGGCTTGACGACTTCCAGCCTCCCGAACAAGCAGGATTCCGAAAAGGCTACAGTACCATAGACCACATACACACACTACGGCAGATTATACAAAAGACCGAGGAGTATAATCTGCCGCTGTGTGTTGCCTATGTGGACTATGAGAAAGCCTTTGATTCTATCGAGACCTGGGCAGTACTAAATTCTCTTCAGCGGTGCCGGATCGACTACCGGTATATCGAGATGTTGAAGTGTTTGTATATATCAGCCACCATGTCCGTCAAAGCACACGACACAGCAACGAACCCTATCCAACTGCATATAGGTGTCAGGCAAGGGGACGTCATAAAACTGTTCACCGCTGCGTTGGAAGACGTGTTTAAGCTGATGGAGTGGAAACGACGTGGCATTAACATCAATGGCGAATACATCACACACCTGCGATATGCCGATGATATAGTCATCTTGGCGGGTTCCCTGCAAGAACTTAGTACAATACTCGGGGACTTGAACATCGCCTCACAACGGGTGGGTCTTAAGATGATCATGGACAAGACGAAAATCATGTCCAATGTCCATGTCACACCCGTACCAGTTGTTGTTGATGGCGCTGCTCTCGAAGTTGTAGACGAATACATTTACCTAGGACAAGTGATCCAAATGGGTAAGTCCAACTTCGAGAAAGAAGTCAATCGTAGAATCCAACTCGGATGGGCTGCGTTCGGGAAACTGCGTCATATCTTGTCGTCCAAAACACTACCTCAGTGCCTGAAGTCGAAGGTGTTCGAGCAGTGTGTGTTGCCAGTGATGACATACGGATCCGAGACGTGGAGCTTCACTATTGGCCTAATGCATAAGCTCAAAGTCACCCAGCGGGCTATGGAACGTACTATGCTCGGTATCTCTCTACGCGATAGAATTAGAAATGAGGAAATCCGTAGACGAACGAAACTGACCGACATAGCGCGGAGAATAAGTCGGCTGGCCATATAGTTCGAAGGACCGATAACCGTTGGGGAAGAAAGGTCCTCTAATGGAGACCACGACTCTGAAAAAAGAGCACAGGACGCCCCCCGACAAGGTGGACTGACGACCTGAAGAAGACAGCGGGAATCCGCTGGATTCAGAAGGCTCAGGACCGGTCAGAGTGGCGCTTGTTAGGAGAGGCCTATGTCCAGCAGTGGACCTACAAAGGCTGATGGATGGGTGGATGGATGATGACACGTAGGTGACGTAGTGAGTAGTGATTAAGTACTCTCAGGCTAAGGCTGGCTACCTTGGTATACTTGAAAATTCACAATAAATTCATAAAGTTAGATAAATTAACGAAATCATCAAACTTGGTATTTTTCTTTTCCTTAAAAACCATAAATTTTCAGAGACAATCAACTATTTATTTATGGAAACTACAACATACATTCGTTCATTTAACACGAACAAAATCAAAATATTGTATGTACTTGCAAATTACTCCTAAGTTTAATAAACACGTGATTATTAAAGAATTTTTTGATGTTCGAATAATATTCGAATATTCGAATAGTTCCCAAAAAATATTCGAATATTCGAATATAAATTTTATCGAATATTTGGAAGCCCTAGTACCTACTCATAAGTCAATCGCTTCGCAAACGGCCGATCCCATAGCTACATTAGCCACCCTATAGGAAGGAAACTAATAATGTGTATTGGTTTATTGTTGAGTACACGCGCCATAGCATTAACTCGTGTACTATTCTTACTGTGGCTGATAGAGTGATTCTTCAAGAGATACGTCTGTTTAACTGTGCCTTTTCTTCTTTTCTACTTTGTAGACGCCCTAAAACAGCGAAACCCAAGAGAGGAGAGAGAGAAGTATTTTTTCATGAGATCCGAAAAGTCCCCAAAACTGCGTGTCTTTACGATTTGTGTTGAATTTCTACAACGTTTTCTATAATTTAATCATTTAGCATAATTACGAGAGCTCCAGAATTTATATTAATTTGAACGGACCTCTAATTTTTCGAAATTATTATATGTGTGTTAAAAATATCTTTTGAGAGTATTTATGTGATATGTGATGATTCGGTAAAACATTTACTTTCATTTCACATTTCATGTTAAATTTTCTAATAGAGAACTAACAGGTTCAAATACAGTACATAAATGGGTCGTCTAAAAATATCATACATTTGAAGTAAGTATATCCGTATAAAAGCTTAACCAATTAACCCATCAAACAATGCTCTAGTCATTATTAGCTGGCAGAACCTGTAGCGCGCAGTTAGTTTAGGCTTTAGGGTTACCTACTCGATTGTCATGTTTATAAAAGATAAAAAAAGCTTTGTGTCTTTCTATGTTTATATATTTTTGAAGTTAGTTCTTTATTTAATACTCAAGTTTTTTTCCAAAATTGGCTATCTAGACACGCGGCAGCGTGACAAGCCAAGTTCAAGCAAAGGAACTGCTAGCCAGCGCCGAGTGTAATATTACACGAACCACTTGGTGCCACTTTTAAATATAAATATTAAAAAAAAACGTGTAAAATAAAAATAAAATAAAACTACGTGTGTTTCATATGTATGTTACTGCCATAAGCATATCTGCTGTTTAAATAAAAAGTCAATTTATTCTTTAAATAGAATCATACATCGGGAAGTAAAGAACAATGCCGAAAAATTATTTTTAGTTTTTGTAGCGTCTTAAAACGTCAGTTACACCGAAGCAATTCAATATTAAATAATAATTTTTTACGTATTTTAAAATTAATATCTATACCCGTATTACCCAGGGTAAAATAATTTTAGTAATAAGTGATGAATTGACTATTATAATAACAATGATGTCGATATTGTCCATTTTCATGCGGTAAAAATGTTACCATTTCATACTTTTTTCCTTTAATGGTAGAAAATATTTTGATAGTCGTACATATTTTCTGATTATAATTATTTCATATTGTATAAAGTGAGTAATTCGGGCAATCTTTAATAAAAAGTAACATTCTGCTTGAACTTTTTTATTTTTATATTTAAAAATATTTATTTTCGTCATTCTCATGAAATTCTTTTAAGTAATTTAATCTTTCAGTAGTAGTAAAATGGCAACTTCTGAATCGTTTTTAAAATTGACGTTGACGTTTAGTGATCAAATCTTGTCATCTTGACATCACTTATTCTTCCGGCATCGTTGTTTTGTTGTGTACCAGGTACTCTATGTATAGGTAATATTTCTATGGTTATAAAACATTCAATATCAAAATACTTTGGTTCTGGGGTGTGCCTGCTGAAAATTCTTATATATCTAAGCTCAGAAATTAATGCTGTATTTTTTAGAATTTATTTTATTTTAAGACGCTTAAGTTGAAAATGAAATAAAACTATGTATGGCAGTTGGGCATTGTTCTTTGCTTAGCTTTTGGTAGATGTCAATTCGAATGGATAAAAATAGAATGATAATTAATGCAAGCCTAAATTATGTCAAATTAATTCGATATGAAATATTATTTGACATTATTATTTGACACATGTCTACGTGACATTTCGATTTTGCAGGTAACAAAGTAGATTTCTATTACCACCAAATCTCCAAAGTTTTTACCTACTGGTTGTACTGGTAGTTTGACTTTATTAATAGCAGGACCAACGTCATCATCATCAATAACGATTTACGTTCAACTAAACAAACAGTCGAGCGTGTACTACTTTGCCTCCTCTTCCCCTCACTACCCCCTCCCCCTCCCAGCTGATGCAGCATGGGTAAACAGCACCAAGCTAAACAAACCTCTACTGTATGTAATTTGTTTCTTAAGATTTATATTACCAAACTCACATTAACTCTAGCTCTTATACAATGTTTTTGATACGGTTCTTACCAGAATTAGGTTTCAAGGGGTTTCTAAGCGAAGGTTACACCCAGAGTGTACTTTTGACGAATGACAAGTTGACAACCCTATAACAAATGACGTATAATACGAATCTATTATAGCCCGGCGAGCTGTTAGCAAATTAGTGATGTCCGCAAATAACTAAACAGTCGATAGAATATAATTGACAGCAGTCGTTAACCCGCGGTACCGTCCTCTATACTTCTATAGTCCGCTTCTGATTACGGAAACGATCCTGACACATTACATTATTAGTACTACTTACTACTAATTAATAGTAGTTGATAAATATTGATATTGCTAGCGTGTCCCACAGTCCACTAGGAATTTAATACAAATTACAGGAAGAAGTAATAATCATTTGTGTACCAAACATGTGCGGGCTATCTTATTGTAAGATGGAAACGTTTTGAAACTGCGTGTGCTTTTCCGGCTATTCCTCCAAAATCAAAAAATCACCTAGTGTTTTGTAAGTACCTACCTATGTATGTATGTATATGTATTCAACCAATAGCAATGGAGATGATAGTGTCAATATTTCGCAGTTTCTGTGTTTCGTAGGACACCTTAAATAGTTGATTTTCATGGTCGATGGAAACTGGAAACTGGAAAGCCCCGTTAGTAATCCCGATTATTTGTAAAACAAAGCGATCAACTTTCATGTCAATGACTTTAATAAATACTTTGCTTGTCCTATGGGAAATTGCACCACAATTGGAACATCGGTCGAGACTCAAAGATTAATAGCACCTAACAATATAACACATAACATTCATACTAAAAACGTGATGTTAATGGTCCCAACCTCGTCAATTGTATCTTGTATCTAATAATAGAATGTGTTTTTTGTTTTTGCGCTGTCAATCAATAAAATAAGCAAAATAACGCGGACAGTTTTAATGAGGATGCGTGACATGAGGATCGGCGACCACTTAGAGAGCATCACTCATTAATATTATCGTTTGTATGCGGAGCTGGGCACTGTCGCTACCTCGATCATACCGATGTCCTTGAGGCTGATGTTATGATGGTTTTACAGCACAATCATCGCTAATGCAAGAGCATATTAAGTATACTTACTATAAAGGCAAACATTACTTGGTGGGTCGGTTGCTACTCTAATCTTTCTTCAATTAATTATTCCTTTCTTTTGTAAATTAACTTTTTGACCTTACTTCTCTGTGGTAGATAAATTTGATCAATAGAAATGTTTATCTGTCTTTGATCATTAAAACAATTTATATAACCATCATAAATGTTGAACAATTTTTAAACCTGGTACCCAATCGACTTATGATCAGTCGTATTTAATTGTTCAGTCTGACGATAGATAAATCGTGTCCCGCGGCTTAGACCAATACAAACATTATAATTCTAATAAAGTAGGACCCAACCAAGCACAGAAACAGAAATGTGCAGAAAAAAACAGCACGCTCTTTAAAGAAAACTGTTACATCAGCAATCAGCAAATAACTCATAACTAACTCATCGAACGATCGTGCAGTAAACGGACGGTACAGAACGGTTTTTGTTAAGATAATCGTAACAGTTAACAAGTGGGTGAGGCTAACAATGCGTTGAATGCCCCCCTTGCCCAGGCAGGCAGGCACTGTCGGAAGATGTATGCAAATGGATACATGGCTATATGCAGAGATAGAGATATCGTTTTCCCCTCCTGAGTGGCCAGTAATGAAATGACGCGGTACATTAAACGTCATGTATTTTCTACATAAATTGGGAAAGTTTACCCGCCCGTTAAAAAAATGATGACTCAATGGGGTCATAGTAGGCATTCCATGTTCTTTTAGTACTGTATGTATTAGGATTCAAAAAAATTTCAAAATGTAAATTCTCATATAAGTTTTAAACCCACTTTTTGATGGTGGCCGATTTTAGGATTATATTTCATGACATAAGACAGTTGTTAGAGACAGTTTCTATAAGAGTTTCGACGTTATTAACCACGATAAATATTTTGCTTGTACCTACCTAATTGTTTTTTCTTTTTTCCATAATGAAAAAAAGTTTACAATACGATTTCTGTTTGTTACAGGTACAGTTAATCACAGGCACAAAGTTAACGACCATAATGTTAGTTGACTAATAAGTTAAAATGACAAGGACACGATTATATCGTCCGAGTGAAGTGCCGGTGCAGTGTTAGCTATCGATATCGATAGGAGAGCGTTTATCGACATGGAGATGGTCAACTCGACGCTGGCCACTACGTACCCGCGGGAGGCCACAGTGATGGCCGCCGTTTGCGCTTGCATCTTCAGTTTAGTGGGCGTAGTTGGTAAGTTATTTTTTTTACAGCCTGAGGGGCTGACGAAAGAACTGACAGGCTACCTGATGGTAAGTGCCTATGTGGTCACCGTCGCATATGGACATGATCACATGACCAATATCAGAGAATCACCAATAAAGTAAATACTACTTTTGAAAAATGTGGATTGTTGTGCATTTGATTCTGTAGGGAGTGTCGAGATCTTTGATGTGTGTGTGTGTATGTGTGCGCGTGTGTGTGTGTGTGTTTATATTAATATCTATAGCTTTTATTGCTTCCCTATTGGTTACTTGAACCAGACTCTATTTGATAAAAGTTTTTAAATTGTTTAGGCTTCACCTGCTATCCAATACATTCAATTACTCTGTTATCAATTACACTCAAATTCTTATTTAACTTCAAATTATCATATTGAAACATGATACACAATTCATATGCCGACATAATTATTTTAAACATTAGCTTAACATTCATAAAGATAGTGAGTCACACGCATAGTTAGATATTTAATTTTATATTAATAGAATCCGCAGCGCGTTTTTAATTTTAGCGCGTTCATTTTTAACTACTTTTATCGATTTTCAACAGGACGTATTGTTTGAGATTTTATAGAACAACGGGCGGATACTGAATTACTCGTAAATCGAATCTAACAGACTATCTTAAAGTACGATCTTCAACTTCCTATCGTACAATCAATTATTTTGAAATAATTATAATCACGGCCTACGCTCAAACACTTTATGATGATCACAAATTAAATCTTATAATCATGTCCTACAATGAGTCAACGTAACGGACATGCTATACTTTTTTCCCAACATTATTATGGGCTTTGTATGAGATAAGTCTTTTGTGATAACTTTATAGCAGCGTAACTTTAAAGAGCTTGTGCGTCTTGGCAACCTATTTTACATGAATTGTTTTCGTTCATGTATATTATCATCCAAGCAAATCAAGAACGCATATCAGATTTTCAATGTTATATCACTGGCTTCGGTCAAGGAAGGAGTTCATAATCATGAGTTCTCTTCTCTGCCTGCTACCCTACTCTTCTCTATGACCCCTGATTTTGTACTGTGACCCCGTGTACGAGAACCTCGTCCACCAATGGGACATATTGTGATGTGCTGATGATGTATAGGTGCTGCACCGACACCAAAGTCGTCGCCCCCACGAACACGGAACTTGGATTTGATGAGCCTCTTACTCACCAATACATTTATCGTATATTCCTATATCGAGTGTTAAATGCGTCAGTACTGACCAGGCGCACGGAAAGTACCTCGGTATTTAAAACGTTGTTTAAATATAACAGCGGTTATCGCACGTTCGGATTAATCTGTGTTTACTGAATCGATTAACAAATATAATTGGCCTAAAAACGTGACGTCCATAGATTTGAGTGACGACACTTAATCTTGTGAAGTTTTAACCGTTGACTTTGAACTTACAGAACGAATGTGATAGTTTCAAAATGGTTAATATTATTACGTAACGGAATAAACGGCTTCTTACTTAGGTGCGTTGGTTTGGAAGAGATTGCTCTACCGATAAGATCATAGCGGCTCTGCGGCTTCGATTCGCTTCACTATCGGTAACCGTATTTTACATCATTAGATTCGTGATCTAACTCCAAGAATTGTGGTCAATAGGGTCCAATATACAATAGAAGACAGAACATTTGACATAAATGGTCACCTTCACCCATGGACATGCGTAACAAAAGACCACTGAAATGTCTGAATCGGGGACCACCACAAGAAAGAAACTAGTTAACTCTCTCTCCAGAAAGTGCAATAGAAACACGTTAAAAATGACACGGTTGGTTCTACATAGAGACTGCAACTATTATTGTAAATAATCCTTCGAATAGCCCAAAAAAGCAGACAAGACAGAAGAGCAGACGAGCCACCTGCTGGTAAACATTCAGCGTCTCCCATAATATTAGTAACACCAAGGCATTACTGATGGCACTTGGTGTTGCCGGACAGGAAAGAAAAGAGAAAAATAACTGGCTGTCATGCTCCCACCAGCGATACGACGATTCGTTTAGCGGATGATTCGAGCAGGAGGGTGATGACTAGTGCTTGCACAATACGTTACGGCTCTAGTCTCTCTCTAGTAACCGAAGCGGTGAAAAAACCCGCGTGCGAATTATTTATTTACACAGACCGCGTTCGCGTGGTTGAGATCTCAGCATTCTCAGCGTATTGGTACTTCTTCCAATCATCGACATCGACGACGACTACCGTTCCGTCTGTACCGCTCTGATTACAGTTGTACGAATCACGAGTAGAAAAGAAGCGGAGTCCTTGAATATTGTTTGAATTCAATGTTCAATAATCTCACCGAAACATATTATGTAAAAAGTCGCCAAGACTCACAAGCTCTTTAACTTTATCGCCATTAAAAAGTTATCATCTCATGAAGAGCCAAGTCCCTAACTCTACAAGGCTTAACTGGACCTTCTGGACAAGCCTTATCACTAAACCCCATATCTTGTTGAGTCTATGAGTCGTCAAGTTGAGTCGATCTTCGTTTCCGAATCAATCTCTTTGAGTGGACATTATTACAGTCTAAAAATCTTGAATGTAGTAATCAGTTACCTACCGTAGTTCTGACATCACAATGTAACTATTAGTAGTCATAGTTTGTTAGTTGGCGTCACGCATTCGTTTCGACTAATTTTATTATGACGTCACAATTACGTCCTTTAGTCGGTATATGTAGTCGAGTCGAGTAAAGTATATGGTCTGTCTGACTACGTCTGACTACCTTATATTCCGTACTTCTGTAGATGATGTCTAGTCATCTAGTGACGATACGTGCCACGTGTTGGCAGCACGAGCGTACATTGTCATCGTGTCGACGAGTTTGCGTAAACAAGCCTTTCAACGCCTTCCTCGAATGGATCCACCACCAATAAACAACTTCCATCACAGCTATCGCGTTGTATAGGTATCCGCTGGTGACTGCCATGCGAGTATAAAACAAAAAATTACCGACTTTAAAATACCTCAAAAACTACTCGTCAGATCTCGTTCAAAAAGTGGGACCACATGACAAGACCCAGCTTTCGATTAAAAAAAATCATCAAAATCGGTTCACCCAGTGGAAAGTTCAGAGATCCATCCATCCATCCATTATTTATTTACTTACTAGAAATAAAATAGCGCCGAAGTGGTGTTGTGCCGACCCCAAATAAAATTGGGAAATGGGCAGGATGATGATGTTGACGATAAGGTGTTATGTTATTTTTAACCGACTTCAAAAAAAGGAGGAGGTTCTCAATTCGACTGTATTTTTTTATGGTCGTTACCTCAGAACTTTGGACTGGGCGAACTGATTTCGATGATTCTTTTTTTAATCGAAAGCAGGTGCTTGTCATGTAATCCCACATAAAAAACGAGATTTGACAAGTAGTTTTTGAGTAACTTTGAAGTCGGTTATTTTTTGTTAGTAAAATTTAGATTATCATTAGTAAATAAAATAAAGACTTGGCAACAATATACGCACCCTCGGTAAAGTCTTGGACCTGACGAGATCTGACAACTGAAGGCAGTTGTTACCGATTTTTGCCCTTCAGTCAAGATCTCTGGAGAACCCCAGTCCTTAATCATGTCCCATTAAACACAGTGCGTGCAGCGCTGTCACATCTGTTTTGCAGTCGGGTTATCGACACTATAAATCGATGTGTAAACAAACACATATGTTCAATAACACTCCAACAGCATGCTGTTATCATGAAACACAAGCCATTATTGTCCCACTAATGGATTCGGGTCCTCTCACATCACTATGACACTATCACACCAGTAAAAAGGTTCTACACTTTCAACCTTGAATGAAGAACGAAAGTATGTTGAATGTTGTCCTATAGTATGCAGAAGTATCCACACAAAGACGAAAGTATGATAAACTCGTATGTGTCATATTTAATTCGGCGAGTGTTGGAAAGTTGAAATCAATAATATCAATCAATATAATTAAATTTAAGTATCACACAGACCACCTGATCTTGGCCTATAGGGCTAGAAGCGGCTGTAATGTATCTAATTATCAAGATCCTAACAATGCAATCGTTGTACGCACGTTAGCCCTGAGAGTATATCAAACGGCCTCCCTTGTATTTCGATTGCCAAAAGCTTTTTACAGACTTCAAAAAAAGAAGGTTATGTGTTGTTTGATCGTTTTATTTTTTACGTGGATACGCTCAAATTCTCTGGACAGATTTGTCGTAGGTTGATCGTAGGTGACCTAAATATTAACACACTTAAAAACGATAACTGTACCAAATCACTGCTAGACATAGTAAAAAATTTCAACATGACTTCACACATAAGCCATCCCACAAGACAAAATACGTGTATTGACCATATTATAAGTAATATTCCAAACGCAGTCGGTGAACTTCATCACTTTGGACTCTCTGACCACAACACAGCTCAAGCCCTATACATCCCTGTTAATAATCCTAAACCAGTGCTCAAAGTGCATTATGTTTACAAACGGGACTATTGCAAAGAAAATATTCAGAAATTTCGTAAATATCTTGCTAGTTTGACATTCTCAGATGTTTATAACGTGAATGACATCGATAAGGCATTTCAAAATTTCTACGAAATGTTCTTGCTTTTATATAAATTGTGCTTTCCTGTACGTAAAATAAAAGTAAAAAACATATATCATGCCAGGTGGGTAACCAAAGGATTAAAGCGAAGCTGCAGAACCAAAAGGAACTTGCAATATAAATATTATAAAGATAAAAACGAATATAATAAGCGACAATACATTACATACAACAAACTACTAAAACACTGTATTTACACCTCGAAAAAGATCATGAACCATAAATTTATCGCCCAATCGAAAAATAAATGTAAAGCGAGTTGGAAGGTGATTAAAACCGATACCGAGGGTAATGATAGAACTTCAGGAACTATTAAAAAAATTAATTTAGATGGTAAGATTATTGATAAACCAATTGACATTGCGAACGCTTTTAATAATTATTATATAAATATAACAGAAACATGTAAGACTCATGATAAAAACACTAATCGTCATGTAGAACCTAATAGCATATTCCTAAGACCATTCAAGAATAACGATATAAAGAATATCATCTCAGCTTTAAAAAACAGTAAGGCGGAGGGTATAGATGAAGTAGCTACCGAAATATTGAAATCTGCAAAAGATGAAATAGCTCCGGTACTTCAATTCTTCATCAACTTTTCATTTGAAAACGGATGGTTCCCAACACCACTTAAATTGGCTATCGTAAAGCCACTGCATAAAAAAGGTAACAAAGAGGACATCGGCAACTATCGCCCAGTTACTCTTCTACCTGTGTTATCAAAAGTATTTGAAAAGGCAATGTATATCAGACTAACTGAATATATAGAAAAATTTGCAGTTCTGAAAAAGGTACAATACGGGTTTCAAAGGCAAAAGTCAACTACTAATGCTTGTTTTGATTTAATAAGCACAGTACTTACACAAATAGATAATAGACGCAATCCAATTGTAGTATATTTTGACATGAGTAAGGCATTTGATTTTGTATCACATAATTTGTTACTCTGCAAACTAGAAAATTATGGTATAAGAGGTCCGGCACTCAACTGGATCCAGAGTTATTTGAAAAACCGCACCCAATGTGTTGACATACATTACATAAACAACAATGCAGAATTAAGCACAAGTAGATCGAATTTTCGTACAAATAAATTTGGCGTCCCTCAGGGTAGCATACTTGGTCCGCTATTATTCTTATTATACATCAATGATCTCCCTGACATTATTTCAGATAAATGTATATTATTCGCTGACGACATTTCTATTATAATGAATAAATATAACGAAACGGACATTAATAATACGATTGACAAAATTATACAATGGCTTCACGACAATAATCTGAACGCAAATCTAAATAAAACTAATTTTATGACATTTTCTAATAGTAAGAATGTTAATAAGGCCAAACTATCACTACACTATAAAAACAACGCGATTAATGAAGTGGAAGAAACTAAATTCTTAGGCCTCATTATTGACAACAGATGTACATGGAGACCACACATAGATCAAATATGCAATAGAATCAACAGATTTATCTATGTCTTACGTAACTTAAGAAAAACGGCATCAATTAATACAGCCATGTCTGCTTACCATGGTTATATAGGATCAGTTTTAAGATACGGACTTGTAGTATGGGGAAACGCAAGTGATATAAATAGAGTATTTATTGCACAGAAAAAATGTATAAGAGCCATCTGTGGAAAACCGCCGTTTGAGTCATGTAAGCCCTTGTTCAAGCAACTAGGAATACTCCCACTTCCCTGTATTTACATCTTAGAAATTGTAATGTATGTAATAAAAAATCCATCACAATTTTTAAAAGCTAGGGAATTTTTTGTGAGGAATACCAGAAATTCAGAAAGATTAGTTTATGGAAAGGTACCAAATACAACCTTGTATAAAAAGAACTGTGTAGGAATGTGCATCAAGATATTTAACGCTATACCTCGTAATATACGAGACCTGCCCGAGAGACCACTCAAGTCCAAACTAAAGGAATGGTTAATGAGTCACTTGTTTTATTCAGTTAAAGAGTTATTAGATCTGAAACAATCGCAGCAATGGGCCTTTTAGTATAATTTTATTGAATGGTGACATGAATTTAATGTAATTTTATAAATGACTTAATATGTTAATATACTTATAAATATTTTTTGACACTTTGTTTGTAAAGTTTGCATGCCTTAATAAGGCGGAATATGGCGAATATAACAAATTTAATACTCTGTACAACTAACCCATATTCGAGCAAATAAATTGAATTGAATTGAATTGAATTGAATTGCGTGAAGCTTTGAAATATTGCCGTCATTGTTTTCCAATTGGCGGAATTTAATGCTGCACTGTTCAATTTTAGTATTTAACTAGCTGCCCGGACAGACTTCGTTCTGTCAAGTTTTTTTATTTTGAGATGTAAGCTATCCTATCTTTCAAGTTGGATCAAACTGCACACGGTGTGCAAATTTGATTAAAATCGGTTAAGTAGTTTAGGAGTCCATCGCGGACAAACAACGTGACACGTAATTTATATATATTAAGATTAAGATTATTACAGGGTTGTCAGACTTGTCAGTTAATCTTCCTTACACATTAATATATTGTTAGTACACACCGCATGAAAATCCTTGCTGTAGTTTCTGAGCATACCTCTGGAGACTTGCTCGTATCTATTCTATGCTCCAGCCAGCCAAATACATTGTATTAAAGGCAAGATAATGTAATGATAAATATTTTATAAATAAATAAAATTACCTGTTCATAACAATTATTATTCTGATCTAAGTTTAGCTCCAAGTGCTAATATAATTGTTTGTGTACAAATTGCCACCCCACAGTTTTGTTAATTGCTTTCAGTACCGAGTGTGTTAGCTTGTTTGGCGGGAAGTAATTGAATGTCGGCCATATTACTTTATTTTGTCTGTGCCATGTTTTTGTTAGGCTGTATTAATAAAATTAATGCAGGTTTACTAAAAATAGCAATATGATAAAAAAAATATTATTACTTTTGTATCTTCATTTGGAAAGTGTTTTGAATTATAAAGCAACTTTGAATGATTTCATATGATACAAAAATGCGTGTCAAAGTTGAGTCGTACGGATTGACTAATTCCAATTTTATTTGATTTGGATCTAGGTAAACCGAACTTCCACGGTATAGAACCGTGGTACTACTAAATTGGTTTGGATAATTGGATTATTCCAACTTTGGGATTTTGCCGATACCATTGTTATATCTAAAAATCATAGCAATAATTCCAGATTAATTGATCCATCATTTTGAACAGTTCGAATTGCTCCAATAACGATCGATAATCGATAACGTAGTCTGGTGTGCAGTGCCCGGTACCCAGCCCACTGTCCAGTCCAGACTACCCACTCGTTCAGTTGGGTGTGTCCTATAAATTCAAATTTGGAACATCTTGGATCGATGTTTATTTACTCAGCTGGTTGCAGTTCGGATACACAGTACATCGTATCTCGCTACGGTGAAATATTGTTCTATAACAAATCTAAATTTAGATACCGTAATAATATAGCATGATGAGTTTTAACTACAAACAAACGTCTAAAAATATAAGCCATTATACAAGTCCAATGCCGTTTGATGCAATGTTATAATTATTATGGGTAACGAATTTGAGAAGTACTAAAATTGGTTATCGCTATTCCCATTGACATAAATTATATGGACGCGCTCTTTCTAAGGAATTTCGTGTCTCGCTTTCGTGCCACAGAGAACTCAATCACAGAGTCACTATGCGCCCAGTGTTGCCAACACCCTACTCCGAAAGAGATCATGAATACATTACTATAACTGAACATATACCATGGATATATTACTCTGTCTGGATTACATTGTAGAGGTACCTGAGGATTAATTACGTCATAACGGAATGACCATTTCTGTAGTGTTCATCCATTCATCAAAAAAAAATCAAAAAATCGTTTCTTATTCCAGAATTTACATTTTATTACAATATGCGTGGGATCTTTCCATTTAAGTATATAAAACTTGTGTTATCTATAGTCCCAGGATATATCATTTGATTGTGTTAAAATATTTTTATGTGTGTTGTGCACTTAAAATAAAAGAAATGTATCGTAATAAATTACACTGTAGCCTCATTGAAATATTATAGTGTATTTTTGTAGAAACATCAAAAAGAGGAATTGGCAATTTAAATACTTTAATTGTCGTTTCTTTGTTTTCCAGGTAGGTTTGTGTGATTTAGGTTGTATTTAGTGTAACTCATAATGTATGATAAGCTTAAATAAAACTTTGTTTTTCAGAGCAACACGTAGTTTATTATCAATTCTTTAAATCCCGACTGATTGTCATATATAATCACATTAAGTACTTCACCTTATTGCACACATCTCTCATATTTATTTACCCAATTACTTATAGTTATACACAAAACTATATATACACAGACATACAACATATATATAGGATAAACAACAATTTTTGGAGTTTATTTATTAATTTTTTAGTTTGATTTTTTTAAATGAAATGTAGGTAATTTCTTTCTTTCTTTCTTTCTTTTTTTTTTTCTTTAAATATTAAATTGTCATTGGTCCTCAATAAGTCCACGAAGTTTGAAAGAAATCTGAGCGTTTCAAGTGAGCCAAAATCAAGTCCAAAGAGAAGTTACAAACAAACAAACAAACAAACAAACCAACAAACAAACATACAGGTGAAGTAATATAAAGCGTTAAAACTTACCTGTGGAAAGTTATTCTTTCAGGTAATGTTTTCGTTTTTTGCTCATAATTTTTGCAATACCGCAATGTACAAGTTGGCATTTTCGTTAATTCAATAGGTACATATAATATCTAAAACAAATAAAGTAAGTCAATTTCATATAAAAGTCACGTATTGAAATCACTTTCTAGTTTCTACCACAATTTCCGCATCTTTGTCCTTTTGTTCTCTCACTCCGCGACGTCTGGCAACCCTGTTCCGTAGTGATTAAGTACTCTGTGTTCGTTCTGTCAAGTTTGGTTCAAGATGTCGGTAATAAATATTTGACACTAAATAATTTTTAAGACTGTAAATAAAAATATAGTTACTTACCGATTATGATTAAATAAAGTGAAATAAAGTTCAAACGTAAATAATGAGAAAGTTTTAACTGTGCACAATACAGAATAATAAGTGTTCTTGAACAGTCGGAGTTTTTCGAAAGTGACAGGCGACAGCACTTGCTCGCAGCCGACTAAACTGAGTTGGCCCCAGTTGGGGTCAACACAGGTGAACAAAATGTAAGTACTGAACAGCCTGTCTATATAATTTATGTCAATGGCTATTCCTAATGACTGACATGGTAAATATTGGGGTGCATGCTCATTGAACTTGGCGTTAGGTTGCAATAACAGTCCTCATGATTTATTTTCATCCGTTACAAAAACTTCAAAATCGACTAGCACTAAATAAAACTTCAAAATCAACTAGCTTAGATACAAAAAGAAAGTCGCTCAAGCGCTCAAGAATTTTATGCCACTAGCGTTCACCCATCCAACTACTGACCGCATCCGAGATTGCCGATGTTGCCGATCACTTAGGATCGACACCAGCCACCGCGGTGGACTATCTAAATTATCTTAATATATATAAATAATTACGTGTCACGTTGTTTGTCCGCGATGGACTCCTAAACTACTTAACCGATTTTAATCAAAGCACACCGTGTGCAGTTTGATCCAACTTGAAAGATAGGATAGCTTACATCTTATTATATATAAATTACGTGTCACGTTGTTTGTCCGCGATGGACTCCTAAACTACTTAACCGATTTTAATCAAAGCACACCGTGTGCAGTTTGATCCAACTTGAAAGATAGGATAGCTTACATCTTATTATATATAAATTACGTGTCACGTTGTTTGTCCGCAATGGACTCCTAAACTACTTAACCAATTTTAATCAAATTTGCACACCGTGTGCAGTTTGATCCAACTTGAAAGATAGGATAGCTTACATCTCAAAATAAAAAAAAACTTTTGACAGAACGAAGTCTGTCCGGGCAGCTAGTGCGATTATACATATGTATAATACAACATTATACATATTATACATATGTATAATACAACATTAATTGTAATTAAAAAAGAAAGCAAATATTAGCTTCATAAAATCTACTTAACTATTCAATTATTGTCGGTGTGTCAGTGTCTGTACTCTATGCTTATGTAATAATATTTATTAGTGTCCGACCGAAGCTTCGGCTTCGGCTTCGGCCACCTTCGGCCCAAAAAAGCACCTTCGGCCAAATCTTCGGCTTCGGCCAAAAATTTGCCGAAGGTTTGGCCGAAGCCGAAGGTTTGCTAGTTGTCAAATATTGAAATTTACTGAACGATGCTAGAGCGAGACGGAGAGTGTGCAGAGCAGCAGAGTTTCGCCGCGCCGCCGCACCGGCCCAAACGAATCGCAGTTAGTAAACTAAACGAGTCAAAACAAGTTTAACTTAATTATCCTAAGAAATTACTTATAAGTATTTAATTTTCTCAAAAATTCCAAAAAATTATATGTAAAAAATAGATATTGAAAAAGCGTTAAACTTTGCTCAATTATTTTATAGAAATATTTTGTGTTCGTCTGATAATTTAAAAAATGTGACTGATTATTTGATTATTTTTGTTAAAATTACTTTAAGTAAATAAATATTTAATTAACATTGTATATTTGAAACTTTTATTTTTGACAATATTTTATTACGTAGGTACTTGTATATGTTGGTCACTCGGCTCGTTATTGGGCTAAACCTCTAAAGCTCTCACAATATGTATCTAGTATATTCTGAGATCAAAGTAACTATCGTATTTCTCAAGGTCAATGACACCTTCGGCTTCGGCTTCGGCTTCGGCCGAAGGTTTTGGTGAATACCGATTAATCGGCTTCGGCTTCGGCTTCAGCCAGAATTGCACCTTCGGTCGGACACTAATATTTATACTGTGGCTGTGCGCTGTGCTAATAGATGTTCGTCAGGGCCAGTCAGGCGGTAGACTTTGAGGGTGTAGCCTAAACTGCATTTTATGTAAATGCGAAACGCAAAAAAAAAACTATTCTTGTTATCATTCTTCATTGCTATTATTTATGACGTCAATGCATCTGATAATTCTGATATTTTGTTGCGTTAATTCAGATTTATTATAATGGTACTTAGTAATGTCATGTATCATTAAACATCAATTTATTGGCGAGGATGTGCAATTTATTATATTTTTATCGAGTGGATTTCACCTGCTCACCCCGGATACAATAAGTTGACAGGAGATAAATGCATTGAGTCAGTAAGTTCATACAGATGATGTAATGGCGGAAATGACGGTATGCTAGAAAATAATTTCTGGAAATTGTATTACCTGTGTGTGGATCCTTGAGCAATAGAAGCTAAATATTTTTGTATTTGGGCATGCATTGCGCGAAAACTACGGAGTTGAACGAAATGCGAAAGAATTTTATTCCATTCGTAAAGCTCCATCGGGGGCTGGGGCCTCAAATTAAATATCACCGAATTAAATAACTCACCTGTTTAGATGATGACGATCGCTCTCTGATTAAACTAATATTTTTTACACGCACTAAAACTTACAAAAAAACGGTGTCTGTACTTTTGTACACGCGTGAGAAGTTATACTTCTTTGGCATAATTTAATAAATATTTAACCCCCTCCCCATCCCCGTGTTACACGTGTTACAAATCTTAAAATTTCACTCTCATAATTTTTCCATTTATTTCATAACGCGCCTAAAGAAGTATAACTTCAAAAATCCATGTGATTCGATATCGTTTCCGATATGTAAAGACTATTTATTTTGGGGTGTTCGTATTTATCGATTGTAGCGTTCAGTCGCCCAAATGACTCGCAAGTCGCATGCCATTCCGTTACAACCCTCAGCGGACTGTTTACTCAGCGTGGGGTCACTTGCACCCTCGGCCATCCCTCGGGATGCGTGATCGAATGTACAGATACTTGTAAATTGACATTTTGATCGATATGCGGCCCACACGCCATTTAGTTTTGTGATGCAGCCCTTACAACTTAGGGTCACCATCCGTTTGGGGTTTCTCAGGATTTTTCCTAAATTGAAGCAAGCGACATGTTGACAGATTCGAATGTGTGTGTGACGTCCGTGTGAAACCCGAACACTTTTTGAATCCTCGTAAAATCTTAGAAATGAAAATAAAAACTAAAAAAAAATTCCTGTTTTTTTTTATTGTTAGTAATGGTGGTCTGTGACTCTTGTGTCTTAGTTCTGAGAGGTCATTACAGAATAAAATGGATATTTATAGACTTAAGATGTAGGTACAGTACAAACACGTCATAATCTTCCTACATCGCACCACGGAAGATACCATCTGATGTTTGTTAATTACGCATAATTTCCATTCCATTAACATGTTTTATTTACAGACGTAAGTGCTTTTAGTTTAGATATAACATAGGCATTTTAATTGACCATGTTTACGCGGCAAACGGCGTTACATACATTAGTATGAGCACAGATTAAATAATATTAGTTGTATTAGTGTTGGCACCATGCGGCCTGGCACGGTTGGCACAGAACTACGGGTGCGATCTATAATTCGTGCTTAGGCTTTGCTCACTTACAATTTTATTATTATCCGCAAAAAAATAATGGTCATAAATCAACCTTAACGTTAGCTGCTTTATATGACTTTTTAATTTTTTTTACTGTCACATATCAGAAAAATTAAAAATATTGGTCCTAAATCAACCTTAACGTTGGCCGTTTAATATATGTATATTTTTATTTTTTTCGTATTAAGGAAGTCTCAGTCATCTAGTAAATTTCACTCTAGTCATACGCCCCAACTCAGAGTTACTAACGGTTACTTAAATCACTCCTGAGTACAGAATTTGTTTGGCAATTCTATACTAAGGAGCGATGTAAGTAACCGTTAGTGACTCTGAGTTTTTTTTTACACAAATAAGTTAATGCTTGACCACAATCCCACCTGATGGTAAATGGAGATGTGGTCCAAGGTGGTGAGCACATTAACTTGGTAAAAGCCTATTCATTCTTTTCTTGAAGACATCCACGTCATAGGCAGTCATAGTTGGGGCGTAAGCAAAGTAAAATTGTAAGTGCTCTTTATAGATTTCACCCTACGAGTCAGGTGAGCTGGGCTGTTTCGATTCAATTCGACTGAGTGGGCCACTCGAATTCCTTGTTGGATAAACTTGACTAATTAAAATTGCTCGCCTCCGCATCGGCGCCATTCGATCCAATTATTGATTGACAGTTTATTTTCGCAATCTATTATTAATCTATTTTATTAAACCTCTTAATCTTATTATTACCTCTAATTATCGTCATGCTATACCGTGCTGGCCACATGAATGCCATGTGGTTTCTACAAAGGAAGTGTCAAGTAATGTAATAGTAACACCATGGGAATAATCGATGCGCTGCTGTCCAAAAAAAGTAAAATAAAAGAAGCAAAAATAACTGTCTCTCAAGCTCTTAACGTGGCGAATGGCGACGGTTCACTCCTGCAGCTATCACTATACCGGTCCTGTTCCAGGCAACCTGGTCACGACGGTGGCGTTGCTGATGCATCCCAAGCTGCGGGGCCACGTCACCACGAAGTTCGTGCTGTCGCTCTGCGTCTCCGACCTCCTGTTCTGCAGCATCAACCTACCTCTCACCGCTACCAGGTACCTTCTTTACTACCTTTATGTTCAGATAAGTTTTATTATTATTAATGGGATTTTTATATCGCCTAAAGACATCCGTCCGATATAGCTTAACGGTTTATAACTAATGACAACAACCAGGAACAATGGCTTTATGTGCCAACGTGCAAGCGCTCTAGAAATATCGCCACTTTCAGTCGTCCATCCAACTATCAAATGCGCCTGCTGACTTATGATCGACATGAGCCACCAAGATATAAGCACTCATATTGTGTTGAATTATTGATGATATAAATTAACTAGGTATTTATTTTTTATCACTAATAATAATAGTTTTATATTTTTCCTTATTTACATTTCTTTTAAATTTTTCCTTAACTAATACTATGTACTAGAACTATGCGGAAATATCTAGTTGCCATTATGTACTTCATCGATTAAACAATGAAAATGAATAAAATGATCTTATCCAATGTCTAAGATATCATCAGTATACCATTGCATATAAGTATAGTACTAGATCATACTTTGAAGATTAGCAGCCAACTCAAAGAAATTCTTATGCCCCTTGAAAGCTTTCGATATGGCTTTACGACTATAAATGATATCGGGGAACTTCGGCTTACAGTTACAATTAACTCTGGAATACGGGCTTAGTTGGTCATGAATAGGAATCAGGTACATTTATAAATTAATAACTAAGCCCCATAAAGGTCCAACGTCATCTGCAATGATATCCCCAATCACCACTGGAAACATATTCTGGGGGCTTAATGATAAGGATAAACGTGGCTGAAGGGTATGAGTATGACTGTGTAATAAATATAAATGTATGTACATTATGTATGTATGTATGTACAGATATATAAAGGAGCAGTGGACCCTGGGCCCGCAGCTCTGCCAGATGTTCGCGTTCGTGTTCTACGGGAACGAGGCCGTCTCGCTGCTGTCCATGGTCGCCATCACCATCAACAGGTGAGTGCTCCCACTCCTACCGCTCATACCTGATCATACCGGATCATACCAGCTCATATCTGCCATACATATTGAACTGAACTGTCTGCTATTCTAGAAGTAAGTTTCTCAATTAAATACATGCGGCTATTTTCAACCTTTCCGCTGAATAAAGCTATGCATGTACGGTGTAATGTAAGTTTAAAGTTTCATTACAATTATATGTACTAAAATTTCTGTACATAATTAAGTATGTCTGCTCTGCATTTTCAGACTACAATGATCCCTGACATTATAGTCTTTATACTTTATAGTTACTACTTTATGTATAGACAATCTAGTACTGTGGTTGGTCCAAAAGTAGCGTAATATTATATTACTACTTATTTTAAAATTAATACGCCTTGACATAAAAACAGACCACAAAATTCTCTAGATGTGGTAGGTTCTAAAAATACTCGCGGCTGTGTATTAAGCTTGAAGATGTATTTTTGTTTCAGCACCAGTGTGTAACAGTTATCAATATTTCTATTCTACTAATTTGATAACCGATATCGCATTCGCAGTATTCGCTCATTCATTTTACTCTTAGATAACCTTCGTTAACTAAATTTTGAAATAAATTAACTTATGTAAGAATTAGGCGTCAACATACCGAAATATAGTTTAACATACCGAAATATAGTTTAGTAATAAAATATGAAGGCGTCAAAAAAATATGTACGAGTATATATTTCTAGAATAATTTTTCAGGTGAATCATGATTTTTAAATATTATGTTTAGGTCGACCTATCTAAAAAATTAATCCATAGTTTTTGATTTGTTTTTATGTTTCACTTTCAAATTAAGTTTATAATGGTTTACAATTAACATCTTCAATCATCATTTAGACCATAAAATAAACATTGTAATGGGTCGAATAATCTCCGAAAACAGAATTTAGTGAGATTGAGTTTGTCGCACGCGAGAATACCTATGAATAAAAGGACGACCCTGTAACCTAGTTGCTAATGAGTTAACGACCCTTCTTACAAAGCAAGGGGTCCCGGACTCCCCGATACGATTCCTGGCCGGGTCATATATTTATGCCAAATAAGTATTTGTATTGTATTTTATTAATAATATATTTTGGGCAAGAAATCGGGACGTCCCGCTAAAATTAGAACGTCTGGCTGCACTGGCAACGCTGAATACTATATTACTAATATTCGGTGGTATGATATCGGTTTATAAAATCAGAACGGAAATGTTTATTAAGCATCTGAAAGTTACTATTTCTTTTTAACCTGAAACGTCATTGAGTTCATTTTGGAAACAAGGCGGATTGCGTTCCGTTCATCCATACAACCCGGAAGAAATAAAAAGATAAAAGCAATGCACGCAATAAACTTAACGCAGGAGAGCCCGCGGGACTAGCTAGGGCTGGCAACGACGTCTTAGGTTGATCAGAATGTGTTTTTCAAAATTATATACATTTTAAAATTTAAATATTGCGAAAATTCTCAGCGTTATTTAAAGTAATTTACGTTTAAATCGCGTACTACTGATATTTAAATTTTCAGTAAAATAAATAAAGCGTCGTCACTGCAAGTGACAACTGAATCTACACACATACAACATAAACGTTAATTTTATGCTGTAACTTACTTATCTATACACATTATTATTATGTACACGGTTTGGTAGCAATCTTTTTTGTGCCAACCCTATCTCGCATTTTGGGGCGATTGGCGTATCGTAAAATTAAAATAAAACGTGGGAAGTGTCGACTTTAATTCACTCGGTAAACGTCAGTGGCGCGTTCACGTCATACACACTCCATTTAGTACTGGCGCGAGTACTACACTCCGCCACACTAGCTGCCAAGTGCCAACCGACTGATAGCCCGCTGATGGACATTCTGTTTCATAAAATATTTTATGATGCTAACGTCATAATGTTTACACATCGTCGTGGGATTACGGCTATTTTGGTGTTGGGCAAGAGAATAATCATAGGCAAAATTCCCTTTGATCTAAGTAAATTACCAAACCTTTATGCGATACAGTCTATGGTTAGTATAGTCTACGCGATAAGTTCAAAATGGTTGAAATTAGAGATACTGCTCTTAAAAATACGTGCGATAGCTCATTCTGTTCGGAATGATGTCTAGAAAAATGTTTCGGAAGCGTTTACCAGCACGTAAAAAATTGCAAAAGTTATTGACAAAATAAAGTTGAAAAAAAAAGTATTTTGTTTTTGGTAATCACTCCGAAACTATTAATATTTAAGAAATTTTAAAACAAGATTCTTAAAGTAGAGGAAATTTCCAAACAATGACTCGCGACTCTCGGAACTCTATCTCCATTATTTATAACTTTAATTTAACGCTGAAAATGGGTCTCCACGCTGCATTTTTAGGTTGCGCGTGCGGCGTCAAAACCGAGTTCGTCACACTCAATAATTTTTTAAGGTATTAATTATTAATTTAAAAAAATAAAAAAAATATGGTGTATTCGAAACACTTCAAAGAATTTGCTCCCGTAGGAAATTTTGCTTAAAGTTAATTTTTCAACAAGTTAGACGATTGTTAACTAACTAAATTTTCTCGAACTTCCATTTTCATTGTACATTAAAAAAAATGTTTAAGTAATTGTCCTATAAATTTTTCGCTTCGTGGAGCCCTTCTTATATACATGCTTAACGAGATCACGTCATAAAAGTTTAAAAAGTTTTAATACTTTGTGTATAATAATTTTATAAGTTGAACAAAAAATGAAAAATCCAAATAATATTATTGAAAATATTTTTTTCTCAATTTATTATTACATAATCGTTTTTGGATTCATAAAAGACATTTAATGACTTGAAAAAAAAAAAATCCCTAATTTTTTTATAATTTTTTTTTAATACACAAATAGACTATTTCAATGCTTTCAAGAAAAAATTTCTTAATATCTTATTCTTTACAAAACATTATGATTTTTGAAAAAAAAATTTTTTTCTTAATAATGATATTTAATTGTTTATAATTGTTTTTTAATATATCTATTGTTTGAATAATTAGTTAATATTTTTTTTTTCTTAAAAATTATAATTAACCATCTTTAATAGAAATGTAAAAAAATATTTTTTTTATCAACAATTTCATTGTTTTTTAACTTAACAATTTTTTATAAACAAATTCTCAACTTTTTTATATATTTTTTCTGAAACAACTAAAAATAAAAAAAAACAACGATGTATAACAAAGTACAGATAAAAACATTTTTCAATTTTTTAATTTCGATTCGATAAAAAAACGAAAAAATTGTTTGTTCAACTTATAAAATTATTATACACAAAGTATTAAAACTTTTTAAACTTTTATGACGTGATCTCGTTAAGCATGTATATAAGAAGGGCTCCACGAAGCGAAAAATTTATAGGACAATTACTTAAACATTTTTTTTAATGTACAATGAAAATGGAAGTTCGAGAAAATTTAGTTAGTTAACAATCGTCTAACTTGTTGAAAAATTAACTTTAAGCAAAATTTCCTACGGTAGCAAATTCTTTGAAGTGTTTCGAATACACCATATTTTTTTTTATTTTTTTTAATTAATAATTAATACCTTAAAAAATTATTGAGTGTGACGAACTCGGTTTTGACGCCGCACGCGCAACCTAAAAATGCAGCGTGGAGACCCATTTTCAGCGTTAAATTAAAGTTATAAATAATGGAGATAGAGTTCCGAGAGTCGCGAGTCGTTGTTTGGAAATTTCCTCTACTTTAAGAATCTTGTTTTAAAATTTCTTAAATATTAATAGTTTCGGAGTGATTACCAAAAACAAAATACTTTTTTTTTTCAACTTTATTTTGTCAATAACTTTTGCAATTTTTTACGTGCTGGTAAACGCTTCCGAAACATTTTTCTAGACATCATTCCGAACAGAATGAGCTATCGCACGTATTTTAAGAGCAGTATCTCTAATTTCAACCATTTTGAACTTATCGAGTAGACTAGTAGTTTAGTACATTTTGGCGAACTAAAGTTACAAAATGAGCGTGTATGCGTGTTTTGGACTATCGAATAAAGCCACAGTTAATGTAACTTGAACCATCCCGAACATTATTAACCCGTATTATTAGTGACAAAACAGTTATATTTTGGTAAATCAAAAAGTAACCAAAAATAAATTATTTTATTTACCCAACAATTCATTATATTTCTCGACAGATGACTAATATAATCATCTCAGATCAACTCAGGGATACTTCGCTATTGGTACAGGAAAATATCTGTGCTTAAAAATATTTACTGTGATCATTCAGCTGGAAACTTTAATAGCCACAAAAATAAATATTTTATGTAAGTGCCTGCTTGCGTCTTTCATCAATTAAAATTACACCGGTACGGATAAAAAAGCATGTTAAGCAATATTCTGATGTTTTTTTTCAAAACCCGGGGGAAGATGTACTTCCCCCGGTTTTTGGTTTTATGTTGCACACAACACTTGCAACAGGTAGGTATTATAAGGGCTGAACTTTTTAAAACATCTCTTTGGACAAAGCTATATTAACTGTCTTTGATAACTAATCTCAAAAGGATGATGTTTTAATTACTCTGAAAATAGTTATCAATCAAGTAGTGCAAGTTAGTGTAAAGAAAGCACGGGACTTACAGAATACAGACTTACACGCATTATTAAGTTGTTAAAACAAAAAAGTGCGGTGTAAATCCGTGTTGAGAATCGCCTAATGTGAGTATTACGAAAATAATTTATTGCTCTTCGTAAATATTTCGTGTGGTATATTACTTTGCGCGTAAAACATTTTAGACCGATTGTAAAAATAACATTTAAGTGATTCCTTTGATGTTTAGATTTAGACATAATAAAATAATATATTTTGCAGCTCATTTCGGTGTTCAATAACTTATGTCTTATAAACTAGGCAAGTAGATTCCATAGAAAAGTTGGTAGTCTACTGAGCGAAAGGGTTCACATTCGATTCCGTGCTTGAATACACTTTATTAAATAAACGGCTTCACCATATTCGACCCATTGAAGTCATGGAGTATAGAGGGTAAGGAGAGCTATCTCATACGGGGAGAAAGTTGAAACTGTCCAGCTGTAAACTGAAAATAGAGGTTCCAGTACCTACCACCATCCTACGATAGTAGCGCTAGCATCGAAATAACTACGATAAAAAAAAAAAAAAAAAAAAAATACAATTACATAGCTGTTGTAGACGGAGTGAAGTTTGCCGAGTTATAAAATTTATCCTAGGCTATCGCAGCGCCTCCCGTTATTGGAGGCGTCGGACTACAAAGTTAAGTGGGAGCACATGACAAGCACCAGCTTTCGATTAAAAAAATAATCATCAAAATCGGTTCACCCAGTCAAAAGTTCTGAGGTAACATAAAAAAATACAGTCGAATTGAATAAATAAATACCTCCTCCTTTTTTGAAGTCGGTTATAATTTTTTCTCGCGCGGGAGATTCTATTTTCAAAATCGAACTCCCGTTCTCTTTTCAAAATCGGCTGAATCCACTGCAAACTGTCGCCAATTGGCTACAGTACATTTAACCGCCGTTCTTTGGGGTATCGTGTAGTAAATTGATCGATGGTTGCATCTTACCTGAATGATGCTGGACGGTTTTGTAATTTTCACTTTGACATCATCATAATACGATCATAATCACCAGTTAAATCCTAGAACTAGTTTAATTGTATAAGAGTTTATTTGTAAGTTTTATATTTGTAAGTTGTTAGTACCTAGTTGATATTTATATGTATAAGTTCACCAAATGTAATTTATGCATGAGGCATGCAGTTACAAATGCGTGGAGATTACGCTCCGAGCCAGATGGTAACGTTTCAATTTAATGTTAAGTGGGTCCATTGTTACCCCGCACCCTCAGTTAGCTTCTAGCTTGGTTCGGGCTTGAGGCGGTAATCAAATCGCGCGAAGAGATTTAAATTGTCTGTGAATACTTTTAAATTAAATAGAGAGTACTGGAAACTGGCTTAGTTTGGGATTTTGTCATAATTAGGACATTTTTAGGCCATAGGATAGATCCTATTTGATACAGGGAACATTTATGATATGGTTTCGTCGTTATTTGTTATCAGATGAGTAGCCTGGAGTCTGGACCTAAGAAGCAGTGGCGTAGTGAAGCAGCTAGCCTTAAGGAGGCCCCATATCAATATTTGTTGTGGGGTCCCCTCAGCGTCAGCTGTCAAATATAAAAAGAGTGCCAACTGTAGCGGGCGCTGGCAAGTTTTTTTTTTGAGTGTTAGTGGGGGCCCTTATACGCAGGGGGCCCCGTATAATGGATACGGCTGATACGGCGGTAGCTACGCCCCTGCTAAGAAGGCTTCATGCTCGAATTCTTTCACGTCTTTCGGGATTCTACAACGCCTGATAATTTTTCCGTGAAGCTACAAGGCTACAAGCAAGTGACTTCGAGTTAACTGGAAACGATTCGTGTTGCGTGTCTCGTAGAACGATAGACTAGAGATCATTGTGATTGATAATACCTGATTACTTTGCTACAGTTATAATTTAACTCTGCGTTCACGCGTTACAATTTTTTCGTAATTATCAGGTAGTAACCGGTATTTATTTGAGAATTTGTTAAAAAACATTGTTGTTGTGTCGTCCGCTTGCGTGAGCGCTGTGTCGGCCATTTAGTATGTTTACTTTCTAGTAATCATTTATCTTTGTTTTCTTGAGATTGAAATGCGGGAAAAGTTTAAGGATAGTAGGTATCTAAAGTAAAAGTTTTTTTTTGCCTAGAGAAATTAGAAATAGAGAAGACATGCAAACGTATCTTCGTATGTATAACATTTTTGCTGTTTCTAAACTTATTAATAGTGAATGAAGTCAATTCGTTCCTCAAAGTTTTGATGTTGATCCACACTTACATTTATTTACATAATATCTAATTAATAATTATATTGGTTGCGGTGCAGTATTGCTACAGATTGGATTGTTCCATGATTCACCATCTTACTCCTTTTTCCCATCAGTTTCATGCACAATATTGATGACCAAAAATACCTTCATTGCATTCTTCAGAGAGTTTTATCTGTTCAAAAATAAAACATAGTGTAGACATGTGAACAGGGCTGACTGTACGTAACTTATTCTAAAAGTTAATAAGCAGCTCCAGTTGACCGATTTTAGCTTTTTTATGAATCACCTTCGTTGTTTTAGGATTAACCGTGTGTTATTGAATCGTGTTACGGGAACGAAAGGTGTTTCAGATGTTTCAGATGAGGTCTGGCTTGATTTAGACACGATACAAAGAGAAAATGATTCAATTAACTAATATTTCAATCAATAACTATTTGGTTTTATTCTCATCGCAGGGAAAATGTTTTCATGTCACTCAATTCGATCTGGATAGTACACATTTTAGTACCATTACCCAACACAGCCGCGCGCTCTAGGAATCAGATTTTTTCAGTCGTATGTTTTCACTTTTCATTGTAAGCTCTATCCAAGTTTCGCTTTTTGTGCTAAGATACTTCGTATGATTCAAGAAACTTTAAATAAATAAACAAAGATGTTCAAACTACAAACGTTAGCTAATACTTAGCGTCTTCTGAATCAGTAACCAGAGACAGTTTTCTAACAATGAAGTCACTGTAATTTCAATCCCCTTGACAATGAGTGCAACTTAACAGTTAGCACTCATGGCTTGATGCTCATAATATCATAGCGGGTTCATGGCGGCTCTGTGCCCTGCTCCCTGCTCCCTGCTCCCTGCTCCCTGCTCCCTGCTCCCTGCAGGCGGAGCCCTGTCGGGTCAGTAGCCGAGAGACAACGAGCTCACTGTTCTGTCGGTAATGCCTACCATTTTTATTTAGCGATCTTCCTCACGCATCGCTCGTTTATGTGAGGAGTTGCAAGATTAGATACTGTTTGTGTTATTGTAAGCTAATCATTCACTTCATTGTTTCTTTAATTACAGGTTTCGTCCCTTCTAAGGACTATAATTAAGTTGCCTTAATTTAAAACTGTCAGACATATTACCTCTGCTCTAGATTTACCTGTGCCATACATCACACACCGTGGACCAGAGAAAAACCTTTTGTCTATCACATAATTCTGAATCGACTAAGAATCAAATACGAAATCTCTTCACTTAATAGCAACCATCATGTTTTTATGAACTAGGTACCTGGGCAGTTACGGATCCTCTCTGTTCGAGTGGCAGTGGCAGATCTAGGATTTTTGTTGAACAAGAAATAAACGTTAGTTAATTTTATGTCACGTGTTTACGTTGATCAGTTTGGATTGGAGTGTCTAGTGTCGGGTGGAATTTTGTACTCAGTTTTAAATCATCTCCCGTTGAACGCGAAGCTTGAAATAAAACTACAAAAGGAATCATACAGACTCGATCTTTTATTATGGTGTGCAAGTAGCGTGTGCCGTGGCTGGCGGGGCTGACGGCTGCCACACACACACGTCACAACTCACAACACAAAGCTGCCTCTGTTCTGACACTCTTTTGCTTGTTGCTTTGTTTTGTGGTCTTCCTTTTTCCTTCAGAGCGAACTGCACTATACTCATATGTAATACACATCTCAGTACAGCACTATAATACAATCATGTATTAGCTTTTAATTCTGCTACTCATACAGAAGATTCAAGGGATGTGCGACTCGCTATCATTTATAGTAAAAGCACAATTAAGTCGTCACCGGTTGTTGTCGTCGGCGTCGTCGCTAGTAATATTAGTTCAATGTTATCTTCAGTAGTCATTAGGCCGCGTGAGGCTTAGGGAACGTAAAACCTTCAACAAACCGCATTAGAATAAAGAGTGGTATGGGTATATTTTTACAAGCAGTCTGCACGTTGTCCACTAGCTATTTACATGAAATAAAATATTGAAAATAATATCCTTACACGAAGCCCTACTACGAAGCAGGGAGGGCCTTTTGTAAAAACGACACCCTCGTATGCCGGCATAGGGTTGAATTGGAGTCAGCTTTCTAGGCATATCTAATACGGTCAATTACTATCCACAATGTCTCAAATTATAGTGTTACAAAATCATAAATAATACTTACATGTAGTGCATATAATGTATGTATACGGCTTATACATTGAGTCATTCAGTGTTAAAATTATAAATATGTATTAACTACACAATACATCCATCCATCCATCATCCTTTGGAGGTCCACTGCTGGACATAGGCCTCCCCTAACTTGGACTAATCTCACAATAATGCAATCATTTTCGCTGCTGTTGTTGCCGCAAACAGCGGAAGAAAAGAGCCAATAGGATAGGTTTCAAAGACCCCTGAAGTGTTAAACCAGTTCATCGACTCAACAGTAAATAGCCGGAGAGGTTTAATAAAGAGCTAATAGTCTCAGCCAGTGAGCCACGCGTTATCGTGCGCTTAAAAAGCACTCAGCGATCGTTGCGCTATCCGCGTGGGAATTGTTTGTCTGATAAGATAGCGTGAGGCGTGAGCTACGACACACTGCTGCTCGCCTGGTGATGGGGGCTCGCATTTTTGGTCGTTTGTGTACTTTTGGGTAACGTTATCGTAACGAAAACAATACTAATCCACTTAAATTGGCTGTATATTGTCGGAAGCTCAGTCAGATTTTGTTCTCACGCCTTTTATAATAACATGCACTAATTCAAGGCACAAAAGTCGGCCGATCAGCATTTTTCCAGCGTGGCGGACTCAATGATATTAAAAAAAATATAGCTATACGTTATGCCCTTACAAATCAACCAAAAATCTGTTCCGAAAAGAGCTACAAAACACACACGTTTATCTTTTGTTTCACTACACCAATCACATTGGTTTAATACACGAGGGCATTTTAACGCTGTATGTCAAATGTCAATGACATATCTACCTCTTTTTACATCATAATATCATAGGGCGGACTATGATCAGTACATCTGACATCGTCAGAGCCGGCAGAGGAGACCCTAGTCCAGTAATGGGATAGTTATAAGTGATGATGACTTGATGAGGTATATGTGTTATTATGTGTATGTGTTGTGTTGCAGGTACACGCTGATAGCGTACTACGACATGTACTCCCAGATCTACACGGCCACCAAGATCTGGGTGCAGCTGCTGCTCATCTGGCTCGTCTCCTTCGGCCTCATGGTAACACTCATCAATAAGTCCTCGTCTAACAGTTCTCCATAATGTTCGATTCGATGTGACGTCTGTGCCTAACAACTATGCCACTCAATGTGAACTTTTCAGATTGGGAAAGGAAACATCTGAGAGGAGTCCAGCAATAGATTTATGATGAAAGACTGTAGTGTATAATACAACATTTTCCGTACCGTCTTATTCCGAGTTAAACACGATGAAAACTCTTATCACTCCCAAATAGCATTCACATGTGTTGAGATACCTTTGATCAACATATTGTTGGAAAACAAAAGCACCCACTTTGTTGAAATAAACCACTCATCGCGTTATCGACTTCCCAGAAATCGCAGGCGTGTCCGTATTCTGTAACAGAGGAAATCCGTCATCCCACCTCTGATATAGGACATGAATAAAATCCGTCATCCCACCTCTGATATAGGACATGAATAAAACCCGTCATCCCACCTCTGATTATGTCCTATATCAGTATGAGTAACCATACTTTGTGTATTGATCCAATCCTGCGTAGTTTGAACATTATTCTGTAACAATTATGTATGTATTCATTTGAGAGTTCTGGGGAGTTACTTTTGCCGTGTGTTCTTCTCAATGATAAAGCAACTTTCGAAAAATGCGGTAGCCGGTAGAAGCAAAAAATAATAACATTCTTGAGTGACTTCAATAAAATACTCACATTCAAATTCATGAATTGAAGAAAATACTTCAAACACACATGTTTGTTTTTTTTATGGAAATAGCCAACAAACCATATTACCAATATCAATCCATCCAATTTTGATTTAATGCAGTTATGTAAATAATCATAATAAATTCATTTAAATATGCGGTTAGAGAGCTACCGAAAATGGCAATGAAGAACATTGTGCGTTAGGGAAATGAAATTAATGAAAGAACAAAAGAAATAATTAAAATAGTACATACAGTTGTACCAACAACATCCTTTTTATGTTTGGTTAACATGCCCATCGGTCTAGCTAACCAATTATTATGCTGAAAACTCGTCTAGTATGTAAAAGTTAATTTACCTAATTACTACTTCCTGTTACCATTTACCTCGTATTTTTTGTGCGGCAGTTAAAAAGGGTATTGTTGCCTTTGTTATAGATTATAGTCAGGTAATAAAATAAGAACTTTTGGTCTTACATTGGACGAAAATTCCGTCACGAAATAAATAATGGTGTTCACTGTATTCACCTATTAACGAATCTGAGAGTAAATATGATAATAATTATGTATTAATATAAACCATCCTTACTAAGTTGAATACTATTGAATTCGTAAAGTAACGGTACTGACTGTTTGATTTAATACGTCACGTTTCCATAGATCCCAGGCACAAAAACACGGCTGTTAAATGAATAATTTATTATACGATAGTTATAAGCATATCAACAATCAATTACGTATTATAATCCATGCGTGTAGGAAATCCTTTAATGGCTGATACGGGACGAGTCACAACTCACACGTCAATAGTTCGTATTTATGTATTCGTCTATTCAGTCCACGAAGTCACGCACTGCGCTGCAACAGACACTAGGATTAGGAAGCCGAAATTAGGACATTGCACTTCCACTGGCATGGTGTGTTACGTGTTTAATTGTCCCGAATTAGTGGGCATCCGTCTTGCTTTACTACTCGTGGTACATCATCTAATACTTCGACGATTACGAGGGTCGTCTAACCTCTAACAGAGCATGAATAAAGTTAACAAGGTTATTGATTTCGGAGAACTACGAATCCTAAAGATTACCAAATACTGCTGGTCAGTTATCAGTCAACCTTCTGGTTGAGTCAACCGCCAAGCTTGAGAGTCAGTTCTTTCTTTCTTTTCTTCTCTCTTTCTCTTGGATACTGGATCGCTAGCTCGTTTGTCCCTCTTGTAAATACTTTTTGGATGTCCCTTGGTTTACTCAGTCAGCAGTACCACGATATTTACCCTCCTGGCTAACATTTTTACGTTTCGGTCGCAGTGTTTTAGAGAGAATATTGCAGGTCGTCCGGTTTCTTTTTGACCAACAAGTTACTGATACGCAACGATAGGCGACGATGACCACAAACCACGGGTGGCTAGTTCGTCTGCTATTTACATTTTACATAGAAAACCTAAAAATATTTTAATGAAGGTTATAGTTTCATTTACAAACTTATATACCTTACAAACATATAGGCATCTACTAGTTCCATTGCACATAACAGTTCTACTGTTATTACTCTAGATGTAATATATTCGTATGAAGAACGTCATTAAACAACTCATCCGCTTGGTGTGAACATTTCCCTAATTCCTCCTAATAACTGCGTTCATTAGATGTGGGCGTTAGTTTCAGACAATTTCAATTGTTCCCGACGCCAAAGGCATAGTTGATGACCGTCAAACACTATTTATACAGAAAGGACGCTCCCATTCACGCGTCACTCATTTAAAGACATAAGTGATTTTATCATAACTTTGTAATTATTTCAACAACTTTAATATTGAGCAATCAATTATTGATGCCTACGTATAATTATAACATTGCATTCAGATTAAGGTGTATTAGCAAAAGGAATCATCAGATGGTATACTTACGTGGTAAACGAGCCCATGATAATGCTCAGGAAGTCCTGATATTTTATTTGGTTACTTAATGCAATTATAGTTGCAAGCCACAAAAATAATCATCTTAATTGTTTTCCGTTTTAAAACATACTTAGCCCGACTTATCAGTCACACAGGCACTAAATGCGACGCCGCGATGGTAGCACTAAAAGCAACTAGTACAGAGCCACCAACTTATCTGTGAAGTGGTAAAAATTGGAACTAATGCCGCCATGTTTAAAAGTCATTTGTCATTTACTACCTCTCGAATTGCGTCCAATTATTGGTCCAATGCGTCCGACAGTGCCCCCTTCAATTCACAGATAAGTTGGTTTCACTGTAGGACTAGCTTAACAAATTAGGTACTCTGTGAGGACTAGGTACGTAGAAACGTGAACTTGTCACGTTTGGACTTTCTGTAGATTGTTTATATTGTTGTTTATTACCTGCATCATTCATTATTCAAGTAGGGAGCTCACAGTTTAATGACGCTGTGTTAACAGGAATAATAGAGGACGTTATGGGTGCTACCAAATTTAAATTTATGGATATCACCCACTGAGAACGATGAAATGTTTAATTCTTTGAATTGATAATAAAGTTTTATTAGCACAATGTTTGTTATTATGAGTCTGTCTTTAAACAGACAAATGAACATCGGGTCTTATTTCATATCTGTAAGGTTTATACTCGTAATATTTTATACCTACTCTGATCACTGATCATCTAATATATAAAATTCTCGTGTCACGGTGTTAGAAGTTGAACTCTTCCGAAACGGCTCGACCGATTTTCGTGAATCTTAGCGCGTTGGTGATGCCTTTGGAAACGATGACCACTTACAATCAGCTAGTCTGTTTATATTTCAGACATTTCTCTCGCTATTCGCTGTTCTCTGAGGGTCATGCTCGTAATCACCACTATCTTCTTCACAGCCCCACGCCATTTACATTTTTTTTTATGGAAATAGCCGGCAAACGATCTGACAATCCACCTGATGGTAAGTGGCTATTGCCGCCCATAGACATCAGCAACACCAAGGGCATCACTGATGCGTTGCCGGCCAAGAAAGAGAGAAGAAAAAGAAAGAACTGGCTCACAAGCCCCCAGCCGGAACACGACGAGTCGTTTGGCGGCTGACTCATGCTCAAGGGTGGTAGCTATCCAGGCGGACCCCATGGAGAAATAATAATAGTAATAATGATATTAATTAACAATTAAAATCAATATTACCAATATTATCCCTCGAGGGGTCCGAACCAGCGGGCCGAATTTAATCGCCTTTTACGACACCCATCTGGCGTGGGATTGGGGTTAGTATTCTAAGCCGCCCCAATACTGTATAAGACATCGGTTTTCGTCGCTTAAAATTACACAAAATAAATTTTATCTCCAGGTCCCACCACTCCTAGGCATCTGGGGTCAGTTGGGGCTGGACAAGAACACGTTCTCGTGCACCATCCTGCCCAAGGACGGGCACTCGCCGAAGAAGTACCTGTTCGTGTTCGGGTTCGCGCTGCCGTGTGTCGTCATCATCGTGTCCTACTCATGTATCTACTGGCGCGTCAGAGAGAGCAAGCGCAAGCTGGAGGGACGCAGGTGTGTATGTGGGTGTGTATATCTGTGCATGTATTAATAGAGTAGCATGATAACGCTTCACACTCACAGCCCCACACTAGGACTCCCTGTGTCATGGGTGCCATGGACAACACACTAGACAAGGACATTCACACCCAGACCGAGAACAGAAATTCAAACTCATCATTCAAATTTCCGCCTCGCTGGGAATCGAAACCAGGACCCTTGGTGCGGCGATCCGGCATGGTAACCATTGCGCCACACGGGTCGTCAAATCAGTAGCATGATGTAGGTAGGCTAGATGTGACACGTAATAAAACCCAATTTTTGAGGACAAAAACACTTTGACGTCAAAGTAGAGCTTTACATTTGCAAGATAAAAAAAGAACTGAAAACCAAAAAATTAAAAATTACGAGATGTCACATCTAGACCGACGAAAGATACTTTACTTTAAACCAGTTAGTAGTTTAATAACGTAACTCCATAGATCTACCGATATCGCCTTGCGTAGACCGTAGTAAACTAATTTGCCTAAGGGTAGATAAAATTGTGCATGTGTGTAGGTATGTTCGTAGTTTTATTCTAATTGGTCTGCTCGAACAGCAGTGCATGCAATGCATTTTGACTGCGATAATAAAGTGCATTCAACCTAATGGACTGTCTTTTTGAACTGTTTGTGGGTGCTTTCCCAAGTAACAAAATGTGGCCTGGTAGTGGTTCCGGAGCCAGGTCTATAACAGACTAGTAAAAGCTTATAACCACGGAAAAGGGCCCATTTTATACGCGTACTTTTGCTAATAAAACACTCATAGAAGACTTGGCGAGCACCACTTACACCAATAATACACTTATAGTTGGACTACGCAGAACTATCTGCTCCCGCGAAGCCAGCTATGAGCATCGAATAGAACCAGGCAGGCGTGTAACGTACTCCGCGCTTCTATTACTAGCTACTTCAAATATTTGTGAATTGTTGTTGTGCGGTTGTGGAGAAAAATAAAAAAATAAAATTTAAGTTCATCTATTTTGTATAAAATGTATTAACAAGTATTTCGCACGTAGTAATGCGTGCATACATGTTTGCACGGCAAACGCGTAAGAATTTTCGGTGAAGTATATTGTGTTTTACATCTCAATTTTTGTTCGCCTTTTGAACACGGCATATTAAGTAAGTTGTGTTTAAAAATAATATTAGTCCTGACAGCATTGTCGCGCCATATTGTGACGAATTAGGGTTCCACTACATAAATCAAAATGGCCGAGTCTACAATAATACCAAGTATACTTACTCTTAGAAGAAACCACTGTAGAACTAATTCACTTATAATTGGCACATAAAGTTGACTTATACACCCCTATAAGCTCAAGTAACAATTGCAAATGGTTCTAAGTGCATTTAGTTCGATAGATTACTATTACTGGCGTATGACACTTATAGCGAATTTATAATTACTTCTTGTAGGCGATTATAAGTGTATCTTACTGGAGCAAGTTTTCTCAAGTGTATTTACACCTATGCAACACTTTTATAGGCCATCTTAGCTTTTACTGCGCCTATAATTTCGTTCTATACACGACTATAAGTCAACTTATAAGAACAGATGTACTATAAACCAAAACGTACTCCGCGTAGCCTGTTATAAGCTTGGTAGTAAAACCTGGAACCACTAAGAGAGAGGTACTAGTGCTGTGAGCCTGTAAACTGTGCATTATAGGAGAATTATGTTACTTGGGTTTAATCAACCAATCAATATCAAGCATGGTGAGGCTTTGCTTCGATTGTATGGAGTAGCTTTATTAGTCAAGCAAGCAAATTATGTACCTTATTAACTTTTTAATGAAAACTCGAATTCTTGAAGTGTAGACTCTACGCTCCATCCATCCTTGAGCTCTAGCCAACTTCCAAAGACAAGAAGAAACAGAAAAGAGACCAAGAAAGAAAGAAAGTAGGGAACCAGAAATAATATCACTTCCCACGTTTCCTTTTAAATTTTAATTAAACGGTTTAATTTAGCTTGCCCTGTTTGTTTGTTGCTATAACATGAAATTTTACATATTGATTTAGTTCTGATGACAATACATTTTTGCTCCAGTAAATCCGGCTCAAGGACCAAAATGTTAGTGACGGGGATGGTCGGTGATTAAATAAAATATATTTTAACCGTTTGGAATGAAGAGTTTTAATACGCTAGTAATAATACTTCAATGTTTTAATACATACATAATTATTATTAGATCAGAGAGAACATTGACAATGAAAAAATAACAAAAGAAGAATAATAAAATAGTGCTCGCCGATTCAAATAAAGAATAATAAGAGAATTAAAAATCCTCGAAGTGAAGATGTCTTGGACGGCTGGAGTTTTGCCACGAGACTTTGACATGCGTGAACATTAGTCCATAACATCAGTCACAATTCTTTGGTAGGTTTGACATAGTCAATGTCAATATAGCTATAAAACCGTTTATTTAGTTTTTAAACTATTAACTTGTACCTAACTTAACACATAAACAACATTAATGAAACATTTCAGCAAACTGAGCGGCCAGACAGCGAAGGAGAAGGAGGAAGACTCCCGCCTGACGACTCTGATGCTGACCATTTTCCTCTGCTTCCTGGCGTGCTTCCTGCCGCTGATGGTGATGAACGTGGCCGTGGACAGCGTGCGCTACCCCTGGCTGCACGTCATCGCCTCCATCCTGGCCTGGGCGTCATCCGTCATCAACCCCCTCATCTACGCCGCCACCAATAGACAATATAGAGCGGCATACGCGAATCTATTGAAGGTCTGCAAGAATAATCCGGTTACCAGACGGACCACGTGGGGAAGTCGCACCGTGGGACATTCGTCCAACTCGCCACATTATGTTGAGAAGCGGAATCCGTTGAAAGATACACCTAATAACTTATGAGGGATTTAAGGCTTAAAAGCCTGGTAGAAAGATAAAATGATTTGTGTTTTTAGGGTTGTGTGGGCAAGGGTTCTTGGGTTAATTTTAGTAGTTGAATTGTGGATGTGTTTTTTGTGTTGGACATAGGTTATGGGTGGTCAATGATTTTAATCTTTAGTTATTGATATTATGTAGATATAACTTAATTTGATTAGCAATTTAACTCACAAGTCCAAAAACGAAATGAATCCTATTGGGAATCAAACTCTTTAATCTCCATGTTGCACTCGTCGATTTGAAGATTTATTAAAAATTAACCAGTGTTGATGCCTCATTATACCTAATTGTAAATAATGTATTTATATTGTATATAGCTTTAGTTGTATGTAGTATTTTTCTACATGTGCACTGCACTTAAGTTTAAATTGTATTTGTACCAATAATTCTACCAAAGCTAATAATTTATGGATACTTTTAAGAGATCAAAATTAAGATAATTATTATAATAATATATGGTAAATATAATCGTATTGTAAATATTTATAACATTTTTTTTGTAATCATTCGTTTAGGTAAATATTTTGTAATACGCAACAATTTATTGTATTACTTTTCTATGACAACAATCCTAAATTGGTAAAGGATTTCGAGAATAAAAATTTAACGCAAATGTATTTGATTGAAGCCTGAAAATTAGTAAACTTCTACAGTCGGATTTCTTTCATCCGATTAAGAGGATTATGACTGTATCATTGTCATGCAATACTTACAGCGCCATCTCTTGTGACTAATCGAAAATTGAAAACTGCGTAGGGCTGGAATAAATTGCCCGCGTGGGTGTTCACTGCTCCCGTTCGATTATAACGTGGGCGTCTTCAAGTCAAGAGTGAATACTCGAATAAGCCTTGTAAATCGTGGAATAAGCTTTTACTAAGTTAATGCGCTTTACCATCCATGAGTTCATTTCCGCTTACCATCAAGTGGTTTTGTGGTGAAGCGTTATTTCTGTATAAAAAAAACCTTTCAACTTTCAACTTGTTATTACAATATTATAATAAGCCAACAAACGTTTTTTTCTCCAATATTCTGTTTTGTATTTAATAATATTCAAATTATAATATCAATAATAAGTGTCATGCATTCCGTTAGTAATAAATATTTAATGTACTAATTGTTGCATTTAATAATTAAAAAGCGTAATTTATATTTTATCAAACTTATAAAAAGTTGTATTTTTTCTTCAGTGACTTTATTTATCTTCAGTATCAGTTGCATTTAATTATTTATTAGACGTTTATCTATACGGATCAATACTCATGTCTATCGATAAACCTACTTACTAAGAAATTATTTTTACAATTAGAATTCCTAGATGATTATAATAATAGTTCTTGGTACCATGGTAGGTACCCCTGAAGTAGCGGCCAACAATCTTCAAAGCATTTTGATAATATTTTATAGAGTCGTGATTTTTTATTTCCTATCCTCAATCAATGATATTATAATGTAAAAAAGAGTTAGATATGTCACTAGCGCGCCGACGATGAAAAGCGTAAGAACAGGCAATGACCGTTCTGCTCGTAGTCGCTCTGTTAAATACGCACGCTGTTGTTGTTGTCAGAAGCGCTTGACATTTGACATACAGCATTAAAATGCCTTCGTACACAGCCGAAGAAATATGGTATTATACCAATGTGAGTGGTGTAGTGAAACAAAAGATAAACGTTTGTGTTGTAGCTCTCTTTGGAACATATTTTTTGGTTGATTTGTAAGGGCATAACGTATCTACATTTAATTATCATTGTCCTCAATACTTAGTATGAGCAGGAGCATTTTTTAGCATTTAGTTTATTTGTAATATTGTACCGTAAATAACTTATTACGATTACTTCATTATGTCAAGACTGATTCGAAAAAGTCAATTAGTATAATATAATATACCTACATAATTATAACTTGTATGTTACCCGTAATAAGCATGCAGTAAAAATATTATACAATACTTATTACATATATTTTATTAGTACAGTCACCTGCAGAGAAAAGTAACCCATCTGTTTATAAATATACGAACGGCAACGTTTCCGTTGCCTGTTGTGTTGTAAATAGATGGGTTACTTTTCCCTGCAGGTGACTGTACCACATAGTGTAATTCATACCAAAGTAAATAAATGTATTCACATGACATAAGTTTCTTTTATTCAGTCCAGTCTATACCTACCAGGCTTAAACAAAGCTATTATTATATCATATTTTCCTGCGCAGACGAAGGAAATCCTCGAAGAACTTTTATCTTAACTAACACACGAAGGACTCGAGTTACCCACCCTGTTGTCCGCGAGCACATTATATTTCTGTCCCTGATAACGAAATTCTCAAGGGTTTAACGCTTCAGAGGGCTTTCCTCCTATGCAGGCTATAAATAAAAATAATGATACGCTTTACTGTACACCATGTGGGTGAAGCCAGTGGGTGCACGAGTAACGGCGCACAACAAGGATGAAGCCTTCATCTTTTCTTTTCATAAATTACTCCTTCATCATGAAGGAGTTAAGCTGTTTTACGTAAACGCTACAAGTCATACTAAAGGCGGTCTTATCGTTAAGCGGCTAAGCAGTTAAGGTTACAATTACAAGGGTAGTAATCTAGCAATACTACAAATAAATTTTAATGGCGAGGTGCACCATAAATAAAATAAATTATATTTTAATCAGTCGGTCGGTGGTTCGTCTTCGTCAACCCGTTTGTCGGCTGGGTGAATTCGCGAAAGTTGTAACAAGCGATGTTCCGCTTGATAAAAAAATTAATTTACTACTTTTGTAAAATTTTGTTTTGCTGACTGCTTTTATGCATATTTTTACATAACGGCCTACATATAAGGTTACATAATTTCAAGTAATTTATATAAAAAAATTGAATAACACGCCCGAAACATCATTACCATTTGAAGGAAAATTGCTGATATTGATATTCCAAAATTTTTTTTGAAAAACCTGCCTTATACATTGCGTGTTTACTTTTATATTTTGAAACAATATATAATTAGGTACATTATAACATATAATATTATATAATCAGCAGTGCAGAACTAGTAAAAAAAAAACATTAAAATTTTGTCACGAAAATTCGTCAACTCCATGTCAGTACCGTCAAACGTTATATTTCTCAAATGATTTTTGGGCTACGCTATAAAGTACCCCTCGTTTCTCCTCGTCTGGTCCATTGTAAAAAGTGGAACAGGCCAAATTTTTACTGCTGCATGGAGAAACAACTTTTATTAATGAAAAACAACGACGTTCAGTACTTTGTCCCGATTTTGAATCATCGCCATTTACTGGACTTACAAGGTAAATATAAATTATACATTAATTTTAATACTCCACACGTATGTGTAATAGGAACATGATTTTCACTGGCACAAAGAGTTCATAAATTAATGATTATCAAAATGAATTTTAAGCAAATAAGAAAAAAATATCATTACCATATGCATCATTCCCATTTGTTTTTTGTAAATGGGAATGATTTTGTGTAAATGGTAATGACGATTGGAGATTTTGAAATCAATTTTGATTGAGTAATGAGACCTAGCAATTTCTTTTTCAACGATAGATTTTTGATATGTGTGTTGTAAATTAAATTTGAGCTACAAGTTGTTGGTAAAGAACCTACAAAACTTTTTAATTTTGCATTATCTTTTTAATAAAATAAATTATAAACGAAAATTTAATGCAAATAAAGGCAAAAACCGTTAAGAGAAATAAAAATTGCTAGACGGAGGAGATACACCGAAATCAGAGGAGATTGTGCATTGTACGAAGAGGAGAACAAAGAAAGAGATAAGAAGAAAAGTATTAGTGAAAAGAAAATAAAGAAAAGTTTCTGAAGAAAATTCTCTGAAGAGACATATAAATAAAAGTCTCCTCGCAACAAAGAGAAAAAAAACGCGAAGCTACCAAAAGACAAAACAGACAGAAAAGAATAGATAAATAATAAGTTTATAATTACTAAACCAGTGGTTCTTAAAGCATGAGATAAGAAAAAAAATTAATGAAATGAAATGAATTAATCTTTTATTCATGTCGATATCACTGATACACTTATGAACGTCATTTTTGTAATCTAACAGCATTTCGGAACGGTGCTTTGTAATGGAGGAGAAGAAAATCCGTAAAGAAACTCCACAGCACATCTTTTAAAATAATGAAAAATTACACAAGATGTTCTAACTGACACGGAACTGGATGCATTACTAATTTACATCTTTGTCAATATTATATTCATTTATACTACAGCATCCTTTGCCTACTAGCTGGGATTTCAGAGATCTCTTAAACATTTGAATAAGCAAATACTTAGGTAATTTAATGTAAAAACGTGTACTGAGCCCCTTAGAAGAACGTTGTACTCTACGTAGGCGAAAAGAATCCGTAACCAGAAGTATGTTTGTTTCAAGTTAGATGATTTTGCGTATCACTATTTTGCTTGAAACAACCGCCGTTGTTTTTTTATGAATAAAATTTAATTGTAAATTAATAAATTGAGATGTTACTGTTAATATGCCTATTTTTTTAAATCTCTCCCGCAGGTAGTGGCGTAATTTTAATTTATAAATGGTTCTAATTGCCATTTTCTGCAAAACAAATATTGCATCAATGTCAGCTACTGCACCCCACATTAATAATATCAATATACCATAGGACATGAGGCTATGAAAGTGTGCAAAATAAACAAGTTTAGCAATTTCTACATCAATGGCATAAACTGAGTTACTTAGCTTACTCGTGAGAGCCGATATATGATTGCCCCATTGTAGTTTAGAATCTAAGGTGACACTTAAGAAAACCGTGGATTTTTCCATAGTTATAATTTCATTATTTATAAGGTGAATCAAATATAAACCGGACTTTTTTTACTGGTCGCAGTGTGAAGTGACGCACTTGGTATTGCTGTACGTGTTAAAGGGGACTGTCTCGTATTATTCCATTTGGTAGCAAACATTCTATATACTTCGTTTTTTTAGCATTTATCAGTAAATTATTTGTAGTAAACCGGTGTCATAAACGAAACTGAGAACTTTTACATCGTCATTTATTTTATTTCTATTCGTCTTAAATATAAGAGAAGTGACATCAGCAACCAGTATAATGTCTGCATATTTCTTAATTTAATACGGTAGATCATTTAAGTATACTAGAAAAAGGAAGGGGCCCAGAAGCTAGCCCTGTGGTACACCCATCACAGATTAAATCTCGATAATTTGTTATCATTTATACTAACACATTGGATTCTACTCGTCAAGTACGACACAATCAAGTTAAGTGAATTGTTATTGATGCTGTAGTGACTAAGCTTAAGTAGTAATGTTTAGTGTTCAACACAATCAAACGTCTTAGACAGGTCACAGAATACCCTTCTGGGATTTTGTGAATTCTCCCAGGTCTCAAAGATAAGTTTGAGAAGCCTAGCACCTGCATTTGTTGTATTACGGCTTTCGGTAAAACCGTATTGCTCAGGGTGGAGTAAATTACAAGCGCTAAAGTGCTTCAGCGTTTAATTTAACTTAATTATTTTCGAATACCGTAGGTAAAATCGAAATAGGTCTATAATTGTTAAGGTCTGTTTTGTCCCCAGATTTAAAACTCGGTATGATCTTTCTGTACTTCATTAGATCTGGGAAAGTATCTAGATTTACACATTTGTTTACCAACCTAGCTAAATAAGGAACTATCACATCTTTTATATTATTTATAATTTTAACAGACATTCCCCGCAAAATTTCAAATTCATATGCCCCCCCCCCCTTTAACAGAGGTAATTTTCTTTCCATTAAATAATAATTCATATTTAGAATTGCGTAATTTATTACTACCAATCTCGTTACCAATAATACTCTAGTTAGTAGTTTTACCTTGACATTTTTTATCTTCAAATGCAACTTAAAGACATAGCTATAATACACACGGCTTTAATTATTTTTTTGAATAACATTAAATTTTTGTCATTCCCATTAACAAAAAATCATTACCGTTAAATAAAAGTCATTACCAGACTGCTTGCTAAATATCATTACCATTTCTTCTAAATTTTTTTACGAGTCAATAACTTTTGAATTGCTTAGCGAATTTTGAGGACATTTTATGTGCTAATTTTTTTCTTGGTTTTGCACGCATTACTTTTAAAAAAAAACCAACAAAATGATACAAAAACGCGAATTCACCTGGCTATTTACATAAAAAAATAAGAATGAGTCTTTGGTCTATCGCTTGTGATGTTAGTGTCATTGTCAATTTTACGTCACAAATTGTCAATTTGTCATTGAGTGACTTCGTAAGTGTGCGGGTGCCTCACCTCACGGGATTTAATTGGAAAAAATTCTGTGTTAAATTATGGCGTCTAAAAGGATCGCCCAGAGCTCGGTAAACTGGTCGGCGATGGCCGAAAGGGTCGCAGTCGAGCAAAAAGCTAACCTCGCCGCCTTCAAAGTCAAGTCCGATGGCTACCTCCGGAGGTTCGTATTGACATGATGTTACATAATTTTCAATGTTTCTTCTGGACATAATCTTTTTAAATTTTACTTACTATTCAATAACTAATCTCTAACATCAAGGAAATGTGCAATTTTAATTTAATAACTGTTAACTCTAATGAAATATGACTTGATGACTATCGTTCACATAGTTAGGTACTCATTTTATGGTTATGCTTTTTCCGAAACTACGAACACAGCTAGAAAGCTGTCGGAAATATTCTACCAGAATTGCTACATGCGCATAATAACACATAAAAAATGTACCTACTGTGAAATTTATATTAAAGTTTACATTAGGTTTTAAAATTAATAAGAATACTACATTGTGTCACTAATCAAAGTTTTTAATGTGTTGTAGAGTGTTGGCCAACCCCCCGGAGCCCCCAAAGATCAACTGGGCTCTGTACAAGCAGACTGTGCCAGTTGCAGGCATGGTCGACAACTTCCAGAAGCAATACGAAGCTCTGAAGATCCCCTACCCCACAGACACCCTGACGGCCAAGGTTGAGGCACAATGGGTAGAAATTAAGAAGTCTATTGAACAATTCGTACAGGAATCCAACTCAAATATTGCATCGTAAGTATACTTGCATGTGAAATTACTGGGAACTCTATTAAAATATTGTTTGTAATTCAACCATTTTTTTATGTATCAGCAAACTCACACATTTTTCTATGTTAAGTTTCAAAATTCTTTGAAAAAAAAAACTATCATTCCTGTCCTAGATTGGTTAAGGTATATTACCTACTGCCCATTTAATGTCACAAAAACTATCCCTGTTAATGCTTCCCTATTTAATAAAATAACTGAAAACTAATGCTACAAACTAGATTCAGTAGAATATCTGAAGACATCCATCCATGTTTTCAGGTATGAGAAGGAAATCCAGCAGATCCAATCTCTGTTGCCGTACGACCAGATGACCATGGAGGATCTCCGCGACGCTCATCCCGAACTGGCCCTGGACCCCATCAACAAGCCGACCTTCTGGCCTCACAACCCAGAGGAACAGCTGGACTACGTCGACCCAGACAAACCCGCCCACGCAGGCCACTAAACTCCTATGCGGTTGTAGTTACAAAATTGATCATCAATGTACACCAGGAATGCATAGTTTGTCTTTGTAATATCAGCTGCGAAAATAATTTTTCTGTATAATTTATGATGTAGGGATAAATACAATGTTACATTAAATTCTTTTGTTTTATTCAGTAATCAAGCAAATCAGTAATTTATAATTGGTTTGTCCTGTGATCATACATATATGATGAGAATTGGAATAAAATGAGTTATTATTTATCAGTGATATTATTTCCCATTGTAAAAGACCAATTAAAAAATAGCTATAAACTACATACTATGAGCGTTATCATGTACTGTCAACAGGACAAGTGGGAATAAACAGTGATTTCTATTCATTTACCTATGTGCAAAAACAAATCACTCTTGAAATATATAATGAAGCATTTACGACAGACTAATATGATGCTAATGCATATTTACGGGGTACTATTATTAATGAATGTCATGTCAAAGAAGATAAAACTAAATATATACTGATTTTATAGCAATAATAAACCGATGTTACTTTTGACATAAAAAATCGCCATTTCACATGACGCAGGAGCCAGGAGGGTTCGTTCATTCCCACTAGTTCTACTGCTTAGTTCTATCGTAGAACTAGTGAGAATTTTTTTTCTCACTAGTTCTACCGTAGAACTAGTGGGAACAAAAACCGTACATGTGCCATGAACAGAGACATGTGGCCATGAAGAATTATTTTTCATTTTAAAATTATCGACAATGTTATCGATTATTTTTAAAATTCCAACCTTGATGCAGTGGGTGCACGGGTAAACACGAATTACCTGTGCACCCACCGGTGGATGAACCCAGTGGGTGCACAAGTAACGGCCCGAATATAATAGCCTTTCTTTCTTATGTAAATAAAATGAGCCACCTGGTTTCCATCGTTAATAAAAGTATGTATCCACAAGCTTATATTATAGAATAGGTAAAAAGGAAATAAAAAAAAAACAAATTGCTATAATGTTATTTATTTTGATGAAATACAACAAGGGAATGTTAACTATTGAACAAGTACATTATTAGTTAAATTCGACTGATACATAACCATGCGAGTAGATTAGCCTGTGATATTTGTGCTGTCTAGTTCTGCCTCTATCGGGTCATTAGATCAACTAACTATATTCTTCATCAACAACAACAAAGATTCGTCCACTGCCAGAATTTTAACTAGAATAGACAGAAATACATACAGTAAGATACATAAGAGTAAGCTGTAAGATATACGGGGATGCCTGGAGACGTATTTACTACCAAAATTAGTATTGTTAAGCAAGAGCAGTTTCAGCCCACCTCATATAAGTGTTATGCTTATGCTGCAAATAAATTGTTATATTCTTCGTTTGAATGTTGTGGTATTGACAGTTGACATCATTGTAATTTGGCAAAATTAAGAGCACTTTTATTCAATAGCTGGGCTTTATAAACAGTGCATTTTCTTAGTTTGCTGACACGTTCATGTATCATTAATTCATCTGGGGCTAGATAGAACAAGAAAACTGATGTTACCAATTAAAGGTGATTTAAAAACGCTTCCATGTTTACTATAAAATTTAGATTTTCATACATTGAAATGCTAAAAGTAACTGATAAATAAACTTTTGTACCATTCTTCCATGTTTATTTCGTCACATCACAATTAGTTATTAACTATTAGCATAATGTTACAATCTAATAATTCTGATATATGCCTTATGATTATGTATGCTTGCTAAAGAGAGCAACATTAAAATCTTTTACATATTTTGATATTTTGTTTAACGACAAATTTAATTTGCTCCAGGAAGTATTACATGCCTGTATTATTTTTCTAAAAATGCCATTTCATACTCCTAACCTTAATCAGGCGCTTACAAAAATAGGATTACTGAATTTATAAAAAAGCATAATTATATTAATTATATAAATGTCTGTCTAAACGAAAAATTCGAGATTTTCCTACGTCAACATAATCCGTTACAACATTAAAAAATTAACCTGTGTATAAACCTCTACATTTCTATTGTAGTGAGCGAGTGCATAGTTTTAACTTTAACCACGTGAAGTGAACATCTATCTATTTGAAGCGCTAAATATGCATTTATACCGGCGAAACCTAAAATAATACTATCGTAATCGTAAATCGTCATATTCCGATAGACAGCATCTATCTATTTAGGTGGGGGAGGTTGGGAGTACATGTTGTAGTAGCTGGTTGGTACGGCTGCGTTTTGGTTCTGGCCGTAGGTTTGGTTCTGGGTCTGGGGGAAGCTGGGTTGGCTCTGTGGGAAGCTGGTGTTGGGCTGGAAGCCGCCGCGCCCCCCGCGCGCGCCCCTGCCGCGGCTGAACGAGTTCTCCCGGCTGAAGCCGCCGCCCTCCCGGTTGCCGTAGTTGGACCTCGTGTTGAACCCACCGCCGCCGCCGCCTGAGCTCTGATTGAACCCGTTCGACGAGTCGTTATCCCACCGCGAAGCTGTTGATTATCATAATAAGGTAAAGTAAGCTCTTTGTGAATAAATAATAATGTAATCGTTTTTAAACCTAAAGAATGTGATCTTTATGTTGCGATGAGGTGCAATCTATGGTCAATTTTTAAAGAGATGGTTCTTTTTCCCGTATCAGGCTTAAAAGGATAGCCTGGCAGCCGTGAAAGCTCGCATACACAGCCTTAAGCAGTTATCTCAATGGTGTTGGTGTTAATGTTGCCTTATAATTATTATTACTTTGTAAAGTAAGTGCCAACTCGCGTTCAAAGGTCGGAATTTATATCGGTATAAACACCAAGCAGACTTACTCCATACAATTTAACACAGTGACGCTAATCTCACATAGTTTGTGAGAGAGATAGAAATGGCGCTACTCTTTGCTTGTACAAAGAACATTCATAGGTATACTCACTGCGCTCAGAGGCGAAGCGCCCGCCGCCGCGCGCGCCCCTCCCGCGCCCGCCCCGGCCCCCGCGCTCGCCGCGCCCCGCGCCGCCGTCGTCACGGTCGCGGTACCGCCCGCCGCGGTCTGAAACATTGGGAGTTAATAATGACACCGCCATCTTGTATTTCAGCTGTCATCGTATAGCTATTGCAGCGAATATAAAATTAGGTACATATAGAGGTGGTGCCACTCGGTTGAGAATATCATCAGATGAAAGTACAGTCTGATTGAATAGCTAACTTTGCTACACTATAGGTATAAATTAATTATTAAGTATTAATTTTATTAAAGTAAGTTGTAATTTTTTCATCAAATTTTTCAACAATAGTCATAAAGATTTCCGAACAATAACAATTTAACGTAGACTAACTGCCGATAGTACGTATTTTACAACGCATTACTCGTATATACAAAAAAAACACAATAATACGCTGAAAACTCACTGTATTTCCCCTTGAAGCCCATCCCGCACTGGGCCAGCTCCATCAGTTTGGGATTCACCACCTGGTTGGCCTCTTGCAGCACTGACATCAGGTCGCGGGCCTGGGAACATGGCATACATTGTTATAGAGGAGTTTAACGCTTCATAAGGAGCAGTGAATTATGAGGAGTCTAGAGACAAAATGAGATAAGGAGGAAATGTTAATGTTACATCGAGCAACTTTCGAGAATAGACTGATAAAAAATGGATGAGAGATTGGATGTCAATGAATAAAATAAATGCAAAGTTATAACTAAAGTCGGGACACGAAGCAGGAAGAAATTTCTTGTTATTACCTAATATAGAACGGCGGCCATTGCACTGTGCTAGCGAGACGCATTATATTTACGCCGGGAGTGACAGAGACAGGCAATAACAAGTCAATGTACGAATTTCTTCCTGCTTCGTGTCCCGACTTTAGCTAACTACTAGCAAAACCAAAGTAATTTCAAACGCATTGTTTAAAAAGTTAGTATTATTAGGCAGGGACATAAGGAAAGTCAAATTCCATTCCTGGCATGTTGATAGTGTTACCTTGGCCGAGTTGTTGGGCGTGAAGAGCGTGTAGGCCGTGCCGGTGTTCTGCGAGCGGCCCGTGCGTCCGATGCGGTGCACGTAATCCTCAGAGTTATTCGGATAGTCATAGTTTATCACAAATTTCACGTCTTCCACGTCTGTGGAAACACCACGTGTTACATAATAATACCTTGTTACGTTTACTATTACGTATAAATAAAGAAGATATAAAATTTTAAACAAAAGTTTAACGTCGCCGAGACAAAAACGCATTAAACCACGTGAATACGAATACTGTTAAGAGATAAATAATGAAAAACATATTAGATAAAGACAAATTACACTCATATAATGGAACTTCGATTGAGGGAAGAGCCCTGTGAGCAATGTAAAAAAGTCGGGTGCAAAAATAGACCCTTGGAAAACACCGTAGCATGAAACGAAAAATTACACTATATTGATGCTAAATGTCACAAAAATAATCAAATGTATAACAAATCTTTTGTTTCCATCTATTTAACAAAAAAAATCTTAATTAGTTTTTACTTTATGCACAGATTGTAATTAATGATGCATTAAAAAGCTTTGGTTAATGCTAAAAAGTAAAATTAAAAGGACCATTCCCTCAAAATCGAATTATTGACATATTTACCTTGTCAATCACATGATGACTTCGAAGACAGCTGGAAATAACTGTATTATGCCCATCAGTGGATCCGGAGTGTTGTAGGCCAAGAGTCGAACGGTGTGCTGACATTATCAACATCCTCATAATATACAATATTTGACGCTTCTATGGCGTCTTATAGTTTACTTTGTCAGGTGGCGTAGGGCACTTTAGCATTGTTCGGTAAATCTCACATGACATTTAACCAAGCATTTATTGCTCTGTTTCAAATTAGTCTTGAACTTTTTGAAAAAATCCCCCAAAATTTATTCAAATTGACTACATGACGTGTTTCAAGAATAGACAATTTGTTCTTTAACTCCACGACAGGTCAACATAACCCTGATATGGTGAAATTTGAATTTTTTGCTTATGTAGCAATACTAAAATGCCAATTAGTAAGACCACCACTAATCAAATCCAAATTGACTGCAATAATTTATAGAGGCAGCATGCTTATTCGAACAGTGTGCGCTGACAGTGAATAGAATGCTGTCATTGTGTGAAAAACTACTGATTTCCATCAGAATCATCTAAATTTCATCATGATTCTTTAGTATCATAGTGATCACTATTGTTAACTGTGAAGTCAGCAACACACCGCTACTTTAGCCCTTATCTCTGCACGCATGCGCCTCTGAAATAAAACAATTGAGAATAATGCTGAGTCAGTCATGGAAATTTATATTTATTTAGGGCTATGAATGTTAGAACGCAGCGATTGTACGATATGCATTATATGTTGTGATTGTTGGTAAAACGAATGAAAAAAACTATCAATCGTAGCGTTCAGTGACGTAGCCCATGAACATTTCTAAACGGCATTGTCGATCCATTGCTGTGGTTATACTTTTATGTACATGTTCCAATATTCACTGCTTGATTTATAAAATTTATATTGTTCTCAAAACTACGAGACAAATAAAAATAACTGTGTGATAAAAGAAAGGAATAAAGTATATCTTTAAAAATTTACAGGTTATGAGTGTGTTAAATAATATTTGCAAGTTGAAAGATAAGTCATCACCACAATGGTGATTAATAATTGAGCAAATATTTTTATATTCCATCATAGGGTTGAAAATTAGAAAGGTCATTGAAAACCAAAAAAAAAAATGTGAATAGTGTTCCACTTTTCTCTTGAATTAAGCGCCCACTTTGGAGCAAATTACATTACAAGTTCCTTTCTTGAAAAACGGTAAATGAAAAGTATGAAAACATAGGTCTACTGGTGTCCCTCAAGGTAGTATGTTAGGACCATTTTTAATTAACTAAGCAATGGTGTCAAATACCTCCGCTACGCTCCTGACACATCTCTTTGACCTGTAGAACACCCCGGTTTAGCAGTGCGAGACAATTCATAATTATACTTTTGTAATCCATTACATTTTCTTTTTTATATAGTAAGAAAAAACTCGCAACTGCTGTATTCAAAAATCTTTTGTTTGATGCCTTTGTTTTTTATTCTTGAAATATTTGCAAACTTAAAATGTTGCAACAGAAGGAAAAACATTAAAGTAAAATGATGCAAATGTTTGCAGATATTTCAAAATATTTCACTAGAATTATCCATGGCGGGATCGTAATCACCACCTTTGGGTTTATTGTTATATAACATTTTTTATATTAAGATGCGGTGGCACAAACATAAGATAATAAACTTCTGGGCAAGTACAGTGATTTTATTTCTAAATGTCTACACATGGTGACAGTGCCACAAGAACTATATTGCATTTTTTTTCTTGTAATAAATTCCATTGATTTTTTTACATTGCTGCAATATGTCTACGTTTTGCTATCCATATCGCAATAGCAGATTGTTTTGTTTTAGCTACAATATTTTCGATATCAAGTCGGTTTTTACATTAATTGCTAATTATAATTACATATATTAATCAAATAAATTATCTAATTAAATCAATAGTTTTATTTCAGTGACTGTACTATTAAATATATTAGTTTTTGTTTAAATTTTTACATAGCAATTTATGTATAACCTGTTTCCCTTGGAATTTACTTTTTTACCTATACAGGACATCACATTCTCTTTCTGTTAATTGAGTACACATCATTGTTTACATTTTTCCCTCTAGAGATAACGGTCCAAGGTGGCTGCTATATCTCATTTAGTACAGATGCAAAGCTTTATATTCCCGACATATAGTAAAGTAAAGTTTGGTAATATACGAGGTAAATGTGTTAATTTAACTGAGAACACTTAAGTTTTATACAACAGTTTTGCAGTCCATACGCATCCCATAACTATGGATATTTATACTTACTTATATATTTGAACTAAAATAACATCATTATTATTTTATAATCATTAACATAATCTTTTCTTTGTATTTATTTGGTTAAGAAAGATTGGAGCACATAGATAATATGTGTATAGAATTGAATATGGTATCTATTTCTGCATTTTTGTGTTGTTTATAAAAGAAGTTACCATTAAAATTAATAGCTATCAGTTTCTTGACACTAAAAGAAAACTTTTGTATTACTCCAGAGGCCACTCAACTCTACCCAATCTCGATGTACAGCTATTTATCACCCGTGTGGTCCCCAATCAGTGTACATCTAGCACACCCCTGTGTACAGCGACAGACTCCCACTATGATCCAAGCCAGTACTTACCCAACCCCCGAGCGGCGACGTCAGTGGCCACTAGTATCCCGCCGCGGCTCTGTCGGAACTGATTCAACACGTAGTCGCGGTCCTGTTGGTTCTTGTCGCCGTGGATGGAGAGCGCGCGCCAGCCCGCGCGGTTGATTGTCTTCGTTATTTCATCCACCTGGATGTATGTAATGTTAGCTTTTAGTGCCTATTGATTTTAACAATGTTACTACTCAGTTTAATGAGTAACGGGTACTTTGGTTTCGATTCCAAGCTAACTCAAAGAATTGTCAGACGACCCACCCTTGCTTTGGTTCAGGAAAAAATCCTGTAAATTACTTAAAAGTATAGCAAATAGTCTCGTGGTAATAAAAGATTAGTATTTTTATATGTAGATATAGCTGTATGGGTAACTTAGCCCACTTTTGTTTAATTTCCGCCATTACCAATGAAGAGCGAAATTAGGTCAATGGTACACAAACAAATTAGTCGTACAGCTGTTTTCATGTATGTTGTGTAATAAAGCTGATATAAAACAGTCAACTTTCATAATAACAAACCTTTCGCTTAGTCTCAGCAAAGATAATTGTCTTGGTCTCTTCCTCAGAGGAGATCTCCGTCAACAACGTAATCAGCTTCTCATTCTTCTCCCACTCCTCACAAACATCGACGATCTGAAGAATATTGTGGTTGGCTGACAACGACAACGACCCAATGTTAATCTGGATGTAGTCATGGAGGAACTCCTCAGCGAGATTCTGTACCTCCTTGGGCCATGTTGCTGACCACATAAGGACCTGTGAATTAATGGGTTCAATGTTATTACTTCTGCTACAATAGATTGAAGATTATTTTGTATGTTTGGTAAATTAAGGAAATCTCACCTGTCTGTCAGGTCGGATCTGTTCAATGATTTTCCTGATTTGAGGTTCGAAGCCCATGTCCAACATCCTATCTGCTTCATCCAATACCAAGTATGTGCAACGCTGTAGATTTGTTGTGTCTAAAATATAATATATCATAATAATAAACTGCTCAGAAAAACACTGAAAATTCATCATCACTTTATAAAGCCCTAATTAAGCAACCATTAATAGTTCCTAAAAGTTGTAGTAGTCCCTATCATTTGTATTTTGATAATATATAGTAATACTAAGATCTAATGATAAAGAAAAGTTAAATGAAACAACTAGATAATTATCTTATCATACAATAATAAGTATAAGCATCCAATATAATTCTACAAATCACATTCTGAGCATCATATAACTACTCACCTTTTTCTAGGAAGTCGATAAGCCGACCAGGCGTGGCAATGACAATCTCCACTCCTCTCTCCAGGCATCTACCCTGCGGCCCCTTCGGTGCACCGCCGAATACGCATGTGTTTCTCACTTGCACGCTTTGTCCAAAATCATTGGCCACCTGTCAAACATATCAGGGAAATTCAACAAATGCTAAAATCTACTAAACAGTGACCCCAACTTGTGAAAGAAAATTATAAGCCTGCAAATTATATTAATAGGGATATATAAATTAAGGCAGTATAGAAAATTTAACACATTGCTAGCTTCCAATGCAAATGGAACCAAATGCAGTAAAATTGTATTATGTTATGATGTTCCTCAGGTAATGAGATTACTTTAATCCAATTAAAAACATAAAAATAGTGGTCTAGTATTCAATCTGATAATGGAGTGAGACACCAAAAAATCCCTTCTAAGTCAGTACTACTAGTGAAGTATACTTAGGATTTAATATAAGGAGGCTAAATACAAAAGGTACAATATGTAGTTCTACAAGATTCTATAGAAAGAAAGCAAAGGCTACAAACAACATACAAAATAATATAACAGTGCCAAAAACATACTAAGGTTACGTTCAGAAACCTTACCTAGAGAAGAAAAATTTAGAATTTTGATATTGTGATTTCGAAATAAAGCCCTAGAATTTCGCATACTGAGGAGATGTATCCTCGACGCGCTCAGGTTTTCGAACATAGCCTGATTGTGACAAGCTAAACGCTACTAGTATTTAAATATCGGTTTACTATGCTGCAGTGATCCATGGTCTCGGCTGCCACCCCATTCATGGCTATCAGGGTCTTGAGTGCACAATGAAAAATAAATAATGGTCTTATTTTTGTGTTCAAGACATTTTTAAAGAGTATCATGGTTATAGTCAGTAACAATCAGGCTACAGATGTTTTTCTTGGTTATTTCCACCATTTTTATATTATTACAAAATTAAGCAGCCAATGTACCTGCAGCTGTGTACATCAATTGAATTGAATATACAATACAATTGAATTGAATATACAATCTAAATGCAAATTGTACTAATTATTCCTGAGTCCTCAAATGACAATGCTTTAATTATACTTGCATGATATGTACTATAGTTCAGCCTAGCATATTTTGTTCATAGAATGAATTTTAGTACAATATAACCACTGCAAAACTCAATAACACACACACAACACTTTGATTAAAAGATGCAGACTGAAATAATTAAATGGATTTTTCAGATGGCTTCAGCTAAAACGATAGAACTGAGTGGTGTAATGTCGGCCTACAGCTATGAGTCATCACCACTGGCCGAGTGCAGAATGATATTACGTAATAGCAATATTAGTAAATTCAAGTATAAATGCTCACCTGTTGAATTTGTTGAGCCAGCTCCCTAGTTGGAGCAAGCACGAGGACAATTGGTCCCTCATCTCTCAAAAGCCTTGGCTGATTAATGATATGGACGATAGCAGGGAGAATATATGCTAATGTTTTTCCAGACCCTGTTTGTGCTATCCCTACCATGTCGCGCCCAGACAGGGCAATAGGCCAGCCCTGTGCTTGAATCGGAGTTGGATTAGGAAAACCCTGTTTCAAAATCTCTTTCATAGCATAATCGGGAAAGCCTCCCTCGTCAAAATACATGCTCGGAGCGGGCACGTCTCGCCCCTTCACCGTGATCTGGTGCTCGCTGCGGTACGCTTCTACTTCAGCCAGGGAACGATTCTGCACGTTCGGATGCGGGACGTAGAAGTTCTTTTGGAATGGTGTGAGTTGGATGTTGTCCCATCTGATCTTACGAAGGTTCCCACCCGGTTGGTCATTTTTGAAGTTGCTGCGGAAGTCGTCGCGGTTGCCTCCGCCGCGGGAGAAGCCCCGGCCGCCGCGGGAGCCACCGAAGCGGCTGCCGCCCCGCTCCTCCGACCTATCGTCTGATCTCCCGCCGCGACTGCCCCCGCGGCTCATTCCGCGACCCCTGGACCCACCGCGTCCGCCGCCACGACCTCCACGTCTATCGTCGTACCTATGTATCATCCCAAAAGACAAAAGTCACTAAAAAGCTCAAACGAATCAAAACGATAGTCAGATTGTCCAAAAATGTTGAAATACTTACATCTTTGCAGAGAGAAACCGGCCTCACCGAAACAGTATAGTCTAGGATAATAACTTTTGTACAGTTTTACCTTAAAAATTATAATAATATGCCTAAATTAGCTAGCTTTATTAGGAAAGTATCGACGACGGCTTTTTTATTTCTAAGTTTCTAACCAAGCACTATAAAGCCGCCATTTTTAATTTACAATTTTTCAAGCGTTGCACATAAATGACGGACGCATGACGTGTCATCATTTTGACTTTTTCTTTGGCTGTGTTCTGTCTGTGCTTAATATTTTCTCATTCTCTTTATTTGCTTTTGATTTATTATTTACTTGTAAATATTGTGATTGTCTAAAGAAATAACTTTCGGAGAAAAAATCTACAAACATCGACAAATTCTACGATGAATGATGATGCGTGAAATGAAACACAATAAACTTATTTGTTTCATCATAGACAAGAAAGTTACTTCCCGCAATTCCCGCCATGATTTAAAATTGGAACACGAGATGTTCCGGAGAAGATATTGTTTCTTCTTCGTTTCTTATTTTACTTCATAGTCATACTGACTTTATACCTTTATCACTTTAAATTACTTTAAATATCTTGGTTTGTTATCTTTTATGAAATGTGGAATATTCGTAATTTATATTAGAGACATTTTATCAGGTTAATCTTTTCGAAATGGTAACTAGGCATACATTTTTTTATTGATCTCACGGGTCGATTCGATAACAAGTAACCCGATTTCCGTCTGTACTCTGTAGTGCTTTTTTAAGAACGTATTAATCCAGAATCCAGCTGGGTTTCGCTTTTCTTAAATGTAAAAACATAATTTTACTAAACATAATGCTTAAAATAATTATTGTATCATGAGTGAAAACGCTAATTTTGTTCTTCAACAAGGAAAACATTTTCATTTGCACATTTATTTAAAATTATGAATCCTTCAAACTTATTGTAATAAGATAACCTTTTTGAGGTGAAGATTTAAATGCGTATAAATTATAATATAATACATCTGATACAATAACGCTGAATGCGTCGAGTGTTGTAACGCTACTGCAGTTTATAAGCAATGGATAGCTCAATCCCAGTGTTCGAGAAGCCGCTCCCTCGCCTGAGCGTGTTGGACTGGACGCGCAACATCCAGCGTCTACAGAACGAAGCCCGTCTGCAGAGGTTCCAGTGCTATGAGCTCCGGCAGCGGGCCAACCAGCTACGGAACGAGACTTCGGTCACCACGCGCTGGGACACCTATGTCAACAACGAGCTGCTGCGAGATAGGTGATTTTGATACTTGCTTGCTGTTTTTAAGCCCATGATATACCTATTATCTATACATATATAAAGAGGAAAGATTTTATTGTTTGTTTACATTGAATAGGCTCCGAAACTACAGAAACCGATTTGAAAAATTCTTTCACTGTCGGGAAGCTACACTATACCGGGATGACATAGGCTGTATTATATTTTCAAAAAAATAGGGATCCTTCAAAAAACTCCAATAATGTAATGTAACCCAAGGTGTAGAAAATAAGAAAACCGAAGCAAAGCGAGGGCGGTTACTCGTACTAAATAAATAAATAAATAACAGACTACACACACTCACAGCCCTTCACTAGGATTCCCTGTGTCATGGGAGTTGGGACTCATGGGTGCCATGGACAACACAAAAAGACAAGAACACACACACTCAATAAAAAATTCCGGCTGACTGGGAATTGAACCCCATTGAATTTCCTCCCAGAATATTCGAAGTTCAGTCTTGGCGGGAAAACCAACGTTACACAAGAGAATGCGTTCGGGACGAGACGCGCGCGCTGCGAGAAGAGAAGAACGCGACAGAGTTGCTGCTAGAGTCTCTCCAGATACCGCTCATGGTGAACTCGCAGTGTCTCCCCAACAGAGATCAGCGGGTACCGCTGGAACTGACCAGGGACCAGCTAGGCGAAGAGCTAAGGAGGGTGAGAAGAGATTTAGGACTAAAAAGAGTTTAAGTTCTTTGTAAACAAAGAAGGAAAAATTATTAATTTATTCGTTTTTAAAACATGTCTCAGGAGTTTATTTTGCTGTTTCTTTATAACTACTATCACGCTAAGGTATCTTAAAATCGTTAATGAGTAATGATGAACTACGAAACCCTTCATTGTGCGTGGCCACCGTGCGTGTTTAATGAGGATGGCAAAACAAGCTTGCAGTGCAACCATCTCCTGCCGCCAATGAACATCTTTGACACCTCGAATTCCTATAGGTATAGGAGACACTGTCTTCAGTTAATAGGTTCTGCTAATATTAGGTATTAATAAGAATATCAGTAAGTAAGTGTAACTTAGTTAGTAAGAGGATTAGTCCCCTTACTAAGTACCTTGGAAGTAAGAACAGCTAGTAATCGTCCATTGACTAATCGTTACCATTCTCCCACTCGAAGTCAGCATACCAAACAATCGCGCTCTCTTTTTCATGCATGCAGTCTACCTTTAAGTATAATGACACAAACCTATCAACTTGTCTATCTGTATTGCTGGTGTAGGTACATTATGTTGGTGTTCTAAATAAATAAATCCCGTCCAGGAGCTGCACATCATAGAGAACAGCAAGCGCGTGCTAACAGACGTGTGCCACCTGGGCTGGCAGAAGGTGAAGGAGCTGGAGCACGTGGGCTGCCGGCTGCAGCGCGAGATAGACAACAAGGACGATGCCCTTCAGATAGACTACCACGTCAAGGACCTGGACAGAGAGAGTGCGGATATATCGTATAAGCTCGATCCGACTAGGATTCCTCAAGAGTATGTTATGGTTTACTTGTTTTTGCTTAGTGCTTCATACTTACAACTCTATTGGTACGAGGTGGTGATCGTTTCCAGACATCATCTCCAGCCAATTTCCCAATTTTATTTGGGGTCAGGATTACTTTCTTTTCTTTATATAACGTCACATCTTTCATATCATATCTCACAGAATGCGTTCATCTTTTCTTCGGCCGTTCCTGTTCCCTTCGTTCATCCATAGTCATAAGATTCTTTTCTACATGCACTTAACTCAACATTCAGTTTAGCTTTCAGATTTTCTGTAATTTGTGCATTTATATTCCTGACAACATAAACAATAATTAACCAATTGATCAAAGAAAGATGCCATAGAATTTTACAAATTTTTAATAGCAGATAGTAATTATTAAGACAACCAATTTAACATTACTCCCCGAACTGATTACAGTTCTATTAGCGAAGAAAGCTACGTCCACTGCATCGAGAACACCATCAAGATAGCTGAGCAGCTGATGAAGGAGTCCAAAGACCTTCGGGAGACGATGTTCAGGAGCCGGGAGCAGGCCAGCAACCAGCTGTACGCGCAGAGCCAGCAGGTGGAGATGGTGATGAGGAGACGAGTCTACGACATCCAGCGCGCACGGAATGAGATGGAGTGGCAGAAGTATAAGGTAACTTCGGTAAAGGTCTAGCGAGGGAGAGGGAGAAACCAAAATGGCAGGACCAAAAAAGGGCTAGGTGTTAGCTTTTACAACATTGTAGGTATTCATTTTCTTCCTTACTACTTTTAAATAAAGCTTTGTGAAAGTTAAGTCCCTAACGCCCCAACTCAGAGTCACATTACTTAAATCGCTCCTTATTACAGAATTTGTTTGGCGATTCTTTACTAAGGAGCGATTAAAGTAACCGTTAGTGACTCTGAGTTGGGGCGTAACGCTTCATCCATGCCAAACCTAACAAAAGCACCCATAGTCCACCAAAACAATTGCCCTTGTAGTTGGAGACGAACCTGTCGAAGTTGGAGAGGGAGATAGAGTCGCTGCGCGCAGCCGTGGCGGACAAGATCGCGCCCACCAAGCTGGTGGAGACCCGCCTCGAGACCAGGACTCGGAGACCAGTGCTCGAGAGGGTGCAGGTATACACACAGACACACATACATTCACACACTAGTATCCTCACTTTTTTGTAGTGTACATAGAACGGCGGCCATTGCACTGTGCGAGCGAGCACGCATTATATTTACGCGGGAGTGACAGAGCCAGGTAATAACAAGTCAATGTACGAATTTCTTCCAGCTTCGTGTCCCGACTTTACTCCTATTACTTTTGTAGTGTAGTGTATTTCTGTAGCTATTTGTATCTGTAAAACTGTAAATAAAAAAACTGTCCTCTGTATCATTATTGGACTCACTGAAAATCAGCGCCGTAGCCTACACGCGTAGTAACAATATTGGATACGTACATGCGAACATAAAATGCAAGATATTCTTTACAGAGTGTTCTCTCTATTACTATATGATTTCCACTAGTTCTACGATAGGACTAACGAGTAGAGAACTAGTGGGAATAAACCGTTTTCCTTCTTCTTTATTTTTAATTGTGTATGTGACTTTGTGTGTGTTTATCTTAATATATATAAATTACGTGTCACGTTGTTTGTCCGCGATGGACTCCTAAACTACTTAACCAATTTTAATCAAATTTGCACACCGTATGCAGTTTGATCCAACTTGATAGGATAGCTTACATCTCAAAATAAAAAACTTTTGACAGCACGAAGTCTGTCGTGGCAGCTAGTATCCATATATTAAATAAAATTAATTCTATTCTATATCGATGGGGTAACAAAATGTAACATTTTCCCAGACAGTACATCAGTTCATTGCGTTTTCCCATCACGGCGGCATGAGTTGTTACGGTAATTTTGAGCCATCGATAAGCGTAGCCGCTAGTAACAGTCGGTACCAGCCTAAGTAAACAAATGACGCCGCATTATGCTAGTAGGTACTAAGTTCTGTACTAGGTACTAGGTAATGTACAGTGGGTACCTGCAAGTAAACAAATGACGTTGCAGGACAAGCCCATGCGCGGGCTGATCGAGGAGTTCGAGCGGGTGCATCTCAGCACCAGCATGCTGGAGAAGAAACTCGAAGACGCATTGTGAGTATGGTGGTTTGGGCTTGTATTTTCTATCCTCGTATTATTATTCAGTAAAAAAATATTAGAATAAAAAGACTATGTAATATTTAGAATGTTGAAGAACAAAAATATTCGAGATAAACGGTGTGCATATTGCATGACGTCGTCACCCATAATTATCCTGAAACACTTAAGGTAATACTACATACACACTTCTGAGTAATAATTTTCTTTTAACTTAGAAATCCTATTGTATTTCATAAAAAATACGTATATTCCCACAGAAGCACGTACCACAGCATGCAGCGCCACTACCAGCGCGTGGTCAAGGACCTGCAGTACAAGAACCAGGCCTTGGAGACAGACAGACGGCTGGTGGAGATCCGCAAGCCGCTGCACGCTGGCGACTCCGGCCAGCTCGCGCGGAACGTCGGCTACTGTCGCATGGCCGACGAGCTGCTTGGAGACTAGGAAGATGTTTGGCGACTAGGGAAATGCTAGGTGTGGTCGCAGACTTATGTTCGGTTTACACGTATTTAAGTAGATAACTGCATAACTAAAAAGTTGCTAAATTATCTATTTACACGTTTGGCAAAAAGAGATCTCTCGCCAGGCGAGGGGTGTTGCCTGGGAGGCGGCCGAGCCCCGACTGAGCTTGTCGGTGCGTTTCTATATATAGTATACTGGCTATCTTTGAAAACTTCGATAGCGTGATTCAGGTTCGCGTCACGTCACCGTGTGACGCGTGCGCGTCGTCACCTCACCACCCCCCGCTCAGACCAGAGGTCGATACATGGCGCCCAACGTGGGGCCGATAAAATTTAGTTATCTACTTAACTACTTATCACGTGTTAACCGGATTTTAGATGCGATCATATCCAATCTATCATATTATGTCCAGAAACATGTACAAGGGCGTGTTATACTTGTGGGCTATTGCCCTTATACATTTAATAATTATTTGTTTAAGGGCAAATCCCTTGCATAAACAGGATGGACATAGAACACCGAAAGTTAGTGCCACGCTACAACTGCATTCAACATTGCAACAAAGTTCTCCATTTAATATATATGAAAATAATGCGCAAAATGAAGCGACCATGAAACCGATTCTATTAATTATTACTTGTTTAGTGTAGGATATACTCGTAGTTGGCCGTGATTAGGTAGTATTTGACCATTTTTTCTAATTATTTTTTTATATTCTTTCTTCAGAAGATATCAATGCTAATCATAGACTGTCACCACCGGATAAAGTGTTCTAATAATTATTAAGTCTTAGTGTATCAGGTAAGTCAAAGTATAAGCTAATTTATAAAAATCATACTTTTATTAAAATAATATACTGTGCATAATTTAATTACTAATAAAAATTTGTCAACAAAACAATGTGCATTGGTCAATTTATAACGTTATCAATAAGAGAACTAACAAATACATATATCGTGTTATGTTTTACATGCTTACAATACTTATTTCTTTTGTGAAACCTAATGCAAATAGCACCTAATAATTAAAATTACTGTGACAAATGCTATTTTTTAATTATTTTGTGACCCTACCTAAATACAGTACCTAGATTAAGTCATGATATGAACACAAAAAATATTACCTAATAAATATAAAATGGGAATGACAAGATTTTTAGAGCCAATAACATACTTGGCTTCCTAACAATTGGAACGTATCCTATGAGGCATTTAGATATTATTGATTTTTATATTAATAAATACAACAGTTTACATAATTAAAAAATAACTGGGTTCATGACGGCCCTGACTCGTTCGTCTAACCGTGAGTACCTGTTTCTTATGGAACAATAACTAAGTCAGGCCTAACCACAGACTTGCGGCTTAACTTACAATAATTAAAAGAAATATTTGGCATCTTCTTTCTATTAAGACAATAAATAGAATTAAGGCACAATAACATATACTTGAAAAAATATTTTAAAATATATATCACCTTCATTATAATGGTTTTCGACAATCTCCGTGATAGTGAAAAGGACACAATCTTATGTCTTTACAATGTGGACTACATCTCAAGTTACCGCAAGGAAACAAAAAAAACTTGAGAGGTGTCAAGGGACACCCGGATGAAACGAAGTTCCTTGCAGTCAGTACTAGGATAGCAAAAACATGCAGCAAGTGTGCCAAAACAAATCTAAGCAATTGCTACTAGGTGAACAAAGCCGATGAGAAATTTAATACCCCAGATTTGTTTTCGCACACTCGCTTGCATGTCTTTGCTATCCTAGTACTAACTGCAAGTAACGAAAATATCTGGCTTGCTTTCTATGTTAAAAAAACTACGACGGCAAAAAGTGTCGTTACAACTTTTCGTTACCAAACTTTCCGCCTAGCCCCGTTTCGCAACGCGCGATAAGGAACTTCGTTCCAAAAATTTCGGAAAATCATTTGGCATAAGGACACTTGCAATGAACTAAGATTTCAGGTTCCCCTATAAAGCCTTGGTAGGTCTCAAATCAGGCTTAGGTCCAACATTTTCATAGGCCTCATCGAGGAGCTTACAGATGAGTGATACGTTTTCATCGTTGAGTTTTCTACTGGATGCTACTCGGATGGAGGGTTGGGGACAGTTGACCTCTGCATCTCGGAGGTAGGCAGCCACTGCGAAGGCCACTCCCTTGTCCAGGCAGTACGTAGCGATGTCTCGAAGGTAGGAGTGTTGGAGACGGTCGGTCAGGTTGCCCTTGAGGTACACATGCTTGACTGGAGATAGCTCGTCTCCGTGGAATGTGAAGTACTTCAGTTTGGATAGTGCCCTGAAATTGGATAAATTTGTCATCGTAGTTCATATTCAATTTTGTCGTAAGGGTTCAAGTGTTATGTGATGTGAGGTGTAAAGCATGGGCCATTCATCTGAACTAATGAGGGTTCGCAGACATTTTAGAACATTACAGAAAATTCTTAGATAATAATATGCAGGTTTCCTCATGATGCTTCCCTTCGCCGATGCAAATGACGATTTCTAATAAGCACATAATGGGCGCGTTCCACTAGACGCTCACAACGCTCACAACGATCAAAATAACATACTAATTTGATCGTTGTGAGCGTTTTGAGCGTCTAGTGGAACGCGGCCCATGTTATGCTCTAAGCTCAATATGAAACGTCAGAAATGTCAAAAAGACACTGTGTGCTGGCTGGAACTTGTCTGTTCTGTCTACACAAGTGACGTCATAAAAAAACTAGATCATATATGTCGACGGAACCCTGCTTAGCGGGGCGTGTAAATAAAATCACCGACCTAACTAACCTAATTGAACTGTTTTTAAACTTGGTATGTATCTTTTAGCTTCTAATAATTTCAGTTTTAATCATTCCCCTGCGACATAAAACTAAGAACTCATTAGATTGTGATACTGACGAAAAGCAGGCTGGCTGGAGCTTGTCTGTTCTGTCCACACTAGTGACTTCATAAGGAGACTAGGTCATATATGTCGACGGAACCCTGCTTAGCGGGGCGTCTTAATAAAATCAGCGACCTAACTTAATTGAACTGTCTTTTTATGCTTCTAGTAATTTCAGTTTTAATCATTTCCCTGCGACATAAAACTAAGAACTCGTTAGATTGTAATACTGACTTGTGTAGCTTCCTGGAGCTAACTTCCAGCTCTTCAATAATTTGGGGCTTCGCTTCCAGAACATCAAGTGCGGAAATAGCCGCCTGCGTCAGCATGGGAGGCAGAGAAGCGCTGAAGCAATAACCTGGTGGACAATTTAACTTACTTTACTTAATTGAACTATAACAAAAGTATTTAATATTAGTACTCCTTCCTCGCTTCACTTCGAATTCCCCATAGCCCTAAAGTAACTTATTTTTGTCTTACAAGCTATTTAATCTTCCTCATGAATTAACTACCAGTTCCAGAGATTAGGGTGTTCGGACAAATAAATAATAAAACTCATCATACTCACATATTACTAGCTGTGCCCCGCGGTTTCACCCGCGTTAATTTATGGAAAAACGAAGTATTAAAATATACCATATATTTTATATAGCCTATAACCTTCCCAGATAATTGGAATATCAAACACAAAAAATAATTTTCCAATTTGAACCAGTAGTTCCTGAGATTAGCGCGTTCAACCGTTTGATTGAAGAGTTTATTTAAACTCTTCAGCTTTATAATATTAGTATAGATTTATTTAACTTTAACATCCATTCTCCACACTTAACGGTCAATAATAATATAATTTATCTGATATTCTACATAACTATTGCTACAGCCAACCCATAATTTTGAATTTCAGTGCAACTTTGTGCCCTGATTCCTCCCTATTTCTGCTATGATTGTTCCTGTTTCTGTTTTTATTTTATTTAATTACCCTAAAGTAACCAAGTACATAGTAATTTTCTTGAGGCCAAACAGGCAAAGTTACACTAAAATTCAAAGTTAAATCTAATGCTTCAAAAACTGTTTACGACAGAATAGGATCGGGAATGCATATTGAATTCTGGCTGGCAATCCTTGGATAAAATGACTTACGCCCTAACCCAAGAGTCGCTAATGGTTACTTAAATCGCTCCTTAATAATAAATAATCACCATACAAAACCTCCACCAATCCGCACTGGAGCAGCGTGGTGGAGTATGCTCTAGGCCTCCTCAAGAGGAGAGACCCGTGCCCAGTAGTGGGACATTAATGGGTTGAAGCCAATACAAATTCTGTGCTAAAGAGCGATTTAAGTAACCGTTAGTGACTCTGAGTTGGGGCGTTATTGTTGAAAATGAATTTATGTTTAATATGTTGTTTACGTGGTGGTCATAAAACCCCTATCAACAGTACATTAGTAATGAGTCGTGAGCGTGAGGTAAACATGTATTGAAAATAATTTATTTGTCCACGCAGTTTCCTGTCGTGACGATATTACAGAGGAAACTATATTATACTAATTCAGACTATGCGTCAATGGTTTTATAAGGATACAAAATTACGAATAGATCAAGGAATGGTCAAAGTGTGTATGTACTCTATTTCAAATTATATTTTGTATAACGATGTGTAAGTTAAGAAATATATAGGTACTTTAAACATCCTAGAAAAGTGACATTCATAATATTATTACTATGTTCATCAGTGTCGGATTAAGCAAGCGCGGGGGTCGTAGCAAAATTTTGTGACATCAAGTAAATTCTATATAGGTACTAGGGCTTCCAAATATTCGATAAAATTTATATTCGAATATTCGAATATTTTTTGGGAACTATTCGAATATTATTCGAACATCAAAAAAAAACTTTAATAATCACGTGTTTATTAAACTTAGGAGTAATTTGCAAGTACATACAATATTTTGATTTTGTTCGTGTTAAATGAACGAATGTATGCTGTAGTTTCCATAAATAAATAGTTCGTTGTCTCTGAAAATTTATGGTTTTTAAGGAAAAGAAAAATACCAAGTTTGATGATATCGTTATTTTACCTAACTATGAATTTTTTGTGAATTTTTAAGTATACCAAGGTAGCCAGCCATAGCCTGAGAGTACTTAATCACTACTCACTACGTCACCTACGTGTCATCATCCATCCATCCATCCATCAGCCTTTGTAGGTCCACTGCTGGACATAGGCCTCCCCTAACTTGTGCCACTCTGACCGGTCCTGAGCCTTCTGAATCCAGCGGATGCCCACTGTCTTCTTCAGGTCGTTAGTCCACCTGGTCGAGAGGCGTTCTATGCTCCTTTTTCCGAGACGTGGGCGCCATTCGAGGACCTTTCTTCCCCAACGAATATCGGTCCTTCGAACTATGTGGCCAGCTCATTGCCACTTCAACCGGCTAATTCTTTGAACTATGTCGGTTACCTTTGTTTGCCTACGGATCTCCTCATTTCTAATTCAATCACGTAGAGAAATACCGAGCATAGCCCTCTCCATAGCCCGCTGCGCTACTCTGAGCCTGTGGATTAAGCCAATAGAGAAGCACCACGTCTCGGATCCGTATGTCATCACTGGCAACACACACTGCTCGAAACGAACACCTTCGACTTCAGGCACTGAGGTAGTGTTTTGGACGACAAGATATGACGCAGTTTCTCGAACGCAGCCCATCCGAGTTGGATTCTACGAGTGACTTCTTTCTCGAAGATGGACTTACCCATCTGGATCACTTTTCCCAGGTAAATGTATTCGTCTAAAACTTCGAGAGCAGCGCCGTCAACATATGTATCGCCGGTATGGGTGTGACATGGACATTCGACATGATTTTCGTCTTGTCCATGTTCATCTTAAGACCCACCCGCTGTGAGGCGCTGTTCAAGTCCCCGAGCATTGTACCAAGTTCTTCCAGGGAACCCGACAGGATAACTATATCATCGGCATATCGCAGGTGTGTGATGTATTCGCCATTGATGTTGACGCCACGTCGTTTCCACTCCATCAGCGTGAACACGTCTTCCAATGCAGCGGTGAACAGTTTTGGGGATATGACATCCCCTTGTCTGACACCTCTCTGCAGTTGGATGGGGTTCGTTGCTGTCTTGTACGCTGACGGACATGGTGGCAGATGAGTATAAACACTTCAACACCTCGATAGCGGTAGTCGATCCGGCACCGCTGAAGCGACTTGTGAACAAGAAACCCGATACCACCTTGGGACAGGTGTTCGCCCTCCCGGTGATAGAACAAATTTCCGGATTTGAGTATTATCGTGTCCTCCCCCTGTCTTCGGACTTCAGATAAAAAACCCACAATACTCCAGTTTAACTTGTCTATCTCTTCTTCCAGCTCTTTTACCTTGTCGTCAGTCCTCAGTGTCCTGGTGGTATATGTTGCCAGGTGCAGAAGTCGTCGTTTGGATTGATAGCCCGATCTCTGCCGGCGATTCTTAGCACCCCCTGCCCCGCCGTTACCATAGCCGCTACCGTAACTAGGAATAGCGGGGCTGCCGGGGACCGGGGGCCGAGGCTCATTCGTGACTAACATGCGGAGGTTTACCTACGTGTCATAGCTTTGAGTATTTACGAAGTTCCGAATCATGTTTCCAGAGGGCGACTCTTTCCATGTTCTCATAATTCGCGCTGAGATAGACCTCTATTCCCGTATATACAAAGTTACTCTATGCAAGTGATGTAACGCCAATGCTGGTTACAAACGCAACGCGACGCCGACCGACGTCCCGGGTATTTCCGAAGTCCGAACACTTCCATATTTTGAAGAATTGCGCACTCTCACCGCCCAAAATGACATTTTGAAGGTAACGCGCCACGGCGTTAACTTTAAAATTGTATTTTGACTATTTTGTGCACATTGGAATCCGAATTTGGTGTCAAGTTAGGTTTTGTAGAAATTGATCGAATATTCGAATATTCGGTTCTTGTATTCGAATATTTCAGCGAATTTATTATTCGAATTATTCGAATATTCGAATATTCGATGAAAGCCCTAATAGGTACCACATTTTAATAAGTTTTAATATGTGGGGCCCCCTTTCGCGCTGAGCCCGTAGCAATTGCTAATGCTGATAATACAAGGCTGAACTGATTGTAATAAACTTTACGATTAAGTAAAACGCAGTAATCGTTAGTGGGTAGATAGATTGTGGGATGTAAAAATATTACTCGTATTACAAATGAGATTTATGATCATGTATGGATGTTTGTCACTCTTTCACGCAAAAAACTACTAAACGGATTTCCATGAAATTTAGTACACAGGTAGACCATCATGGTCTGCTACTGGAATAAGATATAGGGTACTTATTATCTCAGAAAACGCAAACAAAACCCAAGGCAAAGGGCTAGTGAAATAAACGTTGTCACCCAAGGCCTAACTTCCTTGATGTTAGGTGCAGTACGGCCGCTGTATCTTGGCGCGTCTGAACTTCGCGCAGAAGGCTGCGCAGTAACATAATTCGCCAATACTCGATACGCGGTGTATTGTGTCTCAGTCATACGTTAGCATGTTCGTGTTGCCATCTCTGTCTTACATGCGCTAAAGTTCGCAAAGCCTATGTTCAGACGCGCCAAGATACAGCGGCTGAACTGTACTCCTGTCAACCCGGAACATCTCTTACCTAATCCGGAGAGCCGTTGGTGTTCGACAATGAAGTGCGTGCCGGCGCAGAAGCCGCCGATGGTGGCGAACGAGTGCTCCAGGGACCCCACTATCAGGTCGATCTCGTCCCGCGGGATCTTCAGGTGCTCTGTGATGCCGCGCCCGTGCTTGCCCAGTACCTACAATGTAAACATCAGTATTCAGTATTTTATTGCAATATATGTGGTACATTAAGGTCTTATATTTATGGACAAAAATTTGCCTTATACATTAGTGTCACATATAACCCTAATACGGTATAGCAATATATAGCATGAGCGAACCGATTTATTCTATTATTTTATATGCAATAGTACATCGTTATTTTATTTCATTTATATTGTAAACATTATCTAATATATAAAATTCTCGTGTCACGCTTTTTTGAAGTTGAATTCCTCCGAAACGGCTCGACCGATTTTTGTGAATCTTTGCTTGCATATCGGCTAGGGTAGAAAATCGGACAACATCTATTCTTCATCCCCCTACCCCTAAAAATTTTTGGTAGAACGTTTGCCCGATCAGATAGTGTTTCTATAATATACCGCATAGAGTGCATTTTACTGTGATTTCAAGAAAATCATCATCAATCAATACATGATTAAACTGTAAGGGGAATTTAGTCACGCAATTAGTAACGCAATGATTTTGTTTGTCGGTTTGTCCGTGCGTTTGTTCCGCCTAATTTCAGGAACGCCTTAACAGATTTATATGCGGTTTTCACTGATGTATAGCTGTGAGCTTGGGTTAACATTTAAAGAATACCGTCAATACATTTATTCAAGTGTTGTTACCGAAAGGTTTACCGAAGCTAAACGTAAAAGGCCAAGAACATCCAACGTCAAAGTAAAATTTTGTCTAATTAGAATTTTAATTAAGTTTTTTTCTTCCCATACCGATAAATAGGCCAAGAATTCTACCTGGTACGTAGGTCGTCATAAATGAATAGGAATTTAGCACCATATCGCTAGCGTGGGCCAAACAAGTACTTACATCAATAGCAAGTGTTTAGTAATGGAATTGAACTTAATTATTACGTTCTTTTCTCATTAGCAGCCCTTTGGCCACTGCAGGCCACGTGTCTCTTCTTGTACCAAAACTAGGGCTATCAGATACAGACTTATCATATTCTGGACAATTTTAATAGCGGATCTAGTTTTTTTTTTGTCAACGTGCTTTAATGAATTTTCAAAATTTTCTACGTGGCGCCTCTATAAAAAAAGCTTGCCAGCCGCCCTTTTCATTTCACCGGCCTTTCGTCGACGCGGAATCCGTGACAGTTTTATAACTGGACACTAATAATTACCGGATAACTGGCAAACCTAACTAACCACATTTGAAGAATAAGTGCTAGCTACTAAAAACCTACTAAAAACCTATGATACACATGCTAGTATTAGCACACGAGCATTCGCAATGCAGCCGCCAACTGAGGTGCGGGCCATACAATTACATGGCAAGGGGTATTACAAGCCTAATCCTGTTGGTGAATTCTTCGCGAACATCTTATAAACCGATCTTTAGATCTATGCAATCTCAAGATTCGGACTGAGATGCTGAAATATGTCAAATGATAAGTAAAAATTACATTTTGTAAGATCTGAGATTATGTTCTTGAGCCAAGATCCAGTGAAGGTTTTAGCACTACCAGCGCCCTGGGGGAGATTTCTACGGCGCCCCCCCTTCTGCCATTAAAACCCATACAAAAATAATAAAAACATGTAAATCCATGCCACGTTACAGCTTTCCAGCACTATGAGTCTCGACGCCAAGCTGCGGGACGGATGATCGGACGGACGGACGGACGAACGGATGGACGGACAGACAAGACGAAACTATAAGGGTTCCGTTATGACTACCTGCGGCACCCTGGGCGGTCGCCCAACTGCGCCCTACCCTAACTCGGCACTGCCAGGATCGCTTTATTAATACAGGCCTCAGCTACTTCTACATCTCTGGTTGAAACTCAGCCTAAGGCTAGACGCAACACTACGACATTACACAACACAAAGCTAATAAACTGTGAATTCACAGCATAACTTAGCAACTTACCCCAATACTCAAGCTCTCATCCAATATTATCCTCAATTTGAATCTCCGCGCCAACTCTACTAATTTCTTCAGGGGACACATTTCTCCTGTATTGAAATATATGGCCTCAGCCACTAAGAAGGCCCGTCTCTTGGGATTGAGCTCCTTCTTATCAGCTGCTTCTTGTAACTGCCGTTCCAGATCTTCCATGTCATTGTGCTTGAAGTACCGAACAGTACTCCGAGCCGCATCAAACCCCTTTTGTATTGCAAACCAGACTTTCTCGTCTCTGTTTGGACAAAATTGATGATAAACATAGATCTTCATGGATGTTAAGAAACACAAACTCATTTTTTCTCATTTTATACGTATAGGACAAACAAGCATGTAAACCACCTGATGATAAGTGGTTATCGTGAGTAGTAACACCAATGACACCTATGTTCAGAATAACTTGTTACACCTGACTTTAATTGTACCTGTATTCCACAATGAAGATGAATTGAAGATTGATTGAAGAAGGTAGAACTTAATAGTCTCAAGCAGCTTATTGAATGGTAACTTAGAAATTTTGTTCGAATGAAACAAAGAAAAATTTATAACTAAACAGGTAACAACTAATAGGAATCTCTATAATCTGGATTTTACCAAGAAAAAAATAACCGACTTCAAAATAAAAGTACTCTCTAGTTCTTTAAGTGGGGCCACATGACAAGCACCAGCTTCGAATAAAAAAGAATCATCAAAATCGGTTCACCCAGTCGAAAGTTCTGAGGTAACAAACATAAAAAATAGAACCAAATTGAATACCTCCTCCTTTTTTGAAGTCAGTTAAAAATACAATACAACTGAATATGAGACAGCCGTAAAATAATAAAACAATCTTTGAAACAGGAAGGAAAAATACTCATGTAATTGAAGTTATAATGCCACTCCTCTAAGCAAATAACAACAAAATATCAAATATTATTATTAAGGAAAAACCTCTATTTAAGGGCTCTTGTTTCAAACAATATAATACTGATAACACATATTTTTAAAACATTTAAATTTTTTAAATAAAAAGCACTAGTACTGTTATAATCAACTATTACCTCTAAGGATAAACTCATAATTTAACCTTCAAACAACTGATAAGTAATGTTATATGAATAATGAAAATCAAAAAGGTTTTTTCAAGTTATGTTTAATTTGAAATATTGTTTTATTTTTTAATAATAATTAATCTATGCATACTTTAGCAAATTATATAGGTTACTTAAGGCTATGATAAAAAATCCAATTTACAAGTACATACATATATCATTAAAAGAAAATTATTTAAATGTACAATTAAGGATCACTTTATTGCAATCTTTAAATAAAAAAGAATTTTCATTTTAATTCATTTTTATAAACCTTCTAAAATAAATAACCAAGCATAGAAAAATTATAATAAACAAATAGTACTCACGAGAAAATAATATCGCCCTTCTTGGCATAGGCAGGTATAGCGCTGGCAATAGTTGAGAACCCGTAAGAGTACACACACGTCTCCTCTACCTCCATGAACTTGGCCAGGCGCTCCTCAAGCTCCAGGTGGACGTCAATGGTACCGTAGAACCCTCGCGGCCCACAGGAACCCACTCCATACTTATACAACGACTCTATTGCACTATCCTCAATAGATTTCTCCTTCTCCATACACAGAAAACTCATAGCACCAACATTTAGCACGTTGTCGTCTATCTTCCCCATCACAGGAGGCTCATCTACCGTCACATCGTATTCCACTAGGGGCAAAGGCTTCCATTCTACCAGTTTGGCCTTACTAAGAGAATCTGATTTTCTGAATTTTTTTAACCATAAATAATATGTCCCGATAACAACTTGAAGCGCTATCAGTAACGTCCACCAGCTCGCCTTAAAAATTGATAAATAAAATGGTTAAGTGTTCAATCGAGTAATAAAAATTTGCAATGAAGGTTAATTGTTTAATTCAAGTAATAAAAATTTGCAATGAAGGTTAATTGTTTAATTCAAGTAATAAAAAATTTGCAAATAACTGAAGATGTACTCACCGTATCGAAAATGTCTAACAAGATCATTTTGTACAAATGCTACAGTTACAGTGTGTACGAGTGGTCGCCCAGATACAAATGCATAAGTTTACCGGCTACTTTTCAGTTATATTCCTCTAAAAACAGCCTAGGCCACCCACTATTGCTAGCCTAGCATAGCAATTAGCAATAGAAATTAAATTAAAATTTTAATAAAATCGTCGTCGACAAGACAACAGACAAGCAAGGCTGACAACTGACAAGTGACAAAACTGTCATCCAGTGTTGCCAATGAAAATTTTTGGAAGGCCGTGTACAGTAGATAAAAAAGCCGTGTTTATATGGGAAAAGATCAAGCGTGGGCCGTAGCAATGCAATTGGCTATTAGACAATTTTTGGAAAAATATTTTAAAATTTTCGTAGTTTTATTTTATACCTCTTACAATATTTATTTTTCTCATAAAAGTGTTATTTAGTAGGAAAAAAATAACTTTTAATCCATTAATTTTAAATTCGCGCGAAAATAGTCCGCCATCTGTCACTTGCTGGCTGTGACGTCACATTTCAATTAACAAAAGTTTACGCTCTATATCTGAAGATATTTTAAGTGAAAAACTTACACCTTTTTCACTGGAATTGTGAAAATGACAAGCTACAAGACGTGTGCAGTGCCTATGTGTAGAAGTACTACAATTAAACCTGACAAATTGTTTATACCTACACGTTTCTAAATGCCCTCAACGTCGAAAGCAGTGGTTACAATTAGCACGTCGAGACCCAGAGTTAACATCTGTTATATCAGCAATATTCTTTTGTGAGGACCACTTTGATGTAAGTATTTAGAAGAAATCAACTTAGCCTCTGATTTACTAAAAAAACAAATTAAACCTAACCTAATATTGTTCATAAACATAACCTATAAGTAATTTAAAATCATTAGTAATATGGTGTCGTTAAGGGGACGTTGAGGAAAAACCTACAAAAAAATCCCCCTGTGACCACTTAGCAAGACTGACCAATTTTACTTTATTAATTTCAGTACTTACAAGGAGATTTTTGCATTCCGAAACTCGGTAGAGCAAAAGTCAGGGTTACACGCAAAGAAATTTGCGACCATAAATGAATCAACTTGAGGCAAATTCGCACTGTTAGCTTGCGTATAGCCTGACTCCATTTTACAAAACCTCTCAAAAGCAGAAATCAAAATATATCTTATTAATTTTCTCAGTAAATTGCACAGTGCACACGATATAGTTAGTAGTACACGACGCTTATTTTTTGAATTGTGACGTCATAACATGCTCAATCATGGCCGCCCGCGTTTCGGTTCTCGTATCCACAGGTAAAAAAACTCAAATCTATTTTTCAAAAGTAAAAATATTTACAATTTATTTTCATGCAAGAAACGTATTGTATAATTATTGTTAAACATTATGCAACCATATTTAACACATTTCATATTTTACCGTGATAACTGTCAAATAGCCAATTACGCCATTAAATACCATCGGTTCAGCGCTCGACCTCTAAAAAAAAAAAAAGGTCATCGGCAGTGAATGTGATGTAAGGAATCACTTTTCATTACCTTAAATTAACATCAACATTTGCCTTTATGCCCATAAAACACTCCACGCGAGCCTACCGTTAGCCCCTTTGGTTCGCGCCCAAAAAACCGCTCCCAGCGCGACATGATGCATTGATATAGAAGGAGGCAGGAGCGTCATCTCATATGAAGGGAAAGTTGAAAAAGTGTCCAGCTGTTTACAGAAAATAGTTCAGGTTCCAATAATGGCCATTTCTGAATGGCGCTAGTGTGATACAAATAGCGAACCATGAACATAGCTATTGTAGACGAAGTGAAGTATGTTCGCCAAATATGTAGATACGGCACCGCAGCGCCACCCGTAATTTTACGCGTTTTCACGGACACTTTTCATATACAGAGATGGCATTCCTTCTCCTCCTATTTTCCATGTGACCTTTATACAAAAAAAAGTCCGAAGAGAGTATTGCCATTTATATGAAATTTTCTGACTGCTCATTAATACGCGCGGCTCGCGGATCGTCTCGTAGCACGTCCGTAAGCCACGCCCCCTACGCGCGCGAGCGCTATCTAGTGTTTACACGCTCGCTGCGTTCAGATGCATTCAAACGTTCAAGGATGGAGCACGTTGACGTAATACATCGGCATCCAGTCAGTGGAACCTTTCCACCATGATTTATAGGCAAAATACTCAATGTAGATTGTACTATGGGTAGATTTCTGTACAATTAGGCTTTTTAAAATAAAAAAAAACTATTGGTATTCATTACAAACAAAATATCAAAATTTTCTTCTTTTTAATAATAGTAGTTTGAATATACGAGGTTTTATTACTAGTAGTTTTAGGTTATTATTATCATTCAGTATTAACGTTCAGTATCATATTTTTATTTCGAAAAATACGAATCCAATAGAACACGTACGTATGGCGCTAGTAGCCGTTGTCGAATGAAGCGCACGCGTGTGAACACCGCGCGAGCGTTCGCGTGAGCTCCTTTGGCGCGCGTCCAAAAAACCGCTCCCGACGCGAGCCCTGCGAGCCACGAGACGCGCCGCGGTCTGGTCCGCGAGCTCCCTGGTCACACGCGCGCGTACGAGCGCGTCTCGCGGATCGTCTCGTGGCTCGCGCGCGCATCTAAACGGGGCATGACAGTTCTTGGTACCATGTCATAATCTGTGTTATCTGTGTACCATGCATTCAGTGTTGCCAATGCTACGGCAATTACCGTGTTCTACGGCTTTCAGGCGGGTTCCGGCCCAAAAAAATCACAAAATCTACGGCCTACGGCTGCCCTACGCTCTATTTCATTAGCCAATTCTACGGCTTTTCGCAAATTGGCAGCTGTGGACACGGCCCACAGTTGATCTTTTTCCATATAAACACGGCTTTTTTATCTAATGTACACGGCCGCCTAAAAATTTGCATTGGCAACACTGCATGCATTTAATAAATATTATTTTACTGGCAATATTAAATTAAACGTCTAAATTGGTACAATGGCGGCTACGTCCCCGTCGGAGGTTTGTAAAAAGAAATTAAAAATATTACAATTCGTTCTAAATAGATAAATTTAAATCATTAAAATAATAGCTACTGTTGCTGTTTAGTCATATAAAGACATTTGATATTTGCTGTTATTTTGGATTTAATTATCTAAGGCTGTACTGTTGTGACAGTTTTCATAGGTTTCTTGTCAGAAATGTTGTGTTGTCGAGTTATTGGAGAGTCTTTATTAATCTTATTATCTTCGAGATAGTTTAGAGAAAGAGTATTGATGAATCGATTTTTTGTAGCGGAGATTACAAAAAGAATTAATGTCGCTGATGAAGGAGCCTCCACCAGGGGTGACAGTAGATGGAGACCAGGCCAGCCAAAATTTAACACTGTGAGTTTACCCTTCATATGTAGTCTTACATTTATTGATAATTTTCAAACAATATGGTATGCAGTCTTACTGAATAAAATTTTACAGCTTTTTCTGTTTCATATGCACTGACAAATGTATTTATAAACTGCAGAGAAAAAATGGCACAAATATTAGTCTTACTTGTATGTATATTAATAACACAGTTTTGAAATACGAAACTATGTAATATATGAGATAAATGCACTTAATTTATCAGTTAAAAACATTAAAACAAAATTATGATACAAACAGCTAAATAATTTAATTAAAGTTACTGTTTGTATATTAATGTAGGATATCAAGACTTGTGAATAAATTTCTCATATAGAGCTTGTCTTTTGATTATTATTTCTCCATGGAGTTCGCCTGGATAGCTGTCTGCCTGGGGGCTTGTGAGCCAATTCTTTCTTTCTTTTTCTTCTCTTTTTCTTGGCCGGCAACACATCAATGATGCCTTTGGTGTTGCTGATGTTCATGGGCGACAATAGCCACTTACCATCAGGTGGATTGTCAGCTCGTTTGCTGGCTATTTCCATAAATTCTTAGTTATGTGTGTAAAATATGTTGTATACTTTAAACAAATGAACATTTGTATATTCAACAGGTGGACAGTTCACATGGAGGGTGTTCCAGGCACTCTGTATGAGGGAGAAAAATTTGTACTGCAGTTTAAATTCACAAATAAATACCCATTCGACTCTCCAGAGGTGAGTAGTTTATCAAATTTATCAAATCAGTTGTAATTTAAAATATTTTGTATTGAAATTCATTGATATGGATTTATAGGCAGGTAGGCTGCATTGGATAAGGTAGGCTGCACCTACCAAAAACTATATGACACACACTAAACTGCCATACAGTTGTGTTTGTTTTGAATAGGATTTTGTGTGATTTTAGTAGGATTTGAGCAATTTAGTACTCAAACACATTGGCTGGAGGATTTTTACTAACTGTGCAAAGTGCGCTGTCATTTTTAAGGGCCCAAGGTAGTTATTTGACAGGAATATGACATTATTTTTACAGTATTAATCTGTTATTTGCAGTCTAGAATAAAATTATTATGTGAACATTATGTGGCAACAGAAAACCACCACAATATATTCAGCTAAATTATTGCAATTAAACCAAGCTAATGAGTTCATGCACTCATCCTTGTAGCAACACGTGCAACGGTTATACTTATGTCCATTATTGTAAATTATCAATCGATATAAAATATTATATTAGATGGTACATGTATATGGAATGGTGTACCTCATGGGGTAACTCTGAATTATTGGTGTATTGATTCCAATTGATGTCAGTTATTAAATAAGATAAATTAAAATAAAAATACCCCGACACATTTATTTACACTAGACATAGCTAAGAACTCTCTTTCAAACAAACAAACAAGATCAAAATTGGTTCTTCCGTTTGGGAGCTACAATGCCACAGACAGACAGACATACATGTCAGATACACAAACCAGACATGTTAAACTTATACTCAGTTTGCATCGGGGGTTTACAAACATAAACCACATGCTGGTAAGCACCTATAGCCACGGACAGACAAGTTTTCCCCTTGGATTGGTGTGGCTTAGAATACTAACTCCAATCCCACGCTGGAAGGGTAGTAAAAAACAGGATTGTTATTTTTTTCGCTTTAGCCATTGCATCCAAACGGCCTAGTAGTCTTGGTAGTTCCTGGATTATTTTTTAATCCTACTTGTGGTAGAAAACATTAAATTGTGTTGTTAGTTAATTTATTCAAAGACCTTGTGCACTTTAATCTGATGTTAGGCCTTCAATTACGGAGGTAAGTGGAGGGCGCAGATAAGATAAATATCAGGGTATTAGTGAATATTAACACAATTTTACCAATATTACCTTTTAATGGTTGTGGTATCTTTGTATTGTTTCTAGGTTAATAATCAGCCTTGTTAGCTAAGTAGCAACTACCTACTAACTACCATCAAAGGTGTTCTTGGTATACCTACGTCTCTTCATGATTTATCTTGAGCTATTTTTAGGGTTCTGAAGTGAAATCGGAACCCTTATAGTTTCATCATGTCCGTCCGTCTGTCCGAAGCAAAGCTGCGAGACACTTAGTGCTAGAAAGCTGTAATTTGGCATGGATATACATATTTAATAAAGAATCGTAGAATAAAATATTGAAAAACATTTTTTTTCTGGGTACAGGTAACGTGAGGATGAATTTTTTAATCGTCGCGTACCCTATAATGTGGGGTATCGTTGAAAAGGTCTTCCAAAAATTTTATGGGTCTTCTTAGAATTAGGGTTCCGTTTACGAAATATTTGGCTTTAAAGTGCTAATTTTTGTTAGAATCAAGTGTCCCCCCTTGATGGCTAAACGGTTTCAGTTGGACAAGTGAAAAAATTGTCAAAAATAGGTATATCATGAATTTACAAGGCAAACTATCACAGCTATGTTAGCGTAAGTAGTTAATGAGTAATAGTCGATAAACTTACTACTTCAGAACCCTACATTGCGCGTGGCCTGGCACGCACTTGACCGGTTTTTTTATTTCATAATGTCAACCAGCTGTTCGTCAATGACAAAAACAAAACTATTAAACAAGTGACCTTAAATCATATCTTATAAAGAACAAGTATGATGTATCAATCATGTCGTGAAAAAATGTAGTGATTTTATCAATTACATTTGATACTGTTGGCGCTTTAATGCCATGAACTTATAAAAAAACTAGTTTCCGCCCGCGGCTTTGCACACGAAAGTCTGGTTTATTATAACAAAATCCCAAACATGAACAACCAAATAATCTCACGGGAACATAATATTAACAGGATAAAATCTATCCTATTTGTTAATCCTGAATAATTGTGGTCTGTGTGTATCAACTGCCAAGTTTTTATCCGCACAACCTACAGGCACCACAAGGTCCACAAGGCACAAGGCAAGCTAGACTCTAGAGGCCCGCGTTGTCTACTTGCTCCAATTTGGGTTGGATTAATACTCCTGTGCACATTGTATTAGTATCGTATTGCTCCTGTGCTCAATGCTTTGAAGTGTTAAGTATTATTTTTTACTAGCTGACCCGGCGGACGTCGTTCTGCACCATTTTTTTCTAAAATAAAAGAAGCCTAAATCACTCCTTGTTACATCAGCTATCTCCCAGTGAAAGTCCCGTCGAAATCGGTCCAGTCATTTCAGAGATTAGCCGAAACAAACAGACAGACAACAATTGTAAAAAATGTTGTTTTGGTATATTATTATGTATCGTGTATACATCCAAGTCCACATAGTAAAAAGCGGTTATTTTAATATTAGAAACAGACACTGACACTCCAATTTTATTTATTTGTATAGATTTGAAGCTGTCCTAACTGTGGTAAACGATGGACTGCTATTTGCTAACAAGTGGTTCTAGGCTAGCTACTTAATGTGCCCTCTAAAGCGCAGAAAACATCACTCCTTCTTTTCTCTTACGCAAATCAGTCTTGTTACATTCAGTATACAGGATATTTTTGCTCTTAAATAAAAAATAATGATTCAATGATCATGTCAAAACGTGAGTGTGGACGCAGCTACTGACCTGACCTCATAAGGTACCGCAGATGATTATCAGCAGTCAGCAAATTAGAACAATGGACGCATCATCTCGCACTTTAGATTCGCTTAGCATTATGTTTGTGTGTAGTGTATATACGTGTTTACTACGTGCCTAAATATAATTTTAGATTTATAGATAACTGGTGGGCTCTCGCTTCGCTTAGGAAGATCTATTCCTCAAATTTAAACTTTTTTACCATAGGTGGGATGAATTATCAAAAACAAGCTGTTGACACAAATCCGAGATCCGGGATGTCAACAATCTTAGATAATGGAATTGATCACTCTTAAATCTACATATGTACGTTGTAGTTTCCGCGTAGAAGTTCCGCGTGCAGAGCAAACTGATAGAAAATACTTAAAGGTTCTTCAAAAATGTCCAAATTCGAATCTAGTACACATTTGATAGTATTGTCAATAATTTTATTATGCAACTAGCATTAAACCAAGGTAAAGGATTGACATAACAATTTTGTTGGTTTTACATGGTATTAAAAATGGCATTACACTGGAACTTATCACACTTGTACTTTAACGAGGATTCTTAATCAAGATACTCTTAGAAATAAAATATAAATATTTGGCTTTCTAATTTTTCATGGTAGATAGCGATAAATAACAATTCAGTGAGTGAAATATGCGTTAATAATTTCTGTGTTTATAAAAACTAAGCTGAATCGAGAAATACTTCGTTCTTGATTTCGTAGTTATAGAAAAAAATTACAACGTTAGTACTGTTTAGAAAATATAGAAATCCATATTGAAAAATTTGAAATTATAATGAGTCTAACTGATATCAGTCGTTAACTTATGACTCTTCATAATAATTATGAACCGATCCCAATTCTGATGATGATTTTTAATTTTCTCTAATAAGTTCGACAGTCGAACTAATGACAAAAAAATCTTACTAGTTCGACGACTGAACTAACGAATCGAACGAGTGGGAACAAAGCTATATGAGGAGATTCAACTTTGTCCTCAGGAAAATACGTGACCGACTTTAAATAGGGCTGCAGGTCATTTGAGGTTATTTATGGACGATGTATGCCCGTTAGTAAACGGGTATAAATAGCCTCACGACGGCAATAGCCGTCACTACTTAAATTGTTGTTCCCGTGTCTTAGAACAAAATATGAATAACTTACTACTGTTAAAAGTGAATTTTAAGAATCACCGATCACAACCGGCTATCGGTCGACAATCAGTTGATAATCACCAATCTCGAATTTGGACATTTGAACCGAAATTTGGACATTTGAATTCGAAAATTTCAAACATTGACCAGCAAACTTGATGAATATTAAAATACATCAGTGAATCTTAAGATTCGCGGCGTTTCGGACATTTACAGTAGCTATACAAGAACATTTCAATTTTCAGCCTACGTAAATAAACGATATGAGCAAATTCTCATGTTGATAAGCGAATCCTGATAATTTGCCTGCCTGACCGTGACACCTGATTGTCTAGGCCTAGGCTGTCACGGGCAGGGTCACCGAGGGTCATTTTCAATGAACGTTTGTCTAATCTTAAATACGTGTAAAATAATCTTCTTATTGGTTTAGCGTGCAGGCTTATGTTGTCTGGCTTGGCAGCCTACGCGTGAATCACTATTTGCTGAACAATATACTATTATAATCATATTATTAGGCTTACTGGGTATGCATTTTGCTATTTTAATCGCGCTTGCGGTTGTACGAGTTTCTTGATGTTTTGTTTACATAAGGATTTCCAGTATATAGAAACTCCTTTCAGAAAGTAAGAAAATTCTCCAAATTGTATCAGGATCTGCAAATTGGAGCAGTTTGGGTTCATTATAGTTAGCATTGGCATTTCGAAGTAATTTGTCTTCTTGTTGTGTGTATTGATCTGAGGTGATGTAGGTTTGAAGTTCTTGAATGTTTTCCTTGTTGCTTCCTGCAATCAATGAGCTATATCATGTTTATTTATGTATGTCCTTTATTAACGATTTCGTCATCACACGTTTCCTTACTTATGACATGCTAATCGGTAGATGACATAGTGGGTTCGAATTCGGTGTTCATTACATGATCGGGTCGTAATCTGGAGCATGCCAGATTTCTCGAAGTGAATATTTATGTAACGGAGACTAACTTAATGTTACGTCCTACCCGTGGGTGGGTTCGTAAAGGATACCACTGACTGATATCTATGAGTGCTTTATTAAACTAAGAAGGTTGTACAAAACTATTACGAACTAACACTAACACTAAAAATCGCGTAAGAGTCACTCACTCGCTCACGAACGCGTAACACCACTCTTACTTTCGCCCTGGATGCGTAATGTCCCGACCTGGAGTCTTAACCGTGACTCCCTTACTATCGCTCGTATCGTCCCGACCTGGAGTCTTCACCCTGACTCCCTTCTTATCGCTCGTATCGCTGTTATCGCTTCGCGATTCCCAACCGGAATCCCGAACTGGAATGAATCACGACGACCAATTCGCGTCCTTTTATACTTGGCCGAACTCAGTTCGCGGGTTTTCGAGAATGTTCCGCACTAATCCAGACAAACAACAAAACACACTCATAAACACAGCATTCAAGGACAGACATAAAAGGACCGAAGGTCATTCGCCTGCGATAACAATAGCCACAAAGGAATGCCGCGTATGTTCGCACATTTCGGGGTTCAGTTTTTCCGCACGAGGTTCCGTGGTCCGTAACATTAATAATAACAATAACGCTTCACACTCATAGCCCCACACTAGGATTCCCTGTGACGTGATTGCCATGGACAACACACAGAGACAAGAACACTCACACCCATACCGAGAACAGAAATTCAAACTCATCATTATTTACGCCTCGCTGGGAATCGAACCCAGGACCCTTGGCGCGGCGATCTGGCTTGGTAACCATCGCGCCACACAGCCCACACAGGTCATCAATTAAATCTAATTCTGACTAAAATACTATTTACAGCCTAGCCTGCATAGCCTAGCATGACATTTTTAACCGACTTCAAAAAAGGAGGAGGTTCTCAATTCGACTGTATTTTTTTTTATGTTTGTTACCTCAGAACTTTGGACTGGGCGAACCGATTTTGATGATTCTTTTTTTAATCGAAAGCTGGTGGCTGTCATGTGGTCCCACATAAATTTTATTGAGATCTGACAGTGGCATCTATGAGAAAACCACATAAGTCGTAAATTTGTGTTAAGATGTGCGCGACAAATTGACGAATAACTCAATATCACGCCAACCGATTTCGATGATTCTTTTTTTAATCGAAAGCAGGCGCTTGTCATGTGGTCTCAAATAAATTTGAACGAGATCTGACAACTATGTAGTTTTTGAGACTTTGAAGTCGGGTTTTTTTTGTTAGTAAAATTTAGGTTATAATTTATAATATACAGGAGTTTCTCATAAAACATAGGTCAGTTCCAACGAGGAATTTTTAAAGGGTGGAACATGGTGACATAGTTTGTTATGCATAATAGATAGTGTAACACATTGTGTTCAGTTTTTGTGTACGACATTGCTTCCAAAAGATTTTAATAAAGAACTATATTAAGTAGGAAGCGTAGATTTTGCCATCATTTCCATCACAATAATTTTGTAATATCCGTCCAGCAAGAGACATTCTTCTATTATATGCGAATGCGATGTCATGCTATAACATAATTATGAGTTGTTAAGTTGATTTGTTGCAATTGAACATTGTTTAAAACTGTAAAAGTCTGTCTCAGTAGATTTCCTGATGCTTCGACAAATAAACAATAACAATAAGCAATATTATACGTGGACCTAGTTTTAAATAATCTAGTTTTTACTTTTATTCTAATTCCTTCTCAGAATCTAATCTTGAATTTATATCAAAAGATGATGAAAAACCAGCCACAAACAAGGATGTAGTATTTAATATGAACTCGCTAACTGTTCAGTGTGAATCAAGGATGTTTGCAGGTAACCATCTTGTTTGCTTCTCGCCAGTTCGCCACACAACGAGCGCTTGTGAAGGATTATCCGTGTACGATAATGTAGTAGGAACTTGTAGCAGTCTGTAGCACCGGAAAACTTGCTTATCAGTACACAATATTGCATGTATTTTTGTGCTAATTATTCTACTAATCCATCACTTAGTTGTTAGACGTCTATCAAATCGGAAGTCACGCTATCTTATAAGAAACGGTTGTTGTAGTCCATGGGAAGCTGTTCCGCCAATTCCGGGGGATACTTTGCTCTAAATTCCAATTATAACTAATTGTATCACCTATAGTCCATAATAAATTGATTGATTGATAATTTAAGTGTTTTCGAGTCAAGACTATTCAGTCTTTTAGTCAGTTTTATTCAGTCAGTTATTTGGACTGTGGCATTAAGGCCTTGGGGCCATTAGTGAGACTGTGTTGTAATAAACTGAATAATTTCAGTTTCTATAAAGAGCCCTTGGCGCGAATTTACACTGCAAATGTAGAGTTCCATCTTCACATACAACTTGAAAATCGTTTAGTTTTCACGCCGTTTAGTTTTCACGCCCTCCTATAGGTTGCCCCTAAGAAAATCTATTCGTAGCGATAAGGCCGCCTATTGTGTTGCACCTCTTTTGTTTTGTGTTATTTCTTCAATTTTCTGAAGTGTGTATATTAACGTGTCTGATAAATATTCATGTGTTTTACTGGTTATTTGAATTAGGTATTACATACAATTCACAGATTTCCTACTCGTATTTTTTTTCGTCATTATGATTCATGAACGTATTTTTTGCATCTTTCATCAACTAAGTATAATTAGGTGTCTGTAGTATTCTCCGAAGCGAAAGTTAAGGTCATTAATAAAATAATTGCTCAAACACTGACCACCGCATTAGGATTCCATACACCGAGAGTGGTGCATTATGAAATACAACAATAGAACATCACAATCAACCTTAATCCTTGCATATTATCACTTCTGTTACATTTTATTGTCACTCGCTCTCTCATTTTCATGCATGCAGTCTACACCTTTAAGTATAATGACACTAACCTATCAATTTTTGCTTTATCTGTATTTGTAATTTCTGGTGTACATTATGTTGGTGTTCTAAATAAATAAATAAATCCAGTAAACAATATTCCAGGCTTCCTTTCGGTCGCCAACGCGTCGGTAATGCCGATGGTGACTGGTCGCTGGTGTCCAAGACGGTGACCACTTACCATCATGTGGTTGAAACACATAACACGTTACATAAAAAATACTACCGTAACGAAGTGTTTTTCTGTGGGTTGCAACACGTAGTAAATACGATTTGTCGCGCGCTGCGAGTCATAGAAGCATGGCGTTAATTATGTTTAGCTATGTAAATGTGACGCGCTTGTTAGCATAATATATGTTATGACTTACATGTAGTATGTCCGTCAATGCGGTACCGGGTACGCACGCACTTAAATTAGTTAAATAGTAAATAATTCTTTTAAATTCTTAAATATTTCTTGGTTTAAGGCATAAAACGTCTAAGCTCGTTACTCCAGCAATGAAATAGGCCAGTGTTTTTCACCTATTTTGAATACGTGAACCCTTTCAAAAATTATGACCCCTACGCCGTAATATTTATGAGTGATTTTAATGACTCAGTATTTTATTTTGTTTGGAGAAATTATTAGGGCAAAGCTTTTCACTGGCTAGGTAGGAGCTAGAAACTGCATATCCTATACGTTGTCTATGGCCCGTCTAAACTAGGGTTGCCATCCGTCCTGTTTTCCCAGGACATGTCCTGGTTTTTGTAGTGTCCTGGGACGTCCTGGATAGTTTTTAAGCAGCGTCCTGGGTTTTTAAATTTTAAAATTCGTGTGCCTCTTGTAAAAATTTTTACGTTACGGGTGGCCTCACGGCTCGCAAGTAGGGCATGGATACCGGAATTCCGAGATTTCGCAATTCCGGAATCTCGGACAATTTTTCAGTTCCAGAACTGAGTGTTTCAATATCGTAACTCCGGTATTCATTGTTACTAAACAAAATAGATATTTCGAGTGTTTATTTATTTCTGAAGGCACCCAATTATCCAATTCTCTCTATCCCTTGTGTACCCCTCGCGCCACCATTATTACCTTTATAGATAAGCTGACTAAGAAATTGTAATATTTGTATGAAATCAATCTTTTTGTCGTGTTCAAAAGCAGCATTTGATTCAAAAAGATTTAGTTGTAATCCGTAAATATTAAAAATATGCTATTATGAACATATCTGATGAAACTTTAATCAAATAATTTATTTTATTATGCATCCATCTGTCCATCCACCTGCCTTTAGAGGTCAACTGCTGGACATAGGCCCCCTCTAACTTGCGCCACTATGACCGATCCTGAGCCTTCTGAGTCCCGCGGATGCCCACTGTTCTTCAGGCCGTTAGTCCATCTGGTCGGGAGACGTCCTGTACTTCGTTTTCCGAGACGTGCCATTGGGTGGGCCAGTGGGTGCCATTCGAGGACCTTTCTTCCCCAACGGTTATCGGCCCTTTGAGCTATGTGGCCAGACCATTGACAATTCAGCCGGTTTTGTTCTTTAGAAATACCGAGCATAGCCCTCTCCATAGCATGCTGTATGATTTTGAGCTTGTGGATTCGGACGACAGTAAAGCACCACGTCTCGGGAGCCGTATGTTATCACTGGCAACACACACTGCTCGAATACCTTCGACTTCAGGCACTGAGGTAATGTTTTGGACGACAAGATATGACGCAGTTTCCCGAACGCAGCCCGATTTGGATTCTATGAGTGACTTATTTCTCGAAGTTCGATTTACATACATTTTCGATTTACGAAAAAACAATATTATAGTATTAAAGAATATTTTAATGATAAGACTTTTTAATTTTATAAATAATTTAATCGTTTACTGAATTTGTTACTTATTTATTTAGATTTATTATTATTGACATTGTATTTAATTTGATAATTTAGATTGATTTAATAATTTATTATCCAATATTTGTACGCCGTGATAACGGCATAGTATAGTTGTGGCACCAATAAACCTATGTAAGACCTTCTATAAAATGTACCTGTACTAATACAAATAAATTCATTCATTCATTCATTCATTCATTCATTCATTCATTCATACCCATTTCTATCATATATCCCAGGTAAATGTATTCGTCTGTAACTTTGAGAGTAGCGCCGTTAACAACAATCGGTACGCGTGTGACATGGACAAACATTATTTTCGTTTCGCCAGGATGACCTTGTCATCGGCATAACGCAGGTGTGTGATGTATTCGCCATTGATGTTAATTCCACTTCGTTTCCACTCCATCAGCTTGAACACGTCTTCCATCGCAGCGTTGAACAGTTTTAGGGATATAATCGTCCCCTTGCCTGAAACCTCTCTGCAGCTGTAGTCTTCCAAGGTAGTTCCAGTATGGATGACGGCTTCAGACAGTTTTTGGAGAGCCACTAGGAGGGGTTTCTCTCAGCTCTCAGCAACTCGATAGTGATACCGTCATCTCCCGATGCCTTGTTTTTTAAAGCTGTTTGAAAGCCTCTCTAATGTCACACAGGCTGACGTCCAGGATGTAGTGTCTATCAGGTCAGCTTAGCTCGTTCGACCATCCCGCGGGGAGCTGGAGCTTGAGAGGAGGCATACTACCGTCCGTAGTATGTCTCAGTTTCTCTCAGAACTTCGGGTTTCAACGAAACCATGGTGCCGAACTCGGTCTTTTATGGTCGGTATTTTATCATATTTGTTGCTTATTATCATAATTAAAGAAGAAGCGCTCATAGCCCGGCGGCTTGCGTCGATCCTATGTGATCGACAAAGTTAAGCAACAGCGGGCGCGGTCGGTAGTTGGATGGGTGACCGCTTGTGGCAAAAATTTCTTGAGCGTTTCCGTGCTTCGGAGGGCACGTAAAGCCGTCGGTCCCGGTTGTTATCATAAGATAACAGTCGTTAAGCCATGTCGGAGGCCCTCGGGCGGTTTGAAAACTTCCGACACTCGGGTTGGCCACTAACCCCTCCACCAATCCGCACTGGAGCAGCGTGGTGGAGTATGCTCTAGGCCTCCTCAAGAGGAGAGACCCGTGCCCAGTAGTGGGCCATTAATGGGTTGAAGCCACATTATCATAATTTATGTTTAATGTTATCCTGATTGATAGCGAGCTATTGTTGCAATATAGCTTTTTGTTTTATTGTATTTGTTTTACTGTGATAATTATGAAGACATTTACATAAAGTAATTTTGATAAAAGTATAAGAAACTCTTTATAAACAAACTTAAATGAAAACTGAACACTGTATAAAAACTAAGTTGTCTGTATAAAAACTAAGATTTTACTCAATGTGAGTAAAAAATCTTAATTTTAATATTGTTAAAATCTTAATTTTTATGAAATAATGAAAAGTTCATAAAACATACTTTCAAACCATTTATTTCATCCTCAACTTTTTTTTTACCCGGCTGCCAAAGGGATATGATGTATGTATGTATGTATGTTTGTATATATGTAATATTCTTTATTACCTCATATTTTCCAAACCGCTTAGATAATAAGGTATCATTACATTGGTTTTGATAACCCAAGTGTTCTGAGATAGGTGACGTTAAAAAAACAAATATGGTGGCTGTGAGATTCCATTGTTTGAATTATCAAAAAATAAAAATAAATAGAATAATGCAATATAGGTATCAAATTAAAGAGCTCTTCATAAAGTTTTCAAAATAGTGTATCATAATAGTTTTTTTTGATAGCAGGCGGGTTTTTTTTTTAATTTTTTATTTCAACAACCAATATCGGAACTAATTCCGGAATCTGGGGTCAATATCGAAAACCAATTCCGGTATTGAGTATAGTTACGATATCACATGGCCTAATTGCAACTCTATTACTGCGTCCTGTTTTTAAACTGAATTGTCCTGGTTTTTCAACTTCAAATCCTGGTTTTTTAAATTTGAGGTTGGCAACCCTAGTCTAAACCGATCTTAAGATCTCTACAATGATTCGGTAGGTATCAAGATTCGGTAGGTATGAGTTATGAGATGCTGAAATATGTCAAATCCTGTGAAAAAGTATATTTGTAAGATCTGATCACTGATGCTCTTGAGCCGAGGCCTAAGTTGTGGGTATAAATATATTGGCAAGTAGTCCATCTAATTGACATTAGCAGTAACAGTTTCCGTTGTCCATTGCAGGTGACATTCATAGGCAACAACATCCCGGTGCATCCGCACGTGTACTCCAACGGACACATCTGCTTGTCCATCCTGACGGACGACTGGTCGCCAGCGCTCTCCGTGCAGTCCGTCTGTCTGTCCATCGTCTCCATGCTCAGTAGCTGTAAGGAGAAGGTATGTTGAAGGTGCTTTTGAATTCACATAGGTTCTATGGTCTATCCCACTAGGTCATTGAGTTTTTCCGTGATACAAATAATCAATCTGTATGTATGTGGTGTGTGTATTTCTTTCATTCTTTTTCTTCTTTCTTTGCCGTCTACGCATCAGTGATGCCTTTGGTGCTGCTGATGTCCGGGCGATGATAGCCACTTACCATCAGGTGGATCGTCAGCTCGTTTACCGGCAATTTCCATAAATAAAATAAAAAAGTTTCTGAGCTTTTTGTTGTTTGTTATGTTATGATATGACCTGTTATGAGTCGCGCATTGTTTTTGTCGCCGACATTCGTATTAGTGTGGGTGCAGGCGCTACACTTATTGAATACTTTTAGATTACGTCAAGTGGCAAGGACGAGTTGTGAAGGTCAATGGCCACAGCACCCAGTAATTAAATTTGCCCGCTATACAATACTATATTGCGATGTTCGAATGACGTAACTGCTTATTTTGTTTCGATGTTTGAATGTGCTTTTAGCTTTGATGTAAGGATTGTAAGGAAGATGCTTGAATATGAATATGACTATTGTTTATTCTTTGTCTGTTGTTTGAATACATTGATGGGGTACCTCATCAATGTATTCTGACTTCTGAGCACATGACAGTAACAGTGGTAGTGTCAATTGTCTCACTGTATGCGTCATTATGAGTTGATAATGACGCTGACTGCCCAATATTAGCCGATTTTTGTGGTATTTCTATACAAGACACTTCTACAAAAGAGTTTTAGCTATGCCAATACAAAAATTGTTTTCATTTAAATAAATGTGTAAACAACTCTAAGTCAATTTTATAAGTTACTGGTTGTGACGTCATTGCTAGTAGATATTTATTGAAATCTATTATTTATAATGTGAGCCATTTGGTTTTGACAGGTGCCGATTGAACTGATAGACGAGTGGAATAGTCCACTAGGTTGATAATAATAATTCCCATTTGTCGTGTAGAGTGTAGACTATTTAAATGGTTTTTCATGTAAATATTCAGTAATTGCTTGATCGTTTCTGGATATATATAATGTACGAGTATCACCAAAGGCATTGCATGCGTAGACGACGAAAAAAAAGCGGGGAACCGGCTTATGAATGTACTTACGTTAATTTTTAAGAGGCAAAGCTATAATATATACTATATAAGTAACGAACAAGGGTAGTATCCGTGGAGGTTAATAGCAACAGCTGAAATAAACTGATATCTGAATTTAATAACCGTTTTTGTAACCATTGAAGAGCTTAAGTAATTTACGTACTTACGGGCGCTTAGCTTACTATCGTCACCGCTGAACTCGATCGATTGCCGATTGACAAAAACCAAAGAGCTATGAGGTTATAATGTTAGTGACGTAGAGCTTCTCAGCCGGCTTAGCAACGCGACTTGTTCGCTGAAGCGGCTGAAGTATTTCGTATCATTCGAGAAGCCGTATCGAGACTATCGAGTGGCCGCCGCGTCACGTCTCACGTCGCCACGTCACGAACGCTGCAATCTAATTAACGATTGAAACTTGTAATTAGGACTGAAGTGGAGTTAGCGTTAGGAAAGAGTGTACGAGAGTGCATCTGAACTACGCCTGTAGTTTAATGATAGTGTTTTTCTAGTCAAGGCAATTTGCGCGTTTTATTAATTGTTTTGTTAATGGGGATGTTACTTCACATAATAAACTTACTTTACTTTAGTACTTAGTACTGAGGACTTATGGGATTTACATAAATTCATATTAAATTCTGAATAAATTGTGTAGATTCAATTAAATTGGCTATCATACATTCAGTTGAACTGTCTTATCACTAGTCACTAAATCATTACGTCCGGTACAATACCTGTATTATTTATTTATATTTGTATTGTACCTGTATTTTTGTATGATTTAGTGACTAGTGATAAGACAGTTCAACTGAATGACTACCAGGGTAGCTAGAGGAATTCAAAACTGATGAATAAAAATTAAAAAGAGTTCAAAGGTGCTCATAAAAAGTTTTTATTAAAAACGTATGAAGGTGGTAACTTGTCTACCAGCCAAACGACTCTCTTACTTCCGTCTTGAAAAGAGAATGGCTTCAACCAATAAAATGAATGGCTCATTACAGGCAAGGATGTTTACTTTTGGAGAATGACTTCGGTGTGTGAGACGATACCTCTTTACTTTTTACACTGGAATAGTCGTAGCAGATATACACCAATTGGATAAAATATTATGGTATTTAGAAAGTATATAATATAACAAACTGATGCCAGTTTTTGTGATCAATTTATAGATCAATAAACTACTGCATTCACCGACATTAAATTTTCATTGTTGTTTTTCAGAAGCGGCCACCCGACAATTCGTTTTATGTGAAGACCTGCAACAAAAATCCTAAGAAAACGAAATGGTGGTACCACGGTATGTACAGACACATTCATTTATTTTTGTTTATCAAAGTGGACAATAACTCTCATACAGATCTGAAGTGTGATCGGTAGAAGTCATACAAAACATTTGGAGACGTTGAGATGATTTTAGCAAAAAACTTTGCATTTTTAGATGTATCATACCTACAATAGTTGATTATAATTTTTCTTTAGATGTATTGATGATATAGACTGAAATGGATCTTCAGTGTCAATGGGTCCAACCTTTGGAGGTTCAGTAGCTTACAGGAGATTGATAAGTTGCAATTCAAATGGTAAAACTTTGCTTACCGAGCAAGTAGTTCTGGGTTCGATTCCCTGCTGGGGCAAATATTTTTGACACAAATGACAAAAGTGACGTCTGATCTAGTGCGGAAGTGAGTTTTTAGCGAGGGTTCTAAATATTAAATTAAATCAGGGAAGCATGTTTTTACTTTTCAAACAAAGATCATATTTTAAAAAGAAGGTAATTGTTTCCATGTTATCTTAAATGTAGTGCATGACCAACACAACGTGGCCCACATTGACTGATGATAAGACGAAATCCACGTATCAATATAAGTTGTTATCAATTCCAGATGACTCAGTGTAACGGCACACCGCGGCTATTATCGAGCAAGGACGATAAAATCTCAACTTGTGATAAGTGTTATCGATGCAGTGTTAACATATAATGTTATGTATATACGAGTGGTTGCGGAGTGTGTGCGGCCGGCCTTATTTCAGTGCTAGTTAAATCTTATCGAGTGTGTGCAGCGTTCCGTTTTGTCTATGGATTTTGTTGCCAGTATTGGCCGTTAGGTGTTGCCAGGTTGCCACGTGCTAGGTGTTTTATTTAAATTAATGAGATTATTGGTGTTCATAAAGTGCTAGTTACTGGCTCTGTTAGTTGGCGTTGGACATATTTAAAATTAAATATCTAAATGTATATGCTACGTAATTCATATTATGCACATTGGTTTGATTGATTATTAGAATGATTGGCTTTACAAGGGACAAATTGTCTCGACATTCCTGTTGTTATTTGGAACGCATAGAAAACTGTTTCTTTCGTTCTATAGTTGTAAATAGGCTCCAAAAATAAATTGAAATGAACGAGGAGGGTTTGTTATGTATTACAGTGCCAGTAATTAGCATTACATAACGCTTTATTTATATTTCAGTCAAAGTATATGTAATTAATTTTGTATGCTTTTTATCACTTAAATATTAGCAAATAAATTGTGTTGAAGTTTCCTGCTAATTTAAATGTGAAACAATTCTCATAATTTCTTTAATTTTAGTTGTGGGTTAATTAATTTGAATGCAGTTTAATTTTTCGGTATTTGGGCGGCAGTACAAAAATAATATTTTTTCAAAACTAGAAATATATTTTATGTAGATATTTTTAGAAATCCCCGATCACTCCAATACGTGGTAGTTTACAAAACATGAGAATTATCCCTTAGTCCTGGAAATGCCTAAACAAAGACATCGGATGGTGATGTACACTTTAGGACACTATAAACGCTTTCTTTACTTTTATTATCATTTTAGTTTTGAGATGTCACACCACTACGCTTCTTTTCAACTTTACTGATATGATAACAGTTTAAAAGTTTACTATTATGTAGTCTGTCGATGAAACGTATTTACGAGTTTTCATTTAGTTTTCAAAATTTTAAACTGGACGTTTTAAAATTTTTTTCGGCACCGTATTTTTCTTTTTCGTTGAAATATTTTTTCATAGTATGTCCCTACCCCTAAATAATTGACTTATACAAAATAGTAATGAATGCTGCTGGTATAGTATTTTTGAAGTGCTATTGAATGTCTGTTCCAAGCTTTGCATATAATGAATGTGGCCATAGTGTATCGTAACTTAAAAATATTTAATCGATAGACTATATTCTTTATTTTCCCGTCACCGGCGATTGATTCTATATTTGTCACGATATATAACTGTAGGGTAATAGGGTATGAAATCAAATAATAATATTGTAATCTATAAATAAAATTATCCGTTGCATGGTTTTGCTGTAATTCGTTAATGTTCATTTATGGTTGTACTAAATTGCTTACGTTTAATATATTGATGTGTGAGGATGAACGGGGTTAGGAGGTGATTTTTTTATGAAGTTGTTAATTTTTGGCTAAGTTCATCCTCATAATTATGTCGCAGTGTAGTCAGTTCAGCTGTTTAAAATGATTTATAGTTAGTGAAATGCGTACTCCTTGATATACCTACTGTTAGATATATTGTCTGCTAAGTCGACTGTACTATATTGTGATGTGTATTTTATATGTGCACAGACACGGAGCCCGCTTTACTTAACAGATTTTGTTAGATGTTAGATTATATATTAGTCTGATTGGGTTCTTATCTTACTGCAATCAATGAGGAATAAAAATGAAAATGGCATCTGAAACTTGACGTATTTGTAAAGACGTGAAGTTTTTCATTAGTTTACATGATGATGTCTGATTAATTCTTTTTTAATAATTTTATTTTATTGCCTTTTTATTATTTTTATAGACTTATTTACCTAGCTGCCATTTTCAATTGTATTCTTTATTGTAATGAGTAGTAGCTAGCCCGTTATTAAATTGATGTGGCGATTTTCGTGACATGAAGTTATGTGATATACGAGTACCTTTTTTTGAAAATTCTATATGTAATTTTTTTTCGTTATTTTTTCAGTCTAATGACTTTAGCAAACGTGTAAAGCTATGGTTTAATCATTATGATATCGTTTTCAATGTTAATAATCTGGGATGGATTGTCAATTATAACTTATAAGGGTGAACATGTTAAATTACAAAATGTAATGACAAAAAAATGCCCCTTACAAAGCAATAAAAATGTTTTATATAATTAAGTACAACTATAACTTATTAAGATAGGATACTCATTCATTCGGGGAGGTGGTTTACAAGAATACGGGATATTTCCTGAAGTTGTAAGTATTATACATATTGTAATCTTTTAGTGAACAGATTTATTCACTGCTTAGTGTATTGGTAAAGCTAGTGGCCAATATTTTATATATTAGACTCGGAATAAACAATTTATGAGTGCTTTGAAACAAAAATTAGTTGTGTTGTTTTACTTAATTACTAATTACTGTTCCTTGCTGCGAAGGTTACTAAGACTATTAGTATAGGTAACTCGCTTCGGTTTGCAAAATGATATGTAATGTTTAAGGAATTATATATAATTTAGCATTAGTTGGTACATGAAATTCAGATTCATTTATCAATTTTGTCGTATCACTTTAAATTCCATCCCAGAATGCTTGATTACAAGAATACATGGCTATTTTATAAACATTTTTGAATTCAAATATTATTTTCAACATTCATGTAGGTTTTTTAAACCACTATAAAATTTAAATATAATAGTAGGTTTCATATAATGTATTCCTTTATAGTGATGTGTGATACATGTAGCAACGAATTCGCTGGTCTCATTTTGTATTATTGCTGAAGTAATAAAATATTATGTTACTCGGTCAAGTCAAATTGCATACTGAGAAAAGTCTTCAAGATTAGATGTTACGCGCAAATTATTTGCTAATCAGTTGATACTTGAATGATAAAATCAACATACCCACAGTATAAACTATCAATTCCATATTACAGTATATTCTGCTCAAATTGCTAAAAGACAGGCTAGTCAATATGATGTCAGATTTGAATTCCGCAAAGTTTTGCTTATCGTCGTTGCGGCTTCAAGACCTCCTATGTGTAAAAAATCAGCTTTTTGAGGAAATCGATAAAAATTAAGTTTTGTTTAGCAAGCACATAGGTGATTTTCAGAACCGGCGTTGCTTGGGGGGCACGAGGTGGGGCGACGGCCTAGGGCGCCAAATTTGGAGGAGCGCCCCATTTGGGGTGAGGAGCATAAAAAAGGCAATTAATAAACATACCCATTGGTTCAGCAAAAAAATTTTCGAGTAAAAAAGTTTGATTTTTAAATTCTTACTTGGGCGCCACAATATTCTTGCCTAGGGCGTCAGTGGCCCTAACGCCGGCACTGGTGAGTTTGAATTTGGTGAGATGGAAACGTCGTACACACATGAGTTTTTGAATTCGATAGTGCTTCAAAATGTAGAATCGTTTGTCGTAAAAAAGTGATTTTGCCAAGTGACACATAACACTTATGAGGTCTTAAAGTCGTAACGACGTTATATCGAAGCACACTGGAGTATATTATTTGTCTATAGCGAGCGTTGTTGAATTGTTTACGAAACGAGCCCAATACAAAATCACTGGCGAATCAGTGCAGTGTCACGGACTAGTATTGAACCCGGTCCCGCTTTATTTATTGAATAAATATAGTTAAACATCAACCGTTGTTTCTTTTATTCTGCATTTGTAGGCAACCAGTTCTGCTCAGGTTAGAGAATACCTATTTTTGTAATAAACATAAGTTTTATTTTTAAAACATGTGCTGAGGAGTTTCTTTACGGCTTTTCTTCTCCATGACAAATCACCTTTCCGAAAAGCTGGTAGATTAAAAAAATGACGTGCATAAGCGATACCTACACGAATAAAAGATTATTTTATTTCATTTCATTAAAATTTTAATAAATATTTTTTTTTATGGAAATAGCCGGCAAACGAGCTGAAGATCGACCTGATGGTAGTGTCTATCGTCGCCCATGAACATCAGCAACACCAAAGGCATCAAGGGAGGGAAGAAAAAGAAAGAAAGAACTAAAATTTAACCCATTTAAATTTTACATGGCTGCTTGGGAAAAAACAAGATTTGATTGGTTGAAGAATGGGTCCTTAACTGTTAATCCTTCTATGGTGTAGTTGTTAACATTCTAAACTACTGGGCTTGTTTTTCTTTTTATTCGTTTTTTTATGCAGTCGAGTTTTTTGATCTTTTAATTATCTTGCACTATAGGGTACAGTATTAATACACGATGGCCAGTTTGTTACGTGTGTAACATACACGATAGACCCAATACAATACCCTTAAGCAGCAATCAGCAAGGACGTCATGGGTGGTAAAAACACCCTTTATGAATATTCAGCCAATAACCTATCCATAGGTTATTGACGACAAAAAATTGTCACCAAACAGCGGCATACGGGTATCACCATTACAATCCAGAAGTGGCTAGCACTTCAGTAATTCATGTTTTATATAAACGCCGCGATACATTCGTTAGGGTGATTCAGAAACTAGTACAACGCCATCTGTTGGCACGTAACGACAACAATTAATACAAGCCTGTGCTATTCACTAGCCTCAGAGTCACTAACGGTTACTTTAATGATTATTCGCTCCATAATAACGAATCACCATACAAACACTGTACTAAGGAGCGATTTAAGTAACCGTTAGTGACTCTAAGAGTTGGGCCTTAAGTCAGTGGCGTAGCTAGCCCTAAGGAGGCCCCATATCAATATTTGTTGTGGGACCCCCCTCAACGTCATCTGTCAAATACATATAAAAGGAGTGCCAATCTGTACAGTAGTGGTCGTAGGCCGCTGGCGAGCTTTTTTTTGGGAGTGTTAGTGGGGGCGCCGTATAATTGATACGGCGGTAGCTACGCCCCTGGCTTAAGTCTTATAAAAAGATATAATAATAAACCTTTAATTCAGGCAACGAGGCCCATCATAAATACCTTACAGACTAACATACATACAGCAATACAGTAGGAATATAGCCCTGTGTACGGTCCCCAAAGTATTACTCCCAAATAGATACAACTGTTCACTGAGCACAAGAGAGTTTATTCAAAGAAAACATTTTACCTTATGTTACGGCTAAAAGATCTCAACAGCGTGATTCAGAAACTGGTACAGCGCCATCTAGTTTCGGTTTAAAGAACTTTATTTCTCATTAAGACAAATGTCACTTACATGAGAATATTTAAGCATATTGAGTAATAAATATTGAATCTAGTGCGGGTAGAAGACAAATATTTTATTGGTTGTTGATACTAAGAAGCGAATTCTCTGCACGCGTACTTGTTATAAGGCGGTGGTCCAAGTCAAGAGAGGTTTCGTATTTTTACTCAACTGCCAAAGAAGGGTTATGTTTTTTGCACGTATCTTGTATGGTTTTTTTTATAGTTAGGATAGTGGCTCGTTATTATAAATATGCGTAAATAATTTATTTTTGAAAATATTTAGAGAAGCCGCTTCTTTCACAGATTTTGGAAGTTTATTATATAACTGTGCTCCCCTAAATGTTAAGTTATTCTGTCCATAGTTTGTTCTAGTGTTAGGCAATACAAGGTGACTGGCTCGACGTGTTGCGTATTTATTTGTTTTAATTTTTGTTTCGAATGTTATCTGTGAATGAATCTGTTTGTGAATTATTTTGTATATAAGTATGCATGTGTTATATATGTAAAGTTGCTTAATATTAAGGAGTTTTGTTTCTTTGTAAATTGTTGTTGTTGGTGTCAGGTAGTCGTAATGGTGTAAAATTTTTATTATTTTATTTTGAAGGATTTGGACTGGTTATAAACTAGTTTTACTAGCATTACCCCATATTTCTAGGAGATATACTAAATGAGGCTTCACCAGGGAATTGTATATTAGAAGCCGCGTTTTTCTTGGAATGCAACGAACTATTTTGTGCAATGAGCCCAGCAGAGAAAATAGTTTGCTTTTAACATGCTGTAGGTGTGCATTCCAAGTTAAATTGCTGTCTAGTATTAGTCCAAGATATTTTTCATGATTAGTTCTTTGTAACACCTTTTCGTTTATACTTAGATTATTATTAATATGTATTTTTTTATTTTTAGCACAAAACACAGTGTATGAAGTTTTGGATGTATTTACCGTTAAAAGATTGTATTGAAACCATTTCTGTAGTATATATAAATCATCTTGAGCATGTTTTATAAGTTCATTTATATTATGGCCAAAATAAAATAAACATGTATCGTCGGCATAAAGTGTGAGGTGACCCTGCAATCCAGCTTGGTGTATGTTGTTTACGTACACTAAGAACAACAATGGTCCTAAAATGGAGCCTTGTGGTACGCCACAGGTTAGCAGCTGGGGACTACTCTGGTGGGAACCCATTTTTACAACCTGATATCGGTCACTCAAATATGACTTTACCATTTTGTATACGGTTCCAGTTATACCAATGCTCTCCAATTTTCTCAGTAGTAGAGAGTGGCTTATTGTATCAAAAGCCTTTTTAAGATCGATAAAGACTCCCAGAGCTACTTGTTTTTGGTCGATCTTTGTTTTTATAGTGCTTACCAAGTCAATAGATGCCCCAAGGGTGTTTGATTTGGGCCGAAAACCGTATTGTTGATCATATATAAAATTAATTTCTGTAAGGTAGTCGTCTAGTTTTTTGTATACGATTTTTTCCAAAATTTTGGATAGCATTGGCAGAACTGAAACTGGTCGGTAGTTTCCCGGGTTTGATTTAACACCAGTCTTATAAATTGGAGTAACTTTGGCTATTTTTAAACTGAGATGGTATTTGGTTTGCTAATTGTGTCCCTATATTTGCAAAAAAATTATTAAACATTTCACAAATATCTACTGGATCTCTTACCACTACTCCATTTTCCGATATTTATTTATTTATTTATTTATAAACTTTATTGCAAAACCTACTAGCTAGGTCTACAAAGGGCGAACTTAATGCCATAGGGCATTCTCTCCCAGTCAACCCATGGTGTAGGTGAGAGGTTGTGGTAGGTGGTAACAATAATTATTAAACAAAGGTGCAATATGACAATAATAATACATAATAATAAGAAGTAATATGTATACTTAACTATAAATTAATTATTTTAATAGAATACTTATATAACTTTAATTTATATACTAATATAATAATAATAATATACTAATAAATATCATAATCTCGTTTTTAAACGAAAACCTTAATGAATCTCTAAAGAACAGCAGAGGATTTAAGATAATGATCTTTGACCAATCTCTTAAAGGTCTCTTTAGTGGGGGCTTTCCTAATCTCCAAGGGCAGTGCGTTCCAGAGTAGTGTCGCCTGAAAAGTAAAGGAGTAATTGTAGAAACAGGTTTTAGAAGATGGTATTTCCAATTTAAGAAGTACAGAGGAGCGAGGTACTCTATCGTGGGAATCACGAAGATAATGAAAATTGCTTTTAAGGTATGAAGGGGTGTTAGGATCGTTAAGAATAGAGTACAGCAATAGAAGAATCCTAGAATTACGCCTTTGACGAATGTTGAGCCATTTTAGCTGCTGTCGGGACTGGGAGATGTGGTCAAATTTACGTAAACCAAAAACATAGCGGATGCAATTGTTAAGAAGGCGTTCTAGTTTATTAAGAAGTTCCTCTGTTAGGTCAGGGTAGCATACATCACCGTAATCAATGATGGGTAATACAAGAGTGTGGACAAGCATAAGCTTAGTCCTCTGAGGCAGGAAGTGTTTAAGTCGATTGAGGGCGTGCAGCGTGGCTACCACCTTGCGGCTGGTTTCCGCAATTTGTGTTCTCCAACTAAAAGCACGATCAATGTAAAGGCCGAGGTTCTTTACCGAATTACTAAGAGGTATCATGGAGCCATTGTAGTATATAGGAGGCACGGTGGTAACCTTAGCAAGTAGTCCTGAGCTTCCCACCAAGATTGCTTGGCATTTGTTAGGGTTAACTGTTACTCCGTAAGAGGTGGACCAATCTTTGAGAGCATTCAGGTTTGCGTTTATTTCATCGATGGCGGTGTGAAGGTTATCGACGCTAGTATGTACGTAAAGTTGTAAATCGTCAGCATACAGATGATACGGACAGTTGAGAAGTGCAGTGAGAGAGTTTATAAAGATAGAAAATAAAACAGGAGAGAGAATGCCGCCTTGCGGCACGCCAGTTAGTAGGTCTACCCAGTTCGAGGACAAATTGCCTAAACGGACTGACTGCTGGCGGCCGCGAAGATAAGACGAGAACCAGTCCAAGGCTGTTGGTGAAAAGTTTAGGTGGTTTAGAATAGCAAGTAGGATATCATGGTCCACTGTGTTGAAGGCGTTTGAAAAGTCAACAAGCACTACTACCGAGAGACATCTGTTGTCCATGGCACGTCTGAGGTCATCCGTCACCTTAACAAGTGCAGTAGTAGTGCTATGGCCAGGACGGAACCCCGATTGATATTCACTCAGCAGGTTATATTGAGATAAAAAGGACGAGACCTGCTTATGTACTTATTTTTGAAAGGAATGGGAGAATAGAAATGGGACGAAGGTGATTAGGTAAGGTGGGATTTTGGGTTTTCGGAATTGGGTGGACGTAAGCTTTTTTCCAGATGGAAGGATACTCCCCAGAGGACAGTGAAAAATTAACAAGATGCGTAATTGTGGGGAGTAAGTCGTCTAAAATCATGTAAATCATGTCTCTGCTCACATCATCACAACCTACTGCCTTGGACTTGATTGCTAAAATCGTCTTTTTTACTTCGTCAAGATCAACAGAGGAGAATTCAAAACTGGGCGATGAGAGAGGTACCGATGACGCAATGGAAGAAACCAGAAGAAAGATATCAGATTTGGGGGAGCACAATTATTGAAAATTTTGTTATTAGAGAGAGTATTGATAAGTTTCCACATTTTCTTGGGTTTGCTTGCGCATTTCGTGAATTCTCCGTAGAAATATGTGTCTTTTGTGCTCTTAATTAGTGTTGCTAGTTTGTCTCTTTTAGCCTTAAAATCTATTTCTAATTGATTATTGGTCGGGTCCTGTTTAAATTTACTCCATAGTTCATTCCTTTCGTTAATTCCTGTTATTATTTGTCTATTTATCCATTCTTTTTGTGGTTCGTTTATTGTTTTATACCTTTTTATCTTGGTTTCAGTAATGACTTTCTTAATGAATTCTTCTAGACTCTTGTAATCGTGTATAATATTTTCTATATTAGATGATTCAACCATTTTATACAATATCTTGAAGTCTGTCGCTTCGTACTGTACTCTTTGTTTCTGAGGAGGTGGTGTTCGTTTTAACTCTAGGTAAATGTTCTTGTGATCAGATAAGGATGACTCAATTATAGCCAGATGAAAATTGTTATTTTTTAGATTAGTGGAAACATGATCAATAATAGTTTTTGTAGTTGCCGTCTCACGGGTGCAGTATTCCGGATTAATTTTATTGATTATCTTGTATTCGGATTCAGTGATCATTTCGGTGTAACGCCTAGTTGTGCTTTCAGAGTTTAATAGGTTAATATTTGTGTCTCCAAAAACGATAGTTCTCTTATTTTGTAGGAGTTGTTCTTCATAATTGCATAGAAAGTCAGTAAGATTCGAGTGTCCAGGCTTGTATACAACCCCTATATTTAGTGAGTACTTGTGGAGATATATACCCAAATAGTTGTTCCCACCGATATAGGATCCAGTCGTAAGTTCGTGTTTTAAATCGTTATGAACGTAAATGGATACACCTCCACCAACTCCATCTTGTCTGATATTATAGTGGTGAGTATAGTTTTGTATATAAAACTGCTGAGCCTGGTCATCTGATTTTATCCATGTCTCAGTTAATAGGACAACGTGTATACGTTTTTTGAAGGAGTGGAGTACCTATACATGTTAGTTCGTCGAATTTGCCTGGCTTACATATGCTTCTTACATTTGCGTAGAAAAAATTAAGGCTTGACTTACTAGTAAGTATGTTCTGGTAATTATTTAGTGATTGGTAGGTAGTTTCTTCTTGTTTGTTTAGGATTGCATTGGTGGTTTTGACAAAGTTTGGATTTATTAGTTTTTTGGGCGAGTGATTGTAGTGATTTTTGGCGTTCCTTTTACATACTTTATTGTTATATCGTTCTCTCCGTTTTCGATTCTCTGTGCCAGCTCCTTCTTCAGATTTTTCATGTAATTTTGTTGTGCCGGTGTTTGATCCGAGAATATCTTAATACCACTTGGAAGTTTACCTTTATTACGTAGAGGCATTTTTACAGTGTGTGAAGATTCAAAACAAGCTTTTACATTGCGGTCTTTTGTAGGATCGTACTTTCCGAGTCGAAAAATTCGATTCGAAAAAGTTTCATATTACTGAATCACACTGCTGAGTGCGAAACACAATACTTAACACCCTGTTTTATGGAAGTGATTGAAAAACAGTATTCATAAAGTTTAATGGTGTCAAAACCTTATTGTGAAGATATAGAAGGGGCTTATTTTTTTCTTTCTGGTTTCTTTTTACGCAGTCGGGTTTTTTCTTTTTTTTTCTTATTATTTTTTATTGGAATTTGCAGGGATACATTATCTTTTGTGTTGTAGATTACTTGACGATGGTGTAGTGTAGGTAAGTACCGCTACATACACATCTATAGACAAACTGTCTAACCTAAAAATAATGTACTTTTCTGAAAAAATCCTGTAATTTTCTTAAATGTTCTTTTCTCATATAGTCCTTTAAAAAAACATTTCAACTCATTTGAACCGTATTAAGGAACTTGTTCTTAAGTTGTGTTGAGAAAGTAATACAAATAATACAATGCAATGTTGTACACGATTACTATGTAAATTTTATAGGATACAAAAAATAACAACATAGATGTTAAAATACTTTATTAACTTGATTTTTACTTATGTAGGTATCTGTTATTTTAACAACTGCCTCAATGTCACATAAAGGTAAGTACACACTATTATAAATACAACCAAAGGGCATTGAACCTAGTTGGCATACCTACAAGTACCGCCATTTTGAAAAATTTTCGTTTTGAACTCAAATATTTAGAAATATCACTTACGACATTTTATTACCGAATACTTTTTGATTGTAATCACTTACTCCGTCTATTGGTACATGTTTCATCACTGGCCGCCGAAACGAGGTTTTTTCAATATGGCGAACTTGTAGGTATGCCAGGTTCCATACAAAAATGTTCGAACCCCTTTGCTAAAAAATTTACTAATTAATGTACCGAGTTGGGACCTGTGCGGCAACTTTGAATTGCACAATAGATTTATAACTTTACAAGACTTCATTAAAGACTCGATTGCTTGCGTTGCTTGCCTTACGCAGGTTCTGTATGAATATTTTAGCTGTTAAAATTGGGTGAAAAAGGGGCGCATTGGGGGCGCCACGTTTGAAAAGGTTTGAAATGTTGGAAGGGCGCCATTGAGCTGCTAGTCGGCTCCCCGACATGATGGGCGCCCCGTATGATTGAGACGTCTAATACTGCGCTAGTTTCCGCCCTGGCGTGTCTGCAGGCGGCAATGGCGTTTAAAATCAAGAAAAAGTACTTATTTGTTCCGTTAAGTAATCAATAATACCTATAATACTTGACACACCATAAATAAAAGAAATTATTTTGAATTTATTTGTGAACCTTGCCACAGAGATTTCGCAGTTTTAACTCGTTCGCCGCTACACTAGTCCCAAATATACGGCCATAAATAAGTACAACATACAAAAACATAAGCGTCTCGAATATATAATAATAATTTACACAAATATTCACAGCCTTACTCTAATTAGGAAAAATATAATTTATGTATTAACATAATTATTCGTTTTATAAATAGACTAAGTTACTAGCTATATAGGTGTTATTAAATAATTACATTATTACTTTTACGAATACATCACAAACCTGCGATATGCCGATGATATAGTCATCCTGGCGGGATCCCTGGTTTTAAGATAAACATGGACAAGATGAAATTCATGTCGAATGTCCATGTCACCGTCTGCGGAAAAAATATCGAAAACATTTCATCGAATTACAATTCGCCGAACACAATACATCGAAAAAACTTTTCGTCGACTAACAAAACGTAGAACAACCAAGTCATCGATTGACATTTCTTCGAATAGCATTACGTAGAATAACCATTTAATCGCATGGCAAATAATCGAATTACATTTCGTCGAATGTCATTTCATCGAATGTCATTTCATCGAATATCATTTCATCGAATGTCATTTCATCGAATGTCATTTCATCGAATGTCATTTCATCGAATGGCAAATCATCGAATGGCGATTTTTCTTGTTTAAAAGATTTAAAGATTTTATTATTAACAGAAACAATTTTATGCTTTTTATAACCTTTTTGTATTTCTTATTTTTTGATCAATAACAATTTAATATTTTTCTGTACATAAAAATTTTAGGTTTACTTTCTTCCTTGAATCATTTTTTTTCAAAACGTTTACGTTAGTGACAGAAACGAATCGTTGCAAAACCGACTCCACGTAGTCTTGTTTGCCCTACCCCTAGAGTGTAATGTAAACCCGCGTAGGCGCGGAGGGGCGAGGCGGCCCGCGAGCTAAGGAGCAGGTGGTTTTAATGCTCGCCGCAGCAGCTGAGGCTGGCCGGCGCAGCCGGCCAGCAAGCCGAAGCTGCGGTGGTGAGCATTAAAAGCATCTGCGACGATAAGCTCGCGTGGGACCGCCGGAGCCCCGCAGCGCCGGAGCCGTGACAGAAACTGTGCTTGCTATATGTTGCATGCTGCTTACGTCTTAGTGCTGCCTTTCAGGGATGTGTGACGTTTGAAATAATAAAAAAAATATTTATTAATGATCATATGAAAATTATATCATTCGATTCGGCCATATATTGTTATTCGGTACATTGTCATAATATTATATTGTCATTCGATATATTGTCATTCGATATATTGTAATTCGATATATTGTAATTCGATATATTGTCATTCGATGAACTGTCATTCGATGAAATGACATTCGATTAATTGTTTTCGATGAAATGTTAATTCGATTAATTGTGTTTTCGATGAAATGATCATTCGATTAATTGTGATTTCGTTGAAATGTCGATTCGATTAATTGTAATTCGATGAAATGTGTTCGATTAAATGTCATTCGATGAAATGTTTTCGATGATTTTTCCGCAAATCCATGTCACACCCATACCGGTTGTTGTTGTCGACGAGTACATTTACCTGGGACAAATGATCCAAATGGATAAGTTCAACTTCGAGACAGAAATTACTCGTAGAATCCAACTCGGATGGGCTGCGTTCGGGAAAATGCGTCATATCTTGTCGTCCAAAACACTACCTCAGTGCCTGAAGTCGAAGGTGTTCAAGCAGTGTTTGTTGCCAGTGATGACATACGGCTCCGAGACGTGGTGCTTTACTGTCGGCCTAATCCACAAGCTCAAAGTCACACAGCGAGCTATGGAGAGGTCTATGCTCGGTATTTCTCTACGGGATCACGTCAGAAATGATTAAATCCGTAGACGAATTAAGATAACCTATATAGCCAAAACAATAAGCCGGCTGAAGTAGCAATGGGTTGGCCATATAGTTCACAGGACCGATAACCATTGGGGAAGAAAGGTCCTCGAATGGCGCCCACGTCTCGGAAAACGGAGTATAGGACGCCCCCCGACCAGATGACTGACTGATGACCTGAAGAAGACAGCGGGCATCCCATGGATTCAGAAGGCTCAGGACTGGTCAGAGTGGCGCAATGGATGGATTATTACTTTTCACAATTAAATGCTATACGAAAGATAATAAAAAATCTGCCAAATGCGCAAATTGTTACAAGTTTCATTGGCTTAAGGACGTTTATATCTTTACAAAGTTAAATTTACAAACGACAGTACAGTCGTAACACTAGTGGCGACATCTATGAGTTGTCTACTAGTAAGCCAGTCGCTCACTCGCTACTTGGTGTATCTATATCATTCTCATTGTACGAGAAAAGAGATTTCCTATGTTTTCATACAACTTAACGTATATACTACCAACATCCATACATAGAAGTACTCTTAATCTTCATAAAAATCTATTGCTATTTAAAACAAAGTGCAGAAACACTGACATTGAAATTGATTTACTACTTATAGGTAATTATAGTGCTTTTAAAGCTAGCATACAATTACATATTAAAATGTTTCATTAATTTTAGTGCTTGTTCACACTGAACTGGCGGGCGCGGGCGCGGTGAACGCTACATACACCGCACGCGCGTTTTGATGTGAACACTTTAATAGTAGGTCATATGTTTGATATTTCGCGACCGCGCCCGCGCGTTCAGTGTGAACAAGCACTTAGTATTTGACTACAATCCCTTCACAATCTACGTCTTCTCATAATTAGGAGCACAGAAATTCAAATTCATCATTCAAATCGCCTCGCTGGGAATCGAACCCAGGGCCCTTGACGCGGCGATCCGGCATGGTAACCATTGCGTCACACAGGTCGTCATACAATGCATTTATAATCTTCTATACTATAATAAAATTCAAAGGGCAAATTTACTGTACATTGAATATTTTTTAAAAATTTTGATTAGGGGGCACTTCAATAACGTGTTAGAGCCCAAAAATATTTTTTTTAGAATTATTGTCTGTCTGTCTGTCTGTCTGTCTGTCTGTCCGGGCATCACATGAAAACCCTTGAACGGATTTCGATGAAAATTGGTAAAGTTGTTACTAATACTCCGGGTCATATTTTAGGATACTTTTTATCCCGGAAAGTTAAAAGGTTTCCCTGGGAAACGGGATGAAAGTTTGTATGGAATATTTTTAAAACATCAACCGATTCGCTTCAAATTTGCCACAAATGTTCCTTGCTTAAATTGATGGAACATATATTTTTCAGTTTTTCAAAATTTTGCAAAAAAAAGAAAAAAATACAAATTAATGTGAGTATTGCTTATTTTTCAATACCCGCTCCTGGAGGAATCCTTTGTGATTTTATCGTGGGTTTTAGTATATAAATTACTCAATCTATGTACTTCAATATAAATTCACCGTTTTTTAAATTTCCTTCTGCAAGAGGTACAAATAAGGTAAAACATAATTTCCGTATGCGAAGCTGCGGGCAACAGCTAGTACAACAATAAAAATACTTTTACTCGTCAACATTACATAAAATACTGTTACTCTTTCTTACAAGACTGACAAACTGTAATTTACAAATTTTGAGTTTAGCATTATATTTTTTTATCATGATAAGTTCGTAAATGACCCATACTTATAGTTGAGTTGGTAATAGAGTAGTATAGGTAAGTTAGTAAGATTTTTGTCAGTCACCTAAAGAGCTTCTTTCCTTAACAGACAATATAAATCAAAATCATCCGTCTCTTCTGAAAGTTCGATAAACCTCTTATTTTTTTCAATGCAAACTTAACCAGTTATTGCACTAACACTGACCTACGTTTCCAGTTTAAGTAACTTGTCCACATAATGTTGATGATCAAACCTGGACGCAATTATACCTTCAGTAACTTTAGGGCCGGCACTCGTGCTGTACATTAGATTATGCCCCTTTAGGGTCGTCAGTTTACCATCTAGAGACTTCATTATGGCATCCCCTGCGCATATATCCCACTTCTTTATAACACTAGCGTGCAGATATATATCGTATGTTCCATTGATGACTTCCATGATCTTGTAGCCAGCGCCCCCTTGTGGCGAGATGAGCGTATCAGGACCGAAAGCTTTTGTAGCCAGCTTCTTCACTTGGCCTGAGTGTGAGCGGGACACCACTATCCGTGGATGTTCTCGATGCTCGTCTTTCTGGAAAGCAAAATTATACTCTGATTTCATAATGAGTAATCTGGTATTATTCGAAGCTATTGGGTGACTGACTTCACTGAAAGTGAAGTCTACCAATCCATGTATAGGCAGCATTGTGAAAAACACATGCCTGATTTCAATTTTTTTTATGGATATAGCCAACAAAAGAGCTGACAATCCACCTGATGGTAAGTGGCTATCATCACCCATGGACATCAGCAACACCAAAGGCATCAACTGATGCGTTGCTGGCCAAGAAAAAGAGAAGAAAAAATTAAAATGTGTGCAATTCACACGTGGTAGAAGTGAAACCTTCAAAATTTTTGTTTTCAAGATAATGAGACGAATGTAAAATTTCGGGAAGATGATAAATGTAGGTTTCACTACTTCGCTCCACTCCGCTCCGCCCCGCTCCGCTCCCCTACCCCTCACTCCTCTACCCTACCCCCGTACAATGCTTCCTATCTCACTTTAGAATTTACGTGTTTGTCTCTTTTTACTGGACAGTTTCGTTTCATAAAATTTCAAGTCACCCCCGTACTAAAGAAGTTTTCACTTCAATAAGGAAACAGTTATAGCAACCTGCAATACAATTAAACAAATCCAACAAAGATCCATAATTTCCAACTCACATGCACAGCTTGCGGCATATTGCTGGAGGTCATCTTGGTGTTCCAGCCCCAGTAGGTGCGCAAGGAGAACGGGAAGTGGATGACCCCCAGAACGGGGATCCCCCGCACCGCCACACACACCATCGTTGTCACATATTGGAACAGGCTCTCTGGAATTGATCGTTGAAATATTTAGAGCCTGCATAAATATTCGTAGGAACTATATGACCTTACCAAATGAATCTGCTGTAATTATGTTTGAGCGATTTTCCGCTAAACAAAAAGAGGATCAAATGAGTCTAAAGTTAACAAATAGTGCTACTGCGACACGAGTTACTGGATTCCTAGAGTGTATGGACACTGACTCTTTTGCAGGAAGTTATTAAGCAAACTTGTTGTTTTCATTTATTTTTCAAGGGTCTTAAAATGGCTTTGTTTTAAACTACATATTTTCTTTTAAAAAACATCAATGAACATTGTAAGTAATGATGATAATTATTTTAGTAATTAAAATTTTAAATGAGTTAGTATAAAATCAAAACAAATGATGAATGTGGGTTATTGTATCCTCAATACTTCAGTATGAAATTAAATATATGTTATTCGAATGTATAATGAAATTGAGCAAAATATTGATTAATTAAGTTCTGTAGTGTATTTATCAGAGCTAATTATTTCTACAAATTAACATTACATTTGGGTTTGGTAGTTAAATGATATTTTCCTCATATAGTACGTTACTAAAATAATTCAATTATTAACAATCTTTTGTAAATGTACACCAAGTTAATAGTGATGACAAAATGACGTTCCTAGTTTCAGTTTGAATTATTATATAACAACAGGAGACTTTAAAGTGAGACTAAAAAAAAAAGACATGTGCAAAGAATACCTGTATATTCCTGAGTAGCGTCCAGTGGGTCAATCCAGATTGTGACATGCTTGCTCTGCACATACTCGTCATTAAGATAGTCAATAGCCTTGTGTTCTTCAGGAGTCGTGTCCCCGCTCAGGTCCAACGAACTTTGGTTCGGGCACGTAGTCTCAGTAGAAGACTCCTCAGACTGAACATCCACTGACGGGAACGTTTTCATCAAGCTGTGGTACATCACGCAGTGAGAGGCATGGTCTGCATCCGTTACGGGGTCGTTAGCACCTTCCAGCGTCTTCCCCTTACTCTTTATATGCAACTCGTGCTTTTTACCCTCCAACACCCTCTTCCCACCCAATTCAGCCGCGTATATTGCCGCTTTTAACAAATACTTCAAGTTAACCACGTCGTTTTTAGTCTGCGGCGTACCTCTGCCACCAGACTGCCAGTAAATTATTAAAAAAATAATAAAAACTAACGTAAAACAAGCGAACTTATTCAAACGGAGAGTGCCACCGAAATTCATTATTTCTTGGGTTGGGTTATGATTGTACTTCTTGTTCTGTTTCTTATTCCGGAATACTAATATGATAATATATCACTTACACCAGTTCAACTCATTATAGATTTATAAAAATTAGAAATTTACATGAACTAAAATAATTGTAAATGTATGTTGATTTGATTTGATTGTTGACGTTACGTTATTATTTCTAATTTCTACGTGACAGATTTTGACTTTTAAGTTTTGAGTGACAACTGTCAGCCGTGCTCAATGAACCAAAGATTCAATATATTTTTGAAGTTCAAAAGCTTTGAGATATCTGTGGTAGCCCGGCTGATAGCTGTTAACCCTTAAATTGACACTGTATGTCGCACCATACACAACATTCAACAAAATCTACAGTCTAAAATAAGACTCGATTTAAAGTTTTCTACTTTTATTCCGATGGTTATATTATTGCACATTTGGTAAAAAAATAAATCCTAGACCTAGAAACATTTCGGTTATTGTAAAATTCAAAATTGCAACGATGAAGAAACAATTGACGTTCGTCAAAGTAAAAAACAATTGTTTTGATTTGATTTTGACTGTATATTATGTGTCTTTCGTTGTTATTTTGTGCTTCAACTGTCTAGAAATACTAATACACGCTAATTTGTACTAAAATAACAAAATAACATATTTTTATTGGGCAACAATCTTGATGTATTTCACCACATACACTGCTAATTTCATAGAAAGTTATACCTATATTTGCTTGTATGACGACACATACATTGCCAATTTAAGGGTATTTTCTTTTGCCCATTTATATTTTTTGTTGTGTTGCCTACTTGCATTTGCTTAGGGGTTTTGTTTTTTTTTCCTGCAGCAAAAGCAACTAACATGCAGTGATGGAATAATTGCATACGTGTCTGCTAAAAAAGCACCTTCTGAGTGTAGCGAAACATCTGCCGAAGAAGAAAATTAACACGCATGTCTCTTATTCTTCTTCACCACCTCCTTCTCTTAATAGTTTTCTACAAAGATGCATACTATATTCTGAAGAGGAGAGTAACAATGATCAAGGCGAATGCATCCGTTTTATATCCGATGTTTAATAAACGATGAAGTTTATCCCAGCTCTTCACAAGATCCTAATTGCAGCAATGTACCAATTTTATTCAATTTATCCTCACTGCCTCGATTATAAACGAATCACCTGCATCTATTGAGAATCCTGCAACTCCATTTGCTCATACTCCTGTTTCTTTTATTAGGAAAACCAGGTCAAAAGACCCCGTACAGTACCAATATCTAAACGAAGTTTACTCTGAACTATGAATGGCAAAAGGCTGTCTTTCGTCATACAGCTACAATAGAGGATGTTCACTAAATCTACCTCTTTTTTTCTTTTCTTTTCTTCAGATATCATAACTGATATTGTTTTACAGACTAATACATATTCCGAGCTAAAACCGGAAAATCAACAGCTCAAATTAAAGATGAATTTCATGATTTCCTAGCGATTCATATAATAATGGGTACTGTATAGATGCCCGCTTATATTGATTACTGGAGCCAACGTTTTAGACTTTCTTTAGTCGCGGATTTGATGACTTTGAAAAGATACCAACAGGTGTGCGAGGGTCTGAGAAAAACTGGCAGATTTGAGACATCCACTGGAAATGGAGATAAAAAGACAGCCCACCCAGAGTGCACCGATTGAGGGTGCCAGGACCCAGGATCCAGGATCCAGGATCCAGGGACCACAATAACGTAGGTCATTTCATGGATATGACGCATCAGGTTCGATGCCGCCATTTCTCCAAATTGACCTCGGTTATTTGTGTACAGTGCTGGTACGGTTGTGTTTTGTAACTGGCAGAAACGCGCGCAATTGTCAATTACATTACCATATAAAAAATAATTGTTTTGTTATTGCTTGCTTAGTTAAAATACTTTTTCGCGTGTTTTTTTTTAAGTTTTTTTCACTTATTTATCCCTACCGTACATTGGCAAAGTATGCCACAACATACATCTATTTCACTATGTTTTATTTTAAATAATTGGCAGTGTATACCAGGTCATACATGGTTTTTTTTATTAGTTAGTACATATAGATTTTTTTCAATATTTTTTCCTAGCCTTTATACACATATACAATCCAAAACTATTCAAAAAAATTATATTTTTAACAATTTTTTTGTCTGCCAATTTAAGGGTTAACGTCAACGTCGTCAAACTCAACTGTCGAACTATTGTCGTCTATTGTCAAGCGTTGTTATGATCGATGCGGGCCGATGCGTGTTGTTGAGCCATCGGCTTTTTCGATTAATAGTTGTTTCAAATTGAAACATGGCTTAATTTTCACGTGCTTCGCCTGAATACTTACATATATCAAATACAGATACATTCAGTCCGACGTTATTTATGTAACAAGTAAAAAAATTGTATTTGCTATGGTGTCATACCCAAAGAAAACTTCTGCAGAGTGGTTTATTGACCAGATAAATGTAGAGAATGCGAAGCTCGCAGCGTTTGTATTGGTGATTGGATTTATTGGCTACCATGGCATCCTGCACCTGCGTTACGGTAAGTCCTTGTTAAAGAAATTCAACTTATTCGTCCTTCACCATATCATAATAAAACACTTATCTATTCTGTGAGCAGTGTAGGAAAACAATGAGTAATTTACCAAGTACATTAATCTAAGCTTGTTTAGGCACAGGCACACAGGTTTATCTATTTAAGTGGTGACAACTTGAGATATGGGCTATGGCTAAGTTTTCATGATAATGATCTGGTTGATTTTAATACATCATTGTTTGCATAGGTCCTGACTCGTGCACCTGGCTCCTATCTTCAGGGAGGTATAAAGGAGATCATGAATGGCAGCCCTATGGGTGTATGCTGCACAGATATTCTAAGACGTAAGTTGTATAAAATGTAGATTGAGTTACATAAAATTCCCTAACAATAGCAGTTATCAGCCAAATTCATGTCAATAGTCCAATAATTTCATTTTAATGAAGATACAAGTGGTTATTTTGAATGTGCGTTGTGACTTCAACTGTTTCTTTGCAGGGATGCTAGAAGATGTCTCAGATACTTGGCATTTTGGGGGAAGTATAACAGCTTTGCCTTCATTGGAGATGCCCGGCTAGAACAACTATATGAATACTTTATAGGTGAGTTAAATGGTTTAATTAATTATAAATTTAGCAAAAAAACTATAATCTCCTTATGATAACCCCTTGACTGCCTGGTACCTTTCAAAGAGTTAAAAACATGTTTCACCAGTGATATATATACAGGTCACTGTTGACTACTTTTTGTAGTAATCAGATGACACTGTGTGCGCAAAATAATGGTTGAAAATGTTCAGCCACACAGTGACAAGTTATGTTACCTTCAATGTATTATTTAATTTTCCTAGTTGTTACAATATGCATGTACATAATTATACCTATTGGGATTGTTGGCTACACTTTCACACTAAGGAAAATACAAAATTATTTAATTTAATTAGTTTTCATATCATAATGGTTCTGTTTTACGTATATTTCAATGATACAATTGTTTTAGCAATATAAAAAATCATGTGATAACTGTGGTTGGTGGAAAATTCTTTTTATTATCATTTCTAGTCTGGGAACTTATAGTTTCCTTGTGAAATAATTCAAAGTTGATAAATATTGGCCTGAAAAGCATTATTTTTCTTTTTTTTTATACTTATCCACACCTTGTACATACATATCCATTTATTCATTTTACTTTCTACCTTATTTTTGCGTAGGTGTATTAAAAACTCGACTGGACATGGACTCATCATATTCAACGATCGACCACCACCATCCTAACTACTCTTACGTAGATGATAAGCTGCGGCTCTCTGTCAGCTTTATATGGAGTGAGGATGTTTCCAGAACCATGGTGGAACAGTTTCGAACTTGGTGAGATATTTTTCATACTACATAATTATTATTAGATCTAATAATCTAAAGCTATTATGTTAATCTACAGATACCACTGACCAGATGAGTGTCTATTTTACTTGGTTTTGGCTTGGGGTGCCTCCCACAGTGTATAACACCCTTCACAATTAACAAGTGACCCCTTTGACCAAGTGTGGAATTGTCACAAACCTCTAAAAAATTATAGGGTACATTGAGTATGCAAATCTAACATTTACCTTTATTTTCCTCTGACACAAATAAGAACAAAGCTTATTTAGCTTGCATCAACATACCTACATAAGGTGAATATAATTTCCCTTTATTGTCCTCTAATACTGTGAACAAAGCTCCTTAAGCTTACGACAACATCACCTAAATGATGAATATAATATACTTTTCCACACCCTTGCTCATAAATTGGTTTTTATCACATGGCTTTTACACTCATAAACCATGGTATTAAACACTTGTGCTTTTTTTTCCTTTATCGCACTAGTGTTTTATTTTATATTCCATAGATAAGACATAAGACTAAAAATAACACTATTTTTGTAAAAAAAAAAAAAAGAAGTGTACCACCTTGAATATGATAAATTTTCAACAACTTATTTACTTTAATTAATAATTCAACGTGAAACTAATTCATAAATACATAAATATTAGATTTTTTACATTTTGCGTTTTGGCTGTTTAGCGTAATTGTTCGTGCCTACGCTCCAGCGGCGCGTTAGCTATGCGCGCGCAGAAAAAAAAATATCAGCGCGGAGCGCGCCATTTTTAACAAACTTTCCGTCTGGTCTGTGAGCATTGTTTATTTGAGTACGAAATTTGTTTTTTTACTCGTAAGTGTGTTGAAAAACGTCGTATGACACACGTGAGGTTTGGTCATTACACTCTCGATTATCTTGCAGCACTCGCCTTCGGCTCGCGCTGTGCAATATCACCTCGAGTGTAATGACCAACATACCACACTTGTATCATAATGTACTATTACAGGCAGACCTCAGATCGGCCACCCTCTGTCATCGTCGCAGGCACAGGTCTCCAGCTACTCAAGACCCGTAACACCACAGATCTAGTTCTAGAGGAGTACAAACGGAACCTGACCCAGCTAGTGCAGCCGATAGACGCGCTCGCGGCGCGGAACACGCAGGTCTTGTGGAAGCTGATCGAGTCAGTCGAGCCGTCCAAAATGAAGAGTGATTTGAAGATCAGTAACAGCGATATTGATGCTTATAATCATGCGGCGGTTGAGGTGAGTAATAAAAAAACTAAATAGTTTTAGTGTCAATGTGGGGAGTAAAGAAAAAAATGTTGACTGTGCTGTTGATTGTTAAGCAGTGAAATGAAATGAAATGAAATTAGTTTTATTCGAAGTAGGTTTGTTACTAACACTTTTTGAAAGTCACTCAACGCCATCGCTTCAACAAATCCCTACCGTGAGTGGTCCCGGGAGAAGAAGCAGCAAGAAACTCCACTTAATACTACTTTTACAATATTTAATAAAAAAAACTCATGTCCAAGCAGTCTTGTCATTTAAATACTCATCAACTTTGTAATATGCTTTCTTCATGAGAATACCTTTACAGTATGGCATTTCTGTTAATTCTAATGGGATTTTATTATAGATTTTTACACATCTGTAAGTCTGGAGTCAAATTTGAATTTAACAGGTCATGCTTATCATAAAATACATTATCTCAGAAATAAAGCGTTATATACAATTTCAACTCCTTAGGATAAGAGGGTATAGGTCTAATTAGACTTGCAGGATTTGACCCACACAGGGTAATATAAAATCCGTTATTTAAAAACCGTTTAAAAAGCAGATAAGCCACTTGATGCTTACCACCATCAATGACACCCACACATACGATTAATACCGAAAGTATCAGATGTTTTCTTGTCAATAAGGGGTAGTGCCTTCTTCACTTCACTACAACCGAAACCCAAAACTAAAGTATTTTTATCCAGATTTTAGTGAATGGCATTGAACACTTCTAGAATGGTATAGAGATTTCCAATAGTAAGAAAAAAAGGCAAAAAGGTGCCCTGTACATGGTTATTCAGCCAGGATTAGGATATGTTATGTAAAGATTGGCAACCACAATCAGTCTTTCAGCTCTTCAACCCCCGCAGATCCTAACCCACAGCGCGACCCACCTCTGGCACTCGGCCCGGCTCGCGGCCGCCGGCGTGCCCGGACCGGACGGGGTGTCCCTCAGCACCACGGCGCTGCGCCACTGCGCTCAGCTACTGCTGAACATGTTCTGTAACGACCACATGAACTTCAATGATGGGTCCTGTTGCGCCCAGCCCGAGCCGTGCAGCCAGCTGCAGATGATGACCTTCGCGCTGTTTTTGCTGTGGTGAGACAGTTTTACTATTAAATAGAAAGAGAGAGAGAGAGAGAAAGAGTAGTGCCCTTTCACTAAGGTACACTAGTCAGTTTGTTATGACTGGCCAACAAACGGTCAGACGATTTTTTAAAATAGATGTTTAACTCTGCAAGCAAGCTCGAGCGACAAATACTGTCACGCGACTGCACCTGCAGTTGCTTAGACAAAAATCGCCGGACTATAAGCACTTGTCACGTTACATATAACTATGGCGAAATATAATTTACATAATTCCAGATCCAGCGATTTTTTACCATTATATAATTAAACTATGTTATACCAATGATTTGAGTATCTCTCCTTTAGCGCAGTGTTAGCCGGCATCCGCGCTGTGTGGGCGTGGTCTCAGACCATCAGACAACGTATCGACGGCTACTCGCTGGTCGCCGGCCCCGCCCCCCCGGCGCCGCCCCCCGGCCCCTCGCCCCTCGCCGCGCTCGCCCGCCTCGGCATGATCATGGCCTACTTCTATCTGTGCGATAGGACCAACTTCTTCATGAAGGAGAATAAATACTACTCGGAGTGGAGTTTCTGGCTACCCGTGGGCTATGTGATCGCGTTGGGGCTGTTCTTCACGGATGAATCCAGGTCTAGTAGGTGAGTTGGAGTTAGATGTCAGCAGTGCTTGCGATACACTTTAGAGAAGATATTCTCTATAAAGCTAGGCTGGTGTGAGTGCCTACAGTGATTAATTGTTTGGACTTGGTCAATCATAGACGTTATCGACAAATAAGTGATCATCGCCGCCCATAAACATACGAAAGAAAGAGAAGAAAATGTGAAAGAACTGTCTCTCAAGGACGAAGAATTTCATATAATTGGCTATTTGACAGTTATCACGGTAAAATAAGAAATGTGTTAAATATGGTTGCATAATGTTTAACAATAATTATACAATACGTTTCTTGCATGAAAATAAATTGTAAATATTTTTACTTTTGAAAAATAGATTTGAGTTTTTTTACCTGTGGATACGAGAACCGAAACGCGGGCGGCCATGATTGAGCATGTTATGACGTCACAATTCAAAAAATAAGCGTCGTGTACTACTAACTATATCGTGTGCACTGTGCAATTTACTGAGAAAATTAATAAGATATATTTTGATTTCTGCTTTTGAGAGGTTTTGTAAAATGGAGTCAGGCTATACAAAAGCTGACAGTGCGAATTTGCCTCAAGTTGATTCATTTATGGTCGCAAATTTCTTTGCGTGTAACCCTGACTTTTGCTCTACCGAGTTTCGGAATGCAAAAACCTCCTTGTAAGTACTGAAATTATTATAGTAAAATTGGTCAGTCTTGCTAAGTGGTCACAGGGGGATTTTTTTGTAAGTTTTTCCTCAACGTCCCCTTAACGACACCATATTACTAATGATTTAAATTACTTATAGGTTATGTTTATGAACAATATTAGGTTAGGTTTAATTTGTTTTTTTAGTAAATCAGAGGCTAAGTTGATTTCTTCTAAATACTTACATCAAAGTGGTCCTCACAAAAGAATGTTGCTGATATAACAGATGTTAACTTTCGACGTTGAGGGCATTTAGAAACGTGTAGGTATAAACAATTTGTCAGGTTTAATTGTAGTACTTCTACACATAGGCACTGCACACGTCTTGTAGCTTGTCATTTTCACAATTCCAGTGAAAAAGGTGTAAGTTTTTCACTTAAAATATCTTCAGAGTTTGAGCGTAAACTTTTGTTAATTGAAATGTGACGTCACAGCCAGCAAGTGACAGATGGCGGACTATTTTCGCGCGAATTTAAAATTAATGGATTAAAAGTTATTTTTTTCCTACTAAATAACACTTTTATGAGAAAAATAAATATTGTAAGAGGTATAAAATAAAACTACGAAAATTTTAAAATATTTTTCCAAAAATTGTCTAATAGCCAATTGTTTTAATTTAGAATTAATCGTAAAAAGGTGGCTTGGTAACTAACTTGGTAATTGGTGGATAATTCTTTTTACGATTGCAGCCATTCAAGAGTGCTCCATCGAGAGCAGACCGACGAATGGAAAGGATGGATGCAGCTTGTTATCCTGGTCTACCAAGTCACCGGAGCAAGCAAGGTCCTGCCCATCTACATGCTAGTGCGAGCACTCGTGTCCTCGTATCTGTTCCTCACGGGGTACGGACATTTCTACTATACATGGAAGACGGGGGACACGGGCCTCGTGAGGTACTTCAGAGTGATGTTCCGGCTGAACTTTCTCACCGTGGTGCTCTGTCTGACCATGAACAGGCCGTACCAGTTCTACAGCTTCATACCGCTGGTTTCGTTCTGGTATACCTTGGTGAGTGATACTTGTCATTTATTTATTGGAACCTCTATTTTCTATAAACAGCTGGACACTTTTTCAACTTTCCCTTCATATGAGATAGTCCTCCTTCTTCAATAACTCCATGGACCGAACGAAGCGCTGTCACAGAGTATGAAAAATGCTTGAAAAATGTGACACGGATTTTGTTCGGAACAGCCCTTCTATATATTTAGGTCTGTGTTTGTGACCATTATTTTGCTTTACATCTTTGTTTCAATTAATATAATTATATTTTTATATAAAAATATGCACATTCTTTATTCGACCTGTATGTAAAAGAGTATGTTTGTACGCATGTCCGCAATTTTCTCAACGGAACAGTACCGTTTCGGGTGCGTTTTCGTTATTTAAAAGGGTATTAAGGTAGGTTTTATTTATCTTCAACTTTACTTTGTTGTGTTGTAGTATAAACAGTTGTGACGTCAAAACGTTACACCAAACGTTGCATCTTTTGTTGCATTGTATTGTTTATTCCTTAAATCGAATTCACCCAACATCTTTATGTGTGCCTATTGTTCAAATTATTATCTGTAATATTTCTGTTTTTTGGTTTACAATACAGGTTTTTTGTATTGTATTGTATTGTAACGTATTGCATTGTATATGTCTTCAGATGTTCGTGATATTCGCTCTGCCCCCTCACATGGCACCAGCCGCGAGCCACACGGCGGAGTCCAAGCCGTACCAGTATCTGTACACGGCGCTGAAGGTGGTCGGTCTGCTGGCCATCGTCACCGTGCTGTACATGAGCGAGGTGTTCTTCCAGAAGATCTTCGTCACCAGGCCCTGGAAGGCGCTCTTTGTGAACGCTGACGATGATATACATCAGTGGTGGTTCATGTGGAAACAGGACAGGTAGTGATTTTTTTTTCATTTATTTAGGTTAACAAATAGAAAAAAGAGTAAGGGTGGGTTGTTTCAAACCGTTGGTTAACGTAACTTAATTACGTACGTCAAAAAGTAACGATTACGAAAGATGTTTAACGTTCGTTAAATATGAAGTCTTGTTTCATTGCATAAAAAACCGATTGTGAACGTTATAAGGGTCGACAGTAGAAAGCGACACATTTTTCCAACTAAAATGCTTGGGAGATTTTTTCTGTTATGGCAATATCGACTAAAGAACGTCAAACTGGTTAAATTCTGACACTGACTGACTGGAACTGTCAAGAAAGACAATAAAATAAAAATAAAATACACCGAATAGCGATTTCACAACAGATCTTAAGTAATACAATGTAGTTCTGACTTAATTCAGGTTGTGAACCAATGCAGTTAACCACAGATTACTAAACTATTGCTGGTGTTACCATTATACTGTCTATAGTGTGTTACATGTACGAGTTCTGACGCTGACTTATTAATGGTATGGTAAAGAAGCGTGATACGTCATTGTGTTTATATGTGACCCGAGTTTTATTAAAATAGTTGGCAAACGAAAAAAAAAAAAAATTGAAAAAAAAAACAAATTTCCCACAAAAATTGTACACAGTATAGTAAGTACTATAGCTTTTGAAATACGAATAATGTCATATGCTCTTGACTTACGTAACTTAACACTATATATAACAACTTCCAGGTACTCAATGGCATACGGCATAATGTTCGCGACAGCCTATCTCCTGGCGCAGCGCTACAGCCTCCTGGACGACAACAACCACAGCAACCTGTTCCCGCCGGGCGGAGCCCTGTCCGCAGCCCTGCTCGCCCTCATAGGGCTCGGGACCTACGTCACCTTCACCTGCCTCTGCACCAACACCTTCGACTGCAACGAGATACACTCGTACGTAGCCTTCCTGCCTATTGTTAGCTATATTGTACTGAGAAATGTGTCCGGGGCGTTACGAACGCGACATTCCAGCTTTTTCGCCTGGTTTGGGACTATTACGCTGGAACTATTCGCCAGCCAGTCACATATTTGGCTAGCAGCAGATACCCATGGCGTTTTGGTGTTAATACCAGGCGCTCCAGTGTTAAATTTGATCCTAACCTCGTATATTTTCGTATTCACTGCGCACGAGATTCACAAGCTAACGGGTGTCATCCTCCCGTACGCGGTGCCTGATGATTGGAAGTTAGTGTTGCGTAATTTCGCAATCTTTCTAGCGATTCTTGTTCCGATTGGGATACATGATGGCATGTTTTGAGATCTCATTTGAAATTATTGCTTTTGCCGCCATGATGTCAAGTATAGCGCTCACAGCGCCTCTAGCGGCGAAAAAGGAAACAATTATACGATATCCAATCTTTGGTTTCATAGTGAAGTACACATGACCGATTAATCGATAGTGAAGTACACGTAAACGATTATTCGATATTGTCAATCGATAAATAGTCGATTATTACTTAAAAGGGTCAATTCTATGATCAGTTCTATCGAACGTAGAGATTAAAGTATCGCGTTCAATTTGTATATAATATGGAGATTGTATTTTGGACCTATCTACTACAGTCGTGAAGTCTTATATTATACACTAAATACTAAACTATGTAACGCTTCATAATGATTTGCATAAATTTCTCTCACACAAATAGAGATTTAATATACCTTTTTGATGTTTTGTGTGTGGGCGTTAGTTATAAGTTTCTAGTCCCTTTAAATTATATTAAATAGACGTGGGGTTGGTTTAACGGAAATTTTGGTGTGTAGATGTGTACATGTGGAATATCGGTCGGGTCTAGTAATATTATGTGCATTGTAATTATGTACATTATGATGCAATGTTATCAATATTTTTTAATTATGACTGCTTAAGTACATAATTTTGCAAGTGTTGTAGTCAAAGAGATATGTATGTATGTATGTATGTATGTTTGTTTGTGTGTTTGTTTTTGAATTGATGTCTTTGGCAATAATACTGGCTGGAGAGACATTAGCGGCATAAATAGCAGTCATAAACCTAGTATTTTTTAGAAATTATATCTAGGGATAAATTGTATTATTTTGGAAAATGTCAAAGAAAAGTAAATTATTTTTAATTTAAATTTAAAAAAATCGCTTACTTATTTTTAGATATATAATTATAGCGTCATAGTGTTGTATCATAATTATGACATGTCTTTCTTATTTGGTGTTGATGTAATATTATACAGTTACGAAGTTTTTTATGAACAGCCAGTAGGTTCACTTGGACGATATCCTCTCTACAAACAAATTATGAACCAAAACGTGATCGAACATTTGTTATATAAATATTATTTGTACAATATTTGCAATGTTAAAAATATAATGAAAATAATATGCCGTATTTTTTTGAGTTTAGGCGTTTTGTGATATTCTTGTTGTGATATCCGTTATTTAGCTACTGATATGTCCTATATAGTAAATATGTTATTTTTTATTTAAAATTTTTAGGACAACTTAATTTATAAAGTTAAAAACTTATAAGTCCTTAGCTATCACAACTTCGTAATTAAATGTCAATAATTTAATTGTTAATCTTTACGATATCTTGTCTTGTTTTTGCAATATTTAAACTCTCATACCAGTGATACCAGTGATATGATTATAATTCGACGCTGGAATGCAAACACGTAGCAACCCTCAACTATCAAATTGTTCATCAGAGCCGAAAAACTTTATGATCTCTTGAATTTTTTTTATAGATTCTCTATTTAGTAGAAAAGTTATGAATTTTTCTCTGTTTTAGTAGAGAAGTAATGATTTTTTTCAAGAAATTAAAATGTTTATCGGCTTTGATTAACGATTTGATCTTTGCGGTTTACTACATGTTTGCTTTCCAGCCTCGATTATGAGTGATATCATAAATTTCATCTCCACTTACTATTAAGATGTCAAGCATAATATTAAATAACACAAAAACAAAAATGATATCTCACTCATAAGTTAGACCCCAGATACAATAATGTCGTGAATATATTCTCACATACATAAGTTACTATACCTGTTAATTTATTTCTATGTTAAGTTCTATTAAAGTATGCAACATAATATTTTGACGCAATTTATACCATTACTTTATAGGTAAGGTAACAAACATCTAGTGTACAATACAACGCGCAATAGTGTACAACGCGAGAGGCGGAACGATTAATAATAATAATTAGAAATAAGTCGTACTTAATTTCTATTTTGTACAAATAAATTTTGTATCACTAACGGCCGGTCTCAATAATGTACTAACAGTTAGAAAAATGTAGAAAAGTCTATCATTAGTATGTCATCTGTCATATTTGTCAATTTTTGCGTCTCAATAACCTTCGGTGGATAGAAAATATGTACCCATGACATTGATCTACCATTCGGAGGGCCAAGTCATACCGTAGGTATGTTGGTCCATACAAAAATAAATACTTGCGTCTCAATAACGCTTTGACTGCTAACTGTCGGTAATAGAAGTGACCAACTATCGGAGTCTTTCACATCGCTCGATTTCGACGGATAATTTGGTAGATATCTCATATTGTAAAGAAAATTTATCAAAACATCATGGATTTATTAATCAGTGAAGAGTGATAATGAATTTTGTGAAGCCTGTGTATTTGATTCCGCCTTTTTAATACGGTACCAAGATCGCCGAAATTGTCCTCGTATAAAATATATGACTGAATTGTGTGAATCCAATTTTGTTTATAGGCTACCTAGATTCAGATTAAACATAATCCATAATCTAAATTTTACTAACAAAAAATAACCGACTTCAAAGTTACTCAAAAACTACTTGTCAGATCTCGTTCAAAATTTGGGACCACATGACAAGCACCAGCTTTCGATTAAAAAAAGAATCATCAAAATCGGTTCGCTCAGTCCAAAGTTCCGAGGTAACAAACATAAAAAATACAGTCGAATTGAGAACATCCTCCTTTTTTTTTTGAAGTCGGTTAAAAACGGCAGTGAATGAGAATTCATAACAATTCCTATCTTTAAAGTTTTAGGTAAGGAGGTATTTTAATAAAACAAGAACACAAAGCTTTTTAAGTTAGATTTATTTTGAATTTATAACAAAAACATTTCGCCTTTTCAGAAATAATGGTGTATCCCTGCTACATCAACAGCTATTGGCCTAATGAAGAAAGATACTTCATCTTTTGTGAAGGGTCTGGACTTCATCTGAAAAGAAACTTCCTTTAGTACATTTGGCAACAAATTTTTTGTTTAAAAGCAAAAAGAAGCAACAACCCATAATTGCTGGGCTCAGGGTCTCCTCTCGCAATGTGAGGGGTATTAGGCCATAGTCTACCACGCTGGCCAAGTGCAGATTGGTAGACTTCAAACACCTTTATGAACTTTATGGAGAACTTTCCGGTGTGCAGGTTTCCTCGCGATGTTTATTGTTTTTCTTCACCGAAGCTAGTGATAATTAACTTCTAATACGCACATAATATTTGAAAATTAGATGTGCGTGCCAGGATTTGAACTCGGGCCACGGTCAAGTGGGAATAAACACTTCGTTCGGGAGACCAACGTTATAACCGCTAGGCTATCACTGCTACAATTATTACAACAATTTACAATTACTACATTTTTTTGTTTACTAAACATAATAATATATTTTATTTTATCAACAAATAAAGTCTATACTCACGGTAATTATTGAGCTATGTGTTTCATTTATTCATAAAACTAATTAATATTACCAAAATTATGAGAAAATATATCTTGTTTATATTTTGGGTAACCAAGCGACATCAACGAATGTCAAATGACAATAACATGTCATCGTCGGAGTGCTAAACGTCAAATGCTGCGTTTTGTTACTAGTGGAGCATTGTTCCAGGTTACACATAACATTATTTTATTAACTTCATCCGCGAAATTCACAGTCCATTTGGAACAAATTATTATTTTAATATTAAAATGAAATAAGTTTATAATCAAAAACACTGAGTTCCTTTTTATAATAAAAAGTATAAAAAAAGTATAAAAGTATAAGAAAAAATATTGTTATGCGAAAACGAAATTTTCAGAGGGACGTAAAAACCAGAGGCAGAAATGTCACTGGAATATTATCTACCCATGATCTTACTTTTATTGGCTTACTTTTGATTTGAGAGACGGCAGTTGCCGGGTAGTCTACTCGATAAGTTCAAAATGGTTGAAATTAGAGATACTGCTCTTAAAAATACGTGCGATAGCTCATTCTGTTCGGAATGATGTCTAGAAAAATGTTTCGGAAGCGTTTACCAGCACGTAAAAAATTGCAAAAGTTATTGACAAAATAAAGTTGAAAAAAAAAAGTATTTTGTTTTTGGTAATCACTCCGAAACTATTAATATTTAAGAAATTTTAAAACAAGATTCTTAAAGTAGAGGAAATTTCCAAACAATGACTCGCGACTCTCGGAACTCTATCTCCATTATTTATAACTTTAATTTAACGCTGAAAATGGGTCTCCACGCTGCATTTTTAGGTTGCGCGTGCGGCGTCAAAACAGAGTTCGTCACACTCAATAATTTTTTAAGGTATTAATTATTAATTTAAAAAAATAAAAAAAATATGGTGTATTCCAAACACTTCAAAGAATTTGCTCCCGTAGGAAATTTTGCTTAAAGTTAATTTTTCAACAAGTTAGACGATTGTTAATTAACTAAATTTTCTCGAACTTCCATTTTCATTGTACATTAAAAAAAATGTTTAAGTAATTGTCCTATAAATTTTTCGCTTCGTGGAGCCCTTCTTATATACATGCTTAACGAGATCACGTCATAAAAGTTTAAAAAGTTTTAATACTTTGTGTATAATAATTTTATAAGTTGAACAAACAATTTTTTCGTTTTTTTATCGAATCGAAATTAAAAAATTGAAAAATGTTTTTATCTGTACTTTGTTATACATCGTTGTTTTTTTTATTTTTAGGTGTTTCAGAAAAAATATATAAAAAAGTTGAGAATTTGTTTATAAAAAATTGTTAAGTTAAAAAACAATGAAATTGTTGATAAAAAAAATATTTTTTTACATTTCTATTAAAGATGGTTAATTATAATTTTTAAGAAAAAAAAAATATTAACTAATTATTCAAACAATAGAAATATTAAAAAACAATTATAAACAATTAAATATCATTATTAAGAAAAAAATTTTTTTTTCAAAAATCATAATGTTTTGTAAAGAATAAGATATTAAGAAATTTTTTCTTGAAAGCATTGAAATAGTCTATTTGTTTATAAAAAAAAAATTATAAAAAAATGAGGGAATTTTTTTTTTCAAGTCATTAAATGTCTTTTATGAATGCCAAAACGATTATGTAATAATAAATTGAGAAAAAAATATTTTCAATAATATTATTTGGATTTTTCATTTTTTGTTCAAGTTATAAAATTATTATACACAAAGTATTAAAACTTTTTAAACTTTTATGACGTGATCTCGTTAAGCATGTATATAAGAAGGGCTCCACGAAGCGAAAAATTTATAGGACAATTACTTAAACATTTTTTTTAATGTACAATGAAAATGGAAGTTCGAGAAAATTTAGTTAATTAACAATCGTCTAACTTGTTGAAAAATTAACTTTAAGCAAAATTTCCTACGGGAGCAAATTCTTTGAAGTGTTTCAAATACACCATATTTTTTTTATTTTTTTAAATTAATAATTAATACCTTAAAAAATTATTGAGTGTGATGAACTCGGTTTTGACGCCGCACGCGCAACCTAAAAATGCAGCGTGGAGACCCATTTTCAGCGTTAAATTAAAGCTATAAATAATGGAGATAGAGTTCCGAGAGTCGCGAGTCATTGTTTGGAAATTTCCTCTACTTTAAGAATCTTGTTTTAAAATTTCTTAAATATTAATAGTTTCGGAGTGATTACCAAAAACAAAATACTTTTTTTTTTTTCAACTTTATTTTGTCAATAACTTTTGCAATTTTTTACGTGCTGGTAAACGCTTCCGAAACATTTTTCTAGACATCATTCCGAACAGAATGAGCTATCGCACGTATTTTTAAGAGCAGTATCTCTAATTTCAACCATTTTGAACTTATCGAGTAGACTAGGGAGATCATTCTTTACTTTTTATCTCTGATATGTACCAGAGTTTCACTGACAGTATAATATTGAGACCGGCCGTTAAAGCATAATATTTTTATCCAATTTTGTAATGTAACTCATATCAACCTGAAATAAAGTTCAAACTCCGATACGTTACATACAATATCGTGGATGGTAATAAGTAAGTTGGACTTTATTCAGCGAGATAATATTTTATACAGTAGCCGACGTATCTTGGCGAGTCTGAACATAGGCTCTGCGAACTTTAGCGCATGTAAGACAGAGATAGCGACACGAACATGCTAACGTGTGACTGAGACATAATACCGCGTACCGAGCATTGCCGAATGTTCAGACTCGCCAAGATACGTCGGTCGTCCTGTACGGAGCACCCGTCGAGTGATTTATATTATTTAATTAAATTATATCGTAATATGCTACGCTGTGATTCTGTAACGTAACATATATTACTGTAATGTATAGTGTAAAATATATACATTTTTGATCAAGTTTAATATTTTTATTTAATATCTATTTTATTATTATATCAATAATATCAATATAACATAATTATATGTAATTAGTATGCAGTCCGAATCGTGTAGAATTCAATAACCAAAAAGTGGATGAACTGACTTACGGCCATTTTCAATATAGCTATTCATAGTCTCTGGATTAATATCTAAAGTAATTACAACTAATAATAATTATTAGTACTACTCGTATATTGCAACTAATACTATAACTGGCTTTTTGACAATAGCTAATATCTAGGTAAATGACATGAGTTGAAATAGCTAAAGTATAGTTGTAATCTTTTTTTAAGTGTGTCACAGATATAATATCTAAAAGCGGATAGAAATGGAACGCTTATAATTTTAAACCTTGAATACCTATATTTGCTTAATTCAGTGGGGTTTAAATAAAAGTAATATTTAACAAGCAAAATTTTATTAACTTCACATTGTTCGTGAGTAGATGTCGTAATGATTAATACACCTTATCAGTAGATGTGAAGTGTAAAACTTATTTACAATCGTTGAACATTCTTCAAACTTTATCAAAATTACAATTTATGTAGCGCCTGTCGGCTCACGGAACTGGGAAATATTTGGTAACTAAAATTGTAATAAATGGCTCCAATAGAAAATGATTGAAGAAAAATAAAGTGAATGAACTATGCGGCCAACATGAGAAAACTAATTATATCTATAGTTTTTCGGTAATATATGGTCTATGGTTGAGGTGACCATACGTCTCGCTTTCAGGTTGTCACTGAAAACAAAAAAGTCTGGCTTTGTACCAAATGCATATTACTTGGGTACATCAAATTCATTTAAACTTGGTCGTGTCACAATACATTGTTTCTATACGTTTATGTATGGGTAGACGCCTGATGACCTTTTTTTTTTAGTGAGCGCTGAACTGATTTTGCTAAATACCTAGTAATTATTGTATGTAAAACTCAGTAGGCGTCCCGCTTTGACAGGAAAAAAATGGTCACTTTATCTATGGTAGGTATATAAACTCCCACAACCAGCACTTAACTAATGTAAACGACCACGACCTATAGGTACTTCTAAAGTTGTAAAGTCCCGGCTTCAGACGTTTGGACACTGGTTGATAAATGGTTGAGTTGATACACTATGGGATCCTTGTGTCCCATTTTTTAGGAGTTGTAATCGCCTCGGATGACGAGCTTTTTTCTATGATAAGGCAATATTTTTTTATTTTAGTTTTTATGCGTTCAATATACATTGTGGCAATGTATATCAATCAAATAACAATTTATTTAACGTAATTTCATCAACTTTGGAAGCGCTATACTTATACAAAATCGATAACTATGGCATTGATTTATTCTTTAGAGCGTACGAGTGTACTCATGTACGTAATACGTATATAATTCCGAGTACAAAATAACATTTTGGTCCCATCGAGCTGATCTTGCCGTGGAGCCAAACGGTGGAGTAGCTTCAACTGCCACCAGAAACCATTTTAATTATGGGTCTAACATCGACAACGGTTGTATCCCTTTTAAATAAAACGGTGAAAATACTACTGTCCGCATAGTAAATTCACATTTCAAATTTTATCAGAACAAAAAAAACAGTACAATAAACTTGTTATGAATAAGTAATTTCATTTCACGATATTTATACAACCAAATTTTACAATAAAAAAATATTACAATAAATTCAAGTTACACTAAAAAAGGCATTTTTGAAGTGTCTAGAAGGCTTCCCATCAATTAATAGAAAATTCCAAGATAACTTATCACAAATGATGCATGGATGGGTTAGTATTAAGTACATGTTTCATATCTTTTCTTATATCTAAAAAGGTGCACTTAAATAATTCATAATGTGAATTATCTTAGTTAGTAATATATAGATGGTCCTACACGATTATATTTATACTCATAATAATATAACAGGGTGTTGTATAAATTCGAATATAACAAGCTATCACCGATGACAGAACACTAATAGTCTACTCGATAAGTTCAAAATGGTTGAAATTAGAGATACTGCTCTTAAAAATACGTGCGATAGCTCATTCTGTTCGGAATGATGTCTAGAAAAATGTTTCGGAAGCGTTTACCAGCACGTAAAAAATTGCAAAAGTTATTGACAAAATAAAGTTGAAAAATAAAAGTATTTTGTTTTTGGTAATCACTTCGAAACTATTAATATTTAAGAAATTTTAAAACAAGATTCTTAAAGTAGAGGAAATTTCCAAACAATGACTCGCGACTCTCGGAACTCTATCTCCATTATTTATAACTTTAATTTAACGCTGAAAATGGGTCTCCACGCTGCATTTTTAGGTTGCGCGTGCGGCGTCAAAACCGAGTTCGTCACACTCAATAATTTTTTAAGGTATTAATTATTAATTTAAAAAAATAAAAAAAATATGGTGTATTCGAAACACTTCAAAGAATTTGCTCCCGTAGGAAATTTTGCTTAAAGTTAATTTTTCAACAAGTTAGACGATTGTTAATTAACTAAATTTTCTCGAACTTCCATTTTCATTGTACATTAAAAAAAATGTTTAAGTAATTGTCCTATAAATTTTTCGCTTCGTGGAGCCCTTCTTATATACATGCTTAACGAGATCACGTCATAAAAGTTTAAAAAGTTTTAATACTTTGTGTATAATAATTTTATAAGTTGAACAAACAATTTTTTCGTTTTTTTATCGAATCGAAATTAAAAAATTTAAAAATGTTTTTATCTGTACTTTGTTATACATCGTTGTTTTTTTTATTTTTAGGTGTTTCAGAAAAAATATATAAAAAAGTTGAGAATTTGTTTATAAAAAATTGTTAAGTTAAAAAACAATGAAATTGTTGATAAAAAAAATATTTTTTTACATTTCTATTAAAGATGGTTAATTATAATTTTTAAGAAAAAAAAATTATTAACTAATTATTCAAACAATAGAAATATTAAAAAACAATTATAAACAATTAAATATCATTATTAAGAAAAAAATTTTTTTTTCAAAAATCATAATGTTTTGTAAAGAATAAGATATTAAGAAATTTTTTCTTGAAAGCATTGAAATAGTCTATTTGTTTATAAAAAAAAATTATAAAAAAATGAGGGAATTTTTTTTTTCAAGTCATTAAATGTCTTTTATGAATGCCAAAACGATTATGTAATAATAAATTGAGAAAAAAATATTTTCAATAATATTATTTGGATTTTTCATTTTTTGTTCAACTTATAAAATTATTATACACAAAGTATTAAAACTTTTTAAACTTTTATGACGTGATCTCGTTAAGCATGTATATAAGAAAGGCTCCACGAAGCGAAAAATTTATAGGACAATTACTTAAACATTTTTTTAATGTACAATGAAAATGGAAGTTCGAGAAAATTTAGTTAATTAACAATCGTCTAACTTGTTGAAAAATTAACTTTAAGCAAAATTTCCTACGGGAGCAAATTCTTTGAAGTGTTTCGAATACACCATATTTTTTTTATTTTTTTAAATTAATAATTAATACCGTAAAAAATTATTGAGTGTGACGAACTCGGTTTTGACGCCGCACGCGCAACCTAAAAATGCAGCGTGGAGACCCATTTTCAGCGTTAAATTAAAGTTATAAATAATGGAGATAGAGTTCCGAGAGTCGCGAGTCATTGTTTGGAAATTTCCTCTACTTTAAGAATCTTGTTTTAAAATTTCTTAAATATTAATAGTTTCGAAGTGATTACCAAAAACAAAATACTTTTTTTTTTCAACTTTATTTTGTCAATAACTTTTGCAATTTTTTACGTGCTGGTAAACGCTTCCGAAACATTTTTCTAGACATCATTCCGAACAGAATGAGCTATCGCACGTATTTTTAAGAGCAGTATCTCTAATTTCAACCATTTTGAACATATCGAGTAGACTATAAGTTCCCTCCATTCGGATCCAGATACGGAGACGGTATGTAGGTATAAAAAAAGGCATAAAAAAGAGACTAATGAATAGATAGAATAAAAAATTTGGATAGCAAGAATTTTGCTCTTTCCATTAAAAAGAAGTAGAAAATACCTATTTATCAAAAATAAATAGTTTAGCGTTCAGAAAATAATTAAAACAATAAGTTAAAGAACATAAATAACTTAAAGATTCATGTTCCCACACAGCAGTTATAATAATATAATAATACAAGATTTGAAATACACTTAAACCTAATTCATTTTCATAAGGTACAAAAAACAGAATACAATCAAATATTGATAGAAACTTAATATTTACACTGTATAAAATAAATGTATGTAACTAGGCCCTTGCGACGCAGTACCTAAGATGCTGGCAGCATTTCCTCGCTGTATAGCAATGCTAACACGCTGAGCAAGAAAATAAGTAATTGTATCAAAGAAGTTTTTACTAAATATGTTATGTTGGGTTTAAAATATAATGTCCTAAAAACACGTAACCTTTTTACAATATCACTATACCTGTTGTGTAGGAGTTTGGGGTGGTACGAGGGCTTTTTAAAACATTTACTCGGTATGAGACGGGAAGAGTAATGAGGGGGGGGGGGGGGGGGGGGACAACCCTTACATTTATAAATATAATATAATGTAATAAAAACATTTTTCGTTAGTCCATAGAGAATACTTTGAGCCACGCTTTATTCTAAGCAAACACTTTCCATCACAGCATCATTAATTTCATATTTTAAAATTATTTTTACAATCTACATTTACAACAATGACAAAATGACGAACATACGACTGTAATATTATACACTAATTAATTGTAAGTAATATTGCTTTTACATTATTTAGGTGCTCTTCCTTCTAAATATGATAATTTACCAATAAAAAATAAACAAAAAATAATTAACGTATAGGAAATTTTCGTCTTATAATAAAAATAACGTATTAAGAGCAAACCGACAATTCGAAGAAATAAAATGTTTTTGGAATTACATAGTAACATTTGAAAAAAAAAATCTTTTAAGAATAAAACTAAAATAATAATATCATCTATCATCTGTCTAGTTGTTTATCAAACTTTAATAATAATGAAGAACACTATCAACTATGAATAATTCGCGCCAAAACTTTGACAGCTTGAACTAGGCTCCGTTTGACAATATACGCATACGCATGTGAGCGGAAGGATGTGCTACAAAGTTTGGCGCGAGCTATAACTGTAATTAAACTTAACCTATCAAACAAACTAACTAACGACCATTTTCAATACTCTATCTATCCGAAATCTTCAATTAAGATGCCGAGCAACTGCTAAAAAGTCATAGCATTCCCTGCTAACTTATTCAGAGATTTCGGATAAATAGATTTGATATTGGAAACGGCCCTACTGGGCGATAAAGCGTTCTATCCTACAAGCGACTGCACGGTGGCTATGAACGAAACATCTATCTGTCGAACCCATACAGAGCACAGAGCAGCTACAGACACTTTCACACAGATAAACGAATTCAAGTAACGTTTAAGAGTTAAGTTTAGAAAATCAGTCTCCATGAACAGGCCATTTTTCATAATTTAAGTTACATTATTTTACAGTTGACGAGCGTTAAGCGGTGACAATGAATGAATTTTGTGAAGTTGATTAAATCGATTTCAAATTAAATCAAACGAGAATATAGCAATATATTTTTCATTAACGACATTGATTTGATTTCAATTAGTGTTGTGGAAATCTATACTATAATAAAACTCAAAGGGCAAATTTTCTGTACATTGAATATTTTTTTTAAATTTTGATTAGGGGACACTTCAATAACGTGTTAGAGCATAAAAATATTTTTTTTTAGAATTATTGTCTGTCTGTCTGTCTGTTTGTTATGTAATATTTGTATGTAAAAACTGCGCAACATAATAATTTTTTTATAATATTGTGTATATTATTATATTAAAAATTACATTGAGTGTGCATTAAAGTTAGTTATATAATAAATAGATATATTTTTAAACATATATTCTGTGTTTATAAAATAACACTGCTTTATATTTCAACTGTAAGTCACCTGTCGGTTGGTTATAAAAAGAATAAGTAAATATTTTTAAAACACTTCTCATAAAAATATATTTAGCGTGTAGCAAGTGAAGATATTCTGGGCATTACAGGAAAATACTATATACGCAGGTAACATTTTGAATTACCCACGAAAATAAGGAGTTTAACGCCATCTGTTGACGTTTACCGGATGTCAGTCTTAACAAAGTTCAAATAACGATTTGTCTCATCAATATTCTTATTTGCGTGCTGTGGAATGTTGTGAGATGAGAGGAAAAATTGATCCCTACATAGGGAATATGACGATATGTTAGGTAGTGCTATAAATAAACTAATTCCGTATGTCGGAATAAATCGACAACAATCATAACGTTACAAATTAATCCTTGCGCGGATAAATGTTTCGCTAGATTATCCGAAGCCCTAATAAAAATCTCTCAACTTAATTATGATGATACGTAACGAATAATTTTCTTTCTTGCAATGTAATTTTTGTAAGTTTTAACCTAGCGTAATCTTTATTTTCTAAAGATAACTTTTCATAATTTTCGATTTATATTTATACAGTTTTTTTTTAACTTTTATACTTTTAATGGACAGAGTTCATTTCTTTAACTAATGTGCACTTTCAATAATGATACACATTAAAATTTAGACTTACACGATTCATGGAAAAATGACGAATGAAGGGGTAAGACAGTCGAGTATCGAGTAGCCATAGGGTTTAAGACTAACCTATAATTGCAGATATCTATTCTATTGGTGCGTCAATAACGTATTACTTTCGTCCGGGCGACACTCGCGCGTGACGTCACGACACGCTGTCCCCACTAGACGCGATACTTTATAATAATTGTGCATTTGGTATACCGATTTTTTTGGGCCTTTCGTTTTATTTTTAAACTTACGAGCTAACAATTTACAAGTCTTTTTGCATGTACACCGAAAAAAAATCTCACGTCTCTCAGTATTTACATTAAAACGATATTATGCCGTATGTATTTACAGAGTAGCAAAAAGTGCACAAAAGACAATTCACAAAATATGCATTTGAGCAATACGTTAAAAAATATTTACAAAATCCTTTTTACAATAGACAGTAGTATAAAAGGAAAGTATATTTAGCGGAGTACGGAAAGTTATAAGTTGACCGCGAGTACTGCTGCCGGCCTCACGGCGCCGCGGCGCGCGACATGGCGCGGCGGGACTAAATGCGTAACATAAGGTATTCGAAGTGCTCTACGTTACTAGGAACTACTTATTGTAAACTAGTTACTATGAAAAAGTTATTGCTATCAGAATTTCTTACAAATTTAAGCCATTAATAACTAGTAGTTCGAGACATCAAAATGGAACTGAAGGGAAAATAATTCTCTACGTATTTAATAGTTAAACATTGTAATTTGTCTAATTCTATTATCAATAACTACAATATTAACATATCCTATACTACGATGTATCACATTATATGTTAGAATTTTGTATACATTAATGTCACTGGAATGTCGGTACGCGGGTACTTTGCGGAAAGTCTCATAATGTAGATAACTGCAGCATCCTGTATAAACCTTGAAGATATTATAAAACTACAAACATATTATCACGGGAATTGAATTCAATTGAGTCTAAAGTTTTACTCATTACTAAAAGACGGGGTTCGATATTGTAAAAAGTATCAGTTCATATCAGTGGTCACTCGTTGCCAAACTACCTTTCAATCCGACACGTCTTGCCCGGCGACAGCGTTCAAAGTCCTCATCTCCTCGCCCAAGAAGGACTTATCGTACCGTCTCTGGCGCGTGATTTTGGGCCTTGCGGCACCGAGCAGAGGGGCGGAGGTCGCGTGCCCCGTCCGCATCTCCTTCCGTCCTTGCAGCAGCGGCGAGGTCACGCTCGAAGACTCGTCGCCTTCGTCGTCGGATAACGGCGGGTAGCTTTCTTTCATTTTCAGACTCCGCTCTAGACGTCGAAGGAATCTGGAGTGAGCAAATTTGAAAAAGTCAACTACACAAGTGAACATAAAAAGCGGAAGGAAGTCGGGCAAGGAGCCTATGGCTGATCAGTAAATACATACGTGTAGATAGAAGATAGTAGGTAGAAGAAAGAGACGAAGAGAGAATTGAGAAGAGCAAAACTAAGAAAACGATAGAGGTAAGATTTTTCATGCATGGTAAATTACTTATCCATGCTCAGTCATGAGATAATAATAAAAATGTATCAGTATTTTTGACAGTGCTTAGTAAGTGATAGAGCCAAATAATCTTTTACTGCCATCAATTATGGTGCCTCGAAAAACTATATTTTCTTGTGTCAAATACTCCAATGAACTCTCGATTCATATGACCATATTTTATTGCATAGAATTTTTAGAGGACATTCTGAAATTTGGAGTTTTAAATCGGTTTCAGATAAACATTAATTCCCTAAGTAATATTTAACATACGCATACCAAGACCAAACAATAATTTTCAAACTAATCAATGAACTTGGTGTTACCTTTTGTATTATTATTAAAGATTTTATTAGCTTCTTTACCATCATGTACTTCATCATGTAATTCTTTAGCACTCCTTTTCATTTTACTTCTAAGTTAAAACTTTGTACAGTTATCGCTAGAAACTCACCTTATTTGGTTGCTGATGGTCCTCAGTTTGCTCACCTTGGTGGGCTTCCGGGAGTCCTCCGTCAGATCCAAACTAGACGACACTTTCGAAGACGTGTCCTGCAAAAGTACGTCTTTTAGAACATAAAATAATGTTACAGTAGTCGCTGCATTCGTTGATGTAAACCTGCGAGCAGGACGAAGCATATCGACGACCTGTGTGGCGCGATGGTTACCAAGTTACCATGCCAGATCGCCGCGCCAAGGGTCCTGGGTCCGATTCCCAGCGAGGCGGAAATTTGAATGAGTTTGAATTTCTGTTCTCGGTCTGGGTGTGTGTTCTTGTCTCTGTGTGTTGTCCATGGCACCCACGACACAGGGAATCCTAGTGTGGGGCTATGAGTGTGAAGCGTTATTATTATTATATTGCGCCTAAGTGCGAGTGAGCGCGCAATATGCTTCGCCCTGTCAACGAGTGCAGCGAGATACTGCGACTACTATAGTTTAGTTAGTTAGTGTCCCTGTCTGTCAGCGTCTATCCTCGGTGGATATTTATGTCAGATATTTTTGTGGTCGGGTCGTGGGTGATAATGATTTTTTATTGTCCATGCAATCCGCGTCACAGCGAATCCTAGTGACGAGAAGGTTGGAATTTGTTAATTTTTTAATTTGTGGCTTTCAAATATTATAGAAATTTAATGGAACGAAAGGACAATCAACAGGAAATCATAATCTAAATCAGGTGAATTTAGGCTGTAAATTATGTCGAGACCTTAAAAATCTAAACCGATTAGGTTCGACATATTGTATCGTCTAATAATATCTTGTAGTTAACGAACAAGCTTCATTCTATCAATTTGATGTACGTTTTTCATTAAAAAAGTTCACTTAAGCAATTGATATAGCCGATATGAATATTATTAGACGATACACAATGTGTTAAGAACCTCGATTTTGTTTCACTTTGTTTTTTTTCGAAAATATTATAGTCAATATCATTATAAATGTCAGAGTAAAACTCCCAGTGCGATACAGCTTTTAGTTTTTTTTTAACACCGCTTCAAAGTTTGCCTATATCCGGGTCTAAAAATTTACAAAATATTTTTTTGCAGAAAAACCAAATTGGATACTATAAAATTGATTATGCCATTTAATTGTGCAGATATAACTATACTACCCTTAAAATATTTATCGATTTACTGTGGTCAAATAAAGCGGAAAATGTATTTTTATCATTTTCGGTCTTATTTTTTTTTCTCAGATATAATGCCGTATTAGATGACGATTTTACATGTATCGATAGCTTACATAGTTGACTATTACCTGTATTAAAATCATGTTCTAATTCCGTGTTATTCACAAGATAAATGACATTTAAATTTTTAATTCAGGGTTGGCACTTTCAAATCCGGGTAATAATAATATTTGGTATCTGGATTTAAAAAAATATAATAAAATATATTGTTTTATCTTTCAAATCTTAATTGATTTTTAAGAGTCATCAGTCGTTTTGTCATGATTCTAACGAGGCATCCAAAAGACAATGTGATATAGAAAAATATCATATATCCCTTTACAACCGGGCAAAAAGTTTCAATATTACGTAATTTATGTTATAGAATATATTTATAGGGGTGTAAGGTACCCCGAAAAACACTGAAAAAATTCGATAACACCAGAATTAACATTATTTATTTTTTAAAAGATCAGTTTCCACAATAATATCAAAAAATCTACTACCATTTTCCAGTGTAGTTAGAAATAATCAACACTCACTTTTTGTGTCACCATCCGTTGGCAATATTTTTAACATTCGAATACAATTTCCGCAAATGAATTACTTACCTATTTTATGAGGAAGTAAAAGGAACATAGTTAGCGTATTATTATTTATTAATTCAAAATTATCGTTATCACTATTTTAATGATTTATATTTATGTCATCCCGAACTAAAATGCCTAATTTGTCGTTTGCCATCACAGTGATATTAGAGATGTACAAAAAATCGGTTCACGAAAGAAACCAATTTTTGCAACAAATCGATTCAAAATTCGATTCGATAATTAAATTGTAAACTAAAAACCGTAATATTTAGGTACCTACACTACCTACCTACTACCTCGATTGAGCTATCTCGTACCGCGTATTCTCAATATGTATTTACGACTTCAATAAAATATTATTTTATTGTTTCTTCCTAACAACTGATGCTGCTAGGTATGCATGGAAATAGCCGAGCCGGCAAACGAGCTAACGATCCACCTGATGGTAAGTGCTGGCCAAGAAAGAGAGAAGAAAAAGAAAAAAAGATAGACCATGATAGAATGAAAGGCATCCGCTTAGTTTCATAATAATATTTTGACATAATAATATTATGAGCGTCAGGGAAAAAACTACGGTGCATAAAATAAATTCTTGTTTATTTCGTAAGACACGTCATTCATGTATACATAATTATTATTTTGTTGAAAAAAAAATGTTTACAGCAACCTTAAATACATAATCATATATAATATATTATCTGCAGTTACTGTCCATGGATGGCAAAGTGCCCATACATAAGGGAAAATGTACTTTGTTAGCACTTAGCATCCAATTCGTCGTAGTATTCTTGGGTACCTAATTTTAAATTCAAATGCAAGTAAATGATTTTTAACAATGTAATTAAATTAATCAGTGTTCATTTTAAAATTTAGATTATAGTAATGTATCGATTATGTTGGATTTATAAACGGTTTCAAGCCGTCACATCACTTTACGTCAGTTTAGATTTAGGCCTCTTCAATTTCATAAAACATTATGTCATATATTTTTATTAAATTTTGCATAAATTATGATGTGCTGGGATTTTTACTACATTATAACGTTAAATATGATTTCTAATCAACGCCAATGAAAATGAGTAGAGATTTTTAACAAATTTTGGCGTAAGTATCCAACTATTCATGTCAAGTAAATGATTATTCCATTTTGCTCTAAGACGCCCATACAAGGTTTGTTCATATTAATAAATGGCAGCTATCATTATAGGCATCTTAGATAATTTTTAAGTATAGTTTATTATTACTGAACTTTAGTCCTCGGTGGATAGAATTAAATTTTCGCTCTCTTCAACTTCCGAAACTTGCTGTGGAAACTCGTTGGATTTTAACAGGCGCACTACTTCTACTACTACTTCATTACGCGTCTTTGATTAGCGCTGTGCGATCTGAATTACACTTTATTGCGTTAGAGCAAGAGTCGCTTTTTATTTAAATGATTTTTCGGAATTTTTCTTAGTGCACCTTCTGTACTTATTTATAAGTACTATTGTTTCTTCTGTGCTAAAACTAAGACATATAATTTGTGTGAACTTAATTTCGACGTTCAAAGACAGCGAGTACGAAAATTGGACGATTGATCATATTCATCAAATGGGTTGATTTTACTGCCTCTCTTAATACATAAAAAAACTTGATAGCGTTTTAACTTGATTTTCGGATTCCCTAAACATTTTATCAAGTATATTATATTTCTACAAATTATGTAAAACATCATTAAAATAAAAGGCTATGGAACAATAAAAAATGTATACCGGATGTAATAAATATTATCTTGATGTGACAACCCTAAGCACAAAAATTCCGGATATAATTTTAATTACTTATAACTTTTGAATAACACGGAATTAGAACATGATTTTAATACAGATAATAGTCAATTATTTAAGCTATCGATACATGTAAAATCGTCATCTAATACGGCGTTATATTTGAGAAAAAAAAATAAGACCGAAAATGATAAAAATACATTTTCCGCCTTATTTTACCACAGTAAATGGATAAATATTTTAAGGGTAGTATAGTTATATCTGCACAATTAAATGGCATAATCAATTTTATAGTATCCAATTTGGTTTTTCTGCAAAAAATTATTTTGTAAATTTTTAGGCCCGAAAAAGGCAAACTTTGAAACGGTTTTGGAAAAAAACTAAAAGCTGTATCGCACTGGGAGTTTTACTCTGACGTTTGTAATGATATGGACTATAGTATTTTCGAATAAAAACAAAGTGAAACAAAATCGAGGTTTATAACACACTGTGCGATACAATCACATCAAGTGTAGTTGGTGAATCACCTCTGAGCTTCGGCACTTTTGCCTCCTCAGCGGTTTCTTCAAGCGCATCGGCTCAGGCTGAAAACAAACGTGGCCCCAAAAAATAATAACAAGCTGACAGCATTAACAAACATAATATCAAATTTGGAACGAAAAATAATGCAATTCGTTATAATTCAAATGTTACCATCTCCATTCTGCCACTCCAATGTTGCCAAGATAATTTAGTGTAAATACAGTGCAATTAATTAATTTTTTAAATAAATTGTTTTTAAAGGTGAACGCAGTTATAAAATTATTTAAAACATGTAAAACATTTATTTTCAATTTTATTAGATTTAAATAAGTATAAGAGTGCACAAATAAAGTGCTGAGGGGAAGTATTGAAGTGCCATCGAAGAAGCAAATTACTAATACTTTTGTGCAATATAAATAACCTGCATTTCCATGTCTGGTAGCCGAAATTCTCTCGCTGAAGCGACTGATGCTACTGACGCGTTGGAGACAGAGTCTTCTGATGATGAGGACGAAGCCAGAGCAGGAGCTTGGGACCTAGAGCGTCGTCTTCCAACCTTACGGCCACGGTTGCAGCATGGGACCTAAAATATTTCATGGGTTAAACATTGTTCAACTTTCTTTGATTTGTTATTTTACCACTGAAAATTGTATATCATCTGGTCACTATTTTATGAAAAAGATAATCTGATATTAATTGTTCATTTTAGTCACAATGACGCCCTCCAACTCAAATTGTAGTTCGTTACTAAAAGTTATTTGAACTTCAACCTCACATTTATGATTCGACAAATTCAATAAGGTACTGTTTATAAACAATCCTTGCAACAATTTTGTGAAAATAAAACAATTTTGGTTAAAATGAGTAATGTTCAAAACTAAGTTAGCTCACCTCTAGTAAATTGTGCATTGAATGAGGCATATGCGGTAAGGTAGATTTAGCTGTACCAGTGACCTCATGAGACGCCGTCCTGTTTGTCCTTCTGTCTCTTCGCCTGCCTGCTTTTCTGTGGGCATTGTTTCCCGCTTTGCAGTTCACCCCTTTCACACATTCTGAGCTCGGAAAATCATACAAACCATCAGAATCTGTAAACGGCAATTGTCGTCCATAGAATTGGGGCGAAAATCTTCCCATGCCAGTTTTATCACTTAACGGGCTCTCACTTCTTGAACTTACGGGGCTCAAGGGACGACTACAGTCCGAGTGTAGTGTCGGCGGTTTCAAGCAAGCTTTCTCATCGAGTCCTCTTTCTACGCTTATGCATTTTACTATAGAACACTTAGTTACTCCAATAGGCGAACAGAGGGTCGTTAGCGGGATATCCAAGGTCTCCTTTAAAGCTACTAACGTTTCTAGTTCTTTTGCGCTGGAAGGCACGTCATCTACTCTTTCGTCTGTACCTATACCCTCGTCGTTTGACTCCAACAAAGGATCATCAGACAGCGTCTCTGAATCTGATCTTCCCCGTCTTCTTTCGTTGCCATCATTGTTGGAAGCTGCGGGGCTGGAATTGGTCTTCATTAAAGGTCTCCGTCGGGATTGAAAACAAGACGGCCCACCTCCTGAGCCTGGATCCTCCATTTCAGATGGGCAAAGTGGATTGCTCGAGCCACATCTGGACGGTCCTGGACTAGCCATCGAACTATATCCGGATGACGAGAGATTGGATTCAGACGGCGCTCGTTCTCCTCTCGCTGACATTGAGAATGGACTTAAGTAGCACATGTTGCCGGATGGAGGCGGAGGCCTCGGTGACATCGGTTCGTCAGATTCTTCACTGGCGTTGTACGTCACAGTAATCAACGGGGGTGCCTGGAATTCCAGGTGAGGTGGTGTTCGTCTGGGCGGAGGGGAACCCGGCGAAGGTCGTTCTATCGTGAGAACTGGAACACGTAAGCTGGGCGGAGCGGGTGACGGAGAAGACATTTCACGTTCTGAATCCTGACTGTGAGTAAAACTAGGACTAGGAGAGTCCGTCACGTGTGTGGAGGGAGTTGGCGTGTCCGAGCAGATAGCTGGTTGTCTTAACTGGAAAAATATGCCAAACAAATAATTTCGCACAGTTACGTATGTAAATACATTTGAATTTTATCAAAATACATATAGCAAAGTATGCTAACCTTCAGTCTCAATCCAGATGTTGGTCTCTCCATTCTCTCGGGCCTTATGTCATCCATTTCGTCTTCACTAGGCGAAACACACGTCGTTGTAGATTCGCTCTTTAAATCTGATTCCATCTTAGATGAAGCACGAGGCATCCTCGGAGAAGGTAAAGGTGTGGGTAATGGTGTAGGTAGTGGGGTTGGAAGAGGTGTTGGAAGTTCTCGTATTGGAGATAAACACTTGTTGATACTACTTGGGACTTCAAGCAGGATTGATGGAGGATGGAGGAGGTTACCACCAGAAGAGGATGGCTTATGTGCGCTGAGGGCATCCACGACCTAAAATACGAGTTAAATTTTTATTATTAAGGGCTCATACTGATTTAACTTATATTTTAGGTAAACGAACTAACCTGTATTTCAATGGTATTGTGTGGTCGTGATACTGGCGAGTCCGGTGCTAGAGATGGGAATTGTGAAGAAGCTATCGACAATTCATCTGCGTCAGCCGAATCGTCTTGTGGTGACGAGGCTGACGGCGTACTTGATACTGACGGCCCAGCAGATGACGCGCGTGACGCTAATGCGGCTGATGATGACGAGAAGTTGCGGAACATAGCCAAGATGGAATCCGCACTCGAGATTTTGGAAGCTCTGAAAAACGGAATGTTGAATTAGTAATCAAAACAGTTGCAGCAATACCAACATAAGTGGTTGTGAGAATCACCTAGAACATTTTTTCAAAGCTGCGTTTGCAATTGTCAAGTCAAGACTGGACATTGAGTCACTGCCCTGATTGCTTGATGTGCTGTGCGGTGATCTGACTTCAACTCCAGGTGAAGGAGGCGTACTGGATGCCTTAGCTTTCAACGACCTATCTGCTATCACCGCCATCGGAATCGCAATTGTATTCACCATGTCAACATCAGAACTGGAGCTCATTTCAGCTGACACCTTATTCAATAGTCTCGCAAAGGTAACCTTTTTCTCCAACTTAGGGTCAGATATTTGTCTCATGGATGGCGATGTTGACGGAGACGATCCTTCGCTAGCGAAAGATGTATCCTTAGTTTCCACACAATATTCCATAAATGCGGGCGCACTCTCTACGGTGCTCAAGGTCCTCTTTTCGGACATCTGGATGAGTTCTCCCATTGTAATTTTCTTTGAATGCTCGTTGGCTGGCGCTGGGCTTATCAGTTGCTGCAGTATTTGCTTTTTCTCCGCCGCGTTTTTTTTGGTCGGTGTCGAGTTGTTGCGTTTTTTCCGTGGTGAGGGTGTTCCTGTATGGAAAGAAGATAATGTACCAATTGGAAATCTCTACAACTATAACTACTAAAGCCACTGTATACAACATCGATATTTAACAACAACACTAAACAATATTTATAAACGTAACAACCGAAACTGTATTTAGTGTTTGCTGAAAGATCACCATCATGCCACTGACAACGAAAAAGAAAATTAGTGCATCTAATGGAAGCCAATTCTTTAGGAGGTGCTGGTTCAATAAAGTTTTTGTTATTTATATTTGCCAATTTATTTAAAACAATTGTTAAGTGGTTTTTGTTGTTTCTGCATGTATAAGAAGTAGAGTTGCTAAGAGATGTTGATCTATCAATTATATACACATTGATTTAGTAGAGTATTTAGTATTCGATATAGGTAGCAATATTAAGGCTCTGCTCTAACTATATACATCCATCTGCTACATATAAAGGACAATGTTATGTATATTTGACGAGATCGTGACATCTAATTAAAAAATTCATTCCATTTCAAAACATAGAGTTTAAAATCAAATCAGAACAGTGTCCCAAAGCATGCTGAAGCGACATACACAGGGTAATATTAAACCATATTTTATGTTGTCAATAACAATAACATTTGAAATTACTTCGTAATACAATGCCAATAAGCACATACACATAAAATGGAAGATCAAGACCAAAATGTTATTGACAGCATAAAATATGGGGTAAAATTTGGACGATCTACAAAGGTGCTAACGAAGGAAGGGAGCGTCTACAACAGAGATGCTTTGTGTAAATGCAAAGTTAGAGGTGCACACATCGAGAGATCTCATCGATAGGCAGAAACCGAATTAGATTAGCATTCCACATTGAGTGTCATTCACGTAGCGGGCCACATCCAATACATTGTCCAGCCGCGCGCTCCGCAATGCTTGATCATGACGTAACAAATGGTGTTCATGATGCTTCCTTATATAATGATAGTAACACTATTGACTATGCTCACTAAAGATTATAGATCCAAACAAAATGAAGATTTAATTACAAAAATATTTGTCTATGTAACAATTTACACTAAGAATAAGAAGCAAGGTAAGGTAATAATGATTATAATTTAGGTACACAATTAACATTATATAAATACTTATACATATATACGATGAACATAATTAATAACGTGATTTTAGAAAGTTAGGATTTGCATCTATTTCTATAGTAACCTTTAAGTTGGATGAATAGATGATCATGTAACAAGAAGACAACTTAAACCATTGATATGAGTAAATGCTATGTGTTATTATGCCCATGACCTAAATATGATGTAGTAATTTAACGTCGCATACAGATAAACTCTATAAATTCAAAAACTAATTCTCGATTCAGCGATTTGTTTGCGAAATATTCGGCTTAGGTACTAATTTTCGTTACTAGATGTTAAAAACCGGAAAGCATTTCTTTTTAACCAAATAGTGAATGAAAAAGTACAAACAGTCCGAACACTATTTTTTAACGAACTCAAAGTGAATGAAACAAACAAACGAATAAACAATGAATGCGGAATGATCGTAGAGAGCGTGCGGAGAGCGCGGGTCGGAAGCGCTCCACTCCTTACGTCCGGGCGGCGGCTTTAACAGATCGTCCAAACTAAACGTGCGCGCGGCCCGCGGGCGCGCGAGCCCCGACACGGACGGCTTGCGGATACCCAGCCGCGTCAGCAGCGTGCGGTGCGGCCCGTGCGGCCCGTGCGGCCCGTGCGGCTCGCCCGTCGCGCGCGCCGCCGCTGTGGACAAACGCCGCGTCACTACCGCCGTACCGCGCGTCACTACGCCGCGACCACGCGACACGCGTTAACGCTAGCGAGTAGACGATAGACGTACGATTGGAGCGGTGTACGGGTTCTATAGAAATATCTATAGAAAAGTTTTTGATTACTTGTATCTCTTCAAGTTTTATTTCTTTGTGTAGGCTTTAGTTTTTTTTTGCGATCAGTGGTAAAAATATTTGAGTTATTAACAACAAAGAGAGTTAGGGCGTGGTACGTTAAATTTAAATTAAATGTATTTGGTGGAATTTTAATTAAAGAATTATATTCAGTAAATTGGATAAAGTTACATAACTTTTTATTGCTGAGGAAGTGGGATATCATTTTAATATGGCTGTTTAATTAGTTCAAATTATACAATTCAGATAAACACTATTAAATAAATAATTATTATTTTATGATTTTATCGCACTTAATAATAATATACTCGGCGGAATATTTCGGTTATTTTTCGTACGTCTATCAACCACTTAAGCGCTCATAAACGCCGCATCACGAAAGCCCGCCTTCGACTGCGAGCGGGGCGCCCGGCCCGGGCGGTCTTCGTAAGGACTTTGTTCGACTCTTCTATATTTTACGAACTTAATTTGACTCAACAAACATACTACCGAATAGTGCTTCCACCAACAAGGAGGCGAGCGGGGTAAGTATACAGTCAGATTCTTCTGATTTCTCATAGAATCTCTGTCTATGAGATTGCCATCTTTGCAATTTACCATCGATGCTTTAAATATTTATAGCAAGAAAATGCCAATCAATCAACAACGCATCCCTTACACCCTCTCGTACCCCGCTCGCAGTGGAAGGCATCGCTAGAACTCCTTGTCGATGGAAGGCAACTAGGAATGTTGGGCTAGTTCAAACCGCTCAGCTGTAACCCGCGAGGAAGGCGGGCTTACCGCCGCGGGTCGCCGGCGCGGACGCGGACGCGCCGTTAGCGATCCGCCTGCGGCACCGCGGCGTACCGCTGCCGCCCGCCGCGCGTCGCTGGCCGCAGACCGTCACCACATCAGTTAGAGCGGCTTCAAATTAGGTCACAAGCACAGCGACAGCAGCAGTAGTAGTGGCGCAACAGTTTCGCGACAGTCGTGCGATCAGTCGAATCAATTTGGAACGAAGCACGTAATAATCTAAATACGTCGCGTGGCTATAGTTGCAATGAGAATGCATCTCCTGCTGTCGCGCTGCTGTCGCGCTACTGCCGCTCCGCTTGCGACTTAATGTGAAGCCGATCTAAGGCTCGTCATTCAACAAAGCGGAAAAGGTCCTCTCCCCTTTGGTTCGTGAATAATCGATATCCGATATTTTCCATGGCGATCAGATTAGCGTCAGTTGATGCCATTTTAAATTAGGCAGGATCGAATAAGCGTTAACGTACGCGCGACGAAAAACTTATGCGTCTAGACGTTGAAATTCTTTTGGAATGTTTTAGTAATTGAAACTATTACAATTCACTGAAACTATATAGTTCAGGTATAAATTTCAAACTTGAAAATGAATTATTAATGATCAAAGTAAGTTTGGTAAATAATACAGGCGTGTAGCTGAAACATGAGATGTTAGCTGCATGCTGCTCTCACGCGTCATTTCTACTTTTTGTTAAATAATTGTAATGCTCGTTCTTTTCTCCTCTACTATAATTTCCGCTTTGCTGGATACCAGGCCTCTCGAAACCGCACGTACAAAGCTACACACAAACGCAATACGAACCGGTTGTTGTTGAACGACTTAAAAGTTGCGCGTTTGTACGAACTTTGTTCTCTGCAAGGTTTCGTTACTCATGTGTTGCCAGTTTTCGTCAGACAAGATACACTCAACACTCAACTATTTGGACATATAAACTACTAGACGCACCATGGCGTCATACATTTATTATAAATTACTTTTTAGTTTTAAAGAATATTTTAAATTTTTTATAATTTTCAACAACATTTACGTTTATGGCAGAATCAATCTTTCATGCTTCTATTCACCAATTTATAACATCGTCACTAATAGTAAAATAAACAGGGTCAATTGTATTTTTATATTAACTTTTAAAATAAAATATGATATTAAATTTTCAATACCCTTGTCAAACCGTGTATATTAAAATTAATTTGTCCGAGCCCACTTTATAATTTAGTCTTCTATCATTAACTTTTGGTTTTTTAAATGTTATCAGATCTCTCTCGACTCATGGCAGGATTAAAATAGATAAAGCTTATACGATTACGTTTCCGTGTTATTACAGTGCTCAATAGAATGACAAATACATCGGAATTTAATTTGCTGTGATCATTGTGCTCTTCATTTAAAATACTTTCTCTAAACATATTCTTGGCTTCTTCTTGTTTGTGTGTTAATTTTGATATATATCAGTCATATAGATCATTAAAACCATGTATTATGAGCCTGTCTAAAACACAGCGTCGCTTATGAAGAAGCAATGTGTACTCACCTCTATTTTCCTTTATACTTACAGTCTTGACGTTGCTATATCCGATATCCGGACACTGATATCTGTCTAGTATCTGTCACCTGAAGGCGCGAGCTTCGTATAGTTGTCATTGCGTGTGTTACTCGCCGCCATTACAGTTCGTAAAATTTTGCTCTGCTAATTTATACATTGTTAAAGTGTAAAAAGTGACCAAAAAGTGAAAGAATTCAGTGTACTATAATTAGATCTATTAGTTATGAGTGAGGATATCGAAATGCCGTCGGTTTCGAACGCCGAAGACGGTGAAGCCGCGTCATCGAATTCAAGTTCTACCTCCTCTTCAGAGAGTGAGAGACCTTCTCACAAGAGAAAGAAGCATCATACACCGATACCCGATCCACGTGTTGATGCCTTGATAACTCAGGTGAGTTACCTTTCCAACTTATATATGCAAAATCTTGGCGGCTCGTATCAAAATGAGGGTAGTGAGAGTACCCTAAAAAATAACCTCACGGGTGATAGGGCTAATAATACCCCGACAGATTTCATTACTAACCCTAACGAATCCAGGAGGATTTTGGAGTTTGGTACAATTGAGACGGATTACAATAAGTCGAAACTAATAAGGGCTGCCTCCACTGAAAGAGTCAAAATTATTAAAGAATTACAACATTTTGGAGATCCTCTATGGAAACACGTCAGATATTCCAAAGCCCTTCAAATATTTGCAGCAACACCTGCCTTTGTAGAATTAAAGCTAAATGATGAACTTTGCCACCTCAATAAAGATAAAGATTTTTTAGCGGGAACAGAGGCTGTAGTAGCGGCCTTGTCGAACGCCGTCCTAGAACAGAGAGAGTTGTTAAGATCTAGTTTACAAAATATTGTTGATTGGGCTTGCCAGTCTCCTCAAGAACTTAACCCACAAAGTTTATTCGAAAAAATATCTTCCAATTTCGGAAATAACTCTCAAACGTATAAAAATATCGAAGATACTCTTCAGATAATATGCGGAAAAAGGGCTGAGTGCGTGGAAATAAGACGTGAAAGAATATTGAAAGAAATCGCGAACAAACCTATTCAGTCAGCACTTCGAAATATACCACCGAGCACTGAACATCTTTTTGATAGGGAAAAGCTCTTACCCTTAATACAATCATTAGGTGGCCCACAGATGTGGCTCAACCCTCCACTGGCCAAGGAGTCCAAAATTCTTTTTAAGAGAAGACACGAGCCAGGTCCATCGACCTCAGCATACCCTCCAAAAAAATTTAAATATTCGCCAAAAAATCAGAGAAATGAGAAATTTAAGGGAAAAGGCCAGGGAAAGAAATCTTCCTTTCGTCCCCGCCAAGAAAGACCACCAAGAGATGAAAAGTGACAATCAAAAGCTTTTCAGGGGGGGATGCTTGAGAGATTTTCAGAAAAAGTGGAAGGAGTTAGGAGCCAACAAATTCGTTCTAACAACTATAACCGCATCCCGAATACCATTAATGAAAAAACCCCCCTTGATTTATCCATCGACGGGAGTGGTTCAGAAATTTGCCACAAACCCATCTCCCGAAATGTCGAATCAAATTCAAGAATTGAAAAAATTAAAAATCCTAGAGACTCCAATAAGTCGAACGCCAAGTTACTTTTCACGAATGTTTCTCGTGAAAAAGAGCGATGGGGGACTAAGGCCTATAGTCGATTTAAGAGGCCTGAACAGATACATAAAGACAAAACCGTTCCACCTAATTTCTCAAGCATCTGTTCCAAACTTTTTACAACAGGACGATTGGCTTGTAAAGATCGACTTATCACAAGCTTATTTCCACATTCCCATAGCTCACTCTCACAGGCCATTTCTACGAGTGAGTTACATGGGAGAAGTACTGCAGATGACTTGCCTACCATTCGGCCTTTCATCAGCCCCGCGGTTATTCGCCGCAATCACTTGCTGGGTCGCGGAGATCCTACGCAAGAGAGGTTGTCGGGTTCTAGTTTATCTAGACGACTTCCTCCTAGCTCACCAGGATCGGACTGTATTGTCTGTCCAGGCCGCGGAGGCCGTGAAACTCCTGAGAGCTCTTGGATGGCAAGTCAACACAAAGAAATCAATCTTAATACCTACTCAAATAATAGAGTTCTTAGGACTAATATGGAAGACTCAAGAGAACATTATGTCTCTACCCACGAAAAAGAAAATAATGATAACCACAGCCTTGAAGAAAGTGCTACGGCTAGAAGCTTGCAATCTTCGCCAGCTTCAACACCTTCTGGGCCTACTCAATTTTGCTTGCATGGTCGTTGCACGCGGTCGTCTCCATTGCAGGCACATGCAAATATTAATTCGTCAATTTCACAACGACCCTCGGAGGGTAGTTCACATGACGAATGCAGCATTGAAAGATGTGAGATGGTGGCTCGGAGCCATAACTGCGGCTGCTGTTCCCATTCACCTGCCCAAAATAAGCCATTTTTTAAGCACGGATGCTTCAGGTATGGGTTGGGGAGCGCAATTGGATCAGATTCAATTAGCGGGTTGCTGGAACAAACGCCAAAGGAGCTGGCACAGCAACAAAAAAGAGATGTATGCTGTTCTGTCGGCAATAAGGGCTCAGGCTCCCAGGCTGAAGGACTCGCACATCCTCTTGCAGACCGACAATCGTACCCTGATCGCGTACATACGCAAGGAGGGGGGTACTCGATCAATAGGTCTTCTAGCTCTGACGTTTCAACTGTTAGTACTTCTGGACCGGTGGAACATAATACTATCCGCGCAATACCTTCCGGGAAGGTACAATTTAATTGCCGATCGGTTGTCGCGGAGACGACCAATCCCAGAGTGGCATCTGTTACCCTCAGCGACCGCGGAGGTTTTTGCACTATGGGGAACTCCAAACATCGATCTTTTTGCATCAAAAAGGTCCCATGTTGTGAGAAGATACGTAACCATGGACGCAAAAGATCATGGGGCAGAATTCATCGATGCATTCAGTCGAAACTGGGATTATCAACTGGCGTGGATATTCCCGCCCCCGAGCTTAATACCTCGCGTTCTGGCGCACCTCAACAGCGCGAAAGGTACGTACCTGCTAGTAGCTCCGAATTGGGAACGCCCATTCTGGAAACCAGATCTGGAATCCAGAGTACAAGATCCACCGCATGTAGTAGCAAACCTTCAGGAAGTTCTGATAGACCTAACAACCGGTCTTCCTCCACCTTACCTAGACAAACTGACACTTCAAGTTTGGAAGATTGGGGGTGGGCACAAAAAATAGCTACCTGGACTGAGGAGCAGAAAAAATTACTCAGTGGATGCTGGAGACGGTCAACGGTCAATACATATTTACCAGCAATGAATAGATGGGTTACATGGTGTACAAAGTATAGCTTAGATGCTAAAGCTCCGAGACCAGAAGATGTGGCAAAATTTCTTGCTGATACTTTCCTTACCGAGGGACTCTCGTATAAAACCATGTTACTTCATAAATCAGCTGTATCTACATATTGCGGGCAAGACGAGAAGATTTTCTCCCACTTTTTAGTTAAGAGTGTTTTAAGAGCCATTCAGAATGCAAGACCTATCACACATAAGTGTCCTATTTGGGATCCCAGACAAGTATTTGAATGGTTAATCAATAACTCTAAAAAGGATACACTCTTTGAAACAAGTCGTAGACTCGCCACAATATTACTATTGGCATCGGGTAGAAGAATACATGATCTTACCCTTCTGAGTCTCTCAGACTCTCAGTATAAGGATGAAGGTGAAGTTATAAGGCTGTGGCCTTCCTATGGTTCCAAAACCGATAAGGGATCAAAGCGACAGTCAGGATGGGAGCTTAGAAAGCACCAAATTGAGTCCATATGCCCCGTCACATGGATTAGACATTATATAGAACAAAGTAAGATTAGAAGAGAAGAGAACAAGGAGATCAATCATCTTTTCATAACAGTACGTGGCGACGTAAGGGCTGCTTCCAAAACCATGATTGGTGGTTGGATTCGTTCTGTCCTCAAAGACTCAGGAATCAAAGCACCTCCGGGCAGCTGTCGTTCAGCTGTTGCCTCACTGGCCTGGCTAGAGAAACGCCCTATAGAGGAAATACTAGAAAGGGGTAACTGGAGTTGTGAAAACACATTTAAAAAATATTATTGTCGAGAGATTGAGACACAGGCACGCGACACCACTAATAATAATTTATTTGATAATTTCTGTGCTATCTAAACTTATATTCTTATTCAATTAACAATGAATATTCCAATAGTTTCGTAAATTACTATCTATTTCTAAGTTTCTTTATTATTGATTTAAATTGTGAACAAATCGTTTATCAAAATGTAGTCATGTGATATCATATTATCAGGACCTCAAATAAGTATATTGTGTTAATTAAAGAAATTTGATTGATTATGATATATTAATATACATTCTAAATTTTCAACATTGCGTGTGTTCTTTAGTCACCAGCAGATAACAAACACGTCTTCATAAGCGACGCTGTGTTTTAGACAGGCTCATAATATAACCGTTTTACACAACAATAAAACGATTATTATGAGCCGAGAGAAAACACAGCGTCGCCGGAAAGTTCTTTCTGGTGAAGACTACAATGACAACTATACGAAGCTCGCGCCTTCAGGTGACAGATACTAGACAGATATCAGTGTCCGGATATCGGATATAGCAACGTCAAGACTGTAAGTATAAAGGAAAATAGAGGTGAGTACACATTGCTTCTTCATAAGCGACGCTGTGTTTTCTCTCGGCTCATAATAATCGTTTTATTGTTGTGTAAAACGGTTATACTATCATCAAAAAATTTAGTGAAGTTAATTACACAATGGGTTTATCTTGGAAAATAATTATCAAAGTTAAAATTACATTAAACATCAATTACAGACATCACTTAAATAAAACAAACAATTACATACATGTAACTACGATCCGAATCCATCTTTAAGACAGCCAAAGAAATCAAGCTTTCATGGAGCCAGTTCAGAAGCCAAAACTACCCGGTGAAAGCTTCCGTGTGATCCTTCATACACACCAACTTGCATGGTACATCGATTTGGGGAACACTTTTGAGCCAAGTTAAAATAATTCTGATCCTTACGAGTTCCAGAAACTATTTTATGTTTGTAATCTGAAGCGCAGAGTTCAGTCTATCGAGAAGATTATAAATTGTTCCGATCTAAGTAAATATAAAAGTAGTTCTTTAAGAGAACAAGATGTCCAAATCGTTTCTGGATCTGCAAGTATTACCACAGAAAGAAATGAGAAGAGTCATAGAAGAAAAGTTACGTAAAATACCTTACCATCCCAGAGAAAGTGCGTAATCGAGAAAATCTAGGCAGCGGATACAATTTGGTAAACATGAAAGCAATATTTATAAAGTGGCAGAATACGGTACATTATTATTTGTTAGTGAAGTTACGGGTGTAGGGAAACTGTGGGAAGCCGTACGTAAAGATGTGGTTATGGAAAGTTTTCGGCGAGGAGCCTTTCTGATTTCTTTCTTGTTAGGGGACCTAAAGAGTTGTCCTCCAGGGGTGATATGTTTGGGGACTTACGTCTTGCGCATCTGTCTGCTTCCTCGGCGAGGAGTTTCTCGATCTTCTCCGGGAAGTGTCTCTTGGCGCACCACACCAGCCCGATGATGCCCAGCACCAGGAACACCGCGATGAGCCCCAGCCAGAAAGGCTCTTGCAACATTCTCGTACCAAGACCCACTATGTTGGGCGTTGGATTGGGAATTTCACATCTGTCAACGAGGATTATGAGATAAGTAAGTATTACTTTTGAACTATATTTTAATCCATTAGGTTAAAAACAATAGTTTTAACATCATTTTGATATTTTGTCATTATTGGAATGTACGTGAATAGTCTATAAACCAGCAGACGAGTTTCCTGATGGTAAGCGGACACCGTCGCCCATGGACATTGGTAAAGCCAACTCATCAACGATGCGTCGCTGTCCAAGAAAGAAAGACAGCAAAGAAAGTACTGTCTCTCAAGCTCAAGCAACGGGATGGTAGCCCAAAGAAAAAAGTACTGGTTCTAAAGCCCTAGTCAGGTTTCACATCCCAATGCACCATAACTCGTCATCCACTCACCGCTTCCCCTTCCACGACGGCGTACACTGACACAGGAAGCCGCCGTCTCTCTCGACGCACGCGCCGCGGTGGTTGCAGGGCCGCGCGGCGCACGGCCGCACGCGCTCCGCACAGCGCCGGCCGCGCCAGCCGCGCGCGCACGCGCAACTGAACCCCCCCTCGCCCCCCAGCGAGCAGTTGCCGTACACGCACGGCGACCGCTCGCATGACGTCACCAGGCAGAACGCACCTGGACACAAGACGGGTATCCATAAGGATTTCACAAGCGTCCACGTTCATGTTCAAGTGTGTAGGACTAGGACACTTGCTAAATCTAAGAATGAAGATATGAAGGATAACCTTAGTCCGGCCTGTGATTAGTCGAATAGTCATTCCGTAAGTGGTCTTCAAGTATCTCTACGAAGTTAGAGTAATAGTCCATGGTCATCACTAATGCGTTGCCGGCCAAGCAAGAAAGAAGAAAAAGAAAGAAAGAACAGGTTCTCAAGCCCCCAGCCGGAACGACGAGTCGTTTGGGGACTGACTCAGACTCAAGACTGAGTTACCACCTACCAGTGTAATATCCGGCGCACTGGCAAAAGTTGCGCGCGCCGTCGTGCAGGCAGCGGCCGCCGTGCGCGCACGGGCTCGGCTCGCACGCCTCCAGCGCCGTCTCGTCCGGCAGCAGCAGCACCTTGCTGTGATACTCCGGGTCTGGAATACATGGAGGATCTATTGAAGGCACTGTGTTGAATGCAAACATGTCGGATAAATGTGAAGACATGTTCGATCTCTTGAGGGTAGCCTGTTTTGGCTGTTCTGAATGCAAACTGGTGCGGTGCTTATTTTTGGATTTTGAACCTTTATTTCTACCTCGATACTTGGATAATGTGTGACGGCCGGATTCGCTCGAGGAGTAACTGCGTCGACATATCGGCGGTAGGGGATGGAGGCATTAATTGTTATTCTTGGCCTCGATCCATTAATGAGCATGGGCAGCTCCTTTTGAAGAGGCCTAGAGCATACTCCACCAAGATGCTGTAACGCGGATTGGTAGAGGAATTTATTCCAATGACAACCCAAGGAAGTCGAAGCTTTTCTTGTCGCCCAATAGTTGTTCAATTATACAGTCACTCCCCCAGTTCTAATCGAGGTTCGTCATAGATCTCCATGGGCAGCAGAAGAAAGTAGTACTATGTAGAAGTACATTAGTTATCCTCATATAAAAACTGATATTACCAGTGTTAACAATCAGCGCGACGTCCATGTCGACGCCGCGGTCGCCGGCGTGCTGCGTCACCATCAACGAGTGCAGGTACGAGTTGATGACCAGCGGCGCGTTGATGTTCACCTTCCGGGCGGACCGCTCCACCGCGCACAGGATCCATTGCGTGCCGTTGTTGTCCGTGTAGCTGTCCTTCACCTGTGCAACGCGTAATGGATGAGGATCCTGGGTTGTGGTCTATTCTAATATCAGAGTAGGTCCTTACGGTCAGTTCTAGGAGATTTAAAAGAATTTGCAAGTACGAGTATCAGAGAGGATTCTTATCGTCAGTTCTAGGGGATTTAAAATAATTTGCAAGTACGAGTATCAGAGAGGATTCTTATCGTCAGTTCTAGGGGATTTAGAAGATTTTGCGTGTACGAGTATCAGAGAGGATTCTTATCGTCAGTTCTAGGGGATTTAGATGATTTTGCGTGTACGAGTATCAGAGAGGATTCTTATCGTCAGTTCTAGGGGATTTAGAAGATTTTGCGTGTACGAGTATCAGAGAGGATTCTTATCGTCAGTTCTAGGGGATTTAGAAGATTTTGCGTGTACGAGTATCAGAAAGGATTCTTATCGTCAGTTCTAGGGGATTTAGAAGATTTTGCGTGTACGAGTATCAGAGAGGATTCTTATCGTCAGTTCTAGGGGATTTAGAAGATTTTGCATGAAGGAGATTGAAAGTAGGTGAGGACCTACTGAGGCGTAGGTAATCAGTTCTAGGGGATTTCGAATTTGTGTTCGAGAAAATCTTTATTGTGGTTCGGAAGGTATGTTAATATTAATGAAATGGGTCAATCGGTCATTGTGTGAGGAAAGTAGAGTCCAGCATTGGACTAAATATGAGTTACAATGATGAAGGTTTGACATCTTAAGCATACACAGTAGGTACAGTGCCTCCAACTTATCTGTGAATTGGAGGGCGCTGTCGGAGGCATTGGACCAATCATTGGACGCAATTCGAGGCGTAGTAAATGTCAAATGAATGAGCACAAATAACTTATGAATGACTCGGCATTAGGGATTGCACTGTATTACCTCAATCCACCCTCTGCCATCGCCACACGGCCAAGTGTTGTCCGACGGCGGCACGAGGCGCGTGCGCTCGAAGGCGGCGGACAGCGTGTGGCCGTGCGGCGCCAGCACGCGGGTGGCGAGGCGCGCGCGGCGGGGGGGCGCGCCCGGCCAGTTCGGCGCCGACAGCCGACCCGCGCGGACGTGCGCGAGCTCCAGCGTGTGGGAGACGTTCAGGAAACCCACTGCGGATGGTAATGTCATGTTGTTAAATAACAATATTTTTATTCTGTGTTTCCAGTGTTATTTGTTAATATTTATTACCATTTTTTTTGTCTCAGACTTGCGAGTTTGGTATTTTTGAAGCCGGAGTTTAAACAAATAATATCCTACTTACATAGGTACCTTATTAACATATTCTAAGTACAAAATTTAAATAATTTTGTACTTAGAATGTTATTAATTTTTACAGTAAAAATGTAAATAATAACCAGTTTTAAAGTGCGCTATGAACCCAACGCCAGTGACATTCTCAGCGGTCCTCAGCCTGAGCCGCAGTACTTCAGCCTGCGAGAGGAACAGCCCGTTGGTCAGGACCCTGGGCTCGAGGAAGGGCCGGATGGGCATGCTCTGAGGGTCCACCTGGATCTCCAGGTAGTTCTCTTCAGGTATAGCGTCGGTCACGTTCAGAGGAACGCCGTTGGAGAACGCGCCGTACCCAAAATCGAAGTAGCTGATGTTGAGAAACACTCGCTTTCCTGAAATACAGAGGTGTTCGTAAATCGAGGTGCTAATCACTGGTGTTCTAGACTAGTAAATAAAACAAATAAAGTTAAATAAACGCTCCAAACACATAGCCACACACTAGGATTTCCTGTGTTTTGGATACCATGGACAACACAAATACACGATCGCATACCACCCAAACTCATCATTCTTTCTGTGTCACTGGGAATCGAAGCCAGGACTTTCGAATGGGCCGGTGCGGCAGTTTGGCATGGTAACCATTATGCCAGGGTTCGTCTACATGAGACAGCATATTATTATATATCCACGACTCAAAAACATACAAAAATATTTGCTACAGAAGAAGACTAAATTCAACATAATGCCTTAGAAAAAGTTCAAAATAGCTATTGCAAAGATTAAAAAAAACTTGCTCCTAAATCCAATTACAATTTATAACTTAAATACTCTTTGATATCCAATTAGACGAACTGAGCATCTCACCAGCTGGAGCCAGTATGTCGATCCGGCAGTCGAGCGCGGGCAGAAGGAAGTGCGGGTAGTTGGGGCTGCGGATGACGCCCTCCTTGGACGTGAAGGTCTGCGAGGGGCAGCCGGCCAGCTCCACCGCCTTCCAGCTCACAGAGAACCCTTTGCCTGGCGTGCTGGAATACGTAAAGGAACTCGTTCAACTTAATGTTAATTGAATCTTGGAGATATATCGTTAACTCATATGATATCTGAAAAAACTAATCTAATTAAATTTTTAATACGTATTATTATTTAAGCATTTTTTATTAATATAATAGATTGACATCACTATTTAATGGAATAATAATTTGACATTTATTACACTTATTGACATTAATTAAAATTTTATTTATTTATATTACTATTCGCAAAAAATGTTACAATTATAATACTGTAATTATTTTCATGCTTGGACGAGCTAAATGTGTGAAAACCATTATTATTAAAATACCACCATTGCACAGTGGTTCGAGCCCCATACAAGGGCGGTCATAATTCCTTAACTTTGTCAATGGAGGTTTGTTTTTATGAAAAATGGTCTAAAATTGTCAATCAAATTATATTTACTTAATTTAAAACAAAATACTCACACCTAGTAATATAATTAAATTAATAAATTAAATTAATGAATATTTAAATTAATAAATAAATGCTTACACACTCATACCCCCCTAGTAGATGTTTACCTGTATCGCGGGTGGTATGGACGACATATATAACACATCACAATAACACCCTACACCCGAGTACTAATATTTATCTGTCACATAAATATCTGCCCCGGCCGGGAATCGAACCCGGCACCCCTCGCTTTACACCATTACCCATTGTACTACCACATTTATAGCAAATAATAAATGATTATAATAAAGTTATGATTATGATAAAGTTGCGTTAGATGGATGTTTGTTATTTGGTATCACATGTTCAAAGAACAATGCCCAAAAATTATTTTTATTTTTTGTAGCGTCTTATAACGTCAGTTATACCGAAGCAATTCAATATTTTTTTACGTATTTTAATATTAATACCTGTACCCGTATTACCCAAGGTAAAATAATTTCAATAATAAGTGATGAATTGACTATAATAACAATGCATGATGTCGATATTGTCCATTTTCATTCGGTAAAAATGATACCATTTCATACTTTTGTACTCTAATGGTAGAAAATATATTTTGATAGTCGTACATATTTTCTGATTTTAATTATTTCATATTGTGTAAAGTGAGTAATTTGGGCAATCTTTAATAAATAAATAACATTCTGCTTGAACTTTTTTATTTTTATATTTAAAAATATTACCTTTCTCCATGTTCATGAAATTCTTATATGTAATTTAATCTTTCAGTAGTAGCAAAATGGCAACTTTTGAATCGTTTTTAAAATTGACGTTGACGTTTAGTGATCACATCGTGACATTCGTGACATCACATACTCTTCCGGCATCGTTGTTTTGTTGCGTACCAGGTACTCTATGTATAATACTTCTATGGTTATAAAACATTCAATATCAAAATACTTTGGTTCTGGGGTGTGCCTGCTGAAAATTCTTATATATCTAAGCTCAGAAATTAATGCTGCATTTTTTAGAATATTTTTTATTTTAAGACGCTCAAGTTGAAAATGAAATAAAACTATGTATGGCAGTTTGGCATTGTTCTTTCTATGTCTACAATTGTTGATTAGTCAAACCGTTCTTCATGCTCTATTTACAGGGGCATTGCTAGTCTTAAGCAGGCCCTGTATTAATGTTTCTTGAGAGGACCCCGCTCCAACTTTTGCTATCTAATTTTGGGCGAAATAAGTGACGTCAACAGTAACGGCCCGCGCACTTTTTTTGGGGGCGCCACGTTTTGAAATGTAGCGAAGTACGTTAAAAGACCGTTTGGTAAAATCACTAGAGGGGACGCCTTAAGCTGCTAGTCAGGGCTCCTGTAGGCTGAAGGCCTTGTATAATTGATATGGGTGATATGACAATAGAAAGCTACGTTCCTGCAATTTGTCTTGATAATTTTCTACAAGCCTTCATAGGTCATCACCGGTTAGAACAGCCAAACTGAAAATGAAATGTCAAAGCAAGCACCACATACTTGTAATCGGAGTGGAAGTGTAGCACGGCCTCATTGCTGGCGGCCACCCAGCGCGTCTCGCCCAACGAGCCGCAATACCGCGATGACTTGAAGCTGATGCGGTCGCGGAGCTAGGGAAATAAAAAAAGGTTTAAGTAAATAAATGTTTTTCTCTTTCTATCGTTTGAATATGGCGGTATTACCGCACTAGGAAGCCCTGAAGTACGAATGGCATGTACTGTTGGCATACAACATAACTATAAATTTTAAAATTTAAAAAAGTCCCGACAGTTTTATTTCCACTTATTTGCTAAGGACCATCTCGTTAATAATCGGCTTTGAAACAAAAAACCGCATCAAAATCGGTCCATTCGTTTAGCAGCTACAAACAGCCACAGATCATATACCTACACAGACACGAACCCGCCAAACTTATCACGCCCCTCTTTTTTCATCGGGGGTTAATACTATGAAAAACTTCAATTATTTTTTTAACAGATTTTGTAAGTGTTTTACATGGTATTACAATTTATTGCACGTAACAAAATCAGACCCTTCATAAATTACCACAGACATGTCATACCTCAACGTAGTCATAGAGGCAGTCGTTCTGGTACTCCAGGTCGATGGAGTGGAAGACGAAGACCAGTCGTGTGTCGAGCGGGCCCACCACGTGCGTCCAAGAGTCCACGTCGTTGTCGTACACGCCCGGGTGGTTGGGGCTCGTCAGCTCGCCTGGGGGTGCATATGGGGGTTGGACAAGTGTTCCTGCTATAGCCACTGGTGAATTTCGAACAAGTGACCCTATAGGTAAGTTGGGAAAGGTTTGAAGAATGGGTACACAAGATGATTAGGTAATGAAAAATAGAGTAAATTGATAAATTGTTGAAAAATAGATGAGAGTAATTTGATAAGTTCTCGAAAAATAAGTAAGAGTAATTTGATAAGTTATCGATAAAGAGATAAAAGTAAATTGATAAGTTATCGATAAATAGATAAAAGTAAATTGATAAGTTTACGAACAATAAATAAATGTAAAAAGCTTTAATTTTTTTAACACAACAATAAATTAAATATTTTTAGAAACTGATCAAAAGAAAGAATTTCATCAAATTATTGTTTTTTTTTTTTACTATTTTTCTTACAGTAAGATGTGTCAATATGTTTTTACACAAGATTAATGTATAGTAAAAAGCATACCGTGATTTGTATTAAAGTCAGGCGGTCGGAATTTATCTTAGGGATAAACGGCCGATTTGGGAAAATTGCTTAATAAAATAAAACTCCCGTAAAAATTTATCAGAAATGAGATTTCGCACCAGGGCCGTATGGGGCCGATTTTCAGGTTTACGATATTTATGTATATATCTATACTTAATTTAATGTCGGAGAAATGTCGTATTTTTATGTCAGTGACATAATATGGAGATGGTGGTACGATACGATGGATTCATATTTATGGATAGGGTAAGTCCAGGATAGATGCCCTACTTTTTGAAATCAATTTATATCTCCTGATTTAATGTCAGGAACACAATAAGCGTGACATGTATAAAAACTCTGATCTTTAGTCTACCATAATGCAGAGACAAAAACTCGTACTTATTGATACTTTTTATAACTTTTTATTTTCTTTACAACTCTTAAATTTTAGGGATACTTGCCTCATAGAGGATAGTTGCCTCACGACTAAAATCTGGAAGAAGGATACGTGCCCCATTGGGAAAAAAACCTCTATTATGTTTGAAAATTTGTTGTTTTTAAAGTAAAAATAAACCTCAATACAGGGCATTTTTCAAACTAAAAATATGTGTGTGTGTTACAAAAAATTGGATTAGAGGATAGATGCCCCACCAAAAAAATTGAGAATCCACAAAAATACTGACAGATATCTAAGGGAGACCATACACGATCAAGTGTACTTGATGATAAAACAACATTTATCATTAATTCACGTTATTAAATGATGACATATTGTGAAAATTTAATTATTTAATTATTTTTATTTGTTAAATATTTTATTTTATTTATTTGACATGACGATTTTCCTGACAAAGTTTGACAATAATTAAATTATCAATAATTTGACATCATTTAATATTATAAACTGGCATATTACACTAACATCTGTTATGTAATGTAATTTGCATCGTAGTTTTCTTATAAGTTATAATTTGTGTATTTTTTAACTAATCTATCGAATTGGGGTCACCTGTGATGTTAGATATAGTGTGATTTAAAATAAATAAATGAAAAATTTCAAAAAACTAAAGGTTATGTATATGTTCATGAGGCATGTGCCTCATTTAGGGATAGGGCATCTATACTTCAAAAAAATCAGGGCGTCTATCCTTTTCTTAGAGGATAGGTGCCTATCGCAGCCAAACGCATTAAATAACATCTGAATTTGAAAAAAGGCTTTAATTACATTGTATTCTTTATCCCTCAATAGATTAACATAAAATCAAACGAATTGACTTACCATATAAAAAATACCAGCGACAACAAAAAACCCACGTAAAATTCTCACGCAAATTTTCGTTGTTTCTTAAGTTTGAGTGGCCGTAACTGGATAACGCGACCTCGCAGCGTCTTGTCGCACCGTGTACCAGCTGAGGGCGGAGGAACCTTTCGACGCGCATTGATTATGTCGGCAATCGTGTGCGCGAAACTAGAGTTTTAGAATTTGAGGCGTCTATCCCAATGCGGCATCTATCCTGGACTTACCCTATAGCATGTAGATTGTAGATAATACATATAGGTACATATTATAGTCTTTATTATTTATATGATTGATTTTTTTCTATCATTTGATATTTATTTGATATTTAGTGTGACCTGGGACGTAAGCTGGTAACTATGCTTTATTTCTATTTAATTTAAATTCAAACAATAGGCTATAAATTTTATCTAAACGGTCCTACAAAAGGGTCCTTACTAAATCCTAGTAGCAATAAATCGCAATTTTCCTGTGACATGGACTTAATGTGGACCTTTTCCGTAGCTATAGGTACATTGAGCAATTTCTCATTGTAATTGATTATATTATTATATGAGTGTTTGAAGTTTCCTTGCCTTTTGTATGTGTTTTAAAGTTTCCTTCTGTATCCAGCTGTACCCACTGTCTTCTTTAGGTCATGAGTCCAGATACACTAGATAAGAGTGACCTTTTCTTTTCTTACCATGCAATTTGTTTATAGGTTAACATCACATTAAATATAATTATTTAATTTTATCGACAATAATGAACACATGCGGGGGTTTAGCCCTCTTCTAGTTGGAATAGTTTTAATTTTTTATTAATATTTTAGATGCCCTTTCCGAAATATGTCGTTTTCTGTTAACTTAGGGTCCTACAGATATAAAAAGAATATTAATTGAAAGGTAATTCATTTTCGGGTAACTCAACGTTCCTATCTTTAGGATCTATCAAATTAGGACGTTAAATTCCAAACACATTCGATTCCATCAATGAAGCAAGGCTACGTTACCAGAAGTTCCTTCAACAGTGACGTTCTTCACAATGTGCTCAGGGTTGAGCCGTCGCTTGCACACGTAGCCGCCCGTCACCAGACACCTGTGCAGGGTCCAGTACAGCCCGCTCGGCAGCGAGGGCACCGGCGATGTCTTCCACTGACGACATAACATCATTACTAACCATTGAAGTATAATGTATTAGAATACATAGACATCTCGAACAAAATGTGTGTCCCCGCCGGGAGGTTCTATTTTCAAAATTGGGCACCCGTTCTCCTTTCAAAATCGAAGGAATCCATTGGTAGTTGAAGCCGCGCGGCCCCAATTCATTGGAACATACATTGTGTTCGCGGTGTCCATTCTATACGCTAGTAATAATACTTCAATGTTACTAACGGTATTATTTAGCTGTATTGCGTGGCTTAGAATACAGGTGCCTTACCATGAACACTAATAAAATGTGTCATGTTCAGGACAGGTCAGCTTGTAGCTAAAACCTGACAGGAGTGTATTTTGTACCATGAACGTTTACCGATGACCTGCAATGCCTCTATCCTGCATCTTAGTCTATGACATGCAAGGTACTTGATTTGTACTAATTATGTTCTGAAATAGAGCGTTTTATCGGTTTACCGGTTTTCAAATTAATGCGTAATATTGATGTTTTTAAAAGTTTAAAATAACAATCTCAGTTGAGGATTTTGAGATTTGTTATAAATACTTAAGTGTTGTGATTTATTAACCTTTCGTTCTCTAAAATTACCAAAAAAAATATCGCTAAGTGATGCTTACATTTTTGAACGTAATCTTACACCACTTGACACTTGACACAGTGACATGTCTAAATGTCTATTAAAATGTGTGATTTATAATGCCGGTCACTCACATTCGCGCGAATACGCGAACCCACAAGTGTGGGACGACATTCGCGAATGATTATGCGAAGTTTTCGAGGCATTCGGGGTTTTCCAAGCTGTGTCGGTTTTTTGTCGCACATGACAGCGCGCGAACCTCGAACCTTCGTGTAGTCTCCCACACATTCGTGCGACCAGTTACGCACACGACTAAAAAGGTGATGTATCTCTTAATTTTTCGTGGTTCGTGGCGTCTAATCGTACTACCATTTATTTTCTGTATTGAAAATGGATTTTAATGACAACAACATAATAACAACAGCAAGATTGAACATTCGTGAACAAAGTGTAGGAGGAAGCGGAAATGGGCTTGTATTGTATACTCATATGTGAACCCATTTGCCTGACCACCCTTCACATATATGCAAACATTCGTAAAAATGTCAAACATTTGCGCGCATGTGAGTGACCGGGGTTAGGAGCGATAATTTAAAAAGCATAAGTACAATGAATGTTTTTAAAATTTTCCAAACAAATGAAATGTATTTATTTTATGATGATGGTGTATTTGAAATTCGCCATGGCTGCATCCCGTCGTGTTTCATCATCATTAACGAAATAGCCGAAACAGGACAATAAATGTTACTTTCGGTGAGCTGTAATATTTTGACGTTAACATATGCCACTTTCTGATGTCAATACGTCAACAATCGCGTCATGGTACACGAATTGCAGGGCAGAAGATCATTTTTGAAGTCACGTGACCGCTGTCCTGTTACGGTGACGTGGTCGCTGGCTGCCCTGTGTTTTAGCCAGATCATGGTAGGATATAGCAGGACAGGCCAATTATCGGCTAATATTGACCTGTTTTAAGAGTTCATGGTAAGCCCCCAGGCCAACCACATGACGGCATTCTAGGGTGTCCTAAGGGGCGACTGAAGCCGGTCGCTTGGTGGTAATGCTTAAGGATTATGCCTATTACCAATATTATTGTGTAGTCATAAATATTATTCATATTATCTTTCTATGAGGCCTGCTTAGCTAGATTCAGCCGCTAGCTTGACTTTTTTTTATGGAAACAGCCGACAAACGAGCTGACGATCCACCTGATGGTAAGTGGCTATCGTCGCCCGGACATCAGCAACACCAAAGGCATCACCAGATGCGTTGCCGGCCAAGAAAGAGAGAAGAAAAAGAAAGAATTACTCAAACGACTTGACGTGTTCCGGCTTGAGAGTCAGTTTTATCTTACTTTCTCTCTCTCTCTTCTCGGTCAGCATCGTTGTTGTGTTGCCTTTGATGTTCCTGATGTCCCCTGGACGTGACGGAAAAAGTTACAAGAAAACTTTGTAGTTGTAGCATACATTCACTATCAATATAGAAGTCACTTCAAGACTTAACTAGGACTCCTAGGAGAATACTAACCTGTACCCCCAGACACGCATCCTCAACTTCCTCAGTCTCATTGTACGGTGGCCAGGCCTGGTAGCCCATATCGGTCCCGTCCACCCAGGAGAGGTTCTCCCCGGAGCGGTCGTGCCTGGCCCCCAGCCAGTACACCGAGCCGGCGCTGTAGTCGTTGCTCTGCCGGATGCCGGACACCACGAACCGCTCCTCCTCGGGCGAGTGGATCGACGCCAGGTTCATGTTCAGGCCTTCGCACACCTGGAATTTGATGAGTCAATGCTAAACTAAGTGTGGCGCAATGGTTACCATGCCGGATCGCCGCACCGAGGGTCCTGGGTTCGATTCCCAGCGAGGCGGAAATTTGAATGATGAGTTTGAATTTGTTCTCGGTCTGGGTGTGAATGTCCTTGTCTAGCTTGTTGTCCATGGCACCCACGACACAGGGAATCCTAGTGTGGGGCTATGAGTGTGAAGCGTTATTATATTATATTATATTTATTGTGATTTTGACCTGATGGCAAGTCAAACTGTAAAATGAGCTTCTTTCTTAAGTATTACCGGAGTGCTATGACTTGGGTTCTTCAAGAAAGGTGTAAAAAGAGTTGTCCTTCAAATCCGGCGTTGCCTTGGCGATTGCTCATATCGATATCTAATTGTCCCTTCAGGCTATGTAAAAAGTGGTCACCGTTACCCACGGGTATCAGTAACACCACAGTATAAGGAGATATGTAATATTTATACTGTGGTAACACCTTAGGCATCACCGATACGTCGCGGGTGAAGAAAGAAAAGAGAAGAATGATATAATAATAATAATATTTGAATTGAACCTTTCATGTGTGTAGATGATAAATTCCATTAATGTATCATGTAATTGCTATTAATATTATTTGATTTGCGATTGAACACCTATCCATTATAAAGATTCGGCCGAGTGGATACATTTCGCCGTAAGTGCGTATCGTATTTCCATCATAGATTTATTTGAGCTATGAATATAAGAGTACATGATAGTGAATTTATGTACCGTTACCGTGCACCCACTAGCTTCACCCACCGGTGGGTGAACTGGTAATTATTTATAGGGAGATTTTAATCATTAATTTCTATTAAATTTCGTGTTATCTCGTAGGATTTATTGACATTTCTAAATTATCTTATCTGATATGTATGATTACTGTACTCTATTCTACGCTACCCTATTCAACGATACTTTGTTGCTATTACTGCTGTTGTTGGATTCACTTATGCAGCCGTGACGGTATAACGTTACAAGTTAACGTTGCATTTTGCTAACCCGTCTCTACGACGTCGATGTAGAAGTTACACTTCAATAAATATATGTGAATCGAATGGTCAGAATAAAAATAAATTTTATGATATTACCATCTTCTTAAAAACCTTCAACTTTATCGCGGTAATAACACGTATCGTGCGCTGCAGACGCTACAGCGCTGGCCCATAAAGCAAATCCTTCACTACTCGCTAATGACATTTTTACTGTCGGTACAAACATGTTCAACTCGTAACAAAGACTCGTTTATTCCCCGCTATATTCAGCGCTATTCTCTGTAAATGTTTGCAGTATATCGTTCTAAAACATAAATCTGTTTTATAGTATGCTTGTAGGTAAGTTAATGGATGGCGAATGCTTTTTCAGTATATGTACGTTTCGCCTTCAAATTTTTTTATTTCTTGTTTAATATATTTTTTGTGTATATATTCGGCTAACGAGCTAACAAGCCATCCAATGGGGAGCGGTGTATTGTAGTACCTACATTAACATTAAAGGCATTAAGTCAGGAATGAAGGAGAGATGTTGCGAATAAAATAAATCTCTCGACTCTCTATCTCGAATCTCCAATTCACATCGAGGATAAAGATGTACTCTTTACATGTATTATTATTACACCTCATTACATTAATGGTGCGTTTTAAGTTAATTAACATATGAGAAAACGTTATTTCATTACGGACAAAACATACTAACGTTCTGTCTTTGGCTTAGACCGCATTTTCTCGTATAATAAGTTTCTTCATCCAGATCATAATCCACCTGTGTGAAAAATTTCATGAAAATCCATTCATTATTTTTTGCGTGAAAAAGCAACAATAATCCAAACATACATACTTTCAAATTAATAATTAATTAGTAGGATTATGTAATTCGCCCGCGATAGAGATAGATTTTTGCAAATCCCGCGGGAACCTTGAACTTTTCCGGGATAAAAAGTAGTCTATGTTTTAATCCAGGGTATAGGCTATCTCCATTCCAAATTTCAGCCAAATCGGTTAAATATAGGTAGTTTTCGCGTGAAAGCGTAACAAACAAACTTACCTACATTCTCATTTATAATATTAGTATGATTAAAGAGTTAGTATACTTCGCTTTCAAATACAGCGGTTTGAGTGACATGCAAGCGTGAAGCGGCTCAAAGGAAATCAGTTAGCGACTTGCACCGGTCGGCTGCCGACACATTATGAACCGCTACTCGTCAGCCTCATGCGTGCGGTTACAAGGGTTGCCATCTCTATATTTGAAAAGTCCGGGCAATTAGAAAGAACCGTCCATACATTTATTCGAGTGTGGACTTACCGAAAGATTTACCGAAGCGAGGAGAGAGCATTTAGTTGTCTCTAATAAAGTCCGTGCACAGTTAAAAAAAAATTAAATTGTCAAACATGAAATATTATGTTTATGTACATGCCATGTCACTATGTCAATTTTATTACAGTAAATTGATACCTCTTAGCAAAAATCAGTTGCCTATATTACTGGCCCAGTTGAAGCAGCTAACGAACAGTAATGTTGATTATCTATAAAATTAAATACCCTACACCATTTACGTATTATATAAACATGTATTATTGATGAATAAATTATTTGAAATTATTTGAGTCAAAAACGAAAAGGTTTCTCGACGCTTTCACATTCATTTTCAACAGTGAACCTCTAAAAAAAGCTTGCGAAAATCGAGCCGTCTAGTCTACGCGCCTAGGGTTGCCGCAACTAGCGCCCCTTTGGCACGAGGCGTCTAGAGTTAGACTAACGGCTAAATCAAGGCTAAAAGTCCGGACTAATCCGGACAGTTCACAACCCTACTACACGTGTGCGGTTCTCTACTGGCTAGATTTGATATGGTAAATTGACTACGTTAAACTGTAATTATGAAACTGACGAGCCGTAATAACGAGCAACGCGACTACAAATAGGTCGTGGAATATGTTTTATTGATGCAAATAAGTTGCAGACACGTAATGAAACATTTTAGTATCCTCTGTAGATTACCTGAACAACGATGCATGTTTTTACATAATACAGTTTTTTGAAGTCACTTTCCAAAATTATCATATTTCTCATTCCTCAATAAGGGAATCTGGTTACTGTGTTAAGTCTTGATACTTTTCGAGTTTTCTAACCAACTTTGATGCGACATATTGTGGAAAGAGAGAATTGAAAAGCTATGAGACAACTTTTTGATTTTAGGTATTTTAGGGGATTGTAGGTATTTCCGAAGTCTTATTTTCGAACAATTTCTCATAATTACAATTTCTGAAGTCCTTTTTCTGGTAATTTTATTATTCTTCGATTAATTTTTTTCTAACAGCTTACATAATTTTATTTCCTTACTTATAAATTATGATAATTCTAAAAGCTGCAGATTCTATTCCAAACGCAAAAAATTAAAAATTACGAGCAAATGAAAACAAGCTTTGGTTGACGAAAGCAGTTGGTTTTTCTCTGAATTATCTCCTCTATATAAAGTATTTTCTCCCATCGACGCGCTTTTATCAACGTTATAACAAAAACGAATACCAATTGTTCGGAGGTATCTCGGTGTAAGTCTCGGCGGATTGCATCGCTTCGCTATTTGGAGTTCTATGCACCTTTTGTATAAACTTCTTTGATAGTGTCGATAGAAAGTTGACTAGGTGTATATATCAATAAACTTTATTGTACAAGAACGTTAGTTACAAAACTCATGTTTTGCCTTTAATCCAAGATTCCTGCTTAATAAAATGTCTTAACAAAAAAGTATTAAAGTAGGTAAATCCTATTAATATTATGAATGTGATGGTAAATATTTATATTAAAATGTCAATAAATATAATTATGTCATTTTGCAAAACTTTTGGAGCAACCTACGTATAACAGGGCGAGTTTTAGTTCAATATACTTTAGTTCAAATTGAGGTTGTATAAATTACAACATGTGATAATGTGATAATGGTTAAAAACATGTTCAGTTAATGAAAAGAAAAGAAAAATGTCTTTACAGCAACGAGCGTCAAATACCTAAGTTACATCACAGATACGGTTCAATTCTCACCGCTGCAGCGCTGGGGGGCAATTCTCATTTCGTAGAGATACATGTCTAACAGAGATATCTCGAAAAAACATGGCCGACCTCGAATAAAACGAGGCCAATCGGCCATGTTTTTTCGACATATCTCTGTTAGACATGTATCTCTACGAAATGAGAATTGGGTTCCTGGCGTCGGCATAGAGCACTATAAATTGATTAATTGTAAAATAGAAATGGTTTTCGTGTAGAATGTCAAGTATTCTATTCGAGTCGCTCTGATTTTAGAAATACAAAATTCAGTTAAAACAGGGTTCCGTTCAAATATAGGTCAACAGTTCCAATTTCATGCCGGACCGACGCGATGTACAAGTTTTATTCATATACCAACTACAATCAAATCAAAGTTTCTTTTTGTACGCTATGACTTCAAAATAATACTGCAATTGAGGACCCGTGTGGCGCAATGGTTACCATGCCGGATCGCCGCACCAAGGGTCCTGGGTTCGATTCCCAGCGAGGCGGAAATTTGAATGATGAGTTTGAATATCTGTTCTCGGTCTGGGTGTGAATGTCCTTGTCTATGTTGTGTGTTGTCCATGGCACCCACGACACAGGGAATCCTAGTGTGGGGCTATGAGTGTGAAGCGTTATTAATTATTTTCGAGAGCCATGTGATGAAAAGATACTTAAAAATCGCCTTATAAATAAACAAGCTGTGTACTCAAATAAGCGCACGCACGCAAACAAGCAAGCACCACTTAACAGCAAAGGACGTACGACATTAATATTACTTGTAAGATATAGCACTAAAGTCCGAAGAAAGTAGCATAGTTTTGAAATAGGTATGTGTGTGCGTTAAGCAAGTAATACACGAAAGTAGCGTAGTTTTGTGACTTCACTCAAATTCAAGGCGGTAAATTTTCTACCTTTTTTATTTATCTGAGATACTGACCTGTCTGGCTGTGACCCAGGATGCCCGCGGGTACCCGGCGAAGAGGTAGCAGTAGCCATTGAACAGCACCTGCTTCACATCCATGCAAGACTGAGCTGTTGGAAACACATCGACATTCGATTAATTTTAAGGACGGACTACTAGAGTTTTTTTTTTTTTTTATAGTTGGTCAACATTGTGGTCGGCCAGGGAATAAGCATGAAGTTTCATTGTCTCAGTATTAGTTAGTTATTTAGTTAGTTACTTAGTTATTGTCTCAGTATTAGTCTTGTCTTGTCTAAATGTCTAGTATTGTCTCAGTCGCATTAATTCAAACTATTGACCGATATCCCATACTGATTCTCTGACCAATCTAACTGTTGGCCAACTAAAAGTTACTAAGCTTAAGTTAAATAAGTTACTATAATACGTTCTATTATGACGATAAAGTTTAAAACTTTGACGTTAACAACATGATAAAAATCGTCTACCAATAATATAACTCTAGCTTTCATATCACCAGATTTTGACGTCAAAAACGTTATTTTTAATCAAAGAAAAATACGGTCCGTTAGTTTTATATACATAAATTTGGTCCAAAGCGCTTTGAGGGACTGTCAGCCGTAAAATTAATGGAATATCTCTGTTCGAAATGAATTACGTATTTATTTAGTATTGCGGCTATCCGGCCACTTTGCCAGGCTTCACATGTTATCGCAGTAAACTCTCTAAATGGTGGTAAAAGCATTATGTAATACCGTGTTGTCGTCAATTTATAATATCATTGGTTGCCTGCCTGAACATTAACAATTCCTTTTTGTCAAAATTCGATTTCATAAAAAGAAGTTATCAATAAGTACGGCACGTGTATCCTAGGTATTATTAGATCTGCAAATATGCACATAAGATAATCTATGAAGGCTTCCAAATAAATATTAGAAAGTTTCACATGTGTAAATTTGTTTGTTTTTAATGAAAACTGAAAATAGCGGATTTTATTTCTACTATAAAAAAATCTACTTTAAAAATGTAATGAATTCACATAATTAAATTAAGGTCCTACAAATGATACTAATTTTTAAACTTTGTTAAAAAAAACAATTTCCATTTACAGTTACATAGTTCAGAACAATTATGATACTAAATTAATTACACCCAAAAAAAAATTTACGCTTCCAGATGTTGTAATAATAAACTTTTTATGTTTACTATTAAAAAAACTAAGTTTTAATTATAACCGCATAAAATCAGTGTACTTTTGAACTTATCTCGCTGAGATAGAAACTATTTTATACTTCGTAGTGATTTTAAATGAAAGGATGAGCGGAATCACAGTTTCAGCTTTATTTGTTAGCTGCTGAGTAAACTAAAGTCTGCTTAATCAAGGAATGGCAGGTAGGACTGAGAGTAATTTCAGTGGATCTCGGTACAAAGTAATACCGTTTCCTAAGTCTCTATAAATTAAATATTTTCTAGAGAAATAAATATAACATGAAACTGAAATAATTTTATTTAATGTTTAATGTGTATTTTTCAGACTTAGTTAAGTCCGCTTACCTGATGGTGTGTGGTCGTAAAAAATATTTTCTAATAAAAATAAAGTCAATCTAGTTACCTAGTACTTTTCGAGACGGTAGGTAGTTGTCATATACCTAATATGTACCTAATTTGATTTATATACAAACATAGATTTCTTCATTCGGCATCGAATCACTTCATCAGCATAAAAGACGTACATAAAAAGAAGTTTATCGAGGCGGAAATTGTTACATGTTGAGGAAAACTTTCGTATACGAACCGAAAGACATCCAACATTGCCGAAGGGTAATAGAGCCGTGGACCGCGAACAACACGAGTATTATGTGTATGTTACCGGAAATCTGTAGAATCCGGTATTCCATACAATACATAGGCAATGTTATATGTGATACCTAAAAAGTTCAGATAACTTATGGAATATTATTCATTTTATTCTATGCCCAGGAATTCTATACTTAGCTTGCCATGTGGGTTAGCTGGCCAGCCTCAGCCACTGCGGCGAGCGATAAAATCATCTGCTCCACAGCTCATGGGCTGCCTCGCCCCTCCGCGCCAACGTGGGCTTACATTACATTCTAGGGGTAAGGCATACCAGACTACGTGGAGTCGGTTTTGCAGCGATTCATTTTTGTCACTTTTAACATTAACATGTTACCGCGCACTGTGAACTGCTGAACTGACTATCGAACTGCCATCATTTTTACTGCCGATTCAATTATTGCACAGCCTGGATGATTTTTGAAGTGACTGAAAAAACTGGCCTATCTTCTATTTATTACTGTTCGTGGTTTACTGACACATTGAACCGCCGAAAATTTATTCATTCAGTCATTTTATATGTAGATAGATAATAAGATAACGTTGACCAAAACTATTATCTTTATACATTGCCGGTGGACCTGTAGTTATTCTATACAATCATTGGAAAAACTATACACTACCTAGGTAAAGTACAGATATGTAATGGAGCAATATATTAATATCATTTCACACATTGCCAAAACGACCCAGGTTTTATATACATTGCCTAGGAATTGTATTGAATACCACAAATATACTGAAAATATATATTGGACGACCCGTGTGGCGCAATGGTTACCATGCCGGATGGCCGCACCAAGGGTCCTGGGTTCGATTCCCAGCGAAGCGGAAATTTGAATGATGAGTTTGAATTTCTGTTCTCGGTATGGGTGTGAATGTCCTTGTCTATGTTGTGTTTTGTCCATGGCACCCACGACACAGGGAATCCTAGTGTGGGGCTATGAGTGTGAAGCGTTATTTAATTTTATTTATTTAATACCTACTGATTACCGGTGACATGTATAAATAACAGTTCGTAGGCCAATTGTATGACCCGGCTGCGAAAATAAGGTCACGTGCCTGTCAAGCAATCCTGGTATTTGTAATCTGATTTTTACACGTTGATATTAAATATCAATCGCATACACTCGTTGAACACGTTTAGGCAGAATTCTTTATATTGTCACGTGTTTTTATTTGTAAACTGTTTAAGATAAAATAAACATGTTAAGTACAGTCCCCTGCTGTCACCTGCAGAGAAAAGTAACCCATCTTTTACTGTGTGTTTATTAAGAGATGGGTTACTTTTCTTTGCAGGGGACTGTACATCAAAATACCAAACATGAGTGTAAACCACGTCTACGGTTAAGTCGTCTCAGAAATTAGAGGGATCAAATTCACAAAGAAACCGTTTTCGGTTCGGTTTTCGGAAACCGAAAAATAAACAAATTTCTACACATATAAAATCTCCATAGGCGCCATGTAGGATAGTTTTAGCAATATAGCTATCCTATTCACAATGGACCTACCTCATTGCAAAGATGAAACTGAATAAAGAATTCATAATGAAGCTTTCGATCTCATTGATACTAGGTGCAGATGATTTTTCATATTATACTTAGTTTGCAATACAGTCTTATCCCTACCGAGGACAACTCAATACGAATAATAGTAGTATCAATATGGTTGCAATAGTTGAACCAAATCAATTACAAAATAATCCCAAACCAGTCAAGCATTTAGTTGATCTACCATCGAAAACATTGAAAAATAAACCAATACGAAAGTTAGCTAGTTCCAATCAGGGAGCCTTTACAAATTCTAATTTTAGCCGGGTATCGACTGCTAGTCTGCCACACTAAGAAGTCAGTAGATATTATATAATTAGGTACTAGCTGCCCGGACAGACTTCGTTCTGTCAAAAGTTAATAGTAATTTAAAAATAAAAAAATTTTTAGGGGTGGACCACCCTTAACATTTAAAGGGATTAAAAGTAGATGTTGTCCGATTCTCCACCCTAGCCGATATGCACGCTAAGATTCACGAAAATCGGTCAAGCCGTTTCGGAGGAGTTCAACTTCTAACACCGTGACACGAGAATTTTATATATTAGATGTATGTATGTATGTATTTATGTATAATGTCGGTATTCACCAGCGCTGTACTTTAGCTGCACCGCGCTACGGAAGATCATTACACGCAAGGGCCTCTTTATTCGAGCTCCGACCTTCAACGAAAACTGAGAGTGGAACGAAAAGGCCACCGGAGTTCTGTTTTCAAACATCTCTACAGATACGCAAAAACTTCCTCGTTAACCCGGTCCCCTTCACACATTCACTCGTTCGTTTGGAGTTCAAATGTCGTTTGTCGTTGGAATGTTTTGAACGTCAATTATAATTGTTCTTCAACGTGGAAGTAACATGAGGAAAGACATTATTATTTAGCAAAACAGAACAAGGTGTAAGTTATGGAAATTGCAGAGTTATTTCTGAAAAACGTTCCGTTCCACACTCATGTCGAAATTGAGCTAATAATAATAAATAATAAATAGAATAAATAACGCTTCACACTCATAGCCCCACACTAGGATTCCCTGTGTCCTGGGTGCTATGGACAACAACACACTAGACAAGGGCATTCACACCCAGACTGAGAACAGAAATTCAAACTCATTATTCAAATTTCCGCCTCGCTGGGAATCGAACCCAGGACCCTCGGTGCGGCGATCCGGCATGGTAACCATTGCGCCACACGGGTCGTCAAATAATTTCCTTATTATACATATTGCAGAATTTCCTTCATAATATGTAGGTATCTTCACATGTAATGTTTATGCACTTGTTTTTAACGTTTGATGTATTTGCCTGTAAGTAAAATTACTTGTACCTAAACTAGTTCCTTAAACCTACCTGTTCATACCACGTAATATCAATGTAATTTTGTTGGCAAATCTAAATAAATAAATAAATAAATAAATAATGCTCAATTATAAGTCCGTTTTTTACGTTGAAATGAATAAATAAGCAAAGGGCGGTCAAATTGGATTGAACCGATTTAGTAAAAAAATCTTTGTAGTGCATTTGCCACGATAAAATACCTAGTATAAAAAAAGGTTGAATATTTTATTATTCAAATGCTCCCTTGTTAATTCGTCCTCGTTTCATTCAAATATTCAAATGCTCCCTCGTTAAACCGTTTCATTCTTTACCAGGAAATAGTTCTAATTAGAAAAAAAAGTCTAACTTTGAAAATTTTCCGTCACTTAGAAACGAGTTAATTAGAGGCATTAAATTACAGGTAATTAACCCGTCCCTAGACGACCATGCGGCAAGACATATTATATGCATTTACAGAGAAAATTAAATCAAAATTGATACACTTATGCACGTAATTTTTTTTAATATACCACTATTTCATTTCGCTAAAGTGCTTTGTCATGGAGGAGAAAATGGCGAAAGAAATCGTGAAGATCGTCTAAGGACCGCTTTAGAAAGAAGCGGTTTGAATTACTTTATTATTTAAATATGTCTGAGGAATGATTGTAAAATACACAACCATTCAGCTCTCACACTTCACTGTGATAACGGTTACCATAGCAAATTGGAAGCTATGCCATAAAAAAAAACCATATAAAGCCATCTTAACGGCATGAAATCTTTATTACCTATGGAAACTTCGGAATAAGTTTCCTAAATGTACAAGTTACAACACTCTAAATTTACAACACTAAAGTTCGCCACTACCAAACATATAGAAAAAAGAAAATAAGTCGAAACTGAGGTGAAACTTTTGTCTTCTTGTTAGTTTATTTTTGTATAGATTATTATGAATAAGAAAAGTAAGTGAAATAAAGACGACAATTCATTAGATTATTTGGATCAATCGACCCATATTTTGTTGTCTTCAGCAAAGGACAGGAGTATAATCAAATAAGTATTGTGTGGAAACCAAAATAATATAAATCATGATAAATAAGAGATAGTATACTGTAATTGGCTATTTGACAGTTATCACGGTAAAATATGAAATGTGTTAAATATGGTTGCATAATGTTTAACAATAATTATACAATACGTTTCTTGCATGAAAATAAATTGTAAATATTTTTACTTTTGAAAAATAGATTTGAGTTTTTTTACCTGTGGATACGAGAACCGAAACGCGGGCGGCCATGATTGAGCATGTTATGACGTCACAATTCAAAAAATAAGCGTCGTGTACTACTAACTATATCGTGTGCACTGTGCAATTTACTGAGAAAATTAATAAGATATATTTTGATTTCTGCTTTTGAGAGGTTTTGTAAAATGGAGTCAGGCTATACGCAAGCTAACAGTGCGAATTTGCCTCAAGTTGATTCATTTATGGTCGCAAATTTCTTTGCGTGTAACCCTGACTTTTGCTCTACCGAGTTTCGGAATGCAAAAATCTCCTTGTAAGTACTGAAATTAATAAAGTAAAATTGGTCAGTCTTGCTAAGTGGTCACAGGGGGATTTTTTTGTAGGTTTTTCCTCAACGTCCCCTTAACGACACCATATTACTAATGATTTTAAATTACTTATAGGTTATGTTTATGAACAATATTAGGTTAGGTTTAATTTGTTTTTTTAGTAAATCAGAGGCTAAGTTGATTTCTTCTAAATACTTACATCAAAGTGGTCCTCACAAAAGAATATTGCTGATATAACAGATGTTAACTCTGGGTCTCGACGTGCTAATTGTAACCACTGCTTTCGACGTTGAGGGCATTTAGAAACGTGTAGGTATAAACAATTTGTCAGGTTTAATTGTAGTACTTCTACACATAGGCACTGCACACGTCTTGTAGCTTGTCATTTTCACAATTCCAGTGAAAAAGGTGTAAGTTTTTCACTTAAAATATCTTCAGATATAGAGCGTAAACTTTTGTTAATTGAAATGTGACGTCACAGCCAGCAAGTGACAGATGGCGGACTATTTTCGCGCGAATTTAAAATTAATGGATTAAAAGTTATTTTTTTCCTACTAAATAACACTTTTATGAGAAAAATAAATATTGTAAGAGGTATAAAATAAAACTACGAAAATTTTAAAATATTTTTCCAAAAATTGTCTAATAGCCAATTACTTTGTTGTAACGTTTACATAATAGCTGATAATAGTATATAGGTATTAGTATTGTAAATACATTAATAAATTCTTAAACAATTTTTCTCGTTTACTATAAAGGATGGCAGTAAACATCTCTTTACTTTACTGGAAAACGGTACGGAACATCAATTCGCCATCCCACTCTTACGTCACTGGTAATTATAATTTTGAGCCAGCATCAAAAAGAAAAAGAGACCTTTTCAATGATATTCTAAAGCTTCCTCATTATCTCGTTTTACTCGCGGAACTATCCGTGTTTACTGATTGTTGGATATTTTGTATCTAGCAATTCAGCATTAAAACCATACAGTTATACCATACAAAAGTTGAGATTTTTTTGCTTCGTTGCACCTTGAAATTATTGTTGCGCTCTCAAATGTTTCCAATTAATACTCGGCTCGGCTGCAAGCGGAAAGTTTCTGTTTAAAATATTTTTTAACAGAGCTTTAAATATAAAAAGTTATTTAAAAATAAAGGCTGCATTTTGATCTAAGGGGTTGAGAAGCGCTTAATGGCATGGTCATTGGCAATATGATATGACAGACCAATATGATATGATATATATGATAGACCAGGGTCAAGCTATACTGTTAATTTGGATATTTTCTTTAGAAGTGTTGTAAGTCATAACTTCTAAATTCTCTTAACACGTGCTGTTGATTTATTATTATTTCTTCGTAAGGTTTGGTGTAAAAACACCTAAAAAATAAACGTTAATCTTTCTATTACGTAACATAGAAATCTAATATACATTTAATAATTGTTAGGATTATATTAGGGAAATAATGAGGCATATAACTATGGACTAACAATAAAATTAGCAAATAAATTAATACGAGTATACTAACGCATTAGGTTAAGGACCTGTAATGTTAGTGTGCATAATGATAAATAAATAAATAAATTAAAATTTAGTGCACGAACAAGAAAACTACAAACTACCGTTGATTAGTATGCATTATTATGTTGACGTACATAATTACGTAGTTTGAAGCGCACACAAAGTAGGTATACAGCTTGTTCGAACGTGGTATAAAGCGATTGTTTATTTTATTAAAGCATGTTGCATATTTCGTAGCGAAATACGCGGCAGGTAAATCTGCCATGCTCAAAGGCTTATTGAGCGAGCGAGATGGCTTACCTCACAGGCTCACATCGCGGGATTAAACTAGAGTACAGGAACATTTTGTTGTTATTAGTCAGTCAACTAAAATGTTTGTGCTTATAATAAAGTTGTTTTGGCTGAGTGTACAAACATTTTTTGGAAATTTTAATATTTTTGTAATTAGATATGGTATGATTTTGTCTTTGAACTGCTGATGTGTCCAAAAAACTCCACCCAATTTATAGCTTAACATGTAATGGCATTAAAACGGCTACGCGCCTTTTAACCTATTAATCAATTACCCCACATATTACGTAAAGATCTTTCAGTGTCGCCGCGCCGAGGATATATTGGTGTCTTGTCTTTCTTCGACTTGACCCAATTTCATGGATCATGGGAGACAGCGGTCGCACGAAGAACCTGACAGTTGACACTTGACAGACAGTAGGTAATACCAAATAAGCTGAGCATTTGGTGAAATGAAAGTATCTTTGTTTCTGTCCTAAATATCCAATCATGTAAGACGCAAGGGTTGAGACGTAAAAAAGTAAAATATCTACAAAAATATTGGTCCTTTTATAAGAACATTGTGAATCAGGTTTAGTCTGTACGATGATGAAAATTTAAAACCTTTTTTACTTTACCTTCATTAACCGCCGTACACACATGCATTATTCAATGTAGCTAATAAGCAGTTGAAGCAATACAAACAATTTTCATTCAGTACATAATCCGTGTCGTGGTAATGAGCTGCGGCTACAGGCCGCTTGGGGTCGCGGGGAGGGTGAGGGGGACTAATCTAATCGCCAGGGGATTGTTTCAAGTCAATCAGTGGCTTGTTGTTATAAAGCAGTACAATGTACATACAATACAAATGATCGTTACTGTATACCAACTATGTACAGATTGTACAATAGGTATGTTGAGGAAAATACAATAAAGCGATCAGGCAGTTTTAAATATTTCATAAAAGGAACTTCTAGACAACTTTCATGACGACCTGTATGGCGCGATGGTTCCCAAGCCGGATCGCCGTGCCAAGGGTCCTGGGTTCGATTCCTAGCGAGGCGGAAATTTGAATGATGAGTTTGAATTTGTTCTCGGTCTGGGTGTGTGTTCTTGTCCTAGTGTGTTGTCCATGGCACCCACGACACAGGGAATCCTAGTAGTGTGGGGCTATGAGTGTGAAGCGTTATTATTATTAATTTATAACTTTAATGGAAGTAATTATATGGAATACATTTAATAATAATGGAGTATTATTTATTCGTGACAAATTGATAAGCATTTTTAATTTATGAAGAGCTGAATTATTATTAAATAAAAAAAAAATCTTTATTAAGCATAAAACGTACATAAAAGTGAACATAAAAAGTAGAAACATGTACCTACTATTTCACTCGTACAAGTACAGTTGTTACGATAAATACATTTATGTAGAAATAGTTTCTTGTATACTTTGTAATTGTTTAACGTTTTTCGTATCTTGCACAAAGAATAGATAATGTAGGTAATAAATTAGTAAATTTTTGTGTTCAGCTTAATTATGTATTTGCTGTAAATAGAATTAGCAAGTTCGCCACGCACTACACCGCGGAACCGCAGGTCACATTGAAAAACAGCGGACCTCGCTGAATGTGACCTTTTTCCGTTCCATCTGCTTGGCACTGCATTTAATTTTTAATCATTACATTAGATTTGAACATTGTTGTATCTGTTGCAGTGCCCTGTGAGCGAAGTAAATGTTTTTCTTTTTTTTTTTTTCTTTCTTTCTTTCTAATTATAAAACACGCGCACGTGATCCATTTTGAACTGCTGTTAATAAATTTCATGTGGTTTACGATTTAAACACAAGCGATATTTAAGTAAGTAAGGTATAATTTAACACGGATAATAACGTAAACGATATGTACCAACATTACAGAGGGTTTTAGAATCATGCCCTGTATTATACTTAATTCTTTTGACGACTGTACCTAGCAATAGTAATAGGTAATGTGTTTTGTTTACTTGTAACATATTGTTACATTGTTTAATCGCGTTACAGCCTACAGCAAAGCAAGTTATGTATCTTACATGTGATATACTACCGCTGTGCCCGCGGCTTTGCTCGCGTTTTCCGGTATAGTAAGTACCTCATGTCCTATTCCAGAACATGGTCTATCTGTGTCCTAAATTTCATGAAGATCCGTTCAGCAGTTTTTGCGTGGAAGAGTAACTAACATCCATTCATCCGCACATACTTTCACGTTTAAAATACTCGTGCTTTGCCATTGAAGTATAATGTCATAGAATAGACATCTCGGACAAAATGTGTGTCCCCGCCGGGAGGTTCTATTTTCAAAATTGAGCCCCCGTTCTCCTTTCAAAATCGAACGAATCCATTGGAAATTGAAGCCGCGCGGCGCCAATTCATTGGAACATACATTGTGTTCGCGGTGTCTGTTCTATACGCTAGTAATAATACTTCAATGTGCTCTGCCCGCTTTTTCGAGGGTTACTAAGTATCTATCCTACTCGTATGTCTTATTTCAGATCATGTTCATTTGACGACCCTGTAGCCTAGTTGGTAGTAAACCTGCCTGCGAAGCGAGGGATCCCGGGTTCGATTCCCGGCCGGGGTAGATATTTATATGACAGATAAATATTCATACTTGGGTCGTGAGTGTGATTGTGATGTGTGTTATAATGTCTCGTCCATGCCTCACGCGACACAGGTAATAACCTACTGCGGGGGTATGAGTGTGTTAGCGTTTATTTATTCCCGTGTGCTAAATTTCATGTTCAGTAGTTTTTGTGTGAATGAGTAACAAACATCTATACAAACTTTCACATTTATAATATTAGTAGGATTTGTTGGATGAAAGAATATGAATTCTTATGTTTCACTCTGTTTTTTCTAACTGCTTTTCTAACTCCCACTATTCTATTGTTGCGTGCCAGAGAGTGCTCATAAGATAAAGTGTGCTTTTCATTGTATTACTTAAGTAAGGTTCCATAAATAAACCTACTTAATAATATACCGTTGTAGTACTTGTAGTCAACTGCTATTGAGTTCTTTATTATGTGTGACGGAAAATTAAGAAAGGATTTCTGAAAATCCTTCCCTGGAGTGGTTAAATGATTTACAATATCTCTCGGAAGTCGAATATTTTCGCGGAAATACGCTGGTAACACGTATGTAACGCTACATAGTTAACGCTGGTTAAGAATAGGTGCAGCAGGGTGCGAACGAAAACTAGTAATTTAACTAATTAACTAATACTTTTAATTTCAATATTAGAAATTACATTTTTAAAATACTTAAAACTAGAATGATTACGGTCGATGTTAGTACCGGAATGATCCGAAAGCTCAGGTGTTTAGGTTCCCAGGCTCGTTTCCACGAACCGTCATGTGATATCTTGACTATACAAGTGATGGATGCGGCGATGTCTGCTTTAATTATTTCTTGGTGGATTTTGAATGTATATATTGTATGTATGTATTATATATTGATTATGTTAGGCGTACGTAACACGCTAGTAAACAAAGAAATAAACGAGTTAAAGTTAATAATAAAAGATTATCGCTCAAAATATAATAATATGGAGAGCAAATCTAAATTTCAAACGAAAGCAATTTGCTAACAAGTTCAATACCCTTCTTAAGTTAATGAGACACGCGTTATTCAATATAGCACGAACGCACTCGGGCGAGTAATTCCATCACACGGTCGGCACTCGGCACTCGGCAGACAGACCTGCACCCTAATTCACGTAACTTTAAGACGCATCGATTGAGTTGCAGTGACGCTGCAATCAAGTTGCAGTGACGCTGCCTACAAGTTGACGTTTAGCGTCTAAACCGTATTGTCGTAATTTTTGAACTGCGCGTCAACTGCACGCAAACTGCGCGTGAACTTCACTTCTCCTGCACCCATCCTGCGCGCCTGCCAAACTTTTCTTCGACTATTTAGTACTCTGTGTTAGTGTTGTCATATGAGAGAACAAATAAACTTATTAATAATCAAATTATAATTTATTATGTTTCCATTAAAAAACGTTGAAGAATATTTACTTACTATCCCAATAATTATTTTGTGAATTTTTTTGTAAAAAATTGGTTGTCTGCAAATTCGGTTTATGGACGGTAGTTTAACGTGACAACGTCATGAAAAAACATTGATGAAATGATTGCATACCTACTTTTATAGATAAAATTGAATCATTTTAATTAAATTACTATTATTTTGTATAGGAATTGAGAGGAAGAGAGATACATAGGGCACGAACCGAGCGCTACCGCCGATCGTAGCCGATCGTGCCTGTCTATCACTTGTTCCGCGCTCTCGCTCACGGAACGTGACATGACGTCATGGAACGTGACAGTGAGTCATGCTTTTTCGTGCGTGCACCTGGCGTTCATCGTTTTAATAGACGTTGTCACGTCAAAATAGTAATGATTTGTGCTTCAATTCACAAAAAAACGTCATAATTATGTTACCTCAATATGGCAGAATGAAGATCTTCACTTTGCCTCGCAATGCAATTAGTAATAAAAAAGTGTCAAAACAAACTGTGATCGGAAACACGCTATCTTGACGCGCATCAACAGAATACCTTTTTGTGACGTGAGCGTGTTTGACAAACGCTCGCGTGACGTGAGCGTGTTCGACAGCGCTCGCGAAAGCTAAGGGAATACGGAAAGTGTTATTTTGATCGGAACGTCACTGTAACTGCACTGCAATCGAACTTGTTAAATTACGTGAATTAGGGTGCTAATCTTTCACGCAAAATTATACGCAATGGAATTAACTTACATACGTACCTAGGTATCGTAATAAATAATTCATAATAGGCATTTAAAGTTATACTACTAACTCCTGCTCTGAGCCAGATAGGTATTCGACCGTAAAAAAGGGGTAAAAGGGGTAGGTAAATTCAAATAGTACAAAAGTTTTCTTTTCACGTATACTTCGTATACCTACTATACAATATACTAATATGAATTGTTTAAAAAGTTGAATAATTTTTAGTTTGTTTGAACGCGCTAATCTCTTGAAATGGCAGTCGGATTTGAAAAAATAATTTTGTGTATGACAGTCACATTCATGAGGAAGGCTATAATATAGGCTATAGCCATAGCTAAAGCAGAAATAAAGTGCTTCAGAGCTCTGGGGTATCCGAAGCGAAGCGAAGGAAGGTTACCAGTATTTAGACAAATACCTCTTTCACCAAAACAAACCTTAATATGAAGCAATTTGGAACAAGTGAAGGTTGTTCATTCCAGAAACAATTTTAAGTTAAACCAACTGTGAGTGGGGGTAAAGTGGTGTCGGTACGGTAGACAGCACTTAACCAAGAGCTCTCGAAAAGGGTGAAGCCGTCTTAGGGCTGTCGATAACCTGTTGATGTTTGTGTTGCCTCACGATCTCAAGATTAAAGCCAGCTTCATACAAACATACGTCGTTTTTAGGGTTCCGAATAAAATCAGAACCCTTATAGTTTCATCATGTCCGTCTGTCCGTCCGTCTGTTCGAAGTAAAGCGCCGAGACCTTTAGTGCTACAAAGCTGTAATTTGTCATGGATATACATATTTATTGAAACTCCAGAATCATAGAATAAAATATTGAAAACCATTTTTTCAGGGTATCTCCCCTACAAGTAACGTGAGGATGATTTTTTTTTTGTTGCGTACCCTATAGTATGGGGTATCGTTGAAAAGGTCTCCCAAAATATTATAGGTTTTCCGAGACCATTTTTGGAATAAGAGGTCCGTTTGCTTATTTGGCTTCAAAATGCTAATTTTGGTTAAAGTCAAGTGTCCCCCCCCCCTGCTGGCTAAACGGTTGGAGTTGGACAAGTGAAACAATTCTTAAAAATAGGTTATATGATGAATTTACATGGAAAACTATCATGGCTATGTTAGCTTAACAGTTAATGAGTAATAGTCGATAAACTTACTACTTCGGAACCCTACATTGCGCGTGGCCTGACACACACTTGCAAAGTTTTTTAAAACTTTGGATATCAGCTGCCAGACTTGTTTCTAAAGCTGTGTTCATGCTATCACAAACATAACTGGTGATATAGACGACTTTATGAACTGCTGTCTCTGTGCTGTCTCGTGTTTGGAATTACTTGCAGTGCTTATTTTCCACTGTAAAAAACTGGGTACTCTCATTTTATTGATTTTTTTTCAAATTTCATTTTACCGAAAACTATTGACCGACATATTTTTGCTATAAGCATTAATTGACATATTTTTAGATCATCGAAATATCATGTCGTATCGAACTATATTTCGCCGATTTACAAAATAACTTTTTGTTATTGTCCGAAGCCTCTTTTGAACTTATTATATTTTTATTTGCCAAATGATTTATTTGCCATATTTTCACCACACTGAAACAACATTTTAAGGAATATTATTTGGTCACAAATATATAACCGGATACTTGGTAGAATTTTCAATATTAAACTAAAATAGTGTCATAAAAAGTGTGCTACAAAATTTAGTGACAGAAACGAATCGCTGCAAAACCCACACCGAGGAGCAGGTGGTTTTAACGCTCGCCGCCGCTACTGTGGCTGGCCTCAATGTAACTTCGGTAAAAAGTTTTTCGACCAAATGAGAATGAAACGTTGGAGTAACGAAAAAAATCGAATTGACAATAGGTCAACTGATTCAGTGGCAGACGTGACTTCGATGACGTAAAAAAAACGAATCAATAATAGTTGAAAAGTTTTCGGAGAAATGGAAATCGGTCAAATATTTTTCGACCTTATGATAGGTACCCGTAAAAAATGTATGTGTGGTAGATTTAGTTTATTGTGTTTGCAGTATCTATTTTAATGACCATTTCTAGTTCCAATATACTCGTATTTTTCATCTTCTAACACTTTTTTGTGACGGGGTAAGACAAAAAACGTCGCCTTTTGTGATAAGTTTTACATAATACCACAATAACAAACAGAGTATCAAACTAATCTTAATACATAAATACGTGTCACGTTGTTTGTCCGCGATGAACTCCTAAACTACTTAACCGATTTTAATCAAATTTGCACACCGTGTCCAGTTTGATCCAACTTGAAAGATAGGATAGCTTACATCTCAATAAAAAAAACTTTTGACAGAACGAAGTCTGTCCGGGCAGCTAGTTATAATGTAAAATCCAAAACGTCAAGAAATAGCTATCATTTAATGCGATAATCTAAATTTTACTAACAAAAAATAACCGACTTCAAAGTCTCAAAAACTACATAGTTGTCAGATCTCGTTCAAATTTATGTGAGACCACATGACAAGTAACTGCTTTCGATTAAAAAAAGAATCATCGAAATCGGTTGGCGTGCGGATGCGGATGACATATGCGGATTTCATACAAATGGGGTGCGTTCGGCGCGTACGGTGCGGATATATATATATAGGTATGTGCGTTTACCATAATACGCGTACACTTTTCTGATATTAAAATAAATACAAACAGACACTAACGTTCAGGTATTGCAGCTTTCCTTTTTAATGTTACGAAAGTATTCAAATATTCATACGTTAAGGCTTATGGCGTGTCTATGTCTGCTGCGGGCTTTAAAAGTCTTTAAAAGTTTGATATTAAACTTGTTCGCAGTTTCTTCGTTATTTGATGCTTGTTTGGGTCTTTTTGTTGTCTTCGTGGGAGTTTGTTGTAAGGAATTGGCCTGTTAAACAAGCTCGAACGCAACAGTTGTATGTCCACAGCATACAACCTGGTATGAATGTGAAGATGATAATATGAAGATGAACTGAAAGGGACTCAAGTTCGATCTCAACTGGGGCAGTTTTGTTCAGTCATATTTTGATATCGGTTTCTTGATTATTTTTTTAACTAGTGTTATAAGGGTGTGATACTTTAGTCAGTAGTGCTGGCTACTTGACAGGGGACCCGGATTCGATTTACGGTATAGTGATGTGGCGTGGCTGGTGTGTGTAGTAAAAGTCCATTTATTTCAAATTATGTTCGATATAGCCTCGGTACATTATTATAACATTTTAGATGTTCCAAAGAAATAAGTTTTGAGCTAAACGTAAAACATATCTACTTGCATCCCGGTAAGCTAATAGAATCGCCGTCGTCTGCGGAGATAAAACCTTGAGATGTATTCGAAGTAAGTAGGTCACGCCGATATAGCCGATAGTCTCAAAAAGTATTTATTAAGACCTAGTTTTAATTTTGGTAGCTAGCAAATACGCGCGGTACAAGTTTGGAATAAGTTGCTAAGATACTTAACCGTTATAAATTTTAGATTTCAATGCAATAAATATATAAACTTCCTAAACAGCCCATGAAAAGTTTATAACAAGTTAATGGCCGTATCGCATAATGAATTATTAAAATGAGCCAGCGCATTACATTTCGGCTTGTTAAACACAAACTTTTTGGTTTCAGACTGAATCAGTAAGTTCCACTTTATCTCAATACAAAATTAGTTGCAATTCCATGTACCTACATAACAATTTGAGTTCTAAAACAGTAAAGAGAAGGTTCAATTTTTTCTGGATAAATTTTATGAATTCAACTTCGTTAAACTATCTTGGTAGCATCGGATGTGGAAAACTTTATGTGTGCTCAATTTTGAACTTTATTACGACGGGTTAAGGTCGTAGCGGCGTGCACACGTAATGAGGCAATATTTACAGTTAGGACTGCGCCAAGTCGGAAACTGAACAATTCGAAATTGGAAGTTATTGTTTTCAATGACTTTATATGGAGTAAAATAGATAAAACGGTGAAATTGTTCGTGTACTTATTACTGTGTATGTATACTAAAAATACATGACAAGTATTCTTTGCACATAATTACGTCAATATTTATTCCATTAGTAAAAAAATGTATTTTTCGGTCTGTTTAAGCTTTTCCAAGTATTGTTTGTCGGATAAAATATCTTCATATTTCATGTAAAATTTTAATTAACTAAAAATCTGATACACAGTTTATCTGTAATCTCTACTTTAAGGTGGGGCACAATATGACATAATTATGACATTTGCAGTAATATTTGTATGCGTCATATCTGTCAATTTTGCCCCATCTCAACCTACTTTGGAAAAGGTAACCCTATCTGTTCAAATTTATCGGACGCAAAATATTTATGCGGTTTTAACTAATAAACGAGGGTTACACGGTAAGTTTTAAAACGAACGAATGTAGTAGTAATACCTACTCGTAATACTTCACTGTAAAAACCTAGAAAAAATGCCAATATGCAACTCACAGTCAGCCAGCGTCAGCTTGGCGCGGTACCCGGCGTAGTGTCGCGAGTGGTCGGATCGGAAGCGCAGGCGCAGGGAGCTCCCCCGGGACTGGTAGCGCAGTAGCTTGAGCTTGCCGCCCCAGTCGCCGCACAGCCGCCGCGCGTGGTACGACGTGGTGTCGCGCGACCAGCCCGCGCTCATCGCGTCTGACTCCGGCAGCAGGCTCTCTAGCTCTTCCCACACCTGATCAAATATATACATGTCTTAGATGAACACCCTACTCTTTAGGATGGGACGAGCGGCACTGTATAAAAACGACGAGCTGGGAGTGTTTTCACTCTTCATGTGGCTTTTGGACGTGAGTGACGTGACGGACTTATTTAGTTGTCAGGAATCTATTAGAACTAGCGGTTAATATTGATCGTCTTCATTGCAATTAATTAATGTTTGTAAAAGGTTCTGTTTAGGTAAACTTGTCGATTGTAATTAAAGCGTTTTATCCATAATTCATGTATTACCTAACCATTGACTTATGTATTAACGAATTTAACGACTAGCGCTTTGCTCCCGGTATTACTCGCATTTTCCGTTAAAATCCGTTCGGTAGTTTTTACGTGAAACGTTTAACGTCCACAAAAACATTCACATTTGTAATATAAATAAAATAAATAATAAATAACGCTTCACACTCATAGATCAATATCAGTAGTTCAATATCAATAGGATAGAGTCAACGCGTGCTGAAACGTGACACTTTAATTGGTCCAAGTGGACCGATGGTCATTACATACTTATTATTCAACAGAGATATATCGTTACTTTTTAACCGACTTCAAAAAAGAAGGAGGTATTAAATTCGACTGTTTTTTAATGTTTGTTACCTCAGAACTTTCGACTGGGTGAACCGATTTTGATGATTTTTTTTATCGAAATCTGGTGCTTATCATGTGGTCCCATTTAAATTTGAGCGAGATCTGACTAGTACTTGCTGAGTTATTTTGTAGTCGGTATTTTTTTGTCAAGAATTATTGATTGGTAAGAACATTCCAAGGAGCCTATCCATCCTTTTGAAATCACGCTGTCATATTCATACGCTCACACCAGGGACAGGAACACAGGAATTTGTTGCGTGTAGGCACTGCCAACTGGGCTACGGGCACAGAAGACATAATGGTACATACGGGGTCCATACGATTATTATTATTTTATTACTATTATTGCTATGATACAACAAGATAAGACAATGTAGCATTGTTAATACAATACTTTTTTATTTGAAATTCCAAAAATATTCATTTTAAGTAAACAATGCGGTCATGTAATGGCTACTTTTAAATACATAGCAAGCCGTGCTAGTTAAATTAAAGAGGAAGGAGTTAGTGCGCGTCCCCTGAAGCGGATTGTTCTCAAAATCTGTAACAAAGGATACCGTGTTCCGCTTTCCTCCCACGCGCTTGTAAACTACATTTACCAGAGATTATTTCAGCGCTCTAAGAATTATTCACCTCGTTAAAAGTCATTATATAAGCCCAGCTAAAAGACAAAAGACACAAAAATGTAAGTAAAATTTTATAATTAAAATAAAATTGAATGTAATAAGAATATATGCTATTTAAGTAATTTTTTTTTTCATTTTGTCCAAGATTTCATGCACCCATTAAATAATTCTTGACAAAAAATAACCGACTTCAAAATTAGGGATAACTCAAAAACTACTCGTCCGATCTCGCTCAAAAAGTGACCACATGACAAGCATTCGACCAGCTTTTGATTAAAAAAAGAATCATCAAAATCAATTTACCCAGTCGAAAGTTCTGAGGTAACAAACATAGAAAAATACAGTCGAATACCTCCTCCTTTTTTGAAATCGGTTAAAAAAATCTACTAGTAGTAGTGTAATTCTCTACTTTTACAAAACAAAATCAACAGTTGATTCCGCGGTGGGATTGTATAATATTGCGATTAATCCAATCGTTGATATTAAGATCAAATTCACCGCAATAATGATAATTGAATATGTCAAGAACATTTGTATGATTTAATTAACAATTACATTTAATATCACAGTAATCTCGTGGAATTACTCGTAAGCTACGAGTTTCATTTGGGTGATTACCTAATCAGACTAATTAGATGATTTGGTTGTCAGATTTTGAACAGAGTACCAAATATTTGTTTCGCCAGTTTTCATTAAAAAAAATACAGGCACGTATCTATACTAATATTATAAAGAGGAAAAGGCTCCGAAAGTACAGAACCGATGTGAAAAATTCATTCACTGTTGGGAAGCTACACTATCCCCGGGTGACATAGGCTATATCATATTAAAAAAAAAATTGGGGAAAAAATAAGAAAACCGAAGCAAAGCGAGGGCGGTTACTCGTAGTAAATAAAAATAAAATAAGGTTTACGATACACGACGAAACCGGAGTACACACCCCAACCACTAGTTTTTAGTGCGTCTATTTTGCTGTGTAGTTCGGTCAATTTGCATCATCATACGTTCAACGGTAAATATAATTCTCTGAGACCCTAATGTGTGCTAAACTAATACATTATGAGTTATAATATCTAAAACGTAAAACTTATTATATCAATACTTAAATATTAAATATAATAAATCTCTGGTCAGAATTATGTAACATTATATGCAATGGAGTTTCTTTGTTCATTTGGACAAGGCACCGAAACTAGTGAAAGCAAAATTCCAAACACTCTTAACAGTACGTAATACGCCTCTTTTACAAAAGCACTTCCTTTTGAATTTGTTTGAATAAAAGTGTTTTCCCAAGCGAGCGCAAGGTGCTATGTAAACTGAGTATGTTCCCGTCAGAACCGTATTTGTAATGCATAGAAATGCTCCTGTAATACCGACTGCCGGAGATTTAACGGACGGCGTATGAACGTTTTGGACGTAACATATTTTTACTGTATGATTTTATAACTTAACGTGTTTAAGCATTTTATTCATGTATTTTTATTTCATATTTTATTTGTTTGGTAATGCGATTTCAATAACACTCTCAAATTACTACTACAAGAATTTGTGTTATGTTTATGTATGTACTAAGGAGCGTTACAACGTTTCGAGCATTGACCCTTACATAGCAATATACAGTAAACATGCGGTGGTATGGTAATCCAACAAACGTGTTGCAGGGCGATGTCGGAATATCGAATTTGTCGGATTATAGAGTGGCAGTACTCGACTGACAGATACGTGGCAGTACATTCGACTTATGACTTTTTGTTGAATTGCCTTGTAGTCCAACAAATTACAAATCAAAGTATTTTATGAACTGATTTTTTTATGTACAATTAACAGTGATAGGTGTGTCAGATTACAGGGGGCGCCAGATTAAATGGAGTCCGGATTACCGCGGGTCTACTCTAAGTCAATGGTATAGACACTAGGTAAAGCCGGCGCCAGATATAGCTCAAACATTTGAACACTTCTTTGAAGGACTTTGCAAACACATTTGAACACATCGCACCTTTGGTGGTACAAGGGCACATCTTACAAAAAATCGTAAACTGACAAAAATTAAACAAAAAAATTTTTTACACCTGCAGAGTACATGGCCATATTCACAAATAAATGGGTCGTATCTCATGCAAAGAACAAACACTTTGAAGCAATAAAAAGACGAATAATACGACTCGGAATGCAAAAAAAAAACTTTAAAATGGCTCTCCTGTAAAATTACAAAAGTGCAGTTGAGCCCTTGTTCCACCAAAGGTGCGACATATTGTCGCAACCTGCCAGAAATGTTTTGCAATCGTTTTTCTTAAAAAACCGATGTGTGAAAGTGCAAATAAAGTGCAAATCTTTGTTCAAACTTTGAACAAATATTCAAAGTCCCGTGCTACACATATCAATCAAAACAATGTTCACATGTTTGAAGCTATATCTGGCGCCGGCTTAATATACAGGTGGTATAATGGTACTGTTACCTCATTCTCCGAACTGTAGACGTGGTTGTCGTGGCCAGCCCAGTCCTCTTGCTCCGAGCTGTTGTCCGCGCCCGGCTCCAGGATCTCCAGGAAGTCGTAGCTGCAGCTGTCCAAATATACTTTAGTACAATATATGGAGACTATAGTATAGACTATAGACTATAGACTATAGACATCGAATCATGAATCAATCAATCAGAATTTTAGAACCTAAACTATTAGACGCAAATAATCGTTGTACAGTCAGCAAAATAGTTAGGTACGCAAGGCAAGATTTTAAAACCTTCTGTAATTATTAATATTATAAAATGTTACTATTATTGTTGTATTATGTGAGATGCCCTTGTGTGAAGTATCAAAAAATAAAAACAAATTAAATAATGCAATATGGGTATCAAATTAAAGAACACACCATAAGGATTTCAAAAAGGTATATCATGATCGGTTTTTTGACAGCAAGCGGGTTTTTTTGAATTTTTAAATTTATGCTAGTTATTATTCAGTTCGTATTTAGTTAGGCGATAATTGACTACAATACTATTCATCTCCAGGCATACACATCTAAAAAAAATATATCAACGAATATCTCCTAGCAACTCAAATACTGAAAACTCATCAACATCCTTCACTAGTAACCAAGATTCATGCTCTCAACGGTAATGACAGTCTACATTTCATTTATTTCTCATCTGACAGAATTCTCGTGGTGATTAAATACAGCAATTAATCATCAAATGTGGATTCGATAATGTTACATGTGCTCCGATAATTATTATTGATTGATTACCCCATCTTACGAGAGCTTAATTGGTTTCGGTACTTAATAAATTAAAGAATAATTATTGTTATTATTATCTTTCGCTGTCAGTTACCCGTTTTAGTGACAGTTACCCGTTATAATGGTAAACATAATTTGTGCTCAGCTATCGATGCGTTGGAGATGTAAATTATTGGAAGATCGCAATCAAGAAACTACCGTTTGTTAGAGGATCATCGATAAACCTTGTTGACAGTTAGTTAATTGAAACTGATCATGGCTTACCCCTCCGCGGTATTACTAGCTGGCAAACACGAATGTCCTACATAAGTTTGTACTAAGTTTAAATTAAAACCATAAATATTAGTATAGTCTACGGGTACGCTACGCCGTAGATACATCGTAGCTGCGTAGCTGCTTGCTACGCGATACATGCTCATTGAACGCAATTTTTTTTACCGTATTCAGCCCATTAATGGCCCACAAGGATCCTCATAAATGAGTGGGTCTAGACCCTACTCTCTCAAACTCAAAAGCCTGCAAACGACTAAACGAGTCACTTGATGGTAAGGTAAAACACCACTACCATCAAAGATGCGTTGCCAACCAAGATAGAAATAAAGGAATATCTGGCTGTCAAGCTTCCAGTCGGAACACGACAAGACTACAGAAGGATGGACAGATCGACCCCACGTGGGGTAATGGTTACCATGCTGTAGTGCCGTTCGACGTCCTGGGTTCGATTCCTAGTGAGCCAGAAATTTTAATGACGAGTTTGAATTTCTGTTCCAAATCTGAGTGTGTATGTTCTTGTCTTTAGGTGGTGTCCATGGTATCTACGACACAGGGAATTGTAGTGAGGGGCTATGAGTGGTTTAGGCGCAAAATGTCCAGCGTGCGTAAAAGGAAATTCACGTTATAATTATTCTGTTGCGAAAGAAGCGACTTCTTGTAAAAAGACTCAGTGCGCTGCAACGGGCGAAAGACATTCCATCGAAGGGTCTTTATGTCTTCTTTCAAAAGTTTTAAAGTGCTTCTATTTATGCTGACGTATGATACCCTTAACGAGTTGCATATTTCGCCTACACCGTCGACTGATCACCTTCCCGTATTTCCCATTCCTGTTTCACAGAACCCTTATAATTTCGTCATATCCTTCCGTACGACCGTCCGTCCGTTCGTCTGTCCGCAGCATAGCGAGTGGTCTGGCGCACTTAGCCGGTGTTGACAAAGAAGATATTCAAACAATAACCAATGAGCAAGCATCGATTCCACAGCAACATATCACACAGCACAATCGTTAAACTAATTGTAACTAAGAAATTTTCAGGTGAAATAAAATCATCTGACATTAAGGTGTATTTATTTTTATTTATTTATTTTGAACTGCCAACAGAAAGTACACAACATAAATAATACAATTTGTATCACATAATCTTGCTCGTGCGCCTTTCTACTTATAGCACAGAAGAAATAATAGTACTTATAAATAAGTACTTATTGGCAATTACGGCTTATGAAAAATAGGTTAAGCCTACTACAAAATTCTACGTTATTAGCTTAAACAATAAATACATTTTAGTGATGTAAAAAACATGATTATGAAATAATATTCATTGTTATTAGAGTGGCTATTTATCTGTTTATTGTTAGAAAGGGATAAGTCAATAAACAAAAGAAGAAAATAAAAATGTATCTACTAAATACAGAAAAAAATATCTAACATAAATAAAAATCAAAAGAAACGATCTATTCAATAGCAATTACTTTTCACTGTTATGAGAAGATACTCGATAATCTGTCGCTAATGGCTTTCCAGTCAGTGAATGGTTGGAATAAAAGAGATATTTTCTGTAACATTATTCAGGCATACCTCGCTTCTTAGTCCAGTGCCGATAATTTTTGAAACGAAAAAAAATTATAGTAGAATGAAACCTATTGCAAAAGGAAGAGAATATAACGAAGATTATAGGAAAAATAAATTACGGGCGATCTGAGGTCGGGAAGGGGGGGGGGGGGGGGGGTTTAAGGGAAAAAAATGGTTTATCTCGATTTCCGGAAAAACTACAAGTCCTATTGAAAAAAGTTGAATGGCAAAGTTGTAGGTAATAAAAAGATCTACAACTTTTGTATTTACACTTTTTTACATAACCTCAAAATTTATGTGAAAAATTCAAAAAACCACGTTTTTGGTTTTTTATTTTTATCTTTTACAAAAAATATTTTTTTTTCACGAAATTTGGTGAAAACTTACCTTTGTATGTCCTTAACATACTGTAATTTTTTTGATTCAAAAAAATATTTTTTTCCACCTTATTTTGACCTTAAATCAAAAAAACAACCTTATTTTCAGTCGAAAAATCTCACGTCAAAATATCTGATTTTTTTTAAAAATCGGTAGTCCTCTTGTTTGTTGAAATCTCTACTTTCTAATGGTATATAAAAACCTATACACTACTATGGTAAATGTTCTCAGAAAATGCAATGAAACGACTACTATTTTCGCATGTTTTTTGCCATCTCATATGCAATCAATGAAATCCGAATTTTTTTTGCGAAAATCTCTACTTTCTAATGGTATATAAAAACCTATACACTAATATGGTAAATGTTCTCAGAAAATGCAATGAAAAGACTACTATTTTCGCATGTTTTTTGCAATCTTATATGCAATCAATGGAATCCGAATTCTTTTTGCGAAAATAGTTGTCGTTTCATTGCATTTTCTGAGAACATTTACCATAGTAGTGTATAAGTTTTTATATACCATTAGAAAGTAGAGATTCCAACGAACAAGAGGACTACCGATTTTTAAAAAAAATCAGATATTTTGACGTGAGATTTTTCGACTGAAAATAAGGTTGTTTTTTTGATTTAAGGTCAAAATAAGGTGGAAAAACATATTTTTTTAAATCAAAAAAATTATATTATGTTAAGGACATACAAAGGTAAGTTTTCACCAAATTTCGTGAAAAAAAAATATTTTTTGTAAAAGATAAAAATAAAAAACCAAAAACGTGGTTTTTTGAATTTTTCACATAAATTTTGAGGTTATGTAAAAGAGTGTAAATACAAAAGTTGTAGATCTTTTTATTGCCTCCAACTTTGCCATTCAACTTTTTTCAATAGGACTTGTAGTTTTTCCGGAAATCGAGATAAACCATTTTTTCCCTTAAACCCCCCCTCCCCCCCCTTCCTGACCTCAGATCGCCCGTAATTTATTTTTCCTATAATCTTCGTTATATTCTCTTCCTTTTGCAATAGGTTTCATTCTACTATAATTTTCTTCCACTTTTTACCGTTTTTAGAGCTATCGGCACTGGGCTATCTATAGATAAACATTGTGAAAGTACCTCGCCTCAATAATCTTTGCGTCTTTACGCACTTGGGTAATAAATAATCTGTCGCAGTTTACATACATCCATGGTCCTCTGGGAACCCTAACAACCTAGCGGCATGAAATATACTTTACGACCTATGTGACACGAGATCCTTTTTCGGATATAGATTAGATAATCTACATCAGAAAAAGGGTTGACCTAGGATCGAAAAGAACCCCCCCCCCCCCCCGGGGGTTGCCCGCCTTGTCGTGGCGGGGGGGGGCTTAGTAACCGTGGACTGGTCACCCACGGTGAAGCTAAGAGGCAACCAGGGCCGGCCTGTTTGGGCCGCCGGCTGGCCCGAGGAGGGCGGTCCCGGCGGACTGGACAAGTCCGCTGCGGATGCGCTTGGAGGTGGGACCGCAGAAGAAGAGGCATGTCGGTATTGCGGTGCGCCGCTTGCCCTATCCTCTGCGGCCGAGGTGTGGTCGGTGGAAGAACCACAGACCTGATCTTCCACCGGGTACCAGTTATCTGGTACCCATGGCCTCCTAGTAGCAGACTCGGGGGGAGTCTGCTACGGTACTGGTGGAGGCCGAGGAGGGAGGCGCACCTTACCATCTGGTGCGCCCATCGTGGAGGGCCTTCGGGCTTCCGTGATGGAGCCGCTTGTGGGCGGCTGCCGCCGGCGGGGTCGCGGATGTGTGCGAAAGCGTTCCCGTAACCCCGTCACAAGACGGCGAGGTGGAAGATGGGGGGTTTCTAGTGGGTATACCGTGGGTCTCATTAGCCTATACGGGAGTCCCACATAACCACTCGGGTACCCCCTGCACCCGGGTGGTAGGCGTAATGCATTTTCCCCCCCGAAACAAAAAAAAAATGTACGTGCGGGATTTGAACCCGTTTTACAAATGGGTTTAATAAATTAAATCCCAAACACGGAAGGAATCGGCAAAATACAATAAAAGCAAATCAGTTTTATAACCAGTTCAATTTGTCCGCTGAAATTTTGTATCTTCCGCTAGAATTTTTAAGAGACAATATCATTCGGCCAGTATTGGATTCATAAATATATTGATACTGGAGGCAAACAGTTCTAATTCGGAAGAAGCAATGATATTAATTCTCGATTACTGAGTACTGAGTGATTACTGAGTTCGATGAATACTTACAATTATCACTTTTATGTACTATTATTATTTCTTCTGTGATTACACCAGAGTTTTTTCGAAAGATAGAAGATTTAGAGATCTTTCGAATAGTGAATGATGTATCAACACTTATACCAACTAAAAATAATGTAAAACGTCTTTAAAGCGACGATATGATAACCCGATATGATATTTTATTCGCAGGAGGATATACCTCTCTGGTCTACAGGTTTGGTCATATCAGCCCATAAACTGACATAATTACACAACAGTTATCAGTCACCATCAAATAACCACTTTGATTCGAGTCTCCTCAGAATAAAGAGTGTTAGGCAATAGTCCACCACTCTGGCCAAGTGCGGCCTGGCGAGCTGCCAATTGCGGCTTGGCAGTCATCACGGTCGGAAGTCTCGGAACCGGATGATTTAAATGTTTCCGACAACGGGTTAACCACAGCACTCCACCATTTGCTGTGAGACGTCATGATGTGATCACGAGTCACGAGTTAACACCGACGTTAACACGTCACTTTGTTTAAAGTTTGGTTTGTTGTAGGATCGTTTTGGTGGAATGAGATGCAGCTATACGTAAGAAATAGAATGTTTTGAGTACAAGTAGCATCTAAAACAAAAGTTGGTCGTTGGCACGTAGTAACAGGTCAGTCATTGCACTTTAATTTCAAGGAAAGTTCCGAAGTTAATTTTGATAAAGGACTCGTACTACAGGTACATACACCTAAATTAGTATAATGTAAAACAAGAGAATTTGTTGAAGAGTTTGAAGAAAATGAAAATAATTACTCATATCTATAATATGTCCAAATAATTTTTACGACAAACTGGCAAGTATCCAAATTGTTTTTGAATAAAAAATAAAAAGTAGTTCATATCTGTTTAGTTCGGTTGGGTCCAAAAAATTATAAAGAGACTGGAATATTAATAAATGATTCTTCATAATGTCCACTAATTAAATTTTTAGTGCTTTTCCGTATAAAATTCTCGTAGGGTAAGTAATTAAATTATTGACGAGAAAAAAAAAATCTCAGTTGATATTCTTCTGAAAAATTAATTAGGTACTCGTATTCTGCCTATTACAGTAATTAATCGCGATTACTAGTAATTAATTATGTATTGATTATTAAACATGTACCTTGAATATTTGCCTTATTTTCTTAGTTACACATTTAACTTTATAACATCAATTTATATGTATCGGTCAATGAAACATGTATAAAGTCAGAAAGTATAAAAGTTTATAAATAAAATTAGTGCAATGCTAAAGCAGTTATAGCATGAAATGATGTAAAGCAAGTATGAAAGTAACAAAGAATATGTCAGAAAATGTACCTATGTAAAGAAAAACGCACAAAGTCAAAATATAACGACACCCAATCAGTAGATGGTGGAATAAAATAAATCTATACCAGAAGCTTTCGGTTCTCACGTCTCAGATTTCCAACAAACAATAAGTCCTATCTATAGCCACAACAATATTGAATGGCACCCGTAGTAAGTGTTATTTATCAGCTATAAATATATCGTAACCGTAGAAGTAGATATTTATGTAACAGGGATATTATTCCGACGCTAAAAGCAAACGTTTGAAATGTTATTTGAAAGGAATTACAGTTGGCAGGGAGTGTTGGCAAACGCACTGGCTGTAGATGACTTTGAAGGCGATATCGCGGAATGAGGAAATGGGCGAACAGGCAAAGCACTTTCCAACAACAATATGAGTTGCACGTAATAACATTTAGTTAAAACTAAATTAGAAAAAATATTTTTAATACCCTGCTGGCTCTAGCAAAAAGTTGCACATCTTATTCCATGTTTTTTTCTCTAACACAAAATTATTGTAAATATTTACCATCCTGGTTAAATAGGGAATGGTGAACTTCTCACATTTAGTGATATGATTAATTTCTAATACACAAAAAGTTTTAAGATGGCCGTATTAGAACCAGACTTTGAATGCGCCGTCTCTGTATCGAAAACTGACATTCAAATAACTAGGCTACTTTAGAATATTTTTTTGTTTAAACCAATAGTGCATGAATTCGGGTGAAAATAGGGAAAACAAATTATCCAACATATGAGAACTATTTAATAAGTATCGGATGTGTTATCATGACTGACAATTTCTTTTCATAATGTACAATTTAATATATTTCTTATAAACTGACCTCTACGCGTCGTTAATTCAGCCTTGGTTTATTCACATTGCCTTGGCTTTCACAGTCAACATTGTCTTACACAGGTTAACGCTTTCACACAAACATATTCACACACACTGCGGTAATACCTTCGTAGCCGTGTATTTCCTTTGTAGTGGCTTGAACACGGCAATATGACATTATCCTCCACTCGAGAGCTAACGTATCTGTCACATAAATTGCTCATTACGTAGCTGTATTTGTTCTGTGGTTCCGGTCGTTCTTTCTTATTTGTTGTGATTGTTCTTTATTACATAAATATGTACATTATCGTTCTCGCTAAGAGGCTTATGGGGTATTGCGTTGGTTATTATCACTGACGGTTAGGTTTGAGTATCATTGGGTGTGAACGGGAAGTCATTTAGGCCTTTAGGGGTCTCGCTTTAATCGGAGCAGGTGTGATACTCACAAAAGAATAGCAGAGTGATTCACTGTATTAACATACACGGGAACCCTTGTTTAACTGGATGGTTCGTAGCCAAGGCACGAGTGATCACCAGCCTTATCCATCTTTGAGCAGAGCAGATGCCCAGACGTGATACCGTAAAACTCCGTGCATGATACGTGTTGGAGTTGGTCGGTGACGGAACGGTCTATTGTAAATAGTGTCACAACTCACACTTTTCAATACAAAAAATATTTTTATGCTTTGACACGTTCGTAGCACGGTTATGGTGAACGCTATGTGTGGAGATCTAAATGGGAGACTTCTTAAAAAATCAAGAATTCGTTTGCGTTGTTATAATATCACTAAAACACGAAAGAACAATTTTGCAATCAAACTTTGGCAACCACTACGCTAGTGCCGTATCCGCAAACTGTTTATCGTCGGCTATAAGCCCTACTCTATTCTCACCATCGGGGATTTATAAGCGCGTGGAGCCTGTCAACCGGATCGCAGCTGGATATTGAGTTTTCTAGAGAAAATGGCAAAGATAAACGTGTTATGGCCCCGAGACGCTCCAGCGAGGACTGGGGGCTTATTGTTTCGCTTTCATGCACTCTAACTTGTGATAATACTGTTTGTTTCTTTCGCCGTTTCTTCTATCTATACTAATATTATAAAGAGGAAAGATTTGATTTTTTGTTTGCATTGAATAGGCTCCGAAACTACTGAACCGATTTGAAAAATTCTTTCACTGTTGGGAAGCTACACTATCCCCGGGTGACATGGGCTATATTATATTTTCAAAAAAATTAAGGATCCGTAATAAAACTTCAATAATGTAGCCCAAAGTATAAAAAAATAAGAAAACCGAAGCGAAGCGAGGACGGTTACTTGTTCTTTAATAAAGCACCTTGTATCGGTGGTTGATTCAAAAGATTGGATGTTCATAAGTGTATGATTCTATTACAGATAAGATGAGTTTCAGTTTGTTTAAATAAAATTTTAAATGACCACTTTGAAAAGATATTGAAGATTTTCTTGTCGATTATCATCTTTATCGTGACTTCATGACCATGCTTCTGTAGCATTTTCCATTTGTAGACTAAATTAGAGATCGCTTAGAGATCGGATCCCAGCGAAATCATACGTTTATGTGAAAATCAAATAGGTATATAAGATTTAACATGAAAGCAGGTATTCATGATACGTGTATTGTTATAGCGTTGTTGTCGATTACATGGAACAAGATCATCGTCATCACTTTAAACATTATAATATAAATTTTACTAACAAAAAATAACCGACTTCAAAGTTACTCAAAAACTAATTGTCAGATCTCGTTCAAATTTATGTGGGACCACATGACAAGCACCTGCTTTCGATTAAAAAAAAGAATCATCAAAATCGGTTCGCCCAGTCGAAAGTTCTGAGGTAACACACATAAAATAATCTAAATTTTACTAACAAAAAATAACCGACTTCAAAGTCTCAAAAACGACATGGTTGTCAGATCTCGTTCAAATTTACGTGAGTCCACATGACAAGTGCCTGCTTTCGATTAAAAAAGAATCATCGAAATCGGTTGGCGTGATATTGAGTTATTCGTCAATTTGTCGCGCACATCTTAACACAAATTTACGACTTATGTAGTTTTCTCATGGATGCCATTGTCAAATCTCAATAAAATTTATGTGGGACCACATGACAGCCACCAGCTTTCGATTAAAAAAAGAATCATCAAAATCGGTTCGCCCAGTCGAAAGTTCTGAGGTAACACACATAAAAATAATAATAAAAGAAAATACAGTCGAATTGAGAACCTCCTCCTTTTTTGAAGTCGGTTAAAAATTGTGACTGTCCGTTTGCATTTAAATACCGTTTGTATTTGCATCCGTAAAAGGAAACCCATCATTTTAATGCTCACATGACCCATTACAGTATTTAGGTCCGCTAAAGACCACAGTCGCTTAGCACTAAACGTCTGGGACCATTAGGGATCACAGATGGCGGGGAAAAATCACAGCCATTACATTACAGCCGCTGTTGCTACCCAGATATGTTACTGAAAGCACTTACCTTTTTTTAAGCTGAGTTCCGCGTCTTTGTATTGTACATTACGTTGTACAAGATCATTATGTAACCTACTTTATTTTTATTCACGGTTTTATTACAGTGTATGTATGTGATATATTTTACGGTTGTGGCTTAGTTGGTGGATTGTATGTGTGGGTAATTAGTTCCAGGTTCGATTTAAAAACTCATGTGTTGCGAAATCGTATACAAGTTCTGGGGGCACGGTAGTGCCCCCGTCAAGTCGAGCAAAAAAGCGGCACGGCCGTACCATCCTTTTCTCGAAGCAATTCAGGCCATTTTCGACCCCCTATAACTTCCTTGTGGATAAAGCTAGAAGTCTGAATTTTCAGCTACCAAGCAGTCATGGTATAAACACGCTAAATTTCAAATTTCATTCAATTTGATTCAGTAGTTTTAGAATTATAACTAGTCAAAGTTGCTTAATTTCGTCACTCACTGACTGACCGATCATCAAAACTCTAAGGCACTTCTAGCAGACATAGAAGCTTCAAATTTGGAACACAATTAGTGTTTAGTGTATAGATCACGGAAAAACTTAAATATTTACTTAAACTAAAATATTTTGCAATTTCGCTCCAGTTTTCTAGATATATCAACTGCATAAATAACTTTGTAATCCTATATAAAGGTATAGGATTACAAAGTTACATTTGCAGTTAATGAATCACTGTACCTGTATAACAAAGTTACATTTGCAGTGAATGAATCAGTGTACATGTATATAATATGTGTAGATAGGTACCTAGATATAATGGAATAATAGGTGTAGATAGGTACCTAGATATAATTATGTTCAAAGGTAACTTGTAAAACGAAAAAAAGTAGGACTATCTACAAAAAGAAATGAGATGCCATCAAAAACATAACTTGTAAAAAAACCCAAGTCTCGCAACTCAGTTCTTCTACCGTAAAAACTTGTGAGATCAATGTAATACCAAGTCGGTTAATTTATTCAGTTCCTACTTAAGGTTCCTTCTGTCTTAAGTTATTACGTAATTAGCTAACCTAACAAGTAACAACATCTTATAGTGACCATATCAATATTGAAAATCTTTTATGTTTTAAATAAATAGATTGACTTGGCAATCGCACTAAACAAATATAATATGTAGGTAGATATTACTTGTGAGATACATTGTGTTTTCATGCGATGGTCAAGTCGATCTATTTATTTAAAACATAAAAGATTTTCAATATTGATATGGTCACTATAAGATGTTGTTACTTGTTAGGTTAGCTAATTACGTAATAACTTAAGACAGAAGGAACCTTAAGTAGGAACTGAATAAATTAACCGACTTGGTATTACATGGATCTCACAAGTTTTTACGGTAGAAGAACTGAGTTGCGAGACTTGGGTTTTTTTACAAGTTATGTTTTTGATGGCATTAATTTCTTCAAATCTTCTAGATAAAAATTGGTACATACATATAATGCGTTTCCTTGCGTTTCCTTAACCTTAAGCTAACATAAAACCTGCGTTTTTAATTATTATAACTTTTAATCTAATTAACTATATCAGTATATACCAATATTTTTAACCAAACTTACCCATACATGCCGTTTGGAGTAAACAACTTTAAATATTTTAAAATCACGCGTATCTGCGATATTAATTTGTGAATGTTTGAAACATTTTCAACATATTTCCCGTCCGATAATACGATTTCCTATTTCTATAGCGAAGTAATTTACATCACTCCATGCCAGAAAACTTCATCCAATTAGCTATGAATGTAAATCGGTACCGAGAATTCGTTTTCAGTTTTCGATGGAGCGAATTTGGAGCGCATTTCAGCTTAATTAATAATTTAGTACGGGACCCCAATGATGCCTCATTACACAAAAGTCATTCGTGTCCACTTTACAAATACAGTAAATCAAATTCGTATATTGTTGATGAACTGATTGGTTGTCGTAGCTTCGTACTACGGCGTAGACTTTTATACTACTACGTCGTAGCAGTTGATGTTATGGCGTAGTGTAGTCAGTTCCGATTGTTAGCTTTTGTATGATTGACGAGCATTTTTATTATCTATACTTCTGTACTAATATTAAAAAGAGGAAAGATTTGATTGTTTGCAATGAATAGGCTCCGAAACTACTGTACCGATTTGAAAAATTCTTTCACTTTTAGGAAGCTACACTATCCCTGGGTGACATAGGCTATATTACGTTTTCAAAAAATTTATTGATAGAGAAGTAATTGAAACGGGCCATAAATTATTACAAATTTCAAAGCTGTAGTCAACTGAAAATAGAACAAATTTTCAATGCAAAGTAAATTCAAACAGAATAGCACACAGAAGCGATAGATACTGACATCAAATAAGGAAGAAAGGAACGTGTTGTAGTACTTATTATAAGTAGTATTATTTCTTCTGTGGCACTAGTATAAGTTTTGATATCAACAAATAAACACACTTACACACACACACACACACAAACATGGCATCTGATTGACATTCACCATCAAAGGCTTTATCGACTCGTTCCGGCCAACAAAGGAAACCCGCTAGCTGACTGGATACTGGCCTTATTTCACTAATGGTTCTATAAGGTTAGTAGTAGGCAGCAGAAGGATCAATTGAGGTTTTTGACTAGAATTTAATGCTTGAGTGAGAGATAGAGAGAGAGACAGAGAAAGATAGAGAAATAGAGATAGTGCAAAAGAGAGAGAGAGAGCAAGATAGAGCAAGCAAAAAAGAAAGAAAACAGAAGAGAGAGAGAGAGAAAGCAAGGGAGAAAGAGAAAGAGAGAGACAGAGAGAAAGAGAGAAACCGCACATACGAATTAGCTTGTACTTTATTTCAAGTATTGTAATATCTATTTGGTGAGTTCCAAATAAACTACATTTAAGATTCAGGTATAGCAATAGCTTTTTCATACCACGCTAATAATAACGCACTAATAAACGCACAATAAAGCGTGGAGATATGAGGTCATGAATGTCGAGTCATACTTTCCTGTATAAAAATACACAAAGTCATGCTCGCTAAAAACACCATGGCTATGCGCTTAGGTTTCTAGCTAGAAAGAATTACGCAGTCTGTGTACCCTAGTAAGATGTTTAACGTTCTGTTAATTAAAGGCTGAAGTTTTTAATTAAATTGTACCTTGTCTAGTAATAAAAGAACTTATTGAGAAATTAATTTCGTGACAAAACATTAAAAGGAGAGTAAATTCCGGCTTACACGCCTCATGTTGGAGGTATCTGGGCTCTGACCACCGAGTTTTATCTTGAAATATTTGTGTGTAGAACTTAAGTCTTACAAAATTTGTATTCTATGACATAACCGGCTATGCGATTGTTACTGTTAAGTGTTTACTTGTTGTTTTTAGGGTTCCGTAGCCAAATGGCAAAAAACGGAACCCTTATAGATTCGTCGTGTCTGTCTGTCTATCCGTCCGTATGTCACAGCCACTTTTTCCGAAACTATAGGAACTATACTGTTGAAGCTTGGTAAGTAGATGTATTATGTGAACCGCATTAAGATTTTCACACAATAATTATTTTTTAACAAAAAATAAAACCAACGAAAAAAAAACTGAAAAGCAAAAAATAAAATAAACCATTTAGTATTATAAATTAAGATCCGAAATTAACAGTAAATAAATAATTTTGAGACCGTGCCAAACAAACAACCAAAATTAATTACATAAAATTCATAATATTATGAGGGCAGCGGCATGCGATGCACACGGCAGCAGCAGCGCGGCGCACATCTTTTCGCCGTTTGTTTTTTCATTTGTTTGGCACCGCCTCAAAATTATTTATTTACTGTTAATTTCGGATCTTAATTTATAATACTAAATGGTTTATTTTATTTTTATTTTTATAATAATTATTTTATAATTTTTAGTTGCTATAATACTTATAATTAATAATAAATTATTGATTTTATGAATTATTATTTAGTTACCAGGTAAAAATGTAATAGATGAAATATCAATCATCCCCTATTTTCGTACCTATAGGGGTAAAATTTTTTTTCGAAATTTAAAGAAGAGTAACCTCAAGGTATACACTATTCAATAAAAAAAGAATCATCGAAATCGGATCATCCAGTACAAAGTAATTGGGGTTAACATGTAAAAATTCCGGGTAAAAACGGGTGAATAATCAATCATTCCCTATTTTCGTACCTTTAAGGTAGGAATAAAATTTTCAAAAAAATATGGGACCAACTTCAGGACATACCCTATCCAACAAAAAAAGAATCATCGAAATCGGACCACCCTGTGCCGATTTCTGCGTGATCATACCTCCTCCTTTTTTTTTCGTCGGTTAAAAATAGAAAAAAAAAACAATAAATTTTGGGGGTTCCCCATACTTAGAACTGAAACTCAAAAATTTTTTTTTCATCAAACCCATGCGTGTGGGGTATTTATGAATAGGTCTTTAAAAATGATATTGAGGTTTCTAATATCATTTTTTTCTAAACTGAATAGTTTGCGCGAGAGACACTTCCAAAGTGGTAAAATGTGTCCCCCCCTGTAACTTCTAAAATAAGAGAATGATAAAACTAAAAAAAATATATGATGTACATTACCATGCAAACTTCCACCGAAAATTGATTTGAACGAGATCTAGTAAGTAGTTTTTTTTAATACGTCATAAATCGTAAACCGCAATTTACCTCGATCAAAGTTACAACGAACTTCAAGAACTTTTATATTATGTTACTTGCTGCTACGGAACCTTTCATGGGCGAGTCCGAGTCCTTTTTTTAACTAGCCTCATTTGACGGCGAGACGGTTGATGGCTTACGATACACCTAATACGTTGTCGACCAAGAAAGAGAGAGAAAGAAAGTTCTAGCTCCCAAACCCCCGGTCGGAACACAAAAAGTAGGGAATTTGGCTGACTTAAGCAAGAGCGTGGTAGCTAGCGAGGCAAGCTTCACGGAAAGTTAATTATCTGCTCTACTACGTGACCAGCAACGCTTATGCGATGTACCTGACCAACATGGTGATATACATTAACCATAATATACTTTCTGATTTTCTGTTGATGACTATTTACTACATACAGACAAAAAACAAAAAAAACATAAGATTTCTATGCTAAATAAAATGAAAACTAAAAATTTTCAAACTGTTTTAAATGTGATCCTATAGTTTCTACGCGGCTTGCTTATCATTCCAAATGGTTTTCGCTTGACATAAGGCAATGAAGGAACATGTAGTTTTGCGACACCTAATTAGGACGAGGCATTACGTAAGCCTTCAGAGACTACCGATGAATAATACTTTTACCGCGTCGGAAATGGCGCAGCTTCCACCGAGCCATAAATCTCTGACATCCATCAGACGAGGAAGGATTGTTACACGATAGGGAACAGTTTGCTCTCGTTAGATTTATCACGTCTGCTCGCAGCGTCTTGTACAATATTATTAAGGAATTTCAGACTGTATCTACGTGTAGCAATATGTACTTAATACTAGAGCTCTGCCTGCGGTTTTGTTTGCGAATTCCGGTATGGTAAGGTCCTTATATCTTATCTTAGATCATGGTTTACTTGTATGCTTTTATATACAGAGTAACAAAGATCTGTTCATTCTCACAATCTTTCACATATTTTTTTCAATGGAAATAGTCGGCAAACGAGCTGACGGACCACCTGATGGTAAGTGGCTATCGTTGCCCACGGACATCAGCAACACCAAAGACATCACTGATGCGTTGCCGGCCAAGAAAGAGAGAAGAAAAAGAAATAAAGAACTGGCTCTCAAGCCCCCAGCCGGGACACGACATTTGATTGTGAACATTTATAATATTAGTAGCATTAAAGTGTTTTAGCTTAGATAAAAATACAGTTTATTTTAATTTTGAAGCGGCTAATAAATGTGGCGTTAAATATATAGGTACATGAAAAAATTAAACACATCCTTTTAACAATTCGGCGGCATAAGACTTCATATAACGTACATATCTAATCCTATTAGGATTCGGTCTGGAATAACGTGATGATAACGTGTTTTTAAATACATTTACAAATATCGTAAATCCATCAAAATCTTGAACAATATTGTGTACTAAAAAACGTAACAATAACAGTCATTTTCGGCGAATTATCTTTCTGAAACATAATTAAGAAAAAGTCGCGGTAGGAACAAAGAACCTCTAATAGCCTTCTAAAGGCCTTCGCGATGTGACACGACCTGCATTCACCATTATTTCCCAATGTACAAAGGTTTGTTCAGATGACGTCACAATCACATTACATAGAAGGCCGGAATGTGGCGGTTCCGTTCTAGGGCCCCGATAACGATATGTTGGCTAATAACCTCACAGCTCACTTGTGAGTGACAAGAGTGATTTCTTTTTTATTGTTCGTAGGTATATTACAGTACTAGCGCATACATGAAGATGGAAATGGCGTTTTTACGGATAGTAGCGTAGTTTCGTCTCATCGTAGATAAAGCACCTTCCCGAAAGCCGCGGTAAATTGACCAAATATCTATAGGATTAAATAATTTTGAATTTAAATTGTGAGAATCCTTCATAGCTTTACAGAAACACAGGGTGTGACTTGTAACATAAAAAAATCTTTTGCATATCTTATATTTAGTTAGTTTATTTACTTAGTTATAAATAAACAGAACTTATTCCTTTTATCAAGTATTCCTCAAAAATCTGAAGGTTATTCATAGAAGAAACGTTATTGTTAAGATGATGGATTCGATAACGATGACTAAGCAACTCACTACGCAGGGGATGTAAGTTCTATAAATAAAAAAACTGGCCGATTCTCGAAAGGAACTATTCCGTTTTCTGTTAGATTTATGGTTAAAATCGTTTCCTCAAAAGAATAATATTATTATATAACAGATAAACAATGATTTGATACTCACGTATGACGTATGTAATTATACAGAAAAGACGAAAAGTGGAGTAATTAAGTATTTTGAATTTTAATTTGCTTAAATATGTGTTCTAAATTACAATTTATTTTGTACAGAATAATGTAATGAAGTTTCTTCCACCATTTCTTACCAAAACTGTATTATAAGCAAAAATTACGTGTACTGACAAAATGACTACAAAACTAAAATTTTGAATTAGAATTTTACTTTATTCCTTTATATGTATAACAATATATCCGCAAACTATAGCAACCTTGATGTTTTGAAAATCAGACGAGAGTAATAATTACCTACAAATCTCTTCTAGCATCTTTTTATTCTTAAAACAAAACAACGTTCCGGAATACAAACGGTGTTCAATTTGTTTGAATTTTAAACATTTACTCCAGGTAACTCGCTCGCGTTTTACTTATTGTTCGGACGAAAAACCACTGTTACTTATTTTTATTTCATATTCATTTTTATTTATTTAGGGATTGGCTTTTAACATCAAAAATAATTTTTGATATCAACATTAGTTATTTCATTCAACACAGTAACCACAAAACTTTATTTGATAACTTTTTTAGAAGTTCCGTACTTTTCCCTCTAATTTAGCTGACATTCACATTTAAATTAAATGATTTAATATAGACTTCCGTTTTGTTTAACTGATTTTGATAAATCCTATAGAAAGATAAAAAACAAATTGAAACATAATCTTACTAAAATAAAGATCAAGTTGGTGTTGCGCGTTTTGCGTCAACTTTTTAGAAACAATCAAACTGAAAAAAAGGAAAAGACAAATTTAAGTTAACGCTCGGCTACAAACCAGCAATAAGTGGCAATGAAGTTGTATGGTTAATAAAACCTATAGATTCTTATTGAAGGCCTTATTTATAATTGCTCAGAGCTTATTATCACAAAGCTCATTCTTTTGAAGGTGTTCCTCATAATTTCAACAAATTATTGCAAGACATAAATAAATATCGCAAGACAAACTATGTTACAAAAACCGACTCGACCGCTATATACAGTTTGGGCGTCACGCACTCCATAGACACATTTAACCATCGTTCCATTCCACATAAAGACAATGCAGGCGAACCAGCCAATTTAGCGGAAACTTTTCAAATATTACACTTCAGTGGTTCGCCTCGCCCACCAAGGCTACCGTCACCGCGGCACCGTCACGAGAACAAAAGACTTTGGTATTATTCCGACGACATTATCCGACGCTTCGGACAAACGAGCCATTTTCACTTTTGCTTGTAACAATTCCACTTTTGGACACTTTTGTTATTTTTACTTTAAGTGTTGACGAGATATTTTTTGATGGAACTAGCCAACTAGATAAGGGTTAAGTAATTATTATAATATTCTATTTAGCCTCAATGGACTATAATTCTATAAGCGCGTAGTCACATGTATTGAAACTCTTGAGGAGAGGGAGACAGTGGCGTTACCATCATAGTTGGTGGTAACTCTTCGCTGATTTTTCATCATTCCTGTGTGATGCCATCATACCACTGTATGAACATTAAAAATAAACGGATCATCAATAACTATACGTATAAAGATCAAATATTTGTTTTATATTTCAACTACTTAAATTCTTATTCCAGGGAATTTAGTCACGTAAGCCGGGCTAGAGTAATTTAAAAATGTGAACCATCCATTAAATATCATAAAATTTATTAATCTCATTGGTGCGATAATGCAGGTTATTATAAGTTTTAAGTTGAAATTTTACCACAAATTTATCAACACATGCCGATCTCTCGTGAGCATAAATTATTTTGCTCCCTATGTTAAAAGCTGAAGCGATTTAATATTGGAAGCATCTACGAATTGTAGGTGTTGTTTAATGCCTTTGGGAAAGTAAATAAAAACCAATCATTCAGGCCCGAAAACTTTTTAACTCCTTAAACAGAATGTGCACCATTAATTTAATAGTTAAATATACATATATTAATAGCTGAAATTTAGAAGTCAGGTTTAATTATATTAGCACAGCTACACATATTGGAATCAATTATAAATTATTTTCTAGATTGATATTTTTATATTTTCATAAAACTGTAAAATGAAGTTAATAAGATCAGGCGTTATTTTGCGGAAATCAATTGTCATAAAACTATTAGTCTCATAATTATAAGATATGTGCCCGTATCTTTTACATATATGCTGTTTGTGTTGTTGCAATGTGGCCTGCATTTATCTGAAACTAAGGACTACGAGAAAATGTTTAAATTACAGAGTTTTTTTGTCAACATAGCGGTGCTACAAGCACAGATCAAAAGCACCACATCATCATGCTTAAATTTTATAAAGTTTAAGTGCGAGTGATCTCGCTCACGACGCGATGAGTTTCTAACCATTTTAAAGGATCAAATGTGCATCAATCTAAAGTCAACCAGTATACGTGGAGCTTCACTTAAAGCTCTAACATAAAGTGAACCAGTTTACGGATATTTTAGCGTTCTTTGATGTAAGCTCTGAAAAGTTCTTGCTGCAATATCCTAGATAAACAGTAAGTGCCCTCGTTTTTTGCGGGTTTTATTCTAGACTTATGGAACTGTCTGCAAAATATTAGGGCCACTAATTTTATCTGATCTGTCAATTGAGAAAAATTAATTTTATAGACAGAATAAAATATTTAGGACACAATAAATTTTACGTTTTGCTTCGGCAGAGATATTTATGAATTTTGGTATGTTTTTTTTACTTTGAGTCGCTCAGTAACTGATGATCGTCAATCTTGTTTGTCGGTCAGTGCATTTCAAAATCTTTATTTATCTTATGAATTATTTTTTTCTACAATTTGTACATCACTTAAACGACATCCGTGCAATACTGCATTCCACAAGAAAATCTTCGAATGGAATGGAATGCGATGAATTTCATACAAGTTAATGCATAAGTCTTCTGACTTTAATTAAGTTTATTCCCCAAGGAAACTTCAAACACAGTACGATCCAAATTTTGAACTACTCAACTTTAAGTTAGGAGACTGCTTCCTACATAATAGTCCATAAAATTAATCGTATACTGTATAATACGTATACTCCTTATACAAATAACCCATAGTAAACATCAATACATTTTAGCGAAACCTTATAATCGCTTAGAACTTTTCACTTGGGTTGTAAGCAAAATCATGAATATGTATTGTGTTATGGTTGCAATATGCAGTCGCTTTAACTAGGTAGATTGAACTCTACACGGATGAAATAAGGTTAATAATCGCATGGAGATTTTAGCCTCATTATTTAAACGATGTATTTTCGATATTAGTTCAATGATTTTACCTTTGTGTGCCGCTGATGGATTGTATTGTCATGTAAACAGGTGGCCATTTTTTATTTATGTTAATTCGTGATAATAACATTTAATAACAGTTCTTTATAAAATAGTCCAATCTAGCTTTGTGCTTTGAACTGTGTCGCCGGGTAGACCCGAATTGAACATGTCAGCAGTTAGGTCTTAATTGAAGATGTCAGCAGTTAGCTCCTAATTGAATAATATGTCAGCGGTCAGGTTCTAATTCAGATTCTTTCATTTCTGAAATATTCTAACGTTGGTCTCTAGGTTTGGGTTCTAATCTAGCTCGCTTGTTTGAATTTTGAAAGTTGCGTTAACATATAAATTCTGTTGTCACTGAGTATCAGGTGGCGAGTCTGCTCTTTTGTCCTGATAATTCTGTAATTATCAGGTATCTTTTTCTGTAAAAAGTGAAAGAAAAATGGATGTACTTTAGTAAAATCAGTCGTAAGACTGCCTGCTTATAAATAAATTTACTTAAATAAACCAGGATAAAAAGGATCATAAGCTAAAGTTTAATTGTTTCTTTAACATAATCTCTGCCAGTCTCTATTTACTGATGTATTAACATATTATTAGTCTGTGACTTTGTATGAATTTAATTAAACGTTTCGTGACATGCCAGCCTCGCGTCTGACAGGAGTCCATTGTTGAAAAATCTTTGTTCACTGTGTCGCGTGGCGTCAGCGTTATAATCCATATCGCATTATGCTAATACGAGTGTCTGCAGGAGATATTAAAATGTATTGCGCAGCTGCAATGCTCACGAAATATGGATGGACTTTTAATATTTCCACGAGGCTCACATACAACACTCTTATGGCGTAATCACGTTGAAAACAGGTTAGCAGTACCGATCGAACTACTTATTTATTATGAATATGACTTTATGACATACATATATCACAGTGGTAACGTGGAACGTGTGAATCTTAAACTTCGGGCTGTGATCGAGTGAAATGAAGCTAATCTTGTGAGTTCCAATGCGACTACACGGACGTGTCTAATTACCGCTAAAAGGAGCTCCCTCACTACTAAGGTGGTACTAGTAACGTGGTAGGTACTAAGGTGAGCTAAGGCACCTACTTTTCAAAAGTTTCCTTAGAATATACCAACTGTTTTCAGTTGCTGGTGTCCATGAAACTCAACTTTGGGTGGTTTATTGAATCCAAGGCTGAAGCTACTGCAAGGAAACTTGGGGTTCATGCAAAAGTGTGACGGTACTTCACACGGAGGAAACTCTTAATCTTATACAAGTTGGGCCATGTCTTGAGTACTTTTCTCACATTTGGGCAGATGCAACCAAATGTCACCTTTCTGCCTTAGAATCGATGGAGATGGGTGATCACTGATCATAGCTGTGAATAGGCTCATTGGTGACGCAGATATTGTTGCGACCAATCTGCAAAGCCTTCAATACATGCGCAAGTAAAGCCTCGTTTTTTACAGGGGACATTTTGGAGAGTGCCATCATTAAGTTTTGAGTATGTATAATTTTTAATCATTATAATTAGCATAATTCGTTCATCTGTAAAACAAAAACAATAATCAGCCTTTTGAAAGCTATCGGATGAAGTCGAACAGTGTTCAGGTTTATTTGTTTGTTTGTTACTTACTGCGGCTCATGCTCCGTGAGCAACTCCTCGAAGTGCAGCTTCAGGGTGTGAGCGAGCGGCGCGCGGACCTCGGTGACGCACGCCGCGTCGTCCGGGTACGGCCGGGGAAACCCCGGGCTGGCCACTGTCGCGTGCGGGTGCGAGTGGGACAGCACGATCGTTTCGTTGCATTGCACCTTCGATGCCGTGTACGGATCTGTTGAAGATAGAGATTGTGGATGATAGTTACTTTTGGTTTGTGGATTAATTTACTATTCTAAGGAATAATGTTGTATCGTATATCAAATAAACTAAGGTTTATTTGATATACGATACAACAAAAAACAGTTGTAGTTTGACGTCCGGCGACCCTGTAGCCTAGTTGGTAGCGACCCTGCCCGCGAAGCAAGGGGTACCGGGTTCGATTCCCGGCCGGGGCAGATATTTATGTGACTGATAAATATTTGTACTTGGGTCATGGGTGTTATTGTGATGACCTACTGCGGGGGTATGAGTTAGAACATTTATTATGTAATCGTTAGTACTATCGTAGTAGATAGTATCGTAGTGACCGTATAATTTCTGAACACAATCTACTTAAATAACTTTTAGGTCGTTGGCCTAAAGAGCAATGGCCTACTACTTGCGAGCTTGATGGGTAAAGTATCTACTCTTTCACGTTAGTGTAATTTATTCCATAGGTACCTTCTAAAAACCTACTAAGTATGACAAATTTTGAACTACTAGAATAACATTTCCAATTTTCATATCATGAAAAGTATGACGAGAATAGCTCTAAATCATGTATTTATTAACTCCTTCTTTCAATAATTCATTTTAGTATATTTCCTCGGAGGAATCATCCCATTTGCGAAAACATCGGAAACTGCGTTTATATTAAAATTTAACGTTCATATTTCATTTGAGATTCATACATAATGTATTAAGCGCGCTTTATTTAAGTGCATGTTTTAACACGCGACATCGAGAGAAATCGGTAAGTTATGTGCTCCTTCATTACATAATTATGGCATATTTATTACTTTGTAAGTACCTATTGTAAATTTTATTACTATGTACGTATTTTTCAGTTTTTAACCGACTTCAAAAAAGGAGGAGGTATTCAATTCGACTATTTTTTTTATTATGTTTGATACCTCAGAACTTTCGACTGGGTAAACCGATTTTAATGATTCTTTTTTAATCGAAAGTTGGTGCTTGTCATGTGGTCCCACATAAATTTGAACGAGATTTGACAATTAGTTTTTGAGTAACTTTGAACTCACTTTCCGACTACCCATCGTAGAGTCAACTTACCCTGATGATGCTCCGTTTCGGGGCGTAACACGTGTTGGTGCTGGTATGTATGTTGGTATATACGTTTAATTATTGTAGTGCATGTTTCCGTTGTGGGAGGGAGGGAGGTGCCACGCATGTTTTAAAGTATATACCATCATACATGTTAAACGCGGATTGTTGCAAAGTAGACTAATACTAGCTTAATAACAATGGATTTCCGCAAAGTAACGCCTGATACTATTAACTTTGACGCGTAGTTTTTGAGTTATTTTGAAGTCGTTTATTTTTTTCTTGGTAAAATTCAGATTATTCTTCTTTTCCATCTATCCTTCCACGCTTCAAGGCCTTGGAAACAAAACATTAGTACATTCTAAATTAAAGAAGGACCTGGCACCCTAGCCTCGTCAGATGTCTTGCAGGGTGCACCACGTTCAGGGAGATGAGGTCAGGGTGCAGGATGGAGCTTTGTTTGTCACAAATGTGTGCTAGGACATGATTCTCTAGACCTTTTTTAACTTAAGAAATGATCTTTAGAAGATATTGGAGTCGATCAAAAAATATTATAACTAAATCAATAGCTGAAGTAGCATATAACTCTCTATGTTTTAGTAAGGAGCAAATGAACTTATTCAACTTCATAAACTCCGTGAACTTAGATGTAAACTGTAGAAATGGTAACCGTAAGCGCTTTGACTTTGCAAAGTCTGGTAAAAATCACAATAGTTATCGTCAGACATAAAATAATATTAAAAGCGATAAAAATAAAATTGCAATAAATAGCTAGTCTGAAATAAAATTATCATATTCATATAGCGGCAATAAAAAAAATGAATTTTTATGCGCCTTTCTCAACTAAACTTGTATTGACCATAACATTTTGTGGAAATAAAAGAGATATCGAACGCGAATGTAACCACTTTACTTTCTTGCATTTGTAACAGATAACAAATAGCAAAACTTGTCCATAGAGATAGCGTCATGAATACGTTGAATACATAAAACACAAGACTTTACGTATTCATGGCGGGGTGGCGATAACGCATCCGCCATATTGTATTCATGGACGTCAAAAGAAAATAGAAAGTTGAATGCATTGCCAAGGCTGTGTTGGTTTGATAAAGATAAACTTAGAGAGGGTTAACAAAAAACTAAATTCAATTCTAGACAAGCGTAGTGGCTAGTTTACTACAATCATATAAATATAATTATGTCCACATTAGTTACATCTAAGTACTATACATAAAAACTAGCCGTTACGCTTGACTACACGTAAGTTGTACATATATGTAGGTCATTTAATATAAGTCGAATACAGACATTTTTTACTTCATTAAAGCATCAGAAAAAAAACATTAGTAATGGTAAAGATGAAAAAATATATTTATGAGCACTTAAATATTAAATACCTGCGGTAAAAGTAGCTAGTAGATACATTTTGAAGAGTAGATACATTTTGAATGGTTGATTTTATATCAGAGGAGCTATTGGTACTTACATAAAAATGTTACAATTTCTTAGAAATTCAAACGATAAAATAATTACTGCCAATAAGAACTTCATTATTTATGCTTTCATATTAATCGTTTCTGAGATAAATACCTAGTTTACATTGCCAGTGAGTTGGGATGGGTCTTCGCAAAGGCGCTGACTTTTATCACATACGATATTCATAAAGACGTCGGAATGTTTCACTTACAATTTCTACATTCAAAATTATTGTATGAGAGCTATATACAATGGTTATGTCTTTGGAATCGTTATGAAACAAGCTGAATATTAAAAAATATATAAGTCCAGTTTTGTTTTTTATTGTATTCATAATTTTAATACGAAAAATATGCAAAATATATTCGCAAAAAAAAACGAAATAGTTGTCATGGACTTATCTACAGACTACTCGATTATATCCGGCGGTAGTTCTGACTTATCAGGATGACTTTAAACATAAGATAGATAGATGGTCATGTTGTAAATGATAAAGTAATTGGAAAACGTCAAAATCCCCGAATGACGTACCGCCGGCTTCTGATACACATGCTAGAAATTAGCATGCTAGTCGCCCACATGCATACATTGTATAGATACACACGCACCCACATTCAGATTGCCCCCTTTGCGGACTGTATTGCACATGCTCGCGTGCTACATTTAATGTGTTAACAATGCTACAAAACATGTTATCTAGGACTACGTGATGTTCTTTATTATGACAGACCGCTACAACCTAGCTTGTGTATCACTAACGCCCCAACTCAGAGTCACAGACGGTTACTGAAATCGCTCCTTAGTACATAATTTGTATAGTGATTCTTTACTAAGGAGAGATTTATGTAACCGTTAATGATTCTGACTTGGGGCGTAAGTGTATCACGCTAAGTGTATCATGCTAAGTGTATCACGCTAAGTGTATCACGCTAAGTGTATCACGCTAAGTGTATCACGCTAAGTGTATCACGCTAAGTGTATCACGCTAAGTGTATCACGCTAAGTGTATCACGCTAAGTGTATCACGCTAAGTGTATCACGCTATGCCCACTTCCCTGTTCTCGGTACACGGTATTGAACGACGGACGGTCTATGGCAACCACCCTTGCTGTTGGAAGTCTTTGGGTGCTGTATCACCTAGTTTAATATCGATTGTTCTCATGTATTATATCGGAATACTGTATTTGTGCTGCTTTGTAACACTACGGAAACACCCAACACTAACTGAAAAGATTTGACGTTCATAAGTGTAATGAATAATACCTAGGTACATGAAATGATTTGAATTTGAGTTTAACACACTGTTCCTAAAGTTGCAAAATATCAAAACAAATATAAAATATAAGCATTGAAAGTAATTTGTAAGCTACATCACTTCAATTTTTTTCACAATTTTCTATTCCATTTTTAAATAGGATGGGGAATATTTTAACGACTTTGGAAGCCTCTTTAGCTTTGCTATCTCATTAATTACGATTGAAATTAATTAAAAACTTTACTTTTAAAGCTTTTACATCATTTCAGAAAAGTTATCCGTTAAAAAAAATCGTTAGTTATATAATAATTATGTATGGGTTGCCATTTTTAATAAAATACAATTTTTGACTAGCATCCGCCCTCGCCTCGTTCGGGAAACCTATGCCATAGTATCCCATATTGGAAATAATGTTGGGATTATTGTAATTGACATATATTTTATTTGTAAACTGATAAAAATAAATTAGCACTTAGTGTAGACCCTAACCTATATTGGATGAAAACCGCATCAAAATCGATTAAGCCGTTTTGAGATCGCAAGAAAAAACACGATTAACTAAAATACAAAATTATAAACATAAATGATTACTTAAATCGCTCCTTAGTGAAGAATCACCATACAAATTCTGTACTTTTGCCTTTCTCAAATATCTTCTATGTCTTAACATGGAAGATGTATGGATTAGTTGCCGTTATTGTATTGCTGCGTAGATGCGTAGGTTATCTTTGCCTATGCACCATTTCGACTGCTCATTCCTAGATAGAAGTAGTCATCACATATACAATTTACTCAACTCTGCTCCGACATTCAAAATATTAATAAACTACAAACTATACAGAATAGTATTTAACAAGTTCGAGTTTGAAGCTCACAACATAAATCCAATTTGCATCTATACGCGCTGCACTAAATATGAACGGCTCTGATAAGGTACTTGTACGATTGATTGCGTTGCGTGCAAAGAAATTACAGGCTGACGACTTCTGATCATGTTTGGTAGAAGACCGAGTATTAACAAAAATTTGTGTTAAATTATGATTTTTAACCGACTTCAAAAAAGGAGGAGGTATTCAATTTGACTGTATTTTTTATGTTTGTTACCTCAGAACTTTCGACTGGGTGAATCGATTTTGATGATTCTTTTTTAATCAAAAATTGGTGCTTGTCAAGTGGTTCTATTTAAATCTGAGCAAGATCTGATGAGCAGTTTTTGATTTATCCCGGATTTTGAAGTCGGTTATTTTTTGTCAAGATTTATTCATTAACGATTATTTTGTTATCTTAACGTGTATCTTCGAGGCAAGTGTGAATGGCTTTAAATACAAATAAGTTAGTACCTATGTCTTACAGGTGGTCTACATCGCCACTTACTATTAGGTGAGATTGTAGTCAAGCATTAACTTATAATTTCTATTTAAAAAAAACGAGTAACTTCAGTTAATCGCCCATAGTATGACGATAGCTCTAACGATGTTATCTCAGTGAGTCCGCTCCTCAGGGTGACGTTATAGCACTTCTACCAACTTGTTAGTGGAGCTTTATACAGGGTGATGTTAAGTTTCTACATAAGATTTATCTTCAAAATTTGATATTAATTAAACTTTTTTCACAATTCCCATAGATAAAATCAATTAGAAATTTTAATTATTAATGAATTAATAACGCTTCACACTCATAGCCCCACACTAGGATTCCCTGTGTCACGGGGGCCATGGACAACATATAGAGAAAAGAACACTCACACCCAGACCGAGAACAGATATTCAAATTCATGATTCAAATTTCCGCCTCGCTGGGAATCGAACCTTGGCCATTGGCGCGGCGATCCGGTATGGTAACAATCGCACCACAGAAGTCGAATATTTTTACAATAAGCGAATGTGTGAAAAGGTTTAGAATGTACACGAAACCTAAAATGGAATACTGCAAATGTAAATAAACCAGTTAAATTCAGCACGTTGTTAACACAGACATACGTTGAGATAATTAATTGGAGGCAGAGAGCAACATTGTTTTTTGAATATTTTAAAAAGTAACCCGAAACTTTGTCCGAGGATTCATAACTTGTTAGTTTTGAAATACAAAGTAATAAAATTAGCGATGGTCAACCGAACTAATGCAACTTTTTAGTGTCAGTAGTTAGGGTTAGTCCGGTTAACCGAACTACTGATACGAATTTTTCCTCAGGGATGCAAACTTTTATTAAGTCTTAAATACGTTTAGTTGTGATTGCAGGATCTTTGTAGTAGTTGTAGAAACCAAGGGCCCTCAACCAGGACACGGACATTCAGGGCATCTATAAAGAGTACTTGGGTTTGGAACTTGCTCAGACAACAGTCAAATGTACTAGATGACTGACATTTTATTAATCCGAAAAATATAAAGTTATATAAAACGGTTAACGTCAAGGTTGGTTTACGACCATTATTTTTGTTCGCATAATTTGAAGTCTGAGCAAAGCCTAAGCATGGTTTATAGATCTCATCCTCAAAACACTACAGATTAATTGACAAAAACGCGTCCTCGCGCTTTCAAATTATCTTGAGCGAAAAAGAGAATACTGACAATTAATATATACAAAATTCAAAATTCAAAATTCAAAATCATTTATTCATGTAGGTATCATTGATACACTTATGCACGTCATTTTTTAATTTACCAGCTTTTCGGAAAGGTGCTTTGTCATGGAGGAGAAGAAAAGCCGAAAGAAACTCCTCAGCACATCTTTTAAAAATAAAATACATTGGTATATTTCTTACAAAGAAGTATCACTAGCCTGTACGGAACTGATTGCAGATCTGGTCATTTCCATGCGTCTTTGTCATTTATGTACTCATCTACAGTATAATAGCCTTTGCCTAAAAGTTGAGATTTTACATGTTTCTTAAATAATTCCACTGGCAAATCACGTATTAACTTTGGGATTTTATTATAGAACTGTACACCACGGCCCATAAAAGATCGCTTCACTTTAGAAAGACGGTAAGATGGCGTTACTAACTGGTGCATTTTTCTTGTTTGGCGATTAGTGATATCAAAATTTTGTTTATACGCGCTTATATTATTCCGTATAAAAACCACGTTACTATAGATATATTGTGAGGCTACTGTAAGTATACCTATTTCTTTGAACTTGTCACGCAAAGTTTCACGAGATCTAAGTTTATAAATAGCCCTAATAGCTCTTTTTTGTAGTATGAAAATTTGTTCTATACTGGCTGCTTTGCCCCACAGCAAGATGGCATATGACATAATACTGTGAAAATATGCAAAATAAACCATCCTAGCAGTTTCGACGTCAGTATACTGCCTTATTTTTCTAACAGCGTAAGCAGCCCTACCGAGTTTAGTCGCGAGATTTGTTATATGTGGGTCCCATTGAAGTTTATTATCTAAGGTCACCCCTAAAAATACGGTGGATTCCTCCATATTCAATGTTTCATTATTAAGTTTAATAAGTTTATTGACTTTTTTAACATTAGGTAGTACAAACTCTATACATTTAGTTTTTTTTGCATTTAACAGTAAATTGTTAATAGTGAACCAACGCGAGACATACGAAAGAGTACTATTTACGTCGTCGAAATTTTCTTTATTCCTATCACACTTAAATATTAATGATGTATCATCAGCAAATAGTACAATATCCGCTTGGTTTTTTACATAATGAGGTAAATCATTTATGTATACCAGGAAAAGAAAAGGACCTAAGATCGAGCCCTGTGGTACACCCATCACCGCCGGTGACCCCGATGACTTAATATCATTTATGCTGACTTTTTGTATTCTATCACTCAAATAAGACGCGATCAAGCTAAGAGCCTTATTTTTTATTCCGTAATGACCAAGTTTTAACAGTAATGTTTCATGTTCAACACAGTCAAATGCTTTAGATAAGTCACAAAATACACCTATTGCATTTTGTGACGCCTCCCATGCTTCGAATATATGCTTTAAGAGCCTAGCCCCTGCATCTGTTGTACTACGGCCTTTAGTAAAACCGTATTGCTCAGGGTGTAATAATTTGTTATTGCTGAAATGGTTTAGCATTTGATTCAATATTATTTTCTCGAAAATCTTACTAAGTGTTGGTAATACAGAAACTGGTCTATAGTTATTAAGATCAGTTTTTTCACCTGTTTTAAAAAGTGGTATAATTTTACTACATTTCATAAGATCTGGAAAAATACCTAGATCTATACATTTATTAAGCACTACGGCTAAAGATGGAGCTATAATATCAATAATATGTTGTATTATTTTTACTGAGATCCCCCACAAATCACCCGTATTCTTTACCTTCAGAGATTGAAACGCTTTAATTATGTCTCTGGTAGTAATATGTTCAAATTGAAATAAAATATTACATTCGTTTACATTATCTTTTAATATAGAAAGTGCTTCGGTCGGTGAAGAAGCTAGTGCACTGGTTAATGTTACTGGAATATTACGGAAGTGATTTTCAAATGCGCTTGCCACGTCTTTATCAGCGGTAATTATTTTTTCATTAATTTTTAATTCGTAACTGAAGTCACAGGATTTTGTGTTACCGTTCTCACTACTAATTATATTCCAAGTTGTTTTCATTTTGTTATCGGAGTTAATTATTTTATCCTTTATGTACATTGACTTCGCCTGAGTGCAGACGATTTTAAAAATTTTTGAATAATTTCTCACGTACTCCTGGAAAGTGGAAGAAAGATTGTATTGTTTCTCGGCATAGAGATCATACATCTTGTTCCTACTTTTGAAAATACCTACAGTAGCCCAATCACTGAATTTACTAATTTTAGCTAAATTTACGTACCTAAACTTAAATATTCGATTAAATTCGTTATTAATGTTATTAGACAATGTATTATATATTTTAATAGGATCACTTCGTTGTAACGTTAACTGCGTATGTATTCTTGAATGAATTTTTTCTTTAAAAGTTGAAATTTTATTTTTAGTTACTGGTCTACATTTTATTAGTTGTTTTTTCTTATCGACAGAATTATACAATGAAATCTTTTGTCCGCAGTGGTCTGACCTCAGCTTACTGAATATCTCTTTATCTAAGATCTCACAATTGCAAAAAATATTATCTAAACATGTAGCTGTAGTTTCAGTTATTCTGGTTGGCTCGTTGAATAGTGGGTTTAAATTAAAGCATTTAAACAAGCTTAGTAGCCTAGTAGTCATCGAAGTATTCAATAAAATATCTACGTTGAAGTCGCCACATATCACTAATCCTTTTCTAGAAACACATAACCGTTTAAGTACATCCTCCAATGTATCTTCAAAAATAGTATAATCACCAGAGGGGGGTCGATATACGCAGACTACAATAAACCGCTCCAGTTCCACACAGGCCAGCTCAATAGCGCGCTCAATAGAGAGACTTACAATATCTTTTCTGTCCTTGCAAGACATATCATTGTGCACTAAAATTAATGATCCGCCATGAATTGCGGTCTCTCTGAAGAATGCACTTGACAATCTGTAATTATGGTAATTTACATTATTCTGAGTGCTAGATAGCCAATGCTCAGTTAAACATAAAACATGTATGTTAAAGTGCCTAATAAACAATTCAATTTCTAATTCTTTGCCAGAGAAGCCCTGTATACGTATATAAAGTTCAACTCCGGTTTATTTGTATAAGCAATAACTATGTTTTGTTGTGTAAATTATGCTTGCGAGTGCCAAGCTCGCTCTATCATTGAGAAATGTATGTAAATTGGATGCATCTTGTCAAAGCACAGGACCAATTTATTCTGTGCTTTATTTAGATTAAACTAGATACATCTGTCTTAAAATATTACACTTTTCTTTTGCAAAATATGAATAAATAAAATTGTTACTTTACATTTTTTTTGGACTGGAATGAATAACGAGTATGAAAATAAAATGTCTGCTTGATACGACATTCATTTAAAATGGGGGTCTTATAATTATGGTATTCCAATTTAAGGCCATCACACTCTTAAACACATAATATCATTTTATCAAGTAGTTGCCATGTTATCAAGTAGTGTACGATGGACAAATACGAGTAGATAGAAACAATAGCCAAACAATAAAGTACTTTGCTTCTTTTCTTCTCTCTTCTGGCCGCCAATATCTCGGTGATGCATATGTCACCGATATTCATGAGCGACGCAACTATCAAGCTTGTCTGACCGTTGGCTACTTGAATAAACAATTAAGGTTCTGTGTTTTTACCAGACATAAAAACCCTGAACGATAAAAGACAACAGAAACGATCCCACACAGCTTGTAACAAACGCATTGTACGCTCAAACTAGTTCCAGCATCGGCTCATTGCAACTGAACAATGTATTGGTCACATTGTCTACCTAACATGCACAACCCATAGGAAGAAAACAACACAATGGAAACTGAAACAGACAGCGTACAAAGTCGTAACTTGTAGCTATTTATGGAACAGCGACAAAGGTACTCCGGTGAAGTAGCTTGGCTATAGAATGGCTGGAGGACAGTTGACTAGACCCTGTCTGATGAATGACGGGGAATGGGATTCATTACGGGAGTAGATATAATCCTACTAATATACTACTAACGTCGTTGAAAATTATGTGAAGATTTTTGGGTGTTTAGATGTTTGGACGTTGAGATGGTTGGATGTTTGTCTCTTCAACACGCACTATCCGTTGTGGGATTATTATGAAACTTGGCACACAGATAGTAAATATTTCCTTGTCTATACCCATATTTAATAACGCAATGTCATAGGAATGGTTTTAAGAATTTCTGTTTGTCTGTTTGTGCTTTTAATCCTTCTCATCTCAGGAACAGCAAGGCTGTTCTGTTTTGTAACTTGAGAGCGGAATCCGCGATGAGTGTCAAAATTCCTATCTTTAGGCTTTTGAAGTTCGAGTTCGAGACTCACTTCACTTCGCAAGCGCGTGCTAGATGATTAGAGAATGACATATCAAGATGATGCAAGTTTGCTTTCGAGTCTCACTTGAGTGAGCTTCGATTTCGAGTTTGTATTTTAGAGTTGAGTGAGCTTCGATTTCGAGTTTGAATTTTAGAGAATAGCTCTCCAGGTTCACAAAAAGATAAATGGAGATGCATATACGATTAGAATCCCCCAAATGGCAAACAGAACTCCAAATATAGGCCTACAGAGGCTATAGAACATTTCAGCGAGTATTCTGATCACTTCCATTACGGAACAATCACACTTTAGTATCCTAATCAAGTTACAGGGGTGTGGCTAATGTAATGAACAATGTTGTCATAAACCGGCACGTGGCATGAGTGGCAGTAAAAATGAAGGCCGCTTCCCCGCCTGATGTTTTAAAATGACTCATCGATGGAAATTGCTGGTAATTATCTATCACAACTTTCTATACGTTCATAGATTTTATGTTTCCCTGGTTTAGTTACTGCTGCCGTTGTAGGTACTCTACTTAATTTTCATAAATATTTTTTAATAATACACGCTTACGTCTAAGTAAACTTTTTGATTCTACCTCCATATTGGAAAGTCTCAATGTCATGGAGGAGAATAATCAAATCCAAAGTGCTCGAAATTCCCAAATCCCATGGGTACTTTAGAGTACGGTTCCAAAATATCTTATTGTTTCTAACTCTCTATTAAGAGGTAGAACATCAAAAGCAATCAGGTCAGTTCAATTAGTTCTTGTATTTGTAGTGTATACCCACATACACAACTATATTAGCGTAGTAGGTGTGTGTACATGTACCTATTTGTGTTGTGTGAGCGAAAACCAAACTGGCTGTCAATATGTATTCTCATGCTTCCCACATTTATCCGGACTTATGTTAGGTTTACACGTACATACATAGGTATTATGTCGTTTAGTAGATAATTATGTTTTAACTAGATTTTAAGTTAATACTTGTGAACGGACAATTTAGTAGTTAAAATTTAGTACGCAAGTAAACAAATAATTTAGTATTTTTTCTATTTACTAGGTGGGCAACGCTTATCACTAACACGTTTGGACAGGCACTTTTTAGTTAAAATTTAGTAATCGCTTAAGTAATCAAGTAGGTTGTGAAGAATTGTATGAACAAAAGAGCTTTCTAAATTATTACGTTTGGAGGCGCACTAAAAATTATTCGCTTAAAATTTAATTAAAATTTTGTTATCTATTTAACTACTTAATACGTGTAAACTGGACTTTAGGGCTGGCTCTATAATGACGGCCATAATGGCGATGATAGGTTATACTGCCCTTTTATTCGTCACTGTTGTGATAAACACATCACACGCCATGGAGTACTATAGGATATTATTAATATTACAATTATTATTTTTGTTCAATTGTATTGTTTTCATTTAAATTTACAATTTATTAATATTGTTCTGTAGAATTTTGATTATTTTAATTATTTTACTTTAATTTATGAATTGATATAATATTGTATGGATCATTGTTATCTGAATTAAAAATTAAATTATTATTATTATTATAATACCATTAGCACAAGCGCGTCGGAAAAACATTTAGTTATTTCCCTACATGCTTGGTAATACAGCGGGTAAACTTAAATCAGATTATGTTATCGGATAAAGGTTTGAACTATCGAAATTTACATAAACCGCTTATTCAAATGATTTTGTGGATTACCACAAAGAGATTCAACACGAATATTGAATTTTACAGTAAAATGTACGTATAAAGACTTATTATACTGACTATTATTGGTTTGGGGTTTGGAAGGATTATGCAATTTTATGTAGTCTATTATACTCTTGTAAGCCTTGGGGTAGTTTGGTTTTCGAAAAGTGTTTATAAATACATACCAACTTCTTCTTCGTTCTTTCTTTCATCGTACTTTGGTTTTCGAAAAGTGTTTGTAAATACCAAGTTCTTCTTCTTTCTTTCTTTTTTTCTTTCTTTCATCTCTATCCTTTTTTTTAAGTAAAGCATTGGAGCCTTAAGTGATAGGTATTGATGTCTATGGGTGATGGTGACTACGTACCATCACGTGACGTTGCTCGTTCTTCGATTATTCACATAAAAAAAACTTATTGTGAAGCAATTTGGTAAATATTTCAATGAAGTAAATTATTTTCTATTTGATAAAATAACTAAACTACAATGACGTCAATAAAATACAGAAGATAAAAATGTATGATGCTCCAGAGACCATCGGAATTACAAAAACTTTTCAGTATTCCTAGGAGATTCATATTTTTTAATCTTCCACATGAAGCTGTTGAGAGCTGTTCCCAATTAGAAATAATGTTTCCCTTAAGCCTATTGAAGATTGGTTGAATATTCTTAATTGGGCTTTTAATAATCTAAATTTTACTAACAAAAAATAACCGACTTCAAAGTGTCAAAAACTACATAGTTGTCAGATCTCGTTCAAATTTATGTGAAACCACATGACAAGCGCCTGCTTTCGATTAAAAAAAGAATCATCGAAATCGGTTGGCGTGATATTGAGTTATTCGTCAATTTGTCGCGCACATCTTAACACAAATTTACGACTTATGTAGTTTTCTCATGGATGACATCGTCAGATCTCAATAAAAAAAGAATCATCAAAATCGGTTCGCCCAGTCCAAAGTTCTGAGGTAACAAACATAAAAAAAATACAGTCGAATTGAGAACCTCCTCCTTTTTTGAAGTCGGTTAATTATACAGTCCATCGTCAGTATAATTTATAACCGACTCCAAAAAAGGAGAAGGTTCTCAATTGGGCTGTATTTTTAATGTTATAATATCAAACATAATTGCTACAATATTTTAAGTCAAAGTAAAAGTGGATAATATATTAAATACGACAACATAAACTACTGAAAAAATATTCCCATGAATATCATATTTGCTTGCTCCGTTTCTTACGCCCACAACCCTCAGAGTCTCTGCATACGGTGTATTTTTACGGCGTCGAAAACGCGGAGAATCCGCGGAATACGCCCGCGCGTCGCGTCAGACGCACTTCAAAAATACACCGTGTGCAAATGCTCTTATGATATCTGAAGAAAGCTCGGAAAAATCATGATACCACATTAATATTCATGTTATCCATAACAATGAAAACTTTTTGCATAATGTTTCGAGATTTCTCATTTAAGATCAGGAATCAAATGAAAGCAGTTTAATTCTGTAAACAAACATCTCATTAACATAATGACATTAATGCTGAATAACAAACAAAATCAAATTGAATGCTACGCTGAATAATTAAACAGTTCACTAAATACGGACACAACTGGTTCGCAAACACTACACTGGACTTAATTCAAACAAGAAAATAAAATTATACCAATCTAAAAGCTACTGAATACACATACATTGCAGCATTTTGCACTGTATAAATTAACATAACAATTTTAAGCAAGCAATGTAAGTCGCGGTATACAAAATTACGCGATTTACGTAAGTTACGTTATAGTGGCGTTTTGTTCAGAATTAGGTCGCAGCGACCCGTCGCCACGCGAATCCGCCTGTTCTTGGTTCAATTTTAGAACGCTTTTCGAACTTCGTTCAAAATTTTGCATTTAGAACTTTAAATTGGCGCCGCCTGTGATTTTCTGCTCTTGTCTACCTCGGAGGACAAAAACAAAAGGGTATATCTATTGTTTTGGTCATTATTTTAGAGTTAAATTTATTTGGTAAGAAAATAAAAATGTACCATTTCGTCTTTCCTCTGTCTTCGAAACTACTGAGAGTGTTTTGTTTTTTCACTAATACATGTCAAACAAGACTTATTCCTTACTAAGATATCAGTAAATATCGAGTATTTAGTGTCAATCATCCATCATCATCATTACCGTCAACATGACAATACATGTTGTACCGTAGTAGTTTAAATACAAAGTCTTGTATGATAAATGTAGCAAAATAGGAAGCAATGGTCTTGCCTGTTGATTTGGTTCTTTTTATAACAATGAAATAAGACATAGCTAGGCAGGTAAATAACCTAATTACTGGGCAATTTTAAACTGAGGGGAACAGAGTCCTGCGATCTCCCCTGTTACTCTTGTGACAAGAGTCTTGTCATCTTATGAAGTCAGCTTTCAATGCTGGACATTGGCTTCCCTAACTTGCGCCACTCAAACCGGTGCTGAACCTTCAGAATCCCGCAGATAACCGCTATCTCCAGTGGTCAGTCCACCGAGTTAGAAGATATCCTATGCTTCTTTCACCAAGGCGTGGTCTCCATTCAAGAAGTTATGCTCAACCTATAGGACAACTTCCTTTTGTATACGCCTACATTTTTCCCATTTCGTATGAATACAGTCAAATAAGTTCTCAGCCCAAGTTTTTAACCGACGAAAAAAAAAGGAGGAGGTTCTCAATTCGACACGTATATTTTTTTTTTTTTTTTTTTGTATGATCACGCAGAAATCTGCACAGGGTGGTCCGATTTGGATGATTCTTTTTTTGTTGGATAGGGCATGTCCTGAAGTTGGTCCCATATTTTTTTGAAAATTTTGTTCCCACCCTAAAGGTACGAAAATAGGGAATGATTGATTATTCACCCGTTTTTTACCTGGAATTTTTACATGTTAACCCCAATAACTTTGTACTGGATGATGCGATTTCGATGATTCTTTTTTTATTGAATAGTGTGTATCTTGAGGTTACTCTTGTTTAAATTTCGAAACAAAATTTTACCCCTATAGGTACGAAAATAGGGGATGATTGATATTTCATCTACTACATTTTTACCTGGTAACTGAATCTATAATTCATAAAATCAATAATTATTAATTATTAGTATTATAGCAACTAAAAATTAAAAAATAATTACTTTTTAACAAAAAATAAAACCAACGAAAAAAAAAACTGAAAAGCAAAAAATAAAATAAACCATTTAGTATTATAAATTAGGATCCGAAATTAACAGTAAATAAATAATTTTGAGGCGGTGCCAAACCAATGAAAAAACAAACGGCGAAAAGATGTGCGCCGCGCTGCTGCTGCCGTGTGCATCGCATGCCGCTGCCGCTGCCCTCATAATATTATGAATTTTATGTAATTAATTTGGGTTGTTTGTTTGGCACGGTCTCAAAATTATTTATTTACTGTTAATTTCGGATCCTAATTTATAATACTAAATGGTTTATTTTATTTTTTGCTTTTCAGTTTTTTTTTTCGTTGGTTTTATTTTTTGTTAAAAAGTAATTATGTATTCATACAATTGACACAGCGACCGACATTTCACAAAGAGGGGCGCGCCACCGCGTCACACTTGCACCTGACAACGGATATGTGCCGTCATAACCTGACCTTCCCTACCCCTCTCTACCTCGTTTGCCCCGAACAGCGGATGGGTGATTGAAAAGCGTGCGAAGCTCCACGTATTCTGGTCGGTCTCGTTTATGACTAGAATTGGAACGTGCAACCGGATTAAGCGTAGTTTGGTCGTCGTTGAGTAGCGTGAAACGAGTCGGGAGGACACTTTAACGTGAAGTGTGTCAGTTGTTCAGGGTTCCGCACCTCTAGCTGACTAAAGTGACTAAACGGTGGCTCAAGAGCCTTTTGGAGTGTAGTTGAAGTACTCAAAATACAAATTGCCATCTCCTAACAAGGTGAAAACCTTGAAGCCATAGTATAGATTAATTTTATGGTTCAGAATATTGTTAAAAGTAATACTGAACAACTACACCATAGAAGAATTCCAATTCATATGTCGCCGGTGATGTGGATAAATAAGACGAAGAAACATACAATGTGCGACCAGACAACTAACATGTATTAATAGATATCAATGACCAATGTGTATAAGCAAATGCTCCGGCCGGGAATCGTACAATCGTACGTTCACATAAATGTTTTAAGTCAAACCCTTCTGACAGGAAAGTTCTACTGTAACACAGACATTGTTCCGAAACGAGACAGGGTCACCAGCTTTAAATACTCCCTCGTTCTACAGTGATCGGTTTATGCTAAGTTCATCACCAACTCAAACATCGACACGGAAAGCAACGGAAGTTTATCTTGTAAATTAAATTAAAGTTTCCCTATTTCGCTACGTGTTTTGTTACTCGAGTTAAATTTATTATGACCGGAGATGATGCCTTGCGAGAGTAGTTGCGAAACGACGTTACTGGGTGGTCGGAGTTAATGGCGAAAGATTTATGCTTTTGGAAGGGTGAACTGTTTGTAAAACAGTTTGTATTAGTACAAACTGTGTCTGAATCCATAGACGATAGAAAAAGAGAATTATACAGATTTTTACGAGTGAAAATGGGGGTAAACATGAACATCTATGTAAATGCCTGATGAAATCTAGAAAAGTATGTTTGTTTAAAAACGATGTTTTAACTAGCAGTAAAGTATAGTTAAAACATCGACTAACTGCACAAATGACGTAAACACCTATTAAAATTGAATAATCTTCTTGTCTCGATGAAGGAAAACGTAGCCAGGACTGCTCACCTGAGAGTTCCAACAAAGAAACGTTTAATTGAAGTCTATCAGTGGCAGTATTCTAATCATTAGGTCCTACAACATTGCCATTTAACTTTTTTCCATAGGACTTGTAGTTCTGCTGGAAATTGAGATAAACCGTTTTTTACTCTTAAACCCCCCCCCTCCCCCCACTTCCCGACCTCAGATCGCCTGTAAATTATTTTTCCTTTAATTTTCGTTGTATTCACTTCCTTTTGCAATGGGTTTCATCTTACTATAATTTTTTTTCGTTTCAAAAATTATCAGCACTGGTCTAATTATCGCTGGAAGATAAATAAAAAATTAGGGTCGCGAGCTTCAAATATATTTATATTTTGGGTCGCCAGCTAAAACGGTTAAGAAACGCTGCATTAGAGAATAGTAACAAACATAATTATCTTTCTTGTCATACACCGTAACCAGCAAATTATTAACTCCAGGAATTACAACTTGAAAAGTAAATTAAAAGTTGATCTGTTCCACCCAGCAGATATTTTTATTTCCTTAGCTAACTGGAATCGCTACCTGACATTTTTATTGCTATCTATCTAAATGGATGTAGTTGTTATCCTGAAGTTATCTGGAAAATAGCTTCATAATAATCTTTGGTATTTTATTTCAACCAACTAAATACAGTTGATTTTTAAGCTACGTGGATGGAATTGTAGATAAAGTTATGTAAGTAATTGGCTACTGAAATACATACATAAAATCTCCTGTAGATCTCTGAAGAGGGGTCAAACGTAGCAAGCAAGCAATGCATTAGAAGTTTTGGGGTATAATGGGGTGCTATTCACACATGAATCTAGTCACTCAGCCACCGCCCTCTTTGAGGGCCACAATTTTCAAAAGCTCCCCTAACCTCAAAATATTGCAGGCAACTCGATAATTAGTCAGATACCAGAAATAAAAGATTTCTTGTAATATTTAAAAAAAATGTCATAGCTGCTAAATCGATCAAATCTGCTTGATCAATTGACTGCCCAACCCTCGAGTCGGAGGAGGGCAGTAGGATGATTTGATGATGACGATGCATAATAAAAAAGTCCACGGAAACTAATCCCATCAATTTTATAGGCCATCATGCCTTGCAACGTCGCTTTGTAGAGACGCAATCCTGTTTTATAGCGGAGAAACAAAGTAGTTTATGTTGAAGGGGAATCCCCCTTCAACTTTGCGTGTCGCTAGATCTACTGGTATCTGTGACCCTCTGGCCTTGTTGGTAGTGGAACAGGTTGAAACAGTGAAAATAGAAAATTATAATGTTTTTTTTTACTAAGAATTTATGTTTAACCAATTGAGTTGTTTCCTAAAATTTTTTTTTGTTATAAATGGAAAGTTCATATATAAGTTTTATAACAAAGTTATTTTAGTTTTTTTATATTCGCTATAATTTAAAAGTTACATCAAATCAAAAATACGTTTTTGAATCCAGTACCGAAAACACGCCGACAGTTCCCGTATAGACCCGAGCGCGCGTGTGACGTCACTTTGTTAATTGCTATTCATTGAAGCATAGAGCTGATACTGTGATTTGACTTTAAACTGATAAAATCTTGATATTATCGTCAATATATTGATAAACATATTAAAAATGCTAAACCTTAAAAGTTATCGTGCTTGTTTTGTACCATTACGTGTGAATACTACAAAAAAGATAATGTTAAATGTGTACATTTATTCGGAACCTGTACATTTAATCCTACTTTCCTACTTAATGTTATAAATCTGAAATTTTGGATATTTGTGACTCCATCACGCAAAAACGGCTGAACGGATATAGATGAAAGGCACACAGATAGTTTTTGACCTAACTTACCAGATAGGATACTTTTTATCCCGGAAATAGACCTTTTCCCGAGGAATAAGAGGTTAAATTTTAGTTTTCGTTCATAGATTCATTTTTAGGGTTCCGAAGTAAAATCAGAATTCTTATAGTTTCGTCATGTCATGTCCGTCCGTCCGTCCGTCTGTCCGTCTGTCCGTCTGTCCGTCTGTCCGTCTGTCCGTCTGTCCGTCTGTCCGTCTGTCCGTCTGTCCGTCTGTCCGTCTGTCCGTCTGTCCGTCTGTCCGTCTGTCCGTCTGTCCGTCTGTCCGACTGTCCGTCCGTCCGTCTGTCCAAAACAAAGCGCCGAAACCCTTAGTGCTAGAAAGCTGTAATTTGGCATGGATATATACATATATTTATTAAAAAAATTGAAAAGCTCTTCCAAAAATATTATGGGAAGACCATTTTTGTAATTTTGGGTCCGTTTGCGAAATATTTGCTTTAAAGTGCTAATTCTGGTTGGAGTCAAGTGTCCAGGGGGGACAGTTGGCTAAACGGTTGGAGTTGGACAAGTGAAAAAAATCTCAAAAATAGGTTATAATATGATGAATTTACAAGGAAAACTATCACGGCTATGTTAACATGAGTAGTTAATGAATAATAGTCGATAAACTTACTACTTCGGAACTCTACATTGCGCGTGGCCTGACACGCACTTGCCCGTTTCTTTTATGAAACAACTGATGGTTTTATTTTATTAGGTTAGGAATTTTGCCACGTTGATCCTACTTCAATTCAATGAGGATTTGATGATGGGTTCTGGGGCTACAAAGTGGAACTCCTCAATGGTAGAGTAAAACGGAGCCGTGTTTAAAGATAACTACTACTACTATTACTATCATTAACATTGTAAAATCAGTAGGAACATCATTAAATAAATAAACGCTTCACACTCCTATGTATCCTTACTAGGATACCCTGAGTCGTGGATGCCATAGACAATACAAGGACACACACCCAGACCAAGAACAGAAATTCAAACTAATCATTCAAACCACCTCGCATCGTATCGAACCCAGGACCCTTGACTCAGCGATGTGGCGTGGTATCCATTCGCCACACGGGTCATTGACCAAGTTGGTGTATGTCGGAGACAAAAAAAATTATATATTGTACCAGTTTTATGTATAAAGCGCGTACAAACCCATAACGCCGCAGTAGGTTTCCCTGTCGCGGGTGATATGGACAACACGTCACTATAACACCCAAGACCCGAGTACAAATATTTATTAGATATGGCCGGGAATTGAACCTGGGACCCTCGCTTCGCAGGTTGGATCGAATCGCTATCAACTAGGCTATAGGGTCATCGTATGTATGTACCTACTACTAGCATAGAATTTCTGTAGCATTGCATTGTGCATTTTTTTATTAATCACATTCTTCATTTCTCTAAGGATCCATATCTGAAATTTACGCAGACGAAGTCGCGGATAGAAGCTAGTTGTATGATAAATGAAATATAATTTATCATACACCCCTGATTTCATACCCCTAACACCCTGCCCTGATTCCTCCCAGACACGATTTACTAGTAAACAGTGTAACCTTTTCTTTTGGTGTAAGTATATAATCAATGGAGAGTTTTATTATATTTAATGAAGAATAAATCATTTAACGTTTAAATTTACAATAAAATTACGTGGAATATCTTTTTGCACTAAATTTCGGATATTTTTAGTTAATTTACGTGTAGGAGCCGTTGAGACCGTACTATCGTGAAATTTCTTTAACAAAGTGACGTCACAAATATGGCGGTCAAATTTGGCGCGTTCGTAGCCACGTGATTTTTTTTCAACTTTTATTTCGTTATTATTAATATTAAAAATAGTTTTTAAGCGTTTTTAACAATGTCAATCAATATAATTTGTGTTTAAGATTTAAAATACATTAAAAAAAAAAAATTTTTTTTTAAAATGAACAACTCAATTGACGACTCTGTACCCTAGTTGGTAGCGACCCTGCCTGCGAAGCGAGGGGTCTCGGGTTCGATTCCCGGCCGGGGCAGATATTTATCTGACAGATAAATATTTGTACTCGGGTCATGGGTGTTATTGTGATGTGTTACATTTGTCGTCCATGCCACCCGCGACACAGATGAAAACCTACTGCGGGTGTAACCGTTAAGCGTTATTTATACTGACTAGTAAGACCAATAAATCCCACGCTGACAAACCAGGGTGTCGTAAGAGACAATGGAAGCCGGCTTGGTGCTAAGGCTTCGTGTAAGGATTATTATTGTCAAATTATTGTTACTAATTAATATTATTATTGCAATATCTTTTAGTGAACCCTGCCTGGCTAGCAACCACCTAGTTTGAGTCAACTGCCGATCCGCTCGTCGTGTTTAGGCTGGCTTTTCAATATTTTTTTATTCTTGGTTGACATACGTGGTTCGTGTGCTCATTGACATAAAAAAACAAATACAGTAGTTCGTGTACTAAGTTATACCCAAAATAAAACAAGTTTGCGCGCTATTTTTAACAACAAGACACCATTGTCCTACTAAGTTACGTGTGTACGAACTCAACGACGGCAACAGTTAATTTATTAGGCTCCTGCATTTTCCTTAATAAAGTTTATAAACAAAGTGTTTATTGCAGTTTAAAGTTGTGATACATAGTGTTGAGTGACATAGAAACTAATTATTATATTATTTTTGTGTAAACAAAGTGAATAAACCTTATTTAATCAGTTTTATACTTAAAAAATAAGTTTGTACAAACGATCTTGAGTGCCGATACAAGTTGTTGTAATAAACGCCTAAGTGACGCGATCTGCACGGCGCTTAAGCCCTTTTTCCCGCGAAGAAACAAAGCGACGTTCTACGGGCTTTAGTAAACAACTGAGTAATAAATAAAGTTACCTCCAGCATTTTAGTAAAAATGGAAACAAAAAATGTATGCGCCGGGTGTTTATCTGTTTTAAATGATGCTCCGGCTATGCGGTGTTCGCACTGTATGGAAAGTTACCATTGCACATGTTTAAGTATCCCAAAGGACGTTTATGAAACTATGACCTTAGAATTCAGATCGCAGTGGGTTTGTACTATGTGCCACTGTAAAGAGCGTAAAGGAGGCGACAATACCAATACACCGGCTTGCGCTGCGTCTTCTCCTCAACTAGATTTTGTTACACACCGTGTGAAATCAAGAAGCGCCCCAAGCCACGCGACAACTATGGACGATAATTGTCAATGCTTGTCATCTAACGATGTTCGAGATATTATTAAACAAGAACTTCAATCTTCTTTCAAGCTGTTATTTCAACCTCAATTATTAGAAGTCCAAAAAGCAATTAATTCCTTTGAATCATCTTTATCGCATCTTAACGCTGAGTTGGAAAAAACAAGAGCTGAGCATGCAGCGCAAGCGATCGAAATTGCGAACATTAAACAAGAAAATGAGTTTTGAGGACCGATAATCGCTCACTCACTACACGCATTGCACAACTGGACCAGCAATCCAGGTGCACAAATATAGAAATCCAATGTGTGCCAGAGAACAAGGAAGAAAACCTGGTAAACTTGGTGCAGCAACTAGGCAAAACAATAAAATGCCCTGTGAGCGAGGCCAACATTCACTACTGTTCAAGATTAGCGAAGATGAATGCTGCAAGTCCTAGGCCACGCACCATCCTGGTCAAGTTCAGCAGTCCACGTCTACGCGATGAGTTCTTGGCAGCCACTACTCGGTTCAATAAGCACAATAAGGATGAAAAATTAAACTCTTCCCACTTGGGCATTGCTACTGACAAAAAGAAACCCATATATGTTGCTGAGCATCTCTCGCCTGAAAATAAGGCTCTTCACGCAGCTGCCCGCAGCAAAGCTCGAGAACTGAGTTATAAATTCGTCTGGGTGCGTGATTCTCGTATATATATGCGCAAAAATGAGGAGTCTAATTATGTTCACGTAAAAAATTTAGATTTATTAAATCGTTTGTCATAAAATAGCTAAGCTTGTTAAAATAACATTAGGGCATGCCAATGAATGTAGATTTTTACTATCAAAACGTCAGAGGCTTAAGGACGAAAACTTTAGAGCTCTTTAGGAATATAGCTTGTAGTAACCATGATGTCATAGTCTTCACTGAGACGTGGCTAAACAGCAGCGTCTCCAATAATGAATTATTCGATGATAGGTATATTATTTATAGGCGTGATCGTGAAAGCAGTGGCTTTCACAGAAATAAAGAGGGAGGGGGAGTTTTGGTAGCAGTTAGCAAAAGAATAAAATCTTGTCGTATGTTTTCTTGTGAATCTGATTGCGAGGACTTGTGGGTTAAACTAGAAATGAGCACTAAAAATGAAACTAAAAATATGTATTTATGTGGAGTTTATATACCACCTCCTGTCCAGAAACACATTTTGCAAAGTTTCATTTCAAATACCAATCGTGCTCTTGAAAATCACGATGGCGATGTACTTATACTTGGTGATTTCAACTTGAGTAGCATGTTTTGGTTAAACTCTGGTGAGCTTCCACTCAGAGTTCAGTCGTCTAATAGTTTATTAAACAATATGTTAGAAGATTTCATGTCCCTAAATAATTTAGCACAGTATAACCCAAATTTAAATAATAAAAACAGAATTCTTGATTTAGTACTTAGCACCTTCTTTATAAAGCAAATAAGTGTAGATTCTAATCCCTTATCTATAATTGACCCACTTCACCCACCCCTACATATTTTTATTGAATTAAAACAGCCTGAATCTCTGTTACCAACAATAAATAGTCCTCGGTTTCACTTTCATAAAGCGGATTATGACAAGATCCTAGAAGATTTAAATAATATTTCATGGTCACTTGTACTATCAGAATGTGCTACTGTTGATGATATGGTCTCTGTTTTTTATAAATTTCTGAACATAACAATTGCGAAGCATGTACCTAAAACTAGGCCTAAAAATAAAAAATATCCTATTTGGTTTTCTATTGCATTAATAAAAGTACTGAATGAAAAGCTAAAGTACAGGAAGAAATACCGAAAGTATAAGAATCCTCGTGACTTGCTCACATTTGAAATGCTTAGAGAACGAAGTTCGAAGCTCTACGATTATACTTATAAAAGATATCTGCGTCAGTTAGAGTCAACTATGTCGTCTAATCCCAAATTGCTTTGGACGTTTCTTAAGCATAAAAGAGGAGGTAAAAGTACATATCCTGCAGAAATGTATTCTGATGAAGGGACAGCAAAAGGTGGGCCAAACTTATGCAACCTATTTGCTGAACATTTTTCTTCGGTGTATACTTCAGACAAAAATATGCACCTCACTGGCGTTTTAGAATATACCACTTCAAACTTTTTACCAGCTATAACTGTTACTCAAGCTCAAGTTTACAGAGTCTTAAAGAGACTTGACGCTGGGAAGGGCGCTGGCTCCGACGGAATTCCATCAGTCTTTGTGGTGAAATGCGCAAAAGCACTGACAACACCATTAACTATAATTTTTAACAAATCTCTGCTCTCCGGTTTTTTCCCGTCTGTATGGAAGGAGGCACTTATTGTTCCTTTGTTCAAAGATGGCAATAGTAACCTAGTAAAAAACTACAGACCAATCTCGCTACTCAATGTCTTTGCAAAGGTTTTTGAGGCTCTGTTACATCCAATACTGTCCTGGCAAATGAAGCAGTTGATTGTCCCAGAGCAGCATGGATTTTTTAAAGGACGATCCACGGCTACTAATTTATTGTCATTTGTCGAGGATCTAGCAGCAGAAGTTGACTGTGGCAGAACAGTGGACGCAATATATACAGACTTTAGTAAGGCCTTCGACAAAGTCAATCATGAATTATTGTTAATGAAACTTTCTTCGTTTGGAATTGCTGGCGTCTTTCTTAAGTGGTGCAGGTCTTACTTAGAAGACAGAAAATCTATGGTTGTAGTTGGTGGTTACAAATCTGAACCTTTTATCGCCCTTTCAGGAGTGCCACAGGGTTCTCACCTAGGTCCTCTATTTTTTGCTATATTTATTAATGACATCCACAAATGCTTTCTTAATTCAAAGTTCTACATGTTTGCAGACGACTTAAAATTCTTCCGAGTAGTGAACACTGTCGAGGATGAACTGTTGCTACAAGAAGACCTGGATAGGTTAGTCTTATGGTGCAACTCAAATAGAATGTGCTTGAATATAAAGAAATGCAATGTTATGCTTTTTTCAAGAAAAAAAAAATTATCACCAAGAAATTATAACATAAATTCAGTGCCTTTGGAAGTGGTAAACAATATTCGTGACCTAGGAATTATACTGGACAATAAACTCCGTTTTAATATTCATGTAGACAATATTTGTAAAAAAGCGCTAAGAATAATGGGTTTTGTCATTCGAAACACCAAGGAGTTCAAAGATCCCAAAACCAAAGTTGCTATTTATAGTTCACTCGTTAGAAGTTGCCTAGAGTACGGTAGCGTTGTCTGGAACCCACACTACGAAGTCTACAAAAAACGACTTGAAAGAGTGCAGAAGAGATTTATGTGGCACTTGACATATAAGTACAGGATGACTGCATCTTTAAGAACCTATGAAGATCGTTTGAAACAATTTAAGTTAAGCTCTCTCGTCTCGCGTCGTAAATTCCTGGACAACATGTTCCTGTACAAATTAGTAAATGGACATATTGATTCTCCTTACCTCTTATCGCAAATTAACTTCCGCGTACCAATAAATCTACCGAGGTTTAGAAAATTTGAACCCTTTATAAATAAAAGAGCACGATCCAATTTGGAACACTACGCCCCCTTGAATAGGATATTAAGAAACTACAATAGCATTCACAACTCATTGGTCTTTGACGTTATTGATACTAAAAGTCCTAAAAATGTTCATTTGAAAGATAGTTCAAAATTCCCATTGGTCGATGTTTTCTCAAACTCTCAAAATAAATTCAAAAAGATTATTTGGCAAACTCTATTATAATTTTAATTTTATAATTTTTATTTTATTTTTAATTAAAGATGATAAACATTGAATTTTAATAATATTATTAATGAAATTTACAATTTGTCTAGATTAAGTAAAATGGAACTTTTTAATTCATATTATTTATGGTATTTTTTCTCCTTGATTTTTATAATTATTATCATTTTTATATTAAATTAAATTTATATATTTTTAAAATTAAAGTAAATATGAAATTGTAATGTTGAATTAAATATAAGAATGAATGTAAATTATAATCAGATTAACTTAATTTTATTTTTCTATTTAATATTAAACTTATAATTTTATTTTTTAATCAGAACAGAAAATTTTCACTTACAACTAAATAAAATGTTTAGTTAATGCACTTATTTTGTAATACTTTTTAAATGTTTACTTAATATTATGATCATAATTATTTATATTATCACAAGCAGGATGCAATTTTTGTTTAGAATAGTCTGCCGAAAGGATTGCTAGAAAGCAGTTTACACCTATAACTGAGGTGACACTTAGTTTGTATTGTATAATTGCATGATCTTAAGTATTTGTATCTGGTGTGTATCTCGTTGGTGTAACATATGAAATAAATAAATAAATAAATAAATAAATAAATAAATAAAAAGTTATACCCAGCGGTGAATAGTACCTGGTATATATCTAAGTATAATAAACGGTGAAGTTGGTTCTTTCACACAACTAACAAGCGATGAAAACCAACAACGTCAGAGCCAACTGAAGTCGCTAACTGATGGAAATAGGAGAATTTAAATGGACACTCAAGTTTGCGTTCGTTAGTGGGAAAGTATATAATTTATTGTTCTCAGGCGCTATAATGGCGAAGTTGAAACAGTCGCTTATTTCAACGTAGCTTTTCGAAAGTTATTACCTTTCATGCTAATGAAAAGTCACTTTAAATGTACTTGATTAGTAAATGATACTGATAGTCCTGATACCCATGGATCAACATGTTCTAAAGAGACTAATGGGAATGCATCAAAAATGAGAGTGTTATACAGATTGATTGCGGCAGAGTGAGATATAAGAATTGCTCTCTGGTGTTTTAAAAAAACCCTAAATAATAACACAATAATAACACACACACCACGTCATGTTTTCTCTATAAAATAAGTGTCAATTTTGATACATTTTTTATTATTTATTTTTAAAAGTTATATAAGATACATAAATGAGGGTGTTGTTCTTCCACAACACATCAAATCTTAGTGTGGAACCAGGGACCTTAAATTTTGTATACCATCAAAAACATAACTTGTAAAAAAAACCAAGTCTCGTTACTCAGTTCTTCAACTGTAAAAAGTTGTGAGATCCATGTAATACCAAGTCGGTTAATCATTGTATTTTCTAAGAAATATAAAACATATTGCTTTGCGTGTTCATTTAGCGACTTAGCGTGCTTTGACAACGGTAAGGTTATGGCATTCCAAACAGCCTAACGCGTTTTAGTAGGTATATTGTGTAGTTTCATGAAGGTTAACGGATGTACCAAATTGTTCAGTCGTAGGACTTATAGTATTCTAGTTGAGCAATCGTAGGACTTATAGTATACTAGTTGAGCACGCAAGTTTGTCTGCTTGGACCTTGCCTTCCTAACTTTAATCTGGATTTTATTAACAAACATATCTACGTTTTTTGATTCACTCGGCCATTGAACGTACAAATAGAACTAGGGACACATTATTTTAATTTATAATAGTTTCGTTAATCTTCAAGTAAGTCAATAAAGGTTAATAAATTTTAAGTTTACTGAATTTTATTATTTAGGATTTTTTTGTTCCAGTAAACAAAGAGTAGGTAAATGAATCAAATTTAGATTTTTTTTAAATGTCATAATTATGGCTCGCTTATGGCTTCAACCTGTCATCGGATACCCCGTAGCACAGAAGCAACTTATTTTTGCCTTGAAATATATAAGTAGCCTTCCTCATGAATGTGGCTATCAAAGTCAGAAATAATTTTCCAAATCCGACTACCATTTTGAGAGATTAGCGTGTTCAAACCAACAAAAAATCTCAGCTTCATTATAAGAAGTATAAACATATGTAGCATTGGATACATCTTTGGTGTAGACTAGAAAAGAAAAGATATTATTTATTGCAAAATTATGCCAATTTTATTAGTAAAACGTGGTCGCAACAGACATACAGTTACATTAAATTATAACTATTTTCCTCTATATCACCAAGAAAGAAAACTTCTTTTACGTCACAGTTTTGTTATTGTTTAGTAACTTTCGTATATAAAAAAGGTCCGATCCACAACAAAGTAGCTTTATAATGGTGATGACCGAAACTTTCTCCCATTATATTCGATATACCGTAATGATAGCACTTTCAAGGTTGTTTTCGCAGCAAATACTTTGTCGAACGCTAACTGAAGTTACGTCAGCCCTAATGATACCTAAATTAAATATTAGTTTTAGTTGTCCCTACATTTTTGTCCGTTTGACCTTTTGCTTTTTGCGTATTTTTGTGATTTCACTCCATCAGTTACTAATCGTTATTTAGGTAAGATTAATTAGAGCCACTTTTCCTTTGCCGTTAAGCCTGAAGGCCGTTTTTAAACCTTACAAATGTACTTAATTTACATTTTTCGTGAAAAAGTAAAATATGTTGGCTATATTTTAAGTTACAGGCTAAAGCAGCATTTTCAAAACTGGTTCAGCAACGACACTGAACTTCAAAGTGAAATTCTTACTACTGTGTTTGAGTCAATGATATAATCCGTAAAAAAACATTTCCTTTCTGATAACTAGTTATTTCAATAAGTTCCAAACTAAATGTTCTCAGTTTTTTAATATTTGGGTTTCCATCACAGGCAGACGGTGTCCACAAAAAACAGTTTAATTCCGGTTTTACATGGTTGTGGGATGATTTGGACATTCACGTTTATGAAACCACTCTTCCGCGGGAAAAACTGCGAGCGAAAACCATACATTCCATTTGAACCCTCTGCATGAACCCCTTAGGGACGCTTCGGATACTAACTATTCCACTTGGATCCACTATGAATCAGCGGTTCCAGAATACTATAATACCTAATTCCACTTAAACCCCCTCAGAAACTAATTAGAAACTTAAATAAAACAAATAAATAAACGCTTACACACTCATACCTCCGCAGTAGGTTATTTACCTGTGTCGCGGGTGGCATGGACGACACATATAGTACATCACAATAACACACACATACATATCTGCCCCGGCCGGGAATCGAACCCGGGACCCCTCACTTTGCAGGCAGGGCCACTACCAACTAGGCTACAGGGTCGTCAATTGGTTAAACATTAATTCTTAGTAAACACATTACAATTTTCTATTTTCACTCTTTCAACCTGTTCCACTATCAACAAGGCCAGACGGTCACAGATACTATCACTTCATGTTCATTCACATCACTGGAGTATCTAGTAAATAAAGGTGTAGACTCACCATCAACGCCAGGCCGCTCGCACACGAAGTAGTTGTGTTCCCGGCAGCCGCGGTCGTTCCACAGGAAGGTGGGGTGCGCTGGTCTGGGCGGCAGAGCTCGTCTGATCTCCACGCAGTCCTGGCCGGAGACTCCGTCGTCGTTGGGCTGCCCACTGTGCTTGCGCCAGCCGGGGAACCAATCTGCGATAGTAATAAACATTAGATTTAAGTGGTGATTCATTATCATGTGGATGACGTAGCCCAGGTAGTGAATACCGAGCGAGGGGTTCGATTATTGGCCGGGTAGACAATGAATATAATACTCCGTCAATATAATTCCTTCTGATGTTTCTCAGAGCGCTATGATAGGGGGATCCCCTTTAACTGGTACTTGTGTTTCTGAATATATTTATGTAGTTAAAACTATGAAGTCCTTACAACGCGAATCTGCAAGGCTGTTCTGTTTTGTAACTCGACAGCGGAATCCGCGATGAGTGTCAAAATTACTTGCCAAAATTGACACTCATCGCGGATTCCGCTGTCGAGTTACAAAACAGAATAGCCTTGCAGATTCGTACTCTACGAGTCTTTATCGAACACGGGAATATAAATAAAAAACTAGAACGTCTATTGAATCTGTATTGAACGATAAATTACCGATCGATGCAAGATCACTTCAAACCGTTGTCAATGCTCTAGAAAAAAAACGAAAAAGTAAAACAGAAAGCATTCCTTTGCGCTTCGCGCTTCTATAGGATCAATTGGAATAAATTCCAGTCCAACGAATTCCGAGAGGTATCGATTGAGACTTGATTCCAGAGCAATTATTCCTCTTTTACTCATTATTAATTCCAACTGCCGCAATCGATTCCCGGTGGTGGCGACGAATACGGTTTTATTTAAAGCAAATGCAGTGAGAAATACGAATGCATCTAAATTTCTTTGTTATTATTTTATTCCTTTAAATCTATTAATTTCAAAATTTTTCTCAGTATTACGGATTTAACATTGGTATCGCATTAGATGATAGTTGCACTTTAAGTAAAGAGATCCGGGTTTGAGTCTAGCCGAAGCAGAATACTACTTGTTATATTATGTTTGTAACTAACATAATACACGTAATGTTACGTAACGTACGTAACGTTACATAAATGATCTTGAATTATGATTGTTAGTTTTAAGCATAATAATATTATATCTATGCTATCTGCTACTCAGGTCAACCTAGCACTGAGCTATCAGAATGTAAGTAACAACATGAAGACTAACAGAAAAGATTAGAACACAAAATGTATCTGATGAACAAATTGCTTCACCCGGTCGGTAATAAACACTAAAATTCAAAAGCCATCCACTAAGAAGGCAGAATCACTCACAATAACAAATCTACACCCTAACTCAGAGTCACTAACGGTTACTTACATCGCTCCTTAGCATAGAATTTGTATGATGATTATTTATTAAGGAGCGATTAAAGTAACCGTTAGTGACTCTGAGTTGAGGCGTATGAGTATGTACTCATACGTATGTACTCAACTCAGAGTCACTAACGGTTACTTTAATCGAATGTATTTGAATGTAATGTAGATGAATAAGACATGTGTCTTATTCATCTACATTCAACAAATCTGAATTTTCTTTGAGCTCTACAAATAAATTACAAAAGGAAATAATAAAAAAAACTCGTTAGCAATTACACCGCAAACGACGGCTGATATTGCTTCATTTATATCATCGTGCCTTTCAGAGATGTAAAGAAATGTTTAAATAAAAGCGGACGAGGCCGAATAACAATGAATGGATAATTAGCTTGGTTTACGTCAGTGCAGTTATAGTAGACTTTTTAACCATTGTTTGTTTAACAATACTGTGTAATTATGTTTTAATGGCAAATGGTTGTATAAGTTTAATAATTGACCTACATTTGTCAATTATTTTTTGTGTTCGTTTATGTATATAGATGACTGTGAATATAAGGAAGACAGCAAGAAACGGCTGGCGCCAGAGATCCCAAGATCGGATTAGGGGAGGCCTATATCCATTGTACAGCGGTGTACGAGTACGTACTCGAAAAGGCCACATGAATAAATAACAACAAAAGGCTGCTAGAAAGATATTTATCAATATAAAGCTGATAAACAACTAAATGAGCCATTTGACATTAAGCGGTAAAGATAGGTAAAATACGATAGGAATTTACCTACATAATTACTAAGTATCTTTAAAAAAGATACGAGGAAAATAGGCTATGACATTTCTTTCCTAGTGAAATCTCATGCAACAATTCAGAGTTTGCAGTCCTCTGTTTTACATCAGGTACTTATGTGGGACCCGAAAAAACTGTTATTTCGATGGAAATAGGAACTGGATTTTCAAAAGGTCACCTCCAAGGGATCTATGAAACTGTGAAAAACCCTAGATGAAGTGGTGTCGGAAGCCGATTCAAGCGGCAACAACATCGCTTTATAACGAGCTAGGTACCTATTTTTTAGAATAGTATTTTTATACAATTTTGAATTTTTATTTATTGTTATTTATTTTTTATTCAAATATCTGATAAACAAACTAGTAAGTAGTGTTCCGTTTAGTTGTATTTCATGCAAAAACAACTAAACAGATTTTCATGAAATTTAGCACAAAGATAGACCAAGATCTGAAACACGACTTATGAAACTTAAGAGCTTAATACTCAGTATGTATAACGATTTTGAATATCTGGGGGCATGATAGCAACATGTCTACCGAAGGTTATTGTTGATTTAGTAGTCTGTGTATTATGTCACCTGTCACTTGTCAGATACGTTCCTTGCCCCGGGCGGAGTGGAACACTTCAAACGGGTACCCGGGTGTACGGGTGGTTCCAATACGGTCTTGGACTGTTTTGTCGAAAGTGTATAAACGTGTTGATTAGATAATAAAATGTCTGTAAAATATGTTTTCCCGCAGAAATTAATCGGTTTTTATGGAAATAAAAGCAAAAATATTTTACACTTTTTAATTTCGCGCTAAAACGCTACTGTCCTGTCATTGATGTGCATGACGTCACTTTCCACTGTCATACACACTCATGGGCTTATATATATCCATGAAAGTGATAGACTGACAGTGGAAGATGACGTCACGCGTCGTAATTGGCGTTTGTGGTCACGTGATTTTGACATACAAAATAAATATTTTAAAAGCATAAAATAAAATAAAATCCTAATTCTTTATTACTAATTCATATTAAATATGTATTTTAGGCCCATAAACTAGCTTTAGACGAAATATCACATCATTTTAACAATACAGTCCAAGACCCTATTCCACCAGCCGTCAGATGGGAGGCCGGCAAACATGTCGACGGATGTTTTAACGGATCTTGTTCCCGACAGTTTTGTGGGTAACATTATATTCTACAAGCTTTCTTTTTGATTGTTTGATGGAGCTTGGTGGTTTATGAAAAAATGACCTGAAAGACGCCCAGACGATACATTGAGCCATAAAGTATACATAAAGCAGGCTGAAAACTGAAAATGTAAACATTAGTCGCTTGAGATTATTAGCTTCGACCCATTATGAACCCTGGCGGGCACTCCACGTTCTCTCTCTTTCGGGTCTTCTCGGGTCTCTTGAGATTGGTGGATTGATGAAGGGGTTAGTTGCCAACAGAAAGGAAGAAAGGCCCCCGATATGGCTTAACGACTGTTATCGACGATTGTTAACGACTGTTAACATTAGTTAACAACCAAGATGGTTTACGGTGCCCTCCGAAGCACGGAAACGCGTTACGAATACACAATATGATAATGATAAGATCATGGTATGGATATGCTCGATTTGTAAAAGATTAAATTTTCAATCACAAACAAGTTATTCATTTCGTACCTAAATTACGACAGAGAAGTCCAAGGATGAATATCTTAAAGATGATATTAATTAAAATGTTCTTATTTCAAAGTCAATATTAAATTTTACAAAAGTTTTAGACACGCCAATGAAGTTATCAAGATCAAATCATTTACTAATGAAGAATTGAAATGAGCAATGAGATAAGATTTGAGTAATTTTGAATTAGAAAATTAAATTGCCATTTTTAGTATTTTCCATTACTTATGTTTCTCACCGTTTAGACCTTCCCTGAAGTTTCACAAATATTTCAAGAACAAAATTAGCCAAATCGGTCCATCCATTCAGTCCATTCTCGAGTTTAAGCGATACAAACGAACAGCAATTGATTTTTATATAAATAGATGAACCGATTTACTGAAATGCACTATTTTGTCTTCTGTGCTGAAACTAAAATTGGTTGAAATCTAGAATTGGATTGCTGTTATAATGTTATTACTATATAAGTAGGTATAGGCAGACACTCCACTATCGTATTACAGTTATTACTGAAAGCAATCCAATTCAACCACACTTTAAACATCGAAGCGCCTCCAAGAAAGACCATTATATTTCTCCGTAATCCACTTAGAAAGTTGAAAGCAAATACGATTAGTATAACAGAGTTAGGGACAGTTGCTTAAGAGGGTTAATAATAAAATATTAAATAATAGGTGCTCAGAAGGCTCATTTACCTACACGCGTGAAGCTCCTCAAACTCTTAAAACTCATGCGAAGTCATCCAAACTACTTATCAATATCATAACACGTTAACAAATATCATAATTCTTAATCATTAAGTTCTTTCTTTCTTTTTCTTCTCTCTTTCTTGGCTGGCAACGCATCAGTGATGCTTTGTTGTTGCTGATGTCGATGGGCGGCGATGGCTACTAACCATGAGGTGGATCGTCAGCATGGTTGCCGGCTATTTTTTTCCATATAAAAATAATTAAATATATATTTCACTTGATCGAAACTGCAAAGGTTAATGATTATCATGATAACAACCGAGTTATATGACCAGAAATGTCCTGTACCGTTCCCCTATCAAACACTAATTGCGCCTGACTTTGCCCAAGTTTGTTGTGTAACTTTGTCGAAGTGTGAACGGAGCACTTAACTTTACATTAAACTGGTAACTATTCTTGAACAGCACAATTTAGTTTCTATCGTCGACCATTAAACTGGAAGAGATCTTCTAATTTCTCCTCCGATTCTGATCATAAAACCTATGATACAAGTAAAGATACAGTGTTCCCTCTAAGCTATGTCATTGGGTCCTTCATGAAGCGGGTCTATCGTCTCCTTCTTGCCGGCAACGCATGTCACCAGTGTTGCTAATATCCATGAGCGATGAGTGACGGCGATCACTTACCATCAGGACCCGTTTGCTCATTTGCCTTAAAAAAAGAACACAGGTAAACTTCATACTGAAGGTACTCACGTGCATATGAGAAGGGTAGACCGTCTGACCAGCGGAACTCTCCCTCGTGGACCACATCGGTGGCCCCGATCCAGTACACGTCATCGATGCCGGCTCCAGGGCTGCAAACAACTTTTATCATGGGATTTGTGATTTCTGACTTCGTGTATAATTTACTCGTGTCGCTTGATACGCGCTCGAATTGAGTCTGACTTGAATCATTTATTTCTGTGGATGATATCAAACAAAAACTACCATTTCCAAAATCATAAAACAGGCGTGGAGTCTTATGTCAAATCGTTCCGCCCAGAAACATCTGCCATCTCATGTACTAGACATATTCAAAGTTAAGTCTGCAATTAGTGTGTCATTCCTTCATTTATCTACCGACTGTAACATCATAATGTTATTTGTACTATTGGCAACCATTGTCTAGAACTCCAAAATGTGTCAAGATTTAATGTTAGCCTGATTTACCGCATGCGCTGGTTTGATATTTGTATTTTCTCGTGCCAAGGAATACAAAGCACAACATAAATAATAGATTTTACATGAATTTCCTGTTGAAAACTGGAGGTACATTATTAGAGTATGTATCGTTGGCTTTAACACTGGAATTGTTAACAAGATATTTAAAAAAGTTATACTTACGCATTTAGGAGGAGTTGGTCTGTGATATGCTGTTGTCTTTCATTCAGAACACTGGCCAAATGTCCACCTAAACGAACACATTCCGCTTCTGCTTGCCGCCAGGCTCTCTTCGCTTCTCTCACAGCCGTAATGCAAAAGTCCCCCGAGACTACCCATCCGTAGTCACAATGGCCAACGATGTCTTCAAGAGGTTTGTCCATCCACCAGACCTTCAGCCACATTGACGAAGAGTTCTTTTTACCCAGCACACTGATGTTCAATCTAACCGAGTTGCTTTCGGAAATTATTTGAACACTCCTTAAAGGATCGCCCGGCTGTGAGCAGTGCCTCCATCTTGAATCTCCATCTTCGAGATTCAGTTCCATTCCCTTACACCGTTCAAGATGGTCCTCGTGTATAATATTGGAGTTCTCATTCTCTTTCTCCATTGGACCTGTGCCCATTTGTAGACGTAAGGCCACGCGATTTCCATAGGGGAGATGGATTTCATAAGAGCAGAAGAGTTTGACTGTCGGGCCAACTTCGAACGAGCCGTTTCTTGCCGTTAGCAGAACATCGTGACAATGGTCCACTAGACGGAAGGTCGCGGCGAACGAGGGTCGACCGTGGAGTTCCAACTCCTGGTTCCTCAGCGAGGATTGGTACAGAAATTTGCGGTTTTTTACAGGTATTTGCTCCAGTTTTCCGCAGAGACTGGGCGTGTTTGGAGCGAAACGAATGAAGCCCGAGGAGCATGGTACGTTGAGTTTGTGAAGATCTATGAGTAAGGCGGTTTTTGGTGATAGTGGAGGGAGGAGGATTCGGCAACCGTGCGTCCGGGGAAGGTGGCCGGAGTGCACCTTACCGGATCGCGCTGCTCGAAGTCGTATAGCACATTCTGAAACAAAAAGACAAAGAGTTAACAAAAAGAATGGCTTGTACTCATGTACTAAGACGTAAAAAAACACTTTTATAATTCCAACTGCAAGGTTAAAGTTATATAGCTCCGGACCATATGCTATGTGCATTAAAATTTTTAACAATTTGCCAGACGAAAAAAGATTAATAAAAAATGACATAAAATTCGCAACCCAATTAAAACAATATTTAATTATTAAGTGTTAATAGAACCTAAATGAATACTTAGAAAAACAACAACAATGCATATAAAATAGATCGGTCTGCTCCCACTATGTTGTAATACCCTAATAGGGTTCATATGTGCCTCTAAAATCCTATGTAGGTAATAACTACCATCTACATATGTAACCACTATAATTGCAATAAAAGTATTGAGTACTGAAGGACATGTATATCTTCTGGGATTTTATGGGGTATATAACTATTTACTATGTTATTTTTAATACTGAAGAGATAGAGTTAAAAATAACTTGCAGTAAGGCTTATTTCAATTTGGCCTTTCGTTTTCAAATGCTACTGAACGCAGATTAGTTTTATACGTACGGTACAATACTGCAATTTTAAACGGAACACGTGAGCAGTTGAATCGAATTGAGAAGCCTATTTTATTTTACAGGTCACTTAGTATCTAGTGGATACTATCAAAGGTAATAAAAGATATTGAATCGTTGGAAGATAAAGGAAATTGTTTGACTCGTGTATGTTTAATGTTAAAAAAATATTTTAGGTCGATTCACATACGAATATTTCATTCATTTCCTTAACTTTTGTTTTCTTTGTTTTTCGCAGTAAATGAGTCTTCTTGTCCCGGATTTTCACCCTTTGTATTTTATTATAATGTCTTTCATGGTAATCCTACCCTTTCCAGAATACTAATTTTAAATAGCATGACACGAATTTAACCTGAATAAATTGCCTGAATTTGGGTAAAAATATTTACACATAATATTCTTTATTCTGATGTTCTTGATGATGTTGGTTAGCCTTTTGTTATTCGTATAATGTAATTCCATTCTGTAATTACCTAATTAATTAGTTCATGGCCATTTTATATAATTACACTAGCTGCCCGGACAGACTTCATTCTGTCAAAAGATATTTTTATTTATTTTGAGATGTAAGCTATCCTATCTTTCAAGTTGGATCAAACTGCAAATTGTGTGCAAATTTGTTTAAAATCGGTTAAGTAGTTTAGGAGTCCATCGCGGAAAAACAACGTGACACGTAATTTATATATATTAAGATTAAGATATAATACTTAGTTATATAATTACAATAGCTAATATTAATAATGCTCACAGAGAATTGTTTGCTACATAAGAAACTTTGGTGAGATTAATAGTAGTAAAGTAAAAGACATTGAAGACCTCGCAATAAACGCTTTTAAACGCTAACACACTCATACCCCCGCAGTAGGTTTTTACCTGTGTCGCGGGTGGCATGGACGACACGTATAACACATCACAATAACACCCATGACCCAATACAAATAATTATATAACAGACATAAATATCTGCCCTAGCCGGGAATCGAAGCCGGGACCCTTCGCTTCGCAGGCAGGTTCGCTACCAACTAGGCTACAGGGGTAATAGGGTATGAGAGTATAATTATTATTAATGATGATGAGTTTTATGAACGAAAAATAATATAATTATTGTAATATAATTATTGTAAGTATGCGCAATCTTCGAATTCAAAAATAAGTTTGGTAGCACTGCAATCAGTGCAAAGTAGTTTCGTGCTTGAAAATGTCGTCAGTGTCGTCAGCTGCGACATGATGAACGAGACGAAAGATTGTCAGTCATATTTGTCATTAATAACTGACAAGTGTCAAGCTTAGTCAGCCTTGGTGGTTTCTAGTCACTGCAGTCACTCACTTGACCATGATCTCATTAGTGATTGAATAATCTTTTTACTAACAAAAAATAACCGACTTCAAAATTACTCAAAAACTACTTGTCAGATCTCGATCAAGTTTATGTGGGATCACATGACAAGCATCTGCTTTCGTTTAAAAAATAATCATCAAGGTCGGTTCACCCAGTCAAAAGTTATGAGGTAACAAACATAAGAAAAACAGTCAAATGGAGAACCTCCTCCTTTTTTAATAAATAAATAAATAACGCTTCACACTAATAGCCCCACACTAGGATTCCCTGTGTCGTGGGTGCCATGGACAACACACTAGACAAGGACATTCACACCCAGACCGAGAACTGAAACTCAAACTCATCATTCAATATTCTGCCTCGCTGGGAATCGAACCCAGGACCCTCGGTGCGGCACGGCCGCGCCGCGCCGGTCCGGTATGGTACTCGTAACCATTGTGCCACACGGGTCGTGACCACCACCACCACCAGATAATTCTCAGATATGCAGGTTTTCTCGCGATGTTTTCCTTCACCTAAACAATATAGGTACTTAATTTCACCAAAACAATATCTTCATTCAATGTTAAATAACACCTACGCAGGAAATATCCGAACCCGTACAATGAGGGTTTTCGATACTTTTTCTGCCACCAGGCGGCGCTACGTTGGCGGCAGGTCTAAACAGCTGTCAGATAGCACAGAGTCGTAGGTACTAAACATAAATTAATGAAATTCTGTTGTGTTTGGAAGTGTTATTGATTTTATTATGGATTACGGCCAGAAAAAGGTCGCCGAACTGAAGATTGAGCTCAAAAAAAGGGGCGCAAAAGTAACTGGTACTAAGGAAAAGCTCATTGAAAGATTTTGTTTAGGTACACAATTTGATTTCGTTCTTTAACTACTAAATTGCAGATATTTATATATCCGACCACTGGAACACAGAAAAGTAGCTTTCTTCCTTCCGCATACATTGTCTACTTAGTACCGAAAACCACCTAAAGTCTGACGGCACACAATTTTAAATTAATAGATTTACATTTCGTAGTTCCCAATAGTTAACCATATATAGTAGTGTTATATATCAATAGATTCGGCTTGAAGTGCTTTCTTCAACTGTCTAATTAGTTTTTGATTTACCTTTAAATTTTTCAAAATTTTCTTTAAACTACTTTTTCCTCATATTAACATACGTTTTTGCAATAGTTTCTTTTCAAATTTTACGTCCACCGACCAATGCGTGGTATTGAAAGATTAGAAATTCTTTGGCGCACCCATTTCTATTAGTTCCGTAAAAAATATTTCGTAAATATCAAAATTTTTTGCCAAAAACTGTAAAAACCACTCTTTTCAAAATTACTTTCTCAAAACACTTTTTACATCAAATTTTATTTCAGTTCTGTGTAGCGCTCACTGAGTCCGATCTTTTGGTACCTCTCGCGTCCCGATCCGCCTACTGGGACACGGGCTATTTTTCGTTGGAATTTATCTTTGAATGGCTACGAGCCACTGTTTCAATCGGGTTTTATCTCCAGTATTTAACTTATGCCCTCCTGTTTTATTTACACACATGGGCACTGCACAACACTGTGGCATTTTAGGAAACAATATTCTTAAAGTAATGATTTTAAGAATAAATAAACCAAAAAATACATACAAAATTGTAATTCGCGTATGTATTTTGACAGTTCATTAGACCTGACGCCAAAGTGCTGCCATCTGGCGTAGACCGTTTCAGAAAACCCTCATTTTTCCTGTACTAAATTATATCAGACGGAAATTGAATCTTGATCCCGGGATCAAATCTAGATCGCCAGGGAGAGAAAATTGGTGTTTATCGTACATGCCAATATGTGATAACGTAATACTCTCCCCAGTTTAATAATATTTTGCTTTTTGACCTAAAGACATACGAAAAAATTCGGACAGCAGATTTTTACGCTGCTAAAATATTCCGGCCGGAAATTGAATGTTGAACCCGGGTCTTATCAGGGGCTGCAGAGGAAAAATAACGGTTTTTTTTTTTAATTGAACACGCGATAATGATATTATTATCTCCAACGTTCATGGTGAATTAATTCTGCTCCATTCAGATCATGTCAAAAAATTATTTTATTATTACTACCAAATATATTAAATTCTAACCTTTGGAAATTGGCTCGTTAAGAAAAAGTTTTAAAAACTTTCCAAATAATCTTACTCAAATTGTTTTCGTGAAAAGGACATTATACATTTTATCACCCTGATTGTTTTCTACGATAAACTTTCTAGTACATGGTATAAAAGTTAGAAGAGAAAGAGAAGGTTTGCTAAACTTCTTTTGAGTAATACCACAGAAGAAATAATAGTACTTTTAAATAAGGTAATACTAATAGTCTCCAACTAAAATGGCTGTAACATGAGGATAGTCGGACATATTATAATCATTATAAGTAGTTTATAAGTACTCAAAAATTGCTTTATGTCAATGCTGCAATATTTTGGCACCAATACCATTATTTTTTTGTAGCTTTACCGATATTTCTCCTAAAATAACAACGTTATATTCCCCGTGCTAATACAGAAATATTTCCGGCGTGATATTCATTTGTTCCTCTCTAATTTCGGAAATCGAATTGCAAATTGGGATAACGTTCTCGTATAAACGAATGATTCATTATTATTTGTGACGACTGTAAGCGAATAACAATAGTGGATTTATGTTTGTTCTCATATATCAAACAATAAATATAATTACGCTGACAGCACGAGACGCAAGAAACTCCATCCATTATATTTGCTCGCTCCTCTTCGCATTTTCTTTTATACCCCTTTGTTGAGAGGCAAGGCTGTGTAACCTTTCGTAATTCCTGTTTTTTATACACACTAAACATTAAACTTTATTATTGTTGAAATATAATGAACGCAGCCCTTACTACTCTGTAATACTTAATGTTATTGAACGCATCTTAATCAATTATATTGTCTGTGATACTCTGTCTGTAACTCTGTACTCTCTGCTCTCTGCATTAAAATGTACTGTCGTTCAGCTCCGTCTTCTTTTTTATTATCCCTAGTTCAGCTCTCTAAATCTCATAAATAATACAAGTTTTCATCAGGTTATGGGCCCAGACGCCCGATTAGGATCGTGTAGGGAAAGTTTTTAGGTTTATTTTGTCGTGAAAAAGTAATTTGAGTAGTAAAATTTTATTAACCTCAATCCGGCTCGGTCGCGAATTTTTTCAAGTTTCAGAGTTCTTTTTCAGCAAAATACATATTGTTGACCATTAATAATGTCGTCAAATGGCAGCATAATTAATATAGAAAAACTAAAGGGCCGTGAAAATTATGCCACATGGAGTTTTGCTGTAAAGACATATCTGGAACACGAGGACCTGTGGAAATGCGTGGAGCACGATGCCAAAGCCGCCTCCGCCTCCGCCTTCACTTCAAGCGATGACACAAAAGCAAGGACGAAAATTATACTGCTGGTTGAACCGATTAATTATATACATATTCAAGAAGCAAAAACGTCCAAACAGGTATGGAATAACCTCCGAAGTGCTTTTGATGACTCCGGCTTGACACGCAAGGTAGGCTTGCTTCGTGAATTAATAACGACAGACCTTGAGAGCTGTGGCAGTGTAGAAAATTATGTTAACAAAGTTATTACCTGTGCACATAAACTCAGGAATATTGGGTTTCTGGTTGATGATGAGTGGCTGGGTACGCTCCTTCTCACAGGGCTACCAGAATCATATAAGCCAATGATAATGGCTATGGAAAGCTCGGGTATAAAAATTAGTACAGATTTAGTGAAGACTAAAATACTACAGGACGTCAAAAATGAAAACACAGCGGCTTTTTATTCAAATTGCAATAAAAACAATTATTCAAAGCCTAACAAACCGTCAGGCAAGGGTCCTAGATGCTTTAAATGCAATAGATATGGCCATATTAGTAAATTCTGTCGCACAAGCAAAGGCTCAAGTCAAAATGCTAAATACAACAAACCGAATGATAAGTCAGATGGGACTTCTGGTTTTGTGGCTGCTTTTTCTGCTTCTCCTGCACTGGAAAAATGCTGTTGGTACCTTGACTCGGGAGCCGCTATGCATATGACTAACAATAAAAACTTGCTTTATGATTTTGAACCTGCTTCAATAAATAACATAACTGTGGCTGACAGTAAGAAGTTACCTGTGAAGGGCTGTGGTAAGGTAAATATACAAAGCTATGATTGTGATAATAACAAGTTGATTGGCACTGTACAAGTGAAAAATGTTTTATATGTCCCGGACTTGGCCGTTAACTTGCTATCGATACATCAAATCGCTAAGAATAATTGTGAAGTAAAATTTGATGAGAAATATTGTAGAATTTATCAAAACTCGAAGCTAGTTATGACAGGCTATCTACAAAACAACTTATATGTGATAAATAATGAGACTTTTGCATTGCTATCCTCAGCTCACCTGTGGCATCAAAGATTGGGTCATCTCAACTACCAAAGTCTTGAGAAACTGAATGAGGCTGCTGAAGGAATAAATTTAAAAATTAATGAAGAGAAGAATGTGACATGCAGTACTTGTCTACAGGGAAAGCAAACTAGACAATCGTTCAAACATGTTGGCACAAGGGCTTCCGGTCTTCTAGAGATAATACATTCAGATGTATGCGGTCCCATGGAAGAAAAGTCACTCGGTGGTGCCAGGTATTATGTCACATTTATTGATGATTTTTCAAGAAAGGTATTTGTTTACTTTATGCAGTCCAAATCTCAAGTTCTTAACTGCTTTAAAGACTTCAAGAAACTTGTTGAAAATCAGTTAAATGTCAAAATAAAAATACTACGTAGTGATAATGGCAAGGAATATGTAAATGAAGCATTTGATAAATTTTGTAAAGAATCTGGTATCAAACATCAATTTACTATACCTTATTCTCCAGAGCAAAATGGTATGAGCGAGCGCATGAATCGAACTCTGGTTGAACGTGCCAAATGTATGCTTATTGATGCTAAATTACCAAAGAAATTCTGGGCAGAGGCAGTTTCTACTGCTGCTTATGTCATAAATCGCTCACCAACCAAATCTATAAATTATAAGACCCCCGAGGAAATGTGGACAGGTGCGAAGCCAAATTTACAACATATGAGAGTCTTTGGCTGTCCGGCCATGATGCATATACCCAAAGAGAAGCGGTTGAAATGGGATTCTAAATCTAAAGAGCTAGTATTTGTTGGATATTGCCCAGACTCAAAAGGATATAGATTATTTGATAAAAAAGAAGGAAAAATACTTAGAAGCCGAGATGTTGTATTTTTAGAGGACGATATTAAAAAGAATTTTGCATTGATGCCGCTTAAAAGTTGCACAGAGAACAATGAAAGTCTAAATGAAAGTGTTGACAGCGAAGCAAGTTCATATGAAAGTATTAGCTCAGTGAAGGAAAATGATAGTTTACAAATTAGTCAAGATGATATTCAAGACGAAGATTATATTCCTGAAAGTAAAGTTAAACTGAGCCCGCCAGTCTCTATGACTCGAAACCTGAGACCCAGAAAGAATGGGATAATGCCTACCTACCTGTGTCAAAATATGTCAAATAATAGTGCTTTATTGCATGACCCTCAGACAATAAATGAAGCTTTAAATAGTGAATGTTCGCAAGAGTGGAGAAATGCAATGGATTGTGAATATAACTCTTTAATAGAAAATAATACTTGGACTCTCTCTGAGCTACCGCCTGGTAAAAAGGCCATTCCGTGTAAATGGGTATTTAAAACTAAACTAGATGCTAATGGAAACACAATTAAATATAAAGCAAGATTAGTTATAAAGGGATATGAACAAATTTATGGCGTTGATTATACTGATGTCTACGCGCCTGTGGTGCGCCTTACTTCTATCAGATATTTACTTGCAATGGCAGCTAAACATCAGCTACAGATTGAGCAAATGGATGCCGTAACAGCCTTCTTACAAGGTGATATAGATGTGGAGTTGTACATGACACAACCACCACTCTATGAAAATGGAGTAAACAGAGTCTGCAAACTTAATAAAAGTATATATGGTTTGAAACAGGCGAGCAGAACATGGAATCAAAAACTAGATAGTTATCTCTTTGAAATTGGATTTAAGAAGTCAAAATTGGATCCATGTGTGTATTACATGCACAGTAAAGAAATTATATTGTACTTAACTCTTTATGTTGATGATTTATTATTATTTTATAATAATATAGAGTATGCAAAGGACATAAAAAGAAAAATAATGCAAAAATTTAAAATGAAAGAGTTGGGAAGAGCTAATTATTACATAGGTCTACGAATCACATATGATAAAAAGGGAATTTATATAGATCAAACAAATTACATAGAGAGTACATTGAAGAAATTTAGAATGGAGGACTGCAAGGCTGTGGGAACACCAATGGAATCAGATCTTAAATTTTGTAAACCCACTGATAATAATATATTGAGTGAAATACCCTATCAAGAAGCAATGGGTTGTTTGTTATATATCTCACAGGGTACACGTCCAGACATCTGCTATGCAGTAAATTCACTTAGTCGTTATAATAAAACTCCAACATCAGAACACTGGACAGCTGTGAAGAGGATCTTTCGGTATCTACAGGGCACAAAAGATCTTCAGATATTATATAAAAGCGATGTAAGCCAAGAAATTACAGGATATTGTGATTCCGATTGGGCATCATGTACTGAAGAAAGAAAGTCTTGCACGGGATATGTATTTATGTTTCAAGATGGTGCCATATCATGGAACTCTAAAAGGCAACCAACTATTGCATTATCAACGACTGAAGCAGAATATATGGGGATCTCAGCAGCTGCTAAAGAAGCTCTGTGGCTGAGACAATTGCACTGTGAATTATGGCCTTCAACCAAGGCTCCCATTATAACTTTGTTTTGTGATAATACAAGTGCTATTAAACTTTCAGGTAATTCTGCTTATCATGCTAGAACGAAGCATATTGATGTTCGTCACCACCACATACGTGACAAGGTGAAATCTGGGGACATCCGCATTGAGTACATACCTACCTGCTCGATGATCGCTGACTGCCTGACCAAAGCCCTGACGAAGCCGAAGCATCATCAGTTCCTGACTGGCATGGGTCTGCGTTCAAGGGAGGATGTTGAAATATAATGAACGCAGCCCTTACTACTCTGTAATACTTAATGTTATTGAACGCATCTTAATCAATTATATTGTCTGTGATACTCTGTCTGTAACTCTGTACTCTCTGCTCTCTGCATTAAAATGTACTGTCGTTCAGCTCCGTCTTCTTTTTTATTATCCCTAGTTCAGCTCTCTAAATCTCATAAATAATACAAGTTTTCATCAATTATGATACATTTTGCTCAAATTGACTACTTGGTCTATAATTTTTTTAATGGAAACAGCCGGCAGCTCGTTTAGCTGACTATCCACCTGATGGCAAGTGACTCTCGTTGCCCATGGACATTAATAACACCAAAGGCATCACTGATGTTTTGCCGGCCAAGAATGACAGAAGAAAACGAAAGAAAGATAATCATCATAATAGAATAAGGTACTGGTGTCCCGAGAATCCAGAATATTGTAGCGTCGAGTTTAAGGCTTTTCACGGGTGAGCACCTGGTACGGAAACCTTATATTGTGTTGTGAAATCATTTCTATTGGATATGCTTGGAATAAGTATTTTCTTTTTTTTCCAAAATAATCGGAAATATGTAATTTGCTTTGAAGCATACTTCACTAAGTTACTTCAGGGTTAATGAACAGTCCGGACTGACTGAAATTACATTGCCCAGCCAAGTAGAAAAGCGAGTTAGATTTAGTAGCGTAGTTAGTTAGCGAGCTGAAATTTTGCCCATGGGTTTTCGATTCCTATGGGATAAGAAATGAAAATTATTTATTTCCGTATCATAGTTTAATTCACTAATTAATTTTCAGAATTTTTTAATTCCCCTGGTATTCCAGAATGAAAAATATTTAATAGAATATTAATTAAAATTTATTACTAACTCTTTTCAATTTACTTCAAGTTCCCATGGACCCATTCCGTAAAAAATATAGGATGAAGAGATGCTAAAAATATTTGCCGCGGCGCAAACATGACAGGCTAAAAAATCCTATAGGGACATTAGGGACCCGATTGACACGCCATTATCATGGCGCTTAAGTAACATAAAGACGGTTAGTTATATAAAAAGGATCTTCTAAACGGTACTAGTATCCTTGAAGCGCTTTATAAAACTTCTCCCCAGAGAGAGTCGCCTTGTCCGCCGAAAGAGGATAGCCAAGTTTTGCTCCGACAGCTTTTCACAAACTTGCATCGTTTATCAACTTACGAGTATTGTTGGACTAACTTATTTATGCTCAGTATGTTTAAACCGTAATATATGGTTCATATGGTCATATGGCTGGACTATAGACAAGTCTTGGTCTAGTTCTAGAGTTTAAATTGTCCGCGAACTGTTTGACACTAATCACAAAATGCTGTGGTCAAAATGGGCGGTGAGGCTATACGTATATGAAAATTCAGTTTCTCTATGTTTGTGGCTGCAAAATTCGAGAAATAGTCAAATTTATTTTAATAGAAAAGTGTTTAAAAAAGCGGCTAAGTGCGAGTCGGACTCGCCCATGAAGGGTTCCGTAGTAGCAAGTAACATAATATAAAAGTTCTTGAAGTTCGTTGTAACTTTGATCGAGGTAAATTGCGGTTTACGATTTATGACGTATTAAAAAAAACTACTTACTAGATCTCGTTCAAACCAATTTTCGTTGGAAGTTTGCATGGTAATGTACATTATATATTTTTTTAGTTTTATCATTCTCTTATTTTAGAAGTTACAGGGGGGGGGGGGGGGACACACTCTCTCGCGCAAACTATTCACTTTAGAAAAAATGATACTAGAAACCTCAATATCATTTTTAAAGACCTATTCATACATACCCCACAAGTATGGGTTTGATGAAAAAAAATTTTTTGAGTTTCAGTTCTAAGTATGGGGAACCCCCAAAATTTATTGTTTTTTTTCTATTTTTGTGTGAAAATCTTAATGCGGTTCACAGAATACATCTACTTACCAACTTTCAACAGTATAGTTCCTATAGTTTCGGAAAAAAGTGGCTGTGACATACGGACGGACAGACAGACAGACAGACAGACAGACATGACGAATCTATAAGGGTTCCGTTTTTTGCCATTTGGCTACGGAACCCTAAAAACTTTTTTTTTTCAAAGAATACAGGAATAGAAAAATTCAAGGGTTTTTTGATTGACTTGAAACTTGGCATTGTAGTAACTTTTGTTGCAATAGTAACCGCTGAAGGTAAGCGAACCACCGCTGCACCGCAAAGCCGGGTATTTCTAGTTCTGTAAAGTATACCTATGTAAATTATGTAAAGTCAGCCAAACCTCAAGAGGCCAGCGTGAATTATGGGGTTAAGAAACATTACAAAACTTTTTAGTAGCTACTAGGAATGTCCACTAGTTTTAAAAGCCTTCTAGAAAGGTTTTCTCTGGGGATTCGAGTGTTATACAATATTCATTTATTTTATTCCCTATAAAGTAAGTTTTTAGACCTTTGCTGATCAAATCCTCGTTGTGTAACCTTGGAATATTGGGTAGGCCATAATTTCTTATATTTTATGTAGGTCCGAGAGATTGTATAAGATTGGGTCGAATAATGTCACTTTATTTTTAAAGTATAATTTCTTTACGCCCGTTTGACTTGAGGAGAGCGTTACGAAAAGTGTGGTCGGGCGAGGCGAACGGAAGTTGGGAGGGAGATATAAGTTAGTGAAGATATAAAGAGAGAGAGAGAGAGTTACGTTTCGTGTATTACTGTAGGGGCAAGAGAGAGAGGTGCGAGCACACATTTTCTTTCTCTCTTTCTCTCATAACCAGTTACGTTTCGTATATGTAAGACAATAAACATCATAATAATAATATAAGTTTTACTTCAGTCGTGTGGTCTAAAGCACACTCGTTTTTTTAGCATAAACATTTATGCGACATTTCGTATCTGAGAGACAAATAATTCGTTGATTTTTCGCTTCTTTCCTAGCTAGTAACCTATATTTAGGCGGTGGTAACCATAAATGGTTATGGCATAATGGCAGAAGGTAAACCTTCTGCTCGTTTAAGTCAACATACTTACGCCCCAACTCAGAGTTACTAACGGTTACTTAAATCAGTACTTAGTACAGAATTTGTATGATAATTCTTTACTAAGAAGCGATTAAAGTAACCGCTAGTGACTCTGAGTTGGGGCGTTAGTCACTTTTTACCATTTAACCAGTGGCGTAGCTAGCCCTAAGGAGGCACCATATCAACATTTGTTGTGGGACGACCCTCGACGTTATCTGTCAAATATAAATGGAGTGCCGTGCCAACTGTGGTTGTAGGCCGCTGGCGAACTTTTTTTTGGGAGTGTTAGTGGGGGGCCCCCATACGCTGGGGGCCCCGTATAATTTATATCTACGGCTGATACGGCGGTAGCTACGCCCCTGCATTTAACTTACTTACTTTGAGTAACTTATAACTCGTAGCTATCAAAGGAACTTGCGGAATTTTGTCACGGAATTTTTCTATAAATGTGTACAGAAGCTACTTTGCACGTATTTCTACGTAACTTATACTCAATGAATTTCCTTACCATTCACTCTTACGCATTGAATTCCCTTTGTTGAGGGTGACATTGGTACGCCACGAGAATTGTAACCATAATCTTTCGTTCAGTAGTCAAGGAGATTCTAAAATTCTAAAAACTGCTCATAGCGCGTCGACCGAATTAAGTAACTATGGGGGCAGTCACTAGTAGAATGGAAAAAACAGCTTGAGCGTGTTGTTATAGTGGTGAGTCCAGACTATGTAACATAACGTGTTATAAAACATAGTTATTTAGCATGTTTCATAGAACGATAAGCAATGTTACATAATCTGAACGCACCCTTATAAGTTATCAGTCGAACTTATCTAATGATTGAGGTTGGTGACAACTTCTGATTTCTGACACTTGGGGCCAATAACCTCAAAACCATCCGCATTGGATTCTTAATGTGGAATAAGTTTCTAGCCTCACGGCCAATGCCACGATCGCGACAAACCAAAGAAACGCGGGTCAACAATACCCACACATAACGAGCTAAGTTCCAGTCTGAGTGGGCGGAACAACTATAAAAAGATCACCCAAGTCGAAAAGGTTGGTTCGAGGTTGGACTTTCGTGTCACGTGAAGATATCTCTATTATGTTCTTGTTAAACTCGCTTCGCTCGAATAATATTTTCCGACTTCATAATAGAACTTTCTACCAGCTGAAAGTTTTTGTAAGACATTTAAATATTTATATAGAAATGTTATCGTCATGGCTCATCAGGAATGTCATAGCATTATACGAAAATTATCAAAAATTATTTATTTATAAATAAAGAATTTTTGATAATTTAAATCGGTTATAACTGATTTTAAAAAATGAGGAGTTATTACATTCGACTGTATTTTTTTGTTTGTTACCTCAGAACTTTCGACTGGGTGAACCGATTTTGATGATTTTTTTAAATCGAAAGCTGGTGCTTGTCATGGTGCCACTTAAATTTGAGCTAGATCTGATGAGTAGTTTTTAAGTTATTTTGATGTCCGTTATTTTTTTGTTGGTAAAATTCAAATTATAATTTTTCTTACTTTTATCCTAAAAATTAATAAAATACATAATGTGTGTGAAGATTTTGTTAAAAACTTCGTTCTGGCATAATATATATTAGTGCATATCTTTCGCATCAATACCTACTGGAGAGATTAATACTACTCTAACTCTATATTTGACTGAATCCCAAAATTCACCAAATAAATTGGAACTCCACAGGATTGAGCCGATTCTACGAAACATTTTGCTCGTGTGTCAATTTGTGCCATTCATTTTTTCGGAACAAAAATATCCCGTGTCACTTTAAAGCCACAATCTGTCTTCCAATCAAATCTCTGACGTTTTATGTGTTCCTATTTTTAACCACTGACGAAAAATATGGGTTTTATGAGATTAACGTGCGGAACTGTATATTTGTGAGTCTCTCTATGGCACAGACACAGAGCTACTAAATAGATTATCTTATTTCAGTGAACTGTCTTTTTTGCAATGATTGATGAAATCTGTTCAGCTTTTTGAAGATTATCATGGTATTGGCATCAATGATAAGTTTAATTTTTCAGAGGTTTTTCTTAGTAGGAAGTTTTACTCGTATATATTTTTAATAATTATTCGCTAAGGTTTAGTAAATTGAAGGATAACAGATACTGTATAAGTTACAATACTGGTTTGAACCGATTACGTTACAATTAGATTTTAAGCCGCATTTGAATGGGTTTATTATTTATGTGGTTGATAGAAGTATGATAATATTAATAATTTATAAGCGAGACAAGTAAAGAACACAATATATTTGCAACATAATTCACAGTAGCGGAATATTTTTTAGCAATACATTTTATAAAGAAATTGCTGGAGCATTATTAAAATAAACGCGTACTCTAAATAAATTTTCCGCCAAATTATAACAGTTTTCGTTGTCATAACTACTGATATTTTTCAGGATATCAAACAAATCACCTTTTCTGTTTTAAGCTTTATAAAAAGCACGGTGAATTGCGCCATATTTCCAATAGGACAAAGAGCGTTTTAGCGAAAACGGTGTTTTATTCGAGGTTGTTTAAGATAAAAGTGTCGTATATTCGCGACAGTGACAGATGCGCCATTTTACGTTGATAGAGCGCCATTTTGTTCATATTGTTGTTTGTTATTGCTACATTGGGGGAAGGATGAATCGAAAAATACGGGGAAGTATCCTTGATTCGAAAATAGAAATAGTGCGTGTGCGGTCGGAAATCAAACATGAATTTATTTATTTATTTATTTATTTAGAACACCAACATAATGTACACCAGAAATTACAAATACAGATAAAGCACAAATTGATAGGTTAGTGTCATTATACTTAAAGGTGTAGACTGCATGCATGAAAATGAGAGAGCGAGTGACAATAAAATGTAACAGAAGTGATAATATGTCAAGAACTCCATTAAATTATAAATATCGTAAAATAAAACCTAATTAAAATTAAATTAATACATTATGAAACAGTAATGTCATATAAATTAAAAACAAATAGTACAATGTGATTCAACGAATAAACAATAAAATTATGTCAGTTTAATTTACAATGATAATTAAAAGTAATTACAAAAACATTATCTCAATACAGTAAGTTTGATATTTCATTAAAGGATTAAAATGTCAAGAGATTTGATAAAAATTTCAATTAAAACTAGCCAATATGGGAGCAAGACATCAAGCAATTATTTATATTCCTTTTAAACCGGCGAATGTCAGTGTCGAACAGATCAATATTGTCATTGTAATTAAGTTACGTTTAATATAGTTATGTTAATAAATATAAGTAATAGTAATTAGTTAAAATTGGGTATTCTGTGGTCACAGTAATTTGCTTTTTTGTTATACATATCTCGAATTTTCTTGAAGAAATTTTCAAACCAGCGCAGCGTACCGAAAAAAAATCTGAAAATTGCTGTTATTGCCAGTTTTAATTTACTTGTAAGTATTAGAATTTTACAAAATATCTAATGAGTTAATTTCGAACAAATAAAATAATGTTTGTAATTGATGTAACAACTAACAATTAATTATTAGAGTTACACCGTTCTTACTGAAACCAATACAATATGAGTAATTATACCCACAGAAGAAATAATAGTACTTATAAGTATACCCTATATACTCAGAAAAATGATGTTATTATAGCAAACGTCGAGAGCATTAAAATCCCCCGATACAATATATAGTACATATTATATTGTTACGGTTATAACCGTGAACGTAATTTCACGCGCCGTTGTCTCTTCATACTCGTTACAAAATAGCGTGGGAACTATGAATCATACCGTAGAGCGCCGCTTTGGAACCATCCATCAATACGCAATACACGAATGTACCTTACAGATTAACTTGTGACATTTTAGGGCTTTAAGAAACTGAGTGGAACTTGTATAAACACAAAGAAATGGATCTTTTTAACGAATGGGTTTATTTTTAACCGAATTAAAAAAGGAGGAGGCTATCAATCCGTCAATTTTTTATCTCATAACTTTTTACTAGATGTACCGATTTTGATGATTTTTTTATATTCAAAAACTGGTCCTTGTAGATGTAGATTCACTGTAGTAGTTCCACTTAAATTTGAGCGATATCTGACGAGTAGTTTTTTGTCAAGAATTTATTGACAGACTTGATAAGTATTTTTCTTTATATTTTTAGATAGAATACAAAACTTCGTACCGATAGTTTCGCTCTGTTTTTGTTTTCGCAAAATAATGGTTTAATACCAGCGGGTTCATGTTTTTGTCTGCTATAACCGTTCCGTTCCACGTCGCTAGCATGTTATCTCCGCTATAGTTAAAAAATACGCTGAAAATCGCTTTTGCTTTTTGTATTCCGCCCATTTTAATAAAGAGCCTTTGTTTTAGATGTTTAATATTCGAAGGTTTTGTCTCGCTTCATTCTTTTGTCGTGCGAGAATACCTGGTAACTTTTAATTGTTTTGTACAAGGTAGATGACTACAGGTATTTTACGTAGAATACAGGTTACCCTATAATAGTAACTTTGATTTTCAGTGTGTGGCTTGTGACATTTTATTAGGCAGGGGCTGAAGATAAATAACGTTTCTTATTTAATTTTATTACAAAAATCTCTTCTCTCTTACGACACCCGACAACGTTAGTATTCTAATCCGCCTTAATACGGCTAAACTATTAAGTTGTAATCTCCCTAAAGCTCAGGCAGAAAAACATAGACTGAATTACTACGTAGCGATGTACCACGTACGCGAACTTCCTTATGATTCAAGTATCTACTCTTACAAGTCCATGAGCACAGAGTCGGCCATTGCTTTATTTTTCCGCAGTAATCTCAGCGGGTCAGTCCGTCTGCGTCCCAGATGCTGTATTTACTCACCAGTAGCTCGAAATAGCTTCTTTTGACTTTTGCCCCTTTGCCCTTAAATTGCTTTGCGTTGCCGCCCGAGGCTATTTTTGTCTTTGTCAATTCTTATTGGCAACTCAGTTATGTATAGATCGATGTCGTCAAGCTCAGGGCTTATTGAGTAATCATACAAATTAAGCTTCTAGTTGATTCTGTTGAGATCATTAAAATGCTAAGGTATATGTAACCATTGTTAAAAATAAATACTTGTTATTTTTACCTACTAAAATTGAATAAAATATAAAAATAATATTATTTTAACATGAAAAGAGGTGTAGTAATGCTATTGCGTGACTTGTATTATTTTAATGTATTTAAATATCCGTTATAAAAACCGCGTTGTTATATAAATATCGAAGGGATGTAGCTAATATTTATATTTTATATAGTTGATAATCATGTTTGCTCAATATTTCTTAAAATTACGAAATGAGCTTCTTAAAATTAACAAAAAATTGAATTGTTTCATTTGCAGTTAAAAATACGAGTAGTAGTGGTTAGTAATTAGGTAGCAGGTAAGTACAGATTGGCACTTTATATTTTGAGAATAGAAAAGCACACATGATTTCCTGACAATATTATTCACCATTTTCACACACAAAAAACATTTATTAGATAATACCTACAGCTGGTTTAAATACACATATTTAGACCACTTGGCAATCCACTTCATTAACTTTATAGTCGACAAGTTGATTGCCATATCCATGATAAGACGAATTTCCACTTCCAGTGGTATTTTACCAGAAAACTTTCAAGTTATTTTATCACGAAACTTGTTTCAGAGAACGTCGCTTATCCAACATCTTTAGCTCGAGTGTTCTTAAATCTCTGTAGAGAGTTAGTTCGATAGCCGTTTTGTGACGTACTGGCCATAGAATATGAAGCTTGGTACATATAAATATATCGTTCAATCTTGACATTATGTAGTTAGAAATCGAAACGGTGTTAGTTTCAAAAGATTTGTCGTTCTCAAGTGTAATGATTAATTATTATCTACATGAAATAAATGATTTGAGTTTGAGTCTGCAAACTACTGCACATGTATTCTAAAATACGGTAGGTATTTGTGTACATATTTTTAAACACTAAACTATACTCTATGTTCTTGATGCAGTAGCACTATGAATAGAATTATTTCTGCGAAGTGAGGGGTCCAAGATTCGATTCGCATTCGAGGTAAGGTGGGTAATATATTTATGTTTTCTCGTGTTGTTCGTTTGTAATAACTTGCTATTTGAGTAGGTTAATGACAAGCAGTAAAGACCTTGTGTTTAATATAGCGAGTAATATAAATAAATAAAAAATCCATGAACTTACCTAGTCTTAAAATTTTAGTAAAGAACACTTGGTAAATGGTGGTACTCGTTGTTTTCCTATATCGTAACCTGAAACAAATAAAACATAACTTTAGTATTATAAATATGTCATTTACAGTACGGCCGACGTATCTTGGTGCGGCAGAACTTCGCGCAGAAGGCTGCGCAGTAACATAATTCGGCAATGCTCGGTACGCGGCGTATCATGTCTCAGTCACACGTTAGCATGTTCGTGTCGCTATCTCTGTCTTACATGCGCTAAAGTCCGCAAAGCCTACGTTCAGACGCGCCAAGATACGTCGGCCGTACTGTACTACGGCAAAGACCAGCGGTGCACATAAATGAACATTTAATTTTAATCTTAAAATAAATCGTGTTGGTTATTTTTTATGTAAAAAATAAATTTAAAAACGAGCCATCTAGTAGGCATTGACCAATGTTTTGTCGACCACGATGGAAGTAGATGATCCACACACGAAGGCTATATATAAAGCTTAATAATTATATAAAAATCGTTGTCCTGACGGACTGATTGACTGACATCATCATAGAGCCCAAACTACAGAAGCTATGGGGCAAGCAAATAAAGTTCCTACAGTAGTACTGCGCAGGTACCCATTAAGAAAGTCTTTTTTCACATTCCATGTCTGAGGGAGTTAAAGAGGGTTCGAAAATCTGCCAATTCTGATGTAGTGCTATGAAAATCATGTTTGGCTTGTTGAACACCTAATTCAATGTTTTCAGCAAATATATGTTTCAGTTTTTGTTAGAAGTTGGAAGTTTGTTCGATAATCAACTAATTAAAAAGGAAAACCTTTTGAAAATACATAAATTTTGTAAGGCGAGAAAGGTAGAAAAAAACATTTAAAGACAATCGCTGCAACAGCCTTTACAATCATTACATTTATATGGCAGTGGTAGTAAAAGCTAGTATTGGTATAAAATTGAACATGAATTTGCTGCTCACAACAATCTCAGGCCCGCAGATAAACGTTACACAAGACACGCCTTGACCTTTGCCGGGGTTCACAATAACTGCCTTTGTATTACTTTACTCTGTTCTGAGAAAATGTTTAATTATTTACTTACAACTGCCCAATAAATGCTTGTAGAAAGGACAGTTTTGGTCGTGTATTTCGTTATTATTTCAAAAATGTGAAAACATTCTTTCGTATCAGTTTCACTTCTGAGATAATTCCCACACGAATACAATGTGTTTAAGCTCAAACCGTCCTTCGGCCTTCATTGTAAATATGTTAATCCAGCCCAAGGTAAAATCTTTTATAATGCTTCACTATAAAAGTAATAAAAAATAGTATCGGGGACCAAAATAATAAGACCTAGTTATAGAGAAAAAGTCGTGATCGAGTCGAAAAAGTTCTACGTATTCGATTCCCGTGCTAAGCCGTGCCAAATATATAATTGATGATGATAAAGTGAAAGCAAATTAAATACTCTAATATTCGCTTCCTTCTAGCATTGTAGATGTCAAACCAAAATCCTACTTTTTAACCGACTTCAAAAAAAGGAGGAGGTTCTCAATTCGACTGTTTTTTTTTTATGTTCGTTACCTCAGAACTTTGGACTGGGCATACCGATTTTGATGATTCTTTTTTTAATCGGAAGCTGGTGGCTGTCATGTGGTCTCATATAAATTTTATTGAGATCTGACAATGGCATTCATGATAAAACCATATAGGTAAGTCTTAAATTTGTATTAAGTAAGCGCGACAAATGGACGAATAACTCAATATCACGCCAACCGATTTCGATGATAATTCTTTTTTTAGTCGAAAGCAGGTGCTTGTCACGTAATCCCACATAAATTTGAACGAGATCTGACAAGTAGTTTTTGAGTAACTTTGAAGTCGGTTATTTTTTGTTAGTAAAATTTAAATTATCGTTTTTAGACGTTGTCAGCACATAACCCGTAACGTTCAACACACTAGGGTTTAAGTAAAATATGCTTAACGTTACATGTTGAACAACAAATAAGAAGGCCTTAAATTCATAATTATGTACTGGAGAACATACGACAAGGAATAAGAGGTTTTCCCTACCTGTGCGTCACGGTAATTCCAACCGTCAGGATATTCTATTATTAACATCAAAATATTGTTTATTTTGCAAAAAATGTATTCATATTTTTATTATTTATGTAACAACGCACATTTTAACTAAGTTGGACTGTACATTGTCTATCACCCAGTGTTAATGATTTTATAATGGACTTCTCCATTATAAAGCGAAATTATTTGAAAAAAATCGACAATAGGGTTGCGTGATTTATTATTTACGAATCCATCAACTCGACCTACATCAGACATGATGCATTATACCAATAGGTACCTATATAATTATAGGAACGCTCACTGACGCGCGAGAATCAATAGACACCATTACGGACTCGTAATTATGGATCGTTCCACTCTATTTGCTGTATTTGAGGATCAATCTACTATACTTAACAGTAAATTAAATGAATTTATTCAATAGAAACACCGACACTATTAAAATTGTTGTTAAGTCTATCAGTACAAAGTAAAGTTCAGGCCAATTCACGATGTTGATTCAGAGAAATGGCAAATGGTTACCGACCATTGAATGTTTATTTCTTTGGTTTGCTTTATTTTCATAAATGTTCTGCTATAAATGGGTCTCGGCAGTTTTTCAAGTTCTTTGTTTCTTTATAATTACGATGTCGTCGTATTTGAGTATGTAGAGAAAGAATAAGGTGTCGTAATAAATAATGGCAAATACTTAATTTTACAAATAATTATGTAACTATTCATAATATTAATCACGCTCGATCAGTTCATATTCATTAGATATGTATATCAACATAAAAATTATAGAACTGCTAATGGAAGCAACGCGTGCATGGATTTGGAAATTGCGCCATTTTCATTACGGATATAAGACAACTTTAAAGCCACAATATAATGCTTTTTTATCCTCTGTTAATGTCTACACGGGGCTAACTGTAGTGCATGGTTCACACCTCATAACGTAGACGGTCTAGAGCACTTCACCACGCGCTGCAGTACGGATTACTGGTGGATGATTGCAGATACCTTCGCCATACCTTCACCAATCCGCACTGGAGCAGCGTGGTGGAGAATGTTCTATGCCCCCTATAGATAAGATGGTTCATCGATTGCTTACTACTCATTGATCATAATTAATTGTATGATGTGTACTCGTATCTTCATTCAATGTGCAAAATCACCATTTTTTTAAGAAATTAAAGCGAGAGCTTTTGCAACATTCGTATAAACGGCGACCTCCGTTTCAAAATTGCCTGTGACAAAAATTGTTTTGTTTTATAGTTGTTCGAACCAGCGACGGTAGCCAGTGGCCTAAATTCAAAATGGCATAGCGTGCCATAGAAAGAGCTATTCTCGGTATTTCGCTGCGCGATCGGATCCACAATGATTAAAATCGGTAAACGAAAAATGGTAACCGGTAGCTCACAGAGTTATCCGGTTGAAGTGGCAATGGACAAGCCACACAGTTTGATGGACAAAAATACATTTGAAAAACTGCCTCTATTATTCTTTGTTTTCACTGTACACGTTATTTTCAAGAAATATTGTCAATGGTTGTTGCTCCGGTTACTTTATTTCTTGGAATAAATCCAGTCATTAAGAGATGAATAGTAATTTATTTTGGAACATTGAAATTTTTCTCTATCTAATCCAATACTTGCAAAATATTAGCCGAATATGTTGCTTATTCCATGTTACTAATTCTGCGAAAAGTCTTCCGTGATGTAAGCCGAATATTATATATTATAACCCGGACGCTGGGCACAGCCACAGCACAATTTTATCAGCAATAACGGCTATGTTCCCGTGACTAACGGCTTGATAGATAAAGAATATGCGGTACTTTGCCAACTTGTGCTTTATGGCATTTTGCGCCTTATTTGGATCGTTCGAGAGTGTTATCTTTGTGGCCTAGATAAAATGAACATTTAGATCGGTTTGTCTGAATAAATTCTGGATTTTCTGACAGTATTGCATGTTTTATGTAGAGGAATATATCGCGTCCAATATTGTAGCTTAAATATTGCGCGTCTACATTAATACTTTAGTAGCAATATCTTACATTGAAACTGGCAGCATAAAACACAGCTGCTAAAATATACGTAAGAAACATAATGTTTTCTTACTTTCAGCTTTTTAATATTACGAATATTTGATGGTATATACGTATAATACAGGGTGTCCCGTTAGTAGTAGATTAACCGTAGAGGGCAGGTAGCTTGAGGGTGGACCTACCATGTCAAAAAATTACCTCAGTAAAAGTGCCACCGTTTTCAAGAATTTGACCTTTTTTAAAAAGTTTGCAAAATCGACTCCTTTACCCTAATTTTTACTGTTGAGTACACAAATGAGCAGGTATTTTGAAAATTATTTTTTTCTAACAACTCTCAGATAGTTACTTGTTTTACAATTATCAGTATGTAATTTTGTTGAAGTTTTTGACATAATATAGTAGGTCCACCCTCAAGCTATTTTGTCCTCTACGATTGATCCACTACTTACGGGACACCCTGTATATCATTGTAACAATTCAACAGGCGTATTTGTGAGGCCCCAGACCTCTAAAAGTAGTGATGAATTGGATGTGGGTCTTTGAGTCATTGCTCTGTAATAACAACTTCAATATAGTATGTAACTAATGTTTAATTGTGATAATGCAGCTCCAGTTAACAAGCATGTCCCAAATTCGATTCCCAGCCCAAGCAAATATGCAATAGTTAAACGTTTTAGTCTTGAACTTTAGTGTGTCTTTTCTTTTAGTGTTGTTGTCTTATATATATAATATGTAAGCTCGTAAGCCTTTTATCAAAAAATCTGATTGTTTTCAATGTAATTAAAATATAAACAAGATTTTAATAACAAAGCTTTGTAAACGAAGCCTTTTAGGGCAACCTTTGAAAAGACATGACAAGTTAAATAAACTTTGAGCTTTTTCTTGACAATTTTCCGCTTTGAAACGTGCCTTTGAACAAGTTCAAGTTAAAACCTTCACGGGCTTGATTTATTGCCGTAATTCAAGGTAGTTGAAGAAGTCAATGGAAAGCGCAAGGTACCCTACTACCCTGAAAAGACGTGAGTTGACTTTTTTTACTTTTTATAAGTATGCTTGACTACAATCCACCTGATGTTAAGTGGCAATGTACATAGATAGATGAAGACCTTTCTTATTATTCTACCTGTCTGTATCTCCAAGTTCCAAGCCTAGCGATGGTGTTCATATGTGTGCATGTGTGTGTGTTGGGTTGGGTGGTCAGATGACAGCAAAATAGTATATCGGGGGCACGGTAGTGCCTCCGCCAAGTCGAGCAAAAAAGCGGCACGGCCGTACCATCCTTTTCTCGAAGCAATTCAGGCCATTTTCGACCCCCTATAACTTCGATGTGGATAAAGCTAGAAACCTGACTAAACAATCAAATTTAATAATAATATGTAGGTATTACTTGTGAGTTGTGAGATACATTGTGTTTTCATGCGATGGTCAAGTCGATCTATTTATTTAAAACATAAAAGATTTTTAATATTGATATGGTCGCTATAAGATGTTACTTGTTGGGTTAGTGTTGTATATGTATCTGTGGGCGTTGCCATGGCATTTATTTTATTAAATCAGTGTGTAACTAACTAGCGAGTTTGTGCATGTGAATTCCCTTCCTTCTCAGTATATAACAGTTAGCTAATTACGTAATAACTTAAGACAGAAGGAACCTTAAGTAGGAACTGAATAAATTAACCGACTGTTATTACTTGGATCTCACAACTTTTTACGGTAGAAGAACTGAGTTGCGAGACTTGGTTTTTTTACAAGTTATGTTTTTGACGGCTTTGGTTTTTCGAGGGGCATGGCGCGGAGTCCGGTTAAATACAGTGGAAACTCGATTCCGGCCCTCAGTTATATGGATTAGCGATTATCTGGACTATAAACCCCGATCAAATAATTCACGTCAAATGACAATTACCAACTTTAACCCTTTAAGGTTGCAGTATTTTAGTAACTGTCCTATTTTTATTTTTTTTTACAAAAATTGATTTTTGTTAAAAAGTTTCACTTACTTTTGGTTGTTTCAATTATGTTTGTTATTGTTTTTTTGTTAGTATTATTTCTATTAATTTAAATTTTATTTTTCCACTTCCACTGTTACACATGTTTAAATAAAATTAATTACCTAACATTACGTGTTATGCTTTAATATGTCGTGTACAAAAACCACTTTTCTTCATTCATTCGACTATCCGGATTTCCGATTATCCGAATGCCTAATGTCAACAATTAGTCCGGTTAACCGAGTCTCTACTGTATATGCAAATACATATCTTCACAAATGTTCACATTTATGTTTATGTTCAATAGCAGCAGCAGTATTTAATTTGTATGAAAATAAAAAATAAAAAAATAAACATTTCAGCTATGAATCCATAGTGAAAAATGACCAATTTAATGGCCTGAATAACAAGCTGAACTAACTGCATAACCTCAGGAACACGTTGTATATGTAGATTAGTCCAGTGTCTGAATAGTTTGTTTGTATGTTATTCATTGCTCTGCAATTTAGTATCTGTGCAGTATGTGTAATTGAAATACGATAAATCCGTATGGCATATAGCGCACTGCGTACCGGCCGGCGAGGATTAAATAACTACTGAGTCTGGCAACCGATGCAAATTGTTCGACACTTTTTATATGGGTAAATAAAATTCCGGCCGTATATGGGCGGTTTAAAATGGACAGAAGAGCCCTATGCCATACTGACAGGAGTGTTGTTCAGAAGCAGGCCGGCCTGATGGTAAGGCTCTGCGGATAATTATCAATATTATTATTAATTTATTAATACCTTAATATATCAACAGAGGTGGTACAGCCCTATAAGTTGAAAAGCCCAGCTTACTATCATTGCTTTACTATCATCACTCTGCTGTTAACACTCATATTATTTGTTGGTAAATATTATACGTATGGAATGGGGTGTTCTGTGTTGTCGGGCCAGAGATCCTGAGATCTTGGGTTGTACGACACAAATGGGCTTGCCTTGTTCTGAAGGCCTAGGCACGCTACTGTATATCAATAACTAACTGTGCCTCGCGGTTTCAACCGCGTTAAGTTGTTAAAAAAAACTAACAATCAAATTAAATGATGTTATCTTCCTCGATAAATGAACTATCCAACACAAAAATAATTTTTCAATTCGAACCAGTAGTTCCTGAGATTAGCGCGTTCAACCAAACAAACTGTTCAACTTTATAATATTAGTGTAGATATTATTTAATACGAACTGGTATAATTATCTTGCTTGCTACCACCTTGTTTGAAGCAGCAAGGCTATTCACTTTTGTAACTTGACAGCGGAGTTTCAAAATTGACGTTCGAGTTCTAGCATCACTTCACTTCGCAAGTGCGTAGTAGATGATTAGATAATGACATGTCATTATGATGCAAGTTCGCTTTTGTTTTGTAACTTGACAGCGGAATACACGATGAGTTTCTAAATTGAAGTTAGAGTTCGAGACTCCCTTCACCTCGCAAGTGCGTACCAGATGATTAGAGAATCACATATCAAGATCTCGGACTCGAACTTCAATTTTGAAACTCATCGTGGATTCCGCTGTCAAGTTACAAAACTGGGTAGCCCTCCTGCTGCTAAAAGAATCGTGTTCCAGTTGAAGGGTTTAAGAATCCAAACTCGTACGAGTTTTAGAACACGATTTCAGCTCTTCGTGTCTATAAGTGACAATTTTAATAAGAGTAGGCAACGCAGTTGAGGGTTGCGATGATGATAAATTGACATAAAATACTTTTTATGTTATCGCCGTGTTATCGTAAACTCGAGCGGCTATCTATCAGGGATTTTAACGCTGTAAAATTTCGGATCGGATTTGGCTATCGTAATATGGATAAATGAATAATGTTACACCGTTTTCGGCTATGTTTCGGATTATCCGTTTGTTTTCTATACTTTCAGTTACGTATTTATTGTAAAAAATGGGGTTCAATCTATATCTGGCTTAGATATTATATGATTTCGGATATACGATATGATAGTTTCTGTGACAGTGTCGGTACTCTATATCATGGGCGTAGCCAGGGGGGGAGGGGGGGTTTGGAGGTTCAAACACCCCCCGAAAAGTTAAGGACTGACATTTTTCTAGACGTCATTCCGAATCGAATGAGCTATCGCACATATTTTCAGGAGCTTTATTTCTATTAAACACGTTTTTAAACTTTTTGACTAAACTAATAATAGATGGCAAGCTACATACGTCGTGAGAAAAAATAAAGTCTCAATTTTCTTTACGGTTATTTTATGTACTTTTAGTCGTTGTATTTTCTTGAACCCCCCCCCCAAACATAACCCCCCCCCCCCCCCCCCCCCGAAACTAAAACCTGGCTACGCCCGTGCTCTATATTCTACTCTATTTTGTCTCATTATAAATGTGTAAGTTTGTGAGGCTGTGTTGATAATTTTCTTACTCTTTCACGCAAAAACTGCTGATATATTTTCATGAAATTTAGCACAGGTTTATGACTGGAATAAGATCTAATTTTCCTGGAAAACTGGGGTAAAATGTTTTAAGTATGATTGGTTATGTTATAATCTAAATTTTACTAACAAAAAATAACCGACTTCAAATTCTCAAAAACTACTTGTCAGATCTCGTTCAAATTTATGTGGGACCACATGACAAGCACCTGCTTTCGATTAAAAAAAGAATCATTGACATCGGTTGGCGTGATATTGAGTTATTCGTTTATTTGTCGCGCACATCTTAACACAAATTTACGACTTATGTGGTTTTCTAATGGATGCCATTGTCAGATCTCAATAAAATTTATGTGGGACTACATGACAGCCACCAGCTTTCGATTAAAAAAAGAATCATCAAAATCGGTTCACCCAGTCCAAAGTTCTGAGGTAACAAACATAAAAAAAAATACAGTCGAATTGAGAACCTCCTCCTTTTTTTGAAGTCGGTTAAAAAGATAGCCGAGCAACACAGTACAGAAAAGAAGAAAGAAAGAAATAAAAACGTATTCTGAGTTTAATAAGTTAATAAAGGTCCAAGTTTATGAAGTTAACAAACTTAATAGAAACTCATTTTCCGTAGCGTAAATGTGTGTCTTTTTAATATGGAAGAAATATTCATTAATTTACTTTATGATGTTATAAACGAGTTAAACAGTCAGTGGTGTAGCTAGCCCTAAGGAGGCCCCATATCAATATTTGTTGTGGGGCTCCCTCAATTTCAGTTGTCAAATATAAAAGGAGTGCCAACTGTAGCGGTCGTAGGCCGCTGACGAGCTTTTTTTGGGAATGTTAGTGAGGGCCCCTATACACTGGGTGCCCCGTATAATTGATACGGCTGATACGGCGGTAGCTACGGAGCTGTAAACAGTGGTCCTTAGCTTGTCACCCATATACCAATATACCGTGTTGTTACATGTTAGTTCGTTTTCTTAGCAAATAAAGCTATTCTAGCAAATAAAAATGCCTTAAAACTTACCTAAAAACCACTCTAGTTTCCTCATCTTCAGCGTGCATCCCATCGATCACCGACCAGTGCAACGTCACGCCACTCCGGCCCTCTAGCGGCCCGCTCACGATCCGCGCCGGAGTATACCTTCTGTACTTCTTCCCAACCCTATAACTCACTGACCTCTCGTCCCTATAACTACGAAATTTGGGCCTAAAATAATATAGATCCACATCACTCTCACTTCTTGTCCGATAACTGAACGAATCATCGAAGCGGTCCACTTTGAATCCAGAATCTTCTATTCGTTTTGGCTTGTGTTTGGAGCGGGCTGTTCTAGAATGTTTCGGGACGAAGTACGGTAAGGACTCCTCGTCCCTACAAGGTTTCTCGGAGAAGCTTGTCGGCGTGAAGTTCCCTCTAATTCTATTCCCGACAATGGAATAGATGACGTAATCCCGAAGGCCACCGTCCGCGTATTGGATGTGAACTGAGAACAAAGAGAAGGGTTTGGTTAATTTCAAATTGCTCTTCAAACGGCAAGCGATTGGAATTGATAGGTAGCGATTGGAACAAAAAATTCGAATTTTTATAAATTCAATTCTTTTAGTTGATCGAATGTAACGCGTTGATGCGTGAAACAAGTGAATTTGATTTATTTCGTTTTTAAAGAATTTATTGAGTTTTTGCTTTATGATTTTTTGTTTTCGCAAATAAAGTTCTAAAAATATGTATTTTAATTTTATTGACATTCGAGAATCGGAATGCATTAAATGATAGAAATTTATTTTTAATTAAGTTAAAAACTAAATAATAATAAATAAACGCTAACACACTCACACCCCCGCAGTAGGTTTTTACCTGTGTCGCGGGTGGCATGGAAGACACATATAACACATCACAATCACACCCATGACCCGAGTACAAATATTTATCTGTCACATAAATATCTGCCCCGGCCGGGAATCGAACCTAAGATCGAGTCGCTACCAACTAGGCTACAGGATCGTCAAAACTATATTTTAGTACTTATTAAATGCCTTTTAGATTATTTTTTAGGAGAAAAAATTTGTTAAATATTTTTAAATAATATATTTGTCGGACTGTGATATCTGTGACTTATAAATATAGTAGGTATACAGTTATGCTGTACTGATAAATAATTCTTCTTAGGTTCTTCTTAAGGATTCATAATTCATCTCAGTTATTAAATATACAATTATCAGAGTTCATAAGAAAATTATGAGCGTAATTTCATACTTCTTTTTTTCTTCAAGCTGTACGCTAACAAGCGGTCATGTCAGATTTCTATCAACTGTAATGTTTCGGACATAATTCCGTTTCACTTGTACCATATGAATAGACGACAATAGACTGTACCTTATGAATAGACGTTTCAGCTTCATACCTATGAAATATTGGTGGCCTTTTCGCAGGCACGTCGCGTCTCGGAAGGGTCTATTGAGACCGGAAATAGGGGCGCCCTAAAAATGCCAGCGACCAATATCCGGGGCGTTTTCCTAGCTTTACTATGACTTGACTTTACTGTCCAACTATACTTACTGCAGATGTGAACTTGATGACAAGCTATGATTTTATTATTTACTGTGTCATGGAGATGTTTGTTTTTATATTGGTCATATCAAAATTTCGTTTCTAGTTTCGTACGGAGTTATGTTCCGTTTTGTGAATGTAGAGATAGACAACAGAGTTCTTAAGAATTTCTAAGAAGATTTCTTAATATTCCTAAAATCATAGATGTTAAGTTTAACTTGTGTCAACAAGCTCCATCATTGGTTTTTTGTTTTAAATTAATTTTCATATTCATATTCATAACTCAGCAATCTGGCATTTGAAGCACCAGATGGTAAAAATTGGTCATCGTTACCTATGGATACCAGCAATACCTAAGGCCTCACCGACCCGACGCTGGCCAAGAAATAAGAGATAAGATTAATTGACATCAAATAATTGACTCCTGTACGAGCCAACTCGTACATCTTGTTGTGTCGACAATTTACATGAGTCGCGCGATTATATTAATTGCATTTTTGTATATTAACTTCAGTGGTAGGTACGTAAGAAGTGGTACGTAAGACACGGTCCATAATAAACGATTGCATCAAGGCGATCGCGCGTGCTCACTCATAAATCAATAATTTATCATTAGTCTATCAAACAAGTGAAATATATAATTTAAAGCTTACCGACTCGTATAATTTCAAGATATCAAGCAATCAATAATACATTTAAATCAGATCATAATTATTATATCACGACAAGGAGTGTAGTAGTTAATCAAGGACTCTACATGTTCTTTTTGGTCCTTCGAGCCGGATCAACTGCTTGGAAGGCAACTATACTGACCATTAATCAATCGCAAAATCAGAAATAACAAGATACTTTAATTATCCTAGACGTCTAAAAATTCCCGTTTTATCATCAGATTTACAGAATCAATCACAAATACACAAATCTTAGAAAGAAATCATTTTACAACGCTTCTCATGATAGCAGTTACTTTACGTCGACATACCTAAGGGTCGGACGTGAGCCTAATTGAATACGGGATTGGAATACAAGAGGTTGGTTATTGGCCTTCCTCGCTAGAGGGCGCACTTGGAATCCCTGGCACGGACTGACTCTATAAAGTTGTAGCAAACTCGCAACTTTAACCAAACACGATAAGTAGGAAGATTGTGGCATTTTCAATGCCACAAAAGTAAGAAAACCAAACTTCTAATGACAAGTGTCAGCTGTCAGCGATGCCATGCGTTCCCAACAAAAAAGGTAGCGTTAAATATTTTATAATTCTACATAAAGAACCCACCCTTATTAAATAATGCCATATCAATTTTCAAAACTCTCGCCTGATTAGAACAAAAAATCCTGAAATAGGCTCCGAGTCCGATAAAAACGTCGTACGTCACAAGTTAAGTGGAAGCAAAAAGCGCGGGAAATTAACGCGCCATTTTATTTGTTTGACGTCTCGGGTTCCCGCCATTACGTTAATGTTGCCAGCCTATACGAACAACTCTAGTTTTGGTGAGTAGTTGTATTAATCATTTAAACGATGTCCGACGGGCTTTGTGCTCTTGTAAACGGTGCTTTGGCAAACTAGGGTGAATTATGGTCTGTATTGAATTATCTATAGGTAGCGTTAGATTTAGATAACAGTTTGACCTATTAAACCTTAACAATTAATAATAGTTATTGTGATCATTGAATTAGTATTATGCGATGGACACACTGATCTTTTTTAACCGACTTCAAATAATCTAAATTTTACTAACAAAAAATAACCGACTTCAAATTCTCAAAAACTACTTATCAGATCTCGTTCAAATTATGTGGGACCACAAGACAGGCACCAGCTTTCTATTAAAAAAAGAATCATCGAAATCGGTTGACGTGATATTGAGTTATTCGTCAATTTGTCGCGCACATCTTAACACAAATTTACGACTTATGTAGTTTTCTCATGGATGCCATTGTCAGATCTCAATAAAATTTATGTGGGACCACATGACAGCCATCAGCTTTCGATTAAAAAAAGAATCATCAAAATCGGTTCGCCCAGTCCAAAGTTCTCAGGTAACAAACATAAAAAAAAAAAAAAACAGTCGAATTGAGAACCTCCTCCTTTTTTGAAGTCGGTTAAAAAATTAAGTGTTTTGTTTCTTTCACTCTTACTAAATCGATAAAGGCACAGTATAGATATGGGTGAATATCAAATCGGCAAATTTTACGTGTCCACGTTGAGAATCGAGGTGTAAAATGGTAGAATGTTTCTAATTTTTTTATATAGTAAACTACGTAACTTCTTTTAATTGGGACCACATTGTTTTTTTAAATATATGTGTATATAAATAATCAGGGTAAAAAAAATGCCCTTAAATTCAAGTTTGGTGGTATGTCCCAGCTCCATTTTTTGACATAATTTCATTCACCACAGCAACAATTTAAGTTAAAATAAAAAATATATAATTTCGTTAGTATACGCATAAGACACATTATCTAAAAATAATTAAACCATATTATAAAATCCTATTTATCATCACAGGATACTCGATCAAAGTTTGTCCAAGAAAAAACCAAAATCTTGGGTGCACTTGTTCAACTTAGTAAAACATGAACTTTCTTGATAATGCGATCATTCACGTTTTAATATTTCGCATCGCACAGTTGTGTAGTTGCGTTTGCGTGTAACGGGTATGTGATTAGAGCTGTGATATCCCGCCAAAACAAAAGTACCCGCTTGGGTGGCACAGGGGGACAAGAAATGTTCAATTTTTGGTGGGTCGATTTGCTGTTTATTTTAAAGTGCTTTAATAGTAAGCTACACGATATAGGTAGTGATTTGGGTTACGCATAAAACAGTTATATAAATTTACTTGTAACATAAAACCCCTATTTTTAAAGATTTTTTTTATGCATGGTTTCATTTTGGTGGCTCAATTTTGGTGGCTTTGGTGGCGTTTATGCGTGACCAAAATTTAAAACGAACCACTTGAGCGAAACTAGGGCTTCAAAGTGTTCACCAGGGATTTGTCTATTGGACAAAGTCAGCTTACGAGGTTGAAGACCAAGTCCAGCACCATGGTTTCGTCGAAATCTGAAGTTCTGAGAGACGGTCGTATGACTCCTCTCAAGCTCCAGCTGCCTGCGAGGACAATAACAAGCGAGCTAAACTGACCCGACACTACACACAGGATATCCCCGACGCCGCCTGTATAAGATAAGAGAGGCTCTCAAACAGCTTAAAAAGAACAAGGCTCCGGGAAATGACGGATTCACAACAGCTACTAAAAGATGGAGGGAAACCTGTACTAATGACGCTCCAATAGCTGTTCGTTTCCGTCATCAATATTGGAACTACCCCGGAAGCGTGCAGCAGAAATGTGGTGAGTGGTGACTCTATTCTTCAAGAAGGGCGAAAAAGCCCTTTTGAAGAACTAAAGCCCATTGCATTACTGAACCACGTTTGTAAGCCGTTTGCGAGGGTGCTCACAAATCGCATGGCAGGTTTGACGAGTTTCAGCCTGCAGAACAAGCAGGATTCCGAAAGGCAACAGAACCATAGACCTTAATATACACACACTGAGGCAGATTATACAACAACAGGACCAAGGAGTATAATCTGCTGTTATGTGTTGCTTATGTAGATTATGAGAAAGCCTTTGATTCTATCGGTATCGGTACTTAATTCTCATATCGACGTGTTGAAGTGTTTGTAATCATCAGGTACCATTTCCGTCAGAGTATACGACACAGCTACGAACTCTATTCAATTGTAGAGAAGTGTCAGGCAAGGGGACGTCATATCTCCAAAACTGTTCACTGCTGCATTGGAAGACGTCTTCAAGCTGATGGAATGGAAACAACGTGGTATCATCGTGGTCAATAGTGACATCACACACTTGCGATATGCGGATGATATAGTCATTCTGGTAAGATCCCTGGAGGAACTTGGTAAACGATAGGCGACTTGAACAGCGCCACAATCGGTGGATCTTAAGACGAACATGGCCAAGACGAAAATCATGTCCAATGTCCATATCATATATCTACGTACGTCCAACTTCGAGAAATAAGTCACTCGTAGAATTCAATTCGAATGGGCTGCGTTCGGGAAACTGCGTCATATCTTGTCGTCCAAAACACTATCTCAGTGCCTGAAGTAGAAGTTGTTCGAGCAGTGTGTGTTGCCAGTGATGACATACGGCTCCGAGACGTCGTAATTTATTATTATTGGCCTTATTCATAAGCTCAAAGTCACACAGAGGACGGAGAGAGAGAGAGAGAGAGAGAGCGGATGAAGAGAGCTATGCTCGGTATTTCTGTACGTGATCGAATCAGAAATGATGTAGATGAACAAGAATAACCGACATAGCTCAGCAAGTACGCCGGCTGAAGTGACAATGGGCTGGCCACATAATTCGAAGGACCAATGACCATTGGGGAAGAGGTCCTCAAATGGCGCCCACGTCTTGGAAAAAGCAGCATTGGAAGCCCCCCAATCGGGTGGACTGACGACCTGAAGAAGACAGCAGGCACCCGCTGGATTCAGAAGGCACAGGACTGGTCAGAGTGGCGCAAGTTAGGGAGGCTTGTGTCCAGCAGTGGATCTCCAAGGGCTGATGGATTGATAGATGTTAAATAATAATATCTATATTTTTTTAACAATAGAGAGTTTTATAAAACGATGAAAGTTATTGATAATTCCCGAGAACTCATGAGATTAGCCACTTTGAGCTTTATTTCATTGATTTTAGAGCTTTTGTGACAGAAAAATCCAATTTTGGTGTCACTGATTTTCAATTTTGGTGGGTACTTTCGATTTTGGTGGGCGATTTTCAATTCTGGTGGTCACACTAGACTTTGAACTTAAATATCTCAAAAAGTTATCGAGATATTCTCAGACCTCATGAAGGTTCTTCTAGCTTAGACTTTCTATTCTTATACTAGGTCCTCATTTTTTACGAAAACTGAAGAGAAAATTTCGCCACCAAAATTGAAAAAATTTGCACGTTTCTGATATTCACCCATATAATGTTATATTATGTCAGTGCGTACTTAATAGCAATAATCTAAATTTTACTAACAAAAAATAACCGACTTCAAATTCTCAAAAACTACTTGTCAGATCTCGTTCAAATTTATGTGGGACCACATGACAAGCACCAGCTTTCTATTAAAAAAAGAATCATCGAAATCGGTTGACGTGATATTGAGTTATTCGTCAATTTGTCGCGCACATCTTAACACAAATTTACGACTTATGTAGTTTTCTCATGGATGTCATTGTCAGATCTCAATAAAATTTATGTGGGACCACATGACAGCCATCAGCTTTCGATTAAAAAAAGAATCATCAAAATCGGTTCGCCCAGTCCAAAGTTCTGAGGTAACAAACATAAAAAAAAAAAAAAAATACAGTCGAATTGAGAACCTCCTCCTTTTTTTGAAGTCGGTTAAAAAGGAGGAGGTTCTCAATTCGACTGTATTTTTTTTTATGTTTGTTACCTCAGAACTTTGGACTGGGTGAACCGATTTTGATGATTCTTTTTTTAATCGAAAGCTGGTGGCTGTCAAGTGGTCCCACATAAATTTTATTGAGATCTGACAACGGCATCCATGAGAAAACTACATAAGTCATAAATTTGTGTTAAGATGTGCGCGACAAATTGACGAATAACTCAATATCACGCCAACCGATTTCGATGATTCTTTTTTTAATCGAAAGCAGGCGCTTGTCATGTGGTCTCACATAAATTTTAACGAGATCTGACAACTATGTAGTTTTTGAGACTTTGAAGTCGGTTATTTTTTGTTAGTAAAATTTAGATTATTGTGTCTTATTTTATTCATATAAAGACAAGTTTTAGCGTTATTATCATCTCAAAACAAGTGGAATATTTTTATAGTATTCACCCATCATAAAACGCAATACTAATGATATCTGCCCACTGATGAAAACAAAGTACCACTATACCCTGAATTGTTTTAACTGGAATCCAATATAATCTCTGTATTAATTAAAATAATTTTCCACAATTTTTTGAATAAATTCACCTCCGCCATTTTCCCAACCACTTTTATTAAACCTTCTTTAGTAAGTTCTTACTTATTTCTGACTTAACTCAAAGTGCAATGATTCGACAAAAACTCAAAGAATAGTGTATTTATGCACGATAAATACTCTTTTTAGAGCGATTCTTATTCTTTATGAAACAGAATTTAAAATTAGGGTAAAGTGAATCTTTAACCTTTATGGTAGAGATTTAGCTAATTTAGTTGGTTAGTTTTTTTTGTCTTAGCTGGGATTTGTAAGAGATCCTACTAAAAATAACTGTTTTACACTTTTAACCAAAGAAAAGGAACCAAGTGAATTACGTCTGAAATTTTAAATATTTTTTCTTTTAATATAATCACGAAAGATAATATTAAAATAGCAGAATTAGACAGGATATATAGAATTAATTTCAAACTTAGGGTATTTAATGTAGTCATAAATGGTAAGAAATTTTGCCATCACTTTTAATTAAAATATTTATTTTTATTGATTTAAAAATATTTAGTAGAAATTACATTAAGAATTAAATGATAATCCATTTTTAAATAGTTTGTATTTAGTGTCTGGCTTATTTTTAAATTACAAATTAAAATTAACAGACACTGTAAGATTGTCTTACCAAATATAACTCGTCTCTAAAAACACAGAATAACATTACTTATTCTGTGTATTTTCATTTTAATTAAACGTTTCCGTTGGTTATTTTCTAGAATACAGACCTAAATCATTGTTTTTTTTGTAACGGTTCCCATTAATAAATTTTATACAAAAACCCATATTTTGTACATTACTCAAAACTTAATTAATAAGCTTTAAGTCACTTAAGAATTATGCAACATTTTTCAACTAAAAATCATTAGTCTCCGTCAGCTGAGCTCCAGTTACATAATAATGAACGCTCGGAAGTAACTAATACGGTATTTAAGTTATTTTGTTATTTATTAGCTTTTATCATACCTACTATACGCAGTGATACAATTTTATTTTCATTAAGGCAATTTTCTCAAGGCTTAGTCGTATTAGTTTCAGTGTAAAGGTCGCTGCATACGTAACGTGGACGGGACGGGGACGGAACGTGGACGGGGCATAAATATACGTGGCCCGTTCCCGTCCCATCCGTGCTTCCGTGGCGTATGCGTTATCGTTTACATTTTCTATGAAACGATGTTTCCTAAACTGCACGTCCCGACCCGTCCCCGTCTCGTCCACGTTACGTATGCATCGATCTTAACTGTAGCAGTATCGTTGGGTTTTAACACTTATAGTGCGTCGCATAAAGAATACATATCAAATTCTAATAAACTTTAAAAATCTGACAGGGCAACACTCTTAGGGGGCGTCCATAAATTACGTGAGGTGTTTTTATAAATTTTCTGTCCCTCCCTTCCCCCCTGGTGAGATGTCGTGAGATTTTATTCAGCCCCCTCCCCCATCCCCCAATCTCACGTGAGATTTTTCAAAATGTGGGTTTCTTACGTAAACGCGTTGGATTGTTATTATAAAAAGAAAAAAAAAATTTCTTCGTGCTTTTATTTGTGAATGATCTTAATCGTATTACTATTACGCTTAGGATTAAATCTTAAGCATGCACAATCTGGATTAAATGGACCAAAATAGTATAACTTTTTTTTTTCAATCAGAAAAAAAATTGCGTGATATTTGCCAAGACCCCCCTCTCTCCAACGTAAGATTAGATGAGATTTGACTCGACCCCCTCCCCCCCTTAAACACCTCACGTAATTTATGGACGCCCCCTTACCTGTCAAAATATGATAGATAAGACCACAGACATGTATCAAGAATACAATACAGGTCTGTGGATAGGGATAAGTTTATTAAATCCTATTTATTTTTAACCTAACATTTCACTTAAGTGTGTAAATGAGATAACAGATAATAAGAAAGAATAGAGTGTACTATTATACGAACTTTCGTCTTAGTATGCTTCATTCACGTGGCCGCAGCGAATCTAAAGAGGTTAATCACCTGTGGGGAGGTTCGTGCAGATAATTGCTTCCTGGGCAGCGCAGACCGAATTAGGTTGCGCTGTGCCACTAAAAATAACTAACACTTTGTACTCAAGGAAATTTAACAACTGTAGATTTGTAGCATTGCTGAAATTATATTGTATCACGTTACTCGTAATTTTGATAATTGGTTTTGAAGAAATAATAATAAATGAATTGTTTAAAATAGTAAAAATATACCTTGAACAGAGAAGAGTTGAAATTCCTTTATCTGAACCAATCCAGATAGTAGTGAATCAAACAGATTATGAGGGAGATTAGAACGAGCTTACATAATGGAATGCATATTTAAATTATTGTTATCTGATATATTTTTATCCGAATAATAAGCATTGTTATCCTTTAAGGAGTTCCCTCGTCTTAAAGTCTTGAAGTATCATAATAGGGACTTGCTTTTCAAAGACATCATCATGGGAACTAAATAAATACCTACCAAGTACTATTATTTCTTCTGTGGAAATACGCAAAATTTCAACTCCGAGGAAGTAATTTTAATTTAGCTTGCAAGAGAATTGACTCCAAAAACATTGCAAATTAAATAAAATCTTGCAAAAATAAATAGCTGCTTAAAGTAAACCAGTTTAACCGAGTATTCACGACCTCAACTGCCTTTGAGAGCGTAACTTAATTCCTACAGCTTTAGTAGGAGTAGGTATTCAGTAAATCCTTGATTATTTATGCCATTTTGATGCTTGATCTGGACATAAAACGCCTATTTTGAATAACAGAACCTCAGAATAAAGGAATGACTGAAGTTATGTTTTATTTGTTTCGTACAGTCACCTGCAGAGAAAAGTAACTCATCTGTTTATAAATATACGAACAGCAACGTTTCCGTTGCCTGTTGCGTTGTAAGCAGATGGGTTACTTTTCTCTGCAGGTGACTGTACGACATAGGAAAACAACGAGTACCATCATGTGTAACAGAACGATAAAATAAATTTTAAAATTACCGGTAATTTAGAACCGTAGCGAAGCATTGCCGGGGCTACGCAGCGTTGCTACGAAGCACTTGTTACGAGAACAACAGATCGTAGCAACTATGATAAATTATAATTCAGATAAATAAATTTAATCCAGGGGTCCCTTTGCCCCCCCCCCCCCCCCCCCCCCCTCTGCCAGCTAAATGGTAGGTATTGGACATGTAAAAAATTCACACCGGTAGCATTGATTTTACAAGATATAATTACTATGTTAGCATAAGTAGTTAATGAGTAATAGTCGATAAACTTACTATAATACCTCAGAACTCTACATTGCGCGTGACCTGACACGCACTTGCCCGGGTTTGCAAAGTAATAAAAAGAAATAAATCAGTTTTGTTGAGTGCGTACAGCGGTAAAATTTTAATCCAAACGCTCGTTGCTCGGAGCAGTTCGCTAAATACCTCGTTACAGTGTCTTATGGCATTCCCGAGGGATCTCTTACACAGATTTCGACAGTTTAACGCCACTTTTATGTTTCACCAACGATTTCGAGCTGCGTTTTTCGTGAAGTTAAGTCAACAACCGTCTATAAAAATAGGATTTTAATGACCTAAGTGGTGATTTATTAGCATTCTTGTAAATGCTTGATTAGGTTGAATTATCACTTACGTACATCCTTCTATACCACGGTAACAAAGCTGTAATTTTTAGGGTTCCGTAGCCAAATGGCAAAAAACAGAACCCTTATAGATTCGTCATGTCTGTCTGTCCGTCCGTCCGTATGTCACAGCCACTTTTTTCTGAAACTATAGGAACTATACTGTTGAAACTTGGTAAGTAGATGTATTCTGTGAACTGCATTAAGATTTTCACACAAAAATAGAAAAAAAAAAACAAATTTTGGGGGTTCCCCATACCTAGAACTGAAACTCAAAAATTTTTTTTTCATCAAACCCATCTATGAATAGGTCTTCAAAAATGATATTGAGGTTTCTAATATAATTTTTTTCTAAACTGAATAGTTTGCGCGAGAGACACTTCCAAAGTAGTAAAATGTGTCCCCCCCGTAACTTCTAAAATAAGAGAATGATAAAACTAAAAAAAATATATGATGTACATTACCATGCAAACTTCCAACGAAAATTGGTTTGAACGAGATCTAGTAAGTAGTTTTTTTTTAATACGTCATAAATCGTAAACCGCAATTTACCTCGATCAAAGTTACAAGGAACTTCAAGAACTTTTATATTATGTTACTTGCTGCTACGGAACCCTTCATGGGCGAGTTCGACTCGCACTTGGCCGCTTTTTTTTGTTTAGTTTCCACTTGCTGCAAACGTTCCTTATCAATAACAATGGAATTGGGTTTGAAATATTTTGGAAGAAAAAGCGAAGCAGAAAATTAATGTGAATGTGATTGTTTACTACAGTAAATCACGCTAACGACTGCTATTTTTATCCCCTGACGAAAAAAGAGGGGTGTTATGAGTTTTACATGTCTGTGTATCTATATTATAATGTCTGTCTGTGGCATCGTAGCTCCCAAACGGATGAACCGATTTCGATCTAGTTTTTTTGTATGAAAGGTGAGTTAATCAAGAGTGTTCTTAGCTATGTTTAATGCGAATCAATCTATCGGGGGTTTTTAAAATTTTAATTTAAGATTATAACGTAAATTATATTAACTCAGATTAAAAGATAATAAAGTTAAAGTATTACCAAACTTTTTTTGAACTTAAAACATTAATAAACTGTAACTTACTTGAGTATATTTATATAGAGCTGTTAATCACCGAGCATTTTAACGCAGCAGAAAATTGCATACTCCGGCTGTGAATTAACTCTGGGTGCAAAAATGTTTAATTAGAGAACCACAGAGACACAAGAGCAATCCCTGTTTTGTTTTTATCACGCCGAGCTAATCTCGGGGCCGCCAACCTGACCTATACACACATTCACATGGCCCTGACATGCTTGTGAAGATTTTAAAAGGTAATAAACTAAGTTCTGACACTAGCATATGAAGCAAATTCTACTCATATGATTACATAATCTGTATACCTACATAAAATTCTTGACAAAAAATAACCGACTTCGAAATTAGGAATAACTCAAAAACAACTCGTCAGATATCGCTCAAAGGGGGACCACACGACAAGCACCAGTTTTCGATTAAAAAGAGAATCATCAAAATCGGTTCATCCAGTCGAAAGTTCTGAGGTAACAAATATAAAAAAATACAGTCGAATTGAATACCTCTTCTTTTTTTGAAGTCGGCTAAAAATAAAACTGATTTGCGTCTAATGTGCCGTATTTATTATTATACTCGTATACTATATTCGTATAATATATAGTAAGTATAATATTATACAATGAAATTTTTTTCCTAGAATTTGAGTATTTACACAATTTCGTTCAAAGGAAATACGCGAAAACACGAGTTAAGGGAAATTATGGGGAAGAACAATAGAAGAGAGCGGTCTTAACAATACAATACTTTGTAAAGTATTTATGGCGCAAGTTTCCTGTTTTAAATATTTGTCGTCTTATGTTTTCTGCCTTGATATTCAAAAGCACTTTGTTATTATAAATATATATTCGGTTTTTCTTTTTAATAGCTGGTAAACCAGCATACGGTACTTCCTGATTGTAACTGGTAATTACCACCCTAAGACATCTGTAAAAGGAGCATTGCCGGCCAATAGATTTGTTACAAAATCTTTATGAGCCATAAAATTACTTTGTAGCTCGTTAGAGTCTATCTGCTAAGAAAATCGTCTCTTTTTCGATTCCCAGTGGACGCAGATATGTATTGGTAAATAGATGTGTCACGCCTGGTTCTGTTTCTGATCGGACGGCTAATTTTTATACATTTGTTGGCTATTTACGTAAAAAAGCGCATAGGTACTATAACAATTTAATCCGCCTCAGAAAACCTTCCAAAGACTATGCAACGAAACAGATATATTTAAATAGGGTCAGAAAACGACGAGGGTGACCATAAAAACAGTCGTAAAACCACGATAAAGTGAAGTGCTGGGACGCATTTTATTTATTTATCGAGACTCGTGACACGGTTTAAGATTTTATGGTGCGAGTGGATTTCACGAGGGATCTGACGTGTCACGCAGATAAAAATAATAAAGGAACTGTGGTAGGAGATGAAAATAGTGAAGCAGTAGGTATTGTTAGGGCTTGTGGTGATATCGGATCGGGGCCAAGATTGAAACACACAATATTACATGCACCCTAGTACGAGCACCCATCTTGCCAGAAATACCAGACAGCCAGAGCGCCTTCCTCTTGCTTGGCAGACACTGTCACCGAGAAACGTCACTGTCACACAACCATTGTTGGTAGAATGATAGATCCAAGAACTTTGTACATATACTGGACCCCAAGCATCGAAAAGGTACCTGAAGACGGATTACGTGATATTGGATCAATATTTTTCTATGATGTCCATGTAATCTATAGCCTTGTACACTAACATTTGTATCATTATTTAAGGTAATTTTCACGTTCATTGTCCGAGGGAAATAATCGTTAAAACTACACATACTTAAATTTTATTGATATTAAAAGCTTCTACTACAAAATTTTTAGTAAGATTAACAACAATAATTTATCCAGCAATGCTGAACATAATGTTTGTTCTTCTTATAATTCGTAAGTATAATTAAGCATTAAAATTTATTAATTTAAACTTATTTAAAACTAGTTGATACCCGGAGTGTGCTTGTACGCAAAAAATTTAAATGTTAAAATGTTAACAAATTATTAAAAAATATAAAATTTTATTCAATTATAAAGTTCTATATAGCAAAACCAGTCTCTAAACACTTTTTGGCGAATGACTTAAATATGTATAAATAAATAAACAATTTTAACGAGTAACAACAATTGTTAAGAATTTTAACAAATAAGCTGATGTTAATTTATAGAATTAACATTTTTTGTGTGCGTAGGAATTAGCACATAGGTTACCATCGCTTCGCTTCGGGAAGTTTTGTAAGGATGATTAACATTTAGGCTTTAAAGGTAAAGGTAGCAGTTTCACGAAAATAATAGTGGATATTTTCTTATCCATTGTTCATAGATCTCCATAGAGTCCGAAACGAAAAACCAGAAATTTATGAGGAAGACGCTGATACTTTATTCAAGACAATATTGGGTGATGTATATACTATTAAACATGTCTTTCCAATGCCAAATATCACTACAGAAGAAGCTGCCAAAGCAAAAAAAGCAAAAATCCTCACTAAATATGAAGAAACAGGTGACTTTAAAGTTTCTAACATGACAAAAGCACATTATGAAATTCGAAATTTAGAAGAATTACTACAATACAATGTAAGTGCTATACCAGATTTTGAGAACGACGAAATTGAGTTAGTGACAAGAAGATTCGATATTATCCGCACGAGACGTCAACGTCATGTTCCTAAAGATGTCGTTCGTAGACCTGACAGTATGCTTGAAGAAGTTAATAGAACCATATCTTTAATGGAACAATTTATATACTCGACTAGAAACCGTCTTCCGTATGCGCAGTTATTAAGAAAAAAGTATAACACTCAACTGAGATATAAAGTAGGATATTGCTTGGCCTTGGTAAGAAACTTAAAACTGCATCAAATGACTTTATATAACAGTTACGTAAATCTTAATCGAGAATTGTATGAGCGTGACCGGAACTATGAAAGTGACTATATTTTACATCTGTTGTTATATGAAAAGGTACTTAGAATAGATGTCGACATAAAGGATGTGATAAAACTCATAAAAAAACTCGAGAAACAACGAAGGGAGGAAGAGGATCCGAAGGACGACGTTGTAAACGAAGCTAGAAATGGAAACAATTCTATTTTTGGCTTGCCATTTATTGGAATTCCAGGGATACAAAATGCTCCGCCACCTGCTGGGAGAACTGGATTGACTGATCCGAAAGCGTTTCGACTCAATGGATGGCGAAGAATGAATCCAAGACCTCAAAACCCAGTAAACTTGGCTCATCGAGATCGTATTGGTGTAAACCCAAATGTTCATTCTAAAAGATTTCACAATAAACCTAAAAGCAGGTCTCATTTATGGTCTCCATTAAATAAAATCAAAAGGACTAATATGGAACATTAAAATAGTAGTTGTTACCCGTTTAGGGGATGAATTATGAAAAGTTCTGCAACACGTTCTTTATAAATTTAGTAAGAGTAAATTCAGATTTTCAAGTAAATAAAAAAAAAATTAAAAAGTTTTTTTTATAATTTTTCAATAATTACAGATAACAATTATTTAATCTAGACACGCGGTAGCGTGTAAGCCAATTTCTATTACACTTTTCATGAAAGGAAATAATATTTTCATTAAATAACGAAATTCTGAGGTACCAACAAAAAAAATACAGCTACTATTCGTGCTTAATTTACATTGGTACGTGAATGGTGTGTACTTGTATGGAGTTATCCTTCTGTGTGTATGTTTTACCCAGATTCTATTCACTTAGCTATTGAAAATCTAACTATGTATTCTGTTAAAGACAAAAAGACAACTGGCACCACGACCGGAAAAAACAAAGACAATAGCTCAGCAACAAATGTTTTTCATCCATGTTCATTTATTCAGAGTCGTTCGAGCTGGCAACACGCCAAGCGATTCACATCACCGGAACTTACGACATTCGGAATTTAAATACATTACGTTATCCCATATTTGGGTGTTTTGAACACAGACATGTATACCTAGGTTTTGACCGACATGGTGCGTTTGCAACCTTACCCCAAGAGTTAGAATAACTACATAATTATACTGTAAAGTATCTAACGATTAATCTCTGTTGTAGCTTAAATCCAAACAGCTACAGTTTAGTACATCGACTCCATTATAAATATGAAAACCAATTCAATTCCGAAAACCCCTTAATTTACGGCTCAAGTACATGGGAATATAAACCTTTAAAATCCAGATTTTGAAATTTATTAGGCAGAGTGCTAATTATTTTATAATTCTTCGAGCATTCAGACTTTCCAGAATATTTCAATAAATAAATAAATACTCATACCCCGCAGTAGGTTATTATATACCTGTGTCGCGGGTGGCATGGACGACACATATAACACATCACAATCACACCCATGATCCGAGAACCAACTACAAATATTTATCTGTCACATAAATATCTTCTCCGGCCGGGAATCAAACTCGGGACCCCTCGCTTCGCAGGCAGGGTCGCTACCAACTCGACTACAGGGTCGTCAAATTGATCATAAGTTTACATGATTAGTTTTCGTTTAGCAACTTGAATATTTCGAACTTCACATAATTAGTTATAACAAGTAATTATTATTTATCGAGTCATCACGGAACCGCATAATTATAACAAATAAAAACTATTCCACTGTATCGTGACAAACGAAATTAAATTCAAAGTTGATAACGACAGTTGATATAATGGAAAAAATTCTAATCACGAAATGATATTTTATGAGTTTTTTCTAATATTCGTCGACACGCGTTTTCGGTTGGTTGGACTCGCCAGCGTCGTGAACGATGTCTGGTGTATACGACAAGAACAAGCATACATCATACAATAATTTGTAGGAACAACAAATATACAATAATTATACGTCATACAATTTAATATAGTACAATAATTATACATCATACAATAATTCTAGGAACAACGATTGTAGGGATTTACCATCAAAAATTGACAAAGAAATATCAATCAGTCTTTATAAATTTTATATCTCGCTTGGATATAAACGAATGTTGTTTTTTAAATTCTTATAATGATCATAATTAAATATGTAACGATCAGACCGAAAACGTTGATTGACAGAGAAAAACAGTAGCTCGAGCACGAATATTTGCGAGAAAGTATTCGTATGGTTAACGTAAGCAATTTGTCAAATTTGTATGGCATTTTAGTACCATTTACGCACGATAGGGGCGCTTTTGAAAAAATGCCATACAAATTTCTTACGTTAACCATACGAATACTTTCTCGCAAATATTCGTGCTCGAGCTACTGCTCTCAACACATACAAGATTGACATTTCAGTTGATAGCGTAGATATAATATAATAATAATACTTTATGTAAATTAATAAGAAACAAGTTCCGTTTTTCATTAAATTATTGTTCATTTTTTAAACTCATTTTGTTTTTTAGTTTGAAGGCGTTACAAAACAGATTTTATTAATATTATTTACAATTATAAAGTCGCTTTCGTCTATACGCTGTACCACACTTGAAAAACGATATTCCGCACGAAAGCTTGTTGGGCCAGAACAATATTAAGTGATAAATGTATTGCCCAGTTTTAGCGGAAGTTTCTCTCGCGGGAAGTTATGGGAGCGGTTAACGAATCCACCGATAAAACGCCGATAACCGTGCGTAAGTACTTTGACGGCAATCGTTTTCCCGTTTAGTTTGTTGTTTTGGCTTCTGTTTATGGAAATCTCGCGGTATAATTCGGTCATTCGACGGGCAATAAAATGTCATTGGAAACATTATCTGCTTTTACGGTCGCACGTCACGATTTCATGGCAGGTCTTGAGAGTAATGACTTATATCAGGGTTTATATTTTATTTATTTAATTCTATGAAGCTATTGCAGAAGCGCTCATAGCCCAGCGGCTTGTGTAAATCCTAAGAAATCGATAAGCGAACGCGGTCGGTAGTTGGATGGGTGACCGCTTGTGGCAAAAAGTTTTGAGCGTTTCCGTGCTTCGGAGGGCACGTAAAGCCGTCGGTCCTTGTAACTTTATCCTAAGATAACAGTCGTTAAGCCATGTCGGAGGCCCTCGGGCGGCTTACCGACACTGGGGTTGGCTACTAACCCCTCCACCAATCCACACTGGGTCAGCGTGGTGGAGTAGGCTCTAGGTCTCTTCAAGAGGAGAGACCTAATAGAGAGACCCAGTAGTGGGCCAATAATGGGTTGAAACCAAATCTGTGAACCATTTATACTGCAGTTAAACTGGATTAAATTCAATATTATTGAATTTAAGTCCAGTTCCGAAGATTTCCTCGAGGAATTGAGAGGGTTCCTAGAAAACATAGCAATTTTGAAGACTGTTTCTTTAAAGTCGTTATGCTTTTAGTAATATTTTGGTTATTTACATAAAGTTTACCTACTCCATTCATCGTGTTCAACAGCCGTAAATGAGTAAAGTTGAGTCTCCCGGACCCGGGCCGCTAACTTGTTAGTCTTGTTATGAGTTTTTCAAACTTTCCGACACATTGAATAATAAATGGGTAACGCAACTATTTGAAGGGTGTTACGTTTTGTATTTGATGTATCCATTAAGTTATTTTAACCTTATTGAAGAGTTGTGAATAACGAAGCACTGACGAGCCGATACCCCATTGGGACATGTAATTATTGCAGGCCAAGAAAGAGAGAAGAAAAAGAAAGAAATTACAGCAGTAGTAGGTTTAATTTATGACGAATTTAAAAGAAAAACTTTATTGAACTATCTTAATCTTAATTAGTAATGAGTAGTAGTCGATGAACTTACAATTTTATTACATCACGCGTGGCCTGACACGTATTTTTTTTAATTAAAGAAAAGTTATTAAAATAAGACATGATTTATTATTACATTCTAAACAGAAACCTATCTTATAAACAATTAAATAATTACTTTTAATATATTAAACAGAAATTGGAGTATATTTAATACTGATAAATTACCAAGCTGTTGTCAGAAGATTAATTTGAGATATTTATCAGACCCGTTTATTTGTTTCACAATGTCGCTACGGTAAATTACTGTAACAACTAACTACTGTAAACGTACGTTACGTAAACGTTACGTAATAAACACAACCCGCAAGTTTAACGATATATTTCCATTACAGAATGGTGAAACAGTATAATGTATCGCTTCTCAGCAGTTACAGTAAGTACAGTATGTCTGTTAAATCCTTAATGCTGAGAAGCGATACATTATACTGTTTCACCATTCTGTAATGGAAATATATCGTTAAACTTGCGGGTTGTGTTTATTACGCCAATTTGTTGTTTTGTGATTGGGGAATGGAGCGAATTTGATTTATTGTCTTGGTTACAAATAGTACACTTTTTTGCTAACGAAAAGAAAATCTTCAGTCTAAACCTTTAACCCTAACCTCTCTGGGGATTTGACGATTTATGTGGGATTTCTACACACTAAAATCCGTGCAAGGCCTCTGGGAACCACATGAACGACTACGAGGGTTTGGCGAACGTTAATTCTATTATTTATAAGCATTTTTTTATTAACATGATTAATGGATATTTGCAGCGAGGAAATTTAATGATGAGTTTGAATTTCTGTTCTCGGTCAGGATGTGTATGTTACTGTCTTTGTATGCTGTAAATGGCACCAAAAACACAGGGAAACTATGGAGCTATTTTTTATGGAAATAGTCGGCAAACGAGCTGACGATCCACCTGATGGTAAGTGGCTATAGTCGCCCATGAGCATCAGCAACACCAAAGGCATCACTGATGCGTTGCCGGCCAAGAAAGAGAGAGAAAAAAAGAAAGAACTGGCTCTCAAGCCCCCAGCCGAAACACGACGATGCTATGAATGTGTAACGTTATTTATTTATTCTTATTCGCAAAGACCATACCAAAGAATAGGAAGTATGTCAAATGCAATTGTATTTCACAAGATTCACGCGCATGTCTCTGCACGGATGCGGGTAAACCGCAAAGGAAACGATAGGCATTGCACGTTAGCATTCGTCTAGTACACTTCCTAATCGATTTACCTACTGTCGCAGTGAGTCTGGTAAGTTCACTTTGAGGATCACAAGCATGTCCGTCTTGAGTTTCAGTGAATCTTGTTTTAAATAAAAATTAGGTACCATACAACGTAACATCATGAACAATGCCAGACTCGTATTATTTAGGACAGTAGGTATACTCGTATGTGAAAAATTATGCTATTTCATAAACAAAGTCAGGTGACCAATAGGAAATTAATTGAATGAAAATTAAACATTTTCGTTCTTATCTACGGAAGTAATCAGAGTAAAACAAAAAAAAAATTAAAATGTGTGCAATTCACACGTGGTAGAAGTGAAACCTTCAAAATTTTTGTTTTCAAGATAATGAGACGAATGTAAAATTTCGGGAAGATGATAAATGTAGGTTTCACTAATCTACTTCACTCCGCTCCGCATCGCTCCGCTCCGCCCCGCCCCGCCCCGCTCCGCCCCGCTCCCCTACCCCTCACTCCCCTACCCTACCCCTGTACAATGCTTCCTATCTCACTTTAGAATTTATGTGTTTGTCTCTTTTTACTGGACAGTTTCGTTTCATAAAATTTCAAGTCACCCCCGTACTAAAGAAGTTTTCACTTCAAAAAACTAGTCAAAAAATAACGTATCGAAAACAATTCAAACTTTACAATTAAATTCTTGGTTTTTTAATAATAATTATCAACTTCTTACGTAATTATATGTTTAATACCAGTTCATATTTAGAAGCGGAAAATAGTATATCGCTAATGTTCTCTGAATTAATTATACAAAAATTCTGTATAAGTTATACAGCACTTAGAACTTTGTTTTAATGAGAATATTTTGAATAATGCATTATTTAGCTTCACGCTCGAAATGCGCTGAATAAAAACTGAAGACAATTAGCTTCTGTTGCTGATTAAATTTGTACTTCAGTTGGAGATGTGTTCTATTTATCTGAGCGCACTACCTAGGTCCTAGGGCGTCAGAGAGTATTCCAGTGTTTTGTATCACACGCCATAAGCCGATTTTCCAAGAACTTGCGTTTCTGCTTAATGGAGTTAAACTTCTTATAGTCTATCGATTTCATATTTTAGCCCGTGGTGTGAGATTTTATGGGGAGTAAAATCAAAATATGTTTGCGTTACGTTATGATGCGTTATTTTTGCAATTCGCAACACATCTTTCTGGCGTTGGATCTAGATAGCGTTGGATGGTTGATTATTAACAACGCCATAATAATAATCTTCTTACATCCTATTCTGATGATGTGAAACATAATCATCTTCCATCATCATCAATTTTATTTGTCAATTTTTTTTTGTAATTTTTATCACAATTCTTTTGTAATTTTTTTTTATTTTTTTATGAATATTTTTTGTAATTTTTTTCATATCAATTTTTTATCATCATCATTATTACCATGGTATTGAACACCAGTCGTGCGTCGGAGCTGCACACACCTTTTTTAAGACTTTAAACCTAGACTTATAAATATAACCTACCCTTATAAATAAGTTTATAATAATATCGTTACGTGAAGAAATATAATACCAGCTATATTCGCTAGTTTTTTTTACAAAGAGCGTTTTTCGTAAATTAATTTAAATTAATTGTAATTAATTTTCGTAAGTTAATTTGCGTTGCCTGTTGTAACTTTAATTTTTCAAAATATGTGTTTCTAGTGTTTCTAGTGCTCAATAGACTTTGGATGAAAAAATCTTCACTTTGTTTTGGACCATTTTCGTGAAATTATTCTCATTCTTGTAAAAAAAATTACATGAGATTTGCCGAGACCCCCGCTCTCCCCAACGTAAGATTAGATGAGATTCGGCTCTTCCCCCCCTCTCCTAAATACCTCACGTAATTTATTTATTCTTTTTTTACTAGATACCTGTATAAAAAATGGTTGTCTGTAAAGTCGGTTTACGGACGGTAGTTTAACGTGACAACGTCATGACAAAGCTTCGCTCCGCTCCGCTCTGCTCCGCCCCGCCCCGCTTCGCCCCAATCCGCTCCACTCAACTACGATACGCCGATCGTAGCCGATCGTGCCTCTCTATCGCATGTTCCGCGCTCTCGCTCGCGCGGAATGGGACAATGAGTCATGATTTTTCGTGCGTGCGCCCGGCTAGACGTTATCACATCAAAAATGTGCAAACACAGTGCGTCTAATAATTTGGCCAAGGACTGTACGTTTTTAATCGCTGTCATAATTATGTATTAGTGTATTAGTGCCCAATTCAATTAGCATGGAACCGTTTACTATACTTAGCAATCATACATAGTCATCAACTGATGATATACCTATCCATTAAATTCTGATTGACGACATTAATTAGGCGATTAGTGCTTCGTTTCGCAAGGAGTAGTAACAGGCCTATTAGAAATCAAATTCTTATAGGTGTGTAGTACTTAGGTAACACTGTACCTACTGATCGAAGCAAATCTTGCAATGCCATCAAAACACTTATAAAACGCTCCATCAGATGTAAACATCAAAGCAGAGGTAAAAAATTCAGCCATGAATTTGTCATGCCCGTCGGCCATTATGTCCCAAACAATTTAATTTTATTTTCTTGTCGTAAAGGAAACCCGACTCTCATCAAGTTCCGCAAACAAAGAGTTGAATAAACAAAATGATTTCAAAGCAGCCTAAATGCCTGTTTAAGTTTATGTTTTACATATTTTAAACGTACCCACAAGATATAAACATGTCACGGTTAATTGTAATGTCCCTGCCATACCTGCTTCCTAACGCGTAATTAACGGCGGTTATTAGGGTTCCGTAGTCCCTTGTAGTTTCGTCATGTCCGTCCGTCCGTCCGTCCGTCCGTCCGTCCGTCCGTCCGTCCGTCCGTCCGTCCGTCCGTCCGTCCGCAGCAAATTGGAGAGACTCTTAGATAGTGCTGGAAAGCTGTAATTTGGCATGGATATACATATGCACATACTCGTATGTATAAAAACTTTAAAATCATAGAATAAAATATTTAAATGTTTTTAAAGGTACATTCCGTATAAAAGTAACGTGGGGATGAATCTTCATCGCGCACCCCATTGTGTGGGGTATTGTTGGAAAGGTTTTTCAGGCACAATACGCACTAGGTCCGATTTTTTTGCAATATATCAAAGGATATTACTTAACGCTTTAAAATTAATGTTGATTGCCATTGGCGAAATGTAAGGCGCATTTCGGCGCAGCCGTTATCATTAACAATAACGCAGATGTAGCAGTTGCTAGTCAGGTAAAGGATTTTACCAAAAACTATTAATACAGCCACAAGTTGCGAACCTATAGCGCTTCATAAATTGTAACTAACTATAATGTACATCAATAATTATGACTCACTTAGCGCTGCACTGCGGTCTACGTGTTCTAATAATAAAGGTTGTATTACGTCGTTGCAACTTTAAGACCTCTTATGTGTTATGTCAGTTATGTATGTGTCATTTTTGGCAAAATCACTTTTTTACGTAAAACGATTCTACATATAGATACTTTGAAGCACTATCGAATTCAAAAACTCTCATGTGTGTACTATGTTTCCATCGTAATTTATTCACCACATTCAAAATCATCTATGTGCTTGCTAAACAAAACTTTATCGATTTTTATCGATTTTCTCACAAAGCTGATTTTTTACACATAAGAGGTCTTAATCGCAACGACGATTAATACTATACCTTATTTTACCACAAATTTTATGTTCTTATGTTTTGAATTAATTTCAACTTCCTACCTAGTTGCCACTGCAAGTTGGGGCCATGTTTTTCTAGTAATATATTGTGCACCACGTGCCTGCCCACAAGCAAGCTATTCCAATAATAAAGCGGACCTCTTTTAAACCTTTTGCGTCAGCCGGGCGAGTTATAGCAATAAATACGGATCAACTCAGAGAATTCTGAGAATTTTTCTTTTCATTACCTACCCCTGTAAAGTTGGACTGGAGTGCTATTAATACTTGAATGTCGGCTGAGTGCTCGCCCCTCTATCCGACGAAAGCTAGACCGATAGCGCCATCAGAAAATTCCAGCGCATTCGCAAAAATGTGCAATATAAATACTAGGTATAATTAAATACATATTAATAACTTTATTATAATTCTTATAACCAAGTCTTTGCTAAACGTATTAAATTATGCGCATAAAAAGAAAACAGTCGTACCATTCTCTGCTAGTTAACCGTCGAATCCGACGATGAGTGCTTAAATTTCATCGTTGCCTATGGACAATCCCATGGACATCAGTAACAAGTAACAACTTAGGTAACCGATGCGTTGCTGACCGAGAAGGAGAACGGAAACAGTAGACCGAAAGAAACAACCGACTCTCAAGCCAAAATTCGACTATTATTCAATGATTATTTAAATGTATTTGAGTCACGGAACAATGGGTTTAAGTTAAAAAATTACCTAAACTGTGTCACAAGTGAAGTACGAGCTCGCACCGCTAAGCCGATAAAGACCCCAATCGGCTCGCTAAATCCCGTTTGATTGATGAGTAAAAGACCGTGCGCGCCCTTTTGTGAAATTCCTGCTTAAATATTCGTTTAAACCGTGAAGGATACTTTGGAAACGTCCTTTTCCGTCATGTTAGACAATGAAAATTGGGGCAAGCATCCATCACGATTATTAGCCAGTAATCCAGAGTATTTAAAAAGAATATTTACCTTAGGAACCTGACAGCTAAGGTAGTCCAAGCTAAGTTTGAAGCAAAGCAGCTAGTCGACCCTGCTTAGATAGAGAAGGATTTATTGGGCCTATCGTATGTAACAGGTAAATTGTTACATGTTTTTAGCTGTGTTGCGTAAAACACTGGCATTTCTAGTGAGCAATTAATTCCCTTCGTCTAATTCCCTTCGCACATGTTCGCATGAGTTTAATTTACACTCTAAGTTTGTATTCTATTTTGTGAAATTATAAAATTTTGAAACAGTGTGACAGACTGGAAAGTTTGAAAATTGAGTGCCATATACGATCTTAAATCACATACTTACGTCAGATACGAAACATCATTACCTTCCAAAAATTTAATGTAACATGAATCAATATCTTTTTCTTTATTACAGATTAAAAGTGCGTTATTTCATCCAGATACGAAATATCATATCCATACTCGTGGTATACCATTGAACCATTGCAGCATTGCCAATATTATAAACCAGGATGGATAACGCACTATAACTGGGGTTCGAAAACATTTCCTGATTCCACAGCATAAAAAGCAACGACCCGGCCTCGGATGTGTTTAAATTATTTATCTCACATTTCACAGTACAAATTACATTTAAGCTCGTTTGGAGCGCCCCCAGCGCGAGCGCCCGGGCGCCCCCAGCGTGGCTGGCGCAGCTCCAAATGAGGCGTAATGATGACACAACTTAGTGAGCGCAAGGGTTTGCCCAACATTGAAATACATGTGAATGTTAACGTTGTATTGGTAGTATTCGATTGAAGAGGTACTGTTATAGGTTTGGGTTGCTTTCGTAGGTACAATTTTAAGCAAAACGGGGTGTGTCGCAGTGACCCGACTATATTGAAATATACATTACATTCGATTGGGCGACGTCGTATTTATGTGTAACTATATTGTACTATATTGTATCGTACTGTCAGAGCAAATAAAATTGTTTGTTTGTTTGTTTTGATTGGTGAAATATATTGATATAGGTTTGGGTTGCTTTCTCAAGGTACTTTTTTTATGCGAAACGGAATGGTATTTTATGCAAGACATCATTGTTATTCCTTCATCTGAGATTGAAATACATAATATTATGTTGAAGTTACTTCATTCATGCTTAACAACAAAAGTATATCAAAGATTAATAACTTTTAAGGGGTAAGTAAGTTATTTTACATGCAAGATTTAATTTTGTTAATGTTATATCAAATAAGACCTTAAAAGCTGAACCGTAAAATTGCTTTTAGCAGAAAAATATTACAACGTGCTCATAACGTAATAGCGGTGTACAAAGCGACCCGCTATTTAACAACACCCGTCGCTCCCCGCGCTCCCCTCATCCTTATAAGCCAAGCACGATCTCACTTACAGTTCCTACTGTTCCTAGATAGTTTCTAGATACAGTAGATACGTAGATAGCTTGCTGTTATAGTTCGTAGATCAGAAAATATTAACATTACAGCTCGTACTAAGTACTGTTAAGTTAACATCAAAGTTATTAAACGTATCTATGTAAATATTTTTAATATGAAGGTTTAAGGATGTACAGATGTATTTTTCTCTTTCGCGCAAAAACTACTGAACTGGTTTTGATAAAATTTTGCACACAGGTAGACCATAATTTGGATTAAGACATAGGGTACTTATTATCCCGAAAATTGCGTGGAAAACCGGAGCACTAGTTAGATAATTACATTAATTTATAGAATTTTATCAAAGGGACCTAGCTAATGGACCATTGTATTTATGAAAGCGATGCACTTCGATACCGAAATTCAGGTCGGGGAGACGTCAGCATTTGACGTGCAGTGCAATCTCACCACAGAACCAAGCAACCTCCTTACCATCCCAAAGCATGGCCTGGGTCTCAGGTCATGGCCACTGAGAGCTAGTCTTTACAGTGTGATACTCCAGCGGGCCGGTTCAGTATGAATTACTTTAATGCCAGCTTTTAATGGTCGGTCACAATATTCTACCAATGCATGCGTAACGGGTTTTTTCGTATGCACTATCGTATACATTTTCTTTGAAACGATGTTTCCAAAACTTCACGTCCCGTCCCGTACGGGAAAAAGCCGTTACGTATTACTTTAATCCCCAAGTTCCGTATTAACTGTCAAAAAGTCACACTCATCATAAAGTTAGTTTTTATTAGTTTACATATTAACTTTTACGAGAGGGTCGAGAGAATAATAATATTTAATTATTGGAAAAGGTCGTAAGTCTGTGCCTTACAGATAGTAGCTCTAATTACATTGTTGCGTTACAATTATTTTTTACCTATGAGGTTCACCAATCAACGGTCCATCTACATCATCATCTTGCTTCATCATCATCCATTATCATTTTGTTGCGTAACTCGGTTGATTACAGGATCTACAAGCCACCAGGTTATCAGCGCTTCATCAATCTTATGATATATGATATCCCAACGATATAAGTGATTCTATGTCATGCGACAAGACAGTTACATTCACCGACTGTAGCTGAGCTATAGAACAGCTTTTTGTAGACAACGCAAAGTGTCTCAAATGTCAGAGTAGGTTGGGAAATGGCAGAAATGGCGGCCTGATTGCGGGAAGAAAGTTTTTCTGTCGCTTTTAAGACTAACTATCAGCTCTCGTGTAAAAGTTTTACTTTTAAGAACAGACTTTCACAAGTTCTCATCGTTGTAGAAATTCTTGAGAGAACGCAGCATAATCGAAACAACTTTGAGCTGCCATTTTCATCTGATATTTATGTCATAACGTGTATGTTTTAGTTTTCAATCAATTATTTTTAACCGACTTCAAAAAAAGAGGAGGTTTTCAATTCGACTGTATTTTTTATGTTTGTTACCTCAGAACTTTCGACTGGGTGAACTGATTTTGATGGTTCTTTTTTATTCGAAAGCTGGTGCTTGTCACGTTGTCCCACACGACTTCTGACGAGTAGTTTTTAAGTTATCCCTAATTTTGAAGTTGGTTATTTTTTGTCAAGAATTATTTTTATTGCTAATAAACTTATTAAAGATAGGTATGCCTTATATGTTTATACTTATAGTGTATCTAACTGTGTGACCATCTAGATTTTGTGTTACAAATTACAAACTTACGTAACGGAGAAAGTTTGATTTTATTCCTCATAAAATTTAATTCTGCGGCCTTAAATATGAAAAAAGATTCTAAAGGAGTTAAACTCCAAAAACTTAATTTTCCGAAAGGAAGTCCAGATACAACAAAAAAGGATAATAGCGCTACTTTTTCGTTTTACATTTCATTCTATGCACCGCTGTGTAATGACAAAGCTATTTTCTCCGGCAATATCCACAGAGAGCAGTAACACTTGAAGCGCTGTTACTGCTATTTTTGGACACAGGCCAATAGCGGAGAGTCCAGGATGCTTGTTTAACTGCACAACCCTGAATTTAGGTGTAAAAAAGAGGGAACTGTTAATGCGACAAAACTTAGTTTCATGTCATGAATATCAAAGAGTTAAAATGAAGTTTGAAAATTCATTGGACATGGAAAGTTCGGGTAGAGCGACTTTTGAAAATATTACGGAGGTTTAAAGTCTGCTGCTGTAGTATAGGAAAAAAGTTTGCTAGAAGATAACTAATTCATCAAAGAACAGAAGATTAAGACGATACGTGCTGCGCGTGCAATTTTTTGCGACCAGTAGTCACATTTATCCATTTTTCCCAATTTAACTGCAATGTTGTGTGGTTTTCGCCATTAACGGGTTCTAAAATATAAATATTTTATAATACCGATATTTATTTTCGACCCAGTTACATCGATCGTGGACACGGTGAGACATGTAACTGGGTCGAAAAATCGGTATCATATTTATCTATACTATACTAATATTATATAGGGGAAAGATTTGATTGTTTGTTTGCATTGAATAGGCTCCGAAACTACTGAACCAATTTGAAAAATTCTTTCACTGTTGGGAAGCTACACTATCCCCGGGTGACATAGGCTATATTATATTTTCAAAAAAAGTAGGGATCCTTAATAAAACTCCAATAATGTAACCCAAGGTGTAAAAAAAAAGAAAACTGAAGCAAAGCGAGGGCGGTTACTCGTATTTTATAATATGAATCATGAGTAGCTACCCGTTCATTTAAAATGTGGACACTTATTTTACCATATTGTGGCCCATCTGCTCTTTTGCAGTTACGACATAAAAATAGAAGCAAAATAATTGGATTATTACTCCGCCTCTAGTGATTGATTGCTGCAGTGTGAGTTCGTTAACAATGCAACAATGTCACAATGCAACCGATCAATGCATCCTGCTGACCTGCGGGGAATATAAGTACCTATATAGAGTGTTGCACAGATACAGGAGGGCTATTCAGTTTTGTAACTTGACAGCGGAATCCGCGATGAGTTTCAAAATTGAAGTTTGAGTCCGAGATCTTGATATGTGATTCTCTAATTGATATGTGATGCACGCACTTGCGAGGTGAAGGGAGTCTCGAACTCTAACTTCAATTTAGAAACTCATCGTGTATTCCGCTGTCAAGTTACAAAACAAAAGCGAACTTGCATCATATTGACATGTCATTATCTAATCATCTAGTACGCACTTGCGAAGTGAAGTGATCCTAGAACTCGAACGTCAATTTTGAAACTCCGCTGTCAAGTTACAAAAGTGAATAGCGTTCCTGCGGGCAAGAAGTGACAGAACAGAGCCACTTTGAAACTCTTTTCTGTAAACGCTCATTAAAAATACTGCCCTCAAAATGTATAATTAAATAACATATTATGACAAAAGTCTTTTTTCATTTTTCCACTTTTATGCCCCAACTCAGAGTCACTAATGGTTACTTAAATCGCTCCTTAGTAAAGAACCGTCGTACAAATTCTGTAATGAGGAGCGATTTAATTAAACTTTTTTAAGTTAACTTTACTGACTCTGAGTTAGGGCGTCAATATCATTCCCATACATATTGAAAGCATTTCTTGGTGTGAGTGTTTACAGAAAATTGTTGTGTCTAGATGCTCAGGATATTTAAAAGCATTTTGTTTTCGTTTTAATGACAAAATAGAGAATAGTCGTTGAAATTAAATACCCATTGAAATTATTTATCTCCACTATGCCGCGTTCTGGCTGGCTGAATGGAATGGTTATTAAAAATAATTGGTAGATATATTTCGTTTACAATAAATACAGATACGCGTTAAATGTTTTTTTTATTAATAACGAGATTCTTTAAAAAATAAATATTTGATTTTTTTCACTTATCACAACAATAGAAAATGATTGTTTTTACAAATAACTTCAACCTACAACAATAATTATACTTTTATCTACATCTCATTTAGGTTTTGTTCAGTAGAGTTGAAATGAACTTGATATACATAATATCTACGTTGTAGAACATAATATCTATATTTTAAAATATTATATGTATAACTTTCTTATGTTTAAAAAATATCTTATCTTATTAAAATGATGCAATAAATTTAAGTTTGCGCTCGACCTTCTAAATCAATAAGCGACAAACCATCTTTCTTAACAGATACAGCAGATGCCCGTAATCCCTGGGGTATGAAGTCTGGGTTAACCATATCCTCACTTATTGGCACATAAACTTTATAATCTTCTAACTTTCTGGTTTGCATTTCTTCATTTTCAAGCATTTCTCTAATTTTCGACAACACAATGTTAGTAATTCTTAACTCTTCCTCTGAAACGTTTAGATCATCAATATTAATTCCGTCTGAGTTACTGTCATCTTCAATATCTTCTACTCGAAGTTCTCTCTCAATTCCGTCGTTTTCGTTAATGACTTTTACAGGAATCTTAGCACCTTCATCATCAAAATATGGTCTTACTTGCATTTTAAATCCATCCTTATATTTTTCAACATACAAATCCTTTTTCACACTAGAATCACCTTCAAAGTTATTATTTGCTTCGTGTAAATCTAAATTTAATGGCACATTATTAGAACTAAAGTCTAGGTTGTTTGAATGGATAATCTTCGCATCGTAACTGCCACACAAAACACTTATTATCACTAGCAGCTCTATGCAGGTGTTCATTTTGTTCGAAGTAGATGTTTTTTAAACTTGAGAAGACGCAGCAGTCTTAGATTAAGAGCATAGGTAGAATACTGTGGTCTAGATCGAGGTAATCAAGTGCATTGAACGGTCGTGCGAGCGTAACAAGGTATGCGATATCGTTCGAATTAAATCACCGAGTAAAGCCGCGTCTATGATGAATCACTATTCACTGGTATCTTGGAAGAAAATTACGGAACCTACGAAGAGATCTAATGACTGAAAACATTTTCCTACTGACCTCATTTACTTTACATTCAATATGTAATGCGAATAATTTTTCCGTTTCAACTCTTATTTTTTGGCAGCTAACCAAAAGACAAATTTACTTTCTAGCTGTATACTTCAATCTTACTTGTTTTATGAAGTTTGTTATTTTAATCTCTACTTTTATAATTGAAGAGATGAAATATGAAGAACCAAGCTTTTGTCTTGTCAGCTGAAAAACTTTGATTCCAATTTTCTTTACAAGTTAAGCATTTAATGTTTCTTTTCGCTCGCTTCTTGCCAAATTGTTGACAATATTAGATACACGCAACGCACATAATACTTTTCTAAGTGAAATTAAATAAAACGCAAAGCAAACAAAACACTGTTACAAAGTCTAAAAGCGATGCATTTAATACTTGTCGTCTTTTATAGGATGGACATCACTCCGATTGAGAACTAAAACAGAGTAAGTACAGATATGAACCATTGGCAAAATAAAAAAAGAGAGGAAGAAATATTTAATTTTGTAAAAGAGGACTTGGAAATTCAGTTGGTAGTGGCCAAAGACGAAAGACTTTTGTTTACCTGAGTGGTTCTTTTTCTTCGTAAAATTCGCGTAACGAGTAACATCCATTAAAAAAAGGGGCCGCTTAAACTACTTACATTAATTACAATAAAACAAATTAAGTAAAACCGAAAAATCGCAAAATATTTGTCAAGTGGCAGATTTATAGATATAATATCGTCGCAATTTGGAGTTTGTAGTATTCTGTTAGGTTAAAATGGGCCTTTCTTACCATGCTACGTCCATGCTACCATTATACATAAAACTTTGAAACAAAGTAAATTTACACCGTTAAAAATTTTAAATATCACAGACTAACATAATCAATTCATTATTTTTTCGTTTGGGTTCAATACAAAAAATATTTCAGGGCAAATCTATTGCAATGCAAACAAAATCTTTGTAACAAAGTAAATTTATACCGTTAATATTTTTAATATCACGGACTAACATAATTAATTCATTATTTTTTCGTTAGGGTTACATACAAAAATATTTCAGAGCAATGCAAACAACAACAATGCAAACAACCGACAAATTTTTATTTTGTCTGTAGCACGGCATGTGATATGGTAACCCTAGCCACTCGTGTAGTGACGTGTAGCGGCATTTCCTCTTGCTGTGAGATATAGACAAGATACATAATATGTTCGTATCTACACTCGTAGGTTAAGAAACCTCGATTGACGATTATATTTAAACGAGATAAGTAAATAGTCTATTCTATCTCAAACAGAGAAAGAGTGATATAAGGAGAAATATAGCTAAATAGTAACTCGGTTATCTTTACTCGTATGTTGAGAAACATACACACACACACACACACACACACACACACACACACACACACAAACACAATGAGAGAGGGAGAGAAATATAGACACAATGAAATAGACAGAGAAAGTAAAAGAGTGGTATTCGATGGAAAATTATGGAAAATTTCCTATAAATACGTAAATATGGAAGACTTATTTATTATCGACACTGAATTTTACACAATATAAAACTAACTCGATTTAACTAATGATATTTATGTAAGCTGGTGATCATTTAGCCACTTGATGCTAAATGGTCTCCGTGGCCAACTGAAATAAGCAACATCAAATGCATTATCATGGCATTATCGATGAATTTTCGATTTCGAGAAAGGATGCTATCTAATCAGGCCCTTGAAAATCCCTTCTACAATTCATGAGTACCGACGTACCGCCTAAATTAAATGATAAAAAGTTTACGGACCTCCAACTGGTACAATCACCTCATCCTTTGTTCACTAGGATGCGCAACGAACACGGAAGAATGCCTTGGACCTTAAGATTACGATTGCTAGCTGACAAGACTGAAATATCTGGACAAAACTTCAAAAAGTTGGCATTTGTCGGGACATGTTGTATTTTGTCAGGCCACAAAGCCTGAAGGCAAGTACCTACAAAGGTACTTGTATTTTTCGGGACTTGTTTGGATATCCTGTGAAATGTCGGGACAATCCAGACGAATCCCGACCAACTGGCAACCATACTTAAGATGGATAGAGCCTATAAGGGAGGCCATACACGATCAAATGTACTTGATGAAGCGTCAAGCGGACTTGACGGGCCATCCAGTATACTTGATCGTGTATGGCCACGGTATAGCTATCTGCCACACATTTGTATCATGCACACTGGATGACGCGTCAAGTCAAACTGCCAATTTGACAAGTTAAACTGCAGACTTGACAAGTATACTTGATCGTTAAACATTGAAAACTGTATATTTAGCGTCAAAACCCACCCACATACAACTGTGAGCGGTAACCATGTCAAAGAAAGGTTCAGTTTCAATAAACAAATTAATTTAATTTAGTTTATCGAACACGGAACACGTCCCACCCTCGAGACTAATTAAAGTGTGACCAACCTTAATCAAAAATGTATTGAACTAGTAATTGCCTTGCCAAAGGAGTAAATATTGTTATAATTCATTTTCTGTTTACCATATTTAGATCTGAAAGGTTATAATTTCAGCCCGTATAAATGAATATTAATTTGTTTCTGTAAAACTTCTAAACTGTGAGATGAGGCATTAGAAGCGTGTTGTACACAAATCAAAAGAGTGTATGCAACGCACACAAACCAAAATGTGTACGTTATGCCGAAGAGTGTATTACTTGAGTACATAGCTTGAGTATGTATGTACATGGATACAAAACTTGCACTCACACAGTTGCACTGTCCGCGTGATACAGATCTATGAGACATTTTAGTTACACTAAAGCAGAGTTCCCCAAACTTTTTTGTGTCGTAGACCCCTTGCCATGTTTTTCCGTGTTGGGTAGACCACCTACTAATACCTGATATTGATTTCCTGTAAATTTCTAACTGTAGTGAAGTTTAGTGTTAAAAACTTAAAGTAAAAACACATGTTAATTTATACATTTATTAATTGAATTTAAATTAAAACTACTCAAAATACAATTTTGTATCTGTTATGTAAAATATACGTAGCATTAAATAAACATTTTTACAAGTTCAAATTGTATTGCGACCACAAAGCGAATACCAACATCCTACAACTTATACAATTTTATAAACATATATAATAATTTTTTTACTTCATAGGTACTTTTATAAATAATGTATATGATTCACTATCGTGGACCCCCATTTTCATTTCATGGACCCCCAAATTTTTTTTCGCTGACGTAGACCCCTTGCAGATTGTCATAGACCCCTAGGGGTCGATATAGACCACTTTGGGAATCACTGCACTAAACTCATTACTAACGCTCACAGGCCATGAAAAAAGTAAGTTAACAGTTCCTCCTACAGTCCTATTCGTTTAAAGAGTAGTCATACCGCTTTTTATTTATACTACACCCGTCTTTAAATTTTATTTTGCACCACACGTAAAAGTTACACGCAACTACAATGTGTGTTATTTATTTGAACTTGTATTTTTAATTTGAAATAATTATTAAAGTAAATATTTACCATAATTAAATAATAGTATTCACCCAAGAGTAATTTCAGCACTTTTCAATAACCAAATTCATTTTATCTTAGCCGCACAGAAATGGTTTAAATCTAGCCGTTTGGTAATTAAAACCAAACAAGTATTATTGCCAATAAAGGGCACATGTTTCGTGTTGTTCGTGTACCGAAATTAATTTTAAAAGAAAATATTACTACATTTAATTTATATTTGAGAAATATGGGTGTAGTTTTAGTTTAAAACTCGTTTTCACATATATTTTACGACTACTTTATGAAGTAAATAAATAACACTACACACTCTAGAAGTATGAAGTACCTACAAGTTAAACCACGCTTCTTGACGGCAACGACTGCCCAAGCAACGAAAGTAGCAAATAAAGTTAATTTTAAGTCAATCCCAACTGCTAGAAATTTTATTCGATAACTTCGTTATAAAATGTATAACACTCTACAAACGCAATGATTTTTTATAAAATTTTTGAAGTCAACCCATCAACTACTTAGACACATTATTTGGACACATCGTAGATTTAAAAACTCGCGCGATATAAATTACGATAAATTGTGGTGGCGCGTGGCGTTCATTCAGGGAAGTCTTCTACTTAAAGTATAGGCTATATTATATTGTCTTGCTGCTTTATGAGTACATACAGGTACTATAAGTTCACTTAAGGACAAGGACTATTTTTCCCGAAGCGAAGCGAGGCTGGGTCTGCTATTTATAAATAAACATGTGTAACACCGACTTGAGAACCGACAGTAATCGTTGCTCCCGGTGTGACCATCCTACCATTAGTCCCAGGACCCTCGGGGTCATGTGACCTCGGGGCAATGTCATGTCCCCCGTCTATTATCATCATTATCATATAACGGCATACTTCATGCTTCTTACTGTAGTTCACATATATGTTTTTTGTAATAGTAATCCATTTCATTCTTACTTTATCCTATGCTTGATGATTTTTTTTTCAAATGTCACCACTGTAAATCATAATTATATCCGTTTCTGTACTGACAAATAAGATAATTTGTAATAACTATTTATAATGCCCATTTAAGTTTCGTGAGTTAAAACAATATTCTTATTTATTTTATCTTTGGAAATATAAAATTGGGAATAATAACCCAACATTGTTATGTTTACGCTCTTTATAAAAATTAACCTATATGGCCCTCTTAAATGTTCAGAATCAGAAAATTCAAACCTTTATAATTGGCAATACTTGTTTCTTATTAGACTTTCATTTAATTTTCTACACTTTGTTAACTTTGTAAATCACCATTCTTGTGATTTACCTTGAGACATTAAAAAGTGCAACGCTTCTATAACTATTCTTGTCTAGGTTATTAATATTATATAATACTTTTTTACCTTTCTTATAACCCACATTTTCACCTCCTGATGTATACAAATCGATACATTAAAATATCCACATAATAATCTGAATTTTACCACGAAAAAAATAACCGACTTCAAAATAACTCAAAAACTACTCGTTAGATCTAGCTCAAATTTGGGACCACATAACAAGCACCAACTTTCGATTAAAAAAAGAATCATCAAAATCGGTTCACCCTGTCGAAAGTTCTGAGGTAACAAACATAAAAAATACAGTCGAATTGAATACCTCCTCCTTTTTTGAAATCCGTTAAAAATACCTAATAGCAGACGGACCACCACTGTAGGTGGTCACCATAGCTTGTGGACAAAGTTCTACTAATTTATTTATTTATTTTGTACACGCAAATACATAAGAAATCAGATATGAAAAAAATTGTACAAGGGCACTTGTTATTCCTAATTGAAATGTAACAATGTCAATGTGATAATGTTATATTATGTGCAATTTATTTGTGTGAATATATGGATGTAAATTACTCCTACACGCTCCTACTCTTACACGCAACGTCTACTGGTCGGATTTTCATGTTTAGCACAAAGGTAGACCATGTTCTGATGATAGGTTATTTATTAACCCGGAAAACATGGATAGAGCGTTAGATAAGAAAATTTAATTAAATAAAATGTCTGTGAAGTCGGTTTACGGAAGGAAGTTTAACGTGACAACGTCATGACAAAACATTGATGAAATGATTGCATACTTTTATGGATGAAATTGAGCGCTTCAGCCGATCGTAGCCGATCGTGCCTCTCTATCGCTTTTGCCGCTCTCTCGCTCGCGGAACGCTACATTTTTTCGTGCGTGCGCCCGGCGTTCATCGTTTTAATGGACGTTATCACGTCAATAAAGGCATCACCGATGCGATGCGGGCCAATACAGTAGCGACCCACATTATTCTTGGGATCTTTGGCTCTTCGGTAGCAGGAAAGGATCATATTAATCGTTCGTTTAATCAAATACACTCAAAATAGTGTTCCGACGGGCCGTAGATTGGACCCAAATTACTAGTTACACCCAAAATGCCCCACTAACACTATTCTGTGTGACCATCGACAATACCAAGGTATACCAACAGAAACTGGGTCAAGACGCACCATTAATGTTGCATACAAACAGCTTCCCGCGCCTCTCGTTAAATATGGATTTAATTTACCCACGGATAGTGCGTGTAAAACAACGGAATTGGCTCCGGGACCCAAATTGCCCCGGGAGGCTGTTTGGTTTTTTAATAGACAGAAAGAAAGTCCGTGGGCAAGATATTGACGTTTGTTTCCTGGCCTTGTTTATACTTTCTGGCTTTAAAAATAAACCTATGCTGACTTCAATTAGGTATCCACGTATTTCATAAATATTCATTGTAATGTAACGGAATAAATGCCTTTCTTTCTTTTACAAATTTACATACGGAACTCAATCTCATGTAAGTCTGACATGGAGATGACATTATTTTGGTATTAAATTTGAATTGTTCGTCACGCATTTCTTTTGCGTATCGCAATAATTATGTCATTCGCAATAAAGTTACAACTGGGAGGATAAAATATATTGTTTACAAACCTCGCGCCTTTCATAATATAAATACAGAGTCAAATATGAATTGGTATTTTGAAATATACGTATTTACGTGGCTGAGAGTTAGCAGAATGTCGGTTTCTCATCTATTATTATCTTATAATGTTTTGATTTGGAACATCATTCATATTCATAACAGATTTTTAGAAGTTTTTCTATAAGTCTTGGGTGCATTCGGAAGTTAAGATGGTGACACTATTGTGAATTTTTAATGGCAATTGTGCGATTATTGGGGCGGCATAGATCCCACGCCGGATGAGTGTTTGTAAGAGGCGACTAAATCCGGCCCGCTGGTGGTATGTCCCCTCGAGTGTATTAGTAATATTGATTTTAATTGTTAATTAATACCATTATTAATATTATTACTTCTCCACGGGGTTCGCCTGGATAGCTACCATCCTTGAGCATAAGTCAGCCGCCAAACGACTCGTCGTGTTCCGGCTGGGGGCTTGAGAGCCAGTTTTTTCTTTCTTTCTTTTTCTTCTGTATATCTTGGCCAGCAACGCATCGTCTCCTACAGGCGTTATGCATGTAAATATTTAAAAAAATAATAAATAAACGCTAACACACTCATACCTCCGCAGTAGGTACGTATACCTGTGGGAGGGACTACACACATTATCACATCACAATCACACCCACGACCCGAGTACAATTATTTATCAATCACATAAATATCTGCCCCGGCGAAAAAGAAACCCGGGACCCCTCGCTTCGCAGGCAGGGTCGCTACCAACTAGGCTACAGGGTCGTGGAATGCAAAAATAATTAAAACAAACGCTGACGTCACACTGGCAGTGGCAATACGCCGCCGTAATTGAAACGCCACTGGCAATGGACAAACAATGGCATTCGATACACGCTTTGTATCCACTATGATATGTATCCACTATGCCAACGCTTTGAGTAGAGCGACGTAGATAATTAATATGTAGATACATAGACTAAAAGCAAACATATTGTACAAACGCCCATTTAAATAATTCGCTGCGCTTTTTATCAATTATCGAAAAACGTTAATTATTCGAAGAGGAAAATTTTGCCACGGATATTTCGACCTGTTATTAAATATGTAAATTTTTTAATGCGTTAACTTCACCTTTATTTATGTTTATAACGTTTATAATCATATTATATTTAATTAAAGTTTCAGTGCTTTTGAGATGGCAAAATTAGTTAAAATTCTGTACACGTAAAGACCATTGCGTGACAGTAGATACAGATGCCGCTAAGATATTGCTTCTAGATGTCTACAATACAAATATGTCATGAAGATCCATGCTTCAGTATTGTGTTGTTTGAATGATGAGGGTGTACAGGATATTAGAAGTAAGTATTCTTAAAAAGTAAGAAGTAAGTTCTTAAGAAGTTTGAGTTAAATAATCAGACATGCAAATATTGAATTATTGTTACTGTAAAGAGCGTTGACAAAAATATTATAAAGGACTAAAATTATTATTTATAAGTAAACTAGTAAGTATTAAAAATTATACAGTATGTTCATAATGTTTAGCAAAAATAAAACTAGAATGTAAAATCCTTCTTGAAAAGTTTCTACACAATTATTGACAAATACCTTTAACATTGTTTTGTTTCACTTGTAAAAAAAATAATGGCCCATTTCCCATAGTCAAGAAAATATGCCAGCTGACCGAGAATTTCCGAGATCGCTTTCCGGTATAGATATTTGGGTAACAGATACACATATGTACTTGTAGGTTTAGTCGGTAGGTACTTTTGCGGTCTCAATTTCATTGAGCATGTGTGAGCATTTTAGTGGAGTGCCTGGGGGTTTTGACCTCGGACTTTTATTACAGTGAATTAATTTAAATTATTGAAGTGTGATTTTCTTTTTTATTTATAGTATAAAGTGCAAAGTTTACCAAAAAATTTTTTGTGCTTTGGATTTTTTAAACAAAAATTTTGAAAAATGAATACTTTGAACAATCAATTTTCTGGATAAACTTCCTTTTACTCAAACCCCCGTTTGATCTGAATTTTGGTATACCTATGTATTTTGACGCGCTGATAAAGAATCATATCATAGGTACCTAAAATACCCGCATATTTCATTTTCAAGGTCACCTTGAAAAAGCATTATAAATTAATTTCCATTTTTCACGTTTATTTGCCAAAATATTGATTTTTAACGAAACACATTTCGTCTATAGTAATTTCAGTCTACGAGTGCGAGGTTCATAATCCTTATGGGCGCTCCATACTCGCGCGAGAATCTCGTCGAGAATCTCGGCAAGAATCTCGGCGAAAATCTCGGCGAGAACTTCCTTGGGTACACACTCGCAAGGTTCTCAGTACAGTTCTCACGCTCGATGACTATGGACGCAGAAGTAACTGCTGCGGCAAGCTTATTACTATGCGCATTTGCATATTATAATTACGCTTATATTAAAGATAAAAAACAAATTAAAAAACAGTGGAGAAAAAGAAGACTACTTAACTACTTAATACGTGTAAACCGAACATAGCCGAGCATTCTTTTTCTTTCTTTCTTTCTTTTTTCTTTAAATATTGAATTATCATCGGTCCTCGATAAGTCTACGAAGTTTGGAAGAAGTCTAACCGTTTATAGCTAATATAAAGCGTGTAACTAGGTTTTTTCTTTCTTTCTTCTTTTTTTAAAATATTGAATTGTCCTCGATGTGTCGGTCCTCGATAAGTCCACGAAGTTTTTTTATGGAAATAGCCGGCAATCGAGCTGACGATCTACCTGATGGTAAGTGGCTATCGTCGCCCATGGACATCAGCAACACCAGAGTTAAAAGCGAAAAGTAAAAGTAAAAGCGAACCCCATGGAGAAATAACAATAGTAATAATGGTATTAATTAACAATTAAAATCAATACTACCTATATAATCCCTCCGAGGGTCCTATCACCAGGGGGCCGGATTTAGTCGCCTCTTACGATACCCATCCAGCGTGGGTTTGTGGTTAGTATTCTAAAGCCGCCCCAATACGGCAAAAAAAAATATTTGTTTTGTCCATCGAATGTTGATAGGTAGGTACGTAGTAACTACGTAACGCACTAGCAAAGGCATTGAACACACACACACTGTCGATTCATCGTTGCGATATTCATAATTGCATGGATTTTTGTTGCGATCGCCGATATCGTCTGCGATCAAGCAAATCGTTAACAATCTCATACACTACCGATAATAATAATAATAATTCATTTAATTCAACCATCTAAGGATCATATCATTACAATTTCACAAAAATTAAATTACAATATATTAAATTAAATTAAAACATGTCATACAATATATTATATAAAATTTACTTATTAATTAACATTATATTCACAATTCAAGTCACAATTACAAAAATACAAATTTAAAATGTAGTGATTAAGTACTCTGTGTGCTAGACTGTGCGGTTGCCTAGGTAACTAAGTAAAAAATTATCAACACAAGTTCTCGTCAGTTTCTTTTGATGATAAAATACTAGATAACTAGGATAAAAAAGTAAAAGCGTTGTTTGGGCAGAGAAAAATCTTTTTTTTTAAATTACATTTGAATGACACAGTCATATCCAAAACCCATATTCGAATATCGAAGATTACTAAAGAGTTTTCACACTTCCCCTCAAACAACATCCATCTTCAGATATCCTCACATCACACCACTCTACACACACCCACACTCAGATCGCGCACACATTTGTTAAATGCCACACGACCTAATGGTTTTGTCAGCACATCTGCTGGGTTATCCTCCGTACACACATAGTCCAGATGTACAACATTCTTAGCAATACAGTCTCTCACATAATGTGCCCTTATGTCTATATGTTTCGTCCGTCTATGCGCTACAGGATTGTACGCAAGTTTAATAGCACTCTGATTGTCTACGAATATACAAATAGACCTAAGACATTCACCTCGTATAAATGCATTCAGCTGCCGCAAGTGAACTGCCTCCTTTGTTGCCTCTGAAAGTGCAATATACTCCGCTTCCGTTGACGACAATGCTACACAAGCTTGTTTCCGGCATTCCCAATTAATCAACGAGTTTCCGCATCCAAAAATTAATCCAGAGTAAGATTTCCTATCTTTGATGTTCCCTCCCCAGTCAGCATCTACAAATCCCGTGATGTCCTGCACCGGTGACTTGGAAAATATCAAACCGAGATCCCTTGTACCTTGAAGGTACCTCAAAATATGTTTAGCGGCTTTCCAGTGACGTTCCTCACAACAAGAGTTGTACTGCGCCAAGAAATTTACCGCAGCCGCAATATCCGGGCGTGTGTTACAAGCCAAATAGTTAAGCGACCCTATGAGCGCTTGATAACTACGAGAGTCTTGGCCGGACAAGAGCTTACCTCCTTCCCCTTCCGCCAAGGCTTTATGGAAATCCATTTCCATCGGAGTTTTCGCTGGTTTGCAGTCGGACATACCATATTCATTCAAGATCTTCGAAATAAACCTCTCTTGACTCAAATATATACCGGTATCCGTCCTAGACAAAAGCATACCCAAAACTTGTCTAGCTTCCCCTAAATCCTTTATCTTGAAATGTTTACGAAGATTGTCTAATAATACTTCTTTCTGCTGTTTGTCTTTGTAAAATAATAAAAAATCGTCGACATATAAAGCGATATAAAAATTATTATTTTTGTAAAGACAACTATCAAAGTCACAACGTTTGAAGTTTAATGACAATAGCACTTCGTTTACTTTTTCATTCCATGACCGAGAAGCTTGTTTAAGGCCATATATTGCTTTTTCTAGTAAGCAAACTTTTCCTTTTGAGTTTTCGTCTATGCAACCCTCCGGCTGTCGCATATAAACCCTTTTATGTAAATCACCGTTCAGAAAGGCGGTATTTACATCGAAATGACTGATGTACATGTCCTTTTCAACAGCCAACGATAGCAGCAGTCTAACTGTCGATCTTCTCACGACTGGTGAATAAGTTTCAAAGTAGTCAACACCGTAGGACTGAGTGAAACCCTTCGCCACAAGTCGAGCTTTGTAGGTCTTGTTCCCATATGCATCATACTTGTACTTGAAGATCCACTTATTTCCCACGATTTTAGCTCCAGGTGGCTTGTCGACGAGCTTCCAGACTTTATTCTCGCACATCGAATCCATCTCCTTCTTCATAGCTTCCTTCCAGTTATCCTTATCTTCCCGACTCAAGGCTTCTTTAACTGTCAAAGGCTCCTGCTCTACTGTACAGCATGTAAGTCCATGAGAATTTCCTTGACGAATTCTGTTGCGTAGAGGATAACGACATTCAACTTCGTTTGACTCTCCTCTATCAATAGTCTCTTGAACTTCAAAATTTTCCACCATGACATTTTCTGCTCCGTTATCACCCGTTCCACCCATTTCCACTTCCGCATCCTCATAAACTTCAGCTTCATCTGTAGAACTTAAGCCTTGAGAAGTATCTGCACAACCAGGTGACGAACCTGACTGGCCTTCTGCCCTTGCAAGTTCCCAAATTACTTCAGTACCTTTGTCATCACTGTCTACGAGTTGACTAGGATCCACTGAAATAGCTGTAGAGTCCTCCAAGAAAACTACATCCCTTGCTCTTACAATGACGCGTGGATTACTGGGATTTATGAAACGATATCCTTTGGTTTCTTCACAGTAACCAACAAAGATATGTTCTACTGCTTTAGGGCTCCATTTAGTCCGAGTTTCCTTGGGCACGTGCACAAACGCTTTCGTTCCAAAAACTCTAAAATGATCAATAGGCTGAGCCTTCCCTGTCCACAACTCCTCAGGAATCTTACCATTGTTACCACTATGAGGCAGCCTGTTCTTTGTATAAACAGCAGTATTACATGCTTCTGCCCACAGTTTCACACTCAATCCCTTTTCCGCCAACATAGCACGAGCCATCTCCACGATAGTGCGATTGGCTCGCTCCACTACGCCGTTTTGTTCAGGAGTGTAGGGAACAGTCAATTGATGTTTAATCCCCTTTTGCCGTAAAAACCTATCAAAATTTTTATTCACGAATTCTTTACCATTATCTGTGCGTATGCACTTCAATCTCAACCCGGTCTCTAATTCTACAGATGCTAGAAAACTTTTAAAATGATCTAAAACTTGATCTTTTGATTTAAGAAAATATACAAATGATTTACGTGTAAAATCATCTAAAATAACTAGCATATACCGAGATCCACCGTATGAGGGTTCAGACATAGGACCACAGATATCTGCGTGAACCAGTTGCAATCTTTCGTTTGACCTTTCAGCCTCACCAACTGGAAAAGGTAAACGGTGTGCCTTCCCCTTAATACAGGCTATACAAGGCTCCATTACACTCTTTCCAAAATCCATACCTGGAAGCTTACGTAAATCTCGCTCATTAACGTGTCCAAGCCGCCGATGCCACAACATCAAAGGATTACCTGCTTTTACTGACGCCAACGCAGCCCCATCTACAATCACCTGACAACCTTCAAGCTTGTAGATACCTGAGACTTCACTTGCAGTAGTCAAAAGCTTTCCCTTGAAATGACCTGGAATCAAATGGTGAATTAGCTTGCACCCATCCCTGTCAAAACTCACTTTCCATCCTTTCTCTACTAATTTTGAAACTGATAATAAATTAACACGCAAATTAGGTACATACATGACATCCCTCATAGCAAGCATTCGTCCATTTATACTCACCATGATGTCACCTTTACCCGCGCATTCCATCTTATCATTATTCGCACATTTCACGTCACTCATACCAACATTAGCAATTAAATCTTTAAATAAGTGTTTCTGAAAAGTCATATGTGAAGATGCCCCACTGTCGATGTACCACTCCGTCGGATTGAAGGAGTCCCCGGCGCTGAAGGAAGACAGGCTCACGACGTCCTTCGGTTTGGAAGTCGAATCTGCTTTCTTTCTTTCAGGACAGTCTGGTTTCTTATGTCCATATTTTCCACACTTAAAGCATTTAATTTTCATGTTCTTGTCTTTGTCCCCATTCCGTTTCTTACTCACACTCAATGCCGAGTCCGCTGAAGACGATGTATTACAACCTTGACGTGAATCCTCCTGTAGTAACTTCTGCCGCACGTTCTCTGAAGTCAACTTCATCCCAGAGTGTTCCAGTGCCATTCTCATAGGCCTGTACTCTTCAGGTAGTCCTCTCAGTAACACGACAGCTACAAGATCATCGTCAAATCCGGTGGCAATATCCCTCAGTTTTTGAGAAAGTGACATAACCGCAGCAACATATTCATGCATGGATGAGTGTCTCTCCAGCTTCTCATCCAGAAACGCATTCATGAGGGTAATCCTGCGATTGACGCCTTTATCCTCAAATGCTTTAGCTAAGCTATCCCAAGCGTCTTTGGCATACTTTGAATTTTGTACGTACGCGTATAGTGTAGGTTCCACATGCAGACAAATCAAAGCCAATGCATCTTGGTCCTTCTCGATGGCGGTGGAGTCCTGGGAATCCGGGTACTTTGACGTATACTTGAACAATTTTTCTCGTATGAGAATCATTTTTATTGCGAATTTCCACGTAGAATAGTCATCTAGACCGCAGAGGTTCTTGATGGCGAATTTCGTGGATAGGGCCATAACCTTTTGATGATAAAATACTAGATAACTAGGATAAAAAAGTAAAAGCGTTGTTTGGGCAGAGAAAAATCTTTTTTTTTTAATTACATTTGAATGACACAGTCATATCCAAAACCCATATTCGAATATCGAAGATTACTAAAGGGCTCTCTACACTCGCGCGAGAATCTCGCGAGAAGGCGAGAAAAACACGAGAACATGAATGTGGAACCGATTCACATAATCTTCGCAGGTTCTCGCCGTGTTCTCGGTTTTTTCGCGCGAGAAACTGACGAGAACTTGTGTTGATAATTTTTTACTTAGTTACCTAGGCAACCGCACAGTCTTGCACACAGAGTACTTAATCACTACATTTTAAGGGGGCCATTGACGATGCGATCGATCTGTGCGATCCGTCGTTGCGATCGGTCGGCAACGACGGATCGGTAGTGTATGAGATTGTTAACGATTTGCTTGATGGCAGACGATATCGGCGATCGCAACAAAAATCCATGCAATTATGAATATCGCAACGATGAATCGACAGTGTGTGGACCTTTGCGATCACCGATGCGATTTTTGTCTCATTCTGATGCCGGCCGCCGCACGCATCGCATGCCTTCAATGCCTTGGCTAGTGCGTTACGTAGGTACTACGTACCTACCTATCAACATTCGATGGACAAAACAAATATTTTTTTTTGCCGTATTGGGGCGGCTTTAGAATATCATACTAACCACAAACCCACACTGGATGGGTATCGTAAGAGGCGACTAAATTCAGCCCGCTGGTGGTAGGACCCTCGGAGGGATTATATTGGTAGTATTGATTTTAATTGTTAATTAATACCATTATTACTATTGTTATTTCTCCATGCGGTTCGCTTTTACTTTTACTTTTACTTTTCGCTTTTACCTCTGGTGTTGCTGAGTTTCATGAGCGACGATAGCCACTTACCATCAGGTAGATCGTCAGCTCGATTGCCGGCTGTTTCCATAAAAAAACTTCGTGGACTTATCGAGGACCGATGCCGCGATGACAATTCAATATTAAAAAAAAGAAAGAAAGAAAAAAAACCTAGTTACACGCTTTATAATAGCTTTAAACGGTTAGACTTTTTCCAAACTTCGTAGACTTATCGAGGACCGATGATAATTCAATATTTAAAGAAAAAAGAAAGAAAGAAAGAAAAAAACATGCTCGGCTATGTTCGGTTTACACGTATTAAGTAGTTAAGTAGTCTTCTTTTTCTCCACTTTTTTTTAATTTGTTTTTTATCTTTAACTAGCTGCCCGGACAGACATCGTTCTGTCAAATGTTTTTTTTGAGATGTAAGCTATCCTATCTTTCAAGTTGGATCAAATTGCACATGGTGTGCAAATTTGATTAAAATCGGTTCAGTAGTTTAAGAGTCCATCGCGGACAAACAACGAGACACGTAATTTATATATATTAAGATATAAGCGTAATTATAATATGCAAATGCGCATAGTAATAAGCTTGCCGCAGCAGTTACTTCTGCGTCCATAGTCATCGAGCGTGAGAACTGTACTGAGAACCTTGCGAGTGTGTACCCAAGGAAGTTCTCGCCGAGATTTTCGCCGAGATTCTTGCCGAGATTCTCGGCGAGAATCTCGCGCGAGTATGGAGGGCGCATAAAGAGTTTTCACAGTTTCTCGCGCGAAAAAACCGAGAACACGGCGAGAACCTGCGAAGATTATGTGAATCGGTTCCACATTCATGTTCTCGTGTTTTTCTCGCCTTCTCGCGAGATTCTCGCGCGAGTGTAGAGAGCCCTTTATAATTATTTGTGGAAGACAAAACTAATCAGCACCACATGGTATCTCTGTTCGCGTGAGTACAGACTATCAAGTCAACATTACAACTCCATCTAAAGTTATCTACTCGTTGCAAAATTCATTTCGCTGGCGCTGCAAAAAGTTTTGAAGAAAATTTAAAAGACTTTTAGTATGTTAGGATTGTTAGGGTGTATTCTATAAGCCATTCTAGGCGTTTGCATAATTTAATTTGTACCAGTAGATAAATTGAAGTGATTTCAAAAAAAGAAAATGGAAGAATCGTTTAATATTATTTACAAATTAAATATAGAAAATAATAAACACCTCAGCTAGAAATTCATAAAATATTTTCAATCCGAAATATTTGCATGGCTTGAGAAAACATCTTGTAGGTTTTTAGTTTAGAAGAGTATGAGATATTCAAAGTCTGCGAAAAAAATAGTTCACCGACATTCATGACATTTTAATGACAATGCATTATGAAAATATCTGGAGCGTTCGATATGGGTACAGGAAGGCTATTCAGATTTGTCACTTGACAGCGGAATCCGCGATGAGTTTCAAAATTGAAGTTCGAGTCCGAGATCTTGATATGTGATTCTCTAATCATGTGGTACGCACTTGCGAGGTGAAGGGAGTCTCGAACTCTAACTTAAATTTAGAAACTCATCGTGTATTCCGCTGTCAAGTTACAAAACAAAACCGAACTTGCATCATATTGACATGTCATTATCTAATCATCTAGTATGCACTTGCGAAGTGAAGTGATCCTAGAACTCGTACGTCAATTTTGAAACTCCGCTGTCAAGTTACAAAACTGAATAGCCTTCCAGGTACACTGGTGTCATTAAAATAAAACTACTCTGGCGCTGCTTCGATATAGCGAGGAAAATGCATTCTTGAGCAAGTTCTGCAGTAGAAGTTATTTACTTACTACAGGTACAGGTGGAAATGGCAAGACTTGCTATACCTACTTATTGAATTGCTGTGAAATATGTTGTCATAAAAAGTAAAGGAAATATTTTGAAGACCCTATTTTCCAATGGCGAGAGACTGTCGGTCGATTATAGGGTTCGAATTCGAATACAAGTTAAAGCATAGCTTGAAGTTTATGGATAGAGAAATTAAAAATGATCGCATCTCCACTAAATATCATTGTTACCTTTTATGTAAGTGGAAATATTTGTCTGCAAGTCAGACATAATGAATCTTAGAAGAAGAATCTTAGAAGCAAATGGTTTAAGAGTGGCCGGTTTATGATAGTAAATAATGAATTCGCTCGTAATGTCGGAGAGCCTATACTATTTCATATTTGGCTGTAGATAGCCTAGATATACCCTGGATTAAAACATAGGCTACTTTTTATTCCGGAAAAGTCCAGGGTTCTCGCGGGATTTGTAAAAATGGATCTCTACCATGGGCGAAGCCGCGGGCAAAAGCTAGTTACAAATAAAAGAGTTGACCTATCTGATTGAGTTTATTCAAATTTGACACGTCTTCACATTTATCCAAGTAACTTTATTTATAGTATAATGTAATATTGTATTTCAGCGCAGTGATAAATAATATGGGCGGGCATCTGACCCAGCTCACTTCCCAACTCGCCCCATTTCTTGAGTTTGTTAATATACCGCCTAACAAGATCATTGGCAGTGACCGATATTTCCTTTATAGAAAAAAGTATTTTCTCATGCTCATTGAATATAAAAACGAAGTTATAAGTTGGGAAGTTTTATTAGTAATACAGCCTATTTTTCTAAACTGTACTATAATCCTACTTATATTATAAATGTGATTCGTGAAGATCTTTGGATGTTTAGATGTTTTTATTCCATCACGCGGTAACCGTTGTACGGATTCTTTCTTCTTAAATCAAATCAAATCAAAATTAAAAATTGGTTTGGTTTACAAACACTTTTTGAAAGTCATGCAAGCTACGCTACGTAGTACGATCATCCACCAAACCGCACTGGAGCAGCATGGTGGAGTATGCTCTAGGCATCCTCAAGAGGAAAGACCCGTGCCCAGTAGTTCCAGTAACGGGTTGAGGCCAAATGTTTTTACCTATTTCTGTAGCAGTAACGAAAAGCACGAAATAAGGTGCTTCAATTCGGTTGGTAATACGTCGTTGGACTGATGAACTACTTGATGGTAGATGACCGTCGACCTTCGACCGTGGTGGTCGCCAGCATCACTTCATCATTGATGTAATTCCGGCAAGAAGAGAGACAGACGTACCTATTTTAAACTTTTGGGATTACCAAAAAGGAACAGTAAAAAAGAAAACTTAAAGAAACAATTACATTAAATATAAAGAAATAATTATAATTAAAAAACCTAAAAAAAACACGCCGAAACTATGAAATTATTTTATTGTCATCGGCCTTCGGTTGCATGCATACTTAGATACAGGTTAAGCTAATAAAAGCGTGTTAAAAATTTTACAATTAGTACAATAATAAACAGTCCAAATGCTTCACAGATATTAATTTTCCGAAGCGAAGCGGAAAAACTATTCATGAATATAAAGAAACTCCTTACCGTAGTTGCTATACATTTCCACGGCAGACGGTCTGCTTCGCACAGTTACCTACATAGTACAGGTCGATGCTCCCCGATGGCAGATCGCAGGTCACTGCCCCCTGCGATTTATAGTTAAAACTATGCTATCAAACTTACGTAAGCCTTACAGGGATTTCCAGGAAGTTTTGATGCTATCTTCCAAGTTTTATCGCTCAACTTCGAGGAAATGCGTCGGTTTGAAAAATACTTTTATTTTAAGTTGTTAAACAAACTCAATGCATTGTTAGAAAAAATATAGTTTTAAAACAAAATATAGTTTATTCATGGATAGAGATATTGTATTTTTATAGAATTGAAGCAGCGAAGGAACTTTGTTAGTTTATGGAATAATATGTCAGTTTGAAACATGGACTTTTGTAAGTTTTCATATCACCTAGATCCTAGACAAATGATATTGTATGTGGTAAAATATCTTTGCACCTAGATAAGGTATTTTAAATTTATTTTGAGCCTCTTTTTATACATACAATATAATTGATTTTGAGTAAAACCTTTGCAAAACTTTAACCTTTATTTACATTTACACGACGAGTTACAAGCGCCATGACAAGAGTTATTTATTCCCTTTACATCACAAGTTCTATAGAGACATGTATCATATTATAGTTCTTATTAAAGCAAAAGTTGAAAAACATTCGTGAAAATACAATTATTCTTTTATATTTCTAAAGAACTTCATTACTTAGAAACAAAGAATTAAAATAAGTTTGTTACTACTTGTTATAAGTATCAATTTTATTTATAACAACAATAGTAGTCAATTGGCCATTATTTGCTTGATGTCAATTAAGCTTAGGTACAACACCCAATGATATTTTACATAATAATACGTATATCATTGACATTGCAATCTAATCGATGTAAAAAGAAACATTAGTACAACCTCTAGACAGCTTTTCAAATCTTTTCACAATCGTCCTTGGTAGTCATAGCCCAGAAGCCTCCATGGAAAACCCCATAAAGAATCGCGCCCTCTTACACAATCAATCGATATCTGGACAGCAGCCAACTCATGAAGGACATACATTTGTATAAGTGAAAGGAACTGTGATGGTGTCAGAGTTACATCACTTTTTCATATTTCATTTGGGTCATGAGTGCTTTCTTTAAACGTTTTCTATAGTTCCTAGCCAAGAAATCTCGAAAGAACACGTATATTTATCTATTTAATGGGTAACGATGGCTTCACGCCTTTTGTCAGTTGGTAGGTACTTAATGTTTATAAATATTATTATTATTAACAAGCTTTTGCCCGTGACTTCGTGCGAATGTTGCCGTTGAAGGAAAATAACATGAGGAAAACGGCATGAGAGTTCTCCATAATGTTCTCAAAAGTGTGAGAACTCGGCCAATCCGAACTTGGTCAATGTAAGCTATGGCCTGTAATCTCCCTTTGTGAAGTTATGAAAGCAAGCAACAGCTAGATAACTGTTTCTTATCTGGAAAAAAGGTTGCGATGAAACGATGACATCACTTTTTGCTAATAACGATTTGTTATGAACCTTATCACACGCTTTAAAGTTATCATTCTACCATTTATCATAAGACATAGCTTAACGACTGCTTGACACTTGATTGCTTGACTAAATTTTGGGATAGAACAGCTGAATATGCCCCGTTGGATAGATATGTAATCAAGAAAATTTGTTACTAACGTAGACTAATTCACGCGTTTAGTCGACCACTTGCTAAATTACAAGTGAATAATAGAGTTCAAGTAACATTAATTACAATTAGGTACTTACTAAGTAATATTACGTACATAGTAGTGGTAGAGTAAATTTATATGGATTTTTTATATAACATAAATGTTATATTACAAAACATAATTTACAATTTATTAAAGAAAATAAAACATTAATCATAAAAATAATAGTGCTATTCCCGACAATGAATTTCGTACATCAAAATATACACAGTTTATCCGACAAGAATGAGGAGATGAATTATTTATTAGTCATTTGCAATATACATGTTTTATGTATCACTGAACGCTGGCTTTCAGCTTTCAGCTTTCAGCTATTGTCCACTTGCGTGGCTATATGTAGTTTACATACATTACGAGTATAAAGCGGTGTATTCTTTCTTTCTTCTCTATTCTTACTTGACTGACTACGCATCGGTAATGCCTTAAATGATGTAACAGTAACCAATTACTGATGAGCTGTCATGCCTGCTAACTGCTTAACGTATTTATGTGAAAACATCATACAGAATCAAGATCCAGGATTAATTGGTTTGAGGGTCAAACTCTAGTCACGCTAAAAAGGACAGACAGGCAATATTATATTTGCTTAGAATAAATATACCTAATGACCAACTTATTCGGAAAAACTTATTCCAGAATAGATACAAAAACAGCCGAAAAACCTCATTAATTTATTTCTTCCGCGCATCATTCTTCCTAACAAAAGCCTCAGAAAAGGTAATTTATTCTCAAAAGATGGATTTTCTCCTAATCTCGTATATAATAATGATATCTATATGGGTAAAGAATACCGATACATCTTGTAGGCAATCCATTACTGCCCCTCTGACAGAATTTCTCTAAAGAAAGCATTGGGTTGAGGTTAGTAAGGAATAACATTTTCACCGATGAAGGTTAATTGTGTCAATATTGTTACGTGGTCGACTTTTTATATACGCGATAGGTTAACGATTGCAAATCGAATGGGGAACTTGAGTTCAAATCCTCAGGGACATATAGGTAATTTTCAAAGTTATGTGCTAGTTAGAATAATTATCAATGTGCATGAAGTTTTGGTTTCAGGGGGAGGATTCATCGGGAGGATTCATACTAAACCAAAGTTTCCCGTAGTGGTCCTATTTTTATTTTCTTTATGGAAATAGCCGACTTACAAGCTGACGAATCACCTAATAGAATCTAGAAATCTAGATGAGAGTAGAGAAAGAAAGAAAGGGTTAAAAATTTTGCCGTATTGGGGCTGATTAGAATACTAACCCCAATCCCACGCTGGATGGGAGTCGTAAGAGGCGACTAAATCCAGGCCGCTAGTGGTAGGGCTCCTCGGAGGGATTATATAGGAGACTCGAACCCAGCCGTGGGAAAGTTACAGGTTATAATGACGATGATGATGAGTTTGTTTTTAAAGTAATAGACAATTTCGATGATGGATTCAACCTTGCTTTTCTGTTCTATTCTATTTATTAGTAATCGTTAGGGCAGAGGGCTTGACGAACTAAACCGACAATCAGTTTAGTCTAACGCTCCAATCAGTAGTACTAGATTCAATGGGGAGTACGCTCCAATCAACAGACGGATAAATGGATTCTAGTTAGAATTACCTACATCCTACACAACCTTGAAAGAATACGTGTGGTGTATTCTAAGAAACTAGGTATAGTTTTCTTAGGTATACTGTAATAATAAAAATGTCGAACACGGACCGTTTCGACAACGGTAATACATTACTGCAATAAGAGATGGATTTTCTCCAAATGTCGTGAAGATAAGTCAGGCTTGATTTATCCCGATAAAGGTCAGGGAATCGGAGAATTTATTACTTCCCGATATTTCTGTTGCTTATTATTTATACTTAATGTTCGTATCTTTTGGCAACCGACTCGCATCGATTACGTTTTCGGGTATAACTATAAATAAATAACAGTGCGATTATTTTCCGAATATGTTTTAGTTTAGTGAGCTATAATAATATAAACAACGATGATATAAATGAACACAATACTAACAATAACATTCATCTGGGGGCACGGCAGTGCCCCCGCCAAGTCGAGCAAAAAAGCGGCACGGCCGTACCATCCTTTTCTCGAAGCAATTCAGGCCATTTTCGACCCCCTATAACTTCGTTGTGGATAAAGCTAGAAACCTGAAATTTTTGTAACCAAACAGGCATTGTATAAAGACAATATATTTCAAATTTCATTAAATTTGAACCAGTAGTTTAAGAATTATAACTAGTCAAAGTTTCTTAATTTCGTCACTCACTGACTGACTGACCGATCATCAAAACTCTGAGGCACTTCTAGCAGACATAGAAGCTTCAAATTTGGAACACAATTAGTGTTTAGTGTATAGATCAAGGAAAAACTAAAATATTTTGCAATTTCGCTCCAGTTTTCTAGATACATAAACTGCATAAATAACTTTGTAATCCTATATAAAGGTATAGGATTACAAAGTTACATTTGCAGTTACTGAATCACTGTACCTGTATAACAAAGTTACATTTGCAGTGAATGAATCAGTGTACATGTATATAATATAATGGAATAATAGGTGTAGATAGGTACCTAGATATAATCCTATGTTCAAAGGTAACTTGTAAAAGGAAAAAAAGTAGGACTATCTACAAAAAGAAATGAGATGCCATCAAAAACATAACTTCTAAAAAAACCCAAGTCTCGCAACTCAGTTCTTCTACCGTAAAAAGTTGTGAGATCCATGTAATACAAAGTCGGTTAATTTATTCAGTTCCTACTTAAGGTTCCTTCTGTCTTAAGTTATTACGTAATTAGCTAACCTAACAAGTAACAACATCTTATAGTGACCATATCAATATTAAAAATCTTTTATGTTTTAAATAAATAGATTGACTTGGCAATCGCACTAAACAAATATAATATGTAGGTAGATATTACTTGTGAGATACATTGTGTTTTCATGCGATGGTCAAGTCAATCTATTTATTTAAAACATAAAAGATTTTTAATATTGATATGGTCACTATAAGATGTTGTTACTTGTTAGGTTAGCTAATTACGTAATAACTTAAGACAGAAGGAACCTTAAGTAGGAACTGAATAAATTAACAGACTTGGTATTACATGGATCTCACAACTTTTTACGGTAGAAGAACTGAGTTGCGAGACTTGGGTTTTTTTACAAGTTATGTTTTTGATGGCATAGAAATAACCATAACAATAAAGTACGGAACCCTAAAACACACATATGTTTTTCAGCAGCGTCAGCCCATTTAATGGCTTTAATTCAAAAATGGAATTAAGAAAAGTATTTTAAGTATGTATTTATAATGTTCATACATGGACCGAACCGAAGTCACAACCTACTCCAAAAAAACTTGAGAGGTGTCAAGGGACACCCGGATGGAACGAAGTTCCTTGCAGTCAGTACTAGGATAGCAAAAACATGTAGCAAATGTGCCAAAACAAATAAATTTCGTAAGAAATTTTACCTTTATTAATTTGTTTTGGCACGCTTGCATGTTTTTGCTATCCTAGTAGTTAGTACTCTGGCTTGCTTTCTATGTAAAAAAATACAAAGAAAGCACCTGAGACTTGACACCTCTCAAGATTCAACTACGACGGCAAAAAGTGTCGTTACCGGCAAAAAGTGTCGTTACCAAATTTTCCGCCTAGCCCCCTTTCGCAACGCGTGATAAGGAACTTCGTTACAAAAAGTATTGTTTATACTGAAATGCAACCCTGTAAAATTTAAATGGGTCCTGATTGTAAACCTTCTATGGCGTAGTAAGTGTAGTTGTTCAAAATTACTTTTATCAACATTCTGAACTACTGGACTTGTTGTAACTGTGGTCTTTTCATCAATTCATTTCATTTCATCATTCATTTCGTCAATTCATTGAATTCTTTATTAGAATTATAACACGGTAAAACAGTAAGGCGAGAATGGTTGTTTAAACAACTTTTAAATCGTTTTGTATCCTAAACCATGTAAAAAACATTAAAATAAAAAACCGGGCAAGTACGTGTCAGTAATGTAGGGTTCCGAAGTAGTATTTTTATCGACTATTACTCATTAACTACTTATGCTAACATAGCTTTCCTTGATAGTTTTCCTTGTAAATTCATCTTAGAACCTATTTTTGAGATTTTTTTCACTTGTCCAACTGCAACCGCTGACTCTAACCAGACTTAGCACATTAAAGCCAAATATTTCGCAAAAGGGCCCCTAATTCTAAAAATAGTCTCAGAAGACCCATTCCAATTTTGAAAGACGTTTTCAAAGATACCCCACACTATAGGGTACACGACGAATAAAAAATTCATTCTCACGTTACCTGTTATAGGGGAGGTAACCTTAAAAAAAAATGTTTTGCAATATTTTATTCTACAATTCTGGAGTTTTAATAAATTCATGCCAAATTACAGCTTTCTAGCACTTAGGGTCTCGGCGCTTTGCTTCGGACTGACGCGATGACGGTCGGACGGACGGACCGACGGATAGACGGTCAGACGGACAGACAGAAGGACATGACAAAACTATAAGGGTTCCGATTTTACTTCGGAACCCTAAAAATGGACTAACTATCGTTCTCGTATGCATGACGTGATATATTTGGCGTGTTCAGTACTGATCTAGTGTCGGTCAAGGAAAATCAATTATCAGTCGACGGCAACAATACCAAACGACCACTTCACGTGACTAGCGCGCTATAATCTGTACAATCTGACGTGTATTATTACTAGAATACTTGGAAAACCATCATTAACTACACGATGTAAGTTCTCTATGCAAACATTAAAGATGCTTACTGAAATTAAATAGTAAAGTTTGTTTTTGTAAAATAATACATACTTATATTATATTAGTTTTTTAACTACAGTAGACCCGTGGTAATCCGACAAACATTTTGCAGGGCGATGTCAGATTATCGAATTTGTCAGATTATAAAGTACTGCCTACTATTACTGCTTAAGACCCTCTATAGTCCGGAATTTTTTGAATAAGAGCACCTTGTAATCCGACAAATTACAAATCAAAGAATCAGTTTGAAGTACAATCAACAGTGATAGGCGTGTCGGATTACAGGGGTCACCGGATTAGACAGGGGCCGGATTACCGCGGGTCCACTGTAAATACTTTTTAATAAATTAGCTTCAACATATTAACGGCCCACTACTGAGAACGGGTCTCTCCTCTACCATGCTGATGTTAATTTCCTTTCAAACAGAAACCAATTTGTCGACCCCTGTGGCGCAATGGTCACCATGCCGGACCGCGCTGAGGGTCCTGAGTTTGATTCCCAGCGAGGCAGAAATATTAATGATGAGTTTGTATTTCTGTTCTCGGTCTGGGTGTGCTTGTCGACACGACACGACACGACGTGCACGACACGGGGAATCCTAGTGTGGGGCTATGAGTGTGAAGCGTTATTATTAATAATTTTTTTTATGGAAATAGCCGGCAAACGAGCTGACGATCCACCTCATGGTAAGTGGCTATCGTCGTCCATGGACATCAGCAACACCAAAGGCATCAGCGATGCATTGCGGCCAAGAGAGAAGAAAAAAAAATTACCCAGTTAAAAATTTAATTTCAAGACGAAAATAAAAGCCTCAGTTGTAAACGTCATTGATCCTAAGAGACTTTTTTCTTTTAAACCAACTGATTGTAAGTTTGTAAGTTGTTAGCTTCTACTTTAATGGATGGTTGATGCTCAAACTTCAAGAGAACTAACTATACAATGGTTCTACCATTTCACAACTTAAGGAATTAAAAATTGTTAGAAAGTAAAATCCCAAAGGCTCAGATCTGATTATAGGAGACCCTAAGGAGTAATCGAGCAAGAGAATTAAAAAAACTTGATTGAAAATTAAAGCAGGAGATTTTCCAGATATTTTGAAGTATTATGGACGAAGGATTATAAATTCAATTTCGGATTTACAAGAAATTTCCTGCCATTGTTTCTCGCGTAATCGACTTTTCGTGTCGCCGATCCGAATTCAGAAATAGGAACTCATGAAGCAGACATAAACATCTGCAAAAGATACGAACCTTCAGCGACGTCTAAAACGGACCTGTTTAAATTATGTAAACGGCTTAAAATATTCCATAATAGGCTTAAAATATTCCTTATTACACGTTCATTTTCAGACGTAACTTGTTTATATGTATAACAAAATACATACACATACATTTTAAATCTGGATCGTCATAAAAGGTCTTATTACGTATGTAACTTGTTCACAAACATCTCTTTCTTTCTTTTTCTTCTCTATTTCTTGGCTGGCAACGCATCAGTGATGCCTTTGGTGTTGCTGATGTCCATGGCTGACGATAGACACTTACCATCAGGTGGATCATCAGCTCGTTTACAGGCTATTTACATAAAAAAATACATCTTCAGTAAATATAGATAGATCATAGTAGCTCAATACACTGCATAACATGTTTTAAGACGTTACATGATTTATTAATGACAATGTAATCCTCTTTGCCTGTACCCTCTACCAAATAAATACCAAATAAATTTTATCATGGAATGAAGTGCTTCAGGAAATTATTTATTATCATTTTAAAAGTGTTTTCACTGATAAAACACATAATCAGCTGGATTTAAATGTTTTCCGGGTTGCTCGCAAAGTCAAACCAACAATGTCACAAAAAATTGTAAAACATTTTACTATGTTTTAACTTTGTTTTTTACTCGTCGACACAAAAAATGAACTTTATTTCATTTCAGTGTTTTAATTTATTTCACTGCAAACAATTAAATGTTCTAATGAAATCATTTAGAATGTCTTTCATTTCGCCCCCAAGCCGAGTTAAATCGCTCCTTAGTGGTTGCTTTGTTCGTAATTTTTGGAGTCATAGTAAAACGTAATCATTTTTTAACCGACTTCAAAAAAGGAGGAGGTTCTCAATTCGAGTGTTTTTTTTTTATGTTTGTTACCTCAGAACTTTGGACTGGGCGAACCGATTTTGATGATTCTTTTTTTAATCGAAAGCTGGTTGGTGGCTGTCATGTGGTCCCACATAAATTTTATTGCGATCTGACAATGGCATCCATGAGAAAACTACATAAGTCGTAAATTTGTGTTAAGATGTGCGCGACAAATTGACGAATAACTCAATATCACGCCAACCGATTTCGATGATTCTTTTTTTAATCGAAAGCAGGCGCTTGTCATGTGGTCTCACATAAATTTGAACGAGATCTGACAACTATGTAGTTTTTGAGACTTTGAAGTCGGTTATTTTTTGTTAGTAAAATTTAGATTATTTATATTAAGAAGAGAAACAATAATATTTGACTGGATAAAGAATTAACTAATTTCAATCTTACGTAATTATAACAATGCTGCCACAGAAACGCGGTAATCTCATTCCACAGAATGTAACGCGCAGTGAATTATAAGTTTTTCTCATTCCAACACGCATAATTACGTAATCACTGTAGAAATGACCCACAAAGTACTTGAATGACCTAAAATAACAGGTCAGTAAATTGGAACAGATTAATTTATCAGATTACGTTGAAAGACGGGAAATCGAAGTCAAAGATTTTAGGGCGCCATTTGTAATTCCATTTAAGCTACAAATCAAGTAATTGGCATTATAAAAGTTCCGTATTGAATGAACGATTTCAAGACGATAAAGAAAATATCAGGTACATTAAGGTACCTTTGCGCACATTATAAAGAACTATTAGTTCCACGGGTTTCCACGATTATTTTCCTCCACCGTTCAATTGATAAAACGTACAATATGTTATTGTGACATATAATTATGCATTCAATAAAAACATTGTATTGAAAATAGAAACCAACATTCAAGCCAGTTCACTGCTACTTACAGTTCTTTATTTAATATTAAAAATTATCTTAATTCTGGCAATCAACAATGCTGGCTCAATTCACCAATATGGAGAATTCTCAGTCAAGTTTCCTCATTATGTATTCTTTTACTGAATCACTTTTAACTATCATCGCTTTCAACCTTTAAAACATTACTAACAGAGTTACAAGTTAGTTTCTACTTTTAGACGGAACATTTCTACAATTTTATTCTTAAGTTTGTTCTTGACTGACTTCTTACACAAGTGAGAATAAAGATTGCGGCAGACCTCGCTAAGATTGGAATTTTCTTATCAAAAGCAATGCAAATGAGCTGGAATTCTAAGAATATAATTGGCACTGTACGAATCGCGGGATGACTTAATTGCGTTCATAATGATGGAATTGATGCGTCTTATAAAAACTTGACGAAGAGAGGAGAAATTAAAAGTATGTTTCAGTGTTTTTATACCCTAATATCTAGCCAGCTATGGAAGGAGTCGTTAAATGCCAAGTGGTCACTCTTATCTATCAGCAATTACTCTTTATACCTTGGAGAACCTATTCTCAGAGCGCTACAGGAATATATTTTATTATTTCTCCTAATCTCACAAGTGTTTTTGAAACCAAAGCCTACATGGTGACTTCTTCAACTGTAACTTTATCCTATCAGCGATTCCTAGGGCTATGAGTTGTCTTATCGCGTCTTGTCGTAGTAGCAGATCAACTAGCAGACATAAGCATTCCTACAGAATAGCATTTATTGACCTGACGTGGCCGAAAAATGTTGTGTCTTCACAATATGTTGATCATGCTATATATTTACACTAGCTGTGCCCCGCGGTTTCACCCGCGTTAATTTGTGGAATAAACTAACTACTAAAATATATATTATGATGTTATACAGCCTATAGCCTTCCTTGATAAATGTACCTAATCGTTTATTCTTCATTTATATTTTATTCCTTTAACGACCTTTCCCTTCTAAGCTTCGGGGCTTGTTAGACTTCACGATTTCCGTCAAGACGGTTCTCGAGATGAAAGAAAACATCTTTCCCCGAGTCGTCCATTACGTGTGGGTGTTACGTTTACAGTAAAAACATTGTCAGATAGCCCTTTGTGTACTTTCCTTCCACAAAAATGAACACGACCTTAAAAGGCTGATTAAATTTTTATGTCGGATAAGCGTAAAGCATGTCATCATCATCATAATCCATTTCTGTACCACTGCTGGGCTTGGGTTTCCTCTTTTAGTATGAGGAGTATTGGCCATAGTCCACCACGCTACTCAAGTGCCAATTGGTAGACTTTACACACCTTTAGGCAAATTATGAAGAATTCTCAGGTGTGCAGATTTTCTCACGATGTTTTTGTTCAACAATCCAAGTTATAAATAACTTCTAATAAGAACATAACTTTTTTACAGATATACAGACACACAGATACATAGATACACAGACACGTCATACTTATAACACCCATTTGTTTTCGTCGAGCGTTAATAAAGCAAATTTCCGAAATTTTGGTAGAAGCTTAGAACATTACAAGTGTAAGTATATCAGTGGTATATTTTTGAATAATTTGAATTGAACTCTGAATACTTACTTATTATAAGGCCAGTTGGTTTGTTAACGGTTACTTATATGACTCTGCAGAAAGCTCTAACGTTGTTATAAATATAATTTTAATAATAACGAATATTCAAGTTCACTTTCAGATTTAAACAGGCAAGTTACACGAACTATGTTAGTTCAGCTCCTCTCTCAATGGAAATTATATTAATTAACACCAACTTTGCCTTCGTTCTTCAGCCGACCTACTTCTGAATAGTTAAAATTAATTATTTAGAACATAATTAGAGTTAAAACAAGCAATCTTTAAGTTACTTTCACGTCATAATAAATAAATGATAATAAATAAATGAATAACAGGCACAGTGATATAAATAAATTAACAACGATTGAAAGTATTTAAATTAAAAAAATTGAATTAGGACACGAATTCGTTATTATATAATTATAATTAATGTTATTTAGTTACCTGTAGTGAAATATTTCACTTATTACAGAGTAAAATGTGTGTATTATTGACCTTCTGAACACTACAACACCTAATTAGTTGAAAGTTAAAATGTACGACACGAATAATCAGTTTCTTTTTCGGTCATCAACAACAAAATGCCTGATCACATTGTCCGACTCTTCCTTGTTTTGTTGAAGTCGTAATTGTCTAACGAATAGCTATTGTTTGGCTAAAGCTACAGCGAAAAATCTGGTAAATTGGACCGGAGTGGAAAACTTTTCGTCTTATTTCCCCGAAACAAAGATGACAGAATTAGCTCATGTCAAAATTACTGAATAGGTTGGTGTACAAAAATTATTGGTACAGAACTCGTTTTCACTACATCCTTGCCACATTGTAGCGACAAAACATGGTATGTACAGCGGGGCATTTTTATATAATAAATACCCAAAAAACTAATAGACATCGCAGAGTAAGTGTTCACCATCGTGAATCGTCCGTCAGTAACATAAAAAATAGAATATTGTATACAAGCAAAAAAGTATATTTCCCATTTTACCTCCTCAGTATTATTTTGACAAACTTATAGCGATTAATTTTACTCGAGTATTTTATGAAATGGTTTTAAAGACACTGCACACACACAGTGTTTTTTTATTTCATTTATTTTATTTTATTTAAAACTAACATTACAGGTATCCCCAAATTATAAGTGTACCTAATTATGTTTAAATTGTTACAATAAAAAATAAAGTAAATTCAGTCAGCTATCCCTTAAATAAAATATTCAGCATTAAACGCAATTTAAATATTCAGTTCAAAAATTCAATAATAATAAGCTCTAATTATTTATTTTAAATGTCATCAATAGTCAATTGTAAAGTAATAAAACATACGGTGTTGTTTCTACAATAAATACGGGCACTAGACCGTGAAAATTCGTCAATATATATAAGTAAATTGTGTAATTCCATGTCAATATTAATTTTCTCCGTATTTTAGCGTTCAAGCTGCACGTTATCTAAATTAATTAACCTTAGTCTAAACCGTAATTGCTTTTACGAACTTGAAATCACCAAAGTTTGACAAGCTATTAGTTGAAAAGGTTAGATGACGACTTTGTCATTACATTACGTATTGCTTGCGTTTCAATTTACGTTGTTGGAATAATAACACAGAAGAAATAATAGTACTTATAATAAATAAATAAACGTTTACACACTCATACCCCAGCAAACGCTTACACACTCATACCCCCGCAGTAGGTTATTACCTGTGTCGCGGGTGGCATGGACGAAACATATAACACATCACAATGAAATAGGGTATAAATATGATAAGCAACTGAATTAATTTCAGATGACATTGGTGCGCGCATTTCAAGAGAGACATCATGAAAGCCAACCGAGAAATCCATAATTGATACCGAACGCAACAGGTAACCAAAATCATACTAGTACAGTATGGAAATATATTTTTGCCAACGGGAACATTGAATACGGCACTCGAAACGGTGGAATAAATTGGCTCCAATCCGAAATTGGGTCAACTGAAGAACACAGGGAAAACTTCATAGGGTTTAATTAATATAATTACGCTGCTGAGAGGGCGGGGAGCAAGACCGAGAAGCTTAAAGCTTAAAGAGGTTAAAGTTGATCAGAAAATGGAAAAATGTCTCAATCTCTTACGCTTATAAATGCTGATGTTGTTTAAATTATAATGGGGCTTGTATCAAAATATAATTGTATCCTTTTTTCTCCTTCTACTGAATTTTTGAGATTCTTGCGTGCAAGTAGAGAGAAGGATACGGTTAATAGACAGTTACAGATAATAAGATAATCAACTTTTATGACAGACTGAAATCATGTACTTACAAAAAAAGCGGCCAAGTGCGAGTCGGACTCGCCCATGAAGGGTTCCGTAGTAGCAAATAACATAATATAAAAGTTCTTGAACTTGTAACTTTGATCGAGGTAAATTGTGGTTTACGATTTATGACGTATTAAAAAAAACTACTTACTAGATCTCGTTCAAACCAATTTTCGTTGGAAGTTTGCATGGTAATGTACATCATATATTTTTTTTAGTTTTATTATTCTCTTATTTTAGAAGTTACGGGGGGGGGGGGGACACACATTTTACCACTTTGGAAGTGTCTCTCGCGCAAAATATTCAGTTTAGAAAAAAATGATATTAGAAACCTCAATATCATTTTTGAAGACCTATTCATAAATACCCCACACACATGGGTTTGATGAAAAAAAAATTTTTAAGTTTCAGTTCTAAGTATGGGGAACCCCCAAAATTATTGTTTTTTTTTCTATTTTTGTATGAAAATCTTAATGCGGTTTACAGAATACATCTACTTACCAAGTTTCAACAGTATAGTTCCTATAGTTTCGGAAAAAAGTGGCTGTGACATACGGACGGACAGACAGACAGACAGACAGACAGACATGACGAATCTATAAGGGTTCCGTTTTTTGCCATTTGGCTACGGAACCCTAAAAAGAGCAAAACGAAAATAACAATGCGAATGCTTTCACCGCAGAATATTATACTCAGAGGTAATGGACTCGAGAAACAGACTTTTTGATATAAAAAGGAGCTCGGGGATAAAAAAATTAGAAGTGAACAACCCCTGAAGGCTTCAAAATGCCGGAAAGGTTCACTCCAGTTGGATAGATAAGGCGCGTAAGGGACGAAACAGATTATTATCCTAAACAAACCGCAAGAGATGCGAGTACAAGTGAATTAGCTGATTTTGAATTAGATTGGCTTATTGTTTACATAATAGCAAGGGGATTATCTATAAAGTTGAAAGTGTATGAAGTCTGTCAATCTGCACTTGGCTAGCATGGAATCATGACCTGTAGATATCCCTCACATTGAAAGGGGAGTCCCGAGACCAGCAATGGAACAATGGATTATGGTGATGACAAAAGGATTCAAGGATATGTCGATTATTTAATTTGTCGTGTTTGTCAATTTATTTCTTTACGTGCTGATTCGAGCTTCACAGTACATAGCTACATAGATGTATACGTATATATAGTTGAAAAAACTGTGTGTATAGCAGACCTGTCGTGTAATAAAGCCTAGTTAACTTAAAATAAACAGTATTATAGTATATTATAGTTTACTTGGCGCTAAGTTTGGTTATCTGTTATTTTGAACTTTCATCGCTCAGTAACTACCGTGTTTCAAACTTGTAGCCCCAAAGGAGTTAACCGATGTTTCATAATCTGTTCTGGATGGTTGTACCTACATTCAAGGGACGCTTAATTTTACATGTTCACGACCTCTTATCCGACGAGCCGTGAAATTATTACCATTTTGACACTTAGGCAAATATTTGAGGAGGGATTTTATGGTCTTTTATGTTATACAAATAAGGTGTAATAATGTTTTTAAAGTGAGGTTGATTCTGAATTTATAAAATCAAATTGAAATTCTACTTCATAATAATTTTTATCTATAGATTTTGATATTTAAGATAAACCCCGATACTGAAATTCGCCAGAATCGATCTACTGGTTTGAGAGAACTACTCTCTAAATACTGCTCTTCCGCCATCCAGGACAACAGGAGGCATCCTTGCGATCCAAATGAAGATATATTACCTTGCCATTTTATCGAGTACGTACCTACGCTCGAGTTTCCACTATAGAGAGAATCCTGATGTGAGATTAACAGTCCTTACAATTCAAATGCCTATACAACGACATGTCATTTTAATTAATAAATAATTAAATAAATTTTATTGTATCGTAACCTATTTCCTACTAATATTGTAAATGTCAGGCTCAGGACCGGTCAGAGTGGCGGAAGTTAGGGGAGGCCTATGTCCAGCAGTGGACCTACAAAGGATGATGGATGGATGGATGGATGGATGGATTGTAAATGTGAAAGGCAATGACAATGTACGGATGTGTTACTCTATCAATTAACTAGTGAACGGATTTTCATGAAATTCTGCATACAACTAGACCATGACTGACCTCGAATAAGGTATAGGGTATTTATTATCCCATATAATTCTTGACAAAAATAACCGACTACAAAATTAGGGATAACTCAAAAACTACTAGTCATATCTCGCTCAAATTTAAGTGGGACCATATGACAAGCACTAGCTTTCGATTAAAAAAAGAATCTTCAAAATCGGTTTACCCAGACGAAAGTTCTAAGGTAACAAACATAAGACAAATACAGTCGAATTGAATACCTCCTTTTTTGAAGTCGGTTAAAAAACGAGGGCAAAGTCGCGCCCAGAGCTCTACAAAATAAATAAAGTGTTCAAGTCGTAGTATGTAGAAATGCTTTACCTCTCTCAAGCAAATTATGCCGGCACGAGTATTCCATATCAGTACGTATATAATAATTAATGTTCAATCTCGAGCTATCAACAGGTGCGATTAAATTCGAGCAGCTACAAAGGTCAGTGTGTGAGGGAATTGCAAATCAGACGGTCCATACGTGGTCCATATGCAATGCGTTTGCAATATTCATACCGGAATGTGGCTGTGACAGTGGTGACGCCACGCGACGCGTGCATACCGAATGGTAGCAAAACTCGAAACTCGGGGAGTGGGAATTATACTGTATATTTTACAAGCTAACGGTTAAAAAATATACGCTTTTAGTGTTTGTTACAGTGTGACACCGGGGGGCAATTCTCATTTCGTAGAGATACATGTCTAACAGAGATATCTCGAAAAAACATGGCCGACCTCGAATAAAACGAGGCCAATCGGCCATGTTTTTTCGACATATCTCTGTTAGACATGTATCTCTATGAAATGAGAATTGGGGTTCTGAGTGTAACAAGTCAATTCATGCTTATTCCAAAAATGCATTGTCTTCAGAACAAAAGCAATATGTGCCACATAAGCCACAGATAAACATACAGTTACACATAGGTACCTACTCTGTTTTCGTCGGGGGTTGAAAAATAAATAAAACCGTTCAAAAAGAAAAGTCCTGACTCATTGACTGACTCATTAATGCTCAATTAGAACCCTTGAAGCGAAAAAAAAATTACACGCAGTTTTGCTTTCTAATGTAGATAAGTCTAAAAGCAATTTCTGATTTATATTTACCATCACAAGCACAGAAACGAATGTAATTCAAGTTTCAAACTCAAATTCTAATCATTTATTGCCAGAAGTTGGCTGGCTGGCTTCAACCCGCACACTCCACCACGCTGCTCCAGTTTAGATTCGTGGAGGAGGTAGTGGCCAACCCAAGTGCCTGAAGTTTTCAAGCCCTTCGAGGGCCTCCGACATGGCTTAACGACTGTTATCTTACGATAGCAACTGGGACCAATGACTTTACCTGCCACTAGCGGTCCGTCTACCGACCGCGCCCACTGTTGCTTAACTTTGTCGATCACTTATGGTGGCCACTCACGGTCAGTCCATCGCGTCAAATGGCGTGATATACAGCCAAAATTTGATCGTGAATGTGAAAAACTGATGGCGTGATTTAAAAAATTTGTATGTCCAATCGCGCCATTTTGACATATTATGTCGTTTGGCGTGGCTCCAAAAATGACGCGATGGAATGACCGTGAGTGACCACCATTAGGATCACAGAAGCCGAGCTATGAGCACTGATACAAGTTACATAGTGCAGATTACCTACTTTCTTGTAGTTTACTTCATCGCCCACGGGAACATAAATATTTAGTTTAATAGACAAAAATCTATAAAAGTACAAATATATATTTCAAATACCAACATTAAAATGATTGGTTGTTACTGTGTAACAGCAAAATCAGTCAGAATATGAAACTCATTTCAATGAGATTCTATGAAGTACCCATTAACATAATGCTTCGGCCGCATTACAGTTTTGTTATTGGTATAGATTTCAGTTTTCTAGGTTAGCGTAACGTTGTACTGAGCGGGTAAAAGGTAGCCTACATAATTATAATGTCTGACGTTTGCCCTTATGACCGCAGCGCGCTATGTAATGAGAATGAGTTATGCCAAGCGCGTCTGATATGCTTTCGGCGACGTATGTTTCATATTACGCGTTAAATTGTTATCGTGGTACCATATTTGGGAGTCTATTTCAAATTCAGGGCCTGCAGTGGCCTTGAGGACTTGGCGATACAGTGTCTATCGACAAGGGATTGGGTTCAAATTGCAATGGCATATACTCGTAGGTACCTAGTTTGAACCCATTAATTATTTTACTTTAAAAAAAATTTGCTGATTTGCCTCATTTATTCATTACCTTATCTACACTTTCTAAGTTATTCAAAAAGTCGTTACCATTAAGGTCGGCGTACTTATTTTTCCCCTTAACTACCTTGTAACATCAAATTTTCAGCGGCCCGTCGAAGCCTTCGCCCGATTTTCGTAATTACAGACTTGGAAGTGTAATTTATCACTTGCCGGTTAAGGTATAGTGAAACACGTAGGTACTGAAGCGTAGAGGCCCCGAAACGATCTCTTGGGATTTGTGTAATTGAAGACGCATATTATATGTATAAGCAATACATATCTTCTTGAGTAAATCCACAATACATATAATGGGTTGTTAAAGGAAGCCTATAGTCAGCGGCGTCAGCGCGTTCTTCATTTCCATGAAACGCCTTTGTAGTTAGTAAAAATATCAGACTTATCAGAACAATGCTTGCCGGAGTAATGAGGTACTTTTTGGTCTCCATTGGCAATTGGCCATGCTGAATGATAAGTACCAATGCTCAGTACTAATAATTCAACATGGCGACGCTGATCTCACTCAGTTCGTATAAGAGAGAAAGAGATGGCGCTACTTTTATAATATTTTTGTGTAATGTTCCGACTTCCGTCGAGCCTTTCTACCTTTTCAAAATCATTGAGCACGAATTAAGAATTTATTACCCAAGTCACAGGCAGGGGCGGCTGTACTTTAAGTGCACTCGTGCGCCGAACTGCCAGATTTCAATGTTTAGAAAAATATAAAAATAAATGTTTAATAGTGTCTGATTAACGATCTATTCAATATTAACGAAATTATGATGAACCAATTTAAGCTCTTTGATAAAGTATTAAGACTCATTATCGCGAAAATCGCTGTAAAATGATTCACGGTGCGCTAGCCAAAGCGCACGGCGAATGCTCATACAAATTCTATGAGATGCAACCGAAAACGCCTGGCGCGTGAGACAGAGCTAGTTCAATAGAAAATGTATGGCGAATTAAGACCACTCTGGTGCGCCGCACCAGAACCGAAGATTACCGAGGTTTGACGAAATTCGCGCGCGCTACGTGGCGTCGCTAGCTAAAAGGAGTTGCGTTTCTTTACATTCTGCAAGGATTTTCAGTAGGTATTACAATATTATAGTTACTGAATTGTGGGACATTGTGTGTGAGTAAATAGGTGTGAAAATGTGTATTAAACTTTAACATCGACTATTTTGAAAGCAATAATGAAACTTCAACAAAAATTGGAATTAAAATCGGCAGGATTATTTTTCAAACACTCATTTAAGGACACTTTTAAGACGAATATAACGATACAAATCCATCCAGCCGTTTAAAGGGTCTACGCGCGAAAATCATAACTGTTCTTTGGCAGTCGTTAAAAATAAAAATACGCTGATACAGTGCACCATCACTTCTAGGATCCACCAGCCGCCACTGGTCACAGGTAATGTACGTTGGCAAAGTAAGTCTGCAGTTCTCAAATACAACATACCTACTGGTTGGCGCATTGGTTGGCACCCGCTCAACCCGCGCCGGACTCCAGCCAAGAATAACATCCAACTTAACATGTCCTACTTCTATTTAAAGTTAGCTTCGATCTGTCACTTAGCTTTGTGGAACTTGGATCGTCGGACCTGGCTAGGTAGAAGGAAATTAGACGAATTGGCATGGTAGATCTGAAAGTGCACCAGTTAGTCAGATCTGATATCATTGGTGTTCAATTCAATGCACTATACTACACAATGCACATAATCACTCTGTAAGGCTAAGTGAGTGTTCATACTGAACTCGCGGGCGCGGGCGCGGGCGCGGTCGCGGGCGCGGTGGCGGATTCGTGTTCACACTGGCCGCCAGGCGTTTGCGCGATTGTGACATGTTGTCAGAGGTTGAAAACATGGACGACGATCTTTTTTTAACCGAAAATTCGTACCTAAAGTTCCATTTAGGTACTCACCCTCCATATCAGGAAACAATTCAGCAATTTCCTTCCATAGTTTATTATGAATGTTTCTGTTCATAAGATTCCTGTGTTTATTCTGCCAAATCTGAGTTCAAATCAAATCAGTTCTAGCCTGAATAGTACTAATAAACTCTTCTGTATTGAAGGACATGATCTTAGATGAAAGAACAACCCTTTAATCTGGGGACATAATGAATTCATGTGCTATCGTTTCTAGCGACAAGTTCAAAATGGTTGAACTTACCTGACATAATCGCGCGTTCCGCCGCTAGTTCAGTGTGAACACACTCATACATTCTCATACGTTTGATATTGCCGCTAGCGGGCCGCGCGCGGTTGTCGCTAGCGTGCCCGCTACTTACACCGCACGTGCGTTTTGTATGTGAACACTCTCATAGTAGTTCATATGTTTGAAATTTCGCGACCGCGCCCGCGACCGCGCCCGCGAGTCAGTATGAACAAGCACTAAGTCGTAGAGTTCAAGTATTTACTCTTTGAGAGATGGTTCCAAACTCCAGTTTTAGATAGATAGATATATAACTCTATTGTTTGCACACCACATATGATACAATAGTACAAGAATAACAATAAAGATGGAAGTACAAAACAACAGGCGGCCTTATCGCTACATAGCGATTTCTTCCAGGCAACCTATATGAAGGGTACTTATGTAGAAAAACATAGAGGGTATCGGCGTGCGTGAAGTCAACAGAGAATAAAAAATAGATAGATATAAACAAAAAAAAACTTGAGAGGTGTTAAGGGACACCAGGATGGAACGAAGTGCCTTGCAGTCAGTACTAGGATAGCAAAAACATGCAGCAAGTGTGCCAAAACAAATCTAAGGTATTAAATTTCGTGAGAAATTTGCTCACTCGCTTGCATGTTTTTGCTATCCTAGTACTCTGGCTTGCTTTCTATGTAAAAAAAACTATGACGGCAAAAAGTGTCGTTACAACTTTTCGTTACCGGCAAAAAGCGTCGTTACCACTTTTCGTTACCAAATTTTCCGCCTAGCCCCCTTTCGCAACGCGCGATAAGGAACTTCGTTCCAATAAACAAAAAAGAAATAAAAACTTAACACTTTAACACTTGGTTCCATTTTGACTCAGGAACCCTTAAAAGATAGGATTGACAGTCACGAGGTCAACAACAAGAATATATAACTACCGTCCGAACTCAAATAATGAGATAAGGACAGACGATGTAAGGCTAGACGATGTATGGAACACAGTTAGGACGAGGCCGATTTAGAAGTTTGTCCCTCGTATAAAATACCCTAATATATTTTCGAAGTTACAGAGGATTTATTTAATTTATAGCGCGTCGGATAAATGTAAAAATATGTCCAATTTGAATTTTTTTTTATTGGGTAGGTCGGGTAAATCGAAGTAGGGTAAGTCGGGGCAAAATATGACAGATAACATATTATGCTACTACTAATGATGTCCATCGTATCGGGGTATTAGGGAGGCCATACACGATCAAGTGTACTTGATGAAGCGTCAAGCGGACTTGATGGGGCATCGAGTATACTTGATCGTGTATGGCCACGATATAGCTATCTGCCATTTATTTGTATCATGCACACTGGATGACGCGTCAAGTCAAACTGCAAATTTGACAATACAAACTGCAGACTTGACAAGTATACTTGATCGTCTATGGCCTCCGTTAACTAGAGGCCGAGTGAGATGCATCAATATTAAAGCTACACCTACAAGAATTCTGCATGTTGTTATGATAAAAAAAGCGGCCAAGTGCGAGTCGGACTCGCCCATGAAGGGTTCCGTAGTAGCAAATAACATATTATAAAAGTTCTTGAAGTTCGTTGTAACTTTGATCGAGGTAAATTGTGGTTTACGATTTATGACGTATTAAAAAAAACCTACTTACTAGATCTCGTTCAAACCAATTTTCGTTGGAAGGTTGCATGGTAATGTACATCACATATTTTTTTTAGTTTTATCATTCTCTTATTTTAGAAGTTACAGGGGGGGGGGGGGGGGGACACACTTTTTACCACTTTGGAAGTGTCTCTCGCGCAAAATATTCAGTTTAGAAGAAAATTATATTAGAAACCTCAATATCATTTTTGAAGACCTATTCATAGATACCCCACACGCATGGGTTTGATGAAAAATTTTTTTTTTAATTTCAGTTCTAAGTATGGGGAACCCCCAAAAGTTATTGTTTTTTTTCTATTTTTGTATGAAAATCTTAATGCGGTTCACAGAATACATCTACTTACCAAGTTTCAACAGTATAGTTCCTATAGTTTCGGAAAAAAGTGGCTGTGACATACGGACGGACAGACAGACAGACAGACAGACATGACGAATCTATAAGGGTTCCGTTTTTTGCCATTTGGCTACGGAACCCTAAAAAGATAAAGTAGATGGTATCTTTGAACTATAAGATTTATATATAAAGTGCTGGATATTATTTATTTCGTATCAATGCGTAGTTATGTTGCAACGGCGACGGTAATAACAAAAATCCTCATCATTATCATCTTCCTGGCCATTTCCCAATTTTATTTTGGTTCGGCGCAACTGTTTCTTCATCAGCCGTCATTTCTACAGTAACACTCCTATCTTTCATATTATTATCATCTCTCACACAAGCCACCTTAATGACGAAGATCATAAAAAAAAATTGTGTGCTTCTAATATTAAACTACTAAGTTGAACGATTTTGCAGACACACTACAAAATGTTTACATGGGAACGAGCCACAGTGACTCGCCAGCTATATTTTGGCTGTGCTCCCTTGGCATCACTACAATCAGGACGCGAGGAAGATAAGCCAACAGACGCCTGGGGTTTACAAATGCGCTACGAAACTTACGAGAAGTATTCAATATACTTCATTATTCATTAGTGTCTCTTATTTCCTCTGCTCTATATTCACTAGAGATTTGGATTAAGAGATCTGCTTCGAATCCTGTATATTGGTATGTTTTATTTTATAAAGTTTTTTTACGCCGTAAGTGACGGCTTCAGTGCCCTAATTAAATGGTTTTAACAGCTTGTCCTGTTTGTTTGGGTCAAATCTTGTAATCTGAATCCCATCAAAAACATAAATGTAAAGTGAGAGTCAATTTCAAAAAAAAAAAAAGAATTGAGATCTAAATGGGTGCCAATTTCTGTGTAGAAAAGCCTAAAATTTTGGTCACAATAACATGTAATTCAAGCTCCACATTTGACTTGGTTAGTTTTCACGTACCTACCTAGGCTATATTATATCTATGTAATTAGCTTCGTCAAATCTGTTAGGTTGATGGCGTATGACACTCTTCTCTAATTTGGTTTGTTGGTTGCTAACTAAAGAAAACTAGCCAAGTCAAATGTAAAGCTTGAATTACATGTTCTTGTGACTAAAATTTTAGGCTTTTCTACACAGAAATTGGCACCCATTCAGATCTCAATTCTTTTTTTTTTTTGAAATTGACTCTCACTTTACATTTATGTTTTTGATGGGATATCATTACTTTTTGTATAGAAATTATTAGTAAGTACTTATTCATAACGTTACTGATTAATTTTAATACATGAACTGTTATAGTGCTCTTCAACTAAATCTGTAGTTAGTGCGCCGTGGTCCGAAATACGGTACCTATTATTTCATTAATTATAAGTAATGATCTTCCACTATTGATGTCCGCTAAATATTGAAATAATAATTAATACTAAATCCCAATTATAATATCGTAATAAATACGAAAGTCGACTATACTCTTATTAGTTACGAGTGACCGCCCTCGCTTTGCTTTGGTTTTGTTATTTTTTTACACCTTGGGTTACGTTATTGGAGTTTTATTAAGGATTCCTAATTTATTGAAAATATAAAATAGCCTATGTCACCCGGGGATAGTGTAGCTTTCCAACAGTGAAGGAATTTTTCAAATCGGTTTCGTAGTTTCGGAGCCTATTCAATGCAAACAATCAAATCTTTCCTCTATAAACTATTAGTACAGATAAGTTGTTTATGTTCGATGACATCGTGCAACAATAAATTTTGAAACAATACTTCGAATTACTTTAAACTGGTATAATTACGGAAATAATACAAAATTTTGTGGTGTAATCTTGTAGATTAGAGAAAAATAATTTTCCACACATTAAAAATAAAACGACGTAATACACTGGAAATAACGTCTCCTGACGAACCACTAATCTTCACGTAAATGTATATGTGCTGTGCACTTCTCACAGGCGCTTGGGACACTGAACATCTTCCTCCCGTTGAAAGCTTCAGAAAGTACTAAAACTGATATGTTTCGTTATATATTCACCTTGGAATCCACATAATGACCAGATGTCATCAATTTTGATTGCTACTCTTAAACAGGCATTTTAAGTAAGTGTTCCTAATAGAATCAATTTTTTGAAAAATTATCATAAATTGATAAAAATTTACTACTTTCAGATTTATTCCTTTATATTCACCCGACTACCTATCTGCATGCCAAATTTTAACTTTCTAGGTCACCTGGAAGTTGGATATAGTTTTGATCTATAGGTCAGTCAGTGTTAAATTTCTCGATTTTTGGACGTTAATATATAAATAACCGTTTACGATGTGTTTATGAAATTTAGAAGACGTATGTATTTTGCAAGTCTTAATAAATGAGCCAAATTTGACAGGTTTATGTTGAATAGTTTTTGAGTTATGAGGTGGTCAAAAGTGGCTCCAAATGGTTCGTGTAATATTACACACGGTGCTGCTCGTCAATTCTGTTAGCTAAGAAATTGACTTGACACGCTCCGCGTGTCTAGATAAGAACTAGTTACTTCCTTTCATCCCACGAAGTTGAAATGCATATTGCTATGGTTCCAATGACAATACATTATTATGATAAGCATGACCTGATAAAACTTTTAGGGTTGACTCCAGACGATGGAACTCCTTGACGGTGACCTGACAGCACGGCACTATAAAACCATTTATTTAGTTTTTAAACTAATATCTTGTTTTTTAAGCAAATAATCGACAAACGTGCTGACGATCCACCTGCTGGTACGTGACTATCGTCGTCCATGGACATTATGCATCTCCTTATGTTCAAGGAAACCAAAGCAAGGCTGTTGTTATAATGAATTGTGTAATAAATAATGACATATTAATAAAAATTTAAAATTTTTAAGTATACTCAAAATAAATTCCTGCAGCAAAACTCTGTTCCAACTATTATAATTATGACACAATCCTGCAGTACGTAGCTACAGTTTATATCGAAAGACTCTAGAAAATGTCATGGTTTCTGTTAAATCAATATTTTAAGCAAGTACTCGCACAAGGTTAAACGCGATAAATAAATCGATTTGCACCCCACTTCCAAGTTCGCAACGCGTAATACAAGTCTTCCTAACGACCTATGATTGTTAATTGCAGGCATACCTAATCTATTTGAGTTCATATAGCGACGTCTTGTGAGTCACGGATATCGCTCTCAAAGGACTTAAGCTAGCTCTTAAGTTCTTAAATTGAATATATTTTTTTAATGGAAATAGCCGGCAAACGAGTTGATGATCCATCTGATGGTAAGTGGCTATCGTCGCCTGTGGACATCAGCAACACCAAAGGCATCACTGATGCGTTGCCGGCCAAGAAACAGAGAAGAAAAAGAATGAAAGAACTGTTCCGATCTGACTGGTTCTGAACTGAACTGATCACCAGTATTATTATTGAACGGATTAAACTGATTAGTTAAGACATAGAGACATAGCAACACAGCGACCTTCAAGTGGTGTTAATACATCATCAGGATATCACGCGAGGAGAAGTTTGGTTTAAATTCTAGGAGTTAGACCTTTTTCAAATGCAAGATAGAATCATACATTAAACATCACACGAACAAAGTCAACGGTATAATGTTGTATTTTATAAAAATGTATTTCGCTGCAATGCTGAGGTTCTCGGGTAAATGGTCCATCATCGGATGACCCCTAATGGTTGCGCAATTTTCTTTTGTGCACGTCTAGATTTAAAACCCCTTTTGAAACACGCTATTCATTTTAATCTTCAGCTTATAAACGATACACGTAACTTATATAGATCCAGAGGTATCTGTAGTTTAATGAAGAGAATTCAATTGCTCTCGGTGGATTTATTCATGCTTCTTGCCAGTGCTTGAATTATTAGTATTGAATTGAATTTTTTATGTTAAGGATTTAGTTCCTGTTCTTATCGATGTATAGCAGTAAATTACAGGCTTTAGAGCTCTTAAAATGTATACTTAATAATTCCACCTATTTACATTAGAATAGTATGAAATGAAATGAAATGAAATAATCTTTTTTTTATTCATGTAGGTATCACTGATACACTTATGCACGTAATTTTTTTAATGACGGCACAAACTGTTGTTTAACTCTAGATTTCTGCCGATTAAGGAACAGTTATTGTTACGAGTTTTTCTATATTTTTGATATTATTTTTCTTTCAAATGTATTCTTTATTCCATTTGAAACTTTAAAAACTAACCTCCAGCATTTCAGCTTAGTATTAAAATTCATATTTCAAAGAACACACCGCACACGAAAGCATTGGCTCGGAAATGTTGTTTATAGTGAAATTGCCTTAAGTATAAATAAATAATTAATCTATCATACAGAGTTCTTGACACGAATCGATTACTGGTTAGAGTAGTTCCTATCTAATATCCTAACTTAACTTCACGTTAGCATCAGAATGTATAAAATATAGACTTATAGCTGTGTACAACCTTAAAGTAGTCCATTAACTTTCCGAAAACCCAAGCACGTTGTAAATCGTACATACTTGATGAAGTAAATTCTTTACTTTATAAGGCAAAACAGAATCTTATAGCATGTTTCTTTTGAGAGTAGGACTTTTTGCAAGCAGAAAAATGTATCACAGTACATAGAACCACTAAGGAAATTCCCATTAAATATTAAAATGAGTTTTATATCTGAATCTGCATCGTTATGTTTCTTAAATTAACAATTATTTTCTACGAAACGTAAATCTAATTACTCACCATCATAAACAACTCCTCTCACGAGCTCATCCGTCTCGAACACAGGATGAGTGATGGTGATGTTGACATCACTATCGGTGTCACTCACTGTAACTATCTCGTCACTGTCACTAGGAATCCTCGCAAAGGCACAAGCATCACCCACCGTCCGTTCACTAACACTCACGTCACTAACCGTTGTTACTTCGTCGTTGGTCGTTGTTTCGTCATAAAGAACTTCGTCTACGGGCACTTCTATGTTCGTTTCTAACTTTGCGTCACTAGATTTGCTGATTTCGTCTAGTTTGAAGTGAGAATCATCAAGGGGTGGGCCAGGCGACCTTCCCGGCGCGGGGTCTCCACTCGGCAAGTTAAGCGTTGAGCAATAAGGCAACGTTGCAAGTATCATGACTGTCATCACGAATTTCACTGTGCATTTCATTTTGAGTTTTGATGAGTTGATTGGATTGATTTCGATGGTCTGACATTTCTCGTTTGTACGGTTACATGCAAAGCTGTTGGGCGCCATGACTATGTACTGCATTCGGGTTTTTTTGGTTCTTGTTTAAGCAGCCTTCTCATTTTCTGTAACAATGAAAACGTTGTTAATAAATTGATTAAAGTATACTTAATAATATGTATATTGTATAAATGAATATATTAATGACAAAGACGCATGGAAACTAATGCCGCATCCAGTTCCGCGTAGGTTAAAACATAATATTATGTAACCTTTCATGATTTTAAAAGATGTGCTGAGGAGTTTCTTTACGGCTTTTCTTCTCCTCCTTGACAAAGCACTTTTCCGAAAAGCTGGTAGATTAAAAAATAACGTGCATAAGTGTATCAGTGATACCTATATGAATAAAAGATTTTGATTTGATTTGATTTGATTTGAATAAGATTAAGCTGAATGTAATGTTTATATTTTCGGTAGTTATTTAAAAGTTGGGTGATATGATAATTAGGAAAACCTTTAATTGGTAGATGATAATTAGATCTTTATATAGAAATATCTTTCAAAACCGAGTGGAAACAACACATATTGACACCTAACAAAAACATATTGGAGTCTCATTTTAAAGTAGGTACGTCCCACATCACTAATAGAAATGTTTCCAAGTAGATACACAAATCCCAAGTATTCCCTTAGTATTAAGATCTTTCTGTGAAGCCTGCAGCCTGCATGGCTGGCTAGCATCTTGGTTCTGAGTAATCGTATTCCGGCTGGGTGACGGAGAATATCAACAACCTACTTTGTGATAGGAAATCTCGTTCTGGCAATAGCAAAATGATAATCTTTACCTAATTTTCCCCCAAATTAGAATCAGCTGTGCTGTGATAATATCCAATTTCAGAAATTGTTTGTCGTCATTATTTTTCCAATTCGGTTCGAATATCGGTCTTACCTTGCGAAAGCAAATTACGGTTTTTGATTTTTTCGTCTCTGGTTAAATTGGTCGTCTGAAATCGTTTTACGAAATTAATTAAAGGCTAACCTTCGAACATTCAATTAACCCACTTAAGCTAGGAACACTTAAATCCAATCTCGAAAAGCAATAATATCAATCAGTTTGTTTTCGAAAACATGTTTTCGAGGGTCCCTTCAAAAAATATTTTCGTTGGAACACGACGCGACTAAGAGATTACTAGTGACTTGCTTTCAGAACAATTTACTCAGTAGCATATTTTATATATCGTAAGATTTTTTCCGCAGTGTTAGGGTATATGCACTCTGCAGTCACGTGAAGGGAGAAAGTTGTATAGGCAATTATCTAGATCTAGACACGCGGAGCGTGTCAAGTCAATTTCTTAGCTAACAGAATTGACGAGCAGCACCGTGTGTAATATTACACGAACCATTTGGAGGCACTTTTGACCACCTCATAACTCAAAAACTATTCAACATAAACCTGTCAAATTTGGCTCATTTATTAAGACTTGCAAAATACATACGTCTTCCAAATTTCATAAACACATCTCAAACGGTTATTTAGATATTAACGTCCAAAAATCGAGAAATTTAACACTGACTGACCTATAGATCAAAACTATATCCAACTTCCAGGTGACCTAGAAAGTTAAAATTTGGCATGCAGATAGGTAGTCGGGTGAATACAAAGGAATAAATCTGAAAGTAGTAATTTTTTATCATTTTATTATAATTTTTCAAAATATTGATTCTATTAGAAAAACTTACTTAAAATGCCTGAAATTTAAGAGTAGCGATCAAAATTGATGACATCTGGTCATTATGTGGATTCCAAGGTGAATATATAACGAAACATATCAGTTTTAGTACTTTCTGAAGCTTTCAACGGGAGGAAGATGTTCAGTGTCCCAAGTGCCTGTGAGAAGTGCACAGCACATATAGATTTACGTGAAGATTAGTGGTTCGTCAGGAGACGTTATTTCCAGTGTATTACATCGTTTTATTTTTAATGTGTGAAAAATTATTTTTCTCTAATCTTGTATGGCGTGTACACCACAAAATTTTGTATTATTTCCGTAACTATACCAGTTTAAAGTAATTCGAAGTATTGTTCCAAAATTTATTGTTGCACGTTATGTCATCGAACACAAACTACTTATCTGTACTAATAGTATAAAGAGGAAAGATTTGATTGTTTGTTTGCATTGAATAGGCTCCGAAACTACTGAACAGATTTGAAAAATTCTGTCACTGTTGGGAAGCTACACTATTCCCGGGTGACATAGGCTATATTATATTTTCAATAAATTAGGGATCCTTAATAAAACTCCAATAACGTAACCCAAGTTGTAAAAAAATAAGAAAACCAAAGCAAAGCGAGGGCGGTTACTCGTAACTAATAAGAGTATAGTCGACTTTCGTATTTATTACGATATTATAATTGGGATTTAGATTAATTATTATTTCAATATTTAGCGGACATCAATAGTGGAAGATCATTACTTATAAATAATGAAATAATAGGTACCGTATTTCGGACCACGGTGCACTAACTACAGATTTAGTTGAAGAGCACTATGACAGTTCATGTATTAGGTAACAAAATTAATCAGTAACGTTATGAATAAGTAGTTACTAATAATTTCTATACAAAAAGTAATGATATCCCATCAAAAACATAAATGTAAAGTGAGAGTCAATTTCAAAAAAAAAGAATTGAGATCTAAATGGGTGCCAATTTCTGTGTAGAAAAGCCTAAAATTTTAGTCACAAGAACATGTAATTCAAGCTTTACATTTGACTTGGCTAGTTTTCATTAGTTAGCAACCAACAAACCAAATTAGAGAAGAGTGTCATAAGTCATCAACCTAACAGATTTGAGGAAGCTAATTACATAGATATAATATAGCCTAGGTAGGTACGTGAAAACTAACCAAGTCAAATGTGGAGCTTGAATTACATGTTCTTGTGACTAAAATTTTAGGCTTTTCTACACAGAAATTGGCACCCATTTAGATCTCAATTCTTTTTTTTTAAAATTGACTCTCACTTTACATTTATGTTTTTGATGGGATTTCTCTTTCAATAAAATAAGAAATATTCGAGTCACAAATGCAAAGACAAATTTTATGTACATCACTAATTATTGTACTATCACTTAGTATTAATGGTATTTTATTATAACCGCTTGAATTGTATTAGTGTACAGTATGTGGTGTGATCCAATAAATAAATAAATAAATGTAAGAAACGTATTAATTAAATTAAGCACATAATTCGGATTTGTGAAGTTTACGCGTCAGCGCTAAAACGATATTTGTCAAATCATAAAACGAGTTTCTGTTGCTTTATTCGTTTACAAAATCAACTCGAATACATAAATAATTGTGTTGTAAGTATTAGATTAACTGCTGACTGCAAAATCGGCAATGAATTTACTTTTTCAATGCGAAATTGGATAAAGTAATGTACGATACATACAAATTTCGCAAACAAATTGGCTTAAATTTTGTAACATTTTTATTCGTCTTTAATTTTTTAAACCCGGCAAAATATATTTAGGTAAGATTCTCTAATAGTTTCACTGTGAGAATTTATTTTTCAACATTAAATCAACATGCAAAAACAATAACTGTTAATTTAATTAACATTGACTTACTTTAATCTACTTCGCAACAACTGTCGAACACATTCTGAACAAATTTAATAAAGAAAAGAAAGTTTATGTTTTAATGTTGTTTTAGCAGCCCTTTCAAAAGGTACAGTCAGCAAAAGAAAAAAGTTTACAGGGCATGATACAAAAACGTTCCTTAATGTCAAAATTACACAGTGTGTTATTATCAATGTTAAATCGTACCTTACGTACCTTTATAGGAATTGGTAGTATTAATTAACATTGATAATAACACAAACATTATGTAATATTAATATTACAGCTCGTTTTTAAACTCTAAATACCTCTTTTGTTGACTGTACCTGTATTTAAATATATGTATCTTTAAGTAAATGAATAGAGACGACTGTCGAAAGAACACCATAGAGGGCAAAAACAGTGATGATAGGGACTAGTTCAGACTACTATCCGACAGGAGAGGAAGAAAATGAGAAAAGAAAATGGAGACAGAAAATGGGTTCCAGACCAGCCCACTCTACACTCTCCTGTCGTCACTGCGGTAGAAACTGTCACTCCCAGCTTGGTCTTTACAGCCATGAAAAGAGGTGACATCCACAAGATGCTGTTTGAATTGTCTGTTAAAGGAAAGGCCGTAGATAAATAGATAGATATGTATGTAGACAGACACATTTACCTTTTTCCTTACGTCATCGAGGTTCCGTAAATAATGTATAGTCAAGAAAATGCACGTCTGCGATTTATTAACTTCTAAAATAGACCGAGCATGTTGTGCCCGTAATGAAATATTGAAAAATAGGAGCCTGGCATTGAATGGAGTCAATACACGTTTAGTACCCGGACAAGCGAGCTATCGACGGTAGCAAAAATATTAGCACGCCGCCGCATTGTTTGGCAAAATGAGTTTGGTAACCCTATTTTTTATTTTTTTATTAACTCTTGACAACCGGATAATAGATTCCAATCTCTTTTTGAAATCCTCTCCAAAATATTTTCAACCTGTTTTTCGTAGTATTGTTGTTGGGACAATTATAATAGGACTCTCCGTTTTTTATTCGCCAACGCTTCGCAACTTTCGTCTTATGGATGTTCAGGACAGTGGCGATCTCAGGACAGGAACCCCGTTTCCTCGCTTCTTGGCGAATGCTACAAACATCACTATATGCTTATAGCTTTAAAATCATGTACAGTAAAGTTATGACTTGAACACACCTTTAGATTTTTGGCTCATTGCCGCCGCGAACTGGCATAGCTTGGAAGTAACGGAAACTATATAGGAGAAAATGTTACATCTCACTCTATCTGTCTGCAACTTCCCTATAATTTTAAACTTAACTCATCGTGGACTGAACACATTTTTAACCGACGAAAAAAAAAGGAGGAGGTTCTCAATTCGACACGTATATTTTTTTTTTTTTTTTTTTGTATGATCACGCAGAAAACGGCACAGGGTGGTCCGATTTGGATGATTCTTTTTTTATTGGATAGGGTATGTCCTGAAGTTGGTCCCATATTTTTTTGAAAATTTTATTCCCACCCTAAAGGTACGAAAATAGGGAATGATTGATTATTCACCCGTTTTTTACTCGGTATTTTTACATGTTAACCCCAATAACTTTGTACTGGATAATCCGATTTCGATGATTTATTGAATAGTGTATACCTTGAGGTTACTCTTGTTTAAATTTCAAAACAAAATTTTACCTCTATAGGTACGAAAATAGGGGATCATTGATATTTCACCTACTACATTTTTACCTGGTAACTGAAACTATAATTCATAAAATCAATAATTTATTATTAATTGTAAGTATTATAGCAACTAAAAATTAAAAAATAATTACTTTTTAACAAAAAATAAAACCAACGAAAAAAAAACTGAAAAGCAAAAAATAAAATAAACCATTTAGTATTATAAATTAAGATCCGAAATTAACAGTAAATAAATAATTTTGAGGCGGTGCCAACCCAATGAAAAAACAAACGGCGAAAAGTTGTGTAATTAATTTTATGTCATTAATTTTGGTTGTTTGTTTGGCACGGTCTCAAAATTATTTATTTACTGTTAATTTCGGATCTTAATTTATAATACTAAATGGTTTATTTTATTTTTTGCTTTTCAGTTTTTTTTTCGTTGGTTTTATTTTTTGTTAAAAAGTAATTATACTATAATACACTAGTATTATTTTTATTACACTATATTAAATATATTACACTATGGGCGCGTTCCACTAGACGCTCACAACGCTCACAACGATCAAAATATCATACTAATTTGATCGTTGTGAGCGTTTTGAGCGTCTAGTGGAACGCGCCCTATATTATTAGTATTTTTGACATCTGTCATGTCATGTCACCTGTCATCCTGTCAAAAGTTTCTCCGCGCCATCGCAGTTCATCCGTGACCGTGGTGACCACGATCCATGCAACCGCAAACTATAGGTATACAAGAATCTGATGGCAAAATGGGGAAATTTAAATTGGAGACACTCCCCAGCGTTGGGGAAACTAGAATAAAACTTGTTGATCCTTGATATTTTTAACAGTGTTACTTTCTAGGCAATATAAAATATGTAGGTATGGTTTATTAACATCAGATGAAAATATATAAAAGACAAAGCTACACATTTTATTAGACAAGCACATATTTTTTATATTATAATTAATTATTACAGTGACTAACAATAATTTATGCAACTATAATTTAAAATTTGCCATCTGTATACTAGTATTTTTTATTAATTTGATAAAGAGAACAAATAGATAAATTAATAAATTGCTCCTCCACCATTTCAGTTACGTGAACTTGTATGATGTAACTTTTCATTTCATATTCACAAAATTTTTGCTACCTTTAATTTGTAACAATGTTTGTATTATTTATTTCAATTAATTTAATATCATTTGCTAATCTTACTTACATACAAAGAAATCATATGTAGATTATTTACTAAGAAAATATAATCACGAAAACTAAGTATCAAAACGAGTTAATCCTACAAGATGGATAATATTATAATGCAGATTGTCGCTTAAATACAACTTTTTCCTCACATGTTTTTCAATAAACATTGAAAATAATATTTGTGGCTTGTGATCGTAAAGTTGTTTTCGGCAGTAAATCGAAAATAATCATAATTTTAGAAAAAGAAAAAATTTCCATACAACTCTTTTTTTGACTTGACAAGTCCCTTGACAATAGTTAGTTTTAAAAATTTTCATTGCCATATTAAAAACCCATTTTTCTGCTTGTCAAAAATGCCATGAGATTCTGGTATACCTATTAGCTGGAGAGCTATTGAACCATTTGACTATCCCACTTCCCACAAAGCTAGAAATTTATTAAATGATATTTTATTATCAGTCAATTAAGAAAGTACCGTTCTGGCAGGCATCTCGCGGTTGCGTCATTATCCCTTAAATTTTTGAAAATGCAAAAAATATTTTATTTTTATCCCACTCCCACAAGGCTACAATTTTAATGTGTTGTAATTTACATATGTTTAAGTGTAAAAAAAATTGCCAGAACATTTTGAGGGTTGCAAGTATGTGCCAGAACAGAGCAAAGTTGTCGTCGGGATTGCAATTCTATCTTTCTATGTATAATTTCAGGCTCTAGTCTGATTTGATATCATTCAAATGTATAAGGCGATTGTTGGTTCTCACAGATAGTACATATTGATGGAAATAAATTTCAGTACTGCCATAGAAAAAATAATAATTTTCATACAAATGTATCCTTCTATTCATAAATTCAAGCTCTAGCCTGCTTTTGATGCCATTTAAATGTACAGAACTATTGTTGGATCTTACAGATCGTACACTTTGGTGGAAATAAATTTCAGTATTGCCATACAAAAAATAATAATTTTCATACAAATGTATCATTCTATGCATAATTTCAAGCTCTAGCCTGCTTTTGATGTCATTTAAATGTATAGCACTATTCTTGGATCTTAAAGATAGTACACTTTGGTGGAAAGAAATTTCGGTATTGCCATACAAAAAATAATAATTTTCATACAAATGTATCCTTCTATGCATAATTTCAACCTCTAGCCTGCTTTTGATGTCATTTAAATGTAAAGGACTATCGTTGGATCTTACAGATCGTACACTTTGGTGGAAAAAAATTTCGGTATTGCCATACAAAATATAATAATTTTCATACAAATGTATCCTTCTATGCATAATTTCAAGCTCTAGCCTGTTTTTGATGTCATTTTAATGTATGGGACTATTGTTGGATCTTACAGATAGTACACTTTGGTGGAAAGAAATTTCGGTATTGCCATACAAAATATAATAATTTTTATACAAATGTATCCTTCTATGCATAATTTCAAGCTCTAGCCTGCTTTTGATGTCATTTAAATGTACATAACTATTGTTGGATCTTACACATCGTACATTTTGGTGGAAATAAATTTCAGTATTGCCATACAAAAAAAAATATTTTTCATACAAATGTATCCTTCTATGCATAATTTCAAGCCCTAGCCTGCTTTCGATGTCATTTAAATGTATAGGACTATTGTTGGATCATACAGATAGTACACTTTGGTGGAAATAAATTTCAGTATATCCATACAAAAAATTTTAATTTTCATACAAATGTATCCTTCTATGCATAATTTCAAGCTCTAGCCTGCTTTTGATGTCATTTAAATGTTCAGGACTATCGTTGGATCTCACAGATTGTACACTTTGGTGAAAAAAAAACAGTGTTACCCTACAAAAAAAAAATTTTCATGAGGCAAAATCAGCGAGTTCGATTCCTGGCTAATAATATTAATTTTTCAAAAATCTAATTATGCCGTTTTGGTTTTCTTCAAAATCAGCCCTGAGACTCCTTTGACCACTTTTCGCTATTCCTCATAGTTTTGAATTTGTCCATCCACGCTCACTTGAAAAATTTACCCTGTATACTCTTCTGGCAGATACTTGCAACCGCTAGAATGTTCTGGTTGTTTACATATATTTTTTAAACAATTGAAAGAATGTTCCCTGAAAATTTGAGCCTTGTGCGAGTAGGTTATGAATTCCTCTCCCGATGACAACTTTGCTCTGTTCTGGCACACCCTTGCAACCCTCAAAATGTTCTGGCAATTTTTTTTTTTACACTTAAACATATGTAAATTACAACATATTAAAATTGTAGCCTTGTGGGAGTGGGATAAAAATAAAATATTTTTTGCATTTTCAAAAATTTAAGGGATGATGACGCAACCGCGAGATGCCTGCCAGAACGGTACTTTCTTAATTGACTGATAATAAAATATCATTTAATAAATTTCTAGCTTTGTGGGAAGTGGGATAGTCAAATGGTTCAAGAGCTCTAGGGCTATATACTAAGTTTAGTAGTTAACATTTTAGTACCACCATGCCTATGGGAGCAATCAAGTAATTTACAATGACGGTATTACTTAATCAATCAACTTGTGGTTACTTAACTAATTACAACCGCCCACGTGACTGGGCGGTTTTTAATGGAACATTCTAATTGTTTTTTTATTAACTTCACCCCGTCATTAGGTCGTGTAAACTACGTAGTTTCTAGTGTACAATTTAATTTAATGTTTTCATTAAATACGGAGGTAAAACAGAATATTAAATTTAAGTAATCTTTATTCTCGAAAAAAACAAAGGTATGTCACTTACTTATGAACAATACAGTTACAAGTAGATAATTCATTATTACTATTATTATTTCTCCATGGGGTTCGCCTGGATAGCTATAACCACCCTTGAGCATGAGTCAGCCACCAAACGACTTGTCGTGTTCCGGCTGGGTGGGGGCTTGATAGCCAGTTCTTTCATTCTTTTTCTTCTCTCTTTCTTGGCCGGCAACGCATCAGTGATGCCTCTGGTGCTGCTGATGTTCATGGGTGACGATAGCCACTTACCATCAGGTGGATCGTCAGTTCATTTGCCGGCTATTTCCATAAAAAATAGTAAACTACCTATTATAGTATTCATCCAAAGCATTTATTTACTGGTACTGTAATCTGGCATAACATGTTCAGCCAATTTAAATTGAATGCTGTGAATGGAAGCACATGTTTAATTATTTCCGGTAACTTATTGTATAGCTGCGCTCCCTCAAAGGTAACAGTTCTCTTTCCATAATTATTTCTTACTTTGGGAAGAACAAGAAAGCTGGCTCCACGACGATCACTATATAGTTTACTATATTTATTTTATTTGTATATATAATACACCTTTTATTCGGGATAACAGATCTAGTTACGTAGACGGTACATTACATAATCTAGGTATATTTTTTCTCTCAAACAGAATGATCTCTTGTAACCTATTGAATTTCGTAGAACATGTGTGCAAAGTCGGTCATAAAAACAGATTATGTAACATATTAACATGAAAGCTACTTTTAATCTGGAAATGAGGTTCTGGGCCGTCGATGGTCGTAGCCATTTACGATTTCAAAAGATCTCGAGAATTTATTTACGTAAATATTACGTATCTATGTTATGAAAAATGTAACGTTCTAAAATTTTCTTACAATATGTAATATGTTTTAAAATTAACTTCATTATTTAATTGCATTTTAATTAAAGTAATGGTAAAATTAGGTATGATTAAACTATTTTGTATAGTACCTATCTATATAGTCATATTATTATGTATTTTGCTTGAGGAGGACCAGAGCATACCTCACCACTGGTTGTCAAACCAAATGTTGGAAGTTTTCATCTCGCCCGAAAGTGTCCGATATGCAAGTCCCCGAGCATTGCACCAAGTTCTTTCAGGGAACCTGCCAGGATAACTATATCATCGGTATAGCGCAGGTGTGTGATGTATTCGCCATTGATATTAATGCCACGTTCTTTCCACTATTAGGTATAATTGCAAATAATGCAACCAGCTATTATAATCATAATTATTATAATATGTCATCATGATACCTTATAAATATCCCCATTCTATAAAATCATCTACTACTTCCTCAATACGTGTCTTAAAGTTAACGTGCAGTTTCATTTCTTTCATGTCAAGTTTCAATTCAGGAATATTATCAACTGAAGCTAGCACTATAGGAAGTACAAACAATGATATTATCAAACCATATTCTAATTGATTTTTGAAATCATCTTCAAAATCTTTCTGGGGATAAACCGATTCTACATCAATATGAAAGTATCTTAAAAAAGTCGTAAGAGCTTCAAAGTAGATTTCCTTCAAATTATCCATGTAGTCCTTTCTGATCTTTCGATCTGTTGTCAAAAATATATAATAGAATAAATCTGTGACTGGACAGCCGTAGTAAATAGCTTGATAGTCGATGGGGATCACCTTCACTGCTTCACCGTTCTGTAATAAATTATTTAGTTAGGTGTATTATTTTCTACCTATAGCAACAAATGCCTAAGCTCACTTTCCCTGCTCGGTAACAGCCTGCTTGCTATTCAACAAACGAAGTAATGTACTCTTAAATGGGTGAGGCCGTCAAAAAATGTAGCCTAGTGTTGGTAGCGACCCTGCTTGCAAAGGTCCTGGGTAATTTTTTTTTTTTACACAAATAAGTTAATGCTTGACCACGATCCCACCTGATAGTAATGTGATCCAAAGTGGTGAGTACATTAACTTAGTAAAAGCTTATTACCTCTTTTCTTGAAGACATCCACGTCATAGGCAGGGCGAAACGCCAACGCAGGCAAGTTATTCCAGTCCTTCGCAGTGCGTATAACGAATGACGAGGCAAACCGCGTCGTCCGTACTAGCGGGATGTTTACGACAAAAGGCAGGGCAGATATTTATGTGACAGATAAATATTTGTACTCTGTGTTATCGTGATGTGTTATATATGTGTCGTCCATGCCACCCGTGACACAGGTAAAAACCTACTACGATGGGTGTGAGTGTGAAAGCGGTCATTATTATTATTATTTTGAAGAAGGACTCTTACCTTTAACTTCAAAATTCACATTTATCCGAAAAACTATTCTTAGCTTGTTTTGAATTTGGATTACACAATTGACATTAATACAAAAAAATAATAATAGGCATGGCACAGCGGCGCCACTTATTTAGGTAAATAACTAATAATACCTTAATTAAATTTAGCCACTTACCTTATCATTAACCAGGATATTATTCATTCGATAGTCTGCATAACATAAACATTTAACTTTGCTTTCATTTTTATTTATATAATCGCGTAGCTTCTTGTACATTTCTGGCACAAAATTTTCTATTTTTACTTTTTTGTCATCTTCCAGATATCTTAATGAAACGTTAACCAGTGATGTCATAAATATTTTATAATCCTCATCACAAGGAAAAGGATATTTTAAGGTTGAGATTTTATCCTTATAAAAATCTGGTCTATATTGTTTCAAGACCATTGATAAACCATGAAATTTAGCAAGTTGTTTAACTGATTGTTCCATGATATTTAAGGGTGGAACATTAAATCTGTCATATATCTTAAAACCTTTTCTCGACATATTATCGAAGATCAATGAATTATTACTTTCGCCACCATAATATTTTACAAAGTTAAACTTTTCATTGTCTGGTACACTATACTCATTTTGTAGTTCGTTAAACAGCTCTGCAACTTCCGTGTAAAAAAATACCTCTTTTACAAATAATTTTTCGGCAGAAAATAAGTTTTCTTCACCAGGCAAGCGCATTTTGATGAAAAGATTGGTTTCTTTAACATTGTTAGCTGTTTTACCTTTTATATCCACTTCTTTTAATAAAGAAGCATAATTTCCACCTTCTGTTGATATATCTCTGACGTAAATTGAGTATGTTATATATCCCTCACTTTGTATGATCTTGTTTATCGATTTCGTCAAAGCAAGACCCAAGTTGCATGGTTTCTTTGTTGTCTTGTCCTCTTGGTGACTGAATATTTCTTGATTATAATCGCACATTCTAGAACATTTGATATAGTTGCGCTAAAAAAATTCTAGCAAATAGTGACTGAGTGAACGTTTTATATACGTGCGATCTGATAGTAAAATAGTAGGCTGTATTCATACGAGTTAAACGAACAAATGAATTAAATCTTTCATAATAAAAGAAGAAACTCATAATTACCCAATATAACTACGTCACGACGTTAACGTTGTCCATACATCCGTAATATGAAGCAATATAGTTAATCCCTTAGTAAAGAAACAGATTCGTAATATGGAATGTTTCAGTCTATTTTCAATTTACATAAATTAAAGCCCAGTTTTTTACGTGGTTTTAGACACAGATATTATTGAATATTAGAATCAAATTTGCTTATCCACGCGAGGTTATTTAATTTATACTGAAATTACAAATAAAACTACTTAGAATAAATAAAAAAAACCCGCTTGCTGTCAAAAAACCTAACTAAGTTATTTAATTTGATACCCATATTGCATTATTCAATTTATTTTTATTTTTTGATACTTTAAACAATGGCAACTCACAGCCACCCCATTTTTTTTATTTCACTTATCTACGAACACTTGTGTTATCAAGACGAATTTAACAATATCTTAACTATATAAATTTAAATTAATTAAATAAATATTATATTACAGGCTTCGGCTTAGTTTAGACACCAGATCTCCCACAAATTACTAATCTATGGACCTGTTTTGAAACTTCATATTATGATGATTTATATAACTTGTAATTTGTGGAGATAAATAAACTTTATTAAACTTTATTATTTTAAATCTGTTCAGCGGTTTGAAAGATACGAAGTAATAAAAAATATTACACACATACATACAAACATACATACAAGATACGCGCGAAAAACATAACCTTTCCTTGGCAGTCAGGTAACAAAAATTGTAACCGGTATGAAGTTTTCTTGCCTGGAACCAAACCTAAGTGTAGTAATAGGTTCTGCTTATTATCTGTACAAAAATGTATTGTCAACAGAACTAAGTTAATTTTGGTAAATTTCCACTAATTAGGATAAGAGGAAATAAAACTATTTAAAAAGAGCACACACGTTGCAAAGAAAATGTTCTGTTATGATGAGAAAACACTTTCAATTCACATACATACGTCGAAAAGTAAACTACTATAAAAACCACGATAAAAGATATTTAGATTCACGTGTAGTTAACTTTTACACGTCACTCTCAAAAAGTTTATATAAATATTTTGTGAGAAAGTAAAGGTGTGTTACCTATGGCAAACCCCTCAATTTTCCATTTCTTACTTAAACTGTTAATTCCTTAGAAGGTTCTTATAAGCCGGGATTTCAATTAAAATTAAACAAAAAGTAATTATGTTACTTCAATATTACAGCAATACACCAAAGAAAACCTCATACATATTGGTTGAGCCGTGAGATCAATGGGATCAAACGCTTAAACAAATAACCGACTAATAGACAAAAAAAATATTATTCTTACTGGCATATATATCATTAACTTATGAACAAATTATGAATTGTCCTCAAAAGATATCTTACGTCTTACAACAGAAATCGATGAAATGCAGTTTAATTTTTTTTTATAGGAAGATATAAAAGATTTGATGAAATCTTATACTTTACCTACATTTACGGCCAGTGGCAATAGGAAGACTTTAAATTATTGAAAGATAATTGTCATTTTTCCCAAAATTATACATAAGAGCCCTCAATTACCTGTTTGTAGTTTTATAAATTCCTGCAGCTCAAATTATATTTTTATTTGGAAGCTATTTTTGTAACTATATCCATCAGGAAAATCCAGAATAAGTTAAATATAAACCAGAATAATAAAATTAACGTGGACGAGTCTTACATATTGTTTCCTAATATGTAATTGTAAATATTACGCTGTTGATAGCGCTAATCTCAAGATGTCATGACGTTAAAATATTGCAGAAATATTTGTGCTTCAGTGATATGTGAATAACATAATTATATATTGCAACGTATTTTATCATCTAAAGTCAATATCAATAGTTACATTGAAAGTAATATTTTGAACGATAAGATAATAATATACTTAAACACTCGAAAGTCCTTACATTGTCAACAAGTACATCAAATGTATTTAGCATTTAAAGAGAGTAAAATTTACAGTTAGATAGGAACATTCAATGAAACAAGTTTACAATTACAGAAACCAGTATCTCTTTTTATTAAAATGAATAATGATTTTAAGTTTAAAATCAACCATGAAGACAAACATTCAAAAAATGAGGGTTTATATTCAAGTGTCAAAAATGCTATAACAGAAATCGCAAAAAAAGAAAACTACATTAGTTATAATATATGTAACAAAATGATCTCTTCAGACGGTGGTAATTATTTTGGTGTATTATATGAAATCAATATCAATGGCGAAACTAAAGAAGGAAATACACAAGAGACAAATATTTTTGTGAAGCAAATAATACCAAACTGCAATGATATAACAGTATTATCAGTATCTGAAATATTCAGTAAAGAAATTTTCATTTATACTGAGTTGGCAAAAATTTCTACTGAATTACAAGTCAAAGCAAACATCCCTATGAAAAATAGATTGAAATTCGTTAAAATGTATAGTGAAAGTAATAATGATGCATTAATTTTTGCAAATTTAACAACACAAGGATTTAAAACGTACAGTAAAATGGACATTATGGAACTCAGGTATGCTGAACTTTGTATAGAACAGTTGGCAGGACTTCACGGTCTGGCATTCGTTATCGAAAGAAAAATGCCTGAATATTATACAAGTAAAATAAAATCTCTCAAGCATTCAGTGTCCATTAACGCTGCGTATGAAGTATTTGCAAATAAAATTTATAAACATGCCACAAGAAAATTTTCCTCTGACATGAAAATTAAAACAGATAAATGGTGGGAAACAGCAATGGAAAATTATTCAAAATTCATGCAAGGAAAAATGACAAACGTTAAATGTTTGTGCCATGGAGACTTCAAAACTAATAACATCATGTACAAAGAAACAGTAAGTAACTTTTTCAATTATTTTATCATAAAATGTACTTTATTTCAGTTTATTTCGCAAAAAAGATTTAATTCACAAAAAAGACTCTTAGACTTTATTTATTTCACAAAAAAGACTCAGGTGTGCTAAACAGTCCCAGTTGTCCCGCTACGGAACACTCAACCGGACTAGTGGGACTGACCCAAATATAAATTTTTAAATTAATATAATGATGAATTATTGTAAGTCAACTTCATACTATCGGCAAAAAGCCATAGTGAAGTGATATACGTGAAATATGAAATATTAAATGAAGGACTTTGTTTTTGCAGGAAGGAAAAATCACAGAAGTGATAGCAATCGACTATCAACTTACACACTTCGGGTCTCCAATACTTGATTTAATATATTTTATATGTTTGGGAACAGATCATGAATTCAGGAGAAAAAATTTGATTCATTTGAAAGATTACTATCACGATTCTTTGACAAAATATCTAGAATATTTCGATGTCTTTGTAGAAGATGTTTATCCAAAGAAGGAGTTTGAGAAAGATTTCAATGAATCTTTAGACTATGCAATTGTAAGCTGCATTTGCGTAATGCCTTTTATACTGAATGCGGAAGATGGAATCCCTGATGTAGTTGACAATGAAATAATACATATAGGGTTAAAATTTAATGACTTATATTACGATAGGCTTAAAGGTGTATTTGATGATTTTTTTAATCCATAGAACCCAAAAATGTGATTATTGTAATTTTGTCTTGTATATATTTTCATCTGAAGGTAATAAAACCAGATTTATAATGTTACCTATTATCAAACTAACAGTATGATAAAAATATCAACGATCAACAAGTTTTCTTCCAATTTCCCCAACGCCCCCAGTGTTGCAACTCCAATTTTAATTACCCCATTTTGCCATCAGTATACCTATAGGTGGACACTAACAGTCCATTTTTAAACCAGTCTTATGTGGTAAACAACTTACTACTCTTACTACTTTTTAGGGTTCCGAAGTAAAATTGTACCCTTATAGTTCGGCATGTCCGTCCGTCTGTCCGTCTGTCTGAAGCAAAGCGCCGACACCCTTTAAACTGAACGCGAGTCACGTGATATTGGATGAACAATTTCGACCAAAAGGTATAACATTATAAGTACCATTATGTCCTCTGTGGTATAATATATATGTATAAAGTATACATATATAACATATATAAAATCTTTCACATAAATATTAATCTCATATCAGTGTCAGTAGTAGCATGTGAGTACTTTGTGGTTAATTTAATACCAAGTTGGTAGTTCTACTGGTAAACAGCACATTGAGTTCAATAAATAAATATTAATTTTAAAATCTGTAATTCCATATCACCCTCGTTGGTTTTAATCATGAAATATGTTAAATACTTCATCAAAATATGTTAATCAGAGCAGCAGGTACGAGTCAAAATAACTGCGTAATTGGTATTCAGGTGAATTCTGAATTTAATTTTGAAAGTAAACTGATGTGCATCACAACGGCAAGCTATCTTGTTTTTCAAATCAAATCAAATCAAAATCTTTTATTCATTATAGGATAGGTTTCACTCAGGGCCGGCCCGTCCATATAGGCGAACTAGGCGACCGCCTAGGGCGCTGGGATTGGGGGGGCGCAAATCGGCGGGACCGATTTTTTTAAATGTATTTTATTTTAATCGATGAAAGATTTACACAGATAAAAATATCAAATATAATTTGATATCTTTATAATGTGGATGATATACAGAATAAAACTACCAAATCTGTTTCAGAACCCTTTATATACCTCGCTGAAATATTTGTTTAGTCATAGAGTATTATGGACAATTACAAATTACCGACTATTGCCTATAAAAAAAAGAATGATACCGAATAAAAATTACTTCTGTGAAAATGTCTAATTTAGTAAGTAATTACAATAGGGATTTGCTTACTATGTTTGTAGCCAATCGTGACCATAGTTTTTTTTAAATTAAGACAATAATCTACAAGAAAGTCTAGTGAAATTAAATTCAAGGGAGATTGATTCCATTTTTGCTAAAAATAACACAAGAAAAATAAATTTTAAAAATGAAAGAAGACAAGAAAAAAATTTATTTTGGTATTAAGTAAATTATATAGTTTCGTTATGTCCGTCCGTCTGTACGAAGCAAAGCGCCGAGACCCTTAGTGCTGGAAAGCTGTAATTTGGCATGGATATTTGTTAAAACTCCAGAATCGTAGAAAAAAACATTGAAAAAAAATATCAGGGTACCTCCCCTACAGGTAACATGAGGATGAATTTTTGAAGTTATACTTCTTTAGTCGCGTTATGAAATAAATGGAAAAAATGATGAGAGTGAAATTTTAAGATTTGTAACACGCTCGTTTAGAAAAAAATATTATTATTATATTTATTATATTGTATTTTTTTTATATTGTTAGAATATTGTTTTTTTTATATTGTTTTCTTTGAAAAAAATTTTTTTAATATTGTTTTTTAAATATTGATATTGGTTTTTTTTGAAAATTATTTTTGTTTTTTTTTAGCTTTTTTAAATTTTTTTGTGATTTTTTTAAACATTTTTTTGATGCCAAAGAAGTATAACTTCTCACTTCTCATAAGTACACGTTTATGTTATTTTTTATTTGTCGCGTACACTATAGTGTGGAGTATCGTTAAAAATGTCTTCCAAAAATAATATTTGGCTTTTGTTTAAGAGTCAAGTGTTCCCCCCCCCCCCCCCCCCCTCCTCGCTCTCTAAACGGTTGGAGTTGGACAAGTGAAAAAATCTCAAAAAAGGTAATATGATTAATTTACAAGGAAAACTATCACGGATATGTTAGCATTTTTTTAAGTAGTTAATGAGAAATAGTCGATAAACTTACGACTTCGAAACACTACATTGCGCGTGGCCTGATAAGCACTTGCCCGGTTTTTAAGTCTTACACTTTAATATCTACAGCAAAAAGCGCAAACCCATTTATAGCTAGAACGTTTTCAATAGTATTTCAATAATATTATTTTTAATTACGTGCCTTCGAAGACCTAGAATTTCGTTCTATTAAAAAATGAATATCAGTTAAAACTAAGTTTTACTAGATAAAACACGTTAGACAAAATATCTTAATTAAAACTGTTGTGACTGAGATCAGTCATGTTAGGTATGTTCATGTATTAAGCCACTTAACACGTCTTTAGTAGGAGATTATTTACTGATCTTTTAGTAATCTTCAATGGTTCTAAGATATAAAACGGTGACGGACTGATATCGTACACCCATTAAATCGCGTACAAAATCAGTATAACCGTTGAATATGCAACTGCATCAGCGACAGAAAAAAGTGTGTGTCCCTTGAACTTATTATTTCAAAAAGATTTTTGAAGTGTTTTTTTTTTATATGAAAGATGGCATCGATGCATCTTTACTAGCATAGTGGCAATTTTTAGATGCTCTTTTTGAAGAAATCAACTGGACGGCAAGCTATTTAAAGGCATCGTGTACTCCTTGTCAGATATTTAATATATTTCCTGATAAATATTGCTCAATTTTTGAAAAAGTAGAATTCTGTGGGTGCAAATTTTGTAAGTACGATGAATGACGGAGAGATCCAACGCAAGCTCTAGTGGATTGGAGACCATCTTTCCCATGGTGTCACACGTCATCAGTAGGAACGGTTCACAGTGGAAGTTCTTCACAGAACACATCAACTGAAGTACCTAATGCTCAACCCGCTTCGTAAGAAGCTGTGCTGGCTAGACCACCAAACAGTGACCATCATTTTTCTAGAGGTTATTTTTCGTTTTTTCAACTTAAAAATATAATGCTTGGCCACAATCCCACCACCTGATGTAAGTGGAGAAATGGTGGTGAAACAAAGGCACGCAGTCATCACAATCTAGCCCTAACTAGTGAAAACACATTCTAGTTATAAATAATAGTTAAAAAAAAACCTTTGTTAGTTGGATTTTCTATAAAAGCGTGTTTTTTATTTTTTTTTAAACTATTAACTATTTATTTTTTAATTTTTTAGTTTGATTTTTTGAAATGAAATTTAGTTTTCTTTTTTTCTTTAAATATTGAATTGTCATCGGTCCTCAATAAGTCCACGGAGTTTGAAAGAAATCTGACCGTTTGAAGTTACAAACAAACAAACATACAGGTGAAGCTAATATAAAGCGTGTAAAAACGGTTTTATAACATGTTAGGTAAATTGTATTACACTTTATTTGTTTACTTTGTTTTTTTGTTACAAAAATTTTCATAAGGGGGCGCCGTTATAGTTTTTTGCCTAGGGCGCCAGAAATGCTCGGTCCGGCACTGGTTTCACTAATACACTTATGCACGTCATTTTTTAATCTACCAGCTTTTCGGAAGGATGCTTTGTCATGGAGGAGAAGAAAAGCCGTAAATAAACTCCTTGTCACATCTTTTAAAATCATGAAAAGTTACTTATTATGCTCTAACCTACGCGGAACTGGATGCGGCACTAATTTCCAGGCGTCTTTGTTATTAATATGTATATTCATTTATGCTATAGTATCCTTTGCCTACCAGCTGAGATTTCAGATATCTCTTAAACATTTTGATAGGCAAATCACGTTTTTTAATTTGGGATTAAATAAAGTACTTTCATTCATCTATTGGGCTCAGCCCAATGAAACGACGATATCCAACAGCTATTTTATTATACTTTTCTACAAGATAATCTTCACTAGTGGTAATTAACCGACTTCAAGAAAGGAGAACGTATACAATTTGACTGTATTTTTTTATGTTTGTTACCTCAGAACTTTCGACTGGGTGAACCGATTTTGATGATTCTTTTTTTAATTGAAAGCTGGTGCTAGTCATGTAGTCCCACTTAAATGAGCGAGATCTGACGAGTAGTTTTTTAGTTATTTTGAAGTCTGTTATTTTTTATCAAGAATAATGTTTTCGTCTACAACTTCGAGAGCAGCGTCGTCAACAACCAGTACGGGAATGATGAATAAAACATTGTTGATGAATTTAGATATGCACTTATTTAATAAGTAATATAGCTAACACCATCGTGTAAATCTTGATATTCGCAGCCAAACAAAAAGATAGACAGACCAAAATTAAACGTTTTCAACTCTGATTCAAACTCACAGTTTTATCATTAGTATTGATATTGATTTAATGCCCGTATGAATCCCAAACTGATGAGGATTCTTCACATTGCAAATAATAGTTAATTGAGTTTGGTGCTTCTGGTTTTCGTGTAACAAGTATAGTGTAGTATAAATATAGTATAGCCAGTAATTGTTTGTTAGGGCATTTAAACTTTGATCAAGATAATATTTTAGATACTTACTAAACATCCGCTTCTAAGTAGGTATATTGTCAATAAACTAAAGCAAAAAATGTGACTGTGCTGTTAATAGCATACTTAAATTTTAAGTAGAGACCGACCGAAGGTTCGGTTTCGGTTTCGGTTTCGGCCAGTTTCGGCCAAAAAATCTAGTTTCGGTTTCGGTTTCGGCTTTGGAAAAATTTGGCCGAAACTTTCGGCCAAACCGAAACTCTGTGTTCGTGAATTTTCGTGCGTCGTTCGGTTAAGTTCGTGGCTAACCCATGGACGCTGACTTTCCAAGTGAAGTCATTGATTTAACATGTTTATTATATTTGTTCATTAATCTGAAGAGCGTCTGACAGGGTGCTTTGGCGCTTGATTTTAGCCGTTTTTTGCTCGATATTAATAACGGCAACAGGTAGAAAAAAGGTCATAAGATAGTCACATAGTGTCTAATGCTGTATAATGATTTGGAATTCATATGGTAATGAAATGGTAATGAAACTGTAACTGGAAGATATTTAAGTAAAACTTTTACTAGGGGTATTAATTAGACGTAATAGATTATATAAAAAGTAGTTTTCGTCTATTTGTGCTTTTGTTCTGACTACTCTCAGGAACGACATAACAGATATACCTGTGGTTTCCACTCCCTTATAACTTGCAATACATACGTATTGTAGTGAGCTTTGGTTAACATTTAGTGGTTGGTTTATTTCAAACGGTTTACAAATAAATAAATTACGTTATGTCAATTTCACCCATACTTACATTTATTGAGTGAGGGCTTACCGAAAGGTTTACGGAAGCAAAGCGAGGACATTCAGTAGTAGTATTTTTGAAGTCTAAATCCCAAATCATCCATTACAATGAAACGGTAACTGATTGTAGTAGTTGTTGTACTTACGTGCTCCGTAATATTTGGATATAGTGATATGGTTGACTTGCATTAGCTCGTTACGTCACCAGTGGTAGGGGAACACGTCTGCCTGCGTCTACGGCTGTCTCGTGACTGACTCAGTGTTGCCCCACTACCCGTGCTCTCGAGATAACATGATTACTGCTATAACCATAATAGCAGTACAAACACTACATCCCTTCCTTATTAAAATCTTTATTTAATATGGAGCCCGATCCACAGTCGACTCTGCAGTTGATCGCAACTCAAGCCTTCAAAGGCCACTCCACGTCTATACCATTCAATATTCCAGTTACTTAGACAAACACATTTGTAACACGCACTATATGTATGAAGCAGGCTACGGTTTGTAAACTTGAGCCTTCTGGGTGCCTTCACTAGCCTCAACAAACTCAAACTGTCATATGCATGCTTCGTATAGAATTACTTATGTAGATTATACTTTCACTGCAATTATTTTAAACATTGAAACAACACCTGAGACTTTTTTCGTCTTACACCTTTCCCATTCACACCCGTTCTCCTTCTATCTTTATTAAATAATAATTATTTACATCACCTCTTAGCTTTTCATACTTCCCTCTTTCTTCTCTCTTTGATCAAGATCGCCAAGTTATTAGGTTTCATACCAACATTCAAACAAACCTCGTCATTTCTGTCTTTAAATAGACAACTTACTGGTAAAACAAACACAGGAAATATGAGAAACTCGATGAAAATTTATATTATTACTAAAAGTGGTTTACTGTCAACAACAGATTACGTACAGCTTACAACCTGCTTTCGTTTTTTAAAGACTAAAGTTTTACTTGCGAGACAATCCTCTTATATACGTAATATAAACTAGGTCCCACCGACGACCATAACACGCCAACCATGGCTAGACTCGCAACAGGAATTTCCTTTATTTAGGCGTCCTTCCTGAATGGACGGATCCAACGGATCCCAACGGACCCAACGGTGTCACATATGAATCAGACACTGCCGATACCAATCATTCACACACCAGTCATTCATTGAAATACCTCGTCTATTCATTATCTTTATTCTACATCTCAACTCCATCACGCCAAATAACTAATATGTTTACAAAATAACTACATTTTGTATGGTTTTCAAAGTTATGAGGGCCCATACTGCTGTCTAGTCAGTAATGATTTCAATTTCAAGAGGTCCATACACACTTTAGTTACTATGATTTCAAATCATGGGACCTATACTGCCGTCTAGTCAAGTAATGTATGTATGATTCTAAATTTCATGAGGTTACTACTTCCATCAAGTCAATGTATCAATCTCAATTTCATGAGGGCTCATACTGCCGACAACTCAGTAATGTATGATTTCAATTTCATGAGGGCTCATATTGCCGACAGCTCACTTCAATTCAGTAAAGTATGATTTTCAATTTCATGAGGGCTCATACTGCCGACAACTGAGTTGCGTATGATTTTCAATTTCATGAGGGCTCATACTGCCCACAACACAGTAACGTATGATTTTCAATTTCATGAGGGCTCATACTGCCCACAACACAGTAACGTATGATTTTCAATTTCATGAGGGCTCATACTGCCCACAACACAGTAACGTATGATTTTCAATTTCATGAGGGCTCATACTGCCCACAACACAGTAACGTATGTTTATGTTAAGCAAAACTAAACTTCATTATTATTGGTTGATTTTACTCTGATTTCTATGACTTTTCGAGATAGAGTGCCTTTTAAATTTTACTTTCATTGTAACTTTAGCTTGAATACAATTTTTTCTTTAACTCTGAATTTAACTAAAAACACAGAATAAATAATAGTATTTATAAATAATTATAGAAGGTGCACTAAGAAAAATTCCGAAAAATCATTTAAATAAATAGTGACTCTGGCTCCAACGCAATAAAGTGTAATTCTGATCGCACAGTGCTAATCAAAACGCGTAATGAGTTGCCTTCCTTTCTAACACTGTCGCTTATCCTCTCTGGCAATGTCAGGGTTGCCTTTTGTGAAAGAATAAAATTAATCTGAAAGTTTATCTTTATGTGTTACACATGTATTATTATATATGTGTAAACGATAATTAAATATATATCAGTTCGGACTTGATTATTTAACATCTTACCGAAAAACACGCATCAATAATAATACACATACATGTAGTACTCCGTGTCACAAAAGGTATGTACGTTAATTGGTATCGTAAGGCATTTGCTGCCTAATACACAATCATTTACGATTTACGATTTCATGTAGGTTCGTACTACCTGACACACACAATTATGCACGATTTACAATTTCATGTAGGTTCGTACTACCTGACACACACAATTATGCACGATTTACAATTTCATGTAGGTTCGTACTACCTGACACACACAATTATGCACGATTTACAATTTCATGTAGGTTCGTACTACCTGACACACACAATTATGCACGATTTACAATTTCATGTAGGTTCGTACTACCTGACACACACAATTATGCACGATTTACAATTTCATGTAGGTTCGTACTACCTGACACACACAATTATGCACGATTTACAATTTCATGTAGGTTCGTACTACCTGACACACACAATTATGCACGATTTACAATTTCATGTAGGTTCGTACTACCTGACACACACACTCACGCACGATTTACAATTTCATGTAGGTTCGTACTACCTAACACACACATTATAGTTATTGCAATAAGTACATTATGCACCAAAATTTATGACCTATCAAGTCCATCAAATTACTCACGTCAACAATCCTTCAGGCAGGTAAGTACTTAATTATGAGTTTATGACCCCGAAATCAACCTAAGTAGATCAATAATTGGTAGCGCCATTATAGCTAATTAGATTAGATTACCAAACTTTAATTGTAATCTATTAAAATTATTAATTACTAAGGTCATAGCATTGGTATAATCTGCAAATCTGTTTAAAGAGGACTTCTCGATTTATAACTAAATACATCCAGCTTAATAAATATTTTTTGGACGTCAGGAGAGTTTCTCCTTCACGATTTTTGTGGAATTCTGTCAAAACCAAGGCTCGGCTTCTCCAGGGCTATGAATTTACTACAGCATATCAAATCGTGCGTCTTCAAAAGGGCGCTTTCCTCAGGCTACAATAATAAATAGCAACATTTTAAACATTGCTGCACCCATTCGAACAAATACAATTATTGTTCTCAATTTAAAAATAAAAACTTACTCCTTTTGTGCACGAATAACTCAATGATAAATATATAATATGATTTCCGTGACAAAACTTAGTTTAATCACAGTAACAACACAAGAACGCGTCTAGCTCGCAAGCGCTTTTGACCCTCACTGCCTCAATAGATTCTATAAAATTCAACACAAAAACTAAATTAGAAAAATAAACTTGTCTCATCGCGAAGATTTGAATTTCGGTGTCGTGGCTTGTATAATGGTTCCTAATAGGAACGATGATAGGAACTTCCTATCATCTCCCAATACGCAATGATATTCAAAATATAGATACGTTATGCCCTTATAAACCAACCAAGAACTCCGTTCTGAAAAGAGCCACAACACACACACACGCCCATCCTTTGCTCCACTACACCAATCACATTGGTACAATACACGAGGGCATTCTAACGCTGTATGTCAAATGTCAAGCACTTCTGACCACAACAAAAGCGTCATGTGTTAACAGAGCGACCACGACCATAACGGTCAATTACCCGCTCCCGCGCTCCTCATCGTCGGCGCGCCAGTGACACATCCACCATAGAACCCTAACGATGTTGCTATTCTTATGACGGAATAAATGTTTCTTTCCTTCTTACGCTACCGCCCATCAAACCGACTTTATTTATGATTACCCACATTATGTTATTATATTTTCAGCCGTGTAGTGCAGCCGTGATAGTCAAATACCAAAAGGAAAGACTGCTAAAGAATCACAAAGAACTTACAAGCTGAAATAGGGACCCGGCGCCGCAACGTTAAATTACGTTAACCGTATTACAACAGCTTGTGATAGTTTATGTATATTATTTTCAAAAGAAATACAAGTGCATGGCTGCATGTATACCAAGGCGGCTAGGCATGTATGTATGTTTGATACTGCCAATGCAATACTTTCATAACAGAACATAATTTTTATCAAACAACTTCAGTTCCGTTTTTTATCAGAATTCATATCAAGACGACTGCAATTATTTCAGTTTATCATACCTACACATGTACTTTGTAACTAAAGCAAAACTACGTTTGAATGAAACCCAGGACCTGCGTAGAATATAACTAATAGTCATAAAAACAGCTAATTTTATTGACAATTACCCTTACTGTTATAGTTTTATGGCCGTGAAGAAGCAAACTCACTCTCAACAATTAAACTTAACTTGCATGTGCGGCCATCTATAATGGTAGTAAAATCTATACTTTATAAAGCCGAAGAGTGCTAAATAAACAGCTAGTCCTAAATAAATTTCACTAATTTAGGGAACCCTTTTATTCTTGAATATTTTAAAGTCCCTACTCCTTTATTTAAGTTCATAATTTGTATAATGTTATCTCCTTTTTAGTACTAAGTGTTGCTGTGCAACACACACACGCAAGAGTGAATGCCGGACACCATTCGCTCATTTAAAACAAAAAATGGCGCTTTACAAAATAGTAGTTTTTCAGTATAGCCATTCAAAGTTTTCAACTCAACATTGCGATCACTATCTATGAAGAAAACTGAAATATATCGTTGCAATTAGCCTCTCTCGTCAGTTCGCCCAACCTACTTTTGGTTAGGCACTAAAAACATGCTAGTAAATAAGTAGTTATTCAAAAAATATATTCAGAAAAAGTTCCGCATGATGCCACTTTTTCTCATTGGCACACATACGCAACCTTAACCAAACACGCGGCACCACACGCAATACTCCATTTATGTAGCAATCCCTCCAACAGATCGATACTGTGCATTGAGGTATAAGTATACATAGAGAAGACATCTCGAACAAAATGTGTGTCCCCGCCGGGAGGTTCTATTTTCAAAATTGAGCCCCTGTTCTCCTTCCAAAATCGAACGAATCCATTGGACATTGAAGCCGCGCGGCGTCAATTCATTGGAACACACATTGTGCTCGCGGTGTCCGTTCTATACGCTAGTAATAATACTTCAATGATACTGTGTATTATATTTAAAACGACACAGCTAAACACTAAATATCACTTCTTATTTAAAAACAAAACCTGCCTCGCTATCACTTTCAGCTAAATAAGTGACACTATATCCAAAATGTCATTTATGTTATTATTACTTCAGTAGCGTGAATTACGCTTATAACACAAAATGCCACTTTTTACTCACCGCACAGTTGTTTTTACAATGTCAATCAATGCCATTTTTCAGAAAACAAAGGGAATTGTGTAGGTAGCGGTAATGGCGGCAATTTTTATACCTAATTAGAGAGAGAACTTCGATAATTATGATGATTTTGCTCAATACGTTATTTAAAGTTACAGCACACCTAAACAAATTCTCGAGTTAACTATTCGGCACTAATATTAACATTCGTCTGTTGATTATTTCTTGCATCGACGTGTTATTTTCCCTTCAACTCTTCCTTTATCAACACAAAATAAAATATTTATTGCACTGACCTTTTGACCTCGTCGCCATTATGTAGTAGTTGTTGTACTTACGTGCTCCGTAATATTTGGATATAGTGATATGGTTGACTTGCATTAGCTCGTTACGTCACCAGTGGTAGGGGAACACGTCTGCCTGCGTCTACGGCTGTCTCGTGACTGACTCAGTGTTGCCCCACTACCCGTGCTCTCGAGATAACATGATTACTGCTATAACCATAATAGCAGTACAAACACTACACTGATCAATATGTCTGTACATGGAAGATATTTGAGAAAATCTATCACGAGCGGTATTTGTCAACGCAAAAGAGACCATAGCAATTATTTTTAGAATTTTCGTCTGTTTGTGTGTATGTGCGTTTGTTCAGGGTAATTTCAAAATCGGCATGCGGTTTTCACTGACGTATTTAGTAAAATGGGGCTAAGATTTAAATGATCTATTTGGCTTCAACCCATTAATGGCCCACTACTGGGCACGGGTCTCTCCTCTTGAGGAGGCCTAGAGCATACTCCACCACGCTGCTCCAGTGCGGATTGGTGGAGGGATTAGTGGCCAACCCGAGTGTCGGAAGTTTTCAAACCGCCCGAGGGCCTCCGACATGGGTTAACGACTGTTATCTTATGATAACAACCGGGACCGACGGCTTTACGTGCCCTCCGAAGCACGGAAACGCTCAAGGAATTTTTGCCACTAGCGGTCACCCATCCAACTACCGACCGCGCCCGCTGTTGCTTAACTTTGTCGATCACATAGGATCGACGCAAGCCGCCGGGCTATGAGCGCTTCAATGATCTATTTAAATGATCTTAAATTAAAATTTAAAAAACCCCCGACAGTTTGATATACCTACACTAAACATAGCTAAGAACACACTCGATTAAGTCACCTTCATGCAAAAAAAAAAACTAGATCAAAATCGGTTCCTCCGTTTGGGAGCTACGATGCCACAGACAGACATAAAGATACACAGATACACAGACACGTCAAACTTATAACACCCCTCTTTTTTCGTCAGGGGTTAAAAACAGCGTTCATCCATAGGTACCCACATTTTTTCGAATTTTGTCGTTTACGTTAAGATAAGTTTACCGAACTGAAGGCAGTTAATACACATAAAAATGTACAAATAAAAATGTGTAAAAAAACACGCTAGATTTCAGTACCTATACAGGGTGTCCCGTAAGTAGTGGGTCAACGTTAGGGGACAGATAGTTTGAGGGTTGACCTACCTAATGTCAAAAAATGACCTTTGTAAAATTTTAAAAATTCGGCTCCTTTAACCTACTTTTTTCTGTTTAGTCCACAAATGAGCAGCTCAAAAAATACCCTAATGGTATAGCCAAATGAGCGTAAATCGTAAAATCGCGTAAAATACTTCGAAAAATTGAATTAGAACTTTTGTATGAAACCAGCTCATTTCACGTGACTGACGTGCTGTGCACCAAAAATACGCTCGTTTGGCCTCACCCTAAGTTTCAGTTTCGGTTTCGGCCGAAACTGGACCTAAGGCCGAAGGTTCGGTTTCGGTTTCGGCTGAAAAACCAGTTTCGGTCGGACTCTAATTTTAAGTAAATTAATACGTGTAAGCAGACTATTTAGTATCTAAGTTTTTAATTAAAATTTAGTTATCTACTTAACTACTTAATACGTGTAAACCGAACATAACTGCAATTTCGAAGTCAATACACCTAGTTTGTTGTTAAATAAGATACGACTTAATATAAAACATAGTTACATAAAGTGAGTTAACCTGCGAAGAAAACCTAAATGTAAGCTGAATAAAAGCGTTTTAAGACAAATAGAAGGAAGATCTTAATATTACAAAGGATTTTAACTGAAAGTAGGAATCGCTCAATGACGCCAATAATAGCGGTGCCGTCGAACTAATTTGCGATGGCCGTGTCGCGTATACCTATTGTTCCCAGGCTGCTTTAATCCGTCTAACAAATGATCTCGCCTGTCTTCTGTCTGCATAAAACAGTATTTTCCGCCTTCTGAGCAACCCAAAAATTGTCTTCGATATTAAATGATTAAGAACGTTTACTGTTATTTAAAACTAAATATAACTGAAAATATATTGGATCAGTGTTAGGTATATCCTTTACTTTTATTTATTAGAATAAAGTATTTTTTTCTATTCAGAATGATTTTTTATCAAAAGATTTGATTCCGATTAGATTTCTACATTCTGCACATAAATCCTCTGTGACAAGTCACTTGCACATATTCGCCCATGCTGCATTTTGGAATTTAGTTAAGTATTGTGATTGGCTTTACCCATTCTTGACTGCAATTCTTCTGCTCCGGCTTTATAATGATAAAGAAGTATTTTAAAACTATTAGGAGGTAATATTATGCTATTGGTTGCGTAGATTCCAATTGTGTCTTAAAAATTGTCATAAAAACATTAAAAAATTCATATCTACGAATATAACTCTAAAACTGACGAAGTTCGTTTTTATTAAAGTGAATTCCAACCCCTATTTTTACCCCTTCGAAGATGAAATTTTCCAATAATCCGTTCTTAGCTGACGTCTTTTTAGCATAAACTATCTCCCTGCCTAATTTCATCTTAATCGGTTCGGTAATTTCAGAGATTTTTGTTTAATCAGCGGTGTGTCGCTTTTCAATTTTATATTATACGAGTAACCGCCCTCGCTTTGCTTCGGGTTTCTTATTTTTTTACACCTTGGGTTACATTATTGGAGTTTTAGTAAGGATCCCTAATTTTTTTAAATATAATATAGCCTATGTTCACCGGGGATAATGTAGCATTCTAACAGTGAAAGATTTTGTCAAATCGGTTCAGTAGTTTCGGAGCCTATTCAATGCAAACAAAAAGTCAAATCTTTCCTCTTTATATATTAGTATAGATTATTTTTCATATTTAATATTATAACAATATTGTCCATGGTCATTGCCCCCATTTTGACAAGAGAAACCTAAACCCAGTTGTGGAACAATTGAAACGTGATGATGAAGACGAATGAATATGAATTCATGTTTGGTTAGGAGGAAGACAGAACGACAGTTGAATTTGTGATACAGTACAGTTATAACGACTCGTCCTGTCCTTTCTTGCAGATTATAAAATATTTATCAGATTCCACTCGTACGCCTTTTGTTGAAAAGAGACAGATAGTGTTTCGTCACTTTACGACAGATTGCAAGCGTATACGTTTACCAAATTCCTTTCTCGTTAGTTAGTTAGAAAGAGACAGACGTTATAACGAAATATTACGAAACAAGTTGCACAACATTATTTTGTCGTCCTGCAAACTAAGAGCTCATTTTTATCGTGAAATCGGAAAAAGTTGTAAAGAATATTAGAAAATACTACTTTTGTGAAGTGCTAAGTGTAGAAGTAATAATAATAATTAGTAGTATATTTAGTAGTGTGCTACTATAATGTATTTACTGATTACGTACTGATAAAACTGTCAACAGTCAACGATAACCTCATTATTTTCCGCTTCACCGGTACATATTATTAAATGTGTGATATTTGTGTAAAAGTGTAGATAAAAGCATTACAGAAAATTTAAAGGAATTTATCTATGTCATAATTTTTTTGTGCAACTGGAAATAATATTGCTTTAACTTCTACCATTGAAGAATACCTACCAAAATTTAACAGAGTGAAGAAAATGGAACAGTTATCGCCAAAAATAAGAGAAACGATAGATAAAATTATAAAAGAGGAAGGCTATCTGAATCAGGAAGTCAAAACACGCAAAATGGATGCTGATGGAGCGAGTTATCAAGGAGTTTTATATGAAATTACTGTTAAGGGACAAACTGCTGACGGCAACAAGGAAACTAACATATTTATAAAGCATTTAATTGAAAACTACGAAAATTTTAAACTTTATCCAATTCTAGAAGTATATCGCAGGGAAGCATTATTTTATAATGAGTTAGCAAATGTATTTAGAGAGCTAGAAAATGAGTGTAATGTACCAAAAGTTGATAGATATAAAATAGTGAAACATTATGAATGCAGTACTGAGGCGATTATACTCGAAAACATCGTTAAACGCGGATACAAAACGATTCCACGGCTAGATGTAATGCCATTAAAATTAGCTGAAGTCTCTGTAGAACAACTTGCTAAATTCCATGCTCTGTCATTCATATTAAAGGTAAAAAGACCTGAATATTTCAACGATAAAATAAAGACATTAAAACAATGCATGGTGTTTGACGAAATTTATAGAAATTTTATGAAAAAGATGTTTGACATATCTCTGGATATTTTAGACGAAGAACGAAAGAAGAAAGTGGTTAATTATTATCCTACCATGGTAGAGGAATTTCCGAAGTACGTACGAGGTGAAAAGACAACCGTTAAATGCCTCTGTCACGGTGATTTCCGAATTAGCAACATTATGATGAAAGAATCTGTAAGTATTATTGTATTATTTTCCGAAAACGTGTATAAAACATTATATATACTTTTCGACGACCTATATTATTACGATAGAATTACTTTTAACATCTTATTATAGACTAACCCCCGTATTCAAGAATAATACTTGTCTAAGTAAAGAAGCAATACTATGCGAAGTAAGGCATTTCTCAGTGCGTTGGTCATGGCAAGCCTTCAGTTTCACAGTCGACCCTTAGGGCCCTCGCCGACGACGACTTTTTGTAGCGATGCAGTAGCGATGCTGTCGCGCGTCCGCATCGATGCAGTGGCAACTGGCAAAGCGGTCGCTAGCTGTATGCCCTCGCCCACGGGCCCAGATTCAGTCGCGATACAAACGCGCTTCTGTCGCGATGCAAACGCGATTCAGTAAAGGCACCATGGTAACTGCGATCGCTACAGTTGCAAGATACCGATGTAGTCCGACACGGTCGCGCGTTGAATCGATACAGTCGCGATGTTGTAGCGCGTTAGTAGCGCGTCGGCATCGCTTCTGTAGCGCGTTGCAAATAACAAGCGTTAGTAGCGATGCTGTTGCGCGTTCATGAAACGCGCGACAGCATCGCTACAAAAAGTCGTCGTCGGCGAGGGCCCTTAAGTATCACTTGGCTATGCGGACGCACAGAGCTGTATACAGCCCTCTTATTTGATGTGGCTAACTTCACTCTAGTCATTTGACTGCACTGTGAGACCTCATAGTATTATTCTTGAATACGGGGGTAAGACTTGCTTTGTTGTTTAAAACTGTCAACAAAGTATAATCAGTTCTTATTTGTTTATTTTCACAGAACGGAGAAACAAACGACGTGATACCAATCGACTATCAACAGTTGTATTACGGGTCACCACTGATAGATTTCATCTACTTCATATTCGCTGCGAGTGACCGACAGTTCAGAAGAGATCATCTTTACCATCTCAAGGACTTCTACTTTGAAACATTAAATAAATTCCTGAGCTACTTCAACATTGACGTGACCATCGTCTACCCAAGAGAAGAGTTTGAGAAAGATTTTAAAATTTGCTTGAATTATGGACTGATGGTTTCCATGTACTTCATGCCATTCTTCTTCGTGCTAGAAGAAGATTCACCAGATTTAAACGAAGAATTGTTGGAACTGACTTTAAAGTTAGATCCAGTATTTACGGATAGACTACGAGGTATCATTGATGATTTTGTAGAATGGGGTTACTTATAATTGACCAACTTTGTAAAATATACCTAATCAAAGGAGTTGGCACTTCAGTAGTGATAGAATTAATAAAAATGTCAGCATATTAGACAACATAATTGTCTAAATATTCCTCTGTATAAACACTTGGAATACGTTGCTTTCAGCAGTATTTTTATACAAATTTATCATTTTAATTTTATTTTATTTTAAAGACCCACGATAATAGTATGTATATTATTGTTTAGTTTTGTAACTCGAGAGTTATTTAAATTGATATTAGGCTCTAAATTATCCTTATTGAAATACGAATATTTATTGTTCGTTGCTTTAAAAAAAACGTTCAAAATAACTGCGTGAATTATTTTGATTTTTTTATTTTAAAGCAACGTAAATATTATTATTAAAGCTGCGTTAATATTATTTAGAAATTTAAAATAAATATTCACAGCTAACGACAAGTTTCAATACTCACTTAGGAATAGGTACTTTACATTTATTTAAATAAAATTGTTGTTTATTGAATTCAATTTATTTCCTCTTTTAATACAACTATGTAGCTATTCAAATAAAACAGTTATCAAAGTAAGTTACCGTGTGTATATTTCAATGTAGTAGGGACTTGATTCCTTTCAATGAACTTAACTCTTAATGATTTCAGAGTGCAATGTTCAATTCATTCTTTGATATGCTTTTCAAGTAATTAGTAAGAACATAATGTCCTGCGGGTCCGGTATGTTGTTTACGAACAAATTCAATTGTGTACATGTGTTTTATGTTCAATAAATCTTTGAATCTTGAATTGAGTTGGGGTGACCTAAATAATCCTGTTGTTTTCTATTGCAATAGTTGAATCTAAGTTACTGTTGACTTGCATTTATTCCTCTATATTTTCTTCATAACATTTGACAAACGTGCAACTTGCCAGGTAATTGAGAGTGGCCCCCATCCACCCATAAACACAAGATCAATAAGACAAGGAACAATATATTATATCAAAAATACGCTGCCGTTATAAAAGAAAATTCAACCTCCTTCTTAAGTCCTTTTCTGTTTTCATCAAAACATTCAATAAAACAACAACATTCATTAATGAAATGTGAATTTAATTTAATATTTAAGCCAAATGTGATGAGGTCGAGCACCATCTGTTACCAAAGTTTTCCGATTACGAAGCCTCTTTTCAATAGCTGCCGATCCTCGGGGCACTTTTTCAAACGAGTCATGCTTCCGTTCCGTAATCTTCGGTCCTATCGCAGCATTGCGGTTTTTCAGCCTCGCTTCAGATGCTGACACAGCAACCAGTTATTACTCATGAGTTATTATAATTATGCTGGTATTCTTTAAAAAAAAGTAATAAAAAAGCTCTAAAAGCAATTAAAATAATTTCATGTTTTTACGCCATTATTTTTTACAAATAATATCATTCATCGTAGAATTCAAAGAAGTATCATGTTTATTTAGAGTTTTGGAATATTTTCTGTGATTTCTTTATTTTCTATTTAATTAACAATAATAAAATTGATCTACGATTACAATCGAGTAGACGACCCACCTGATGGTAAGTTGTCACCGTCGCCCATGGATAAAACGTAGTGTTTATGTACTTTGTGCCCATGGACATCTTATACATTCTGGACTTCAGTGGCTTTCATTTATAATATAAAGAGTTCACGACAGTTGAATAGAATGGTGTAATATTGACATTGATATGGGTATGATACATTATCAAAAAAGCGCTTCCACTCATCCCAAGCCAGGTGGCTAGATTCCGAGTTAAAACATTTAGGTAACATAATTTCTTTGGGATCTTTCGTTACTATTGATGTAGCATTTAGGTATTTTAAGTAAATGTTAAAATGCCTTGACTTATTTTGATGTCATGAGTGTAGAATCATATAGGTCCTGTGTGGCCTAGAATTGTAGGGTAACTGAGTGAACAGTATTTTATGTCCTTACTATAATAACCATCATATGCAGCTTCACATGTTTAGACAATTAGATAATCTTTTGAAAATCAGGTCAAATAGTAAATAGTGAGATAACCGTTCTTTACTGATTGCCATCGAACTTATAACTGGACGTAATTTCTGAAAAACGTTCCAACCCACAAATAAGTCAAAATTGAGTTAATAGTGCCAAACTGACTACGTGATGCACATTAACCAGCTGTCATAATTTGATAACTCTACTGTCACTATAAATGTCATGCACGACTTAGTAGCCCAACCCACATAGTATGGGGAATACAAATATTTATTTAACTAAAACAGTCCAAGCGTCGTGAAACGTTTTTATTTTATATTGTTTTTACTATACACACTTAGAATTTAATTCATAAAAATGATCCAAACATCATTAATAACTGGCAAAATAATAATAAAACCAGTTTATAATGAAAAAAGACATGACGTATATTAAACCAAAAACAAATTAAGTTAATCTTTTTAAGTTAAATTATCGCCTAATCAACATCTTGAAGAAAGCATATAACAAAGTTGATAAGTACCTATTGAAATGACAAGACTGCTTGCTTGGACATGAGTTTTTATATTAAATATTGCAATAAGTAGTATTAAGTGCTGTCTGTAACTGTGAGTAGGAAAAAAATAGTCCCGGTAGTTTCTTGCCACTTCTTCTCCCGGGACCACTCACGGTAGGGATTTGTTGAAGCGATGGCGTTGAGTGACTTTCGGAAAGTGTTTGTAACAAACCTACTTCGAATAAAACTTATTTCTTCACCTTCTATTTCAGCATTTAAATCTGGTTCACCACCAAGTCCTTTTATATAATCAGTCAACCCTTCTATACATTTTAACTGTTTATAAAATGACAGACAATCCTCAGGAATCAAGTGAAACATTGACTTAAACTCATTTAATTTAGCGTGAGGCTTAATAGGCTTCCCGTTTGGCCAAAGAGGAACAAAGAGTTCTGGGTTTAAAGGAAGCAGGTTTCCTCTGAATTTCCTCCCTATGTATAACTCTTTTTACTCACCAATATCTTAATATTTCGTGAAGATAGAATATCGCTCACCTAGTAATATGTATAATCGCACATCTGCAAAATTTGCGAAGTTGAGTTTATACGGTATATACGTGTTTAAAATTGCATAATCTTCATAGTGGTAAATATGTATTAATGCCTATACTAGTAATCAAACCCATACAATCTGTAAAAAACGTAAAAAGAACCCATAAATTAATTTTAAACATGTTTATAAATTTTTTGAATTTCGTTTCTGTAAAAATATGCCAAACATAGATGTGCCGTTGTATTACTGGGTGAGCGATATGTATATGCTATCTTTTTTTGACTGAATATGTTTAGTTTTCAATAACTTTTTTCATTATAAACTCGTTTTTTATTATTTTGCCAGTTACTAATGATCTTTGGAACGTTTTTATGAATTGATATTTTATAACGTGACATAAATATTGTAATATATCAAAAACGTTCCAAAGCCATGTTTTTGCCAATATTAAAAAAAATATCAATGTTGGAAGTCCTAAATTAGGTTATCTAAAAATTTTAACATGTTATCTATAGCATAACAAAACTTGAAGTTTAAACTAAAGCGATTTCATGAAGTAATACAGGGTTGAACTTAAACCTCGATTTTCTCAAAATGTTATGTTTGTGGATTGGAACGTTTTTCAGGAACTACGTCCAACTAATACCTCGAACGGCTCGGACGATGTGTTTAACAAAGCGTGAGTACTCAATAACGCTTTATCGTAAATTACTCTTCTGTCCTTGGTAGCACAAAGTTACGAGGTCGGCGTATGAGATCTGATTATTGTCGGCCGGAGAGACCTAATGGAGCCATGAATCAAATGCCTCTTCCCGATAAAGGGCAATTGATCTAACCTTCAACAGATTTACTCTTCAATGATGTTGTGAACTAAAAGAGAGTGGCAATAGCCCGTGAGTTAATTAATTCTAACTCCAAGAGTTATAATATAGTCCAATAATGGGATGCGATAACAGAAAGATCGGTTTCCTTATAGCATCAATTTATACTTGAACTAGCTTTTGCCCGCAGCTTCGCCCGCGGTAGAGATCGATTTTTACAAATCCTATTTACTTATTTTTACTTAGTTAGACTTATTGCCTATGACTTAAGTAATTTACATGTATCATTTGGTAGCGTGAAATGCAAATGAATTTAACTAATGCCATCTATTAAGAACATCCGGAACTAAATATCTAGCAACTAACAAAATATCGATCTTCCCATGGGGATGTTTTACCGCGATAAAAAGTAGCCTGCGTTACTCTCCACCCTCCTCACTATCTCCACGCACAAAAACCATACCATATAACAGCTTCGTTGCGACGTGAAAGGCGGACAAACAAACACACAAACACACTTTCACATTTATAATATTAGTATGGAGTATGGATATGTGCAGAAAAAAATAACCTTATTTCTCAGTGACGTTAGATTTCGGTTTCTTCATCAGATAGGACATAGCCTTCAAATCAAACCCACCCAAACTGGCTCCTTCGTCAGGACAGCTCTATGAAATAATTTTTGCATTGTCATCCGCAAAATTTTATCTCGATCGAACATTGGCGGAGCATCAAAACCTTTTTAGAATAAATTACATAACCGACACCGAGATAGTTGAAACTAATGAAACCCTTATAATAGGTATGTGTCTGTATAATTGTGAACAGGAGATTTCTCGGTCGGCAAATATAGTCAGTCATTAGATTTGGCTAGGGCTATTAGAGGGGGTGGCAGGGGGTTCAGCTACCTCCCTTTGATTTTGTATGCTTACCACATATTATGTGGCCTATTTTGTCCAGCGCTTATTTGTCATGCGTTAACAAGGAGTCCGAGGAGTTTGTCCCACTGGGCCAAAGAATTCTAATTTCCCCAAAACGCTGGGTACGCCCATAGTCCCTTATCAACAGAATGAGAAACAATATTAGCTTAACAATATATCTCGCAACGTCCCCAAGCTAATCTCATTACTTCATTGGTCCAGTGTTATATTGCAGCAGCTTATTATACGTACCTAAACTATCGGGAAATTGATCGCAAGCTGAAATTGCCTGCTATAATCCCTATGGATAGCATGGAAATTTAAAGTTGATTAAGCAGCTATGAGCTAGCTATTGTTAAAGCCGAGCTGTGGTTGGCAACTTGATGTTTAGGTAGTATAGTGGTGTGCTTTGTCAGTACAACCATTATTATCCCACTATCAGTTAACACTATCAGTTAATGTTGAATGGGAACAATTAGAAAAGCGGCCAAGTGCGAGTCGGACTCGCCCATGAAGGGTTCCGTAGCAGCAAGTAACATAATATAAAAGTTCTTGTACTTCATTGTAACTTTGATCGATGTTTTTTGCGGTTTACGATTTATGACGTGTTAAAAAAAAACTACTTCATAGATCTCGTTCAAATTAATTTTCGTTGGAAGTTTGTACGGTAATGTACTTCATATATTTTTTTTTAGTTTTATCATTCTCTTATTTTAGAAGTTACAGGGGGGGGGGGGACACACACATTTTGCCACTTTGGAAGTGTCTCTCGCGCAAACTATTCAATTTAGAAAAAAATGATATAAGAAACCTCAATATCATTTTTGAAGACCTATCCATAGATAACCACACGTATGGGTTTGATGAAAAAAAAAATTTGAGTTTCAGTTCTATGTATGGGGAACCCCCAAAATTTATTGTTTTTATTCAATTTTTGTGTGAAAATCTTAACGCGGTTTACGGTATACATCTACTGACCAAGTTTCAACAGTATGGTTCTTATAGTTTCGGAGAAAAGTGGCTGTGACATACGGTCGGACAGACAGACAGACAGACATGACGAATTTATAAGGGTTCCGTTTTTTGCCATTTGGCTACGGAACCCTAAAATTATATCATTGAGTGCAAGGGAAAACCGTGCAATTAGATGACTGAAAAGTTAGGGGTAGTAGAATGAACACGTTAGAACTATTCTCATTCTTGGAGGTGGACGTAGAATTCAATGCATTTTTAATGGAAATAACTGACTATCCACATGATGGTAAGCAGCTATCATTGCCCATGGGCATCAGCGACACTACAGGCATCACTAACGCGTTTCCGTCCAAGAAAGAGAGAAGAAAAAGAAAGAATAACACTGGCTTTGAACACGACGAGTCGTTTGACGGCTGTCTCAAACAATTTTACATTATTCATTAATGAAGTTGGCGTAATACGCGAAGACCCTAAACGACCTTATGACCATGAGTATACCGTACTGAATAATACTGTTTGTCAAAGTCCACTGACCTTTATTAGAAAGAGCTTAACGCTTTATCCATTGGACAGCTGTTGTATACATCACTTACCTGATGTCAATTGAAAGTTAAATTAGGTTAATTAAGAAAGCCAAGCACAGCAATGTAACAATATGACTATACTCTACGTAAATGAGAATCTAAGTGCTTGAACATGTTAAATCAATTCGCATATCAGCATTGAGCGTTCGTTACACAGACCGGTCTATTGACCCACAACATTGTTAGTTTGATGAAATTGACGTAACAACTAACAGGCGTTGTGAACTATATGGTACGGTTTTGATCAATATTACATAGATATCAGTGTGACCTCTGTATAAAATCATGATTTATTGTGATGTTATAAAATTCACTCCCTCCTTCTCTGGACCACACCTTGTCATGTTACATACCATGAACCTAAAGCACAGAGTAGCTATACTCTAGGCATCTGAATCAACTAGCTTTGTTTTTTGTTTAATAAAGTGCTGAAAACTAGTTCAGAGGTAATAAGCAACTAAGTTTTAAAACGGCTTTTGGACATGGTAACGGGCTAAAACAGAATTACTAACAACTTCCATACCAATAAAATCTAAAGTAAATGCTTCGTCTACATCAAGATTCTACCACCCATCTCATGTGATTAGTACAATACAATGTGTACTAACAAACTTTCCTACCGAAAACCTGAGAAGGATTGAGATGGCCTACATTGTAATAAACGACAAAGACTCAAAGAAACTTAAACAACGCTTCAAAGTTGAATTTGAAAACTTATAGTCTGGGTACAAAAACGATGCTTACAATAATTTAACTCAAGAATTATGATGGATGAAGAATTTCAAGGCTCAATTTGAAAGAACAATACGTCATTTTATAATTATAATATTAGTAAGCCATGTCCCACTCTTGTAGTATGGCTTCTTCATGCTTGGCACAGACAAGTGACAATCTTTAGCATACTTTTGTCCCGATAATGGAACACTTGATGACCCTGTAGCCTAGTTGGTAGCGACCCTGCCTGCGAAGCGAGGAGTTCCGGGTTGAATTCCCAGCCGGGGCAGATATTTATGTGACAATAAATATTTGTACTCGGGTCATAGGTGTAATTGTGATGTGTTATGTGTCGTCCTTGCCACCCGCGACACAGGTATGAGTGTGTTAGCATTTTTTATTTATTTATCGTATCGACTAACGCACACGAGGAACTAAAGGACCATGAATCAAAATCCCCGTATTACGAAGAATTCGAGGACATCGACGGACAATATGATATTCTCTTTGTAAATTGTAATCTTGACGTCCTTAACCGGGTGAGGCAGTAATTCAGCGCGAGACACCTTCTAATGCTTTATAAAGCTCAATTCAGGCCGATGGTAATACCTAATGCCCTACTTCATTTATTTTTATTATTTTATATTTATTTACTCGTTCTTGGCGTACGATGTTTCTATTAACAGTTTGTTTTTAATTGTTTTGTTTGAAGTAAAATTAGACACTGTGAGAAGGTTTTGCGGCAAGATTTGCGTAGGAACAAGGCCTCTTCACAAAGAACGACGTATGTTCATAAAACACGTATATTTAACACTCATTCGGACAAGTTATTAATAAAATAGCATTTGAAGCTATACACTGCAAACATAGTTAAACGCGGGCGCGAGCGGGAAGCGGACTGGCGCGATCCCGATCGGCGCGGGCGGCACGGGGAGCCCGCGGGGGGGACGCGGGCAGCGTTGCCGGGCGCGCTGTGTTGCCCTATGCATTGCGTTTTTAGGATTTGGCTATTGTGCTTAGGGTTGCTTACTACATACTCCCCCTTTTGACCAGATATTGTGTCCTCACGGATGGTCAAACAAACAAAAACCAAGGAACCAAATGCAATGCACGAAGCAACAACTGAACACGTAGTAACATTAGACATACCTATTATGAGTAAATCATATAGAAAATACACTAACAACATGTATGTGACAAAACAAATTTAAAAATATTATGCTAAAATTAAACAAATTATCCATGACAGCCATACAGCATATTATTGTCGACATCTTGAACAAATGTATAGTATACACATTACACAATAAATCAAAAAATAACCTTGACTGATTTTGTAAAACTTAAGATGATTGAAGAAACATTAAAAACGTATGAAACAACCAAACGTAACGAACTAAAAGCTGTCTTAGACCAAGAACTCAATAAAAAATAAAAAATAAGAATGTAGCGCGTTAACTAGTTTCTACATTTACGGGGACGTCCACGTTTGCGTACTGGATTGACAGGTTCATGGCTCGACTGATCACCCTCACGTGCATGATATCTACGCAAATCTATCATGTGGTACTTACCTAACACTTCTGTTGGCATAGTGCAATGAGATAGTAGGTAGGTAGTAGGGCTCACCTTCTTGAAAATTCTATATGGGCCATCTCTCCTTGGGGCCAATTTTGAACTAACCCCCTTTTCAGTGTTGCTCAGTACGTGGCTACGCAAGAGGACAAGATCACCAGGTACAAATTCATACCCGTCCTTTCTTCCTTTGTCCTTCGCAACCTTCTGGACATCCTGCTGTCGCTCAATGGTCTCTTTTGCTGTATTAAGAGTGTTTGCTAGCTTGAGAAGGTACGGTGTAACTTGCGGTACGTAATTCTCAGCTTCAACGACAGTGCGTAGGTCTGCCTGCGCGTCAAGCGGGGCACGAAGCTCACGAGCGAAAGTCAAGTAAGCAGGTGATTGACCTGTGCTTCTGGTCAGCGAAGAATTCATCGCAAAACGTATAAAAGGAATAGCTTCTGGCCATTGTCGGTGTTCTTTTTCAACCAAAATAGCAAGCTGTGTCTTCAGATCTCTATTTTTACGCTCCACAGGATTGGCTTCAGGGTGGTACAGAGGTATCAGATTCTGTTTGACACCTAGTACGAACATGGCATGCTGCATCACATCCGCTACGAACTGCACCCCATTATCAGAAACCAGACGCCGTGGTACACCATATCGCAGAAACACTTCTCCAATCAGCACCTTGGCGCAAGCTTCCGCCGTTGCTTCTACCAGCGCGAAGATCTCAATCCATTTACTGGCTGTATCTTCTACGATAAGGATCCACCTCTCTCCATTAGGTCCTTTAGGTAAAGGACCAAAGAGGTCTACAGCCAAGACTTCGAAGCGCTGTGCTGGGACAGGTGTCTGGATCAGGCCCGCAGGCTTTTGATTGGATGGCTTGTATTTCTGACACTCAACGCACGTTTTAAGGTATTCTTCTACATAACGTCGCATGCCAGGGAAATAAAACCTTCGCGAGATGCGATGGAGGGTTCGTTCTACTCCTCCGTGTCCTGAGGTGGCCGCATCGTGAAACTCACCCATTACCTTCTTTCGCAGGTTTTCTGGAAGGACGAGCTGCGGTTCTTCGGACTCTGCATCAGAGTAGCGGTAAAGTATACCTTTACTTAAATAATAGCCTCTTTCCGTCCATCTTTTAGTTGTCACCTCTTCTTTTCCTTCGAGGTCCTTTATTATTTTGGCAACTTCAGGATCGGCGAGTTGGTCTTGTCGCATAGTGGTTGCATCCCAGCTAGGCGTTTCAACAATGACCGAGCAAACTCCACAGGTATCTTGGACTTTGCTACTGCACGGCGGGCGACTCAACGTATCCGCGATGACGTTTGCCTTCCCGGGAGTATAATCCACCTTTAGGTCAAAAGCTTGCAGTTTCATAGCCCAACGAACTAATCGTCCAGTTGGTGACTTCAGGGTGAGAAGCCACTTCAAGGGTTGATGGTCGCTAGCAACGTGTACCTCGTGACCGTCGATGTAGCCTCGGAACTTCTCGACAGCCCAGACGACGGCTAGTGCTTCTCTCTCCGTCGTCGAGTAGTTCCGCTCTGCCGAAGTCAATAGGCGGCTGGCGTACTCGATCGGTTTCTCCTCGCGAGGCGACTCCCCCTGGAGTAGAACCGCTCCGACAGCGTAACTGCTGGCATCGGTCCTGAGAATGAAAGGATGGTTATAATCTGGTTGGGTGAGTATCGGTGCAGAGGTAAGTAATTGTTTTAATTGATTGAAAGCATTAATCTGGTCATTTCCCCATTTCCAGGTCTGATCTTTCTTCGTGAGGAGCGTAAGCGGCTGAGCGACCTTAGAGAAGTTAGGAATAAACTTCCTAAACCAGGAGCAGGTTTGGAGAAAAGTCTTCAGGTGCTTAAGCGAGCTCGGCTCATCCATATTGGCAATAGCGACAACCTTATCCGGATCTGGGGACACCCCTTGCGGCGTGATGATGTGTCCAAGATACTTGACAGTATCTCGAGCAAAGACACACTTAGCTCGGTTGGCCCGGAGACAGAAAGTACGCAGGCGATCGAAGACGGCGCGTAGATCCGTCAAGTGCTGCTCGAAGGAATCCGACAACACAATCAAGTCATCAATATAGCCCAACAAGGTCACATCCTTAAGTGCAGCTCCGGATCTAAATCGATCGATTAGCCGTTGAAAGGTGGCCGGTGCATTGCGAAGGCCAAACGGCATCCGTTTGAATCGATGAACACCAAACGGAGACACAAATGCGGTCCTGTCTTGGTCCTCCTGTTGAACAGCTACCTGCCAGTAACCTGAGCGAAGGTCAATGGTGCTCATAAAGCAACTCTTGCCAGTATACTGCAGCAGGTCGTCGATGACAGGTAACGGGTAGGTATCGCTTTTGGTGATTGAGTTAAGTTTGCGATAATCCACGCAAAATCGAAATGACCCGTCCTTCTTGGGTACGAGCAGAGCAGGTGCGGCCCATGCGGACTCACACTCTTCGATAATACCCTCCTGATGCATTTTATTCAGCTGGGCCTCCATCACGGCCTTCTTAGCTGGTGTGAGTCTGTATGGTGGTACGGAAATAGGAGGATGGTCACCTGTATCTATGCGGTGCTCCGCGAATGGTGTAGGTCCTCCCCCTTCTCCGAAGATGTCTTCATATTCTTGAAGAAGCTCTGCAAGGTTGGTCTTCTCCGATGGAGACAGCATGATTCCCTCGTCGGGCCGCAGCACTTCAGCAGCAGCGCAGCCAACATATGTTCGAGACGATTCGCACAGGAGGGGTCGAACGATCTGAGGATGATCAGCCGTAAACCATGAGTGACCAGGTAAGTCAAGTATGATACCTGCCTTACGCAGAAAATCTATACCTAGTAGCGTATCATTATGCTTAGCATGAGGTAAGACTATGAATGTTGTGGGTATAACTGACCCTTCCAGCTTGACGTCTACGTCCATGAGCTTGACATCTAAATCACGAACAAACCCATCTGCTAATTTAACACTAAGCCGGCTAGTACGAAACGGATGATTTTGTTTTTGGAGCAATGCGTACAAAGTAGACCCTGCAATACTGCGCTTAGCAGCTGTGTCAACTAAACCGGTGCCACGAAGCCCATATATCTCAATACGAAGAATAGGACGGCCACTGTTGTGATCACTAGTCGAAGACGCGGAAGAAAGCTCAGTCATGGTTACATTTTGTAATTCAACAACATTATTATCATTGTTACATGTTTTTGAGAAATTGTCAATTTTAATAATTGTGTTGTCTTCATTAAAACAATTTTGAGCAATAATAATATCCTGTGAATCATCAGTATTCTGTGTAACAACACTATTCTGTGACAGTTTTTTTGAACAAAAACATCTTTTAAAATTATTACAATACAACTTACCTCTGTGAGGCAACTCAGGAATAGGCACAAAAGATGACTTACAGGATTGTTTCATCTTTGACAAATCGTCGTCGCAGTCGGTATCTGAATATGGCGGCAAAATTTTATGACTACAACGATTTTTATCGATCGCCGCGCCGCGATCCATCGACGACTTCGATTTGTTACATAATTCACCCACTAGCGAAGTATTTAGTAAACTTTGACACGGTTTATTATTAAAGTTAGTACTAACACATGAATTAATGTCATTACTATTTACGAACACATCACACGCGAAATAAGAATCATTGTTATTATTATCACTTTGATCAGAACCGGAAATATTGCACTCGCAAACAGATTCGGCTGGTTTCGATTTGCATTTGTGACAATTAGCGCGAATTACGCCTTTTGTTCCGCACCCGTAACATGAAACACGCGTTTCATTATCACTGTTAGCATTTTGACGCAATGTAAGTTTACGACAGTCTTCCCTCAGATGCCCATATTGCTTGCAATATAAACAACGTTTCCGTTCAGGTTGTGTGCTGGTACTGGGGTCGGCGATCGTAGTCATCGTAGATCGACGCGTCACAACTCGACGCGAGGTAGTAGGTATCTCACATGGCGGAGCTGCGACGACGGAGGGCGAAGTCCCGGCCACTGGCGCGGACGTACTTGTAGGCACAGTCCCGTTTTTCGTCGACGACTGAAGGCCGCGCGAATTATTATTACCACGATCTTCATTTAACGAAACTTCGATTGTCCGGGAGAGACAAAGCAATTCTTTGAATGATTTAAATTCTTCCCGTCTTATTCTCTTGCGTATACGTCTATTTAAAAGTCCATAAGCCATATCTAATTGGACTTTTTCGCTCAAGTCACCGCGAGGGAGTTTATTTAGTAGTGCTCGTAGACCAGCGATGAATAAATCTGTGTTTTCGTCGCCTTGAGGGCGATTAAAGGCCTCGGTATAAATTTTGTATGGCGGTCGTTGTTCACCGTAGGCACTGCGCAAGTAGGAGAGTGCTTCTTCCCACGAGGCCACTTCATGTTTGACACTCTGCCACCATACTGTGGCAGAGTGCGTAAGAACCATGGATAGACCTCGTATGGCGTTTGCATCCGAGACATCCGCACATTCCTTGTAACTTTCTATTGAGTCTATAAAAGCTTCAATGGACTCGGTCTCGTCTCCGCTGAAACGTGCGCTGCAGTGCGCGAAGTTGCCGGGTTGATGCGACGCGGGGGCTGCTGGTTGCTGCATGACTCTATGCAGAAGTTTTTCAAAAGCTTCGGTCTGCGAACGCTGCAAAGCGGCCATCATGGTGGTCACGTTGTGAGTCGTAAACCCTACAGTCCCCTCAGGAGCGGCATCGGCTTCTTCGGAGTCCACGGATCTGCTCTTACGTGCACGCGGCATGTTGTAACTTGTAGGTATCCGTGCCGTACAGTTGGGCTGCCAGTTTGTGAGAAGGTTTTGCGGCAAGATTTGCGTAGGAACAAGGCCTCTTCACAAAGAACGACGTATGTTCATAAAACACGTATATTTAACACTCATTCGGACAAGTTATTAATAAAATAGCATTTGAAGCTATACACTGCAAACATAGTTAAACGCGGGCGCGAGCGGGAAGCGGACTGGCGCGATCCCGATCGGCGCGGGCGGCACGGGGAGCCCGCGGGGGGGACGCGGGCAGCGTTGCCGGGCGCGCTGTGTTGCCCTATGCATTGCGTTTTTAGGATTTGGCTATTGTGCTTAGGGTTGCTTACTACAACACCAAAATTAGACTTTTGCTCTGTGCTTTTGCTTCATGTTGGTAATCTCCTTGTTATAATAATACGACAGTGCTATCTGGAGTCAAAATTAAGTACCTACTACGTCAATGTAGTGGCGCCCTCTACATTCCCGCCTAAAAATGAGAGGATTGAAAAAACGGTGCGTATTAGTTGGCCACAAATAAAAAAAAATAAAAAATCGCTTGATAGAAAGAAAAATCTTTCGAAGAGACATTTAATTTTTTTGAATAGATATTTTTTAGGGTTCCGTTGCCAAATGGCAAAAAATAAATTCGTCATGTCTGTCTGTCTGTCTGTCTGTCCGGCCGTATGTCACAGCCACTTTTCTCCGAAACTATAAGAACTATACTGTTGAAACTTGCTAAGTAGATGTATTCTGTAAACCGCGTTAAGATTTTTGCACAAAAATAGAAAAAAAAAACAATAACTTTTGGGGTTCCCCATACATAGAACTGAAACTCAAAAAAAAATTTTTCATCAAACCCACACGTGTGTGGTATCTATGGATAGGTCTTCAAAAATGATATTCAGGTTTCTAATATCATTTTTTTCTAAACTGAATAGTTTGCTCGAGAGACACTTTCGAAGTATTAAAATGTGTGTCCCTCCCCCTGTAACTACTAAAATAAGAGAATGATAAAACTAAAAAAAAATATATGTACATTACCATGCAAACTTCCAACGAAAATTGATTTGAACGAGATCTAGTAAGTAGTTTTTTTTTTAATATGTCATAAATCGTAAACCGCAAAAAACATCGATCAAAGTTACAACTAACTACAAGAACTTTTATATTATGTTACTTGCTGCTACGGAACCCTTCATGGGCGATTCCGACTCGCACTTGGCCGCTTTTTTTCAGTTATGATTGTTTTTGCTTAAATGTTCAATTGAAGCTCTTAAAGTCCAGAGTCTTCGGTCGGTATCAGGAAGGACGACCGCCAGTGGCAAATATTTCTTGAGCACTTACGTACTTCGGCGGGCACGTAAATCATAAGATAACAATCACTAAGCCATGTCGGAGGCCCTTGAATGGCATGTAAAAACCCTTGGGTTAGCCACTAACCCCTCCACCAATCCATACCCAACTTGAAACCAACCAGCCAATCAGCCAACATTTTACAAAGCGTTCTTAATTAGCGTTCTAGCAAAGTGACAATAACATCGATATAAATATCATTGGGCAGCGCGACTAAGTCCACTTAATCCTTTCCCTTGTCGGGTTTCAGGTGAACGAGATAGCTGACACATGGGGCGACAGTAATCCTGGGATAAACTGCATACGTAGTTACTCCGATCGTATTAATAAATATCTTTTTGTGTTTATCTACACGGTAATTTCCCAAACTTTTACAGAAAATGAACGTGAAGTGAAATCTCAAACCTTTATATCTAAATTCAAAAGTAATGTGTAACATGTAATAGGAACATGTATGAGTCAAAGCTGTACATTTAACCAAATTCAAAAGAAATTTTAAAATCATGTTGTTGAGAGTATCAGCGCGTTAGTGAGTGACCAGAGAGTGACCGCGATGTGGTGGGGCTAAAGGCGCTCCTCGTCCAGTTGGCCCCCGCCTCTCCCCTCATTCCCCGCGGACATCCCCGCGTTGTAGCTACAATGAATAATGGCGTAGACACATCCCACCTGGTAGTTATAACCTATTTTCCAGTTACGTCACGCCGTGAGCCTTCAGCCTCGTCCAACGGAACTGAGACAAACGCACGGTGACGTCGGCACCGCTAATGGATTTCCGGTATTCTCCCTACCTCCCACATACAGTTTTATATATAACGCTTCACACTCATAACGCTTCACACTCATAGCCCCACACTAGGATTCCCTGTGTTGTGGGTGCCATGGACAACACACAAGAGAAGGACAATCACATCCAGACCGAGAACAGAAATTTAAACTCATCATTCAAATTTCCGCCTCGCTGGGAATCGAACCCAGGACCCTCGGTGCGGCCGGCATGGTAACCATTGCGCCACACTGGTCGTCATATTTAGACTTGACTATATGTATATCAGCATGTTCCATTTTTAATTTTTTAATGTTAACGCCCATCGCCCATGGGCATCAGTAACACTATGGCATTACTTACGGCCGGTCTCAATAATATACTAACAGATGGAAGACTGTGGATAGGGCTACCATTAGTATGTCATCTGTCATATTTGTCAATTTTTCAGACGCAATAATTGACAAATATGACAGATGACATACTAGGTAGCCATATCCACAGTCTTCCATCTGTTAGTGCATTATTGAGACCGGCCGTTATACGATGCTGGCCAAGAATAGTCACTTACTTGTTCAGAGAATTAACTACTGCAAGAAAATTGACATGATTTCAAAGTAAGTAGGTACAACACGTTGAAACGAAAAAAACCTTATTTGAAATGATCACCAGCCAGGATCACTTGTGACATCAAGGGTCTCAACTCTCAGCGACATTGTTGACGATATATTATTATGTACGCTTCTTCCATTCATCATTATTTCATCAAAGACCAAAATAAGCAAGTCACTGACGATTCGCTACTTAATAACCACTCGTTAAAGACGAATGGTTCTTGACATATTTGAGCCAAATCGCGATTTAATATGAAATGAATCTAAGAGTTCACATTAAAATTTATGACATCATTATTATGGATTCATATTTTTATGAAGAATAATATGGCAATAAAATTTAAGTATCACTGAAGAAATAAAGATGAATATTTTTAAATCATGATCTGGAAAAAGCACGATTCAGCTAACTGAAAATGAGCCCTAAAGGTGGACACTCACGGTCATTCCATCGCGTCAAATGGCGTGATATACAGCCAAAATTTGATCGTGAATGTGAAAAACTGATGGCGTGATTTAAAAAATTTGTATGTCCAATCGCGCCATTTTGACACATGTCGTTTGGCGTGGCTCCAAAAATGACGCGATGGAATGACCGTGAGTGACCACCATTAGGCTTGCCGTGAGTCCTAATGGATTATAGCGAAGTAATACTAATTGTACCTACAGTATTTGTAATTGATGTAGCGTTGAAATGCTCCTCCCTATAGGTTAACAGTAAGCTCCATTAAGGAATACCTATAGGCATAACAGTGTGACCACAAATTGGGTAATATTGGATAAGTAATTCATTAAGTAAGGATGCTTGGAAATGACCAGCTAGGCAACCAGTTCTGCTCAGGTTAGAGAATACCGATTTTTGTAATAAATATAAGTTTTATTTTTAAAAGATGTGCTGAGGAGTTTCTTTACGGCATTTCTTCTCCTCCATGACAAAGCACCTTTGCGAAAAGCTGGTAAATTAAAAAATGACGTGCATAAGTGTATCAGTGATACCTACATGAATAAAAGATTATTTCATTTCATTTCATTTCATTAATGTTAATACCGATATTTATATCTTTCTGTGAAGCCTGTTTGTCGTATTCCGGCTGGGGAGAGCCAGTTCTCTTTCTTTCCTTCAATTTCCTTCTCGGCCAGAAAAGCATGAGTGACGCCTAAGGTGTTGCTGATGTTCATGTGTATAGCCGACTATAATCGCTTACTCGTGTGCTCGTTTTTAGACTATTTATAAAAGAAAAATAGTTTTTGGAACTGGAAAAATAGTTTTCCGTATGAGTCGATTTTTAACCAACTTCAAAAAAGGAGGAGGTTCTCAATTCGACTGTATTTTTTTTTTAATGTTTGTTATCTCAGAACTATGGACTGGGCGAACCGATTTTGATGATTCTTTTTTTAATCGAAAGCTGGTGGCTGTCATGTAGTCCCACATAAATTTTATTGAGATCTGACAACGGTATCCATGAGAAAACTACATAAGTCGTAAATTTGTGTTAAGATGTGCGCGACAAATTGACGAATAACTCAATATCACGCCAACCGATTTCGATGATTCTTTTTTAATCGAAAGCAGGCGCTTGTCATGTGGTCTCACATAAATTTGAACGAGATCTGACAACTATGTAGTTTTTGAGACTTTGAAGTCGGTTATTTTTTGTTAGTAAAATTTAGATTATCATGAAATATAAGCCCGGGATTAAAATCAAACTTTCTCCGTTACTCCGCCAATATTTTTTTGAAATAAATATTTTTTCAATATTTTTTTGGAATGTTTTTTCCTGAAATTTTTTATTGAAATATTTTTTTAAACAAAATTTTATTTAATTCCACTTGTCCGTTGAAGTTTCACTTCTACTATGTTCACATTTCGTTTTTTTTTTATTAAGACCTCTTTGAAAGTCGTTTACAGAAGCTAAATATTAAAAGATCCTTTTAACCCATTCCGACACTCGTACGTTACGTGACTGAGTCGTGATAGGTCACACGGGCTACGTGACTTCACGTGACACACTCACACTCGATAAATGTCTCGGTTCGCTAAATGCCGTGTTGCTCTCTTTAACCCTTGCTGATTAAGGTGACTTAAGTTGGATTTTATGTCACCTCTTTTTCAATCTTGTATTTTTATCAATCTATTTATTTTGCTAATTCTCTGCGGTCCTACTCGGCTCTAAGTAGGTACTTGTGCATGCATCAGTCCGCAGCTGCCCCGAGAGCTATCGATTGGGCCCACTTCTCGACCTGTTTAATAATATATCTGCGGGGACACGGCTGTGGTCTCACGTCAAAGTCTTCCATTATTTAGTTTAGGTAAGTATTAATGATTAATTTCTAAGGTCAAAGTAAACGTGGTTTGTAGGTTTTACGTAATGTGTTATCTACTTCTACGTCTATAAACGAATGGCAAAAAAGGAGCAAGAAATCCGCTACTTAAAATGTCTAAAACCTAAGACTTCTATCTTCTAGAAATCTAGACTATTATACACAAACAGGCTATCCGCTATTCGGAATTAAAATTGTGGCACAGCCGGTCCAGCAGAACACATCTGAATTATTATTGCTACAAACAATGGCGTATGTATGATAAAATTCATTCTTCAATTCGTTCTTTTGACAAATCACCATACTATTATGTTTTTTTTTAAGAAAATACCTATTTTCTCTCATAATATTTCTTCACATTAGTCAATAATAAATGTTTCGATATTTTTGCTTTTACAGACGACCGCCATACCTCACCTCAGCATACCTGCGTCCAATTTGTTATCTGTTCTCACTTTATCCTCTGACATTTTCCCGCCTTTTTCTTTGAGTGTTGTCATTCGTCCAGAAATTATTTATAGTACCTTCCTCTAAAGTTGTTTGTTGAAAATCATAAGCTATGTTACATAGTTCAATACAACTCATGTGGTATACTGAAGTCATACAATATGTCATTCGAAATTACGTAAATTTATAGTTTCTCGGATGAATATGAAGACATGTAAAATTTTCCTAAACCCTTATAAATCTTAAAGATTCAGATAAGGGAACGTTCCCAAACCACGTGACCCATTTTTTACCATTTTTTACCCCCCTCCCCCCCCTCGGTGACCAACCGTGGTATATAAGAAGACCCCCCCCCTCCCCCCCTAGTTTTCACGTGACAATTTTTTTTTGCAGACAGTTAAAATAATATAAATTAGTATCTATTGCAGAACTATAATAAAATAAACTTGACAAGAGGGTTTCGTACGTTGATCATGTATTTACCGTTATTTTCCAATTTTATTTATTTTTGCCGTTTTTTTAAGACCATTGAGTTTTTTTCCTGTAATATTTAAGCAAAGAACTCTGTATTTTTTTTTTATTTAAATGTCAGTAGTTTCGGAGACAAAGGGGGGGAGTGGTAAATTTTTGGCTTTAACTTTCATTCGTTCTTGAATAATTTTACAACTTTCCATTGTAGAACTATAACTAAAATATATTATTTGAGATCCTGACAACAAGCCCTTTTTACCGAATTCAATTCGACTGTTTTTTTTATGTTTGTTACCTCAGCACTTTCGACTAAGTGAATCGATTTTGATGATTCTTTTTTTAGTCGAAAGCTGGTGCTTGTCATGTGGCCTCACATAAATATGAGCGAGATCTCACAAGCAGTTTTTGAGTTATTTTGAAGTCAGTTATATTTTGTTAGTAAAATTTCGATTATATTTGACATACCACACGAGATGGTTTGCAAAACAGTTCTTGTTTAATTTTGATTTCGTTAATTTTTTTTCACAATTCAGTTGTTTACTTTATAATTTCATTATACATTCGTCTTTGGGTCACAAAAAAGTACATGAGTACCAAATTTCAACTCATTTGGAGCAGTAGTTTCGAAGTAAATTGGCTGTGAACGGCAGTCGTCCAGAGCCCCAGACGCACGAGTGATCCTATAAGGGTTCCGTTTTTCGTACGGAACCCTAAAAATAATAATTTCGTGACGACGTGAGTGATCCTAAAACGGTTCGGTTTTTGATTTTGTTCGTGAAGGAACCCTAAAAACAAGCTACTCCGAAACTACTGGACTAAAATGAGTTTAAATTTGATGCTCAAGTTCTTTTTATGTGACCCAAAGACGAAGGTATTTATTTAAAAAAAAATCATGATTTCAAAATAAAAATAAAAAACTGTTTTGTAAACTGTATCGTGTCGTGTCACTTGTGTCAAATGAAAGGGCTTGTTGTAAGGATCGCAAATATATTTTATTATTTGATAATTTTAAAATTATTCAAGAAAGAAAGAAAATTGAAAGCGAAAGTTGACCATTCCCCCCATCTCCGAAACTACTGAGACTAGAATTTTCAAAGTCAGTTTTCAATCAGCACTATATAGGTACAATATAGTGCTGATCTATGTGATTCCACCTGTGAGATTTAAAAGCGCTAGAGTAAACGATCGTTTATAAATAAGTAATGTACAGGAAGTTGGTACCGCACTTTTAAGGTATCACGATTCTGGCGGTTGTTCTAACTATATTGTTCCAAAATATCGCGTTCGAAAAAAAATATTCTTCACAAACGTAAAAACAAATTAGGAAGTTCTGGCGGTTGGTCTGGATTGTCATAGAGTTATTCTATATTGATCCAAAATATCGCGTTCGAAGAAAATTTATTTGTAAGGTGGCATCATGTGGGTGAAGTTGGGCCAGTCTTTCCCGTGGAGGGGAATTTGTTTCTCCTAAGCTGATCTCGACTCTTGTGCGCTTTTCATAGCTGATGTGGTACTCCAGGGCATGGAATGTTACATTCCAAGCTCTGTGGTAGGTAACCGTTGAGGTAAAACCCAGGCCTGGTTTGACTGAAACTGCATTAATTAGCCTGAAGCAATCTTCTTATCAGGATTGGGTAGAGGCGCGTGTGCTCGGAGGCACCATTATGAGTCAGCTGAAAAAGAAATTTAATGCTGCTTTGTGATCCTCAAAGAAGCAAATCACCAAGGCAAAGTTCAAGCACATACACAGAACCGGCAAGAGACTGCTGAGCTATCCGTGTGGTAGCCGAGCGTTATGGTCTCTGACCAAAGCCATTCACGGCAATTTCTGTGCATCGTCATCGTCGCGTTAGAATCGCGATACCTTGAAAGTGCGGTGCCAGCTCAAAACTCGCGTTTTTTGGATTTTCTCTGAAAGTTTAATTCTCAGCCCTATGGCGTTTTGGAACAATGTAGAACAAACCTAGAACAACCTTCAAAATTTTTGTAGCTTTAAAGTGTGGGGCCAACTTCCTGGAGGTGAATAAGTATAGCTCGAGAAAGCGGGAGATTCCCTTAGTGGATATTGACCACGTGACAAAAACCTAACCCCCTCCCTCCCCCCTGTGACCAAGCGTGGTGTTTTGCAGACCCCCCTCCCCCCCCTAAATGTGTCACGTGGTTTGGGAACGTTCCCTAAGATCTTTCTCTAGTGATGTTTTTGTTTATTAAAATTTGAGGTGGTATGTCATTGAAGTATTATTAATAGCGTATAGAACAGACACCGCGAACACAATGTATGTTCCAATGAATTGGCGCCGCACGGCTTCAATTTCCAATGGATTCGTTCGATTTTGAAAGGAGAACAGGGGCTCAATTTTGAAAATAGAACCTCCCGGCGGGGCCACACATTTTGTTTGAGATGTCTATTCTATGACATTATACTTCAATGTGGTATGTACAGATATACTGAATTTTTATCCGACGCACTATCCTACGTCATGCCTGCAATTTCGTCTGCGGAAATATACGACTTTCAAGAGGAAAGTGTTTTAATCCCTATTTTAGTTAATGGCTGGCTGACTTCAACCCACAATTGGTCCACTACTGAGCATGGGTCCCTTCTCTTGATGAGGCCTAGAGCATACTCTACCACGCTGCTCCAGTGCGGATTGGTGGAAAGGTTAGTGGCCAAACTGGCCAACCCAAGTATCGGAAAATTTCAAGCCGCACGAAGGCCTCCGGCATGGCTTAACGACTGTTATCTTTCGATAACAACCGACAGCTTTTAATACTAATGCATAATACATTTTTATACTAATTTATTTTTTTATTTTTTGCCCTGGCGAGGAATTCACCCTGATTTAAATATTAAATTGCTTTGTAAATGCAATGGAAATAGGTATGTCTGTGATCCGAACACTAAGTTTCGTAAATACCTACAGGCCGCGCGCAGTAGACAATATATTGTCCGAAGAAATCAATAATAGTTATGACGTATTTGACCTCATTTAAGTAAAATAAGATTTAATTTTTAGTTTATGTACCTACATCTAAAGTTTTAGCTTGTTCTTCTATCGATCATCCAAGCATTCGTGTTATTTATTGAATCGGGCTCTCCATTTTTCTCTTCTTCTTCGGTACATCTTTACTGTGTTTAATCTTTCAGAATCTCAATATCCAGTAACCCACGAAGTAAGATATGTAGTGCGTGGTTGTGTGAGTGATATTTAGTAAAATATGTTACCTACATAGTTATTAATGGTTATAATAATACCAGCATTGCGTTGGGTCGTACCGGTGCAAAATAAAAGCAAAGAAAGTACAATAGACTTAAATATAAAAAATTGAATATCCGAAAGAGATTACACTTATATGCCATATAACGTTATTATACAGGATATCCAGAAAACATTGAGCTCACATAATGGCCTCTGCAAAAAGTTAATGGCAGGATCTTTCGCAGCGGCCTGTATTCACCCCGTGATACAGCATGATTCAGCAAAGCATTTGACATTTAGCGATAAGTCCTTGTCTGATCGCTTAAGAGTGAAGAATAAAAATGATTGTAAACACTATAATATAATAATAATAATCGAGTCAATATAAAACTTATGCGCAAGCATCAAGGGTGCTGTAGGTATAAGACTAAAGGGGCTATAGGTATAGCTTAGCCTGTCGCGTGCCGTGTGAGAAAACATTCAGAGAGTTACTAACGCGTGTTGACGTGAAACCACTTTGTTGTACATACTAGCTACTGATGTACAATTTTCGTATTTTCTAATTTTACTGATTTCATGTGAACATTAAGGATAATTTGTGTTGTATTGTATTGATGTTTTACATATGAAGTAATTCTTAAACATGCAAAGAACCTCTTGACTAGTTAAAAACAAAATTTTATAATTATTAAAAAAAAAACTTATCATATTTGCTCAAAAGATCAGAGTGAAGGGAAAGATTGGGAGTGTTATATGATTAGGATTGTATGCGAATAATTACAGTTGCACTATTTCCACAAAAAAATAACAATTAACTCGCTTCTCGCTTCTCGCTTCTATCTGCGCGTCGAGCAAGTCCCTCGGCGAACACAAAACATAATGAAGGGAGTCATTTGCATACGTCATTAGGGCATTAAAAGCTTTTAGGTACATAAGTTAATAATGTTGGTCATGTCACGGCATTAGGGAAACTACGCCCAGTGGAATTGCGTACTGCTAATGAAGATAATTTGCGTATTGGAAGACTTCCCCTAAACACTCGTAACTTGAGTTAAGCATAGAGTATAAAGCCGTTTTTCAGGCCCATTAAATGTGCCTAGGCATACATTTCATCCTTATCGTCTTACAATTAAGTATATTTCTTTTCCTTCCATAAAATGGCTTACCCTCTCTTAGTGGTCAACTGGTCACTGTAGCAACAACAAAACCACCACATTGCCGGTAGAAGAGGAAGCGGGAACCCGCATTGTTAACACTTCTCCGACGCTATAACTAAAAGTGGTGAAAACATATTAATTCATATCTGAATGTAACCCGTTTTGGTCCAACGAGATCACATTGATTTAATGGCCATGGCTTTGCCAGCGTTTTTCAGGATAAAAAGTATATCTTATACCAGACCATGGTCTACCACTGTGCTGTGTTTTTGACGTGAAAGAGTAACAAAATACATACTCACAAAATTTCAAATGTAGGTATAATATTAGAACGACACCAATTGACTGAATTGGCTTGAGAGGCAGCTCTTTCTTTCTTTCTTTTTTTCTCTCTGTCTTGGCCGGCAACGCATCAGTGATGCCTTTGGTGTTGCTCATGTCCATGGGCGACGAATGACGGTAGTCACTTACCATCAGGTGGATCGTCAGCTCGTTTGCCGGCTATTTCCATAAAAATATTAAGTAATTTAAATAATAACATACTTACAACCCTGCTAACAAAATCATGGAAGGTAAAGTGCCGCCTTTCATGATCAAACCCGATTGACCACTACGGTGTTTACAGTTTCACTGTGGTATAGTGGAATTAACTCAATTTATTTCCTAAGGCTCGAGTGTCAGTGTGTGGCACCCCCGAGGCCGTCGGCCGAAGATTTATTCGCCCGCGACAGATTTATATGTTTACCGAATAATTGGTGCCCTTTAGCTAATAAATTATCAGGTTCTAGCCAGCGGTAATACGACCCGGGTGGCGAGTTAAGACGCCACGGGTAACTGAGTTCAGACGGCCCCGTAGCTAGTATTTTGAGTCAATAGTCGGTAAGTATCAACAGGGTTGCCACTTAATAAAAACGTATGAAATTCTTAATCTACAAAACTGAGCTTTTAGACCAAACCTTGGAAGTCTCTCAGAATAGAGCTACTTAATGGGTTGTAAAGATGTATAAAAAATTGTAATGATTGAAATATAAATCTAAAATTTAATAACTTTAAACATACCTAGTTGTCCTAAAATAAAACCATCCATTGTAAGTACTCTAATTTTATCCTACAAACTATACCCCGTGATTGTGGTCAATTATTAACTTATTTGTGTAAAAACAAAAACGTACAAACGCGATCCTACAAGGATAACACAAACGTTATCATAATAATCAATAGATGTTAGCTTCTAAAACGAACGTTATATAAATATGTACTATTTAGATTTAAAAAAATACTGGCAAAATTTACACATAATGTAATAAAATAGAATATCAAATAATAAAGCAATAGCTTCCACATTCGAAACGTATACGTTATTCGTAAACAAAACGTAATTTTATTATTTAGTTGGCTATTTACATTTAAAAAAGAAAAAAATCATACAACATTGAATAGTAGTATCTAATCACGATTAATGCAAAGCTCCACAAAGACACGAATTTATAATTCAGAGTATCTTTCGCTTGTTTTAATAAAAACATAGAATAATTTTATTGGAGGGACGGCTGATTGAATTATGAGGCGCGTTTGCTTATTTTTAATTAAACTTAGACGTAAGTTAGACAATGATTAATTGGGCGTTCGTACCATTGAAGTATAATGTACTAAGTACTAGAACAGACATGACGAACAAAAGTGTCGCGGGGCAGGTTTTATTTTCAAAATTGAGCCCCTGTTCTCTTTTCAAAATCAACTAAATTCACTGAAAACTGTAGCCAATTGGCTACAGCGACACTTTTCATCCCGGAAATCGAGTTTGGTTCCACGGGATAACAGATAATAGTTAATGTCTTGACAGCATTAGCACAGAAGACCTTAATAGTACCTACTCTATTGGCATTAGTGAAATTATATAAATGAGAATCTTTCTTATTTGTATAAACACAAAAGTTCATCTTAAAATCGATAAAATTAGTCACTTTTACTCAGAAATTAATGAATAGCAATAAGTCGAAAATGTATGTGTAGACTGAGAAAATTGATCCAGAATACAAGATGAGCGCTAAACACTCAATCAAGTAAGTGTAGGTACCTACTTACATAAAGAGATTTTTCTAGACGCTTCTTCATAATATATCACATCAATGAAGAACGAACAGGCACTTTCCTTGAAGTAAGTACCTAAATAAATAAAAACGTCTCGAAATAAAAAACGCTAAATAATTTAAACGCTTTCACACTCATACTGCCGCAGTAAGTTTTTATCTGTGTTGCGGGTGGCATGGACGACACATATAACCACGCATTATATTATAACACATCCATAACCCGAGTACAAATATTTATCTGTCACATAAATATCTGCCTCGGCCGGGAATCGAATCCGAGACCCTTCGCTTCGCAGGCAGGGTCGCTACCAACTAGGCTACAGGGGCAAAAAAGCATCCTTACATGTCATGTTTGCTATTCACTATTACAGGCACCTATCGCTCCTGCTACATTTAATATTAGCAGAACTGTTCTGTCCTCCTGAAGCTGGCTACTACCTAGGCCCAACAGCAACGTTCCATTCAAAAAAAGAAAAAAAAGTAATAGTAATAAATTTAATGGCTGCGACGAATGCTACTTAGAACGTTTTAGGCCGCAGATGTGGAACAACTGGAAAACTTTTCACAGAAACCAACTCTAGTAGTCATTTATTTTAGAACATTGCTCTACCGATAAGTACAAGTCATATGATTTGAATAGTAATACTAGATAAATCTACTACATGTTACCTACAAGAAGAAAACGTGGAAACAGTCTTGAAGTTCATCAATTCAGATTATCAATTTGAATGTCCCATCTGAACTTATATCCTCGTAATGGGCAACTTTTTACCCGACTGCCAGGAAGGGTTGTGTTTTTCGCGCGTTTCGTTTATCTTATATGTATGTATGTATGTTTGTATGCAAGTGGGTTTTTTAAATCTATTTTATACTAAGTAGTACATCACAAGGCTTGTCGTATCTCAATATAAAGTTAATAGTATCAGGCGTTACTTTGCGGAAATCCATTGTTATTAATGCAACAATCCGCGTTTAACATGTATGATGGTTAAAATTGTTGCAAAGTAGACTAATACTAGCTTAGTATCTCAATATAACGTTTTTTTAGAATTTATTGGGTAAGAAACTAGTTCTTATTTCTAAACGACTTGTTCGAAATTCGAGCCAAGAAGCCGTGCCAACTTGTACCAACAAATTGTTTCAAAGGAAAATTCGGACTCATTTTGATGTTAACATTATATTTAATTTTATTAATAGATCTAGCAGTAGTCAAAACTAGTAAAAATTTTTGCTCCAACCTATCACAGTTACACATCGACACCCAAGGAGGCACTATTCATGAACAATACTTGTTTAAGTAAAGAAGCAATACTATGTAAAGGCATAAGCATAAGCCATTTCTTAGTGCGTTTGTTATAGCAAGTCTACTGTTTCATAGTCAATACTTAAGTATTACTTAACTGAGCGGATGCTAGTGCTGTATACAGCCCTCTCACTTAAGTATTACTTAACTGAGCGGATGCTAGTGCTGTATACAGCCCTGTAATTGTTCCATTTGATGTGGCAAACTTCACTCTAGCTATTTGGCAAAAGTAAAAGACAAAGATAGCAATACAAACAATCGATCCTTTCTTTCTATTTTGATAGAAGTCAAACCTCCGATGAAATAGCTCGTCAGCTATTTTATCGATTTTGACCAACTACACACTACTACTCAACTACACTTCCCACGAAAAACAGAATAATGAAGTAGTTTTATATCTGAAGAATTCTCCAGAGATCCGAAATTGGAAAGACATTCAGAGCAAAGATCGTGATAAAAGGTCATGAAAGTTTAAAGTATTACGTCACAGTTTAGGGACCGAGTGGAACGTAATGCAAGTTTAAAAAGAGAATTAAAGCGTCAGTGACGTCAGCTAAAAGCATTAGTTATAGTTACCTAAAAGACGTTCGTCATAATGAACTCTAGTGAAGGAGTACGATGTCCAAAAATCACAGATATGTACAATACAAATACAAAAATGATTTCGTTAACACAAACACTTCTATGTATTTTAGTAGTAAAAAAATTGCAGACTAATTTGCGGTCATTTACTGTTGTATAGGCCTTCCAAATATATTATGGGTCTTCTAAGACCATTTTTGGAATTAAGGTGCCCTTTGCGAAATATTTGGCTTTATAGTGCTAATTTTGGTTAGAGTCAAGTGTCCCCCCCCCCCCCATGCCGGCTAAACGGTTGGGGTTGGACAAGTGAAAAAATTCCTAAAAATAGGTTATATGAATTTACAAGGAAAACTATCTCGGCTATGTTAGCATAAGTAATTAATGAGTAATAGTCGATAAACTTACTAATTCGGAACTCTACATTGCGCGTCAGGCCACGCACTTGCCCGGTTTTTATTCCTTAAGTTTCCTTAGTTCTGTTTCATAAGCATAATAGCCACAAAAAAGCAGTCAAAAATGTTGTTTATCAACCTCTTAACATTAATTCCATACTAACTTTTATTTCCTATTCCGCGGGAATAGATCCATTCCCCGGAATATAAAGTATCCGGCGACACATATTATAAGCTATAAACATTCCAAGTATCATCTAAATCTGTACTTTGGTTTCCGTGACCCAGACTAAACAGAGGAAATTAAAAAATTTTTTTACCCTTTCCATAACAAGATAATATTTTAAAACTAAATGCACAGTTAGAAAGTGTTAATGTACTTAGTAAAGAAAAAAAATGTACCTAACTGCTGTTAGCCGTTAAGCCGTTAGCCGGAACTGTCCCTTAGCTGGAGACAAACCTATGTGGTGTATGAGGTCATACTTATCACAAAAATGCATTGTCATCAAATATAAAGCAATATGTAAACTTTCAATTTTTTAGGATAGGAGGAAGTATGTAGCCGCGGGGAATTTTTCTAAGACCATTTTTGGAATTAAGGTTCCCTTTCTATTTACAAAATTTTGGAGTTACTGGACCCCACTAGAGTACCTACTAGTAAAACTGTCACGTTTATTATGGTGGCCACTCACGGTCAGTCCATCGCGTCAAATGGCGTGATATACAGCCAAAATTTGATCGTGAATGTGAAAAACTGAAGGCGTGATAAAAAAATCAGTATATCCAATCGCGCCATTTTGACATATGTCATTTGGAGCCACGCCAAATGGCGCGACCGTGAGTGGCCACCCTTAGTTAGTAGTCAGTGATGAATGATGTACTTTATCGATAAACTGACAACTACGGAACCCTACATTGCGCGTGGCCTGATTCACGTGACCATTTTTAACGTTTATTTATAAGAATCCTACTATTTCCTAATCTACATATTTAGGAAAGCAAAATTTGAATCAAACAAACGAGTAAGACGTAAAACCGTTTAAAAAGTTTGCTTTTTACGGTTCGCTCGAGAAGCCCTCGCCTTAGGTATCTACATATTTCTCGCTTGTTGCCATGTAAAAATTTTCTTAATTGGAATTGTGTTTTGGTAAGAAATGCTTGCCGGTTACGCTTACACAAGATTAGAGTCAACCGTCTGTCTGATCATCGATGATGGAACTGCAAGGTCTTTTGCTATCCTTATCAAATAAATAATATTATATCTACAATATTTTTTCATAAATATTTACGTATAGAATGATTTAGGTTGTAAAAAGGATTCGGAGGACCCGTATTATTGCTGTCAATCCACCATTCGACTGAAACGCGTAAAACATTTCACATTCGGTTTTAGGATGGTGTTAAGCTACCCAGGCGGGTAATAATCTTTTTACTAACAATAATCTAAATTTTACTAACAAAAAATAACCGACTTCAAAGTTACTCAAAAACTACTTGTCAGATCTCGTTAAAATTTATATGGGACCACATGACAACCAGCTTTCGATTAAAAAAGAATCATCAAAATCGGTTCGCCCAGTCCAAAGTTCTGAGGTAACGAACATAAAAAAATACAGTTGAATTGAGAACCTCCTCCTTTTTTTGAAGTCGGTTAAAAAACGCTTGTCCGTCTAATTTTCTTTATGGACTAGTGTCCGCGGGCGCGCTTCGCCTGGTTGAGTGGTTTCACAAAACGAAATCACTATATAAACGTCCCATTCACTCAAGAGCAACATAACCGGGATAAAAGCTCCATTTGGCTTGTCCTGAATTAGTCCAGGCCTGAGCGCTAGGTTAGCGCGTGATTAAGACAAACATCCAATATCAAAACGCCTCCACAGCTTCACATTTTCATTATTTACACAGTTTCATATTAGTAGGATTAGAACATAGCTATGTCTTCCAAGGAAAGAAAACTTAAGGAAACCAACACGTCCGTTTCCAAGATTATGGTGAAGTCTCCCTACCCTTAACTGTAGCGTGGCTGACTATGCTTTTAGTTAAAGTACTATTATACATGTACTATTATTTCTTCTGTGGTTGAAGCCTTTCTTTACATTTACTTGATCATCACGAGCGAAAACTTTAATGTACCATGCAGCGAACCACAACCATACCATTGGTGTTAAGCTGGTTTGTACAAAACCCTGGATGCAACTTATCCATTGTTAAATAGCGCAATCATAAGGAGTAGACTTGGACTATACAATTATCTATCAGAGGGAATCTTGTCTTGTATTATCAGCATTTAAGACTAATTGACAAGTGAATTAATTATTCAAGGTGTTTAATCAACGTCGTGCTAAATATTCATGTCTTCAAAATCTGATTAAAATACAATCTGATTTTGTAATGAACACTGAATAATAACTTCATAGATGTATATAGAATAAGGAGTCCTGATTCAATAACTGGCTTATCTCCGCACAGCCGAAAACATCGGAGAAAAAAATCTGATATTTTACAGACAGGTTAGGTTTATAATGTTGACAACAGAACTGTTAAGGTCTATCTGTAAGGCTATTCTGTTTTGTAACTCGACAGCGGAATCCGCGATGAGTGTCAAACTTCAAACGACTAAAGATAGGATTTTGCCTTATAAATAGCCTTGCGATTCTTTCAAAATTTTTTGAGGATAAGCTATTTATTATCGCTATTAGTTTTTTTATGAAAATAACCGACAAACGACTGACGATCCACTGTAAGGTAAGGTAAGATAAGATAAGGAAGGTAAGGTAAACGGTGACACCATTACCCATAGCCATTTGGCGTTGCTACCGAAGGCATCACCTAAGCGTTGTTGCTGTTATTATTATTGTTGATGAAAGTTTAAATTTTTCCTTAAAGTATTTTAACATAAATACGGAAAACCATTTTCAGGATCATTTTAACTCCCCTGTAAATAAAGAGGATTTAATTATTTATTTACTTCTAAAGCTTGGAACTTGTCTGTAGCCTCTATACCCTTAAAACTAAAAACCAGGTACTAAAACCGTGCTTCTAATTTTAAACTACTGTCAGTATTGCTTTCTGCTTCAGCATGTCATATAATGGAATGCTGCACCGCCGGCAGGCCGCAAGTCTGGCTCAAAATGGAGAATAGAGTTAGAAAAATAAGTCATACTGATACAAACAGCGCTCTCACCTCATAGTATATCAGGTTCGTTCGATTAGTTGCGGACCTAGCTGAAGTCCGAACCGAAAAACCGAAAAAACCGAAAGTAGAAACCATCTACGAGAGAGGTTTAGCGATCGGTCCTGTTTAACAGGAGAGTGAAGTTACATTTCTCAGTAAAGCCCAAGCGATATAAACTACGAGGAAAGTATAAAGTAAACTGTATGTTTAAGATACTCATGCGTTATACAGTTTTAAGGTTTTTATACAACAATCCGGAATGTGTTAACAACTAGTTAGAGAACTCGTTGAGTCGATACCAATGTAATATCCAGCAGAAAACACGATCGACTACAACTGATAGGCAGACATGAAAACGATAAAGCTTAGAACGGCAACTTTACATAACACGTATGTATGTACATAGCCAAAGCACTAGTGATTAAAAAAGTCAAACACTCACCTGTAATTACTTTCACGTAGAACACAGCACACCCGAATAAAATTACATAGTTCACGGTACGGAAACAACTGAAAAATTCAAAGAAAGTGCTTTTTTACTCAGAAATTAATCATTACTTTTATTGTATCAGATCATAGCGTGAGGTTAGAACGTCGCGTGCACTTCACGTAACAATTTCGACTACATTTTTTTCGCGTGTGTGCCCGGGAGCCTCGCGTCGCGCGCCCTCAACGCACCTTATTATACTAGGTCCGAGGGGTACGAAGCCCCTACGCTCCGATACTACGGGGCACAGATTAAGCTACGCAGAGCCTGCACGCTGCCGGAAATGAAAAACTCCGCAAAGAAAAGGCCAATTCGGTCTTGCCCTCAATTTAAAATGACATGTTATAAGTCTCATAAACCGAGTAGTGTGCCCTTGTAAGATTTTCTATCAATAGAAACTCACCTCAGCTGATGTTAGTTTTTATATGTAAATAGATAAATAAATATTTAGAAAAAACCCTAAAACAAACCTTTACCTACCATTTGCAATTAAACCAAACCGTGGGTACACCAAGATAAGTACCAGGGGTACCTATACAAATAAAGTCAACGGCTTTTTAACCGACTTCAAAAAAGGAGGAGGTTCTCAATTCGACTGTATTTTTTTTTTTTTTTTTTTTATGTTTGTTACCTCAGAACTTTGGACTGGGCAAACCGATTTTGATGATTCTTTTTTTAATCGAAAGCTGGTGGCTGTCATGTGGTCCCACATAAATTTTATTGAGATCTGACAACGGCATCCATGAGAAAACTACATAAGTCGTAAATTTGTGTTAAGATGTGCGCGACAAATTGACGAATAACTCAATATCACGCCAACCGATTTCGATGATTCTTTTTTTAATCGAAAGCAGGCGCTTGTCTTGTGGTCTCACATAAATTTGAACGAGATCTGACAACCATGTAGTTTTTGAGACTTTGAAGTCGGTTATTTTTTGTTAGTAAAATTTAGATTATATTTATTATCTTCCTCTAAACTAAAGGAAATCACAACAAAAAACTCTGCACTAAGAATCTCTCTGACAAAAGACAGACGATACATTCATTTGGATTTAGAGCAGTAGGTACTTCTTTTCTTTCTATCCTCTCTGGTCTTTTTTGCTCAGCAATGCATCCGTAGAGCCTTTAGTGTTATTGATGTCCATGGGCGACGTTGACCACTTACCCCAAGTAATAATTCAGATATTTATGCTGCCCTCTGTGAGAATGTTGATACGAAGGTAGAATTAACGCCGAGACCCCTCAAATAATCATTGTCGCATTTCAGGGAACGTGAGAGCGGGAGGCAAGATGCGCTTCAGGCTTCGAGGGAAAGGGGCTACATATTGACGGGCGAGGGCCGTATTTGACCAACTTTTCTTTCAGTTCAAATAAAATATGAGACCTCGTAAAGCTGGATTTAGGTGAAGAATTATTCAGCGATTACCAATCGAGTATTGCGAAGCGACTTGAAACAAGAAAGTTTGAATTATGCGTAGTTACTTTATTGTTTAACGACTTGAAACTATGTAATCGATAGGTCGGTAACCAGTTTGTTTCGGCCAACAAAAGGCAATTTCATGGTCGCTTCGTACGTCGTACCTCAATCTTTCCATCTAGCCTTCGTGTTCGACTCCTAATTTTACAAGACAAATGAGTGCTCGCCTATCAAATCCATTTTTGGATTTTACAATATTTTTAACAGCTTTTCTTTTAGTTCAAATATGTTTCCTTTCCATGTTGATATTGCATTAATTAACAACATAAAAACATATAGGTATACTAGCTGCCCGGACAGACTTCGTTCTGTCAAAAGTTTTTTTTTATTTTAAGATGTAAGATATCCTATCTTTCAAGTTGGATCAAACTGCACATGGTGTGCAAATTTCATTAAAATCAATTAAGTGGTTTAGGAGTCCATCGCGGACAAACAACGTGACTCGTAATTTATATATATTAAGATTATGTCACTGAAAATAAGACTAAAAATAAGATGATAATTATATTATTATTTTTAAATTTACAACCTGGCAAAAATCATTCACACTTAACATGGGGTATGAGGCACTGAAATGGAATTTCCCATGTCGCGGCTGGCATAGACAACACAAATAAGACATCACTATAACACCATGACGCGAGAACAAGTATTTATCTGACCCATAAATATATCAGCCATGGCCGGGAATCGAACCCGGGACCATTGCTTCGCAAGAAGGGTCGCTACTCGCTACCAACTAGGCTACGGAATACGGAATGACAAAATGTAGGTAATCATATTTCACTGTACATTACATTAGGCGCGGAAATAATAATTAAAATTGCAAAAGTATCAATAAAAGCTGTTATAAAGCTTTTAACGAGTTGCAGTGGAGAGAAACATGTTTTAATAGTATCGCTATCAGTGGATGTATACAGGAAAGTGGAGGTTGAAGAAATGTTTCATAAAATATTGCGTAAGTTACGTTATTCATAGTAGCCAGTTACCTACTATGGGCTATCAGCGATTAATGAAGTATTAAAATAAACGTTACCAAATAATCCGAGGGATTACCCAAAACACCAGCGGGCCGGATTTAGTCGCCTCTTACACCACCTATACGGCGTGGGATTGGGGTTAGTATTCTAAACCGCCCCAATACGGCATAAATTCGCTAAATCCCTAAAGCCTAAATTCTTCACCAAAGCCATTGATAATTAAGTTCTAATACGCACATACTTGTAATCCAGACCTCTTTACACGGGCAAGTCAAGTTTTAACCTATAAACAACCACTTAATTTTATATTTACATAATTTTGTACAACACTGCTTTCAGATTTTTTCATTTTCCTACCTCTCAGTACTTGTTCCAATATTACATTAGACAAAAAATTTGAATCGTTCAGTAACACCAATAAAAGAACCAATATTACTTTCAAAGATTACCTACAAACTTTTGAACCAAGCAAGGTTTGGGAAAAAATCGACAAAAGAAATAAGTTGATGGGAAAAAACAAAACAATTGCCGACGAATTCGACGCCATCCTTGATGGTATTGATGAAACCGACGACTTATTAAAGTTAAAAGTTCAGGATGGCAACCCTCAAATTCCTCTACGGAAAGACGGCAGAAGATGGTCTCCAATTAAAGGAAATATTAATTGGGACAGCTATTGGGACCGGTATGAACTGAAACGAAGGTTAATGGAACTGATCAAACAAGCGATGTATCAAGCAAGATACAAGATGACAATCATGCAGACCTTAAGAACTAAGTATAAGAGAAATGCGGTTTATAAAATGGGCTTCCTTATGAGTAAGACGGACGTCGCAACAAAAACATTGGCGAGTGTAGCATATAAGTTACATTTTGATTGCAGTTCCGCTAGACAAGGACTTTTTCGATGGTATCCAGTGGTGGACTTACTGGCTGGTACAGAGAGGCTGCTTACCTTGTGGTTTGACATTGATCTTTTAATAGATTTAGTCGAAAAAAATGATGAAAACTGTAGAAAAATGCTCAAAGAAGTTATGTCGAATAGAAAGCATGCTTGGAAGTTCTATGATTAAAAATTAAAATTTTAATAACGTTTAATGTGAGCATTTGTGAATGAGTTCACAAAGGCAGTTTATAATATAATTGAATCAAATTATGTATTGGATATAATTATTAATTGAATTGATTGTAATTTAATTGTAATATTTAATTTATTGAATGACTAATGATGTAATTTTGTTTAGTTTTTATATTACTATTTTATTTAAATTTTTATATTATGACATGATTATTTGTAATGACATTGACTGTATTATTAGTATTTATATTATTGTTTAGACGTTAAATTAACTGATGACTATTATTAGCTAATGAAATTAACTAACGCATTAGGGCAATCCTGTTATGTTAGTTGTAACATTATGGAATAAATAAATATAAATCAAATATTACCTACGTACGACATAATATTACATATTCAATATTCATGTGTAATTATTTTACCTATTTGTGATTTTCATTTACTTCTCATTATACCTACTTTATGAATTTTATTTTTTGTGTTTTAATAACATTGTAAATTGTTTTTTGAAAAAGCTATTTATAATAAATATTTTTTTAACTGTTTTTTTTTATTTGTCTAATTAAAATGCATAAAAAACTATGAGTTCTCTATTCTTAATGTTAGGAATAGGCAAGGTGTTGCAGTAAGAATGACTAGTAGTAAAAACCTTAAATTGTAAATATATAGTTTACTAGCTGACCGGACAAACGTTGTTCTGGCAAAAAATTTTTAGGGGTAGGGGGATGAAAAAGAGATGTTGTCCGATTCTCCACCCTAGCCGATATGCACGCAAAGATTCACGAAAATCGGTCGAGCCGTTTCGGAGGAGTTCAACTTCAAAAAAGCGTGACACGAGAATATTATAGGTATATTAGATTAGTAACCGACTAAAGATGATAAGATAGGGAAAGGAAAGTAAAGGTAGTTTTTTATGTGAAAAGCGGATAAATGAGAAGGCGTACCATCAGATGCTATGCACTATCGTCACTCGTGGACATCAACGACACCAAAGGTATCATAGATTTGCCGGACAAAAGGAGAGGGGAAGAAAGAAACAAAGAACTCTCAAGCCCGCCGGAAACGTTCGGAAGTGCATATAAATTATAATGTAACTTAGTAATTATAATTATTTGTCATTTTTTTTCTAAAATTGGTGCGTGTAGTGTGTCTCCCAATACGGAGGTCGTAATTTTATTTATTACTGACATATTTATAACTGACATTAATTTAGAGTTAGACTAGTTTAAGACAAATATTAAGCAGCTTTCACAAATTTAACCTCAAAAAAAAACGATGTGTTTCCTCACTTAGCCCCCTTTAAGGGGGGTCCTTACTCCACCCATTACAAATCATTTGGTTTAGTTTGTGTGCTGAGAGTTTAGTGGGATAATGGTGATGAAGCTTTTATAGTTTTAAAATACAAATCATAAACTTGGTTTTTTAAATTACAATTTTGAAATTATTGTCATTTTTAAGTACCTAACTGATAACTTGAACGACTGCCTATAAAAGTAACGTTCTACCATAATCATAAAGTATAATTAAATTATCATTAAAATAATCAATGTTTTAATTACTTTCAGGAAATAAATAAAGAAAAATTTATGAGTATTTCAATCAGACGTTTAAATGTACGTGAAATACCAATTAACAGGTTGTGTATTCGTAGTCAAGCATGAATACAGTTTTAACGTTATCAGGCCTAACCATTACATTTTTACCAGGTAAAAAAGGTATTTATACTGTGTTGTCTTTTAACTATCCGGGCTCGGAATACTCGGGAATCGAGTATTAATGGTTTTGAACCCGGTTTTCTAGAATCTGGGCAACACACAACAATCAATAAATGTACACACCAAAAAGGGAATCCACCAACCTTATTCCGTCGCGTGGCGTCGTTCGATATCTCGGCGCCGAAATGGTTTTAGACTGTAGTCCTGCGTTACACCTATTTGACTTCAGCTTCACGTAGTAACAATAATCGACAAGAACAGAACATCGTTTAATTTATTACTTGTGAATTATTTTTGCTTGTTGTCACTAACTAAAAACATCAGTGCAACATAGATGCCTGTATGACCATTAAAGAAGCTGAAGAAGTACCTATTACTTATCTATTAAACTATAATCTAAATTTTACTAAGAAAAAATAACTGACTTTAAAATTACTCAAAAACTACTTGTCAGATCTCGTTCAAATTTAAGTGGGACCACATGACGAGCACCTGCTTTCGATTAAAAAAAGAATCATCAAAATCGGTTCACCCAGTCGAAAGTTCTGAGGTAACAAACATAAAAAAAATACAGTCGAATTGAGAACCTCCTCCTTTTTTTGAAGTCGGTTAAAAATGAAAATGTTTGACATTTTCTTTTTTTTTCAACATACAATACAACCTTCAACAAAACTGAACCAACCATCATATCTTTCAGGCTTGCTGTTGGCATATCAGGAATTTGTAAGAGACAATTCGCTTGATGTGAACCACGTGCTCTATGGCGATATAACAAAAATGGATGAAATGTTCATTAACCCATCCGATTACGATGAACCGGATAAAGAAGAAGTTGCTGAAAATTTAACCAGAAGGAGACAAAATATTAATCCAATGCTATCGTCCGACATGGAATTGCAATCAATTACATGTGAATTAATTTCAAATCCTTTAAATATTACAAGATCAGATATAGATGATTTCAATAAAATAACCAAGTCATTGAATAACATAACAACAAGAAGATATCAATTTGATGATCCAGAAGATCACAGAGCATATAGAGAGCCTTATAAGAAAAAACAGTTAATATACATTGGTATGCAGTTTCTGATACATTCAAGGTACAAATTAATGAAAGCATTTAAACAAAGAGAACCTTTAATTTCACACAAGGCGTATAGATTAGGGTATCTTTTCAACAAACTGAGGAGAATACAATATGAAATGTCCAAACTCAGAGACCAAGCAGAAAAAGAAAATTATTATTGGGAAGCAGAGGTTCTTTATAGATTTTATGAACAATGTGTAAGATTTCACATAGACGCCAAAGACATCATTGAATTTATCAAAAAGATTGATGCTGAGGTTGATGAAGAACCTGTAGAAGTCACCACAGTTTCACTTTCCGGGGAAGAAAAGACAACTACGTTTGTAACAAATTGATATCTTATTTTATGAAATAAAAGAAACGGTGAAATAAAACTTTCATCATTTGTTTTATATTTTCCTTGTAATGAGGTCTTGAGGATAATGAGGATAGCAAACGTGCTTGCTAGGCCACCATCTTCTGCTGCCCATGGATACTGTGTCAAACCTTGAATAGGAATGTAGGAGGGACTGCAGTCGGATAGTAAGTCCCATTAAATTTAGGTGGAAATATTAGTAGTTACCTATACCTGTATGATTTGTGAATAAGAGGACTGTGGAAGTTAGGACTATATTAGTCCTAACTAGGTTAGTTCTGTTAGTAAAATATATTAGTAATCGTCCAACTAATAATCACGACGGATGGTCGCCTCTTGTATAAGTGTAACCAGTAACTAACACCTTTCTGACAGAACAATACTGCTTTAGCTAATGTTACACGGCAGAAATATGTGAGGCGGTGCTAGCATGCCACTGGCGACCCGCATAGAGCTACCAAACTTACCCAATCTTCTCTGAAATAATAATTAACTGTCCCTTTGTTCATAATGCGAAACTGCATAGGTACTGAACGCCCGTCAAGTACCACAACCAACATGCGCGACGAAAACCACTTACCATCAATTGGATCGTCAGCTCGTTAGCCGGCTATTTCTATAAAAAAATCCACTTATGTATATCTATATAATACGTGTATAAATATTTATATGTGACTGAAAGGAATACTCTGTTTGCAAAAAAACATGACTTAAGTGTGGCTTTAGGGTGTTACCAGACCAATCGATCGATCGTCGATCGACGGCATCGATCGATGGTGGAATCGATTAGTCAACGTCGATCGATAGTTTCTACCAGACCAATCGATCGATAGTCGATCGACGGCATCGATCGATTGTAGAATGGATTAGTCGACGTCGATCGATAGATGCTAACAGACCAATCGATCGACGGCATCGATCGATGGTAGAATGGATATAGCCGGAGTCAAACGATTAACGTCGACCGACGGTCGATCGACTGATTAGTCGAACGGTATCGGTCGATCAATTAAAGCTACCAGACCTATCGATCAACGTCGACCGATGGAATCGATTGATTGGTTAGTCGAACGGTATGCGTCGATCAATTAAAGCTACCAGACCAGTCGATCAACTTCGATCGACGTTAATCGATGCCGTCGATCGACGATCGATCGATTGGTCTGGTAACACCCTTTTAGGTCGCACTGTGCTATAAAATAATAATTATACGATACTCGTGATGTAAGGTCACGATTATTGCACAGTGTTCAGCACTAACTTCACACCTGTGCAATAAATAATAGACCACTTTACACATCGTATCATAATGTACAGAATGTACGATTAAGTATATTTAATTACTCAGATAATTACAATTATGTATGCTATAAAACTTAAGTACAATAAGTGTTGAATTAAAACTGTTATTGTATGTATACGATTCTCATAGAATGTTTTTGTGAAATATTAACGATCATGGTTTTAAAATCAGTTGTTGCATTGTACTTTCTTTTAGGTTTGTACCAATAGTTAAGTAGTTTTAGCAACGCCTCCAAACCGGTCAAGTGCGAATCAAGCCAGTGTAGGGTTTCTCTTCATTAAATTGTAAGGCCTACTTGGATGTGATAGTTTTAATCTACATGACTGTCGTGAATTTATTCATGTACTCTTCATCATAAAGAGGAATGATGAATCATACAATGAATATCCTGAATAATTAACGTTATGAATTAATAAATTAACATTTTGTTCCACAGAATTAAAATTTATTAAATGCCAATTGTTTGAAGAACTTGATCCCGAATTTAAAGACATAAACGAAATGTTTCCATCTTTCACAAAGCCACCGCACGCTACAGTTTTAGATAAACCACCGGATGTCGTCTTTCAGAACATATCAATAGACCTTGAGAAGATAGACGTAGAAAAATTCAGGCGAAAGCTTGACAGGTACAAAAGTAAAATAACTGACTTGGATTCAGATGAAGCCAATTTCACTCTTCGGTTGAACGATACTAGACGCATACGCATGCCGTATTACGCACACGATGTTAGCGGAGGGGAGTATGCCAGAGCACAAATGCACGTCGTTAAAACTAAATCTTTGGATATGGCGTTGCAAGTGATATACATGGCTCGACACAAGATCAAGCAACTGGAGAACATGAGGTATTTCAATCGACATGACACATCTTATCGTATCGCCTTTTTGTACCGGAAGCTGCGGAAGATATGGAAGCAAGTAATGGATATTTGGACAACCATGAGAAAGCATAGGTGAGAAAGAATTTAAAATTCAATTGAGACCAATCATCCTGAAAATACTTTGCTGATAGTAAGTGGTCACAAAGGTAGGTAAGTACCCAAAAAGTGTTGCACTAATGAAGCTATGGTTATTTTGTTCACAGGTTGCATCGTTATGGCAAGTGGGCGTACATAAAACCGTATTTAATTTTACACCACAAGGCGGCGATGCTACACGTGGATTTCTTGTACATGTGGTGGGTTCTGGTCAATGTCCACGAGAAGTACAAGCAAGGTCACTACATACCCAACACGCCGCGGTCAACGACCAAACCGCCAACTACCACGCTCAAACTAAAAAAAGAGAAATAATTGTTTGTATGATAGATTTTGTGTGAATTTTAATTATGTTATGTTGAATTGTACGCATTTCTTTTTTAAATTTCCTCTCTTTCTTGATCGACAAGACATCAGTGACTTCAGTGATGCCTTTGGTGTCGCTGATGTCCATGAGCGACGATATCCACTGACAAAAGTTTCGGAATTAATGAAATGTAAAAAAGGTGAAATCTGTTAATATTAGACGTACCTAGGCAAAGCCACAGAAGAATTAATAATAATGTAAAACAAAAGTCTCCTTCTGAGGAATTATGTGTTTAAGTTAGTATTAGTCTACTTTGCAACAATCCGCGTTTAACTTGTATGATGGTATATACTCTAAAACATGCGTTTTATTTTTTCTTGCGCATACCTACTAACTACTCTCACTGAGAGATCCATGTTTTACCAAGAAGATCTCAATGAAACTGACCTCTTCTTTTACCTATGTCTCCTCCTCCTCCTCACTCCTCACCAGCTGTTGTCTGGTAACTCGTCTTTGAATTGCTTTCGTTTCTTCGCCATAAAAAACAAACGCATAATTGGTTCGTAACCATGGAGTATAGAGGTAAGGAGAGCCATCACATATGGGGGAAAATTGAAAAAGTGTACAGTTGTGTACTACATAGATTTAGAACCAGTAGATTCCCCCATACATTTGACAGAGCGAGATCACCAGTTACAAAATGTATGTGAAAGACAGAGATAAAAATATTATTTTTTGTCCCCGTCTTTCGTACATTGTACATATTATTATATATTGTTTGTCACAAGTCAGAAGGCTTGAGACAAGTCAGGAGGTTTGTCTCATAGCCCGGCGGCTTGCGTCGATCCTATGTGATCGACAAAGTTAAGCAACAGCGGGCGCGGTCGGTAGTTGGATGGGTGACCGCTAGTGGCAAAAATTTCTTGAGCGTTTTCGTGCTTCGGAGGGCACGTAAAGCCGTCGGTCCCGGTTGTTATCATAAGATAACAGTCGTTAAGCCATGTCGGAGGCCCTCGGGCGGTTTAAAAACTTCCGACACTCGGGTTGGCCACTAACCCCTCCACCAATCCGCACTGGAGCAGCGTGGTGGAGTATGCTCTAGGCCTCCTCAAGAGGAGAGACCCGTGCCCAGTAGTGGGCCATTAATGGGTTGAAGCCAAGTTTGTCACAAGTGCAAACAATGGTGAGTTGTGACAAACAATGAGAGTGAGATGGCTATTTGGAGATTTAAAGTTTCAGTTTGTTTTTTAAACAGAAAATCGTAGTAAGTTTAAGTATATAAGTTGAAGTACGATGGTGGGTAGCAGTATTCTGAGCTGCTTGTTAAACTTTGTAACATTTCTTCTAAAATAACCTCAAAGACACGTAAATTCTCTGTCTCATGTGCGGCCACTCCGTGGCTGAATCTAAAGGTATATGTATATTAACAGCTGTTGAACACGAAGCTGCGGAATGAAGTTTGCTGAGTTCATTAAAATTTATCCTAGGCTACTTTTTAAAGGTTTTAGGACACTTTTCATTCACAGAGATGGCTCTACTTACCCTCTATATTCGATAGCTACAAGTTACAACACAATTGCTGAAATATGTGCCTACTAGCTGCAATAATAAATAAAAATAGCAAATTGTATTATTGTAGACGCATATCTATGGGCCTACCAGGGGACAGGTGGTATAGTAGGTACTTCCATAAGAGTTCATGGGCCCCCCTGGATTGATTGTCTAGGATTTTTAGACAAGTTCTATTTGGTAAACAATCTTATAATCTAGTGTCTTTTTACAGTAATTTGTAATCTAAAAATAAGGCTTGATACAAAATGAAAAGAATTTGATTTGATTTTTTTTTTATAACGAGTCTGAGGAGTTTAATTTCGTTACATCACTAGCTGATAGGTTTCAAATTTTTGATTAAAAGTGATTTTAATATTGTGTACCTACTACCTATTTCCAGACCAGAGCGAAGCCATAGAAAACAATTTTGAGTACCTAGGTAGGTACCTACTACATTCTGTAAGTAGGTACATACAATAACTACCTAATTAAAGTGTAGTAATCACAAGTCGTTAAACAATGTTAATTAAAAAGTATCTACCTACCAAATTGTTTCCACATGTAATTGGTAAAGCTTATTCAGCCATTACCTATAATACCCAGCTGTTATTCAGTTTACTGTTACCGTACGCTATGTAATTTCTATTGTAAGGAAATGGTTTTAATAAAAATATTGTTTCATATTATTTGTAAGTGCCCCAATTTTTATAACTTGCAAGTATTTTCTTAAGCTTGTAGCGCCAGCGCACACGTCACACGGAGACGTCACGCCAACCTGAATCGCGTTCTCTGCAATCAAGTTTTCTGCAACGGTTGCATATACAACGCTCCGAAAAGCTTTTAATTAGCTTGCTTTGTTCGTTCGTTAGTTTAGCAACTAATAGGTACATATGTATGGGTCGCATATTGCAAGCTAAATTGCACGCAATGCTGCCCATACCTTTCAAATAAAAAGAAAATAAAATGTTATCACATCAGGGACGTAAATCCTTCTGGAATATTCACTATTATTAGTATCTATTCATTGGCCACCCATAACTTTTAGGTTTTCAAGCAACTCTCACGTTAGACATATCTCCAGACTCGCCAATCCCCCACGCCCAACTGCTCGATGACTTCTTGGATGCCACATACTTCAAAAATTATACCGAACCCAATTCTATATCCGTTTTCGACTTCATATTCGGAGGTAACATTACTCATTCAGAAGATGTGCACATGTCCGATCACTTAGATATCAGCGAGTTGACTCCGGAAAACTTGAAAAAAATAGCCGAAGACGCTCGAAGGAAAATGTTGGCGACGAAATCTTACACGGAACCTGTTGAAGATGAAAATCTAAGGAGATATATATACTACGGATCTGAGAAAGATAACAGGAGGGCTATGAGCTGGATGCAGCAATCGATCTACGGGACCAGACGAAGGCTGGAAGCCACGAGGCCGTACAGGAAGAAGTTCCAAAGGGACATCAGCTACAACATCGGCATCCTCTACGGCATCCTAAAGGAGATGATGGTAAAAGTGGACGCCATGTTCGCATCCTTGTGGAGGATTCATTTTCATCATTATTACGTTTGGTTCGTGCTCGCCTACCAGAGAATTTTGAGTTTTAACGTGGACGTAACGTACATAGTTGAAAGATTGTTCGCTTATCAAAGTAAGTGGAACCGTCTAATAGGAAGGAAAGAGAAAGGAGTATCGGAAGAGGACATAACAGGGTCTGGAGAAGGGAACCAGACCATTGCAAGCATGGGGGCGGACGTGTGGAACGATCTGCCCATGGAGATGCTACCAGAATCCGAAGGGCTCCTTCCTCCTGGGCAAGGGCCTCCTGGTCAAGGGCCTCCTGGACAAAGGCCTCCTGGGCAAGAGCTTCCTGAGCAAGGTCCTCTTGGTCCCCCAGGGCCACGTGGGGATCGAGATGGACCGGAACCCCATGGTGGACCGGGGCCTCACGGTGGACCGGGGCCTTACGGTGGACAGGGGCCTCACGGTGGACCAGGGCCTCACGGTGGATCGGGGCCTTACGGTGGACCGGGGCCTTACGGTGGACCAGGGCCTCACGGTGGACCAGGGCCTCACGGTGGATCGGGGCCTTACGGTGGGCCGGGGCCTTACGGTGGACCGGGGCCTCACGGTGGACCGGGCCCATAATTTTGTGATTTAATCCTAAAGGGAGACAGAATCTACTCCTCTTACGAATAATATTCTTTTCAACACCCTTGCTCATAAATTGGTTTTTATCACATGGCTTTTACACTCATAAACCATGGTATTAAACACTTGTGCTTTTTTTCTTGATCGCACTAGTGTTTTATTTTATATTCCATCAAATTAAGTTTGTACCTTGCTGAAAGATATTATTTATGCATTCTATTTGCTCTTAACTTAGCCGGGTTATAGTTTTATTTTTAAATTTCGGAAAAAAGTTTTGACTTAGATACGTTTCGTTTCAACATAAGAATAACACTGTTTTTGTAAAAAAAAAGAAGTGTACCACCTTGAATATGATAAATTTTCAACAACTTATTTACTTTAATTAATAATTCAACGTGAAACTAATTCATAAATACATAAATACTAGATTTTTTTACATTTTGCGTTTTGGCTGTTTAGCGTAATTGTTCGTGCCTCCGCTCCAATCTGCGCGCGCATAGCTAACACGCCGCGCGCAGAAAAAAAAATATCAGCGCGGAGCGCGCCATTTTTAACAAACTTTCCGTCTGGTCTGTGAGCATTGTTTATTTGAGTAAGAATAAGTGATTATTTGTTTTTTTCTCGTAAGTGTGTTGAAAAACGTCGTATGACACACGTTTATGTTGGTCATTACATTCTCGGTTTTCTTGCAGCACTCGCCTTCGGCTCGTGCTGTGCAATATCACCTCGAGTGTAATGACCAACATACCACACTTGTATCATAATGTACTATTATTTCACAAAAAACGTTCAGTTGTCACTATCTTTTAGGTTATGTTGATACTAATACATAAGTACTATTATTTATGTTGTGCTTATACCACAGATGAAATAATAGAACCTATTATACTTCTTATATCTAAATGACCTAAGGCAGGGGTCGGCAACCTTTTGAGTCGGAAGAGCCAAAAATTACAATTTACAAAATTTCAGTTTTTAAAGAGCCAAATTTTTTTTCTTGCCAACCATAAACAGTACTTGTAAAAATATTTGTTTTTCATAAAAAACTAATCTATTCATTCATAAGAAAAATATTTTTTTTTTCATATGTAAGTAGTGCTTTTTCACAATAAATTAGAATCTAATTTTTATTATTATTATCTAATTATTAGTTATTGAATGTATGGTATTATTAGAAAATCACTTATTATTTAAGTAAAGAATTAAAACAATTAAACATTTATTTACATTGTAAATCTTACAAGATTAATTAACGTGTACTTCAATAACAAACAATTGAGCAAACAAATTCAATGGGAGCGTTGGCTTTGCATGGTTTTAGAAAGTTTGGATTTTGGCTCATAACTTGTTGTTTTAAGTTTCAAACACGACTCTAAATTTTCATTTGTTAGTTGGTTAGTTAGTTACATAGAAACATTCGGCGATGGTGTCATTCAAGAACTTCCGACGGACTAACGACAATGACGTCGCGTGTCACGGGGGAGGGGTGCGGTGAAAAGCAAGTACAAGTGGCTGAAAGATAGAAATGGTGCCTAATACTCGTTAATCGATTCAGAACGTTTTTTAATTATTTTTTTATAAAATAAATATTATTTGCTTATGAAACTAAAGAGCCGCAGCTTCACATCCAAAGAGCCGCGTGTGGCTCCCGAGCCGCAGGTTGCCGACCTAGGACCTAAGGTAATCAAATCATACCTACGTATGTACCTAATCGTTTGAAGGCCACATCAAATGTCATGAAAGGACAATCTCGTATTTGACCTTTCATGACATTGAATGTTGATACTATCAAGTTAGAGCCTGCTCACTGGTCAGAAAAATAACTTAAATTTTAACACAATGAACACCCAAGATTTTTCCGGTCGATGCAGTTGTAGTTCTAACGCAAGCACCGATATCTACTTAATAACTACTATTAAGTAAATTAAATTAGTAACTAGACGTTGATGTGAAATTAAACGGCAAAACATTCATTCTTACATTTAATTAAAATAAATAAGTACACTTATTAAATACAAAACAAAAGGAATGATACGAAACTGCTACAGCATTCAAACTCTGTATATCATTTTTTCTGACGATATATCGTGAGTATTATCAAGATCCACAATAATAGGTATTTAATATCCGTAGTATAATATCAAGAAACGAAAGCCATGCGGCCTACGATGTTATAGAGCCTACTTGGCATTATTATTAGTTTGGTATCAAATTTTTTCAAACTACAATTTAAATATACTACCTACTGAATGACTTAATACAATACGCATATAACGATTCATCATTCCAGATCAATTTGAATCAATCAATTAAATTTAATCACATAAATATACATATGCCTTTAATAATCAAACATTTGAGTACCTACAGCAGTAGACAGCAATGTATGTGGTATAATTTAATCAAATTATAACACGTATGTTACAGTTGTTAGGATAAAATCGATAATAATCGCAAAGCTTCCATCTTCAAATTAATGAATTATAAATTAATACAATATAATTAATTAATACAGAAACAGCAGGTACAACACTATTTAATCGCTGAACAGTACTTCCTTCTAGAGGACATAACGAAATATAATTTATAATAAATAATAACAATCAAAGTGCACAATGCAAAGCAAGTTAAAAATATTAAAGCAATCATGACGTATAACATAACATACAGAACGGAGAAATAAGAAGATATGAGATGTTATTGTGATTAAAAATTAATACTTATAGTGTGACAATACTGTTATAATAACTATCTTACAGTGGAGGAGACGGGGCACAATATTTCAGATAAGAGTCATATGAAAATCAACATATTATAATGACATTCAAATAGTTTTGCAATAGTATCTAAAGTATATAAAAATACGTTAAATTAACTCTTTGTCCAATTCTGTCTGTAAGGTGAAAAACAATGTGGATAACTCAATTTCTACTTGCACCACATATGGTAACAATTACAACAAAAGATTACAATAAAGTACCTTTTTGAGAAACAAAATTGATGTAGGTTTTTGTAACATTCAATTTACAATAATGCAATGCCCCAATGTATAGTATCATACTGTCATATTGTACCCCACCTAACCCTACTACAAATACGAGTGTTGCCGTATCCGATTTCAATAACTTTACAAAGTGACATGTATTCACATTTAATCGACATACTATAACGATAATGAGAAAGTATTTGCTACTACAAAAATATCAATCTTACACTAAGGTAGAGTTGCCGAATTTCCCCAGATTTGTTTTAATAAATCTTGCTCTAAAAATGCCAGCTGGGAAAAGATCGAAAGGGAAGAGAAGAGTCTTGTCAAATCATCTAAAGGATAACTCAAAATCAATTTTTAGTAAGTAGAACAAAGTACTTAATATACGTTTTTGCATTAAATTAGGTAATGCCTAACCATAATAATTGATTACTTTTTAGCATTACAATAAAATAGTTTACTTTGCGTCATATTTACATATTTGTCACAGATCAGCCGGGAATCTATTTCTGAAACTGATTATGGGCGAGGCAAAACTCTTGCGTGTGAAGACGCACCGCAAGAGCGATGTGGCACCGCAACGAGAAGAGTTGTAACGCAAAAATTCTACCGCAATCGAATTTCACGATTACGTCACAACACCGCAAAGTTTCTCTTCATGAATTATAATTACCTAAGTAATTAAAGATTGATAACTTTGATAAGGATCGCGTTCTATTTAGAAAATACGTTCATAAAAATTAGGAAGCCCGGTTTTGCTTGCCGCTATACAAATTTTGATTTGAAATATTACTAAGTCTAAATCTAATTCTAAATGGACTGCAACTAATTATATATTATTACATTATGTTATGTCTATATCTACATCCAAACCTACATAATGGTTAGGTACTGAGGTGGCGCGTCGCTCCAAATATCAACACAATTTCATCCTTTGTAAAGCTATACAATAGGGATTGTTCCCATAAAATCTTCTACTAATAACACCACCTCGCATCAGCTGTGACCAAATATATTTAAATTGATCACTAAAATCACTAACAGTTTGTTTTGCGAGATATACATTGTCCACGTTAAATCTCCGTGATCTAGTGGTCAGAAAAGGACTTAAATAAGGTCGTGAATATAACTGAAACGCTAATTTATGTACATTTATTAGCAGATCTATCGAACTATCTCTCCAAATATTACAAAAACAAACTATGCCAGCTTTCATAATAACGATGTCGATAATTTTGTATATAAATATTAAAGTTGTCTAAAAACCATTTTAAACTGTTAACATAATTGAGAGACAGTTTAAAACATTTAGATTTGTAACACAGATATTAGATATTACAATTTCACACTTACATAATATAATAGACGATTTATTTAATTATAATTTTTAGTAATACAGTGACCTAAATTCGTTCCTATACATTCATGTTCAATGAGCTAATATTGCCCAGAGTCTAAAAGCGGACCTTAACATTAAATGCTATATCATAATTCATAATTACTATTATCATAATTAATTCTACTTAACTGGTGATAGCGTCTTCAATGCTTATCTTACAACTAGAACTACACGTACAATCTTAACGTATCACATTCAAAATGGCGAATACACGCTTCACTATATACAGGGTGCTGTCAAACCATAGGCTTCATATCTATTAGTAATGCTTCAGTAATTATCTAGCATTCATTTGAGTTTTATCGCTCCTATTATAAGGTCTAAAATAAATCTGTCTCGTCTCACTGAGGCCGAAAGGGTTTAGTCCTTTCGTAAGTCGATAATTTCTTCCACCACTTATCTTATATCGGTATTTTTACAACCGTTTTCAATAATCTATCTATCCACAATCTCTGGATAAGTTGGAACGTAAAATAATAGCAACTAACTCATGTTGTGACTTTTTGATTGCTCGATTTGCTCGGAAACTGATCTTGGGATAACGGATAGATAGTTAATTGAAAACGACTAATAAAGAACTCTCCGATTATGATCAACAGATTACAAACATAAATAAATAATCGTATTGTCGAAATATCGTGTGGAAGTAAATAACCCATCTTCAGTCGACTTCATTACAATGTATCCTGAAGCCTATGGTATGAAAGCCCGGACATACGAGTAACAATGATGTTACATATATCATGATCCACAAACAGATTCACATACCCTATGTCTGCAGGACGCGGAGACGACAGCCTAATTAACATGAAATGCTAAGTTGGAACTTCATTCAATTTACAGGACGATTTTAAAATAATGCTCTTTTGGTATGACAGTGAAATCCATTTTACTGTCGGACAATAAAGATAACTTAATTTTTTTTATTGATATAGTATTTTTGATCTCTTTTAATATCTTTTTCACTTAATCTCATTTCAAAAGTGGACAACCAATCCCAACAGTGGGACATACATACGTCTGTAGGGACAATATTAATTGTGATAATGATTAACGCCCCAACTCAGAGTCACTAACGGTTACTTAAATCGCTCCTTAGTACAGAATTTGTATGGTGATTCTTTACTAAGGAGCAATTAAATTAACCGTTAGTGACTCTGAGTTGGGGCGTAAATGCTTGAACCTCTAATGGCTACCACACAATCTTGTTACAAAATCGTCATAATTGCATAATGATTTCCGCAGACGAACATTCGCACAATAAATAACACGTTAATAATATATTCAACAAAAATATACATCGATAAAAGGTAAAACTTCACACAATAAATTAAAAAATCAACAATTTCTTAAAAAAATAAATAATTGTAGATTAAATTAAAGAGCTCTGGGGTAATTTGGGCGATTAGTTATATATAGTTAGAGAAACATAATACTAAGTTCAGACAAAAATATTCCGCTATACAAAATTACCCCAAGGCATTATATCAAAAAAAATACAATCTGTTACAACAATAATAATACTTCTTTAATTATTCCGTCATGAAATAAACGACATAATTTTTTAATCTCCAAATTGTAATTTCAAAACTTCTTACTACAGTTCTGTTGTACTAATGTTATTTCGATTAAAATTAATTATTTTTGGCGCGAAATTGATACACATGTCACCTGTCACTGTCACATTAAGAAATGTACAAAGATTTCGCATAATATTTTTAAAATTGAAAATATTTGTAGAAGTGACACACTACTCGCGAAGTTGATTGCAGTTGGGCAGATGAAAGTGAGAGAGCCATTTCGAATAATTTATGTACTCGCCAAGTTCTGCAATGGCCAACTACCGATCATAATTAATGCGCAAATCGAAGTTAAGTAACTACTCTCCAACGCTTACATCCGTCATAAGACGAGGCAGCGGCGAACTTCTTTCTACGAGAAATATAGAACTTACAAGAAGAGAAGTAGACACAAGAGATCCGAAAACGCGTATTTCCGCTCGATTGGCCGGTCCTTACCAGTCTGTTGACCGTGAACTTCATTAGGCTTCATGTTCATAGAAACGTCGTCAATCCTCCTGCAAGTACGTTGTCCGCTAGGGCACGTGGCTGCAGACGGCGGGGATGCGAACCTGGGACTCTCACTGTGTCTTGGGCTTGGGGTGCGAGGTGTCGCGCACGAACAGAAATGCGAACTCGGGCCGCTGCTGGGCGAACGAGATGAACTCTTCTGCAATAACAGTCAGGGCTTCGTCAATAAAAGTGTAATACATAAAGAATCGAAGAGAAGCATTTTATACATTATCTACGCGAGGGGTCCCGGGTTCAAATTCCGGTCGGGGCAGATATTTATGTGACAGATAAATATTTGTACTCGGGTCATGGGTGTTATTGTGAAGTTTTATAATATGTGTCGTCCATGCCACCCGCCTCACAGGAAAAAACCTACTGCGAGGGTGTGAGTGTGTAAGCGTTTATTATTATTATAATTACCATAAGTAAGGTATCCCTTCTCATCGAGGTCGGCCTGTCGGAAGGTGTTGTGCGCCTCCTCCTGGCACAGCCCCAGGCACCGGGTGGCCACCTCCTCGAACGCGCTGATGCTGAGCCGGCCCGAGCCGTGTGGGTCGAAGGTCTGGTGGTAACGACATTGTGGCGTGAGTTACTGGATTACTTCTGATCTCTATCCGTTTTTAAACGAGTCTCATTTAGTACCTATTAATCTTACAGGTAATTCGTAATTTATAATTTAAAAATGAGGTAGGCATAAAATGAAAAGAATTTAAGGATAAACTGTTTGTTGTCATGTAACCGTTGTCTTATATCAAATGCAAATAAAAATTTAGATTCAATACTATAAAAAAACAATATTATTTATTTATTTATAATTTTTGTACTATACAAATGTAATAGCCTAAGATCCGGCCGCAAAATTCCGTGCTCATCTGTTTTTTACTACAAACCAAATTTTTATGAATATTTATAATGAGGAGAATATAGAATGACTAGGTTGCCTATCAAAATTTGGCCGCGAGTATTTTTAATTAAATTATTTTTAATTTATTTTTGGGAAAAAATTTCGTTCACTTGTTTTTTGAATAAAACCTCATCTACGTCACGGCCACATATATAACGATTCTAAAAAATCACGGTTGCCTTTGCGCAAACGGCCGCAACCTCTTGGCAGCCTGGTGTAAACAGGTATGATTTCGACACGTTTATACGTTCATAACGTACATTTATATATTATATCTCTAATTAAAGCTAATTTTTTTCTATTTACTATCGTATATGGTTGCCTACTTAAATCCGGCCGCAAATAAGGGTTGCCGGCTGTCAAAGATATCCGGCTGCAGGATTAGTGCGCTCATCGATTTTTGCTCAAACTTGAATTCTTATGCTTATTTATAATTAGGAGAATATATAATTACCAAGTTGTCTGTCAAAATTTGGTCGCTAGTATTTTTAATTAAATTATTTTTAAATTATTTTTGGGAAAAAATTTCGTTCACTTGTTTTTTAAATAAAAACTCATCTACGTCACGGCCACTTATATAAAGATTCTAAAAAATCACGGTTGCCTGTGCGCAAACGGCCGCAACCTCTTGGCAGCCTGGTGTAAACAGGTATGATTTCGACACGTTTATACGTTCATAACGTACATTTATATTTTATATCTCAAATTAAAGCTAATTATTTTCTATTTATTATCGTATATGGTTGCCTACTTAAATCCGGCCGCAAATAAGGGTTGCCGGCTGTTAAAGATATCCGGCTGCAGGATTAGTCCGCTCATTGATTTTTTTCTCAAACTTGAATTTTTATGCTTATTTATAATTAGGAGAATATATAATTACCAAGTTGTCTGTCAAAATTTGGTCGCTAGTATTTTTAATTAAATTATTTTTAAATTATTTTTGGGAAAAAATTTCGTTCACTTGTTTTTTAAATAAAACCTCATCTACGTCACGGCCACTTATATAAAGATTCTAAAAAATCACGGTTGCCTGTGCGCAAACGGCCGCAACCTCTTGGCAGCCTGGTGTAAACAGGTATGATTTCGACACGTTTATACGTTCATAACGTACATTTATAAATTATATCTCAAATTAAAGCTATTTTATTTCTATTTAATATCGTATATGGTTGCCTACTTAAATCCGGCCGCAAATAAGGGTTGCCGGCTGTCAAAGATATCCAGCTGCATAAATAAATTAAAAATAATTTAATTAAAAATACTAGTGGCCAAATTTTGACAGACAACTTGGTAATTATATATTCTCCTAATTATAAATAAACATAAGAATTCGGGTTTCAGCAAAAAACCGATGAGCGGACTAATCCTGCAGCCGGATATCTTTGACAGCCGGCAACCCTTATTTGCGGCTGGATTTAAGTAGGCAACCATATACGATAGTAAATAGAAAAAAATTAGCTTTAATTAGAGATATAATATATAAATGTACGTTATGAACGTATAAACGTGTCGAAATCATACCTGTTTACACCAGGCTGCCAAGAGGTTGCGGCCGTTTGCGCACAGGCAACCGTGATTTTTTAGAATCTTTATATAAGTGGCCGTGACGTAGATGAGGTTTTATTTAAAAAACAAGTGAACGAAATTTTTTCCCAAAAATAAATTAAAAATAATTTAATTAAAAATACTAGCGGCCCAATTTTGATAGGCAACCTAGTCATTCTATATTCTCCTCATTATAAATATTCATAAAAATTTGGTTTGAAGTAAAAAACAGATGAGCACGGAATTTTGCGGCCGGATCTTAGGCTATAAGAACAAAAGGCAGACTAGACAGTGGGAGAACCCCAAAGGAGGACACAAATAAGAATTATAATAATAGCAATAAGAGAAATATAATCTGAATTTTACAAAAAAAAACCGACTTCAAATGAAAAGAATTATTTATGTCCCACGTCCGTATGATTTGAGCTAGAGCTCAAATCTAAGTGGGACCACATGACAAGCACCAACTTTCATGAAAAAAAGAATCATCAAAATCGGTTCACCCAGTCAAAAGTTGTAAGGTAACAAACATAAAAAATACAATTGAATTGAATATCTCCTCCTTTTTTGAAGTCGGTGAAAATACATAAATAGCAACCACTTTGCATAAAACCAGCATATAACATATCATACTATAAACAACCATTTATTATTTTTACCTTAGGTAATGTTAGATACTTACCTTAAAAGCGTATGAGAGTAGCATAGACAGTGGTGTGTGTTGCAGCGACATGTATGCCGCGCACAGCATGTAGTCTGGCAGGTACACTAGACCGGGCTTCCGCTGAAACACATTGCTCTGGTGTTGTCTATGGCGCGTTGGTTTCATAGATGTAGTACTATAGATTCAGCCACGGCGTAGCCGCACTTTGAGGTTAGTTTGAAAGAAATGTAACTAAATTTAACAAGCAGCCCAGAATACTGCTACCCACCATCGTACTTAGACTAAATATAATTAAACTAAACGCTTTTCTGCTTAAAAACCAACTGAAACTTTTAAAAATCTCCAATAGGCAAACCGATTTTTATTGTTTGTCACAACTCGCACTTGTGACAAACAATGAAATACAGCCACGGTGGCGGGGACAAAAAATAATACTTATGTCTCTGTCTTTATTGTTAGGCTGTGTTGGCTCTAATGACCTGATTATTTTATGAAAATATCCGGCAAAAGAGCTAACGATCCACCTGATGGTAAGTGGCTGTCGACGCCCGGACATCAGCAACACCAAAGGCATCACTGCGTTACAGGTCAAGAAAGAGAGAAGATAAAAAAGAAAGAAAGCTATACTAATGCTACCACATACCGTTTCGAATATATGGAAGAGTTTGAGCGTATGGTCATTAAGCGGCACTCCTAGTCGGACGGCGAAATCTTCCACGGGCACCCAGCGTGGCTTGTTGTGGAGACCCTTCGCGATCAGGTGCAGTTCTATCTGAGACCGGTCCAATCTGTATCAGAATCATATAGTCAAATGAAACAACTAGTTCTTTATGCATTCATAATTAATTGCATACTAGTAATAAGAAAGTCTAGTAATAAGAAAGAGCGGGGCATCCTGACACAGGTATACATATATTTACTTAAAAGGATGCCCCCACTGTGTATAAACAAAATTTAAAAGTATGAGAGAAATAAAAGTATTTTTTGTTTTTGTTTTTTATACCTACTATTCATTCACTCAAGCTGTGTACTATCAACATTGTTTCCCAAACATAAATAAATAAAATAAATCTAAATAATAATCATTAATTTTTGACGACCCTGTAGCCTAGTTGGTAGCGACGCTGCCTGCGAAGCGAGGGGTCCCGAGTTCGATTCCTGGCCAGGGCAGATATTTATGTGACAGATAAATATTTGTACTCAGGTCATGGGTGTTATTGTGATGTGTTAAATGTATCGTCCATACATATAACACATCACAATAACACCCATGATCCGAGTGGCACCCACGATTCTGGTAAAAACCTACTGCGGGGGTGTAAAAAATAAAAAAATATAATAATAATTAAATACAAGAACGCCTACATAATACATAATGCGAACTGTACAGAATATAGGATTACAGCGCTATCGCGTTGTTTGTTCATAAGTCCATAGTTTACGAGCTAGCTACACAGTGACCTAGGTAGCTCTAAGGAGGCCCCATATCAATATTAGTTGTGGGCCCCTCAACGTCAGCTGTCAAATATAAAAGGAGTGCCAACTGTAGCGGTCGTAGGCCGTTGGCGAGCTTTTTTTGGGAGTGTTAGTGGGGGCCCCTATACGCTGGGGGCCCCGTATAATTGATACGGCTGATACGGCGGTAGCTACGCCCCAGTAGCCCGACAAGACGCACCCTAAGTGCCCCCGGAGTTCGTTGACCTCTCTCGCGTGCGTGGCGCTCGGCACGCCCAGTTGCTTGGCCCTGGCGATCATGCGGCAGTCGTCGTACGTGTAGTCCAGCACCGGCACGCCCAGCGCTCTGGAACCACCATGTAGTTTAATGAAAGAGTGTACTGATGATATTCTACTGGACGGGATTTTACATTTCATTAAGGTAATTTGGTTGCATTGACACAACAAAGTTACTACAACTTTTTTTGTGAATCGTTTAAATCAGCAAACACTTAAGGCGTCTACAGTTTTGCATTATACGCACGGACGCATTGAAAGTAAAGGATTTTAGTAGTATTTGTATAGAAAAGCTTACACAAATGCGTCCACTGAATCACGAAATTAAAAAAAAAATTGTTGCAGGATTATCTGATTCTGCTACGTTAACCTTCATTACTTTTTTTCCTAAACATTATTATATGAACAAACATTAATTAGTTACAGTTTAAAACGTATAAAACAACAATCAATCATCACTAACTTAGCCATAACATCTCTGACGTTCCTGGCATACAGCTTGGGGTCCCGTTTCTCCTCCTCGCTGGGGTAGTAGACCGGCAGGAACTCGATCTCGCACGAGCTGTGGACTTGCGTCAGCGTCAGCCACAGCAGCTTCAGACTGCAAGTTACCAACACGACCACTTTACCAACAAGTCTACAATTTTTTTTTTTTTTTTTTAAATAAGAGTACATTTCAAACGAAGAGCCCTGACTCCCAGAAAAGCGTGAGCTGTGGCCTGGGAGACAGTTCCTTCCCAATTCTTTTGTTACAATTACAATCTTAAATGTAGGGTTACTAATAGCTTTTTTTTAAATTAAGTTATGAAAGAGAGAAAAAAAAATAACACTACTAACAAATACTAAATAGTTAAACAGCAGCAGGTACCTATTTATAATTATCGTGGGTGTGTGTTTATGTAAAAAAATAAAAATAAGTGAGTGTGAATGTGTGTGTGTATGTGTGTGCGCGTGTGTTTGTGTGTGTGTGTGTTTGTGTACTTTTAAAATTTAAAATGTGTAATACAACAAATTTTCAGTATCGTCGTAGTTCAAAGTTCGCAACCATTGTATGATTTTTTCTTTGATTTCATAATTGGATAGATTATTACCTTTGTACAAACTGTTGAATTTATTATATAGTTTAGGGGCTAAATAAGTAAAATTTTGTCGGCCTATTTTACTTTTAGATGGTGGTACTGGATAATGTTATCTTCTTTTGTCGGGCAATTTAATATTTGGGACGTAAAGTTTGTGGTATCGGCGTAGGCTATGGTAAATGAATAATTTGCGAATTGAGAGGAAATTAATTAATAAAGAAACGTGTGTGTGTACTTATGAATCGGGTAAGAAGTTATACTTCTTTGGCGTAACAGAACAAAATTAACTAAAAATTTCATCCAGCATGCCACAACTCTTTGTAAAAGGAAGATCAGTTATCAGCTAACTTCACCATGTCGCTTTTTGGCTGTCGGTGTGCGCATCATAAAAATTTTACTGCGTAATTTTTCCTAAATTATGAGTTTACAATTGATCCTTTTCAAACAAAAAAGTAAAATCTTTAAGAAGGAGGAGGGGGAGTACGAGAAATCTTGTGCTTACATGGGAGTAGGGAGGTCAAAAATGACAAAAATTGTCCTATCACGTCACACTGATTTCATGACTTTTTGACCCCTCCCCCCGTCTTTGTCACAGCTGATCACATTTTGTGAGACCTCCCCCCTAGTGTGACGTCACATATTTTTATGAAATTTTACACCTAAAAATTATTAAATTAAAACAGCAGTTCCGAAATAAGTTTTATTTTCATTGTTTTTTAATATTTACATATACATACCAATTATTCGATTTTGAAATGTGACGTCATGAAATTTAGGACCCCCCCCCCTCCTCCCTAACGTGTGACGTAATTTATGGATGGCCCCTTACTACAACCACAGAATACATAATAGTACAATAATAATAATAACAACACCTATTCATACACAGTTGATATTACGCTACGTGTATGCCAGTGTCCACTCACGCGCCCGGTCCCTCCCACGTCCAGGTGACGGTGTCCCGCGAGTTGGGGTACCGGATGGTGACGGGCTGCACGGGGACCCCCGGGTAGAACCCGCCCGGCTTGAACGTGATCAGGCAGGAGCGGTTCGTGCACGTACCTTCCGGGAAGATCAGTACCTGGAACAAGGGAAGCAACTGTTTAGGATGGATTTAGTTTTTTATGAGTTATACCAACAAAGTTATCACTGGGACAGGCCTAATTCTTCAATACAATAATATAATATATAAAAATCTTATGTCATGTCATGGTGTTCGTGGTCGCACTCCTCAAAAACGGCTCGACCGATTTTTAACCGACTTCAAAAAAAGGAGGAGGTTCTCAATTCGACTGTATTTTTCATGTTTGCTACCTCAGAACTTTCGACTGGGTGAACCGATTTTGATAATTCTTTTATTAATCGAAAGCTGGTGCTTGTCACATGACAAGCAAAATTTAAGTAGGACCAAATGATCCTACTTAAATTTGTACTAGATCTGACGAGTAGTTTTTGAGTTATTTTGAAGTCGGTTATTTTTTCTTGGTAAAATTCATTGTTGTACATTAGCGCGATCCGTGAACAGAAAATGAACAGTCCGATCTGTAAAAATCTAAATTGTTTATAATATTTAGTAGCTACTGTACTAGGGTCACTTAATTACCTGTACTATATTTACTGCCTGTCATTGATAGTAAGCTGTTTCTTTCCTTCGTCGGTGACGCTCCGTATGTTACTTACGTTTCGGTGATCACATACCATTATGCGGCATACATGTTATTTGTCGGTTGTATTACTATAAAAAAGAATAACTGGTCTTTGTACAAGGCTCTTGTCGTATAAGGTATGTACTTTAAAAGTCTCAAAATCGCATATTCTTTGTTCACACAGAAAGTCCTATTGAATGGTGTGAACCGCATCTAAAAGCGTTTTGTACCTGTAATAGAGTTCGCGTTCGTACACAAAAGATTGAAAGGAACAATGGTAATGGTCGCAATACAGAATCAATAACCTTTATTGCCGCGACATGAACGAATAACCGAAGTATACTTATATACGAGTATAACTCAGAAGTACGAGCAATACTTCGAAGTTTCCTTTAAGCCTTTATGAGCTCAGGAGCACTTATGTCTTATATAGGTACTTGTATTATGTAACAGATATTATAGATCGTATTAATAGTCTGTTGTCGACCAAGGACATCAGCAACACTAAAGGCATCTTCGATGAGTTGCCGACCAAGAAAGAGAGAAGAAAGAAAGTAAAACTGGCTCTGAAGCTCCCAGCCGGAACACGACGAGTCGTTTGGCGGCTGGCTCATGCTCAAGGGTGGTAGCTATCCAGGCGAACCCCGTGGAGAAATAATAATAGTAATAATGGTATTAAAGTATTAAAAACAATATTACCAATGTATTCATCATCATCATTATATCAGCGGGATTAGTCGCCTCTTACGACACCCGGCGTGGGATTGGGGTAGCACAGCTGATTATAATCGAATGGGGGTCACCACTAACCTGTGGCCAGTCTTCCTTGGACGTGGCTCGTTCGATGATCTCCTTGATGGTGTTCTGCCGCGAGTTGGGGTCGTCCCGCCATACGTACACCGGTTGCGTGTAGTTTATTAGTTCTGAAAATCACATTGTATACTTTAAGTCATTTTTAAACGCTTGGGCTATTAGACAATTTTTGGAAAAATATTTTAAAATTTTCGTAGGTTTATTTTATACCTCTTACAATATTTATTTTTTCAAAAAAGTGTTATTTAGTAGGAATAAAAATAACTTTTAATCCATTAATTTGAAATTCGCGCGAAAATAGTCTGCCATCTGTCACTTGCTGGCTGTGACGTCACATTTCAAATAACAACAGTTTATGCTCTAACTCTGAAGATATTTTATGTGAAAAACTTACACCTTTTTCACTGGAATTGTGAAAATGACAAGCTACAAGACATGTGCAGTGCCTATGTGTAGAAGTACTACAATTAAATTTCCTAACAAATTGTTTATACACGTTCCTAAATGCCTTCAACGTCGAAAACAGTGGTTACAATAATTAGCACGTCGAGACCAATAGTTAACATCTGATAAATCTGCAATATTCTTTTGCGAGGACCACTTTGATGTAAGTATTTGGAAGAAATCAACTTAGCTTCTGATTTACTAAAAAAACAAATTAAACCTAACCTAATATTGTTCATAAACATAACCTATAAGTAATTTAAAATCATTAGTAATATGGTGTCGTTAAGGGGACGTTGAGGAAAAACTTACAAAAAAACCTCCCTGTGACCACTTAGCAAGACTGACCAATTTTAATTTATTAATTTCAGTACTTACAAGGAGGTTTTTGCATTCCGAAACTCGGTAGAGCAAAAGTCAGGGTTACACGCAAAGAAATTTGCGACCATCAATTAATCAACTTTAGGCAAATTCGCACTGTCAGCTTTTGTATAGCCTGACTCCATTTTACAAAACCTCTCAAAAGCACAAATCAAAATATATATTATTAATTTTCTCAGTAAATTGCACACGATAATCGATGTAGTTAGTAGTACACAACGCTATATTTTTGGAAGTGTGACGTCATAGCATGCTCAATCATGGCCGCCCGCGTTTCGGTTCTCGTGTCCACAGGTAAAAAAACTCAAATCTATTTTTCAAAAATAAAAATATTTACAATTTATTTTCATGCAAAAAATGTATTGTTTAATTAATGTTAACCAATATGCAACCATATTTAACACATTTCATATTTTACCGTGACAACTGTCAAATAGCCAATTGTAAAGTATCTTGTGCTCAGTGGCGTAGCTAGCCCTAAGGAGGCCCCATATCAATATTTGTTGTGGGGTCCCTCGACGTTAGCTGTCAAATATAAAAGGCGACCCAACTGTAGAGCGGTCGTAGGCCACTGGCGAGCTTTTTTTTCGAGCGTGTCTTAGTGGGGGCCCCAAACGGTGGGGGTCCCGTATAATTGATACGGCTGATACGGCGGCCGCGGTAGCTACGCCCCTGCTTGTGCTTGGAGAATTGTAAAGTGCTTCCTCACCCACCCACATTCTGCTCTTCCTAATGTTTCAAGTCTCTTTCTCCTCTTTGAGTTCGAAAATGAAAATGCACATTTTATTGCCCCACAATACAATACCACAAATAAGTTTTCCTTCTTTTGGTCTATAATCCTTGATAGCTTTTATTTCATTAGATAGCTGAAGTATTAGCATTGTTCAATACGTATTATACATCGTAGTAATGAGCTATTATAACACTTAAAACTATAATTAAGAGAAACATGCAGGGTGAACTATAAAAGTAGATAAAATTCAAATGTTAAAACAAACTAATAAAAGCGTGACAAAAATAGATTTATTTACAACTTACCTGCATAAAACAAGTTATCAAGTTAGTTATAAAATAAATGAATATCATTATACGGTTATTATTAAATCAAGATTGATTTAATAATAACCCTATAATTATATTCAAAGGCAATAAATTCAAAATTACATATTTTCATGCAGTTTAACGAGATTAGATACAATCATTCAATTTGAAGGAGGGATTTGGGTAAAGGGTTGAATATGATCTATAAATAGATTTGTAAATTTACAAAACCCGTGATAAAAACAGTAGAAACAGTAGACAGACAGAAGATATTATAAAAGTATAAAGGATTTAAAGTATAAAAGATTAAAACATCATTGTTTGTAATGGGGTGCATGTCCATATTATCTTTGCGATAAATGTAATACGGGCCAAAGTAGGTAGGTTTGTGAATTTTTCTAGATTATTATTATTATTTATTATTATTATAAATCCGATGGCTTAGAGTTTCTAATGATTAACCATGATAGTTAGTAAACAAAAATGCAACTTTTCTATTAAAATAATAAAAGATTAATAATATTTTTGAAAAATAAAATCGACAAATTGAGGCGTTTAATCATGTGACATTAAACACCTATCAGAGAAGCGCATGGAGGCGTGACGTCATACCTCGCGAAACACAACGTTGTAGCTGTCATTTTCGTATAAAGTGAACAGGTTATTTGGAGTTTTCAGCAATTCTTGTTAAATTAATACAGTTCGTTTTTAGTTTAATCTTGAAAGACAGGTATAATTTGCCATGGAATCAGGATTTAACAAAGCAAACAGCAGTAATTTGCCCAAAATTGACTCCGTTATGCTTGGCAAATTTTTTGCAATGAACACCGACTTTTGTTCATCGGAATTCCGCAATGTTAAAACTTCTGTGTAAGTATAATGTGAACTGATTTTGAGGTTAGCGAATACAAAGTTTTAATTATATTTTAACTCAAATACATCATAAAACCCTATTCAAGTCATAACATTTTATAGGTTATGTGTGGTATATTATGGTAGATTTAGCAAAATTCATTTCTTTTACTATACATTTATAAATAGATACATCAAGTTGTGTTTAATACTTACATCAAAATGATCTTCACAGAAATAAATTGTGGAATCAGTTGATAAAGTAAGAGCATCTTGCCTCCTTGCCATATTTAACCACTTTCTTCGTATTTGTTTATTGTTTGGAACGTATATGAATAATTTGTTTGGCGTTTTTATCGTTGTACTTTTACATTGGGGCACTATAAAGTTTTTATAATGCGAGGAATTAATTATTTATTAAAAAACACAATTGACTGTCATATACAAACACGGCTGTTTCGCGAGGTGTGACGTCATTCAAGACGCCATGACAGTCTTGGCCTTTTTCGCGGTCAATTTCAAGTTCATTTCTAAAAACTCAAAATACTAATGTAAAAGACTTATTTTTCTTAGAATAATATATTTTTGGGGTGAAAGAGATGCTAAGCTATAGTTTTAAACTAATTTCCAAATTTTGTCAACTAGCCTATTATTCACAACGAGGAATCACTTAACAGTGCCATAGTTACATGACTACGAAAAACTTGCCACACGAGAAAGTGAGTCTGGTACCTACACATAATTACGGTTTCTTACAACTTCATACAAATAGGCATTAATATTATTCAACATACTTTAAAACTATAAACAGACACAAAACCATCTAGTTTCAAAAACGTTTTAATTTCCATTAATTCATAACGGGAATCTTAAAAATAATGCCCAGTTTCTTGTTTTAAATATTCTTTTGTCATCTTTACAATGAAAAATTCTTTACAATAAAAGAAATAACATGACGTAAGGTGGTTATCTACCACCATTAACTTAAGTTCTGTGAAATTTTCAACCAATTTCTTTCGGTCCAAAGATGTAACCACAAAGTACATAATTACTTGCGTGAACGTAGAACAGACCGTCATCAGTCATTTATCGCACAATAATTCTTTACAAAAAATAACCGGCTTCACAATTAGAGATAACTCAAAAACTACTCGTCAGATCTCGCTCAAAGTTGGACCACATGACAAGCTCCAGCTTTCGATTAAAAAAAGAATCATCAAAATCGGATCTCCCAGTCGAAACTGAGGTAACAAACGTAAAAAAAATACAGTCGAATTGAATACCTTCTCCTTTTTTGAAGTCGGTTAAAAAGGCATTGACCTCGGCGCAATGATACGGTTACCATGCAGGACCGCCGCGCCAAGGGTTCTGGGCCGGATATCCAGGGAGGCGAAAATTTGAATGAGTTTCAATTTCTGTTTTCAGTCTGAATGTGTGTGTTCCTGTCGTGGTATGTTGTTATATGAGTGTGTAGCGTTATTTGTTTATTTTATGTATGTTGCTTTTGTGCAAGACAAGGATGAAGGCGTCAAACTTCGTGCCGTCACGCAGCGCTGAACCCACCAAATTAAAACTCCAGTGGGCGGCCCGTTGCATTTACAGGTATATTCAGGGTCTACTGAATGCACAAACGAATGCTCGAATGGTTGAATCGTGAAGTGACAATGTGACATCATATCCTAATGCTATTGGAAGATGGCTACGACTGGTCTGGCATGAACTTACCGATGGAGAAGATAGATCAACAGTCGGACAGACAGCATTGTCTTAGTTCAGGGTTCTATTTTAAATACAACCCTAATAAATAAACAATCATATCACATTTATTAGAATAAAATTATAGTGCATATAGAATTATAATACGTGACTTCAGAAATTGGAGTCGCCGAAATGATGCTTCAGAAAAAGCATTTCATTAAAATCCCTACAATACAGTAGTTACAGTACATTTCATTTTCTTTAATTATCGTCTACCTGTTCTCCACACCTTGACCCAACTTTGTTAGACACAAGACACATCTTCACATCTTAATTCGATTTAGGACGCATGGAGATCTTTGGGCATTGCCAAATATTTCCTCACGCTACTGTATCACCTGTTCGCGCTCACATCAAAGTATTTGTTGGAATTAGAACATTGTTGATCAGCATAATCGTGACGCGTATAAATAGGGCAACACGTGTACCGTGTTAGTACAAATGCATCGCTCGTGCAAGCTCAACTAATAATAGTATGCGCCGTATTGATTGCGAAAGACGACTACTGCAGAAGTTCAGAGACATTCAGTCTTAGTAAGTCGGTATTGTCTTATTCAACTCTTACCGCTGGGCCTGAGTTTCTTTTTCAATGGACTATGCTTAAATGGAAATTTTACCTGATGCCAACCAAAGAGTGCTCAGGCCTCCTGATGGTAGATGATTACAGCCGGCTAAAACCAAAACGTCAGATCTGGGTTTCTATCAGTAAAACTGCATCTTTAAAAGTTTCTGATATGATATCAAGAAGAATGGTAGCTTGGCCAGAAACCACCTTCTTTTCAAAATCTACCATGAGTATTTTAATGTGTTTCGGTCGCATTTTCAGAGCAAGAAATAATTCAAGTTTTCCATTCTATATTTGGGCGGCAACAAATCGATGATATTTTAGTTACTGACGTCAGAGGATGACGATTAAAACTTATTATCAGACGTGGCTCGTCTGAAGCTTTACAGCCTATCTATATATAAAACACATAAAATGTTTCAGGTTATGTAGGTACATTATAGTCTTGGAAACCATCCGACCGATATGCCCCAAATTGGTTTAATTTTAAAGGTAATAATGCGTAGATGGTTTGAGAAAAGTAAATGCATAAGGCACATTCGGTCTGTTCATGAAGTCAATTTTCGACTTTTCCCATACAAAAACTTTTAGCGTAGTACCACATACCGGTTATCCGCTAGTTGGTAATAAAAGACCACTGGCAGAATAAAACTATGTATCAATATATGAACCTAATAGAAAAAATACTACCCGATGAAAATTTGTGAATTGAATTAAGAACGCAACCGTATTACGGTAGATCAGGAGATGGGGAAGAAAATCAGGAAATTTCAAATTGTAGAGGTTTCGGAAGTCTGCGCATGGGACAAAATTGTTTTCACGCAACCATAACAACAAATTTTATAACACCAGCAGTGCGAGAAATGACTACAGATAACATGTGTCTAATAATATACAATCTTTCCTTGTTATAAAATATAATAGCTTCGTCAAAACTACGTAACACAAGATGCTATCGCAATTGGGATGTTGACTAATTTTAAGATTCAATTTCATTTTATAGATAGAACCTTAAGATTCACGAAAAAAATATTATAAAAATAATAATCTTCAATTTAAAAACAAAAAAAAATCATTTTCAAATTTCCCGCCAAAAACGTCACGTGACGTCACTAGCCGATATTCAATACTATCTATCGACTGAAGTTAGTTGCACTTTCATATAAAATAGGAACAATGACGTCATAAGCTCCAAACGGCGTTTGAGGTCACGTGACAGAGAGTACTATTTTTAACATTTTAAAATAATTATATTTAAGTAATTTATATTGATTGATTTCGACAAAAGAATAATATTTTAGGTGTTTAAATGTTTTCCTTGATACTTTAAACATAAATTTATTTTAATTTCCTGATAGTGTCAACATCCCTATTATCGCACTCTTGTGAAAATATCTTTCTCCATCTAAGACATTACAACTACGAGTTTATTTTATCGTTAGCCTTACTAGTTACTGGGATGCACATACCTACACTAAAATCTTAACTATGTGAAACCTAAAACTTTGTTAGGAGAGAAATATAGAAAATACCTATTAGAATTACTTAAACTCGAGGTAATATTAAGAATGTTCGCCAGTCTTTAAAATAACAATTGAAAATTGACAACATCTTTATGTAACCCCAAAGGGAACAACACCATCGGATCACGGAAAAGAGCCAGGGGGGCAATTCTCATTTCGTAGAGATACATGTCTAACAGAGATATCTCGAAAAAACATGGCCGACCTCGAATAAAACGAGGCCAATCGGCCATGTTTTTTCGACATATCTCTGTTAGACATGTATCTCTACGAAATGAGAATTGGGCTCCAGAGTGCACTTGTGATTCCAACCAATACAGATGAAAGGGAATGAACGAAGAAATAAGAAGAATGAATGAAGGAAATTGATCTCCATCGGCCGATGGCAAAAATAAAAATAAATAAGTTATTAAGTAAAGTATGCTAATACTACACCTATATTTATGTGACTTTTTGACCGTTGCTCGGCAACTTACTGTGATTATATTCTCTCTAGATAGAATGTTGAGAATGGGCATAAAAGTTACATCTTAATCTGTTAACAGTACTTGAATGGAATGGTGCATTAATGAATGAACGATTTCATTCACACGTACACGTCTCATCTTGACTTCGTGATTCGTGATACATATAAATCACTGCACTGAATGAAGCTCGTGTGTCATGACAGTCATGTCAGACAATAAACATATGAATGGGAAGGTAATAAAGAAACTCGTGTTCAGCTTTTTTAAGCTTTGATTAATGGCTCGACTCAGCAATGTTCCTGGGATTTGTACTCAGCTATTGAGTTGTCACGTTCGAAAAGGCATTAGTATTGTCACATCCTTAAAAGAGATACTGACAATAGTCAGATTTTATTTTGAATGGCGAATCATTTATGTCGCGTCGTCTTCTACATTTTTAAGGTTTCGTAGAACCATTGATAAAGGGAACCCTTATAAGATCACTCGCTAGTCAATCGGTCTGAAGAACCGCGTTGACAATGTTAGAAAACAGTATTCGATAAATAAAGCTTTACAAAGAATAGATTAGTAAAGCTTTCACGCATCCTTGGCATGGATTCCATACTTGCTTTTAAAGCACAACCATCTTAATAAAACGGCTAAATATATTTATATCCTAGAAAAAATTGTTTCCAATTAAAAACTGTGTCACCCAAATAATACTAAAATACCAAAGCCAATCACCAAAGTCGCCATCACCAGAAAAAGCACCATCACACAACCAATGTTAATCCATACAAACAGTCCCGTCAATCCGTCACCAATTTACCTACTTCCAACATAATTGTCCATGCTCTCTTTCCGCACGATGACAGAAGACATCTTGGTGGCGTAGACAATGCAGCTGTCGAGGAAGGAGGAATGGGGAGCCACGACCAGTATCGGTGCCTCCTTGCGACTGGCCTGCCGTCCTCGCACCGTGATAGCCATCCCGCCAGCTAAATACGATAACTTCCCGATGAAACATATCAGCGGTTTCAACGACCTACAATTGAACACAGGTTAGAATTAGGTACCTACTCAATTACGTCATAAACATTTGGCTTAACTTGCGAATTTAGAATTTGAATCGTCATCAGATGAGATTTATGCATTCATTGAAATTAAACGCAGCGTAAACATTTCTCATAGCCTAGTTTAAAATACTTCGTGTATTGTCATGGATACATTAACATCACGAATAACTTGTATAACATATTTTATCTTTCACGAAAATATTTGCCCTCGACTACTTCTCGCTTAGATCCTGGACCCAACGACTAACGATTACTTAAATGCTTAAATCGCTCCTTAGTAAAGAATCACCATACAAATTCTGTACTAAGGAGCGATTTAAATAATCGTTAGTGACTCTGAGTTGCGGTGTAAGTTTTACAATTCTAATTCAGCATATCCATCACAACACTGTAGCTGTAGCTGGTCACTAAGATTTTGACTGTATCTAAATGTTCCAATAATATATACGTAAAAATACATATTTTATACCGGTCAACCAACGTTCCTAAGATTGTGTTATGGAGGAATACTGTACAAATCCTTTTGCTTCCCTTTTTATTACTATAAGCGACACAGTAAAGTATATTTTGTGGTCGACAAGAGTTAACAAACCCTAGGTAATGTGCGATTTGGCTTTCATGCTCTGACCGTAGAATTCATAATGGTACGGCAATGGGGTGAAATCTTCGAGTCAATGATGTGCGCACCACAAAAAGTTATGTTCCGTATGGTATAGCTCGTTCACCATTCACTGTATATGGCACTGTCGATAACCGCAAAGTACACATCGTAATAGTGCGTTGCACACTTTACCTGCTTTCACTCAATTCTGTTGACAATCCGCACTCAATAAAACACAGTCAATATCGTTTCTATTACGTGACGATGACTTGGAGAAATAATATTTACTGCTTAGGTACTGGTAAATTTACTGGTTACTTATTAGAGCTTTTGTGATTTTATGTTTGACTAGCTGTTGCCCGCAGCTTCGCATACGGAAATTATGTTTTACTTTATTTGTACCTCTTGTAGAAGGAAATTTAAAAAACGGTGAATTTATATTGAAGTACTTATATTTAGTAATTTATATACTGAAACCCACGATAAATTCACAAAGGATTCCTCCAGGAGCGGGTTTTGAAAAATAAGCAATATTCACATTAATTTGTATTGTTTTCTTTTTTTTTGCAAAATTTTGAAAAATTGAAAAATATGGGTTCCATAAATTTAAGCAAGGAATATTTGATGCAAATTTGAAGCAAATCGGTTGATTTTTTAAAAACATTCCATACAAACTTTCATCCCGGGGAAAACTTTTAATTTTTCGGGATAAAAAGTATCCTAAAATATGACCCGGAGTATTAGTAACAACTTTACCAATTTTCATCGAAATCCGTTCAAGGGTTTTCATGTGATGCCCGGACAGACAGACAGACAGACAGACAGACAATAATTCTAAAAAAAATATTTTTGTACTCTAACACGTTATTGAAGTGCCCCCTAATCAAAATTTTTAAAAAATATTCAATGTACAGTAAATTTGCCCTTTCAGTTTTATTATAGTATAGAAGATATATCAGTAAACTATTGAAATCTTATAAAGAGAGATGAGAATACTTCTCTCTCTTTTTAATTACAGGTAGAAAACGAACAGACGTGTCTTCTGACAGTGGTCTGAACAGTCTACAAACTTATGAAGGATCATCAACGTCTTATGAGCCAGGAAAGAATTGGTTAGTTTCATAATGGTCATCTAGCTTGCCAGCGTTGCAAGTTCAATTATAGGACAGTGGTATCCCCAATGCAAAAGTCCAACAACGTCCAAAATATAGAAAATGATTTGTTATTTAGAGATTACTAAACCAAAGTTTAAATTAAGTTTAAATGTCGCATGAGGAATGAACGGAGACAATAAATCCCTCACGAATTTTAAAGCTATTATTTATCTAACTTGATAAAGTGAATTATACAGTAAAGCATGAGAAATGAGTTTAAAGAGACCATTCATCTTTCAGTATTTTAAAGATGTTATCAAACAAGAGGAGTATAAACATTTGCTCTTTCATTTTTCTGGCAAACAGTTCTAGGTCATCACGTATCGTTCTATAGAAATGCAAACATGTTTTGAGTATAAAACTATCCAATTATAAGATAAACGGACAAACAAAGGATGTTGTACAACGCTACCTACGAACGCGTCACGGACTTAAAATAATTATTATAATAAAAATTTTGGACTTTAAATTGCTCACACTCGCTTATTACAGAATTTGTTTTGTGATTATGTACTAAGGAGCGACTTAAGTAACCGTTAAGTGACTCTGAGTACGGCAGTATGTGAGGCGCAATCCGGCGCAGCTGTTAAAATTGACACAGATGTAGCTGGGGATTAAAGGTACACCGCTGAGGAAAGCTTTGCGGGGGCTATTATGTGGGGCTCGTGGTATATCCAATAAGGCCAAGTTTTCTATAGTCATCTTCTATAAAGGACGCGATGTAATCGATGACGTTTGTAGACTTCAAACGTCACACATTTTACGTTTCTACATCAAACGATCACACACATCGACAGTAGGTAGATTGACCGATGGAGAAGTATGCGCCTACAACATAAAATATTTCACTCAGATGTCCCTTTATCTTCATCACATATTTTGTATTTATGTAGTGTACAACCTAGTTTCTGCAATATGTGTAAAATAGAAGATAAAACATATGTCAATAAAAGCATGTTTGTATACGAGCAATTTATTAAGGTGGCTAAGGTTTTGATAACAGCACTAAAGACACATGGAGTACCTAGATAATAAATTGAAGTCAAGTATTATTTAAAGTCATGCATCAATGATTTAACTACCTAATCAATAATTTATAGGTAGTACAAAATAATTATAAAAATCAATTGTGCTATTTTTATACAAACTCCGAAGTCTCCGAACACAGTTCTAGCCATAGATTTAATGATTCATCTGTGTCCTTCACCGTTTCGAAATGTTTGTATCAAATCAAACGTGGGTGGCTATCGTAATCATGATTCAAGGAAAGAATCTATTCGTACTATAATTATAAACTCAATGTTACTATAAACGCTCATTACATCTACAACGTGACATCTGCAAAGATTTAAGTACATAGATAGATGTATATACGCTCCATGTACGTCAAAAAAGATCCAACGCTAAAAACATCGTATAAATTATGTATAGGTACGCATATCTGAAATTATCTAATAGTGCTAGACTGCTAGAGTGAAATATAGAAATTATATCAAAAACAATAATCTGCCACGTTTAGGCACCATTATGAAATATTGGTACTTAGTAAAAACTGATCGAAAGCGATAAAGCATTATACACGGTATGAAATATTTCCAACTTCCACACCTATTATAGTGGAAATGTGTACGACATGTCGAAAGCCTATCAAAAACAACAATCCATCTTGCCTGTGACCTGTGCTTGTGAGTTGTGACTCTATGAAATACTTGTACGCTGTACGCACATCTAAAAGTTTGCGACATGTTAAAAACCAATCGAAATAATTCAACAGATGAATGCTGCAGATGGCTGCAGTCACATACATATAAATGTTGATGTGAAGTTCTTGCACTATTACTGCGGAATTCCTTATGATAAACACTTCAACTATTATAAGAAATTGCATGAGAATGAAAGTTATCACTCGCCATCCTGGTGTTACGTCACAAGTAAAAGTAACATTATGAAGTCATTAATGTACACATACTTGTATCATTGAACATAAATTGATGATGATTAGTATATCTACCATTTACATTCGCTAACATTTCGATAGATACAAATTTTCTAATTACTGTGGGTGCTGCCTTTTAGAATCAATCCAGAATCATTCTTAATTATTGTTTACAGTACTGAAGAACCAGAGTTATGTGGATTCGTTCTAGCTGCAAAGTTTGGATAAGAAACTCTATACCTATAGAGCATAATCTTTGCACAAGCAATAAATACAGCGATGTTAATACGGCGGCGTCTCACAAGGGGCTCCTTTAAATCCTTTACTATATTTATATACGTTTAAAGCTTACTCTTACTCCATAATTTCAGTTATAACCTCATTTCCGGATTTGGCACAAGCAACTTTCATGCATCGTTATTCGTTAGGCAGATAAGATCTCAGAGATGTGGATTACTCTAACCTGAGCAATCTGTTAAACGACAATATTAATGAAAAATAATAAACTGCATTTTAGAACTAAAATAACCTGAGCTTATAAAAAAAATTAAACCTGCCTGAACTCACCTACCCAGAAAGAGGTGACGGTCATTTTAATACACAATATTTGACTGATACAATATAGCCGAGGAGGTGACCCAATAAGGTATGGCTATAAGACCTTAGGATTTACTTTACATGAGCAATCGTACAATTTCGATGGGATCAAATTTACGAATCATCTAGCTAAATAAGCCCTTAACATTCAAAAAAATACTTTTCGCAATTCAGATCCGTGAAGTAAACTGACGAAATATATTAAACTTGCTCATAAAACGATTATAACGAGCGCTGTCATGGCAGTGATGTAAATTACTTGAATGTGGAGCAAAGAAAGGTACGAGTACAAGTAGGAAGTACAGTTAACACAGGGTATGGCAAGTGGCCACCACTTGATACAGTTGTTTGCACTTCTACCTGTTCAGACATCGTACCACAAAATACAGAATTCGATTCTCTCAGTACAATGAAGTAATGAAATTAAGCATAGTATTGTTAAAAAGTAGAATAAAAATTCCGGGCACAATTTGTATATCATTTTTGAAAATCTGAAATGACGACCCGTGTGGTGCAATGGTTACCATGCCGGATCGCCGCACCAAGGGTCCTGGGTTCGATTCCCAGCGAGGCGGAAATTTGAATGATGAGTTTGAATTTCTGTTCTCGGTCTGGGTGTGAATGTCGTTGTCTATGTTGTGTGTTGTCCATGGCACCCACGACACAGGGAATCCTAGTGTGGGGCTATGAGTGTGAAGCATTATTTATTTATTTATTTATTATCTACCAGTTACTTCCTAAAACAATCCTTCAAAGCAATTCAACAGTCCTTAAAATTTCGAAACTTATCTACAAGTATCCTAAATACAGAAAAAAAACAGTACACGAATTTAAGAGATAAAGACAAAGTTAACACAGGAAATAATACTTAACATCTGTCGTCTTTCATTGAACTGTTTTAGCAGGTAAGTGTGAAAAATTCCAGTGAATTTTGCTCAACTGTCACCAACTTTTCTTTCAACGGTTACAAACAGTAATTGTCAGTGTAAATAGTGAAATTACCCTAATACACGTTTTGTGTGCTTATTGCTGGCCACATACATAACATTTACTGGTATTATTTTATAAGCATTAAAACCTTTTTTGTTATAGGGGAAAACTACGATTTCGAATATCAGCATACTAAATGTAACATGTAATTCCCCTTTTCATTGTTCTCTCATCTTTCTCTTTCGTAATACTTATCTTAGTCAATATTCTCTTTAAAAATTTTAATAGAGCAAAAATAATTAGTATTAATGCCATTTTAAATAACAAATGTTCCAGAGCCTTTTTCGCTTCAGCTACCAAACCATCTTCAGACATCAAATTATATTGTTCGACATCGCTTTAGGAATACGACCACATGTACCTAACGTCAGATTTTCGAGTCAGTATTATTAACTGCAAAATAACATTACACCGTGGAGAAGTTGGAAAACTATTGTAAGTATAAAATATTACACTGTGATGTGAAAAAATAAAACACGTGCCAAAACAAAATAAGCCTACAAAAACAAGAGCAAATAAAAAACAAAAACTTCGAGCTTGTGACTGCTATTATGAACATTCAAAAACCATGCCTACAAAAAATATAAACAAAACTGCAACAGCAAACTTCAACAATCAAAATATACAATACCTGCAATTTACCAATGGACAAATCTGCATCGGCAATGGCACAGTGTAGCAAACCTTGACTTACCGTATCTTTGGTATATGAATCTAATGACTGTCTTATGGAAATGAAATGACCGATAAATGTTGCTCACACACACCTCCGTTAGGATTTTTGTGTTTCGAATGGCATTGACATGCGAGACATCTAGCTAGGGAAGCATTTATCTGCCACGTAAAGGCTTGCCGTTTCTTCGTCAGGCAGTCAGTTACGGCCGACAGGACAACAGGGTAATCTAACTATCGCTACTCGTCTGCTTCTAGACAAATATTGTTCATTAATAGATAAAGTTAGGGCTTGTTAGCACCAAAGCGTAGAGGAGATACATAGATGACAATATCTGACTGTTTCTTCAACGTATCCGCTGTACTTTCATCCTCTTCGCTTTGATGGAAATCGGCCCTCATCTAGCAGTTGCCGTTATAAACATTTAATTTCAAATCAGTCGAAGTTCGTTACACCGTGACAATGCCAGAAAACGACCTGGCAAGTAAAGATGCCATCAAACCAAAACAAAACAAGCGCTACACATGCCACACCAAACGTACGTCCGATGAACGGCAGCCTTGCTGTATCTGCCTTGGCGACGACGCTGGGAGCTCCGAGGCAGACGATAGCGATGGCGTCGAAGAAGGACGAGTGGGGGGCTATGACTATGACGGGCGCCTCCCGCCGGCTGGCCGGCACGTGGTGGCGACCCAACACCCGCACGCGATGGAACCCAGCCGCCACCACCACCAACCGCATTAGCGACAGAATCGAGAAGCGGAGTTTTCTAGAATCAAGAATAAAATGTTACAACGTACGAGTATAGATTAGGCTCCGGAAACATAGCTGGTTGGAAAGGCTGCTTGATTTTGTATTGTTCTCTCAAGCTGCTTAACAATGGTATATAAAGCTTTGAATAGAATGCAAGAATGTTTCTTATAACCTTCTTTTCATCATTCCTTGATAAATTGGGAGTAGTAGCAACATTTTTTTGCGTTCTGTACCATGATGTAAGAATACTCTCTTACAAATTTCTTTACAATAATAGTTTTTGAACGCAAAATTTGTTACTTTTGTATAATTTGACCTGACGACAATTTTTTGAATATCATACAAAACAAGGATATCGTCATACATCGGTCGGGCTTAACAGGAAAGAAAACAAATTGAAATATTTATAAACACTGATTATTAAGTTAATAATATTGGACGATTAAAAAACAATTCAGGAATGGTGTAAAAACAAATCAAATTATTTAGCATTCAAATCAGCTAATATTGACATCTATATTATCCGCAATTACTTAGTACGTATATGAATAGTTTTTACATGTATTCATTCCGTACATATACGTGAAAAACCCCATTAAGTGTCCGTAGGGAGAAAACATGGAGTTGAAACCGGGACATGAACGATATCAGCAATTTACACAAACTTGAAAGTTCCAGTAAATACAATAAAATTTATTAATTATTATATTTATTTCCTCTCTAATTAATTAATTGTGTGACGGTACAAAAAACTAATTAGTTTTAATTGCTTTACCTTGACAAATTACATAGGTATTAAACTCGCAGCAGGCTTTTGTAATGGTAGATAGATTTACTGCTTTAATTGTTATAATTATGTAGAAATTCTGATAGCAGCATATTTCCAGTATATTACAATTACTTTTCAGTTCTTACTACTTATAAGTATTTCTCAAAAGTTCAAAATAAGTAAAAAAGATTGCTTTCATTTAATGTTCTTTATCAGTTTATGACCTTGTCTATTAAAGCCATCAATAGTATCTTAAATCTTATATTGTAAGCTCATTGTAAACGTGGTTTTAAAGAGGTGTAAAAAAACATACTTTGTTCAGCAATGTTGATATTTTTATGAATAAGTAACCGCTTAGTAAGTATAACGCTTAAAAAATAGCTTTGACAAACATTTCCAATTCACGACCCTACGTCGATAGCATCATGATTTCTCTCGGCATGTACCAACATAATATTGTCGTTCCAAGCAATAGTTTTCACATCAAAGGTCACTAGGAGTGGACCGGCGTGGTATCCAACATTACACCGTCAACAACAACCGTCAACAACAAGCGACCCGGCAACATGCGTGTTGTTGTTGAACTACTTGACTTGATGCAAATCGTTCTAACTTTCTCACGCGCTTTCTTTCGTCGCGACGACACTGAGGCCTCCGGCGATAAGTGAATCGGATTTTTTTATATGACAACCGTCTTTCGGGTCAAAAGATATTATATTTAGAGTGTATGTATGACTAGATCTGTTCTGTGAAATAAAATTTATGGGTTTTTTATGATACAACGACTAGTTACATATGTCATAAATTTTTATGTTTCTTGGAGATAATATAGCAACTATTGTACTTTATTTATTTATGTACATAAGTACTTACTTACAATATACTTACAGCAGTAGATATAAGCTACTGAATTAAAAAATATATAACAATTAATTTAAAATACCACAAATTTTCGCAGCTAATAATTAGATTACAGTCAAGGTCTTTAGCAGAAAACCACCTTAATATACACAAACATATACAAATACCGTCTCCTTAAAAAAGAAACCGGTTTCAAGACATGTTTAGCAAAATAATATTGACTATAAAAATCACCTAAGACAGTAAATTATTGAATTGGGTATCTATTTTGTGACGCCTCGTCACTTTCAAAGCCTACATTTTTTATTTTTTACTTTTATTTTCATTTTCTCTCAAAGAAGATGGATACTGTCTCTACTGATTAATACATTAGACCGGTTTAGACATTTGATAAACAAATACCATGCTATCTTGTTGTATAACTATTTTAAAATATAACTGATATAAAGCCAAAATACCATAGCGAACAAATGGGTGCCGTAGAATTAATTCACCTAATGCTTAATGGCGCTTGCGTCCACATATTAGCGTGTATAGAAAAGGAAATAATTCGGTAATGCAATAACAAGTTTCGAGAATGTCAAGGCACATCTGCGCCAAACGTAGCAACGATTACTACAGACTATGATAAACGTAGAAACGAGTACCACAGTGATTTGAAATAAGTCTTATTTATTTTCCTACGTGTTATCTCGATAGCAAATAGGAAAAACAAATATCCCTAATCGATTAAGCTTAGATTACACACAACTAGGTATATTACAACATATAGTTACATAAACCCGCAACTCCCATGTAGGATCAAAGAGCATGACAAGCAGAAATCGACAAGATGATGAATGATGAAGCAATTACGGCAGAATTACCAGATATCACGGATTTGATGCTGAAGGATCGTCGGCCTGAGTAACATATTAGCCTAAAGGGCTGATGAGAAAGCAGACGAGCCACCTGATGGTAAGGGGTCACCATCGACTATGGACGTGAGCAACACCAGAGGAGTCGCCAATACTTTTTTTACGGCTTTATTGAAGAATCTCATGTTACAGAGCCTTTAACATTACTTTATATTTAATCTATGTAGCTTCATAAAGCTACTACACAATACATGACAATTTCACAATAAGTTTTAGCAGTGAATGCAACTGAATTATTCCTAGAACGAAATATTTCATCACGTTGATTATTGTGCGCCTATTGGCCGTGGCATTGATTCGGTTCAGCTCGGCACTGGCCTCAGGCCACAAGGTCACAGCACCCACAAAAACATACGAAATGTAGCCAATAATATTTTAATAGAACAAGATCCTGCCATGAAGCAACTTATCAAAGCACAGGTAGACTTAAATGATGATAAAGGCAAATACATTATTGACAAACACGCATTAAATATCATATAAAGAACACAACGCACATCGTGCCACTTTTATAGATAGACTTTAACTACAAGACACCACAACGCATCCTAACCCTAATATGCAATGGAAGTTCTAATATAATCTATTCATACTCGCATATTAGGGAAAGTATGCGTTGTTATCATAAAGTACTTTTATCTCATCGATTTCTCGTTAATCAACAACAATTTGCAATTTATGTCCCGGTGTGGGATTGATCAACGAGCACCTACAACGAATGGGAACTTAATAATTACTTTAATTGACAGGACAGACGTTATCGCTTTGTTCGCCAATCGATAGATTATATCTCAGATGGTCAAGGGGTTTTAGACTGAGATTCCACTAAAAATGTTCCAGGTAGTGAGGCAGTGCGCAAGAAAAAATCTACTAAGAATTACTTCGATTTTCTAATCTCGTGTAATTAATAAGATACTTGTTTTTTTATTGATAGATGTTTTCCTCGCGTACTACACTGGCACATCCCTGATGCAATCTCAGCATAAGGCTAGCCGCTAGATAGATCCCTAAACTTTGATTTTTATATAGAATCAAAATCATGACGTTGCTGAGAAACCTGTAGAAAGAAAAGAAAACGTTTTGAGTTTGCTTAAACTTAACCGATATAACCCTTTAATAAGCCGTCCAATAATTTCGAAAGTCTTATTATTGAAATAAACTGAATCCTTAATATAATGAATAATGTTGATTACGTCAGCGGTATTGAAAGAAACCCGAAATCCAAAGGCAATTCGCAATAAAGAAAATGCTTCATCACAAGTAAAATACAAATAAGTGAAAGTCTTTTAAAGAAGAACAAAAACACTTGAAGGTCAATTCTACAATAAGCTGTAGTAACAAACTTCCGGTGTGACGGTGCAATATGTCAATACAATGCGAAATTGGTAAAAATAGCAAGTCATATAGTAACTAACACATTTATACAAATAGAACCATAATCCAATCTGAGTAGATATTATCGACTACAGTAATCACTGAATGTTAGGAGGGTCGTACGTTATTGTATTTGAACAATAAATCTATCTTGCTTATTCAGTCCAAAAAAACTAATCAGGACTCCCAATCGGAGGAACTACACGCTATACCCTTGTACTTGTATGTTGTTCAACAGAAACCAGGTGCTTTTGAACTCTTGGACTCAACACCAAAGCCCTTGAACCGTAACTAATCTTCGTTTCATTTCAATATTTAACACTCGCGATAAAATTATGTTATTAGTTACCGCTGTTCAATTTATGACTAAGATTCAGTTTCTTTACCCTAATCACGCGAGCGTCCAAAAAGCGAACCGTTGCGAACGCGGTGGTGTAACGGAAACCTCCATGGTACGTTGAACCGTCCACTCGACCTTGGGCTAATTTCTCGTGACGTATCTTCAGCGAAGCGGAGGGCGAAGTGAAGAATCTTGTCTCAACACTTGAACCGTCGAATAAAGCCAACATGACAAATCCCGCGGAAGGTTAGATTACAATCAGATAAGAGGTGATCAAGATCGATTGCCAATGAGATAAGGGTGGAACGCGAATTGTAGCGAAATATTATTTTAGTGCCTAATTGTTTACGCTCATGCTATCAATTTGTGAAAAGATCACTTATTTTCCTTTATTTTCCAGATCTTATAACCCTAGACGACATGAGGAAGTTTTGTTATTGTTATCGAATGCTTACTTAGATTTTATACAAAATCTTTTTATGGTAAAGTAGAAATAAAAAGCAGTAACATGTACTTCAATAATTTATCATAGAAATTGATAATTAAGTACTGGAATTATGATTCCGTTGATAGCAAATAGATTCTAACTCGCTGCGTGGACAAGGAGTCTTGTGGAAGATACGTGACGTATGTATGAGGTGACACGTAACGCTGTATGAAGCTGTCAAATGAAAAGGCTCATTTTGTGGCAAAAAATATTCTCCAGGAGGGAACATAAACCAAACTACATCGCATTTGTAGGCTTGATTTTATTAGAAAGATTTGATTTTAGAAAGAAACAAAATACCAAGCTTTTAATTTGGAGCTCAACTAATTAAACAGCCATTACATTAGAACCAACCAACGGCACCGCTCTCGAGGTCCAAAGTGCTCTTAACAAAATAAGTCCTCAGACGGAAGTAAATTTACCGTGAAAAACACAGGAAAAACATCTTTATTTGTTAGGAAAAAACAAGAACCACTTCACAGAGCATTGCACTGTACCACAATATGATCCTTGAACTGAGGTAGGTAAAGATAATACAGTTTAACACGTTAGCTGCCAAAGCAAAATTTCGATGACGGACTTTTCTTTTTTTTTGCATTTTGGTTTTATATTGATGTAAATCATAATAATATGAATAAATCCAGTTCTACATATAAAAAGGTTAGGCCAAGCTGAACATAGTTTTTCTGGGGCCTTGTTAGTCAATTTTAATAGAGAAAAACAGTTAGACAGCTCCCTGAGATCATTTAAATTATATACTATGGCGTCAGTCACCCGTGACTGAAATGGCCTAAACAGGTGCCTTACCATGAACTCTAATAAAATGTGTCATGTTCAGGACAGGTCAGCTTGTAGCTAAAACCTGACAGGAGTGTATTTTGTACCATAAACGTTTACCGATGACCTGCAATGCCTCTACTTCTGTACTGCATCTTTAGTCTATGACATGCAAGGTACTTGATTTGTACTAATTATGTTCTGAAATAGAGCGTTTTATCGGTTTACCGGTTTTCAAATGAATGCGTAATATTGATGTTTTTAAAAGTTTAAAATAACAATCTCAATTGAAGATTTTGAGATTTGTTATAAATACATAAGTGTTGTGATTTATTAACCTTTCGTTCTCTAAAATTACCAATAAAATTATCGCTAAGTGATGCTTACATTTTTGAACGTAATCTTACACCACTTGACACTTGACACAGTGACATGTCTAAATGTCTATTAAAATGTCTGATTTATAATGCCGGTCACTCACATTCGCGCGAATACGCGAACCCACAAGTGTGGGACGACATTCGCGAATGATTATGCAAAGTTTTCGAGGCATTCGGGGTTTTCCAAACTGTGTCGGTTTTTTGTCGCACATCAAAGCGCGCGAACCTCGAACCTTTGTGTAGACTCCCACTCATTCGTGCGACCAGTTGCGCACACGACTAAAAAGGTGATGTATCTCTTAATTTTTCGTGGTTCGTGGCTTCTAATCGTACTACCATTTATTTTCTGTATTGAAAATGGATTTTAATGACAACAACATAATAACAACAGCAAGATTGAACATTCGTGAACAAAGTGTAGGAGGAAGCGGAAATGGGCTTGTATTGTATACTCATATGCGAACCCATTTGCCTGACCACCCTTCACATATTATGTGCAAACATTCGTAAAAATGTCAAACATTTGCGCGCATGTGAGTGACCGGGATTAGGAGCGATAATTTAAAAAGCATAAGTACAATGAATGTTTTTAAAATTTTCCAAACAAATGAAATGTATTTATTTTGTGATGATGGTGTATTTGAAATTCGCCATGGCTGCATCCCGTCGTGTTTCATCATCATCAACGAAATAGCCGAAACAGGACAATAAATGTTACTTTCGGTGAGCTGTAATATTTTGACGTTAACATATGCCACTTTCTGATGTCAATACGTCAACAATCGCGTCATGGTACACGAATTGCAGGGCAGAAGATCATTTTTGAAGTCACGTGACCGCTGTCCTGTTACGGTGACATGGTCGCTGGCTGCCCTGTGTTTTAGCCAGATCATGGTAGGATATAGCAGGACAGGCCAATTATCGGCTAATATTGACCTGTTTTAAGAGTTCATGGTAAGCCCCCTGATACCATGTCTGTCAGGCACCGGTGCCTGACATGGCAGCTAACGTGTTAATGATAACATTTAATTCAATAGTAAACAACTATGTATTGTGTGGGTCAAATCTTGCATGCTGAATTAGAACTACTTCCTCCGTTCTACGGAGTTGAAATGTCACGTATTAATTTGGATCCGATGACAATGCATTTTTATGATCATGGTGACCTGACTATCCTCAGAGTTGACTCCAGTGTAGGAAACTCCTCAAAATATAATATTACAGACATGAAATTTAATATAACCAATAAATCTGATAGCGTTCTAAACTTCACTGCCACGTTCAGAAACTGCTTAAATTTTCCTGTAATGTAAGGGCATTGTCGCTTTTTTCCAAGTTTTAAACTTAAAATTGATTCATAAATTTCAGCCTGTATTCAAAGTTATATCGGCTCAATCAATCTCAAGGAAACTGTTAAAATTATGTTGTCCATTAAAATAGCAAATCAATAAAAGCTAGCAATAAAGACATATAACGAACGAGGTTTCCTTTCATCACTCTGAGAAAGTCAGAGCTATTATAATTAATTTTCGCAATAAAATAAAGCTATAATAATAAAGATATTTCTTGGACAATGTAATCAAATAGGTACTATTATTTATAAATTACCATTTAAATCACTTGGATTTTAATAAAAAAATACAGCATCAACATCAATTACATAATTGTGTTCCGGTCGGAATTGTTTAGGTTGCCGGTTACACTTATAAAATAGGCGACTATCTGCCTTCAAAGGTAGCAACGCATCAGTGACAAACTTCTAGTGGGACAAATACTAACGATTAGTAAATGGACGATTACTAATATTTACTAGCAGCACTAACAATCCTAACTTCCATAGTCCCCTTTCTAACGAATAATAAAAAAATATACTCATTAATAAGCAGTGATAGCCTAGCGGTGGAATGGAACGTTGGTCCCGAACACAAGGGCCCGAGTTCAAATCCTGGCACGCACCACTAATTTTCAAATATTATGAGCGTATTATAAGTTAACTATCACTTCATCTTGCTTCGGTGAAGGAAAACATCGTGAGGAAACCTGCACACCGGAGAGTTCTCCATAAAGTTCTCAAAGGTTTGTGAAGTCTACCAATCCGCACTTAGCCAGCGTGGTAAACTATGGCCTGTACCCCTCACATTGTAAGAGGAGATCCCGAGCCCAGCAGTGGAACAATTATGGGTTGTTGCTTTGCTTTTTGCTTTTATACTCATTAACTCCTAAGTACTAGTACTGCAAGGTCGTTATCCTCATTACATAAAAAATGTCGACTAATAATCATTTCGATAACGACAATGTCGATTACATTACAGTAATTGATTGAAGTTTGTTCATTACTAAATCCGATTGATTGATAAGTTTAATAAAATCAAGCATGTTAACCCTTTTATTAACACTGTGTAAACTGTCAATGAAAATTTTTCATTGTTTTTTGTTCAAAACAAAAAAGAGTTTTTGTACATAACTACTAAAAACCGGCTCATTAAAAGTTCCAATTATTCCAAGACCAGGATTTTTCTGAACCTTGATATCTAGCATATCTATAATAAGACCTCTTGGTATTCTAAATGCAATCTCTGTATTAATTTGATGACGATCCCAAAATTCTATCACCCTAAACTTCCAATATTGAGGAGATAGGCCTTAGTTTTCCTGCTATATTAATATTGGATATACCTTCTCCATCCAGTCATAGGTGCCCGCCGAAGGTCATCTTCGCTCAAGCCATAGAGGCCGATGCAGGCGAGGAACCACGCGGTCACGATCAGGTAGCAGATGACAATGACACGGAATGGGAGCAAGATCACAGTAAATATTGCCGTCTGGAACAAACATATCCGAATGTATTCTTCGCTATCGTAAATAGTGCATGGTAATCTCATACAGTAAAGTGCCAGATTTTTTCAATTTGGATGGTTTACGTATAAATAAAGAATGAAAGAGTGTAAGCAGATAGGCATTGGCAGATATACTCTTAACCAATCACTGGAACAGCGTGGTAGAGTATGCCTTAGGTCTCCTCAAGACAGAGACCCATGCTCAGTAATAGGCAAAGGAAAGAAGCTAATCTCAAAAACAAATAGACACCATCGTCACAATTAATATTACGTTATAGAGTACCCGTACTGATTATTCAATTACAAGGACATACATGGACCCTAAGACCTAAGTAGATCTTTGTCAAAGCCATCATCAGAGGTGAGACCTTACGATTAGCTTCGGTAAACTATAGACAATAATTCATCATTCAATTATTCACATTCAAATCCACGACCTATGAGATACACTTTCTTTCTCTCTCGATGTAATGTCTCGTAACCTTCAACATTGTTCATAATATGGAAGCTAATTAGTGATTTTATTTTCGCACACTTTTCGTTACAAATTATGTCATCCTTTTAAAAATATACAGACGCGTAGACGTAACTACAGCAGTAAACTATGCCATGGTAATGCTAAGTTGGCTCTTTTGTTTTGGTATATATTGTCTAGTTACAATAAAAGACTTCAAAAGAAGTTTTACCAAAAATCAATATGGACATTTAGCGTGTTATATTAAAGTTATTCAGTAGCATATTTTCTGTTTTGTAGGATTTAAGCCCAATGCATACGTAACGGGGTTTTTTTTTATTTTTTTATTTTTGTAGTTTTGGAAACATCGTTCATACGCAGCGGAATCCCGTGCGTATATTTATTTATGCTCCGTCCCCGTCCCGTACGGGAAAAAACCCATTACGTATGCATTGGGCTCTAAACAATATGCTAATGTAAAATACGTTACCATATTTTTGAGATAATTAAACAACAGTTCGTTTTATTCTGCCTCATAAAGTCACCTTATAAAACCTATTCAACAAGTCGTTAGACTAGACGCAGTAAAAACTAAGTTACCCATATTTCTCATAGAAACGAGAATAATGAACGCGAACGACACTAACAATGAATGAATAGAAAATGAATTCAGTGTCCTTGTGGCAAGAAAATGAGCAAAAACTGCAGATATGAATACAAAGTGCAAGCACGATATTACAGCGATGGATGACATTTGGGCTTTGATTTTTGGAATAACGTTGTTATTATGGCAAGTGATATTGCATGTGTGCTAATGTTGTTACCCACAAGGCCATTTAGATTAGTTATCGTTGAATATGCCTTTATCCTCAGTTTTACAATGAATAATAATATTACATTAAAATAATATTAAATTTAAATTTAAAAAACCCCCGACAGTTTTATTTGCGTAGTCACAAAAAAAAACTAGTCCAAAATCGGTTCATCCGTTTGGGAGCTACGATGCCACAGACAGACTTTATTAAGATCGGATCTGATCACTGATCCTCAAAAAAATTTTTTTTTAAATTTCCATATTATTAAAATATCGTTCATATTGCATAATTTTATCGCACGATGGAAGAATAAGAATATTCCGCACGCTCTTCAATTCAGTTGAGAGGCTTCCTTCCAATATTCAGCAACACTATTTTTATCTACCGAAGTACTTTGATGTCAGTCCACTGGGAAATCCTATGACTGCGTCGATGAATAATTTTATTAATGACGAGTAACCGCCCTCTTTATAACTCTTTAGAACTCCAATAATGTAACCCAAGGTGTAAAAAATAGGAAAACCGAAGCAAAGTTCGGTTTTCCTATTTTTTACACCTTGGGTTACATTATTGGAGTTCTATTAAGGATCCCTAATTTTTTTTAAATATAGCCTATGTTCACCGGGGATAGTGTAGCTTTCTAACAGTGAAAGAATTTTTCAAATCGGTTCAGTAGTTTCGGAGCCTATTCAATGCAAACAAAAAATCAAATCTTTCCTCTTTATATATTAAAGTCTAGGATTATATAATATAATAGTATAGATGTTCATCTATATAGTATAGTACAAAAATAAAAATAAAAATTGAAAATTTTAATGTATTTTTGGTATCATTATAAAGAGAGGTTAATTAAAACATTTATTTAGATTTATTTATGTGTTTCTAGCTGAATTTCTGTGCAATTTATATTATTACTAGCTGCCCGGACAGACTTCGTTCTGTCAAAAGTTTTTTTTTTATTTTGAGATGTAAGCTACCCTATCTTTCAAGTTGGATCAAACTGCACACGGTGTGCAAATTTGATTAAAATCGGTTCAGTAGTTTAGGAGTCCATCGCGGACAAACAACGTGACACGTAATTTATATATATTAAGATAATCATTTGATCAAATAACGTTCCGAAACAAAAATGGTAGAAGCAAAAAATGACATTCAAAGTGTATTAACAAAGTATCCACATTGATAAATAAAAAAATTATCCTCTCCGTTGCGTTTTAGATGCAATTCCACCTCTGACTAAGGCACGTATATCAGATTAAAGAACAAAAGGGCCCGTATTAATAAACCGAAAGATCTCTTCGATTTCATGATTCTGTTTGAGATCAAACGTCAACCAAACAAGGTACAAACGTCAAATCGGATGATAAAAGTGACATTTTACCAGCTCTGAGATCAAGATCACCGTATGTAAAATAGACATTTGTAAGATCTGAGATAGGGCTCTTAAGCCGAGATCTATAAAATTAATATGGGCCTAAGTAAGTGTCACCATCATCCGTTGTCCGTTCATAACGGATGTAAAGAGCACAAATAAAACCAGGGGCCCAATTTTCGCGCCAAAGACATTATCTCGAATATGACAAATTTCGAAAAACATGACCAATGTCTATAAAAATCTTATTTTCTCATCTCGGAATGTCACGATCAAAAAAATGTCTACGCCCATCATAAAGAATGTAGATATTTTGTCGACATATTTCGTAGAAATTTAAGATTAAGATAATGTTTTAATAACAATAAGCGTGTTCTTCACACGCATTGTATTAATTTTTCTCAAAGGGGCCTCTAAGTGTTGGACCTGTCCCGACGCAAGCCAACTAACATCTTGGACCCGAAAACTAAAAAGATGAATGAAATTATAGAGATGCATAACAAAACAGACACATCTCTACAACGCGAGAATTAGGCTCCAGAACTATTTGATCACAACACTTGCGGTAATAACGGTACTAGCATCTCAAGAGCGTGCATCGTTGGTACAACTAATGACGGACCATACATATAATATGTACTTTAGATATTATTCCGGTTTTCGTTTTTTAGCTGTGAATATAATTTTGAAGTTCTGTTCGTTTTGATAGCTTATGAAAAAACCCGTTTATTAGTATCATTCGTGTGCTTTTCTGTCTGTCCGAGTCTCAAGTGTGAAACTATCTTATTACTTCTTAGTTCTGAGCAAATGAAGGAAAAACCTTGAAATTGAATACATATGAAGTTCAGTGATCTAATAAATGAACAAATTTTCATAGGAGGTATCAATGTCAATGTAATAATAGTTATCAAACATCTAGTCCCGCTCCTGGAATAAATTAGATGACAAATTAATATATATGTAATAATAAAAAATACGAATGTATTAAAGTGTGTCTTAGTACGATGTTATAGTGGTTTTATTTATTATTAAAAAAAACATTTACAATGTATAACATTCAATTAAATTAGGTAGCTAAAAGCATGCACCTAGAAAAAAGGTCCATCCATGGCTAGAATTAAAATATGAATTCAATTAAATTAATATTATAGTGTGCATGAAACGCACCAGTTTACTATTGCCCAAAATATCGTGTATTCCACTTGAATCCCCTAGGGGCACTATGGAGACTGACTGATTTTATACTGTTTATATCATAGAGGCCAAGTTTAAACAGCAATGTGTCGTGCTCAACACAATCAAATGCATTAGATAAGTCATAGATTATTCGTATTAGTTCTTACGGGAAAATTTAGACAAAAATTCAAAGTAAGGATCATAAGATCATAAAAACCTTGATTCTGTGACCTGATGGTCTGTGGCGTATTCTTGAATAAATTCGTAACGCACACTAACTTATGTATTTATAAGGCTAATAACAATAATATTAAATGAAATGAAACCTATAATGTCATTGTCCATTTACACTTGAGTTTAGGACACACTGATTTTTTATTACTTGTAAAGAAACATTAGTTTATGGAAGAAGCACGTATTATGTAGACAAAGCAATATAAAGAAAGCATTTATATAACCTCATAACTCTGAAATGTCCCCTTAAGGATTTGCTTAGAAATTAAACTACTGACTAAAACTACCTTCAGACACGAAAACACTCACGTAGGTGAAGTCTTTTTTAAGGCTTTTGGCTCTAGCCAGAGAATAGATAACAGTGTAAAATATACTCTGTTTTTGAATTCCGCAAAGTGAATTGACACATGCTAATGTCAAATGCAAAAATAATGTTGTCTGTTATTTTGCTAGTGATGTTTTCATGAATCCGGTAACATGAATCGTAAGATATTTATTTGTTTAATCGGTAAATTTTAAATTAGATAAAATTAGAAAAACAATTTATTACAATTAGAAGATAGAAACCCTAGAAACCCAAGAAAATCTGTCTGAGGCTGCCATTGCTAGGTTGCCCGTGTTATTACTTATGTCTGTTTCCAATTTCTATACTTGTCAATGTAATACAGTGTGTTACTTGTTCTATAATATCCACTACCAGTGAACAAATACCTACTATCATGTTATTGAGCACATTTGCAGACTTTCGATGAATATGGATTAGGTACATTGCACCATACATTTCCACATCAATCGAAAAGCGACAAAGTGCGCAGTCCATGAAACCAATAAAAAATCCTCATGACCCTACAAAACCGACAAGACTTCGTATAAGCAATATCTGCAATTCGCTAAAACATTTTCGTTAGAATGCCACAATACTCGGATGTTACGTAAAGGAAGACTGGCAAAAATTGAATTACATTGAGATATCTCGACAAGCGACAAGCGACGACCGACGAGACGGTACCGAGAATTGGCCTTGAGTCAACCTTGGCAAGAAGAAAACTACTGTCCAAGAACATATTGAAGAATTCTCAGCTCAGTAAACTCGCAGGTTGACTTTCTAATTAGCTGGCGAAGTATTGATGATGAAGATGGTATTAGATGGCGGTGCTGATCATCTACCAGGTGGTCCATTGGCTCCTTCGCCGACTGTCACAATGTTTTTTCACTGTTAAAAGAAGACGATTTGCTTCGACAAATATATAGCCGATCAAAAAAATAGGAGACCTGTAAGACACATTGTACAAAAGAATTTGGAAGACTGCATGTCCTCACAATATACGGCCAATATTATATGACGTTCGTGTTCAGATGCTATTAAATTTTTTATGTTCCTAACTGGCAATTGAAATACAGCGCCACACTCCGGGTTCCCTTGAGTGGTTACGAAACTTCGAGGCTACAGTCTCCTGCGCTCTTACACAACTGGAACACGACTTAAATATTAAATAGGCCTGCGGACGTCTTTAGCGATATTCATTTTCCTTGAAGCATTCTGAAATACGTAAGTATTGTATCATATTCAATGCTTTCGAAAGTAATATCGAAAGTATTATTCATGCGGGAACCAATCTTATCCACAAAGTAAAGAAAGTTTTCGTAGATTCAAATAATACCCAGGAGTCTTTTGGAGACCTCGAGAAGATCACACATGCGTTCAAAACCAATATCGGAACTTTCTCTTTAGGGCTATAACTTATACTACAATAGAACCTATATAATTTCATGTCCATACTTCAAAATTATTTTTCTCAAATAAAGATGTTTTTATTAGTATAATCAGTTTCCGTACTTACAGTAAATACGGATTATCATTAACATGCAGAACTTGAATAGCACGAGATTAAGTCACAACGATCTTGATTGGATAGAAAATCGCTCTATCTACTTTCATCGATTACGCAACGGCTTCTGAATGCGTCAGTTGTCCGCTTCGATGCGTGTATTGTACTTAAAGACTACCTAATATTACCAAGACTACCAAACATCTCGATTCACATAATCTTAAATTAAAATTTAATAAATCCCCCTAAGAACACTCTCGATTAAGTCACCTTTTATACAAAAAAATCAAAATCGGTTCATCCGTTTGGAAGCTACGATGCCACAGACAGATATACAGTTACACAGACATATACGTCAAACTTATAACATCCCTCTTTTTTCGGGGGTTAACAAACAAACCACTAATACCAATTTAATCTACAGTGAGATGAGTGATTAATGAAGTTGACTACCACTAACCCGGTTGTTACCTTTATAGGGACCGACATCAAAACTGATAATCATGTTATTCCCATAAAAGTATTTGTGAACCATATAAATTATATTAAGTGAAGATTTTAATGGTAACTCTTTACTTTCAGCGATATCACACAGATACAAATATATCACAGAACAATAAAATTGAAGATGGACAATTCGATGATGCAGTACGAGTGTCAGATTTCACACATCTTCAAAAATATTAAGCAGACAAATACTAACTAGCTGACTTGTGCAAATATCAGAAGGTCAGCTAGTAATGTAATGTAAATTATAACGCTTTTAGACGTTTTTTTTTTCATTGACTTACATAATTCTAGGATCTAAATAATCTAACTGATCACTTTCATGTTAGACAGATGGTCATGTTGGCTGGGACGAAATCATTAACTTTCCTTTTTTGACTATGAGAACATGAAATTTAAAATTATAGGCGAATAAGAATTTAAAGGAGTCATCGTCACACACAAAATTACTGTAAAACGAATGTATCTCAATACCAATCCTACTGCAACGACTTATAATCATATAGGAATAAACATCCGTCCATCAATGTCTACAAATGTGGTTATTGCGAACACGTGCTTTCCCTCAAATCTAGCACGATTGGCGATTTGCGGCGCTTTCTTATTTCCTTAGTTGCACGCTGCAGTAGAAAGGTCAAAGCTGCAATTACTGGTGTTAGCGTGTTCAGACACCGGAATTACGGCATCGAAACCCCGCAGTGAATTTCTGCTTAGAGAAATGGAATATTTACTTACAGTATTGGAGGTAACAACTTCGTAGCCAATTTGTTTAAGGACAGTAGGAATATTTCCTGGAAGTACGAACACCGTGGCAATAGATGCATCTACCAAGACAAATGGTTACCCAACGTAGTCATTCATTTCAGTCAGTAGCTTTGAAGATTAATCGCTCAATCGAGACTGAATCGAAACTCAATTGAGAGAATAGCGCAATTTTATAAAATGGAAAAGGAAGAGGTTCCAAAACTTCACGATAAAGATTCGGTCAATTAAACAAGCTTACTTATGTTTATTAAATAGGTAATTAACATGGAGTTCTGGTGTCACTTCATCTGAAGGTGTGAAACGGATTCCAAATAGACTGATGTATCTGACGTCCGTACCAGATGTAACTGGCGTAACTAGTATACTCGATGACGCTACACAAGAAATTTCAGTGAAGACTACAGAGTGTGAGCACGTAATGGCACAGGTCGTAACTTAGAATGTGTCCAGGGCAGATTAAGCAGGAGCGGACAATTGCAAATGAGTAAGGACACAATCCCTCCGATGATTAGCATTCCGATATAAGCGTTACGTAAACAAGTCTTATTAACTTTTACGGTTTTACGGTAGCAACCATCCGAAATTGTATAGTTGTACGCAACATTTAATTACACGGGATCAGTATTAACAAAAAACAATACTACATAATACAACACAAAAACTGCTGTTCTTGAGAGTAGCTTCAATTTAATTTCAATTCCAATCCATTTCATCCAATGTGGACACTTAGGTACTGAAGCGATGGTCTACATTCTAAAGTCTAAACCAGACTTCAAAACTTTAGAAGTGTCACTTTCAAAAGCGAGACTCGTAATTTTACTAACTTTGTGCATTAAGCTTTAGAGAGTTAACTATTAACTATCTGATTAAATGCAAGCATCATACATAACTTCACAGAAATCCATTGTTATCCAATTAATACTTTAATCTACTTTGCAACAACTCGCAAACACAGGTTTGAGCTTTATGTCGTTATTGACCTACTCTAGCGAATAATTAATACCGTAATTTGAGCTTCGGTTTCCTTGATATAATGCTCTTACATAAGAGGTATGTTTGCTTCAAAGTTTCAAACAATAAACTGTTGGGCACGGGTTTCCTCTCACAATGAGGCGGCATATAATGGCCACAATATCAATGTGGGCATCAGCAAAGTCTGAATGTTGAAGACACACATTTTGAAAACATTACGGAGATCTTTCAAGTGCCTTTCAAGCATTTCTAGCTTCCGGAGATGCAAGAACCAAGTGTACTAGATCTGGGAATAAAAATTCATCTGTAGATAGACATCGGCTTCGACCTGGAATCGAACTTAGGAAGTTTCGGTCCTCAAGCAGCGTTACTTTAGTAGGTACGGTTACAAGTGTTCTGTAGCCAACAGTGAAGGAATTACAGATTCCGTATATGCCGACATTATACATTTCATATTATATTAAATTACTAGCTGACACGGCAAACGTTGGTCTGCCAAAAATTTTCTGGATAGGGACAACCTAGTTAATCACCTAGCGGTATAAAATATATTTTTCGACCTACTCTCACAACTAGCAAATATACACAAAAAAAATCATAAAAAATCGGTCGAGCCGTTTTGGATGAGTGCGACCACAAACACCGTGACACGAGATCTTTATATTAGATGTGCGAAGAGTGCACCGTTAACGCAAAGCCAACGCAGTTTACGCAGTGATGGGTTGAATGTCACTTACAAACAGAACTGCCAAGATTTTTTAGAAGTATTTGACAAATAATAACTAGTTTCGTGTACATTAAATATAAATATTCAAGGAATAATGCAGTTATTTAATAAAAATCGTTATTGTATTGTTCGGAGATTATAAAGACGTTTTGTCGCTTGCTGCGCCTGTTAATTGAAGCTTCAGTACGCTTCAGTTGGCGCCGCTCTCCTCTCTTCCTCTCGTACCTACGACGTGACCCATAGACGCTAGAGTTTCTGATTTAATAGTTTACATTACATGTAAGTACAGTTCTTTCAACTTAATTCCAGGTGAAATATTTCAACTATTCCAAGTTCAACGACCACGGCTGGCAGCCTTTCGTGATAAGAGCTAAATAATAAAACAGCCTAGAACAAGCTCTGACATAAGAGGTCGCGTGGGACTTGTGATAACATCACCTTTACTTATTCAAGTGGTATCAAACGATAAACGTCTAAAGGTTTCTTTACCTCTGAAGAACGTTTAACACCTATAGAATTATTGGTGGCTGAAATATCTTGTTAAAACGCATCGTTTATAAATAAGATCAATAATAAGATGCCAAGCTCTGGGGTGTAAAGAGCTCCGCTCATCTTTGATGCCTAACACAACCTTCCATCCACGAGGTGCATAGTGCATTGAGCACCGGTATTTAGAGACAATAACGCCAGGAATTTCTGTTGCAGGACACTAAGAACTGTTCAGCTTCAGCTCAATCCCGACAGTAAAAGTTCCTGGGTCAGGCCCTTTAGGCATCGGCGAGTTCCTTGAAGATACCGGAGCCTTCTTGTATTGCACCAGATAGCTATCAAGGGGATTTTAATGGGTAATAATAATAATCCGACATAACCATTTGGGTACCCTATGAAGATTACCTTCTCGGAAACAGCAATATATTACCTGTCTGATTAACTACTAACTCTCTTCTAGAATAAACCATGTAATGTTATTAAGGTGTATATTTTCAAGTTACAGAGCCAGGCAATGACATTGTATGTATTAAAAGAGGGAGCCAGGTAATGATAGAGTTATTCCTCTGGACTACTTCCTCTGGACTTATATCAAAATCGAATATTGTAACTCGCTACTTGCTATACCAATCACATTTGAAGTCTACAACATTTTTATGGTATCCAATCTAACGCACCATTCAGTACTCGCCCGATACTCGATCAATACTCAATGAGTTCGCCAAAGAAACATGGCTTCAGAGTACTAGTGTTTAGATTACGAAAGTCTTCCCCTCAAGATGTGGTTTTTGCAGATAGGCAGCGTACTGCAGAAACAATCAATGATGATTGGAAACGATGTTAGTACCCAACCTGAAGGTCCGAAGACCTACATCATTAAAACCTTCAGGTTTTTCAACTGCTATGTGAATGTAAGCAGTTTGCAAATAACGATCACCCATTCAATCCAATCAAAGTTGTTAACCTTTGTCGATCACGAATTACGATCAAAGAAACGTAAGTGTGGAGGAATAAAAAAATAACCGACTTCAAAATTAGGTAAACTCAAAAACTACTCGTCAGATCTCACTCTTTAAGTTGGACCACATGACAAGCATCAGCTTTCTATTAAAAACCCAGTCGAAAGTTCTGAAGTAACAAACCCGTCGAATTTAATACCTCTTCCTTTTTAAAGTCGGTTAAAAAAAGAACCAAGCCGTAATCAAGGATACTCAAATAACGCTCCTGAAATAAACCGCATTTAAATAAACAACTCTGTTTATCTTTTTCCTGGATTTCTTTCAAAATAATTAACTTGTTCTTGTAATTAAGTCGCACCGAGAACCCCAAATCCCAAAAAATGGCCACAATTATATTGTAATTACGATATTTTGAGTATTTTAGCAATTTAAACCTCAGGAAGACGTCTTTTAATTGGAAAACCGGCTGAAATATATTTCGCTCTCACCGTCTGCGAAAATCGCATCACTGAGATTTTTTTGCTACTATGCTTCAGTCGCTTTTATTTCATACTATATAGCTCTTCTACTCATTGACACAATGCACCCCACGCTTTTTTTGCAACAGAACTACACTATTCTTAATTCAAATTTATTAAAAAAAAACTATTTTTTAGTTGGATTTTTATAAAAGCGTGTTTTTTTTGTTTTTTTTTTAACTATTATTTTATTCGAAGATTAGATAGTTTAAATAAAAAAAAACAATTACCTAATTGAGTAATACAACCCGGTTAGAAGTTATGCTATTTTTCTAGTGCAGCTGTGTAGCATACGAGTACACACTGCCACAGTTCTGAAGCATTTGGAAGGCCATTGCATAGCGGCACACACTGCCACAGTTCTGAAGCATTTGGAAGGCCATTGCATAGCGGCTATGCCATAGCCAAAGATTTCTAAAATATTGGGTTAACTCACCCTGGAGGGGTGATTTGTTGGTGTGGGAAGACAGGGTTATGTGTGTGCATTGAGCTACTAATGGCTATGGATAAAATAGAAGGCCTTTATTATTTTTATTGAAACTTAAATTTTGTATCAAATACCATTAGTTTATAAATATTTGCTTGCGTTGCTTAAAGAACACATGCTTATTGACATTACAATTTGCGAGTCAACTAAAGAGTCTAGGTCACACCTGCTCTACAAACAATAATAAACTATTGACACTACTGTAGAGTGTAGTGTAACTTACCACTTACAGCAATAAATATTAATAACACTTAAATCACATCAACTTGTGTAGCCAATCTCTTATCATAACACAAACATGTGAAACCCAGAAATAATTTTTTTGGTGAAAAAATTTTTTTTGTACATTTTTTTTTATCATGGAATGAAGTATGAATTAATTCATGATTATTGTATGATTAATTGTAACAATCTAATCTTTAAAAAATATTGAAGGTGTGGTAAAACTATTTTGAATCAGGGACTGAATTACCCAAAAATAAAGGTACCTTTAAATTTCGGTATGACGTCATACCGTTAAATAAGGGTTACCGAAATATTTCGGTACCCTTTTATTTTTCAGTAGCAGAATTTTTAAGGTTGGAAATTCATACCGGTATTATTTCGGTAAAAGTACCTTAAACCTTTATAAATGTTTCGGTAGCCATACCTTAACCTTTATATAGGGGTTAAATACGGGTTTTCTTTGATGCACCGCCTCGCGTTCAGTTGAGGCCCTGATTGCACAGTATTATGATACAGTTTTGATTTTTAATTTTTATATCCGATCGGAAGGACACGACCTACTTAGGTTACGGTTAAGGTTTTCTTATCTTACTTCTATAAGGTTTTCTTTCGTTCTTCTGACGAGTGTCGTTCTTCTATACTACACACGTCAAATATAGTTTAAGATCACTTTGAAAATACGAAATCTTTTTTTTTATAAGTTAGAATAAAACGTATTTTCTTTTTCTTCTGAGATTCGACATTTAAAAATTAAATCTTTTAATAACAAAATAATTTAAAATATCAAGTGTTTATCGGTATAAAAATAGATCAAATCCTTGTTTAAGCTCATTCAAAAATCTGACCAACTTTATTCAAGCGTTTTTTCTGACTTTTCGAAGGAGTTCATTCAAAAAGATGCCGAGTTGCAGTGGGTTCGACTCCGCCAAAATGAAGAAGACGACGAGGAAAACATTTGGCGGAATTGTCTCTTTGTTGACGAGTCCAGAATTAGCACTCGTCATAGTCTGATCTCGTTCAAATTTATGTGGAACCACATGACAAGCACCTCCTTTCGATTAAATAAAGAATCATCAAAATCTGTTCACCCAGTCGAAAGTTCTGAGGTAACAAACATAAAAAAATACAGTCGAATTGAGAAACTCCTCCTTTTTTTGAAGTAGGTTAAAAAATAAAAAATAATTTAATTTTTTTATTTCAAAAAGTGTATATTTTTATAAAAAGATGTTACGTAAGCAACATTCCTTTAAAAAAGTAAAATTAAAATTTCGAAATTTCGCCACTGCTTGCACCAAAGATTTTTTAAGAGACTCAATGTCGCCGTGTCGTTAAGAGCAGGCCATGTCCTCTAAAACTGTCCATAATTTGAAGTCTAAAGGGTTGAGGTCTGGGCTAGATGAGGGCCAGCCAGTCTTCAGCTCTTATAAAGTCCGAAACATTGGTTTCAATCCAGGCTTGGGTAGTTCGTGCCTTGTGACCAGGTGCAGAGTCCAGCTGGAAAGTCCACGGTATATTTTTAAAAAGAGTATTGCTGAGAGGTTTCACAACATGATCCAAGACTGTATCTTGATACACTTTGGCTGAAGTTTTCACTCCTTTTTCACAAAAATGCAGTTTTGTGACTCCTTGATGAGACACGCCCCACCAAACCATCTCTGACGCAGGATGATGACCACGTTGTACCTTTCCGACCACTTGAGCAGCTTCTTTAGAACTGTGAGCGTACACTTTATCATTTTGCTTATTGTAGTGTTCTTCAATCGTGAAAATTTTTTCATCGGTAGGTAGGTACACATCGGAAAACAAAAAAATTTCCTAAAATATAACTTACAGAGATAAGTTTACGATATCTATGATTACCAGTGGTAATATATATAAAGAGAATCGTGCACGTCAGTGGACGAGTTTAAAACCAGAATGGTAATAACTTTCCACGAGGTAGTGTAACGTGGTAAAATGGTGAACAACGTGGGCAGAAATTATATAACACCAAGTCCCCATGTTACAGCCAGGTCGAAGTATTTCAAGACCCACCCCAATGGTAGAGCTCAGGTTCTCTCAGAACAAACTCTCGGTCTTATGAGGGATCGACGAGAACTATGTGTGCAGTCTCTAACCTCTACGAGGGAATACCGTCGGGCGTCGGCTCAATGAACAGATCTCCAAGTGCAGGCGATGCGATTTGCGAAAATACAACGCAAATCATGTAATAAACACAATTGATCCAAACTAGGGCTTCAAAGTGTTCGCCAGGGATCTATCTATTGGGCAAAGTCAGCTTACGAGGTTGACGACCGAGTCCGGCACCATGGTTTCGTCGAAACCGGAAGTTCTGAGAGATACTACGGACGGTTGTATGCCTCCTCTCAAGCTCCACCTCCCTGTGAGGAGAGCGACAAGCGAGCTAAACTGACCCGATACTACACAGAGGTTATCCCAGACGTCAGCCTGTATAAGATTAGAGAGGCTCTCAAACAACTTAAAAATAACAAGGCACCGGGAGATAACGGAATCACAACCGAGCTACTAAGAGCTGGAGGGATACGCCTTCTAGAGGCGCTCCAAAAACTGTTAGATTCCATCATTAATACTGGAACTATCCCGAAAACGCGGGGCAGAAGTGTGATGACGCTGTTCTTCAAGAAGGGCGATAAAGCCCTATTGAAGAACTACATTTCCATTGCACTTCTGAGCCACGTGTATAAGCTGTTTTCGAGGATGCTCACAAATCGCATTGTACCGTGTACGCAGGCTTGATGACTTCCAGTCTCCCGAAAAAGTAGGATTCCGAAAAGGCTACAGCACCATAGACCACAAACACACACTGCAGCAGATTATACAAAAGACCAAGGAGTATAATCTGCTGTAGTGTGTTGCCTATGTTGACTATGAGAAAGCCTTTGATTCTTGGTGTTACTAAATTATCTCCAGCGGTGCCGGATCGACTACTGGTATATCGAGGTGTTGAAGTGCTTGTACTCATCTGCCACCATGTCCGTCAGAATACACGACACAGCAACGAACCCCATCCCACTGCAGAGGGGTGTCAGACAAGAGGATATCATATCCCCAAAACTCTTCACCGTTGCGTTGGTAAACGTGCTCAAGCTGACGGAGTGGAAATGACGTGGCATCAACATCAATGGCAAATACATCATCCACCTCACTATGCCGATGATATAGTCATCCTGGCGGGTTCCCTGAAAGAATTGGTACAATGCTCGGGGACTTGAACAGCGCCTCACAACGGGTGTGTCTTAAGATGAACATGGACCGATGTTGATGGCGATGCTCGTTGTAGACAAATACCTGGGACAAGTGATCCAGATGGGTAAGTCCAACTTCAAGAAAAAGTCACTCGTAGAATCCAACTCAGAAGGGCTGTATTCGAGAAACTGCGTCATATCTTGTCGTCCTAAACACTACCTCAGTGCCTGAAGTCGAAGGTTAGCCGACTGAAGTGGCAATGGGCTGGCCACGTAGTTTGCTAAAGTTCAGCAAGGCCAATACAGTAAGTTGCTGGTTCCATGCCATAACAAATGTCGTCGGTGACTTTAAGTAAGGCTGTTGTTGTGCTATGGCGGCAGTGAAAGCCCGATTGTAGAGGATTAAGATGGTTGTGGGAACGAAGGAAGGGAGTTAACTGTGATTGTACAATTTGCATGATTTTTAAACATTTTTATACATTTTCATATATTTTGTATGTTTTAAAGTATATAAAAAAATATATAAAATATATTATAATATCTGCATCTTAATAAGTGCAGCAGTTGATGTTCTTGAATGTAAATATAAATATGTAAATAAGAAAAGAACTGAAGTCCTAAGTCTTGTACATAAAATAAGAATAAGATTGTATAAACGTATAAAAATATTTTAAAGTAAATAAAAAATATATACTTTTTAATACTTTATAAATATATTTTTTCGTTTCCCATGTTCATCTTTAATCCATGTTCGTATTTGTATAACAATTTTTATTAGCAAAGATGGTTTTTCGTACAACATCGCCAACGCAAGCGGCAAGGAGCGAGCGATGCGATGAGAAGTGTGGCAACGTCGCATGTTTTTCGGTACCGAAATAATTTTAGGTTAAATAATGGTAGAACCTTAACCCTTATTTATAAAGGTACCGGTAAAGCTCTACCTTTATTTTGAATCGGTACCGGTATACTTTTGAGGTACCTTAACCTCTAACCCTAACCGCTTTCAGTCCCTGTTTTGAATTAAGAATTTATTTTGGTAATAAATAGGCTACTTTATGGTAAGTGATTCTTTTCCTAACAGACTCCAGTTATATTTTTTTAATTTGGATCATGAGATCCAAATGAAAAAAATATAACTGGATTTTTTGTCATTTGCTAAATGGTTTTAACTTTTAATAAAGAAATTTATGAAATTGGAAAACGAAGACAGATGGTCCAACTGACAAGATTACCTGTCCTAAATGAAAAATTAGCTAATACACGCTAGAGATTGAAAGCAAATACCAAAATTACAATTAGTCGAACCATCTGGCTTATTTTGGCGAGCTACAAGTATTTGTCCTGTATGTAGTACCTGGATTGATTTTTTACTTTATATTTTGACTTTAGTTTACCTTTCGTTTGAAAAGGAGAAATTAAGCGTATTTCCAGACTATTTTGTTGTTGCGTACGGTTAATAGAGGATTGAGAACTGGTAAATTAAAATTGTGACGACGGTGTTTTATTTCACTAATCTCATTAATTTATTGATATTTATAGCGCATCAGTGTCTATTTATTAACAGCAAATCTATTATAATGTTATATAAACTCGTTTTCCATTTCGAGTTTGCGCAAACAGTCCTGCATTTGTTAATGTGAAGATAAAAATGTACGTTGCTTTTACTGTTCTTACCTTTATTTTGTCGTAAGTGTTGTCTAATTCCAGTTTGTGTACGAATGGGTTTAATATTTCGGCGCGCATGTCGTCAGATGAGAAAGCGCCCGTTTCACTATGCATTTTGCCATTCATTTTCACGAAAGCACTTAGGCGCAATGAGCTCAAAATGAAATTAAACAGGATTACACATGTTCACAAATTTTATCACACAATCTTAAAGATTTAGTGTGAACAAACACGTAACACTTCTAACGAAACTAAAAGAGCGTGCGTATATTTTTTTATCGTAAAATATCGCAAATAAGTACGGACAACGTTCACTCCTCCTGGAAGTTGAATTCGTACTGATTATATATGTGTGAAAACTGAAATGTGAATGTGTGCAAGACTCTGTCAAGTATTTGTCACTTTTGACTTTGACAGACAACAGTATCGTCTATGGTCTGGTCAAGAATTTTATGTATAAACTGGACCTCAAGCTTCGAAGAGTCGGATAATGACCTGAAGTCGGATTAGGTGATATTGGACCAATATTTTCGAGCAATCACAAGCTTAATTAAGGTTGACCTTCAGAATTATAGGGTGTCCATATATCTGCCCTCATGTGAGGTCTCGGATCCCGATCACCAAACTTTGTTGTGAATATTGTGTACCCTACAATTTGAATGGTTTACCTCAATCTAGCATTTGGTCGAAAATAATCATCTAAAGTCACGTGATCCATCTTCTGGTGACTCTTCGAAGCTTGAGGTCCAGTTGTACTTAAAGGTTCTTGATCTCTACCAAGCCTGTGGTGCAATCATGGATATATTACTACTATCTGGATCACGGACATCGACGAGTTACCTGAAGATCTATGACGTCATATCAGCATTCAGACCATTTTTGTATTGTGTCCATGTTATCTATAGTCCCAGGATATATAATTCAATTGTGATTGTTTTATAATGATATAAAAACATCAAAGATGAATTGACCGTAATTGTGTACCTTAATTTTTTAATTTACTCATAATGCAATAATTTAAATTCGGTAATTTGAAAGAAATTCTAATAATATGTATTTTTTCAATATTATAATTTTTACCATCAAAAAAATTAGCATTAGAAAACATTTTGAAGAACCATATCAAATTATGAAGTAAGTTTATAAGTGTGGATACCCTACAATTATGAACGACAACCTCAGTCCGGCCTGTGATTGGTAGAGTGGTCATTCTGATTAATCTGATGTGACATTATCGATCTTCAGGTACCTCTACAAAGTTTGTGATCCAGATAGAGTAATATATTCATGATCGCACCGTACTTTTGTCTATGGTAAAGTTGTAACTCTTACCATCAACAATATATCCATAAACCATAAATAATAACCAATATCCATGACTTTGAAAGTAAAGTACTCTGTGACTTTGACAATAAAATTGACAAATAGAATTCTAAAGAAATTAAAATTTATAATTGTAGTTTTGTACTCCATCCATTCAAAGTATTCAAACATAACTGAAAATAGTTACAATTAAAATGTTTACCCTTTTAAATAATGGAAGCACGAGTACAGAAACAAATTATTGACTTCTTTTCCTTCTTCGAAGAATTCCACAACACGTCCAAAACATGTTTGAAAACTTGCCAAAACTGCGCAGTTTCTATAAATAAACTTATAAAACGTTGCAAAAATATACAAGAGTAAGTAATAATTTGTCATAAACAATATTCTTAAGTTGCAAATAATAGGGTTATTGATGTAGCTTGATATTTTAGGGCTCAAATTGAAGGGACGCCATTGGAGTCATTTGCCGGCCTTCAAACAAAGTTATCGGCTTCGCTACATAACCTAATACAAGAAGAAATCGCCGAGGTCCAAAATCAGTCGTAAGTACAGAAAGAAATGAATTACTTAACTTAAAAATTACTTTAAACATATACTTCATGTTTCTTATAAAATAACCTTAAAAATGTAGTGATGTTAACGACTCATTGCTTTGGACTCAATTTTAAATAAAGTGTTTTATAGATTATCAGTACATTCCATCAATCAAACATCTTTGAAAATATAAATAATTCCTCAACATTTGACATTTCTTTAACAGTCTACATATACTATCTTTATCGTAACAAATAAATTTTGTGATTTGTTTCTAGGGCAGTTGTGGAGGAGTCTTTTGAGAAGCTGTGCTACAAACACAAAGTATTGAATGAATCTTGTAAGGAAATTGATTTTACTGTCCAGACAATTTTGGTTAGAGGATCACCTCTACAGCCACCTCTGAAGCAGATTCTAGAATTTTCAGAAGATTCTTTATCATATGGTGGACAAGTCTGTGCACAAATCAATACATCACTTAAAGTTCTGGGATTCAAGGGACTCAACTCAGATTCACAAGTAGAGAATTTTACTATCTCATCTAACTGGCAAAAAATAATACCTCTGATTTTAGCCTATACTTCATTTTGCCCAGAAAACGAGATTAAAATCTAGAAATATGGATCTCCTAGGTTCAATTCTTAACTCTATGGACAAACCTCCGTCCGCTAGTGAAGCACAGAAAAATGCGATCAGAAAACAAAAAGAGGCTATGGAACGTAAACAAAATGAAGAGAGGAACATGCTGAACAAATTCCGAAAACGTGTTGAAGACAAAATTAGCAACTTTATTAAAGATGGCACCAAACCGTACTTGCAGTTTGAACCGATGGACCAAATGTATCGAGCAATAGTCAGGGATGTTGCAGAACTCTCTGGTGTATTAGTTTTTTCTTTTGGACAAGATGGTATAGATAGGTATCCAATTATTTATTTGAAGGAGAGACCACCATCCGAAGACGAATTATCTGTAAGACGTACTGGAGGGATATGGAACGATGAGAAGGCTGCAGAAATGGCCAAAAACCGAGAACTATCAAAGCAGGCAGCTTTAGATACTGATGAAAATAACAGAAAGAGAAAGCATGGGAAAGAGGAATTGAGCGGAACGTTTTATAAACAGAAATATGCACATCTTATAGGAGAAACGGCAGCTATTGGGGCTGCTCACAAGACTAACGCGAATAAGAGTTACGGTGAGGTTCCTAGTGAAAATAAAAAAGACCAGCGCTCCATTGAACAGACAATGGCTGATATAAGGGCAAAAAAAATAAAGAAAGCTGAAATAGAAAAAGAGATTTTGGAAGATAAAGACTAATGCATTTGAAACAGGTATTCACAATTTTCATAATTTATGCTCATATTGTGAGTTTGAAAATTTGAAATACATAAATATAATGAAAACCTAATACAATTCTCGTAAGAATTAATGAAATGAAATTGCAAAAACAAAATTGTAATTGTACCTCATGAAAAATCTAAGGAATAAGGTATCAACATAATATGCGACTGATTTGTTATGAAACGGATTCATGACAGCCAGTGTAGAAGATTGCTCCAGGTATTAATTAGGGAATATAAAAGGCGTTGCTTCAGTGAACGTAACATGAGATATATGTATTGAATTAATAATTTTGACAAAACATGTAGGTAGGACTATGTAGGTAGTTGAATTATTTAAAGTTTAGAAACAAAAGAGACAAACTGGTAACAAACGAAGATGATGCTATTTGATTGAGGTAGGTGAGGAGTTTTTGCAGTAACAGCCAGGCTGGTTGACATATACATAATGAAAATTGGAAGGCTTTAACTTAGGTTAAGGTTAATTTCATAGTTACATAGGTTTCTGCTAAGATGTGAAACATTTTAAGTCCTATTTTTTTATGACCAGAATTGAAGGCAGTACTACATGTGTGTCCATTGGTGATGATAGCTATTTCTATCAGCTGGTTCGTCAGTTTGCTTGTCAGCTATTTCCATAAAAAAAATGGAAAATATTGTTTCATTAACTGGTTTTTATAGTATAATTAAGTGAAGGTTTATTACAAAACTTTCCTTTTAGTTATTTTTTAAAGGCCAGTGGTGAATTATTCAAAAAATTAATTTTCCCACATTTGGAAATAAAAATATTAAATTTATGTTTTGATGTAAAAGTTAATTGATGAATATAAGTTTAAATATGACAAAACTATCCTTGACAAAAAAGGTGTAAAAAGAGTTCTTCAAGACCGGTGTTGCATTGGCGATGTCTAGTATTGAGACAACCATAGGCGACGGTGACCACTTACCATAAGGTGGCCTGTCTGCTTTTTGTCAGGCTCGGGCTATAAAAAAAAACTTTACTTGACAAATAGTGTGGAAAGTACCTGTTGTGGATGTTGTGGTACATTGACCATATATCCGTAAACATTTGACAATGTGCATGTTTCCTTTATAGGTCAATAAAAAAATACCACTAAGCAAGTTTCATACCACTTGCAGTATTTAAAATTAACTGCCATTACTAGTTAAAATTTTCTGTAGTTAGGTGTTTTAATTTGTATATAATATTGTAACATAGTATAATTATTTAATCATGTTCCTTCTCCAAAAACACTTCTAATGCTAGTTGAGCACTTTATTGAGAAATAAATAATGAATTTAAGACACTAAAATAATTCATTAATTTAATCTGTTCAAAAACCTACCAAATTATTCTTCACTTTGATGTGTTGTTATTATAAAATTAGTTCTAGTAACAACATTATTGTTAAAGACAAACTTGACAGGTTTTTTTAAGGATCTTCAACAAGTTCTTCTACAACATTTTTCTTTAGTTTTTATTTTTAATTTACTGAGAATACTTATGACTACTTATGATATGTTAACAAATATGAAATAGGTAATCATATTAAGAATCAACTTATGGTTTGTTATTGCTCATGTAAATTTAGTCTTGTGAACTCTTGTGTTCATTAATCCAACAATATTAATAATTATTATTTCCTTAAATTTTTAGGGTTAAAAAAGCTCAATAAAAATAGTGTTTTTTTTTATTGTTAACAGTTTTCTCTGATCGATAAGTTAAGAAAAAAGTATGTGAAAAAACATCAACTTCTGCGTAACTGTGAAGAAATAGTCTCTACATTTACCTAAATAAATTGGGTGTTAAGTGTTAGTAAAATGGCACTATACAATTTAATATTCTGTAAGTTTATTGTGTTTTTAAGTTCTAAGTAAACAATAGGCAATGATATGCTAAAAATATATATATTTTTTATACATATAGTATGTCGTTATAGCATTAGTTTGTCTAAGCTAGAAAACACTTTATTTTAACCAAATAATGGAACCGAGTTGACTGATTTAGTTTTTCTGTCAAATGTGTCTTAGTAAATAGTCAGTTTGGTGTCAATATTGCACGATTTAAAAAATATTTCAGATTTGTAGAAATTTGAAATGATAAATTTTCAATGTACAGTGAAACCAACTTATCTGTGAATTGAAGGAGGGCGGTGTCGGACCAATGTTGCCAATGCTATGGCAATTACCGTGTTCTACGGCTTTCAGGCCAAAAATCACAAAATCTACGGCCTACGGCTGGAATTCTATTGCCGTAGCAAATTCTACGGCTTTTCGCAAATTCCACGGTCTTTTTTTATTTATTGGTTTACAAACATTTTACGAATGTTAAAACCCTTAAACAGCGCCACTAGGCTAATGTTGATGTGAATCTAGGCTAATGAAAAGTGTTCCTCGTTTTGTGGGCATCAAATTCACTGCCGATGACCTTTTTTTTAGTCCGAGCGCTGAACCGATGGTATATTATTGGCATAATTGGATAGCTTATTATATTGGCAGCTCTGGACACGGCCCACAGTTGATCTTTTCCCATATAAACACGGCTTTTTTATCTAATGTACACGGCCTTCCATTTTCATTGGCAACACTGTGTCGCACGCATTGGACCAATCATTGATCGCAATTCGAGAGATAGTAAAGGACAAATGAATGAGCACAAAAAACTTACGAATGGCGCGGCATTAGTTCCATTTTTCGCCACTTCACAGATCAGTTGATGGCACTGTTTCTTTTTTTTTTTTGTTAGGTACCTGAACATTTTGACATGTTTAAAACGATTTATTTTTAAGGTTATGTTAAAAATTTGATTGTAATTAAGTTGAAATAAAAATCCCAAAGTAATTGTTTTGTTTTTCTGACATATTTTATTTATTCATTGGGAAATGTTTGGAAGGTTCTCTTGTAAATCTGGAGTATCCAAGACATGTCAGTAATAATGATACCAGGCTAAAATCTTTGGTACCTAGCCTTAGCTAATAACTATTTCACACAGTAGCGTAGCGTGGGGGGGCCGTGGCCCCGGGCGGCACATGAAGAGGGGGCGGCAAGCCACTCGATTTTTAAATAATAAAGAAAATATACATTAAAATTAATTTTACTTAAATTTTAATGTATTATAAATTGCGGTATGAAAAAAACAAGGAAAGTGCATTTTTAATTAATAAAAAAAATATTTTAAATAATATGGGGGCGGCAAAGATCACTGGGGGAGGGGGCGGCAAATTTTCGGTCGACCCCGGGCGGCGGGAGCCCACGCTACGCCACTATTTCACATAAGCTACGTGTGTTGAAGGAATGGAACCCACAGCACAGGAATAAAAGACAAAAATCTTTTTTGAACATTTATTTTTACCATCAACACGATAATAGATACATAATAATTTACATTACACATAGACAACAAGTTTTATAGACGTGATCGTTACAATGAAGTGGACATATTTTAAATGCGAATATCTAATGATAGCGTACCTACAGTAAATATAGCATCGAAACGACCATTTTATAATTATAATACTTTAATAAACCGGTTTTTATTGTCCTTATTTTCACAAATCTGGGGTATCCCAGAGGCCACTAACCGCAGACCTATTTTGAACCAAATTGGCCCCGGTCTACGAATGAATGCAAGCTACTATTATAACTTTTAATCAATTTATGTAATGTTAAAAATTATTACTTAAATATTTGTAGCATTTATTCTTCATTAAAAGGTTTCTTTTTATTTATTTAATGAAAGTTTGAAATGATTTTTATGTGTTATGCAACCCTAGGTGTAGCTAGCAAGTATTATGTACAGTGTTGTAATTGACTTCACTCAATTCTTTTCATATTACATTCCTCTCAAAACCCATTACAACCTCAAAACATTATTATACTCGTATTGAGTAAAAGTCATTGATATGCATATGGGTTATTAAACAAGATACAGGTAGGTAGAAGCAATATTAAACTTGACATATAACATAGTATATATGGTATGGTATGGGTCATAAAAGGATATCTATAAATTTCAATTTGGTTCGACTGGCCAGACAAAAAAACTTGTTAGATATCGTATTTTTTTATTAAAAATGAACGCCACTTAGGGATGAACGATACTTTCGATACTGATTGTGAGTACTCGATACTCATACCCGGTATTTATTCGCAAGTACCTACTCATAATTATATGAAACGTCGGTATCGAGTAACGTCGATACTGTATCGATCATTTTATTTCAAACTGCGTTTGACTACTGGCAACATTTTTGTTATAAATTTCGTATTGCAACACTCAGCCGAACATCTCTATTTAATAAAAAAAAACGGCAAAACTAAATAAAATAACGGTAATACATAATCAACGTACGGAACCCTCTCCAAGCGAGTTTAACTCGCTCTTCTCAATTTTATTTATAATGGCATATCTCTTAAAATTATAAGTAAAGGTTGGCTTCAATGTAATAATCGGTAATTTAGAAGGCCTAAGATAGGATATCTGCTAGCCTCGAGTAGTGCTCAAGTTAACATAATTGGCTATTAGACAATTTTTGGAAAAATATTTTAAAATTTTCATAGTTTTATTTTATACCTCTTACAATATTTATTTTTCTCATAAAAGTGTTATTTAGTAGGAAAAAAATAACTTTTAATCCATTAATTTTAAATTCGCGCGAAAATAGTCCGCCATCTGTCACTTGCTGGCAGTGACGTCATATTTCAATTAACAAAAGTTTACGCTCTAACTCTGAAGATATTTTAAGTGAAAAACTTACACCTTTTTCACTGGAATTGTGAAAATGACAAGCTACAAGACGTGTGCAGTGCCTATGTGTAGAAGTACTACAATTAAACCTGACAAATTGTTTATACCTACACGTTTCTAAATGCCCTCAACGTCGAAAGCAGTGGTTACAATTAGCACGTCGAGACCCAGAGTTAACATCTGTTATATCAGCAATATTCTTTTGTGAGGACCACTTTGATATAAGTATTTAGAAGAAATCAACTTAGCCTCTGATTTACTAAAAAAATAAATTAAACCTGACCTAATATTGTTCATAAACATAACCTATAAGTAATTTAAAATCATTAGTAATATGGTGTCGTTAAGGGGATGTTGAGGAAAAACTTAGAAAAAAATCCCCCTGTGACCACTTAGCAAGACTGACCAATTTTACTTTATTAATTTCAGTACTTACAAGGAGGTTTTTGCATTCCGAAACTCGGTAGAGCAAAAGTCAGGGTTGCACGCAAAGAAATTTGCGACCATAAATGAATCAACTTGATCATTGAGGCAAATTCGCACTGTCAGCTTTTGTATAGCCTGACTCCAATTTACAAAACCTCTCAAAAGCAGAAATCAAAATATATCTTATTAATTTTCTCAGTAAATTGCACAGTGCACACGATATAGTTAGTAGTACACGACGCTTTATTTTTTGAATTGTGACGTCATAACATGCTCAATCATGGCCGCCCGCGTTTTGGTTCTCGTATCCACAGGTAAAAAAACTCAAATCTATTTTTCAAAAGTAAAAATATTTACAATTTATTTTCATGCAAGAAACGTATTGTATAATTATTGTTAACCATTATGCAACCATATTTAACACATTTCATATTTTACCGTGATAACTGTCAAATAGCCAATTATAATGCGACCTCTACACACTACTAGCGAAATCGGGGAGTACGAATTATAGATATATTATTATTTTCCTTTAATTAAGTGTCACAGAAAATTGTGCGTATAATGTCTTGCATAACTACTTATTAACAATGATAATAAATAGGATTATAGTCATTTTAGGCAACAATTGAGATTCAATATCTTAATCACTTTAAAAGATATAAGATATTATGTAAACCTAAACAGACTGATAAAGTGACTAAGTAGATACTTATTTACGACATTTTTATATTTTGTCTGATATTTCGACGAACCTCGTGGCGTAGTGGTTGCCTTACCGGACCGCATCACCGTACGACGGGTCTTGAGTTCGATTCCCAGTGAGGCAGACATTATGAGTTTGAATTTATGTTGTCTTGGTTAGATATAAGTACATGTTGTCACGACATAAGGAATCTCAGTGTAGGGATAGTGAAACTCATATGAGTTTCAAGTCATTATTTATTAAGATTTCGATATATATCGGCTACGGTGACGGGGACAAAAAATAATATTTATGCCTGTGTCTTTCACGGAGATTTTATAACTGGCGATCTCGCTCTGTCAAGTGTATGGGATAATCTACAGGTTCTAAATCTATGATTTAATTTCACCTGAAGTTTACGATTCTCGCGCAGTTTTTCGCCGAGCGCTCAAGATCCGTTCTGCCAACTAATAGATACTCGACGAATATGTTCACATTGAAATTTAATAAACAGGCACCCACTTAGCGTCAAATATTAATAGATAAATATTAGTCAAAAAAGATAACAACAATTATTAATTATCACATTGAATAATATTCTTACATCACTAGATTCATACATAAGTAATGGTACAAACAAAATCGCAGTCAATTTAGGTAATAAATGCATTTAATTTTACATCTAACATCTATCAAACAACTAGTAGGTACCTACTTACAATGTGGATATGTTCTTACATTAAGAATTGGACACATTTAGGTAATTTTAGAATCGCTCCAATAATATTAAGGTTTTACATTGCTGGATACAAAATGTGTCCATGCCTTTATTTTCTCTAAGTAAGTATAATTTAGTATTTACATACCAATATTTTTATTTCATACTCTGTTATGTACCCGACAATAAATAATAATAATAACATCTAAAATATACGAAAGTAGAAGCTATAAAGATGATTAATTATCAAGTTTATTGTCATTGAATGTAAATTTTGTTTATTAAATACAAATATTTTACAATTGCTATCCGCTAAGTATATTTTGAAGGCTAATCCAACATCACTCACTTGAAAGTTATTATTATTGTCATTGTTATTATTGTCAATGTTCCAACTTTAAAATCTTATCTCTAACGCAAGTGTACGTATATACCTACGTACACACAGCGTACACAATGTAATACGTATGGAAGATATAACATTATACATTCTCGATGATTCTCGTACGGTATTAGACGATTTATCTATGTCATTCTAAGCATTTACCAATATCATTTTCATTATTTTATTTTATAAAATATTCAAAATCGTTCTAAAATCTACCTACGTTAAAATATACTTAGCTGCCCGTTTACAATTTATTAAAAGTAATAAAAAACTAATAATGATTATCAGATAATATATTCTATTGTGTAGGTATGTGTTGTAGTAGTGATTGTATTCAAATAGCATTAGATATGTGCTTTTGAAATAATATAATGTCATAAAGACCATCAATTTCACATTATTTAGGAATAAGTATAATATTATGGTTTATTCAAAGACTTATGTATTCTACTTAGGTTTGCCAGACAAGTTTGGCAAGACTGAAATATATCTGGACAAAACTTCAAAAAGTCGGGATTTGTCGGGACAAAAAATGTTTTTTTTTTGGGTTAAGCCATTGACGTAAATTATATGGACGCGCTCTTTCTAAGAAATTTCGTGTCACACTTTCGTGCCACAGAGAACTCAATCACAGAGTCACTATGCGCCCAGTGTTGCCAACACCCTACTCCGAAAGAGATCATGGATACATTACTATAACTGGACATATACCATGGATATATTACTCTGTCTGGATTACATTATAGAGGTACCTGAGGATTAATTACGTCATAACGGAATGACCATTTTTGTAGTGTTCATCCATTCATCAAAAAAAAATCAAAAAATCGTTTCTTATTCCAGAATTTACATTTTATTACAATATGCGTGGGATCTTTCCATTTAAGTATATAAAACTTGTGTTATCTATAGTCCCAGGATATATCATTCGATTGTGTTAAAATATTTTTATGTGTGTTGTGCACTTAAAATAAAATAAATGTATCTTAATAAATTACACTGTAGCCTCATTGAAATATTATAGTGTATTTTTGTAGAAACATCAAAAAGAGGAATTGGCAATTTAAATACTTTAATTGTCGTTTCTTTGTTTTCCAGGTAGGTTTGTGTGATTTAGGTTGTATTTAGTGTAACTCATAATGTATGATAAGCTTAAATAAAACTTTGTTTTTCAGAGCAACACGTAGTTTATTATCAATTCTTTAAATCCCGACTGATTGTCATATATAATCACATTAAGTACTTCACCTTATAGGCCGAGGGAACCTAAAATAATAATAATATTAAGTTACCTAGTCATTTGGTTTAGGCCCATGCTAGGTTCCTAAATACCGTCCCAAGAGGACGAGCTTTAACTTAAAAATTAAGTTTAAATAATAATAATAATAATGATATTATACCTTCTACCATTAATACCATGCACTTGGATTTTCTATAAGTGTGTTTTTTTAGTTTTTTTTAACTATTATTTATTTATTAATTTTTTAGTTTGATTTTTTTAAATGAAATGTAGGTAATTTCTTTCTTTCTTTCTTTCTTTCTTTCTTTTTTTTTCTTTAAATATTAAATTGTCATTGGTCCTCAATAAGTCCACGAAGTTTGAAAGAAATCTGAGCGTTTCAAGTGAGCCAAAATCAAGTCCAAAGAGAAGTTACAAACAAACAAACCAACAAACAAACATACAGGTGAAGTAATATAAAGCGTTAAAACTTACCTGTGGAAAGTTATCCTTTCAGGTAATGTTTTCGTTTTTTGCTCATAATTTTTGCAATACCGCAATGTACAAGTTGGCATTTTCGTTAATTCAATAGGTACATATAATATCTAAAACAAATAAAGTAAGTCAATTTCATATAAAAGTCACGTATTGAAATCACTTTCTAGTTTCTACCACAATTTCCGCATCTTTGTCCTTTTGTTCTCTCACTCCGCGACGTCTGGCAACCCTGTTCCGTAGTGATTAAGTACTCTGTGTTCGTTCTGTCAAGTTTGGTTCAAGATGTCGGTAATAAATATTTGACACTAAATAATTTTTAAGACTGTAAATAAAAATATAGTTACTTACCGATTATGATTAAATAAAGTGAAATAAAGTTCAAACGTAAATAATGAGAAAGTTTTAACTGTGCACAATACAGAATAATAAGTGTTCTTGAACAGTCGGAGTTTTACGAAAGTGACAGCTATGGTGACAGCACTTGCTCGCAGCCGATTATAGTACTAAACTGAGTTGGCCCCAGTTGGGGTCAACACAGGTGAACAAAATGTAAGTACTGAACAGCCTGTCTATATAATTTACGTCAATGGGTTAAGCCGGCAAACGAGCTGACGACGAAATGAAACGGCTAGAGCGCGTGCGGCAAACGCGTTTTGTTGAATCGAGTGTTTGTATTTAGTCGGGACTCTGGACATCATGTGAAATGTCGGGACAATCCAGACGAATTCATTCCCAACCATCTGGCAACCCTAATTCTATTAGACCGGCTGTTTGGTAGTATGAAATTGCGCACTAAGTTACGGTCAACTATCCATATCTAAAGTCCGATTTACACGTAAGTAGATAACAAAATTTTAAATAAATTGATACATACATATGTAAACAGACAATTTAGTAACTTTTTAGTTAAAATTTAGTTATGTACTTAATTACTTAATACGCGTAAACCGAACATAACTCTGACAGACGTCAAACTCCCGCGCTACGGCCGGGCGGCCTACGCCGCGATGTCGCACACTATAAAGTTCTTATGCCGCACTTTTAATTCAGAACAACCTGTATATTAGTAGAATACATAGAAGTGTTTGGGTTAAACGTAATAAAATCACAGGTACTTAATACAGTAAATGCGCATAAATCATTCCTTAAGAGAAATGTTCAGAAAAAATATAATTTATGTTACCTACTTAAAATAACTCTTAGATAAACATTACATTAAGAAACAGCTAAACAAAATTGTGAATAGTTTAAAATATGAAAGCTATAATATAAGTAATAATAAAATAAATAACTCTTCTGCACAACTGTACTCTTGTATAATTACTATGAATTATGATAATAGTATACCTATTATATTATTAACTAAACAACGATTTTCACATACAATGCGACGGGATCCGATTATACAATAGCAAGCAAGAAAATTGCTTGCTACACATGGCTACACATTATTAATTAAAATTTATTGTCATTTAATTCCAAGAATATTTTAATATTAGGCACCTGCACCTGCCCTGTATATATACTTTGATTATAAACAGGGGCAGGTATAAAATAATTCTGAAGATTACAATAGAGTAGGACAGTAGGTAGTCGTGTAAGTAATAGGTACATCTACAACGTATCTATTATTTTTTATTGTCAATTTTCGGTACTATGGTGTACCTATTTATTTAGATATTATCATAATATCCAGCATTATTTATTTTAAAGTGCATACCTAATGCACTTACTTGATACATAAGTATATTGAGACAAGACATTACAAAATAAATTAATACCGTAATATTACAGAGTAAATGTTTAAAAAAGTAAATTCAAATAGAAAATGAAATATTTAAATTATCAAATTATAAACCATGAATGAGGAAGACAGAATACCTGTGAAAAGTCTATCTTGAAGTAGGTAAGTGCCTACGACATAAATTTGTAAGTATTCGATATGATTAATTATTTATTCGATATGATATTATATTCGCTACATTCGATAGATAGATATTCGATATGTTTAACTTTACTATTGATATGTGAACTTTTGTTTTTTTCCAGTAAAAAAGGAATAAATAAACATTTAACCAACTGGCTTAACCAACTTAGGTACTTTTCTTTCTTTTTCCTGTTAAGTTTATCCAAACATCTTTTAACTCATTTTTTTGATAAAATTCTTTCATTCAGTTATCCAAAATTTCTAAGAACCAGGTACGTGTACACGGCTCTTGGTAATCTTCGTTTTCCTTCGTACTTTTCCAATTCTGGCTGCTTGTCTATCTTAAAATTCAAGAGTTCAAACGCTACGCCTAAGTCTGGCAGCACGGTATGCCTAGGCATTGTATTTATTAATTGCATCATGTTGAGATTGATGCACATTGTCAATTCTGCTTTTGTAACGATGACTTGAACTTCATTGAAATTACACATTAACCAATTCATTAATTGCAAGATTTACATGTACAAACAATGATTTTGTATAAAATATATTAGTGTACCTGTAGTAGGTATACCTACGCTAAGTAGTCTGTCGTCTCCTACACTCACTTTAATTACCACCACAGATAAACATAAAGCTTACATGACGGTCAGCTATCTCTGGGAGTAGGTTATCTGTGGACGAGGAGTATGAAGTTACTCTTTAATAATGTTGTGCGGGACGACGTAGAAGATATAATAAGTTGGTTGGAGAAAAGTAATAATTAAAGTGAATGAAAGGAGCCGATAAAATAAATGGTAAGATAAAAGTACAGTACAGTACCACTATACCCAGATCCTAGCAAGTGTTACTCCTCGTCATCAGTCTCGCAGCACCCCGGCCAGCAGCAGCCCTCGCTGCCGTCAGGCCTGGTGCAGAACAGCAGCGTCTCCAGACTGGACACCGGCCGCGGCTCGATGCCGTGGAAGTCGCGCAGGTCTTCAGCAGGGAACCACGCGCGCTCCTCGTCTTCTATGATCGGGATGCCGAAGTATCTGTGGACGTTAGCTTAGTTGATTGATCTGGATCTTTGGGGGAATGTCATCATCATCGTCCTGCATATTTCCCAATTTTATTAGGGGCAAAGCAAAATGTTTTTCACTTCCATTCCATACTTCCCTAAAAGCCGCATCTCTATACTTACAATTTACATCTTTCATTCATATCCATCACTCTTCTCGTCACATGCTAGGTTTAATTCTACACCGGAAGTTTAATTGGGAAGCAAAATTGCATGAACAATCCAACAACGTCACATTAAAAAACCAACCACTCAGTGTCTCCAAATGCCATGAGGATTTTAAAACAATAGCCATGGGTCTTATGTCCAGTTTAGACGTATTAAGTAGTTAACTAAATTTTAAATGAATAATTTTTAGCGCGCGTCCACACGTAATAATTTCGTAAAGCTCTTTAGTTCATACAATTATACTTAATTACTTAAGCATTTTACTATATTTTAACTAAAAAGTGCCTATCCAAACGTGTGAAGCCCCGCCCACCTACTTAACAGAAAATAGAAAAATTTCTAAATTACTTTTCTACTTGATTACTAAATTTTAACTACTAAATTGTCCGTACACGTATTAATTTACTTAAAATTTAGTTAGCTACTTAATACGTGTAAACCGAACATTAGTTTCGACGTACCTGCAGATCGCTAGTCCAGGTATCCAGAGCACAGAAGCCAGTACCAGCACCACTACCAGCAAGACGGCCCATATGGGCCAGGGTTTCCTCACGGTGTCTCCCTCGGTCTTCAGCCAGGCGTCGTACCCGGAGCCCTCCATGGCAAGCTCGGCGAACGAGGATATCAGGATGGACAGCATGGCCAGTGGAGACAGGTACTTCCAGCAGATCAGCCAGTATATCCCGGGACGGGTGCCAGTCATCAACTCTATGTCGTCTGCGAATCTATATTAAATAACATTTTTATTCTATTGGATCAGGTTCACGTCAATTCGGGTGAATTAAAGAAAGAGAATTTCGAAGTAAATACACGTGAGTATTCCAATGGAATCTAAAACATATTTTTTATACCTAACAAAATATGATCCTCAACCTCAAGAATAAGGAAGTATGAATTCGATACTAAGTTATTTTATAAAAATATAATTATTTCTAGTCACAAAATATTCGCTAAAAATAAATTCAATCGTAAGCATCCTTGAATCACCGAAGTTTTTAAATAGCTATGTTTTTTTTTATTATTTAATCAGCTTATGTACTATTACAAAGTTTAACATTCTGCCAAACTGAGATCCAGTTTGTCGGCAGAATAAGTAAATAATGGAAGTAAGTAATGGCTTCAATCACTGAAGGAAACACTACAAGGTACGAGTTTCTCCTCATAACTAAGCAAATGTAGAGCATTTTCTACGACGCTTGCCAGATTTTGATTTGTTTTTTCTTCTCTTTTTTGGCCGGCAACACATCAGTGATGCTTTTGGTGTTACTGATGTTCATGGGCAACGATAACTCGTTTGTCGAATATTGCCATAAAAAACATTTCTTAAAATGACGTTGTTATGAATTTTTAAAAAAATCACGAGGCAAGGTAAAGTATAAAACCTAAGGAAAATTTTCTGAATAGAAACACTTATAAAGCTAAGTTGCCCATTTCAGAATGCGACGCTATTTGCCAACAGCACTCGGTGAATCTTTAGAAAATTATGTATGAAAAGTGCGCTGTATACTTTTGGTTTAAAAAGGGATGTTGTGACAATAATTAAACATTCAAAGATCCTCTCAAATAACTATTAAGTACTATTATGTTGTTAAATATACATAATACATATATTATGATGACGTGTTACAAAAATACTAGGTACTTGATTCGTTAATATTATGATTAGTATCTAATTGTTGATTCTGTAATCAGTAAAGAAGTGTCTTTTGGATCTACAACGTATTTTCATTATAACGAAGGCCTGATATCTTCGCCCACCTACCTACCCATGTAAATTATGGATACTTCGCAAAAAGACACTGATGTACCTTTAGATACATCTAGATATCGATTGGGCTTCGATATTTAATTTCCCTACAGCTATCCGTTCACACAGAAAAAAATATTGGAGTAATGGAAACAGACATTTCTTAGATCTGAACTCGACGTTCAGGCGAGATTGATAAATTCCTTTCGACTTTTAGTCAAAGGAATGTTCGAATTAAGTACTAGTAAATACTTGAGCTCTCTTCAAATCCTAGCCACGTATTTCAACAGCCAAAGTAAGAAGCGTATAGTAATAAACTAAGAGGTTTTATGTCTTCTAGACTTTAGTACTCCAATAAAATGCTACGACATTATTTATACGAGAATTACAAAACTTGGAAAATACTTAAATTTTCCTCCCAGACTAATACAGCTAGACTCTACTAGATGCACTATTCTTTATAGGTAATACGATAGCAAGGGTTGGTCTTAAATATGCAAGCTATGTAGTGCATAATTAGTTTGTGATTTATGACGAAGTACAATATTTATTTTAGATCGCAAATACACGAACTTCACGAAGATAAACACAATTTTAAATTTTGTAAAACGATTAAGTACTAACGTGACTTTATTATTGATACGAAGTTGTTGATTTTTAAGAACCCTGCGTACATATTATAATCGGAAAAAAACAGTATTTATAATCTTCTCAAACCATGTAAACGTACCTCTTGACACCGTAGACATAGGCGATGCCAATGCACTCGAAGAAAGCGATGATGAGCAGTGGAAAGTTACCACTGTACATGTCGAACAGCAGGAATATGTAGCTTCCAGATCCATGGGCGAATGCCATCGATAGAAGGCAACACAGTAGACATAGCCCCCCTGTGAGATATTCTTTGCGCAAATTAGGAAATAACTTCATGTCTACGATGGATGTAACCACTCCTTCCAGGGTCCCAAACTGCGAATCTATTCCGAGAGTGAACAGCATCAGGAAGAAGAGAACGGACCAGAACTGAGCGCCGGGGAACTGATTAATGGCTTCCGTGAAGATTATGAAGGCCAAACCGGTGCCTGAAGCAGTCTGAAATTAAAAAAATGTTTTTGGTTATGCAAAATGCGTTAATAAAGTACTCTTTTAACTATCCATTTCTTACAACACAGCTAATTTAAATTAATTAAGAATGCTAAAAGTTGTGCCCATTTTGTAAATGAGTCTGAAGAGAATTCAGAGAATAATGAGTCCGAAATAATACTTTGAAGATGTTAATCGTTTTGTCTACGGTCTTTGAACTGGAAATGTTAATTACGTCTATGTTTTAACACTACAAATAAAAAGGTCAGACATCTAAATCTCTTCGTTAACAACTCTTGAGCCTTTTAAAGCTTTCATTACAAAAATCCATTTATCTAATCTACCTAACTACTTACGTTATCCAATTCCTTCTGTAAATCGCATTCCGGTAATTGAGGCATTAGAATCTTTGTAACATTGCCGTTGACATCCATGTTAACATATTGTCCTGCTTCCGGAAATACCATCGAGCTAAAAGATGGCCCGAATAATTCCAATAGAGTCTCATTTCTTTCAGCCAAACACTTCTCGTACACCATCGTGGCTTTGAATCCGATGATGGAGAACACTACAATACCAGCAAACATGGAGGTCAAGCAGTTGGTCATCGAGACCATAATGGCATCTCTATAGCAGTTATTGTCCACCGGGTTGTAAGAAGAAAATGCGATCAAACCACCGAAAGCCAGGCCAAGGGAAAAGAAAATCTGAGTCCCAGCTTCGAGCCACACGACTGGGTCCAAAATCGTGTGCCATTTCGGAGTAAAGAGATGGATGAGACCGTCGCTCATGCCTTTCAAAGTTATTCCTCTGAAGAAGAAGATAACCAGGACTATGTATGGAAACGTGGCTGTGACGTAGACCACTTTGCCGGAAGATGCGATTCCTTTGATCATGCACAAGTAGACGAGGATCCACGCGATCACGAGAGCCAGTGCTATTTTGTAGTTGAATGTCTCCGGATAGTTTATGTCTTCAGATATCTGTAGCGTCGTCCGGTACCAGAAATACTGGGTTGGGCTGCTGACCTGCAATAGAATATAATGTTAATTGAAAATAAAATGGTTATTTGGGAGAAAATCGTAATAATATTGAAAAGACCATATTTGATTTCAAAATGACTCCTACTACATGCATCTTAAATCATACTCATTTTACATGTAGTTTATCTAAGTGCATATTATTGTTATTTATTTAGTAATAAATAATAAATGAATAATGCTTCACACTCATATCCCCACACTAGGATTCCCTGTGTCGTGGGTGCCATGGACAACACACTAGACAAGGAAATTCACACCCAGACCGAGAACAGAAATTCAAACTCATCATTTAAATTTTCGACTCGCTGGGAATCGAACCCAGGAGCCTTAGCGCGGCGATCCGGCAAGGTAACCATTGCGCCACATGGGTTGTCTATATTCATTAGGTACAAAGAATTAATACTCGTACAATGAATATGTATTTACTATATCCTACTATATATAAAACGAAATAAAAATAGAGAACGATGAAGGTACGTCTACATAATCATCGTATAATTGTATCTACATCAATTAGTCATCAACCTATTTGCCTTCCGGTGCAACGAGCTTACGTTTCGAATGCAACTCATACCGCTCCTAATTAACAGTATATCACCAACATTAACCCACGGTATCGATTTATTCCCCCCATCCCTCTCTCACTAACGCCTGTGCTAACTAGGAATGGCACATTTCACCTATCACTGGATATTTCACTTGTTAAATAAACTTCACCTTTTCACACCTGTGACATGCATCGAAACCGTCTGTTACATTTAACGGGACTGTGAATTCACCACAGTATTCCTTTTACTGTGACTTAACGCCGGCCACCGGCCAAAATTCACAGAATGACAGAATTCCATCGTGCGAAAAAGAGAAAGCAACATTTGTGACTTGAGCCGTGAGTGAGCGAGAGCGACACAGACACTAGAAGAGAGAATTTGTTTAAGTGAAATTGCATCTTATTCGCAACGTTATTAGACTTAAGTTTGTCTGATTTCTTTCAACTTGCTTCGTTAATAATATCGCTACGGTACAAAAACTTCAAATGAAAATGAGTCTTATTTTGAACTGTAAGGTTTTGATTAAACTATGTAGGTAATTGATATTTACAACCACGTCGTGTCTCGTGAATTCGTGAATTTCGTGAAACAAAGTACGATACGGTGACTCGGTGAGATTTCGCTTCACAGTTCATAATCATTTGTAATCTTTACTCTGCGCGCCCGTCTCGCGCACGGTTTCGTTGATATTTTAAACATACCTAGTGATAATAGTTAATGAATGAATACTGTTAGTTAGTAGTATAGATAGATAATAGTCAGGGTCCTCAAACTTAGTACAATGAACAGGGAAAGATGACAGATATTACGATACTAAATAAAGACGCATGTTCATTACAAACAGTAAACCATTGCAAGAGGTTTTTTCGGTTGAGTAGCATTATAATTGTAGTTCCATAATATTTATACAGATAGCAGCACTTGTTCCTATTTTTTTCGTTCTATAGAGATGGACGCAACGCAGATAAATATTTTTGTGTTTTTAAATATTTTTTATATTTTATTCAATCGGAATGCTGAAAAATAAATGAATTAGATAAATGTTATTAGACATATTATTAAATACAAAATATAATGTTGTATTATAATAATGCAATGACCATAGACAAGAAAAATGTTTTAATTTTGTCTTTGGTCTCTCAACGTCAAGTTTGATGAATTTGACATTGTTGTTGACTGCGTTTTTCCATGGTTTTCGCCTAAAAAATATAATTTTAAGTGAATTGTGTGTAATTTGAGTCGAATGCTGCTGTAATAGTTCCTCCAGTTATTATCATACAAAAATCCGAGATATTGTGTAGTGTTGTGCGTGGTTTTGAGTCAAGATTTTTTTTTTCCTTGTGCACCTTGATTTTACAATATCTACAAATTATTATTAAGCATTGCTGTGTACCTGGATGCTCTGAAAGAAAACATAAATAAATTCTAAAAATTATTCAATTTTTTATTTCCAATGGTTCCTCCTTCAAAATACCATAAAATAAACTGTAGTATAGACTATAGAACTAGGAACATTTTCTATTGGCTAGTGTTGCCAGGTTGTAAAATTGGATTTACGGTAGATCTACGTAATTATGTGCTGCCTGGCAACACTGGTTGACTTTTAGTTCCAGAACACTCTATAATGGCGCCACTGACGCACATTTCTAATCTTAGGCGCGAAGTTTGGTCTCTATTTCAGTATATTACAAAGTACTCTGTCATAATAGTGTACTCGAGTATTGACAAGCCGGTTGACAGTGACAATTGTTGATTGAGGAGTTTTGACGGGCGGCAGTTTGACGGCTAGTCTGTGGTAGTTGCCAAGGACGCTGTCAGACAGATGGACCAATCCTCGGTCGCCATTAGAGTGACTTTTTAAATCGCTGCGTTAGGTTCTGTAGTCTGTGGTCTGTTCAGCCTCTTGTCTCTGTCAATTTGTGGCGAGTATTTATTTTTTCGTGAGATGGGACTTCTGAATTTGTAATTTCTTTAAGAAGGTTCAGGACTTGTTTATAGAATAAAATATTAAATCATTCCACTCCCTTGATTTTGAGTCTGTGGTTGGACCATAGCCGGAGGCGATATAGTCTGTGGTAGTGGGACGTGTCTGTGATTGATGGTTTTTCAGTCGGGGTTAACAGCGTAGAATTTTTCCCAAATATCGGGGTCTGCTATATTGGGAAATTGATTGGGCATATATATTGTTTTTTCATTGGGCAGGATAAAGTAGTCAGAGGTCCTGGGACTGACTGGCCAACGGGAGTTTAGCCATTTAAATTCAAAATATTGTATGGGTCAGCCCTCTGGAAGGGGAGAGGTCAAGGTGTGAGTGCAGGTCTGTGAATTAGTTTGCAACCTTGTTGAATTCGGTTCTCGAAATTGGTTGGGTTGTGGGAGTTTATAATAAATACATTTAGAGGGATGTCTGTGAGATTTAAGTCATCGTGGGTTTTTGTGTCTAGTTATGGGGAAGGAATAATTTTTTGAGTAGGGAATCCCCTTTTACAACGTCAACAAATCGTCGCCGGTAAGTTGACCGCTGAGCTTTGGTAATGACTGAATCAAGTCACTATCACTGCGAAATGTAACGGACGGAATAAAATGCACCCACTGTGACAATACTCGTCAATAATGAAATATACCAGTGGTGATTTTTCACGGGTGATTTAACAGTGACAAAAATAAATAATTTCACGGACTTGATAGTGAAATAAAAGTAACGATATTTCCCATCGCTAGTGCTAACGCTGACAAGCTTCGCGGAACCACGTACTACACGCAAAACTTGTACAATGTAGAAAGTGCCTACTGTCGTTTAGACAAACAATTTTCTGAACGCGTGTAGCATTCTCTCGTATAGCAAATTAGCAATGTAACCAGATTGGAATGCTCAAATGTATGTAATTTCATGATTATAAACGAACTAACTACAATTTAATTACAGCTGTAAGGAATAAGTAAGAATAGATAATAACAGTATTTTAACAATTTGATATAAACAGTATTTTACTTTTAGATAGCTATAGCTCTCACTATAGCTACGTCGGGAAACGCGGCCGTTGCGTTTGAAAATCTTAAAAGTACTTACTTTTTTAATGGTTGAGATGATTACATTGACATAGACACTGAGATTTTGTTGCAAACGACAATAATGAAAATTATTTACTATATGTATAACTAACTACTTATATGTATAACCTGTCTCACACAAATTCGCTTTCGCTTGAAAATAAAGAAATTTCTCCTTCTCAATTTTCCTTATTTATTAAACATTTAGTACTCGTACCATACGACGTAGTACTCGTACGATGCTCAGACTGAACGGATGTGAACATTCAATTAATTTCATATTGTTTCACTAACGAATCTAATTACGATAGGCGTATACAAACTGAAAGAGCGGCAGAGTCTGTCTACAAGTAGGTGCGCAATTTAGCGTCGCGCGCGTCGTCTTTACAAATAAACGATGAGACGTAATGTGTGACGCAGCCAGTCAAGTTAAAAACCGTTCTTATTCATTTAATTATGTCTGAAAACCATGAGGAAACCATACCGGCGATGTACACTTAATATAATGTAATCTTAATCTTAATATATATAAATTACGTGTCACGTTGTTTGTCCTCGATGGACTCCTAAACTACTGAACCGATTTTAATCAAATTTGCACACCGTGTGCAGTTTGATCCAACTTGAAAGATAGGATAGCTTAAATCTCAAAATAAAATAAAAATTTGATAGAACGAAGTCTGTCCGGGCAACCTATTGTGCATTTAGGAATATTTAGGGTTTAGCATTCAGCATTTAGGAGCGCTATGGCTCATTGAGGAACTGTATGTAAGTATGTATCTATGTATGTACTTTATGTATTTGTAGCTTTGTATCACTTTTACAATCAGCCTATTCTTACGGACTCAATTAACTTAAACTCGTTTTATTCAGACATTAAACTGTTTCTTTTTACTCTATTTGCACACAAACAGTTACTTGTATGTTTTTGTTAGAACGACACTAGAAACTTAAATTCTCTCCATTTCTTTCTACACATGGCTTGCGAAGAATTGTAAGAGTTTAGTTCAAGAATCTTCGTTTAGAATGGTTTCTAAATGTCTCAAGTGAAAAATAGGTACTGTTTTATAACCGACCTAACCGTTCGTAGTGTGTTAAATTCTACTAAAAGATAATTTTGTTAGAGCAGAGTTTATTCAATCGTGTTAGCATCAGGCCGGGAAATAAAACAGTGAACTCTTCAACCTTTACATTTGTATTTATAAGTATAATTCCAGTTATGAATTTATATCCAAAAGTTTACAACCATTTTTACTGTTCCATCGACATTGAACGACAGACAATATGTCAAAAATAAAAATATCTGCGGCGTCAAACCAAAATATTAACTACCAGCATCTCATCTATCTAAAACAGTTTATATAACATAATAAAAATACTCGTCAAACATACAAGAGCTAACAGTCGGCCTTTCCTGACATTTTCACGTCCCGTGAAAGTTAATTACAGTCAATAAACTGTTTAATTAATTACCAGTCAATTGTATTGTAAGCTTAACAGAACTGTAACACGAATTATAAATTTAACCTTATATGTTTACTAATCCATATTATATTATATACATAAAATTATTCATTATTAATTGAGCAACATTGTATATCAAAACTGTGGTCTCATTCTATTGATCTAATTCTTTGACTTTTGATTTCTAATTGTACACAATAAGTAAATTTTACATTCGTATGGACTGAAATATTATACTATATTATTGATATTCACAACTGATCTAATATACTGAAGAACTTTCATATGATTATTGTGGCCTCTTCAATCCACAGCTAATCATCAAAGTTTTGAAAAACATTGTGACCTCTTTAATTGAACAATTTTAATATGATTATTGTGGCCTCTTCAATCCACAGCTAATCATATCAAAATTTTGAAACCTTAATATGATCATTGTGGCCTCTTCAATCCACAGCTAATCATATCAAAGTTTTGAAAAACTTTATCATGATCATTGTGGCCTCTTCAATCCACAGCTGATCGACTTTACTGAAAAACTTTATTATGGTCATTGTGGCCTCTACAATCCACAGCTGACTGACTTTTAACTTCATTATGATCATTGTGGCCTCTTCAATCCACAGCTGATCGACTTTTAACTTCATTATGATCATTGTGGCCTCTGCAATCCACAGCTGATCGCCTTTTAACTTCATTATGATCATTGTGGCCTCTACAATCCACAGCTGATCAACTTTTAACTTCATTATGATCATTGTGGCCTCTGCAATCCACAGCTGATCGACTTTTAACTTCATTATGATCATTGTGGCCTCTACAATCCACAGCTGATCCATATACTTCATACAAATCTGAATATTGCTTTGAATTTTGTACTGATAGTATTTTACTTCAGTCCATAATATACATACACATCTTATGAAATGAATAATATCATGAGTTACTGAGTCATGCTTATAGTTTCTATTAAACACTGAACATGAACGAATTCGTTCACAGATAAATTCCCAACTCTCGAGTCTTACAATATGATAGTGGAATATCTTCTTATTTAACACGTTAAAATGCAATTTAATCCACTAATTTCTAAAATCAACTTCATACTTTCTACTACCTACTATCACACATCACTATTAGAGATCTACAAATCACGATTAGAGATACAATTGTTACATTAATTATTATCACTATTTTCCTCTATAACTGTAATATGTTATGGAATTTTCGAATATTAATAGGTTATAAAAAAAAAACGAAAATCATCACCTAATTTTGTAACGTTGACCAAATTATAGATGAGTTCTACAAATATATAAATAAATTTAACTTCAGTAATACACCCAGTGACTATTATCATAAGTAGGTAATATAATTTTTTTCTTTGCTATTACGTAACTGTCGGTAAAGGAGAATAACTCATGATTTCTAAATTATTTTGTAAAGGCTTCAAAGAACTTTCTAAATAACTATCGACAAAAAAAAAATTGTCAAATATATCAGAATTTTACTATCTTAATATTTATAAATTACGTGTCATGTTGTTTTTCCGCGATGGACTCCCGATTTTAATCAAATATGCACACCGTGTGCAGTTTGATCCAAAAAAAAAACTTTTGACAGAACGATGTCTGTCCGGGCAGCTAGTATGAATATATTATATATTATTATTATGAAAAAAATACATACTATAAATAAATATAAATGATACCACAAAAACTGAAGGGCTATTCTGGTAAGTCACATATAAAGCAAGAACAAATACAACAATATTAATGAAGCCGCAAAAATATAAGGGGTTATTCTAACAAGGAACACTCACCACACACAGTTAAATGCCCCTCGGTCAGTGTATTCTCTATAATATTTAAACTGCTCTTTCCAAATATTTTAAGTGAAATGCCGCTAAAAAGATAATAACTCAACAACACAATCTTTAGAAAAATTAATATATATATATTATATCATATAATCACACTCGTCTTTACTTTATACAATTATGTATCTCTTGTCTTAACGTTGTAGCACACGCCAGGTCTACTAGTTGTGTTATAAACATTAAACCCAAGAGTGTAAACAAAATAAAATTATAAATACAAGAAGAAAGGAAAGTGTCATATTGGAAAAGAATGAGACAAGATTACCTAATCCATCCTATCCTAATCCAAGATACCTAGTCGTTAGAGTTTAAATTTATTGCGTTCTTAACAAAAGTCATCAACTTGAATAGAAAAAGTCTATAGGTACTCCATAAAAGATTAATACATTTGAGATTTGCCGATGACAAAGCTCTGTTTAGTTGCATTTACAGCAGCTGAATTTGTAATATATTTAAATAACATGTTAACGAGCCTGAAAATAAAAACCCAAAATGCATGGAGACAATAATTATGAAACACAGCTCTAATCAAAATAAAAAAAAGCACTAGAACAAGTAGGTAAATGACTGAATGATAACTTCGAAACAAACAGTAAAAAACAAAATCAATAGACAGAAGTACTATAAAATATAACATCATAGAAGTATAATCAAGTCTAACCTACGCGATTCAAACATTAGTATATTCTGAAAGACTAAAAATTAAATCTTGTCTTGTCAATATGCCATGAAGAAAAGTATTCTAAAACTGAGAATAATACAAAAAAAAAACCACTAGATAACTGTTGTAAATAAGAAATGCCTAGACAAAACATGGGCACATCGAACAACGTAGCAGAAAACTCCATTAGGTAAGAGGAAGGCAGATCGACATAGAAAACCGTGTTTTGTTAATGTAAATAAAGGGGCAGGGAATAAAAAAAAATAGATATTCATTTCCAGACCGAAGGTTCAATTAAGAAGAGACTTATACCCGGTACTACACAGTACGTACATACAACAAGTAAATTGTAGTATGCACTTTCCTGTACTCTACATATTTACACTATTTTATCATTGAATGTGTATTTAAATTTAATACCTTTAAACGAGAAATTCTTGTACACATACATTATATTCTCGGAATCTCGGAAAAGGCGTCTATGATTTTCATATTATTTAATATGCAAGGGGTTCGGGGGCAATAAATCGATCTAGTTAGGTTTCATTTTTAGAAAATGTGGTTTTATCCGTGTTTTCAGGCAATGAAAAACTGCTACGATATCATTGACTCTTCTGGACATTGATTTGCGTGTAATAATAGTATTATTATTTGGAGCAACTAAATGCTTTAATGACACAGAGCTACTTCAGTAGATGGCGTTGTTAAGCAATTCGAAAATTCTAAGATATTAAGGCTTAAGTAAGTAAATAAAATAAACAATTAATTATCAAAAACTACTCAAGCTTAGGATGTGTCTTCTGTCAAGTCTTCAAGACTTATAAAACATCATTCGAAACTACTTGTGTCAACGTAATAAAATAGTTCTTTAAAAATTTGTACCTAGTTAATTAAAAGATTCTTTGCTTTTATGCATTATTACCAAAGTCTATATATCTAAGAATCAATATCAATCCTGTTTATCTTTACTGCCTTAAAAAAAATTAAACCACTATTTTTGATATTACTAATATTATATTATTTGTAAAAGTTTATTAGATACGGGGGGTAGGTTTACTTGAATTCCTACCTTTTGATTGTATGTTCAATCCGATAAAACAATTCTAGAACACCACATTTTGCTTTAGATCCAATATTCAAGAAATTATCTTGACAACTTTATAATTATATTCTTACAAGTTTATTGTGAAGAATACTTACTTGCAAAACGCAATGATTTGTTAAAATCCTTTTTTTTATGTCTTAAATATCCTCGTAACCTATTTCAGCCTAATCTTCTTTCATCTTTTTACAATCTATACATATAAATAGAATTGTTATTTACATGATACTTAAACACTGATTGTAAGTCTTTTGTCTGTCTTTGCTTATCGTTGAAACGACTGAAACGTTTTTAATGGTACTTTCAGTATAACATAGACGAGGTTATAAAAGAACATAAGGTAATTTTATCCTTAAATTTAAAAATTACCTTATTTTATTCTAAAATCAGAAAATCGGGATTTACACAGGAAATATTCCCATACGAACGAGGTCGCGGGTACAGCTAGTTAGCGTTAGCTAATTATAGCTCTGCAAGCATCTCTATCAACAGCTAATTATAAAATTCGTCACCTGGGAATAGGGCATGCAATTATCCGCTTATTTTAGTATCCGGATATTTCGGATAATTTCTGAATACTATCCGGATATATCCGAATATATCCGGATAATACGAATAATTATAATAACACTTTAAGAAGGCTAAATTCAAATAATTTATGAATTAAATCAATGTTTTTAATACAAAGACTCATTCAAAATTAAATTCAAAACTTCGTTAGATGTATCAGCGCGCTGCTATAAGCTTGATGAGTTTCAGTGAAACTCAGGGTGAAACTGTTTCACCCTGATATCGCATTTGGTCATGAACTCATGAGCAATGTTATTAGGGTACTTCATACTTTTTCACCACGTCGAGCTGGTACTGTATTTATCTGAAACCTAACGCATACGAATATTTCTGATCTTGTATCTCTTCTCGTAGGTATCACTGTTTTTTTTTTCGGCCGATGAAAAAGCAGACGGGCCAACTGATAGTAAGTGGTCAGCGTCGCCTATGGACATGAACAATACCAGAGGAATCACCAATGCATCGCCAGCCCTGAAGGAAAAATCTTTTTGCACCTTTTTTGAAGAACCCCGATGTTTCTCTTAATTTCCGAAGGTTGAATGGTAGAGAATGCTTTTAGCATTAAGTCAGCCTTTGTACTTTTTACATAGTTGTAAGGTTCTAAAGTTGTTTAAAATAAATAAATAAACCCCATGTCATAGCGCTCCGGGAATACCTCAGAAGGAAGCTCATTCCGCAGTTTGCACGTGCATGGCAAATAAGATCGTGAGAATCGGACAATAGAGGTTTTCCACGAGTCCAATCGGTGTGGATGAAACTTCGGCGAGTGGTTCAATGATGAAAAGCTGAAGTAGGCATCAAGTCAAACTATTCCTCGGAGCACTCACCGTTGTAAAGTCGGTAAAACACCCAGAGAGAACCGATATTTATTCTGACACTCGGGTGTTTTAACCTGTGAGTGACTCGTGGTTCGTTGACAACTCGGACCGCGCGTTTCTGTATAGCGTCGAATGGATTAAGCTGGTATTGTCCACCCTTGCCGTGAGGCCTGATCTGAGCTTGTGTAGGTGCCTCGCAGAGAAGTACTGCTAAGCCCGGTTCAGGACAGAAAGCTTCTTGGGAGATTAGCTTGGCTTGCCTTCTGAATGACGCCGATAATGCACATCACTAGAGACGTCAACTCCCAGAATCCCAAAACGTTTACTCACGATGAGCGCGGTACCCTGGAATTGAGGCGTTATGAACAATGGGGTTTTCTTAGCGGTAAACGCGCAAACTTGTGTCTTCACAGTCTCTTGGGAACGCCGGTATTTATAGGTTTCATAATTATTTGAGCAACAACAGTCTACAATTGATGTGTCGCTCAGATAGAAAACTGGCTACCCAACTGCATAACTTCTCAGAGATGGTAACTTCGTGAGAAGGCCCCTGTGCCAGACCCGGTCTTCATGCCTTAGCGATATCTAGGTTGACTGCCAGAGCTTTCCCATTGCGATCAAGAGCCTGAGCCCATCAGCACTTAAGATAAACTAGAAGATCACCAGCTAAACGACCGTGGCCAAAACCGTATTGTCGATCATTGATCACCTTATGATCTTCCACATATCATGAGATCTGCTTGTTATTTCTGAAGCAGGGAAGTTATCACTATAGGCCTATAGTTAGCCGGGTCAATAAGATCGCCATTTTTGGTCGTCTGGTCAAGTCGACTTCTAGGTAAACTGTATACTGTCACGTGTATATTTTCAAGGCAAACCCTCAAGAAGGAATCCTTGTTCCGGGAACACAACTATGCACGGATGTGTCCTTAAAAAGTCAAGTTGTCAGTAATGTTGACAACTAGAACAGAATTTTTTACTTCGTACTCTGTCACTCATTCCTTTCAGTATTTATGGGGAGTATACCATGCTAAAACCTTTGTCTTAACGATCAATAACCTGACTCACAGATGATACCAATGTTTTTGCGTCAAAGGAGACGGACCCTGCTCACCTTTTCAGCAGAGCAGAGCGAAAGAGTGAACTTATCGGACTAACTCTCGACAAGAAGAAAACCGAAATAATGCTTATCGATCTCATCAACTCTCTAGGAGTAGAGAACTTGCGTACGTTGAATTCGTCAACGAGTTTGTATACCTCGAAGGTGTACTTAATATCCAATCAAAGAGGATGTGGGAAAGAAATCGAGTCAAAAGCGAGAAACATGGCTAAAAATGCTATAAACAAATTAATGAAATATGGAAAGATCTAAAGATCTCTAATGTCACCAATACCAGCTCAAGACATTCGTTTTCTTGATATTTTATATGCCAGGGAATCATTGGCGCATAGAGCAAAAGAGTGAAAGAAAATAGATGCTTTTGAGATGTTATGTTCTATCAGGAAGCGTTGCATACCACGGTCTGTCAAGATTACCAATATTGGCTCAACGCGGCAACGTAGCTTCAATAGACTAGACTTACGAAGATATTATCAGGAAATCCTTGTGTTTTGGTTTACTGTTGCAATGCAATCGTCCTGAGAAGGTTGGTCACCAGGAAAAGTGAAGGGAGTTGATAAGAGCAGTGAATGCCAGTGAAGGACCTTCATCAAGGGCACGACCCTCAGTAATAAGGATGCGACACAGAAGTAAAGTATCAATTATAAAGTGATAGTGACTTTGCCTTTTATTTCTCCCTCCAGCAGTTCCCAACGCTGTTCGATTTCTGTAGTCAATTGCTATACAGCTGCTCGACTTCTGCTCAGTTTTTGAGCAGTGCTGTGCTTTATAGTAAGCTTGGCACGGCATGTAGATTCGCCAGAACCAGGTTTCTCCTCGAAGGAGCACCGGGAGCGAGTGCTCAACCAGTCAACCACCCAGACCAGACGTTGCCTTTATTACCTACCTACATATTATGCATTGATTACGGCATCTTTTCTGTGTTACTATTATTGAAATTGCGAACATTTTTAGGACATGGCTTGTACACTTGCATTTATTGTGAAGAAATATCGGGTTGGCGTTTCTTATTTGACATTAAGTCGTATTTTATGGGAATATTGTATCTATTCTACAGTAATACAGTTTAAAATGTTATATTTCGGTGCTTTTTACACATTTCAATTGAAGAAACGTATAAAATAATAAAATTAATTATTATCCGGATTATCCGGATAGTAAAAAGCCCAATATCCGGATATTAAATTCGACGGATATCCGGATAATTCGAATATCCGAATATCCGGATAGTAAGCCCTACCTGGGAATGCTAAACGTAACTTATCCTGTCATGGGGGTTGATCCAAGTAAAAGTATATTTGGGAAATTCTGGTACTATTTTAACTCACACAAGACGTTCGACAAAGCTTAATTCACATCAAAGCAATTGCACATTTTGAACTATTAGGTACCTATTAAATTTAAATATCTATTGTTTGAGTATATTGATTTTAATCGGACTCGGGCACGATGTTTATCACAGAGTAACATTCAGCAATCCCATCATTACAAAATGTCTGTATTAAAATCTAAACATTCCAAAAAAAAGGAAACATTACAATCAAGATGTGAATTAATTAGTTGATAACAGATCTTGATCGTAATAAATTCATTTCTTTCAGAACAACAATAAGAAATGTTGTCTTGTAAATACTAATTAGTTACATCAGGTCTCAAAAGTTCGCAAGCCCGTTGAAAGCCTGTGACCGTGTCATCTTTAGTTCTAGAAATACGTTGAAACTAATAGTAAAAGTAGTACTCTTATGAACTCCAGTTCTGTTGCAATAGCTTCATTGAGACTTGAGAATGAACGAGAGTGTCCTGAGTGATTGCGTCGTTAATGTGCTTACATACTTTGCCTCTTTGCAGTTATTACAGATTCGCTTTTAGTCATCTTATCTCCTTCTGTGCTTGCAAGCACTAACTGGTTGCATTTATCACTGCTATATGATGTATTCGGACTGAAAATAAATAAAATACGAGCAGTACTGACGTTTTAACTAACTTGTCTACTAATTCGACTAAATGCATTAAGCTATTATGCTTATTATACCATATTAGCCTAGCCGCTCACGAATATATTTTTAAATAAATAACAAAATAAGCATTTATTCTTATTAGGTACTACAATATTCTAAATGGGTATATTCAAGTTCTTTAGTCTGAGATTCAAAAGGAGGAAATTGTAGTCAAGGGGGAAAAAAAAAATCTGAATATTTAAATTTCAATAATCGCGAAATGGATATTAAAGTATTAAAAACACTTATTTTCACTGCCACTGTCCAAATCGGACGCACGTTTAACAAGATTAATGTGTTAATTATATACACCAATTGTCTGACCTGTTTTATGGACGTATGGACGTGGAGTTGTAGAAGCATAAAACTTCAACGAATCCCTCTTCTGACCTGTTAGCATCAGGCCGGGAAATAAAACAGTGAACTCTTCAACCTTTACATTTGTATTTATAAGTATAATTTCAGTTAATTACATAATTTATATCCAAAAGTTTACAACCATTTTTACTGTTCCATCGACATTGAACGACAGACAATATGTCAAAAATAAAAATATCTGCGGCGTCAAACCAAAATATTAACTACCAGCATCTCATCTATCTAAAACAGTTTATATAACATAATAAAAATACTCGTCAAACATACAAGAGCTAACAATCGTTTTATAGTATCTATCTATAAAATGTTCCCCATTTTTAGAACGTATTTCATAATACGTACTTTGCTTTAAACTGTTATAAAATATTATTAAGTATATTATAATGACATATTTAAGGCAGCCCCGCTTTCATTAATAAATAAACGAGAATAAAGTACCTTTCATTCAAAAAGATACCAGGGATTGGACAACAATGGCCTGCAGAAAATGTCAAAAATATGTTACTTCTGCGTATAAAATTAAAGCTACTCATTTGGACGTTATTTTGCGGAAATCCATTGTTATAACTTATGACGCAACAGTACCTACAAATACGTTACTTTTATCACAAAACACTGTAGACATGTGGAAATCGCTTTTAAAACATTGACTCGGTGTGTCGCTGGGATGTACAATCCTTAAATGTTTAATCCCGACGGTACTTCCACGGTGGTAACTGGTAGGGTAATGTACCCAAATGGCTACCACCTTCCTTATAAAATCTACCGCATGGATCCTTCGTTCTAGAAGCGCTCATAGCCCGACGCCTTGTGTTGATCCTCATTGACCCAGACAACAATATCGGTCAGTAGTTGGATGAATGACCACAAATAGCAAACATTTATTGAGGACTTTTGTGCTTTGGAGACACGTAAATCCGTCGGTCCCAGCTATCATTATCATTATCATTATCGCTTAGATTGGTGGAGCTTTACGCTTCCTAAGTCATGAGAAGAGACCAGTACGTAGATGACCACTAATGAGTTTAAGTCAATGAATACACAACTATACAAATATACTGTATCGTTAACACGATCTCTTTAATCAAGAGTAGTTTATAATTGAGTTAAGTGACTTTGTTCAGTATATTAACAGCGAAGCGCTACGGAGCGGAGGCGCAGGTGTTATTGCAAATTGCTATGCAGCGAATAAAGCTTGCACAAACTTGTTGTAAACTGTTTCGTCTATGCCGAGAGCTTTGAAAGAAAGTACACGGACAAATTTTAAGCTCAATTCACTAACCTCGCGTAGTTACGGTTTGTTTCAAATAAGAATTCGAGACTTGAAGCTTTTTAATTTTAACTTTTACTCTGAAACTTGTTTAATAATTTCATCAATGCCACTTCCCCGTCACACTAGTTTCGAGAAACTGAATATTTTATTGTAGATACACACCTCAGATTACAGATTTTGTTCTATAATCTGAGATACAGTCCTATCTATTATCTATCAAAAGTGTTTTGAAAACCACCATATCTTAAGTTAAGATTTCATTTTTAAAAATGTTTTTTTAACTTGGTAGTTATTCATTATATATCACGGAAATCATTTAAATTTAATTATCGTAATATTAATTCTTCGCACCGGTCAACTACTAGGATATAAAAGCAAGCAAAGCAACAACCCATAATTGTCCCACTGCTGGGCTCGGGGTCTCCTCTCAGAACGTGAGGGTTAGGCCATAGTCTACCACGCTGGCCAAGTGCGGATTGGTAGACTTCACACACCTTCGAGAGCTTTTATGGAGAACTCTCCGGTGTGCAGGTTTCCTCACGATGTTTTCCTTCACCGCAGCAAGTGATAATTAACTTCTAATACGCACATAATATTTGAAAATTAGAGGTGCGTGCCAGGATTTGAACTCGGGCCCCTTCGTTCGGGAGACCAACGTTCTACCGCTAGGCTATCACTGCTTCAACTACTAGGATATAGTGTCCGTCTATCAGACAAGCCAGTATTATATATCAACACAGTCGTAAAACAAGGTCGTTTGTGATAATATCTAGGTGTATCTAAGATTACCCTTCCGACATGAAATCCGATGAAATTCTGTAAGTTACTTAGTTTTTGCCGAAGTTCGCTATATTACGAGCCGTGGGCGGCTTCGCTCACGAGTTCATTCAATTACGTCACAATGGACGCTCTATAGCGACTATAACATTTCAAAACTGCGTTGTTGCACTACTATTGAACATTCTCTATACGTTTTAAATAAATTGAGTTTTCTAAATATAAATGTTTGAGTTAACAATAACTTTACGGGTATTATGCGATATTATTATGGAAAGTAAATAAATGCCAATGTAGGTTTGTTACACAACCGTACTAGGATTGAGTGTAGTGTTTAAGTACTCTGTATAGATAAGATATTAGTGGAGTTTGATGATTTGAATGGAAAAAGTCGAAAATCTAAAATGTGCCTAATGCATTGCTTTAGTGGTCTCAAACCATCTTTGCATTACCCTTTCAAATGAAACTATTTTGGGTCATATCGGTTGGATGGTTTCAAAGCCTATAAGGTATATCAGTACATTTTTTTGTGTTTTATATAGATTATAGATTTGGCTCACGTTGATTTAAAACGAATTAAATAAAGCTCAATAACAGGGTAACGACTTTAGTGATATAAATAAATAAATGAAGAATGTCACTTACAATCCAAAAAACTAAAAGATATCGCTATACAAACCAGCGCTTTATACCCATAATACTGTAATAACTCATAACCCGGTCATCATTGAATCAACTCACTCAATAAACAATAAATCAATAAACACCCACGCCACGCCACTCAACATTCAATTTATATTGCATCCCGCTCCCCACGCAAATCAAATACAGACTACGTAAACATACGGGGGAAGAAAAGTGCCAGCGTGTTGGAACGCCCACTACCCGTCTCCCACGCGGCTGGTGTTTGAGCGATTAATACACATTTATCATAATCAACTAAGTTCGGCTTAAACCTTCATAAAAATATATTTATATTTATATTTATATATACGACCCGTGTGGCGCAATGGTTACCATGCCGGATCGCCGTACCGAGGGTCCTGGGTTCGATTCCCAGCGAGGCGGAAATTTGAATGATGAGTTTGAATTTCTGTTCTCGGTCTGGGTGTATATGTCCTTGTCTATGTGTGTTGTCCATGGCACCCACGACACAGGGAATCCTAGTGTGGGGCTATGAGTGTGAAGCGTTATTTATTTATTTGTCTATAGGTCCTAATTTTGTGTTTTATTTTATGTGTATTTGGTAAACACGTGACAAACACTGTTATGAATAAAACGTGAAAAGTCTCCATCGATCCGAGGCCTGTAAAAATATTCAAGGTCAAAGTTGTCAAAAATGATTTTTCGTTTAGCTAAATGGTAAGTTTTATCAAAAAAGTATTTATGCAGAAATTATAGCAATTATGTATAAAAAATGTTTTTTCCCTTTTCCATAAGAATCACCATTTCTGAAATAAAGTGATTCGTAAAGTTAATTGCCGTTGTCGGGTGTCGGTAATGTTGATATCAGCTTAATTTTAATATCAGATTGAGTTTTACATAATTATCAAAGCTTTTTGCCCCTAAAGTTTTGTAAAGCCTTCGTGAATACAGCCCTCGGATTACTTGTGTGAACACTTAGGAAACTAATCAACACCTTTTATCACTGAGTTAATTAATGTATTAATCGCAGTGTGTCTTTGCAACTTTAAGACCTCTTATAATATGTAAAAAATCAGCTCTTTGAGCGAATCGATAAAAATCGATAAAGTTTTGTTTAGCAAGCACATAGGTGATTTTGAATTTGGTGAATAAATTACAATTGAAACGTCATACACACATGAGTGTTCTTGAATTCGATAGCGCTTTAAAATGTAGAATCATCTGACGTAAAAACGTGATTTTGCCAAAAGTGGCACATAACGTCGCAACGACGGTATACACGTATATTACAAAAGTTCACAAACTTATTTACGCACAGACATTTTGTCTTACTGCATCTCTAACAGAATCAGCTCACAGATAAAAAGAATAAAAATGTTTCATTTTAATAACATAATTATGCTTTACTATTTTTTATTACTATAGCATTTTTTTAATTCAATATTCTACAATAATATTGTAATATAATAATTTAAGCTATAAAAGTAGCTCTTTTCGTCAATCTAATTAGGCAGAAGCTCGTAGCGCGTAGCAGATTGCTACGATGTCTACGTAAACGCGTAGCATTCTGCCGTAGCCGCGTAGTAGCGACGAATATAAATAAAATTTTAGTCCACTATCCATTTTCTTGTCGCGAGTTGAGTTTTTGTTTTTGTATGACGAGTCATTTTCTTAATTTTACGAGTATAAAGATTATACCAAGCGAATAGGATCTCCATTATACCCACCAATGATGAAGCACGTCTTTAATTTTTAGACCATAAAATGATATAATTTATGATAAACTGATTACGAGTATTGCTGAACAAAAAATGATAAGTATGTATATGTATGTAAATAATTTTAAATCTTTATTATCCTGTAAGCTTGATAAAGCTGACAGCATCAGATTAACATTAAAATGAAACGCCAAACCAAAACCGAGACGGTTTTATCTTTTGAGAAGGGTCACCTCTACTTTGGAGTTTCGGGGTATACCTACCTTTTTATAGATTGATATCATTCCATTTAAGCCCTTAATCTAATTGCTCTGCGACTGGTATCGAATATTTGAATATTCGGTGAATATTCATCGATCTTACATAATTGAAAGAGTATAGTAAAATACAAACCCCCTGCAGCCTTGTTGGTAGTGATCCTGCCTGCGAAGCAATGGGTTCCGGGTTCGAACCCTGGACAAGGTAATTTAATTTATGTGAGAGATAAATATTAGTAGTCGGGTCTTGTGTGTTATAGTGATGTCTACAGTTCTACATCCTCATATTACTGTATTGAGTCTTTTATCTATACTAATAATATAAACAGGAAAGATTTGATTGTTTGTTTGCATTGAATAGGCTCCGAAAATACTGAACCGATTTGAAAAATTCTTTCACTGTTGGGAAGCTACACTATCCCCGGGTGACATAGGCTATATTATATTTTCAAAAAAAATAGGGATCCTTAATAAAACTCCAATAATGTAACCCAAATTGTAAAAAAATAATAAAACCGAAGCAAAGCGAGGGCGGTTACTCGTTTTAAAGATAAAGTCAAAACAGAATAACCTATTGCTCAACCAGTTTTTCGAATTGAAGCAATACGGTACAAAACGGATTGTACCGTGTCATCGTAATTAGTAAGCTCGGCAATTTCTAATCCGAAACCACCTTTACTGTTGATTAAGAGCTGTATCACAAGGGGAGATTGGGTTGAGCTACATTGTAGCATATGATTTCACTGGATTCGGTTTATTAGTTGCAATGAAACAGTTTACAGTACTGATCACTCAGCTATAATACAGGATATCCCAGCTTTTCCACAATGAAATAGTACTCGACAATGCAAACGAATGCACAGTTTATAAAGAAACCAAGAGAGTGAATAGCTTATTTTCTAATAATTATTATAATATTATTATTTTTAGTCATGGAAATCATTGATCTGATGGTAAGTGTCTTTTTAATCATGGAGATCATTTGATTATTGATCTGATGGTAAATGGCCACTGTCGCCCATGGACAACAGCGACACCAAAGGCATCACTGATGCGTTGCCGGCTAAAACGAGATTATTCTAATCTAAATTTTACTAACAAAAAATAACCGACTTCAAAATTACTCAAAAACTACTTGTCAGATCTCGTTCAAATTTATGTGGGACCATGAAAGCAACGGCTTTTGATTAAAAAAAAGAATCATCAAAATCGGTTCACCCAGTCGAAAGCTCTGAGGTAACAAACTTAAAAAAAAAACAGTCGAATTGAGAACCTCCTCCTTTTTTTGAAGTCAGTTAAACCTTGTCCAGAAGGGGCGAATTCGCCGCGAAACGTTACTATACTAGTTAATATACTAGGCGCCAGTACATCGCGTCCACAAGCATCGCGCGAATTCAAAATATTACGCGCGAGTCGAAATATTAGAAACGCCTTGTTGCGTCAATCTATGATTCTGAGTTTAAGGCGAGCGTATTCGACCGTTGTAGGCATTTTGTTCACTGCCCTTTACCCCGCTCCCCTGAGTGTAAACTCGACCGCCACGCCGTGAGCCGGCCGCGCGCGGCTGTGAGGTTAATGACCCCGTGCGTAGCTGTAGATCCTACATAGCCTAGTTGGTAGTGGACCTGCCTGCGAACTGCGAAGCGAGGGGTTTCGGGTTCGATTTCCGGCCGGGGCAAATATTTATGTGACAGATAAATATTTGTACTCGTGTCATGGCTGTTATTGTGATGTGTTATATGTGTAGTACATGCCACCCGCGACACAGGTAAATACTTGTAACCTACTGCGGGGGTATGAGTGTGGAAGGGTTTTATTATTATTATTATTATTATTATTATTAGTAACTGCTCTGAGTTGGGGTGTAAGTATACTTTATTTTGATTTATTCATTGGAATTTTAGGTGTAATAAAATAAGAGTAATGATAATTTTAGCTTATCCAGTGGAGACTAGAGGTGAGTGGAGACTGACTTGAAATTTTATGATACGAAACTGGCCAATGGAGACTAGAGGTGAGTGGAGACTGACTTGAAATTTTATGATACGAAACTGTCCAGTGGAGACTAGAGGTGAGTGGAGACTGACTTGAAATTTTATGATACGAAACTGTCCAGTGGAGACTAGAGGTGAGTGGAGACTGACTTGAAATTTTATGATACGAAACTGGCCAGTGGAGACTAGAGGTGAGTGGAGACTGACTTGAAATTTTATGATACGAAACTGTCCAGTGGAGACTAGAGGTGAGTGGAGACTGACTTGAAATTTTATGATACGAAACTGTCCAGTGGAGACTAGAGGTGAGTGGAGACTGACTTGAAATTTTATGAAACGAAACTGTCCAGTGGAGACTAGAGGTGAGTGGAGACTGACTTGAAATTTTATGAAACGAAACTGTCCAGTGGAGACTAGAGTTGAGTGGAGACTGACTTGAAATTTTATGAAACGAAACTGTCCAGTGGAGACTAGAGGTGAGTGCAGACTGACTTGAAATTTTATGAAACGAAACTGTCCAGTGGAGACTAAAGGTGAGTGGATAACAAATAAGTAGGTACTTACATACAAAATTGACTAATATCATCTAAATACTAACAAAAAATAACCAACTTCAAAATAACTCGAAAACTACTTGTCAAATCTCCCTCAAATTTATGTGGAACCACATGATACGCACCAGCTTTCTATCAAAAAAAGAATCATCAAAATCGGTTCACCTACAAATAAGTAGGTACTTACATACAAAATTGACTAATATCATCTAAATACTAACAAAAAGTAACCAACTTCAAAATCAAAACGAGCTTTTTTTTCAAAATGGCGGACTTGTAGGTATGCCAGGTTCCGTACAAAAATCTTCAAACCCTTTGGATAAGATATTTTACAAGTATGTTGAGAATGATAAAAAGTATAAGAATAATTTAAAATAAAATACCTAAAGATACGTAAAAAATAATAAAAACAAAAAAATTAAAATGTGTGCCATTCACACATTTTAGAACTTAGAAGTGAAACCTTCAAAAATTTTGTTTTCAAGATAATGAGACGAATGTAAAATTTCGGGAAGATGATAATTGTAGGTTTTACTATTCCACTCCACTCCACTCCACTCCACAAATTTTGACTTTTGACTTTTTTGCCTTTTTTGACTTTAGACTTTAGACTTTTTTGACTTTTTTTGACGTTTTTGACTTGACTGTTGACTTTTGACTTTTTTGACTTTTTTGACTTTTTTGACTTTGACTTTTCTTACTTTTTTCACTTTATTGACTTTTTTGACTTTTGACTTTTTTGACTTTTTTGACTTGACTTTTTTTACTTTTTTGACTTGACTTTTTTGACTTTTTTGACTTTTGACTTTTGACTTTTGACTTTTGACTTTTTTGACTTTTTTGAATTTTGACTTTGACATTTTTGGCTTTTTTGACTTTTTTGACTTTTGACTTTTGACTTTTTTGACTTTTTTGATTTTTACTTTTGACTTTTGACTTTTTTGAATTTTGACCTTTTTGACTTTTGACTTTTGACTCTTTTGACTTTTTTGACTTTTTTTACTTTTTTGACTTTAGACTTTTGACTTTTGACTTTTGACTTTTGACTTTTTTGAATTTTGACTTTTTTGACTTTTTTGACTTTTGACTTTTTTGACTTTTGACTTTTGACTTTTTTGAATTTTGACTTTTTTGACTTTTTTGACTTTTTTGACTTTGACTTTTTTGACTTTTTTGACTTGACTTTTATGACTTTTTTGACTTTTGACTTTTGACTTTTGACTTTTTTGAATTTTGACTTTTTTGACTTTTTTGACTTTTGACTTTTTTGACTTTAGACTTTTGACTTTTGACTTTTTTGACTTTTGACTTTTGACTTTTGACTTTTTTGAATTTTGACTTTTTTGACTTTTGACTTTTTTGACTTTGACTTTTTTGACTTGACTTTTTTGACTTTTTTGACTTTTGACTTGTTTGAATTTTGACTTTTTTGACTTTTTACTTTTTTGACTTTAGACTTTTGACTTTTGACTTTTTTGAATTTTGACTTTTTTGACTTTTTTGACTTTGACTTTTTTGACTTTTTTGACTTGACTTTTATGACTTTGACTTTTTTGACTTTTGACTTTTTTGAATTTTGACTTTTTTGACTTTTTTGACTTTTGACTTTTTTGACTTTTTTGACTTTGACTTTTTTGACTTTTGACTTTTGACTTTTGACTTTTTTGAATTTTGACTTTTTTGACTTTTGACTTTTTTGACTTTTTTGACTTTTTTGACTTGACTTTTTTGACTTTTGACTTTTGACTTGTTTGAATTTTGACTTTTTTGACTTTTTTGACTTTTGACTTTTTTGACTTTGACTTTTTTGACTTGACTTTTTTGACTTTTTTGACTTTTTTGACTTTTGACTTTTGACTTTTTTGACTTTTTTGACTTTTTGAATTTCGACTTTTGACTTTTTTGACTTTTTTGACATTTTTGACTTTCGACTTTTTTGACTTTTGACTTCAAGAAGTTTTCACTTCAATAATCATTTTTTCAAAACAATTTTCCATTTATTTCATAACGCGCCTAAATAAGGTATAACTTCAAAAAAGAAAACTGTCTCTCAAGCTCCCAGCCGTCACGACGAGTCGTTTGGCGACTGACACATGCTCAAGGGTGGTAGCTATCCATGCGAACCCCATGGAGAAATAATAATAGTAATAATGGTATTAAATTTAAAATCAATATTACCAATATAATCCCTCGAGGGGCCCTACCACCAGCGGGCCGGATTTAGTCGCCTTTTACGACACCCATCCGGCTTGGGATAGTATTAGATAATAATTGTGTAATTAGCACTTGACTTATACCAATACCCAAATACTATAATAGTAACTAAAGTATAAAAACGAAAAATTTTTATTATTTCAAATTACAGCAGTGTGGATACTTTGGACAGTACCTAATACGTAATATAAGTTCAGAAGGCGCGCGCGCCAAATTCGAAATTAAAATTAGTGTCGGAAATTCGACAACATGCGGCTGCGATGCCGATTAGCACAGGTCCTACCTCGAAGGCGACTGGCGCGAGAGTAAAATTGAGTAAATTAACGCGTCGGGCGTTTCGTTGCTCGTGGAAAGGGAAAAAATAGAAATTGAAAGGGAAGTTTTTCAAAATTTCAAATTATGATCAGAAAGAAATATTGGTATCTATAGGACCTATACTGTGGTATATTTTTTATTATCTGGAAGCGATTAAAACGCGAATAAAACGCCATTTTTATGCCAGATTAGACCCCACTTTGTGATTTATTTCTATCCAATGAAATAATTGCTATCGTGTATCAAGTATGAGGGAACGAAAGAACAAAGACTGTAAAATAACATATATTTTTTTTAGAATTGTATTATGTACCATTTATGAACAAAACACCTTCAAAAATACCATTTCTTTGGATAATATCGCCTTAAACTGTCGTTGTTGGTTCAACAAACATAGTTTAAACTCAGAATCATAGATTAAACTGCTATTGAAATTACGGGCCTTAATGTTAATACACTAGATTTAGTAATAAAGCCACCGATGGACCCGATCAATAATCTGACCTCGTTCACTAATTTGAAAACGCTGAGTCCGAAGGCCGGATTGCTTCGTCATAATATTTCCATTTACCCTACAGCCGTTAAGTTTCAAACATAGATTAACAAGTCGGTAAAAAATTTACAGACTCGGACTATCTTACGAACAACATTATATGACTTTCGTATAAACTTTGGGCAACTTTTTCATCGCAGATTATTTTATCCTTCGGTAGGTTGCACGGATATAATTTAAGCTATCATTATTATTATAATTATGTTGCTACGCTTGAAAACTGGACTAAAAAGGGTCATCGATATAACTTTACGGATTAGGGCCAAGGTCTTTTATTTATTATCAGCTAAATCTATACTAATATTATAAAGAGGAAAGATTTGATTATTTGTTTGCATTGAATAGGCTCCGAAACTACTGAACCGGTTCAAAAAATTCTTTGACTGTCGGGAAGCTACACTATCCTCGGGTGACACATTATAGGCTATATTAAATTTTCAAAAAAAATTAGGGATCTTTAATAAAACTCCAATAACTCCAATGGAACCCAAGGTGTAACAAAATAAGAAAACCGAAGCAAAGCGAGGGTGGTTACTTATTCATAAGGAAAAAGTAAAATATTGGATATCTTTTGTAAAATTTCTGTTTACAAATATACCTATTAGACTATGATCAAAGCCAACGATTAGTTGAATCGAACCCGCGACAAGCAGAAAGGGTCGGTTAGTTAGGTTGTAATAAATTGAGCTTACACAATCACCCAACCTCCCCAACATTAATAATATCATGGGCCGCACTTAGTTATATTAAATTGTCGCCAGAAATTTCGCAGGTACTTTGAACACAAAAGAGCTACCGTATAATATTATATGAAACTTACCCTAGTTTACTAATTATAGGTATGCTTGTATTTTAATTAAATTGCGAAGCATTTTTTGAAGGCGTGTAACAGGATAATTTCAAAAATTGCTCCACGGATTTTCATGCAGTTTTTAGCAAGTTAAACAGCGATTCTTGAGATCAAGTGTGGTGAGAAAGGCTTCGAACAAAAGGTTAAGGGCACGCCCTAAGGCTCTTATTGCATTCACGTATTATTCGGAGTATTATAGTTACCCATAATCGATGGATAAAAATATACTCCCTCACTCAGATAACACTTTTACTCAAAAAGTATATAATAAAACCAGAAGAGCTGAAATATCTAGTATTTTACATGTTCCTTTAAGAGAACGTAAATCATTTATTCTGAAACTTTTGAAAATAGAATCCTGGCAATTAACATAATTTTTGTACATATTTTTTTTTGTGTTTTATTAATTCAAATCACATATTAACTATTATCAGACCAAAAGTTTCGTGGACGAGCGACTAACGTAACTGAGTTCTGAATTTAAATCTCTTGATCGTTGTCGAACGTAAAAAAAATACTTTGTTCGAAATTCAAACGTTTCGTAACTTTCGTAACGTGAACATCATGAACATCTATACTAATATTATAAAGAGGAAAGCTTTGTATTTTTATATTTTTATATTTTTGTATTTTTGTATGTTTGCAACGAATAAACTCAGAAACTACTGGACCGATTTCCAAAATTCTTTCACCATTAGAATGCTACATCATTCATGAGTAACATAGGCTACATTTATTACTAGAAAAAATTAGGGATCCTTGCTAAAACATCAGTAACGTGAACCAAAGTGTGAAAAAATTTGCTTAAAAATTTCTTTCATCGCATACGCTGCGGAAACTATTGATGATAGAACAAAAAAATGTTCTACAATATTATAGAACATATCAATATCTACAAAAAACCTCGCGATAGTATATGTCCAACTATTGTCGTTATGTCACTATAACCACTTTTTACATTTTAAAAGTTAATAAAAAAGATGACCAAAATCAGATCATGAAAACCATACCTTTGTTATTAATCCTTATCCAAATAAATCATTTCATATTCAAAACTGTTTGAATACCTATAGATAACTTTTTGAATTACTCAAATCGGACATTCCATTCAGAAGATATTACGTAGTAAAGGAACTACGTGACAACGTACAGCGCGGCCGGACAGCTCGCGCATGTTCCGCGGATCCCGATTATGTATCACGGGGAGGAGAAGGGAAGGGAGGGGAGGGGAGTGGGAGCGGGAGCGGGAGAGGGAGAGGAAGAGAGAGGGAGAGGGGGGAGGGAGAGAGAGAGGGAGAGGTAGCGGGAGCGGGAGCGGGAGAGGGAGGACACGGAAACTATAACGGCTAAGAACGGCTGTACCGATTTTAATGATCTCTGATTTGTTACATTCTTAGGCGATACGAAGTTCGCCGGGTCAGCTAGTTACCAATAAAAGTGGGAGGAAACGTGCTCTAGTTTGCCCGTACTTAACGGACAACAACGTCATCTTATGTACCTAAGGGAGGCCATACACGATCAAGTGTACTTGATGAATTGTCAAGCGGACTTGACGGGACATCCAATGGCTACTTCAAGTCTACTTGACCATACAAAACCCATTAAGCATACTGGATGCCACGTCAATTCCGCGTCAAAGACAGGTCAAACTGCAGAATTGACAATATACTTGATCATGTATGACCTCCACTATTTAGGTACGAGTATGTAACAAACTTCCACGTGTGTATGCGAGTGGCGTGTAACTTAAAGGTGCTGTAACACTAGTTAATTTTATATTGTAAACTGTTTTAAAGAATTTCAAGCAGCAAGTGTGGCAGCACCACTTGAAGTAAGCTGTGTCGTTGTCTAATCGTCCCATGTAGAAGCGGCCTATGACGTCACAGACGTCGTAGTCTCCCAACCCTTGGCATTCCACCCCTTCAGTCTACAGCTACGTAGAGGCTGAACTCTACGTTGCAAATAATTATACGTTCTTTTCTTTGTTCGCTTTATAAGATTGCTTTTTAAAACAAAAGTAAGGCTGTTGGAAGAAGATTGGTATTGTACACCCTCTATAGAGTAAATACAATTATTGGAACAACAATAAATTGACAACAAATCCTTTTCATTTCATTTTGAGAAAAGGATTTCTTTAACATTTTAAAGCGCTTTCATATCATGATATCATGTTAACGTAATGTAAGATGTAAATATACTAGTGGATTTTCATAATGTTGCAAAAACATTTCAAAATCGCTATTCTGCCATTCGCAGTATTCTGCCTATAAGTGGCTTTTAAACGTATGCTTTGTCTTTCATATGATCTTTAAATAAGTTTAGTTGTTTAAGAAATAAGAATTGTATATGACGCAGAAAGGGGGTATTTATTCTACGGTGTTGGTTATGAAATGATATTCCTTTTACTTTGCTCCATGATATTATATTTCCATTTCTCCTAACGTTCACATCAATACTTCCAAGTACTTCAACACTACGTGATCATCCGTTCTATGTTATTGACAATTCCTTCATCTAAATATGACATGTCGTTTCTTATATGCCAACCTCTGCATCGGACAGGCGTTGTAGAATAAAGAGGTCCGTCCCTGGACCTTCACTGGAGATTCGTGGCCTCACCGACATATATTTCAGATCAGTGTCGTTCTAGCATCGTCGCACTACCACAACACAACATAATATAAATGGCTTGTACCAAATCATAAAAGTATTAAATTTTCCATCCAATACGTCGGAAAATAACATGTAAGAGATGAGCTAACAGGCAGACGGATAGATAAATAATACCAAACCCGAGTGAATTCAAGGAATCCAATTTTGCATCAAAGGAAATTCCTAAAAAGTTTACCGCCCATGTTTACCACGATGGAAGAGTACAATCTGTATAACAATACAATATAATATTCTTTATTGTGCTTAACCAACGATAGTAGTAAAAAAGCGTTGTGTTGTAAGCCAGTGACTTACACAACAAGTTATAAGTTACTTACTGGCTTAAAATAGTACCTACTGGTGACTTACAAAGTCTCAGACGCGACCTGGCACCTTAACGTCGTTCATTTGACGACCCGTGTGGCGCAATGGTTACCATGCCGGATCGCCGAACCAAGGGTCCTGGGTTCGATTCCCAGCGAGGCAGAAATTTGAATGATGAGTTTGAATTTCTGTTCTCGGTCTGGGTGTGAATGTCCTTGTCTATGTTGTGTGTTGTCCATGGCACCCACGACACAGGGAATCCTAGTGTGGGGCTATGAGTGTGAAGCGTTATTTATTTATTTATTTATTTATTTGACCAGCTGATGTACCAAGGGAAGGAGAAGTTAGGTATGACTCCAGTATGGATAGATCCACTACGGCTGGATAAGAATCTATCCCGGGTGTCCTCGCTCGGTAAGTACTCTATAAATTCAGATAGCTCTATTGAACAGCAACGCATTTAGTTATTTATTGAATTAAATACTAGTAGTATTTTTCTTTACGCGTTCTTAGTTCAAAAATGTTTATGTCGAAAGAAACTAAACTTAACTGAACCTTTACACGCAAATTAAAATTAATTTTTAGTAAGTTTTGAATTAATTTATAAGCCGAACAATCTGTGGTTTTAAAACAAAAAGGCAAAAAGGCGTGGGAGTGTCGGCACAGAATTACCAGCTGCCTGAGAGATTATTAATGTTCTTTCAAAGTATTCCCTCTCAAAAGACATTTCCCTCAAAGACAAATTGTTACAAGAAATTGTTATAACGGAATCCATTAAGGCCTGAAAACCTAGAAGCGTGATGGACTGCAATTACAATCAGAAACATGATTGTAGCTAGTACCATTATGACCATGGACTGTTCCTAATTAATAGCCAAATGACTAGATTTTATTTATTTATATACTTTAATGTACCGTTAAAGCTAATTGGTATAAAAGCTGACTTAATACCACAAGCATTCTCTGCAAGTCGACCTTTGGTTTAAACAGAGAATAGCGAAGGCAAATGGAATGTAAAAGAAGAAATAGAAGAAGGAAACGGAATACGGAGAATACGATAAAATATTATAATTAGTGATCATAATTAAATGTAATAGATACGTATAAGTACTAATAATAATATTATGAGCATGAAAATAAATGACAATATTATTCTACGAAATAAATTGAAATACATAAAATATAGAGTATTAAAGAATACATAAGGTAAGGTAAATACATAAAATTAAAATCTACTAATATACTTCTTAAGGTATGTTAGCCATCAATGTAAGTTGACGAGACCTACAGGAAGCTTACATCCCAATTCTTCATGTAGTGTTCAGTGAGTTTGAAGCTCTGCTTACTATAAGATCTTCTTAGGTTATCCGGTAGGGAGTTCCAAAGCCTAATTGCTTGCACTGCATAAGAGTTAGAGACATAACCCGAGCGGTGTGAAGGCAAGGAATTGACAAAATAATGAAGTACGTGTTGGATTTGCTTTACTATAAATGAGAAATCATATTAAGTAATTGTATATGCAGATAGGTATTTAATCTCCGTTTCTTATATACTCAGATGAAGGAATAAAAGGCTTATATAATAAAACTTATATTGCATTAATGTTATTTTTGCACCCTAACAAGCGATATATGAGGAAAATAATACCTATAATCCGTTCACAAATCTTAGAGACTAAATTGACGTTTCATGGGTGACCAATTTCGGGTGCAAATTAAATAGTGATGACCATGAACCGAAAAGTAAATCGGAAAAATTTTCACAACTTATAAGGAAGGTCGACTATTTGTGTGATTATTGAAGAGTCCCTAAAACTAGTATAAAAACAAGTTTAAGCAAACATTATCATTAATATATCCATAATATATTTGCCCTTACTTACTAAATTTATAAGTTATTTTGCTTACAAGAACGAGTATTTGGTTATGGTTACATTCGGTATACAGCTAATTTTATACTATTTACCCGAATACTAAATATCTAGGTAGATATGAGTGTTGCTACTAATATGTCACTATTCTTACGACATAGTTTACGATTCAAAAAACCGGAAAAGTAGATCGCACAAATTTAGCTGGTATCATTATTTCGAACTTTGACATTAGTGGTTGTCATTTTAGTCTCTAAGATTTGTGAACAAGGTATACATACTTCAAAAACAAATATATTCTCTAGAAACGAGGACAACTTGTGAAATAGGATAGCGGATCCGTATTTATTCCCGTATAGCTTGCTTTCTATGGCGCCGTGGCTCGTATCGTCAAGCTAAATCGATGAACCGAGCAAACCATTGCGAGTATTGCGAAAGCGTGACGTTTATCCGAACGAGCGTACAATTTATTTGCAATTTTGTTTTTGTATTAAATCCCGGCTCAATGTGATAAACGCGAAACAAAAATAACATTGCTATGTCGCAATAAAGAGACAATACATATTTTTTTACTTTATGGTATAACGTTAATATGGAAACTACAACCTTAACGTTAAAAATACATTATTACTAGCTGCCCGGACAGACTTCGTTCTGTCAAAAGGTTTTTCTTATTTTGAGATGTAAGCTATCCTATCTTTCAAGTCGGATCAAACTGCACACCATGGGCGTAGCCAGGGGGGGGGTTTCGGGGGTTCAAAATTTTATGTGCTAATAAACCCTTAAAAAACATTTTTCTAGACGTCATTCCGAATCGAATGAGCTATCGCACATATTTTTGGGAGCTTTATTTCTATTAAACACGTATTTGAACTTTTTGACTAGACTAATAATAGATGGCACTACATACGTCGTGAGAAAAAATAAAGTCTCAATTTTCTTTAGGGTTATTGCCATGTACTTTTTTTAGTCGTTGTATTTTCTTGAAACACACCCCCCCCCCTCCCCCGAAACTTGAACCCCCCCCGAAACTAAAACCTGGCTACGCCCATGCTGCACACGGTGTGCAAATTTGATTAAAATCGGTTCAGCAGTTTAGGAGTCCATCGCGGACAAACAACGTGACACGTAATTTATATATATTAAGACTAGCTGCCCGGACAGACTTCGTTATGTCAAAAGTTTTTTTTTGAGATGTAAGCTATCCTATCTTTCAAGTCGGATCAAACTGCACACGGTGTGCAAACTTGATTAAAATCGGTTCAGTAGTTTAGGAGTCCATCGTGGACAAACAACGTGACACGTAATTTTATATATTAAGATTATCTGTGCGGCTTGTGTCGATTCTAAACGATCGACCGAGTTAAACAACAGCGGGCGCGGTCGATGGATGGGTGACCGGCCGCTAGTGGCAAAAATTTCTTGAACGTTGCTTCGTTTGTAATAGTCTGGCCTGGCCTCTCCAAGTGAGTGCCAAGACAAGCCAAAAAGCAGACAATGATTATGTGAGAAACGAACCATTATTAATGGGATCAATTGCGTTACCAAAATGAACCACGATATTTTTTTTTTTAAATATTAATTAGTACGATAATTTTATCATGGTGATGATGATGATATTATCTAGTACTTAGTAAATGTTTTAAACTGTATAAGCACAAGCGATTTAAGAATAAATCATCCCAGAGACCGAAATATGTGAATACATACCATAATAATACAGCTGTCACAGACTTTTTGTGGACCTTTTTCAGATTGATGAGGAAAGCCTTTCCGAGCGCGAGAAAAACGACATTTCCCTATGTTTATTCTATTAAGAGCTACATTTACGATTCAAGACTTATATTTCATGCAATTTACATAATACAAAGGGAACAAAGAGAGATATTGATCTCGACATTGGAGTTAGTTAGCTACGTGTTTTTGACGTGATAACGTCTATTAAAACGATGAGCGCCGGGCGCATCTATGAAAAAATGTAGCGTTCCGCGAGCGAGAGAGTGGCAAAAGCGAGAGAGAGGCACTATCAGCTACGATCGGCGTATCGTAGCCGATGCCGTAGGCGAGCCGTAGGCGATCGTAGTTGAGTGGAGTGGAGCGGAGCGGGGTGGAGCGGAGCGGAACTTTGTCATGACGTTGTCACGTTAAACTACCGTCCGTAAACCGACTTTACAGACAACCATTTTTTTATAGAAAAAGCCGGCAAACGAGCTGACGATCCACCTGAAGGTAAGCGGCCATCGTCGCTAGTAACATCAGCAACACCAAAGGCATCACTAATGCGTTGCCGGCCAAGGAAGAAAGAAGAAAAATAAAAAAAGAACTGGCTCTCAAGCCCCCAGCCGGAACATGACGATGGTATTTGAAGAGATCAAACTTTACAGAAAACTTCTTCAAGTGGGTCAATTTCAACAAACACGAATTTTGCCTAATTACAGTGGCGAATTTAAATTTGCTGTTTCTGATAAATTTTTTTGGCTTAAATAATAGGTAAATATTAGTACTACTTAATCATATACTAGAGATCGAAAAAAAATTATTAGTTCATGAGATATTTCCATTTGAAATTATCAAATGCCACCGAAATTATTAAAGGACCACCGGAATTAAAATCCGAGCCACCGAAATTGATTAAATTTAAACCTGCTGTTTCTAATACATTTTATTTGGCATAAATAATATGTAAATAGTAATAATAATTAGTCACATAGTAGAGATCGAAAAAAAAATCATTAGTTCCGGAGATATTCTCAAATTACATTATCAAATGCCACCAAAATTAGGACCACTGGAATTAGAATCTAATCCACCGAAATTGATTATGCCAATGAGGAATAATAAAGGCAAGATCATCTAATACTTTAAACTCTATAAAGATACATTTTGAAGAGTAGGAGTCTAGATGAACGGACTCTTTTTAGCGATGATTAGACACGCTTGAGTTTCTGTGGCCTATTAGACCAGTGCCGATAGCTTCAAAAACGGTAAAAAGTGAAAAAATATATATAGTAGGATGAAAACCATTGCAAAAAGAAGAGGATATAACAAAAATTAAAGGAAAAATAATTTACGGGCGATCTAAGGTCGGGAGGGGGGATGGGGGGTTTAAGGGTAAAAAACGGTTTATCTCGATTTCCAGCAAAACTACAAGTCCTATGGAAAAAAGTAAAATGGCAAAGTTGTAGGTAATAAAAAGATCTACAATTTTTGTATTTACACTTTTTTACATAACCTCAAAATGTATGTGAAAAATTCAAATAACCAAGTTTTTGGTTTTTTATTTTTATCTTTTACAAAAAAAAATTTTCACGAAATTTAGTGAAAACTTACCGTTGTATGTCCTTAACATACTGTAATTTTTTTTATTTAAAATATTTCTTTTTTCACCTTGTTTTGACTTAATATCGAAACAGCAACCTAATTTTCAATCGAAAATTCTCACGTCAAAATATCTATTTTTTTTTAAATCAGTGAGATTTTTATTCGTTGGAATCTCTACTTTCTAATGGTATATAAAAAAACTATAAACTACTAACTACTACTACTACTAACTACTAACTATAAATTACTATGGTAAATGTTCTCCGAAAAGGCAATGAAACGACAACTATTTTCGCATGTTTTTTGCAATCTTTATGTTTTTGTAATTGTTTTGTCTAACAAAGTAACATGAAATCTTACATTTTTCGATTAATTAAAGTGTAAATTTTAATAAATAGCTCAAAATTGTACACAATGAATGAAAAAAAAAATTAAAACTCGAATCCGAAATTTTTTTGCGAAAATAGTTGTCGTTTAATTTTCACCAAACGTGAAAAAAATTTTTTTTTTGTAAAACAAAAATAAAAAACCAAAAACTTGGTTATTTGAATTTTTTCACATAAATTTTGAGGTTATGTAAAAAAGTGTAAATAAAAAAGTTGTAGATCTTTTTACTACTTACAACATTGCAATTTAACTTTTTTCTACAGGACTTGTAGTTTTGCTGGAAATTGAGAAAAACTATTTATATATAACTATACCCTTAAACCCCCCCTCCCCCACTTGCCGAGCTTAGATCGCCCGTAAATTATTTTTCCTTTAATTTTCGTTATATCCTCTTCCTCTTGCAATGGGTTTCATCCTACGATTTTTTTTTTTCGTTTCAAAAATTATCGGCACTGGTCTATACACGTCCCTATGCGCTTTGATTTGCCACCGGAGCCACCGAGATTAGGCCACCGGACTTAGAATTAGAGTCAAAACTTGAATTTTAAAGAACACCGTTATTCTCAGGTTAACTTTTATTTCACAGTTATGGCTGAAAACCTTTAATGGAAGCCTCCATAAAATTTCTTGATAATCTGCTTTGTAGTTTTACTAATATACATGACATCGGAATTGGATGATTTTGTATTCCTGCGCCACCGCAGTGAGTACTTACGTTTTTGACAGGAAAATTACGAAGCCAGTCGGTCATCCTAATACGCAGTTTGCAAGAGCACAACTGAACGGTGCGGGGAGAGCCAGTAAGGTGTCTTCCAAATCGTTTCGTAACAAGATATGAAGTATACAAAATGCGCCACCGGTATTGCTTTTTTTTGTAGGACATTTTTAAAAGATGTTTTAAGAGCTGTTGCACTATGTTAAATTACTCCGTAAATATATATTAGTTGTGTTATTTAATGTATTTCTAAAAAACATTCCTTTTTAATAAAATTTATTTACCAAAAAAAATTAAAAATATAAAATATGTAAATAAATGGAGGTCGGACAGCACACCGGAATTAGATTTTAGGTCTTAGATATTTTTTTATTAAGAATCTATGTATTAAATACATCTGAATACTTTGCTATCATGTAGATCACTATTTAAACTACCTATATAAAATTATGCATAATTGTAGTTTACCTCCACACATTAATTTTCAACCTCACCGTCTCAAAAATGCACTTGGGAAATTCACCCAAGTATTCATCTTTGATGTGAAAGTATTAGAATAATTAATTTCGAAAATTTATAACACAACTTTTCAGTTTGAAAAAAAAATCCCCTTCAAGTCACTTTTTTTTTCAAAAAATTTGCCATTTCGTTGATATGCATTTTCAAGAATTCCGACTAGGCTTAAATTTTGAGGAATATGTTGAAGATAATCGTGTAAAAATTTCATTAAAAAATAATGTGTAAGTACTTATTGAGCAATCGCGAGTTGAAGTCAAAATTTCTGTATTTTAACGTATCGAGAAAAAAGAGGTTTTTGCCATTTTTAACCATGTTTGGCAAGTCTAAAAACGGGTAAAAATTAACTGAAGGTGCCCCAAGACGTATATAATCGAATAAAAAAAGTTCCATGCGGTTACCTTTTTGTGATCGGTTTTTTGATTTCTAGAGCACTTTTTAGGGGTGCGCCGCAGGCCTAAATGGAATAGAGCTGATTCTTTCCATTGTCAGATTTAACCTAATAGATACCCCACTATACGTAAACAACAATAGCCTCGATCGCTGTATAGTCCAGTGCCGATAACTTTTGAAACGAAAAAAAATTATAGTAGAATGAAACCTATTGCAAAAGGAAGAGAATATAACGAAGATTATAGGAAAAATAAATTACGGGCGATCTGAGGTCGGGAAGGGGGGGGGGAGGGGGGGTTTAAGGGAAAAAAATGGTTTATCTCAATTTCCGGAAAAACTACAAGTCCTATTGAAAAAAGTTGAATGGCAAAGTTGTAGGTAATAAAAAGATCTACAACTTTTGTATTTACACTTTTTTACATAACCTCAAAATTTATGTGAAAAATTCAAAAAACCACGTTTTTGGTTTTTTATTTTTATCTTTTACAAAAAATATTTATTTTCCACGAAATTTGGTGAAAACTTACCTTTGTATGTCCTTAACATACTATAATTTTTTTGATTCAAAAAAATATTTTTTTCCACCTTATTTTGACCTTAAATCAAAAAAACAACCTTATTTTCAGTCGAAAAATCTCACGTCAAAATATCTGATTTTTTTTAAAAGTCGGTAGTCCTCTTGTTCGTTGAAATCTCTACTTTCTAATGGTATATAAAAACCTGTACACTACTATGGTAAATGTTCTCAGAAAATGCAATGAAACGACTACTATTTTCGTATGTTTTTTGCCATCTCATATGCAATCAATGAAATCCGAAATTTTTTTGCGAAAATCTCTACTTTCTAATGGTATATAAAAACCTATACACTAATATGGTAAATGTTCTCAGAAAATGCAATGAAAAGACTCCTATTTTCGCATGTTTTTTGCAATCTTATATGCAATCAATGGAATCCGAATTTTTTTTGCGAAAATAGTTGTCGTTTCATTGCATTTTCTGAGAACATTTACCATAGTAGTGTATAAGTTTTTATATACCATTAGAAAGTAGAAATTCCAACGAACAAGAGGACTACCAACTTTTAAAAAAAATCAGATATTTTGACGTGAGATTTTTCGACTGAAAATAAGGTTGTTTTTTTGATTTAAGGTCAAAATAAGGTGGAAAAAAATATTTTTTTGAATCAAAAAAATTACAGTATGTTAAAGACATACAAAGGTAAGTTTTCATCAACTTTCGTGAAAAAAAAAAATTTTTTGTAAAAGATAAAAATAAAAAACCTAAAACGTGGTTTTTTGAATTTTTCACATAAATTTTGAGGTTATGTAAAAGAGTGTAAATACAAAAGTTGTAGATCTTTTTATTGTCTACAACTTTGCCATTCAACTTTTTTCAATAGGACTTGTAGTTTTTCCGGAAATCAAGATAAACAATTTTTTTCCCTTCCCCCCCTTCCCGACCTCAGATCGCCCGTAATTTATTTTTCCTATAATCTTCGTTATATTCTCTTCCTTTTGCAATAGGTTTCATTCTACTATAATTTTCTTCCACTTTTTACCGTTTTTAGAGCTATCGGCACTGGGCTAGTAAGTGTGTGAACAATTACTTATTAATCGTATTATATTTTTATGTTTATTGTTTTCTCCTTCATGGCTGGTAATAATTCGTTTTCGCATATTGCATACCCTGTTCACAAATCTTAGAGACTAAAATGACAACCACTAATGTCAAACTTCGAAATAATGATACCAGCTAAATTTGTGCGATCTACTTTTCCGGTTTTTTGAATCGTAAACTATGTCTTAAGAATTGTGACATATTAGTAGCGACACTCATATCTACCTAGATATTTAGTATTCGGCTATATAGTATAAAAATAGCTGTATACCGAATGTAACCATAACCAAATACTCTTTTTTTTATGCTTTTAGCAGGCAAACGAGCAGACGGGTCACCTGATGGTAAGTGATCACCGCCGCCCATGGACATTAGTAACACTGGGGGCGCCACCAACGCAAATATAATAATAACCAAATACTCGTTCTTGTAAGCAAAATAACTTATAAATTTAGTAAGTAAGGGCAAATAAATTATGAATATATGAATGGTAATGGTTGCATATACTTGTTTTTATACTAGTTTTAGGGACTTTTCAATAATCACACAATTAGTCAACATATCTTATAAGCTATGAAAATTTTTCCGATTTACTTTTCGGTTTATGGTCATCACTATTTAATTTGCACCCGAAACTGGTCACCCATGAAACGTCAATTTAGTCTCTAAGATTTGTGAACGGATTATACCCATAACGACGGCGACAATACCTATAAAGTGATCGTTCATTGTTAACTACTCACGTTCGTACGTGGCTACTTGACGACAGGCCGGCTTTCCTATTCTATTCGAGTGTTTGTTTACTGAGATTAACGCTGCGGAAATTTATACGAGTAACAGATCCACAAGTTTCACGTCTCGAAAACCTTTTTAATTTACATCTTCAGAATTCCACTCAATCATTAAAGCACTGATCCAGCGTAAAACACAGATTTAGTTACTTTAGAGTTTAGATAATTACCGTTAGATTTAATGATCCGTTTGCGACATTATATTAAAGTGCTAATTTTGGTTAGTAAAAACTAACACTCCTATGTTAGCTTACATAATGTACCTATCTACTTAATGAGTAATGCGTGGTCCGACACGCATTGACCGGTTTTTTAACTATATAATATCATTGGGTAGTAAGCTGTAACTATGCTCCTAATATAATTATGTCTAAACTCGATCAAAATTAATTCATTTATAGTCATGTAACATTTGAGACTATATATTTTGACATTTATCAAGATGCCCTAAAATAATTATATATCTTTCATGCAAAAGCTTTGTTATTTCGTAAAGTAACCGCCTAAAGGTGTACTTCATTACCTCAAAAAAGCAATTAGGAATTAAATTCAATTCGTCTTAGTAACATCATGGAACTCATTTTGCGGCTCGAATAGATTTTCTCTCTGAGGCAACTGGAGTGGATATCATTGGAGGCGAGATTGAAAAACTCATTATTGATTGCTTTGAGCTCAGACATATGAAATTGAAATTGTTGCACAAGATTTGAGTTTGTTAGGAAAGTATATTGTTTGGTCTTCCACAAGCGAGCCGAGAGCCCCACATACACACAAACACATACACTGAACATCGTGGAAGGAGTATACTACTTAACTTAATACTTAGCATCAAAAGTGTTGCGGATTTTCAAAAAGTCATAATAAGACTTGATAAAGCTTCTGACATAATTTCAAAGGTTTTGTTAAATTATAAGTTTTGTTAGTTGAAGCGAGGGGTCGGGACCCGGCTGGGGCAGATATTTATGTGACAGATAAATATGTTGTACTCGGGTCATGGGCTTAGAATAAAGAATAAAGTCATGGGTGTTATTGTGATGTGTTAGGTATATGTGTCGTCCTTGCCACCCGCGACACAGGTAAAAACCTAGTTACTGCGGGGGTATGAGTGTGTAAGCGTTTAGTACCTACCTAGTTAAAGTTAGTAAATAGTTAAGGGAAAACCGAGTGGCTAGGTATGTTCATGTGGGACGTACATAAGTACCTTATTATTAAAATGATACGGCTCTAATCTCGCACTACCAGGCTTGCTGGAAGGCGACTAATGAAAATTTTTCACTCCGGGGAGTTTTATGTAAAGGTAGACCTTTTTCTTTATAGCGCGATATAAACCACGAATTGAAGTTTAATATGTACTTAGTTAATATATAAAAGTTTAAATAAAGATAAAGCTTTTGGTCAGTAAACGAGAAAACGAGTTGAAAAATGGTGTTAAAAATAATTCGAGTACCAACCTCCTTCTATACCTGTGGCTCTACATAAATTCACATGTTCTGAAAATTTGGACATTTCGGACGAAATATTAAAATTATTATCTTTAATCAATTTAAGCATATGGCTAATTAGTTTATCTAGCTAATGTGTGGCTGTATGTACCACCCAAGTACCAAGTGAACCCAAGCCAAGAGACTAAGAGAGAGACACCCAGATGTGGGACAGTTAAGGGTCGTGCGAATAATTTAATTACTGCTATAACACTTACGCCCCAACTTAAAGTCACTAATGGTTACTTAAATCGCTCTTTAGTACAGAATTTGTATGGTGATTTTTTACTAAGGAGCGATTAAAGTAACAGTTAGTGACTCTGAGTTGGGGCGTAAGAGAGAGACGCCCAGATGTGGGACAGTTATGGGTCGTGCGAATAATTTAATTACTGCTATAACACTTACAGAGTTACACATAACGCGAGATGAGGCTAAATATTCCACTTCCCAATCGATAAGCGTTAAAAATAAGTATCACAATATAACTTAATGACTATCGCGTCCCGCGATCAATGCCATTCGGTTTGAAAAGAGATTGGAGAGCTGAAACTTGAAAGCCACCCTTTTATTAATATCTTTTCAATCTTTCAATGGGATTCACTGTCTAATCTGTTTTCGTGAATTGACGAATTACTGAGGTTTCAAAGATACCGTAAAGTTAATGGAGTGAGTGGATTATGAAAAGTTTGATTATTTTAAAGGTCTATCAAGTTTCAATTTTATTATGGTAGTATAGTTCAACTTATTGTTAGCTATTAGATATTTAACATTAAGAATAATAATGTTGAGCTTATCAATTACCTACTTTTATTTGCAACTACTTGGTCTAAATTCAAAAAGGGGCACGTAAGCAAGTTATAGTAACTACAACCTACTTAAAACTTAACTCATCGCGGTGGATTGAACACATTTACAATGATACATACACGTGTTCTCAAGATATTACATATTTTGTATTTGTACAACGCCGATAGGTATTTCGTCCTCAATTTCATTTATAGGATCGCGGTCACGACTGAACAGGCTGAAATCGTTAAACGGTGTAATAATGCATAGTTTACCCGTTGCATGCAAAATGAAAACAGTTGGACATTAAATTTTATCGAAAATGCTCACATCCAGATCCTCAACGGCATTCATATAGATAGTTAGATAATTATATTCATTTGAATCCGTTATCCAAACTCAAAGTTTTATCGAGCAGAGTATTCGCAATAAATTGACCTTAAAATAAAAGAGGCACCCAATGAAACGGAAAATGGTCTTCCAAAAGATCTGTCGGAAACACTTACTTCGCATTCCGGCTCAATGATGTAGGATCCATTGGAGAAGTACTTCTTGGGGCACTCCGACCACGGCAGCTCTGCCTGAAAACTCTGCGCGAAGTAGAACAGGCACCACGCGATGATGGAGTTGTAGTACAACGCCACATTGAAGGACACCACCGCGGAACTGATCCCGATCCCACCCAGGTACGGAGACACCTGGTGCCACACGCCGATCGCACCCTTCCTCAGCCGCTGACCGATCGCCAGCTCCAAGTAAAATATCGGGATCCCTTCGATCGCCAGCATAACGAAGTAGGGTATAAGGAACGCGCCGCCACCGTTCTTCTGAGCCAAGTACGGGAATCTCCACACGTTTCCCAACCCAACGGCATATCCCACGGTGGCGAGAAGAAACGTCAGCTTACTGTCCCACGATTCTCTCACGCATTCTGTTCCCTCCGGCTTCAACGTGGCTGGGTCCTCGGCCGAGCTGGCCTTGCTCGACAGCGTGCCTGTGGACTGTCTGTTGGGGCTCGTGTCCTCGAAACCGACGTTGGTAGCTCCGTACATGACATGGGTGCGGTGTGAGGAGTGTCCGTTCTCCATCGTGACCAGCCTGCCCCGCAGCTCCTTCATCTCCATCCGGTCCAGGGACCGCTGTGCGTAAAGATCCCGCGAACTCTGCCGCCTCATCAAATGTGCCGTGTTAGCCATTTCGCTAACCTTTCTAACAGTAAATGTAAACCACTAATAAAATCTCTTATACTAATTATTGTCTTGATATTGTCATAGTATACTTAGCTTAGAAGGACTATTCTTCGTTGTCGTGGCACATAATGATTTCCGAGATGCTGCTCAGAGGAGATCCTTTGGTTTGAGTGAAGTACGATCGGTGATTGACCATTTTAGACGACGATTTAACGATTTTAGCGGGTTGGTTATTGATTAATCACTCGCGATTTTTCTGTCATTGGATGGTGGAATGGATGGGCATATTTTTGCAGGAGCCCGGGGCGGCGGACAAGGGAGCCGCACGTTACTGGCGGGAAAGCCTTCTGAATGGGGTGGGAACTCTATATTTGGCACGCATGCGCGAAGAAGTTTCTTGTATTATGAAACATTGATAAAAGGAGTGATTTTCCTTTCGGTACTTTGGATAATACCTACGGTTCGTCGAAGCTTTAGAGCTCCTGAGGCTTAGGCAAACTTAAAATTAGGGTAGCATTGCCTATGTCATACCCCCTAAGAGAATTTAGGTTATTTTAAACTGAATGTTATATGTCCACTTAATCCCTTAATCCACCTCGACTTTTTCGATATTCTAGATTTAGTCCACAAACCTATAAAACAATTCTGAGGCCATTCCAAGCGCTTGAATTCAAAATCTTATAATTATTTTATAGGCTAATATATTTTTTCTTCAATATTAGGTACAGGTATTATACAATTTATACACCCTTTTTGGTTATACAGTTAATTGCCAATACAATGTGTGTTGTATGTGTGTATGTGTTTATAGAAACAGCATAACAAAACGTAGTATGAAGTCGTCTTTCTGCATGTATCCCTATTCTGTGTGATAAGGTGAAAGGTTCACTTAACTATCGTTACATTGCTCTCATTATAGTATACACGGCTATAATACCTACAATAACATAGCGACTGCCGAATTCAAAAGGCTTATAGAACAGACTGAAAAAACCGCAGACCTCAAACTGAACTCGTTATGCAAATAAAAGCTTTTCGTAACAATAAAGTTCATCCAAATTGGGATTAACAAATAAAAGTACTATATTTCTTATTTTGCCCTTTGAGTTTTATTATAGTATAGATAACACTATAATATTTTTAGCGGTATTGGAGCGGGTTAGAATACCCGGATGGGTGACGTAAGAGGCGACTAAATCCGGCCCGCTGGTGGTAGTACGGCCCCTCGGAGGGATTATATTGATATAATTGATTTTAATAGTTCATTAAAAACATTTTTACATTGACAACCAATTTAAAGGACCTGGGTTCGATTCCCAGCGAGGCGGAAATTTCAATGATGAGTTTTAATTTCTGTTCTCGGTTTCGGTGTGCGTCCACTCCTTGTAGACTAAGAGCCGAATTAGAGGCGTTTCTGCACCCATCTGCTTACCGGATAACAATTGTTTTTTGTGAAATATCTTGGAAATATCATATGTAAAAAAAAGTATCGCGAGTGGGTTACCTAAAAAATATGTTCAAGGCTATCATTAATCTATAATACAGGGTGTTAGGTAAACAATAAAATATAAGTTATATTAACCCTTTTTTTGTCTTCCTTTAATTTAAGATACTATGTTGCCTGAAAGAAATTGATCCTTGTAAATGACCCTTTCAATTGGTATCATAAAATACAGGGTGTTTTTTTCACATTTTACAGGTTCGATTCCGGCTCAAGCAGGTAATTTATCCAAAATCTTTGAATGCAGTTTTGCTTATTTTTTTTTCAATACAATGTTCCATCATTAATATTCAGGGTACTTTTCCTCCAACCACATTTTTTTCCACCTTGTAGATTAATGATAGTCTTGAACATATTACTTATCAACCCATTCGCGATACTTTTCTTTACATATGATATTTCATTTTAAAAAAAAACAATTTTTATCCGTTAAGCAGGTGGGTGCAGAAACGCCTCTAATTCGGTACATCGGATCCTGTATTACTACATACCTACTATCTTTGTGTGTTATCCATGGCATGGGGGCTGGGGCACCCACGACACAGGGAATACTAGTGTGAAGTGGAGCTATGAGTGTGTATTATTATGTTTTTTTTAAGTTAAGTTTCAATTGTAAAATCCTTTGTTGTATGTTTTGACCGTACCTAAATGTGGGTAATTTAGGAGAAATACGATATTTGCGACCAATCTCAGATTACACAGTAAAGCATCGTGAAAATTAAATTACACCGAAGTCAGGCTGAAACCAGGCAATTGCTCGTATTGGTATAATAGTGTGGAACATTTCGGAGCTGTTATTAATGGAGCACTCCACGCTCGTCGCTCGCTCCACTCATTATATTTATAATAGTTCCGACTTTCCGAGGTGCATTGAGTGAGACGGTGATTTATAGTCATTTCTGTGAATGATGATAACACCCCAATCTCAGCTTAGGATAAAAGTGCTCAGTGCATTTACCTACCACTGTTTTTAACAATTCTCCGCTCAAATTAATAATTACCTAGTCAAATTAATAGTAACCTAACAGGTTAAAAGACCTTTTTAACCGACTTCAAAAAAAGGACGAGGTTCTCAATTCGACTGTACGTTTTTTTTTTATGTTCGTTACCTCAGAACATTGGACTGGGCGAACCGATTTTGATAATTCTTTTTTTAATCAAAAGCTGGTGGCTGTCATGTGGTCCCACATAAATTTTATTGAGATCTGACAATGGCCACCATATAGGTAAGTCTTAAATTGTATGTGCGCGACAAATGGATGAATAGATAACTCAATATCACGCCAACCGATTTCGATGATTCTTTTTTTAATCGAAAGCAGGTGCTTGTCATGTAATCCTACATAAATTTGAACGAGATCGGACAAGTAGTTTTTGAGTAACTTTGAAGTCGGTTATTTTTTGTTATTAATAATATTAATAAACTTAATTATTAATTATTATTAATAAACTTGGTACACAATGTATAAAAACATTAATTTAAATTAAATTGGTTTTATGTGTTTTTTTTGTACTGGTTTTAATTAATTAAAGGAATGTGGGAATTCTGGGATAAAAAATAGCCTAAATAGGTAAGTTTCTATTTTTTTTGGAAAATTGTTGCTCTCTATCTTCCAGTGAAACTCCCATTAAAATCGGATCAGCCATTCCAGAGTGAGCCTAGAGTTATTTGTCTTTGTCTGACAGACAAATATTTAAAAAAAGTTTGTTTGTAATACAATTATTTAAAACTCTTGAGAAAACAGTTATTTTGAAATCATAGACTAATTTCCTTATTCCATCTATGTATGTAGGTACATTGGTATATTCTGTGCCTAACTGACATGTTTTTTGATGTCAGTGTCAGAGATGTTAAACTGACAAGTGTCAATGTCAAGTGTTTCTGCTAATTTGCCGACTTTGATTGACTTTTCTTCACTCTTGAGAAGAGCTCGTGTTGACGTTTCTCATTTTATTTTACCTTGATAATTTTCGGAGATACTAGGATACCAGACAAACATGTCGATTGTGATATTTCTAATTAGTGTTCGTAAAAGATAGCCCTTCATTCGCCGTCATTGTATAAATGGATGACGAAATGTATTGCTTACAATGGTTGATACCTGTGTTGCTAATACCGAAACCCGTAAACCCGGCGCTAGTGAATACGCACGTAATGTTCATGGTGTTATATTTAATTGGTTTTTTTCTGGAACGAAAGCCGTGTACGGTTTGCAGCGTTGTGTTTTTAGCGGCGGTGATATCAATTTGCTATAGTGGAATCGGTAACTGTCTGTTCTGGGCGACTCAGTGCGAGAGCGAAAAATACGACACCTAGTGACTTCCGGGACCCCCGAGTTACCTTCCAAGTGCTCAAAGTGCAACCAAGTGTTCCTTTCGCCACAAGGCTGGAATTCCGCCAAATGTGACAATGGAAAGACTCCGAACAAAAAAAATGAGTTTGTATATTGTTGTAAATAAATACCGATTTTTATTTACATTTGTATGTATAAATAGGAAGGGGAATTCTATCGAATTAGTTCCGTAATGTATTTATACACCGGTGATGTTGTTATGTTGATAACTGAAATATTGTGATGATAATAAATGTACAGTTAACTATAGTCATAATGTGAAATACAAATTCTGTTTTAAGAAGTGCTGTTTTATTATACACTAGGGTTTTACTAGTAGCTTTAACTACCTATGATATCATTGATAATTTTATTTTCATGAACTTGGGAACTCAGTGTGTTAATCATCTGTCTTTAGGTACCTTTTAGAAGCTGTACAGTACAAATGTATAATTAAGCTTCTTGGTCAGCACCAATGACAGACACAAGTCATTACTGACCCGACGACTGGAGAGTAAATAACTGTCACATAAATATCTGCCCCAGTCAAGAATTGAACCTAAAACCTTACATTACAATGTTGCTACAGGATTCTGATCAGTTTATTTTGTTTATTAACTGCAGTCTCAACCGTAGGATTGAAATAATGTGTTTTAAGGGATCCATTAACATAAGTTTATGGAAAAATCGGACCGCTTATAGGATTACTTCAATATCCATTTATCTGTCCATCTATGAGTCTGTGAAGACACTCAAGACTCTTCTCAGGAATAAAGTATGAAGTTGAAGTTAATATCCAATAGTCAGTTAAGTATTATGTGGCCCGTGCTGTTGCCATAAAATCCTAAAAGCCTAGGGTAAATTGAACAATGGGTGAATGTTATCATGAACATCAATTAATGATATTGCTATGATAATAAAGCCTTATCACTAACTACAAAGTCCCTCTGATTATTATTGTGAAACTGAACATAATAAACACATAATCATAATCAATACTATAATAAAACTCAAAGGGCAAATTTTCCATACATTATTTTTTTATATTTTGATTAGGGACTTAAATAATGTTACAGCACAAAAATATTTTTTTAGAATTATTGTCTGCCTATCCGGGCATGACATGAAAACCCTTGAATGGATTTTGATGAAAATTGGTAAAGTTGTTATTTATACTCTGGGTCATATTTTAGAAAACTTTTTATCTCGGAAAACTAAAAGGTTTCCCTGGGAAACAGGATGAAAGTGTTTGGAAAAAATTTAAAACAACCGATTTGCAACAAATGTTCCTTGCTTAAATTATAAATAAATAAACGCAATTGTTACTATACTGGATCGCCATGCCAAGGGTCCTGGGTTCGATTCTCAGCGAGGCAGAAATTTAAATGAAGAATTTGAATTTCTGTTCTTGATTTGGGTGTGTGTGTTCTTGTCTTTATGTGTTGTCAATGGCATCCACGACAGGGAATCCTAGTGTGGAGCTATGAGTGATACAATTAAATGTAAGTATATACTAGTTAAATAATAAACCTTACATGGCTTTTTTTGACTGATATCTAACGAGAACAATCATGAAGAGCGGCATAACATGCCCACCGAAGCAAGGTAGCGCTCATGAAACACATCTGTCGCTCGCGCTACCGACTGAGTAGTCGGAATCAAACTCCTTATGGTGGTCACTCACGGTCATTCCATCGCGTCATTTTTGGAGCCACGCCAAACGACATAATATGTCAAAATGGCGCGATTGGACATACAAATTTTTTAAATCACGCCATCAGTTTTTCACATTCACGATCAAATTTTGGCTGTACATCACGCCATTTGACGCGATGGAATGACCGTGAGTGTCCACCTTAAAGACTCCTTGGTTACAGAACAGAATTACGATGTCGTCAAAATAATTTGAATCATCTAGAAAATAGGATTCTACCCTACACCCATCAATACCGCCGCTTCGGTAAGACTTATTATTGAGGAGAGATGCCGAAAGAAACTCCTTAGCACTTGACTTCCACAACAATTGTGGCACAACCCAGACCGCAGTTGTATGATAATATACATTATATTACATACTTAATAAATATTGTTGTAGCTGAACGGGAGACGCACTAACAGTTTCTCCAGGGTTCGATATTATGCCAGCTGATGTAATGAAATGAACATTATTAAAATTTTGTCATGGACAGGGAACGATGTCGGCGGAGCCCAACTTCTGCTTCCCCTTTTGAAGAACTTTTTACGATTAAGTTCTGTCATAGACTTCTCTACTTTTTTACAGATTATTTTACGAATAATATTAATCGTACCTACTGGAGCGGCTTAGAATACTAACCCCAATCCCTCGCCGGACGGGTGTCATAAGAGGCAACTAAATCCGACCCACTGGTGGTAGGGCCCAACGGAAGGATTATATTGGTAATATTGATTTTAATAATTCATTACCACCATTACTATTATTATTTCTCCATGGGGACCACCTGGATAGCTACCAGTTATCTTGCTTAAGTCAGCTACCAAACTACTCATGTTCCAGCTGGGACTTGAGAGCCAGTTCCTTCTTTCTTTGTCGGCAACGCATCAGTGATGCCTTTGGTGTCGCTGGTGTCCATGGGCGACGTTAGCCACTTACCATCAGGTGGATCGTCAGCTCGTTTACAGGCTATTTCCATAAAAAACATTTTTTTATATACATTGTCTGTATAATATACTGCCTTCTATTTTAGAAAAGAATATCAAGGTTAATAAATAAGAATATTCATCATTGTTCTTATTTTCATACAATTATTATTTATTGGAAATAAAGTATATTGAATGGTATTTACTTAGTAAGGTGAGATGATGAGCTTTATTATGCTAAATAGGGCCAATATTCCCTTACATACTAATTTCGTAATTTTTTTATAATATTAAATAGGTACAACTGAAACAAAGGACAAATAAATTATATTGTATCTTAGATTTTTCTGCAACAAGGAATTAGGAATCAGTAGAAATAAAACTAAAATGTGTTTATTCAAGCTGTTTATTGTTAAATAATGTTATGGGATGTTACAGATGGTATATCGTTCGCATCTTGACCTGAATTCAGATATTGGTGTACCTTAACCTAAATATAGTGAGACACTACCTGAAACAAAGAAAAAATGTTTTATTACATCTTCAAATACAATAACTCAAGGGTTTCATTTTAAATGACTAAAAGTCTGCACATTGCCCACTCTAAAGATGAATTTAATAATGTTTAATTTGTTTGTTTGTTTGTTGTTGCATATTTAATTTTGTGGTCTACCTGAAAAACATCAAGGAGCCCTTGGATATCCCATTTTCAGAACAAATTTTGGTCATGATAGCATTGCAGTTTCCTGTTATTTATTTAAAATAGAATTATAGTTCATTAAAATATAAATTGTTTTATACAATTGTAATTTGGCTTTGTAAATGACAGGACTTTGTGTGAGGACATGTTTGTTCTACTATGCAGTATGCCATTCTAATAAGGAAAAATTGGGCATTCTAACAAGGTGTGACAATGTTAGAACTGTAGTAGAATATGGAGCTGGCACCGTGCTTACAGTACAGTTAATATTCACTGAAATTGTAAAGTTGCAAAACAAAAATATTTATACATAAAGACTGACAAACTAGATGTCATTAATAAAGTAAATCCATTTCAGAAAACGATTTCCACTACAGCGATCTTTTGAATAAGTATCTAAAAAGAGGTTATGTTCGCAGTTTCTTATTTACCTACAATTTCTTAATATTTTCCAACTTTTACATGTATACTTACTGCTTCTCATCGTAGTCTTCTAGCTTCACGCTCAGACTCGAGGAGTGTGAGGATATCTCCATCACGAACTGGCCCCTTTACGTTCCTGATGATTTGACGGCTGGTTTCTCCGATGAACTCAACTTTGACCTGGGTACACTGCCCCTGAGATCCAGTACGGCCCAGAACCTTGACGACGCGGGCGAGAACATTGGGCTTGTCCATTTTATTAAAATATCGAGCTGACTTGAGAAAATACACGTGCACCGCAATTTGGCGTGTACGGAAAAGAAAGAAAAAAAAAGCGGCTAGACCACAGACAAAATATATGACGTTCAGCCAGCATTTGTTTGACATTAAGCCACAGACTGCTTCATCAGTGTTTTATTTAACTTATATCTGTGGAATACTTCTTGATTTGAGATATTATTTTTTATTATGTAATAAAGCTGTATTTTATAAAGCCAAATTACGACAGAGTTATGATAATCTTATCATTTAAATAAAACAGATTACCGGTACTGGAATACCGGTATTGCTACCGTTATGTTAAAGACGATATACGTCGCGCTAGTGTTATTTTGTGTTATTTATTACTATATTTTAGAACAACTTAATCGATTTTCATGGGCAATATGAGACTCTTCGGAATGGTTTCCAATGGAATGGTATACAAAATATCATTCCTGCCTTTCGCCTTAGATCTGCTCATCATCATTCAATTAAGGATCATTTAAGGATAAAAAGGTATTAAAGCCTAACAGCCATGAACAGTATAAAAGTACAACACTAGTTATCGATAATATTAAGCCCATCACTAGTTGTCGGCCTTGTCGGTATGTTGGCGGCCTTGTTTCCGGTTTACCACAGATGGTATTAAATTAAATTCGCACAGAGTATTTAAAACACTATGGCTCATCGTTTATCCTGTAATGTTGGTATCGTTTATACTGAAATGTTTACCTGAATTTTTAGCTATAGACAATGTTCTATGTGGCGTCTCTTAAAACGTAGTGATTAAGTACTCTGTGCTGCTCATCGTAACTTTGCAGCGCTCACGGGAGGTCCTTTCCTTCGTGGTAGAGGACTAGAGGCCATAAAGTCGTAAAGGCATTTGCAGTTGAACCCTTATTTACCTAGACGTTAATTTTGTCCCTCTCAAAGGCCCTTTCTATTGCATGAGATATGTATAATTATATAAATGAGAAAGAAAAACAGAAAGTACAGTAAAGGATCATAATAATGCAAAATGTATCTCCCAAACCAATGGTTTTCAATAAAATCCAATGAAGTTATTTTTTATCTTAGTTGTTTTATTTACAATAATAAAAGAGCATTCATATAAAATCTTAATAATTCTAACAACATTAAAACGTCGGTTTGTAATGAAACACTGTTGAAAAATGTAACATTTTAATTAAATAATGTCTCTCATCCGCAAACATTATTGCAAAGCCGTCCATTCTTAATTTGTTCCATAATTTACTCTCACATCACACTTAGCAACTAAACACCACAGTTCTCACTCACATGATCCAATAAGAACAGGGAACACATTGCGATCGTATTAGATATTAGGCACTTGGCAGACCTTTAACGATGACCAATAACTCACTTTGAACGCATGCCATATTTCATAATGTAAAATAGAAAAATTTTAGTTATCTGTAAAAATTGGGGTGTTGTCAGGAAGTTGGATATATACCTAGCAGCGTGGTATCGGAATTCAAATAACTGACTAGAGTATCCAGTAATTGTTATAATAAATTCATTATTGCACGCCTCACAACGTGCAAGCGTGTGGATGTGGCTCTACTCTCAATATGCCACTCTGTGTCGATTTTATAAAACTACGATTTCAACTGTTATTGTAAGGTGTTTGGAAGACTGTCCTATTCTTATTACGATCATGCCACAACACTAGCGCCGCCCGGCGGCTGGGGACGCTTCACACTGGCGGGAATCAACTCCCACACCGTGTTAATCGTCACCAGCGGATCTCTTCGCCTTCCTTAAGCGCGGCGACTGTTTGGGCGTTTTAGGTGATTTTTCTGCAAATAATAAAAGGTGTTTAAATAATGATATAAACTAAGTGACGATATAAATGTTTAAATGACAGTCTCTTGTATTTTTAACAAATAGACTGGCAACTGGAATAACTGGCAACTTGATGACAGGTGATAACTGGCTGCTCAGGGCAAGCAGGCAAGAAGAAACCAGGTGGAAAGTGGTATGAGCATCAAAAAAAAAAGGTCTTAAAAGCACTAACTTAAATAAAATAGCTTTTACAAATACACAAACATCGGCAATTCTCTTCTACAGATTTGTAACAACATCTCTAGTCATACCAGTCAACATTAAATGGCATTCCTGCCTTTTATCATATCTAAAAACACTTACTAAGTTGGTTGACGACTTCCTTAGGTAACCAGTCGTAGTCAACATCGTTGGCAGTGCCGGTTTCGAGGGGCTTGGCCTGCGTGGAGCGAGGCGACCGGCGGCGGGCGAGCGACGACAGAGCTTGTTGACCGATCACCAGCGTCAGGACACAGGCGGCTCCGAGGAATACGTACAGGAAGAATGTCTCTCCGTCAAGACCCTCTGACACTTCCACGATGTTCACTGTTTGGTTGTATACGGCTTCCTGATGGGACAACACAAGTTTTGCTCGTTAATAAAAATTATCGGTTTATTAAGATATTTTGATTTATTTCGTATACCTTGGTAGTTTCAAGATTAGTATCAAAAAGAATAAGTTTCATGTTTCTTAACCTATCTACAATTTTTCTGCAGGTTAAAGTCATGTTAATTAAATTGAAACACAAATAATGAGTATGTGTATTGAAAATAAATCTATAAGAAAAGCTTTTTAAACACTTGTGTACATTCATTCATACAAATGAATTTATTATACAAATATATGATTATGGTGACGATGATAACAACGACACAAATTCTAACCTGGTAAGCATTTCCACTAGCGTCTCTGTAGTTAAGTTGAATGTTGAGGCCAAATGGTCGCCCTGCAAATGCTTCGTTGGGGATAAAGGAGTAGGCGAAAGTGGCTTCCTGCTGCGGCTTCACTTCCAGGTTATACGGCAGAGCGGTGAAGTTTTGGATGTAATAGGTGTAGTCCATGGGGTATCTGAACGAGGCCTCCATGGTTTCCACGATGTAGTCTTCAGATCCCTTGTTGATGAAACCAACCAAGAACTCGACTGGGTGGCCGGCTTGCAGGTCTGTAAATTATTATTTTATTTTAAGTAAAATGGTATATTACAATTTATGAGACCTCTTGAAAACCTATCAGAAAAAGTGAAATGAACAAAATTATAGTCAAATGTAGATCCTGATTTATGGTTTTCCAGTATAAATTAATTTAATCTGTTAGAATAACTAATTATTAGCTAGCATTTAGGAATAGGATAGCTTTGAAAATTGATAATTAAAAACATATTGACATTTTTCATTATTTTATGAAATCTATTGAATCGAAACTAGTCAGAATCCGCTTACCAAAGGCATTGTCTCCATAGTTAGGCACAGGCTTGGTGAACAGAATGGTGGTATCAATGTATTGTGATGACTTTACAACGGAGTCATCATCATCAATGAGAGCATCCTCCCCGACCACCTGGTTGTCTTCTCCTTCAATGTCCACTACATCGTCTAGCTCATCCTCCTCAGCTCGAGCTAGAATTGTGTTGGCTGTGGACCACATAATATTCATGTATTATAGATATAAAAAATAATTTCTTAAAACAAACTTAAATACTGTGTGGCGTAATGGTTATAACATAAGACTGGTGTTTTAAGGAGTCCTGGGTTTGATTCCCAGCAAGGCAGAAATTTTAATGAGTTTAAGTTTTTGTTCTCAGTATAGATGTGTGTGTCAGTGTCTTTGTGTGTTAACCCTAGTGTGGGGCCATGAATGTTTATCATATAACATATCATTAATTTATAAATACTTTAATCTATTTATATTTGTACTATATAACTTTTAAATTTAATATAAATATGATAATTGGCAGCCAAGTGTAAGCCTGCATTAGGGCAAAGGTTTTCAGTAGCAGATGGTGTAGATGTGAATTAATATTCATTTGTAAAATCAACTTATATCTCTACCAATTTTTATATGTATTTGTCAACTTTGAATAACTAATAAAACCCCCAGAAATCTACATAGTACTTATATACACTCCATGTACATAGTAATACGAAAATCTAACACGACTTTCTATACATGTTTGTTTCATGTATATCCAACTGCTGTTATATAATATCTATGTTAATCTTAACAGTCACATTTTTATAGGGATACAGTGGGACAATATTTAGAATACATTTTAGACATACCGTTAACATCCTATCAGATTCTAATTATAAAGCGAAAAATAGGTTACAAGCTACAAGACATTTTTTACTTTAAATATTACAAACATTTATGAAAGAAAGCATGCTCCATTTATAAAAATCTACTGTTTTCGCAGTAACTTTCTCATAAATAAATAAGCTAAATTACGTGCCACGTACGTAGGGCAAACACTTTCTACTGAAAGTATTGAAATCGAAGAAACTAAAATGTCTTACCATTTTGAAAACATAATAACACGGCAGGCAGGACTAACAAAGTTAAATATAACACCTTCATTTTGATATTTAATATATTTCAATTCTTTGTTAGCAGTTTTGTGTCTGCTTCAAACCATTCACTTCACAAAATACAATACGGCCACAGCGGCAAATAGTCAACCATGCCAATGCCAAATTTCATTTCCAACTCGATTGACGTGGAACCATAGAGCTTGAAACCGTGGAAGATTAAAAAAAATAAAATGTCAATAGTGATGTCGAGCTTGGAAATTGTAAATCGGTAATCCAAAAACCGAAAAAATTAAATTACGGATTTTGTTTTAAGGAGGTGTTTTAATAAAATTTAACATTTACACATGCTAGTTTGAAGCAATTATGAGCATGCGCAGGCAGTCATTTACTTAACTGAGTGAAGTGCAGGTGGCAAATTCTCCGTGTGTGCTTGTGTTGTGTACGTATTCAAAAATGTATTCATGTGTACGTAACTTGCATGTGTAATGTGTATCACAGCACCTTTAACCTGTGAAGATTTTTTAATGCTACTATAATTATAAATCTGAAAAACTGTACTGATGTTTAGGATGATTGTTAGTCTTTCGAGCAAAAACTACTAAACGGATTTTCATGAGATTTAGCACACAGGTAGACCATGATGGAGTAAGGGTAGAGCACTAGCTAGTTATTATTAAATTAAAAGACACATTTTCCTATGATTATCATCTATTTAGGTACGCAAATAATGTTATTTTATTTTTAAAATACTCATGCTGGCAATCGTGAGTCTAGTTCTGGAGCTTAAATCGTTTCCTTTCAGTGGACTCCTCAATAGTTATTAGATTTTTTGTCTCGTTGCAAAAAAAAAATTAATATAGGTCCATCTAACAGTAATTTAATATGATTTATTTGATTTGCTGTAAGTTACATATTATTTTGTTTTATTAATTTATTTAATAATTTATGTACACGTGTGATGTCTTTTGATGGTCTAAGGCGGCGGTGAACATTTATCGTCAGGAAACACGTGTAAAAGTTGTTAGGTAGGTATATACCTACCTACATATTTATTAAAGACTAGCTGACCCGGCGAACTTCGTATCGCCTAAGAATGTCACAAATCAGAAATCATTAAAATCGGTACAGCCGTTCTTAGCCGTTATAGTTTCCGTGTCCTCCCTCTCCCGCTCCCGCTCCCGCTCCCTCTCCCTCTCCCTCTCCCTCTCCCTCTCCCTCTCCCTCTCCCTCTCCCTCTCCCTCTCCCTCTCCCTCTCCCTCTCCCTCTCCCTCTCCCTCTCCCTCTCCCTCTCCCTCTCCCTCTCCCTCTCCCTCTCCCTCTCCCTCTCCCTCTCCCTCTCCCTCTCCCTCTCCCTCTCCCTCTCCCTCTCCCTCTCCCTCTCCCTCTCCCTCTCCCTCTCCCTCTCCCTCTCCCTCTCCCTCTCCCTCTCCCTCTCCCTCTCCCTCTCCCTCTCCCTCTCCCTCTCCCTCTCCCTCTCCCTCTCCCTCTCCCTCTCCCTCTCCCTCTCCCTCTCCCTCTCCCTCTCCCTCTCCCTCTCCCTCTCCCTCTCCCTCTCCCTCTCCCTCTCCCTCTCCCTCTCCCTCTCCCTCTCCCTCTCCCTCTCCCTCTCCCTCTCCCTCTCCCTCTCCCTCTCCCTCTCCCTCTCCCTCTCCCTCTCCCTCTCCCTCTCCCTCTCCCTCTCCCTCTCCCTCTCCCTCTCCCTCTCCCTCTCCCTCTCCCTCTCCCTCTCCCTCTCCCTCTCCCTCTCCCTCTCCCTCTCCCTCTCCCTCTCCCTCTCCCTCTCCCTCTCCCTCTCCCTCTCCCTCTCCCTCTCCCTCTCCCTCTCCCTCTCCCTCTCCCTCTCCCTCTCCCTCTCCCTCTCCCTCTCCCTCTCCCTCTCCCGCTCCCGCTCCCGCTCCCGCTCCCGCTCCCGCTCCCGCTCCACTCCCCTCCCTTCCCTTCCCTTCCCTTCCCTTCCCTTCCCTTCCCTTCCCTTCCCTTCCCTCCCCTCCCCGTGTTACATAATCGGGATCCGCAGAACATGCGCGAGATGTCCGGCCGCGGGGCCGGTGAACCGGTGTGATGATTGTTGCTACTCGTACAATCACGTTGTCACGTAGTTCCTTTACTACGTAATATCTTCTGAATGGAATGTCCGATTTGAGTAATTCAAAAAGTTATCCTCTATATAACATTTTTGAACTAGTATTGAAACAGTTTTGAATATGAAATGATTTATTTGGATAAGGATTAATACGAAGGTATGGTTTTCATGATCTGATTTTGGTCATCTTTTTTATTAACTTTTAAAATGTAAAAAGTGGTTATAGTAACATAACGACAATAGTTGGACATATACTATCGCGAGGTTTTTTGTAGATATTGATATGTTCTATAATATTGTAGAACATTTTTTTGTTCTATCATCAATAATTTCCGCAGCGTATGCGATGAAAGAAATTTTTAAGCAAATTTTTTCACACTTTGGTTCACGTTACTGATGTTTTAGCAAGGATCCCTAATTTTTTCTAGTAAAAAATATAGCCTATGTTACTCATGACATGAATGATGTAGCATTCTAATGGTGAAAGAATTTTGAAAATCGGTTCAGTAGTTTTTGAGTTTATTCGTTGCAAACATACAAAAATACAAAAATACAAAGCTTTCCTCTTTATAATATTAGTATAGACGAGTAGGTAACCGCCCTTGCTTTGCTTCGGTTTTCTTATTTTTTTTTTACACCTTGGGTTACGTTATTGGAGTTTTATTAAGGATCCCAATTTTTTTTTAAATATAATATAGCCTATGTCACCCGGGGATAGTGTAGCTTCCCGAAAGTGAAAGAAATTTTCAAACCGGTTCAGTAGTTTCGGAGCATATTCAATGCAAATAATCAAATCTTTCCTCTTTATCTTTAATCTTAATATATATAAATTACGTGTCACGTTGTTTGTCCGCGATGGACTCCTAAACTACTGAACCGATTTTAATCAAATTTGCACACCGTGTGCAGTTTGATCCAACTTGAAAGATAGGACAGGTACTTCCAATGTTCCTTAATTAAGGCACACGGAAGGTTTTAATAATTTTTTTTTGACAGAACGGAGTCTGTCCAGGCAGCTAGTAATATTAGTATAGATTGTATAGCACTCTAACTATTTATAAAACACAAATATGTATTGTACTATACGTAAAATGATATTATGTAGTAGCTTTGGTGACCTTCATAATTGTTTTGATTTGATAAAATTAATCAAATTGTCCGTCGTAGTTAATGATAATGAACATCAGTTATTTTAATTCACAATACAAATTTGTGTAATATTTTTACCGTAATTTAGACGGTATCGAAACTGACTTAACAGTGGGTCCAAGGTTTGATTCTTGAGTAGGGACAGATATTTATGTAAAGATAATAATTGTTTACTTTCAGTGAAAAACAATAAGAATGTATTATAAAAACATACAGTTTTATTAAAACTAATTCAACTAATAGTACTAATACTAACAAAAAAAACTACTATAACTTAAAAAAATAAAAATAAAAGTAATAATGAATAATGTTAAATTTATATAATCAGCTTTGCAATACAACAGGCATAAAGAAGTACAGTACTCAACAATATTAGTAAGGATAAGTAAGGTGAGTTTAGCCGAGGAGTGATGTACTGGTTGGTTGTGAATACTTCCGCCCATGTGCACTGCAGGCTGTCCCAGTGGTGGAGAAAACTAAAGACTTTCTGTACATATATTGTACATTGACGACCCGCGTGGCGCAATGGTTACCATACCGGATCGCCGCACCGAGGGTCCTGGGTTCGATTCCCAGCGAGGCGGAAATTTGAATGATGAGTTTGAGTTTCTGTCCTTGTCTAGTGTGTTGTCCATGGCACCCACGACACAGGGAATCCTAGTGTGGGGCTATGAGTGTGATGCATTATTTATTATTATTGTTGTATCCAGTGTTCATCATCAAGGGATGAGATACAAAAAATTATAGGATTAAAATTCACCACATTGAAAAGTCTTTCTGAGGGACTTCACACACACCTAAGGGAAAACCTGGTGGCATTATGCAGTCAACTCAATAGGATATTAGAGAATTCTCATGTACGTTATTACGTTCGCTGAAATGTTTTCATTTATTGAAGCTATTTATTAGTGTCCAATCCAATACCAAAATCAGTAAGAAAGAACCCACCAACCTTAACATCCAATGTCGCAGGATTGCGCTGCGCACGACTGCTTCAAATTTTCACGGCACGGCCGGAGGACAGCACCATAAACGTTATGGTCTTCTGAAGATGGAAACTCCACGAACGTCGTGAATTCTATTCAACGGAGTTGACGCAACTCGCGATATTTTTCCTTTTGACATTAAGTGTCAATTTTGGAAGGGTTTTACTTTTCTTTCACACCGACCAGTGCTAAAGGATTGAACATACCCCCCACCGAAATCAGTGTGATGATTTCCTAATAGTGTCGGTGTGAAGAATGAGTGTGTTAATAATTTGTGTTAATGAATATTTACGAAATAATTCAAAAATAAAATAAACTTGTTAGTGTTAAGTAAAAAAGTTGAGTGTATGTGCCTAATCTAAGTCCTAACCTAATAACCTAACTTTATATTTAGTTTGCATATGGCAATGGGCAGATCTTATTTACCGGTCTTTTATAAACCCCAGTTTGCGTGCGTACAGTGACTACACGTACAATGTTATCAAAACCAGGGTGAACCTCTTCTATTCTGCCAAGAGGCCACTGTAACGGTTTGGTTAAGTTAGATTTAAGGAGCACTAAATCACCCTTCTTAACATTTGGAATTGAGGTGAACCACTTTTCTCTTTGCTGTAAAGTGTGCAAATAATCATTTGACCATCGCTTCCAAAATGATTGTGATGCCTTTTGAATACATTGCCAACGTGACAATCGCTTCATCTGTACATCTTCAAAATTATTCTCCGGAACAGTTAATAAATTCTGTCCAATTAAAAAATGACCCGCAGTCAGAACTTCAAATTCATTAGGATTATTTGAAAGGGAGCATAATGGTCGCGAGTTCATAATTGCCTCAATTTTACAAAATAAGGTACTTAACTCCTCAAAAGTCAAGGACCTATCACCTACTACACGGTAGAGATGATGTTTGGCTGATTTTATGCCTGCCTCCCACAGACCACCCATGGAAGCTGCATTAGGCGGGTTCGTACGCCATTCGACGCCTCGCGAGGATAATCCAGAAAGAATTTCATCAGAATTAGACGTAGAATTAAAATAATTAGTAACGTTTTTTAAATGTTTAGCTGCTGCAATAAAGTTTTTTCCACAATCGGAATATAAGCAAGTACAGAGACCGCGGCGTGCCACAAAACGATCAAATGTGGCCAGAAAACATTCGCAAGACAAATCTGAGAGCACTTCTAGGTGCACTGCTTTTGTAGAGAAACATATAAATAAACACAAATATGCCTTAGTAACTTTTGCGTTTCGCCGCATACCTTCTTTTATAAAGAATGGACCACCAATATCGCAACCAACATGGTCAAACACCTTGTTGGCCTTAAGCCTAGTTGCAGGTAACGTACCCATCATAGGCTGTGTGGAGTATGGACGAAATTTAAAACAAGACCGACATTTCGACAAAACTGAACGAATTACACTACGAGCGTTTATTATCCAGTATTTATTATTCAAAATGCCTTGCAAGGTGCGCGGTCCTACATGCATGTACAATTTATGAAAATAATCAATTATTAAATTTGTTATGTGGCACTTCTTGGGTAATAGTGCCGGATGTTTTATACTATATGGTAAATCCGACTGTTGTATTCGACCCCCCACCCTGAGGAAATTATCAGGGTCTATAAAGGGAGATAGTTTGCGAAGGGATGATACATGAGTTCCCTTTGCTATCATTTGCATTTCAGAATAAAAATAATTATTTTGAATGACTTTTATAATTAAATCATGTCCCCGCTTTAACTCACAAGACTTTAGTGAACCAAATGTTCGATCAGATTTTTTACATTTTAAATTATTTATAAAACGAAGACACCACGCTATTACGCGCTCGAGTTTACTAAACGATGAAATTTTATTAAAGGAATGTTCGAGATCATTAAAGTTATTTAAATTATAAGAATTAAAGGTGAATGTGTCTACGTTAGTTTTAAGTTCTGGAATAATATCATTTTCTTTTAAAATTAATGTACTTCTTGGCCAACTACGCGGGTCCCCAGCAAGCCATGCAGGGCCACTAAACCATTCGTCCGCTACTGCTATAAGTTGTTCAGGCAGCGCGCCTCGAGAACAGAGGTCGGCTGCATTGTTCTCACTGTTTACATGAAACCAGCAATTGGGCGGAATCACGTCAACAATCTCGCTAACACGGTTAGCCACGAACACTTTTAGCTTGTATGGCGGAGTCTGTAGCCACGACAAAACTACACTCGAGTCGCTAAAGGCAACTATTGGTAAATTAAAATCTTTAACGTTTTGTACGACAAAACGAACTAGCTTCGATAACAGCACGGCTGCCATAAGTTCAAGCCTAGGAATAGACATTAACGGCTTCAATGGAGCAACTCTAGATTTGCTCGTCAATAGTTTGACTTTGACGTTCCCATCCTTGTCAGTACTACGAAGATATATGCAAGCTGCGTAACCCAGTGATGACGCATCACAGAAACCGATTAATTGCACGTTTACAAACGAATTCACTAGAAGGTGTCGCTCAATGCGAAGTTGTGAAAGGATCGGTAATTGACCGATAAATTTATCCCATTTTTGTAATAATTCATATGGTAAACGGTCATTCCAGCCGAGGTTCAGTTTCCAAAGATCCTGCATGATACATTTGGCAACGAAAGTACACGGTGAAATAAAACCAACCGGATCGTAAATACTAGCAAGCAGCTTAAGTACTGAACGTTTCGTTCCGTCGTTATCTTTTAAATTATAATTAAATGAGAAGAAGTCGCATGAGGGCAACCATGTTAATCCTAGGACTTTTAAGGATGATGATAAAGTATCATCTTGAAAATTTATTTGCGTTATTTGTTCTGATTTCATACGTGTCAGTAGCTCGGGACAGTTGCTAGCCCACTTACGCAATTCAAACCCGCCCTTTTTCAGAAGACTCATTAAGCCGTCTTGTAAGGTACAAGCTTTGTCTACAGATTGGCATGACCACAAAAAGTCATCGACGTAGACACCCTCTTCTAGAACTCGGGAAGCCTTACAGTCTGACCGTTCGTCTTGGGCAAGTTGAAGCAGCGTGCGAATGGCCGTGTAAGGCGCGCTACGCAGTCCGTAAGTGACCGTTTTCAACTCGTAAACTTGTACTGGGTCTGACGGTGTATCACGCCATAATATGTGTTGATAACACCTATCAGCGGGGTCGATGAGCACGGCTCGATACATCTTTGACACGTCCGCCGTAAAACATACGTCGTAGAGACGAAAGTTAATAATAATTTTTAAAATATTTGGAAGTAATTTACGGCCGGTCAAAAGGTTGTCATTTAGTGACACCCCAGTACTAGTTTTCTGTGATCCATCAAAGACCACACGCAACGGTGTTGTGGAGCTAGAAGGCCGTAACACACAGTGATGTGGTATAAAATATTTAGACGGCTCCGTACCACGATATAGCTCCATATGCCCCAGTGACTCGTACTCCTTCAGAAAATCAGAATAAGCCTTCCGGAACTCGGGTGAGTGCGCAAGTCGGCGCTCGACATGCGTGAGTCTCCTAAAGGCTATGTCATACGAATTACCTAACGGTTCGTGATTTGGCTTTAATAAAATAGGTGAAACATATCGGCCACTCTCGTCACGATAATGTTTCTCAATATATAGTTTTTCAGCGACTTCATCATCGGGATTTAAAGGAACATCGCACGGCGAGGATTCTATTTCCCAAAATCGCTTAAGAGTATCATTTAAATGATCATCAGTGGTGTACGACACCAACGTTGTAGACGCTACAACGTTCACTTCCGTGACGTCATTAGTCGACGGGGTAATTAGTTTACCTGTGATAATATACCCAAATACGCTATCCAGCACGGCTGGCATATTGGGACCCATAATAATTTTCTTCCCACTATAAATATGAGGAAAAACGTCACCGCCTAAAATTAAATCAATTGGCGATTGCTTATAGAAATGAGGATCAGCTAAAAATAAATTATCATACTGTTTTATTATATGCTCAGGAATTTTAATGGTAGGTAGATCTGAAGTTACTTTCTGAAGAATAACAGCATCAATATTAAAAGCAGGTTTATCAGTGTGACGCGGCCTTAAGCTACATGACGTCATGCCGTAGTTCTTAACTAAACCATCAGCTAATCCGCAAATGCTAAACGGACATTTACGTTGAGATAAACCTAAACGTTGTAAGCATGCAGCGGAAATAAAATTGGATTGTGCACCGGAATCAATTAATACGCGACATGGTTGATAGACGTTAAAGTTATCTAAAATATAAACAATCGCGGTACCCAACAAAACCGTACTGTAACTGTTATTATTATCAGTTGAAGGGCCTCCCGACTGGGCGGGCGCGCTTGCAGGAATCGATGCATTACCGGAGTCATAAGAGGAAGCGAGAAACGTTTTCGTTACGTCCTGATGCAATAATAAGTTATGTGGTCGCTCACAAATAATGCATTTAAATTCACTCCTGCATTGTTCAACAGTGTGATTAGGTTTAAGACAATTATGACATAACTTCAACTCATCAGCACGGCTGATTCGTAGCGAAGCACTCAATTTACGAAATTGAGCACAGCGATATATCATGTGATTGTCACCGCAATGCAAACAAGATAAATTATTTTTTGAGTTTGATGACGATGCATGCGCGTAGCTTTTCTGTGCACTGTTTCTAGTTCGCGCCGTAAACCTACTTACATCTGGTTGACGTTTATTTTGTACGACGTTTTGGTTGCTTGTACTAGCACCATAAGAACTAGAATGATCCAACACTTTTATTTGATTAGTAACAAAAGTAATCAATTCAGAGAATTTTGGTATCGACTTCTGATTGATACTTTGTTCAAATGACCTACGAGTGTATGGATCCAAGGCGCGTAATGCTATATGACACAGAATGTAACTATTCAAATCTTCAATATCAAGAGATTGTATAGCCTTGTATGAGTTATCAAAGGTTTCTATGAAATTATTCAACTGAAAGGATGATTCCTTCGCAATAGGTGTAAAGTTTAACATTTTATCTAAATAATTCCCAACTAACATTCGGTTATCTTGATACTTGTCGAGTAAAGCTTGCCAAACTATATCGTAATTATTAGCAGATATCGGAATACTTTTGACTATATTTAAAGCGGAACCTTTGATACATGAGAGCAAATAGTGGAATTTATCTATTTTTGGTATCTGAGGCTGATTATGAACCAACGAACAGAATGTCTCGTAAAAGGTATTAAAATTTTCAATATTTCCATCGAAACAAAACAACTCCAATTTTGGAAGACGTGGTCTAGATTCGATGCACGACTGTGTTTTTTCAGTTTTAACGTTCGCTAGTAATTTTGAAGAAATCAATTTTATACGGTAATACAACTCATCAAAACTATTCAATTCCTGACTTTGAAATATGGTTTTCATACCAGCTTGTAACTGACATTTATAAATTTCAAAAATGCTTAATTCGAAAGATGAACGTAGCTCATCTATATCCGTGACACGCAAAAGAAACATTTCACGAATATTGCTGTCAGTTACATTTAGTGACATGTCAGATAATATTTGTAATTGTTCAAAAATTCTTTGCTTTTTGTTGATTAAAACGTTTAATTCAACATCAGCTATGCACTCCTCGTACACTTCCTGAACCTTCTGACCCTTTTTAGCCATTGCAACGTGCAAACTAAATATAATATGTCAAATAAAATAAAAGAATAATGAATTGCCTACTCTATGTTCGGCTCGAAGGCCACAAAAAAATTGTGCGGTAATCGCAGGGGCGATCCTTCGATGTATGTAATGTGGACTGTATAAATGTATGTATGTATGTATGAAGCAGTAGGTTGGTAGTATGTCCAATCCAATACCAAAATCAGTAAGAAAGAACCCACCAACCTTAACATCCAATGTCGCAGGATTGCGCTGCGCACGACTGCTTCAAATTTTCACGGCACGGCCGGAGGACAGCACCATAAACGTTATGGTCTTCTGAAGATGGAAACTCCACGAACGTCGTGAATTCTATTCAACGGAGTTGACGCAACTCGCGATATTTTTCCTTTTGACATTAAGTGTCAATTTTGGAAGGGTTTTACTTTTCTTTCACACCGACCAGTGCTAAAGGATTGAACAATTAGAATGAGTGTACTAAAACATTTTTTTTTTCTAAACTGAGTTGAACGTGCAAGATTCGAATCCAGCTACCCCGAGGATGAACTCCCATTTTAATTCAACTAAGCAATCACTGTTCAAAACGTATAGCTTTATCAATAAGTATATTATCTATATAGTCGTACTTGGCAATGTAAATGTCGCAATAGTCGTGGTAAAGTTCGCGGCTGACAGATAATGAAAATCACAGCCCACCGACACGCATTTGCAAGTATAAGATCGGTGACCGATGATTACATGAATTTAAATTTGATCATTCAATTCTAATTTTGTGATTTCATGGAATTAATATATTACTGGCAATGGCAGGCTCAGGTGAAAATTTAGTATTCGGTAGTTTTTTTTATAAAATGTTAACTAATAAATAAAAATGAGAAATTTTCAAATTATTTACAGTAACAAAATTTTGGTGCAGTGAAATGATCAGGCGTTACAGTTCCTTAGCGGCGTTACCTCGACTGGATTTTAGGCCTAAGGAGTATAATGTAAGGCTTTGTACGAGTTATTTTTAGTAACAAAGTTATTTAATTTCGAAATTGATTGCCGATCAATGTTATTTTTGAAACATTTATCTAATTAAATATTAAAGGTAGGTACGTACGGGTAAAAATTCCCGTCGGTTTTATTTACTTCTTATTAGTTAAATTAATAATTATTATTATTATTTTCCTTTAGTATAAAATTCATCGCATATGTTATACGATACGGTAAAAAAGGAAATACGATGCGGTGCCAATTCTAATTGGGTTTAATTAAACAATTTTATAAACCCTGGAACAATCAGGACAATCATCTGCACGAATTTTACTAGTATTTTTCTAAAATAAAAATGTGTCATTTATTTCAAATTACGCGTTCGGATTATCAATTAACACTCAAGTACCGATGGATAATTACAGGGCCCATCATACCCCAAGACAGATGAATTAAAGTCTGAGAACTTTCCACCAGCTGTATACAACATCTACAAGCAGCCCCTGCTGCTCCATCAGGGTCATATGCAGTGGTTGTTTGATCACGAGGGCAAGCGGTACTTGGATCTCTTCGCGGGCATCGTCACCGTTTCTGTTGGTCACTGTCACCCGTAAGTTAACGATAACATTGACATTGTAAATAATAATAATAAACCTTTATTTCAGGCAACGAGGCCCCAAACTTAAATACCTTACAGACTTACAGACATAATACATCATAATAGACTTAAAACTAATACATTTATTCGCGAGGTAAGACGCGCTTCCTCCTGACTCGTAATTCCTGGTGGTCGCCGACGTCTACGGAACTTTCGGAACACGATCCCCTTTGACCACAGCTCCTCCTTCAGAAAATCTGACAGGAGCTCGGACTCGGAACTTGCGTAACCAATTTTTTTTCTCTTTTTGTGCCTTGTGTCTTTCAAAGATAAGTAATCGGCAACTAAAGAAGAATTATCGGGTGAAGCGGGATTTTCATCCATGAAATCTCGCCATGACCATGTTACAGTATAAAATAAGGAGAGGCTATAGTAGAATATATCATTTAAATTCACACTCACGAAGAAAATACCATAGGGATGGGTTTCTCTTAATACGCATCAGTCCCAAATATCATAATTTAAGTTTAGTAATGCGCTGTTGAAGAATCTGATAAAATATATTTATTGTTTGTAGGAAAGTGACATCTGCTTTGCACAAACAAATCGATACTCTTTGGCACACTACAAATATTTACCGTCATCCGAAGATCTACGAATATATTGAGAAATTAACAGACAAATTCCCAGGTGATCTTAAGGTAAATATGGGTATATCTTCAATATTTTTTAATAAGATGAAACTGCCCTATAGGGCAGGCTATAGCCTTTAAGTAATCAATCAGTAATTTTATTTCGGGCTTCCAGGTTCAAATCATGGCTGGATTAGACTGCTGATTCCTCTTGTTAAGTCCTAATCTATACTAATATTAAAAAGAGGAAAGATTTGATTGTTTGTTTGCAATTTGCATTGAATAGGCTCCGAAACTACTGAACCAATTTGAAAAATTCTGTCACTGTTGGGAAGCTACACTATCCCCTAGGGATCCTTAATAAAACTCCAATAATGTAACTCAAGGTGTAAAAAAATAAGAAAACCGAAGCAAAGCGAGGGCGGTTACTCGTTATAAATAAATGAATAATCAAATGCTAACGGGAGTGATTTTTTTCCTCTATACAATCTTTCGTTGAAGACTTTTAAAAGTAGAATAAGAAAAGCATACATCAGTTTCGGATGAAATTGGCTTTTAATAATAAGCAAAGGTAATTGTAAATTGTTAACATTTCCAATTCCAGGTGGTTTACCTGGTCAACAGTGGTAGCGAAGCGAACGACCTTGCTATATTGCTAGCAAAGACGTATACCGGGAATAATGACATCATATCACTGCAAAGTAGTTACCACGGATACTCCAGCGGGCTGATGGGGTTGACAGCCTCACAGTCGTATCGGCTTCCACTTGCGGTGCCCCCTGGGTTTTATCATGTAAGTTGAATAATCGATTAAACACGAAGCAAAGTCACATTTGTTTGATCGTAATTTACAGTACTACAACGCAAAAACTGCAAGCAATAAATTTTCTCCAAAATATTCTTCTATGGAAACTCACCAATTGGAAGTATTTTTATTTGGGAGTATTTACTAGTAGTAGCCTCATACAACCATAATGATTGGGTACGCTTTTTTAATTTGAGATCTCTCCGAGACATTTACCTAATAGTACATTGTTACAGACAATGCTAGCCGATCCTTTTCGTGGTATCTGGGGAGGTTGTCGTGACTCCCTCTCCCAAGTGGCCGGCGCCTGCGCATGCCCTGGCGATTGTGTCACCTCTGACAAATACGTTCAACAACTTGAAGAGGTATGTATTGCAGATTTCATTAATTAAATACGCTTTGTGATAAAATAAGTTGTATCTATGAGTTATCTTATAGCTTCTAGGTAACTCCATTCCAGCCGGTAGAGTGGCGGCGATGTTCGCAGAATCTATTCAAGGTGTTAATGGAACAGTGCAGTTTCCAAAGGGTTATCTAAGGAAGGCCAGCGAGCTGGTGAAGAAACATGGTGGACTTTACGTTGCAGACGAAGTAAGTTTCCTAATACTTATTGTGAAGAAAATACAATTAAACCTCTTCATTTTTTAAACGTCTACACAATCTTAACAGTTGTAATAATAGTAGTATATGTTTTATTAACCAATTATTATTTACTTCTAAGGTTCAAACTGGCTTCGGTCGTACCGGAGACGCATTCTGGGGCTTTGAGACCCATGGGGTGACTCCTGACATCGTCACGCTCGCCAAGGGGATCGGCAATGGGTTCCCGATGGCCGCAGTCGTCACCACGAAGGAGATAGCCGCGGCGCACACTCGAGCATCCTACTTCAATACTTTCGGTGGCAACCCCATGGCTGCGGCTGTGGGCAAAGCTGTTTTGGAAGTTAGTTGTATTGTATTCATTAATGTTACGTATTCGCATGTGTCTCTCTCATTTATGCTCTAAAAAGACAAAAACAATATTGGTATAAATTAATGAGTTCTAATTTGAAAGTTAGGAGATATGAAAAAAACTCTGCATTAGTGATTTATTTTTTTCTTTTGTATTTAAATTTATAGGAAAAACAAGCTATTAATAAGCCATACAAGATTTTCATATTTCCTGTGCTATAGAATCGTATTCCCTGATGCATATTTACTGGTTTGAAGGTCATAGAAGAAAGTAATCTTCAAGAGAACTGCAAGGTGACAGGGAAGTACTTCATAGAGCAGTTAATGCAGCTTCAGAAGCAGTATCCCATCCTAGGTGACGTTAGGGGCAAGGGCCTCATGTTGGGGTTGGAATTCGTGGAGCCAGGCACAAAAACCCCGTTGAGTGTTGCCGAAGTATCGGACATTGCGGAAACCGCCAAAGATCTAGGTGTGCTGTTTGGACGGGGTGGAAGATGGAGTAACGTAAGTTAAAAAACGGAAATTAACTCAAACTACGTACAAAGATTACCTCGTTGTCTAGTTGGTAGCGACCCTACCTACGATCCGAGTGGTCCCGAGTTTGACTCCTTACCTTGAGTTAACTTCTACACAGTGAATAAAACTTTCATTCGCGATCACTGACCGATGAAATATTATGAATGAAAGTTGGTTTGAAATAAGTTGTCAGAAGTTTATATTTGCATACCACACTGTGGTTAAAATTGAGGATTAAGATTAAGATAACAACAACATAACTGTACGAGTTTTATTGCAAATAAACATATTATTATTATAAGTTTCTGATAGTACTCTTTAGACTCTTTAGCTTGAAGATTCTTTTAATTATGTAAATGAATATATTACCGTATACCTATATATCATTATAACACCAATTTTTTTTTTTAGGTGCTACGAATAAAGCCACCTATGTGTATCGAGAAGCAGGATGTGGATTTCGCTATATCAGTTTTGGAAGAATCTTTGAAGGTCTTCATGAAAAATTACAAAAAATAAATATGTTTTAATAATACATTCTGTTGTATTCTAATAAAATATTATTTTTGTGTGAATTTAGTATAAACTTTTTTACCCGACTGCTAGGAAGGGTTATGTTTCTCCCGCGTATCTTGTATGAATGTAATGTTTGTATGTATGCATGTAATTTTTTATTACCTAATCATTCCAGTGTGTTTAGTACGAGTTTGATCGGACCGAAGCTTTTTTTCACTGCCGCTAGATGACTCTGCTTCGGTCCCTTACAAATTTTAGTTTACGTGCGTTTACTTTACGCCAGCGTTATGTCAAATTAAACTCGTACTAAGGACCAGTGTTGCCAATGCTACGGCAATTACCGTGTTCTACGGCTTTCAGGCGGCTTCAGGCCTAAAAAAATCACAAAATCTACGGCCTACGGCTGCCCTACGCCCTATTTAATTAGCCAATTCTACGGCTTTTCGCAAATTGGCAGCTGTGGACACGGCCCACAGTTGATCTTTTTCCATATAAACACGGCTTTTTTATCTAATGTACACGGCCGCCTAAAAATTTGCATTGGCAACACTGCTAAGGACCCAGTAGAGTCTGGCCAACGAAAGTAGAAAATCGGTAAGCCCGCGAAATTTGAAAAATTCGTAGATGGCAACACACAAATTAGAGCTATAACTGATGTTGATCCTTGAAAAGTAGAATATTACTATTTATAAATACAAGTGGTTCATATTATTACAATTATTATTAAAATTAGAGTTTCATGTGTTACATCAACCAACAAACCGAGGAAATACATAGATCAATTATTATTAAGTGTGAAAGTATATTTCTACGGACTTCAAAATGGCTGGACAAATTATAACATTTATGATTTAACTAAAAGCAATTTTATATGTATATAGATAATTAATAGTTAATCATATACATATATACATTAATATAATATAATAAAATCCTTTAATTATCTGTGATATTATAAATTATACATACCTATTAATATTATAACATATTATATGAATTTGTCATATAAATAATCAACAACCGAGAACTATTGTCAAGTACGGCGAATCAATAGAAAAATAAACGCAAATGTCGCTATACAATTTATTTTTTGTAATTTGTAATTGAACATCAAAAAATTTATCAATATTGCTCGAATCACTGTTTCTAACATTTATAATAAAATTATTCAATTCTTCTTCTGTGATTCTATCGCATTTCTTATATTATTATTGCTTTTTTTTAATGTACAACATGGTCAGTCATGAGGCCGTTTTTTGCCCAGAGTACTCCATACCCCATTATTTGATTACCTACTCCTGAAAAATAAAATAATTGTTTCATTTTTAACATACCTACTCAATTTTATTTGTAGGTAAATAGTTACTCTAAAATTCAGTAATAGAATAACGCATAAAAATTATCTGTTAGTGAAGATAATTATAATCTTAGTTCTCTATGTATTTATTTCGATTTTATGTACCCAATATCCTCTAGATTTGACAAATCTTTGATTCTATCACGTATTCCGTTTTCTCTTTCAATATTTGAACCCTTCCACTTGTCTGTGAAAAAAAACACAAAAGATGTTCATTTAAATTAAATTTCACGCGTTGTTTATATAAAAATAGCACAAAAGTATCAAGTATCTTTTACAGTTGATCCAACTCACCAATAAATGCAGTTACGACATGTAAACATTCCACTTTTTCATATAAACATTATGAATTTCTTGTTGAGGCTCTTCATACTTTGAAATTATCCTAAAAAGTAGCTTTCTCGACCCACTTTTAATTGTTTTAATAAATAACGCAGCTTATTTCGCGATTAGAAAATATTAATGACATGACATGACAGTCACACATCTGACAGTAGTGACAGTTGTCAGTAATTTTGACATAAAATTGGTGCTGCCATTTAAAATTGTCGGCATTTTACGATTTTCTACTTTCGTTGGCCAGACTCTAGTTGTTGAGTTCATTCATTACAAACAATCTTAAAGAGACATAGAAAACCGGTAATCACGTATAAAATTATCGATTCTTGATAGTACTCTGTGGCATATTTTTGATACTCTATGCTTACCGTTTGTATACTCTATGCTATTATCTTTTTTAAACTAGGGATGTTCGATCCAGGTGCCTTATATCGATACTCTGGATCGATACGGATCGTATCGCAGTGTATCGATCCAGGTATCGATCCAAGTGATTTGATACGATACTCTGGATCGATCCAGTATCGAATGATTTTTTTGTTTTGATGGAAATAGCCGGCAAACGAGCTAACGATCCACTTGATGGTAAGTGGCTATCGTCGCTCATGGACATCAACAACACCAAAAGCATCACCGATGCGTTGCCGGCCAAGAAAGAGAGAATAAAAAAAAGTATTTTTTTTTTATTGGAATGTTTGATCCGGGTGTTTTATATATCGATAATCCGAATCGTCATGAATATCCCAATATAATTTATTGTCCAAATATCGATTCATATAATTATTAAATATACCTTTAAGTGGGTATCGTGGCCAATGGATGTCAGCAACCAAAGCGTTGTCGGCCAAGAAAGAGTAAAAATTAAAGAAATATGTTAATAGATAAAAGATGATATTTTATGTAGGTAAACCATATAATTTAATATGATGTTTTGTATCGATCCAGAATCGAATAAAATATTTTAAATATGGTTATATAAACTATCGACAAGCTTAATTCAGTGGGTTTCTAAATAAAGATAGATCATTAAGCCACTATTATGATCAATCGTTTTAGATTAAATTTTATATCAGATTTAATTTTATTTAAAATATTGTATAAATAAATATTGAAAAAGTTACTTAAGATTTTTTTAAACAATGTGGTATGTAGTAGGAACATCATATAAATAATAATTTGTATCTCACTTTATAACACTATATTTGATTTAGAACTCTCGTGTATTTAAACTCATTATAAATCAAATAAATTAATATATAATGCCATGGGCGTAGCCAGGGGGGGGGGGGGGTTTGGGAGTTCAAACCCCCCCGAAAAGTTAAGGACTGACATTTTTATGTGCTAATTAATAAACCCTTAAAAGTCTCAATTTTCTTTAGGGTTATTTTATGTACTTTTAGTCGTTGTATTTTCTTGAACACCCCCCCCCCTCGCCCCCGATTCGAATCAAATCGATTACTTTCACTTAAAATGCTATTGGCTAACGAGAAAAGCCATTCGGAGGGCACTGAAGTTCCTACCACTGATAAATACCAAAGAGCTATGTTGCAGAGTTTCCCCAAATAACTTTTCTACCTAACCAATACTTTAATTAATTGATAAGACTTTCTATCCAACAAAAATTCAGACAAATATTGCTTAAAAAATGTGTGGAAGCCTTCTTGTTCATGTAATAATGATGCGCCAACCACTGATCTAAAGAAATCTACCTGAATTCCATAATAATTTTGATCCGATCCGATCCACCCTCCATGTGTATCGATCCGCCAGTGGATCGAATGCCATTGTATCGATACAAATATCGAGCGGATCGTATGCCATTGTATCGATCCACACAAGTATCGATCCGGATCGAACATCCCTATTTTATACTGCCTACTGTCTTAATGACAGTGACATTGACTGACATCTGACATAACATACAATTCCTAATTATGTGAGATTGAGGTTAGAATATTTTATTATAGTTATTTTATTTTTATTTATTGAAACAAATTAGTTTTAATTCGTGTAGAAACAATATTTTCACTATAATAGAGTGCTTCTGTTCCAAATATCCCTTCTAGTTCGTTATCAAATCAACTCGGCAAAAATGGTATTTAAATGCCAAGAAGATAGTTTTTTAAAAGAGGCAAGTTTAATTTATAAATTCATGTATCAATATTATTACATATCTTTTATTTTAGTATTACTCAACAGACTAAACGGCCCTTACAGGATGCTTGTTTAAGTAAACAGGATTCTAATTTAATTTATATATTAGCAGACGTTAATATTTGTATGCAGTATCAAATAACTTATAAGTTCACTTCATTTTATGCTTATTAGAATATTTGTAACTTTGAAATGAAAAGGAAACTTAAAAGTAACAAGTTAAAAAGTAACTTTTATTGAAATCGTTTATCATTTGTAGTTTACATCAACAGTAACCCGATGCGAGCCGACCAAGGAGCCAGTGGTAGAGTATGGCAAGGTGTCCCAGTTCGAGGGCTACCAGGTGGTGCTGGAGAACACCATATTGTTTCCGGCTGGTGGTGGACAGGTATGTGGGTTTGCAAAGATATTATAATAATAATTAATAATTTACCGAAACTGTATGTACTGATTTTATAATTGAACATTTTTTTTAAAGAAATATACAAAACAAAAATTTAAACTACATAAGCAATTTCTTTTTAAAGAATGTCTCTGCTCGGTGTGCCTTATGGCAAAGACCTCCTCCAACTCTTTTCATTGTTTTCTATCAGCAGCAACTCTGATCCAATGCGGTCCTAGGGTTAGTTTCAACTCAACGCAAAGATATTATAGTGTGTAAAAATAATTATTTTCCATAGATTTAATCAATATTCTTCAATGTTGTTCTCGATAAAATGATCAATGTTGTTAAAAAATGTGTAGACTATACATACAAATTGTTATGTTGTTATATAGATGTTGAAGTCTGGATATGTGATCATTTATTAGTAGCAAACAAATGTGTATGTACCTACTTTTGTCCATAACATGCCTCCTTATTAAAAATAAGGTTTTCTCAAAAATATTCATAAAGTAACATAAACCCCCTAATTCCCACAGCCACATGATATCGGTTGGCTGAATGATGTAGAAGTGGTCCAGGTGTTGAGGAAGGGAGAGGAGGCGCTGCACTTCACCAAACAACCTCTAGACGTTGGTACCGAGGTCAAGCAGCTGGTTCACTGGGACCGTCGGTTTGATCACATGCAACAGCATTCTGGTACGTAGACCTCAACAGGTAGCCTTCATATTCATTGCGAGAGTCTCAAATAACTTTATACTTAACAAAAGTCTAATAATATACATATAAGTATGTACTTGAAATAAAGTAATTTTTGAAATCATGCAAGTAATTTCACCAATCTATTTATTTGCATACAAACAACATAATATTTTTGTTGCTTTTTTTAGATTTAATTTGTTGTAGTGTCTTGTATTTTCCCTACCTAGTCAAGAAACAACTCTTTACTTTCATCATCATATACTTTTTTAGTTTTTCCATCATTTTACCATTAAACAACAACGCACATGTTGTCTTCAGGTCAACACCTCCTCTCTGCAATCCTAGAGAATGAATACAATCTTCCCACCACAAGCTGGTGGCTTGGAGCTGATGAGAGCTACGTGGAGCTGGACTCCACTGACGTAAGCGATGACGTCATAAAACGCGCGGAGGCGAGGTGCAATGAACTCATAGCATCAGCTGTTCCCGTCACTGTAAAGTTTTATAAGGCCGATGACCCTGACTTGGATAAGGTATGTAAAATGTTCACAGCTTGCTATGAAATAGGAATAATTCAGAATTACTATTAATTAAGATTTTTATTTTTGTTGGCAGGCTCATACTCGAGGCTTACCGAAGGACTGTATGGAGATCATACGACTTATTCGTATCGAGAATATTGACGAGAACATGTGTTGCGGCACTCACGTTTCAAACCTGAGGTAGGCATTAAGTTCATGATAACTAAATTTTCCAAAAGTGAGAATTATGCACAGATGAGGGACAATCCTGGCTTTTTCTTTGATATAACAGAACGCTTATAGTACCTATCGACTAATGCACACAGAAGATTTATACAAACAATCTGCTGTACAATATCATGGTGTTACAATGACGAATAGTATGGTATTCTCTTGGGAAACTCTTGGCTTTTCTTTAATATAAATTGAACCACAGAGTATCTGTGAATACAAGCTTCTATAACATTATATTCTCTGAACTTCTGGCGATTAAATGATCGCACACAGTGTGCATTGACTCCTTGATAAATTCTTGTGAGGCATTTTCTTCCATTTTATGTACCCCTAGTACTTTAGTCCTGCAAAGACTCGCTGGTGGGAGCCATTACTTAAAAAAATTTAAGAGCATTGTAAACTAGTGAAATAATAATGAATTAATGTTATGATTCCAGTCAACTGCAGATGATTAAATTATTGGGTGCAGAGCCTGGCAAGAAAGGCAAAACAAATCTCAGATTCCTCGTCGGCAACCGTGTCACTAAGACCTTCCAAAAGATGCTAGATAGGGAGAAAGCTTTAACTGGATTGCTCAAGTATGTATTTGAAAATATTGTTGACTTATTTTGTACTGTAAATAATTTATAGAAAGATAGTAAATCATAGAATATGACATATTTTATTAATATGGTCATGTAACTTCAAAAAAATCCATTTGCAATAATAGAGAAAATACATGACTAGAGGTTTAAAGATAGATGAATGTGCTAATGGTTGTAATTTTTATAAAAGAAAATACGAAGTAACAGAAAAATAAAAATGCATACCTTCAATTCATTACAGAAATGAACCAAACAAACACGAAGAGCTGGTTCAAAAACTGCAGAAGAACTTAAAAGTGGCAAATAAGAACCTTCAAAATGTTCTATCTGAACTAGCTCAGTTTGAGATGGAGAAGATAAAGAATAGTGATCCAAAACCAAAATACGTATTCATGTTTAAAAAAGAAGCCACACCGGACTTTAACCGAGCCATTGCCAAGGGTTTGGAGAAAGAGGGATTGTTTTTATTTGTAGCTTCTGAAGAACCTGATAAGCCAAAGGAAGGCCAGATTATAATACAAGGGCCGGAAGAACATTGTAATGCATTGGGACAACAGTAAGTATAATATAAACGTAATATAAATTTTAATAATATAATATAAATCGTAATATTAACAAACAATAATGAGTAAATCATAAGTAAATATGCATTAGATATTTGAGAAAATCTATAAGTGGATGTTTTTACTAACGTACGCATCCCATACGGTGAATTCAGGCTCGACGTGAATCAAGCTATCGAAGTTCTTTATACGAGTTCCAATCTCCTTTTGCTAAACCATAAAACTTCTGTCTATTTGTTTGTATGTTTGTTCTAGCTTGACTCAGAAACCGCTAAACCGATTTTTATACGGTTTTCATAAAATACGTACACAGAACAGTGTTAATATTGAACCAGAATTTTTAGGCTCCAAGTTATAATTATTTATAACACATAGTACATCTATTTTTATTAAACGGTTTTATTTAGCTTACCCTGTTTGTTTGGATCAAATCTTGTACAAAAATAAGAACTACTTCCTTTCATCCTATTAAGTTGAAATTTTTCATATTGCTATGGTTCCGATGACAAAATATTTTTATGATAAGCATGACTTGATAAAACTTCAAGGGTTGGCTCCAGACGAGGGAACTTCTTAACAGTTATACAACCGTTTATTTGGTTATTAATTTTAATAACTAATTATCATCTTTTATTTCAAATAGACATCACACAGGATAAGCCTGCAAGAGGTCCTTGATCTAATAGTTCAATGTATCTACGAGAGCCGAAGGAGTAGACCATTTAATCATTTATTTTAGTTCCCACAAATAACTTGTTTGCCTATATTTTACTATCAATTCTCTTTTTATACGTGACAACTAATAACTTGATGTTTATAATATATTTTCAGGATCACAGAGGTCTTAAAAGGCAAAGGTGCATTTAAGAATGGCAAATTTCAAGGAAAAGCAGCTGATTTAGGTGGAATCAACAAGTGTAATAAGATGATTGATGAATATTTCAATAATATATAAAAATTGTTCAGCATGTCATACTTTTATTTATATCCATTTAATTTATCATTATTTATAGGTAATAAATATACAACGATGTAACTATGTAGGTACATCAAGTAATATTGGAACAACATTCACTGTAGCCTAGTGCTTTAAACCACATATTTAACACATAGGCTCCTTTACTATATAAAACAAGAAATAAATGCTTAAAAGTTTTGAATAATACATAAAAACATATATGAGCATATACATGGAATAAATGCTTGCAAATAATTGTTGCTAGATATTAGGCAACTATCATAATTAAATTATATTATACTAATATACACTTATTTATACAAATTAATTGTACAATAATATTACATACCTGTTTAATCTGCATAATTATTGAAATGCACTATGTATTATGTACTCATCAAATGACATAATCAGATGCTATGTTGTTTTTCTAAGTATTCTACACTCCTATGTAATGTGACCAAAGTATTTAAAAAGTAATTAGTAAATAGTACTTGGTGGATATAGACTCCACTGAGTTCTTTGAGGATATTATTTTATTATTTTTATTATTTTATTTATATTATTTTATTTAGTTATCAATGCATAGTGATAAGTCAATGGTGTATCTAATAAAGATAAATAAATAAATAAATAAATAAATATAGACGCATTAGTGGCAAGCTTTCCACAGAATTACCTTCAGTGAAATCTATGTGTGAAGTAAATACTTCATACATAATCGTAAATATCACTTAGTACTTATAGATGAAATATGAATTTTAAGATATTTTCTATTACTAAACATGACAATAAAGTATGTCAGTAAAGTTGAATGTCCCTATAATATATTATATTGTATATCTTACAGCTGTTAATATAATTATAAATTTCTTATAGCCCAAATTTAAAGTTATTGGGGAAAGTTTTGACCTCTGTCAAGATATCATAATACATACGACATATTGTATACTTATGACATACATCTCCATTACCTAGGGATCCCTTACATCAATCTTCCTTCTCACGACAACCAATGGAATTTGAGGCATTGATACTGGCTATCAGCTTCTCAATGCCGAGGTTAGTCCAGTCCTGAGTGATGTCATCCAGGTAGTTATCAAAGTCTACGAGGTCCTCTTGAACGTCACTCTGAAGGAGATTTGATACTGTCTCCAAAACATATGGCGTTTCTGGAAGAAAATGTTACAAATTCCAATAATACACTTCATTGCTTTCTGATCTACGATCATAATAGACAAATACAACATTAAAAATTATATATTGTCAGACCAAAAGAGTTAATTAAATACTAAATATATAATGTGGTGAGGATTGGCAAATTTTAGAGCATATAGATTAAATATAATTACTTACGGAATAAGACCTTATTATTGTCTTTGGGCTTCCATTTGCCTTCAGAAAATTTATGCAACTTTATAGCAGGGTTATCCAAATGCTGTGATAGTTTTTTGTTATCCACCTGTAATAAATAATTTATATTTATCTTTCATTACTTAAAATATATATTTTTTAATCTGAAGCTTTCATTTGTGTAAAAATAACTCACAACAATAAAAACAGCAGATGGGAAGTGTTCAGCAATTTTTTCTGCTATCTTCTGTCCCGGACACTTCTCAACTGTATTATCTTTAAAGTTCTCACAAGCCGCATAGTAGCCCGCTATCACCCGGTTGTCAGCTTGAGCTACTGTCTCTATCTGCAAAGAAATTAAATTTTTTCTTTCAATTCAATATCCATCCATCCATCCTTTGTAGGTCCACTGCAAATATAGTTGATAGTTTTTAAAGATGGTTACACACTGGGAGTAAAATGAAATAATCTGTATTGTAATTTTTCCCTTAATTATATGTTGTAAACTATTATTTATATTATTCAACTGCCACATAATATGACATATACACTTTGATTTTATATGTCTCGACTTCTGGAGCTGAGGTCTGGAGAGTCCAATGAATTATTAGAAGTCATTTATTTCCATAGATTATTCAAATAATTGAAATGTTTTAAACATTCCAGTTATTCCACTGGAATAATTTCATATGTACATGCGTATTGCTACTTTTACAACCATATCCTCTCATCTAAAAAGCTGACTAACCAGGTCTGTGTCATGACCAAACAAATTCTGTAAAGATGTACTGTACCTGGGTCAAAGCAATTTCAGCCATGGGGGACAGGTAGTGGCTGTGATGAAACAGTGGCACTGCGTCAACTATGTCCAAGTCCTGGTCCTTAGCACCATCTCTGATTTTAGATCCATCGGCTAACAGCACACCATTTACCGCACAATATGGGTATTTAGCAGCGTGCAATATTATTTTTGCATATGCGGTGGTTTCTAACGATACTTCGGACATTTTCAAATGTTTACTTAATTCTTGCTTTATATAAAATAAATAATTTCCAGCTCAAAGATAAATTCAGAATCAGCTTTGCTAAATTGACAGTTGACAGCAGTGTTAGGGATGGCGATCTAAGATCGATTAATCGAATAATCGATTTTTCATGCCCAAAAGATCGATTTTTTAAATCGATACACAGTACTGAATCGATCAAGTGAATCGATATATTACCCTTGAAAATCGCCATTCGATTTTTTTCCATAAAATTATTTACAATTAGTGGAATATATCGGTATGTGTAATATTACGGTGTTGCCGATTAAAGGGTTAATCACTCAAAAATTCGCGAGATGGCTTAGTTTTCTTCGTTTCCATTTAAAAAAAAAAAAGATACGTTTGTAGTCTACGACTTTTTGTATTTATTGATTGATATTGCGTCATTCATTTGATTACCTAAGCAAACTGTATCATATTATATACTATACTGTGATTACCGAAATAAGTACTTTTTTTGGTGTAGTCTGTTACGGAATAATAAGTAACTGAGGGTAACTAAAGCGCTTCTTATTTTTTACTTTGATGCTATTATTTTGAGTTTGTTTTGTTAGTTTGAAAATAAATGTCTTCTTTCATACCTGGTTTGACTTTGATATGGTAATAAAAATGATTGTTACTATCGAATTTCCTGAACTAAAAAAAACTGATTTTACTGATAAGAGATAATTTATTATGTGATCTTTCTTGTTTCTCATAAAAAGGATTTATATTTACATTCTTTAAGCAAACTTGAAAAAAATCGATTTTTCAGAAATCGATCTTTTAGACCTCGATTTTTTTGTGAATCGATACATGATCTTACGATTCTTTTGGACTTCTTCTTTTGGACGGAATCGCCATCCCTAAGCAGTGTTACCAGATTAAAATTATACCCTACCGTGTTGACAGGTTAGAAATACCGTGTTTCAGATCCAAATTACCGTGTATAGATTTAAAAAATACCATGTAAATTACCGTGCAAAATAAAGAGAAAATGCTATGATTTTTTGATATTTTTTATTTAAAATTCAATCATCTGAAATAACAACTTCTTTCTCGTATATGGCTGCTGTCATTTCCCCCCCCCCCCCCCCCCCAGCGTCATCTCGAAATTCCCCTCTTTCCCCATAACACTATGTCTAAGCATTAATTTATTTAAGTAAGTACATATAAGTAAGAAGAAGCTCACCAGGATAAATTGAATTAATTCATCAATCCAATCAATGATCTTTTAAATACATTACAAAAAAAATCCCCCTAGAAAATTCCTCTAAAAAAAGGTAACTCTTGAAACATGCGTCAAAAAATTGTACCTCTAGTGAGCCCCTAAAAATACACATCTTCATCTAACTTACCCCCTTTAGGTAGAAAACCCACAAGCTGGATTTTCGTTTCGTTTTACGTATCTTTTTTTAATAAAATTAATCCTTCTGAATAATTGTTTATATATCGACTGTCAAGGTAATTCATAATTAAAAATACCGTAGAAAAGTACACGGTAGTGATACATTACCGTAGACCGTGTTTTAGCCAAAAATACCGTGCATCTACGGTAATTACCGTGTACCTGGTAACACTAGTTGACAGTGTTGACTGTTGACATTGATATTGATGACAGGAGTTTAGGAACTGACACAGAGTACTTAAGCACTACGTGGAACTGACAGCACAATATTTTTGTACATTATACTTTGAATCTATCCTCTTCAATATATTAAAACAAAATTAACATTCCTTACCGATGTATTTTATGTGTCTGCTTTTTGGTTTTTTATGTGTTATAAGTTACGGAATGATAAAATGCTTATCATTTTAAAATGGATAAGTACTCTGTGAACTTTCTTTGGGACTGACAACTTGACGTTACGTGACTTGTGTGACAGGCGAATGACTTGACTTGACAGTAATACTTACTTGTCAAACTTCTTGAAGGTTTTTGAAATGGAATCAAAATATGAGTTGGTTTTGTGATTGTTTAAATCAACTTGTTTCAGTTTCGTAGCTTAAACATTATTGATTACATTTGAAATGGAGAAATACGATACCTCTCAACTGACAGAGTTCCCTCGTTTCGAGTCTGAATCGAACCCAAGCGGAGTATCGACATTTTTCAATAAACTGTGGAAGTTTCCGATTTTCTCTCCGAATGAGACAGGGGAGAACTCCGAAAATAAGTCGTCAGAGAAGCAAAGTGAACAGCAGGAGAGTGAACAGACGAAGCAGGAGTACGACGATGTTAAAACCGAACCTGCGAGCTATGCCGTCGAGTTCGAAGGGAGGAGTTTACCGAATGTCTTGAGGAGAATCAGCAGCCTTGTGGCTCTGGGCTCAGGGGTAAGAATTAATATTAAGCATTTAAAATTGTCCTTAAAATTGCAAAGTAAAACTGTACCAAGATTCAAATAGGTTTGAAGAAGTAGAAAATTTTGAAGATCTTTATACAGATAATAAAACAATCATTTGGAATATGTATATGTTAGAAATTATATCAAAAAGGTTTTACATAAGTGTCTGGCACTATGCAGTTTACTTCTTTTCTTTGTAACGTTCGTATTTCAAGATTTAAATAAATCAGTTGTTTGTTGAAAGTCAACCGTGTTTTTCTAATAGGTTATGGGCCCAGCCAAAATCACTAAATTTATAGTTTATTAATGGTTATTTCGTGCAGTGCAAGCCAGAAAATGAGTTCCAGTTACGTTACTGCTGAATGGACGCGATAATTTTGAAGATTGGGCGTTCACAGTTAAAAACCTATTGGTTTTTTGGATGGTACTGCTATGTATCAAAAATGTAAGGAACAGAGTCATTGGATATAGCGGCAGATATAAAGGCACGTGCAAAAATAATTTTGACGATCGATTCATCTTTTTGTGCACATGAAGTCAACAAAGATCTCGAAGGAATTGTGGAAAAAGTTGCGTTCATTGTTCGATGGTTCGACGATTCAGGATTTTCGAGAAGAATTACTTTGTTGCGTCATCTTATATCTATCAGATTAAAAGATTGTGAGAGAATGACGAGTAATGTGACGCAAATGTTAGAAACATCTCAGGGTAAGCAGTACAGGCTTCGAGATTAACGATGAATGGGTTGGTTCGTTGTTGCTAGCCGGTTTACCAGAAAGGAAAACTAAAAATGGCAGTTTAGCAGACATATCGGACAGACGACGTCAAAATGTAAACGAAAACCATAACTTGCTACACCAGAGAAGTATCTTTTCGAAGCAGATTTAGAGAAAAATGTTAGGCTGAAGCAGCAAGTACAGCTGTTTACCTAAAGAACAGATCTCTAGCTTCAGGTATTGAAAAGACTCCATATGATGTATGGACTGGTAGAAAAGCAGACATGCAACATATACGGCTATTTGGCAGTTCAGTGATGACACATGTTTCTAAAAGAAAAAAAGAGCCAGATGGGACAAAAATCAAAGAAACATAAAATATATTGGTTGGTTTCAGACAACGTCAAAGGTTATACATTTATGATTCAGTGAAAAATTCATAATATATCATTGTTTCCTAGAATACAGATTCAGTAGGGGAAAGAGATATGCACTAGGTCAATGGGAGATGATGATTTGACATTTGCAGATGTTATCAGTGCTATCAGTGGTCCTGAGAAACAACAGTGGTTGAACGTGTGTGGTAAAGTGGTTGATCAAGACGTGTGGGATATTGTTGATGCTCCAGATAGTCCAAGTGTAGTGCAGTATAAATGGCATAGTTTAATCTTGTTGTATTTTTGATATAGTGGGGGTGCTAGAAATTATATCAAAAAGGTTTTACATAAGTGTCTGGCACTATGCAGTTTACTTCTTTTCTTTGTAACGTTCGTATTTCAAGATTTAAATAAATCAGTTGTTTGTTGAAAGTCAACCGTGTTTTTCTAATATTATTGTGATAGTTATTACTTGTAAGATTTTTGTTAATTTTATTTTGCATACATTATTCAGCGTAGAGAATATTAGTATTGCATCATTGACCCAAATATAGTTTGATATGCTTTGTTTGCTGGCAAAATAATTACATTGTATTGTGGCTGTATGCAATAAATCTACTCTTATCTTTAACTCTGTTTACACATATTTTTAAAGAAAAAAATGTGTGTATCTTGTATACCTCTGAAACTATTTATAATATTCTCAAAGATGTGTGATATCTGCCTATCTGCACTTGACCAGCTATGATTTTTATCTCGCCAACCAGTTCCAATCAGTTGGTAGTACCAACTTGGTAATGAAGTATGTTTGAAAGTTTCTATACCTATAACTGTTAAATTTTAAGTATTCACTTTCTTTTTTGCCAAACAAACTCACACTCAATGTCGATGGCCAAAATTGATGGCAATTTTTTTGTACAATATTGATATTTTTGCTTCAACCCATTAATGGCCCAATACTGAACCATTCTTTGTTAAATTAATATCATTGTAGGGTGGCACTCGCTACGCGGACACGGAGCTTGCGCGGTACTGGATGCCGGACGACATCTCTCGCGAGTGTTACGAGTGTGCGGCGCGGTTCGGTGCGTTACGGCGGCGACACCACTGCCGCGTGTGCGGGCAGATCTTCTGCTCGCGGTGCTGCAGTCAACGTGTGCCTGGTCAGACTAACATGATGATGTTCTTCTATTCTTTTTCTAAAGCAGTTATGGAGAAACCCTTATACATAATAGTGTTAGGCACATGAATGGCACAAATATAGCATTAATACTTTCCCATCTTAACAAGAGGGACCTTTTGTTTTATCTGTTTCTCGAGAGCATTAAAAAGCGAACATATTAAATTCTCAATGCCATATTTTCAGAACCTATTTGTACGAGTTGACTTGAACTTATTATTATTACTAGCTGTTGCCCGCAGCTTCGCACGCGGAAATTATGCTTATCATATTATTTAGTATCCCTTACAAAACAAAATTTAAAACCAGGTTCATTTATATTGAAGTACTTATATTTAGGAATTTACATACTGAAACTTACGATACAATCACAGATCATTCCTCCGGGAGCGGGTTTGGAATAGTAAACAACATTAACATTTTTTTTTCTTTTCCCTCTCCCTCTCCATCTCCCTCTCTCCCCTTGCCCTCTTCCTCTCCCGCTCCCTGTCCCTTTTCCTCTCCCGCTCCCTCTCTCACTTCCCCTCGCTCTCCCTCTTCCTGTCCCACTCCCTCTCCCTTTCCTGCTCGAGGTCCTTCTCCCACCACATATCCCTCTCCCTCTCCCTTTCCCGCTCGAGGTCCTTCTCCCACTTCATATCCTCTCTCTCTCTTCCTCTATCGCTCCCAGTCCCTCTCCCGCCCGCACCCGCACCCTCTCCCGATTTCTGTCCCGCTCCCACTCCCTCTCCCGCTCCCTGTCCCTTTCTATCTCCCTCTTCCGCTCCTTCTCCCTCTCCTGCTCCCTGTCCATTTTTAACTTAAAAAATGACGAAGTTGCTTACTAAGTTCATTCCCCTAAATTAACTCTTTAAGGGATGATTTTCCGAAAAAAGAAATTTTGTTTACTTTTGTTTATTACTAAAAACTTACATAAAAAAATTCATATATTTTATAACTCTAAAACTGGCGAAGTTGATTTGTATGTAGTTGACTACCAACCCCTATTTTTAGAGGATGAATTTCGAGAAAACAGTGGTACAGTTATTTTTTGTGTCTAACTATAAGCTTATATACAAAATTTCACCCTTCTTACTTCAAAACTGACGAAGTTGGCATACTAACTTGCACACTCTTATTTAACCCTTTAGGGGATGACTTTCCAAAAAAAACGTAATATGTACTTCCAAATTTTGTTTCTAATCTGGAGCTAATATCATCATAATATTTTCATGTTTTTAACTTTAAAAATGACGAAGTTGCGTACTAAATGAAATCCTCTAAATTAACCCTTTAAGGGATGATTTTCCAAAAAACCGTGTTAAAATTAACTTTTGTTCACAACTATAAACTTACATAAAAATTTTCATATTTATAAGTCTAAAACTGACGATGTTGATTTATACGTAAATGGCTTCTTACCCCTATTTTTAGGGGATGAATTTCGAGAAAACAGTGATACAGTTATTTTTTGTGTCTAACTATAAGCTTATATACAAAAATTCACCCTTCTTACTTTAAAAATGACGAAGTTGCATACTAAATTAAATTCACTAAATTAACCCTTTAAGGGATGATTTTCCGAAAAAAATTGTTAAAGTTAACTTTTGTTTATTACTATAAACTTACATAAAAAATTTCATATTTATAACTCTAAAATTGGCGAAGTTGATTTGTAAGTAGTTGACTACCAACCCCTATTTTTAGGGGATGAATTTTGAGAAAACAATGATACAGTTATTTTTTGTGTCTAACTATAAGCTTATATACAAATTTTCGCCCTTCGTACTTCAAAACTGACGAAGTGTCCATACTAACTTTCGCACTCTTAATTAACCCTTTAGGGGATGATTTTCCAAAAAAACATAATACTTACAAATTTTGTTTCTAGTCTGGAGCTAATATGTAAATTTTCATGTTTTTAACTTCAAAAATGACGAAGTTGCCTACTAAGTTCAATTCAGTAAATTAACCCTTTAAGGGATGATTTTCCAAAAAAATATATTAAAGTTAACTTTTGTTTATTACTATAAACCTACATAAAAATTTTCAAATTTATAAATCTAAAACTAAGAAAGTTGGTTTGTATGAAAGTGTCTTCTAACCCTTATTTGTACCCCTTAGGGGATGAATTTCCAAAAATCCGTTCTTAGTGGACGTCTCCTTAGCATAAACTATCTCCCTGCCAAATTTCATCTTAATCGGTTCGGCAGTTTCTGAGATTTTTTGTTTAATCAGCGGTGTGTCGCTTTTCAATTTTATATATATAGATTATTTCCGGGAAGAAATTTTCTCCTCAGCTTTTGAGCTGGTTCTACTACCATATTTACGGGCCGTAGCCAAGTAAATGCAGCATGTAGTGTGTAAATTAATTATTGTGTGTTATGGGGTGTTATATTGTTTTCATCTATTTGCATGAATTTTCTTACTATTCTACAGTTATTATTATTATATCGCAGGCCAGATCTTCGGATGTGCGGGCGGTCTGCGCGTGTGCAACTACTGCTGCAACGTGGTGCTGAGTTATCTGCGGGAGAACGACATGGCGGGGGACATCTCGCCCGACCTCAGGACGCTGCAGGAGAATCTACAGGTTCTGTATGACGTTGTTACTGATCAGTAACAACACCATCTATATTCTGTTACGTATTTTACAAATATAACATATAACGTAATGGAGTAAGTTTGATTTTACTCCTCAAAAATTTTTCATACACCGGGCTTAAATATAAAAATCAATCCTAAAATAGTTGAAAACCAAAAATATATTTTAATATTCTTTTCTGTGACTATAGTTTTAATTTTGTTCATCCATGCCAAATTACAGCTTTCTAGCGCAAAGAATTTTGGCGGTATGCTGCAGATGGACTGACAGACAGACATTATGAAACTATAAGGGTTCCGTTTATAGCGAAACCAAGGCCAGTTTCTAGTACATACTAGTTCTACAATATAACCGGCCGTCTTGTCTCCAGGTGAAGTTCCCAGAGAACAGAGACAGCTCCGGCGGCAAGAGTCGCGACATGTTCTCCCGCGAGCAGGACGAGCCCGAGGTGCGCGCGTGTCCTCGCGAGGCGCTACACGAGGCGCTGCACGAGGCCTTCCGACAGATGGTGTATACGCTGCCTACACAGCAACACAGGTGACTGTCACACTGTCCTAGGATAAGGGGGGTATAGGTGATGGAAATAAAAGCCGAGGTTTTTTTCATGTGAGCGTAAATGAAGGCTTTGCCGAATTCTTAGAATGCAGATGGGAAACTTTAAACTGTTCAAACCAATACTGTAAGATCAACTGCCAGTTATTATGTACAGGTAAAAAAGGAGTTCCTTTGATAACTATAATATTGTGAAATTTTATTGCTAGGTTGCAGATTACTTGCAAGACTGGAGTATCATGGATCATGGACAGATATAATTTTGAGTATGGCATCACGTGACCTTGATGACATAGCCAGAATGTTGTATGTCCCCTTTAGAGCCCTCGTGTTCGCAGGTACCGGCTGGTGCGGTACATCGGCGTGTGGCGCGGCTGCGACCTCATGCAGTGGGTCATGGACAACACCTCGCACAAAACCAGGTGATAATGTCACATTGTATGCATTACTGCGATATTATTGTATTACATAACAATTGTTCTACACTGGTATTCATTCGTAAGGATTTATTTACGTACTAACCTTAGATGGTGTACACGAAATCCCAGTTCTGTGCATGAAGAGGTTGTTAGTGTAGTGTTTAGTATGCAAGAAAAACTACTGAAAAGGAAGTTGCACAGATAAAATATAATAACAATAACAATAAACGCTAACATACTCATCAGTCTGTCATTAGTGTCAAGTGTCATCTTTCAAGAGTTTCTCCCCGCTATCACAGTCCGCCGTAACAGAGTGGAAATCGGTATAAAATACAAAAATCGTTAGTACCCGTTAGCACAAAATATCTGTTGTACAGGAGCCAAGCCGCGTCGTTCTGTCAGGAGCTGGTGGCGGGCGGGCTGCTGGAGCCGGTGACGGAGCCCGAGCGCTTCGCTGACTACGCGCTGTACCGGCCCGCGCGCGCGCCCGACGACTTCGCCCCGCCCGACCGTGCGCCTGTCGGTGAGACACTGCACACTGTTTTGTTTTTAGTTACGAAACCAAAAACTGGCTTTTAAAGTAATAAAATATGGATGGCCTTCCCAAACTACCGCCACTCTCCGGTCCGGGGACTTCTGAATCCAGGGTCTGTCTGCTGTCTTCTTTATAAAGTTAGACGTGTCTGTGTGTTTGTCTGTGATATCGTAGCTCCTAAACGAATGGACCGATTATGATGCGTTTTTACCTACAATTTATGAAGATCTGTTCAGGTGTTTTAAGGGCAGCAGCTCTTACCATCGGGGATATTATAAATTTTAAAACTTAAAGTTAAACTTTCTTTCTTTCTTTTTCTTCTCTCTTTCATGGCCGACAACGCATCAGTGATGCCTTTGGTGTTGCTGATGTCCATGGGCGACGATACCCACTTACCATCAGGTGGATCGTCAGCTCGTTTGCCGGTTATTTCGATTTAAAAAAATACCGTAGTGTGGCCTCTTTTCCTTTACCTTTCTCTACCAATGCCATATTACTACAGCCGAAGAGTGCGGTCGGTTGGTGGAGAGCGTGTCGTCGTACTGCCTCGACCTCAACCTGGGGAACAGCTCCGCGCGGCTCATCAAGGCCACCAAACCTGGTCAGTGCAAAGGATTTTGTTCTTTGGGGCCGTTCAAATATTGCATAAGCAGATTTATTACAATTATTTACCCCCCTATCCCCCTTGTCAGCAAAAGTAAGCAAAGCTCTTATCCCCTCCCCCCATGGTAAGGGTGTTACCAGACCAATCGATCGATCGTCGATCGACGGCATCGATTAACGTCGATCGAAGTTGATCGACTGGTGTGGTAGCTTTAATTGATCGACGCATACCGTTCGACTAACCAATCGATCGATTCCATCGGTCGACGTTGATCGATAGGTCTGGTAGCTTTAATTGATCGACCGATACCGTTCGACTAATCAGTCGATCGACTGTCGGTCGACGTTAATCGTTTGACTCCAGCTATATCCATTCTACCATCGATCGATGCCGTCGATCGATTGGTCTGTTAGCATCTATCGATCGACGTCGACTAATCCATTCTACAATCGATCGATGCCGTCGATCGACTATCGATCGATTGGTCTGGTAGAAACTATCGATCGACGTCGACTAATCGATTCCACCATCGATCAATGCCGTCGATCGACGATCGATCGATTGGTCTGGTAACACCCTAACGTAAACATTTTTCAATTATAAATGTATAGACAATGTAAGGGTTGCCATTCGTGTAAAAAAGTAAATAACTACCGATGACGTAATCATCATCTAGACTCCACTACCCCCCATGTCATCCAAAATAAGCAAAACAAAGACCCCCCCCCCCCCCCCCCATAGTGCTTACATAATACTTGAATGGCCCCTTTACACCAACTCGACGTGACCTCCGCGGCTCGGTTCATAGGAAAGCATTCCATTAAGAGCTTTATATTGTGTGCCTGCGATTGAATTTTCTACGATCATTAATTTGAAAGAAGTATATAGTGCGTTTCATGTAACAGTTCCCCGCGCTGCCATACTATTAGTATGTATATTAAACTATTAATATTTGTAATATATAACGTATAGTAAGCGCACATACGCGTCATATACCTGCGTCCATTCTGAGTAAAGATTCTACCGTTAGGTATACGCTATAACGCTCATTTTCAATGCTTTCCTATAAATTGACTCAGAGTTGTGTTGACTTCGAATTGGTTTCATGTACGAAGGCAAAACATCTTAAGACGGAATATTGATGTATTTTTACAATAGACACATAAAATTATTGTGTTTAATGTAAATATTACTTTTCAGAACCAAAATCATCGCCATCCAGTGAAGAGGAACCGCCTATACTAGACCACACTGGAGGTAAGTCTCTAGATGTACTTGTAGTAGTATAATGAGTCATCGCTATTGAATAGTTAGGTTAGGTGTATTTTTCTGATGATAATAAATATGTATAAATGTTGTGATTTTGATAAGTGTTTTTCGAAGACTATTTCTTTGAAGTCCGTTTTTTAAATCGGTAAAATTTATTTTTTAATGGTGTTGCCACATTCACGTGTATTCCGGTGCAGCTGTTAACGTTGACGTTAACACAGATGTTACATGGGCAGTATACTAATTTATAATAAATTTCTCATGAGTCCTTTTGGTAAACAATCTTGTGTCTTTTACTATCGTAATTTGTAATTTAAAAATAAGGCTGACACAAAATAAAAACAGTGTCAGAACAGATAATCATTTAAAAAAAAATCTGTTTACTATAAATTTTTTAACGTAATAAAAATCATTTTTTTTAATTCTTGCACATTCATACGGCAGTAGGTTTTTTCACCTGTGTCGCGGGTGGCATGGACAACACATATAACACATCACAACAACACCCATGACCCGAGTACAAATATTTATCTGTCACATAAATATCTGCCCCGGCCGGGAATCGAACCCGGGACCCCTCGCTTCGCAGGCAGGGTTGTTTATCAAAAAACACTCTTAAACAAACGAACTATCCATCTCTGATGTGTGTGTGTGTAGTGGAAGAGGGTGGCGGGGGCGCGGCGCCGTGCCGGTCCGTGGTGTCGTCGGGGGCGGAGCACCTGGCGCTGCTGGCGCGGCAGTGCCTGGCGCGGCGCGCGCTGCCGCCCGCCTGGCTGCCCACGCTGCTCGCCGTGTGCACGCACGCCGCGGACCTCATCTCGCTCGGTATTGTGCCATACTTACGAAAAACGGAACCCTTATAGGATCGCGTGTATCTTGTGTATCTGGACCGCATTTTCTCAATAAATTCAATTTCACAGCCAATTTTCTCCCAAACTACTGGACCAAATGGAAAAAAAATTGTGAATAATTGAAGGCTTGTTATCCTAAGATAACGGTCGTTAAACCATGTTGGAGGCCTTCGGGTGGCATGAAATCTTCCGACAGTTCGGTTGGCCACTAATCCCTCTACCAATCCCCACTCGAGAAGCATGATGGAGTATGCTGTAGGTGTCCACAAAAGGACTGACCCGAGAGAGACCCGTGCTCAGTAGTGGGGCAATAGTGGGTTGAAGCCAATAATTAAATATATATGGTACATTTTACAGTACAAAACGAAGCAACAGTTTAGTGAGGTATGTACGTACTGTACGTTCCAGACATGTTGTGCGGCGACATCGACGTGCGGAACTACGTGCAGGTGAAGAAGGTGCCGGGCGGCGCTATCGGGGACAGCCGCGTGCTGCCCGGCGTCGTGCTCACCAAGAACGTGGCGCACAGGTGACGCATCCGTCACGTCGTCTGTAATGGGTGCGTTCCACTTGACGCTCAAACCGATCATGCTCACGAAGCGATCACGCTCACGACCACGGTTTTTCCCGTTCCACTTAATTGTGAGCGTTACAATTATAATGTCAAGTGGAATTGACTGGACCTAGCTCTTCAGATGGGCTGTTATGAGTTCAGTGTGATCGAAAATAATGTCATTAGTGACGTTTTTGCCGTGACTATAGAAACAGTGGTCGTCATGTGGAACGGCTGAAGGATTATTTTTATCGTTGTGAGCGTCAAGTGGAACGCACGGAATATAGTTCGACATGGGGCATATGTTATATGACATTTGCAGTAGAATTTGTATTTGTCTCAACTGTCATATTTTGCCCGACGAACCCTACGTTAGATAAGAGTGTTGCCCTATAAGATCCACTCACGACATTTGTAACTATATAATAAGCTATTCCATGTTGTTTCAGGGGCATGCCTCAACAGATATCGAACCCGACGGTGTTATTGCTGGACTGCTCCATCGCCTACCAGCGCGTGGAGGGCAAGCTCACCTCGCTCGAGCCCGTCTTGATGCAGGTACCGTCATCTACCGTCATATACCATCACCTACCATCACTTACCAGAACTTATCACCATCTACCATCACTTACCATCACTTACCATTACTTACTATCCGGCTCGAAGGACCAATTGTGTAGGCTTGGGAATCTTCAATGAAAGGTTTATTATCTTGAACTGTATCTGGTTTACTGGTTCTGAAGTAATAGAAAGGAGTGATGTAGCACCTAGCACGCGTGTACAGGATGGGAGATTTCGGGCGAGTAGCCATGCTGTGTTCTCTTCGAAAGAACCTTTCGGAACCAGTAAGTGATGCTTACTACTGCCCTCTAACGTTCATAGGTGAAATTATTTAGTCATGATCATAGACAGTGTTACAATTGTATAATTTTTTAAAGGTCTATTTTTTAATGCCGGTACGCTTTTTTAATATGGCAAGGTGGATATGTCATATCAAGGTCAAAACAATCTGACAAATTGTCAGACGTCTGTCGTCTGACTGTCAGTCTGACAAAATGTCAAATTGAAGTCTATACATAGGGCGCGTTCCACTAGACGCTCACAACGCTCACAACGATCAAAATATCATACTAATTTGATCGTTGTGAACGTTTTGAGCGTCTAGTGGAACGCGGCCATATCACCAGTGTTGCCAATTTATGATTATATTAAATTTGGATTATTATTTAGATTTATGATTATTAATTAGACTGACTATGTGATGTTAATTAATTACACAATTATTATAAATAATGTAATAATAATTTGCCTGACTAAGTATTTGTAAAGTATTAAAATTGTATTATAAGATAATTTAATAATTATTAGGATTATATTAGGAAATAATGTAACGAAGGAAAATAATAACATATAACTATATTGACTAACAATAAAATTAGCAAATAAATTAATATACTAACGCATTAGGTTAAGGACCTGTAATGTTAGTGTGAATAATGATAAATAAATAAATAAAATTTAGCCCTTTCGAGGCTAGCCCTTTTTATGCTTATTCAGCCCTCAAAATAATTATTTACCACCTAGCCCAATTTCTAGCCCCAAAATCGTGTAAGAAAACTTCACTAGCACACAGTCAAGCCTATTGCCTAAAAAATCGTGTGAAATAACGAGACAGATGTCTCGTTACGTAGACGTTAATCTAAATATCAGTCAGACTGTCTCTTTTCCTCTTACATGAATCCATCACAGTGTCTGTGGAATCCATGGAGTTTTAACGAAATTTTTAACGAAATCAAAAAAAAGGAACTGTTTTATAAACCGTATGACATGTCAAATGAAAGGGCTTATTGCAAGGATATCAAACATATTTTTGTAATAATTCTACTTCTATATTGACCATCCCCCCCCCCCCCCCCCCGCCTTATCTCCGTAACTACTGAGGATAGAATTTTGAGAAAATAGTTTTTTTTTTCACAAAAAATAGTTCTTTAGTTATATATTACAGGAAAACCTATAAGAAGTCTTAAAAAAAGGGCCAAAAAATAAAAAAAATAAAATAACCATAAATACATAATCAACGTACGGAACCCTCTCCAAGCGAGTTTAAGTCGCAGTTAGATTGTTTTTAAAATTTTTGATTGTGCGTTTGAGTAAACATATTTAATAAGTAAACAATAGTTAACTAAAATCACTTCTTTTATTTATTTTTATAAATAAATAAATTAAGCCCTATTTTAAATTTATTGGGCGAATCTAGCCCTTAGCTCTATTTAGCCCGAAAACCTGACACCGAGTTGGCAACACTAATTGTCAAATAAACTTGTCTTTGAAAATACAAATTCAAAATGTCTGCCGTTATCGTTCGATGCGTACAGGCATTTTTTGCTGTGGATTTCTCTCAGTGTTAATAAGTATAGTTTCATACTTGTAAATGCTTCGAAAGTGATCCAAGTGCTATTTGCGTCGAGTTGAATTATCCTCCGTTATAGTTTTGCAGTGATATTAGTGTTATTAGTGCATACTTAGAGACAGGACTCGATTAATTAGTGTTATTAGTGCATACTTAGAGACAGGACTCAATTTTAAATTTTAAGTGACTGTGTTTGACTTGTACGCAATGTCGTTCATGACTTGTTGCGTTATGAACTGCCTGACCAGGTTAAGAGACGGTAATTATGAACATAATACATACCAGACGTTTGTTATTCATACAGTCATTACACTCATATTTCCTAGAGGAAGAATTTCGCAACAACTTATAGCCCATGTTCTCCAGGGTCCGAGCTATCTGCAGACCAAAGTTATTGGGTGATTGATTAACAACCATCTTCATAAACCTAGAAACACTTGCATTTATAATAATTATTAAGTTACAGACATATTCTCCCCAAACACACAAACATTTGCTTTTTAATATCAATATGACATTAATGAATTAGTAGGTTATGAAGAAAAATGCATTTAACCAGTTATTATTCGTAATAAAATATTACACCTGGTGTGCTAACTACACTAACAGTCCTAATTAAAAGCCAATTTGAGGTTGGTCATAGATGTCTATAAATCGCTAACTGTATTAGTATGCGGAGACCTATTTAGTACCCGTTTATTTGTGAGTGAATCAGAAATTTTACAAACATGTGGCTGAATACTGGCATAAGGCATCTTTACACTTGCACTAAAACAAATCATAAATTGTGTAACCGGGAATCGAATATTGACATCATAATAAGCAAAACAAAATATGACTGGGTAAGAATGTACCCGGCAAATTGTATTCCAGTATCCGGCCACTTCAATTTTGTATAATTTTATTAAATGTTATAATTGGAAAAAATAGTAAAGATCAGTTAATAATGAAAGTAATAACACCAGTAACTTATTAATAACTACATTATCTGAAATACGTTTAAAACTTACTTTACTATTATATCATGTAGAAATCTTATTATCTCGAATTAAAAAAAAACATGGTCCATCAGGTGGCCGAGTATTGGCACATGGCCGGCTACTGGCACAGCAAACCTACTGTCTAATAATGTTTAGTATGTGTCTATGCTACCAAAAGTAGTTTATATAAATACAAGTAACCACCCTCGCTTTGCTTCGCTTTTCTTATTTTTTTACACTTTGGGTTACATTATTGAAGTTTCATTAAGGATCCTTAATTTTTTTGAAAATATAATATAGCCTATGTCACCTGGGGATAGTGTAGCTTCCCGACAGTGAAAGAATTTTTCAAATCGGTTCAGTAGTTTCGGAGCCTATTCAATGCAAACAAACAATCAAATCTTTCCTCTTTATAATATTAGTATAGATAAGATGAAGAAAATTTAAAAAATCAATAAATGCATTTAATTTTATATGTATTTCCTTAAGGTATTCCTCTTCACCGATTTCCTAATCCAAATTTGGAGCAAGAACGGTTTCAAGCATGGATTAAAAATATCGGAGGAGAAATTGGCACATTAGAACAAAATTTTCTTTACGACAACCGAAGAGTTTGTCACAGGCATTTTGATCCAGTTTTTCATGGTTCCAAAAACCGTCTAAGTAAAATGGCAGTACCAACACTTCATTTGTCAGGTATGGTAATAGCTTTTCCAATGCTAATTCATTTATAATTTATTATTTCATTTATAATTAATTATTATTATTATTTCCAATGCATTTATAATTTATTATTGACATTAACTTAATTGTATTGACATCATCAGATATTTAAATGTCCGATAAATAATTGCTTTTTTATGAATACTGAGTAATGTCTATAACTTTTAATTTTCCTAATATTAATATGACATTTATAAAAAATTTGCAATGCCCATAAGTGGCACATGTAAGTTCGGTTAGCATTGTATGTACCACCTTTATAGACTACATGATTGCAATAAATAATTTGAATTTGAATTTAGTGAATAATTCCAGAATTCCATTGTTTTGTGACTATTATTTTTCGTCATTCACTGAGTTGTAAATAACCTTCAATATGTTATGTTTCCAGGTGTGATAATTGAATCACCCAACATACAAGAAGAGTCGATGGCAGTATGTGTACCTACACCAAGGCCCAGTTCCTCGACATTTGATACAACACCAGTTGCAAGTACGAGTCGAGGAAATGTTACATATGCAACAGCCAATATTGCAAGTAAACACATTGGTAATACACAAACCAGTTGCCTTCCAATACAGCCAGGTGAATGTTTTATTAATTTAGATGAATAAGTCCTTATCAATATATTATGTAACATGATATTGTCACCTAAGTTATAAGGTTTTTTGTTATCCTGTAATGTTCATCCAAGAAAGTTTTGGTATATTGTTTTGACTTTGACAAACTGATGTTTTTAGGGTCCATAACCCTGTATGACAATATCGCACAAATGCGAAATTTAATTCAATTCATAAGTCCAATGTGCATGGTCAGTGTCGAGGTCAAAGGTCTGATGGTCCTGTTATAGACTCAGTAATACTAATAATGCCCAAGATTATTTCAGTATTACGACTGTATTGATAACTTACTAAATCGCGAAAAATGTGGTCTCTCTTATGATCACTAAGGCCCGTAATATCAATAGCAGTTTAATCTATGATTCTGAGTTTAAACTGTCTTTGTTGAACCAACAACGACAGTTTAAACTCAGAATCATAGATTAAACTGCTATTGATATTAAGGGCCTAAGACAACAATATATTGTTTACCTCACGAACTTGAATCCTTTTGAGACTATTCGTTTTTGTCATTCACTGAGTTTTACATAACCTTTAATATCTTATGTTTCAGATATAATAATGAAATCACCCAATATACAAGAAGAATCGATGGCAATATGTGCACCTACACCAAGCCTCAGTTCTTCGATATTTGATACAAGAACACCACGTAAACACATTGGCAATACACAAACCAGTTGCCTTCCAAGACAGCCAGGTGAATGTTTTATTAATTTAGATGAATAAATCCTTATCAATACATACAACATATAATTTTTTTATAGAAGATACTTGAATACTCATAATTTACATTATACTTCTGTTATTTATTGTAGTTTCAATGCCACAACATGAAGTGAAATTGAAAAAAATGATAGTTTCTTTGAAAAAGCAAGTCACAAGAAATAAAATAGCCAAAAGTTCTTTTAAACAACGACTTGCTATGGCAAGAAAAACAATGAAAAATGATGCATTCAAACACATTAGTGGAAAAATGACTAATGCAACAAAAACATTTGTTGAAATGCAAATTAAAGGCGCTGGAAAGAAGGGCAAAGGAAGACGATTCACAATTAAAGAAAAGTCCTTGCTTTAACAATATATAAGCCTAGCCCAAAGGCATATAGAGTGTTAAGCAAGATATGCATTTTGCCGCAACGCAAAACATTGAATAATCTTTTACAAAAGATACCGCTAAAACCTGGTATTAATGACATTTTATTTTTGGATATGAAGAGGAGAGTAAATAAACTGCCATTCCATCATAGGCACTGCACCTTGATTTTTGACGAAATGTCTATTTCACCAGGACTGAAGTACGACCAAAAACAGGATGAAATAGTGGGTTTCACCGACAATGGCATGGACAAGCAAAATGATTTTTGTGACCATGTACTAGTTTTTATGGTACGTGGAATTATAAAAAAATTCAAACAGCCTGTTGCTTACTCATTCAGTAAAAGTGCAACAAAAGCATGGGACTTGGTCATTCAAGTTCAAAATATAATACAAAAGTTGCAAGATACAGGTCTTGAAATAATAGCCACAGTTTGTGACCAAGGGTCAACCAATATGTCTGCCCTAAACATATCTATACTAATAATAAAATTGAAGAGTCAAACTGTGATTTTGATAAATGAATTTTTCAAGTGCAAATCGTTACTTGCACGATACCAACACCGAAAAATGAGTTTTTAAAATTTTTGTCTGTCTGTCTGTTTGTTTGGCTTTGCAAATCTCTGAAACCACTGAACGAATTTTAACACGACTTTCACTAAGATATTGAAAAGACTTCAACTTAGCATTTAAGCTATTTTTTATGGTTCTAAACCAAAGGGTTCCTTAGGGATATTTTGTATGGAAAAATAAAAAAATGTCAGCTGATTTGTTTGAAATAATAAAAAACATTTTCTCCGTACAAAAAGAGTAATATATGCATATCTTAGTTTTTACTTATATGATATGGAAAGACCATAAAATGCCTTTAAAGGTTATTTTTTTCATTAATTCACAACCCTATTACTGAATGGATATCTGTTTTCTTATTTTGTTTTCCAGATCATATCTTTTGCCTATCTATGTACTCCAATATAATTTCAGCGTTTTACTAATTTCACCTTAGAAGTGGTGGAAAAACGCAAATTAATTCTGTATGAGTAACCGATCGATTAATATCTTGGCCACTAGATGTCGCTGTATTTGTTCATTCAAGCCAACGATTTTAGTACATACAAACCTTTTATTTACCTACAAATAAATAAAATTGAAGAGTCCGTCTGTGATTCCTAAATAACTGTATTTTTCATGTTGTAAATAGTTACTTGCACAATATAAAAACTGAAAAATGAGTTTTTGATAATTTTTGTTTGTCTGTTTCTTTGTCACCACTTATCTCTGATGAAACCACTAAAAGGATTTCAACAGGACTCTACTACGATACCGAGTCTTCAACTTAAATTGTAGGATATATTTTTGGGTTCCATATCCATAACAAAGCGAGAAAATAAAATATGAGTCGATTTGTTTTAAACTTACAAAACCTTTTCTTCATTGATAATAAAATGCATAACTCCACAGACGTAAAGCGTATTGCGACGTGTTATATGAAGCTTAGGATTGTTATTTGAAATAATTGTTTCGTGTTTTTTTTTTATGGAAATAGCCGACAAACGAGCGGACGTTCCACCTGATGGTAAATGGCTATCATCGCCCATGGACACCACCACCAAAGGCATCACTGATGAGTTGCCGGCCAAGAAAGAGGGAGAAAAAGAAAGAACTGGCTCTCAAGCGCTCAGCCGGAACACGACGAATCGTTTGGCGGCTGACTCATACTCAAGGGTGTTAGCTATCCAGGAGAAGCCCATGGAGAAATAATAATAGTAATAATGGTATTAATTAACAATTATAATGCATAATATCCTTAGGAACATCGTGTTGAGAGTGCTGAGTGCTGAATTTTCTCTTTTTATGTGAAGCAATATCTCCCCTTTGCCGTATTATTGGTTTGCCAAAACTACAATGTAATAAATGCGAAAATGTGTTGCCTCCTTTATTACCATTCACACATAACTCATCGAATTAACCTTAACTCTCTCGCACCGCTGAACCAATTTTGATGTGTTTGGGTAGATAGACATAGATTGTACGCTGGAGAAGGATTACTACTATTTTTAAAGTCTGGGTACCTATGTATGTAATGTGAAATACTGATAGCTTAGCCATACGGCATCATACAAACTATTTATTCCGTGTAATTTACTATGGGTTAAGCAGGAAACACAAACATTAGAAAAAAATATCATGAAATAATAATAATAAGTAAAAGCAACCGGCCAAGTGCGAGCTAGGGTTGTTGAACCTAACTTAACTATTTAGTGAAACCTAACGTAGCTGTGTAACGACAAGATAAATGGAATAAAGAAACAAACATAACTTTGCCGTTGAAAAACTTTCTTCCCCATACATCGACATGGGCCCTGATCAAATGACCAAGTTCTGCAAATAGGTGTAAAATCATGTTCTTTGTGATACCTACTTACAAAAACAGTTTTCAGATTTTTTCTTTAACCTATGTTATACCTGAGACATTTCTTGTAGCCGAGTGTCTTTTGATTGCGTTGACGACACAGAATATTGATCTTTTCACAGCTCCTAGGGATTGCAGACCTGAGTATTGGATATTAATTTTAATTTGTTACCTTCACGCATTCCTGCGAAAAAAGGTTTTGACAAACAGACGGGCAATGGAGTGATTGATCTTATGGGAACCGTGTTTTTTCTTTTGCGGCAAGGAACCCTAAAATATCGAAACGTTAAGTCGTGTATTGACCTTTCATTGTAATGCGGTTCTAATGATCATGCTGCTGTTCTGTAAGTTAACTAAAGTACCTACTATTTTTGCCGAAGCGAAGCGAGGGCAACTGCTAGTTGTTAAATAAAACAAAAGAAGAATATATAAAAAAAGGCACAGAGTGGAAAGGTGGATTTTTTGAAATTAATTCAAAAAAAGTTGTGCCTATTTATGACCCACCTCATTTGATGAAAGGTGTCAGAAATAATTTATTAAATAAAAATTTAAAATATGTTTTAAATAACAAAGAGTGTACCGCGAAGTGGCAGCACATAATTGATTTATATAGAAGAGCTCCTGGATATAAGGGAAAACGTTTAGTGCCAAAATTAACCGCTCATCATGTCCTACCTGAATTAATACCAAAAATGAGAGTGAAGCACTGTACTCAAGTATTCAGTCATAGTGTTGGTGTAGCACTTGGATATATGGCAGGTTGGTTAAGGATATTTTCTTTTTCTGCATATTGTTCTCTCAATGACCACCCGTGTGGCGCAGTGGTTACCATGCCGGATCACCACACCAATGGCCCTGGGTTCAATCCCCAGCGAGGCGGAAATTTGAATGATGAATTTGAATTTATGTTCTCGGTCTGCGTGTGAATGTCCATGTCTTTGTGTGTGTTCTCCATAATGTTCTCAAAGGTGTATAAAATTTGTCAATCAGCACTTGACCCAAGTGGTGGACTCTGGTCAAGGCCTCTCATTCTAAAAGGAAGCTGTGGTCAATAGTAGGTCATGATGGGTGGCTGGAATGCTGTTTTTTGGCTGTGAACTTTTACAAAATGATGGTTGAGTGAACAGCTGAGCCTAAAATTGCCTTCCTACACAGGGGAGTGTTTTGGAAGGTGTGTAATGTCTACTTTATTAAGATCGTCATTGACACTAATTTTCTTTTTTAGATGCTGGTAAACTTCCAGAAGGGAGTCAAGACACGGCAGATTTACTATTGTTATTTGACAATCTCTTTGACTCCTTGAATGGCAGCTCTACAAATAAAGAAGGGGGGAAAATCTACAGATGTGCTGTAACTCCATAATTACTTTTTAACAAAAAATAAAACCAACGAAAAAAAAACTGAAAAGCAAAAAATAAAATAAACCATTTAGTATTATAAATTAAGATCCGAAATTAACAGTAAATAAATAATTTTGAGACCGTGCCAAACAAACAACCAAAATTAATTACATAAAATTCATAATATTATGAGGGCAGCGGCATGCGATGCACACGGTAGCAGCAGCGCGGCGCACATCTTTTCGCCGTTAGTTTTTTCATTGGTTTGGCACCGCCTCAAAATTATTTATTTACTGTTAATTTCGGATCTTAATTTATAATACTAAATGGTTTATTTTATTTTTTGCTTTTCAGTTTTTTTTTCGTTGGTTTTATTTTTTGTTAAAAAGTAATTATTTTTTAATTTTTAGTTGCTATAATACTTATAATTAATAATAAATTATTGATTTTATGAATTATAGATTCAGTTACCGGGTAAAAATGTAGTAGATGAAATATCAATCATCCCCTATTTTCGTTCCTATAGGGGTAAAATTTTGTTTCGAAATTTAAACAAGAGTAACCTCCAGGTATACACTCTTCAATAAAAAGAGAATTATCGAAATCGGATCATCCAGTACAAAGTTATTGGGGTTAATATGTAAAAATTCCGGGTAAAAAACGGATGAATAATCAATCATTCCCTATTTTCGTATCTTTAGGGTGGGAATAAAATTTTCAAAAAAATATGGGACCAACTTCAGGACATACCCTATCCAATAAAAAAAGAATCATCCAAATCGGACCACCCTGTGCCGATTTCTGCGTGATCATACAAAAAAAAAAAAAAAAAAATATACGTGTCGAATTGAGAACCTCCTCCTTTTTTTTTCGTCGGTTAAAAATCAGCACATCATAAGCTTTGGGCAGAATGCCTGCCAGTTTTAAAGTCTATGAAATTTGTTAAAGATGAAGATGAAAAAGTTACTACTGTGCCCACCCTTACAAGTTGGGTGAAAACAATAGAAGGGATCAGAATAATTTTAAAAGAACTTTATAAGCATGGCTTAACGTCTATATTACTGAGACATTTTAACCAAGACCCCTTGGAGAATTTTTTTGGCGCTATAAGAGCTCATGGCTCTCAAAATAATATGCCCAATGCTGGAGCTTTCACAGCCTCATTTAAAACATTATTAGTAAATAATATGACGTCAGCACATTCTGTTGGTGCTAATTGCGAAAAGGACAATAATTCATGCTTGATGCAAACACTAGAGACATTTTTAACCAGCAGTTCTGAATACTCACATACAAATAACGAAAGTAATGAAGAAGTTATAGAAGAACATTTAATAATTCCAGATGTAGATATAAACGAACTAATAAAAAGTGAAGAACAAATTAACATAGAAAGGTGTGCAGCGTTAGGGTACTGTAGTGGCTGGTTAGTGTCGAAGGCACGAAAAATTTATAAAAACTGTACAGCATGCAAAGAAAATTTAGAAAGTCATTTTGTAGAAGGATTTCATAATTTCATTAAAGTATGTGAGTACTCAGATAAAAGCTGGTTGTGCTATCCCACCAAAGAAGCATTTTACTTTTTCGTGCAAACCGAGAATATTTGCACAGAAATCTTAAAAAAATATTGCACGAAAAAAAATATTTTACAATATATCAAATTAATATGTTGTATACATTTAGATATGTCTTTTATTAAGTGTGAGTTGCATAAAGCATTAATTATAGACTTTCTTTTAAAGAAGAGCATCATATTTAATATATTTACATGGTGTAAACAAATTAATAAAATACTTGTGGGAAAAGAAATTAACTGCGACAGTGATGACCCCATGCAAAAGGCAGCTTGTAGCTATTATGAAAAAAATAAAAAGAAAAGCCGAAAAAAGTAGTTACTTTTTCATTTTCATTCTTTAAATAAATCATGTAGATCACTTCAATCAATAACTTTTTTTCTCCCTCTGTTTTCCTTCTCTTAATCGCGTCCTTAATCATTCCCTTCTCTTCTTTTGTAGTCTCCTTAACCAAATACTAGCTGCTGACAAATGTTTATTCTTAATTGTGCACCCTACCCTGTTTCCAAAATTACTCATTTTATTAGATTAATAGGTTGTCTGGAAGAGATTGCTATTTAAGTATGTATTAACACCGCCTATTGTACTAAGTTTTGTATTATAAAATGTATCTAGAAATAATTTTGGTGTACAATAAAGAGCATTTTGTTGTTGTCGTAGATCAATGTTTTCATAAAAAATAAATATTGTTTGCATATTTTACGCCTTTTATTACCTTTTGGTCCTATGTTAGTATTTTGTGTCAAATGATTTGTGATGTCTTGAGAAATAATACTTTGATATTTTAATAACAATCAAAGTATTATTTTTAAGACAGTCAGAATCATTTGATACAATTTTAAAAAGATCAATTTTTATGAGTCGTAGGAATACGTAGCTATGAATATATATTCAAGTTTCAACCATACACACTAGATGGAGCTACTTTCTATGGTACTACTTTTTGACTTATGTTACCCATCTATACCCGTATATACATATTAATCTATGCGAGTAGCGGCCGGTCGGTCGTTTGCGACGAATGGGGTGCTCACGCGCCTCGGCGATAATGATGTTCGCGGTTGGAGATAGTGATGTGCGTTGCGTAAACACGATGCGTAGACACCTAACATCCGACAAATTCATATTCGAGCTTCTACATTACAATCTCATTGTAGTTAATTTCATTTGATTTGTGTATGTTGAATAGATAGGGCTTTAGAGATACGTATAGAGATACGTAGCAAATTTGTAACGGACGATTGAAGAGTATTCCCGAAAGAAGAGACAAGAAAATCTCAAGGATTTTTTTCCTAATAAAAGTTACCGACAGCATAATATTATGTCATTTGAAAATCAGGGAAAAAAATGTCTAGGATTTTCAATCTTACTAAAGTAATTTTACATTTTCATGTAAAGCTGTTGATTTGCAAGAATTTACATGAAAAGGTCCCTAACAAACATATTGGTTACTTCTTATACCCTAGGAGCAAGAATATCTAGTCCGTTGCGCCGCCCGGATATCCGCCCTACGGCCTAAAGTGGTCCTAGTGAAGGGGGGCGCCGCCCGCGCGGTGCAAGACGCGCTGCGGCTGGAGGGCGTAGCCCTAGCCGTGGGCGTGAGGGACCGCGCGCTCCGCAGGGCTGCGAGGTGCGCCCGGGCTGACCTGGTAGCCTCCATCGATGCCAGGATCGGCATGCCGAGACTTGGCACTTGCAAGAACTTTTATGTTAAGAACTGTAAGTATGTTAAACTGTATTCATTAAATGTAATTGAATATAACTGGTTACCAGTTACAAGAAATAAAATTTATTTAGCTTAACGTTTTTGAAAAATAAAAATGGTTTTTGATAAATTTTTGAGGTTTAATAGTCTTTATTTCTCAAAGAGAATTACAAAATTCACTTTCTTGAGAAATGTATCATCATCATTATTTACATGTTAAGGTATTACGTACAATTAAAGTATAATAAAATAACAAGTTGAGGGTAATTAATTTATACTAAAACAAAATATCCACATTTTATCAAACTGATTATATTCAATTTTTTTTCTTTTTTTTTAATTTTCTTAGATGGTAGCAAAACCCTAATGGTTTTGGAGGGCTGTGCGGAACCACAGCTGGGCTGTTGCATACTCCTGCGAGGCGGGTCCTTACAGGAGCTTACTCGTGTTAAGAAAGTAGTTAAATTCATGTTACTGGCCTGTTACAATTGGAAGTTAGAAAAGGCCTTCCTAGCCGACATAGGGGCCTCTCTACCGGAGCCGGGAACATTCGATGATGACGATGACAAAGACATTACCGATGGTATTGTCAATGAGAAAGATCCCAATAAAACTAATGCCGATTTTAGTAAAACTGACAAAATTCACGATAACTTAGTTAACGAAGACGCAAGCAGTATGAATATTAATGATGAGATCAATGATGATGTTTTTGGTGTTAAAAGTAATGATACGTTGGACAGCGATCGTGTTAGTAACGTTAGCGGCACTGATAATGCTGTTAATAAGTCTGAAGCGGCATCCAGTGATGAGAACGATGAGATTAACAAAAACAATGAGGCACATAATGATAGTAATGAAGAATTCAAAGAAAGCGATACCAATACTGATCACCTCGTGTCGACAGAATCTAAAACGAAAGTAGTTGATGACTCGGCTCAGAAGAAGCCGTTTGCTCGTAAAACGGACAGTGATAAGAACTTGAGTTGCGGCGTGCCTATAAGGGACTTTAGCGACCCCTTACAGTCCAGGATGTCGGGTGATGATGAAGTATTCTTACCCAAGGAGGAAGCTAAATTGAAAGCAGATACGCATAGTGAAAGGTTAGTTTTACTAGTGCAGACTTGTCATACTGTTCTCACGTAACTTTTTTTATAAAAATAACTGACAAAAGAATCGATCTCCACCTGATGGGAAGTGGCTATCGTCGTCTGGATATCAACGACACCAAGGGCATTACTGAGGGCCGGCCGTGAAAGAGAAAAGAAAGCTAAGTAGGCCGGATTCTGTCGCCTTGTATGTCGGTATGGGATTGGGGTCAATAGAATTCTGCCCCAATACAGCTGCTAGAATACGGCTTGTTTGGCTTCAACCCATTAATGGCCCACTACTGGGCACGGATCTCTCCTCTTGAGGAGGGCTAGAGCATACTTCACCACGCTGCTCCAGTGTGGATTGGTGGAGGGGTTAGTGGCCAACCCGAGTGTCGGAAGTTTTCAAACCGCCCGAGGGCCTCCGACATGGCTTAACGACTGTTATCTTATGATAATTGATAACAACTGGGACCGACGGCTTTACGTGTCCTCCGAAGCACGGAAACGCTCAAGAATTTTTTGCCACTAGCGGTCACCCATCCAACTACCGACCGCGCCTGTCGTTGCTTAACTTTGTCGATGGCATAGGATCGACGCAAGCCGCCGGGCTATGAGCGCTTAATATGGCTTGTTTAGTAACCTTCAATTTCGTGCCTGATGTGACCCTGGAGTCTGGACCGCTAATAAGGACGCTATGTGTTCAGATGGTGCACCGACGACGTGGTGCTGTCCATGTCGCCGAACATAGTGATCCCGGCGCCGCCGCCCGGCGTGCCGCTGGTGCGCCCCCCGCGCCCCTCGCCGCACACGCCGCGCGCGCTGCGCCGCGACGAGCGCACAGACGAGCGCGAGCGCGAGAGGTCCGCTGAACATGTCGTCGTTAAGGTAACATAGATGTTACTAAACGACTAACTCCCCAACTCGGAGACATTAACGGTTACTTTGATCGCCCCTTATTTATTTATTTTATTTATTTATTACACTTTATTGTACATAACAATCAACAGTCAAGAAAGAGATACTTGAATAAAAATAAACCTTAGTAAAGAATCACTGACAAGAACATACACTGCGAACTTTAGCGCATGTAACACAGAGATAGCAACAGTCACACTTGTGACTAAAGTTTTAGAACTTTCTACTCAGATTTTGGCACCCTTTTAGATCTCAATACTTTTTTTTTAACGTGGCATTTCACATGCTTTTGATGAGATCAAAATTTACATGTATTAAAATGTTTACTACAAACTATAATATCGAGAACGGTTGAAGTCCAGTTGGTACTATACAATCTACAGGAGGCGCACCCGTTCACCCGCGCGCCGCTGTCCCGGCCGGCGGACGAGCCCGCGCCGCGCGCCGCGCTCGCGCACTACCGCGCCGTCGGCGGCCGGCTCCGCGCCGACACGCACACACGTATGTTGTGCTGTATGCTGCACTCACTTGTACTAAACTCAAACTCAAAGATGCTTTATTGTGGACGATAGGTACATAATTGTTGATACAAATACAATTCAGGTCTCTATATCCTACCTGAGACAGGTATACAATATAAAATAAATATCCTGACATTATTATTTTTTATTTCAAAGTATTTTCTTCAGTCAATTATAACTCGTCATTCTAATTAATAATACTATTTTTTTAAATCCATAACTATAGCTATCACAACGAACTATAATAACTCGATTTATATCGCAGTCAATTTACAATTTATTTAGTATTGAGATTGTATTTCTTTGTCATTTCAAAATTCATTAATTGAGTACTAGCTCTACGTAACGTACTGGGTTACTTATCTCGGTAGGTTCTTGCAGCTTCTTCTTCCAAGTCCACTCACGGAATGGATCTGTGGAAGTGATGGCGTAATTTGACTTTCAAAAAGAGTTTGTAAAGTGACGATTCCACGTCGACACGCACAGACATATGTTCACTTCACTTATAATACGTTGTTACTTCATTCGGTAGCTTCGGTAGCAGCTTATGAACTGAAATGACAGAGATGTTCACGCCGACTAAACAAAAATGAAACGCACGCTTCTTTTGTGGGACGTTAATTTAAAAAATATCATAGTTAAAGAGGACTGGATGTGCCAACGTACATAGGAAAATATTTAAACCGCATTGCTATTTTTCCATTGTTAAAAAACGAAATGATATTTTTAATAGGATGTCACATTATCACTTCTTGCCAGACATGACACAACATGCTTAACTCTCGTGGAGCGAATACATTTTTACTTTAATACGAGTACTGACGACATTTATTTTGTATACCGATTTTTTTTTTTTACTTACAATAACTTAATGCTTGACCACAATCCCACTGGCCATTGAATCGTGGTCACGGGTAAATAAACATGGCACAACATGTCGTCCCAGGCGAGTGTCCCCTGTACAACCCGTGCGTGCTGAAGCCGGCGCCGGAGCCCGGGCGGGCGGCGCCGGAGCCCCCCGACCCGCTGTCCCCGGAGCTGCACCAGCGGCTGGCGCTGCTGGTCTACAGCTACAGCAGCAAGTCGCCCAACGTGCCAGACTTCTGTGTTAACCCCTGGTCAGTCCACAGGCGCATTTACACTTATACGGTTTACACGTATTAATAGTTAACTAAATTTTAAGTAAATTAAACGTGTAAACGGACAATTTAATAGTTTAGTAATTTAGTAGTTTAGTAATCAAGTAGACAAGTACATAATTTAGAAATTTTTCTATTTTCTGTTAAGTAGGTGGGCGGGGCTTATCACTTAACACGTTTGGACAGGCACTTTTTACTTAAAATTTAGTAAAATGCTTAAGTAATTTAGTAAAATGTTTAATTAATTAAGTATAATTGTATGAACTAAAGAGCTTTACTAAAGTATTACGTGTGGACGCACACTGAAAATTATTCACTTAAAATTTAGTTAACTACTTAATACGTCTAAACCGAACATTAAACTCAATGATGACACAGCAAAAACTGCTTAAAATTCAAGTGGGATGCCGCATTGCAGTTATAAAGTGTTTTATAGTGCGTCGGATAAATGTGAATAGTATTCACTGAATACGTGTAAAATTTTAATAAATATGAAAAAATCTGGGCAAACTATGTCTATGGGCAAAACCCTTATCTAAAGTAGGGTAAGTTATGGCTAAATATGGCATGTAAGACAAATACAAATAATACTGCAAATAAATATGTGATACATTTCAAGTATCGTTATATTATATCTTAGGTTATCTAATGTGGTTATTTCTCTCTTTCTATCTGTCTCTGTCTTCTCTTTCTCTCTCTTCTCTCTCTCTCTCTTTCTCTCTCTCTCTCTCTCTCTCTCTCACTGTGTATGTTTGTGTCTGTGTGAGATCAGGATCGTGACGATGGAGATGTACGGGCGGCACGACATCGCGCTGGGCGCGTTCCTGGAGAAGTACTGCTTCAACTCGCAGCACCGCTGCCCCGCCAGCGCCTGCCATCTGCCCATGAACCAGCACGTGCGAAGGTTAACTATAATAACGCTACACACTCATAGCCCCACACTAGGATTAGTGCCATGGACAACACACACACACACAAAGACAACAACATACTACACACACACCCAGACCGAGAACAAAAATACAAACTCATCAGGTACAGTCACTGCAGAGAAAAGTAACCCATCTGATCTGAAAGATGATCTTTTTATATAAATAAAATTGATAAAAAATTATAAAAGTTTATTATTCGGCTTACAAATTCTGACTTATTTTACATTCAACGGCTAAAAAGCTCATATCCCATTCCACTTGGGTGTATGATTGTAGCGCTCAGAAGCTAGTGGAACAGGAAAAACCGTGGTCATGAGCGTGAATCTTGTGAACTTCAAGTGGAATGCACCCATAGTGTTCCATAATAATGCCTATTTTAATTTGATGTACCCAGTGACGTAGCGTGGGCTTCCGCCGCCCGGGGCCGACCGAAAATTTGCCCCCCCCCCCCCCCCCAGTGATCTTTGCCGCCCCCATATTATAAAAAATGAAATATTAATAAATAATGCACTTTTCTTGTTTTTTTCATAGCACAATTTACATGAAAATTTAAATAAAATGAATTTAAATGTGTATATTTTTTCTTCTTTAAAAATCGAGTGGCTTGCCGCCCCCTTTTCATGTGCCGCCTGGGGCCAGGGCCCCCCCGCCCCCCGCCCCACGCTACGCTACTGGATGTACCAATATAACTTCCAACGCTGACAACAGTGTTGATTGTGTGTGTGTGCATACAGGTTCGTGCACGGCGACGTGTGCATCACGATCACGTGCAACACGGTCGGCCACAGCAACGTGGACAAGCCCAGCGAGGAGCTGACCAAGCAGGTGATACTACAATACTAATATTATGAACTAGCTGTGCCCAGCGGTTTCTTGTACTAAAACTACTAAAATTTATATAAAATATATGATGTTATAATATAGCCTATATTATAGCCTTCCTTGATAAATGGACTATCGAACACAAAAAATATTTAGATTAGCGCGTTCAACCAGACAAACAAACTCTTCAGCTTTATGATATTAGATATGAAAGTTTGTAAGCATGTTACTCTTTCACGCCAAAACTACTGAGCGGATTTTATGAAATTTAGTACACAGGTAGACTACGATCTATATAAGAAAACGCGGACTAAGCCGCGGGCAGAACATATATATACACCGGGTGATACAAGGCCCAGTTGCTTCTAAAACGTGAAATACAAACGCCCCAACTCAGAGTCACTAACGGTTACTTAAATCGCTTCTTAGCACATAATTTGTAGGGATTCTTTACTACGGAACGATTTAAGTAACCGTTAGTGACTCTGAGTTGGGGAGTATTAACTGAAATAGCTTTGCTACACATCAAATAATCCGTAATTTTGAACGTAATGTGTCACAAAACTTTATTCTACTCGTACTTACTAAGTTCGTTATGTTTTGTATGTCTAAGGAAATGACTCGTTACAAATGTGCTTAAAGACATCATCTCTCAATTGTTATACCAGGTGATGTTCTGGTCGCGCTGCGAGCGCTGCGGCAAGGTGTCGCATGGCAGCCGTCTCTCTCGCACGGCGCTGTGCCTCTCGCTCGCACAGTACGTGCGCGTGCGCGTGTCGGCGCCGCGGTACGCGCGCGCCATGTGCCCGCACCCGCTCAACGAACAGTCGCACGCGTTCGTCAGTAGACACACTACGGCTTGCTTCAAGTATGTTGGCTTTTGTCTCGCTCGCACATTGGGCATTGCATATATCATACTCATAATATTAAATTAAAATAAAAAACTGAGTTTTATTTGCACTAAACATAGCTAAGAACACTCTTGATTAAGTCACCTTTCAGACAAAAAAACTACATTAAAATCGGTTCATCCGTTTGGGAGCTACGATGCCACAGACATACAGATACACAGACACGTCAAACTTATAACACCCTGGGTAGTACATAGCTCCAAATTTAGACGTCATACCTCGTCCGCTAAAAGCGAAGGAAGACGCCTTATAGCCCGTACACACGTATTAAGTAGTTAAGTAAATTTTAACTTAATTTTAAGTGAATAATTTTCAGTGTGCGTCCACACGTAATAATTTTGTAAAGCTCTTTAGTTCATACAATTTTACTTAACTACTTAAGCATTTTACTAAATTTTAAGTAAAAAGTGCCTGTCCAAACGTGTTAAGTGATAAGCCCCGCCCACCTACTTAACAGAAAATAGAAAATTTTTAAAAATTACTTGTCTACTTGATTACTTAACTACTAAATTACTAAACTACTAAATTGTCCGTTTACACGTATTAATTTACTTAGTTAACTACTTAACTACTTAATACGTGTAAACCGAACATTACACCTTATTTATTTATTTAAACTTTTGAACCTTACAACAATGTGAGAGGTACAAAGGCGGACTTAATGCTAAAAGCATTCTCTACCAGTCAACCTTCGGGAAGTAAGAGAAACATCAGTGGCGGTTTTGTGAAAATAATGAACAGAAAAAAAACACACTTAAACTAAAAGGGTACATAATAATCATAAAATAAAATATATATGAATATACCTATATATAAATATAAATATATTATACAAATAAATAAATAAGTATGTTCAATTAAAATACATATAAAATAAAAATTATATATATACATATATATATATATATATATATACATATATAATATAAAATTGGGATGATAAAGAAACGCCTTATTGAGGTACTTATTTACCTACCTAAGAAGGTGTCTGAAGAGATTCTTTTTAAAAGTTAATTTACTGACAGGCTTTCTGAGATCTTCAGGCAGCGCATTCCAAAGCCGAGCGGCTTGAACAGCAAAAGAGTTAGATAGGAAGCCTGAGCGGTGAAGAGGAATAGAGAGGGACAGTGTCTCGGACGAGCGAAGCTGCCGCTCGTGGGTGTCGCTCAGGAACTGAAACATTCGTTTCAGATACGCTGGCGAAAGATCGTCACGTAAGATGGAAAAGAGAGTGGAAAGTATCCTCATATGTCTACGCTGTCTAATCGGAAGCCATTTAAGTTGGGCCCGGTAGGAGGAAACATGATCGAATTTACGTAGACACCTTATATACCTTAGTAAAGTAAATGAAAGCTATAGTATTGTTTTGTTGTGTCCAGATACAACAAGATATCGACGTACGACATCCAGCTGCCGCCCGACGTGATCGCCATCCAGTACGACCCCAAGCAGATGCGCGACTCGCTCATCGCGCAGCTCAATGACTTGGTGCTTAAAGGTACTGCCCTACATACCTGTAAGTGGCGAATTGTGTCTTATATGTACATCTACACACACATACAAACACATACGTATGATACATACTCAACTACTGGCCCAGTGGTGGGCAAAACAGAATTTTTATGACCAGACGGGGGGGAAAACTTCTTAAAATCATACAAAAGTATGCAAGTAAGTAATTATGAAAAGCATAAAAAATCCAGGGGGGCAACATTATCCAAGTTGGTAAAGCCATTTCCAAGATTAGGCGAAACAAACGCCCAGTCCAACAACTAACCGACAGAGACAAAAAAATTTCAAAATCGCTATTAGAGGTTTTTTTTACATTTTGAATGTTTGACCTTTTGCGCACGATTAATTTAGAAGTTGTGTGTTATTGTGATATCAGGGCACGAGATATTCAGCAACGTGGCGGAGGGCGAGGCGGAGAAGGAGTACCAGGCGTTCAAGCAGCACATGGAGGGCATCCACCTGGCGCTCAGCTCCGCGCACCTGCACGAGCGAGCCACCGTGCCCGGTGAGGGACACACACACACACACACATACATATACACACTCACAGAGACAGAGAGAGACTTGTACGTCCACACACGCGCGGTACACACTCACGCACAGATATGCCAATAAATCGCACCACAATAATTATATAAAATTTTATCAAATCGTCTTAGATTTAGCCACGAATCTACCCCGCTTAATGAATTGACTCATAAATTCATAATATTTATTATACTTCCAGCTATACGAGATATATATATTACATATGTACATACCATTTTATTTACATAAAATTTACATTATGTAACTCAACGTAATATTCATCTATGTCCAGCGGTAATACGCAGTCTGTGGGGCGTGTCCGACGACATCATAACGGGGGAAAAGATGCTGCGCGACGCCCAGGACAAGTGGGCCAGCCCGCCCGGGCCGGCGGGGCCCCCGCCGCGCGGCCGCCCGCCCGCCGACACCAACGGTACTGTATCTCTGACGTGTCCATTACACGTGGATGTAGTGTTTATCTGTGTGTAGCCGTAGTACGCAGTCTGTGGGGCGTTTCCGATGACATCATAGCGGGAGAGAAGATACTGCGCGACGCTTTGCTCGGTTTAGTATTGGTTAACAACGCCATCTAATGAAGTATCTTTAGTGTTGCTACTCGCCAATAGATGTCAGGAAGAGTATTGTAGCAGTTTTTCATTGCCTGAAAAAATAGATAAAATTACATTTTCTAAAAATGACTCCTAGCTAGATCGATTTATCGCCCCCGAAACTCCTTGCATAATAAATCCGGAAGCTATTAGTATATAATTATTAATTTTACTCTTTCATGAATTTAATAATTGCATTCGTTTTTTTACAGCCGACGATAAATTGGACTCGGAAGACAGTTCGGGGGATGTGGCAAACAATGAAACTACCGGTATGTATCTATTCAGCATACATATCTTAATATATATAAACTAGCTGCCCGGACAGACTTCGTTCTGTCAAAAGTTATTTATATCTGAACAATAAACGACGATTAGGTACTTACAAAAATAAGTTAATATTTAATATTTCCTAACATTACCGATCCTACTTTCCATTGAAGGTTATGAGGTGTCAATCCCGGAAAATTTAACGATTCTGGTGGATAGTTGACGACATCATCTTGATTAGTTGCCCAATCAACTGTAGGTATGTGAAATTTGTATGTCTATAATTCACCGGCAATTTCATTTTGAATTTTATTTCATCTACATCCGTAATTTTGGCAGCTGATATAGCACGTTCGCTCAGCCACAAATGATCTTTGTAATTTTGAGAGACGTTTGGGAATACGTTTTGTATGAGCTCGATTGTTGTTTCAGTAAACTGACAAAAATATAACGTAGCCAGTCGAATCATTTAATAGGGATTTTGCCCTTACCAAAGTCAATGAGTTGCTTTGAAAATATTTCTCCAGATTGATCATTTTGCTATCGTACACGTATATTCTTGTTTCAATTTAGTATCTTTACGTATTTCCACAAAATGGAGGACTTTGAATATGCATTGAATCGAAGTTTCATTGCTTTGAATATTCAATGGAAATTTTAGCACTGAATCGGCTGTTCGACCGCCTTTCAATAACGTGGCTGCAATTCCAGATGAAGATGTACCACCTGGAGCGTCCAAATAGTAAATTCCTCCAGTTCATTTACAAATTTTTGTTGTTGGTTCAACAGCGGAACATTTATTTTGATTCCCTTAAAGCAACGTCGTGTCGTGGGGCGATTAGGCACGGCCATGCCTAATTGAGATGATACTTTGTTTGACATCATCAAGCACATGTCCTCAACTATTATCAATGCCTCGTTGTAAATTTCTTCTGTGTATTGTTAATGTATATTCCCTTTTCTAGTACGCATTTGATGCAAGATATCGTCACATATATCATCTTTGTATTTGATTCATAAATCAATTGGGTTTGACGGGAAGCATATAATATATAATTATAGAAAACAATGTTCGTATTTGCTGAGGTTTAAAAGAAATTACAGCATCATTTGAGGTTTGATCCCAATGGGAATCATTTTCTAACAGCTGCAAACGCTGATAACAGTTTTCGGGCAAAATCATCATTCTGACACATACCAAAAAATTAAAATGTGTGCAATTCACACGTGGTAGAAGTGAAACCTTAAAAATTTTTGTTTTCAAGATAATGAGACGTATGTAAAATTTCGGGAAGATGATAATTGTAGGTTTACTACTTCACGCCACTCCACTCCACTCAACTCCCCTACCCCTGTACAATGCTTCCTATCTCACTTTAGAATTTATGTGTCTGTCTCTTTTTACTGGACAGTTTCGTTTCATCGAATTTCAAATCACCCCCGTACTAAAGAAGTTTTCACTTCAAAAACTGGTTAAGGTTGTATATAGTGGTTGAATAACTCGTTGTAGTACGTTCTGTGCAGTGAAATATTATACTCTTTGGCCAATTTCTAAGTTGACTGCTAAATGAACTACATTGGGGTACAAATCTTTCATGAATGGGAAGAGAAAAAATGCGCGAAATTGCTTCATTAATAGGTACTAACGTAACGGCCCATTTGGTATTGGTTAACTTCATCAACAGAAATCTTAGCACTAACTCCAATCACAGCCATATCACTTCCTTTTGTTAGATATTTGCAAATGTATTTTATAGATTTTACGGAATGGCAAGATTCAACATTGATGTGCGCCTTGAAAGTCTTTGATAGGATTGGTGAATAAGGAACAATCCAACGATTATCAATTTCGATTACTAGTTGATTTACTTTTACAACTGTTGATCTTCTTTTATCTGCAGTTGATCGACGACGATATAGCGGTTAGCCATTGTTCCCGGTACCTAATTGTTTCTGCTACTAATTCCCGTGGATACCAGTTCGAATATTTACCATCTACCATACATGCTGAAACAAATTTTTATGTGAAAAGAAAAGTATTGTTTTAGTATTGTCCGCGCATTTTTTTTTTTTAATATTATAAAAACCTTCCGTGGACTCCAAGGAACATACAAAAAAAAATTCAGCCAAATCGGTCGAGCCGTTCTCGAGTTAAGCGCTTAGCAACATCCATTTTTATATATATAGATTACGAGTCACGTTGTTTGTCCGCGATGGACTCCTAAACTACTTAACCGATTTTAATCAAATTTGCACAGCATGTGTAGTTTGATCCAACTTGAAAGATAGGATAGCTTACAACTCAAAATAAAAAAAACTTGACAGAACGAAGTCTGTCCGGGCAGCTAGTAGATTATAATTATCTGCAGTGTAATTTAATCTTCGATCACAATATTACGTTTCTTTCCAGATACCTCCTCCAGGGAATTAGAAAAAGAACATACTGGTAAGTGATTTTTAATGTTTGATTTGTAATGTGTTAAAAATTTATGTTTAAAGTATTAATGGTAACACCTAAAACATTTTTTAAATAAATATAATTAATTCGCATTTTGTGCAATAAAGTTGTATGTAAATTCAAATTCAAAATCATTTATTCATGTACGTAGCATTAAATCATTAGTAATAAGTGGATAACTGTAATTGGCTTACTTTAAGTAATTGTGTAATCTGTTTAGTAATATTAAGCTGTTGTTATCCTGAATAAAATAAAATAAAAAATAAAATAAAATTTAAAATGCTAAAAATAGTACTCACTGTCACGTGACCTCAAATGCCATTTTGAGAATATGACGTCATTGTTCGTATTTTAAAAGCAAATTCAAACAAAAAACATACTATGTTGTCGTGTGCAGGCGGCGAGGAGGAAGAGGAGCGCGGCGACAGGAAGACGGTGAAGCAGATCCTGTCGCAGCTGCTCTCCAACAACCAGCAGCAGAACCAGGTGCGTCACCCCCCCCCCCCTCCCCCCACACACTCATACATACTGACACACACACACAGACAGGCATAGGCACTGGTCAGGGACACGAAAAATAAGAGCTATCCGCCATCCTTAACACTACTACACCTGCTAGATGACACCAGTGACAGACAACTTACCCCTACTTACCTCCGTTCAAGTTTCGGTTTTCGTTCTAGGTGTGTGTGTTTTGTGTTGTCCAATGTACCCACAGCACAGGAAATCATCAATGAGTGTGTACTGTAATTTATGTATTTATTGATCGCTGACCAGAGCGGCATGATAATCTCGAGCGGGCTGGTGCCGGTGGTGGTCCGCGCGGGCGAGATCGGCTCCGTGATCGCCGCCACGCTCGCCTCGCTCACCTACCAGAAGAGTCTGCGGGCGTTCCGACACAGGTACCACACCCAGTACCCCCACACCCACACAACATTACATTACGTTGTCAGCACCGGTTGACATGTACCGTACATTTCATTTAATGGTAATTATTTTTTAAACTAATTTAAATTAATATTGCAATAAAAAAATGAAAAATCATTTTATTGATTCATAAATTACGTTACAAGCTAGTTGCAAGGCCCCTGTAAAATGTAGTGTCAATACTGTTTATATTATCAGAAGACTATAATTATATCTACCATTAAATATTACAGTACGGCCGACGTATCTTGGCGCGTCTGAACTTCGCGCAGAAGGCTGCGCAGTAACACAATTCGGCAATGCTCGGTACGCGGCGTATTATGTCTCAGTCACTCGTTAGCATGTTCGTGTAGCTATCTCTGTCTTACATGCGCTGAAGTTCGCAGAGCCTATATTCAGATGCGCCAAGGTACGTCGGCCGTATTGTACGTAACATTTTGGTATCTTGCCCTCCATACCTATTTCTTTTGCTGAGGTTACATTATTCAGGACATATGCTATATAGTGTATGTGACGGACTTGTATGATCATGTAATGTATGTACACAAAACTTTGCAAATCTATTAGCCTAATATGCACCAACTATCTTAGTTTAAATAGCCTAATAAGCAACCTGATGGTGACTCGTTCACTTTTCGCTTGTTCATCAACAATCAAAAACGATACTAAGCGTTATAACCAACCCGCAGCAACCAGACGGAGCAGGAAGAGGAGAGCGGCGGTGCGGGGGGGCGGGACAAGCTGGACGGGGACAAGGCGCGGGCCAAGGCCAACGAGCGGTACCACATCGAGGTGCTGCTCAAGGTTAGTTCATATAACGTTGGAAAAAACTATGACCCGAGCATCAATCCGGCTCGAAGGACCAAAGTTTACTCCATTTGACTTGAAGTGAAATATATGAACTAAATAAAAGGACACTTTTGTATGTTGTATCGTACCGCTGTACAACAATATTAGATACTTCTATTGCCCATGACATATGCGTTAACGTTAATGTTAAGGGAATGCGCGTTATTAATTAGCACGTTAGACCGCAGAATTGGCCAACAGAATTAAAATCTTTTGATGTGTGTGAAAACGCCTAAATTAACGTTAAAACGCAGGTATAGCAAGGTAATGTCCCTGCCTGTAGATTACGCGCTGGCAAGGCATACCCGAATAAGCTACGTAATTTTTCTCGTCTTCCATTTCATTCCAATTGACCGCATGCTTCTACATTGTCTTGAAGTACGAGTATGATGAACTGAAACATAATATGACATGTTTTATTGTCCTGAAACGATTTTTTTTGCTTTATTTTTCTAAGGTTTTGAACTCTAATATCTCATATATTGTCCAGGACGGGCTCCCGTGTCGCGTGTACTACGCGCCACAGTTCCATAAGCTGCGCCACATGTTGCTGGCGCCCCTGAGCGAGCCCGCCGCCCCCGCGCCCCCTGCCGCCTCCACCGCCCCCGCGCCACGCGAGCACGCCCGCTGCTGCGACGACCCCAAGGATAAAGATGGTGAGAGAGAACATGATCTTTTCAAATAGTTCAAAATTCTATCAATAGATGGTGCTGTGTTGGATTACTCGTCGTGTTCTGGGTGGGGGCTTGAGAGCTAGTTCTTTCTCTTTCTTTTTCTTCTCTCTTGGCCGGCAACGCATCAGTGATTCCTTTGGTATTGCTGATGTCCATGGGCGAAGACAGCCACTTACCATCAGGTGGATCGTCAGCTCGTTTGGCGACCATTTTCATAAAAAAAAGAGTAATGTGGGGCACAATATGACACAATGTTATATGAAATTTTCAGTACTATTTGTCTTATCTTTATTTAGCCCCGACTTACCCTACTTCAGATAAGCGTGTTGGCCTATCTGGTTTGATATGTATTGACATTAACCGCCGCACTATAGTTGAAGGTAACACACACATATGATTGTAGGCCTGTGCGAGATCGAGGAGGGGTTCATCCGGTCGCTGGCGCACTGCGTGCCGTGGGCGGCGCGCGGCGGCAAGTCGGGCTCCACCTTCTGCAAGACTAAAGGTTAGTATATCAATTTTTATTATCCCACCGCTGCCACCGTATCCGCATAGTCCATTTTGTAGACGAGATTCATTTGGTAAACAATCTTTGTACTATTTTTTATTAAAATAATAATTTAAATTAAAAAAAATATATTAATGGTAAACAGAAATTCGTTTCACCATTTAATGATAATTTATCCTTATTTTTTTTTTCATTTTACGCCATCTTATTTTTAAACAAATTATGTCGAATAGTCGTCAAGTAGTCTAATTACCTTTTAATAACGTTTACTAAATAAAACTTGTCTAAAAAATGGATTTATACCTCAACATTTAATTTTTTGCTTATAAGTATCCCACCGCTGCCACCGTAAATTGATTTGGTTCTTATAAAATAGTCCAGTTCACATTGTTAACATTGTGATTGCAGACGACAGGTACGTGCTGAAGGAGATGACGAAGCCGGAGTGGCAGCAGTTCCTGGAGTTCGCGCCGCACTACTTCAACTACGTCACCGCGTGCCGCCAGCGCGCGCAGCCCAGCCTGCTCGGTGAGACAACACCCTGTATCTACTACTAATTCACTTCACTCCATCCTCCTCTCAACTTTGACTACCAACACCGATTCTAGCTCAAAATTAACTTTACTGTGTTGTGACGATAAAACGTTACACTTCTGTAGAGTTACACCATAGTTACACTTCAAGAAGAAATGAAACAGATTCAATCTAAATTCAAAATCATTTTACTCATACAGGTATCACTGATGCACTTATGCACTTTTAATATAATATTGAGTTTTTTAATGTACCACCATTTCAGAAAGGTGCGTTGTGATGGACAAGAAGAATTGGCGAAAGAAACTCCTCATTGATCCATCTGATTCCAGCACGCATCCTCGGCGTGTTCAGTGTGGGCGGGGGCGGCAGTGGCGTGTTGGTCGTGGAGCACGTGTGGTACGCGCGCAGCGCCCGGGCGCCGCGCTTCGACCTCAAGGGCACCTCGCGCCCGCGCCTCGCCGCCGCCCCTGCTGCCAACACCGCCCCCGGTTCCACGCCCACCGTGCTGCTCGATGAGAACTTGCTGAGATGTAAGTAGCGATTACATGTAGATTACATTATATTCTTTTTCTCTTCACATTTTTGTTCTTTTTTTTTACTTATTTACTGACAATAAGTTAATGCTTGACTACAATCCCACGTGATGGTAAGTGGAGATGTGGTCCAGGATGGTGAGCTAATTTAATAAAAGCTTATTCACTCTTTTCTTGAACACATCCACGTCATTATTATGTAATTTCATTATTCATAAGTAATTTTACTTTTTAACCGAGGCTAACATGAACGTTAATGTAGATGGATATTGCCGTAATGTTCCAAAATCAAATCAAAATCAATGATATACTTATGCACGTCATTTTTTACCATTTGGAAAAACAGGTTCCGGTGGTCCTATCCTTCATTTTGAAAACATCGACTATAGGGATTATTATATTAGATATTATGCGTATTTGACTTCGCATACAATATAATCGGACTGTACGTTGTGTGCGTGCAGTGCGCTGGGAGACGCAGCTATACGTGTCGTCGGGCGCGGGCGCGGCGCTGTGGGCCAGCGTGGAGCGCGACACGCAGTTCCTGGAGGACAACCACGTCATGGACTACAGCCTGCTGCTCAGCATCGACAACAGGACGCTCGTGCTCGGGATCATCGGTCTGTAGTGTGGACGGTTAACAATACAATACAAATTATCTTTATTGTAGACATAATATTACAAAAAAAAAATCTATACCAATAGAACAAACCTGTTAACCATTGTTAACAGAATTAAGAGTCCTAACGAATACATGGAACATTCATGTCAAAAGTTATATTGCAACATCGGACTCGAAGGACCACATTACAATAAGCGACGTTTTAACATGTTTCTCGAGGGGTCATTTGGTTCTAAATTCTTCTAACTGCGTGGCGTTATGCTTATGCCATGCCGGACCGGCATTCTAAGGGTCCTGGGTTCGATTCCCAGCGGCGCAGTTTTAATGATGTGTTTGAATTACTGTTTTCAGTCTGGGTGTCTGTCCTTGTCTTTGTGTGTTGTCCATGGTGTCCACGACACAAGGTATCCTAGTGTGTGCCTATGAGTATATATTCTCCATTCCCCGCAGACTACATCCGAACGTTCACATGGGACAAGAAGCTGGAGCACCTGGTGAAGAAGAACCTGGGCTCGGGGCAGCCCACGGTGCTGTCCCCGGGCGAGTACCGGCGCCGGTTCGCGGCGGCCGCGCGCAAGTACTTCCTGCACTGTCCGCGACACTGGGACCCCTTGCTGCAGGGGACGCAGCGGTGAACTGTCGATACGGTACGTGACCTACATTGAACTATTATTATAGTCGGGACACGAAGCAGGAAGAAATTCGTACATTGACTTGTTGTTACCTGTCTCTGTCACTCCCGCGTAAATATAATGCGTGCTCGCTCGCACAGTGCAATGGCCGCCGTTCTATGTAAATCATTTCCAGAACGACACACAAAATAGGAAAAAAATGCATAATATTTAGGTGTAACTCGTTAAACTTATAATTATAAAGCATTTGTTTGACAGTTCAAAAGAGAAGTTTGTTTCAGCTGCCAAAACGTAAAAGTATAATAAATGGAATTCGAGATTAAAAATGTAATCACAGAAAATGTGATTGTAAAAGTGAGTTTTGATCAATTGGCTATTAATGAGTATTTGTATACAGTTTGTAAACGTACGTTACAACTTATAATTAACCATACCAATGATAGTGTATGACGTATAAATACTGTACAGGCTATTTTAATACGAATAATTTACGAATTATTTACTTGTGTAAATATTATTACAAAAATTTTGCAGTTTACACATTGTAAAATGGATTTAGAATTTTCTCGCTATATCAGACGATAATCGCGTCTTATCGAATAAAGTTAAAAATCTGTGTAAATTATGTATGTTTGTAAAATAAATTCATTTGTATGAGCCATAATTATAATATGCATATTTTTATGAATGTAGATAATATGTGATACGAGTCATAATATTATCATTATTTATTACTTTGTAATTATTTCAGTGACTATTTTTACATTCCATTATTATAGTAATAATAATGCTTTAAATGGTGGAATGTAGTCTCGATTATTATAAGTGATACAATTGAAAGTATTGTAATATTAAGTATTAAATTTTATTTATGTAAATTATTTTCGCCGAACTGAGCAATACTTACAACAGCAGTTAAAAATATTCTCAGGATATAAACTGATGATTGTTCAATATACCTACAATGTACACGTGGTACGATTATCTCCTAATACATTACTTTTATTATGTAAATTATTTAAATAAATTGTTAATCACCATGAATTTCTGTACTCTGAAGAAAAGTGTCACATAAACAAAATAATTCCAAGCAAATATGCAAAATTCAAAAGCAAATATTTTCAAGATCTGTAATCAGGATTATGATTTTTATTGTATGTTAAAAATATTAATGTTCTACTTAAATTATTGATCCCAAATACATTATTGTATATTTTATTATTTGTTTTAAGTAGCCTAATTATTAAATTGTTATTCCATCATCAACTTTGTCTTGAATTATTGTGTAAGCAATAAAACTACATTATTTAAAATTAATTTCATTTATTTCATACATTACATCAGGCTCACATAAGTTACATTGAAATAGTTACAAGTTCTATAAACATAATGAATAACATTTGCCGGCTGAACGAAACTATAATACAGTTTACATCTCTCGCACAGTGTCATAGATAAACAGTTGTTATAAAATATATTTTACAATCAGTAATAATTTGAGATATACAAAGATAACTTGTAAATGCGTGAAATGAAGAAGCATATTTAAGGGTCTATCGACCTTCTCTCGAGAATTATTGTTGAAAACAGAGACAGTTTGATTTGCAATGACACAACAACATACGCATCTACTTTGATGGTAACAGCAATATAGGATATAATATGTATAAGGTCATCATTTGATGACCGGACGAGTTCAATCAAATGGATCATCGGTGGATTCATAGTTAGACTAATCGACTCAAGATTATAATTATTGTTGATTTACCATGTTGATTTGTTTACATCGGGTAAGTTGCTTACAACACAGGTAAGATTTGCGATGGCTTAAGCCATGTAGTCTTTATAAATTGCAATATTTAAACCTTATTGACTCCCTATAATCTAAATTTTACGAACAAAAAATAACCGACTTCAAAATTACTCAAAAACTACTTGTCAGATCTCGAAAAAAAATACAGTCGAATTGAGAACCTCCTCCTTTTTTGAAGTCGGTTAAAAAGGGTGGATAGTTTTTTTTATGTAAATAGCCGGCAAATGTGCTGACGACCCACCTGATGGTAAGTGGCTATCGTCGCCCATGAACATCAGTGACACCAAAGGCATCACTGATGCGTTTTCGGCCAAGATAGAAAGAAGAATAAGAAAGAAAGGACTGGCTGTCAATCTCAGTGAGAACGACAAAATGGCGTCAAACACGTCACTATTAACCCGGCGTCATGGGGGTTGGGTCTGTGAGACCCGTCACATTTTATTTCGCTTATAGTTCGGTTACTATGCGTGTGACGTTGCTGCTCTTTTCAATAGCTGGAGCTGTTGAGTTGTTCGATGCGTCACAAGCAACACGTTGGTCGTGGCTCAGACGCAGTGGGAGTTACATGTGCACAAAATTGAATAAGGTATATGAGACCCATCCCCGCAGTCAGTGTAACAATTTCGCGCCATTTTGTAAAGATATTGTTTTAATTATTACCTGGGTTTTTATTATTATATACTTGATTTTTTAAATTTTATGTTATTGTTTACAATTGTAATTGTTGATATATACTTAGTTCAATGTATTTTAAATTGTTATTGTATTTTTTTAGGTACTTAGTAGAAATGGATCGAGAAGAGGCAGAACGATCGCCTATTTATCTAAGTACACCCATGTAAAGGAATGTACATACTATAATTGAATTAAAAGCTTTTATAGGCCTTCTTTATCTAGCTGGTCTTTACTCTTTACCGATCAGGCGGGCAAAATTTGAGTACATATAACATATAACATATAGTACCTTTCTATGCTGACTGTACCAAAGATAATGACATGGAGTGATTAATTTTTTTTTTCTAAAGTTTATTTAGTTTCTTCCAAAAAAGTGCCATTAGAACTTTTAGACTGATTGTTAATCAATAATATAATTACATTTAAGTAGAAGAGAAAAATTTTGCTGACATTTGTCGTTCTTTTTTTAAAATTCTATTAAATATAATTAAAACATAATATAATATGATTTTTGTGTTTCATTTCTTTAAATTAATACCTAAAAAACTAAACACGAATAAATATTAACTTTATTATTTATAAAGTATTTGAATAATGTTGATATTAATGAACGGGTCTGTGAGACCCACCCCAACGTCCGTGTAACACTTTTCCACCCCCATGACGCCGGGTTAATACTTCCCAATATCTTTATACTATTACGAGAACCGTATCGACGACAACGCACACATTTCTCCTTTCCCTTGGCCACACTAAGGGCAATTTTTCTAAACATTGAATATTTTGTCACCAATATGAGGCCGTCGCGTCAAGACAGCCCACAGTGCCACCAAGATGTGTGAAATGGCAAAAATTGGAACTAATGCCGCGCCATTCATAAGTACTTTGTGCTCATTCATTTGATATTTACTACTTCTCTAATTGCGTAAATTGATTGGTCCAATGCGTCCGACAGCGTCCTCCAATTCACAGATAAGTTGGTGGCACTGTAGACACACTTTCTTTATCATTCTGTCACAGCACTAACTTCAAGGCCACATGGTCTCAGCGCAAAATATCTCTCAAAAATTAAGAACTTCCAAAATGCATCAATTACAACAAATCCCAAAATATCGCCAATTTGCGCCTAAACCAGTAATTTTTTTGTATTGTCAAATAGTTTACACCTGGAGTATCAAAAACAAACAATTAATGACTAAAAAATTACTATATTATTAAAGTTCCGTGGCATCAAAAATGTAATTTATTTCAAAGCCATTTCATCCTAATACATTCAAATTGAATTCCGAGGTTCAAACGATTCATTCCTAAAATCCCCGGAAATTCCGTTCGAATTCTAAAACCGGAAACAAAATCTAGAAATCCCCACCAGTGGGGACAGCTTGGTGGGATATCAGGAATAAACCATTGAAACCTATCGGGATTCCACTATGCCTCGATTTGTTTCCTAGGTATACATCTTATTTGTTTCACTTCTAACAAGTTCAAAATCTCCAGAAAGAATTGATTCATACTAAATTGTCCTTATAGTAGATATATGAAAAAAACTTCAATTTAAGCTCTTGTAAAGCTTACAATTTCGTTATTATGTTCATTCTGTTATAAAATGTCTAAAAAGCATAGTACACCTGTCTCACTGGGTGAAAGAAGAAATATTTTTACAAGAAATAATAACCATACATTCTTTTAATAGAATTCTGTCAAAGGTTAAGGATCTCTAGGCGCTACTGTGTGCAATATAAATGATATCGGTGGACTTGATTGACAATAAAAAGAAAAAACCTAGTAAAATCATACTGATCATGGTGGGGCGTTGACAACATTTTCTTTTAAATAGCAATTTGCTTGGCGGTTAATCTATGCAATTTAGAATGTAAAAAGTTATACGATGTTAAAGTATTTAAATTTAAAATACATAACATACGAGGAGTAGCATTTCGAACATCCAAAAGTTTTTAAGACTTTGTATTTGCATAACTAAAAATATTACTTCCCTATCTAAACACGTGAGTAAATCTCCTTACGCACATGAGGAATATCAAAAAAAATCAAACATATTAAAAAGAAAGAAATATAAAAACAACCTAAAATTGTGATAATTTCCCGGAAAAGTGGTAACTAACGGATTATACAAGTTACATAACAAATAAAGCTAGGTACCTCATACTGTCGTACATAGCTCACCGACCGACTTAAACCTGACCTATGCGGCTATGGTGAGATATTCTTGGTGATTACTGTAGTTAAATAGGAACATTACAAAAGCTGTCCGTACTACGACACCAACAAAATAAACTTCATTTAATTTTAGAGAGTCTATTTTAACACGGAATATTGTTTGTGTATAATAGTTTCACTTTGAATTAACGTTTTTTCAAACGTAGCCACGATTATTGTTTTTGAAGCATTTACTTAAATAATTTAATAAGGAGGCTTATTCCCTGGTAGTCAAGTTCAGTTGAGTCATGAGAATCGATGCAATTATAAGTTAGTAAAACATTGATTTGTAAGAAAATAAATAATTGAACGTAAGCTTTATATTACATTGATACATTTAAAACTTAATTATTTTATCGTTCACAAAGAAACCATAAGCAAAGAAATGGACGGATAACAACGAAAGTCGAAACAGGTTTAACATGTACACGTAATACCTACCGGCTTTCAAAAATCACTGACACAAGACAAAATTATTTTTTTCACATGTTCCGTTTTCGACCTGCCATAATATCCTTTATCAAACATAGATTCGTATGAATAAACTATTATTATTATTAGTGCTAAAATAAATACAAAAAATCCCACGTCAATAGCTTTTTAACTCGAGAAATGTATTGCATTTGACAGCTGACATTTTAATGAAAGAGTTCAGTTAGAACATAGCCTTTGGTATATCCTATTTGTAAATTTTTTATTAGGGGCCGTCCATAAATTACGTCACACAAACAAGACTTTTTGACCCCTCCCCCCGTCCTTGTCACAGCTGGTCACATTTGTTTGTTTGTCCCCCCTAGTGTGACGTCACATATTAAGAAATTTTACACCTAGAAATTATTACATTAAAACAGCAGCTCCGAAATAACTTTTATTTCCAATATTTTTTTTTCAATATCTTAATATATTATATAAATTTCGTGTCACGTTGTTTGTCCGCGATGGACTCCTAAACTACTGAACCGATTTTAATCAAATTTGCACACCGTGTGCAGTTTGATCCAACTTGAAAGATAGGATAGCTTTCACATCAAAATAAAAAGTTTTGACAGAACGAAGTCTGTCCGGGCAGCTAGTTTACCTATAAAAACCAATTATTCGATTTTGAAATGTGACGTCACGAAATTTAGGACCCCCTCCCACCCTTTGTCACAATGTCACACTACATCGACCCCCTCCCCTCCCCTACCCCCTAACGTGTGACGTAATTTATGGATGGCCCCTTAGTGCCTTACGAAGGGAATACACAGCGTGGTGAATAGTGGAATATTTATTGCTTTTCTGGTTTTATAACTCTGAGGCGTGAACAGTATCACTGTTTAGAGTAGTAGTTAGAATCCCATTCATTTTAACAAATACAATCATTAAAAAAACATGTTATTTTAACATACATAAACAACCATTGTTTTACGTCTGTTTCATGTAATCTACACAATAGAGTTCGATGCATTTTCTAATCATTCTAAGATTTTTACATTATGAAAAGATAATAAAGATATAGTCATGTTATCCAGCGAAGCAGCCACATAATATATAAATACTAATCGCTCCATATTAAACAAATAATCAGAAATACGTCTCAGTACTTGCTCCATAGACCGACCATCTCACCATTTATATAATAATACATAAATACATACACATTTCTTTAACATTCAATATCCTTCATAATCTACAGTTATAGAAAAATAATCTTTTCGGATACTTCTATACGTTATTCGTAAATCGTACACATATCACTACTTCGAAGCCACTATATAATACGATAATACAATTTATATCAATATCATAGTACATATAGTTTCATATTCATACACCGATATACTTTGTGTGACAATAATATTTAATGACTACCATAAAGTGACACCAAGAATGTTACTGAATGAACAATGTCATCAAAATCTTCTAACAACGTACATATATTATACACCGATCGAAAGCTATAGACCACAGGTGAAGTTGATAGAACAAGGTTGAAGTCGAAAATATATAGCAAATCCCACGACATCAACATTTTTTTTTTCATTTTAAAATGTGTAACAGACTAAACCTTCCCGGAAATTATTCCATCCTTCCCAGTAATCATTCTTCCGACCAACATAATTCACGTACCTACAATGAAACCATCCCAATTCAGTCGTATACAGAGTACAGTCGACATCAATACAACAAGTTCAGCATATTAAAAACGTGTCCGAACACTTTTTCCTACGACACAAAATTCATATTACGTAATATATTTGCACATTTACAATTAAAATACAACAACATTCATCTTCTTTACACAAATATAGGAGGGCGACATATTCGAATAATAGATGGCGCCACTATAAGAATCCTGAATCACGTTATCGAAGTTTTCTAAACATTCCGCATATATACAAGCTCCGGTCAGAATACCTCCACAAATATTTTAATTCGGATTCGTAGTATTGGTATCTTTATACCGTTAAGTCGGGTTTACACGTATTAAGTAGTTAGGTAGATAACTAAAATTTTAACTACATTTTAACTTACAATTAAATTATTAGTATTAATTTACTTAAAATTTAGTTTTCTACTTAACTACTTAATACGTGTAAACCGGACTTTAGCGATGATGTAATTCGTAATCTTAAAAACGTTAAGATACTATAAAACATTATGTAACTTCACACACTCCGAACATTGCTAAAATCATCTCTTGATAAATGTGGAGGCAGCCCAACACTATTGGAGAACAACCCTCATGATCTCGTCTCGAGACTATATCCATCCAGCCGGCCGCGGCACAACGAAACGATAATACAAATACAACCTATAGTCCTCACTGTTCGGCGTTTTAGCCTCTACAAGACAACAACGATATTGTTCAAAAATCTTCATACAAGAACAGATGTAGCTTACAGTATAACCAATCATAGACCAATCATTTTCCATTTGAAATACTGCGAATCTAACGCCCCAACTCAGTCACTAACGGTTACTTTAATCGCTCCTTAGTAAAGAATCACCATACAAATTGTGTACTAAGGAGCGATTTAAGTTACCGGGCCCGACAAAATTTCAGCCAATCTATATGGCTAAACATTTCATACGAAGTGAGACAAATGTGTCCGATTATTGTCGGCTCCCAACAAAAACGGTCAGGTTTGCCAACGACATGCCCCATAAAAATTCGTGTCGGATTTCTCACGGTTTATCGTTATCGTCATCGTTAAAACGTCGGATATCGGCCCAAACACGTACAATGGTTTCGCGTATAATTATATTCGACGATTCGACGATTGACGGCGACATACCCGTCAATTGACCGGCGCCGCGGCGTGTGAACGATTCTGATATAACTTTTATATTAAACACTTTTCATTCGAATTCAAGTTCCGATCCTTTATCTATTCCTGTTCCAATCCAAAACAACAACAATAAATTAATATTCAATCGAGTAAGGGCCGCACATCGACCATTGACAACTCAACCGATTACCATAGACAATAATCGATATAGACCATAAACAATCGCATTTCACAGCGACCTCAAAAATACGACACGCATATTAATGCGAAACAATTTCGTCGAGTCACAATTAGCGTATTCAAAGCTCATATTAAGTCATCCAGTCGTACAAGCAAAATACCGCGCAAATTCCGCGACGAAAGTAATTAAATATATCTAAACACCACGACCGAGATTCCGTCATATTTAAAATAACACAAGGTCCATTGCACAAACATCTATTAACACTGAAGACACATAACACATCACACACACAACTTGTAGATTCGCAGAGTCAAACTTGTTCGATTGAACCAGAGAAGTGATTCTGTTAAGAACCACAGAGCAACCGTAACCTAAGGAGGGAGCGAGAGAGCAGATAGTTTATTCACGTACAGAGCCACGAACTTATCTGTGAAGTGGCAAAAATTGGAACTAGTGCCGCCATGTTTAAAAGTCATTCATAAGTACTTTGTGCTCATTCATTTGTCATTTACTACCTCTCGAATTGCGTCCAAAGATTGGTCCAATGCGTCCGACAGCGCCCTCCTTCAATTCACAGATATTATAAGTTGGTGGCACTGTATCTCCCGTTACTCGTCCTAGATTACGCAGCCGATTTGCACTAAAACAGTCTGTGGCTAGTCTTGTATAGTCTATTACTCTGTATAATCTGTGCGATACTCTTCACTACAATTAGTATGTGTGCGTGTTAATGCGAAGGTGCTACACATTTAGTGCATCACTTAAATTATTTATTGTATTGTTTTTTAATGGCGGGAAAGTATCCTTATGACGTAACTACAACCTGATATGGATCTAACGACTTTGTACGATGAACTTCTACGTTACTGGAATATCTTACGCCAAAACTTACTTTAGTGAAATAGTGTATTTCATGTATTCGTATTTCATTCGCTCCAAAACGTATCTACTGCATTTTTAGTGAATTCGTTTTATACATTTTTGGCTTCACTTTTGTGCACGTGTATATACAGCAGAAGGGGGGGAGGGGGGGTAGGGTAACCATGCTAAACTCGAACCGACCTTTAACAATTTTCAAAATTCCTATACACACTTCGCTACCTCCCAAAATATCGAACATTCATTCAATACAATACACCCCTACGCCATGTACATACTTACACACCCCCAAAGCCACTCATCACGACGCTTACCCTATTTCCTCACCATTACAAAACCTTTACAACAATTTACAAAACCATCCTTAAGTGTGTTGAAGACGTTGATAGAAGCATCCGGCCCCGGAGTGCACGTCACTCACAGTACCCCGCAGTACCCGGAGCGCAGTTACCATCAGGTGGTGTCCAGCTGGTTGCTGAGCGTGCGAAGCCTCTCTATACCGGACAGGAGCTCCCTGGAAGTAAGATAAGTAGAGTTATGGTTTTATCCCTTCAAGCAACTCCTTTTTGTCAGGAATTATAGTAATTTGTCAAGAGTTATAGCTGAAGTTCTTAGTATGTTAAAAACAATGTGCACGCTAATCAGGTTCTACATCACCTTCCTAGGTCTGCTGGAAGAGATTTCTGATAGAAATAAGCAGTACCTTTGTACAAAATTTCCTTTACTATGTGTTATATGCTCTATTTGTGTATAAAAATTGTTAAATAAATAAATAACATATCCTATAGCCTTCCGCATGAATGTGGCTATCATACACAAAACAAAACTCAAATCGAACTACAGTTCCGGAGAGCAGCACGTGTAACATTATTTTAGATGTGTGTGTGTGTGTGTGTGTGTGTGGATTTGTGTCGTGTGTGTATGGGGGCCATGTATGTGTGAGGGGGAGGGGGTCGATGTAGTGTGACATTGTGTGACAAGGGGTGGGAGCTAAGTTTCGTAACGTCACATTTCAATATCGAATAATTGGTATGTATAGGTAAATATTAAAAAATAATTAATGGAAATAAAACTTATTTCGGAACTGCTTTTTAATTTAATAATTTCTAGGTGTAAAATTTCCTAATATGTGACGTCACACTAGGAGAGGATATCTCACAAATGTGACCAGGTGTGACAAGGACGGGGGGAAGGGTCAAAAAGTCATGAAATTAGTGTCCATCACTCTCTGTATGTACATGTGTGTGTCGTCTCTCTCTGTCTGTCAGTGTGTGGACGCGGTGTGGCGGTGTGGCGGTGTGGCGGTGTGGCGGTGTGGCGGTGTACCTGAGCGAGGTGTCGGCGACGAGCGCGGCGCCGCGCAGGTCGGCGGCGGCGGAGGCCTGCACGGCGCGCAGCATGCCCACCTCCTCCTGCGACGCCGCCAGCTCCTCCTGCACGCACACACACACACTCACACACACAGCGGTATACTATACAGCTCACTGACACATGCAAGACAGGGGTAGCAACGGTAACGCATGTGATCAACTTGCAATGCTTGTTAAATAAACTCCATGCGATTTGCAGCCGAAACAAATGTAAACAAACCATTAAAATCGTTTTCAAGTATTTTCACCTACTGACTTGAATTTGTACACCAAATGCGTTTTATTTAGGCAAAGTACTCATTAAGACAAAGTACCTAGTAAATGTTAAAGTTTCAAATCGCTTCATGGAAATAAGATTGTCATTGCAAAGTGTTAGAATGATGACAGTGTTATTTAATTTTGTTTGTTTCCACATTTACTCGGATTTTATAATTGGTATCGATCAATATGTATTTATTTAAGAATTTACAAATACCTTATTAAGTAGTTTGTCTAAATAAAACGCATTTAGTGTACAAATTCATGCCAGTTGGTGAAAAACCCTTTAAAACGATTTTAATGATTTGTTTACATTTGTTTCGGCTGCAAATCGCATTTAGTATAGACAAACCTACACATGGTGGTGGGTGCCATCTGGTGGTCTGTCTGATATAAAAAAAATGGTATAAGGCGTACCTCGCGAAATACATCTTTAATAAGATGTAATTAGTATTAGTCTGCCTTGCAATAATTTGCGACTTATAATACTATACTTTCCGTCTTTGTTTTTCTTCTTTCTTGGCCGGCAACGCATCAGTGATGTCTTTGGTGTTGCCACTTACCATTGGGTGGATCGTCAGCTCGTTTGCCGGCTATTTCAATAAAAAAAACTATACTAATAAATACAATAATACAATACAAGCAGATCAACCCTGGTCTTTGATGTAGAATAGTGATGTAAATTGTAATGTGTCTGGTATCTGTCTGTTGAGAGCCCAGTTCTTTCTTCCCTTCTCCTCTCTAATCCTTTATCCTTATCCTTTCCAAAGGGTAAATGGGGATCGCGTACGTGTAGAAGCAGCTACAGTATCAATGAAACGAACATACCTTCAGCCTTCGTATCTCGCTCCTGAGCCGAGCGATGGTGGCAGAGTCACCCTCCGACGACCGCATCTGACAACCACAATAGAAACATCATAATCACCGCCTAAACTGTCTTTATAACATATACTATTCCGGACCCTCTCACAGCTAACAAGTCAATAGCTTAAAAACACGGTTTTATAGCATCAATGTAGATACTAAAAAATAAAAATTGGAACTGTGCCGTAAACATTTAAGGAGTTTCTTCGGCTGGAGCCCAACCTGTGTGTAGTATCAAGTCGAGCTTATCACAAAGCCATTTGTAAAATTTCAACTCTTTCGGACAGGAGGAAATAGATCTAATTAGGCTTGTAAGATTTCACCCACGAAAACAGGAGAAGCTAACTAAAACTGTCTAAAAACTATACATTTTAAAATTTAAAATCTCGACAATTTTCTTTAAACTTTACACTAAACGTAGCTAAGAATCATCTCGATCACGTAAGCGTTTAATAAAAAAATCATATTCGTCATATTCGCTGCACAGCGAGATACTGCGATTACTGTAGGATCTACGGCCACAAATAGACACACACACACCATCCATCATCCATCCATCCATCAGCCTTTGTAGGTCCACGGCTCCTGAGCCTTCTGAATCCAGCGGATACCCGCTGTCTTATTCAGGTCGTCGGTCCACCTGGTCGGGGGGCGTCCTGTGCTCCTTTTACCGAGGCGTGGTCTCCATTCGAGGACCTTTCTTCCCCAACGGTTATCACACACACACAGAAACATCTAAAACTTATAAAACCCCTCTTTTAGCGTCGGGGGCTAAAAAGTGAATGTAGTACAGTAACAATGAGTGTCGTACATTATCAGTCCGGTCCCCGTGGAGCGCGCAGTGCGCGGGCTCGCGCGCGGTCTCGTGCAGGCGCGCCCGCAGCGCCGCCTCGCCCGCGCGCGCCGCCGCCGCCTCCGCGCGCAGCAGCGAGCCCGCCTCGCGCGCCGCGCGCGCCTCGTCCTCCGCCCGCGACCGCCGCCCGCGCTCCGTGAACAGCTCCGACCTGATGGACGATACGATATATTTATAGATTCTTATATGTGTCCCAGCACAAATTTCAATTTTTTTATGTTTGTTACCTCAGAACTTTCAACTGGGTGCATCGATTTTGATGATTCTTTTTTTAATCGAAAGCTGGTGCTTGTCATGTGGTCCCACTTAAATTTGTAGTTACGAGTAATTTTAGAGTTATTCCGAATTTTGAAGTCGATTTTTTTCTCAAGAATTATCACACATGACAACAGCTATCAGCACGCCGCTCCACGTCGCGCGGTGTGTGTAATGTGGGTATTTTTTATTTATTTGGTGGGTATGTGTGTGTGTGTGTGTCAGACCTGGTCCGCTCGAGCTCGGCCAGCACCTGCTGCAGCTGCTGGTCGCCGTGCTCGGGCTCCGGCGAGGTGCGCCCCGGGTGCACCGGCAGGAAGTCCGGGAGACGCATCGCCTCCGCGCCTGGTGGGATACCACGTTATCGATACATTAGTGATGTGAATGACTATACATTTTCTACAGTACAACCTACGTTTTCATCTATAGATATTATAAAATGAAGTTCCCCGGCCGCGTCTGTCTGTCTGTATGAACGCGATAAACTGAAAAACTACTAAACAGATTTTTGTACGGTTTTCACCAATAGATAGTGTGATTCCTGAGGAAGGTTTACGTGTATAACTCATTATGGTTTTATTTACATTGAGTGAAATATACGCGGGCGAAGCTGCGGGCGGAAACTAGTACTTTATAAAATAACTAACTGATTGACACACTACGCACACAGTCCAAACCAGTAGACCTATATGGGAGGGTAATATACCCTAGTACTAAGCAAATACCTCGGGATTTAACTGTGTGGTAGAGATCTGGGGTCCTTCAATAGAAGAACCGATCATCATCGTACTACGAACAGGGGAGGCTAGCTCAGACTCGAGGATGTAGACATGTGAGTGTAAAGGTGGCCACTCACGGTCGCGCCATTTGGCGTGGCTCCAAATGACATATCGCATCTTTGGTGGTACAAGGACTCAACTGCACTTTTGTAATTTTACAGGAGAGCCATTTTAAAGTTTTTTTTTTTGCATTCCGAGTCGTATTATTCGTCTTTGTATTGCTTCAAAGTGTTTGTTATTTGCATGAGATACGACCCATTTATTTGTGAATATGGCCATGTACTTTGCAGGTGTCAAATATTTTTTGTTTAATTTTTGTCATGTTACGATTTTTTGTAAGATGTGCTCTTGTACCACCAAAGGTGCGATATGTCAAAATGGCGCAATTGGACATACAGATTTTTATATCACGCCATCAGTTTTTCACATTCACGATCAAATTTTGGCTGTATATCACGCCATTTGACGCGATGGACTGACCGTGAGTGGCCACCATAAGTTTTCCGTCTTTTCCTAAAAGAGAGAACCACCTACTCCAGAAATCAGTGCGTTTTTACCAGGTGTCGCGCACACCAATACCCCTCCGCCCATACCAGTAGTACGCAACTTAACATACAATGGGCTCCAGGGAGGCAAATTAACATACAAACGAGTAACCATATTGGAAGTAAATTGCATTGAACGAATGACGGTTGACACTGGCGACCCTTAGGCAATTAATACTTGTACTTTGACGTCATTATCACTAAAATAACAATAATGACCTGAACAACAAGCTTAACACATAAGCACTGTATGTAATGGTGTATCTAGACCATTCGGTAACTTGTTGGTACTATAACCATCTTGACAGTAATTGCTTCGAGGAAGGGGTTTCAAGTTTGAGTATCAGTCTGACCACCGGGAGTCACCAGAAGCGCGTCTCACTTCGCGAATAAGTGAATTAGTTTTAAGTATATATTTTTGTATACGTATGTTAGTCTGTAAGGTATTTATGTTATGGGCCTCGTTGCCTGAAATAAAGGTTTATTATTATTATAATTTATGATTATGTAATGAATTTTATTGAAATTGCCTGCGTTTGAAACATTTATTTTACGTAGGTATCCCATATCCTATTTTCTTTTATGTATGTCCATGGAATCCTAGGGTGAAAGTTTACTGTATAATCTTTTTATTAATATCATTGGCCAATGTTTGATTCTCCTATACAAACACAATGCGAAGAAATACAAATATTGTAAAGCCAACCACTCAATGCACGCGAAGTGTACACTACATAAGTTGTTTGATTAAAATTGTAATTGTCCGAACAATTTGGATCTTATCACTATTGGTGTTAACTGGTGTTGACCTTTAGCGGGTTTAGCAGTAACTTAACGCCGCGGTCATCGAACTGGTGGTTATAAGGAAATCTTAGAATATTTTAACATAATAATGTCACAAAATTATAAAAATACTAATTGTAAGTTTTATTACGCTATACCAAGCTTATTACCACTCTAGATGTTATGAGTCAGAATCACTTTAACACACTTCACCCGTAATAGTAATAATTGAAAGGGCTAGTAACTAGTTTGAGGCTTACGAATACGACAATACTGGGTTTAATTGGTGGTGGACTTGGATGAGGAGTGCGCCAGGCCTGGTACTACCTTTATTTACTACATGATGGCAATAAATTGAATTGATTTGTAAAAGTCTGTGAAAACTCATACAAACAGTTTTTAAATTATAATTTTAACAATATCTAAAGTGACATGTGCAATCCAATTTTTGACCTTTCATAAAGTCTCTTGTTAATTACTATCTTAATGAGGGTATCAGGAGACAATTCAACTAAACTTGTTATAATAATCCATGTACAAAATTTTACATAATCTGGGCATCTAGAACTGAAGTTGAAACTTAAGAGTCAATCAAATATCATAATTCACTTCAACACAATCAGACTCAATCATAATAGTCCGAACAAAACTCACTATATTGAATAGTAATGATACTATGCTACATAGTAAAAGTAAACAATGCAGTTTTGCATAATATCTGCCAATTGGCACTGAAGATAAAAAAAATCCTCTTGTTGACTTGCCAACAGATGTTGAAATATTTTTCATAACTGTTATTGTCGAAAGACAATAACAATTTATTATCATTTAAAGGCTACAAACAAGTTTAAGGACATTTTGACTTGGTGGCACAGTATTAATTGTCTGATTAACACATGAGGCTAAGATCAGTCATTATTACCACCACTCATGGTAGGGATTTGTTGAAGCGATGGAGTTGATTGACTTTCGAAAAGTCTTTGTAACAAACCTACTTCGAATAAAACTAATTTCATTTCATTTCATTAGATCAATAGTATAGAAACTCTTGAGAATAAGGTCAGAAAATAAGGTTTAAATCTTTACACTTTTCATCAATGCAGCCATTAAATCATACTATGTATTGAGTAGACATAGAGTACCTACTTCAACAACTGGGCAATATAAATTCGACCCTCAGCTATAAGTTGTGTGCATATATACTTTGCAGCGAGATACTGTCTCACACGGTATTCAAATGGTACACAAAGAGCAGCCATAGAAGGCAGCAATTGAAAATAAAAATGCTGGCACACTTCTACATGTAATAGGTGGCATGGACAACACAAACACAACCTACAAACAAATATTTAGTCTCTCACATAGATATCTGCTGGGCTAGCATCAAGGGCCCCTAGCTCCCTATCAAGGAACCTTCACCTCACAACTAACCAAGCTCATGGATAAATTTAAAGAACAATAGAGGATACAAAACTATCACAAATTATAAACACAACTCACCTGCATTAGGAGGCAGATCCAGGGGAAAGTTACTTCGAGGAGACACATTGCGTCTGTCAGCCGGATTCACCGATTCAGTGAGGTCCAGGCTCAAATGCACGGGGAGGTCGAGGGGCACTGGTCCGGCGGCCTCCGCACCCGCCGGCAGGTCCAATGGCATACTTCTTCCTGCACCAGACTCTGCTGAAGTGGATGCTGCACCCATGTATGCTTCATAGTCGTATCCCCTGTTACCACCATATCCACTGACATTACGCCTCATGGAAAGTGGAGACCCGCCATTAAAACTAGTGTTGAACGTGAAATCCGGTAAATTATCTAGGTCAACGGAAATCGGTCCATTTGAATTCAAATACGCCTGCTCTACCAAAATGTGATCCTGCACAAAGTCCGGCAAAGACGGCATGCCCAGCGGCTCGGATGCCAGGTTGGGCCTGTGATAGAAGGGGGCCTCGGCGGCCTCGGAATAAAAATTATGCTTAGAATCTGTATTGTCCACTACACTAAACAGTATCTCCACAGAACTGCTGGACGACGTATTATCACTACTGCGGGGGCAGGCGCCGTCGCTGTGTTTATCTTTGGCTTGAGTTTCGGCCGCGCGGCTCTTGTCGCGTCGGCCATCCCCCGGCAGGTCCATCTTGGTGGGCGAGTGCTGCACGGTGTTAGCGTAAACTTTCGGCCGCGCTCCGGTATTTTCGTACGTTGAATTCCCCGGCAACGACAAATCCCGTTTTAGGAAGTGCCGAAATGAAAACGGGTTGTCATCCTTACGAATTGCTCCGGTCGATTCTGCAAAAAACAAAGAATTACATCGAGGAATGCCTTTATATTTAGCAAATAAAAAACGACTTTTTAAAACACTTACTAGACGTCGAAGCTACAGGCTCGGATGATGGGCTACTCCCGTTTTCTTTACTATTATACTTCGCCTCCTCGATTCCCAGGTCTGGTTTTGTTACACTTTGCTGGTTTTCTTCGGATGGTCCTGCATTATCCGAATTTTGAGGAGGCTTTTTATTTGAAACACCATCCTCATCTTCCGCCATGATAATAAAAGTGACAGTTGCAATTTGTGTTTATGAATCATTCAACCTGAGGTTTATGAAATACGTTCAGAAAGGAGATAACACAGAGTACTTAATCACTACGTTGCAAACAAATAAATTAAAATAATAAATAAAGCGCAGCCTTAGTTTTACGTGACATAACGGGCTCGCTACGTAAATGAGAGTTGGTTACAACTTGTATGCTTTTCTTTTCACTGCCGCTAGATGGCTTTGCTTCGGAAACCATTGTTCCTGGAACCATTAAGCCAATATGATACGTATTATTTATCTGTGCAGCGGTCACAGATAAAATATGCAATATACTAACAATAAGACAAGACCTACTGCGTGAAAGCGTTACATATACATTACAATACATCGAGCGTTCTCTCCTCTTTTAGACCGTGCATCTGAGGCCTTGGTGCGAGTTTTACGTGACATAACGGGCTCGCAACATAAATGCGAGATGGCTAAAATTTGTATGGGACCGAAGCAGAGCCATCTAGCGGCAGTGAAAAAAAAGCTTCGGTCTAAGCAAATTGTAGCCAACTCAGTGTTGCCAATGCTACGGCAATTACCGTGTTCTACGGCTTTCGGGCCAAAAAATCACAAAATCTACGGCCTACGGCCCGAACCCTATTACCGTAGCAAATTCTACGGCTTTTCGCAAATTCTCGAGTCTTTTTTTATTTACTTGTTTTGAAACATTTTACGAATGTTAAAACCCATAAAACAGCGCCACTAGGCAAATGTATGTTAATTTAAGGTAATGAAAAGTGATTCCTTACATCAAATTCACTGCCGATGACCTTTTTTTTTTTTTTTAGCTCGAGCGCTGAACCGATGGTATTAAATAGCGTAATTGCATTGCTACGGCCCACGCTTGATCTTTTCCCATATAAACACGGCTTTTTTATCTAATGTACACGGCCTTCCAAAAATTTTCATTGGCAACACTGAGCCAACTATATAGCTTAATATGTAGCATTTTTTCTTTTTTATAGAAATAGCCGGCAAACGAGCTGACGATCCACCCAATGGTAAGTGGCTATCGTCGCCCATGGACTACAGCAACACCAAAGGCATCACTGATACGTTGCCGGCCAAGAAAGAGAGAAGAAAAAGAAAGAAAGAACTGGCTCTCAAGCCCCCAGCCGGAACACGACGTGTCGTTTGGCGGCTGACTCATGCTCGAGGGTGGTAGCTATCCAGGCGAACCCCATGGAGAAATAATAATGGTATTAATTAATAAATCAATATTACTAATATAATCCCTCGAGGGGCTCTAACACCAACGGGCCGGATTTAGTCGCCTTTTACGACACCCATCCGGCGTGGGATTGGGGTTAGTATTCTAAGCTGCCCCAATACGGCTAGAACGTTTATGTTGCGAGCCCGTTATGTCACGAAAAACTCTAATCTGTGGACTTCACTTCCTTTCTTCCCTAATCTCAGAGTCCAAGCCAACTTTGACTGCTCTTAGATTGATGGTTCAATATAGACACCATAATATTATAGTCCGTCTCTCATTTTGGTAAATTGCTGGGCTCCGTGCCACCAAGCTCATTAAAAATATTAATGTTATTAGGTTAGGTTAATGCGTTTATTATTATTCTAAGGTTAATGCCATTTGTTGTTGATATTTAACGCTGTTTGCGTCTCTGGTTGCAGAGTGAGGAAGAGAATCAAATAAAAGATAAATGACGAGTACATGTATTTATAAAGCTTTTGCTTTTACACAATATCGACAGAACATTGAAGTGAATGTTGAATAACATGAAGTCGTTAGTTACAGAACATATTAATTGTAACAGTAGGATTTGTTTTAAACAAAACAAAATAAATTCGTTAACAATAAATGCATTATTACAATATGTGTATCGTAAATTACATGTTAAGATTCTTATATTACAAAAATAGTGAAATAGTTAAAACATACATTTAAATCTGAGCATGGTTACTTAGCTTTAAAACCTCGTAGGTGTGTGATTAGAAAAAATTCAAAAAGCACGGCAGTTACCTTAAAATAAAACAGTCAAATTGAATAAATCGAAACCAAAGTAATATAAATAGGTATGATATGATATTAATCGTTGGCTCTTAAGTATAATTAATAAGATAATAATAATAATCTTATTTAACATCTGATGTATTACAAAGGCATGTTATTAGAAGATAGGTTAGGACAAGACATAATAATTGTACCTATGATTGATTAGATGCTTATTTTTTACACATAATATACCTACTTATTAACTTTAAGTTAATATAGGCTCACTATTTAAATACACAATGAACCACAAACATAGTTATCCAAATACAAGTTCAAGCTAAAACATGATTCTAATACTCTACCAAAAACGGTTATGGACAACTAGCGCTTTGCCCGCTTTTCCGGCATAACAGTAAGTACCCTATTCCAAGTCATGGTCTATCTGTGTGCAAAGTTTCATGAAAATCCGTTTAGTATTTTTTTTTTGTGAAAGAGCAACAAACATCCCTATAAACTTTTACATTTATTACATTAGTAGGAGATTAGAAAGTTGCAGATGACTTACTATACTTAGGAGCCAACATTATTAATTATTATAATTATAATAATTGAACAAACAAACAAGGAGCCTCATACTTGCTCATACTGACCCTCACTCTGGCGTAAATCTGGCGATAAAGACATAATTAATTAAAATACGGGGACACCAAACAATCGATTCGTATTTTTGCTCCATGATTATATTATTTAAAAGTAAATAGTTCTTATCATTGAACTTATAATAATGATGTTATCCGTGAAAAGTCGCTACTAATAACAATACAGAAATATGTATGTAAAAACATATCGCCGTATTAGAGCTAAAACCAACTAACTCGACCATTTTAGGGAAAAAATATTTTAGAGTTATTGCGTTTTGAAAGTTTGTACGAATTTTTTATATGATTCCGAGGACGTACAGGCTCATTTTTTTTCGTATTCTTATGCTCTAGAATCTGTAGATTACAACCATATTCACTTTTGGTATAGATATGGAATAAATAATACAGTAAAGACCTAAAACTGTTGCAAGGTACCTCAGTTAGTTGGTTCTACCACTCAAGTTTTATGTGGTTAAACAAACTATCTCTGGTTATCGTGTTTTATTGCAGAGATTTATTTCATATCGAACTATGAATTTAATGCTAAAAACCACTATCCGTGGTTGTTGTGTTTTGTTGTCTTAATCTTACACAAATATGTACGTAAATAGATAGAAAAAAAACATTTATATGAATAGTTAGACGGTTTTAATGGTATACAACATTGAAATATCGTCCAAATTTTTCAGACCTAAGACGTTTTAAAATGACTTAATTGTGTTTATCACAGGAAGATTATGGAATTTTAAGTACTATCTCGATAAAATCACTTTTAGAGTTGGTAGTTTTTGCAAAGTAAGCCAATTTAATTGGTATTACCATCGGATCTAAGCGACTTAGCTTTAAATTTGTTTTACCATTCGAAAGCAGAGATTTTTCTGAGTCGAATGATGTAAAAAAGTGTTTTTAGCCCAAAAATCGAGATAATTGGTTTTAGCTCTAATACGGCGATATAAACTGAAACAAAATTTTGGCACAAGTAACATTTTTATAAGACTTACTGAGACAGATACCTACGCCATTTATTCGTAGTTTTACACATATCGAGTAGGCACTGTAATAGCAATGACTAAATTATAACCTACATAATATTCTTAAATAAATAATAACGAATCCTGTTAAATTTTACCTAACTATATTACCTTAGCACATTTAGTTAATATACTTTACTATACTTATGTACAAATAACTGTTTTGTATTAAAACAAAATTGCAAAGAAAAATAAATATAAAAATTAAAAGAAACATAACAAAAGGACTTTATGGCACACAGAAAATATGCTTTAATTACTTATTACATTATTTTTCAGCATCAACAAAATATAATATTTATTTTGACGCGTTTCCTTAAAAATGCAACCAAATTTATCTGTAGAAAAAATCTTTTATAATTTTTTATAGGATTCACCAAACTCGCATTTTATTAAGGCTTATGCTATAACATAGGGCAGTTTCACAGAGCATACAGAAATATTTATATAAAATAGACTTTTTTACAATGTTTATTTTTATATGAGCTGTTCTATTCTACAACATTAATTATAGCAACTCATTTATGATTGATAGGACTCAGTCATACGTGAGGCTAGTCACATGTGTATTTGATGGGCTGCAGTCACCACTGGTTGCACCATTATATTATTATATTATTATATTTTACTATTATATACATGTAAGTTATATATACAGTTTGTAAAACTATATTTTTCAGTTTTAAACTAACTTCAATATTTTAAGATACAAATTTAAAAGTTGAAGAAAAATAAGTTAGTGTCTATTTTAATAAATTGAGCTTCATGTTTACATAGCTACATAATAATATATTTTACCATAAAATATTTGTAGGCATCAATAAATAATTATTGGACTTACACTTGTAATGTTAACTGAAAATCACTTTATAGGTACTCATTTTAATATTTACTCGTAATATACATCTAATGTTACAAAAGGTTGAATACTCATTGTTTTTATCATAGAATAAATAAATAGGTACTTTGCAATTATTCTCTTTATATGTACTGCATGTCACTTTAAGTATGAAACTTTCAACTATGAAAGGGAATAATTAAATTAATTAACAAATAATAATTCCATTTTGTAAAGACGAACTGCACAGAAGACTTGGAGCTGGTACCTCGCTATATTACTCATATGTTTAAAACAACAAACAAACAAATCAAAAATACTATAGCATTGATCATGCCCTACCATTTTCTACTGGAAGTTCTTTAGTAGTATATTTTTCTTTGTCACAAGAAAAAAATTGTCTACATACAGAAATCATATTTATATGCTCTAACGTGACGTAAAAATTTTAATTACAATTCTAGAAACAAAAAAGTTTAAAATAGAAACTCAAATGATTTATCCAAAAATCAGTCTTTGTGATGTTAAAGGAAGAATTATTAAAATTACCCAACGAAGTACATTAATTTTGACATTCTTATTCAATTAAAATGAGATCTGTCTCACCATATAGGTACAAATTGCACATTACAGAGTAGAAATAACATTAGATATCGAAATCTAAATCGTACCTACTCTATGTTAATTAAACAAATACCTATTTAATTTTTTCCTACATTGAGAAAAATGTGAAAAATATACTCTGTACCCACATCGCTATACATACTTTTCGTTGTTGGACAACGAAAACCTTTGTCATTATTCATGTGATCTCTTAACTATGAAGTCTAAAGACGCGTATCCATTTGAGGCAGCCGCGGGTCGAGCAGCTTGTTGCCTCGATGCTTTTTTATGTGGCTCAAGTGAAGACGCATGAAATTTTTGCAGCCCGCGGCACGCTCGCGATGAGGCAGCTCAAGTGGATATGCAGCTTTGAATCACAATCATAATTTTATTTTATTGCATATATTTGTGTGTGCATTCTATGATTAACTTCATATTTTTTCCGTTTTTCATAGTATTAAAATTTCATGTGTGGAACGGACATTAAAAATCATAGTCACCTCTGCAGATTGCATTTGATTTGAATATCGTGAGTAAGTGAAATTAATAGTAGGTACATTAGTAAAACTAAAATACCTTGAACAGACAGACACAGTCGCACATAGGCTTACAATACAAATACATAATAGCGATTCTGCACTGTCATTTTAATAACACTAATTGATAAGTTAATTGAAAAAAATAGTTATATATTGCTATTCCAAGTTCCACCTCAATAAATTACACAATGACTAACACTTCAATTTAACCTTCAAAATATTCGTGATAAATCCTCACTTATTGCACGAAATTACATTTATTTAAACTTATAATCTAAACATTAAAATAATAATAAATACGTTAGATAGTAGATAGTACCTACATACACATCGCTATTAACTTTAGTCTCAGTTTCATAAGAATAAATGCCACTTTTTTATTTTCAACTTTATACAGAGCAATGGCATCAAAACATTACTTACAGTCAAAGTCAAAAGAGTCAATGAAATATATTAACTTTACACTAACTTATAAATTATTGAAATAAATTTTATGTTTGCCACGTTATCAAATAGTTTTGTATCACGACAAGCGAGGTTAATTATTATTTTATGTGATAAAAACTGAGGAAACCATGAAATTTAAGTACTAGGTAATTAAATTTAAATTATTTCTGGTCCCCGGCTACTGTAGTATTGTGTTTATAAAAAGTTGACAACAGAAATTTCCTAATAAAAACGTTCTTTTGACTGTGACCATATAATTTGGCAACAATTTTAATTACAATAACACGAAGGAGATACAATTTCCGAAAAGTATTTTAGATTTGCGAATACATTTTTGAAAAATAATTGTCTCTTACCGTACTAACTATCCGATGTACACGACATTATATCTGTTGTTACGCATAGAAATTGTCGATGGAAAGTGGACTAAATTAATGTAATCAGTAATCACATAGCGTATCTTGCGAAACAAAGTTAAAGTAATTATCATCATGCGACCATTGTACAAAAAGAATTGACAATAAATGTCTGAGTTAGAAGTAAATCAAAGATCAGACGACATTTTTGAAGGATGGATTGGTGGCACACTGTCCAGTGGCTGAGGACTCTTATCACTTATGGGTCTTGGATCTCAATAAAAAGTCCATATTACGTATACGATACGTAAGCTACTTGGGTAGTAACGACCAATTAACACTCGTTTTGGTTGAATATTCCGTCCAGATAAAAAAAGTCGCTACAACACAAATTATGGTAAAGAAATTAGATAGTCTGTGACCTTCACACCGTACATGTAATCAAACGATTATATCAGCTACAAGCCGATAACGTGTGTGAACGATAAAACGAAATATCAACGTATTATTTGATCATTTCGCTGTCGAATTTTCTATCTTCGGTCGATCTACGCACACTAGCGTAAGCCGACGCCAATTATAAGTAAATACATACATACTTATGCGTCATGTCTGTTATATTTTATACATGTATAATATATAGAATAAACCAACTTAACAGCGGAATTATTCCTAAAATAATTATAGAACGATAATAAATATGTTTCATAAATATTATGTTTTATCTTGACATTGATATCGAATATTATTCGGCTCGGTTACACAGCACAGATTGATTATGTAACTTCGTGGAATGTCAAGTGGATTTTAAAAAATAACAATACAATATTATGTTGTTTTAAGGATGTTAGAACTCCACCAGAAATTCAGGTGGCAGCATCACACAAAGACACAGTTGTATGTATGATAACGAAAAACATGCAAGTTCATCAATTTCCAAATTCATGGACGTATTTATTTTACACAATAAGTAATAACCTAGTTAAATTGTAATACAGCCAAATTGAACTGCTTTATTTTATAGTCGTCTGTAGTTAAAACACATCGGACTTTTGTCTTAATAGAAACAGAAATATTTGGAAACATTCCAACACATAAATCGGAAAAAATGGTAGTTGTGTAATGGCTCAGTTGAGATGTTTATTCATATGATCCAAAAAAATATTTTCCCCGAGGTTGAATAGAATGCGAGCAATGTGTAATGCAATTAACTAAGAACTTTGGTACTACCCGAATAAAACATGATGAAAATATCCTAACTAAAGACTTTGTCACTCTATAATGTACGCTGCATCTATGGATAGTTTAAAAGGTAAAGACGTTTCTTTAACTAAACCATAACGTGGAATAGAAGCAAATATAAATTAATTATAGAAATACGTACACAGCTATAAACAATCCTTGTACGAGGTCACGAGAACAATGGGTAAGGCTAATAAATTTCTAGTACCAATTCAGTGTAAATAAATATGCATTATAATGTGTGCGTCAAACAGATGAATTTGTATATAAAAATCAATGAGTCACGTTTAACGCTCGTTTCACATAATTATTTATTTTGACTGGCGTCGCATTGGACTATGATGCCCACGCATGCTAATAAATATTGAGATTTTTTGAAAATTCTGAAATTTCACTCGTTCACAATTTTCAGTGTCAAACGGAAAGAAATATTAGTTAATGCGCAATTCCAAGGTTTCTTTCACTCCAATGTATAATTCAGAATATGGGTAAATAGGTAACAACGTATATTTGTAAACAACAATATGAAGCAATTTTATTTATTACTCATGAATCATGATTATTGGTGTTTTATATTATCGTTTTATCAACTAGCGTAGCGATTTGCCCCAAATCCCCTTGCGTTATCTATTATTCCGTTAATAAACAGAACAGAACAGATATGATCACGTTTCATGGAAATGACTTATTGTCTTTTAACACTATAGCTGAATCACAATAATCTGAATTATACAAAGAAAAAATCGATAATAGACCGATAAATAATAACCGATAACCGACTTCAAAATAACTCAAAAACTACTCGTCAGATCTAGCTCAAATTTAAGTGGGACCACACGACAAACACCAGCTTTCGATTAAAAAAAGAATCATCAAAATCGGTTCACCCAGTCGAAAGTTCAGAGGTAATAAACATAAAAAAATAGTCGAATTTAATACCTCCTCCTTTTTAGGGTTCCGTAGCCAAATGGCAAAAAACGGAACCCTTATGGATTCGTCATGTCTGTCTGTCTGTCTGTCTGTCTGTCTGTCTGTCTGTCCGTCCGTATGTCACAGCCACTTTTCTCCGAAACTATAAGAACTGTACTGTTGAAACTTGGTAAGTAGATGTATTCTGTGAACCGCATTAAGATTTTTACACAAAATTAGAAAAAAAATAATAAATTTTGGGGTTCCCCATACATAGAACTGAAACTCAAAAAATTTTTTTTCATCAAACCCATACGTGTGGGGTATCTAGGGATAGGTCTTCAAAAATGATATTGGGGTTTCTAATATCATTTTTTTCTAAACTGAATAGTTTGCGCGAGAGACACTTCCAAAGTGATAAAATGTGTGTCCCCCCCCTGTAACTTCTAAAATAAGAGAATGATAAAACTAAAAAAAATATATGATTTACATTACCATGCAAACTTCCAACGAAAATTGATTTGAACGAGATCTAGTAAGTAGTTTTTTTTAATACGTCATAAATCATAAACCGCAAAAAACATCGATCAAAGTTACAACGAACTACAAAAACTTTTATATTATGTTACTTGCTGCTACGGAACCCTTCATGGGCGAGTCCGACTCTCACTTGCTCCGCTTTTTTGAAGTCGGTTAAAAAATACTTTATCATTATATGCGAGAATGTCCCTAATAATATGTCCATCCACGGGCTCTAGTTAAATGAATTGTTTAAAACGAATTTATTAACATAGAAACGCTGTAGCAATCTGTACCATAAATCATAGCGTGGTATTTGCAAGTTGTACCGCCAGTCCATTATACCACCCCTTTTGAAATACAAGTGGTCGCGAGCGCCGACCATCAGATATGGTACACGCAGGTAACCGCACCTCCCACCTACCGCCTACCACCTACTTCAGGCTCATACATATTTTATAAACAAATCCGGATATAATTATAACAAGCCCTAAACATTAATAGAATAAAACAAAAAAATATTTATTTCAAACGAATGAGCCCATAGTGTTAGTAGTTCTATTCAACCTTACAAACAATTTTTTTAATGTAAATAGCCGGCAAACGAGCTGACGATCCACCTAACGGTAAGTGGCTATCGACGCTCATGAACATCAGCAACACCAAAGGCATCACTGATGCGTTGCCGGCCAAGAAATAGAGAAGAAAAAGAAAGAAAGAACTGGCTCTGGCTGAAAGAAACTAATCGTATAAATAACGCAAAGCAAAGCAAATAGGTTGATTAGCGACCCAATAAATGAGAACTTTTATAAGTATCAAATAAAAATACGCCACATGGTTCTTTAAAGCGACTGATACCGTTTTGTTCACACACCATCAATCATCACTGGAGCAGCATGATGGAATATGCTCTAGGCTTTCTGGAGAGAAGAAACCCGCACCCTGTGGTGGGCCATAAGTATATGGGTTGAATCCAATACTTTATATTTTTTGTGTAAATTTGCAAGAAGTTATTTAGTTTTTACAACTTTTCACGTATTAAGAACTACTAACAGTCATAAATAAAGAGTCTGAATTGGTTGGCAAATAAAAGAAAATATATTGCCTTTAAGGGAACTTTGGAATGCATACATTTGATTTTGGGACTATCCGTGTAAAAAAGTCTGGCGTCCTGGACGCACTCTCAGTATTACGCATTAATTTGTTGACATCGCGTGCGACATCTGATAGTGTGCTGTACCCTCATAAGTAATGCACTCTGTTTATGCACATTAAATTAATTATGCTTTCTGCATAGCTAATGTAATTATGAGTTTGTATAACGGCACATACATAACACGAATAGCTTCTTAAATAGCTAAATAGTTTCGTCAAGAACAAAATTCGCTTAGAAACACATTGTTACATTCGATATATTTAAGTACATTTGTACTGGAATTAGTACAACCACTACAAACGACCATAATAGATTCCCTGTTTTATGACATGGACACACGCAAAAAGTGCCTGCAGGTCCAGATTAGTTCATGTCTAATTTGTGCACCATTCCATCCTATGTAAAGACAGAATAGTTATTATGAAATATTACAGGTTATATTACATTATCGATCAATAGTCACCTCCAGAGCAGAGATGACCACTGAAACTCAGACATTTATTCTCTCAAACAAGAAACATGACGGCACTAACGCCATACAAGTCACTCATGAGCAAGTTACCAACCACCGAACACAACGTCTATACATAAACAACTAACGATCGTTCGGCGACGTACTCGTATTTAATATCACAGGATTCTTACTCGTTCACACGTAAGTCTCGTGCAGTCCGGGCCCGGGGCCGAAGCACCCGGGGGCCGTGCCCTAGCTGTCAGTGACGCTCTCCACGTCGGTGGACGCGCGGGCCGTGGGCTAGCTGATGGAGGAGCCGCTGGAGGACGACAGCGTGTCCCGGCCCAGCTCGGCTGCCATGATGGCTATCGTCAGCTCCTTGCGCGCCTTCTGCACCACCCACACCATCAGCGTTACGCCGATTAGGATCTGAAATTTTAATTCGTACTTTTATTATAAAGTACCTAAAGCGGATAAAGAGAAGACGAGCTACCTGTCTTGAGAAACATCAATGGTATCAAGTGTTGCCGTCCAAGGAAAAAGAGAAGAAAGAACGGCGTTCAAGCCGCCAGGAGGAACACGGGTCGTTTGACGGGTGATTCAAACAGAGCGAAGTGAAGGTGAGAAGAAAGATTTACGTGCCCTCTAAGGCACGTAAGCGCTGAAGTAATTTTGCCACCAAGGATCATTAATCCAACTACCGACCGCGCCTGCTGATGCTATACACGATTGATCACAGAATCGACACAAGCCGCCTTACGAAAATATTTCTGTGCATATTATTATTTATTATCTGTTTTTTTAGACACTCCCATAGATAATAAATATTGTGTATCGTCTATCATTATCAGGTCATGATCTGATTATTATCGCTGTTTACTTCAACAGTTTTTTTTTGTTGAAATAGAATATTAAACTTTAAATAATTGGCTTATAGATAATGCAAAATAGTATTAAGAGCAGACATACATTTAGCCTGATAACGTTGAACGATAAGATACAACACAATTAAAAATTGAAGTCTCGTATTGTGTGAAGTGGGTTGGATTGTAGATAGACGTGACTTATCATGTATCGAGCTTACTTAGACAGTAGATTCTGCCCTCTCTAGGGAGATATTCAATTAGTGTAATTTTAAAACATTCCACCTATTTAATTTGTTTGATGTAAATAGCCGATTCATGAGCAATATTCACCATTGCCTATAGCCTCCTGCAGACATCAGTAACAGAATAGGCTTCACCGGTGCGTTACCGGCTTTGATAGAGGAGTTTCTAAGAAATTTTCTAAGAAATACAAGGGTTCAGCTACTTCAATCAAGATACTTCAATGTTTCGTTTCACTTTGTTGTTGATCAGTCTTTATCAACAACAGCGAGCAGAATTGCAAAACGTAAAGCCTGCATTCCCAAGATCAGAGTTGGATGAACTGGTGCCGATCACACCATGACAACTATGCAACCTGCTACCTATATCTTTAAAGCTTAATGGATGGATCAACGAACTCAATCATAAGAAATTTGGTATATTGTATTGACGTATTAAATTCTAAGAATACATACGTTTATCTTCGTGTGTAGGCAAAATGTGGATAGATAATAATGGCTAATCAAATAATTATATTTATTGTTCCTGGTTTAAACAAACTTGTTTAGTGTTATTTAGCGTTCGCGTTGTACAAAATTGCTTTGTTGGACGTAATCAGATTTCCTTTACTCGTTTCGAGCCAAGTGTGACTGGAAAATGTTGCGTTAAATAACAATAAAGTGGAAGATTAATCCTGAACATTGAAGCTAATTATTTTTATGGAAATAGTCGACAAATTTTACGATATACGAAATACGATCGTGGGTAAGTGGCTATCGTCAGTATCGTCACCCATTGACATCAGCGGCACCAAACGCATCACTGATACGTTGCCAGCCTAGAAAGAGGAAAGAAAAAGAAAGAAATACAGAAAATGAAGGAACAAATATATTTGCCGGCAACGCTGCGGTGTGGTGTGAAAAAAATACATTGATATGTTGCTGGTTAAAACAAAGTTAGTTTGAAAGAATTTATAATTCAACGCAGCTGCGAAGGTACCTGTTACCTATAAGATTAGAAACAATGGAAATCTCTTAAGACAATCAACAATGTATAATCCAACTACAAACCGAAGTATGAACAATGAAACATTTTTATCGCAGCGTTTTCCTCGTGACGTTGTATTATATGCAATTTTACCGAGACGCCAATCCAATGTCAAGCATAATAAGTAATTAAAATTTCACGTTTTTGTTACGAATGGTAATTTGTATATTTAATTAAAATTAAAAATAGTCTCACTAAATCGTCTTTATGGCAACTATCAGGTTGATTATGTGTTTAATCTTTACTCAGATTAAAGAAATAACGTAAATCTTTACTCCGGTATATAATTCTTGACAAAAAAAATAACCGACTTCAAAATTAAGGATTACTCAAAAACTATTCATCAGATCTCACTCAAATTTAAGTGGGACCACATGCCAAGCACCAACTTTCGATTAAAAAAAGAATCATCAAAATCATTTCATACAGTTGAAAGTTCTCAGGTAACAAAGCATTAAAAACAAAACAATCAAATTGAATACCTCTTCCTTTTTTGAAGTCGGTTAAAAAGTTGGTTCCGTTCACTGCAAAACTATCGACATAATCTAGTGTTGGAAGTTTACATGCCGAGTTTTTTTGACAAGGCTTATCGACTATATTCCCTCTTTAATATCAACCACTAATGACGCAAGTAAACACCTCAGGCTTCCAAATATATTGTAAAATCTCCAATTGACGGTGCTCAATTCGTATCTTAACTACTCGTAGATTAGTTTATTGAGTAGTAACAGAGGTAGCTCCCGAAGCAGCGATGCTCTGTTGCTGGATAGAGGGACATCTCAACGAGGCCTAATTGGTGTCAATAAATCGCTAGCCCCGAGCTGTCCTATTCCCCTGACTTGTCACGAGTCACGACATTGTCGAATGACGAGCTACGCGGTAACATCTTGATACGCAGTATATTTGTAGTATTTATTTTGTAGGTACCATTTGTTGTAAAAATATACAAACGACAAACGCGTCACCTAACATAAGGTGGTTAAGAAAAATATTAATACACAATATTAATTAATTTTAATTAATATTAAAAATATTAATAAGTTTCAACAGAAAAAAGGGTGCGTGTACTTTTGTACGCGCGTGAGAAGGTATAATTCTTTGGCATAGTTAAATAAATATTTAAATTAAATTTATTTCAATAACAATTTAGAAAACGCCTTTTTTCGCTGCTATAGTAACTACTGATTAATTATGTTATTATAAATAAAGAAAAAGGAAATAAAATAATTATAATTGTCTATGTTTGCAAAACATCTATAACCTTGGTAAATTATTAAAATATTATGAATCCTTTCGAGGCAGAAATATCAAGGGATTCTGAATATTTTTGTTAGGAATGTCTTGTATTACATCAATATTGTTTTCTGTTTATTTAGGGTCCGCTCCCAAAGGGTAAAAACGGGACTCTGTTACTAACACTCCACTGTCCGTCTGTCAGTCTGTCTGTATGTCTGTCTATCTGTCACCAGGTTGTATCTCATGAACCGTGATAGCTAGACAAATAAAATTTTCACAAATGATGTATTTCTGTTGCCACTATAACAATATATACTAGAAACAGAATAAAATTAATATTTAAGTGGGGCTCCCAATTCCCATACAACAAACGTGATTTTTTGCCGTTTTTCGCTCGATATTAATAACGGTAACATGGAGACGCTAATGTTGTATAGATAATGGTACGGAACCCTTCGTGCGCGAGACCGACTCGCATTTGGCCGGTTTTTTTTAAATCACATTATAATAAAATACAATTGACTGCGTGCCATTCATAGACGAACACGTAATGTCCTCTAAATTGCAAATGGAAGTAATTTCTGTCAATCAATTACGCTTCAATGAGTCGCATAAAACGTTCAAGAAAAAAAAAATTACGTAGTGTCAAGAAAACATTTTTCTGAAGCAATAGATAAGAAACATACGGGTATTTCCAGAGACGAAGCCATTTGTGATGATGATATCCATAACAGCAAGTTTGTCGATAGAATAAGTCAAGGTTATGCTTTGATAACCTCTACGATCCTCCATCTCTTAGCAGTTCAATCTGTTCAAGAAATCCTTAACTTCAGAGGGATCTTGCCATTAAAACTGACTGCTATAGTACTTATTGAAGTTGCACAATCAAAAGTAATGAATGCGTATATCTACATATCTAAGCTAGAATATGTACGATATGGATAATAGTCTATAATTTATTATGTTCAATTATAAATGTACACGTAGTATTGATTTGCTCAGTCCGGATTCCGGAATGCACCAGTGCATGGCGTCTATGACGAGTTCGCACCGAGACCACTACGCAAAGTACACGCCATTCGACATTATTAAATTAATGCCATGTCGCTAAATTACATTCGACTCACTGGAGGATTATATGATTTAACAAGTCACGCACGCTCACGTTCAAATCATCGTGAGACATCTGCAGCTCTTCAAAGGTTTTCAAATTTCCACAGTAATTTTACGGCCAAATTCAATGAGGATGATAAGGTAATTCGTGGTGATAACTTCCGATACTTAGTCACATTATTAAGGTCGTGGTCTGCTACAGACGTTTGAAATGGCGACTTCAATCTATCTATCATTATGGTAATATCTTCACATATTTGACTACAAATTACAATTCAAATAAAATAAACACTTACACACTCATACGTTATCATATCATATCCTATAATGCGGGGTATCCCCGCAATAGGTTTCCCTGTGTCGCATGTGATGCCACAACACTAATTAGACATCACAATAATACCCATGACCACGAGTACAAATATTTATCTGTCACATAAAATATGCCGGGAATCGAACCCGGAACCTCTCGCTTCGCAAGCAGGGTCGCTACCAAGTACCAACTAGGCCACAGGGTTGACAAAATTTAAGACGTTTCCATTTTTCCTTACAAACTGCGTGCGTCAGACGTTATGCTAGAAGCGACCCAATGCATACATACCCTGATTGTGAGGGTGAAATCTTGCAAGCATAGTTAGAGCTACTTCCTCTTATAGGAGTTGAAATTTTACTAATAAGAATAACCTGATACTTCACTCTGGATTATCTTCAGACGAGAGAACTCCTTAGTCCTTATTAACGATTAACAGCACAGTAACAAAATGTTTGTCTTATTGCATTGACATTATTATAAATACACCCTGTATTAAGTTTTTGATCAAACGATTTTATTTAGCTTGACCTGTTTGTGTGGGTCAAATCTTGCAAGCCTAATTAGACCTACTAGTCCAGTAATTTTAGTCAAAATTAGGTAAGAATTGCGGAATGAGAGATACCCAGCTGATTTTTTTGTATAAAGTTGTATTTTGGCATTCTAAAACTTGTCTCAAAACCTGCATATGGTAGGGTGACCGCGTCTATTAAAAATTTGAGGACAAAGGTCACAAAAATCGGTTTTTTGCAAATATCTCATTTCCTATGAGTTTTTCGCTATTTGTATCTTCATCAATATTGTAGAGAATTAAATTTCCTACAACTTTTGTACCAAAAAAATTTTTATTCGTTGAATCGTTTTCGAGATAGAGGGCGGAGAGCGCGCGGTTAGAGCACAATGTTAGGTCAACCGGTACAGTCCCGGTCAAAACATGCTATATTAAGTTTATTAATTCTATCTATCTAACAGCCTTTTAAAGTCCACTTCTGGACATAGCCTCCCTAATTGGCGCCACTCCGACCGGTCCTGGGCCCTTTGAATCCAGCGGCTTCCCGCTGTCTTCTTTAGGTCATCAGTCCACCTGGTCGGGGAGCGACCAGTGCTCCTTTTACCGAGACGTGGCCGCCATTCGAGGACTTTGCAACCCCATTGGTTATCTGTCCTTCGAACGATGTGGACTCAGAGGGCCCAGAATCGGTCGGAGTGGCACTAATTAGGGGAGGCCTATGTCCAGGAGTGGACTTTAAAAGGCTGTTAGATAGATAGAATTAATAAACTTAATATAGCATGTTTTGACCGGGACTGTACCGGTTGACTTTACATTGTGCTCTAACCGCGCGCTCTCCGCCCTCTATCTCGAAACAGATTCAACGAATAAAAATTTTTTTGGTACAAAAGTTGTAGGGAATTTAATTCTCTACAATATTGATGAAGATACAAATAGCGAAAAACTCATAGGAAATGAGATATTTGCAAAAAACCGATTTTTGTGACCTTTGTCCTCAAATTTTTAATAGACGCGGTCACCCTACCATATGCAGGTTTTGAGACAAGTTTTAGAATGCCAAAATACAACTTTATACAAAAAAATCAGCTGGGTATCTCTCATTCCGCAGTGAATTCCTAAGATGACTGGACTATACTTCCACTTATCCTAAGGAGTTGAAATTTAACACATTGCTTTAGTTCTGATGACAATGCATTTTTTTGATAAGCTTGATATTACACAAAGGTTTGGCTCCAGACGAGGAATTCCTTTTAATGGTTACAGCATCACCCCAATTTTTAGTATCTACACTACATGGATAGACATATAAAACCGTGTATTTTTTTAACTATAACTTGTTAACGCCCAAACTCAGCGTTCGCTAAGAATGTCATGTCATCTTTGCCAACTCGGTAACCTTCGCTACCTCTTCAACCTAGCTGCATGGCATACGCACCTGACACGCAAACACGACGTACCCCGTGAGATGCGACTCGTGAAGCACATCGTGCATGGACCGCAGCGTGGAGCCGAGGTACACGTTGATGAGCTGCGCCGGCAGCAGCCCCAGCAGCGTCGCCAGGTGGTACCCGCAGCCGTGGAGGTCGCTCACCTGGGGGAACACTGCTCGGTATATTGGGAAGTGAAGAAAAATTGCACAATAAAATCTTTTAAAATATTATTCCCTACAGGTTACGTGCGGTTGAATGAAAAATATTCGGCTATTTTTGGTGAGGCAAGTTTCCCCCCTGCCAGCTAAATGGTAGGGGAGGACATGTGAAAAACTCACAGCAGTAGCATATAATTATGATGAATTTAAAAAGAAAACGATTACAGCTATGTTAACATAAGTAGTAAGCTTACAACTACGGCACCCTACATTGTGCGTGACCTGACACTCACTTGGGCGTAAAAACTTAAAAAAAACTTGAGAGGTGTCAAGGGACACCCGGATGGAATGAAGTTCCTTGCAGTCAGTACTAGGATAGCAAAAACATGCATTGCAATTTCGTGAGAAATTTAATACTTTAAATTTGTTTTGGCACACTCGCTTGCATGTGTTTGCTATCCTAGTACTCTGGCTTGCTTTCTATGTAAAAAAAACTACGACGGAAAAAAGTGTCGTTACCGGCAAAAAGTATCGTTACCAAATTTTCCGCCTAGCCCCCTTTCGCAACGCGCTATAAGGAACTTCGTTCCAAAAAATATCCGGCAAAAAATAATCGGTATGAAAAGGTCGTTTCTTAAGTGCTGATAAATATTTGAAGATCTAAATATTTAATCCAGATCGGAACGTCTAATGTTTGTTCAAATATTTTAAATGAAACATGCTATATGTTGCCAAGCCAAATAAAACTTGAGCCGGGAGACTTTAGTTAAAGATGCTGGATGGTAAATAAAAAGTTTTATTTAAAGACAGGAATAAATATTTTCTCTTCATAATTGCATGCGGGTTGAATTTTTCCTAATCCTAAAAATTTTATACTCTACAACTAATTGAAATTTTCATTGTCGTCCACTACTAAGTACATAATATATCTACTACTATTTCGGTAATGAATATTTATTTAAATTATATTATAATTGCACTTTAGATATTTACTTTGAGTGATACCGTGATGCGTAAAACGATATTTCGCTTTTTACCAACTTTCACGAGCGTCTAACAGTTACAAGTTTTCTTACCATTCTGCCATGGAGTATAGAGGGTAAGGAGAGTCATCTCATATGGGTGGTAAGTTGAAAAAGTGTCCAGCTGTATACTGAAAATAGAGCACCTACCACCATCCTACGACAATAGCGCTGGCGCATGGCGTCGCAGTATCTACGATATGAACATAGCTGTTGCAGACGGAGTATGTTTGCTGAGTTATAAAAGTAATTATCCTAGGCTACCGCAGCGCTACCTTTTATTGGACGCGTTTTTACGGACACTTTTCATACACAGAGATGGCTCTCTTTACCTCTATACTCCATGCATTTTGCCTATTAAACTATTAATACCAATCCTTGTTTCACAAATAATTACTTTAGTAAAATGAAATTTTAATCTTATTATAGTCTGCTAATAATATTTTTCATAAGTAGTTTTTGTAAAATTTAGCTTGGTAAAACATGTCAAGTATATAAATATGCCAGAAAACGTCTATTACATAGTTCCGCCACATTTTGCATGTGAAAACAAAAGCAATTTGCATATTGCTAGCAATTACAAAAGAACTGAAATATGAAACAGACACGGCATACTCATTAACACTATAACAATAGTTTACCTTCTTGCAAATTACAGTATTTTCCAAACCTACTCGATTAATAAAAACAAAATAATTCTTGACAAAAAATAACTGACTTCAAAATTAGGGATACCGGATAACTCAAAAACTACTTGTCAGATCTCGCTCTAAGTGGGACAACATGACAAGCACCAGCTTTCTATTAAAAAAATAATCATCAAAATCGGATTACCCAGTCGAATGTTCAGAGAGGTAAATACCTAACATAAAAAAACAGTCGAATTGAATACCTCCTCCTTTTTAGGGTTCCATAGCCAAATGGCAAAAAACGGAACCCTTATATGTAGATTCGTCATGTCTGTCTGTCTGTCCGTCCGTATGTCACAGCCACTTTTTTCTGAAACTATAGGAACTATACTGTTGAAACTTGGTAAGTAGATGTATTCTGTGAACCGCATTAAGATTTTCACACAAAAATAAAAAAATAAAATTTTTGGGGGTTCCCCATACTTAGAACTGAAACTCAATAATTTTTTTTTCATCAAACCCATACGTGTGGGGTATCTATGAATAGGTCTTTAAAAATGATATTGAAGTTTCTAATATCATTTTTTTCTAAACTGAATAGTTTGCGCGAGAGACACTTCCAAAGTGGTAAAATATGTCCCCCCCCCCTGTATCTTCTAAAATAAGAGAATGATAAAACTAAAAAAAAATATATGATGTACATTGCCATGCAAACTTCCACCAAAAATTGGTTTGAACGAGATCTAGTAAGTAGTTTTTTTTAATACGTCATCAATCGTAAACCGCAATTTACCTCGATCAAAGTTACAACGAACTTCAAAAACTTTTATATTATGTTACTTGCTGCTACGGAACCCTTCATGGGCGAGTCTGACTTGCACTTGGCCGCTTTTTTGAAGTCGGTTAAAAATACTAAGGAAGTATTTCTTTTGACATTAAAGTGAAATGCATATGTACTACTTTAAGCGACAAACAATTTAATGTTGTGATGGCATTTATAAACGAATATCAAGAACTACTACAGAATTTACCTGTAGAACCAAATGAGAATAAAAATATAATGAGTAAGTAATAGATATGTAATGTTATGTTAAGATACAATAAAGTCATATAGAATTTGTCTGTACAATCAATGCAGTTTACGAGATAAGCTTACACAGGCATAAAACTTGGCATCTTCTTAATTTTATTAGTGTAGATAAATATCATCTCAACGAGGGGTGAATAGCTAAGCACAAAAGCGGCCTACGGCGATGACGCAACGGCCAAGTTAGCCCCTCTGCCACTTGGTTCCGGCGCGCTGCCAACACTCCAAGTTAATCTGTGCCTGTTATCTTCCAGAAACAATGTCTGCAGACTGTCAATGTACTGAAAATCATAACTGTAATAACTTTTGGCATTTCCAGTAGATAAAGTAGTTTAGTTGACTAGCCCCGTAGCCTAGTAGCGATAGATGTTCTTGATGAATATTATAATTTGATTCGATCTTTTAGTAATCAGACAACTGAAATACCAATGAAATATCAAAAGCATAAAAAGAATGGTTCAATGCTTAAATAAAATCCCACAAATATCTAATGCAAAAACGAAACGTTAGCAGGTAATAGGGTAAGTTCGCCTGTTCGCGTCCATCGCCCAATTCGCGTCCATTTTGCGGACCTCCCTTTAAAAATCCTCGAAAATAAGTCAACTGACACACCAATCAAACGAAAAGTCATTACCGCAAATACTTCAATGTATAAGAGGCACGTACACATGGACAAAAGTTATGTGCGTCAAACCAATCCCGTTTAGAAAAATAGTTAGTCTCGACTGTTCAACAAGGAAGCGCGTACGCGCGGGATGTTTAGATAAAAATTAGTGTGCAGCGGCGCGTTTGATGGTAAGTTTTTTATTGTTTTATGTGAATTTTAGGATTTTAGCTGTTTCTACACTTTTATGATGAAAAAAGGAATAATATTAATTATGAATTTGCTTATATTTTTATATTTAACGAATAAAATAAGGTGGACGCGAATTACTACATCGAATTTTATTAAACTTCCACTTTGCGTCCGCAATGGACGCAAACTATACCTACAGGGGATGATAATAAACCAAATTGCGTCCACTATTTTCGTTTAAATACTTGCTTGTAAAAATAATTTAAAATTCACTCATAATAATATTTATAATTCAATATTTTAATTGAAATGAGTAATTACTGTCAGTCTTATTTTTTTCCATTTAAGATGAGTTCTTCGGACAAGAAAGAAGAAAGAAGGAAAAGAGAACATACACAGAAGAAGATTTAAAGAAAGCATTAAATGAAATTTGAGAGAATAATAAATCGATAAGACAAATATGCAAAGAATATGCTATTCCTAAGACCACAATATTGGACAAAATCGGTGGGCGTAGACCCGATGGAGTAAAGAAACCGGGACCAGAAGCAGCGCTAGGAGTAGATGGTGAAAAAAAAAGTATTTGAATGGCTTCTTAACTTTTCCAAATGTGAATTTCCAGTGTAAAAGATTTATTTATTATTATTAAGCTATTGCATAGCTTTTATCACGGGCTTTGAGCGCAGCGACCGAATCAAGAAATTCCATAACGAAATAAAACCTGACACCCCCCACTTGCAGTCAGTACTAGGATAGCAAAAACATGCAAGCAAGTATGCCAAAACAAAGCTGGGGTATTAAATGTCTCATCGGATTTGTTTACCATTAGTAGCAATTAATTAAAGCGAGTACTAGGAGCACAGAAGTGTTCGAGGATGCGACATCAGTGATACTGTACAAGCCATAGTACTTAGTACGGTACATAGTTCGGTGTTTAGCATGTTGTGACTATGCTAAACACCGAAGAGTAAATAAGACCGCCACATACTGTGGCTTGTACAGTATCACTGATGTCGCGTCCTCGAAGACTTCTGTGCGCCTAGTACTCGCTGTTAATAGCAACAAATGCTATGAAATAGCTTTATCGCGGCAGTCTCCGAGTGACACGTTTATTATTTATTATTAATAAGATTTATTCTTAAAGTTGCAATCATTAATTGCCTACTACTTACCTAATTTTAGTTTAACCAATGTTGAGAAGAATTTTTGTTATTTTTTTAAAGTGATTTTTTAATGATAATAATATTGATTTTTTAATATTTATATTCTTAAATAAATAAATTGTTAAAAAACAATCTTTATTTACAAATTATTAAAAATATCACCCCTATATTCCTTTTCTAAGCTGCTGGACGCTAAGTGGTCTACGGGTGGACGCAAAGTGGGTAAAACGCCTAATTCTGCAGTTTATCTATTTAAAAAGAAAACACAAGAGGTTTCCAATAAAACTGAAAGTTAATCTTAAAATAGACTATATAATGAATACAATACACAAATTTTTCATAGAAATTAGTGCTGGGACATTTTTATTATCGCCGTCAAACTTGCCAACTGCACTAAATGGACGCGAACAGGCGAGACGACCCTATTTAACGCATGATCTGTTTTGGCAAATATTTAGCTGGACGGCACAAAAATTATCAGCAGGATTATATCTCCTATCTGGTGATAATTTCAATGTCACGCTTTTAAGGTGTGTAAAATTATAATCCCATCACATAATAATATGTAGTAATAGTAGGTACTAGGTACACAAGCGAGATATCTCTGTGTCCAATGGTCATTACTCATTAATTAGTGCGACATTATCAATATTTGCGCAGCACTTGTAGGGGCATCTAACTCTAGATAGGTATTCGATGTAGTATAAATAGTACATATATTTGTCAAATAACTGGGTTTAATGTAAAAAGACTCGAGAAATACACCCACCCACATTGACATAATTATGCCAGAATATAACTCGGCCACGGCCTAAAACGAATTTCACGAGGTGATTTGCAGTTTTTACATTTAAAAGTAGGGTACCCAGTACCCACACTACTTTTCTACATAATCTCTATAATAAGTGCCGCAGAAAAAATAAACAATAAAACCAATTTTAATAAAACTCTTTTATCCTTACAGGAAAAGGAAGCAGGCACGCAACAAATCCTTGAGCAGAAAATGCTTAGTCAATATAGGACTGGCTGGAAATTGTATTGATAAGTCGTTGAGCAAAGTGGACTGATCGATAAGAGAACAAGGGATATTTATTTAATAAGCTATTGAGAAATATCTGATATAGAATCAAGGCGTGGTAATCTACTAACATACACTAGTAATAGAGTAGATAAGTAGGTACGTATACTGCGTATTCGCCAACTACTGAGCAGAGTCGATCGCTCGTAGGAAATTACAGCAGCTTGTTAATTTCCCGACATTCAGCTAAATATTTTCTCACGTCGTTCAAGACTTGAAGCCTGCGAATATAGAAAACATAGAAACATAACTCCTAGTAAAAACAGATAATTTTTCGGTACGTCGGCAACTAGAATGAAATGTCGGGAAAAATCGGTAATGATCGATTTGTATAGCGCTTGCCCGCTCTCCGACCAACGAAAGGTCACAGGAGGATGATGTTATGCGAAATGAAGAACAGCAAATAATTATCATTTAGAATTTGGATTTTTTTTTATTAAAGATTTATAATATCATGAAACGGTATTGTTTTAGTAATCGCAATCAAAACATATTTATGATTATTTTCAATTCCTCAAGGTTAAGGTTGGGTCTTACAAATAAAAATATTTTAAAAACCGAACTGAAAACCACAAAATAATAATAATATTGTTTATACCAAAGATGTACGAGTATAAACCATAGACAGGCTTTTCTGAATTAAAAGTGCGCCATAGCGCGGGGATGTGTCTGCAGTAATAAATAAATAAATAATAAATGGTAAGGTGCCGTTAAAATATAACATCCATATTTAATGACGTTTCTAATATATGGACTACGGGTCTGTCACCAAGTGTTACACAAAAATTAGATCTAATATATAAAATTCTCGTGTCACGCTTTTTTGAAGTTGAACTCCTCTGAAACGGCTTGACCGATTTTCGTGAATCTTAGTGTGAATATCGGCTAGGGTGGAGAATCAGAGAACATCTTTTTTTCATCCCCCTACCTCTTAAAATTTTTTTGGCAGAACAACGTTTGCTCGGTCAGCTAGTAATAATATAAAAATATTATAGGTAGGCCGATTTCTAAACTGAAAAAATAATTAAGTATTGCTTGTTATACACTTAATAATATCAATTCAGGCTGCCTTTCATTTCTTTGTGTCTATACTTGAGGGCCTGCATACACGTATTATTTTTCAATTTTGAAGTCTGTTTACCTATAATATTCTATTATTATTTAATTTCTCCGTGTAATCGTTATGGGACCATCTTCGAGCTTTATTGAAACTAACGCACAACAAACACTACAGATACCTATAAAATTTGAAGATATCCCTCGATTTCCGATTTCAGACTCATAGAAGTCATCATTACCTAAATGTATGGAGCATAATTATTGAGAGTTTAATTGATTTGTTTGATGTTTAGGGTCCCAGTTACATTCCTGTCTTTCTAACTGAACTGCCTTTGTCTATTCTAGCCTGCGCTTTGTTTTCTTTGACGTGATAACGTCTATTAAAACGATGAACGCCGGGCGCACGCACGAATAAACATGACTCATTGTCCCGTTCCGCGCGAGCGAGAGCGCGGAACAAGCGATAGAGAGGCACGATCGGCTACGATCGACCGAAGCGCTCAATTTTATGTATAAAAGTATGCAATCATTTCATCAATGTTGTGTCATGACGTTGTCACGTTAAACTACCGTCCGTAAAACGACTTTACAGACAACCATTTTTTGGGAACCTATAACCAGACGATTATACACCATGCTGAACAGTTTTGAATGTATGATTTTTTATCACAATCAAACAATTACACTATTCAATGTATGTAGCATTATTACAATTATTATAAGTGTTACGTACGGACAAACCAACTGGAAATTTGCATATATATAAAGTAAAGAGCTGATTCCGTAAAACTCCGTAAGTAGTAAGTAGGTACACTAAACTTAACATAACTTGAATAACTATTTTTACAGACAATGATGCCTCCATAACGCATACGCCATTCATTACGTTCGAACAGAAATGAACGATATTCATTGCGTTTTATTATAACTAAAACATATTTTGTAAGCAACTATCAAGCAATGTATAGGGAAACATGACGGCTGTCAATATTTGTCATTGTTTAAATAAAATAATAAAAATCCACGTATTTAGGACAAAATTCATTTGTGAAATGTGATTCTAGTGTTCTTTTGATGAACACCTACACGATTAATACACCATTTCACTTCATTCTTCGGCATTTTCGTAGTAAATATCTATAAATGTTGAATGTTTGTTACTACTTCTCTGTGACACGACCAAACAGAGACTGACAGCTCGTCTGGTGTAATTTTTAGGCTCCGCCTACTTTGGTGTACTTTTACGTTGGGTCATTTTCTAGCGTAAGTTAGGTTTCTATGTTTTATATATTCGCAGCTTGAAGCAATATTCATGTGCTTCCGATTCGTCAACGTTCGAGCGATATTTTTAAACCGCTCGTAATGTACATGCTGAAGGAATGCAAAATAAGCTTTGCTTTGATGTAAAATAAACATTTTATTAGTAAAGTGAAACTGCGAAAACAAACTGAGGACGCGTTGGTGTGACGCGACGTCTCTACGGATTGTAAATTGTGTTTACGTGTGTTTACCTAAAGTTTCTGCAAAACACCAATAGTGTATACAGTTAATACAGTCTGCTTATTGTTATGTTCTCTACAGCCTGTGTCTGATTTGGGTTTAGGGCTTACATTCATGCTTCTCCTTCTGCACAAGTAAACCTCCTTTGTATGCAGAAGACCCTTCTGAACAACAGATGAAGCTATGACGAATGGTCCCTTGTGTTGAAAGTAGCTGGGTTGTGTTGCTCATGCAAGGAGCTTTTTTATCCACCAGGCCAGTTACCCTTTCTAGAATCTACTTTCTAGGATCGGCCGCTTTCAACGTAGTTCAGGTGCTGTTTCGGAGAAAAATCAGAGTTTACTGCATCCTTTCCGGACGATAACGCATCGGTGACGCCTTTAGTTTCACTGACGTACATGATTGACGGTGACCACACTGTCCACTTACCATCATGTGGCTCGTAGGCTCCTTTGTCAGATATTTCCACAAAAAAACTCTATAAAAAAAAACTTATAATATTATAGTCAATTTTTACGCGATTCCTTCTGTAGACTTAGGTATTTGAAATGAGAAAGCTTTCTGTGCTGCAGACCAAACGCAGACCATCCTCCTAGCTAGAAAATGGTTATGGTTGAGTTATTTTTCCGTTAGGTACCTACCTATAATGTATGTAGAAAGGAAAAACGAGCAACAAAACAAATCGCACTGCAGCTTATAGATCTTATGGTTAGTATACAACCTGATGCAACGTAAGAAGATTAAGTTGCTTTGAACTTGACTTCTCAGAATATTCAATAGCTACTTAGATGTTGCCCACAAAGCGATGTTTGCAGACGTTTTTAAAGCCACAATCCAAAACAAATCTGTTGACATTCTAAGTCGCAAAGTACAGCAGTGTGGCCCAGTTTAAAAGTACCGTATGATATTAGCCATGTTAGGTACATGGCTACGAACCGTTATAGATCGCTTTTGAGTCTTTACAAGAAATTAAAAAATAAGCTATTATTGAATTATTTCTAATGGACCTAGTGATCTAAAGGTCGACGTCCGCCTTTGTTGTTGTGGTAATAGGAATACAAATCGTAACGCCTTGTCGGACACCTTTAGAAAAAGACAATATCACACGTTTGAGATTGCGTTTGAGCAGTTTGAGCCTTAAATAAGGTCCAAAGGTGCTTTGCAGTAGATTGTTATTGCAAACGAGTGAACTAGCTTTTTATGTCACATTAATAATGAAAATAACAATGTAATAAAATTGGCGCATGAGTTTTACTTCATTATAGAAACACAGATATTATAGCTATTTATGTGTGATATTGCGTCAATAATGGCGTACGTTATACGCTTTAGTTACCTATCCTTGCGAAATGCGCTTCATCGGCTGTTTACATTGCCTTGTCTAGAGACACGTGTTCATACGTAGACAAACTGTAGCGGGACTTTCCCTTAATCCATTTAATTCCTCACTCTCGCCTCACTCGGTTTAAACAGTTTGATTTAATGTGTAGATAAAAAAATGTATACCTACATACAATGCATCTTACAGATACGCTACTTGCCCATTCGAGTTACTGTGATTAAATGTGCGTCACTGGGTGATAATAAAACACCTTTTTTCTCTAATTCATTGGGTTGGTGACGTTGGTATTGAACTGTTGAAGTGGTTATAGCACGTTATAGTTACTTTATACAAATCAGCCAAGAGACCAAATCACAGTATCGAAACATAACCAACTTCAGAAAGGAGCTGCGTTGGAAGATGTACCTACTCAAGCTGATGGAGTGGAAAAGATGTGGCAGTAACCGCAGAAGATCTAAAGAGAAGCTACGCACAAGAATGAAGAAACTGATGGTATTGGTACAAATTATAAAATCGATACATAAGAGCAAATTGCCGAATACTATATAAGGTGCCGATAGATCAGCAATACCGAACGATGAAGGAACGTCTCAAGACGCAACGCTGCCGGAATTAGCCATACCGAAATGAGAGATATTAATATTTAAACAATCAACTTAGCGAACAACTTCTGTAGGCCAAAGCTACGGAAAAACCGGCAAAATTGGTGCTGAGAATGTTTACAAATCCCGGTATTTTCCGGGAAAGCTCCCGGCCCTACAACGAGAAGGCATATAATCCCGCATACAGTAATAATATAATGTCTCATTGTATGCTTCGAATTAATACCTCTTCCATAGGAATTTTATAAGACATCATTCTGATTGTAGTCGGCGATAGGTGTTCATTATAAAAGATCTATTAAAGCTACTAAGTTTCCTAAATACTTGAAAACTATTCATAAGCTATTTTTAATCGAAAACATCATCACTTGTTGGGTTGATTGTGATGTGTTTATTGTGTATGTGATGTGGTAGTATGTGCGAAATGAGCGTTTATTGTTTACGTTCATAGCGGACATTCCTCACTATTAGAAGGGAAACAACATTACCACTGGCTATACGACAGTTCGTAAACAATATTATGACCGCTATGTCCCCGTTGTTTATGGTGCCAACACGTAAGGCCATAGCCTAGATCTAGAACGACCTTATGAGAAAATAGGTCAGCTTAAGAGTTAAGACGTAAAAGAGACTCTTAGAACGCCAAAACGTTTAGTAAAGGCCCTTCAAGATAAACAAAAATAAACGACGTAAGATATAACTTGTATTCATTACAACCACTACCCATAACTGTCCCACTGCTGGACTCAAGTCCGCTCTCACAACCTGAAAGGTACAGGTCATATTCCACCACACTGGCTAAATGCGGATAGACAGACCTCAGTATACATTTGAGGACATTATGGAGAACTCTTAGGTGCGTAGGTTTCCTCGCCATGTTTTCTTTCGCCAACAAAAAACTGAAAGTTAGAGATGTGTGCAGGATTCGAACTCAGGTGAAATAGTACTCACAGAACTCACACGTTAGCAAAACCGGTTAATGTTATTCAAAACCCTCACCTATTGTTAGACCGAAAACGTACCCAGGGTCTCCGACTAAACGAATCGAGTCACGCATGCGGTACTGGAGTAGTACTTACTACTTGAAAAGAATACGCCCAGAAAACATTTTTCTGCAAGGCAAGTCGACTTTTTTAGATTACTGTGTTAATATAGCACCGTTTTACGAACTCGAACTGGCAAATTATTTAAAAATTGCCCTCAGATTGTATTTGAAGGTATTTGAAGTAAATTAAACCATCAATATAAGCTGATTCGAGTAAACGGAAATTAGTGTTTCGATCATACCCGATCATAGCTATGGTTTGCCAGTTTGCCTTGTATTTTGTGAAGGATTCAAACCTTAATACTTACATTGGCTAATTATGAAACTTATACTTACCTGACGAAGGCGACTCGTAGAGGTACTCAAAGACGGAATTAGTGACATTGGATGAATATCTTCGCCCTTCATTGGTCAAAGTTATTATGTATATTTACACCCTACGAATCTTAAAAGGTCAACGTCAATCATCATCATCATATCATATCATCATCTATCCATCAGCCTTTGGAGGTCCACATGGGCCTCCCCTAACTTGCGCCACTCTGACTCTGATATTAAAGATAATATAATCAGATCATACATATAATAAAACTGTAATTTTGTCTGTTTGTCTGTGCGTTTGTTCCGGCTAATCTCAGGAACGGATTATCAGATTTAGATGCGGTTTTCACGCGTGTATTGTAGTAAGCTTAGATTAAAATATTTTAGTGTTTGTTGTATTTCAATCGGTTCACAAACAAAATGTCAGTTTAAAGAATACCGTCCATACATTTACTCGAGGTTATCGAAAAGTTTACCGAAACGAAGTGAGGGCGTTTTATAATCAGGAATATGATTGGTGGAAATTGTCACGTGATCAGTCTTCAGGTACATCTACAAATCCTCGTCTCCAGGTTAGTGAGCATCTTGGTTATGAATTTGTGATATTATGATAGACACGTCTGGGTACTTTAACTTGAGTTGAGATGATACCTATAGGGGCTATAGGTGATGGTGACATAATCACGCACTGAAACTGAACTGACAATACTACCAGCAGTAAGCCATGAAGGTTTTACGGCTTCAGAGGGTTAATGTGTTTACTGAGTTCCTAGGCGAGTCGTTATTGCGACTATAAAATAAAATACTATTGTAGGTAGGTATACAGTAAAGACGATAAGAATTATAGTTTACCATTATTCTGACTTGGCGTGAGGCGATTTGCTTTCACGGTTTCAAAGTATTGTTAATATTCTTTGTTAACGGAGATCAGTTATCAAAGCCTATTGTTAAGAGGTGGGTCGGATGGCCGATATAAAATACGTAATTAATCACTTTCCGTATGATCATATTTGGGCAGAGTAACGCCTTACACCTCTTAATGTCACAGAATGATCTCGGCCCTACGTTACATGCGCATAAATAGAAAAATCAGAGTCAATACAGTGTCTCAATAAGACTTATTTGGTAGTGTTGCCAGTAGTTTGTAACATTCCTGAAGTAATGGGTAATAAATAACTTATTACCCATGAGGTCTGCTACAGTAAAATACTTAGATGAAGACCGAAAATTTTTATAATTTTCATAGGTAACAAGTACCTACTGGGTACTGTGTACTTGTCACATCATAAACTTTCAACTTAAATCAAATAATAAATGTAACATTTTTTATAATCTATATATATAAAAGAAAGTTGTGTTAGTTACACTATTTATAACTCAAGAACGGCTGAACCGATTTGGCTGAAAATTGGTGAGGAGGTAGCTTAGAATCAGGAGACGGACATAGGATAATTTTTATCCCGGAAAATAGACCTGTTCCTGTGGGATAAGATAAAATTTTGTTATATGTAGTTGATAATTAGTTATTTATACAGATATAAAATAAAGCTCGGGGATGGATATAGTATACTTTTTATCCCGGAAAATAGACCTGTTCCTATGGGATAAGGTAAAATTTTGTTATAAGTATGTAGTTGATAGATTAGTTATTTATACCTACAGATATAAAATAAAGCTCGGGAAGGGACATAGAATACTTTTTATCCCGGAAAAAGGACCTGTTCCTGCGGGATAAGGTAACATTTTGTTATTATAGTTGATAGATAGCTATTAGTCATTATTATTAGCGCCTTTTATGACTCCTTTTTTTACCGAAGTCAAAACAGAATTCTTATAGTTTCGTCATACCTTTTGTCTTTTTAGAAATATTCAGTCGTTTGACAGTTGGCGCGATTGACAGAATATGAGAGGGATAGGGTGAGGGAGTGGGAGTGGGAAGAAAAGGGGGAGGGAGAGATTGATAGGCGGTACAAAGTTTGCCGGGTCAGCTTGGGAGCGGGAGCGGGAGCGGGAGCGTGAGAGGGAGATGGAGGAGCACACAGAAACTGTAACGGCTAAGAACGGCTGTACCGATATTAATGATTTCTGATTTGTTACATTCTTATGCGATACGAAGTTCGCCGGGTCAGCTAGTTATATTAATAAATGTAATATATTTTTATTTTTAATAGCCGGCAAACGAGCTGACGATCCACCTGATGGTAAGTGGCTATCGGCGCCCATGAACATCAGCAACACCAAAGGCATCACTAATGCGTTGCCGACCAAGAAAGAGAGAAGAAAAAGAATGAAAGAACTGGCTCTCAAGCCCCCAGCCGGAATGACGAGTCGTTTGGCGGCTGGCTCATGCTCAAAGGTGGTAGCTATCCAGGCGAACCCCATGGAGAAATAATAATAGTAGTAATGAATTATGAAAATCAATATTTCCAATATATAATCCCTTCGAGGGGCCCTCCCTACCACCAGCCGAATGTTTGCTCTCTCGCTCAAAAACTACTGAACGGATTAACATGAAATTTAGCAGACAGATAGACCATGATGTGGAGTAAGACTTAGGGAACTTATTTTCCCGAAAAACGGGGGCAAAGCCATAGACAACGAGCTAGTTACCATAGTAACCTCATGGCATTACTGTCGTATAATTTTCTTTCAGCAATATCTCGAGCACAATATGAGCATGATTCATCTCCAACTGTGCTGTACTGTACACCTATATATTATGTATCTACATTTGTAATACGTTAAGTGTTTGACTATGGCTTCAGTCGAGTTTCGAGATCAATCGATAAAGCAAATAGGGTCGATGTGCCAGTATACGGCCTTTTAGTGGAGTTGGCCACTTTGGGCGAGTGAAAACATATGTTATCTACACGCAAAATAGTCGATCTATGTGTATTTGGATCCCTAATATAGTCAAGATGTGAAATAAAAAATAAACCAGTGCGCTCCCATGTATAAATTTTAAAATATAACGGATAAAGTGAAAAACTAGCGATTGTGCCAGTATACGGCCCCCTGTGCCGGTATACGGCCCCTAGTGTGCCAGTACCCGGCCACCCCTTAAAAATTAATAATAGGCTCAGAATACAACGAATTATTACTGATATACAATATTTATTATTATTATAAACATTTACTCACATCTTATTACTGAAAAAGTGGCCAAGTGCGAGTCAGACTTGCCTTTGAAGTGTTCCATTGAAAATGTGCTATATCTCAAAAACTGCTGACTATATCTCATTCAAACCAATTTTCGTTTAAAATATTCATTGAGATCTCCAGCATATTTTTTTTTTTTGATTTTTCACTCTCTTATTTTAAAAGTTAGAGGGGGGGGACACATTTTACCACTTCGAAAGTGTCTATCTTTCAAACGATTGACTTTGAGAAAGAATGGTTAGGGACCTCAATGTCATTTTTGAATACCTATCTACAGACACGCACGTATAAGTTACATAAATAAAAAAAAAATTTTTTACTTTCAGTTCCATGTATGAAACCCCCGCTAGACAAACAGACAGACAGATATGACAAATTTATAAGGGTTTTTTTCCATTTGGCTACGGAACCCTAAAAAGTAGGTGTTTGTCAAATTTTGTTCTGTTGTTCGTATGCCAGAGAGGTCTCTTCTGCCATTCCCTTTGTTTCGAATATCATAAAGAGCTTTTGTTACATCTTCATAGGAGAACTGGGAAATCTTTTTATCTTCTTATTTATTTGGAGGTTCGTCAAAAACATTAAATAATAAATATATAATATTTTAGGGTTCCGTATGATTATTATATATCACTAATTCAGGGGTCTGTCTGTTCGTCTTTAACTGTCATGTCTTTGCACACATTATTCACACATACCAAATGAAAAGGCTCGTTGTGAGGGTCTTCAATTATAAGATTAATAGTTTTAAAGTTAAATATAAAAAATAGATAAATATTAATCTTTCTCCTCCATTCCCTAATCTCCAAAACTACCAACCAAGCGAAATATTCGAAAAAAAAGTGCTTGTAACAGGCGAGGAAAATGAATGAAAAACAGGAGTAAAAAGGTGTATACATACCTATTACCTATGTATTATTGGTCATAGGTACGGAACCCTTTCGACACGGGTGTAAGTCGCACTTGGCCAGTTTTTTTAAATGAACCCCACAATTAATTTTAATTTAAGTAGGTACCTACTAAATGTTAATCTCGCAAAATACCAAATAGCTAACTGTATTAGTAAGCGGAGACCTATTTAGTACCTGTTTATTTTTCAATGAATCAGAAATATAAAGAAAACATGTGGCCGAATACTGGCTTACGGCATCATTACACTTATGACTGGGTGAGCCAGTACCCGGCCACCCGGCCGTATACTAGCGTTTTACATAAATTGGTAGTCCAGTACCCGGCCACCTCATTTTTGTATAATTAAACGCTATAATTGGAAAAAATACACATTAATAATAAAGATCAGTTAGTGATGAAAGTAATAACACCAGTAACATAAGTAAATAACTAATACAAAATAATAAAACTTCCCTTCGAACGCCGCACTGCTTCGTATTTCTTAGCTTGTTTATCGCATGTGCGCACAACATTTAGACAAGAGGTAAACTGAATGGGTTTTTTTAGCTTACTGGTTAAGTGAATTGTTGTAAATATTGCAAATTCAAATTACTACATTATCTGAAATACGTTTAAAACTTACACTTTACTATTATATCATGTAGAAATCTTATTATCTCTAATTAAAGAAACGTAGTCCGTCAGGTGGCCGGGTACTGGCGCATGGCCGGCTACTGGCACATCGACCCTACTAAATAGCCGAGTATTACGTTTTACGATTCAACCAAAATTCTTAGGCTCTATTTCAACTATAATAGTCGCCATGACTGGGTTTGGATATACCACGATATACTCTCAGAATTAAGGATGAAAGCTGTAGTCGAAACACCTAAATTTAAGAAATTACGACAATAGCAGACAAATCTGCTTTACATTTTTAGCGAAATCGTTGGTATGCTTTGAAAAAACCGTTTGCTAGATTCTATAGATTATCTCATTCTAAACTAACACTCGTATTACCTGTAATGAGGAAATTTTTAATTTTTGTATGTTTGTTTGTACTTATTGATCTCAAAACTACAGGACCGATTTCAGCAATTCTTTCACCAATGGGATGCTCTTTTGTCTCTGAATAACATGGGCTATATTTATAAATTGAAAAAAATTGGGGATCTATAGGAAAACGAAAGAAAAGCGAGGGTGTTTACTAGTTATAAACCTGGGGCTCCTGGGTTCAATGCGGGCGAATATATTTATGTAAAAAAGTTACGTACTGACATATTTGATATTACATATTTGTTTTTTGACGTGATAACGTCTATTAAAACGATGAACGCCGGGCGCACGCACGAAAAACCATGACTCATTGTCCCGTTCCGCGCGAGCGTGAGCGCGGAACAAGCGATAGAGAGGCACGATCGGCTACGATCGGCCGAAGCGCTCAATTTTATCTATAAAAGTATGCAATCGTTTCATCAATGTTTTGTCATGACGTTGTCACGTTAAACTACCGTCCGTAAATCGACTTTACAGACATTATTTCTATGTCACTGGAATCTTAGGAAATCCTAGTGTAGGGGAGTGAAGTGTGAACATTTATCACAATGAGTAATTGGAATTCTAAAGATAATGTAAATGCTTCTTAGCTATTGAGTAAATAAAGAAAATGTTGATAAGGAAATATCTTGATTAAAAAGACCATATTATTTCAACATCAACATTAATCAACAGGCGAGGTTGAAAATAAATCTGAGCCAATTTAAATTTCGTATTGTAATTGGAAAGGATAATTTGAAATAAGATTGATACGGTTAATGGTAGTAAAAAATGGAAATACGAGCATAATAAGTCAGGAAGATAGCTAAGAATAACTTAAAACTGTTTAAATAAAGGTATAAGTATCACCATAAACAATTACCTTCCGTGTTGGGTGATACTATGATTTAAATTCAAGACATAATTATAACATACTCCAAGGAAAACTTGAGTCCCAACAAGGGCAACATAATTATGATATTGTACTTAAATACCAGCTACTTGTTCAACTGGTTGTGCCAATAGCTTTATTATTTAATACTAATTATTTACTTTAATAATAATTTTAAATGCTTTCGAACAGTACTTTTTAATATTTAAGCGAAGCGAGGAATCCGGGGTTGATTTCCGGCCGGGACAGATAATTATGTAACAGATAAATGTTCGATAATTTTGTGCTCATGTCATGGGTATAAAGTGATGTTTTTATTGTGTTGTCCATGCCACTTTGATTATTGAATATTTATTTTCATTTTCTATACTATAATAAAACTCAAAGGACAATTTTTTGTATTCCATTAGGAAGTGCCTCTCAATTATGTGTTAGAGCACAAAAATATTTTTTTTAGAATTATTGTCTGTCTGTCCGGGCATCACATGAAAACCCTTGAACAGATTTCGATGAAAATTGGTAAAGTTGTTACTAATACTCCGGGTCATATTTTAGGATACTTTTTATTCCGGAAAATTAAAAGGTTTCCCCGGTAAACGGGATATAAGTTTGTAAGGAATATTTTTAATACATCAACCAATTTGCAAAACAAATGCATTGATGGAGTACAGAATTTCAGTTTACAAAATTTTGTAAGAAAAAGAAAAAAAAAACAAACTAAGGGGCCATCCATAAATTACGTCACACGTTAGGGGGAAGGGGGGGGGGGGGGGGTTGATGTAGTGTAACATTATGTGACAAGGGGTGGGAGGGGTCCTAAATTTCGTGATGTCAAAAATAATGTGTGTAATAAAGAATTTCAATCTACATTTCTATAGTAATAAAAAATAAATTTTAGCCTACTTTATTATCTTGTTTTCCAAAAACCATAGTGAAATAGGTAAAAAACATAACAAACTAATGTAGTAAGGTGCTCATGCAATCTACAAACGGTGAATACTAATCTGAAATAATTGAAATGAGTTAAAGAACCAAGTGGCTTTAATTAAAATATCTACAAAGCTAAGGGCTGAACTAACTTACCATGTAAACGACCTTGACTATGTGGAATTATAAACCTTATATTTAAGTAACATTTCTTTGGCCTTCACCTTTCCATGGAACATTTAAATGTTTATGATGCCTTTAGCATTTCAGCTGGCCATATGAATTACAGGATTAGGCAGTTATATTAAAATACAAGGGCAACAAGGGATATTGAACTCTCACTTTTCATATTTAAAGATCTTAATCAAAAAACTATATACAATTTTACCAAAGATATAAAGCCATTTTATTTGCCTTTAATTCACTAACACATTTTCATTGTTATTTTTAAAAGGAGCACTAAGTTATGCATATAAAATGAGTGTGTTGACCACATAATGGAATTGCATGACAAAAAATAATAAATGGTTTTGTATTATTTTTAGTTTCAAGCAGATCCCGTATAATTATCATTCAAACCAGTTTAAGAGTAAGACCAGTTAACATTATTGAATTATGTCTTTCCTCCAATGTTAAGGTTAAGAATAATCGTTAAATCTTACCGCGAATATCGTATTCTGGATTCCAAATGGTATTGGAGTGAGCCTCGCAAAGAACACGATCTTGAAAGCCTGCGGACCCGAGATCACCTTCAAGAGCGCTCGAGCAGTATCCGACTTAAGTAGCCGGTCCAGTGGAAGATACCCTTTCAGGAGCTTCAACGTCACGTGCGCCACTGCAACGCCGAAGTTTGCACTGACCACTACCGTACCCAAACCTTTCACTATCCCGAACAAGTATCCACTAGTTATAATCAGCACCAGGTACCCGATCGTCACAGGAAAACTCACTATCAGAAACAGTCCCATGAACAACAAAAATATTATCCGTGGGTCTTGAGCGTCCACCCAGTACAGCACTGTCTTCAGATATTCCTTGAAGAAGTATATCACCAAGACGAAGCACGTGAGCAATAATACTGTAATAACGCCGTTGAACAAGTAGCTGTATGTGGACCTATTATTAATCTTAGCCCATAAACTTTTCTTCCTCGACGCCGCTGACGGATCGCCCTGACCACTTTCCACGTCCCCTATTTCCATCGCGCCTTCTTTTTAATTTAACCAAACACGACCTATTTCACGGGACACGACGGGATATTAAAAAATGGACTATCATTCGCCATGGCCTACTTTCAGCGACTGTTTATTTCGGCTCGAGATAAAAATTCAAGATTGACCGTGAGTTTTGCGTGACGTCCACCTAACCGACCAATAAGATTACAGACACAGATAAGAAAACTGGATAATCATAGATAACAAAAGACTGGATTGGAGTAAAAATCTGAGCGACAAATGTCATTGTCAAAAACTACGTTTCATTCTACGTTCGTATTGTACTCAAGAGGTTAAAAAAATTATTCAGTTATTAAAATTCAATCAAAGAACATTGCTGTGATTACTGGGCCTTCAGCAGGCTCACACTTTATTACTTTATATTACTTTGCTGCTCATTTTGTTACTTTTGTCTCGTGTGTAGTAGAAACAAATTACAAGTTTTGTGACATTGCTGTCTGTAAAATGTAACGAAACGTATTTCTCGGTGCTGTGGCTGTATGTCAAATCTGACATATGTAACTGACAGATGAAAGATTGTTGTCATGTCAGTCTAGTATAATGTCATCAATATTTTATTATAACAAATTCAATTCAACGAGGTCTTCGAAATCGTCGTGGTTTCTAGTTTAATTTTCATTAGGTATTTTATGTAACTGTACCCACAGTCAGATTCTCAAATTGTGTCAAGGTTTATGAACCATTATTCAAAGACTTGTTCATGACGTACAGGACTGCAGGTTATGAAGTGTTTTAGTAGCTGAGTAGTAAACTGCATTAACCATACACCATGCCGCCAAAGAAAGCTACTGGCAGTGGTGCCAGCAAGAAGACGGAACAAAAAAAGAAGGAGAAAGTTATTGAGGTAATGCATTCATCCACAAACTTTTGTAAAACAACTTTTGTGATTTTGGGTTCTCAAAACCTAACAGCTAACCTCAGTCTAACAGATTGAAAGTTAACCATGTTATTGTTACATCTTACCCACGTATAATTCATACAAAGAACCCATTATCCATCAAAACTTCAGCTACAAATCATCGTCTTAATATTATGTATGTTTAATGCTTAATGTATGTTTCAGGATAAAACCTTTGGTCTGAAGAATAAGAAAGGGTCCAAGCAGCAGAAATTCATTCAACAAGTAGAGAAGCAAGTTAAGAGCGGTGGCGTCCATCCAGCAAAGCCTATGGATGATAAGAAGAAAGAGAAAGAACAGAAACTAAAAGAACAGAAAGAAATGCAATTACTCTTCAAACCAGTGCAAACACAGAAGGTTCAGAAAGGTATGTAAGGTACTTTCCCAAGTACACAATATGCATGCAAAATATAACACCATAGTGCAAAAATACAAATAGAACAACATTTTGTTATTGTAATTAAAATGCACAAGGTTAGATGTTATTCTTATCAAAAGATCACTTATCATTTATCAGAGTGAAATTCACTTATTCTGTTTTATGAATTTAGATGTACAATGGAATGATCTCAAATAGTTGTAAATATGTTTCAGGCACTGATCCCAAATCAGTAGTGTGTGCGTTCTTCAAACAAGGGCTGTGTACAAAAGGAGACAAATGCAAATTCTCACACGACTTAACTATTGAAAGAAAGGTGTGTAATAATGTAGTAAAATAATCTCAATGTTATACACCCATAACTGTTCCGCTGCTGGGCTCGAGTCTTCTTTTATATGGTGAAGGTTACAGGGGTATAATAGCTCAATGATCAATTGGCTTAAATACATCCATAACTTTTTTTAAATGACAGGTGCATGCATGATTGGACCTCAGGCTGTTACGTTCGGTAGACCAACATTCAAACTACTCAGTTATCACTGCTTGGTCAGTGTTATTAGAATGTTATTTCCATTAATACCCATGTGGCTCAATGGTTGGTGTTGGATCGCCGCGCCAAGGGTCCTGGGTTTGATCCAGCGAGGCAGAAATTAGAATAAGTTTGAATTTCTGTTATTGGTCTGGGTGTGAGTGTTCTTGTCCTTTGTGTTGTCCATGGGTGCTACCCATGACACAAGGAATCCTAGTGTGGGGCTATGAGTGTGAAGCGTTATTTTATCATTTATTTCAATTGCGTTATCTTAAAAAAAGTGACTATGTCATTTGTCCTATGTTACAGGCAGAAAAACGTTCTCTGTACGTGGACATGCGTGACGATGAAGACAACATGGATAATTGGGATGAGGAAAAACTCAAAGAAGTTGTGGAGAAGAAACATGGTGAAGGTGACAAGCAACGTCCAACCACTGATATTGTAAGTACTTCTTAGTTTTACATAACATTTGCATACAGAATAACTTGAGTTGTACATACTAGATAATAATATGTAACATATATAATATACGTAAGCTTTGCGAAATAAAATTGACGGTTATAAGGACTCAGTCCCAAATGATATTAAGTATGTAGGTAGTTCTGAGCAGGTATTTAATTTCTTTTCTAAGAACAGAGAAGGAGATTAATTTTAACCAGAATATTATCAAGGTAGTTTGTGTAACATACACGAAAAATAAGAAAGAAGAATTCTTTGTTTACATCATTTCAAGAATGAGTAAAAATCATATTCATATAAAATAACTAATAAACCTACATATGTAAAATTTCAGATATGCAAACACTTCCTGGAGGCAGTAGAAAGATCCAAATACGGCTGGTTTTGGGAGTGTCCGTCGGGCACCAAATGTATTTATAGACACGCACTGCCTCCTGGCTTCGTTCTCAAACGAGACAAGAAGAAAATGGATGAGAAAAAGTCTGAGATCTCACTGGTTGATCTGATAGAGAGGGAGCGAGCAGCCCTGGGACCCAACCAGACCAAGATCACATTGGAGACTTTCCTCGCCTGGAAGAAGAAGAAAATCAAAGAGAAACAGGTCAGGAAAAATATCACTCTAATTTATATCCAGTACCAGCTTCTAAAGGATAAAACATACTCTATGTCATTCTTTGTGTTCTTCGTTTATGTGTTTTATACAGAACTAGCTGTTGCTCGCAGCTTCGCACGCATATTAATATATGCTTATCATATTTATCCCCTATTTCACCCCCTTGGGGGTTGAATTTTGAAAAATCCTTCCTTAGTGGATGCCTACGTCATAAGAGGAATATGTGTGCGAAATTTAAGTTTCTAACCCTAAGTGCCTGTTCACACTGAACGCGCGGGCGCGGTCGCGAAATATCAAACATATGACCTACTATGATGCTACTATCATGTAAAGCCATTTTAATAAATTTATATAAATTTGCACACCATCAACATGGTACATTGTGAGCTGCAAAAATCTAAAATTAAAACCTCTATGTAACCACAATTTTTGCAAATAAAATATTCATTCATTCATTCATATGAAAGTGTTCACATCAAAACGCGCGCGCGGTGTATGTAGCGTCTACCGCGCCCGCGCGTTCAGTGTGAACAAGCACTACGGGTTTGGCGGTTTGAAGCGTTTTATAAAATATATTTGTCGTGCAGGAGACACTGGCAGAGGCGGAGGAGCAACGCCGCAGCGACTTCAAGGCGGGCCGCGCGGTGGGGCTGTCCGGCCGCGAGATGTTCAGTTTCGACCCGGCGCTGGCGGCCGCGGACGACGACGACGGCGACGACACCACCTACCAGTACGAGGAGGAGGAAGAGGACGACACTAACTACCGCGAGGTGCAGCTCGATCTCATCGGCATGGAGGCGTCGGAGGTGAGCGCGTGCTAGTACGACACGACATCAGTACGACACGACATCAGTACGACACGACATCAGTACGACACGACATCAGTACGACACGACATCAGTACGACACGACATCAGTACAACATAACATCAGTACAACACGACATCAGTACGACACGACATCAGTACAACATAACATCAGTACAACATAACATCAGTACGACACAACATCAGTACGACAAAACATCAGTACAACATAACATCAGTGCGACACGACATAAATACGACACGACATCAGTACAATACAATGACGACGATGATCTCAAACATCGTATTTATCGTAGCGCTGCAGTGCACTAGGATAAATTTTATTAAACTTAGCAAACTTCACTCCACAGCTCTGTCTACAACAGCGTTAACAACTATGTTCATATCGTACTTATTGCGACGCCAGCGCTATTGTTGTAGGATGGTGGTAGGTACTGGAACTAATTCTATTTTCAGTATACAGCTGGACACTTTTTCAACTTCCCCTCATATGAGATGGCTCTCCTTACCTCTATACTCCATGTTACACTACAAACAAGTGCTGCCACACCAGTAATTAAGCAGTGTTTTAAAACATTTGTATCTGCAGTGTGCCAGCACTTGAACTATAATAAAACTGTATCGTTCCATCGAAAGGATCCACCGATCCACCTATGTCAGAGTTAATCGTCGTTTTCAAATCAAATCAAACGTTTTTATTCGAAATTGGTTTGGTTTACAAACACTTTTTGAAAGTCATGCAAGCTACGCCAATACTTCAACAAGTTTGATTTCCCAGGTGGATGGATCAGGCACGAAGGCGTCTGAAGATCGGCTGGAGCAGCTGGGGGCGGGGCTGGCGGAAGAGCCCGAGCCCGAGCCCGAGCCGGAGCCCGAGCCAGCAGTCCCCATCAACGAGAACCTCTTCCTCGACGAGGACTTGGATGAGGAGCTCCAGAACCTCGACCTGGAAGACTAGATGCCCGCTTAAGATTATTATATTAAATAAATTATGATTTTTAAACGGTTTTATTTAGCTTCCCCTGTTTATTTATTTGTTTGTTTGGGTCAAATCTTGCAAGTTGACTTATAAATACATGAGATACGTACGGAGTTAAAATTCTGTGTTGCTGTAGTGCCGATGGCAATGCACTTTATATCCAATACGAATATGATACTATGCCCAGGGTTGGTTGAATTCAGCTTCAGATAGAGGGACAACTCAACGGCGAACACTGAACAACTATCACAAAATTAACGAGACAAAAACGTTTCACGGCATTTTCACGGTCGATTTTAAAGGCTCCACAGAGAACTTAGGGAGCCTGTCTCCAGCCTTGTCTGCTCAGCTAGTTGCAACATGAGTAGGGCAGGTTCGCGCTTGCATAAAGTTTGATGGATGATACTGAAAGGATTCCAATTTTTACAATATTCACTTGTAAGCTAAATCTCAGCGAAATATAATTTGGTGTAGATGTACAAAAAAATATCTTAGGGCTATCGGAATAGTAAATGGTTCATGGTTTCTCCATATGTTATGTTACAAACTACTGGCAACACTACCAAATAAGTCTTAGTGAGACACTGTATTTGTATTGACTCTGATTTTTCTATATAAGCGCATGTAACGTAAGGCCGAGATCATTCGGTGACAGTAACAGGTGTAAGGTGTTACTCTGCCCAAATATAATCATACGGAAAGTGATTAATTACGTATTTTATATCGGCCATCCGACCCACCTCTTAACATTTATTTTAAATCACTAAGTAGGTACTTAGGTATGCGTGCATGCAAATCAGTGGTCCCACTGGCGTAGCGTGGGCTCCCGCCGCCCGGGGTCGACCGAAAATCCCCCCCCCCCCCAGTGATCTTTGCTGCCCCCATATTATTTAAAATATTTTTTTTATTAATTAAAAATGCACTTTTCTTGTTTTTTTCATAGCACAATTTACATTAAATAAAATTAATTGTAATGTATATTTTCTTTATTATTTAAAAATCGAGTGGCTTGCCGCCCCCTCTTCATGTGCCGCCCGGGGCCACGGCCCCCCCCCCCTCCCCACGCTACGCTACTGAGTGGTCCCAAAGACATCAGTGACATCACCGACAAGATGAAGAAAAATTACTGACTCCGACAGGCACAGGCTTATGCTGAATGCTACAAACAAAAATGTTGAAAAAAAACACGATGTAAGTATTTAATAAACATTTTTTAATTGAAAATATAAAAAATCATAAATTATATCTGAACAAATATTGTGTACTATGTTTACACAAGTACAAACTAGATGGCGTTGTTCAGGAACCTGAATCACGCTGTTGAGGAGGTAAAGATGCTAGCGCTATCTATCCAGTGCTTTCATACCGCCTCCATGGCAGCGTTAAGCGTTTAACGTTTTGCAAGTATAACTTCGAAAAATACAATCAATACCAGTAGCTCGAGCACGAATATTTGCAAGAAAGTATTCGTATGGTTAACGTAAGCAATTTGTCAAATTTGTATGGCATTTTAGTACCATTTACGCACGATAGGGGCGCTTTTGAAAAAATGCCATACAAATTGCTTACGTTAACCATACGAATACCTTATCGCAAATATTCGTGCTCGAGCTACAGTTGCGATAGTGGAATGTGAGACGCGGCTTTCCTTTTTTTAATTGTTAGGTACCTACTCTACGAATTTTACGATACAAAAGCTGAGATGATAATAATTACAAACTTAATGTTAGAAAAATAATTACTTATAAGTGGCTAGAAAATTATTTTTTATTTTTTATACTTCTACTAGCTGCCCGGACAGACTTCGTTCTGTCAAAAAAACAAAAATAAATTGAGATGTAAGCTATCCTATCTTTCAAGTTGGATCAAACTGCACACGGTGTGCAAATTTGATTAAAATCGGTTAAGTAGTTTAGGAGTCCATCGCGGACAAACAACGTGACACGTAATTTATATATATTACTAGCTGCCCGGACAGACTTCGTTCTGTCAATTTTTTTTTTGAGATTTAAGGTATCCTATCTTTCAAGTTGGATCAAACTGCACATGGTGTGCAAATTTGATTAAAATCGGTTCAGTAGTTTAGGAGTCCATCGCGGACAAACAACGTGACACGTAATTTATATATATTAAGATAAGATTTCAATGCTACCTGTTGGTATAATGTTTTATAGCATAGTGCAGATTTAGTTGAAACGCACTATCGTCAAGTTTAAAGGAGTGCAGAGCCCAGGTTGATACAATTATTGTACGCCACCTGAGAAACCTTGAAAGCCTCTTAAAACTCCAAAAATATAATAACATTAGTATTCTAGGGGTCCAAACTACCTACCTACTAGAAATATAATTTTATTTTAAAATTATACAATCAGCTTTTTAACGTAAGGGATGATATAAACTGTTTGTATGCGTATTTACTGTCCGTTTGTTAATTTTTCGGCATAGCGAGCCAGTTCGCGGGGTTGTCTAAGGTGATCATATCGATATTCTCCTGGTTGAATCCCCTCTGCTTCATCCTCGGGACGACGTTGTTTAATATGTGGGAGTAGCCGTGCCCACCAAACTTAGTCTGAAACAACGAAAGAACAACTGAATCATGCAAGAAATCACTTTTAGACGTAAAATTGTTAGGCCAGAGTGGGTACTACTAGGCTTCGGGATCGTTTCAAGCAGATAGTGTGATATATATTATACCAATCGGTGTTTGGTGTGTATGTCGTGCGACATGAGGATCCGGTCAGCCTTGCCCTCGTCAACCAGCGACCGCATGAGCTTCAGCCGCTGCGCATCCGAAGGCATGTCGCTGGCCTCGTTGAGCTGGTAGTAGGACACCTCGATGCCGAACAGATCGAACTGGCAGTACGACCCCAGCTCGGCGAATTCTTTCAGCTTCTCCTCGTCGAGTATAGTACCTAGGAACATACCATATTTTTAATAAGAAGTCCTTAATTTAAGTATTATTTATGTTATTACTAGCTTTTGCCCGCAGCTTCGCCCGAGGTAGAGATCGATTTTTTATAAATCCTACTTACTTTTACTTAGTTAGATTTAATTTACATGTATCATTTGACAGTGTGATTCAGAACTTGCAAATGAATTTTACTAACGCCATCTATTAACAAAATCCGGAACTAAATATCTAGCAACTAACAAAATATCGATTTCCCCGGCTCATGGGGATGTTTTACCGCGGTAAAAAGTAGCCTACGTTACTCTCCACCCTCCTCACTATCTCCACACACAAAAACCATACCATATAACAGCTTCGTTGCGACGTGAAAGCCGGACAAACAAACAAACACACTTTCACATTTATAATATTAGTAGGGATAGTAGGGAAATAGGGAAGTAGGGATTTTATTAACTTACGGTCTAAATGCGACATGACTGCCTTGTTCATCCGGCCGCCGGCCTCTGCGTACAGGCGCAAGATCTCGAACGGCGCCTTAGCGTCCCGGTGAGGGTGGAAGCTCACCCCGCACCCCAGCTGCTCTTGTAGTTCACCCACTGTCCTGATCACCTTCCGTTCAAAATCTGTACGAGTTAGCTACTTAAATGTCGTAAATCGTAAGGTAACACATTAATCTAAAAGATGAACTAGACCTAGGTACGACATACAAGAACCGAATCTAGCTAAATGGTATGTATTGTGCATATTGTATGTACTTATTGAATTTAAAAGGAAAACTGTCACGGCTAGGATAGCTTAATTAGTTCAAGAATAATAGTTGATAAACTACGGAACCATACATTACGCGTGAACTGACACGGTTTCGTTTGATCATCGATTCTACCACCACTTGAAGACTGCCATCCTGCAATTGGGCTGGGTTACTGTTATTCTGAGAGAAATGATCAGATTGACCAGATATACGATTGTTGCGTGTTTTGACTTTTGACATTGTGATAAATTAGTAGCCTACTGTCTGAAGATAATTTTATAATAGACACTAATAAAATTGTTAGGGTACAACATACCTGTTATGGGCCAAACACTGGCAATTTCACCTATAAATCCTGCCTTTACTCCTGGCGCTTCAAGACAACCTTCTGTTATTTCCTTGAGCATGAGATCATACAAGTCTGCTTTATGTGCTAATAGACGGTCGGCAGATTGCATGTCTGCTATGTAGAAGCCAGTGCCAGCCACTATACGCACTCCCGTTTCAGTAGACAACTGCACATATTTGTTTACATCCCTCTCCAATCCGTGCGTGGAATTTTCCACTATCGTCCCTGTTGAAATGTTTTATCAGAGGAAGATACCTACTCAGATCACTCAGATCAATATATATTTATTGATCTGAGTCAAGATATTATTATCATGGCGGCTTGCCGTATTTTGTTGTTTTATTTTATGAAAAATATTGTTATCTCGCTCTTAATAATACGATAAAATATGCGTGTTTTGTAATCCATTAATAGGGTTTCATTGAATAAATACATAATTTTAGTGATTTTTACTTACTGTCATCATGCCTATTATTATCGAGGACACAGACTGACTTGTGACGAAAGTAGGTAACGAAAATGTGGGTGGTGTGTACCTCTAGCATTCTCCTGGGACAGGATCTTTAAAAGGATAGATACTTGAACAAGGAAGATGCTCAATAAACTAAGAAATCGCGGAACTTACCCATGCGCTAGAATCTAGGTGATACTTGAGGGAGTTTCTGAGAGTAATTTTTTTTACTATTAATACTTAATTTACATACCTCCACCATATTTCCTGTACTCCCTAAGGTCCTCCAACACTGCGTCATAAGCTTGGTCATCATTGAAAATCAGGTTGTACTTAGAGCAGTGGGGGTACTGTCTTATAAAGCCCGCATTTGACAAATTGAAACCTTCAAATTTATCGGCGAAGCATGTGGGCGGCTTCCGGTAAAAATGAGTAAAGTTCATTACAAGGTGCTCATGAGTAAGTGTACGCCCCAGGTCATCCGGATCTACATCTCCTAAAACTGAAACCATATTATTATTATTACATAATATGCACTGCACTTCATACAGTAGTCGCGCGAATTGAATGCAGAGCTTAGGTATCTAGCCGCATACCTAAGAACTGCATTCAATTCGCGCGGCTACTGTAGCATACGACATACATGCGTCATAGTATGGTCATAGTCAAAATCATTATTATTATAAATATATAATTTATTATACATAACATAATATAAATATAATAGATTAGTAAATGAACGCATTTTTTATATTACTGAATTAGGCATGCTTGATGCATTTAACTATTTATTAGGAATTACAAAACTAACGCGTTTAAGGTGGAAGTTTGATTTACTCTCCATAAATTGTTATACCCCGGGCTTATATTATATGAAAATCTATTCTAAAAGAGTTAAACGCCAAAAAACGTGTACTTGTACTTATGTATGCACGTAAAAATTTATACAATATTACCTCTCGCTCGCACCTACGACAAGGCGTAGTAACACCAAGTATCACGCACCTTCATCATCTCGCTTTTTGGCTGTCGCATCGTAAAAATTTTACTCTCATATTTTTTCAAAACACGCCATAAAAAGTATAACTTCAATAATTATAATGAAAGACACACACAAAATTTGATCACTTAACTCAGTTTCAATATTTAAAACGGTCCGGAAAAAGAAGCTGTTTTTGAGTTACAATTTATATGTACCCGACTTTGTTTTATATTATAACTAGCCGTTGCCCGCGGCTTCGCCCGCGGTAGAGATTTTTACAAATCCCGCGGGAACCCTGAACTTTTCCGGGATAAAAAGTAGCCTATGTTTTAATTTAATCCATGGTATAAGCTATCTCCATTCAAAATTTCATCCAAACCTGTAAAGTAGTTTTCGCGTGAAAGCGTAACAAACAAACTTAGATACATTCACATTTATAATATAGGTAGTATGACTTAATTATTGATACTACGAGATTATGACTCTGATAAATGTCGTTAAGTACATATGTAACTTTTAGTTACTGTGGTAATTAGGTTAATATTAATAGATAAGTATTTTATTACTTACCAGTCTGTATTTTGGCCATTTTACATCAATCGCAAAAACTTGATACACAAGCTTACACAAGTAAGAAATATATAAAAATACACGCACGATTCAAATTAATACTAAATTGTTATGAGCGGCGCCCAAACGGCGGCGCCTCTTGTTTAGTTGACAATATGAAACTGTAGTGTGAGTAATGTGAGTATAGTGGTAGTTCTAGCAGTCATACTTCGATACGATACTACTATTAATAGCTCCTAATGCCAACATCAGCACAAGTAAAGCAATGTGAAGTTATCAACGAGCCATCCGTTTTTGCGTGTTAATTTGAATATTTTTACGTGCTATTGAATAGCTGCAGGCGCATACTTTAATCTATGGCAGGCGCTTGTGTTGGTATAGCAGCATTACCAGCTACTTGGTCAGCGTACCTGCTGATCACACATTGATAATATAGAGAATACAGACGGATATACCAATTTAGCGAATAAACTATTGCATATTATTGTTTTTCAAAAAAGTATACAGTATGTATTTCAGCCTTATTCGGCTTAGAATATTGACTGACTGAGGTGTCGTAAGAGGTGACAGAAGCCAATGCGTTTGGTGATAAGGCTTCATGTAAGGATAATTATTATCAATAGATAAGTCATTAATATTATTACTGGTATTGAGTCAGTCACACCGCAACTCAGTCACTAACGCTTACTTAAATCGCTCCTTACTACGGAATTTGTATGGTGATTCTTTACTAAGTAACCGTTAGTGACTTTGAGTTGGGGTGTCAGACACCAAACGACCAACCGATTTCCGGCTGGTAGCTCGAGTATTGTTTTGAGATAATTATGACTCATGAGGTATTGATTGAGTTCGTAAAAGAGATATTGATATGTACTACATAGAGTATACCTACCATCACTACGTTTTACTCTACTGTGTCAATAATTGTTTGTTGCCATGGACACATCACTAAGTACCTAAACTAGTGATTAAGTACTCTGTGACCTACGGCCGGTCTCAATAATGTACTAACAGATGGAAGACTGTGAATAGGGCTACCATTAGTATGTTATCTGTCATATTTGTCAATTTTTGCCTCTGAAAAATTGACAAATATGACAGATGACAGCCCTATCCACAGTCTTCCATCTGTTAGTACATTATTGAGACCGGCCGTTAAACATTACGTTGAAAACATTAAAAAGTACCTACAAGAAAATTCCGAAGCTGTGATCCGAAGTTACTGAAAAACTAATTTTAGTGTAAAGTTTAAAGCATAACCTTGAATGTTCTGAACAGCGCCAGCATTGGCAGTGGTTTCTGGCTTAAGGCTGGATATATTACGATGCCAATTTTAGTGAAGGATTTCACATGGTCCCAAACATCTCAAAAACTACACATAAGAATACCATTAAACCCAGTTTATCGGGAAAATGTAGACTTGTTTACGAGTGATTGCTACTTAAAAGCGCATTTTAACCCATTTTTATTCGAAGTATTTCTACTACACGAGATAGACGATGACATGAGTAAGTGTACTGTAAAAGATGATCTAATTGTTTTAGATTTGAATAAAAAAGAGGAACTGAATTGGGAGGCTTTAGAAAAAACTTTAACGAAAGAAGAAAAGATGAGAATAAGACAAGAGGTACTCGCAGCGGCACAGGAAAAGGCAAAGAAAGAAGCTGAAGAAAAGGTGGTGAGAAAAAGTCAATTGGACCGATTTGCTGTTCAACAAGCGATGGATATAGATAATAAGCAACATGCTTTAATGGATTCCAGAAGGGAGGCTGAATGTAAAAAAGCCATGGGTGATTTTGAACAGTGGAGAATATCTGCTACAGATTGTAGTGCTAAAGAAACTAACTTAAAATATCCAGAGTCAAATTCTCACAAAGGTGTCAAGATTATAGAACTGCCTTCATCGGAAGATGAAGAAGTCGATAAAAACATAAAAAGGGAAGTGAAGAAGGAACATAACCCTAAAGGCGAAGAAAAGAGAGCCATTAAATCTGAATATGTTGAGAAAAAAAAGCTGGAAACAGCCAGACGAGTATTGCCTAAGTTGAGGGAAAGTGCTGTTCTACAAATCAGGCACACCCCACGTTCTTTTCCTACTCCTAGTAGGGAGTCGAAAGCTGATGAAGAAGAAGCATGGCTGAAAAATATAACACAGGCACGCAGGGCTACTGGTAGTCTTCTCTATGAGTAGTTTCTTAACTTTTTCTACCTTTCTCGCAAACGCACTAAAATCTTTAATTATTTTACAGGATTTGTATCTGAAGACCTTCGGCCGGAAGAACAAGACCCTCAATGGTGCAAGGAGAAGGGTGATGAGTTCTTCCGCAACGGGAACTTCTTGGGCGCCATCAGTGCTTACAGCCACGGAATCACGCTCTCCGACAAGTTGCCGAGCCTGTTCTCCAACAGAGCTGCTACGCACTTTGCTCTCGGGAACTTTAATAAATGTGTTAGTAGTTTATAAAAATACTAGCTGTATTTCCGTTGAAAATTCTATCATAAACATGTCAGGAATCACGGGACTTTTATGCAGTTAGTACAGTAGTTTCGAAGAAGAGAAGAATTCCAGTCAAGATACACCAATAACCACAAATTACGATACTGTGTCAAATGTCAGTCCTTGTTAGATGACACCAACTAATTACAACGTAAATGACTTTTTATCCTAACTTCTAAACATATTTGAATAAATTAGACTCAGCAACTTTGTTTCAGGTAAACGATTGCTCGACTGCCTTGGATCTGATGAAGCCGGCGTGCGAGGGCAACCGCCGCAGTCGCGCTAAATGCATCGCGCGTCGCGGGGCCGCTCTCGCTCGCCTCGGATACTTGAACAAAGCCATCGGCGAAATGAAAGCGGCCGCCAAGCTGTTGCCTGAAGACGAGAAAATAAAAAAGGACATTTACGACATGGAGCGCGCGTGGGAACAGAATCCGGACTCGGACTGATCTAGTCCATGCTTGATGAGATCCTCCAATTCTTGAAATAATATTTATTATTTATGATCACATAATTGATTTTGATGAATCTGTAGCTTAATAGGTTCTTTATATTCCGGCTTATAACGATATACCTAAAGCCGCGTTTTCACAATACGAGTGCGCTTGGACCGAGTGTACTCGTAAGAGTTAGGTCGTATAGGAGTGCACTCGGAACGTGGTGTACACGTTACGACTTTAATAGCATCCGAGTATCATTATTGTCTCCCTGAAACATTAGTCTTAAAATCTATCTGCTATGTCAAACCATGGCAGACTCGATGTGTATATGTCATCAGACCCAGATCCAGTACCTGACGGTTTTTTATCTTCAACACTTTTCTTGTGAATACGTACTTCGTATGTTATTAATTTTTGTCTTGTGTAGTAAGTCCGTCTAAAGCCATATTCCTTATAATTGACTGTACTGATGCGTTCCTATCATCCTTATTTTTATAATTTTTAATCTTGCATTCCACAAACCTTCTTTTTTTAAATCGTTTATTCACAAAATAACATACTTATAACTAATACAAACATCCCGCCAAACAATCAACTAGTTTGTAGGCGGAGAGATTTTTAAAGCAATAATTAAATACAAGTAGGTCTCATAAAATACTGTGTTGCGATAGATTCTGCAATTATTTATAATTTTGACAGTGTAAAAACAAAGAATTAACAAATGACTAACAAAAATTCTTCATATAATTCGAGAAAATTCACCGTGTCACGCTCATTCCATTTTTTTCAAGCCAAACGCTTTGTTATTTTCATTTGGCGCCATTTTATTTATTTTATTTTATAAGAGTGAGCTCGTACGAATAGAACATTGTCCGAGTCCACTCTGATCGGATGCCGCCGTCCGAGTGCACTCGGATCACTTGTTTACACTAGGGATGGACATCATCCGCTTCATCTCTCACGACTCAAGGTTTTTGAGCCGTGGTGGTTTCAGCTTCGGGACTTTGTCCCCCTGCTGAGATATTCTTCGCAGCTCGTGGCTACGAGCCGGTCCTTGGGGGGGGCCCTTTGGGCCCGTGGTCTTTTCCAGCGTTTGTTTAACAGTCTAATCCTTGTTTTGCGGCCTGGTGGCCGCGGCGTCAGTCCGGTGGTTCACGCCACCCGGGCGATCAGGCCCTACCAGGTTAATCCCGCTGGTGGGAAGCCCAGCAGGAGCCGATCAGCGGCCGGGCGGCGGCTTGGGTCTAGTCCTATGGTGTCATGTCGGGCTACCGGCGCGCGACAAGAGGTCGCGCGGGTAGGCCCGACGGTCCGGGGGGCGGGCGTGGTGCGGCGCCAGGTCTCTCAGGTGAGGGAACAGCGCCGCATCCGCGCGCGCGAACATCTCACGCGCCAGGTGCTCGACGAACGCGTCCAGGCTCTCGACTCGTAAGTCCCTCTGGATGGTCGTGTTCTTCACATACCACGGCGCTCCTGCAAGGCGACGAAGGGCCTGCGATTGTACCGATCGCAGTCTTCGTCGCTGTGGTTCGCTAGCAAGCGCGAACCAGGCGGGCGCCGCGTATGTGAGGCGGGATCGTAAATATGTTTTCCAGATTGCTAATTTAATCCGCAGAGGGAGTCTGGAGGAGAGCGCTGGACGTAGCGCTGCAGCTGCTGCCTTAGTCTTCTTCACGACGTCGGTGACGTGAGGCTTCATGCTCAGCTGAGCGTCGAGCGTTACGCCGAGGTACTTGGCGCGTGTGGTCCATATGATGTCGGTGTCTTGGAGCTTCAGTGTGGGGTCCCGCTGGTGAGTTCCTCCAAGGCGGATGGCCTGTGTTTTAGCGACGTTCACCGAGAGCCTCCACTCGTGCAACCACTTGGGGAGGGCGTCCAGGTTTTTCTGCATTTTGGACGCGGCGTGCCTTGACGAGAGCGACGTTGTCAGGTACGCCGCGTCGTCCGCGTAGAGGGCGAGTAGAGTCCCTCCCTCGACCGGGATATCGTCTGTGTAGCACGAGTAGAGGACCGGGGACAGGCAACTCCCTTGCGGGACTCCGGCCTTTATTGGGCGCTCGGACGAGAGAGCGCCATCCACCGTCACACTGAAGCTCCGGTTGTCCAGGAAGCTGGAGATCACCTTGATGGTACGCTTGGGCGCCGACGTCTGCATGATCTTGTAGAGCAGGCCGTCGTGCCAAACACGGTCGAACGCCTTCTCCATGTCAAGGAATACTGCACATACACGTTCTCGCTTGTTCAGCGCCGTGGTGATGTGGTGCAGTACCCTCGACAACTGGAGAGTGGTGCTGTGTTCCGGCCGGAAACCGAATTGTTCCGGGCGAGGTGTCAAGTGGGGCGCTAGGCGGCTTTACACGATACGAGTAGTCATCCGAGTTGATCCGAGCGGGACTCGGTCCGAGCGTACTCGTACTGTGAAAACGCGGCTTAAGCTTTGACTTGAGAAAAGGAATTTCTGATGGCGCGATTAAACGGCGCGCAAACACGCGAGCCGAGCCTAGCTCCGCTCGTGATTCAGCGCGCCACGCGCTGTTTAAACAACTACGCTCGGCGCGGCTCGACAAAGTTCGCACGATCCATCACTTGTCGGTTTTTTCGACACGTATCAAAGGCGCGCGCGCCATCTTCGGCTCGGCTGTGTTAATACGCGCCGTCTAAACAGATGGTACAGAGCGCGCGACGAAGGAAGGCCCATTTTGTTTTTTAGTTTTGTTATTGCAGAACGAACAAGCGGACAGCGCGGTTCAACAGAGCCGGCTTATTGCTCGGCTCGCGTAGAATCGTGCTACCCCGCGTCGTTTAAACAAGCAGGCTTGCGTTCGAATTAAGCCGAGCCGCACCTACACGGATGGTGCGGCGCGGTGCGGCTCGTGTTGCAGCGGGCCGTTTAACCGCAGTTTGAGAAATAGTATAAACAATAAACATTATGACAAAATAAATTATGCGCTTGTAATGAGCAAGACTAGAACCAAACGGCTAGACCGCGCCGCGTGAATTCAGTTGAGTAATTATTTTAATTTACCGCTCTTTTAAATGCTTTAAATGAATTTGTCGATCAAGAGTTCAAAGGTGAAAGAAATGGTAGGAAGAAAAGCTGTTCGAATTCGAGACATCAAATAAATTAGTCTTTATTACAGCTAATACGGCGCAAATACAATTTTATCCTATTGTATCCATTTTAAATGAAAGAATCGTATGAACTAAAAGCGAAATGACTAACAGATAAAATATATTAATAAAATAAAATTAAAATACATGTTTTATTTTATTCCTCTACATGTTTCTTAGACAGTCCAAGGTTTTTTAATAATGCTTGTGGCGAGGGGTCCCTGCCGCGGAACCTTCTGAACACTTCACTGGGATGGCAGCTTCCGCCGGTGGCTAGGAAAGTGTCTCTATATCGCTTCCCGACTGCAAGAATATCCTGGTCTCCTTCCCTGGCCTCCTCAAATGCACTATATATATCGGCTGCAATCATTTTCGACCACAAGTGGCAGTAATAGGCCGCACCCCATTCCTCGGAAAAGATTTTCGTGAAAGAGAGAGGATGGGAGTCATATTTATCGAAGGGTATCGCATGGTACTGGGGCCACAGCTCCCTCACCAAGTCTCTCCAAAACGTTTTCTTTGAATGCAGTTCCAAATCGAGGCGCGATAGATACAGTTCTTTGCACAGGTGATACCCAGACATGTGCACCCTGACATTTCGCAGGTTATGAACGACATCCTCCGGTAACGGTTCATCAGTCTTGTAGTGTCCGCTTATAGCTTGCACCGTGTGAGGGTCGTACAGCCAGTGTGTCATCACCTCCCCGCAAACTTCAGCCGCGTCCCATTCTACGTTTGATAGACCGGCTACTTCTGAGTAGTTGGCTTTGGTCAACAAGTGACGTAACGAGTGGCCGAATCGTTTGAATAGGACTCCGACTTCCTTGAACGAGAGCAAGGACTGTGTCCCATTCAGTGGAGCTTGGAAGTTAAAGATGAGTGCAGACAAGGGATAGGTTGAAGTTACAGTACATTTGTTCCGAATCGCAACATGCCACCCTGCATCGTCGTAAACACGTATCTTTTCATCTTCTCGTGCGTAGGGGTCGAAGTAGAAGCCAGCGATAGGTTTATTACTCGATTCATCATAAACATCGTAGAATTTAACATCTTTGTGCCAGGTGTGTACATTAGACCTCTCGACGATCTGTATTTTAAAAAGCGTACTGCAAAGATTAAATAGGCTGTTGACGACCTTTGGTAATGGAAAATATTCGCGAATTTTGTCTTGATCGAAACTATAAAGCGACCAGAGTTGCTTTCTTTGCCAGTATGGTATATCCCAATGTTCAAACTTGGTATCGAATCCTCTTTCTTGCGCAAAACCCTGCAGTACCTCTAATTCAATATCCTGCATAGGTCGAGCATTTTCGAGTAAACTATCTAGAAAGTGATGCACGTTTTCTAATGAACCTGCCATTTTCGTCTCCATGCTCATATCTGCGAATGAATCGTATCCTAAAATTTTGGCTTGTTCTTGCCTTAAGCTTCGAATTTCCTCTGTGTGAACGCTGGTTTCCAAATCTTTGGGGCCATACCCTGAACATCTCTGGACATGAGCTTGCCAAGCGTTCCAGCGCAAATCTCTGTTGGGACAATATTGCATAAAAGGCTCATAGATATGAGGCTGTAACGTAACTTGCCACGGCCCCTTGTTGGCGTCATTGTTAACGGACATGTCTTTCGCAAGACTTTCTGGAAATTCTTTGGCCAATGCTTCATTACTAATTATACTTTTAAAAGCTTTTGTTGCTGCATTGACTTTTTGTCGAAGATAACTTTTTTCTTGTTGCATTGAATTGAGAATATAATTTAGTCTTTCTCTTTTCACACCTTTCACATCAAGGCCATTGAGTTTCCCTTCTAAAATATATTTATCTAAGAGTCTCTGTTCTTCATCTGTAAGTTTTTTAAGTCGATTCTTTTCTGTGACAGCTGCATGGAATATTGGCATGCTGTTGAATTTGGAAGATCTGGCCGCGTGTGCTCTTCCATGAATTTGGATATAGGATTTAGTAGGCATTAAGGAACTGTTACCTAAGTATAGTGTTTTGGCCATTCCCCAAGTCAATTCTAGTTGGGAGTCTAATTTTTCTAGAGGTTGAAATATCTCTGCAAAAGCATTTTTGCAATTAGCAGACGATTCTTCAATCTGTCGTACTCCATTTTCATACTCCAAGCTCTGTCTGCTGATGGTGGCTATGCACTTCTCAATGGTGATGTCGTTAAATTCTGGCAAGCCATTATCAGAAAGTAAAATGTTTTGGTCTCCATCTTCACCAATTTCTGGAATCCTGAAACATGCAGATTTATACATTTAAACACATGATCATGTTACACATAATTGACGGTTAAGAACCAATAGTGTCTATCTCATAAAAGTCAACTTTACAGGAGATGAAAAAAAAAACAACATGTTTACTGTTCATTGATAAGGTTACTTAAAAAGTTTTTAATATATAAATAAAGAGTATTTTTTATGGAAATAGCAAACAAGCTGACAATCCACCTGATGGTAAGTGGCTATCGTCGCCCATGGACATCAGGAACACCAAAGGCATTACTGATGCATTGCCAGGCAAGAAAGAGAGAAAAAAAAGAAAGAAAGAACTGGCTCTCAAGCCCCCAGCCGGAACACAACAAGTCGTTTGGCGGCTGACTCATGCTCAAGGGTATACGGATATAAGGATATAACCTCATCATTAGAGCAATAAAGATTTTTTTCATCTCCTGTAAAGTTGATTTTTATGAGATAGACACTATTGATTCTTAACTGTCGATATACTATTCTTTGTATTTTAAAGAAATGATTGTTATATACGCTAACACACTCATACCCCCGCAGTAGGTTATTACCTGTGTCGCTGGTGGCATGGACGACACATAGAACTCATCACAATCACACCCATGACCCGAGTACAAATATCTGTGTCACATAAATATCTGCCCCGGCCGGGAATCGAACCCGGGACAAATTGTTGAAAGTAAATAAAATAAAACTTTTTAACTAGCACTCTGCTTGCAGTTTTGCCTACATTTCTGGGATAATAAGTACTCTATGACTTATTCCACATCACGGTCAAGCTGTGTGCAGAATTTAATGAAAATCCGTTCAGTGGCTTTTGTGTGAAAGAGTGAAGAACATGCATACATTCTCACAAACAAACTTTCACATTTATAATATTAGTAGGAAATAGGTTGTAGTTCAGAAATTTTGATACAGGAGTCTCATGTTCGATTACAAATTAAGCATTTGGAAGTACAGTACGGCCAACATATCTTGGCACTTCTGAACTTTGCACGGAAGGCTGCGCAGTAATACAATTCTGCAATGCTCGGTACGCGGCGTATTATGTCTCAGTCACACGTTAGCATGCTCGTGTCGTTATGTGTGTCTTACATGCGCTAAAGTTTGCAGAGCCTATGTTCAGATGCGCCAAGATACATTGGCCATACTGTATATGATGGTGCCACCATGAATCTCCAGTAAAGGTCCACTGATGGACCTCTTTGGTTTTGCAACGATCAGTTGATGTATGTGCTGTGATATAAGGAATGTCAACATAAGTAGTACATTCTATTGTGAGTTCCTTTATTTGACATTGAGCCGCACCTGAACAGCTCAAATCTATGAGATCTAGGTCCCATGAGACTTCCAAAGTTTTTTTTTTATTACTAAATTAATGCTTGCGTACGATTCCACCTGCTGGTATGTCGCTGTGAAGTCATGGATGGTGAAGCGCACTTAGTAACAGCCATTCACTCTAAAGTTATGTATAATTATAACACTTCATTATTTAAACAACATTTTATTTCAACTAAATATGAAAACTAAGCTTAAAAATTATTGAAAATGGGTAGTAAAGTCACTGTGGATAGTGTGAAATGATTAGGAACTCATTGAATGGCATACATCATCATACATACATCAAATAGTAGAACAGTGCATAGTATTACTCCCAACCCTATTTAATGCATATGTTAATAAGATACTGGTAACTGAATAATATATAAAACAAATCGATACATCACACAGGTTTGCTCATAGCATTCTAAGAGATAAAAGTATTGGTAAGGCAGTCACATGTTGCAAAAAGATACAAGTGAACATGGACATCAGTACCGCGATATTTGAAATTGGTTTTAGGCGACGAGCAAAAACGCTACTATTACTTAATCAAAGCTATAATAATAAATGCGAATTAACTTAAAAAAATGTGTTTTGGAAATAAACTATACTTACAGAACAACATATCCAGAACTGCGCTTGGTCTGATAGAAGGGTTTCTTTAAATATCTTGTTAATGTATTGCTCCGTAAAAAGGATGAAGCCATGATCAACAATCGTTGTTAATTCAATAAATATTAGTATTTATATATTAGCCGATCGTCTTTTACATTTCACAATATTTTATTTCATTTATTCAAAATTTCACAAGCAATGACAATTAAGACATTGACTGACAAGTGACATTGACAGCTTGACGTAACCTAACAGCTAACCTTTTTATTAATATAAATTATAAATGTGCCTTAGACGTCGTCTTTTCAACCTTTAGGTACCTTGCTTTTTTATTTTAATAACTCGGGACTAGTTTGGAGCCATAGATGTGATAGATGTATTACCCATGGTGTAATAACTATAGATTCAGCCACGGCGTGGCCGCACATGAGATAGAGCATTTTATGTTTCTTTGAAGTTATTTTCATAAATCGATTTTTTTTTTGAAAAAGTTGACTAAAAATGACTAAAGGCCAATGCATTTGTAACGGGTTTTTTCCCGTACGGGATGGGACGTGAAGTTTTGGAAACATTGTTTCATAGAAAATGTAAATGTTTCATAGAAAGTGTAATATAAAAAAAATTGTTTCATACGCAGCGGAATCCCGTACGGGACGTGCCACGGGAAAAAACCCGTTACGTATGCATTGGCCATAGAATAGCTTTTTAAAAATCAACTTTTTTTTAAAAAAATATGTCAATTTCTAAGTTAAATCCTAGTAATAATATTTCAATGACTAGTAGTCATTGACTACATCACGTAGTGATTAAGTACTCTGTGGACTACATGACTATTCAAGACTTTTTACACGTAGGTAGCCTGTCAGGTACATACATAATTACATACATATTCTCAAAAATAAAATGACAAATTGCATGCTTAAACTATTTATTTCACTAGAATAAATTCAACTTTTTCGCTGTCTTTTTCGATCACGGCAGCAACATTTTCCGTTAAAGATATGTGCATGGGACATGTGCAGAGGGCGCTGCATTCGCAAGTTTTCTGTTCTCGTGTGTTTTCGGTACTACTGAGTTTAGCTAGGGTTGATTCCCTCACAGGGGGACTGCAACAGAAATCAGTGTCCAAGCCCATTTTCTCACCATCTTCAAGCGTTTGAGGGAGATGCTGGTTTAATGTTTCAGGAAGAAGTAAGCTTGCTATTCCTCCAGCGACTAATAGTGCCCCCATTATAATCAAAGGCAGTACCATAATGTCCGAGCCCTAGGGAAAAATACATTTTTGGTTATGCTTGTGTGCACGTATTTAATTATTAATTTTATTGCACAGCTTACGAAATAATCACTACATTTATTTTTAAATTTAAATATAAGCAAGAGAAGTTTAATCTGATGTAATCAACATTTTATAAAAGCACTAGGTAATTATAAAGTTTATGTCTAGGTAAATAAATAAATAAATAACGCTTCACACTCATAGCCCCACACTAGGATTCCCTGTGTCGTGGGTGCCATTGACAACACACTAGACAAGGACATTCACTTTCACACCCAGACCGAGAACAGAAATTCGAACTCATCATTCTCCACCTCGCTGGGAATGGAACCCAGGACCCTTGGTGCGGCGATCCGGTATGGTAACCATTGCGCCACACGGGTCGTCATTATCTTAGTTTAAAACCATACTTACTCAAGAAAAAGTTATGGTTCACGCGCCCGTAATATATTTTAATATTTTATTCAACACCAAAAACTGCATATTGATTTTAACCTTCGCAATAAGTTTAAATAGCTAACTAACCAGGTAATTGACGAGGGGTATGAAAATAGGCCCCAGCATCCCAAGGACTGAACTCAGACTCATGCCTAGACCTCTGACAACTGTCGGGTACAATTCTGAGGCCATTAGCGGAAGTACCACGAACGAGGATGAAATTCCCATCTTCCCAACGCAGTACAAAGCCAAAGTTACACCGGTTTCTGTAAAAGAGTGAAGTACAACTGTTAATATTCCGGGTCAGTTCCGTGATTCCGTGTAGAAAAAATTTCATTTATGGAAAATGAGGCAAACGAAGGAAATGGATGGATGGATGGAACATTGATATAAGGACTCATCTGTGTTTTTTTTATAATTTTACGAGTTTTGTAAAATTATACCTGTATGAAAAAAGCATGGAAAATATCCGAAGATAATTATTACCATGTTGCACCAAGAACGTGGTCAAACAAGCAATTCCTCCAACCACCATGCTCATGCACAGCGTCCATCTCCTACCGAGTCGCTCCATAGAAGGCCAGAGAAAGAGATACGTTGGGAGCTCAACGATACCCGCCAGGAAAAAGTTCAAAAACTCGTCTCCACCCAACACCGGTGCGTAGTACGATAGACCAACGTAAACACTGGTATTCGTGAACCAGATAAACGTTATGATTATGGTCTTCTTCCTTAGATTTGGAGTCTTGAATAGATCCAGAATGCCATATTTGCGTGATTTCTCCTTTTCCTTTAGCTTCAGTCGATCAGAATCGTATTTGCGTCGCAAATGGACCATGTAGTTTGCGGGTAATGACCTTCCGTTAACCCTGAAAGAGATTCAAGCTACTGTAAACAATTTAAATCATATCTTAATAAAATTAATCATTACACATAAACATAAAATAACCATTGCAGATAGCTAAGAAAACAATCATTTTCTCAGGCAGCTTTTATAGTAACGAAGATAATAATCAGTCAGCAATTTGTTGATTGCATTATTGTGTTGCATAATACAAACCTAGCCATATTCTTCAAAATGGCTTCCGCTTTTTCAAACTGTCCTCTTGCCAGGAGCCATCGTGGGCTCTCGGGCATGGGCCAGAGGTAGAGGAAGAAAATGAGGAAAGGAAGAGTGGTCGCCAGAGCTAGCAGACGCCAGTCGCGCACCAGATAGACCACGCCAGCCAGCATAATGAGCCCCAAGGAATACGCTATGTTGGACAGTATCGTACATAGCGTCCGGTACCGAGGGCCCACAAGTTCTATCGCTGAGAAAGAAAAGTCAAAAAATAGAACAAAGATCTGTTACCGACAGACTTTAATTAGCGTAACGGCTTTCCGTCCGCAATTAATTGGAGACTGGTTGACGACAGCCATGAGAATCTACCTCGATAAGTTCTAGGGTTGGCAACTTTGAAATCTCTTTTAAGTTACTTGAAACTTTTATGACTATGAAAAATGCAAACAAGTGTTATATTAAATAATAATTTTATCTGCAGGTACTTTCAATACTTATTAAAATTTATGTAAACCAAAATTGCTGCTGAGAGGGCTTTAATAATTTTGCAAAAGAAAAAAAAAATAAAGATTCATGATCATAATCAGTTCGCCTTAGCTTAGAAAATAAATGTTTCTAGTAAACATTAATTAATTACCTAATACGTAAGGAGTGGCCATGATGGCTGGCACCGTAAATCCGACACCGATTCTGTAGATCACCCAAATTATGTAATTCTGGGCGAAAGCTGTAGCTATCCCAAAGATGCTCTCGATCAATAAGTAGATAAAGAAAGAGGGTTTCCGGCCGAAGGTGTCTTGGAGATATCCGAAGATGTAGTTTCCGATGATGCCTCCAACAGCTAAGAGCACCAACGCCAGCGTGGGGTAGATGTCACTAGAGCAGACCAGGTCCCACTTAAAACATTACAATCAGAATTAGGTTATATTTTTTTGTTACGAGGATAGATAAGGATTGTTTATGCATGAGATGCCATTCTAATAACTGATTTGAAACAGATGATGGCTTCAACCGTGCTTCAAAAGGTACATCAAGCGTAATTGTCGCAAGCTTCGTACTCTTAGCAACTTTGTCGTAGGTTTTTGCGTTTTTACTTCCTTTCTTTTGTCGATTAAAACTGATAAGATCGGCTATTGACAGATTTCCTGATAAATGTCATACCTCAGTGGTGGCCGTGTTGATGTACACAGATTTGTCGTAAACCCAGCCTTGAGAGCAGGGAATGATGTCCGGCGTTGATTCCCTGCTCAGAGCATCTTCCAAGTTCGGATATGTCTGCACGATCTCAGTATAATTGTAATTATACATTGTGCACTGAGAGTATTCGAGCTCTCCGTTCCGAAGATCTAAGGGGATACTGGTAAAAAAATATAAAAGTTATAACCATCTTCATAATCTAGGGGAATATAAAATTTTGTAGCTATTGCAAACTAATAAACGATGTAATTTTAAAACAGTTTAAATAAGCCTGAATTCTCCATCTATCCATCCATTCATCAGCTTTTGGAACCAACTGCTAGAGCAGCTTCCTCTAATTGGACGCAATTTTGATCGGCTTACCGACTCGTAAACAAACGTTTATTTGCTGTCCTCTTCAGTTTATCAGTCATTTGATTGGAGGGTGATATTATGTTGTTTGGCTGGTCCCATTTATCTACAGAATTCATTTTCTACTACTCACTACTTTCCTCAAACCTGTTGTTGTTCCTTTTGTCAGGTCAATAAGCCACGTATGACATATATGTACATCTACTCGGATTTTATCCACATAATTAAGATTTGTGAATAATCGATATAAATATTCATAACTTTACCTGAGGTTCTTCGCCAGGTCTATATCAACCTGTTCCAGCTCTGGGACCCTGCACCAGTGCTTCACCTCCGCAGCCATGAAGAGCTGCGCGTACGCATGGAACCCGCAGGGGATGACGGCCGGCAGCAGGATCAGGTTGATCACCAGCTTCTGGTACATACCGAATGGCCCTACGTCTTCCAAAATCGCGTCGAAATCCATTGTTAAGTTTACTCGATATAAGTACTCGAAATAATTTACTGTCTATGTATCGTCCAGTTTGCTTAGCATTCTTTTTTTTTACTTTCTCTATCGTATTCCTATGAAAAAGGGAAATTATGTGAGTAGGTAATTACGCTATTACTTAATTTGTTTCTATGTAATTTTATTCATTAGAGTAAAACCACAAATGGTCGTTAGCCTAGTATGAATTACAAGTGATGATTAGTATCACCTAGATAAACTGTGGTTTAGTGGTATCGGAAACAAAGTACCTACCCTATTACATTCCTCTTTTTCTAGTACATTTGTATGAATATTTTTTACTAAGGAGCGATTAAAGTAACCGTTAGTGACTCTGAGTTGGGCCGTTAATGGTCAGTGGTGATATCAAGAACATCAAAGGTCGGTGCCACCACCAATGCGTTGCAGACCAAGAAAAAACGGACAAGAAATACGAAATGAGAGTACACTGGTTCTCAAGCCCACAGATCACAGTTCACAGGCCCTGGGCGACGGACGACGCAAGACCAGTTACGGGTAACCCGTAGCTAGCCAGAAAGATGATAATACTTTATATACTGGTGGATATTAAAATATTATCTTTTCCTAAAGCCTGTCTGACTCCACCACAACTCTGTTACTCGAGCAAGCCACCCAAGGTCATTTCGTTTTCCGACTGAGGAAGAGCTGGTTCTTTTTTCTTCCGTTCTCCACTTTCTTAGTCGGTAAAGCACTGGTGATGCTAAATGTCCACGGGACCGTGGCCACTTATCAGGTGGATCGTAAGCTCGTTTTTCGGCACACCCAGAAATAGTGTAATAGGTAGGTAAATTGACCAGCAGCCGACCTAAGGTTGCCTTGTTGGTTTTAGTAATATAAAAACAATCTTACACCAGGATCCCGCCGATGACGTAACAGCGTGGTCAATGCGCACTCACGTTTAATTATGACGGCGGCCGGCTCATCAGTCCAGTAGGGACTGACCGACTGACAGATTGTACAAATAAACGGAGTACTTACGTTACGCACGGGGCACGGGACCCTAGGGCCCGCCGCGCTACCGGACCTGGCATCCACAGGGTGATAAAAAAACAACATAGCTTATTGTTCACTTTGTAACAAATAGTTACAAAGTTACAAAACTACGTTTGATTTTGAACAAGTCATTGTGTGGTGTACATCAGCGTAGCCAGCCACGGGCTCGGGGTGGGGCAACAGTCTAAAATTAAATGTAACTTTTTGTTTTGATCGACTGACGACTGTCGAGTGTAAACTTTCTTACAGATATTTTTTAAGTTTGATTAGGTACCTTTCAAGCTTACAGGTCAGAGCCAGGGTGGGGCAAGCGCCCCACCCTGCCCCACCGTGGCTACACCCATGGTGGTTTACATTTAATTTTGCTACGGGTACTCACGATATGTTAATACGTCGATACGACTATCCAGATAAGTGGATGAGGTGGATCTCGGCCACGCGACTGGCGGACATTTTGGCATGATAACCATGAAGTTAGATACCTACAATGAGGCATGGAAAATGGCCCATGGTCCACCTTGTAGTAAGTGGTCATCGTCGCCCATGGACACCAGCAACATTAAAGGATAAAATGCCGATACGTCGTCAAAGAAAAAGAAGCTATCTATCAACCTTATGTCAAGTACCTAAGTACGTTTATGTTAACAGATCTGGAGAGTCCTCCGTGTTGACTACACCGCAGCTGCAGAAACTTATTGATTACCTACTTTACTTTTAATCGAACAAATAAAACTATGGATATTGTGGCGAATAAAAGCAGCAACGCATCATTAGACGCATAAGTAGACAGTATATACTCAGTAGTGTCTCGATATTATTTTCAAAACACATATGGACTAAATTTATTGTCACTGGCATTAAAATAAATATGTCGGCACCATCACTATCCCTAAACAATACAGAAAATTTAAAATATTGGTTAAAATGATCATGTTAATTTTTAGCTCACAAGAAAACACCCAGTGTAAATCTATGGGATGCGCGTAGACAATTATTCTATTTGTCGTATGCAGTCAGCCAATTCGATTAGAATATAATTGGGCTACCGAAAGGACAATCCCTGACCATCCAATGAAGGTCGGTAGTGAGACTATCTGGCTTTGTAAATCACCATCGGTAGTTTTCTTCGTGTTACTACATTTATATAAAACAAGACCCGCCAATGGAACTCATATTTTTCTATCTACTACTATTGTCGATAGCAATTAGGTAAATAAGGCTTTTTCACGGTCGTTAGCTATTTATATCATTAATCAATTTGTGCGAGTTGAAACAAATCTCTTTTGATTTCGTTTTTTAGTGGGACTAGCGAGTAAAACGAGTGGGAACAAAGCATCTATGGAACAAAGCAAATTAAATCTTTATTAACTAAATACCTACAATCTTTTCGGATTATTCCCTGAGTACCCCGATTTATTTAGGCCCCGCGCGTGATGGTTAGTAAAAAATAAAAGCATAAGTTAATTATTATTGTAAGTTTATTTATTAAACACAAATATAATAACTCAGTCTGTTAAATAAATTAAAAAATATATCCTACCAAAATAATTCTATATAAAGGCAAGGAATATAAAAAATAATGTTATGTAAAACTATACTAAGTTTCGTAAAAAATAAATAATGAAATAATGGGAGTTGGGTTTTGCGAGTCCCACTTAGAGAAGTGAAGGCCATGGAAAATAGTTTAGTGTGTAAGTCTTGAAGGGATAAAACGTTGTGACTGTGTTGAACAGATTCAACGGTTTATAGATGCGTGCAGAGCCAAGGCCGCCCATGCACTATCGTCTACCACTAGGCTTTATCTCCTTTCACAGGCTTTGGCATTAGGGATAAACTGTTAAATTTTATGGCACATTTTCCTGTACCACTCCGGGTCGTCAATGGCGACGCTCTCCGGCCGGCCGTCCCTGTGCCGGTAGTGGAACTCGGACACGCCCCGCCCGGGCACATTGTTCACCACGTACTTGCAGAACCTCTCCACCATACGAGCCTCCCATTCCTCAGAAACGTAGTGGATTGATTCGTGTTCCACCAGCACCTGAAGGAGAAAACTGATATGTTATTTTGGTTGCTATCGCCAATGGCTACGCGACCTTTGTAAACACTGACATATTATTCACCCTCCACATTTCATACAGGTAACACATAGCTACCAAGATGATGGGGACATTTATCTTTTCTATTAGTTTGCTTTGGTTGGATGGAAGTTAAGTAAATTATAGACCAACTGAATTACAAGGCCATATATTTTTTTGTACCAGCTTTTGCGTTTCGATCATCAAGAAGACGGGTTATGTTATGGACAAAGATTCTTCTTCAAAGTTTCACCCATGGACATCAGTTACTGTAATACCAAAGAAATAGCCTTAGTCTTGGCGCCAAATACCAGGCAATGTTTCCGTCTGAAGTTTTACTGGACTTCTGAAGGAAGTTGAATTTCTGAAGTAATTTCTTATTTCTTAAAGAAGAGCACAATGTCTCTATAGATCACCTGAATAGTATACACTTGGTCCCCTGCCTGGCAGCTGAAGGCGTAGTCTTTAGGGGCAGCTCCCCCTTCGCCATGCTGGTATAACTTCAAATCCACCCACTTGACTGGTAGCACTTCGCCATTTGGTAGCGCCACAACACCCACTTCCATTCTGGATGAAAACATGGGAAAGAAATACAGGTAAAATAGAAAAACGGAATTGACAGTACACCGCGATAGAATGTAGTTGTAGATTAGTTAGAATTATCTTACGCCCCCAATATATGGCACATCAATGTCTGTCCCCAATCTCCCCTGATTTAAAGTGAACATTCCATCTTACTTTAAGTAGACTTTTGGACAGTTGATCATTAGAGATACTAAAATGACGACGCAAAAGAGAATCATATACCACTAAGGTTCTCAAAGGATATTGGCATTTGCTTATCCTCTCAGCCCAAATACTTACGTGCTCGCTGTCGATGGCTGGCAGATGACGCCCACACATATACTGATTCCGTTCTCCAGAAACATTTGGTGGAAGGCGTATCTGTGCATTAGACTCCAATCTCGCTTGTGTCCTGAAACGGTTAGGTAGGTATGTGACAAATTATCGACATTGGAAATCCTAAATTTTGTCATCGAGGAACCGTTTCTAATCATTGCAGGTTTAAACATTATTTAAACGCGAGTATTTGGACATAGTTAAGATGGAGTCTATCCACAAACACAACTAGTTGTTATTGATTCCGATGGCTATGAACAAAAATTCGGAGCTGTTTTTGCCGTATTCTTGGGTAAGTACAATGGGTTCGATGCAGTTCCTAGGTCTGAAATTCACGATGATTCGCCATGCAGATTGTGAAATTCGTATGAGTGCTGAATTGCTGATCTCTGCTGCTTTTCTGGGAGGTATTGATAAATAGAATTTATCCTTCTGATATCCAACTATTCATTCTTAATATAAACACCTAAGTCAACACAATTAAGGATACAACTTACCAAAACTGTGGTCCCTGAAGGAAGGCAGCGTAAATTCGTAGGAGTCACTGTCGATTTTCAGTTTGCACTTAAGTATCCCGAACTGCTCGTAGTGGGATTGATGAGCACTGGAACATTGCATTCGTCTGAAGATTGACTACAATTTTTTTTCAGTTTTTGCTGTTGTTAAGCTTTTCTAGTCTCACAACTCTAGAAAATATATTGCGAAAAATGGGCAAGGTTACAACAAAAGCATAAAAGACTATTTCCCTGCAGACACATCAATAAATGGCCACTCAGACCATTAAGCCATATGTTACACAAAGAACGACATTGAGTAATGCTCAGATCAGTTTATTTATTGATCTGAGGAGTAATGTGTGTAAGTATATTGTCAACAAAACGCGCTTACGTCCGTAGCCCCTCAAAGTATTCCCTGCTCCATTTTTCCCTGGCAATGGACCTGATGACGGCGGGTGGATGCAGGTCCGTGTCGTAGTCGAAGTACTTGCTGGTAGCCACCCACTCGCCTTCGAACTCCACATTCAATGTCTTCCTTATGTCGTACTGGTAGCTGCGAAATGATTGGCCAGTTAGTAAAATTTCAAAAAGAGTTTAAAAATTTCAAAAATAATTGGTTTTTACATCGATCACTAATCTGATTTTCTTATTCAAAATTCAAATGATTTTATTCAAAATGTGTTTACAAACACTTTTTGAAAGTCATGCAATCTACGCCAATGCTTCAACAAATCCCTACTGTGAGTGGGCCCGGGAGATTTTTATCTCGTTCGTGCTATCTTTGAAACAAACATTGTCATCTCGGTGTTTCCTCAGTGCGTATGGATATATATATATGGATTCGGTATTTTTTTGTTTTTAAGCTTTGTTTGGTTTATGATATTGTGATGGAAGACAAGAGATCGCTTATAGGGTTATTAGAGTTGTCTAGGTACTCGTAGTACCAGTGGCGTAGCTAGCCTCCTTAGGCCCCATATCAATATTTATTGTGGGGCCCCCTCAACGTCAGCTGTCAAATATAAAATGAGTGCCAACTGTAGCGGTCGTAGGCCGCTCTGGCGAGCTTTTTTTTGGGAGTGTTAGTGGGGGCCCCTATACGCTGGGGGTCCCGTATAACTGACACGTCTGATACGGCGGTAGCTACGCCCCTGCGTAGTACCTACCATATTAATAGTTTCAAACCTTTGTAACGTATGAAAGTACATGGCACTAAGTATTTTTTAGCTTCAGACAGTCATAACAATAAAATCTGAGAATGTTACTAACCGCATTGGCCCCTTGTAAGATAATGCCCATTTCTTCATAGGTTCTACGGGCTTGATGTTGATCCCCTCGGCACCAAACTCGCCAATCTCCGCTCCGAACAGAACAGTGTCTGGGAGCTTCTTGCTACAGAGAAGTCCTCTTTCGGGTAGCTAGTAATAACCAGACAAATTTTCAAGGTAGATACAAATTTGACTCAAGATAATCACCTCTATTATAAAAAAAAACCTTTATACGAGACTATAGCCGAATAATATCACTTACTCCGATGTAAAGCAATCCATTGCACATGCCCATGGGGCGTCGTTCGCAGCCAAGCGCCACGTAAATACCTTCGTCGCCAGTACCTTTCTTCGCCGCTATGAAGAACACTGCATCGAAGGCCTGGATATTAGAGTAAATGTTAAACGTTTATGTAAGTATTTATTTTGATGACCCGGTAGCTTAGTTGTTAACTCTTGCCAGCGAATCGAGGAGTCCCGGCCTCGATTCCTGGTTGAGGTAGATATTAATTTAACAAATGGAAATGTTGAGGGATTTCTCGTGTTCCGGCTGGGGGCTTGAGAGCTAGTTCTTTCTTTCTTTTTCTTGGCCGGCAACGCATCAGTGATGAATTTAGTGTTGCTGATGTCCATAACGATGGCCACCTACCATTAAGTTGGATCGTCAGCTCGTTTGCCGGCTATTTCCATATAAAAAAGTTAATAAACCGCTAGTTGACATCGTTATTCTAAGTTAAGAACGTGAACTACTTAAGAGTGTTTTATTTATAATTATTGATTTAATGAGATAAGCCGTGAGTGCTGCAAATATTGTGATGTGCGTGACACAAAGAGCAACGACCGTTATCCACCGCAGTGCGCCTTTTCAGCGCTTATCTTCGAGTGTTGGACGATAACATTATGTAATGTTCAGCTAACTCATTAATGCTTAAAGTGTATTTCCTTAGTGCCGTAGGTATGACATACATTTGTGATTGTTTATTACTTGCAAGCAAACAGTAGAAGGTACCCTAAGTACCTTACCTGCATAGTATAACGCTATGTCTGTCTGTGGCAAGGGTATATAATTACATATATTCCTAACTCTATTATGTTGGTAGGTATATCACTATTTACACAACAAAATTAACATCCAGAACAAAGGTTAGTTTTCCCACGAATGGACCCCAGTAAATTTCACTTGAACAAAAGGCAAGATAAGAGATCTGTCCACGAAGCGGCATCGTCGCATTTGTCTATTGCCTACCCTTCGTGTCGTTGTGCAGTTTATGATCGTCAAATGAAGCACCGTGGACAGCAGGCCTTACTTTAGCGTGGTCGCTGAGGAGTTGTGCGCGGTCCATGTCGGCAGGGTCGGCTATAGCCTTCACCCCCTGCCCCGCCTTGCCGTCCGTGCCCGCTGCGCTCTTCTTGTGCGTGTACTGAAAGAAAATATTATTATACGATTTCATCGTTTATCGTCAGAAATCGCGCTTATTTGCTAATCCAGGTAATAAACTATTTGTGAGCCAAAAGTCATCCAAATTCCTCCAGTTTTTGCGTAATTCAGTAACAAACATATCTATTCTAACCTTTTATATAAGGAGCATGTCAAAATATTCCGTAGGTCGAATTAAAGTGTTATCAAATTGTACCGTTGCTATCAATATGATACATAATTTGGTGTTATCTTCACCTGCCACTTAATTAAGTAATAAGACGTAAGATATTAAAATCAATGTCAATTTGCGTATGTCTTAACGTTGAACGCCACAGTTTTGATTTTTTAACTAACCAGCCACTCCATGCGTTGGCCGTATCAATTATACGGGGCCCCCAGCGTATAGGGGCCCCCACTAACACTCCCAAAAAAAAGCTCACCAGCGGCCTACGACCACTACAGTTGACACTCCTTTTATATTTGACAGCTAAAGTCGAGGGGGCCCCACAACAAATATTGGTATGGGGCGTCCTTAGGGCTAGCTACGTCACTGTTCTGTACCTTATATTTCCATAAAAAATACAGAAAAATTAGCAGATGGGTCGTCGTACACATAAAATATTAGCTCCGCATGAGTTCTTGAATGATCGTCATAGTACCGTGGGAACATCGAGATAAGCAGTTTATTTCAAAATTCAAACGAACTAATAATGTAAGAAATGTCGCGATAACCAAATATCATTGCACTGGCACTCCTTTTACCGAAAAACAATATACGGAGGCCTCCATCTTTTAGCTCAAGCCAATTTTGCTAGTGCTGCCCTGTTGAACAACGAACAAGGCTCCAGCTCCAGGGATTCTGTACAGTTAGTGCCGTTAGAGGGCGCTGGGTTCTGGACAGTCTGGAGTAGGTACTAAGCTTAATCAAGGTGACTAGAGAATCATGTGTGGGGGAACGTAGTTGTATATAATGTCCTATGCATTAAAATTCACTCTTGAATTGTTTTAAATCAGGCAATGGAATAAACTTAATATAGTCATATATATTCGTACTAGGTATTATTATAAGTGTGAAAATGTCTATGGATGGTTCTTAATCTCTTACACAAAAACTACTGAATGCATTTTCATGAAATTTAGCACACAGATAGACCATGATTTGGATTAAGACATGGGGTACTTATTATCCCGGACAACGCGGAAAAACCCGCGGGCGGAACACTAGTCCATTAACAAAACATAAAAAAATTCCAAATTACCTACTCGTAAACAATCTCGTAAATTGTAAACATGACATACCTTCCTATAGTAATAGAGACAGGCGAACACGGCATATTTCAAGTAATACCACTTCCCGGGCTGCTCGTACACTCCAAATATCGGCTTCGGATCCCGTCTCTTGAGGACACGGATGACTATCACAGTGGCGACCGCGACGACGATATACGCGTACATTTCGTCGAAAATACTGATTACAATTGGTATTAATAAAGCGCGATAAACACCGATAGACACTGGTTCATAGTTTCACTGATAACGAGTTAATGCGATACCGGAGACAGTGTAGGGCCGTCATTAGCGGTTTGTGATACGTGCCTGCAACAAAGTAGCTAGTTTTTTTGTTACTATGTATTTTAGCATGTATTTTTGATTATGTACCGAACAGGTTATATAGCCGATAGAGTAGACGGGGTCGGTATCTGCAGCCGGCGCCAGATATAGCTTCAAACATGTGAACACTGCACTGCTTTGACTGATATTGTGTAGCATGGGACTTTGAATATGTGTTCAATGTTTGAACAAAGATTTGCACTTTGCCATGCGGTGTCGGTTTTTTAGCGCACGTCAAAGCGTTCATCCAGTGAACGTATAATCGGGATAAAATCTACCCTATTTTTTAAATCTGGACTTTTTCTTTAATCTGAGATCTGGACATGGTTTTACAGAATGAACTTCTGACCTACGCTGGACTGGATGCGGAATGATTATTTCCAGGCGATCGAGATCTTGTCATTCATAAACTTGTAATAAATACAGAATTCTTTCTTTTTCTTCCTTCTTTCTTATCCCTTTCAGACCCAGCACTCACTTTCGTGAGTGCAAATTTTTGATTTTCTATAGACTTATTATGGAACGGTTAGCGAACGGGGACGATCCCACACAATTGTGAGTGTAGTTCATTATACCCACAATTTTTTTCGCGGCGACACTAGTTGTCTTTTTCTCTCAGTTCGCATCCGAGGCCGCGCGAGGTTAGCGTGTCGCGACCTGCCGTCGTGAGTATTTTTATTTTTATTCTGGTAAGTATTATTCGTAGTTTTTATTATTTTATTGTATTTAGAATGAGTCCAAAATAGCTAGTGATCATAAGAATAATGAAAAAATGAATTCGTTTTATTGATTTTGGTTACGCCAAAGTAAGCCTCACAAACGTGAGGGTTCGGTCTGAACTTTGAATTCTGTAGGTATTTCACATACAAATAAAAATCCGTTTTTTCTTTATTTTAGGATTTTTTTAAAGTTAATCAATTACCATGAGTAGAAGAAATTTAGCATTTGACGATGACGCTATTTTGGCTGCCATAAATGACTCGGACTTCGGAGAAGACTCGGATGAAGATGAAAATTAGGTGCTGCCAGGGGAAGAGTCTGATAGTCTCTCTGATGAAGACCAGGAGGAAGATGTTAGGGTTCCGCTTGTGGCAACACCAGCTACTAGAATTAACTGGACCAAACGGACATTTCGTGGGAAACCCATGCCATCAGTAACTTTAACTTAGGAACAGGTAGATATGCATTTTATTTAGAAATCTGGTAAATGTATGTACCGTACCTACTTTTTTAATTAATGTATTAATATTTTAAGGTAATGTCGCCGTCACAATACTTTGAAAAGTATTTTCCAGAAGAAATTTTTGAGAAGTTCACGCTGTATACCAATTTAAACTACCAAACAACTAACAATGAGACTCCAAAACATCCGATTAGTAATAAATCTTAATTTTGTTAATTATGTCTAATAAAAAGACTGTTTAAATGTTAAATAAATAAAACTCTTAATTTAATGATAATTTTGAGACTGTTTTTATAACAATAAATGTTCAATTTTCTATATTAAATGGTTTTATTAATTACCCTCACAGTCGTGAGGGTACTAACACTTGGCCCGAACCCTCACAATTGTGAGCATCCTGGAAAACCAATTTTCCGTTTTCCTATATTTTTTTCACTAGCATATTCGTCTTCAGCATCCCCAAATTAGTCGGAAACAATAAATTTCAGTTTAAAATACCTTTCCGTTTGACATCAGGTCTGAAAGGGTTATGGTGTCGCTGATGTCCATAGGCGACGATAGCCACTTACCATGGTAAGGGTCGTCAGCTCGTTTGCCGGCTATTTCTAAAAAAAAATAAGTTAAGAACAGGCAACGATACGATACCTATTCTCAAAATAAATATAATTCGATTGAATTCGATTACTGAGTAATAAAAATATTATAAAGGGATATTAGATAGATTAAAAAGTAATTAAAGAAAGGTACTTTATTATTTTCTAATAAGGATACATTACACATAGGAATGACTTTACATTAGTCACGACTATGCTTAGACAGACCGGTAATTTAAATTACATTACAAATAAAATAATATTAGTTTATATTATACGGTATTCTAACTTTATACATTTATTTACAAGGCATAATTACTATATTTCACAGCTGGTGGTCGAATCGAAGTAGTAAATAGTTAGATAGAGATAATAGAGTTAGGTACTTTTATGATTCAATGGCCTGTCTCTGTGAGATTATAAAATGGACGGCCATTTTAGCCCTTCCAGTCCTAAGCAAGCAGGATACAAAATCTGCTCTTTTTTTCGCGTGAGAAAGAATAATAACATTCGGTTAGAGTAGTCTCTGTCTACCTTTTACTAGTTAAAATACATCTTAAAGATAAAATCTTAAATCTAAAAAAAAACACGAACCAAATCCAGTTTACACTTCGGAAGGAATCCAACCGAACAAAACAAGACAAAGAAAAAAAAACAAGACGCTCCCTGCTAAGAGATAAATACCAAAACTTAACATTCTTGATGTGAATTAATCTTTTAACAGCCAATATTGTTGTGTTACTAATAAGCCCTTGTAAAATTTCTTCTTCACTTAAATGCAGGTCAATATCTCTTATTACCCCATAAGATTGGTTGATTTCAAAAGTTTTTTGGCATTTAAAACCATTATTTGTAAACGTTCCCGAATAATGTATCAGCACTTTCTTCGTCAGTAAAATGTATCAATGCTTTGAACGCGTTAAATGAAATTGAACTCTCACATTTATTTTTATGTAACATTATTCAGATATACATATGTATTATAGTTTTATCATGCGGTCCCTATTTTAAGAACTACACGGTTTTTAGTGAAATTACTATGAAAACACTAAATATCTTCGTTCTTTCAAGCAAAAATCCGACTTAAAATACTTTCATCTAAACTTACAAACTTTATGGTATTAAATCTACGCGCAACCCCCTTACTGTCTTAACTCTTAACCTCTCATTGTGAGAGTAGTCTCGAGTTCAGTAGGACAGATGGGTTGCTGACTTGCTATGAATTTCTCCATTAAATAAACCATTGTCATGACCGTCCTTACATTTAAATACTATAAGTCATACTTCTTTATTCTCCTTTACTATCTCGAAGCGCCAATAATAGTGAGAATATACAGGAAGATGTTCACAATATCCAAGTAGAGATTGAGTGCTGCGAAGATGTACTCCTCGGGAGAGATGCTGTATTTGTGCTTCCCGCCCATCATGAGCTGCGTGTCGTACACCAGGTACAGAGAGAATATAAAGACTCCGATGGAAGCGTACACTAACGTCAGTAGGTTGCTTCGGGGCAAGAAGATTGATATCAGACCTGCGGAGAGATGACGTGTTTAGTGAAGGTGTGGGGCTTAGATAATATCACACCAAAAACATAAATGTAAAAAAGGAGAGCCAAGTTCAATACAAAAATTATGCTCGGCTGTGGGCTTCGCCGCAAAACGAATGGAGATCTAAATGAGTGCAAAGTTCTATGCAAAATCGAAATATGTATTTATAGGAAAAAAATAACATTATGAACAAGTATTAAACTCTATTTTTTTGCTTTATTAGATACATATAACAATTGCTGTTATTTAAAAATGTGAGATCTTAAAGTAGGTTAGATTTGACTTGGCCAGTTTTTATCAGAATTAAAATGTTGAATAACTTTTAGAAAAGACTGATGTAATAAGTTTAGTTACCAAACATGAGGAACACCATGGTGGCCGCGACGAGCCCTCCGCCGATCATGGTGAAGTCCCACTTGGTCTGGAAGGCGAACAGCGTCAGCCCCAAGCACACCGCAGCAGTGATGCCCACTGCCATCATCACCTGAACATATCAACAAAGTTAAAGGTTCCTTATAATTCCAAGAGCGCACTTACTTGCAAAAGCCTATTTACTTTATTCTCGAAGTGCGAAACCGAATATCGGAAGTTTTTCATGCTGCCCAAAGGCATCCGTCCGGTTGCCTTTCGTTCCGGTTTAACGTATACAAAGAAAGTACGTTCTGAAACCCTCAGTCGGAACACAACGAGTCTCTTGGCGACTGATTCAAGAGGGATTCTTTCTTTTTCTTCTCTATTTCACGGCCGGCAACGCATCAGTGATGCCTTTGGTGTTTCTGATGTACATGGACGACGATAGCCACTTACCATCAGGTGGATCGTCAGCTCCTTTGCAGGGTATTTCCATAAAAAAGGGTGGTAGCTATCCAGGCGTACCCCATGGAGAAATAATATCAGTCCCTGGTTAATCATGCAGGCAAGCCAAGGTTACCTCGGATATTTTGAAGGTGCTGGTGGCGACGCCGAGCAGGAAGCTCTGCGCCAGCGTGAACACGGTGAGGAAGATGTAGTTCATGGGCGTGGTGCGGCGCACGCCCTCGCAGCACGCCATCGAGATCATGCACACGATCAGCACTGCGATCGCTATCCAGCTGCGGACACTCACAAATATCAGGAAGACAGTTGAGGTACGACCCCAACCATGGGCGTAGCCAGGGGGGGGGGGGGGTTTCGGGGGTTCAAACCCCCCTCGAAAAATTAGGACTGATATTTTTATGTGCTAATAAACCCTTAAATTTCATTTTCCTAGACGTCATTCCGAATCGAATGAGCTATCGCACTTATTTTTAGGAGCTTTGTTTCTATTTAACACGTTTTTGAACTTTTTGACTAAACTAATAATAGATGGCATATATATATAGATAGAAAGTCTCAATTTTCTTTAGGGTTATTTTATGTACTTTAGTCGTTGTATTCCCCCCCTCCCTCCGAAACTAAAACCTGGCTACGCCCGTGACCCCAACGTATTATCACCAGTATGGCCGTGCTTAGGTATGTTATGCAGTAGCGGCACTAGCTAAGCAGACACCGAATTATCAGTAAGACGCGCGCTTACGAAATATTGTATCAATTGAGGTCCTACCCCAACGTATTATCACCAGTATGGCCGTGCTTAGGTATGTTATGCAGTAGCGGCACTAGCTAAGCAGACACCGAATTATCAGTAAGACGCGCGCTTATGATATAATGTATCAGTTGAGGTCCTAACTCCAACGTATTATCACCAGTATGGCCGCGCCTAGGTATGTTATGCAGTAGCGGCACTCACTTAATGGCATGTTTAAGCGGGATTATTAAAATTGATATAATTTATAATTTATAATTTTATTTTTCTTTTTATTTGTGAGCCGATACGAACGCTATATAACAGAATTCATTATAAGTATGAAATGACTACACGTGGTTTTGTTCGTTAAACTCGAGTAGGGAAAAGGGAAGTCTATTGTGTGCTTGTCTGTGTTTTGGACAGTAGGTATGCATCGTATGCATGAAAAAATTTCTGCTAAAAAATGGATGACCCAATGAAGCCAGGTCCTGTTGGGTTCTGTATCAAACCTGATAGAACAAGCTCGTACTTACTCATTGGTGGATCGAAGAATTTTATTTAAGTAGGGCTTGAACTAGCTGAGATTGCTGAGAATAGCCTAACTAGCCGAAAAAAAGAATACCCGTTGAGAATACAAAGTTTACAGGTACTGGTTTACTGGTACTTACAACATGAAGGGATTCTGCCGGACCCATTCGGAGGTTGGCTCGTGGAAGAGGAATAAGGCGATGAATCCCATCGTGATCAACAGCTGGCACATCAAGATGGAGTACACCTGAAATCGAACAATAACGATCGATTACAAATCAAGAAGCGGCAAAATGTTTTGATAATATGAGGAGTTTCTTTCACCCATTCTTCCTTTTAACAGATAAGCTTTACTAAATGTCGTTACGAATAATTTATTTTTTTTATTTTTATTTAATAAACGTGTAATTTGGAAAACTCCAAGGGTTTCCCTGACACAAAAGGAGTCTGAGCTTAACCAGAACCAAGTTAAATATCGGCAATTTTATCACCATACATTTCATTCGTCGTCTAGGGGCCTAGGCACTTGTTTTTAGAGCGGGTATCATAGAATTGATAGAGTAGTTAGTTACCTACTTTACCTTTCTAATAAATGCTCTTCGTATACTCCGTTCGCTGAAGTCGAACCCAGCAACCTGTCCATCTTCGCCGAAAGTCTCGGGGCCTGCGTATGACACTTGCTGGAAATGACACAAGTCCTTTATTACTTAGATACCAATAATTATGTAGGTATGAATATTTTTTCATATCAGCTTTGCAGATCTTATCATGATTTGTTTATTCATCGAAACAAGGGTTAATTAAAATCTATGCTAAATGGCTTTTAAATTTTAAATGGATATCTTATATAATTAAAAGTTAAATACTTTTTAGGTTTTATCACGTCATGGGAGTGGCTATTTTAGAAAATATCACAAATATTCGATTACTCGCGCATAGCTCTAGGCACGACGTTGATGAGTCAGGCAATTGAGTCAGGACCTTTCTTACATCCAATATAAATCTTCAAGTGATTGGCAATGCATATAAAATAAGGGTTTTAAAACGAGAGCAACTTCCCATAGCTTGTTTTTAACAGACTTCAAAAAAAGGATTAGATTTTCAATTTGGTTGTATTTTTTTAATGTTTGATATCTCAGAACTCCTTCATTTATGAACTGATTTGGAAAACCCATTTTTAATTTGAAAGGGAATACTGTCAGATTGGTCCCTTAATTATCAAAATTCATTTCTGTCATGGGATCCATGAGGATATCAGGGAATTCCTCACATATTTTAAGTACGATTTTGATGTAGGTTTTACAAAAGCTGTTTCTTTGAAGTCAGTTATATTTAGATTATTCAGTAATAAACATAAGAATAAAGATTCAACTTACATGAGCCATGTTTGTCGCGTCGTGTCGTTATCACTGATACAGCCGGGCACCAACTGATAAAAATCCTGTTCCACCACAATGATAAGGTAGATCGATAAACCAACACCTATATTACGACGTGATATTTACCAACCTATGCCTTTTTACATTCGTACGTTACTTTACATATTTGCAAGTTCTAGAATAGAGCGATGTGCATCTTACAGAATGTTAGATAAGAAACAATGTGATGAATCGCTTATTGTCATTGCTTGTTTACAACAACAAATGTTCACACATCACTAAATGTGTAACGATAGGACCAAAATATTGTTTCAACGTTCAAGGAGAAATGCTAATTTAATTTCAATATACTCGTACCTATTGACTATTAACTAGTAAGCAATAGTAAGAAAAACGGTTCTATTCTACAGTCTACACTCACTGAATGTTAAAGTAAATAATGTCGTTAAACTGAAACAACTTGGATAAGATCTTTTATCGTCTGATCTTGAAAATGAATCAGACTGCGCGGCCGTGTTTCGATACGGATCAGCGAACTTTATGAAACACCTGCCTATTGTTACAGCAGCTATGTCTACTCTTCTTTCACAATAAAGAATATACCACGATCACAGTAAACTATTTAGGTAATTACAATACCGTAAACTTCTACTACGAAAAGACTGACCCACCATCCCGATCCCATCCATCCATCCCGATCTTAGGAGAGGGACAGTTAGGTAACTATAGCCAGCTACCGCAGTGGCGTAGCTATCGCCGCATCAGTATTTGATTCATAAAATAAATAAAAAAATTAAGAACCCCATTGGACCGGGGGCCCCTCAATAAATATTGATAAAATTACAGGGCCTGACCAGAGTAAGCTACGTCATAACTTTATAGTGCTCCTTCGATAGGTAGGATAACACTGTGCAGTCCAGATTCCGTTGATTTGCCTGAGCAATAGGCGTGCTGTTGGTGGTGTAGAGGATATACCGCTCCAAAGCTCCGTCTCTGAGATCTATGTCGCAGAGACGTTTCAAGATCTTAAGCAGGAATGAAGTGAGGCTTATTGGCCTTTATGATTTTGGCTGCGTGTAATCACTCTTACCTGGTTTGGGTATGAATACCACTTTCACTTCTCTCCATTTTTCCGGGACATAACCATACAGTAGGCAGGCCCTGAATATTTGTACCAAGTGTGGTGCTATGGTGTTTTTGCACCACTGAAGTAGTCCCAGAAAGATGCCGTCTAGGCCTGCTGTTTTAAAAGGTGAGAAGTTGTTGATTGCCCAAAGAACTTTTTCTAGGGTCACAATTCTTTCGGCAGTGGTGACGGCTTCAGCGCTTGGTGGTCTAAACTCTGGCTGGTCCGCTTCTTCCCAGTCAGTGGTTCAAGTGATGTCACATCCTGGGAAGTGTGTTTCGAGTAACAACTGACACATCTCGCTGGGTGTAGTTGTGTAAATGTTATCCTGTTTTCTCAGAGAGCCTAGGTTCCTACACGATTCACTCGAGAGGATGGTCTTTACTCTGGCCGCCTGAGTATTGATACGAGCGTTGCCTTTCGCGAATTCGTTTTTTGTAAAAACTTTGCCAACGTTTGTAGGCATCCCAGTCAGCATCTTTTCGCGTGTTTTTTGCTCTATTAAACAGTTGGCGTAGTTTTTGTCGCATCCTCTCAAGTTCCGGTCCCCACCATTCATTATGGTTGGCAGTTCCCTTTGAGGGCGCTGTTAGTGGACAGGTTTTTGTAAAGCTGTTTATTGATGTTTCTGTTAGGTTAGTAACGTGATTCTCTATGTCCGCAGGTTCGCAATACCCCGCCGGAATCGTTTCGAGGTTCGGACTTGTGGATATAAGCGAACCAAACTTTGTTGAAATGTCCTTCCTTATCCACGGCTCCTGCATAAGGGCGACGGTTTTGTTATTCACCTCCAGCATCCTTCGCAGGGTAGCCGCCGCGGCTTGTTTATGCTGGAGGTTGACTTGTAAGAAGTCAGTACAAGTTGGGCGAGGAGTAGCGAAAGGACTGCTCAACTCCTGGTCCGTGTTCAACGGAGCGTCCTGGTCTATCAGTCGCGCGATATCCTCTGCCAGGTCCCCGAGATCGGTTTCCACAACAGAGGGAACCGGCAAGCGATCCGATGTCCCGCTGTGTTCACCTGCCGTTCCCTGCCTTACGGCTGGGTTCGGCTGGCGCACTGGCGCCCCGGCCATTCCTTGCCTTTCGGCTTGGTTTGGCTGGTTCGCTTTGGACGCAGACGCATCCGCCCCCTGAGCCGCGCACACACTCGGCTTTTCAGCGGAGCGGTTTTCGCAAACCCTAGGGGCAGACGCAGCCTCAGCCGGGTCGGGCGGGGTATCCTGCAACCTTCCCGTGCTGCCGAAGAACCGGATGTAGGCGTTGCCCAGTTTGTAGCAGAGCCTGCGCCCCCTCGCTAAGATACCGGGGATTTGGTCGACCGGAATACCGAGCACCAGGAAGGTTCCCGGCGGGTCCCCTTTGTGGCGCTCGATATTGTAAAGCGACCATCTGCCAACCTGGTACCATTTGTTCTGGCCGGCCAGGATCTGCTGGATCCTTTTTGGTTCCTCCGAACAATGTGGTAGCAGGACGGCAGACTTCACCCGTCTGGGGATGTCCGATTGCCGCTTTACCACCAGCCGTGTCCCCGGAATTGGTGACACAAGAGTGGCTACCGTGTCTTTAAGCCACTCCACGTCCTTTTTGTCCTCGCACTGGAGTTTTAACACTCCTTCACTGTGGAAGGGTTTCCCTCGGAAGGAGGGCCAGTACGGGACCTGTTGTGCATATGCTGGTGACTCAGCTAGTTTTTCAATCCTGGATTCCAGCAGGCCCTTGACGCCCTCCACCTGTTCGGGTGTAAGGTCGGTAAAAGGCTCCGCCATCACCGCGACAAATAGGTCACATAGGGCCACCGAGTCTGCGTAAGTGATGGCTTCGCTCACCCTTCCCGTGGAGGCCTTCACGCGCTTTGCAACGCTGTGGATCGGCGATTGTGTATCGTCAGGGCGAGGGCGTTTGGATCCCTTAGCCTGACCACCTTGGGCCTTGGCTTCAGGTGTAACCTTCGCCTTGCCATGACGACGCCGCTTGTTCGCATTGGGCGTGTAGGGTTTACCCTTCGCAGCCTGACCAGATTCGGCTGTCTTTTCGACGCGTTGTCCTGATCCTCCCTGGCTTCCACCAGAGCGGCTCGACGTCTCCGCGCCTACTGAGGCATGTGGGGCCGTTGCCGGTCCTCCGAAACTGGTTGAAGGAACGTTCTTTGCAGCTTCAGCGCTGCGTTGTTTAAGCTGACGTCTCTGTTTATGAGTGCCGCGTCTGCGTTTGTGCACCGTCCATTCCTGTTCGACGGCCCCTGGGGAGCCGGATGGAATGGAGGTTGCGTTGTTAATACAGGGCGATTTCGAAGAACCGGCATCCTGTTGTCTGGCGATCAGTTGATCAGTCGGGTCTTTACTCTTACGTTCCATAACGTTAGATAGACTTTATTCATTCTCCGTGGCGTCCCACCCTCCAGGGAGCCCGCAGATGGGGATGTTCATCCGAACACCAGGACCTACCACAGAGAGTATAGGATCCGGGGTCCGCCATGCAGCGAGCCTGCACGATGCGAAGAGGTCTACGGTTGTCGGGCCGAGATTTTGACCCGTACTCGCCATAGGCTCCGCGCCTCGCCGGCTGCGCACTACATGACCCCGTAACCCTCGCCAGATACCCTTAAGGGGTACCTTTGCCGATTACCTTAGGTTGGCTAATCCCAAGGCCATCGTTTTGGTGGAAATCCAGACCAAAGAGGGCGTGTTGCCATCCCAGGTAACTACTACCCGACCCGGGGTAGGCTCAACCCTCCAGGACTCCTTCATCCCCCCGCACGACGCTCAACTACGCACGGCACAACACGTAGGTGGGCTCAAGCTCACTCCATAGCGGAGAGGCCGGTCTGACTCGCCCACTGGTCCGGACCTAGGGTAGGAAGGAATAGGGAAAGGGAAGGATAGGTGGTGTGAAAAGGAAGATTGGTAAGTTAGGGTGGGAAATAGGAAATGTGGGATATTACCGCCCAGGAGGGCAAGGGATAGGACAGTAATAGCTAGGGAAGCCGGGGTCGCATACCCGTATACTATACCACAACTACCGGACAGGTAATTTGGGTAAGTATCCCATGACTGTGGAGGCACGGAAGGACGTGAAGGACGGGTTAACAATACAAACAACAATTTAGTAGACATCTATCACAGAATTTATTCCAATTCAATACATCATAATATCATATTCGATAAACACAAATATCTCTGCTTCGGAACGGCTTGACTTAGTGTCTGTGCTAAGTATTGACAATGCTCTGTTTAAAATATTGTGTAAATAATGATTTTAATGTAACTTGGAATATTTTAAAGAACATCTTCGGGATTTTTCCAGCAATTCGTGTCGGCAACAAAAAGTGGTCGTCACTTTGAAAATTGATAATGTCACTGATGCGTTGTCGACCGGCAAGTATTTACAGTACCTACATGCTAGTCATTAGTAATTAGTCAATCAAGATTATAGAAGATTAGTAACTTAGTGCGCTTTAAAACTTACTACAACAAAACCACTAACTACCGGTGGGATTGTAGTCAAGCATTAACTCGCAATAAGTATAAAATAACTACAAAAAATTATAATTTATAACAGAGCTCTGTCAATACTAAAATGTTCATAAATGTAACAACGAATATATTATATAGTTATACAGTACAATTATTATACTAATCCACAATTGTATAATTGTACAATTATACAGTTTTTAAACCTATAAGTAGTAAGTTAAGTTGTTAAGCAATAAAAAAACAACAGTTCTGACAGTGATGTTACTAATCCTAAAAGTATTCGTGAATATTCGAAAATACTGCCAAGCTATAATTTTATTAAACTAAATATAACAATAAATATCAACCATTATACCCTTTGTGTATGAAACAAAGATACAAAAACTACTATAAAGAAATTAATAAATACGTGCTACTTAAATAAAAACACGAAATTCTCGGATTTCCACATACAAATCATTAGGTTATACTTAAATCAGGAGGTATAATGGTCAAGTTCCAAATCTTTATAATTCTTAGGAACAATTAATTTCTTAAGATTTATTTTGTTGTGGCAAAGAGTACAACCAAAAACCCTCCCAAAAACCTAACATAAATAATGTATGCCCTCAAAATAATTATGTATTAATGTTACTTTATTGTCCGTACAAAGTCTTGTACAAAAAAATCCTATTCAATATTCTACACATTCTGAGATACAAGCATCTTAAATAGAGTTGCCACATTTATGAGTTTCAAAATACTTTCAATTTTAAAGCCAATAAGACAGTGTCTACACTGTTAGCTACATATGAAACTTATTGTAATGAGTCAAATGACAGCAATGAAGGAATAGTGTAATGGTGGTCACTCACGGTCATTCCATCGCGTCATTTTTGGAGCCACGCCAAACGACATATGTCAAAATGGCGCGATTGGACATACAAATTTTTTAAATCACGCCATCAGTTTTTCACATTCACGATCAAATTTTGGCTGTATATCACGCCATTTGACGCGATGGACTGACCGTGAGTGGCCACCTTTAATGTCACCTTATTCGAGAAAAAAGGGGGCTTCCCTTTTAGGCTCGCATTTCGGCTTAGGGCGTCGCTTGGAAGAGGACATCGGGGCGAAGCGATAAGTGGGTAATGTCATGCGTCACAACTTTGCTACTTGCGTGGATGCTAGGCATTAGGCTTTGTTATTTCGCTTTGCATGTCTTTATCTCGCACATACATAGCTAAGATTACGCAAAATATGTATTTAAATATAGTGATAAATCCTATTAGAAAATAAGGTAATAAATAAAAGGTTTGTAGTTTACTATACAAATACATATTATTATATTGGAATTTTCTGTACTAATGTAATAGTTTGACACTGTCATTTAACTCAATACAATAAAGTTAGGAGTACTTATAATTTTTATATACACATATATTATTTTGTAATTGAAGTTATAATTATTTCTAATTTATGATGTCACAAATAGGGAGTATATAATGACATTAATTTACGAACAATGATAGTTATATCAAGATCTATAGTATTCAAATCGGTAGAATACATATCAAAACCTTTATAGATAGGTACAATATTTTTAAATATTTTTCATTTATTACAAAATGTGATTGAGAAATATTATTAATGTGACACACAATATCGTGTTTTATTTAACGCATATTGAATAATAAATCCCGTAGTAGAATTAAATTTTATATTACATTTATGGTTTAAATAAAAGTTCTAATACGCTATAATATTACCATAGATAACAAACTTAAAAAAAATACTACTAATTATCCACTCGAGAAAAAAGAAAGTATAATTTTATTATTTTCTACTTCAAAATGTTTTTGGAATCATAAGACGTTTGATTCTAAAAATATTTAATAAATAGAAATAAAACATTTTATACACATTGCTATTCCACGGGTGTTATGTCGAAAATGCACCATACAACTAAATATGTATGATTTATTTTATTTAAAATAAAAAAAAAACTCCAAGGTTTGATGTATATGTTTAAGTTTCGGAATGCCTACCGGATTCGTTTAGACGCACCATCCAACATTTAAATAGGAATAAACTGTATTTTAAAAGTGTATTACTTATTAAAGTTACATTTTATAAAGTAGAAATTGCAAATAATAAGGGTTGAGTCCTTGAGTTTCACACGACTACGACGAAGTTAAATTCTGTCTTATATGGTAACAGTAAAATATAATCTTTTTTCTCATCCTGGTTGAAATAATCTTTTAACAGCTGGACTTATCACTTGCAAAACTACTTTACAAATTATAAATTTGTTATAATCATATATCTTAATTTTCAGCAAGCTTTTCAAACGCAGTTTCATTTATTCAATACGAAATCTCGTGCGCCTTATTAAATAAATAGTGGCCATAATCTTTAATAGCAAGCCTTTATCAAAGCAAAGCTTCCGGTTAAAATTTGTAGCAATGTGACATAAATGCAAAATTGACTATCACCTAAAATTTAAAGATGGATATATTCAAAAATATATGCTACATCTAAACAACAATGACATTAATATTTTGTACACTTTGCTTTTCCATGTCTGGGTGCGTTTATATAGAAGTCAAATTCTGGTCTGTAAGTAACAAAAGTACAATATGAGTTTTTTTAGTATTTTATTAAAATCTTTGCGTTATTTTATACTTTTTACACACCATTAGCATGAAATCCATTAACAAAACAATAAAATTACCGTTATTGTAATGAAAAAAATTTTAAGCTAGTAAATTATCAAATAAAATAATACCAAACCATCATAGAAAATAAATCTTATTCAAGAACAGGACGCTTACTCACTGATAAATCACAACATAATTATAGTAATAGTGGCCTATTAGAATAAAAGCCAATTATTTAATTAGTAACCTTAACAAATCCAATTATAATAGGAATGGACAATGAACATTTTTCTGTGACTGGACATTGCGACCGCCCTACGGCCTTGACATGAATTAAATAAAAGGGATGTAGTTAAAAGAAAAAGAAAACTAAATAATTTATGTAGGCACATTCAAGTCTTCAGGACAAAGTTGTATTCAGTAGTAGCGCGTCAAGTGTAGATAAGGCGTGCTACACACGACTCAATATGTATAAAGTTGCCGAAAAGGTGGCCGGCCGTCTTTGCTGATCGACTAGAGTCGAATACTGTTCGAACTATTTGAGTCTTTGAATGTTATTCGAAAAATACTGCCGAATCGAACGTGGCAAATGTGTGTAGCACGCTTTACTAAAATGATATTTTTTTATTGTAAATGGACTCACTTTTGGTGTTTAGACATGGTTTAGACTTAAATTTTCAGACAACAAAATTGAGAGAATCTTGACAGTTGACATTTGACAGACAGTCAACTTGACATTTAGTTCGTTTGACATTCTTTGTAAGTACCCGTAGAGTTGAAATATTTAATTTTCGTAATGATATTCAATCAACATAATTACTTTATTTCCTTATGAGCCAATGACAAGTTTCATATTAACCGATGTTACAAATTCTGTACACCATAAAACTAATTATTAACATTTCAAAGGTGTGTATTCCTGATAGAAAACAATTTGTTTTGTTTTTCCCGGTGTTTATAATTTTTCAGTGATCTGTGAGTCTACATGGATATATTATCTATGTCCTTATCAAGTTGACGTATCATTGAGTTGTCGCATCGGTTAACATGAAGCACAAAAATAAACATTATAACAACGCGACGTAGCCAAGTCAATTCGCTCAAATATTGTCACCTTTTTTTATAATAATATGGGGTGCTATTAATCCCACACATAATAAATAGAAAAAAAAACCATTTCTTTTCAACGTGATAAAGTTTCAAACTGAAATAATTATACAATTAATATCGGACCGGACACTTCTTAAAATAATCACGATATGCTTCAAATTGACCGAACAATAATAATAATTCAAAATGAAACTGTCGCATAGCATATCGGCAAAAATAATTGAGCGAACCGAATATACATGAGCCTCAGCTCAATTAATCTCTGGTGGCTCCGATGATGGTCAGGATGTACATGAAGATATTGATGATGTCCAGGTAGAGGTTGAGTGCTGCGAAGACGTACTCCTCGGGGGAGATGGTGTACTTGTGTTTCCCGCCCATCATCAGCTGCGTGTCGTAGATGAGGTATATGGAGAACAGCAGGGCGCCGATGGAAGCATAGACCAAGGTCACGATAGTATTCTTCGGGATGAATATCGCGATCAGACCTTTAAGGCGATAAGAGATTGCAATAAGTTGCAGACGCCGATAGAAGAGATATTCTGACGACCCTGTAGCCTAGTTGGTAGCGACCCTGCCTGCGAAGCGAGGGGTCCTGGGTTCGATTCCCGGCCGGGGCAGATATATATGTGACACAGATATTTGTACTCGGGTCATGGGTGTGATTGTGATGTGTTACATGTGTCGTCCATGCCACCCGCGACACAGGTAATAACCTACTGCGGGGGTATGAATGGGTCAGCATTTATTTATTATTCTTCTAGAATTGGTGCGCGCAATACAGTCAATAATCGAGTTAGGTATGCACGGAATAATACAAAGTTTCCACTTTTCCCATACAAAAAATTGAAGATCATATAGTCATCAGAAAAAAAATTAGCGTAGTGGAACACGCTGTGTATCCACTAGTCTATACTGCCGACCTCAAACTAAAAGGCGGTTAAGTGTAAAAGTTAAGTGTAAAACAGTTTTTGAAGTGGAGCTAAAAAACAGGGGATTATTTTGAAATCGTGCAAGTGATTCTCTATAAACAATTGTTAATGTTGTCATATTATGTCAAACTCAAAAGATATATTATATTTTTTTGAACTTTAATAAAGTTCAAAAAAATATCAAAAAATATTAATAAAGTAAATATTGGCCAGATGACATTTAGCCGCCTTTTAGCTTGAGGACGGCAGTATAATAAACAATGAGTTTGACTCACCAAACAGCATGAGTACCACGGTAGCGCACAGCAACGCCCCTCCCATGACGGTGAAGTCGAACCGGGTCTGCATGGCGAACAGTGTCAGCGCGAGGCAGATCGCCGCCGTGATGCCCACCGCCATCATCACCTGAAAACAGCAATCGGTCATTATAATCTTGGATTTTCGATACTATGTCACTAGTACCACAGAATACATAATAGTCTATTGGTACAGAAGTCACACCGCAAAATCATTTAGATAAATAGCGAGTCTTGCTCCGACACAAGAAAGTGTAATAATTAAGGTCACACAGCGCTAATCGTCAACAGACGTTGAGATCTAAACGTTGCCTCTCTTTCTAATGATAACTCTTATCCTTTCTGACAACGTCAGGGTTGTCTTCTCTTTCTTTTTGTGATGACATGTTTGATAGACTATGGTGATAGATTACGAATATATGACACGGCGTGGCAGCCCTTCTGAAATTGGCCCGACACGTCGAACGCGGCACGTACTTGTAGCATCATACCAAAAGTGCGGAGTGCGCCAGGCCTGCTAGTACTTAAGAGTTCTGTATAATGTTCAAATATGAAGTTTATTAGTTCACACTTGGTCAGCGTGGTTTGTTCACATGTGCATCGCCTTCTATGTGTGTGTATGTATGTTTGTGAGTGTACCTTTATGTGCGTGTATGCGTATGCGTACGTGTTTATATACAAGTGCGTGCATGGATACGTGTGCGTCCGTATTCACGTATATAATAATAAATAAATAACGCTTCACGCTCATAGCCCCACACTAGGATTCCCTGTGTCGTGGGTGCTATGAACAACACTCTACACAAGGACATTCACGCCCAGACCGAGAACAGAAATTCAAACTCATCATTCAAATTTCCGCCTCGCTGGGAATCGAACCCAGGACCCTCGGTGCGGCGATCCAGCATTGTAACCATTGCACCACACGGGTCGTCTATATATATATACTAGCTGCCCGGACAGACTTTGTTCTGTCAAAAGGTTTTTTTATTTATTTTGAGATGTAAGCTATCCTATCTATCAAGTTGGATCAAACTGCACACGGTGTGAAAATTTAATTAAAATCGGTTAAGTAGTTTAGGAGTCCATCGCGGATAAACAACGTGACACGTAATTTATATATATTAAGATGTATGTGTGTGTGTGTGATACTGGTGTATGCGTATAAGTATTTAGTTATACGTGTGTGTGGATGCCTGTGTGTGATACTGACCGCTTTACTGTCGTACAAGCTGCTAGTCATCCCCAGTAAGAAGCTCTCGGCGACCGTGAACAGCCCCAGGAAGATGAAGTTCATGGGCGCCTGTCGCCGCACGTTCCCGCAGCAAGCCATCGCGATCAGACACACGAACATCACCACGAACGCGATCCAGCTGCCAACAACACACAACACTATTACATTCATCTCTTTAGCTTTTGCCCGCGGCTTCGTCCGCGGTAGAGATTGATTTTTTACAAATCCCACGGGAACCCTGAACTTTTCCGGGATTAAAAGTAGCCTATGTGTTAATCCAAGGTACAGGGTTGGAAAAAATCATGATTTTTTTAAAAAATCGAAAAAATCACGATTTTTAAAAAAAATCCTAATTAATCACGATTTTTTTGATTTTTTTATTTTATTTTAAAATATTTTTGCGCAAAACAGAACGCGCCCTCAAGGATTGCGCGGACACAGCGCGGGGATTTCTCTTTTGTCTGTCATGTGAATGCCAAGCAAATGTGCAAAAGCAAGTGAATGCAAATTCTAAATTTGTTTTTAGGGTTCCGAAGTAAAATCGGAACCCTTATAGTTTCGTCATGTCTGTCCGTCTGTTCGAAGCAAAGCGCCGAAACTCTTAATGCTAGAAAGCTGTAATTTGGAACGGATATACATATAAATTATTAAAACTCCAAAATTGTAGAAAAAAAATATTGAAAAACATTTTTTTGCAGGGTACCTACCTCCCCTACAGGTATGAGGATGATTTTTTTATTCGTCGCGTACCCTATAGTGTGGGGTATCGTTGAAAAGGTCTTTCAAAAATGTTATGGGTCTTCTAAGACCATTTTTGGAATTAGGGGTCCGTTTGTGAAATATTTGCCTTTAAATTGCTAATTTTGGTTAGAGTCAAACCGTTCATTCCCACTAGTTCTACTGCTTAGTTCTATCGTAGAACTAGTGGGAATTTTTTTTCCCACTAGTTCTACCGTAGAACTAGTGGGAACAAAAACCGTATCTACATTTTGTTCCCACTAGTTCTACGATAGAACTAACCAGTAGAACTAGTGGGAATGATCTAGTTCTACGATAGAACTAACCAGTAGAACTAGTGGGAATGAACCTGTATATCTACCGCTTTGTTCCCACTAATTGTAATTGTTATTCCGATCGTCGGACGAGTGGGATTTTTTTTCTCATTAGTTCCACGATCCAGATAGAGAGGCACGATCGGCTACGATCGGCGTATCGTAGCCAATGCCGCAGGCGAGCCGTAGGCGATCGTAGTTGAGTGGAGCGGAACGGGGCGGGGCGGAGCGGGGCGGGGCGGGGCGGAGCGGGGCGGGGCGGAGCTGAGCTGAGCTTTGTCATGACGTTGTCACGTTAAACTACCGTCCGTAAACTGACTTTACAGACAACAATTTTTTTGTCAAGAATTATAATTATTAGAATTAGCTGATGATCCATTCGCACCACCCTTTTGAGTGGATTTATTTCAAAAAATATAATTCTTTTGACAGTAGAACGGTTCATTCCCACTAGTTCTACTGGTTAGTTCTATCGTAGAACTAGTGGGATTTTTTTTTTCCCACTAGTTCTACCGTAGAACTAGTGGGAACAAAAACCGTAGGTATCTACATTTTGTTCCCACTAGTTCTACGATAGAACTAACCAGTAGAACTAGTGGGAATGAACGAGTGGGACCAGGGGGGGACCCCCCCGTCGGCTAAACGGTTGGAGTTGGACAATAAATATTAGTCGATAAACGTACTACTTCGGAACCCTACATTGCGCGTGGCCTGACACGCACTTCCCCGGTTTTTATATGTGGATTTCTGTGAAAGAAAGTGAAATTACACATTTTTGATTAAATCATTGATTTTTATTGAAAAAATCATTTGATTTAAATCGTGATTTAAATCAAAATGATTTATTCATGCCAACCCTGCCAAGGTATAGGCTATCTCCATTCTAAACAGCCAAATCGGTTAAGTAGTTGTGGCGTGAGGAACAAACATGTAAATATCTTTAAAGACTTTCACATTTACAATATTTGTAGGACACAGTCATACAGTTTTTCGACTAACTGTCTATATCTATGACTGAAAAACTAGTTATGTTATAAATAATAGCACTACTCACAACATGTAGGGGTTCCTCGCTACCCATATCTTGGTGGGAGTGTGGAATGTGAAGAGAGTGACAAAGGCCAAAGTAACGGTCAGTTGGGTCATCAGTATGGCGTACACCTGAAAAGGATATCACATTAAACCATTGCGGGATTTAATACATGTACAGTACGGCCGACGTATCTTGGCACGTCTGAACTTCGCGCAGAAGGCTGCGCAGTAACACAATTCAGTAATGCTCGGTACACGACGTATTATGTTTCAGTCACACGTTAGCATGTTCGTGTCGCCATCTCTGTCTTACATGCGCTAAAGTTCGCAGAGCCTATGTTCAGACGCGCCATGATACGTCGGCCGTACTGTACCTCAAGATTTTTACTTCTAGAATCACGAAAACATATACCAACTGGATATCTTTCTAAAATGCAATTGATTACAGCGCTCTTTCTCTTATTAGTGTATACTAGTATTTTTTGGCTTTAATATCTGTTTAGTTTAGATATAATAATAATAATTTATTTCAGATAAATTCCCTATTTTGGGTTAGTAAAAATTTACCTTATATCTAGTGTTAGAACTTACATAATATTCAATATTGACAATAATTGCAATTAAAATTAAAAAAAGTTAGTTTCACTCTTTCTTCTTTCATTCTTCCCGCTATCATCATACATACATGCCTGAACTAATTAATAAATTAAATTACATTACATTAAAAGCCAAAAATTTACGTGAAGTTTCAAGAGTAGTCTGAATACTTTGACTACACTTACCATTAGGTGGAATTGTTGTCTAACATTAACTTATTTTGTGTAAAAATAAGAGTGAATATTAATATTTTATAAACAGGAGAAATAATGATATTACCTTCCGGATGAAGGCCCTCCGTATGCTCTGCTCATTGAAATCGAAGCCTTTGACGTCACCATCTTCGCCAAGAGTGCCACCAGGCCCGTAGCCGCCAGCGGGCTGGAAAATGAAATGTTAATGAGTTGTGAAGTCAAGTAACAATGCGTAAAAACTTTATGAAGAAATGTCCATCAGTCAACCGTGGGCAGGATATGAATAACTCTCATATTTTGGGAATAGACTAGAGTGGTAGGGACAGTTAAGTCCGGTCTACACGCATTAAGTAGTTAAGTAGATAACTAAATTTTAAGTAAATTAATACGTGTAAACAGCAGACAGTGTAGACAATTTAGTAACTTTTTAGTTAAAATTTAGTTAACTTAATAAGTGTAAACTGAACATTATAGACTGTGAGGTATATTGAGAAAGTAAAGTAGGGTACCATTTACGAGTAACGCTAATTCGAAGTAATTCAAACAATTACTATACTGTGTAATTAAATAAGAACTTCGACGAAGAAATCGACTAGTAGTTAAGTGTAGCGGACACAACAACTTACTACAAAATGTATAAATTACACCTGTTCTTCCAGTTATGTTAAGTTTACTATACTTGAAAACAAGAAAATTTTACGAGAATTATTGGTTGCCTATTTAGAACAATTACACAATATATAAGGATATTGTGTTTCTATCCAACTTACTTTCAAACTGAACCCGATCGTATCCATTGCAACACATTATTATCAATACTCATAAATTTAAATCTCAAGACAATATACATTAAAATGTCTCAGGCACAGCCATAGAGAGTTTCTAAGTCACATACATACTGACATGCATATTTAATCTACTATTCTATTTATTCGTTAAAAAACTACAGTCAAACAACCCTAAATTGAACTTCAATTTGAATTGATTCACCAGTATGCTTATTAGTTTTTTTTAAATAATATAATTTATTGTCCCTCTGATTTTTTATGTTATTTATGTTTTTTTTTATTATAAAAATATAATAAATAAATACTCATATAACAATCACAATTAAAACTTAACACATTATTATTATATGTATTTCTATTTATTTTGCTGTGCCACTGCTCTCATGATATACTCATATTATGCTTAATAAATAAGGTAATAAACTATTATCGGTTTTCATTTACTTCAATGGAATGGAATTAGCTTACCTCACCATAACCCGCACCCCCGGGATATCCTGGCTGGAACCCTGGCTGAGGAGGTGCATAGCCCCCTTGGGGGTAGCCACCCTCTTTAGGGAAACCTTGCGCCGGGTATCCCCCTGGAGGTGGGTACCCTCCCTGAGGATAACCCCCTGGAGGTGGGTACCCTCCCTGAGGGTACCCCCCTGGAGGCGGGTACCCCCCCTGAGGATAGCCTCCTTGCGTCGATTGATCTGCATAGCCAAAGATATATGGAAATTAGTATTATGTTTAGTACAAGTATGGCACATCTAACATCGACGCGTGAAGTCACACAGCTATGGATGCATAGAATAGACATCAAATAGAAATAGCATGGGAAGTGTAGAGTAATAACAACTAGAAACCTCCTTTAGTTCAATTAACCAAGTATTTTTAACCGACTTCAAAAAAAGGAGGAGGTTGTCAATGCGACTGTATTTTTTTTTATGTTTATAGCTAATAGTATCAGGCGTTACTTTGCGGAAATCCATTGTTATTAAGTTAGTATTAGTCTACTTTGCAACAATCCGCGTTTAACATGTATGATGGTATATGTATGATGGTAGGGAGGTGCCACGCATGTTTTAAAGTATATACCATCATACATGTTAAACGCGGATTGTTGCAAAGTAGACTAATACTTTTTTATGTTTGTTACCTCAGAACTTTGGACTGGGTGAACCGGTTTTGATGATTCTTTTTTTAATCGAAAGCAGGTGCTTGTCATGTGGTCCCACATAAATTTGAATGAGATCTGATAAGTACTTTTTGAGTAATATTGAAGTCGGTTATTTTTTGTTAGTAAAATTTAGATTTTATTGGTGTTTCTAGTTGATATTATTCTGAAATGAGAATCAGTGTTCGTGAACTTTGCATTTCGTGCATTTGCACAGTGCAGTCTTTCTGTCATCTTACAAATCGAACTCATAGTAGAATCCGAGGTAAGATTATTGTTGTGTATAGACTGGAGTCTAATATTTGAATGTACAAAATTACCCAATAGGTATTTTTATACTATGTAAACATACAATCAACGAATTGTCAATCACTTAAGTTACAACACCGATGCAAAAGCGACACAGGAAAAAGACGTTTTAGCATTTAGGTCACCTAGGGTATCACAAAATGCAGTTTATCTTCGTGTAAGAAGCCATACAGTGTTTTCTTGAGAGAGTAGTTATTTTGTCTTACAATCTTGTGCTGATAAATGAGAGACCACATAAAAATGTATTAAATTGCTGTGCTATTTTTTTGAGATGGTTGTTTATGCTCTGCCAGTATTAGTAGTATATCTACATTATCGATGACTTTGCCTGAATATCATCGAATGACCACAGATTCAAGGATACATAAAATTATTGAATTATGTATTATTATTATGTGATTGTGAATGCAATATAATTGCCATGCACACAAGGAAAATCTTTTTATTTTATAATAACAACGAAAGCTGAATTTATTGCTATAGAGACACAATTAACAATGTAGGAGCGAAGTATAAAAAAATTAAATTATAAAATAGGATAGTAAAATAAACCAATAAAAATATTATGCTTCAATCCATCGGCCCCTAAAGAGTCTTGCTTGCCTCATCATAACTGAGGAGGCTTAGATCATACTCCACCACGCTCCTCCACGGTGGATTGGTGGAAGGGTGAGTGGACGGCTTTGAGGCCATCCATAAATGACGTCACACTAATTTCATGACTTTTTAACCCCTCCCGCCCTCCTTGTCACAGCTGGTCACATTTGTGAGAGCTCCCCCACGTGTGACGTCACAAATTATGACATTTTACACCTAGAAATTATTAAATTAAAACAGAAGTTCCGAAATAAGTTTTATTTTCATTAATTGTTTTTTTTATTTACTTATACATACCAATTATTCGATGTTGAAATGTGACGTCACGAAATTTAGCACCCCCTCCCGACACTTGTCACACAATGTCACACTACATCGACCCCCCCCCCCTCCTCCCCCTGACTTGTGACGTAATTTATGGATGGCCCCGTTACGCGTCTTCCGAGGGACGGAGGCACTCAAGAAATGCTGCCACTAGCAGCCACCCATCCACCTACCGACCAAGCCCACCGTTAATTGATTTGACACAAGCCGGCCGGCTACAACCGCTTCATAATAAAGCGCATTTATCATTAAAATTAATCCGCACTGGAAAAGCCTGGTGGAGTATGCTATAGACTTAATCTAGCCTTCAACTAGTACCAGATTTTTCTTCATAATTTAGGTCCTGTAGACATATCCTAGATTTTTTGCAAACTATCCAACACAAAAAATCTACAATTTAAATAACATATAAACACCTCTACCTTGCGACATTGTATCAACAAAATCCAACAATATAAACACCAACAAACACGCAAATATATTAAAAAATAATTACAGCGTGCAACGTAAATACACAATCTCTGTAAACAAAATATACTAGATATTCAAGGAAACAGTCTTGTAGACTGATGAGTGGTGACCCAGTCACCCAGTGCATTTCATTTCAGACGTATTAATTTCGTATCAGTAGACACTAGAACCTTCGCACTTAAGACATTATCTGCACAAAATAAAGCTCAAAATCGCTTGACACAATTATAAGACGGGGTGCCCGTGCCACACATGCGTACTGAGAAGTAAGATCTTTTCACAATAAATTCGTAATAAAGTTTCACTGTTATGTGGTATTGTGTTCTTTGCTTACAGTAATAAAGTTCAAATTTTAATGTACTGCCACACGCTATGTATGTGATAGCAAGGACGTGATTACGTAATAAGTATTAATTACATTAGAGATGGACCTCCCTTGCCGGTTTTGTCTGACATTCTACGAAAACACGTAGCATGTACGCCTCATTTTATATCACCCACGGTATTTTATTGAGCAAAGCCGATTAAATTAAGGTGTATGATGACGTCATGTGTATTGTTTTACCAGAACCAGTATGTGTATTTTCTAGTGACGTGAAGGTTTCATTTACTTCTACTCTTTGTGATTTGATTACTTTAATCAAGTGTTTGGTGTAAAGGTTGAGGCAATGGAATTTGAAAGTCAGTGAACTCTGCACTAGATAATAAGATTCTTAACTAGCTTGCTAGCTACCATTCGAGTAAAGGCCAACTGTGACATATTTTAATGTGTTTCGGTTTGGAAAACCGGCTTAAATCCGGTTTCGTGGTTTAGTTTTCGGCTGCAGAGGGTCTATGACGCACTAGGTGTTAAAAAGTTCAAGCAGGCTAGACCAGAGTATTCGAGTTCGAAAATAGATCAAACTCCAAATGACTACAGTGATTAGGTACACTAATTCTAGCAGTCATAATTAAGTACCAAAATATTGAGATAAAAATGCCTCTATTATTTTTCGAACACATCGTTTTTTTGTTCGAAATGTAGACTTTTAGATGACAGCACAGTAGCGGCAACTCGATTAGCGAGTCATGCAAGGTCATCATGAAATAAATTTCCTTTGCATGGTGGATACCATACTATGTTCCAAGCCTTTGATTCAGACAGTAAAAAAATGCCCTGGATTTGAGTTCAGATTTAGACTCATGAGTCATTATTATTTTTAACTTTCGACACAGAATAAATTACTTATAGCAAAAGAGATATTTAAAAGATGCTCTGTGCTAAGTGGATCACTGTGCTATTAAGTATACCTACTTAACACTCTCAACATCGTCAGCCATTGGGCGCATATTATGAGGCATTATGTGCATTGCAAATGTTTTTTTTTAAATCAACGGGTTCGATTCCTGGCTAGAAATATTGATTTTTCAAAAATGTAATTATGCAGTTTTAGTTTTCATCAAAATCGGCCCCGAGACTCCTTTGAGCATTTTTGGCTATTCCTCGTAGTTTGGGATTTGGACCTCCACGCACACTTGTAAAATTCACCCTGTATATTAATGGATAGGATAGTAGGATAAATTAAAATAAATACTATATTATAGTCAATGTTTCACAGTTGCTAGGCAACTAACCTGAAGCTTATCAGGATTATGGATAGAAAGATAATAGAATATTGAGAAAGGCCGTGAAGAAAGCAAGGCCGATCGAGAGTGTATAAGAGTTGTATTATAAAGCTAGACGACAAAAATGTATGAAGTATGAAGGCTCCACATGTCGTCGTCGATAATATTCCAAATATAGATTGATGAATGAAGCTCGATAAGGCTGTGTGACGCGATTCATATTTACGGAAGGTCTGTACAGACTGGCGCAAGGACATCGGAATCGATTTTCGTTGGCAAGTGGCAACGTATGGATTCGATATTCACGCTCTCATTAAATAGTATTATTTTTAAATGATGGTTTTTTATGTCCGAATACTTGTGGGTCTGGTTTCCGACTACACATTTATAATAAACGCTAAGTTTTTTTAACTGAAATAGCTGAATTCACAGATAGTTGAGTTTTATTATATGTACATAGTATAGATAGAAGATGGTGTAGCGAATGTGGTACTTGTAAATATAGGGCGTAGGTTTTCTAAAATGAACCGAAGTAGGAAAATGTGTTAGTAAATTATGATGTTACTTTAATACGATGCGGACATCAAGACTATTCCAGGTAGGAAATGATGTTAGGATGTTACAGAATGAACGTTAATGACTGTAGAGCAAACAGCGGCGCTCTTGTACGAATCTGCACGTTAGTGTGCAATGACGAACGAGTATGTATTGCAGCCTTGTGCTAAATTAGGCCAGATCCTCACTATAATGCCGTTCACAGTCCGTTCTCGATCCGATCTCGGTCTGGTAAAGTCGTATGATCGTGATAGTATGAATGCACACATATATTTTATACTGCATATTTTCTCAAACTGAGAACGAACTGTGAACGGCATTATAGTGAGGATCTGGCCTTACTGTTCAACAGGGGAATTATCTCAAAAACAAGCCGTTCTTAGTTGAATGCAGTCGGACATGCTGAAAGGTTGTTCATTCACTATAATATATTATCTTGCGTCATGGGCGTAGCCAGGGGGGGGGGGTTTCGGGGGTTCAAACCCCCCCCGAAATGTTAAGGACTAACATTTTTAGGTGCTAATAAACCCTTAAAAAACATTTTTCTAGACGTCATTCCGAATCGAACGCTATCGCACATATTTTTGGGAGCTTTATTTCTATTAAACACGTTTTTGAACTTTGTCACTACATAGACTAATAATAGATGGCACTACATACGTCGTGAGAAAACATAAAGTCTCAATTTTCTTTAGGGTTATTGTATGTACTTTTTGCCGTTGTATTTTCTTGAACCACCCCCCCCCCCCCCGGAACTTGAACCCCCCCCGAAACTAAAACCTGGCTACGCCCATGTCTTGCGTATATTATTTAATGAGTGAACAACTCCAAAAAGCTGATATTATAACACTAACTATCAGCCTTTCAAAGGCTGGATATTTCAACCGATCCTGGGTTCACTGAATCGCGCAGATAAATAGGTCATAAAGCAAATATTATTTCTTATTTTTTTTTTAATTTATGTTTGTGTGTTTATGGCCACATAAATAAACGTTATATTTTCTATTTAAATATAATAAGGTTTCGTAAGACTTAAATCTATGTAAAGTCACATGCTAAATGCTAATTGTGTGTGTGTGTGTGTGAAATTTATCTTTATATTTTTGATTGCTTATAATATTTACATATTGTTTTTTAAATATTACTATTATTAATTTAAATACAGTTACTTTGTTTCATGAAAGTATTTACCGATTTTTAGAAATGTTTTGGTTGTAATTGCACACGCTTGTTAGAAGAAATTGTTGTTAATTAAATAAGTCATCTAAGTTTATTGAAAGAATACAAAGATTTTCTTGGAAACATCTAATTAGGGCTTGTTTAATGCCTATATTTAAGGAGTAGATAGAATAATAAAATTCATAATTTCCATCCTTATTTGAAAAACAACTGTAGGAATATTTTTCAATTTAGATGAAACCATCTAAGATTTTAAAACCAAATTGAAATAGTAAACAATAGAATGCCTTAAATGCCTTCATTTTTAAATATTTAATATAATTATATTACATTTATGTTTATTATACAAAATAAGACACTCAAGAGTAGAATTCCCTTTTTGTGTTTATTTAAGATATGATAACTTATCTGCAATATGTCTGTATGTAAATATGTATTGAGAAACAGTCAGTGTTTACACCTTATCAAAAGGAGCACATAAAAATAAACTACATTAATAGTCTGAGTAATCATTTTGCTTATTAAATTTACTACATAGTTATGATGCATATCTCATATGAATATTGTGCAATACTTTTGAGTTTGTCCATTCACTTTCAAATAACATTTCATTTCAGTGCACAACATTATATTCAAATACCCATTTAAAGAAATTGTAGGGAGATCCACATTATTTCGGCACTGCGTTACTATGACATGAACACGCAGAAAAACCTTAAAAGTGGGTGGTATTAGTAGCGTGGTGGTATGAAAAACCATTCGCTATAGTCTCATCTTAAACTAAAGATTTTGTTATTATTGTCGGGACAAATAAATACCTAATACGATTGATTTTTTTTTTCTTTTCTTAAAATAAGTTATTGCTCGACCATAATCCCACCTGATGGTAACTGGAGATATAGTCCAGAATGATCAGCACACTAACTACATTTTAGAACAACCATTAATTAATCTAACATACATCTAAGTAGGTACTTTAAGATGGCCATACTCTGTATTAAATCATTAGAAAAATTGATGTAAACTTATAGCATTATGGCACAAACCTCAGTGGTTTTTATAATGCTATCCTATGATTGTATGTAACTTTTGTTAAACGATAAATAAATAAATAAAATAAACTTAATAAAAGACTATTCACTTTTTTTAAAGACATGTATGTCATAGGTGGGCGGGAATGCGGACGCAGGAAGTATTAATATTTTTTATATTGTACATAATGATTGACAGTGTCTCCTTTAATCTGAGCATTAACAAACTGTGAATTCTTCAAGTAAGAGGGTTAGGGGTGAGGGTTCAGCTTTGCTTTTACGATTCTTAATCAGAAGCAATTGTTACTTATGTATATATCTTGAATACCATGCATTCATATCGACAATGCTACTCTCTCTGTCAAATATGAAATGAGCAGATTAAATAAAGCTATGAACATTTAAATACAACACCAAACATGAGACAGGACAGAGGGCAACAACATGATACAAATATATAAATCAGAGACCTCCAGGATAAACTCCCGTATTCTGCCACATCCTCCAAATTTACGGGCTGCGGTAAAGAAAAAAATATGTTTTAGTATAGAAAAATAGTAATACATACACATTGTGTTGTAATTGGTTTGGTCGGTAGAGTTCAACTTCTCTGTCGCCACTCTGAATAGATTTGACAGCACTTACACAGCTCTGTGGAGATAAGCTGGAACAAAAGAGACAATATAATTATGCTGAGAATGTTTTGATCGGATGCACGGTTCACGAGTACTGCATACAAATGATGTAAAAGAAATTTCGTATTGATCTTTAGAAAACAGTTCTGGGTAGCCAGGCAGGTACAAAACTTATTCATAGATTTTTACAGTGAACCAAAATTAACTTTTCAAAATCAGCTGGGTGTTTAAACATATAGGGAACTTCCCTTAAATGTTTTCCCTAACAATTAAATTAATGTTTAATACAAAAAAACCTTTGAGTAAGCAGGATTTGGAGCCAGCCCCAAATGCTCATGGGGCACATGCTAGTTATTCTAGAAAATCTAAGAAAATTCTTGAAATTATTGTGCTTTAAGTTGAACCATTACTAAATACATTGTAAACTTGCTATACAGTATACACATTCAAAATTACTATAAATTTTATCATCATCATACCCGGTATTGACAAAATTATGTGCGTAAAAACTAATAATATCACAATAAAGTACTTTAATACTACAATAAAAACAATTCCTTTTTCACAATTCTCTTGGGGATTTGTCACTTTGTTTAGTAATGGTCTAGTTCATTGAGGAAACAATACATTAAGCTTGCACATTAGGGAAACTCTAATACGTCATAGAATGAGGTGACGAATTACTCATATGATGCAATGAGAAAGTTTGTTTTGAATGCAAACCAAAATTCACCTAGCAGCTATACATTTGAACGGTATCCACTCAAAAATTCTTCACCACACCAATCGAAAACGAGGTGGAATGAAAATCGAATGTTGTAGAAAATACCAGACCACCAGATGGATGGCGCAAGAATTAATCGATCTGTAAAGTGAGACGCCAATGTTTGTCAAAATCATACATTGATTTTAATCGTGTAGATTAAACTTCTATGAAAAGAACTTCAGCAATATTGTTTGCGACTCTTTATTTACAAAAATAACTTACTTGTAATGCTGAAGAAATCGTTAAAATCTAAAATAAACACTTCGTAGATCGCTTGCTCCTCGAATGCTCACTTTGTTTTGATGACAGATCGATGAAAGTTGAGTTGACATTTCATTTCACAGATTGAGATGTACGCACGTTCTACAGACAAAAAAAACACGAGGCGACCACAGACTATATAATTAAAAACATACTAACCATAGACAGAATGAACATTTCGACTTTATAAATCTTTTAAAAACTATAGTTTTTAATATAAATTCATATTATGAATAACACAAAAAATGTTTGTACGAATGTCCTAGACGAAACCATCCAACCGATATGCCCAAAAATGGTTTCATTTGAAAGGCATTAATGCAACATAGAGTAATGTAATGCAAGGATGGTTTGAGAGTGAGACCAATAACACAATACACTAGGTACTTTTTCCCACAGACATATAAGCAGAAGATATTATTCGACAAAATTGATACGTTTCATAAAATCAATTAAAATGCCGAAAAAATTCGTCTGGTGGGGATTTATGTATTCTAATTCTGAAATCCCTACCAGTTAAATAATCAGTTAATGATTGAACAAATAAATGTATCCAACTCGCCTTTACTGAGGATTTTCAACAGTACACATCACCAGATTACGTCAGACCCGGTTCCTGCCGGCGTGAATCACTAATTGATTGATTAATTAATTAATCGATTGATTAATTGATTGAATAATTAATTAATTACTAATTATTACAACATCATTAGATAATCAGTGGGCGAGTTGGGTATAAATACGCCACGCTCAGTAAACGATGCTCACTTTCCGACTAACCATCGTAGAGTCAACTTACCCTGATGATGCTCCGTTTCGGGGCGAAACACGTGTTGGTGCTGGTATGTATGTTGGTATATACGTTTAATTATTGTAGTGCATATTTCCGTTGTGGGAGGGAGGGAGGTGCCACGCATGTTTTAAAGTATATACCATCATACATGTTAAACGCGGATTGTTGCAAAGTAGACTAATACTAACTTAATTAGTTAAATAATCGTCGCCCACGCACATTTAGCTACAGCAAAAATATTACGAATCCATAATTCAACTGGCTAATTTGTAAAAAATAGTCTTAAATGCATTGGAAAAAATTTATAGTATGAGGTCATTATGAGGTACATATTATGTGTCGATTATTAAATTAGTGTTTTTAAACTTCTAACGATAATTCGAGGCTGACTAAATTCAGTAAAGTTAAATTGTATATGGTTTTATTTTTAATGTAAAAAGACTACAAGGGTATAAAACAAAAACATTTTAGTTTTAAACCATCAAAATTGCGACTATTATTTATGTCGCGGATAGTTGCGGGCGTTCAGTAAGAGTATACTATTCTTTCAAATAGGAACGGATAAAAAAACTCGCATAGAAACTTCTTCAAAATATATTTAGTATACAATTAGTTTTTTTTTTTTTTTGAGTACGACACACAAATTCGTTTACAAAAATTATTGTTACCATTTAAAACTAAGTTTTAAAACTAAGTTCATCATAGACTCAACACATTTTACTATGATACAGGTACTCACTGACGGTTGAACTTCCGTGACCCCAATCAATGCAATTGAGTCGAAATATCGGCGTACAAAATAAATATTGTGAGTACACTATCATAGTATAAAGTTATGTCTTTACAATGAATAAATAGATCAGATCGTCAATACAAAAATTTACTGACAAATTAATTCATATTATGCATTAACATGTTCTTAAATCTATAAATAAACACAATAATCACAATATAATTAAAAAAAAACGCTACACACTCATAGCCCCACACTAGGATTCCGTGTCGTGGGTGCCATAGACAACATACAATGACAAGCACAACACGCCCAGTCCGAGAACAGAAATTCAAACTCATCATTAAAATTTCTGCCTCGCTGGGAATTAGGCCATGGGAATGGCACATCTAGGACCATTGGTAATTTCATTTTTGTAATTTAACTTAAAACCATATAAAAAAAACTATAAACCAAAGTTAATTATAAAAAAATATTAGAGAACCTAGTGGAGTATGCAATAATATATCATTCAGTCTTAGGTACAAAAACTTATTTTAATGCGGATATCATAAAAAATTCTATAGTAGTTAAGTTTGCCATGACAATACAATATTTAAAGCCTTTAAAGGTTAGTTTCCAAGTCAAGAAAAACAATTTAACTAAGTACAAGATGGCGCAAAACTGCAAAAGTAATGGCACTTCGTTCAGCTGTAACTTCATTTCACTTCGTAAATGCAAACCTGTTATTACCAAACAGAAGAAAAATACCTATGCAATTTGATAAGAAACTTAAACCTTGAGATGCACGAGTACAAATAAAGAAGTTGAGGATACTGATACAATAACTGCTTTATATTTTACATCGTCCCGCGCGTCTAATTATAGCTATGTGATAACTAATATGTAGTGTCAAATTTTAAATAATCAGATAGGGGATCCCTCTTATATGAAGTAGGTGAGTCGGGGCAAAATATGACAGATAAAACCAAATATAAGTACAAACAAGTAACATATTGTGTCACATTGTGCCCCATATAGTCTATGGTAGGAAATGTTGTATTAGGTATCTGATTTTTAAGAGTTTATTAAAATTTTACATGTCTCACATTTATAGAACAAACTATAAATTCGATAATGCGCTCTCCAGAGGACTAGTTAAGTTGTGTTTTATTTATTTATAGTTATGACATGTTCACATTTTCGTTTTCCCAAACTTCGTTTTGATTTTGTATCGAAAAACTTGGCAAGATTGCGGAAAGACGGCTGACTAATGCTCTGCTACTATTGTTTACTCTATTTATCTTATGGTAAATCTCTTTGAGAGACTGAGATAGATCTATATCTCAACTATTAATATTTTAAGATTCATCTTTTTTATGCTCGTACATCTAAAGTTCACAGTGTAATTTAGCACCCATTAACAGATCCATTATTAAGAGTGCGTGTTTTTTCGTAAATAGCACCAAAAATTATATAAGATGAGAATTACATTGATGGAAATAAAACAATAAACCATCAACAACAAAAAAACATTCAGATCTATCAAATTACAATCTAAGCCATAATGTTACCAATGCATGGCAATAGTCCAAGAGCCCTGGGACGCCAGACTTTATTTATTTTCTGATGGACAAAATATAGACAATAGAAAAGATAACTTAAGGCGCGGTGTGATCTCAATATTCACAAAACTGGGTTTCTTTGGTGCTCGAGTACGAGGAAACCCAATGAAAATATCGCACGCAAAAAATACAGAGCATAGAAAAAGGTCTAAAGAAAAATGTTAACCGTATAGAATATTAAATAGTTGTTTAATATTGCCAATAAAAAATCATAATTTACACAAAAAAGAGCTTTAGCGTCGAAATTCTCTGTATTTTCAGCGGTAACAACATATTTTTTTTGAGAATATAATAGATGTATGGATTTATTAAAACTTTAACCGGACAGATATTGTATTTAATGTGTATATTCTGAATTATCTAAGGAAAACCCTCAAATTTATTTGTTTATTCGCAGTCTAGTTACATTGTTAGTAAAAATATGCTTTGCAATTTTGAAGCCTATTCAGCGTCACGTAAATGTAACATTGGATTAGCGCAGATATGCGGTTGTGTGAGTGAAATCAACGTTTTTAAATCATCATACCGCGCCTTAAGCCATGGGTTAATTCTCAGGCTCAGCAATCAATAACTAAAGGTAAGTAAATTGTACCCACTTTACAGTCTGATGAATGACTCTTACGTTATGTTGTAAGGAATATTGTGAACAATCTAAAATTAATACTGCCAGACACATTCTACGGGCAGTATTAATTGCCAGACATTAAATATGTTAAAAACTCTGATGCCTATTACCTTACCACCGAGCAAAGTCGTTTCAAATGGTTTAGAATTTACATCTTTTATGAATTTAGCCATAGATATACAATTATAAAAATTATACAAGTTAACTCACATAGTTTTTGTTTCTGGTTTTTACTTGGTGCCAATAATTCTGAGGATAAACATGAAGAGATTGATGATGTCCAGGTAGAGGTTGAGTGCTGCGAAGACGTACTCCTCGGGGGAGATGGTGTACTTGTGTTTCCCGCCCATCATCAGCTGCGTGTCGTAGATGAGGTACAGGGAGAACAGCAGAGCGCCGATGGAAGAGTATACCAAGGTCACGATAGTATTCTTCGGGATGAATATCGCGATCAGACCTTTAGATAAGAAGAAACCAATTACTTTGCTTGTTAATTAGGTAATTATTTAGAGCAGTGACAGCCTAGCGGTTAGAACGTTGGTCTCCCGAACGAAGGGGCCCGAGTTCAAATCCTGGCACGCACTTCTAATTTTCATATATTATATGCATATTAGAAGTTAATTATCACTTGCTTCGGTGAAGAAAAACATCGTGAGGAAACCTGCACACCGGAGAGTTCTCCATAAAGTTCTCAAAGGTGTGTCAAGTCTACCAATCCGCACTTGACCAGCGTGGTAGACTATGGCCTGTACCCCTCACATTGTGAGAGGAGACCCCAAGCCCAGCAGTGGGACAATTATGGGTTTTTGCTTTGCTTTTATAGGTAATTATATACAAAACAATGTGCTGATGGCTTTCTTTTGTCGTTTTATATCAATAATAATGCAAGTTTAAAATAAGTTGGTGTATTTACAAAATATAGTACAGTCAAAAAAGCATAAATAGGGTAGTCTACTCGATAAGTTCAAAATGGTTGAAATTAGAGATACTGCTCTTAAAAATACGTGCGATAGCTCATTCTGTTCGGAATGATGTCTACAAAAATGTTTCGGAAGCGTTTACCAGCACGTAAAAAATTGCAAAAGTTATTGACAAAATAAAGTTGAACAAAAAAAAGTATTTTGTTTTTGGTAATCACTTCGAAACTATTAATATTTAAGAAATTTTAAAACAAGATTCTTAAAGTAGAGGAAATTTCCAAACAATGACTCGCGACTCTCGGAACTCTATCTCCATTATTTATAACTTTAATTTAACGCTGAAAATGGGTCTCCACGCTGCATTTTTAGGTTGCGCGTGCGGCGTCAAAACCGAGTCGTCACACTCAATAATTTTTTAAGGTATTAATTATTAATTAAAAAAAATTAAAAAAATATGGTGTATTCGAAACACTTCAAAGAATTTGCTCCCGTAGGAAATTTTGCTTAAAGTCAATTTTTCAACAAGTTAGACGATTGTTAATTAACTAAATTTTCTCGAACTTCCATTTTCATTGTACATTAAAAAAAATGTTTAAGTAATTGTCCTATAAATTTTTCGCTTCGTGGAGCCCTTCTTATATACATGCTTAACGAGATCACGTCATAAAAGTTTAAAAAGTTTAAATACTTTGTGTATAATAATTTTATAAGTTGAACAAAAAATGAAAAATCCAAATAATATTATTGAAAATATTTTTTTCTCAATTTATTATTACATAATCGTTTTGGCATTCATAAAAGACATTTAATGACTTGAAAAAAAAAATTCCCTCATTTTTTTATAATTTTTTTTTTTATAAACAAATAGACTATTTCAATGCTTTCAAGAAAAAATTTCTTAATATCTTATTCTTTACAAAACATTATGATTTTTGAAAAAAAAATTTTTTTCTTAATAATGATATTTAATTGTTTATAATTGTTTTTTAATATTTCTATTGTTTGAATAATTAGTTAATAATTTTTTTTTCTTAAAAATTATAATTAACCATCTTTAATAGAAATGTAAAAAAAAAATTTTTTTATCAACAATTTCATTGTTTTTTAACTTAACAATTTTTTATAAACAAATTCTCAACTTTTTATATATTTTTTCTGAAACACCTAAAAATAAAAAAAAACAACGATGTATAACAAAGTACAGATAAAAACATTTTTCAATTTTTTAATTTCGATTCGATAAAAAAACGAAAAAATTGTTTGTTCAACTTATAAAATTATTATACACAAAGTATTAAAACTTTTTAAACTTTTATGACGTGATCTCGTTAAGAATGTATATAAGAAGGGCTCCACGAAGCGAAAAATTTATAGGACAATTACTTAAACATTTTTTTTAATGTACAATGAAAATGGTTGTTCGAGAAAATTTAGTTAATTAACAATCGTCTAACTTGTTGAAAAATTAACTTTAAGCAAAATTTCCTACGGGAGCAAATTCTTTGAAGTGTTTCGAATACACCATATTTTTTTTATTTTTTTAAATTAATAATTAATACCTTAAAAAATTATTGAGTGTGACGAACTCGGTTTTGACGCCGCACGCGCAACCTAAAAATGCAGCGTGGAGACCCATTTTCAGCGTTAAATTAAAGTTATAAATAATGGAAATAGAGTTCCGAGAGTCGCGAGTCATTGTTTGGAAATTTCCTCTACTTTAAGAATCTTGTTTTAAAATTTCTTAAATATTAATAGTTTCGAAGTGATTACCAAAAACAAAATACTTTTTTTTTTCAACTTTATTTTGTCAATAACTTTTGCAATTTTTTACGTGCTGGTAAACGCTTCCGAAACATTTTTCTAGACATCATTCCGAACAGAATGAGCTATCGCACGTATTTTTAAGAGCAGTATCTCTAATTTCAACCATTTTGAACTTATCGAGTAGACTAGGGGTCAACTTCGATACGAGAGCAAAGCTAGAAAACCTTTATTTACGCGTTACGTCATCTAAAAAGCTTCATAAAATTCCTCTCTGTCGTCAATTATTCAAGGTCAAATTGACCATTTGACACACAATGTTGTGTGTGTGATAGAGTTATATGTCGATATACTAACAATACCTAAAGGCAATAGTCGAAAGGTATTGACAGGTTATTTCACTAGTGCTGTACTGCTGTGATTTAATAATCGACATTATGGCCTATTGACATTTAAATAATAGATCGTTTTACTAGTACTTTTGTGTTTGAATGTGTAAGAACTCACCGAATAGAGTTAGAACGACGAGCGCGCACAGGAGCCCCCCTCCCATGACGGTGAAGTCGAACCGGGTCTGCATGGCGAACAGTGTCAGCGCGAGGCAGATCGCCGCCGTGATGCCCACCGCCATCATCACCTGCAAACAGCAATAGTATAGAAAGGGTACGTCATAATAACAGTATCAGAGCTGTTTTATTCAACTGCATGTTCCGAGTGCCCTTTTGTCCGGTGCATCACGAATACCCTAGGTTAATTTCAAAATCAATGGGTTCGATTCCATACTACAAATATTGATTTTTCAAAAATGTAATGGTGCAGTTTTAGTTTTCATCAAATTCGGCCCCGAGACTCCTTTCATCATTTTTCTCTATGCCTCATAATTTCGGATTTGGCCATCCACGCACACTTAAAAAATTCACCCTGTATATATATATCTCTCTCTGTCCCTCTGTTTGTGTGTGAGTGGAGACCTTCAACAGGAATTTTGCGCTATAGCTTAGTAATACAACGGCACATCTATGTTTGTCACATTGTACAGAAACGAGGATTAAAATTTTTGTAAAAATGTTTTAAATTAATTTATGGGTTCTTTTTACGTTTTTTACAGATTGAACGGGTTTGGTTATTAGTCTAAACGTTAATACATATTTACCACTGTGTAGATTATGCACTTTTAAACACATATAACATATAAACACAATTTCGCATTTTTTGCAGATGTGCCGTTACATAACTAGGTGAGCGATATGTATCTCTCTCTCGCTTTCTTTCCCACTCTTTTAGTGTGTGTGTGTGTGTGCGCGCGTGTATCTGTGTGATTGCCACTTGACTGACCGCCTGACTGTCATACTGGCTGCTAGCGACGCCCAGCATGAAGCTCTCGGCGACGGTGAACACGCCGAGGAATATGAAGTTCATGGGCGTCTGCCGGCGCACGCCCTCGCAGCACGCCATGGCTATGATGCACACCAGCGCCGCCACTAGCGCCACGATACTGCAAAACACAACATATTATCTCAATTTTACCAATTTTACCAAGAATTTTACAAAGAAAAAAAAAACCGATTTCAAAATAACTCTGAAACTACTCAAAAAGTGAGACCACATGACAAGCACCAGCTTTCGATTAAAAAAGAATCATCAAAATCCTCTTTTTTATGGAAATAGCCGGCAAACGAGCTGACGATCCACCTGATGGTAAGTGGCTATCGTCGCCCATGGACATCAGCAACACCAAAGGCATCACTGATACGTCGCCGTCCAAGAAAAAGAGAAAAAAAGAAAGAGCCAGTCGAAAGTTCTGAAGTAAGAAACATAAAAATACAGTCGAATTGAATACAGGAGGTATTTTTGAAGTCAGTTAAAAACTCAAAATCAGTACCGCTGCATATGGTTTCTGAAAGACTGATCAAAATCTACTAACATAAATATCGAGTTTCTGAAACTTTTCGCATTTTAAATTAATTTGTAATGTAATTTTAAACATTTGTTAAGTCCGGTTTACACTATTAAGTAGTTATGTTGATAACTAAATTTTAAGTAAATTATATGTGTAACCAGACAATTTAGTAACTTTTTAGTTAAAATTTAGTTACCTACTTAACTATTTTAATATGTGTAAACCGGACTTTAGAGAGTAATCTTCTACCCTACTGGAATGCAGTACAATAATTATTTTCAGGCGTTCTAATCATTTATATATTCGTTTATACACTCTATATACTGTAGTAGCAGTAATCTACAAGCTGCTTCGCAAGTTGATTGAACATTTCAATACGTAAATTGAGGTTCCCTTGATTAGAAGACGCAACTTCCGTAAAGTCTGGCTAATAAGCTCCCACCCTCTTGCTTTCTCCTCTTGTTCGGCAATGCATCGGTGATGCCTTTGGTGTTTACTTCCATGGGGGACGTTGCCACTTACCATCAGGTGGATCGTCAGCTCGTTCATCAGCTAGTTACAAAAAAAAACAATACTCACAGCAGGGCCGGGTTCCTGTTCACCCACAATTTGGTGGGCTCGTGAAATGTGAACACGGATATGAAGGCCATGGAGACCATCAGCTGCGTCATCAGTATGGAATACACCTGGAACCGAGAGTCACATTAATATCAATAGTTACATATTCACGAATGGTGTCTGTTCTTTTTAAAATCAACGGGCGCCGTTTATCATTCATACTACCAGTAAATAATCAGCATGCATATTAATTAAGAAAAACTAATGAAAAAAACAATTCAGAGTAGTATGTTAAAGTAAATTAGTTCTTTTCACTTCCTGTCTCCTATGTTGATCAATGAGCAATTATGTCTTTAAAATCTGTGAATAATGCGTACACCTTTAAACATACATATTGCTTATTATTAGTGATGGGCCGACTATGGGTTTTGCCGATCAGCCGACTAGCCGACTAGTCGGCAAAAAAATTGCCGACTATTCGGCCGACTAGTCGGCAATGCCGATCATCCTTACTTCGATCAAATTTTTACTCTTTACCACCATAATTCATCCTATTGTGCGAGATAACGGTAGAAAACTAGAAATGTTTCAAAAGCTATCGATGACTCCTGTTTTAAAGTAGCACCCTGTTTTATACATACACTAGCTGTTGCCCGCAGCTTCGCATACGGAAATTGTTTTACCTTATTTGTACCTCTTGCAGAAGGAAATTTAAAAAACGGTGAATTTATATTGAAGTACTTATATTTAGTAATTTATATACTGAAACCCACGATAAAATCACAAAGGATTCCTCCAGGAATGGGTTTTGAAAAATAAGCAATATTCACATTAATTTGTATTTTTTTTCTATTCTTTTAAAAATTTTTAACAACTGAAAAATATGTGTTCCATAAATTTAAGTAAGGAACATTTGTTGCTTTGAAGCAAATCGGTTGATGTTTTAAAACTATTCCATACAAACTTTCATCACGTTTTAATTTTAATTTTCCGGGATAAAAAGTATCTTAAAATATGACCCGGAGTATTAGTAACAACTTTAACAATTTTCGTCGAAATCCGTTCAAGGGTTTTCATGTGATGCCCGGACAGACAAACAGACAGACAGACAATAATTCTGAAAAATATATTTTTGTGCTCTACCACGTTATTGAAGTGCCCCATAATCAAAATTTAAAAAAAATATTAAATGTACAGAAAATTTGCCCTTTGAGTTTTATTATAGTACTAGCATTTGCCCGCAGCTTCGCCCGCGGTAGAGATCGTTTTTTACAAATCCTACTTAGTTAGACATAGTTGCCTATGGCTTATGTAATTTACATGTATCATTTGATAGCGTGATTCAGAATTTGCAAATGAATTTTACTAATGCCATCTATTAACAACATCCGTAACTAAATATCTACCAACTAACAAAATATCGATCTTCCAATGGGGATGTTTTACCGCGATAAAAAGTAGCCTACGTTACTCTCCACCCTCCTCACTATCTCCACACACAAAAACCATACCATATAACAGCTTCGTTGCGACGTGAAAGACGGACAAACAAACAAACACATTTTCACATTTATAATATTAAGTATGGAGTATGGATAGATTGGAATTATCGATCAAAGAGGCGTTGAAGCAAAATCAAGGCGCATTGTCACTCACTTCAATATTTTTTTTGTTATTATCTGATTTATTAAAATAATAAATCTAGTTATCTATGTTGATTTTATAATTTTGGAGTTTTCTTTAACTTTATTTTTAGTAGCGAAAATAAATGCCGACTATTCGGCCTTTTTTGCCGACTATTCGGCGAATAGTCGGCGACTAGAAAACATGCCGAATAGTCGGTTTTCCCGACTAGTCGGTTGTAGTCGGCCCATCACTACTTATTATATTAGATTTTACCTTCCGAATGAAGGACCTTCGTATGCTCTTCTCGGTGAAATCGAAGCCTTTGACGTCATTATCTTCGCCGAAACCGACCGGGACGTCTGGCTGGAAATTATAATATCATGATCACAAAAGAGGTAGTGGCAATTTTCTTGCATTATATAAAGCCGCGCGTATACATTTGAGGCAGCCGTGAAAGTGGAGGTCGTGCCGCGACTTGAACCAAACGAGGCAGCCGCGCAGCGAGCCAAACTATGTCGGTATACATCCGTGCTCAAAGGCGCCTCAGTGAGAGCCGTGTGTTCAGCGGATACGGTTGTACGAAACTGAGAGAACTGTGGCTCGGTTTGAGGCTTGTTGCCTCGATGCTCTTTTATGTGGCTCGAGTGGAGATGCATGAAGTTTCCGCAGCCCGCGGCACGCTCGCGATGAGGCAGCTCAAGTGGATACGCAGCTGAAGACACATTTTTGGTAATAAATAATAACAGCTGAATATTTCTTAGTAGGTATTACTTACACTCAATCTTAGGTTTTATCAAAACACTTACCAAAACGTAAGGTTCGTTAGGGATTCCGGGCTGGAACCCTGGCTGAGGAGGAGGTGGATAAGCTCCTTGTGAGGGGTAACCTCCTTGGGGTTTACCCCCTTGTGGGGCGTAACCTCCCTGCGGGAAAGCGCCTTGTGGGGGGTAACCCCCTTGGGGGAAACCGCCTTGTGGGGGGTAACCTCCCTGAGGGTAAGCCCCTTGTTGGGGATAGTCACCTTGTGGGTGTTCACTGTCTTTCATAGGTTGATCTGCAATAAAAAAAAATAATGAGTATGTATTTGTCTTGTCATAAAAAAATAATATAAAAATACTTAAGGGGTAACTACCATGTTTATATGAACTTAGTAAAGCAAATCAAATCATTTTGTTGACAGAATGTAGTTTTACAGAGGTGTTGTAGGAGCAACTTTATAATGGGGTCAATAGTCCTTCCTCTCCGATCTACCTTCGCTCTCGTTTTCGTCCACTTCCTTCTGTTCCCAATAAACGTTCCTGTCACATCAAGTCTTTAGTTTTACCTCGCTCCAACTCCAATTTCTTTTTCAAGTCGTTTACGGTTAAAGCCACCCGTTTATGGAATAAATTACCTACTTCTATCCGAGACAGCCCTTCTGTTTTTGTCTTCAAGAAAAGGCTCACGGAATACTACTTATCTATTGCACACTGAGTATGTATTTTATTTATGTATTCAATATATAATGTATGTATGTATTTATTTATTTATGTATGTTTATTTGTATGTATTTATTTATTTATGTATGTTATGTATATTATATTTATATATATTTATTAATATAACCATAAATATAAAGTACGCATTCCATATCCCTCCCACATTTATTTTTTCTCACATCAAATGGGTTGGCTGGAAGAGATCTCTTTTAGAGATAAGCTCGCCTTTGTACTAAATTTCTTAATGACATCTTTGACATCCTGTGTACAATAAAGCATTAAATAAATAAATAAATAAAAATAGTTGGCTGGGGCAAGTGGTAAAATATGTTCAGTATTTTCATGCCTTTCATTGCAAATAAACGCACACAGCACAGGAATTATCAGATAGCTATAATTAAGCCAGTTTTGTCCAGAATAACAACATTACCGCTTTATCTAAATTAGAAGAACCAGACTGCTATACTAGTGGATTAAAGTAATACCACAGAAGAAATAATAGTACTTATAAATAAGTAGTAATACTATTTGACAAGAACTTGTATATTTAGCTGTTAGCAGTAATAAAAATATATAGAATGGGAGACATCTCAGATAAACTTTTAACCCTTTATCGAATGCAATGACAAGATTTAAATTAATTTATAATAAAACACTGGGTACCACTAATTTTATCACTGTGCATGATTTCCCACTGTTTTCCTTAATGATTTGTTGTGTAATGGTGTACCATTTACATTGCACACAATGAGGGATTCTTCTTGCCGTGTGTACTGTATATTATTATTATGAGGCAAAAGTAATACAAAACAATACATACACATTATGATAAGATTATTTGCTTTGAAGTTATCTGCCTCGGCGAAAAATAGATCCAACAGCGGTTATACCAGACTTTCCAATGAGCTGTAACAAAAAATAAAATGGTTAAATAAATATTCTACTGTAGCTTCTATTAGGTAATTAAAAAAAATATTATTACTAGCTAATTGACACTAAAGCTCAATGCATACGGGGCATAAATATATGTGCGTGCCCTGTTCCCGTCCCGCACGGGATTCCGCTGCGTATGCACTATCGTATACATGTTCTATGAAACAATGTTTCCAAAACTTCACATCCCATAAGGGACGGGAAAAACCCCGTTACAAAAAAAAAGTATATGTATGCATTAGGCTTAAAATAGAGTATCATAATTACCAATTCAATTATTTATCATTTATAAAAGATAAGATGTTAAGTGTAGGTGATTAGTAGAATCAACATGTAAAAGTCCACTTAACATTTTAAGTAAAAAAATAACCAAATTCAAAATTAGGGATAACTCAAAAACTACTCATCAGATCTCGCTCAAATTTAAATGGGACCATAATGAAAATAAGTCTTATTTCAAACAGATTAAGGTTTTGATTGAACTATGTAGGTACTTGAAATTCACTGCAGCATGTAACGGACGGAATAAATTGCACCCATTGTGACAATATCGTCACTGATAAAATATAACAGTCGTGATTTATCACAGGTGATATAACAGTGACAAAAATAAATAACTTCACGGACTTGATAGTGAAATAAAAGTAGCGATATTTTCCATCAGTAATAAAAACATAAAACCCTTGTTGCCCTTCCACCTATCTCACCATTACGCACTAACCAGCTTGGAATATGAATGAATGAATATTTATTTGAAAGTCAATTTTATTTTAGACGAGTAACTGCCCTTCTTTTGCTTCGGTTTTCTTATTTTTTTACACCTTGGGTTACATTATTGGAGTTTTATTAAGGATCCCTAATTTTTTTGAAAATATAATATAGGCTATGTCACCCGGGGATAGTGTAGCTTCCCAACAGTGAAAGAATTTTTCAAATTGGTTCAGTGGTTTCAGAGCCTATTCAATGCAAACATACAATCAAATCTTTCCTGTTTATAATCTTCATCCATCCATCCATCAGCCTTTTGAGGTCCACTGCTGGACATAGGCCTCCCCTTTATACTGTTAATAAATATAAATTATGTGTCATGTTGTTTGTACACAATGGATTCCCTAAACTAATGAACCGATTTTAATCAAATTTGCACACCGTATGCAGTTTGATCCAACTTGAAAGATAGGATAGCTTACATCTAAAAAAAAAGCTTTTGACAGAACGAAGTCTTTCCGGGGAGCTAGTATTAGTATAGATAAAGTTCACAATTTGATCAACTTGATGGTGTACAATTTTTTTATTTCTAATTACAATTATATTATTATGTATAATACTTTTTTTGCATTTTAATATCTTTATAAAGCTATAGGTATAAGGAAGTTGTGTGGTTTGACTCACATGGTGTTAGCAACTGCAATCAGTCATAGGGATGGCGATCTGAGATCGATTAATCGAAGAATCGATTTTTTGAGCCAAAAAGGTCGATCTTTTAAATCGATATGTAGTACTGTATCGATTCAGTGAATCGATATTTCACCCTTGAAGATCGACATTCGATTTTATTTTATTTTTTGGTATAAACCAAAAAACAATTTACAATTTCATTGAATGTACCCGTATTATAAGAGTGCTGCCGGCTGCCAGTTAAAGGGTTAATTATTCAAAAACTTGCGAGATGGCTGTATGTTTGGATTCCTTCGCCTCTCTTTAATAAAAAAAAAGTTACGTTTGTTTGCTATCTTTGACTTTTTGTATCTGTGACTGACTGTGACAATTGTGACATTTCTTTCTTGTTGCGCGGGCCGCGATGATGTTTTGTTATGGTAATAAAAATATTTTTATCATTGAATTATCTGATTTTACTGATAAGAGATCGGTAAATTATAATATGTATCTTGTTCTTAATAAAATAGATTTATATTACATTATAAATAAAAACTTGAGAAAAAGATCGATTTTTCAGAAATCGATCTTATTGGCCTCGATTTTTTTGTGGATCGATTCATTAGGTCACGATTCGAATCGATTCAAAAATCTATCTTTTTTGGAAAGAATCGCCATCCCTAATCAGTCATCAATGCACTATTCAATGACACTATTTTAAAAGTAAAATTTTGTAGGTATCTAAGAAAAATACTTCAAAGCACACCAAACAGTTACATAATATTTGTTGCAGTGTACTATACAAATTATACCTATTCCTAAATTTAAATTAATTAAAAACCACACCACCTCGCGCACTACTTTGACCTTACAGAGCTTAACAAGCAAATAAGCAGATACGGGGATTTCCCTAGTGCGTCTTCATCATAATTCTCTTTCTCCCCTATTCACAGATTAGTAAAGGATAATATAGGTAGAATAATAATTAATGTTATTCAATTCGTTATAATCATATGTACCAAAATATTGATTTTCCCCGAATGATGATTTTTTTCCTCAAAAGTAGGCGTCGGTCCTTTCTTGAACAATAATTTTCCTCTTTTGAAGCTGTAGGCACGGAATGTAGCACAAAATTTTAAACAAGCATTCAAATGCTACTTTGTTTAAAATTATTAGCTCCAATATATATGTAGCATGGAACCGGATTATTTTTATAAAACAGAACACAATTTTTTATCAACACCACACAAGGAAAACCGAAGGGCAAAAACTGAAGGAAAAAACAAAACAACCGTCACAGACTATTAAGATACAACCATAGAGTCCATAGATTATATATTATTATTGTATACTGGGATACAACAGTGTTACCAATAAAAATTTTGAATGTGTACAATAGATAAAAAGCCGTTAATAATAATTATTAATAATAATTATTGACGAACGTCAAGCCTATTCACGGTACTTTTGCATCGTGCATCGTGCATGGCCTTGGCGGGACGTACAACAAGATGGACCATGTATATGACGCTTTAGGGGTTTTCGGATTATGACTTTTAAGCCAAATCGGTAAACAAGAAAAATATTCTTTCCTGGTCTCAGAAACAGAACCATCAACGTCAAATTAATGATTTTTGATTTAATCGTAATAAAATCGTATACAAATAATTTATGTTCCGAAGTTTGATTTTATTAAAAGATAGCTGTTTGATGATTTTTTTTAACTCCTGATCCAAAAAGTGGTGGTTTTCAGCCATTTTTAGCCACTTTAAAGGGTACGAAATTTTGACATTCTAGCCACTTTTTAAAAGTTCTTAGCCATTTCTTGGTTCACTGACTTGCAACACCGTCAGTGACTTTTCAAGTGGGCGCACCGTGGACAGCAAAAGTTACGGTGACAAAAGTCACCAGTGAGCGCCTGGCCTTATGATTATAGAAAGTTCATTAAAACCTGTTCACAAATGTTAGAGACTAAGACTGGGAATACACGTCAGATTTTGTTTCCGATTGTCTGATCAGACTATCTGATCGTATACACTCGATACACGTCCGATTCTTGCGTCAGACTTTTTCTGAACGCAGTCGTTCTCGAGCTGTGGCCTGTGAGAGCTGTGAGTGCTTGCTTGCCAGAAAGAAAAGATGGACGACGAATTACTGTTACCTATTGCATATTTGCTCGTGTTAGCGCGTAAGAAGAAAAAACGTCGCTATTAGATTCACCCAATCAATCTGACAGACTTACCGAAAGTAATTTCTACTACATATTATTTTTCTATTGATATTAAAATGTGCTTATTTTTAACATAAGTAAACTGAAAAAATGTACAATATCCTAAATAGTTTGAGGTACAACCATGAAAAAAAATAAAAACAAAAATTAAATGACATACATAATTATTTTCTTTCTCTTTTCGACGTCCATTGAAACTAGGATTGCCAGCTGGCAAGATTGAAATATCTGAACAAAACTTCAAAAAGTCGGGATTTGTCGGGACATTTTATATCTTGTAGAGACTTGTCTGGATATCATGTGAAATGTCGGGACAATCCAGATGAATCCCGACCATCTGGCAACCCTAATTGAAACTTCTTCCAATATTTCGTTACACACGTTTTCCCAAGCCAAATATTACATTTGTCTATCGTGACACCCTTCACTGCCTGTATCCCTTATGCAAATACGTTTTTCTACGGCCATAATAAGCCGTTCGATGTCGTAATTTTCCACCATCATCCGAACTACAACGATGCGATGCGTCCGTTCAATGTCACTCAAGAGAGTCAAATGGCAAGTCGGAAGGAGGAATCGGACGTCTATTTGGTCTATGTACAAAAGTATGCAGACCGCACCTTCAGACAATCGGATCGGCAATAAAATCGTAAACGTCTTGGCGCTGTTTCCGACTCGGACGTCCGATCCGACTATCGGATCGGATGTGTATTGCGTACTCAAACAAATGTATGGCACGAGTGCCTTCCGATTGTCTGATCAGACTATCGGATCCGACTATCGGAGAGAAAAATCGGAAATCTATTCCCAGCCTAAAATGACAACCACTAATGTCAAAGTTTGAAATAATGATACCAGCTAAATTTGTGCAATCTACTTTTCCGATTTTTTGAATCGTAAACTTTGTCGTAAGAATAGTGACATATTACTCATATCTACCTAGATATTTAGTATTCAGCTAAATAGTATAAAATTAGCTGTAGGTATACAGAATGTAACCATAACCAAATACTCGTTCTTGTAAGCAAAATAACTTATAAATTTAGTAAGTAAGGGCAAATATATTATGTATATATAAATGATAATGGTTGCTTAAACTTGTTTTTATACTAGTTTTAGGGACTCTTCAATAATCACACAAATAGTCGACCTTCCTTATAAGCTGTGAAAATTCCGATTTACTTTTCGGTTTATGGTCATCACTATTTAATTTGCACCCGAAACTGGTCACCCATGAAACGTCAATTTAGTCTTTGATTTGTGAACGGATTTATAACATTGTCATTGCCTGACAAGACAAACAGTGCTGCCAATTCTACGAAAATTACCGTGTTCTACGGCTTTCAGGCCAAAAAATCACAATATCTACGGGCTACGGCTGGAACCCTATTGCCGTAGCAAATTCTACGGCTTTTCGCAAATTCCACGGTCTTTTTTTATTTATTGTTTTGCAAACATTTAATGAATGTTAAACCCTTAAATCAGCGCCACTTATAGGCTAATGTGGATGTTAATATATGCTAATGAAAAGTATTCTTCGTTTTGTGGGCATCAAATTCACTGCCGATGACCTTTTAGTTCGAGCGCTGAACCGATGGTATATATTGGCGTAATTGGTTAGCTACGGCCCACACTTGACCTTTTCCCATATACATAAACACGGCTTTTTTATCTAATGTACGGCCTTCCAAAAATGTTCATTGGCAACACTGCTGACAAATGTCAATTATTGTCATTGTCATTATTAGACATGGGTAACTCAACCAAAACGTGTGAGCTGCAAAACAGCTCCTGATTCACGAAGGTGATCTGGAGCTGTGAAGCGGTTCGTGAATCAGCTCAAGGACCTGAAAGATTCATAAGAGCCGACAAGACATTTCAAATTTCAACCTTATTACTATTATCAGTAGAGTATATTATCTTAGTCGACGCGAACATTTCAGATCCAGATACGGCTCGCAGGTCGCGGGATCTGATTCACTCTTTAGGTGCGACATTCAAATTTCAACCTTATTACTATTATCATTAGGGTATATTATCTTAGTCGACCCGTACATTTCAGGTCCTTTGAGCTGAATTGAGACCTGGTCGACCTGTTTTTGAGATGCAGGTCAACAGTTCACCTTCGTGGGACCTGAATCTTTGAATCAGATCAGATCTGAGTTACACACCTCTAGTCATTATCACATATCAGTCGGAAAACTCGGAAACGGTGTCGAATTGTTTAATTTGTTAAAAATAAATATTTACATTTAATAATAAAATATTAGGAAAAACCATGAGTGTATTAATCAGGAGTTTATACAAACTTGAATACAAAAGTAAGTAAAGTTTGTTTGATGTAACCTTTTGATTTTTTTATTGGTATTTGGTGTAAACTGTAATATTTTCGTTATACAAATTTCAGTTGCGACTCGTTCGCTCAGCAGTACTTCTGTGTTAAATATACAGCAGTGGCGGGAAGAGCGTGGCCTGCCAGTCAACAAAAACGCCGAAGGAATCCTCACTGATGGACCAGACTACACTTTTCTTGATGGGCGGCCGACACCACTGCTGGTATGTTATGTAGATGAGAGTTAGGTTAGTTGTGATTTAAGGTTCCCCGCCAATGAAGTTGAAGATTTTGGAGACAATGATTAACCTAATTTCGAACTGTTTACAAGTTTTGATGCAAATAACCATAATATGTAGGCACTTAATTAAAAGCAACTCATCACTCCGCTACAAACATTATCTTATTACCTTGCGCCTGTCTATGTTGAAGTTTGAATTTTTGGTTTTGGGACAGCCATCCCAGGGGCCATAAAATAAATGAATAAAATAAACGCTAATACACTCATACCCCTGCAGTAAGTTATTACCTGTGCCACGGGTGGCATGGTCGACACATATAACATCACAATCACACCCATGACCCGAATACAAATATTTATCTGTCACATAAATATCTGCCCCAGCCGGGATTTGAACCTGGAACCCCTCGCTTCAGCTTCTTCGCGCAGGCAGGGTCGCTACCAACTAGGCTACAGGGTCGTCAATTGCAACCAGATTTGATCTGTTGTAGCCGATGTTGAAGTTTACACAACACTTCCTACCATTGGATAATGGTGGGATCACCAGCAGTGTTCCCACAGTGCTACTAAATGCTTCTAAATTCAGTGGGTCTTCAATTTAATATTATTGAATATTATGTACTAAGTAGAAACCTAAAAACAAAATTGACGTTTTGATTTTGGTTTTTAGTGCTTAAGTTTATTAATACCAAAAGTATAATAATTAAACTTTTCAAAATCCAAAGACATTGAATACTTAAACCTGACTTATTTATTGTTTCAGCAAAAACAAAAAAAGAGAATGTTGCAGAACCAAGGCTATGCTCAACGAATAATTCAGCTGTCTTCAGAGCTGGAGTTTGCTAAACAGAGACATCAAGATATGCTGGAAGCCAAGGAGCGAGAGAGAGAAAACATCAGGAAGAACTGGCTAAAACCCAAAGGCAGGGAGCTTAACAAGAAGTAGATTATAATCATAATATCCTTTAAACAAGTTCTGTAACTTTGTTTTTGGTTATTGATTCAAAAAAGAGTTTCTAGCCATATATCTGCCAGATAAAGTGTTAACATATTCATTTAAAGTGGCATGTATAGGCAATTAAAACCTAAGAGTAAAGTTCGATGCATACGTAACATGTTTTTACCCCGTACGGGATGGAGACGGTGCATAAATATACATGTGAACCCTGTTACCGCCTCGTACGGGATTCCGCTACTTATGAACTATCGTATACATTTTCCATGAAACAATGTTTCCAAAACTTCACATCCAAAAACCCATTGCATGCATTGACCTTAAGAATAATCTTATCGCAGTCACTGACTAATCTGTACATTGATTTTAAACTATCTTTGAAGCTATGTTTATTAAATTACATTGAGATGTAATTTGTAGATATTGTCGATGACAAATGTATTATTGTTATTTGCTGTTCTTGAGACAGGGACCGACATAGTCGACCTTTATATCTTCGAAAATCTCAGATTTTTTCAGCCTTCAAACCACTTTCCCACCATACAATATTATTTAACTAGCTACCAGGACAGACTTCGTTCTGTCAAAAGTTTTTTTATTATTAAAAGCTTCCATGTGCCCTTTAGGGTCGTAAGCTATCCTATCTTTCAAGTTGGATCAAACTGCACACGGTGTGCAAATTTGATTAAAATCGGTTAAGTAGTTTAGGAGTCCATCGCGGACAAACAACGTGACACGTAATTTATATATATTAAGATAACAAATAATTTGTATGATTACATTTGTCTTGTTGCGTTAATTAATAAACCTTTATTCCAAAGTTACAGGCACTTTATGTTAATTCTGTGAATAATAAAATGTAGATAGTTTTGTAATGATTTAGAAAAATAAAATTATAAGATTGTTAAATTATGATAGTATTATAATTTAATGCATTCTGTAGAAGTAGATCCTTGTTACTTGGCACATTATACAACTGAACTGAAGATACATACCTACCTAGTATTTCGCTTCTCCACCAATTCACTACTTCACATTCATAGCCCCACACTAGGAGTCCCTGTGTCGTGGGTGCCATGGACAACACACTAGACAAGGACATTCACACCCAGACCGAGAACAGAAATTCAAACTCATCATTCAAATTTCCGCCTCGCTGGGAATCGAACCCAGTACCCTCGGTGCGGCGATCCGGCTTGGTAACCATTGCGCCACACGGGTTGTAAAACTGGGGCACTACTGCTAAACTAAACTACTGGGGCAGTATGGTGGAGTATGCTCTCGAAAAGAGACCGAGACTCGAGAGAGAGTGTTCGGTACTGGGCTAATAATAATTGGTTGAAGGCATTGAAGCCAATGTTTTAACCCTTTAAATACTTATTACTTGTAATTTTCACTTTGATTTGAATTTGCTTTCATGTTCAGACAAAGATCAATAACATTCGGCCATTAAGAAAGAAAGAAAGAAAGAAAGAAAGAAAAGTTTATTTCACCTTAATTAACTGCAGCAACAAATTACAGCGAAAAACAATACAACACTTAGATGTAAGATAATTAGGTGAAAAGGGTTCACGCTCAGCATAATGGTCGCGGAAAAAACCACGGCCGCTGGTTTTCAGAGTGACCCTCAAATTGTGCAGTTCGGATGATTGAGGATAAAACACATTTTAACAGGACAATCCGACTCACTATTAAAAAATATCTGAAATTATATAATGTAAAAAACTTTAAGTAACTACTTAATAATTTAAATGACTAAACTCTATGACTACCACGAATACACGAACCATTACACGTATGTGTGTGTGTGTGTGTGTGTGTGATTGTTTGTGTGTGTGTGTGTGTGTGTGTGAGAGAGAGATTGTTTGTGTGTGTGTGTGTGTGTGTGTGTGTGATTGTTTGTGTGTGTGTGTGTGTGTGTGTGTGTGAGATTGTTCGTGTGTGTGTGTGTGTTTGTGTGTATGTTTATAAACTTATATTGCACTTGTGTCATGCCTAAGAGTTTCCTGCCTTTTTTGGTGTTGAAAAAGATATACTTTTAATTTAGTTCTAAAACCATTCAGACTTTGCAGGTTTCTTATAGGTGGAGGAATATTATTCCAGCACTTTGATGCTGCATAGCGGAAACTACCTCTAAAAGTGGCTGACTTATGCCGCGGAATTATAAGCTGCTTCGCTAGTTTTCGAGAGCCACATGATCTCTGGCTTGACATCCAGGACAACTTGTTATAAAGATAAGCAGGCGCTTGATGTTTTATGACACCAAAGAGCAAACAAGCTAAATGAAGTTTCCTCCGATGTTTCATTTTTAGCATGGAGTGCTTGTTTAGGTATGGCGTCACATGAGCTCTAAACGGGACATTGAAGCAGAAGCGAGCACAAGCATTTTGAACTCGTTGCACAAGCTTCTGAGTTTTCTGTAGTAAACGAGGACCAATAACTACATCCATGTAATTCAGTTTTGATAACACGAGAGATTCTATTAACCGAATACGCAACTCCTCTGATAAAAAAGGCCTTATCCTATATAAAATCTTCAATTTATAAAAGCAGTTACTAACAGCGTTGTTGATGTGCTTTTCAAATCTGAGGTCGCAGTCCATATACAAACCCAAATTGCGTGCCTCATAGACCCGCTCAATGGGTTCATCCATTATCATGACCTTAAACGATGGATTTAAATTGGATAAGTTATGTTTACTCCCAAACAGTAAATATTTTGTTTTAGAGGGGTTAAGCAATAAGGAGTTTGTTTTGGACCACGTCGCAATACTTGAAAGATCTTCGTTGAGTTTTGTAATGGCGTCATCTATTTCAGAAGGCTTACAAGATATATACAGTTGTGAATCATCTGCATACAAATGAAATTTACAATGCTTAATATGCGTTGTAATGTCAGCCGAATATAAAATAAATAGGATTGGTCCTAACAAAGATCCCTGAGGAACGCCTCTGCTGCATTCTCTTTTTTCCGAAACAACCGTGGAGCCGTCGTTACGATTAAGTTTCACGTATTGGTAACGATTACTAAGATAGCTGTTGAACCATTGCAAAGCTTCGCAATCAAAACCATAGTAACTTAACTTAGACATTAACAGAGAAATATTAATTGAGTCGAATGCCCTCGAAAAGTCTAGCAGAACTAGTAGCGTACACATCCCCTCATCCTGAGCGCAGAGTATATTTTCAGTCACATCGAGCATGGCCGTAACCGCACTCCTACCTTTCCTGAAACCCGACTGATATTCAGGTAGAATGTTGTTAATCTCCAGGTATTTAGTCAACTGTGTACATACAGCTTTTTCTAATACCTTGGACAGGCACGGTAAAATACTAATCGGCCTAAGATCCTTTAGTTCAATCGGGTCCGGAACTTTAGGTAACGGTTTCACTATCGCAACTTTCCATATATCAGGGAATTTTGAAGTGCTGATAGAAGTATTTACCAGATGTCTGATAGTATCAAGCGTGGAAGGAAACGTCAATGCCAGCATGTCTAAGCTTATACCGTCGCAACCCTCCGCATTTGATTTTAGGCTTTTAATAATTTTGACAATTTCATCTAGACTAAGAAGCTCTATATGAAAGACTGAATCACAGAATCTATTAAACTCGAAGAAAGTCAGGTGAGACATGCGGATGTCTACAATTCCTGGGATATTTAAAAAATAATTATTTATGGTATCTGGATCTTTAAAAAACGGTGGAAGCTCTACATTGTTCTTTGGTAATATAGAATCCTTTAAATTAGACCAGAGCCGTTTAGGGTCGTGAATTTTATTATTAATATTATGTTTAAAATAGGCTACCTTTTCGAAATATAATGCTTGGTTTACTGTTGACTTTAACGACTTATAATATTCTTTTTTACTGGTTGACTTATTTTTATTATAATCAGCTGCAGCTTCATCTCGTAACTTCATCATGAGCATAATAGTTTCAGTGATCCACGGATGAGAACGTTTTCTGATCACTACTGTTTTCATCGGAGCATGTAAGTCAAATAAATCGATGATAATGTGATTAAGCTTGCTTACTATCTCATTAACATCATTAAGTGAAGACATTAGATCCCATCTGACAGATTGTAGGTCTTCATTGAATTTGTCAAGACAGATGTTTTTCTTTTGACGATATCTAATGGTACAAGGTGACGGCTTATGTCGTTTTATGTTAAACTCAGATATCACCAAGCAATGTCCTAAATGAGTTCCAACCTGCCTTAAATAAACCCTTTTGGCGCATAAGTCAGTGCAGACAACATCAATAAGTGTCTGACTTGATTCCGTAAAGTGTGTTGGCTCACAAACCAACTGCGACAGATTTAAGGACGATAAAAATGCTTTAAACTTTTTGGTTTTACTATCACTGTCACTAAGTAAATTAATATTAAAGTCGCCCAAAATAATTAAATTATCATGATTGGGAATTGATGTAATGGAGTCCGTTATTGCGTCGAAAAACAAGTCAACTTCCATCCAAGGAGGACGATACGCCGTGCCGATAGCTAGCTTACGTCTGTTTAGAGTCATCATGATCCACATTTGCTCAACTGATTTGTGTCGTGGATCTACTGGATGACGCCATGTGCGAACAGTGATATTGCGTCTGACGTAGAAACCTACCCCACCTCCACGTGAAGACATGCCTGCTCCCTGCAATCGAGGAATATGAAGCAGTCGATATGATGGTAGAATCGGAGCTCGCCCCTCTTGACCTACACGGAGCCAAGTCTCATTTACAGCCAAAATATCAGGATCAGTTTGAGTTACAGACGTTATAAAGTTATCGTGATTGGTACTAAGAGAACCTGCATTAAACAAACCTATTTTTAAGTGTTTGTTATCCATATTGATCACAGACGTTGGCTTGTCTGTGATTTACATTATAATTATTAAAATTCAAATGGTAATACCGTAGACACAATGTGCAATAACATAAAATAATATTTAATTCGACCATAAAATGTATGTGAAATTTAAAAGTTGAGTGTGTGTGTAATAGTGTAATGATTGTAGTGTGTAAACATAAGTGAATGATAAGTGAAAACGTGTATAAGCTAAGTACATACAAAACTTTATCTCTTATCGATGTAATTAATGTATTATTACAAAAAACACAATTAGCGTGATAAACAAAAAACATTGTCGACAACATAATATCTGAATTTAATTTATTAAACTCACAAGTGGAATAACTATAAATAATTTTATATTGTTGTAAGATAGAGCTTATTCTGAAGACAACATTAACTAACTGTACCAGTTCCAAAAACACGCACTAAGTCTTCGTCCGATCGAATTGGATGCACCTGTTGTCCCTCCTCACGTCTAACGAAGACGCGGCCCTTCTTAGTCCATGAGTAACGCCATTGTTGTTTAGCACATTCTGCACGGGCAAGGTGGAATAGCCGACGATTACTCTTTGTCAGCCGCTCGTTGACATATATCCGCCGGGGCGGACCCGCTAGTCCAATATCCGTCGAGGTAATATTATTGCGTCTAGTGCGGGCAGCTCGCAACAGGTCATCACGGAGTTGTCGCCGTGCCAAACGTACGACGATGCGACGCGCGCGCCTGACCGTGCCACCATCATCGTTAGCAGTTGCGCTAGCGCCAATGTCCACTTTTCCAACACGCTCAGCAAATACAATATCGCGATCATCCAGCGTAACCCCCAATTTAACAGCCAAGACGTTAACGATCTGCATCATATTTTCCCCATTCTCCTCTGGAATATGACCAATTTCCAGGTCGGTAAGCAGTGCTTCCTGATCACGTTCACCGAGTTCCAACTTGAGTTGCACCACCGTTCGCTCCAACTCTGCTACTTGGTTTGTTACTGGTGGTACATCCATTCGCTCTAGCGCTTCAATTCTCCGCTCAAATCCATCCATTCGTGCCCCCATACTTGCAATAGATGCATTGCATTGCATTACGTCTTCGCGAACAATGTAATGGGTGTTACGGACTTTAGGGCGGCAAGGGTTTTGTCTTCAGAAGTAAATATTTGACGAACTTTCGTCTCGCAGTTCTTTGCGGGGTATAGTAACTAGTAACCCTTGCCTAAAAGTCTAGATGTAGGTATGTAGACGAGTATTTAAATGACACGCATGGAAATGACCAGTTCTGCAACCACTTCCGCTTAAGTTAACATACTTATTTATAAGTTATATTGTTATATATTTTATATAGTGTATATAAGTTAACATACTTATACCTGATTTTTAACCGACTTCAAAAAAGGAGGAGGTTCTCAATTCGACTGTATTTTTTTTTTATGTTTGTTTGTTACCTCAGAACTTTGGACTGGGCGAACCGATTTTGATGATTCTTTTTTTAATCGAAAGCTGGAGGCTGTCATGTGGTCCCATATAAATTTTATTGAGATCTGACAATGGCATCCATGAGTAAACCACATAAGTCGTAAATTTGTGTTAAGATGTGCGCGACAAATTGACGAATAACTCAATATCACGCCAACCGATTTCGATGATTCTTTTTTTAATCGAAAGCAGGCACTTGTCATGTGGTCTCACATTTTGAACGAGATCTGACAACTATGTAGTTTTTGAGACTTTGAAGTCGGTTATTTTTTGTTAGTAAAATTTAGATTATTTAGTCTGTTTTTAAAGACGTGCTAAGGAGTTTCTTGCGCCATTTTTTCTCTTTGACCAAGCACCTTTCCGAAAAGGATTTGATTAAAAAAAAGACGCATAAGTGTATCAGTGATAATATGAATAATATGAATAAATGATTTTGAATTTTCTGAACAATACTCGAGCGGTGATTGGTGACGGAGACTTGTTTTAATTCCTGTACACACCATCATTTTTAAATTTGCATATTATTAATTGTAAGAGTTATCTTTGATGTTGTAGGTAATGAATGATCAGATCATTATAACCAAAGAGAGCTCCATAAAGATGTTTAAAAAATGCCAACTCGCACTGGGCCAGCGTGGTAGCAATAAATAAATGACGCTACACACTTATAACCCCACAATAAGATTCCCTGTGTCGTGGGTACCATGGACGCGGGCCATCACTGTACCTTTTAGGTAAAGTGAGCGAAATCCAAACGTTGCAAAGAGCTAAAATACGACTTGCCACAGGGCTCAGACATACCTAAGTAGGTACGCTTTTGAAATAATTATAATAATACGAGTAGTAATGACTTATTTTGCCTAATAAAGTCCTGTCTGCCCAAGGGAAGGGACTGCTGAGTGCTGACCGCTACATGTACCTATACACGAGCTGTCTAATCGGTGTCCTCGGTCCTCTGAAACCTTTAGTGCATATCAAATGTAACATTGATATAGGACAGCGAAATGAGCTACTAGGGCTGTCAGTAATCTTTGGTAATACTTATAATTATGGCATTTATGGCATATTAAAAAAATGTTCCGGCATTTGCAATGTATTAAAAAAAATACATTATCATTTTTAAACTGAAACTAACATTTTTTAACAACTGCTTATTGAATTTGTCTCAACTATCTCATTTGTATAGTTATTTTTAGACTTATTCTCATACAGAGTAAAATACCCTCTTGTAAATATTAAAATCATTAAATTAAGCTACCTATCACCTTATCACGTCTTTACCTTTCCTCTCTCGCGTCATCTCATCTCGTTAATCAATAATAAACCGATACCTACTAACCAAAATCACCAGTATAATCGATTTATTCTTGAAATCCCCACCTAGATGTCTCCATTGCTGGGAAATTCAGGAAAAAATCTGTAAGTCCCCATCAGTGGGGTGGGGACATCTGGGTGTTGTTTTCAGGAAATATATCTCTTTGAGTGATTAATTCCGGATTCCTTCTTTATATTAAAATTTTCATGAAGAAAGTTACACGAACCTTATGGGCGCCATTGACGATGCGATCGATCGGTGCGATCCGTCGTTGCCGACCGATCGCAACGACGGATCGGTAGTGTATGTTAAAGAAGGTGGCTCTATTACGACGACCCGTGTGGCGCAATGGTTACAATGCCAGATCGCCGCACCAAGGGTCCTGGGTTCAGTGTTGCCAATGCTACGGCAATTACCGTGTTCTACGGCTTTCGGGCCAAAAAATCACAAAATCTACGGTCTACGGCCGGAACCCTATTACCGTAGCAAATTCTACGGCTTTTCGCAAATTCTCGAGTCTTTTTTTATTTACTTGTTTTGAAACATGTTACGAATGTTGAAACCCATAAAACAGCGCCACTAGGCAAATGTTGATGTTAATTTAAGGTAATGAAAAATGATTCCTTGTTTTGTGGACATCAAATTCACTGCCGATTTTTTTTTTTAGGTCGTTTTGAAGGTCTGAACCGATGGTATTTAATGGCGTAATTGCATTGCTACGGCCCACGCTTGATCTTTTCCCATATAAACACGGCTTTTTTATCTAATGTACACGGCCTTCCAAAAATTTTCACTGGCAACACTGCCTGGGTTCGATTCCCAGCGAGGTGGAAATTTGAATGATGAGTTTGAATTTCTGTTCTCGGTCTGGGTGAATGTCCTTGTCTAGTGTGTTGTCCATGGCACCCACGACACAGGGAATCCTAGTGTGGGGCTATGAGTGTGAAGCGTTATTTATTTATTATTTATTAAATAACTGGTAGTTTGGCAACCCTAAATGCAGAGCTAAGTATTAAATTGGAATTTAGGTATGTAAGTACGTAAGTAGATACGAAATAAAACATTCATCAGGCTTATTTCGCTGGCAGTTTGTTTTACATGATGTAAAATAAATAAAGCCCAAAATATGTTATCAACTTAATTACCCTGTGTAGATATGTAATGTGGGTGGGGATATTCCTAATCAAATAGGTATTGACACATATATTTTTAGCTACCATAATATGTAAGATACATTCATAGCTAGGCCTAGATCTTATTTCAAATTAGTCTAAAGTATTTTTTATGTAATCTGACTGCGGCAGTAGAGATTTAACTCATAATATTCGTAATCGTTAAAGTTAGTGTAAAGATGACGGCTAATAGGGAAGTGTGGAGGAGGAAAACATATTGCGCCGACCCCAAATAAAATTGGGAAATGGGCAGGATGATGATGATGATTCGTAATCGTTAAAAGCATTTGTAAAAGTCTTTGTAAAAACTCGACTTTTCTTTTACTAGCTGGAAAACGAACTTTCAGGTCATCTTAATTTAAGGTATTCAGTAATGGCGCTTCTCGCCACAGCTCTCTCCATTGTCTCTCCCTGTCTCAATTCGTCTCCTCACTTCTCATTTCCTCACTTTACTCCTCGTCTCCCTTCCCTACTTCATGTTCCTCTCTGTTTTTAGCGTATAAACCTGTTACAATATTATATATGTACTTAGTCTGTACAGATTTACGGATTCACTGGTTTTGTTATGCGATTCATTGATCCGATACGACGTGGGGACGACACGGACGCGAGCAGGGGACGTCGGGGTTTTGAAGACAACTGCTACGTAAACGCTATTACCTACTGGCTAGAGGCCACACATTTGTATTGAAATGACAACACTAACCACGCAATGTATGTAGGTAGTGCTTACACGCAATTCAGTGGCTTTATTAACACGACGACGCATAAGTACTTCGTCATAATAAACAGATTATAATTTATACCTACCTTAATAGTTATTAATTGCATGGATGCCTATCTAGTACAGCGTTTCGCGTTCGATAATTGTTTTGATCCATGAATAGGTGTATTTTTAGAGTTCCGAACGAGTACATTACAGTACAGTACAGTATCACTGATGTCGCATCCTCGAAGACTTCTGTGCGCCTAGTACTCGCTATAAATAGCAACAAATGCTATGCAATAGCTTTACCGCGGCAGTCCTCTAGTGCCACATGTTTTTTAAAATATCCTATTAACCCTACTTCCTACTTAAATAAATGTGAAAGTTTATTTGTGAGGATGTACCGATGTAACCATGTGTGTTATTCCTTCACGCAAAAAGTACTAAACAGATTTTCATGAAACATAGCACACAATTATAACATTTATGAAATTAGGTAATAACGCTTCACACTCAATTAGCCCCACACTAGGATTCCCTGTGTCGTGGGTGCCATGGACAACACACTAGACAAGGACATTCACACCCATACCGAGAACAGAAATTCAAACTCATCATTCAAATTTCCGCCTCGCTGGGAATCGAACCCAGGTCCCTCGGTCCGGCAGTCCGGTATGGTAACCATTGCGCCACAAGGGTCGTCATAGGTACCTTTTTATTAACCTGAAAAACGCGGGATAAGATAAAAAAGAAATGCCGATAAAAGGGAAAACGAAACCTCACTGGTAATTGTTCACTGTTCACTGTTGCCCGTGGACGTTATCGGATGAGAATAATAAGCTCATAGCATGGGCGTAGCCAGGTTTCAGTTTCGGGGGGGGGGGGGGGGGGGGTTCAAGTTTCGGGGTTTCAAGAAAATACAACGACTAAAAGTACATAAAATAACCCTAAAGAAAATTGAGACTTTATTTTTTCTCACGACGCCGCGACGTACATATATTATGTAGTGCCATCTATTATTAGTTTAGTCAAAAAGTTCAAAAACGTGTTTAATATAAATAAATCTCCTAAAAATATGTGCGATAGCTCATTCGATTCGGAATGACGTCTAGAAAAATGTTTTTTAAGGGTTTATTAGCACATACAAATGTCAGTCCTTAACATTTCGGGGGGGGGGGGGGGGGTTTGAACCCCCGAAACCCCCCCCCCTGGCTACGCCCATGGCTCATAGATACATACTCATATTCATAAATACTAGGTCATAAAATGTAAAACTAGTCATAACAATAATTTGATTGTATTTGGTCAGTAAGTTATGAATAGGTGCAGCAGGGTGCCAACGAAAACTAATAATTTAACTAATTAATAATTTTAATTTCAATATTAGAAATTACATTTTTAAAATACTTATAACTATAATTACGGTCGATGTTAGTACCGGAATGATCCGAAAGCTCAGGTGTTTAGGATCGCAGGCTTGTTTCCGCGAACCGTCTTATGATATCTTTACTAAACAAGCGATGGATGCGGCGATGCCTGCTTTATTAATTAATTATTTCTCGATGGATCTTCTATGTATATATTATTATGTTGCATGTAGGTATTATATATTAATATTTTATGCATACTAACAAGTATTTTAACAAAAACAAAAATGAAACTTATAACCCCAGACTGCCTCCTGTGAGGTTTGAACTCACGACCCCTGGTTTACGAGACCAGTGCTCTACCACTGAGCTAAAGAGGCTATTGTGGAATCTGTTAAAATACAGTAACTAGCTTGGCTATTTCAACGAGGGATGGTAAAGATGGTCCGAATAAAATGTCAATGATTTTTATCATTGCTAGTCAGAACGGTTACAAAATCTACTTACACTTAGTTCAGTGGTTTTTAACCTTTTCGAGATAACCCTGTGGCTGTCTTGCCATGGACTACCAGTTAAGTAGGTATATTATGTCGTTCTTCGATCTTAATCTAGTAGGTACATGTGACACACATACATAGGTAATTAATTTAAAAAGAGGGGTGTTATATTATAAGTTTGACGTATCTGTGTATCTGTGGAGTGTGGATGTAGTCTCCCAAACGGATGAAACAATTTGATCTAGTTTTTTTTTGTTTGAACGGTGACTTAATCGGGAGTATTCTTAGATATGTTTAGTGTAAATAAAACTGTCAGGGTTTTTTTATTATGTGAATATGTAATCTTATCGATCGGAAGGGGTTTTGGGTTTTACTTCAAAACAAAATTACAAAAATCAACCCGAATATAATTACTAACAAATTATTACAACTGATACGAATTAACGAATAGAACCGCCACGTCCGAACGCCACGAGCAGAGAGAGAGCGAGGCCCGGTCAGCGCTCGCTTTTATAGGGCCGTGCTAGTTCCCGGTCTGTGGGAAACGGGGTTCGGTAAGACGGCCGTTCCTGACAGCGAGGCGTCCTCGACCGCTTCATCGTCCAATAGTTGCATGTCTTCCCCAGCTGCATCAGTGTCCGCATCAAAGTATTCACCCTCTGAAATTGAGAAAATATACTTGAGGCGACATGCATTCACTTAATGTTTATAGCCTTCTCAAGTTTGTGAAAAGGACCGAACATTTGAAATCCCCACTACAGATGCAAGCGTGCACTCAAACATCGGCAGCAAGAACTCAAATATTTTGAAAAATTGAAGCTTAAAATTTGAAAGCAAATGGGTAATTCATTGAAAAAGAATATGTGCTATGAGGTATGTATGAAATAAGAGTTAAAATGTATTGCAGATGTCGAACTACCGGCGTTTCGCCATCCACAACACACTTGTCTACGTAAGGTGAATAAAAGAAAAATGGATGCCGTACGAATATCTCAACTGCGCAATTTAAGCTACAAGTACGGCACCTTTATAATGGCTAGCACGTTAATGTAACGTCTAGCAAGGTAGCACGATTTTGTCGTCAATGTTCACCGATACAGACATTGAACATTACCGACAAAGCGCCTACATAGTATGGGAAGAAAAAACCCTGCAGAGTCCACCTCGACCATACTATTAAATGGGAAGTTTAACACCAAAGTGTCCACCTCAACCTTAATAAACGGGAAGTTTAACACCAGAGTGTCCACCTCAACCTTAATTTCAAATGGGAAGTTTAACACCAAAGTGTCCACCTCAACCTTAATTTCAAATGGGAAGTTTAACACCAAAGTGTCCACCTCAACCTTAATAAACGGGAAGTTTAACACCAGAGTGTCCACCTCAACCTTAATTTCAAATGGGAAGTTTAACACCAGAGTGTCCACCTCAACCTTTATTTCAAATGGGAAGTTTAACACCACAGTGTCCACCTCAACCTTAAATTCAAATGGGAAGTTTAACACCAGAGTGTCCACCTCAACCTTAATTTCAAATGGGAAGTTTAACACCAAAGTGTCCACCTCAACCTTAATAAACGGGAAGTTTAACACCAGAGTGTCCACCTCAACCTTAATTTCAAATGGGAAGTTTAACACCAGAGTGTCCACCTCAACCTTTATTTCAAATGGGAAGTTTAACACCACAGTGTCCACCTCAACCTTAAATTCAAATGGGAAGTTTAACACAGAAGTGTCCACCTCGACCTGCGCATACTAGTCTCAAAGACAGCGCTGCATGTGTCCGGGGTCCACTCGCCGCGCCACCGCACCATGTGTTGAGCCGCCGCCTGGGTCTTTTTGCCATAAGACCCGGCGAGGAGCTCCAGCTCGTAGCGGTGATGTGGAAGCGTGCGCAGGACCTTGTAAGGGCCGCGCATCCCGGAAGCGAGCTTCTCCGTCGACTGTGCCATCTTGTTGACAAGCACAAAGTCACCAACGGCAAACGTCGCGGGCTGCCGCAGACGTTCATTGGTACGCTCGTCTTGCCGTAGATGATTGGATGGAAGTAGCTCAGATGCTCTGTCGACTGAGGGTTAGCAAATTACGGTTAGGGTTAACGTTATCTAGTGCGACATAGCGCACCAGAGATCTGATGACTAGGGTAGCTGCCACTATACCGACAAGCAACTGAAGCGGTGATGATTGCGTGGTCGTTTGTCTCGTAATATTTAGAATGAGCTGCGCTTTTCAAAACACGTCAGACCATTGGGAGCCCATGTTACAGACCTCAACACGTAGCAGATTGTAAACAGTTATGCAGTAACGTTCTGCTTGACCGATTTCGCGATCAAATCCCGGTGTAATAAAATGTATTGAACAACCGAATAGTGACACATCATTTGAAAACGCTCGTTTTAATTAGTTAGAATCTTGGCCGGCTCGGCTGTACCTGACCATATCTAATCAGTCTACCCTCAATAATTTTCAATCGTTAAAAATTCGTAACAATTAATCTTTCTTCGCAGTTTTACTAACAATAAGAAGAACAAACACAAATATCAATCAGACTTCTAAAATCTACCCTAAATAATTTTCAACCGTTAAAAATCCGTAACAACCGTAACAACAAACAAACACAAATATCTATCAGATAGCCAAACTCTAAAACACGTGGTCGAATCGCACTTCTGATCTTATCGATCGGAAGGGGTTTTGGGTTTTACTTCAAAACAAAATTACAAAAATCAACCCGAATATAATTACTAACAAATTATTACAACTGATACGAATTAACGAATAGAACCGCCACGTCCGAACGCCACGAGCAGAGAGAGAGCGAGGCCCGGTCAGCGCTCGCTTTTATAGGGCCGTGCTAGTTCCCGGTCTGTGGGAAACGGGGTTCGGTAAGAGTAAATAAATTATGTAAATATATAAATTTTATATCATTTTTTTTAGGGTGCCAAAACTTCTGATGCTTGAGGGACCAACAGTGGACCGCCGACCATAGGTTAAGAACCTCTGCCCTAGTTAGTAGTAACGTAGAAGATAAAAACATTATCTTACAACATCATCTGCAACGCGACACATAACTATTCCACAGCTGGGCTCGTAACTCTTATTAGTTCTTACAATGTGAGGTTTACAAGCCATGGTCCACCACACTGGCTAAATTTTCATTGGTAGACCTCACACATTTTCAAACGCGTTATAGACACTCACTTGAATCCTCACGATAATTCGAAGCGAGAAGCAATAAATTTCCAAAACACAAATAACTCTGTAAATTAAGCAGCAGAATTCCAATCTAGCGAAATCCATCCGTGCAGAAGACCATCATTAAATCACTAGGCTATCTACAAAATGTTTACATTGAAAATTAGTTATAGCAATAACATCTAACTAAAGGAATAAAATAAAATAAATCATTAAATGTTAACTTAAATGAATGAATAACAAATAAATAAGTTGCTTATTACTTAGCTTAGTGCGTGATTTCCTTTTCTGTCAGTTCCGGTCCTTATCATTAATTAATGGCATCCTGTCGGAGAGCGATGTATCTATCTAAGAGCCTCTGCACACGGTGTATTTTTACGCGCGGGATACGTGCGTTTTCAGCGCCGAAAACGCGATCATACGAGGAAACGCCTCGTCCAGTATATTAGTTCATTGCTCGTCCGCCTCGTCATTTGCGGCGTGAAAAACGTACAAATTCCGCGCGTTTTCGTCCGATGCGTTTCAAAAACGCGCCGTGTGCAGAGGCTTCTTCCAAGAGAGATCTTCCAAGTTCTAATTGATATAAAAACTTTATTCGAATATATGTGTAGAGATATATACGTACTTGTTGTTTATGAGCCCTGCCACAAAGTTACTTTGCAAATTTAACCCTTAGCATATTAAAACTTCCGTAACTCGGATAAGCCACTAACTCCCACATATAGAATCTGCAACAAAGTTATTTGATGGATGTTGGGATAGGTTCCAGGATTTCATTTTGAGGAGAAGTCTTGAGCACTCTGCAGTGAACCACACTAATTGTTGACCGTTGATGCCATGGTTTGTTTCTAAACGGTTACATAATAAGTTAATGTGTTGCAACCTCGTGTTACAATCCTTCCAGAAGACAAAAAATTATATCTACATAATGAATCAAGATAAGTAGTAAAAATAAAAATCAAAACAGTGTGCCCCTGTTATTAGACGGAACTGTTGTCAAGTTATTATAATAATAATTATTAAAATTACTTTTTATAACGTTTAGACGTGAGTGTTTATAACTGAGAACTTAATCAATTAAAAAACGAACAGGATAATCCCTACCGGGTAAACTTTACCCAATTTGTAGTGAAATAAATACAAAATTCCTTATTGAAACTCGAAAATGAGAAACATTTTAATTTAAATATCCTTGGCTCGCGAAGCGATCATCCGGGGACAATCATAATTTAATTCATAACCAAATAACCAGAGCCTACATAATGAATAGAAGTGTCATGGACACGTTTAAAAAATGTTTTAAAAATACATATGTATATGTCGGTGAGGCCCCGAATCTCCAGTGAAGGTCCAGGGACGGACCTCTTTATTCTACAACGCCTGTCCGATGCAGAGGTTGGCATATAAGAAACGACATGTCATATTTAGATGAAGGAATTATTGTCAATAAGATAGAACGGATGATCACGTAATGTTGAAGTACTTGGAAGTATTGATGTGAACGTTAGGAGAACTGGAAATGTAATATCATGGAGCAAAGTAAAAGGAATATTATTGAATAACCAACACCGTAGAATACCCCTTCTGCTTTATATACAACGTATAACAGGATTTACGCACTTTGAGAAAGTATCTTCCTCAAAATCGGCAACTGAATCGATTCCACGTATTTTTAATTGTTTTTTATAGCTTAATAATTTTTTATTTAAGAAATAAGTTATACTCATTTCGAACGAAAAGTGTGAACATTCTACCCAGCGGCGCACGCACACATGAGAGCGAACGAGCGCTACAAGGTCGGTGCGCGCGTCTGTGTGAGTACACCCCGACGAAAACAGCAGAGCTATTAGCGATCGAGCGATCATTACATAAAATATGTAGTAGGTAATGGTACGAAGATTAAATAGTAAACAAATTATGATTCTCTCTTTCCATCACATTTTTCAGGCTTTGTACTGTAGACTGTGAACAATTTTGAACTCATTGATTAATAAACCTCAAATTAAAGAACAAAATTATTTAACAATGTCAGTAATAAGTTTAAGTTTATTTAATACCTACTACAGTGTCACTTTTCACTACATTGAATGCATAAATGACGTACACCCTTAAACACCCCAATTAGAATACCTATTCAGTTTTAATCATAATACCTACACTAAAATATTTTTTATTAGCTTATTAATTGTTTATTCAAGAAATTACTTGTTCTCGTAGAGGGATAAGAATGTTCATAATATTCTAAACAAGCATACAGACTAACGCACACATGAGAGTGAGACCCACGTCACAGGCCACAACGCGGGCCGCGGGGGCCAGCGCGGCGCGCGCGCGTCGATAACAGCTGATGCACGAAAACGAATTCGACATTGTACATACCTACATTAGACATTGTTAAACACAACATGTTTGTTACCTGAGTACTCATTTCATTTAATTGGTTGGTGTGTTATACTCGTATCACTTACTGAACACATCCAATTAGGTAAAGATTCAAAGATTTTATTGAACATAAAAACATTATTATTACCTACATATGCCTAAAATAATAGTTAATCGTACTAAGATAAATTGTTTCATAAACAAATTATGATTCCCTCTTTCAATCACTTTTTACAGCTTTTGGACTGTCGACTTTGAATCATTTTAATTAATACAATGTCTATCGTTTTGGCATTAAAATGATAAGATACCTATTTATTGAAATATTTATTGTTTAGAAGTAGATATGTAGATAACTAAATTTTAAGTAAATTAATAGGTGTAAACGGATAATTTACTACCTACTTCAAATTTTGTACGCAAGTAAACAAGTGATTTAGAAATTTTTCTATGGGCGGGGCATAACACTTAACACGTTTGAGCAGACATTTTTTAATTAAAATTTAGTAAAATGCATAAGTTTATTAAGTAGGTTGTGAAGAATTGTATGAACTAAAGAGCTTTACTAAATTATTCCGTTTGGGCGCGCACTAAAAATCATTCACATAAAATTAAGTTAACTGCCTACAATCTACATAATACGTTTAAATCGGACTTAAGTAATAATACAACAAAACAAAAAAGACTGCGTGTTTAAAAGCTGTGAATTATTAAAATATTTACAAATATTAAACAACCATTTAAATTTAGTTACTGTAGGTAACTTACAGGTCTGATAATAATTGGTTTCTTCCCTCTTCGTCCTCATAGACTCCTATCAACTCCTGCGGCGTCGTCATAAAATGACATTTTCAAAATGTCCACTACCTTGTTCGATACACAATAATGCACGTTTTTGTAATTGTCGTTTAAGTTTATTTAATACTACAGTGTCACTTTTCACTACGTCAAATGCAGCTATTATTCCATTTTTTAGATCCTCACCGCTAATGGAATGTTTGAAATAAACACGTCCCCACAGAAAAAAGTCTAGTTGGATCAAATCAGCTGATAAGGCCGGCGCGTGCGGTGTGACTGACTTTTTAATTTTCTAAATCGTAGATTACAAAAGCCGCCGGTCGCCGGGCCGATCACACCGCCGGCTGGGACACTCTCGTTACGTCTCGCTTCCTCCCGACTGTTTTTAAATATGCGGAAGAGAGAAAACGTATGGAAGTGTGCGAACTTTCTTAATAATATTTTTTTGATCTATTGCGTTTGTAGTGTATTTCTTTAACGTCGTACAACTCGTACGTTTGGCAGTGTGTGTTTGAGGCTGTGGCTAAGTATAATAATGCTTGAAAGGACCCTATTGCATTGACTTAAGTTTCATTTTTGTTTGTTTCGACTGTTTAAAGAATTGGGTGACATCATTTACTTAATTTTAATTTCTTTTAGGAAAAAAAAATTACCTACATTAAAAATACGTGGAATCGATTCAGCTGCCGATTTTGAGCCATGTACCCTCCTAAGTTACATATATTTAAGATACATATTGTATATGTTCTGCATTTCAGTAAAGACAGCCCTGGTTGCCTCTTAATTTATGTTTGTGACGGTTAAATAAATGATTGTTTTAGTACTAAACTTGTGTTCCGGGTTTCTTGAATAGCACATTTAATTGGCTGCAATTTTGTTTTTTTTTTCAAAGTTGCAGCAGACATTGAAACTGGTAGTAAAGCATGTAGATATAAATGAACAGAACCAACTGAAGTGTCACCTTATCGATAAATATATAAAGAGATAGATATCACCATAATTATGGAAACTATTATTAGATATTATTGTAAATTATACATTATTAAAATTAAATTATTATTTATTATAATTATTGTTATAACATGTGGCAATCTTCCACATCGTCAAGTACCTAACATACACTGAACGATTAATTAATGTAAAAAAAAACATTAATCCATCTTTTTGAAATCGGTTAATAAACAATAGAAAACCCATCTCTTTACGATAGCAGCTTAGTATAAAATCGTTCAATCAGCTGAAAATAATTAAATTCACGTCCATCCGAATCATTCGAATGTTCCAATCTCTATTGTAATTGAATGACCACTGACAGCACTGATCAGCCACCACAATGTGATCAATATGGAATATTCCATATTGACAAATACCTACCATGTTTTATATGGTTGAATGAATAAATGATCATGCAAAATGATACTTTAAACACTTAATTTAACACTTTATTTAAAATATAAAATATGTTTTTATTTATATTTTTGTGACCAGTTATATAAATTACTTACAAAAATTATGTTAATATACATGCTATGAAATGTCGATCATGATATTCATGATTCAGCGAGCCTTCTATGTTTAAGATTAGGATTAGGACGCTTATGTTTATGTAATACCCTAATAATGTTTCTAATCCCCCTAGTAATGGATTAGTAAATAGCGCATCGTCTCCTCTTTTGAAGGGGCGCATTTGATGTTCATTCTTTATTATATTCTTTATTTATCATATGTTTATTGTTCATTCTTTACTAATGTTCTGCACCGGTCAGTTTAAAGTCGCGGTGGAAAGGTTCTTCAATAGTTTGGTTAGCTACCTCTCTCCTTTAATCAACTGTGATCAAACCAATAAAAAACCCAGTGGCCGCTTTCTTCTCAGCAATACGTCGGCGATGCATTTGAATTAACATTTTTATAACTATTTAATATCAACTTGGACTACTTTGTTTTGGACAGCAATTACCAATTATAGAAAGTTCATTGTAGTTACGTTTTCTTAAGGGTGTAACCTAACCGTTAAAATTCAGAAGCTGCATGGTCAGTGGTGTAGCTAGCCATAAGGAGGCCCCATATCAATATTTGTTGTGGGACCCCCCCAACGTCAGCTTTCAAATATAAAAGGAGCAAAGGAGTGGCAACTGTAGCGGTCGTAGGCCGCTGGCGAGTTTGTTTTTGAGTGTTAGTGGGGGCCCCTATACGCTGGGGGCCCCGTATAATTGATACGGCTGATACGGTGGTAGCTACGCCCCTGTGCAAATATTTCAAGCCTCTCTTCATTCCTTTTCGTCTTATAGCTGAGCTCACATTTTCTCGCTCTGGTTAATAATAATCTAAATTTTACTAACAAAAAATGACCGACTTCAATTACTCAAAAACTACTGGTCAGATCTCGTTCAAATTTATGTGGGATTACATGACAAACACCTGCTTTCGATTAAAAAAGAATCATTGAAATCGGTTGGCGTGATATTGAGTTATTCGTCTATTTGTGGCGCACATACTTAATACAAATTTAAGACTTATATGGTTTTATCATGGATGCCATTGTCAGATCTCAATAACATTTATATGGGACCACATGACAGTCACCAGCTTTCGATTAAAAAAAGAATCATCAAAATCGGTTCGCCCAGTCCAAAGTTCTGAGGTAACGAACATAAAAATAATACAGTCGAATTGAGAACCTCCTCCTTTTTTTGAAGTCGGTTAACAAAAAAGTAAACTAAAAACATGGCTCAAATGTGAGCTAATTCCGGCCCTAACTTTCAATGCTTCAAATATAAATGAGAAAACAAAAACGTTTCTGAAAGCGAGGCATTTCGAAACTAGGAAAATGTATTTAACATAATATTTATGTTTATTTACAAAGAGAACAGAGACGTGTTTTTTCGACATATCTCTGTTAGATATGTATCTCTACGAAATGAGAATTGGGCTCCAGGCGTAAATTACGGGGTAATACTAAAATTAAGTATTAGGTTAGCAGGTAATACTTGAAGTAAGTTAATAGTGGCAAACAGGGCACATGTCGTCTTTCTTTTTGACGAGACGTAGAGCGTATTCCACCACACTGCTTCAGAGTAGATTGGTAATAGAGTTGGTGACAAGTGTTTGTATGTACAGCTCGAAGGCCTCCGACATATATAATGATAACAACCTGTACACATAGCTTGAAGTGGCCTCCGGAGCATCAATATTTAGTGTGTGTTCTGATCAGTGTAGTGCATAACTAATCATAACTAAAACTAAGTACATTAAGTTTTATAAAGTTAATAATTTTACTATCGCAACTCATAAGTGTCCCATTATTGGAATTCCAGTAAATAATAAGCTACAAACTTATCATTGTTATTGAACTGTTGCCGCAATAATTATTGTTTTTGGTATCTCATCCTTGTACCTATAGTTTTAAATGTTCATCACTTCAACCCTCCAAAAAAAAGTAAAGTAAAAGAATAACCTACATAATAATTATGTATTCAATCTGGCATAAGACTAAGTTATATGTAACGAGTAACATAAAATTGTGATAACTGCTGTGAATACAAGTATTAAATAAATAAATCTAAATCTAAATAAATAATACCATAATCCGTGACTGGTTAACACATATTATAACACTATTTTAACCACCTAACTAATAGGTTTTCACAGCACGCCGAAACAAACGTTTTTTCGCTCAGTTTCTTTGTGGATCGAGCGTTGATACTGAAATATCGACATTCACCCCTTACTACCTTAATTTTCTTACATAGCGACACTCTCTTTATCAATTTACTCCATCGAATTATGGATTCGACTATATTCTTTCAGCAGCGCGTTCGCTCTGGTTTATTCACCTTCTGCTGCTTAGGAATATATTAATTTAAACCGTCTAAAATTTATATCAAAGCTATTTAATGTTGATAACCGGAGACGAATCGAGAGATTTTAAGATCGCTCAATTGAAACCGCCAGGGGTGAATTTTAATAAGGGACTTAGGAGGCTCTCTTACTCATTTTAATACACTTTAACAATTTTATCGGACTCATAGCTGTATTATTAATAATCTGTGCCCTGAATAGATTAAGTAACGGGGAACGTCTCTATAAATAGGAATAATTCCTCGCTACTTCTGTATTTAACTTTGATCACGTCATAACATTAATTTGCGAGAAAATCACGTCTTCGATACACGTAGACCGTAAAAAATATAGCAAAAAATATGTTCAATGTTGGGCACAATATTGTTTTTCTGCCTGCGAAGCGAGGGGTCCCGGGTTCGATTCCCGGCCGAGGCAGATATTTATGTGACAGATAAATATTTGTACTCGGGTCATGAGTGTTATTGTGATGTGTTCTAAGTGTCGTCCATGCCACCCGCGACACAGGTGAAAACCTACTGCGGGGGTATGAGTGTAGCGTTTATATAATTATTTATTTTATTTTCTTTCATGCAACAACAGCTATTGAACGGATTTTCATGAAAGTTAGCATGCACAGACCATGATCTAGCATAACATATAGAGAGGCAGAGTGCTAGCCATGTATAGCCATAGCTTCACGAAGAATGGTTATTACTTTGTTGAAAGGCAACAGCATTTATAACAGACGTTGTAAATGTTCATTTTTCCATCAGGATCTTCTTTAAAGTTATAACTTATAGCTCCAGTAAATTCGTTTTAACAGTTTCGTGTGTAGTAAACTTATTACGTTCAGATTGAGTGCCTTTTTGAAGTTTTCGTCGTTTTGCTACAGCAGGAAATTGCGAGGCGAAATATCCTTTAGAGCATGATGTAAATGACGAAAAGCGACCTGCAAATACGATTCAACAGCCACTTTGCGCTTATATTTTCTTGTCGAGTACAGTTTTGAGTTTTCAAACGTAAAAGATGGAAATTTATATGAAATGAATTTTCTGTGTTTAGTAGTTTATTGGTTTTTGAAGTGAAAACTTCTTTAGTACGGGGGTGACTTGAAATTTTATGAAACGAAACTGTCCAGTAAAAAGAGACAAACAAATAAATTCTAAAGTGAGATAGGAAGCATTGTACAGGGGTAGGGTAGGGGAGTGAGGGGTAGGGGAGCGGAGCGGAGCGGAGCAGAGTGAAGTAGATTAGTGAAACCTACATTTATCATCTTCCCGAAATTTTACATTCGTCTCATTATCCTGAAAACAAAAATTCTGAAGGTTTCACTTCTACCACGTGTGAATTGCACACATTTTAATTTTTTTTTACATTAAGCATGTGCTTAAAAATATATTTCTCAAGGTGTTTTGGTTTAATTTTGTTTTTAAATTCATCATTGTTTAACTTGTGTCTTTGATTTATGAAACGTTATGTCTCGTATTATCTAAATACATTATTTCAAATGAAAAGCATTTACCCCGTTCTCTGCATTACCTACCTACTTTGTTTCAAATGTAAAATACAGAAAATTAAAGACATTAAATTACGTGAAGTGAAACAGTAGCTCGAGCACGAATATTTGCGAGAAAGTATTCGTATGGTTAACGTAAGCAATTTGTATGGCATTTTTTCAAAAGCGCCTATCGTGCGTAAATGGTACTAAAATGCCATACAAATTTGACAAATTGCTTACGTTAACCATACGAATACTTTCTCGCAAATATTCGTGCTCGAGCTACTGGTATTTTAATGTCATGTTCGCGTTTCGCTTGGTTGCTTGGTTGGGCTGGTCGGTAATTAAAATTAAAGCAGAAAACAAAATGAATTTGGATTTTTTGTTATCGTAAGGATTTTTGAAAGGGACGTCGGTGCTGAATATTAAAAACAATACTAATGTAATGTATTACGTATCTTGTAATTGATATTATGTTAGATTGTTTTAGTTGTACATGTTTTTAAGTAGCTAGCCGGCAAACGGGCCACCTCGTGACAAGTGGTCACCGTCACTTTGGACACTATTATGACCATTGGCACCACCGATGAAGAAGAGAGAGAAAGAAAGAAGACAACTTTTGATTAAAAGTCAGGATTACCTATTACTTAAATATTATTTCATTTTGCTGAAACCATGTCAGTCTCAACTCAACACATGAATAATCTCAAGGTATTTCTAATTATAATTATAATACTTATAATTTCATTAGTTAGGTGTAAATGTTATTCAAAAGGCGAAAATCCACTTAGTCCCGGTAAGATCTATGTATTGGCAAGGTAAGATATTTAGTATAAATTAAACCTTTCTAATTAATCTATTCGCTGTGAAATATCTTAAAAACAGTTCATTAACTTCGTACTAAGCACGTTTTAGGATTACGGAATAGGTGAACGTCGAAATTATTCTTGCAAAAGGCCCAATTAGAGATGTTTGAATTTAATAGATGATACAATAAAAGCCGCCCTTACAATAGAAGGAAAGTTTTAATTAAAATAATGTAATTAATTTTATAATAATAATTAATTATTAATTCCATTTCATTTAAGTAATTGACGTTTTCGAGTACGACAGATGAGAAAAGTAAGAACATTAGATAGTTACTCATTTTGTTAAAAATTTGGAAACGGAAATTCCATAATAAAGGAATGAATTTTCTAAAATCCTTTCTCAGACCTCCCTCATGCTAAAGTGATAAAGATTTCTTTTAGATGTCTGTCATTATCTGATGTTGAGTTATGGTTTTGCTAATAGGCACAAGATCATCAAAGCCTGCCTTTGATTTATGCAAGCTATGCCAATTGCCAATCCTTTGTGGTACGCAGAACGAATGACGAAGCAAACCACGTCGTCCGTACCAGCGGGGTCTTCACAATGAAAGGATGGATACTCGCCGAACGTTGGGTTCGATACAGAGGGATGGAGAAGGGTATGAATAAATTCGTGAAATTCTTATTCAAACCACAAGGCTATCAAGTTATATTCTCATATTATCTTGTTCTAATATCAGATGGAATTATTCTTCAGTGGAGAAATTTTAGCTCAGAATATTTGCTCAAGCAACCGTAGAGAGATTAAAATTAAGCTAACAGTGTTATAATTTCCAAATTCAGTTATATATACAAATTCAGCCTGATTAGGTACTCCAATCTAATCCAAGGAATTCATTACTTTCATTAGCGAATATTGTTTGTACTAAGTATTATGTTAAACTTACTGAATTATCAAGGGTAAAGGGTAACATTTCTAAACTTAACATTTCTAAACCAATTAGTCTAATTTGTGCGTTCATGTCAACCGTGAATGAGGGAATCCTAATAGGTCATTAGGTAGGTAAGTTTACATTTAATTTACCTCCATGAGTCAATTAATGCCAAATTATGGTCTTTTAAAACTCGACAAATGTAATATCTGTAGGCTGGCAGCTTCATCCTTTCAAAGGAAACGAAAATAAATAATAGTTCAGATGCACAAGTAATGTTTTGGCAAGATCAGTGCGAACGTCTCAAAACTCTATTCGAAATTTATGGCGGTACCCGCCGCCATATTGGCGGCTTTCAACTGCCATTTCCATATCCGTTCCAATTTTAAATATTGAAGTTTATTTTTATTTTAGAAATAGGCCAGCTATAAATTTTACTACAAGAAACATTTTTATATAATTAGCTTGATGATTTCATTGGTAGTGGCTCACCTCAGATAAGGGGTTTTTATTTGTGATTGAAAAATCTTTACTACTAAGTTGCGGATTGCTGAAAGTTAAGAAGAATCACCATAGGCCTAGCTCCAGAGATGTGCTTGGTAGCGAAGGGATGCAATGCAAGAAGCAAAAATCTTCCAGTGTATGTTATGATCTTCCTTACCACCTAAATCACAAATCCCTGGTTGATTCTCAGCCGAAATATTTGAAGAACTTTAGCCATCTTACACTTTTCAATATAGCTTTAAAATGCTTTGTAACGGCGACAAAGACCGACAAGGCGCGAAGGTTGAAGTGCCGTAGCAGGGAAGTGTTCAAGAAATTATGCGTCTAGAGGTTCCCAGACTTTTTTTCTCATAGACCACTTCCAAAATTTAGCTGGTTCCGGTTGTCCGAGCAGATACATTTCTACCATACTCCCAAAATTCGACAAAAAATGTGAAGGTCTAACCTAAGTTGCTGAGTTTAGAATATATAGAGATTAATAATTTTCGAAAAAAAAAGTGAGAAATAATTGGTTAATTAATTGTTTTTTTGTCACGCCAACGTAGACCTCCATCGAGTCTCCCGTGGACCACTTTGGGAACTAAGGGTCTAGCGGTACGCCTTTCAAATACTGGTAGTTTGACGATGAGCGCTTCTCATGAATACTAAAGGGATATTTAATAAACTTGGGCATCTCAAATTAATCAATTGGGGTTATATTATATTTAAATTAAGCAAACACTGCCTTAGTCTCAAGAGGCACCAAACTTGGTTTCGCCAGATTTCTGTAATCTGTTGCAAAATTCAAATGACATGATCACGTTGTAGATATTTATTTCTCAAAAGAACACTAGATTGTTCTTCCAAATTTTAATATTTTATTTGTTTTGAATATTATTGCAGCATTTGACGAACCGTGTGCCGCAATGGTTACCATGCCGGATCGCCGTGCCAAGGGTCCTGGGTTCGAATCCCAGCGAGGTGAAAATTTAGATGATGACTTTCTGTTCTCGGTCTAGGTGCGAGTGTTCTTGTCTAGTGTGTTGTCCATGGCACCCAGAACACAGGGAATCCTATTGTGGGGCTATGAGTAGCGTTATTTATTATATAATATACATATTTATTGATACAATGAGAAATAAATATGAGGCTTAGTCTCCCTACCTTAAAAATATTTATAACAAAATGTTTGGAAGTCGTCATCAAGAATTTTAGTAATAAATGCATGTGACATACAATAACGGAATATGAGATAAAAGTGCCCACAGTTCTTTCTCTTTCTCTCTTTCTTCTTTGTCGGAAACGCGTTGGTGATGCCTTTTTTAAAGAAAAAGGCCGGAAAACGAGCTGACGATCCACCAGATGGTAAGTGGCTATATTGTCGCCCATGAACATCAGCAACCATAGACCTATATGTAGTCTATGTCAGCAACTCCAAAGGCATCACTGACCAAGAAAGAAAGAAGAAAAAGAAAAAAGAACCTTGTCTTTGCTAATATTGTCAAATTGGCCAATTACCATCAGGTGGATCGTCAGCTAGTTACATAAAATGAAACACGTGTTTTGAAGTAACATTTTAGGTCTTGATGAATTAAAAGGTTCTACACTCGCTCGCTCCTGGCGTCGAAACCATTATACTCGTAATTATTGAAATCCACACGACCGGACCTTATGTCATGGTTCGTTAATTTAACTAGAGAATAGGTATCTCACAACTGAGGGCAGATATTGTATTATCACCTAGGTAACCAACAACCTCTGCTCAGGCAATAAAGGCAGCGAGGAGTCTATAAACCTCCCATTAACACTTCTCGAAAGTGTTTTAGAGAAACTCGTTATAACGCAACCTATGTATGTATGTATGTATGTACTTAATTTAAATGCATTTGTATTTCCAAGCTGTAAACTATATCCGCAGTGTTTTCAACTTTTATGATGATTCAAAAGAATCGAAACCCTATCGCCTGGTAATAATCTAAATTTTACTAACAAAAAATAACCGACAAAGTCTCAAAAACTACTTGTCAAATCTCGTTCAAATTTATGTGGGACCACATGACAAGCACCTGCTTTCGATTAAAAAAAGAATCATCGAAATCGGTTGGCGTGATATTGAGTTATTCGTCAATTTGTCGCGCACATTTTAACACAAATTTACGACTTAAGTGGTTTTCTCATGGATGCCATTGTCAGATCTCAATAAAATTTATGTGGGACCACATGACAGCCACCAGCTTTCGATTAAAAAAACAATAATCAAAATAATAACATAAAACAATAAACAATAAATCAAATAATCAAAATCGGTTCGCCCAGTCCAAAGTTCTGAGGTAACAAACATAAAAAAAAATACAGTCGAATTGAGAACCTCCTCCTTTTTTTGAAGTCGGTTAATAAAATTTACTATTACTTATAAAGCTATCCTTTACAGTTTATTACATGTTCAGTTTAAACTTTATTTAAGAGCAATAAAGTAGCTTTTTCCTTGTTAAGTAAGGGTAATAAATTTTGTCGAAGCAGCTGCGGATATATCGTAGTGTAATGCGAAATTGAGGGAAATGTAATCTATAAGGCTAGGGAAGTGTATGGAAACATCAATTTGAGTGTGTGGCTTCGTACGAGTAGATCTATTGATAAAATAAATCATCTGCGTATTCAAATAATACGCTGTATGTACAGTCACCTGCAAACAAAAGTAACCCGTCTGTTTATAAAAATATACGAACAGCAACGTTTCCGCTGGCTGTTGCGTTGTAAACAGATGGGTTACTTTTCTCTGCAGGTGACTGTACTATACGTAGTATCGTCATCGCTATTTTCAAATGTTATGCAATAAGATGGGTGAGTTGAGTGGGGTTAAGTTTGCTTGGATTTTAGACAAGATAAACAGTGTTGATTTGAAATATTGCTGTGTATATAAAATAAGAGTCGGTTTTCCATTTACTCTGACGAGATTGTAATCTGGGACGTTGAAAAAGAAGATACCAAAATGTCTGTCTTCAACCCATTAATGGCCCACTACTGGGCACGGGTCTCTCCTCTTGAGGAGGCCTAGAGCATACTCCACCACGATGCTCCAGTGCGGATTGGTGGAGGTGCGGATTGGTGGAGATACCAAAAACTTTATCATTATTATTTCTATGCCTTGCACCTTTCTAAGACCCTTGCCAATATTTTTACAAAAAATCGACATTGTGTTTTGAATTTCACAACCAGAACGGAACCGGAAACGGTATTTGGCAGCCAGTAAAATGGCCGCGGCGGATGAGGCGGCCACAATGAGGCTTGGGAAACTCGTAGGGAAACTGCCAAAATTAATGTATAATTACATCATTAACCACTACGTTATTTCTGTGCTAAAATTGGATGAAATATAAGAAGAATAAAATGCCTTTTTTTCAGCGTGGTTCACGATTTTCTGTAAGAGTCAACACATAATTTTAAAAATTGTTTTCAAAGGTTAAAAGTAAAAGTAGTAGTGAATATATAAAGTAAAAAATAAAATAAAACGTTTACACACTGTTTTACTGTTTTACCTGTGTCGCGGGTGGCATAGACGACAGATAATAATTATAACACATCACCATAACACCCATGAGTCTCATGACATAGACCCAAGTACAAATATTTATCTACCTATCACATAACTATCTGCCCCGATCGGGAATCAAACTGTAGACACATCGCTTCGCAGGCAAGTCGATGAAACATGTTCATGGATTTTTTTTATTTTTACATTGCAAGCCTGATCATAAATTTCAAATCAATAAACACCTTAGTAATTCCCCAACGTGATCGCTCTCATCAAATTTTATTATTCTAAAGCGTGTATTACATGATTACATCTCTCGATCGCAAAATATTAAATTACATTCTTTTGATCACACGTTTTACAAGCCTTTACACCTTGAATGTGTGGCGGAGAATGCGGAGAAATATAATTTCATTGTAAAATATAAAATACGCTTTATCCACATTGTAGCACGGTTTATATTACATTGTATATTGATTCCAGGGACTAAAAATTCGTATCAGTATCGGCAAAAAGGGGAAAGTAAGAGGCAACCGGATATCCTTGCGTTAAACGTGATCAGAATTTGACGGTAGAATATTGGATTCGATTGTGGCAAGCGGCAGCTATAAATAAAAACGCAAGGGGTATCTTGCTCGAGACGGGCCGTGCATCAAAATTTGCCGAGAGAACCCGCTTCGACAGACCACTCAGCAAATTTTTATGAAAAAATTAACCGACTTCAAAATTAGGGATAACTTCTTTTATTAATGATCGAAGGGGATAACTCAAAAAATACTCGTCAGATATCGCTCAAATTTAAGTGGGACCACATGACAAGCACCAGCTTTCGATTAAAAAGAGAATCATCAAAATTGGTTCACCCAGTCGAAAGTTCTGAGATAACAAACATAAAAAAATACAGTAGAATTGAGAACCTCCTTCTTTCTAACCGACTTCAAATAAAGGAGGAGGTTCTCAATTCGACTGTATTTTTTTTATGTTTGTTACCTCAGAACTTTGGACTGGGCGAACCGAACCGATTTTGATGATTCTTTTTTTAATCGAAAGTTGGTGGCTGTCATGTGGTCCCACATAAATTTTATTGGGATCTGACAATGGCATCCATGAGAAAACCACATAAGTCGTAAATTTGTATTAAGATTGTGCGCGACAAATTGACGAATAACTCAATATCACGCCAACCGATTTCGATGATTCTTTTTTTAATCGAAAGCAGGTGCTTGTCATGTGGTCCCACATAAATTTGAACGAGATCTGACAAGTAGTTTTTGAGTAACTTTGAAGTCTGTTATTTTTTGTTAGTAAAATTTAGATTATTTGAAGTCGGTTAAAAAGAAAGTGAACATCGTCGATACACGTTGAACATAGACCTTACGACATAAGAGGTAGGTATATTTTTTATTTTTCCTGACTGCCAGGAAGGGTTGTGTTTTTCCCCCGTATCTTTTATGTATGTATGTATGTATGTTTGTGTATTTATTACCTAACATATTCCAAACCACTGGACCAATTTATAAAATTAAGATATCGTTAGTAAAATTAAAAATAACAAATGGTGAATGTGAGATACCATTGTTTGAAGTACTTATCAAAAAAATTAATAATAATGATGGGTTTTTTGATAGCAAGCCGGTTTTTTTTTTCAATTTTTAAATTTATACTAGGTTGTTCTTCACTTCGACTCAGAAATCGACTTCGACTCAGAAACCGACTCTCACTTTAAACCCAACTCCATTCTAAGCCCGACTCGACTCCAAACCCGACTCCGATATCAAGCTTTAATGAAATTATGATTATTGATTACACATAAAATATAATCGTAGTATATGTATGTACATAAAATCTGTTAAAAAATAACAATCAGGTAGAAATTAAGCATTAACTTACATAATAGTAAAAAAAAACATAATAAGTTGACAAGAAACCCTATTTATAAAACCTCATAACAACATATTTTGATTCTTATCAAAAATATATAAAAATTGTTGCCTTATTTTTGAAAACCAAAACCACAAAAATTTAACAATCTTCACACATTTGAATTTCCAAAATCCCGCATACCATCAGATAAGATACCGGAATCTGATCAGGTTTTAAAATTCCATGCATTTTAAGCGACTCGCGAACTGAGAAGGTTGAGTTGTACCTACCCGTAGGAAATTGGAGATTTGTGTTAAGCCTTGTACCGGGCAGTAGGTGAGCGGAACGCGGTACTGGCTTTACAAAATCCTACACTGTTTAAGGCTGGGTTGCACAGCCTCACCTGTATATTTTTTATTGCTGAATGATTGTTATTTAATGACTGTGGTCTTTTTCATTCTCTTGACGTAAATAGTCTCATTGAGATTTTAGACAGCAGACGCAATGAGAATTGAGAACTCTCCTTCATTTATCGAAAAGAAAAGGAAGCAGGGAACGTTAATTACAATTATTTTTTCTAATGTACAGTCACGAGCAATAATATATATACATTGTCACGTTTTCAAAAATATCTTAACATGTACCAGTCCAGAAAGAAGTGAACGACAATTCGTTCTAAATTAAGTAACCATTATACGATGTCAAAATATGGTATATACGTTACTACTCTATGTTCTTGTTACATTTTCATTTAATATTATACTTTTATTTGCGGCCAGACATTGCATTTGGCAGCTTGCGGTTTGGCAACGTCGCCAATTTGGAAAAATAGCGAGCTGGCAACGTCGCCAATAAAATGTAAAAAAATTATCTAACTTTGCATCACTATGTTCATTACTAAAACCTACAATAATTATCATCTTCCTGAAATTTTAAATTCGTCTCATTAACTTGAAAACAAAATTTTTGAAGGTTTCACTTCTACTACGTGTGAATTGCACACATTTTAATTATTCTTATTTAAGTTTTTCACATAACACGGTTCCATTTTTCAATAATGAGTTTCGATACAGAAAGGTTTATTGTAGAAATACAAAATCGTCCATGTTTATGGGATACCTAAAATAAATAGGATATTTAAAAATAAGATGTTGGGACGAAATAGTCAATTTATTTAAAGAATTTGAAAAAGATATGAGATCTGAGAAAATTTACTGACAGAGGGTAGCCACTGGCTACTCTTTTGGCTACTTTCGGACGCCAGCGGTAGCCGTGGCAACTATGCTGGCGACGTCGCCATAGCGTCCCGGTGAGGTAGGGCCAATGATATTATATGTATTAAAATTATATAAGCTCTTGTTTTATTGTTATATTCGGTCGCCGTGCAGTAATCAACCAAAGGCTGAGATGATGTTGATATAGTACATTATGATACAAGTCAATGATGTATTAATTAAAGATACGTTATGCCCTTACAAATCAACCGAAAAATTTGTTCCGAAACACACACACGTTTATCTTTTGTTTCCCTACACCAATCGGGCAATCACTACATTGGTAAATGATGTAAAAGGGATAGCTTTACTAAAACCATAATAGTGAAAAAGACAGCTAGTGTTTGTCGTTCGCGTCACCAAACGTTGACCAGTGTTGCCAACAAATGAAATTGTGCAAAACAACTTAATATTACCGTTATGAAAATTATACTTATATTCGTAAATCAACTTTAAATCTTAACTATTTCTACTAAAACTGACTCGTCTTCAATCTGCACAACCTCTTGATTTTCAGTTTAAACTAGATTTAATTTTGGTGGTCTAAACTAAAAACTGTGAAGATATCGAAAAAAATGTAGAGTTGGCAACTCTGTCCATTTGCACAATATTGTGGAGATTATCGTGCAGATGATTTGATTGGCTGGCTTCGGCAAAGACTAACAAATTCAGTACAGTCAGTAGATTAAAAGTACCTAAAAATAAACTTAAGGAAGGAAGTTGTAATTTCAAAACTATTTAAAGCAATATTTTGGGATTTCGGTGATGAAATATTAATTATGGTGACACATTTACGAATAAAGTAAATACGCGTATTTATAGGGACCACGACCTTTTTCATGTGTAAGTCAGCCTAAGCAGTAGGTATGGCGTCTTATTCATTATTATTATATAGCATCTTATTTATTCTGTAGGTAGATAATAAAACGCATTTCTTTAAAACATAAATTTTAAACAACAACGATTCTTTTTTAACCGACTTCAAAAAAGGAGGAGGTTCTCAATTCGACTGTTTTTTTATGTTTGTTACCTCAGAACTTTGGACTGGGCGAACCGATTTTGATGATTCTTTTTTTAATCGAATGCTGGTGGCTGTCATGTGGTCCCACATTAATTTTATTGAGATCTGACAATGGTATCCATGAGAAAACCACACAAGTCGTAAATTTGTGTTAAGATAGCTAAGTTAAGATAGTTAAGAAGCTATTAGGGCTATTTATAAACTTAGATCTCGTGAAACTTTGCGTGACAAGTTCAAAGAAATAGGTATACTTACAGTAGCCTCACAATATATCTATAGTAACGTGGTTTTTATACGGAATAATATAAGCGCGTATAAACAAAATTTTGATATCACTAATCGCCAAACAAGAAAAATGCACCAGTTAGTAACGCCATCTTACCGTCTTTCTAAAGTGAAGCGATCTTTTATGGGCCGTGGTGTACAGTTCTATAATAAAATCCCAAAGTTAATACGTGATTTGCCAGTGGAATTATTTAAGAAACATGTAAAATCTCAACTTTTAGGCAAAGGCTACTATACTGTAGATGAATACATAAATGACAAAGACGCATGGAAATGACCAGATCTGCAACCAGTTCCGTACAGGTTAGTGATACTTCTTTGTAAAAAATATACCAATGTATTTTATTTTTAAAAGATGTGCTGAGGAGTTTCTTTCGGCTTTTCTTCTCCTCCATGACAAAGCACCTTTCCGAAAAGCTGGTAAATTAAAAAAATGACGTGCATAAGTGTATCAATGATACCTACATGAATAAATGATTTTGAATTTTGAATTTTGAATTTTGATGTGCGCGACAAATTGACGAATAACTCAATATCACGCCAACCGATTTCGATGATTCTTTTTTTAATCGAAAGCAGGTGCTTGTCATGTGGTCCCAGTCCACATAAATTTAAACGAGATCTGACAAGTAGTTTTTGAGACTTTGAAGTCAGTTATTTTTTGTTAGTAAAATTTTGATTATTGTTAGTAAAATTTAGATTATGGCGCATTAGTTCGTCCGATGGAAATCTAATATAACAGCAGTTAATCACATTATTACTTTAATTTTATATGTTAAACCAAACCGGAATACTTTTACAATAAGTGTTCAATTTTTTTATTTGCTTATCGACGGATACAAAAAAATTGTAAGTATTATACATGTACTTTTTATTTTTATATTATATTATATTATTTATGAACTTCTTTTTGCTAGGCTCTATTACAATACTCGATACTAATACGGTACGGCTTTATTATGATACTGGTACTCGTGAGAAAATTATCCATCGTTTCTTCTGTACTTAACAATGAACATACAAATGGGGACAGCATCAATATATCGTCACTTCTGTATGTTAATCTATGTCCGCCCTACGTTCGGCCGGCGTTGTCATGCCGCCATATTTATTTTGTTAGAGAAATAATGAAATTAAATAAAATGCAATAAATCATGATAACTGACGTGTGGTATATTATTCCATGAATTTTATTTCTTTTACTTTTGTAATTAGTGCATTTAACGAGGGCATTTTAACGCTGTATGTCAAATCTCAAGGACTTCTGACAACAATAAAAGCGTGCGTATCGACAGAGTATTGACAGAGTGACTGCGAGCAGGTGGGCTACTTAGCTCACGTTACGCTATTCATCTTCCGCGCGCTAGTAACATATCTCTATTTTTATAATATCATTGATACAAGTGTGGTATGTTGGTCATTACACTCGAGGTGATATTGCACAGCGCGAGCCGAAGGCAAGTGCTGCAAGTAAACCGAGAGTGTAATGACCAAACCTCACGCGTGTCATACGACGTTTTTCAACACACTTACGAGTAAAAAAACAAATTTCGTACTCAAATAAACAATGCTCACAGACCAGACGGAAAGTTTGTTAAAAATGGCGCGCTCCGCGCTGATATTTTTTTTTCTGCGCGCGCCACGCCGCTGGAGCGTAGGCACGAACAATTACGCTAAACAGCCAAAACGCAAAATCTAAAAAAATCTAATATTTATGAATTAGTTTCACGTTGAATTATTAATTAAAGTAAATAAGTTGTTGAAAATTTATCATATTCAAGGTTGTACACTTCTTTTTTTTTACAAAAATAGTGTTATTTTTAGTCTTATGTGGAAACGAAACGTATCTAAGTCAAAACTTTTTTCCGAAATTTAAAAATAAAACTATAACCCGGCTAAGTTAAGAGCAAATAGAATGCATAAATAATATCTTTCAGCAAGGTACAAACTTAATTTGATGGAATATAAAATAAAACACTAGTGCGATAAAGGAAAAAAAAGCACAAGTGTTTAATACCATGGTTTATGAGTGTAAAAGCCATGTGATAAAAACCAATTTATGAGCAAGGGTGTTGAAAAAATGATTTCGGTGTTTTGCAGATGAATAAGAGTAATTTTAAAACACTTGTAGGATTCGCCAGTGTAGGAGTCGGAAGTAAAATAGTCCGAAACGTTAATGGTTTATTTACATGGAGAATAAAATAAACAAATAGCAAGAGGGAGTGAAAACAAAGTGAAATTACAAAGGCAATGATAGAGAAAAATTTTGATGTGAAAATTCAAATTCAATGAAAAAATAACAATCTTTTTGTATCCAAGACGACCGTGTCCTGCCGTCCGATTGCGGCCGAGTGTGCCCGATCGCTCTCGAACAAAGCGAGCATGCAAGCTGTTGTTCGGCAATGATCGGGCGGCTTCGCGCAGCCGAGGGAAAAAACGCATCGATGAATTAGTACAATATAAAACGATGTGTTTGTCTGACCGAACATAGATTTCAAATTTATACATTAGAATTTAGTTAATAGATTTTTACAAAGATATAAAATAAAAAGTATTAAGTAAAAACTACAAAGTAGCTCCGCTACAAATTAAAATAAATAAATAAATTATTATTGATTCAATATAAATTGAATCACAACACCTTGTTAGGGTTTTATTTGCAAAATAAGTATCTTCAAAAATTTAATTGCGTATGACTGTATTCGTCATGATCACTGAATTGGACTAAAATAACGAGTAAAGTTACAAAAACGGCAAAAGTAAGTATGCACTTCCAATATCATTTTAATGTAGCCATGACAATGTCTATTACATGTGTACATTTATAATTTGTAAACATATTATAGAAATTGTCATAGATAGTTAAAAATGATATTCGAAGTGTGAATTTATTTATGATTTTTTTTCGATTATATTAATGTGGAATAAACGTATATACCTTATTTTGACATCGTATAATGGTTACTTAATTTAGAACGAATTGTCGTTCACTTCTTTCTGGACTGGTACATGTTAAGATATTTTTGAAAACGTGACAATGTATATATATTATTGCTCGTGACTGTACCTAATTACTTTTATTTCTCTCTCTTCTTTTTTGGTTGGCAACTCATTACCCCTTTTATTCTTTCATCTGAGGCATTAGCAAAGGTTTTGGTGTTAGTGATGTCCATGAGTGACGACGGCCACTTAACATTTTAAGTGGGTGGTAAGTTTATGGGCTAGTTATTGTTTGGAGACCCAACATACAAGTTATTAATAACTACCTTAGGGGCCATCCATAAATTACGTCACTCGTTAGGGGGAGGGGGGGGGGTCCTGAATTTCGTGACGTCACATTTAAAAATCAAATTATTAATATGTATATGTAAATATAAAAAAACAATTAATGGAAATAAAACTTGTTTCGTAACTGCTGCTTTATTTTAATAATTTCATAATATGTGACGTCACACTAGGGGTAGAAGGAGGACGCCCAAATGTGACCAGCTGTGACAAGGCGGAGGGATCAAAAAGTCATGAAATTAGCGTGACGCAATTTATGGATGGCCCCTTATGTGCAGAGAGAAGCAGTTCAACTTGCTTTCATCACCTCCAAGTCAACACCGTAGCACTTGCCAAATAATGAGCTACATTCACACATTCACGAAAACCTTTCAGACATGCAGGTTATTTTAATGGGTGGTAGGGGCCTTTAAACGGAATGTCGACCTGAGCGTAATTACGAACAGTCCACGGCCATAATCCGTGAAAGAGCGCACTGCTCACGACAGTTAAAGTGTTCGTGGTTTAATTCACTGTGTACGTAAGCTGATAGTTGTGTTCTTGATTCTAACTTCTGTATTCTGTTTACGTTACTTGCTTAACATTCACTCCGAATATTCAGTCCGTTGTCAATATGTAGCACAAAGTAGAGCAATAAAGTCTACAATTTTTGACGTGACAACGTCTATTAAAACGATGAACGCCGGGTGCACGCACGAAAAAGCATGACTCACTGTCACGTTCCGTGACGTCATGTCACGTTCCGCGAGCGAGAGCGCGGAACAAGCGATAGAGAGGCACGATCGGCTACGATCGGCCGAAGCGCTCAATTTTGAAGTGAAAACTTCTTTAGTAGTTTTAGTAGGTAGTAGTAGTGAGTGGAGCGGAGCGGGGCAGAGCGGAGCGGAGTGGAACGGAGCGGGGTAGAGTGGGGTGGACCAGAGCGGGGCGGAGCGGAGCGGAGCATGATGCTGTCACGTTAAACTACCGTCCGTAAACCGACTTTACAGACAACCATTATTTAATAAACTGAATATCGATACCTTTCTTTCATTTTCTTCTATTTCTGTGTTGCTGATGTCCATGGGCGACGACAGCCACTTACCATCAGGTGTCAAAATAACCTTGACTCTATGAATAATAAATAAGCATACCTTTATTTCTTTAAACCATTTATCGTGTTCTCGTGCTATTAACGTGATCTATGTTAAGTAATGGCATTTGTTATTAACTATATAACTATTAACTATATATCTATACTATTTTCATTTTACAATATTTTTATGATAGTCGAGAAATAACACCAGGGTCACAAAAGCTTCAGAGGCCAAGACGGAAACGGTAAATCAAACTGTTTTTAACTCTTCGGTTTTTTATTTAAATATGAATTATTTCAGTCTATAAATACAGGATATGTCACGAAGAAGAGCGAAGCAAGAGTCAAACGAACCATCTCAAACAGAGCCATCTGTCGGATATACAGAGCAGTGAGCAATGAGCTCAACGAAACGATTTCTGAAATATTCAAAATGTTGTGAGTTACTGGCACTGCATTGTTCAGAAGTTTCACGATCAGTCAAGACTCAAGTTACATAAAATACAACTCTACATAAAATAAATCAAGGTAGTTATAATGATCTCGACTTTATTTAATAAATGGATGTACGAGTATAATCAAATGGGAATGACATTTACAAATATTTCTTTGTAAATGTCATTCCTGAAACTGATTATTATCTTAAATCATCCGCCAGCCATCTTGTCTCTATTGTTGAAGGCTCTTTGATCTCGCAATGCGGCTGAGCGAGTACGGTACAAATGGTACAATATAGGTACATATGAGTATGGATGTTTGGGTTATCCATTAAAAGAGTCTCTTCTGATTGATAGAAATTTTAATGTCGAAGAGCACAGTCACAACTTTTATATAGGCAGTTACACAATACCAGTCTCATCGAGAGGATTCACATTCGAATTAATTTAGCAGTTAGCACTCTCCTGTCCGTGAGAATGTAGTGGTTGACAACCCACTGACATATTGACAGCTCACTGACTGACGTCGTGAGGTGTTGCCAGTGTCAATATGCCAGTGCAGTGTCGCCACACCACCCCCCTACGAAGTAACTAAAAATATAATTTTTACATTACTAATAGGGATAACAATTGTATTATATTCCTTAAGCTATACAAATGGCAAAAAAATAAAATATTGCAATAAACAATATAATGAAATAAACAACTTTAAAATTAAAATAAACAAAAAAACAAATACATTAGATTTTCTTATGAACTATAAATCTAATACAGATTTGAACTTAACAGTACGCCCTGAACGGGTTACAGTTGGTTGTGGAGGTCGTACGTTGTCGGAGAGCTTTGACGGAGACACGGTAGGAGATGCAGCAGGAGTTGTAGAAGGAGCTATTGTCTGGTCGAGGCTACTGTCCGGATCAGACATGAGGTAGGCCGGTTTTACACGGTCTATGCTCACCTCTTGGTGTTTACCTGCGATGTCGAGGGTTAAGGTCTTATTACCGTGTTTCAACACCTTGTACGGTCCGGTGTAAGGCGGCTGTAAAGAGCGTCGAACGGTGTCGTCCCGCAAGAAAACATGTGTTGAGACAGGTAAATCTCTAAATATGAACGATGTGCGATTGCTGTGACGAGATGCTGGGATTGGACGAACGTCAGTCATCTTACGCCTTAGCTGCGAAACAAAACTGTCGATGTCATGTTGGTCCCCTTGAGAAACACTGGGTGCCAAGAATTCTCCTGGCAACCTCAGTGGTTCTCCGTAGAGCATTTCTGCTGCGGAGCATTTGAGGTCGTCCTTGAGAGAGGTGCGAATGCCGAGAAGGACGAGAGGAAGGGCTCTGTGCCAGGTGTTGTTATGGCACATTAAAGCTCCTTTCAATTGCCGGTGAAAACGTTCCACCATGCCGTTCGCCTGAGGATGGTAACTGGTCGTTCGGGCACGTCTGGTGGCTCCGAAGTCCATGAGGCGTTGGAACAACGTGGATTCAAATTGACGTCCCTGGTCCGTTGTGACAGTAATGGGGACGCCGTAACGCGCAATCCAGCCGTTGAAGAAACGTTCGGCAACCTCCTCAGCAGTGATGGAGATCATGGGCCAAGCTTCTGGCCATCTTGAGAAACGGTCTATTGCCGTAAGACAATAATTGAATCCATTCGAAGGTGGTAGAGGGCCTATGATGTCAAGGTGCACGTGTTTGAACCTTCCTGGTGGTGTAGGGATATCACCAAGTGGGGATGTGATGTGTCGAGTGACTTTGCTTTTCTGGCAAGCTTGACACTCACGTGCCCACTTGCGGCAGTCTTTAGCGATGCCAGGCCAGACAAAACGGTCCGCGATCAGGCGCGCTGTTGCACGCGCTCCCGGATGGCTTAAGTTGTGTAGACGCTCGAAGATTGGGCGTCGGTGACTCGGTGTTAAATACGGTCGCGGCTTTCCGGTAGATACATCACAGTAAATAGTGGTACCGGTTCCTGGTATCACCGTTGCTTCCAATTTTAACGATGACTCGTTGCGCATTTTCTCGAGCTCTGCGTCACAACGCTGAGACTCTGCGAGGGCAGTGTAGTCATCATCCAGCTGAATCGCTTCGATCCTGGACATCGTATCCGCGACAACGTTGTCTTTGCCGTGGATATGCAAGATGTTTGTGGTAAATTGAGAAATGAATGACAGCTGATTAAGTTGTACGGGAGGTAACTTCTCACGTCGTTGTAAAAACGCGTAGATGAGAGGTTTGTGGTCGGTATATATAGTGACCTCCTGTGCCTCCAAAATGTGGCGGAAATGTTGAACGGCTTCATATATTGCTAGCAGCTCCCTATAGTATGCAGGCCAGGTGGACTGGCGCGAGGTAAGCTTCTTGCTGAAAAAGGCAAGTGGCTGCCAGCAGTTGTCCACACGTTGTTGAAGACAAGCACCAACGTGAGTGGAGGATGCGTCTGTAAATAGTCCGAGGAGAGCGCCAGGTTTTGGATGACACAGAAGAGTTGCCTGGGCAAGATGGTCTTTACAACTTTGGAATGCTTGCTCAAGGTTCCCTGTCCATGGGACGGGTTTAGCTCCTTTTAGCTGGCTCGACGCTAAGATGTCGTTTAGCGGAGCTTGTAGTTCTGCAGCCTTTGGGATGAACCGTCGGTAAAAGTTTATCATTCCAAGAAACCTGCGGAGGCCTTCTACGGTCTTAGGTAGAGGGTAATTCCGCAGAGCTTCAATTCTGTCCTGTGGTGGACGTATGCCTTCCTGTGAAATATGGTAGCCTAAGAAAACAATTTCTTTCTCAGCTAGGACACACTTGGCGGGATTTATGACGACACCATATTTGGAGAGTCGTTGGAACAGGGCGCGTAAGTTCCGAGCATGTTCATCGGCCGAGCGCGAAAACAGCAGAATGTCATCGACATATGGGAAGCAGAAATCGAGTCCCCTGACGACTTCGTCTATAAACCGCTGAAAGGTTTGCCCAGCGTTACGCAAACCAAAAGTCATAAATGGGAACTCGAATAACCCAAATGGTGTTGTGATAGCTGTTTTCGCGACATCTGGCTCGTGCACTGGAATTTGTTGGTAGGCCTTAACTAAGTCGATTTTCCCAAATATGGTGGCGCCAGCCAGGTTATGACCGAAATCAGCAATGTGCCGAACGGGGTACTTATCAGGGACGGTCCTCGCGTTCAGGGCACGATAATCGCCGCAAGGCCTCCACCCGTTCTCACCTTTTTTAGCCAGGTGCAGGGGTGAAGCCCAGGGACTCTTTGAGGGTCTCGCGGTGCCACATTGTACCATGTCCTCAAATTCCTTCTTCGCAATTGAGAGCTTTTCAGGTGCAAGTCGCCTGGGTCGGCATGCTACGGGTGGGCCATCTGTTGTCAAAATGTGGTGTATTGTTGTGTGTTTGACTGTTCTTGGAAGTCCAGGTGGCCTGGTGATGTCAGGGAACTCCTGGAGTATTTCCGAGAAATTGTTGTCCGTCACAACCACAGCCTTTATACTTACCTGTGCTACGTCAGTCACCTGTGCTGGGGCTGAGAGGTTAGTTAATCCGTCAATCAGTTTTTGATTAGCACAGTCTGGCAGTAGGTTGTAATGCGCCAGGAAATCAGATCCGATTATAGGAATGCTGACATCAGCAATTATAAAGTCCCACTTAAAGTCGCGGCGTAGATTTAAATTTAAATTTAGGGTGAGTGGGCCATAGGTCCGGATAACGCTTCCGTTGGCGGCGCAGGCTTCATAATTTGTAGGATGCACTGTGCCCTTAACTAATTTTCGTGGGAAGCAGGAGAGATCAGACCCAGTGTCGATCAAAAACTGACTCCTGGATCTAAGATCTCTAATGAATAACCGGCGGCCAGGTTTCAAGCAATCAGCAGCCGCCACTACTGACTGCTTAAGTCGTTTCCCTTCTTAGCCCAGGAGCAAGGGCTGGTACACTTTGTTGCTTTTTCAGCAAATCTTTTATGGTACCAGCATGTCCCCACCTTTTGTTTGGTTGCTGATCGACTGCGTGAACGAGGCCGGTGGGGTGTCGATCTACTATGCCTGTGCTGGTTTAAGCTGAGGCTCTCAACCCTCTTTGACAGTTCTTCTAACCGTTGCACTATGGTATGAAAATCGATTGGGTTAGGGCTGGCAACAGCGTGTATTGCTGGCGGTGGTGGGAGGGATGAATCTACAATGGCATCTGCTATTTGTGCTACCCTGTCTAACGGTAAATCTAATTGTGCCATTAATATGCGTTGGACTTCTTGTGGAAGCCTACGTATCCATAATTCCCGGATAATCGATTCATCACCCGTGTTGTTACCTGCCAAGGAACGAAGGTGCCGGAGAAAAGCTGAAGGTTTCCTATCCCCTAACATTTCCTCACTGAGCAATTGCCGTACACGCTGTTCGCTGGACACTGAGAACCGCTTGATTAACTCTGTTTTGAGGTATTCATATTTGTCTTTAGAGGGAGGATTGGAAATAATATCCTCAACCTGGTCTGCCAATCTTGCATCCAGCATAGCAAGCACATGTCCATATTTAGTAGCATCCTGTGTTATGTTTGCAATCTCAAACTGTGCCTCGGCCATAGCAAACCACATTTTGGGTTTCTCCGGCCAAAAATTGCTTAACTTTACTGACACACCCATGATACTTGCTTCGGGTTTAGTAAGAGCTGCAAGTTGAGCTTGAAGCTCAATAACTTGCTTCTGTACCTCTTCCTGAGACATGTTATTATAAAGTCACAAACACCGGTTAAGCAAAATGTCAAAAATAACAGAATTTAAATTAATGTAGTGTAGAGTAAAATTAATATTTAGTGGTAAAATAATCAGTAATTGTAAATATAGATGATATTAATAACATCCCACTAATCAGCAATTGGCATTTATGAGTATGAGTAGGCATGGATATCATGCAACAATAATAAAATAAAACTTTAAACTGTTAGTAATACAATCCAGGATATTAATTGTTAATAAAGGAGCGAACAAAACACAAATTGTAGGCGGACACGTTAAGCAGTTCGTTATTTTTAGTAAATACGTGCAAACACAGAGTTATTTTGTTGTCATAAGAATGTCTTAGAATGTTCAAACACTTACGTACAGTTCTGACGTATGTAATTAGACACCAACCTTGCAGGAACGGAACGCAATAAGACTTGACGTTTTGACGTATGTCACTGTTGCTTTGACGTATCACGTCACTATGACACGTGACGTACGTTAAAGTATCTATGGTCGATAACTTCCCGCAAATTTTAGTTCGTGTGAAAAAAACTTGGTGGCGCTGATGTCGTTGTTCGCCGATTTTATGTTAAAAACTGAAGTTATTTCAACCAAACACACTTTCACACACACTATTTACACATTACACGCTGTGAGCTATATGCAGGTCGCATGTATGACCTCGGGGGCTCCTTGCGTGCCGAATAGGTTCCGTGCCGGCGATCTGCACAGTGGATCGCGCGGCCGAAGTTGCGACGGAAATTGACGAAAACGATGAATATTCGCAATTTCTTGACGCGAATGCTTCGTGCAGGCGGTGTAGGTCCTCAGTGCGACCTCCTGGGCTCCATACACGATGCTCGGGCTCCTTGCCAGCGATCTCTTCAATAGATCGAAGGGTGGCAAGTTTGTGGCGAAGACGAATATTCCGTAGACTCTTGTTCTTAAGTCGGGTCACCATTTATGGATGTTTGGGTTATCCATTAAAAGAGTCTCTTCTGATTGATAGAAATTTTAATGTCGAAGAGCACAGTCACAACTTTTATATAGGCAGTTACACAATACCAGTCTCATCGAGAGGATTCACATTCGAATTAATTTAGCAGTTAGCACTCTCCTGTCCGTGAGAATGTAGTGGTTGACAACCCACTGACATATTGACAGCTCACTGACTGACGTCGTGAGGTGTTGCCAGTGTCAATATGCCAGTGCAGTGTCGCCACATGAGTATAAACGGTACATCTGTCAAGGGACAATAATTGAAGGTTTCTATTATTTCGACTGAGAATTGTTTTGAGGTTGTTGTTTTGTTTGACGTTTTGGGGTCATAAGAAACCTCCTGTTAGCTTTGTGTATAATATGAAATATCGGTGACGTCGACTTTATTCACCTGAGTTAATTCACCTAGGTGTCTTAAGTCTACTTTTAGTGTACTTTATTCACCTATGCACCCAGGTGCTTTAAATTTACTGATCTAGGTGAATTGATATAAGTAGACTTAATTCACCTATCATTTTAGTCAATGCAATTAGTGATGTTGGAATGTTATTCCGATTCGATTTTGTATAACAATCGATTTTATTTATGAAGAAGTTTTAATCGATTTAATTTAACACTATTCGTTGATTTATTAGATTTTTTTTAGTAAGTTAGTAAGTTTTTTTTATAGGTATATAACGCTTCACACTCATAGCATATTTTTACCTCCTTTATTATCGTGATTTTGGTTGAAAGTTGAAAAATAATGTTATTAAGATACAATATTATGTGTTTTGGAACTTGGTCTTCCCGCTTATTGGCTTTTCCACACGATCTAAGATAGTGGAAGCCAATTTAAAATCAGGGAAAAATTTGCATGCTTAATAAAATAATTGCTAGTGAGAGATGTAAAATAGGTACACCATAGATAATATATGGAATGTACCATATTATTTACTGCAAGTAGTGATATGGTATCGACCCTGTAGCCTAGTTGGTAGCGACCCTGCCTGCGAAGCGAGGTGTCCCGGGTTTGATTCCCGGCAGGGGCAGATATTTATGTGACAGATAAATATATTTGTACTCGGGTCATGGGTGTGATTGTGATGTGTTATATGTGTCGTCCATGCCACCCGCGACACAGGTAAAAACCTACTGCGGGGGTATGAGTGTGTAAGCGTTTATTAATTAATTTAATTTGCCGATATATAGAGAACTGGCGCTAAATATAAAGTAACCGAGCGCTATCAGTCTAGTTAACGTAACGACTAGAACATCCTAGGCATCTCATTAGTGTCTGAGTCTGTAGTTCTGTACTGTAATAATTACCACGTAGTGGAAAGGATATGTCGACACCTCTTTGTGCAACACTATATTCATAATAAATACTTCGAAGTGAAATTTGCAGTTGCGCGAATAAATGTTGGGAATATTCATATTCTATTCATATCAGATTTTAATTTATGGGATTTTGATGTTATAAGTTTAGTATTAACAATGCTTTTAGTGTTCCATATTTTTTGTGGTTATTTTAGTGTGGTCCTTTTCACGTGAACTGCTTGATAAACAACTAACTTTTTGTTAATTTTATAAAAGTTTTTGGAACGAAGTTCCTTATCGCGCGTTGCGAAAGGGGGCTAGGCGGAAAATTTGGTAACGAAAAGTTGTAACGACACTTTTTGCCGTCGTAGTTTTTTTTTACAAAGAAAGCAAGCCAGATATTTTCGTTACTTGCAGTCAGTACTAGGATAGCAATTGCTACTAGGTGAACAAAGCCGATGAGAAATTTAATACCCCAGATTTGTTTTGGCATGTTGTATTTTGTTTTTGCTATTTTAGTACTGACTGCAAGGAACTTCGTTCCATCCGGGTGTCCCTTGACACCTCTCAAGTTTTTATTTATTTATTTAAATCTATGTAGGATAATGTGTAAAATTGTCTTGCACAATAAGAAATTATATACAAAATATTAACAGTTAACATTTTTCATTCTGTAGCAACAACGCACTCTGGGTTCCCGAAATAATTAAAATAACATGAATATTTAAATTTTAAGGAGGCTTAATTAGAGAAACGAATTGTTAATAGAATTTACCTTTGGCTGGCGTTCACTGAATTCGCGTGAAATTGAATTGTATTGTAGCGGTGCCTTTGAGTTTGATTTACCTCACCTTTGTCTGATAATTTCACAATGATGATGCGCCGTTTACTGGAATGAAAGACAGAGAGACTTTTATAAACAACCTAAGAGTAGAGCGCCACTAAAGATTAGGTGGGATTGTAGTCAAGCATTCGCTTTTGTAAGTATACGAACTAATGACTAACTAGGTGGTGCAGAGACCAGCAACCTTCAACAATTGGGACCTGATTCCATAGCCTCAGCCGCGCACATCCAGCACAGGATTTTGGATTGGACATAAGAATACTCTTTAGGGTATACTGATTTCCCCTAGTGTTACTAAATCTTATGACCTTCTGTCCTTCTTACTTTGATAACGTTAGACACTTAAATCTCTTTATTCTTAAGTAACCTAATTAAACGCAAAGGAAGTTGGTTAGCTGGCTAATCAAATATGCATTAAGAAAAGCCAATTGAAAAGAAAAATATCTCAACCACTGTCATAAATATGAATGTCCCGACACAAAACTTACCTCGTTATTTAAAAGAGGCATTCAAGCGCAAAAGATTGTCTTAAAAAGAACCTGGTTTGGTTCTTAGAAAGAGAGAAAATATTGATATATCACAGCTTGGAAGAGGACAGAAATATCTGAGGAAAGGTCGAGTAAGAGTGGACGGCAGATATAATTTTCAAAGGAATAAAAAGATGTGAATTCCTTTAAGATTAACGATTGTATAGGAAAATATTGCTTACAATACAGTATTTTATTGAGTAATATCATAGCTTCAGCACAATGTAAGAAATTATATTTAGAGCCACATCTCACTAGGAATCACATCACCACATGGCGAACACGCGCCTAAATAAATATTTCGTGTTGAAAATATTTGTCATCTTGATAAAATATATAGTAAGTCTATTGATTTTATCGTATCAGTAATCGTATCAGTAAGGTCTATTGATTTTAATTATTAAAAATACCATTATTACTATTATTATTTCTCCATGGGGTTCGCCTGGATAGCTACCACCCTCGAGCATGAGTCAGCCGCCAAACGACTCGTCGTGTTCCGGCTGGGGGCTTGAGAGCCAGTTCTTTCTTTCTTTTTCTTCTCTCTTTCTTGGCCGGCAACGTATCAGTGAAGCCTTTGGTGTTGCTGATGTCCATGGGCGACGATAGCCACTTACCATCAGGTGGATCGTCAGCTCGTTTGCCGGCTATTTCCATAAAAAAAGGGTCTTCACACATAAATTCTGGACAAAAATTTAATTACCTACTCATTTGAAGTACATATGCTCCGGTATTCCATCACACTTGGGGAAGAAATATTTATTGGTTTTATCAAAGCGATCGGTGCCAACTGCCAACGGTCGCGGTCCATACATACGTAGGCGGTTGTTCAGTTAACAGTACTATGAAAGCGCTTACGACTATTTCGACCTTTTTATGAGGAGTCAGGAGTGTCTGGACTCTGGACAGACCTGGTATAATAGCCAACGTGTGGACAGCACACCACATTAACCGACCGACGTTCTTACCAGCGTTGGGACCTTGGGACCAACGTGTGTATCGAGGCTAAGGGGCATGTTCAAAAATTTAATCAAATACGTAAGGAACATGATATTAAATAGGTTACCTATGTGTAACTTAATTTTTATGTACCTAATAGACGACAAAAGAGCTGACAATGCACCCTGATGGTTAATGTGGTATCTGAATATTACCAAGAAAAATATAACCGACTTCAAAATAACTCAAAAACTACTCATCAGATCTAGCTCAAATTAAAGTGGGACCACATAACATGCACCAGCTTACGATTAAAAAAAAATCATCAAAATCGGTTCATCCAGTCGAAAATTCTGAGGTGACAAACATAAAAATACAGTCGAATTGAATTGCTCCTCCTTTTTTGAAGTCAGTTAAAAGTTATTGAGTTTTACTGGGCGTTATTTAGGTTGTGATAATTCAAATTCAAATTCAAATTCAAATTCAAATTCAAATTCAAATTCAAAATCATTTATTCATGTAGGTATCATTGATACACTTATGCACGTAATTTTTTTAATTTACCAGCTTTTCGGAAAGGTGCTTTGTCATGGAGGAGAAGAAAAGCCGAAAGAAACTCCTCAGCACATCTTTTAAAAATAAAATACATTGGTATATTTCTTACAAAGAAGTATCACTAGCCTGTACGGAACTGGTTGCAGATCTGGTAGATTGATAAACTTTCTCATCGCATTTTCCAAGATTCCCAACCCTCATCGTCCTTAATCCTTAATCTCATTGTGTTATGCCATCTGTTTCATGTCAGTTGCGCTTGTTAATAATATATTAGTTCGTATGGAGGGGCCTCCTGAGCCTGGCACAGTAGGTACATCGAGGTTAGAGGCCTGTTAAGTAGGGTTCTGTATCCTGTGCCTCAGATTACAAAGCTAACGTCCCATCTCAGAGTCACTAACGGTTAATTAAATCGCTCCTTAGTACAGAATTTGTATGGTGAATCTTTAAGGAGCGATTAAAGTAACCGTTAGTGACTCTGAGTTGGGGCGTAAATAGAACTATCTATTTTTGTTTAAATAGTAGCAGACGAGCAACCTGTTGCTTAGTACAGTCACGCCTTCTCCTATTGACATCAGATAAAATGCTGTTGAGCTACCAGGCAAGAAAGAACTGGCTTAGAGGCCCCCAGCCGGAAGTGCCGGAACACGACGAGGGACGAGCCGCTTGGCGGCTGACTAAAGCACGAGGGGCTACCCCTTGTGGGTGGGATTCACATCGGTTAAGAACAATATACCAATTTTCAGTGATAATGTTAAAGTTTTCGCTATACATTTTTTACTAATTTTATGGAATAAAAAAATATTTTTAGTAGCAGTGTCATGTATTGGTAATAAAAAGTGTCTAGGTAGCAATTCCAGTCTAGCTAGGGTAGGTAATAGGTATTCATTACAAACTCCCTTCACTATTCGTATCACGTCCCAAATGAAAGAAACTTTTACCCTTAAATTGAAACGTTGTGCAACTCAGCGGTACGAGGCTGAAATTTTATAAGCGAGTAGTTCATGTATCTGAAAAAGAATCGCAAGAATTTGTACCTAAATAATTTTACTGTTATGTCCAGTAGGTATACGTAATGAAAACAGCTAACAGTGTATCCGTAGTGGATCTGTAATGATTCATCCATCCCCTCTCACAGTAGGGCCTTGTTGAAGCATTGGCGTAACTTGCATGACTTTCAAAAAGTGTTTGTAAACTAAACCAATTTTGAATAAAAAGTTTGATTTGATTTGATTTGGTCTGATCCATCCGTCACCCTTTACAGGTCCACTATTCAGGCCCGGATGTACGATTTTTTCGAACCGGGGCGATATCGCTTCAGGCGCTCACTAAAAAAAAGGTCATCGAGCGTTTACCATACAGAAACAGAAACGTATAAAAATTAAAATGGGTTCAGCGCTCAGACGAATATGCTAGGCACTTTGTGGAGCAAATACTTTTATTTTTAATCATATTATATTATGATTGTTACTTTTGAGTCTTTACTTTATCATTTTACATTCATATAATTATGTAGTATGTCAATGTAAGAAATGAACCAGGGATTCTCATACGGGAGTAAGAGAACTAAGTACCTAAGTTAAAAAATAAAATATATTTGTGATAAAACATGATTTTAAACTTAACTTATCGTGGACTGAACACATTTTTACTGTAATACGGGTACTCACGATATAATTATTTTATTTTATTTTTGGCCATCGCAGTCTAGCCGTGACCACGATCCCTGCAACTGGGTCGAAATATCGGCGTATAAAATAAAATAATTATATCGTGAGTACCCGTATTACAGTAAAAATTTGTGATAAAGCAATTGAAGTCGAGAAAATTGGTTTGTCAATTGTCATTGACGCTGAGAATAGAGCATAGAAGCAATGCTCAAACGCGCGTTATGAGACGTGCAAAATGCATTTATTTAGAAAGAAATACAACAAATGGTAATCAAATTTTATTGTCAATCGGTTTATTTACAATAAACATAAGCTACACAATCTACTACATAGTGATAATATTCCTTATCGTGTTCGCTGCGATTTAGTGATAATGTTTTACTTAATTATAAATCAATTTGTGGACAGATTGTAAGTGTACACTTATTTTTACAGGGTATAGGCAAAATGAAAAGGTCAGGAGTTATTACATTATACGGGACTAGTTGGATAGACCCATATAGTGTACACTAATGATTAGTTTAAAAGAACCATTTACTTCTTTATAACATATGATCGCCTGTTATAAAATTGGTGTAGCATATTTATTTTTTAAAATATACGTAATTTACTCATTGATACTAGCACTACATGACTTGTATCAGAAATATTATGTATTCCTAATATACCTGTTGTATAATTTAGTATGTATACACTATTACTAAATCACAGCATAACATTTGATAAATATTAATACCTAGATTTATAAAATTCAGCTCATATAGTACCTATTGCAAATGCAACTTTGAAATACTTTAACATAGTGATATAGTATTCCTTAACTATTAAAAATACATCTATACACAGTTAATAAATTACAATAACTTTATGAATTAATTCCATTACGTTTATTTGTATAACTATGAGTCCTTTAATCACAATAGATAATATAATAATATTATGAAAAAATGCGATGGAAATTTTGAATGTTTAAATATTTTCTTTTAATCTTAAGATGGAATTACACTTATTGTTAGTCGTCCAACCGTTAAAAGATGTCTTTTTTAAACAGGATGAAATCTATATGTTGTTACTACATTAGCCGTTATTTTAAAAGTGTAATTCTTACCAAAAACCCTTTCGCCACCTATCTGGCGTACAGAAAATTGTTCCATTACGAATTCGGCCTCATTATTATCTACTATTACTCGAACAATAAAATTCAAAGTAGCAAATATAATATTCTAACTACTCCTTCTTGTTACATATGTATATCACATCAATATACATCGTTACGAGTGCTTCGCCATTTTCAGTATTTCGAACCATAACTTCATTCTACTGATGTAATTGTCGTCGTTAGTTCAAATTACATGTATGATTGACGTGGTTTCCGATGTAAAGACACGTATTCAATACAATTCAAAATTTTGACAAGCAATATCTTATATGACACAGTTAATCTGTAAACTCTGAAGATAAACGTATTAATAAAATCAAAACCAGTGCCAAGGTTTCCTCAAAAGTCATCTGGATACAGTGTGACGTACCGCCTGAGTGTGATTCCACCTTTACGTCATATTTCGGGAAAGTTTGTATAGTTAAAACCTTTTTTAGCTTTCAGCTTTTCTTTACTCAATTTCAACTTGAATAGGTATTGAGGTGCGCAAAAGTTATTGATGTTGAATAAAAGCGTTTGAAAGCATTCAAGCAGCTTGTGAATATTTATCAAATACTGCTTAATATTGTCAGTAAAAAAGTTACATATGATACTGAAAAAATATTTTCAATATATTCATTTGTATGGGTAAATTTTGTGTAGGCACGGTTTCACGTCTATACTCGTACATATACCTAAATGGCTTTTTAATACCGTACCTCAAATGAAAAATTATATTTGTATCTTGTTATTTCGTTTTGTATGATTACAATGGATAGATTACAAATAATATATAAATTCTATTTTAATTTTTATTTGTCAACATAAACTAGTTATATTTGAATTTAACTGGTCTGTGTTTTACGATTAATACAATTCGATCTTTATTTTTTAATTAATTAATATGAAACGAGTTGTAATAGGCTATAAATTAATTATTAATAAATATATCGCAAAGAAAATTAACATAGAATATATTAGGTACACAACTAGGTAACATTTTTTATATTACTAGCCAGATGAGGTGAAAGTACGCATTATTATTTACAAATAATACTACTGAAATATTATAGTAAGGATATAGTTTCGTAATTCGGGTTATTTACAAAACAAAATGTACACATTAGTATTCAAAAGTTTTTCAAATATTCGGATTCGGATTCCGCTAGCAGAAGGTTTTCCTTTTTTATTTCCATGAAAATAGGAACTTCACCACAGTTCTGAAACTTGTCAAAAAACCGACGAAAAAAGCCTTGACATAGTTCACAGAGTTATTTCATGTCATCTGTTAATTTTATTTGTTTCATATATGATACATTTACCGAAATGATGTACGAGTATGTGGCTCTTACAATAACAGGGTGTTTCAGAGCCCATAAAAAAGTAGAAAATCGACAGTATCTATAGTAGATCATATAAGATCTATATAATATATCAATAACTACTATAAAGCTCTTTATGGCAATTTTATCTCAACCCCCACTTGATTAAAGACGGTCGATGACGGAAATAAACTTAATGTGTACAATTTGTTCCGTTGTAATTCAGATTAACCTAATTAATAGTGTATAACGTCACTTAAATTATATTAATACTCACCACAAGTTATATACTAATACATTTTATAAAGAGGATTGAAATTTAGGGCATTAATTTATGGTGATTAGCGTAAATTCAGCAATTTTTAATAAAAAAGTATTTAACATCTAGGCTGTTAAGGTTAAAATATTTCGAATATTAAGTTGTTAGGAAAATAGGTAATGTTTTCACTGTTGTCAATTGTAAGCATGTCATTGGATTTGAGTTTTTTTTTCATTTCGATCACCTCGATTTTAATATCTTTAATAAGGCGTACGTTATTTTATCACCCTAAATTTTAATCTGAATAAAAATACAAATAACAGTACCACACCGACGTAATATTTAATAATACATTATTTAATACAAACATTAAAAATTAATATAATATTGACTACAAATAGTCTCTAAATGAACTAACAAAACACATTAATAGGTGTTCAATATTTTAACAATAAAAAGGCACTGCTTTGAGTCGCGATATAATGATTTAAAATAAATACAACATTAAATATAACATCTTATAATAAATGAGGAGCAGATCTACATACAAATACAGAATGGTTAAAAATGATGTAATAACTAAAGAATAATAAGTGAACAAATAAAAATTGTATTCTCACTTATGGAAAACTGAATAAGTACTAGGTACATTTTGATAGACATTTCCACCAAGTTGTTGTAGTTCTAAACAAGGTATTAGTATATTAACAGTTTTTTTAAGAACCACAATTCATCAATTATAAATTTCAAATGTTTTCTTTTCAGGAAAGTCGAACCAAACGTTCTTTTTGAATACTCTATAAATGCTATAAATATTATTTAACGATACGTAATATTATATTACAACTATGTATTATACAACGTCAAATCGCTCGGTGCATGCGCATGATTATGTACATTACGACTTACATTACAGTGAACAAATAATAAGTAGAATCTTATTTGTTCATTTTAATAATATTGGATAAGTGAGAAAATTTTCCTTTACTTAAAATGGAACATTAAATTAAATATGATTTTTTACCTTAGCCTTTTGTAATGTTAGTTTCACTGTAGTCAATAAGACCCGTAATTATTTTAGAATTTCTTTAAACCATTTTGTCAATAAGTAATATGTACCTAAGTATGCCATTCTACTTATTATCTGTTCGACGCGTTATATTAATCCCAAATGTATAGTTTGCTACAGAATATATTGGGTAAAAAGGTAGAAATACCTATTTAGGTTTAGTTTTAAATATAATCTAAGCAAGTCATTATTCGATATTATCAGTATACAGATAATATGATTATTATTATACTGAAGATTAGCATGGTATCTAGATCCATATACAAAAATGACAGGTTTGATTTAAATGTGAATGGAAGGATTTTATATGGACCCTGGGTTAAACAGTAAAACATGGGTTTAACTAATATTTTAATAATTAAATAAATTTATTATTACACGAAACGTAATTGTATAAAAAAGACATTGAATATTGAAAAAGTTATGTACATCGTATCTTAAATATTAAATTATTTTAGTAATAACTATTATTATAAATACTTGCAAGAACAATTTTATTTGTTGTTACGAAATGGTCCAGTAACATTGTAGAATATTCATTATATTATACATTAAGATGATACAATAACATGATATAATTACTAGATAAATTGTATCACTTAAATAAATATTGCTGATAAGTTGCCTTAATACCGAATTTACAATTATATAAACGGGGAAAATACTGAATCTCACTTAAATTAACCTTACATAATACGTATTTTAAACTTTGTCAAAAATTGGCACATACATCTACAATATACATCCACACATTTATTCTTTGGCGTTATAAAATACAGTACACAAGTTCTTCATTTCAGTGTTAGGATAACACATTGTGAATCATGTCAAAAGAAAATAAATAGGTATAAAATACGAATAAATATAAATCAAATTCTGTGTTTCTATTTTAATAATATTGATTTTTATGAAAAGTTTGAATTTGGCTTCAGCCAATTTTATTTACTTTTTTCGCATTAAGTAATCATTAAATCTTTTAAACTTTTCAAAGGCGCTTTCAACTTTTGATAAAAAGGAGTCAGTGTGTCAAAATATAGAAAGTAATAAAAATAAAACCGAAGTTACTATGAATGTAACAGAGTTGTTGAGAATTTGAAAGTTGATATTTTGCTGAAACTTATATAAAACTGACGCAAGTTGCGGAAATAACAAAACTTTACCCCGAAAGGTTTTCCCTGCAAAAGTTAATAAGACCTTTCATGACGAGGACAACATCACATACTCCTGCCCAACATAACAATATTGTAATTGAAGAACTTGTCTAATGAGAGTTCCGTTAAGATTCTCACTATGGAGAAAATCACGATAATTCAAGGCGTTGATGCGAACACCAATTAATAGAAGAACAGCGGTCCTTAGCCGAAACTTACGCTAAACACTTGAAGCCCGAGCGTGACTGTCCTACACGAACACTGGGCCATCATGCTCCACTCACAGGACGTTTAGGTTTTCACAGTTTTTGAACTTGGAGTCTTCTTTGCCGAAGATCCAGGTTAGCATCTGTCTGGCTTTCATGCTGGCTCGGACCACGCCCCTACTCTTGTACCAGTGAGCTGGTGAGGACTCCCGGCCGCCGTCTGCGGAGTACTGCTGTTTCTTCAGCCGGATCTGGGTCAGGATGCCCACGAGCAGCTCATCTACGTTGTGGTTGATGCCCACTGATACTTCGATGAATTTGGACTTGTAGGTACACGCGAGGCATTTACCGTCTGTGAAAGAAAACTGCTATTACTTGTTTGTAAGGATTTTGTTTTGGATTGATTGTTTTATATATATAAACTGAAGTTATAAAATAAAATAATAAAGGCTATCGTCACGACAAGTCACAGGTTTGTTCTTGATTGATCTCTTTGTTGATTGGAACTTGTAACGTTATAACTTTGAAACGTTTTAAAAAGGACCTCGATTTCACACGAATTGAATATTATTTTATCTACCTTATTTATTTAAATACACAAGTTCTATGTCTCCTAGCTGTCTCCTATATGCCTTATAAGTGGTGTTCCGGAGATAAGGTATCTTCTTTCAAAAAAAATTTCTATCTTATAATATTAATGTAGACTGTAGACAGTACACTTATATCACACCTAAAGACAAAGTGAAATACTCTTATAGCGTCGATCTGTTTATGAAACACTTACGTATTCACAGCGTGTTACAATCATATAAACATCGGTGTTCAAGAGGAGCTGTACGAAGCCGTCATTAATCACGTCGGGGTTCTATCAAGACAAATGTTTCCACACAGTTACAATCTGAACATGTTTGTGAGGCAATAGAGAACAGTCTGAACGCCAATACACTCGAACTATTTTGTATTGGAAAGTGGGAATATATCATCGACCGACCGATGCGTAGCGCTTTTGTCGCTTTTTTTTACAATAAAACACTCATATCCCCACACTCGGATACCCGGTGCCATGGACAACAAACAAAGATAAGAACACATACTCAAACCGAGAACAGAAATTCAAACTTATTATTCAAACCGCCTGATCTTAAATAAATCATTGCACCATACGGGTCGTCGAACTCATCACTAGTATCTAACTGCTTTTATATAATACTAACTAAGTAACTAATTTGATGTTATATTTCAGTTTTAACCCTTGATAATGATGAAAGGATATTAAACTCACATTCCGATTTTAGAAGGCAAATTAGAAAAATAATTAGGGTGATATATCAAAATTATTGCAAAAGGCTTAATGTTTTTAGGAGGTTAGGAGTTCGCTGAGCTCAAAGTTGAGGACGGGTAATTTATTATACGAATAAATTATTATAAAGCAAAAGTAAATTATTTGCGTCAGTCATTATTCATTAAATATCCGCTTTTGTTTTCAAAGCAAGGTTTGAGAATGGGCCTTAATTAAAACTTACAATGAGACATAAGACGTAATGAAAAGGAGCCAAATTCAGAACAGATAACCCACTAAAAAGTATGCTAATAAAGAAAAAATGTGATTAAAAAAAAGAAACAGCCGACTCGGTAGCTAAATGAAGTCGTTAGGAAAAATATGAGTATTATAATCAAAATGAGGGCCCCAGTTCGCCAGGGAAATCAATTCGCCTCCATAATGGCGGATAATGAAGGCGGCAAAATTTCCCGCCACTGAGCACCGCCATGTTTTTTTCGTTCCTTTCAAGTGTTGCTCGTTGAAACTGTAATTAGTCTGTCAATTACACGGTTTAAGCTATAGGTTCTGGCTAGTTGTGTTCGAGGGGAAAACCGCTACCGGTGAAAAAGGCAATCGTTTATGACTGCAAAATGTTTTTTATACATATAGGTACGATTAAATTCCGTTGTATGCTTAAAAAGCCTACTGGTTTGAATTAAAATTTTGGAATTAATATGTGTATTAGAAAAGTAATTATTATTCACTGCGATGAAGGATGGTGTCTAAAAAATTTTAGACGGATATTATTAAATTATACCACACCACTAAGCCTTTACCATAAAATAGATACACAATTAAACACAGAAGTATAACTTCATACAAGCGCGCGAGTTCCTCAATACTGATTCGATTCGATTATATTTTTCGTGTCCGTAAACCGTGTCCATGTGTGCGTTGCTAACATACGAGTCATACTCCTGTCTCGCTTGCACCTTTACCTTGTGTGGAGACGGCACGACTCCTGGCCAGGTCTATCTTGTTGGCGACGAGGACAGCAGGCCGCGAGCGCAGCATGTCGCAGTCCAGCAGCCTGGCGAGCTCCTGCTCAGCCTTCTGGAAGGACGCCTTGTCCACCACAGAGTAGATAACCACGAATGCGTCCGGTGGCTCTGAACGGTCGATTTCTTCCTACAGACAACAATGCTGCAATTTGTATTTGGTTTTGCAAAACAAGTCAAACAGTACCCAGTAGTATTACAGTCACAAAGTAAAAAATAAACAATTTGGTGATCTAGGAATTTCTTAGAATGTACTGCCTGTAGAATATGATAGTGTTTGATAGTTTCATCGCACCAGAAACATCCGGTCAACTCTAGATAAAACTCAGTTTTATCAAAGCATTGTAATATTTAAAACTAATAATACGCATTAACACTTATTTTGCTAAAGAAAATATCCGTAAACATATCTAAAAATATACCAAAATGTCTTAAAAGATGAAACCCTAAGATAAAGGTCACACTAATGGGTGAGGTGTTAACCTTTAACGACTACAAGAATACCCTAACTACTCCTATTACAGAAGAGAATTGTGCCCAGTGAAATACGAATACGAGTACTTAGGGGAATTCCTAATTATATTTCGAGTTATGGCGACCCGAGTGTTATCACTTATCACGTAAAATCTAAATGTTTCATTAAAAAGTTTGACAATTTTGAATTGAATATTCAGAAAGTTTTACTACTTATGTATTTGATCACGATTTTGTTTTTTAGAATCACTTAAACTAGATGCCACAGCGAAAGTATGACATTAACCCTTAAAACTTCTCGTAGGAACAATTGTAAAGTTAACTTAGACTTACTTTCGTGCTAGTGCAGTTAACGAAATATAATTCGGACTCTTCGCCGTTCAGCATGATAGACACCTTTTGTTCTGAGCTGTCGACATCTGAAAAAAAATATCACATGAGATACGATCTTGGCTTCTGATTTGAAAAAAATATATCACATAAGATACAATCTTTTTCTTCTCCTCCATGACAAAGCACCTTTCCGAAAAGCTGGTATATTAAAAAATTACGTGCATACGTCTGTGATATCTACATAAATAAATAATTTTGTGTTTTGAATTTTTTGACTTGTACAAAATCTATTCATGGGTACATTGGGGAGCCTCATCGAGTACCCATCAAAGACGTTCAAAATCATTTATTTATAATTATAGTTATCACTGATACACTTATACATCTCATTTTTTAATCTATCACCATTTCAGAAAGGTGCTTTGTCATGGAGGAGAAGAAATGGTGAAAGAAACTCCTCAGCACAGTTTTTGAAATAAAGCAGAAGTATTACAGAATAGTCTTCTAACCTATCCGGGACTGGAAAGGGACATCACCTACTTTACTCTGACAGCAACTGAGTTTTCCCTGTTAGGCTAGCAACAGCCAACAACCATGACCAGTGAACAAAATGTCAAATATTTGATCCGGGCTCGAACACTGTTCTAAGCTTGAAATCCACCACTTGGTAGATGATGCTGCTATAAACTAATTTATAAACAATTAAAAGAAAAAAAAACTTTACACTTTAAACATGAATTTAATTTTAAATTAAGTAATATCTAAGGCAGAACACAATACTTTTTACAATATTGATATTATTAAAAGGAATACTCGCAGAACCTGAAATAAAATGAAAACATGTATTTTATTCGACAGCTGTTCAAATTGCCACGGCACATCCATACTGTAGGTAATACTGTTCAATGAATTTCTTACACTCTCGAACAATCTCTTACAAAGTCGCGTATTCTACGAAAATTTGATTTTTTTTATGAGGATGAAAAGGAATTTATAGGGAGAGATGTATTTTTACGTGTCCTTTACGATATTTTTTACTTCAATTTACTAGAAGAAATTTAAAATATTCTGTAGACGTTATCACGACGAATAACTCAACTGAACTCAATCAAGTTAACGCAATCAGAACTCAGTTCACTAACATTATACAAGCTCACATGTTTATTCATTCGTATGAATTTCGTATTCAGGGGACAAATTAAATAAAACGGACAGAATTCATACGTTCAAACTCAGGGGAGGAGAGGTCATATGTTGGTTAATTATTAAGTTTATACCTACCTAATATTCCTTGTTTATTGACGTGACAACATCTATTAAAACGATGAACGCCGGGTGCACGCACGAAAAAGCATGACTCACTGTCACGTCATGTCACGTCATGTCACCGTGACGTCATGTCACGTTCCGCGAGCGAGAGCGCGGACAAGCGATAGAGAGGCACGATCGGCCGAAGCGCTCGGTTCGTGCCGCTCATCAATGTTTTGTTATGACGTTATCATGTTAAACTAACGTCCGTAAACCGACTATACAGACAACCAATTTACTTTTCCAATTATATTATACTATACATGTTAGCTTGTATCCGAATAGAGAAACCAAATGGTGTGCTAGAATAAGCCTATATTTAATTTATTAAACTAATCACATAGTAGATACTTAATCACTACGATACTAATTATATTAGGCCAGATCCTCACTATAATGCCGCTCACAGTCCGTTCTCGATCCGATCTCAGTCTGGTAAAGTCGTATCACGTACAAATTATACAATTGGAGCGAAACTTGACTGTCACGGATAGTATGAATGTACACATATATTTTATACTTCATAATATTTTATCAAATCGAGAACGAACTGTGAACGGCATTATAGTGAGGATCTGGCCTTACTGTTCAATTATTGGTCTAAACGCAGCACACTGCATAGCTCAAGGTAAGAGTAGTTAATGAATGCCTCTATCCCTCTCTGATTATTTTAGGATTCCGTAGTTAGCAAAGAACATAGTAATATATTATGTGTATAGTTTCGCCTCATTGATATTGATACGGTCGTTCAAAAATATTGCAGATGTGTCAAGAGTCAAGACCATACTTCGATTTCGTTTTAAGCTGAATTTTTTCAGCTTTTCAGTCACTTTTCAAATAAAATAACTGAATGAAATTCGGTATAATTGTATAAGTTTAGGAACAACTATGCTACTTAGATGGAGATATATAAACGCACTTGGGTTTTGTTCACAATTAAAATAATCAAACAAACACAACGACATCTCTACACACACACATAGAACAAACAGAACTCTTATAGGATTACTTTGATGTCCGTCTGTCTGTTTTAGGAATGGCATAATTCACGTATCACTGATTATATCACTTGTTACAATATTATACTTCATTTGTCACGCCCGTGACATGCATCGAAACCGTCCGTTACATTTATCGCGAACGTGATTTCACCACAGTATTCCTTTTACTGTGACTTAACGCCGGCCACCGGCCTAGATACGTTATAATTCACAGAATTCCATCTTGCGAAAGAGAGAAAGCAACATTTGTGACTTGAGCCGTGCTTGAGCGAGAGCGACACAGTGCCACCAGCTAGAAGAGAGAATTTCTTTAAGTGAAATTGGATCTTATTCTCAACGTCATTAGACTTTAGTTTGTCAGAATTTTTTCAATTTGCTTAATTAAATAACGCTACGTTACAAAAACTTCAAATGAAAATAAGTCTTATTGCAAACAGGGTAAGGTTTTGATTGAACTATGTAGATACTTGAAATTCACTGCGACATGTAACGGACGGAATAAAATGCACCTACTGTGACAATATCGTCACTGATAAAATATAACGGTCGTGATTTATCACGGGTGATATAACAGTGACAAAAATAAATAACTTCACGGACATGATAATGAAATAAAAGTAACGATATTTTCCATCACTAGTCTGTTTGTCTTTTACGGACTCGGTGCGTGCACAAAGTAAATATAACGCCTGACTCGCACTTGGCCGACTTTTTTATTGATATCACTAATAAAAGCTTGTCATTAGGGAACGTTCCCAAACCACGTGACACATTTAGGGGGGGGAGGGGGGTCTGCAAAACACCACGCTTGGTCACAGGGGGGAGGGAGGGGGGTTAGGTTTTTGTCACGTGGTCAGTATCCACTAAGGGAATCTCCCGCTTTCACGAGCTATACTTGCTCACCTACAGGAAGTTGGCGCCACACTTTGAAGTTACAAACATTTTGAAGGTTGTTCTAGGTTTGTTCTACATTGTTCCAAAACGCCATAGTGCTGAGAATGAAACTTTCAGAGAAAATCCAAAAAACGCGAGTTTTGAGCTAGCACTGCACTTTCAAGGTATCGCGATTCTGGCGACGATGACGATGCACAGAAATTGCCTTGAATGGCTTTGGTCAGAGATCATAACGCTCGGCTACCACACGGATAGCTCAGCAGTCTTGAAATGAAATGAAATGAAATGAAATGAAATTAGTTTATTCGAAGTAGGTTTGTTACAAACACTTTTCGAAAGTCACTCAACGCCATCGCTTCAACAAATCCCTACCGTGAGTGGTCCCGGTAGAAGAAGCGGCAAGAAACTCCCGGGATTATTTTTTTTTCCTACTCACAGTTACAGACAGTACTTACTACTACTTATTACATTATTTAATTAAAAAAAAAAAAAAAAAACTCATGTCCAAGCAGTCTTGTCATTTAAATACTCATCAACTTTGTAATATGCTTTCTTCATGAGAATACCTTTTACATGAGTTTTTAATTTACAGTATGGCATTTCTGTTAATTCTAACGGGATTTTATTGTAGATTTTTACACATCTACCCATGAACGAGCCACCAGTTTTGTTGAGTCTAAAACGAGGCACAATCAGTCTAGCCTTATTTCTTGTGTTAATATTGTGAACATCACTCTTTTTAAGAAAAGTATCGGAGTATTTTTTAACATACATAATATTTTCCAAAATGTATTGTGAACTAACAGTTAGTATATTGATTTCTTTAAAGAGTTCTCTAAGAGAGTCCCTAGGCCTGAGGTTGTAAATAGCGCGAACTGCTCTTTTCTGTAATACAAAGATTGACTCAATATCTGCAGCTGAGCCCCACAACAACAAACCGTAGGACATTATACTGTGAAAGTAGCTGTAATAAACTAATCTTGCTGTTTCTACATCAGTTAAGAGCCTTACTTTCTTAACTGCATAAGCAGCGGAACTGAGCCTCCCTGACAAGGCTTCAATATGAGGACCCCATTGTAGTCGAGAGTCTATGGTAATGCCGAGAAATGTTGTAGAATTTACTAGTTCTAATACTTCCTTATTTAGGACAATTTGAGCTGGGATCTGTTTCACATTAGGTAAGGCAAATCTGACACATTTAGTTTTTTTCGCGTTTAACATCAAGTTATTACATGTAAACCAGTGTAATACTTGCGAAACAGTATTATTTACGTCGTCATAACATTTTTTCCTCCTATCTACTTTAAAAATTAGATTAGAGAGAATTAGTCTCTTGCCGGTTTTGTGTTTGTGCTTGAACTTTGCCTTGGTGATTTGCTTCTTTGAGGACCACGAAGCAGTATTAAATTTCTTTTTCAGCTGACTCACAATGGTGCCTCCGAGCTCACGTGCCTCTACCCAATCCTGATAAGAAGATTGCTTCAGGCTAATTAATGCAGTTTCAGTCAAACCAGGCTTGGGTTTTACCCCAACGGGTACCACAGAGCTTGGAATGTTACATTCCATGCCCTGGAGTACCACATCAGCTATGAAAAGCGCATAAGCGTCGGGATCAGCTGAGGAGAAACAAATGCGCCTCCACGGGAAAGACTGGGCCAACTTCACCCACATGATGCCACCTTATAAATAAATTTTCTTCGAACGCGATATTTTGGATCAATAAGGAGAACAAATCTATAACAATCCAGACCAACCGCCAGAACTTCCTAATTTGTTTTTACGAAATTTGTGAGTTTTTTTTTTTCGAACGCGATATTTTGGAACAAGAACAAACCTACAACAACCGCCAGAATCGCGATACCTTAAAAGTGCGGTGCCAACTTCCTTTACATTACTTATTTATTTTACCGTTTACTTTAGCGCTTTTAAATCTCACAGGTCGAAACACTGACGCAATTAGATAGTTAGGTACAATATTATAGCGCTGATTGAAAACTGACTTTGAAAATTCTAGTTTTAGTAGTTTCGGAGTAGCTTGTTTTTAGGGTTCCGACACGAAAAAATCAAAAACCGAACCGTTATAGGATTACTCACGTCGTCACGAAATTATTATTTTTAGGGTTCCGTACGAAAAACGGAACCCTTATAGGATCACTCGTGCGTCTGGGCGACCGCCGTTCACAGCCAATTGACTTCGAAACTACTGGTCCAAATGAGTTGAAATTTGGTACTCATGTACTTTTTTGTGACCCAAAGACGAAGGTAGGTATATAAAGTAAAGAACTGAATTATGAAAAAAAAATTTACTGAGATCAAAATTAAACAAGAGCTGTTTTGCAAACCATCTCGTGTGGTATGTCAAATGTAATCGAAATTTTAGTAACAAAAAATAACTGACTTCAAAATAACTCAAAAACTACTCGTCAGATCTCGCTCATATTTATGTGGGGCCACATGACAAGCACCAGCTTTCGACTAAAAAAAGAATCATCAAAATCGGTTCACCCAGTCGAAAGTGCTGAGGTAGCTTTTTGAAGTCGGTAAAAAGGGCTTGTTGTCAGGATCTCAAATACTTAGTTATACTTCTTAGTTTTAGTTATAGTTCTACAATGGAAAGTTTTAAAATTATTCAAGAACGAATGAAAATTAAAGCCAAAAATTGACAATCCCCCCCCCCTTATCTCCGAAACTACTGACGCTTGAATTAAAAAAAATACAGAGTTCTTTACATATATTACATTATATTTATATTACAGGAAAAATAAGTCAATGGTCTTAAAAAAACGGCAAAAATAAATAAAATAGGAAAATAACGGTAAATACATAATCAACGTACGAAACCCTCTTGTCAAGTTTATTTTATTATAGTTCTGCAATAGATACTAATTTATATTCTTTTAACTGTCTGCAACAAAAATTTATCACGTGAAAACTAGGGGGGGAGGGGGGGGGTCTTCTTATATACCACGGTTGGTCACCGAGGGGGGGGGAGGGGGGTAAAAAATGCTAAAAAATGGGTCACGTGGTTTGGGAACGTTCCCTTAGGTCATTACCTACCAAAATCGACTATCGAAAAAGAAACTCTGTTGTCATCCAGAACATAGTTTAATACCTTAATCTGTAGGTTTACCGGCTACCCAATTTATTTTAATCCTTGACAATTTTGCATGAAAGCGTTAAAACATAGTCTGGATAAAATAAAATGATTCATGTGGAAGGATAAGTGCGTGGGATAAACATGAAAAAGTATAAAACGCTTCATAAAACCATAAACTGTTTGGGCGATTACTATTTTGTGAGCGTAAAAATCATGTTCCCGAGCGGCGCGGCACATACTTATTACAGATATTATTATGTAATACATGTACCTACTAGGCTAAAGGGTCGAGAAATTGCAGGAGTAGAACGCTTTTTCCTATCGTCACAATTCTAGCAATACTGTAAACTTTCGTTCCTTATTGTTCGTGCCCCTGGTGGTTGAACACTACTGACCATCGGGTGTATTTGAGCTAGTATTGTATGTATGTACATCGGCCTGAAATAGGACTTATAAAATACTGTACCTTGTAAAATATGGAAATCAATGCGAGTTGAGAACGGGGTGAGTGGAGAGGTGTCAAGAGGGCTCTTAACAAGCGTTCATTGCTCCGTGACACGGTGACTCATCTAGATAAGAACATCTTTTCATTTTAATTTTATCAATAGGGGAATAACAGTATAATCACAGCTCATAACTTAGGTTTTTTTTAATATCTTACAACTTAATGCTTGACTACAATCCCACCTGATGGTAAGTGGTGATGTAGTCATGGGTGGTAAAACGCATTTATTTAATAAAAGCCTATTCACTATTGCCTTGAAGACACTTTCTTTATAATCGAGCAGAAACACCGACGCGGGCAATTTATGTTTGAAATATCAGTAAATATTAATTTATTCGATTGTATTTTTTATGTTTGTTACGTCACAACTTCTTCATTTATAAACTGTGGATGTGGGACAGGGGAAATGATGCGGAATCCCGGAATACCGCAATAGGGCTCGGTATTTCGGGATTGGAAGCCCTAGTTGGCCCAGAGTTGATTTGCTATCTCACAATATCATTCGGGACTGACGGTCCAACCAATCATAAGAAACCCGTAATAGAAAATGCAACTATTGAAATGCCGACCGCGTATCAATAGTAATTCCTTTAAGAAACAGTAAAGGTATCATCTATGCATTGCCGATGAAGAAAGAAAGAAAGAACTGACAAATCGTTTGACGGCTGACTCAAACAATTGGGTGTTAATAAGTCAGGCTTCACGGAAAGATAAGTAATAATATTAATAAGTTACGAAAAATATTGATAATAAATAATTGTTATGTGAAGCCTTATTACCAAGCTGCTTCTGTCGCTCTGACCACATCTTTGCATGGGGGTTATGATTGGGGTTAGATATTCTAAGCCGCCCATTAGGGCGCATTAGCGGCTAGAAACAAGGTTATTATTATCACTCACAAGCTGCGAACATAGAAAACACTCACAAGTCAAAGCCTTGCCCTTTGAAAATGTCAATAAAAATCTTTTATGTTAAAAAGGTTATGTTAACCGAGCTCATGAAATTAAATGTTATTATTATAAACTGGCAGATATTTTGATATTTTTTCGTTGACAAAGTAATAAGTGGGTTGGTTCTCTACCTAACGAGTACATTTGTGATGATTTTGATCACTTATAATTTGTCTATGGGTGAAAGGGAGGGGAATCATACTACCACTGTATGCTCCGACATTTGATGGGTTCCTGATATAAAACAATATAATGGTGGTTGTGTGAGCTGTGTCCACAGTCATGGGTGTGTGTGTTGCGTTTGTTAGGTGCCTGGTCGCCGACTCAGGCTCATGGCTTGGTTGGAATCTAGGCTTTAGACCAACTGGAGACCAAGCGATTTAATTCGTTGCTTGCCGAGTCGCCAGGGTAACTGGCGACTACGAAGAAGAAACGATGAAGTACAAAGAAGAATGAGAAAGTTACAGTCCTCGAGTTGCGTCGGCGAAGACCAGTCGATTGTGATATTCAAATTCATACACCATTTTTTTATTTTGAGATCAAATCGCTATCTATCGATAGATAAATTAATCGCTGCCGTGTGTACCCTGCATAACAGCCCTTAAGGAAGGAAGGAATATGCAGATGTAGGCGATGCAGTTTGATTTCCGATTTGTAAAAACCAACATTGAAAAATAATTTTACTATTTACGGATCTCAAATCTCATAATAGGTTCATACTGTTTACGGATCTCAGCTTCGTTTATTAATAAGTACTTAATAGGTTCATTCACAAGGCACGTAGCTAAGTGAATATGGCATATGAGGTTAATTAACCATACCGTGGGGTGTCACAGCCACTGTATCTCCCGTGACCCGTATCTCCCCGACATTCAGCTCGGCAAGTCCACGTCAGACACAACGTGACTCTAATTGCATGTCAGTGCGTACAGAGGCGTTTAGGGCGAGTCTTACGTGATGTAACGCGCTCGCTACGTAAATGCGAGTTAGCTACAATTTGTATGGGACCGAAGCAGAGCCATCTAGCGGCAATGAAAAGAAAAGCTTCGGTCCCAAACAAATTGTAGCCAACTCGCATTTACGTAGCGAGCCCGTTATGTCACGTAAAGCTCGCATTAAGTTCTCAGGACCTATGACGAATAGAATGCACGGCGAGTTTATGGTCTTGATTGTATATATAATTACTATGATGTGTTAAATAGAAAAGTATCTGAAACATTTATCCAGGAGTTCTATTTTTGGGTAGATCTTCTATTGTCTATAATCTTTACAGTAAGCTTGTGTACTTTCAATATACTTACTTGTATGAATATGTATATGTCGGTGAGGCCACGAATCTCCAGTGAAGGTCCAGGGACGGACCTCTATAATCTACAACGCCTGTCCGATGCAGAGGTTGGCATATAAGAAACGACATGTCATATTTAGATGAAGGAATTGTCAATAAGATAGAACGGAGGATCACGTAGTGTTGAAGTACTTGGAAGTATTGATGTGAACGTTAGGAGAACTTGAAATATAATATCATGGAGCAAAGTAAAAGGAATATCATTTCATAACCAACACCGTAGAATAACCCCTATTTGCGTCATCAGAAGTGTTGGAAGAACTGAGGCGCCCATCTCAGATGAAGGAATAAAAGGCCAAAACATCGGAAAAGTCGGAAAAGAAATGAGGAATGACACTAGTTCGGATGACATTTGAAGAAAATTTTACAATGAGAAATGAAACAATCCAAAACGCAATAAAATGAGAATCGTCGAATTTTATAATATAATCGGTGTGGGTAATGCGAAATGTGGTGATGTGAGAGTTCAAACAAACGAAGCCATCCAATATGTAGACCTTTCGGAGTACGACGTGCTGAAACGCGAATGTCGATTTTTAAATATGAGGTGACGACTAAAATTTCTTCGAGGAACATGTTGATGGAAATGGACGTAACGTAACTACGGATCGCAGATAAGTAGCATTTGTCTAGCATCAAATGTGATACCTGATATCATACGAGTGAAATTAACCTCACTTATTTTTCAGTTGCGGAAAATCGATGACACATGGAATAATGATCTACCACGCCTGCCACGAGAAATCAAGAGACCCAGGACCTGTCTGCTGCGTGAGCGGTGCTAGGTTAGGTGATGGCAGAATGAGTGTCGTCACAACCGTCTTCAGGCATAGTTCGATCATACAGGTGATTTTGTGAAGTTTTCTATGATTATGGGGCTGATGAGCGTGTAGATAATGTTGTTGCTGGTATTGAATTTAAACGAATCATTCTTAAAATTATTTGCATGATTTGCCTGACATTCGTATTTAAAGAACGAAATTACGTTGTCTTTAAATGAGGTTTTTCAGTCAATGACAGTGACATTCTTTTATTTTTCTAAATTTAATAAATGGTTGAAAGTTATGAAACCTAATTTGATAACTAAGAGTAAGCTGTTGCAATTGTTGACAGTTCGAAGTTTTTTGCTATCGGGTTCCTTATGATGCGAGTTCGTTATGGTGAATAGCGACTTCTTGTCAGTAGACTCGTTAGACTTGTGTAAGTCAGATGTAAGTCACGTAGAGAAACTATGGTCGGTCTGATGGTATAGTAAAAGAAGGATTGCATGATGATATCAATTTAATGAGTTTCGCAACAATGGCTATTGTAAAAAAAAAGAGTAAAAAAAAGAGGTGTCAAAAAAAAGAGAAAAAAAAGAGGAAAAGAAATGTGAATGAGTCCGGGCCAGCATAGAACTGAAGGGACGTTGTACCTGGAGAGTCTTAGAGAGACTGGACCAGGTGTCTGCAGGGTATAATCCGGACCAGACGACAATAACATAATTGCGACGTTCTGTAGAGTCTTATGAACCAGATTGGTAACCAAATGGCCAAACCATAGTTATCTCCACTATATTTTAATTGTCCACATTTAAAATATCAGACTTAATGAGCGAATTATTCTTGACTGTAAATTAATAATGATGATTGTGATGAATGACGAAAGTAAAATGAATGTGAATCAGGTTAATGTAGTCAGAATAGCCGAGCAAAATACTGTTGAGACTGTTTTTACAGGATTCTGATTATCCACACGAGGTCGTGTGGGTCGTCAGCGATGGCCGCGTGCGTGATACGAAAACAATGAGTTGTGGACCCAAGAGTTAGAATGGAGACCACGAACACCAACAGCCCGATACACCGACGCTCTTAAGAGGGCGAGTGGTATTGCTGGATGAGATCATAAGCGGAGGACCATGTGGCATGCCTTGTGGAGCAGTAGATAGAAGAAGCATGATGATGATGTACCAAGATAAATTAAAGCGCGCACGAGGACGAGCGCACGTTAGGATAGCCGTGTCGGTGAGGCCACGAATCTCCAGTGAAGGTCCAGGGACGGACCTCTATAATCTACAACGCCTGTCCGATGCAGAGGTTGGCATATAAGAAACGACATGTCATATTTAGATGAAGGAATTGTCAATAAGATAGAACGGAGGATCACGTAGTGTTGAAGTACTTGGAAGTATTGATGTGAACGTTAGGAGAACTTGAAATATAATATCATGGAGCAAAGTAAAAGGAATATCATTTCATAACCAACACCGTAGAATACCCCTTTTGCGTCATATACTATATAAAAATTGATTTATGTTTTTCACGAATAAAATAAGTACTATCTTGTACTAATATTTAACTTCAAGGTTTATAAACTTAAGCATATGTAGGTATAGGATTACGCGCGTAAACCACAAAAATATGTTCTTAGATACAACAAGATGTGCCCGTCCATTATTTATCTCCATTCAAAATCCACGCAACTAAGTTTGGGACGGACGATTTGTGAGACGGGGAACTTCTCTAATGACATTTCATAAGTTACCCTCGATATAGCAATAATAAACTGGATTTGATAAAACTTTGCAGTCAAGGGAGCGTGGAGGTGACTCGTGTGTTTTAGTGCTTCTGAACTTCAGGGGTTAACGCTGACAAATTGTTAGGAGTGGCCTGGTTTAGAATTGGTGGCAAAGGCTCCTTGTAATATGGTCGGAAGTAGCGTGTTTCATGCCTTTTAGAACAACAGACTTATACAAACACATCACAACAACAGTAAAAATGGTATATCTGTATGAAAATGCATAGTTTTATTCACACAGACCACCCAGTATCAACCGTGCGAACTGATTGGTGACTGTTGCATTGTCCGATCGAACAGAGGTCGGACTCGAAATTACCGCAAACTGGATTGTTTCGAAAAATAGTAGGTATTGTCAAGACATCAAAATAAATTATCCAAAATGTTGTTATCTTAATTTATTTGTTGTGAGATATTTTTACGGCGGACTTTATAAACCTTTAATACTAAATCACCAGTTGTTCTGCAAAAAACAGATATTATCTTATACTTAGGTATTATTAGTCATGTCTCTGTGTCCAACAAAGATATTTTATTAGATATATTAGTTATGTTCATACAGGTTCGGTTTCTGATGAAAACTTTAGACTCGATCACTCAAAGGAAGCTGTCGAATTTCTTAATGAAATCGCTACATCCGACTTAATTCGACTGTCTTAATTTTACCGCCCTCTTGGCATATCTACCTCTTTACACAAAAATAAATTGATATCCAAACTAGTCTAAAATCATCTACAACTAAGTTAACAACAATACAGTTCTAATAAGTTGGAAACAGTCCGCCATACGCTACGTGGATCGCTCGTCAGTAATTCGATTGACACCAGACCCCCGGGAGTCCTGGCCAATTGCTGGCAAATGTGATTATGTTGGCGCTGATCATGCTAGCAATACTTTCACGGTCACTCGGCTATCGGCTAATGCTGTTATGGAAAAAGAGAAAATATATCGGGACAATGTGTGCTGTGAATGGCTTGATTAGGACAAAGGGCATACTTGTCTTGTGACTTGTATCTCAGAAAGGATTTTTTTAAGTGTATCGATGATACCTATACGAATTGTAAGTAATTTTGAACTTCGGATTTCTGACTTTATGTAACTAATTCATCTATACTAATATTATAAAGGGTTTGAAGGGATTTGATTGTTTGTTTGCATTGAATAGACTCTGAAAATACTGAACCGATTTGAAAAATTCTTCCACTGTTGGGAAGCTACACTATCCCCGGGTGACATAAGCTATATTATATTTTCAAAATTAGGGATCCTTAATAAAACTCCAATAATGTAACCCAAGGTGTAAAAAAATAAGAAAACCGAACCAAAGGGCGGTTACTCGTAATAGTCGTCATATAATAAAATTTTAACTCAGCGATGTCTGTGCATGCAAAATATTTTGAGATAAATTAACAATGATTTGTTTAGATACTTGTATCTTTTTGTATCGTTAGGTAAGTATATCTATTTAATGACTTTACGAAATCTATAAAATCTTGTACATCGTCTACGGGGTAAATGACTTTAGGAAAACTTTGTTTCTCAGCTGTACAGGTATGGACGCTTAAAACAAAATTATTGAAGTGAAAACTTCTTTAGTAGGGGGGTAACTTGAAATTTTATGAAACGAAACTGTCCAGTGGAGACTAGAAATGAGTGGAGACTGACTTGAGTTGAGTTGAGTTGAGTGGAGTGGAGTGGAGTGGAGTGGAGTGGAGTGGAGTGGAGTGGAGTGGAGTGGAGTGGAGTGGAGTAGTAAAACCTACAATTATCATCTTCCCGAAATTTTACATTCGTCTCATTATCTTGAAAACAAAATTTTTGAAGGTTTCACTTCTAACACGTGTGAATTGCGCACATTTTAATTTTTTGGATAAATAAATATTATATTACCGGAGCTTGTGACATCGTCGTAGAATGTACCATAGATAGTGTTAGATAATACCACATTTAATTCACACTTCGCTAACTACATTTCATCGTAGGCAGGCCGCCAAAACGATATATTACATTAAATTACTAACGCATCAAACCAAATTTATGATATTACGAATAACTTTAAATTAAATTTGGCGCTAACCTTGTCGAGTGAGGCGGAAAACATATTTTGTTATGTATGAAAAATATAAAACTCTAATTTAAGAAAATGTAATACTTGTGTTTAAATTTACGACTTGCGTCTGGTTATTATCCGCGTAATTTTACATGATTACTTGTATAGACATACTTACATAATGTTATACACAACCGAGACCCAAACGACCAATATTCAAGAAAGACATTTATCAGTCAACAAAATATCTGGACATTTCTTATATTTCTTTTATTACATAAACAAAGATAGTATGTGTGTGTATGTGTCAATCTATTATTATATAGGTATGTTAAAACTATGACTATTTGTAGGAAAACTGAAAAAATAAAAAATAGGCATAGAGACTTTATTGGGAGTAATATTCATTACCCGGAAATATTATTGCGAAATGTGAAGTTCTTATTTACGTCGTATTTCTGGTGAGTAGCTCAATAAAAACTGTTCATTCACCGAAACAAGTATTATTTCTATGAACAGCGAAATGCGAATATAAACGGAGGAAAAACAAAGTGTCATCGTGAAGGAAAATCTTTCGGAGTTTTCCCGAAGATCTTTTGGGCCCCGCGCGGTGTTATCTTGTTAATTAACTGACTTAAAAAAAGAGGAGGTATTCAATTTGACTGTTTTATATGTATTTATGTTACTTCAGAACTGACCGAAGAAGAAGGTGAACTGATTTTGATTATTCTTTTTTTAATCGAAAGCTGGTGCCTGTCATGTGGTCCCACTTTTTGAGCGAGATCCGACGTTTTTGAGTTATACCTAATTTTGAAGTCGGTTATTTTTTGGCAAGAATTATTTATTTCCTCGTTTGAGCAAACAACGCGTGGACGTGGCACGTATTGTTTTTTAACCGACGCGACGTCTAACAGGAGGAGATTTTCTGTTTTTCTTCATAATTTCAGGAGTTTGTTGAATACTGTTGATTTATATTCCTACATTTAACTTCTCGAAAGTGTCGACACGTAAACGACTATCACTTACAAACGAGCAGGTTATTTGTTATTTCAGTAAGAGAGTAGTCGTCAGAACTTAAGGCCTAATCTACATTGTTATGCGAGACAGAAATGTTAATTATAAAACATGTTGTATTGGCCTGCGTAGACGAGGAGCTTTGACCGTGGAGGACAAAGTCTCCCAAACTAAAAATAAAAGAAAATGCATTCAGTGTATTTTTTGCATCGTCAGGAAATATTTTATTGTGCAGGAAATACTTTTAAATGAATTGCCAACGCCTCTTAAAGTATATTATGTAAACTACAATCTTGACATTAATACGAGCTGTAAATTAAGAAACTATAGTTCTGTACTTCTCTCAAAGATGGCGTTACAGGTAGATGTCAAATTAAATGATTACGGTGTGACTATCTGATTGGTTTTATCCCATATCAAAAATACCCAACGCGCCTAAAGAAGTTTTCACTTCAAAAAGTCCTCCAAGTACGTCACAATATCACGAATTTAATGTAGGTACGCAATGTGCAGACATTTACAAAGACAATAATCCTGCGCGTCGATGTTCGACTTTTAGTCCCTCAGATTCGTTCTACTGCGACGGGGACAAAAGTACGCCGATAATTGTTCCTCACCTACTCAGACCCATTTTCTCACTTTTTTAATACATCTTAGGTTTAACAAGTCTCGCACGGTCTGCGCTCACCTTGACAAATATTACTATGGGTCGTAAAAACCGGGTTCCGCCTCAATGTAATATGGAGTAAACATGATATTTCTCATACAATGTAGCTGTTTCATATAAAATCTCTTTGGCAGGCACTCCGAGCTTCACTCATTGCCTTTGTATACGTATGCCTTTCTTGCGTGTTTTCCATCTGAGATTAGATTTTTTGTCTAGGAGGTATTTTTAGGCGAGTTTACGTTGCCTGTTCATGGACTTACCTACATCTAATTATATAGGCGTAGTGCTAAATAGTTTGTAATGAAATATTAATTTAATTGATAGTAAACAGTAATTAGTTTTGGCATGAAATGATTAGCTGTTTTTAAATTCTTTTTATTATGCGTCGGCCTTATTTTTAACCGACTTCAAAAAAAGGAGGAGGTTCTCAATTCGACTGTTTTTTTCATGTTCGTTACCTCAGAACTTTGGACTGGGCGAACCGATTTTGATGATTCTTTTTTTAATCGAAAGCTGGTGGCTTTCATGTGGTCCCATAATTTTTTTATTGAGATCTGATAATGGCATCCATGATAAAACCATATAAGTCTTAAATTTGTATTAAGTATGTGCGTGACAAATGGACGAATAACTCAATATCACGCCAACCGATGTCGATGATTCTTTTTTTAATCGAAAGCAGGTGCTTGTCATGTAGTCCCACATAAATTTAACGAGATCTGACATATAGTTTTTGAGTAACTTTGAAGTCGGTTATTTTTTGTTAGTAAAATTTAGATTATTAAAATACAAATTATAGTAAAAAGACACTAAGATAAAAAAATTAAACCTTTATGTAGAGCTACTCGAATTTTTATTTTTGTTGTTTATCTAACGTTAACAACTGACTACTATTTTTAGTAGCATCCTTCGTGTACTACAGTCGTTCAGGCCTTGTTAATTAAACTACTACTGTAGTTAGTTAACTTCACGAGTTGTTCTCTACGAGCTAACACAATTTCAACGGCAGAAAACATCCAATTACGTGGGGTAAGTATACAATATGTTCTGAACTAGAAATTCAGTTTAACGTTTCAGTTTCGTTTAGGAGAACTTTCATACGATAATTTGTAGGGAAATGTTTTTACATGAGAATATGTTATAACTTGTGCAGCAATTTTGAGACTAAAAATAAATTCTAAAACAGTTGTGTCACAAAACAACCTAGGTAGAAACGGCCCAAAATTTAAGCTCCGGTTTACGCGTCGAGCGTGAATTAATTGAAAACGTATTTAAAAATGTTAATTTCACACATCCAAATACATTTTTTAAGTTTCTTCACGGTAATCTTGGCTCTACAAAACAATATTAATTGAGGACAATAAATAAAACCAGCTTCTATAAATTACAATCTGATTCTATGCTATCGAAACTAAGGATTAAAAAAAACCGGGCAAGTGCGTGTTAGCCTGTCAGTCCACGCGCAATGATAGGGTTCCGAAGTAGTAAGTTTATCGACTATTACTCATTGAGCGCCTCTGAGCGCTTCATTTTTAATGTAGGTAGGTAAGTACATAACTCAAAAAACCTTGCAAAAAGCAAGTTCATGTAGAAAATATTTAAATTTATTTTCTTGTAGCCCCACATATTTCTACTACACAATAAAGTCTCAAAAGTTACAAGACAAAGGTCGCGAGAGTGTTATTTAAGTGCAGTTAGATTCCCTAGTTTCTCGGAAGCCTCTAAGGAATTATTCTGTAGAATCCCGGTCTACGAGAATGTTGTCTTTAATTAACTGTTGTATCCTTTCTGTTTTAGACAAAGTACGCTTTTGTGCTCCAGAGGGCTTAGAGGCTACTATAGTAATGCTTTGTTAGTTGTTTTCACTAGTATGCTGGGCCGGTAGATTGTTTTAATGTAAATAGCTAATAAACGAGAAGACCAGTCACCTGATGGCTTGATGGTAGGTCAGTGCCAGTCATAAAAAGAAGAAAAGAGAAAGAATGAAAGAAAAAAGTAGAGAAAGTAATATTTACACTCATACCTCCTGACCTGACACTTCTTTGACTTCTGACTCCTTCACGACACACTAAATCCTATTCCTATTATAACCTACGAGTGTGTTAAAAAAATAAAATACCAACCTATTTGTCTTTTTAAAAGAAAATACCAACCGTTTCTTTCGTACGCGTTAATACACTCGCTGGTCTGGAACTGGCTGATGAGCGCGGTCTTGCCCACGCCGGGCGCGCCCACCATGGCCACGCGGTGGAGGGCGACGGGGCGCCGCTCCGTGGGCTCGGGCGCCGACTGGGCCGGCGAGGAGGGCGCCAGGCTGCCCGACCGGGAGCGCCGGCGGCGGAACGAGTCCCCTCGGTTTACTATGCCTGGAAAAACAATACCTGGTTAATACAATAATCCAAAGTCGAACAGCTTGTACAGAAAAAGAGTGGGACCGGAAACTAGAAGTACCTATATAAATGTTTTATGTTTGTATTTTTAATTTTGGTGTCATTTATTTTGTTTATTTGTTACTAACCCCTAGTTACTAAGTCTTACTAACATAATATAGGCCTGTATAAATTGTTGCCTTAATAAAAAGTAAAATAAAAAAATAAAAAAATGGTCCGGTCATTGTACTTATTCACACACATTTTCTTTAGTCCGCAATCAGCTGTTAAAAATAAGTTCAAAAACTAAAACTCGTCTACTAGAAAATCGAGCTCATCTAAAGTTTTGTAGAGAACACAAAACATTCGGATATTTATCTACCATAAAAACAACGAAATACGGAAATAATTATCCTGAATTTAACGAACTTCAATAAAAATAATAATATTAGACGCACATCAAAAGCTCATTATACGATTTACACGTCGTAGAAAGAAATGAAACACTTGGTACTTGTTTGTATAGGAATCAAATACCTACCTATGATGTAAAATTTGTAAAAGTTGTGAGCATGAGCATGAGTCAGCCGCCAAAACACTCGTCGTGTTCCGGCGGGGGGCTTGAGAGCCAGTTCTTTCTTTCTTTTTCTTCTTTCTTCCTTGGCCGACAACGCATCAGGGATGCCTTAGGTGTTGCTGATGTCCATGGGCGACGATACACACTTACCATCAGGTGGATCGTCAGCTCGTTTGCCGGCTATTTCCATAAAAGAAAAGGAAAAGAAAAGAAAACGTAGATCGTTCAGCTAACATCGATGTACAGATTTTAGTGTTTGTCCGTGTTTTTCGTATTTCAGGCGAAACTGGCGAAAGCAAACAGCGGCTGTAGCCAAAACCGGTGAATTTCGGACGCCTGACACATCAACTCGAATTTAGTGTTGCCCTGACGTCAATTCGCAAGCAACGTAGTAAACTCGCTACTAGACTACAGACTTGCCCACCTAAAGAGAGTATATAGTTATGACCGACTGCCTGATTTAGTATGACCGACTGAATCATAATAATATGTATGTGTTAATACAGGTTATGTTTTTGTTTTTAATATTTCTGCTGTTATAGTATAGCTGAATAAGTATAGATATACTAATTTTTTTTCTTCTCTGTTCTCAGCCCCGATACGCTTCTGTTGTGATACCTACGGTGAGGGCGAAAACCGTACATTGTAAATATTTTTATTTATAAGTAATATATGCAACACATGATGTAGGTAGTAGGTACTTCACCCTAAACTTTTACAACTTTTGATTAATACGTACAAATTGCTATCCCTATAATAGGCCAATAGGAGAGATAAAACACCCAATCATCCTCAGCAAATAATATTTTAATCCAAACTTTCTCTTTTAAAATGAAAAAACTCAATACGTACCTAATAACACACATTGAGGTACTATACATAGAGAAGCTATCTCAAACAAAATTTGTGTTCCACCGCCGGCTTGCCCTCCGTTCTCTTTTCAAACTAGAAGCCTCGTTTGCACACTTGCCATAGAGTAACTTTGTATATGACACTTGTCGAACAAGCAGTCACCGACTCCAAATCTTCACAAGCTCTTACTCCAACTTTATTTAACGTGCAAAAGCGTTTAAACTATTTTCAAACGTAATTACCATTGATTCGTGTCAGAAATCCAACACCTTAAATTGGTCACAAGTGTCGCGTCGGCAAGCTTATTTAGTCCATTAACACGCTAGTGGCTTGCCAAGTTCAAACGCTCCTTATGATTTTTTTATTAAAAAATGGCGGGAACATTGCACAATAATTTAATTCGTTTTAGTTATTTTGTTTTTTTACCGATGATAAGTGATACCACTATCTTTTTTGTTTTATGTCGTGCAATTGTGACATGTTCTTATTACGCACGACGGCATTTTTTCAGTTTTTTCGTAAACAGTTTTGACATGCGGCCGCAATGAGCGCAGCCGAATGACAGCAGAGTGACAGAATGAAATGCAGCCGGCCGGCTGCAATGCACACCCCCGAACTTGGGTTCGGTGTGTGTTCGCGGTGTCTGTTCTATACGCTAGTAATAGTAATTCTATGATTACACAAATGATATTCAAAATTCGACTTGTAACTTTATTATCTGTGCCGCAGAGTGCAACCTATTTACACAGACGTTGTTTATATCAATCATCAGGTCAATATAGTGGTCTAACAATACGAGTTATGATGTCTCTGACGTCAATACAACAGAAACATGTCCGAGGCGAGCCCATACCCGTTTAACTTTCGTCCGGCTGCAGTAAACATTATTGATGCCAAGGGGTGTGTGCTGAAGTGGACTGCGAGATAATAAATAAATGGTTTTACATATACACCCCCGCACTCAGTCTCTACATGGTTATAAAAAAACCGGTGCGTGTCAGGCCACGCGCAATTTAGGGTTCCGAAGTAGTAAGTTTATCGACTATTACCACAGAAGAAATAATAGTACTTTCTAATTAATAATAATTAATAATACTCATTAACTACATTTAGGCTAATTCATCATATTTTTGAGATTTTTTCACTTGTCCAACTCCAACTGTTTAGCCGGCATGGTCACATGACTCTAACCAAAATTAGCATTTTAAAACCAAATATTTCGCAAAAGGACCCACTATAAGGTTTCCGATTTTACTTCGATACTAAGGTTGATAAGGTTCTAAGGCTGTTAGAACTCCTTTTTAGTAGCGGGCAAGTGATTTTTAAACGGAATTCCGCTACGGTGACTTCCAGCCATTCGACTTGTGACATGCCTTTAATTACTATATTTTTGGCAGTTGCCCCATAGCCCCATAATCCTCACGCACGCCCTCGCCCCTCAGCACACGCGACCTGTTGTTTTCATTAGATCAAAAGCTGGAAATGTGTTTGGAAACAACTTCCTTGTTTAATATTGAACTCGGCTAAACTCGTCCGGTAAACATGCAGCTGACGTCACATATTGCGTTGGTGCAGTCGGTGCAGTATACTTATTACGAATGTCTGCGCAGTTGACTTTATTATAAACTAGCTGAACTGGCAAACGTTGTTCAGCCATATAAGTTATCTAGTGGATATTTTGGCGTAGCGGTATGAAATATACTTTACGACCTATTCTCATACTTACTACCAAATATACAAAAAAAGGTTGCGTGTACTTTTGTACGCGCGTGAGAAGTTATACTTCTTTGGCATAATTCAATAAATATTTAAACACCTCCCCCTCCCCTCCCCTCCCCTAATAATATTTTTTTCAAAAGTAGCGCTTTTAAACACTCACGTGCGGTTTTTCGTGACCGGCGTTTTTGTGTCAACACGGACGTGTTACAAATCTTAAAATTCCACTCTCATCATATTTTCCATTTATTTCATAACGCGCCTAAACAAGTAGGTATAATTTCAAAAACATAAAAATCAGTCAAGCCGTTTCGGAGGAGTGCCAACACAAACACCGTGACACGAGATTTTCAAATATTAGATTAACGGGCCACTTCAATCTAATCACTTAAAGAGGTTTCAAGCCACCTGATAGTTGGTGGCTTGGTGGTCATCATCGCCCGTGGACATTAGACACAAAAGACATCGCCGAAGTATTTCATGCATTTTTGTAGGTACCTATGATCATAATCGATAGCGAAATAATTTTGAAGTATTTCGGTTCTATTAAATTATCGACGAGTCCGTAATACGCAGTGTAACCGCTTCCTTCTTTGACGGCTATGCGTTGGAGATGATGAATTGACTCGTCTGATTGTATGTTTTCTATTTACATACAATTATTTGAATTATTTCATCATAAATTATCATTTCATACATTCGTCATTATTTGACATAGACAAAATACTGTACATTTAAATGAAAATCTAATGGTGGTCACTCACGGTCATTCCATCGCGTCATTTTTGGAGCCACGCCAAATGACATATGTCAAAATGGCGCGATTGCACATATACAAAATTTTTTATATCACGCCATCCGTTTTTCACATTCACGATCAAATTTTGGCTGTATATCACGCCTTTTGACGCGATGGACTGACCGTGAGTGGCCACCATTAGGGTAAGTGATTGGGAAAGTTTCCCATTTCAATTTGTTAACTTATAGCGAAGACCCATTTATCACAAACTAAGATACAGACTGACTCCTTGAATGTAGGTGAAAGAAAACCTAATAGCGTATGTAATAAATCATACGACAGTTGGGAATCCCAGCTTGGGATTGCACCTTAAACGAGCGTGACAGGATGACAGGTGTGAGTGTGACAGGTGAATATTAAAGTAAAGAGGTACTGTTCAAAAGTCTCGAGCACGTAGGTACGCAGGTACGTACTATGCACGTACTACAGGCAGTAACTCAGGCGTGATTTGAAAATATGTCTTGTTTCTATTTTAGTGAAAGCGTTAGCATAGGGAAAGGGCAAAAACCGTTGGAAGATTATTTCCCCTGAAGACTAGATAATGAAAATGTAACTGACCTGTTCGTACATGAAAGATATTTAAATTTGACTTATGTTTAAGGGTATATTTTAACGCATAACAATGAGTTCAGGAATTTCATATAACCTAAATATAAAAATCAATTGCTGTTCGTTTGTCTCGCAAAAACTCGAGAATGGCTGGATCGATTTGGCTAATTTTGATCTTGAAATATTTGTGACACTTCAGGGAAGGTTTAAACGGTGAGAAATATAAATAATAAGTAACGGAAAAAACTGAAAACGACAATTTAATTTTCTAATACAAAATGTAACCAGCTGTGAAACTTTTGATGTTTTAAAAAAAAATCATTTGGTTGTCAATGATGACATTGACTTCTACAATGAGAGTTCACTTAAAAAAAATTTTTAGTCTCCGTTTTATATTTATTATCATAATAAAATTAGCCTAATTAGTACGTAGTGGTACCCTTTTGTGTTAATTGAATCTAAGTACGATACAGGGAATTTAAAACCCCATCTCCTTCAAGCAAGTACAAGACCTACAAAAACTAATACTTGCACTTGCACACAGATTTTATTAATCCAACTTATTTAACTCATTAAAGGCATGGTAATTAAGAAATTCTTTTATCTTAACTATGGATTAAGCTAGAACTATTCTATTCAAGCAAGCTTTTAGCTTTTTACTTAATCTATTCAACTCTGCAGATAAGTAAGCAATGAATATTATTAAAAGAATGAATATAAAATGAATTAGTCTGACTACTTTGCACTTGAATACTAGTTGGCATCTACAACTTTAAGTTTTCAATTTGTTAGCTCAAGAACTTCAAAAGTTCAAAACTGTGTGCAAACAGATAATCTTAATTAAAACGTTTTACAGGTTATAATATTTTTATTATTGAAGGACATCTCAACTGAATTTGCTTCGGCAAGTGAAGTTTTAATAGATTTCCCAAACGACTTGTTGTTTTCCGGCTGGGGGCTTGAAGGCCAGTTCTTTTTTGGCTGCTGTTGCTGATGACTATTTACCAAAAAGATAGATAAATTATACTCGTATAATACTCTCGTCAAACGTTTAGATGGTAAATGGGTATATCCCACTAGTCCCGTTGAGTTGTTCCATGACGGAACAACTGGCTGTTGTAATTAATGACCTATGCAGAGCAGTTAAATTAGTTCCGTAAAGACCAACTACATAGATAAAACCATAGATAATAAATTAAATGCCTTCGTCATTTACTACAAAACGTTATAATTGATAGTTTAATCTTCTACCTAGTCCAGTATGTTTCATGGAGTGTGACGTCACAAGCACCACGACATAATGAGTAGCTGCGTGACGTAGACGAGGGTCGAGCACAACCCTTACACTTCACCGGAGCTCCTTGTGGAGATTATGTCGTCCACACCTTGCCCTCAGCCCTAACCGAGTAATTACCATAGAATTAATATTACTAGCGTATAGAAGGGACACCGCGAACATCGGGTTCGGGGGTGTGCATTGCAGCCGGCCGGCTGCATTTCATTCTGTCACTCGGCTGTCACTCGGCTGCGCTCATGGCGACCGCATGTCAAAATTGTTTATGAAAAAACTGAAAAAATGCCGTCGTGCGTAATAAGAATGTGTCACAATTGCACGACAAAAAACAAAAAAGATAATGTTATCACTTTATCATCAGTAAGAAAACAAAATCTTAACTTAAATCAACTAAAACGAATTTAATTAAATTATTGAGCAATGTTCCCGCCATTTTGAATGAAAAAATCATAAGGAGCGTTTGAACTTGGCAAGCCACTAGCGTGTTAATGGACTAAATAAGCTTGCCGACGCGACGCTTGTGACCAATTTAAAGTGTTGGATTTTTTGACACGAATCAATGGTAATTACGTTTGAAATCGTTTAAACGCTTTTGCACGTTAAATAAAGTTGGAGTAAGAGCTTGTACAGATTTGGAGTCGGTGACTGCTTGTCTTGGTTCGACAAGTGTCATATACAAAGTTACTCTATGGCAAGTGTGCAAACGAGGCTTCTAGTTTGAAAAGAGAACGGAGGGCAAGCCGGCGGTGGAACACACATTTTGTTTGAGATAGCGTCTCTATGTATTACCTCAATGGTAATTACCTACTTTGTTGCGATGCCAGCATGATAGCTCTACACGCTATATCAAGGACCAACATAATAATGTTGATGAATGAACAATGCATACGAAAAACAAATCAAAGCAAGGGCGGTTACTATGTTCCAATGTAATTTAATTACAATATTAAAAGAAAATTGTTTGTCTTATAAATTATTGTTAAAATTATCTTGCATTTTTTCGGACATCCTTTATAAGTTTATTATATCAATCTGACGATGAATAAACACCAAACACACTGCATGTTATGTAGATTGCCTCAATTTTAACGCATCGTAACAAAAAGTTTGCAAAAGCAAAGCACGGAATTTCCTGTACCCAACCCTTTTATTGACTATTTAAATAGGAACGTTACCTTAAAGCCAATAATTCACTTCAGTAGGAGTGAGCGAGACAAAAAGATAGTTGCATGTCTCAACACGAAATATCGATCGATCTGTTATGGATGTGCCCAATTTTATAAACGTTTACTAGTGATGCTCAAACTTATGTTATTTAGGTATCTATCAAAATATTTATATTTATTTTTACATCAAACTTCAACTTTTTATTTGGATACATAGATTTAAAGATGTTTTCATAAATAAGATGTAGAAAGAAAAATAAATGATTATAAGTATATACATAATAATATTGACATGGTATAATAATGAGAAATAAGTATTGCAAACAGAAGTCAGAAACATTTTTTTCAGAGACATAGTTATGCAAGAACAATCCTGTAAAGATTCCATTCTTAAATTAGATGTTATTGTTTTACTCAGCACAGAAAGCGCGATCATGCTGATAGGTTTTGATGGGTTATTGTTCAGCCTGGCTCTTAGAAGTATAATATCGACACAACAAAGGGTTTCGACATGACTTAACGTCCGATCCCATCTAGTGATAATAGCTGTGGGTCGACGCCCTTTGAAGCACGAAATCACTCAAGAATTTGCTGGCGATTACTTATTCAGCTACCTATTGCGTCCGAAGTTGTTCGTCCCGGTCGATTATTACCTATTGACACAAGCAGTACTAGTGATAAGTTTGATAAAACTTGCCATTACCGCAACCGCACGTATTCAGGATCATAATGATCCATAATTTTGGGCCTAAACGATATTATTTTGACAAATAATAAGTTATATTGTATGTGGAAAACATCACGTGTTTGGGAAAAGGCAATTACTTTGTGGCAGGACAATTACGTGGGACTTATAAAGGGTAAACTTATTCGGAATAGTAAAAAAAATTACCAATCCCAATACTTATACTCGACAAAATGCATAAAGTGGGTAGTTGGCTTAGAATTGAATTCGAACTTAATAATCGAATAAAGTCGATAGTTGTCTTTTTATTTATTAAAAATAAGAACCTGTGTTGCTTGCTCATTTACACGCATCCAAATATCACAAAATTATACATACGATTGATGAATGATAAACAAGATTGTTAAAAAATGGCCGATGTCTTCCTCTAAAGTCGGGCATACTCCCAGGCTGGAACCCAGGCTGGTTTTGTAATCTGTATAATGGCTCTTATATTAGGTATGTCTCAAACATAATTTGGAAAGTCCATGCCAGCCACATAATGGCCTAAATTGATTTATTAATTTTCTTTCCGACGTACACCAGACAATGAAAAAAGTAAATTTTTATTACCTTACTTTCTTAATCACGAGATAATTTCATTTTAAGGTTTAACATTTCGATTAAGACGTTATATTATTAAAGGCTTGGGTGTTACTTAATCCATTGTTATTAAGTTAGTATCAGTCTACTTTGCAACAACAACAGCGGATTGTTGCAAAGTAGACTAATACTAACTTAATAAAAAAATACTAACAAAAAATAACCGACTTCAAAGTAACTCAAAAACTACTTGTCAAATCTCGCTTAAAAAGGGACCACATGACAAACACCAGGTTTCGACTAAAAAAAGAATATCAAAATCGGTTCATCCAGTTCAGACAAAAATAAAAAAATACAGTCGAATTGAATTCCTCCTTTTTTTTGAAGTCGGTTAAGTAATAGTAGGTATAATATAGGTAGTATGAATAGTAGAATATTTACATACAAAGTATACACATCGTCGTGTAACGAGAATCGAGTTAGTATTCCCAGGAAAGTCCAGTCGATGTTTTGTTTAGAAAGGAAACAAATTGATTTTTCAAACTGCACGAATGTACGTGTCAGGTAGTCATTACTGCATTTTTTACGGAACGTGCAACGTTGCATTTTGTTACGTCAAACGAGCGTGAGTAAATTACATCGTCCGTGGACGTTGGACATTGATTTTACTATTCCTTGTTCTGGAGGGTTTACATGTGTCGTCTACGTCCAACAGTAGCCAAACCATCACAAACAAAATAGTTTTGTTTGCTTTTAACAATTAAAATCAATATTACCAATATTAAGGGGCCCTACCACCCGCGGACCGGATTTAGTCGCCTCTTACGACACCCATCCGCCTTGGGATTGGGGGATTTATTCTAAGCCGCCCCAATACGGTCTATTTAGAAAGTAAACGCGTTTATTTCCGTTAATGAAGCCACGTTATCTCTTGTTGCAATTTTATTATGATGACTTCATAAAATAACTTACAACTTATAAATGTAATGGCACATCCATACAGGACCTTTTCACTTCACAGTCAGTGTTACTGCCAACTAAGCTACCAAGTTGACAATTTCGAGTGGGTACACTGCGAAAAGCACATACAGCTTATGCTTTCGTTATAAATAATTATAAGCTTAAACCTTTTTAATGTGACTATTCGACAAACGAGCAAACGAGCCAAGTGATTTTAAGTGGCCACCACTATGCATGGACCTCTATAACACCAATAATATGGCCTTTTACCATTAAAAAGAGCCAAATTGCCATCCATTAAAAAGAGTGGGATCTACATTGTTCACTTCATCAATATTGCAAGGTGTTGCAAGTTGATTGTCAATAAATCAGAATCGAAACAATTTATAATAAATATCGAATCCTTTTTCAACATTAAAGCCAGTGTGACGTGAAGATTGAGCAATTCATTTCGATCGGTATAATCGGATCGCCCGGGTCTCAGAACCGAAGTTATTGCGCGATGGAGGCGGAATACATTGAGAACCGCTGGGTTAATGATTCCGTTTGATATTTAATTTTATGTGTGACATATTTTGGATTACACGAATAAAAGAGAAAATGGAATGGAATTTAATTCCGTGAAATGGAATGGTATTTAAATTTAGGTAGCTATCAAATCGTTGGTAGAAAATTCTACAAAACCCAAAAAAAAAAAACATGAGCGCTTACGTGTTACGGAGGGCACGGTAAGCCGGTGATCGTTAACATTGCTATTTATTTATTCAATGATGCTACAACTAACATAACAGGAGTGTCTTAATGCGTTAGATAATTTCATCGCATCGTATAATAAAATAGATACATCGCTCACCTAGTAATATAATGACACATCTGCAAAAAATGCAAAATTTAGTATTAGTATGGTATTCGTGTTTAAAAGTGCATAATCTACAAAGCGATAAATATGTATTAATGTCTATACTAGTAACCATACCCACACAATCTGTAAAAAACTTAAAAGGAACCCATAAGTTAATTTTAAACATTTTTATAAAAATTTTGAAATTCGTTTCTGTAAAATATGACAAATGTAATGTGCCGTTGTATTACTGGGTGAGCGACAATGATATTATAAAAGTGAGCAACATATAAAATAGATAGTTAGCTATTGTAGGCCATTATACCAGGTCGGTGGCTTTTACTTCCGATACTTGATTCGGACACTAACCTCTCCACCAATGAGCACTGTAGTAGCGTAGCTAAACATGCTCTAGGCTTCTCCGAACATCAGCAGAGACCTTTTTCCTGCATCAGGCAATCAATGGTGTAAAAATAAGGCCATAGTCTACGCTGGTCAAGTACGCTACTCATAGATAGTAATTCGTAATTCGATAAAACAAATGGAAGACGAGACCATTCCCGTAAATAAACCACTTAAAGTAAAAGCGGGCAGTATACATTAGATCGGTGCAAAATAAGTTTCTGTTACAAATCTCGCCGTTTCCTCTTACAGATAATCGGTGACGTCAGTAAGCCAGGCTAGGGTTGTAGCGCTATAAATTATTTAGTTAATATTTTGTAACTAAAAATAAGATTAATATGATTTTGTTTGGTATTTGTGGTTTGCTGACAATAAGTAGCGACGCGTTGGGACCAGCTGCTGGACTTCGCTTACCAATTATTCATCAGTATGTTACGTATGCTTAACAAGATCAATATAATTACAAATTTATGTTCTAATAATTCAAACTTCGTATCTATGTTGTTATTTATAATTTGTGGTATGCTTTTCCAGAAACAATCACAAGAGGTCACTAAGTAACCTATTTGTATATTTCGGAGTATCAACTATCAAGGGAGTTTGATCTTTTTTACTTATTGAATTCATAACAATGGAGGAACTCACTGCAATAATGAAAAATCTACAAAGCAAATTTGATGAGCAAACATTGGAAATACGGGACATGAAACAAAGATCAATATATAATAAATACATAAAATATATATAAAGGAGAAGGGGTTATTCTACGGTGTTGGTTATTCAATGATATTCCTTTTACTTTGCACCATAATATTTTTCCAATTCTCCTAACGTTCACATCAATATTTCAAAGTACTTCAACACTACGTGATCATCCGTTCTATCCTATTGACAATTCCCTCATCTAAATATGACATGTTGTTTCTTATATGCCAACCTCTGCATCGGACAGGCGTTGTAGAATAAAGAGGTCCGTCCCTGGACCTTCACTGGAGATTCGTGGCCTCACCGACATATACATACAAGATCAAACCGAGAAATAATTAATTAATAAAGCAGACATCGCCGCATCCATCACTTGTATAGTCAAGATATCACATGACGGTTCGCGGAAACGAGCCTGGGAACCTAAACACCTGAGCTTTCGGATCATTCCGGTACAAGCATCGACCGGAATCACCCTAGTTTTAAGTATTTTAAAAATGTAATTTCTAATATTGAAATTAAAGGTATTAATTAGTTAAATTACTAGTTTTCGTTCGCACCCCGCTGCACCTATACATAACTAGTATGTTATCTTGTTTTGTCCTGTTCAGTACTTGTACTGATCAGCGCGGGCCGGCCGCGGTGCGCGGGGACAAGAGGCGGCGCGCCCCCCACACGACTACGTTCTACCCGACATTCACGGCTAAGCGGGCGGCACAGCCAGTACCTACATATACGTACCTATTTGTTGTTATAATTTGGAAGTCAATATAAACTACGTTATTACCAAAAGCGCCTATCATTAAATACAGTCCAAAACACAATACGTAACATCTTGGTCCTTCACCCGTGAAGAATTTTGGAAATACCGCATTTGAATTTCAAGAAGCCCACATCAACCACAGCCGTGAATCAAACATCAAATCCCAGTGAATACATCGCAAAAGGGAGTGCATTGTGGGATAGAGGACAAAGGACATGACCCTGAGTGAGTTCGTTCCATTTCCTTCTTAATTTTCCCGTCTTTCTTGCCTTCTTTTTGAATCAGACAGTTTGACCTTTCTGACCTTTAATTTTTTGTTTGCACATTTGCCTTGTCTAACGTACATATTTTCACATTCTTTTGCACAAATCCTTTTATCTAGCGGACTATTAAAATAATTATTTAAACAAAGTGAATAATTAAGTAAAATCTTGCTTATTTCTTAATAAATTTCATCTCAGTCTTTTGTATTCATACATTTAGTGCATAAAGCTTTTTTATAAAGTGTCTTATTTACATAAAAAGTATACTTACTTGCATAATTACATAAAACTTTAAAACATTGCTGATTCATTGATCAAATCATTCATGCATTAGCGTTGCTTTAGCTAACGAGCGGACGGTCGACTCGGTGAGTGTTTTGTTCTAGCCGTGCGGTAGAACCGGTTTGTTATCCGCCGGCCGACGAGACTCGTGCGCATCGATCGCATTCCTGGCGCTTGTATGCATTTAAAACTTTAGAGCGCGTTAATTATTTTCACTTGTTCTTTGCCTTCTTTTTAATTTCTACCTTTTAATTTTATAACTTTTGTGTAAGATAGTTGCTTCTTTTCTTTAATAATGAGTATGGATAGTAAAGAACTTACAAAACATCGGGGAATTATTAAAGGAAAGTTAACCATTTTTCAAAAATTTTTAAATAGTTTAAATACCGGGGATAGTATTAACGAGATGCAATACAATGAACTAGAATGTCGGCTGAGTAAAGCGGATGGTTTACACGAAGAATTTGATAAATTCCAGACGGAGTTGGAGATATTGGCGGACGATCCCAGTCAGCTCCTTCTCGAGCGCGAGGAATTCAACACAAAGTACTTTTCATTGGTGGCTGAAGCGCGCACATTAATGAATCGAGCAAATCAACACCTCCAACGTAGAGTATCCATGTCCGAGTCGAGTGAAGGGAGCAGAAGCAGAGATGGTGGTTTTCATGATTTTGTACGCCTGCCTAAAATTTCGTTGCCTTCCTTTTCCGGAGAAAACATGAGTCATTGGCTACAATTTAGAGACACATATCTATCATTAATTCATTCAAATAATAGCTTAGGAAACATAAATAAATTTCACTACTTGAGGGCTGCATTAAAAGGCAGTGCCTTAACAGTCATACAAAATCTCGAGTTTACCGCTAAAAATTATGAAATAGCATGGCAATTACTGTCAAGTAGATACGACAACGAGCGTCTTCTTGTCAATATACACGTTAATGCGTTGATTAATTTTGAGCCAATTACAAAAGAGTCTGGCAAAGCTCTAAGACTGTTAGTCGACGCTATTAATCGGAATTTATGTGCTTTAAATACCCTAGGACAACCTACGGATCACTGGGACACCCTAATTATTCACCTAATGGGCCGAAAATTAGACGGTGTAACGTTTCGAGAGTGGGAGGAGCATCGTAACAATATTACATCTTCTCCTACACTGAAACAATTTTTAGAATTTTTAATTAACAGAGCTAATTTATTAGATACTGTACAGTTAGACGAAACACAACGACAATCTACATCACAAATCACTCACAACACTAAAGATACACAAAATACACACAATAGACAAAACACACATCAATCAAAAAACACAAATTTTAACAAAGGAAAAAATTTAATAAAAAACATTAATTGTCCTTTGTGTAAACAAAATCATTTCTTATTCAGTTGTCCAGAATTCAGAAATTTAGATGTAGATACACGTTTAGAAAAAGTCAGGAACTTTAGTGTTTGCAGAAATTGCCTACGTGGTGGTCACAAGGACAAAGACTGTCATTTAACACATTGCAAATACTGCACCTTAAAACACAGCACACTTTTACATAAGGATGCTGAACAGCAAGCTACAGTTGCTTTATCTACCAATTTGCAGACTAGTAACAAACCTCTTACATTGCTTTCCACAGCATTGGTGAACGTGGTCGGCGCCGACGGGAAACTACATCCTGCGCGCGCTCTTCTTGACAATGGTTCCACGGGTCATTATGTCACACGACACCTGTGTGAAAAGCTGGGTTTGGTGCGTCGAAACGTAAGCTCCACTGTGACAGGTATTAACAACCAATCATCATACAGTGCAGAGTCTTGCATCTTACCTCTCGAGTCACATTCGGGGGATTATAAGGTTACTCTTGAGTGTCATGTATTGTCTCAGATAACCAACACATTACCTTCATGCAACATAGATATAGGGTCATTAAAGCTACCTCCTCACATTCAGTTAGCTGATCCAACTGCATTTCACAATGATGCTTCTCCTATTGAGATTTTAGTAGGAGCCAGCACGTACTGGGACGTCATATGTCCAGGTTTCATCGATCTCGGTAATCAATGTCCGAAATTGCAAAAAACCAAACTTGGTTGGCTTGTATCAGGCACAATCAAGGCGCATACACAATCACACACAAACAAAGCACATCATTCGTCTTGTTTTTTTACTCAGCGCGATGATGCCTTGCTAACTCGATTTTGGGAATTAGAAACAGTCTCTCCTAAATATAATTTAACACTAGAAGAACAAGCATGTGAAAAGAGTTTCGCAGAGAACACTCGACGTGACACTGATGGTCGATTCATAGTTACAATACCCTTAAAAGAGTCACCCGATGTTCTCGGCGATAACTATCACTCAGCCAAAAATCGTTTACTAGCCCTTGAGCGTAGATTTGCACGCGATCCAAATTTAAAAAAGAGATACTATGATTTTATGACTGAATATAGGGACTTAGGTCATATGACCGAATCTTCACGAACGACTGAACCTATTTCTCAAAACCGGTATTACTTACCTCATTTTCCGATTATTCGGGAAAGCTCAACGACTACAAAATGTCGCGTAGTATTCAATGCCTCTGCTCCAAATAAAGGTAAGTCATTCAATAACATTCAGATGGTCGGTCCTGTCGTCCAAGACGACTTGCTTTCAATTTTATTGCGCTTCCGGCAGCATAAATATGTTGTTTCGGGAGACATTGAGAAAATGTATCGAGCCATTTTAGTCGAACCCACACAGCGTTCACTTCAACAAATTTTGTTTAGATTTGCTCCGACTGAACACATAAGACCATTTACGTTAAACACGGTTACTTACGGTACAGCATCTGCACCGTACTTAGCCACTAAATGCTTAATTTCGTTGGCAGACCAATGTTCTGACCCTAATGTAAAAACAGCCATTTCGAGGGACTTCTATGTAGATGACCTTCTTAGCGGCGGAAATTCCATAGAATCAGTCATAGAACTCTGCAAAAACGTTGATAACACCTTACGATCAGCGCAATTCAAGCTACGTAAATGGCAATCGAACAATATTGACATATTAAAATCTTTAAATAATGAGAATTTACTTGAACCCACTAAAACAAATAAAACCCTTAATCTAGATAGCACATTACCTTGCAAGACTCTTGGCCTCGAATGGGATTGTAATTCAGATAATTTATTATTTACAATTGACCTAGAAACTAAAATAAAGAAAATTACTAAACGCAAAATCCTATCTCTTATAAGTCAGATATTCGATCCCCTCGGCCTCTTAGGACCTTGCACAGTTCAAGCAAAAATTTTAATGCAAAAAATCTGGATTGATAAATGTGGTTGGGATGATGAAGTGTCAAAAGACATTCAGAAAACGTTTTCAAATTTCATAAATTCGCTTATTTCATTAAAATCGCTTCGAATTCCTCGTTGGGTTGGCACTAACAATATAATTAGATTAGAATTACACACATTCGCCGATGCCTCAGAACGCGCTTTTGGCGCGTGTTGCTTTGTGAGAGCGATCGACGAGAATGGCACGATACAAATTCGTCTCTTAGCTTCCAGAAATAGAGTGGCACCTTTAAAGCCTACCACAATCCCTAGACTGGAGCTTTGTGGTGCGCTCCTGGCCACTAGACTTCACGCCAAAGTGATTTCATCGTTGACTTTAAAGGTAGATGAATCTTATTTTTGGACTGATTCCACTATCGTCTTAGCATGGCTAAAAACACAAACAAATCAACTAAAAACATTTGTACGGACTCGAGTGGGTGAGATTCAAGACAGCACAGACATTCACAGATGGAGCTACGTTCCGTCAAAAGAAAATCCTGCTGATTTAGTTTCCCGCGGCGTCGTAGCTAACAGCATCAGCTCATGCATATTGTGGTGGTCAGGTCCAGATTTTTTAAAGTCAAAAACCATTCAATTTCCGATCATACCAAACACACACTCAGACACAAAAAACACACAAACACAGATATCATCAGAAATAGTTTTACATACCATAACGACACAAAGTAATGACACAAACACTATACACGAATTTATAAACAGAATATCAAGTTACACACATTTAATTAGATCATTCGCCTATGTACGAAGATTTATACACAATTGTAGAAATCCTAAAAATAAATTAACGCAAATATTATCAACAACAGAATTAAATAACTCAGAAAATAGTATTTTAAAAATCGTGCAACTTCAAATGTTTGAAATTGAATATAATTTAATAAAGTCAGAAAAGCCTCTTCCAAACAAAAATAGGTTGAGCGCTTTAACACCTTTTGTTCATTCAGACGGACTCATAAGAGTCGGAGGTCGTCTTAAAAACTCGCACTACACATTTGATGTCAAACATCCAATACTCTTGTGTGGCAAACATCATCTCACGCAAATTCTCTTCCAAAAAGAACATATTGCATTGATGCATGCGGGACCTCAGCTTCTTTTGTCTTCCATAAGACAAAAATATTGGCCACTGGGGGGGAGGAACCTCGCCAGACGTGTCGTGCATGGTTGCGTTCGATGCTGCAGGTTTAAACCAAACTCTATTCAGCCCATAATGGGTGAATTACCTACTAATAGGACACAATTAGAATTTCCATTTTTACACACTGGTATGGATTACGCGGGTCCTATAATGATCGCGAACCGTAAAGGCAGGGGTGCAAAACTCGAAAAAGCTTACATTTGTATTTTTGTCTGTTTTGCAGTCAAGGCTGTGCACCTGGAGCTCGTCACGGACTTGACAAAGGAGGCCTTCATATCAGCATTTCTGAGGTTCATTTCGCGTAAGGGAAAGCCGATGTCAGTGACGTCCGACAACTCTACGACTTTTGTCGGAGCTAGTAACGAAATCGCATCTTTTTTCTCTAATTACTCAGACGACATTAAGTCAGATCTTAGCAATAGGAATATTGATTTTCATCGGATCCCAGTGTATACCGGACACATGGGGGGATTATGGGAATCGGCTGTCAAATCGGTCAAGTTTCACCTAAAACGTATTCTAAATTTAACACATTTAACATATGAAGAGATGTCAACTTGTCTGATACAAATTGAAGCCATCCTGAATTCCAGACCACTCACACCTCTTTCCTCCGACCCTTCCGATCTTACTTGCCTCACTCCCGCTCATTTCCTTATTGGACGCTCACTCTTGTCTGTTCCTCGTCCGATTGTCAGCGATGCCAACATCAGCACCATGGATCGCTACGAAAGGATCGAGACCCTCAGGCAGCACTTCTGGGCTAGATTCTCAAAGGAATATGTATCTCTTCTACAGCAGCGCACCAAGTGGCAAACTGGATCATCTAGTCTGGAGCTGGGAGCCATGGTGCTGCTGAAGGACAAGCAGCAAGCACCACTTCTGTGGCCACTGGGCAGAGTGGTCAAACTGTATCCAGGCAAGGACGGCGTTGCACGAGTAGCGGACATAAGAACCAAGAAAGGAGTCGTCACTCGTGCATTCAACAACCTGTGCCCTCTTCCATCATCCTGATCATCTTGCGGGGGCAGGATGTTCAGTACTTGTACTGATCAGCGCGGGCCGGCCGCGGTGCGCGGGGACAAGAGGCGGCGCGCCCCCCACACGACTACGTTCTACCCGACATTCACGGCTAAGCGGGCGGCACAGCCAGTACCTACATATACGTACCTATTTGTTGTTATAATTTGGAAGTCAATATAAACTACGTTATTACCAAAAGCGCCTATCATTAAATACAGTCCAAAACACAATACGTAACAGTCCATAAAAGTACTGCCTACTCAACTGTAGTACTGTCAATGAAACAAATTCTTTAAGTTAATCACCGTTTTACATAGCCATGTGTATCTACAAGTTGATCAACGATTGATTAAATATATTTCTGAAGATTTCACATTAACCCTTAATTCGACGGATTTTTATTTTCATTAAAATTGTAAAATCGTTACTTATTTTGAATATTAGGTTGTAAGGGACCCTAGAATAAATACCTGAAAAATTCTACCTATGTAAGTTTCCTGAAAAATGTACGTCCACTATGCTGGACGTTATCATGTTCATAGAATACTGATGCTCTCCAACCATGTGCAGTATACTTCCCTTTGTCAAAGATACTAAATAAAAGAAACAATGATTTCATAGAAAAATACTCATTGTATTTTAAAAAAATACCTTAAATTACAATAATTATATAAATTATAATTGTCCTCATTTGAATCAAAGTAGTCTACAAAGTGGATTTTGGGTCGAATCTGCTCGAAACGTTTCAATGACATGATGTCACCCACTCGCTATACCCATGCACACGGCATTCTCACTATACCCATGGTAAGAGGTATCATGAGAAAGTCTTTTAATTCCTTAATGCTCAAATAAATAGATAATAATAATTATTAAACGCTAACATACTCATACCCCTGCAGTAGGTTATAACCTGTGTCGCGTGGTATGGACGACACATATAAACACATCACAATCACACCCATGACCCAAGTACAAATATTTATCTGTCACATAAATATCTGCCCCGGCCGGGAATCGCACTCGGGACCCCTCGCTTCGCGGCAGGTTCGCTACCAACTAGATTACAGGGTCGTCAAACTGTATAGATTTTCCAGTTCTTTTGGTTGAATACAAGTTCGTGTTGTTGATCTTCGAGTATATCAGAAGATAAAACTCGAAAAAAATATTCCATCGGAGAGTCAGTATCCAGTAAATCAAACAGGAACTCGTTTGATGGAATGTCAGCCTTGTAATCCACAAGCTCAGTCGCACAGCTATCACTATGAAGAGATGAAATCCGTTGACGAACTAGGCGTCTATCATCATAACCGACATAGCCCAGCGAATAAGCCGGCTGAAGTGGCAATGGGCTGGCCACATAGTTCCAAAGACTGATAACCGTTGGGGAAGAAAGATCCTTGAATGGCGCCCACGTCTCGAAAAAAGGAGCATAGGACGCCCCCCGACCAGGTGGACTGACGACCTGAAGAAGACAGCGGGCGTCCGCTGGATTCAGAAGGCTCTGGATCGGTTAGAGTGGCGCAAGTTAGGGGACATAGGAATGTCTAGCAGTGGACCTTAAGGCTAATGGATGGATGGATAGTAAAATAAAATATTTGATATTCAGGGGCACCAACTATGAATGAAGTTTCTTCAGATATGTTTTGATATGATCTCTTCGTATCTAAATGTTTTAAATTTAGGTGAAGAGGACAACTCTTCAGTTTCATGAACAGCAAGTTCCTCTTCGTTTTCAATTTCAGAAGCATTATCAATGTCCGAAGAAACATTTTCAGGCGAAACCCATGCTACTAAGCGGTGTCTTCTTGACTTGAAGCTCTGAAAATAAAAATTTATAAGTTATAAAATATTTTATTTGCGAATCCTTCAAAATATTTAAACGAGAAAAAGCAAAAGTATATTTTATAATAATACTACAACGTATATTTTTTAACAATACTAGTCATAAAATTAAGTATTTAATTTTCTACTACATTGACAAGGGGAAAAATACTGGACATATTATTTAGCAGTTACTCTACTAATCATTCGACGATGGGAAGTATACTGGACATACAAGTTGTAAGCGTCGCCAAAGCTCTAAAAATATCAATAAGGCAATCAAAACCTTATAAGTAGCTTCCTAGGTGTTTTATGTTTAGTTTTCAATAAAAATACAAGGATATAAGTAGTAAATTAATAAATAAATAACAACTTACTGAGAGCCCGCGCAGCGAGTCTTTCCTCCCCGTCATCTCGACGGCCACTAATCGTGTCCTGTCGATGTGCATGCGACACTGATTTTTGACAAGTTAGTCAGATAGTTTAGGATTCCATATAACACCTATAATTTTAAATACTCCGTCTATTTTTTGATGCAGATTTTTATTTGTTCAACGGGAAGCATACTGCACGGCGTCGAATTAAGGGTTAACACGTGTGAAACGAAAACATGTTATTTTTTCTTAAGAAACAACCCTGTACAACGTAACCGATTTATCTGAAGAGCTTATAAAAACAACATGTACTAGAAACGGCCTTGTCAAAAATCGAATTATTTGGCATTGAGATCCCATTCCGCCGCAATCAAGAGATGATGAGATCGCCCAGTTATATATCACGTTTTATCTAAGTATAATTCAAATAGACGGAAGATTTAGATAACGCAAAGGAGTTACTGTGTAATTAAACCGAATTTATTATTAACTTGCAGGCCTGCCGCCTGCTACTTCCTAGAAAGATATCGACAGACCACGAGCCATTTGAGTCGAGGCCTTGACATTGTGATTTTTGTTGTCATTTAGGCCTTGTGAGGTCTCAAATCACATCTCAAAAGAAAAATTGACTTCCTTTTGTAATGATCAGAAGATGGATATAATAAAATCCGTGATCTAGCACGATCTCGATTGGTATGTACGTATGCGTTTTTAGTTTTTAAACTATTACTTTGTTTATATCAGACTCAACTGCTGCCGAGTCTTATAATATTATTATAATAGTTAAATACTTATTTTGTATCTTGGTGTCAATGTACAATATATTCAACCGACGCGGCGACGTTCGCGACCGACGTCGGCGTCAGAATTAATGAAGCCTAACAATAAGTACAATCACATACACTTATGTATTGAATGTACCTACCGTCTTATGCTTAAATAACACATGACCTTAGAGTATACATAAGCAAGCCATTAGATAAGGTTAAATTCAAGGTGCCTTTAGTAAGCCACTTGTAGTTTTATGGTCGAAATCTTGAGAACTACGTAACATGACGTCTTTCAGAACTTTAGCTCCAAGGTACTCATATTTAAGACAATAAGCACTTAAATTCCTAAGGTAAAGTACTCTGCTAATTAAATTAACGTTTAAACATAAGTTTTATGATAAATAGTTGATCTTCAATGAGATTTAATTTAAAATGTAAGAAGCATAGACTTAAATAGTATATAAATTATACATATGTAGTCTATGGTAAGAAGATTCGAATGTCTAACCCACGCTTCTTCGTGACTTAATTAGTCCTCTTTTGGTCTTTTGGCTCTTTTATATCGCACGAAAATATTTTCCTCGTAATGTAGGTACTGTGACATCAAACTCTGAATAGGAAAGACAATGACCCTCTAATTCAAAAGTGTCGCATAAAACAATCATCATTTTTTAACAAGCACTTTCAGCACTTCATGTGTCGTGATGATCCTGTCATCCTGTCATTCTCCCTGTCCTTTGCCGGCTGTTAATATAAAAAAATGGAAATGCACCACAAAACATTATCTATCAGAAGCACAAAGCGACAGACGAATCCATTCCGTCATTGCGCGGCGCCTGTTCTCAATTAAAACAAAATTGATATTCTGCAAACAGATAAAACAATCGGAAGTTTCGCGCCAAATTCAGTGAAGATAAATTACTGTGTGCGTAATTTAATACTCTGTGTCAATTATATGCGGCCAAACCATTCGAACAATAATTATTAGGAGTGAAAGCTCCTTCTGTATTAATGTAACAAGAATTCGCATGCGAATTCGTTCGCATAAAACGGCTTTCTATCTATCTATCTATGTAACAGCTTTTTAAAGTCCACGGCTGGACATAGGCCTCCCCTAATTGGCGCCACTTCGACCGGTCCTGGGCCCTCGACTTCCCACTGTCTTCTTTTGGTCGTCAGTCCACCTGGTTGGGGGGGCGACCTGTGCTCCTTTTACCGAGACGTGGCCGCCATTCGAGAACTTTGCGGCCCCATCGGGTGCCATCGATTATCAGTCTGTTCTTCGAACGATATGAAGTTAGGCCTTGACAGTAAACAAAGTAGGTAGATGCTATAATAAGTTTGAGTTTGCAAGTTGTTAGAGTTCGGGGCCCAACCTAATAATTTTGGTAAATGACAACTGGTTTTCTGAAATGAAACTTTAACTGGTTGAAAATCTCTTGATATACATAGTTAGACGATTATAACAATATATTTGTGGCGGTTTGGCGAATAATTGCAAATTAACAATGGTAATGAATTCCCGAAGAATATTAAGTGAACACTTTTGATCTCCGATTACGCAAAAAGGAAACGAATCTTCAGAGTTCAGAATAAGATAAATATTATGTTGTATTTATGTAAAAAGAAAAGAATGAGAATCTTATTTGAATTTCCCCCAGGAAGTTAATCTACTCGTCTGACACATAGGTACCTACTATTAAAACAATATTAGTATTTTACATTACATGAAACATAAATAAATTTAATGTGGATTTTAACAATTGATGTTAAGAACTTTTTGATAAAAATTGATCAGCTTTTAAAATGAAAAACAACAAAAAGGAGGAGGCATTAATTCGACAATTTTTTTATGTTTGTTACCTCAGAACTTTCGACTGGGTGAACTGATTTTGATGATTCTTTTTTAAATCAAAAGCTGGTGCTTATGTGGTCCCACTTAAATTTGAGCGATCTGACGAGTAGTTTTTGAGTTATCCTTATTTTTGAAAAAAATAACCTTTTTTCAAGAATTATTTCTTCTCTATCTATTAAGTTTTCGCTCCATATAAAGTTTAATATAGATTATTTTTATTATCTCTAGGTATCTCTTCGAATATACAGAAAAAGTGAATACCGGACAAGAACATGGTATTTTCCTCTTCATTACTAGTCGGGATGACAGGAATGCTTTCGCATACTTCCGTAATCCTTTCTACATATTTGATCCCTTCTTAGAAGACCTCTTTTAGGCGTACCTCTTCACAAACTAAACAAAAAGCTTCCCTTTTTCCCATTTACTTTGAGTTATTCCCTAACAAGTGGAATGAAAAAAGTGACGTAATTAAAATAATGTCAGTCTGTCCGTTTATCGGGAATCTTATTGTCATTTGACACGACTCACGCAAATAAGCGAACGACATGCAATCCACGGAAAGGAATGTCAGCCACGTTAATTCGCATTCCTTGTTGAGAAGTGGTGTTACACAGGAATGGACAAATGCGTGTATAGCCAGTCAATGATAAGCATGAACAATACTTTAATTTGAATAAAAATCACTCGAAATACCTAACAAACTATTATGCATAAATCGCCGTGTGCCGCAATGGTTTATTACCATGCCAGACGCCGTGCCTAGGGTTCTGGGTTCGATTCCCATCGAAACGGAAGTTTGAGTTTCTGTTCTAGGTCCGGATTGCTCTTGTCTCTGTGTATTGTCTATGGCCCACAAAGGGAATAGCGTTATTTAAAATTTAAATATTCAAAGAACTTTACTAATAAATTAATGAATGAAAAGTTTATTCTTCACAAACAACTCGTTCACGCTTTACATCGGAAAACTGTTGGCTGTACAGTTGGTCTCTGTCCTATCGACCTTAAAACAGTAGTTACGATAGACATAATACTACTAGACTAGGCAAGGTATCTGAGCATAGGTAAGTGAAACCGTCATGCTGCGAAGAAAGGCAGGACGTAAACCTATCCTTGTCTTACTTACGAGTTATGCGAGTCTCCTTGGTCTCTTTTTCTTTCTAATAGCGTGTCGCAAAGAAGGCCCGCTTGTCTAGTCTAGTAGTATTATGTCTATGGTAGTTACACGGGAAAAGACTGCCTTTACATTAATAGTACCTTCTGCACACAAAACACAGAATATCTATTAGCACCATATTAGCACAGAATATCTATTGATGCTTACACGTCCCTAAAGAATGTAAGGCACTGAATAAATAATTTAACGCAGTTCATACCAAACGATAAATATTAAATAATACATTCAGAGTGCCAACACCGTGACAGTACGCACGACGATATCACAGCCAAATTAATTTGAAAGATGAGACGTTCCTCAGATTTCACGCAAAATGGAGACATAATTTGAGTGAGGCCCGTACGTGCGAATACATCCCGTACGTCGTGACTCGTGACTCTCGTGAGTCTCGTGACTCGAACGGCAATTTATCGTCACGGGAAGGTTTGTTTATCATTTACATTTCAAAGGAGTCAAATTACGGGATAACCTTACCTTTTATTATTGTATTATGTTGCTGTGTTTACGTGTTGTTTTTATAGTAGCTGTGGCAAAAATATTTGATGCGATGTGACTACGAGTAAGCTGAAACAATAAGTTTGGAAAACGCTTCATTAGTTTTTTTTTTTTTTTTTTTTTTTTACACAAATAAGTTAATGCTTGACCACGATCCCACCTGATGGTAAGTGGAGATGTGGTCCAAGGTGGTGAGCACATTAACTTAGTAGAAGCCTATTCACTCTTTTCTTGAAGACATCCACGTCATAGGTAGGCGGGAACGCCGACGCAGGCAAGTTATTCCAGTCCTTCGCAGTGCGTATAACGAATGACGAGGCAAACCGCGCCGTCCATCAGTTTGAAGTAAATCAATTTTAGGTCCTAAGAATACAAAATCTTTAGTTACATCGGATGACTAGATTAAACGTACTTACAATAAGTACCTACTATTATTTCTTCTGTGATTAATCTGTCAGTGGAACAGATTAGTAAATTAAATTTTACAGTTAAAGCAGTGAAATTTCATGACGTACCTACTAATAATACGTAATAATTATATACTAAAAGTTATTATGGTAGTTTACGATAATAAAGGTCTTCATAAAATTCTATTCAAACATTATTCATGTTCACAAGATTTTAATAATAATTGGATAGCTTACTTTACGCCATAACATTCTGTAAAAGTGTCCATTACTGATATTATCATCCTGCCTATTGTTAGCTTTTAGGATTTCTTACAAAAGGGAAGTAAACTTCTTTATTCAGGTAAAAATGAGCTACGTCGCAGTAAATATCCAATGCTCAAAATCTAAACAGTTCGGTTCATTACCTACTAGGTAAATATAATGTTATTTCATTTTATGATTTCGAAAGGAAAAATTAACATTTAGGCGCTCCACCCACTGAAGACGCGTCCCGCCGCGGTGCGCGGAGCGACGGAAAACGCGCGCGGCGACGGAGGCGCAGATCTGCCTTACTTAGCGGTGTAGTGCTTGTTCATACTGACTCGCGGGCGCGGTCGCGGGCGCGGTCGCGAAATTTCAAACATATGAACTACTATGAGAGTGTTCACATACAAAACGCACGTGCGGTGTAAGTAGCGGGCACGCTAGCGACAACCGCGCGCGGCCCGCTAGCGGCAATATCAAACGCATGAGAATGTATGAGTGTGTTCACACTGAACTAGCGGCGGAACGCGCGATTATGTCAGGTAAGTTCAACCATTTTGAACTTGTCGCTAGAAACGATAGCACATGAATTCATTATGTCCCCAGATTAAAGGGTTCTTTTTTCATCTAAGATCATGTCCTTCAATACAGAAGAGTTTATTAGTACTATTCAGGCTAGAACTGATTTGATTTGAACTCAGATTTGGCAGAGTAAACACAGGCATCTTATGAACAGAAACATTCTTAATAAACTATGGAAGGAAATTGCTGAATTGTTTCCTGATATGGGGGGTGAGTACCTAAATGGAACTTTAGGTATGAATTTTCGGTTAAAAAAAGATCGTCGTCCATGTTTTCAACCTCTGACAACATGTCACAATCGCGCAACCGCCTGGCGGCCAGTGTGAACACGAATCCGCCACCGCGCCCGCGACCGCGCCCGCGCCCGCGCCCGCGAGTTCAGTATGAACACTCACTAATCTGCTCCCCCGCGCGTGGTGGCAGATTACGACGGCCTCGCGCTAAATAAACTCATGTGTTCACTGTGTTGTCGATCGTCGTGTAGAATGGACGAACTTATTCTATTTCAAGATGTTGCAGTTATATTGTCATTTTGGTTTTTGTATACAAGAATTAAAAGACACTGCGTCCATAGAAGATTTTGGATACATCCCTCTTTACGATCGAGATCTATAAATGGATCATTTGCACTGAATTACAAAGACTTAAGAAAATATGAAGATAAATTCTTTAGCTATACACGTATGTCAACTGCATCTTTTGATTATTTATTAAGCAAAATTCGAGCGACCATTACTGGAACAGATACAAATTTTCGTCTTTCGTCGAATTCATGAGACGGCCATACCCACGGGCAAGTCTGCAGACATGTCCGCCGGGCCACGCTACTATAGGTCTGTGCAATGTTTGCTAGTGTAGGATCGTTGCAGTCAGTCTGGCAGACTTGCCTGTTGCAAGTCCGCGCGATCTCGTTTTGTCGTTGTAGCCTAAGCAATAAGTTCAAAATTCCGGTAAAGGTCAGACATGCCCGGTCATACCGCCAGTGAATTCCCCGCTTTAAGTACATCAACAGTATCAAATCACGCCCGGTACTGCGGAGCCGGTGTGCCATACCCCGCGGCACGCGCCGCCTTCCCGCGCAGATTGGCAAAAAACGCGCGCGGAGCGCCTTCCCGCGCGTTTCCGCGTCGGCAGTGTGTTGTGCTAGGCGTGATCTATATATATAAAATTGAAAAGCGACACACCGCTGATTAAACAAAAAATCTCAGAAACTGCCGAACCGATTAAGGTGAAATTTGGCAGGAAGATAGTTTATGCTAAGGAGACGTCCACTAAGAATGGATTTTTGGAAATTCGTCCCCTAAGGGGTACAAATAAGGGTTAGAAGACTCTTTCATACAAACCAACTTTCTTAGTTTTAGATTTATAAATTTGAAAACTTTTATGTAGGTTTATAGTAATAAACAAAAGTTATCTTTAATAAATTTTTTTGAAAAATCATCCCTTAAATGGTTAATTTACTGAATTGAACTTAGTAGGCAACTTCGTCATTTTTGAAGTTAAAAACATGAAAATTTAAATATTAGCTCCAGACTAGAAACAAAATTTGTAAGTATTATGTTTTTTTGGAAAATCATCCCCTAAAGGGTTAATTAAGAGTGCAAAAGTTAGTATGGCGACTTCTTCAGTTTTGAAGTACGAAGGGCGAAAATTTGTATATAAGCTTATAGTTAGACACAAAAAATAACTGTATCACTGTTTTCTCGAAATTCATCTCCTAAAAATAGGGGTTGGTAGTCAACTACATACAAATCAACTTCGCCAATTTTAGAGTTATAAATATGAAATTTTTTATGTCAGTTTATAGTAATAAACAAAAGTTAACTTTAACAATTTTTTTCGGAAAATCATCCCTTAAAGGGTTAATTTAGTAGATTTAATTTAGTATGCAACTTCGTCATTTTTAAAGTAAGAAGGGTGAAATTTTGTATATAGCTTATAGTTAGACACAAAAAATAACTTTATCACTGTTTTCTCGAAATTCATCCCCTAAAAATAGGGGTTGGTACTGTTGGTAGTCAACTACATACAAATCAACTTCGCCAGTTTTAGAGTAATAAAATATATGAATTTTTTATGTAACTTTATAGTAATAAACAAAAGTTAACTTAGATTTTTTTTTTCGGAAAATCATCCCTTAAAGAGTTAATTTAGGGGAGTGACCTTAGTAAGCAACTTCGTCATTTTTTAAGTTCAAAATGGACAGGGAGCAGGAGAGGGAGAAGGAGCGGAAGAGGGAGATAGAGAGGGACAGGGAGCGGGAGAGGGAGTGGGAGCGGGACAGAAATCGGGAGAAGGCGTGGGTGCGGGCGGGAGAGGGACTGGGAGCGATAGAGGAAGAAGGAGAGGGATATGAAGTGGGAGAAGGACCTCGAGCGGGAAAGGGAGAGGGAGTGGGACAGGAAGAGGAAGAGCGAGGGGAAGTGAGACAGGGAGCGGGAGAGGAAAAGGGACAGGGAGCGGGAGAGGAAGAGGGCAAGGAGAGAGAAGGAGATGGAGAGGGAGAGGGAGAGGGAAAAGAAAAAAAAGTTAATGTTGTTTACTATTCCAAACCCGCTCCCGGAGGAATGATCTGTGATTGTATCGTAAGTTTCAGTATGTAAATTCCTAAATATAAGTAAGTACTTCAATATAAATTAACCTGTTTTTAAATTTTCTTTTGTAAGGGATACTAAATAATATGATAAGCATAATTTCCGCGTGCGAAGCTGCGGGCAACAGCTAGTTTCTATATAAATTGAGATATTTGCATACAATGGTAAAATCTGCCATCCCGCGCCCCGTCGCGGTGCGCGGTGCAGTGGGTGGAGCGCCTTACCCAGCAGTTTTTTTTAAGGGAAATAGCCTGCTAACGAAAAAAGAGCCAGTTATACATTGAGGTATGTACAAGAGAAGACATGTCAAACAAAATGTGTGTTCCCGCCGGGAGGTTCTGTTTTCAAAATTGAGCCCCTGTTCTCCTTTCAAAATCGAACGAATCCATTGGACATTGAAGCCGCGCGGCGCCAATTCATTGGAACATACATTGTGTTCGCAATGTCTCTTCTATACGCTAGTAATAATACTTCAATGCAGTTATACGATACGAGTACGTTGAATTTACTTACGTTTGTAAGAGTAAGGGCTAAAAACAAGTGTCCCGAAATCGAGTAAGTTTTCAGTTAATACGAAAAACAAATGTAATTTTAGACACATGACCATTACCAGTTTGAAGCCAAGGCCTAACCGTTTTCGTTCGAAAAACGATCGTCGGAAAATAAACACAATACGTTCATTATAATTTATTGGCGGGAAAGACAAATTACCCAATAACAATCATTGGGTGTAAACAGTCGCAAATTAGCAGGATTTATTTACGAAAGACCTCATTGTGATGTTTGGGTGTTCGTGTATTTTCCATGGACATTACATATTACGAAAGTTTGTTGTTTGATGCTATAAGACAACTCGAAAAAAATTTCTATCGCGTCGGGAGGTTCTATTTTCAAAATCGAGCCTTCGTTCTCTTCTTAAAATCGACTGAATAATATAACGCTACACACTCATAGCCCCACAGTAGGATTCCCTGTGTCGTGGGTGCCATGGACAACACACTAGACAAGGACATTCACACCCAGACCGAGAACAGAAATTCAAAATCATCATTAAAATTTTTGCCTCGCTGGGAATCGAACCCAGGATCCTTGGTGCGGCGATTCGGCATGGTAACCATTGCGCCACACGGGTCGCCAAATCCGCTGAAAACAATTGCCTATTGGCTACAGTTTGCGCAAATATCGGGTTCGCGGCGTCGGTTCTATACGCTAGTAATAAAGGTTCAATGGCCGGAATACAATTTTACGGAACTCTTCAGATCAGGTGTTAAAATCTGGTCTTGATCTTCAAGTTGCTAAGAATTTTATGAAGGAAAGTCCTTTCCAAATTTTAATAATTTAAGCACATGTTTTTATGCAGCGATCGCGATTGGTCAATAAAAAGTCTGTAAAAGTTTTGACGACATCAGTCTGTATTCTTCAGTCTTCAGATCTAAAATGTACGTCTTATACTAAAACCGTATATAGAATCTTATTTGTTTATTAAAAAGACACCTTTATCAGTCAGATAACATTAATGAAGATACATTTAAGATTTAAAAATAAAATTTAGACTAAACGAATGCAATATAAAGTAATACAATTGTTATCATAATATCAATAAAACTTTCACATCGACATGGTAGATGAACCAATCATGTACAATACTTACAAATATGTAAATATCTCAACCGAAAATTTTGCTTTCATTGGACCTAAAACTTATAAATAACAGAAAACATTCGAGCCAAAACCCTCTAATCTATGTTATCCTCATGTAAAAATAAACGGAATTTCAAACAAAACTTTCCCTATTTGACGGTTTCAGAGATAAATCCCTTCATAGCTTATGTTACATAAACTCCGCCAAAAAGTTCATGTTGAGTTTTATCTGACACTTAGTTTATTTAAATTTCAGCGCTCTGTCCTTCACCCGTGTTTTCCGGGATATTCCATCCATCCACCCATCCATCCATCCATCAGCCTTTTGAGGTCCACTGCTGGACATAAGCCTCCCATAATCTACGCCACTAAGACCGGGATATTAAGTACCCTTAATTTTATTCCAGAATTTTACCCGTGTGCTAAATTTCATAAAAATCCGTTCAGTAATTTTGCGTGAAAGACAAACAAAGTAAACAAACGTCCTCACAAATTCACATCTATATTATTACAAGGCTTAGTAGGATAAAAGCTGGAATGCACCAAGGGTCCTGGGTTCGATTCCCAGCGAGGTGGAAATTTGAATGATGAGTTTAAATTTCTGCTCTCGGTCTGGGTGTAAATATTATTGTCTAGTGTGTTGTCCATGGCACCCACGACACGACGGGAATCCTAGTGTGGGGCTATGAGTGTGAAGACTGAAGCGTTATTTATTATGATTAATGCTCTCCAAAGTTTGGATAAACAGATAAGAAAGTCGGAACTACAATAACACGCATGGTATCTTTTGTTCTAACTATAGAACTTAGGAAATTTCTGAAATAGGGTCAAGAAGTACGTTGTACACGCGGTGCGTGCGTCCGATATTTTCGGATCTGTTCGGGCTGCCTCGTCTATTTTCGGAGCGGCTGTTCGTTAAAGTTAAAATTGGAAAACGGTTACGGTAAGTGCAGACCACAGCTACAGACAATATGACGTCATGAGAGAAAGAGAATAACTGGGCAAGTGCGTGTCAGGCCACGTGCAATGTACGGTTCCGAAGTAGTACGTTTATCGACTAATACTCAATAAATACTTATGCTAATATGACCGTGATAGTATTCCTTGTAAATTCATCATATTACCTATTTTTGGATTTTTTTTTCACTTGTCCAACTCCAACCGGCAGGGGGGGACACTTGACTCTAACTAAAATTAGCAATTTAAAGCCAAATATTTCACAAACGGATCCCTAATTCCGAAAATGGTCTTAAAAGATCCATAAATGTTTTGAAATACCTTTTTAACGACACCCCACGCTATAGGGTACGCGACGAAAAAAAAAAAACTCATCCTCACGTTACCTGTAGGGGCGGTACCCTGAAAAATAATATTTTTCAATATTTTATTCTACGATTCTGGAGTTTTAATAAATATGTGTGTCCGTGCCAAATTACAGCTTTCTAGCATTGAGGGTCTTGACGCTTTGTTTCGGAGAGATGGACGTCCGTCCAGGGAGTCCGTCCGTCCGTCGGAGGGACGGAAAGACGGACAAACAGACGGACGGACATGACGAAACTATAAAGGTTCCGATTTTACTTCGGAGCCCTGAAAAGGACTATCACGTACTATATAAAACAAGACGGAATGATAAAGTGGGTTCCTCGATTTTTTCCTCGCCAGCAATACGTGACAACACCCTAAGTACAATGACGGCCTCTGGTATTAGGGACGTACAAAATATGTGCGTGGTCTAAAGTGGTCACCGTTTTCACCTTGAGTTCCGGCTGTCTTTCTTTCTCTCTTTCTTGGCCGGCTTTTCAGTGATGCCTTTGGTGTTGCTGATGTCCATGGGCGACGATAACCACATTACCATCGGGAAGATTGTCGGCTCGTTTGCCGGTTATTTCCATAAAAAAATATGTTGCGTGCTAAGAGTGTCGTCGACACGTTTCACAAGTCACTGTCCTATTCAAACAGAAAGGGCACCCGCTCGTAAATTCAAATAAATAAGTAACTAAATAAACTCGAGATTTGTCCGCGTTAAGCTGTAAATTCTGCTAGGGTCAACAAAAACATTCCTTTAACACGTTCGATGCGAAACCAGGTTTAAAACATGTTGTACATGACTCGCTTGCAGTGCGCTCTGTGGTGCGGAAGGCATAACTTCAGTTTGCTTTGGTGCAGGAAGGAGATAAATATATATTTAGGATGTGCTTCTAAAGTAGAGTCCAAAGGAGTGGCCAGCTTATTACCAGATTTTTTAGATCTGGTACCGCACTGAAGTAATAAAATATAAATACAGTGCGGTACCAGCTAGAAAACACCTGGTACCCCCTCACACCTTATACCGCACCCTGCGCTGGCTTCACGTGGCCAGTGTTGTGTCGCAGTCGACAAAACGCACGTGACTTTCAACATGACTCGCACATTGAAAACATAAGTGGCGCTAAACAAAAATATTTGTTTTTCAGTATAGCCGTTTAAAGTTTTCAACTCAACATTGTGATGAATAACTGTGAAAATAATTGAAACATAACGCTGCAATTACTTTCATTTATCAGTTCAAGTAACCTACTTTTAGCTAGGTGCTAAAAACATGATAGTAAATAATGTACTTATTTAAAAATATCGCACATTGAAAACATAAGTGGCATTATACAAAAAAAAAACCGAATTCTTAGTTAAAACGATATTTATATTACCTAAAATGAAGCGCTTCTAATGCGAAGACTGACATTCTAATAGTTTGGATACTTTTTTATAGATGCCTCTAGTGTTACTTTATACTTTTAGTAAAAACAACTGTGCGGTGAGTAATAAAGTGGCATTTTGTGTTTACTGTCGTTTTAAGCGTAATTCACGCTACTGAAGTAATAACCACATAAATTACATTTTGGATATAGTGTCACTTATTTACTTAAAAGTAATAACAAAACAAATTTTATTTTGAAATAAAAAGTGTTATTTAGTGTTTAGTGTCGTTTAAATATAATACGCGATATCAATCTATTGGAAAAATTACTGCTTAAATGGCATTTTACGTATTCGCTTCTTAACGTAAAAAAGAGTGGCATTATACGGAACATTTTTGACGCATTGTGCTCAGTGCCAAAAATATGTTTGTCTACTATGTTTTAATGAAGAACATTGAATATAATTCTTTTATATAAGGTTATCGATATTTTTACTTCCCAACCCTAAAATATGTACACAACTTCCCGTGTTCAGTGCGGTACAGGGTGTAAAAGATACTGTATTTTATTTTAGCTACAGATTCTAAACAAAATAAGCTGTTCACGTACGCCTTCAGATTTATATAAATCACTTCATTAGAGATAATGTTCAAGGCAAAAAAGAATATATTTTTTGTTAAATGTATGCTAAAACAAGAATTTAGTTTCTTAAACGTTACAGGGTCTAATATAACTTGTATCGCCACAATGAAAGTTTTAGGACCAGGTTGAAAACGCCATGTACCGCAGGAATGGAAAGAAATAAAAAATTGGTGCCGCTTCGAACGTGTTAATAAAACTTGCCCTCCCAAATTGTAACCGTAACACGTTAAAAAAACTTTTGAAAAAATTGGCGTTCAATATGGAAATAACAACAAAGAGAAGATTAGTTGTGGAAATAGGAATTATTTTAACGGCAACAAACAACATTTAAATATTTTTTAACTGTAAAACAGTGAAATGAAATAATAATTTTAGCTAATTACAAAATTTTTAGCGCAGGAAACATTGCATGTTTCAAAACCATTGCTGAACAAGTAGTCTATTATTCAAACCAATTTCCGATGAAAGCATTGTTTTGTTTTATAAACTTAAATATTTTCACGTTTTCCAAATCCATTGTTAAAAAGTTAATATGAGTTTTTGCGGGCTCAACCAACTATTACATAACTAGTATTCTGTACTATTACTCTAAATAAACACAATGAGGTTTCATTAGTAGGCATGGGGGTTCCCTTACCTAAATAATTTTGCTATTATAATTTAAGTTCCCTAAGCTCATATTCACTGGATATAAGTAGTCTATGTTTTCCTTAATTCTAATCTAGCCAGTAAGGAAAAACTTAAAACACACGTAAATTTATTTTTATTTTTTGATACTTCAAACCTCAAACAATGGCATCTCACAGCTACCATATTTTTTTAACGTTACCTATCAAAGAATACCAGGCTGTCAATCCGCATCTAACGATATCGATAAGATATCATATAAGAGATAAGAAGATAAGATAGTTTTCCTTGTAAATTCATCATTATAACCTATTTTTACCTATAATTACCAGCACACTTGACTCTAACCCAAATTAGCAATTTAAAGCCAAATATGTCGCAAACAAACCCCTAAATCTAAAAATGGACTAAGAAGACCCATAATATTTTTGAAATACCTTTTCAACGATATCCCACACTATGGAGTACGCAATGAAAAAAAAAAATCATCCTCACGTTACCTGTAGGGAAGGTACCTACCCTAAAAAAAATTTCAAAAAGTTATTCTACGATTTTGGAGTTTTAATAAATATGTATATCCATGCCAAATTACAGCTTTTTAGCACTTAGGGTCTCCGATTTATAAGGGTTCCGATTTTAATTCGGAACTGTAAAAACGGCTACAGAAAGGTCCAGTCAGTCTACGAACCGCTCTAATGTCCACGAGCCCTAACTCGCCAGTGATGAGAAACAACTGTTTGTGCCCGCGTCATCGTAAATGCAAACCGTGTGTGCGTACATGCTTGGATCTGTTAATTACTGGGCTTAATTAAATCCATTGTTTGTATCGTGATATTTGGGAACATGTCAAAGGGTTCGTTATTAACAGTTTTCGATTACAGTGATGCAATAATACAAACATACATATATATAATACTAGCTGCCCGGACAGACTTCGTTCTGTCAAAAGCTTTTTATTTTGAGATGTAAGCTATCCTATCTTTCAAGTTGGATCAAACTGTACACGGTGTGCAAATTTGATTAAAATCGGTTAAGTAGTCCATCGCGGACAGACAACGTGACACGAAATTTATATATATTAAGATGACATCGTGATCATGTCAAAGTTATTGATGACAGCGATAGTACATGTATACAGACATACCTACAGGCTACTAATACAGCAGTCATCTAGGGGATGTTGACAAGGGCCGATTTGACAGGTATGGAAAAAAAAACTCAAAAAATAGGTATAAGTCACGCGTATAATCCCTTAGGAATTTGATTATGCCCAAAAGTGATTTGACCAAACTCGCAAGATGATAGAATGACACACCATGGATTCCTTAATTTCCCTGCGACATATCAGAAAAGGTTTTTTTTTACAATTTTCAATATAGAAAATAGCTCCACTTTGCGTGAAGCGAAGCGGTAAGGTAATAAAGGACAAGAGGCTTACATAAGAAGCAATTTGATAATATGGATTATGGCTTATGATCCGCTTTCCGAGGCGTTTCGCAGCGTTGGACCGATATTAGCGGTAATATTACGGCTCTTGCTAAGTCCAATATTTCCTGAAATTCCTTCAGCGATTACTATGAGATTTACATACCACTGAACTCATTTTTTATTGTCAAGATTGTGTTTTATTGGATCGAAGTAAAGACAATACAAAAATCGAGGGAAACGGTATTGTTAAAATATTTTTATGTTATTTTATAAATAAGTTTAGTGTGGGTTTTCATATAAGTATTTATATTGTATAAATCTCACCTGAAATTTACAAAAGCAGAAAATATCTCGAGTTTTACCTGTAAATAAAACAAAAAATTGGTTATTAATAAATTAAAACAAATTGGTGAAGTTAGAATGCGTCAATGTGAAATAAAGACGCCATTATAAGGGTTTCCAAACATTAAGATGATAATGATAATTCCCACGATTTCCAAAGTAAAAATATTAAATTTTTAAGCTGTGTCCGTTTATCCATCTACTTACTTACTTTTTGAACTTCACTCTTACGTCATCAACCTAACACCAGCTCGATAATATTCGAACGCAACTCGAACTTGATTTTCTAATCGAATTGCTTACTTGCTGCTTATGGCCTTCCGTTCGCTTGTTTCGTATACACACTATACAATATTTGTATACCGCGTGAGGCTTCTTCACCTTATTCCCATCCAATCCTATACAATCCTATTCCTCTCCAGTAGGAGATTTTGGAGGATTTTGGAGGATTTTGAGTCAGTAGACTCAAAATCGATGCTTGCTTATTGGCCAATGTTTTGTATTCTGCTTCGGCAAAGAACAAAATAAGAAATACTCGACCGAAATCGAGCACGAATCAAAATAGAATTTGAACAATGATTTCAAAAGAACAATAGGTCCGTCGAAAATTTCACGCAAATGTTCTTTACACAACCAAACTGTACACAAAGCAGCGCTATGTCTCTCTTTCTCTTATTAACTACGTGAGAGACAGCGTTGCCGCGTTGAACAATGATGTTTTGAACATTGATTAAGCCAATCAATAAAATTTAAGTGCCACATTTTGAACGCACCTAGGCCCTTTACGGAGTAATGGTGGCCACTCACGGTCATTCCATCGCGTCAAATGGCGTGATATACAGCCAAAAAAAGATCGTGAATGTGAAAAACTGATGGCGTGATATAAAACTCTGGATTTCCAATCGCGCCATGGCGTCACGCCGCAACATCGCGCCGACTGATCGTGAATGCGCAAACCCACATCCATTTTTTGTTCATTTCGCGCCAGGGTTGGATTTAAGTACATTGAAAAATATAGTACAAAACAATGAAAAGTATAGTATTTATAAAAAAAAATATAGTACACTCAGTGTTGCAAGCACAAAATCGGTACATCAACTGCTTTTGCACCGCCCCCCCCCCATTTGTTGAAATGGAAAAAATACTTTTACTTTCAAGTCAAGTAGTACGAAGAACTTCGTAAATAAACGTATTATTATACACAAATTCGCAAGCAATTGTTATCGCTTTGATTGAATTTCGTATGGAATGGAAGGAATCATAAGGAACGAGATTAGTTACTGTTAGTGGAAAGGAACAAAAGACACCACCTTGGACCACATCTACACTTACCATCAGGTGGGATTGTGGTCAAGCATTAACTTATTCGTGTAAAAAAAAAGAAGCCTACTGCTGAGGACATTGAGAGTTGAGACAGGAAACGCAAGATCAGAATTTGGTCGGATACACGCACTGCGAAATATTCATAATATGTCTTAAAACTAAACATTCGGGACCAAATAAAATTGTAGTATTTTAGCGTACTATACTTAGATAGTACATAGTACAAAGGGTGAAATTATAGTGTAAATACTATAATTATTGTAGTAGAAAATCCAACCCTGTTTCGCGCCGAGACGTCGAACGAAGGAGACACTTCCAAATGTCATTGTACAATTTTTTGTAACAAAATGGCTTCCGAACGCAACGTCATGTCAACGTCTTTCGATGAGGTCAAACGCGCAAATGAAAGAGAATTGGAATGATCGTGAGTGTGCATCATGTTTGGCATCCATCCATTTTGACATATTTCGTTTGGCGTGGCTCCAAAAATGACGCGATGGAATGACCGTGAGTGACCACCATAATACATACGTCAATAAAGTCATAAAACGATTTCGAACCGAATTGAATTTGGATAAATCTCGTTTTATAATTGCAGAGGCTTTACTCTTCAATAAATTCTCTTCATTGTAACTACAGATTTCCGCAATTTGTAATGTGACGAAAACGATTTTCCAACTGGAAAATTATTCGCGTCTGCTATGTTCCATTTAAAACGGGTCGTTTTAAAATATGGAGCAATTGCAACGTTCCTCACAAATTGCAATTTGGCACCGCGTGCGGGCCAAATAAGTTGTGATTAAATATAAAATCACTGTTCGATAAATGAGATTCGTTACTAATAAAATGAAGACATGTTGTATGTTTGTCTTTCGATTTCACCCGCCATATTTTCTAATAGAAGTCAAATATTTCTACGGATGTTTGTAGCTCTTTCACACAAAACTACCGAATAGATTCACATGAAATTTTTCGTAAAGGTCTACTATAATCTGGAATAAGATAGCGGTCGTAGGCAGAGCGAGTGTGCGATAAAATTGCAATAGAATTCATTTTATTTTGTTTTATTAATTTTTAGTTGATATATCTACCTACCTACAATTATTTTAATTATTTATGAGATAATATAAGTTCCTATTTTAAAATGATGCGTTGTTATACCTACATATAAAATATATTCACTTGTTGACTTAAACGGGGCTTTCATATTATATTCACTTATTATAGGCAGTTGGTACTCAATCTAATATATAAAATTCTCGTGTCACGCTTTTTTGAAGTTGAACTCCTCCGAAACGTCTCGACCGATTTTCGTGATTCTTAGCGTGCATACCCAAGTAGCACGCGGGGCTGTATAAGGGCTGTCTAATGGTTCACACGTGAACTATAAGCGGTAAGTCAGCTGTATATGAGCTGTAGAGCACGCTTTACAGCCCTTATACGACTGATTTGGGCACAAGTTATACAGCCTTAAGTTCACATAGCTGCATAGTAGCAGTATAACAGCATTTAAATAGTAGTAGGTTAACATTACACTCTTATACAGACCTTAGCTGTATATTAGGTTAACATTACACTCTTATACAGACCTTAAACAGCTTTAAGCGTATTTTTCGCCTTTATACAGCTAATACATCACAGGTGAACTCATATAAGAGTGAATTAATGCTTTAAGTTCACTTGTACGCTAAATGTGAACTCTTATTCAGCCCCGCGTGCTACTTGGGTATCGGCTAGGGTGGAGAATCGGACAATATCTATTTTTTATCCCCCTACATCTAAATTTTTTTGGCAGAACAACGTTTGCCCGGTCAGCTAGTTATTTATAAATTTGCTTACTTTAGAATTTTTCCTCCGCCGAATGTAAGCAAAGAATTAAAACTTGTATTTCTATAAAATGTACGATTTTATAAATGTATTAATTCAGCGACTTGAGGAGTTTTTAAAAGGAAATGCAATTTTCATATGGTAAGCTTATTAAAATGCTGTTTATTTTCAGTTTAAAATAAACTTATTTCTTTAGGCATGTCACTCAACTGTACTAATTAGTCTAAAATATAATAACTTGCAGTCTAGTTACTGCGAATGTTAGCCTTTAAATGGAAGTTAAAAATTTAATCGCGTCGAATCGGATTTTTAATTTCTAAATGGGCCAACATAATTACCTACTAAATATATTTTTTGGAATTCCCCTGAGATATGAAATATTCACTAATGATATTAACAATTTTAGTTATCAAAATATTCAAATCCTTGAATTAGTAAATCCGTTCAGCCATTTTTGCGTTTAATGGTGGCCACTCACGGTCAGTCCATCGCGTCAAATGGCGTGATATACAGCCAAAATTTGATCGTGAATGTGAATAACTGATGGCGTGATATAAAAAATTTGTATGTCCAATCGCGCCATTTTGACATATGTCATTTGGCGTGGCTCCAAAAATGACGCGATGGAATGACCGTGAGTGACCACCATAAGAGTTACCAACATCCATACATCCTCACTAAAGTTCCCATTTTTTTTATCCTTTTAGCAGGCAAACGAGCATACGGGTCACCTCACCATTTATAATATTAGTAGGATAGTAGGATAGGATTGAGTGACACTAAACACATTCTGTGGGTGACACATTATAATCTCTCTAACAATAATAAGTCACAAAGAAATAAGTGAATTCTCGGGTCTAGAAAGTTTGTATCTGAATTAGACTATTTATTCTCAGATATGGGTTTCTTAATGCGAGTTTGGGTGCGAGTTATGTTCCCAACGGCCATTGCGATGAGATCTTGTATGGCTATTGCTAATGCGAGAGTGCCATGGAGAATATTGGCTACTATTTGTTTTAATATTAGCACGCTAGGAAGGGGAGAAAGGGTAGTGACGAAGATAAATGACATTAAATGGCCCCAAGGTGAGCGATCGATCACTACGCTAACCAATACAATTAGTTAAGTTAATTATGACTTCATTAATTATAATGAACTTCAACTCATTAGCAATTTGTCGGCTTGCATCATAATTTAAGAAACCTTTTTATTATGTGAAGACGGAATTTTTTAAATTGACATGGTTATCTTTTTTTATTAGGGAACCGAACAAAATAAAATAACTAATCAAGCCAAATGTAGAGCTTTAATTACATGTTCTTTTGACTAAAATTTTAGGCTTTTCACACAGAACTTGACACCCATTTAGATTTCAATTCTCTTTTTTTTGGACTTGGCTCTCATTTCAGATTTATGTTTTTGATGAGATGCATTATTCTACAAAAGGGATTCAAAAGTTTTGCTTTCTCGTCTACAAAGAAAGATTAGATATCAAAATCAGCATTCATGGAATTTAAGCTGAAGTTCCTACTACCTTGAATAACATTTGGAGCACGTGGAGATACATATACCGGTAATATACAGAGTATAGACATGCATGATAGAATCTCAGTACAGAAACCGCAATGTGACGCGACCACATTTTAGCATGCGGTCACCGTACCCGCCCAGCTTTAAATTAATTGGCTTCCACGAATGGTTTAATGGATATTCATATAGAAAATAAAGCTTCATCTATCTCTGACAAAGATAATGTAAATAATGTTCATTTTTAACCGACTTCAAAAGTAGGAGGTACTCAATTCGACTGTGTTTTTTTATGTGTTAACGGGTGTACCGAATTTGATGATTCTCTTTTTATCCGAAAGCTGGTGTTTGTCGTGTTTAAGTACGATAAATTAGTTAAGTTAAATTTAAATTTGAGCGAAACTTGATGAGTAGTTTTTGATTAAAGTTGCGTATTTAATTGACTTCGGCTATGGTTTCTTCGAAGTCGGTTATTTTTTTGTTAAAATAATGATCAATAATAATAGTGAAGCTAAAATAAAACCATCGAGAGAACAAATAATCTGATAGTACTATTCAACAAGTCTTATAAACAGAATAAGCCATATCATGGAGAATTCTCGAAAAGAATGTTGTTATGAATTTTCCCCAAGGTAACGGTAAATAATGAAGAATGAAAGTAATAAGATACGGAATGTTTGAGCGATAAATAACTGGAGTTATGTCTCTGTCAAAGTCCCTTATTTTTGGTACAGAAAAGAGTGAGTGTTGATTTGGTGTTACAATATTAATACATTTTTCAATATGAAGATAATGAGACAATGGTAAAGTATGATGGTATTTTTTTAACTACGTGTACCTGGCCATTTACAAATATCCTATAACGAACCTACGAAATTTAGTATGTATAGTTTGCGGCTCTCTTGCCCCGAGTGTTGCAGATAGGTATACCTATCAACTATAGGTGATGGTGATCTATTTCACCTGACCCAACCTCTTGTTTACCAGCAGTTACTATAAAACAATATTTTGCCGCTAATTTTAATTCTCTCTCTTTAAGGTAATACACCAATCCACACCTTGCCTGCATTCTGATCAAATAACACGACTTTTCCAGAACAAAACATGTTCAGAATTGGGATAAATCAATTGTGCTAACGGTCACGAGTTCAGCGCGAGAATATTTCTTTGCAATCACAAAAAATGGCGCCCAACTTGGGACTGGAACACAACGTGTTGAGAATTGTTTATTGTACAATTTTGTTCCATGTAAGTTGATACAAAATGATTTTTCCTTGAAAGAGTTGAGAAAATTGAGGTGTAAAGTATCATTCATCCTCTAGTCTATATCTAGTCTTACTTCTCTCTCTTCTCTGCAATACCTTTCCTTCTTTTTCCCCAATTCTTTCTTCCTCCTCGGGTGGAAGCTTATTAGCTTATATTTTTACTACAGTTTTGGGCGAAGGTGATAAAAAAGCAAACTATTCTAAGATCACTAAAAAATTTAATAATTTCTGCTTAAATGTTATAATATTTACTTAAAAATCGTATGTGAATATATTTTATCATATATCATAGACATCAAACTACTCACCGTCTTTTAAAGTACTATTAAAATTTTCGTCATGGCGTATAAATTCGTCAGCTCAATGCGGTTCGTGAACTCATTAATTACTCGCATCCCGCAAATGAGTCCTCCCTGCCGTAAGCATAGTAATCCCTGGTTTTACTTTGTGACATTTATTAATTATACGGAAGCCTAACGTCATTCGTACAGTTGTCCAACGGATATTTAGGCAGGTCAGATCTCTGATAACATTCGGGGAATAGTTTTGAGGGTAAACGCATTGTAAAGTTATAATTATGACTTGCCCAGTCTATGATTCTTTATTTTCGCATAATAAGGGTCAATTGTCATTACGTCTCTATTCACCATGTTCTCTATACAACATTAATTTTTTCGTCCTATACCTTTTCATGACAAGAAACTTATAATCAGCGTCAAATAATAAATAGCTAAACATTCATCGCTCGTCGGGTTTATTGCGTATGTTGCTATTGTCCTTATCGCCCGCGGACTGTACATATGGCTTGGATAACATTCAACCTGGGAACAATTATTTATCTGTCACATAAATCCTTGTCCCGGTCACTCACTTAAAAGGGTCTCTACTCGGTTTTTATGGATTGATGAAACTTGTCGGCCTGGTAGAAACAGTTCCGCAATTTATTTAAACATGTATTTTATATCTATTATTATATTGAGGTATCTTTATTAATATTGACTACAGTGCGTAACTATGGACCATCGTCTCTTTAAGAAAAATATGTTGTGTGAGTATGAACTTAATCGGTCAATTCGCTTATTTGTTTTCGGAATAACCAATATTTTCAGCCTCGTACGAATCCAGCTTTATACAAAATGAAGGATTTTTATAAAGTACACTAAAAGTAGACTTAAGACACCTGGGTGAATTAACTCATGTGAATAAAGTCGACGTCACCGGATTTTTTGGCGTTTGATACAATGCTATTATTATGATTAATACAATGCTATTATGACTGACACACTGTTATGCGTTTGATACATAATAAAAATAAAAATGTAAAGATACTATTACAGATTTTTTTTATGGAAATAGCTGACATACGAGCTAACGATCCCCCTGATGGTAAGTACTAAGTGGGTATCGTCGCCCATGGACATCAGCAACACCAAAGGCATCACTGATGCGTTGCCCGCCAAGAAAGAGAGAAGAAGAAGAAAGAGAAGAAAAAGAAAATAACTGGCTCTCAAGGCCCCAGCCGTAACACGACGAGTCGTTTGGCGCCTGACTCACATGGTCAAGCTATCTAGGCGAATCCCATGGAGAAATAGTAATAGCATTAATAATAGCTTTTAACAATTAAAATCAATATTATCAATATAATCCCTCCGAGGGGCCCTACTACCAGCGTGCAGCGGGCCGGATTTACTCGCCTCTTACAACACCCATCCGACGTGGGATTGGGGCTAGTATTCTAAGCCGCCCCAATACGGCGTAAATCATTATGTATCATCACAGACTATCTACTAGTACCTAGAATATATCTGTGTGCATTATGGTAATTTGATTCAATTACTGTCAAACACCGCGGCCATAATTTGCTCTGAGTAATGAGCTAAGATAATTACGAAACTGACATCTGCCTTCTTTCATCTCGAGGTCCAGTATTAAGGGCGAACAGTATAATGAGACAAGTTTAATGCTTTCTATTTAAAACTGTTAAATGACTCGACAAAAATAATATAGTTACAATCTCCCTGTCAAATTATAATACAACCTATTTGAAAAAAAAGAAAAATGATTTATTCAGCAACCATCATTACACACAGTTTCAGTGCACTAGCTCCCACACTAGGGTTCCCTGTGTTGTGAGAAGCTAGGATTCAATCTCTCGTAATAAAAGTGGATACACAATCAAATACTTATCTTAAGTTAGTTTAACTAAATTGCTTAAAATTCAGAAAGTTTACAGCAAAAAAAATCATAACTTTATATTTCACTAGTAACAAGTTCATGAATATATTTAATAAGTCGTATTTGTAATGGCCTTGAAAAAAGTTATTTTAACGGTTACATGAAACTACAATCAGGAAGTAAATTAAACTTTCAATTAAGTGATCTTCTGCAATATGTAATCTTGTGCTAATACGATTTTTTTAAATACAAATGGCTACGGATATCTACGTCCATATATCCATATCCATATCGATATTTGTAGGCGATTGTAACAATTTGCTGGTCTGTCTGGCTGTGGGAACTGATGTTCATTACTGGAGCACTCATGCACCATTAATAAGGTGAATTAAGTTTACTAATACACCTCGGCAGTAGACTCGTGTATAGCTTGCCTTAATCACCTAGGTGAATTTAGGTCTACCGATTTAGTATACTTAATTCACCTGCGGCCAGTAGATTTAAATCACCTGGGTGCATAGGTGAATAAAGTACACTAAAAGTAGACTTAAGACACCTGGGTGAATTAACTCAGGTGAATAAAGTCGACGTCACCGATTATTTGAAACACTTCACAATAATCTCGGCTTGTTACATTCAACAAATATCAATTTGTTAGTCTTGACTTAAAAACAAAAGAATTTCTGGTGAAGGCACTTCCCAAGCTGAAAGTTACGGATCTTCCTCACTTCACAGATAAATAAAAGTTTACGACTGAACCGGTCAGAGCTCTCAGGCGTAATTCAATCAATTCATAATGAAGGCTGAGGTAGCAAGTTTGAAAAGTTCTTTTGAGCTATTAAGGAATTTTGCCTTTTAATAGGATACTTTTCTTGTAAATAACGGTATTGTTTTAATTATAGCTATCTGCCTGATAGATTTAGAATATACTTAAGAATTCAACTTCTTTAATATTTGGCTTCTATACTATATGTTTATCTATATGACATTAAAATATTTATTTATTTAACCTTTATTGACCCCAATAAAAATATTACGGTACAAATATATCGTATCGGTAATAAATTATAATGTACTAGCTGCCCGGACAGACTTCGTTCTGTCAAAAAAATTTTTTTGAGATGTAAGCTATCCTATCTTTCAAGTTGGATCAAACTGCATAATTATGTTGTGCAAATTTAATTAAAATCGGTTAAGTAGTTTAGGAGTCCATCGCGGACAAACAACGTGACACGTAATTTATATATAATAAGATTAAGATTGAACGATTGTTAATGACATTGTTAAATTCTATTATTTCAACTTCTTTTATCCAGACTTTTGGTAATGAAGTCGGCTTGTGTTACAACTAATAAGTTTACAATTTTAAGGTTCAGTTTTAAGGTTAACTACTTGACTTACGAGTACGTACCTTATTTTAATATTCTTATAAATAAATGTTCAGTTGGTTACTAATGTACAGGAGTTTCTTTTTTGTCCAGTAACAATAAAAATAAGGACCACACAAAATAATACTGAACCCACCACAAAAAGGATAATTAAAATCAATCAAGAAATGAGACCAGACGAAGAATTGAGAGCATCCTCCTAAAAGTCGATTAAAACTCCTGTAAGTACTTTCTTTGGAATCAAGCGTCACCTTATGGTTCGTTTCCGACCTAAAAACGTTGATCTTTGCATTGAGGTATAAGTATACATAGAGAAGACATCTCGAACAAAATTATGTCCCCGCCGGGAGGTTCTATTTTCAAAATTGAGCCCCTGTTCTCCTTTCAAAATCGAACGAATCCATTGGACATTGAAGCCGCGCGGCGTCAATTCATTGGAGCATACATTGTGTTCGCGGTGTCCGTTCTGTACGCTAGTAATAATACTTCAATGGATCTTTGCATTATTTTCAAGAGGATTGAAATTTTCTGTCTCATAACTTTAAATCAAAAGCATCCAAGTTCAAACTCGCTTCCCGACAAACTTCACAGACAAATAAAAGTTGATCCCGTTTTTACCTCAGGCGTGATTGAATTAATTCGTAATAAGCATAGTTTAATACTTCGAAATTTTCCATGGAGTAACTAATTTTAATTAATAAATTAGCTCAAGAATTATATTTTGCCCGGTATGGTTTAATTTGAGACTGTCTGGTTTAGACGGCTGTGGGAATAAGGAGCTCTCTACCTTGATAAACTAGCAAATTTTTATATGTTTGAGGGCTCAGAAACCATAAAATATCAAATACTAGCATACCTACTATGAAATTTCGGATTACGAAGCTGTAAATGGATTGCATCTAGGGCACTAGACAACTCACTACAAGATAAATAATAATAACACCACATATCCTGACATATACAAAATAGCATTTCCTCTGAATAAAGTAATAAGTCATAAAAGTCATAAATCTATTGACTCATCTATAAACCAAGATAAGTGTACCAGGAACTAATCCTTGATTAAATTAACTGGAACAACCATCATCGCGTCGTAGCGAAACCATAATAACGTTTGCAGAGTCAATGAGGCAAGATAAACATTTGGTTCATTTTATAGTCCCTAACTTGCTCCGTGAACATATTCCGTTCATGTCATAAATATGTATGTATGTGATAAATAACCCACTAAAATAAACGTAAAAGTTTCTATGGATGATTGTTATTTAGTCTTACAGGCAAAATCTACTGGGTCTGAGTAGGAGCCTTCACGAAAAGAGTGTATAATGCAATGTTAGGGCACTTAACATCTTTACTTCCTGAATCCAGCACTTATGTTTGGATATTACACTACAAAATCTTTAATGGTTTAATGTAGCGAATCTTGCCATCTTGAAATAACTTTTGTCTTACATAGTAAAGCAGTTTAAAAATAACTGTGCTTACAGGGTTACAATGTTACTTTCCGTGCGCTCAGTATATTGCCCTCACAATTTGCATACAAGAAGTAATTCCGTCACTATCATTGTGATCCACCCTTATCCTCTTTGGCCTTTGTGACTTACGTTGACGACAGATCCGAAACTGTATGTGCTTTTTTGTTTCGGATTTGTGAATAAATCATCTATTTCTTGCGTGTAAATGAGAAAATCCATTTCATTTTCTTCAGCAAAAGTAAGAGTGAAAATATTGTACAACTTACTAATCTAATCTAATATATAAAATTCTCGTGTCACGCTTTTTTGAAGTTGAACTTCTCCGAAACGGCTCGACCGATTTCCATGAATCTTACATCGTGACAACATCTATTTTTCATCCCCGTAAATGTTAAATCCACCCCTAATTTTTTTAATTAACATTTGACAGAACGAAGTCTGTCCGGGCAGCTAGTAATAATATAAATTTGAATGTTTGTAAGGATGTTTATTACTTTTAAGCGAAAAAATACCGAAAGGATTTTCATGAAATTAAGTCACAGGTAGAGCACGATCTGGAAGAACTAATTAGGGCACTAATTATCCCAGAAGACGCGGGAAAAGCCTTATATTATTGGGAAACCATACCTATGTATTACATCTTTCAGCTGATATCTATACTAATATTATAAAGAGGAAAGATTTGATTGTTTGTTTGCATTGAATAGGCTTTGAAACTACTGAAGCGTTTTTAAAAATTCTTTCACTGTCGGGAAGCTACACTATCCCCGGGTAACATCGGCTACATTATATTTTCAAAAAAATTAGGGATCCTTAATAAAACTCCAATAATGTAACCCAAGGTGTAAAAAATATGAAAACCGAAGCAAAGCCAAGCGTTTAAGATAATCAGACTATGTACCTAAAACGTATTGTATTCTATTGTATTTTATTCTATCTACATAAAAAGTACAGTGCACGATAAAAATAACTTTAAACTCATAAATATGAAGCTGTAAACCTATTGTTATAGTTGTAACAGACGCTTCGCCAGGAATAATAAACAAAACACTCAGTTAATGTTACGCTTAACAATATTTTACAAAAAGCGTTCTTTAAAAAAATTCTACAAGACGGCCATCTGCTGAATACACCAGAATAATTTTCCTTTGCGTTTCATATAAATAGACAATAATTATACATTCTTCAATGACTAAATGTGAAAAGAAAGGCATTTATTTTACTATTAAATTCAATTTATGTAGCGAAAGTATAGGTAGGTACACCTACCTTGTTAATCGATTGAAAAATTTTTTATTGTTCCCTTACCTATTTTCTGAATGTTAATTCCTAATTTTGCCGGCAATTTTTTACTGTGTTATTGTGTATACAGGGTGGTCCAAAAGGTGACGTCCAAAAATTTTTTTTGGATTGCTGACATCTGGGGGTACTCGAAAATACCCCATGTATGTTCAGCGATTTTTTGTAGTTTACGAGATATGATTTTTTTTTTCATATTTTTTAAAATTTCCGACTTACCTATTAAAATTTTTTTTTTCTTTGTGAATTAAGCCATTTTTTTCATTTTTATTTTTTGTTTCTTAGTCCTTATCAGTTGTACTCTCACAGATAAAATACCTAGCTTCCCACTATTAATAAAAGTTACTAAAATTTAGATCGAAAATAAATAATTTGGGTTTGAACGAGTCGGAGTTTAATTTTGAACTTTTGGTAAAAAAAATATAAAAAAGTTTCATGACTTTTAAGTAATTTTAAAAACTTCCTGAGACCCTCAGCTTTGATTATAATACAAAGAAAGTGGTAGTTAATAGGCCTATTTTAGCTGTAAACTGCCTTTAAATGTTTAACTTATTAATATATTATTATTTAAATTAAATCTTATTAAATATAAATTACGTGTCACGTTGGTTGTCCGCGATGGACTCCTAAACTACTTGACCGATTTTAATCAAATATGCACACCGTCTGCAGTTTGATCCAACTTGAAAGATAGGATAGCTTACATCTCAAAATAAAATAAAAACTTTTCACAGAACGAAGTCTGTCCGGGCAGCTAGTCTTAATATATATAAAACTAGCTGTTGCCCGCAGCTTCGCACGCGGAAATTATGCTTATCATATTATTTATTATCCCTTACAAAAGAAAATTTAAAAACAGGTTCATTTATATTGAAGTACTTATATTTAGGAATTTACATAGGTACTGAAACTTACGATTCAATCACAGATTATTCCTCCGGGAGCGGGTTTGGAATAGTAAACAACATTAACTTTTTTCTTTTCCCTCTCCCTCTTCCTCTCCATCTCCCTCTCCCACTCCCTGTCCCTTTTCCTCTCCCGCTCCCTGTCTCACTCCCCTCACTCTCCCTCTTCCTGTCCCACTCCCTCTCCCTTTCCCGCTCGAGGTCCTTCTCCCACCACATATCCCTCTCCCTCTCCCTTTCCCGCTCGAGGTCTTTCTCCCACTTCATATCCCTCTCCCTCTTCCTCTATCGCTCCCAGTCCCTCTCCCGCCCACACCCGCGCCCTCTCCCGATTTCTGTCCCGCTCCCACTCCCTCTCCCGCTCCCTGTCCCTCTCTATCTCCCTCTTCCGCTCCTTCTCCCTCTCCTGCTCCCTGTCCATTCTTAACTTAAAAAATGACGAAGTTGCTTACTAAGTTCATTCCCCTAAATTAACTCTTTAAGGGATGATTTTCCGAAAAAAATAAAATCTAAGTTAACTTTTGTTTATTACTATAAACTTACATAAAAAAATTCATATATTTTATAACTCTAAAACTGGCTAAGTTGATTTGTATGTAGTTGACTACCAACCCCTATTTTTAGGGGATGAATTTCGAGAAATCAGCGATACAGTTATTTTTTGTGTCTAACTATAAGCTTATATACAAATTTTCGCCCTTCGTACTTCAAAACTGACGAAGTGTCCATACTAACTTTCGCATTCTTATTTAACCCTTTAGGGGATGACTTTCCAAAAAAAACGTAATTATGTACTTCCAAATTTTGTTTCTAATCTGGAGCTAATATATGAATTTTCATGTTTTTAACTTTAAAAATGACGAAGTTGCGTACTAAATGAAATCCTCTAAATTTACCCTTTAAGGGATGATTTTCCAAAAAACCGTGTTAAAATTAACTTTTGTTCACAACTATAAACTTACATAAAAATTTTCATATTTTATAAGTCTAAAACTAACGAAGTTGATTTATACGTAAATGGCTTCCTACCCCTATTTTTAGGGGATGAATTTCGAGAAAACAGTGATACAGTTATTTTTTGTGTCTAACTATAAGCTTATATACAAAATTTCACCCTTCTTACTTTAAAAATCACAAATTTGCATACTAAATTAAATTCACTAAATTAACCCTTTAAGGGATGATTTTCCGAAAAAAATTGTTAAAGTTAACTTTTGTTTATTACTATAAACTTACATAAAAAATTTCATATTTATAACTCTAAAATTGGCGAAGTTGATTTGTATGTAGTTGACTACCAACCCCTATTTTTAGGGGATGAATTTCGAGAAAACAGTGATACAGTTATTTTTTGTGTCTAACTATAAGCTTATATACAAATTTTCGCCCTTCGTACTTCAAAACTGACGAAGTGTCCATACTAACTTTCGCATTCTTAATTAACCCTTTAGGGGATGATTTTCCAAAAAACATAATACTTACAAATTTCGTTTCTAGTCTGGAGCTAATATGTAAATTTTCATGTTTTTAACTTCAAAAATGACGAAGTTGCCTACTAAGTTCAATTCAGTAAATTAACCCTTTAAGGGATGATTTTCCAAAAAAATTTATTAAAGTTAACTTTTGTTTATTACTATAAACCTACATAAAAAATTTCAAATTTATAAATCTAAAACTAAGAAAGTTGGTTTGTATGAAAGTGTCTTTTAACCCTTATTTGTACCCCTTAGGGGATGAATTTCCAAAAATCCGTTCTTAGTGGACGTCTCCTTAGCATAAACCATCTCCCTGCCAAATTTCATCTTAATCGGTTCGGCAGTTTCTGAGATTTTTTGTTTAATCAGCGGTGTGTCGCTTTTCAATTTTATATATATAGATTATGTGTCACGTTGTTTGTCCGCGATGGACTCCTGAACTATTTAACCAATTTTTATCAAATTTGCACACCGTGTGCAGTTTGATCCAACTTGAAAGATAGGATAGCTTACATCTAAAAAATTTTTTGACAGAATTAAGTCTGTCCAGGCAGCTAGCTACTTTATTTTGAAATTTTAATTTTGACCATCATTTCCAAAAAGTTTTGTCCTCATCATCAGTAGCAAAACCTCGTTTATTTGCATAATACTAATATTCAAAGAAAGTACTTACTATCCTTTGGTTTTACGTTTGGTTTCAGTAATTAGAAGTTGTGTACCAACCTTTAAGCGTTATTGGGTTCTTGTACGACGCAATAAAACTCTTTATTCCTACGACCTGTTAAGCAGGTTTTACATCGTCGGGTATACCTTTTGTTTTTTACGACGCGTCGTATTTTATTTTTTTAAATGAAGTGTTCTGGGTTTTCAGGATCAGAAGATTTATTGCCGTGTGGAGTGTAAAAGCTGGTTAATATTGATAAGAATTCGTACGTTCTTTTGTTAAATTACCTAATACTTGGACGAGCTAACGGTGCATAAAATGGTATTTGTTCTTATGCAATACAGTTTGAAATGTCGATTTATTATTGTGGACAATAAATAATTTGTGGATGCCATAGAGTCACTTCGTCAATCTGTAAGTTTGGCGTCTTTTGCAAAGTAAATTAGTTCATATTTATTATTATTTATTCGAAATATGTCAATACAAATATTATGTATTTAGATGTAAAGTGTAAGCAAAAGTGAATCTTAAGCATTTTGCGAGTGTATGACGTAAAATGCTTATCATAGCATTTAGTTAAGCATATTTCTTTACGAAGTATTCCGAATGTAATGAAAGCACCCTATTACATCGTCACCCTAAAGTGACCATATCGTAACATATCAATCACCACAATCCCGAAAGCTGCGGTAATTATGGACACATTAATTATTATCACCATATCGCAAACAAGTTCATATCTCAACGAAAGTTCAACGAATCTCGCGTTTACTTAAGCACATGATATAATGGCGTGTACATTTACTAATTTTGTAATAACATGTTGAAATCATAGCCTTTGTCTCTACCATTAATGTTATCAATTAAAATATGAATCTTATAGTTTCGTCTTGTCTCTCCGTCCGTCCGTCCGTCCATCGCAGCTTGGCGTCGAGATCCATAGCGCTGGAAAGCTGTAACTTGGCATGGATTTACATATGTATTTATTATATTATTTTTATATGAGGTTTAATGGCAGAAAGGGGGCGCCGTACAAATCTTGCCCAGGGCGCTGGTAGAGCTACTCGTAAAACCGACACTGGTTATTTCCTTAAATCCTTAAGGACATATTAGAAACTTTCTCATTACTGTATATTTTAACTCTACTCAAGAACTCGAACTTCGCTTGTTTCTTGTTAAAGTACATCACTTAAACCAGTTACAAACTTTACTTTCTGGAGTTGAGTTACCATTTCGCGATAGATGTAAACATCGAAGGGTAAAACCCTCTAAGTTAAGTCGTATCGAACTTAACACGAACTCACTTTAATGTAAATGCAAATAACGGCTTAGGAAATAAACCCACATTCCTCATTTCTAGTAAACATAACAAATATTATTCGATAATGTTTTTCCCAAACGACAAGAAGAGTGTGTTTGATTTAGTGACAAAAGAGTCACTTATGTCACAATAATTAGTATGGATTAAATTCCGAAGTTATGGTTAATGCTGATTTTTAAAAAGTTAATTGCCTGTAGGGTTTCAAATCGAACTACACAAAATTTGTAGCCTAGATCAACTGTATTTTATTTCAGTACAGTAATTAGTACACGTCTTGATTCACCTACTAAAACACAACACAAATTATTGTCTACTATTGTTGTTGTAACTACTCACAGTGTGAAAACAGGTTTGTCGTGTACAAATTGTATTCCCGTGGGTCTAATGTTTGTATATATCTTTTATTTGGCAGTTTGTCTCGTTTGGTCTGGCCTGAACATTGATACGACGCGACGGGTTGTTGTAAACTCGCCACAAAGTAAATTCGCCTTATTTTTCAAACACCATACCTTAAAACTAAACTCGTCACAGGTAGGTAATGGTTATTATAAATTCGCCACAAATCCTTATTTAATCTAGCGACTGGATGGATAGCTACGCCGTATGTTGTTGAACATTAAACGAACTATTTTTATGATTTTTATCGATCGACTAATTGATTCACGATGTTAAACTTATGAAGACGTTTAAACCGCCTGATAATAATAAGTAACATTTATTGCAGTGACAAAATAGCTTAACTTAATGGTTATTTATTCAATTAAATTAAGTAACTATACCATATAACCTCGTGTTTAATTGTTAAGCAAAATAGACTTGAACAAATAAAAGAAAAAGATGAAGATAAAATTTAACGTAAATTGTAAATTACAAACCTTTTATTTTTATTTTCAATTATCGTTACAACATTGATTGATTACACATTAAATACACTTTCATTGTTATCGAATAAACAATAAAGAATTTAATAGTATCCTTAACAACTAAATTTATTCTTATCCTTAACAACTAAACAATTGTATATCTATCTACATTTCTGTTACAATTATTAATGAGTTTCTCATCATGAATCCATTGTTCCGACGCCGCAGGAACCCTTTTGACACAATAATAATAACTTTAGAGCCATATTCAGTGACATACCGTCTTTGTTATCTGTAGGAAGTGACGTAGCCAAGAACGTAGCGATGCTACGTCGTAGGCGCCTACGTCAATTATAATAATATGTAGCCTTGCAGGTCGTAGCGGTTTTACGAGCGAAATACGCTATTTATAATTTTATTGGCTCCCACAATCCCACTACTGGGCACGGGTCTCTCCTCTTGAAGAGGCTTAGAGCATTCTTCACCATACTGCTCCAGTGCAGACTGCAGATTAGTAGAGGAGTTAGTGGCCAATCGAAGTGTCAGAAGTTTTCATGCCACCCAAAGTCTTCCAACAAGGCTTAACGACTTCTTAGCCACCCCAATACGGCAACAACATATCTCTTCCTAATTTACAGAAAAAGGAGTACAAAGTTTCTTCTTTACGTATCAATATGTAGATACATTTATTTTGGACATAGAATACCTATTATTTCCGTTTTGAATATTGATAACGCATTTGACGCAATCAGAGATAGTTCCACAGATAAGCAAGTAGGACACGCGATAATGACAGAACATGAGCATGCGACCTAACTTCAATTTTTCGCTTTTTTCTACCTTTTTTCTACCTACGAAGCGACGATTTTAGTGGTACTATTATGAAAACTGTTTCGTTGAAGTCAGTATTTTTTACGTAAAATTTTGATTATAAAATTATTTTAGGGTGAAGCAATATTCGTGCTATTCTGTAGCCACGTCGCCGTAATGACAGGCTGGGACACTGACTAATGTTCGTCACGCAAAACGAACCGTTCCGTTAATGGGGTCGTCGATTGTTTTAGCCATTGAAAGAATTGTCTTCTGGTATACTTACAATACAACTTATAAAATTTAATTTGTAGCTACCCGAGATAACTCATACCTTAAATTTGAGCCACTGAATTGAAGCCACAAAAACTAAGCAACTTACAATTAGTGTATTTACGCAATCACGTCGGACTCGCCCATGAAGGGTTCCGTAGCAGCAAGTAACATAATATAAAAGTTCTTGAAGTTCGTTGTAACTTTGATCGAGGTAAATTGCGGTTTACGATTTATGACGTATTAAAAAAAACTACTTGCTAGATCTCGTTCAAACCAATTTTCGTTGGAAGTTTGCATGGTAATGTACATTATATATTTTTTTTAGTTTTATCATTCTCTTATTTTAGAAGTTACGGGGGGGGGGGGGAGGGGGGACACACATTTTACCACTTTGGAAGTGTCTCTCGCGCAAACTATTCAGTTTAGAAAAAAATGATATTAGAAACCTCAATATCATTTTTGAAGACCTATTCATAGATACCCCACACCTATGGGTTTGATGAAAAAAACATTTTTGAGTTTCAGTTCTAAGTATGGGGAACCCCCAAAATTTATTATTTTTTTTCTATTTTTGTGTGAAAATCTTAATGCGGTTCACAGAATACATCTACTTACCAAGTTTCAACAGTATAGTTCCTATAGTTTCGGAAAAAAGTGGCTGTGACATACGGACGGACGGACAGACAGACAGACAGACATGACGTAAGGGTTCCGTTTTTTGCCATTTGGCTACGGAACCCTAAAAACTACGCCAGTAATTATGTATATCGTGCACGACGGACCAACTTACACGACAAAATGCGGTTAAAAAAAAATAACGCTTCACACTCATAGCCCTGCCCCACACTAGGATTTCCTGTGTCGTGGGCGCCATGGACAACACATAACATAGACAAGGACATTCTCACTCAGACCGAGAACAGAAATTCAAACTCATCATTGAAATTTCCGCCTCGCTGGGAATCGAACCCAGGACCCTTGATGCGGCGATCCGGCATGGTAACCATTGCGTCACACGGGTCGTCGGGTTTTATGATGCAAAAACATACATGAGGATGTCCGCGTCTATCACCGCATCCGGGAGGTCGTTCAGCAGGAGAGAGAATAGAATGTTAAAGTGTTAGCGCATCAGGAGCCCAATTCTCATTTCGTAGACATGTCTAACAGAGATATCTCGAAAAAACATGGCCGATTGGCCTCGTTTCATTCGAGGTCGGCCATGATTTTTCGAGATATCTCTGTTAGACATGTATCTCTACGAAATGAGAATTGCCCCCCAGATCTGATACTTGGCGTAGTGGCACCCACACATAATCACTTTCAAAATAGGTTACTATTTTTTGTAAAGAATTCTTTATCTACTTATATGTTTATATGTATTTCCTGCACAAACCTTCCAGATATAAGCTAGTAATAAATTGGGCTACATAAATAAACTTCAAAGCCTGCAAATGTTTCATCGAAATTACATCGTGCTTTCGGGGATTTGCTTTGAATGGAAAAGTCCTCTTATTATGTTCCCTGCATCATTTATTCTTGGTATATCCGTGTTATTTTTCTTTGAGTACGTCATAAATTCGTGCGGGTTACAATATTCCTTCATAACATTAATTTTGATAAACTAAGAGAGTTTGAAAATATGGTATCATTAGGCACAATTGCGGGGTCCAGGGACGATGAGCTTTTGAAGGGAGTAATTTTAATTTTGATAATTATTTTACCTATAATTATGTCGCATGCACGTGCATTACTAACAGACTCGCTATATAACTCAAATGTAACATTAAAAACATTCGGGTATTGGATGTCTATTTTATTGTATTATTACCTACTACTGAAGCGCTCACAGCCCGGCGGCTTGCGTCGATCCTATGTGATTGACAAAGTTAAGCAACAGCGGGCGCGGTCGGTAGTTGGATGGGTGACCGCTAGTGGCAACAATTTCTTGAGCGTTTCCGTGCTTCGGAGGGCACGTAAAGCCGTCGGTCTCGGTTGTTATCATAAGATAACAGTCTTTAAGCCATGTCGGAGGCCCTCGGGCGGTTTGAAAACTTCCGACACTCGGGTTGGCCACTAACCCCTCCACCAATCCGCACTGGAGCAGCGTGGTCGAGTATGCTCTAGGCCTCCTCAAGAGGAGAGACCCGTGCCCAGTAGTGGGCCATTAATGGGTGGAAGCCAAAAGAGTTTGAAAATATGGCATCATTTAGGCATAATTGCGGGCTCTAGTGACGATGAGCTTTTGAAGAGAGTAATATTAATTTTGATAATTATGTTTATCTATAATTATGTCGCATGCACGTATGTACATTACTACCAGATGCGCTATATAAATTCGGGTATTGGATGTCTATTTTATTGTATTATTACTTATAATAAAAGTATACAATATGTTTTAATTTTCTTATTAGAAAACAGGCCGCCAAGAGAGAGGCTCCGGGTGCGATTCCCGGCTGGGGCAGACATTCATGAGACAGACAAATATTTGATTGGGTGTTGTCTAATATCTCACTGTCTAACAATGTGGAAGGGTAAAATATTTTTAAAAACATCTTATGATTCTAAAATTGTTTATATTAAAATTAAGCATTTTCAGTACATCAGCTATTCTGAAGAAAGCGCTAATATTGCGACATGACTACCTAACGGCTGTGTGGACCAACATTTCTAGCAGTAATAGCCCGTACACACGTATTAAGTAGTTAAGTAGTTAACTAAATTTTAAGTGAATAATTTTTAGTGTGCGACCGCACGTAATATTTTAGTAAAGCTCTTTAGTTCATACAATTCTACTTAACTACTTAAGCATTTTACTAAATTATTTAAACATTTTACTAAATTTTAACTAAATTTTAACTAAAACGCGGCCAAGTGCGAGTCGGACTCGCCCATGAAGGGTTCCGTAGCAGCAAGTAACATAATATAAAAGTTCTTGAAGTTCGTTGTAACTTTGATCGAGGTAAATTGCGGTTTACGATTTATGGCGTATTAAAAAAAACTACTTAATAGATCTCTTTCAAACCAATTTTCGTTGGAAGTTTGCATGGTAATGTACATCATATATTTTTTTTAGTTTTATCATTCTCTTATTTTAGAAGTTACGGGGGGGGGGACACACATTTTACCACTTTGGAAGTGTCTCTCGCGCAAACTGTTCTGTTTAGAAAAAAATGATATTAGAAACCTCAATATCATTTTTGAAGACCTATTCATAGAACATACACGTATGGGTTTGATGAAAAAAAAATGTTTGAGTTTCAGTTCTAAGTATGGGGAACCCCCAAAATTTATTGTTTTTTTTCTATTTTTGTGTAAAAATCTTAATGCGGTTCACAGAATACATCTACTTACCAAGTTTCAACAGTATAGTTCCTATAGTTTAGGAAAAAAGTGGCTGTGACATACGGACGGACGGACAGACAGGCAGACAGACAGACAGACAGACAGACAGACAGACAGACAGACATGACGAATCTATAAGGGTTCCGTTTTTTGCCATTTGGCTACGGAACCCTAAAAAGTGCCTGTCCAAACGTGTTAAATGATAAAGCCCGCCCACCTACTTAACAGAAAATAGAAAAATTTCTTAATTACTTGTCTACTTGACTACTTAACTACTAAATGACTAAAGTACTAAATTGTCCATTTACACGTATTAATTTACTTAAAATTTAGTTAACTACTTAACTACTTAATACGTGTAAACCGAACATAAGCGAGCCTTGATGAGCACGCTCATAAATCAACAACGTTTATCGAGTAAGCGTATAAACCGCTACGAAACAGACAAAGATTTATTCGCTAGACAGTAGATACTTATAAGGACAGACAGTGAAAGTAACCGAAACGTAAATAAGAAAATATCGGTTTAGAAGGAGGTAAAAATGTATTTCTTTTAACTTAAATAAATAAAAATTAAGAATCTTTTATTCAGTCTTTTTATTCTGTTAGTTACAATAATGTGAAGCAACCTAGCAAACGTTGTAAATTAAATATATTAATCTATACCCATAGAATAATATAGTATCCATTCGTACGTAAAGGCAAGAAATAACATCGCAGAAAGGAAGCGAGAACGGGTAACTAACTTATAAGAAAATTATAAGACGTTTATACCCCTTCAATAGGGCGTCTCAGCATGATGGAACTTTGTACACAATTTACAGCAGGAGTTTTTTTTTTTTTTTTACTATACCCGCGGTCTTATTTATTTATTTATTTAATTAAGGACACCCAACACAGATAACACAGGAATCAAGCTATAAGTACAAATGCTAATTTATCTTAAAATAAGTGTACCCATTTATAGGGTGCCACAGCGTGCAGAACTTTGCAGCTAGACAACGTAATAACTAAATGTATGTATGATTGTATGTATATATGACAATATTAATGACAAACATATTAATGTGTTTTATGTACTTAGTAACTAGGTAAGTAATATTAGTATAAAATATTTATTAGAATTATTAATAGAATTACTTAAGATTATCAGTATTGCTTAACAGAGAAGTAACATCTTTTTTAAATTTATTAAGTGGATCCGTTATATCTAAATCGCTACTTTTTGAAAGAATGTTATAATGTTTGCAGAGCCTAGGCAAAACAGAGTTTAACGGACTTCATTGTTGATGATACTCAACAAGTTGAGCTACCTCAACATGAACCGGACTGAAACGTGCGCTGAAGCTTATAACGGTAATTTGACTTTGTAATAAGGTTTAACTGCTGTAAAACTATTGTGGCGTAGTTGGATATGTTATCTTGTTAAAGTATTATGATAATAATGACTGATATGATGGTTGACTGGTGTGCACCTTTTGTTTGTATTTCTTTTCTTTCTTTTCTCTACTTAACCTAACGTTCTTTCTTTTTCTCTCTTCAGAGCTTGATGCTGCTAATTAACTAAGTAAGCTAAGTAACCACTTACTATCAGGTGGGTTGTTTTCTATCGGTCTCCTTTGTCGGTTATTTTCATTAAAAATCAGTTAGGAAGCTGAACGTTTTGCAAATAAACTTCGTTGTTAAACCTGCTTCTATCAACATCGGATCCCGACGCCGGCGGTCGTTTGTTTAGCTCGTACGTGTAAATTGTGGAACGAACTTCTCACATCGTGCATCGGTGTTCCTGCAATAATATAGGATGTCCCAAAACGCAAGGTTTTAATTAATTTTATTAGACAACACACTTTTGTTTTAAAATAATTGTAATTTAAGTTAATTGTCAGTTTAGTTTTGTATGAAATAGCACTCGACTCGTCTAGTATAATATTCAATAATACTCGACTAGTCTAATATTAGAATTAAGTAGTATGGTCTAATGAATATTCATACGATATTATGATCGAAACAATGGAACTGAGGCCACAATTTTTTTTATTATTTTCGAAATATTGTCCAACAATGAAAGTGAATGGTTCTGACGTTCCTATTTTAATCACCACGGCCCACGACTATCAGCTGTCAAACTGTATTTTTTTTATTTAAGTTGGCAACACTTTACCTCGCAAATGGCAGCATGTTGAAATTTTGCGTAATTTTTGGGACATCCTGTATAACATGGATTCATCCTCTGTTTTGAAGTACGTTACACCTCTTCAATATAGGAAAAACGTAGAAGGGATAAACGTATGAATGCATGGAAAAGTTATGCAAATGGTGTAATTAAATGAAACATGCCTGATACATCTTACACATGATTTTTCATGTTGAACAATATAATGAGAAACATAATTATGTCATGTTTATTAATGGAGTCATTATCTGTGGTGTCGATGCCAATTTATGAAAAGCGCTTTAAAATTAGAATGGGGCCATTAAAATTTTTCGGGCGTGTAATACCCTAATCTAAACTACGTTTTACTACTCATGTGATTATTTATAAATTTTACGTGATGATATTTATTTTACATGAACACTAACGTAGATCACTTTGCCCAAAACTACTAACATACTTTCTTAAACCCTTTTTTCTTTAACCTAACACCATGAATAAATTGCAGCTTGATCGAATACCCTTAAACAGTTACAACTACTACACCCTCAAACTATTTATAGTCAAGTCAAATGACATGGAAGAAATCGTGATGACGTCGGTAATTTCAGACAGTTCCTACTTATGCGCTGTTATTGTAGTGAAGGGAGCGGAAGCTATTACCTACATATTTCCACCGCCTGCCGACTACCGTCAGTCAATCTTATTCCCATTAACGCCTAATGTACGCCGAGCTTGTTTCAGCTGAAAGTACCGTAATCACTAGTTTATTGACTTGACTAGTTTTCCATGTTGATCTATTTTTGGAGGGCAAAAGGGTCCAAGAATGTAAGTAAAAAATGTGTCAAGTTCATTTTGAAAAAAAAGGACAGTATGCGTGAACACCAAAACGTAAATAAACTAAGCCATAAGATGAAGAAATTAATGAAAGATGATGATGATGAATATGCTCTTATGAATCTTATATGAATGCTCTTGCATAAATCTTGTCAAAAATACATTTTAGCATCTTGATGATACTAGGTCCACTAATTTCAATTGAAGTTCATCAAAAAAATAGTTAAAATAAGTAGAAATAATAAAAATTATGATCAATTCTAAAACCAAGCACATTCGATTTAAAATTAAGTACATAAGAACGCGCCAATTCAGTCAAAAAATCTTCACTCGAAAAGCCGTTTTTTACACCACTATAACTGTTTGCAATTAGTACATGAATATATAACAACTGTTTCCTTTCATTCAAAAAATTAACATTAAATCAACATCATCAAATATCAACTAAAACAACACGACCATTATTAGTGTATCATGAAAAATATCGTCAAAGTTTTCCTCAGGAATATAATATTTATTTTATACGTGTACCAGCTGTTGCCCACAGCTTCGCACGCGGAGATTATGCTTATCATATTTATCCTCTATCCCCCCTTGGGGGTTGAATTCTGAAAAATCCTTCCTTAGTGGATGCCTACGTCATAAGAGGAATACGTGTGCGAAATTTTAGTTTCTGGCCCAGAGGGTTTGGCCTGTGTGTTGAGACATCAGTCAATCACTTTTGCCTTTTATTGATAGAAGAAAAAATATAGATAAAACCCAGGTATGAAATAGAGAAGCAGCCTGCTATCATACGTCTACTATCTTCAATTCACATGTGTACATTTACATACATAAATTATTCATTCACGCGGGCGGGAGATTGTTAATCTATTTATAATTTTGCTCTATTTTAGCATCGCATCATTTCTATATTCAAACAATGGTAATAACCAAACATAATACTATAATTAATTAATTAATTAATTTTATCAACAAAGTCGTTCATTATATTACTTATATAGACTTAAACCAATTATGTATCTTTAAGTAGGTATATTACGAATAATTCTTGAATAGAAAATCTTTGTACGGCTTTATAAGGTAATGTACAGGTCTCTCCCCTTGAGGAGGCACAGACCTTATAATATCTACCACACTACTCCAGTGCAGACTGGCGGAGGAGTCATTAGTATAACATAATGAATTATAATAATAGCAATAATTTCATCAGACCATCTTGTCATATTACTACGTAACTTCCGCAGTTGCGGATGTAGCAACAACGATTGCGTTACCGACAAAAAGGACGCGTTGAATCCATACTTTTTTAAACCGCATTCAAACTCACTTTCATTTATATATCTGTAGATGTACTCCAGTATTAATTTAATGAAGTGGGCGTGGTTGCTATTATTAAATGTGGAGTACGTTCACTTGGTCGGAGTCCAAATTGCTACGGCCGCGTTAGGTCATAGCCACATTACATGCATGACGGGAGATCACTCGAACGTTCACAGCGAGTAACATGTGGTCTGGACTGGGATACAGCTTCCACTACGATTAGGATGACCTACAATATTTAATATTATTTTAAGTTGTAATTTAATTTTACTCGATCGAAAGACCTCATGTTTATGACAGAAGTTCACTTACAGGTAATTTCGTTTAATCAATAAATGAAGGAATATAAATTCACCAAAACAAACAACTAAAAAAATAGTCTTCGAAACAGGACCACTAACTATCGCTGATTCGCTGACGATATATTAAAATCGTCATGTGTACCTACAATATTTGAGAAGTTCCCTCAATCTCATGGCTTCCATTTTATCAGCACTTAGTTAAGATAAATATTGGAACAAGTTGTAAATATACCATTTTACATAAAAAATAATTTTCCAAACCTCTTTTTACTACTTTAGATACTAGCATAGATTTGCCAAAGCCAGCGTTATGTTATAGTACTAGTTATATTATAAGTAAAGTTATATTGACACATCCTCAAACAATCGTGTCCTAAATAAACAAATCGATGTCCTCCTACATAATTAATTTATCGTGCGTGTGTTTTTGTTATTGTGCGTATATAACTACTAAATTCATATTTACATTACAAATTCATTTATTTATATTTGTTTAGTCGAAACAACGGGTGATGTTAATCTTTACGAACTGCTTCATATTGATTGTCTACACGTTTAGATCGTTGCTTACGCCCCAACTCAGATTCACTAACGGTTACTTAAAACGCTCCTTAGTAAAGAATCACCATACAAATTCTGTACTAAGGAGCGATTTAAGTAACCGTTAGTGACTCTGATTTTTGGCGTTAGAGATACTACTGCCTTGTGTTATTTGCTTGTAAGAATTGGTGTTTGTAATATTTAAAGTGACGCTGTGTGATGTGTGTGACGTTATTGTGTCTAATTTTGTATTAAAAAAAACCCCGAAGTTACAAGTTACAAATGATTTATCGGATCTAATAAAATTCTTCACCTATCTAATACCTTTAAATGAGCAATTCTTGTATAATTTATAATATATACTGAGTCCCGGAAACGGGCTGCAACGATTTTAATAAAATTTAACATAACATACGATAAGCCTATCCTGCTAGGATTCACTTTTAAAAAATGTCGTTTTATCTATGTTTTCAGGCAATGAAAATCTCCTACAGTAGACTCTTCCTGACATCTATTGGCGAGTAGCAAAACTAAAGCTACTTCAAGAGATGGCGTTGTTTGCTAAAAGAATCCATTATTAAACATAATATGTACTATCTTAATTTAATTTGATGAGCTTCAAATTAAAAATATTCATGTTCACTTGTATCGTACTAATATTTTAATACGCTAAAGCGTAATTAATATCTACGTTTAATACTGTGCTCGGGTGTAATTCTGTACCAAAACTAATTATAATCTGTCGAGCAGCATTCAGTAGGAACCATTCATTGATTGCTTTGAACGGCTAGCCGCCCTACTTCAGTAATAACCCTTCGGCTGTTACGAACAGTTAGCAAACAATTGTGTTTGAGTATCCTTTGGTTTATTTAGATTACTTAACTATATAATATATTATTATATAGTTATATAAGAAGACAGAAGAACGAAAGAATGACTAAAAGTTTTAAATTTTAAGCGTTAAATCTACAACTGTGCCGCTGGTGGTAGGGCTCCTCGAGGGATTGTATTGGTAATATTGATTTTAATTGTTAATTAATACTATTATTACTTTGAGCCAGTTCTTTCTTTCTTTTTCTTCTCTCTTTCTTGGCCGTCAACGCATCAGTGATGCCTTTGGTGTTGCTGATGTCCATGGGCGACGATAGCCACTTACCATCAAGTGGATCATCAGCTCGTTTGCCGGCTATTTACATAAAAAAACTGTGCTTTTCTTAGTTTAAACATAATTTATAGGCACACTGACATATTATAAACGGGTGGTAATTAAACTGACTTCTATTTAATAGCATTATTGTCGACTAAAAATCTACACTGTCCTCTAAATTACTAAGTCAGCCACCATCAATGCGCGTCTAAAAATACTCTTTTAGCCACTATAAATCTTCAAAGTAAGCTACTGTAAATACAACTTAGCATGGTAGTTATTTTTTAGCATCTACATTTGTAACATATATTCAAATAGTAAACTTCTAAAATATTGATATATGACACCAATAAAGTAGTTTTATCTACATCTAGTTTTATAACTCGGCATCTATAAATTTTTTTGAAACATGAATAATTTATAACTCACCCTATATTTTTCATCATCAAAATACCTAAATTTATCATCAAATATATTGAATTGTCATCAAAATGTACCTAAAATTAAGGTGTGTAGTAGTTAGTATAATAACTTAGAGTATAATATAACTTGAAATAATGCTCACATGATATAATTTTCATATGCTATATGAACAAATAACATAATTAAATGTGATCTAATGTTTTTTTCATATTATAATGTTATAATTCATTAAGTTGCTCGAATAACATTTAGTTTAACATTACTTCATATAATTTTATATAGTATAAAGCTCTTTTTATATAACGTTCATTTGACTTATTTTTCATTTAATCTAATTTTCAAATACATAATTCAATCTTCAAACGTTACACACCCTTAAAAGGTCTATAGCATGCGGCAAATAGCAAGAGGCATTCCGCATGCAGTAAGCAATCAGCAGACATGGTTTCTGTCACGGCTCCGGCGCTGCGGGGCTCTGGCGGTCCCACGCGATCATATCGTCGCAGATGCTATTAACGCTCACCACCGCAGCTTCGGCTTGCTGGCCGGCTACGCCGGCCAGCCTCAGCTGCTGCGGCGAGCGTTAAAAGCACCTGCTCCTCAGCTCGCGGGCCGCCTCGCCCCTCCGCGCCTACGCGGGTTTACATTACACTCTAGGGGTAGGGCAGACAAGACTACGTGGAGTCGGGTTTGCAGCGATTTGTTTCTGTCACTTATGTAACAACGAGCGCACGAACAATAGAATGACAATAAACAAATACACGTGACAACTCACAATAAACAAATACACGTGACAACTCATCCCCGCATGAATCGAATCGCGCTCTCTGATTGGTGCAAATGGACAGTGGCGCCCCTCTGACTGGCGTCAAACAAATCATGCAGCCGCTATTTTCATGATAAAAGAATACGATATATTATTTCACATGCTAAATTATAAAATATGATGTTTTCTAGTTCAAGCTTGAACTATATATTTTGATGAACATATGTTCAAGCTGTAAAACGTAAAATGTTGGTTAATTGTAAAATCCGTGGCCGAGTTAGTAAATTAGATGGTAACGTGTAAATCAGTGGGACAAGTAAAAATATTTGTTGTTCTTTATTTGACGCTTTTTTTGGAATATTCAGGTGGCATTTAAAAAAAGGCGAATTAGTTTATTAGAAACCTTCTCATTTTCCCATGGCTTGGTTATAAAATCAGAGGTTGGTTTCCGTGGCCTAAAAAAAAATCTGCGGCTTGACTTATTATTCCCCATTATAAACAATTACCAGGAGCTAAAATACGCAATATAAAAGCTAGTTAAACGTAAGAATGGTGCTGTATATTGTCTGTTTTAAAATAACGTTTCTTTATATTATCCCAGAGTTCCTATTATTTCGCAAAAAAATAATCGTAGAGTACTCTCTATAACGTTATTTCAGACCATGGTCTATCGGTGTGCTTTTCATGAAGATCTCTTCAGTAGATAATTGTGTAAAAGAGTAAGAAACATCTCCACAAACTTTTAAATACATAATATTGTATTAATATTAGGATTTATTTTCACTTTCGGGTGTGCCGCTGTCCTTATTTCAAATGAAGAAATAATATGAAACACATTCTCCAACTGTGAAGTTGATCGCATTGCGTCATAACAAGTGTTTGTTTTGAAGTTACATCTATACTAATATTATAAAGAGGAAAGCTTTGTATTTTTGTATTTTTGTATGTTTGCAACGAATAAACTCAAAAACTACTGAACCGATTTAAAAAATTCTTTCACCATTAGAATGCTACATTATTCAGAAGTAACATAGGCTATATTTATTACTAGAAAAAATTAGGGATCCTTGCTAAAACATCAGTAACGTGAACCAAGGTGTGAAAAAATTTGCTTAAAAATTTCTTTCATCGCATACGCTGCGGAAACTATTGACGATAGAACAAAAAAATGTTCTACAATATTAGAGAACATATCAATATCTACAAAAAACCTCGCGATACTATATGTCCAACTATTGTCGTTATGTCACTATAACCACTTTTTACATTTTTAAAGTTAATAAAAAAGATGACCAAAATCAGAGCATGAAAATCATACCTTCGTATTAATCCTTATCCAAATAAATCATTTCATATTCAAAACTGTTTCAGTACCTATAGATAACTTTTTGAATTACTCAAATCGGACATTCCATTCAGAAGATAATACGAATTAAGGAAAATAAACACCGCCGCGCCGTCGCGGCCCCAGCAATGACCAGTGTAGCCCCACGCAAAGCAGCTTAGCGTAGGCCTTTATGGCTGGCTTCAACCCATTAATGGCCCACTACTGGGCACGAGTCTCTCCTCTTGAGGAGGCCTAGAGCATACTCCACCACGCTGCTCCAGTGCGGATTGGTGGAGGGGTTAGTGGCCAACCCGAGTGTCGGAAGTTTTCAAACCGCCCGAGGGCCTCCGACATGGCTTTACGACTGTTATCTTATTATAAAAACCGGGACCGACGGCTTTACGTGCCCTCCGAAGCACGGAAACGCTCAAGAAATTTTTGCCACTAGCGGTCACCCATCCAACTACCGACCACGCCCGCTGTTGCTTAACTTTGTCGATCACATAGGATCGACGCAAGCCGCCGGGCTATGAGCGCTTCAGGCAGTTCGTAGGTCTTTATACTTAACCAATAAAATGTAAATAGATGTATGTATGTACAAAAATGTAAATAGAGGAATGTAAAAAAAATGTTCAAGTAAAAAAATAAACACATTACGAATAAATTACTTGAGTACATAAAACTTAAAAAACAATTTTGATAAAAATGTATAGTATGTTATAAAAAATAAAAATGGGTTGGCAAGTACAAATTTACAATTTAAAGAAAAAAACTCATAAGTAAGTATGTCCTATAAAAAGATAATAAATAAAAACAAATAATAAATAATAACGTTTCACACTCATAGCCCCCACACTAGGATTCCCTGTGTCGTGGGTGCCATGGATAACACACTAGACAAGGACATTCACACCCAGACCGAGAACAGAAATTCAAACTCATCATTCAAATTTCCGCTTCGCTGGGAATCGAACCCAGGCCCCTTGGCGCGGCGATCCGGCATGGTAGCCATTGCGCCACACGGGTTGTCAAAACATAAAATCTATAAGTACTATAATAAAACTCAAAGGGCAAATTTTCTGTACACTGAATATTTTTTAAAAATTTCGATTATTGAAGTACGTCTTACGTCTACGTATTAGAGCACAATTTTTTTTTATTATAGTCTGTCTGTCCGGGCATCACATGAAAACCCTTGAACGGATTTCGATGAAAATTGGTAAAGTTATTTTATTACTAATACTCCGGGTCATATTTTAGGATACTTTTTATCCCGGAAAATTAAAAGTTTTACCCGGGAAACGGAATGAAAGTTTGTATGGAATATTTTTAAAACATCAACTGATTTGCTTCTTTGCAAAAAATGTTCCTTGCTTAAATTCATGGAACATGTATTCTTCAGTTTTTCAAAATTTTGCAAAAAAAGAAAATAAAAATAATGTGAATATTGCTTATTTTTCATAACCCGCTCCTGGTCCGCTCCGCTTCATATCCCTTGTGATTTTATGGTGGGGTTTAGTATTGAGTTAATGAATATAAGTACTTATATTATATTCACCGTTTTTTAAATTTTCTTCTGCAAGAGATATAAATAAGGTAAAACATAATTTCCGTATGCGAAGCTGCGGGCAACAGCTAGTAGACTATATTTATAGAGTTAGTAAATGGCAATTGGGTCGTTCAACTGTTTAATTAAAACACCAAAAACTATATAAATTATTAGTTGTTGTCGTTCAATTAATACCTATGTTGTTTTTTGTTTCAATGTAAGAATTTTCTCATTTTCCAAATACATACGAGTATAACTTATCATTGTCAGTCTCGACTTGAAATTTTATACAATTTGGCATTTTTCTAGAAGTCTTTTAGTAATTTTTATGTCAAGTTACAAGAAAAATGGGAAACTTATATGTCTATATGTATAAGCGTTCTAGGAACGAAACTTGCGTAGAAACTTTGTGGCCAACTTGATCTAGTACGAGTATATCACTTAAGTCGCATTGTCTGAAGCAAACAAAAGGCAGTCAGGACAGAAATTGATTGATTCAGTTCTCTGGCTTCGCAATTCTTACACCGGACTAATCAAAGAGACATCGGCGTTCACTTAAATTCAATTACGCTACAAAATTGCCTTTCCATAACCAATTTAGCCGTCGCTGCGCTCATAAAAAAACAACCTAACAATCATATCTGGGAAAATTTTACGTTTTTTATTTGTATGGAAATATCCGGATACTAAGCACTGGGTAAATTACGTATTATTAAAGATCGATTTATTCTTCAACGTTCATTCGTATGTATGGCATACAATAAATTACTAGTTATTTCACTCTTTTGGCTTTTCAAATGTTATTGCTAACAAAATATTACTTTTTAACCGACTTCAAAAAAGGAGGAGGTATTAAATTCGAGTGTATTTTTTATGTTTGTTACCTCAGAACTTTCGACTGGGTGAACCGATTTTCATGATTCTTTTTTTAATCGAAAGCTGGTGCTTGTCATGAGATCCCACTTACATTTGAGCTAGATCTGACGAGTAGTTTTTGAGTTATTTTGAAGTTGTTATATTTTTCTTGGTAAAATTCAGATTATTAGAGGTCCTTTTATTTAGAGTCCACTGAAATCCATGAATATCATAATTGAGTTTTTGTTCTTATATCTTGATATATTTAATGCAAGCAAACCACTATCGCTTAGCTACGCCTATTTCTTACATTCATTCCGGTAACAGCGTTGAATCCAAAAGACTTAATTTGATTATTTCTATCTGTTCCATTTTTATGTTTATTCAATAATTGGTAAATACAATATTACGTCATACCTGCATGCCAATATTACATGTCATACCTGCATGTCATTACCAACTGACCACAGTCGTCACGTGCAAAGGAAAGAAATTAGTCATAAAATCACACTGCTAAAGGGTAAATATCTTTACGTGCACATAAAACATTCCTAGTGTGGCGTGTGGTTACTGCTTTATTTACTCACTAGCTGACCCGGCGAACTTCGTATCGCCTAAGAATGTAACAAATCAGAGATCATTAAAATCGGTACAGCCGTTCTTAGCCGTTATAGTTTCCGTGTCCTCCCTCTCCCGCTCCTGCTCCCGCTCCCGCTCCCGCTCCCACTCCCGCTCCCGCTTCCGCTCCCGCTCCCGCTACCTCTCCCTCTCCCTCTCCCTCTCCTTCTCCCTCTCCCTCTCCATTTCCATCTCTATCTCTCTCTCCGCTCCCCTCCCCTCCCCCTCCCCTCCCCCACCCCTCCCCCTCCCCCTCCCTCTTCCTCTCTCTCTCCCACTCCCGCTCCCACTCCACTCCCCTCCCCTTCCCTCTCCTCCCCGTGTTACATAATCGGGATCCGCAGAACATGCGCGAGCTGTCCGGCCGCGGGGCCAGTGATGATTGTTGCTACTCGTACAATCACGTTGTCACGTAGTTCCTTTACTACGTAATATCTTCTGAATGGAATTTCCGATTTGAGTAATTCAAAAAGTTCTCTATAGGTATTGAAACAGTTTTGAATATGAAATGATTTATTTGGATAAGGATTAATACGAAGGTATGGTTTTCATGATCTGATTTTGGTCATCTTTCTTATTAACTTTTAAAATGTAAAAAGTGGTTATAGTGACATAACGACAATAGTTGGACATATACTATCGCGAGGTTTTTTGTAGATATTGATATGTTCTATAATATTGTGGAACATTTTTTTGTTCTATCATCAATAGTTTCCGCAGCGTATGCGATGAAAAAAATTTTTAAGCAAATTTTTTCACACTTTGGTTCACGTTACTGATGTTTTAGCAAGGATCCCTAATTTTTTCTAGTAATAAATATAGCCTATGTTACTCATGAATGATGTAGCATTCTAATGGTGAAAGAATTTTGAAAATCGGTTCAGTAGTTTTTGAGTTTATTCGTTGCAAACATACAAAAATACAAAGCTTTCCTCTTTATAATAGTAAATACGTGACGTCTGGCGGCCCTGGGATCTTGCTCTATCAGGTATATTTTGATGATTTATTCCTGATCAGTAGAAGTTATGAGCTATAAAATATAAGAACTTCATCTTAACAAATCATATGATTTGCTCTTATATTTTAAAAATGAATCTTAATATTGATCTCTCTCTCGAGCAAAATTAGTATCTTCAAAATTAGAAAAAAATGTCACCATTTTATTTTCATCTGAATGAACTTTACAGGCTTTTCCACAGGTGAAATTAACTTGTAAAAACTCTCGTAAAGAACTGTCTCGAGAGAGCGTAAACTTTGGTCTCGGTTGTTAAAAATCTGAATTATTTTTATTTGTGTTTGTAACCAGATAATCTTAGTTTATAATTCAAAAACTAGCATGTAAAACAAATTATGAGCTTTTAGGTACAACAGTTGATAGTTTTATGTCATTAGTGTGTTTGTATTGTATAATGTGAAATGAGTCGGTTTCATACTAACACCATTTTTTCTGTGCTAAAACGTCAATACTAAATGTCAACATTTTGCGTTTCCGTGTGGCACAATCCGCACTTTGGTCAGGCCTGGCGCACTCCGCACTTTTGGTATGATGTTACAAATACGTGCCGCATTCGACGTATCGCACAATTTCAGAAGGGCATACATTCGTAATGTATTTCACGTCATCACAAAAAAAGGCAACCCTAACGTTATCAGAGAGGATAAGAGTTATGATTAGAAAGAGAGGCAACGTCTAGATGTCAACGTCTGTTGACGATGAGCGCTGTGCGACCTAACTTACACTCTTCTGTACTATTATGTATTCTGTGCTTTGGTATGAAACCGAATGCAGTGTACAAATTTTTCGCAACTGACAGCACAAAAAATACGCTCAGTTGCCCACAAGCATTTCTAATTAATGCTAAATTGAATTGCGTGTATAATTATTGTAATGCTCTCTTCGCTTCGGGTACCTATATCTTAGAACTCCGTACCCTTGAAGGAACACCTGTTTTCTTTATAGTTTATGGCCTTCTTTATGAATATGGCTATACATTTTTTTTAATTCAGTTCTTGAGATTAAACAAATAAAAACCTTTCGCTTTGTTTATATTAGTAAAGATGTCAAGTTTCTACACGTCTTCGTTGTTTCTACAGTCTTGCCGAGACTATTATATGAGCTCATAATTTCCGCAAAAGTCGTGAATTATCTTTAAGTTAAAAACCTGAGGACATGCTTTTGTTATTTTTAAATTTATTCTATACGTAAGCCCAGATTAATCTTCAACTGAAAAATAGCAAAGTGTGAAACGCAAATACAAGATGGCGGCTGCCGGCTATCCTTCAATCTCGGATGTGAAAGCTTCCGCTAGCGATGTTCTCAATAGTCAACTAGGTATCTATAGGTATATAAATAGAACAGAATTGAAAGCAAATGGTATCGATATGTTTTTATTGAAATGAGTTCTTTATGAAAGGATCTTTATATCGGAATGTGACTATAGAAATCAGTAAACATCTGTTATTTGGCTGTGGTATAAACGTTTTTCGGGGTCGATTGCAAATGTATTACAACTCGCAAACATAGAAAAAAGATGCATCTAAAGAAATGAAATGTAAAATTATAGAAGTAAATTTTTCTAATTTTCATCTAAAATGAATTTGTGCTAAATTGATTCAACAAAGGAAAATTTTAACAAAAATTTAACCTTGACTATAACAATAAAGTGTCATTAAAACAATAAGAATAACACCCCAACTCAGAGTCACTAACGATAACTTAAACCGCTCCTTAGTAGAGAATTTGTATGGTGATTCTTTACTAAGGAGCGATTAAAGTAACCGTTAGTAACTCTGAGTTAGGCGTAAGATACCATTCGTACCTATATTAAAAGCATTGCTGTATCAAAACGAAATTCGCTAAAACGTCTCTACACCAATATCTAGTCTAGATTTTTACAAAACTTTATCTCGAGCTTGAAAGCATCCGTGCATTAGTAAATATTAAAATTGAAAACGTCTTAGTGGAATACGAGAGAAATATTAAAATTTATGTTAGTATTACCGGATGTGCCGCCTTTAATCTCTTGAGATTTATCGTCGATTTGTGAAGCTCACTGAGATTAACGACTTTAGGGACGACTCACTGACTAGCTTACTACGAGAACTGGAGCGCACTGACCATGATGCAAATTGCTGGAAGGGATTAATGACCAAGTGTTGAAAAAGTTCGAAAAGCCCTTTGAAAAGTTCTGACAAGGCTTTACGATTTGTTGTTTTCATTTTCACTGTTTATCTTTAAGAGAATGCCAAAGGCGTTAAGTTCGCCCTTTATTTCCTACTTTAAGGTGAATGTAATAAAGAATAGGTATATAAATAAATAAACGAGTACAATACAATGATAAAGTAGTTAAAGATAAGTCTGACGTTTGAAATAAATGAACACTTCTAAAAAATCTAAAGTAGAACAGTTAGAATAAATTGTTTTATAGAACATTTTTTTGTAACAAAATAATCGTTCCACTATGCTTACTACACTTCAGGACTATAGTTGGCTTTATGTTGCTTGTAAATAAAAACGATAAAGAAGGATTTGCATATCACTGCTCCATCTCAAGATATAAAACCGCCGTCATTTGGCCTTATTTTGGCCTTGACTTAAATCGTTACCAACTGTATACCTAAGTAACTTTTTTTACAAATAGTGGGAATAATTCGTAAGTTATTTGATTCTTCACTATTAACTTTGAACGCATATCAAACATAGACTCGAATTTAGCGACTGCTAGTGATTAGTTACTGAAAATTATTATATTTAAAAATGTACTATTTTCGTATGAGAATTGTAAACATCAAGCAGACATGCATGGTTTCAATCACTCTATGAAAATTATGACAGCCTCTGGAAACACTCTATTCCGTAATCGTTCACGTCAAACGGTTAAAAATGAATGAATATGGCATTACGTCAAAAGTCACGTGCCCATTTTTTCGCACTTAAGGCAGTTTTACGTGAAAGCTTACAGAAAAGAGTTTTGTCCAGAGGCTCAGAGCTACGAGAATCACGAACTACGTCTATAGCAGTCTTGCTCGGTAAAGCGCACGAGTGATTAAGGTTTTATCTTAAATATAATTATAATTTATATTTTAAAAAGGGTTAATTTCGAAAGGGCCTGACCGAATTTGCCTAGACATTCTTAAGTAATTTGAGTAAATAGTGTAACTACTTTTAACCAGATTTAAACTCAGAAATATGATCGCGAAACGTCAGCAAAAAAGTCACAAGCATCCACTAATGGATGCTTGTGACTTTTTTGCTGAGCTATAATCTAAATTATAGCTTATAATAGTATCGAAATCGTCCTCACAGACAAGAACGTCTCAAAGGATTTACCGGGGAAATAAATTTTATTCCCCAAAATGTTGGTTTTAATACTTATTCACCCGCTAAAAGGATGTCAGGAAAATTATTTGAGCGATGTAATTTTCTTACCTGTGCTAAATATGAAAGAAAGTTCTTACAAAATTTAGTGTTTTGTTGAAGGAATTTTTCATCAACATTACTATGTAGTGAAAAAATATAATAGAATGTTTAAGAATGTAAGCAGATTATACTAGATACATTTTTTGTTTTGTGTTTGACTACAATAAGTTTTGGTGTAGGTACGAAAATTATACTAAATTTTGTTTTATAACATATTTTCTCTACATACAATCCACTCAGAATAAAGAATGCATTATTATGTAGTCCAGCTTGTAAATCTTTGTTAATACTCAGGTATAATGTATCTAGAAACCCTAATTTCGGGAAATATTATCCCCTCATTCCCGGTACCATCAAAATATATTTATTTTATCACGACAGGTGAAATTTGATTACTTTTGGATACCAGTGCCGTGTACCTGTGTTACATTTTCATTTACGGGTACTTCGGTTGGTTTTAGGCATTTAAAACAACCTTTAGACAAAAATTACCTTTTTGTTAATCAAGTATTAAATCCTAAATCGAAAAGGTTGCATTGTCATCGTCGAGAGTCGAGTCGAGTCGTGTCGGGACTTCATGCCAGACACGACTCGACTCCCGACTTGGTCCCCGCTCCTTTGTACCTCGCATTTACCGTGCATAGGTTCGATAATACTCGAGTTGTTACAACCTTACCCTGTTACAACTTTACCCAGTCTAACGGCATTGACGGCAAACACATGGACGTTCTCAATATTCTATTAGAAGCGCACTAATTGCTATAAAGATTATATAGATAGATATAGAACGACCATAACTTAATGGAAATAGCCTTGTTGTAATCCACAAAGCAGCCGTTATAATAAAATAATAAATTTTATTTTCACATTGAAAGTTTCTTTTATACTTAAATCCTCGTTATCTCCCAAATCTAATCTGAAGTAAGTTTTCTTGAAGCGACTAACTTTATTCTAACTTATCTTTGAAAGCATTTTGCAAAGATGCATGTATGTGTGATATGTGACTTGATATGTGATATTTTATTGGCATAAACGTCACTCTTCTGTTTTGGACTTCAGGTTTGAATCTTTAACGCACCTCTCAGATAGGTAGGTATTAAAATATGTGATTTGTATTAGAAATAAATGATTCCGACTTTGAATTTGTCAACCTATTTTGCCTGTTTTAAATAGATAGTCGTTATTCGAAAGCGTCGGCCGCGGTTTTTAACTTTCTAAAAATTTGTTGTACCTAACCGAATATTGCCAACCAAATTACATTTTCCATTAGTCAATGATCGAAAACAATTGCAGTCGAAAGCGGCCAAACGGCGTATGCGCCAATTGTGCCATTACGAGACAATACCTACATTCCTTTATTACCTTACATGAATTCTGGACAGTGCACAAACACCTTATTTTTATTTCATACCTGAAAATGAAAGACATTACATATTAGTTACGCAGTTTATAATTGTAAACACGTTCCGAAGTTAAGGCAATGGATTCAACTTATTAAAAGGCTTTAACCCCTATCCCTGAGGACTTGAAGATGCTAGTCTTTGTATTAAGAGTCTGCGTATTAAGAAGTCAAAACCCTTATTAAAGTTTATTAACTGGCATCTGAATCATCTGAATGTGACTAATGCGGGATCAGCAATGCGTCGGTGATTCCTTTGGTGTTACTGATGTCCATGGCGATCATGATCACTTACTAATAGAAGGCGCGTTTGTTGCATAGATTTTATTGATTAACGATGAGATTCTTAAAGATATATGTTAATAGCTGCCCGGACAGACTTCGTTCTGTCAAATGATTATTTTTTGAGATGTAAACTATCCTATCTTTCAAGTTGGATCAAACCGCACACGGTGTGCAATTTTGATTAAAATCGGTTCAGCAGTTTAGGAGTCCATCGCGGACAAACAACGTGACACGTAATTTATATATATTAAGATTTATATGAGAAACAATTGAAGTAACATGATTATTATGTTACATTCAGCTTACTATAATACATCAATGAAATCAGAGAGACAGAGAGACAGGCAGACGAAAAATCATTGTTATGAGATCTATTGCCCTAAATAAACCCCCAATAATTGTTTTCTCAAATACGAGTATCTTTCATCCACAGACGTGAATCACTCACCATTTTATTATATTTGTGAAATCTTATATTTTCTAAACTTTTACTTAAAAACTAAATTCCAATGAAAAACCGTACCCGAGGGAAACTTAAGAAATAAAAGTTTCAAAGAACTGTCCGCGTAAAAAAGGTGAACAGATTTTATTAAAAGACGGAATTTTTCATATTTTTCTCAGAAAGTAACGGCAGGATCGTTTTGTACGTGAGTTACTGCAGTTTTTATCCTGCATTTAGTGTTCTTACTTCTTAGAATGTTCGTTACTTTTGAATAGTATTTAAATTTTATATATTAATAGCCCAGTGAGCAATACTACTTTTGTCTATCCTAAGCGATGTCAGTCTGGCTGTGGTCGATAGTTCAGTGGGTTACCGCTAGATGGGTTGAAGCCACATGAAGATGAATTATTTTATTAAGATAAACCTTTAAACTGAAAACATCAACTCCAAAAATAAACTCAAACCCCGGAGCCTTTGTTATGTCTATAATCTGATTTTGCAGAAATAGATTAAGCATAGAAACCAAAACCATAAACAATAATACAACGGAACAATAACAGTATTCAAAAAGGAACAATAAACTATTTTCAAACTGAATTAATTTCAAACCGAAAGCTCATAACTAGAAGCGAAGAAACCGCGTGAAGTTCGATATTAAATTATTATGAAATGTTCATTTAAAGTTAGAGACAATAACTGCTGGCCCCGGAGAGCTCCCCTGAAGTACCCCTTACTTCCGCGTCTAAGAAAGCGAATATAACGCAATTTATAGAACAGTGCGTCAGAGAAACAACTAAATTGGACAAGCACGTGTACCCACGCTGTTGGGAAAATATTGATAATGCTCATAGTTACTTCCCACGATGCAATTGATGTTTTATTATAATACAAGTGATATTTCGACAACTGATGTACGTTTTGGTTATGTGGCTTCTTAAACAAAATATTATCCAATATTAGACTACATCTGTCATATTGAAGAATATGGCAGATTTTTGTTGTTACTCTACCCTAAAATGTCTTACTAACATTTTCAGATTCAGTGTACTTAATAGAACATTTTTAGATGTAAAACTAAGAATATTCAGAAAATTTGAACCTTTGTCGTAACTGAATTGTAAATACGAATAGCGTACTACAATACTTTTTCTATTACTTACGAATATAAAAAGCTAAAATATTTCGTAGCATGACAAAAAAAAACAAATTTGATCTTGCGAAATTCTTTTAAACAGTTTATTTTCAAACAATCTGCTATTTCATACGACGCTAGTTCTCAAGGGACTGCCTCTGTAAAGATAGAAGCGAAACATGATATTTCTGAGACTCACGATATCATTACCGGTTTGTTTTAAAGAATACCTCAAGTTTAACAAGACGTGACAAAAAAAATGTTTATAAAACTCGGTATTGACTCACATCATTTACTTGACCGAAACGAGGTCTCTATTTTATTGGTCCCTAGACGATCATGCGGCAAGACATACATTTAGCTTAGCGTCTTGCCTGCTGTTTCTTTCGCGTTTTTGTAATAATAAGTACCCTGTATTTTAAACATAAACAATATTATGATAAACAGAAGTACAACATAAATGTATAATTGTATAAACCACGTTGCAAAACTAGTAAAACATAAATGTATCTTAATCTTAATATATATAAATTACGTGTCACGTTGTTTGTCCGCGATGGACTCCTAAACTACTTAACCGTTTTTAATCAAATTTGCACACCGTGTGCACTTTGATCCAACTTGAAAGATAGGATAGCTTACATCTTAAAATAAAAATAAAAACTTTTGACAAAACGAAGCCTGTCCGGGTAGCTAGTAATTGTATAAACCACATTGCGACTACAACGTCGCAGTTGTGACCGTCTACGTCTAATGGAACGTAAACCAATTTCTTTTTTTAAAACGATCTCTTTGATGAAGAGTAAACCATTTCATCAGACAGAGACAGCGTGTGTATTGTTATGGTTGTTACGTTTATCCATTTGAATAATGTATAATTGTTTATGAATCATGGACGTTGCTTTATTCATTATTTGGGTTCCGTAGTAACTATCTGCAGATTTTAAAAAACTGCAAACTTGTAGGTATAATTTGGAAGTAATACTTATTATTTACCAAAAAAAATCATTTTTAACCGACTTCAAAAAAAGGAGGAGGTTCTCAATTCGACTTTATTTTTTATGTTTGCTACCTCAGAACTTTCGACTGGGTGAACCGATTTTGATGACTCTTTTTTTAATCGAAAGCAGTTGCATGTCATGTGGTCCCACATAAATTTGAGCGAGATCTGACAAGTAGTTTTTGAATAATTTTGAAGTCTGTTATTTTTTGTTAGTACAATTTAGATTATTTGCGTAGATGTTGTCGCCTATGCTACCCGCGTTTTAATTGATAGAGTGGATTTTATAAATGAAATTCTATGAGGCACTACTTAACTGCTCTCAGATAATAGCAATCGACAAATTTATGTTTAGTTTTGTTTTATTCCATAAAGTATATCCAGTAAATACGGTACAAAAACCAATTTACACTCTTTTCGATATGTAAACAATATAATTTTATTATTAAAAACACAATTACTAAATCCCTTACGAGTATTAAACGAATACGATAAAATAGATTGACTATTGTGTAGTTAACTTTAAAGAGATTCCAACAGTTATTATTGCTGTAGAAAAAAAGTATATATTGAGTGCGATTATTGAGAAATGGAACCGTATTATCGACCACAATAACTGAATGGATGTCAAGCTCGCTAGATGGTAGCTAGCGCTTCCGACGTCTGTCGTACGTCACTACAATACAGAGCGAAAGATAATGCTGTATTGTTAGACTACATCTTCGTTAACGTTAATGTTCATTCACCTACGCTGACTCGCTACACTACATTAACGCGTTAATAAAGTGGCTAAACTGTTGTATAACTGCGCTAGTGATGACGACCCTGTAGCCTGGTTGGTAGCGACCCTGCCTGCGCAGCGAGGGGTCCTGGGTTCGATTTCCGGCCGGGGCAGATTTTCATGTAACAGATAAATATTTGTACTCGGGTCATAGGTGTTATTGTGATGTTTAATTTGTGTTGTCCTGTCCATGCCACCAGCGACAAGGCAATCGTAGCCACTTACCATCAGGTGGATCCTCAGTACGATTGCCGGCTGTTTCCGTAAAAAAATGAACCTCCTACTTCTATTTTGGAAAACCTGCCTTGGCCTGATAAGCACAAGTGCACCACGCGCATTGTAGGATTAAGTTGTAAGATGATCGACTATTACTCATTTACTATTTATGCTAAACTCGCAGTGGTAGTTTTCTAACCTAAATGTAAATTATTCGATAGAGCACCTACATTTACTTATTTATACTTTATTTATTATTGACCTGGGTTAGGGTTAGCGAAGGACGTTCGGACTGGCATTCCGTCAGTCAACTCATGAAATGGTAAAATGTTTGTTATAGACTGATAGGTAACAATAACAAATTATTGAGTGGTTAGTAACAATAATAATAGGTATATCAGTGATCAGTTAAAATAAAACTTTATTTAATGATTTTTAACTTAATTTGGATTAAACATATTTTACTACGGATACTCACGATACATTCACGAGATTTATTTTGTAACTTCGCCGATAATTCGACCCAATTGCATGGATCGTGGTCACGGCTTAACTTATTAGAGAGCGTGTAGAGTTCACAAAGTTAACGTTTATCGGCTTACAAAATGAATATCGTGAGTACCCGTATCACATTAAAACTTTAGTTCTTTTGATTGGAATGATCAACCTACGTGTGACACCCTGCTTGTAGTTAGGTAATTGATAAAATATTATGTATTTAGCTGTTCCCTGCGGTTTCACCCGCGTTTATTTGTGGAAAAACTAACTACTAAAATATATAATGTTATATAGCCTTCCTTGATAAATGGACTATCAAACACAAAAAGAATTTTCTAATTCGAACCAGTAGTTCCTGAGATTAGCGCGTTCAACCAAACTCTTCAGCTTTATAATCTTCTTAACATATATAAATTACGTGTCACGTTGTTTGTCCGCGATGGACTCCTAAACTACTGAACCGATTTTAATCAAATTTGCACACCGTGTGCAGTTTGATCCAACTTGAAAGATAGGATAGCTTACATCTCAAAAAAAAACTTTTAACAGAACGAAGTCTGTCCGGGCAGCTAGTATTAGTATAGATTAATACTAGTCTTAAGGGTTGGGGACCCTTCCGGAATGCCCAGGAGAATGTGGAAATAATGTTCATCTGACCTTTCAGAATTCAATAATTTCCAATAATTTTCTATAGTAAAATTAATTGTCATTGTTTAAAATTATGCATACTAGCTTCCTAGCAAAATAGCCTCTCACACGAACAACATATTTATATTTCATACTCGAAATCTTCAAATTAAATGCTAGTTTAATACTCGAAAGCAGTGAGAATATTATGACTTCATAATTAACCAAGCAACACAATATTCATATTATTATATTACTGAAATGCATTTTATTGTGTTACATACCAAACATTCCGTATGAAGTTGTCTTACTTTATTACAAAAATATGCATTTGAGTTCAAATACCCACGAGAAACTTGTCGTGTTGCCCAGATACAAAAATACAGATTCTAAATATAAAATGCACTTTCTCTTCCACCGCCCATATTATTTTTAGATCAATAAAAATAAGAATGCAACATCAACAAATAAAACGAACGATAATCTTGTCGTACTGTAAAAATCACTGCCGTTTCCGTGAGGCAATAATAATAAGTTATAAACATTTAAAATATTGTGTAGTCTTTTGTGTACCCTGAGCAAACGAGCAGAGGAATTATCTTAAATTATTTATTAAATTAAAAAACTTCAGTAAAGTCGTGCTATATGTACCTACAGATAGTGTTTGCTCCCTCGTGAGTCCTACAAAACAATGTCGACTCCCCTTTGGGTCCGCTTAATTTAGAAGGTTGTGTAGGCTACCAGACGGGTTCGGCTGGATCGCGGGACTGATAAATTTAAGACTGATTTTCGAACACTCTAAATTTCGTCTGAGCTTAGTACAATCACAAACTGATCTTTTAACTGAAGCATTGAACACGACCGTTCAGGCCGAGAGGCGTTTGAGCAGAGAGCGGGAACAGATTAAAGAGAAAACACTGAACAATAAAATTTTATTAGAATACATTATTACGGCTTCGTACTGATTTTATACAGATAAATCATTTCGTGTATAGAGTAATGATTACATGTGAATTTGCGTGAACAGATAGTAAGTACAGAGTGTGCGTTTTCCGTTGAGGCAAATCCATCTCCCATCAATCATTGAGTCCACTCTCCACTCACAAAAATCTCAAATCTTGACGATTGAAAGTAGAGTTGACGGAGACAATCAAGTAATGAATCTACTAAATTTAATCAACTGGAAAATATTTAATAATCAAAATAAACATTATTGCAGACATGGAAAATTTTATCACATAGAAATTTGTTTCAAAACTAGATCTTGGTGGTAGTGAGCCAATCTAGGTGATAGCTAGTGGTCCTATCTTGGTAGTAGTGGTCTGCATAATGAACGAGGTCTGTAGTCGACAATGCAGACTTTTATGCGACACATAAATGTTTTTTCTCCGGTCACGGGTGTTTATTATGTTTCAGCTGTAAGCCCAGGCCACCCTCGACTAAGGTTACCGAATCCGAAAACAAGATTTCCTGGCAAAATGACTTTGCAAGTTTCCTATTTTGTTACATTTATGCTAGATACCCAGTGCCAGCAAAAATATCTAATTGAGATAATTGAGTTATTTATCTATTGTTATTTTTTATGATTTATGTATATTACTTATCTGTGGGCCTTTCATCCATATCCGATCAACCGTTTTTGCGTGATTGCGTGACAAACATCCAAACATCTAAACTTTCACATTTATAATATTAGTATGTAATTCTTATATTATGTCCTCTTTTTTTCAATTGCTGTCCATTTCCCTTGCTTCCCTGGCAGTAAAATTATAATACGTCTGGAACATCCAGGCATTGGGTAACCCTAAACACAGCAGAGTATTCTATAGCAAACATAGAGATAATACTACTAGACTAGGCAAGGTATCTGAGCATAGTGAGCATATGTAAGTGAAACCGTCACGCTGCGAAGAAAGGCAGGAGGTAAACCTATCCTTGTCTTACTTACGAGTTACGCGAGTCTCCTTGGTCTCTTTCTCTTTCTAATAGCGTGACGCAAAAAAGGCCCGCTTGTCTAGTCTAGTAGTATTATGTCTATGATAGCAAACGTGGGTGTGTACGCGTTTAGGCTTGACATATTATGTAAATATAGGAAGACAGAAGAAAATAATTACGTTCAGTTGTTGACATACAAAAGCTTTACATTGTGTAACATTTACTGACTCAAATACCACTTGAATGAGTGAACGTAAAAAATTACGTGAGCTTCGTTCTACACCACATTATCGAGCTCCAGGTAACATTTCATTTGATTCCAATCTGAATTGATAGTTTTTCTTTGACCACTGTCCTTGTCATTGTATTAGATTTGTTAGAGCTCTTTATTGTGCTGAGTATAATGTAATTTTTCTTACAAAGCCAAGGACAGTTAGGTACTGTCTATCGAGAGATAAGGCGTTACCTACTTATCTAAACACGCGGTAGCGTGTAAGCCAATTTTCTAGCTAACAGAATTGGCGAGCAGCACCGTGTGTAATATTACACGAACCATTTGGAGCCACTTTTGACCACCTCATAACTCAAAAACTATTCAACATAAACCTGTCAAATTTGGCTGATTTATTAAGACTTGCGAAATACATAGGTGTTCCAAATTTCATAAACACATCTCAAACGGTTATTTAGATATTAACGTCCAAAAATCGAGAAATTTAACACTGACTGACCTATAGATCAAAACTATATCCAACTTCCAGGTGACCTAGAAAGTTAAAATTTGGCATGCAGATAGGTAGTCGGGTGAATACAAAGGAATAAATCTGAAAGTAGTAAATTTTTATCATTTTATGATAATTTTTCAAAAACTTGATTCTATTAGGAACACTTACTTATAACGCCTGAAATTTGACAGGTGGTCATTATGTGGAATATTTAACGAGTGGAATACCACTCTTAAGTTTTTTTAATCGAAACATATCAGTTTTAGTACTTCGTGAAGCTTTCAACGGGGGAAGATGTTCAGTGTCCCAAGTGCCTGTTGGAAGTGCATAGCAAGTAGTCATCGAACACAAACTACTTATCTATATCTATACTAATATTATAAAGAGGAAAGCTTTGTATTTTTATATTTTTGTATTTTTGTATTTTTGTATGTTTGCAACGAATAAACTCAAAAACTACTGAACCGATTTTAAAAATTCTTTCACCATTAGAATGCTACATCATTCATGAGTAACATAGGCTATATTTATTACTAGAAAACATTAGGGATCCTTGCCAAAACATCAGTAACGTGAACCAAAGTGTGAAAAAAATTGCTTAAAAATTTCTTACATCGCATACGCTGCGGAAACTATTGATGATAGAACAAAAAAATGTTCTACAATATTATAGAACACATCAATATCTACAAAAAACCTCGCGATAGTATATGTCCAACTATTGTCGTTATGTCACTATAACCACTTTTTACATTTTAAATGTTAATAAAAAAGATGACCAAAATCAGATCATGAAAACCATACCTACATATTAATCCTTATCCAAATAAATCATTTCGACGGGCCCCAAGAACAAAATCGTATCTGCAAAATTATCAAATTACAGTATGAAGCTTAGAAGTTCTGTGGAAATACAATCATTTACTATTTACGCAAATAAAGACGATTTTTGGAAAATCATAGTAAAAGCTATTCAGGAACTTTGTTTTTTTATTTCTACATGTTTATGATGACTCTAACTTTTATTTTAGGCTAAAATTAATTCTTATAATATTATAGGGATTTGTTCTTCGGAACTACCCAGCACTTATCTAAATATACGATTTTGTTTTAGGAAATTGGTTAAAAAATTTGTAACCCATGTGTACATGTGATGTTTTTCTCCGAGAATTTAGTCGACAGTACAGCAGTATGTGCAAATTTATATTAAAGAAAACACATTTATTTTTAATAATCATAACTTTAATTTAAGAGTTGGAACAGTGGAAACTTCGTTACAATAAAACGTCAAATTGCTGTTAAAATTCTCTCATTATTACTAGGTAAATCATCATAAAACATTATAGAAAACAAACTGTAAACTAATTTAAACTAATAAATAACAAAAAATAAAACAATTACTCTTATTTGGGGCCATCCATAAATAACGTCAAACTAATGACATGACTTTTTGACCCCTTCCCCCGTCCTTGTCACAGCTAGTCACATTTGTGAGACCTCCCCCCCTTGTGTGACGTCACATATTATGAAATTGTACACCTAGAAATAATTAAATTAAAACAGCAATTCCGAAACATTTACATACCAATAATTATTCGGTTTTGAAATGTGACGTCACGAAATTTAGGGCTCCCTCCCACCCCTTGTCACACAATGTCACACTACATTGACCCCCTCCCCTCCCCCTAACGTGTGACATAATTTATGGATGGCCCCTTTTGATTTTTATTTACAATTTCACGATATTGACGCGCAGTTTTAGCCTTTGCTGTGTATACAGTGTCATCAAACCATTCATTATACAGTTTGTACATTTGGGTTATAGTGAGGCTGCCATCAAGACATAACTTAGTTTAATCCTTGCGAATAAAATGCGATACAACAGGAAAAAAAGAATTTGTGTGGTCACATACACTTTTTGTTATGTCATCATCAAGAACAGAATAATGGTGCTTATGTTGTCACCGATAATCTTCCTCAATATCAGCGATGCTATCGTATCTTTGGAATGTTCTCTTGAGTATATTTTCACTAACAGCAAGAGGTTGTAAAAACATTTTCTTACAAACATTGATAGTAGTTTTGTCTGTGCCAGAAGATATGAGTGGTAGGAAGTATTTAAATTATACTGACGATTATTGGGAGTGCTACGGTTTAAGCATCGATTCTTTACTGTTTTTTCACATATTTTGCAACATAACTCCACTTTTTCTTTTTCTCTACTTCCTAGCTTTCAAAATCTATTGAAACATTCAAGTCTTTGTTTTTTTTTTGTTTATTCATACAAGTACAGGGCTTTCCCACAACTTTTTCACCAACTACCTCGCTTTGATTTTTTTTTTCACGTCAGACCAACCTTGCTTATGTATCAAGTGTTTCTCTGATCTATGCTTCCGCGTCATTTCTGGTATAAAGTTCGATGCGCTAATGTTTAGGTTTTGAACTGAATTAATCAAAATACTATGATTGGGGCAAAAATAGTCATTATATTTCATGTGTATCTTCACGGGGATAGGCATTGGAGTAACTAAAACCATATGTGACGATGGCGGCATAGAAATTCCAGGATCTTCAAATTCTTCAATGTAAACAGCTGATGAGTTAATGAAACTAGAGGTTACTTCTATGTTCAATGGTGTAAGTACTTGGCCAGGATGTGAGATTTGAACTAAATGAGCAGGTAGTGAATCAAAATGCTCGCAGGTGGTCTAAAAAGTACCGGTGGTAACTTCGTGTTGATAGCCTTAATACATTTTTGTGTGAACATTTTCATCAAAAATACGACGTCAATATTATTAGCTGCTCGCGGCAAAGGACACGTGTTGGTATTACGTTGACCGGCAGATCCTGTCAAAATGCAAATAAAAATGTATATAATTCGTTTGGTATAATATTTAAACATTATTGAATTACATAAAAAATATATAAATTTTCTTAAAAAGAGCTTAAATTACATACTTTTGAGTAGAACAAGCACGCATGTTAAAACTTACACGACAAACAAAATCGTTTATTTACATATGACAACATTTTTTGGGTACAGTTTCGTAGAACAAGATCGTATGTGCTTAAGCGATGGATGACTTCAAACTGATTTTTGTCAAACAAAAACTTGTGTGAAAATACTGAGGTAAAATTAAATACACCACAATTAAGTCGTATGGTATAGTCTATAAATAGTTAAATGAAATGTGTTAATTATTCAAGAACAATCAAATGGTTTATATATTTCTGTAGAACAACAGTGTAAACTAACAAACGACGAAAAGTTATGCGTTTTGGGTAATTTTGTTTAATTACTTCCTAGACTTTTAACGTAACACCTAAAACTATTATTTAATTATCTTATTAAAAAAAACAATACATGTATTTCTTACCTTGTTTTGAGATTTCTTCGTCCTCGTTAGTACAAGTAGTTGGATCGTCCCTAATTTTATTCAAAAGAAGGGCTAAATTTAATATTCTTCTCTTTCTATTATACCCCAGACATTGTAATAGTCATTTATTTACACACGAAACCTGAAATTATGATATTAAACCGAATTCTCGAGGAATTCTTGATATCTTGCTAAAAAATCCGACTTTGCCGAGTACAAACACGTGAATGACGTTGGGTCGCGGCACGCGCGCTTCTGAGTGTAAAGAACAAGCTCGTATATGTAAATACATGTTTGTTCGCTGGAGTACATTGTAGATAAGATGATGTTCGCTTGAGTATTTCAAAAAATAAAAGACCTCTAAATATAAAAAAAATATTTCCATGTAGCTTTTTGCGTGTTTAATACGAATTAATAATAAAACAGATTTCGTCTTAACTTTCCATAAGATTTTGTTCTTGGGACCCGTCGATTTCATATTCAAAACTGTTTCAATACCTATAGATAACTTTTTGAATTACTCAAATCAGACATTCCATTCAGAAGATATTACGTAGTAAAGGAACTACGTGACAACGTGATTGTACGAGTAGCAACAATCATCACCGGCCCCGCGGCCGGACAGCTCGCGCATGTTCGGCGGATCCCGATTATGTAACACGGGGAGGGGAGGGGAGGGGAGGGGAGGGGAGGGGGGGGGGGGGGAGGGGAGGGGAGGGGAGGGGAGTGGGAGAGAGAGCAGGAGCGGGAGAGGGAGAGGGAGAGGGAGAGGGAGAGGGAAAGGGAGAGGGGGAGGGGGAGCGGAGGGGAGGGGAGGGGAGAGGGAGAGGGAGAGGGAGAGGGAGAGGGAGAGGGAGAGGGAGAGGGAGAGGGAGAGGGAGAGGGAGAGGGAGAGGGAGAGGGAGAGGGAGAGGGAGAGGGAGAGGGAGAGGGAGAGGGAGAGGGAGAGGGAGAGGGAGAGGGAGAGGGAGAGGGAGAGGGAGAGGGAGAGGGAGAGGGAGAGGGAGAGGGAGAGGGAGAGGGAGAGGGAGAGGGAGATGGAGAGGGAGAGGGAGAGGGAGAGGGAGAGGGAGAGGGAGAGGGAGAGGGAGAGGGAGAGGGAGAGGGAGAGGGAGAGGGAGCGGGAGCGGGAGCGGGAGAGGGAGCGGGAGAGGGAGGACACGGAAACTATAACGGCTAAGAACGGCTGTACCGATTTTAATGATCTCTGATTTGCTACATTCTTAGGCGATACGAAGTTCGCCGGGTCAGCTAGTAACTAATAAGAGTATATTCGACTATCGTATTTATTATTATTATGTATCTCAATTTGGATCTCGGGTCCAAGATGTAAGCGGACCCGGTATTTTGGAAGGCTTGCGTGGGGACATAGGTCCAACACGTAGAGGCCCCTTTGAGAAACATTATTGTATTGCTGCGTGGTACACATGGCGGATATCATCTTCGATTGCACAATTTGATACATCCAAAAATGATCTCCGCCATGTGCACATAAACTATTTTAAAATAAAAATCTACGTAATAATACTAATGGGCTATTGGGGTGGGATTTCGATTATTATTACGATACTATAAATGGGATTTATTATTCATTAAACTGAACACCACTGTTGATGTTTAAGACAAAAATAATTAATCAGTAACGTTGTTACTGATTTGCCGATAGCGTCAATAGATGGTTAACGATTACGTCAATAGATGGCGTTGACCAACTTTGTGAATCACGCTAACGAGTGTATTTTGTAGTTTTTATAAATAAACAGTTGGTTGTTTCCTCTTTAAGAAATATATCTTATTACAAGTTATCTAGACACGTGGAGCGTGTCAGCCAATTTTCTAGCTAACATTGGCGAGCCGCACCGTGTGACGTGTGTAATATTACACGAACCATTTGGAGCCACTTTTGACCACCTCATAACTCAAAAACTATTCAACATAAACCTGTCAAATTTGGCTGATTTATTAAGACTTGCGAAATACATAGGTGTTCCAAATTTCATAAACACGTCTCAAACGGTTATTTAGATATTAACGTCCAAAAATCGAGAAATTTAACACTGACTGACCTATAGATCAAAACTATATCCAACTTCCAGGTGACCTAGAAAGTTAAAATTTGGTATGCAGATAGGTAGTCGGGTGAATACAAAGGAATAAATCTGAAAGTAGTAAATTTTTATCATTTTATGATAATTTTTCAAAAAATTTATTCTATTAGGAACACTTACAGTTTAAAGTGATTCGAAGTATTGTTTCCAAATTTATTATGGCACGTTATCTCATCGAACACAAACTACTTATAACTAATAAGAGTATATTCGACTATCGTATTTATTATTATTATTGCTACTATAGTATCGTATCGTATTTATTATTATTATAACAGACTGCGATTTAGTATTAATTATTATTTCAATATTTAGCGGACATGAATAGTAGAAGATCATTACTTATAAATAATGAAGTAATAGGTATTTTGGACCACGGTGCACTAACTACGGATTTAGTTGAAGGGCACTATTACAGTTCATGTATAAGGTAACAAAATTAATCAGTAACGTTATGAATAAGTACCTACTAATAATTTCTGTACAAAAAGTAATGATATCCCATCAAAAACATGAATGTAAAATAAAAGCCAATTTTAAAAAAAAGAATTGAGATCTAAATGGGTGCCAAGTTCTGTGTAGAAAAGCCTAAAATTTTAGTCACAAGAACATGTAATTCAAGCTTTACATTTGAATTGGCTAGTTTTCATTAGTTAGCAACCAACAAACCAAATTTTAGAAAAGTAACATAGGTCATCAACCTAACAGACTTAACAAAGATAATTATACAAATATAATATTATAGCCTAGATAGGTACGTGAAAACTAACCAAGTCAAATGTGGAGCTTGAATTACATGTTCTTGTGACTAAAATTTTAGGCTTTTCTACACAGAACTTGGCACCCATTTAGATCTCAATTCTTTTTTTTTAAATTGGCTTTTACTTTACATTCATGTTTTTGATGGGATACTTACTTCTTTATACTTTATATTATTCTTTATACTTACTGATACTTATACTTATACTGGTTAGCTACTGATACTGATCAGTAACTAATTTTAAGGTAATGTAATGGGTGTATAAAAAAAAGATTTTAAGGTACTGCTCATAATTAAGTGAGCCATTTGTTCCCACCAAGAAATAGAAAAATTTACTTCGCTTTAGACTCTAGAAGTATCTACATATATGCCTACTCAATTAAAATCAAACCGTGAAGTTTGGCTGTGACGATTATTTCAAAATATCCATTAAAATATACCTACGTATATTCTCATTCATACATTACATTAAAAATGGGTTCCATTTACAATTCACCTACCCATTTTCATTCTATAAGTGACGTTCTCAATTGAAATGTGAGCCCACAACCACCCTCTAAGCCTTTCAATTCAAGCTTTCTAAGTGAGAGCTTTGATGATCTGTAATCAAGTTGGGCGGGCTGGTCTGTAACGACCTGCTCGAAGGTTCACTGACCCTTCATCTGGAGTTATATTGCTCGAGAGAGAAGTGACCCGGATACAGTAATAAGTCCTCTTTATTTGCACATCAGAGTTACGGGGAAATAAACAAAGAATAAATGAGTAAATAGATACTCTTGATTGCACACAATGAAATCTGAAATATAGATATGAGTCTGCGTTTGAAGTAGGTAGGTATACACTTCAGTATAAAATATCCGTCCAGTTTATTGGAAGAAATCGAGGCAGAGTATTCGAACAGATTAGACGTTTGCGAGTGATCCTTAACATTGTTTTGTAAACGGTTTTATTTACCTTACCCCGTTTGTGTGGGTCAAATCTCGCAGGCTTCATTATAATAGATCTACTTCCTATTTTCCTAAGGAGTTGAAATTTTACAAACTGTGATGTTTAATTTTTAATTGACATTAAAAAAGGAGGAGGTATTCAATTTGACTGTATTTTTTCTTGTTTGTTACCTCAGAACTTTCGACTGGGTGAACCGACTTTGATGATTCTTTTTTTTTAATCGAAAGCTTGTCACGTATCTACTTAGATTTGAGCGAGATCTGACGAGTAGTTTTTGAGTTATTTTGAAGTCGATTAATTTTTATCAAGAATTATTGTTATAATATGAACTGATACAACACTCAGATATGATGGACAAGTAATCACTCAAAGATAAAACCGAATCTTTGCATAATTTCCGCCACTAATGGACTATTCAATCCGAATTCATTCACTCATTGAGCGCGACAGAATCGCTTCGAAATTATAACGGCTTTATATAAAACCAAAGATTTATATTATAGAACAGTGATGCATTTGTCATTTGTGATTTAGCGAACCCATAAAAGCGAGTTCCCTCGTCATCCACATTGTCTAGATTGTCTGGAACAGATCCCGGTTTAGCGATAACACTGTCTTTTGTAGATACTTTAAATAATAGGCCTTGTGCACTTTAGGTACGTATTATATCTAATTGTGTATTGTTGTCCTATTTATTAGCGTACTAGCTTTTGCCCGCAGCTTCGCTGCTTCGCCCGCGGAATTTTACTAACGCCATCTATTAACAATGGCAGTGATAGCCTAGCGGTAGAACGTTGGTCTCCCGAACGAAGGGGCCCGAGTTCAAATCCTGGCACGCACCTCTAATTTTCAAATATTATGTTAATTATCAATTGCTTCGGTGAAGGAAAACATCGTGAGGAAACCTGCACACCGGAGAGTTCTCCATAAAAGTTCTCGAAGGTGTGTGAAGTCTACCAATCCGCACGTGGCCAGCGTGGTAGACTATGGCCTAACCCTCACATTCTGAGAGGAGACCCCGAGCCCAGCAGTGGGACAGTTATGGGTTGTTGCTTTGCTTTGCTTTGCATCTATTAACGAAATCCGGAACTAAATATCTAGTAACTAACAAAATATCGATCTCCCCATGGGGATGTTTTACCGCGGTAAAAAGCCTACGTTACTCTCCACCCTCCTCACTAACTCTACACACAAAAACCATACCATATAACAGCTTCATTGCGACGTGAAAGACGGACAAACAAACAAACACACTTTCACATATATAATATTAGTAGGGATAATAAACAGTTGTAAGTAAAATAAATCAACTAAAATTCTAATCCTTAAGTTTACGGGTATGTTTCAGAGTAACAGCGACTCAGGTGAACCACTTAGTTAGGTTCACGGCACCACATTTAAATATTACAACACTTAGACCATCCAGTGAAGATCATCCTATTTATTTATTAAAAGAAGGAAACTGACATAATTATTACACTGTGAACAGAACTTTACTTTAAAAGAGAATTTTCTTAATATTTTGTCCACAATTTTATTCGCATTCACAAACAGAAGTTCATTGACCTCAGTCACCAGTGCCTTTCGAGCCAATCTGATAACACTGCGAATGGTCCAACCTTATTGTTGAAACTTTTGCTTTTAAAAGTTATGAAGGGTTAATAAATTGATCTTACAGTCTTGATAATTTTAAGTTAGGACTGAATTTATATTGATTAAGAAGATAATAGCTGACGTAAAACAACAAAATTAACAAATTATTGTTAAATGTTGAGTTATACCTTCACAAAAATATAATTATTGCAGTTATTTATTAACATTAAAGATTTTTTATTTAGGTTATTTATTTCACGTTTGTCCGTGAGTTTGTTCCCCATTATCTCAAAAATTACTATTGATTTGGATGTGGTTTAAAGTGTTTCTTTTTAATGTTGTAGTTTTATATTATATTCTGTTCTAAAATAAAAACGATATTCTTTTTTACAGAGTTCTCTCTAAAATGTTGTCTTAAAAAGTAAGATAATAAGGCGAAGTAAAAAAAAAAAACATTTTTTTATTACTTTATCTGTAACTTACTTTTTAAATTAACAATAAATCATTCAAAGTGATTGAGAATTGGGGTCGAAAACTAAGAGTACATCACTAAAATTTAATAATTTATTTATTTTTAATACAGCGCGGCGGTTTGCTCTGATATGAGTTATGAGTATGACCAATATCCATTAGTAACTAACTCTCTCTCTCTAACTGCTCTATGACGGTGAAGCAAATAAAAGTTCCCTCATTTAACCCAAGCTCCAAGAGGATTAACTTGGAAAACTTCATGTGTGACGTAGAACATTTTTACTTCAAATGTGAACTTCCTTGTCGTTTATTTTGTAAGGCTTAAGTGCTTTCATAGTTCGAACAAACTTGGAAAAGTGTAAGTCGGCTATTTACTGATGTCTCTCTTGCCCAGTAGATAGAGGCCAGGTGAGCAAGAAGTCTTGGGTTGAATTCCTGGCCAGGAAAACATTGATGTAACAGATGCACGTTTTTGTCGAATTTGGTTAGGTATTTGTCGTGTTTCATAGGTAAATCGCGACACTAACGCTATTACGAAGGTGTATATGTAAGAAATTATTAATTTGACTAACTCTGTAGTAGCAAGGACGTTATTGTGGATAATATTTTAAATCATAAATTCAATTACGGAGAAATGGAGGAGTTAAAATGTTTTTTTATTCTCATTTTGACCTAATCACAACACAAATGTGGATGGATCCCTAAGGTAAGGGCCTCGGGAAACCAAGAAAACGTGCATCGTTGCCATTGTTGAAAAAAATGTAGCTGCTTTAAAGGAAAAAAACTCGAATATCGCGGTAGTTCAAAGGTGATTTAGCTTTACCGTATATGCGAGTTAATGCGAATCTTAAATGTCTAACAGGCCTCTTATCGTCCAAAAGCGAAAAATGTAATGTTGAAACCATTGAGGTACTATACATAGAGAAGCTATCTCAAACAAAATGTGTGTTCCACCGCCGGCTTGCCCTCCGTTCTCTTTTCAAACTAGAAGCCTCGTTTGCACACTTGCCATAGAGTAACTTTGTATATGACACTTGTCGAACCAAGACAAGCACGTCACCGACTCCAAATCTTTACAAGCTCTTACTCCAACTTTATTTAACGTGCAAAAGCGTTTAAACGATTTCAAACGTAATTACCATTGATTCGTGTCAAAAAATCCAACACTTTAAATTGGTCACAAGCGTCGCGTCGGCAAGCTTATTTAGTCCATTAACACGCTAGTGGCTTGCCAAGTTCAAACGCTCCTTATGATTTTTTCATTCAAAATGGCGGGAACATAGCTCAATAATTTAATTAAATTCGTTTTAGTTAATTTAAGTTAAGATTTTGTTTTCTTACTGATGATAAAGTGATAACATTATCTTTTTTGTTTTTTGTCGTGCAATTGTGACACATTCTTGTTACGCACGACGGCATTTTTTCAGTTTTTTCATAAACAATTTTGTCATGCGGCCGCAATGAGCGCAGCCGAGTGACAGCCGAGTGACAGAATGAAATGCAGCCGGCCGGCTGCAATGCACACCCCCGAACCCAATGTTCGCGGTGTCTGTTCTATACGCTAGTAATATTAATTCTATGGTTGAAACAAAGGAAATTCAAAAATAGGCACCGGCCGGCACAGCCTTCTGGCTAGAACCAAAAAAAAGTGAACTTTATCAAATCAATTCAAGTTGACTTCGGCAACAAACCCCGTAATATCACTTGTTATGGACATTTATTAAACGAGAGTTTTCGAACAAACGGTCAACTTCAGTGGACGGGAGGCCTGTTTAATTAAATAAGGATCAACTATGGACGTTCGTGGAATATTAAAGACGGATTTTCAGGAGCATTGCTGAAAGTAACTAGATAAGTTTGTTTGAGGCAAAAGGACGTGTTGAAACGAAAATAATATCTGTAATGTGGATGTGGTCGTCGGGTCGCCTTTTTATGCTAATAGGCAACAAACGAGCAAGATCATGATATTTTGATCTTAAGCGATTATGTTAAAAGAAACAGTGGAAGCTTGTAAGAGTATTTTTGGTTGACAAACAAGTTTGTACAGATCGTCTACTTTAAAAATGAACAAAATGTGATTATTACAACCTTTAACAAATAAAAAGGAAATGTATATAAAATTTCAAAAGGTAAACCGAATGAAAATCAGAATCAATTCCACTTGGATCGCCGACGCAAAGCCGGCTCGACACGGAAACATTGAATTCTCCCATCTGATCCATCGTTTGTGTTCCAATCTCAGATTCAGCATTCCATCCTTATACTTTTTCAAAAATATAACAGCAAGTAAGTATAACAAATCTATATTTGTTATACTCACAATAAAAACTTGAGATAACGTTTATATCTTTGATTCGTTCGTTATTGTGATTCTTTCTTAAGTGTTATACACTAATAGTAATATGTGCTTTTACTAACATGCATTGAACTATTATTAATAACGTAGCTTGCATAGTTAGGGATTTCTTCATAATTATCTTTTTAATAGTGAAAAGTTATGTCAACTTACTTTACAATTTTGGTGGGATCCACTGTTTATCTATACTAATATTATAAAGAGGAAAGATTTGATTGTTTGTTTGCATTGAATAGGCTCCGAAACTACTGAACCGATTTGAAAATTTTTTCACTGTTGGGAAGCTGCACTATCCCCGGGTGACATATGCTATATTATATTTTCAAAAAAATTAAGGATCTTTAATAAAACTCTAATAATTTAACGCAAGGTGTAAAATAATCTAAATTTTACTAACAAAAAATAACCGACTTCAAAGTTACTCAAAAACTACTTGTCAGATCTTGTTCAAATTTATGTGGGACCACATGACAAGCACCTGCTTTCGATTAAAAAAAGAATAATCGAAATCGGTTGGCGTGATATTGAGTTATTCGTCAATTTGTCGCGAACATTCTTAATACAAAACGACTTATGTGGTTTTCTCATGGATGCCATTGTCAGCTTTCTATAAAATTTATGTGGGACCACATGACAGCCACCAGCTTTCGATAAAAGAAATCATCAAAATCGGTTCGCCCAGTCCAAAGTTCTGAGGTAACAAACATAAAAAAAATACAGTCGAATTGAGAACCTCCTCCTTTTTTGAAGTCGGTTAAAAATTAGAAAACCGAAGCAAAGCGGCTGCTCGTGTAAAATAAACAAATATAAATGTAAATCACCATTCCCAAAATCATTTCCACAAGAAACACGTCACCGTCGACATGCAATAACTAACTACTTGAAATACACCGAAGCACACCGACCCCTCAATGGTTTCTCGTTTACTCTGACGACCCTCTCATACGTTTTCATGCCTGCGATTTGACATTCCAGATTCCTTAAGATAAATCGGTCACCGGCCCCAGCTGTCACTTGGAATATTGGAATGCTTTTGACCCATTAGTTTCAGAAGCATAATTTTCTGTGTGACATTCTTTTAGAGATCGATAAAGTCCAGATGGCGGACAGGATTTTGAAGTTATACTTCTTTAGGCGCATTAAGAAATAAATGGAAAAAATGATGAGAGTGAAAAAGGGGAGGAGAGGGGGTTAAATATATAATTAGTACATGCACCCTTTTGTTTAGGGCGAGTTCGACCAAACGTTTAATAAATGTTCCTGCAAATAAATATGTCATAATATGACAGTCAACTTGTAACTCGACAGCGGAATCCGCGATGAGTGTCAATTTTGGCAAGGAATTTTGACACTCATCGCGGATTCCGCTGTCGAGTTACAAAACAGAATAGCCTTGCAGGCCGAGGTCTTAGCCTAACAGGGCCACAGAGGTGCCCTTAAAATACTCGCAACCCCTTTGTCGTGAAGAGGGCCAGCTCCTTTTCTCAAATATTGTCTTCTCGACTCAGCCTTTCCCCGCTCGCCCCGCTCGCCCCGCTGCACAATGGGGATTTTAGACATTGTAGTATTTTATCAGGTATATATTTAAAAAAAATTACCGCATTTGGTTTAGAAACGCCTTCTCTAGGCATTTTTGAAACAAACCATGTCTAAAATCCCCAGTGTGCGCTGACCGCATGAAATTGTAAAGGCCTATTTAAGGCTAACATCAACTGTACATTTTGAATAAAATATAATTTTGGCTAGAACACGATGCTATTTAAGTCTTTTTTATGTAAATAACCGGCAAACGAGCCGACAATCTTCCCGATGGTAAGTGGCTATCGTCGCCCATGGACATCAGCAACACCAAAGATATCACTGATGCGTTGCCGGCCAAGAAAGAGAAGGAAAAGAAAGGAATAGTCTTAAATTAAAATTTTAAAAACCCCCGACAGTTTTATTCACTCTAAACAGAGCTAAGAACAATCTCGATTAAGTCACCCTTCAGACAAAAAAACTAGATGAAAATCGGTTCAACCGTTTCTGAGCTACGATGCCACAGCCACAGACTGACATACAGATACACAGATACGTCAAATTTATAAAACCCCTCGTTTTTCGTCGGGGGTTAAAAACATACAGTAATAAGTTGAAATTAATCCCTCAAGTCGATGAAAAGTTATCCATCCAAAAAAATATTTATTTATTAATCGTATCAAGCAATACCTGGCCTAAGACAATATTTACGATACAAGTTCGATACGAAAACAAAATGAAGGAAATGAATATCCTTTTTGAATAAATCAATTTATCTTTGTTCAATTGTACCGGAATGGCTTTGACTGACTTTTTAATGAAATTGGTTATTGCGTAAGGATTTAACATTTAATAAGACTTCAGAATGAAACCTAGACGATAAAATCTCAAGTGAAAATTACCTTAAGTACCTTACCATTAAGTATACGGGTGAATTTCCCAAGTGCATTTTTGAGACGGCGAGGTTGAAAATTAATGTGTGGAGGTAAACTACAATTATGTATAATTTTATATAGGTAGTTTAAATAGTGATCTACATGATAGTAAAGTATTCAGATGTATTTAGTACATAGATTCTTAATAAAAAAATATCTAAGACCTAAAATCTAATTCCGGTGTACTGTCCGACCTCCATTTATTTACATATTTTATAAATTTAATTTTTTTTTGGTAAATAAATTTTATTAAAAAGGAATATTTTCTAGAAATACATTAAATAACACAACTAATATATATTTACGGAGTAATTTAAGATAGTGCAACAGCTCTTAAAACATCTTTTAAAAATGTCCTACAAAAAAAAGCAATACCGGTGGCGCATTTTGTACACTTCATATCTTGTTACGAAACGATTTGGAAGACACCTTACTGGCTCTCCCCGCACCGTTCAGTTGTGCTCTTGCAAACTGCGTATTAGGATGACCGACTGGCTGCGTAATTTTCCTGCCAAACACGTAAGTACTCACTGCGGTGGCGCAGGAATACAAAATCATCCAATTCCGATGTCAGGTATAATAATAAAACTACAAAGCAGATTATCAAGAAATTTTATGGAGGCTTCCATTAAAGGTTTTCAGCCATAATTGTGAAATAAAAGTTAACCTGAGAATAACGGTGTTCTTTAAAATTCAAGTTTTGACTCTAATTCTAAGTCCGGTGGCCTAATCTCGGTGGTTCCGGTGGCAAATCAAAGCGCATAGGGACGTGTATAGACCAATGCCGATAATTTTTGAAATGAAAAAAAATAATCATAGGATGAAACTCATTGCAAAAGGAAGAGGATATAACGAAAATTAACGGAAAAATAATTTATGAGGTTACGGTTTACGGGTGATCTGAGCTCGGGAAGTGGGGGAGGGCGGGGTTAAGGGTAAAAAAGAGTTTATCTCAATTTCCGGCAAAACTACAAGTCCTGTAGAAAAACGTTACATAGCAATGTTGTAGGTAATAAAATGATCTACAACTTTTTTATTTACACTTTTTTTACGTAACCTCAAAATTTTTCACGAAATTTGGTGAAAATGAAACGACAACTATTTTCGCAAAAAATTTTCGGATTCGAGTTTTAAGTTTTTTTTTGTCATTCATTGTGTACAATTTTGAGCTAATTATCAAAATTTACACTTTAATTAATCGAAAAACGTAAGATTTCATGTTACTTTGTTAGACAAAACAATTACAAAAACATAAAGATTGCAAAAAACATGCGAAAATAGTTGTCGTTTCATTGCATTTTCGGACAACATTTATCATAGTAATTTATAGTTAGTAGTTAGTAGTAGTAGTAGTCGTTAGTAGTTTATAGTTTTTTTTATATACCATTAGAAAGTAGAGATTCCAACGAACAAAAATCTCACTGATTTTTTTTTTAATAGATATTTTGACGTGAGAGTTTAGATTGAAAATTAGGTTGCTTTTTCGATGTTAAGTCAAAATAAGGTGAAAAAAGAAATATTTTAAATCAAAAATATTACAGTATGTTAAGGACATACAACGGTAAGTTTTCACTAAACTTCGTGATTATTTTTTTTGTAAAAGATAAAAATAAAAAACTAAAAACTTGGTTATTTGAATTTTTCACATAAATTTTGACTTGTAGTTTTGCTGGAAATCGAGATAAACCGTTTTTTACCCTTGAACTCCCCATCCCCCCTCCCGACCTTAGATCGCCCGTAAATTATTTTTCCTTTAATTTTTGTTATATCCTCTTCTTTTTGCAATGGGTTTCATCCTACTATATATATTTTTTTCACTTTTTACCGTTTTTGAAGCTATCGGCACTAGTCTAATAGGCCACAGAAACACAAGCGTGTCTAATCACTGCTAAAAAAAGTCCGTTCATCTAGACTCCTACTCTTCAAAATGTAATTTTAAAGTATTAGATGATCTTGCCTTTATTATTCCTCATTGGCATAATCAATTTCGGTGGATTAGATTCTAATTCCAGTGGTCCTAATTTTGGTGGCATTTGATAATGTAATTTGAAAATATCTCCGGAACTAATAACTTTTTTTTCGATCTCTACTATGTGACTAATTATTATTACTATTTACATATTATTTATGCCAAATAAAATGTATTAGAAACAGCAGGTTTAAATTTAATCAATTTCGGTGGCTCGGATTTTAATTCCGGTGGTCCTTTAATAATTTCGGTGGCATTTGATAATTTCAAATGGAAATATCTCATGAACTAATAAATTTTTTTCGATCTCTAGTATATAATTAAGTAGTACTAATATTTACCTATTATTTAAGCCAAAAATTTTTATCAAAAACAGCAAATTTAAATTCGCCACTGTAATTAGGCAAAATCCGTGTTTGTTGAAATTCACCCATATACCTAAAATCTATTTTTATAAATACTTTAACGGATTAAATAGTAAATAGTATGTATGGTATAATAAGAAAGGAAATTCAACAACATTCATTAACAATGTTCACATGTCATTGTGTTTGTTCTTATGTTCTCGGTTCAGTCCTTGTTCTACGTGTTTGTTCTTGTTTTTGTGACGTCGTGTTGTTTGAGATGTTCTTCTCGTCCTTGTATAGAAGTTTTGTTGTTTTATGTCTATTCCAGCCGCATTATAGTTAATAATTTTATCTCAGTCTCAAAGTAAGTTATGTTTTAACCGACTTCAAAAAAAAGGAGGAGGTATTCAATTCGACTGTATTTTTTTATGTTTATTACCTCAGAAGTTCACCCAGTGGTGAACCGATTTTGATGATTCTTTTTTTAATCGAAAGCTGGTGCTTGTCATGTGGTCCAACTTAAATTTGAGCGAGATTGACGAGTAGTTTTTGAGTTATCCCTAATTTTGAAGACGGTTATTTTATGTCAAGAATTATGATTATTTAGGCAATGTTTTAATCTGTTTCTCCATATTTTTCTTGAAAGATGTCTGAAATCTGCCAAACTGCAATTGGACGACGTGGTGGGCTATGTTCTGTACCTAGTTACTCACATTGTGACAGGAAACCCAAACCCATAAGTGGGATAGTTGCCATGATGACTTAACTCTACAACCTCTATTTAACTACTTAAGCGAACTCAAAATGTAGTTTTAAACGGTCCATGTTCAAGTTTTAAAATTCACCAAATTGAGTTCGCTCCACTTCACCTGCTCTCATAATTCATCTTGTACGAGGTGCGCTCAACGTTGATTAGAAAACTTTGTACATACACCGTTCGTTACTTCAATACGCAGATCAAGGCAGGTAAAGATCCTAGTACTATTTTTATAAAGATGTTTTGAATTAATGATAGTTCGAACGCTTTTTCAACCGACTTCAAAAAGGAGGAGGTATTCAATTCGACTGTATTTTTTATGTTTGTTACCTCAGAACTTTCGACTGGGCGAACCGATTTTGATGATTCTTTTTTAATCAAAAGCTGGTGCTTGTCATGTGGTCCCACTTAAATTTTACGAGTAGTTTTTCAGTTATTTTGAAGTCGGTTATTTTTTGTCAAGAATTATATTAATCCATTAGTTATTCTGGTCGGATATTAATTTATTTAAAGAATAACTTTATTGATTTAAGTATTTATAACCCTCATATAAATGCCTAAGCTTTTCTTACATATGTCTATCTTCAGCTAATTCTTAATACTTTTGCCTGAATAATAAATCGATTCGACTACAAAATACATAAAGCATTTACTAGTTAAAATAACGTAACATAAACGTGCCACATGGCGTATTTATTTTAAGTGGTTTCTGAAGCGAAGAGCTAATGCATGTAAAACAAACGTGTTTAACTAAAATATTTGACATGTCAGTGTTACAAAAGTGTTTAGAATGTCGGAGAGAAAAATAAACTTCAGAATAAATTAAAATCTTTTGTATTAAACAAGCACGCTCAAATGTCGGAGGACTTGCATTGGTCGTGGAGTAAAATTGCGTTTTTTATCCACTTGAACTGTAAGTGTAACTTACGTAGTAATCTTATTGTAACTTGTTTTGTGTGAACTGTGAAGGTATCTGAGTTTTGGTGTCAAAGGTGCGAAATTTTAATTATAATGTAGCGCTCATCGCCCAGCGGTAGTGTCCAACCTACTTAGGTTAATCACTTGATCGACCAAGTTAACGGTAGTTGGATAGGTGGATAGATCGCTACTGGCAAGCAGTCGGTCCGGTTTTTAACCGACTTCAAAAAAAGGAGGTTATCAATTCGACTGTATTTTTTTTATGTTTGTTAAATCAGAACTTTGGACTGGGTGAACCGATTTTGATGATTCTTTTTTATTCGAAAGCAGGTGCTTGTCATGTGGTCCCACATAAATTTGAACGATATCTGATAAGTACTTTTTGAGTAATATTGAAGTCGGTTATTTTTTGTTAGTAAATTTTTGACTATTATCGTAACTATCGTTATGACGGCATGAAAACTTCTGATACTTGAGTGAGCCATTAACCTCTCTAACAATGCGCACAGCATCGTGGTGGAGTCCTCTTATAGAGAAGGGATACTTAGTAGTGGGCCATTAAGGGGATGAAGCCAAGCCAAGCCGTAGAACGCGTATGACATAATCTAAAAATAACTAAATAATTTACTAGTGTGGTGAACACATTTTCGTTGCGTAGCTCTTAGTGTATGGCTTACTTAGGGTACGACTACGGTCCCACATTAAACGATGGCCACATAAGCGACCGTTAACACGTACACGTCCGTCGTACGACCGTCATAATGGTGACGGTATATACCTACCCGTAACCGCTAGGCGGTAAGTATCGACTGTCTTTTTACTTCTAAAACAGTACAACAAAACAAATAATAAACAACGGTTGTTTTCTTTTAAAATATAGTAGTATTTATTTAATCTTTATTGAACCAAAAGAAGCGCTCATAGCCCGGCGGCTTGCGTCGATCCTATGTGATCGACAAAGTTAAGCAACAGCGGGCGCGGTCGGTAGTTGGATGGGTGACCGCTAGTGGCAAAAATTTCTTGAGCGTTTCCGTGCTTCGGAGGGCACGTAAAGCCGTCGGTCCCGGTTGTTATCATAAGATAACAGTCGTTAAGCCATGTCGGAGGCCCTCGGGCGGTTTGAAAAACTTCCGACACTCGGGTTGGCCACTAACCCCTCCACCAATCCGCACTGGAGCAGCGTGGTGGAGTATGCTCTAGGCCTCCTCAAGAGGAGAGACCCGTGCCCAGTAGTGGGCCATTAATGGGTTGAAGCCAAGCCAAGCCAAGAACCAAAAAAAGTGGTACAATAGGCGGGCTTAATGCTAAGTAGCATTCTCTAACAGTCAACCTTCAGGATGTGCAGGGAATGGTTGAAGGCGGTACAATAACCATAGAAAGCAATCATATAAATATTTATAGGAATAACGAATGGGAGGGGAAATTAATGACGAATAGAGCCAATGATACATATCACTAGAGAGAATACAACTGAAAAGTGAAACTAGATAAATATAGTATTCCATCATTACCTAATGACACTAATGACCCCCTTGCATAACGTGACTCAGTTTTAATTTAATCGACTTCAAAAAAGGAGCAGGTTCTCAGTTTGGTTGTGTTTCTTGATGGCTTCTTTCGGTTATATCTTTGTTGTTGCTGATGGCGGGATGTTGGCGACGGTGACCACTTACCATAAAGTGCCTCGTCTGTCCGTTTATCTGCTAGTTACCTAAATAGGTATACAGTAAACGACGTCACTGAAATGACGTATACGGTAAATTCTGGTCGACATTAACACAGCACCGTTAGAAAATACTGACAGTACATTCGTGACGTTTTAGAGTACAATATAAATAAAGTGTATAATAAAATATCGAGAAACTTTAATACTGTATTTATTTAAGCACTGGTTCATACAACACAATATAAAAAAGCGCGAACATGAAACGGCAACGGTAGCGGAGAGAGGAAGAAAAAAGAGAAAAAACCATAGAGAGTAGAGACACATTCACAGACAATAGTTATTATAGATAAAATATAAAATAAAATAGAACCACACACTGCTACCACAGACTATATGTTCAACCAAACAGATTGAACAGAAAGTGTAATTCCGCCTGTAATCCAATTGTGATTAACGAGTATTTCTTCTTCCACAGTCTTAAGAACAATGTACCAGTTCTTGTGAAGTTCTGTGAATCAATTGTACATGTTCAAAGCATCGTTTATCAGTGCAGCAGTAACCAACTTCGCTCTGGTATTAATCCAATTGAATGAGTGAAGTGTATTGAGCCAAGAAGTCACTGCAATTGCATTTCTTCGGTCACAACCACATTTCAATTGGCATTTCAATTATTATTTGTTACTTATTGTGCAAGTTTATGGTTGGTAATGTTGGTATCTATTGTAGTCTAGCTATGAAACTAACGGGGCCGAATTTTCATAACCGACAAAAAAATTGTGAACAAAAATGTCTAAACAATAATTTCATAAAAGTAATCCTTGATAATAAATGAGTCAAAATTGTTTCGGGTTCGGTTAATAATTGTTTAAGAAAATCAGTGAAACGCGAGTTAATTCATTTATTTATCGCCACCCGAAATTGCTTCTTCTGGGATCGGATCTCCACAGTGTGAAGGAAACACGCCATTGCTCACCACGTTGACCAAGTGAAGATGACTTCACTCATTCTTGAGAACATTTTGGAGAAATCTTAGATGTGCAGGTTTCCTCACGATATTCTACAGGGCAGATTATTGGTCTCGAAAGAAAAAATATTGATATGGTTTTATTATTTTTAAAGGCTCTATTATGAACTGAAAACGATGCAAGATTCAAATAATACTCCTATTCGATAAAACTCAACGGCAGAATGTAAATTTAAATTCCTTTGTAGTTACGTGGATAAAAATTTAATAAAACGTTTCGCTCCCACTTCACGTATTCCACAGCTTGTAGCGCTCATAAAATTAAAATTTAAATGAAAACATTATGGTGTCTAGACAGAAATTATATTGTTTCCAGGGACACCGCATCTGGACTTAGGGTTAGTATAAGGCGATAACGGGTTTCGAATTCAGTGAAAGTAAATTTTACTAGCCCGCGACTTTCCGGTATATTGGACTTCCAAGAAGGAAGTTAATTCCAATTTAATGTAAATTGGGAGGAATTTATTTCCATACTCATATTATAAACTTTCATCCCTATTTTCAAGGCCTTAGGGAATGAATTTCTACTAGTGTAGCCTCTGCGTTGTCTCTCAGTTACTACAGTTAGGAGAAGGAGAAGTAGAAAAAGAAGAAACATTAATTATTCCGTCATAGGCATGGCAACAAAGTTTACAAATTCGTGGTGTATTTATATAAAATTTGTTTAATTGAGTTCGGAGTTGCAGCTACGAACTTCACGGAAAAGGGTTACATACAATTCTTACACCATTGTAGCAACTGGTAAGGTAATTAGCGTTTTATTAAGTAAATACCTACCTAATAAATAACAAATGAAAACACGCAATCGTTGACAATATTAACAAGACCACTGATCAAAATAAAAGTGGCAATTTTTTTGCAATGGTTTGTAGATTCAAGCTATGAAGCAAAATACTTTTTGAAAAGTTATAATATAAGCAATGCCGAGAATCAACGACCTGACATTTTTACCAATGAAAACTTTTTTTATCAATAAATAAATAAATAAAATTTATAATTTTTAATGTTGAGTACGTACATACTACTCAACATTAAAACACGAAGCATTTAAAATACTAATTAGCACTTAATAAGTGTTTTCAATCTAATGTTTTTCGATAGCATAGACTTAATAAAACTACTTTGCATTCGCTAATTACTTTCGTGTAGAAATATTTCGCGATCAGACTTTCTTCACAAAGTCGTCAATTATTTAGAAGCGGGCTTTTATATTCAGCTCAGCTTTACCCAAACATCTGTCGATTCACATCGTTTTGATTATAACCAGATAACCAATCATCATTTCCAGATAACCAATTTTTTTATGAATTAATTTAAAACGATTGTACCTATAAGTGAATGAGAACCAACTTCAAATAAAATATAAACACCCACCCATACCCTGTCACTAGAATTACCTCAAATGCGGGTGGTATCGACACCAAGGATATTATAGTCTAACTGGATAAAATTCTTCCTAGAGGTACCTGAAGACGGATAACGTCACATTGAATGACCATTTTTCTATTGTGTCCATGTATGTGTACTATACCAGAATATAACATTCGATTGTGTACAAATTTTTACGAAGATTGCTACTCAGACTATAATATCCTTGATAGTTCACAAGCTAAGGAATAGTTCTTGGACAAGATCCTAAGAAAAAACATGCAGGAATGGGAGTGGGCAGGAAAACTGAACCAATTTATCGTAATTAGGTACAAATTGACGCTAGGTTTAAACGTTTTTTTATACCACTTACGTGAAGTTTTCCACGTGCCTAAAATCAAAGCCTACCCTACGCCGTGGACAGATGACATTATGAAACTATAAAGTCTCTGTTTTATCTATGGAAAATTCTCGGTATAAATTACTTTGAATACTATCTAGCTTAAAGTTAAAATTGGGATTACATAATTAAACTTTATATTCAGCATAATATCGATATTCCAAATTATGGTATAGTTTAATTATTATTTTCTTAATTAACTAACTGTTCCGAATTTGAATCAAATTTTGAATTTCGACTCACGAATTAAATCCCAGCGGTGTCCCAACAGCAATACGATAGCATAGGAATGGTTTGCATAATTTCCAGTTCAGAAATTCGATTAAATGTTACACTACACATTACACTAATTCGAAGTCAAATCCATGCGAAATTGACTCATAGAAAATGAATGTGAGCTTTAGGGCGTTTTTCTAATGTTTGAATTTTCCGGTCAGGTCATATCTAATATATAAAATTCTCGTGTCACTTTGTTAGAAGTTGAACTCGTCCGAAACGGCTCGACCGATTTTCGTGAATCTTAGCGTGCATATCGGCTAGGGTGGAGAATCGGACGGACAACATCTATTTTTCATCCCCCTACCCCTAAATTTTTGGCAGAACAACGTTTGCCGAGCTATTGATCTATATAATTTTAAAACACAATTTTTTTGGCAATGTCCTATAAAGACTTTGAAACCATCTAACCGATGTGCCCCAAACTAGTTCCATTTGAAAAGCAATAATGCGAAAATGCTTTTAGATCATTCGGTGCATTCATGACTATCCACATACATTTTTTTAGCGTAGTAGCCATAGACATAATACTACTAGACTAGGCAAGGTATCTGAGCATATGTAAGTGAAACCGTCACGCTACGAAGAAAGGCAGGAGGTAAACCTATCCTTATCTTACTTACGAGTTACGCGAGTCTCCTTGGTCTCTTTCTCTTTCTAATAGCGTGACGCAAAGAAGGCCCGCTTGTCTAGTCTAGTAGTATTATGTCTATGGTAGTAGCACATGCCGGGTATCCCCTGGTGCTACATATTATATATACGTATACGTACTTATGTTCATGTGAATAACTGTGGTATAGCTTTTTATACCACATAAATACACTTCATATAAAAAAACATCAAGCCAAGTGCAAGTCGGACTCGTTCACTGAAGGTTCTGTAAAAAAATATGTACATATACGATTGAACTGATTTCTTCCTTTACATAATACTATAAGACATTGCGTCTTGCCAAATTTCATGATTCTAAGTCAACGGGAAGAAAGTAGTAGGTTTTGATTTCCTTGCGAGTGTCAAAATATACGGAACAAACATAACTTTTGATGGCGTTGATTCACAAACTTGATTTTTTTACAGCCATAAAAAATGCTGTTCTAATTATTGAATATTAATTCCAAATTGTTACTCCGCTAGTTCCTGAATAATTAATTCTTGACAAAAAATAACCGACTTCAAAATAACTCAAAAACTACTTGTCAGATCTCGCTCAAATTTAAGTGGGATTACACGACAAGTACGTATATGTACCAGCTTTCGATTAAAAAAGAATCATCAAAATCGGTTCACCCAGTCGAAAGTTCTGTAACAAACATAAAAAAAATACAATCGAATACTGTTAAAAAGAGGATATTGATAGACAGGCATGGTCTGTGCCGTGAAATTTTATTAAAAGCGTTCCGGTTTTTTGCCTTTTGAGGTGCGAAACCCTAAAAATGACCCACTTTTGAGAAAAACTACATTTTGATACTAACGAGTCACTATATAACCAGGTGAAAGGCAAGTGCTTAATTAGTTTTTGTTGTGGATTTACTCGCATGCGGACACTATCGTATTAAAATTTTAAAGTGACATTATTTCAGCAAAATTTTGTCGCACAAAATTTTAGAGATAATGTGAAATTTTGTAATAACAGTTTAATTAGGATTAGTGTTTAATATTAATACAAGCTTTATCATTTATTTTCAACAATGCTTGGTAAAAATTGATACGGATTTTAGATTACAAATACATAATATTCATTAAAGTTCTCGTCGAACTATTAATACTGCAAAGCTATTTGTATTAAATGGCCTTTAAGTGTTCATACTACTAGAGTAACTGGATAGGGACTCATGGTAGGAGGTGTGTCAAACCATACCCAAATAACTTGTGAACTTAAAGCAAACGTTTTCCTTTGATTCTTAATTGCTGCGTCAGAAATGAAATAATAAACAATTTTACTCAAGTACCTCTTGAAATAATCATTTAAAAAATAGATGATGCAACGAATACCACCCTCAATCACAAAGACAGTAAGTTGCGTCTCATCATACTTTCCGTGATTCATTCATATAATAGACGCCTATTCAATGATCGTATTAACGCCAAGAAATCTCTCATTAGTGAGCAATAAGCACATTCACGCTTTCGTTGAAAAAATAACTTTGGCGTAACTCCAAATGATGCAGTATAAGGCGGAAAAACGTCCCTTTTAAAATTACTACGTAGTTGTTTAACGATTTGTGTGGAAATATTATTCTTTGTTAATACCATTTTGGTAGTAGGTCCTCTGTAATAGAGTGGGTAAAGATTGTCTTATTTAAAAATGAACGCCCTTCCACGAAACATTTATTGTTACATCCTATAAATGGAAATATATTTTTATACTTCTGCCATGAATGGAAATAAGAAAGAAAGAAAAACTGGTTCTCACACTCCCAGTCGGATAACGACAAGTCGTTTAGCAACTGATTCAAGAATGAGGGTACTAGAGATACCTAGCCAGTTTTCACGAAAATATAATAATACTGTCATGCCAAGTTTCCATTATCATTTTATTCCTATGCATCATGAATAAAAACTTTATTTAATTTACCTTTAAAAGACAAGTTTTACTGGAGCAATCTTTAAAATCAAATTAAAAACTAAAGGCGCATTTCAGTTGATTGGCGGCTTGACGGTTCGCTAATAACTGTTTAGCTTGAGGTCTAGTGCAATCTACTGATCGTGTATGTCTAAACGGCGGATTAATATGTTATCTATAAGATATATCTAGGTTGAAGTCGGTTATTTTTTCTTGGTAAAATTCAGATTATTAAAATGAAGTAATCGAATAAAAAATTGGTAAACTTCATACAAACCCAAAACATGCAAGAGTAGTTCAAACAAGAACAACATACCCAACCATAGTATGTAACATAGTTACTCGTGTGTAACACGATATTTCCTTTCTTAGAGGACGTCACTGGAAGGTAAGTGGATGGAAGGCGGCTAAGGGGAGATGCACCATTACCCCGAAACGTTCGGCGATTGCTTTCACTGTAACTGACCCTTAAGGCGATATTATCCCAAAAATGGTATTTTTGAAGGTGTTTTGTTCATAAATGGTACATAATAAAATTCTAAAAAAAATATATGTTATTTTACAGTCTTTGTTCTTTCGTTCCCTCATACTTGATACACGATAGCCGTTATTTCATTGCATAGAAATAAATCACAAAGTTGGGTCTAATCTGGCATAAAAATGGAGTTTTATTCGCGTTTTAATCGCTTCCAGATAATAAAAAATATACCACAGTATAGGTCCTAAAGATACCGATATTCCTTGGTGATCATAATTTGAAATTTTGAAAAACTTCCCTTTCAATTTCTATTTTTTCCCTTTCCACTAGCTACGAAACGCCCGACGCGTTAATTTACTCAATTTTACTCTCGCGCCAGTCGCCTTCGAGGTAGGACCTGTGCTAATCGGCATCGCAGCCGCACGTTGTCGAATTTCCGACACCAATTTTAATTTCGAATTTGGCGCGCGCGCCTTCTGAACTTATATTACACTGTCCAAAGTATCCACACAGCTGTAATTTGAAATAATAAAAATTGTTCGTTTTTATACTTTAGTTACTGTTTATAGTATTTAGGTATTGGTATAAGTCAAGTGCTAATTACACGATAATTCTTGCCGTATTAGGGCGGCTTAGATTACTAACCCCAATCCCAAGCTGGATGGGTGTCGTAAAAGTCGACTAAATCCGGCCCGCTGGTGGTAGGGCCCCTCGAGGGATTATATTGGTAATATTGATTTTAAATGTTAATTAATGCCATAATTACTATTATTATTTCTATTGTAAGAATTTTGTAAGAATATTGTTTTTTAATGTTGTTTTTTTATATTGTTTTTGAGTATTGTTTTTTTATATGTATAGTATAATATGTATATTTGTATATAAGTTAAACAGGGGAAGGAAGGGTAGAGGGAAGGTAGCGGGGGAGGTGGAAGGGAGGGGAAGGGGAGGGGAGGGGGGAGCGGAGGGAGGTGGAGGGGAGGGGAAGGGAGGGGGAGGGCCGGCAACGCATCAGTGATGCCTTTGGTGTTGCTGATGTCCACGGACGACGATAGCCAATTACCATCAGGTGGATCGTCAGCTCGTTTTCCGGCTATTTCCATAAAAAAAAATTATATCGTAAGAATAATAACATTGTTCGTGTTTGTACTTTAGTAACTGTTTATAGTATTTTGGTATAGGTATAAGTCAAGTGCTAATTACACAATTAATTTATATACTAAGAAATATACATATAAATATAATATAAACTTATTTATATTTCCTAACTGAGATACGCGTGATACACAAATAAGTAGGTACTTACATACAAAATTGGCTAATATCATGTAAATACCTACAAAAAATAACCAACTTCAAAACAACTCAAAAACTACTTGTCAAGACTCGCTCAAATTTATGTGAAACCACATGACAAACACCAGCTATCGATTAAAAAAAGAATCATCAAAATCGGTTCATCCACAAATAAGTAGGTACTTACATACAAAATTGGCTAATATCATGTAAATACCTACAAAAAATAACCAACTTCAAAAAAACTCAAAAACTACTTGTCAAGACTCGCTCAAATTTATGTGGAACCACATGAAAAACACCAGCTATCGATTAAAAAAAGAATCATCAAAATCGGTTCGTCCACAAATAAGTAGGTACTTACATACAAAATTGATTAATATCATGTAAATACCTACAAAAAATAACCAACTTCAAAAAAACTCAAAAACTACTTGTCAAATCTCGCTCAAATTTATGTGGAACCACATGACAAACACCAACTATCAATTAAAAAAAGAATCATCAAAATCGGTTCATCCACAAATAAGTAGGTACTTACATACAAAATTGACTAATATCATGTAAATACCTACAAAAAATAACCAACTTCAAAAACTACATGTCAAGACTCGCTCAAATTTATGTGGAACCACATGACAAACACCAGCTATCGATTAAAAAAAGAATCATCAAAATCGGTTCGTCCACAAATAAGTAGGTACTTACATACAAAATTGGCTAATATCATGTAAATACCTACAAAAAATAACCAACTTCAAAAAAACTCAAAAACTACTTGTCAAATCTCGCTCAAATTTATGTGGAACCACATGACAAACACCAACTATCGATTAAAAAAAGAATCATCAAAATCGGTTCATCCACAAATAAGTAGGTACTTACATACAAAATTGACTAATATCATGTAAATACCTACAAAAAATAACCAACTTCAAAAGAACTCAAAAACTACTTGTCAAGAGTCGCTCAAATTTATGTGGAACCACATGACAAACACCAGCTATCGATTAAAAAAAGAATCATCAAAATCGGTTCGTCCACAAATAAGTAGGTACTTACATACAAAATTGATTAATATCATGTAAATACCTACAAAAAATAACCAACTTCAAAAAAACTCAAAAACTACTTGTCAAATCTCGCTCAAATTTATGTGGAACCACATGACAAACACCAGCTATCGATTAAAAAAAGAATCAGTAAGAACAAATAAGTAGGTACTTACATACTTTGACTAATATCATATAAATACCTACAAAAAATAACCAACTTAAAAATCGAAACGAGGTTTTTTCAAAATGGCAGACTTGTAGGTATGCCAGGTTCCGTAGAAAAATGTTCAAACCCTTTGGATAAGATATTTTACAAGTATATTGAGAATGATAAAAAGTATAACAATAATTTAAAATAAAATACCTAAAATTATGTAAAAAATAATAAAAACAAAATTAAGCTAAAATTATCATTACTCTTATTTTATTGCACCTAAAATTCCAATGAATAAATCAAAATAAAGTATACTTTCACCCCAACTCAGAGCAGTTACTAATAATAATAATAAAAACCCTTCCACACTCATACCCCCGCAGTAGGTTACAAGTATTTACCTGTTTCGCGGGTGGCATGGACTACACATATAACACATCACAATAACAGCCATGACACGAGTACAAATATTTATCTGTCACATAAATATTTGCCCCGCCGGAAATCGAACCCGAAACCCCTCGCTTCGCAGTTCGCAGGCAGGATCACTACCAACTAGGTTACAGGATCTAAAGCTACGCACGGGGTCATGAACCTCACGGCCGCGCGCGACCGGCTCACGGCGTGGCGGTCGAGTTTACACTCAGGGGAGCGGGGTATAGGGGAGTGAACAAAATGCCTACAACGGTCGAATAAGCTCGCCTTAACGTAGCTTCGGACTTCGGTACTATTTTATATCTGTTTTGAACTTTGTCGTGTCGGGGGACCGCTCCATATTAAACTACTTTAATAAAATAAATACATAGTCCTAAGGAGTCCATAACTAATTGACATTAAATATGTTAAGTGTCGGTTCATCTCAGAGTCATATTGTCAACTTTATGTGACCCTAGTGCGGACCAACGTCAAATAGCCTTATCGATAGTCATATTATCAATGGAGTGGTACCTAGCCACACGTTAAATACGTTGATAGTAAATAAAAAATAATATTGATTTTAATACTTTTAGAACTATGATTCTAACATAATGCTCCTTCTAATAAAAAGTCCTTTTCTGTTTTTGACAATATGTATTAGGTAAAGAGTCAGGCCTATCGGATTAGTGGTTGGCATGAAGGACTGAAGGCATAACAAACAAACTCACATTCACATAACTATTTTGTAGTACCTATTGTATTGCACACATGTACTAAAATGTTGTTTAGCAATTTGATCAGTTTAGCAAATTGCATTGAAATAAACCAGCGAAATTATTTCTGCCATCATGATCAAAAGGAGTTTTGACTTTTCCAATAAAAAACCAATGTTTTACTTACAAAACATTTGTTCAATTTTACGCGTAAATTCACGTAAACTAATGTTAAGTTACGAGGAAATATCGGTATTGAAACTTGTGCCAAATGTACTCGTATATTATTCATTGTTACAAACTATTCTAAAAACAGCTAACATCACATAGCACTCGCTGTTAATGTATTTTGCATTTTGCTCTAATCTAACGTACCTATAGTTTTCTGGAAAATTCCAATAAACTGTATTACCTATCAACCGAAGGCCTGAAGTAATGAAAACGTGAGAAACTTCGCAACGTTTGCCGTTTGTAGGTAGTAAGTGCTAAGTAGCAACTGCTACTAACACAATGTCATTAAATATGTAGTTTAAAGACACTTTGCCGCCTCTTTCTTGGGACGAGTTGAGAAGGAATAAACAGCAGACAAGATAAGCTTAGAAAAGTTTCAGAGAATTAGATAGATTCTATTTACAATACGCATGTGTTATAGAAAAATAGTGAAGCGTGCAAGATTCCAACCAATATAGTCTACATATTGAAAACACTAGGCTACTTCTACAAACCAGCTTCTGACCTCTAGGGGTTCCCCTCGGGAAATCATATCTCTTTGGCCTTTACAAATCAATTTTTTGGCTTAGTCAAGGCAGAATTTTTACAGAAGTCGATAATTTTATGGACGGCAGTAGGCACATGCTGATATTATGAAGTGTCCCAATTTATAAAACAAGTGTTGTTTATGATAGCATAAATAAAGATTGTGTTTACGTATAAGACGAACTCAGCCTACCAACAGTCAAATTAAGTGCTTCCTTCATTTTGAAGTGGGTTAAAAACGGCTTAATATTCTTGACACACAACTAAAAGTTCTGTATGAGAAAGAAATTTCAACATAACGACGTTCTTAGCTGCAAAGCGCCCAGTTTCATTTCATTACAGACTAAATATGCTGTGTGCTTTGCATAGCCGCGTCGGTATTCTTAATAGTTACGTAGTCGTTTAAAGTTTTATTTTTAATACTTAAATTTTGATGAAGTTTTTTTTTATTACTTACTTTAATACTTAAAGGATTCCCAATTTTTTTGAAACATTGGAAAACATGGAGATACAAACTACCCCACTAATTTTAGGCCTATTACATTATAGCAAAATTAGATACAACAAATATAAATACTTACTACTGCAAAGTTCAAATAAAATTATATCGCATTTTACCCCATCTTAGCATATTACAGATATTTTATCTGACGCGCTATAGATTATATCACTTACTAAATAAAGGTTAATAAGTATTTAATAAGAAAAGTTTAATGAAAATAGCTGCTAATTAGGCAAACGACCAATTGACATTTTTAAATCATCCAAGATAATTATTATTCCCTTGCTAATATAATTACTTACAAAGCTTTGGTGTATAGACATAAGTATACAATAATAACTAATCTAAGTGACTTATATAGAATGTAACAAAATATTAAAACATTGTTCTTAAAATATCCCAAATGCTAATTTCGCAAATGTTCGACGAAATTAAATTCGGTCTGTCAGATTCCTTCATTAAAAGCAATTGTCTTCGACAAAAAAAAATACTTTCTTTATTGCTCTCAACCTCAACAGGAAGAACGAATAAGATTTTTCTGGGCTAATTTGAGGATTAACATTTTCATAAAACCTGAATTAAACAAAAAATACAAAAGAAATAAAATTCAAAAACCCTTCTAAATCTTTAAAACAAGTTTTTTAACTCAATTGTGATGAAACGCCACAGCAAAGCGCTGTAGTCTGTTTAATGAATATGATTTATGAATCTGCCTGTACCATAGATTTAGAACCAATAGATTCTCCCATACATTTGACAGAGCGAGATCGCCAGTTATAAAATTTACGTGAAAGACAGAGACAAAAATATTGTTTTTGTGCCCCGTCACCATGGCCGATTATATAATGTTTGTCACAAGTGCAAACAATGTGTGACTTGTGACAAACAATGAAGAATGAGTTGGTTATTTGGAGATTTAAAGTTTCAGTTTGTTTTTAAGCAATAAACCGTAGTAAGTTTAAGTACATCTTAATATATATAAATTACGTGTCACGTTGTTTGTCCGCGATGGACTCCTAAACTACTTAACCGATTTTAATCAAATTTGCACACCGTGTGCAGTTTGATCCAACTTGAAAGATAAGGATAGCTTACATCTCAAAATAATAAAAAAACTTTTGACAGGACGAAGTCTGTCCGGGCAGCTAGTATAGTATAAGTTTAAGTACGATGGTGGGTAGCAATATTCTGGACTGCTTGTTAAATGTTACATTTCTTTCAAAATAACCTCAAAGAAACGTAAATTATCTGTCTCATGTGCGGCCACGCCGTGGATGAATCTATAGGCAACTACATCTATGGCCTGTACGTACAATCGGATTAACGTATGACAGTTGGTTTATCGTCAAGTGCCGTCATACGCCAACATTGCCGCCGGATTTTTTGTGAAACTACAATCCCGTGTGATACGTAACAACTACGTTTGAATTAGAAACTCAGTAACAGAAAGTATTACCACAATATAAGGATATACAGTAGTCGCTCTTCATACAAACGGCCGAAAAGCGCGTTATACCTACCCACATCCGAATACGCGTGCGATACGTGGGCAACAGCGGCCGCTGCGTGGCGATTGCCGACAGGCGAACGAGCGGAGCTTGTACCACGGTCCGGTCGGTACAAATAACAATTTTTTTAGTTTTTCTACTCTGGTTGAGCTGTATGGTCGTGTGCGGCTGTGGATTTAGAAAAATTTAAGATGGCAGTAGAAAAGGGCAACAGAAATAGTAGACATTATTGTGCTGTTTTTGTGTGCTTTAATTCGACATTAAGTCACCCAGGAATATCATTGTTTACGTTACCTGGAGACTCCGAAAGGTAAGACACTATTTTTATACACCTACCTACAAGTACGTATTATATAGTATATATAATACTATATAATATAATATATAATAATATATAATACGTACTTGTAGGTAGGTATATATATAATTATTGTAGGTAAGTAACTTAGGTAGTAGGTATTGTATAATTATTGCGTTATTGATTAATATTAACTTTATTATTGTATTGTAATTATTAATAAGAAATCAAATTATTGTATTCAAGGTCTTCGGTCCTGCCGAAGGAGATCAGTGCATGTAGGATAAATAAATAAAATAAATAAAAACAAGTACGTATTGCAATAAGTAGGTACCTAAATTGTTTATTTTTCATAAGTCCACCGAGTAAAATGCCTAGATTTATAAATAAGGGGCTAAAAAAATCTAATGGTTGATTATTATTACTTTTGTCGTATTGGGGCGGCTTAGAATACTAACCCCAATCCCACGCCGGATGGGTGTCGTAAAAGGCGACTAAATCCGGCCCGCTGGTGGTAGGGCCCCTCGAGGGATTATATTGGTAATATTGATTTTAATTGTTAATTAATACCATTATTAGGTACTATTATTATATCTCCATGGGGTTCGCCTGGATAGTTACCACCCTTGAATATGATGAGTCAGCCGCCAAACGACTCTTCGTGTTCCGGCTGGGGGCTTGAGAGCCAGTTCTTTTTTTCTTCTTCTTCTCTCTTTTTTGGCCGGCAACGCATCAGTGATGCCTTTGGTGTTGCTGGTGTCCATGGGCGACGATATCCACTTACCATCAGGTGGATCGTCAGCTCGTTTGCCGGCTATTTACATAAAAAAAAACTAATAAATGCAACGTTTGCAGAAAATGGACATTGAATGGATTGCTACTTGCTACTGTAACTTTGATTTCAATGTTATAAATTAATTTAGCAATAGGTATAAAGTTTATAGAATCGGACAGTTGTACCTTTTTTATTTACCTTAACCTGCAAGAAGAACTTACCATACCCTAAGAGTCTCTGTCTCTAATACAATACGAACTTACGAACCTTCACAGTACTAATAAAAACACAACATAGATTTTTATGGAACACTTCCTTTTTATTCACAATGAATTGCATTTATTAAAATAGAAAATATAACATTTATAAATACAAAACTACAAAGAAACTCAAGTCGTTTTATAAAATTAAAATACTGTCGGCGGACAGCCCTAGCGCGCGGCGACGCGTAGGCAAGTTTTTCGAGAATCGGGCCGAGTCACGTTACTGTTTATAATTATATGTGTACTGTGGTATTACGAAAATCGTTTGTTTGTTTTCACAACGTAACAGGTGTTACATGTTATATTGAATGTTATTGATGTCAACACTCATTTTCGTATTTCATTATAAGGGGCTCTATCCGACTACAATTAGCTTTGATGCCCGTGTTACTAGCAGTAGTAATATCGGTAAATTTTTTCCCTTTTTTCCTGCAGTTGTAAGAAGGGAAATACTAAATTGTCCACCTTACTACCATCCGACTACAGTAGTAATACGGGTAACTTTATTGCCTTTGTTACTACTACAGTTGTAAGTTGTCTTGACCAAGCAGTAGTTGAATAGTTGAATAACAAAGAAGTTACTAACACTAAGGACTAATACTAAGGACTAACACTAACTAACACTAAACAACTAAGGACTACGATCCAGCTTTTTTCTGTTGCAGATCGCTGGGCTATGTATTCAAATTAATCCCAACTCAATTCATGCGGTAGGTAAAGTTTATTACCTGCCTGACGCTAGCATGCCTCTCATAACCAACTAGTTTTAAGCAGTGTTAGTAATAGCAGAGCCTGTACTAAGTTTCTCCATTATAATTGTTATTATTATAATCTTCTCCAGTATAATCGTTATGATCATTTGCACACACCTTTATATCGGTTGACATTTATGTTTATGCCATCTTTTTATGTTTAAAATTAAAATCATTTTTATAGACGTGTCATGTCATCAAACATTTTTTCTCTAAAAGGGTTGCTATAACCGAGAGGGGCGGTAATATAAAGGGCGAACCGAACAGAAACCTAATGAGATGTGAGATGATCACCAGAAAAAAAATTGATTGAACAGGGAATTTCGATTCCCCTCTTCGGAGGGAAATCCTTTTTAACCCCTGACGAAAAAAGAGGTTATAAGTTGGACGTATCTGTGTATCTCTGTATCTGTGGATCTGTAGATATGTCTGTCTGTGGCATCGTAGGTCCCAAACAGATGAACAGATTTGGATCTAGTTTTTTTTTGTATAGTTGACTTAATCGAAAACGTTCTTAGTTAGCTATGTTAAGTGTAAATAAATAAAACATCAGGGGTTTTTTAAATAAATTAAGATTAGGTATAGATTTTGCTCTCGGTGCAAAATATAATGTCTTGTCGGGTAGTGGTTTAATTTGCGTCAATTTAACTTTTATTACGTCATTTAGACATACATAGGTCGGTAGAGCTCCGATTAATTTCATTTTATTAGGCAACGATTAAAGCAACAAAAAACCGGGCAAGTGCGTGTCAGGCCACGCGCAATGTAGGGTTCAGAAGTAGTAAGTTTATCTACTATTACTCATTAAGTACTTATGCTTACATAGCGGTGCTAGTTTTTCTTGTAAATTCATCATATTTTTAACCTATTTTTGCGAATTTTTTTAACTTGTCCAACTCCAACCGTTTAGCCAGTAGGGGGGAGACACTTTACTCTAACCAAAATTAGCACTTTAAAGCCAAATATTTCGCAAACGGACCCCTAATTTCAAAAATGATCTAAGAAGACCCATAATATTTTTGGAAGACCTTTTCAACAATACCTCACACTATAGGGTAGGCGACGAATAAAAAAAATAATCCTCGCGTTACCTGTAGGGGAAGGGGAAGTACCCTGAAAAAAATGTTTTTCAATATTTTATTCTACTTAATAAATATACATATCTACCTATCCATGCCAAATAACAGCTTTCTAGCACTAGGGGTCTCGGCGTTTTGCTTCGGACAGACGCGTAGACGGACCTTCAGACGGACGGATGGACATGACGAAACTATAAGGGTTCCAATTTTACTTCGGAACCCTAAAAAACGAGATCAAATAATTCACTTAATTTTATCTGAAGTGCTACAGAGGAAAAATGTATAAAGAGAAAAAAATATTGAAGTCCCCGTTCTCTATTTCCATATTATTAAAATCTTAATTTTTGAGATTATGAAAAAGGACAGTTTTCTGTGTAAATTTTACAATTAGAACCGTTCCAAGACAATATTTTATTCAAATTTTCGAACTCAACTTCAATCAATATTAAAGGAATAAATTCTCTTTGTTACGTTATTTGTAGGTAATTGATACTCGTTGGTACCTAAATGTATGGGCGGTACAATCCCTTAAATGGATTATAAATGACCTAAACTTTAGCGGTTGCCCTTCAACTGGCAAGCTACAATTTGTGGTTGTACATTATTGTGGTTTCAGATTGGTTATTCGCCTAGGGGTAGATTCGTTTTACTATCCATTCATTTTACGACAAATTATTTTAACCGACTTCAAAAACGACGAAGGTTCGTGATTGTATTTTTTTATATTCGTTACCTCAGAACTCCGTAAGTTATCGACTGACATGGAAGATTCCTTTTTGTAACCAATCCAGATGGATCCCATATTTCTCTGATGATGGAAACCATGGGAACTTTAGGGAATTGCCCAAATATTATAGATATAGATACATTATGGGGATTAGATACCTGTTTTTCCAAGTTCAAAGTCGTTTACTTTTTAACCGACTTCAAAAAAGGAGGAGGTATTCAATTCAACTGTATTTTTTATGTTTGTTACCTCAGAACTTTCGACTGGGTGAACAGATTTTGATGATTCTTTTTTTAATCGATCGCTCGTGCTTGTCATGTGGTGCCACTTTATTTGAGTTTAAGTTTTTGAGTTATTTTGAAGTCGGTTATTTTTTGTCAAGAATTATTTTGTATAGTTAGATAAGTGTGTAAATAGGTATTATAATGTACATTATTAGCATAATTTGCACTTAGGTGTTAACTTCTTAACTAAAATATTTCCGAGGCAGTTACTTTCAAACATTTATCTTTGTTCTTGAACCAAGTTTAATCTTGGAGCAGTATTCAATTCCCAATATTTACCACTGAACTTAAATTAAATTACCCTACTCTGGATGAAAGTCATTTGCAACCAGAATAACAAGATAATCTCTTCATTATGCACAGGGATGCAACTGGAATTCCGCACTTATCCTAGTCTTAATATAATAATATCTTTACTGCAACAAACAAAGTTCCTAGCAACGTGTATTTAATCCTGAGTTTTGTAACGAACACTTGATTAAAAGTACTCGCGTGAGTCATTAACGGTTACCAGAGCGTCCAACCAACGTCAGAGCAGCCGCGGCGGTACGTGGCGGTACCTTTGCGATCCACATTTATTTTTACCCCAAATCATAAACGGGAACGTTCTTGTACAGCTGATTTATGGTGGCCTCGTAAACGCTTCAGGATGATTCACGATTCGCGCTTAAAACGGCATTTTAATGACATTAGAAAAGCAGACGCCGGGATGCGGTGCCCTTCCGCGAGTACTCGGAACCGATGCCAAGTTTTCGAATCGAATCGAAAAACGCACGAGTAACTTTCACGTTTAAATTTAGCCGGGTTGAACGAACCTAGCACTGACCTCCTTTCTGCGTGATGTTGAAGGTTCGGAGTCGGTAGGAGTCCTCGTCGGGTTCCTCCTCGGTCTGGTGTTGTTTTGGGACGTCGAGGAAGGCGTTGGAGCGTCGGGGCTGGCTGTGCTGTCCGGCGGGGGGTCGTCGGCGGGCGGAGGCCTGTCTCCTGACTTGTGGTGGTGTTTCAGCTTCAGCCAGCCGTGGCTCGGAGCTGTACCGCGCTCGGGTGTCTCTGTCGAGTTGCTGCTGCTGTTGTTGGCGGCGGTGCCGGACGGAGCGGCCGCCGGTGATGCGCGCGGACTGGGAGCGCGCGGCAGGCCTGCGCCGCGGGGCCGGCGTGGTCTCCATCGGCGCTGCCAGGGCCTCCATGCTCGCGGAGGCGGGCGCACATATCGACTGGGAACGCTTCGTACGTCCGTCCGTGGCCATGGTCGCGGCGATACTGAAACTGAAGTGCTGAAGCGCGAAGCGACGCCGCCCGCCCCGCTGGGCGGACTTGTTGCATCGCGATTATAAGATTAGAGCACTTTTAAATGTCACTAATTCATTAGTTTATGCACGATTTGTTTTGTTAAAACAACAGCGTTATGTTTTGGAAGTGTTTTTATACGATTTTGTTGTAAGTTTGAATTTTTTGATACAAAGTTTATGAGCTTGTCATACTGTTTGGTTTATTTAATAGATACTTTTTTTAATTATTTTAGATATAAAAATAGAAATTGACAATTTTTATACATATTTAGATATTGTTTATTTCTATAATATAACTCTTTTTGGACATAAAAGTTAAAACTGGCTGAATGCGAAAAGACGTCATAATATTTTTATTGTTACTTGACGATTCAACATACAGGTACTTATTTTATGTGAGTATAATCGTACAGATTCTATTAATTTTATATTATTGCTTATCAAAGGCTGGGAGCTCGACTTTTATATTTACTACCTTTTTATGGAGTTATTTATTATTTATTGTGTGTGAAATGGTTCGAATGTACGACACAAGATGCGGCGTGTGTAGCCGGGTGAAATAATTATTTACATGAGAAATCATTGAGTCTGAAGTAATTCCCAGACTCACAGTTGAACGACTCTCTCTATGAAGCGGACTGAATGAACAAGTATGTCGGCGCTCAACTGATCATTTAAATGAAAATTTACACATTTCATTAAGAATTATAATGAATGGTTTATTCTTAGTAATAATGGGTTCATAACAGGATTGAATCAGTGCTGTATATTTCTGAGGAAAATTCTTAAAATACTTCAATAATGTGTTAGAGCACAAAAATATTTATTTTACCCGATTGCCAAGGAAGGGTTATGTTTTTCGCGCATATCTTTTATCTATGTATGCATTCTTACATTCTTACTTACATTCTTTACTTCCTCGTATCTTCTTTTTTTCTTTTCTTCTCGTATCTTTATTACAACGTATTATATCTTCCAAACCACTGGACCAATTAATATAACATAAGATATCGTTAGATTATTGGGTTAAGGTGACGTTAAAAAAACAAATATGGTAGCTGTGAGATGCCATTGTATGAAATATTAAAAAATAAAAATAAATCAATGCAATATGGGTATTGAATTAAAGAGCTCATTATAAAGATTTCAAAAAGGTATATCATGATAGCTTTTATGAAGCAGGTGGTTTTTTTTTTTTAATTTACACTAGTTTTTAGAATTATTGTCTGTCTGTTTGTTTGTCCGGGCATCACATGAATACCCTTCAACGGTTTTCGATGAAAATTGGTAAAGTTGTTACTCATACTTTGGGTCATATTATAGACTACTTTTCATCCTGGAAAATTAAAAGGTTTCCCTGGGATATAAGATGAAAGTTTGTACAGTTTTTTTTTTAAACATCAACGAATTTGCTTCAGATTTGAATCAAATGTTCCTTGCTTTAATTGATGGAATACGTATTTTCCAGTTTTTCAAGATTTTGCATGAAAAGTAAAAAACAAAATCTAATGAATGTGAATATTATTTATTTTTCAAAACCCGCTCCCGGAGGAATCTTCTGCGATTGTATCGTGGGTTATATGATACTTGTATGTGGTAAGTAGTAGTATAATAATTCCTTTATATAAGTACTTCAATATAAATTCAACGTTTTTTTTTAATTTTCTTCTGCTGAAGCAGGACGTATCTACTAATAATTTAAAACATAATTTACGTATGCGAAGCTGCGTACAACAGTTTTTAATAATGTGGCTGTCATAGAAAAAATAAATGTTTCAATTCCGACTGGCAGTTACAGAGATTAGTTAGCGCTTTTAAACAAACAGAAAACTCATCAGTATTATACTATCCCATCAAAAACATAAATGTAAAGTGAGAGTCAATTTCAAAAAAAAAAATTGAGATCTAAATGGGTGCCAATTTCTGTGTAGAAAAGCCTAAAATTTTAGTCACAAGAACATGTAATTCAAGCTCCACATTTGACTTGGTTAGTTTTCACGTAATTATCTATGTAATTAGCTTCGTCAAATCTGTTAGGTTGATGGCTTATTATGACACTCTTCTCTAATTTGGTTTGTTGGTTGCTAACTGAAGAAAACTAGCCAAGTCAAATGTAAAGCTTGAATTACATGTTCTTGTGACTAAAATTTTAGGCTTTTCTACACAGAAATTGGCACCCATTTAGATCTCAATTTTTTTTTTTGAAATTGACTCTCACTTTACATTTATGTTTTTGATGGGATATCATTACTTTTTGTATAGAAATTATTAGTAAGTACTTATTGATAACGTTACTGATTAATTTTAATACATGAACTGTTATAGTGCTCTTCAACTAAATCTGTAGTTAGTGCGCCGTGGTCCGAAATACGGTACCTATTATTTCATTATTTATAAGTAATGATCTTCCACTATTGATGTCCGCTAAATATTGAAATAATAATTAATACTAAATCCCAATTATAATATCGTAATAAATACGAAAGTCGACTATACTCTTATTAGTTACGAGTGACCGCCCTCGCTTTACTTTGGTTTTCTTATTTTTTTACACCTTGGGTTACGTTATTGGAGTTTTATTAAGGATCCCTAATTTATTGAAAATATAATATAGCCTATGTCATCCGGGGATAGTCTAGCTTTCCAACAGTGAAGGAATTTTTCAAATCGGTTTAGTAGTTTCGGAGCCTATTCAATGCAAACAAACAATCAAATCTTTCCTCTTTATACTATTAGTACAGATAAGTTGTTTATGTTCGATGACATCGTGCAACAATAAATTTTGAAACAATACTTCGAATTACTTTAAACTGGTATAATTACGGAAATAATACAAAATTTTGTGGTGTAATGTATTCTTGTAGATTAGAGAAAAATAATTTTCCACACATTAAAAATAAAACGACGTAATACACTGGAAATAACGTCTCCTGACGAGCCACTAATCTTCACGTAAATGTATATGTGCTGTGCACTTCTCACAGGCACTTGGGACACTGAACATCTTCCTCCCGTTGAAAGCTTCAGAAAGTACTAAAACTGATATGTTTCGTTATATATTCACCTTGGAATCCACATAATGACCAGATGTCATCAATTTTGATTACTACTCTTAAATTTCAGGCATTTTAAGTAAGTGTTCCTAATAGAATCAATTTTTTGAAAAATTATCATAAATTGATAAAAATTTACTACTTTCAGATTTATTCCTTTGTATTCACCCGACTACCTATCTGCATGCCAAATTTTAACTTTCTAGGTCACCTGGAAGTTGGATATAGTTTTGATCTATAGGTCAGTCAGTGTTAAATTTCTCGATTTTTGGACGTTAATATCTAAATAACCGTTTGAGATGTGTTTATGAAATTTGGAAGACGTATGTATTTCGCAAGTCTTAATAAATGAGCCAAATTTGACAGGTTTATGTTGAATAGTTTTTGAGTTATGAGGTAGTCAAAAGTGGCTCCAAATGGTTCGTGTAATATTACACACGGTGCTGCTCGTCAATTCTGTTAGCTAAGAAATTGACTTGACACGCTCCGCGTGTCTAGATTAGCACGTGTTGATTGATTGATTGTATCATATTTTCTGAATTTTTAAAAACACATACAAATACATAGTTACTAATGTTATCGTCAAACCAATCAGCAAATCTATTAATAAGGATTTAGGTCAATACATTCTTAGTGGTGGCACCACGAAAATAGGCCATCATTATTTATTTTTATTACACTTGTAAGCGGAACTTGAGATTTATATGTTAACACTATGTAGAATGTTTGTAAAACCTTGGCAGTAACTATTAATAAAACTGGAAAGGGGCCGAATTTATATAATACTTTTTCATACATATATTGCTTGTTAATCAATATTGTTAATAGGTACTCTATTTTTATTTTACTTTAAGCTTTTGTAAGTTATTCTTTACGGTGTTTTGTAATAAATTATCAAGTTTTTTATGTAAATGATAAAGACATTATTTTAAGGAATTAATTATGTTTTTAATTGAACAAAATAAAAAAGAAACAATTCCTATCGTGAAGCTGATATTTAATTTAGAATGTACTTATTTGAAATGAATATCTTTATACCTCAGATACTATGCTTACTGTGAATATTCGATATTAATCAATGAATAGTCATCAATGCATAATATCGACGATCACCAATTTTGATGATGTAGGTAGGGCCTATAGTAGGGTCGATTTGCAGCCGATACAAATGTAAACAAACCATTAAAATCGTTTAGTTTATAATTGTTATCGATCAATATTTATTTATTTAATAATTCACAAATACCATAATGAGTAGTTTGTCTAAATAAAACGCATTTGGTGTACAAATTCATGTCAGTTGATGGTTTAATGGTTTGTTTACATTTGTATCGGCTGCAAATTGACCCTACTATAAGAATGAATATTTATGCGACAGAAAGGGCTACATTGATTTAGTTGAATTGCTCATAAACTGGTGAAGAAGGGTTAATGTTAACAATAACATACACCAGGGTTTGTTCGAATTGCGATATTTTAATTTACCTAAATTAAAATATCGCAATTCTTCTTACACCCTCCACCTAAAATCAGCAGCAAAATATTAAATTGATATGGTATAGGTAAAGCCTATACACCTGGTATCAGTGTTGCCAGGTACAACATAACTATCGTGTTCAGCTTCGATGTACCGTAACGATTTTTAGTGTTTTCAGTACATTTTACCGTATTTTGAACCACACAAAAATCTGATTTCAAAAACCTCAAATCTCATACAATCTACCTACTGTATTTTATAGGAATCTACGGTATTTCACGGAAGAATCTACCGTAATCCAGTTTTTGGACCTGGCAACACTGCTATGTATGCACCGTGGGGTAGAACGGTATTTTTGAAGTCCTTATTACTTTTTTTACAACAAAAACTATCGGTTATTGTGGTGAGTGATACGACCTTTTTATCAATGTGTGTCTAAACAGCTACTAATAGCGAGTCTGGTAGGCTTGCCTCCAGGGCATTACGTGTGGAAGACATACCTACGTCACGTACGCTGAAAATGCTGAAAGGATTTTATTGGAAACAAAATTAAGTACAACCCGCTCGCTCGCTAGTCCCTATAGACCGGGAATCATTTGGTACATTTACTTATTTCACCCGATACCACAAATCAATTTGCGTATCTTCCTCTTGAACTCACCGTGTTAATGAAATATTTCAACAGAAACAAGCAGAAATAATTTATTCAAACTCAAAACCGTTTCACTTAATAATGAAAATTGTTTTGTAATCGGAGTTGAAACTTGAATTAATGGTTAATTCAAAGCCCTTTGCCACAGAACTTAGTTCAAAGCTGGTTACCCAGTAATCCTTGGACTAATAAATCAATTAATTATGATTTATCGCTTCGGTGTGCCACGAACAAATTTAACCTGGAGGTTGTTTGGCGGCTTCAATAAGTTTTGGATATGGTACAATTTTGTAGTCGACCCTGTAGCCTAGTTGGTAGCGATCCTACGTACGAAGCGATGGGTCCATAAATAAAACCACCAATGTATTTTATTTTTAAAAGATGTGCTGAGGAGTTTCTTTCGGCTTTTCTTTTCCTCCATGAAAAAGCACCTTTGCGAAAAGCTGGTTCATTTAAAAAAAATGACGTGCATAAGTGATAATGATAATGATACCTACATGAATAAATGATTTTGAATTTGAATTTGAAAAAAAAGGGTGACCAAGTTAACCAAGTAGTACATAAATTGCCAACATAACATAAACATAAATCACATAAATGGTGACACATTTATACCCTGCAGTAAGTTTTTACCTGTGTCGCGGGCGGCATGGACGACACTTAAAACAGTCGCCATAACACCCATGACCCGAGTACAAATATTTATTTGTCACATAAATATCTGCCCCGGCCGGGAACGAACCCGGGACCCCTCGCCTCGCAGGCAGGTTCGCTACCAACTAGGCTACAGGGTCGTCCAAAGGGTATGTGGCCTACGTGGGCCACATGATGGTCGGCCATCACAAAAGATATGAATGATTTGAGAAATGGAGTTTAAAGGTCTCACTCCGCCAACGAAAACGGCAAATTAGTAGAGATACATATTAGTAATTACTAACGGTTATAATCGAGATATCTCGAGACATCTTTATAATCGAATGATTGCATTAGTATATCTCATAATCGCCTTTAAAGAAATAGACTATGAATACTGGTGTAATAATCTTTAAGTACTGACAGCAAATATAAATTTCTATTGTTTTATATTACTTATCTCTTCAAGTATTTTTTAACAATTGATATTTCTTCAAAATTCAGTAATTATTTGGACACTTTTTTTGTTTTAAATATTGGAAAAAACGTTTAATTTCAGTTAACAGAATCCGAAACTTTGGGTAAATATAAAAAAATAACAAAATGAAAAATATATTATGTAATTGTTCTGCAAGTTAAAAAAATTGAATGAAATCTATTTTAAAACAAAAGGCTAAAAATAATGTTTTGTCACAGTTCAGTTGGAGTTTCGCAGTAAATTAATTAAGGAAAAGTTTGCGTCCGTGATTTAATTCGTGTTTGGAGAGTTGATGACGCTGTTCCGCAGTGAATAGATGAATAAAATATAGATAACTTCTGTGCTGAGTGCTGACAATTTCTAACCAGTAAAACCCTTTGAAATATAGGTATTTTACGTTTGCTAACATTAACCGTCATTGACGCCTTTAAAGCACGAAAGCGCTTTTAAAATTTGGCAATTAGGTCATATTTTTAATCCCATATTATACTGTTTCAAGTATTACATGTAGCTATTATTAGATAGTTGTTTTTACTGCCGATTAAAGATACCTAATGTGCTTTAGCACAAGCAGAAGAAATTCAGAAATAATCGTAAATGCGAAATAACGCTTCAGAAAACCCTTGAAAATGAAACACGTATTGATTGATTATAGGTAATATCAGTACTTCGCATCATAATATATATTTTATTTCGAAGCGAAATAAAGAAAGCGAAATAAATCTTTGCGAAAAACTGGTTCATTAAAAAAAATTACGTGCATAAGTGTATCAATGATACCTACATGAATAAATGATTTTGAATTTGAATTTGAAGAATCAAGATTAGAAAGGGGCGCGTGAAATAGCTTAGTCGTAAACTGAAAATAGAAACTCAATCGGCCAAACAGAATTCTAGATTCTATTAGATCCCATCAAAAACATAAATGTAAAGTGAGAGTCAATTTAAAAAAAAAAGAATTGAGATCTAAATGGGTGCCAATTTCTGTGTAGAAAAGTCTAAAATTTTAGTCACAAGAACATGTAATTCAAGCTCCACATTTGACTTGGTTAGTTTTCAGTTTTCACGTACCTACCTAGGCCTACCTTATATCTATGTAATTAGCTTCGTCAAATCTGTTAGGTTGATGACTTATGACACTCTTCTCTAATTTGGGTTGTTGGTTGCTAACTAATGAAAACTAGCCAAGTCAAATGTAAAGCTTGAATTACATGTTCTTGTGACTAAAATTTTAGGCTTTTCTACACAGAAATTGGCACCCATTTAGATCTCAATTCTTTTTTTTTTAAATTGACTCTCACTTTACATTTATGTTTTTAATGGCATATCATTACTTTTTGTATAGAAATTAACTGCAATTAATTCAAGCTTTACATTTGACTTGGTTAGTAATCAAGAATACCATTAATTACATACATGTACCAAATTTCACAAAGATACAATGATAAATGCAGTTTTTATTCCAATTTGAAACTTTAAAATGCTCTACTGTAAAATTGCGATTTTGGGGATACAACAACTTACGTAGGAGGTATCGTGCTCATCAACTAAATCTGTAGTTAGTGCGCCGTGGTCCGAAATACGGTACCTATTATTTCATTATTTATAAGTAATGATTTTCCACTATTGATGTCCGGTAAATATTGAAATAATAATTAATACTAAATCCCAATATTAATATCGTAATAAATACGAAAGTCGATTATACTCTTATTAGTTACGAGTGACCGCCCTCGCTTTGCTTTGGTTTTCTTATTTTTTTTACACCTTGGGTTACGTTATTGGAGTTTTATTAAGGATCCCTAATTTATTGAAAATATAATATAGCCTATGTCTCCCGGGGATAGTGTAGCTTCCCAACAATGACGCAATTTTTCAAATCGGTTTAGTAGTTTCGGAGCCTCTTCAATGCAAACAAACAATCAAATCTTTCCTCTTTATGCTATTAGTACAGATAAGTTGTTTGTGTTCAATGACATCGTGCAACAGTAAATTTTGAAACAATACTTCGAATTACTTTAAACTGGTATAATTACGGAAATAATACAAAATTTTGTGGTGTAATCTTGTAGATTAGAGAAAAATAATTTTTCACATATTAAAAATAAAACGACGTAATACACTGGAAATAACGTCTCCTGACGAACCACTAATCTTCACGTAAATGTATATGTGCTGTGCACTTCTCACAGGCACTTGGGACACTGAACATCTTCCTCCCGTTGAAAGCTTCAGAAAGTACTAAAACTGATATGTTTCGTTATATATTCACCTTGGAATCCATATAATGACCAGATGTCATCAATTTTGATTGCTACTCTTAAATTTCAGGCATTTTAAGTAAGTGTTTCTAATAGAATCAATTTTTTGAAAAATTATCATAAAATGATAAAAATTTACTACTTTCAGATTTATTCCTTTGTATTCACCCGACTACCTATCTGCATGCCAAATTTTAACTTTCTAGGTCACCTGGAAGTTGGATATAGTTTTGATCTATAGGTCAGTCAGTGTTAAATTTCTCGATTTTTGGACGTTAATATCTAAATAACCGTTTGAGATGTGTTTATGAAATTTGGAAGACGTATGTATTTCGCAAGTCTTAATAAATGAGCCAAATTTGACAGGTTTATGTTGAATAGTTTTTGAGTTATGAGGTGGTCAAAAGTGGCTCCAAATGGTTCGTGTAATATTACACACGGTGCTGCTCGTCAATTCTGTTAGCTAAGAAATTGACTTGACACGCTCCGCGTGTCTAGATCTAGACTCATGTCGCTCTGTCGAGCAGCGAGCTTATCGTCGTATCAAAGACCCATGACCGACGGTTTGGGCTAACCGACAATTTTAAGAAAATGTGATAATAAAACGCGTTCTTATCGCCAACTTCTAAACCAAAAACCTAAAAAATGGTTGTCTGTAAAGTCGGTTTACGGACGGCAGTTTAACGTGACAACGTCATGACCGCTCCAATCAACTACGATCGCCTACGCTCGCTACGCCGCTCGCTACGCTACGATACGTCGACCGTAGCCGATAGTACCTCTCTCTCTCGCTTTTGCCGCTGTCTCGCTCGCGGAACGCTACATTCTTTTAAAGATGCGCCCGGTTCGCGCTCATCGTTTTAATAGACGTTATACCGTCAAAAATCTTTTTACTCGTAGGCAATCGGCCTTCGGTCTGCATTGGGAGTCCGATGGGAACACATTATGATCCTTAGATACAGAAAGAACCTACATTGGAAATAATTTTGAATCGTTTTATCATGATATTTATATTTTTCATTTCTATACACTTAAATGTTCTTGTAGATTAACTCTATTTAATAGCAAATCCCGGATGAATATCCATGTAGTTTTTAAAAATAGCTCATGCAGACGCTCGCCGATCTACACGCGACTAACGGGCGCACTGAAAATCAGAGGACGTAGATAGTACCTACCTGGTGCTTCCTACGCCATATTCTGAGTGCGACCCTCTTCCGACATATTGGTAGCTGCAAATCCGAACGCAATTGTAAACTGTTATATAAATATGAATGTATCACCAGTGCCTATGTCGGAATAAATGTTTCTTTCTTTCTTTCTTTCTTTCTTTCTTTCTTTCTTTCTTTCTTCTTTCTTCAGACGGATAGACTTTATTTTAAATACCGCGTATACAAGAATAAAATGTAATACTGATCTATCTATTTGGTACTTTAGTATGTAAGTACTTACTTAAAAAGTAAGTGTGTCTGTCATAAAAAATAATATAAAAGCTGTAAAAATATCAATAACGCAATAACCTTATCATGATAACCTGTAGACTGATAACCTTTACGTAAAGCGGCTGTCATGATAAACTTTATGAAGCTCACGCCTAGAATATACGATTCGCATATTATATTTTGTTTTTGTAGGAAATATACTACTTTTATTACCTACATTATATTAATAAATTAATAAAAAAACATTACTCTTTTTTGTGACTACAAAAATAAATAAAAAGCGGCCAAGTGCGAGTCGGACTCGCCCATGAAGGGTTCCGTAGCAGCAAGTAACATAATATAAAAGTTCTTGTAGTTCGTTGTAATTTTGATCAATGTTTTTTGCGGTTTACGATTTATGACGTATTAAAAAAAAACTACTTACTAGATCTCATTCAAACCAATTTTCGTTGGAAGTTTGCTTAGTAATGTACATCATATATTTTTTTCAGTTTTATCATTCCCTTATTTTAGAAGTTACCGGGGGGGGGGGGGGGGGGACACACATTTTACCACTTTGGAAGTGTCTCTCGCGCAAACTATGCAGTTTAGAAAAAAATGATATTCGAAACTTCAATATCATTTTTGAAGACCTATTCATAGATACCCCACACGTATGGGTTTGATGAAAAAAACATTTTTGAGTTTCAGTTCTATGTATGGGGAACCCCCAAAATTTATTGTTTTTTTTATATTTTTGTGTGAAAATCTTAATGCGGTTCACAGAATACATCTACTTACCAAGTTTCAATGGTATAGCTCTTATAGTTTCGGAAAAAAGTGGCTGTGACATACGGACGGACAGACAGACAGACAGACAGACAGACAGACAGACGGACAGACATGACGAATCCATAAGGGTGCCGTTTTTTGCCATTCGGCTACGGAACCCTAAAAATAAAACTTCTCAAAGGGTGAAAAATAACTTCTAATGATAAAATAGTTGTAAGAAATGATTTTTTTATGTTCCTTCCTCTCTTATTAATTAGCGATTTGACTGTATTATTGCATTTCAAGCTCACTAGGTTTGTGTGTCAATCCTCGGTAGATAACGCAGAGCTTACACTTATTTCCACCATGCAGGTTGGTGAAATGATAATTGGCCATCCCAAGCTACTGGAAGTCCTTATGTCATTCGAAGGCCTCCGAAGTAGCTCAACATCTTAACAATCGCTATCTGACGGTAACCATAATACATATTACATACCTTGAACCTCGTCAACAGTGGTCTCTAATTCAAATAGTGACCACACCCAAGGCTCGTTTGATCGCTTACGATCACTTCAAGACTCATACGATCCGCTTCAAAAATATGAATGAAATGCACAAGTATTCAAGGTCACAATGGTAGTTCTGGTATTACTACTTATTTATAAGTAGGTACTATTATTTCTTCTATGGTATTACTAAAACCTATTAGGTACCTAGCTGGAATGGAAATATAGTAAGCCAAATAAAAAGTAGAAAAAACTATGTCAAAATATTGTAAACAATTCCATCTAATTTCACAACAAATAACTTAAATTAACTAATTGGTGCGAACAAACTTAAAGATATAATTTGTTTCTATCTAAGAAAATTTTAATTATTGCGGTGAGAGGTATTTTAAGGCGCAAAATTCACAGCTTACCGACACGTAAATTTTGTACCGACAATTTCTTGCGTAAATACAAATGATTTTGTTTCGTTTCACGCGAAAAGAAAATATTTAAATTACATTTTACTCTGTATACCTAATTACTTATGAGAAGACGGGTGACGCTTCGCAAATCAAATTAAAACTTACGGTACATATTTGAATTGTTAATAGGATCATAATGTTTGTCTGTCTATTCGTTTCTCTCATAAGATTAATTTAGGTAGGTATATCTTCTGAGAAGTTGTTTGGTTCAACAATGGTGTTTGGTACAACAATGGTAAAATAAGGTAATCTTGAAAGTGTAAGCAGAAAGTATTTTTAATACTATAAACAACTGAAAAAAGAGCTAACGGGCCTGATGGTAAGTGCTCATCGTCGCTAGATATTCAAAAAAATGCATATTTTTTGTAACTTTATAACTTTTTAAAACGAATAAGGAAAGTTCACGCAACTCACCAATAACGCTAGACTGACCAATCGGAACACTGAGTCAGCAAAAATATCGACCATAATTTGAACTGTGAAAGCTCCCTCGATTCGCTCCCTCATCATATCCCTAAGATTAAACACTTTTGGTTGAACGTGGGCAAGTTCGTCCTTTGTCCAACTAACTCTGAAACTGCAGAAATTGCACCAAGAACATCCATCCTTATGCAACTGCATTATATCCTGCCACATCCGTCCGTAAAAGAATAACGGTGCAACTGCGTTATATCCTGCTATACCTATCCGTAAAATAATAACGGTAAATGACATAGCTCAGAGAAATAGCTAGTTGAAGTGGCGATGGGCTGGTACCAGGTGGACAGGTGACCTGAAAAAATCATCAGGAGTTCTATGGATCGAGAAAGCGCAAGACTGGTATTAGACAGGATGGTATAGGTTAGATAGGTTCATCAGGTTGATGGATGGATGACTTAACTTATCCATAAAACGATCCAGATTTACACAGGCACATAACCGTCGATAATAATATCATTACATCATAGCATTACATCATAACCTTCCTTCATGGACATCATCAGATTAGCGTCAGTAATTTATTAAATAGGTCACGAGGCCTGTTCATCCTGACACTCGGTACACGATATAAAATATGTCAATAACAGCTACAGAGGGTGTCTCTTGTCGACGGGCCCCCCAGGGGGTTTTTAAACGAAATCTGAAAATAATGTTTACCTTACTTTTGATTGAAATAACATTTTAATGGATTTCAGTTTGTATCTGTTTTTCTTTGCACAGTTTACAATTTTGATATTTATTGAAATAATTTAAGTTCATTTATTATTTTAAAATAAATGGTAAATGGGACTCCCAACACAGGCATTACTAATGCTTAAAAGGTGGGTTCTAAACTTCTAACAAAATGTAAATATGTAACATTTTTTGGACCAATAAAAATTCTTTAATTCTTAAAAAAAAATACAATAATAGACGTAGTAAGAAAGAAAGGAGGAGTAAAGTGATTTTGTTTTTATTTACAGAAGCGAATGTTAATTATCAATCTAGTTGTCAAGAAATTTTAGGTATACTTGACCACGATCCATTTATTCCGTGTAAAATACCAATATCATGGGTATACGCTACGGTTAAAATGAAAAAAATTGACTGCTATTGGTCTACTCTGACTCAAAAATTCCGTTGAAACTGTTCATGATAATGTTTAGGGCAAACAAAATAAAAGTTTTCCGCCGTTTTGGGGCTGTTTAGAATACAGACACCTATCCCATTCTGGCATACAGGGGTGTCGTAAGATGCGACATAAGCCGGCTTTACATCTAATACCTTTAAACGTGCAATTCTTGTAATATTGTGTCTCGGAAACGCTTTCAACAATTTTCATAAAATCTAGCTTGGATTCATTTTTAGAAAATGTCATTTTATCCGTGTTTTTAGTCAATGAAAAACTGCTACAATAGACTTCCTGACATCTATTGGCGAGTAGCAAACAGTAAAGCTACTTTAGTAGATGGCGTTGTTTGCTAAGAAAAATACCGGGCAAAGCTCGGTCATCCGGGTACCAAGGATTATGTTAACAATATTGTTATTAAATCTTATTACTCGTATTCATCTTTCCGTGAAGCTTGCCTAACTGCCACCCTCTTCCTTGAATCAGCCAAACTATTCGTCGTGTTCCTGCTGAGGGCTTGGGAGCCAGTTCTTCCTCTCTCTTTCTTCTTTTTTGGTACGCATCGGTGCATCGGTGCAGCGGTGATGTCTTTCGTATTGTTTGTATCCTTGAAGAGCCACTTACCATCTATTGGATCGTCAGCTCGGTTGCCGGTTAGTATCATAAAAAATTATTATGTTACCAAGTGGCTGTAACTGTTATTCCAATTAGCTTCGGACGATTTTTGTAACGGTCGAGCCAAGAGATAACAGCCAATTAAGGAAGGGACTTGTTTGAAGGGAAATGTTTTTTTAATGATCTTATTTTCTTGAGCGGCTTACAAGCCAAATCAATCAATTACACGAAAAAAAAAGAGCTTGAGGGAATTAAAAGAGCTTGAGGAAATTCCGAGTTAGCTTTCAACAACTACGTTATTTACTTCTTTTAAGTTGTAGCATTTTACCTATTATAGAAAAAATAGTACTTTCTGCATAAATGCAAAGCTACTTTGTTCTGTCAATAAACAAATTATATTTGATAGCACACTGTGACGTAAACATGCACTTAGATCACGCTTTTCCGTGCGTAGCCTACTTGCCAATAGGGTCATCATATTCACACATAAATAACATTTAAATAGCTATGCAGACAAGGGAAAATCCTTGGCGTTTGTAACCCTAACATAACAGAACGCTAATAATTGTATCAACTAACGTATAGAAGAGACAGCGTAGCGTACGAATAATCCCTTGTATATCACAGAGCGTACAAGACGACATTCTCTTTGCAAATTATCTCCGCGTATGGCCTCGGAGGCCTATTACAATGGAGGCAATTTTACAATTGTAATGGGGTACTTATGTCCTCCGCGAACAAAAATACCTCGTCTGCGCAGCCCCTATGACTGCCAGGAAATCTCATTAGTAAGTCATTGACCCGATTACTCTTCAACTGAGAACAAAACAAAGTTGTTTGAATTTTACTTTGCGATAGAATTTACATACTCGTACGTATTCCCACCGCGGGCTAATTGTGACTCCTTAAAGTAATTAACAACGGAATTTATATAATATAGAAAGTTGAGTGAATTATTTTGTTTTAGTTTTAGTGTAATTTATCCTTTTGTAGAAAAATCTTACGTAAGAATGGAGAGGAGATTCCGAGAAATCTTATGTGCTTTTACATGGGGGCAGCGAGGGTCAAAAATGATCGCAATCGTCCTTGGTAATTAATTAATGGCCTTTAGTGCACTACCTCACCGAGACGCCATGGCGACGTCGCCGGCTACGTATCCAAACAGTTTATATTGAAATGTCATGTTGCCAAACCGTCGCCATGTGAGGTAGCTGCCATACATTTCAATATTAACTGTTTGGATACATAGCCGGCGACGTCGCCATGGCGTCTCGGTGAGGTAGTGCACTTAACCTGCATAATCTAGAAGAAGAATTTCAAAATGTAATTCATGTAGGGTATGGTAGGTATTGCTTAGTCATACGTAAAAAGTACTAACGCCCCAACTCTGAGTCACTAACTATTACTTAAATCGCTCCTTAGTACAGAATTTGTATGGAGATTCTTTATTGAGGAGCGATACGATTAAAGTAACCGTTAGTGACTCTGAGTTGGGGCGTAGGTATCACAAAATAAGTATACCTAAGCGTTTCTTTCGGGTTTTATGGGACTTTATATTTTTAAGTATTTATAAATAAACCTAGGGGAGGTTAAAGTCTGAATTTTCAGAAAAACTTTCTTACTGCTCAAGGAATCTTACAAAGTTTCATGCTTACGTACGTCTGTACGTCGTCTGTCTGTCGGTAACAGTAAGCGTTTTGTTAAGTATGATGATATATTATGATCATTAAGGTATTTATCTATATAGTTTAATCGATTAGTCTAATGGTAACAGTAGATAGCCGTTAGTTGCGTGGATCGGTCAGTTATTGAATCACTTGTCACCTGTATTATGTGAATTATTTTAAGAAAAGAACATAGTTCCTACAAGATGTATCTCATTAAATTGACTCTTATATTTTTATGTGTACACAACGTTTGGAGTGTTAAGGGTCGCGGTGGTAAAAAAGGTAAAAATAACAATTTATTTTTTTAATCACAAGGCTGGAATGTTTGCTCATTGAAAGGAAAAAGGATTATTTCCCAAAGGAAACAATTCTATCATCTTTAATGGTTCTGTAAAAAATCTAAGATAAAAAATCTAAGGTATTTTTTATCACAACGTATTTTATTGGCTCAAGGTCCTCTCTTACAATGAAGTAAGTTAAATATTCAGCTTCAAATTAATTGAATAACATTTCGCTACTTTTAAATTATAATTTATTGTTGCTAAACAAATTACATAGTGAAAATAATAATCCTGGTAGCAATTTTACAGCCCATGTCGAAACCCCTCAGCTGGAATAAATAGTAAATAGACATTTATTTATTTATTTACTTATTTATTTATTTATTTATTTATTGACATATTTAAAGTAAACAGAAAATTAACAAAAGTTAAGATAACAACTTGTTTTAGCAATTATATCATAATTTTAAACTAATGATAGATCAATTAGTTATCATTCGAAACTATTTCAAGATATATGTTAGCATCAAAACAACGTACTCGTACCTACTTGTCAATGAAATTTGCTATTAGTCAAGTCAAAATTTAAAGATAAGTTACAAATATTCAAATGTTCATATTTATAATGTTTTAATAGGATAGTAGTTGTTTTTCATTGTTTTAAAACTTATAATAGTCGGATAAGCATTCAGTATTAAATCATCGGCATAACAACATTATGTTGTTTTGACGACCCTGTAGCCTAGTTGGTAGCAACCCTACGTGCGAAGCGAGGGGTCCCGGGTTCGATTCCCGGCCGGGGCAGATATGTATGTGACAGATAAATATTTGGGTCATGGGTGTTGTTGATGTGTATGTCATCCATGCCACTCGCGACACAGGTAAAAACCTACTGCGGAGGTATGAGTGTGTAAGCGTTTATTTATTTACTAGCTTTTGCCCGCAGCTTCGTCCGCGGTAGAGATCGATTTTTTACAAATCCTACTTACTTTTACTTAGTTAGATTTAGTTGCCTAAGACTTAACTAATTTAAATGTATCATTTTGATAGTGTGATTCAGAACCTGCAAATGAATTTTACTAACGCCATCTATTAACAACATCCGGAACTATATATCTAGTAAATAACAAAATATTGATCTTCCCATGGAGATGTTTTACCGCGGTAAAAAGTAGCCTACGTTACTCTCCACCCTCCTCACTATCTCCACACATAAAAATCATACCATATAACAGATTCGTTGCGACGTGAAAGACGGACAAACAAACAAACACACTTTCACATTTATAATATTAGTATGGATTTATTTAATTTATTTCCATAATCCACGTCCATTACAGATTACACCGAAGGAGAGGACTCGATTTGTGAACAATCTGAGACTGTGGCCTCTATGCCAGGGTTCATCTGTAAGGGACAGTTGATTTTTGAGGACGACTTCAATTACTTAACGATAAAGCAGGGCAAGATCTGGACTCCAGAAGTCATGTTTCCAGGTGCTCCAGTAAGTGTAGAATCTATAATTTAAACATAAGTATTAATAAGTAATATTAAGTGCTCACTGTAACTAATAGTGTATAAGTAAAATTTATTGTAAAAACCAACATCGAATGAAAATTCTTTTTTTTGGAACGGAGTTCCTTATCGCGCGTTGCGAAAGGGGGCTAGGCGGAAAATTTGGTAACGAAAAGTGGTAACGACACTTTTTGCCGTCGTAGTTTTTTTTACATAGAAAGCAAGCCAGAGTACTAGGATAGCAAAAATTTCGTGAGAAATTTAATACCTTAGATTTGTTTTGGCACACTTGCTGCATGTTTTTGCTATCCTAGTACTTACTGCAAGGAACTTCGTTCCATCCGGGTGTCCCTTGACACCTCTCAAGTTTTTTTTTCAATATTATGTATAAAAGTGAAACATCCTTCTATGTTTTCATAAATACTAATAATTTAGACAAAACCATTCAATTTTTTGGATGATTTAATATTTTTTTCTTTCAGGATTATCCCTTCAATGTATATTTAATCGGAGAACACATGCGTCTTACCACCAGCTCTTTATCAATAAAACCAGTCAAATTGGATTCACTTTACGGCGAGGGGTTTATTCATAGGAAGATGGAACTTCCAGAGTTAGTAATAAAACTTTTTACGGTTTAATTTACAACAAACAACTTTCCCTCCTTGTCTTGTTTGTAGTGAATGCTATTTTGCAACGACGCATGATTCATTGATATCATGTTTCTCCTCCTCATAGATCAGATACCTACGTTATGCCCTTACAAATCAACTAAAAATCAGCAAGGCTATTCACTTTTGTAACTTGACAGCGGAATCCGCGATGAGTTTCAAAATTGAAGTTCGAGTCCGAGATCTTGATATGTGATTCTCTAATCATCTGGTACGCACTTGCGAGGTGAAGGGAGTCTCGAACTCTTACATCAATTTAGAAACTCATCGTGTATTCCGCTGTCAAGTTACAAAACAAAAGCGAATTTGCATCATATTGACATGTCATTAATTAATCATCTAGTACGCACTTGCGAAGTGAAGTGATCCTAGAACTCGAACGTCAATTTTGAAACTCCGCTGTCAAGTTACAAACCTGAATAGCCTTCCTGTTCCGAAAAGAGCTACAAAACACACTCGTTTATCTTTTGTTTCACTACATCAATCACATTGGTATAACACACGAAGGCATTTTAACGCTCTACCTATGTTGATCTATATTTTAATTCTATAACGTTCAGGTATAAAACATCATGTATCTTCCCTAATGTCTTCCCATCAGATGCACTGGCCAGTTAGAAACAGACGAGTGCTCGAGAGAAGGCATCGGGCCCCTCATCCTACCACCCATCGTCACCGCCAAGGTCACCACCAAGAGATCCTTCAGCTTCAAGTATGGACGGGTTGAAGTTAAAGCCAAAATGCCAAAGGGAAATTGGATCGTACCTGGTAATTATTAGCCTTAAGATAAACTTCTATGAATTACGCCCCAACTCAGAGTCACTAACGGTTACTTAAATCGATCTTTAGTTCAGAATTTATATGGATTCTTTACTAAGAAGAGATTAAAGTAAGCGTTAGTGACTCTGAGTTGGGGCGTTAGCTTATAAAGCAGTTGTCGACGGCTTTTTTCAAACGTGATCGTAATTAATATTTCAGCGCGATTTCTTTCCTTATTTCTTCTCGTCTATCCTCCATGGCAAAGTACCATTCCGAAATGGTGGTAGAATCCATAAATTATATGCATTTAAACATTTGTAAATGATACTTATATGATAAAAGTGACTCTTTGGATTTGAATTTGGTAATAAGATGACTACGTTAAAAGGAAATTGATGAAGTTGTAAACTAGTTAGTTACCATGTCCACGAAACGAAGGATCTTTTAATCCCTGATCGATACTACCGTATTTCATGAGTCATGTTGTCGGTTTTTGATGTTTGTGATATTTCATTTGGAACTCGCGTCATAGGAAATCATAGTGCAGAATTTTTCGACTAGATATATCTTATCTACCTATACTAATATTATAAAGAGGAAATATTTGATTGTCTGTTTGCATTGAATAGGCTCCGAAACTACTGAACCGATTTGAAAAATTATTTCACTGTTGGGAAGCTACACTATCCCCGGGTAACATATGCAGTATTATATTTTCAAAAAAAATTAGGGATCCTTAATAAAACTCCAATAATGTAACCCACGGTGTAAAAAATAAGAAAACCGAAGCAAAGCGAGGACGGTTACTCGAAATGTTCACAGAGATCCAGTTGGAGCCGCTTTTCAACAAGTACGGGTCCCAGAATTACTCTTCGGGAATTCTTCGGATAGCACTTGTCAAGGGGAACTTGGAATATTCCAGGAAACTGTACGGGGGGCCCATTATGTGTGCAAGCCAACCTTTCAGGTAACGTTTTGTCGAAAAAATTGCCGTCGTATGAACGACGATTTAGTAATGATACTAAGATGTATAATTATTACAATCATATTCAGTGAACGAATATACTACTTATTAAATTAATTCATTGCATACATTGATATGGTCTACAGGTCGTATGATGAATTTTCATTCTCTCTTGAATAATTTTAAAACCGTCCATTGAAGAACTACCTATTACAAAAATATTTGAGATCCACAACAAGGCCTTTTAATGACATATCAGACAATACGGTATGCAAAAGAGGTTTTTTTTTAATTTTGAATTTTTTTTTTCAAAATTCAATTGTTTACTTTATACCTTCGTCTTTGGGTTACAAAAAAGCACATGAGTACCAAATTTCAACTCATTTAGTCCAGTAACTTCAGAGTAAATAGGCTGTAAACGGCGGACAGACACACAAGGGATCATAAGGGTTCCGTTTTTCGTTTTCTTGTTATGGAACCCTAAAACGTAATTAGATATTGGAAGAAAATACGAGAAGAGACATGAAAAGTTATAGCAGGGCTTAACAATTCCAACCGAATGCTTAAGATCTGAAATCGCGTTCATTGACTGGCTCCAATATCTCTTTTTTAAATTTTTCCTTTTTATTTCAGAACGAATTATCTGAAAGAACTAACGGGTTCTAGACGCTGGAGTGAAGATTATCATATATATGCCCTAGAATGGAGACCAGGTAATTTTTAATAACTTTGTTAATGCATAAATTACCAATTACGCATAATACATCGTTCTAAAACCTCAATCAGGGCAATACAACAGCTGATAATAAATTAATTACATTTCCACAGTCTCATAACTCCATGCTCATTTTTGTTTCATGTTTGTTACGCATTTACACAAAAACTACTGAACGGATTTTCATGAAAAGCACACAGGTAGACCATGACCTGGAATAGGTTCTTCTTCTTCTTCTTCTTCTTCTTCTTCTTCTTCTTCTGTTAGGTTACTGGGTACTTATTATCCCGGATAATAAGGAAACGGCAAAGCCTCGGGCACAGCACTAGTTCATAATATTTTATTCATCTTAAATTTTTACCTACAATAAAACTTAGAAACAAACCTGACAGTTGGTTTACTCCATCATCTACTAAAGTATCTAAAGTCAAAAGCCCAATGCATACGTAACGGGTTTTTTCCCGTACGGGACGGGACGTGAAGTTTTGGACACATCGTTTCATAGAAAATGTATACGATACATACGTGCATACGCAGCGGAATCCCGTACGGAACGTGGCACGTACGGGACGGGAAAATACCCGTTACGTATGCATTGGGCTAAACTTACCTATCATAAATTAACATTTTTGTCATAGGATTTCCCATTTGATGACGTAGCTTGCACATATTAGACATGACATTGTTTTACAGATTCAATTCGATTGTTCGTCGACGGAAAACAGTATGGAGAAGTGAAGCCTAAAACAAGTTTTGCTGATGAAATAAATGTGAAGGAGGTGGCAAGCGCCAAGCGATGGAAGAAGGGAGATCATTTAGCTCCGTTTGATGATATGGTAACTAGATTATAGGTATTCAAGCATAAATGTTGCAATACCAAGCCAAAAAATTACTTCTCTAATGTAACTCCTAATTCTAATCGTGGTAGGTAGCATACTCACTCGTACTCTTCTACAACTTCCTTTTTTTACACAAAAAATAACTGTAACTGACTAACAGAAAATGAACAACGGAACACCAAGGGACCTAGAAGTACGAAACTTCTTAGCAGGTTAACATGGAACTTAAAAATATGTTTCAGTATAAAAATAAAACTTGGAATTTACTCTTAAATGTAGTACAAACAATATTTCCACGGATGAAGCATTCCAACTACTAGAAGATGTTTAACATAGATAGTTAGTCTTCAGTGAATCTTCCGTGCATATAATTCAGATTCATTTCAAACGCATTGCCATTAATCAGTTAATTCCTCCATCAACTTTTACCATCATCCCGACTGCTTCAGTTCTCGACTCACCCCACCCACCTACACATAAATAATAGCGCTATACATAATAGAAATAAAATTTAATGTGGAAAGTAATTTGAAAAAGAAATTTTGAAAATAGAGATTTTTGACGGTTTTTGCCGATTTGGGAAATTTAGAGAAGATTTTTTATAAAATGTATGGAAAAGAGTGCGCCGAAGAATTTCCAATCTTTCGATACCACGCAGTGGTCGGTTGACGTGTTTGAGAAGAAACTATTGCTAAAACGTATTTTTATACCACTCAGTATCAATCACTGACTTTTCTCTCAGTTCTACGTATCAGTCGGCGTCACCGTCGGCGGCGTCAACGAGTTCCCCGACGACGAGCTGAAGCCGTGGTCCAACTCCAAGGCCAAGGCCATGCTGAACTTCTGGAACGCGCGGCACGAGTGGTTCCCCTCGTGGCTGGACGACAGCGAACTGTTGGTGGACCATGTTAAAGTTTATGCGCTTTGATTGGTAAGATGACATGCTTAATTTTATCCATTTAAGTCTAGTCCATATCCTATTTTCTTCTGATTTGTAAGTAAGTATAGGTAAGTTCAATAATCTAAATTTTACTAACAAAAAATAACCGACTTCAAAGTCTCAAAAACTACTTGTCAGATCTCATTCAAATTTATGTGGGACCACATGACAAGCACCTGCTTTCGATTAAAAAAAGAATCATCGAAATCGGTTGGCGTGATATTGAGTTATTCGTAAATTTGTCGCGCACATCTTAACACAAATTTTCGACTTATGTGAATTTGTCGTGGATGCCATTGTCAGATCTCAATAAAATTTATATGGGACCACACGACAGCCACAAGCTTTCGATTAAAAAAAGAATCATCAAAATCGGTTCGCCCAGTCCAAAGTTCTGAGGTAACAAACATAAAAAAAAAATACAGTCGAATTGAGAACCTCCTCCTTTTTTTGAAGTCGGTTAAAAATAATTCAAGGTAACATGAAATTGTATTTACCTAATTATTTAGGAAGATATTGGACAGCAGGACATCCTGGGCAAAAAGAATGTGCCAACAACGGAATATATTTATCTACATCTTTTTTTACGGAAATAGCCGGCAAACGAGCTGACGCGACGGTCTACCTGATGGTAAGCGGCTGTTGTCACCCATGAACATTAGCAACACCAAAGGCATCACTGATGCGTTGCCGGACAAGAAAGAGAGAAGAAAAAGAAAGAAAAAACTGGCTCTCAAGACCCCAGCCGGAACACGACGAGTCGTTTGGCGGCTGACTTATGCTCAAGGATGGTAGCTATCCAGGCGAACTCCATGGAGAAATAATAATATTAATAATGGTATTCATTAGCAATTAAAATCAATATAACCAATATACTCCGAGGGGCCCTACCACCAGCGGACCGGATTTAGTCGCCTCTTACGACATCCATCCGGCGTGGGACTGGCGTGGGATTACATTTTTTTCTATGACTGAATTATGTCTTATTTCAAACTTAGAAGCGTTAAGACCGTTCCATGTTCGTATTTATATGTTAACTGAACATTGTTTCAAATTTTTTGTTTCTTTTCAGCTCAGAAATTATCAGATGGAACATTAACTGACCGGTGAATTAAGGAAGGCATATTCCTGTCTTCGTAGACAATATAAATTATTCGGATAGGATTTGTCATGTTGCTGTGAAGGTACAAAGTATTTCTGGAAATAAGTACGTCTAATATACCTGTCTCTTTTTAATAAATTACGGGTATTCCGAATATTTATTTTGTGCACCAATATCTAATCCAATTAGTTCACTCCACGATCTTTGTTAACACGTTCGATGCGAAACCAGGTTGAAAACATGTTGTACATGACTCGCTTGCAGTGCGGCTAAGAAAAACATAGACTTCTCTGTGGTGCGGAAGGCATAACTTCAGTTTGCTTTGGTGCAGGAAGGAGATAAATATATATTTAGGATGTGTTTCTAAAGTAGAGTCCAAAGGAGTGGCTAGCTTAATACCAGATTTTTTAGATCTGGTAACGCACTGAAGTAATAAAATATAAATACAGTGCGGTACCAGCTAGAAAACACCTGGTACCCCCCGCACACCATTTAATCTGGGTCGAAATGTCGGCGTACAAAATACATTATCATGAGTACTCGTGTCATAAAATGTACCTAAAATGTGATCAGTCCACGATGAATTAAGTTTAAAAACATGTATTTGTAGCTTTGTATTTTAGCAATTTAATAAATAATTCAAGTAGAATAAAAATAAAATTGTTCACTGATCCACCCTTAAACCAATTATTATGCCAATTTCTTCAAAAACCAATTAAAATTTATCAAACGGAAGTAAGTAGGTACCTACTGAAGTTTCAACATTTTAATTTGATGCTAATATTTTACTTTACCGACTTTCGGCCGAAAAAATAAATGAAGCCGATTAAAATTAATGTTTGTAATAGACGCAAATTGCCTTTTAATGTAAAATTGTATAATTAATCGCTTTCCGAAGATCTTTCAACCTAGGACATAGACCTATATGTATATACTATACCTAGAAAGGTTGAATAGAGATACAACAATAATAGACATTATTTGAAAGTATTTATTTTATTAATTTTAACTAGTATTACTAATTACGGATTTGAAAAATAAACACAAACTGACAGCCTTATCTATCTTCTTTATGTAGGTATATAATAAATTAATTGGCAATATTCATAATCATGTTCAGCATCCCAAATGGTTATAATCAAAGCGACTACTAATATTACGTATTTGCTACCGATTTCAAAATTCTATCTAAGACAGAGAAGTGGCTCAGTGGCAGGTTTTATATGAAAGTAGGTACTAGCATAACAAACTTTCCGAGACAAGGCTACAAGAGCTTTAGCTGAAACTAAGCTGAGTAATATCCGGATTCAGCTTCATAGGTGCATCAGTAAAAGAAGTGGAAAACAGGTTTGTAACGACTTTGTTTTATAAAGATGTAGCTACATCGACATCAACAGACAAAGCCGTCCTCCAATCCGTGCAGGATTCTACGTCAAGAACTACTCTACTTCAAGCACCGAGTTGATTTAACTTAAACGATACAGAAATCGATAAGTATAGTATTTAAGTTTTTTTATTTTAAGTGATGTAAAAACCGAATAAAGTAATGAGTGCCCATCTCTACCTTTATTAAAACTGTCTTTATGTATATCAACAACAAAAATGAACAGATGAGGAAAAGAATAAGGAAAAAACTTGGCGCGAACCTCATTACGTTTTGTCTGTGTGTTTTAATGACCATACTTTGCAAGTTATTAAGAACACGATGCAGACGAATTACAATTCATTCTTTTGAATATTTTATGATGCGATATAATATTTATATACATAGTCATTGATGTATCCTACGTATAACAACATAAGTATTGGGAACTAGCTTTTGCACGCAGCTTCACCCGCGGTAGAGATCGATTTTTTTAAAATCCTACTTACTTTTACTTAGTTAGATTTAGTTGCCTATGACTTATCTAATTTACATGTATCATTTGATGGCGTGATTCAGAATTTGCGAATAAATTTTACTAACGTCATCTATTAACAACATCCAGAACTAAATATCTAAGCAAGCAACAACCCATAATTGTCCCACTGCTGGGCTCGGGGTCTCCTCTCAGAAAGCGAGGGTTAGGCTTTAACTAAATATCTAGCAACTAACAAAATATTGATCTTCCCATGGGGATGTTTTGCCGTGGTAAAAAGTAGCCTACGTTACTCTCCACCCTCCTCACTATCCCCACGCTCAAAAACCATACCATATAACAGCTTAATTGCGACGTCAAAGACGGACAAACAAACAAATAAACAAACACACTTTCACATTTATAATGTTAGTATGGATAGTATGGATAAGGCTTCTTCTCGCGTGAAGCAATGTTGCGGCGTCTGCGCTGCGCGTACCTACTTCTATCGAACGCTTACGTCCTTCGATCAATAATAGTCCTAGATAAAGGATCATGAACAAAAACACATCGCACAAGTGGCCACGGCTACACACACATAAACATTTTTATTCTTACAACGAAATTTAGAAAAAGGGTTTAAAATATAAACAACTTCGGTTTATTATAAACATTAATACTCTGAACATAAAGTTCAATTACGTTTGCGATACATTAATCTTTAAGACCCGATGGCATTGGAGAATAGGTACAAGCAAAGTCTCTCGAAAATTAAAAGTCATTTTTAAATACAAGTACAAAAATATTTTATTCTAAAATTAAACTTATCATCTAAAAAATAAAGTCGAAAACACGATGTTGATAATTGACGCTTACTCTATTTTTAAACTAGACCCAAGTTTTGGAATCACATTTTCAACAGAGTAAGTACAGAAAGGCATAGAGTTGCAATAGTATTTTTTAACCATACCGGTTAGTAGTTTTAAATTAATAGTATCGTTTTATTTTAATAACTTATTACTGACATGGGGTGTGGGATTAAAAAAATTGCTTAGAGCCATTTTTAATAATAATATTTTTTATAAATTGTGGAATAAAATAGGTAAATACTTATTATGACTATGTATATGGTCAAATGTCAAATAAAGTATAGTAAGTAAATCAACCGTGGCTGAACTTGTTATTAACTGATTTCAAAAAAGAGGAGGTTATGTAATATGATTAACTTAAAATTAACCGATTATCTATAGATTTTAAATGAAATAGATGCATTAATCGTATCATTTTTATTATTAGTTCAGGTTTACGGAAAAACGAAAGCGAATATAAAAAAGTGAATAAAAAAATGAGGGGATTTTAAATATTATTATTAATTACCTTTAAATAGATTGAGCTTGTTATAAATCTGCCTTTTAGAATGTATTTTGATTTGATCGGTTTCTTTTTTACAAATATAATGTAATCTTACATCAACAAATTTTTCTATTATTGTTTTCGCCAAATATATTTTGTGGTTATGTTCGTTTCCCCCAGCAAACACATCCTTTTCAATATATGCATTTAAAACATTGGCACATATGAAATTTTTATCATATTTTTTTTGTATCGTTTTACCACCACTCGCGCGGAGACAATTGCGTATAATGCGTTCGGTTTTCATGCAAATGTCAAACACGTCGTTTGAAGCGTAACATAAACCACCCATGTCTCTTAAATCTATTAATTTGTGAAACCATAATTTTTCTTTAGCCCATAAATTCATTTTACAGTTCTCACAATTAATTTTTTTAACAAGGCTACTCACTACAAAACCAGAAATGTAACCTACTATTTGTGGAACAATATCTGTAGTTGGATTATGATCTAGTTTTTCACTGAGTTCAGTGCAATTTGTCTGATATTTGTCAAAACTCTGCTGTATAGATTTGTTATTTAAAAGTTGTATAGTACTTAAATTTTTTTCTTCGGTTTCTTCAAAACGATAACCTATCGACGAGTTATTGATACAGTTTAGTGATGATGTTCCTGATAAAATAGGTATATTCTCTAACGGCATACAATTTCCGGTAAATTTAGAGCCCAGTTCTAAATGAGAAAGTAGTTTTTTAAAACTGGCTTTAAATTGTCTGGTGTTTGGGTTATTGTTATGACCACCTTGACTTCGAATATTACCGAAAAACAGCTCAACATGGTCTTGGCTAAATTTATATGTTAACAAAAAAGAAACAATGTCAGTCGCTACTAAATTTTCGTATAAATAAATCAAGCTGTTGATGCACACTAATAATCCTAATAACCCAGTATTATTCTGTGTTTTGATAAGTGGCACTTTTTTGGTTGAAAACACCGTTCTTACATCGGTACCGACTTTAATAGTTCTTTTATTTTTAACATTAATTGATAACGATAATAAGTAATCTTTAGTTTGGGACAAGAATGACAATGTTTTTTGTGAATTAGCCTTACTCAAAGGGTGTTTAAATCCAAAATCTTTAAAGTTTCGAGTATTTAGGATATCAAAAATATCATTAAGTGTCTTAATAAATTCTATTGTGCTTTCTGATTCTTGAAATGCAGGAATATTTAAAATTTTATCGCAGAAGTCTATGGCCTTAGCAACGCTTCTACTAAGAAGTTGCGTTGCTAATTTTACGTTCATTATTTGATTTTTAAAATGGACATGTCGGTGTGAAAGTTTGTTTGCCAAGTGTAAGCTGTTTTCTTCTTGGACGTTATATAACTCCGATAAAAATTGCCACCTGATTAATTTTTCATCTGCAGTATATATTATTTTCTTTGATTCAAAAGTGTTCCGCATAAGTTTGAGCATATGACACGCGTCTAAAAATACAGCTACATTGTAGTCAGCACTGGGGTGTTTAAAATAAGTTTTTAAGTTGTTAAAATCGTCCAATATGCATCCTAAATTTTTCATTGTCGCAATATTGCTTTTGCAGCCATCGAACGTCACAGAATGAATTTGAATGCCGATTTTATAGCATTTTTCCAATGCTATATTTATTAAATTTGCCTTCATATCCGCCTTGATACTGTCAATAAAAAAATATGCCAATGGTAATTTCCATGAATCATTAATGGCAACTACCATAAACACATATGCTTGGGTGGCCATTTGGCTACTGTCATCGCTACCTAAACCCATGTCTACTAGGCCGTCATAAGTTTTACCTGTCCATATCTTTTGCCTCCTGATAGACATTTCATCAGCAACTAAAGCACACAAAATATTTTTGTTGCTAGATTTTGCTTTCTCTTCAAGCCTATTTAAAGTTTCAGCGCAAAATCCAGGTTCCGCATTAATACTTCGATACCATTCATATAATGTGTGGGGGTGGGGCAAACAAGTATTGAACATTTTCCGTACATATTTATATGCTGATGGTGAATAAAAATGTAGCGTAAGAGCAAATTTTCTAGCACCCGGAGGATATTTTGTAAAAGGCCTTGTTCGATTTTTTTTACTTTTGATGTACATGCCATTAAATATTTCTGCAACTTCAACATTTTTTGATAAATCTAAAAACATGGAATCATCAATGGATTGTTTTTTTTTCAGTATTTTTATTATATTTTTTAACGAAGCATTTTTTTTTAAAAGACGTTTATTGACTTTTTGTAAATTGTGAATTTTTTGAGACTTGCTAATTATGATTCTACGGCATCTCGTTAATTTTTGTTTGAGGTAATCCTTTCTAGGGGTGTCACTTAAAGATATCAATTCTGATATTGACGTGGTAGGAGACTTAAAAGGAACTGGATCAGCTAAAGGGACGTCAAGTGTTGTAGTGGCATCCTTCAAAGTCACAGTTATTGCGGACGGGGCCTGTAAAAAACGTGTGATTATAAAACAGTTTTAACTAATTTGATGAAAACATGTAAATAAATAGTTAAATTCTAATAAGGAATTAAATTTAGGGAATATTACCTGTTTAGATAAATCATCTGTCCATTTCGATGAAATAGTTGATTGTACTTTTGTGTGGTCGTGAATCTATAAATAAAAACAAAAATCAATTTCACAAATCATAAGGTTGAGAATTTCAATTTTTTTAGATATACACTTTATTCCAATACATAATCAATGTTTATTAAATAAATTGCATACCTGCAATTTGGGAATTGCTGATTTTAGTAATCTACGCCTTTGCGTGTTTCCGGTAATGTCCAATTTATCAAAATGAATCGAACATATTTTAGAATTTTTACAAGGGGTGTAAAATTCTTCGCCTCTTTCTTTAGCGACAATAGATGACCATTTAGCACAGCGAAATGGATCACTCGGAAATCTGCAAACAAAAATATAGCATAATATAAAATGACAATACTACTCCATGCTTTCTCTGTCCCAAAACAGCCAATGTTTTGCTCAACAGTTGGCGCAATCGCAACATTGGTCAAACAATTAAATATTTCATTTTTTGTCGTTTAATTCTATTTATACTTAATATGAAAACACATGTTGGCATAAACTTACCGAAAGAAGGATATTCCATCAGAAATCTTGATATTACGGTGGTTATTTCTACAATTTTTGAACGCGCACTGCGGCATTTTTACGTCTTAATGTTGGCTATAGTTGGACCGTACTAATTTGAAATAAGACCACACAATTTTTCGTGGTCTAACTTTTGTGGCCATTTGTGAAGCGCCTATCGGAAATCTAGGTGTATTATAGATCGATGCTTACGTCCAACGAAACGCTATGCGCTTGTGTGAAGTCACACGAAGGCCTGAGATACTTACACATACTTGATACTAGCACATAAGCATCAGTAATGCAGTCCTCTAACTTACGTCCGAGTAGAAGGAGGAAATTACTGAGCTACGAATTAAGTTAACTATGTAGTGTTCCGTTAGACCACTAATTCTGTACTTATATTCACAGGTTCGATGTAGTAGACTAGGAAACGAGGTTACGCTAAATGATTATTACTTAATAAATGTATACATGCTACAAACACCACGTCTACACTCCGCGCCCGACATTTCGTAACTTAGCTCGTATTCACAAATGTATGTGTGCTGAACTAGCATAGTTTCGGTCTACCATGACATGTGTATCTGAATCTGCGGCTTATATTCTGTGCAATTCAGTGATGTCATTGTACAATCAAAATTAACATAACTTAAATTTAATTATTTACAAACGTGTATTTTTCAAACTTCAGGAAACAAGTAAAAAAAACAAACGAAAACATTAAAATAAGTCTTATTTATTGAGGTACAGTGTATCAGAGGGCCCGCACTTTGATGTAGTCAATGAGGAGCGCCGGCTGGGTCCAGGTGGGCAGCCAAGTGTCCTTGGCTCTGAAGAAGTTCAGCCTGGCTCTCCTCGCCGTGTTTACCCAGGGCTTTGGTATAGTGTAGAGGGAGACAACTCCATCTGGGAACTCACTGACTCCACCTGCAGCCACGCCTAATGCTATCCTGAACTGTAAATCAAGAGAATACGAGATGATAATCGAGGGTGCAACGCTTTATTTTGAATCGAGTTACACACTCATAGCCCCACACGAGGATTCCTGTGTCGTGGATGTCACGGTCAATACACATGGACAAGAACACAGACACCCAGACCGAGAGCAGAAATTCAAACTCATCATTCAAACCGCCTCGCTGGGAATCGAACCCAGGACTCGCACGGCGTTTTAACCATGGTAACCATTGCGCCACACGGGTTTTCAAGGAATGGTAGAGTCGGAGGAGACTCAAGGTGCATACGTACATAGTCATCAAATGGCGCTATAGGAGTTTTCAGGAATACCCGAGGTAGCAGCTCACACGTGTCTTTGGGCAGACGCGTTTGGAGACCACTGCTTGGGGGTTCTATTCTGCCCCATTCTTCTCCATCCACAAATAGAGCTATCATTTCTGAAAATTATATGACATAATACTTTCAGCTTGGCTATAAGTAGCAACTTCCTTTTACGTAAAAAACAAGCACACGAGCCAAAAATATAGGGAGAGTGGTCACTTTCAACCCTGGACATCGAACACCCAATAATATCGAAGATATCACGGTCGCATAAGGAACATTAGACCTACTTTTTCCGGGACCTTCTACACTACAAACAAAACTCTTAAAAATATTTCACAGCTTACAGCTGTTTCTTGAAGGAGAATGGTAGCCAGCTGTATAGGAAAAGAACATTACCACCACAGTGTAGAAACAATACAGTGGACCAACTCTCTCTCTTAAAACTTGGGCCAAAAACTACCTGGAAGAACCATCGATGAACAAGTAGTAACTCGCTATCGCCAACACTCGGGTTGGTCCTATGAACTCATCATAAATTTTATCGTAACTTATGAACCACCATGAATTTTACCGACCATTGCCAAAAAACATTAATTCGGTACCTACCTGGGGCCCACCGTATCGCGTAAGTATGGAAACCATTTCCCCATTCCGTAGTTCCAATCTTCTTTACTAGGAGATTATTACGACACTTGAAATCCATTATAGGACCACCAAACAAAACCTGAAAGAATACAACATTTCAGCTTAGAGCCTCCTACACACGGCGTATTTTTACGGCGCCGAAAACGCGATCGTACGAGGAAACATCTCGTTCGCCTCAGCGCGGAATACGCGTAATAAATAATGGTATTAATTAACAATTAAAATCAATATTACCAATATAATCCCTCGAGGGCCATACCACCAGCGGGCCTCTTACGACACCCATCCGGCGTGGTATTGGGGTTAGTATTCTACCGCCCCAATACGCCCTAAACGGCTTACTGCTGATTCAGACTACTGATACTACTGATAATACTATGGTTACTTATATTTGATAAACGATCAACACAAACGATAGATACCTTATTTCCGAAATCTTCTTGCCCTTTGTACAATATTATGTTTCCAAGGACACCAGCTATCCTCATAACTCCAGATGCGTAATTATCAGGGCCATATTTGTTTAAGAATGATTCAAGAAGTATGTCTGAAAAAATATTACACCTTTTCAAATCTAAAGTAAGAATAATAGGATATTTAAAAGGACTTCTATTTAAGGTTTTTCTGAACAAAAATTATTTATTAAAAAGTAATGTTACCTGGATACAACCAATCTCCTTGAGGTACTCTAGCCCTTATTTCTACGAAACCATATTTAAAAGAAAAACTTTTGCTGGTAATTCTTCCACTGGCTATCGGCGGCAAGATCTGGCCACCATCGCTGCTGAACACGCACGATGAAGGTCGAGTGCACCTGGAAAAAATCGGAACATATTACTCACTATCCGCGATCTCGTTCACGTGGGAACTGGGAGCTTTTTCTGCGTAAATCTCTATCCGTGATAATCCGGGATTCGGGATAAAAAGTATAAGTAGTTATAACCTTATAAACCTTGTTGCCCTATAACCTTCGAGAGATAAATATTTAGTACCTGTTAAAAATACCAGCATAACCTTCTCTATCTTCCAGTGAAATTAAAATTAGTTCAGAGATTAGCCCGCACAAAGAGAAAGACAGCTATACAAAAAATTTAAAAACGTTTGTTTTATCATCGTGTAATTTTTTTATTTTTTATACATATAGTTATTTTGATATCACAGCATAAACTTATTTTTTTTATTTTTTTCAAAATAAAGTACGATAATTATGTAATAATAGAGTAGAATTTTATTTTTCCGTTGTTATCATTATTATGTATGTAAATTGTATAGGGTGGCGCAAAAGTTGTCACTCGATGTTCTTTAACTGTAATTTTTTTAATAAATGAAAAATTTTAGTTTTCGTAGAGATTTAGAGCGCCCTCCATGATGGTTCATCATCGCTGCAGGGCTTCGAAATTCCTTAACGCGATCTTAATCATTTACTATAAAATTAACAACATGCCATGGCTATGGAATGCTTTGACCTCAGTAGACGTCAGTGAGTTACTTTGTATAAACTTTGAAAAGAATACCCTAACGTCAGATCCAGAGTACTATATGTGATAGCTGCGCTGTCAAAACCTGGATAGTTCTCCTGCAGTTGAGGCTCGATGCGAAGTATGCCATTCTTCACCGACACAGTTGGCCGTTGATAGGACACGAATGGATATTCCTGCAAAGGAGAATAATTCAAGCGTTTTCAAAGATATCTGTTTTTTTTTTAATTTAGATTTTGAATTCCTTGGAGACCACTAAAAATCCATTGATGGTAATTGCTTATGACAAGCTACATTAGGCTCTTTCAGCGTCTTTTAGTAGAACTTCGTGTTATAAAGAGACGTCGGAGGACCGTTGGTAGTGAACATGCCATGAATCCCGATCACAGTCCTGGCTGGGACAGATATTTGTATCTTAAATAAAATCATTTCAGTATGAATAATAAGAAAAAACTTTTGAACAATGATAAATATTGTTGACGAAATGATCATTTACTCATTTACTGGCTGCAGTGGACGGAATTAGTAGGATTATTACTAATGAGCACTTGTATGATTCGGAGTTCAACTTTTTATACTTGTTACCAAATGTAAGCAGCTTTTGCTTAGCCCTGTTAAGAAATTTGTGTTTAGCAATCACTGTTCCATTGTACTCGTACTTAACCAGAATTCAAAATATTTTTTTCATTTAGATCACTGATACCTTATGCAGTATGCACGTCATTTTTTTAATCTACCAGCTTTTCGAAAAGCTGCTTTGTCATGGAGAAGAAAACCAAACCGCCTAAGTCTGGGGAGAATGCCCTAGAAGACATAGACAAGTCTTTGAATCCACTTACTGGTTTAGAGGGTACATATTGCTCAACAGTCCATAAATCTTCGCGCAAGTCGTCGAAGTTATCTTCGAAGATGACTTGGCCGGAACAAACTGATTGCGAGAGACCTGACGTAAGGATGGATGTGGAAGTTGGTCTACAGTTTCCACTCGGTACAGTAGGTGGTTTGGCTGTAGGCACGGTAATTGGATCCGGAACTCGGTAAGGTGTTGACGATGTAGTGGTCTGTGGCGGTTGACTCGGGTCAACCAATTCTGGAAAAGCAAAAATTGGAATTTTCACAGACATGTATTACTAGAATTTTACTCTATGAGTACCTGTATTACAAGCTTCTGGCTCAATTGGTGTTTCCTGCTTGATTTATACGAGTTCTCGGCTTCGATATTTCATTTCGCTTGTCCATTATCCAATTCAAGGTTGGCACAACTGCTTCACATAATAACTTTTTCGGATATCATAATGAGGAATTTTGAATATTTATTCTCTTCTCAAATTCTTAAATTATAACATTTCTCTATTATTTTCATTTCAAACAACTTAAGTTAAATATAAATCTATTTGTTATTTACATAATTTCTATGTAGTTTCTAGAGGGCTAACATTAATTGTAGAAGGCTAACATCGCTCCAGCTAAATGATCGAGTTAACATGGAGTCTTATGATCTAACAATATTTTGAAGTCATTAACTTTTATAAAATGGCATTCCCGGACTCCAAAATAACATTCTATACTTTTTAATGTACAAACTTACCTTTGACGGTGAAACTGAGTTTACTCTTGTGATATCCCTTTCTATCTTTAATCACGTGAACATAGTAGTAAATGATATCTCCAACATTTAATTGCACAAAATTATCTTGATACTTCCAATAACCTCCTTCAGGCTTGGTCACCTCAGCAGATATGTCTCCTATATCATCATCTCCTATGTATCTGTTTATGCGCCCATGGAAGGCAAATAGGATCATATTCGGATTATCTGTAAAAATAAATAAAAAAATTATTAATAGAGTAAATACCTCCACGGAACAGAGAATATTATATAAATGAGAAGATGTAGATATACCTACTTAGTTTATGTTTGTGCAAACGAATGTTCCCATTTATAGTTAAAGCTGTCGATCGCTAGTTTCTTCGGATGTATTTCTTGGTCATCTTTTTTTATGGAAATAGCCAACAAACGAACTGACGATCCACCTGATGGTAAGTGGCTATCGTCGCCCATGTACATCAGCAACACCAAAGGCATCACTGATGCGTTGCCCGCCAAGAAAGAGAGAGGAAAAAGAAAGAAAGAAGTACTACTTATTACAGTAGCGGAAATTCTCTGCCCACTGTAGTAATATAATATAAAGGTTAACGACGATCATGGATGATGGTCATGAGTCACGATGACATGGAACTGCCGTGGAAATACAAATTTAAAACGTCACATTTTAGATGTTTTGATTAATGTAACAACATTATGACTATACAATACACTAGTATTGTATAGTGTGTTGTTTTGTAACGTTATGACAGGTTTGTAAAATGTTAAAGATAGAAAGTGGTATAACTATCCGTTTTCTGTTTTAGTGATCTTTTGAAAACTTTCATATAAAATATGAAATTTGATTTAGTAATTTGTGGTAAATGCAAGAATATCATCAGTGGAAGTCAGATATAATGGATTATGGTACCTAATTAAAATAAATTAACATAATATGAACATTTGCTGGCTTCAAATTTGAAGCCAAGACAACTACGAGTAAGCTGTTTCCATCCCGATAATCTAGGCCATCGTGTTAGGGCCACTGACATGATGCATGAGGAGTTATTGAAAGTTCTAATATCGCCTTCGTTCGACATGGTTCTGCCAACCTATCTAACGTTGACCAGCACGGTCGACTTTGCATGCTCTTCGAAATTTTCCATGAATAAAAGTGGTAAAGAAAATTTGCTAGTAATGGACAGTTTGGTCACCCATCAAACTACCGAAGTTGCTTTAACTCGGTCGATAACTTAATATTGAGACAAGTTATTGGCTATGAGCGTTTCACCCAACACCAAGATTAAAACGGGTGAATTATAATACTAAGATGTTTTATTGTTTATGAAATATGTAATAGATTTATTCATATTGGTTTTATTTTATGTGTATTTAGATTGATCTGAATTATTTAATTAACTTAATCTTTTGTTGCCTTATCAGCATCATTCTCTCAGACCAAAAGTTATTTTATTCTGAGACATTATACGTATTATACGTTATTATTATATTCAACAGATAACATTGAATTTGTCAGACAAAGAGATATTTCAATTTGAATCAATTTAATTTAATGAGTCAATAATAGGAGAAGCTATTATAATGTTTAGAGAGAGATCATTTAAAAATAAATCATTCATTAATCAAATAATAAAAAAAAGTAATATGAAAATGTAAAATGGCAATAAAATTATAATTGAAACAAGTAAACTGGTGTTTTCAAAAGTAAACAATAATGTTTGGCAACTACAAGCTGCACTAAAGATTATCAGCTCAGGCAATGACCCTAAAGCCAATGATATTATCATTGCCTAAAGCGAGCTCTTTCATAGAGTCGATTTTCTTGTCGTTATTGCTATGAGATTCTTTATCCTCATAGATAACACACAGACCTTACACTTCCTAATAACCACGACTTGTAACAGTATCACAAATATTATGAATCATTCTAAAATGACCACACTCGTTTACCAACATACGATTGCGGATTTCTTTATTTATGAACCTGAACGTTTGTTAATTAAAAATGTTTATACCTGGTATTGATATCCGAACTCCTCTTGGTTTCAATGCAACTATAGACACTTCGGGGATCTCATATCCTTGACCGAATAACACCGGAAGGGTACACAGTATCGCGAAGGTCGCAGTACGACTGGTCGCTATGACGGCCATCGTGTTACTAAAAGAATATCACATATATATTTACATATAACCTAAATATACGTCAACATCTCGCTTGGCCAGTCAACTCCCATCAAACTTTACCATTTCTTCAATAAACGTCCGTTACTTGACATGGTTTTGTTTCATATTCTTATAAAAGATACTACTTATAAGTTACCAAAGTTATCTTTAGGACTTCCAATAACTTGCACAAAGTATACGTCAATGTCCAAGATATCTGTTATGTTAGTTAGTCGTTTGTTTACTTTTCCTTAACAGACAGAACTTATTAGAGCGTTTAGAGTACATAGTTTGGAGAAGTACCACCTCGTACCACTGCACAATAAGTACCGTAGTAGTGTATAATCGTATCATAAATACAATAGTGTTTTATACGAATACAAATATTTTAAAAAAATTGTTTGGAATACGCAGAAACTGGATGCTGAACAAAGATAGCTTTCGCAGGCACTGCATGGTCAAAATATTCCAGTGTCCTGTCTTCACTGTTACTTCTAACGGTTTTTTGGTTGCAATTCAGGTTATTATCAACTCGTTTTGCTCACATAAACCTCTAAAGTGCATTTTTTACCTCTAAAGAGTCTAAAGGGTATTTTTATTTCAGTTACGGATTTTATATTGTGAAATCTTCTTTACCAAAGTCTATCTTGTCATGTGGTCCCACTTAAATTTGAACTAGATCTGATGAATAGTTTTTGAGTTATTTTGAAGTCGGCTATTTTTTTCTTGGTAAAATTCAGATTATTTACGGATAAATTACAGATCATCATCATTCGGATTAAGTTGCGGATCATTAAATAATTGATCTATTCATGAGAACTGTTTTTACATCTCTATTAATAAGCAACGAATCTTTAGTTGAATATTTGAATTACTCGTAGTTTTATAAAAAGTTAAGGATTATTAAAATACCACTATTTTAATGATCTATGTCGTTACTTATCCATTATTATACTGTACCTCCATACTAAGTGTTAATAGGGCTTCTTTCACATACCTAACAGGTTCTCATTAATAAGTATAATGTTCTTACGCCCCAACTCAGAGTCACTGGTTACTTAAATCTCCCCTTAGTATAGAATTTGTATGGTGATTCTTTAATAAAGAGTGATTTAAGTAACCGTTAGTGACTCTGAGTTGGGGCGTTAGTAGAGTTAGTAGTTATTAGTCAAAAAATAACGAAATAAATCATTTGGCTTTGATTTTAGCAAATAGTAATTAATTACCAAAATACGTAAGTATTTTGCACAGTTTAATGATATTTTTAGGAACTCACAGAAATAATGCTTAAAAAAAATAACAATCACCACACTTTTTAATTTATTTTAATACTTCATATTTTTATTACGACACAAACTAATCAAAACCTCACAAAACAAATAGTTTCACTAATTAGTTTTACTGATACGCAATCCGGCAGAGCTTCCGCACGCAAGGACGTCTAAGTGCAAAGTGACTGTTACTGCCCAGCGCTCGTCAATTTATTGGCACTGCCCCTCCACGCTTCTTAGGGACTGCTAACACGGCCTCTCCTGACTACGCGTCGTCCACGACCGCGTCTTGGATGTTGGGAAGCCCACCGGGGCTTGCAGGTGCCCTCATCGTTTTCACTGCCTGTAACCATAAAGACATTTTAAGCAGCTATATGGTGCACACATATGCCTAACTCAAACATTCATCACTCTTTCGAGGCCTCCTGCACATTATCTGTCATAACCAATTAACTTCCTGACTAAACCACGCATTGAATTTCATACTTCACCTTCATCACACATCATTTCAACCATACACAGCTAGCTAAATGTGGCGGTTGACTCGCGATTGCCAACCGTCACTTTACACGCCACACGACGTGTCGCTCACATGCATGGTAAAGCCCCTGTCTTTACGATGCATCTGAAGGCAAAGGCTCACCCAGATCACGATAAAGCCCCTGTCTTTAAACGTGCCTGAATGACCAAAGCCTACCCGGACCTCGTCCGTTAAACCAGATCACGACAGAGCCCCTGTCTCAAATCGTGTCTGAAGAGCACTGGCTAGTGCCCGCGTCCGATGACTGCTAGGCCGCATCCGACTCCTGCCGACTCGTCTCAGTTCGAATCAGCGGCACCCAATGACCGATGATGCTCATCGTAAGCAACGGCACCCGGAGCCGCGACGTGTCCCCGCCGCGCCAACCAATGCAGACAGCTGACGCCGCGCCAGTCCTCGCTAGCTGGCATTGATGCAATTTCTCGTCACCGTTTAGATATTCACAAGTTGCATGTCCATACAACTGTCATTGACAATTAGTTTATCTGAAACACACAAAAAAAACAAAAACAAAGCACACGAGATTTCTAAATGTTGTTTTTCTGAACTGAGGGTAGACGATAAATTAAGGAACAACGAAATGTTTTAAAATTAAAATTCTTGATCACATTTACAGAACGCTTCTGGTGTCACAAAACAATATGCTTGCACCGATTTTGAATAACTACGAAGCGCAATATTTTGTACTTAAACTCAAATTCACGAAATCTTAACTTTGAACATTCTGTCGAGTGTTTTTACAGTTCAAGATGACGGCACCATTTACAATGGAAGTCAAGATATTACACAAAAACACCACCGGATTATCCGATCCTGTTAAGAATAACGAAAAAATATGCCATACCAAATAGCTGTTTTACTTTCCTCAAACCTGAAATTATTCCTGAAATTATTAAAATCCTTTGTTTGCCTGTTTACATGCTCGCCGTCCACTGCTTGTAATATCATAATAAGGTAGCCATCTGAAAAACCTGAAATGCGAATTCTTGCGAAATGAAAAGCTTTTTGCTTTTTATAAGTACCAGCTGTACTCGCCCCTCAAAGACACGTCTTGTGAAAAAAAAATTTTATTTGTTTGTTGGTGTGATTTGGTGTCTTGGATGCTATTACTGCCTCGGCCATCCCATAACTGAACATCGACATCTTGCGTGCGACAAGTATACGAGGGTAGGTTCAATACCCTCTGCATTTCTCGCTTCAACTTTCTTTGTAACATTTCACGGTTATCATTTAGTCGCGTTTACCGTCGTTACATTTCTCATTACAACCAATTTATTTCAAATATTATCCGAAACACTGTCATTCTTCATTGATTTTCTGACATGTGTGGGCGAGAACCATCTGGGCTTTTTATCCCACGCCTGATTTTAGGAACTCACAGAAATAATGCTTAAAAAAAATAACAATCACCACACTTTTTAATTTATTTCAATACTTCATATTTTTATTACGACACAAACTAATCAAAACCTCACAAAACAAATAGTTTCACTAATTAGTTTTACTGATACGCAATCCGGCAGAGCTTCCGCACGCAAGGACGTCTAAGTGCAAAGTGACTGTTACTGCCCAGCGCTCGTCAATTTATTGGCACTGCCCCTCCACGCTTCTTAGGGACTGCTAACAATATAGTTAAGAAGTTGGGTACTTTGGAGTTTTGTGGCTCCATCCTTGAAATCAAGCCAACTCCCAGTCGTCTCTCTTCAACCTTTTGCAATACGCTGATAGCCGAACGATTCTATGGCACGTCTCCTGGTCCTGCTAAAAGTCCAGCTCCTGTACCAACTAGTTTAAATCCTGCCAGTTCTTGGTCTCAAGCCCCCAGCCAGAAAATTGCTTATTCCAATAGCCAACAACACTTTGGCCAACAACACTTTATTTCTGGTAGATCGCTGATATTATTTGTATGTTTATTCATCTGAGTGTCCGCTATTTTTATTAAAAAAAAGGTATAATATAGCCCCAGGAGTTTGGAATTCTGACTCGTTGGCCATTTTGAACAGTCAGAATAAGTAGGTACCTACTTACTCTATACAGGCGCAGCCATGAAATAAGTATACGTATTACCGTTAAAGTTTTAAGCTTAGGTTAGCTTGAAGATAAAAAATATGGTTATTACTTTATTTGTATACGTAGTTGAACTTATTAAAACAGGATCTGAGGAATTGACTATCTTCAACACTACTAAGGGGTTATCATTATCAGGCGTTATATTATTAAATGATACCTATAGGTTACATTATATACCCGGAGGCGTCTATATTATGCATATTAAATTTCTTATTACAGTGTGTCTGTGCCTAACCATGGTCTCTACTATCTTAATAATAATTATTTCCATCTACGACATTTTCCTAAGAAAAATAGAACTTAGAAGTGTGTACAACATACGTACCTACACCTTAAGTTAATATACGTAAATAGTAATCGTGCCACAAGCAATAGCTACTTGAATTTTTCAGGCGGTTTAAAATATATCACGTTTATCCCACTGTCTTAGAGCCAGTGAAGTGGCTCTGAAGCTTTCTCGTTCGACTCCTATTTAGGTACAACATCTTACCTACCATATCTTACCTACCATATCTTACCTACCATATCTTACCTACCATATCTTACCTTGGTCTTAACCTACAATTACGATTATTTTTTGAGTCAACTGTCAAACGAATCGTTCTATCGGTTGAAGGCTTGGGAACCAGTTCTTTCGTTCATTCTCTCTCTTCTTTCTTGGCCACACCGCATTGGTAATGTCTTCACTAATACTGGTGTCCATGGGCGACGGTGGTCACTTGCCATCAGGTGGATCTTTAGCTCGTTTGTCGAGTAGTTTCATAAAAAATACCAAAAAGTTGATGATGATTTGCTTTCTACATTTAATTACAATGTAACATTGCAGATTAAGGAATCATTTGCCTAATTTGAAACCATATCGTGTTGTCGACAAAAACACTTTTAAAAAAAATCATTTTATTACAGCGCTCGAACTTTAACATAGTCGACGAGAAGTGCTGGCTGGTCCCAGGTTCCTATCCAAGTGTTGTTGGCCTGGTAGAACTTCAGCATCGCCTTACTCTCGGGGTTACTCCAGGGTTTCGATGTCGTGAGACCAGAGATCACCTTGTCCGGGAACTCAAAAATACCACCTGCAGATACGCCTAATGTGATGCCGAACTGAAATAAATTAACAAATATTTATTTCATATTTTAATAGTATATTTCATTACGAGTGCGGAAAGCCTGTCATTGCAAAGAGTTGTAATGACGGTTCCGCGCGTGTACTGAACAACTATTTTAAATACAGTTGCGAAAAAATGAAGCAATTTAATATAATAATAATGAACAACAAACAACAAAACAACTAAACTCGCAAAGAAAATTTTTGGAAAATGGCGCCAACCGTAAAAGAATATAGACAGAGTTTTTTTTTGTTTTCTCCACCCATTCTGTTTAGGCAAAAGGAACTATACCCATACAGCCAAGTCTTCAGTAGATTTTTTTTATTGATATGAAATGAAAATGAAATTTAATGAGATGAAATGAAATGAAACCTAACCTAACTCATTGAATCAAATCATTAAATCTGATATTGAAACAAATTAGTAGCTTCTTTTTAGAAATATTTGCATGAATCATAAAAACTTCTATGATTTTTTTTTGTAAAAACTTCGTGGTTGGTTTTTTTTTCTTTTTAAAAGACATTATTTTGACAGTTGGGAAAAAGAACAAAGCACGAGTTCGGAAAAGGTAAAGAAAATGCTCGAGTATGTAATAGCCCACATCCCGAACGCTATACGTCCCTGCAATACGCCAATTTTTGAGCAACTGTATTAAAAAATCCATTACTATATTTATGGTAAAGTTCCCATGCAAAGCATATCACAAGCACAAGATATTCTGTAGCTTTAAAGATTCACATATTCGAAAGACTGATATCAAGTTGGTTTCAGAGGGTAAAAATATTATAATTTCCTGTGCATTAGTTAAACACTAAATGATGATTCTGAATACTTACAAAGTCTTCGAATGTTATCATACGAGATTGTAGAGACTTCCGAAGCGGTTCACAAGTCTTGTCCTTGGGCAGGCGAGCTTGAAGATCACCAGGTGATAGGCTTACTCGGCCCCATTCCTCATTATCCACTAAAAGAGTTATCGACTCTGAAACACCAACAAAATTTGTTAAAAATAATTGGCTATAACCATTGAACTATTACGAGTATTACTAGCAATATAACATTAACCGACACCGCGAATCCAATGTTTGTGCAATGAACTGTAGCCAATTGACTACAGTTTTCAGTGGATTCAGTCGATTTTGAAAAGAAAACGGGGCCTCGATTTTGAAAATAGAACCACTCGGCGGGACACAAATTGTGTTCGCGATGATTATTTTGATACTTTACCCAAGGACAAAGACAAAGACAGACGAGCACACGAGCCATCAGATGAAAAGAGGCGACCAAGAGCCCGGGCCAAGAAAGAGAAGAAAGACAGAACTGGCTCTCGAGCCCCAAAGGAATTTCAAATTACAAAATTAAGATATCACAAAAAGTTATGTGCACCGAACTATAATATCCTACATAAATCAATGTTATTTATTATACAAACAATCTGTACCTGGTACCCAACTTAAGGAGTAAACGTGAAAATCGTTTCCCCATTCTGTAGTCGACATCTTATTTACTAAGAGATTATTACGGCACTTGTTATCCATCATAGGACCTCCATACAAAACCTGAAATCATCAGAAATCGTAAAAACAATAAATTAAAAAAAAATTACTTATTCTTGTGACTTCGTTGCTGTAGACGCGTCAAAGTTTGTCAACACTCGCAATCTACTGAAGTAGCTTTAGTGTTGCTACTCGCCAATAGATGTCAGAAAGAGTCTATTGCAGCAGTATTTATTGCCTGAAAACACGGATAAAACAACATTTTCTAAAAATGAATCCTCGCTAGATCGATTTATCGCCCCCGAAACCCCCTGCATACTAAATTTCTTGAAAATCGTTGGAGCCGTTTCCGAGACTCAGAATCTATTATAATATACAAGAATCGCTAGTTTAAAGATATTCGAAAGATACCTTATTTCCGTATTCCTCTGTCCCTTTCATCAACAACTTATTTCCCCGGGCTCCGGCTATTCTCAACGCTCTGTGATCCTCAGCTCCATAGGCTTTTGAGAATGTTTCCAGAAGGATATCTGGAGAAAGAAATAGAAACGTAAATTTTTGTTCTTCCGTCTCGGCGTACATATTTCAATCGTTTCATCTTTTATCTCCGACATATTTGTTGCCGGAGAATGTTTATATCAGTAGAATTAATGTTATAACTCTATCTTCTTAGCACAAGCTGGTGCTTGTCATATTGTGGTCCCATTTAAATTTGAGCGAGATCTGACGAGTAGTTTTTGCGTTATCGCTTATTTTGAAGTCGGTTATTTTTTGTTCAGAATTATCCTCTGATATCATGGAATGTTACCTGGATACAGCCAATCTCCTTGAGGTACTTTGGCCCTTATTTCAATGAAGCCGTATTTAAAAGCAAAAGCACTCTTGCTCGTCACGCGCCCGCTGACTATCGGCTGTAGAATTTGAGGACCATTGCTTTGATGCACGCAGGACCCAGGTCGAGTGCATCTGGAAAGCATAATGCAATAAAGAATGATATTAATAAAAAAAACCCGCCTGCATAAAAAGGTGATAGTACGATTTTTGTCACTGGAAATTTTCGAATGGAATCGGAAATCGATGGGTTAGAAATTGAAAAGAAATTAAATCCTATAATATAGCGCCCTAATATAAATTCGATATATATATAATAAGAGGTAATAAATAATCAGTAGATACAGGACCAATCAGATAAAATTAGTCAATCAATCAAATATTTTATTTGTAAAAATACCATTGAAAATATTACTCTTTCCTGTTTCTTAGTCGATTATTCATTTTCTAGGCTTAGGATATTTATTGGCTTCATGCTATCATCGTTTGTAGATTAAGAATAACAATTCGTGTTTATATTTTAGGCTTCATTCCCTAGAGTCCTTGAACCTATTCCAGCACGTATCAGTACGAATAGCTACCACGCTCTGGCTTGAGTCAACCGCCACACGACTCTTCGTGTTTTGACTCAGCTTGAACCAGTTCTGTATTTCTTTCTTCTCTTTGTTTCTTAGCAGGCAATTCAATGGTGACACCTTTAGTATTACTGAAGTCCATGGGCAATTATGACCACTTACCACCAGGTCTCCACGTGGGCTAAAATCATATCTTTAAAATAATAAACATGACGTGATAATGCAAAATAAAGTTGGAAGACATACCCCATGGTGAGATCCAGTCTACCAGTTTCAACGACGACGCTGTCAAAACCTTCAACAGTTTCCAGCAGTCGGGGCTCGATCCGAAGCATGCCATCGCTCACTGACACCGACGTCGTTTGATACGACACAAATGGGTATTCCTGAACAAGGATTTATACGTTATTAAAAGGAAATTCTGGAGATTCGAAGGTCATATTTTGATAAGCACTTTCAATTCGAACCTATAGTGAACAGAAGTGGTAAAGGAGTTAAACAAACAAATAGTACCTTTGTATCTGTAATTTTAATGGAACAATTTTTCAAGTTTGGGTTCTAAAGCAAAAGTTTCCCGAAGCGAGAAGAAGAAGAAGAAAAAACAATAGAAGCGAGGGAAGCGACGGCGATAATGAGTTAGAAATAGGCAAACCATTTTGATAAAAATTTGTTAATTAAATTAGATGCGTGATACGCGCAGAGAAATAAAGATACACACAAAAATATTAACTGATTCGACACAGCTCCCATCTTTATTTGCATGAATAATGCAGTCAGAAGAGTTTCGCTATTCAACAACGCCATAACACTAATTATTGATTCAATATTGATGGGTAAAAATAACTGAATTTACTGGTTTTGATGGTATGTAATGCTCAACAGTCCATATATCTTCACGTAGGTTATCGAAGTTGTCTTCGAAGATAATCTGACCGGAGCAAAGTGTTGGCACAAGACCCATTCTGGAGTTGACCTCGGTGATTGACTTTCTACAGGCGGCTGGAGGTGGGGTAGTTGTAGTTGTAGTGGTTGTCGTCGTGTTTTGGATGACGATTAAAGACTGTGTGGTCGAAGATGGTAAATTCTCCTCCGAATCGAATAGTTCTGGAATTGGTGAAATCATTTGTTACATTAAGGAGGTCTGTACTAGTTATATAAATATCTGGGAGACGTGCAAAGTGCAAATGAGCTGACGATCCGTCTGATTAGTGGCTGTCGTCGCCCATGGACAAGGTCGGTATCATTCGGTAAGGCCGTGGCCGAGTGCTATTTATATTAACAAATTGAATATTAGATAGGCTTTTTAATGATGACGGACTTTTATGATATATTTATTTATTTATTACGAGTAACCGCCCTCGCTTTGCTTCAGTTTTCTTATTTTTTACATTTTTGAGTTTCAGTTCTATGTATGGGGAACCCCCAAAATTTATTGTTTTTTTTTATATTTTTGTGTGAAAATCTTAATGCGGTTCACAGAATACATCTACTTACCAAGTTTCAATGGTATAGCTCTTATAGTTTCGGAAAAAAGTGGCTGTGACATACGGACGGACAGACAGACAGACATGACGAATCTATAAGGGTTCCGTTTTTTGCCATTCGGCTACGGAACCCTAATACTTAGCAACAATGTAATTCAACGTATCAACTTATTCAGTGTCGAGCGATTCTATAATTATTATTATTTCTTGCGGGTAGATCTTTCCACGCTTACCTATTAGTACTACTTATTGCATGCGACCACATAAACTGTAGACTTGTTCTGCGTAATGTGTAACATTGTGCTTAATATATTTGTTAACCTATATATTATACTAGCTGCCCGCACAGACTTCGTTCTGTCAAAAGTTTTTTATTTTATTTTGAGATGTAAGCTATCCTGTCTTTCAAGTTGGATCAAACTGCGCACGGTGCGTAAATTTGATTAAACTCGGAGTCCATCGCGGACAAACAACGTGACACGTAATTTATATATATTAAGATATTAAATTGAGTGAAGTAACATTGACTAATGAATTAATGTGTGAATTGAATTAATGGATTTATGAAATGATATAACCTGTTAACTACTTGGTACTACAAACCTGTTACAGTATACCGCATAAGACGGAGTTCATGATATTCCGAGTTACCATTATTGATGGCAACAACTATGTAATAGTAAATGACGTCACCGACTTTCAGCACCACACGGTCATCCATACCAGTCCAGAAACCGTTTGTCGGTGCCCTCACATAAACTGATATGTCACCGATGTCATCATATTTCAACTGTTTATTGACCCTTCCTTGAAAGTCGAAGGAGTTCATCTTCGGAATATCTGTAACACGCATGGAATCGACAAATTACAATCTTCCAATAGGTATGTTTATGCTTAAATCGCTACCCTATCTTCATAAATACCTTATTTAGAGAGGATTTTTGGAATTTCTATCGTTTACCTAGTAAATATTACAGAGAACAGAAAATATAAATAAAAATCAATCGTTGGACAATGTAATTAATAAATTAATATTAATGGTTTTAGATACCTAACGCCTAGACACTAACGGTTACTTCTAATCACTCGTTAGTAAAGAATCACAATACAAATTCTGTACTAAGGAGCGATTTAAGTAACCGTTGATTGATTTAAGCGACTCTGAGTTGTGACGTTAACTTAAGTTTGATAGAATCTATCCTTAACCTAATAGGTATCTATTAAAAAAGCTAAATGTTTTAAAAATACATGTTTTGCAAAAAGGTTACAATAGGTCATGATTCGTGAGTAATCTTCAGCACCAAATTAAGACTTGCAATTACTTGAATGTTTTAAGCTTGATAACAAAATAACAGCGCAGCTAAAGCAAAAAAAAAACACGACGCCTTACAGATTTGTTCCATCGTAACAACTCAAAATGTTTATTCTCAGGCGCTATCGGTTGGGTAATAACGGATGACCGCAAGTTCACTTTCATGAACTTGAGAAAACAAGATTTTAGTAAAAATAAAACAATAATTGGCTTCTTTGTTTCATACCACATAAATATCTCTATAGCAAGATATTTGTGCTGTGAGAATACCAGATAGATTAGTTACCAAAGTCACATCCGACTATTTAATTCGGGAAACGTTCAATAATTGCGATTTACAAATAAATAAGTCGTCAATAAAATTACTAAAATGCCGCCAATTGGATCAAAGTACTTAGGTATTGCTAGAATGACTTCAATCGGGACTTGGGTACATATAAGGTTGACAGATGGTCGGGATTCGTCTGGATTGTCCCGACAATTCACTCGATCCAACAAAACCGCACGCGCTCTAGCCGTTTTTTTTTCGTCGTCAGCTCATTTGCCGGCTAATTCCAAAAAAAATATTGTGTCCCGACAAATCCCGACTTTCTGAAGTTTTGTCCAGATATTTCAGTCTTTCCATCTGGCAACCCTAGGTACATACGGTAAGTAGAACATGATCACACAGGTAATTGCCTCGAGTGCTAGATGCATGCAAAATACTGTTTAGATAACGTTGGTTTGACTGGCCAAAATAAAAAGAAACATAGCTTTGTGAAACGAACTGCGTTAATTTAGTTTTCTTCAATAATAAAATAACACTCACTCCTTACTGAAACTATTACTCCACCCCGTTTTAAGGGTCGTATGGACACATCTTCAACGTTTATCCCAAATAGAGCTGGAACAACACAAAGTAACGCTAAGATTACGATACGACCGCACTGAGTGATAGCCATCTTATAACTACACAATATGCTAATGCCATTTATTTTTATCCCGAATATACGTTAAGAGGGCTATCATAATTTTACTTACATTTGAGCGTTTGTCTCGAGTTTTGAAGTGTGACTGTGGTTTCGATAAATCACCAAAATAAAAATAAAAAAATATGTCCGAGAAAGTTTGATTATTTCTCTTGGGAGTGCTCTAAATAAATGTTTAAATGTATTTATATAAATCAGTAAAAAGTTAAAAACCCATCAGTAAAAAGTTTTTGCAAATGATGTTTCATAAAATTTTACTTTTGGCCATCTTTAGATGCTTTGTTACATCGAAGATAGTAAGTCTAACGAAGTCGGTTATTTTTTGTTAGAAAAATTTTGATTTGTTAGTTATGTTAATTGTTATGATTATAATTCTAATGTATATAAGCATATTCCTACGATATTCTAACGCGTAGCTACTATCAATCTTTATATATAAAAATGAATGTTTGTCAGTCTGTTTGTCTGTCTGTCTGAATGTTCTTCTTTTTGCCAAAATCATGCATCCGATTGTGTTGAAATTTTGTATACGGTAGGTACTTAATTATTTTGGGCATTTCAGGGAAGGTCTGTGCCAAAATAAGGACAAAAACCCGAAAGCGATAAAAGAACTACTTCCTTTACCAGAAAAGAAACGTCATAACAGGTTTAAGAGAATCTTTATTTCTCATAAGAATACGCTATTCACTTACATGAGAAACATTAAAACACTCAGATTAATATTATCCCATCAGCTGAAGGCTTGGGAACCAGTTCTTTCCTTCGTTCTCTCTTCTTTCTTGGCCACACCGCATTGGTAATGTCTTTACTAATACTGATGTCCATGGGCGACCGCGGCGGTCACCTACGAGTACCATCAAGTGGATCTTTAGCTCGTCTGTTGAGTAGTTTCATAAAAAAATACCAAAAATTTGGTGATGATTTGCTTTCTGTATTTAATTACAATGTAACATTGCAGATTAAGGAATCATTTGCCTAATTTGAAGCCATATTGTGATGTTGACAAAAACACTTTAAAAGACGATCATTTAATTATAGCGCTCGAACTTTAACATAATCGACGAGAAGTGCTGGCTGGTCCCAGGTTCCTATCCAAGTGTTGTTAGCCTGGTGGAACTTCAACATCGCCTTACTCTCGGTGTTACTCCAGGGTTTCGATGTCGTGAGACCAGAGATCACCTTGTCCGGGAACTCAAAAATACCACCTGCAGATACGCCTAATGTGATGCCAAACTGAAATACAATGAGTAAATATTTATTTTATATTTTAAAATCCATTACTATATTGTAAAGTGCCCATGCAAAGCATATCACACGCACAAGATATTCTGTAGCTTTAAAGATTCACATATTCGAAAGACAATCAAGTTGGTTTTAGAGGGTAAATATATTATAATGTCCTGTGAATTAGTTAAACACTAAATGATAATTCTGAATACTTACAAAGTCTTTGAATGTTATCATAAGAGATTGCAGAGACTTCCGAAGCGGTTCACAAGTCTTATCCTTGGGCAGGCGAGCTTGAAGATCACCAGGTGATAGGCTTACTCGGCCCCATTCCTCATTATCCACAAAAAGAGTTATCGACTCTGAAACACCAACAACATTTGTTAAAACAATTGGCTTACCATTGAACTATGTATTATTACTAACAAACTAGCATATTACAAAACCGATACCGCGAATCCGATGTTTGCGCAATGAACTGTTGCCAATTGGCTACAGTTTTCAGTGGATTCATTCGATTTTGAAAATAGAACCTCCCGGCGCGACACAAACCCTACGTTCCACTAGACGATCACAACGATCACGCTCACGACCGCGGTTTTTCCCGTTCCACTAGCTTGTGAGCGTTACAATCATACACCCAAGTGGAACCTGCACTTCGACCCACCCCTTGAGGTGGGTCGTTTTGAACGTGCCGTGAGCGAAATTAATGACGTCATCAATGACGTTTTCGCCGCGACCATGAAGACCGTGGTCGCCAAGTGGAACGCGAATTTGGTCGATTTGATCGTTGTGAGCGTCTAGTGGAACGCGGCCAAATTGTGTTCGCGATGATTGTTCTGATACTTTACCCAAGGACAAAGACAAAGACAGACGAGCACACGAGGCACGAGCCATCAGATGATGAGAGAGGCGACCAAGAGCCCCGACCAAGAAAGAAAGAACTGGCTCTCGAGCCCCAAAGGCATTTCAAATTACTATACAGATAAAAACAAAAGGTTATTTACACCAAACCATAATACCCTACTAGATAATATCTATAAATCAATGTTATTATACAAACAACCCGTACCTGGTACCCAACTTAAGGAGTAAACGTGAAAATCGTTTCCCCATTCTGTAGTCGACATCTTATTTACTAGGAGATTATTACGGCACTTGTTATCCATCATAGGACCTCCATACAAAACCTGAAATCATCCGTAATCGTAAAAACAATAAATCAAAAATTTTTACTTATTCTTGTGACTTCGTTGCTGTAGACGCGTCAAAGTCTGAAACTCGCAATCTACTGAAGTAGCTTTAGTGTTGCTACTCGCCCAATAGATGTCAGGAAGGGTCTATTGTAGCAGTTTTTCATTGCCTAAAAACACGGATAAAACAACATTTTCTAAAAATGAATCCTAGCTAGATCAATTTATCGCCCCCGAAACCCCCTGCATACTAAATTTCATGAAAATCGTTGGAGCCGTTTCCGAGACTCAGAATCTATTATAATATACAAGAATTGCTAGTTTAAAGATATTCGGAAGATACCTTATTTCCGTATTCCTCTGTCCCTTTCATCAACAACTTGTTTCCCCGGGCTCCGGCTATTCTCAACGCTCTGTGATCTTCAGCTCCATAGGCTTTTGAGAATGTTTCCAGGAGGATATCTGGAGAAAGAAATAGAAACGTAAATTTTTGTTTTCCGTCTCGGCGTACATATTTTAATCTTTTATCTCCGACATATTTGTTGCCGGAGAATTTTGTCATAACTCTTAACACAAGCTGGTGCTTGTCATATTGTTGTCCCATTTAAATTTGAGCGAGATCTGACGTGTAGTTTTTGAGTTATCCCTTATTTTGAAGTCGGTTATTTTATGTCAAGAATTATCCTTTGATATCATGGAATGTTACCTGGATACAGCCAATCTCCTTGAGGTACTTTGGCCCTTATTTCAATGAAGCCGTATTTGAAAGCAAAAGCACTCTTGCTCGTCACGCACCCGCTGACTATCGGCTGTAGAATTTGAGGACCATTGCTTTGATGCACGCAGGACCCAGGTCGAGTGCATCTGGAAAGCATAATGCAATAAAGAAGGATATTAACAATAACAATTAGTGTTTACATTTTAGGCTTCATTGCCTAGAGTCCTATATCCTATTCCAGCACGTATCAGTACGAATAGCTACCACGCTCTGGCTTGAGTCAACCGCCCCACGACTCTTCGTGTTTTGACTCAGCTTGAGCCAGTTCTGTATTTCTTTCTTCTCTTTGTTTTTTGGCAGGCAATTCAACGGTGACACCTTTAGTATTACTGAAGTCTATGGGCAATCATGACCACTTAACACCAGGTCTCCACGTGGGCTAAAATCATATCTTTAATATAATAAACATGACGTGATAATGCAAAATAAAGTTGGAAGACATACCCCATGGTGAGATCCAGTCTACCAGTTTCAACGACGACGCTGTCAAAACCTTCAACAGTTTCCAGCAGTCGGGGCTCGATCCGAAGCATGCCATCGCTCACTGACACCGACGTCGTTTGATACGACACAAATGGGTATTCCTGAACAAGGATTTAGACGTTATTAAAAGGAAATTCTGGAGATTCGAAGGTCATATTTGATAAGCACTTTCAATTCGAACCTACAGTAAAGAAAAGTGGTAAAGGAGTTAAACAAACAAATAGTGCCTTTGTATCTGTAATTTTAATGGAACATTTTTTCAAGTTTGAGTTCTAAAGCAAAAGTTTAACGAAGCGAGAAGAAGAAGAAAAAACAATAGAAGCGACAGCGATAATGACTTAGAAATTTGCCCATTTTGATAAAAAATTGTTAATTAAATTAGATGGGTGAATTTCCCAAGTGCATTTTTGAGACGGCGAGGTTGAAAATTTATGTGTGGAGGTAAACTACAATTATGTATAATTTTATATAGGTAGTTTAAATAGTGATCTACATGATAGCAAAGTATTCAGATATATTTAATACATAGATTCTTAATAAAAAAATATCTAAGACCTAAAATCTAATTCCGGTGTACTGTCCGACCTCCATTTATTTACATATTTTGTAAATTTAATTTTTTTTGGTAAATAAATTTTATTAAAAAGGAATATTTTTTAGAAATACATTAAATAACACAACTAATATATATTTACGGAGTAATTGAAGATAGTGCAACAGCTCTTAAAACATCTTTTAAAAATGTCCTACAAAAAAAAGCAATACCGGTGTTGCATTTTGTGCACTTCATATCTTGTTACGAAACGATTTGGAAGACACCTTACTGGCTCTCCCCGCACCGTTCAGTTGTGCTCTTGCAAATTGCGTATTAGGATGACCGACTGGCTGCGTAATTTTCCTGCCAAATACGTAAGTACTCACTGCGGTGGCGCAGGAATACAAAATCATCCAATTCCGATGTCATGTATATTAGTAAAACTACAAAGCAGATTATCAAGAAATTTTATGGAGGCTTCCATTAAAGGTTTTCAGCCATAATTGTGAAATAAAAGTTAACCTGAGAATAACGGTGTTCTTTAAAATTCAAGTTTTGACTCTAATTCTAAGTCCGGTGGCCTAATCTCGGTGGTTCCGGTGGCAAATCAAAGCGCATAGGGACGTGTATAGACCAGTGCCGATAATTTTTGAAACGAAAAATAATAATCGTAGAATGAAACCCATTGCAAAAGGAAGAGAATATAACGAAAATTAACGAAAAAATTATTTACGGGCGATCTGAGCTCGGGAAGTGGGGGAGGGCGGGGTTTAAGGGTAAAAAATAGTTTATCTCAATTTCCGGCAAAACTACAAGTCCTGTAGAAAAAAGTTAAATAGCAATGTTGTAAGTAATAAAAAGATCTACAACTTTTTTATTTACACTTTTTTTACGTAACCTCAAAATTTATGTGAAAAATTCAAATAACCAAGTTTTGGTTTTTTATTTTTCTTTTACAAAAAAAAAAATTTTTCACGAAATTTGGTGAAAATGAAACGACAACTATTTTCGCAAAAAATTTTCGGATTCGAGTTTTAAGTTTTTTTTTGTCATAATGAATGACAAAACTGTGTACAGTTTTGAGCTATTTATCAAAATTTACACTTTATTTAATTGAAAAACGTAAGATTTCATGTTACTTTGTCAGACAAAACAATTACAAAAACATAAAGATTGCAAAAAACATGCGAAAATAGTTGTCGTTTCATTGCATTTTCGGAGAACATTTACCATAGTAATTCATAGTTAGTAGTTAGTAGTAGTCGTTAGTAGTTTATAGTTTTTTTTATATACCATTAGACAGTAGAGATTCCAACGAACAAAAATCTCACCGATTAAAAAAAAATAGATATTTTGACGTGAGAATTTAAGATTTAAAATTAGGTTGCTTTTTCGATTGTAAGTCAAAATAAGGTGAAAAAAGAAATATTTTTAATCAAAAATATTACAGTATGTCAAAGACATGCAACGGTAAGTTTTCACTAAACTTCGTGAAATATTTTTTTTTTGTAAAAGATAAAAATAAAAAACCAAAAACTTGGTTATTTGAATTTTTCACATAAATTTTGACTTGTAGTTTTGCTGGAAATCGAGATAAACCGTTTTTTACCCTTAAACGCCCATCCCCCCTCCCGACCTTAGATCGCCCGTAAATTATTTTCCTTTAATTTTTGTTATATCCTCTTCTTTTTGCAATGGGTTTCATCCTACTATATATTTTTTTCACTTTTTACCGTTTTTGAAGCTATCGGCACTGGTCTAATAGGCCACAGAAAACAAGCGTGTCTAATCACCGCTAAAAAGAGTCCGTTCATCTAGACTCCTACTCTTCAAAATGTATTTTTAAAGTATTAGATGATCTTGCCTTTATTATTCCTCATTGGCATAATCAATTTCGGTGGATTAGATTCTAATTCCAGTGGTCCTAATTTTGGTGGCATTTGATAATGTAATTTGAAAATATCTCCGGAACTAATAATTTTTTTTTCAATCTCTACTATGTGACTAATTATTATTACTATTTACATATTATTTATGCCAAATAAAATGTATTAGAAACAGCAGGTTTAAATTTAATCAATTTCGGTGGCTCGGATTTTAATTCCGGTGGTCCTTTAATAATTTCGGTGGCATTTGATAATTTCAAATGGAAATATCTCATGAACTAATGATTTTTTTTCGATCTCTAGTATATGATTAAGTAGTACTAATATTTACCTATTATTTAAGCCAAAAATTTTTATCAAAAACAGCAAATTTAAATTCGCCACTGTAATTAGGCAAAATCCGTGTTTGTTGAAATTGACCCAGATGCATGATACGCGCAGAGAAATAAAGATACACACAAAAATATTAACGGATTCGACTCAGCTCCATCTTTATTTGCATGAAGAATTTAGTCAGAAGAGTTTCGCTCTTCAACATCGTCATAACGCTTAATTGATTCAATATTAATGAGTTAAAATAACTGAATATGTATACAAAACTTACTGGTTTTGAGGGTATGTAATGTTCAACAGTCCATAAATCTTCACGTAGGTTATCGAAGTTGTCTTCGAAGATAATCTGACCGGAGCAAAGTGTTGGCACAAGACCCATTCTGGAGTTGACCTCGGTGATTGACTTTCTACAGGCGGCTGGAGGTGGGGTAGTTGTAGTTGTAGTGGTTGTCGATGTCAGTATGCTGTCGGCGTAGAAGTTTAGTTTGTCGATTGCAGACTCTGTGATCGAAGATGGTGAATCCTCTTCCGAATCGAATAGTTCTGGAATTGAGTTGTTTCCTAAATTTTTTTTTGTTGTAAATGGAAAGTTCATATATAAGTTTTATAACAAAGTTATTTTAGTTTTTTTTTATTCGCTATAGTTTAAAAGTTACATCAAATCAAAAATACGTTTTTGAATCCAGTACCGAAAACACGCCGACAGTTCCCGAATAGACCCGAGCGCGCGTGTGACGTCACTTTGTTAATTGCTATTCATTGCAGCATACAGCTGATACTGTGATTTGACTTTAAACTGATAAAATCTTGATATTATCGTCAATATATTGATAAATATATCAAAAATGCTAAACCTTAAAAGTTATCGTGCTTGTTTTGTACCATTACGTGTGAATACTACAAAAAACAACACCCCAAAGATAATGTTAAATGTGTACATTTATTAGGAACCTGTACATTTAATCCTACTTTCCTACTTAATGTTATTAATCTGAAATTTTGGATGTTTGTGACTCCATCACGCAAAAACGGCTGAACGGATATAGATGAAAGGCACACAGATAGTTTTTGACCTAACTTACCAGATAGGATACTTTTTATCCCGGAAATAGACCTTTTCCCGAGGAATAAGAGGTAAAATTTTAGTTTTCGTTCATAGATTCGTTTTTAGGGTTCCGAAGTGAAATCAGAATTCTTATACTTTCGTCATGTCCGTCCGTCTGTCCGTCTGTCCGTCTGTCCGTCTGTCCGTCTGTCCGTCTGTCCGAATGTCCGTCCGTCTGTCCAAAGCAAAGCGCAAAGCTGTAATTTGGCATGGATATACATATATTTATTAAAAAAATTGAAAAAAATATTATGGGAAGACCATTTTTGGACGGACCCCCGTTTGCGAAATATTTGCTTTAAAGTGCTAATTCTGGTTAGAGTCAAGTGTCCAGGGGGAACATGAGTAGTTAATGAATAATAGTCGAAAAACTGACTACTTCGGAACTCTACATTGCGCGTGGCCTGACACGCACATGCCCGTTTCTTTTATGAAACAACTGATGGTTTTATTTTATTACGTTAGGAATTTTGCAACGTAATGGGTTCTGGGGCTACAAAGTGGAACTCCTCAATGGTAGAGTAAAACGGAACCGTGTTTAAAGATAACTACTACTACCTACTATTACTATCATCAACATTGTAAAATCAGTAGGAACATCATTAAATAAATAAATAAACGCTTCACACTCATAGCCCCTTACTAGGATACCCTGAGTCGTGGGTGCCATAGACAATACAAGGACACACACCCAGACCAAGAACAGAAATTCAAACTAATCATTCAAACCACCTCGCTGCATCCACCTCGCATCGTATCGAACCCAGGACCATTGACTCAGCGATCTGGCGTGGTATCCATTCGCCACACGGGTCGTGATCATTGACCGAGTTGGTGTATTTCGGAGACAAAAAAAAATAATATATTGTACCAGTTTTATGTATTAAGCGCGTACAAACCCATAACGCCGCAGTAGGTTTTACTAGTAAACAGTGTAACCTTTTCTTTTGGTGTAAGTATTGTCAATAGAGAGTTTTATTATATTTAATGAAGAATAAATCATTTATTAACGTTTAAATTTACAATAAAATTACGTGGAATATCTTTTTGCACTAAATTTCGGATATTTTTACTCAATTCACGTAGAAGCATCTAACACTGTACCTACTATCGTGTAATTCCTTTAACAAAATGACGTCACTAACATGGCGGCCAACTTTGGCGCGTTCGTAGTCACGTGATTTTTTTTGAACTTTTATCAATTTTGAATTCGTTATTATTAATATTAAAAATAGTTTTTAAGCGTTTTTAACAATGCCAATTAATATAATTTGTGTTAAAAATTTAAAATACATTTTAAAAAAAATATTTTTTTAAAAATGAACAACTCAATTGATGAAATCATTTGTTATATTAAGAAGGTCTGTACTAGGCAGTCTAGGTCCATAAATATCTGGGAGACTAGCAAAGTGCAAACGAGCTGACGATCCGTCTGAGCTGTTGAAATGAAATGAAATGAAATGAAATATAAAGTAAGGCCGTGTGTAAAGAATAGAATATTGATTGGCTTTTTAATGATGACGGATTTTTATGACATACCTGTTTATTTATTTATTATAATTTATTGTTATAATATATCTATGTACATCTGATTAATATTAAATTGAGTGAAATAACATTGACTAATTAATTAATGTGTAAATTGAATTAATGGATTCATGAAATGATATAATTATGTAACCTGTTACCTGGTACTAACCTGTTACTGTATAGTGCGATATAGTCTTCTTATCATATGACCCCATGTCATTGGCGTCGCCAACTTGTATGTAATATTTATAGTAAATGACGTCACCGACTCTCAGCCTCCCATTGCGATCTATACCAGACCAGAAACCTTTCTTCTGCTTCATCATTGATAGACTAACTCTTATATCAGCGCTGGGACCAAATCCCAACTGTCTATTGACCGTTCCTTGAAAGTCGAAGAAGTTCATCTTCGTGATATCTGTAACACGCATTGAATCGCCAAATTACAATCTTACAATAGGTATAAAAGTCTTTATCATTAATATTATTAACACCGAGGCCAAACTCAAGGCTTAAATCGCTACCTACCTTCATAAATACCTTTTTAGGGAGGATTTTTGGAATTTCAATCGCTTTTTTTATGGCAATACTTACCCGGCAAACGAGCTGACTATCCACCTGATGGTAAGTGACTATCGTCACCCATGAACATCAGCAACACCAAAGACATCACTGATTTGTTGCCAGCCAAGAAAGAGAGAAGAAAAAAAAAGAAAGAAAGAAACGCTTACCTAATATGTATTACAGAGAAGAGAGAATGCAAATAAAAATGAATCGTTGGACAATTTAATAATTAATATTAGTGGTTTTAGGTACAAAATGTTCCGACAATTCACTCGATTCAACTTAACCGCAAGCGCTCTAGCCGTTTTTTTTTCGTCGTCAGCTCGTTTGACGTCTATTTCCAAAAAAAAAAAATTAAAATGTGTGCAATTCACACGTGGTAGAAGTGAAACCTTCAAAATTTTTGTTTTCAAGATAATGAGACGAATGTAAAATTTCGGCAAGATGATAAATGTAGGTTTCACTGATCTACTTCACTCCGCTCCGCTCAACTCTAGCCTCCACTCAACTCCAGTCTCCACTGGACAGTTTCTTTTCATAAAATTTCAAGTCAGTCTCCACTCATTTGTAGTCTCCACTGGACAGTTTCGTTTCATAAAATTTCAAGTCACCCCCGTACTAAAGAAGTTTTCACTTCAAAATTTGTCATGACAAATCCCGACTTTCTGAAGTTTTGTCCAGATATTTCAGTCTTGCCAAATGGCAATCCTAGTTACATATTATGGTAAGTAGAAAATGATCACACAGGTAATTGCCTCGAATGCTAGATGCATGCAAAATAGGTAAGTACTGTTGTTGGTTTGACTGGCCAAAATAAAAAGAAAGGTGCACACAGCTTTGTGAAACGAACTGCGTTAATTTAGTTTTCTTCAATAATAAAATAACACTCACTCCTTACTGAAACTACGAGTCCACCCCGTTTTAAAGGTCGTATGGACACATTTTCAACTTCTTGCCCGAATACAGCCGGAACAGCACAAAGTAACGCAAAGGCCACGATATGACCGCACTGAGTGATGGCCATCTTATAACTGCACAATAATCAATATGCCATTTATTTTTATCCCGAATATACGTTAAGAGGGCTATCTTATTCGGTCGGTATATTTGAGCGTTTGACTCGAGTTTTGAAGTGTGATTGTGGTTTAGATAAATCACCAAAATAAATAAAAAATATATGTCCGAGAAAGTTTGATTATTTATCTCGGGAGTGGTCTAAATAAATGTATTTAGATAAATCAGTAAAAACCACGTTTTTTCATATGATGTTTCATAAAATTTTACTTTTGGCCACCTTTAGATGCTTTGTTACATCGAAGATACGAGTATATTAATTTAAGCATCAATAAAAATGTCAATTGCTACTCTGCTGTTTGGTATTGTAAAAAAATAAGGAGCCCTTATACGATACTAGCTGCCCTGACAGACTTCGTTCTGTCAAAAGTTTTTTTTATTAAAACCTTCCGTGTCCCTTAAGGGAGATGTAAGCTATCCTATCTTTCAAGTTGGATCAAACTGCACACGGTGTCCAAAGATTAAAATCGGTTAAGTAGTTTAGGAGTCCATCGTGGACAAACAACGTGACACGTAATTTATATATATTAAGATTTATAAAACAAACTAGCCTGTGATCACAGCAATAGACCTCGTCGGTTATACTTCCAGCAGTACAGCAGCATTCAACGGGAGCTGTAAATATAAAGCTACGAAGTGCTGGAACAATCTGCCTCCTACTCTATGTAAACTGCTCACGGCAAATGCATTCAGATTCAGATATAAACAGTTACTACTAGAAGAGCAGAAACAAACTTAGCTCAAACCACTTCATAATTATTTATGTGTAAATCCAATCTTATAATTTATTATTTAAATATTATAATTATAGTTTCCTGATCCCTTGCGCCAAGCGTAGCCACCAGATAACAATGTTTAATTACTTGTTTTAAGTACTATTATTTCTTCTGTGGTATAATTTAGTTTTATAACTACCTATGTATTTAATTTATTAAAATTATTAATATATTTCAAAAAAGATAAAACTTTTGCCTTCCCTACGCGCAACTACCACAATTTATTATGTGTTTGTGTTTGTGCGAATCATACGGAGCAGACAGATGACCGAGCTATTGTCACACGGGCCAGACTGAAAATCGGTGTCGCCTCGAACGAAATAAGCCGAATCTGGACCATTTTGAAGGCCTTGCTGCAGCACAGACTTCATTTATTACCTACTGTTTTTGTTCTCTTTTTTTTAACATTAACGGTCATACGGCCTTATTCATAAAAGAAAAGCTTACACACCTATTTTAGTTACTGCATATATACATATTGCAACATGCATATATACATATTGCAACAGCAATATGTATAAATTTTATCGTTTCGCATATTAAATCAGAAAGAGATTATAACTTCGCTTGTTTTTATCACTGCGGACCCACGATACCCCTGGCGATACCCCTGGTGGTATCGTGGGTCTTTTATAATCAAACGATACCCCTGTTCGAAATGACCGTAGTGTTGCGGTGTGTAAATAAATTTATCACAGCGCTCTTTTTTTAAAAAAAAACATTATTAATTGTTTGACAATTTATGATGAAATGTCAACTCTTAAATATTGAATTTGCACAAATTGAATTGTTGAAAATTACCACAATGAACGACAGTGAAATTAAATTTATCAAAATAAATGGTGGTACTGCCCTTCTTTACGGCAAATATAGATATCATCGCCATAAAACATATACAGACGGCTCTCTCTTATGGCGGTGTTCTTCGTATAAGAAAAAAAAATGTTGTGGAAATGTAACAATTGGAAAGGTAGGTAGTTTTTTTTTGTTCTGAATTCACTTTTTCTTGTTGTTGAACGTTAACGTTGATCTGCGCTGACAGCGTGGCGTAGCCTAATTGATGTTATTTTAATTTAACTTCTTTTATTTCATTATAGGATATGAAATTTATTAAAAGTAATGAACATACATGTGAAAGAGAACCAGAAAATAATGAAATATTGAAGGAGAAGTGTAATTTGAGAGAAATAGTGGTTTCATCTTCTGATGAGCCTATTCAACAAATATATGAAAAGACAAAGAGGGATTTTAAAGACATGGGCATGAATTTTGCAATAGGTAAATATCCTCGCTACGAAGGTGTAAAGCACTTTCTTCAGGACGCAAGGAACAAAAGTGCACAAATTTCAAAAACTGTATTCCGTGATTTGAGTGAAATAGAAGTTCCAGTCCAGTACCACGGTTTCGTTTTGGCAGATTACTATTATGACAATTCAAAGCAAAATCGTATTATAGTTTTTTGCTCGGAAGAATCGCGACAACTTATTCCAAATATTGGAGAATATTTTATAGACGGAACTTTTTATAGTTGCCCTGAACCATTTTCTCAGGTATACAATATCCATGGTGACATGGGGAGTGGTGTAGAAACTACAAAAGTGAAGCCTTTAATATTCGCCCTAATGTCGGACCGTAAAGAGGAAAGTTACATTATTTTGTTTAACATTATAAAATCCCAAATACCAGAGTGGAACCCACGTACGGTTCACACAGATTACGAAAAAGCAGCTATGAATGCTATTTTGAAAGTATTTCCAACAACTAAATTGCGTGGGTGCTATTATCATTGGACAAAAAATATTTGGAAGAAAGGAAAAAGTTTTGGATGCACAAGAAATAAACCGGGACGAAGAATAGTGGCACTGGCGAGTGCATTGCCACTTCTCCCTGACAACGAGATTCAAAATGGCTTGCAGTATGTAAAATCTGAATCCAATGACTTAGTGCAAATGGAAAGGTTTATTAAATACTTAGAAAACTTTTGGTTTAAGATGCATTCGTGTACTGTGATAAGCGTATTTGGCGAACGCCACAGAACTACCAACGTACTCGAGACGTTTCACTCCAAAATTAATAAGCGCATCAACAAAAATACTGTGACAATTATGAGATTACTCAAAGTTCTGGAAAACATTCATACAATGGAGATGGTTCCAAAAAAGAGAAGAAAAGATCAAATTATTACTGATGATTTCATAACCAGCGTGCAATTAGAACTTGTAAATAAAGAAATTTCAATTGGTCACGCATTAGAAAAATTGCGTACATAAGTTTTACGGCTATGCCACACAGACGGCAAGTACTTTAAATATTGTATTAAGGAAAGGAGATTGCCCACGGATAGTATCGCCAAACCTAAGTTGTGTCACTACTTCATGAAATCAGTAATTCCTATTATTAATTAAATCAATTTTTGTAAGTATTACGAAATAACAAATTCTCCGGAGAAAAACTGACCAAAATAAAAATCGTTGTCTTGACCATTTATTTAGTCGCCATCATTGCCAATTGCCATTAAGAGATGGATCAAGGAATCGATAAGTTTAGGTGAGATTCGATTATTTATGTAATATGATGAATAAGCAATCGACAATAAAATTGATTATTATATAAATATTAACTTTTGCCAAGTCCATCCATCCATCCATCAGCCTTTGTAGGTCCACTGCTGGACATAGGCCTCCCCTAACTTCTGCCACTCTGACCGGTCCTGAGCCTTCTGAATCCAGCGGATACCTGCTGTCTTCTTCAGGTCGTTGGTCCACCTGGTCGGGGGGCGTCCTGTGCTCCTTTTACCGAGGCGTGGTCTCTATTCGAGGACCTTTCTTCTCCGACGGTTATCGGTCCTTCGAACTATGTGGCCAGCCCATTGCCACTTCAGCCTGCTAATTCTCTGAACTATGTCGGTCACCCTTGTTCGTCTACGGATTTCATCATTTCTGATTCGATCGCGTAGAGAAATATCGGTATCTTGTATGCTCGGGCATAGCTCGTTCCATAGCCCACTGGGCGACTCTAAGCTTATGCATAAGGCCAATAGTGAAGCACCACGTCTCGGATCCGTATGTCATCACTGGCAACACACACTGCTCGAATACCTTCGACTTCAGGCACTGAGGTAACTTTTTGGACGACAAGATATGACGTAGTTTCCCGAACGCAGCCCATCCGTGTTGGATTCTACGAGTGACTTCTTTCTCGAAGTTGGATTTACCCATTTGGATCACTTGTCCTAGGTAAATGTACTCGGGGATCCCCCGCAGTGTTGGCTTCCTCGTAGCGATCCCCGGGCAACGTCTCGTCTGACCACCGTAACGGAGTGGCAGACAGGCGGCAAACGAACACTGTGCGATCGTACACTTTCAAGGCGTTTAAGTGCGGTCATCGTCGTTCGACGCAATGTCGAAATTGGCAATTTGTGGTTTGTTTGTAAACTTATGAGGTCCTTGTATGGCTTGGCAAGCTCCTAGATGTTAGAATCAGAAATTCTATTTAGTTTTGAAGAAATTTGGTTTCACTAATAGTCACTCTGACAAATGTATTTATACTGGTGAACTAGATGGAAATAAAGTTTATCTGATGCTGTATGTTGATGATGGATTGGGAATCTGTTACTTATCTTTGTGGAAATTTAGTTCAGTTATATTGAATATTAGGTAGGTATGTTATAACAATTGTAATTATATTACAGAAAATTTTAATGATGTAGGTACTGTCTAACTAGTGATGTTTTTGTTACTATGGGGTGTTAAGGAGTGTATGTGCCTACTGTAATCTTATACTATTAAGGTGAGGAACGTTACAATTTGGAGGAAGTGTTAAGTTTTTCTTTTAAATTGACACGTTCTTTTTGTATTGTCACATATTTTTCAGACTTTTACAATCTGCTCTGGAATAAATCTTTAGTTTTTTTTTATTCGCTATAATTTAAAAGTTACATCAAATCAAAAATACGTTTTTGAATCCAGTACCGAAAACACGCCGACAGTTCCCGAATAGACCCGAGCGCGCGTGTGACGTCACTTTGTTAATAGCTATTCATTGCAGCATACAGCTGATACTGTGATTTGACTTTAAACTGATAAAATCTTGATATTATCGTCAATATATTGATAAATATATCAAAAATGCTAAACCTTAAAAGTTATCGTGCTTGTTTTGTACCATTACGTGTGAATACTACAAAAAACAACACCCAAAGATAATGTTAAATGTGTACATTTATTCGGAACCTGTACATTTAATCCTACTTTCCTACTTAATGTTATAAATCTGAAATTTTGGATGTTTGTGACTCCATCACGCAAAAACGGCTGAACGGATAAAGATGAAAGGCGCACAGATAGTTTTTGATCTAACTTACCAGGTCCAGATAGGATATTTTTTTGTCCCGGAAATGGACCTTTTCCCGAGGAATAAGAGGTAAAATTTTAGTTTTCGTTCATTGATTCGTTTTTAGGGTTCCGAAGTAAAATCAGAATTCTTATAGTTTCGTCATGTACGTCCGTCCGTCCGTCTGTCCGTCTGCCCGACTGTCCGACTGTCCGACTGTCCGACTGTCCGACTGTCCGTCCGTCCGTCCGTCCGTCCGTCCGTCCGTCCGTCCGTCTTTCCAAAGCAAAGCGCCGAGACACTTAGTGCTAGAAATCTGTAATTTAGCATGGATATACATATTTATAAAAAAAAATTGAAAAGGTCTTCCAAAAATATTATGGGAAGATAATTTTTGGAATTAGGGGTCCGTTTGCGAAATATTTGCTTTAAAGTGCTAATTGTGGTTAGAGTCAAGTGTCAAGGGGGGACAGTTTAATAAATGGTTGGAGTTGGACAAGTGAAAAAATCTCAAAAATAGGTTATATGATGAACTTACAAGGAAAACTATCACGGCTATGTTAACATGAGTAGTTAATGAATAATAGTCAATAAACTTACTACTTCGGAACTCTACATTGCGCGTGGCCTGACACGCACGTGCCCGTTTCTTTTATGAAACAACTGATGGTTTTATTTTATTAGGTTAGGAATTTTGCAACGTTGATCCTACTTCAATTCAATGAGGATTTGATGATGGGTTCTGGGACTACAAAGTGGAACTCCTCAATGGTAGAGTAAAACGGAACCGTGGTTAAAGATAACAACTACTACTATTACTATCATCAACATTGTAAAATCAGTAGGAACATCATTAAATAAATAAATAAACGCTTCACACTCATAGCCCCTTACTAGGATACCCTGAGTCGTGGGTGCCATAGACAATACAAGGACACACACCCAGACCAAGAACAGAAATTCAAATTAATCATTCAAACCACCTCGCTGCATCCACCTCGCATCGTATCGAACCCAGGACCCTTGACTCAGCGATGTGGCGTGGTATCCATTCGCCACATGGGTCGTGATCATTGACCAAGTTGGTGTATTTCGGAGACAAAAAGAATATATATATTGTACCAGTTTTATGGCCGGGAATTGAACCTGGGACCCTCGCTTCGCAGGTTGGATCGAATCGCTATCAACTAGGCTATAGGGTCATCGTATGTATGTACCTACTACTACTAGCATATAATTTCTGTAGCATTGCATTGTGCATTTTTTTTATTAATCACATTCTTCATTTCTCTACGGATCCATATCTGAAATTTACGCAGACGAAGTCGCGGATAGAAGCTACTTGTATGATAAATGAAATATAATTTATTATACACCCCTGATTTTATACCCCTAACACCCTGCCCTGATTCCTCCCAGACACGATGTACTAGTAAACAGTGTAACCTTTTCTTTTGGTGTAAGTATATAATCAATAGAGTTTTATTATATTTAATGAAGAATAAATCATTCAACGTTTAAATTTACAATAATATTACGTGGAATATCTTTTTCCACTAAATTTCGGATATTTTTACTCAATTCACGTAGAAGCATCTAACACTGTACCTACCACAAACCAACATGGCGACCAAATTTGGCGCGTTCGTAGTCACGTGATTTTTTTTGAACTTTTATCAATTTTGAATTCGTTATTATTAATATTAAAAATAGTTTTTAAGCGTTTTTAACAATGCCAATTAATATAATTTGTGTTAAAGATTTAAAATACATTTAAAAATATATATATTTTTTTTAAATGAACAACTCAATAGGGATGTTGACACTATCAGTAAATTAAAATAAATTTATGTTTAAAGTATCAAGGAAAACATTGAATCACCTAAAATATTATTCTTTTGTCGAAATCAATCACAATAAATTAAATATAATTATTTTAAAATGTTAAATATAGTACTCATTGTCACGTGACCTCAAACGCCATTTGGAGCTTATGACGTCACTGTTCATATTTTATATGCAAGCGCAACTAAGTTCAGTCGACAGATAGTATTGAATATCGGCTAGTGACGTCACGTAACGTTTTTGGTGGGAAATTTGAAAATGATTTTTATTTAGCAATTTTTGTCTTTAAATCGAAGATTATCATTTTTATAATGTTTTTTTCATGAATCTTAAGGTTCTATCTATAAAATCAAATTGAATCCTAAAATTAGTCAACATCCCTATTGTCCTCTTCGTGGCAGAATAAAGTCTCGGCATGTGAGCAGCTGGACTTACTACACTTGACTCCTGATAAACAGGATTGAAGATATGGCAAATACCCTGAGTGCTATTTCAGGGTATTATTGTAGGTGCCTATGAGGCAATCCCACAGTGGACTGTTGTGCACACGTGATGACCATCACTTGGTATCTGAGCTGGGGTCGACATCACGACATCCAGCGCCGGCCCAGTTTTTAGAAAGCTTTAAAGGTTTTAGCTTCAAAGATATTAATCTTTGAAGAATATTGTTAAGAATACGAATAAAAATGCTAAATACTTGCTTTTGTAATTTCAATTCCTAAAGGTCCTTCTATCTGAGTGATCATCGCCAAATGAAATCTACTTACTTAATGATAGCTATTGCTTTATTAAAATGAATAATCATACTAGTAACCATTATCTAATATAGCGAAATGTTTGAGAAAAACGTAAATTAGTACTAAACGGTTTTCGAAATTTCTAATTTTAGTGGTCCTTCATTACCATATTGCTGGTGAATCCCGAGAATTATAAATATTTTTTATATTATTATGTAATTAAAAGTACTAAAATCATACTATAAATTAAGCTCAATTACATCATGGCACAACAGATTTGATAGCGATACTGAGTTCCATAGTCACTTGAGCAATCTCCTTTAACTGGAAGAAGACTTATGACTATAATTTGATTTTTTTGAAGTGAAAACTTCTTTAGTACGGGGGTGATTTGAAATTTGTTGAAACGAAACTGTCCAGTAAAAAGAGACAGACACATAAATTCTAAAGTGAGCTAGAAAGCATTGTACAGGGGTAGGGGTAGGGGTGGGGAAGGGGAGGGGGAGGGGAGGAGAGGGGGATGGGAGGGGTAGGGGAAGGGGAGGGGAGGAAGCATTGTACAGGGGTAGGGGAAGGGGAGGGGGAGGAAGCATTGTACAGGGGTAGGGGAAAGGGAGGGGGAAGGGGAGGGGAAGGGGAGGGGGAGCATTTCATACTTTAGTTACCATAAGCCTCTTGTAGGTATCATTTATCGAAAATGTAAGCTCTGAGTCTGAATAAATATATGTGATATAGCATACCTATAAAATGTAAAATAATTATTTAACTGCGCATCACTATTTTCATTACTAAAACCTACAATTATCATCTTCCCGAAATTTTAAATTCGTCTCATTATCTTGAAAACAAATTTTTTTAAGGTTTCACTTCTACTACGTGTGAATTGTACACATTTTAATTTTTTTGTAAATATAAAATTCAAGAGATGATAAAGCTCTTATTAGTGTCGCAACACTATTTGTTGGGGGTATCGTTTGATTATAAAAGACCCACGATACCACCAGGGGTATCGCCAGGGGTATCGTGGGTCCGTAGTGGTTTTTATGAATTAGGGGGTGAGACCCTCAGTTTTTAGTGTTTGTTTGTGCTTTGCTCCTTCAAATAAATGCTTTTTCTTTCTTTCTTTCTTTCAATTCAATTGTATTTTCTAATTTGGAATGCTCAATTAAATTAAATTTGTTTCACACAGTAATACATGATTCGAGAAATTCATTATCTTCAATACTACTAAGAGGTTATCATAATCAGGAGTAATATTATTAAATGATACCTATAGGTTACATTATATACCCGTAGACGTCAATATTATGCACATATAATAACAGTGCATCTGTGACTTAAAGACCATCTCTGATTCTTTATACGCAATCTTCATAATTATTTCCATCTACGACCTACGACTACAAAAATACCAAAATACCAAAAAGATGGTGATGATTTGCTTTCTGTATTTAATTACAAAGTAACATTACAGATGAAGGAATCATTTTGCCTAATTATTTAAAGCCATATCGTGTTGTCGACAAAAACACTTTTAAAAAAAATCATTTTATTACAGCGCTCGAACTTTAACATAGTCGACGAGAAGTGCTGGCTGGTCCCAGGTTCCTATCCAAGTGTTGTTGGCCTGGTGGAACTTCAGCATCGCCTTACTCTCGGTGTTACTCCAGGGTTTCGATGTAGTGAGACCAGAAATCACCTTGTCCGGGAACTCAAAAATACCACCTGCAGATACGCCTAATGTGATGCCGAACTGAAATAAAATGAGTAAATATTTATTTTATATTTTAAAATCCATTACTATATTTAGGTTTGGTAAAGTTCCTGTTGGTGATGGTGCGGGTCAAGAGGTGCGAAATGAGAAAGGCGAGACGTATGTTGAATAAGCCGAACCGAAAAATACTGGGATTAAGGATAATGCAATTTTGTTCGCGGATATAGGTCGCGAGCGCTTCCGCGTTGTTGGTCGACTGCTATGGCGGTGCGGGGCGCGGGCCACAGAGCACGCTCGCGTCAGAGGTCGTCGCGACACCGAGGTACGTATGTCATCTTTTTTCTCAGCAGTTTTCGGCTAGTACTTTCTTTATTATTGGGAAAGTTCAAACACAAAGGTTACATTGTAATACTAATATTAACTTAACTAATTATTTATATTTTTACAAGTTCTACGATGCAGCAGAGGTAAACTAAGTATAACTTGATATTATTTTATTAGTGACACATAGTTATAAGTAGGTATATTTAAGGCGCTCCACCCACTGAAGACGCGTCCCGCAGCCGCCGCGGTGCGCGGAGCGACGGATAACGCGCGCGGCGACGGAGGCGCAGATCTGCCTTACTTAGCGGTGTAATCTGCTCCCCCGCGCGGTGTAGCAGATTACGACGGCATAAACTCATATTATGTTCACCGCGCGATCTGTCGTATCCCGCGGCACGCCCCGCGCTCCCGCGCAGATTGGCAGAAAACGCGCGCGGGCCGCCTTCCCGCGCGTATCCGCGTCGGCAGTGTGTTGTGCTAGGCGTGATTTCTATATAAATTGAGATACTTGCATACAATGGTAAAATCTGCCATCCCGCGCACCGCGACGGGGCGCTATGCAGTAGGTGGAGCGCCTTAAAGACAAAATTATGATACACCGATGGACCGTTTATCCGTCGGTAACAGTTCCCATGCCAAGCATATCACAAGCACAAGATATTCTGTAGCTTTAAAGATTCCCATATTCGAAAGACTGATATCAAATTGGTTTTAGAGGGTAAACCTCATATGTACCCAGGCACTTCGTTTCCTGTTAATTAGTTAACGCTAACTAAACGCTAATCACTAAATGATAATTCTAAATACTTACAAAGTCTTTGAATGTTATCATACGAGATTGTAGAGACTTCCGAAGCGGTTCACAAGTCTTATCCTTGGGCAGGCGAGCTTGAAGATCACCAGGTGATAGGTTTACTCGGCCCCATTCCTCATTATCCACTAAAAGAGTTATCGACTCTGAAACACCAACAACATTTGTTAAAAACAATTGGCTTACCATTAAACTATGTATTATTACTAGCAAACTAGCATTATAAAACCGATACCGCGAATCCGATGTTTGCGCAATGAACTGTAGCCAATTGGCTACAGTTTAAAGTGGATTCAGTCGATTTTAAAAAGAGAAAGGGGGCTCGATTTTGAAAATTGAACCTCCCGGCGACAAATTTTGTTCGCGATGACTGTTCTGTTACTTTACATTATACTTCAATGGCTATCATAAAAATTAATAATAATAATAAGACCCGACCAAAAAAGAAAGAGAAGAAAGAAAGATAGAAAGAACTGGCTCTCGAGCCCCAAAGCAAATAACACGCAGGCAATTCATATTACAAAATTAAGATAACACAAAAAGTTATGTGCACAAAACCATTATATCCTACGAGATATACATACATACATACATATAAATCACGCCTCTTTCCCGTAGGGGTAGGCAGAGACCACTTCTTTCCACTTGCTACGATCCTTACATACTTCTTTCGCTTCGTCCACTTTCATTATTCCTTTCATACATGCTCTTCGGTTTGCTGTACTCTTGACCTGGCCTTTTTTCAAGACGTCCCTAATTTGGTCTTGAAACGTCCGCCTAGGTCTACCCCTTCCAACACTCGCATTCACACTCGTCTTATACACTTTTTTCGTCAATCGTTCTTCATTCATTCTCTCGACATGTCCAAACCATCTCAGCATACCTTTCTCAATTTTTGTCACTACATCTTCTTTCACACCACACCGTTTCCTTATCTCACTATTTCTTATCCTGTCACTCAGTTTTACTCCTATCATACTTCTTAACGCTCTCATCTCAACTGCATTTATTCTGCTTTCATGTTTCTTCTGCCATACCCAACTTTCACTTCCGTACATGAGTGTCGGAACCAAACCAACACCCCCTCATGCACAGCCAAACGAGCCTTGTTAGACACCTTCCGACTGTTCATAAAGGAGTGCAAAGCTCCATTCACCATGTTTCCTGCATTCACTCTTCTTTCAATATCGCTCTCACACTTTCCATCTCTTGTAAACTTTGAACCCAGATACACAAACTCATTCACCTGTTCAATTTGTTCATCTCCAATCACGACATTGCAGTCTGTCACTGCCTCATCTCTTTCAAACACCATAACTTTCGTCTTCTTTACATTCATCTTCATTCCTTTTCTAACAAAAGCTCCATTCATAGCAGTTACCATCTCCTGCAACTCCTTGGCTGAAGACGCAAGTAACACTTGATCATCAGCATAGAGAAAACATTTGACGAGTAACTCATTCATTCTCAACCCACTTTCATTCCCTTTTAAGTCTGTCAAGCAATTGTTCATGAACAGATTAAACAGCCACGGTGACGCTACACATCCCTGTCTAACACCTTTTTCGATATTAAACCATTCAGTGTATGCCCCGTTTATCCTTACACAAGCACTAGAATCCCTATAAAGAGATTGTAATGCTCGTATGAGGACACTGCTCACACCATTCACGGACAATGCTGACCACAATTCATTCCTCACCACTCTATCATAGGCCTTTTCTAGATCTACGAACGCGCAATAGACGTTCTTGTTTTTAGCCAAACACATACGAGATAATATCTATATATCAATTTTATTATACAAACAACCCGTACCTGGTACCCAACTTAAGGAGTAAACGTGAAAATCGTTTCCCCATTCTGTAGTCGACATCTTATTTACTAGGAGATTATTACGGCACTTGGTATCCATCATAGGACCTCCATACAAAACCTGAAATCATCCGAAATCGTAAAAACAATAAATTTACTTATTCTTGTGACTTCGTTGCTGTAGACGCGTCAAAGTTTGTCAACTTAAACTCGCAATCTACTGAAGTCATAGACTGAAGTAGTTTTAGTGTTGCTACTCGCCAATAGATGTCAGGAAGAGTCTATTGCAGCAGTTTTTATTGCCTGAAAACACGGATAAAACAACATTTTCAAAAAATGAATCCTAGCTAGATCGATTTATCGCCCCCGAAACCTCCTGCATACTAAATTTCATGAAAATCGTTGGAGCCGTTTCCGGGACTCAGAATCTATTATAATATACAAGAATTGCTAGTTTAAAGATATTCGAAAGATACCTTATTTCCGTATTCCTCTGTCCCTTTCATCAACAACTTGTTTCCCCGGGCTCCGGCTATTCTCAACGCTCTGTGATCCTCAGCTCCATAGGCTTTGGAGAATGTTTCGAGAAGGATATCTGGAAGGAGAAATGGAAACGTACATTTTTGTTCTCGTTTCGGCATACATATTTTAATCGTTTAATGATTTCTCCAACATATTTGCTGCAGGAGAAATTTTATAACATTAAAAATGTCATAACTGTATCCATTTAGAACAAGCTGGTGCTTGTCATATTGTGGTACCATTTGAATTTGAGCGAGATCTGACGAGTAGTTTTTGCGTTATCGCTTATTTTGAAGTCGGTTATTTTTTGTCAAGAATTATCTTCTGATATCATGGAATGTTACCTGGATACAGCCAATCTCCTTGAGGTACTTTGGCCCTTATTTCAATGAAGCCGTATTTAAAAGCAAAAGCACTCTTGCTCGTCACGCGCCCGCTGACTATCGGCTGTAGAATTTGAGGACCATTGCTTTGATGCACGCAGGACCCAGGTCGAGTGCATCTGGAAAGCATAATGCAATAAAAAAGGATATTTATAAAAAAACCCGCCTGCATAAAAAGGTGATAGTACCATTTTTATCACTGGAAATGTTCGAATGGAATCTGAAATCGATGGGTTAGAAATAGAAAAGAAATTAAACCCTATAATATGGCGCCCTATTATAAATCCGATGTACAAAAGATAAGAGGTAATAAACACAGGACCAATTAGATAAAATTAGTCAATCAATCAAATATTTTATTTGTAAAAATAGCATTGAAATTATTACTCTTTCCAGTTTCTTAGGCGATCATTCATTTTCTAGGCTTAGGATATTTATTGGCTTCATGCTGTCATCGTTTGTAGATTAACAATAACAATTCGTGTTTATATTTTAGGCTTCATTGCCTAGAGTCCTGTAACCTATTCCAGCACGTATCAACTTACGAATAGCTACCACGCTCTGGCTTGAGTCAACCGCCACACGACTCGTTGTGTTTCGGCTGAGCTTGAGCCAGTTCAGTATTTGTTTCTTCTTTTTGTTTCTTGACAGATAATTCAATGTACGTACTAATATTATAAAGAGGAAAGATTTGATTGTTTGTTTGCATTGAATAGGCTCCGAAACTACTGAACAGATTTGAAAAATTCTTTCACTGTTGGGAAGCTACACTATCCCCGGTTGATTTTAGCCGACGTGATTATAGCCGACGGGCTATAATTATATTAAAAAAAAATAATGTAACCCAAGGTGTAAGAAAATAAGAAAACCGAAGCAAAGCGAGGATAGTTACTCGTCTTTAATAAATATGACGTGATAATGCAAAATAAAGTTGGAAGACATACCCCATGGTGAGATCCAGTCTACCAGTACCAGTACCAGCAGTCGGGGCTCGATCCGAAGCATGCCATCGCTCACTGACACCGACGTCGTTTGATACGACACAAATGGGTATTCCTGAACAAGGATTTAGACGTTATTAAAAAGAAATTCTGGATATTCAAAGGTCATATTTGATAAGCACTTTCAATTCGAACCTACAGTGAACAAAAGTGGTAAAGGAGTTAAACAAACAAATAGTGCCTTTGTATCTGTAATTTTAATGGAACATTTTTTCAAGTTTGAGTTCTAAAGCAAAAGTTTAACGAAGCGAGAAGAAGAAGAAGAAAAAACAATAGAAGCGACGGCGATAATGACTTAGAAATTTGCCCATTTTGATAAAAAATTGTTAATTAAATTAGATGTGTGATACGCGCAGAGAAATAAAGATACACACAAAAATATAAACGGATTCGACACAGCTCCCATCTTTATTTGCATGAAGAATGCAGTCAGAAGAGTTTCGCTATTCCACATCGTCATAACGCTAATTGATTCAATATTGATGGGTAAAAATAACTGAATACGTATACAAAACTTACTGGTTTTGAGGGTATGTAATGTTCAACAGTCCATAAATCTTCACGTAGGTTATCGAAGTTGTCTTCGAAGATAATCTGACCGGAGCAAAGTGTTGGCACAAGACCCATTCTGGAGTTGACCTCGGTGATTGACTTTCTACAGGCGGCTGGAGGTGGGGTAGTTGTAGTTGTAGTGGTTGTCGATGTCAGTATGCTGTCGGCGTAGAAGTTTAGTTTGTCGATTGCAGACTCTGTGATCGAAGATGGTGAATCCTCTTCCGAATCGAATAGTTCTGGAATTGAGTTGTTTCCTAAATTTTTTTTTTGTTGTAAATGGAAAGTTCATATATAAGTTTTATAACAAAGTTATTTTAGTTTTTTTTTATTCGCTATAGTTTAAAAGTTACATCAAATCAAAAATACGTTTTTGAATCCAGTACCGAAAACACGCCGACAGTTCCCGAATAGACCCGAGCGCGCGTGTGACGTCACTTTGTTAATTGCTATTCATTGCAGCATACAGCTGATACTGTGATTTGACTTTAAACTGATAAAATCTTGATATTATCGTCAATATATTGATAAATATATCAAAAATGCTAAACCTTAAAAGTTATCGTGCTTGTTTTGTACCATTACGTGTGAATACTACAAAAAACAACACCCCAAAGATAATGTTAAATGTGTACATTTATTAGGAACCTGTACATTTAATCCTACTTTCCTACTTAATGTTATTAATCTGAAATTTTGGATGTTTGTGACTCCATCACGCAAAAACGGCTGAACGGATATAGATGAAAGGCACACAGATAGTATTTGACCTAACTTACCAGATAGGATACTTTTTATCCCGGAAATAGACCTTTTCCCGAGGAATAAGAGGTAAAATTTTATTTTCGTTCATAGATTCGTTTTTAGGGTTCCGAAGTGAAATCAGAATTCTTATACTTTCGTCATGTCCGTCCGTCTGTCCGTCTGTCCGTCTGTCCGTCTGTCCGTCTGTCCGAATGTCCGTCCGTCTGTCCAAAGCAAAGCGCAAAACTGTAATTTGGCATGGATATACATATATTTAATTTTGATTTATTAGTGTTCTTATTTAATTTTATTACAAACTATTGTTATTCTTATTATTATACTATTATATATCATTCCCACGAATAATTTAAATGGTCATCTCTAAAAAAAATTTCTAAGAATAGGCCTATTAAACGTCAGATCCTTAAACACTGGGCAGGATGAATTTCTTGTGACCGTCCTTAAGCACAATCCTGATATATTAGCCGTAAATGAAACGTGGTTAAAACCTGGAGAAGATGAATTGGCACCTGCTTTACCAAATTATAAGTTTGTACCTATGTAACTTATATTTTTGTTGCCTGGCTCTATGCCAGGCAACAAAAAAAGGGAGGTGGTGTAGGCTTTTATATTAAGCGGGAAATAACTGCAAAATCACGACAACACGCAGTATCGTCACTAGAACAGATGTGGTTGGAAATTCAACTCCCGGGAGCCACAATGGCCCTTGGCACTGCCTACAGACCTAACAGTGTTGGTGTTACAGAAACACTGGACGCGCTCAGTGACTCCCTGAATTCAATGGCGCAATGCGATTATGCTTGTATACTAGGTGATTTTAATATAGATATGGCTAGTAAAGACTGCAATAAAGCAAAGGATATTACGCAATTCTGCTATCAACACAACCTCGAACAACTAGTTAAAGAACCAACGAGAGTCACTGATCGTTCTGAAACTGTATTAGATCTCGTTATGACTAACACTCCTTCACAATGTAAAAATATTAAAGTTATTCACAATCGTTGTCTCAGTGATCATGCATTGGTGTTGTTAGATTTTGACATAAAAAAACCTAAATTTTATAAACAAGTAAAACAACAGAGAATACTAAACAACATTAATTTTGATGATTTCGAACAAGATCTGAAACTTATACCATGGGACTCTATTTATGATCTTCAGAACGTAGACGAAATGGTCCAGACCTTCAATGCATACATTACTAAACTATTTGATTTTCATGCACCAGTCCGTACGCTGAAAATAACGGACACACCAAAACCGTGGATTACTGAAATGTTAATATTTATGATGAGTTTACGTGATGAAGCGCTAGAAAAAGCCCAAAAAGACAAGAAAGATAGTTCAAAGGAGTACTATCGAAGCCTTAAAAATCTGGTAACAGCCACCACTAAACGAGAACAAAAAGCCTTTTTTAACCATTGTATAAATAATAATCTGAAAAATCCCAGATTACTTTGGCGGAATATTAAAAACGCTGCCCAAATTAAAAACACTCACCCAGTTACTATACCAGACCACCTAAACGACCCGAATACTATCAATGACCATTTTCTTCACTTGCCGCCATGCAATAAACGAGATATAGGGAAAAATAAAACAGAAAATGAATGCCCGCACAACACCGTGCTTGACCTAAAGCCAACAAATGAAACTGAAATCAGCAAAATTATTAATAAAATAAAAACAAAGGCAGCAGGGCATGACAGCTTAAATATTGAAATGGTTAAATTAACTCTAACTGTGACACTCCCTATTATTACATGGATAGTAAATAAATCGATAGAGACCTGTTCATTCCCAACAGAATGGAAAAGAGCCTTAGTTAAGCCCATCCCTAAAAAAAACCCAGTTAGTGACCTTAAAGATCTACGTCCTATATCGATCCTCCCAGTACTTTCTAAGGTTTTGGAAAAGACAGTACTTGGTCAAGTGTTAACTTACTTAGAAACTAATAATCCACTACCGAAATTCCAATCAGGTTTCAGAAAAGGCCACGGTACAGAAACTGCCCTCTTAAATGTCACTGATGACCTTACAGAGGCTTCCGATATGGGACTGAGCAGTATTATGGTACTGTTGGATTACACCCGGGCATTTGACTGTCTGCAACCTGAAATCCTCTTAGACAAATTAGAACACTATGATTTCTCAAAAAATACTTGTAGCTGGTTTCAGTCATTTCTATCCAATAGAGAACAAATAGTGGTAACAGACGGAAGTGACGGTAACAAGAAATTCTCCTCCCTCCGGACTATTGAACGAGGTGTGCCCCAGGGTTCCTTACTAAGTCCTATTTTGTTCTCCTTGTACACAGCAGATCTGCCTAACCAAATAAAATCCTGCAAATACCATTTATACGCAGACGATACACAGTTGTATTATTCTTTTGAATCCAAGAATGTAAAAGAGTCGATAAAGAAAATTAATGAAGATCTCCGAAATATCTGCTCTTGGTCACGAAATAACTCTTTAGTTCTGAACGCAAATAAATCGCTAGTATTGGTTCTGGGCACAAAACATCAAATAAATACTGTATTAGACTGCGAGGATAAAGTTAAAATAGACGATGAACCCTTGAAACAAGTAAAATCCGCTCGAAATCTGGGGGTAATATTGGACGGAGAACAAAAATTTGTAGAGCACATTAATAATAAAATTAGAAATGCGTTCCTGAAACTCAAAACGTTATACAAAATAAGATCTCACATTAAAGAGGATTTACGCTTACTTTTATGTGACTCACTGGTGCTCTCACAATTCAATTACTGCAGCTCAGTATTCGGCCCTAAATTGTCTGCTAACACTGAAAGGGCAATACAAAGGGTACAGAATGCATGTATTCGATATATCTATAATGTCCCCAGGAGACAATATATAACCCCATATTTAAATAAAAAAGGGATACTAAATATGGGCGCCAGGAGGGAGCTACACTATGCTTCGATAGTTCAAAAGGTAATCTGGAACAAAAAACCAGAATATCTATTTGAAAAGCTTACCTGGATTAGAGATATTTGCCATCGAAGTATACGCTCTCATACACAGATGCTTCTCCACATACCCGCACACAAGACAGCTAGATACAGGAGCTGTTTCAAATTCACCGCAGCTAGAATTTGGAATGACCTCCCACCGCCTATGAGAAAACAAATGTCTACAGAATGCTTTAAAGTAAAGTATAAATCAGCCTTATTAAAAAGACAACTCGCTGCGGAGAATTTGAAACACCCTTATGTTAAATTTTTGAACCTAAGAGATTATTTTGCCACAAAGTAGCTACTTAGTATAAAACTCTTGAATACAATTAATTACATACATACACATACATACATACATACACACTCACACACACACACACACACACACACACACACACACACACACACAAACACACACACACACTCACACACACACACACACACACACACACACACACACACATGCTCCAGTTTGTAATTAGTGTTAATTTTATAGTTTTTAATATTTTTATTTAATTTTTGTTCTTTGATGAGTTAGAAATTTTTCTTTATATATATATTCTTTATGGCGATATTTATGTGTCAGGTAAATGGGGAACCAACAACTTTTGTCTCCCGCATAAGAGCTCAGGGAGAAGGGGGCCGGCTGAAAAACAGCACTGCACGAGATCTTTTTCTCGTGCCTAAGCTGAGCCGGCTCCCTTTGCCTCAATTTTGTTTATTGTTTCTTGTTTCAAAAAAAACTGTATTTTATGTTTTTAAAGGCAATAAATGTTTTTTATTATTATTATTATTATTAAAAAAATTGAAAAAAATATTATGGGAAGACCATTTTTGGACGGACCCCCGTTTGCGAAATATTTGCTTTAAAGTGCTAATTCTGGTTAGAGTCAAGTGTCCAGGGGGAACATGAGTAGTTAATGAATAATAGTCGAAAAACTGACTACTTCGGAACTCTACATTGCGCGTGGCCTGACACGCACATGCCCGTTTCTTTTATGAAACAACTGATGGTTTTATTTTATTACGTTAGGAATTTTGCAACGTAATGGGTTCTGGGGCTACAAAGTGGAACTCCTCAATGGTAGAGTAAAACGGAACCGTGTTTAAAGATAACTACTACTACCTACTATTACTATCATCAACATTGTAAAATCAGTAGGAACATCATTAAATAAATAAATAAACGCTTCACACTCATAGCCCCTTACTAGGATACCCTGAGTCGTGGGTGCCATAGACAATACAAGGACACACACCCAGACCAAGAACAGAAATTCAAACTAATCATTCAAACAACCTCGCTGCATCCACCTCGCATCGTATCGAACCCAGGACCCTTGACTCAGCGATCTGGCGTGGTATCCATTCGCCACACGGGTCGTGATCATTGACCGAGTTGGTGTATTTCGGAGACAAAAAAATAATAATATATTGTACCAGTTTTATGTATTAAGCGCGTACAAACCCATAACGCCGCAGTAGGTTTTACTAGTAAACAGTGTAACCTTTTCTTTTGGTGTAAGTATTGTCAATAGAGAGTTTTATTATATTTAATGAAGAATAAATCATTTATTAACGTTTAAATTTACAATAAAATTACGTGGAATATCTTTTTGCACTAAATTTCGGATATTTTTACTCAATTCACGTAGAAGCATCTAACACTGTACCTAGTACCTACTATCGTGTAATTCCTTTAACAAAATGACGTCACTAACATGGCGGCCAACTTTGGCGCGTTCGTAGTCACGTGATTTTTTTTTGAACTTTTATCAATTTTGAATTCGTTATTAATAATATTAAAAATAGTTTTTAAGCGTTTTTAACAATGCCAATTAATATAATTTGTGTTAAAAATTTAAAATACATTTTAAAAAAAATATTTTTTTAAAAATGAACAAGTCAATTGATGAAATCATTTGTTACATTAAGAAGGTCTGTACTAGGCAGTCTAGGTCCATAAATATCTGGGAGACTAGCAAAGTGCAAACGAGCTGACGATCCGTCTGAGCTGTTGAAATGAAATGAAATGAAATGAAATATAAAGTAAGGCCGTGTGTAAAGAATAGAATATTGATTGGCTTTTTAATGATGACGGATTTTTATGACATACCTGTTTATTTATTTATTATAATTTATTGTTATAATATATCTATGTACATCTGATTAATATTAAATTGAGTGAAATAACATTGACTAATTAATTAATGTGTAAATTGAATTAATGGATTCATGAAATGATATATGTAACCTGTTACCTGGTACTAACCTGTTACTGTATAGTGCGATATAGTCTTCTTATCATATGACCCCATGTCATTGGCGTCGCCAACTTGTATGTAATATTTATAGTAAATGACGTCACCGACTCTCAGCCTCCCATTGCGATCTATACCAGACCAGAAACCTTTCTTCTGCTTCATCATTGATAGAGTAACTCTTATATCAGCGCTGGGACCAAATCCCAACTGTCTATTGACCGTTCCTTGAAAGTCGAAGAAGTTCATCTTCGTGATATCTGTAACACGCATTGAATCGCCAAATTACAATCTTACAATAGGTATAAAAGTCTTTATCATTAATATTATTAACACCGAGGCCAAACTCAAGGCTTAAATCGCTACCTACCTTCATAAATACCTTTTTAGGGAGGATTTTTGGAATTTCAATCGCTTTTTTTATGGCAATACTTAACCGGCAAACGAGCTGACTATCCACCTGATGGTAAGTGACTATCGTCACCCATGAACATCAGCAACACCAAAGACATCACTGATTTGTTGCCAGCCAAGAAAGAGAGAAGAAAAAAAAGAAAGAAAGAAACGCTTACCTAATATGTATTACAGAGAAGAGAGAATGCAAATAAAAATGAATCGTTGGACAATTTAATAATTAATATTAGTGGTTTTAGGTACAAAATGTTCCGACAATTCACTCGATTCAACTTAACCGCAAGCGCTCTAGCCGTTTTTTTTTTTCGTCGTCAGCTCGTTTGACGTCTATTTCCAAAAAAAAAAAAATTAAAATGTGTGCAATTCACACGTGGTAGAAGTGAAACCTTCAAAATTTTTGTTTTCAAGATAATGAGACGAATGTAAAATTTCGGCAAGATGATAAATGTAGGTTTCACTGATCTACTTCACTCCGCTCCGCTCCGCTCCACCCCGCTCCGCTCCGCTCAACTCTAGCCTCCACTCAACTCCAGTCTCCACTGGACAGTTTCTTTTCATAAAATTTCAAGTCAGTCTCCACTCATTTCTAGTCTCCACTGGACAGTTTCGTTTCATAAAATTTCAAGTCACCCCCGTACTAAAGAAGTTTTCACTTCAAAATTTGTCATGACAAATCCCGACTTTCTGAAGTTTTGTCCAGATATTTCAGTCTTGCCAAATGGCAATCCTAGTTACATATTATGGTAAGTAGAAAATGATCACACAGATAATTGCCTCGAATGCTAGATGCATGCAAAATAGGTAAGTACTGTTGTTGGTTTGACTGGCCAAAATAAAAAGAAAGGTGCACACAGCTTTGTGAAACGAACTGCGTTAATTTAGTTTTCTTCAATAAAATAATAACACTCACTCCATACTGAAACTACGAGTCCACCCCGTTTTAAGGGTCGTATGGACACATTTTCAACTTCTTGCCCGAATAGAGCCGGAACAGCACAAAGTAACGCAAAGGCTACGATACGACCGCACTGAGTGATGGCCATCTTATAAGTGCACAATATGCTAATGCCATTTATTTTTATCCCGAATATACGTTAAGAGGGCTATCTTATTCGGTCGGTATATTTGAGCGTTTGACTCGAGTTTTGAAGTGTGATTGTGGTTTAGATAAATCACCAAAATAAATAAAAAATATATGTCCGAGAAAGTTTGATTATTTCTCTTGGGAGTGGTCTAAATAAATGTATTTAGATAAATCAGTAAAAACCACGTTTTTTCATAATATGATGTTTCATAAAATTTTACTTTTGGCCACCTTTAGATGCTTTGTTACATCGAAGATACGAGTATATTAATTTAAGCATCAATAAAAATGTCAATTGCTACTCTGCTGTTTGGTATTGTAAAAAAATAAGGAGCCCTTATACGATACTAGCTGCCCTGACAGACTTCGTTCTGTCAAAAGTTTTTTTTATTAAAATTTTCCGTGTCCCTTAAGGGAGATGTAAGCTATCCTATCTTTCAAGTTGGATCAAACTGCACACGGTGTCCAAATTTGATTAAAATCGGTTCAGTAGTTTAGGAGTCCATCGCGGACAAACAACGTGACACGTAATTTATATATATGTACTAGCTGCTCGGACAGACTTCGTTCTGTCAAAAGTTTATTTTAATTTTAATGTAAGCTATCCTATCTTTCAAGTTGGATCAAACTGCACCCGGTGTGCAAATTTGATTAAAATCGGTTCAGTAGTTTAGGAGTCCATCGCGGACAAACAACGTGACACGTAATTTATATATATTAAGATTAAGATTTATATAACAAACTAGCCTGTGATCACAGCAATAGACCTCGTCGGTTATACTTCCAGCAGTACATCAGCATTCAACGGGAGCTGTAAATATAAAGCTACGAAGTGCTGGAGCAATCTGCCTCCTACTCTATGTAAACTGCTCACGGCAAATGCATTCAGATTCAGATATAAACAGTTACTACTAGAAGAGCAGAAACAAACTTAGCTCAAACCACTTCATAATTATTTATCTGTAAATCCGATCTTATAATTTATTATTTAAATCTTATAATTATAGTTTCCTGATCCCTTGCGCCAAGCGTAGCCACCAGATAACAATGTTTAATTACTTGTTTTAAGTACTATTATTTCTTCTGTGGTATAATTTAGTTTTATAACTACCTATGTATTTAATTTATTTAATTTATTAATATATTTCAAAAAAGATAAAACTTTTGCCTTCCCTACGCGCAACTACCACAATTTATTATGTGTTTGTGTTTGTACGAATCATACGGAGCAGACAGATGACCGAGCTATTGTCACACGGGCCAGACTGAAAATCGGTGTCGCCTCGAACGAAATAAGCCGAATCTGGACCATTTTGAAGGCCTTGCTGCAGCACAGACTTCATTTATTACCTACTGTTTTTGTTCTCTTTTTTTTAACATTAACGGTCTTACGGCCTTATTCATAAAAGAAAAGCTTACACACCTATTTTAGTTACTGCAGTTACTGCATAGGTATATACATATTGCAACATGCATACCTATATACATATTGCAACAGCAATATGTATAAATTTTATCGTTTTGCATATTAAATCAGAAAGAGACTAAACATTGACTTCTATAACTTCGCTTGTTTTTATCACTGCGGACCATGAATTAGGGGGACCCTCAGTTTTTAGTGTTTGTTTGTGCTTTGCTCCTTCAAATAAATGCTTTTTCTTTCTTTCTTTCTTTCAATTCAATTGTATTTTCTAATTTGGAATGCTCAATTCAATTAAATTTGTTTCACACAGTAATACATGATTCGAGAAATTCATTATCTTCAATACTACTAAGAGGTTATCATAATCAGGCGTCATATTATTAAATGATACCTATACTATAGGTTACATTATATATAGGTACCCGTAGACGTCAATATTATGCACATTTAATAACAGTGCATTTGTGCCTTAAAGACCATCTCTGATTCTTTATACGCAATCTTCATAATTATTTCCATCTACGACTACAAAAATACCAAAATACCAAAAAGATGGTGATGATTTGCTTTCTGTATTTAATTACAAAGTTACATTACAGATGAAGGAATCATTTTGCCTAATTATTTAAAGCCATATCGTGTTGTCGACAAAAACACTTTAAAAAAAAAACATTTTATTACAGCGCTCGAACTTTAACATAGTCGACGAGAAGTGCTGGCTGGTCCCAGGTTCCTATCCAAGTGTTGTTGGCCTGGTGGAACTTCAGCATCGCCTTACTCTCGGTGTTACTCCAGGGTTTCGATGTAGTGAGACCAGAGATCACCTTGTCCGGGAACTCAAAAATACCACCTGCAGATACGCCTAATGTGATGCCGAACTGAAATAAAATGAGTAAATATTTATTTTATATTTTAAAATCCATTACTATATTTAGGTATGGTAAAGTTCCTGTTGGTGATGGTGTGGGTCAAGAGGTGCGAAATGAGAAAGGCGAGACGTATGTTGAATAAGCCGAACCGAAAAATACTGGGATTAAGGATAATGCAATTTTGTTCGCGGATATAGGTCGCGAGCGCTTCCGCGTTGTTGGTCGACTGCTATGGCGGTGCGGGGCGCGGGCCACAGAGCACGCTCGCGTCAGAGGTCGTCGCGACACCGAGGTATGTCATCTCTTTTCTCAGCAGTTTTCGGCTAGTACTTTCTTTATTATTGGGAAAGTTCAAACACAAAGGTTACATTGTAATACTAATATTAACTTAACTAATTATTTATATTTTTACAAGTTCTACGATGCAGCAGAGGTAAACTAAGTATAACTTAATATTATTTTATTAGTGACACATAGTTATAAGTAGGTATATTTAAGGCGCTCCACCCACTGAAGACGCGTCCCGCCGCCGCCGCAGCCGCCGCGGTGCGCGGAGCGACGGATAACGCGCGCGGCGACGGAGACGCAGATCTGCCTTACTTAGCGGTGTAATCTGCTCCCCCGCGCGGTGTAGCAGTAATCTGCTATACTGCGTCGTAATCGACGGCATAAACTCATATTATGTTCACCGCGCGATCTGTCGTATCCCGCGGCACGCCCCGCGCTCCCGCGCAGATTGGCAGAAAACGCGCGCGCGCCGCCTTCCCGCGCGCGTCCGCGTCGGCAGTGTGTTGTGCTAGGCGTGATTTCTATATAAATTGAGATACTTGCATACAATGGTAAAATCTGCCATCCCGCGCACCGCGACGGGGCGCGGTGCAGTAGGTGGAGCGCCTTAAAGACAAAATTATGATACAGCGATGGACCGTTTATCCGTCGGTAACAGTTCCCATGCAAAGCATATCACAAACACAAGATATTCTGTAGCTTTAAAGATTCCCATATTCGAAAGACTGATATCAAATTGGTTTTAGAGGGTAAACCTCATATGTACCCAGGCACTTCGTTTCCTGTTAATTAGTTAACGCTAACTAAACGCTAATCACTAAATGATAATTCTGAATACTTACAAAGTCTTTGAATGTTATCATACGAGATTGCAGAGACTTCCGAAGCGGTTCACAAGTCTTATCCTTGGGCAGGCGAGCTTGAAGATCACCAGGTGATAGGTTTACTCGGCCCCATTCCTCGTTATCTACTAAAAGAGTTATCGACTCTGAAACACCAACAACATTTGTTAAAAACAATTATTGGCTTACCATTAAACTATGTATTATTACTAGCAAACTAGCATATTATAAAACCGATACCGCGAATCCGATGTTTGCGCAATGAACTGTAGCCAATTGGCTACAGTTTAAAGTGGATTCAGTCGATTTAAAAAAGAGAAAGGGGGCTCGATTTTGAAAATTGAACCTCCCGGCGACAAATTTTGTTCGCGATGACTGTTCTGTTACTTTACATTATACTTCAATGGCTATCATAAAAATTAATAATAATAATAAGACCCGACCAAAAAAGAAAGAGAAGAAAGAAAGAAAGAAAGAACTGGCTCTCGAGCCCCAAAGCAAATAACACGCAGGCAATTCATATTACAAAATTAAGATAACACAAAAAGTTATGTGCACAAAACCATTATATCCTACGAGATAATATCTATATATCAATTTTATTATACAAACAACCCGTACCTGGTACCCAACTTAAGGAGTAAACGTGAAAATCGTTTCCCCATTCTGTAGTCGACATCTTATTTACTAGGAGATTATTACGGCACTTGGTATCCATCATAGGACCTCCATACAAAACCTGAAATCATCCGAAATCGTAAAAACAATAAATTTACTTATTCTTGTGACTTCGTTGCTGTAGACGCGTCAAAGTTTGTCAACTAAACTCGCAATCTACTGAAGTCATAGACTGAAGTAGTTTTAGTGTTGCTACTCGCCAATAGATGTCAGGAAGAGTCTATTGCAGCAGTTTTTATTGCCTGAAAACACGGATAAAACAACATTTTCAAAAAATGAATCCTAGCTAGATCGATTTATCGCCCCCGAAACCCCCTGCATACTAAACATGAAAATCGTTGGAGCCGTTTCCGGGACTCAGAATCTATTATAATATACAAGAATTGCCAGTTTAAAGATATTTGAAAGATACCTTATTTCCGTATTCCTCTGTCCCTTTCATCAACAACTTGTTTCCCCGGGCTCCGGCTATTCTCAACGCTCTGTGATCCTCAGCTCCATAGGCTTTGGAGAATGTTTCGAGAAGGATATCTGGAGGGAGAAATGGAAACGTACATTTTTGTTCTCGTTTCGGCATACATATTTCAATCGTTTAATGTTTTATCTCCAACATATTTGCTGCAGGATAAATTTTATAACATTAAAAATGTCATAACTCTATCCATTTAGAACAAGCTGGTGCTTGTCATATTGTGGTACCATTTGAATTTGAGCGAGATCTGACGAGTAGTTTTTGCGTTATCGCTTATTTTGAAGTCGGTTATTTTTTGTTCAGAATTATCCTTTGATATCACGAAATGTTACCTGGATACAGCCAATCTCCTTGAGGTACTTTGGCCCTTATTTCAATGAAGCCGTATTTAAAAGCAAAAGCACTCTTGCTCGTCACGCGCCCACTAACTATCGGCTGTAGAATTTGAGGACCATTGCTTTGATGCACGCAGGACCCAGGTCGAGTGCATCTGGAAAGCATAATGCAATAAAAAAGGATATTTATAAAAAAACCCGCCTGCATAAAAAGGTGATAGTACGATTTTTGTCACTGGAAATGTTCGAATGGAATCGGAAATCGGAAATGGGTTAGAAATTGAAAAGAAATTAAACCCTATAATATGGCGCCCTATTATAAATCCGACGTACAAAAGATAAGAGGTAATAAACACAGGACCAATTAGATAAAATTAGTCAATCAATCAAATATTTTATTTGTAAAAATATCATTGAAATTATTACTCTTTCCAGTTTCTTAGGCGATCATTCATTTTCTAGGCTTAGGATTTTTTTGGCTTCATGCTATCATCGTTTGTAGATTGACAATAACATTTAGTGTTTACATTTTAGGCTTCATTGCCTAGAGTCCTTGAACCTATTCCAGCACGTATCAGTACGAATAGCTACCACGCTCTGGCTTGAGTCAACCGCCCCACGACTCTTCGTGTTTTGACTCAGCTTGAGCCAGTTCTGTATTTGTTTCTTCTCTTTGTTTCTTGGCAGGCAATTCAACGGTGACACCTTTAGTATTACTGAAGTCTATGGGCAATTACGACCACTTACCACCAGGTCTCCACGTGGGCTAAAATCATATCTTTAATATAATAAATATGACGTGATAATGCAAAATAAAGTTGGAAGACATACCCCATGGTGAGATCCAGTCTACCAGTTTCAACGACGACGCTGTCAAAACCTTCAACAGTTTCCAGCAGTCGGGGCTCGATCCGAAGCATGCCATCGCTCACTGACACCGACGTCGTTTGATACGACACAAATGGGTATTCCTGAACAAGGATTTAGACGTTATTAAAAGGAAATTCTGGATATTCAAAGGTCATATTTGATAAGCATTTTCAATTCGAACCTACAGTGAACAAAAGTGGTAAAGGAGTTAAACAAACAAATAGTGCTTTTGTATCTGTAATTTTAATGGAACATTTTTTCAAGTTTGAGTTCTAAAGCAAAAGTTTCCCGAAGCGAGAAGAAGAAGAAGAAAAACAATAGAAGCGACGGCGAATTTAATTAAATTGTAAATTAAAATGTAAATTAGATGTGTGATAAGCGCAGAGAAATAAAGATACCTACACACAAAAATATTAACGGATTCGACACAGCTCCCATCTTTATTTGCGTGAAGAATGCAGTCAGAAGAGTTTCGCTATTCAACATCGCCATAACGCTAATTGATTCAATATTGATGGGTAAAAATAACTGAGTATGTATACAAAACTTACTGGTTTTGACGGTATGTAATGTTCAACAGTCCATAGATCTTCACGTAGGTTATCGAAGTTGTCTTCGAAGATAATCTGACCGGAGCAAAGTGTTGGCACAAGACCCATTCTGGAGTTGACCTCGGTGATTGACTTTCTACAGGCGGCTGGAGGTGGGGTAGTTGTAGTTGTAGTGGTTGTCGTTTTCGTTGTGGTGTCGGTGTCGAGGTTTCGGTCGTCGATTGCAGGCTTTGTAATCGAAGATGGTGAATCCTCTTCCGAATCGAATAGTTCTGGAGTTGGTGAAATCATTTGTTACATTAAGGAGGTCTTTACTAAGTAGTCTAGGTACATAAATATCTGGGAGACTAGCAAAGTGCCAACGAGCTGACGATCCGTCTGAGTAAGTGGCTGTCGTCGCCCTTGGACATCATCATTAACAAATAACTTTGGTAAGGCCGTGTGTAAAGAATAGAATATTGATTGGCTTTTTAATGATGACGGATTTTTATGACATGACTACTTATTTATTTATTTATTATAATTTATTGTTATTATAGATTGACACATCTGATAAATTAATTAATGTGTGAATTTAATTAATAGATTTATGAAATGATATAACCTGTTACCTGATACTAACCTGTTACAGTATACGACAGATTCTTCTTGTCATATCCCCTCTGACCCTTGATGCCAACATGTATGTAATAGTAAATGACGTCACCGACTTTCAGCATCGCATTGTCATCCATACCAGTCCAGAAACCGTTCTTGGGTGTCATCACAGAAACTGATATGTCACCGCTGTCACCAAATTCCAACTGTCTATTGACCGTTCCTTGAAAGTCGAAGAAGTTCATCTTCGGGATATCTGTAACACACATTGAATTACAAAATACAATCTTCCAATAGGTATAAAAGTCTTTATCATTAATATTATTAACACCGAGGCCAAACTCAAGGCTTGAATCGCTACCTTCATAAATACCTTTTTTAACAGACTTCAATAAAAGGAGGAGATTCTCAATTCGACTGTATTTTTTTATCATTGTTACCTCAGAACTTTCGACCTGGTGAACCGATTTTGATGATTCTTTTTTTAATCGAAAGTTGGTGCTTGTCATGTGGTCCCACTTAAAATTTATTGAGAGCTGACAATGGCATCCATGAGAAAACCATATAAGTCTTAAATTTGTATCAAGTATGTGCGCGAGAAATGGACGAATAACTCAATATCACACCAACCGATTTCGATGATTCTTTTTTTAATCGAAAGCAGGTGCTTGTCATGTGGTCCCACATAAATTTGAACGAGATCTGACAAGTAGTTTTTGAGTAACTTTGAAATCGGTTATTTTTTGTTAGAAAAATTTAGATTATTATTAGAGAGGATTTTTGGAATTTCTATCGCTTTTTTTATAGCAATAGCCGGCAAACGAGCTGACGATCCACCTGATGGTAAGTGACTATCGTCACCCATGAACATCAGCAACAAAAAAGGTATCACTGATGTGTTGCCAGCCAAGAAAGAGAGAAGAAAAAGAAAGAAAGAAACGCTTACCTACCTAATGTAATATGTATTACAACAGAGAAGAGAGAATGTAAACAAAAATGAATCTTTGGACAATTTAATTAATATTAGTAGTTTTAGGTACAAAATGTTCCGACAATTCACTCGATTCAACATAACCGCACGCGCTCTAGCCGTTTTTTTTTCGTCGTCAGCTCGTTTGACGTCTATTTCCAAAAAAAAAATTTTTGTCCCGACAAATCCCGAGTTTCTGAAGTTTTGTCCAGATATTTCAGTCTTGCCATCTGACAACCCTAATTACATGGTAAGTAGAAAATGATCACACAGATAATTAATTGCCTGGAGTTCTAGATACACGCAAAATACTGTTAATTTATCGCTGGTTTGACTGGCCGAAATAAAAAGAAAGGTTCACAAAGTTTTGTGAAACGAACTGCGTTAATTTAGTTTTCTTCAATGATAAAATAATAACACTCACTCCTTACTGAAACTACGAGTCCACCCCGTTTTAAGGGTCGTATGGACACATCTCCAACTTCTTGCCCGAATAGAGCCGGAACAGCACAAAGTAACGCAAAGGCCACGATATGACCGCACTGAGTGATGGCCATCTTATAACTGCACAATAATCAATATGCCATTTATTTTTATCCCGAATATACTTTAAATCTCGCTTGACCAGTCTTCCGAGTTCATCAGTAGGTACATATTGAAGTTTTATGTTTATTATTTGCATAGAGTTATTGACTCATTAGCAGTCAAGTTTTATATCTTCTTGAAACAAATCGATATGATTAGATGTGTCCGCGATTTCCTGATGGACCAACTATGTATGTACAACTATTTGTGCCATCCCAGAAAGTGTTCCTATTGACACAATTAATATTATTTTTTGTTTAATCAGCAGCGTTCAACCTTTCGATTTTAATATAGATAGCTCTCCTGTTTCAACATAGTTATGTTGCAAGTAGGGATAATAGAAAATAACAATGCTTAGTTGTGTGTAGTTCTACAACTGAAAAACTTAGCATTCAACGATTACAATCAGCGTTAGGGCAGTTTGCCCCATCTCGAGCAACAGTTTTTAAATGGTTCAGTGAATTTAAAAGAGGTAAAACCGTAAAACAAACCTCGAAGATAACCATAGAAATGGTCGGCCACAAACGGCAGTAACTAAAATGTGTGGACTATTGAAATGATGGTGCGAGAAAGAGAAACCCACAAATTACTTACTCGGACATCAAGAAGATTCTTGGCGTTAGTTCGGGGAGCGTTAACATTTTTTGCATCTGCATCTTAGAGTGGGAAGCTTTGTTGGATCCCGCGTTTGCTCTCAGACGGAAAAGTTCAGAAGGAAAGTTGCCGACAAAAGTGCAAAGACCTCGTAACGTTGGTAAAAAATTAAAAATTGGTGGCTAGTTTTTTCTTGCAGCGGGCATGTGTCGACAACAATGTTGGAAAATCTGTTAACTCGGAATGGTATGCAACAATAGCATTGCCGAAAGTTTCCAAGCTCTGAGAAAGAGGAGACCAAAGACTGGAAATCGGGGAATCATGCTGCATCACGACAACGCTTCGTCATATGGGTACGTCCCTCGGAACAAAGGCGCTTCTTGAGGATTCCGGTGTTAAAACTTTGCCCCATCCACCGTACAGTCCTGATTTAGCTTCCTATGCTTGCTTTTTTTCCCGATAATCAAGGAAAAAATAAAAGGATTTTTTTTTCGTATGCTGAAGAGGCCGTGACCGCCTACGAAGTCGCAATTTCGGATCTATCGGATCAAGACTGGCAAAACTGTTTTAATAGTTGGTTTAGGCGAATGGAATTTTGCATAGAGAATGAAAAAGGCTATTTCGAAAAAATGTAAAATAAATATTGTTAATGTCTTGTATAGTTTTTTCTTGTCTCAAAACTTATCGAGTTACCTACGTATTATAGTCTAAGTTAAATACGACTTTATCGTCAGAGCAGTGGTCATCCAATCCAAAGTTAAGTCGTCTGATGTCACTAGGGGGTTATCACGCGAACTTCTGAACTTTATAATATTTAAACTTATAATGTATTTCTCTGATACCTAGTAATAATAATAATAATAGTTTTTTATTCATCTCCACAAATTGTTAAATCAATGGTACAATTTTCACTTATAATAAAATAAGGAGTTTACAATTTGTGGGAGATCTGGTGCCTAAACTATAAGCCGAAGCCTGTAACATAGCCCCCCTCCCATTAAACTTGTAAGTAAAAGTATGTGTACAGGTTCACATCAGTTTTCAAATTAAGAGTTACAAAAGGTTTAAATTAAATTTACATATACCTACAAAAGTTTTTTGAATTAAATTTAAAGTTACAAGTTTTTATTTATTTATTTATTTATTTAGTAGGACGATGGTAAAGTCAGGGCAGGAAGTGTACAGGATTGTATTTCTTTACTAGCGCTTTGCTCGCGTGCCGGGATAATAAGTACCTAACCTATATCTATGATATATCTATATCTATGTTATAGGTTATATAGGATATGGTGCAGCGCAGACGTCACTCTTCTTGAGCGATCGAGACTGCGGGCGCACAAATGACTACATGGCGCGCAAACAGTCTATCTCGGATTTTTCGCAGACTCAAAGCACACGACGCACACCTTCGATCACTCTGTCGGCAGAACTGTAGTGACGTACACGCTATGGAAATCACGCAGAGATCGCGATGCATTATTTTGTACTTGAAGTACAGAAAAAAAGAAGAAATAGAGAATTTTGGGTACATTCTATACTTTCGGAGAGATTACTGAAAGGACAGTTCCATATTAAACATTCAATTCTGAAACAATATCCGGATAAATTTTTCAAATTCTATAAAATATCTGTTACAACATTTAATGAACTGTTATCTATTTTAAGACCAGCTTTGACTCATTCGGAAACAATGAGAAAGTGCTGGTCTGTTTTGTATTTCAATCGATCTCTGGCGCCATGCTAATATCGCATACGTTACGCCCACCACTAACGAATGCAGATTGCAGACTGAAGTGTGCGCCGTCTGCGTTAGCGCGTGTTGAAGCAAACGTTGTATTTCTTTCGCACACCACTTGTGCGGAGCTGCGCGACGCGGTGCCGCGCGGGCTGCCCGAATTACACGTATTTTGTATGCGCCGTAATTATTGCGCGTCGTATGCGTTACTGCATATAATTGCAAAGGTTCTATTTTCACAGACTTAAAAGAGCGTCACAGACAGTGTGCCGTCTGCGCTGCACCTATAGGATTGGTGATATTATTATTAGGTGCAGCGCAGACGACACTCTTCTTGAGCGATCGAGACTGCGGGCGCACAAATGACTACATGGCGCGCCAACAGTCTATCTCGGATTTTTCGCAGACTCAAAGCACACGACGCACACCTTCGATCACTCTGTCGGCAGAACTGTAGTGACGTACACGCTATGGAAATCACGCAGAGATCGCGATGCATTATTTTGTACTTGAAGTACAGAAAAAAAGAAGAAATAGAGAATTTTGGGTACATTCTATACTTTCGGAGAGATTACTGAAAGGACAGTTCCATATTAAACATTCAATTCTGAAACAATATCCGGATAAATTTTTCAAATTCTATAAAATATCTGTTACAACATTTAATGAACTGTTATCTATTTTAAGACCAGCTTTGACTCATTCGGAAACAATGAGAAAGTGCTGGTCTGTTTTGTATTTCAATCGATCTCTGGCGCCATGCTAATATCGCATACGTTACGCCCACCACTAACGAACGCAGATTGCAGACTGAAGTGTGCGCCGTCTGCGTTAGCGCGTGTTGAAGCAAACATTGTATTTCTTTAGCACACCATCTGTGCGGAGCTGCGCGACGCGGTGCCGCGCGGGCTGCCCGAATTACACGTATTTTGTATGCGCCGCAATTATTGCGCGTCGTATGCGTTACTGCATATAATTGCAAAGGTTCTATTTTCACAGACTTAAAAGAGCGTCACAGACAGTGTGCCGTCTGCGCTGCACCTTAGGTGATATAGGATTCAAGACCATGGTCTACCTGTGTGCTAAATTTCATGAAAATCCGTTCAGTAATTTTTGCGTGAAAGAGTAACAAACATTCATACAATTTTCACATTTATAATATTAAGTAGGATAGTAGAATTGGCTTCAGTCCGTTGGCAAATTACTGCACTGCATGCTGCCTGGGTCTCTCCAGTCTCTCACTCTCTCCTGGCATTTAAAGAAGGAAAGCGCAGTCGGCAGTGCGCAGTGAAGAGTTCATACTTCATCCAAACTTATAGTTAACTATTTTGTAGCTCTAGTGTGAGTTGACCTTTATTTTTAATAACCAATTATTTTTAGGTATTAATTTCTTTATTATTAAAACGCTCATAGCCTGACGGGTTGGGTCCATCCCGAAGTGACCGGCCACGTTAAGTAACAGCGGGCACGGTAGTTGGATGTGACCTTTATTGGCCAAAATTTCTTCAACATTTCCGTGTTTCCTTAAGATAAGTCGGAGACCTTAGGGCGGCATGAACGCTTCCGACACACTCCTCTGCGTAGCGGAGTATGCTCTAGTCCTCAAGAGGAGACCCGGCGAGCTCAGTAGTGGTACAGTCACCTGCAGAGAAAAGTAACCCACCTTTTTATAAATATATGAACAGCAAAGTTTCCGTTGCCTGTTAAATACGTTGTAAACTTTTCTCTGTAGGTGACTGTACAATTGTATGTACTATTATGTCTTCTATGGTAGTGGTCCATTAACAGGTTAAAGTCAGCCAGTCAGTTAACCAATTATTATTCTTTTATTGTTCAATTATTGTTTTTTAGACCTACTATAAGCTTCTACCATAGGTAATTCATAGGGTTGACTGGTGGACAATGCCATTACACAACTTTTGCCATTTGTTATATTATTTAAAAGGTAACATGAACATTTATTATAATTAAATAAACAATAAAACAAACATTCTCTTCAGTATTTTATTTCTGTCACGGTTTACATAGTTGCACTGTATCCTGTTGTGTTAGTTATCATAACATAAACATTAAATAAAATAACTACTAATTACTATCGTCAGTACAAACATCTACTTCACACATTATGAACAGACATTGTACTCTAGTTGATGTTGCAGTCCTGATATTGTTCTGCATTAATAAGTAGAAGTAACAACAATTAGAAGTTAAGAGCAAGAAGAAGCGTTCGCAGCTTGCGTTGATCTTAGTGATCACCCGAATGAAGCAATAGCGACGCAGTCAGAAGTGGGATGGGTGACCGCTAGTGATAAAATTTTCTTAATCGCTTCTGTCTTCAAAGGGTACGAAAAGCTGTCGGTACCGGTCGTTATCGTAAAATAGTAGTCGTCAAGCCATGTCGGCTACTTGAAAGACCATTAACCTTTCCACATAGATTAACCCAATCTATGCCTTTCCACTATTAACACATTAGCCGTATGTATTAAAGCGGCTTAGAATATCGACCCCAATGACAAGTAAATTCGCCCTAAGAATGTATGCGCCTGTTAAAATAATAAGATATTCGTTTAATCACGACCCCGAGATTTATGCAAGTTTGAATGAGCAGTAATAATCAAACAAATAACCACAATGAGTGTCGACATTTAATGCTATTGGCATTTTGTTACTTTTAACTAGTGTCCGACCGAAGCTTCGGCTTCGGCTTCGGCTTCGGTCACCTTCGGCCAAAAAAGCACCTTCGGCCAAATCTTCGGCTTCGGCCAAAAATTTGCCGAAGGTTTGGCCGAAGCCGAAGGTTTGCTAGTTGTCAAATATTGAAATTTACTGAACGATGCTAGAGCGAGACGGAGAGTGCAGAGCAGCAGAGTTTCGCCGCGCCGCCGCACCGGCCCAAACGAATCGCAGTTAGTAAACTAACGAGTCAAAACAAGTTTAACTTAATTATCCTAAGAAATTACTTATAAGTATTTAATTTTCTCAAAAATTCCAAAAAATTATATGTAAAAAATAGATATTGAAAAAGCGTTAAACTTTGCTCAATTATTTTATAGAAATATTTTGTGTTCGTCTGATAATTTAAAAAATGTAACTGATTATTTGATTATTTTTGTTAAAATTACTTTAAGTAAATAAATATTTAATTAACATTGTATATTTGAAACTTTTATTTTTGACAATATTTTATTACCTACTTGTATATGTTGGTCACTCGGCTCGTTATTGGGCTAAATCTCTGAAGCTCTCACAATATGTTACATCTAGTATATTCTGAGATCAAAGTAACTATCGTATTTCTCAAGGTCAATGACACCTTCGGCTTCGGCTTCGGCTTCGGCCGAAGGTTTTGGTGAATACCGATTAATCGGCTTCAGCTTCGGCTTCGGCCAGAATTGCACCTTCGGTCGGACACTACTTTTAACCTTTTAACACTAAATACATTACGAAGGCAGGTAGGTACTATGCTCATCTTATCGTGTTTCCGAGAGGGGTTTTTCTTCGAGACACTTATTAGAGTATTTGGGGAAACTCGGGGCATACATACTTCACCGTATTGCTTCAGAACGAATTGATGGAGGAGTTAATGTTGAAGCCTAAGAGGTTCTGATGCGTCGTAAACCCTAACAGGAATCCGACATGCCTTAACGATTTTTATTGATGAGCTCTTGTGCCGTAAGCTCGATTTGAGACCGCTTCCATTTAATAGGTTAAAAAGCGGTGATAGGAACGAACCTATATCAATACAGCCTAATATCAAGGACAGCAATTCTGTTGTACTTAGGGGCCGTTCAAATATTACGTAAGCAGATTTATTACAATCATTTACCTCCCATCCCCCTTGTCAGCAAAAGTAAGCAAAGCTCTTATCCCCTCCCCCCATGGTAACGTAAACATTTTTCAATTATAAATGTATTTTTTTATATTATAATGTTATAATAACTACCGATGACGTAATCATCATCTAGACTCCCCTACCCCCCATGTCATCCAAAATAAGCAAAACAAAGAACCCCCCCCCCCCCCATAGTGCTTAGGTAATACTTAAACGGCCCCTTACAGTGAAACCAACTTATCTGTAAATTGAAGGAGGGCGCTGTCGGACGCACTGGACCAATCACTGGGCGCAATTCGATAGTAAATGACAAATGAATGAGGACAAACAACTTATGAATGACGCGGCATTAGTTCCAATTTTCGCTACTTCACAGATAAGTTGGTGGCACTGTAGGTACTTGTAACAAATATTGTTTACAAAATTAATGATTCAATCAACATTGGAGGTGTTTATTATATAATTATACTGTGTAATAGATGGTTCTATTGTAAGTAAAATAATAAACGGATATACCTAATCGATACAGAAAGTTAAATCAGAAATTCAAGTTTTAAGAAACATTCAAAATAATGACGGATTACAAATTCAATCAGTCAAAAATAAATGTATTAATTAATTGTTAAAAATAAATTAATGTATTAGATTACTTCACTATATTTTCTTTTCTGTGAAAAAATTTCATAAATAGTTATTTAATTAATTCGAATTTAATAAATATTAATATCATAACATCAGCGGTTCATGAAACAATGATAAAATTTAATTTACTATGAAGACAACTATTGAGTTCAAATCTTAATCTATTAAAATGTGAAGTCAGATAGGAAAAATTGTAGAATAGTGTTGGGAGACGAATCGTTTACGTCTAAGCTTGTATTATTTTTTCAAGCAACTTAACAAATAAAAATTAAATGTCATTTCTAATATTATTCCGAAGAAAATTTCAAAAAACTGAGCTCTATACTTTAATTAAAATCGGTTCACTCAGTCGAAAGTTCTGAGGTAACCAACATAAAAAAATACAGTCGAATTACCTCCTCCTTTTTTGAAGTCGGTTGATAAGAAAGGCCATCGCGGGCTTTTGGGCTATTCGGGTATTTTCTTGACAGAAATATGTTCTTTCAATCTTCGAAACCAACTACACCTTATAATTATTTTAAGCTTAAAATCTTCGCAGACACTAAACATTTTAAATGGAAACGAAGCGGCTACTCATGAGTTTTGTATTTTGTACCGATACTTATTTTCATACGAGTAACCGCCCTCGCTTTGCTTCGGTTTTCTTATTTTTTTACACCTTGGGTTACATTATTGGAGTTTTGCTAAGTACCCCTAATTTTTTTGAAAATATAATATAGCCTATGTCACCCGGGGATAGTGTAGCTTCCCGACAGTGAAAGAATATATTATACAGCTCAAACGCAACGATCTCAACTCTCCAACTTTATAAAATGCTAAAAGTTATTCTTAAATTTCTTATACAATTTAGTTACATCAAAATTTTAAACATCCTACTTAGAAGCTATCGCTAAGCGCTAAACAATGCATAAATAATTATTTAATACATAATATTTAATGTGATTAAATTAGATATTTAGATAGTTATAATTTTACTGGTTACTATTGTTTATAACCTACAACAGGCCTGTATTTTGGTTTTTTAGTGTATTAAATAATTCCGTAATTGGTTCAATTAATTTCATTAAGATATTAAAGAATTCGAATTCCGTCCAACTTAGTCTTCAAACGTTAAAACCTGAAGCCAAACCAAATTTTTGACTTCTTATTTACATTCACAAAATGGTCTACTGAAGCGTCTAAAATACATATTTTAGATAATGATATCAAGTAATAATAAAAAAATATACTTAAGATGAATTTTTTTTTACCAATAATTCTTCCTTCTATAATAATTATAATACATACAGCCAAAACGTTATCTAAAGCCCGTTTCTTTAGAAGAGTGTTATTTGGTAAACAATGTCTGCATTGCTTTTTATTGAAATATTGATATAAATTACTTTAAAAATTATTAGTAAACGAAAATTAGTTTTAGCATTAAATGATAATTAAATCTTAAACTCTTTAATTTTTTTGTCTCCCTTATTTTTAATAACCGGATAAGTTATGATACTATATGACAAATAAAGTGATTTTTAAAAATAAAAGGGACGTTTCTCTCAAAATACTGACGGCCCAAACGATTCTTAGATACACGATATGAATCCGAATCACAAGAAAATCCTATCGGTCCTATACTATGTTATCAAAAATCTATCTATACATTCAAATGAGAACGATAACGCTTTAAAATTCCGGAATATAATAACATTTTAAACATTAATATTTATTTTATTATTATAGATAATTACGGGTGATCATGTCGTTTATAATTTGCTACAAAAATCTGATTAATTATACTTCTCATTATTAACACACTTAAATACCGGTTCACACCGGTAAAATACCGTTATATGCCAATAAGTACAATGTTCGAAGCCGATACTTTGAGACACATGCATCCAAGTATACATCACAAAAACTTTAACGTGTATTTGAATAATTGTGTATTATTTTCGGTATATTTACTAACTAACTTTATCTAATATATATTTTTCACTAAAGATTTTATTCAGTTCATGTAATAAAGAAATAGCTCGTACGTAAGCGCATAACATAAGCAATTACACCCAAGCGTAATAAACTCTATATTATATCTTTAAAACAAGCAACACTTACTAATTACTATGAAAAAAATACATAATTTTCTGCACAATATTGTTGATACAAGTGCGTACATATTTCACAAGAGAAGCACATTTTACAGTTCAAATGTTTTTTTTTATAAATACGACTTATATCACTATGATAAATTATATTTCGATCAAAAATGCTATTAAATATATAAAACAGATGACATACAGACATCTAGCTAGCTCTCATTTTATGAAGCACCATTCTTAGACCATTCTAGAATACAAACCGACTTGACTTTACTTTGTTTTATGAGATACTACATAAATATATAATTATGATATAAACCATGCTATTATTAAATAACATGAAAAAGGTATACATGGTAATTTTTAGAATCTATTGTGTACTATGTACATACTGAGTACAAGATATGTAGAGATTTTTAACTTTTAAAGATCGAAAAAATTACAAATATAAGGTGAACAATTTTATTACATTGCGACTGGCGTGAAATATGTAATATTTCGTATATTTTGAAAGTGAAGGCAATAATTTACCAATCATCTACATATTGTGTTCTATTACACAATAATTGTTTGTCGCTTTAGCGATCAATAAATGTAATGCTAAATTATAGACCAGTGCCGACTTTAAAAACGGTAAAAAGTGAAAAAAAAAAATAGTAGTATGAAAACCCTTACAAAAAGAAGAGAATATAACAAAAAAGGAAAAATAATTTACGGATCTGAGGTCGGGAATTGGGGGGGGGGCTAATATAAATAAGTAAGATAAGTCTTTGCCCTTGCTATATTTTTGCCTTTATGGGACAATGATATTATAATGTAAAAAAGAGGTAGATATGTCACTAGCGCGCCGACGATGAAGAGCGTAAGAACAGGCAATTGTTTGTTCTGCTCGTAGTTGCTTTGTCAATACAAGACGATACGCACGCTTTTGTTGTTGTCAGAAGTGCTTGACATTTGACATACAGCGTTAAAATGCCTTCGTGTATTATACCAATGTGATTGGTGTAGTGAAACAAAAGATAAACGTGTGTGTGTTGTTGCTCTTTTCAGAACAGATTTTTGGTTGATTTGTAAGGGCATAACATTTCTATATTTTTTAAATATCATTATCATGGGACCGGGACATGTTTAGAGTGTAAGTTTGTTTGATTGTTTATTAATATAAAGCCAACGTTTTTAATTGTGTGTTGTCCAATAATCAATTGTCAATTTTCTTTTGGGCTCAACCATTGACAGTCTCTTGTTTATTTTTATCTTACAAGCAGAAATCTTCAATTGAAACATTTTATCCCAAGTTAGTCACGATAATCATAGTTAGTAACAGATAAAGTAAACACCACAGATAGAATAGGCTTAAATTTTATTAAACAGTGATTTACTGTATTTTCTAAACTATCATAAATACACTGGAGTCCTATAAAATTCCACGATTTAACTTTAATTAAATATCATAATATGTCATTTTAGAATTATTTTAATAAATTACGAATACTACTCATCATTGTATGATGTCATTATCAAAAGAGAAGCATCAAAAATTGTCAACATGTCATAGAAGAGTCACCTAATGGGAAGTGGTCACCGTCTCCCATGTACACCAAGGCATCACCGATCCGTTGCCGACCAAAAACAAGACCCTATATTCGTTTACAAATAATTTACAATTTTATACGACTAAAGAACCACAGTCCAGAGTCAGTATCTATCTTTGATTTCTACACATGGACCTGCACCCTAATTCACGTAACTTTAAGACGCATCGATTGAGTTGCAGTGACGCTGCAATCAAGTTGCAGTGACGCGGCAATCAAGTTGACGTTGGTTGACGTTGTTTGACAGCGCTCGCGAAAGCTACGAGAATACCGAAAGTGTTATTTTGATCGGAACGTCACTGCAACTGCACTGCAATCGAACTTCTTAAATTACGTGAATTAGGGTGCTGGACTTCACCCCGACGTTTATAACTTGACAGTTGACAACTTTTGACAGATGGCAAAAGATAGTTGTCTCTTCCTTTTCAACAACTAATCTGCATAAGAATGAGACAGACATATATTCAGCGATCCCCTAATTTTAATCTACGGTCGCAATTACAGACATTAAACATATTATGTTCTATGTCTATGGAATTAATATATCCTTTATCCTAATACAATACGTTAAATTCGACTACAGGAGTAAAATAGTAAAAAAAAATAAACAATAAAAACCATAATTACTAATAACATCGATAAGCGTAAAAAATGTAACTAAACTCACAAGATTCCACTTAGTTTACGAAATAAATATACAAAACCAGCACAATACTGAGACCATAGAGCAAAGACATTTGGGGAGGCGCCACGAGTTTTATTTAGGACTGAATTCTTAAATAACACTAAAGTAAAATTTTATCAATAAATTTTCAAGTTCATAAATTTTGCAACAAAAATAAAACTTAAAACTAGGTACATATAGAGTTAAACTTTGTTTTTTATAAAGCTTTACATATTTTTTATACAACATTAAAAAATTTACTACTCTGAGGCCATTCTTTGTCCTTAATAATCGTCAAATGTAATACTTATAAGGTATAACTTAACGTAACTTATAAGGTTATTTGGAATTCATACTGTACTTGTTTTATAAAAAAGTTTAGATAAGCCTTATTATATTTTTATGTAAAGGAACCTCCCCACAATCCGTATCCTTCTTCTATGACTAAGACCTAAAACGTCAAAAAATAAATTAACTAAAACTCATAGGAATATCTACTTTGCCGTCGTATATAACGAAAGGTGTTTGGTCCGAATTGCTAAGTTCACTACACTCACTTTTAATTTTAATACTCTCCCGTGTTAAATCAGAGTCAATAACACCCTCACCCAATTCAACTAGATCTCTGCCTCCGTTATTAAATAAGTTTACAACCGCATCACTCATTTTTCCACTGTTTTTGTCACTGTCACTTGTCAACCCTTCAACCCGGTCAACGCCCACGTCACTGCTCCGTTCGGTCACAGTTAACCCGTCACTTCACTGCGCCTTGCGCTCGGACTCGTGTCATACGAAGTCCATGGCGTCACGCGCCTTGCTGGGGAACTTGAACGACCGCTTGCGGAGAGTGCGCTCGATCAGCTTCTTGATCTCGCTCACGATGAACACGCTTGATGTGAGGCAGATCAGGAATATTATGTCTGAAAACAATTACAGTTTATGTTAAACTTATTTTGTATTGTATTGTTAAACTTAAATGGGAAATTACCAAGAAAAAAATAACCTACTTCAAAATAACTCAAAAAGTACTCGTCAGATCTAGGTCAAATTTAAGGGACCACATGACAAGCAGCAGCTTTCGATTAAAAAAAGAATCATCAAAATTGGTTCACCCAGTCAAAAGTTCTGAGGTAACAAAAAAAAAAAAATACAGTCGAACTGAATACCTCCTCCTTTTTTGAAGTTGGTTAAAAAGACAACTATGTATGTATAATTAGATGTAACCTCTGCAATAATAAACGATTTTAGATTTATTGTTTTTTTCTGATTACATATCTAATTGAGCTTCAAAGAAATAAAAAATGTTGTAACCAAATGACTTTAACTGGCAGATTTTTTTTTAATCATAATATCAACCTTTGAATCCAATGAATTAATACAAGGTATCTTTTAATATACAATGTAACCTTTTCTTAACAGATATTCCTGTCAAACTCCTTGTCAACAACTCACCGTGTCCAGTCAAGGCTTCAGTCAGGAACACCCGCTGCAGCGGCGGGAAGTACACCACCAGCATCTGCCCCACGAGGCTCAGCGTCACCGCTATCAGGAACATCCTGCAACGATCATTATGTAAAAGTCCACAACGCTCAAAGTTTACTAATTAATGTTCATCGAGCTTGCTGGTGATACTCAAAGTTTGGTTGCCTTGGTTGGCTGTTTGTACTTTTTGGCAAAGGGATCTCCCGCCAGGCGTGTGTTGCCTGGGAGGCGGCCGAGCCCCGACTGATCTTGTCGGAGCATTTGTATATATGTCAGCGATCGTAGAAACTTCGATAGCGTGATTCAGGTGTGCGTGACGTGCGCGTTGTCGCCACATACTCTTTCACACAATAACTATTGAACGGATTTTCATCAAATGAAATAATCTTTTATTCATGTAGATATCACTGATACACCTATGCACGTCATTTTTTTACTTTTAATCTACGAGCTTTTCAGAAAGGTGCTTTGTGATGGAGAAGAAAAGCCGTAAAGAAACTCCTCAGCACATCTTTTAAAAATAAAACTTGTATTCATTACAAAAATAGGTATTAACTACCTGAGCAGAACGGGTTGCCTAGCTGGTCATTCCATGTATCCTTATTCCTTATAGCGATGGGCGATTGTTGCAAAAAAAATAATCGACTGAATCGAAAATTGTGCCACTGCGCATTCGATTGTCGATTTAGTAGTTCCTTGCGATGATTATTCGAATAACAATCGACAAACTACTAACTGAACTACTAAATACTAGCTGTAGTTATACTCAGTCATCATTCAATTGCCTTGCGTTGTGTGTAGTGCGTAGGTATAGGTACTGCGTGCGGCGAGACGGTGTTGCGTTGATTGTTTTCAAGTACCTATTACCACAGAAGAAACAATAGTACTTATAAATACTATTACTTCAATTTGTTGTTAGTTGGTTTTTGACTTTATTAGAGCAAGGTCACACGCGCGGGTTATAACCGTTTGACACGATGCCTAAAAGATCGTTAGTGTGGGATTTTTTCGAAAAAATCAAAGAAGGAAATATCGAAAAAGTTAAGTGTAATTTGTGTTCACATTCTGTAACATATCATAAAAACACAACTAACTTAGGACCAAACTCAGGACTAGTTTAAGTATAGTTAAAAACGAATGATTATAACTTTTTTACTTTTTTTATTCCAGTCTTTAATCTCCTTACTTACGCACGATCTTTTTAACTGACGATTTGTCGCGCAGCGCCATCGCTGACGCGACACCTTTTGTAATTATTATACTACTAATTTAGTAGTACGAATATAGTAATAAATGCGCTGCGCTACGAATCAGTAGTTCCCATAACTGCGCGGCGCTGCGCTACGAATTAGTAGTTCGCACACATTAGTAGTTACACGCGTGGTGTCAGTTATCATTGTTGCCGCACCGCACCGCGCGCCATCCAGTCGATAAAAATCGACTAACATAAATTGTTATCGACTTTTATCGACTAAACTGAACCATCGACTAATTCGATTAATTTAAGTAATAATCGCCCATCGCTAATTCCTTATCATTGAAATATTCATCAATGCTAAAAAAATAACTCTTGCCTACGAGTTGAGCGTTTACATGTTTCTTAAAAGATTCCACTGGCAAGTCACGTATTTGCTTTGGGACTTTATTATAAAATTGAAAATTAGCACACATGATATTTAGCACAAGGGCAGTCAAAGTCTTATGCAGAGCACTAATTTTTTTTAATGGAAATAAATAAATAAATAACGCTTCACACTCATAGCCCCACACTATGATTCCGTGTCGTGGGTGCCATGGACAACACACTAGACACGGACATTCACACCCAGACTGAGAACAGAAATTCAAACTCATCATTCAAATTTCCGCATTGCTGGGAATCGAACCCAGGACCCTCGGTGCGGCGATCCAGTATGGTAACAATTGCGCCACACAGGTCGTCAAATAGCTAGCAAACCAGCTGACGATCCACCTGATGGTAAGTGGCAGAGGCAACACTGATGCGACGCCAGAAAAGAAAGAGAAAGAAACTATAAAGAACTAGTTCATTATAACCGAGCAACTCACTTGTTGGAGAAGAGGCCGACCTGGAAGACGGACTTGGTCTGGCTGCGGCACGACAGCGCGTTGAACATGTCGAAGAACACGAAGCACGTGAATGTCATCGTCGTGTCGCGCGGCGTTATCTTGTTGTCCGACATCTGGTGACAACGGATGTATGTCAGGCGTGAGTGGGGGCGAGGGGGGAGAAGACTTATTTTTAACCGACTTCAAAAAAAGGAGGAGGTTCTCAATTCGACTGTATTTTTTTATGTTTGTTACCTCAGAACTTTCGACTGGGTGAATCAACTTTAATGATTATTTTTTAAATCGAAAGCAGGTGCTTGTCATCTGGTCCCACATAAATTTGAACGAGATCTGACAATTAGTTTTTGAGTAATTTTGAAGTCGTTTATTTTTTGTTAGTAAAATTTAGATTATTACGGTAAAAGGAAGGTTACTTAAATCACTCCTTAGTACAGAATTTGTATGGTGATTCTTTACTAAGGAGCGATTTAAGTAAACGTTAGTGACTCTTGAGTTGGGGCGTTACTTAGACGCACTTAACATTCAAATTACGCTATTTCTTTACCGTGAGTAGACCCGGGGGACAAGCAGCAAGAAACAACCGAGTTATTTATTTCCTACTCACCTGTTGTAAGTTACAAACGTCAATTCAGTATTTATTTTTTTATGTAATCCACTGCTCAATTTTTTGAGTTGACCTTAAGAAGTCTCTATAATGTTGTATGTATATGTCTATAATATTTTTTTGTTAACCTCTCTCACTTTCTCTCTTCGCTTTCAAAGTGACTCACTTCTCTATTACTTACTTTCCTCTACTAATTTTGTCAGTCACCTCCCTATCAGGCGGGACGTGTCTCACTCACCTCCCTGTTAAACACCCAGAGCGTGCCGGCGATGATGATGGCGGCGGACAGCAGCACGGACAGCAGCAGCGAGCGCGAGATGATGCGGCGGGAGGTGTCGCGCGGCTTGCGGCGCACCACCTCGTGGTCCACCGGCTCCACGCCCAGGGACTGCGCGGGGGGACCTGGGAGGAGACATTGCAGGATAAATAAACACCAGATACATATACTACCACGCTAGAAAGCAAACACGTAGTAAACCACACTGCCGTCCTAACGAAGAGTGCAATAAGTCGAGATTTTGGGCAAATTGATTTAAGACCTTATGTAGTTACGGATAAGGTCTACATTCAATTTTCCCAAAAACTCGACTTATTGAACTCTTCGTTAGGACGGTAGTAGTAAACTACACTACGTTATACAGTTTGTGAAATTGTTTATTTGTTAAAATCATATACAGATGTATTACCGTCCATAATAATATTGATCCACAGTATCTGCATGGCGTTCAGCGGGTTGGGCACGCCCATGAGCGTGGCCAGCGCGATCAGCGACAGCGCCGCGATGGACGTCGACAGCTGGAAGCGGACGAAGTTGCGGATGTTGTAGAATATACACTTGCCTTCCTCGATCGCCGCGCTGGGGGTAGAAAGTGTTTTATTAGATATTTTGTACGTAAATTGCGCTTATTATAACAATAAATCTCAGTAACTTTTATAAAAGAAAGTACAAAACATATATGTAAATTTACACAATAAAAACATAAATATACAATTTATAATATCATAAATAAATATACAAAGTAACTTATATATTTACAGCCGTTTTTCTCCTAAATTACGAATCAGAAGATTTTATCTTGCCATCAGAATAAATACACAATAATACCGAAGGACTCTTCGGCTTAGTTTTACAAATAACTCTCTTATTTAAAATAAAAATCACTATTTTTTAAGTAATCGATACTCGCAAATTATACAAATAGGAATGAACCAGTCTCTGAATATAAACTAGACCCACACCCAGAGCCACAGACCCTACCAGTATAGTTGGACAGCACTCACATGATGGTAGCGAAGTCGTCATCAACAAGTATCATGTCGGCGGCCTCCTTACACACGTCAGTGCCGTTGCGACCCATCGCGATGCCGATGTCTGCTCGCTTTAGCGCCACGCCATCGTTCACGCCATCACCTGAGGAGTTATTGGTCAGTCAGTCAATCAATCAATCATAATCATCTTTATTGTGGAATGCAGGTACAAGTCAATGGTCAAAAGGAAGGAAACGTCGTTCATTTCACACCAACGTTCGTAGCAAGCAAAACGTAACGACATATCTCTATCTCATGGTTTTGGTCTATGGTCAAAAGAAAGCATCATTTGATGTTCTTTTTAATTGATTAGTTTATTCCTAAATTATATTATAATCATGATTTTAAGTAGGCCCGTCGTAACATTTCACAACAATCGTAGCAAGTAAAAAGCGCCATGTCTCTCTCTCCCTCTTCGGAAGATTTCACACCAATAGCAAGTAAAAAGCGCCATGTCTGTCTGTCTCTCTCTCACTCTTCCGAACTGAGTGAGATCAGCGTCGCCAAAGTGCCACGTTTTTAGCGCGCGTTGGGCTCGTCCTTAGTCAATAGTTTTCGTTAAAATAAATCATGAGCTATGCTATGCATGTGCTATGAGTATCTGTCTATATATCCTCGCTTTATGACGTGAGCGAAATATAACATCAACACTTACCTGTCATTCCTACAATATTGCCGAGTCGTTGTAGAGATTTCACAATAGAGAGCTTGTGTTTCGGAGTCACCCTGTAGAAAACGCTCACCTGCAAAAGCCAATAATAAGATAAACTTTAAGAAGAGCAATGCAACAACACTTTCAGGAAAAAAAACACGTCTTCAAAATCTAAATTTCTCTTGAAAAAGTAATATACTTTTTCAATAAAAACCCCCCTTATTCAATAAGTCTACTTGCCTACTCTGAGCACTCGTCATAATCCTGTCAAAAAATCACAGTATTAAGTTTTAATTACTCTACTTTCTAACCACAGATAATGGCCACAGAGATTATGGAAAACTTTAACAGAGCAACCCCAATATCAAAGAGCGACAGCAAATCGATTTTTAATCCATCTGATTCTCCAACATATACTGTAAAGCAGATTGTCTCCCTGTCTATACTCACAGATTCAATAATGCTGTCCAACTCGTCATCAGACATGGCGTCGAGCTGGTCGCCCGACAGCGACTGAGAGTGCAACACGTCCAGACCCACCATTTGTCCTGAAATATAAAGCTTTATGTTCATCCTAGTTGATAACAAATTTATTTCAAGACAGAAACTTGTATGGACAAAATGAACTAAAAGAAATGTCCTACACTGTATGTTATTACCTTTTTTTCATAAAATCAATAGCTTTGGCATACGAGATCATTATACATCAACTCCAACGAAAAATCTACCAACATTTGTAGAAATGCCTCGGTATTTTTTCATGTAAACACATTTAATCTACTCACTATATCAGTTATAATAAAAAAGGTTACGAGTTAAAAAAATATTTATGTGTGACTACTGTGAACGTGCCAGCTTTCGGCAATCGAGTAAACTTAATCCCAATGCATACGTAACGGGTTTTTTCCCGTACGGGACGGGACGTGAAATTTTGGAAACATTGTTTCATAGAAAATGTATATGATAGTGCATACGCAACGTAATCCCGTACGGGACGTGGCACGTACGGGACGGGAAAAACATCGTCGCCGACGAAATCCGTTACGTATGCATTGGCCTTTAAACAGCCTACTAACCGACAGCCAAAGCAGTAGTCTTCGCATCACCCGTCAACATTTTGACGTACACTTGAGTCCATCGCAACGCCGCGATGGCCGCGCGTGCGGTTTCACGCGGCGTTGTTGCACAGCGTTATGATGGACTATATCGACGCTTGAAAGGCAAAAGTTACCAACCGACATGTTGGAAACTTTACACTAGAGCAAATCGTAAAAAAATCGCTGAAATTGTTTTTAAGTTCCCAAGCGACAACAAAACTCTTCCTAGCGGTATGAGAGTAAATGATCAACCGACGCAGAATTTTTTGCTGATTTCACTGATGTATATAACTCAATATCTCAACCTTTTTCGTCAGGTAACATGGTACCCACATAAAAATGTTTTCTGTTTCGTTCACGCAATAATTTTATTATGGCTACATATTGTTCGTTTTTTGTTGTTGTAACTTTGTACCGTGTTTATTCATGACGGAATAAATGTTTCTTTCTTTCTTTCTTTCAATATCGCCCAACATGTCGCTTGGTAATTTTTGCTTTTCAAGTGTCGATATGTATAGTAAAATCAAATATTACTAACCGACAGCCAAAGCAGTGGTCTTCGCATCACCCGTCAACATCTTAACGTGCACCTGAGCGCGCCGCAACGCCGCGATGGCCGCGCGCGCGGTCTCGCGCGGCGGGTCGCACACGCCGCACACGCCCGTGTATACCAGGTTGTCTAGACTCTGGCCGCGACATAGTGCTATGATGCGGAGGCCTGGGGGAACGAACGAAATGGGGAAAATTTTAAAACTTATCAAATAAATCAACAACAACAACACTTTATTGTACACCAATATACAGTAATAACTTAAAGGTATAGCTAGAATGGTAGGTACAACAGGCGGCCTTACCGCTAAAGAAGCAATTTCTTCCAGGCAACCTTAGGGAAGAGGACAAATTAATATAGAGACAGTGTAGTGGTGTACGAGTGCTTATTGAAAGAGTACAGATATAATACATAGTGTCATAAAAGTAAATTTTGAGACGTACCAAATTAGTTACGTTATTTTATTTAATACATTGGATATTAGGTACAGACTCGAAAATCAGAGTTCGCCTATAGTTATCTAAGTCTGATAAGTTTTAGTTTAAAAGTTAATCACAAGTTGTTTTTTGGGAAATCAGTTACAATAAGTAGAAGTTAAGGATAAAGATAAAAAAATTGAGTTTGAGTTGTTTTTAAAATTGTATTTCTGTTCACATTGAAATAAATTATAATCGAACTTTTAATTTTATACACTTCGCCATAATACAGCTGTGTCTATATAGTTGCACGATATGAATTTGAAAATGTCACGATAATTTTTTCTACCGAAATATTTCATTCTACCTTTCGACTCACAACTGAACAAACACATGACAAAACATAAACTAACAATATTGTTCCTTTAACTATTCTCTGTACATCCTGAAGGTTGACTGTTAGAGAATGCTATTTAGCATTAAGTCCGCCAATTGTACCACTCTTTGGGGTTCATTAAAGATTAAATAAATAAATAAATGACGTAAGAAAACAATTGAAAATCCCATACCCATCCGTCCAATATTATACGCCTCATTGAGAAAGTCGGTCTGTTTATCCTTCGTCATGGGCGCGTAGTTCCCCGCGCTGTCGATGTACTGCGTGCACAGCGGCAACACCTTCTCCACCGCGCCCTTCACGAACACCTCCTCCTTCAGTCTGCCGTCCTGGTACTTCGGCGCTGACTTCACTACCATCATCTTTGTTTCTGAACTGTGGGAGAACGTTTTCAAATGGTTATAAGGAGAGGGGCGTATTTTTTGTTATTTACCCCATTGAAGTATTATTACTAGCATATAGAACCGACAACGCGCACACAATGTATGTTCCAATAACTTGGCGCCCATCGACTTCAACTTTCAATGGATTCGTTAGATTTTGAAAGGAGAACGGGGGCTCAATTTTGTTCGAGATGTCTGTTCTGTCATTATACTTCAATGTTTGGAAGGTATATTATAACAGGTCCGTACGGTACGGTAACTAGGATTTTGCGTACGTACGTACGAGCTTACTTGATCATGATTCATGATTTTTTTTTTATGGAAATAGCCGGCAAACGAGCTGACGATCCACCTGATGGTAAGTGGCTATCGTCGCCCATGGACATCAGCAACACCAAAGGCATCACTGATGCGTTGCCGGCCAAGAAAGAGAGAAGAAAAAGAAAGAAAGAACAGGCACTCAAGCCCCCAGCCGGAACACGACGAGTCGTTTGGCGGCTGACTCATGCTCGAGGGTGGTAGCTATCCAGGCGAACACCATGGAGAGATAATAATAGTAATAATGGTATTAATTAATAATTAAAATCGATGCTCGGATACGAGTCTTCGATTGCTATTATCTTACTTTACAAATAAATGATTGACTGACGGATGGACTCAACTCGCAATGCATTAAAACTGAGTTGTATACAGTGTCCCTAAAGTCGAATTTTCAACAATCAAGTGCATGACGCGTAAATGGCACTAACCTGAACGGTATCTCATGTAGCCTGGTATACTGTTCCCGTATGTCGGTCATTCCGTTCTTGTACGCACACGCGAGCAAGGCGCCCTCTGTCGGCTGCCCGTATAAGACGTCGTCGCGGATCGTCGCGTTGTTGCAGAGAACGCCCACCTAGAAATAAAAAAAATATAGTAGTTAAGTCCGGGTGGGTCCCGCTAAGTTGACAGTCGAAGCAAAAGTACTAATAAGGGAATGATTCTACCTATTTAAATTAAATGACAATTGACAATTAATAATTTTAATTCCTGATTATTCACCAATTAGAATTATTTGTGTTGCGGGTGGCATGGACATTTTATGTCACATCATAAACACCTTTGAACCTTTATGTATTACAATCATCATATTTATTTATTTATTTAATAGGTTCACCAACAGTTTTAACATGGTAAAATACACTAAACTTATTAAACATAATGTCTTATGCTACATGAAAAACCAATAACAGGCAAACACAGCATATCTGTCTAGGAACCGAATCCGGGACTCCTTACAAGCTGGGTCATTACCAAAGACCAGTAATTTACTGGTCTACACTCTACAGGGATCATATTGAATTGATATAGAAATCTTCCTTTTTTACCTTGATAAGCGACAAATGAGCATAGAAGCCATCTGAAGGTCAGTCACCGTCGCCCATAAACATCGGTAAGAAGAGAAGAGAGTATTCTAAAGTATTCTAAAGTATTCTATCAGTATACCTCCAGCATACAGTTAACGCCCATCCTAGCGACGTGCAAGTCCCGCCCCTTGTACGCTCGCAGTTGAACGTCCCCGCGCGCGCCGTACCCTGCGCCCGTCACCTCCGCTATGTGCCCGCCAGAGGTCGATAGCGTCGTCACTGTCATCTCGTTCTTCGTCAGTGTACCTGGGGGCACATAGGTTGTGGAATTGTTGAATTTTGTTAGTGATTTAATCAATTAGTTAGCACAAGTGCTTTTCAGTGGTCGGTATTCGATTCATTGCTGCTTTTCGTTTCATTTTGTTTTAACATTCGTCAATTATTTATCACAGACCGAACACTCTTAGATAAATAAATATACAATAGGCATGATAACAGATTTTGAAATACTGTTCTATATTGTTGGGAAATATATTATAATTACAACTTATATCATATTTCCGCAAAAAAATAAGAGTTAGTATAAAATAAATACATTTCAATTTAGAAGTTTAAAATTCGCACCAAAACGCTTTATAGTGTCAGGGCGTGGTAGTGACGTCAGTTATCAGGAAAACAAAAGACAATCCGTCAATATTAGTATGGTGATATTAATTTGTTTTAAGATGCGTGACGTAATTCGCGCTAATTGAAACTGACTGGCGTTTTAGCTAAGATGGCGGCTTGCCGTATTTTGTAGTTTTATTTTATCAAAAATATTGTTAATCTCGCTAATAATAATACGATAAATGCGTGTTTTGTAATCCATCAAAAGGGTTTCATTAAATAAATACATAGTTTTAGTGATTTTTACTTACTGTCATCATGCCTATTACTGAATTGTATTGTATGTACCGTATGTTATACTGAAAGTACCAGCAATGAAAAGGTCCTTTTATCAAGTCCAAATAACACTACAGCTTGTCAATTCAATAGCAATCCAAAAAAAAAGTATGTTGACAAACCACAGAGAAAAAGAGGTGTAACTATTTCTTTTGGGATATTCAAATATTTTTATACTAGCGCTCGGCCCGCGGGTTTGTCTGCGTTTTCCGAGATAATAAGTACCCTGCGTCTTAGTCCAGATCATGGTCTACCCGTGTGCTAAATTTCATCAAAATCCGTTCAGTAGTTTTTGCGTGAATGAGTAACAAACATCGATACAAACTTTCACATTTATATTAGTAGAATAGTAGTATACACAGCACCAACCAGTTTTATCGCTGCAGATGACATTGACACAGCCCAGGGTCTCCACCGTGGGCAGTTTCTTCACGATGCAGTTCCGCTTGGCCATCCGCATGACGCCCAGCGCCAGCGTCACCGTCACCACTATCGGAAGACCTGCAATGAGAGGAGAAAGATGTTGAGGATCATCCAGGTATCTTGACTTTCTCTCTTTCTATGAATCATGATGCAAGGTGCTTATTAATAAAAAGGAAAAAAAATAGAAAATCAGTTGATCTAGATGTTTAATTTTATGTATTATGACGTTTTATGCGTATCAAGTAGCACAAATTGCACCATTAAAAGCATTAATCATTTGTTTCATTGAAACCGAAAAAGTTTGTAAAAAGATTAAAAGCTCATCATCATCTTCTAAACCACCATCATCTCAATAACATCCTTTGTAAACATCCTTCCATCGTCGTTCTATTATCATTTTTCCGTGAACCTCATCATCATTCATAACCGTCCCATTAGTACCAAACTGGAATGACACAATAAAAATACAGTAAGATCAAAACACATGAGTCACTTCAATATGTGTCAAAATTCAAAAAATTCAATTTTTTTATTTTTTATTTTGACACATGTGTCATCACTCACCTTCAGGTATAGCAGCGACAGCCAGACTGACGCCAATAGTAAACATATCCTGCAACGCCTTGCCCTGAAGCCAGCCGGTCACCATGATGAAGCCGATGATGCAGAACGAGTACATGGACAGCTGCGCCCCGAGAGCATCCATGGACTTCTGCAGGGGCGTCTTGGGTGCTTCTTCAGCTTGCATCATGCGGAATATGTCCCCGAACTCGGAGCGTTCGCCCGTGCTTACTACTATGCCCTGGGGAGATATTTTTATTTTATAAAAAACACGCTATATGAAAGTGAAAAGGGTCAGAAGCGTTTCTGTAGGTTCCTATAGTGCGTTAAAAGTGTATTGTATTGCGCAATGCTTGGCGGGAGAAGTGCACACGCACAAAAACCTGCACGCACGCACGCAAACGCAAACGCGCACGCACGCAGATCAACGTTTTTCATACTTATATCATTACTTATGTTATGAATAAACACGCTTTATAATTATGTACTCGCGACAAAGAATTGCACATGTTTATAAGAGATGCGACATGCGACTGGATATGACGCTCCAACTTTTCGAGATTGCTACTGCACTATACAGTTCAATATCGGAAGCATGTTCACATACTTCTATCATACGTTCCAAGTTTACTGCTAATGACGAACCACGTAAGCTGTCACCATCGATGACACCAATAAAACTAGAGGTATAAAGATGCGTTCCCAGCGAAGATGAGAGACATATAAAGCGAGCTTTTATTAACATACCTTAGCATTCCCACACCGAACAAGCGTCCCCATAAACGCAATGTTATCCTTGTTAACCCTCCCCGCGGCCGCCTTGTTCGGCAACACACTCTTGACAGCCGGCTCGGTCTCCCCCGTGAAGGAGGACTCGTCGATCGCGAGGTCCGTGGATTCGTACAGCCGCAGGTCTGCAGGTACACGGTCGCCGACGTTGAGATGGACTATGTCGCCCGGGACCAGGTTGCGAGCTAGGAAGTGTTCCACGCTGCCTTCGCGGAGACTGGAAGTGGTAGGATGTATGTATATAAAAAGGAAAGTCAAGAATCAATAATGTCTATCTCAAAAAAGTTTTTTACATAAAAATTAAAATGTGTGCAATTCACACGTGGTAGAAGTGAAACCTTCAAAATTTTTGTTTTCAAGATAATGAGACGAATGTAAAACTTCGGGAAGATGATAATTGTAGGTTTTACTACTCCACTTCACTCTACTCCACTCCACTCAACTCAACTCAACTCCCCTACCCCTGCACAATGCTTCCTATCTCACTTTAGAATTTATGTGTCTGTCTCTTTTTACCGGACAGTTTCGTTTCATCGAATTTCAAATCACCCCCGTACTAAAGAAGTTTTCACTTCAAAAAAAACATTGTTACTGTTCAATGATAAGCAGTGGCGTAGCTAGCCCTAAGGAGGTCCCATATCAATATTTGTTGTGGGGCCCCCTCACTGTCAAACATAAAAGGAGTGCCAACTGTAGCGGTCGTAGGCCGCTGGCGAGCTTTTTTGGGAGTGTTAGTGGGGGCCCCTATACGATGGGGGGCCCGTATAATTGATACGGCTGATACGGCGGTAGCTACGCCCGTGATGATAAGGTTACTGGAAGAGACTGGAGAGTTCTGGAAGAGATTGCTATTTAAGTAATAAGACTGCATATTGTACTAATTCCTATATTATTAAAATATGTATTTAGTTATAATTTTGGTGTACAATAACGACGATTTTGTTGTTGTTGTTACTGAAAAGTTTTAACTTTACCATAGATAATTTATTGATAGAATTTTGGAAACGGCCGTACGTCGAGTATGCTTTTAATATACGAGTGTATGTGTGAGTATTACGATTGTAACGCAGACAAAATTGTGACGCAAACCAAACATCTTCACGTTTGTAAATAAAAAATGTGTCTGAATATATAATTAAAATCTAGTAACAATAGGAATAATGAGCGGAAGACAAATAATGTACCGTCTCTGTTTGTATTGGCTTTAACATATTGCGTTACGTCACACATAAATTAAATTATATTATTATACTGTATGGTATTACTTTATTGACTTTAGTAGATACAGGGGCGTTGACTGTCATCGATTGAACTTGATAGCATTGAATAGAATAGTCCGCTATTGTAAATAGACATAATAAAATTAAAATTAGAATGCGGATATCAAATAACAAAGTAAAAACAAAAGATATTATTTGGGGGGGGGGGGGGTAAATAAATCATAGTTTGTACCACAGACATGTCTGTGGTTTGTACTTATTCTATTATTACCTATCCTGCGGGCCTATTATGAACTTTTATAAAACCATTCATGTTCCAGGCAATTCATTTATGGGGCTTGGAACGACGAATGATTGGCTAAAAAGTTTCACGTGACCGCTTTTTAGCCAATCATACGTCGTTCCAAGCCCGATAAATAATTTGCCTGGAACATGAATGGTTTTATAAAAGTTCATAATAGGCCCACTGTACTTAGTAGTGAAACCCTCACCAATTACAAGACGGCGGCACCAGCTTGTTGAGCTCCTCCAGCGACTTCTCCGAGCGGTACTCCTGGACGAAGGCGACCGTCACCACGATCATGATGGCCACCGTGATCGAGATCGCGTCGTCGTACTGACGCATGCACACGCTCACCACCGCCGAACCTGCGACAAGACAACCGTGTGCTTCATTAATATCGTATAATGATTTTTAACCAACTTCAAAAAAAGGAGGAGGTTCTCAATTCGACTGTATTTTTTTTATGTTTGTTACCTCAGAACTTTTGACTGGGCGAACCGATTTTGATGATTCTTTTTTTAATCGAAAGCAGGTGCTTGTCATATGTTCCCACATAAAGAACGAGATCTGACAATTAGTCGTTTTTGAGTAACTTTGAAGTCGGTTATTTTTTGTTAGTACCTAAAATTTAGATTATTACTTTTACCGTTAGGACGATCATCAAAGTTAAAATACTACACAATATTATGTTGTTACATTTTTTTTGTAAGTCGACGTCATTACTAGATGGCGTTAAAATCGACAACGTTTTTCAGACACACAGCCGGACACAATGATGGACACCTACTATTATTATTCTTATTTATATTGTAGGTATAACAAGATCTTTTTTATAACTAGTGTGTACACTTCGTCAATTTTATTGACATACGAATGTTAGTTCACTAAAGTTAATTAAATCATAGTAATAATTCAATAATATATAATAATATAATATACCTATATACAACAGAAAACTTTGCCAGTTCTGCCAATGTAATATAGTTTTTTGAGTAAAAATGTCTAAACACACGTCGAAAAAAAAATCGAACAACACCTGGAAGCTCAATATATAATACATGACTTTCATATTATTTTGTGAAATTGGGGTAAATTAAATTTCAGACGCAGCATTCCGCCGTTAATATTAAATGGGTCTAATTTGTATTACAAACTGCTTTGTGATGGCCATTTAATTAATAAATAAGAGGAAAAGCCGATTCATAAATTTCTCATATTAAAGGGTTTGAATGGGATTGTGGCAAATGTCTCTCGTAAAGGGATAAGGGAAAATTTATTGTTACCCCGATATCCGGCCCAGTTTTAATCCTACTTTGTTTTAAGTATTACCAGGGGTTGAAATGAATTAAAAATACTCAAAACTTTTTTTTACCTCAAGTACATAGGTACATTTATTTCCCATCCGTTCTTTCAGACAATATCATGCCTTCATAGGTGTTCTCTCTATTTTATCAAGTTGGCTATCGAATTAAGAGCAGCCTAAAAGTTTAAGGCAACCTATCTACAAATCCAGACTAAATGTTATCTTCATGCATATCATGCATATCACAAATCTTAATTCCAAATTCTAGGATTCAACAGTTAACTATTTAGGCCATAACATTGACTACTACAACTTGATACTACTCGTATTTGTAATCTGTTGTCATGTTACGATAATTATGATATCGATTCACCCCTCGCTTTGAAAGCCACGTCATTAATATTCCATACGGCTATTAATAAAATCCTTGAGACGTATCGATTACCGTACCAATATTCATTATGGCTACAATCATAGAAGGACTTGTATACCTAGAACTGTTACAGAGGCGTGCAATTATATCAGTCTGAATCTGAAACATACACCATTTTTGGGTGTGACGTCCATTCAGTCCGAATTCCAAGACTGCGAATGAGCAGACGAGGTAACTCATCACATGGTAACTCATCATCAATGATGATAGTTTGAAGTGCTCATAGCCCAGTGGCTTATGTCGATTCTATGTGATCGACAAAGTTGCACAAGAGGGCGCGGTCGGCAGTTGGATGGGTAACCGCTAACGGAAAAACGTTTTAAGCGCTTCAGAGGGCACGTTAAGCCGTTGGTCTCGGTTGTTATCGTAAGATAATAGTCGTTAAGTCTTGTCGAAGGCCCTCAGGCGGCATGGAAACTTCCAACACTGGATGTCCACTAACCCGTCTACCATCTGCACTGAAACAGCGTGGTGGAGTATGCTCTAGGCGTCACCCATTCTCATGCATGTAACTGGCAAAAATCAACGGCGAGACATTTTTATTCAACGTCATTTTTGGCAATAAACATACGAACTTTAATTCATATCTATGCGAGAATCTAAAAACCTTGGCTAACAACTGAATACACACGCCGACACGTGATATCTATTTATTTTGCAGACCGTCTGAATCGTTCATGCTCAATTACCCGGGTTCATTGTAGCTTTATGGGCTCGTAAGCGAAGGCTGTATTCAATTGCCGTGTTTCATGGTGTTTACGTAAATCCATAAGATTTTATTATGCAAGCTTTGATTTAACTAGCTTGGTTTGTTAGTTTGTTAGCAAGTTATACAATGTATAAATCTATGGTATAATATAAATATTATGGTTGAATATTAGAAACTGAATTAGAACTAATTCCTGTCATCCTAGTTCTTAGTGAGATTCAAAAAAGATTCCAGTTGTCATTTAAAAAATAATGAAAGTGTGGGTGTTCCGAATTTATAATGATGAATGCTGTATAATGAATGATGCAACCGTATGAAAAGACATTTCTCACAAATAAAATAATTTTTTCCTCAACGTAACAATTATACACATAAGAACGTCATCATTTTCCCTTATAACTAGCGCTTTGAAAAGCTCTCGCAGAGAAAACGGTCGCAACTATCTCCAACTGTCATCTTTCATAACCACGCGGATCACTGTATCAAGTGGAACGAAGTGCACAATTCAAACCATTCAGAACATCAGAACTAGATTAATTGCTGGCACTTCAAGCGAAGGTCTTGATCTATTCACGGTCGAATTAAAACCTTTCTTCGGGCAAACGGGCAGACGATGAATAGAGGCCGCGGACAGGAAAATTAAATATTACATCAAATGCTCCTAACGGAAGGCAGTTACATTTTATTTTAATTTATTTATGAATGGCCCCTAAGGCTTATAGCTTATAGTCTACGGCTTTGATTTTTGTCATCGGGTGTCCAAATACCTCAGCACTCATTATTGCTTCAATAATTTCACAATGAGAGCCGCACTCTCCGTGATATATGAGAAGCAACACCCACTTCTGTTCTCGCTCCCGAGTCTCCCGACTAAACTAAAGGTTAATGAGCATTTACCTCTACTGATACTTTATTTATTTATAGACGTGAATAAACACGTCAACTATCGTCATCAGGGGTCTGCAACATTTGGGATCTATATGAAAATGGGGCAAACAGTTGACCTATTGTTGAGACTATTGAAAATTCTGTATAGCAACATAGCAAAGCAAATAGTTCTATTCGATACATTTTGCTAATCCAGAAGACTTCAATAATTATTTTGTATCCTCGCACACAGTATAGTCACACCGTTCATATTATTATCATGTTTAGAGGCGTAAACTCGTCACGAAAAAAAGTATTTGTAAATTCGCCACAATTCTAATTTATACATAACTGACATTTTAGTTAGTAAACTCGCGACGCAGATGACGCGTCAAAACTTCGACCGTAAATCCACTTCCGTTTAGGACATGTTTGACATATCACACTCACACATCTCACAGAATATATTCTGTGAATGTATTGAAGTTTAAGTAAATGCAACTCTTATCTCTGAAATACGTGTTTTCCTATATTTATGTGTATAAATAATTATGGTTTTATAGGTTTTTGTACTTTATTGGAAAAATATGAAAGCTAACACCACGGCATTTTTGTAATTTCATTTAAAATAACAAACTCTCATTTCATCTTATAACACTTTAAGATCAATTTACTAGTAAGAGTTACGATTAATTACTCTTTAATTAATTATTATTTTATACTCATAAAACATTGGTCACGGTTAAACTAACTACATTATACTGTACTTAAACAGTACATGATTTGATTTGAGAATACAATTACTATGCCGTGCACGATAAATTACTAAAACGTCTGTGAAATTTATGAGTAGCAATTAAATAATAATATCTCTGAACTACCACAAAAATGTTATCAACCCCTGTCACACCCAAGTCACAGAATGATACTGTAGAAACGGATGAATAGCGTAAAAAGGCGAGTCTGCATGTAAGCTATCTCCCTAGTTATTCATGGAGGTAGGTACTATTTCTCACGGCCTTTTGTAATAACTAACAAAAATGTTGCCGATCCCTACTGTAGGCGACGACGCGTAAACTGGGCCACAGGTGAATAACGTAACGTGTGCTAAAAGCTAACTATCATTACGGCACAAATAATGGGTATACAAAGCTTTTGCTGTTAGCTAATAGATTTTATATTTAGTATGATAAAACACACCTGTCTACTGTCGTTTTACAAAATATTTATTACTAGTAAGTTTTTTGTTTCATGAAGAATAACATAAAGACATCACAGACGTCTTTGGTGTTACTGCTGTTTAATGGACCATGGATCGTGACCAAATGGTCAGGTCAATAGGCCCATTTGTTAAAACGACATAAAACGAGAAAGTAATGAAAGTATTCTCAGAATATTTCCTTTCACATAAGGGAGGCATAATTAATTTCTACGGTTATAAATGCATGCATCTTTTATTTAACTTATGTTGTAAATGAAAAGACCGATTACTAAATCGAGGAAATAACTGACTGTCTAATCTTGATTGAACTCAAGACATATTATAACGAGTAACCGCCCTCGCTTTGCTTCGGTTTTCTTATTTTTTTTTATACCTTAGGTTACATTATTGGAGTTTTATTAAGGATCAATATTTTTTTTCCTGTCACCCGGAGATAGTGAAGCTTCCCGACAGTGAAAGAATTTTTCAAATCGGTTGAGTAGTTTCGGAGCCTTTTCAATGCAAACAATCAAATCTTTCCTCTTTATAATATTAGTATAGATAATTCATGTGATTCATTCATATCTATATCGTAGCTAAATGCTTTTGCCTATATTGCGATCGTAATCTAATTGAAAATGGTATAAATTAATTGAAGAGATTTTCCTAGTTATAGTTGGCAAGGACATGAACATTGAACAATGAAAAGTCGCGAATAACAGAGATCGAAACCTTGGACGTTGTTTGTAATTTGTTCTTGAACAACCATATTTTGTTGTGTTTGTAGAACTTTCGAGGAACAAAATCGAGTCTTGGTTGTGTAATTGCTCAGGGAATTCTTCTGTGGAGTATGAATGTTTAATGGTTTATTTATGTAAATTGATATGGAAATATCAAACTGACGTGCAGCACATAGCGGTGAGTGACAAGTGCAGTCAGTATTCAAATAGATCCACATCCTAAGTAGTAGTGCGAAGTGAGTTTGTTTGTTACACTTACACGCCTAACTTTTTACCCGATCGAACTACTTTTAACCGACTTCAAAAATAGGAGGAGGTATTCAATTCGACTGTTTTTTTATGTTTGTTACCTCAGAACTTTCGACTGGGTGAACCGATTCTGATGATTCTTTTTTTAATCGAAAGCTGGTGCTTGTCGTGCGGTCCCACTTAAAGAGCGAGATCTGACGAGTAGTTTTTGAGTTGTCCCTAATTTTGAAGTCGGTAATTTTTTGTCAAGAATTATTTTCATACATACAAATAGTTATGAGCACAGAGAAGGACATAGGGTAACTTTGGTCGAGAAAAAGTTAAAGATTTCTACTTAATCCGGAAAATTGCAATAATAACATAATAAGTAATAACAACAATGATTTGAATCAATCATAGATATTTGTACGCATTGATTAGTAACTATAATAATATTAAATCAAGCAGAACTATCTAATTATGTACCACACGAAACGCCACTAATTCCTTATCAGAAGCTTTAATTAAAACATGTTGAAATTAGACATAGCTATACTTACAATTAGTAGTATATAATTCACATGCATAAAGAAAGATTTCCACGTGTTAAAAATAAAAATCATTACAATTATTATAATTATTCAATCGTTAGTTTCCACCATGCACGTCATAAGCATAACAATAAGATTTATTGAAATAGATCAGAAATAGTTGATTGCTCTTCCATAACATCAATCAGTTTCCTCCTGCGACGTTACAAAGTGGCGATTTGGTGTTTACTAAAACGCCAGCTGATTACTGTGCTAACAAGGACCAAATTAGCGTTTTCCGTCCATCCCGCATCCGCTTTCCGCTACGCTCTACGCAAACACAGAATAGCCTGGAGCGCTCTAACGCGAAGTATAGAATATCAGATTTCATTGTTTTACAATTTTATAAGCCTCTAAACCCGAGCCCTGGGTTGCTTCCCTCTTATTTCTGAACGATCAAATTACACTTCGTTTATAATCCGATCTCTTAAAATGTCTATATTTAAACATCAAAAGATAGAGGCTGTCTTCTTTGCATTTTTTGTTTTGGACGTCTATAGTGTATTTATTGTCTAGAGTTTTATGGCATCCTAACAAATAATTGTAAACTATCTAGTCAAATTAATTGAAAATTGATTTTGAGATAGATTAAATATTATGGAGAACTCGCTAGAATCACGATATTTTCCATCATTAAGTGATACGTTATACGCACATAAGTTTGATAATGGAACATGCATATATCTAAACCAGGGCCACATAAAGTAAATAAATAAAGAGCAACAAGTTTGTTTTCCAACAAGGATTCCTCTCAATTAGTAACATCCCACCCAGCCGCACAAAGTATTCTAAATAAACGACTGCCAAACCAGTTGACGTCCATCAAACCTGATTTGCACTCATAAACGTGGCCGTATGCAATATGTGCGCAAAAAGTGTACCTCAAAACAAGTCCTGGACGGACAACCTAGACCGTGAAAAAAACCAATTCGCAATGTCAATGCAAATAAGAATGTCGTAAAAAATGACAAAAAAAAACTTTAAGGTCGATGCAACTCCAAGGTTTTGCCTGTTATGATAAATGATAATGTTCTATTCTCAAATACTAATTAATATTTTGCTGCTTTGCTGGGTGTAATATGGAGATGTCTGACTCAATTATTTAAAACGACAAAAACAAAACCTTTTGAACCGATTTAAAAAAAAGTAGGAAGTTTTCCATTCGATAGTATTTTTTTTTCTTTCTTACCTCAGAATTCCGTGGTTTATCAATCCATTTGGAAGATTTTTAACCGACTTCAAAAAAGGGGGAGGTGCCTATTCAATTCGACTGTATTTTTTTATGTTTATTACCTCAGAACTTTCGACTGGGTGAACCGATTTTGATGATTCTTTTTTAATCGAAATCTGGTGCTTGTCATGTGATCTAACATAAATTCTAGCGAGAACTGACAAGTAGTTTTTCAGTTATTTTGAAGTCGGTTATATTTTGTTAGTAAAATTTAGATTATTGTTTCATTTGAAAGGATACGCTTTCAGATAGATCCCATTTGTTTTTCATATTTTACTGATGCTGCTATCCATGTGGATTGAGGAAACTCTAAAATAGTCAAAAACCATAGGTACATGTGGATTTGATAAAGGTTTTGCGAAGACAGTTTCTTTGAAGTCGGTTATTATTATTGGTAAAATTTAGATTGTATTAGATTTTAACTATAAAAATCATTAACATAATATATTTAGTAAAATGCTTGTTAAAAATATTAATAAAGAAGTCCTAACTTATAAGTTAAGATATTATAATGTAAAAAGAGGTAGATATGTCACTTGTGCGCCGACGATGAAGAGCGTTTTAAATTGCCTTCGTGTATTATACCAATGTGATGTGATTGGTATAGTGAAACAAAAGATAAACGTGTGTGTATTGTAGTTTTTTTCGGAACAGATTTTTTGGTTGATTGTAAGGACATAACGTATCTATATATTTTTAAAAACATTGCGTTTGTTTGTCATGAGATACCGGAGGCTCACCAAATACGCCAGATAGCTGCCAAATAGGTTTCCACATGCATAGTAACCGGTAATATCTTAGAGGATATCCCTCCGTATTATAAGAAATGGTATTCCCGAACCAAGAAGGTGTACCTACTTGCAAAAAAATAAATTTTACTAACAAAAAATAACCGACTTCAAAGTTACTCAAAAACTACTTGTCAGATCTCGTTCAAATTTATGTGGGACCACATGACAGGCACCAGCTTTCGATTAAAAAAAGAATCATCAAAATCGGTTCGCCCAGTCCAAAGTTCTGAAGTAACAAACATAAAAGAAAAAAAAATACAGTCGAATTGAGAACCTCCTTTTTTTTTTTGAAGTCGGTAAAAAAATTTTGGCTTTTAATATTTATTTTGTAATCAATTCAAATAGCATCCAATATGTGTTGGTCATCTAACGGTATGCATCAGTAACTGTATCAATACATATTATATCAAGTTGCAAACATTTAGACCGAAGCCATTGAACTCCAGAATTAGAATGTACTGGACACTGATGCACAACATGAGATTAATTTACCTTACTTGTACGTGTCTTGTGTCAACGATTGCAATTTATTTTGTAGCAACTTTATTACTTTACTACTTTATTGTTCGCTAAATAATGTATCAATCAGTGTACATAATAATGTACTTGCAGCGCAAGATTTTGTTATGAAACTATTATTTTACTTGAAACATTTTTTATGATTTGATAGGTTATTTATGTGCAATAACTTTTAAGATTTGATATTTTATGTACAACTTTCATTTCCTAATGCGAGAGGATGGCGCAAGTCGTTATCTAACTTGTTTTATATTTATATTTTGTATATTTTGTCTTGTATAACGACTTCAAAAAACAAAAGTGAATTTAATGTTACTAATGTTTGATCAAGGATTTATTTTTTGCATACCTGCTAACCAACTTCTACTAGATTTTTAGAGTGATTTGCATAATTGTATATTTTTAGATAAAAGCATGTATGCTAATACATAATTAGTAATGCTAATAATTATAAGACACAAGAAAAAATAGTGACAATGGAATGGTCCAGATTTAAACGAGTGAACTTCTCAATAGTAGGGTTTTCATACACCGTTCGTATAACGTTTTAGGCGCCTTAGCTCTATTCCCTACTGAATTGATATGGAAGTGCTGAAGCAATGCTTGCCCATTGGATTTTACAATTTCCTTTTTCCAAGACCACTGTGGGATTTTATACCATTGTTTTAAATGCGATTCACGGGAAATCTCATTGGATTCAGAAGGCTCAGGAACGGTCAAAGTGGCGCAAGTTAGGGGAGGCTTATGTCCAGCAGTGGAGCTTCAAGGGCCGATGGATGGAAAGTCTCAATCGGGCGATCTACATGCGGTGTAGACAAAACACGCGAAGGGCTAACAGTGAAATGGACTCACCAAGCAGCAGCAGTATGAGCGGGTTCTGGAACTGCTCGATGTACTTCTTCCAGAGGGGCTCCTCTTCTTTCACCTGGAACTCGTTGGGGCCCACAAAGTTCATGCGGTCGTTGGCCTCGCGCCATGATAGACCACGGCGGACGTCAACTTCTAGACGCTCCGCCACCTGGTAAAACAACAGAATATTATTAATTTAGCCCATAAATTCTCCTTTGCAAAGGTTTATAAAGTCTGCCCCAGCACCCAAGAGGGACAGATAAGGGTTGTCATGAATGAATAAGTGAATATTGACGACCCGTGTGGCGCAATGGTTAGTAGTTACCATGCCGGATCGCCGCGCCAAGGGTCCTGGGTTCGATTCCCAGCGAGACGGAAATTTGAATGATGACTTTGAATTTTCGTTCTCGATCTGGGTGTGATTGTTCCTGTCTTTGTGTGTTGACCATGTGACACAGGGAATGTTAGAGTGGGGCTATGAGTGTGAAGCGTTTATTGTCTCATTTGTAGCTATCCGTAAACACAGTGCAAGATGGAATTGTTGGTATTAATCCTTAATCTTTCCTTGTATTTACTTTTTACTGAAAATAAGTTGAAAACGTAAACGCGTCGATAATACCGAACGTTTAATTCATATGGTCGCATGTCGTTGACCACTTACAATTAAGTGATACTTCTTGATCGTCAGCTATTTTAATCAAAAAAGTAAGTCAACTATTTTTATTTGGTAAAAGCTGACTAACGCTGACTAACTAAGCCGCCTGAACGTAGGTGACCGTCGCCCATAGACATCAGTAACACAGGTACAGTGCCACCAACTTATCTGTGAAGTAGCGAAAATTGAAACTAATGCCGCGTCATTCATAAGTTCTTTGTCCTCATTCATTTGTCATTTACTACATCTCGAATTGCGTCCAATGATTGGTCCAATGCGTCCGACAGCGCCCTCCTTCAATTCACAGATAAGTTGGAGGCACTGTATCACAAATGCGTCGTCGGACAATCTCATACTATATTCATGTGTTTGTGTGGACCGCTAAAGGCTGTACGATAAACATTGTACAGTGTTCAAACGATACGCCCAAGATCACATAAAGCCAAGGCAATGGTTTACTAAATTTCCATTTCATGGCTCATTGCCCACTTTCGGTATTCGTCGGTTTTACATTTTACATACATTACACTAAAGCACAAAAGAACAAATGAATACTAGAAGAACAACCTGACAAATATTGTTATTGGTAACATTGTTATTCTATAATTCTTGACAAAAAGTAACCGACTTCAAGATAACTCAAAAACTTATTGTCAGATGTCGCTCAAATTTAATTTAAGTGGGACCACATGACAAGGGCCAGCTTTCGATTAAAAAAAGAATCATCAAAATCGGTTCACCCAGTCGAAAGTTCTGAGGTAACAAACATAAAAAGACAGTCCTGAATCCTCTTTTATTAAAGTCGGTTAAAAACTAAATGCCTCATAATGACGTCATCGGCAACGACTGGTTTTTTTTAAATTAAATGTTTACCTTTAATCTTTAATTCTCAGTCTACCGGTGTGCAAAATTTCATGAAAATCCTTTCGGTAGTTTTAGTGACATACGCCCCAACTCAGAGTCCGTAAGGGTTAAGTACTTAAATCGCTCCTTAGTACAGAATTTTTATGGTTATTCTTTACTAAGGAGCGATTAAAGTAACCGTTAGTGACTCTGAGTTGGGGCGATAGACTAATAGACATCCTCACATCACATTTATAATATTAGTAGGAAGTAGGATTATGGTAGTAAATCTTACGACCGCCACATAGATAGATGCCCAGAGATTAGACAGACACAGATGGATTTAAAACTAATTAACAGTTTCAGTTCCAATTACGAAACCGAGTCTGACCTTTGCTTCGTTAATCATTTAACTATGAAATTTTAATGTAATCACTATTAGATTTATCAGAGCTAATCCTGGACTTACGACCAAATAATCCTAATCTCGAATAATCCAATATAATTGAAAACGATTAATTAATAATACAATTAACTTCATTAGATAAAATGAGCTACGCAAGTACTCGTACAAGACCTTTGCGTTTGTTAGGAACAAAAAAATAAAAAATTTACAACTTAGGCGTGACCACGATCCATTCAACTGAAATATCAGCGTTCGAAATATACTGAGGACCCAAACTATAATGTCTACTTAACTCAGTGTTAATTTTATTATCCTACTAATATTATAACGAGGAAAGAGCTCCGAAACTACTGAACCGGTTTGAATTTTTTTTCACTGTTGGGAAGCTACACTATCTCCGGGTGACATAAGATATATTATATTTTCAAAAAAATTAGGGATCCTTAATAAAACTCCAATAATGTAACCCAAAGTGTAAAAAAAAAAGAAAACCGAAGCAAAGCGAGGGCGGTTACTCGTATATAATTATAGATACATTTTTAAGCGTTTACTTGTTTTATTTCGTACAACCCATTAACATATTTGTGAAATTTAAAAGTGCTTTATAAAATTTGAGCGATTTTTAAAGTTTGAGAACTGTTGTTTTAGACCTTTTGTTCGCGAGTGTTCCCCGGAACAAAGGGAATTACTAAAATCCGTTCAAACACGCTGACCAACTTCCACAACTTTGAGCACTAGGTATATAGAAGTTTGAATATTTAATTTTTTTCTTCATCCAAAGTTTTCTTTAGTAGCGAGTTTCGCTTCATAAACTCTAAAGTCTAAGCTAATTGAAAGACATCTAATCAAGACTAAACCTTCTACTTTTTTATGTAATGAGAATAGAAAACGAGCTTGCAGTGGAACCATCCGTGGACATCGGAAACAAACCTTGAATAGGACTGTAGAAGGTACTGTAGGTCTAGTAGGTCTTACTAGACCTAGAGGTTTACTGGACCTCTTAGTAATATTTTTTAATACTACATCAGAGGATTTTTTGATGCGTTCTAGCTTAGGAATGGATATAGCACGTAAGATATCTCCGTCTAGTTGCCGGCCACGCTGCGTATTAAACACCTCCAAAAGGAGAAATCTGATGCCATAGGCTCTTCAGTTCAGAAGCATTGATCACGTGCAAAAAACTGGCTTGAAATCGAGGGTGCAGGGAAATTACATCCCAAACATCATATGAATCTACGATACTCATCATTATTATTATAATTATTATGTATTTAACTTCGGACTTAATGTCGAGCGACGCAATAGCGACTTAACAAAAGCAGTGATTAAATCGATCGGAATACTCGTATTGTCACTGCGACACGCGACATTTTGACGTGTCTGAGAATGAAACCGATTTTTTTACGAATTTACAAATGAGTTCAACAATAATCAAACAGTTCGTGAGATGTTGATGACAAGAAATCAAATCAAACAATTTCTACTTTTATAATTTGCAGTCCTCACGTAAAAGCACGTCTATTAACCGCGAATATGCACAAAAATAAACTTAATTTCTATCGCAAAGTCATATAAAAATACTTCGATACCATTACGTGCTAAAACTGTGTGTTTGAGCACGCAGTAATTGTCTTAATATCCCCCCAAGGCCGATAGATGACTGAACCATAGAATTAACACTACGTAGACATCCACTGAAGTCTGAAGAGCCAATTAATTTCGCTACGCAAACAACAGATATTCATCAGAATCTCTATTCAGTTTTTTTTACTTACAATAAGTTAATTCTTGATGCCATGTTGTTGTTGCTATTTTTATTTGCCCAGTTGTTCTGTTTTGTGTTTTGTATTGATTTAACAAGTAATAAAAAGTTTTCATTGATGATATTTGTGGTTTTTCTCACTACTCTTGACCTCCCGCAAAATATAAGATATATATCCTTATCTAGGACTATAAGGTTGTGTTGTGTTTATGACACAATGTCAAACATTAACTATAAGTTTTTGCAAAAGGAGGACGTAAATTCGTATCAAAACGTTCCGAAAATACTTCCCGAGGGTAGTTTCTAACTTCACTATGAGAAGTACAAACAAAGTTCTCATGCCTCCAACTGCTGATATTGTATTATAACGTTCAAACCCTAAAAAAATGAAGACTTAGAGCCCGCGAAGACAGAAAGAGTTCAGCCGTTCTGAGTTCTTCGTTCTGCGTTCCGCGTTCTTTGCATTTCTGGAAATAGAACGCAATCATTCATTCAGATCGGCGCGGTCTGACTCCCTGCTGTCTGTGCGGCGCTATAAGAGTTGCAAACGTTATAAAGAACGCGGAACGCAGAACGAAGAACTCAGAACGGCTAAACTCTTTCTGTCTGCGCGGGCCCTTAACATAGACCTCAAGTCTCAACTTAGGCTTTTCTTGCAAGATAATTATGTTTACGTATTATTCTATTTTTTATTTACTCTATAGTTTTGACGTCAGTAGCGTGTAATATGTATAATTTAACCACTTCAAAGACTTTCCTTTATATTAAAACAAACACCATACGCATGACAAGTTGAAGTACATATATTCATTTCAATTTGAAACAGATGAATGCCGCCAGTGTCTACTGATGTATTATTATTAATATTATGCAAAAGACACTATACATATAGCTACTCGCTTGTCTAGATTCTTATGAAAACCAGTCTAGAGAAACTAACTCAACTAAACTAGATCAACGTGTATAAAGAGATAGAGCGTAGAAGAATTATAATTCACTAGCGCTGTCCGCGGCTTTTCCCGCGTTTTCCGGGATAATAAATACCCTATATCTTATTCCAGGTTTTGGTCTACATATGTCCTTAATTTCATGCAAATCCGTTCAGTAGTTTTTGCGCGAAAGAGTGACAAAATAAATATCTTTATAATATTAGTTAGTAGGATACTTAATCACTATTTTTCTTTCAAGGGATTGCCGTAAGAAGTTCTCTTCTTTTACAGTCGCTGCTATCTTGACACTGCTATATTGATGACCCTGTAGCCTAGTTGGTAGCGATCTTACCTGCGAAGCGAAGGGTCCTGAGTTCGATACCCGGCCGGGGCAGATTTATGTGACAGATAAATATTTGTGCTCGGGTCATGGGTGGTATTGTGATGTGTTATATGTGTCGTCCATGCCACCCGCGACAGCTACTGCGGGGGTATGAGTGTATAAGCGTTAATATATTATCTATAAAGTGACCAATTTTACAACTGTATAAAACAACACTCCCCTTCGGCCGTAAGAAAGAAAGTGTCTCTTTCGTATGATAACCTAATTGTTGTTATCTTTAAAAGTTAACAAGTCACTTTAGCATGAAATATCACGACGGAGTTCACATGTCTATACACACTACTCTGCTAAACTTGTACTACGTTGAGCTACGCCACATGCATGTAAACATACGCTTATAACGCCGCGTCTCGTCTGACGTGACGTGAGTGACGTTGTAACGAGGTGTAATAAATACCTCGTTCAATACTCCTTGGCTGGCAGATGCATTTTACTTTTAAATTTTTAAATATTGACATTTTAGGTTTTCAAAGAAATAAAAATCATCTGTCAGCTGGGTTCCCTTCGGGAACGATGTACATACGTTTTATTTTATTTTGGATACTTTTATTGTTTTTATAGCCGTATCTATTTATGTAAATAATCTAATAGTGAGTTGTAAATGATAATTTATACTTTGCAAGTAAATAATACCATGAAGAACCTGAGTTGTTCCTGATTCAATAATCTCCTACCCCGCCCTGAGTCTACCTTACTATTTTTACTATGGAGGTGTGTGGTCTGCACCCTCGCAACGTGACACGCTTGCAAGCCCCGTGCACCATGATTGCCTATTCCAGGCGTATGATGAAATTCAGATATACCTACAAGTTTAGTAGTAGTCGCAAGTCGCAAGGCAACGATGGATTGATATGCGGCTGCAATCGGAAGATCAAACTACCATTCGAATCTGACAACGATCTATCAATCTGACAACATTTTAGACTAATTTCTCTAAACTACGATGAATAGATTGCAGTTTAAAATTTGAGTTTAGTGGAAAAGCAAATGCATCGCGACATGGCGTACGTGTTGCCTCAACAAAATTGCTTTAAGATCGCTGAAGTTCTCAACTGAAGTGTAGAGAATTGTGAAAATATCTTAATCACAGTTTAAAAATGTAGGAAAGGCACTCGGTCAGTTGATGTCAGTCGGTATCGTCGTAGTGTTGGTACAGACCTCCTCCCAGCTGAGTATGGAGCTCTCGACCGCGCTGATCCACATGGCTCCGGCGCCTGCGCTCACGTCCCCCGCCCCGCGCTGCCCCCCGCCGCCTTCTTCCGGACTCGAATGCTGCAACAACACATACTTGTTAGCTTGTTACTCATACAGATACAGATGTACTCTCATACATTTTTTATTTATAGCCTAAGGGCTGACAAAAAGCAGACGGGCCACCTGATGGTAAGTGGTTACCGTCGCCTATTAACATGAGCAATACCAGAGAAATCGCCAATGCTACGCCGGCCCTGAAGAACTCATTAAACACTTTTTCTGAAGAACTCCATGTCATAGCGCTTCGGGAATACCTCAGAAGGAAGCTCATCCTACAGTTTGCACGTGCACACTGCACGAGTCTTTCTTTATATAAATAGACATCTGCACTAAACACCAAAGACATCACGGGTGCACTCTGCCGGCTTTAGGTCGGGAATCCACATAAAGGGAAAGGGCATCCACATACTTTTAAAATCAGTCCTATCCTATTGGAAGCCCAGTGATTCTTGCGTATAATAATACGTTTTAGAGAAGTTGATGATGATGATGATGAATCATCGAGGCATTGTGTGCCTTTACCCGTTAACAGTCGCTTTGTAGCGCAAACGTCTCCTATAAATTGATAGGGAACCTACTTCACAAGGTTGCTCCATTGCGGATTGTTGGAAAGTTTCGATTCTAACTGAAGTGTCGAAAATTCGAAAAATCGCCTGGGCCCGAGTTCGATTTGGGTTAATGCTGCGAAGTGGCAAGTGGAAGTAGGAATAACAGCTCAATGCACTTTTTAAAATCAAAAGCGCTCGACCGCACTCGAGTTCAACTTTGCTGTCGATCAATGAAATTGGCACAAATCGCCGGGTTAAGACCGTGTGTGACGGCGATGACGCCCTAGACGAACTGAACACTTCCAGCACCTATCAACTAGTAGTCACAGGTGATAAGGGACTGGTTACGATAATTAGTTAATAATTAGTTAAAATAGGTAATGTTACAATACCTTGGGACGATAAGCAAGGCACATCACTTAAATTAAGACTATCGCACAAAAAATAAACGTCTTTTAGCCCCGAAACACGAATAGACAATACTGCTTGCTATCCGCCTGGCTGGTTATAAATAAGGAGGCATGAAAAAGAATAATGTTTTTTTTAAACATCGACTAAGGCATTTTCCTTTGCAGCCCGGATGTAGTTGTAAAGCTTTTAACTTAATAGAAATCCGTACACAACGGGCGTCTTCGTCGTTTATTGAAAATGAATTTCTGAATGGACAAAGAATAATAGCGATTACAGCAATAAATTATAAATCCTTGGATAAATAATCTGAACAAACATTGCTGTACTCTTCCGAACAGTTTCTTAATTCTACTAAAGATACAACTAAAGATATTTAATATTTACTAATATTATAAAGCTGAAGATTTTTTTGTTTGTTTTGTTTGTTTATTTGAACGCGCTAATTTCTGGAACTGGCCGTCGTATGTGAAATATTTTTGTGTAAAAAACCATATTTCTAAGACAAGCGTGTTGCCCTATTTGATTTTTGAGAGCTTGTTAAATTTGACATGTTTTCACATTTAAACGACAAACTGTACTCGTACTTAACAGGAAGGTGTTGTGTACGTATCGTAGTTAAACCATACAAAAGCCTACGTAGCTGTAATTTTCAAAAGATTCAAATAGATTCAAATATCAGGCACCATAAACAACAATATATCATCGTAGATACAGAACAGCAATTTACGAAAATCGTAGCAGATATTAAGGCCAATGGATTTATAGCTACGTGAGGTAATGGTAGCTATTGGTTACCAGTAACGTCAACAGACAGCCATATTGATCTGGTACTGCATGAAAATATCCGTAATATACGGTCGAATTAATAATTGCATTGTAAATCTAATAAGCAAGTTGTTTCCAAAACCCATGGACATCAATAACACCATAGGAACCAAAGATGCACGAAATTAATCACAGATTTAATTTTCACCATGTTTAAACAACAGTTTACAATTTACATCATGGTGTGGCATCATAGTGGGGATTTCTTAGAATGGAATGAATGGAATGTTTCTAGTTTTCTAAGTTTCCATCCTCCTTCTAAAATCGATCGTGATAGAGGTAATGTTTCGGTCGCACTGTCGGAGAACCAGTACTTTAGCGAGTTCTCTTTCGTTTTTGGCCGGAAATCCATAGGTGACTCCTTTGGTGTTACTGATGGACGACGATCATCTCTCAGTCAAACCCATGTTTGGTCATTGGTCTAATTTATTTGTTTTAGAATTTATAGTTTTTATAAAAATAAGTATTGTAACAAATATAATATCTTCGTCTTTTTGCGTTTTCCCTAAAATAATATTTTTTGAGTGTACTATATTTTTTATAGCTTCGTCTGAAAAATATTATATTCCGCTGAAGAAATGTTGGCAGCCCTAGTAGGTTTAAAAAATAACTAAATGGACCTGCGGTTTTGGAATTTCCCGGCAGATGTCAGGCACGGGTCAAATAGGTACAAGTTTAAATTACTGTACAAATACTGACCTCAACCCTTCATTCAAACCGGTGTATTTACACATGGCACTTTTTACATGCCTGGCCTTTCTTTAATTCGGAAAATATGATCCTTACGTTCCCAAGTAGTAGCCGCACCCGTTGAAATTGACATGATTAATGGGGCGTTACGTATCCCTTAACCTTTTCCGCAAATCATTCTGTTTTAAAAACTGCATGAAAATCATCATGAACAGAGCAATACAAGTCACAAACTCTGTGCGGAAAATTGCACCTGTATCAAACTATTCCTATTTTTAACTTACTTTAAACATCCCTGTTATTCTCTCTCGACTGTAAATAAATTACATAGAAAGAACCAGAAAGCTCTCATTATTTAACTTACAAAGTAATTTAATATAACAGTAAATACCTGTACGAACCAAACGAGTTCAGAGTAAATTCCGTTTAAACAGAAAAGATAAATTCCGCTTCGCGTAAATAAAATTATCTCGGTGCCTTGATTTTTTACAAGCATGAATGACTCAATTTAAGTGTGACCTATTTTAGCGAGAACGGGCATCTCTGTTGTGGAGTTTAATCCGCAACTTTATGCAACCCTCCTTTATAATATATGCGCGGCACGTTTCGCTGTAACAAGTTGGAATGTTCCCAGGCTAGTGCATGCTGGATTAAGCTAACAAGTCTATTTTAGTCATGCTTGTTTCGGGCAACCTTGTTTGTTGGAGTAGACATTGCATCCTTAAGTTACAAGAAAAGCACTCTGACGAATAGACAACGCGAGGAATGTGCCAGGTGTTCAACCATCAACTTGCCGGCCAAGGAAGAAAGAGACGAAAGAATTGAAATTGGTGAAGTGTATTCCAGTTAATTACTGAACATCGTACATTATAGTGAAGTTTTTGTCCTGAGTAGTTTTTAACGTAACGCCGACAAGTTAGCTTACGGGGCACCTGAGGTTAAGTGGCCACTAGCCATAGACGTCAGCAACACAAATATCATCACTGGCGTGTTAAGAACGAAGTGAAGGATCTTATTGTTTTCCTACGTAAATAATCGAGATAATCTAAATTTTACTAACAAAACATAACCGACTTCAAAGTCTCAAAAACTACATAGTTGTCAGATCTCGTTCAAATTTATGTGAGACCACATGACAAGCGCCTGCTTTCGATTAAAAAAAGAATCATCGAAATCGGTTGGCGTGATCTTGAGTTATTCGTCTATTTGTCGCGCACATATTAACACAAATTTACGACTTATGTGGTTTTCTCATGGATGCCATTGTCAGATCTCAATAAAATTTTTGTGGGACCACATGACAGCCACCAGCTTTCGATTAAAAAAAGAATCATCAAAATCGGTTCGCCCAGTCCAAAGTTCTGAGGTAACAAACATAAAAATAAAAAAAAATACAGTCGAATTGAGAACCTCCTCCGTTTTTTAAGTCGGTTAAAAAGAACATGTTATATTATATATTGGCACTATTGACGACCTCAGGTTATGATCTATAAAAATCGATATAATATATCCAAACAAAAACCAGGCAAGTGCGAATCAGGCCACGCGCAATCTACAATAAGCGCGCAATGTAGAGTTCCGAAGTTGGAAGTATATAGACTATTACTCATTAACTACTTATGCTTACACAGCCGTGATAGTTTTCCTTGTAAATTCATCATAGGTATAACCTATTTTTGAGAATATTTTCACTTGTCCAACTCCAACCGTTTAGCCGGCAGGGACACTTGACTCCTAACCAAAATTAGCACTTTGAAGCCAAATATTTCGCAAGCAGACCCCTAATTCCAAAAATGGTCTTAGAAGACCCATAATATTTTTGGCCTTTTCGACGACACTCTACACAACAGGGTACGCGATGAATAAAAAATTTATCCTCACATTACCTGTAGAGGAGGTACCCTGAATAAAAATGTTTTTCAATATTTTATTCTACGATTCTGCAGTTTTAATAAATATGCATATCCAAGCCAAATTACAGCTTTCTGGGTCTCGGCGCTTTGCTTCGTACAGACGGACAGACATGAAGAAAATGAAATTATAAGATTTCTGATTTTCGGAACCCTAAAAATGGTCCTAATCAACCTTAATATTAGCCGTTTTATGTGACTCATAAATTTTTTCGATTTACCAAGTGTCAGTCATCTAATACATTTGACTGTTGCCTGAGCAAAGCCTGAGTGCACTTTATTGATTTCATCCTTAGTGACTGCCACATGCTCGGCTAGTTTACCAACTACAAAAGCTTTCGTTATCAGATACAAAGCAAGCAAAAGAAAGCAACAACCCATAATTGTCCCACTGCTGGGCTCGGGGTCTCCTCTCACAATGTGAAGGGTACAGACCATAGTCTACCACGCTGGCAAAGTGCGAATTAGTAGACTTCACACACCTTTGAGAACTTTATGGAGAACTCTCCGGTATGCAGGTTTCCTCATGATGTTGTCCTTCACCGAAGCAAGTAATAAAATTAAATACTTCTAGTAGCCAGATACAAAATTGGATAAATTAAAGTGTATTATTATAAATATCCTATAGCATACAATTATTTTATGACCAGTTGAACTAATAAGAAACTCTGGGTAAAGTACAGCTACTTTACCAAATTATATTGTCATTTTCATATGTAAATATTTAATTATGAATATTAATGTCAATGTCAATGGAGTTAAAATTCTAAAATGATGGATGCTCAAAACTTATCTTGATACAACATGCAAATAAATATGACCAAGAAGAAATATTCTTTTATACATATAATATCATGCCACCATTGTCTACACACAATTACATCACAGCATGAACAATGAGTTAATAATTCCTAACACCAATTAATTGAAATCAAACAAAGACAATCATTTATTTTGTAACATCAAATTTGTTTAAATAACATATCGTTCAGTAAGTTTTTGATATGCACAGATAAAAAAAATTATGTAAGTCAATAGCATTTATCTTTTATGCTGAGATGACCAGATTTTTAGTAGCGAATAATTCACCACTACTTATCACCAAAGGTATCACTAAAGACTTGTGAGCCACATAAAAATGTCTTCAAACCATGAAGAAGGCCAAAGCATAGGCTCTGGTAATAAAGTGGCCTATAGTATAATGTGATCCATCCATGCTATTAAGTTCAAGAACCATAGATCCACATACTTCTAGAAAGTACTCTTGTTCGTACAATAATTAACTGCAGTAAACAAAAATCTACAAAATATTTTGCATTGACACACGCTACTTTCATCATCTAAGTTTCTTATTTTATATAAAATGCTTAAGCTTATGCTTATAAGATAAACTGCAAACTTGAATTAAAAATTCAAAATCATTTTTTTTGAAAATGGTGTATAAAAGCAAAAAGAACTGATTAAAAATTTAACTATGCACTGCACTCACATCAATTCCTGTTTCAGACATTTTTACGGTAAAAGTGATTCAAATGCAGTCACGAGGTGAAAGTGTAAGTGTGCGGAATTGCAAACGATACGTAAATCAGGTTACATCGAAAGTTACACTTGTTTCACTTTACACAGTCCTTTTCAAATACGACATGATTTTTGGGACAAATATAAAACAACTGCTGCTAAACCCAACTTAAGTATGATACTGGAAGCCGCTCTTCTAATTTAACGTGTCCGACGTATAGTTAAGCATTTCAAAGAAACTTCGGAAGTTCGGAGTAACAACTCACTAACAATAAGTACGAAACAACGATATACAAGGGCCGCAATGACAAATACTAACACTAGACAAGAATAGACCATCAAATCAATAACATCTCGATGGTACACAAACAAAATCAATAATTCTAACAAAGATCGCACTAACCACACTGGCGGTGTCTTGGCTGTCTAGCGAATACTTGTCCGTGTCTTTCCCGTGATGGTCGGAGAAATGTTCATACTTGCGCGTGGGGCTGCTTTTCATCTTTCACAAAAATGTCCTAGAGTGGAGGCCTCTACTCTAGAGGGACATTTTATAAGCGGATGAGACCACACAAACCAATACCACACGCGACCGCGTCGAAAATTCACTGACTTGTCTGACTTTATAGGGATGTTCGATCCGGATCGATACTTGTGTGGATCGATACAATGGCATACGATCCGCTCGATATTTGTATCGATACAATGGCATTCGATCCACTGGCGGATCGATACACATGCAGGGTGGATCGGATCGGATCGGATCGGATCAAAATTATTATGGAATGGAGGTAGATTTCTTTAGATCAGTTGTTGGCGCATCATATTACACGAACAAGAAGGCTTCCACATATTTTTCAAGCAATATTTGTTTGAATTTTTGTTAGATAGAAAGTCTGATCCATTAATTATTAAAGTATTGGTTAGCTAGAAAAGTTATTTGGGGAAAGTCTGTGACATAGCTCTACGCTTACGATATTTATCAGTGGTAGTTAGGAACTTCATTGCCCTCCGAATGGCTTTTCTTGTTAGCCAATAGCATTTTAAGCGAAAGTAATCGATTTGATCCTGAGCGCTTATCCAATTTACTATTCCAGCGTTCTTTAAAAATTTAAGGATTGGCAAATGTAATTTATAAGTTTTGCATGATATATTAATTTATTTGATTATTTAGTTTAAATACACAAGAGTTCTAAATCAAATATAGTGTTATAAAGTGAGATATTTTTATTTAAATGATGTTCCTACTACATACCACAATGTTTTAAAAAACCTTAAGTAACTTTTTCAATATTTATTTACACAATATTTTGAATAAAATTAAATCTAATATAAAATTTAATCTAAAACGATTGATCTTAATGTTGCCTTAATTATCTATCTTTATTTAGAAATCCACTGAATTAAGCTTGTCGATAGTTTATATAACCATATTTAAAATATTTTATTCGATTCTGGATCGATACAAAACATCATATTAAATTATACGGTATATCTACATAAAATAACATATTTCTTTCTTTTTTTCTTTCTTGGCCGACAACCCTTTGGTCGCTGACATCCATTGGCCGCGATACCCACTTACAGGTATATTTAATAATTATATGAATCGATATTTGTACTATTAATTATATTGGGATATTCATGACGATCCGGAGTATCGATATATAAAATACCCGGATCAACCATTCCTATTTAAAAATTTACTTTTTTTCTTCTCTCTTTCTTGGTCGGCAACGCATCAGTGATGCTTTTGGTGTCGTTGATATCCATGAGCGACGATAGCCACTTACTATCAGGTGGATCGTCAGCTCGTTTGCCGGCTATTTCTATAAAAAAAAAAATTCATTCGATACTGGATCGATCCAGAGTATCGTATCAAATCACTTGGATCGATACCTGGATCGATACACTGCGAAACGATCCGTATCGATCCAGAGTATCGATACAAGGCACCTGGATCGAACATCCCTATGACTTTATGACTAACTGACATGAGTATGACAATTTAATATTGACACGATTGACAAAAGCAAGAGTGACATCGACAAAGTCAGTTTGACTGACTTTGACTATCACATCCACAGAATAGGTAATAGTGACAGCAACAAAAGTGATATTACTACAGATGATGCAAGCTAGTCTATGGTTTATTTTAGATTGTCTGTTATACGGTGTATGCAGCAAGGATAATATACGATAGTCTAACTGGATACCAAACTTCGTAGAGGTATCTGAAGACGGATGAAGTAACAATACTATTGTTAACATAGTGTAATGCGATGGCATTAGATAGAGTTAGCTAACCAGGCAGACTTAACAGAATGATACCAATGGGATGCTCTTTCATACATACTCATTCACACATCGCATTTATTTTCGTATCATAATTTGTGCTTACAAATTCTGTGCAGGCAGTCCAGGTGTCCTAGAGGACACAGGAGCAGGCCAGGCCCGCTTGGTGGTAAGGTTTCACATTCACATGAGGATTATATTCACAATATTATTATTATTATGTTATTTTGAAGTCGTTAATATTATACCTACCTACGGGCCTACGGGTATCATTCTGTTAAGTCTGCCTGGTTAGCTACCTCTTGCTTGAATGCTTGATACAGCCGCCAAACGACTCGTGCTCCGGCAGGAGACTTGGAAGCCAGTTCTTTCGTTTTATTTATACAAAAAAAGCTAATGCATACTAATTGGTTGTCAGTGTTGTTACCATGGTATGCGGGATTGCGGGAATGAAGTCACGGATGGTAATACTATGTAAGCATTCGATGTATTCCAAGGAAGTTAAGGTTCGAAGATATCTCAACTCCCAATAACTTTAAGCGGTCGAATATCAACTAGACACGCACCTTTTGGACACTATATTTTTGTATCGTTGAATCTCAAAAATCGCTATGTGACTATCCACATCAAGCACCAATGCAATACCTTTTTGCCCCTTACGCATACTTCACAGTTCACACGGACCCAGATTTAAACTCATTGTAAAAATATTCGCCTCGCTGGGAATCGAATCCAGGACCCTGGGCACGACGATCCGGCATGTTAACCATTGCACACGGGTCGTCACGGGCTGACTGATTAACTTATCTGAAGTTGTTCTGTCGCTATCTCAAAAAGATTTAGATTCGCAGAAATATATTAAACGATTTCTCGTGTTTTGTTAGTTACCTACTTATCAAATAAAAACTTTACCAACTTAAAATACTTACAGGTTTCGACGTCTTTGGCTCGGGATCCCATATTTGAATTCTTGTGTATTCCCTATTTAAATCCCTGCGTCGATGCATCTGTGATTATCACACGTCACACATAAACATAATTATTTTTCTCACAGTCGTAGTTCAAACCTTCAGATAATTTACTCTAATTTATGCACAATATTTTCCACACACGACACTATGTATTGTTGACAGTTACAACATCACTTCTGTTTTTGCAGTATTGTGACGTTACCAACCGCACTGGCAATGTAGTCCTAAGTAGTCTAACTTAGGAATTAAGGGCTGCACCGGTGCATCTTTATTACTCGGAAACCCTCACCTGAGCAATCAATTTATTACAATGACAACTGTAACTGACATGTCAATCATATTATTATTTCGCTACGAAACTTTTATGCAATGTATTTAAATTTCTAATATCTTTCCTACATTATAGTTACCCGGAAGACTCGTGTCTCGTAACCATATGAACATGTAATGTATTATCGTGATAGTCACTTTTGTAACTGTATCAGAAACACTGCGCACGAGTCGCGATGACGATGACGTAGCGATAAACGATGTGTTATCTCTAGCGTGGCGTATTGTGACATGTTTTATCGACTGAAACCCGATTGGGATTAAATGGAAAACATCGAGTTATTACTTATCGATAGCAGATATTGGAAGATGTAGTAGATAGTTAAGTTAGAACAGCCGCAAGTAAAATATGTATTAAATATCAATTCAGCAATTACAAAACTAATGCGTATGGTTTACCTACATTATTGGGTCGCCTGAGTAATTATACATTTTTATACGCTATCGTGATTATACAATGTACCTACTTATATCATCTCCATAATTATTTTCGTTTACTGCGAGAGCTCGGAACAATTAAATTAAAACTGAAAAAATCATACCTTTTTTGGTTTTCGGATTGGATTGGACATCCTTATAATTTTTTACTTATTATAATTACCTTAATAACGTTAAATTAAATTAAACATCCCTATTTGAGATCCTTGTCAAGTTTCACGTTACAATATACAGGGTGTCCCGTTAGTAACGGATCAACCTTGATAGCCTGATGGTAGACCTATCAAATTTGATAGTAAAAGTGTCACCACTTTCGTCATTTTGACCTTTGTTTTAACATTTCGGAAATTCGGCTCCTTTACCCTACTTTTTATCCCTATCCTTTTACCTTCCCTCTTGGTTTGGTCCACTACTTAAGGAATACTTATTGAAACTAAAAAAAACAATACCAGGGTTTCACACAAAAATCAAGAAACGATCTAACATGATTTCTTTATTTAAATATTTCCAATATTTCCTGTTTTCAATGTACAATGTATTGCGTTACTTGAGGGAGTCTTGTAGGCCGAACCCGGGGCCCGTGGGTTCCTCCGTCAACGACGTCAATCCACCCAGTGGCTCGGCGGCGAATCTACCGCTCCTACAACAGAACATAACTTATAAATAAAGTTTCAGGAGAGAGGGGGGAAGGGGGGATAGAGGGAGAAGGAGGAAGACATGTGTTTGAAAGAGAGAGAGGGGAGGAACTGGGACAGCAATGCTCTTGTACTTCGCAGGTGTTTTAGTATTAAATTGTTATTTATATATCTTTAAATATAAGACTCGTCGAAAAGAACGGGATATACATATACTACCATAAAGCAAACATCGTAGATGGGAATAGTCGGGAAATGCTACGTGCATTCGGGCGTCAGCATCTTTCATACTACAATTCGTAGTACATTACAAACTGAACGCGTCCCGTCGCCTTCCCACCCCACCCGTTTTTTAACCGACTTCAAAAAAAGGGGGAGGTTCTCAATTCGACTATTTTTTTTTTGTGTGCTACCTCATAACTTTTTACTGGGTGTAGCGGTTTTGATGATTCTTTTTTATATTCGAAAGCTGGTGCTTGTTATGTGATTCCACTTAAACTTGAGCGAGATCTGACGAGTAGTTTTTGAGTTATCCCTAATTTTGAAGTCTATTATTTTTGGTCAACAATTATGTCCAACTACATTAAAAAAAAGCGGCCAAGTGCGAGTCAGACTCGCCCATGAAGGGTTCCGTAGCAGCAAGTAACATAATATAAAAGTTCTTGAGGTTCGTTGTAACTTTGATCGAGGTAAATTGCGGTTTACGATTTATGACGTATTAAAAAAAAACTACTTACTAGATCTCGTTCAAACCAATTTTCGGTGGAAGTTTGCATGGTAATGTACATCATATTATATTTTTTTTCGTTTTATCATTCTCTTATTTTAGAAGTTACAGGGGGAGGGGGGGAGGGGACACACATTTTACCACTTTGGAAGTGTCTCTCGCGCAAACTATTCATTTTAGAAAAAAATTATATTAGAAACCTCAATATCATTTTTGAAGACCTATTCATAGATACCCCACACGTATGGTATCTATGATGTATGGTATGGGTTTGATGAAAAAAAATTTTTTGAGTTTCAGTTCTAAGTATGGCGAACCCCCAAAATTTTTTTTTTTCTATTTTTGTGTGAAAATCTTAATGCGGTTCACAGAATACATCTACTTACCAAGTTTCAACAGTATAGTTCCTATAGTTTCGGAAAAAAGTGGCTGTGACATACGGACAGACAGACAGACAGACAGACATGACGAATCTATAAGGGTTCCGTTTTTTGCCATTTGGCTACGGAACCCTAAAAATCATGCTACGTACGTCCAAAGTGGTGTTCTAAAACCTCAAAATAATTCAAAACAGAATATAATGCATGCTAACAACGATATAAAGCAAAAAAGCTGTACATAAATATGTTGTCTCAAACACTAACAGAGCCATGTATAGGTTGAATTTTCCAGGTGTGCGTGGATGGGCCAATCCAAAAGGAATAGCGAAAAATGCTAAAGGGAGTCTCGGGGACGATTTTGAAGAAAACTAAAACTGCACCATTACATTTTTGAAAAATCAATATTTCTAGCCAGGAATCGAACCCGGTGATTTTGAAAAAAAAACACATCCAGTATTATTACACCATTCGGTCTGCATGCCTATATATAAAGAAATATAATGTAAGTATTATACAAACCTGGGACCGGGTTTCGGTTTCTCATCCCGCTTGAGTTTCTCAATGATCTCCTTTGTATCTTCAACGGTTAGATCTTCCTGCAATTGAATACTCATTTGATAAACTAGTCAACTTCTTGTTACACGGTATGGGTCTTAAGGAGCTACCACTACCTTGACACAACCTATAAACCTTTTTATTACACTCTGTGACCTTGTTATATGTACGAATCGTGAGGTGGTGAAGAATTAATGACCAATCAAATTGGAGCTTACATTAGTGGATTAAATGCTTAACAATTGCTACCTATGTTAGGTTTACACATATTGAGTAGATAACTTAATTTAACTTAACTAAATTTTAACTAAAAAGCTAATAAAATGTCTGTTTACACATATTAATTTACTTAAAATTTAGTTATCCACTTAACTACTTAATACTCGTATGTATAAACCGGACTTTAGCGACGGCTTTACAGTCCCTCTAACACACTGCCATGCCACCCATATTGTTTTACCACTACTATAGTATAGTCGCAATATCTCGCTGCACTAGTTGAAGTAAAAGTGCGAGCAGAGCGAAGCATATTGCACATAAGTGCGAGTGAGCGCGCAGTATGCTTTCCTGTCAACGAGTGCAGCGAGATATTGCGATTAGTACAGAATATGACAAGTTTTTTGGCGACCAATTCCAGCAAAAGGGTGGTAACTAGCCAGGCAGGCTTCACGGACAGATAAAAATACCAGTAATAATACTACTAATATTATAAATGTGAAAGTTCTGATGTTTGTCATTCAATCACGCAAAAACGGCTAATGGGATATAGATGTGGCACACAGATGGTATAATATAATATGGATAATGTAATCTGTATTTGTAGCATAACAGCCAAGCGGGCCGACTTCTGCCGCCTCTTAAGACAAAAAGTTGGCTGACATGGTACTGGGGTCAGTATTCAAAACCGCATCATAATAATTCAATGGCGTATAAGCTGAACCTGCTTGCAACCGGAGGGCTAATATTGGAAAGGTAAGATTTGAACTCAACACATAGGGTAAATCATTAAACTCATTTATATAGTTTACCAAGGTAATTTCATTACTTACATAATAATCATCATTGACTTGTACCATTGGCGCGTTAACACAAGCGCCCAGACATTCAACCTGCAACCATTATATAATAAAATTACAGCAAATAAATAAATTTAAATGGAAGTAAATGTAATAATATACCTGATCCAACATTGTGTTAGTTTGGTTAAAACTTATTATACTTAATGTAATAAAAAAAACTTATTTATTATTATCAGAAAGTAGATAACTTCATTATGTAGCAAACATTTTGCATATCGCTGTCTATATATAACTGTGTATACTATAAACTGTTACATTACATGTTCTTCTATTTGGCAACAGCAATCGACAAACACAACAGAGTCGAATGTGATGAATCAAACATGTTTTAAACATAATGTTATGTCTAAGGACTGCAGTGAAAATATACTATTAAATTGTTTATTTGCTTCTTTACTTTTGAAATAAATATATTTGATAAACAAACCTCAGAAATGGAGAATTTTCCACAGGGGCTATTGCCGCCAACCTCGCAGTTAGTGGCTTCCTTAATTGCATTTAATACAGCATCGGAGCCTCTCAGCCAACACGGGGTAGTCGTGCATACTTGCACATGGTATTTGCCTATTGGTCTCCTGAAATTGTAATTTTTTTATGTAATCAGAAAAAAGCTGTCCAAGTACATGTCAGCCACACGCAGCGTAGGGTTTCATATTTATATGTTGACTCTTACTGCTTATAAATTAATTTTAAATCTTTATTTTAAATTCATCATAATATATTGCTTTGATTTTTTTTCACATGTTCAATTCAAACTGTTTAGCTAGCAGTATGGGGGCACAATTTATTCTGTTTTTATTATTTAACAGTGGATATCTGGTGTTACACTTTGCTTTAAATTTTTGTATGGAAAATGTTGAAAATCAAAAATGTGCCTAATGTATTGTTTTTGTGTTTTTAAACCATCTTCGCTTTAAAGGACATCCGTTCAAACTTTTTTTTATGTTTCATAATATAGAAAATAGATTGTATTACTAAACTACATACATACCTAATGAACATTGTGTAAAAAGTAGCAACTTCATACACCCTCATTTTTGGCAAATTAAGTAGTTCAGCAACTTTGTGCATGGCGGAGATAGGTAACCAGCCACCATTCTGACGCTGGGCCAGGTCGAGCAGTGGAATCATGGCTCCTCTTTTGTGGCCTTCGGGATAGATTGCTAATAAGGCATCAGCTCGCTGGAAAAAATAATGGTTGATTAGAAAGTTGTAACTTAATGGTATTATCTTAATATATATAAATTACGTGTCAAGTTGTTTGTCCGTGATGGACTCCTAAACTACTTAACCGATTTTAATCTTTGCACACCATGTGCAGTTTGATCCAACTTGAAAGATTAGCTTACATCTCAAAATAAAAAAAAACTTTTGACAGAACGAAGTCTGTCCGGGCAGCTAATGTAAATATATAATACACTTCTGATGTCACACCTAAATGTATTATGCACAATGACTGCAGCTTAATTTCATCATATTATGCTCAAAAAAATATTGCCCACAACCAAATAAATTGATGCTATTAGAAATGGAATTTGGTATTTATTGGTATGCTATTTTGATGATAAATTCTATAACACAACTCATCATAGGAGTACAATAATAATTTTTGTAAGAAATATCATCACAGAAGAAAATATAATAGTACTTGATATCATTCCAAATTCAAAACTTCAAACGCAGAAGAATACTTTACAACCAAAACAGTTGAATGTCAAACACCTTTTGATTTTCCGGCGTAAATTCGAAGGGTATGCTAGGGTTGTCCTCAGGGGTGTCTCGATGCACAAAGAGGCTGTCATGCTGAAGGGCAGATGAGGTTTGCAGAGCTCTTGACGAAGCTCGCCACTAGAAAATACACCTTCACGTAAATATTGCAAATTTCGAACTGTCATAACCATTATGTAATGTATTTATTAAATTAATACTTTCTGGAGCATAACACAGAGAAGTTCACTTAACGTACCAGGCCCTGAACCCCCGTCCTAAGGCTGGACAGCATTATTTTGAAAAAAATATTCAGTTTTTGCGAAACTCTGTTCGCAATGAAAAGCAGACTTTAATTTTTTTGGAGCTCAGACAGTGTTGCCCAACCCGACGTCCTGATCCTGACGTGAGCCAAGTATTAATTTTTTATCTACGACCACAGATAAGTCTACTAAACATTATAGTCCATGGAGCATAGAAAAGGTATAAGGAGTGCCATCTCGAGGGGAAATACCTCCTGTATTCTTTTTTTTTATGTTTGTTACCTCAGAACTATTGACTGGGTGAACCGATTTTGATGATTCTTTTTTTAATCGAAAGCTAGTGCTTTTCTTGTACTCCCACTTTTCACAGAGTGAAATCTGACGAGTAGTTTTTGAGTTATTCCTAATTTTGAAGTCGGTTATTTTTTGTTAAGAATTATATTGTCATTTATCGGAAATAGGGTTAGCTTCAACATAAAATACTTTTAGGATGTATAATAATTTCTCCCTAAAGATTCTACCTCAATTTCATAATGAGCATACAAAATGTATTTTAAGCAATGAGTAGGTCTGAAAATAATAACGGTTCAATGAATTTCGATTTCAATAGATTTACAAACTATGATTAAGTACATTGTAAAGCTCTATCTAGCTCTACCTATAATATATCCTATATGGAATATAGTATATATCCTATGTGGAAAAACATTGTAAGCAACAAAAGTACGCTTTTACGTTAAACCTCTCTAAAAAAAGGTTTACATGCATTATTAATTTTAATCTTCAGATGCCTTCACATTTGTCAGATTGCATATCTTTGTTGCGTGTTCATGTCATTTGACGACGTGTAGTGCATGGAGGTGTAGTGTAGCGTGCAATGTTGATAGTTACATTATTTTTTTAAACATGGAATTTTTCGGTATAACATTATTTGGGCCACAAAAGTATATCAAAGATTGCATGAGAGAAGAATATAAAGAACCATTGAATGATGAAGATGTTGAACCTTTGATGAAATCTGTGATTAAATACTCCACAAGTCCAAAAACGGTTTGTTTTTTATAACGATTTTTTGGAACGAAGTTCCTTATCGCGCGTTGCGAAAGGTTGCTAGGCGGAAAATTTTGGGACGAAAAGTTGTAACGACACTCTTTGCCGTCGTAGTTTTTTTTACATAGAAAGCAAGCCAGATATTTTCGTTACTTGCAGTCAGTACTAGGATAGCAAAAACATGCAAGTGAGTGTACCAAAACAAATCTGGGGTATTAAATTTCTCATCGGCTTTGTTCACCTAAGCAATTGCCATACCTTAGATTTGTTTTGGCACACTTGCTGCATGTTTTTGCTATCCTAGTACCGACTGCAAGGAACTTCGTTCCATCCGGGTGTCCCTTGACACCTCTCAAGTTTTTTTTTCATTTTATCCCTTGGAATAGATACGTATGGTCGTGTAAATGTTCCCTTAATTTATTTTAAAATTTCTTGTTGATTTGCTTTGTTATCAGCAGTGATACCTTGATTCCTTCATACGTCGTATACGTATACGTGTCTACTCAATCGTACCTACGATACCTATTAATTTCTTTTATTTTTCGTATTTGGATAAAGTTTTACTGAGGTATATAGTCCGTGCTTCAGAGGGCAATCAATTCCCGTTGTAATATTTTAACTTTAGCCATGCCATGTCGGAGACCCTTGAGTGATGAATAAAAACTTGCGTCACTTGGGTTGACCAATAATTCCTCCATCAATCTCCACTGGGGAGTATGCTCTAGCTAGATCTCCTCGAGAAGAGAGACCTGTGGTCATTAGTGGACCAAGAATGGGTTGAAAATCTAATAAATCTTCTAATCTAATCTAATCTTGCATGTTGAATATTTGATTATAGATGCGATTAAGTCAATGAAATTTTAATGGCAGGTTCAGAGACCTGATATTGAGACAATTCGATTAATAGACTGTTATATTGGAAGAGTGAACGGATTTGCATACGGCTCAACGCAGAGATTTATAAAAATGAAGCGCAAAGGTGTAATAAAACCTGTGGGACCAGCTGATATGTATAGATTACCACCTGCAACATCGATTCAAGTAAGATTTGATAGTAAGACGATAATAATTCAAATAGGTAGATAGTATTATTATGTCTGATATTTTATGAATAAATATTTTCTTTTATAAACACAGTATGGTTGGTGGCAACATGATCCAGCTCTGCTAAATGTAGAATGGTATAAAACAATCCCACGTTACCCACAGCCTTCTTCGCCTAATACTTTAATTTTGGACAAAGTTCGTAAAAACAATAAATACGCTACACTTTTTTAACATGTCGTTTTATTTGATGATGGTAGAGTTTTGTTGCTTTGATGGTAAAATAGGTCTACTTGCCATTTCTTACCTACCAGAAATTCTAGTCTAGGCCCACCGACCTTAACATGCTAATTGCATTAACGTACAAAGTAACGTACAAAGTAAGCAAGACAAAAGTAAGCTTTGTCGTTGATGTTGATCAGAAAATACCGGTATAAGTATAAAAACTGTTGCCTTTTTTCTGTATCCATGAAAATCCCCATGCATGAATCTGATGTTTATTGAAAAAAAAGATCTCTATCTCTATGGCGTTTTTGCTGTCAAGCTGACAACTGACATTCACTGAAATTGTTCTTTTTGTGTTCTGACGTTGGTAACGAAAGGAAGGTGGTGTGAGCCGAAATGTAAGTAAAGTTATTTTATCTTAAGATATTTATTTAATCAGTAAGATTTAAGTAGTTAAATATGTGTTTGTGATTATAATATTAAAAATGCTATCTGTTTCGTATTATATTTTCTGTTCAGAGACACGTTTGAGTAAACTAACCTCAAAAGCATCAGTGTTATGTTATTACATCTAAGTATAATGATTTCGTGATTCCAGGTCGAAGGTATCGCGTGATACGCTTTACGAGTGCGTAAATGCCGTACTCCAGTCATCAAAGGACAAGAAACGTAACTTCCTGGAGACAGTGGAGCTACAAATTGGTCTGAAGAACTATGACCCCCAGAAGGACAAGCGTTTCTCGGGCACCGTCAAGTATGTTTACCTGGAAAGAGCATTTTCGTGGACATGACATGATAGAAAGCATTTGAGATGATTCTGTTTACATTTCAATACTCGTGGTAATTTCTTGCTGTGTTAAGCAAGGATAGGTACCGACTTCCGTACTATCTATGAAGCCCTAGTATTAACCGCACTATCCTCAATGCTGTAGTAAGATGTCATGTTGTCCACTAAAATGAATCTGGACAGGGAGTTGGCGAAAGCTAACGGGACTCGACCCAGAGTCTTTAAATATCGGGTAGGTGAGCTTCGGCTCACCGACTTAAAATAGTTTTCATGATGGATATGTGGTAAGATTTGATAGGACTATCATTGTCTTAAGTATTTGTTGTAAGTAATAGTAGTCTGTAGTTTTCTCAAACTAACTTCTAAACTAGATGAATTTCTTGATAAGGCATTGTTCATCAGTAAACTCTTGCTAGATTTGGAAAAACTGACATGTAAAAGCCGACAGCAGGTGTTAAAACCTGTTAAAAGCACCAATATTTCAAACAAAGTTCCAAAGACAGTACAGCTATATCCATGATGATTTATAAAATTGCATGTATTATCTGACCTTGATGATACAAGTTTCACTGATAAAAATAAACACTCGGGTACATGAAAGCAGGAAGTTCATAGACTTAATCTAGCAATACTTTACAGGCTAAAATACATCCCAAGACCAAAGATGCAGGTATGCGTTCTTGGAGATCAGCAGCATTGTGACGAAGCCAAGACCCTCAGTGTCCCCTGCATGGATGCAGAGGCCCTGAAGAAGCTTAATAAGAACAAGAAGCTTGTGAAGAAACTAGCCAAAAAGTGAGTAAAATTTTTAAGAAAATAAAATGTCCATTAGTACACTCACCTGCAGAGGAAAGTAACCCATCTGTTTACAACGCAACAGGCAACGGAAACGTTGCTGTTAGTATAATAAACAGATGGGTTACTTTTCTCTGCAGGTGATTGTACATAGTATTTAGGCTCACGGACAGTCCAAATTTAGGACAAGAAATAGGGTAAATTATATTTTGATACTGATCATTTTCCACAGGGATGCCTGGGCAGTTTGTGATTTTGTTGTGAAACAAATAAATTATAACTATAGAGATAGACCCAATGTCATTTTATTTGGTCACAAAAGACTTGTTTTGATGTTGGTAACAGTCATTGACACACAACCGAATATGATATTAGTATATTTACAGGATCTCTAATGTTTTTTTACAGATTCGATGCCTTCCTTGCATCGGAGTCTCTCATCAAGCAGATCCCACGTCTGTTGGGTCCCGGTCTGAACAAGGCCGGCAAGTTCCCTGGTCTCCTCTCCCACCAGGAGTCCATGACACAAAAGATTGATGAAGTCAAGGCTACCATCAAATTCCAGATGAAGAAGGTAATATTCAAATTGACATGCCAAGCTGCATTGTCAGCTGCAAGCATATTTTTTAAATGTAATAAACAAAATAAAATTAAAAATATTGTTAGTTATAAACGCTATGGAAGACTTAATTTAAGGCCAATGCATAAGTAATGGGTTTTTTCCCGTATGGGATTCCGCTGCCTTATGCACTATTGTATACATTTTCTATGAAACAATGTATCCAAAACTTCGTCCCGGATGGAAATAACCCGTTATGTATGCATTGGCCTTTAGATTCACTAATCGCATCAGGTTACTATCATACTATTGCTTTTTTCCATACATAACTTAGTCCTTTTTTCCACCAGGTATTGTGCCTCTCTGTAGCAGTTGGCCACGTGGACATGACCCCTGATGAGCTGGCCCAGAATGTCCATCTCTCAATCAACTTCCTGGTGTCTCTGCTGAAGAAGCACTGGCAGAACGTCCGGTCACTCCATATGAAGTCCACGATGGGTCCACCCCAGAGGCTGTACTAAACAGTTTTAATATATTTGACTACTGACAAATTGCTTTTTATTTCTGGTATTTGGAAACCTTCCCTCCTTAGACCCAAAAAATAGTTACTGTTATGCGATAGTCAAGGATTCAAATCATTCTTTATAGAAATTACAGCAGGGAATATTAATAACGAAAGTTACTCATATTTTATAATAAACTAATACAATTACCTACATGCTCTAAAAAATACAATACATGCTAACAAAATCGAACTGTCCAAAAATAGTTCTGGGTATGTGGGGTACATAGTGGCTAGAAACGACCGCCAAATGACTTGTTCTGGGTGGAGCCTTGAGATCCACGTAGTGATTAAGTACTCTGTGTTGAGATCTTTCTTGGCGGGCAACATAAAGGTGATGCCTTTGGCGTTGATTGTCCTCCGTGAGGCTCCGTGGTCGACGATACTCACTGACCACCCAGGTGAATCCTCTCGTTCGTCTGCTATTTCCTTGGAGGAATGAAATAAGGCTATTTCTAATAAAAAAATCTTAAAGAGGTAAAAACAGACCATAGTACTACCATTCCAAACTTTACTGGTAGGTAATATTATTATTTTTTTATTCTGGTAATGTTTCGATGCATATCTTTGTAGATGTCGCTGTTATTGCACCTATTTGAAAGAATAATTTGTACTTTGCACTAGATGGCGACACAATGCAGAAAAATCTGAAATTTTATCAAAATGTTACAAGACAAGTCGTCACATGTGTGAAGAACGTTTGGAAAAATAATTAGATCAATTAATTATTAATATTTGTTAATTTAACAAAAATTTACCATTCCCCCCCCCCCTTCCCTTTTCTCCGAACCTACTGACGCTAGAATTTTGAAAAAAATACGGAGAATAGTTCTTTACTTAAATATTACAGGAAAACTTATGAGAAGTCTATGGTCTAAAAAAAACGGCAAAAATAAATGAAATAAAATAAGAACGGTAAATAGGTACCTGCATAAATAATCAATGTACGGAACCCTCTCCAAGCGAGTTTAACTAGCACTTGTCAAGTTTTTTTACAATAATTTATCCCCTAAGATACCCTTACAATCCAATGCCTGAAGTATTATGAAACTAAAAGTTAACCTAGCAAGCTATACATAACAGAAACTGCAGTAGGTACAGGGTAATAAATTAAGTTAAAAAGAGCATTCATAACACACCCATCTTAATAAAACCTTTGTTGGTTTCGATACGACACTAACTTAGGTTTATAGACTAAGCGGAATTTTGCGGAACAAGCCTAAAGTAGGCGTCGAAAACCTTTTTTGAAAGGAACTGTTTTCTAGGATTTGTCCAATTGAAGTCAGTTAATAATCTGGTCATCTTATTCCAGTTTAACAAATGATGTGAAATCGATACAAACAATTTAGTTATTTAGGACTTTCAATTGAACAGGACTTACTATATAAATTATATATAACTTTAATAGGACCTCTTTAGTCCAGTCATTTGGGCCTTAAAATTGAGGTTATCTCGAAAATTATCCAGGAGTTTGGAAAATGGGTATACAATTTTATTTAAGTATAGATGTTCTGTTCAATTTTCAACTTTGCCACGTGCACGCCGTATCGTTGTCGCACGCGCCAGCACAGTAGAAAGATATCACCTAAAAGCATAGCCTAAAAGCAGTTTTTTGACAATCTGTTTTCCGACTCATTTCACGATTCTAGTTATAGAGACCATTTCCTACAAATTATGCCATAAACTTTTTTTTATAAAATAATTAGTTTTGCTTAACGAGGTGGCAAAGTTGAAATTAGGAAAAGCGCATCGAAATCAATTAAACTACCCATTTTAAAAACTCCCAGAAAACTTTATATCTAGAAAGTTTTTCTAAAACGACCAAATTGACTGGACTAGTAATAGAATCAAATACAAATCCGAGCCCGGAGTTGCTCTCTCCTGTTCACTCGATACCTATGCTTGGGACAGAAAAAGTATATCAGGAGCGAAATGGATAGACAGTGGGATTGGCAAAACAACGGTTGTTATGGGGACCGCTGCGACGCCGCTCGGTTTACTGCGCTACATTAGGGCCAATGATGTTTAAAAAATATAGATACGTTATGCCCTTACAAATCAACCAAAATATCTGATCCGAAAAGAGCTACAGCACACACACGTTTATCTTTTGTTTCAGTACACCAATCACATTGGTACAATACACGAAGGCATTTTAACGCTGCATGTCAAATGTCAAGCACTTCTGACAACAACAAAAGCGTGCGTATCATCTTGTATTGACAGAGCGACTACGAGCAGAACGGTCAATTGCCTGTTCTTACGCTCTTCATTGTCGGCGCGCTAGTGACATATCTACCTCTTTTTACATTATAATATCATTGGCTAATATGGGAGAAATTGTGCCGACCCAAAAAAAAAAGGAAAATGGGCAGGATATATGATGGGGATATAATATTACTTTCCAGTTAATTTTCAAACCTGTGCAGAGATTAATAGACTCTATCGCAGTCGGCCCCGTCAATTGACATTCTTTGTCACATCAAATACATCACGGATCCAGCTAAGAAATTGCGTTTATTACTGGCTCTTAGGGCAATCTTAAAACGAAAAGACATTTCATGGTCCATTCAAGTTGAAGGTGGACTAGACGGCAGGTAAAAGGCCGCTGGTCAGTGGTCACTAATCTGCTCAGGGCATATAAAAATTCATGTGTCTATGTCAATATATTACGGTTCGAGGGTTAGATTCGTGACAGAGAACGAATATACCTACAGACGAACAGATGGACAGATAGACTGACGGACGGTGGAGTCTTATGAAAAGGGTCCGTTGGGCAGACTTTGTGTACGGAACCCTAAAAACAAACTGGCAGCTTACATACTTTTCGCAGTATCAATCACAGTAGTTAGATATTAAGGTCTCTGGATCTGGATCAATCAGAGATCCAGATCCAGAGCCCTTAATATTTAACTTTTCACTATTCACTATTCATATATCAATTTTAATCTTTCATTGTGGTATGTGTGTACTTACTATTCATCTATCAGTTTTAACTTTTCATCTATCACTTCTAACATTAAATAATCAGCTTTTTTAATTTTAAATAAAACGAAAAAAGGTGTTTATTATTATTATTATTTATTATCTATTTATTATTCTTTAGTGTATGTACAGAAATACTACCTATAGGTATGTATAAATCGAATGAAAGGAAACTTGTATAAAATATGTAATAAAAATTTAAATAAAACAACTGTTAAAGTTTCATTTATATATTTTATTGTATTTTTTTCACATTATACATAAGTATATTATTCAACTGTTACTGTTTTATAATTTTTCCATACTGTTTTGTATTTTTATCATCAAGCTTTTTACAGAATTATATATTTCATCAAAGTACATATTATCGTTATCTACAACATATTGCATGCATACTCCCGCATTACATTCACAAAATACTCTACTTTGAATATTATCAATTTTGTCGACATCATATATCTCCAGTCTAACAATTTTTGTTCCGTATTTAGGCCTCTTAATGTAGGAATAAATTGTTTCATTTTCCTTTTTCTTCTTTTGGTTTGCGACCGCCTCAACAGCATTATCTTGCTGCTGCATGTAGTTGCCTACGCGCTGTGCAAGAACACTTTGATTTTTTAATTGAAATGGAAAAATATCTTCCGAGTCCTGAAAAGTAAGTAAATTAAACATGTTAATATTGTAGATAAAACTGTGTAGTATTATTAATTTCTTATTGATGAGTGATTTTATTATTTATTTATAACTAACTGTCTCCACACAACATTAATACTTCTTCTTATTATTTATTATAACTTTGTTAAAAACTAATAAGTTAAGACTAACACGAAATAATAATTTTACTACTTACCGACATTTTAACGGAGCGTTTACACGGAGCGTTGTGAAGAATGAATGAAATTTCGATTTTTAATGCGTATTTATATTGTTTCCATATTATATATTTGAATAATGTTAATAGAGTTTAAAATTGAATTTTTTCGTAACCTATTCAACGCTGTTACAAAAATGGTGCGGGTGAAATAGGATTCTCCCGACAGACAGACGCCGGAGCTGGGTATTTGCTGGCAGAGCACTTTCCGCTCTAGAGTCAAGCGCACAGGCGTGCTTAGACCGCGGGCTGCATCATCGCTTGATCCGTCGAGCATCGATAGGCCTACCGATAGAGCCCCCAAGTCTAAGCATCCCTGCCCCAGTCCATACTAATATAATAAATCTGTAAATAACTTGCGTTCGTCTGTTTGTGTCTGTCTGTCTATTATGCTTTCACACTTAAATTGATGAACCAATTTTGTTGAAATTTGTAAGATGAGGGAATATAATATGATAAATAAATAAATGCTAGATTTCTTTTAATTACAATGAGTACGAAAATAACCATGCTAGGTAACCTAAATTAGGTAACCTGCATATAGTACGGGGCGAGATATATGCACATCAAGTAAGTATCAACCGAAAATTTTGTTACATGTCAACGAGTGGCACTTACCTACTCGTACACACACTTTTTCAAATCTAAACGTTGAACCGATTTTGATGAAATTTGGTACTTTTTTTACCTAAAATATTTTTAAATGAGCGTAACATGTCTAATCGAATTCCATACGGGTGAAGCCGCGGGCAGAAAACTAGTATGAACGATACAAGACTATCTCCATATGATTATTTTTGTCGGCAAAGCATTTTCCATTTTGGGTAAGGTTGGACTTTGTACTTTAATCACGTGGATTTAATGATATTTAAGTCATACGAATGCACAGGAGCATCACTGTGCTTTCTGGAAGCGGGACACCAACAGTTAGGATCTCAAGAGTACCAATTATTAATAATAGTGAAGTTAATACATTTTATTAAACGATGATAAACTGCTCAAAAGAAAATAAGGGACATCTGAAAAAAATGTAAGTTATGTTTTCGTTTATAAATCAATATACTTATTTATTTAGTTATCAATGTTCGTTTTTCTTAGATTCAGTATTCATACATTCAGTATTCATAACTTCAGTATTCATTTAGGTACCTACATCAGTTTTAGTTTTAATCAATAATGATCATGATGGTTGATCGATCATTTATATTCTGTTTAGTCTTACAGTACCTATTTATTGTTTTGTGCAGTTTTCTTTTTTAATTAAGTAAACTTTTCGCTCATGCTAATCAATCTGGTACAATCATTAAAACTGTAGGCCCTTTTAATTATTGTTTTGTGTAAATAAATGAAATATATAACTATATATTTTTTACAGGTCCCACGAACGAGCAAATGCCGACTTATTATTCCCGTCCGACGATGAGGCTTCGCGTCCGCGAGTGGAAAAGAAGTACAAACGAAAACATTCACCGGAAACGAGCACCTCGAGCGCGAGTCCTGCTCGCTCTCCGATTCCTAAGAAGAAGAAGAAGCCAGTGTTCAAGCCGATCGAACCCGTGAAGAAACCCTCTGCTCATGATCTCTTCGGGAGCGACAGCGAAGAAGAAGAAGTCATTGTTCCGGCAAGTTCTGGTAAAAAACCACCACCTCTCCTTTCATATATAACGCGTAGACTCACCAACGGATATTCCCGCCAGGTGTTTGATGAGAAACCCGGAACACATTACATCGATTTACGAATATATAAGTGTGATGAAATCGAAAAAGTACAACCGGTGAATCGTTGGCGGCACTCCATAATATGCGTGAAAAACCGCACCGATGAAAACTCGAACGCGTGGCAACATCTGGCCAATTTCATAGTGGCCACACGTAAAGAGTTCCGGGGGTGTCCCCCTACATTCATAAGCAATTATTATTAATTTTGCATAAAATATTGCACAAAAGAAAATAAGGACCATTCGTAATCCTACGAAAAGCAATAATGTTTTTTTTTATGTTAATAATTATGATAAAAATGTAATTAAGGTTTTTCAAACAATTCAATAACACTTATTAATTTTCTCGACTTAAAAAAATAGAAACAAACTAAGCAGTTATCTAAAAAATCAACATAATTCAGATGTCCCTTATTTTCTTTTGAGCAGTTTATCATCGTTTAATAAAATGTATTAACTTCACTATTATTATTATTGTAATGTGGTTTTATTATGCTATGTAAAACTCTGTATGTAATATATACTCAACTAGATTAAATACATACTTGTTTACTCAATTAGATGTAAGGATTATATTCAATTGATAAATATAGGTGCCAACCCAATATAAAAAGAATATTAAAATATTATATAAATAAACATTAATTTTCTCGACTTAAAAAAAAATAGAAACAAACTAAGCAGTTATCTAAAAAATCAACATAATTCAGATGTCCCTTATTTTCTTTTGAGCAGTTTATCATCGTTTAATAAAATGTATTAACTTCACTATTATTATTATTGTAATGTGGTTTTATTATGCTATGTAAAACTCTGTATGTAATATATACTCAACTAGATTAAATACATACTTGTTTACTCAATTAGATGTAAGGATTATATTCAATTGATAAATATAGGTGCCAACCCAATATAAAAAGAATAATAAAATATTATATAAATAAACATTAATTTGGCTTGTCTTTTTTTTTACAGTACAACCCACCGCCAGGCCAAGATCTGATTATAATTATTTATTGAATAATGATTTAATGAAATGTGAATACTGTCAAACTGAAATGTCTAAAAATAAATACCGATTTCACCTCAGAACTAACTTACATAAATCTAATTGCGCACTGAAATCAGAATTTGAAAATGTAAATATTATAGCTACAGCATTTAAGAATAGAATTTTGTCTTACAGGCTAAATCCATTAGAGGAGTACCTCATGCCAGAGGCTTTCTTAATGGACAGCCAAAAGGACATTAAAAAATTAATTTCAGATTGTCTTGCGAAGCATAAGTGTATTAAACTGAATTTCGAACTGTTTGCTTATTTTATGAAGTCAACGTCAGATGAGCAACATCTCAAATCATTTATGACAAAATATGAAATATTTTCCCAAAATAATGATATCGAAGAATTATTTATGAATGCTATTTATACATTTGAAAGAAAAATATCTGAACTTGAACATTGCGAATCTGGTTGGTCTTGTGTTTTAATGAGTCATTTAGAGATAAACATAAATAAATATTCTCCGTTAAGAGGTGGTTCTTATATTGGTTTACCAAGTAAAATAAAGAATACTAAGAGTTGTATAAATATTAAAAACAATGATAACCATTGTTTTCTATGGAGTGTTGTTGCGGGTCTATTCCCTCAGAACAAAAACGTATGTAGAACTAGCTCATATCCATATTACAATAAACATGTTAACGTACTACCTTTTGTTTTCATTTATAATCTCACGTTGACCTTATTCAAAACGCAGACCATCGTCAGGTTTTGAATCGAGAACACCATGAAATTTGTGAAGCAGTCGTTAGATCTTGAAGTTCACAATATTAAAGTCAACAAAAAATCTTGCAAAATAAAACATAGTATTCTTTTACCTAGCACAATCCGGTGTATCATCTGTGGTCCTTCAAACTGTGGCAAAACTAATGTTATGTTAAATCTTTTATTTCATGAAAATGGTCTTAAATTCAAGCATGTTTACTTGTACTCGAAGACAGCCTTTCAACCAAAGTACCGTTTTTTGAACGAAGTAATGAAGAAAATTCCCGAAGCTCGATATTTTATATTCGATGATAATAAAGAAGTGATTCATCCTAATGACGCTTTAAAAAATTCAATCATGATATTTGATGACGTTGCATGCGAAAATCAAGTAAATATACGCAATTACTTTGCCATGGGCCGGCATAAAGGAATAGATTGTTTCTATTTATCACAAACTTATTCGAAAATACCTAAACAATTAGTGCGTGATAACGTGAATTTCCTAATAATATTTAAACAAGATGACATTAATTTAAAACATATTTACAACGAACATGTCAATACAGATATGGAGTGGTTAAAATTTAAAAAACTGTGTTCTTCCATATGGCAAGATTGTTTTAGTTTTTTAGTTATAAATAAAGACTGCAGTCTTGACAAAGGACGATATAGAAAAGGTTTTGATACATTCATTATTTTATAGAAATTCAATATAAACTGCATTCTATTTCAAATTTGTCATTTGTGTTTATGTTTCTGTAAATAACACTTGCACATCATACCCTTATCTCAGATGGATACCGACATTAAAGAACAATTGTTAAAATCAGTACATAACATAAAAAATAAATTAAAAATAATTCGTAATGAAGAAGATGCTTCTAACCTTAGGTATAAAAAAGTATTCAAACCTATAACTGAACCTTTAGAAACTCTTATTAAAGTGAAAGAAAATGATATTCCAACTTTAAGAGTAAAAAATGATGAAAATTTAAATCCTTCTTTCGGATGTGACGAGATTAAAGAAGCGAACATCCCAGATTACAATACAGGTTCAGAATACTACAGTGAAGATGACAAAAGTTTGATAAGAAGTAAGAACGACACATTAATGTCACTTGATAAAGAAGACATTTTGGATATTTATGATGATATAAATATCCCATTTGGAATACGTAGTGAAAACAAAAAATTGATGATTGGAAACTCTGGGGTTAAGATTTCTTTGTCAAATAGTTCTACAAACACAGACAAGGTGTACATAATAAGCATAAATAATAAGCATTATGAATTAACCCCTGGCTTACAAGAGCTCTTGATTCGAAACAAACCTAATCTTAACTTAGTATCCGAAATGGATAAAATAGTTTACAAAGATATACTGTCTATAACAAATGTACACAAAATAGGTTTCAATCCTAATGGAAAAATAAAAGGTGATAAGGGATTGAAATACCGTCAAATTATAAAACCTCTATTTAATCAGATAAATGAGCAAGGAGGTGAATCATCCCAACCTAAGATTGGAGGTTACATACCGATGGTCAAGAAATATAAAAAAAACACTGATTACGTTTATTGGGATGACCCAAATGAATTAGTTGAAAGGTTAAAATTATTAATTGCATCTCAAAGTGCTGGCAATACTAATCATGACAATGAAATTATATCAATTATTGAAGAATTAAAAGAAGCCGGTATTATAAAAGACTGAAATCTTAATATACATTTCATTAGCAATATATTCATGAACATGAATACTCATAAAGATAAACCTCATATTCATGTTAGTAAAAATAGTAAAAGTGATTATGTTAAATTAACATCAAAAAATGAGAATTGTACCAATATAACTGATAAATGTATTTATGAGAAGCTAAAAACTATTGATAAACATTTAGCAAATTTAAGTGAGCGCATAAAAAATCTTGAAAAATCAATATTTTTAAATGAAATTGTAGGGAAATTGAAGAATTATTATGAGCAAACTAGACGTAATAAGTGAAATTCACAAAAATGTTCGAAAAAATTTCCCCCGTAGAAAAGTATTACTCAAAGATATTGATGACCTTTGGCAAGCTGATTTAATTGATATGCAGAAAATTTCAAAAGCAAATTGCGGGCATAAATACATATTAGTTATTATAGATTGTTTTTCAAAGTATGCATGGGCTGTTCCACTTAAACAAAAAACTAAAGAGCTTGTGTCAAAGGCTTTTAAAACTGTTTTACTTGAAGGAAGGGTTCCGAAAAATTTACAGACAGATTTAGGAAAAGAATTTTATAATAACATGTTTAAAGAAATGATAAAAACTTTTAAAATTAACCATTACTCTACATATTCCACAAAAAAGGCTTCAATTGTGGAAAGATTCATAAAAACATTAAAAAATAAACTTTATAAAGAATTTCATTTGAAAGGTAACTATAAGTGGATAGATGGCACGCTTGAGAACAAAGTTTTTGAGTACAATCATACTTTTCACAATACCGTGAAACAAACACCGGTATCAATAAATCAAGATAACAAGGAAATCGTTCTGCAACGATATATTAAAAGATATAAATGTATGAAAAAAATTAAGAATGTAAAATTACAACTAGGTGATTATGTAAGAATCAGTAAATATAAAGGATGCTTTGAAAAAGGTTTTACCCCAAATTGGTCTACAGAGATATTTAAGATTGTAAAAGTACAAAATACTGACCCTATTACGTATCTATTAGAGGATGCCAGAAAACGTCCAATATTAGGAGCATTTTATAGCCAAGAACTTCAAAAAACGAAACATCCAGATATTTATCTAGTTGAAAAAATTATCAAAAGAAAGGGTAACAAGGTTTATGTAAAATGGTTAGGGCTATCGAATACAGAAAACAGCTGGATAAACAAAAATAATTTTGTATAATTTATATAGTTCATTTATGGTATGCATATAAAGAGGTACTTAATGTTTTTTTTAGTCAGTAAGATTAGATTGTTACTAAAGTAAACAGTTTCGTTGGAATTTATCACGTACTAAAAAAATGTCTAAAGAAAAAAAAACTAATAATAATAAAACCCATGAAAACCATACCATACCTTCAAAAAAACGTAAGTCTGGAGCTTGTTTTAAGAAAACCTTTAAACGTATTGTTGCACACACAAAAAAGCATCTCAAAAATCTGAAACCTAAATGTAAGAAGGCGGTCGTGGAGCTAGCAATGGCAGCTGCAAAGGAAATGTCTTCGAATCTGCCAATAGAGGTGCCAAGAATTATACCAGTACCGAAAACTGGAGGATTTCTTCCTTTAATACCCATATTTGCAGGCTTATCTGCTGCTGGCAGCTTAGCTGGTGGAGTTGCTGGTATCACAAAAACAATTAATGAATATAAAGCGGCTAAGAAGCGACTAGCAGAGTTAGAAAGACATAATGAGAAAATGGAATCAGTATGTATCGGAAGAGGATTACATCTCAAACCTTATAAAGATGGATTGGGAATATACGTTACGAAGAAAAAAAACTAAATAATCGGCTACCCAAAAGACCTTTGACAAATATAGACCTATTGAGATTCTCGAAAAACATTCCTTTTTTTCGAGGTGTATTTATGAGAGATGAATTACCATGCCAGCCATTACCAATAGAATGTGGTATTATTAACTTAGATTCATCTAAAAACTCAGGTACTCATTGGGTAGCCTATGGGAAAATATATGATTATATTCAATACTTTGACAGTTATGGTAATTTGAAACCACCAAAAGAATTCATCAATTATATGGGGTCAAATATATATTTTAATAATGAAAATTTTCAAAAAAATAATTTATACAACTGTGGACATTTATGTTTAAAATTTCTCAAATCATTTTGGTTAAGAAAACAAATTTAATATTTATACAGAATAATATTGCACTTCTAATCATTCTAATCCTTGCATTCATGGTAAACGTAAGTACACATTTTTCAGGGACAAATATTTAAATTAAAAAAAATATGATTATCTTCAATAAAAACCCGAGTGATAAAAAAAAACTGAGTATTTTACTCTCAAAAGCGAAGGTGGGAAGACGGGTGAACAATAGTAAGAATTTTAATAAAAAAATTACTAAAAATAATAAAGAATTTCTTCGTGCTCTTGGATTTAAAATTTAAAATGCTGCAAATCACAGAATTACCACAACATGATAATTCCATTGAAAGTTACGAAATACATACGTACAATCCATATAATAATAGCTTTAAAGAGAACGATGAAATCAGAATACCAATTCACCAGCAAGACATATACTTGCTGCCATCAGCAAGCTCTATTTACATTGAAGGATATGCCAGTGTGTTTACAAAAGATACGACTGGAACAATTACAAGAAAAGATGTGCAATTTATCAACAATCCGTTTTCATTTTTATTTCAAGATATAAGATATGAATTAAATGGTGTTGAAATAGACCACATTAAAAACGCGGGAATCACAACTACAATAAAGTCGTATATATCTTTGAATGATGGAGAAAGTAAAGCTAGTGCAACATGGGGGTGGAATGTAAACGGCACTAAACAAAAAAGTGGAAGTTTTAGTGCCATTATTCCATTAAATAAAATATTAGGCTTTGCGGAAGATTACAACAAAATAATTGTTAATTGTAGACATGAACTAATATTACAAAGAAGCAGATCCATCATGAACTGTATAACTATGGAGAAAAATGATAATTTTGAATTAGATATACAAAAAGTACAATGGCGTGTACCACATGTGCGAGTGGGTGACCGCAATAGATTATCACTTCTTAAATTATTAGAAAAAGATCGACCACTACAATTGTCATTTAGAAACTGGGACTTGTATGAGTACCCAGTATTACCTAAAACAACTAAACATTCCTGGTCTATTAAAACAGCTTCTCAATTAGAGAAACCAAGGTTTGTTATACTCGGTCTGCAGACCAATAGAAAAAATAATGCTACTAATAGCTCTTCTATATTCGACCATTGTAAAGTAACAAACGTTAAATTGTTTTTAAATTCTCAATATTATCCGTATGACTCGCTAAATTTAAAATTTGACGAAGGCAAATACAGTATATTATATGAAATGTATTCATCTTTCCGTCAGTCCTATTACAACCTCCCTGTGGACCCGCTGCTTGATCTGTCCACATTCAAAGAAAAAGCTCCGCTGTTTGTTATTGACTGTTCACGACAAAATGATTCACTAAAAACCGGGCCAGTTGATGTTCGGTTGGAAATTGAGTGTTTAAAAGATATACCAGATAACACAACAGCCTACTGTTTGATCATAAACGAGCGTCTATTTGAGTACAAGCCGTTAAGTAACATTGTGCGAAAATTATCATGAATGTTATTGTCGATGTCCAAGGATTTAAAAATGAAAACAACGAGTTTATACCCAAAGAAATAGCAATTCAAAATGCAGGACAAATCTTTACACTCTTGATAAAACCTCCATACCCGTTTTATGATTTGACTAAAAAAGAACGTTTACAAGTAGCCTGGATTGAAAAAAATAGAGGAATATTATGGAATGAGGGATATGTCCCTTATTTAAATTATAAGTTCATTATCAGTGATTATTTTAATAACAAATATATTTTTACTAAAGGTGTTGAAAAGGTGGTTTGGCTAAAAAAAATATTACAAACTGATAATGTGTACAACTTAGAAGATAAAAATTGTCCGAGTTTAAGTGTATTGTATGATAATTATAAATTATCTTCAGATATTTTAAGATGTATCTATCATAACAAAATATGTGCATTAAAAAATGTATCTTGTCTTTATAAGTGGTGTTTAGAAAATAATATACTTGTATGAATATATTGTATTTTTTAAGATTTCCTTGTATTTTTTTCTTCAATAAATAATAATAAAAAACATATTTTTCGTTTTATTTAAAATTTGAAAGCTGATAAATTTAATGTTAAAACTGATAGATGAATAGTAAGGACATACATACCACAATGAAAGATTAAAATTGATAGATGAATAGTGAAAAGTTAAATATTAAGGGCTCTGGATCTGGATCTCTGATTGATCCAGATCCAGAGACCTTAATATCTAACTACTAATCACCGATCAGCCTGGTTTCCTTGAAGGTTTCTCCCAACAAAAACGTTCTTTCCCCACTTTCCCTTCAATGCGCATTAAATAAAATATTCACGAAAAACTTTCGACCACTGGCAAACCATTCGCCACGGTGGCCGACAATGCCTATTCGTTTAGAAATGAGATAACGGCACGGTGGCACCATTGATAAGAAATTAGATTCTGAACAAAGTAGGCGCTAGCACCAGTCCCACAATGAAACAGAAATTGGGTTTTTTAGAAAGCCATATTGTTGTGTTGCGTACGGCGCAGACTCGATTCCTGATAACAAATTGGCTGTAAATTAAATCGTTGTTTATTACTATCACTAAATCACTTACATGTTATAATAGGTACTAGTTCATTAAAACGCGGTTTCGGCAATATTTAAATGAGACTAATTTCGGATGTTAATTAGTTAGCAACTTTATTAGAATAAAGTTATTTCATCGATTAAATTATTGCAACTATTTGATCCTATCCGAACACCTACAGCTATGACCACATGAGGTCGTTCGATCGAATGGTCAAGCCAATGAGTTAATGGTTGATTACACTATCACTTGCAAGTCTATCGCCCCAACTCAGAGTCACTAACGGTTACTTAAATCGCTCCTTATTACAGAATTTGTATGGTGATACTTTACTAAGGATTAAAGTTTCCGTTAGTAACTCTGAATTGGGGCGTAAAAGTGTTCACCGTCGACACTTTTCTTTTCTGGAAGTCTCCCACAAAGGCAGGGGGGGGGGGGGGGGAACGCGAGCGCTAGGTCTTCCACTCGTTCATCACTCGTTCCACTTCTTCATGACCCCCACAACACAAGACCCAAGAGCTCATGGTCCTCCTAGCTATGAGCTCTTGTAATAATCTTTAATTTAATGGTAGTTATTGTTGCTTAAAGACAAAAATATGAATGGGTCTATCAAAATTGTTCTTAAAATTTTATTCCAAAGATTCATACCCATGCGAAGTATCAGTTTACCCCTCACAATTTTTAGAATTTTCAATAAAATACAGCTTATATTTTAAAGATCTCTTTAATAAAATAGTTAAACAATATTACGACTTTTTTTAAATTGTTGAGTACGTTTGGGAGAAAATTCTCAAAATGTAAAAAATCTTAGGATTTTTCAATGGAAATCAGGCCTTTTCTGCGGACTTTTGATTTTTTCATTTGGTAACCCTAAATTTGACAGGACTATGGGCAGTCAATATTAATTTTATACATCGGCTAACAACAGGCCGAAGCTGACCGACCGCAGTTGACGCAATCTTCATGGGGTCAGTTCGACCTCTAGATTTTATGATCTTTAGAATTATGCTAACCGTTTGACCTACAGACGTTCCGCGAACGAGCTATTCGCATTTTGCACTGCAGTAAAATTCAATCTCCTGGAATATTGTAACTTTGGCATATTTAAGATTTCTTCGATTAAAGATAAGTAGCCATAAAAAGACCATTTGGATTTTATTACTTTAAAAATGTACATGGTGTAGTATAGTCGAATCGTAATAAAAGTATTGTATTTTCGGTGTCTGTACGTGACGTGATAATTTCAAAACACATATTTTCACATTTTCATGTATTTTTTATAGTGTAACTATGTGGTGGGATGAAAATTGGAAAATGGATAATTAAAACGATCAACTACATATGAGCCGTTTGTTCCTATGACGAAATAAATCATTTGACCTTTGGCTTTGAAAATGGATGGACACAAGTAACTTAATATGATTTGATTTAATTTGGTGGATTTATCATAGAAATGGTAGAGGATTTTACACACCTCAACCTTGCTCAAAGCAGGATTTAACTAGTGTGTGCACAGCCTTAAAGAAATTGGGCTTAGCTTAGAGTTCAACGTACGTGTAGTTGGCTCAGCATCCCAACATCTAGTCCGAGTTTCGAATCACATGCCTCCGCTACTGGTTCACACGCGATAAACACATTTGGACAGATGGACGGACGGACGCTGTTAGGGTTACCAGGTAACGAGGAACTTCACGGACGTGTTATCTTTCATGTCATTGGTCATTAATTTAAAATTTAAATTATTTACAAAGTGCCCATAAAACCCTTCAAATTGGAATGATAATTCCAGGCAAAGTTCATCTTCATAATGTCAAGTCGTTTTTGAGATTTCGTGTTTAATCAGCGGTGTCAATATTCTTTCGCTTATTAATCGACTTCAAAAAAGGATTAGGTATTCAATTCGACTGTATTTTATTATGTTTGTTACCTCAGAACTTTCGACTGGGTTAAACGATTTCGATGATTCGTTTTTAATCAAAAGCTGGTGCTTGTCATGTGGTCCCACTTAAATTTGAGCGAGATATGAAGAGCAGTTTTTGAGTTATTTTGTAGTCGGTTATTTTTTCTTGGTAAAATTCAGATTATTTAATTAAATAGAGCCCACTTATACACCTGCGATGTAAGTTATTTTTAACAAGCCATTTTTAACCATTTCTTGTATATAAAGTGAAGTATCAAAAAAATTCAATCTCTAATCCTATCAATATCTAATAGCTAGTTTATCGCTTTGTTTTCTAAAATATAACTGATAGTTAAATAATATCCAGGTAAAGAAAAGCGAATAGACAACCCTGCGATTTCTTTGTTTCATTAAACGTAATAGTCTCAAATTACAGGCCGGCTATCAGCTACCAGCTACCGAACTGGATAATTGATTACCATTACATACCTTGTTAAGTGCCTTACAACAATTACTTGAACTAGGTAATCATTGCAAGTGTCCATCACTGCGTTAAAGTACATATTACTTACTACCACCTATTTAATTCATGTGGTACTACTGAGCGGAAATAACAGAAAAATAAACCCTCTTACGCCCCAACTAAAAGTCACTAGCGGTTACTTAAATCGCTCTTCAGTACAGAATTTGTATGGTGATTATTTACTTAAAGGAGCGATTAAAGTAACCGTTAGTGACTCTGAGTTGGGGCGATAGTCTTTACTAACAATATGACTTTACTTATTTTTACCAGCTGGTGTCCTTTACCTTTAGGTGATATTTATTTTTTAAGTAACTACTTAGGTAGGTACTCATAAAAATTTTTAACCCTCTTTTGTTTTTTTCCTGCTATTTGACGACATTCAATGAATTTTCAAAATTTTCTCACTGTACATAGTTTCATAGTGTGTTCGTAATATCTGTCAGCGTTTTATGAACGTAACAATTTAGTTGATTAAATAATATTGGTACTTTTAGCACGCGGGGCTAGGATTCGATTCATGTATTCGCTCGTGAGTACCTAGTGCCTGATAGAGGCCTGACTGGCAGATAGAGACTTGACTAAAACAAAGCTGTAATCACATTTATTTATTACAGATTTATGTGTGAAATATAAAAGTGGCTATCGTCGCTATGGATATTAAGCTGGCCATACACTATCAACTATATTTTGTCAAGTATGCAGCGAACTTGATGCGGCAACCAGTAAACTTGACGGTGTATGGCCATCTATGTATGGAATACCGTTCATGCAAACTGGATGCCGCATCAAGTCTGCTGCAAACTTGACAAGTATATCAATTATGCGTTGCCGGCCAAGAAAGAGAGAAGAAAAAGAAAGAACTGGTTCTTGCGACGACCGCCAATAATGTTATCAATCGACATTTAAGGCTTAAATCACTTTGTAAGCTATATTCCCATTAGAATATACCAACTATGAACACATCCGAAAATCAGATTCTAATAAGATATCCCCTAAATCCTTGTAAAAATAATAAAAACATTTCGACGACGGTAGAGGGACCGAACAATATAAAGTGTTTGCACAGACGCCGTTCAATTAGAAAAGAATTCAATCACGGCGTGAACTTTCGGCAGATCGCGATTGACGATTTAATTGCTCACGTATCTCGGTGAGATCTTTTTGCCGCGGCCGGGACTCGAACCCGGACAATGGCGACTGCGCTAACGGTCGCCCACAAATCAGATTGTCATTACACGGTGGTTTTGTTGCGGGCATACCGAGCCGCAAAAAGTTTGTTGCGACCGGTCGCTGCGGCTGGCGGTGTGGATTGGTCGTTTACAGAAACAATAATTGGCTACAGCCCCTCCTGCAATCCTAGGGACCATTCATTTATTACGTAAGGACAACTTTGGCCATTTTCGACCCTCTCTACTCTTGTAAGAGCACATCAGATTTTTCGTCCTCCCCCCTTACTAAACCTAAGTCTTCCTGTAAGAACTAAAACTCATAACTTGACGTAGGACGTAGGTAATTTAAAAGTACCTTTATTGAGAACACACCACCTACATTGGCGCCCTTACGAAAGTAATGAATGGCCTCATAATCGCTTATGTCGCCTCGAACGACATAAGCCGAGTCTGGACCATTTTGAAGGCCTTGTTGCAGCACAGACTTCATTTGTTACTGTTGGTTTTTTTTTTGCTCTCTTTATTTTTAATATTAACGGTCATACGGCCTTATTCATAAAAACTTAATAAACCTATCTTGGTTACTGCACTGTTGCAATATGTATAATTTTATCGTTTCACATATTAAGTCTTAACATTTTACTACTATAACTTCGCTAGTTTTTATGAATTAGGGGGTGAGACCCTCAGATTTTGGTGTTTGTTTGTGCTTTGGTCCTTCGAATAAATGCTTTTTCTTTCTTTCTTTCTTTCTTAATCGAGATTTGTCACAAATGTCCATGGGCGGCAGAGGATGCTCACGGTTAATTTATTTTATAATACACTTCTATCATTGACATATTAATAAGTATTATAACAACTTATGCATGACAATTTTTTAATTCGATCGGAGATTATTTAATATTCAAAACTTGATTTTTGAGCGTAATTTCTTCATCACCATTTAACTGGTGGAATTATTAAAGCATTTTACTTTTTTATGACAAAAAAAACTGAAGCTTTTATTTTACCATGTGTTACAAAATCCAACAGTTGAAATTTATACTTTTCAAAAATCCCAAAAAAAAATTCTCCCCTTTGTTTCTATACATTTTGAATGGTACATAAATAAAGAAATAAATAAATAATACCTTCTTGATACATTTTCGCAATACCTTTTTTCGCTACCACACACCAATACACCGCATCGCCACTCCGTGAAGGCGCCACGCGAGCGACAAGTGTTAAACTGGAATCGAAAAGGTACAAAACGAAGGCAGAGTAAAAAGACGTCGCTATTATTGCCGAGGGTCTAACACTTTCTAACTGCGGTTGTCGCGTCGTGCCACAGGAACGGATTAGAAGCGGACGGGACGGACAGGACGTGTCATAATCCGTTACGGAATTTAGGGGTTAATATTTTTTGTACCGCGACTTCTGACGGGCGTAAGCGGCTGGGTTAACTGATGTAGAGTTAGTTGTGCACGGCTTTCCGTAGCACTAAATTCATCATCGCATTGTTGGTTAGTTGGTTGGTAGTAAGGAAACTGTTGAAAGGAAAATAAGATAGATTGTAGGTACTTCTTAACTGGCTCTCTTCATGGTTTAGGCTCATGGCAAGACAGTTGCAAGTTACAACAGTACTTAGAGTGCTGCAAACGGTAAGTTAGAATTCAGAGATTACCTAAAAGTTATTTTACATATTTGGTCATAGACAGTTATTTTTTACTTCTATCTATATTTAATATAAACCAATTACTCAGTCATCACTGGACGTCATCGTGAAATATATTATGAAGTTGTTTAACTGTCTCTGTCCAGTCGGAGGCAAGAACAGGCATCTCATTCTCAACGAGGAATCTCTCGCATCCAAAAACGAAGCAGACGCAGCCGCCCGCGCCGCCTCTGATAAAGTAATCGCATCACATCATTCCGAGCCTCATAACTCCGCTTACGCAATCGCAAAAAACGTAAACAGCATACCGCAAAGCGTACGAGACGCCGTAATTGTTTCAAAACAACAAAAATTCACTCAGAAGCCCGCACAACTCGAAACGAACCCGTCCGCATGAATGGGACGACCCAAACCGCCGGGAAAACGATAAAAACGACGCTCCATATTCGAGAAATGATTAAAAAAGAAAGATGGAAATAAAAGAATGTAAGAAAAGGAACGAGACTTGCAGTTCGCGGCACGTACCGCGTCTCGTTTAAAAAGAGAACTATCCTACCGAAGCGTGAATGAAAAACACGGCCGCTACGAGCCCGTAACCGTAATCTTGTGATTATTATTTTTATTTTCGACTGGCGTTCGCTTTTTTATTATTATTTAGTCTTATTATTTTAGTTATTTTATTCGTTTTTACCACGTGAGTCGTCGTATGTAGGTCAGGAGCGGGTTTTTTTGATTTTTCACGGCAAGGTCGCGACGTTTGCTCGTTTTGTGGGTGAGATGAGTTCGTAGCCCAGCGTGTAATTACATTAAACGCTATTGAACTTTCTTCAGCGTATCCTTATTTTCAGAAAGTTACGAGGAATTTAAATAGCTGCGGTGGAGATGGTATTTTCGCGCTGGGTTTAATAGATTTAATGTCAATATGTTTAAAAAAGAAAATACTATGAAAATAATGTTACTTTATTTATCAAAATGGGTAGGAAGATTAAAAGAAGGCAAAAATTGCAAGACAATAAGTTGTCCTCAATGATCAAAGGGCTCAGTTGACAACCATTCTCAGATTGCAGAAATACTGGAAAAAATAAAGAAGAAAATCAGATGAAATGGACCAGAATCAGACACTTGATTATGAATTTCTGCACTCTCTCAACGATTGGTTAAAGCTCTAGGGAAGAATTCAAAAAGGTATCTTCTTGAAAGTTGGTACAAAAGGCGGGCTTAATGCTAACACAGCATTCAAAGTTCTGTCTTTTAAACTCATAGACCGCGCTCAGGTCATTATTGTAAGGATATTCTTATGTAATCAGTAAGCACTTTCCATCCTTGAAATGAAGCAAGCCTCCTCTGCTTTGGACATTTTTCATACTTTACATATTGTTATTAGTTTTTGTTTTGTGAAGTATTACGCGATATGTAGTTTACTATTTATAGCGTTTCCTTACACTGGTTGGTCAATAGATGAATTGGACGTAGTTTCTGAAAACGTTCCAATCCACACTCATGTTGAAATTGAATTAATACTTAAGTAATACACTGTAGTATTGAATATGACGCTTAATTATTAAGCGTCCTATTCAATACTTTTAAACATCTCATCAAAATGTAATATCTAGCATATAAATATGTAGCGTATCTAGGAACAACTATTTAAAATATGGAAAAAACTATTGTTTCTACTAGTGCTCTATTATTCATGAGGAACTTTGTTTTCCATTAAACTGACTATATGTTTCATTTATATTTACTCCACATAATATAAACGTACCTAACTAAATTGCGTTTTTCAACGTGCATTTTATGACCTCGTGAATATTCAGTAAACAATTTACAATTTGACAGCAGCCATAATTTAGGTTAGGTTGGTCCATAGACTGCAGAAACTAATACCAGTTAATTTTTTTATGTAAATAGCCGGCAAACGAGCTGACGATCCACCTGATGGTAAGTGACATCAGCAACACCAAAGGCATCACTGATGCGGCCAACAAAGATAGAAGAAAAAGAAAGTTATGAGAAGGACCCGGAAAGCGTTTAGAATAATATAGGTAAGTATTCTGTGATAATATAGAATATAGAATTCTGTGATAATAATATAGAATAGATATAGCAGATTGCCGGAACATGAGCAAACACACATTTTGGAGCACAAAGATCGGAAGCAGTGTTAGTTAACCAAGACCCTTAAAGAGGGTTGCAGTCCACGTTTTAAGAAATAGGGATAGGGATAGGGAAGCGTGTTTTTCTAACCAACTTCCGAACATCCTAATTCAAAATTAACGTACATACTTACGTGATTTTAGCCACACTAAACTGATTTGGCTGAAAGGAATGGAGATAGCCTATACCCTGGATTAACACTAATGCTACTTTTTATCCTGGAAAAGTTCAGAGTTCCCGCGGGATTTGTAAAAAACACTGAGATTATTACATTAATAATAACTGATTATTATATCACTTCATGTCTTGTAGAGCTTGTAGAGTACATAAAATAGGTAGAGCAGCAGATAAGTTTAAACATCAAGTCACAGATGTCGCTACGATACATTTTGAAATAAAAACTTCTTTTTAATTTTTTTTATTCGTACACAACTATAAAAAGATGCTTTTAGTATTATGTTGTACACTTAATTGGTTATTATGGGTTTATAATAAAGCTAAAGAGTCTTCTTTGTTTATTTCATCTTTGGAAGTGCCAGTCGGATTTGAAAAAATATTTTTGTCAATGAGCTTTAATTGAAAGTGAGGTAAGTATAACATTCATAACAAAAGCCATATCAGGCTATATTATTAGATATAACTTCTGACAAATACAAGTTGCTTCCTTTGTATGGGTATTTAGACTTGGGCAAATTTAGGACCCCTCCATCAATTAGATACGTAAGATCATACTTTAAAATAAATTAAAATTAATTCACATTTTCAATATTTCTATTGATAATAAAAACAAAGAAGTAAATATATAACGTTTACCTACGTTTCCTAAAATCGGCCGAAGAATCGAAAGGTAGGAACTGCGTACGACCGACCGGTAGGGCGAACTGGGCGAAGCGTTGTACCGGGTAGAATCGGTCATTGTCCAATGTCCAGAGCTACCTCGTACCTACATGTAGATCAACATTCTCCGCTCGGAATATTTTCAGCAAACAGTAATGCGAATATAATTATCGTGCGGGTAGTCAGTCAGTTGCGTGCCATTGACCTCGAAACAATATTCGACGGAGAGATCGAGTGGAAATGGAGACTGAAGGTTCCGTATGGCATTCATAAATTATACATTATAAATCGCCAAGTATTACTGATAGTGAACTAAACAAGTGGACCTAGAAGCATGAAAATCTGTTCAGTACAGAGGTTCCTTATATTGTATTGAGGTTTCTTGTATTGTATTGCGGTGTACTTAGAGAGGACTCTTTTAATAAATAGGACATTAACATACGCCACTGTGACAGGTCCTGAACCTTCAGAATGCAGCTGATGTCCGCTGTCTTCTTCAGGTCTTTAGTCCACTTGTTTGGAGTGCGTTAGATAAACATCTTTTTCCAAGTCTCTTTTCCAAGATTCTTCCCAAGATGGAATAAATATTCCATCTTACCATAACCAAGAACGCTTTGGAAGATTTTACTACGACTGATCAACTATTAAAAGTGTGTGATATTTAATTACATCTGATATACCAATCATCATTAAAACACTGCCAACAAAGACGAAAGGGGAAAACCTGCTTTTTAATTGGGTCTCTGACACAGCGACCGGACTATAGGGTCTTATGAACTAGTTAAATGGTTTTATAGGATTAGCTGTCTACGGTCATATAGCCAATCTAACGCATACCTTGGTCATCTATATCTCCCGCCAATTTAAGGTACAGTTCTATTATCGTAGATCAGAGCTGGCTCTTAGAAATCTTTCTGGAGATCAAAACAAAATCAGGAACGTACTGACTACCAAACTACGCATTAAAGGGAACCTTAAATAATGCGATGGCAATTAAAGACCTATTATGGCTTTTTGTGGAGCGGTTCGTAGCTGTGACGTGTCTGCGCGACTAGATGTTCATTTTTTTGTTATCAACGTTTTAAATCTGTTCGACTTTTTTGGATCTTTAAGATGTGTGCTGAAGCTTTTATTAAATTAAGATGTGTCTGAAGCCGACGAAACCTAACTGTTTGGCACTGTAAAGTGTATTGGTGTACCTAGGTGGAAAAAGGCCTTCTTTGTTCTCCCAGTGCCCTAAGGTTGACTGGCAGAAAGGATATATCCTTTATGTGTTTAACATCTAATAATTCATAAAATAAAATAAAAACAAAGGTCACTCCAACCAAAAAGGTTTTACTTTTTATGAGGGATTCATATGGTCTAAAGAAAACCCAGGCAAGGAAGGAATCACCATGCAGGAGCATCGTTGGAAAACTAGGTGGTAAAAATTCACATTAAAATCATTGAAATAATTTGTCAATAACTTTTTGCTTATAATAATATGTACTTCCCTGAAGCATACCTACCTACTTTATAGTCTCCTCTGAACTCCTTCGATCCCCGAATGTGGATCAGCAGAGTAGGCTGGCTTCTTCTCAAGGGTTTATTTACCTAGTACTAGCAGTGACATCTGAAACATAAATTAGCCTGCAGTTTGTTTTAAATTAATTTTGTTCAACATCCAACAAGAACCACGGAATACATTCGGCGCTAGGGCAATGGTTTAATAAATGTCATAAGCAATCCATGATAAGACGTTCATATGTTTGGTTATAGTCTGTAAGTAATCGTCAAAATTTGTTTTAGATGGGGAAAAATAGGAGAAAAATAACACTTGGAGCGCGGTAACTGAATAAAACAACTAACGTTCGCAATTAATTTGGCGATTTCTTTGTTCAGTTCTATATTAGAGACCTTTAGAATAGCTCAGGAATTTCCAAAAATAACCCACACTGGTACACTACAATGATTTTGGGAACGTGGCAATGGTGACCATTGATTAAGGTAAATTGTATTGCAGCAATGCTAAAGGCCCATTACAAAAACGAAGAAATATACTTCTGGAGTGCGTTTGTGTGTAAATTCAATGCAATAAGTGTCCATCTATTCCAGTTTCCAGATATTCCAGGATATCGAAAAATTTATGCGCCAGGAGAACTGGTCTTTGACGAAAAAAATTCTAGGTTTGAACTGCAATAGTCATTACACTCCAGCAAATACTTGGAGTAGCTACATATATCTGGAGGATCCTTAGTTCGCTTCGGCTGGAGTTGGAGGCAAGACAATCTCAGCATCTTACCTTATGGTCTACATTTCTAAAGCATAACGAAGCGGTCCATCTTATCACTGAGGAGTAACAACATTTATTCTTCAATACAAGAAGGATAATTCGATTTTTTGGGTTACAGACGCCGGGGTCCAGAGGCAGAACAGGTGAACTAAACGCCTGTTTGTTTCCATAGCAATAAAAAATATAAAGCATAAGTCAATATAGCCAACACGAAAACGCACTGGAGACTCGCCACTGGCTTCTTAACGCATTTAGTCATCGTTCCGAGTAAAAAGTAAAAATAGCTCTGACCAGACTCCACATCTCAGTCTCAAGGCCAAATCCTGACTCCTGGAAATAGAGATAGCGCGCCAACATGATCGCGTGCGGGAAAGAGACGGCCTATCCAGTGTCTTCGTCCTTTGAAAAGGGAAAGTGGTAGTGAGACCACTGGTGAGAGTGAGATGAAAAAATGTCTGAAGGGCGGAGCGGGAAGGGTATACGTTAGTCGTGGGTCGTGTAACAGAGACGGACGAATGGAACCGGTTAATTTTGAAGGGCTCGCGACCGCGGTCCAGTGAGGCTGTGTTAAGCTATAGATGATTTGTTTTATGACTATGTATTGATTTATACTAAGTTATTATCCACGGTGGCTGGACAAAGAAAAAAGTTACTCTACTATGGGGTTTTGTATCGTTTTCTATAGTAAACATCAACCTGCGCAGGGGCAAGTGTTTTTGTAGGACAATTAGTATTATGCAGGTAAATGTTAGTCGTTTAAAAGGCCAAAGGGCAGTAACCTGTCTGATATTGAAACAAATCGACGCAAAAAACTTAAGTATAATTTTATTTCTACACTTTACGACATTTTTTTATTATCATTACATACTTTAATGGTTATTGGTGTATTAACAGGAAAATACCACATAAACTGTGCCGAAACCAAAGCTGGAAAAATGCACTTGAGAACTGGATTTAGGAATATCTTATGACCTGTCACTCAGCTTTGTATTTGTAAGGAGGAACTTTTACCTAATTTTTCCAACACTGGTAAATACGAAATAATCGGAACCGCCTCAAAATGTCCCAAGAATGTAGGTCTGGTCGATAATTCATACATTTTACTGCTCACTACCTATTGACTATTTAAATCTTCATACTCATAGGTAAACAATCCAGACTTGGAATATTATAGTTTTCTATCTCAACCCTATTCTTAGACGTTCAGTCTTTTTTTAAGCAAATCTCTTATTTTAAAATGGAATAAAATGAAATAATCTTTTATTCTTGTATCACTGATACACTTATGCACGGCATTTTATTAATCTACCAGCTTTTCGGAAAGGTGCTTTGTCATGGAGGAGAAGAAAAGCCGAAAAGAAACTCCTCAGCACATCTTTTAAAAATAAAACTTAAATTTATTACAAAAATAGATATTATCTAACTTGAGCAGGACTGGCTACCTAGCTGGTCATTTCCATTTATTTGGCGGAATACCAAGATCTGCAATGAAATATTAATATCGAATAATATTGTCTCAAAATAATAGATCTGAGATTCAAAATTTTATGATCATTTAAAAAAGTACGTATTCGTGATATGTACCTACTTCTGGATGAGTGTCTGTGATGACTTTGTGTATGTCCATGAGTCTCAGCGGGTATGAATGTCTGTAATAATTCTGTCTGAAAAAAATTGTCAATCAGACAATAGGATACACTTTTTATATAGCTACAATCCAACAGAGTTGACGATCCATCATTGTAAGTGGTCACCGTCGCCCACGGATACCCGCGACAGTCGACACCAACGGCATCCTGTGCGGTACCGACCAAGAACTCCAAGAAGACAGAGAAAGAAACTTCACTTCTATTCTTACACCCCCAATGCAGGGGCCTCTTTGTTTGTTATAAGATGAGGTTCCCTCTTTTATCAAAAAATCCAATAATTTAAAAAAAAAAAATTATAAACCTTTTTGAAATCCTTATGGTGAGATCTTTAATTTGATATCCATATTGCATTATTTATTTTTATTTTTTGATACTTCAAACAATGGCATCTCACAGCCACCATATTTGTTTTTTAATTTCACCTATCTAAGAACACTTGGGCTATCAAGACGAATCTAACGATATCTTAATTATACAATTCCGTTCTGCAGTTTGAAAGATGAGGTAATAAAGAATATTAAATGCATACATACAAACATACATACCTACAAGGTACGCGCTAAAATAACCCTTCCTGGCAGTCGGGTAAAAACATACATGGCAAATAAATTTGCCGACCCATGTGGTGTAATGGTAACCATATGCCTGACCGCCGCTATGCCAGGGGTGCTGGGTTCGATTCCCAGCGAGGCGGAAATTTGAATGATGAGTTTTAATTTCTGTTCTCGGTCTGGGTGTGTTGTCGAAGGCATCCATGACACAGGGAATCTAAGTGTGGGGCTATTAAGTGTGTGGCGTTATACTCGCAAATCGTGACTAAAGAAGCTTTACTTCAAAAAGTACAAATTAGCATAATACCATGAGCTTATTGTAGGCAAGTTTCTTCTTCTTATTGTTCTTCTTATTGTAGGCAAGTTAGACAACTAATTATTTACGAGTTTCATAACACGAGTTAAGCTCTTGTTAGATAATAGACAACTCACTACAACTACAAGTGTTCTCAAGCCGCGATACTCGCGCTTCTTTCGTGTAGTTTCTGAATAGTGGCCAAAAGCGCAGCGCTGCAGCCTGCAGCACGCTGCACGCAGCATCCACCGACCGCTGATTCGCGGGAACGGGGCCGCTCCAAGGTCAAGGGAGCGGGAACACGCGTGGGGTGGAGACGAAGTTGTACGTTGAATATGTTTAAACTACTTAGCAACAGTATTACTACTGAAATACTACGTGTTATGTTAAACTAGCGCTTTTTTCGATATAATAAGTACTATCTTATTGTTATAATGGTCTACCTGTGAGCAAAATTTCATGAAAATCTGTTCACTACGACAAGCAATAAAATAGACGGTTATTGTAAAATTTGGTCTTTAATATCTATTAAGTACCTTTAACAAGGCAGTTTGAATAACGAGTTTATATTTCTTTTCTCTATCTTTGTGTGAGATATCTTGTCTACTCGTATGAGGTTATGAGGGTGTAGTGTTATAGTGTTATCTTTGAGTCCAAAGTACAATACATATCCGCCTCTATCTAAAGCTGTCTACTCTTCAGCTACCATGCTTGTGATGATTCTTGCTGAACAACGTATGAGTCTGTCGTAAGTGCCTATTTGTGGAGCTCAATGTACTTAGTACCACTTAGTGTAATCCCGGCGATAATCGTGGTCAATTGTACGGTTTTATCGGTATACACGCAGACAAGTGCTTTGGCTGCCTAATACGAGTACTATCTTTTGAAAATCAATATATTTTTTAAGTATTTTCTGCACATGCACAGCTGTGCATGAGGACAAATTGTCAGCAGGAAGCGAGATGCTTCGATTTGAAAAAAATACCAACAGAAGTCCGTTTAATACCACAGAAACATTCAGAACCATTTTATTGAAGTAGAAGTGGATTTTAAGATTTAACAAATCAAAAATTGTTCGTCCACCATTTTCTTTTTATTTTCTATTCCGACATGGCTTCCAACACCAGTCGTCACAATTAATTGACGTAACAGGAATATTAGTGCAGCTAATAGAATTTGTTTCTGTACTAGATATTTCAAATAAAATATAATATAAATCGACTCCACGCCCCGCCTCTGTTCCCGAGTCAACATTTACCAATAAGTATTTGCGTCCACGCACACATGAAAAAACTCCGCGAGCCAATACTCGTGTGCGTGTCTCGTACACTCTGCACAAGAATGCAACGCGTTGTTGACACAGCCAACTTCGATATTCCTTTATTTATTACTATAAAAACCCTTTGAAATTCCGCTATGGTATTACAAATTCTATTTCAAATGAATACAGTCGTTTTTCCTATAAAACGTTCTAGAGTTACGCCTGTTTCAAATTCTTGTGAAGTTGTTTAAATGCAAGCAATTTTGAGCCTTTCACGCTTTTGTTATGTCACTATTTCTAACGTGAATACGTCGGTATTTGCGTCTAAACGCCCTCAATAGTCGCGCGGTATATTTAAATAAGGATTTATGCGTTGTGTCTGGCATTTCGGCGAGATTCGCGGATAAAGGATCGCGGGATTAAATACGAGATGTATCTGGTGATTCGAGACCCACAATGGGGCAGTATGTCCACTTCGACTTAACTGGAACCAGCGTTTCGTAGAAGATGAGATGGAGCTTTGATAGGTATTATTAGATTGTTTTTACCTGATAATAAATGGTCAGTTATCTCCAAGTACAGCGGAATGTAACCCCCTTCAAAGCTCAAACTCTACACCCATAGTCCGGTGACGACGGCTTACAACCATGGAATTGCGGGCACGATTCGTATGGGTGACCGTGCAGCAAAATTAGTATTCGACGTGTACCTGACGTCTGGGTTCCTTGGACGGAAGTTTCTGTACTTCGTTGAGCAGTTGATAAGCCAACCCTTTAAAGCCGCTCCCGGTGGCTATTGTTAGCAAACTTCAAAGAAGACTCTAATTTAGTACTATTTTTCAGGCATCAGTTTGGACTATTCTATAGGAGGATTTAATGAGTTAAGATAGACTATATAATTTTTTTAACAATGATTACTTAAATTCGAAAATGACATACCCGATATATCGATGACTAGTAGGTAACCGGTCTCGTTTTGGTTTTCGTATAAGTCCCTAATATTTTTTTTAATAAAAATGTAAAGCCCATGTTACTCAGAAACCATAGAGAATTCTATGGGTGAAATATTTTTTTAAATAGTTTCAATAGTTTTTGAGTTTATTCATTAGAAAAACAAATAAACACACAAACAAAAAAAATCTAAATTTTCCTCTTTACGATATTAGTTTAGATCAGCGATATTCAACGTGCGGCCAGGTTTTTGTAGTTGCCCATCTGGGGTTACTTTATTTTATAATAATCGCGAAAACCTAAAAAATTAATACCAATTTTATTGAAGTGAAAACTTCTTTAGCATCGTAGTGATTTGAAAATCGATGAAACGAAAACGGGACAGTAAAAAGAGATAGACATATAAATTCGAAAATGAGATAGGAAGCATCACAGAACACCTAATAATTAGTGTGGGAAGCATTGTACAGGGGGAGGGGGAGGGGAGAGGAAGGGGAGGGGAGGGGGAGGTGAGGGGAGGGGCTGGGGGAGAGGGAGCAGGAGGGATAGGGGCAGGGGGAGAGGCAGCAGGAGTAAGATGAAGAGGAGAGGGAATTTAATGGTCTCTGATTTGTTAAACCTACCAAAACTATAAAAGTTAAAAGTAACAACAAAGTAGGTACATGAATCACTGATTATTAGGCGATACGAAGTTCGCCAACACAGCTAGTGTTAAATATTTATTTTAATGATGCCAATGAAATATAACTTCTCACGCGCGTACATAAATAAGTACACGTTTATGTTTAGTACAAAATAGTTTTTGAAAGATAGTTAATTAAAAATTTAAAACTGATACACGTTATTAAATTAATACCTCTATTTTTGAAGGTTTCTTCTACCACGTGTGAATTGCACACATTTTATTTTTGTCTTTGTTTTGCGCCCCGCGACAGCACGACTAACACGTGTTTGTGGCCCGTATGAAAAAAATGTTGATTACCACTGGCTTAGATTAAATAATTCCATACAATTTGACAGTGTCGAATTCTGTCATATATTGTAGGCTCCCACGTCGGACTAACTTAGTTGATACGTGTTATCTAATTAGTGACCGATCGAAAGTAGAAAAACCAGAAATACATACAAACAAAACATGTCCCGAGTAGTAAAATGTGCTCATCGAAATCGAAAGTTCAATCTTAAAACTATCGAGAAATGAAAAAACACTTTCATTAGACCTTTCCCACAGCCGGACTCGAACCTGTTTCGATAGCATCCCACAAAAAACATTATATTAATTTGGGATCCCACAAAAAACGAAGATAGCCGCACGACAAAAAAACCTAATGGCCATCAAAAAGAAAAAGGATTGATTCAAAAAAGGAATAAATAATAAAAAAAGACGCTCGAAGAAAGGATTTAGTAGCTACAGGCTGTTTCTCTTTAAATGTTGATAAATAAAATTAAATATTTAGAATTTAAAGATGGGTACAACAAATTGAAACTTTATGATTTTTTAACGTTCAATAACATTAATCCGTTATTTACAAAGATCTTGAGAACTATTGTTTTTATCAAAGAGTAAATGTAATCCCATGATTCCATTGACACATCCATTCCATATACACATCTATTGTACAATCGCATTGTTTGTATAGTGTATTGTAGGGTTTTAAAGCCTGTCAGTTTTATTACCAATTAGTGCTATAGATACCTATGATAGGTAATCATACTAATAATATGTGGTCACCATAATATAAATATACTCGTATAACAAAAGGCTTTGGGAAACTTCAATCTCTAAGGTAGTAAAATTTTGACATTAAATTTTGTACTTCGATTTTTTTTAATAAAAATAAAGAAACCTGTATATAACCGTATATTAAATTGATCACCTTAAGGTTAAAATAAGGATCAATTTTTGTATGAGAAAGAGACGGACATACATTTTATCCAAAAAGTTGAATGCGAGCGAAACCACAGGAAAGCTAGTATCAGATGCCTGCCTTCTAAATTACTATTATCTAGAAATTTCACCCCCACACATCTTAGGTACTTATAAGTAAGATATGTGGGGGTGAAATTTATCATATTATTTTTAGTCAGGTTATAACCTGATTATTTCCCAAACGAAATATACCCGACAAAACTTCTTCCTAGCAACGCCTGGTATCCCCATCACCCTGTATAACACTCGGATGACATATATTTCGGTGTCAACGTTGCAGCACGGCAGGAATTCTTCGTCTGTTCCATTTATTTTTAAATGCAGATATTTTATTAACCGGACAGAAGAATAGTCGGGTTAGAAGAGTTAGTTTAATTGGTTCCGAGTTCGCGGGGATTTCGGTGAAGTCTTTGTTTGGAGAACTTTTATTATGAGCTTGTTGCTAGGCACGGGTGTCTTCTCAATGAGGGAGGTCTTTTTATGTAGGTACGGAATAATAATAGTAGATGATTATAAATCCTAGACGTTGTATAGTAGAAATCAATACCTAGGTCGAAAAGGAGTCGCACTAAAAATGTGCTCAAACATTAACTTGTTGGTGTAAAAAAAAGTGATGTAGTGTTGAGTGTTGACCATTGACCACAGAGTAGTTACTAAACACTGTGCTGATCACAGTGATCACGACTGACATTTCAGTACATACTCTACAATAAGTGCGGTTTGAAGATTATTTTGTTTAGGCCACAGGCTTCATAGATATTCAGAGCTGGACTTATATTATAACTACAGAAACCAAGCTAAGAATAACACTTTTAATTTTATTTCTTCTAAATGTCTTACATAGCAGAGTAAATTCCTTATTTATATTGAGTTTCCCAGAATAGTGAAATGAATTTTTAATTTTTCTGCCTTTCAGATAACATTTTATTTCAGTATTTTACAAGCTTGAAACATTTCCGTATTTAAAAATGCCATGATGTTTAACAGCTTTTGTTAGCTGTGGTATGTTAATATTGTCATTTATTATTGGTATTCTAATTTTATGTAGAAATTATTACGCATTGGAAGATTCCCGAAGATTCCCGAATGCAGCCGAAGGCGTTGCGAACAGGTGCTCTATCCATCTTCTGATGACCGGACGCAGTGCAGACTGATTAGTTTTGGTACTTGAATTATTTTGACGACATTTGAATGCTATTTTTATTATCCACACTAATATTATAAATGTGAAAGTGTGTTTGTTTGTTTGTTTGGTTTTATGTTTGTTTGTCCGTCTTTCACGTCGCAACGAAGCTGTTATATGGTATGGTTTTTGTGTGGAGATAGTGAGGAGCGTGGAGAGTAACGTAGGCTACTTTTTACCGCGGTAAAACATCCCCATGGGAAGATGATATTTTGTTAGTTGCTAAATATTTAGTTCCAGATGTTGTTAATAGATGGCGTTAGTAAAATTCATTTGCAAGTCTGAATCACGCTATCAAATGATACATGTAAATTACTTAAGTCATAGGCAACTATGTCTAACTAAGTAAAAGTAAGTAAGTAGGATTTGTAAAAAATCGATCTCTACCGCGGGCGACGCTGCGGGCAAAAGCTAGTTATAAAATATGATAGTATAACCAGGCCAGGCGCACTCCGCACTTTTGGTATGATGTTACAAGTACGTGCCACATTCGACGTGTCGGGCCAATTTCAGAAGGGCTGCTATCACAAAGTTCATGTCATCACAAAAAGAAGAGAACCCTGACGTTATCATGGATAAGAGTTATGATTAGAAAGAGACAGCGTCTAGATATCAACGTCTTTTGACGATTAGCGCTGTGCATTTTTATATGCAAATTTAATAAAATAATTTTAAAAGTAAAATGCAAGTATCAAGACGACTAAGCGCGGATAATATCTCACCTGGTCCCACGATCACGGAGGGGTTATAAAGAATGTCGGAGGCTGTTTTTGTATCTGTATCCGAAGCGTATTATAACATCACTGGAGGGTTAACCCGAGGAGTGGTATGTAACTTGTAACAGCAGTTACGTTACATAGAGGTATCATAGAGGATATAGGTACAACCCGAAATTTGAAGGAAGATTTAGTCACCTGGGAGATATCATTGATGTAGCCAGTGGCCACCATTCATTCTGCTATAACATCCACTTAACATCCACAGCCGACGTACACGCCTAGCATCCACAATTACTAACATCCATATCCGACAAATACACCGTACCTCCATGCCTCACAAGTCACATCACTGGATGTGACATTGTGATCTAAAGTTCCCAGCTCATTAAGGAGGATCCAGGCGATATGAGATTTTCTCCGATCTATGATATTTTCGCATCATAAATCCTGTCGCAGCTGTAATAGGTAAAATATGAAAAGTAGCAGACACGAGCTCTTAAAAGATCGTTATCGTTTATTAGCACGGCTTCCTAATCACAATTTTTAATGGACGCCTAACAATCACAGTTACCTAAGCTTAATCCGTCGATAACGAGCGCAGGCGCAGCGAATGCGCCCGCGCAGCCACTCGCCCGTGACGTCACGCTGCTGCCATTGTCTTTTTGTGGTCACCTAACGGGCTTGAGGTGCCAAGATAACGATTGATCATGGCTATCAGTGCCCCTTGTTTTTAATTTTAACGAGCGTCATTGGATATTTTGACTGCTGATTGCTGCTACCAGTTTCTCTTGTACTGCTTCAGAAGATACCCGGTCGGTGGTTTATCCACGTTAGAATTTTCTTCTTCAAGTTAAAATTTTACCTCATCTAGGTTAGATATTTACCTTCTAAAACACACGTGTATGCAACGAATTGTATGTGGAGGGTCTATTGTGATTGCACCAGTTTTCTGTAACCATGCCATCATCGAGGGGAGACTCTGGGTTTCTGCCTGTTTTTTGACTTGAGCCCATTAAAGGCCCACTACCGAGCAAAGGTAAGGATCCGTACTGTAGGAGAGGAAAGCATCTTGAGGAGTGAGGACTGTGGATTATATGAGTGCTCTAGTGCGGATTAGTGAAAGCATTTCTAAGAAAGTAACTGCTTAAGTTACATATTTCAAACAACCGATTGTTGGTGAAAAACGACCCTTGATCCCACCTTGTTAATAGAATACTCCTCATGCAGGTAAACCTGATCTAATGTCTGTGGCAGTCCTGAATGCTGATGGTCCGGTGTGACCTTAATTGCTCATCAATATCAGTTTCAGTGCACTGTTCAAAATTTAATTTATTAAGACTTATTAACGTGAGAACTTTCTTGAAACAATTTATTTTACAACTAGAGTTTTCCCGCGTTTTCCGGGATAATAAACACCCCATATTTTATTACAGATACAGATCATTGTCTACCTGTGTGTGTGTGTGTGTGTGCGTGCTAAATTTCATAAAAATCCGTTCAGAATTTTTGCATCAAAGAGTAAGAAACGTTCATACATCCTCACGAATTTTCACATTATTTCACGACCCGTGTGGCGCAATGGTTCCATACCGAAACGCCGCACCGAGGGTCCTGGGTTCGATCACCACGTTTCATTTATTTTACCTACGTCTTACAAAGCTAATACAAAGCTATAAATTTCAAATATAACTTTATACTTATTGTTAGTAGCTAAAACATCTTTGTAAGCTGAACACTTTTTAAGCTCTTCTGAATTCCTACAGCATTTAAAAGCGCTAAGTAAAAACATTGTATTTGAGAAAAATTACAAAATTCATCTCGTTAGGCACCATCGTCGAATTTTATGTATATGTTACTGTTGATATATTCTACATAAAAGATGAATTCTCATTACTTAACGAACGAAAAATATTCTCGTAAAATTGATGTAACTATACTGGAAGCCGTGGGTACCTAACATTTTAAAACAGACGGCTAGGGTGCTGGGAAAATATAGGTACATTTGATGGAGTGTAGTTTATCTTACAACTGGGAAAACATACTGAAAAAATATCGTGAGCCAAGGAAAATATTCGCAAATGAAAAAACAGCAGTCCGACCTATCCACTCAGGGCTGCCACTTTTTTGTTTTAACTGTTTTCTCATTTAAGTTATTACTTTCAACTGGTACGGTCCGCAAAAATGTTGGGTAAATAAATGTCGAGTTTTTGTTCTGAGTTTTAAGTGTGGAAGTTTATGTTATTAATGGAGTGGGTTCTGTTTCATTATTATATTTTGAAAGATAAAAATATTGCGTTATTTAGGGGACATTTTTGTGATCGATTGAAATCTAATTTTGTAAATAGAGTTATTTATAGGTTTCATTGATTAAATTACTACATAATTTTTACTTGGCTTCAACCTATTAATGGCCCACTACTGGGCACAGATCTCTCCTCTTGAGGAGGCCTAGAGCATACTCCACCACGCTGCTCCAGTGCGGATCGGTGGATTTAATTTTTACTTACTACTAAGTAATTATTTATGAATCAGTATTAAATAACTGAGTTCTACATTATTTAAATCATATAGAATGTTGACAACATAATTAAAACAACAGATCGTTACTATAATTACATGTTATTTTTACTAATTACTTGTTTACTTAATATTCTGTCCGTAAGAAGCAAGTCCAGCGGAATCAATACTGAAAATGACACTACATTTACTTACTTCCATTGTTTAACAATGAGGGGATTTGAAGCAACTCTTCAGGTGTCTCGTGAGAATTTTTAATTACGCTGAGTGACAACCCTACGAAGAATGAACAGAGTAAGGATGGAAATACACGTTCCGTTCCGGTTTAATTTTTGTAACATGATCGCATTTTTCTTATTTTTTTTGATAACCCAAATTTTACTGTTACAGAATATGTTTGTACAAAAATGTTATTTGCACTGGTTCACGATCTTTTCAACTTTTGTTCAGGTTTCAACTGTTCTACAGGGTGGCCAAAAAAATAAAAATGTGTACGTGACGGGTATATACTGTAAAACTATTATTAAGTCAATATCTTAACTTTTTCGTACCTACTAATAAATAGTGACTGAACTAACTTCTTTTATTTATTTATTTATTTATGTAAACTTTATTGACCACAATATGAAATATTATAGTACAAAAATAGCGTATGATATAACCATCTCCCTAGTGTATATGACACCTTTATGCGGCCGAGAGCGAATGCTAAACGGTTAACAGTGAACCAACTTCTGACATTAGTGTATTACATTACTGTTAACTAAATATTATACTACATCTCTTGTGTCCATCGATGGTTGTCAAAAATTGTCCAAATTAAGGTTTTCAGTTTCAAAGATGAGGTGAAACTTTAAAAGAAAAAGAAGTAATTTTTTTTTAGACGAAGTCTATTTGATAAACAATCTTGGCAACACTTTTAAATGAAATATTAAATGAAATTAATTTAAAAAAATTAAGTATGACACAGAAATTAAGTAAAGTAAGTGATTATTTTACTTTACTTAATTACTGTGTCATACTTAAATTTTTTTAATTAAATGGTATGACACAGAAATTAAGTAAAGTAAATCATTATTTGCATTTAAATTCTTTTTATTTCGTGTCAGCCTTATTTTTAACCGACTTTAAAAAAGGAGGAGATATTCAATTGGACTGTATTTTTTCCTCTGAGCTTTCGACTGGGTGAACTGATCTTAATGATTCTTTTATTAATCGAAAGCTGGTGCTTATCATGTAGACCCATTTAAAGAGCGGGATATGACCAGCAGTTTTTGAGTTATCCCTAATTTTGAAGTCGGTTATTTTTTGTCAAGAATTACTTTATTAAATTACAAATGACGTTAAAAATACACTGTAAGATTATTCACCAAATAGGATTCGTCTAAAAAATGGAGTACACGTACATAATACACATATAACCTGCACATATAACCTACGTACATACATACATAAGTAACCACCTGTTTCCCTCGCGAGGCCTGGTTTCCTGCTGACACACTTAAATTACCACATTTCCTTCACTCGCCATCATTATCATAAAGCTATCGCGAAAAGATTTTCTTCCCAACTTTAGTAAATTCAATTAAAATCAACTGCAGTTGGGGCGTATTTTTTGTGAACTTAATAAATGTGTTTGTCTACATACAACTTCAAATAACGCTTCATAACGCTTCACACTCATAGCCCCAGACTAGGATTCCCTGTGTCGTGGGTGCCATGGACAACACAGAACATAGACAAGGACATTCACACCCAGACCGAGAACAGAAATTCAAACTCATCATTCAAATTTCCGCCTCGCTGGGAATCGAACCCAGGACCCTCGGTGCGGCGATCCGGCGTGGTAACCATTGCGCCACACGGGTCGTCAAGGACAAGAGTTCTTTCTAGTTTTTTAGTAGTCTAGTTTGTTATAGCCTAGATTGGCTCATAAACTGCAATGTTGTATAATTTTGAGATTACCGATTATTCAACGACCCAGCCTTGATGGTAGTGCCTGCGAAGCAAGTTCCGGGTTTCGTATTCGATTTCCGGCCTGAAAAAATGTTTGTTCTTGGGTCATGGGTGTTATAGTGATGTCCTATTTGTGTGATCCATGTCATGCAATACAGGGGATCCTACTGGGGGGGGGGGGAATCCTAATGTAAATATTGTGCCACTATACGCCCGTGTTAACTGATCTCGGCTTAACCTTCTCAGATTATAAATGTACTTTTTACGATATGACATATTTCAGAATTCCAAACTCTTGAAACTGTAATGATCTTGATCAGTTTACTAATTATATAGGGCCTAGGACATAGAATGATCTTGATCAGTTTACTAATACGGGCCTAGGACATAAAAGCACCCGTGTAACTCCATTGAAAATTAAATAGAACCTAGCCTATTAAGCCATAAATTATAAACCATTCCAGTATTCCAGGTCAATTACCCACAAATTAGATTGGAGCTCCCCCTGCCCCCTGCGCAGACGCCATTATTATTTTTCGCTTACCGAGCCCAATATTTTCCGAGGGCCTAAAATAATACCGAGGGAGATTTGCCAGTGTTTTTATATCGCGACGTTGTTATCCAGTTCATTTGGTGAAGATAATATCTCTGTAATCTTGTGCTGAAAAAATTTTGTAAGTTGAAATAGTTCAACCATTAACAATTTGATTGAATAGTCGAATACTTCTCGTTATATTTAGTTATGTTTAGCCGTATTGGGGCGGGCGTTTCTCGGTGGTCATACTATCATGTCATACTGATATGACCACCGAGAATAGTTTGTATCGGTGGTCATACTCCCCATTATAATTCTAAATAAAGTATTTTCCTACACCCTGACAAATATAACGGTACAGTCAATGTCACCTGTAACTAAGAATAATTTATTTTACTAATGGCCCAAAGATATTGTACGTATAAACAGAATGGCCTCATTTTTGAGATTCACGTTTTTAATAGCACCTAATACAGAAATGTTTTATTTAATTATCAGAAAAAACTTCGACCAGCGTACTTGCTACTGGTATCTCAAAATCCAGGTGGACTTTGTGTCCATTCTGGTACTAAAGACTTAATCATCTCAAACAATGTCATATAATTAGGCAAATGTAGGGAAAAGTTTTACGATGAAATTATATATTTTTTATTTTAACTTCAATTGTCACTGTGGTGAATGAAATTATATCAAAACAATGGAGCTGGGACATACCACCAAACTTGAATTTTGAGGCTTTTTTTGCGCCTAAACCTTTTTTACCCTGATTTTTTATATTCACATATATCTAAAAAAAACAATGTGGCCCAAATTAAAAGTAGTTACGTAGTTTACTGTATAAAAAAATATCATTTTACACCTCGATTCTCAACGTGGACACGTAAAATTTGCCGATTTGATATTCACCCAGGCATTTATCTATCTATACCTACTAATAAAGCTGAAGAGTTTGTTTGTTTAGTTGAACGCGCTAATCTCAAGAACTACTGTTTCAAATTGAAAAAATATTTTTGTGTTTGATAGTCCATTTATCGAGGAATGCTATAGGCTATCGGATTTTTGGAAATTCGTCCCCTAAAGGGTTAAAATAGGGGTTTGAAGACACTTCCATACAAACCAACTTCGTCAGTTTTAGAGTTATAAACATGAAATTTTTCATGAAATTTTATAGTTATTAACAAAAATACAATTTAACACATTTTTTTGGAAAATCATTCCTTTAAGGATTAATTTAGGGGATGGTTAGTTACTTAGTTGCTTAGTACGCAACTTCGTAATGTAGTTAAAATCATGTAAATTAATATATTAGCTCAAGATTAGAAACAAAACACAGTAATGCGTTTTTTTTTGGAAATTCATCCCCAAAGAGTTAATTAAAGGGGTGTAAGTTAATATGGCAACTTCGTCAGTTTTGAAGTAAAAAGGGTGAAAATTTGTATACTATAAGCTTATAGTTAGGGGAGGGGGAGAGGAGGGGAGGGAGAGGGAGAGAGAGAGAGGTAATTTGATGGTCTCCGATTTGTTAAACCTACCAGAACTATAAAAGTTAAAAGTAACAAAGTACGTTCACTGATTGTTAGGCGATACAAAGTTTGCCGAGACAGCTAGTCATTTAATAATTTAACTCCGCAGTAGGACTACGAGGAATAGTTCTGTTCTTCTTCGTGGTCCCACTAGTAGGACAAATTAGTAAGATAGGACCACAAGGAAACTGGTACAGAAACCGTATTGTATAATAATAAATAAACTGGAACAAAATCGTTGTATTGTTTATATAATAAAAAAATTAAAATGTGTGCATTTCACACGTGTTAGAAGTGAAACCCTCAAAATTTTTGTTTTCAAGATAATGAGACGAATGTAAAATTTCGGGAAGATGATAAATGTAGGTTTCGCTACTCCACTCCCCCCCCCCCCCCGGCCCGCTCCGCTCCGCTCCACTCCACTCAACTCCCCTACCCTACCCCTGTACAATGCTTCCTATCTCACTTTAGAATTTATGTGTTTGTCTCTTTTTACTGGACAGTTTCGTTTCATCTAATTTCAAATCACCCCCGGCCCCGTACTAAAGAAGTTTTCACTTCAATAAATAAAACATTTTGATCGAAAGTGTACTTTATTATTTATGTCAAACCTAATATACGTCAAACCTAATATATATGGTGTTCATTAAAATAGTATGACCACCGATACAAACTATTCTCGTTGGTCATATCAGTATGACATGATAGTAGGACCACCGAGAAACGCCCATTGGGGCGGCTTAGAATACTAACCCCAATCCCAAGCTGAATGGGTGTCGTAAGAGGCGACTAAATCCGGCCCGCTGGTGTTAGAGCCCCTCGGAGGGATATTAAATTACTATTATTATTTCTCCATGGGGTTCGCCTGGATAGCTACCACCCTGAAGCATAAGTCAGCCGCCAAACGACTCGTCGAGTCCCGGCTGGGGGCTTGAGAGCCAGTTCTTTCTTTCTTTTTCTTCTTTCTTTCTTGGCCGGCAACGCATCAGTGATGTCTTTGGTGTTGCTGATGTTCATGGGCGACGATAGCCACTTAACATCAGGTGGATCGTCAGCTCGTTTGCTGGCTATTTCCATAAAAAAATGTATATTAGTTAATCACTCATAAGCATCATGATCACTCATAATTTATCAATTTATGTAAGTGGCTTTCTTGGGGAGCCACCCTTGTAAGGTTCCCTTGATAATTTCGTCGTTCGTGCTTGCAGCGTCACCACTCCCAGCCGTCCATGGATATCTGTGACAAACGACGAATAGGAGGGCCTGGAGTGGGTCAGTAAGTCCTGTAGGGTCCAAAGAAGACGCAGAGAGAGCCGTATTATTATTTGCCCTGCAAAACTGAGACTGACACATTTTTTCTTCTTGTTCATTAAGCAGTCGTAGTGCTTTTGGTGTATCGAACGTCGGTTGTGACCACTTATAGGTGACCTGTGTTCATTTGTGGACTGTTACATAATCGGGTGCTTAAAAGTGAAAGGTCTTTAATTAGAGCGAGCATATAGGTACAGAATGTGTAACAGTTGGCGAGTTACGGGTCATATTTTTTTTGGATTTTTCTTCTTTGGTCTGTCATGCACTGCACTGTAAGAATTTACACTTCCTCACCATTGTAATCACACATGAAAGAAATCACCATGCATAATCATGTCGTTACGAGACGCAAGACACGTAGCGTTAAAATTTTAATATAAGGATACCTCGCGGTGTGTTCCTTATTAAGTAGGTAAGGCACTGTTCTTGATCATCCATGAAAAATTAAAACTTGTTTATGAGCGTGATTCTCAGATAAAAATTATTTTAACAACTTGTGTTTACAACCCAGATACTCATATACCTATTGTTTTGTTTAGAATCTATAAGAAACTTCGCTTTAATCGAACCACGCTATCCATTATACATTGTATTCCTAATTATCTCTGAAATGTGCCGAAAACACTCACAATTACCGCTAATGACCTAAGATCTAGACTGAACTTTCCAATTCGACTGATTTTGTCGAAAGATATAATCGATTTCGCATCGATTCCGCCACGCGCCCCTCCAATCGATTATATTATTTGCGCGTGCACAGTCACGCCACGCCGCGGCGCGATCCAATTTCGATCGCAACTCGATTCGATATCGATTTTTTCCCCTTCATTTGTTTCGTGGCTTTTTCTCTATTTTTCGAGGCAACCGTTTTTTGGCCGCGTCTTGTCTCGAAGCAATCTTGCCGTAATTTTCTTTTTGTAGCCCATTGTTGATATGACGGCGCGATAGAATGTTTTCGGATTTATAACTATGAAATCTGTTAATTTCTCGATTCCATTCTGCTGATTCCTAAAACTCCGTTGACCGTTACGTGTTTTTGCTGAAAACCTGCCACTTGAGGGGAACGTGAAAACGGTAATTTGGAGGAAAACGTTGCGATTTTTTGTAGGCGCGCTCGGAATGCTTAAAAATAAATTTGAAAGTAAGTGCGATCGTATTAATCTTTTAGTGGTGATTTACCGGATCAAAGTTTTTTTACTAAAGTGTGAAAAAGATATTTTTTTGACCTTAGATATTGTGTGTACCTACGAGAGAAAGCACGATTGTTATGAAGGCATACAAATTATATCGAAGTGAAAAGTTTTGAGATTGACGTTTTTATCAGAATTTCTCGATTGTAGTTATCGCTCGTACTTACATAGTATTTGTTGTCTTTACTGTTATCTCTTCTGATGTTATTTAAACTAACCCCAACAGAGAAAAAAGAATGCATTGTTTTATCAAGTAATGATATCCAATAATAAATAAATAATCATTGATCTTCAACACTTATCTTCAAAACACGTAACGCTTAGCCGAAAATCTGCACCCTGCATTTCTGCAATCTTTATAGTAATGGTAAAAACAAGAAAGTTTACGTATACATTGATGCTTTTCTTGTTATAAGTCCCAAAGTGAACGAAAGAAACATTTCAATGGACGTCAATCAATACGTTGTGTACAAAGTCGTGATGTTCGATCCTCGTGATAACAAGTGGATGTGGTTACTCGCGACAGGTGCGCCTCCTGCGGCGAATCTGCGAACTAGTTGCCTTCCTCTGGTTAGGGTTGCCAAAACTGCGGGCATTGCTGAAAACTGTGTTTTGATTAAAGTTTTACGATTCTGTCGTATGAGATCTCCCGCACGATAGATCCTGGGTTGGTTACATAAATACCTGTAAGACATGGAATCATATTCGGATGTGAGCTTGAGGCTATATGTTTGGCTTTTTCCAAGTATCTTATTTATGAATACTTATCAAATTTGACACCTCAAGGTTCAGCGCAAATCGCCTAGTCTCAAGAAGAGTTGTAGCGAAATGTATATTTAAAAAACACAAAAAAATCTGCCTATGTACAATATAGATTTTGAAACCAACCAACCAGCCCCCTACTGGTTTCATTTGAAAGGCAATATTGCGAAGATGGTTTGAGACCACTAAAACAATGTAATCAGTTCATTTATGTAGTGGATTTCCCGACTTTTCCCATACAATTTTTTAGCATATTAGCACACGCCGGGTATCTACTAGTATTACATAAAAGTTACCGTAAAGGTTCGAAAATTATAAAATTTTGGCGGTCTTCTTAAAATTCTCAGCCACGTGCCAACCCTATAATCCGTCGCCAAAACTTGCAAAAAGTGTATAATAACAACACGTAATTTACCGGTTTTAATTTTCATCTTTTTATCCAAAGGCGTTGACGCGTCTGTAAAAAGGCGCAACTAAGAAAACAACATTTTTTGGATGTGAATACCTATTGTAACTGTTGTGGGACTGACTTTGATTGAAATGTTATTGTAGAAGATGTTTGCATATTTTTACTAGTCTTTAATCGGTAAACGAGTATACAGACATCTCTTAATGAATACAGTCATGTAATAGTGATGGATAGGACTCCGACCATCATTCAATTCAAGTCAGCTTACCTTGCTCGTGGTCCATTGATCAAGGAAGAAGAAATTGAGCCAGGCTCATTTTCCTTTGTACCAGCTCTGTAACTTTGCTACAATAGACAGTGTTGTGATTTCTCAGGTTAACTTTCAGCTTCCTACCGAAATCTACAACCTTGTATTATGTACATATCTGTCGCAGGGAAATGAAGGAATCCGTGATCCCCCGTGAAGGAATCCCTTAGTGATTTGATCAAATGCTGCAAAATAATAGAATGATAGCTTCGTTAGGTCATTTTCTTACTAAGAAATTCTTAGAGAATATCAGGGATTTCATCAAGTCCTGCTGTGCTGTGTATTAGGATAATGATGAAATATAATTCGTTAGTGATTTGATCAAATCACAGATTTCTTCATTTCCCTGGGACATATCCATGTTTTCATCAATTTTAAGAGTTAAAGCCGTGAGAATTTTCTTTCAAATCTAAGCACATCATTAAAAACTGCAACATACTTTTACGAATCTTTCTGAAATATTTCCAATAATGGTACTTACTACCAATTTATAACTGTTAAATGTAGCGTTATAAAATAATTATAGTTGTTTTAACATTAGATACTGTGCCAATTGTTCATGATTTCTCAGCAAATTTTGAGTGAGATTGAATTGCCTAGGCACTTAACGATAGTTTAGGTTATAATCATCATTTTTTTGTTTCTCTACACGAGTTCATGAACTAAATAATTAAGCAGTACACAATTTTTTAGAAAAAATCTTTGTTTAAATATAATATACCTGAGATTCTATGATGGAAGATAATCTCATAACCGTTTGTCTCATTGATTATTGTTCATGATTCTAACTATATATAATTTGAATGGATATGACTTGTGAGCGTCTTATTTCTTATTTACTTAAAAATTACTTAATGCTTGACCCCAATCCCACCTGATGGTAAGTGGAGATGTGGTCCATGATGGTGAGCGCACTAACTTAGTAAAAGCCTATTCACTCTTTTCTTGAAGACATCCACGTCATAGGCGGGCAAGCTATTCCAGTCCAGTCCTTTGTGCGCATAACGAATGACCACGCAAACCGCGTCACCCGTGCCGGTAAGGAGATCGTTCTTTATTGTGACAAAAATTGGCATGAATTTCATGTCCACTGAAAATTGATTCGACACTGATTGTAACATATCACTGTAGCATGTCAGTGTTATCTCATGAAACAATATTTTCTCTAATCAAAACAAACATTGTAACAGCAACATCAGAAACAGGGGCAGGTCAAGCGGATTTTTAAGTTATTTTACATCAGTTTTGTTGATTGACGGCACTTAGTGATCTGACATTTGCACGGCGCCAAGCTTCGTTGCTATTCATTACGAGTAGGTATAATGAGTGATTTTGTGATACACTGAATGCTATAATATCCATCATTCACAGGTTTTGTATGTGCTAATACGGAATCTAAGAACATAGAGATAGAAAGAAAGAAAGAACTAGATCCCAAGCTCTCAGTCGGAACCCGACGAGTCATTTGACTCAGGCAAGAGGACCATGGGCGTAGCCAGGGGGGGGGTTTCGGGGGTTCAAACCCCCCCCGAAATGTTAAGGACTAACATTTTTAGGTGCTAATAGACCCTTAAAAAACATTTTTCTAGACGTCATTCCGAATCGAATGAGCTATCGCACATATTTTTGGGAGCTTTATTTCTATTAAACACGTTTTTAAACTTTTTCACTACATAGACTAATAATAGATGGCACTACATACGTCGTGAGAAAAAATAAAGTCTCAATTTCCTTCAGGGGGTTATTGTATGTACTTTTTGTCGTTTCTTGAATCCAACCCCCCCCCCCCCCCCCCCGAAACTTGAACCCCCCCCCCAAACTAAAACCTGGCTACGCCCATGAAGAGGACTATCTAGCTAGGCAGGTTTCACGGAGAGATAAAATAATAAAGAAGACTTAACATCAAGTGGGCCGGCTTCTATCGCCTCTTACGACACTCTAGTTTGTTGTAAGTTGCCGTAGGACCGGCTTTATTTATTTAGTTTTAAACCCAAATTCGCTAAAGACTATGTAATCCAGATAAGTGCAAGCCCAGAGGTCAACTTAAATTGGTCATAGCAGTCTTATTACTAAATAAATATCAAAGTTCTTGTTTCCAACGCCAGTACATGAACAAAAACGCCTTAAATCACTGTTGATTGAGGCTTTTAGCGATGACGTCACGCGTCATGAGGAGTCGTGATCGGTCCATCTGCAGCTACCAGTTCCCAACGTGTAATGCGATTATCTGATCGATGTTTGACATCTTGTAGTGAAGAGTAGAAGAAAAGTAGGTTAGCGATAGGGTTGTCACTTCTTTTAACCGACGTCAAAAGAATATATAATAATAAATAGCTTCGTATTTTTGTATGTATTTAAATAAAGTAAGTACGTTTTAATTTCAGTACTGCCTCGTTTTTATTTACTTTTTAAAAAATTGAGTTAATATACTCAATAGTTGTCGATTTTATTTGGTTTTTAGGATGGTTTTCGAAATTGTAACTATTAAATTGAGATGCCTTCCATATGATATGTTGAAGGTTCCATGATAATAGTCGAGACTTCTAGTCGTACAGTAATGCTATTTAAAGGATGATTGTGTTTCGCATTTGGGTTCCAACCGAAGCACATTTTATGTTTATTTTTTAGTTGCTGATGTTTGTGGTCTCTGCTTTTTCTTTGTCAAAGCCACGCATGATACACAATATATTTTTCAAAGTCGTTTCTTAATTATCATTATTTGTAGCTCACGTAAAAGTTGTAAAAATATTGTTTGTGGCAACCCTGAGAAGAATAAGCCCATTACAGTAATATAGTAGCAATGGTTCTGAAGTGTTAATTTTACTAAATAGTTTTGATTGCGATGTCCGTGACAGAAAAAAATAGTTACACGAAATGTGTCTGTTAAGTGACTAATTTGACCTCCAAATTGGAGGCGTTCAATCATCAGCCAATAATTTACCAGCTCCGTTCCCACTGCTGGGCTTCTAACCTTTTTATCCACTATTGTCATTTACACCAAAGGTATTGCTGATTCGACAGGGTGCCTGGTAGGTAAACGTAAATTCCTACCATTATAATTATGTTACTGTCAGAATACGTTTTTTTTTCTTAGCTAAGTTAGTGCTTGGCAACAAGCCACCTAATGGTGTACCACGAAGGCCAAGTACCTAACCGCTAAGTAAGATTATTCAGGTACGTACCTAATCTCCTTTGCTTGCTTGCTGGTACTGATGAATTGTTAAACAATAATCTGAATTTTACCAAGAAAAAAATAACTGACTTCAAAATAATTGAACAACCACTCGTCAGATCAAGCTCGAATTTAAGTAGGACCTCATGACAAGCACCAGCATTCGATTAAAAAAGAATCATCAAAATCGTTTCACCCAGTCGAAAGTTCTGAGGTAATAAACTTAAAAAAATACAGTCGAATTGAATACCTCCTCCTTTTTTGAAGTTGGTTAAAAATCAAACTAAATGTGCCTTTGATTTACTCAGAACTTCTAAGAAAGCTATTTTTACCATCAAATTTGCTTATATTAGAAGCGTCAAGTAAAATTCTAATTTATTTTATTAAACTATTTCTTTTGATTTTGTGAGGTGCGGGATGAGTTACGAACGCTTTCAGTAGCTCGAGCACGAATATTTGCGAGAAAGTATTCGTATGCGTAAGCAATTTGTATGGCATTTTTTCAAAAGCGCCTATCGTGCGTAAATGGTACTTAAATGCCATACAAATTTGACAAATTGCTTACGTTAACCATACGAATACTTTCTCGCAAATATTCGTGCTCGAGCTACTGTTTCATGTCCACTATAACTTGCACTCTGTGTAAAAGTGACTGTAGACAGTTAGTTTTTCTTTTTCACAAAAGTTTGATAAGTGACTATAACGTTGTAGTATGAAATTCATGTGTGGTATAAATTAATGCGGTTTTAAATTTGACTGTCAGTGGTTTAGTCTTCAGTCTTCACGCGTATTCATCGATTATACGGTAGCCCGCGCGCGAACGAACGAACGAACGGGTTATTAGAAGTTCTGCAAAACGAAAAATGAGAGGAGATGGGTATACGGATGAATCAGAAAATAAAGTTATCATACGAGTACAAGTAGGTATCTCTATCGAGTAACATGGACCAGTCTGGTACTAAAGAAATATCAATCTTAAATGAATAATTTAGTCGAGCGGCAGTCAAAAGCTCCAAAGATACCTGGATAACCGTAGTGGCAGAACTTTAGAAGACTTCCATGATTTAATTTAAGCAGTGTATACTTTATATCGGTCATAAAAGCTCCAGATATTATGGTCTCGATCCAGTTTTTTTTTTGTTATATTCGTAGATAGACTTTCTATTTCTGTCGTTGAATTTACACGTCAGCCGTAAAAAGCAAATATAAAAAGTTAAATTATTGAACTAAATAAAACCATAATTTTCTTTAATTTACCCGTTATTTCGACCGTGACAACAAGTAACCACACACCACAGTTGAATTTCTAAGCTGGTCCAAACAAACTTGCAACTCGTGAGATAACCCGCGAATACAAATTTGCGGTTGGACAGGTCATCAGAATCATAACACTCATTTTATTTCTAACCACATTAAAATGAAATATACGCTCTCTCTTTCTTTCCCATATTACACACACATAGACCCGCATTAAGACTTGTGTAAAGCCGTTATAGTGTTATAGATGGCGAAAATGGATGCGAGGGTATATACCCAAATTCGGGAGGAATCGGGAGAGGACATTCCCGATAAAATTGTACAATAGAAGAATACGGGGAGGTGGTGCAAGAAGCCGTCCCCGTTTCCCCAGGAATTGAAGATTCCACCAGTGGGACCTGGAGACAGACTGCTAGACCCAAACAGACCCAGGTCTTTTTGAGGATCCCGCAGGAGAGACACCGGCGTGTTCCTTGGATCTTGGTGCCTACCCATATTGTGCCACTTTGGGGGCTTTATGGCTGAAATTTCCCCATAACTCTTTGTCTAAATGAAAGATTTCTCCAAACAAGCCATGTCAGTATTCCGGCATCAACTTATTGAAGGTACTTTGCAGGTCATGTATCTCTTCTTATAAAAGGTAAACGTAAACAATAAACATTGTCTATTAGCGAAGGAAGAAAACCTTGGGAGTTTTTTTAACTTTCTTGAAACTTTTAGAAGTGAAATTTTGTAAAAAACAATCTATAAGCAACAACCCATAATTGTCCCACTGCTGGGCTCGGGGTCTCCTCTCACAATGTGAGGGGTATGAGGCCATAGTCTACCACGCTGGCCAAGTGCGGATTGGTAGACACAACATTGGTAAAAACAATCTATAACTGAACACTATTTTAAATACTAGAAATGACTATTAGGCATAAAACCAAACTAACTAAAACTTGGTTGAGACAGTTTCATGGGTAAGTATTTCAAGGCACCGTTTACCACTACGATCTCTATTCCTGATGTTCCTCTACATATTATAAGTTATAATATACAAGCCATCGGACTAGGGTTACCAGATGGCAAGACTGAATGAAATATCTGGACAAAACTTCAGAGTCGGGATTTGTCGGGACAAAAATTTTTGTATTGGAATTGTCGGGACATTTTGTATTTTGTTGGGACTTGTATTTTGTCGGAACTTGTCTGGACATCATGTGAAATGGCAGACGTATCCCGACCATCTGGTATCGAACGATACGAACTATTTTACGTTCCAATAATTAATACCCGAATTCAACTCAGCAATGCAAAGGGCAACTAAGATACTTACGATATACAGATATTCTAACGTGGAATCGACAGTCAAAAGCTATTGGCGATCTGAATCGAATCGCCTCCGAGCGTGATTGCTTACTTATATCGCCATCGTATCGCCACCATCTCTAACTGTATCGCCGTAATTATTATATTCTCCTTGATGGAATAGATTCGCCAAATATAGACAGCCACTCACATTCCTCAGTAGGGTCAGAAAAAAAATGCGACATAGCCAGTGTGAAATAGACATGTGAATGTATAGAATGTGAAATAGACGGTCGTAGTTCAAAATTCTAGAAAGATAGAATAAGCTTTGTCTATTGTGCATCTAAGATGTAGGTGAAAGTTTACATGTGATAAATTATTTCTTAGTCCATTAATAGAATATATTATATGTGTACAAAATATTGACTTCAGATATATAGACTGGATACATAAAGTGTAATTAGGTACAGGTTTAAATAACATTTCATACATACATAATATGTGGTGTACATAAAGGAAAGTAGATATACAATATTATACAGATACCTGACTAAGTGCCTCATAAAAATTATGACACCGAACATATTTTTTATTATTTTCATAACTCTTGCTTATTTCGACTTTCATTCATATTAATTTGGTAATTTATTTTTTATTGAATCTTATAATTTTTCATTATCACGAACCAGGTGTTAACCATGGTAAATTAATATCTTGATTATTTTTACTTTCACATACTCAACTATAGAATCTGAAATAAAAATAAAAAAGCGAGCACTCCAATTTTATTTGCAATCGGTACCGACGCATGCGCTCGAAGTCTCGAACACGTAAGATGGGCATGACATGCACAACCTCACCGGACCTGACATTTCTTCATTAAAAATCTATTAACGGAAGCATTCTCCACTTTTAATAGACCCCAGTTACTTAAAAGCTTTTCTCTGGCATTTAAATTTAAACCTTATGACTTTAACATACATTAAATTTTTCATTGCTTCGCGTATGAGACATACGTTGAAATTTAAGAAATATTATTCACAAGGGGAAAAGAACTTTATTAATAGAGGAATAATGTAAGAATTAGCTTGAGTTTCCGATGAAAAACTTGACGAAAGAGATGGACAGGCCAGCTTTCCTTGCCGCGAATCGGAAGTCAATTATTTTTTGTAAAAAGTAAAAAGCTTCGCAAAGTGTTGGGAAAGGCTCCCAGTGATTGTTTATATTGCTCACGATGTGTAAACAGTTCTATTGGCAAATCGTGACGATTTTTTGCATACTATTCAATAAAGAATAAAGATACATTAGAAAATGTATCCAGGTAATGTTGTCTTGATTGTAACGCTTACGATTTGAGTGCTTTTTGTTTGTAATCTATGTAACGGGTCATGGATTTTTTTTGTGGGCTGAGAGCTATTACCTTCTGAAATCGATTATGAAATGTTTTATTATTTCAGTCGCAGTGTCAGTGAGCCACTAACAAGTCGTTTTCGATCGGCAATGCGTCAGTGATGGCTGTAGTATCAGAGTCGTTATTGAGATATCGTTATGGCTAGATTTTGGCTCACTAAATAAAACAAGGGGGAGGGGGTGTCCGCGAAATCTTATGTGTCCTTACATGGGGGTGGGAGGGGGTGGAAAATGGCCAAAATTGTCCTTACGTAAATAATGAATGGCCTCTAAGTTGTTTTTTATTATTATGTATGGTATTAACCACGTGTCAGTCATCAAGTAGGTCGTAGTAATTTTAGTTTTGAGCAAAGTCAAGTCTAGGTACGCTTTACAGATCTCACGCTATGAGTCGTTTTCGCTGATTGCCGTAAAGCATCGATAAGTATAGACTATAGGGAGACCCTAAGCTGAATTCAAGGGCTGTTCGGTAGAATGCCGCATTTACCGATGCCAAGTAGCATTTGTAACCCCTTAAAGTTTTTAATTGCTCCTGTGAGCCTGATTGCTGTCTTCTGTGACTCAAAGCCAATGTAACGGTAACGGAGACAAGTTAGATTAATGAGGATACTTTCATTGCTCATCTGTTACAACTGTTCGATGAGGAACTTTTACGGTTTTACCCAACTGCCAAGTTAAGGTTATGTTTTTTATAGATTACACTCTGGTAAAATCGTAACAATAACCCTTGGAAGTGTTTATGGATTTAATTTTAAATTTTAAAACTATATTCGCATGGTATTCAATCCCATCAAAAAATCCCGTAAAAATTTTACGGTAACTGTAAGATTTGTAATAAACTACAACTATTTCATTGTAGAAGCGAATAATATACCGAATAATGCCACTAGGCATTAAGTACGCCCAATGTAATTCAATGTATGAATTCAATATAGTTTAAATAAAATAAAATATAGGCTCGTTTCATTAAGGTATAAACAAGTAATAATACTTCAATGGCTCGTTTCTTCTTTTGCTAATCCCTTCGACAAATGAAGAAATATTAGAAACTAGTAAGTACTTATTATGTTTGACGTACGGCCATTTATACAGAAGTAGATAAACATAAATTATTAAAATCGTCAGACAGCCGTAAACAAAACCATTACAATGAAGTTATGTACCATCCATGGTCCATATATATCATTGATTGCCGATAGCAGCGAATTCAATATTCATTATAAACTGACAAATTATAAGTGTCGTTACACAAAACGCAATAAATAATTCAAGTTCTATGTTTACAGAGTAGAACAGAAGCCTATGATTAGATAACAAACATAAATCTTGTTCACATACTAATAGCAAGGGTGGTATTACGGCTGAATTTAAATGCAGCGCGTGCGCCTAAGCTCGACCAATCGCAGGCGAGCGCGGGAAGATTTGACCAATCAGAAGCGAGCGCGCGAACCGACGATGTTATAACGATCAATCAGAACGCGGGAAGGAATCGACCATCGATATATTCTGTGGAAGAGAGCGATAAATCTGAAGATATACCATGAACGCAGATGGGTGATACAGTTTTGAATTATATCTGATCTTACGAAGTTGCAGTGTATTCAACTAAACATTAAAGTTGTCGAGTTTTATACTTTATGTATCTCGTTGTATGTGGTTATAATCCGTTAAATAAAATCGGGTATTTTTGAATGCATTGTTAATTTGTGTACTTAAATGACATTTAACGATTTACGTTAATTATGCTATCATTTCGGGTACTTCGCTTACTTTTTGGTGGCGACGCATCAACTAACTATAATATTTATGTCGATGGCCGCCTATGACCACATAGGCCACACATGACACATGATATACCGTGGCAATACCTACTTGTCCTGACTCAACCTTTCTTACACACTCAAATCATATTTGATAAACCCTAGCTTATCAAAGCGATAGAAAATCATCATCGCTTTAACGAATCAAATAAAAATTTAAGAAAATCACAAAATTCTCGAACCAGATTTATTAATACTGTTGTATAAAACCAAAAGCTGTATTATATATATGTCGGCACAGTCTCAAATAAGTTCGTATTATCTATGAAAATTAAGAATAAGAAGAACTGACATTACGATAGACAGATTGATATAGTATCGCGAAACCAAAGAAAACTAAATAACGTTGAATTCATGAAACCGGGTGTTATCAGGCATTAAACGAAGAGTATCCTTGTGCCTGTTGAACTGTGTGTTTTATTTAGTATCCTGGCAGTCCTGACATATAACTACGCCCACAGAGAGAGATCTATGTTCATAGTACTGAAGTGCTCTTTGATACATGGTTTACAGAGATGATTTGAACATACGAAAGCATACAGTATACACTCCAACCCAGCCTTGGACGATATCAGGCGTGGGATAAAAAAACCCAGATGGTGATACAGTTTTCATGAGAATCTGAGAAATACATGTCGGAAAATAAATGACAGACAAAACAGTTTGGATGACATTTGAAATAAACGTGAAGGAAAATTTTACACGAAACGATACAAAATCAATTAAACATAACGGAGATGATGAGATCATGGAGTGTGATAGCAAAGTTGGGCTTTATCTAAAAATCCACAGCGCGTTGGTACTTATGACTAAAATTCGAGAAATAGATGGAAATAAGCATTTGGTTTCAGGTTTTTCACGAAAGGAATGCAAGATAAGTAGCCCCAGTGAATATGATGCTCAATATCATGCAATTGAGAGTAACCTATCTTAAATGTTTCAGCTAAGGAAAAAATGACGAGATTTGAATCTGTATAGCTGCGAGTGTGGAGCGAGGCTGGTTCCTGCTAAACTGCAACGGGTTGTTGATGCTCCTGCCGGCGTTGTTGCGAGCGCTGTGTCCTGCGCTGACTACTGAGTTAACCTGTGCATGGTCGAACCCCGGCATGATTGGCATAAAGCTTTCAGTTGTTAACATTTCATTTACTTTTAGAGAACCGAATGAATACTCATAAACTAAAGATAATTCTCGTTAGTTGGTAAAGTTGGTGAAAGATGCAATCGTAACATGGTGTTCTTCTGGTACTATATTGTTGAGTATAACGCAACGGAAAGACCAACCTATCTGTGATGCTACGTTATATTATGAGGTGTTCACCAGTGATCAAATGGTCATGTCGCTTTAGCATAATTATGCATCTAATTCTATCATTGATAGCATTGTGATTTTGAACATGGTAAGATGGTCGAGTAGATGCCTTGATTATAACGGTAGCGTTCGCTATCATGCCTTAACTACGCACCTATAGCTCTTTTGTAAGATTGATATTGATTTGTGTATTGGCAACTTTAATGATCGTGCGACATTGTGGATCGTTGTAAAGTGGAATGAATGGTAGATTGATATCTTCAGTTGACGAGTAACGGTGACTGCATATTTAAATAGTAGCATTATTTTATTTCGTGTTTTGCCTGCATAACTTTGTGATAATGTTTTGATTGTTCTTGGATTAATAGGACAAAATTGTCATCAAGGTTTGTTATGACATATTATGTTTTGACGTAAGTATTATAGTCTGTCGATGTGACGGCTGATGACAATTATGATGAATAATAAATTTTGAAATGTCGTGTTGACTACAGACCACTCTTCTACAGACTTGCTCACTTCAACAGAGTTGAATTTGAAATGTTATGTTCGATTCATACAGTTGAGGATGATAGATGATCTAATTAGCGTTAGATTAAACGTGATAAGATGGACTGAAAGCAATCAGATCAAGGTGGGTCCTAAGTTCAAAAACCCATTTCAAATAATTGTGTTTCTTACTTTCTCACAAATGATCGGTGCTGTTTCCTAAATTCTAAGATGTCCTAATGTTGAAACTGGGATTTGTTGGTACGATGACGAGATGAGTTGTTGATGCGACGTCAAGCTATAAAGTTATTCTTCTTTTTATTAATGCAAAAGTGGATTGAATAATTGATGTGGTGCTGATGATTATTTATTGATTGAATTGTAATGTTTACCTAATTGATCAGTTAGTGGAAAGAAAGAAAGAAATGTTTAATTCTCCAAATATCCTACAACGTTACTACGGAACTTATAGACACCAGGTCTTAGAACTTGGATCCTATTCTTTAGATAAATTGATGAAGATTATTTGGTGAGTACAGTTTGTGTCCGAATGGACGTCGCTTGCGTGGGCGGAGTATATAGATGAGATGAGCAATAACTTTTGTTTGCTTTTAAGATGCGGGCGATGTTTGCTTGAGGATCGTTCGACAAATTGCCTATACTAATCTTTTTAATTTCATTTAATTTTATTATTGGTACGGAACGATTGTTAGTGATACGTGTTCGGAGCGATAGTAAGAGAGTCTTACGCGATTATTGGCGGTATTGTTGAATTGTGCCAATATTGTAAAACCTTCTTAGTGAAATAGACTATATGGCCGTTTCTTGGTGGTCATGCATTTGACTGAGACGAGTTAACAATGAGATGTAGCACTGATGGTTTATGACTGGGGACACACAGAGGAACATAATTTAACGAAACATTAATGGGCAGGAAATAATTACAATGATTATAGAAAAAAGTGATAATAGTAGTATTGAATTGAGGATTGGAGTGCATCTGAAGAAATCAAATTAATTAGAGCCTTTCGAAACTTGTGGATTTCACTTGTGAATAAGTCAATGTCATTATGATTGGAAATATTCCTAAATGTGCGAATAATTCTAGTTGGAATTACATTGTGCGTCATTGAAAATTCTGAACCATGGTGATCTAGATGATTTGGATGGTACGGAAATGTTGAGTTCAGAGAGAAGATTAGGTGCGTCAAGTATTCGTCTTCGATTCGATAGTTTCTGAGCATTTTCGAGTCTCTTAGAATACACATCATCCACATAAATCCGTATGGATTCTAAGCAGCACTGCGGTGCTCAAAACCACTGCGGACTAATAAGTTTAGGTTAGGTTAGGTTTAAAAAAAGGTTAGGTAAGTCTAGGTTAGGGTTATAATCTGTTATGCTATGAGATAAATTGTTTAACCAGTATTCTTAGTTGAATTCGTATTAAGCGTGGCTTAATAAGGTCTCTTTATCTGTAACAGCCGTGACTGTTTAAATTGTCTGAAGGTCAAATGGTTATAGTAGAGATCAATGCGGCCTTTCGCATGATGGTGATGAGGCAGTTGGGCCAACACAATGCTTAGTGACACATGGGGTGGGAACGCTTGGTATTAGCGTGTCCCTTGTGAGAACGCTCGAGCAAGGCGTTGGTGGATACAGAAAGAATCAGTAATGTATGTGTACTAAGCAAAGTGGTTAATTTGTTGACTTAAGAGTAATTTGATGATGTTCTCAGCTTTGAGTTTAATGATGATGATCAACCTTCAGCCATTTTTTTTTGTGTGTTGAACTGTGACATAACGTGTAAAAAACCAGGTTGGATAATAGCTTAAGCTGTTTAAATACTGGTTGAACAATAACAAAAGCGTCTGAATACTGAGGTAAAAGCGGTTTAAAATGTTTTGAAGTTTATTTTGAAGGAATTACGATGATGTGATACTCGAATTTGATGACAATATTTGTATGACTAATACAGGCTAAGTGCCTTAATGTACTTAAGACAAATAAAATGAATTGAACTGAATTTAATTGAATTACGATTTGATGTGATGTTACTTGTGGTTTACGTTTAAAATGAAAATTGAGTAGTATGGATGGAGACGGGAATTTATAACGCCTTTCCGTTATTTTTATTGAGGAATGAGTTTGTCTCTTTATTGAACATAGTTGATATGGGAGTTGAGAAATTTTATCTGGGATTACGACCACACACAAAAAAACATACACACACATACTTCCCTTTATTCTTGAAGTCAGAATAGCCGAACGAATTACTGTGTTGATATTGTCTTTACAGAATGATCACACGAGGACGTGTGAGTCGTCAGCAATGGCCGACAGTGAGTCAAACGAACGAGATGCTTTGATTCGGTGACGACGCCGCGACCGCGACGTACCAAACGACCCTACGCGTGACGTGAATATTTTAAAATCGCGCAAATAATAATTTGGTAGTTCCGTATTAAAAAAAGTGTTGTTATGGAGTTTCTTCCGCTGCTTCTTCTCCATAGCGAAAACACATAGCGAAGCAGTGAACTTTTGGCAGTAAAGTAAATTAAAGTTAATGAGAATGCCTGTAGGTCATGTACCAGTCGAATTTGATTTTAATAATGAGATTGTTGATGAAGTAAGAAAACATGGGAACTCGAGTCAGTAACTTTGCAGCACAAGTAGTCCGTGGGTGCGCGATGCGCATTTTGCTCTGGTGAGGGTGACGTTATTTACTTGTTGGATATGTGTATGGTAGCAATGGAGATTGCTGATCGACTGTGGGAACCGTGGAGATTGTTGGTTGGCTTTGGAAGCCGTGGAGATTGAGGGACTCACTCGAGATTCAAAGATCGTTTGGCATTTTTGTTGTTACTTTTGATAGTTGAAGTTAACGACTATGGTACGTGGCTCAGGTGAATTAATCCAAATTAGTAATGATTTTTGAAGATCTTGGTTTATGTTACGTTTGTTTAAAATGACGCGATTTCGTACGATTCACACACGAGGACGTGTGTCTTTTCAGAATGGCCGTGTCGGCACAGTCTCAAATAAGTTCGTATTATCTATGAAAATTAAGAATAAGAAGAACTGACATTACGATAGACAGATTGATATAGTATCGCGAAACCAAAGAAAACTAAATAACGTTGAATTCATGAAACCGGGTGTTATCAGGCATTAAACGAAGAGTATCCTTGTGCCTGTTGAACTGTGTGTTTTATTTAGTATCCTGGCAGTCCTGACATATAACTACGCCCACAGAGAGAGATCTATGTTCATAGTACTGAAGTGCTCTTTGATACATGGTTTACAGAGATGATTTGAACATACGAAAGCATACAGTATACACTCCAACCCAGCCTTGGACGATATATACAAACAAACAAAAAAGTATTGCCTACTCTTTGTTTATATTTATGAGTAGGTACAAGAGTACTCATTATTATAGAGATGTTGCATTAGGGGATGTTTACTAAAACGAAGTCGCTACAAAATCTATTAATAAAATAAAGCACTTAATTTTCGCCTTTCCGGTCACTGGCGGTTACAATGTTACTGGCGCGGGTGCAATAACATCTAGTTCTCAGTTTAGTCTATCAAGGTTAGGTCGCAAAAACTTAGCGGTAACTATACAATTGGTATGTTAAATACCTAGATCGAAAGATGACTTACGATGACTCTCAGCTTCGCTTATGAGCACATATTTGTTACGGTTACAAATAGGACCTTCTATTATTTACTTTATTTCATGCGGTTTTTCTGATCTAAAAACTTAAATATGAATTACAAGCGAATAAGTTTCCCGAAACTAAGCAAAAGCGGGTTTAAGACATTATAATAAAAAGTTGATTTTTCAAAGAATTTTTGAGGCTCTGGAGTTCAAAAGTTGACAAGTTTATTGTGAAGAATATTTTTAAAATAAATTCCATTTGAGTAAAGCAGTGTTCACACAAGCCGGCACCGAACCGGCGTCGGTCGGGACGGGCGGGGCGCGGGCGGCTCTTGGCGCGCCGCGCCGCAACCGCTTGCCAACATGGAAACACCCTAATTGTTTCAACAAACTTACCAGAAATTAATCAATTGAAAATGTTACTGGCCAATCTTGTCCTGACATATTCTAAATCCGTTCTGTTTTACTACACTTGATGTTTATAATGTCTAAATATATAGTTGTTAAGTGTTGGCATTATCAAATTACGTGTCACGTTGTTTGTCCGCGATGAACTCCTGAACTATTTAAGTAACCGATTTTAATCTTTGCACATCGTGTGCAGTTTGAGCCAACTTGAATGATAGGATAGTTTACATCTCAAAATAAAACAAAACTTTTGACAGAATGAAGTCTGTCCGGGCAGCTAGTAAATTATATGTTTCAACAAGCGCCCTGACCGTGACTTTTCCCGCGTTTTTCGTGTTAATAAGTAATTAAGTACCCTGTATCTTAATGAAAATTCGTTTGATAGTTTTTGCGTGAAAGCATAACAAACTTCCATACAAACTTTCACATTTATAATAACAAGGATAGCAGGATTTTAAACAAATATTTAGGTATGGGGTACTGTACCGCGGTGATGCTACCAGGCGCCCATAAATCTTGGCGAGCAGTTGGCAGACTCGCCAACTCGCTTCCGAGTCTTCCGTACCGGTTCCCCGCCACTCCCCGATTCCCGTCTGACCAACCTTCGGCATATTATTATGATTGTGATTTTCCTATATTTCTACAGATTTACATCATTCCCAGCGATTCAGAAAATCCAGGAAAATCTGTCCAGTCAGGTTGAGCTTTATTCTAATAGGTAATTTTTTTTTTCAATAAAAATAACCGTTCAACTAGAAGAGGAGCCTCATATTCAATAGTCTGGTTATTCGTCGATGACAAACAGTAGATGTATTTGAGTGTTTTCAGTGGGGATCTACAATATACTTCTCAATTCCAATATTTCCCTGTTATTCGCCCATAACGCATTAACGCTACATTTCTAAACGCGCTTTGGTCTCCAAAGCCTACTTTCAGCTACTTTCCCGATTTCTTTTTCTCATTTGATCTGGTATCGTTACTGTTTCCGATGTTAGTACAAACCTAATTAAGTATTTTACTACCGTTCGAATCAATCTTAACATTCAATGATAACAACCTATAACTCAAACACAATAACATTCTCAGTATATCAATAGAACTATTGACCGTTTTGTTTTGAAGATGTAGTCTGCTGTTTAATGAATTGTGTGGAACTTCATCATCTATCAAACAAATTAGACGCGGTACATAAATAATCATCTCGTTACAAAAAAATAACCTAAACTACTGCACTGGCCATCAGCGCGCACCGTTACTCCCAAACGACTTTTTACACGTTCCTTATTTAAAGATTCGTTCTGCTACAGTTCTATTTAAAAAAAAAACTCGCTCGCTTTCTTTTTAATGCACCGATTTATAGCGTTTTAACATTTAACATATTGACTTAATTTAATACGTAAGTTAACGTAAAACGAAAATTATTCGAAGTATGATACATTCGAATGAAGTTGTTTTAAAATTATTTAGTCGTTGCGAATAATGGAGCTACAGTTAGTTTAGATTTTTCGTTTCATTCAAAAACAAGGTTTTTCAGCAAATGATATTCAAAATGTACCGATACAATTTTCTTTTAACCACGCGCTTCTTTATAAGGTAAAGCGTCTGTATTTTTAAAACTTCACGGGAGTTATTATTGTTTACTATCAGCTTCGGCCATCGTTGAATCTCCTGCTCCGTCCAACCAAGAGAACCTACTGCTCTCATGCATTCCTTCTTTCTATAAAGATGGATAAAAATGGTTTACCAGTTTGGAGTAAAACCTTTGTACAATCAGGTTCATCTGGGCCTAGCAATAAAAGAGATTCCACAGACCTAAAAATTAGTTCTAGTTTCAAACCAAAACGATTCTGCATTATTTATGTAACACACTTAGGTTTTTCATGGAAATAGCCGACAAAACAACCGATGATCCATTTATGTATGGTAAGTGGTCACCGTCAACCAATGACATCGGCATCACCGAAGGTGCGTTGTCGGTCAAGAAAAAATGAATAAAGTTTTAGAAAGGTACTTTAAAATCGAAAAAAAGAAACCATGGACGAAACTCTTCAGACATCAGCAGGTAAGAAGTGAGAGTTAATTTCTCATCCACAGTAACTTTCACACTAATAACGTTAAATTCAGACCCTTTAGACTGACGTAAACAACTAAGGTACTCACTGACTAATGCAAATGTCTGTTTGCGTGTAATTATTTGACATGTCAAACAAGTTTGACGGCCCCAGAATAGCGTTCCCCGAACGACAACTAACGGCCATTGAGTGATGAGAGGAATACGCACCCGATTCCACAGGAGACAATACTCCGATCGGACCGTTAATTCTGTTGGCGCTTTCTCCATTGACGAACGTCAAGTGAAATGTCAAATACGCATAATGTCAAACTAACAAAATGTCAAATACTTACCAAATTGTCAAACTCGTAAATCTACATTTAAAATATAGAATTACTATAACTAGCGTATAGAACAGACACCGCGAACATTGGGTTCGGGGGTGTGCATTGCAGCCAGTTGGCTGCATTTAATTCTGTCACTCGGCTGTCACTCGGCTGCGCTCATTGCGGCCGCATGCCAAAATTGTTTATGAAAAAACTGAAAAAATGCCGTCGTGCGTAATATGAATGTGTCACAATTGCACGACAAAAAACAAAAAAGATAATGTTATCACTTTATCATCAGTAAGAAAACAAAATCTTAACTTAAATCAACTAAAACGAATTTAATTAAATTATTGAGCAATGTTCCCGCCATTTTGAATGAAAAAATCATAAGGAGCGTTTGAACTTGGCAAGCCACTAGCGTGTTATTGGACTAAATAAGCTTGCCGACGCGACGCTTGTGACCAATTTAAAGTGTTGGATTTTTTGACACGAATCAATGGTAATTACGTTTGAAATCGTTTAAAAGCTTTTGCACGTTAAATAAAGTTGGAGTAAGAGCTTGTAAAGATTTGGAGTCGGTGACTGCTTGTCTTGGTTCGACAAGTGTCATATACAAAGTTACTCTATGGCAAGTGTGCAAACGAGGCTTCTAGATTGAAAAGAGAACGGAGAGCAAGCCGGCGGTGGAACACACATTTTGTTTGAGATAGCTTCTCTATGTATAGTACCTCAATGATTTAAAAAATCATTTTTTTGTAGCAATGCATACAGTACGTTAACTTTGAAAGTAAACCTATCCAACCGTTATGCCCCAAACTGGTTTCATTTGAAAGGCAATGTAAAGATGGTTTCAGACCATTCAAACAATGCATTAGGCAAATTTTCGATTTGCGACTTTGTAGCACACGCCGGGTATCCACTAGTTGTAAATAATTTCGATTATATACTTTTTCATAACTGATAATATCTCTCCCGAAACTAAATGACCCCAGGACTTTCTTTTTTCATCTGCTCGTTACATAAAAAACGCGCGTGAGATATACTTCTTTGGCATAATTAAATAAATATTTAACCCCCTCCCCCTCCCCTCCCCTCTCCTCACCTTCCCCTCCCCATTGAGGTAATGAGAGTAATGAAGCAGTTAGGGGCATTTCTCGATTGTATAAAAGTAATACCCACTTTAAATTCTTTTTTTCATATGAGACAATGGAAACTGGTCTTCACCAAACCGCGTCTTAGAGCCCGCTAAGTGCGATCGCTGGCGAGCAGCCAATGCGCTGACGGATTTATGCGCGTCCGCGTGCACTATGACTTACTGCGCTATAACAGGACACTTTACCGATTATTAATAATGAGCCTCAATGCTGCTAATGGCTAATTAAAATCAAGTAACGCTCACGATGAATTTCTATGTCTTACGACGGATAATTCATGTCTGACGCGCTGAGGATAAGGCAGGCTTGAGCTTATCGTTCGATTCTCGTTCTCTGTTCAAATTCAAATAAAATTTCAATCCTAATATATAAAATTCTCGTATCACGCTTTTTTGAAGTTGAACTCATCCGAAACGGCTCGACCAATTTTGGTGAATCTTTGCTAATATCGGCTAGAGTGGAGAATCGGACAACATCTATTTTTCATCCCCCTACCCCTAATTTATTTTTTGGCAGAACAACGTTTACCCGGTCAGCTAGTATGAATACATTCAATAAAATTATGATGAGTCGATGGGGCAATGGCCAGTCATATTTAATCGAATTCTTATTATTTTTTGATGTCTTTTTTGCCAAACTTATTTCTTTTCTAAATTAAATGTTCAACAAACAATTAAAGACGAATATAAATATCAAATTCAAAATCGTTTATTCATATAGGTACCAATACATTTATAAATGCGTTTCGGAAACGTGCTTATCATGGAGGAGATGAAATGGCGAAAGAAACTCCTCAAACTGATCAGTATCGCCGCGCCGCCGATAGAAAAAGTGGGATGTTACTTTTATTACGTCCTCATATCATCAAAAATGAAAGCTTAGTGACTATTCACTGAATTCTACGACTGAATAAACGACTTAGATAAGTAAAGCGTTCTACTTTCTTCAACGATCCTTTACCTCCGTCATTCAGTATGAGAGGGCTTAGAACCGTTCGAATTGGTCGAGGAAGGTCTACATTGATCTCCAAGCGCTGAGTAGATAAATTATGAATTTGTAAGATATCCCACAAACATTCACTTGCCTAAATCGGTTTTATATTATTGGGGCAGGAAATGTTTATAAAATCATTGTTTTTTCGAATGGACAGACTTTACAGCTTCACGCGTAAATTATGTATTTTAAAGGACCACAGAACATGAATATGGTTAACTATCCGTTACAGAAATAGATCTTTTTTAAATAAAAATTATACTCTCGGCACTGTTTCATGAAGTTGTGGTTCGTAGTTACTTCGTTTCTTCAATTTCTTAACCCCTTTTTATGTTCATAGCCAATAAACGAGCTGATGAAATACCTGATGGTAAGTGGCTTCCGCCCATGAACATCAATAAAACTAAGGCACTGATGCCTTAGAACTGAAAACTGAATTCTGCTCCAGCAAGCCAGCATGATGTGAAATACGGTCTACTTTCAATCAGACAACCAAAGACACTAATAAACATACCCAAGCATAATAAACCGTTAATTAAGTACTCGTAGCATAAACCTACTCGCTGCAAGCTTGAGAATAAGCGAGTAAGCATGCATACTTTTTTTCCGTTTTCGTATGGCAACTGCCGAGGACCTCTCGGAACCGTGTCGAGTGGGCTCCGCGGCTTGAGCTGCAGCAAATTAGTGGCTTGACCTGATTGCTTTATCGCTAACACAGCGTATGCTCGACAGCATCGTGCTAGAATGTGATATCAATATTGTTAACTAGCGGCACTAGCGCTCTGCCAGCCTGCGGCTTTGTTTCCGTATTTCGGGATAATAAGTTACATGCTAGAGGAAGTCTTATGCTAGAGGTTCCGAGACCTTTTTTTCTCATAGACCACGGAATGGTATAGGTACAACACATTGCCGAAAGTTTTTCAATCTCTGCGAGAGAGGAGACCAAAGACTAGGCTTCGGGGAATCATGCTGCATCACGACAACGCACATACGTTATCTAGAAATAATTTTGGTGTACAAGAGTAGTAAAGAGGATTTTGTTGTTGTTAATATTGTCCCTCACAACAAAGGCGTTTCTTGAGAAATCCGGTGTTAAACCTTGCCCCATCCACCGTACAGTCCTGATTTAGCTCCATGTGGTTTCTTTTTGTTCCCGATAATCAAATAGTAGGGATTCTTTTCGTTTGCCGAAGATGCCGTGGCCACCTACAAAGTCGCAATTTCAGACCTATCGGATCAAGACTGTTATAAGTGTTTTAATAGTTGGTTTGGGCGAATCGAACTTTGCATAGAGAATAAAGGAGAGTATTACTGTTCCTTTGAACTCCAACCAAAACGGCTAGTGAAAAATATTTACATTACGGGTCAATCTAGGAGCATTGATTTGTTATCTGTAAGCGCAGATCAATTGATCTGGGTCTGTCAGTTAGTTTCAGTTAACGTTTTGTTACATTTATTCTATTATTTATTTATTATTATTATATATTACTTATTATATTATATTTATATTATTATTTATTATATTATATTTATATTATTATTTATTCTATTATTATTATTTCTGGCTTGAGAGCCAGTTCTTTCTTTCTTTTTCTTCTCTCTTTCTTGGCCGGCAACGCATCACTGATGCCTTTGGTGTTGCTGATGTCCATGGGCGACGATACCCACTTACCATCAGGTGGATCGTCAGCTCGTTTGCCGGCTATTTCCATTAAAAAAGAAATTATAAGTACCTAGACTTTTTGTTACGTGTTACATTTTCTTTGTTGAACCAACGACAGTTTAAAATCAGAATCATAGATTAAACTGCTATTGACATTACGGGCCTAAGTACCTAGACTTTTTGTATTATACATAAGTATATTTACAGGTGATCAACTGATCAATGATATGTCATATTGATTTTTATTTGAAACACCGATAATATATTTTGAGCAAAACATTCATGAAATTTTAATGGAAATAAGAATGGCTACAAAGCCCAGTATTTCAAGATCCGCTCTCCACGCACATAAATTCGTCACGCAAATTGGCGCGAAGCCAAGGCGGGGCGCGGGCGTGCCAATAAAAAATGAACTAACCTAGAACTTACTCTGTGGCACTCCACAGATAAGTTAGAGACATTTAAATAACCTGAATTAGCTACTAAACTTAGGTCTAAAAACTTTATCTTATGACGTAAAGCTTTATCTAAACTTCGATGTCCTGCAATTAAGTACGGAATTTTCCTATACTTAATTGCAAGTTAAGTTCAACGATCTCCACTGATGATATGTAAGTGGCGATGCAGTTAAAGGTTAAGAATTTTAAGTTTAAAAACCTACTTTCACTCTTCTTAATAAAGACTTCCATCATCAGGATCATCACACATCTTACGATATCTCTATCGGCTACAATCCTGTCAAGTTATAAGTCTACAAAAAAAACCTATCATTCATGAAATCTAAAACTTCAAACCCAAACCTTCATGAAACAAAACCACCGGACTATCTTCAATAATTGCCCTAAAATCGTAGAAAGAAAAGTGATATTACACCATTGTAAGACAAGCAAGCTCTTCCAGTACTAAGCGGTTGTTAATGCCAGCACTCTGTGACTGGCGGCCTGCCAGTAGCGCCAGCAAGTAGTGCCAGTGATGACTTTATGGATAACTAATAACGCGGTAAATTCCACGGCTACACGTTATTCTTAATCTGTGTCATCGCCTAGGTTTCGTGGAGGGTGCGATAAGTTTGATGGTATAAATCTTTCCCTGAGCCAAGTATACCTTTAACTGCGTGCCAGCCTCTTGCCTGAATCTGCCGTCCTATAACTGGTCTTGTTTCTTTCTTTTCTTTTCTCTATTGACCGGTATACGGCATGACGTACAGGTGTATTAGGGGGCTTTGGTGACCATGTCTATAGTCGATAGTGACCGCTTACCTACGTCAGATAACTGGTTATGTTCCGGTGTGTGTTTGAGAGCCAGCACTTTGTTTCTTTCTTCTCTCTTCTCTGTTGACCGGTATACGGCATGACGTATAGGTGAATTAGGGGCCTTTGGTGTCCATGTCTACAGTCGATAGTGACTTATGTACCATCTTATCTACCATCGTAGCATCGAATGTCGTGCCGTAAGATTTATTCATGCTCTCTACTTTGATGTTCTCAGTCTATTGTCTGTTCTGTCCAAATTAAGAATATGAAATTTAAAAAAGTCAGTGTTTAGGGTTGTCTTGTACAAAGTCAATTTAAAAATGTAACATTCGTCATTATCATGATTCATCGATTACAAAAGGTAACAACATTGTGTAGAGACCCTGGACCGTATCCACCGCAATACGGGTTGACAACCATTTTGATAACAGATAGGTTTAGACTGGTAACCAAACAGTTACGGAACTTCATATACCACTCGAGGCGTTACAAACAATGGACGACTAAACACGTCCGTTGTCCAATTACCATAAACAAATTCATTAATCACATAACGTCATTTCGCGTCGCGTGTCGGCTCTAATTAGTGAAAATGGAGAGAGACAACAAATCAAACAGTACGTAATGGTTCACAACGCAACATCAATTAGGGGTAAACAGGATGGCCGAAATGCCGCGTCAAAGTTGACCCCCTCCCCCCTGGTGCAATTTTTTTTAAGGGGGGACCTCCCGACAGACTGTTTGGTGACGGTTGCACCTCTGTACTGCGGTCGGTTTGGATTGGCGCTTGTCATTATTATTTATAGTAAATTTTTGAGAATTATATTCAGTGAAAATTAATTTATAGTCTGTGGTTTCGTCGTCTTTGCTCAATTAATATGTTACCAAAATAAACCTTAAATTGCTTTGATATGAGATAATATTAATTAGACTAATGAAATTAGTGTATACTCACTGTATTAAGTAACTAAATTAAAGTAAACATCGCATATCGTCGTTGCGACTCTAAGACCTCTTATGTGTAAAAAATCCGCTTTTTGAGGGAATCGATAAAAATCGAAAAAGTTTTGTTTAGCAAGCACATATGAATAATATAAAATAATAAATTTGGTGAATAAATTACAATGGAAACGTCGTACACACATGAGAGTTTTTGAATTCGATAGTGCTTCAAAATGTAGAATCATTTGACGTAAAAAAGTGATTTTGCCAAAAGTAGCACATAACACATAAGAGGTCTTAAAGTCGCAACGACGATATACACTTATTTTCGTTTAAATCTCCTCAAACGCCAATCCGCAGCAAGCCCACTACCCTCGCGTCCATTTTGACGCGCGTTTCGTTTATTTCGTTGCACACACGCCCGATCGCAGGCTCGATCGATCCGGCCCTCGCCACACGTTTGCATGTACTCACCGCTCATATGCTCCACGAATATCAAGTGCCACTGCAGCCTGCAGCCTGCAGCCTGAAGCATAAAGCCCCACCGTCGAGTGGTCGCTGCAGCCATCAATTTCCAATTATATTGAGTGGTTATTTTAATATAATCAGTCTTACTTTATTGAAGGCTTAATGACGTCATGGTTGATGTGATTTTGATGTGATAACTAAGCACTGATGAAGAAGAAGTCATTAGATACGTTTATACCAAATGTTTGTTTCAACTGATTTAGACTATTGCTGTAAGGTTAAGTTACTAAATACCGTTGCTGGTTGCGATGAAAGCTAGCGATGTGGTTCATGCAAGCCGCGGTGCCGATTGAAATACATTTTAGCCTAATTTACCAAAAACTTTGAACTACATCACCAATTTAATCGTACCTTTATCTTTACCTTTATATTAATATACTTTTAGTTGCATTTCATTATTAAATATTTATTAAAAAAAAGTGAATGGGGCAACTAAAAATCCCTTTAATTTACAGAACAGATACTCGTAATAAAACTTATTCTGGCGAGATTATGCTGCGAGGCAGTTAATTGTATTATGTTTGGCTGTATATAATAGAGTTAATAATATATAGACACGTCTTACGCAAGTTAAGTATCTAGACAACAGCAAACACATTTCTTAAAATCTCAAATCGGTTAATATAATACATTATAAATGTCATAATAAGAAATTCTATACAACACAGTTTCATGAAAATAGTAGTGATTAACAACTATTTACTAGTTCTATAAACACTGTATTTAGTGATCGAAATATAGTAAGCACTCATATAGCAAATATTTAAAAAAATAATCGATTATATTATTACATATCATATCATATCATTAACTTGTATTTTTAAACGGCCATTCTCAATATTCTACTTATCCATAATCCTCAACTGAGTTGCTTAGGAACTATTTAAAACATTAAAGTGTTAATTATTAATTCTCCTACTAGCATATCCAGAGTCATTCAACTATCAAACATTTGAATCAATCGGATCTGCCATTAAAAAATAAAACGCGACTATGTTCAATGGTTATAAAAAGCGAACTATTTGATTTCGAATCCGGAAATCATTTGATCTGTGACATTTGCAGTGAAGGGTTAAAGCCTATTCGCTTGTTGAGCACGCTCTGCGCTATGCATACTAAGTTACTAACCGTGCACGTCTGTCATTTCTATTCATTCCGTATGCGCTGTCCGAGCATACGATGCGTAATGAGCTCGCGTAATCGGATTAACATCGCTTTATTTGTTTTAACGTATTTCCGATTGGCGTGTGTATCGGAAAATGCAGTGAGTAAGTTCACTGGGCACGCCATGAAGCTGATTCACGTTTGTTATTGATATGAATATCTATTTGGACGATTTACAGGTGATTTACAGAAGTCCATGCTAAACGGGCATGCGGTCCATAGAGCTATACCGCATCAGGATGTTCTAGCAATATTGCCCACTTAGCCAAATATTATGTATGGCTAGTACTGGCTAGGGATTTAGCGAGATATTGGCCACATACATATCAATTCAACTAATATTATAATGTGAAAGTTTGTTACTCTTTCACGCACAAAACTACTGAACTTTTCATGAAGTTTTGCACACAGATAGACCATTATCTGGAATACCACATAGGGTTCATAATTATCCCAGAATACCCGCGCAAAGTCGCGCGCAGAGCTCTAGTACGAAATATTAGTCCATGTGATGTCATCTATCTAATCGTCCAAGCCGTCTGTAGCGAACGCTGAATAGGAGTCCTATTTATTTTGTGGGTCAGGTACATTTTACTCATTGCGTAGGAGTAATAGGCACATAGTCTGACCAATAGATGTTTCTCAAAATAAGGTTGGCCAAGTTCACTTCATATAATTGGCTATTTGACAGTTATCACGGTAAAATATGAAATGTGTTAAATATGGTTGCATAATGGTAAACAATAATTTTATTATACAATACGTTTCTTGCATAAAAATAAATTGTAAATATTTTTACTTTTGAAAAATAGATTTGAGTTTTTTTACCTGTGGATACGAGAACCGAAACGCGGGCGGCCATGATTGAGCATGTTATGACGTCACAATTCAAAAAATAAAGCGTCGTGTAGTACTAACTATATCGTGTGCACTGTGCAATTTACTCAGAAAATTAATAAGATATATTTTGATTTCTGCTTTTGAGAGGTTTTGTAAAATGGAGTCAGGCTTTACAAAAGGTTGATTCATTTATGGTCGCAAATTTCTTTGCGTGTAACCCTGACTTTTGCTCTACCGAGTTTCGGAATGCAAAAACCTCCTTGTAAGTACTGAAATTAATAAAGTAAAATTGGTCAGTCTTGCTAAGTGGTCACAGGGGGATTTTTTTCTAAGTTTTTCCTCAACGTCCCCTTAACGACACCATATTACTAATGATTTTAAATTACTTATAGGTTATGTTTATGAACAATATTAGGTTAGGTTTAATTTGTTTTTTTAGTAAATCAGAGGCTAAGTTGATTTCTTCTAAATACTTACATCAAAGTGGTCCTCACAAAAGAATATTGCTGATATAACAGATGTTAACTCTGGGTCTCGACGTGCTAATTGTAACCACTGCTTTCGACGTTGAGGGCATTTAGAAACGTGTAGGTATAAACAATTGGCTATTAGACAATTTTTGGAAAAATATTTTAAAATTTTCGTAGTTTTATTTTATACCTCTTACAATATTTATTTTTCTCATAAAAGTGTTATTTAGTAGGAAAAAAATAACTTTTAATCCATTAATTTTAAATTTGCGCTAAAATAGTCCGCCATCTGTCACTTGCTGGCTGTGACGTCACATTTCAATTAACAAAAGTTTACGCTCTAACTCTGAAGATATTTTAAGTGAAAAACTTACACCTTTTTCACTGGAATTGTGAAAATGACAAGCTACAAGACGTGTGCAGTGCCTATGTGTAGAAGTACTACAATTAAACCTGACAAATTGTTTATACCTACACGTTTCTAAATGCCCTCAACGTCAAAAGCAGTGGTTACAATTAGCCCGTCGAGACCCAGAGTTAACATCTGTTATATCAGCAATATTCTTTTGTGAGGACCACTTTGATGTAAGTATTTAGAAGAAATCAACTTAGCCTCTGATTTACTAAAAAAACAAATTAAACCTAACGTAATATTGTTCATAAACATAACCTATAAGTAATTTAAAATCATTAGTAATATGGTGTCGTTAAGGGGACGTTGCGGAAAAACTTACAAAAAAATCCCCCTGTGACCACTTAGCAAGACTGACCAATTTTACATTATTAATTTTAGTACTTACAAGGAGGTTTTTGCATTCCGAAACTCGGTAGAGCAAAAGTCAGGGTTACACGCAAAGAAATTTGCGACCATAAATGAATCAACTTGAGGCAAATTCGCACTGTCAGCTTTTGTATAGCCTGACTCCATTTTACAAAACCTCTCAAAAGCAGAAATCAAACTATATCTTAATAATTTTCTCAGTAAATTGCACAGTGCACACGATATAGTTAGTAGTACACGACGCTTATTTTTTGAATTGTGACGTCATAACATGCTCAATCATGGCCGCCCGCGTTTCGGTTCTCGTATCCACAGGTAAAAAAACTCAAATCTATTTTTCAAAAGTAAAAATATTTACAATTTATTTTCATGCAAGAAATGTATTGTATAATTATTGTTAAACATTAAGCAACCATATTTAACACATTTCATATTTTACCGTGATAACTGTCAAATAGCCAATTTGTCAGGTAGTACTTCTACACATAGGCACTGCACACGTCTTGTAGCTTGTCATTTTCACAATTCCAGTGAAAAAGATGTAAGTTTTTCACTTAAAATATCTTCAGAGTTAGAGCGTAAACTTTTATTAATTGAAATATGACGTCACAGCCAGCAAGTGACAGATGGCGGACTATTTTCGCGCGAATTTAAAATTAATGGATTAAAAGTTATTTTTTTCCTACCAAATAACACTTTTATGAGAAAAATAAATATTGTAAGAGCTATAAAATAAAACTACGAATATTTTAAAATATTTTTCCAAAAATTGTCTAATAGCCAATTGACAGGTTGCATTCTCTGGCAGTTAATTTGATATTTTTGAAAATGTTATTGGCTTCAACTCATTAAATACAACTACTGAAAACGGGTCTCTCTTGTTGAGGAAATCTAGAGCATTCTTCACCACACTTCTCCAGTCCAGATTGGTGGGGGATGGCCATGTGTATTATGTGATCATCCATTTTTTTATCTATATATATAAAATTGAAAAGCGACACACCGCTGATTAAACAAAAAATCTCAGAAACTGCCGAACCGATGAAGATGAAATTTGGCAGGGAGATAGTTTATGCTAAGGAGACGTCCACTAAGAACGGATTTTTGGAAATTCATCCCCTAAGGGGTACAAATAAGGGTTAGAAGACACTTTCATACAAACCAACTTTCTTAGTTTTAGATTTATAAATTTGAAAATTTTTATGTAGGTTTATAGTAATAAACAAAAGTTAACTTTAATATATTTTTTTGGAAAATAATCCCTTAAAGGGTTAAATTACTGAATTGAACTTAGTAGGCAACTTCGTCATTTTTGAAGTTAAAAACATGAAAATTTACATATTAGCTCCAGACTAGAAACAAAATTTGTAAGTATTATGTTTTTTTGGAAAATCATCCCCTAAAGGGTTAATTAAGAATGCGAAAGTTTGTATGGACACTTCGTCAGTTTTGAAGTACGAAGGGCGAAAATTTGTATTTAAGCTTATAGTTAGACACAAAAAATAACTGTGTTTTCTCGAAATTCATCCCCTAAAAATAGGGGTTGGTAGTCAACTACATACAAATCAACTTCGCCAATTTTAGAGTTATAAATATGAAATTTTTTATGTAAGTTTATAGTAATAAACAAAAGTTAACTTTAACAATTCTTTTCGGAAAATCATCCCTTAAAGGGTTAATTTAGTGAATTTAATATAGTACGCAACTTCGTCATTTTTAAAGTAAGAAGGGTGAAATTTTGTATATAAGCTTATAGTTAGACACAAAAAATAACTGTATCACTGTTTTCTCGAAATTCATCCCCTAAAAATAGGGGTAGGAAGCCATTTACGTATAAATCAACTTCGTCAGTTTTAGACTTATAAATATGAAAATTTTCATGTAAGTTTATAGTTGTGAACAAAAGTTAATTTTAACACGGTTTTTTTGGAAAATCATCCCTTAAAGAGTTAATTTAGGGGAATGAACTTAGTAAGCAACTTCGTCATTTTTTAAGTTAAGAATGGACAGGGAGCAGGAGAGGGAGAAGGAGCGGAAGAGTTAGATAGAGAGGGACAGGGAGCGGGAGAGGGAGTGGAGCGGGACAGAAATCGGGAGAGGGCGCGGGTGTGGGCGGGAGAGGGACTGGGAGCGATAGAGGAAGATGGAGAGGGATATGAAGTGGGAGAAAGACCTCGAGCGGGAAAGGGAGAGGGAGAGGGATATGTGGTGGGAGAAGGACCTCGAGCGGGAAAGGGACAGAGAGTGGGACAGGAAGAGGGAGAGCGGGGGAGTGAGACAGGGAGCGGGAGAGGAAGAGGGCAAGGCGAGAGAGGGAGATGGAGAAGGAGAGGGAGAGGGAAAAGAAAAAAGTTAATGTTGTTTACTATTCCAAACCCGCTCCCGGAGGAATAATCTGTGATTGTATCGTAAGTTTCAGTATGTAAATTCCTAAATATAAGTACATCAATATAAATGAACCTGTTTTTAAATTTTCTTTTGTAAGGGATAATAAATAATATGATAAGCATAATTTCCGCGTGCGAAGCTGCGGGCAACAGCTAGTTACTTATAAATTCACTATAAAAAGTCATAGCAAATGTAACATCAAACACGGCGGCTATTTATGTATTTTCGCGCCTAAAAATTCCGAGTCAAACCGGCAAAGGCATTGCTTTTCCAGCCACCTAGGAACTCGTAAAAAGACTTATTCAAGGATTTTTAAAACATTTTTGCATGACACCTTGGTTTTAAAAACATTTTTCTAAAAAATCGTATGAGTATCGTGGTGCTTTCCTGCACAACCTCATTACTAAGTTAGCACGCTCATTAGACGTTACAAGACAAGCCGAAAACTCTGCACTAGGTCTTAAAACATCAAAAAAATGAATTTGTACGTCACTGCAAAGTACGAAATATAAAAGTTACATTTTTGAATCGTATACGATACGACAGTATACACTTACAACATATACATACAATATTTATACTCATGTAAGTGCGAATGTTTCCCCAGAAATATTTTATTTTATTTTACATGCTGAAAAAGTTTTAAACTTCTGAATGTTTTCTTATGACACATATTTCAAAATAACGATCCTTCAATACGAAGTATCCGCCTTGACAAATTTCGTTTTCGTTAATAAAATAGACAAATCTAGACTCACCAGTACTTCAAAGGCTATATAAAGGTTTGGTAACAAAATAGTCTACCTACGTGACTTGACCGAACTGCGTTAGGCAGTTGCAAATTAAAAACCCATAGCCATTTTACAAGTTGTCGTTAGTCCGTCACTAAACGTCCGCTATTTCGCTCGCGGAAAAGGGATTTTACAAAATGTAATCACAAACAATTAATCTACCCTATTCTCTTGTACTAGACATCGAGTTAATCTGTGTGAAAAGTTTCATCTTAATCCGAACTTTCACATTTACAACATTTTAATAGTATGTATCTTGAGAGGCAATTCTTTCTTTCTTTTTGAAGTGAAAACTTCTTTAGTACGGGGGTGACTTGACATTTTATGAAACGAAACTGTCCAGTGGAGACTAGAAACGAGTGGAGACTGACTTGAGTTGAGTTGGAGTGGAGTGGAGTGGAGTGGAGTGGAGCGGAGCGGAGTGGAGTGGAGTGGAATGGAATGGAATAGTAAAACCTACAATTATCATCTTCCCGAAATTTTACATTCGTCTCATTATCTTGAAAACAAAATTTTTGAAGGTTTCACTTCTAACACGTGTGAATTGCACACATTTTAATTTTTCTTTTTTCTTTCTTGGCCGGTAACGCATTAGTGATGTCTTTGGTGTTATTGATGTCTATGGGCAACGATAGCCACTTACCATCAGCTCGTTTTGTCGGCTATTGCCATAAAAATATTTTAACTTCATTTCAACCATACACACGTATCACTTAAGACTCCATTATGAGGACCAGCTTAACAGAACTCTATCACGAACCCAATCAAGTAGGCTGCAGAGCAACCAACATCAAGTTGGTTATTCTTGCCTAATTAGCCTCAAAATCACAACAATGGCGTCAGCATCATACACGGTGGATCTGTAAATTAGCAATTAATGAATGCGCCGGGGGCGAAGGGCAGTCGGGGGTGCGCCATTTTTTGTTGTATGTAGGTAGCCTGCGCCGGACCGCCCGCTGCAGCGGAGACCAGCTCTGCGGGATACGTCTCAGGATATTAAGGTTAAGTTGATTTTTTTTATGAAAATAGCTGGCAAACGAGCTGACGATCCACCTGATGGTAAGTGGTCGTCGTCGCCCATGAACATCAGCAACACCAAAGGCATTACTGATGCGTTGCCGACCAAGAAAGAGAGAAGAAAAAGAAAGAAAGAAAAATTGAAATATTTAAATAATATTGTACTAATATCGATACCAGTAAATAAATATTGTATAAGTAAATCAACTTATTATGAATGTATTTTATATAACTACTATCTTTAGCTTAGATTTTTAAATCACACGTTAACACGAAATATTCGCACACAAACACAGTGATTGTGTCCGGATAGTACAAAAATTGTCTACACAGATTAAAAAAACCGGTCAAGCGCGTGTCCCACACGCAATGTAGGGTTCCCTAGTTCATCGGCTGTAATGTTTTCATATGTCCATTAAGACATTTAGCCAGCAGGGGGGACACTACCTCTACTCTTTCTCTTTACTTACTAACACTTGACTCTAACCAGAATTCAAGATCTTTTCAACGACACTCAACACTATGGGATAGACCAAACAATCGGTAATACATTGACTGAAAATTAAATCAATCTTCAGAGCATGATATCGTGCAACCTTCGCCCATGTAGAGCTGTCGGTTTCAGCTTTTTTCGCATCGAGCCCGCAGCTCTCGTTTTTCTCACCCCCCCTTCCCTCCCCCTCCCCTCATCCCTCACTAGCCCGCCCTCCCCCGATAGCACCGTGCGCGGAATTTGATTAATGCAATGTTCGCGATAATTATTCCCGTTACTATTTTTTGACAGGATAAAGTTTTTCGTATACATCGTAGATTTTTGCATACGTTTTTTGGACGTCCACAGTGCCCGGACGCGAGCTTGTAATAACCTGTACGCCAGATTTTTAACTCGTTTTCGCAATGCGGAAAAATTTGTTGCCTTTTTGTTGCTATTTTTGGCATTATTTTTTGTTATTCGAAAGCTTACGTGTGACGTGTTCGAGCGACTTGTCTTGTCGATACAGCTACTGACCTAGCTGGCTCGTATGAGTTTGTTTACGTTAAAATAATAGTTATTTTATTCATAACTTATTCAGTTAATTGGAGGCAGGAAGTTAAAACAATCATGTTGTCAGGGACTGGTGTTGTTTATTCCTGTTGTACGAAATATTTTCTGCAAATTTTCGTTAAACGCATTATGATTACGTAGCGAAAAATAAGTAGTAAAGTCCTTCGATTTGTTAGTGGTGTCGAAGTAAGAATATATTGCTTTTAAATTTTGGTCTGTATCTTTATACGTCTCACGAGATAACGTTGCGGTAACACATTTTAACACTTTTTTTATAAAAGAAATATTTTATACATATTGAACATACTCACAAAAGTGGGTGGATTGTTGAAAAATCAATAAAAATCAATTATACAGTTTTAATTTTGATCAAAATTGGGCCCGAGACTCCTTTAACTATTTTTTTCCTATTCTTAATAGTTTCGGATTCGGCCATTAACGCACACTTGAAAAATTCACTTTGTAACCATTTTGGCTATATTACGACGTAAAAAGTGATTAGCATTACCTATGTAACTTGTTACAGAGCGACATTGTCGATCTTCGACAGAGCTCTCTAAATAAAGAATTAAAAAAAACCATTTTGGCTGAAATTATAAGCTTTCTTTTGGCTTTGCCGTAGTATGGTAAAAACACCAACGCGAATCCAACTCCCACGTCAGTCTAGTAAAATCGCTAACACAAGGTTTTCTTAAACAATATCCGTAGATAATTTCCGGAATGCTACCGTGCTGCAAGTCTGACTTATGTTGAAGCGGGCTCTAACAAAACCACTGAAAAAGAACTTTATGTCCACGACATACGAGAGGCTTTTGAAGTATATCGGTGAACTAGATGTGATGAAAGTAAAAGAAAATTCTTATTAATTGTTGAAGAGCGAAAAGATACTTCAATCACAAATAATAGTAAGTATTTTCTTTCGCTTGTTTATTGTGTTTTTTTTTTCAGAAGTTTAGGCTAAGAAACTTCTAAAGAATACTAAACATACAGCCGTGACAACGATCTATGCAACAGGGTCTAAATATCGGCATACAAAATAAAATTTGGAGAGTACCCGTTTCATTTTAAAATGTGTTCAGTCCACGATGTGCTAAGTTTAAAACATGAACCTAGGGGAGGCTTGTCTTTAGAATGAACGAAGCACATTGTACCCAAAATAACTGGAATAGATACCTATCTGAAATAGAATAAACTATACTGGAATGTGTAGAGTAGGGGAACCTTCCCTTACTCGTATACATATATCTTAAAACTAGCTGACCCGGCGAACTTCGTATCGCCTAACAAACTAATTTTTTAGGGTTCCGTAGCCAAATGGCAAAAAACGGAACCCTTATAGATTCATCATGTCTGTCTGTCTGTCTGTCTGTCTGTCTGTCTGTCTGTCCGTCCGTATGTCACAGCCACTTTTTTCCGAAACTATAGGAACTATACTGTTGAAACTTGGTAAGTAGATGTATTCTGTGAACCGCATTAAGATTTTCACACAAAAATAGAAAAAAAAAAACAATAAATTTTGGGGGTTCCCCATACTTAGAACTGAAACTCAAAAATTTTTTTTTCATCAAACCCATATGTATGGGGTATCTATGAATAGGTCTTCAAAAATGATATTGAGGTTTGTAATATCATTTTTTTCTAAACTGAATAGTTTGCGCTAGAGACACTTCCAAAGTGGTAAAATGTGTGTCCCCCCCCCTGTAACTTCTAAAATAAAAGAATGATAAAACTAAAAAAAATATATGATGTACATTACCATGCAAACTTCCACTGAAAATTGGTTTGAAAGAGATTCAGTAAGTAGTTTTTTTTTAATACGTCATAAATCGTAAACCGCAATTTACCTCGAACAAAGTTACAACGAACTTCAAGAACTTTTATATTATGTTACTTGCTGCTACGGAACCCTTCATGGGCGAGTCCGACTCGCACTTGGCCACTTTTTTTTTCTAAAATAAAAGTAGCATAAATTACCCCTTATTACTTCAGCTATCTGCCAGTGAAAGTCACGTCAAAATCGGTCCAGCCATTTCAGAGATTAGCTGGAACAAACAGACAGACAGGCAAAAATTTAAAAAATGTTGTTTTGGTATATGTACCACCGTACATAGATCCAAATGCACTTAGTAAAAAGCGGTTATTGTAATATTACAAACAGACACTCCAATTTTATTTATTTCTAGTGTATAGAGTATAGATTACTTGTGAATGAATGCAACAGTAGGTACTACAAACTACCACTAATACTCTACCTCTAGTGATAGTGACTTAGTGAGTACTACTAGTGGAACAATTCATTATGACACCATTAAGTGCATTGGAATGTTGTATTAAACGACTTTCCCATGTTAATACATTGCTGTGTCTCTCATTAACTAATGATAACATTCATCCCCTTCTCTCACCGACCACCTGTTTTGGACGTCTTGTCACGTCTATCAACAAAAAACTCATTAGAAGAACACATTTACACGTCATGTGGAATATTTTTTGTACTGAACTATCGAAATACCGTCAGTCCATTATGGTGTCAATGGCCCTAAATATTCATATCTTTTAAACGTTTAGTTATAAATGAAAACAATTAAAAATACTTTATTTATTATGGCATTGTTGCAAGGATTTGCTTCATGCATATTTCTAAGTTGTATTTCGCACGCAGGTTCTAGGTTCGTTTCTGAATGCATTAATAATGTTATCTCTAATTTCTCTAATCTAACTAATATTAGCATGTTATTGTACATATCATGGTATACTTTTAGTTGGTACTAGCAGTTGCCCTCGCTTCGCTTCGGAAAAAATAGTAGGTACTTTAGTTAACTTACAGAACATACTCTTAAAGCAGCATGATTGATCATTAGACCGCATTACAATGAAAGGTCAATAAACGTAACATAACGTTGGATAGCCGATCATCGCCCAGATCATCGCCCATGGAATGGACATCAGGGAAATCAAAGACATCACTGAGGCCAAGAAAGAGAGAATAAAAGAAAGAAATAGCTCTCAAACCTAATCTGATTTAACTTCAATATTCTAAAACAACTTCATAAGTGAAGTTATAGTAATATAAATAAATAAATAACGCTTCACATTCATAGCCCCACACTAGGATTCCCTGTGTCGTGGTTGCCATGGACAACACACAACATAGACAAGGACGATCGACGGCGATCCGGCATGGTAACCATTGTACCACACGGGTCGTAACTTATCAATTACGTGGGAATCGACACGCTTTTTAAAATTTTATTATAAAATGAGTACCAATATATTTAGGATACTAAAAAATTATTAAAAATTATAACTTAATTTCTGTGAGAGTCCGTTCCGCCCCGCTCTACTCGGTTTTAGTGGAAAATCATCTTAAAAGAAACCCCAGACGAATTGCGTGTTAAAAGTGATAATAATTCACAGTTTTTTAATCCCAAAGAAGTGCAATAATACAGCAAAGTGTTCTGTTTACATAGTTTTAAATAATGTACTTTTACTTTCAATTTCAGTTTCTTCATTGTGTGGTGGAGATACTTCGGCCATTATGCTATTATTTAAACATGATGACGTCATTTCCACTTGCCATTAGATAGATTTCAAGCATTAGCATTTAGCATTAGCTTATTTACTATAAAAATATTGTATCCAGTTACTGTCAATATTTTGATTATTGTAATATAGTAATGTGAGTTAATTAATATAGTCTAATCTAACGCTTGTCTTCATTATAACGTACGCAAAATAATAACAGCATTTGAAACTGTTTAAAATCACAAATATTATAATAAGTGGCAGGTAAGCTGTATTAGGAGTAATAATTACAATAAAGAGTATAAGAGTAAGGGCAACTTGATTTAGATTTTTGCCTAAAAGTAAATATTTTTTTTTTGATTATTTTGTTTGGTGAAATAAACTCAACTGATCGCATCGAGTATCCGACATTCTATAAGATCTCTTCAGTCACATTAATTATCACATCTAGTATCTGCCATTCATAAGTTATCGTACCATTCGATAAAACGCGGCGTTCAAGACGCTGGCAATGTGAAGCGCCCCCTTCCCTCCCGGGTCATCCATCACGCCGCCCCCCGCGCGCATCAATCTTATGCATTGCAGGCTCGCTCATGCTCTAGTACTTTGTTAGCAATTTGTTGGTATTCTCCGCTCACAAGAACGGGTAATATGTTAATTGAATCTTCTCTATTTTTCAGCGCGACCACGACGCGATATCGGTATGCATTAAGAGTGGTATATGCGGAAAGTAGGTCACATGTCCAATATAGGACAGATAGAATGGAAAACAATATTGTATATTGCTGGCTGTTTCAAATTCATATTGTGTGGGAATTCAATGTATCATCAAACATTTATTTTAATGACAAGCTACGAGCTACAATGTAGGCAATGGAGGTCACCTCTTTTAGAGGCTTGTACGGATACTACAGCTTAATCGCCGCGATATTTAGACAAGTTGTTAGGGTTTTTAATTGCTTGGATTGAAGGATGATGATGAAATAGTCTTGAATGAAGACTCACTTAAAAAAAATCGAAGGGACAGTTGTGTGCAGACTAAATGCATGTAAAAGGTCTTCACGCGGTTAAAGAGTAGCGATTCTACTCGTAATACCCCTGCTGCATCTGCGATAATTGTAATGGTGGAATGCACCTTACTTAGCGCGTTAGGCTGCAGACGTGGCCAACAGGATTAAAGTCCTTAGATGTATCAAAACTAGTATATAAAATACATGTATCTCCAGGAAATTTATATTGAGCCATGTTGCTACCCAGCTCAGGATTAAATGAAAGAAAAAACTCAAATACTCTTGAACTCGAACTCAGAATTACTAAAGAGCTGTACTAAGCAGCATCACCTGATTAGGAATAAAGAACTTGGTGAATGGGATTACCAAGACTGCATCAGCCCCGTGTGAGATGCTAACACAAAAACCTCTCGGCCATCGTTATATCAGCAAATAACTATTTAATCGCCTTCCGAACAATCCCAGGACATTCGACATGACGGGTCAAGTGTACGATAAAAATCAAAGGAGTTATTCAAAACACATCACCAGAGGAAAACCGACTTTGGGGACGCGGTGATACGATTGAATTTCACAAAACTCCTGACCATGTCTAACATTATCCTTCTTCGCAGGTCGTGACTGTCAAATAGGGCTGTCAAAATGTGATTTTGAATCTTAATGTGTGTGGTGGGAGGTTTGGATTGCGGTGTGGCGATGGAGGTAGTCGGGCCGAGGATGAGGGTGGATCGGACAAAAAGCAGTCGGACCGGTTGCCGTGGTCGGTTCGCGACCGATTCCGAGAGCAGCTTGTAAGGGAATCAAATGCCCTAATAATATATTCATATTTTTTCCAAGATAGATCGTGCGTCCCAAATTCTTAGATGACTTTTTAAATGATAAGGGCGTGGTAAATGGGCAGTTGGACTGATGGTAGGTGGTCAGTGGTGGGCATTTATAATGTCTAATCGGACTGCAGTCTCATAAGACTTGAAATTCTTATGAGCAACCTTTATATTTTAGTTGCATTAATAATGTATTATGTCATAGCAGTGGTGGAGGGTAGGTGGCCCAGGATTTTTCTTTGTGGGGGGGGGGTCTTATACCAACTTTTGTTTAGGGGAGGCTTGAACCACTTAAGAAAATTTTTACCATATTTAAATGCTGTCACTGGTGGCATGTACATTGTACATGATGTGTTAAGGATTGGCAGAGGGTTCAAGCAACTCAGCGGGGGAGAGGGGGGGGGGGGGGGGGTTGTGATCCGCTAACATAACATGATTAAGGAATCCGATAAAAAAAATATTTAATATTTTTGCAAGTGGCTGTGTGCTTAAAAACGTTGTATTTCTTTCTCGTAACCACTTACTAATCGGACTAGACTGAGCGGACGACAGAACCTTACAATTTATGTAACCGTGCAGAACTCGGATGGACAATTCTTTGACTGCAATGCCATTACTACTATCATATCTCAACTATTTGTCGTATTAGAACATTACTAACCGACTTAACTTTATCGAAATAAATATTACCTTAGTTAATTTTTTTGGACGAGTCGTATACTAAACAAACGTCTTTTTATTGTAATTTCTAATTTAAAAATAAGTCTGACAAAAAATAAAAAGAATTTAAAGAAAAATAATCGTATAATTACTCAACTAATTTATATTTTCTATTATTATTTTTGAAACTAATTTAAATTAATAGTTATTTTACCAAAAAATAGGATTGTTAAGTTTTTGGACATAATTAATTGCTCAATTGAGTTTTTAATCTTTAATTTTATTTATGTATTTAGTTTGGAAAAGATAGACATAAATTACTAATTTGTTCCATACAATAAATAACACCGTGTACAGATGATATCATTTCAGATAACAAGTCGTAGATGTAGCCAGTCGCAGCGATATGTATACTTTGTAACTGATAGTAAATTATAATGATCATATTACAATTTTGTATGTTTACAAACATTTTCAAGGATAAGTAGGTAGAAGGAGTAAAATATACATTGTTTCTTAATTGTATATTGAATCGTGATATTTACCGCCAAAACTAAATAAACTTGTATGATATCCGTGAATCGGTACACTATTATAGGTACTTGAAAGAACTACATTTTAAATTACATTAATTTACTTTTGAAATAATTTTAAGTATATTCGTGCCTTCGTGGAAAAATTGGTTATTTATTGGCTTTGGCAATTAACGATCTACTGCAGCGCTTCTTTTCTTGTTTAAGGACTAAATTAAATTGATTAAAAATTTAAATGTATAATTTTTTTTAATATAAAAATTTAAATACATAGTGCGAAGGACCGATAACCGTTGGAGAAGAAAGGTCCTCGAATGGCACCCACGTCTCGGAAAAAGGAGCATAGGACGCCCCTCGACCATGTGGATTAACGACCTGAAGAAGACAGCGGGTATCCGCTGGATTCAGAAGGCTCAGAAGCGGTCAGAGTGGCGCAAGTTACGGAAGGCATATATCCAGCAGTGGACCTCCAAGGGCTGATGGATGGATGGATGGAAAAATTTCAATAATTTTGTTTAGCAGCTGCTAGTTACCTGCTAGTATTTTTATATTTACTTATCGTATAAGAGAACCAAACTAAACTTCTTCTAAAGATTTGATCCGATAATATTCAAGAGCTGTGCAAATTTGTTTAAACGATGTAAAAAAAGTATTTTGTGGTTTGTTTGGTGGAGCAATTTGAATTTAAAAGAACGTAAAATCGGGCAGGACAGACAAGGTAGTAAATCGTGTCTCTATCATAACTATATAACTCGTACAATACATATCAATATAACCATATAAGGTCGATAAACTTCACCAAAAACATTTCAAGTTGCAATAATTACACACAACAATTAAAATCATGTATTTATCCGATATAAAATTGAAAGTAACGCGTTCAGATTTAAAAGTAATATTTTCATTGACAATAGGTTAAAGACCTTAAGTATTGGTTTATAAGACATAATGATATCGCTGCACGGAAGGCGGTGAGGTCAGCACTGCAGCCTTCGACAGTTCAATATCAAGGCAGCGACTGCGAACACCCTGACTCATTAAATATTATTAGCTTTATTTTACACTGATTTATTAATCTAAGTTTCGATCTGATTAAATTTTGATATGTTGTGTCCAGCTGTAAAATCGCCTCAATATAAATTACACTCTTTTTAACACTAAATAAACATCGATAAAGACCAATTCTGACAGCTATGTCTGTGCGTCTGTGCTATCATGAACGTCATCTAATTAAAATAGACTGACGGTCCCATAACTGATAAATAAATACTACATCCTTATCGTTACTCACCAATTAACGAAGCAAATTACAGGTTGATCTTGATATTGTCAACTTTATCTGAAATATTTGGTGCATCCAATAACCGCGCTCAACTGATTTCTAAAAAGCCTTAGACAGGGTGGATCATAATTTTATTACAAACAAAACTTTCATCTTTTGTAAAGGAAGGAGTAAACTTACCGCAGCCTTTCCATCTTGTGGGAAATATTTACTTATATGTAATCAAGCATCATCGGCTAAATGTTATAACATCTGGACCGGAGTTACTCAAGGATGCCAATTATGACCACTTTTCTTTTCAAAATAACACCTATCGTTACTCACCAATTAACGAAGCAAATTACAGGTTGATCTTGATATTGTCAACTTTATCAGAAATATTTGGTGCATCCAACAATCGCGCTCAACAGATTTCTAAAAAGCCTTAGATAGGGTGGATCATAACTTTATTAAAAACAAAACTTTCATCTTTTGTAAAGGAAGAGGGAAACTAACCTTTTACATCTTTTGGGAAATATTTACTTTTGTGTAATCAAGCATCATCGGTTAAATGTTTTAACGTCTGGACCGGACTTACTCAAGGATGCCTATTATGACCACTTTTCTTTACAAAATAACAATTTGATACGTTGACATAACAATAATCACATTCATATCTAATAATCTAATGACCTTAAAACCGCAAACATGTTTTCTAAATTGGGATGCAGGCTACCAATGTGAATAGAATTTAATAGCACCAATCTATCGCTGTTCGATTGTCTAGTCGTAACAAATTATGCATCGCGTCACCTTGTGCGGGACCTGCCTCAATACAAACGGTGTAGAAGGTGATAATGGGCTTAATTTACATACCGACAGCTGCCTGGCTTATATAAGTCTACATAATATGTCCACGATTTTGTAAAATATGTTATGGTTCGCATTCACGAAGCGATTACTATCCCCGCGGCGGAGTCTAATATATTTTTGTGGATGTATTCCGGATGCATTTTCTAAAGCTGTAGAAGGAATATCTATGATATAGTTGGGAGAATAATCAGTTGGGCCAATTATTATCTGTGTTTTTTCAACATTTAAAAATAAACCGGGCAAGTGCGTGTCAGGCCACGCGCAATGTAGAGTTCCGAAGTATTAAGTTTATCGACCATTACTTATTAACTACTTATGCTAAAATAAATGTGATCGTTTTCTTTGTTTTATCATTTAACTTATTCTTGAGATATTTTTTACGCGTTTTCGCAAATTTCTCGTCGTTTAAGAGCAGTGGGACATTCGTTGATAAGGAGAATTCAAGCTTACATTTTGTGAGACTGATTTTAGTATTTTAGCACTGTACGTCAAACTATGTTTAATTTTGCAACTTTGTAATGTATATTTCGAAGTCAATGAACGGGAACTCACGAGTAAAAGTAATCGATCTTTGTTATTATATTTTGTAGTTGGACGATATCCGTGACTAAAAGGACTACTATGTTTTGTATCTGGCTTTCATGGCCAATTCATATTCGGTAAAATAAATTACTCTTTTAAGAATACAATTGTAATTTACGATGAATATTTGTACATAGATACATATAACGTTGTAACTAGATCGGTTTTAGAAATCAAAGTCAAAAGCAATTACTTTGTCAGAACATACTGTTATAATCTATACCAATCTATATCTAAAATACTCTCGATTAATTCACATTTCAAACAAAAAAACTAGATCAAAATTGTTTCATCCGTTTGGGAGCTACGATACCACAGACAGACATACAGATACACAGACACGTCAAACTTATAACACCCCTCTTTTTTCGTTGGGGGTTAAAAAGCTATATATGAACAAATACACAATTTACATAATTTTAATAAGACTGGATCGTCATGTTGTCATCGTGTGGTCTACTCCATGTAGGTATTTACAGAGATAAGTTAGCTCCAAGATCTGGCCCTAGGGAACATTGTGGACAAGGTCTCTTCACGCAAAAGATATCATGTCCGAAGCTCTATTTCTTCAACTGCGTCATATTTTACCACAAAGCGTAAACAGGTCTACAAATTTGAATCCTGTCCTTATAGCCTCAAAACAGAAAATAAACTGACGCCCCAAAACAGCGGGTCTTAGATGTTTGCAAATATTCCCACTATTTCCGTGACATGGCAAATTGGATTCTATTGGAATATATTAAGGTTCACTTGGAGAATGTCGCGCCCGACCTCGCAAGGTCGCTGTACAAACTAGAGTAATTGCATAAGGGAGAGTCGTTTAAACAACTTTTAAAAACAAAGCGAAATGCAATGCAGTCCTTAAAGATCAAAGTTTGGCTTTATCAGCCTATTAACCGGAAATAGTTACAGTCTTACAGATACCTGAATAATCTTTGCAGTTAGAGACTATCCTGTCCTACTAAGATAATATATAAATGTGAAAGTTAGTGAGGAAGTATGACTATTAGCTCAGATGGAATTCTGAGACTATTAGTTACTCTTTCACCCAAAATCTACTGAACGGATTTTCATGGAATCTGGAATAAAATATAGGAAACTTATTATCTCGCATTTAGCGTTTTTGGGTTGTATTTTTGGTCTCCTCCTCTGACCTATGACTCTTCCTTTGATGTTGAACGCTCAAAGGCAACAGAGTTTGAACAGAATTACTATCAAGTAAATGGTCTACTTTAAAAATAAACGTGCCCCTTCTAAATAGTATTAAACTTACAGCCTGTAAGTGGAAAAGTATATTTTTTGTAGATATTGCCACTTGCAATAAGGTGCAGCTAAATTATATAAAATCTTGTAAAATGCTACTTCTTTTTGCGACTCGGAATATTTAATTTATAAACAGAAAATACAGAACCTTGCGACAAGAAGTGCACACGAAACAAAATACAACTATTTCTCGTCAACGGTTATGCCGGCTTGTTTGACGTTTTATGAAAAATACCTACGATTGAGTTCCAGGTCGCATAGAGTAGGCTCAATAAGGATTAAAATTTTCACCGAACACCGCAGAGCAAATAAAAAAACATGTGAAGTTAAACGAAATTTGCTCCGTACTGTTTATTTAGCTCACTCATCGGCTGCCTAGATTAGGCCCATTGACGTTTTGGATTCAAAAAGAAGTGGGCGTATACAAAAAGTCTTAAAAGGTTCCACGAAATTTCGGTCGGAGCTCGACGTTTAGTGCAACCCTTCAGATGTTGTGGGAAATATTAAAATATAAATGCATGTTTTATACACGTAAATTTAGCTCTCCGTGAGATTTTCACGTACTTACAGCTAAAACGCTGGAACATACACTTAATGTGAGGAATATTTTTCACTGGCAGTGATGTTCTTACGATTAGTAAGTACTGTACTAAATCACTACTTACATTTTCGGCGTAAGCAAGCTAACGAGTGAATCAGGTGCACGTCTTCTAGAAAATTTTAAATGATTGACTCCTGCCTCCTAGCAGTTTTATAAAAATTGACCGTGATAATTATGTTTTCTTTATGGTATATTGTAATCGTAAGTGCTTGTTCACACTGAACTCGCGGACGCGGGCGCGGGCGCGGTCGCGAAATATCAAACATATGAGCTACTATGAAAGTGTTCACATCAAAACGCGCGCGCGGTGTATGTAGCGTTTACCGCGATCGCGCCCGCGCCCGCGCCCGCGAGTTCAGTGTGAACAAGCACTAAGAGGAAGCGAGTAAAACACACGAAAGTTGTTACTAGACTGATTTATTAAGTAAGAAATAATTGAATATATAAAATGAGATTAAGACAATACATAAGCATACCACTACACTTGAAAGTTTCATTAACTCGTAAGCCCTTTTGTGCTACAATTTTTGATGATATTCAATGTTTTCAAGAAGAAATCTATCACTCCAAAATCAACGGTGCCATACTCCAAACCGTTCAAGATGCATGCACATTGCACAAACTGCGGCCATATATTTTAAGCCTACAATTTTACATTTTGGAAACAAAAAGCGCGCGCTAGATAGTGTAGAGTGTAGACTGAGGTGTTGAATTCATGAGAGCCCCATTACCGTCCTATTTTTGGGCAAATGACTGTACATGAGAGCTTACATCGTGACCTACTGAGCCATATTCCAGTTTCAGAGATGTAGATGTTTTATCTGTTGCCCAAATTAAAAAAAAATGAATGTAAGCACTTGTTTAACTCAGGAATGAAAACATGCTTTTCAATGTTGTTCGAGTACGAGATCATAGGTAATAAGATATTTGGTTTCGTGGTCTTGGGTTCGAATCCTCCTCGCACCTTTAACTTCTAAGAGTTAAGTGAGCAATACAGGCATATAATGTAATTATTATGAGTTGCATTGCATGGTCAGAAAACTTGCATAACTGAAAATGTTTCAAAATGTTTTTATGCTTTGAGAACACATAGGAATCGGGTCACCTGATGTTAAGTGACCTGACCTGACCTTATCGCTGCCCATTGGACGTCACCAACGCGTTGCTGACCATTTTAAAGTGAGGTAAGAATGTCATGAAGTAGTAGGAACACCAATGTAGGAAGTTCGTTCTTCAGTTTACACGTGCGATGCAGGACCCGTTAGTCTAGTCCCGTTAGTGCTATGAAGGTTCAACCCTGGTTGGGACATTGATAGGGTCTGATGATGATGATGACGTTGATGATTATGATGACTATTATTATGATGAAGATGGCATATTCTTTTTACGTTAAATGCAAGCAAACGAGCAGAGCCACGTGATAATATGACTAATGACTATGCACATCTATAGAAATGTCACTGACGCGTTGCGTTCTAAGAATAAATACCTTCTCAACTGATTCAGTATTCACCAAACAGTTGGTAGAAGAAGCAGCAAGAAACACCCTAGCAAAAGGCCATTAAATTATACAGACCTGTCGAATATTGTTTCAAGTTTTACACTATTTTCATCAAAGAGAATATTTTAAAATCAAGTAGTACTAATGAATAAAACATGGACAAGTGAAAACGAATTCCAAAATTCGATTGAACGATTTGCAAAAGGACATTCAACATCAAAACGTGAGGCCGCGTACCGCGTACATTACCATAGATAAATACGAAACGCGCTAACGGAAATATTGTGGCGGCTGCACATTGTTCTGAAATGAATCGAAATATAGAAAGAAAGAAAGGAAAAGTAAAGATAAAAACAAAATACATTTTTTGGATTTATTTTCTTGAAGGTAACTATTTTGACATAGTTGGAATTACAGCTTTTAATAAAAATAAACTGTTATTTTTGTTAGTTACTGAACTAATCCCAATAAAACCTTCCATGACAGACTGTCCAGGGGCGATAACAACTACCATCAGGTGACGTCTCTACTCGTGTGACATACAGTATCATTGGTTTCATGTAAACGGAGCTTCAACCCATTAATGGCCCACTACTGAGCAAGGATCTCTCCTATACTCCACTCAATTGGTGGAGGGGTTTGTGGCCAACCCAAATGTGGGAAGTTTTCATGCCACCCGAGGGCCTCCGACATGGCTTAACGACTGCTATTTTACGATACCAACACACCAATGGCTTTACCTGCTCTCTGAAGCACGGTAACGCACAAGAAATTTTTGCCACTAGCGGTCTGTAAATCTGTGCTTTGACATAAAAACGCCAATGTGCCCATCGCCTTATTGCGTTACCTGTGGTATTAAAGTGAACTTGTTTGAAGTCATTCGATCAGAGGACGAATTCAGTTTTAATTACCATAATCTGTAAGAAACCCTTACGTCACCTTTATGAGATAACGTTTTATCAGCAGCCGTTTACACTATAAACAGTGCATTTAAATTTACATCTGCAGAGTTTGTCTTGATTTGACCGATTTGTTGGTGGTAAAGCGAAAAACGCCTAAATACGCTTAAAAAACGCAAAGGACAAGACAATGTTCCATAGAATCTGATTTTATTTCCATGTTTATATTTATAAAATAAAAACACACAAAGACAAGAACAAACACACACACACCGAGAACAGAATTAAAACTCATCATTGAAATTTCCGCCTCGCTGGGAATCGAACCAAGGACCTTTCGAACGGCAGTCCGGCATTACGCCACACACCAAACCTACGTATCAATACTAACGTTTAGTAAAAGAAAGATGGTAGTAGAAGTTTGTAATTTTTGTGGGTAGTTTTTCAACGTGCACCGTAAGCACAGTTAGCGGCGCCAAGCGGCGAGTTCCCGAGGTTTTCCATAAATTAGCGGCGGGTGACGTGGCATCCACCTTGTATACCGCGGGACAGTAATAAATACAATACAATACAATAACTTATTGTCAATTAGTATCAATTTTTACGCTGATTTCAGGTTCAGTTAACGTCGTGAACGTGTTCTACTATTGTACTGTTATATCATTCTGATTTTTAACCATCATCATCATCCATCCATCAGTCTTTGTAGTTCCACTGCTGGTATGTCCAGCAGCTGCTAAAAAAATATTTAAATTTTTCCATCCATCCATCCATCAGCCTTTGTAGGTCCACTTCTGGACATAGGCCTCCTCTAACTTGCGCCACTCTGACCGATCCTGAGCCTTGTGAATCCAGCGGATGCCTACTGTCTTCCTCAGGTCGTCAGTCCACCTGGTCGGGAGGTGGTTCTAACCAGGTGGTATAGATTAAAATTACATTACAATATTATTATTACTATGATATTTTATGTTTAAAATCCAAGCAAATGCTACAATGTTTTTTTTTACAATAACATTATATTTTATTACATATTCTGGACCTAACTTTTTATAACAATTTTTTATTCAATAAAGGTAGCTGAATAATGGTCATGATAGTTTTATAAAAATAAAATGCTTAAGTGCATTAAGCCCGCCTATTGCACTCGTATTTATTAAGTGCAATAAATTGTTTTTCGTTTCATTTCGGAATTTAAGAGGAAACGATATTTTTATTTCAGCGGCCAACGGTGTAACGATACGTCAGTAACTTTTCCTATGCATCGCACGAAGACGAATGACATAAGTTGGGATTCGCGCAAAAACTGTAGCCGCCAGCCTCAAAAATTACCTCCCTATTGCACCAGGCAATATTCAGAGCAACCTGAATATTAAAAGGCAGATATTGAGTATTAATAAAGTTATTTATTAATAGTGAGCGTATGCACTAATAGTGAAATGGGCTGCTGTTACTGTGTACATGACGTAGTTGATACAGAGTAGCTGTTAATACATAGGTCGAAGGATCGAAATTAGGACTAATATAATCTGAAATTGAATGATGAGTATTTTTTGTAATACATAAAAATATTACGTTATTCTATGTCTAGATATTAATCTATGTAGAGTTGTTGGTGAATGTTAGAAGCATTGGCATAATGAGAAGTTAATTGTAATTTTTATAGTGTTTCATTGATAGAATATTTAATAAGGTTTTTCGTATCATATTCACGTCACTTCGCGTGATTCTCAAATCATTACAGTCACACGCCAAAACACACATATGCACACGGACCACGTCAGAGAACGTCACGTCAGAAGCACATCAGCGAGTATGATGATAAGATACATATTTGCCTAGTGTCATAGCGGTCTCCTATTACTGCCTAGTGGGATCCCACATAACACACAAGTTATATCCTAGCATATTACATCCACAGGATACTACTGAGCCATGAACCTATAGCTTTACTACAAAACTACAATTAAAACCTTTTCCACGGCACTACCAATCTGCATTGTGCAATCAAGTAAAATGTAAATAGCTCTTTGTTTTACGTGTCGATCGCTAGATATTGCCGGCGAGTAGATACACAGCGATCAACTTGTTCTCACTCATATGTTCTCTGTCTGTCATTATATTTCTCTCCCTCTAATAAAAAAAAAAATATAACAGTACACATCTTAATTCATTTTAAAATACTTATACATACATACGAAGGAGAAAATTATAACGAACTACTAACTAGAGTTCGGAACAATTTTCTCCTCCATGTGTTAACCGATTATCTTTGCGATGGTTTTTTGGTGTAGTGTGGTGGTATAATAATAATTATTATTATTATGTACTCCACCAAGTTGTCCTAACAGCCACGAAGCTTTACTTCTACAACACTTACGCATCAACTCAGAATCATTAATGGATCATTTAATTGCTCCTAAGTACAGAATTTGTATGGTGATTCTTAAAGCTATTAAAGTAACCATTAGTGAATCTAAGTTTTGGCGTTAGATATATGTTTTCATCCTTAGTTGGCTTCAACTCCAGAATAGCCACAACATATGTAACTAAGGTGGCCTTAAACACGCTGCTGTAGTGTAGATTGATGGCTCATTAGTCATTACAACTTAATTAATTACCTTCTTTACGACGCACGTTTACGAATAGTTTCAGTCCTAGCTGGTTATATGTGACAAGTACCTTCAACATACATGGTCCACATTGTAAACGTGTTCACAACATACGCAGCGTATAACTGCATTGAACAGAAAATAAATTGGTGAGATCTCATCACAAATTCAATCCAACTTCATGTGCTTTATTTGCGAGAGCCAATCAATTGCCGAAAAAATCGCCAGTCTGGCGGGGTTCCGCAGGGAACGGGCACTACTTTTATTTAGAAGAACGGGTAGTACTTTTGTTTTCTTCGTATGCAGCCTATTTCTCTATTATTAATAAATTTTTGTCAGTCTCGCCGTGATGACAACCCATATAACCCATACGACCCATATAGCCTGTGGTTTATCATGTAAAAGTTTAAGGGCAGTGATGATTAACTCTTAACACTGCATGGGCTATACACTATACAGTGCTATCAGCTCATATTTAAATCTGTATTTGTAAGTATTGCTTTAATTTCAACACACTTTTGATAGCGATTTTCTTTTTAAAGAGAGAGGTGGGCAATGGTGGTTTGGTTCTTGTAAAATACATAGGTATACCTCAGTCAATCAAAACCGCAGTATAAAGTCTGTACAACACCGCATTCACGTATTATTGCTAAAAACAGCATAAACTCACGAAGCGAAGAACTCGAGTGGTTCCCAAAACAGAAACTTGAAAAATCATAAACAAAAATCTTGGTTAGAAATAGCGGAGACTGGCATTCATGCCGCATAGCACATGCGCATGAATGGCGGCATGTGTAATTGGTGGTGTTTTGTTCGGCATTCAGCATCATGCATGCGTTGTAGGAACACTTCAAGCTCTTAACTCCATTGTTTATGCTTACCGGCTTACTGCGGGGTAGGAGAGATCTAAATTTTTTTGAGGTTACGAGCTATAATGTTTGGCTTTGCTAACCAATTAGCAGCTTACAAAGAAAGCAGTTCTAGAAAGTTCACATAGTTAAATACGAATGTTGAAAGCACTGTTTTCACCATCAGCGGTGTCCCATCCAGTTTACCACAATGGGAAGTAATATCACTCAAATATCTACGGAACCAAACAGCTGAAATAGTAAAGTGATCCGCATTGCGCGTAATCGGCAAAATCAACAGAGCGCCAATATCGCATGTGCACATAATATGCCACATGCACACAGCTAGTGTAGCATGTGCATATAGCAACCGGATCCCGTGTCCGTCTGTTTCATTAGTGTGATAGCAGTATTTATTTTAATTTTTACTCTTTATTCTGAAACGCTCGTAGCATCGGCATCCCAGCGGCTTATCTCGATCGGATGGGTAAAGCAACTGGAGATAGGATAGCTACAATATCTGTACAATAATCTGAATTTTACCAAGAAAAAAATAACCGACTCCAAAATAACTCAAAAAGTATTCGTCACATCTAGTTCTTTAAGTGGGATTTTTAAGGGATTACATGACAAGCACCTGCTTTCGATTAAAAAAAGAATCATCAAAATCTGTTCACCCAGTCGAAAGTTCTGAGGTAACAAACATAAAAAATACAGTCAAATTGAATACCTCCTCCTTTTTGAAGTCGGTTAAAAATGTTTTAACTGCTTCCATGCTTTGCAGTGCACGTAAAGCCGTCGGTTCCGGTTGTTATTAGCGACTGCTAAGCCGTGTTGGATCATAGGGTAGCATACAATGATATTAAAAAAAATATAGATACGTTATACCCTTACAAATCAACCAAAAAATCTGTTCCGAAAAGAGCTACAACACACACACATTTATCTTTTGTTTCACAACATCAATCACATTGGTATAATACACGAAGGCATTTTAACGCTGTATGCCAAATGTCAAGCACTTCTGACAACAACAAAAGCGTGCGTATCGTCTTGTATTGACAGAGCGACTACGAAAGAACGGTCAATTGTCTGTTCTTACGCTCTTTATCGTCGGCGCGCTAGTGACATATCTACCTCTTTTTTACATTATAATATCATTGGTGGCATACAATTTCCGAAACTTGGACAGACAAACTCCACCAATCCGCATTGGAGCAGTTCAATTCGTACTTAATTACAACATTTATTATACAAAAAAGTTAAAAAAAAACACAGCTACAGCAAAAAACCCGAAAACTATTGAATCGTAATGAACCGACGCCCAATTTCCGAAGGTAAATAAGTGTACTTAAAAATAATTGGCAATTGAATTGATGCGAACCGTGGAGCCGTATTGAAACGTGGTGAATACAATAAAACCTATCAAGTAGCATAAACAGAGTCGTTTACTGAACGTATGATGTTTGCGTAGAAACGTAAAACGTACGGCTTCAAAAGGTCTCACAAAGGAAACTATTTTAATCGACAAACGTCATTTAGACGATATATTGCTCAATAAGGTCGTTCTAGGGACACGTTTATTTGACACTACTGTTCTGCCCACAGTTTTGCTTGCGTTTTCAGGCATACTAAGTACCCTAAGATATGGTTCTAGATCATAATCTATCCGTGTGCAAAATTTCATGAAAATCTGTTCAGTAGTATTTTGCGTGAAAGAGTAAGAAACATGCATACATCCTCACGAACAAATTCACATGTGAGGTGTCGTGAAAAGTTGTTTATAAACATGGATACACTTCCTTAAATTTTGTTAGTATTATTAATTAGAAAAACGAGTTATTGTCTTAATTCAAATTCAAAATCATTTATTCATGTAGGTATCATTGATACACTTATGCACGTCATTTTTTTAATGGACCAACTTTTCGCAAAGGTGCTTTGTCATGGAGTAGAAGAAAAGCCGAAAGAAACTCCTCAGCACATCTTTTAAAAATAAAATACATTGGTATAATTTCTTACAAAAAAGTATCACTAGCCTGTACGGAACTGGTTGCAGATCTGTAGCTCGAGCACGAATATTTGCGAGAAAGTATTCGTATGGTTAACGTAAGCAATTTGTATGGCATTTTAGTACCATTTACGCACGATAGGGGCGCTTTTGAAAAAATGCCATACAAATTGCTTACGTTAACCATACGAATACTTTCTCGCAAATATTCGTGCTCGAGCTACTGGTCATTTCCATGCGTCTTTGTCATTTATGTACTCATCTACAGTATAGTAGCTTAAGAAAATACTTAGAACTAAAAAAAAATTAGGATATTTGTTTTATATTGTATACCTGTCTCAGGTAGGACATAAAGACCTGCATTGTACCTATTTGTATCAACCATTATGTAGGTACCTATTGTCCACAATAAAGCATCTTTGAGTTTGAGATTCCTCTGATAACTACAGCCCGAGAAAACCAAAGCAATTTATTATTTGCCTAGAAACTGTAGATAAGGTTAAAGTTAAAAACAATCTGCAAAAATATACGAAAATAATAAACAAACGAGATTTTCAAACACGATGCAATTATTGTGCATAATGCGACTGGTGAGGTCATCCAAATCAAATGCTCCATAAACTTTGAACTTCTTTAAATCATTCTAATATTATAAATGCAAAAGTTTGTATGGATATTTGTTGCGGTTATGGATGGATGTCTTTCACGCAAAAACGACTGAACTGATTTTTAGGAAATTTAGCACACAGGTAGACCAGGACCTGATAGATAACTAATAATTGTAGACAAAAAATAACCGACTTCAAAATTAGGGATAGCTCAAAAACTACTCGTCAGTTCTTGTTAAAATTTAAGTGGGACTACATGACAAGCACCAGCTTTCGAATAAAAAAAGAATCATCAAAATCTGTTTACCCAGTAGAAAGTTCTGAGGTAACAAACATAAAAAAATGCAGTCGAATTGAATACCTAATTTTTGAAGTCTGTTAAAAATATCATAGACGGGCTTGTGATGCGGTTGGTAGTTTCATGTCCAGGTTGTCCAGTGTATAATAGGAAAAATTTCATGCCAATTTAATTCTTTAAAGATCAATTTTTAATCTTTCAGTCCTGGTTTTAATCGTTTTCAAAATTTCATTTACTCACTCACACATACGCACACACACACACACACACACACACACACACACACACACACACACACACACACATGCGCGCACACACACATTAGGGCTTGTAATATCGGAAGGTTTTCAATATCGATATCGATTTTCGATATTTGATGCTAATATCGGAATTCCGATATCAATATCGGAATTATACAAATTTTTTTTTAATAATTTTAATTTAATTTTATATTGTAAAAGTAGGACGTCTTGGATAGCAAAAAGGTTTTTAATCAATAGGATAATTAAATAATAACGTCTTTAGTACTGTTTTACTCCCGTTCGTTGCAAATATCACCTAAATCTATTCAATTCGGTTTGGTTTTCGCGTTAAAAATTCACTATCTTAATTTTTTTTGAATTTTTGAATCGCAAAATAGTTTTTACTAATAGATGAAATTCAGCTGCACCAAATGTGACAGCTGCACGGCAGAAGCTATGCTTTATACAAGGATAAAAGCTGAAGTGACTTGAAATATCGAACACATTTGCTAGGACGCCTTGTTTCCTGGCAGCTGCCTTAACTTTGGATTCAATAAACCGCTCAAATTTAAGGTTCAAGGATATCTCAATTTCTTGTGGTGGGAGTATTTTAAGGATACATTCTGAAAAGTAGGGCCAAAATAAATGCTTCTGTTTTTGTGGCGTTGAATTTCACAAGGTTGGCGTCGCCCTATTCGGTGACTTCAGGCAGTGATTCACTCTTTCAACCCGGGCCTCTCTTCAGACTATATTTTGGTCGTTACTGGTCGGAAGCTTGACAGGTATCGCTCGACCAGATCGTTGATATGCAGCAGGAATAGAGTTCTGGAGATAAAAGATCTCTGAGAAAGTCCGGCATTGTTTGTAATATGTGATGTAAGGTTGCTTGGGACGAATAATCTTTGATAACGACTCTAAATGAACGTTCACTCAGAAAGTCTTTAACCCAGCTGATCAGGCCAGGGAATAGGAACATACACAGGAAGCATGATCAATAGGCTAACATTCTAAACCGTATCGAAGGCCTTCGAGATGTCAAGGGATAAAGGCAACCGCCTCTACATTATTCTTAAGGTCCTCGCCCCAGATACGAGTGGGTGAGATACGCTAGAATGCGGTAGAGTGGTATGCGTTAGGCTATAGCGCTAGGGTCACTAAGGAGATCATTGTGTTCTAGGTATGCAACGAGGCGCATGTTCAATAATAATCTTCCTGAGTATCTTGGTAATTGAAATTGGCCGTTATTTAGCAGGGTCAGCTCGATTGCCATTCTTGGGCACGGACTGCACGTTGGCAAGCTTCGACGCCTGAGGCACTATGCTCGTCTTAATTGAGAGACAAACCAAGCGTGGCAAAACAGTAGATAACTGGAGAGAGCTGGAATACCATCTGGTCCACTAGCTTTGTTCACGTATAGACATCGAAAGGTTTTAAAAACCTTTACCTCCGATATACAATGGTCAATGAGGTATCTGCGGTGAATGGCCATTGACAGTTAGATGCGAATTCTCAGCAACTAGAGATTCGTACGGATGATCTGCAGAAGATGATGAAATTATTAACTTAGGTATACCGAGATTAAGGAGATAAATTATGTTTGGAATAGATTTTTTCCGTATCACATTATTCGTGCAGTAGGCTGAGCAGACTCACAACAGGAATACGGTTAAAGATATTAACTCTACCTCCCTACACAGCTAAAATATTTATACTTACTTGCTCAATTTTATGACCTAGTGGCCAATATACCTTGTGGAACGCATTAAAATCATTTTGTTTAAATTAAAATAACAAAATTACTGATTCCGATATTACGATATCGAATCACTCGGTATCGGAATTGTAATATCGGGTTTCACGGTCCGAGATTCCGATATTTCGAGATTCCGAGATTCCGATATTCAAGCCCTAACACACATGCGCACCGAATAAAGTTACTCTGTTCATCACATTACCTTTTTAATATTTTTTTGTTATTCCTCACAAAAACTAAACGAATGTGAAATTCAAATGGCGAAGTTCACACACAGCGTGGTGGCTGCCGATACATATTCATTAGGACCTACTAAAGATCAAAGGAGGTGGAAAGAACGCGGTAAGGTCGCGCGGTGCAAATATAGTCAACAACACTTCGCTACGAAAATACCGCGTTATTGTATTGGTACAATTTTGTAATGGAGGTAAAACCACTTTAATGATCTGTATTCCTTATCTCCGATATTTCAAATATACTTTCACTGATACTTTCACACATATTTCAAAGATACTTTCTTGAAAATAGTTTTTAAAAGATTAGAATGTTCCACTTTTACAATAAATTACAAAAATGAGCCAAAAAAATAAGTGAAATATACCTAAATATTTTTTCCAATAATATTTATTTATTTTCTTCCCTATCGCCTGAGAATTAAAAAAAATCTGACCCTAATACAGACCTTTCAACTTTTTTGCTCCAAGAGTTTGGACTGGGCGTTGAGATGTCAGTCAATGAGGATTCTTATTTTATTATTTTATTTATATACAGAAGACTTTAATTTACTAGATTTGTTTAAATTTGATTTTATTTAGCACAGGTCAATTATTAAGTTCCTTTTTCATACAACACTGATGTGAACTTATTTTATTTATTTATTTTATTTATTTTGTACACACAAACATTTATAGGTTATAGGTACAGTTCAAGAGACAGTTTGTACAAGGGCACTACTAGTTTTAGTTGCGTCTATTCAGATAAAATTCTTATATTAAGTAATTAGTTGGTAAAGGCTTATTGTCTACCAGAGTCCAGACTAAATCAAAGAAAATACAATACAGTGCAGTTGATACCTAAAAGACTCTTCTTTGAAAGAAAACTCATTCAAAGTAATAAAAAATCTCGAAAGAGACCAATTACTTAGCCATTCCTTAGCCTACGACATTGTTCGAGCGACGCCATGCACAAGGTCTCCGCATACTAATTTCCTAAGTCAATCCTTCTCCGGGACGAATGGTAATCAGCGCCGTAGCGGAGATAATAATAATGATCCAAGTTCAAGTTTAGAGTCGGCGGTCGAACCCGGGACCATATATTAAGGCTGAGTCCGGAGAACAGGGATTAATGCATCATTCTACGCAAGGCGTGGAGTCAGTTGCAGCGGAGACATTGCGAGAGTCAGGCTCGGGGATTTTGGAACGAAGTTCATTATCGCGCGTTGCGAAAGGGCGGAAAATTTGGTAACGACACTTTTTGCCGGTAACGACACTTTTTGCCGTCGTAGTTTTTTTTACATAGAAAGCAAGCCAGAGTACTAGGATAGCAAAAACATGCGAGCGAGTGCATGTACTGCATGTTTTTGCTATCCTAGTACTGTCTGCAAGGAATTTCGTTCCATCCGGGTGTCCCTTGACACCTCTCAAGTTTTTTTTAAATTAAATAAAGGTCTTGGTAAAATTTGAGGATTTGTAAAGTTTTGTCATTGATATTTATTGGTTTAGTTGATACTTAGCGACCTCATATTTACAGCGTCTCACTAAGTGAGTGTTCACACTGAACTCGCGGGCGCGGGCGCGGGCGCGGTCGCGGTAAACGCTACATACACCGCGCGCGCGTTTTGGTGTGAACACTTTCATAGTAGCTCATATGTTTGATATTTCGCGACCGCGCCCGCGACCGCGCCCGCGAGTTCAGTGTGAACAAGCACTAACGTTTCTATCATGGATTGATGTAAGTAAATGTCTCTCAAACTCGAATGCAAACATCGCATCACAAACAGCTGTATCTAATATTTACGCAATGTGATATTCATTTTAACAGCATTCAATATAATCAATTTCAGGAATTTTACAAAAAAAATCAAATTATGTTCACGGCTAATACCTCGCTAACAAGAACCAAATTATGGGATTAAAGGTAATCAATACCTTTTCCATTCGAGTTTACTTACTCTTGCTTTTTACAGCAGATCAACCTCTGTATAATAAAAACAATGCATCAAAGATTTTTCAATCGAATTTTTCTACTCAAAAACACGATGACTATATTAACAAATGCTAAAACGTAGCAAAGAGTAATTATTAAATTACACCGTACCTATAGGAATGCATCGCGTTACTCCGCTTTCTCTCCGCTCCTGCTACCCGCTGTCAGCGGCGCCCCACGATCCGATGCACTCCCGCGTTGCCCTGAAGGAGATGGATTGCTCTCCTGAACGTTTGTTACCCTCCACCCATTATACATTCCCGCTCGATACCTAACTTTTTACTATATTGAAAAGTTATAGATAACTAGGTAGGAAGGTAGGTGTAGCTGTTTAGGTAATGTAAGTAGGTATATAACAGTTAATAAAAAATAAATGAGTAATAAATGAGTTTGTTTGTAGTTTTTATTCATGTCACAACTTATTTATTTTATGTAACAACATTAAAAAGGTCATGTTTAAAATAAAGCATTTATAAGCACTTAACAACAAATCCAACCTATTTAAAGCCCCCATCATAAAAATAAAAGGCTACGAACAAACCGCGTAACTTCACAAGAAACATACAAATAAAAACTTCACAAACCGGTAACAGTAAAACTCGGCTAAACTTAACAAATTAACTAGAACACCGAAAACAAACAATGTAACTGAAATCGCGCCACAACACGACATAATCGCTTAATCAGATGCTGAACTAATGAATAACGCCGTCCAATTTCTGATATTGCAAGAAGCACTGAGAAAAAGATTGCACTTCTATTAACACTTGCTTCGGAAATTCAATTCTGAAGTTCCTGTACCAGAGGAAAATCAGCCCTAACTTAATGCGTTACGCGTCAATTTTCCTTGACTGACATTCAACATGCATTCTTTCGAGTTTAATCTAAAGCTGAATCATTCCGAACACCGACAAGGAGAGAACACAAAGGCGTGTACAATTCGGGTATAAAAGAGAGAGATGGGTAGCATTTTGGTTGTGCTGTTGTCAATGTCTGGCTAATGCACGGTGCGTCTGCCTGGTGACGAAGATGGATGACTCTTCTTAAGCAGTTGAATGAGGAGTCCGCTAAGAAAAGGATTCTGTGAGTCAGTTCATGGAAGTGACCATTAAACATCAAATGGCATGATTTCTTCTTGAGTCAATTTACGAAATAAATAACTTTTGCCATTCAATTTGCAAATGATTATGCAATAAGAAAAAAGTTGGATAGAATCTTAAATAAAGTTTTAATGAAGAAGTTAATACAATATTGCTATTATGAACAATAAATTACCTCAAGACCCCCCTACGCTCTAACGACAAGAATTCAGTAATCTGTTTACATAATTGACATGTTTACACAAGCTATTATGTAAATTAAATACGAATTTGTTAATATACCTACCTATTCACTAATGATAGGTGGTGGAATAAGATTCACCGCCTCACCTATTTCTACCGTATAACATTGTCTTACGCAATGAAGAAGTTTCATGATATTGAAAATACCATATTCAATAAAATATAATTAAATAATAGACCAAAACTAGTAAATCAGTGAAAAATTTTTGAAAATCCATCAATAAATGGCTGAGATAGAAATACAAATGATTAAAGTTTACGTATTCTCCAACTTGTATGTGACGTCATCTAGATCCTCGCACGTATTATTTCTTTAGTCATGCGAGGGCCTCTTACTACATATAAAGTGTTAATTTGCCTAAAATTAATATAATTTAGAATGTGATAGATTAATTACGTGTCACGTTGTTTGCCCGCGATGGACTCCTAAACTACTTAACCGATTTTAATCAAATTTGCACACCGTGTGCAGTTTGATCTAACTTAAAAGATAGGATAGCTTACATCTCAATTTATAGTTGCAATATTGTTTTATTGCAATTTTTTTTTACAGAACGAAGTCTGTCCGGGCAGCTAGTTTTATTTAAATCAAACGCTAAATCAAAAGGTGTCTATTGCGAGAGATGGAACAGGTTTTGAGACGATACAAAATATTCTTGAAAAACGCAACTTCAAAGCATATTAAAGCATTTATTTCATATTCATGTTTCTTTATAGCTTAATTTTTATAATAAATTGTATAAAAATGGTAAACTTCTCCATTGAACTCGGCTCAATTATACAAGAGGTGATCACCTGTTATATTTACTAACAATAACTACCCTATCAATCCTAACTTCTACAGTCCGCTTTTTAACGACTGATAAATAACTGATTATGTATATACACTTAAATATAACACTTAAATTTGAGCTGGATCTAACGAGTAGTTTTTGAGTTATTTTGAAGTCGGTTATATTTTTCTTGGTAAAATTCATTACATTATGCTTTAAAAGAACAATGCTTCTTGGATGCGAATCTTAATCCTTAACATAGTTCACCTCCAATAGCGTTACAATAGCTTTACAATGCACTTCAATAAATTAATAATAACAGATTACGATTATTTAATCTGTAATCAAAATGGATGTTTAATTACGAGCCACTAATCCAATCGAACGTAGACAAAGGCAAACAGGTCTTGAAGAAAAGCACTGCACGTCGTACAAATCACACTCGAGTTAAACAAAGTTGGCCCAAGTCACAAGCTGGTGAAGACTGAAGTTTTTTCGTAGCACTGAACTTGGCTTTTTCAGTTCAATTGGCCTCGTTGGCATATTTACTGTTGGCCTATATCCTGGTTGCCCTTTTATGGTCCTCTATTAGTAATTATTATGTTTCATTTGGTTATATTTAGCCATAAGTCATAGTCACAGGACCATCGTAAATTGTTTCGTTTGGTCGTTCGGAAGTGGGAAGCCAATTAAGAAAGGGCTTTGCTTGTCATTGTTTACCTCCTAAGTCTGAAAAGACCCCCTGAGGAAAGTACCTTTGACGGCAGTGATCACTTATAAGTCTTTTCAGTACCCCTGACGGTGGTGATCACTTACCATCAAGACAAAAGAAAAAAATATTTGTATGTATCTACTTAAATGATTTGTATGGTAAGTAATCCAAAATGATTATGGTCTCAGCTACAATTAATAAATGTATAAAAAACATGAGTAAAAAACATTGTCGAATTTTTGCTTTGAAAACACTCGTTATTTTAAATCAAGTAATTCATTACTTGCCGGAACGAAAAAACAGGCAAATCGTTAATATTTCTTTTAAAATTTAGATCATTCGCGAGCACGTACGACAACTACGACGTATTTTTGCGCATCCTCTCGAAATTTCACACTGCCCCGCGAATACACTTGGCTGAACCGCCAAGGCACCACGTACACAAATCTACACCAATACCAATAATCTCAAAATAACCCCAAGCACGCAAAATCGAACATCTCTAAAGGAGACTGAGACAATTTAAAGCTCAAATAAATAAAATATGTCCAGCAAATACGATAAATAGTGCACGGATTAGTGCGGAGTAGCACGGACAGAAAGATGACAAGCTACAAACACTTGCGAATCACGAACTAACGAAATAGGATAAATATTTATCTGTAACATTAAATGTTTGCCACGGCCAGGAAATGAACCAGGCTGTTTTATACTTAATAAGCAAATGCTTGACTACAAAACCACCTCATAGAAAGCGGCAAATGGCAATGAAGTCATGGATGGTAAAGCGCATTAGCTTATAGTCTAACGCCCCAACTCAGAGTCACTTACGGTTACTTAATTCGCTCCTTAGTACAGAATTTGCGTGGTGATGCCTTACTAAGAAGCGATTTAAATAACCGTTAGTGACTCTGAATTGGGGCGTAAGAGCCGTATAAGCCGTATTGGAGGCGTTTCTGCACCTATCTGCTTACCGAAACAAAATTGTTTTATATCAAATATCTGACGTAAATAAAAGTATCGCGTATGGTTTTCAAAAAAAAAATATAATTTTGGCACGGATATAGATTATGCATAGGAAACATTAGCTAAGATCTGATCTTCGGAAATCCATAACCCTAAGGCGCTCCACCCACTGCACCGCACCCCGTCGCGGTGCGCGGGATGGCAGATTTTACCATTGTATGCAATTATGTCAATTTATATAGAAATCACGCCTAGCACAACACACTGCCGACGCGGCACCGCGCGGGAAATTGCCCCGCGCGCAGTTGTGTTATCCGTCGCTCTGCGCACCGCGGCGGGACGCGTCTTCAGTGGGTGGAGCGCCTAAAGGGCAAAATCACGGGTTAGAAGTTAGTTTTATGTACTAAAGTAAGCAGTGTGTAAGCGAACGAACTCGCGAGTAACAGCTAGTAGGTAATATTAATGAGTTAACTTTCTCTCCCGCTAGATCCCTTAACTTGCGCCGGCCAGGGAGCCAGGGAAGCGGGCGTCCTTGCGTTGACCACTCTCAGTTTCTACGACGAACCGGACTATCAATAGCTTACCAAGCTCCGTGTACGACTTCTGCGTATGTTAATTACTTTCTTAGTTACGTAGGGAATGTATTAGGGATAAGTGTTTGCTTCGGGTGTGCAGATTTATATTAGTTAGGAAGGTCTATGAGTTAATGCATTTTAATAAAAAAGTAGATTAAATAATAGTACTAAGTTTTTATCTGTGGGCTTACACAAATGAGACGTTAAAAGAATAAAAGATAAAATGAACATTACCCACAGCTCAACTGAGAATCGAACCCAGAACCCATAATTGCTAGTCTTTTTGCAATTACTATGCCTACTGACAACTAACAACCCTTGTTACACATTGATTTGATCACGTAAATCACGTTCTCCTTAAAAAATAAGTCTCGACGAAAGCTCTATGACCTAACAACATAATATTTATCCTGATATACTGAAAGAAGGGACTTAATTTTAATTACTCTAATTAAATAACAAAAGTAGGTCTTGAAATACTTACAAAGAGAACTTTCAAACGAAAAAAAGAGTACCCTCAGGAGTAGTCAATAAATAAGTAAAAAAAACAAATCCAATTAAAATCCTATCGTAGTTTTCAACTTTCTTCTTTTGTTTTCTTCTATTACATCATTTACTTTTAACAATTTCAATCAACTGATAATGTACATTCATGATGTAATAAATCTCTTTTACACAACCCTATTAGCAACGTAAAATGACCAGGAGAGCATAAAAAATGTGCACACATTTGTCAAATTATTGAAGCGTGATAAGTACAAGACAGTACATGATCAGCATGTGCTCAGTATAATCCAATTAAACCAAGTGATGGTTATTAACAACAGGCGATGCGACAACCTTCGATGGACGATCTGATTAACATCAAAGCTACAACATTGTTACAGAGCGATGTCTGTAGAGTGTAGCTATTGTCATCCTGTTAGAGCGATGGAATCTTGAAATTTAGTTATTTCAGTATTCATCACATAGCTCATAGCTAGGTGGCTTGTCGATCCTAAGTTTTTGACAAAAAGCAACAGCGGGCGCGGTCGGTACTTGGATGGGTGACCAGTAGTGGCAAAAATTTCTTGAGCGTTTCCGTCTTTCGAAGGCTACGTAAAACCGTTTGATCCCGGTTGTTATGTAGTTATCTTAAGGTAACAGTCATTAAGCCACCAATCCCTCCACCAATCCGCATTGTAGTAGCGTGATGGAGTATGTTCTAGGCATCCTCTTTCTCGTGCACAGCCGCGAGCAGAACACTAGTAACTAATTGTTGGTTGTGATGGTGATGATGATGATGATGACGGTAACGGTTGACACAAGCACTAAGCACTAGCCGAACTAGACGACGCGAGCTAATTGAGCGGCGGCAATAATTGCGCTTTTGGGGCTACTGACGACGATGTAATTACGCTACTATAGACATAGATACCGACGAACGCGTAGCGTGGATGAGACTTGCAGATAGAGAGAATTGAAGTCAGGTGTTAGAAAAATGTTAGAATAACAAAAACTAAAATGACTGTCTAAAATAAGATAGCTTTTTTAAGATTCCTAAGAGTACGTACCTAATAAAACATATTGAAATATCAGCTCATTTGTAAACTCCGCAAAAAGGAAGCCAAAATGAAAAGTTAAACAAAGGTCAGTCTCCGTAAATGATGACACTTGATCATTCATTTTATTTATGGGATAACCTGTATGGTGTATGTAGATTTATCTACAAGGTCTCGCTCGATACAATGTAACTTAGCAATAACGAAAAATTCATAAATTGACAGTGAAGTAAAAAAGTACATAGTTGTCATTTATATCAATATCAATTGATCTGGCATAACTTATAAAATAGTGCACATCAGATTGTCGGGAAAAATTATTGATACATCAATTTCTCCTAACAATCTGATCGGACTTGAACATTTTTTCTTTACACCAATAAGAATATATACCGGACAACAAGTGTGTTTATCAAATAAAATCCTCCGATTTCAGTTCAATCTCCTTTAAAAAATACCTTGTAACTTGTAACTTATTATTTTCATTATTGCTTTTACGCGACGTGGCGACGCGGCGACGTTGTATCGTTAAGGCGTGTCCACACTAAAGACAATGAGCTCGTATTGTCGGCGTCTTGATCGCAAGTGTTTACATACGTGAAGTGCGCCCGTACGGTGTACATCCGCTGACGTTGCTTGCTGCTTCCATTGTTTAAAGTTGTATACATGTTAGTAAATATTTAGGTATTTATTAAAATATTTTAATTAAATTGTATATATCAAAGGGGTTAGATAACTGATGCCTGAAATAATAATCATTTATCAACAATATTGATATCCTCCAAGTAACTTCATCTTAAGCTAGTTATTAAAGGTAAATTACAAAAATATAAGAAATGAAGCAAAATTCAATAAAATCAGATATCGCATGAAAAAAGTTTCACATAAGTTAGATTCATACAAATGAAATGAAATCTCATTAATCACCAACAAAAAACTTAACTACTATTACTATAATAGGTACAACAAGCTTTGATTTATTGTAGCTCTCACGATAACATTGATAAATAATTTAACTAATCACAATTAATAGTAAAACGGGGCTTGCTTTTATCATCCGAAACCCTCCTGAAGAGTAAAGCTTTTATCTAATTTCTAGTGACCAAGACATGCAGCGGGTGTACAGTACTCAGCGCACGCCTGCTACCATACTCTCGGTCCAGTTATTGACCTCTTTTCTCATTTTTTCATATATCATTCCATCTCTTTCTAGTAATAACGTAGTATTTCGGAGATTAATACGCAGACGTCTAATGCATATCATTACATAGAGTGGTTTTTCCAAATGCGTTCTACAATGCGACACGGCCAATTTACGTAGAACCGTCAATAAATTTTAAAGTTATGAATGTTATTTTTATTTTTAGACACACTATTATAAGTTTTTGTAAAAATACCTATCATCAAATTGTATAATACTACAGTTTTTCTGCGTCTTTGTCCGTAAGAATTTGGGAATTCTTCAAGAGTTGCGATTTGTTGTTTATAGCTTTTTGATAGTCACATGAAAATAACATTATTTAAGAAATAAGAATTACTTGGTAAAAGAGCTTACGCCACAACTCTAAATCACTAACGGTTAATTAAATCGCTTCTTAGTACAGAATTTGTAAGGTGATTCTTTATTATGGAACGATTTAAGTAACCGTTAGTGACTCTGAGTTGAGGCGTTAGAGACCTCCAACAGAAGGGAACTTAAGTCTTGGCCCTAACCTTCAGCTGAACTTTATGGATGTAGTCTTACTCCCTCAGAATATTTTATAGTAGTTTGAAAATGCATGGAAATGCACACAGACCGACTGACTTAAAATTGTAAGTAAAGATATAAAAGTAAAGTTAAGGCTATCAAGTACTTTTCCACAGCTTAGTTTTCTATCTGTAATGAATGAGACTAATGACGTCTTTCTGCGTAAGTTTTAAAATTATATTATGCTTTATTATAATAACAGTTAAACTTAAAACTTGTGTTAATTTCAAAAAAGTCGCAATAAGAAAAACAATATACGTAATACACAGAAGAACTTATTTTATGTATTTACGGTATTTTTATACGAAGCAGTAACGTCATGCAAATGGAGAAAGGTTGAGGTTTATTTTTGGGAGAAATGACGTCACAATTTTGGAAGGCATAAACAATAAACTGTATTTTATTTAAGTCGTAACAACTCCGTGTACCTGTTTTACTCGTATGTAAATAGCTGACTAACAAACATAATACCAACCGTAACATCTATGGCATTAGCAATAAGGCAGCCAGATGTAGGCTGATCATTTTCGAGACAGATCTAGGTGGAGTCGAACCGTAAGAACTCAACACGAATTATAACAAAAAATAAATTGATATTTGGATTTCAGGAGAGATTAAAATATTGAATAACCATTGACAATACTTTTTATTTGTTTTCAAGAGATATCCGCCACAGTATTTCAGTTCTCTAATATGTATTGATTTTTCTGAGGAAATTAAAAATCTCATAATTCACTAGTAAGAGGTCACGGGCTACTTTAAGGTAGGTTTTTTAGCACAAAACATTTGTTCTTTATCACCCAGAAAGCCAATTACTTATTTACGAAGCATCTTTCTCAATATCGACGGATTTTTCAAACAAACTTTCAAACCCTATTTAACCCTCTTAAGGATGGAAATTCCAAAAATACAGTCTTAACAATTGCCTGAGTTACGTTAACTCTGCGCATAATTTCAGCTTTCTAGCTCCAGCAAGGCTATTCTGTTTTGTAACTCGACAGCGGAATCCGCGATGAGTGTCAAAATTCCTTGCCAAAATTGACACTCATCGCGGATTCCGCTGTCGAGTAACAAAACAGAATAGCCTTGCAGGGATTGGAGCTGGGCGATGATGTCCACATGACAGGACTTTGCCTTTTATTCAGATGACACCTATGACAGAATTTGATTATAACATAAATAATTACCAACCATATATTTTGTCAATTGGTCTTATACTTATGTCATCTCCATTCATTTCGATGTTTCCTTAACTTTTGATTTGGATGTGTAACTTATTTATCATCTACATTCATTTCGATGCTTTCATAATTTTTAAGTTCGAAAGGCAAGCGTGTGCCATTCAGCACTTCAGAGACTACGTTAAGCCTAGAATAGGTACCGAAGTCTTTCGAGCACCTTAAGATTTCGACACAAATCTCTAGGCATTCTGAAGAAACACCCATACCTTGTAACAGGTTGCTAATGAGTTGCAACGAGGAAAAAAATTATAAATCTGAATATACAATGTTAGATAATTTAAATCTGAAGTTCTATTAAGTACTTTATAGTAATCGATTTTTTAGACAGTAACGCCAGAGTTCAGCTTAAGCTGGTGGGTAAAAGTGAAAAGTAAATAATGTGGTTAAATGTAGAGCTGCCTCGTGATTGAGTTAGATATGTTTTGTGGTTTTATTCTTGCCAGCATTTTACATAATGCATACGTTATAATGTTTTCAGATGAGAGTACGGATAAGAACAGAGTGCACAATAAATTTTTAACGTATTTTTTACCATAGTCGGATTAAACAAATTCATGTCAAAAGTAGAATAATATAAATAATTTAAAATATTTTTCGCATATGTCATTAAAATTTGATTGGATTTAAATCATGACTGGATGGAATCATTTAGCCCAATTGGTAGTATCCTTAACTATCAATGATAAATTAGTGCAGACAAGTAATAAATAAATAAATAATGCTTCAAACTCATAGCCCCATACTAGGATTCCGTGTCGTGGGTGCCATGGACAATACAAAGACACACACCTAGACCAAGAAGAAACAGAAGAAGAAGAATAGACATTCAAACTTATTCTTTCCGCCTCGCTGGGAATCGAACCCAGGACCTTTGTTAATGATTTTTAAATTTTGGTGTAAGCTTTTTACGAAATCTTCATACCACTTAAGGGTTTTTGATCTTTTCAAAATATTTATTGACGAATTTTCTGGCGTAAAAACTTGTATGATGACCGGATATCTTCTAGAACCAAAGCCAACATTGGATTGGAGGACAACTGGACCACCTCCACTGGATCAATTTGACATTTGAAGTGTCGAAGCTTTTGACGAAAAATAAATTGTATCATGACAAACCAATTCTGATGTGAATCAATGATATGATATGATACATTATGATTTGAAACATGTATTTTTAGGGACCAAAAAGTCACTATTACTACGGCAATATTGTTTTACAAAGTGACATTATTTTTAGGAAATAGCCAGCAAACGAGCTGACGATCCACCTGATGGTAAGTGGCTATCGTCGCCCATGGACATCAGCAATACCAAAGGCATCACCGATGCGTTGCCGGCCGAGAAAGAGAGAAGAAAAAGAAAGAAAGAAAGACATTAGTTTCAAATTGGTCCAGTAGATTAGTGATTCGACTATAGTGAAAATGGTCTATCACATCGCCAAACTTCATATAACGTTATTAAATTAACTTAATGTGAAATTTTAAGTCTGAAATAAAACACAAATGGATCTCATCTCTCGCACTCTAAAGCAATCCTTACTCCAAGATTTCAGTAAAAAGGTGAATGTTAGGAGAATGGAGGAAACGCTCCGTGATTTTCGATAGATACTCACCATCTTTAGAAAGGTTCAAATGAGTTTATAAGCGACCATACTGATTACTCAAGATACTCAATTCAATTTTTTTACAATAAAACTTGAGAGACATACTGCGGACCACTTCAGAAGTTAATTTACTAGTTACGCGTGAATGTAGGGCGCTTAGAGGTTATTAAAATGTTAATAAGTGGTGTTATGTATATATGGCAGAAGGGGTATGCTACGGTATTGGTTATTCAATAATATTCCTTTTATTTTGCACCATGATATATTTTCAGTTCTCCTAACTTTCACATCAACTCTACATTCTACATTATTGACAAGTCCTTCTTTCTATATTTCGTTTTTCTTCATGACATTTCATACAGGGCAGCTTCTACATTGACCGATCGTTAAGAATAAAGAGGTCTGTCCCTGTATCTTCAATAAAGATTCATTGCCTCGCGAACATAAAACGTATTTATATTATTATCAAATATCGATTTCAGGACGGAATTTGTGAGAATACGTATTGTTTTCAACCCTGTATCCGCTCCCTGTGGTCTCCTTGTTAGTTTTGACTTTGTCAGTGAGTCGTTTGTTCCTATTTCGAAATAAAATATAATTTGATTTTGACTTTGACTCTGACTTTATTAGTAATTGACTTCAAAAAAGGAGGTGACTTAGGTATTGCCAATCTGTTACCCAGCAGGTATAAAGATTCTCCTTCTATTAGGAGCATTTCAAAAAAACGCAGAATTTATATACAAAATTGAGTGTTTCAGTCCAATCAAATGACAATAGTTTTGTCAATCAAAACGTTAGTGACTGTAGCTGTGGAGCTGCCAAGCGCGAGCGGGGCTTAGGGAAACTGTTCCGTGAAATGACGACCGGTGTGGCACAATGGTTACCATGCTGCATCGCCGTGTCAAGGGTCTTAGGTTCGATTCCCAGCGAGGCGGAAATTTCAATGATGAGTTTGATTTTCTGTCCTCGGTCTGTGTTTTGTGTGGTCTGTGTTTTGTCCATGGCAACCACGAGTGTGAGGCTATGAGTGTGTAGCGTCATTTATTTATTTAAGCAGTCTGCACACTACAGCATACCAAACCGTGACCGTACTAGGAACATATCATACTAAAATATTACATGTATTGAAAAGTCACTATTCCCATTACATCATTCCTTCATCGACCGTGTTGGTCGATGTCGCGTCATGCACGAAGCGTCAAAAATTATCAAGGAAAATGTATAAGCACAGAAGGATATACTTATAAATAAGTAAGTATAAGTAAGTAAATACGGGCATAGAACGCCGTCTAGTCTGTCCGTTTCAGTGGACATAGAGCGTATGTTGCCTCCCGTGAAAGATACGGCTGATACTTACATAGCACGGTCATGGTTTGATACGCTATGTGGGGTGTCCTTAATATCGAAGTAACTAAACTCCAGTTAACGAGTACCATAAGAAGTGACCCTATAAGTGACAAACAAGGTCATCATTGATTTGATTATTATACTGAATAAATACTTCTTTTGGCACGATTGGAAAAAATATGAGAGTATTTTTATGACACGCGTGCTCACCGACAGCCAAAAAGTGACATGATGAATTGAACTGATAACTGATCCTTTTACAAACAAAAGTTGAAATCTTTAGCTATTTTTATTCTGTTACGACTAAGAAGTATAAACTGTTACATGCGTACATAAATACAAACCCCCTTTTTTATATTTTTTTCCAATGATATTTAAAAAAATATAAATACGTTATGCCCTTACAAATCAACCAAAAAATCTGTTCCAAAAAGAGCTACAACAAACATACGTTTATCTTTTGTTTCACTACACCAATCACATTGGTATAATACACGAAGGCATTTTAACGCTTTATGTCAAATGTCCAAGCACTTCTGACAACAACAAAAGCGTGCGTATCGTCTTGTATTGAGCAGAACGGTCAATTGCCTGTTCTTACGCTCTTCATCGTCGCGTCGCGCGGCGCGCTAGTGACATATCTACCTCTTTTTACATTATAATATCATTGTTACTTTCTTGTCCAGTAGTGCATGGCTGATACATGGATATGATATTGCTGATGTTCACGGGTGACTATAACCGCTTATCATCAAGTGGCCCCGTTAGTTCGTCGGCTAGTAACAGAAAGAATAACTAAATTTTATTTATCAGTCATACTATGATATTCCAAAAAGCATATAAAATCTAACCCAAGATTTCGTATTAGTAGTTAATATTGTGGACTAGAGTGAGCCCAACACTGGGCCTGGGGTTACTTCACTCGTCTCACATTTACACACGTAACCCCAAGTCCTGAAACCAATAAACTTTGAAATCAAAGCCTTTTGATGCAGGCTGTTGAATCACCGACTGTTAATTAAAACACGAGAGTAAATACACGCGGACACGCGACACTACACACTACGTAGTATGTACTACCTACTCATATGTGATCTGTAGCTGTAATGGAAAAATCACGGACCGATATTTTTTTTTTTTTTGTGCGGGTTCGATTCCGTTTAACAAAACGGAATCGAACCCGCGACCCTGACAACTGCGTAGTAGGATCGTCTCAACTAAAAGCTAAGATAAAGTCTCAACTCTCTAAGTTATTCACGGTATCTGACGAGACCAACTCTACGTAGAGTTATGTCAACAATAGTATTTGAACTATCTACAAAAGGTAGTAGCATAACTATAGCTAGAGTCTCAACTAAAACTAATTAGTGAAGCGCGCGTTGAAGTCTTTTCATTAAAAATAGAAAAAAACTCCCTCCATCCGAATTTCAATAACACATCGCATGAAAAATTCATGCACAAATGCACATGCAAATGGCGAAATTCCATGGATCTTCAAAAAGAACAGAACCGTTCGACACGTAAAAAATGTACTTGCATATCCACATCAGATTTTCGAGGCAACGTGGTAGTACCAATACCATTCCTATATATCATTCATTAGCACAGCTAGAATCCAATACGACATTTTTTACAATCCCCTGGCACAAAGAACGAGCGTCCTCCCCACACAGGCAAATACGACATACAAACAAAGCGCGCCTGTGTGGGTACAGAAAAACTTGAAAAAAATCCGACTGACCTGCGCACACATACGCGTGGCCGCAAAAAAAATCACTGACACAAAGAAAGTCTACCGAAAACTTCAATACGAACTTTTGTGCGCACACACCCTTACCACACGCACACATTACCGTGGCACAAGGAAGCTGCGGGAGTGTGTGTGAGTGCACCGCGTCCGTACGAGGGCTAAACTTAGCGCGCGCGTGTGTGAGCGCCCACAGTTGCAAGAGTCCAAAACTTCAGCGGGATTCAACGTGCATATTTCTTCGTGAACTGAATTAAACTGTATTTCTGGACGATAAAGTTCACGGTGTCCGGGCCGGGGAGAGAGTTACGACGTTCGGGGCGGCGGGCTGCGGCGCGGGTAGTTTTCGTATGAAAGTTAGTGGCGCGAGTTGGAAGACGAGCGCAACGGAGATATCGCCGTCCCGCTCGCACCACCCGCCGCCCGGGGCGGGGGCGCGGGGGGCGCGGCAGGGGCGCGGGGGTGTCGTGTCGCGTTGATGAACATTTTTCTCATTTTTTTCATTATTTTTACGCGAATCGTTTTTAAAGGGTTTCGTCATAATTGCGACGCCATCCGATTATGTCCGCGACCGATAAGCCGGGCTACTTAGCCGTGAGGGCTTGTCGTTCTAATTAGTCGATCTGTCAATAAGAAGAAGTCGCTGGAATTTTTTAAGTCCTTTTAAAGTCTCACGTCCTCTCATTATAATGTATCAGATAAATTGATTTAATGAATCTTACGGCGATACGTCATGTGAGATATTTCGTTTGAGGATAATAAGGCACTTGTAATGTGATCGAACTGAAACTCCTTACGACAACACAGCGCGGCTTTCGTACGCATGTCTCGAGTGGAACGCTTCGGCGGGAAACTTATTTTCCCGCGTTTTCTTCCCGCCTACATTTTCTACTACAAAGTTCAGCTATCTTATAAGAAACCGTCTAAACGTACCACGCATGCAACGCACTAATATCACCACTGATTCCTATTGAGTTATTTTTTCTTATTTACTACGAGTAACCGCCCTCGCTTTGCTTCGGTTTTCCTATTTTTTTACACCTTGGGTTACATTATTGGAGTTTTATTAAGGATCCCTAATTTTTTTTAAATATAGCCTATGTTCACCGGGGATAGTGTAGCTTTCTAACAGTGAAAGAATTTTTCAAATCGGTTCAGCAGTTTCAGAGCCTATTCAATGCAAACAAAAAATCAAATCTTTCCTCTTTATATATTAGTATAGATTAACATAGTAATAAAACAGACACAAGGAAGTCTGTAAAAGGCGTGCTGAACAAACTAAAAACAGACTATTGCTTGCTTGAGAAGAGAAGTTCAAAAAACACAAACACTCGACCAAGTGTTTTTACAAATTCAATAAAAACGCATGAAAAGCGCTAAAGTTTTTCTTAATTCCATAATAATCGAGGCGATCTGCAATCGGTTGATAATGAACGAATGTTTCAGAGCATCCTCCCGCCAGCAGGGGAGTAAAAAAACTCAGTCGGAGTCCAGTCTCGCTGTAGCCGCGGCGCGCGCCGCCCGCATCCAAAACGTTACTTTATTTTATTACGTGTTTCATTTCGCGTAGACTTTTGGACGGCGTAGTTTTGCGGCGCGTCATGTGCACCAAATTGTGACTTTGGACTCTAAAACAAAAATGGAACACCGTGAAATCATTTCGTCATTCAAAAACAATATTCCTCGGCAGATATTTTAAACAAAACCGCAACCAAACGCAGTTCAAACTAGATTATTTTGATTGGTTCCTTTTCGTTTTTTATTTTTCGTAACAATCACAAACTAATGCAGTCGACTGAGTTTAATTTGTCGTATCTTCAGTTATTTTTGTTTTCGAAACTGTAACAAACTTTGGAGAAACCGTACCGCCAACCACCAACCGCCAGAACGATAGAAGTCGATAGACCGTCAGAGAAGGGAAGAGAAGATGGCGCTTGCTTCTTCTGTGAGCCTCTACTACTCCATAGTACAGCGAGCTGCTAGGCATTACTTGGAAGACTATTGTCACACAGGTACGTGCAATGCAACGATACTTTGACGAACTAACGCAGAAAAAAATAGCTAGACAATGCAAACACATTAACATACGACTCAGACATTAGCGCTAAACGCAAAATATTCAAGATGCGTTGCCATGGCAACGATAAACATTATTAAACATATTGCGCAATCTTTCAGTAATTATCCGTCTGCTTCATCTAGTTAAAAACGTCGCCAATATTTTTCTAATAAGAAAATACCAATTAAAACGTTAGCCTCTAACTTATTTTGTTCTCCATACTTATCCCTTGTTTAAGCAACTTTCCTATTAAAGCTATATAATATCTATCAGTTATTTAAAATAAAGTTTATTCTTTCGCAAAACAAAAGTTATTAGTCGAATAACTTGGTACTCGTAATTACAAGCTAATCAGAATGACTGTAGAGTATACTACATTAATAAAGCGGCCATTACATATTTAAAAGTAAAATTAAGTATTCAGGAAACAAAAAAAATAATCCAATAATGCGTTGTCTATGGAGCTGTCCTGAAAGTCAGCGTCGGACCTCCCTATACATACAACATCATTGGCGTCGGAACATCAAGTCTACACTTATTACAGCATTGTGCATGCGTTTATGCGTGAAAGAATAATTAAACTATTATTGTTTCTTTATTACGTTGTAATAAAACTTTTAAATATCTTCTTTAAATTTAGTATTAAATGTTAATTAATCCTAACAATTATGACTAAATACGATCGACAATCGATTGCCTCTTTCATTACAAACGCATCACGTATGAACTTGCAACTCTTACAAGATCGTTAATTTACTTAGATAAATTCTGTACGCTTACATTATTATTAACAACAACAATTTATTTAATAATACTCCTATAACTTATTTGTATTGAGTGTTTGATAAATATTGTCTCTTAAAATTATCCTTTAAAAGATACAGAAAACTTAGGAACACAATCTGATGTAGAAACCATTAATATTCAAATTCAAATTTAAATTCAAAATCATTTATTCATGTAGGTATCATTGATAAACTTATGCACGTCATTTTTTTAATTTACCAGCTTTTCGCAAAGGTGCTTTGTCATGGAGGAGAAGAAAAGCCGAATGAAACTCCTCAGCACATCTTTTAAAAATAAAATACATTGGTATATTTCTTACAAAAAAGTATCACTAGCCTGTACGGAACTGGTAATAAAATTAGTTACCTTTGAAGAACTATCTATTAAATAGTTAAATGGCTTTATAATAATAAATTTTTTTTTTGACTATGACCTTAAGTTTTACCAATGATATTATTCATTATGAAAGCTCTAAAGCTCTATAATTTGTAAAATTATAAGTTCGCGCCTATATAAATTAATATATTTACGTATACCGGTATTATATTTTTTGGATTTTTTCGTATCTAACTGTGGCATCTTACCGATAACTTTTGTTTTCGATGTATATTTATTTTTAACATTCATGAAAATTGAAAAATAGTGCTATTAGAATGCTTTGGCTAAATCGGTTTCTCTGTGACAGACGATAGAACATTTTTCCTATTTCCTACGCTATTTTCCTACGCTATTTTCCTACGCTATTTTCCTACGCTATAATTACTTTGAATTTTAAAACACAAAAAAATTTTGTTCGGATATTCTCTATAGATTTTGAAACCAACCAACCGATGTGCCCCAAACTGGTTTCATTTAAATGACAATAAGCAAAGATGGTTTGTGACCACTAAAACAATGCATTAGGCACATTTTTGATTTTCGACTTTTCCTATACAATTTTTTTAGCGTAGCGGAACACGCCGGGTAACACAATAAAAATAGTAACACAATATAAAACAATAAAAATATCACACATCACTATTGACTACTATATTACTAATGACTTGTTAACTCGCTAATCAGATTAAAGTTCATAGTAAAATCAATAGTTCAAGTTAGAAATATTTCTTCTTTACCTTTTAAAGCTTACTACATTATGTTTTCCGTTTCTCTATTCAACCACGAATTTAATATTCAACCACGAGTAAATTGTTAATATTCATTTCTTTATACTTTCCGGACATTAGAACCTAGACATTGTTTGGGTGGATGCTTTTTTTTTGCTTTTTATGTATCGCGGTTGTATGTCCCCTGGGATGATGAACATTTGTGATTTCATTTTGTGGAACAACTTTTTCACGGATGAAGCTGCGGGTGCAAATTAGTTTAATATTCATATATCCGCATAAAAAATTCTTTACCGATAAAAATATCGCGAGGAAAACTGCCCTTAGCAATTGAACGTTTGAGCAAAACTAATTCAATTTACTATGAGTAGGTATAACCTAATATGAAAGCGAATATTAATCTTTACAAAGTTAGTGCGCTCACCATCTTACCTTCTGCGCCACTTACCATCGGGTGGGATTGTTGTCAAGCATTCACTTATTTTTTGTAAAAAAGTAGAGCAATTATAGTCAATGATTATTATTTAATAAATTACTGCATATATAAATTTTTCTGTTTAATTCTTTTGAACATGAGATCTATTCTAACTTTATAACGTTCTCAAAGTTGATTTTCTGTCTATCTAAAATCAAATAGCATAGTGACAATTGTTTTTACCTTACACTGAAACCCATCTAGCATTAGGAGAGTTATATCTCCATTAATATTTATACTCTACTGCGGTCGTTTGCATCTAATCCAATAATTTCTAATATTAACTATTGAATACTTAAGCACGAAGCAATTACAAACAATATTATGCCATTAACGTGCGACGAGCGGTTTGATACAAGTTTTTCTGTTGTCGAAGAAAGCTCAAACTTTCCTACATTATGAGGACTGCAATTACCGACATAAATACAATTTAATAAAAACTGAACTGTTTAAGTGTAGTATATATACCTCTTTTTACTAAATGTCTACAGTACCTAAAAGAAAGAAACATATATGTATGTCATTCGTTACTTATTTTATTCTTTGTCAAATATGTATGATTTTTGAGTTGAATAAAACCAATATTTCCATTGGTTTTGGCTTTCTTTATAACATTAAGTATTGAGGTATAGATTGAATGAGGATCACCAGATACCAATTATAAATACGTTTATCTTAACGCTTGTTTTCTTTTTACGAAATACGAGTAACCACCCTCGCTTTGCTTCGGTTTTCTTATTTTTTTACACCTTGGGTTATATTATTGGAGTTTTATTAAGGATCCCTAATTTTTTTTAAATATAATATAGCCTTTGTCACCCAGGAATAATGTAGCTTCCCAACAGTAAAAGAATTTTTCAAATCGGTTCAGTAGTTTCGGAGCTTATTCAATGCAAACTAACAATCAAATCTTTCCTCTTTATAATATTAGTATAGATAAATACAAAATAAAAAGATTTCGAAGCCTTAAAAAGTAAAATACTTGTTTTTTACCCAATTTAATTGTATAATGCCGGTTGTTTACTAATTTAATTTATTTGTTTTCTTTATAATCACGAGGGACATTAAGTTATTAGTATCTATGTTAAAAAATCATTCTACTTTGTATAATGCACATGTGTGTAAGAGCAAGGTAAAGCTTCTTTTTCAGCCGGTAACGCATTAGTGATGGTAGGAACGGTGTTACTGTTGTGGTACGAGTGGTACGACTGAGGTTATCTACATAGATAACATTATTTCATATTTCATTGACATTATACCCTACATTGCGCGTACCCTGACACGCACTTGCCCGGTTTTTTTCTTAAAGTTAACTATTGACTTCACACAGTATAGGTACTTTAAGTCACAACTAACAAAGAAGAATAATGACCCTCGAATACAATATGAAATCACTGAGAATTACTAAAACCATTCGTTATGGTTAAATGTTTTAAGTAAATCAAGTAACCCATATTGAATAGTTATTAGGGGCATGGTAGACAAACGGCCCTATCTACTTTTTCTCAATTCATTTATTTATTTAAGATTTTTTATGATAAAACTTACCATTACAATACAATTAGCACGGGCACTTTGTAATTTTGTATTTTCACAGTAATTAATTTAATTTAAACAGAATCAGTTCAGCTTAGTTAATTACGATAGATTTTTAAGTTATAAAGTGGTAAAAAGTGGCTCCAAATGGTTCCTGTAACATTACACAGGGGTGCTGCTCGCCTGTTCTCTTTTCTTGGCTTGAACTTGGCTTGACACGCTCCCGCGCGTCTAAGTATAAAATTATAAATCAATAGTCGTTGTTTGATAACTTAAATCATATTAAAAGCTTTACCATAAAACTTACCGTAAAAATGATTGCATCGCAATTAAATGTGAGTTAAACTGAGATTACAGAATAACAACCGAAATGTATTAACGTATGTAATTCGAGTTACCATGTTGACTGAGCTTAGGTCTTCAGATGTTTCGAAGTCGTAAGTCGTTCGGTCCTTATGAGCCCGACGGACTTTGTCGTAACCGGCCCGACAAACCTGTTGCCGGCGGGTTGTCGAAACCAGTTGCAACGATAATCGCACCGACGCGACCGACGTGCGTTTATATGCAAATGCGGCGCATCTCGAAAGGTCAAGGTCGAGATAGATCGCGAACTTGTGCTTGACTGTGCGCCGTAATGGCCGGTTAGCTTATTGTTGGTAGGGTTGTCGCGACAGGGACGCACAGAAAATATTCTCAAAAAAAAAAATTCAGTCGTGGCTGAAATTAATTCGGGCTTTATTTTTGTTTATTTTTTATTATTAAATAATTTTATTTATGTATAATTGGAAAACGAATTTTCCCCTTCAATGACATTTTTCACGGAATATAAAAGAAGGCACGGCAAATTATAGTTATTTACAAACCAAGTCTGATAATATCCTTTTCATCAGAATAATACCTACAATTAAACAAGATATTAAGACCATTCAGATAACAGTTTAGATTGCTATCAAAATTTCCTTAAGCGTCTCCTCAATTTAATTGTCACCATAAACATCATTCAAGCAGTATTATCTGTTATAATAGTAAGTATTGAAATAACAAAAAAAATATTGAAGACAACATAACGCCAATTAATAATTTTGAAATAAATGTAAAAAGCCACGCCGTTTAGACTATTAGGTACTACACTAAAATGAAAGAATAAAGAACTATCGCATTAGTTTTTCAGCGTCGACAACCCTAATGCATGTCAGCACTTTAGCCGGCTTCCGGAGACCCAGTAGTTCGCGATTACTGCCGTTTTGTACAAAGTTTGCATACGTCGGCTCACATTACACAAGTTCACATGCACTTAGGATTTTCCACACCATAGATTTATAGTCAACAAGATTCAGTTCCTTTTCAAATATAAATTCTCCATCGACTCCTTCCATCAACACGTCCATTCCAAAAAGCATTAAAATGTATTTCATATTAACTTAATAAACATTTCACATAGAGCACATGTTGAAGAAATCTACAATGACATAACCATCAATCAATAGAATATATAGCAATAGGGATGAGCGCTATTCTAAATTTAAACGCTGTTTAGTGTGTGTCAGTTATCACGACAGGTTACTACAAACTAGATTTTAAAGACTTCTAGGACATGAGTTTCATAAATAGAGATTATAGTACCAATAAGTGCTCTCTGAAACTGTAGAACAGAGTAACATTCCAAATTGGTTTATAAATGAGAAAGTTCAGAGACTTCTGAAGTAACATGTAACAGGTGACGACCCTGTAGCCTAGTTGGTAGCGACCCTGCCTGCGAAGCGAGGGGTGCCAGGTTCGATTCCCAGCCGGGACAGATATTTTTGTGATAGATAAATATTTGTACTCGGGTCATGGGTGTTATTGTGATGTGTTATATGATATGTGTAGCCCGTGATACCCGCGACACAGGTAAATAACCTACTGCGGGAGTATGAGTGTATAAGCGTTTAAGCATTTAGCGTTTAAAAAACGTTAGAAAAATACAACCGAACTGAAAACCTCCCTATTTTGAAGTTTTCTTCGTCTAGTCTTTGAATTTTCAAAGACAATAGACCTAAATTATAATGTTAATTCTTCCCCAAACCGCGTTATAACGTACCAAAACCGTTTTTGTACCACCTTATTATTATCTGTTCTTTTATCCGAGATTCAATCGAGAACTCGTTATTGTTTCCCAATAAAAGATCCAAATCTAGATCAGAACAGCACAAATTGTTCGTGACACCGACGCAGCCGTAAGCCGCAAGCCGCAGCCGCACCGGCAGTTCCACTTCACGCTACGCGGTAATCAGGTGTTAATATCTCGGTACGGTCGAAGATTAGTCAATTATGGTCCATAGAAATCCGGCAAGTACTTGGGAAGTGCGTAAGGTTTGGGTTCTTCGAGTTGGAACCGTTCCGACAAGGTTTTTAGACGTTTTAACGTTTGATAGATGTAACTATACCAAGATAAAGCCTAGAGAAGCCTATAGAAGGCATTAAAGGCGGCTTCTTCACGAGGGATTCCGTGAACCTTATTATTTTTTAGCACTGATAAAATGTGTAAAATTTTGTAAATGTGAGATTTTGTTTCTGAGAATGTATGGAAATTGTTACTCTTTAACGCAAAAACTACTGAACAGATTCTCGTGTTTAACACACAAATAGACCATGGTCTGGAATAACATATACATATAGGGTACTTATTATCTAAAGCTAGTAATTAATATACCTATCGATATAGCAAGCTTGATGTACCTATATTTTGGTTATATGAGCAAAAGAGTATAAAGGTTATATCGAGCTAGTTAAATCTGGTTCGAGGACATTATGCAGGTTTGTTCAAATATTTTCCTCGTCTTATGATGGACTGGCATCAATAATAATTAGAACTGGTATATATGTATAACAAAAAACATACGAGTATTAAAAAAACAGTATTTTTAATTTATGTAGTTTTTAAATGTTCAACTTCAACCCTCCAAAATATTGTAAAAGAATAACCTACATAATGTGTTTTCAATTTGGATTAAGACTAAGTTATAATGTAACGAGTAACATAAAATTGTGACAATTGCTGTGAATACAAGTATTAAATAAATAAATAAATAAATGTAGAAGTTGACTGAAGACCCTTTTGAAACTCTTAGTGCCACCAACTGGGATATACTTTCGATATTAATAATTTTAATTGAGTAAATTATATGAACGGAACCCAACTATTTTCGAGCGACTCGTAGTCTGCCAGTGTAAAGTAACTAGCGGTCAATTGTCTGCAATCACAACTAGAGCTGCAAGCCGTGGACTGTATCATCGAATTAAAGATATAATTGGAATTACCTGCCGGTCTACTTACAACCATTTTGGCTTCAAACCATTTTCAATATATTTCAGGGTATGGGTTTCTCGTCGTAATTTAGGGGGCCTGGATAGGAGGCCTGACAGACAAAAATATAAAATTGGCTGACAAACAGAAGAGATATAGAACTGCCTTAATAGTTTTATAAATCATAATTATAGATCTTCAAAGTACTCGTATATATATCCTAAAAAATTTCAGAAAAATATACTTTAATTAGGAATTTAATTGTGACTTTACTTAATAAGGTACATTTAGGTGATGTGTTTCATGGCAAAAAATAACAGCATATAGAATAAAATTTCAGTTTTAAACTGATTGCCGCACAAGTTACCTCTTATCGTAGAATTACCCATGTAACAAATCTGATGAGTTTTTTGTTTGTTTGTTAGAACGCGAATGCCACTAGGTATTAAGTCCGCCCATGTAAAAACCTGTTCATAGGAATTACATAAAGAATTAATAAATAAATAAACGCACTAATAACTGAATTTGAAGAATTATTTTTGTGTATGATAGCCAAATTCGTGAAGAAGGCTATATCGCAAGGACTTGCTTCAGAGGCACGGTATATCCGAAGCAAAGCGAAGGGTTACTACTTAATAGTACTTAGATGCTTCTACTACTATAGTACTACTACTTACTACGTAGTACGAAGTCTCCGCATTATAATTGTATTGTATTTAATTACTTATATCAAACCTTTATCGACTGTACTCTTAGCACGGAATTGTGAGTGTTTATTACTCATTCCATTTTATCTATGGTAATAAAAATTAATATTCAATTCACCGGACATTTAATACTACTTATCACATTGCTATATTCTCATCAACGTCACTTTCATCTGATAATGATGTCACTATGAACATTCATGTATTTAGAATAATAACGTGTTTTATAAGCTTTATTGATCCAGTCTCCAGTCTCACGGTTGCTGATTCACTCATGATGGTCCAACCGGTTTTACTTATTTGATATACACGAAGATGGGCTTTAGGAAAGTCAGTCTATTTGAAGTTCTATTTGAAGGATCAGGGTTGACCGCTGAAAGCTTAAGGAGTGAATAGATTGTGGATAACCTAAGTTGGAAGTTTGTTGTACTACATACCAGTTGGAAGTTAGTATCTAAAGATCGTTATCTACGTTACGTTGAGAGTCAATAACAGCCCGACATACGACCATCCATTTGTAGTTAACACAGACGGTATGGAAGACTCAGTTTGACTGGAATAGCTTGCCTGCGTTAGCATTTCCGCTCACCTATAATAGGGTCTTTGAAAAAAGAGTACATAGGTTTTAACTAAGTTAGTACCCTTACCTACTAGTATTTTTCACCACTTAATATCAGGTGGGAGCAATCAAGCATTAACAATCAGATGTAAAAACCCGGGACCAACGGCTTTACGTGTTCGATTCCGTCAATTCTGTGCCATCTTCTGTGTTATCTCACGATAAATTTGGCGGAGCTCTGGGGTCCTTTCAAAGGCATACAAACGATCAAAATTATAGTAACTAGCATCTATACAAAACTATAACTTTCTGTACAAAATATAAGTTGTTAAGCGAAGTTATCAGGGTCGTCACGATGAATGTTATTTGGAATAAAAATAAATCCCCAAACGTATTGAATGCGGACAAAATTTTTCATGTTTTTGTCTTCTTATTTTCAACAACATTCCTTTTTCCGATAACTATAGGTAAAAGTTGTCCGGTCAAACTTCGTCGACAGTATACTTCATCAAGGTCTCAGTTTACGGAACTCGCACGCGTTCACTCAAATAATATTATTACATTAATCACAAAATCCCTCGCTAGCTAAAAACCTGCTCTTTAATGGAATATTGCGGAAATCCACGTATTATTTATATCATGCAGGCAATAAGTGCAATAACCTACTGTGTGATTTACTTTACAATTGGCTTGAAAATTATTACAGTGCTTTGCGTATTATTCTGAGTAATGTACCGGGATATGCCAGTACGCCTTCTTCGATGTTTTTCGTATTTGTCACTAATACAAGACTATTATTATGATAAGAATGTAATAAAATACAATATATTCTTGTTGTTTTTACGTTATTTCGTTATTATTGGCTCTCCAATTATCTCTCCAATTTAAAACAAAGTATTTCATGAATCTTACTTTATCCATTGTGGTCGATTGTAGATTGTGTACTTTGCTCACAAATGCTGAGAAATTTAATTTCATTTTTAATATTTTATTTGACCATATAATATACACCGCACAAAGCAAAATAGTTTGAGAAACGCTGTCCATTTTTCCTTTGCCAAAGACATTATTTTAATTAAAACAGTGTAATTATTGAAATTATAATCTATGTTATCTCGTAATAAGATAATGAGAATGAAATAATAAGTTTATCTAAGTAAAAAGCAAAAAGTAAATTAAGCTGCACTCCAAATACTTGCTTAAAATCTGGAAAAACCCCAAAATGCTAAATGTAATCTGCAGAAAATGACGTACGATATAAAATAAGAGTCACGTCACACGTGCCCACACGAGTAAATCTAACGGTAGCACACAGACTTGTAATTGTGGTTTTTGCCTCAATTTAAAGGCAATTTGGAACTGTCTGACTTCACGACTCTTAACTATTCTTTAATATTGCTTGAAGACGCTTCCCAATTTCGTGGAGTTTTTGTTCAGAAACATCTCAATCATCTTCATTGAATGGTAGAAGTTTTTTTTAATATGATTAACAAACAGACGATGGGTCTTCTACGCCTTTAGATGTTACGGAAGTTTATATGAAACTAGTATCTGTAGCGCAGATAACTTTCGTCCCTTATTTAACCCTTTTAAGGATGAATTGATGATTTCCAAAAAAAAACAGGTTAAATTCTCTGTAGCCAAGACGATGATGATCTGATCTGAAAATATGATGACTCTTTGGGCATCATTATAATTATAACATATCGAGAACATTTTGTATGAAAAAAATACTCAAATTAAAATTAAAACGAAAGTTATTCAATAAATAGTCCAGGTGTACCTGCTATAATTTTGCGTGATAACCTGTCATTTAGTAATTCAGCTGTCTAGACGTTTTTAGGCATTCCACCGCGCCTAGATTTTCCTTTGTTTTCTAACCGAAATGTTTCAGACATTCGTGACACAGGTCGACAGTTCGCACAAAACTGCTAATTTTGGAATCTTTTAAGCAATTACTGACGATACGAAACAGTATTATATTATATTATTTATTATTTAATATGTGATATATTTATTTGTTCGATGAATAAGGAAGCGATAAATAAATAATGATATCCTATAAAGTATAAACGCTACACATTTATAGCCCCTAACTAGGAAACCCAGTATGATTCAAACTCATAATCCAATTTCCATCTCGCTGGGAATCAAATCCAGGACCCTTTGAACGGCGATCCGGAATTATTACTTTATTAATAATGACTACATGACAAGCATCAGCTTTCGATTAAAAAAAGAATCATCAAAATTGGTTCACTCTTTTTTGCTTTTTTGAAGCAATCTTAAACAATTTTTCACTATAGCGCGACTTAACCTTAAAACGTCTCTATGACAACAACAACTCCTAGCTCTACAATGGAAGGCGTTCAGTCACGTGTAGAGTCACGGTGTACAGTTTACAAACAAACTACTCCCGTGATTACAGCTTCCGGCGCGATATCGACTCCACTTGGCTTTCTACTTGTGTTGTAAGTTCAAGAAACGATTTGCTCTTGTAAATTGTTGTCACTGGAATTAATCGGTTGTAACTGGTTTCAGTAGATGTAACAGGATGAAGACTGTAAAGAGTAATGGTGGTCACTCACGGTCAGTCCATCGCGTCAAATGGCGTGATATACAGCCAAAATTTGATCGTGAATGTGAAAAACTGATGGCGTGATAAAAAAATCTGTATGTCAAATCGCGCCATTTTGATATATGTCATTTGGCGTGGCTCCAAAAATGACGCGATGGACTGACCGTGAGTGACCACCATAACATATATAAGAGTATTTAAGTCCAGTTTCAAAAAATTGTTTATAAATTATGATCACAACTACGGTCGTTTAACTGTCCCACCGTTGGGCTCGAATCCCTTACCAAAATACGAAGCTTGAAAGCTTTTTCCTCATGAAATTGTTAGTCATAAAATGACATATGTTTTTAATATAAAAATACTACTACAGACTATCTACTCTACTTCGGTAATTTCACTAAAGAACCCTAAACATCACGTGTAGAGTCACACCGCTTGGTAGAGTTTACAAATACTGCCGCTTGTTATAGCCATGTCCGGTGATAAGTTAGTTTAGTTAGTTTTCACATTAACTTGCCATTAGCATAATTATATGGATCGCCATGGCCCACGACTTGCCATTATTTAATTACAAATATAAAAAAATATTATGAATGTATTTGGTAATATTATAAATATTATTGGTAGGCCCAAAATATAAGTAAAAAATAAAATCAAATGAATGTTACTTAAAAATATTGACAGCACAAGGGCAATAACATGACATTAGGGTGTCTGCACACTAAAGTAAAAACGATAATGAAACTGTTCAATGCAGTAAAAGTTACACGTTTTAGTGTTATTGGATTATTAAGGCAGTCGTCGATACTGTCGTTAGAGACACGTGCGCGAGCACTGTTTATAAACATTGCTGTAATTATACAGTTATGTTCAGTGGGAAATGGATAAGAACGGTTTGTTCTATTTGGAACCAGGTTTAGGCCCTTGCTTTGCTTCTAGGAACTTATATTTATAAAACACACTTGTCAGAATGATATTTGTTACTCAGTTTGAGCAGATTGTTTTTTTTTAATTTTTTATCTCTTCTTACGTTACACATTTTGCTGATTTTTCTGGTTTTATGATGTATCTACATTCAGAACATAAGCTTCAGCAGACCACATTTATTGCTTGTTTGTTTGGACTTGCACTTATGTCAATTGTAACACATTAGGTGCTCTGTATGGTAAATGTATGTTTGTTATTTTAATAAATAAATAAATTTTCGTACCCAGTGTTATAATAAAACTAATATTATATAATTATGTGAAAAGATAATAATCCCTGCTAAGTTAGAACTAACCGAACGCTGCGATCGCTCACGTGCGTCAATATTTGTAAACGTGAGTGTAGTAACACCATTAAGCTAGCTCGCGTGCTTCGGTTATCGGTTATCCTAATCAGGGTTGTCGGTGCTAAATAATTGAGTAATAATATTAAATTAATATTTAAAAAAATACCTCGACAGTTTTGTTTATACTAAACATAGCGATTAAGTCACCTTTCATACAAAAAAAAAACTAGATCAAAGTGGGTTCATCCATTTGGTAGCTACGATGCCACAGACAGATATACAGATTCACAGACACACAGATACATAGACACACAGATACACAGACACGTCAAACTTCTCCATCCCTCTGTTTTCGTCAGGGGTTAAAAATTAATAGAAATCAATTTTACACTTTTGAAAATTCACATTGTTAAATATTAAATGTATAAAAACACTAAAATGCGGCTTCAACCCGATATTTAATCATAAATACTTATAAATCTGTGCATAAATAATAATTCTTATAATTATGCACTACAGTCCGACTTTATACTGCAACGCATCTAAATAAAAAAGCTTAAACATGGTTGAATTCACATAACTTACTTTACAGCATGGAAGGAAGATAGGAGTTTTCCTCTATACCTATAAACATATTTAGTTATTTGCAAAAAAAAAGTTTATGTCAATGTAGCTCTTACGTCATCAATGTGTACTAAATGCACAGACCACATATTTCAGTATTTATAAAATATATTCAATAAAGTCAATATTTTTTGTCTCTTAGTAAACTTGAAACTTTTTAAATCACAATAGTTCTGATGTGGTTTTCAGTTTCACCTTTATAAAAAGTGTAATTTCCGTCTTAACTTGAGCGGAGCGGATAAGTAGAGTAAGTCCAATATAACAAAAGTTATAAATGAGGGTAGTCGCGGAACACAAAACAACCCTTAACAAAACTTGCCGAGAAGTTCGGAAGCCGTAAGCATCTTGCTCGTGACGTCACACTGCGTAAGGGTCGGCCACCCTTGCCCTTGTAGCCTAGTATCATTACTCTTTAACAAACTTTATTTTGTGTTAAGCGTATTTATGTTTCTAAATAACAATAGATATAATTGCATCCGATTAATACGCGGGTAATTTGGTAAAAGTTTTATTTTTCACTTTTTATAATATTGTCTAATCACTCCTCTGAATTTGGTAAATTTGCTTTCTATGTAATCTATTGGAAGCCATACTACTCCTATCTCCGTAACACTTGCACATATGACGTCTACATTTGTTTCTGATGGAGATGACTACTTCTAATTTCTAAACCTCTTGTCTATTGCCAAAACATAAAGAAGTTGACAGACCGTGGACAGTATGTACATCCGTAACTACAAATGCGTTCACTGGTCGATTAGTACCTCCTAGGCATATAAATATGTATGCATATGTGGGAGGCAATGTTTTATAGGCATTTAATTTGATATCTTTTAGATCCTGAATTCCATGAGTTAAACTTAGGGTAACAAAGTTACAAATGGAAAATTTAGATTTGTCGGTGTTAAAAACTTTCTATGTATTTCTCTGTCCTCTCAATACATGCACAAAACCACAAAGCAATTAGGTTACTTAAGGCGTGAAATCATGAAAACAAATAAACTTTCACATTTATATTTAACGAGTAACTGCCCTCGCTTTGCTTCGGTTTTCTTATTTTTTACACCTTTTACATTATTGGAGTTTTATTAAGGATCCCTAATTTTTGAAAATATAATATAGCCTATGTCACCCGGGGATAGTGTAGCTTCCCAACAGTGCAAGAATTTTTCAAATCGGTTCAGTAGTTTCGGAGCCTATTCAATGCAAACAAACAATCAAATCTTTCCTCTTCATAATCTTAATATATATAAATTACGTGTCACGTTGTTTGTCCGCGATGGACTCCTAAACTACTGAACCAATTTTAATCAAATTTGCACACCGTGTGTAGTTTGATCCAACTTGAAAGATAGGATAGCTTAGATCTCAAAAAAAAAAAACTCTTGACAGCACGAAGTCTGTCCGGGCAGCTAGTATTAGTATAGATTAGCGCTCTGCGCTCAGCTTTGCTCGCGTTTTCCAGGATAATAAATACCCTACGTTGTATTCCAGATGGTCTACATGTCTGGTAAACTTCATGAAAATCCAGTAACTTTTGCGTGAAAGACAAACTAAGATCCATACAAAGTTTATTAATAATTTAGTAGGATAAACATGAGTTTGCGTCAAGTTTCAGGGAGCGTTAGGACGTTGCGTAAGGGTGGCGCCGCGCCCTTGAACTTGGGGCTGGCGACCTTGCCCCGATGCGGGTCAATACGCACCATCATTACTTATTCCCCGACTTGCCTGTGCCTGTGTGCCTGTGTGCGACGAGCCTTGCGTTGCGTTGCGTTGCGTCACTTACAAATATTGTGTGTGAACCACGTGTTTCGGTTGTAGTTTTCGGCGTTTGACTACGCATGTTGTGATTTACATTCGGGTGTACATTGTTATTAATTACGGATGGTTTTGACAAAAACAATTTTCAATTAATTACTCATGTATTTATGATTATTTCTTTGTTTTAAAGTAATATTTTTTTTTAATAACTGTAAACTTAATATTTTTTAATTGACTATTATTAATGATCAATTCACAATGCTTGTTCTTAAAACTAGACTGAGCCAACACAAATTTATAATATTTAAAAATAAAATAATTTTAACCCTTCTCTAAGCTCCATCAATCTACTAACATATGCAACCCTAACTTATACAATAAAACTATTTGTCTATTCGGCTAGACAACCCAACCCTCTCAATCATCCCGAGGTTGGTCAAACATGTTACAAGTCGAGTTCAACGCGAATCGACAAAACGTTCAACAAGCCGTGACGAATTAGGATCATCCCTAACGTCGAGCATACGTTCTGATGTCAAACAGATCTAATAGACAACCCTAGCACCCTTTATTTGACTATTACTTGGTGAATCAGTCGATTGTATTGTATAATCCGCGCGCGACGAGATTGGTATGGAACCTTGTCGAAGTAAATCAAAAACAAAAGTTCTCAAGTAGCGTTAGCAAAAAAAAATGCTGAAAAATTGAGATAATTATATTTTAGTATTACCTAGTATTAATTATAAATTAATTATTTCTGCGATCTATCATAATTCATAATGGTTATATGTATATAAAAAATGTTCATGGTTGTAATCAATTCAATAAAATGTTTAGATACATTATTTTACATTAATGCCTATTTACTTCACGGCAATCATCATCACAGTTTTAGTCATCTTCAGAGCTTTCACTTTCGTCAGAAGTGAAAAATAGAATAAAAATATAAGCAGACTACCTAAGTACTGCAGATGATGGAGATCACTATTGGGGACGTTCTACTTTAAATTATTATGCTTCGCCTTTAATATTAAAGCATATATTTTATTTAAAATACCGCCTGTGTTAATTACAAAATCTTCTATATAGCAGTCAAATGTCATAGTGAAATCGCTACACCTGACTAAATTAGACTGCCTCAATTTCAGCGCCCTCTTGGCACGTTTACCTTTTTATACATTACAATATACATGCAAAAGCATTAAGCTCGCCATTTGTTCTTCAATATTTTATATTGTGGTCAATAAAGTGTACATAAATAATTAAATAAATAAATATCATTGTTGCCGACGCTATGGCTTGCCGATGACACGTAAGCGTCTCAGTTCCAAAAGGTCGCATCCCATTCTGATCGCGCGCGGATTATAACAGCGATTGCTATGAACGATTGTCGTGATTTGAAATCGGAATTGTCAAAAAGACACTTCGACAAGACAACGTTTTATGCTCTACGCATTAATTGTATGATCAAATATTTTACTTATTTTTCCTTAATTTATATACAAAATGTTACTCTATACTTTATTGGTATTATGATAGTTTAGGGCAGCTTTGAAACCGTACTATCTTTGATCTCTCAGTAAAAATAAAATCTAATTTCGATGTTTATCGCGGCATTCAAGTTTTGTTAAGTTTTAATGGATCAGACTTTCCAATAAATTGGTTTAGTATTATTTAATAACATCAAACAATAAACTGTATCAAAGAGAAAAAAAAACGTTTTTAATCGATAAACGTTTGTAAAATGGCCTGTCTTTGGTTGTGGCCTGGCAGCAACCTGGCTGACGCCCTCATCGTCAGGCTTTGAAGGTTTGGCTGGCCTGGCTAAAAAGGATCTTCAATTTAGCAAACTTGGATTTGGCTTTGTTGGTAACACTTTGACATATCGTGTGAATCACGTCAGTTATAATAAGCAAAAATAAACTTTTTCATTGCAAAAAAAACTTGTTATTTAAAACACATAAACGTATAGCTATCAAATATGTCGTGTCGTGTTATTTTTACATCACAACATAAAGCTGTAGACACATCAATTCAAACTTGTGTTCGATCCTCTATAGTTTTGAAATATGACTATAACAGTCTGGGATATGGCGATAAACAAGTGAATAAGTCATAAACAGCAGTCAGCAACGATTTTTGTACATGCAACATTTATTTATGGCGCGGGCGAGGCGCGGGCGAGGCGCGGGGGCGCGACGCTCGCGTGACGTCGCGGGCGACGCGAGCCGGAGTACAGTAGGCGACGTAAACACGCTAACTAGCGCGTCACACTGCTAGCGGGCGCAGTGTACTTGGGACTTTACGTACACATAGGATAATCCTCATACTTTTTTGTATTTATAAGGCTCTTATGCTTGATATAGTATATCGAAATCTTTACCCACATGAGATAGATTTCAACAAACCTCAATTTCTGATTCTAGTTTTGGTGACTTGATTTTATGCTCGTGGTTTAATAATATTTTACTTTAAATAAATAACGCTTCACACTCATAGCCCCACACTAGGATTCCCTGTGTCGTGGGTGCCATGGACAACACACGAGACAAGGACACACACACCCAGACCGAGAACAGAAATTCAAACTCATCATTCAAATTTCCGCCTCGCTGGGAATCGAACCCAGGACCCTCGGTGCGGCATGGTAACCATTGCGCCACACTGGTATAAACTAAGTATGTCACAAAAGCAATTACTTATCGATTGAAAAATCATTTACACAATGGTTTTCTGGAAGCAATCACTTAGTGATTTTTTCTGATCACAATTTCCTTTAACATTAGAACGTTAACAAAGTTTATATGCAAATAAATAGGTACTCAATTTACTCACAGTTTTCTTGTTTTATTGTAAGATTTATTTATTATTTATTTATTGATGGACAAAGGTGAGTTAACGTACGAGTTGCTGAACTTGATTTCTAAGTTACCATTACTCTACTTGTTATACATATTGTGTACCTTCTGTATTGCAACCAAAAAAATTTATAATAGGTATTCATAGTAGATGTAATTTGCTTAGTTATTATTTTTTTCGTCAAATTACCCCGCTGTCACCGGGACCACGCAAGCTCGCACTAACTACGTGATATACGTCGGAGTTCGTGATTTGATATCGACATTTTTACGGCGGCGTACCAGACGGTTGATTTATGGCCGATTAGGGTAACACTTAAAATTTAATGCCAACGATGAGCAAAACTACAACCCATCAGAGATTAGCTCATTGGATCATTCAGTTACGTTTATTTACACGAAAAAAAAACACAAACATCTATTTCAGTCCCAACGGCTTATGTTTATAACAACTGAGTAATTGACCAACGCAGAAGCGTGGTGATAGCGATGCTTAGAGAGAGACGCAAGTCACAAAATATTTATATCGATCATAATCAAGTCAACTAGAACGATAAGCTCTGGAACGTATAGTCACCATTATCTTAAAGCACTTGTTACACATCTATACTATATTATAAAGCTGAACAGTTTGGTTGAACGCGCTAATCTCAGGAACTACTGGTTCGAATTGGAAAATTATTTTGGTGTTTGATAGTCCATTTATCGAGGAAGGCTATAGGCTATATATAACATCATAATTATATTTTAGTAGTTAGTTTTATCCACATATAAACGCCGGTGAAACCGCAGGACACAGCTAGTGACAAATAAAAGAAAAACAACAACACTTCTCATTTACAAACTATTCAATCCGAGACTCCAGTGCCGGCACCCGAGCCCCAGGGAGCCCTACCACGTGACACGATACAATGAACTTGTCGCGGCCACTTACGCGTCTGTCTGTCTGTCTGGTTATTGATGTCAAGTATCAATTGCGTAACGCACTGCGCGGTCAATGCCGGCCGTACGCCGTACGCCGCGCTAACCTGGCCATGTTCGTTGAACTTTTGTTTTCATTGCAAACTTCCTTGGATTTCAGGGAAATGAGTAGGTTAGATGCATTCCTAGATATGGCCACTTACATGTTATAAGAATATATAACGTGGGAGCACGTTCATTGTTGAAATAGACGATCTCTACAACGTAGGGTAAACTCATGTAATTATGTGACTTTTCTAATATGTGTGATAACTTGAGAGGCCCACGGTAAAGTAGTTAAAGTCGAGTGCATAATTTGCAGTGGAATTTGGGCTCAGGCTTATATTTATTTTTATATTCCATCTCTCAAAGCTCCTTAGACCTCAAGTTATCGACCGAATTAATAAGTCACATAAATAGATGAGTTTACATAGTTTGACATTTTTTTACTATGAAATTCGATGACTTGTGACTCGTAGGTATTGTTAGAATTTTACATGGCTAACAAAATGTACATTGTCGAAGTCCCTCTAAATAACACAAAGACCCGTCGTGTAGTGAACTAATTGTTGAAGCCAATTAATAAGCCTCGCTATTCAGCTTGTCTCTTTGATATGTTTGGGTTGCAACATACAGGCATTATCAGATGTCAGGCATTTCTCCATGATAAAAGGAGCTGAGGAGTTACTTTTGCCGATTCTTTTCCTCTATGATAAACTAACAAGCGCTTCTGGTTATGGGCGAACAGAGCGGGGGCAGGGGGGGCTATTCCCCTCTCCCGTAGATTTTGTATTCCTGAGAGTACGTACATATTGCTGTCCATAAAAGCATTATTTATTTATTACGGGTTAACAAGGAATCTATGGAGTCTGCTCCATCCAACTGGGCCTGAATATTCAAATTCGCCTCTATCCTTGGAAGAAATCGCTATGCATGGTATGCTATAAGGCCACCTGGAGTTTAGTAATTTTCTGTTTGTTTTGACCTTTCTGAATCTCAATGGTGTACTAATAATAAAGAGTTGATTTCTCTATCTATCCCCCTCTCTCCGTCTGCCATCAGGATTCTGCATCTAACATTTACAGCAGCCACGAGTAAACTGATACGCGTCCATGATGAGCAAACCCTGACCTCAGTGATGGCCGCAAGTGGCTCAATTAGCGGACGTGACGTCACTCTTCCGTTCGTAATTACATGCGCCCGCGCCGGCGACTTCCTCTGCGATTGGGGGTCGCTAATACGATAATGCACTTCTTATGCCAGTTGACAGTTGACAGTTATATTTATGGTTTTATGGCCTATTGCTAGTTCTATTGCTCATGTTTTAGGGTCGAGGTAGGTCAACCTTTCCGGAAACCTCTGGTCTAATAGTAGATTAAAATATTTTTACTGCATCCGCCAAAATTTGATTATGCGATACATTCGCTTCATTATTCGCTTGAAAATCTACTTGTTTATTAAAAGATTTCCAGTAAATCTAAATTCAGCCCTCAATTTTTTTAATAATCTGCGAAAATTTTAATTTTTACATACTCAAAGATTTTAGGAATTATTTAGCGAGAAGTGAAAATATCAGATCACAAGCACTTAAAGAAAATGTTATAACATTACAACCCTGTAGTTGATAGAATCCCTGCCTGCGAGGCGTGGGATCCCGAATTCATTCTCGGGTGGGATGTAAGTGATGGTCATTACCGTCCATGCCACTTGTGACACAGGTAGATCTAGTCACTATGTGTCATCATTATTGTAAAAAATGCGTTTGTTTGGGTAAGATATTCATTATTTTTAAGCACCCCTGTTTTAACACCATTTTAACATGCGCTGTCACGTGGCTGCATATTTTTACTTTGTCGCCTCAGATTTTTTCCCGTGTACTGCTCCCCGCACTTCAAGACATCTTCACTTCAATGCGTCCTGTGTCTGCATGACTCTTGTCACAATGAAGTGGGCGCTAGTGCTCCTACGTTTTTTTTTGTTTACTGACCTAACGCCCTAACTCAGAGTCACTAACGGTTACTTAAATCGCTCCTTAGTACAGAATTTGTATGGAGATTCTTTACTAAGGAACGATTAAAGTAACCGTTAGTGACTCTGAGTTGGGGCGTAAAACATAAAAGATCTGAGTTACTTCAATGAACAGTCTTACATTACGAGTTTCCTTTTCTGGGTGTTTTCACTTGATATAAAATATATAAAATACGTGACTTATTACTACCAGTAAGTAAGACCCAGCAGTAGGGTGACAGACAAGCAATGAACTAAGTCATCAAAATTTACCGTTTAAAATAGATTTAGAAGTTACGTCGTATATTAATGATAAACATATCTTAACGGGCCATTAGAAATGATACTAAATATAAGAAATAAAAACTAACAAAAAAAACTACCCACTACTTATAAGCCCACGGCTGGACATATGCCACCTCGAAATAATAGATCGCATTTATGTTTTGTGTACGAAAAACATTATAATTGGCTTTATAAAGCTATTTATTGCTACACTGTATGATTCAACATTTTATAATAATGTACAAGAGAAAATTGCATTCTGTTCCATTAATAAAATTCAAACAATTCTGTAAATACATAATTTTAATCGATTACTGGAAAATATTTAAATGTTAAAAATCACACAATTTTATCACCAGAAAACTACGTCGTACGTGTAGTATTAATCATTATTTTCATATTGTCACTGTACTCTGCTATAATGTTTCTTAATTTAGAGTGAAAGGATTATAACCTTAACTATGTGACGGTTCACCAAGTGAGATATAGTACACAAACCTTTAGTTTAAAGCATCCAAATACACTAGGTAGGTATATTAAAAACACTTGGTAATAATTAACATGGTTCGCGGCAAGAACAAATAAATCTAATTAGAATCTGTTAGTAATTTCTAACAAGATCAGTTCTCATTCCCGTTTCGAAGCTGACGAATTGCGAGCTGCAAATAACGTGCGAATTTTAAACTGGCCTACTCGTCCCTGCGTGCCTTTAAATTGGCCACTAAAAGCAGTGACAGTGGTAATTTTAGTGCACTTGTGATATGATAATTAAGATGTTAATTATGATAATTGGCGGTGCAAAGTGGCGGGAGGCTGCAGCCGCAACAATGCCACTCAGCGCTACATTTATTTAAACAACCCACCAAAAGAATGCCCGCGTATTCAAACCCCGTCGGCTGGCAACACTGAAAAATGCATTCGGGAGACAAAAGCATGCTATTACGGCGCTCAGGATTAGCCCTATTGACACTACGTTACCAATTAAAAAGGGAGGGGTGCTTTTTCGTCTCGGTTTTTTCAGCAGACGCTTTTTCAGGCCGCGGGCGTCCTCCCCCCTCCACCCCATCGCTGTACAGAAAAATCAATAACGCAGCACTTTTTTCCGCACGTAAAGCATGCACCGACACGGACGCGCGTGTGTGTGTGACGCACACAGCCGCACGGTGCCACTGTTTTTTCCTTCAGCATTAAAATTTGCACGACGCTGTCGTTCCGTTCCCGTTACGTGCCTTTGATTAGTCGGATGCACCTGAAGGTTCACGCAATGTGAGCAATGTTATTCTCATGTAAATTTATATGAAAAGGTGAGATAATGACCCAATGAGCAACAGCTCAGATAATGACCCGGTCAACATGAAATAGAATTATCTTTCGGTATTCTTAATACAAAGCCAAAACTATTTTAGATATTACTTACAGTTGATTAAAAACGAAAGTCCTAACTACTTTGTTTTCATTAGTGAAAACATCGATATCGATAAAGTATCCTACTGTAGATCGAGCTGCATGATAGCGAAAAACAAGTAAAATGCCATTCCGATTCAAGCTCAGAACTATTTTCACTGAGTAACTTATAAATGAGAACATTAAACAACACAGCTATTATACTTGGCTCGCAAAGGGTAGGTGTATTTCATTGTAGTACTAAAAGAAACAATTTTAAAACATTCTATAACCGGGCTTTTGTTCAAATTCTCGTCGAGAACGCCATAATTCGTGCTCTTAAAAGAATTGCGAGAGGAACCGATGCTTAAGGAAATGATCGCGTTCGTCTTTACGTACGCTACCTATTATCGTATCGATAGTGAGTTTCGTGAGTGAGAATAAAGGCGACCTTGGGTGGATTGGAGCGGCCGCTTCCGCAGTCTTGGACCCTCCGCGTCTCAACGAACAAGCGAGCAACAAAAGCTTTTACAAATCCCAGCGGAGAGCCGGAGAGTACCCTTCGCACCCATTTGCATAGATTCCTAATGCTCGATGCGACAACCGCACATCACTAATTGCGAACGCAGACTAACGTAAAAAAGCATCACATCTAAAAAAGAACGCTTTGCACATTTTTATTTTGCATCGGCCGTGACTGAAGTGGTTCCGTCCCGCTCGCGCCCCATTGTTCGCCGCCGATCTCGTCATCGTTCCATCTTTGTCTGCCGCGCACTTTTTTTGAATGTGCAAAAATATAAAAACGCCGAATCGGGCGGGGGTGGGCCCCGAGCGCTGCACTTGTGTGCGTCGCGATAATGGTTGTTTTAGGGCTTTGCCCCGATCATAAGTCAATACGGTATAGGTATTTTAGTACCGTGCAAGCATCGTGAAAATGTCAGGTGTCAGGAAGCGTGGCTGTAGTCTAGCAGTTTACATATCTTACGAATCCGTATCGATGATTAATCAACGTCTTCGCGCGCTTTCGAAATAGTTACATCAGTGTAAAGAAAATGTTTCCGTCGGTCCGTCTCCACGGTTTACTGCACCTTCAGTTATCAATCCACCTGCTCGAGATGTCTCATCTAAAAGAAAGTGCAGTAGAATGACACTTGCGAAAAATAAACACAATTTTTTTTGGTGCATAGACAAAAAATAGGCACCTTTCTCTCCTTTCACCAGTCTGCAATTAGCGCTCTGTTAATCATGACATCATGAGGTAACCACGTTCTGGTTTTTTGCGAACATCCAAATTGAACACAACTGGATCAATCATGGCGGGCTAGCTACCGACTACCGTCAATAGTTATTGCTAGACTGTCAATAATTATTGAAGCAAGGCAAGGAAGCGCCACGCTTTACCTCGCGTGATTACGTGTGTTAGTATGGCAGTAGTAAACATCCAGCTTAAGTGGCATTGGATGACCACTGGTAATGACCATATAACTAATCGACAGGTCTACCAATCTTACATGTTGTCAGTATTGCTACCCTAAGGGACATTTGGAAGTTTCATTTTAAAGTGTTGCGAACCCTAAACTGTTCCAAAGACAAAGATATCCATCGAGTGTGGTGTCGGTTATACTTTGCAAGAGGTGTACAAAAATTGTATCATAATTATCTATCATATTTAAGTCCTTTCGTTAAACCCTGTAAAAACATAATAAAATTGTTATTTGTTAAATCTTGCTGCAAGGATTCCAACAATCATAATATTTTTTAGATTGCTGCTAATCTATGACATCAACAAGAAAATAAAATTCTAATTTTAACACACATACAGAATTTTACAACACTATTCAAAATTAATTTCTAATAATAAATTTCTGTAACATGTAAAAACCGAATGTGATTTTTGATATTCCAAAAACATAATCTATACAATATTAATCTTTTATAATAATTCTTCATCACAAGGATAGTAATTCAAAGGTGTCGATAGTAAATTGCGTTATAGTATGAGTCCTCGTTGAGTAAATAAAAATAAAATGTAGAAACGGTACAGGCAAGTCAGGCAAGGACTCTTCTGACCAGTTTCTCCGGGGTAAAAACTAGCCGCGCTCTTGAGATAGGTCAGTGATACACTCGCGTAAGATATTCTACGTCTCATTGCTCGCGATCATATTATTGCCAGGGACGGTAATACGACATTTTTATGCCAGCTTCCAATTAGTGTAATCATTACACGTCGTTTTTATTTTCTTTATTTTCATTGCAAACGTTGATGTGAGTTTGTTCGCATTACGTTAGAATAAAACGATGTTTGCTATGAAGAAAAAGTGGTTTAAACTGTTTTTTTATTGTATCTCTTATAGATTTTGATCTATTTTGTCTAACCACATGGTATAGGCGAAGGACGTGGTTGTTTAAAAATACGCAACATTACGCAACAACAAGATCATGATTTAATATGTGAAAACTGAAAAACAAATATTTCTTAGCATTAGGTATCATTGACATACTTGTTAATTATTGAGTGTAACAGTAAAGATACAGATCAGTTTTTTTAATCTTTGACACGATGAAATCTTAATGACGAATGTTATTAAATTTAGTCGCTATTCGCCGCCGTAAAATTCTCAGGACCAGTAACACCGAAACAATAAAATCAACACGATTATAGAGTTTAAGTTAATTGATTATTTATAATCATTAGCAGATATCCTGATGGGAAAAAACATTTTAATATTCATTTCTGTACCCAATTAAAAAACTTAATACACTATGTATGTAGTGCAATTGAATTAAAATTATTAATTAAATACATAAAGAACTTAATCCGATAAGAATTAATATGGCGCCAGGGTAGACGTTATCTTTACATAATAAACAAATCCCTATCGATTACTTTTTAATCATAATTAACATCTTGGGTGACTTTATCTGTAGTTTGTAGATGGCCAGTATTTTATTTATCTGTCCTGATTTGGTACATAAAACATGTTCCAGCCATACAAACCGGTCTGTGGCAGAGTTACCTAGCGAAGGGAGTTTCTTGAGATAGGTCACGAGATGTACAAATATACATCTGCCTGAACTTAGCCAGTTTTTGGAGGTATAACTAGTTGTTATTTTGTTTATTAGGTCTTGAATTATGTCAGTATATCAACGGATCTATAAATCTGGCTCTAAAAGGAGTCAACGACCGCTCTAAATGTCAATGCCATTTTTTATTCATGATATTTAAGTACATAATTGAATCGAATAATTTTTATGAGATAATTTTATCTATTGGAAATTTTTAAAAATCAACATGTTTCGTTTAAAATAATACTTAGAAGTCAATACCAGCGCTTCTTCAATGCAAATCTATTACGTACCTACTAATTTAACGAGTTGCAATAGTTTTCCGAAGGTAAATCAATGAATGAAATAAGGCATCATCCAAACGAAAACAGGGTACCATAATTAATACAAAAGCAAAAACTTTTTCGCTAATCGAGCCTATTACAAAGCTAGCGTTAAAACGGTCCTTTATCGTCTCTTTGTTAAAAGAAGCGAGCCATTCATATCGACGCGGTAACTGTTACTTGCGCAGAGAAGATTTTCTTCCCTTCCCGCTCAATGTATAGAAAAAAGTTAGCAACTTCCGGTCTCCGACCTTACGCAGTATCGTTTTATTGCGATCGTGCCCCTGGCCTCACTCTTTCTTACCTCATAACACAGTTTCTCTTGCCTCTTTTTTATTCCTGTTTCCATTTTCAAACCTTTTTTCATTTCACTTCTCGGTAGGTGTGTACGAAAACTTTGCACGCTCTTAAAAAAGAACGCAGATGGAAACTTGGGTCGCTTTCAGATTTTACAGTTTAAATTTGACTACAGACTATATACGAATGATATAAACACTTAAGAAATATAATTATTCTGCCAGTGCCAGCATTCTTAATCTCTGCCATTGTTTATAAAACGTAGCAATTAAAATTCAACCTCAACAATGCGGTTTTGGGAATTATGAATTGTCGCACTTACGTCAAACTATCTAAAAAAAAACTTCTTCGACTTCCCGCCAAAAAGTCCTGGCAGCCTTCAGTTTTGAATTATAAAATATGATGCACGGTTGTCTGTTAATTACCGAGCTGATTTTTTAAAAATGTCTACATTTTCATTCATTGAAACTTAAGAAAAACCAGCATTTCATTAAATGTCTGTAAAAAAGGAATTCTTTTAAGCATTATAATTACGGCTTCGTTAAACTCTATACTTTGCTGAGTAAAGTAAAAGGCTCTTTGAAAGAACGGTTTTAAAAATTGAAAACGGAGCTTAAAATACGTTTTCTAATTGACTTTCAGCGCAGTAAAATCTTGAATGAACATTTCGAATTATTAATACATAAAACAGCTCCTTAATTAAGCTCCCAATTTAAACCTCAAGTACTTTCCGGAAAAACACCCGTAATCACACGTGGAAATATACAATGAGAATAAAACAAAAAAAACACTCGTTTTGAAAAGTATGACCAACCAACAATAATTGAGAACAACTTTCAAAACGTATTTGCACTCTAGGTAAAATGAATTTTCCTCATTCATTAATGATTATTATCTGCGCATTTAAGTGCCTACTTAAAAAAACAATCGGCTAGCCAGTTATTTGTTCGAATTTTAAACTGGATACATGATACATGTTGTCAGAAGGGGGCCCGCATACCGCGTTATCTGTAACTACTATAGCCGGCCGACCAGTTTACCGGGAACCGTCAAACAAAGGAATTGGTCCCTTGTATGGTGTGTTTTGTGGATGAATGGAGAGGGGTGGGAGGTCATTGTTGGTGGTGAATGTGTATAAATGCACATTTTTGCATGAGCTCCGCACGCGATGAGGCTCAAGCTCGTTCGGCTCTGCAGGCACGCACACATTGACACCCTCCTGTTTATTCTCGTCACACATACACACAGGTATAGAAGACGAATGGACTGTATTGTACAGCCGAAATTGAAAAAGGAATAAAAATCTTTGACGTTTACCACTCTTCTTTACATGGGTCGCTACTCGCCTTGGATGAAATTCATTTACAAATTCATATTTGTTGTGCAAAGTTGCTCATTATGCGGTAATTAATAATAATGTCATAAATAACTAGTTATTTAATTAGTTTACCGATTAAATCAGTCTATGAAAGCTTGGAAAAATAACTTGCTAACGATAGATTGTTTCCCGTGTTTAAAAGTTATATCACGCAAAATAGTAATAAGCACTTTAGTCATTAAGTGATTTACGTATCAATCGTTTTTTATATGCACTAGAACCGAATAAATTTTGAATGAATCACTTTATTTATACTTTGATTAAATGAATGCGTTTGGGGCAGACATTGCTAGGATTGTTGATACAACCAAAGAAGAAATAATAGTACTTATAATAAGTAATACATCGCGTAGGGTAAGTCAAGGCACATAGTTCGTAGGCGAAGAAAGCTACGTAGAACTAGCCGCTACAGCGTAGCACTGAGCTGAAAGTGCATCGTTCAATCAAACTGAATCACTTCGCGAGACGCCATGGATCACTTCGCGAAAAAATATTTTAGTTTACATTTGTGTTCATTATTTTAAAATATAGTAAGAAAACATTAGTTTTAACAGTTTACCTTGATAATTTCGGAGATTTGTCAAGTCCGCCAAAATGCTCTGCTAACAAGAGTGTGATAATGTTAAAGTTATGATGATGAACCGTTTTTCCTATTATGTTTTAGGGTATTATGCTTTAGGTAAAAAAATAATCAGAAAAAAATTATATATTTGAATTCGGTAGCCCACACTTTTTTAAGCATTCCAGTACATGCTAGATGCACTTAAAGACTCAAAATTTAATTAAAATTACGGGACTGGAGTACAACTTCAAACTAATAACATTTCCTAGATTCAAGTACCTACCTCCAGTTCTATAGAAACCCATCACATCGTTTTTGAAGCTGCCACTAAATGTCGTCGTAATATTTTGAACAGAGCCTTAAAAAGTCACTAATTACGGAAAACTCTTTTCATACTCTGATGCGGGCCTCATAATTGTGGGACAAGTAGAGTACCAGAAGGTATCTTTCCACTAAATGTCATTACAAGTTTAGAGGGTCCTTAAAAATCTCACTAATTAGTGACGATACTCAGTAATGAAATGCAGAGGTGAAATTTGGACGGAAATGAAACGACGCGACGTATATGTAGTTAATACGAAACAGTAATAGCAATCGGGATGACTCGAAAAAATCACATCTCCCCCGCGGGGGTGGCGGGGTGAGGGGTGCGGCAGCAGGGGTGCAGGGGTGCAGGTGGGGCTGCCAATGTTTTTATTTTTTTATTTTTTGCGATTGGCGGATTGCAGCGAGAGTAATGATCGATGGAATTATCGTGCGCGCTAGACATCGCCGGATTTGAATTTCGAACGGGCAGCGGAACGCCGAAAAAAGTCTTGGTTCGTTTTCGTGTTTTAGAAACGTCCCGCCGCTCAGCGAATTAGAATTCGACGAACTCGTTATTAGTTTGTTGGTTGTATGTATTGCGATTTGCAAAACGTTCTGGAGGTTGTCTTTTTTCTCAGAAATTCCCAACAATAATCCTGATCAGTAAGGCTCTTCTGTTTTGTAACTCGACAGCGGAATCCTCGATGAGTGTCAAAATTCCTTACCAAAATTGACACTCATCGCGGATTCCGCTGTCGAGTTACAAAACAGAATAGCCTTGCAGTTCCTTATAAATGCGCAGGTCTCGATATAGCATTTGGCAGCCCAACGTATCCCACTACTGGACTTGGGTGTTCTCTTTCAAGGAGACAGGTTAACCACCTCGATGACGACGAAACACCACTGAGTCGACAGTAATTACGTACAGAGAGCACAATGATTGACTTTAATGTATGCGTCATCTCGAAGTGTGTTATCATCAGATACGAAACCAGACCACACGAAGAGACCATTAGATTAATCATTCATTAATATTGGTCGGCACAGTCGGAAAGATGGATATGATGGATATGGATGGATGGATAAGGTGGATATGTTTGTCAACGGTGACCTACACCTAGTGATCATTTGTTAGCTTTTTTTATGGAAATATGGAAATAGCCGGCAAACGAGCTGACGATCCACCTGATGGTGAGTGGGTATCGTCGCCCATGGAAATCAGCAACACCAAAGGCATCACTGATGCGTTGCCGGATAAGAAAGAGAGAAGAAAAAGAAAGAAAGAACTGGCTCTCAAGCTGTTGTCATAAAACGTCTGGGTTAGAACCATACGAGCGAATTTCAGTTATGAGAATACTAGTACTCTGCTTTAGGTTTGCCCGCGTGTCCCGAGATAAATTTCATGAAAATCCATTCAGTAGTTTTTGCGTGAAAGACTAACAAACAACCTTACAAACTTTCACATTTATAATATTAGTAGGATTAAAACGTATTTACCTAATGTAATTTATCGTATCAGATCATGGTTTGTTCAGAACGGTAAGTATAATTTGATAACGGTTTGGTTGAACTTAACCTCTAAAAACGGAGAGCTCTTTGGAACCCAATGCCCGCGATGAGTTTCACGAATGTTATCGTGTTGGCAATTGAAACGGTGGCATTTTTATCTATTCTATTATAAATAGCTAAACATTAAGTCAAATCGCGTTCGAGCTTCCGTATAACCTATAACTTCGCAAAAAATATTTTAAATTATTCCGGTGGCAGTCAAAGCCGGACGGAAATTCCTGAAATTTGCAGACGCGATATAAAACTGTACGCTATACTATACTACATCTTCATACTGCGAGGGCCGCCACACAGAATCAGAGCCAGCAATGCATCGTAAACATCTATGAAATTTCCAAACGGAATCCGAGCGAATCCGTCTCCATAAAACAACATTGCCGCTCATAAAAATATTTCGAACGCATAAAAATCTTTTCAGCTCGGTATTATTTTTTTACTGCCGGCTGCACCCCTGTCCGGGCGTCCGGCAGACCGATATTGAATAAGCTTATATCGTATACGTTTCGATCCGTTTTTCGTTTACAAATTAAACACACCCCTGGCGTATATGAGCCTCCCTCGCTCCGTATATGCACTTACATATGTAGTGTTCACATGATTTATATACGCTATACACATTTGGGCATAATTGAAAAATGGCGGCCGGAGTTAATGGCACGACATCGGACAAAGCAAATAATTCGCTGCGGCCGTTGCTGTCGTATGAATATGGATGGGTATGAGGCTGGATGTTGTGACACTTCTATAAATTTGTTGCCTTCGCGCTCTGTGGTAATATTAATGTACAGGAGTTAAAAATATAGAGGAGACGCCAGCGTCCGCGTCGCTAAATAAAATGACTCAAATAATGTGTTTCGGACACAATGCTTCACGACATCGAGAATGATGACTTACGTCTCTGGGATTCGGTGGTTACTTTACCCCTGAATTGATATTTGAATAACTACTTCTAAAAATGCTTTACCTTGGAAGGCTCGCGAATTTATTCAGTATCGCTTTTATTCATGTGGCTTTATCATTGGAGTTAAGAAACGGGTACCGTAGCAGGTAGGTACAGCAAGATATGTCAAACACCAAGCTGATTAGTCCAGGTTCCAATTCTGATCCTATTGCATTTTGTCAGTAACATCCTTGAACTCAAACCACCTGTGAGTTGTTTTTGTCTAAATTCTAAAGGAATGGAACTAGGTATAATATAAACTGATTCACATAAAAACCTTTAAAGAATTTTATTTATACCTCTATCGATTTACTGATTTTGTGACAACTAAGTACGGAGGATACCTCTATTTTCCATGCAACTGAGTTATAACAAGCTGTCATTTCTGTCTCTATCTTTCTTTTGACAGTTGACAATTGATCGAAAGTGATAAAACATAGACCTTAAGACATCAAAATGATTACAGTTGTATTAGTAACGCGGTTAACGTTCAACAACAAAATTATCATTACTTTAAAACCATAACAACGTTACGTGGTTAGCAACACGTGCACTAGAAAGTTCCGGCATGTTTAGCGTCAAACTGTCAAACTTGACAGTTGATGGTCCATTAAAAACGGATTAGCCCAATGAAGTTTTGAACGCAGAAGCTATGAAAGGCACCTTTGTTCCATTTCGTTAACACCGTGGACAGGTGGTTTAAGATTTGTTTTTTAATGGAAGTGGCAACGTGCCAGTAACTGACGTTAGAGGTGATGGTCAATACCAGCAGCGGTCAATTAAGTGGTGCTAGGATAAACGTTTAAAACAGTTATATCATACAGCAGTTGTAACACTAAAGTATACCAATGATATTTTAATGTAAAAAGAGGTAGATATGTCACTAGCGCGTCGACGATGAATTTAAGCGTAAGAACAGGCAATTGCCCGTTCTGCTCGTAGTCGCTTTGTCAATACAAGACGATACGCACGCTTTTGTTGTTGTCAGAAGTGCTAGACATTTGACATACAGCGTTAAAATGCCTTCGTGTGTTATACCAATGTGATTGGTGTAGTGAAACAAAAGATAAACGTGTGTGTGTTGTAGCTCTTTTCGGAACAGATTTTTTGGTAGATTTGTAAGGGCTTATCGTAAACTATATACATATACGAGTAATACCGGATACGTTCTACCTTCTACCCATTAGCGTACCAAAGACGGGGGTACGAGACTCTTCAGTCTAAGGAAGAACTTTCATGTACAGAAATGGATCAATTACAGTTTTATCATATGTATAGATTTTACAAATTAATTCTCAAAGTGAAAAAAATGCAATTAAAAAACAATGTAACTTTGTCAAAATGAATATTGAAAGAATCACTCAAAGAATACCCAAATCAGATCAATGTCCACGCTTCGGACTAAGCTTTTGATAAACTTTCAGTCGTCATTTTAAATGGAGACCAATAAGTTCCCGGAGTGTCCGAACTGAACGCGCGACGTAAAATTTAAATATCATTTCAGAAATCAAATTTCACTGTGTTCTGTCGTATAGAAGAAGTAGGTTTAAGTGCATCAGTGTTGGTGAAAAGAATTGTATATTACTAATGCCCCGCGATGTTGTTGATAACTCCCCATTCCATCATAAAGACTAGTCTGCTAAAAAGGTATAAAAACCAGTGAAGAAAAGGTTTTTTACTAATAATAAAATGTCACGTTTACATGTTCTCTCTGTATCTAGGTAGATCATAAATTATTTAACAAGCAGAACATTACAAATCATGCACAAAAAGCAAAACATATGTTCGTGTTTTATTGAAGTTGATAATGTTATTGATAAATAATTTTGGTCTAATGGCAGTAGTTCAGTTATTAGTCGGGTCAACCGAACTAATGCAACTAAGTTTATGGCATCTTAATATTTACCTATATAAAAATTAAAATCGACGGTCACACGCGAGTGTTATTTAATTATTAGTAACCGTTGTTTTCGAGAGTCGAGACAGGGCTTTAATTTAGGAGATAATGGTCCCGCAGAAACAGCATACGATTACCTAGACAAGTTCGCTGCCGATTGGCCTTGTCCTTTACATTCGAATGTCCGCGGCTCTTCGATAGGAACGGCGAAGGTCGCGGCGTCCTTGTCGCCGGCGAAATGTGTTCATATTTCACAGTTCACAGTTTCACACACAACACTACACGCCGCGCCGCGACAACAGCCACGATGTGACCCACTGGTAATTTCATTGTTTTCAATTTTTACTGGTGAAAGTTTACCTATTTATAAACACTACTTTTAAACTCCCTTTTACCTTCGGCAGAAAAGATTAACAATAAACCGGTTTCAGGATATTAAAAGCATATTATTAGAAATGTCGTTATTCATTATGGATTTTAAATTATGTCAATCGATTTTTTGCCGTTATTTTATTTAATGTGGTTTATTAATGCATTCAATTTATTATTTTTGCATTATGTCTCATCTAAATCCAAGAACAAATATTTCTTAGGGATACCAGGACCCTCTGTCATATAACATTATCTTATAGGTATGTGTACGACATTACACAATGTATAAAGCCTAATTACCTCAAGTCATGTCATTCATAAGTGATCTGAATAAACCAACATAGAGAACCTCCGTGGATCTCAATCGTTAGAAAGCATTTGTTATCAAGTCAGCCTTCGAGCGGTATTAGAACTTCCGACATTCGGATTAGCTACAGCCCCTTCACCAATCTATACCAGAGTGATGAAGAATGCCTCCGTTGATAGGTTCAAGCGGTACAGATTACATAAAAAAAGTGTGGCGCAATGGTTGCCATGCTGGACCGGGTTCGATGCCAGCAAGGCGATTTGAATGATGAGTTTATTCTTCTCGGTCTTGGTGTATGGTACCACGTCTTTGTGACCTTGTAAAGCTTAGTGTGGTGCTATAATTGTGCAGCGTTAAAAATAGGGCAAGTTACATTTTTACATTCCAGTGTGAGTGCGAACCAGTCAAGCTCCAGTTATGGCACTTAGCGAAATGTTTTAATAATTTAGCCACAGTACACAAAATCCTAAGCACTTGCAGGAAGTGATGGCGTGTCTCAAACTTCTGAAACGCGCTTTCAGGGGTCGTTCACCCGTCCAGACGTTGCCTTCTTTCTTACAAGACTTACAACCCACCTGATCCACGACCGTACACCTTATCACCGGCCCATAAAGCACATTATTCGACGAGCTATCATTGAAAAGTTAGCTTAACGACCGACCTTGTGCAATCTGTACAACTTTTATTTCCTCACGCTTAAGTTTATTTTCCTCTGTCAATAACTAAATCGCGTTAGAATGTGCTTCTGTTTTCTTTTGTCGCATTCATTTCAAGATTCCGAATTTGTGTACGGTTTAGGGAAACGCTCGGTCGAGAGAAAAACGCTTAATATAATTGGAATTCTCTTTATAAAAATCATTATGGGAGTAGTGGGGATTCGCCGGTTCTAACTCAGGAGTTAGAACCGGCAAATCGGGCAAAGTTGACGAGCCTCCATCGGTACAAAAAAATGCCGAGTTTGGTGTCAAATCGTATGTTTTCGACCATGCCCGATCGAATGCGCTGATCCGTTTTTTGCTAACTAGCGTAGAAACAAAGATAGCTTCAGCATTGTATTAGCCCTACTTCGTTATCTAATGACCTCATTGGGTCGTTATCCTGTCCATTCACTAATTACAATGGGCTTATCGCTTCCTCGGCACCGCATTGTACTCGACTTATCTATGACGCAGTGATTTATGCTAATGAGGGACGTTTTTTTTATTATAAAACCACTGCATTTATTGCTCATCGTATTTATTATTCGATATTAAAAATGGAATCAAATAAATTACTTAATATTACATCATTACAAATAGTGTTGTCATCAAACATGTTCAGGAACTCATGCATCGATTTACCATGATACTTATAATATATGTACATGATGCAATATTCTCCACAAACAGTAGTAAAATCATGTTGGATTCGATTAGTGTTATAATTCCACATCCTAGAATTGTTTTCCAAGTAAGTCCTATGATATCCTTCTGGTGGTCGTCCATATGAGTCGAAGTACTGACCAAAGCCATTCCCATCTATATGCATGGCTATCCAGTGTGATCCGGGTTTGCTGTCTGTATCTAAATTACTTATGACGTACATAGGCGTATGAACGTATATTGGTAAGCGGTTAGCTGCGTAGACATTACATGCAATGCTTTCATCAATTTTACTTAAATATTGTTTTATTTGTATGGTATCCATGTTTTAAGCTGTTAACACATCTCTTCAGTACCCCAGACTTGTTAAAAATGTGGAATTGATTATGGGTACTATGTTTTTAAATACATAAGGGTTGGATAAGATCTACGAAAAGAAAACAAAGAAATATTTTGAGAAGTTTTATTTATTGAATATCAAAAAAATACATCTTAGCTACTATAGTCTACTGATATATTACGATGCTTATCTATTTCTATTACATTATCAAATTCCGCATAAACAATACAGTTAATAGTTTGCGTGAGAGCTGACTCAAAACGTACTTCTAGTCTTACACTACCATGTTTTATAAGATTCCAGTGACTCGATGAATTCGCCGATAAGTCAGGAGTTAAATCAAATGCGAGCAAACAATAACCATTGGCATATTCGTCTCTAGATATCCCATTACCTTCATTAAGAAAATGTATACCTGTTCCTGAGAACAATGTATGATATGCACTAGCAAACACATTACTATCAAACGATGGCTGTAATGATTTCGAGGGGATTTGATTTCCATCGATATATAAACAAAATGTATTGATACCATAATTTTCAAAATTGAACGGGTTCTTATTGAGAGTTCCGTTGAATGCAGCATTATTAACAAATCCGACTATACACCTTTTCGGTACTTGTCCCAGGAATATATTATCAAGGGTTTTTCCTTGAACACCTGATGGAATTGTTAAAACTTTAACTTCAGCTCGCGTAATGGGATATTTAGCTGTGGTAGATGCTAAAACTTTTTGGTGTGCAAGTAATACGCTTGGATTGATCCGTGCTCTACGAACAATCAACGTTGCATCTGTAATACATACTTTAAATTTTAAATCTGCTGACCCTGCCATTAGGTTGAAATTTTCTCTTGATCGAACTAACTCTAACTAACTGTATCTCCATACCTAAAACCACAAGATGACAAATTTTGTGATTAATACGAAAGAATGCTGCTGATACAACAATATTAACGAGAAAATAATGACATTTCATTACCGATAACATTTTACTTATCGATCACTAATGCTCTCGTCGATTAGACTTTGGAATGCTGAACTTGTACCAACATGTTTAATGAGCAAGCTAGATACGTTATCAAGGTTTCTTGTCGTATATAAGTTCGAGTTCCATTTACCAAAACTCATAGTCGTCGTCTATTCTTTATTGTGTCTAAACTATTGTGTGAAGTGTTCTGTGTGCAGTGTTTTACGTTAAAATGGAGGTGAGTTTTTTAGTTATTATTTAAGTGGTAGAATATTATTGCATTTCAATAATTTTTATTTAATTTAATTGTTGTATTTCTTATAATTTTTACTCATAGATTGCTTTCTTGTTCTTACAGAACTCGTGTAGTATTATTGAAGAAAATACATTCAAAAATTATTATTATGACTATTCAAACGAAGAAGAAGACACTAGAGATTTGATTATATCATCCTCACCTAATTTAAAAAGAACTAAAAGCATTGATATTTTAGATAGTTTTTTTCAATCATCTAAAACAAAGAGAAGAAAACAATTATCTTCAACAGTATCGCGAAATTGCAAAAATTCCGGCAACACAATATGCATATTAACAAATGCCGACGATGGAAACCAAAAGACTCATCTTATAAAAATAGATATTTATGACATGAAAACGATATCAAAAATATCACCACAAGACCAATGGAAGCATGCCGCATACCGAGTCAAATATTATTCGAACGATAATCATAAAAATTTCGTTAACGTAAAAGAAATAATATGCAATATTACTAAAGAAATTGCAGAAACTGAAAATTCGAGGAAGTTTAATTTTGAGAATAAAAATTGATCAATGGAAGCATGCAGCATACCGAGTCAAATATTACTCAAACGATAATCATAAAAAAAAATACATGCGATATTACGAAGACTTAAAAACTTCCAAGTATCTACTTATCCAGTATTATCACGAAGAGACTTTGTCTAATGATGGGGATTAAGGAGTATTATTTTTAATTATGTCGAGCTAACGAACCATTGTAGAGGTATATAAAGGTTTACCAACATTTTTCAACACGTCATACACCTCCAAAACTTGAAGCAATTTAAATCAAAGGATACGATGGAGACATATTTGAATGGAATCAACATTGATGAAGAGCTGTGTAAAGTTTGTGAAGAAATGGAGACAAATATGATGTTTGACGATGGATATGATGAAGAACTTTTAAATGTATTTAACCACATGGAGTTTAACCAAAACATCACGTAAGTTAAATAACTTTTCTATTCCGTTTTGATGTTATTCAGAAAAAGAAAAAAAAAACATCTTTTCAATAATTACTCTTCATTATTTCAGCCAGCAAGCTGGTGGATCTCGAAAGAGAATTGATGAGTTTCAACATAACTCCGACAGTGCGAAGAGAGCAAAAACGGGGCCAACTTCTTCATCTTCTAAACCCAACAACGTGTTAGATAAAGTTAATTGTGAAACTTGCAACATTTTGGTGAGTAAGAAGTACTTCACAAATCATCTTCAGAGTAATCGGCATAAAAATAATGTTTCCAAGACACATGAATCTTTGCAAAACGTATGCGTTATCGAGTCTGCTTTTGGACAAAGAATTATATCATACAAAATTAAAAATAAAAATAACGAAACCTGTTTTGAAACTCCTGAGTTGTTTTTACAGTCAATTCAAACTGATTTACTTCAATTAATTAAAGAATCAATACAAAAATATACAGTTTTTAAAGTTAATTTTGTGTTACATGCTGATTTCATACAACAAACAAAAAGTATCTCAAACTCCTTTGATTTTCAAACATGTAACTATATTATATTTGAAGGTGATGACTTAAATATATTTTTTTCATCTTTACGTGACACTTTTGTTAATAAAATTAACGCATTTGAAAAAAAAGATAGTGGTTGGGCTCTAACTTTTATAAAGTCGTTAGACATGAATATTAACAAATTTAATCCATTACGCGGTTCTTCATACATAGAATTACCAAGGGACATTATTACAAAAATGGCTATCATAAATGTTAGGAATGCTGATGTTTTATGTTTAAAATGGGCTTTACTTTCTGCTTTATATCCAGTAAATAAAAATCCAGATCGTGTTTCATCTTATAGCATGCATTCCAACAAATTGAAATTTGATGGCATTTCTTTTCCCGTTAAGTTATCCGATATCTCAAAAGTTGAAAAGTTAAATAATATCAGTATCAACGTTTTCGGTTTAGAATATAATACAGTTAATAAAAGTCATAGTATCGTAGGGCCTTTATATTTTACTAAAAGTCGTAAGAGTATTCATATTAATTTATTATTACTTTCAAATGGAACTAATAATCACTATTGCTATATAAAAAATATGTCACGTTTAGTTAGTAATCAAATTTCTAGCCATGAGCATGCCATTTATATTTGTGACGGATGTTTAATACATTTTCCAAGTCAGACAAAGTTGACAGAACATCAACAGCATGACTGCTTTCATATTAAAACCGAACTTCCTAATTCTCAAAAGTCATCAAAAAATTGGTTTGGACAGGCAGTTGCTAGTGATAAGTTAAAATTTGATAAGTTCAATAAAAAACTTAAAATACCATTTGTTGTATATGCAGATTTTGAAGCTTTTCTTACGCCAATTAAATCATGTTCTAACGATCCATTAAAATCTCACACGCATAATATTCAAAAACATGAAGTGTATAGTTTTGGATACTACATAAAATGTTCATACGATGAAAAGTTATCAAAATATGAAACATATAGTGGTCCGAACACTGCACAAGAATTTATGTCTCGTTTGTATGCAGACTTAAAATTGATATGCACCAAAAATAGTACTGAGGTAGCATCTAAATCATTAACACACGATGATTATATTACAATTTCAAAATCGGAAACTTGTTTTGTATGTGAAACGAATTTAAATGGTGAAAATGACATTAATTACGATCCGCAAACTGGTAATTTTCGAGGCGTTGTACACAAAATATGTAATTCTAAGTTTATTATCCCAAATTATATTCCAGTCATTTTACATAACCTTAGTCATTATGACTCGCACTTTATAGTTCACGCTCTTAATTTTGTTGATGGGGATGTTGAAATTATACCTCAAACAAAGGAAAAATATATTTCCTTTTCGAAAACATTACAAATAAATAATAAAATAGTTAAATTAAGGTTTATAGATTCCATAAAATTTTTACCATGTGCTCTTAGTCAATTGGCGAACAATTTAGTCGATGAAGAATTTATTTCTTTAAAACTTAACTTTCCCAATAAAGAAGATTTCAATCTTATGAGGAAAAAAGGAATTTATCCTTATGAATTTATGACATCTTATGACTGTTTAAACCTAAAATCACTCCCTGACAAAGACAAATTTTACAGTTCGCTGTCAGATTCTCATATTTCAGATACCGATTACAATCATGCTAAAAATGTTTGGCAAAACTTTAACTGCAAAAATATGTCCGATTATTCCAATTTATATCTTAAAACTGATGTACTACTACTAACTGACATATTTGAAAACTTCAGAATTTTATGTTTAGAAACCTATGGCTTAGATCCAGCTCACTATTATACTGCTCCAGGTTTAAGTTGGGATGCAATGCTTAAAATCACTAAAGTTGAACTAGAACTGCTTACAGATATAGAAAAAATAGCATTTATTACAATGGGTATAAGGGGAGGGATATCTCAATGTAGCAAACGGTATGCAAAGGCTAATAACCCATACATGCAAGATTATGATAAAACTAAAGCTACTTCATATCTCATGTACTTTGATGCTAATAATCTTTACGGATGGGCAATGTCACAATATTTACCTTCAGGAGGATTTGAGTGGGTTAGTGTAGAAACAGATTACAATACATCAAATAATACCGAATATGGGTTTATTTTAGAAGTAGATTTAGAGTATCCCACAGAAATACATGACTTACATTCTGACTTGCCCTTATGTCCTGAAAAAATTTCTATAGGAAATTCTAAAGATATTAAACTCGTCCCAAATTTGTATAATAAAACTAAGTATATCATTCATTACAAAAATTTACAGCAATGTATTAAACTAGGTATGAAGTTAAAAAAAATTCATAGAATATTAAAATTCAAACAGAGTTTATGGTTAAAGCAATACATAGATTTGAATACAAATTTACGAATGCAAGCTAAAACAGATTTTGAAAAAGATTTTTATAAATTAATGAACAATTCTGTATTTGGAAAAACAATGGAGAATGTAGAAAAACGTGTAAATGTAAAATTGTTGACTCACTGGGAAAATCGAGGTAAAAGTCTTGGTGCTCAGGATTATATTGCAAAACCAGAGTTTCATAGTTTATCAGTATTTTCAGAAAACTTAGTAGCAATTCAACTAAAAAGAACAAAAGCCCTTCATAACAAACCCATATACTTAGGTTTTTGTATATTAGACATTTCTAAAACCCTTATGTATGATTTTCATTATAACTACATGTTAAGTAAGTTCCCGAACAAAATTAAATTACTATACACTGATACTGACAGTTTAGTTTATGAAATTTTTACTGACAACTTTTATGAAGACATTAAGCCCGATTTACCGGAACGATTTGATACATCCGATTACCAACTAAACAACGTATATGAATATCAAAATATAAATAAAAAAAAATTAGGAGTCTTTAAAGATGAAAATGCTGGTAAAATATTAAGAGAGTTTGTAGGATTGCGATCTAAAATGTATGCTTTGAACATTGAAAATAAATTTTTGGCAAAAGCTAAAGGTGTTAATAAAAGTATCACGAAAAGTTTTAAGATGGATGATTATAAGTCTTGTTTGTTTAATCAAAATGTTGAATACCGTAGTATGTTAAGGTTTAGATCTATCAAACATAATATTTTTACACAACAAATTAATAAAAAGTGTCTTTCCCACAACGATACTAAACGATACATAGCACCTAATAATGTTGATACATTCGCCTGGGGTCACTTCAAATTATGTAATGACTCATCTGGTTGAGTAAAATATGTATGTACCTATTAACGAATAAATTGTAAAATTTTGTAATGTAAAATATTGTACTTTTTTAATTTTAAGCAATGTATGTAAACATGTAATTAGAATTGTAAGTTATATGTCAACGGTATGCAAAAATGTTGTAAATTAAGATTAAGATTTTTTTTTATTTCTCTTCGTGTTACTTTGTAAATTGTAAATAGTTAAATTATGTTTTTAAATTTTGAAATATATTTTTATTATTCCAACAAAAAGTTTTAGTCTTTTCCTAAACCTTATACCAAACACACGTCAAGTTACAATGATTCATTTGACACATCCATTTACTGCAATAGTCGCCGGTCCGAGTGGATGCGGGAAATCTATTTTTGTTACAAATTTCATTAAATATGCAAAAGAAATATGTGATACACATTTTAATCAAATAACTTGGTGCTATGATGAAATGCAACCTTTGTATAATTTAAAAAGTGTTAACTACTATCAAGGAATACCGGATCTTAGTATGTTTGACGGAAAAGATCCTCATCTTATAATTATTGATGATTTAATGAGAGAGTCAGATGGACGCATTGTTGACATCTTTACAAAAGGTAGTCATCATAGAAATTTAAGTGTATTTTATATAACACAAAATTTATTTCATCAAGGAAAAGGCCAAAGAGATATATCTTTAAATTCATCTTATATAATATATTTTAAAAATCCACGAGATAAGACACAAATAAAATATTTAGCACGACAAGTGTCACCAGAAAATCCAAAGTTCATAGAAGATTCTTACAAGGATGCAACAAATGAACCACATGGATATTTATTGATAGACTTGAAACAGGACACAAATGATATGTGTCGTTTTAAAACTAAAATATTTCCATGTGATGGATACTGTATAGTTTACATTCCGATGAAAGGCTTTAAGTATGCTAGAAATCAACAAATTACTATCATTCATAAATGATGCATCGACGACTAAAGACGCATAAAGATCTACTCACTGCCTTACATGCACTTAAGCCAAAATATCAAAGAGCTCTTTTAAAATCGTTTAATGAAAAAGAAATAAACTGTATTTGCGAGTGTATCCATAACGTTCTCCAAGGCAAAATTGAATTGAAAGAGAAAGAAAAAAGTAAATTGAGCAAATACAAAAATATACTTCGGAAATTGGTGCGAAAGGGTGCCACAAATTTGTTTCGGAAAAATCTTATGATACAAAAAGGTTGTGGTTTTCTACCTATTATATTAGGTTCAGTTCTAAGTGGATTAGTCAGTTCCATTATTAAAAATGCAGAATGCTAAAAGAATGTTGCTCGTTGAACCAGATGTGATCGAAAAACTAAAACAACCGAGTGTGAGTGATAATCCCTTGTCTCGACTAGATACTGAAATGAATAATATTTTAAAAAGCAATGTTGATGATCGTGAAAAGTGTATTTTATATTTACAAACACTCCGAAGATATCTTAACATTACCAAAGAAGACCGTCAACCTTTCAATATACCAATTATTTCTGAGAATACGAATACATTTGATGATTTAATAATGAGTTACAAAAACAAAAACTTGGTTAATAAAAGTGCAGTCTCAATTGACACACCAGACAAAGACCTACTTCCTAAACAAGATAGTATTTCTGAAAATAATCTGTATACGACCGCTCAAATTCTCGATCTTATCCCGAAAACATATACAAAAAAGGCCATTTTATTAATGAAATTGCTGTCTTCCAATGAAAATAAAATTAAGTGGGATACTGATGGTACTGTGATTATAGATGATAAAAAAATTGATGGAAGCAACATTTTAGATTTGGTAAATGATTCATTGAGACCCTTAAAAAAAAGTGATCCAATTGGGTGGGAATCATTTGCGAAAGCTTTAAAAGATATTCGAGTTCCTTTAACATATATTGGCAATCCGAAACGATGTGAATTTATTAGTGGTATGCAATCACAATCAGATATTGCAACACCCGAGGAAGAGTTCTCTACACCAACGAGTGACACAAAGTACAAAAGGAAGTTGAAGAATAAACTGGAATGGGAGAAATGGGAACCTTACTAGAAATACATAACTTGTATTATGATCCATCACACCCTGCAAGTTATAGTAGTATCGACAAATTGGCAAAAGCTATGAAAGGAAAAATGAGCAGAGAAGAGGTAAAGAAATGGTTACAAGCACAAGAAACTTACACTGTACACAAACCAGTGCAGAGGAAGTTTTCTAGAAATAAATACATATTATCAAATATCAATGAATTATGGCAAGCTGACTTGAGTGATATGAGGACCTACTCAAGATACAATGATGGTTATAATTATATATTGTGTGTTATTGATGTATTCAGCAAATATGCATATGTTAGACCTATGAAAAGGAAAAATTCATCAACTGTTAAGGATTGTTTTGAAAGTATATTTCTTGAATCCAAGGTAACCCCAACCCACATACAATCTGACAAAGGCACAGAATTCATATCAAAGGAAGTACAAAGATACATTAAATCTAAAAATATAAATTATTATACAACAAATAATCCAGATATTAAAGCAAGTATTGTTGAAAGATTTCAAAGAACACTTAAGATGAAAATGTGGCGTTACTTTACACACAAAAATACATACAAATATATAGATGTTTTACAAGATTTAGTTTATTCTTATAACCACAGTTTTCACTCAAGCATTAAGATGTGTCCTTGTGATGTAAATTCAAGTAATATTATGACAGTATGGAGAAATTTGTATGACACTAAAAATAATAGGCTTTCAGCAAGTATCATATTACCGAAGTTGCATGTTGGTGATTATGTTAGGATTACTAAAAGCAAACATATTTTTCAAAAAGGATACGAATCTAACTGGAGTGATGAAATATTTATAGTATCTTCCATAATTGATAGAAGCCCTTGGCCTGTGTACACCCTTAAAGATTTAAAAGGTGAAAACATAGAAGGTACGTTTTATGAAAAAGAATTACAGAAAGTATATTATGACCCCACTCTTTATTATAAAATAGATAAAATAATACGTTCTCGCAATACTGGTAACAGAAAGGAAGTGTTAGTGAAGTGGAAAGGTTATCCTAATAAATTTAATAGTTGGGTTTCATCTTCTTATTTGAAAGAAATATGAACAAAGAAAGTTTTTACTTAACTTTACTTAGTAATAGTTCAATGGAATACTTCCCTGATAATAAAACTACAACTTTTTCAACTAAATTGCCTAAACCTATAGTTTTGGAAGGAGAATGGTCAGTTGGAGTGGTCGAATTTCAATATCCCTGCACCATGTTTACTGTTCAAGAACATGAAAATGTTGTTTATATTACAAAATGGATGCAAATGCCTGGTGAACCAAAACCATCACTTACATATTACAAGACACATATTCCTGCAACTAACTATGACAACATCAATCATATTTTGAATGCTTTAAATAATATCAAGGAAAAAGTTAGATTCCGTTACGATGAAATTTCAAAGTTTGTATCAGTTTCAGTTTTAGATGAAACGATCAAATCGGTAACATTGTCACCTAAGCTATGTTTGCAGTTAGGGTTTGAGCCCAATAGAAACCTCAGGGAAAAGAATATTGGAAAATGTCCTGCTAATCTGCATTTAGGTTTACCTTCGCAACTATTCGTTTATTCTGATATCGTAGAACCCCAAATCGTAGGAGATGTCATGACCCCTCTGCTGAGAATCATACCATTAGATCCTTCAAAATATATATATGGAGCAAATAAAATGCATGTTTTCTCTCCACCCCATTATATATCTGTAATGCGAAGGGAATTTGATACCATTGAAATAGATATAAGAACAAGCACTGGTCAAAAGATACCATTCCAGTTCGGAACAGTGTGCATAAAACTACACTTCAAAAAAATATATAATGTATTTGAAACATAATTATAATATGAAATGTCCATACGAAGATTATTATTCTCATCAAGCTGGATCCGGTATTGGAGTAATTTACAAAGGGATACCGTATCAAAGAGGACATGGAATTGGTAGTTTTCTGGGAGGGTTGTTCAGATCTGTTTTACCATTACTTTCTAGCGGTGCAAGAGCTATCGGTAAAGAAGCCTTAAGTACTGGAGTAGGAGTTTTGTCGGATATGTTTAATGCACAACCCATAGATGATTCAATTAAAACACGTTTGAAGGAAGCTACTACTAACTTAAAACGAAAAGTAGATAGCAGAATAGATAGAATCAACATGTCTGGCTCGGGGTATAAAACAAAGCGAAAACGTTTATCTTCTCCCATTCCAACGTTAACCACGAAAGTGAATACTCCAAGAAAAACAAAAAATAAGTACAGGAATATTAACGATATATTTTCTAATTAATTTAATATGTCTTTTTTACATAATCATTCTTGTGAATGTATAAAATCAGAGTTAGATTTGTTTGCACTACCATCCACACAGACGAGCATAGAAAGTGGTGTATGGATTCATTACAAACCTATTTCATCTCTAGCTGATGATGGACCTTTAGAATTTCAAGTTCCTGGCGCCGGAGATGACTATATAGATTTATCCCATACTTTGATTCATATAAAAGCGAAAATACAGAATCAAGACAACACAAAATTGGCAGCTGCTACAGTCGTGGGCCCGGTTAATAATTGGTTGCATTCAATATTCAGTCAACTTGATGTTTACTTGAATCAGAAACTAGTGTCACCACCAAATAACACATACGCATATCGTGCATATATCGAAAACTTGTTGAACTATGGTCCAGCAGCTAAAAACTCTCATCTAACTTGTAGTCTTTGGTATGGAGATACAGCAGGAAAAATGAATGAGACTGACGTAAAAAATGAGGGTTTTGTTAAGAGGGAGTTCATGGCAAGAGAGAGTAAAGAAATTGAAATGATTGGGCATCTCCATGGCGATTTATTTAATCAAGATAAATTTTTAATTAATGGTGTTGACATGTGTGTTAAGTTAGTTCGATCAAGAGAAAATTTCAACCTAATGGCAGGGTCAGCAGATTTAAAATTTAAAGTATGTATTACAGATGCAACGTTGATTGTTCGTAGAGCACGGATCAATCCAAGCGTATTACTTGCACACCAAAAAGTTTTAGCATCTACCACAGCTAAATATCCCATTACGCGAGCTGAAGTTAAAGTTTTAACAATTCCATCAGGTGTTCAAGGAAAAACCCTTGATAATATATTCCTGGGACAAGTACCGAAAAGGTGTATAGTCGGATTTGTTAATAATGCTGCATTCAACGGAACTCTCAATAAGAACCCGTTCAATTTTGAAAATTATGGTATCAATACATTTTGTTTATATATCGATGGAAATCAAATCCCCTCGAAATCATTACAGCCATCGTTTGATAGTAATGTGTTTGCTAGTGCATATCATACATTGTTCTCAGGAACAGGTATACATTTTCTTAATGAAGGTAATGGGATATCTAGAGACGAATATGCCAATGGTTATTGTTTGCTCGCATTTGATTTAACTCCTGACTTATCGGCGAATTCATCGAGTCACTGGAATCTTATAAAACATGGTAGTGTAAGACTAGAAGTACGTTTTGAGTCAGCTCTCACGCAAACTATTAACTGTATTGTTTATGCGGAATTTGATAATGTAATAGAAATAGATAAGCATCGTAATATATCAGTAGACTATAGTAGCTAAGATGTATTTTTTTGATATTCAATAAATAAAACTTCTCAAAATATTTCTTTGTTTTCTTTTCGTAGATCTTATCCAACCCTTATGTATTTAAAAACATAGTACCCATAATCAATTCCACATTTTTAACAAGTCTGGGGTACTGAAGAGATGTGTTAACAGCTTAAAACATGGATACCATACAAATAAAACAATATTTAAGTAAAATTGATGAAAGCATTGCATGTAATGTCTACGCAGCTAACCGCTTACCAATATACGTTCATACGCCTATGTACGTCATAAGTAATTTAGATACAGACAGCAAACCCGGATCACACTGGATAGCCATGCATATAGATGGGAATGGCTTTGGTCAGTACTTCGACTCATATGGACGACCACCAGAAGGATATCATAGGACTTACTTGGAAAACAATTCTAGGATGTGGAATTATAACACTAATCGAATCCAACATGATTTTACTACTGTTTGTGGAGAATATTGCATCATGTACATATATTATAAGTATCATGGTAAATCGATGCATGAGTTCCTGAACATGTTTGATGACAACACTATTTGTAATGATGTAATATTAAGTAATTTATTTGATTCCATTTTTAATATCGAATAATAAATACGATGAGCAATAAATGCAGTGGTTTTATAATAAAAAAAACGTCCCTCATTAGCATAAATCACTGCGTCATAGATAAGTCGAGTACAATGCGGTGCCGAGGAAGCGATAAGCCCATTGTAATTAGTGAATGGACAGGATAACGACCCAATGAGGTCATTAGATAACGAAGTAGGGCTAATACAATGCTGAAGCTATCTTTGTTTCTACGCTAGTTAGCAAAAAACGGATCAGCGCATTCGATCGGGCATGGTCGAAAACATACGATTTGACACCAAACTCGGCATTTTTTTGTACCGATGGAGGCTCGTCAACTTTGCCCGATTTGCCGGTTCTAACTCCTGAGTTAGAACCGGCGAATCCCCACTACTTATGGGTCTGATACAAATGCCTTTCTGCAAAACTGTAAAACAAATATTAAAATAACAAGATGGTAGGAAGAATCCATTATTTAAAATTTATTAAATATGCAAGACAAGAGTTGGGATAACAAGTTAGTATTTGTTTAGCCGTATTGGGGTGGCTTAGAATACTAACCCCAATGGATGGACCCCCTGGATGGGTGTCACAAAAGGTGCGGATGTCCATGGGCGATGATAGCCACTTACCATTAGGTGGATAATCAGCTCTTTGGTCGGCTACTTCCATAAAAAAATTGGCCATGTTTAAATAACTAACGCCCCAACTCAGAGTCACTAACAGTTACTTCAATCGTTCCTTAGTACCTAATCACCATACAAATTCTGTACTAAGGAGCGATTTAAGTAACCGTTAGTGACTCTGAGATAAACCGCAATTAATAAACCAAAATACGTATGTAACTCAAAGTTCCGTAATTTCGTACAAAAAAAATCCCAAAAATAACTATACAAACCAATCGGCATCAAATAAGAACTTTTTACGACTTCCTAATTATATGATAGAAGTAAACTACTACCGACTAAATGAAGGTACAATAATATTATTATGGTACTTATACTTATTATATTTATAATTGCATTAAAACTTAATATGCACATATTAAATGTAATTATTATGTTTTCGCGACTGCAACCTTGGAAAAGATCGTTTCCGCTTGTTTTAAGTAGTAATACAAGTACTACAGATACTTAAATGACGTTATTATAAATTGTTAAAAACACTTCATTTATAATTATTATTAAAATACCCACAGCTGGATATATTATGCGCATTAATGTATAATTTGTTTAGTAAAAAAATTTTTGTAAACATTGTACACAATAACTTTTTCAAAATTAATCAAAGTACCTACAAAGATTTTATATATTTTTTATCAAAATCGAGGAAAACAATGGGAAAACTTCAAAGTTTTCCAGTAAATTTAGGTATAACCATATTAAAAAAAAGCGGCCAAGTGCGAGTCGGACTCGCCCATGAAGGGTTCCGTAGCAACAAGTAACATAATATAAAAGTTCTTGAAGTTCGTTGTAACTTTGATAGAGGTAAATTGCGGTTTACGATTTATGACGTATTAAAAAAAAACTACCTACATACTAGATCTCGTTCAAACCAATTTTCGTTGGAAGTTTGCATGGTAATGTACATCATATATTTTTTTTAGTTTTATCATTCTCTTATTTTAGAAGTTACAGGGGGGGGGACTCACATTTTACCACTTTGGAAGTGTCTCTCGCGCAAACTATTCAGTTTAGAAAAAAATGATATTAGAAACCTCAATATCATTTTTGAAGACCTATTCATAGATACCCCACACGTATGGGTTTGATGAAAAATTTTTTTTGAGTTTCAGTTCTAAGTATGGGGAACCCCCAAAATTTATTGCTTTTTTTCTATTTTTGTGTGAAAATCTTAATGCGGTTCACAGAATACATCTACTTACCAAGTTTCAACAGTATAGTTCCTATAGTTTCGGAAAAAAGTGGCTGTGACATACGGACGGACAGACAGACAGACAGACAGACAGACAGACAGACATGACGAATCTATAAGGGTTCCGTTTTTTGCCATTTGGCTACGGAACCCTAAAAAACCTCTACTCTGGGTGTCCAAAGGCTGAGTGGTCAATGCATGGTGTATGTATAACTTGTGTCTGCTATAAAAAATGTTTAATACTATTTAAAATACCTACCATTCTCCACTTCACATGTTTTTTTAATTCAATGTGCACAATTAAAAAATTCAGTTGTCAACGTCCAAGCCCACCCATGCAAGCTTATTACTTCAAAAAAGATATCGATTAAAAAAATAAGACATAATTGATCGGTTCTTTTTTCAAAAGCAGTTCGTATCTCGAACGTCGCACGGAAGCGTTGCGTGTCGAACCACCGAAAGGTTCGAAGTTCGTTGAGCCCGCCATATTTATTGCTTTTACTTTTTAATTTATCGCCCACGAGACATGCAAGTGTTGAATTAGCGGGAATTTCGCAAAGCTAAATTTGACAACAAGTACTTATTTAGACAAAAGAGTTGTATTTTCACAAATGCATTTCGTTCATGTATATATTTTTCATACATTTTAATAAATAATTTAGGTAAGTTAAGAGGGCTCTATTATGGCTCTATCCTACATAATTTAGTGAGACATTATATTTTTAAATATCATTCGTTCTTATTCTTTCTTTTGTGCTATTGTGACATGTCCACTTTCCACATGCTTTCCACGTCAATGTAGTACCCATAGTTATTTCATAGTTATTTTATTACTGCCCTTAGTCAGAGATGCACCAATTAATATATTATTATATGTAACTATGGGTACTACATCAATTTTAGTATTGCTTGTGCAATAAATCACAAAATCGATGCAAAATCCCCCATAAATCGATTCGAAGCGATATAATACGAGAATATGTAATGAAAATGATCGAAGACAACACAGCAGTGGTCGGGAATCGGGATAATGAGCTGATCCCGCGTCGTCAGCAGCCATGCATAATCTGGTAAAAATAGACCCTCCGCTCGAGAGCCGTTGTCTATGGCACCGACCCCTTTTGTCTCAATAAGGCCTTTATTATACTCTAGGACTCTAGAATGTGGCGTGGATTACGGCGTGGTTTTTGAGCTGGAATTCGAGTATGTGGAGATATCCAGGGTTTGTTACAGATTGCCTACTTTAAAAAAGAACGTATCCGTATCTAATTATTTAGTGTTACAATTATAACCTGTAAGTGGAAATATTTATTCCTATTTATTTAATCTCTAGGTACAAGAATTTTACAAGTTTCACACGATTTATTGGTTAGTTTAGTAATGCATAATTGCACACTTTTATTAAACATATAATAAAACTGTAAGTCATTGATATCTGTATGGGAGATTAATTAAAGAATTATTAAAAAGTGTAAGGATAAGTGACTGCTTAATCATTCATTTTTAATTGATTTATTGCTGCCGATAACCAATTTATCATTGACATTGAAAACAATTAAAAGATAAAGGCTTAAGTTCCCACCTGACGGAAAATGATGCAGATGCAATATGGTGTGATGATACTTAAAACAACAAGTAAATATTTAGCATTTTTTATGCAACTTTAAATCCTTATAATAAGATCAATAAAATTCAAATAACAGCCTTGCGATAATGGTCGATGTAATAAAAGCATAGTTAAATATTTATGTAAAAGTTTTCATAAAAACACTCTCTAAAAAGCACATTTAAAAAGTAATAATTTCGCAAATAACTCACTTTGCGATGTGCCTATTGATAATACTATAGAGTAGTAATTATTGCTTGTAGATTTAACCCGATAACAACTAGTAAACAGTCGAATGAACCCCAGTAACACTTATCAATTGTTTATTATAATCGATACTTAATACGCTCTACAGTTATTTCGATCTCGGCCGAGTTACTAATAATGTCACGACTGAATCTTTGAAAAATATAGTGAAGTTGATCTCTCGATAATTTTTCAAAGCTTTAAAAATACAAAGGCGACATGAGATACATTCAAACGTCCGCTTTCACTAGGGTTGGCACAAACTGAAATATTTTTTATAATTTAATATTTTTATTACTTTAAACACATTTAAATGAAACAAACGACCTAAATGTAATTTCAGAAGTTTAATTGATAAATAGAATGTCTTTAATATTAAGATTTTTTTTCTTTATTGACATATTAATTTTAAAATGTTCGAATATTGCCCGTGGTAAGTCCACATTTTACTATATCATTGCGAAAATAAAAAATGTATTATCAATAATTTTATATGTACCTACAACCCTAAGATACATTCCATAGGCGTTCCTAGTATAATTAACTAAAAATAGACCTGTCTCTCTCTGCTACGACACATTTATATAGTGCCTATCCGCTCTCACCTCGTAATTACTAATTATAGATGAAATAGAAGAATCGACATTACTCGTAGAAATTAAGATATGAATAACTCTCCAACTTTAAGATACAGAAGATATTTATTGCCTTACAATGCCATTAACCTATCCATACCGTATCCGTTCTGAATTAAGGATTTTTAAACGTATGAAATACCGTTGAGATTGTTTCTGGTTTAAAAGATGTGCCGAGGAGTTTCTTTACGGCTTTTCTTCTCAATGACAAAGCACCCTTCCGAAAAGCTGGTAGATTAAAAAATGACGTGCATACGTGTGCCTATCAGTGATACCTATATTAATAAAAGATGAATGAAAATTAGGCAAAGAGCTAAAGAACAGTATAATCTTAATACTCGTATATATAAATCTTAATATATATAAATTACGTGTCACGTTGTTTGTCCGCGATGGACTCCTAAACTACTGAACCAATTTTACTCAAATTTGCACACCGTGTGCAGTTTGATCCAACTTGAAAGATAGGATAGCTTACATCTCAAAATAAAATAAAAAATTGACAGAACGAAGTCTGTCTGGGCAGCTAGTTAATATATATAAATTACGTGTCACGTTGTTTGTCCGCGATGAACTCCTAAACTACTTAACCGATTTTAATCAAATTTGCACACCGTGTGCAGTTTGATCCAACTTGAAAGATAGGATAGCTTACATCTCAAAATAAAAAACTTTTGACAGAACGAAATATGTCCGGGCAGCTTGTAGATATATGTAAATAACCGACATTCAGACAAGTCAAAGGCAAACCAAGCGAATTGTTCATCGCCGGTACATGGACGTAACTCAAAACGCATCACCGACGGATAGGCAACCAAGAAACCGGTGAATCTTAATATTGGCTCTCCGACACTGCAACCAATACAATCATCTAAATCAAGCAATCAGTCTTTCTGCCACTCATTGCTCTAAGCCTCTAAAGATTTCAGTAGCTTATGCAATCTCCAGCGATTGTGATTCCTGCCCACAGAAACCATAAAAATTATCTAATGATGTAAACTAATGCAGTCAGGGACAAAAGAGATAACCATATAGTGGTTTTTATCCATCTCAACTAGCGAATATCACTCTGAAAAAACTAGGCCATCTGTATTCTTCGCATACCCGCTATCTTCTTCAGGTCGTCAAACCTGATCGAAGAGTGTCCTATGCTCCTATGCACCTTTTACCGCGGTGTGGTCTTTATTCAAAAACTTTTGGCCAGTCCATGCTACTTCAGCAACCTTATACTCTGAGCTATGTAAAAATCTACACACTGCACGATATAAGCTACTCTACAAGATTACGGGTTGAATGAACATCGTGAAAGGTCATAATTTGTAACAAGTAACTAACTCGATATGACTGTACTTGCAAAGAAACCGTATTTGTAGGATATCAGTGTCCAGTTGTTCCACTACTGTCCAGCCATGGTTAAATGCGACCAGCGCGCTAGTAAAATCACTAATTCCATGAGTAGATCCGAAATTATATTTGTTTTAATAACTGGTCGAGGTCCTGTACATTAAAGATATCTCCAACCAAGAAAATCCAACCCTGTTTCGCGCCGAGACGTCGAACGAAGGAGACACTTCCAAATGTCATTGTATAATTTTTTGTAACAAAATGGCTTCCGAACGCAATGTCATGTCAACGTCTTTCGATGAGGTCAAACGCGCAAATGAAAGAGAATTGGAATGATCGTGAGTGTGCATCATGTTTGGCATCCAACCATTTTGACATATGTCGTTTGGCGTGGCTCCAAAAATGACGCGATGGACTGACCGTCAGTGGCCACCTTAAGAAAATTTTATATCAGGGGTCTTTATAGAAGCAATAGAATGCAAATCTGTCATTTTTTGCGAGCGTTACAGAAATACGTTATTTATTTTTGTTTTTCTATTATTATTATTATTGTTATTTTGTGTCTGTTTGTAAATTTTTAATTCTTTTGTTGATATCTGATCTATGTTCGTGTGTGTACCTAATTGGCACAGGAATAAATGTTTTTTCTTTCCTCTTTCTTTCTTTTTTAATCTTGCTATTAAGAAAATATAATGAAAACTGTAAACTCAGTTCCCAAATAACCTATAGTATTTAAAATCGCACTACGACACTAATTCGGAGCCACAAGCCACAAGGTTAGTGTTGTATCCTTCCGAGAACCCGCGGGTGACCGTCCGGCGAGCGGCGAGTGGTGTGGTGAGTCAGGAGGCTAGGGGCTAGGGCCTCGGCATATCGATTGTAATAAAAATAGTCGCTACATTTGCATTGGGCTTCATCTATCGATGTGTGAGTGTCACGATGTATCTATATGTGTATGTGGAGATTTTTAGCCGTATAGGGCGGCTTAGTATAATCCCAATACCACGCCGCGGTTTAAGAGGCGACTAATTCCGGCCTGCTCATGGTAGAGCTCCTCGGAGGGATTAAATTGGTAATATTGATTTTAATAGTTAATAAATACCGTGTATGCCATGTCAATGTATTAAATAAAAAGGCAGGAGAAGAAATCACAATCCGATAATACAACATTTAGGTATGATAGAATCTAATCTCCGAAATAGAGACCCAAAAATGATTCTTATGTCTCTGCACTTTGTGCTATGTCCTCATTGCTTACGTAGTTCCAGGGCGAAATGGTGGAGTGGTTAGTGGCCAACCCAAGTGTCGGAAGTTTTCATGCCCGGAGGGCTAAGACATGGCTTAATAACTGTTATGTAACGATAACACTTAGTGTAGAATAAATTCCACAGAAATAAGCTATCAATACTTGTGAATATTTTTTTGTGTTCCTAATTTTTTAAATATCCTCAATCTTAGACAACATAATGATAATGCGCGCAACACTGGCCAAACTTCGCACGTATTTAGTCTTAACACATTAATATTCATAAAGACATTTAGAGGTCGCAACATATACCTATTATAGTTTTTATAAAGGATACTAAGTTTTTACTGACGACCTACATACGACTTCAAAATTAATAACATCAGTAATCTTATTAATAATACCAATTACCAATTTATATTCGAGTATAATTATTGGTAATAAATAATATATTATCAAACCATAATAATTATATTGTACACAGTACACCAATCAAATTAGGTACCTGTACCTATGCTAATTATGATTTTAGATATTAATGGACTATTGGTATTAAAATAAGTACAGGTCATCTAATATTTAGGTCTGTCTTTGTAACTTTAAATAGGAACATTACGTTACATAGAAGCTTATTTTTAACCGACTTCAAAAAAAGGAGGAGGTTCTCAATTCAACTGTATTTTTTTTTTTTTATGTTTGTTACCTCAGAACTTTGGACTGGGCGAACCGATTTTGATGATTCTTTTTTTAATCGAAAGCTGGTGGCTGTCATGTGGTCCCATATAAATTTTATTGAGATCTAACAATGGCATCCATGATAAAACCACATAAGTCGTAAATTTGTGTTAAGATGTGCGCGACAAATTGACGAATAACTCAATATCACGCCAACCGATTTCGATGATTCTTTTTTTAATCGAAAGCAGGTGTTTGTCATGTGGTCCCACATAAATTTGAACGAGATCTGACTGACAAGTCGTTTTTGAGACTTTGAAGTCGGTTATTTTTTGTTAGTAAAATTTAGATTATTTATTGTTTTAATCATGATGCGGATTGTACCTATTGATTTATTTTACAATAGTCTGTGAATATTAAATAATTTACATAAATATGAAGACACCAGCATTATATTCTGCCTTGATAATACATGCAAATATCAAAGTACATCACAAAAAGTAAATCCAATTCTTATTTATAGTCTATAGCGCCATAAGTCAATTAAGCGTTTCGCGCCAAATGTGACGTTTGGCGAATCTTCAAAATGGCGTCAATGAGTAATTAGAGTGAGGCTTGCAATAACTGGCCATAAAGCAGCGACGCATCGGTGACGCGGCGGCTATTTCCGTCCGCGTCGCCCCTCGACAAATGCTAATGTCCTCTAGGACACTCCAGCGCTCCGTCAGACGAGCATTCCCGCTCGTGTCATCACTAGCGGGTTGTGTACGTACGTACAACAACATTCGATTGGCTATGACCTCCAATGCTGAAACGGGAAATCTGTTCGAATAGAACAAAAATATTGGGACGTTATGAAAAATATATACGTGAAGAGGTAAAAGACAGATTGAAAATTACTTATTTATCTACATAATTATTTACTAAGTAAGTGAGCCTAATTTCAATTTTAAAACTTAAATATCTTGGAACACTAAATGACCTAAAGAAAACTTTTAGACTCCTTCCAATTATTTCAAAAGGAAGAATAATTGGTCCGTTGCAATTCACACAAATGTTCTTCATTCAATCATTTCTTTTTCTCTTATCATCAGTTCGAGTATTACTCAATGACTTAAATCACAAACATAGACCACATACGACGCTTGAATCGAACTCATCGTAGTTTTAAAGAATTATATTGCTTTTTGTAATAAAATTAATATAGTTATGTATTATATTTTAAAATTATCAGGAAATGAAATATATACTAAGAAATGAATATCTATGTCCGCTATTCATGTCTGTTAATATTGACCAAAATAGAACGTTGGAATGCAAGTTAAAAACACGTTCGTATTTTCCAATCTCATAAAAAACAAAATAGTTGAAGTAAACGAGTAAAAATGTCGCATTCATCTTCATACCATCAATACACAGGTTTGTAATAAATTCTTAGCATGCAAAGGAATTATACATAGAGCCATAACTCGCTTAGAATGTTTAATTGAATGTTTGAATGTTGAATTAGCATGTTTTAAATTGCTTTTTCGTGTTGCGATACGATTTAGGTGAGTAGCGTCCACTCCATTTATTTCAGGAATAACAAAGTGCAACCATGTTACATCGGCTGTATTAAACTTTTATTGCCTTTAGTGCCATTCTCCGTTCGCCACCAGTGTGCGGACACGCCATTAATTACACCCGAAACCGTTTAGAAGATTTATTTATTTATTCAGAAAAATTTAAAGATTGCTACTGCCTTTAGCGACACTTTTAAAATAAACAAACAAAAAAAATCCATATCCATCCATCTACGTAATAAATAATCCTTTTACTAACAAAAAATAACCGACTTCAAAGTTACTCAAAAACATTGTCAGAATATCTCGTTTTTTATGTGGGACCACATGACAGGCACCAGCTTTCGATTAAAAAAAGAATCATCAAAATCGGTTCACCCAGTCGAAAGTTCTGAGGTAACAAACATAAAAAAATACAGTCGAATTGAGAACCGAGGAGGTTCTCAATTCGACTGTATTTTTTTTGAAGTCGGTTAAAAAGGCAAGTAAAACTATCCCAAATTTGTATAAAATTGCAGCAAGATTTAATGCAGCTTTTTGGAGCACGCTAGAGATTTCGCTGCGATGACACACACTTGGAGGAAGGTCATCCCACTCCTCGGCGAGCAGCACAAGTGGCCCTTCAGCTTATCCGCGACTGGAGACACGTCGACTAATTTTAACGATGATTTGTCGTGTGCTCGCCTTATTATTATTGCCTTAGACAGAAATATGATTCATTTTCATATGTTCACTATGAGAGAGAAAACGTGTGGAAATTATCTTTCCAAATGTTTTGGATGTTGCATTATCGTATATCGCTTAAAATATATCGATATTATAACAACATAAACCGAACTACCTTTTTAAAAAACATTATTTTTACCTACTTAGGTAGGTACTGATAATTTTTTTGTACGTATACAAGCATCTCGCTTTTATTATGCTACTAAGTTTTTTTTATAAATTTTCGCATAAATGGTGAATTTTCTTTTAAGTAATTCAGTTCTACAAAACAATTTATTTTTATTACTTTTATTTTAAAGATTCCCCTAAAGGGCACACAGATACGTAATTCCTGTCGTAGAGTGATGAATATTTTTGGTGATCTCTGAAGAATGACAGGTCCTTTTCGCATAAATGGTGAATTTTCTTTTAATTCAGTTCTGCAAAACAATTTATTTTTACTACTTTTATTTTAAAGATTGAAAGTCTGCTCCCCTAAAGGGCACACGTACCTACGTAATTCCTCTCGTAGAGTGATGCATATTTTTGGTGATTTCTGAAGAATGACAGGTCCGAAACAATGAGCCATGTCGTTAGGTAGAGCGTGTCTCAGTGTTTCCCTCGGAGTCCTCGGACTTCGGAGACAGTGTTTACGGCCGGTCGGGAGATCAGGGCTGCGTGCGAAGTGCATTGCCCCGAACCGAAATAAATGTCGCGACGATCGCAGCTCTTGTGCGTACGACGTACAACCGGTATGATTTTCTCGTAGGGGTGCTGGCTGGCTTTAGTTTCAAAAATTGGTGATAATTGGCCGTTTTCGAAGGTCTATAGAAAAATGGTTTTTTTTTTTCTATTTATGAAAATTTTGGCTTTTGTATAGCTATATTTATGTACCTTCACTGTCAGGTTTGGCTTTTGTATAGCTATTTATTTTTAATTAGTAACATTTAATCTCTTAATTATTATAGGTCCATAGACATTGTATTACAAAATTAATCTGTTAGGCATATTTTTGTATAATACTTTTTCAAATTATGAAAATTAAGATCAGTTCTATTTTATTTGTAGTGTTGAAACAATTACACAAACTCTTATTTATGCAACAGTAAAATACGAATCATTAGGAGGTCTAACTATTTGATGTCGAGGAGTTAGAGTCTGAAAACTGAAATGACACTTTTAACTTTTGGTCGGTATAAAAAAATCTGCTAAATTGACACAGGAACTTGTTTCACGCCATAATTAACAACTGACATTAGCATCTTCCTAATATTGTATGTGGTAGCCCTACTCCAGTGCACTTGCTTGGAATAATGCATTCTGTATTGAAGCTAAAGACACGAAAAGCGCGGTGCAAGGCCCGCCTCAACCAAATGAATGCAGTTTATTCGCGTAATGCGTGTCACAGACTCACAGCCTTTTTGTGCGTTAACTGACACTTGCTTTTTAAGAACGCCATCAGTCATTCACGTTTCCCGCGCGAATTTTCGCGCTCAAATTCTGACAGACGTTACCAACTGTTTTTATTATTGTCTGGCAAAGATAACGAGGTGACCGTGAGTTTTTTCAGCAAAGGAAACACTCGATGCTATAATTTTTAATCTTCTTTAGGTAGATGAATAACATAATAATAAGAAGTTAATTTAATATTATCTGACTTTTTTAAAACTTACATAATTCTATTAAACTGCATTATAGAATTTACCGGTGCGATTTTGCATTTTTAACCGACTTCAAAAAAAGGAGGAGGTTCTCAAATCGACTGTATTTTTTTTTATGTTTGTTACCTCAGAACTTTGGACTGGGCGAACCGATTTTGATGATTCTTTTTTTAATCGAAAGCTGGTGGCTGTCATGTGGTCCCATATAAATTTTATTGAGATCTGACAATGGCATCCATGATAAAACCACATAAGTCGTAAATTTGTGTCAAGATGTGCGCGACAAATTGACGAATAACTCAATATCACGCCAACCGATTTCGATGATTCTTTTTTTAATCGAAAGCAGGTGCTTTTCATGTGATCCCACATAAATTTGAACGAGATCTGACTGACAAGTCGTTTTTGAGACTTTGAAGTCGGTTATTTTTTGTTAGTAAAATTTAGATTATTTGGTAATAATTTTAAAGTATGTATTCTTCTTTTCTTTCACAAAATTCTACGGCATTACGAACAGGCAGAATTGATTAGTGTCTAAGATTGAAGATAATTTACTTATTATAAATAGTTTCCTTTAACATGAACACATCAAATGAAACGAGGCATTTTTCAAACGATTCGAATCCGATGAGATTTGAATCCAACGGCCAAGAACCGTTGATGACTCAGCGTAACCAAGCATCCTGTTCTCATTGTCGGACAACACTGTAACTTAGCGATTGTGAAATGTGAATCAGCTAACTAAAATTACCACTTGCGGGCTATTACGGCTACAAATTGCACAAGTCAAAACATCGGCGTGGTAAGCGGACTTTGTAAAGCACCCCTTTTTCTTTTTTAATTCAACTTAACGCAAGCTATTTTTACTACGATGCATAATCAAAATTATGTTTTTAGATTGTAAGTACAAAATAAGTTTAAGTCAGTCATGTAGTGGTCAATAGTAGTTTATACTATTTGATACTATTTTGAGCCAATTTTCTTTCTCGGACTTCACTTCAACTCAATATTTCTAAATCCGATTAAATACGCCTCAATCTTGGGCTTCATCGCCACTCATCAGGTGGGATTGTTGTCAAGCACCATTGAGCTATACATATACACATTAGAGATCATTGAGAGATATACATATATACATTAGAGAAGACATCTCAAACAAAATGTGTGTCCCCGCCGGGAGGTTCTATTTTCAAAATTGAGCCCCTGTTCTCCTTTCAAAATCGAACGAATCCATTGGACATTGAAGCCGCGCGGCGTCAATTCATTGGAACATACATTGTGATCGCGGTGTCCGTTCTATACGCTAGTAATTACTTCAATGTCAAGCACTTACTTATTTCATGTAAAACAAATACTCCATCTCCAACTCCGGCTACGACTCTATCGGCTCTATTACCAGGAATACTTTTCAAGAAAACGTTGCACTTTTGTCGCCCTGTCGTAAAGTTGATAAAACTAGAAGTTTCGCTTCATACACCTTCAACAACAAATCATTTATTAAATAAAAGTAGTATTATAAATAAAAGTAGTACTATTTATTTCACTACTTTACAATTCACATGCTCGCATCATACAAAATACAAATACAGATCTTCCATTTTTTATAATTTTCTCGTTCACTAATCGATAATAATGGATACTTGTAATATAAAACTCACAATAAAGATCAATATTAGTTTTAAAAAGTAATTATAAAAGTTATCAATATGAAACCCGAGTCAAGTGTGCGTCCTTCCGGCGCCGCGCGACGGGCGACGGGACGGACAGACATTCTCAATCTACAAATAAACTGTTGATTAAGATAAATATTTCGTTTCAGTATATTGTACAGATACAGGAAACAATAGAACAGATTTATGTGAAAAGTTATCGTGTGTTGATTTAACCGTTAAATTGAAAAGTATAGTTACATCTATCTATTTCAGAATCGTGTAGGGTAAATTTAAGGTGAGAAAGTGGTCCGTCGAATTATGGATTCGACTATAGTCAACATCAAAAGCAAAAAGATAAATCAAACATACATTAAAATAAAAACGAATTGTCATAAAAAATAATGTGCAGTCTTTATCAATAACATGCCTCACCTCACCCGAAGCGTAGGATTGCAGTAATCAAAAATAATTGTCAAAAACCGGCCTGCGACCACATCAACCCGTGGTGTAGATTATGTTATTTCACTCCTTCGATTCTCGATCTAGACAACAAAGTTAGTTGGGACCTGTCGAGACCAAGAAACCGTCTTATTTCCTGAGTACTAAGTACTATTTTGGCCTGAGTTCCGTTTCAAGCGTGTTTTGTTTAAGTTTAATCCAACCCGTCGACGCTACCGAGCGGGTGACGGGTTCGACCATCCGTGAACCCTAAGTACGGTGCGCAAGCGCATGGTTTAATATTTTCAAGTAACGTGATAATTAAAGTAACATGACACTTGTTTAAGTAAAAATAATTAAACAAGTCAATATTTACTTTATATTTTAATTGCAGGTAATTTTACACCTTTTCTCAATATGTTGTATCGAGGTTAACGGGAGATATAAGTATGTCTCTCACCTTTGTGTCCATTCCTCAGCTTGTTCGCTTTGCTCACGCTTGCCATAACAAAATTAAGTAGTTATATGTATAATTTAAGTAGATATCAATCACTCTATTGCCATGCATTTCATTTATAAAACGACTTTGGCCAATTAGTTAACCGACTGCAAGTCGTAACAAGTCAAAGACAAACACGTTGATAATACGAAAAAAGTGATTTACAGCTAACGTTAAGTTTAATTTAGGACCACTATTTTTGTTCTGATAATTTTAAGTCTGAACAAAATCTTTAAGAACGGTTTATAGATATCTTCCTTATACACCACCTTGGATTGTTACTGCGAAGTATGAGTGTGTTATTCAATGGTATCTTTTTACCCTCAGATTTCTAGTGGAAGTAGACATGTGTTATATATAGTCAGTAATTTATTCTACTGTGAATGCGATTGTTGTGCCGACGGTACAGGCGCAGGAAGGGGCGAGCCGCCGGACCAGTTTGAGCGGCCGATCAGCCTACTGCCTCACATTGCTCGACCTATTGTTTTTATGCCTGTGCCTGTGCTCTAGTCAGAGTCTGAGCCGATCATTCAATGACTCTATTATTATGTATTACGATCACACTGTATAACACTGCGTGTACGAAATAATAGACCCCCTGTTTCCCACAATCCAGGGATATTTTGGAAACTTCTATTGGAATTCTTCGTTGGCTTAAAATGATACGATCAATCAATCAATCAATCAAATATTTTATTTGTGAAATAAGGTACACAACGATAATATAAACTGAAAGCAGATTTTTTTTATTATTATTGTTCCAATTATTGGTATCACGTTTATTTCCATATCAATAAAAATGCTTAAATTTAACTATTTTCTACAACAGTTAGTTTACTACGAAATACTTTTTATATCATGAGACTATAACCTATTTGCTTGTGAACTTAACTTAATGTGACATACTATAAAATTTGAAAGTTAACTACTAGGTCTGAGGCCTTGCTATCAATTATCTTAAGATCTCATTGTCAGATGTCATTACAAAACCCATGTGTATCACAGAATGTCATCCAAAAATTAAAATCGTTATTAAAATTTTACGCCACAAAAGCTGAACAGCCATAAAGGTCAAAAACACAAGACATACCAGTTCCATTCGCTAGAGAACATAATGACACCCTCCCTTTGGTTTCCACATGTGCCGTACAATAATGAATAATCCCTTTAATTCATGTTAACCGCTTTCTCACCGTCGTCGGCGTCGCGACGGCTTTTACACATGCGACGCACTTTCCCGTAATGCAACGTCACGTCAATCATCACTAGATGTCAGGCAGAGATCTTCGTTTGTTACTGAATTGGATGAGTTCTCGTAATTAAATGCTTGTGTCCGTAGTCGATCGGGTTGAGTTACTACGGTTGGTAGTTCGATGGCGAGGAAAAATTTCATAAAAAAATCGGATGGCACGTTAAGGTTTTGACTTTGTTATTGTTAGTTAGTAAGTATGTAGGCTAAATTGGAGATCTAATTAATCAAGAAAACTTCCATCACTTAAGATAAGAGTTTTAAAAAAAATTTCACCATTCAGAACTGCACTCCGTGTTAGCGACTAGTCGAATACGCTCTACGCCTCCTAAATTACGAAGAAAGATAAATAAATAAATAAACGCTTACACACTCATACCCCCGCAGTAGGTTTTTACCTGTGTCGCGGATGGCATGAGCGACACATATACCACAGTAAATGAATAGATTCATTTACTGTGCATATACTCTGCCCTCCTAATGATAAACAACGTATCTGACATTTTTGGCGAAAACGAGTTATTAGCATATTCGTAATCAGCGAATTTACTCGTACTCACTCGTAACACATCACAATAACACCCATGACCCGAGTACAATCGAGTACTATCGTTTAACAACACACGATTGGATCTTTGACTACCCTAACTGATGGTAAGGCCGAGCGAAAAGTCCGGTATTCGTTTCCCAGGGAAATATTTATTTACATTTTTGTAAATAATTTTTCTCGGATTCCGCAACAAAAACTTACATCAAAATGATTCCGTCTGGTTGCCCCACACTTTCACGGTCGTAAGTAACTTAAACGAGCGGGGTAAGTTCATTCCCATAGCTCGAGCTTCGTACGTCATCCGAACGCTATAATTTAAAAAGGGTTAAGACAAAAAAGTTAATTCGAAATGACACCCCACATGTGGATCGAGCCATCCGGGCGAACAAGATTTAAACTTACTACACGTCATTAAAATATCGCGTCGAGTGAACGAATCATTTGGACGGGCGCGTTTCCTCCGGTATTATTTATCCGAGGCCGATTATAAACAGATGTTATGCGTTAATAAATCTTTGTCCCTCCCTGGACACGGACACGAGAGGTACTTACTGTATGCAACGTTTACGCTGCGTCTATATTAGCGGATGAATATTCGGACGGGTTGTCGCGATAAAACTTCGATTTTGTGAGATGGGTGGATGTCACAATAGTAAAGAGAAATTGGTTTTGGTTTACCTGTGTCGCGGGTGGCATGGACGACACATATAACACATCACAATAACACCCATGACCCGAGTACAAATATTTATCTGTCACATAAATATCTACCCCGGCCGGGAATCGAACTCGGGACCCCTCGCTTCGCAGGCAGGGACGCTACCAACTAGGCTACAGGGTCGTCTCCTCTTGCTTTTAAGTCAGCCGCCAAACGACTCATCGTGTTCCGGCTGGGGGCTTTCCTATTTTTTGGCCGGCAACGCATCAGTGATGCCTTTAGTGTCACTGATGTCCATGGGTCGTCACCCATCACTTACCATCCGATGGATCGTCAGGTCGTTGGCCAGCTATTTCCATAAAAAAGATATGGCAATATTTTTGCGAATCCCGTTGATGTAGCCGCAGTATAATGCAACGTTTACTCGTTTGAATTTGGAATTCGCGTCGCCACTGTCGCTTTCGTTTCAGTTGTGAGTTGTGCTTGTGAGTCTTGTGACGCATTGGAGTGTGTGTATGTGTGTGTGTCCGACAGGTTATTTTATCCGTCGCTGAGGAAAGTGATGACATCTATAATAGAACACAAGCTCGGTTCACTCTCGTTTTCCCAACATAATTAATTCAAAGCAATTTACTTGAACAGGTTTGAACTTAGTCACACAGGATTCACGGTAGATTTTTTAAATGCGTGTTCAAATTCGAACGTGTGGGTGGTTTGATTTCAAACCATTAGATAAGAACATTATTGCTATGCAGGTATTTATATAAAAACAATAATGACGACTAGTTGACACGACTAGTCAAGTTTACATTTTAGAGCTACCCACCGCACCCAAGATCATGGAGTATAGAGTTAAGGAGAGCCATCTCATATGGGAGGAAAGTGGAAAAAGTGTCCAGCATACTGGAAATAGAGGTTCCAGTACCTACCACCATCCTACCTTAATAGCGCTGGCGTCGGAAAAACTACGATATGAACATAGCTGTTGTATACGGAGTGAAGTTTGCTGAGTTCAATAAAATTTATCCTAACAGCGCCACCCTTATTGGACGCGTTTTTACGGACACTTTTCACACACAGAAATGGCTCTACCTACCTCTATACTCCATCCAAGATGATACAATCTCGAGGATTTTATTATCTGTGTAGATTCATCTGTGTTGCAATTAAGATAATTAATTATTTTAGAATGACGATCTCATCATAATCATACCCCACAAGGTAATTAGACTTATCAAGTGCAGGTGGCATGGTTACACAAATGAGACACCTCACCTCAAAAACACGCACGTCCCGTGACCAAATATAAATATGTCACTTAATGACCACCCCGGGAATTAAACCCAGGACCCCTCGTTTCGCTGCTAGGGTCATTACCAATTGCACTACAAGGTCGAAGATGAAAGACACACAATGAAAAATAAAATTAAAAAAAACAATGATTTTATTTCAAAACCAATTTCTCTTTATTAACAATTTTTTAAATAAAAAATTAACATCTGAATAAAAAGTAAGTATAGCTGATTGTTTACCAAAAGTCTCGTCTTAACTCGACTCAAATCTCAAATACCGTCGTCGAAGCACATCGGTCCTCTGAATAAGTTGCATGCAATGCATTTTCAAATAATAAATGGCAACAGTCACGTTCAGGAATCAAGATATCCACCGGCGATTACGACCGAGATAAGTGTAGTAGCACGATCCGACGGCTTTAGCTCTACGATGGTTATTAACGAATAGGGTTGTCACTTGTCACGAGATAATATTACATTATTTCTGATAATATTATATTATTTATACTCTCGTTTTACAGTAACATTAATTTAAATATGGCATAGTATCTTAATGTATAACTTATAGCTCGTGTATACTTTGTGTTAATCGTATCGTGATCAATCGTCAAAACTACTCAAGGCATTAGACACAGCGGACTTAGTGAGTACTAAGAATCAAAATTTCTTCAGCGTTATAATGAATGCTTTTTAACGTTGGAAACACAGGGAATTTCTATGCAATGAATAAGCTAGATACATCTCAAATCTTTAAAAAGTAAAAGACCTTGTCATGTTTTACCACAATTTTTAAGATAAAGGTAATTAACCCTTTCTTATTTCAAACTGGCTAACTTACTTTACTTACAAATTGCACATAGTTATACCGATGTCAAAAAACAAGGACTGATTACACAATATTCAAATTATTCCTATTACCCGCTCGTACTGCAGCCCTATTAAAAATAACGTCAAAGATGGATGGTCCTGTTTTTAGACGTTACGCGCCCAAGATATGACGTTATAATTGGTTTCTTAAACATTCTGGTGCCTTACCATGAACTCTAATAAAATGTGTCATGTTCAGGACAGGTCAACTTGTAGCTAAAACCTGACAGGAGTGTATTTTGTACCATGAACGTTTACCGATGACCTGCAATGCCTCTACTTCTGTCCTGCATCTTAGTCTATGACATGCAAGGTACTTGATTTGTACTAATTATGTTCTGAAATAGAGCGTTTTATCGGTTTACCGGTTTTCAAATGAATGCGTAATATTGATGTTTTTAAAAGTTTAAAATAACAATCTCAATTGAAGATTTTGAGATTTGTTATAAATACTTAAGTGTTGTGATTTATTAACCTTTCAATCTCTAAAATTACCAAAAAAATTATCGCTAAGTAATGCTTACATTTTTGAACGTAATCTTACACCACTTGACACTTGACCATCACTTGACACAGTGACATGTCTAAATGTCCATTAAAATGTGTGATTTATAATGCCGGTCACTCACATTCGCGCGAATACGCGAACCCACAAGTGTGGGACGACATTCGCGAATGATTATGCGAAGTTTTCGAGGCATTCGAGGTTTTCCAAGCTGTGTCGGTTTTTTGTCGCACATGATAGTGTGCGAACCTCGAACCTTCGTGTAGTCTCCCACACATTCGTGCGACCAGTTGCGCACACGACTAAAAAGGTGATGTATCTCTTAATTTTTCGTGGTTCGTGGCGTCTAATCGTACTACCATTTATTTTCTGTATTGAAAATGGATTTTAATGACAACAACATAATAACAACAGCAAGATTGAACATTCGTGAACAAAGTGTAGGAGGAAGTGGAAATGGGCTCGTATTGTATACTCATATGCGAACTCATTTGCCTACACCCCTTCACATATGTGCAAACATTCGTAAAAATGTCAAACATTTGCGCGCATGTGAGTGACCGGGGTTAGGAGCGATAATTAATTTAAAAAGCGTAAGTACAATGAATGTTTTTAAAATTTTCCAAACAAATGAAATGTATTTATTTTGCGATGATGGTGTATTTGAAATTCGCCATGGCTGCATCCCGTCGTGTTTCATCATCATTAACGAAATAGCCGAAATAGGACAATAAATGTTACTTTCGGTGAGCTGTAATATTTTGACGTTAACATATGCCACTTTCTGATGTCAATACGTCAACAATCGCGTCATGGTACACAAATTGCAGGGCAGAAGATCATTTTTGAAGTCACGTGACCGCTGTCCTGTTACGGTGTCGTGGTCGCTGGCTGCCCTGTGTTTTAGCCAGATCATGGTAGGATATAGCAGGACAGGCCAATTATCGGCTAATATTGACCTGTTTTAAGAGTTCATGGTAAGCCCCCTGATTTAAATTCAAATGCTATGAACATTTTTGTATGAATCTCCAATTTTATGTATTCCAATTGCTTTGATATCGAGTTTTTTAGAAATACAAGTGAACAATATTTATCGCATAGTCCGTTTTAGATGACTCTATATCTAACTCTTTAAGAGTTAATAATCGAAAGTAACAGTAAGACAAACTAAATTATGTTCAATAACCCAAAATGTATGTATTTAGTGTTCGTATTTTTTGCTCACTTTAAATAAATAGCAATAACCAATAATTTTAAAACGGCATTACGACCCGGGTGCTTCGGTAATCATAAGTTTGCTATTACAATTACCACAATTTCACAAATAAGAACCGTTGATTACAACTGAAGTAGGTACCTATGAATAAAGTATGTGATTGATGATGCATGCAGATTTGTTATTTCTGAATTAATTTATTCAGCCTTTTATAATATGTATATTATTATATCTTCTATTTTACGAGTCATCATTTGGCATTTATTTAATCTATAAAAAGTAGTAATTGGAAGGCATTGAAAGGCGAACAGGACGTGGAAACGTTTTTAAGAGGTACTTGTGACTATTTTGTTCATTAAGTCAAACGATTGGGCATTTTTACTCAGTAAATCGGTGCGCGGATGCATACACTTTCGTCATAAATGTTTCAGTATGTTGCTCAATAAAAAGGCAGGACTAATTTCAAACTCTCTATTTTATCGATATTTAAATTCAAAGATAATAAAGTGGTTATCTTCCCTCACGTCACTTGTGAGTAACAGTGCTGTCTTCAAGATAATTAATAATTGGAACTAAACAAAACAAACGTTAATACACTTACACACACGCACTAAGATTCCTTGTGTGGCGTAGACAACATAAATAGGAGATCACATCCGGCTCGAAGGACCAAAAATGTAGTGATCCCAGGCGGTAACTGGATTGCATGTGGACTGTATTTCTGCTGCTAGGTTGGAGAGTGGAGTAAAACTGCAATATGGAACTTTTACTATTTTACTATTAACTTTTACTATTAACACCTTTAATGCGTATACCAATCAAGACAAACTTTTCAACAACTGATTGCACATACGGCTTGAATATCAATGACTGCTTCGAACAAAAGGCAATGTTGCCATACATTAAACTATAGATAAATTTTAATATAGGATATACCAGCATACCTCATAACCGAGAACAAATATTTATTTGTCACATGTATGTTTTCCCCGACCGGGAATCGAACCCTATGAACCTCTTGCATTGCAGACAGGGTCACTATCAACTACAAAGTCGTTTTCTTTGTCTTAAACTGAATAAAAGGTCCTTGAAGAAATAGAAATAGAATATAAATAAAATAGCTAGGTACATGTAGAGTACACGCAAAAAAGGCACGAGTAAAATAAAAATTAAGAGATACCTACTCAGAGATATGATAATGCAATATTATATTACTATGAAATGATACTAGTACCTTCTCATGATCCATACTAAATCATGGTCACTGGTATACTGTTATGTTAAGTTTACAATCAACATATAATATTAAAAAGGTAAACTTTGAGTCACTTCGTCCGAGAAAAACTATAGCACGAAAGTAGTACGAGTAGAAAATCCTCCGTATCTACTTTAAAATCATATATACTAATTTCAGTTTCTAAGTAGATATATACTATTTTCATCATTTTCTAATACCTACAATATTACACATTCATACCCCTGTCAACAACGCCTCGCTCCAAAGAATGCAGCAAAGAAAGCAATATCTACGTGCGTTGGAATACCATTAAAATAACTTTTACAATGTAGGTACACAGCCGAAACCCAATCCACTCGGTCGCTGTCAAAAAGTGACCGCGAAGTGAATGCGACCACAACTGATCTCCCATTACTCATCTGACATTTGAACGAGATGTTTTTTTCAGTGAGGGCACTAGCTACCGATTTATAAACCGCCTTGGAAATAAATATGTACAATGAGTCAGAATCATCGACTATATCGATAGGAATGCCTAGTCGTTAAGACATGGTGAGAAATGTTAGGATCGTATCATTTTAAAGTTACATTTTCCTCGTACCTAGTAATTCTGTGAATCTTTTATACCGCTAAATTAAGGTCTTCAATTAGCAATTAAGGAGGGTCCATAAACAGAGGAATTGCGTATGTTAAGAAATTATTTAGAGCTATTTCGAACTTTGAAACATTAAAACATACAGCAAGATTTATAAGTAACTTAGTGCTTAAAATTAAGACAAATCTACATAATAATCTTTACTTTACCACTCTACAAAACCATTAATAGATAGAATTGACGTTAGAGAACACACGGGCATGAATAATTACGACATTTTTTTGCCATAACTGCCACCTAAGTAAATGAGCAAACACGGCATACTATTTAATTCATAGGAATTTATTTCTTGTAATATATGTCAGTAGTCTACGATAAAATACAGGAATATAAAAATTGTTCTTTATTGCGGTCATTTATGCGCGAGGCACGAGCGGCTAGGAAACCGTGTTTCTTATTTCATTTCCCTTAGATAAGTAAATTTTAAGTAATATTTAAGATTTAATCGAGTAACAACAGCACGGTGGCATCGAAACGATAATGGCTCTGCATCCGCCATTTGCATTTCGCTTTGGGCGGGAAAAGAAAATGGCTCCGTTTCCCCTAGTTTTTGTGACTACTGAGAAAGTAAATCATTAGAAAACATAAACCTTCTTTTGTAGATCCTCCGAGTTGTGTGGTATTTAGAACTTGTAGCAATAAATAATTATAGCAATTAAATGACTGAACTATCCCCGCATATCATTTTCATCGCTAAATCGATTTATCATTGCTAGATTCATACTATGTTTACTTTAAGCGTTATAGTTTTAAAACTCCTCGGTATGTGTTTAAGTATGAGCAGACAGAGTTTGAGAGATCTCGATAATCTAGGAACTTTAACGTTTCTTCTAAGCTACTATAAAAACGTCTTTTCAGCATTTCTGATTTTTTTATCGGAAACTGTAAGGAATTAATGACCTTAGCGTAGAGTCGTAAGCACGTAGTTGTGCTGAACTAACGTATTGTTATTTTACTTCTTATTCTTCTTAACGTCAATAATTAACTAAAGGAAAGCAGTCGTCTGGCATCAACGTAAACAACTGAATTAAATAACTCAACGGTTATATTGCTTACCTAATAATAGCCTCTACTGGTAATAAACACAATTGACATAGAAGTGTTTATCTACGTAAAATATTCGTCGATAGTTCTCTAATCTTTTCTTGACTATCATTATTTTGCTCGAATGTCTCGCCGAGTTCAAATGTGACGTTTTATTAAATTCTTATTTTGGCGCAAAGCGTGTTTGCGTCGCGTCGCGGCAACACGCGACATCTCTGCCGAAATTTCCTCCATATACAAAAACCACTTTACCAAATAGTGTTTTATTGTAGTCAGGCTTTAACACCTACTTAGGACCGAAGTTCTTTTGTTTATTAATTTAAAATGTTAATGACGCCGTAATTTACATGTCGCTACGCAAATACAGCGGTCTGAGCTATTTTTAAGTGCTAGTCTGTAGTTAAACTTCAAAGTTGAACCATGATGGGTTATTTTTACTGTTGGAGAATTTATGAAATTACATCTACGTATTTTTAAACAACATGCACAATTTATAGTCACACCCATTTAATCTGCAACCAACCATAGCAAATTTAAGTCGTTCAGTCTAGGAAACAAGAACGAATGTAAAAGTTTTATTAAAATAACTACTTATTAACTAAACTTTAGTCATATCTATTATACAAATATATGTGCTATTATTTCTTCTGTGGTCATATATCTAATATCTTTTTATTTCTTTCCAGACACAACTGCTCCGTACGTCCTGTACAAAGATGGAGTCGAGCGCGCTCCACCCGGCACCCAGTGGGGCGGAGCGGTCCTGGACGGCGGCTACCAGACCATGCAGCACCAGAGCCCCGGCGGCCCGTCGCCGCAGCCCGAGCCGCAGCTCGCGTCCCCCGCGCCCTCGCCGTACCCCCCCGCGCCGCCGCCCCCCGACCAGGCCGCGGAGGAGGCCGCCCAGCAGCTCGCGCAGCAGCAGGCCCAGCAGCAGGCGCAGCAACAGGCGCAGCAGCAGCAGACCTCGCCCGAGCACATGCAAGTGGAGCAGCAGCTCCAGAGCCAGCAGCAGCCGCCCCCGCAGGACCACCTCGACCGCACGCCGTGCTTCATCCCGCAGCCCGAGTTGCAGCAGCAGTACGCCCCGCCGTACTTCAAGGAGACGCGGCCCGCGAGCCACATGCTGAGCACGGGCGGCTTCCCGCTGCACTACCTGAAGCAGAACGGCGGCGTGCTCTCGCTCGAGGGCCCGCTGGACCAGTACGCGGCGCCCGACCTGCGCCACCTGCCCGACATCGTGCAGCCCGAGCCGCCCAAGCCGCGCAAGCACAACCCCAACTCCGAGCTGCGGCTCTTCAAGTGTCTCACTTGCGGCAAAGATTTCAAGCAGAAGTCCACTCTGCTCCAGCACGAGCGCATCCACACGGACTCGCGGCCGTACGGGTGCCCCGAGTGCGGCAAGCGGTTCCGCCAGCAGTCCCACCTCACGCAGCACCTCCGCATCCACGCGAACGAGAAACCCTACGCGTGCGTCTACTGCCCCCGCTCCTTCCGGCAGCGAGCGATCCTCAACCAGCACCTGCGCATCCATTCCGGTGAGAAGCCATATACGTGCGGCGAGTGCGGCAAACATTTCCGCCAGAAGGCCATCCTGAACCAGCACGTCCGCACACACCAAGGCGAGCGCTATTCACACATATATGCCCCTCCCCGCTCCCCGCGCGCGCCGCCCGCACTGACACCGGCGCCCCCGGCGGCCGTCAGTGCCGGCGCCGCCTGCGATTCCCGCCGCCCCCCCCTCGTTCGATTCGGTCTCGCATCCATTGGCCTTCCTATCAGACAAATTCTCGGTCCCCTCGTCGCCCGCCTAGCGGACGGCGCTCGCGAGACACGCGACCGATAGCCGGACGCTCCTGTAACCGTCCTCAGTTCGATTAACCCACTCGTCGATTACCCCGCCCCGGACGAGCCGGCCCGTGACTGACCAACCTGTTCGATTTTTGCAGACGTATCGCCGCACCTCATCTTCAAGAACGGGACCACACCGACCCTGTGGCCCCAGGACGTTCCCTTCCCACCGGACGAAAACAAGGAGGAGGTGCAGTCGACGTTCGGCGACGCGGACGGGCAGAACGGCGAACAGCGAGGGTCGTGCTTCTCGCCCGGCGACACGGCGCAGTACCCCGCCTATTTCAAGGACACGAAGGGCCTCAACCACGCGGTCTTCGGCTCGGGCCTCTCGCTCCAGTATCTCAAGGGCGGGAAGCTCCCGGACGTGCTCGGCGGGCGAGCGATGCCGCTGTACGTCCGGTGCCCTATTTGCCAGAAGGAGTTCAAGCAGAAGTCGACTCTCCTCCAGCATGGCTGCATCCACATCGAGTCCCGGCCGTACCCGTGTCCGGAGTGCGGCAAGCGGTTCCGGCAGCAGTCGCATCTCACGCAGCACCTGCGCATCCACACGAACGAGAAGCCGTACGGGTGCGTCTACTGTCCGCGGTTCTTCCGGCAGCGGACGATCCTCAACCAGCATCTGCGCATCCACACCGGGGAGAAGCCGTACAAGTGCACCCAGTGCGGGAAGGACTTCAGGCAGAAGGCGATCCTGGACCAGCACACACGGACGCACCAGGGCGACCGGCCGTTCTGCTGCCCGATGCCGAACTGCCGGCGGCGGTTCGCGACGGAGCCGGAGGTGAAGAAGCACATCGACAACCACATGAACCCGCACGCAGCCAAGGCGCGCCGCGCGGACGCCAAGACCCCGCGGCCGCTGCCGCCCGCCGCCGCCGTCGTCAAGCCGGAGCTGTACTTCCCGCAGTGCTACGCGCCGCCCTTCCAGCAGTTCGGCGGCGAGTTCAAGCCGGCGGTGGGCCCGGGGCCCGTGGCCTGCCTGCCGGCGCAGTGACCCGCGCCCCCGCCGCGGTGGCCCCCGCACGCCGCGCCCCCGCCGCACGTCGCGCACCCCGCGCACCAGGCGCCGCCGCCCCACCACGACCTCTACGTCGACCGGCTCTACAACTGAGCGACCAAAGTGCCCCGGGGAAGACCGTGGCGCCACCAGTATACGACTCGCCCGGGCGAGCTTTCGAGTAAATCGATTTAACACGATAAGTCGGATCGCTGTAAAACATGCTTCGATCTGTAAATAACGATATACTTTATATACTCTATCGAGGGTCTATCGCGACTAGTGTTACCGTTCAGAAGCGAGTACAGATAGCATTTCTGCCCCATAATGTTAAGTTACCACGTAAGAGTTAGTGTCTCGGTGAGTCTCGTCGATACGGTCGAAACGTTATATCTAACCAGATCGAACCAGAGATTAGAATTTAAAACTCTTCGTTGAAATCTAAAAGTAAGAATTGCTCTTTTACCACATAACAGTATTTCGCGATGAATGCTTCCGGTACGACGGTGTGCCTATTTGTAATAAATATACATATTTTGTAGACGTATTAAGTTAATGTTATTTACGTGTGTTAACGGCCGGTCTCAATAATGTACTAACAGATGGAAGGCTGTGAAAAGGGCTACCATTAGTATGTTATCTGTCATATTTGTCAATTTTTGCCTCTGAAAAATTGACAAATATGACAGATGACAGCCCTATCCACAGTCTTCCATCTGTTAGTACATTATTGAGACCGGCCGTAAGAGATAATATCTGGCAAGTATGCGATAGAAGAATGCTCAAATATCTTTAAAGTAAACGCGGTATTCGATTTGAGAAGTAAACATTTAATTTTTTCGAGAGATACGATATTGTCACTGAATTCAGTTCAATTCAATGAGATAGTAAGCCAAAAACGTAGGTTACCTTTTGCCATCAAACCTTTATATTTGTTAGTCTTACAAAAAGTTCTGTTACATTAAGTGCATTTACTCTTAACCTAGACGAGATTTTACAAAATATCTCCGTAACACTATAGGTGCCAAATAATGTAGTAAATTGAATTTGTTCTGACAGCTTATAATAATATAAATAGGCCTAGTTTACGTTGTTACCAGTTTTTTCAACGATATGACAATTTGAGATGCATTTACGAGGAAAGGGTCAGACTGAGAAAGGACTGTGATAGCTAGATAGGTTAGGGTCTTCGCTCACTTAGCGTAATGTCGTGGCGACTGAGTGTCGTGCCGTGATGCCGTGTGTCGCGTCGCGGCGTGTGGAAGATGTGGTTGACTCCCTTTTGGAATCGAGTGAATGTTTTGGAATTGTTTCGTCATATATTTTATTAGTTTTGCTTGGTTTATAAATTAAGGTCGACTCGAAATTGCCAAATTTGTTTAAAGGTTATTTTATGTTCCTAAATTAATCGAAACGCAATTATTTAGCGAGCGAGCGAGCCCCGCTTGACTGATTCGACGTATTTTCGAAGAGTGAGATTAGCGAATTTTGCCAATTAGGTAACGTGTGTGATGCGTAAGTGCTTTCGGTGTAGACGGTTCGGAGATGGATATGCCAGAGTAATCTTTTTACTTAATTTTAGCTTAAACTATCAATTCGAATTACCAAGCAATTCGATCATTCATCGCGAAATAAACTTTAGCGTTTAGGGAAATAAAGATATATTATGATCCACATGCGGCTGGAGTGGCGCGTCGTTGGCGAGGCGTCCTCGGCCATTCGCGTCCACAATAGATACAGGTAGCCATAGAACTTGACACTTTTATTTGATTACATACAAAAGACGGTATAATTTGAGCAGAGAGATATATGTGATATATCCACTTTGTTAATTGTTATTTCGCTCCTTCGTCGAGTCTCATCGACTATAAACGATAGCAGCGGGTCACTCCAGCCGACGTTTTACCGTTTTATCATCTCTGTTTGTATGTATAGACGACTTATATAGCTTATTTTACGATATTATTGTGATGGTTTCGTTTTCCTACCGCGTAAGAACTGTTACGTATTAACTAGTAATAATATCGTGCATTTGTGGAAGTCACATTTTACTCGTATACTATTTTTGTTTGTCGCGCCCTCTGGCGTACGCAATATTAAGTTTAGTGAGTTGTGTATGTTAAGTTTATGAAAAATTAACACTCATTGGACATTTATGAAAATTGTAAGCGAACCAGTTTTGAGAGTCGTCTGTGGGCGTTTTAAAACCTTAACCACATGTAAAGGTAGGTATTCATCTTACATTCAGTTTATTTATTGTTTTCCACGTATAAACCATTATTTTTACTATTTAAACACAAATAATTTCTTCACATCCAACCATTAAGTTATTTGTTATGTATGATATTTAATTCAATTTAATTAAAATTACATTCGTTATAACTAACTAACATCATTGCCGTGTTAATCCAACAGTGACTCTCAAAGCTGCGTCGCGTCCGTTGTCTTTTGTTTCCGATTGATTTTCCTATCAAACTTTCGGAGGTTTACAAACTAAAACACCGTTATCGGAAAACATTTCGACAAAGTTATCTTCCGTGACCACAGTTTTTCCACAGCATACGATGTGATCCTCCAGGCCCGCGCCGCCCCGGCGCCTACTAGATTACGTTTCCGCCGCTTCAAATTATAATATCTGACACACACATAGAGAAAATACTAGACTTTATCTATAATCTTAACAGAACTGTTAAACATAAAAGTTTTAAGTAAATAAAGTTATATTAATGGCGCTTTTGCCTCGTATACGCTTTTTCTGCAATATTGTCAATTTCCGTCTAGCATTTTACAGGTTTTATCCACCAGATAATACAATTTGAAGCTCAGATATTTTTATCATACAAACCACAATACAGCAGCCTTATACAATAATAGTTGATAAGTATTTTTATACAGTTTACGATAATATTCCGTTGTTATGAGCCGGGCGCGGCGCGGTGGCCGCTCAAGTTTGAATACAAGCACAGTGCCATAGCCAAGAAATAACCTCAGATTTATAAAACTTATTAGATTTTTATACCGATACAAATGGATTTAGTTTTTAAATATAACAAAGGTGATTAAGTATACAGAGATTAAAGATGATATTTTATACATTTATTACAAACAATATTATTAAAAGTAAATGTGAAATAGACTTAAATTTTAGTATTGTATTGCAACGTGTTAAGTACCTAAGTATCGCGAGAAAACAGGTTTTTGTAAGTGGCTGATGTGTGAGCCGTGGGGACTGGTATGTGTGTGAGGGCGAAGCCCTGCGGCTCCCGCGTCGGCCTCCAGTGAGATGCGTTGATGTTCGACTCATCAATTTAGCAACGTTAATTTTTCAGCGTGATTACTGTAAATACATATCACAGATTATCAGGCAGTGTTGCGAGCGTTTAAAATTGTGCAACCTTATTCTGGATTCGGTTGATTTACCCTGTTGCTACCGTAAGCGAGTAAGCGACGAGCGATGTCAAATTTTCTATAAGAGTCAATGCTAATTTGTTATATTCTGAAAGATCCTATTTACTCAATACTATAACTACCTACTAGAAAAGTTAATTTCCTAAAACCCGCAATTTTTTTTTTTTTGTAAATCGTTAGTAGCAAAGCTTTAATGGCGCACTAAAGCTTCATGATAAGTGATTTACACCTAAAGTGCAAACTTAAAGCCTTTGCTATGACAGGAGACATGATGTTACTCATTAACTTAGCATTGTCATGATATTCAACTAAATCATTTTGTGGAATGATACGAAACTTCTAACTGCTCTATCATAAATTTCCCATGTTAAAATTGTGGGGCTGTAAATACAGAAACTAAAATAAAGAAACAACATTATGATTGATACCATATTTAAAACAAGTTTAAAACTGCAATAAGTAACTTATTTATCAAAACTTAAATACATAAACACATTTAATTGATTCCTGACTCCAATTTTTAAGGCATCTTCAGTAACCTCAAGCCTCGCTACTCGTTCCTCGCCCGCGGTAGTGCAACAAACTGAAAGTTCGTAGCTCCACTACGTGAACAAGTTGGCGACAAAGGCCCAGAATAAGAATGGAAATAGAAAGTATAACATTTAGTCCCTGGCTGTTCCGTTTATATTGCTCACTGTTTCGTTAAGTTTTGCTCAATTACTCGTGTATGTATACCTTTGACGATAGTTATATTAGTTTTTTATGTCATATTATACCTTAAATTTTTTGTGTAAAATACTTTTTAGAGAGCACGGTTTTGCTTTTCTTATAATACTACTCGTTAAGTGCTTGAATGTTCTTGTCAGTGACATTTGTTTAGTGATGTTTTATTTAGATGCCTTCTACATTGCTTAATCTTGCCGGACACATACTGGAGAAATGTAAAAACTCAGGACTTCATATTCGAATTTATCGCCAAACCCGTAATACGAATCCAGCTCTTTAACATTTTGAAAAAAACCTAACTGAATGAACATCGTTAACAAATAATGTCAATAGTTTCTGAATCCAGAGAAATGCATCAATTTTCCAGTTCAGAACGAAAGTATTTTTTTCTATTTAGACGCGGTGTAAATTCGAATATGGCAAGCCCTAGCGTATTTAATTATAAGCGTGCCGTCCAATTCGTTTGTGTAGCCCCCTCCCCCGATTGCCTCCCCTCTTTTTTACCGGAAACAAATTCCACTGACATTAAGTTGGCTCGTTCCATGTTCCTAGCCTTTAAAGAACGCGTTATATTTATTTGTAATGGCCAATATTCTGAACGACGATGTAACCCGTAATATAGTTTGTATTTAGCTTTCGTTTCGATGCAACTTCGTGGCGTGGAATGTAATTCCGTGGAACCTTAGGTTTCCATTCGTAGATGTAACAATGAAAATATAACAGTATGGAAACTTTTAAATATTAACGAGTGCTACCCACTATATTAATATGCTTATTTTTAAGTTGTTTACGATATAAAGGAGAGAATAAGATTGCATTGTGAAAATGTACTTTGCATTAATGCTTAATATAATGAAGGGATGTCAATTGTATGAAATACAATGTTCATGAGAAATTAACCATTGCTAAGCTTGGTGAACTAGTTTAGTTAAGGCTGATCTTGGAGAATTTACAGCGTTTCCGTTCCATTCGATCAAGGTGATCAGACAACAGATAGCGATTCGTAACCGCGATAAAAAGTTATTAGTATAATCAGGTTTTCGAACCGGTGCGCTCCCGAAAGATACATCTCCTTCTAGCTCGTCTGCTAATACACATTTCGAACAATTCGATATCTGTGTTCATGTTATAATGCATTAACAGACAACTTTATAATTTAATCACAAGAATCTAAACCGAGTGCCGTAGTAGTTTGCTACGCCATATCCGTGTCGTCCACGGCTTTACAATTTTATTTATACAGTTATTTACAAGAGAATAAAATAATATACTTTGCAATAAAAAACCTTATTACAAATACATTGCAAGTAAAAATATTTTAATAATATACTTTGTTATCCCAAAAACAATTTGTATACGTTTTCCTTTCTCGTAGCATTTGATACCGTAGCGGTTGTCTCATAATGACGATCAATTGGAATTACTTAATTTTCGAATAATAAAATAATTGCATTTATTTGTGATCTCATGGCAATCGAAAAGTTTATTATGCCAATAAGGTAATTGGCGGACTTAAATTACTTTAAGTGTGTATCGGCGACTTTTTTCGCATTTCGTATCGAGTAAGTTATGAGATTATAATGGTTATAATCGTTTAGAGTAGGGCTGCTACCTCGTTTAGGTATGTAATAATTGTGTCGGGTTCCGAATTGTATCTATAATATATTCTCATTCTCACGTCTAAATAATGTAAATTGCACTTAAAATTATGGTACGTAGCAGCCCTACGAGAAGTATTGGTCGATTACCTGATTGGTTTTGAAGCCTGATATTTTTAAAGCATTTTGAATATTTAAGGTGCAGTGCGATAAACAGTATTTCGCTTGGTAATAAATATTTTTTGCGCGTTAATTCCGGATGAGATAATCGTTTTAAATCGAAGACGGCATGCTTTTCAGTTGACCATTTAGATACATTTGGCCACGAATGCCGTAATTTTCAAGCAATTAGTATTATCGCGCTGCCATCTTACAAAAATCACATACATTGTTATCCGTAGGTCTTTCTGTAGTCTTAATTTTAAAGTAACAAAATCACATCATCCAGTCTCGTTTATTTTAAGGAAAAAATCTTTAATCATTCGCGTAATTCAAAACCTATACTGTATTTCAAATAATCAATTTATTCTTGCGTAGTTATTGATTTTTAGTGTATGTAACCATTTACTTTCGTTAGTTCGTTGGCTACGAATTATTTAAGGTCTTCCATTCTCGCTGTGGTGTTTCGCAGTCAGTTTTCGGTTGATATTTATGGTTTATGGAGTTACTTCAATTGTATAGTTTACGCATTTTAAATAAAATTGTCTAATGGTGTAGCTACCTGTGGCTAGGAGCCTCAGTCGAGTGCAATACGCGTGTTTGTAGCGTTTTATTGTAATATATTTTAAAGGATATTTTTAATTTAAGTTGTAGGTGAAGGAATAATTGGTAGCCAACACGGACGGGCTCTCGTTGTGTATCCCGGTGTACATGTACCGTGTATACCGTATACCGTACACATTGTACACGAGCGTGTACACACTGCCACACTCGCCAACCGCTGTCACTCAAGTATATTATTAAATAATTAATTTCTATCACAATAGATACTTGTTGAACAGTTCCGCAATAAAGTAAGTGTTGTTGAATGTTTTTATAAAAGATGAACATATTAGATTTATGATCTTGTAGTCTGGATTGAGTTTTTTTACAGATTTTATTAGACGACATTTCTGTGACGGCTACGTCGCCTGTTTAGCTTATTTTTGCTACAATACTTATTTGAAACAATAAAGTTTACGTATACACACCGAATAGTACAATAGTTATACAGATTTTACAAGATATACAATAGATTTTATACAATAAAGCCGTGATATATGACAGATATTTCTTTTTATAAGAAGCGTGACGGGCGGCGTAGCGCGTCGAGGGTATTGGTTTCATGAAATGGGTGCTGTTATCATTACTTGTACATATTTATCGTAATATACAACAATAGACTGGTAATTTTAAACTGTTGTTAGGTTTCTACAGAGTTATCTCCGGGAGTGCTGGCCCGCGACTGTCTCTCTCGCGTCCACCGACCTTCTACAGACTAAAATTTCAGAAAACTCGAGACAATTTACTCGTAACACTTAAGTTTAGAGATTTTTGTCTCTATAAGCAAGGGGGGATCGAGTAGTGTTTCTCACGCACAGTTTCATTGTGATTAGTTTTGTCTTCCAATAGTTGTTGTGTGATTATTATATTATGTTCTGACCAGCGCTTATTCCTCTGCATTGTAACAAGCCGATATCTACGCGCCAATACCAAATAAGGCATTTTATGTTACATAACTTACAAGAGTGTCCAATAACTTAATCAAGACAAAAGTCGACATATCTCTCTTTTTCGACACGTCAAGAGTGCGTTTTGATTAAATTGATCCAGTCGATTAAGTTACTAAAAATACACAACTCAGATTGTTAAAATGCAGATGAATTAGTTAATCGCTGGAGCTGGAATGTTATCCATGAATTTATGATTTACAGATACAGATAAGCAATAGTGATATTTACAATTTCTTATGGATATAAGGGTTCGTTCACACGTGCCTAGCTCGCGCGTCAGCACTCCCTCCACATTTTACAATAGAGTATATTTTCTTACATACAATAACACCGAAATAGATTATATGAAATTGATTTTAGACAATCCCAGAATACAAGATCTAACTTTTTACACAACAGTTGAACAACGTTCAGTTCAGTTCTTCCATATGTTTTGTTTGTCAAAAACGGTTGGTAGCGAAATGGTCACAGATCCAGGTAAAAAATTTAACGTTGGCATTATAAAAATTAAAATACGATTTGTAAATATATTTTCTAGTTCTTCCAAAATGATATCAGTATTAAATACAAAATTCGACTTTGGTTAGGTCAAAAAAGTGTAAGTGTGATCTATAGGAATTATTTCATAGACCTTCTTGGTGTAACTTTAAAATAGTTATTTTTTAATTATTATTATTATTATTATATTTTCCTTTAGATTATATTTTACTTGAATTGTACGTTCTTGCCTAGATTTGCATTTACTTTAGTTATGATGCGTTTGAAGTTGATACCATCGTATTTATGTATATTATTATTGTATTAAGGGTTTTGTTTGTTTTTTTGTCATTAATAGAAGTAAAATGTTGTAAAAAGTAAGCTCGTTGTATTTTATCAAATAAACACTTTTTAGTCCAACTGAAGCAATACCACGCATTTTTATTTATTTCTTAGTGTAATAAAAACCTTCCCTTCATAAATTACTTGCGAGAGTAAGATAACAGATGGCACTACCGTATCTGTACCTAAATCACGCTTTGGAGTTTTTTTAATTCCTTGAATTTAATTAGGTACCTACCGCCGCGCGCCGATACCAAAGACATAAATGCAAGATCACGTATCCTGATGGAAAATCAAATATACAAGTATAAATATAAGTTTTAAAAGTAATATGCAAAAATGCCCAATACATTTGTGGACTCCGCCAAGTACGGTAATAAGTAGATAATATAAAAAGTAGGGTAAAGGAGCCTTTCAGTAAAGTTACTTAAAGTCAAAGATCAAAATAATTTTTTTGGCATCTAATAGTTCAAGCCCTAAGCTATATCTTCCCTTACAGTTTGTCGTACTGCTTTTGGGACACCCTGCATATAAGTATACGTATATTCTATACGTATACCTATACGTATACGTATATTGCGTATATTCTTTACGCTATTTTACTATAATACAGTAAATGGTCATATTATGGCTATTCGATACAGCGCCACCATGCGGTACTCCAAATGATTTTAATATATAAAATGGTTCAGTTGAAAAACAACGCCATCTAGTGCTGGTATACTGAATGTACGCCATCTAGCGCTGGTATATATATATAACATATAGGTGCCAAATAAAAAGGTTATTACAAGAAATTCAAACAATGTAGTCTTTGCTCACGATTATTAAAGTTTATTTCTTCTATTTCAATTTTACAATTTTACATCATTACATATTTCATAGCTTGAGAGCTAAACGAAACACGAGATTTCAGTTTTCCGTAACGTTTTACGGTATTATGTTAAGTACGAATTTGATAAATTTTATATGCAGGTAGATACAGGTGGCAAGGTTACACAACAAAGTCAATTTGCTGATCCAAAATTAACTGTCTCATCGCACACAATATGTAAAGTTCAAATGCAAATCCTGCGCCATCTGGCGGCTATAGCAGCGAACTCAAAAGCATAGGTAGATAACATAATAATTCCGCGTGTCATCAATAGATGGCGTTACAACTTCAACAAAATTCAAACTACCGTACAAAACGTTGAAACGTACTTTGCTCGCCCTGAGATAACAAATTATAAAATTACAAGTAAAATCACTCGCCTCGTTTAATAAGCTTCTCAATGCTTTCTCTGTTCATATACACACACACATCCATGAAGGTAAGTGCCAGTAGGAGGCAGTGGCCAAGCATGTCTTTCTGCAGTTCCCGTTGTGATCTGTACATGGTCTGCAGCTGATGAGGAATGGACACTTGAGAACTGTCGCCCACTGCCTCTGAGGTCTCTTGGAATATCATCTCAACAGTCTGGTCTGTTGATACGCGTTCGTTGCCGACCAGAGTGCCGTACAGTCTGAAACAAAAAGTGATAAATTATTATGTGTACTTTATTTAGTGGAAATGACCTCTGCAACCAGTTCCGCTCAGGTTAGGGAATATTTTTGTACTAAAAATATTTTTTTAAACATGCTGAGCAGTTTCTTTTCCAGTTTTTTATCCTCAAAAAATCTATGAATTCGTATAATTATAGTGATCCTAACTGTTTGAACGTTGGTCTCTGCACAATGGGATAGAAACCGCAACCCTATGATGTATCTCTCTTTCAAAGTATTATGCAGATGAGAAATAATTCGTAATCAATCACTTAATTCAATGAAACTCTTACTCAAATTGTTTATTTAAATAAATAAATAATTAATTATAATTAAAGTAAATAAATAACTATATCAACACTGACGATCTTCAAATATTTTGCATACCACTGTTTCAGAAAGGTGCCTCTTTAAAGAGAAAATATGGAGAAAGAAACTCCTCAGCAAATCTTTTTCACAGACAAGATACCACTGAAAGTGAAGCGTCTCGTGAGGAATGCTATAAAATGCCTCTTTCTTAATAAAAAAATAAAAAAATCAATCATCCATGGATCATATTTTGTTGTTAGTAAGTACATACCTTAAAATCTAATGTTAGTACACTACAAACTACACTAAAAACTAAACTAACCTAGCCCGATGCCTCTCTGACAGGCTCGATTTGTCAGTACATGCACCATACGACAATGGTTCACCGTTCATGTACTGACAGTCCAGCCTACCAGCAAATGCCCTCAGGATGCCATTGGAACTGGCCAGAATCCTGCGCACCAGCGATGTGCACCGTTTGCGCATGGTTGTGTAGAAACAGTCTACGTGCGCATCGGCGAACATCCCCGAAGCGCTACAGAAACGAGGCAGTCCCATCAGCATCCTGAAAGCATTATTGTATTGGACACGCAGGGCATTGTACTGTTTCTCCGTGTAGTTGATCCACAGCCTGCTCGTGTAGAAGGATGTACAATATGATCTGAAAAGAGTAACCTTGACTGGGACACTACAACGAGCAAACCTGCGCGCGATCATATTTGCCCTTACAGACAAGACAACGTCCTACGCTCCCTCTCTATATAGCATATCCCCCTCTATATCTTAGCAGTGCGACAAGAAAGGTTTGTACTTGAATAATAACTTACCTAAAAGGCAATGTAGGTCTGAGGAAATACACCTTTTGTTTAAATTGTTTCTTGTCCTCCTCAACTTCGGGATTCAGATGACTAAAAAAATTTTAAAGATGATCAAAACAGGTCAGATTACTTTATTTGATGACGAATAATGACATTGAGAACTTTTCTCAACTATCAAATTGGATGATATATAACTGAATTGAGAAACTATTCCTAGTTAGTCAATGATACAATTACGAACTTATCTTTACTAATATTATAAAGATGAAAGATTTGATTGTTTGTTTGCATTGAATACGCTCCGAAAGTTGGGAAGCTACACTATCCCCGGGTGACATAGGCTATATTATAATTAAAAAAAAATAGGGATCCTTAATAAAACTCCAATAATGTAACCCAAGGTGTAAAACAATACGAAAACCGAAGCAAAGCGAGGGCGGTTACTCGTTTGTCTATATTTCTCATTCACCAATATCTAATAGACACTCACCCAAAGCCATTGGCCCGAGCGTTAATGAAAGCCACCATCATGGCAATCATCTGAGCTTTCTGCAGGTTGACCCCTAGGACCTTGGGGTTGTTGGGGTCGCTGCCCGAAGCTCTGAGGGTCGTGGCCTCCGCCTTCATCACATACACGTCCGCTGTGGGCAGTTGGTCAGTGATATGCCAGGCCTGAAGAATGTTAAACCCGATTGTGAAATAGTGTAGAAATGAAATGACTTATCGTGTTTAACTGACGGCTTAAACTTTCTTTCTTTTTTCTCTTTTTTTCCTGGTTGGCAATGAATTGGTAATGCTTTTGGTCGCTGATTGGAGGGGAGGAATTAATAACATCAACAATAAAAGTTTAAAACTCACAATACTTAGTATATCAGTAATTTTGGTACTCTTGCTGCCTGGATACTCTATGGGCTTGTATTTCCACTCTGCTACTTTATAACTACTCCTGTCCATGAGGGTCCAGCATACTGAATTCACTGTTACATATATTGCTAAAACAGTTTTGCAACTCTGAAAAAAAAAACATTATTGAACTCACAGACATGTATCAAGAATGAACTATAAAAGTCTTAATAAATTATAACACATAGCTTATTTAATTAATAATGATTTAAAATTAAAGTAGAGCCTCGATTAACCGGACTAATTGTTGTTATAAGGCATTCGGATAATCAAAATCCGGATAGTCTAATGTACGAAGAAAAGCGGTTTTTGTCACAACAGGTTATGTAGATCATAATGTTAGTTAATTATTAAAATTTAAAAATAATAAAAATAAACTTTTTATCAAAACTTAATGTTCATAAAAAAAATTATTAAATGATTCTACTATTACTAAAATACTGCAACCTTGAAGGATAAATGTATTTGGTAATTTTATTGTCGTTTGATGTGACTTATTTGATCGAGGTTTATAGTTTGGATAATCACGAATCCATATAACTGAGGGCCAGATAATTGAGGTTTCACTCAAAAACTTATGGTGAAATGTAAAAATACATTGTATGAATATGCTAGGTCATTAATAACTCAGGTTTTTCTTAAGATGTATTCATTTACTATAGTAAGAAAATAATTTACAGTATACTAGCTGCCCGGACAGACTTCGTTCTGCCTAAAGTTTTTTTTTATTTTGAGATGTAAACTATCCTATCTTTCAAGTTGGATCAAACTGCACACGGTGTGCAAATTTGATTAAAATCGGTTATGTAGTTTAAGAGTCCATCGCGGACAAACAACGTGACACGTGATTTATATATATTAAGATTTACCTTTCTGATACTTTCAGGCATAGTTGGATGCAACACTTGGCCCTTTATCTTCTTTGAAAGACTCTTATCAGGTGATTGTGGCCCTTCCAAAATGTTGTTACACAGTTTTGTGGAATACTTGTCCGTGAATCCATCTATAGATTCTAACTCTGATAAAGTTTTCACCTTCCCATTTTTGATTCTCCAGTCAATGATTTTCTTCAATTTAATTTTATTTATATTATACCTGAATTTTATAATGGTTACACATTGGAATTAGGAGTACAAACTTGATTTTAATGTCCTGAAATTATTTAACAAAACGCAAAAGTTTTATTTTTTATTTATAGGACTGATAGAATTGGCTATTAATTAATAGCCATTTTTAAATAGTTAAACACTTTCATAGTTTTTTACTTTGCTACAAATGATAATGAAGAAGATAGAGCTACCGCTAGTCTCAACTGGAAGACATTTTTATGGATGTTTTTCCTAAATCTTGTTCCAGACCTTACATTTACTTATTTACCTTGATAAAGTCTCTGTATCGTTATCATTAATAATCTGTAATATTCTCTCCTTTTGTAAATCTGAATATTTATTGTCTAACTCCTGACTGTAAACACAACTTCTGATCGACAATCTTCGACAAGCCGCACATGATGGATGCTAGAAAATATTTGATATAACTTTATATGTAACTAGTGAACACAAATTAGAACATAATACAGTTTTAAATAATCACCAAAAAGGTTTTTGCCAACAAACATAACATTTTTACTTTTTAGTCCGTAGCCCAAATCACACTCCGAAAAGGTAACCGTTAATAATTTATGGAGTGTCAAGTTGGATGTTTCTGGACTATGACTACTACATTAAAATTCTACTTTAGACAGTGAAACTTAAGAAAACTGAAAATAAGGTTAGAGGAATCTTTTGTTTGTTTTTATTTCTCCTTAGTCCTTACTTAACGCTGTCAGTATTGTCAAATGTCAATGTCAATCAAAAAAGATGTTTTTTCAGCATCATCTGAGATGTATTACCATCATAGACATAATACTACTAGACTAGGCATGGTATCTGAGCATATGTAAGTGAAACCGTCACGCTGCGAAGAAAGGCAGGAGGTAAACCTATCCTTGTCTTACTTACGAGTTACGCGAGTCTCCTTGGTCTCTTTCTCTTTCTAATAGCGTCAAGCGTGACGCAAAGAAGGCCCGCTTGTCTAGTCTAGTAGTATTATGTCTATGATTACCATAGATTTAGAGAACCAGTAGATTCTCCCATACCTTTGACAGAGCGAGATCGCCAGTTACAAAATCTAGGTGAAAGACAAAGACAAAAATATTATTTTTATTTATTGTCCCCGTCGCCGACAATTTGACAGCTAGGAGCTTAAAGCTGGGAACATACTATCGGACGCGGCTAACGGATGCGGCTGACAGCCGCGACTTAATTGATATCTAGATAATGAATGTACACTGAGCTGTGCAAACTATCGGAGGTAAGTCGCGGACGTGACCTTGAGGCGTTCAGACGTCCGAAAGCTATCTGGCGCGCTGGATGTTTTCGTCAGCCAAAAACGTTCGCGGACGGTATATCATGGTATGCACGACGTGTGGAACGCGTCCATGCGTCAGAAGGACATGGACTACGCGAGAGCTTGCACGTCGTGTACGTATCTAAGTGAAAAAGTACGAACGAATTATCAAGTGTGTTCGCAACAGAGAATTACTGTATAATTATAAATTAAAGGATAACAAACATTCTTCAAAAAACAAGAAGTTTGAGAGGAAATAGTTAAAATATCCTTTCGTTATTTATGTCATGGACCCAAACGCTTCTTTTTATTTTCTTTCTGAGTGGACAACATATACTGGGTAGACAAATAATCGAGAAAATCGTCCTCACTTTTACTACTCGACATGTTTCTTCGTCTACAGTTCTTTGTGGAATAGGCGTTGGAACGCGTCCGCAAGCCACGTCTCAAAGACTGTGCACACTAATCAGCCGCGGCTATCAGCCGCGTCCGTCAGCCGCGTCCGAATGTCCGATAGTATATTTTCAGCTTAAGATTGTCGTTGATTCGTAAGGATTGAAAGACAAATCGATTTTCTAAATCGTTTGAATTATTTCTTGATCGATATAATAATATTTTAACTTTACGCTTGAAAAATTAAAGGCATATTTTTAAAAGTGTGTAATGTTATTTTTATCTCTTTCTATTACTCAAGGTTGCAATGAGAATGATTTTTCTTTCGTATCATGGCAAATAATTTCAAACAAAAATATTTAAGTAGGTACTTATCAATTCAAATAGTCATTTTTATAACAGACAATGAATTTTAATCGCTGTATCAGATAAACCGACTTCAAGTTTCATTATATACTTGCCAGAATCAGACAGCAAAGATGAATCAACTTAATTCTCTGAATAATTCTTTTTCAATATCTTGTATCATTTATTTATGAAATATGAAAGATTTAATTTAAATTTATCTATTTTAAAAGTATAATTATATATAAATATAATTCGGTTCAATTAATCGTATTTGATAACAGTTAATCGATTTTAATTCGATGGTTCCAAACCTTATTCAATCGTGAATATTGTCTATGGCAAATTGACATTAGAAGTCGGCCATATTTGTTTACCACTTTAGACTCGTCACTCGACCAAAAATGGACTAGATATACATATATATTGTTTGTCACAAGTGCAAACAATGAGTAAGTTGTGACAAACAATGGAGAGTAAGTTGGAGGGTGAATTTTCATTTTTGCCATTTTTATGACGTTTTTTAGGTAACTTTTTATTTTGTCCAAGAAATTAAGGAATAACAACTGAATTAGATTAGTTTTTCATAGAGAAAGCTCGTTATATATTGCAACTATGATTTAAACAGCAAATTCAGAAGAAAATCCAGAAAAAAGAAAAAGCCCTGTTGAAGTAAATGATGTTGTGTAGAGGAAAATGATATAGCCCATTGACGTAAATGATGAGGTGTAGAGGGTAATGACGAAAATTTAAATCCCAACGTGTAATCAACTTTTTTATCAAGAAAAATAACAATATTCGTTTGATTTGATAAAATCAACATAACGTATTGTAGTATTTTAATGACTGATTACGTATTTTAATAGATTTTATCAATCATAAAAAAAACATGACTTTTATAACTTAATGCATGACTACAATCAATGGTAAGTGGTAATGAAGACTTGCTTGATTGATAAGCCACACTTACTTTATTAAGCCTATTTACTCTTAACTTGAAGACACCCAAGGTAAAATCGCAGGAATTTTATTCCTGACCTTCGTGGTTCGCATAATAAATGATCAAGCAAAGGATCGTTTGCACATAGAGGACATAGGGATGCTTATGGCGAAGGCAAGATAATGATGTTTTATCTGGACATTCGACTGTGGAGATTGACGGATTATGTCATAATATTGTCCCATGCAGACTCTCCAAAATGGTACAAAAAAAAAAAACAGAAAACTAGAAACTGGCTACTCTTACACGTGCTTGAGGCTTTCTAAGTTGGGCTCAATGGTCATCAATACACCTTTAAAGCATGCCCCTACATGGAATCACGCGCTGATAGATGGCATTTGGTTCTTCTTCTTCCGTTCGTCTCTAGGACACCCAGAATTCTAGAAGCTGCCATAGTTTGGATTCAATAAACAGGCCAGAATATATTTTTGAGTGTATCTCCACTTCTAACAACCGAAGGCTGACGATGTATTCGAAAGATACCTTCTGAAGAACGAAGAAGAAGAAGATGAACGGGCTCCTTTTTGGCAGTGAATATAGACGCTTATGTTTTTGTGGCGTTGAATCTCAAAGAGTTGGTATCGCTCCATTGAGTTCCAGAAGTGTGAGATTCACACGCTTGACCAAGACCACTTCTTCATAACTGTATTTAATGGACCGTCCGAGCGGTAGACAATTACCTCTCCACAATTGTACTGTCATCTGCGGACCTATACACATTGAGCATAAGCTGATTTCGATGTGCAGCAAGAATAGAGTTGAGGGGGAACAGACCTCTGGAATTCCAGCAAAGATTGTCATTGCTAATGTCGAGCAACTCAGCTGAAAGGCTAGCTTGCCAAACCCTATGATGAAGATGATGCCTTTCAAGATGTCAAGAGAAACGAGGACTTCGCCTCAGGTGTGAGTGGCATATGGTAGAAGGTCTGTCGAACGGTTTCAGCGGAACCCGTACTGCCAGTCACTGAGAAGGTCATTCTGTTCTAAGTATGCCATAACGTTAGTTAGTCTTAGCTTTGATGAGGAATCCAAAAGCTCTATTGGCAGATTGGTTGGCCAGAGGCTTTGTGCCATTGTTTAATACGGTCGATTCGATAGTAAGTTTTCTTTTGAATGTCTTTTTGTAGGACTAAGCAGATAGGTTTTTTTTATGGGAATAGCCGGCAAATAAGCTGGCGATCCACCTGATGTTAAGTGGCTATCGTCGCCTATGGATATCAGCAACACCAAAGGCATCACCGATGCATTGCCGGCCAAGAAAGAGATAAGAAAAAGAAAGAACTGGCTCTCAAGTCTCCAGCTGAAAGACGACGAGTCGTTTGGTGGCTGACTCATGCTCAAGGGTAGGTGGTAGTAGGTGGTAGCTATCCAGGCGAACCCCATGAAGAAATAAAAGTTAAAAGCTTTCTTCTTACATCTAATATCCGGAGCTTTCTAGCTTCGAGCATAGACCCAGGCAAGATATGAAAAATGTTTGCGCTTCTCAGCTTAAATGCTTTCGACAATAACCCATAGACAAGTTTCACCAACATTAGGACCGTTAGAAAAAGGGATGAAATAGTCCTTGACGAACCACTTCGTTTACAGCATCCTTTCAAATCGACGGATCTTTAAAAGCGAATCAGATCTATTTACAAGTATAAAATGCAAAGAAATTCAGAAAATTGCAAATTTATCAAGTATATACGCACTTTTGGGTTGATTTTATGGATTAACGGCATCTTTTGAGTTTAGTTCTTGGTGGCTACACTCAATCAGGTTGTTAATATTATTTAGATTCGTCATTTTCCTCTACAGGAATCATTCACGTCATTAGAATTTTGCGGTAAATGATGTAGCGATTTATGACGAAACGGTACAAAACATACCAAAACTTGCTCAATTTTATATCACTTATAATGGAATTAAGTTATTTTTTATTAAATACCATTAGGCGATATTCATGGGTACTTATTGTTGAATTATATATTTTTTTTTCAAAAATATATTCAGGAGTTTGATGACGAGATTTTCTGACAAACTATACTTATCATTAACTTTCGCGTACTTTATCATATTCACAATGCATTTTTCATCCAAATCTTGATTTCAACTGAGAGAAGCGGGTGTAAGGAACACTTTGAATTGCTTTTAAAATTTTAAATAATAATTTCGTTGAACAAATTTCACGAAACAAAAACCGCGGATGTTAATGACGATAATCTCGTGACAAAATTTTAAACGGTCAAATAATGGTTTCACAGATAATTTACGCTTGAAAAACATTTATAAATATTCAGCTTAGACATTAATTCTTACGTATAGAGAGTAAAAAAGCATTTTTTAGGGCGGTATTTTGAGTTTCTTGTGACATTAATGAAACATACCGTTAAATAACAGGGAGGTTAATGACTTTCCGAGCATTATTTAATTTTTTTTAACACTCTAACATCAGAATTTTATTATTTAACTTAATACGACTTTTAAGTAAATACATAATTAAGGTTTTAGTAAACATTTTGAGTGATCACATTTATATTCCAAGACAGAAAATTGAATAACATGCATAAATGGCAGTTTTGAAAATTCACCCTGGAGCTATTTGGAGATTTAAAGTTTCAGTTTGTTTTTTAAGCAGAAATTCGTAGTTAGTTTAAGTAGGTATATATGTCTTAGTACGATGGTGGATAGCAGTTTTGTGGGCTGCTTGTTAAATTTTGTTACAATACTTTAAAAATATCCTCCAAGAAACGTAAATTCTCTGTCTCATGTGCGGCCACGCTGCAGTGCCCCGCGGCCGTGGCTGAATAGACTATAGGTGATACACATAGATGTAGTACCTTGTTTCAAAAGAAATGTAACATAATTTAATGCCTCCACTACACTACTCGCGAAGTTGCTTTCAACGAAGTACTGGTCGAAGTTGGCCGAAGTCGAAGTACGTGACTATACACTCGTACAACCTCGCGAGGAGCTCAGTCGCTCGGCGCCCGCACGCTATGCATCATGGACGTTAAAGTACTTTATGAGCCCTCTCATTAGGGTTCCAAATAACTGGTTCGGCCTGTAGTGCCTCTAGGAACAATAATATTTGTTCCTGTGACCACGTTGCAGCATTAGAACTCATCATTAATATTATGAATTGACGTTGTAAATAAATAACGGAATTAACATGCGCTGACGACGTATCGTTGACACTGCTACGATCTGAAGTGAGCCGAATAGTGTGGCAAGACGCTCATGTTTAACTTCGGGACGCTTCGAGTCCCTTTGACTCTGGCGAAAAAACCGACAACGATTGGAAGTCGCCCGAGGCGCACCGAGGTTGCACGAAGCGAACCGAAGTGCCCTTCTACACTATTCTATTCGCTTAACTTCGATCAACTTCGCGAGTAGTGTAGTGGACGCATAACAAGCAGCCCAGAATACTGCTACCTACCATCGTACTTAAACTTAGTATGCTGAAACTTTAAATCTCCAAATAGCCAACTCACTCGTCATTGTTGGCACTTGTGATAAACAATTTAAAATTATGTTTATTGTAATCGGCCACGGACCACGGTGAATGCGATCTTGCTCTGTCAAATGTTTGGGAGAATATATGTATATACTGGTTCTAAATCTATAAATATTTTACAAAGCAGTTTGAAAAAGGAGTTACAAAAAATGTTAAATTATTTTTTTTGCAAAAAAGTGTATTTTTTTTGTTTATAACTGAAATTTTGACAAACATCAACGGAATAATACTTGTACCATTGCATTGCAACTACTAGATTGCGGTAAGTACACAATACACAACCTAAAGATATTTATTTTTACTAAAACGTATTTCTGAAAAAAAACCTTCATTTTATATGAATATTTTGTCGAGTTATATTAAGAAATGTTGATGGTTACACAAGAATCACACAAAATAAGCTTTTCACGTATTAATTTTTTTTGTTTCACTTAGTGCCATCTATGATCAATTCTAAATATATTTTAGATATCTTGTGATTCAAAAGTTTCCTGAATGTAACGCTAGATGTCAGTTTTCTTATTTTGAACATTTATGCCCTTTCGTAATTAAATAATTAGTTTAACTACAACGGTCAACGCTACATCATAAACAACACAATCGTCAATCATACATACATACTGTGACCGTTATATGTTAGTGCAGATTTCGCGTTTCAATTGAGTCCAGCATTAGGATTATTAATGGTCTTGTTGTCGTTAATATTGTTTTTATGAAATAAAATTAGATATTTACATAACACTATAAAACTTAATAATTAGGTATCCTATATTGTTAGGTATTGTTTTTTATTGTTTACCGATAGACCCATTAATAGTCCTCCTTTCCTTCATCCGGAAGCGTAAATTTTTTACGTATTTCATTGTCAAATGAGTTACGTCAAATGAGTGGCCAATGTTATACGATAAACTGCCATTTTAGGTACAATAAAAAAATAACACTATCCTTATTTAAAATTGTTCCAAAAATAATTTCATTTGACATTTCTTTCGCAGCAATGTCAAAGTTTACTAATCAATTCTGGCATTTAATGAATAGTTCTATCACCGCAGTCACCGCAATAACAGAAAATGCGTACACACGGGTGCACAAGATTGTAACTAAAGAGAAGAAGGAACGAGAAGTAAGTACAGAAACAGAACAGAGTAAAATAGTCGTTGGCACGGGCGAGTCACGCGTCATGCGTTGAAGCAGGCATGAGGCGGGCCATTCGTTTCATTCATACGCCAACTAAATCAATATATATCTGTCCCGCTTCAACTGGCGGTCGACACATAACAAGATGGCGGTTCTTGACGCTCGTGCAAATACGCGGCATGACTGTGGGCATTCGACAACTCTCTCTCTTACGAGACACGTCGTGAGCGGTCTTCGTACTTTCATCCTGCTACCTCTGAAGCTTTGTTCTGATTATCCTGGCTGCCGGGTGCATGGATAGGTAAGACCACCACTAATCTGATTTATTTTCAGGATTTTTTTCAACACTAATATTGACATTTCGTATCTAGAGCACAAAACAAAAAATCTTCTGCCGTCTACCCACATTATGTTGACTAGAAATCAGTATAGTGGTATTTTTTCAATGTAATTAATTATTCATTTTTCTTTTGGATAATAATTGGTTGTAGGTAGGTAGTAAAAACCCCCTTCATTTTGTAGTATGTGACTATGTCCGATAACGATCGCGGTATCATTTCAGAACAGAAGAATTGTTATCCTTCTTTTATTATTTTGCCATATCGAAAATACCTTTTATATTATTTAAAGGTATATTGTGGAGGTATCAGAAAGCATTAAATTAAATATATTATAAAAATCTCAAAGATAACCTAAAAATATGACATGCATTATTATTATTATTTTCATCGATCAACACAGTCTATCCACTCACACACAAACACAACACATCACGACAGGTCTGGGTTAAATAAATCGGAGCGGAGCGGCAACGTCGCACTGCTTTCAACCCAACTCCCAACTCCAACCCACAATGTATGAAGCGACGTTGCCGGCTCATATTTGATGAATTTGTTCATGCGCATAACATAGCATATGCAGGATGAAGATAATGTAGTAATGAACTGTCATAGAATAAGGACGTGCATAATGCATATGCAATGATATAAGTAAATTTATATAAATTCGATTTAATTCTATCTATGCAGCTTTAAGTAAGGAGAGTATATATGTGTGTGTAAGTCTCAACGGCATAACACTCTACATAGCAAACGGCATCATATTGCGCTGTTGCCAAACTTCTATTGGGCTTGTAATTTTTATGTTGGTCGTTTGCGGATAACTTTTTTATCCATGTTGATGACTATGGGCCTACTCAAGTTCTTCTTCTATGTTTATTTTCTGCTATTTATATGTACAATCACCTTCAATTCTCCTTCAATACTTATCGTTTTCGAATCCAATTGACCGTAATTTATCGTATCAGATTTTTCCTGAATGAAATCGATGGCTCAAAAATTTGTTATAGATTGCTGGTCACCGAAATGTCTTACTAATTTGGTCTGCTGGTACAAAATAGAACAAACTTGTCCAGCGGCACTTACTATTTGTCATCATTATTTAAATCACAATATTTCTTTATTTCTCATTTTTATGTATTCTTCTTTTTTAACATCTCCATTAGTTGTTGCATGATGTTGTAGCATTCGTCGCCAGTGCCGTTCAAGTTCATGCGGGATGAACTTACAAAACATTAAATTTGAAATTCTAATGTTTTTTTCTTGTTTTGTTCTTCTTGTCTTTCTTGTAGGTTTCTTGGGTTCGTTATCGGTATAATCAGGACTAGACCAACATTGAGCGTACTGACTGTACTCATCTAGTTTGTACTCGTAACTAGGAGAGATGCAATTTGTAGCATCATCTTTTTCAACAACTTCTGAAAGCTTTTCTTATTGGGAATATAATCAGCATTTTCTGTGAACAAACTCTCAGATACTGGTATAATCTTTTCTGAACAAAAAATCATCTGTAAAATGCTTTGATGGCAACCTCTCATGGTCAGTCTAAAATAAAATCTATATGTAATCATAAAATCTCTATCAAAAAAATCAGCAATTTGTTGGGTCGCAATACCGGACCCGGATGGTATGTTCGATATTACTTTTTTTGGAATTTACCGGAACAATGTTTGTAAGTTAGTAGGTAGTTGTACCTTTGGACATCGTGGGCGCCAGTCTTTATTATTTTCGTCGAAAAACAATTAATGGCAGTTTGCGGGCAGGATCAGTTAAAGCCAAAAACACTTAATAAATATTATAACTTTTATAAAATAAGGACTTTTAATTCTCAATTACTCCCTTTTTTAGGGTTCCGTAGCCAAATGGCAAAAAACGGAACCCTTATGGATTCGTCATGTCTGTCTGTCTGTCTGTCTGTCCGTCCGTATGTCACAGCCACTTTTCTCCGAAACTATAATAAGAACTATACTGTTGAAACTTGTTTATTTATAGAATCTCAAATCAAATAATTTTTGTTTGTTAAAGTACTGGTACAATAGATATATAAGTCACACAGTTAAAAATTCAATTTAATATGTCATTCATGTCATATAAAGAAATTATTGTTACCTTAAAAAAATATCAATAAAAATATAAAATCATTTAGAAATTTTTCAATGGATATTTTTAAGTCCTTTACTTTGTATTCAAAAATTCATTAATATAATATAAAAAACATTTATCAGTCCACCACATTTTTAACTCATAACATAATTAATAATCTTATAAGTAAATATATTTCATTACAAGTTTCAAATTGCACAACATTACCGAACGATAACCAAATAGAGGCTTCATTTCATTTCTAGCGAAACAACAAAATTCACCGGAGATCACCGAAGATCGGCAAATTACCGGTGGATTTCTCCGGTCTGCAAGATTCCGCTCTGGTGCAAACCAGACTCCGACTGATGATCTTCAACTTGACTTAACCTCTATGATATTCTAAACCAGACCAAATTGCTCTGCATTACCTACGTTGGGACTTGGGAGTGGACATAAGCGCGTTTTAGTTGGTACCATCTCATCTCATTTACCGCAATGCTGCCAGTTTTTACCAAAAAATCAAATTGATGATGATGTTCGGCACTTTTGTTATACATGTCATTGTCCGTACAAGGCCGCCATTTTGTTAAAGGAATATCTAATCGACCCAAGTCTGACGTAAATGTAAACTTGTTTTCTTCCCTTTCCCTCTAACTACGTTCTCATTCGCCCCGTCTTTTGCAATCATTTTGTTTCTGATCTTAAACTGATGTAGGGGATCTTGTGAATTAAGTATGATCACACCTACTTCACATAATATAGATTATTAAACAGTATCTTTGTCCGCATTCTAAATTCTATCCATTGCGTTGATCAGAGGTTTTAAGGTAGGCACTTTGTTCCCTGCGAACACAAAAAACATGTTTTATTCGGTCGCCGTTTGTTCCATATTATTCATCCTTATTTAAAATATTAAAAAAATCTGTATAGTGCAATGAAAGCCAAAATAAACTTCTCTAAAAATGTTAATTCTCGTTCTGCTGCACGCTTTATTCCTTGATACCACGAATCTTATTTTCTCAAATTATACGTATTGTACGTCGTACATTACGCTGCGAGCCATTACGGTAGGGCAACATTACACGAACTATCCCAGCGCTGTATGCTGTCGAACGATAATACTATTCACATTTTTTCTATGTGGTAGATTAAGTAGCGTCAACGACATGTGAAGAGTCGAGTAAAAATAACATTTTCATGTTTAATATTTAGAAAACAATTATTTTATTTTACATAATCTGTTTGGGTGGCTTGTTATTAAACCGCAAGTTTATGGCAATGAAACACGTCTTTACTTAGAACAGTGTATATAGATTTTTTGATAACAACATTGAGTAAAATGTAGGAAACTAAAATATTTGACAGAAGAGTGATAACTTTGTTGATTTGTTGTTCTTCGTAGTTATTGGCATTGGTTACATTGTAATCTTCTTAGGAGGAAAGATCTTCATTTTTTGAATAATGCTTCATAACTTTAGTATGTCTATAAAAATGAGTGCACAGAGAAAAGTAGGGTTGGAATATAATTAGGCATGTAATTTTTTTTGACAGAAAAGTATACCATTTTCATTTTTTGCAAGAATTTGCTGATATCTATTTCTGTAGTGACGTTCTGTTCTTTTCACTGCATGACGGTCATGACGGACGACCGCCGACGATGTCGGACTCGGGAGGCTTCGGGCGCACTCGGCTCGAGCCGAACCCGCCCGACTTCGGTGTCAAACTGGCAACGTCGCATGATCTCAATAACTATATTAATGAACTTTTATCTTCTACAAATTTTTATCCATAGTATTATCGTTTTACTTGGTTGAAATATTGAGACCACGTATCATATTATGCCCTTCTTCTATCAGAAGCGTCAAAATAACCGATTGTATTAATAGGAGCATGAAGGTGAAATTTTTCGCACTAGGTTAATGGACGTCAAGGTGACGTAAGCGAGTTTCAATTGTAAAAAAATGATATTGAATCCAATTTACTGTTGAAACCCTAAGTTGAAATGCTTATTTCAATTAGATACCTACTCCACTTTTTATCGCCAGGTGATCAGTGAGAGAAAATAAAATGGAGTTACTTATCATTGTATGTCATTTGTCCATATCGAAAATCTCTAAAACACTTCTTGATAAATATCATTAACATTTGTCCGCAAAAGCACTAAGCAGACAGCAAGAGAATGAGAAGATGCTAATGTTAATTACGTGACTAACGTGACCCACTCATTTTATACCTACGCGTTGTACTTATTCCGTAGAGTAGCGCGATCGACAGAGTGTGCGTCACGATGGAATTGTTATCACGCTCCCTCTTTCGATGTCTCGATATGTAGGCGTCCTTGTCTCTCAAGAGCGGATACCGTTTATATAACCCGATTATCTTCTCTGTGCTGTGTCTACCCTGTGTACCGTTAGTTCGTGTTCTTTTCGACGACGAATTCTGGCGCCATGATCGCGGCGGCCATTTTCTTCTCTCTGTTTCTCCTCGTCAGTGCAAATAAAGCTGTGCGACGGAACGCTCGTATCGCGCTATAGTGAATCTTCTCAATCACTCTTCTACTTCTGGAATTTCTTGTTCTGGATGAATAGGTGCGTTTATACTCCTTATTGTTTGCATTTGTAAATTAAGATATTTTAGAAAGATAGTAGAGTAGTATTATAATAGTTGTTGTTTCTTATTTATAAATCTATAATATATTTACATAATTTTTTTTTTATCACATTTATATTTTCTATTAGGCTGATAGTTTGTAAGCAATAGATAGACATATTTTATATTAATATTACTGTTTTAAATTATTTTTTTCCTACTTTGTCAAAAACATGACATAAATATATGACATAAAAAATGTGTCATTTTGTCATCTTTTGGCAGAATATTTGAAGAGTTTTCTCTTTTTCATCATCGTTATCATCATCATCATCACCTTTATCATTATCATCACCCCTACCATTATCTTATGTCATCATCATTTATCGATACGCAATTATAATTGCTGTAAATCGTCGATTGTATGAGCACTGCCATAAATGTGAGGAAATAGCAACATTGGCCAATTTATTTGTTAAAATGTTCTGAATACAAGTATATTCGGCTACTGGTTATATCCCTGCGCATCATTCAGGTCTCATACCTTCCGTTCCCGCCGTTCCGTTCAATAGTCCCCAGTTCCATGTTCCACCTTCACATCGTGCCTTTTTATTTTGGTACGTTCTCTTCGAATCTTTCCATCTCTTTCGCGAGTACTGACGAAGTACTTTGCGCGCACGCGATAGATAGCTGCGCGAGCTCCGTCTTCAACGCGCTTGGCGATCAGAGTTTAGTTCTAGCAAAGTGGGGAATTTATTCCGGTATTCCGCGCAACAGACTATCGGCGCTGGCCGCCATCTTGTTGTTATGCTTTATATACCGCGTTTTACAATTTTTGTTGCCGTTAACACTTTTTGTTTGTTCCACTACGCTAAAAAAATTGATGACAATGACAGATCAATGTTTTTGTGTTGACAGCCCGTATTAAGCGCCATCTTCACATATTATTATCTTCAAACTGTTGTATGGGAAAAGTGGAAAAGCGAATTTTGCGGACCGAATGTGCCTAATGCATTGTTTTAGTAGTTTCAAACCACCTTCTGATTGTTACCTTTCAAATTAAACCATTATGAGGCATATAGGTTGGATGGTTTCAAAGTCTTTAAAGGACATCGTCAATCATTTTTTGTGTTTTATATAGATTTGACAAATTTTTTTTTTGTTTTTTGTTGAGTTTTGTTTGTTGTCCATAATACCAGTAACTGATTTATTAGGTAATATTTTATTATTTTAATCGATACCATAGATGTTAAAGTATTGTAATAATAAAAAAATTCAATAAGATCCGGTCAAGTCCGAATCAAATTGATGTAGTTAGTTATGACCGTATGAACTATGATATTGTGTAATTATATCCAATTATAACTTTACCCTAGGATTATCATTTTACAATTATTATAATTATTTATTATAAAAAATGTATGTATATTTTTGGTGTACTGTATAATTTTTGTAAAGGGTGAGTGATTTTATGTCAGATATATTTATTTATGGTAAGGGGGCATCCATAAATTACGTGAGGTGTTTAAGGAGAGGAGGGGGTCGATTCAAATCTCATCTAATCTTACGTAGGACGGTAGGAGAGAGGGGGGGTCTCGGTAAATATCACGCAATTTTTTTTTCTGATTGAAACAAAAAAACTTATACTATTTTGGTCCATTTAATCCAGATTGTACATGCTAAAGATTTAATATTAAGCGTAATGATCTTAATCGTGATACGATTAAGATCTTAATCGTAAGTGCCCTACCTCACCGGGACGCCATGGCGACGTCGCCGGCGTAGTTGCCATGGCTACCGTTGGCGTCCGAAGGTAGCCAAAAGAGTAGCCATGGCTTCTCTTCACTCAGTTCGATTATGATGTCAAGAATGGACGTAGAAGAGATCGCACTTATTTGTTACGTACGTCGCTTAAAAATACTACAAGAAAAGAAAAAAAAAGGAACAAACTTTGGATTCATCGTTTTTTATCAAATCGAAGCCGATGTGGTGTTTTTATTAATCTATATTAAGAATTTTTATAAAATAACCAATGCACTATCCCACAAACACGGACAATTTTGAATTTTCACAATAAATTTTTCTGTATCGAAACAAATTTTTCCATACATAAGTTGACCAAGCGCCCGAAATGGCGGCCGGTTGGCTACTCAGTGAGGGAGGTGTAACCTACACGCATACATTTTACTGGCGACGTCGCCAGCGCGCCACAGTCTCCAGTCTCCACATAGCGCGCTGGCAGTCATGGCTACGCTTCCAAATTTGCGACGTTGCCGCACCGTCGCCAGGTGAGGTATGCGCCATACATTTCAATATAAACTGTTTGGATACGTTGCCGGCGACGTCGCCATGGCGTCCCGGTGAGGTACCGGCCTAATACAATTAAGATCATTCACTAAATAAAAGCAGGAAGCAATTTTTTTTTTTCTTTTTACTATAATCCAACGCGTTTACGTAAGAAACCCACATTTTGCAAAATCTCACGTGAGATTGGGGGATGGGGGAGGGGGTTGAATAAAATCTCACGACATCTCACCATACAGAAAATTTAAAAAAACACCTCACGTAATTTATGGACGCCCCCTAAGTTCTTGTTTGGGTCACATCATGGTCACATTGCTTTACTGTCATTTCTCGAAAATTAGAACGCGACACACTTACAGACAAACACGTGCGTTCGTAGTAATATGCACCGTGATAGACAATTATATATTATGAAATATTAATTACAAGTGTATGTTGTACGCATTGTTGAAATTTGTGAAATTTCACGAATTCCAGCTTGCTTGTGAATGACCGAAAATTATTTTTTTCACGATGTTTTCGCTCACTCTCTGGTGAACTTTGTCATTGGCCGGTGAATGTTGTCATTCGCCATGACGACGGCTTAGTTACACTTCGATAAAAAAATGACAGGTCCAATTCAGATTAGTGGGGAATGGGGATAGAAGTAGAGTATACGGGGAATGTTAACCGACATAAGGATATTTTTAAAAAGGGTCCAGGTAAATGCGGGGCAGAAGCGGATTACAGCGCCCTCTCCCCATACAAACAGCTCTATGCCGCCCCTCTAGCGGCCAACGCCCTTTCATTGACGTACATCTACATTTTAATCGTGGAGCCCTAAAAAAAGAAGCCTGCTGACCTAGGGCAATACTAGAAACGCCAATTACCGCAAGTTAAAAAAAATCGCGTCAATTAAATAATAGGTCTTTACTTAGGTGTGGAAGCCAAAATCTCTGTTTCTTGGCCGGCAACGCATCAGTGATACCTTTGGTATCGCTGATGTCCATGGGCGATGACAGCCACTTACCATCAGGATCGTCAGTTCGTTTGCCGGCTATTTCCAGAAAACGAAAAAAAAATATCTGAGTTTCGTCCAAATGTCCGGGATATCTGAATGTTTGTCCAGCGACGGCGATTTAAGTTATGGCAGCCGGAGGGCTCAACCTTTCGGGGTATAAGGAGTTATACCCCGAAAGGTTGAACGAAAGTGACGTATCATAACACCAACTTCTTACTTTTTTGTCGGCTTAAATACTTATTTTTGAGTATTTGTACGAAACGAATCTTGTGTTAAAGTAACAAAATAATTCGTGTTAATTAACAAATGTATTAATAATTACTACGAGCGAGTACGAAACTATTGCGACTTGCGAGATATTTTGTTTCAATCCAATTTACTCTACTTATCCTATAGTTAAATTAATTAAATTATTAAAATTTAATTTAACTAAATATATGTAAAGGAGAATGCCCATTTTGTATGGAGAAATGTACTGACATTAATATTTTTGTGTCCTGATAAAAATACCTTTATTTGAATAAGTTATCTAAATACATTACACAAACCAACTTTAGTCAATTTTAATCGTAGGAGTTATGAGATTTTCAACAAAATTATTTTGTATTTAGGTTATAGTAGACACAGTAATATGGACTCTATGCAGGCGCATTAAGTCGTATATGTTTAAGTTTAAAATTCATTTGACAGTCCCTAAACGCCATCTAACTTTTAATGTAATAATAATTATCAAATTCATTTGACAGTCCCCTAACACCATCTAGTTTGTTGTATCATAGTCATAATCGAATCAACGCAACCTATTGGCCCGAAGGATCTTAAAAGATCCCTGATTGGCTCCAATTCCAATATAAATGGCCGAATGCTTTTGTGTTGTAAAACGGAAGTAAAGTTACTTATTAATTTAAGAAAATAAAGCCCACAAAGAATTTTTTAGGAAATACGGTAAAATATTTAAAATATTTTAACTTAATTTTTAGTACAAAAGTCATTGTGACACAATTATTTTTTTGAGAGTACTGGCTATGGGCATTCTCCTTTTAGGAATTAATATTGTGCATTAACAAAAGCAAAATAATATTGATTCGTTTAGTGTGTTATTAATTAATTTATGTTAGTGTTTCTAAGCACATTATTAATTTATACTTTTGTTTATTTCCAGAGTTAACAGCTCCATCTCCCTTGGTATGTCATAGGAATGCTAAAACAATGCAATTGATCTTGGACGCCGACAATATAGACATACAAAGAAACATGTCAACCATTGAGCAAGAACCTATTAATGAAAAATTTCTTACCGATAAAGTTATTGAACATCTGGCAGATGACATCACTACCGGAAACAAGGAAAACATACAAAAAATAGAAAATATCATACAAGATGTAGGAGAGGATAATGTTGTAGACACTGATAAGGAAATAACATCAAGTAGGACGGACTTATTGACGAATAATTTAAGTGAAGAAAAATCAAATGAAGATAATATTGATACAGATGATGTACAAACCTCGGAAGAAATAACTGATGACCAGAATATTGAAAATACTTCTATTCATAATCCGGAACAAGCACCGGATGCTGTTATGATTGAAAATGAAAATATTGAAGAATCTCCGTCACAACAGAATGAGGTGAAATTAGACGAATCAAATAATGCACATATAGTTGAAAGAGAAAATGAAAGTGATGTCGGAATTCTCGATAAAGATCTTATTGCGGATGTTACTAAAGCAGTCAAAGATAGTGATATTATCGAAACTGCACATATAGTTGAAACAGAAAATGAAAGTGATATCGGAATTCTCGATAAAGATCTTATTTCGGATGTTACTAAAGCAGTCAAAGATAGTGATAGTATTGAAACTGCACATATAGTTGAAACAGAAAATAAAAGTGATATTGGAATTCTCGATAAAGATCTTATTGCGGATGTTACTAAAGCAGTCAAAGATAATGATATTATCGAAACTGCGCATATAGTTGTAACAGAAAATGAAAGTGATATCGGAATTCTCGGTAAAGATCTTATTTCGGATGTTGCTAAAGCAGTCAAAGATAGTGATAGTATTGAAACTGCACATATAGTTGAAACAGAAAATGAAAGTGATATCGGAATTCTCGATAAAGATCTTATTGCGGATGTTACTAAAGCAGTCAAAGATAATGATATTATCGAAACTGCGCATATAGTTGAAACAGATAATGAAAGTGATATCGGAATTCTCAGTAAAGATATTATTGCGGATGTTACTAAAGCAGTCAAAGATAGTGATATTATTGAAACTGCGCATATAGTTAAAACGGAAAATAAAAGTGATATCAGAATTCTCGATAAAGATCTTATTGCGGATGTTACTAAAGCAGTCAAAGATAGTGATATTATCGAAACATCAACTGAGTTAAACGAAGAACATGAAAGTGAGTTAGATAAAGAAGTTGATATTTCTGAACTATCATCAGAACTAAACGAAGAGAAACAAATGGATTTAGATATTGCAGAAGTGTCAACTGAACTAATTAAAGAAAATGACATCGAAATGGACGAGACTATTGATATGGTCAAAGCAAAGGAATTGGAAAAAGATTCCGTTCAAAATGAAGTTCCTACTATAAGCTTACACGATAAAACTCAGGAAGTTGATTGTATTGAAGTAGAACCTTCCCAGATTGAGACAAATGTAAAAAGTGTTGCCATTGAAATAGATGACGAAGATGAAAAAACAGATGAACAGAGCGCTCACCCTGCACAAAACGTTCAGAATGTAGAAAATATTGTAGATAAAATTAATGAGACTGAATTAATTAAGGACAGTGAAAAGTCTACCGAGGCAGATGTTACCGTCAAAAAGGCTTCAGACGAATCAGCACAGCCTAAACGAATTTGTCGGTTATCCAATAACTTGGATATATTTTCTGATGAAGAAGATGACAATCCGGATGAAGAACCTCATAAAGATGTTATTCAACCTGAAACCGAAAAACAATGCATTAATATAGATGACGATGACGACATAATGTTAATAGATGAGGATTCTGGTACAAAAGACGATGAAAACAAGGACGCTAACCTAGAGGTTGATACAAATGATAAAAGTTCCGTTTGTAATGACGTTAAGTCAGTACCAGAAGACGCTCAACCCAAGAATAAAATGGATGTTTCTGTAGAAAGTAAACCAGTTACTGAAATCATCGAGGAACCTAGCATAAACCTAACAGGTACGTTATTTTGTCATACATTTTAAATACATAAAATGGTAGTGGAACGGGACGAGGACGAAAAAAATTCAAACAAATTATATTATCATTTATGTCTACAAAATATTCTGAAATACAAGACGTATTTATAATAAGTAAAAGTAATTTTCTTTGCTGTAACAATACACAAAAAGATTATTTATATCAGAGCAAATTCCAATTAATGCGTCGAATCGTAATTTACTATTGTTTATTTTATCATCTTTATGTCTAATATTTATTATCTTTACTAGCTTTTGCCCGCAGCTTAGCCCGCGGTAGAGATCGATTTTTTACAAATCCTACTTACTTACTATTACTTAGTTAGACTTAGTTGCCTATGACTCAAGTAATTTACATGTATCATTTGATAGCGTGGAATGCAAATTAATTTTACTAACGCCATCTATTAACAACATCCGGAACTAAATATGTAGCAACTAACAAAATATCGATTTTCCCATGGGGATGTTTTACCGCGGTAAAAAGTAGCCAACTTTACTCTCCACCCTCCTCACTATCTCCACGCACAAAAACCATACCATATAACAGCTTCGTTGCGACGTGAAAGACGGACAAACAAACAAACAAACACACTTTCACATTTATAATATTAGTATGGATGTCTAATCTATTATATTTTATATACCTACGTAATTCACTCAAATTCAGCTAGCTTTCTAGATTAATTCTAAACATCCTTCTCCATATTTAACTTTATCAACAAGACATGAATGTACTATATATAATGTGCTCTTGAAAACTCGCATTAAGTTACTACATTTAGTACAGTGTCAAAGAGTTATTTTTCTTACCTTTGACAGCGATTTATAGCAAAAAATTTGCCTAATCGAAAATTCATATTTATTACAGAAAACAAAGACACCATTGCGCCCGATACTGAGACTCCAAAGCCTCCCATCACCGAAACAAACAAAATGACTGTTGATAAATCTGAAGAACAAGAAATAGTTAAAAAACCACTTCTGCCAAAAAATTTCATAAACACTTGTAAGAAAAATTTTGCTGATATGACACGAAATGACTTGGAAGAGTTCTGTATACTCAAAATTGTAGAGAGTATTGTAGACAGAAGTAACCTGGGTGAAATTAAGGCACACCTAAAGAATTTGACGCAGACTTTGGAGGAGTGCAAAAAGAAATGTTTAATGATATCAAAGCAGAATAAAGATTTACAAGTTGTTTTGAAATCTGTACAAGAAGAACAAAAGAGCGGTTCAGATGTTCATATAACGCCACTAAAGATCACTCGGTCCGTCGGTATGCAAGTTATGATGGTAGCTGAGAAAATTAATGCACGTAAAAAACCAGTGAATGGTGTGGGGCCACAGACTCCTGCACCCACCAATACCCCTAAACAAGGTAAAACTCCACAGGCTCAAAACACACGAAGTCCGAAAGAGAAAGTTCCAACGAATCAACAAATACCTGTCCCTCGTCTGGTGCCGGCCGCTCCCCCGGTGATCAAAACAATTCCAACGATTACAAATACCACGAATGTTACCACGAAACAAGTAACCAACAATGCTTTGCCGAATGGCGTGAGGAACTCGCCGCCAGTCCAAAAAATTGCTGAGAAAAGACCTCGCTCACATTCTGTTACAGTAGACTTAACCGATGACGAACCACCACCCAAGTTACAAAATGTGCAGCGAGGTCCAATGAATCAACAAAATATGAGGGTTATAACAGCGGCACCCAACATAATGCCTGCTCAAAGATTTCCTCAGAGCGTCAATAGCCCCAGAAAAGTGTACATTCCCATTAGCGGACCACAAGCTCAAAATGTTAGGCCTGGACAAACTATTATGTTGAAGGCCTTATCAGGTTTGGGACCGAGACCGAGGGCTCCAGTTCAAACTCTCGTCCCTAAGACTCCTCAACCCCAGGGCCCGGTGCGGTTCGCGAGGGGGCAGGGCAGTCGACACCCAGCCCCGTTGCCTGATGTCATAAAGCAGTATCAACCCCCCAATTGGAAAGCGTTGCCACCTGCCCCCGATATCAAGCTTTCTAAAGTAGAAAATGGTATAGTTATTTCGTGGAAAATTGATGGTTACCAGGAAGACAATCACGAAGAGATTGCTAGCTATCAGTTATACGCTTATCAGGAGACCTCGTCTCCTCCGAGCACTGCCCTGTGGAAGAAGATCGGAGACGTTAAAGCATTACCTCTGCCCATGGCGTGCACCTTGACTCAGTTTATGGCGGGGTACAAGTACTATTTCGCTGTAAGAGCGGTTGACATTAGATCTCGGTTCGGCCCCTTCAGTTTACCTGGAAGTATACTACTGCTTAATAAAATGTAAGACTGATTAATTTGTTTGAATGTCAATAGGTATGTTTTGCAATGTCATACATTGTAATTTTTTTTGTATTATAAATGGAAAGTTTAGATTGATTCTTTTAAGTTTTTATTTATTAATTAATGTGGAGATTATTATGTCGTATTGCATCTGAAAGTACATGTTTAATTACAGTAATTAAGGATTCTAATGTGCATCATAACAGAAAGTATTTGTGGGTACATTTGGAATAATATGTGTATAGTAGATTTAATGATGTATCGTATAATGGTAATGTGATTTTTATACCTAATATGGCAAGCCCTACACAGAATACTTAGAACATTAAAAATGTTTTCGTAATTCATTTATGCTTGTAGTAACATTTTTTATCCTATACAATACAAGCCAATATTTGTGCAAATACGATATAAAATCATTGAAGTATTATTACTAGCGTATAGAATGGACACCGCGAACAAAATGTATGTTCCAATGAATTGGCGCCGCGCGGCTTCAATTGCCAATGGATTCGTTCGATTTTGAAAGAAGAACGGGGAACCAATTTTGAAAATAGAACCTCCCGGCGGGAACACACATTTTGTTCGAGATGTCTATTCTATGGCATTATACTTCAATGTATAAAATGCTTATTTTTTACGATTTGTATATGAAATATAAAATAATGCGCACTCATAAATATGACAATGTGTATATTAACAACGCTTCTCGTCGGTAAAGCTTTTAAATAAAATACAAATGGTAGAAATTAAGGTTTTATAGAACTACCTTCACAATTGGTTTATTTTACGTTGCAAAATTACGCACGAATACGATAAAATCTCGAAAGAAAACCCTAATCTCAGATCCTGATATAGAGCAATGAATATTCGTGCCAGTCTTAAATTGTACAGATTTAGAAATAAGCTGTGGAAATAAGTTTAATTTCGATTTAATGTACCTACTTAGGCTTTCTGAATTATCTGTATAATTTTACAAATACTACAACGCCAATCAATAGCGGCAGACTGGAATAAATTCATTTTATTCTGTCACACCTATATCTATTTTTTAAAAAACCATGAACTTCAAGTAAGTAGGTATTCGGTCTATTTAAAAGGATACATTGTATTGTGTAATGGGTATACTATATAACTTTATTTGTTGATCTCATGGTTATAATTCGCCATGTTATCACTGATATTGTTTTAAGTAATCCCATTCTCAGATTTTTCGGTGATATTGCTACTTAGTCATAAATTGATGTTTTAACACAATTGAAGTATAGCTAGTGAATTATAGAAATATAAGACGTCATAATGCAAACGGAACTGTGTCTGATTTATATCATAACATCGACTCATCCTCTCATTAAACGGCCTACACACGGCCCTAATATCAGTGGCAATAAATCGGCCCTAGAACCAGATCATTCCCACTAGTTCTACTGGTTAGTTCTATCGTAGAACTAGTGGGAACCAAAAGTAGATACGGTTTTTGTTCCCACTAGTAGAACTAGTGAGAAAAAAAATTCCCACTAGTTCTACGATAGAACTAAGCAGTAGAACTAGTGGGAATGAACGAAATCGTGAGGTCGCCCGAACCAATTTCTGAAGTAGGGGTAGTAATAATAATAGTGATTACGATTTGCCTACACGCGAGGCGATCTAGGGTGCTCCCCACCACTTCCCCGATATTGCCTCTGATTTTAGGGCCGTGTGTAGGCCGTTTTAGTCCTGCCTGCGTCCTGACTCCTGACTCCTGTCATCTGCTCAGCCTGCCGAGTTCAGTCGTCGTACTACAATATTGTCATCTATTAACAACAAATGTTATTACCAATGAACTAATTCGTTCACGGGTTAATACATCAATACCTACATGTTTCGTACGTAAAGTTTAATACGAGTATATGTACGTTTCACATTGGAAAGTCAGGCGCAAAATCTGAGTGTTTCCCAGTGGTCAGATTGATGGTCAGACTAGTCTGGCCAACGGGAATTTTTTTTCCCGTTGTTCAGGTCAGCTCGTAATTTAGTAAAGTACTGTTGAATACAAAAATATTCGTATTTTCAGAGGTCATATATTTTTTTAAAATATCTTTTTTTGTTCTCCAATTCGCAATGGTCACACTACTGTAGGAAAATATCTGATACGCAAATAGTCACACTGTAGCAAAGTGTCTCCTATTCGCAATTATACGTAAAGAAGATTGTTAATTCGCAAAATGGTCATTGAATATTGTTACAAAATGTCCTATTCGTAAATTGGTCACGCTGTTACAAAATGTCCTACTCGGAAAATGATCCTGCTGAAAAAAAATCCTATTCGTACAAAATGTCCCACTTATTTCATTACATGCTTCATGATTGATTATCACAGAACACATATACACAGAAAAACATTTTTTTTAAACAAAAAACCGACTGTGTAAAGAAACTAAAAAGAAAAAATCAAGCCCATTATTTCAGAATGTAGTAATACTGAACAACTAGGTACACCATAGGCTTACCACGGGCATAGAAGGATTAATAGTTGGGACCCATTCTTCAACCAATCAAATCCTGTTTGTTTTTTCCTATACATATAATTGTATAGGAAAAAACAAGCTTGTTGTAGGTATAGATGGTTTTTTCCCAAGCAACCCTTGATTGTTAAAATCCTTGATTGATAAAATCCTTATATGGTGTAGTTGTTCAGTATTACTTTTAACAACAACAAAGAGTATTACTTTTTACTGGGCTTGTTTTTTTTCTTTTTAGATTTTTGCGCAGTCGGATTTTTTGTTTTTAATTATTATTTTTATTTTACTCTTTTTAGTTAGAATTGATTGACCTAAACTGTCACATAAAATGAAAAATGATGAATGCAACCTAAAAATCATTTTTGAATACATTGTATTGCATTGCACATCTATGCATTGCACCTATTCAACGATACCCCACTTGACGATTTATGGTCTTATGGATTAATTGGTCACCCCAAAAATTTGTTTTAACTCATCACGCGCCAAAAATGTAGTTCGTCGATTTTTTTTTATTTACACAATATGGCGTCTGATTGTCCTTGTGGTGAATTTTAATTATTGTCATGTCTTTAGTTAGTGACACTCTCAAGGTTGAGACGAATCGATTGACGTAAGAATCATCAAAAGCGGTCAACCCGTTTGGTCTCTACAACCCCATATAGAACACACATACATACATAGACTGATAAACCCTCCTTTTCGTGGCGCAGTCGGGTAAAAAGAAATTAATACATTAATTTTATTATACAAGTACCTATTTCTTACTTAAACTATGCAAAAATCTACATATTATTATTATAATTTATGACCTCGAAACAGGTCCTTGGACGAGATGATACTCTCCATGGACCATGGAGTATTGAGGTAGAAGGAGGGGAAAGTTGAAAAAATGCCCAGCTATTTACTGAAAATTGTAGACGGAGTGAAGTTTGCCTAGTGCATCCACAGCGTCACCAGTAATTAATAGCGCTAGTGTCTGAATAATAGATATATGAACATTATGAACATAGCTGTTGTATTAAAGACCGCACCGGGACGCGTTTTTACGGACACTTTTCATAAACAGAGATGGCTCTCCTTCTACTCTATTCTCCATGCCATTGACGATACGATGACAACAATGTGTTGCAATGTTAAAATTATAAATATTTCTACTATACACTTAATCTGGTTTATTACATTATGTAATGAATGCTGTGTAATTGACATGACATCATCCGTGAATATTACGATTATTATGACATTACACATAACAAACATTCAAATATAAGGACAAATATGAAATATTCAACTGACTTCGCAGTTAAGACAGTGTTATATAAAAATAATGTTGTATGATCTTTTTATGTCAATAAACTTCATAAGCTGACTATTCTAGATTCTTTATGTGTGATAGTTAAAAAAACATCAAAATTTTAATCAATTTTTCACTTCAAAATAACTCAAGAACTACTCGTCAGATCTAGCTCAATTTAAGTGGGACCACATGACAAGGACCAGCTGTCAATTAAAAAATGAATCATCAAAATCGGTTCACCCAGTTGAAAGTTCTGAGGTAACAAACATAAAAAAACAGTCGAATTGAATACCTCCTCCTTTTTTGAAATCGGTTAAAAATGTAAGCGATTAATTGTTTGGCATTTTTTTATTTATTTATTCAATCTTTATTGAACCCCAAAAAGTGGTACAATTGGCGGACTTAATGCTAAATTACATTCTATAATGCATTATGCAATGCATGTGTAGTGTGTAGTACATTTTACAAAATTAGGATGTTAACCCTTTTTCCGACATGACAGCATTGGCAGCTGTCATTATGACATCCAATGTCAATTGACATTTGACACTGTCTCTTATGGGTCCAAGACAAGACAGTTTTATGGTTGGCAAAATTGTGACTTGATTCTTGTCTTGTCTTGAGTATCAGATTCAGAACACTAGAACTACCAGATCAGTTTTCGGTAGAACCGCGCTTGTAGCTGTTTTTTACTTCGTGGTAGCTCATATTTTGCGGACCCTTTTAGTCGAAATCACGATGAGTACGTGCATGTTTAAATTTAAAATAAAAACAACCACAAACGTGACTCGATAAGCAAATGAGTGGAGTAAATAAAACAATTGTTGTCGTTAATTTATTCTCGATAGTTTTGACGTAGGTTGACATATCGTTTCGCAAGTATTTAGTATAGTAGCTTCCACGGAGGTGTTTTATTTGTGTACATTACATTACATTTTGTGAAAAATCTGAGGTGGATTTGTGAAGTGTTGGTGGTTTCAGTATAGTTTTGTTTTGATCGTGATTAAGTGTGTGATGTGAACGGGCTGGTAGCTGGCATGTTGTAATGTAAATGTAAGCCGTGCTATCTGTGTTTACTTGTTGGGGCCGCGTGAACGATGCTGGGGAGTCCAAGCTGCTACAACATTCGTATTGTGGTACGTAATGTATTACTTAATGAATAGACGTAAGATGACTGTGGCTAAAAATATTTACGTTAACATTCAAGATACATTCAATAACCGACTTTGTTGTACCCTGACAAATTAACGATCACACGAAGAAACCAAGATTCACTTGCAACACTTAAATTTTTGCAATATCTCATTTATAATCATAATTGCAATATCTCCTAATTGTATAGTAATTATAATTGGTGAATTAAATTAACATACTGATCAAAATAACAGCTCATTATTTTTCTTGCCATATCAAGTTCATCCATCCAGTCCAGTTCTTTCATAACAGCTATTGTATCCGACAACAAACAAATTAACTTTAAGGAAAACATGTCTCATGGATTTCAAGATAAATACATTTTTGACTTAAAATTGTGATATATGCATTATTTTATTTACATATTTAATTTATGTAGTGAAATTGACCTACTAGCTAATAATAGCTTATGCCAGATTATATTTTAATTTGAATTACTATTGTGATAATTTCTTAAACTAAAATATTATATGAGATTGATTAATTTAATACTATGATATTGCTTAATAATCTGAGTCCCAGAGCAAGAATTATCCCTGGGGCGTTATTGCATTAGGCATCTGACATTATTTTGAAAAAGCCATAGGACTATTTACCCACCAAAATTAAGTAACTATAGAAATATTCAGCTAAGCGAGCAAAGAATCCCAGGTTTATTTTCCTATTGAAGCAGATATTTATGGAACAAAGAAATGTTTGCTCCTAGTTTGTGGATGTTGATGTCTATGCTGTTCCTTGACATATGCAAGCGATGAGATTGTAATTGTTGAAAACAAACCTTCAGCTGTTTGTTTTGCCTTTTTAAGCCAAAAATGTTTAAAGTCTAAGCCAAAGCTTCAGTCAGACCATAACTCTTCTTTGAACTATCTCTAAAAGTAATGTTTCATGTGCATTCAATAAGTATTACAATTTGGCAGTATCAAACAACTGTCAAAGATTACCGATAATGACTTCGAAAAAATAAATAACTTTTTAATCCTAATAACTTTATACACTAATAAATTACTTCAACTTTCCTTTGAGGTTTATCTACATGTATATTATCCCAACAGTCATACTTTAAAGCCTCTGATCTTCTTTCTCTGAGAGAGAATACTTCAACATTATATGAAATTGTTTAGTTATTTTTACCACAACTTCTTCTTTCTTGGCCAGCAACAAAAAAAATGGATGATAGGTACCTAAAATTAGTAATGACAATGACAATTCAATACTCTACGTCTACAGTAAATCCTACTAATATCCTAAATTCGTGAAGATGTTTTGGAATTTTGGTTAACTGTTACCCACTTAACATTGAACAGATTAAGATGAAGAGAGGATGAAGGATTAAGAAGAAGAGATTTTTTTTTTGACTAGAACATTTTAAATATATTTTTGAAACTACTCTTCCGTGGGCAAAATTGCAGGCTGCTTCTGGTACTTATGTCATTATTATATATATCAGTATTGTAGGAAAGACACTGTATGTTTCCCAAATAAAGATTTAATAAATAATATAAAATTCTCTTTAAAAACAGCTTAAAACCACAAATATTTGACTGGTCACATTTCGTCTTATTTTATGATACAAAAATCACCTTCTATCATAATTTTTATACTAGAAAAATGTTTTGTGTACCAAATGCTTTTTATTGTTGTGAGAAGAAATAGCCTAAGTATATCAAAATTTTAACACAATGAAATGTTTATCATTCTGTAAGAATTTAGGTAGTTTTGCTTCACACAGCTCCAATGTTACGCTTGTCTGTCTCAGCGACTATTGGCCTGTTGATTGATTCTTTGATAGAGTTTAATTTGATGCTACTGTGTGTTCTGAGGTCCTGACCCTTTGCCCTAGCACCTACTGTGTGTAATTGTATGTAACAAGTTACAATGACTAGTGACTGTCCCATGAGAACTGGGTTAATAACCATTGTGGTGTCATAAAGGTATAATGTATAGCTTTGTGCACATTGTGAAATATGTGTGAAGGACATTGCTTGGTGACGAACAGGGTATAATGAAGGTATTTGTTAATTCAAATTGAGTATTGAATTTTCTAATAGGATTGCATCAGCTGTAATTAACTGTTTTTTATCATTCCATGTTCAATAGAATATAGGATAGATTTTACCCCCATTGTGCTCTATTGGGATGATGTTGTAGGTATGAAACTTAGTGTAATAAAGAACCCAGACCGGCAATACTAAGTAGTAACTGTCGGCACTGTCCAGTAGCTCTGTAGCCACAAAGCGTATGGCGCAGGACCACTCGGCGCCGCGTTAGGGTCCGAAGCGGCCCAACTGCTTTCGTGCGATCACTTTCACCTGTATTGGGCCAACTTTCGCCCGTTCTACCGCAACCGATGTAACAGTAGCTGACTACACTAGCACAATCACAAACTTTATTATTTAGCTACTGTACAAAGATACAATATACAGCTAATTTTGTAATCTGATGTATGACCTCAAGATGATACCGTGGAGACGGCGACATTGCCAGCTACGTAACCAAATGTTTTTATTGAAATGCTCGTGGCTATCGTGAAGTCAGGTAGCCGTAATAATTCATAATTATTTATTTGCCATAGTCTAGTAGGTATATTTATGTACATTTCAATTCGAAAGATTTAGCTACAACATCCAGTGACGTTGCTATGTCGTCCTGGTGTGTGTATCCAAGCCTGACTGTTATCTAACCAAGGTTTAGATAATCCGCGATAATATTTGATTGAGATTTGCATTCAGGTTATCCGCTTTTCAAGTAATCCGCAGTGAAACGAAAAAACTTCGTAAATTATCCAAGCGTTAGTTGTTCGAAGGCTGATGTCACATTCATAATTTTATTACGCCTATGATGTAATTTATAAATGCATATATTTTTATATGAGCTTCGCGTCACGCTTTAATATTATAAACGTAGATTACGTGTTGATGGATAACATATAACATTATCGCCGAGATAACACTTTGACCTCTTTAATGTATTTATCTTGTATCCATTGAAGTACAAAGGTTTTCCCATCGGTCCCGATAACTGCATCGATTGTATTGATCGATAATCCAAATCGAATTACGTCATAATAATAACAATTGTACAAGTAACCATATCATACCATACAAACAATATAATACGAGTAACTGCCCTCGCTTTGCTTCGGTTTTCTTATTTTTTTACACCTTGGGTTAAATTATTGGAGTTTTATTAAGGATCCTTAATTTTTTTTAAATATAATATAGCCTTTGTCACCCGGGGATAGTGTAGCTTCCCGACAGTGAAAGAATTTTTCAAATCGGTTCAGTAGTTTCGGAGCCTATTCAATGCAAACAAACAATCAAATCTTTCCTCTTTATAATATTAGTATAGAAAACATTGTTTATGAGGATGTTTGTAACTCTTTCAAGCAAAAACTATTGAACAGATTTTCATGAAATATAGCACACTGGTATACCATGAGCTAGAATAACATACGGATACTTACCATCCGGAAAACTCAGCCGCGGGAAGAGCGCTAGAGTTTCATTTTACGAAGGAAAAGGTCTTGGGTCAGTGGAAGACAGCCCCTCCTCAGTCTGTTATGGTCTAGGCACGCAGCGAAAGGAACAGGAGGCCAGCAGGACGCGATAGCTTAAAAGTACGTCTACCTTACTGTAACGCTAATCTCGAATAATTTGTTTAGAGTTCTATAGTCAAAACAGAACCCTTTGTCATGTCCCTTCGTCCGTAGCATAGTGAAGAGACCCTTAGTGCTAGAAAGCTGTTTGGCGTGGATTTATTATGTTAACATAGTGGTAGAGATATCATAGCATCAAGTAGGTACAGTACAGTCCAAGAAAAAAGAGCTTATCGTGAACCACGTCGCCACTTAAGTACTATGAGGTGGAAAAAAACGGACAAAAACTTTATTAGTTATGTACCTTTGAATATCTATAGCAAATGCTATAATAATATATTTTTTATTATAAGCGGGAATAATAAACACAAAGGTGCTATTGAGGGCATCTGTTAGTGCAGTTGCACTTATAAATATCTTGCTGTAATTAAATGCCACACGGTAAATTGTATTTCATTTGATGGCTGTTTACAGTGGGTACCATTCGGAGTAGAACTCTCAGGCAAGTAACTCGTAAACTATGGGGGTTTAGTGATATTACTGGTAGAGGGGTTTCGAAACGAAATTTTCAATTAAGTAATTTAGATTTATAGAACTACATATATTAGATATTAGATGATGCTCGTGGCTTCGCGCGCATGGATATTGATTTTTTACAAATCCTGCGGGATAAAAAGTAGCCTATGTGTTAATCCAGGGTATAGGCTATCTCCATTCCAAATTTCAGCCAAATCAGTTAAGTAGTTATTATTAATTAACACTTCTTTACTTATGAAGAAACCTGTGGAAAATTTCCATTTTTTATCTCAACTGGATAAACTGGATTGGGCATTATTAAAATTCTAAGTGAGTCAAGACTTCACTATTTACATACGTTTCCCACAGACTTATTACTTATGCATAACACTTAAAATCTAATTACGAATAAAAAGACGCTTGAGACCCGCTTTTATAATATGATAGTTGGTAGAAGCTACTAGCTCGGATAATGTGTAACTTGTAAGCTGGCGATATCACGTCGAGTTGTCGACCTGGTTGGCTGGCTGCGTCAATCCAATTGGCTTTGGCTTCGATCAGCAACCATCCAGCCGTTTGCAAGCGCTAACACACTAGGAAGCCAGAGAGCTAAGGTGGCTTTGTTTTCATCTGTAACGCATTACACCATTCACGGTAAAAAATATATATTATTTTATTGTAGTTGCTGGTACCCGCGTTAGTCTTCCCACGAAATATTCTTCCTGCGTTCCTGCCTCATATTTTGGTCTTTAAAAGGATGAATAATAAAACAATCCTTTTTTAGTGCCTTGGCCGCAATATTACACTGAACCCTTGTACATACAATGTAGTTAAGCTAATGTAAATATTATTTAATCTGAAATGTTGAGTGTTTTATTAAGTAGATTTACGTACGTACATAACTTTTTATTCAAGATAACTATTATAAAAATAGAATATAAAATAAAATAATGGATTAATTTAATCTTAATTATTATAGATATCACGGCATGCGGCATGGTTGCCATTCACTTCCGTAATCAACATACGACATCTTAATTAACTAATTATACCTGTCAAATCTGTCAATTCATAACTTACTGTATTTATTGCCTTAGCATTGTAATATATTGACTATCGAGTACATTGGAATACGGGAATAGACTATTCAAATAGTTCTTGCTTTGGTTTGAAATGCATACAACCTCCGACGTTTCGACGAAGTAATAGTTGTAATTGCCTTAGTGCTTAGAATAGTTTTAGTGCCAGATAAGTGGAAAATCCAGGATTTTCCCGGAATTTTACGTTTTGTCCCGTAATTAATTAGTGTCCAATATTAAACTTCTTTTCCCGGATTGGCGGAATTCTCATCCGGACAGGCAGCTGTCAAGGATTTTTTTAGAGGGGCCATGTAGAAATTTACTAACGTGCATTGACACAAAAGGGGGGGCAAGGGTTAGTGGCTCCAAGCAAAAAAAACTTGGATCCGCCAGTAGAATCCAGAAAAAGATAAGCCTGTGTGTGGTAATAGTGGCAACCCTATTAATAATGACGTTGAATCCTGACGCATAATTCCGCGTCGATGTCATGAACACTCATTATCGGACATTAGAATGTTTGAGAAACTTCTAGATTAAATTTTTAGTACCTCGAGCGCGCACGGTCGTCGAGGACCGGTTTGTAAATAGTACGTAATGTGCGTTATGTGAATGTCTCTGGCGAATCCGGTCTAATGTGTGGTACCGTTAAAAGTTAGGTTTAAGGGCTGTACAGACGAGGCACTCCTGTCCGTGGAAGTTCTCTCGGCTAAAAAATGTCCTCCCGAGAAAATTTCAAGGATACACATTCGCGTGCATAAACGTGTGTTACGCGTTAGTCGATCATTTCTTTAGATGAGTTACCCATTGATCTCTTTCGAGGTCCTAGAGATCCCCTAGGGCGTCCCCCTAGTAGGAGAGATTATTCTTACGGGATACTTTTATTTCCTAGAGTGCGTTAGTCGATACAGGTGTGTTCTATTCTGTCAGGGATAAAATTACACCGAGAATTGTTTCTTGTTGGCGTCCCTTGTTACTTCGCTAAGTAGTCCTAATTCCCTTGAACAAATTCTGAGTGATTTAATCATGAACGCTTCCATGCTTCTGTGGAAATGTGTTGTTGTTGGTTTACTATCCCGGTTGTTGTAGATGTAGGAAGACTTAAACCGCATAGGGACTTTAAACACCCTGTTTTGCGTCTACAGTTTTTGGTATCATTTCAAACCGATTCCTCGTTTACTTTTGCTGGATCCTTCTAATAATTTAACCCTTAAACGGAAAGGGAAATTCAGGTCCTCTTGGGGGTCCTTAATGGATTCTTAAAAACTGGGATTAGAGTTTTATTTAAAGCCTACCTCGGTGCTTATCTGCTTACTGAGGACGGGAAAGAACGGGAAAGTGATACCTCGGTAGTTGACTTTATCTAAAATATATTGCTTGCTTGTCCGGAAATGTCATGGAGTCTGCAAAAGTTGTGAGATATCATTTACAAGTTAGTTCAGTATATTAAGGAAATGTATGTGCCGTGTGCCCAGATAATCTACCCTACATCACCCCCTCTATATCTTCCACCATGACCCTCAAGATAACTTGAATGTATCAGTCTAAAAGCGAATCCTTACTAAGAACCTGTTTTCCTTATTTACAGGGAGATAAAGGGGCGAAGTGTCAAGTCACCTTTACCTCATAATGGTATGTCTCGTTCTATCATACCGGTCGGTGTAATGGCGTGACTGACTCGCTCACACGTCACATGTAGCTTATCTACCACTGTATTTAGACTTAACTACTTTAACTCACAATACTTACTGTTATTTAACGCTTCTAGCTAGTAAAAAAGCTAGCGTAGTAAAAAATCTTTGAAGTCGGTAAGGTTATGAGAACACAATACTTCCTATTTACAATGAGTCAGTTTTATCGGGGTACTAAGGTCACCATACTAATTAGCTTATCTATCTCCACGTGTCTATTCGACGTGTGATGTGAATGTGATGTATTGAGACCGTGAATCTATGAGATGATACCATCTCGACGAGGCATACAAGTCCAGAGTGTCTATTGGCAGTTTGTGCTTGTTCACACTGAACTCGCGGGCGCGGGCGCGGGCGCGGTCGCGAAATATCAAACATATGACCTACTATGAAAGTGTTCACACCAAAACGCGCGCGCGGTGTATGTAGCGTTTACCGCGACCGCGCCCGCGCCCGCGCCTGCGAGTTCAGTGTGAACAACAAGCACTTTCTGTTTTATTTGTCAGTCAATAGAATGACCCACTGAGAAATGTGAAGATTATCGAAAACCCCAATATAATCCAACTATATGTATTATGTGCCTTAGATGAATACCTCCATACCTTATTAAGCAAATATGAAAAAGTGTTCTGCTGGTTTTTTTTTTACACAAATAAGTTAATGCTTGACCACGATCCCACCTGATGGTAAGTGGTTCTGCTGGTTCTTACACCGATAATAATTGTTACTTCGAATCACTTCCACACTTGAGAAAAGTGCATTAAGTAAATCAAAACCACCTAGTTGTTTTGTACAGCGTAAAGACTTCAGTGCCCGTTAAAGCAAGATTCATTAATTTAACATTTTCAATGTAAATTTTTGAAGGTTCCAGAACGTTAATTTTAAACTTATTTTTAATTTTAACGCTTAGTGAAATCGCATGTGCTCTACATTATGCTGTTGAATTGTTTTAGATCGCTACTTCGCTTTGCTTACATTTTGCGTCAGTAGAAATTGATCCTGAACATTGTCGACCGGTTTGCTAAGCGACTGAGCAGAATCGATCACACTTGTTATCAAGTCTTTTATGTAAATAAACTAAGTTTTATGAAACATTAAGTGACACGCAGAAAAATAACTGGTCCTTCGTAGACATCTTAATAAAGAATATCGTAAAGCATTTTTCTTCTTTATTTCTTTTTCTTCTTTTTTACTTGGCTGGTAACGCATCGGTGATGCCTTCGGTGTTGCTGATGTCCATGGGCCACGATAGCCACTTGCTTAGATGGATCGTCAGCTCGTTTGCCGACTATTTCCATAAAAAAAATTAGCAGATTGCAATTAAGAGTCCTATTCTATGCTCTTCCACAAACCGCAACTGCTGCTCAACCACAAGTAGACATGGCTCTCGCGAACCGAACTCAGATGTGCGAGTACTCGAACAAAACAATATGTCAGCAGTGAAAGGCGAGGGCGAGATAATGACACTTTCAGTTTTCCGCCAAACGACGCCGGTTACAACGCTGGCAGCTGGAAATGCATCATTATAGAACTGTTGCGTAAACAAAGCGATCGAGCATCGTTCCGAGAGTTCCGACCGCGACCCTTCGCTCAACGCACTTTATACTCAGTTGTTCCATACATCCGGTGTGAAACGGAACTATATACATTACTCTGGCCGCATTTCACTGCGGTTTTTATGGCCCTGTTGAAGTGATCATAATAAAGAGTCTATCCATTTGCATGATATAGCTCTGCGCTTGTTTGGCGACTGTTAAAATCAACGAGAGCAGCAACACTTTATAAAGGTTCAACCCATCATACTTTCGATTCTTGGGTCAGCAATAGTAAATATCAATTTTTATGCGAGCGTTGGCCGCTAAAGCCATTATGTTTTCAAATAACTTCTGCCTTTCTAGGTCGGTTAGATACCGTATTTTTAACACCACTAAGTCTGGCTTGCGAAAGTAGCCATCAGTACAGGTACTGAAAGTCTTTTATTGGTCAATACCGTACCGGGTATTAAATAATAATAATAATCTTTATTTCAGACCATATTTTGAGCCCATATTTTGGTTAGTACTACACATATGTATATTTTTAACACTATGATATGATAGTTGTATATCTAAGAAATAAAGTAGGTAGCACCTGCTTTCGATTAAAAAAACAATCATCGAAATCGGTTGGCGTGATATTGAGTTACTCGTCCATTTGTCGCGCACATACTTAAGGGGATTGGCTCGCTCAAATCTCAAAAATACTGTAAGTTTGAAGAAGATTGCAGATGAATCCTTTTGTGCGATTTCCATATAAAAAATATATGGTATACTGAAGGTCATCACAATGATATTGTATAGTTTAAAATTTTAATAACCTCGCCCAAATATTGGGAAAAAATTTTGTTAAATAGGTCCTTCTTCAACCTAAATTGTAAATGTTCTCTGTAACGGTTAAATATTTCGGCATGAATTTTGTACTAAAAAATATGTAATGACGTGTTTCACAATTTGTATAGTTGTTTTTTTCTTAATTCTTTTAATATTTTTAAATAATGAATAAAAACCCAAAACTTCACCATTACCCCACTGGAGCGCCCCCGCTAAGCCCTGCGTCGCGTGCTCGGGAGTCTCGGATCAGTGTCTCGATGACTCTTGTGACGGGTGGATTGTACGCGCGTTATGTTTTCCAAATAAAAACTAAAACTTCACGTTTTGAAATTTTTTTGAATGAAGTCATATTGTAAACAGTACAAATATAAATATTTCGTAAAAGAACAATAGAAATTAAGTTTGTAAATATATGTAAAGTAGATTATAATGTCGTTTAGTTTATTGACCCTATCATAGAGTAAGACTGACTGTGGCTAAATTTATGAATAAATGTAAAGTGAAACGTGACCGAGGTCTCCAAAACTATTGGTAAGTATATTGAGTACATTATTTTTAGTGTGTTTATTTTTTGAACGTTTTAGCTATCTTGAGAATTTCGTTTGACGGTGAATGGAGACCTAAATGATGATGGACTCCGAAGGTGGGTATAAGCATCTCATTGACGGCACTACGTATAACCACCGCGTTTGGATTCATTTGAAAGGTCTCATGGAGACCTTGGTGACTAATGATGTCACCTACCTGATGGTGGACTCCGAAGGTGGGTAAAGGATCTCAGTGACGGCACTAGATAGAACCATCGTGTTTGGATTCATTTGAAAGGTCTCATGGAGACCTTGGTGACTAATGATGTCACCTACCTGATGGTGGACTCCGAAGGTGGGTAAAGGATCTCAGTGACGGCACTACGTAGAACCATCGTGTTTGGACTCATTTGAAAGCTCTCATTAAGACCTTGGTGACTGATGATGTCACCTACCTGATGGTGGACTCCGAAGGTGGGTAAAGGATCTCAGTGACGGCACTAGATAGAACCATCGTGTTTGGACTCATTTGAAAGGTCTCATTAAGACCTTGGTGACTGATGATGTCACCTACCTGATGGTGGACTCCGAAGGTGGGTAAAGGATCTCAGTGACGGCACTACGTAGAACCATTGTGTTTGGACTCATTTGAAAGGTCTCATTGAGACCTTGATGACTGATGATGTCACCTACCTGATGGTGGACTCCGAAGGTGGGTAAAGGATCTCAGTGACGTCACTATGTAGAAGTATCGTGCTTGGACTCATTTGAAAGGTCTCATTGAGACCTTGGTGACTGATGATGTCACCTACCTGATGGTGGACTCCGAAGGTGGGTAAAGGATCTCAGTGACGGCACTACGTAGAACCATCGTGCTTGGACTCATTTAAAAGGTCTCATGGAGGCCTTGGTGACTCATGACGTCACCTACCTGATGGTGGACTCCGAAGGTGGGTAAAGGATCTCAGTGACGGCACTAGATAGAACCATCGTGTTTGGACTCATTTGAAAGGTCTCATTAAGACCTTGGTGACTGATGATGTCACCTACCTGATGGTGGACTCCGAAGGTGGGTAAAGGATCTCAGTGACGGCACTACGTAGAACCATTGTGTTTGGACTCATTTGAAAGGTCTCATTGAGACCTTGATGACTGATGATGTCACCTACCTGATGGTGGACTCCGAAGGTGGGTAAAGGATCTCAGTGACGTCACTATGTAGAAGTATCGTGCTTGGACTCATTTGAAAGGTCTCATTGAGACCTTGGTGACTGATGATGTCACCTACCTGATGGTGGACTCCGAAGGTGGGTAAAGGATCTCAGTGACGGCACTACGTAGAACCATCGTGCTTGGACTCATTTAAAAGGTCTCATGGAGGCCTTGGTGACTCATGACGTCACCTACCTGATGGTGGACTCCGAAGGTGGGTAAAGGATCTCAGTGACGTCACTATGTAGAAGTATCGTGCTTGGACTCATTTGAAAGGTCTCATTGAGACCTTGGTGACTGATGATGTCATCTACCTGATGGTGGACTCCGAAGGTGGTTAAAGGATCTCAGTGACGTCACTATGTAGAAGTATCGTGCTTGGACTCATTTGAAAGGTCTCATTGAGACCTTGGTGACTGATGATGTCACCTACCTGATGGTGGACTCCGAAGGTGGGTAAAGGATCTCAGTGACGGCACTACGTAGAACCATCGTGCTTGGACTCATTTAAAAGGTCTCATGGAGGCCTTGGTGACTCATGACGTCACCTACCTGATGGTGGACTCCGAAGGTGGGTAAAGGATCTCAGTGACGTCACTATGTAGAAGTATCGTGCTTGGACTCATTTGAAAGATCTCATGGAGACCTTGGTGACTAATGATGTCACCTACCTGATGGTGGACTCCGAAGGTGGGTAAAGGATCTCAGTGACATCACTATGTAGAAGTATCGTGCTTGGACTCATTTGAAAGGTCTCATTGAGACCTTGGTGACTGATGATGTCACCTACCTGATGGTGGACTCCGAACGTGGGTAAAGGATCTCAGTGACGGCACTACGTAGAACCATTGTGCTTGGACTCATTTAAAAGGTCTCATGGAGACCTTGGTGACTGATGAAGTCACCTACCTGATGGTGGACTCCGAAGGTGGGTAAAGGATCTCAGTGACGTCACTATGTAGAAGTATCGTACTTGGACTCATTTGAAAGGTCTCATTGAGACCTTGGTGACTGATGGTGTCACCTACCTGATGGTGGACTCCGAAGGTGGGTAAAGGATCTCAGTGACGTCACGACACAGAACCATCGTGTTTGGACTCATTTGAAAGGTCTCATTGAGACCTTGGTGACTGATGATGTCATCTACCTGATGGTGGACTCCGAAGGTGGTTAAAGGATCTCAGTAACGGCACTACGTAGAACCATCTTGCTTGGACTCATTTGAAAGATCTCATGGAGACCTTGGTGACTCATGACGTCACCTACCTGATGGTGGACTCCGAAGGTGGGTAAAGGATCTCAGTGACGTCACTATGTAGAAGTATCGTGCTTGGACTCATTTGAAAGGTCTCATTGAGACCTTGGTGACTGACGATGTTACCTACCTGATGGTGGACTCCGAAGGTGGGTAAAGGATCTCAGTGATGGCACTGCGTAGAACCATCGTGTTTGGACTCATTTGAATTTTTGTGTATGGCTTATTACTGACTGTAGCAGCAAAAACATTACCTTCGCTCACTTAAGTTATTATGTTTCAGGTAGTTCAGGAACCAGCAAAACTCAGATTTACAAAATCAGGAACTTCAGTCGTTAAAGAAACATATGATCTGTCTGGGATAGAAGTTGATGAGGGGGCAGAGCAAATTTTGCCGGTAACTTAGTCTGTTTGCTTACACTGTGGTATTTTTTAGATTCTAGATAGTTTCCCTAGCTAATTTAATTTGACACTGCATTGTTTGTTTGTTTTAGGTTGAACAAGATGAAGAAGATTTACAAGATTTGATTATTGAAGAAGAATCACAAGCAGAAACAAAAAATATATCTGGAAGACGAGTTATAGATCTAACTTACTTTTTTCCAAAATACAAGAAATAGGCGGCCATGGTGCTTTGAAAGTTTGAATTACATGTCCCTGTGACTAAAATTTTTGTCTTTATTACATAGAACTTGGAACCCATTTAGATCTCAATACTTTTTTTTAACTTGGCTCTCATTTCACATTTATGTTTTTGATAAGATATCATTACTTTTTGTCTAGAAATTATTAGTGTTTATAGATAATGAATATACATATTGTTATTTGTAAAATTACTCTACACAGTGGAATCGCTAATTCACTTGTTTCACTAAATATCAATAACTTTCAGTCTAGCCTTGACCACGATCCCTGCAACTGGGTCGAAATATCGGCGTATAAAATAAAATAATTATATCGTGAGTACCTGTATTACAGTAAAAATGTGTTCAGTCACCAAAATGCGGATTTTTAAATGTTAATGTATTAAAAACAATTTTAGCCACATTTATGAAATTTTAAATTTTAAATAAGCTAAGGGGTTTTAATAAATGTGTTAAATTTCATGTATTTAGATGAAATAGGTCTCGAGTTATGAACGGGTCAAAAGTAACTCGAAGTGATTCGTATAATATTACACATTATAATAAAATTATAAAAATTTGCTAGTTTCTGATTTATTCCTTTGTAATTTGTATTCACTCAACTATAGGTGTACCAGAATCTGATGGCAAAATGGGGAAATTAAAATTGGAGACAACACACTCCCCAGCGTTGGGGAAACTAGAATAAAACTTGTTGATCCTTGATATTTTTAATAGTGTTAGTTTCATAACAGGCAATCTAATACGAGTATGTAGGTAAGGTTTATTATTTTCAGATGGTAATAAAAGACAAAGCTACACATTTTTTAGACAAGCGCATATTTTTTTTATAATTAATTATTATAGTGACTAACAATAATTTATGCAACAATAATTTAAAATTTGCAATCTGTATACTAGTATTTTTTATTCATTTGATGTAGAGAACAAATAGATAATAATAATAAATTGCTCCTCCACCGTTTCAATTACGTGAACTTGTACGAGTATGATGTAACTTTTCATTTCATATTCACAAAATTTTTGCTACCTTTAATTTGTAACAATGTCTGTATTATTTATTTCAATTAATTTAATATCATTTGCTACATACAAAGAAATTTTAATTAGATTATTTACTAAGAAAATAAAGATTTTTGGACGTTATCCTAATAGCCGTTTTGAGGTGTGTTTATGAAATCTGGAGCAAATATGTATTTCGCAAGTCTCAATCAATGAGCAATTTTACAGGCTTATTTCGAATACTTTTTGAGTTATGAGGGGGTCAAAATTGGCTCCAAATCGTTGGTGTAATATTACACACGGTACTGCTCGCCAGTTCTGTTAGCTTGAACTTGGCTGGACACGCTACTGCGCGTACCTGCTAGATATAATGGTGCCAAACAAACAACCAAAATTAATTACATAAAATTCATAATGTTATGAGGGCAGCGGCATGCGATGCACTTGGCAGCAGCAGCGCGGCGCACATCTTTTCGCCGTTTGTTTTTTCATTGGTTTGGCACCGCCTCAAAATTATTTATTTACTGTTAATTTCGGATCTTAATTTATAATACTAAATGGTTTATTTTATTTTTTGCTTTTCAGTTTTTTTTTTCGTTGGTTTTATTTTTTGTTAAAAAGTAATTATTTTTTAATTTTTAGTTGCTTTAATACTTATAATTAAGAATAAATTATTGATTTTATGAATTATAGATTCAGTTACCAGGTAAAAATGTAGTAGATGAAATCAATCATCCCCTATTTTCGTACCTATAGGGGTAAAATTTTGTTTCGAAATTTAAACAAGAGTAACCTCAATCATCCCCTATTTTCGTACCTATAGGGGTAAAATTTTGTTTCGAAATTTAAACAAGAGTAACCTCAAGGTATAAACTATTCAATAAAAAAAGAATCATCGAAATCTGATCATCCAGTACAAAGTTATTGGGGTTAACATGTAAAAATTCCGGGTAAAAAACGGGTGAATGATCAATCATTCCCTATTTTCGTACCTTTAGGGTGGGAATAAAATTTTCAAAAAAATATGGGACCAACTTCAAGACATACCCTATCCAATAAAAAAAGAATCATCCAAATCGGACCACCCTGTGCCGATTTCTGCGTGATCATACATAAAAAAAAATATACGTGTCGAATTGTGAACCTCCTCCTTTTTTTTTCGTCGGTTAAAAATTATCTACAGATTTCTTGAAGCACCCATAACCTTACTTCCTATAGAATTAATTAATTATTGTAATTTAGGAACAATCACAAAGGGCCATCCTTAAATTACGTCACACGTTAGGGGGGAGGGGGGTTCGATGTAGCGTGACATTGTGTGACAAGTGGTGGGATCCTAAATTTTGTGACGTCACATTTCAAAATCGAATATTTGGTATATACATATATGTATAGGTGAATATTTAAAAACAATTAATGGAAATAAAACTTATTTTAGAACTTAATTCGTAATATGTGACGTCACACTAGGGGCGAGGGGAGGTCTCACAAATGTGACCAGCTGTGACGAGGAGAGGCGGAGGGGTCAGAAAGTCATGAAATTAGTGTGACGTAATTTACGGATGGCCCCCCAATGGCAACATTAAAACAAGGTCATCAACTAGGTCATCCTAAGTACTTCCGTTACTGAGAACCTATAAGCACATACCCGGTCATCATCAAACCTTCAGAATGTTTCATGTAGTAGCACCCGTGCTCAATTAGATAAATGTTGAAAGCTAGGTCACCCTAACTATTTCTGTTACTGAGAACCGATAAGCACTTACCTGGTCATCATCAGACCTTCAGAATGTTTCATGTAGTAGCACCCGTGCTCAATTAGATAAATGTTGAAAGCTAGGTCATCCTAACTATTTCTGTTACTGAGAACCGATAATCACTTACCTGGTCATCATCAGACCTTCAGAATGTTTCATGTAGTAGCACCCGTGCTCAATTAGATAAATGTTGAAAGCTAGGTCATCCTAACTATTTCTGTTACTGAGAACCGATGAGCACTTACCTGGTCATCATCAGACCTTCAGAATGTTTCATGTAGTAGCACCCGTGCTCAATTAGATAAATGTTGAAAGCTAGGTCATCCTAACTATTTCTGTTACTGAGAACCAATGAGCACTTACCTGGTCATCATCAGACCTTCAGAATGTTTCATGTAGTAGCACCCGTGCTCAATTAGATAAATGTTGAAAGCTAGGTCATCCTAACTATTTCTGTTACTGAGAACCGATAAGCACTTACCTGGTCATCATCAGACCTTCAGAATGTTTCATGTAGTAGCACCCGTGCTCAATTAGATAAATGTTGAAAGCTAGGTCATCCTAACTATTTCTGTTACTGAGAACCGATAAGCACTTACCTGGTCATCATCAGACCTTCAGAATGTTTCATGTAGTAGCACCCGTGCTCAATTAGATAAATGTTGAAAGCTAGGTCATCCTAACTATTTCTGTTACTGAGAACCGATGAGCACTTACCTGGTCATCATCAGACCTTCAGAATATTTCATGTAGTAGCACCCGTGCTCAATTAGATAAATGTTGAAAGCTAGGTCATCCTAACTATTTCTGTTACTGAGAACCGATAAGCACTTACCTGGTCATCATCAGACCTTCAGAATGTTTCATGTAGTAGCACCCGTGCTCAATTAGATAAATGTTGAAAGCTAGGTCACCCTAACTATTTCTGTTACTGAGAACCGATAAGCACTTACCTGGTCATCATCAGACCTTCAGAATGTTTCATGTAGTAGCACCCGTGCTCAATTAGATAAATGTTAAAAGCTAGGTCATCCTAACTATTCCCGTTACTGAAAACTGATCAGTACTTACCTGGTCATCATCAGACTTCAGAATGTATCATTTAGTAGAATGAAAGCTACATAATATGTCAGCAGGCATAATGCATAGTGTAGTTCAAAATAAATAAATTATTATATTATCAAGTAGGCACTAGGCAGATACTCACTCGCACAAGACTACAAAAACTATAGGAACAAAATGTATTCGAAGATCTCTCAGAGAGCGAATATAAATAGGCAAAAACGATGAAAACTCTGTGCCACATGTTTTCTTGCTTTATCTTCAATTCGTGTTATTGTAGTATAGTGGTTGGTCGGTAGATGGCACTTAGTTAAAAAATACTAGCAGAGGGACCAAATCTTCAAGGTCATCGAGCAAGGCAATCCCCTTAATACAAAAATACTTACATGGTTTTATCATGGATGCCATTGTCAGATCTCAATAAAATTTATATGGGACCACATGACAGCCACCAGCTTTCGATTAAAAAAAGAATCATCAAAATCGGTTCGCCCAGTCCAAAGTTCTAAGGTAACGAACATAAAAATACAGTCGAATTGAGAACCTCCTCCTTTTTTTGAAGTCAGTTAAAAAACATAAACGTGTACTTATGTACGCGCGTGAGAAGTTATACTTCTTTGGCATCATTAAATAAATATTTAACACTAACTGTCTTGGCGAACTTCGTATCGCCTAATAATCAGTGATTCATGTACCTACTTTGTTGTTACTTTTAACTTTTATAGTTTTGGTAGGTTTAACAAATCAGAGACCATTAATTTCCCTCTTCCTCTTCCTCTTACTCCCTCTCCCCCTGCCCCTATCCCTCCCGCTCCCTCTCCCCCTGCGAAGTCCTTCGTCGCCAACGAAGGACGTTACAGAAATGAAATTTAATATTTATTTAATTATGATAGGTAGGTTTAAACTCTAAACTTCATTATAACCTAACTACTGTACCATAGTAGAAATCTCTTCAAGTTTTAAATTTCCGCTTGTATAGATGATATGATAATATTAATATTGATATGTTTTACATACCGTTAATGTACATACCCATACATGTACCCATAATACATACATTGTATATTATTATGGATCATACTTATATTTTTAAGTTAATATCAACAAGCAGAAATACAAACAAATCTATACCGCGTACACTGTAAGAGAATAAAAAAATGTTGTGATTGATTTTAGGAATTTTAATTAATTTACTGAGGTAATTACTTAATTAAAAAAATCGAATAAAAAATGGTTGCGTTGGACGTGATTCCTTCCTGATTAATGTAAGCCTTGATTGTGTTGCCTTGTGTTTTAACAACAAATAACAACAACAATTCAATTAAAATGAAACATGAAATAAAACTATGCGTGTGTAGCGCGCTATAATTTTAACAATTTAACTAGTGTTTTTCACTAGGAAGACTTAGCTGAATTGTAACCAACTTGGCTAGCAAGCTATGTTATAACATAAAATTCAAAATTTTAAATCTGTACTAATTGTAAGTAATCAGCCAAGCTAATCATTTATTCGTACGCAATTAAGGAAAACGGTCCAACCGTTTGGCATCATGACAGAACAATACTCGTATTTGACGCACGAACGATGGGTTCTTCTGCGAATTTCACGTGCTGCTGTTATTTCTCTGATGTTTGTAATTACGAATACTAGATCATTTAGTTTGATTTTTATTATGCTGCTGTACCTATATTTAGAGTAGTTTTTGCTGTTATTACCCAACAGCTGTTTGGGGCATGGATCGAGTTTCTCTGTATAGTTGAGGAAGTAATGTGTTGTTGTGTATTTGTTTACACGTTGTCTTATTTCGGACTTTCGATCACAGGCGTGACGATGATACAAGTGTCTGAAGATTGCCCTTGAAACCTCAACAAAATTCCTCACCCTTAGACGAATAGAACAAAACTTGACAAGCTACACTTTATTAAGGCGAACTGCTGCATTGCCTCCGGTCTTGCCTCGTAATTGAGGAAACCTAGAACTTCGTCGTACTGCCTAGTTCCATGGTCACTTTATCAACCCTAGTTTCGGAAGTTTTTACACTTCCTTATGCACGCTCCACACTCACGCGAGAATCTCGCCGAGAATCTCGGCAAGAATCTCGGCGCCTGAAAAAAGAACCTGCGAAAATTATGTGAATCGGTTCCACATTCACGTTTCTCGTGTTTTTCTCGCCTTCTCGCGAGATTCTCGCGTGAGTCTGGAGAGCGCATTAAGACTTTTTATGGCGTAACGTCTGCTGTCAAATGATAACAAGTTGCTAGCTGTCACATATTCATTTTCCCACCGCGTCAGATCTTAACTCTGTCACTTCCGACCGCCACTAGCCATCGAGCTATGACCGCTTCCGTGGAAATTGTGCTAAGTGTTGCCATTAATAATTAATCCTCAAAATTAACATCCTCAATGGTTGCTATGAATATTGCTATAAATAGTTAGTCCGTGAGCCAGATAGTATTTTTTGTCAGTCATTTCCTCTCAAGCGATAACTCGTGAAATACTTCAGAGAGTTACATTATATAGCATGGTGAACGTCAGCTGCCGCTCCAAGGGTGGGTAGGGGAGCGGCAGCCTTTCAATCATGTAAAAAAAAAAATTGTTTTCAGTCATTTCCTCCCGTCTGAAAATTTGTTAGATGATAGATAACGTAATTATTTAAAGGTAAAAAAAGTCAGCTGGCCATACCGTGGTGGATTATACGTCAGCTGGGCACGCGAAACTGCAAAAAAAATTTTTTTGTTCAGTGATATCCTCTCACTTGAAAATGCGTCAGATGATACTTTACATGTTATTTTGAGTAAATAAAAACGTCAGCTGGCTGTATGTTGGTGGAAAGGTCGTCAGCTGATGCAGTGAAAGGTGGAGATCGCTTATTTACATTCGTCAGCTGACGGGTTTTCCACCAACTTAGAGCCAGCTGATGTTTTTGTTTATTCAAAATAGCACGTAAACTATCACCTGACACAATTTCAAGTGAGAGGAAATTACGTAACTACAATTATTTTACTTTAGGCTCTGTGCACGCGCTCTTATATGTACTAATCGAATCAATACTCTCATATCTATTTTGGATAGGAATCAATTACGTAAAAATTGATAAATATATAAATAAAAAAATGAAATTTAAATTTATTTATTTATTTATTTATTTAAATTTCGTTTCAAAAATAATCATTCATCTGCTTCGCTTTCACTTTGACTCGTGGCACTCTCATCTTTTTCTGATTCACTATCACTGTCATCAGAGCTGTCCATTGTGGCTATTTCTTCATCGTCATCTATATAAAGATAAAAAATGAAGTATTATATCATTTGTATTTTAATAAATATAAATAGAATAAATAAAATGTTACCTTTTTCTGGTTGGATAGTTATTTCAGTAATCGATGATGGTAATTGGTTTCCAGAAAACCACCTGAAGTCATATCTATTGTCGACTTCTTCCCATCCATAGTCTGAAGGTGTATGATTGGTTGGAACCTTCAGATGTGCGTGCGACCAAATTTGCGCTATGAAACATGCTCTCAAAAAGTGTTGGTATAATTCTGATTTGCATGGTGGTAGAGACGAGCCATCAATGGTTTTTTTTGGGCAACACAAAAACATCTTTTTTTTCAAGCAGTTTATATGTTTTTTGAAACATTGCTGTTCTTGCTTCATTGACGTATTTCAATCGTTTGAAGCCATACATATGACAAACGAACTCCTCTGCTTTGCCAAAAAGTTCTTCTAGATTCTCTGATAAGCCATCACCGATATGACATCCGTATAAAGCACGTGGTGAAATCATTTCCAGAATGAGTCATAATGGAAAACGGGCACTTTTTTCCTTTTCTAAAAAATGCCGGGTTGAAATCACATCCCGTTAGAGCGTGAAATGCTGGAAGTGCTGCGCTTGTATTCTTTCCGAGAGCTTCGTACAATTTTGTTACGTTTATCAGCGAGCGCGTGCACAGAGCCTAAAGTAAAATAATTGTAGTTACGTAATTTCCTCTCACTTGAAATTGTGTCAGGTGATAGTTTACGTGCTATTTTGAATAAACAAAAACATCAGCTGGCTCTAAGTTGGTGGAAAACCCGTCAGCTGACGAATGTAAATAAGCGATCTCCACCTTTCACTGCATCAGCTGACGACCTTTCCACCAACATACAGCCAGCTGACGTTTTTATTTACTCAAAATAACATGTAAAGTATCATCTGACGCATTTTCAAGTGAGAGGATATCACTGAACAAAAAATTTTTTTTTGCATGTTCGCGTGCCCAGCTGACGTATAATCCACCACGGTATGGCCAGCTGACTTTTTTTTACCTTTAAATAATTACTTTATCTATCATCTAACAAATTTTCAGTCGGGAGGAAATGACTGAAAACAATTTTTTTTTTTACATGATTGAAAGGCTGCCGCTCCCCTACCCACCCTTGGAGTGGCAGCTGACGTTCACCATGCTATATAATGCAACTCTCTGTAGTATTTCACGAGTTATCGCTTGAGAGGAAATTGGTCATGAAAATCTGTCGCTAGCTCACGGACCAAGTGGACTATAACAAATCACACCGCAACGAGAAATGCGTGTTTCTGAAGTTAGTAGTGTTATAAATAAAACGAGGGTAGGATAATCAGATCTTATTATAGATACCTGGGTGCGTGCGTTCGTTGGGAAAATGGCGGTGTAGGGTTGCCGAAATCACTTTTTGAGCTGAACGTAACGTATGTGTAATTATAATTAATAGTGGAGGTTTTGCGGCAGAAACACGACCTTTATTAATTTTATCAAAAGGTAAATAAACTTCACGTTTACCTACTCTATGAAGGTAAACAATGAATGTTATATATTTTCTTTAATAGGCGCATTTTGTGACATATTGAAAATATCTACAATTTATTTGTTTATTACACTTTTCCACGTTGACTATGCTAAATCTCAAACTCCTACGTGCGTGCAATATTCTTAAACAGGAGAAAACCATTATTATAGGTATACTAGCTTATGCCCGCAGCTTCGCCCGCGGTAGAGATCGATTTTTTACAAATTCTACATTTTTACTTAAAATACTTGCAAATGAATTTTACTAACGCCATCTATTAACAACATCCGGAACTAAATATCTAGCAACTAACAAAATATTGATCTTCCCATGGGGATGTTTTACCGCGGTAAAAAGTAGCCTACGTTACTCTCCACCCTCCTCACTATCTCCACACACAAAAACCATACCATATAACAGCTTCGTTGCGACGTGAAAGACGGACAAACAAACAAACAAACACACTTTCACATTTATAATATTGGTATGGATAGTATATAGTATAGTATGGATTACTACATATTGGTTTTTGAAATATCCCCTCTAGCAATTACCGTAACAGCTCGTATGACACTTTTAGGCTATTCCATCTGAAAAAATAACAATTTGACTATAATCGGTCCCATAGGCTGCACTATCAGCGTAACTTATATTTCCGCCACGAGTAGTAAATGAGATTTGCGACTTTTCTGTTTTCCTCGAAGTCTGATAAGTAATCTACATCAAGTTGATCTTATCTGCCAAGTTGAGCAAAAGGTTAACAGATCTATGTCATAGCCATTGGGACAGTTTCGATCCCTCACACTGTCATATATGGGCGCACCTAGCTTCTAAAGCAAAATAAATATTATGAACTTTTATGGACAACGTACTCGTGGCATACAAAATTCATTTCAGTTTGGTTTCCTAGACAAGCTAATGCTTAACTACATAAATATCTGATGGCAAGTAGCAATTCGTCGTAGATAGTAAAGTATACTAACTTAGTAAAATCCTGTTCACTCTTGACTTGATACCTACGATATAATCATTATAATGTTCAAGCTACACAAGAGTACGTGTAGAGGAACTGGTACCTGTGCAGTGTCATCCAAAACAACAAGGGACCATTTACGCCATGTACGTACGCCTTATCTTTCAATCTGTTTTGGTAACCCTACACGCCGGAGTATACTCACGTACAGTTGCGAAACAAGCTCGACGCAGCTTTGTATATGTCAGACTGATTGGCGCTGCGTCCAAAGTTTCTAACATTAGTTTATTTTTGTTGCTAAGTGATTTCACATGCTTTTAATAATACAGTTGTTTATAACGGAATTTAGATTTCACCTTGGTACAGTTCAGTAGATTTTAGTCTATTAAACCATAAATGTTAAATAGCACATCGTGACATAACACTCACTTTAAAGTCACGCTTTCCATGACCTAAATTGTCTTTTTTAATAGTGCTATAAAATAGTACCTATATGATACCCATGACGTACCTATACCATATCCATACGTCTATTATTGCATGATCGTTAGTGTCGTCGCTAAAGTCACACGTATCGTTAAGTACAATTTATGTAATAACTTTAACTGAATTAAATCTGAACTCTGTGACTCAAAATATATTAATAATACATAAAATGAATGTGATAAATAATGACTTTGACTTTGAAAAATGCATTTAACTATTTATTTATTTTCCTTAGTCCTTGTGGTAGACACAATGTTATGTATAAAATAAAATTATAAATCTGTATTTTATAATACCGTCAATATCTACTATTGGGGCCAACGGGTCGAGGTTTACCTACTAGGTGAAGGGACGTCACAATTTATTAATGTGCGTGACACTATACTCACTCACTCTTTACTTTTAAATGCAAAGAAAACCAAATGCTTAGAATTCGTGCTACCAAATGTAAAAAAGTCCATAAATCTCTTAAATTAAATAATGAAACATTAAATATAGAGGAATCCACAGTCTTTTTAGGGGTAACCTTAGATAGTAAACTGCAATGGGGCCCGCACGTAGCATCTCTCACAAGTCACAACTAAACTCGCTAGGGCTGCTTATGCTGTTAGAAAAATAAGACAACTCACTGACGTCGACACTGCTAGGCTTGTTTATTTTGCATATTTCCATAGTGTTATGTCATAAGGCATTTTGCTGTGGGGCAAAGCAACCGATATTGAACAAATTTTTGTACTACAGAAAAAAGCCATTAGAGCTATTTATAAATTAAAATCAAGGGAGTCCTTGCGTGTCAAATTTAAAGAAATAGGTATACTTACAGTAGCTACAATATATTTATAGTAATTTAGTCTTTATACGGAATAACATAACTGCATATAAACAAAATTGTGACTTATCAAATCGGCAAACAAGAAGAATGCATCAATTGGCTACCTCTTCGTAACGTCTTGCTAAAGTGCAGCGTTCTTTTATGGGACTCGGTATAAAATTCTATAATAAAGTCCCAAAGCAAATACGTGACTTGCCGGTGGAATCTTTTAAGAAACGTAAAAAATCAACTAGTAGGCAAAGGTTATTATAACATAATATGAATATTTAAATGATAAGGATGCTTGGAAATGATCAGCTAGGCAACCAGTTCTGCTCAGGTTAGAGAATACCTATTTTTGTAATAAATAGTTTTATTTTTAAAAGATGTGCTGAGGAGTTTCTTTACGGCTTTTCTTCTCCTCCATGACAAAGCACCTTTGCGAAAAGCTGGTAAATTAAAAAAATGACGTGCATAAGTGTATCAGTGATACCCACATGAATAAAATATTATTTCATTTCATTTCATTTCATTAACTAACAAATAATGCACATACCTTTCGTAATTCAAGAAAGAAAAAGAAGCAGTGATAAAATTTTCTTTTCCAGTAAATTATTTTTTTCTTCAATATAAGACGTTAGCTGACAATTAGGACATACTATCTTAATATATATAAATTACGTGTCACGTTGTTTGTCCGCGATGGACTCCTAAACTACTGAACCGATTTTAATCAAATTTGCCCACCGTGTGCAGTTTGATCCAACTTGAAAGATAGGATAGGTTTTAATAAAAAAACCTTTTGACAGAACGAAGTCTGTCCGGGCAGCTAGTAATATATATATTTAACAACTATAAGCACACAAAGGGCTTACCGCTTAGGTGTTAAAATGTTTTTAATAATTTCGTAAGTCAGTACTTAATATGTTATCTTTCTAAATACATACTCGATATTAATCAGTCAAGTCGAGGGTATGAAATTATGAATTATTGAGACAGCATGAGAAATATGCAAGGTCCCGATAATGTCTCGACTCGAGTTGCCGAAGTTACTGTTATTGTTTTCAACTTACGAAATCGGTCTGCGGTCTGCGATACACGCAATCGTTATTTGTCATATTTAAGTATCAGTAGGGCTGCCATCCGTCCGGGTTTCCCCGGATTGGTATTTGGTCCTAGTTTGTGCATAAAAACACCGTAAACCAAACATAACTAGTATAAAATTATTATTATGATCATGATCTTTTTTTTTGATCAAGTGATCGTTTGTTTCGGTACGGGTTCCTCTTTTTAATCAGATATGCCCAACCTTAACATGCTGAATATCAATTTTATTATGCATGAGCAATAAAATTCCGATTTTTAACAGACTTAAAAAAAAGAGGAGGTTTTCAATTCGACTGTATTTTTTATGTTTGTTACCTCAGAACTTTCGACTGGGTGAACCGATTTTGATGATTCTTTTTTTAATCCAAAGCAGGTGCTTGTCATGTGGTCCCTCATAAACTTGAACGAGATCTGACAAGTAGTTTTTGAGTAATTTTGAAGTCGGTTATTTTTTGTTAGTTAAATTTAGATTTTTTCGTAAGTACTTTACATGACAGTGACATAAGAAATGTACCTAATACTGCTATTATAAGTACTATTATGTATTCTGTACTAATACACAATAGCGTAAGATGGCACAAATCACAATACATTCATACCGCACGCAGGCATCGTTCGAACAAAATTCGATTCGTAATCCCTCCCGCATACAAATAGCTTAGTTATCTAAACGGGACTACTGATTCATCGATTCAGTGTTTATAAATACCAGTGCTATTGTGGTAGGTACTGTAACATAACGTAATCCATAAATAGTGCCATTACGTTGTCCTGAACATAAACAGTGCAAAAGACCATTCTCTGGCCTGGCACTGCACTGTAATATGTACCTACATGATAATATTAGTTGATTGTTATGCAACGGGTGTACACATCTTTATTATTTAGTTTAGTATGTTAGATAGTATCCCATCAAAAACATGAATGTAAAGTAAAAGCCAATTTAAAAAAATAATTGAGATCTAAATGGGTGCCAAGTTCTGTGTAGAAAAGCCTAAAATTTTAGTCACAAGAACATGGTGGTGTAGTGATTTAAAATTCAGCTTATTCATCTTGTTACTTGAGTGATGTCGAGTTTGGTCATCAGTGCTCCTGGATTCGGTTCCCCTAATACAGTGACAATTTAAGGCAGCAATCCGCCATGCTGCCCAATTGCGCGTATAAACTTTTTTATGGAAATATCCGGCAAACGAGCTGACGATCCACCAGATGGTAAGTGGCTATCGTCAGCCATGGATATCAGCGATAGAGATAGACAGTGAAAAAGAGAAGAAAAAGAAAGAAAGTAAAATACTGTGAGGACTCTCATCTCAGCAGAATTCTAAACTTTCAAGATGTTTTACCTGAAGTTATTGCGACGTACAATTTAGCTGTTACCCGATGGGACTTATAGGTAACTCATCCCATCAGAATTCTCTTCTATATACAGCTATCTTAACATAGGTACATATTCATAAGCGATGTCATGTTAACAATTCAAATGAGTTGCAGAACAGAGTTGCACTTACGTGCGCTATGTGCACTTAGAATGACAATTTAGTGCACGCGATTCTTTAATAGGTATTGTTTGTGTACTCACTCCACAATAGATACTTAGGTTTGTAATAGCTTCTTAAAAAAAAACCATGAAATACCATACACTCTCTACAGGCATCATCTGACGAGTAGTTTTTGAGTTATTTTGAAGTCGGTTATTTTTAACCGACTTCAAAAAAGGAGGAGGTTCTCAATTCGACTGTATTTTTTTTTATGTTTGTTACCTCAGAACTTTGGACTGGGCGAACCGATTTTGATGATTCTTTTTTTAATCGAAAGCTGGTGGCTGTCATGTGGTCCCACATAAATTTTATTGAGATCTGACAATGGCATCCATGATAAAACCACATAAGTCGTAAATTTGTGTTAAGTGGTGCGCGACAAATTGACGAATAACTCAATATCACGCCAACCGATTTCGATGATTCTTTTTTTAATCGAAAGCAGGCACTTGTCATGTGGTCTCACATAAATTTGAACGAGATCTGACAACTATGTAGTTTTTGAGACTTTGAAGTCGGTTATTTTTTGTTAGTAAAATTTAGATTATTTCCTTGGTAATTGCTTTAGTAGTTTATTTAGCCTTCCTTACCTTCATTGAGATAATAAAGGCGTGCAGTTTTTGAACTATTCACTTGTTTCTTCTTATTTAAGTAGCTAATTACTCTATAATCCTCCTACTCGGACTAAGTAGGTTATCGGGCTCGACGCATGGATGCGACATGCAGATGCACAGTATGTATGCATTGTTATGAAACCTCCGTGCTTTATTCGTGTTATCGCAGCGTTGATAATGTCCTTTGTAATTTCACCTCATTAGTTACGGCTTGCGGCGGCCTGCCTCACAATGGTGTTACTGTGAGTACTGTGACTGTACTGACTGTACAGTGGTTCTAGGTAAACATGACGCTAACTCCACTTCACGAAGAATTTTCTTATCTGTCATTTATGTTAAAAGCGTAAGCAGTGACGGATTAAGACTACTTGATGCCCTAAGCAATCCACGCCTGTGGGCCCCCCTGTCCGTATGTCAACGTGGTTTTTTGTGCTTTTTGTGCTTCTTCTGGTGCCCCCCCAGACGTGATGCCCTAGGCAATTGCTTAATTTGATTAAGGGTTAATCCGTCACTGAGCGTAAGACGCTAACTTCACTTCACGAAGAATGTTCTTATCTAATGAATTGTCATTTATGTTAAAAGCGTAAGACAATAATCCAATGATTGCTAAAAGAGAATAGGGTTAGGCTTGCTAAATACTCGTAGTAATATGCCAAAAGTTGGTTGGCCCACTAGGTATTGTGTACGGATCACTCCTTTTCAAGAGTAAGTTAATTTAAGTAACTTAACAATTAGGGTTACTAGTCGTGATCGAATATTTTTTTGGTCAATTAGGCACAACCCTATTATAAAATGCTAAAAGATTTTCCGTTTTTGTCGGTAAACAGCACATTGTTTAATTTAGACAAAACAGTTTATTGAGTAAATAACAAAAGGATAATTTAAACATTTGCCTAGTATTTTATAAACTCTTAAACTAACACTTCACGGTTGAAGAGTTTCTTTCAATAATTACATCATTCTGAGCATAAGTTAGCGCTTGACTGCAAACCCACGCTATAACTAACTTAGCAAATACCATTTATTAACGTTTCCTCGAGTAAAGTATTAATTAATCAAATCCTACTTTTTGTTTAATAATACCGATGGTCATACGTTGACAACTCGTAAGCGCAATTACTCAGCTACTCACGACGCACAGTAGATCGAAAATCGGGTTTCATAGACTTAGGATTTTTATGTTAAAATTTGTTTGTTTCTTGTCGCAAACTGACGTAGAACCGTTTTAGAAGCCACAACATTATCATATTTATGCACCTCGGGCGACTATAACTCGAAAAAAAATTTTTTTCATTAAATTTGTATGGAGCAAAACAGAAAAACCGATTTTATTCAAGACTGAGGAGAGTGCCCCTAATATCCTCTGGTACGATTATTGCCACTATTTTTCTCTATTTTATGACATATCGCACGTTGCGCGCACCCGCTAGATTTTGGGTGAAAAAAAATGAAACATTTTTTTATTTTTTTTTCATTTTGTGCACGTTACTTGTTATGCTCAAAAACCTTCAAAGCCCTATTTGGTACTTGGCACGTTGTCTAAAACGAGCTACTGCAATACCTTACCAATTTAATAACAGTTAACCGGCTAACCTGCCCTTGTATCATAGGTTACATGTTTATTTAATCAGTTCCTAATGACGATACCTGTGTTTATTAATTTAGTCAATGAGCTCGACTTAATGTTGTCTTTACCCGGCTCATTATTGTTACTATTTTAATTATTATGGCACCTACTTATCAACCCTTAGCTCATAGTCCCAATTTATGATGGGCATACTAGGGCTTGAATATCGGAATCTCGGAATCTCGAAATATCGGAATCTCGGACCGTGAAACCCGATTTTACAATTCCGATACTGAGTGATTCGATATCGTAATATCGGAATCAGTAATTTTTTTATTTTAATTTAAACAAAATGATTTTAATGCGTGCCACAAAGTATATTGGCCACTAGGTCATAAAATTGAGCAAGTAAGTATAAATATTTCAGCTGTGTAGGGAGGTAGAGTTAATATTTTTAACCGTATTCCTGTTGTGAGTCTGCTCAGCCTACTGCACGAATAATGCGACACGGAAAAAATCTATTCCAAACATAATTTATCTCCTTAATCTCGGTATACCTAAGTTAATAATTTCATCATCTTCTGCAGATCATCTGTACGAATCTCTAGTTGCTGAGAATTCGCATCTAACTGTCAATGGCCATTCACCGCAGATACCTCATTGACCATTGTATATAGGAATGGCACATTTCACCTATCACTGGATATTTCACTTGATAAATATACTTCACCTTGTCACACCAGTGACATGCATCGAAACCGTCTGTTACATTTATCGGGATGGTGAATTCACCACAGTATTCCTTTTACTGTGACTTAACGCCGGCCACCGGCCAAGCTACATAATTATAATTCACAGAATTCCATCGTGCGAAAGAGAGAAAGCAACATTTGTGACTTGAGCAGTGCGTGAGCGAGAGTGACACAGACACTAGAAGAGAGAATTTGTTTAAGTGAAATTGCATCTTATTCTCAACGTTATTAGACTTAAGTTTGTCTGATTTCTTTCAACTTGCTTCGTTAATAATATCGCTACGATACAAAAACTTCAAATGAAAATGAGTCTTATTTTAAACATTGTAAGGTTTTGATTAAACTTTGTAGGTAATTGATATTTATAACCACGTCGTGTCTCGTGAATTCGTGATACGGTGAGATTTCACTTCACAGTACACTTGTAATCTTTACTACTCGTACTAATGAAATATACCGGTGGTGATTTTTCACCGGTGATATAACAGTGACAAAAATAAATATCTTCACCGACTTGATAGTGAAATAAAAGTAACGATATTTCCCATCGCTAATTGTATATCTGAGGTTCACATCTACAACAAAGGTTTTTAAAACCTTACGATGTCTACACGTGAACAAAGCTAGTGGACCAGATGGTATTCCAGCTCTCTCCAGTTATCTACTGTTTTGCCACGCTTGGTTCGTCTCTCAATTAAGACGAGCATAGTGCCTCAGGCGTCGAAGCTTGCCAACGTGCAGTCCGTGCCCAAGAATGGCAATCGAGCTGACCCTGCTAATTAACGGCCAATTTCAATTACCAACATACTCAGGAAGGTTATTATTGAACATGCGCCTCGTTGCATACCTAGAACACAATGATCTCCTTAGTGACCCTAGCGCTATAGCCTAACGCATATCACCCTACCGCATTCTAGCGTATCTCACCCACTCGTATCTGGGGCGAGGACCTTAAGAATAATGTAGAGACGGTTGCCTTTATCCCTTGACATCTCGAAGACTTTCGATACGGTTTAGCATGTTAGCCTATTGATCATGCTTCCTGCGTATGTCCTATTCCCTGGCCTGATCAGCTGGGTTAAAGACTTCCTGAGTGAACGTTCATTTAGAGTCGTTATCAAAGATTATTCGTCCCAAGCAACCTTACATCACATATTACAAACAATGCCAGACTTTTTCAGATATCTTTTATCTCCAGAACTCTATTCCTGCTGCATATCAACGATCTGGTCGAGCGATACCTGGCAAGCTTCCGACCAGTAACGACCAAAATACAGTCTGAAGAGAGGCCCGGGTTGAAAGAGTGAAGTTGAAGCCTGAAGTCACCGAATAGGGCGACGCCAACCTTGTGAAATTCAACGCCACAAAAACAGAAGCATTTATTTTGGCCCTACTTTTCAGAATGTATCCTTGAAATACACCCACCGCAAGAAATTGAGATATCCTTGAACCTTAAATTTGAGCGGTTTATTGAATCCAAAGTTAAGGCAGCTGCCAGGAAACTAGGCGTCCTAGCAAATGTGTTGCGATATTTCAAGTCACTTCAGCTTTTATCCTTGTATAAAGCATAGCTTCTGCCGTACAGCTGTCACATTTGGTGCAGCTGAATTTCATCTATCAGTAAAAACTATTTTGCGATTCAAAAATCCTAAAAAAATTAAGGTAGTGAATTTTTAACGCGAAAACCAAACCGAATTGAACAGATTTAGGTGATATTTGCAACGAACGGGAATAAAACAGTACTAAAGACGTCATTATTTCATTATCCTATTGATTAAAAACCTTTTTGCTATCCAAGACGTCCTACTTTACAATATAAAATGAAATTTAAATTTAAAAAAAAAACATTGTATAATTCCGATATTGATATCGGAATTCCGATATTAGCATCAAATATCGAAAATCAATATCGATATTGAAAACCTTCCGATATTACAAGCCCTAGGGCATACCCACTACAACAGGCTAAATTATGTATGGTTATTTAAAGCTGAAGATATAAAAGCCAAAAACCGTAGTAACAACACAAGTGACTATGTTAGAAACAAAATAAAAAACACATTGATACAACTACCCATCCATTTCGTATTCTGAGTCGGTATCTGTTTGAGGATCAATGTTACCTACATCGAAAAATTTTATATCAACATGTTTTGTACTAAGTTTTAAAAGTCCTAGGGCTCCTGCACTTAACTTCTTCCTTTGAGCTGTATAGAGTACAGGTCTAGTGGAAGAAATTAATGGGTCAGATGAAAGAAGCATCTCTCAGCAGAAAATATCTTGGTTAGTATTAACTCTGCTAGACTTCCGAGAATGAAACTTCCTGTACCTGCGGAAATCTTTATTTCTAGCTTCTGAGGCTTCTTCGGAAAGCTTTCCGATGGGTACAATTACTACATTGGCTATGTCAGTACCATGCATAAGGATCTTATGTACCGTTGCTGACATATAGTACCAATTGTGCAGCTCGATATACCTTTCCGCAGTTTTTCGAGTATATTCTTTGAATTTCTATGTCAATAATTTCGCCCGATTTTACTTGTAAAATTGCTGCAAATCTTCATATGAGCTCTTCATCCAAGCCGGTAATAGCAGCAGTTTTTTCTTGCCGTGTTCCCATCTTTGTTGTTCCTGATCCTTGTTTTACTTTATCGACCAGCAAAACTAATTCTTCCCGGAATTAAGATTGAATTTCCTTTTTCTTTGCCTCCAATATGAGCTTGTTTTCTCCTCTTATAGACCATGTTTTCAAATCTAGTCTGTATGAAATATGAATCAGGCATTCCATACAATTGATACGAGCGTACAGAGAAGATAATCCTTTGTAGAGATCATTTTGCACTTGTCCTTGCGCAACTGTCTCCAAGTCATTCATTTCTGAAGGTTTTGCGAAGCACAAATAACATTCCAACATCACTAATTGCATTGACTAAAATGATAGGTGAATTAAGTCTACTTATATCAATTCACCTCGATCAGTAAATTTAAATCACCTGGGTGCATAGGTGAATAAAGTACCCTAAAAGTAGACTTAAGACACCTGGGTGAATTAACTCAGGTGAATAAAGTCGACGTCAGCCAAATAATAAGTTGCAAGCAATGATGTTGTATGTACAGGGAGGGTTGCAAGAGATTTGGCATCTGAAAGATAGTTGCATACCTTCCCATTGATCATGGTGATTAATAGACTATGATTGATTTGATTATTATCATATTGGGTAACTTTAAGGCTCCTTGTTTAGTCTTCCATTTTGGCCAATTGTTCGTGCACTAGAACTTTAGACTCTTTTAAGAAGAGGACGGATTGGACGGTAATACAATGCCGAACACGGTCTCGGGTTTTCCAATATGATTTCTTCCGCAGCAGTAAGTTTTAGTGGAACTAAAGTTGTCATAAAAACTGATTCATTACTGTCACCGCTGCTTTCTTCCCCTTCGATGTTTTGTTTATACCTGCTCGGGCTTGAAGCTCCATCGAATCCCCACTTTGAAATGAAAGTCATACACTTGCCTTTAGTTTCTTGTGTTAAACTTTGTACAATTCTAGCAGCAGTAATATCTAAAAGTGCTTGAAGAGACACTTTGGCAATTACGCCTGTTATCATTATTGCTTCTTTTGAAGGGTAACAATCCATCTTAGCTTGTTGGACTGTGTTAATACGAGGGATATCTATCTGTGATATCTTCACGTAAAGTTGATTCGATCAAAGTCATATACTGCCACTTAGATAATTTAAGTGATATTAATAGGCCGAGTGATTTTGCAGGGGCAAGTGTAAACTTCTTCGTTCCTTTTGTCCGTTGAACAATGTTATCAGCCTCTTTTGGGTTTTTTTAAAAGAATATCTGTTGCTGCTGCCAAATTAACTTTACCTTCTTGTTTAAATTTAGCAACAGTGGCATACGCCAATTTAAAGCCTTCTCGGTCTTGATATTGGAAATTTTCAATCCTTCGTATCTTCTGTGTCATTCCAATATCTGTGAATGGTTTACGTGGACTTAGAGTTGAAGTTGATGTTCCAACTGATGCACTGTTTTCGGAAAGTGTTTGTGTTAAATTTCGCCATTTTTCATTTTTTTCAACACAAACTGACTAATCTTCGACAGATTTCGTGGAGAATGTCTTTATCTTCTTCTGACAAACTTAGACTCAACTGAAACCGAATAGTCTCAAACATTCTTAAATAGTTTCCAAGCTTTCCACATTGCTTCAGTATCAAATATAGGTCCAAATTTGTTTTTATAGAAGTTTCCATTTTCACAATTATTACTGGCACAGTTTTACAGAGAGTAGTTATTTAACTAAAGTAAATATACAGTGCTCCCTGTATTTATACTTGCTTTACCAATCATAATGGGACTGGGACTATGAGGGGATAGGTTGATAAGTAGGAATTAGGAATAGGAGGTTGATATGAATCGAGTACAGACATCATTAATTAAGTCGAGCTCATTACTAAATTGATGAACACATGAATCGTCATTAGTAAGTGATTAAATAAACATGTAACCTATGATACAAGGGCAGGTTAGCCGGTTAACTGTTATTAAATTGGTAAGGTATTGCAGTAGCTCGTTTTAGACAACGTGCCAAGTACCAAATAGGGCCTTGAAGGTTTTTGAGCATAACAAGTAACGTGCACAAAATGAAAAAAAAAATAAAAAAATGTTTCATTTTTTTTCACCCAAAATCTAGCGGGTGCGCGCAACGTGCGAAATGTCATAAAATAGAGAAAAATAGTGGCAATAATCGTACCAGAGGATATTTGGGGCACTCTCCTCAGTCTTGAATAAAATCGGTTTTTCTGTTTTGCTCCATACAAATTTAATTAAAAAAAATTTTTTTCGAGTTATAGTCGCCCGAGGTGCATAAATATGATAATTTTGTGGCTTCTAAAACGGTTCTACGTCAGTTTGCGACAAGAAACAAACAAATTTTAACATAAAAATCCTAAGTCTATGGAGACCCGATTTTCGATCTACTGTGCGACGTTGCTAAGTAGGTATTTTGTGATTCTACTGTGTGTTTATCTTAATATCTATTTATTGAACTTCACTGATAACTGTTATTGACATTGATAAAGAATTGAATACACTGCGAATTGGGATCCATCTTTCACACCATTATGACACTTATTTCTTATACGTAACAACGATTTTACTTTGCTACGGACTATCGGTTGATATATCATTTGTAGATAACCTAGACCTTATAGGAATAAAGTAATTTTCAATTAGTTTGCTTGTTAATCTTGTATTGTGATATCGATCTTTAATTGTGGTTTGGTAATTGCTAATTACAACCGGCGCCGGCGCCAGGTGCGAGCGTTACGAATTATGTTAAAAGTAACGCCGGCAATCACGTGGGATCATTTGACCCGTGTTTATTTATATTAAGCATCTTTGTATGGCACATTTTATTACTACTAGAGAATAATTGAATTAAAATGAGATTAATATTCCTTATAGAGCTTGATATATCCCGTCTTAGTCATTCGCTCATGTTCCGTATATTTGCCTAATTAGTTAGTAAAAAGAAAAATACATAGTTCTAACAATATATAATATACGTATTTTATCTTTATTAAAATAAACTTTGAATTGAATTGATGTAACTCTTTACTAAATCTGTAGTATTTAGTATGTAAAATATTCTGATAATGCGCTATGGGTACGATATTATAAAGGAACGATGAACATGATGATTTAATCCATCAGTGCTAGACTTAATATCGTTTAACGTCCCGGAAAGATATATTATAACTCGTCGAAGAAAGTTGTTCGCAGTTCCAACCTGCAGATTAGTTTTGGTCAGACAATCTCCTCTGGTGCGTGCATTGACCTTGCTGAATGGTGTGCTGACTTGGGATTCCAGTCTAGACCTATTTTATTCGACGCCAGCTGAATTTCATATGACGGTCAGAGGATTTATTCATTCTCTAGTCTGTAAGTCTTAAGCTAAGTAAACAAATTGGATATATAATCTGTAATGTTTATTTAGTTATAAATATTCAAATAAATAAATAAACATTTTGACATTTCTTCTCCTTCGTATCAAATTTGGAAAGAAACTAATGTGTCACGCATTTATTAAGCGAATATTCACCGGTTATTCTTGATCACACCACCTGCATTTGTTTAGAGATTGTCGCGGGTTTAAATTGAAATTATTCACAAAAAGTTTAAACACCAAATTACAAAGAAACTGATACAGCACGAACCAACTAAAACAACAATATTTTGTGGGCCATAACAATTATCACTCGAAGAACTCGTATCTCATTAGTCATTAGCTAGATGTCGTCGGAATAACGTATGTTTCCGTACTGGCTGTGACAAGGCGTAACTATATTGCTAGCATTCTAAGAACGATCATAGTTTGCGGATCATTATAAGCTACTATTATATCCTGATTGTGATAAAGTTTCTGCACATGCCGTTTTCGCGATGAAAAGTCTTTTGTAGCTCAATTTTTAACTAAATGTATTGATGGTAATAGGGCAATAGCCCGACTTCCCCGCCCGACTTCGTAAGTGTTCTTACACCCAACTAACCTCCTTCTCATTTGTTTCAGGCGTTTTTGAGTCCGGGGCAGCGGTCAATAGCCAGCCATGTTGCGACCGGAATCGCCGCTCGCTGATCACCGCAGCCTGCTGCCGCGGCGGCTGCTGCCGGCCAAAGCTCAGATAGCACCCTCCGACAAGTGGAAGAACCGACGATCTCTCGAACTCAATCTCCCCAACGACCATGTCCCCTACGATTACCCGAAACTGCTCATATCGAAAACCACCGACTCCCTTAACACAGAATGCCCCCGCAAACTCCTCAACAAACAAGACTCCTCCGACAGCCTCAAGCGAGCGCTGCTCACGAAAGACGATAAGAAGCCTGTGATAAAAGAGACTGACAAGAAATCAATCTCGAAACAAGATTCTAGCGAGAGCTTGAAGAAGACACTGCTATGTCGCCAGGAATCGAATGAGAGTGCGAAACGACGGGACTCGGATCCAAAATGGGCGGAAACGAAACGAAGTTTGGAAGTAAAGCGTGGAGGGGACAAGAAAGGGTTGTTGGAGACGGATACGGATGACTCGATTAAGAGGATATATGAGAGGAGAACAGGCTGTGCGAGGCCTACGTTGCCGCCGGTCGCTGAAAAGGGTGTGTCACCGAAATCTCCAAATGGGAGTCCTCTTACTCCTGGAGTAGCGGCTGTTGCTGAAGGAGTGGTCAGATGGGGCAGCGGCTTGCTCTCGCCTAAGGAAGAGCCGAGGCTGAGGCCTGCCAGAAGCTGGTACGGCTATGGAACCTTACCAACTGATGGTGATAAGGTAAGATTTATTTGTAAATTAGATGATTCTAGATGTAGCTTAGCCAATTATACTTAGGGACAAACAATGCACGCATTTAGCAATGTGAATAATTCATGCCGGAAAATGTCAAAATAACTAGTTCTAACGACGTTATGCTGAATAAATAAAATGTAGTTAATAGTTCTTACCTAATTATGATGATGAGATGATATCGGAATTTTACGGCACAGTAAAGCCAAAATTGGTAAATTACAACAAAATATATACAGGCTTCTAGCGCCTTTTGGGGCTAATCGGTACCTTATAAAGTTTTAACTGTTATACATATGTATAAACTTTGTTATTTGCAAAAATATACAATTAATTTCTCAGTTTACATTGTTGTCAATAGATTTCCCAAGACGACACACATGACTTCATTCTCCTCGCAGCTATCAATTTGTTATTCTGATTCATTGGCTTCCATCATTTTGTATTCCGCCAGTTTTCCGTTTCAGAAACCGTACGAACACTAAATAACAAGCGAACGATGGCCTCATTCTGATCGTTCATTCGATCAACCGATTTGTATACGTCTTCGTTTTATTCCTCTTTTTTTTAGGGTTCCGAAGTAAAATCCGAACCATAAGGGTTCGGATTTTACTTCGGAACCCTTATTATATATATATACGTAGTTTCGTCAGGTCCGTCCGTCCGTCCCTGATGTCCTTGTGTCTGTCCGTCTGTTCGTCCGCCCGTCTGATTGTCCGTATGTCCGAAGCAAAGCGACGAGACCCTTAGTGCTACTGCTAGAAAATATTGAAAAACATTTTTTTCAGGGTAACTCAATTTTTATTCGTCGCGTACCCTATATTGTGGGGTATCGTTGAAAAGGTCTTCCGAAAATATTATGGGTCTTCTAAGACTATTTTTTGAATTAGGGGTCCGTTTGCGATATATTTGGCTTTATATTGCTAATTTTGGTTAGAGTCAAGTGTCCTCCCCCTGCCGGTGAAACGGTTGGAGTTGGACAAGTGAAAAAATTCTCAAAAATAGGTTATGATGAATTTACATGGCAAACTATCACTGCTGCTTTAGCATAAGTAGTTAATGAGTAATAGTCGATAAACTTACAACTTCGGAACCCTACATCGCGCGTGGCCTGACACGCACTTGCCCGGTTTTTAGTAGATTCCAATGTTGCAATGAAGATTCAAGATTTGTGTCTTGCGTGGGTTTGAGTATTTTTATCGTGATGAAAGTTACTGCGTTGAAGTCGATGTGGTCTATCTTACAATGGGTTTAACTTTGCTTGCCGTGCTTGAGAGTCCTTGATTCGATTCCTTGTCATGGTAAAAGTATATTCTGTATAATTCTACTGTCAATATGTATAAAGATCTCAGTGTTGAGGAGTGAGTGAATAGGCATTTATTTCACGTTATATTACAAGTTAAACTTTTCCGTTGCATTTCCATATTTATGCTTCATTCTATGATGGTTATGAATGATTAACTCATTACATTAATATTTATGAACATTATTTGCAATTAGTGTTACAAACAAGTTAGAAAATATTTTGTTGTGGTAATTTTATGTGATAACATATTTCCAAGAATAATAAACGATTTAATCTAGCTAGACTATTCATGTGACTATTCTCTCTATGATATTCTGTCAAAATAAATCATTTTTGCTCTAAAAGTTGTAAAACAATACGAATGAATGAAATTGTAAAAACAGTAAATTTAAAACTAAAAGCAATATAGGTACCTAAGTTAATAAAAACTAAATAAAACAGTAAATGTAGCTTAAATAATACCTATTTACAATAATTAAAATGTATTATACATTAATTTGCATTTCAATGAGTTTGGGAACGTTAACAATGTTATTTTCGAGTTGTCGACACCAGTTAATGAATAATGGTCTAAGTTAACGCGGGTATCGGCCTAAACGCAGTTGTCCAAACAAAGGCAGTTGGATGGAGGTCATTCGATGGTGAGCCGGCAGCCGGCATTTCGGCCAGATGAGGTATTTATTATTCATCCAGTGTTCCGTTATAAACATTGCACGTAAACCAGTTCGCGCTTACAAGCTATTGTTGACCGTCGTGGCCAATCATTGAAATAGGTCTTTCAGTCTTTTGGCGGTTTGAAGAAGACTCGAACGCTTTCAACGAAATTTCAACGTAGCTTACAAATGTAGTGAAATATGAAAATTATTATTTGTATTCCTGAATATGTCGCTTCAGTCACAATTTATTGAAATGGTTTCAGATAAACAATTTCTTCCAAGATGTAGGGTTGTCATTGTCGCCGTAAACTCTGCCCCGTCACGTTGATAGGCCGGTATAATATTTCGAAATCATATATGTATAGCAATATCAACCATAAATCTTTGTAAAATACGAGTAAATCTAATCCACAGTCAACACTCAACAGTAAAGTTTAGACACTTTTAAAGAGCTTGTCACAGCTGTTATAGTCAGCGTGTAAAAGTGTAAGAAAAACTGTGAAAACACAAAGACAGTGTTCAAAAATAGCTTAACATGTATGACGTTATTACATTTTAAAATATATAATTGTTATTTTGTTTTGGGTGATGGTGGTACGAAAGTAAGCGTAAAACTTTCTAAGCATAATGTGGGAACAATATATTTAAATGAACTTCTTAAGCCGAAATGTAGAAAGTAGTATTTGCTAAATTTCTCTTCGTAATCTCTTTTGATGTTTTTGGTATCATTTTGGCCCGGGCACAATAAACCTGTTTGTTAATCGTTACGTCATCTCGTAACTTGATGGTGATAGTGGATGGTGATTGGTGGTGAACGGTAATAGTGTTAAATGCCAAGTGCAATTACTCGCGATTGAATGTAACGTGCTAACGTGGTAAATATACTGTATTATTTACATCAAATATTTATTGGACATTTCAATTTTGTTATAGATATAATTTTTATTTCATTTTTGTTTTTTTTTTTCGGGTGCGGATACTATGCCATGACCCATGACGTGTTTTCAGAAGTAGAGATTTTGCCTGCGCTCGCCCTGGGTTGAAAAATTCTGATATGACCTGAAATCTCAACCTACGTCCATGTTGATCGGCTTGACTTATCTGGGTGGCAGTTAGAACATTAGGTATGGCTAGGCGTCATCACTATTAATTTCATTATTCACTGCGTATTGCAAGACCGCTTTTTCAACGATTAACTGCGTACAGCATAGGATGATTGATCTCATGCATAAAATATTAAACGTTGAACCGTTTGAGAATTTCAAGATAGCAAAAGCAAAAAAAGCAAAGCAACAACCCATAATTGTCCCACTGCTGGGCTCGGGGTCTCCTCTCACAATGTGAGGGGTATTAGGCCATAGTCTACCACGCTGGCCAAGTACGGATTGGTATACTTCACACACCTTTGAGAACTTTATGGAGAACTCTCCGGTGTGCAGGTTTCCTCACGATGTTTTCCTTCACCGAAGCAAGTGATAATTAACTTCTAATACAATTCACGATAGCACCTGGATAAAACTGAATTTAATTGTTTGTATTAACGGCGATGTCTTCTCATTGATAATTCTGCGTTCGTAAGGCCAAGCAGCGCTTTACATAGCCCAAGGAGGGTTTTATCGTAAGAATCTCGAGCCAAGTGTTCAAGAACGTATAAATTTAATGAAGAGCTACAAGTTTTACGTCTTCTTTCATACTGCCTGCATCTATTAAATTATTTTAACTTACGTCAAAGCTATATTGAAAATGTAACTAATTTCTAGCTTTATTCTTTAATATTTTGTGGTATTGTAATTAGTAAACCACTTTAAAAAAATAAGCTTTATATTTTTCTAATTAATCTTATTAATAAAAAATAGTGTTGTAACGTTCATAATCTTAATATATGTAGTAAAATATCGCAGTTCTTTTGTCACGCGCACGCGCATATTCGAGTCGCATCAAACGCATGTACGAACAAGGCGCGCGGTGTATCGGCCGATACGATACGATACGATGACCTCACGGAGTGCGGACACGGAATCGACTCGAATCGAGTCGTCATTTTCAAACATTAATTACAGATTCCTAGTTTTTGTCTGTCTTATCAAGGAAACGATTGGGACGCCCGACTCGAAGTCGACAACAAAACTACATTTCGCGCCGCGTGCCAGGAGTGAGTGGTCGCGCGGTGCGAGACAATAAAATATATTTATCGATAATAATTCGACTCGCGCTATCGAAACATCGTAATTTTCCGTTTGGTGTTTTAATTGTGTGAGATCATGACATTCGGTGGCACGGGCGTGTTGCAAGAGCGATAAGAGTGTAGTGAAGTGATACGCGAGTGCCGAGTGCGACCTAGGATTCCGTTTGAGTGGCATTGATTGGTGATTAACTAGCGTTATCAGCAATGCCGAACGACCGGCGTACAAGGGTAAGGCGATCTTATACTGAAGTAATCGATAGCCGTTATTCTAGACGCCTAGGCGGCGATATCGATAGGGAAGTTGTGTGACTCGTGCGCATGCGCATGTGGGCCGGAAGTAGGTGTCAGTTACGTTACGTTAAAGCAGGTTTAAGAAAGTATTACTAAACTTATTTTACAGTTCGATGTGAAGTAAATAGTTGGAGTTCCGCAAGTGTGTCTGAGGTTTTAGTTGTTTGTTTAACTGTATGTTTGTTTACCTGTCATCTAAATTAGTCTACCTTTTGAACAAGTTAAGAAACAAAAAATACAAGCGTGCATCATAACAAAAAACTATACTTTTATACACTTGTTCATAGATTTTTAGGTTTTCCACTTATTATTTAGTTCAGTATAAATTTAACTTACTCTTAAACGGTATACTTATTGCTCATTAAAAGTTTTATTCGTTCTCTACTTAATTTTAATTATATGGGAACCACAACTACCTGAAGCGTTAACTAACAAGTAACAACAACACTCAAAGTAAATATATGAATACGAGTATACCGCACAGCTATTACAATACCGTTTTAACTCAAAATTTTCGAAATATTTCTTTTCTGTGGGTTTTAAGAACATCTGATTAGTAGGAAATGCCTTCTGTTTCAGTAACAAATGTTATGTAGTACTTAGCTTCTAACATTTCTTTAACAGAGATGAGTAATCAATTTTTCGCTGATTCTGAAAATAAGTGATTTTTTGACTTAATAACACTTTTTTGACGTAATAAAGAAACCTATTTATAAGATCGTAACCACTGCTTCTGGTTAGTAATTATTAACTAATTATTCACTAATAGGAAACTTATTTACATGTTTGTGTTTCGTTTCGAATTTTTTATCAGTGTATCATAACATGGAATCGTATCTAATATGTATAAAATTAGTATCTTCGTGTTATGAGTTATGACATACCTAATTAAATACTGTTTACGTAATAATTATATTTGAATAATTTATGTTAGTTAATCTTCTGTGTTAGAAAACTTAAGTGTCTTGTTTTTTCTTTGAACCACAGAAGAAACACAATGTTAATAGTTAAAATATAAACATTTATGCTGTTAACGTTCGCCGGAAACTATTAGTTAATAAACCCATATGGCCAATGTAATATTCAGCTGTCCAACGAACTGAGCGAAATTGAAATCAAAACAGTATAATTACTGAAGATTGTACGGAGGTGGGTAGAAACGAGAACAAGGTCGGATACGATACGCCTCTTGACATTAGAACTAATTGGGTTTATCGTCGAGTTTGGAGTAAATGGATAATCTAAATTTTACTAACAAAAAATAACCGACTTCAAAGTCTCAAAAACTACATATTAGTCGGATCTAGTTCAAATTTATGTGAAACCACATGACAAGCGCCTGCTTTCGATTAAAAAAAGAATCATCGAAATCGGTTGGCGTGATATTGAGTTATTCGTCAATTTGTCGCGCACATCTTAACACAAATTTACGACTTATGTGGTTTTGTCGTGGATGCCATTGTCAGATCTCAATAAAATTTATGTGGGACCACATGACAGCCACCAGCTTTCGATTAAAAAAAGAATCATCAAAATCGGTTCGCCCAGTCCAAAGTTCTGAGGTAACAAACATAAAAAAAAATACAGTCGAATTGAGAACCTCCTCCTTTTTTGAAGTCGGTTAAAAACTGATTGTTACAGCCGACGACACGATTATGATCGAACGGTATATCGTGGTGAATAAAAAGCAGCTGTATGGCATTAGCATTCCATGAGTGGAGTTAATGAGTAAATTTAAACATTACGAACAACCAAGTGTAACCAAATAACATTTATTTGGGTAGTAATTTAGTCGGATAGTAACATCGGTTAAAATCAATTATTTATTTATTCCGGTAGGGAATCGAACCCGTTTGGGGTCGCTCACCTTTTCGCTCGTCAGCCAGTGTCATTATTTAACAACAGCAGAGTTGTAAATAAATAGATACATATACAAGTTCCATCGGAAAAATGGCAAAAAAGCGATATCACGAACATATAAAAATCCCGATCCTCCTAGGACCTAGGGATAACCCTATTTTCTTGTACTGAAAATGGACTCTCTGAGTGCCAAGGACTGCAGACATAAACATGGTGATTATGTCTAAAAAATTATTTTTGAGAACTTCATCTTAGTGGTATAGCTTTAAACTTGGAACTTATGAGAAGATAAACATTATTACCTCTTTATAAACTTTACATTTATAATATTAAGTAGGATTCGATCGTTTGCTACTTCCATATCATGTTTCATTATTAATATTTATCAATCTCAGTATGAATCAACACAATGTGAGCTGTTTCTGGGTGGAACAGGAACACAGGGTCAAGTATCAATTACTGAGAAGGCGGCCGATTAGATGACATTATTTAACGCACTATGTTATTTGTCGAGTCGTGTCGTGTGTCATGAGTTCGATTTATTCTAGAAAAATATATAATAAGATCTAGAGAAATGTGCTTGGGGTGCTTGGGAATATCACGGTTACAGAAACCAACCAAATGACTGGACTATTTTAGCCAATTCTCTCATTGATCATTGATGCACTCTTTAATCCTACTTTTAATATTGTAAATGTGAATGTTTGTGAGGATGTTTTTATGAAATTCAGCACACAGGTACTTACCACTTACCATCAGGTAGGGTTGTGGTCAAGCGTTATCTTATTTTAAGTAAAAAAAACAGGTACACCCTGATCTGGAATAAGATTTAGGGCTTGTTTCACAATCTTCAAGTAGAATAAGCTATTCGCCGGTTAAAGTGACGTTAAAGTGTCATTTTACATACACAAAATGTCAACTTAACCAACGAATAGCTTACTTCGAACTTACTTGAAGATTGTGAAACAAGCCCATAGGGTATTTATTATCGCAATAAAAATTCAAAAAATCTAGGTTTGCTACTCAAAATAGAGGTTGATAGGGCGCCACGGCCGCGCGGCCGGTCAGTGATTCCGTCGAGCGCCCTTGAGTCTGCTCTTAGAACATGTTACGAAATCCCAGTTTCCGCCTGAGACGAGAAATATTCGCCAAGCTGTTTATTTTTGTTGTACCCGAAATAGTTTGAACATCGCGAACACTTGCGGTTTTCACCAGATAATGCCTGCCGTACACGGTACGATACTGATCTTTTGATCGCTTAAGATTATACGTTTAAATAATATATATAATGTATAATTTATTGCGTACTAAGAATTAATTTCGATATCGATTAATTAATGTGTAACGTCACTGGAAAATTGCCAACTCAACATCTTTAAATTAAATATAATATTATAATCAATAAAGTACTGCATAAGTACTGCATAATTTTGAATGCTTGGAAACGCAATGTTTGAGTATCGTATGATAACAGTCGTGGAGAAAACAAATTAAGATAAAATGTTTGCTCAGCAACACTGCCGCATTTAAGTAAAACGATACGTTCAGTTTTTTTGTGTTTTGCTTTAAATTACTGTTAGAAGTTTCGTATAAAAACATTCAACGATATTCAAGTTAACTCATTACATCACACACACAAAGGAATCTCGTCTTTTAAAATGCGGTCTTAATTCTTGACGACATAAAAATTTAATATATGAACTACCTAATCAAGGTTTTTGACGCATCTTATTTCGTCTGTTCTGCCGGTTTAGGCTAGTAATCTAGGGCACCCATATAAAACTAGAAACCACCCTTTATATCTACCACCATCCTTATCAAATCGCCTGTGAAATGTTTTTAAGTGTTGGAGTCGATATTCGGTAATGCTTTGCAATGTACTCATATACCTAAATACAAGTAGATACTACTTAGTTATTTACCACTGACATCCATTTTTAAATATATCTATTTTATTTAAATAAATAAAATATTTATTGCTAAACTCCAAAAAAAAAGTGATATAAAAACGAATTAGCCCATTTATTTTTATTTACACCTTGAAGGCTAATAAAATTTTAAATACTTTGAAATCATCGTCAATTACATACAAAATACGAAATGGTGACCATCAAATTATTGTAATAAAACAACTTTATTGCGTCTTTAGTAACGAAATCTTTATTTCCATAAAATGTACACTTAATAAGGATAAATAAATTTTATACTATAATTTTAACTTGGGTAATAATATTATTTGCGTAACCTTGACTTGAATCTAATGATGATAACTCAGGGGTTTAATCGTTAATCTACCTAATACCTTTAAATGAGCAATTCTTGTGGATATGTATTCGGAGTCTCGGAAACGGCTCCAACGATTTTCATGAAATTTAGTATGCAGGGGGTTTCAGGGGCGATAAATCGATCTAGCTAGGATTCATTTTTGAAAAAGTCATTTTATCCGTGTTTTCAGGCAATGAAAAACTGCTACACCTGACATCTTTTGGCGAGTAGCAACATTAAAGCTACTTCAGTAGATGGCGTTGTTAAGCTACATAGCCTATTTTCAAAAAAACACGATATACCAAAAAAACCGAGCAAAGCTCGGTCATCGGGGTACTAAGATTTTATGTGAAAAAATATAATACCAGTGATAAGTGCTTGTTTTTGGTTTTTCTCACGCTTTTATTTAACTTGTATTGTTTGGTATTTATTAGAATGTGTGCATATATGTATGTATGTATCTATCTAATATCTATCTATTCTGTGCTAAGGGTCAAATCTTATAAAGTGAATTAGCTGAAATGCATGTTGCTTTAAAAGCGATGACAATGCGTTTTTACGATAAAATGATGAGCTGATATTACGAGTACATGCAGGTTTGTCTCCAGATAAATTTCTCAGCGGCAACAGCCGTGTTTTTATTTCTTTTTTTACTTTATATTCACTTATTTATTTGATGACGATTACAAATGTATTTTTGCTTCTGAATGTTGTTAGAATGCCTCGCGCCGTTAATTCCCCTCAAACGGCAACCTAGTCCCCGCGCGCACACTAGATAAGTTCCTGTTTTGACGGTCAAAGAGAGAAGGAATTATGGTGAGGAATGGCGAGGGAGCGCCGACCGCCGCGCAGGGTTGCGGTTTCAGCGGATTTTAATAGTGCGTAGTGTAACTGCTTCGTGTCGAGGTCGAGCCATTCCTACTTTATTGCTAGGGTTGACAAAAAAATATCTCCCCTTTAAATAAAATAAGTTCTTGGCTTCAAACTCTCATTTGGTTTGAACACACGTGTTATTTTTTAAATACACCACGCAAGTTCTTTGCTTCCTTGGCCAGCAGTTAACATTTCTGCTAGTTTTTGGTTTACTGAATCACTCACAGCATTGTCATCGTCACGTGCTTAATTTTAAGCTGTATTTTATATAAATAAAATGGTACCAAAAATGGTAACAATATCTTTAAAATCTCGCAGATTTAAGTTTAGTGGAATCTCATTTGATGTGAATAATTTGAATTTAAATTGTCAAATTCCACTATTGGACAATTGCCAACCCTGTGTGGAAGTGTGAATGTGGAAATGCGATTAGAACTCGTTGCTCGTTACACAAGACTGCGGAAGTGCTCGACTAATATGGAAATTGTGTTAGTTCACTTCATGCCATAAAGCTTTTGTACAAATTAATATATGGACGTGAAGGGTCTGTGTTGTCAAATCATGGGACAACTGGCACTTTTGTCTTAGTAATCCCATGGGACAAGTGAGAACATATTTTATTGCCAGACATTCACGATGGAATCCGCTTTCAGTGCATAATTTGATGTGGAAGGAGTAGATACTGGAATGCAGCTGGAATGGTTACCATGCCAGATCGTTGCACAAAGGGTCCTGGGCTCGATTCCCAGCGAGGCGGAAATTTGAATGATGAGTTTGAATTTCTGTTCTCGGTCTGGGTGTGAATGTCCTTGTCTTTGTGTGTTGTCCATGGCACCCACGACACAGGGAATCCTAGTGTGGGGCTATGAGTGTGAAGCGTTATTTATTTTTTATTTTATTTATTGCTAAATTATTTATTACTAAATTGGAGAACATTTCTAAGTAAGGACTCGCCTCATCTGATACAATATAAGCTGATCCTCTTACTCAGTTTAAAATCCAGCTCCACCATACTAACTATACTTGCAACACTGCACATGAAGCGCCACGAAATAAAACAAAAAGCTTAAAACTTAATTCAGGGCAACGCATGTCAAAATTTTAAATCAACGAACAAGACGAAACGAATTGAAAAGAGAAACCAACGTTGAAATGGGGTATTGAGTGTAAAGGGTAATTTCGTACACCCCGCCCCCTCTCCCCTCTTTCGATCAGGTTGCGGATAAAACATTAGCGTTCGGAAATCCATTACGTTTGTTTTGTAAGTCCGGTCGGGTTATTAAAATCTCTCCGTGTTATTGTTGGCGCAGTGAACGATTGAGTGTGATGTGGTGAAATTCAAGCTGACAAGCTGAATATTTTTATAACGAAATAGTTTTCGGCTGCCATTGCCACTGATTACGAATAAAATTGCGCAAAGCAAATGTGTAGAGAATTTCAAGGATTTTTTTGAGTGTATAATTTTAAACTAAATTTATTATTTTAAAATATTAATAATTACTTTTTAACAAAAAATAAAACCAACGAAAAAAAAACTGAAAAGCAAAAAATAAAATAAACCATTTAGTATTATAAATTAAGATCCGAAATTAACAGTAAATAAATAATTTTGAGACCGTGCCAAACAAACAACCAAAATTAATTACATAAAATTAATTACACATCTTTTCGCCGTTTGTTTTTTCATTGGTTTGGCACCGCCTCAAAATTATTTATTTACTGTTAATTTCGGATCTTAATTTATAATACTAAATGGTTTATTTTATTTTTTGCTTTTCAGTTTTTTTTTCGTTGGTTTTATTTTTTGTTAAAAAGTAATTATTTTTTAATTTTTAGTCGCTATAATACTTATAATTAATAATAAATTATTGATTTTATGAATTATAGATTCAGTTACCAGGTAAAAATGTAGTAGGTGAAATATCAATCATCCCCTATTTTCGTACCTATAGGGGTAAAATTTTGTTTCGAAATTTAAACAAGAGTAACCTCAAGGTATACACTATTCAATAAAAAAAGAATCATCGAAATCGGATCATCCAGTACAAAGTTATTGGGGTTAACATGTAAAAATTCCGAGTAAAAAACGGGTGAATAATCAATCATTCCCTATTTTCGTACCTTTAGGGTGGGAATAAAATTTTCAAAAAAATATGGGACCAACTTCAGGACATACCCTATTCAATAAAAAAAGAATCATCCAAATCAGACCACCCTGTGCCGATTTCTGCGTGATCATACATAAAAAAAAAAAAAAAATATACGTGTCGAATTGAGAACTCCTCCTTTTTTTTTTCGTCGGTTAAAAATACACCAAGGACAAGGTGAAATAAACACCAAGGACATCAAAAATTAATGATTTTTTCCATTTTTGTTGAGACATCAGTAGTGATCCGTTCTGTACCAACCATAATATCTAATTCCACACATAATTATGTAAAAATAAGAGAAAATAATCGGTATTAGTAAAAACTTATCATCCAGCTAAATAACGATGACGCGACGCCATTAATAAATCGACATCGTGTGATCGTAGAGTCGACGGCGAAGTACGCCCTGGCTCTATAACTATGTTTGTTTAAACTTAGATCAGTATGAACAGCTTTAATAAAGTATGATATTTACAAAAGCTCAGTACATTAAGATGCGTTCATAAATAACCGGATATTATGTTTAATGTGGCATTTACCTCACATAAATCACGTTCTCATTACGTATTTATTATGTGTGTACGCGGGCATGATCGAGCGGTCAACACCGGTGTCCGTTTTGTTTGCTTTAGCTTATTTATTCATTACTAGTAACTGTCCTTGCTTGGCTTCTGTAAACATGATCCTTATGTACACATAATAGCAATAGAAATTGATAGTCGTTTTATCAGGCGTTGAGCAAAATACCGTCCCCGTGAATCTGTGAAACCATCCTACCTACTCTATACTATAATAAAACTCAAAGGGCAAATTTACTGTACATTGAATATTTTTAAAAAAATTTGATTAGGAGGCACTTCAATAACGTGTTAGAGTACAAAAATATTTTTTTTAGAATTATTGTCTGTCTGTCTGTCCGGGCATCACATGAAAACCCTTGAACTGATTTCGATGAAAATTGGTAAAGTTGTTACTAATACTCCGGGTCATATTTTAGGATACTTTTTATCCCGGAAAATTAAAAGGTTTCCCCGGGAAACGGGATGAAAGTTTGTATGGAATATTGTTAAAACATCAACCGATTTGCTTCAAATTTGCAACAAATGTTCCTTGCTTAAAGGAGGTGGCCAATATTTACCCCGGAAATGGTTAAAATACGTTTTTTTGTACAAGGTTTTAGTCCTCTGAAAAGACATATTTTCCATTTATTATAACATAACTAGAATTATAATTTTCTTCTGAACTCCGCCGTGAGTAGTTATAATAAATTAACAATAATAATAAGTTGTATTGTATACAAATATACTTTTACTACCTCCATTACTATCACCCCGGTCACTCACATGCGCGCAAATGTTTGACATTTTTACGAATGTTTGCACATATGTGAAGGGCGGTCAGGCAAATGGGTTCGCATATGAGTATACAAGCCCATTTCCGCTTCCTCCTACACTTTGTTAACGAATGTTCAATCTTGCTGTTGTTATTATGTTGTTGTCATTCAAATCCATTTTCAATACAGAAAATAAATGGTAGTACGTATACGATTAGACGCCACGAATCACGAAAAATTAGGAGATACATCACCTTTTTAGTGTGCGCAACTGGTCGCACGAATGTGTGGGAGACTACACGAAGGTTCGAGGTTCGCGCGCTTTGATGTGCGACAAAAAACCGACACAGCTTGGAAAACCCCGAATGCCTCCAAAACTTCGCATAATCATTCGCGAAGGTCGTCCCACACTTGTGGGTTCGCGTATTCGCGCGAATGTGAGTGACCGGCATCACTGGAGGTTGACAATTGGCTGACAGAAGTGCGAATGTCTACTATATTGTCATTTGCCAAAATAATATTTTTCAGTTTCATTTCTGCAAAATATTAATTGTATTTGATTTTTTGCCATGAGGTGCATTAATTGCGCGGTTGATATTGAGCGCATGGCACGTCACTCCATATCTTCCTTAGCAAGAAACCTGCAATCCGTATTGGTAGAATGGATCACTGCAGTACAGGTATAGCATTTTTCTTTACTATTAAGTAGTGCTTACTACGACTAGGTTCACGCGGCAATGTACAATATTCCTGTTTTTTTTGCAATACGTTTAGAAAATAAGTTCTATTTTATATTAAATAGGCTCCTAACATTTTTTCTTTCAACTTTTAGGTTAAGGCTACTATACCTACTGTAGATGAGTACATAAATGACAAAGACGCATGGAAATGAACAGCTCTGCAACCAGTTCTGTACAAGCTGTATATTTTTTTGTAATAAACATATCAATGTATTTTTATTTTTAAAAGATGTGTTGAGGAGATTTTTTACAGCTTTTCTTGTCCTTCATGACAAAGCACCTTTGCGAAAAGCTGGTTGATTAAAAAATTACGTGCATAAGTGTATCAATGATACCTAAAAGAATAAATGATTTTGAATTTGAAAAAAAATTGAATGCATCACCTTATTTGCCTTATTTGGTACTATTGTTATATTTTATTCCTTAATTTTTACATGTGTACCTAAATGTATATAATGAAACACTTAATAATATCAATATGCAGTTTTATTTATATTACGTTTGCTTGTGAATATTTACAGATAGGTAGGTGAGGTGACAAGTTAATACGTATATTTTATTTAGTACTGCTGGTACTTCTTCTTGTAGGATTAAGGTCATAAAGTCATAATTAAAGTTAAAGACATATATTAATTAATTATCCAAAAGATAAATAGTATTTATTTAATACAAAAATCGCTCTTTAAAACACTTTTTCACGATTACATATGTTTTGCAGAATGTCAAACTACAAAAGCTAAAACTGCCCGTAAAAGGAGAATCCCGAGTTCTAGAGATTTTTATTGATAAAATTATCAAAGTAGATATTGTAAGCTTTAATGTAAGGTAAAAATAATATGTGTACATTATACTTCACAAATGGGGCAAATGCCCATACAGATGTTGGCCACCTCCTTTATGGAATAAATATTTTTCAGTTTTTCAAAATTTTACAAATTAAAGAAAAAAAATACAAATGAATGTGAATATTGCTTATTTTTCAAAACCCGCTCCTGGAAGATTCATTTGTGATTTTATCGTGGGTTTCAGTATATAAATTACTAAATATAAGTAGTTCAATATAAATTCACCGTTTTTTAAATTTCCTTCTGCAAGAGGTACAAATAAGGTAAAACATAATTTCCGTATGCGAAGCTGCGGGCAACAGCTAGTTAATGTTATAAATGTGAAAGTTTGTGATGATGTTTGTTATTCTTTCAATAACTAATTAACTACTTCACGGATATTCATGAAATTTAGCACACAGATAGACCATGATTTGGAATGGGATATAGAGTACTTATTAGCCCGGAAAAAGCGGGCAAAGCCATGGGCAGAGCGCTAGTTAGTAATAGTAATTAAAAATAATTGGCAGTAGATACTGAAATGCTTAACAGGTAATAAGCCAGAAATACAAAAATAGAGATCTCTTCTTAATTTGGACGTGTCTTAAATATGCTGTAGTTTATAGTATAGTATAGTGGAATGTCGTCACACTAAGGTATTTGAAACTTCTCCGGGCAATCTGCATACAACGTGTATACGCCCACGTACAATCTATACTTAGCGCATTAAATAAATTAGATATGTAATATAATTAAGCTAGTTTTCATATTTTATCGAACTATTTCATTGGAAAATTGTTGCTACGGTAGATTAAAATAAATATTAATAAATCTTCTACAGTTGTTATGTTTTGCAAACATAGTACATACGGATTTTAATTACTGACCATCGATAACTTTGCGGAATTGTGGTTTGGTGGTAATTATGGTCTAAATGAGGTAAATAGCATCTTAATTGACCATGCAATATTTACAATGGCTTCAGCGGTTTGATTAATAAAGTTATTTCATGCCGATTTAATTGATGCGATATATAATCGATTTGTGGTTTTCTTTTTTTTCAACTGAAAACTGGTTTACGATTATTATCTATCTATATACACGACTAAGAACTGTACCAGAACAAACGTAGATGATCCTAGAAGTAATGGTTAGTTCTACAGGGGAACGTTGATTAGAGAAAATAAAAATAAGGTAACAGTAATTAAGGAGTTAATTGGACTGAATTTTGTGGTTTAGGGTAAAATAATAATTCAGTTTCTTCCATTTGCTGGCAACGCAACGGTGATGCCTTTGGTGTTATAATGATACCTCTTCAACGAAACCCCACACAATGGGATAGACGAGAAAAAAAAATCATCCCCACTTGACGTGTAACGGAAGGTACCCTGGAAAAAGATTACAGATATATTGTACCACTTTGTAGATGTGATACATATACCCATGCCTCCGATTAAAGACCTTTTTGTTCTTTAATCTGAGACCCATACCAAATTATAGCTTTCTAGCACTAAAGGCTCTTGGCGCTATTCTGCGGCCGGACATGACGAAACTATAAGGGTTTCGTTTAAAAATACGGAACCCCATAAACGCCCTTTAAATAGACCTCTGTTTTGTAGAGCAGGTATTTGAAACCGGTTTGCTCGCTCTATTTCTATTCATAAAAAATATTTGAATGGTCATGGGAGCGTATGTACGTCGCATTGGTACGGTACGGTACTTGGTCTTCGCCGGTTTTACCTTTCATTTCTTTAATGTTGGTTGACCCTTATTTATTCGGTTTATCCGTATTTAGCAGCTTTATTTAAAAGGTCAATCCTTTGAGTATAACTATAAAGGTACCTAGAAAACGGTTATTGTAATGAAAACTCGGTGAACCCTTAAATCGGGTTACAAGGTAATGAAGGTAGTTGTTAGGGATCGAATAAATAATAATAAAATCTTAATATATATAAATGGGAAATAATAAGTCAAGCCGCAGATTTTTTTTTAGGCCACGGAAACCAACCTCTGATTTTATAACTAAGCCATGGGAAAATGAGAAGGCTTCTAATGAACTAATTCGCCTTTTTTTAAATGCCACCTGAATATTCTAAAAAAAGCGTCAAATAAAGAACAACAAATATTTTTACTTGTCCCACTGATTTACACATCACCATCTAATTTACTAACTCGGCCACGGATTTTACAATTAACCAACATTTTACGTTTTACAGCTTGAACATAATATGTTCCTCAAAATATATAGTTCAAGCTTGAACTATAAAACATCATATTTTATAATTTAGCATGTGAAATAATTCAACGTATTCTTTTATCATGAAAATAGCGGCTGCAGGATCTGTTTGAAGCCAGTCAGACGGGCGCCACTGTCCATTTGCACCAATCAGAGAGCGCCATTCGATTGTCACGTGTATTTGTTTATTGTGAGTTGTCATGTGTATTTTTGGTGCGCTCGTTGTCACATAAGTGACAGAAACAAATCGCTGCAAACCCGACTCCACGTAGTCTTGTCTGCCCTACTCCTAGAGTGTAATGTAAACCCGCGTAGGCGCGGAGGGGCGAGGCGGCCCGCGAGCTGAGGATCAGGTGCTTTTAACGCTCGCCGCAGCAGCTGAGGCTGGCCGGCATAGCCGGCCAGCAAGCCGAAGCTGCGGTGGTGAGAGTTAATAGCATCTGCGACGATATGATCGCGTGGGACCGCCAGAGCCCCGCAGCGCCGGAGCCGTGACAGAAACCATGTCTTCTGATTGCTTACTGCATGCGGAATGCCTCTTGCTATTTACCGCATGCTATAGACCTTTTAAGGGTGTGTAACGTTTGAAGATTAGATTATGTATTTGAATGAAAATTAAGTCAAATGAACGTTATTTAAAAAGAGCATTATACTATATAAAATTATATGAAGTAAACGTTAAAGTAAATGTTATTTGAGCAAATTAATGAATCATAACATTATAATATGAAATAAACTTTAGATCACATGAAATTATGTTATTTGTTTATATAGCATATGAAAATTATATCATGTGAACATTATTTCAAGTTATATTATAATAAAAGTTATTATAATAACTATTACACACCTTAATTTTAGGTAGGTTTTGATGACGATTCAATATATTTGATGATAAATTTAGGTATTTTGATGATGAAAAATATAGGGTGAGTTACAAATTATTCATGTTGCAAAAAAATTAAAAGATGCTGAATTATAAAACTAGATGTAGAGAAAGTTACTTTATTGGTGTCATATATCAATATTTTAGAAGTTTACTATTTGAATATATGTTACAAATGTAGATGTTAAAAAATAACTACCATGCTAAGTTGTATTTACAGAAGCTTACTTTGAAGATTTATAGTGGCTAAAAGAGTATTTTTTAGACGCGCATTGATGGTGGCTGACTTAGTAATTTAGAGGACAGTGTAGATTTTTAGTCGACAATAATGCTATTAAATAGAAGTCAGTTTAATTACCACCCTATATAAATTACGTGTCACGTTGTTTGTCCGCGATGGACTCCTAAACTACTTAACCGATTTTAATCAAATTTGCACACCGTGTGCAGTTTGATCCAACTTGAAAGATAGGATAGATAACATCTCAAAAAAAATAAAAAACTTTGGACAGAACGAAGTCTGTCCGGGCAGCTAGTACTAAGATAATGATGTCAACCGTCCTTTATGATAACATTCAAACTATGATTCAAACGATGAATATGACAGTTAGTTATGATATGACATTTTCGCAGGATACATTTTGTTTCAATCGCCCTGAGTAACTCTCTGATCGAATGTTCTGCAGTAAAAGCTTTAATTACTTAATAATTATGTTTAAAATATATATTTTTTGTGTAAATTAAATATTTCCTTTGCCTTTTTACTAGTCACGATAAGTAACGCTCAGTACAAGCGGTTCAAGGAAGCAATTGTATCGCATGGTTAATTTTAACACACATTAATCGTATTCATATTACATGGAGTATTGTTTCCCGGTCGTTGCGTGTACGATACGATTGATAGGAGAAAGTCGCGATAAATAATATCTAGAAATAAACTTTGGCACACAATCCCACTTCAGTACCTCCTCTTGCGAGTTTTATGACGAAAATGAGACATTGCAAACATCCGTGACTGGAGAACAAATATCTAGATTTGTCACATAAATTCGCCTTGTCTCAAAAGAACACTTTATGGAAGGGAGTAATAACATGATCCTACTTCCTACGAACAAAATGTGAAAGTTTTTGAAGGTGTATGAATTTTTGCTACTCTTTCACGCAAAGACTACTGAACGGATTTTCATGAAATTTAGCATACAGGTATATCATGAAATAGGGTATATATGTATATCTCGGAAAACACGGGCATTCGAGCAGAGTGCTAGTACTGCTAGTTTTTAATAACATTGCTCGTTGCGATAAAACAAATATCCAATCGGTGAAAACGGCCATCGCGATCGGCGTCACGCGTAGCTTCATTCCGATGGCGTAGATAATTGGCTGTGGACTCAATTGTACTTTTGTGAAGTGCCGACAACCGTATACGTTAGTGCACTTAGTGCAGTCGATGTTGACCCAAGCTTGCAGTTCGTAATAATGGTGTCGGTCTGTTCGTACAATCAGGAAAAAATATTAAAAAAAAACAAGAAACCCGACTGCGTAAAAAAAAACTAAAAAGAAAAAAAAATAAGCCCATTAGTTTAGAATGTTGTTATAAGTAATACTGAAAAACTAAACCATAGAAGGAGTAACAGTTGGGACCCATTCTTCAACCAATCAAATCTTGTTTGTTGTTTTCCAAGCAGCCCTGTAAAATTTAAATGGGTTTCGTTGCGTATCCCGTAATGTGGGGTATCATTGAAAAGGTTTTTCAAAAATATTTGGATTTAGGGGTGCGTTTGCGAAATATTTGGCTCTAAAGTGTTAATTTTGGTTAGAATCAAGTGTCCGCCCCCTGCCGGCTAAACGGTTGGAGTTGGATATGATGTTTAAAAGGAAAACTATCACGGCTATGTTATATAAGTTAATGAGTAATAGTCGATAAACTTACTACTTCGGAATCCTACATTGCCCGTGCCCTGACACGCACTTGCCCGGTTTTTCTGGAAAGTTTCTCGCTTATTTCAGCTGTAAGTTCTGGTGTATGTTACGTCTCCATTCGGGAGTGCTGCCAACTCTAGTGAGTTATGTTCTTGTTGATCGTTCAATGTTCATTCATGATTATTTTTCTGACGTTACCTACTGCTGGTAAATAATTGTTCTTTTATATTAAAGTCAATGTTTTCTTTACTTCAGCGTTTTTCTCAGGTAGGAGTAGGTTATTTCGGAAATACCTAGTGTATAACTGTATTGTTTTGATATACTTACCTACTTACATTATCTTGTTGCTTGTTAAGAGCTATTACACATAAAGCAATTCCTAAAGAGGATGCAAAATATACTTAGACAAAAGTTATGAATTATGATTTACTAAAAAATACTTAAGTCACTTTGAACGTTATTTATTATGAATTTATTTGACTGGCATAGTAAACAATTATGAGAAAATAATATTTACTTTCAATTGATTTACTAAATATAAAATATAATTATGTATTTTTTGTTAGAAAAAATCTATCACGTCAAATTTGAACTTCGTACGTTCATGATTGCTTATCAAATATTTATCATAATAAAATAAAAAAATAATAAGCAATGGGGCTATCGTAATTGACTCGGGTTGAAGTGTATCGTCATATCAGTGGACTGTTATTTATATACGTTGAGAAGAAAAACAAGACTTCGCAAATGATAGGTGTATATCTATAGCATATCTACTCGTAGTCATACATTTTAATTATCGGCTATAAGGGCCCTCGCCGACGATGACTTTTTGTAGTGATGCTGTCGCTACTAACGCTTGTTAGTCGCATTTGCAACGCGCTACAGAAGCGATGCCGACGCGCTGCTAACGCGCTACGACATCGCGACTGTATCGATGCAACGCGCGACCCTGTCGGACGACATCGGTATCTTGCAACTGTAGCGATCGCAGTTACCATGGTGCCGTACTGAATCGCGTTTGCATCGCAAAAGAAGCGCGTTTGTATCGCGTTTGTATCGCCACTGAATCTGGGCCCGTGGGCGAGGGCACATAGCTAGCGACCGCTTCACCACTGTATCGATGCGGACGCGCGACAGCATTCGCTACTGCATCGCTACAAAAAGTCGCCGTGAGCAAGGGGCCTTATATAAGAGCCTTTGCACACGGCATATTTTTCGGCGCGTAGACGCGCTTCAAACGCGATCGAACGGGGAAAGTGAGGAAACGGTGATTAAATCAAATCAAACGTTTTTATCCAAAATTGGTTTGGTTTACAAACACTTTTTATTTCTGTGTAAATATAGACAGAGAACTTTAGAGCCCGTACACAAAACTGCGATTCGATGCGATGCGAATTCGCAACGCAAAAAGTTGCGACACGAATTGCTGCGATGCGATTTCGTGCGGCAAGGCGTGTCCCTTCCACGATAAGGTGACCATTCCTTTGACGACCGTCAACCGTACTGGACGTATTTTGAAAACTAGATCGTGACATGGATCGTAAAAAGAAGTGTGCACTTTTGTTATTGCTTAGGAGATACAGGCTAAAGAAACATAGAAGATTTTGGGTTCATCCATTTATTACTATTATGAACGCCGAAGGGAACTATTTTCATCAAAAATATGAATTTGTTATTAAAAGATTTGATTTTTAAATGAAGAATCTTAGAAGAAAAAGAAAAAACGTTTTATTCTAACGTAACAAAAAAGATTTCGTATTTTCAAAGCGATATCAAACGTTATTTGATGTGTGTACGTCTTGCCCACACGCTGTCTCAGACCCGACTTAAAAGTGTTGTCAACAAGTGTGACGTAACATCGCAGGAATGCGCGATGCGAATCAATTCGCAAGTTCTTGCGACGCGACGTGCGAGCTCGTAAGTTTTTGCGATGCGACGTCGCATCGCAGTTTTGTGTACAACCCCTTAGTTTCCGTAACGTCAAGAATTAATCAAATACGATCAGACGCGATGTCGAATTAGTATCTATCTTTAATTAAAAATCTGTTTGCAGTCATTAGAATTCCATTTGGTTCTTAACAGAGTGTTATAGTGTATTCCTTGATTTGGAATAACGCTAGTCTACGGTGAAGTTGGTTGTCTTTGGGTTACAGATTTTACTATACCGCTAATGACTATGGAGACAGAATTCCCTTGAAATACAACATACTGAACATAAGATGAGGCTATTCAGTGTTATTCTTATCTTTGAGTGGCAGTTTCCAAACAGAGTTTAATATTACATACATATAATAAAACATCACTGAACGTGTGGACAAAATGCCCTTGGAAGTTGGAGCTAATACTTTTTATATAAATTATAAACACAAGTTAATGGTTGATAAACAAAATACATATTTATAGTCCAATGTTTAACAAAAAAAAATACCAACTACAAATAAATAATTTTCGAGCACGGCCCACTGTAATTATCGCTAAACATACATATACATCAAAATCGCCATATGTTTATGTTCTATTACGTATATTATTTAAAGAGTTTCCTCAATTCCTCATTTAACGCATCATCAGAACTGACTTATGATAAATATGAGAGCAATCTGGAAGTATATCCTTCCAGATATTTTTTCCAGATTAGTTAATAAATTACTCAGTTCTGGGGTAACAAACATTACAAATAATAAAAATTGTGTGTGTCACAGCTCACAATCGTTAAATCAGTATCAACGGATGATAATGATGTTTGACATCATCAGAATAGGGTGTACCAAGATTATTCTTATCATTAGATGACGTTGTTACTGATCAGCCATCCAATGCCATCTAGATTCTGTGTTACGATAAATCATATTTAGAACGATTGTAAGAAAAACGCCTTCTTTCCAGAGCACTTACACTTGTTCGTATCGTAACTTTTGTGAGTTTATAATACAGGAATAACTCAAATGTGGTATACATTTGAGTTATTCCTGTATTCATTTCAGTGACATAACAATTAATCTATTTATCATGACATTCATTATGATCTATTTTACATAATTTTGCATGATATTTCTAATTTTCTGTGATGCTTTGAAAATGGAGAATAGCAAACGTCTCTAACCGTAATATGACAGACTGTTGTTACATTTTGCTTCCGACTTCAAGTGAAGAGCACAACTGTGTAATCTGGTTTTAAAACATGAAGACAGCAGCTCACGGCACCGTTAGTTACATACTAATGATACTGAGTATCTCAGTCAGTTTTCCTGGAACCGCGATCTGTTATTAATTCTTTGTGGACAAAGACTGTGTGACTCATTTTATTTTAATAACGATATTGTACTTAACAAAAGAACATCTAGTGTTGAATTCATGGGAGAACTCACTGTAATGATATTATGAGGTTGTTGGAGTTATTAGCAGGTTTAGCTAGCCACGACAATACTTACCTTGGAATCGTATGTGGAGTTCTCATGAAACGACAGATGTTCTGTTTTATCAATCTTACCTGAATATTCTTCATCAATGACAAATTTAAAAACGTTTGCTTTACAAGCGATTAATTTATTGTTTTATTAATTTTTATTTTTATTTTAATTATGGACAGTTTTGAGATTCATGCAGTTGTAAATATTTCTTTTTTATGAAAAATGTATTTTATTCCTATTTTTTAATTTTTTAATATTGTTTACGAATGTATGAAATTGTTATCTGTCTGATACTGACAAAAAGCAATTTTCTGTTTCATAAAATAAATACAATTAATTATTTATCAACGTTCCTCAATTCATATAAAGAATTTCACTTGGAAATGTTTACTTCCATTTAGTCAAACGATGACTCGTAACTTGTAACTTCCCTTTTATGTAAAACAAGTTTCCGTAAAAAATACAATTCACTTGTACATTTCCTGGAGCTCTGAATCAATTACTTAATCGATTGCACGTCGACAATCGATTAATAAACATTGTCACGTTTTTCTTGTTTCTTATTTAACTAGTTTTTTTTTCATATTTAATTAGTTATCTTTCGGTGTTGTTTGTTTTCTAAAACACTTTTTTCCACCGGAAGTTGTAAGTTGCATTTATTCGTTGTTTGAATTAGGTACTAGAGTATCTCTTTTAAGAAAAAATCGATAACTTGTGCAATATGTTAAGGATTTTAAGTTTATGTTGAGACGTTTAGGCGTGTGTCGCAATCGAATACATAAATAAATCAATATCCGAAAATTTGTGGCCGGAAAAGCCGAATAGTTGATGAATTTACTTTAAAATTTTGATACAAGACAGTATTTTAACAGAAGTGTTTTTCTTACCCCTTATTTCGAAGTTCCCACGGTATGAAGATTTGGGATTGATTTATAATTAGTCACAGTTGCTACTTTCGTTGCTGTGGTAAACAAAGCTATTCATGGAAAGATTTAGCTAGTAAGTAAACATTCACATAATTATGTGAATGCATTGTACGAGGTCATTCGAATATACGTTATGGTGATGGTTTGACTTCATAACACTAATCGCGACTTCGCCAATCACAGAGTACAAGCCTGCGACCAGAGTTTAGTCGTGAGGTCGTGACCACGATCCATGCAACTGCATCGATATATCGGCGTACAAAATAAATATCGTAAGTATCCGTCTGTTAGTAATAATAATATTAAATTAAAATTTAAAAATCCCCGACAGTTGTATTCATACAAAAGATAGCTAAGAACACTCTCAACTCACTCTTAACCTTTAATACAAAAAAACTAGATCAAAATCGGTTCATCCGTTTGGAAGCTACGATGCCACAGACAGACATACAGATACACAGACACGTCAAACTTATAACATCCCCCTTTTTTCGTCGGGGGTTAAAAAAACTTACGAGCGTTTCAAAACATTGGCCTATTTCTCCTAATCAGGTCATCGTCATCATTTATCACTTGACCTTGATGGCTCGCCGTGAAATTAGAAATCAAGAACCATTGCTTATCCATTACCTACTACAATAAAGTCGTGGCGAGGTCATTCCGGTCGTGACGTGACTGTGTCGACTTGTGAATGGACACTATGTTAGATGGAATAATTGAATAATGCTTGTTGATGTTTTTGTAGAGTTTAGTTTGAGAGACAAAAACAAAGTTGAACAGGTTAATTGTTTAGGAGTTTAACGTAAGACTAAGTTGCCCAGTTAATATTAATTAGAATCAGGGAAGACATTTAAGCATTTTAAGCGATAAATGAATGTCTTTCACAGGTATTAGGTATCTGTCCACACCACCACGTCGCCAACTCCTTATTGGTGTAATAATAAATATTTTTTTTGGTGTAGTGTGTGTAGAACTCAATCGTTGTTACGTGTTATGTTTTTTATAGTAAACTAGCTGCCCGGACAGACTTCGTTCTGTCAATTTTTTTTTTTAATTTTGAGATGTAAGCTATCTTTCAAGTTGGATCAAACTGTACACGATGTGAAAATTTGATTAAAATCGGTTAAGTAGTTTAGGAGGAGGTAGTTAGTTTATATTATATTAAGAAGATAGGATGGATCTCGTTAGCGGTTGCGTGTCGAAGCGCAGTCGCCGGGCCACGTGCGTGTTACACACTTGTACACGTTTTGGAGTTCACGAGTGCGGAAATATGTCTGGCTTTGTCGAGTTTAGTCATAAAGCATTCTAGTCTGTATCATTTATTTATTTACACATTGAACCATACAAATGTATAAGAAAAGGCGGACTTTGTGCTAAAAACATTCTCAGCCAGTGAACCTTTGGGCAGTGGCCTGGGCAAACAACGAAGGCGTATCATAACAGAATTTTGCTCTCTAATCCATGGACGTTTCAGTTGGGACCTGGGGGCCACCTGGCCTAATTGGAGATGTTTACAGGCCACTGTTTCGTTAACAAATCCTTTTCCCACTGGTCTCTTCTTAAGTCAGCAGTCTAAACACTCACTAATTAAAGTGGCCTTTTCTCAAAGGGAAATCTTCGAAAGATAAAGAAGATAAGAATCTACGGGTTAAGTGAAGAAACCCCTGGGCAGACATACTGCATACTGTAGGTATATGGGGAGTCTCCGGGATCTCATGATAACGCACCATGGGCGTAGCCAGAGGGGGGGTTTCGGGGGTTCAAACCCCCCCCGAAATGTTAAGGACTGACATTTTTATGTGCTAATAAACCCTTAAAAAACATTTTTCTAGACGTCATTCCGAATCGAATGAGCTATCGCACATATTTTTGGGAGCTTTATTTCTATTAAACACGTTTTTGAACTTTTTGACTACATAAGACTAATAATAGTCTATGGCACTACATACGTCGTGAGAAAAAATAAAGTCTCAATTTTCTTTAGGGTTATTGTATGTACTAGTACTTTTAGTCGTTGTATTTTCTTGACCCCCCCCCCCCCCCCCCGTGTATTGGATACAAAGTATACGAAGATAAATTGTACTTATCTTATACAAAGCAATAAAATCTTTATTTTCGCCAACGTACAAGCAGTGGCACAAAAATAACTCGCACTCGGTTCCACCATGTTAATTTTGATATCACTGAAAAATTGTCTTCTCGTTTTTTTCATATAATAATGCGCCAAAACATCTAGGTACCTAGGTGCCATAGTATTAAAACTAGATTTGGCAACACTGGCTGTGACGTCACCTAGTGTTGGCAAGATAAGCCTGCAGAGGTGCACATTGATTTGGGCGCAGAGAACGCGAGAAAATTAAATAACGAATACGGAGAAAGTGAGTGTGAAAGGGTGAGTTAGCGGCTTAGCGGTTACATAAACTAAAAGTTTGTTGTGGCACGCAGTCGCTGACATTGACTGAGCGGTAAGAGGCTTTGACTCGAACTCCATAAGCTGATGATACAATATACCTATTATGAATATATTATGTATGTGAGTGTAGGTATGGTCACTAAACTCACTAGTATATGAGACGAAAAGACTGTAATTCTAATTTGTGTGTGTGTGTGTGTGTGTGTGTGTGTGTGTGTGTGTGTTTGTGTAATTTGTGTGTGTAAAACATTACAATTTATTTGCTATAATATTATGTATAATACATACTACTTACAAATTGTTATAACAATAACGATTTGAGTAATATAATAAACAGGTTTTTAATTTATTAAGGCATAGAGATTTGTTTTGTTTAGTTGAAAAAGGCTGATTCGCTGATTTGATGAAGGTTGATTGGCTGAAAATTTCAATAAAATGGCTAGGTTTTGCAGTTCATCAGGTCCTGTATTGCACATTTACAAACAAAATTCTATAAAAAAATAAAATGGCAGATTCCATATAGTGACATAAAATAACAGAATCAGATGTTGTTAATTAAATCAAGAGGGACAACGACGTCAATACCTCTCGATTTAACAATGGCGAGACTGGCGGGGTTCAATTAAAACACTGGTATAGGTGAGTTACGCACTCGTGAACCATTGTGGATGCGTATCAAGTATACGGAAGTAAGGCACTATATTGTTAACGCTAGCCTTCAATAACGTTTTGCGTCATGCTGTTACAACTACATAGTACATCGTGGATCGTATGCACTAAACAGATGCGGTGACGTAGGCACTAGGCAACCTCGACCGATATACTATTATTAATTGTACATCTAATTATGATGAAATACAGAAGTTGATTTATCTATTGGTGATTTTTACCTGGTAACATTTGGGTGACGTTTGCCTCGTTGTGTTCCGGTTGGAGGATTGAGAGTTAGTTCTTTTTCGACTTTTTTTGAAGTGAAAATTTCTTTAGCATCGTAGTGATTTGAAAGTTGATGAAACGAAAAGGGGACAGTAAAAAGAGACAGACACATAAATTCGAAAATGAGATAGGAAGCATTATTGTACAAGGGGAGGGGGAGAAGAGGGGGTAGGTGGAGGGGAGGAGGAGGGGAGGAGGAGGGGCTGAGGGAGTGGGAGGGGCAGGGGCAGGGGGAGAGGGAGCAGGAGGGAGAGGGAGAGGGAATTTAATGGTCTCTGATTTGTGTAAACTATAAAAATTAAAAGTAACAACAAAGTACATGAATCACTGATTATTAGGCGATACGAATTTCGCCAAGACAGCTAGTGTTAAATATTTATTTAATGATGCCAAAGTAATATAACTTCTCACGCGTGTACATAAGTAGGTACACGTTTATGTTTAGTGCAAAATAGTTTTTGAAAGATAATTAAAACTGATAGACGTTATTAAATTAATACCTTTATTTTTGAAGGTTTCACTTCTACCACGTGTGAATTGCACACATTTTAATTTTTCTCTTTTTCTGGCCGACAACGCGTCAGTGATGCCTTTGGTGTTGCTGATGTTCATGGGCGACGATACCCATTTACCACCAGTCCACCAGGTGATTCCGTAGCTCGTGTGTCGGAAAAAATCCTGAATGTCCTGACAATACTCTTAATTACGAGGATACGTTTTGTTATAATACTTTGAATGTCAGTATTACGTGAACTAATTAGTTAGTGGAAGGGAGCTGGAAAACAGTGATAGAAGCAAAATTAAAAAAAGTACAATTGAAGGTGTGAAGCTCCGCACTAGGTTTCTCTGTTATGGATTGCATAAGACCTGCATACGAATAGCATCAGTTTTTTAACTGTTGGTTAGCACACGGTCTATTATTACAGGTGATTAAACTTGAACAATATGATGTCACTTGTTTTCAATAATATCCCGAGTCCCGACACATGACTATTTGGTTTGAGTTCGAGTATTAGGTATACGTATTTATGACTAACCGACCTAAATTCTTACCTAGTATCGAAGATCCATTTAAAATAATGTTACTAACAAACAAATTCAATACGCTAATCTCAAAACTGTCTTATCAGTCTGTTGAGGTACTAAAAGAACCATGTACGGGCAGTTAAATGGATTTCTGCGAAAAAGTTTTTATTCGACAGACAACAGAACTGCTAATTGACACGAGTAGATAGATACTTTTAGTCACGAGTAGAAAGTACAGGATACAGATATAAATGTTATGTATAATGATAATAGTACAACGGCAATGAAGCCATAATTCGCGCTATCCGAATAAGGTAACGGCTCCAGTAATGGACGAGGCTCCAGTAATGGACGAAAAAAAAACAAATCATCTAGAATATGGTTATTAACCAGTTTTTTTTTATATTGGCAACACTGTTTCATATACTATAGTCATCGGACTGCCTAAGTTTGATATTTTATTCAATTCGGTCTGTTAGAACACAAGTTAGCGCCAACTATAAATTGTTCGTCATTGTAAATTTATATTACCGGCTTTTCTTAAGGAAATTGTTAGTGCGGTAAGTAAAAAGTTTCATCTGTAAATTTGTATTGCTTTCTTTAAATCAAAATGTGTTTTGTTTGTTTGGTTAACCATGAAATTAAGTCTACAACACACAGTGTTGTTACTCCAGAGAAGTTATATTTGTTGATATTTTGTTGGTGTTCATTACTGGTGCACTATAATTGTATAGCTCCAGTAATGGACATAATTTTATCGAAGATTATCTTTGCTATTGTGTATCCAGACTTTGAACTAATTTTACTCCTAGTATTATTTTTTACTATGAGCTAGCTGCAAATTATGAAAATGTTGCTATTATTGGGTATTTTACAGATATCAGTAATGACACTGATATAAAATGATAGAATATACTGAATTATTATTACTAGCGTATAGGACCGACACCGCGAACCCGAAATTTGCGCAATGAACTGTAGCGAACGGGCAATTGTTTTCAGTGGATCCTGTCGATTTTGAAAAGAGAACGAGGGCTCAATTTTGAAAATAAAACCTCCCGGCGCGACACAGATTTTACAGTGTAAAAGAAATGAAAAATACTCCATTTTTGCTATTTAAATTGTTACCTAGTGTTTTAAACATATTTTAAGCTATTGCATAGCTTTTATCGCGGGCTTGACGACCGAATCAAGAAATTTCCGTAACGAAATAAAAGGTGACACAGCCCACTTGCAGTCAGTACTAGGATAGCAAAAACATGCAAGCGAGTGTGCCAAAACAAAGCTGGAGAATTAAATTTCTCATCGGATTTGTTCACCTAGTAGCAATTAATTAAAGCGAGTACTAGGTGACCAGAAATCTTCGAGAATGCGACATCAGTGATACTGTACATTGATAGTATGTGGCTGTCTTATTTACTCTTCGGTATTTAGCATAGGTACAACAGGGATATCTATATTACGATAGTAATAATAGATAATATTTGACACGGGTGTCAGAGCGCTCTGACAAGGTGGCAGTGAAGGATTTTTTTTTTTATGTTAACGACGGGCAAACAGGCATACGGCCCACCTGATGGTAAGTGTTCACCGTTGCCTATGGACACGTGCAGCATCAAGGGAGCTGCAAGTGCGTTGCCGGCCTTGAAGGATACGATATACACTCTTCTTAAAGAACCCCATATCATAGCGCGCAGGGAATGCCTCAGAGGGAAGTTTGTTCCAAAGCTCGCAGGTTCGTGGCAGGAAGGAGCACGAGAAACGAGTGCCACGAGTCGAGGTGATGCGGGTGGAACCGTAACCTTTTGCGGGTGGTGCGATAAAGGAAGGTGGTTGGAGGCACCAGGTTGAAAAGTTCTTCGGAACATTCACCGTAGTAGAGATGGTAACGGTTGTTCTATCACTGTCGCTCTTCCGCATATTGATTGGCATGACGGGAGAAATGGCAATAATAGCTTAATGTGCATGATCGTGATATGGACGTCCCTGTTGTGCTTATGCTAAATACCAAAGAGTGAATAAGATATTACATACTGTGTCATGTACGGTGTCACTGATGTCGCATCTTCGAAGACTTCTGTGTGCCTAGTACCTACTCGCTTTAATTAATTGCTACTAATGGTGAACAAATCCGATGAGAAATTCCCCAGCTTTGTTTTGGCACACTTGCTTGCATGTTTTTGCTATCCTAGTACTGAATGCAAGTGGGGGGTGTCAGGTTTTATTTCGCAACAAATATTATTCTAAGGCTATGCAATAGCTTTACCGCGGCAGTCCCCGAGTGCCACACGTTTTTTTTGACGTCTCGGGTATCGTCGCGGTTCATCATCCATTAATCACGAAAGGTAAAATAATCTGGGTACTTTTTTACAAAATTACACGCGTCTAATATATAGATGGTCATGTCAATGTCAACAAATTATTATTAAAAAAAAACATGTGGCACTCGGGGACTGCCGCGGTAAAGCTATTGCATAGCCTTAGAATAATATTTGTTGCGAAATAAACCAGAAGTCTTCGATGTTGTGACATCAGTGATACTGTACAACTATAGTATGTGGCTGTCTTATTTACTCTTCGGTATTTAGCATAGGCACAACAGGGATATCTATATTACGATCATGCACATTAAGTTATTATTGCTATTTCTCTTGTCATGCCAATTAATATGCGGAAGAGCGACAGGGATAGAATAAATCTATCACTGTAGCTCTGACACCTTATCAGAGCGCTTTGACACGGGTCAGAGCGCTCTGACAAGGTGTCAGAGTAGCAGTGAAGGATTCGTTCTATCACTGTTTGTCAGGCCAAGCGCAATGTAGGGTTCTGAAGTAGTAAGTTTATCGACTATTACTCATTGACTACATAAATTAACATACCCGGAATAGTTTTTCTTGTAAATTCATCATATAACATATTTTTCACAATTGTTTCACTTGTCCAACTCTAACCGTTTAGCCAGCAGGGCCCCCCTACTTGACTCTAACCAAAATTAGCCCTTTAAAGCCAAATATTTTGCAAACGAACCCCTAATTCCAAAAATGGTCTTTGAAGAACCATAATATTTTTGGAATTCCTTTTTTATGATACCCCACACTATAGGGTACACGAAGAATAAAAAAATCATCCTCACGTTACCTGTAGGGGAGGTACCCTGAAAAAAAAAGAAGTTTTTCAGTATTTTATTCCACTGTTCTGGAGTTTTAATAAATAGGTATATTCATGTCAAATTACAGCTTTCTAGCACTATCGGTCTCGGCGCTTTGCTTCGGACAGACGGACGAACATGACGAAACTATAAGGGTTCCGATTTTACTTCGGAACCCTAGAAAGATATTAATAATTATTATTCTTTTGGATTTTCATCATAGATTTGTCGATAACTAGCCTAACTAGTTTTATATGATTCGTGTCCATTACTGGGTGTCCATGACTGGGGTATGTCCATTACTGGGTGTCCATGACTGGGTTTTTGCTGTCCATAACTGGGTAAAAAAATGATAATTTTTATTTGTTAATTAAATTTAAACCAATTACAATATCTCACTCGTGACACAGCAGAAATGTTGAATAAGAACAGGACTTTACACTTTATGTACTTTCAGGTTCTGAACTTTCAAAATATAGGTAAAATTTTCACAAATACCACAAATTTGCTGTTAAACCGTCCATAATTGGGGTGTTTACACCTTAGGGATGTTGACACTATCAGTAAATAAATTAAAATAAAATGTTTAAGTATCAAGGAAAACATTTAAACACCTAAAATATTATTCTTTTGTCGAAATCAATCAAAATAAATTATATATAATTAGTTTAAAATCTTAAACATAGTAGGTACTCACTACTCACTGTCACCAAACGCCATTTTGAGCTTATGACGTCATGGTTCGTATTTTATGCAAGTAACAAACTTCAGTCGACAGATAGTATTGAATATCGGCTAGTGACGTCACGTGACGTTTTTGGTGGGAAATTTGAAAATGATTTTTATTTATCAATTTTTGTTTTTAAATTGAAGATTATTATTTTTATAATATTTTTTTCGAGAACCTTAAGGTTCTATCTATAAAATCAAATTGAATCCTTAAATTAGTCAACATCCCTATTAAAGTAGCCCTAATCATGCATATCGCCAAATGACCGCTCCACGTGCCAAATGTTTGGCCGTTAACTGTTCGTTGCACTTGCTTCAATGCTCCATTGTATGTCCATATTGCCCATGGTATGACTCAAGAAACCATGACCGGGTTTTTTGTTTAGCAATACAAAGGCCCTGGCTCCCATCTCATAGCTTCTTGGTAACACCACAGAAGAAATAATAGTACTTACCTACTTATAATAGGTACTTAATGGTAAGACCACAGAAGAAATAATAGTAGGTACATTAGGTATATTAATAAGTAAAGACAATTATGACTTGCGTTTTTGACAATTGGCGTCCTTGTCAATTTACGACTTTGTCATTTTGCCTAAACCATTTTGCTTTTTGTCATTTTGCGTGTTTTTAATCCCCTACATCTAAGAACACCGTCATCTTGCGAATATATTTGAAAACAATAACATGACGTTTTGGTATTATTTGTCACGTCTTTTTGCGAACCTTCAGGTCCTTCAGATTCAGAATATCCGCGCTCTTTTAACGTAAGCTGCAGTGCGATAAGGGGATTTGCCGAGATCCGAGATATGAAGGGCTTCCCAACGTAGATTTTGTGCAGGACCCCTCTACAATATTTGAAATGAAGTGTGACACACTTTTACTTATTTATGTTTTGACGTGATAACGTCTATTAAAACGATGAGCCGTGCGCATCTTCGAAATAATGTAGCGTTCCGCGAGCGAGAGAGAGGCACTATCGGCTACGATCGGCGTCTCGTAGCGTAGCGAGCTACGGCTCGCCTACGGCATCAGCGAGCCGTAGGAGATCGTAGTTGAGTGGAGCGGTCATGACGTTGTCACGTTAAATTACCGTCTTTACAAACATTTTTTTATTTTAGTGGATAACTGTTATTTTAGAAATAATATACAAAATAGCTTTTGTATTGATATATCACAATGCGAATGATATCTATAGATTGAATGTTGTCTGCGTAAGACTTCTTCTCTTATTTTCTTTTCAATACATTTACGACCTTCTGTGGAACTCAAGTAAAACTGTTATATTGAGAGGAATAAACGCGCAAAATAACACGTCCCCACTTTCATTTTACGTTCTGACTAAGTTCTCTTATTTTGTCGTTCTGGTAAATATACGTATCTACATACCAAAACACTCGTTACCAATCGCACAATGGGCCAGCTACCTAATGTTATATTAGGATTGATGATTCGTCGTGACGTTGATTGTCCGGATTCAGAACTTAATCCAATTTGCCCTGCTAATAAACTTTTAATTGATCCAACTTTGCTTGCGAATATTGTGTTTATAGAGATTGATGGAATAGTAACGTGATATCCTAACTTTATAATATAATTATGCGAAGTGTTTGTGAGAGTATTATTTTGTAATTAGACGCTTCACTTGTCTTCGATATATTTAATCGTTACGTTCATAATACATAAATCATGTCTGCACTAAAACATTTTTAATTTTTATCAGGTGCTAATTCCTGTATTGGTTTGACTTCCTCTTAAATTTGAGAGAGTAGTTAATTGTATATATTCTTATTGGAAAAGTTTAAGAATTCAAAAACACTATTATTGCCTATAATCTACCATTCCCCAAGTATATTTCATACAGCTAGGTGATTAGTCCCTATCTATCTATCTAACAGCCTTTTAAAGTCCACTGCTGGACATAGGCCTCCCCTAATTGGCGCCACTCCGACCGGTCCAGGGCCCTCTGAATCCAGCGGCTTCCCGCCGTCTTCTTTAGGTCATCAGTCCACCTGGTCGGGGTCTAATTAGACCCCTTAAAGCAACAACCCATAATTGTCCCACTGCTGGGCTCGGGGTCTCCTCTCACAATGTGAGGGTTATTAGGCCATAGTCTACCACGCTGGCCAAGTGCGGATTGGTAGACTTCACACACCTTTGAGAACTTTATGCGGAACTCTCCGGTGTGCAGGTTTCCTCACGATGTTTTCCTTCACCGAAGTCATTAATTAAGTAATTAGTCCCCTACTATTAGGTAATTTTTGGCAGAACATTGGCCGAGTCAGCTAGTTAAAATATAAAGGTCTCCTGTCTTAACTTACAGGAAAACTACCAGGCGTTCGCAAGGTATGCAGACTATGCAGTACACGTTTTGTCTTAAGGGGGTCTTATCCCAAAAATGGTATTTTTGAAGGTGTTTTGCTCATAAATGGTACATAATACAATTCTAAAAAAAATATATGTTATTTTACAGTCTTTGTTCTTTCTTTTTATCAAACTTGATACACGATAGTCGTTACTTCATTAGATAGAAATAAATCACAAAGTTGGGTCTAATCTGGCATAAAAATGGCGTTTTATTCGCGTTTTAATCGCTTCCAGATAATAAAAAATATACCACAGTATAGGTCCTATAGATACCAATATTGTTATCGCATCATAATATGAAATTTTGAAAAACATCCCTTTCAATTCCAATTTTTTCCCTTTCCACTAGCTACGAAACGCCCGACGCGTTCATTTACTCAATTTTACTCTCGCGCCAGTCGCCTTCGAGGTAGGACCTGTGTCGATCCGTATCGCAGCCGCACGACGTCGAATTTCCGACACTTATTTTAATTTCGAATTTGGCGCGCGCGCCTTCTGGACTTATATTACCCAGTCCAAAGTATCCACACTGCTGTAATTTGAAATAATAAAAATTGTTCGTTTTTAAACTTTAGTTACTGTTTATAGTAATTAGGTATTGGTATAAGTCAAGTCCTAATTACACAATTATTCTTGCCGTATTAGGGCGGCTTAGAATACTAACCCCAATCCCAAGCCGGATGGGTGTCGTAAAAGGCGACTAAATCCGGCCCGCTGGTGGTAGGGCCCCTCGAGGGATAATATTGGTAATATTGATTTTAAATATTAATTAATACCATTATTACTATTATTATTTCTCCATGGGGTTCGCATGGATAGCTACCACCCTTGAGCATGTGTCAGCCGCCAAACGACTCGTCGTGACGGCTGGGAGCTTGAGAGCCAGTTTTCTTTGTTGAAGTTATACCTACTTTTTTAGGCGTGTTATGAAATAAATGGAAAATCGTTTTGAAAAAATGATTATTATTATATTGTTTTTTGAAGTGAAAACTTTGTTTAGTACGGGGATGATTTGAAATTCAATAAAACGAATGAGTTGAGGGGAGTTGAGTGGAGTTGAGGGGAGTTGAGTGGAGTTGAGTGGAGACTGGAGTTGAGTGGAGACTGGAGTACAAATAAGACATTACTATAATTTCCATGACCATGTTATATGTGTAGTCCATGCCACCCGCGACACGGGTAAATACTTGTAACCTATTGCGGGGATATGAGTGTGGAAGGGTTTTATTATTATTATTATTAGTAACCGTTAGTGGCTCTGAGTTGGGGTGTAAGTATACTTTATTTTGATTTATTAACTGGAATTTTAGGTGCTATAAAATAAGTGATGATATTTTTAGCTTATTATTGTTTTTATTGAAGTGAAAACTTCTTTAGTACGGGGGTGACTTAAAATTTTATGAAGCGAAACTGTCGGTGGAGACTAAAGTCAAGTCAAGTGAAGTCAAAAGTCAAACAAAAGTCAAAAGTCAAAAAAGTCAAAAAAGTCAAAAAGTCAAAACAGTAAAAAAAGTCAAAAAAGTCAAAAAAGTCAAAAAAGTCAAAAGTCAAAAAGTCAGTCAAAAAGTCAAAAAAGTCAAAAAAAGTCAAAAAGTCAAAAAAGTAAAAAAAAGTCAAAACAGTAAAAAAAGTCAGTCAAAAGTCAAAAAAGTCAAAAAAGTCAAAAATGTCAAAACCGTCAAAAAAGTCAAAAACGTCAAAAAAGTCAAAAAAGTCAAAAAAAGTCAAAAGTCAAAAATGACAAAACTAAAAAAAGTCAAAGTCAAAAGTCAAAAATGTCAAAAAAGTCAAAAACGTCAAAAAAGTCAAAAACGTCAAAAAAGTCAAAAACGTCAAAAAAGTCAAAAAAGTAAAAAAAAAGTGAAAAAGTCAAAACAGTAAAAAAAGTCAAAAGTCAAAGTCAAAAGTCAAAAACGTCAAAAAAGTCAAAAACGTCAAAAAAGTCAAAAACGTCAAAAAAGTCAAAAAAGTCAAAAGTCAAAAAAAGTCAAAAAAGTCAAAAAGTCAAAAAAGTCAAAAAAGTCATAAAGTCAAAAAAGTCAAAAGTCAAAATTTGTGGAGTGGAGTGGAGTGAAGTGGAGTGGAGTAGTAAAACCTACAATTATCATCTTCCCGAAATTTTACATTCGTCTCATTATCTTGAAAACAAAATTTTTCAAGGTTTCACTTCTAACACGTGTGAATTGCAAACATTTTAATTTATTTATTACGTATCTTTAGGTATTTTATTTTAATATTAAATTATTCTTATACTTTTTATCATTCTCAACATACTTGTAAAATATCTTATCCAAAGGGTTTGAACATTTTTGTACGGAACCTGGCATACAACCTACAAGTCCGCCATTTTGAAAATAAAAACTCGTTTTGATTTTGAAGTTGGATAATTTTTACTACAAAAACTACTTGTCAGATCTCGCTCAAATTTATGTGGAACCACATGATAAGCACCAGCTTTCGACCAAAAAAAGAATCATCAAAATTGGTTGACCCACAAATAAGTAGGTACTTACATAAAAAATTGACTAATATCATCTGAATACTAACAAAAAATAACCAACTTCAAAATAACTCAAAAACTACTTGTCAGATTTCGCTCAAATTTATGTGGAACCACAATAATGATAAGCACCAGCTTTCGACCAAAAAAAGAATCATCAAAATCGGATGACCCACAAATAAGTAGGTACTTACATACGAAATTGACTCATATCATCTGAATACTAACAAAAAATAACCAACTTCAAAATAACTCAAAAACTACTTGTCAAATCTCGCTCAAATTTATGTGGAACCACATGATAAGAAAAGATAAAAAGAATCATCAAAATCAGTTCACCCACAAATAAGTAGGTACTTACATACAAAATTGACTAAATTTAATATCGTCTAAATACTAACCAACTTCAAAATAACTCAAAAACTACTTGTCAGATCTCGCTCAAATTTATGTGGAACCACATGATAAGCACCAGCCTTCGACCAAAAAAAGAATCATCAAAATCGGTTGACTCACAAATAAGTAGGTACTTACATACAAAATTGACTAAATTTAATATCATCTAAATACTAACAAAAAATAACCAACTTCAAAATAACTCAAAAACTACTTGTCAGATCTCGCTCAAATTTATGTGGAACCACATGATAAGCACCAGCTTTCGACCAAAAAAAGAATCATCAAAATCGGTTGACCCACAAATAAGTAGGTACTTACATACAAAATTTACTAAAATCATCTGAATACTTACAAAAAATAACCAAATTCAAAATAACTCAAAAACTACTTGTCAGATCTCGCTCAAATTTATGTGGAACCACATGATAAGCACCAGCTTTCGACCAAAAAAAAAATCATCAAAATCGGTTGACCCACAAATAAGTAGGTACTTACATACAAAATTTACTAAAATCATCTGAATACTTACAAAAAATAACCAAATTCAAAATAACTCAAAAACTACGAGTCAAATCTCGCTCAAATTTATGTGGAACCACATGATAAGCACCAGCCTTCGACCAAAAAAAGAATCATCAAAATCGGTTGACTCACAAATAAGTAGGTACTTACATACGAAATTGACTAATATCATCTGAATACTAACAAAAAATAACCAACTTCCAAATAACTCAAAAACTACTTGTCAGATCTCGCTCAAATTTATGTGGAACCACATGATAAGCACCAGCTTTCAACCAAAAAAAGAATCATGAAAATCGGTTCACCCACAAATAAGTAGTACTTACATACAAAATTGACTAAATTTAATATCGTCTAAATACTAACAAAAAATAACCAACTTCAAAATAAATCAAAAACTACTTGTCAGATCTCGCTCAAATTTATGTGGAACCACATGATAAGCACCAGCTTTCGACCAAAAAAAGAATCATGAAAATCGGTTCACCCACAAATAAGTAGGTACTTATGTACAAAATTGACTAAATTTAATATCATCTAAATACTAACAAAAAATAACCAACTTCAAAATAACTCAAAAACTACTTGTCAGATCTCGCTCAAATTTATGTGGAACCACATGATAAGCACCAGCTTTCGACCAAAAAAAGAATCATCAAAATCGGTTGACCCATAAATAAGTAGGTACTTACATACAAAATTTACTAAAATCATCTGAATACTTACAAAAAATAACCAAATTCAAAATAACTCAAAAACTACTTGTCAAATCTCGCTCAAATTTATGTTGAACCACATGATAAGCACCAGCCTTCGACCAAAAAAAGAATCATCAAAATCGGTTGACTCACAAATAAGTAGATACTTACATACGAAATTGACTAATATCATCTGAATACGAACAAAAAATAACCATCTTCAAAATAACTCAAAAACTACTTGTCAGATCTCGCTCAAATTTATGTGGAACCACATGATAAGCACCAGCTTTCGACCAAAAAAAGAATCATCAAAATCGGTTGACCCACAAATAAGTAGGTACTTACATACAAAATTGACTAATATCTGAATACTAACAAAAAACAACCAAGTTCAAAATAACTTGAAAATTATGTGTCAGATCTCGCTCAAATCTATGTGGAACCACATGATAAGCACCAGCTTTCGACCAAAAAAATAATCATCAAAATCGGTTGACCCACATATAAGTAGGTACTTACGTACAAAATTGACTAATATCATCTGAATACTAACAAAAAATAACCAACTTCAAAATAACTCAAAAACTACTTGTCAAATCTCGCTCAAATTTATGTGGAACAACATGATAAGCACCAGCATTCGACCAAAAAAAGAATCATCAAAATCGGTTCACCCACACATAAGTAGGTACATACAAAATTGACTAAATTTAATATCATCTAAATACAAACAAAAAATAACCAACTTCAAAATCGAAACGAGTTTTTATTTTCAAAATGGCGGACTTGTAGGTATGCCAGGTTCCGTACAAAAATGTTCAAACCCTTTGGATAAGACATTTTACAAGTATATTGAGAATGATAAAAAGTATAAGAATAATTTAAAATAAAATACCTAAAGATACATAAAAAATAATAAAAACAAAAATAAGCTAAAATTATCATCACTCTTATTTTAAAGCACCTAAAATTCCAGTTAATAAATCAAAATAAAGTATACTTACACCCCAACTCAGAGCCACTAACGGTTACTAATAATAATAATAATAAAACCCTTCCACACTCATATCCCCGCAGTAGGTTACAAGTATTTACCTGTGTCGCGGGTGGCATGGACTACACATAAGTATAACACATCACAATAACAGCCATGACACGAGTACAAATATTTATCTTTCACATAAATGTACTTATAAAATAATTTAAATTTGTACGATAAAAGTAGTGCCGTGCTCCTACTGTACTGTGGTCAGTCACCGGGATCATACGAGTTCAGGCTCTCGGCGCGTTAGCGGTATTTAATTCAGCCGGTCTCGGAACGTCAGAAATACCTACTTCGTTGGAAGAAGAGGGCCTTAACGCCTTTTCAATACAATTAAGTTGTCAGTCGATAAGTAACGCATTTGGACCACCGGCTATTGTATGCAAATGCACTTTGCATTTATATTTTATTAAGTGTCCTCTCCCCTTTTTTAGCAGCAGCTTCATTAGTCTGTGCGAGAGAGATGGAAGACTGTGCACTTGTCAGAATGCTGGCGAACAACGTTTGACGAGTTGAGTGAAAATAGAAGATAATCCATTTGCTTATGCACATTACCTTTGTGTTCCGTTCAGTTCCTACTCGTAAGTTAAAAAATAAGTGAAAATTAATTATCTGGGTTAATGATAACGCGTCTACTTTACTTTAAGATTTCAATCTTACTTTTTTTTGTTTTGGCTGTGGAAATATAATTAGTTATTGCTAAGAAATATTAAGAAAGACGCACGTATAAAAGTAATGCAGGATGTTTTGTATTTGAAAAAATTTCATAAAATTATAAACAATTCATGAAAAAACGGTTATCACAAATTCCTTAATATTTTTGTAAAACAACGTTGACGCATAGTTTTTTTTCTATCTCTCTAAAGTAGGCTTTGCTATTCATTCGCAAGTAATGCGATAAGTACCTTTTGTGTGTGAATAGGACAGATGAGTTATATTGATCAAAGTGTATAATTAAAGGGTAACATGCAAGTAGTAAGCCCACGAGGGTGGATGGGTATACTGAAGGGGGATATTGCGAACACGAATTAATTGACGTCAACGCTGATGATACCTACATAAATGCATAATTATCGAGTTATAAGTGTTATAACCATTGAAGTATAATGTACAGTCACCTGCAAAGAAAAGTAACCCATCTGTTTATAAACTCACAGTAACAGATGGGTTACTTTTCTCTGCAGGTGACTGTACTAAAGTACCAGACCAGAACACACATTGCGAACAAAAGTGTCGCGCCGGAAGGTTCTATTTTCAAAATCGACTGAATCCACTGAAAACTGAAGCAAATTGGCTACAGTTCATCGCGCAAACATTGGGTTCGCGGTGTCGGTTTTATACGTTAGTAATATCAGTTCAATGGTTATAATCTACGTTTTGTATTTGTTACGACGTAACTGGAGCATGGTGTAATTATTATTCAAAATCAGAATCCCACGTGACTGCATCCTTTAACAGTTCTTCGGAGCATCTATACTAATATTATAAAGAGGAAAGCTTTGTATTTTTGTATGTTTGCAACGAATAAACTCAAAAACTACTGAACCGATTTTCAAAATTCTTTCACCATTAGAATGCTACATCATTCATGAGTAACATAGGCTATATTAATTACTAAAAAAAATTAGGGATCCTTGCTAAAACATCAGTAACGTGAACCAAAGTGTGAAAAAATTTGCTTAAAAATTTCTTTCATCGCATACGCTGCGGAAACTATTGACGATAGAACAAAAAAATGTTCTACAATATTATAGAACATATCAATATCTACAAAAAACCTCGCGATAGTATATGTCCAACTATTGTCGTTATGTCACTATAACCACTTTTTACATTTTAAAAGTTAATAAAAAAGATGACCAAAATCAGATCATGAAAACCATACCTTCGTATTAATCCTTATCCAAATAAATCATTTCATATTAAAAACTGTTTCAATACCTATAGATAACTTTTTGAATTACTCAAATCGGACATTCCATTCAGAAGATATTACATAGTAAAGGAACTACGTGACAATGTGATTGTACGAGTAGCAACAATCATCACCGGCCCCGCGACCGGACAGCTCGCGCATGTTCCGCGGATCCCGATTATATAACACGGGGAGGGGAGGGGAGGGGAGGGGAGTGGAGCGGGAGCGGGAGCGGGAGAGGGAGAGGAAGAGAGAGAGGGAGAGGGAGCTGGAGAGGGAGCTGGAGAGGGAGCTGGAGAGGGAGAGGTGGAGGAGGTGGGGGATGGGGAAGGGGGAGGGAGAGGGGAGGGGAGGGGAGTGGAGCGGGAGCGGGAGCGGGAGAGGGAGAGGGAGCTGGAGAGGGAGAGGTGGAGGAGGTGGGGGATGGGGAAGGGGGAGGGAGAGGGGAGGGGAGTGGGAGGGGGGAGGGGGAGGGGTAGAGGGAGAGGGAGAGGGAGAGGGGGCGGGAGAGGGAGGACACGGAAATTATAACGGCTAAGAACGGCTGTACCGATTTTAATGATCTCTGATTTGTTACATTTTTTGGCGATACGAAGTTCGCCGGGTCAGCTAGTAATTATAATAAACTGGTTCTTTAATATTGGACCGCCCGTGCCTTGGTCATGCTCTTGTTTTGGTGTTATCGATAGGATATCCATGTTTTTAATTTTTTTATTGCAATATAACTAGTTCTGTCCTATCAGACTTATTTTTGGTCCGTCTTTGGTTTAGAAACATTATAAAAGTCAGAAACGTATTTCTTCGGATAAACGCGAAGTCGCGGTCACAGCTAATAATATGTCGAACATATATATAATAAAACGATGGTTAACAAATGATAAAAGAGACGTCAATTTTCAATCACGTCTTTTTCAAAACTGCTATAGAAACAATAAAATCACAGATCAGTCGATTCGATCGGCACGATTTATAGCTATACAAAGCAATAACAGTTACAGGCAGAACAATGGTCGAATTTCCAATGTCATAAACAAAGATATTTATGTTATAGCTAACGGATTTCCGTGTTTTAAACTAGGTGATTATAATCTTTAATTCGCTACTAAAATGAGTTATCAATATTAGTCCATTCTATTTAAGAATAATTCAGTACCAAACCAACTATAAGTGTAACGGTGTATGGATCAAAAGTAGTTAACATCATGTTTAAGCCAAGAACTTAAAAACAAAAGAACAGGTTATAAACCAATAGTTTGTAGTTCTGTACTTACTCCCTCGCTAAACTATGTAGCGACTTGGATTAACTTTACTTCCAAGATTAAACTCGGAATAGCTGTGTTTATTGATACTGAATTGTACAGTTTTGTATAGTTGTAGCAATACGTATGTTATTCACCGATTAAACCAAAACGTTGTTTGTTGCAGATGGGAGCAGGCGCGACTGGGCCAGGCGGTCGGCGGGCCCTGGAGCTGATCCTCAGCGGAGGCCTTAAGTCCCTGGCGAGGCCCGCCAAGCCGGTGCGACGGGCCGCGTCCCGGGACTCCGTGCTGTCACAGCCGCAGCCCTTACTCGAAGGTAATGCTGCTTTTGGGTTTGTAACACCTACTTTTTGGGAGGGGAAAGTCTGTTCACACTAATGACGTCTTCTAATAGGTGTGTTGATGACTTTTTGGCAGGGGAAAGTCAGAAGTCTCCAAAAAGATATCCGTATTCGTTAGGCACGGTTGGGGTTAAATGGGATTTCTTCTCAAAAACTAAAGACAGCTCGCATTCGAAGTTACCACACATTGATTTTGGAGAAAAAGTGATGTTAGTAAATAGGAGTATGTTAATAAATTTTAGGGGACTTTAACTGCTAGAGAAAGTCCTAAAACAGATACTATTATTAAGACTAGCTGAACTGACAGACTTATGTGAGATTGTTTGCCAACATAATAAGGGAGATAGGGATTCCGCAACAGTCGTAAGCTTGACTAAATGTGTGTGAAATAGGTTATGTTGAAGAATATAAATAGATATATATATAAGATATTAAAAACGAGTATGATACATTTGACGACGTTCATGGTTTCGTACTGGATTTATTCAGTAACATGAAATTTGTTTATCGCTAATTAATTATCACTCTGTAATTGGTATCACTTAATAATATCTAGCGATGCTAAATAGATGTTTGTCCACTTAAGTTGCCTTACATTAGCAATGCAAATATAGATAACGAGTCTCCAGTCGCCATACTTGCCATATCAAACTTCAGAGCAGGAATTCGCCAAATGTGTTGAACGGTCGGCAAGTGGAATAATTTAGAGTATTTTAGAGCTAATGCTTCGTCGCCGGGTGGATACCACGCGACCTTTCACCGCTATGTTTTACTTTAGAAACTCGATTTAGGGAATAATTTAATTACTGCTGGTCACGACATGACCGGCATTACGTGTCAGTTTATAAAAAGGCTTTTCCGAAAGCAAATGACAAGATAATAATCTGTCATAAATTATAGGAAATCAAATCCGGGACCTTTCGCTCAGCAGCTAGAAGTAATTCTAACCAGCTGAGCTATAGAGATAGTTGACGATTTATTTCTTGATGCCATCCATGTAGCTACTTCTTAATAAATTTTTATCACATATATTTAAAAAGAGCTAGTGTATGCTTCGTTATCAGGAACTAAAAAAGGCTTTTTATCCCTAGGGACTAAAAGTGATTTGGGTTGGGTGGGAATATGAATATTATTAGAACAAAGTCCTGTCACCAAAGAGATTAATTACTCACTAACATTGTATGAACAAGTAACAGGCTGTATATAAATGGATAAACGTTCTATTCTTATTCATAAGTTGCACTTACTCTGGAGCAAATCCATTTTAAAAGCTCCAGTGACGTACTTTGGACTACCTTAGCTTCTAAAGGTGCACTCCTTTGCTCCGCTCTAGATCCGTCTTTTACTTTGTGCTTCTTGGGTAAACAATTTTGCTTTAATTTTAATTTTGCATAATTTATGCAAACTCTCGTATCACATTACCTGAGTGTGCGCAGTAGTTTTATTGCCCCACGTTGCCGGATACTTTTGTTTGACATTGTCGGACAAACTGGCAATTTCGTAATCTTTATGACTTCAAGTTTTTTGCGGTACAAACCAACAAGTGTTTTGTACAACAGTATTTTGTATTAATCGAGTTTTGCCGTGCGATTTTGGACTAACCAAAATAATTAGCGTCACAAAATATCTAGACCGCCCAATTGAGTAAAATGCAAGCTACAAACTCATTTACAGATTTTTTTTTGCAAAATGGGCTTGGTTACCAAAAAGTTGAGTTTGAGTCGAAACTCAATCTTAATTTTGATTCAAAGGTATTATCTACAAATGCTAACATTAAACGAACGATTAAAATCGAATTGGTCATATCGAGAGAGAGCGGCTACTCTTTTTGGATGATGAAGATTTTAATGATTAGTGAATTCATACGACAACTGTAACAGCTGCAGTTCAGCAAATCGTCGCCGTCGCATGCGGTCTAACAACAAACAGAAAAATAAATAATTGTCTTGGTATTTGGTGCAATATAGGATATTCCGTAGTCTATTAACATGGCTATTAACATAGTCGATTTATGGAGTTAAAGATCAGGATTTTTGTTGTTAAAGATAATAAATAATATACTTAGTTTCAATTGAGAGTTTTTGTTCGTTCCACGTGACAGCAATAAAAATATAATTTTATCTCTGTGATACGGGCTTAACACGTGATGTCAAACAAATCGATTATCTGAAAATGATAATCTATTATCGTATTTCTAAAAATATCGGACAGCCTGCAATAAAAAATCATGATTAGATTCACATAATATGACTTTACATACATATATTAACAATAACAAGTCTAATGGCTTATAAAAAAAACTTTGTGTTAGTATTTCATGTCGTGGATGATGATTTAAGGCAATCAGAAACAAAACAAAGTGATCACGCAGGAAGGGCGACCTGAGATACATGATTGTCATATTTGGTTTGTCACAAACCACCTTTGTAACTGCGTCTCTGCCACTCTCTGCGATCGTACTTACGGATTACTTGCGAATTGTGCTATTTCGTTTTCGATTGTTAAGACTTTAGAGGACTTTCATCCACACGGTGAACTTAATCCATTTGTCTAGTGTACGTAAGAGTAAAATTGTCCCAACCATCCTACGGCTATGGTTAACCTGTCCTCGTTGTCCCCAGGTCTGAGGAAGTGCTCGACGGTCCTCGCACTGACGGACCGCGAGAAGGCGCCCGAGCCGATCCGTGCTCACAACCGACTGCGCGCGCCCTCCGTCTGCTCCCGATGCTCCTCGCTGCTATCGCTGGCCGGTGCCGGCGGGTCCAGGTCAGCTTCTACTTCTCCTTTTCCTCCTTCTCATTCTCCTTCTGCTTCTCTTTCTCCTGCTTCAACTCTTCCTTCTACTTCTCGTCCTTCACGGTTAGGGTATATTAGCGGAATTGGGCTTGTCCCGAAAATCGTCACCTTTACCTTCGGCTATGGTAATCCACACTTGTTGCGAATATTCTCTGAATCCCGCTAATTCAGCTGCAGCTTTAGGTTACTAAGCACTAGACGCGTGCGAGAGAGAGATGTGGTAGAGACTTCCTTATTCGAGGCTAGGTAAAGGAAGTTATCTCATAGGTGGATTTTTCCTCGCCCACCGTTTTTAAGCCCTTAAGAAAAAAATTATTCGCACGTAATGAGTATTGCGTGGATAAAAACTGGAAAAACATAATTTAAATGCAAATAATGAATACGTAATACCGGTCGCTTGTTTCCTTTTCGGCAACGACTAGCTGATGCCTTTTTTGTTACTGTAGTCCATGGATGACGATAACCAATTACCATCAGGTTACTCTCTGCTCTTTTGTTTGTGTGTTTGAAGAATTTGAAAATGTATTCCGTTTTCACGGGAATGGAAAATTTCAAGCGTTTTGGACTATCTTATAATTTGGCATTGAAGCAATCATCCAACCTTCGTTGCTATGGTTTCACATCATTGGGTGGGTGGTTTATCTTAGCTGTTTCTTTGACCAGGTATTCCCTGGACGGCGCCGGCGGCGGCTTCGTCGCGGCTGCGCCAATCAACTGCAAGCTGTGCCTAGAGGACGCCACTCCTGACAAGGTTACCGTTATATCGGCCTGCGGGTGCGCGTTTTGCACTAAGGTCAGTTTGAACACATGACATGTACCGTATCTGAGTTTGCACGTTTTGTTAGCAACACGTCACGTAACTACAATGTTTTTCACCATCCTTTTGTATTCGAGTACATAAACACAATAGTTAACGAACGTGCAGTTTTACTGAAGCGCTATGAATTGAGGTTCTCAGAAAATATTTATGCGAAGTTTTTCGTGCGACCCTTGGTAAAATTCAAACTTGTTAGAACCGCATTACGTGAACACGTGTACGAGTAATGTTGCTCTGTTGGTCACCGTACATTTAACCTTTAATAGAGTTGATGTTGCAATCAGGTTCATGCTGTGTTTATAGTTTTTATCGATTTCATCAATATTAAATCATTCAATGTCAGTCAAACCTTTGGTATAAATGAAAAAGTATAATATTGCAATCGTTGAGATAGTCATAACATCTTTAAACTTTTTATTTCGTGTTTACGAATGTGATTTATGTGACGTTAATGTGTTGACGGATGTGATTATGTATTCAAAGGTAAGTAACTAAGGAAAAATACTGATAAATTATTGCTTTACATAATTGCCAGACTTGTTCGTTCAATGCATACTATAAGGAATTATTAGACTATATTTCATGCAACAAAGTCTAACCAAATAATAACACGATCGTTCATTACATATAAATAATTGTAGTTAAAAAACATAAATCCATTTGATTTGGCGCAATTTACGGGTAATAACGATTTGTTCGGTTCCTAAGCACCCTGTCTCTTTCTATTGTTGTTAGTTAGACTGAAAAGGGTATATGTACCTATAATGGTTCAAAGGCACGGGAACAACGATAATGCCCTACGCAGAGGTTAATGATGCACTCGTGTGAGTCATTATAATTGTTCTAATTACTTAACTATAAATAGCTTCCCGTGGCATACATAATACAATGTACATTGTAGATACACAAAGTGCAATGATTGAATACGAAAAAGTCGTTTTTAATGTTCCTATTGTCATACTATACTAGGCATAAACATTCAACTACCGTATGTTTGTGGTCGCAGGTAGGGTTGCCAGGTCGTCAACCCAAATATCCGGACAGACCAGCCAGTTTGGCCGGACATTTGGGTAAAAAGGCCGGACACCCTAAATTATTGAGGATTTTGTGTCTTAGTATTAACAAGATAAAAATTTTGTGGTGTCCCCCAGGCCTTTGTGATCCTTTACCATACAGATAAATCTTCTAAACGACGTGACATGTCGAATGCAAAAAGCGTAACAAAACCGGACAGGCCGGACACCGTTCAATTTGGCCGGACACGCACTCAAAAAGCCTAACCCTGTCCGGCTTTATCCGGACGTCTGGCAACCCTAGTCGCAGGACTCGAAAAGTACTTGATAGATAGTATTTTTACCCGACTGCCAAAGAAGGGTTATGTTTTTATAGAAGAGTGTATTTATCTCAACATCCACATTTTATACCAAAGTTTGCACGGGAATGGAATATTTTGAGTGCCTTACAATTTTATTCGTCATAGTTGCTACTGTCTTTTGCAAACCGTGATACGATAATTTAGATCCACAGCGAGGCGTGGCTGGGTTTAGTTAGCCACGTTGAGCTTGCCACCCGATGGTAAGTGTTCTGTGTTGGTCATGGATGTCTGTGACACTAAAGTAAAGACATTATTAAAGCGGGCAACCTGTTGATAACTTAGCTGGTTCGACACTATAAAATACTACAGATCTTATTATATTACGATTAATTGGATTGAATTTTATTTAATTTATTAATTGTACTACTACTAACACAAGACATACAATTAAATTGTTAATATATTCTGAAATACTAATTAGTATTATTAAATACATATCTGATGGTTGATTGTAGAGGGCGGTTAATTGTTCCTAGCCGAGAGTGTAACAACTATATTATCACTGAGTGACAACTACCTTGTAAGTTGGTAACCATGCAGGGGAAGTTAGTAAGATTCAAGGTTGTGAGTTCTCTCATACCCATGTTAACAATGATAATAATGTAAAAAAGAGGTAGATAAGTCACTAGCGCGACGATGATGAAGAGTGTAAGAACAGGCAATTGACCGCTCGTAGTCGCTCTGTCAAATATAAGACGATACGCTTTTGTTGTTGTCAGAAGTGCTTGACATTCGACATACAGCGTTAAAATGCCTTCGTTTGTTATACCAATGTGATTGGTGTAGTGAAACAAAAGATGTGTGTGTGTTGTAATTGTTATCGGAACAGATTTTTTGGTTGATTTGTAAGGGCATAACGTATCTATATTTTTTAAACATCATTGCCTGTTAACGTATCAAAATATTCAATGTCGAAGTTTATATACTCTAAAGTTATTCGTACAGCTTTATTCCTGGTAAAATGTTGAATCCAGGTTACTTGGTACTTAAAGTAACCTGATTCAACAATCAAAGAATCTTATGTTTTGAATGTTAACGCTTGCGGCGTTTTAAATATTTCCTTCTCAGCTTCATTTAACCTGATGCTAACCTGGTGTGACAGACGGCCAGACATAGACAAGCGAGGGATATCATAATGGTACCGTATCAAATATCCGGTACTTACCCTAAAAATACGGAAAATTATTACATGTATAATAATGAAAGCTATACAAAAAAGCATAAGGTTCACTTTAGAGTCTTTAGAACCCGTCCAATGTCCATGATTGAAAATTGCGGAATAATTTATTTATGTACCATATATGGTGACGTCAAGAAATGATCAAAGTTGAACATAATTATGCGAGGAAAAATTAGTTTTTTTTGAAATTAATTCGGCGATTTCACTAAAAACACCCATCCACTTGAATCACTTGATGGACTTTGCGCAGCGGCCAGCGCACATTAAATTGAAATTATTCATCGTTTCCCAGGCACAGTCTGAAAGTGAATTTTAAATGAGAATATTCACTTTAATATTATTACAACAAGTTGGAGGAATATTTAAGTTTTTATCGCATTATTGTTCTCGGACCATTTTTGCAGAGAGTAGGATGCTATCTACATTTCTAAAGACATTAACGGTAGTAGTGTTCTCTTTCGTTCCAACTTCAAAAAACTTTACCACGCTGCTCCAGCGTCAATAGATAGATCGATTAATGAGTGGCTAGTGGCTAATGAGTCTTACGGCCGCACTCAGAGTCAATTGACGGTTACTTAAATAGCTCCTTAGAATCACACTACAAATTCTGTAGGTACTGGAGCGATTTAAGTAACCGTTAAGTGATTCTTAGTGCGGCCGTTATAACTTTGGTGGTCAGGGTCACTTGCCGATATCGATACAGGCCATGGGTCAGCCAAAGTTTGAAATAATCGTTCGGTGTATACTATATACCTATTATAGCCCTCTATGCTACATTGAGGAATAGTATACACCAGTTATAGCCTATAGGCTATAACTAAAGAATAAACAAGATAATATCATCAAATGCTTGTTATTGATTGGCTAACAGGGTTAACAATTTGAATAAGCAAGTTGAAATTACTTCTAAACGACTGGTCCTGGGTTCGATTCCCGACAGAGACTATAGTCATACCGTCCACGTCTCAGGTAGTGCATACCGTCCACAATCTTACAATACAACATTGAGAATGTTCGGGAGTGAGTGAGCGTGTAACTAATATCACAACTGCTGGAGGACAAATGCCATTTCGAAATACAAGAAATATCACGATGTTTCGGTTCAAATGTATTGTTAGTCTAATATCGTGTTACAACATCATTATCCAATTATAAATCATAGTAATATGAAAGAAATAATGAATCAAGAATTATTTATATGAATCATGCAAGCGTTATTAATGTACAGTTATGATTATGATTCATAGCATACATAAAAAAGTTGTTATTTCTAAGAAACCCATACATCCATCCAAATTTTAAGATTAGGTTATTTGTGTAGCGAGGGCACTTGCTAGTAGATAATAAATTATTGGGATTTCCGACATGGGGATATTCCATGAAATTTTAAATTTTAATTCCGACGTAAGACGCCCTACAAATACATATTATGTATTACAGGTACTAGGTACATCTCGAGGTAAAAACAAAAAATGTACTTAAATCCGTAACTGGCTTTAAGATTTACTTCATATGACAGATCATATGAAGTAAATTACAGATAATTTATGAGATTAAGAGCTGTGGAATTTGTTAATAAATAAAAAATCTAATATATAAAATTCTCGTGTCACGCTTTTTTGAAGTTGAACTCCTCCGAAATGGCTCCACCGATTTTCGTGAATCTTTGCGTGCATATCGGTTAGGGTGGAGAATCGGACATCTATTTTTCATCCCCCTACCCCAAATTTTTTTTGGCAGAACAACGTTTGCCCGGTCAACTAGTAACTAATAAAAATATGTTTATGTTTGATTAATTGCCTGGTAAAACACTATGCATTATGTTGAAGTTATCCTCAATAGAAGAAAAAAATCTCTGTCAGAATCAATAAATCATTCTCAAGAAACTATGTTATCTTTAGAATCCTGCAAGATTTTGAAGAGGCTTTTTGTTACTCGAAGATCACACAATTGATAAATCAATGTTTAATCTACCTAATCAGATTTTTTTAAAATTAATTTAGTTTATTTATTATTATACCAATTTTCTATGGAATTGGTACAGTAAAACTGTAGTATAAATTTAAATCCCCAAAGCTTTTATGCTGTTACACATAGTGAACACGTGAAATATAAGTGGAAAAGTACGGATCAAAACTGGGCCAGCTTCGCCATTACTATGAGAAAGTAATGCGCCGTGGTAAGTGTGCCGGTCGGAACAAGATCATTCGAACAAACAAAACAAATGGTGAGTCGTGATTCGTGATCGAGTGTTGTATGACTTGTATGGTGAACGGTCAACGGTGTTTCTTTATTATGAGCAAGCGCAGTTTGAGATATCTGTACATGGCGGAATTTAAGGGACTGGATCGGGCATTGTTATAATGTAGACTTGTAGTCGATCAGCAGACGTATCAAAATGAAAGAAAGATAAATATTTCTAAATGTCACTATTTTCCGTCCGCGGTATAGTGGTTTCCGTTTCATACAACGAAATAAAAAATTACAAAAATAAGAACGTCCCAATCATCCCACGGGAACATACATCCGATAAAATCTACCCTATTTTCTTGTGTTTATGTGATCTGTGTGCCAAGTTTTTCAAACGACTCGCCGTGTTCCGGTTGGGGGCTTGAGAGCCAGTTCTTTCTTTCTTTTTCTTCTCTCTTTCTTGGCTGGCAACGCATCAGTGATGCCTTTGGTGTTGCTGATGTGCATGGGCGACGATAGCCACTTACCATCAGGTGGATCGTCAGCTCGTTTGCCGGCTATTTCCATAAAAAATAAAAAAGTTTTGTCATAATCTGTACTACTTTCAGACAAACATTCAAGTATCTTCACAAACTTTCACATTTTAATACTATTAGTAGTATTAATTACTTTGTATTAGGGTATTATTATCTTTCCGTAAGTCCGATTGGCTAGCTACACCACCCTCTTGGTTAAGTCAGTCGCCAAACGGCTCGTCGTGTTTCGGCTGAGAGCTTGAGAGTTAGCCTTTCTCAATGATATTTAAAAAATATAGATACGTTATATCTTTACAAATAAACCGAAAAATCTGTTCCGAAAAGAGCTACAAAACACGTTTATCTCGTTTCACTACACCAATCACATAGTTGGTATTACCCGAAGGCATTTTAACGCTGTATGTCAAATCACAAATGTCAAGCACTTCTGACAATAATAAAAGCGTGCGTATCGTCTTGTATTGACGGAGCGACTACGAGTAGAACGGTCAAATGCCTGTTCTTACGCTCTTCATCGTCGCGTCGCGTCGGCGCGCAGTGACATATCTACCTCGTTTTTATATTATAATATCATTGGCCTTTCTTCTCTTTTCTTTCCTGGCTCGCAACGTATCGGTGATGTCTATAGTACATACGTAAATACCTAAGGTGTTCTTATTTACTTTGGCGACCAAGACCACATCACACAAGATTGACCTTAACGCAAAATTATTCAGTTATCACAAACAGCCTAATAAGCCTTTCGGATAACTAACTTTTACGTTCCTATTTCCTCGGCTGTCTGTATAATATTGTGGACAGTCGACGTATGGACATTGGATACGTCACCCGCACCCACGTGGGGCCAGAGGTCAACGACCGGTGCTGAGGTCTACATTGTTGGCGCCGATAGCCTAGAGTGGCCTAGATCTGGTGCTGACGCGGCCGGTAGTTAAATACAATTAGTCTAATTACTAATAGCCTTTGTTTACTTATTTACTAATTGATTAAAAGTATAGTAGCTAGGTATAGGTGGACGGAAGTGCTTCCGTAGACTTAGCCTGTGTTTTGTTGGTAGGTAATTAATTAGGTACAATTATAATATTAAACTTTTATCTTTTATTGTCGACTATGTACTAACGATGTGTATATTAGATTGTAATATTTTTTATCAGCATCAAGTTAATGATATTTAAAAAATATGGATACGTTATGCCCTTACAAATCAACAAAAAATCTGTTCCGAAAAGAGCTACAACACACAACACGTTTATCTTTTGTTTCACTACACCAATCACATTGGTATAACACACGAAGGCATTTTAACGCTGTATGTCAAATGTCAAGCACTTCTGACAACAACAAAAGCGTGCGTATCGTCAGTATTGACAGAGCGACTACGAGCAGAACGGTCAATTGCCTGTTCTTAGTAAGAACTTCAAGCTCTTCATCGTCGGCGCACTTGTGACATATCTACCTCTTTTTACATAATGATATAATTGCCTCAAGTGATAAAGTTGGTATGACAGAATGTCGGAGTCATTAATGGCAAAACTTCGATGACTTCATTGAAATTTTGAAGAGCAATGTAAACGTGTGTTTAGATTGTTATCTTAGAAACAATAAGTACAGGTTGTAAGCTTGTGAGGTGAGCAGTTACGAATTTGTAAACATACGTGAAGTAAGCAGAGTAGCCAGCTCGGTCAGTTTGCGCACTAACCGGCCATCGGATACTTGTAGTCGGGGTGAGACTTGATTTAAATTAACTGCATACTTACACGGGCACACGAGATACTTGGCCTCGCGTGTGTCCTTCGATATAGACTTAACTCTACCATCAACAACGTAGCGACTCTGCCTGCGAAGCGTACTCAGGTTGTACTCAGGTTGTGGGTGTTATTGTGATGTGTTATATGTGTCGTCCATGCCATCCGCGACGGCCGCGACACAGGTAAAAACTAAAAACCTACTGCGGGGGGGGGGGGGGGGGGGATATGAGTGTATAAGCGTATTAAAAAAGTGTAAAAAAATTACAGTGGCGGCTGGTGGATCGTAAAAATGGTGGTGCACTTTACCAACGTAGATATTTTTATGAATTAAATCAATACGTCGATTATTTTCTGCATCGAAATGTTTAATAACCTGTTTATTAAGTTCTGGTGTTGATTGAATAAATTAAAAAAAATTGGTAGTAAAATTCTTGCACAATGTAAAAAATACGAAAACAAAATAAACACCTGTCCAGTAACCTACCTGGCCTACCGTGACAAATATTAGAAGTTCGTTCTCGAGTCGTGGGTGATTATGTTCTATAAGTAACCAAGAAACCAATTAATATTATAAAAAACCAATTGTCCATGCCATCCGTGCCGGAATTCAAGGGCCTCATTCATAGCCCCACACTGGGATTCCCTGTCTCGCCACTCCTATGTTAGATTTACATAGGCGATTACGATCCTCCGTAGGGTACGGCGGACCATTGTTACAATACAAATGGTAGTTTTTTATGTTTTTATTTATTCTACCCAAATACATAAATGTATAGTCTAGCAAGGATCACTGCGTATGTATTATAGTATGATTAACTTTAATGAATGAATGTTGTTTTCTCGTGTGTAAAATTGATTATAATGATTACATTGCATTGTATTAGTGAATTAGCTTCGCGTTTAGCTTATGTACTGTGGCTATACGAAGTATCGTAATGTTTGTTTTCATTGCCACGGTCATTCAGGCCACTCTCGGAATTGGCACAGATCGTCCAACACAACGCACGATGACTCGAGCACACATCGTCAACAACTTGTTTTTGTGTTCTGATTGGAAAACTTTGAATCCATCTGTGTTTGGACTTGATTTATTGCTATATTTACGTTTTTTGTTCCGTAGAAGTAAGTTGTACTGTGTAAGTTGAAGTGCCTTGAGGGGAAGGTTATATTTAGGTCGAAGGTTGAAGGTCTTTGTTATATAATTGTATTTATTTTAATTATCTTGAAACGTCTTATTATTTATAAACTATAGTCTACACTAGTGTACACTACAAGATGTTTGAGGTTATCAAACCAATTTACGTTGAGTTTAGCCATCTACTATTCGAGAAGTAAATGTTATTCTGAAGGTCGATTACATGTTTTGATGAACTAGCTAGTACAATTCGTTTGTAAAGGATTGACGAAAAATGCCAGCAGCCAGACTTAAAAATAGATTTAGTGTGAATAAAGAAAATAGATTGTTATTTTTATAAACACAAATGCAAATTGTTTATCATCGTCAAAGCCTTATCCAGGCCAGAGAATGTGTTTCTCAACTATGAGTAGTTGAGGAGGTGAGGGACTGGAACTTAGTGCACCACGCTGTTCGTTATCTAATGGATAAACGATACGGCACGTGCCCTCCGAAGAAGCCGAAGCGTGGCCGCGTGGGAGGGAAACGCTCAAGAAATTATTTATTACCACTAGCGGTCATCCATCCGACCGCGTCTGAAATGACATCACGGTCTTTACGTAAAACGCTGATCTATTCACTACATAGTAATGAGTATAACTATTTACTTAGTATGTAACTATTCATATTAATAACACATCGACGATCCGTATCCGACGGCGTACTGGTTGCCATGCGCCGGACCGCTGTACCAAGAGTCCTGGGCTCGATTCCCAGCGAGGCGGAGATTTGAATGATGAGTTTGAATTTCTGTTCTCGGTCTGGTTGTGTGTGTGCTTGTCTTTGAATGTGTGAGGCTATAAGTGTGTAGCGTTAATTATTATTGCGATGAAGAATCTATTATCAACACCAGTTGGATCCATAACAGCAAAAATATGTGCGCAACGCCTTTTAAGAACGACTAAAAAACTCGCGGTTCACTCAGTTTCAGGTGACGCGTGACGTCACAGCCTCAGATATATTTTTACGCGATAATGTTTTTAATTGAATACAGATGTATCGCTGTAGTGTACAAGTGGGACACCGCTTTGCACCATTTATCTCGATTCATTCCAATTTGTCTCCCTGGCGTGTAGTATACCGATGCCCGTACCGCGACGGTGTATACAAGTGTTCGTGAAACCACATTTCAGTCCACATTGTATTTTTGTGTTGTGTTGAGATATATCACACTTCCTTTCGTGTGTCTCTGTTTGGCCTGTTTGTACTTGCTGGTAGAGAATGCATTAAGCATTTAGCTCGCCAATTGTACCGTTTAATATTGTGGTCAGTAAAGAATAAATAAATAAATATCCCGTCCTTAATAGATTAGAGAGAAAAGAGAGGGATAAACGATGTGAGGTGGTCGTTGACATTTCAGTCCATATTGTATTTTTGTGTTGTATTGAGGTATAGTATATCCCGTTACTAGATCATACCTTTTTCATTTTAAAACCAGGCTTTTGCAAATTCAAATGCCAACCAATTACTGCGTTCTCAATGCGCTGCCATTCAGTGTTCATGTGATGCAAAAATACGGTACCTAATTCAATTCGAACGTGCCTGCACCACGTACGTATTTATACAAGCTCTCTTATGAGAGCTAAACGACAAATGTAAACGGGTTAAATTTTCACATGTCAAAAGCAGAATCGTTCCGTTATTCATACGGGTCAGTTGCAGCCGGGTCATTCCGTGTGACCCAAATTTGTGCCAAAATGTACTGACGGTTCTATTGAATTTTGGTTCACGCGATGACTTATGTCTTATGTACATTGGACATACTGGCGTTTGGATAAAGTATAATTTTTGAAGCACTGAACTGTACAAAAGAGCTTTGGCCGGATAAAAGTTGCTTTAAGTTTTACATTTCTTTGATATTTTATTAAGTTAAACTTCACGAAAACATATACGACTAAACATACTCGTAATGTAAGTCTTGTCCTAAGAGACATTCACATGTGACAGGCGATTAGGTAGTTTAAGAAAATTCTAAGAGAAAATAGAAAATATATTGTGAGGATCGTTAAAGTTGGGAAACAATTCGGGTCAAGAAATAAAAAAAATTGCAACCTGGAAGGTCCTGAAACATGAAACATATTATATGCATTCGCAGTGACTTCGGCGTACAATATACATAATACAATACAATATTCTTTTTTGTGCACACCAAAAAATACGCAACAGACGTTCTTATCACAATAGCATTAATCATATTAATACATAAAGAGTTTCCGTGTGGTAAATCGCGTAAAATCCACGCTGAGTTAGCTTTAAAATCTTAAGATTTATAAGTACCTTTACGAAGCTTTCCTCTAATGCAGGTCGGGCCGGCATAAAAGAGTGGCCGTTAGTTATTCTAGACCATGCACCAAGGGAGTGCTGCTTACAGCTGGCCCATATAAGCCCGTGCCAACTCCCCTTCAATGCATACTTGCTCTAAATCTTGGTGACTTGGTCTACTTATCGCGAAGTGAACACTGTTATGTAAACTTAATTTTTCAGGTATTGTGCTTGCGGTGTTCAATCGGAAATGTGTTAGGAACACTCTTGTGTCTTTCATTCGCAAAGTTAGCTTTACTAGTAATAGAGCTAACTCCAATAAAAGCTATATCTAAATATATATTTTAATTCTATTGATTGCATTTTTATGCGAATTTAAGACATTTCACATTCGCATTACGGGGTGAGATGTATGTTCTGCAGTCAAATCAAATCTCTTAAGTCACTCGCTCAGATACTCTGTTAACGGATAATAAATAAGAACTTTTCTGGACAACAGCAACGTACTCATAGGACCCATAGGCATACAAAATCCAGGAATGGTCCCCTATAGATGCGCCCATGTTTGCAGAATTATTATAGGTATAGCACCTGATACCACGCCCGAACAATCTGAAATAGAAACTCATTTTATAAAACTGTAAAGTTGTTATTACTGCGTATTCCCGTGTGAATGCAAGTTGAATCGAAAAAAGTTGCCAATTAATGACTGGCCTTGATGTAGACTCGTTGCATACAGCGCGCAAAAAATCTATGAAACACGAAAAGCGGTGGGAATATTTTGTATTTTTCTTTCTACTCTTAACCCAGTGGGGGACTAACCCGCTATTTAGTAACGCCGCAGTATTTTTTGTTTGCCCATTCAATTAATTTCAAACGGCGGCCTCAAGGCAATACTGCGGGTGCGGCCGCTTTGCCCCGATGCTTCTCCAAGCGACGACCTTAACCGAGGTGCGGTCCGAATTCTACAGATGTTTTTCTTACGACGTTTGCAACTCTTTCTAGAAGAGTTTTCCCCTTTTCATCTGGGCCCCCCTCTTCGAGAAAAATGTCTTCTCGTTTCCAAGCTCTCCCCTCTGTTCGCTGAAGCAGTAAAGGATGCTAGGGCCTACAAAACTATCCATTCGAAGTTAACTAATGCCCCAACTCGAGAGTCACTAACGGTTACTTAAATCGCTCCTTAGTACAGAATTTGTATGGTGATTCTTTACTTAGGAGCGATTGAAGTAACCGTTAGTGACGCTGAGTTTGAGGGTATATGTCAGTAACGCTTTGAACATTATGTGGGTTTCGAAGGCTTAATAGGCCGGTATATTGCTGGTTTAATTGGGCATCAGAGCGTGCCAGATTAACCCAGTTAAGTGATTTAGGTAGCTTACGTATGTGAGTAAAGGTGTGTTGTATAGTCTAGCCTAGACTTTAAGACCGGTTCGGGTTGCATCGGTATTCATTGGGGATTTGAGCAGTGAAGGTCGCAAGGTATTTTTTATTTAGTACATATTTATGTGTGTTTCATTATTATTTTTAACCGACTTCAAAAAAAGGAGGAGGTTCTCAATTCGACTGTATTTTTTTATGTTTGTTACCTCAGAACTTTTGACTGGGCGAACCGATTTCGATGATTCTTTTTCTAATCGAAAGCTGGTGCCTGTCATGTGCTCCCACATTTTGAACGAGATCTGACAAGTAGTTTTTGAGTAACTTTGAAGTCGGTTATTTTTTGTTAGTAAAATTTTGATTATAGTATGTTCAAAAGTAAAGTTTTATTATTTTATGTGTCTTTTTAAGTTATGGTTAGAGCAGAGTGCTAACTAATTTGATGTTTGTGTAGTTACAATCAAAATACGTATAATAGACAATACTCAGGGACAATATTGTGCCTAAATCAGATTATAATAAGAAGAACGATATTTGATATAGGTAACTGTATTTGTAAGTAGTTCATATTATTAATGTCTGTTTTCCTTTTTGTTCATTTTCAAACCCACGAAATGATTAAATAGCAGTTAAGTATATAAATACACAAACAAAACAAAAACATAGTAGCTACGAGAACAAACAACCACATTATATGTTCTACGAACACATTACAAGCGGTGTTGTTGATATAAAAGTTATTTACACACCACAGCGTAGTTAAATGAACCGTTCGATGCACGTAATATTATAGCCCCCTCGATACAGTGTAATGCATTGGCAGCGTATTATCAACATGATATCGCTTCATCTATATTGTGTTCGTATAATATTTTTCCTGTGGGATGTCTCGTCGCTTGAATTTCCACTTTCCAGGTCGCCTTGGTAACGCTCAGAAAGTAATTCTGGAACACGCGTCTCGAGACATCTTCTAAATGTAATAGAGATCCCTAGGTACAGTCGGCTGCAGAAGTAGCTTAACATTTTAGTACCTTGTCACATTACGTTTCTTGAATTTGTCATAGAGGTTGCTAGGAAACCATCGAAACAGTTACTATTACAAAGTACTATAATGTTAAGCTACTTCTGCGGCCGACTGACCTACGATATATATCCTATACACGGGACAAGTCTCGTGTTAATAAGTTACCTAGTTCTTTCTTGGCAGTTTTTCCAATAGCTAGCAAAAAGCATTCATTAAGTACTAACATATCCCTTAATTGAACCGTCGTATTAGTTTCATCGTCGTATTAGTTCAGTATCGCTGCACGGATCTTTTTCCTTGGGGAAAAAGTGTCCATTAATTTCTCCGTCGTGAATACTTAGTCCTGTCTTTTTAATCCATAATATTGGCTTGGCTTGGCTTCAAGTCATTAATAGTCCATTACAGGGCATGGATATACTAAGTCCTAAAGCTAATTCCACAACGCTTCTCCAGTGTGGATTGGTGGAGTATTATGGATTAAAAACTGTAAATATTATAAGTTGATATTATTTAAATTCGTCAGTCATTCAATACAAATGTGATACAACAAGATTTACGCAATACAAACATGTTAATATATATTAAGTACCTAGAGGCCAACAAAAACAAAACCTTTCATCATTACAGGCTACAGCGTGATAGATTTGGCCCCGTGACAGTTTTAGTCAACAGATTAGTCTCGAATTTCACAAGATTTAGGTACAAGGAATGTTTAGTTTGGCATAGTTTCATACTTTAGTCACAAGAGACCCTCGTTAGCCCAACTCAACCACAACTGAACACTATACAGCTGTCAATTGACCCATAAATAAGCGATACATTACATTCTTGCGTGCAATTTCTGCACAAATATGCAGATTTCTCTCACGACGCAATTGTAAGGTTTTATTGAAGTCATATAACAAGTATCGCGGTAGGATTTTGGTATTGACGTATACATAGTCTGAAATATTATAAACTGACCTAGTAGTCATTAATAATATCCTACGTACCTAGTGGTCATTAATATTTATAATTTCATTATACTTATAAGGTATGTACATATTTCTTTGTTTATGGTGGTCTTTGAACCACCACAACCACCATACGACGTTCAATGTATTGTGAATTATTGTGATATTTGTAATAAGGTTGTGTGGCTGATTGGCTGTAACATATTTATAAAGATACGAAACACAGATTGCGTCCGATATCAAAATATGTAGAACATTTTCATTAATTTTTTTGAAGTGAAAACTTCTGTAGTACGGGGGTGACTTGAAATTTTATGAAACGAAACTGTGGAGACTAGAAATGAGTGGAGACTGACTTGAGTTGAGTTGAGTTGAGTGGAGTTGAGTGGAGTGGAGTGGAGTAGTAAAACCTACAATTATAATCTTCCCGAAATTTTACATTCGTCTCATTATCTTGAAAACAAAATTTTTGAAGGTTTCACTTCTAACATGTGTGAATTGCACACATTTTAATTTTAATACATTGATGATCAATTCGCCTAACACGTGTAACTATCGTAATGATTCTCGCTAGCATTTATCTAAAGAAAATAGATTGCTTTTAATCGCAATGACTATTAGAAAACAATTGACCTATCACACGAATAATAATGCAACTCACCTTTTGAAATGCATCGTTAGTTTTTAGAAAAACTGGATTTCAATGTTGATAAATTTGTCACATGGTTTTTTTTAATTACTTTCATAACTTATGTAACTCTTTTTCTATTTACTTTGATCCCCTGCATAAGCAACATAATTTTAGTATAAATTATAGCCAAAACTCAAGGTTGAATTTTAATTAATTAAATAATGTAGGTATGAATATGCTTAAGTAATAAATATCGTTCGTCATAAATTATATTTAAAATTTGTTTTAGTATAATTATTTGCCAATATATTAAACAGTAAGTTTGTCACGTGATTACGTGAGTGATATATTGAGCACTTTGAGCAGTATAAATTATTATTTTCTTCTATCTAGGGGATTCCTCTGGTGAACAGCGTATACGGAAAAATAAAACATGTTATTTCAGAACTAATAAACGAATTTGTGTTTAGTCTGAATACTGAGATGTTGCCGATGGGAAATTTCAGAGATTTTTTTAATCAACCTAATTGCTTTGAAATGGTTCGGTTTCTATTCAGGCAATGCGCCAGAATGCTGTTTGTTTCATTTTCTTATACATATCTACGTTGTTTAAGTATAGCAGTAATCAGAGACTTGCATTTAAACGTAAGATTGCATAACAGTTTTCTTTCACACTCATACTGCTGGCTAAACTTACGTGTTATGGCATGAATATGAATTTCATTTGCATTCAAGATCCGATAAATATACATGCGTCGCAAAAACATCTGTCCCGGGAATCAAACTTGACACCACTCGGCCGGAAACCCGCTTCTGAAAATATTCAAAAACACAACTGAAAAAACCAAAATGTATTTCTTCCTCATCACAGATAAGAATACTAATACCTTGTTATAATAGAGACTACGTACCTGCACGATTCGTTTTATTTACAGCTCAGATAGTGATGACAAAAGTCAATACGGAGCTCGCAGCATGAAAGATAAACGTCTTCGCGAAATTATATCGTGAAAAGGCTGTATTACGCCACAGATTACACAAGCCGCTGTAATAATAGAACGGGGACCTTGACAGTCGTACAACTCGTGCAATTCACAAACGAGTCACATTAAACATCTATTTGAATTGAAAGTTGGATCGAAGGCTTAGCATAGCGTAGCGCACTTGGCCAACTTTCCCGGTGTCGCAATATCGAATGTAATCAACGATATTTATTTAATTTGTGGCTGGATTCGATGTCGGTGGGGTAAACTGTATGCCAAGATGTGTATGAGGATTACGTAGATGCCAGAACTAAAAAGGGGTAACGAAAGTAATTGAATGATTTATACTTAGCTGAATGTAGTCTTAATTATAGCACAGAAGATATAATAGTACTGAATCCATACTAATATTATAAATGTGAAAGTTTGTTTGTTTGTTTGTCCATCTTTCACATCGCAACGAAGCTGTTATATGGTATGGTTTTTGTGTGTGGAGATAGTGAGGAGGGTGGAGAGTAACGTAGGCTACTTTTTACCGCGGTAAAAAATCCCCATGGGAAGATCTATATTTTGTTAGTTGCTAGATATTTAGTTCCGGATGTTGTTAATAGATGGCGTTAGTAAAATTCATTTGCAAGTATTTTAAGTAAAAAAGTAGAATTTGTAAAAAATCGATCTCTACCGCGGACGCAGCTGCGGGCAAAAGCTAGTTATATAATAGTTAATCGCATCGTGGTCGAGCTGACATATATTTTTTTATATTGTTTAAAAATGAATCATTTGCTTCAAGTATGCGTGCTATTAGGGACGGGTTTCGTGAAGACAAGCGTGGACGGTTTGCTAATTTTATATTATTTTATTTTTTTGTAAGATTAGTTTCTTAATGATAAAACACTGTTGAAGTGTGTTGCTATTAGACAAAGGACCTTGCGAATCAGAGTCGATCCCAGAACCCTCTGTACTACCCAGTTTAATCCGATACACGCGTGGATGGTAAGTAAATGGCACTCTTTTTATAGGATCACTTATAAAATGTTGCAGATTTGTGTTCATCGAAGACGAAGCTTTCGAGGTAAGGGAATTTTATAGGCGACCTTGTACCTACAGGTACTTACAATGAAGAGTCCATCTTTGATTCAATTTTAATAAATTACATAAATTACACATTCATACCGTAGCTAACTTATGTTTTTCACTTAAATGTCTGCTCGGCTTGGTAATCGAACTAGGGACCCCGCGCTTCGCAGGCAAGGGCAATTAACAACTACAGGCTCATACACCACATAAATGATTTCTAGTTCCTTTTGAAATATCATTCACCACACGAGTGACAGTATTATGTACCACAGCAATCATGCTTTACGAGTGTGTGATTCACTGCAATTATTACGTTGGTAATATTGTCTATTGTTTTCCAAGTTTATGTTATTACCATGAGTATTGTCCTTAATACAGTAGGTACAAAACAATAGATTATGTTCAATAGACATAAATACATCTTTGTATCTATTAATATATCTAGCTAGGAGAATATTTATTTGCTAATCGGGGATTGACCGAGTAGGATTTCGTACAGATATCTGAATGGAAATGTAATGTTATTACCAAAAAATGGAATAACAGTATAGTTCCTACGTCTTTCTCGTCAGAGTCTACTACATTTAGAAAAGGTTTGGACTGACATTACCACTGAGCTGTGGAGATCCATTGGTTCTTGTTACTGAGATTGACGTATCCTTTGAAGCAAAGTTTGGCACTTATGAAATTACTGACAGCGTTCACCTGTCTTTCAATACCAATCGTTTTAAATACGAGTACGATCGCTAAGGATTGACACACATGAGATAGGGCTTTAAGTGTTCTTCAATTATAATTGTTTTTATAACACATCGTTATTCGGTACATACCTCAAAACTGTTACAAGTACGAATTATTACAAAACGAGTAGGCGTCGACAGGTCAAGTTGCTAACATTTTTTATGATTAATCCAACGGCTAGGTGAGTATTTCACAGCTAACGTTTTTATTAGTCTAAGAAGTCCACCTTGCACGTTTCAATCAAACTGATTAATTATTTTAGCAATCGATTAGTTGATTACCTACATAGCAATGAAAGTGAAATGTTATTTAGAAAGTGAAACGGCCCAAAATATTAAAGGCAAAAAAAGGTGTGTACTATTAGCAGACTACTGTCAGTCATTTCAAACTTTTTTTTTGTTATATGATACTGGAGAAAGAACAATTACTAGGGCAACATAAATATTACATAAGAGCCATACCTCATCAGGACGCTTTGGCGATGTCTCCGGCCGGCTACATTCTACGTCGTGGCTGTCAGTCAAGCTAAATATTTCGCATTGAAATGTAAACCTAACTGACTTCAATTCTTTCAATACAAAAGTTATGAGATCCTGGTGAGTACCATTATCTGTCGTTATCCCAATTCAATAGCGTGCTATTTTTTCTTGCGATCCTTTGTTTTGGTTTGGTATTCATTTTATTCTCATTTATTTTGGTTGTATACAATATAACTTTAAATACAGAATAACCTCTCTATATTTGTAACTCTTTAAGAAACAGAAGCTTTTCTCCTTTAAATAACTTTACGTTGGGTCTCGCGTGGGTGAAGAATGAAATTCTCTTCGGACTTCGAAGGAAACTTAAAGAAACGATCAAAGTGTATATAAAATTCCATTAGCGGAGGAAACCGCAAAGTGAAAAGGATAGGAGTCGTGTTCTTCGTTCCGCACTTACCTCTTGATTAGATGAGGGACCGATGTCGTGCGCAGCCTTTTGAATTGTTGATTAAGTGAACTAATGACGCCATGATGTTCCGCTTAGCTCCAGTTCGAGTAAGAGAAGTTTGTAGGATTGTTTAACCTTCACGAAGAATTTAAATAAATAAAGCCTGGCATTTGTGTTGTGGGAGTCACGACCTTTGTACCGCGTCATGGCTCCTATAAATAAATTATTTTTATATGCTTCTTTATCTCTCACGTATATCAAAGAAAGCACCTTTGCAATTTTCTGTGTAAAATACGTAAAGGTTATTACAGCAATGCATATAGAGATATATTATTTTTGAAGTGAAAACTTCTTTAGTACGGGGGTGACTTGAAATTTTATGAAACATTATTATTATTTTTCTAACACGTGTGAATTGCACACATTTTAATTTTATCTACGCAGTGTGGGTTTTAACTTTTAAGTTCACACATATATCAGTTAACAGTTAACACCTTGCATATTTGTTGTTCTTTAATATTGAAAGTTCAAATAAGCTAACTTAGCTAGGGTGTAAGAAACTCCAAGTCAACCTCTGCTCTTGGTGCACCCGGTTAATGAATGGACGATGCTGTGGGGAACAGACCCTTCAGTGAGAAGTTGATGGGTTCTGTACCACCCAGTTTATCCCGACTGCACTCAAGTGGTAGGATGTTTTATCCACCTGTCTACTATGACTCTACTTCTAGAATCAATCGTCAAATGCTTTACATTTTGCAGTTGCTTTGTCCGAAAGCCAGTATTAAGCAAGTCCTTCGCTTTCTTCCGGTTTCTAATTTCTTTCGACCCCTTACCATCACGTGATCCGTCTATAGGTATGTTTATTCGCACCTCAAACAAATAACGCTTAACAAACAACTTCGATCCGAAACCAAACATTTATCTGATACATGATATCTGTTATGTTCGGATCGAACTCAGGAACCATCGTTATCCATTTGTGCAATAAACTGTCACGCATATGTCTTTCAAACCGGTGTGTTGTGAATCCTTCGTGCGTCTAGAGTGTCTACTGAACATACCCGTAATTCAAGATTAACTCGTATTTAAGGTCGGCGTGAAGGACGCGATACGATTCCTGGGGGGCTTGAGAAGCAGTACTTAGTTTTATTCCTTGGGAAGGCATCGGCAATGTCTATATGGTATTGGTACTACTGGTGTGCATAGGTGACGGTTACTTCTTGCTGGTACCTCGTTTGCTAGTTTAACGGCTATTAAACGACCAAAAAAGGAGGTTCTCAATTCGACTGTATTTTTTTTATGTGTTACCTCATACATTTTTACTTGGTGTACAGTTTGGATGATTCTTTTTAAATTCGAAAGCTAGTGCTTGTCGTTTGGTGCCATTTAAATTTGATCGAGATCTGAAGATTTAGAAGAATTATGTTAGAAGAAAGAGTGGATGGATTTTGTCGATACCTTTATGCAGGATAAGAAAGGTCTATATTCTGCAGTGTATCCCATTTAAAGTGATATTATGCGGACATTCAACTAGGCCTTTGTCTGCAGCGATAGTTTACACAATCCGGCGCTTGGCTGTCGCTCCCCGAATCAATAAGAAGTGCCGTGTTAGGAATATTTGAGATAGAATTTGGCAGAGGTTATTGCTCGGCGTGCCAGGAAGGCTTTGTTCTACACGAGTGAGTGCTGACTGCTGATGACGGACTGATAAGTGATAAGTGCTTGTTGACGGTGTTCATTGCTGTTTGTTTCTCTGTTGTATTAAATAAATTGAGTTCGTCGGATAAATGAAAAGATAAATGTGTATAAACACAAATTACGTTCAATTTAGTTGAAACTTTTAATTAATTAACAAAGGAACACCTACGCGGTTACCTTATCACAAACCATATAAGTTAGCAAACCATAGTAGCTACAAGTATGAAGTTGTTCTAGGTACACTTGAACTGAAATTGAAATGAACAATTTTTATTCAAGTTTCGATGAGGTTTCGCGAATACCTTTTGTAAATTTGATTAACTAGGTCATGAAGGTTTGCTCAGGTCAGGGATAAAAATACTATACATAAAGTCGTAGTAATGTATTCATCGATTCTTAATAGGTAGATACGTTCGCAAAATAAAAGTGAGAAATAAATGAACATTGAAAGATGGACTTTCCGAGACGTTAAAAATATTTCCTGCTTGCAGTTCTGTGTTTCCCAAAGTTTTAAATTAATACATACTTATATGGATTGATTCCTGTTTTCTTTCAATTATTCAATATGCTAACTCTACTTGGAAAATCCAATGTATGAAAAAAATCTTAACTATTGTCTTTCGCACGTGAGGTTTTTCCGATTGTTACGTGTGCATGAAATTTTTTTTTGGGGATTTCTGGTGTTTACACGTGTATGGTAATACATGTAATTATTTAAAATAAAGAGAATAACATTTTAGGGAGAGAATAATTGTTTTAAGAGGACGAAATAATTTTCTTCTTATCTCAAAACTCTTATCTACCCTGTTAGTTTTAAACTGCGGGTAGTTGAAAAAAATGTTTTAAATAAGAATTATATTGGATACTATAAATATAAATAATATTATCTTTGTTTATTTAACCGATCTCGAAAGGACGTTGTTTCACGGTACGAGAAAAAACTTTATCGCCTAATTTGTTACAGGAAAGGACCCGTTGAAAATAAATGTATCAACATTTTTATTGGCGACCGTTCAACTTTTTTCGTTAGGATTTTCCCATTTGGACGAAGAAATGATACTTAAATTGTATCCGGCTGTACCTAGCTTATTCCGGTTGATTTATTATTATTTGGAGGTCACTGCGATTAGACTCTACTTTCGTAACTTATTTGGCAATGTCATAATGTTTTATTTTATCTTTTACGATTAATATGACTGAAAATTGTTAAATATTGTAATTTAAAATTGTTGGAAATTAAATATTTTAATTAATTAATTATTTTAAATTGTAAATTAAATTAATTACCAGTCCAGCACAAAGTCAGGGTCACTAAAGGGTCTCGGCGTTTTGCAGTTTGCTTCGGACAGACAGACGGACAGACATGACGAAACTATAAGGGTTCCGATTTTACCTCGGAACCCTAAAAACCGATAGACACCGTATCGACTACTTTTGCTTGTATGTATTTGGATTATAATTATATGTATTATGTGTAATATTCTTATGTTTTTCACGACTGTTATTGTGCTTGCTTTGATCTACTTTCCTTGACGACGTCTCTATCTCTTATATTAATGCGATTTTAAACTATGAATTACATGGCTTATTGTATTACTTATCTGTAGCTCGAGCACGAATATTTGCGAGAGAGTATTCGTATGGTTAACGTAAGCAATTTGTATGGCATTTTTTCAAAAGCGCCCCTATCGTGCGTAATGGTGGCCACTCACGGTCAGTCCATCGCGTCAAATGGCGTGATATACAGCCAAAATTTGATCGTGAATGTGAAAAACTGATGGCGTGATTTAAAAAATTTGTATGTCCAATCGCGCCATTTTGACATATGTCGTTTGGCGTGGCTCCAAAAATGACGCGATGGAATGACCGTGAGTGACCACCATTCATGGTACTAAAATGCCATACAAATTTGACAAATTGCTTACGTTAACCATACGACTACTTTCTCGCAAATATTCGTGCTCGAGCTACTGGTAACAGTTGTTACATATCGTCTTGTAACTACAACGCATTACTAATATGTCAATGGAAATTAAATATTTATTATATCGACAGCAAATAAATAATAACGCTTCAAACTCATAGCCCTCTTGAATTCCCTGGGTTGTAGGTGCCATGGACCACACACTAGGGGGGAAGGAGGGGAAGGGGGGTTTGCTACGTGCGTAATCGACTAGGAGTGTGTATTTGTTTGTGTAAACAAGTGTTAATAGTCTAACCAAAGTCTTGGAAGTTTGCCTGAGGCCTCGCTCAAACCATAGCAAATTGACTGATTCGTCGTAACTTCAATGAACGGGACTCGGGAGGTTCCATGAAGGTTTTATTACTAGCGACTCTCGACTCGACGGGACTGCACTAGTAACTGCCCTCGCTTCGGGAAATGTCTTACAATTAGTACACAGTGTGTACTACACACAGTATTTATTTATTTGTTTACTGCATCAACAAAGTTAGCACTTGCACATGCACACATAGATAAAAGCTAAAACAAAAAGGTAAGTGTCACTTCAATAATAGACGCAAAAAATGTTATTTTTTTAAATTGACGTAATTATCTTTTTTATTTGTGGCCAGATTGAAATAAAATAAATAGGTACTAAATGTTACCCAAAACTATAATACTTCAGTGAAAAGGAACTCCATAAAATCGGTTAAGCCGTTTCTTAAATTAACCGAAACAAAAAGCACAGACAAAAACAAAAATTCTAATAATCATTATTTTGGGATTTATTGCGTAAATAATTAACCCTGATAAGAGATATTCGCAAATATCTTTCATGTAGAGCCATCGATCAGTTAAGCACATTTTTATTTTATGTATGATGATGATTATAATGATGAGGCCGGAAATAAATTATAGGTAGAAGATCATGAAGCCAATGACAACAAAGCATCATCGACCACGACCACTCTGTCAAGAGTGAACGACTGAGGAGGAGGAGAAGATGATTATTTTATTTTGTGAAGACAGAAACATGTAACATGGCTGATTGTAAACTTGATAGAGTGGTTATACAGCAGAGCAATGCAGACCTGTTCCGGCTGTTCGTGAGGTTGTGGAGAAGTACCTACTCGTACTCGTAGCACAGAAAGATAAAATATTAAATTAAATTTTATCACAGTAAAGGAATACGTTCATCCTGTGAAGATCAAGTTTCTACAAAAGTAAAAGTAGGTTTACACAAAAATACGTTGAAATTGTTAAAAGTTATTGTAATAAGTTAGATAGTTTTTACTTCACTGAGGAACCACTTGCACTAATTCAAACGTCTGACTGTCAATTACTATTTATAATTTTATTTACCTGTTGTTTAAACATTTTCACAATACCTCTGCGTTCATGTTCGCGAAGTACCAGGAGCTCATAACAAAGCGTAGGTATTTGTAACCGGTCGCCAACATTTTGTACAGTCGAGTTGTTCGCACGGCACACTACAGTATGTATTGACGACGTCATTCGTTATATTACCTTTTGTAGAGTATCGCGAAGCAGAAGTACGTGCGCGCAGACCGGTAAGACACAGCTTACCTCCTGCTCTGTCATGTTCTCCAGGTACTAAGACTTTCGACAAGGATTCAAAAAGGACATAAAGAGTCTTTTAAATTTTAATAGTTGGTGCCCGCTATTTATTTCGCTTGGGCCCAATTGTCGACTATTCTGAAAAATTTTAAAATTCAGTTACGAATAGAATCACAATATTTTAAACAAATCCGACTCTTTACGGGATGAATTTTCATAAATCCCTTCCCCAGCACCTTAAAGCACTCTGAACAAAATTTCACGATTCTAGCAACTGGTGATGCGTTGACTGAACTTGGCTGGCAACAATTTTTTTCTGCTAATTTTTAATTTATTTCTAAATTCGGTTACTGATTATCCACTTACATAATTAGTAAAATATAGAGAAAAATAAATACATAGAGACAGGATAACGTTTTATAATTAGTGAATCTCTACCGCTATGACACCGAATTCTTTATTGTTTGCTAATTTTGCGTACTGGCTTCAAACAAAAAAGGTGGGAACATACATTTGATAACACAAAGGTGGGAAATATAAAAAGTAGGATTTGTGCAGATAAATAAAGAATAATTAACATGATTTATCATTGCATTTAATATTTTTATTTTGATAGCTTAACTAGGTTGTTGCAAAAAGGCTGCGCCAGGTACGGTATCGAACTGATCTTTGATCAAAGTGAAAAAATAAATTTTAAATTATTTTATTTTATTAATTTGCGGACGCCTGGTTTCTAAATTCAAATTTATGCAGCGCCGCGCCCGCTGCCGTGACACTGGCCGTAAAAATATATTTGCAATGGTTTTAAAAATGGACCGGTTTTTGGACGATTTCAATGCGCGATGTCAAGTACCTCTGCAAGTAACATTCGCGCGATTGTCAACTTGTTTTGTTTCAAACTCGTTGAAAATTACTGATACAGAAGGGAAATGTTTTTGGTATTGTTATACTATTTTCTATGACTAATTTGTCGAGTGTGGTGTAGTTAAGTAAGAATCAGACTTAGCTTTTATTCAGATTTTTTCATTTAAAATTTGGATGTTTATATGTTTGCAAAACCACTCTTCCACAGGAAAAGCGAGCGGGAGTCTAGTAGTAAAATAAACTAAAACAAACTAGGTACGTGATGATAACACTCATATTCTTACTCTGTGGGATGATAATCTAAAATAGTCCGTTTCATCATTATGAAGGCTAATTAGACTTGTAATCTATTCATCAATCTATAAAATAATGTTTAGATTAGAGTGTGAATAAATAAATATTAATTAACGTCATAAATCTAGTATATGTTCTCCGTTAGCATATCCTATTAGTAGACTGTACTATCACTTTATTAGAGAGTGGGTAGAAAGGTCAAGAGTCAGAGAAATCTTAGCAAATTTATACTAAGTAACAATGTCACAGTTAGTGGTTACACCCAATAAGATAATGGCTCATAAGTCATAGCATAGTCATCATTGTATAAAGTTCATAACAGCTTTCACAATCCAAAGCGATAGACTTGAGCATCTGTTGTTCTAAGTAAAGAAACGATTTCAACAGTGGGAATGATATAAGATCTTGCAGATATTCAGTCGTTCTCAGCAAAATCAATCCACAATCCTCAAGTCAGTCTTTGATCTTTGTCTTTGATCTGAATTGTATGGTTTACGTTTACATAGCGTATTATTATACCCGCTTGAAATGATTGTCTTTAATTTATTGAGCTGTTTTATTAATCAATCAAAATATGGTTTGAGAGCCCGTTCTTTCGTTTTTCTTCTTTCTTTCTTTCTTGGCCGGCAAAGCATCAAAGATGAGGATTGAACGTCACTCAGAGCGAATTACGTCACGTCTTAGTTAGTAATCACCAATTATATGTTGCAGTCCAAACGAAGACGTCACACATAAAGTATAACATTTTTAATTATAATTGTTTACATTCAATACTTTATTTCTTTGAATAGTTACATTACATTACGTCACTTACAACAATAGCGTTGTCGTCGTCGCGAATAGATACTAACACAAAACCCATAGGTGATAAGTTAAACACAGCGATTAACGTGAATATCATAATTAAATTATAGTATAATCCATAATTACTGGCTGTCATCCACATGTTAACTGTGACGTATAATTAATTATGGGCTGATGTAAGCATTGCCTTGTCAGATAATTATATTGTTTATTATATAATAAATATTTATTATTTATCAATTTAATTTGTACCGTGGATACTGCATGGCATGATGCATATTATACATAGTAGCGGTACAGTATAACCACAAAGTAGTGAGACATCGTCGCCCATGCTGCCGTCCTCAAGCTAAAAGGCGGCTAAATGTCATCTGGTAAATTTTTACTTTATTAACAGTTTTGATATTTTTTTGACCTTTAGTAATATTTAAGTTCAAAAAAAAATATATATCTTTTGAGTTTGACATAGTATGACAACATTAACAATTGTTTTATAGAGAATCACTAGCACGATTTCAAAATAATCATGCGTTTTTTGGCTCTACCTCAAAAACTGTTTTTGTCACTTAACCGCCTTTTAGTTTGAGGACGGCAGCATGGACCATATGGACATCAGTGATACGAAAGCCATAACAGATGTGCTATAAGTTTAGTAAGAAGAGATGTGAAAGGAACTCTATTTATGTGCCACTGTTGAACTAAGTCCCTTTGAAATTAGAAAGCTTAATTATTATGCTCCCAAGAAAATCGTTTTTTAAATATGACTATCATCTAAATAATAGTTACTTATTGCAGTTATTGCAAATGTTTTTGTCTCAAGCGAACTAAAATTCGAACCAGATCGTCAGCATTTTCTTTCGAATGGTCAGTTGTTATAAGCCCTAGAGGTCTTTACAGCTTCACGCGTACAGTTAATTAAATTTCTCTAACATTTCCTTCGGAAAACATTAAAATATAACATAGTTTAGTTAATGCCGGGACATTATGCGCAGTTATTCATAAACCGGTATAAGAGTATTTAATTGCGAAGTCAGAGTCGGGCGGGTGTCGGAGTAATTCGAAGTTTATGCCTGCATTTATTATAATATAATGTGATGTGCAGTTTGTGCCGGTGAAAGATTTTTTTTTTATTGTGTTTATACTTTGCGAATCAGCGTTTGACGCTGCGTGGGGCGTTTAGTTCGGAAGCACTTTCTTTCTTTTTCTTCTCTCTTACTTGGCTTGCCAGCCACGCATCAGTGATGCCTTTGGTGTTGCTGATGTCCATGGGCGACGATAGCCACTTACCATCAGGTGGATCGTTTGCTCGTTTGCCGGCTATTTACATAAAAAAGTAGGAGCTAGTAGTAATGTACTCGTAGTTGTAGAAGTAGGAGGTAAGTAGGTTTGTTATAAGTATCGCAACTTGATTAATAATATATAGCGTACAATAAGAATAATAACGTTTCACACTCATAGCCCCATACTGTCCCCTGTAGGATGCCCTGTGTCGTCGGTGCCATTGACAACTGGGAATCAAACCCAGGACCCTTGGCGCGGCGATCCGGCATGGTAAACATCGCGCCACATAGGTCGTCATTCTAAGATAGTTAGATTCTAAGTTAAACTGGAAAAACTGAAGTATTTTTTCATTCTAGGCCAACATCGGTAATCTTTATTCATCTCATAATTATTTGGAAAAGAAAGTTTAAATATTTGGGAGTAATGTTCACAAAATAGCATACAATTTGTAATTTTTCTTAATCGCAAATTCGACAAACGATCATCATTAGTTAATCTTCCATTATCATGAAATAAAAACCAAAGTAAATCCAAAGTTGGAGTTTTTCGTCGGAGTCCATTACGCTAATGATTGAACGCCTACGCCGTCAAAATGCTAGTGGGAAGGTGTACTGTTAGATAAGAAATAAGAGTTTTTCTTTTTCATTATTTTTACCTAAGGTTGTTGTTACAGTGCATGCCGGGTTATTGCGCTATCACGTGACTGCTCTACGCTTCTGAAAAAGTTACAAATGTTATCGTAACTATTTCTATCACAGTTTTAGTACCTATAAAGTTCAAAAGAGGTTATTTAATGCCACCAAAAATGTCATCATATAAGCACTATAGGCTATAGAGCAAGAAATAATTTAATTAGCTTAGTGAGCCTATTCCGGTCTTGACTAATGGCTTGGTAATTAGTGAATGCCTACGATATTTAGCAGACGTTGCCGATGAAGACAGGTGATTTATTGTATGGAAATAGATTTTCTTTAGGAGCCCTGCCTCAGCGGGAATTTATGGTGACATCGCTGGTAATATTTTGTACTGAAAATTAAAACGCGAAAAAAGCGATTTACTTTTATTTTGCGACATATTGGCCGCGTACATTTCCATCAAGTTATTTGACAGTGGCCATGCCGCCAGAGCATGCTAGTGTGTAGGATTGTCGATTTTTATTGTGCAAATATGACGCTCCGGTCTGCTCTTCTCCGCTTTGATTGTATCTGCCCTTAAATCGGTAAAGTCTTATTTAAAGTAATCCAGGATAAGGGGACATTTTAGCTACACTGCCGTCCTCAAGCTAAAAGGCGGCTAAATGTCATCTGGTAAATTTTTACTTTATTAACAGTTTTGATATTTTTTTGACCTTTAGTAATATTTAAGTTCAAAAAAAATATATATCTTTTGAGTTTGACATAGTATGACAACATTAACAATTGTTTTTATAGAGAATCACTAGCACGATTTCAAAATAATCCTGCGTTGTTTGGCTCTACCTCAAAAACTGTTTTTGTCACTTAACCGCCTTTTAGTTTGAGGACGGCAGTACACTACACATAAAGTTTGGTGTTTTAAGGATTACATTAGAGGACTTTGAACCAGAGACCTAAATGTTTACTTACGAGTGGACAGCCAAGATAAACGAACATCTCTACAATAAAAACTTTATTGTACATACGGTGTGGCGGCCGGTCGCGCGGTCGGCTGTCCAGACATTAGGGCCGTTCACAAATTCACATGCGATGTGTCCACTGCTTTATCAGTAACAAAAGACACAAAATATGACGATTTCAAATGTTGAGTCCATATTTTATGTGATGAGTAGGCCTTTTGTACAGTTTTTACGGATCTGAGACCATCTACGAATTCAGTTAATGAAATGCGAAGAAATAATAATACTATTGCTTATTGCATGATATTTAATCGTTATAAAATTGTATATTGAATTTTCTATTAAGGAAATAAAAAGGCTTTAATCGTTATAAAATTGTATATTGAATTTTCTATTAAGGAAATAAATTATAATGTGAAGAAAATGTGTTGAAAGTAAGAAATAAAGTATAAAAACATATTTACTCTCTCATACACATATGGCATTTATATGTTGGTTTAGTTGGTTACGATAAGTATATCATATATTATACCTAAGCATACCAACATAGTATGTATTATGTTTTATAGAGCTCATGATAACCGAAAGCGCTATAATATTTACTTCAATAATGAGTTATTTACATTTTAAGTAGAAGCTAATCAACAAATTAATGTGTTCTTGTATCTGTAAATTGGTTTTATCTTGCTTTTTTGTTATGTCCAAAGATCCGAGTGGCCGATACAGGCCAGCTTTTTTTAAAGTATTGCGACCAAAGGGCGTTGAAAGACGATCTAACAGTTTCTAAAAATGCTAGGACTTTTTCGATTTTGAGATGGTAACCCTAACTATAAAGAAGTGCCTAGTAGACCGGTTATACCTGGTCTAGACATACAGTATGGCCTCTCGTAATATAATAATAAATTTCTCTGATTTTCTCCTGATTCATCAATTTGCATCCTTCAATGTTGTCTGAAGGAGCATTATTAAGGTTTGTTGTTTCCAATTTCCTAAAAAAATACATACGATGATAATTTAACCTTGATGTTGTTTACTTGATCGTTTGTCTGGTACCTACCTATTAGAATATAATACGGTTTTAAGTAATGTTACGTTTTATTATAAAGAGAGAAACGTGAATCCGAACCATCCATACGATTCCTATCCAAGGATAAAAACAGGACAGACAACGTCAATTACATCGGTAGGTCTCTCCTTTAAATGCACATTACTGAGAATAGCAATAGCAATAATAATAAGATCTTACAGTTTGTCAACAAGATATTATAATTAAAATAATATACTACAGCTGGCTTTGTAGCATATCACTTACGAATTACGATTAATGGTAAGATACTGACACTATTAATACAGATTTTAGCCCACCGGTTAGAACGTTGGTCTCCCGAACGAAGGGGCCCGAATTCAAATCCTCGCACCTCTAATTTTCAAATATTATGTGCGTATTTGAAATTAATTATCACTTGCTTCGGTGAAGGAAAACATCGTGAGGAAATCTGCACACCTGAGAGTGCTTTATAATGTTCCCAAAGGTGTGTGAAGTCTACCAATTCGCACTTGGCCAGCATGGTACATTATGGCCTATATTATACCCTCACATTGTGAGAGTTGTTGCTTTGCTTTTTACTTAAAAATCACATGACCTTCCAAACTCAATCCTGCCTATTCTCCTCTTAAGACCGATTCATAACACTATGGAACACTCACACAGTTCCTATTTCCTAACCAATGTTTCGCTTGTTCCAGTGTATGAAAGCGTACGTGGAGTTCGAGGTATGCAACGGTGCGTACGAGGTGTCCTGTCCGGACGCGCGCTGCGCCACCGCCGCCGCCATGGCGCTGGACGAGATCTCCGCGCTCGTGTTACCCTCGACCATGGAGAAACACCTCAAGTTCAGGCTTAATCATGGTGAGTAGAGACGCAATGATGATGACAACTACGGCAACAATCACGACAATAGCAACAGCAAAATTATACGTTACCTACTGTACATATTAACGCCCAAATTAATACACGACAACGACCGTTTGTCGTCGCCATTGTTGGTGATAACAACAGTAACGACAGCAAAAGTTAATCCTTCGCTCACTCGCCAGAAATTATCTTTGGTTGGCCTCTAACCTTTCCATCAATTCACTGGAGTATGCTCTATGCCTCCTCAGTTATTAGTCGTTTATTGGATAGTTACATATGTGCCCTGTCGTTGGCCATTAATGGGTTTAAGCCAATGACTGAGTAGTCCCTTGTGAAACTGCTAATCCATGTGTATTAGTTGAAAATAGTCACCATTTATGATCTAATCTTAGAACTGTCCTGACACTAAAATATTCCATGAAAACGGAAAACCCACTGGTATGCGAAGGTAGAAGGGCGCATTCGCTCTTACGCTTCAAGAGGTTCATTAAGGGCTAGTTATACAAGCTCCACGATAATTGAATCATATGCTCCATCGCCAACGTACGTGCGCCGATTTAATATTAATATAAGTTAATGAACCGTTCTATCTCAGTATTCTCACTCCCTAGAAGCAAGAGGGTTCAGACTCACTTCAAAAGGCTACAAAAAGTTATGTTTGAATATGATTCACTTAGGATATTTCATACCTTGGTATTTATTATTCAGCACAAAATATTGTTACGTAAAAATAGTCACGCATGAAGCTCAGAAATAACTCGGCCAGGACGCCAGAAGTGACCTTTGATATTAAAAGAAGATCTCTTTTTAGAAACTGTTTTATCTCACAATGAAGTTTGTAATAAACTCATTTAGTTTCAACTCTTAAATGTAATATTCATCATGTATACCATTTATCCCCAAACTGTGGATACCCACGCACAGTCGACCCAGAAATATTTGTAGGCTTCTCTTAAAGCGAAAACTAATGGCCGAAGACACGATCCGTTTACAAGCAATTCATCCACAGTAGACATAAAATGAGTTACTGCTGTATCTCTTCTCCATAGACGGCAAAAGACTTTCTTCCTTCCTCACTCTTCTTTCTTGGTAGGAAACGTATCGGTACTATCGGTACACCAAAAGTGCTTTGGTGTGGCTGAGGTCCATGGGCGTCGTCAGCCAATTACCATCAGGTGGATTTGACAATCCACTCGTTTATCGGCTTGTTACATAAAAAAGGTTCCTACAATCAATGCTTAAGATATTCATACCGTTCCCTTTTAAAGAATATGGATTTTATTTACTTATATTTTATAACTTACATTTTATAAGCGATGAAGATTTTTAAAAACGTTAGAATGAATCATTTAATAGTTTACAGATATTTCAAAGTGGTCTCGACTACTCAAACTATGTTTGACGATCTCCTTGTGATGGTAAAAATGCTCATATTTAAAAAAAAAATCTCATCTCACAGAAAATACTTATGTTAACTCATTGTTGACGACAGATTAAATTTAAATAAAATAATGAAGTTTTTATTCAAAAAAATTGGTATCTAGTGGATGATGCGCCTATTTTTCATTATAAAGCCTTTGTACTACGAATGAAATTAATGTTCATTTTCTCGAGTTTTCCTTAACTCACTTCAAAGGTTTCTATAAAAGAGGACTGTTTAATGAGGAATATTGTTATTTCAAAATTATAAACTGAAATTCGTGGAAGTTCAGTCTCGATTTATTTCATTTTACAAGGTTTCTTACCCAAAGGAACTTTCGAACAACCTGCAGTCCTGTAATACCTGTCCTACACGTACCTATCATTCTTAAACTCTGTAAATGGTTGTCTACAAACAGAGTGTGAACAAATGGGTTAAAAAGTTTCCAACCAACCAGACAGCATGAAACCAAATACCTAAAAATTATACATGTTGTGGCCTCTGTATAGACAAAAATAGATACTAAATTTTCAAACTAATGATAGGGTAAATTAAACCCGTAATCTTCCAGTATAACATTATATTTAATATGTGGCTCATAGTACAAACTCTCAACTTAAGTAATTATGTTTTTCAAAAAATAGCATAACTCCTCCATGATTGAATCACAGCCGAGTCGCTTGACGATTAACATGTCGGAACGTCAAGTCATTACAAAACTTGTATTTTATCTAATTACTTTAAATTACAATAAAACAAATGCGAATTATTACAACAAATTAATATTAGTTATAAAATAACAGTGCTATTGATAAACTTTTCAAGAACAAACTGTTTTGAGGAATTAAACGACATTTTGATTATAATTTCCGGTATTCGATATGTCATTTTTGCCACAGATTAATATTAAGCAACAGAACATCATAATCAGCCTATTTTTACTTTACTTTAAATAGCTATGTAAATAAAAACAAACAATATATTACAAGTGAAATAATACATTTTCTAACAGTCGGCCATCCTGAATTTTTTTGCCTGACCTCAGGCACTTCGTTTACAAATTATCTTATTTTATTTTACAAGATATTAAATCTAAAAAGATCTATAAAAAATTTCTGGACAGCAATGAGAGAAAAAAAACATTACGACAATGTAAACAAATGTTTCACTTTTCTAAATTAAATAAGAAAATCTGAATGACTAATTTTACTGAAAATATAAAATTAAATTAAATTTACTTTTACTCTACTGGACATGGCAATTCTATCTCATACTTCAGTTACTTTTACATTTCGGCCATCCTTTACAAATTGAATGTCCTCATTCAAACTCATTGTCTTCGATTTTCACTACACTTATATCATAGCAATAAAGATTTATTTAGAACAAAAACAATTTTACAAATTATAATAATATGTTCGTAAACACTGGCTATAGTATCAACCGTGTTGCCACTATTTACGCCAACCTCGGGGTACAATGTTTCATTATTATTAAGATACAATATTATGTTAAATTATTAATAAATTAAAATATTACTAAAACCGAGATCATAATTAATTATTCTTTAATCAGTATCTTCGTAACATGCGGTGTATCGCGTTCACGTAGGATCTAGCATCTTGGCAGCATAATACAGCACACAGCATGTCCTTAAAGCTACACGACGGTTCATCATTAATGGTTGAACAAGTTGTTATTTCTGAAATACAAAATATGTTATGAATATAGATTCTTAATTTAATTTAAATCCCAATACAGACTGTTAGATAGCAATTACTTTACTTTCTTCTTTACAGGTGGGTATTACAAAATTATAATTGGTAATGTCAAAAAAAAGAATCACAAGTATTTATGTCATCAATTCCTGCTTTTACAGTTATCAAAAAGATACAATACTATTATTATTAAAATAACAAATAAAATGAGATGTAGTTTTTTTTTTTTGTAAGACAATTAGTCATCAAATGCTGGCTTTCTACTGCGCTCATTAATCAATATGAGACAAACAGCTGATGACAATGTATCTACTTATTTTGATATTCCTCAAAGATACAGCAAGTGTACTTTGAACTCTTGGTTAGTGAATGAGGTGTTATTGTAAGAAGTCTAAATAGCAATGAAAACAATACTCCCCGGGTTGTGTGATGTCGAGAATTCAAATTCCAGGGACAGTTTCAACCAGCGACGAGGTGGAGATTCGCCGATGGAGTCTTTTTGCTCTCCACAAATCTTCATTTTTCATTTTCCATCTTCATTTTCATTTTTCATTTACCGCGTACACGCTCAGGGTGTATCGGCCTCGCCAGTTACCGCGTGAACACACACAGGGTGTATCGGACTCCTGGGCCATTATAATTACCGCGTACACGCTCCGGGCACAAAACTCCGGGTGTATCGGCCTAGCCAGCTACCGCGTACACACGTCCTTATTGGGGTGTATCGGTCTCCTGGTGCATAATCTTCATGAAATACTGCATTATCGGCTGCTAGACGCCATCCGTCGACCAGGAACGGACAGTCGCTGCACCGCGGCACCGCTGCACCGGCGCCGGCGTGATTCCCGATTTCAGCAAGCATAGCATTCGCCACAGGTACACCCAGGTAGATAGTCCAGCAAGTTATCTTAAAGAATTCAGGGGTGTTATTACATGTATGTAATTAAATTCATAAATATTTATGTATGGGAACAGTCTGGATATCAGTTATTATGCTAAGGCAATCAGTTATAGACCCAATGGAAAAAACAGAATAGGTACAATAAAATATTATAACTGACATTACAAATTAATTATATTCCTGTGACGTATTTTATTCCTGGGACATCCTGGCATAATATAGCATCGTATATATTTAAAAGGATGCCCCAACAACGGAACAATGTGTTAAACTCATTTTTTTTAAATAAATCACTTTCATACGTTTGTCGAAAGACTCCCTTTCAAGCCCAAAACGTCTCACTTCTATCACATTGTCACTCAGATTCAAATATATACACACACACATATACACTCGCGTGCACGCAGCACACACGACATAGTTATTTTATTATAGTATTAGTAGTTCAGTATGGTCATAGTCATATACCTATTCTTTTTAACGTAAATACTTATAGTTGGGTGAGTTTCAGTTGCCTATATTACAGGTTGTCCACCCAGTCCATGGAGCTGAAGATCCTTATTAACTTATTGTCCTTTTTACTATAATGACCATGTCTTAGAAACCACCTATACTTTGTAATTTAGGTATATAAAATAAAGATATTATTAGTATTCGACATCTGAATCCCAATTTACCTCCTCTTCATCAGAGTGGTCAATAGATAACTTTGACATTCGACTTTGATCTCAATAATTTAGCAACAGTTAAACTCGGGTTACCTGGTTACTTGAGATCAACAGGAAAGTTGATGTATCTATAATTGTCGTCTCGATAATAAATAGTACACAAACATAACCGAGATCATCGATTGACAATTATTGTGACTTTGGTTAATACGTCCCTCTGAAACTTCGTTATTGTATTTTAAATTTGCATAGTTGTAACTTTTAATTTAAAAAGAACTTACTTTTTTTTAATACATATAATACGTGTTTCATTTTAATATTATAATAATAAATCATTCCATATGTACATTCATTAAATAATGATAAACTGCAACTTCGTAGGTACGAAACATCAACATTATCAACACGCACCATTTGATGGTATGACTAATGTTATCAATCTTAGGTTATTGGGACAGAAAAGTTGACAGTTATAGGTATATAATACAACCTGTGATAGTTACATTATTGAAACGTCTTTAGATTTCATAAATGTCCGTAGAACTGGTATGGAATGGAACTTTATGAAAGCATCAATTTATCCATAAAACAAATTTTCAGTTATATTGTATACGCAGGCATTCCCGAAGGTTCGTTAACATGTTCACAAGCAATATAAATATGCGTGTACTGACGTACTTATTAACATACGGTGCCATACCCGAATCTCTACGCATTTTGTATAATGAATATCTAAGAAGTATATTTCTGAAGTATCATATTAATATTTTCAACCAAAAAGTCAATAAACTATAAATAGGGTTGTATTTTTACTAGAATAACATATTATTTTATGTACATTGCTTTTATAATAATTCACGATAATCAACAATATATCGATGTTTTGCAATCATGCTCGAATCGATGCATTGTTTGCATCCCCAACTGTCAATCGTTTGACTTTGACATACATAGTAATCTATGTACGTTCAACTTTCAAGTTTTAAGTCTCATTTCAAGTCGGATTCGTTTTGTTTTTCGCATCGTTAATACTTTCGTCTGTGTTTTTCATCATTAATATTATTACGACCTTTGGCTTACGAAAATGGATTTGGACCCTGCTTCTCACGTTGACCTTGGCACGCTTATGGACCCCGAAACTAATCCTATCGTGGACCCCGGCTTGAATATGGATATTATGCATCACTTGCACACGGACACGATCCACACGAAGGACTCCGAGGAGATACGTGGCAAATGAAATACATGGCAGAGATGCTATAAAACAATATTGTTGCAACTGCATTGTGGGCCGGAGAACAGTAGGTTGCTGTGCTCATGTAATGACTGTTATTTGGTTTCTGAGCTGGGCAAGGTACAGAGATGATATTATAAATGCACCAGCCCAGTTGTTGGGCAATATATTAATAACATACGAGTCAGATTAATAAAGAAATGACAAGGAGATTGTGCGTTTTCTTTAAAATAACTACAAAATATTTATGTCAAATAACCAGTATATTAAACATCTGGTTACAAAACAATTATTATTTTCTTTTTTTAAACTGAGTAAAGGTATTATGCCTATATTATATTTATGTTGAAATGTGGTGTTCACTGATAGCCAAATGCCCATACAAAGTGGACATTGTCCTTTATATTAATTAATGGATCCTTTACGAAGTTAAAGAACGACCGACGCATTGTTACTTTATTTGAGTGACACAAAAATCATGAAGGAACATCCGGTATCTTCGTTAATCAGATATTAAATAAGTCACTAACATTTGTTTATTTATTTATGCACTCCAAAATATTATCACTAACATTACAGGTATGCCCTACTGAGTTAGTGTATTTTACATAAATAAAATTGTAGGTAACATAATAATATTAATATGAATTAACAAATCCTAGCTAGTCAATCATCATTAACGAATAAAAACGATGTGTAAACGAATGTAATATATTCAATTATGAATAACTCCTGACTCCAACACAAATTGCAGTTCTAGCCTCTAAGCGTATCTGCAGATGTATGAGAGTGCATCGAGATAACGTGCATATATCGGACATAACAAAACATACTGTAAGTAGGTATTTGTACGTAATTAACCTTATAAATAGCATTGATATCATCACCGATATATAATAAGTAAAGAATATTTGTTTCTCAGTGCCAATGTAAGGGTTGAATTAAATTATTTTTGTCATGAAACTAAATAAACTCTGACACACTTGCATCCTCGTAGTAGACACACAAAACAAGAAAAACAATCTTACATCCATGACCTGAATACAAAGATCCATTCATGAAACAAATATCTACCCTGTCCGAGATTCAAACCTGGGATCCGCAGCTCGACAGTAGATATGCTCACTATTGCGATCGATACGGTTATGTTACTCAGTTTTAAATATTATCTTTTATCAACGAAATATATTATTCAATACTGTACAATACAATACAATTCAAATGTGTATTGCATCATTGATCATTTCTTTATCACTGACATTAAATACCACCATTGATTGGTAATAAATAATGCCATATACTCAAACCGGCAACAGAAATTTACACTTATCACTCAAGTGTATGCATACAATTGAACCCAGGACCCTTCAAAGGGTGATCCAGCATGCTATCCATAGTGCCTCATTGTAATTACACACCATCTTTTGTTTGCTGTATTTACTGCGACTAGAGATCAATATGTTAATACAAATAATATATAGGGGTAGTTGAACTTTTATTACATTCGACAATTTTAAAATTTACCCACTAATCCATGATATTGCATTTATAAAAACAAAGTAGAAATGCTAGGCTGTGACTTAAGATTTTGTAAAAATCACTCCTCCAAAATAAAAAGAATGGTAGAGTGACATATACATAATCACATAAAAGATTATTTTAATTTGTTATTACTATTAAATATTTATTTTGAAATTGCTTAGGATAAAACTTTTAATGTTGCACATGCCATTCATCATAGAGAAGACTTAAAGTCACAGTTATAATAGTCAAGATATCTAGTGGCCTGATCCAAATTAAATCCTTGTATGATGTACTTATGTATCCTCAAATTTTTAACCTCTAAGACTCAGGATACATATCAGATTTTGGTTTTTTTTTATATAAAATAAAAAGTTAATTAAACATAGTCATTGGGTAGGCATAGTTCAAAAGACCACCGTTAAGCCTACTGGATGTATACATATAAAAGTAGTATTATAATTATGTTCTGTACATTTCGTTAAGTATTTTGATCCCTAGATTTGCTGGTTTGAATTAGCCAGTTTGCTCTTGCAGTATACGGTTTCAGCTTTCAGATTTAATTTATTCAATTAGGTATGTTGTTAATTATTTTTCTTTATCAAAATCAGGAACAATGTGCTTTAATTTATTGAACTTGTATACCTATTTGATATATTGAGTGTCCCTTCTGCCTGAATATTCTTATGTTATGCTTTGACAAATGAGTTCTACAAACTCATTAAAGGTTACTACAGGCCCAAATAAATATGTTATGAAGTCCAAATTCAACTAAGTAATATACCTTTTGCACCAAGAACTAATACTCAATTGATTCTTGGTTACTATACAACAATGTGCTTAATAAATTATGCATGTCAGTGATTGCTTGTTATGGTTTATATAAATCATTGTAAAATTTGTTGTCTAAATTTATATTTTAATGTTACATTTTCTTTTATTTATATAAATAAAAATAATTGATTAAATAAATTTCATCACTTTGACTTAAATAACTACTTAGTTTGTCCATTTTTTTTCAATCTTTTGTACTATCGATACTGATAATTTATGCTATGCATCATTTTATTGTTTTTAGCCATAATTTACTGATTTAAGCACTTACTGGCAATAGAAAAATTGTGTCATTGAATCAATGTAGATAATTTCTATGAAAAATCAGTGTGCTTACCATTTTGTTACAATTAAAGGAATAGATTTAAAACTGTAACAAATATTTCAACTTACCGAAAACACCAATTCTATACTTTACCATACGTGGGCTGGTTATTCCGTCGCGCTTCTGAATTGATAGGGTAAATTAAACCCGTAATCTTCCAGTATAACATTATATTTAATATGTGGCTCATAGTACAAACTCTCAACTTAAGTAATTATGTTTTTCAAAAAATAGCATAACTCCTCCATGTTTGAATCACAGCCGAGTCGCTTGACGATTAACATGTCGGAACGTCAAGTCATTACAAAACTTGTATTTTATCTAATTACTTTAAATTACAATAAAACAAATGCGAATTATTACAACAAATTAATATTAGTTATAAAATAACAGTGCTATTGATAAACTTTTCAAGAACAAACTGTTTTGAGGAATTAAACGACATTTTGATTATAATTTCCGGTATTCGATATGTCATTTTTGCCACAGATTAATATTAAGCAACAGAACATCATAATCAGCCTATTTTTACTTTACTTTAAATAGCTATGTAAATAAAAACAAACAATATATTACAAGTGAAATAATACATTTTCTAACACTAAGAATGCACGTATTATTAAATTCCATATTACGGTTCAAATTAGATATTATTATTAAATAGATTGCAAATGTCGCTGTGGATTATAATATCATTGTAGCAAGTATTATTAGTGTAGATTATAAGGGCAATTTCATCCGTGCCCCGACATCCGACGAAGGGTTTTATAGAAGCCTAACACAACGCCCAAAGGCTTCTTTCCTGTGAAGTACTAGTTTACAAATGTTTTCGGGTAATACGGTATTACTAATACCTTAGGGTTTAATTACTAATTCTTAATGTCAGGCTTCAGCAGTTCAAACCCTTGTGCTTATCTCTACGTTCATCATATAAGTATAATAATAACTAATGTATTTCATCAAAACATGATATATTCTTGACATCCAATGTTTATGTTAGTACCTAGGTACATATGCGACGGTGTGATATACATATTCGCATGGGACTGTATATGAAAAATGAAAAAAATGAAAAAATATTTATTGCGTATCATTTGTTACATATCTATTTTGATTACTAGCTCCTACACTAGGATTCCCTTTGTTGTGGGAAACTAGGTTCAAACCTCTCGTTATAAATAAAAAAGTAAATAAAAGTGTAAAACAAAAAAGAGATCAATTATACAAAAAAGGTGTGTGTGTGTGTGTGTGTGTGTGAGAGAGAGAGAGAGAGAGTGCGTGCTGATTGATTGTGTGTATATAATGTCATTTACTTATATATGGATAATGGATATTGCCACAATGCTTTCAAAGTTCTAAATTGATAGCCGGTAAAATTATTCTTCAAAACTTATGAATATTGAATATCTGATTTGATTTGATTGTGCACTAATGCAACTTTACTGTTATCCACTAAGTTACATTCGAAGGTTATTACAGTATTCAAAAGGTGTTAAAAATAATATAGAGAATCTTGCACTTTAAAGGACTTGTGCTGCCAGTTACATTCGAATCAAGAATATTAAATTGCTAACAATTAAATCCGATTATTAATGTTATTTTTAACGTTTATGATCCATGCAATTATCGAGTCAAATCAGACGGAAGCGATTTCTTGCGGAACTGGATACGAGGCCTCCTACCAGTCACACATACTTACACTTCCGTTTCCTTTTGAATCCTTTCAATTAATGTTATCTAGCCTTTTAAGTTAGATTATATAACCGAATTGAATGAATAAGTTGAATTTTTAGGGCTCCGCAGTCAAAACGGATCCTTATAGTTTCCGCGTCCCTCCGTCCGTCACACCACACTCGAGAGTGATGAGACCGCCCCAAAATGTGATAAGAATTATTGTCTCTCACTAGAAAAAGTACACGTCTTTTCTAGAATAATTTCAAAATAAACTAGCTAGCGGTGTTCCAAAAATAGAAAAATAGCAGTGTTTGAATTTTTTGTAATAAAAGTGTATAAATAAGCTCCGCCAACCCTCGAGAGAGTTTAATCAGAGGAGCGTACCGTTACTACCATTGAGCTTGAGCGTTCAGTAGGTATAGTCGGTGTCCATTAGAAGACACGACAACGACAAAATTTTGAGGTGGTGCCACACTGCAGTTATATAATCAAAATTTCCAAAAAAAAAAATCGACTTCATTGAAATAGGGTTTGATAAGAAAAATATCATTATAAAATCGTCATTAAGCATACCTTTTATATTTGAGGAGGACGGAAGTAGGTATATCCTTTGAAATAAAAAATATTTCATCCAAATCGGGTATATATGACGGAGTTCTGAAATAACAAACAATAAATACAACCTAATTGAAAACAGGACGTTTTCTTTTTTGAAGTCGGTTAAAAAGTTTTAAAACATGACTTGCAGTATTACGGCTGTGTTTCCATCAGAGGTGCGTAGCGAGGGATGTGTTTTTAAGAACCAATAGAATCGCTTCATTTACATAAGGCTAGGTAAATATAGCGATTCTATTGGTTCTTACAATCATCCCTCGCTAGCTCGCTACGCATCTCTGGTAGAAACGCATACTCAAAAAATTATTTACTGGTGTATGTATGGTCCAAGCTTCCACGGAAATCGCACTCAGCACGGAAGTTAGCGTGTGTACACAATGCATGCATTAGATGTAGTTGTCGTGTCGTCCGATGAAGAGCGGCCCTTAGAGAACAGTCGCACAGGGTTTTGTGAGTGCAGATACGATGTATGTGAATTTATTATTTCAATTACTTAGTCGCGTGCCAGTACGTGCGACTTGAAAGGCTACGTCCGAGGCGACTTTGTTTGCGATAGGGTTGCTAATGATTTTAGATATTAGGTTTATTTTAAACAGATCTTGAAATAAAAACAAATCAATCTGAAACAAAAGTTTCAATATGTTTGTAATGCTCATGAACGTCAACTTCGATCTTCTGACTCTCTTGTATTGCCAACTTCACTTTTCCGATCCGGTTTTCTTTCCAACTCTTTTGCTCTCTATGCAACTTGGCTTTGGAATGCCCTCCCGGAGAACATAAGATGTGTACCAAGCAGGCCTTCAAAACGAAAGTCACAGATTATTGGAACGAAGTTCCTTATCGCGCGTTGCGAAAGGGGGCTAGGCGGAAAATTTTGGAACGAAAAATTGTAACGACACTTTTTGCCGTCGTAGTTTTTTTTACATAGAAAGGAAGCCAGATATTTTCGTTACTTGCAGTCAGTACTAGGATAGCAAAAACATGCAAGCGAGTGTGCCAAAACAAATCTGGGGTATTAAATTTCTCATCGGCTTTGTTAAGTAGTAGTAGTAGTAGCAATTGCTACTAGGTGAATAAAGCCGATGAGAAATTTAATACCTTAGATTTGTTTTGGCACACTTGCTGCATGTTTTTGCTATCCTAGTACTGACTGCAAGGAACTTCGTTCCATCTGGGTGTCCCTTGACACCTCTCAAGTTTTTTTCCTCAAGCAGTGGTAAAAAAAATATCCTAGTTAACTCGCTAATTCAGTTTATCGTATTTATTCCCATATACTTCAATATAAATATTATATTTAGTTATGTATTATTTATGTTTTAACTAATTTAATATAATGAAGTCTACTAGAATATATCATTGTATGTTACTAAGGCGATATAATTAATTACCTACTCTGTAATATAATATTAAATTATATTCTTGAGTTTAGCATTTAATAATTGAATTTGCAAATGGTTCCTGAACATTATCATATTTATTACGCTACCGATTAATATTTATTTATGTGTTTATATATTGTGTGTGTTTATAATATTTATTTAACTTTTTATGTTATGAAATAAAAAATTGACAACCTTATCACATCTCTGCGTTAATGACCAAGTAGGTGGCTTTTGTATGGTGGGCGGTTTTGTTCCTGTATTATGTTTTTCAGTGTACGTAGCTGAATTTATAGTTGGGGTACAACAATATATGAAAAACAAACGGGTCCAAATAGTTCAATATTCAAAATACGTATGGCATCTATTCCATTAATATTTATTTCCGTTATAATTCTTATAACGCTCAGGTGGGTAGGTATATACATATAAATTATATATATGTATAGATTTTAATGTGAACAAAATTACGTTGGTTTTTTACCATGATATTTAGGGCACTCACGATATTTTAAGTTTACATATTGATTTTGGTGAGGAGCATGTGACGACTGACGACTAAGAAAATAAGGAGGTAGGAAGGAAGTGTGGCACCTGCTTATTACACACTTAGGGCTTGTTTCACGATCTCCAAGTAAGTCCGAAGTAAGCTATTCGTTGGTTAAGTTGACATTTCGTGTATCGCCACAGATAAAATGACACTTTAACGTCACTTTAACCGGCGAATAGCTTATTCAGGACTTTACTTGGAGATTGTGAAACAAGCCCTTAAAGTTACAATGCGTTTACAAAGTATTTTAATAACGATAATTCACTTCAGTAGTAATGCTTTAATACCTATTTACAAACGGTTAAAGAAGTTGTTTAGCACAAAATTTAAAACACTTAAGTTTTTATTCGAGTGCCCATGGTACGAGGGAAAGGCAATAAAATAATATAATAAAACGACGAGCTCTCTTATTGCTTTGCATTCTTTAGAATTTCGCCTTACAGTAGAGCGAAAGGCGGGTGGCGGGGTAATAAAAACCTTGAAAGAATCTTGGGTAATAAAGTTTCGAGTGAACGAAGATTTGCTGAAGTTAAGCGCGGTGTTTGATACCTTTTTCTGTGTGTAATTTAAATATGGAAGGTGTTTATGGAGGTCTCACGGGCCTCGAAATTATTTTTTTATTGTTAATTTCGGATCTCAATTATTATTTATAATACTAAATAGTTTATTTTATTTTTCGCTTTTCATTTTCTTTCGTTGGTTTAATTTTTTGTTAAAAAATAAATATTTTTTAATTTTTATTTTCAGTTGGTATGAAAGTTAATTATAAGTTATGGGTGTATTCAGTTACCAGGTAAAAATGTAATAGATGAAATCAATAATCCCCTATTTTCATAAATTTAGGGGTAAAATTTTGTTTCCAAATTTTATTGAGAATAACCTCAAGGTGCACACTATCCAATAAAAAAAAAGAATTATCGAAATCGGATCATCCGGTACTAAGTTATTGGGGTAGGAATAATTAAAATTAAAAAAAAAATGGGACCAACTTCAAGACATACCCCATCCATTAAAAAAGAATCATCAAAATTGGACCACCCTGTGCCGATTTCTGCATGATCATACATAAAAAAATATACGTGTCGAATTGAGAACCTTCTCCTTTTTTTCGTCGGTTAAAAACTACTTTAAACGTAAACGTCATCGGTTCCTATATCCTCTTGTGTCACAACGAGGCTGTAAATACATATTATAAAACTTTAGTTTTCACTTTCCGTTTCAAACGCGTTGGTTTATATTTTTTGTTTTCGTAGTTCGTATGTACCGGTCATGCCTCAGCTGTAGTGGCTGTAATGCACCGAGTGAACGTAGAGGCACAGAGTAATTACTTACAGAGATGTTCTGTAAAGACATTTTAGCTGTGATGACACGAGTCGTTAGTTAATGGGGTCACGCTGCAATTCTAAACTTAGAACGTTGTTAAAAATCGTCAAGATTTAACAATAATACATGAGTGAAATGGTGTAGCAGTGTAATTATTATTAGAATGAATGATTTAATACCTAAAGGTTAATGAATGTAATAATCTCAACAGTTTTAAATTCTTTTACATTTATAAAGCTCAAATGCAATTATTGTTTACAATGACGACCAGTGTGGCGCAATGGTTACCATGCCGGATCACCGCACCGAGGGTCCTGGGTTCGATTCCCAGCGAGGCGGAAATTTGAATGATGAGTTTGAATTTCTGTTCTCGGTCTGGGTGTGAATGTCCTTGTCTAGTGTGTTGTTGTCCATGGCACCCACGACACAGGGAATCCTAGTGTGGGGCTATGAGTGTGAAGCGTTATTTATTTATTTATTATTTAATTAATTAAAATTGGAACTGATAGAATGTGATCATAGAAGCAAGAAGCAGCAGTTGATATTTTTAAGATTTTAGGGACATCGTATTAACACTGTGATACGAGTACTTACGATATCAAATTTATGTCGATATTTCGATTCATTAGTATGGATCTTGGTCAAGGCTGCAACCGATTTTTACTGCATTAAAACCGCTCTTTATAAAGCATGTAACTGGGTCAAAATATCGGCCTATACCTGCAATAGATATCTTAATAGAGGCATGTGTGCATACAGTCAATGCCGAATTAAGTTTATACTACCGAATTAGGTTTTATACTATAGAAATGCTTGTCTTAATTTTAGGGGTTTTATAAGTAAAATAGCTGCCCGGACAGACTTCGTTCTGTCAAGTTTTTTATTTTGAGATGTAAACTATCATAACTTTCAAGTTGGATCAAATTGCACACGGTGTGCAAATTTGATTAAAATCGGTTTAGTAGTTTAGCGGGAATCCTGCGAACTAGAACAGCGTAGGTAATCGTAACCGCCTACGATTACCCAAAAAGCGCTTTAGTGGAAAAATGTATTTCATAAAAAAAAATATCAACATCCGTAAAGGAAAGTCGGGGGTCATTAAACCTCTGTATAACTTAGTTTGTCTGTGCCATTAAAGAGTACTAGCGCGGCGATGCGTAAAGCAATTGTGGCAATTCCCATTTAGCATAAGGCAACGTTCGGCCGTGACTCGGCGCGCTCTTGACTCCTTTCTCGATCGACCAGATATGTCACGCGGCTGATGGATGGATGGATAATGTTCCGTTGCTGTGTTCGTGGTTCGAGCTTTGAGTGGTTCGTGTGTCGCTGCCCTTAGTCAGGGACGGTTTCGATATGGTTGTACTTAGGCCTTCGATACAAATAGGAATTTATTTATTTATTTATTTAGATTTGCCAACAAAATTACATTGATATTACGTGGTATGAACAGGTAGGTTTAAGGAACTAGTTTAGGTACAAGTAATTTTACTTACAGGCAAATACATCAAACGTTAAAAACAAGTGCATAAACATTACATGTGAATTAGAAATGCTCGTTGATTCATGTAAAATACAAGGTTTCATCTAAATATTTTTTTTGTTAATTATTGATTTGTTTAGTAAGGATTTTGTTGGAAGCTTACCTACAGCTTACTGAAAACGGACATACTGAAAATCAGCGTAGTGACTTTCATAGTCCAACTTGGTATTATCCAATTTTTTTGTATTTGTATCATTAAGGCGAGCTTATTCGACCGTTGTAGGCATTTTGTTCACTGCCCTTTACCCCGCTCCCCTGAGTGTAAACTCGACCGCCACGCCGTGAGCCGGCCGCGCGCGGCTGTGAGGTTAATGACCCCGTGCGTAGCTGTAGATCCTACATAGCCTAGTTGGTAGTGGACCTGCCTGCGAACTGCGAAGCGAGGGGTTTCGGGTTCGATTTCCGGCCGGGGCAAATATTTATGTGACAGATAAATATTTGTACTCGTGTCATGGCTGTTATTGTGATGTGTTATATGTGTAGTACATGCCACCCGCGACACAGGTAAATACTTGTAACCTACTGCGGGGGTATGAGTGTGGAAGGGTTTTATTATTATTTTGGTTCTTTTATTTATTTTCTCTGGATATACCAGGTAGTCATAAATAACACGGGCTTACACCAAGTGTTATTTACAATAGGTAACTAAACTAATAGGTAAACTAACATTCTGCTGTTACATGTTCAACATCATTATTGTTACTATCTAATTGTAAAAATTTACGGACAATGCGACATGTGTTTAATATTGCAGCTTTTTGAAGACTAATGTAACTAAATTTAGGCAAGTCTAATATCTTTAAACTATGGAAGAGCTGTTTTGGAATTACACCGGTTGTGGAGATAACTATAGGCACAATTATTACTTTTTTCATTTTCCAAACTCTTGTGATTTCTTCTTGTAGTTCTGTGTATTTTCTAATCTTTTCTACTATTGTCGATTGTAAATTGTTTGTGTTTGGTACTGCAATGTCTATTATAAATACATATTTCTTAAGTTTATCTACTAGTGTGATATCTGGTCTATTGTTGTATATTGTGTGATCTGTGAGAATTGATCGGTCATAATAAATTTTATGTGTTGTGTTTTCTAAAACTGGACGAGGTGTATATTTGTAATATGGTGTATGTGGATCAGTGGACAATTTATGTTTTAACATTAGTTTTTGGTGTATGATGTTGGCAAGTTGATTGTGCCTATGTGTGTAATCATTTTGTGTTAATTTAATGCAAGCACCAGTAATGTGTTGTATAGTTTCGGGTTTATTTAAACATTTTCTACAGAGATCGTTACTTAGACTGTTATCTTTTAAAATATATTTTCTGTAATTTTTTGTAGCTATTACCTGATCCTGTATCGCTATTATAAAACCTTCTGTCTCAGGAAAAAGACCAGCTAATTCTAACCATTTATTTGACGCTTCCTCATCAGTATTTGCTTGTTTTAGGTCTTTTTTGTGTCTTCCGTGTAGCTCTTTTTCGTTCCACTTAATATGTTTTTCTTCTTTGTTCTTTTTCAAATCTATTATTTCCATATCTTGGTTACATAAGTTTAGAGGTGTTAATTTATTATCTAATTCTACTATAGTTTTATGTATTTGACTGCTATCCTTCTTCTTATTAAAAAATGTTTTCATGGAATAAATTTGTCTATCATGTAATTGAGTTAATTCTATGAGCCCTCTTCCTCCTTCTTTTCTGGGTAAATTAATACGTTCTATTGCTGATTTTGGATGGTGATAACGGAACTGTGTAAGGGTAGTACGTGTTTTTCTTTCAAGATGCGTCAACTCCGTTTTCGTCCATTTTATTATGCCAAAGGAATATGTAAGCACCGGTATAGCATATGTATTTATGGCTTTAAATAGATGTTTACTGCTAAGTTGTCGTTTACATAACGAATTAAGTCTATTAAAGTATTCCTTTTTTAATTTTTCCTTGACTATTTTATGTTCTAATAACCTTGATTGACTGTAACCTAAATATTTGTAGAGCTCTTGAGATTCCATTGCATTTATCTGGTACTCTTCATCTATTTTGTAATTTCCTTTCGTTATTTTCCCTTTTTGAATATTTAATTTTCGACACTTATCAATTCCAAACTTCATTTTTATATCATTTGTAAATTTTACCGTTAATTCTAATAACATATTCATGGCAGTATTTGTATTAGCGTAAAGTTTTAGGTCATCCATGTACAGCAAATGAGTAAGTTGACATAATGTCTGTCTATTGTTTTTTAAGTTGAATCCTAATTTAGAGCTATTTAATTCTCGTGATAATGGGTTAAGTGCTAAACAAAACCATAAGGGGCTAAGTGAGTCCCCTTGGAAGATACCTCGCCTAATATCTATTTCTCCTATATTTAGTTCATATTTAGCGGTGTTTAGATAAAGAGTAGTTCGCCAAATTGACATAGTCTGTTTGAGGAAATTGATAAGATTAATGTTAATTTTATAAATTTCTAAAATTTGGATAAGCCAAGAGTGTGGAACGCTATCGAATGCCTTTTGGTAATCAATATAGGTAACGTAAAGGTCTTTCTTAGTTTTTTGCACATATTTTAATACGGACGCATCTATTGTTAATTGTTCTTTACATCCTAGATGGTATCTTCTGCACCCTTTTTGTTCTTCTGTTAGAATATTGTACTGGTCTATATGTTTATAAATTCTATTGGCTATTATGGAAGTGATAATCTTATACAAAGTAGGGAGGCACGTTATAGGTCTATATTGAGAGGGATCTTGTGTTTCATTACTTTTGGGCAGGAGAAATGTTTCACCTTTTGTTAAAAATTCAGGAAGTTGACAATCACCTAAAAATATGTCATTTATTTGTGTAGCTAATGTCTTATGCACTACAAGGAGTTTTTTAAACCAGAAATTATGAATTCCATCGTCCCCGGCAGCTTTCCAGTTATGAGTTTTATTTATTACAATACCCAGTTCTGTTTCACTTACATCTTTAAATTCCATTTCGTTTATGATCTTTGCTCGGTTTGATTCTGTATTAATCCATTCAGCATTTTTATTATGTTCTGTATCTTTATTCCATATACATGACCAAAATTCTTTTAATGTATTTTTATCGGGTGGATTCGTTATATCACTATTTTGTTTTTTTAAATTTAATCTTCTATAAAATTGTTTCTCTGCTGTCGCAAATAGTTTGTTATTTTCCTTTCTGTCATTTGATTTATTGTATCTAGCTAGTCTATGGCTTTTTAAAGCTAATTTTTGTTTTAATGTATCTAAATGTTCATTAATTTTTTTATTTGGTGGTTCATGTATACTATGTTGTTTTGTTTTATTTAGAATTTCATTTACTTTTTTCAGAAGTTTTTTTGAATTATTTCCTAATTTGTATTGAGTTAATCTACCGATATCTTTACGTAGTTCTTCTATTTCTCTTTCTAATCTAATTTGCCACGCCGGTTTTGGTTTATTTCTATGTGTTCGTATCCTATTATATGTTTTCATTTTTAAATGTTCTATAATTGTTAGTGCTGTACAGTATATTAAAGTATGTGTATCTGTAATATTTTGTAAAGTATTTAATTTAGGTGGTAAAATATATGAATTAAATTCTTTAATTAACTGTGTTAAATATGTTCCAGGTCTAATCTTAGGTAATAGTGGTCTGGACATTGGATCAGTCCCAATATATTTACTTAAGTTTTCTTCGAGTTTTTTATTCATTTCTTCAATTATTTGCTTATTTTCATGTGTCTCATTCTGTTGTTTCTGTTGTTGTGACTCTGTATTTAAATGTGTGTCTTCAGTCCTTTTCTCCGGCACTGTACAATTTAATTGATCTCTCGGTCCATTTCTTCGTTGTTTAATACTAGTAGTCTTTGTTTTAGAAGTGTTTTCGTTTACGTGACATGTTATAATATGTTGATTTGTGTTTAAGTTTTCTATTTCTATTTCTTTCGCTACTTCCTCCTTTATTTTATTTAGTTCTTCATCTGATAAGCGTTTATTTCTAACTATGACTCTTCTTTGATCTGATAATCTTTGTTCTGAGACGTCTGTATTTTCGTATTTTTGAATGAATTTTTCATGCATTTGCTGCCTATATGTAGTAAAATCGGTTTCTAAATTAGTTACTTTATAATATGTGCGCATTATGAATATGTTTATTTCTTTGTCCCATTTCATGCGCACACGGAGTTTACCAGCTTTCGTGGTCGCTGGTTTCAATGTGGTGCCGATAGTGGGAGCAAGGTTATTGGCTTTCGCCTGTTGCTCAACAGCTACCGACATTGTCGTTGAACGAGATGTAGATGGATTGTTAGATAAATGTGGTGATGAGCTGGGTGACTGGGCTACACTATTGTTGGATGAAATGGTTGATGAAACAGATGATAAACTAGTACCTTGTGGGCTTGCAACAGTCTTGGACTGGACAAGCTGCAACGATTCGGTGCCCCCCCCAGAGTACGCAGGGCTGCCCGTTCCAGATGGCCCGGGGCGGGATTCTCCATTGCTGGTACCCGCCTGGGGTAGTCTCTTGTTACTTCTTAATCGCATCGTTGTTTTAAAGGTATTGTTTCTCCATTAGCCATTGGTCAGGATTCAGCTTAATGCTGCCAATGTCTCCTCCTCACGTGGCATAAGATGTTCAAGCCAAGCGTGGAGATAGGAGGATGTGTTGGGATCGTTTGTTGGAGAAAGAGTTGTAAAGGTGTTATATACAACATAGTCAAGATTGCTTTACGTGCAAATTTCTTTCTCCTAAGCCCCCCCACCACGTCAAGGTGATCCCCCGGGGGGGTTATTATTATTATTATTATTATTAGTAACTGCTCTGAGTTGGGGTGTAAGTATACTTTATTTTGATTTATTCATTGGAATTTTAGGTGTAATAAAATAAGAGTAATGATAATTTTAGTTTATCCAGTGGAGACTAGAGGTGAGTGGAGACTGACTTGAAATTTTATGATACGAAACTGTCCAATGGAGACTAGAGGTGAGTGGAGACTGACTTGAAATTTTATGATACGAAACTGTCCAGTGGAGACTAGAGGTGAGTGGAGACTGACTTGAAATTTTATGATACGAAACTGTCCAGTGGAGACTAGAGGTGAGTGGAGACTGACTTGAAATTTTATGATACGAATCTGGCCAGTGGAGACTAGAGGTGAGTGGAGACTGACTTGAAATTTTATGATACGAAACTGTCCAGTGGAGACTAGAGGTGAGTGGAGACTGACTTGAAATTTTATGATACGAAACTGTCCAGTGGAGACTAGAGGTGAGTGGAGACTGACTTGAAATTTTATGAAACGAAACTGTCCAGTGGAGACTAGAGGTGAGTGGAGACTGACTTGAAATTTTATGAAACGAAACTGTCCAGTGGAGACTAGAGTTGAGTGGAGACTGACTTGAAATTTTATGAAACGAAACTGTCCAGTGGAGACTAGAGGTGAGTGCAGACTGACTTGAAATTTTATGAAACGAAACTGTCCAGTGGAGACTAAAGGTGAGTGGATAACAAATAAGTAGGTACTTACATACAAAATTGACTAATATCATCTAAATACTAACAAAAAATAACCAACTTCAAAATAACTCGAAAACTACTTGTCAAATCTCCCTCAAATTTATGTGGAACCACATGATACGCACCAGCTTTCTATCAAAAAAAGAATCATCAAAATCGGTTCACCTACAAATAAGTAGGTACTTACATACAAAATTGACTAATATCATCTAAATACTAACAAAAAGTAACCAACTTCAAAATCGAAACGAGCTTTTTTTTCAAAATGGCGGACTTGTAGGTATGCCAGGTTCCGTACAAAAATCTTCAAACCCTTTGGATAAGATATTTTACAAGTATGTTGAGAATGATAAAAAGTATAAGAATAATTTAAAATAAAATACCTAAAGATACGTAAAAAATAATAAAAACAAAAAAATTAAAATGTGTGCCATTCACACGTGTTAGAACTTAGAAGTGAAACCTTCAAAAATTTTGTTTTCAAGATAATGAGACGAATGTAAAATTTCGGGAAGATGATAATTGTAGGTTTTACTATTCCACTCCACTCCACTCCACTCCACTCCACAAATTTTGACTTTTGACTTTTTTGCCTTTTTTGACTTTAGACTTTAGACTTTTTTGACTTTTTTTGACGTTTTTGACTTGACTGTTGACTTTTGACTTTTTTGACTTTTTTGACTTTGACTTTTCTTACTTTTTTCACTTTATTGACTTTTTTGACTTTTGACTTTTGACTTTTTTGACTTGACTTTTTTTACTTTTTTGACTTGACTTTTTTGACTTTTGACTTTTGACTTTTGACTTTTGACTTTTGACTTTTTTGAATTTTGACTTTGACTTTTTTGGCTTTTTTGACTTTTTTGACTTTTGACTTTTTTGACTTTTTTGACTTTTGACTTTTGACTTTTGACTTTTTTGAATTTTGACCTTTTTGACTTTTGACTTTTGACTTTTGACTTTTTTGACTTTTTTGACTTTTTTTACTTTTTTGACTTTAGACTTTTGACTTTTGACTTTTTTGACTTTTGACTTTTGACTTTTTTGAATTTTGACTTTTTTGACTTTTGACTTTTTTGACTTTGACTTTTTTGACTTTTGACTTTTTTGACTGACTTTTTTGACTTTTTTGACTTGACTTTTATGACTTTTTTGACTTTAGACTTTTGACTTTTGACTTTTTTGACTTTTGACTTTTGACTTTTTTGAATTTTGACATTTTTGACTTTTTTGACTTTTGACTTTTTTGACTTTGACTTTTTTGACTTTTGACTTTTTTGACTTTTGACTTTTTTGACTTTTGACTTTTTTGACTTTTGACTTTTGACTTCTTTGAATTTTGACTTTTTTGACTTTTGACTTTTTTGACTTTGACTTTTTTGACTTTTTTGACTTGACTTTTATGACTTTTTTGACTTTTGACTTTTGACTTTTTTGAATTTTGACTTTTTTGACTTTTTTGACTTTTGACTTTTTTGACTTTAGACTTTTGACTTTTGACTTTTGACTTTTTTGAATTTTGACTTTTTTGACTTTTTTGACTTGACTTTTTTGACTTTTTTGACTTTTGACTTTTGACTTTTTTGAATTTTGACTTTTTTGACTTTTGACTTTTTTGACTTTGACTTTTTTGACTTGACTTTTTTGACTTTTTTGACTTTTGACTTTTGACTTTTGACTTTTGACTTTTGACTTTTGACTTTTTTGACTTTTTTGAATTTCGACTTTTGACTTTTTTGACATTTTTGACTTTCGACTTTTTTGACTTTTGACTTCAAGAAGTTTTCACTTCAATAATCATTTTTTCAAAACAATTTTCCATTTATTTCATAACGCGCCTAAATAAGGTATAACTTCAAAAAAGAAAACTGTCTCTCAAGCTCCCAGCCGTCACGACGAGTCGTTTGGCGACTGACACATGCTCAAGGGTGGTAGCTATCCATGCGAACCCCATGGAGAAATAATAATAGTAATAATGGTATTAAATTTAAAATCAATATTACCAATATAATCCCTCGAGGGGCCCTACTACCAGCGGGCCGGATTTAGTCGCCTTTTACGACACCCATCCGGCTTGGGATAGTATTAGATAATAATTGTGTAATTAGCACTTGACTTATACCAATACCCAAATACTATAATAGTAACTAAAGTATAAAAACGAAAAAATTTTATTATTTCAAATTACAGCAGTGTGGATACTTTGGACAGTACCTAATACGTAATATAGTCTACTCGATAAGTTCAAAATGGTTGAAATTAGAGATACTGCTCTTAAAAATACGTGCGATAGCTCATTCTGTTCGGAATGATGTCTAGAAAAATGTTTCGGAAGCGTTTACCAGCACGTAAAAAATTGCAAAAGTTATTGACAAAATAAAGTTGAAAAAAAAAAGTATTTTGTTTTTGGTAATCACTTCGAAACTATTAATATTTAAGAAATTTTAAAACAAGATTCTTAAAGTAGAGGAAATTTCCAAACAATGACTCGCGACTCTCGGAACTCTATCTCCATTATTTATAACTTTAATTTAACGCTGAAAATGGGTCTCCACGCTGCATTTTTAGGTTGCGCGTGCGGCGTCAAAACCGAGTTCGTCACACTCAATAATTTTTTAAGGTATTAATTATTAATTTAAAAAAATAAAAAAAATATGGTGTATTCGAAACACTTCAAAGAATTTGCTCCCGTAGGAAATTTTGCTTAAAGTTAATTTTTCAACAAGTTAGACGATTGTTAATTAACTAAATTTTCTCGAACTTCCATTTTCATTGTACATTTAAAAAAATGTTTAAGTAATTGTCCTATAAATTTTTCGCTTCGTGGAGCCCTTCTTATATACATGCTTAACGAGATCACGTCATAAAAGTTTAAAAAGTTTTAATACTTTGTGTATAATAATTTTATAAGTTGAACAAACAATTTTTTCGTTTTTTTATCGAATCGAAATTAAAAAATTGAAAAATGTTTTTATCTGTACTTTGTTATACATCGTTGTTTTTTTTATTTTTAGGTGTTTCAGAAAAAATATATAAAAAAGTTGAGAATTTGTTTATAAAAAATTGTTAAGTTAAAAAACAATGAAATTGTTGATAAAAAAAATATTTTTTTACATTTCTATTAAAGATGATTAATTATAATTTTTAAGAAAAAAAAATTATTAACTAATTATTCAAACAATAGAAATATTAAAAAACAATTATAAACAATTAAATATCATTATTAAGAAAAAAATTTTTTTTTCAAAAATCATAATGTTTTGTAAAGAATAAGATATTAAGAAATTTTTTCTTGAAAGCATTGAAATAGTCTATTTGTTTATAAAAAAAAATTATAAAAAAATGAGGAATTTTTTTTTTTCAAGTCATTAAATGTCTTTTATGAATGCCAAAACGATTATGTAATAATAAATTGAGAAAAAAATATTTTCAATAATATTATTTGGATTTTTCATTTTTTGTTCAACTTATAAAATTATTATACACAAAGTATTAAAACTTTTTAAACTTTAATGACGTGATCTCGTTAAGCATGTATATAAGAAAGGCTCCACGAAGCGAAAAATTTATAGGACAATTACTTAAACATTTTTTTTAATGTACAATGAAAATGGAAGTTCGAGAAAATTTAGTTAATTAACAATCGTCTAACTTGTTGAAAAATTAACTTTAAGCAAAATTTCCTACGGGAGCAAATTCTTTGAAGTGTTTCGAATACACCATATTTTTTTTATTTTTTTTAATTAATAATTAATACCTTAAAAAATTATTGAGTGTGACGAACTCGGTTTTGACGCCGCACGCGCAACCTAAAAATGCAGCGTGGAGACCCATTTTCAGCGTTAAATTAAAGTTATAAATAATGGAGATAGAGTTCCGAGAGTCGCGAGTCATTGTTTGGAAATTTCCTCTACTTTAAGAATCTTGTTTTAAAATTTCTTAAATATTAATAGTTTCGAAGTGATTACCAAAAACAAAATACTTTTTTTTTTCAACTTTATTTTGTCAATAACTTTTGCAATTTTTTACGTGCTGGTAAACGCTTCCGAAACATTTTTCTAGACATCATTCCGAACAGAATGAGCTATCGCACGTATTTTTAAGAGCAGTATCTCTAATTTCAACCATTTTGAACATATCGAGTAGACTAATATAAGTTCAGAAGGCGCGCGCGCCAAATTCGAAATTAAAATTAGTGTCGGAAATTCGACAACGTGCGGCTGCGATGCCGATTAGCACAGGTCCTACCTCGAAGGCGACTGGCGCGAGAGTAAAATTGAGTAAATTAACGCGTCGGGCGTTTCGTTGCTAGTGGAAAGGGAAAAAATAGAAATTGAAAGGGAAGTTTTTCAAAATTTCAAATTATGATCAGAAAGAAATATTGGTATCTATAGGACCTATACTGTGGTATATTTTTTATTATCTGGAAGCGATTAAAACGCGAATAAAACGCCATTTTTATGCCAGATTAGACCCCACTTTGTGATTTATTTCTATCCAATGAAATAATTGCTATCGTGTATCAAGTATGAGGGAACGAAAGAACAAAGACTGTAAAATAACATATATTTTTTTTAGAATTGTATTATGTACCATTTATGAACAAAACACCTTCAAAAATACCATTTCTTGGGATAATATCGCCTTAATTCATCACTCACGTAGAGCTCATTATTTTCTTTCTTTGTATATTTATTTCTTTCTCTTTTTTTCTTTATTGCCACAATCTGAGAACCATACAAAATCCAATTTATAGGTACGGTGTTTACCTTTACTTTTTTCGATTTCCACGAAACAATTGCGCTAATTGCTTCCACGTAATTCTCTCGAATACGATTTAAGTTGCTCGTTGTTTGCATATTTTATACTGTTTAATGTTATTGCCGCTGAGATTTATACGTTTTTTTGTGCCTTAAAAGGGCAGGGAATTCGATTCGCAGCGGACATCGGCATCGCGGCGAGGTTGTTTCAGGGCACGTACCTTTATAAAGGAAGATGTCATGATTTTGCCCTAAATACTTGTTTACAATAATGAAGCGCTCATAGCCCGGCGGCTTGTGTTGGTCTTAAGTGATCGACGAAGCTAAGCAACGTTGAACGGTGTGGTCGGTAGTTGGATGCGTTTCCGTGCTTCCTAGAGCATGTAAAGCCTTCGCTTCGGTCCCGATTGTTACCACAAGATAATAAAACAAAGTAGTAATTTAGCCACCAGCGTTTTCCGATCCAATTAGTTCGCCGGAAGACGTTGCGTTGGGCTATGAAAATATGAATCACTCGTCTTCATCTTTTACAGATTGCATTTTATTGCAAATCATCGCTGCTAAATTCTTTTACAGCAATAACTCATTTTCATTTAATCTTCATCTTTTACAGATTGCATTTTATTGCAAATCATCGCTGCTAAATTCTTTTACAGCAATAACTCATTTTCATTTAAAGTCAGTTGAACAAGGAAGTATGTAAACATAAAGCAATTAAAAAATGTAAATCTGTTTTATAAATAAAATATCTTAAAATGTTAGTGGACATATTGTCAGTATCAGTTCCTGCTAGTCATGTTGTATTTTTTGGCTGTTTCGCAGCCTTTCAGTGGCAATAAAAACAATTCCGTAATATCAAGGTCGCTTTGTTTGTACCTATTTCCTTATTTGTGTATTTTAGTATGTTCTAGAATCTAGATTTTAAATGTTTCTAAATAATTTTTATACACTGCACTCTCGACTCAAAAAAAACTACACCCTAAATGATCAAGACAAGGTTAAACAATAAAACATTTAGTCCACTCTGAAATCTATAAGAGTATTTATCTATTTATCAATATTTTGTCAAGTATAGTACAGTACGGCCGACGTATCTTAGCGCGTCTGAACTTCGCGCAGAAGGCTGTTCGTGTCGCTATCGCTGTCTTGGATGCGCTAGAGTTCGCAGAGCCTATGTTCAGACACGCCAAGATACATCGACAGGACTGTACTATTACTACTTAACACCCGAGAATAAACATTTATCTGCCATAAACATCTGTTCCGGCCGGGACTCAACCCGGGACCCGTCGCCGCGTCGCTTCGCCACCACCTACACTACACTAGACCGAAGACATATTATTGTCAAATGAAACGTAATAAAACGAGATACAATGTCGAATCCTTGAGCAATGAGCTATCTGAATGCGTTCATCAACAGAAGTGACGATGGATTCAAATGTAATAAAACGAGGTACCGTCAGCAAAATAGCTATGCAGTACAAGATACATAAACGTTCTGTTACGTTTAATATTACAGAAAATTTATGTTGTCATCAATGTTAAATCATGTCTTACGTTTAAATGTAGCATTTAACATTGATTTCGAAATTTTTCATGTTATTGTATCGCGCCCTCAGCCCTGCATACCTATTTCTTTTGCTTTGTGTACATTGCCGAATCAATAAGCTACATCTGAACATTTTTGTCAACAGAGGTGGCGATGGATGCGATGCGAGCCTTCTGCCCGCGGCCCGGCTGCGACACGGTGGTGGAGGTGCGCGCGGCCAGCCCGGCGCATTGCCCCACCTGCAGGCACGACTTCTGCTCGCAGTGCAACCAGGAGGTGAGATACTCGTACATCTGTCCATCTCTCTCTCTCTCTCTCTCTCTCGTCTCTTCCCAGTACAATCAGCTTGCTTGAGTTTAGCCGTATTGGGGCGGCTTAAAATACTAACTCCAATTCCACGCCGGATGGTGTCGTAAGAGGCGACTAAATCCGGCCCGCTGGTGGTAGGGCCCTTTTGAGGGATTATATTTTTTTTTTTACATAAGATAAGTTAGTGCTTGACAACAATCCCACCTGATGGTAAGTGGCGATGGAGTCCAATATTTCTATTATTATTTCTCCGTGGGGACCGCCACTTATAAACATGGTACCTAATTTAATATTTCAGCAATGAAACAACAAAAAAAAAAACACTCGGGTGTTCTTGAGTGGCTTTTCTTTTCATTCTTGATATTATGTCCAAATGATAAATTGTTTCACATACATACGTAATATACGACAATCGTTACTCTTGAAATTCTGAATATACTACAGTGAGCTAAATTAACAATTTTGTAGCGATTGAGCAGCAGTGTATTCCGCAGCCAATTAGCTAGGTATCAATCTGTAAATGAATGTGAAATTTGCAAACATTCGGCGAGAATCCAGCTGGAAATTCTACATGTTGTGATTGACGTTTGTTTGGATACGTGCAAAACTTGCGCATGATTACCGAGGTAGGTACAGTCGGCCGCAGAAGTAGCTTAACATTTTAGTACCTTGTCACATTACATTTCTTGAATTTGTCATAGATGTTGCTAGGAAACCCTCGAAACAGTTACTATTACAAAGTACTATAATGTTAAGCTAATTCTGCGGCCGACTGTACATATGAGCACGAAGTAGACAGCTTTGACGGCCCGCAATGCTGAATATCTCTGATATTACCGGTGAAATCGCCTGGTACCGAAATTAAGAACTTGCACTAACTGTTGTGTGTTTGGGATTTTGGAGGTCAATCAATTTATGAAAAGACGTTGATTGAGAGATGTTCTTGTAAAGTTAGATTAATGGCTAACGGTGAAGACATATCTACTGGACAACGTTACACGTTATCTTTTCACTTTTCACAAAAATTACTGAGCACACCGATAGTACTGTATTATTTTAGAACGCATAAGCCATTATGATAGACATAAGGAATTCAAAACATTGCCCGCCGATATAGAGGATGATTTCAAAAGCCTAGTATGAAACTCTATAACAACCATTCGTTCTCATACATTTTCCGTGTCTAAGTATTCTGTTTCATCTGGTAACCTTTACCCGCGGGATGCAGACTACAGTCTAAAACCGTGCGACCCATTGTCCGAAGCGAATGTCGAGCGCTTTCCCGCGCTCTTTGTCTGCCGGTGCGGCGCACACCACAACTCGCAAGGCCAGGCGAAAGATACTGTGCAGAGAGCGAGATTCATACAAGCGTCAACATTTATCACGGCGACATCATCATTACAGCCCAAAACTGTCCAACTGTGCAAGCCGTATTCCAAGGTTGGCTAAGTGTGGATTGTCAGACTTCACGCACCTTTGATTTTTGACTCTTAGGTCTGCAGGTTTCCTCACAATCTTTTGTTTCACCGAAGCAAGTGAAACACGGTTTAGTTAAAGGTTTACGCGTTCGATACTTTAATTTTAATGTAACATTTTATAGAACTTCAAACCGTAATACGTTCGCATTGGACAGCTCTGGTTCAAGTGGCCACGCTCGTTCAAGTATATTTGAATGAATGGAAAGTTTGCCGTATTTTCATGTAGATCCTTAAAACGCAAACCATGCTGAAATGAATCGTTATGTAGAAGGTTTAGAGCGCTTGTATGAAGCTCGCTGTCTGTGCGGTCTTTACTCACACGACAAGGCCGCCTAGGCTTTGTCCGCTGTGAAAATAGTTTGGAAAGCCACTCGTAGCGCTCGTCTGTTGTACTTGTGTTTTATAAACACATTCGCATTATGCCTCTCCGTTCGAGTGCTCACTACAGTGTACGAGCGTGAAGTGGTTTAGATTTTCACATTGATAGTAAAGCTTTGATTTATTATGGGTAATAAATTAATTTCAATCATATCATAGAATTCAATAGCTTTAGAAATACGGTCGTATAGTCACGCTACATGATAGTCTAGGAACTGCATAACACCGATGCTTTGGTGGCCTAAAAATTCTTGATTCTTGGAACAATTCCGACATTGTGTTGGTCCATACCACACGCGGTACAAATATCCTTGTGCGTGGTTATGACTGTGTCAACGTATAGATATTTCTACTGAAACTAAACTACCATATCATATTGTAAATGCATAAAAGTGAGTCATTCAAAATACAGCTACCGCTATAATAGCGGTCTTTAACCGAACCGGGAAAAATTAGCTGAAGCGTGTTTTTCAGCATAATGACTCTTGTGATCACGGCACGTGCCGACTGCGTTCAGGTTGAAAGGTTAAACTCGATGCGGTGTTTATTACTTGGAAAATGGTTTCAAGGAAAACTAACTGTTTCATATTGGAAGATAGTACTGAATCACGATCTCGTTTTCTGTTAAAATTCATTAAATTGCATTTTACTCAGTCCACATTGTCATCACTCATCATGTGCCCATTGCAGAACTTTGTGTAACAGGATAAAAATGACAGAATATTATATGATACTTCTACTGCAGTCCCGAAATTACTGTACCCATTTATTGCTAGAAATGCTAGTAGGTATAAGAGAAAAATCAGTGTGTTGATGTTTACATGATTCAATTTGAATCACATCTCTAAAGATTCAATGGATTGTAGGAATATTAATGATTATACATATTGTGTATTCATGAGAAAGTCACCGATAAAACGCCCGTCTGTTCTGGCGGCGCGTCCATTAATAATAATGTCAGTGCTATAAAATATACGCACCATAAACCACTTTATAGAAATAATATTAAACAAACGCTCAAGGGCTGCACGTGGCCCGGTCTGGGAAATCCATCTTGCAAATAGGTCAAGTATGGGGAAATCGACTATCCGACCAGGTGATACAATCGCTAGTGTGCGCTGTATGGTAATTCATATTAAGTTTATTCTTATCGAGTGTCTTCAATATTGGCATGTTTTTAAGGTTTACAAGATCAAAATATCGCCATATCAGTCGTTCTGAATGTTCGCCATTACATTTAGTCTTCCGCCTATCTCCTGCAACCTATTGACTGTCCATTTAAAAGTTGTCGGTTCATCCGGAGAGTCCACAACACCTCTCCTTCTTGGTCTACTCACAAGAGGTTCTTCGACAAATGTGACTAGCCCACTGCCACTTAAGCTTGCTAAAGCCTATGACGATTACCTTAGTAGTTTCCCGTATCTCCTCGTTTCGTATTTTACTCCGCAAAAAACTTCAAAAGCGATTCATTCGGTAGCCTGCTGAGTTATTAAAATCTGACTACAACTTCTGTGTATTAAAATAAATATATAACGAGGTTTTAAATCTCCTTTAGTTGCCAGGCAAAACCACGGTTGTGTTTAGATTCTATTGAACATTCAGCCAAACCATATAAGGATATACATACACTTCCCTGAGCAAAAAAAGGGCAAGCGAGAGTGTATTTGCCTCCCCATTTATTTCCCCATGACAAAGCACCGCTCTGAAACGGCAGTAGAAGTAAAAAATTAGGAACATCAGTGTTACATTTCGTATCTGCATGAATAAGTGATTTTGATATGTGTTGTTTTAGGGCACTGAATTCCTTCAGAAAACAACAGATGTATCACGGGTGAATTATTCTGTACGTTCATTTAATTTTATTTATTCCGGATAATACGAGTCGTTTCCTCTTCACTTCGTTTCTTTTTCTTTGTTCTTTTGAATAATTGTTCATAAAGACAGTCATAAACTGCCTATGACTGATTTATCTATTTTTGTGGAATGGTTCCTGGTTATGTAGGATTCTTAACACCGAAAATTCTAGAAAACCATTCAGCGTATTTAGGAAGAGTTAGATTCTGGATCTCAGTTTAAACTCATCAGTACCTCTTATACGCAGTGCCCAAATTGGAAGCTAGTTATTTTATGTCCTATGGATGGCCATGAGTTCTTATGATCCCTAGATATGATTGCTTATGTAAAACCCTACCCTAATTTTGTATGTCCATGACAAATCTTCACACCACACGCCAATCCAAATGCAGCTTAAAATAATTTTGTTACTATGAAAATCAACACAAAGCAACTACTTTATTACTCCTGATTCCGAAAAGAAATCCAATGAGCTGAACAATTTTAAGGTCTGTTATCTTGTTTCTTCGCAATATTTCTCTATTTTAAAGAACCAGAGCAAGTAATCAACGAGCTTCAACCGGTATCCCATGCTGTCGTGCATATTTATAACCAGAAGCACAAACATGTATACCTAGAGACCAGAAGTGTACCAGAATGTACAGGAAAATGATCATTTTAATTCGTTCGCTTTGTTTTAAACATAATCCATTTATAAACAAGATCGTTTGCAAATATAAAAGAGAAAAATAAACGACGCCCGTTGTACACTTAATATGAACAATAAAAATAAAATATTTTGTACAACATTTCCGGCTGACATTTTCATAGTAAATGATTTAATTGAAGCCGGATGCGAACCATTAAAAAATTACAAGTCTTTCTTCATGATTCGAAACGACAACAAAACGGCTTGGAACCTTTTACCGGGTGCCAGTGCAATTGGGTCGAGACTTGACTACACGGCTCACTTTCAATAATCACAACGGTTGTTAGGGACACTATATTTCATATCTGATACGGGATAATTATAAATCGTATCCGGATATTTCAGTGGAGGTGGATGTGGGGAAGCAAGTCGCTTCAAGCACTTTTTAGACAACACATCCCAATTATGATCCTTGGACAAGAGTCGCCAGGACAGATGGCCAGACAGGTGAAGCAAATAAAAGATTGCTCTCGGGTCTTCGGTGTTTGTTATGTATCATTTGTTAATCCCACTGACAATACCACATAAGAAATCCTAGTGTGAGGGAGCAAGTGTGATAACGGTGTCTGCAACGTATCTGCGCCTCTAGACAAAATAGACAAGTGCTCATTTCCCCGCACCTATTGTTATTGCCATACATTTTGAAGGTATCGTTTGGCTTGAGTGTTTGCAGAAAATAATTTTGTCTAGGTCTGTAGTAAATGCTTTTCCGCAGTTCTGTTTAAGAATGATAACAACCAGGAGTTCTGGATGTTTTGTAACATGCATTGGTCATGCATTTAGCTATTTCATTACGTTTTGAAATGGTTGAAAACTTCCAATATTTGATGTAAGTTTTACGGTTGTGCGGTAATGTAACTAACTGATGCACACCCTACAGTCCATTTGGCATCGTTCCTATTGTTACAAGGTGGCAAAAAAATCATCATTATAATGCTTGCATAGCAGCAAAAGGTGCGACGAATGGCAATATAGTAGCTATGTACTTCTAAACGTCAGGTGATAAACAACAATCGAATGGATCTGATGGTGTGACCACTAGTGTAATGTAATAACTGTTTGCCGACCATAAAAATTTTTGTTATTAAATAAATACTACTTATCTTTTAGATAGTTCATTCATTTATTTTTTACTTCAATTATGACTTTATTCGTACAGAACTTGTCTGGAAATATTCACAAGCAAACGCAATATACATAAATAAAACTGCATAGAAATAGAATCTAAAAATGATTCAGGGGCTTCTATGTGATCTTGGTGACGTGCCCATCCCAAATACCAAACTAATATCATGCAACGATATTGTATGTATTATATAAACAGAGGAATATCATCACGTGAAAATGCCATACCTGTACTGCAGTAATCCATTCTACCAATATGGATTGAAGGTTTCTCTTTAGCGAAGATATTGAGTGACATGCCATGCGCTCAATATCAACCGCGAAATTAATGCACCTTATGGCAAAAAATCAAACACAATTATTATTTTGCAGAAATCAAACTCAAAAATCTTGTCTTGGTAAATGTCAATATAGCAGACATTCGCATTTCTGTCAGTCAATTGTCAACCTCCAGTGATAGCAGTGTTGCCAATGAAAATTTTTGGAAGGCCGTCTACATTAGTTAAAAAAGCCGTGTTTATATGGAAAAAGATCAACCGTGTCATATAATTATTATGCCATCCAAGTATGCCAATATATACCATCGGTTGAACGCTCGGACTAAAAAAAGGTCATGCGCAGTGAATTTGATGTCCACAAAACTTCAAGAACACTTTTCATTGACCTAGAATACCTAGATTAAAATCATAATTAGCCTAGTAGCGCTGTTTTAAGGGTTTATAACATTCGTTAAATGTTTGCAAAAAAATAAATATAAAAAGACCGTAGAATTTACGAAAAGCCGTAGAATTTGCTCCGGCCGGTTCCAGCCGTAGGCCGTAGATTTTGTAATTGTTTGGCCTGAAAGCCGTAGAACACGGTAATTGCCGTAGCATTGGCAACACTGAGTGACAGCAATGGAGGTAGTAGAAGATTATGGGTACACAATACAACTTATCAATATTGTTAATTGATTATAAGTACTCACGGCGGAGTTCCGAAGAAAATTAAAATTCTGGTTATGTTATAATAAATGGAAAACATGACTTTTCAGAAGACTAAAACCTTGTACAAATAAACGTATTTTAACCATTTCCGGGGTAAATCTTGGCCACCTCCTTTAGATTATTAAATATCATTGGTTTTACAATAGTTTTTATTAAAAACAGCGTGTTGTGAGTTTTGACAACGTGATGTCAAGTCAACTCAGTATGGCGTCGAGAGTTGGCATTAATATTGATAAGATCAATGTATTTTAATGACCAATATCAATATAGTAATGAATATGATATGTTGACATACTTATTAGCGTCATGAACGTACATTGATTGCTAAGGAAATTAGTAGAAGCGTATTAGATTTGATCAGGATATCTTATTAACGCGTCTGCGCACCATGCAAGGTGAAGGTAACTCGTATTGAATTCGTAAGTAGTTTTTTAAGACATGTTAAGTTCTAAGTGCTTCAATATACCTACTCGTATGATAGAATTCTAATGCGATTATTAATGACCAGTTTTTGTGACATACAACGTTGGCATTTGTAGAAAATCGTATTAATAATCACGACACAAGTCAATTAGGAATTTATAAAATTTTCATTGTGTATCTCGTGAACTTCTAATGGTGATAAATAGAAAAGTTACTTGATGGAATTCTACCTATTTAGTATTTAAAATTGTTCATATCATTTATTATAAAATCTGCCTGTTGAGGGAATGATCTTGGAATCGATACTTGATCGGGCTATTTACGTGAAGTCAAAATAGTTAAGGGTCTCTGTAGTTTATTGCTTACCTTATTTAATGTCCCAATGTCCATGTTTGCTGCGACGACTAAACGCAGTGGTGGGTGTGTGCGTGCGTGCATCCTTGTGTGTTTGTGTATCTTTATTTAAAATTTATAATCTTGCTTACCAATCCACACTGGAGCAACGTGATGGAGTATGCTCTAGGCCTCCTCAAGAGGAGAGACCCGTGCCCAGTAGTGGACTATTAATGGGTTGAAACAAAAAAAAATTGCTAATAAAATAATGAGCGTTGATCGCCTCAAGGCCGCCCAGTTGGTGGTGGCGGTATGCCTGCCACGATTGATCGTTTTAATTAATTAACCTTTGGCAAAGGGAGATCTGCTATGCTGCTCTGGGAGAGAAAGAAAAACATAAAATTTCTGCTGCTTATCTTCCCGCGCAAGTCTTTCCACCTGACTGAGGGATGTTATAAGACCAGCATATCAACTGCACATTGGTCACCCGTTTGGTGGCGGGAAATTCACCAACAACAGCATTCCCAAGGAGGGTTGGCGTCAGGCAGGCGGCCGGCTGTAAAATTTCTGCTAAATCTTTTTGCAGTATGGCAAAGGGAGATCTGCCGCCAAGCGAGGTGTGTTACTGTCGTATATACAAAGCTACTCTGTGGTTGCCTGGGAGGCGGCCGAGCCCCGACTACTCTTGTCGGAGCATTTGTATAATATATGCCAGCGATCGTAGAAACTTTGATAGCGTGATTCAGGTTGGCATGAGGTCACCGTGTGACGCGTGTGCGCTGTCGCCACAAACCGTGAATCGAAGCTATCTTATGATATGTTATGTACCTATCAAAATGTACTTACCTAATTACAGTATCTGAATAATTACAGTTTCAGTAGTATTCGGGTTTATCTGATTTCATTATCAGGGCTTAAAAATATGAACTTTTTAAAAACTATCTTTCCTGATTTAGGTAATAATAATAAGTGATTAAAATATGATAAGCAAATAATCTTTTTAAACTTTTCAATCTAGTTTTAATTGCTTTGTAGAAGAATTTTATCGTAACTATATATTTTATCGTATATCGCATCGATAATCAGATATATTGTCGTGTATCAGATTTTCAATAAATTCAATACAGTAAGATTGATTAGGTCATAAATGATAATTACTAGTATATTGATGTTTTTTATTGATTAAGTAAATTAAAAAATAAGTAGAATTTATCGTAAATGCACCACTTTTAATTGATTCTATGAAAATTCATTAAGATAAAACAAGTTACACAATTTGAATGTACAAGAATGAAAATTGTATAAATTAAATACATCAAGGAAAACTGACGCACCACGCTTGCAAATTGCTAGCCCGCAAGGCGCAGATAAATATGTATAATGAATGATGGATATAGTAGGAGAGCTACTGAATCATCTGACTAACTCGTTTCCCACAGAGCTAGAATTTTTTTAAATGATGTTTTATTATCAGTCTGTCATTTAAGAAAGTACCGTTCTGGCAGGCATCTCGCGGTTGCGTCATCATCCCTTATGTTTTTGAAAATGCAAGAAATATTGTTTTTTAACCTTCTGCCACAAGGCTACAATTTTAATAGGTTGTAATTGAGATAGTTTAAGTGTAAAAGAAATTCCAACCCATTTTGAGGGTGCAAGTATGTGCCATAACAGAACAAAGTTGTCATCGGGAGAGCAATTCATAAACTGCTCCCACAAGGCTCAAATCAGGGAACATTCTTTTCATTGTTTAAAAAGTATATGTAAACAGCCAGAACAATCTAGCGGTTGCAAGTATCTGTCAGAAGACATGGGTGATATTTTTAAAGTGGGCGTGGATGGATATATTCAAAACTATTGTGATTATGATGAGACTTACATAATCCCGACTAAAGTATGTATTTACTAATAAAATGCTATTATGCACTTAATAAAACTAATTGCCTCTAAATAGAACCTAGTTGCAGCGTTTGTGAGACGTTATATAACGCAGTGACAACTTGATTATGTATGTAATCTGCAGTGATTGTTGTGAGCACTTGGTAATTGGAACTAGCACGTGAAGCGTGATGTAACTTGCGTCATGCGGGTGGTTAGATGCGTTTATTGGAGACTAGTTAAGCGCTCGCATCGTTTCTAGTAGATATTAGATCTATTTCGTTAATAAATAACCCTAATAATACTTTGTCTAAAAATCAAGCGCTCATAGTCCGGCGACTTGCGTCGATGCTAATCGGCTGTAGTTGGATGGGTGACCGCTAGTGGCAAAAATTCCTTGAGCGTTTCCGTGCTTCGGAGAGCACGTAAAGCCGTCAGTCCCGGTTGTTACCAGATAAGTGATAACAGTAGTTTTTCTCGGAAGCCTTATGACGGAATGAAAACACTTGGGTTGGCCACTAACTAAACCCTTCACCAATCTTTTCGGTGGCCTTTTTTATCAAAGAGAAAAGACCCGTGCTTCTTCATGAGGTTGAAGTAATCTTCCTTGTATAGACAGCGATTCGTTACATTATATTGATGATGATTATTACTTTGTGTTGCTGCGCAAATACGTACCTACTCGCAGTCTTCTACAATTTTTATACTGATGCATTTTATATAAGGCTTATTACGAGGTAGATAGAGCTCATACCAGCGCCACTTCGATATTAATAAAGGACGTCTCTAAGGACGGATTCAATCCCATTCTATCCATAATATAATACGTGATACGGAAAAAGGTGTAATATTTCCGTGTTTGAGTATTTTATTCACGTTTCCGTCGTCGCCGCCGAATCTCGAATGTAATATTTCCCTTCACGTCAGATTGTGAAGCGTTTGTACGGTGAACATGTTTTTAATCCCCATGTTTGATTTCGCATGTCGCTCGTGAATACAGAATCACTTGATAACGGTTATGAGTTATGACTAAAATAATAACGCTTCACACACTCATAGCCCCACACTAGGATTCCCTGTGTCGTGGGTGCCATGGACAACACACAACATAGACAAGGACATTCACACCCAGACCGAGAACAGAAATTCAAACTCATCATTCAAATTTCCGCCTTCTTGCGAATCGAACCCAGGACCCTTGGTACGGCAATCCGGCATGGTAACCATTGCACCACACGGGTCGTCGTGTTTTTGATAAATAAATAATAATGTTATTTTCTCGTAATAATGTTCGTTTGACCCTAGAAAGTACATAATATTTGAGACACGCTTCGATGATCGAGCAGGTTTATTTGAATTTTAGGAAAACTATACTATTCGCTTTTAGGGTCCAATGCTACAGTAATGGGTAAAAGCTAAAATAATATGTAGAGCAGGGGCTGCACTTTACTTAGCACGTCAGGCCGCAGGTGTGGCCAACAGAATTAAATCCTTTAATGTGCCCAAAAAATGGCACCCAATCTTTTGGCGCTTAACTATCGGCCTCACAACGTAGGACATTTTAGCATTTTAGATAGATTAATTGTCACCTACCACATATTCTCACCATCACCCTAGGTAGAGAACGCCAATTGTAATTAAATCCGCTCCTTTGTAAGGATTTTGTAATAAAGAATTAATCTAATATATAAAATACTCGTGTCACGGTGTTAGAAGTTGAACTCCTCCGAAACGGCTCGACCGATTTTCGTGAATCTTTGCTTGCATATCGGCTAGGGTGGAGAATCGGAAAACATCTATTTTTCATCCCCCTAAATGCTAAGGGTGGTCCACCCCTAAATTTATTTTTTATTTTTTTAAACTTTTGACAGAACGAAGTCTGTCCGGGCAGCTAGTAAAATTATAAAAAATAATGTAATGTTTCCCTCTGCAGTGGCACGGCGGGCTCACGTGCGAGGCTGCGGCGGCGTCGTCCTCGGCCGGCGCGGGCGCTCCGCTCCTGCCCGACTCGGAGCTGATCAAGCTGTGTCCCATGTGCCGCGTGCCCATAGAGAAGGATGAGGGCTGCGCGCAGATGATGTGCAAGAGATGCAAGCATGTCTTCTGCTGGTACTGCCTCGCTTCCCTTGATGTGAGTATGAGTTGCCTTTGATTCAGTTGCTTGTGCTACGTCATTGAATGGTACTAAATTTCGTACCTGGTTTTAATGGTGTTTTTAGTGGTGAACAAATAATAAATCTATTATTATGTAACGTTTTATTGGTGTACTTATAAACAATAATTCTGGCAGCAAAAAGGTGCTGTCGACTTTGTTCACCTGAGTGTCCACCCAGGTGTCTTAAGGCAAGCTATAAACGAGGCTGCTGAGGTGTAGTCGTTTTCATTCTGTTCAGGATGTCCCAAATGTTGGATTATTGCCCGTGGTCCGATCGCCGAATTTTGCTGGTCGATCCATGGGCAACTTTTTCTAGCAAAACTTTATGTGGGTTACCGTCTGCCCTTAAATGTCAAAGTAGTGTATGAAAGTGCTACTACGAGTATACCAATCTATGTCCAACATTCCCGGCGATTGTGAACGAGATTGCCACTTTCATTAAAAGTTTTTGATTATCTTAATTCTTCTCTGTGGAATATTCGTCTTGAAGGCATTTGCATTTACATCAAATCTTGGAAATTATTAGTGTTCGTAAGACTTTATTAGCTGAAATCCGCTGAAATTATGCAAGCTCCGAAACATAGTTAATTCATGTTAAAACGATTACTTACACTCGATGCGTTATTAATTAACTAACGACTCTGTAGTGTCTGTAACTCTTTACTATAGTGCATTTTACCTTGCGTGCAGTGCAAGGTATACCGGGTTCCATCTGCGACAGATAAACGTATATCTATCCATAGTAATCGTAATCCAGGGAAACCTATTGCTTGGGTGTGAGTACCTACCTAATCCACTATTAAATATCTAAAGAGCCTTAATATGCTTATAACGTTCAAATAATTATCTGAGTGAGTTAACTTATAAATTAAGAACTGTGTATAACCAAAGCCAGAGAGACAAAACGTTCCGAGCTCTGTCATTATCTGCAAAGCAAAATTGCAAGTCTCATCACTTCAAAACCCTTTGTGTAACAATATAAGGCATTCCCGACCAGTTTGAACTTTCCATTCATTGTCCAGACCAACTTAACACAATGAAATAATTTCAACACCGCGAGCCGAACTCGACAATGGCTGCCGCGCGGCCGGTCCGCACAAACAACGCCTCCGTTCATGATTCGTTACGCAAATTAACTAACAACAAAATGCAGACTTTCGCAACACTACGGTGTATCGCTTTCTAAACAAAGCTTTGTTGTTCTGGAAAAATTTATACTTTATACTAACCCCTCAGAGAATTCTTTGCGTTGTTGTTAAAGGTGTTTCAGGTAAGTTCGGGAGACTTTTTAAATATAACCATTGACTCTGATTTTTTTGTTGAGAAATTCACATTGCGTATACGTAAGTACAGATAAAACGTAGTTGTCGTGAAGTGACTTGTGTCGTGAACCAAGTTAGTTTTGCCGTGAAGCACGTTACTGCATCACGTGTAATCATTCGTCTTGAAGGCATTTGCATTTACATCAAATCTTGGAAGTTATTTCATAAAAAATTGTGTATATATTTTGAAATGAGGATAATGTGATATTCTGATATCATAACTTCCCCATGAAACCACAAATTGATATGATCTCACTCTACTGCAGCAGGATAAATTGATTTGTGTTTTTGTTTCCGCTACATGGATTGAAAGAGATATAGATTTATTGATAGCAATAAATATTTCAACGTGAAATACTGCACTTGTTTAAACAAATGGATTTTATTGACATGGTTTAAACAGCAGATATTCTGAAGCATGTCATGTGTATTTTTTGATGGATAGTATGCATATTAACATGGTTATGATATCATCCATAATTCGAATAGCAAAAAGTAGGTAGGATCATCTGTTATGTCGCAAAATGAGTTAGGACTTTAGCATGAAACAGACTCATTTCACGCGACGCACAGCTCAAAAAATACGCTTGTTTGGCTTCAGCCTTAGATAATTAAAAAAACTATGAAGAGGAACGAGTGACCTGCTGTGTATGATGGGCCGCCAACGAGCTGAACTTCCAGGCCAGAATCTTCGAGGAATTTATTTATTGGCGTAGATTAAGTCCTTATGATATTCAACAGTCCATATATAGAAAGAAAGAAAGAAAGAAAGAAAAACATTTATTTCGCAAAAAAAAAAGGGCACTACAACAGATATAACAACATGCTTAAATTTAAATACTATGACTAAAGATCAAATGCACTGCCATGCCGATGGAACGAAAAAAGGTCACATTCAGCGAGGTCCGCTGTTTTTCAATGTGACCTACACATGCATCGGTGCGGTGCGCGGCATATGGGGTTCAAACTTCAAATGCAAGTTGGGGCATATCATAATAATAATATCATATCCAACCAACCAACACACAAGTCATCTTACGACGCTTGATATGGGTGAGATCTATAACCAGGCAGGCTTGGTTCAGACTTTAAATTTTTAAATTATTCGAAAAAATATAATGGTTCTAAATTAACCTAAACGTTAGCCGTTTTGTGAGACTGTTAAATTTTTCTTATAAACTAATATCCGTACAAAACTAATGGTCCAAAATCAACCCTTACTTTAGCAATTTTTTACGACTTTTTAATTTTTTTCTTATTATCAAAGTGTCCGTCATCTAGTGAAGCGCTCACAGCTCCGCGAGTTGTGTTGATCCTTATTGATCGACAAAGTTATGCAACAGGCGCGGTCGGTAGTTGGATGGGTGACCGCTAGTGGCAAATATTTCTTGAGCGTTTCCGTGCTTCGGAGGGTAGGTAAATCCGTTGGTCCCGGTTGTTATCGTAAGATAATAGTCGTTAAGCCATGTCTGAGGCCCTCGGGTGGCATGAAAATTTCATATGGAGAGACCCGTTCTCAGTAGTGGGCCATTAATGGGTTGAAGCCAGCCAACCAGTCATCTAGTACATTAGAATGTTGCCTGAGCAGTTCAAGTCTAAGTTCGCTCTAATCCTAAATGCGAATTGATAAGTAAAGCATACTACGATAAACTCGAACGTACACCCGTAGGTACAGCTGTCTCGTATCAATGCGCGTTCAAACGGATCTTTAAACATAATTATGTTAACAAAGCTAGCAAAACATGTGTGCGGTGTTCGGTATATCATAACGTCGAAATTTGCTTTGAAGTAAAAATAGATACTTAGCAAATATTTAATCAGTCGATTGGAACGCCGTACAAAAATATTGAAAGAAACTTGAGCCTTTGGAAATGGCACGGTAAACGCTATAATAGAGGCTTTTAGATCACAATAGTAGGTACATAAACGACGATAGACGATAGATTAGACGGTCTATGGAAAGTTTTCCTTATATTTCAACCTGTAATTTAACCCAATCAAAGTATTATCTATAGTTATCTAATGTAAAGATTATACTTGCATTATTAGTTTCCGTCGACGACACGATGACGACGGCTGCATGTCATTTTCTCACGAAATTATCGCGTTTAATAAGACAATAGCATCATAGTATCTACCTATTTTTAGGAATGATTCTACTAAATTGATATCTTTTGTCAAATTTTAAGAAATAGTTGACCATATTTTTTGGTTACAAATGGGTCAATAAAAGGAAAATGCTGTAATGTTACCCACGTAGAATGTCTGATATAATGATTCGTATACTAAGGAGTATAGGAAGAAGTGCAGTAGGTATATCAGGCTGGAAACCATGTCAATAGAACACCCAAGTAATTATGTTGCTTGCAAGTCGGTTGCTATTGGAATTTGACAAGCGAAGTCAATGAATCATCGATATGTGACTCTACTCGAGGCTCGAGCACTGACGACTCGCGAGTGTTAACTGTTAGAGGCAGGGGCCACTCGCAATACCATCAAGGTTACCTCACGAATAAGGTCGGCAAAATCATCTTTGTCACGCATGTTCCACTCGGATTCACTCGTCTGTATACTTAACGGGTTTTGGACAGTGTGTTCATATGTTTTGGATTTACTACATTTATATCTTGTTTTAAATTACCTATCTAATAGTCATTTTATACAGTCATCATAACTTGGTCTAACCTGGCTTCTTTCAGTTACCCTTCTAAACTTAACCCCTAGCGTATACCTAAAAAATGTTGGAGTCAGTAATAAAATGTAATAAGGAACATGGGGTCCTTTTCTACCGGCAATGCGTCGATAACTATATTGGCTTTGCTGATGTCCACATGACAGAGATTATTTACCATCTGTGGTAAGCTCGTTTGCAGACTATTTGCATAAAAAAATTGTTTTGGTTCTAATTTTAATAGCCTTTTTACTGGAAACTCAACCCCTTCCTTCATGGTCGGCAACATATCTGTAATGTTCTTACGTTAAGGTTGCTTAGGGACCATTCTTTTTGTCCGGATATTAGACAACAATAAAAAAATTAAAAGTCAAATAAAACGGCTAATGTTAAGATTTATTTAGGACCATTATTTTTGTTCGAATAAATTAAGTTTGTTTGCTCAAACTTAATTTATTCGAACAAAGCCTAAGCACGGTTTATAGATTTCACCGTTTGTTTTATGGATATGCTCATTTTACAAATGGAAATTACAGTAGTGTTTTTTAGAAGGTGAGATTTATATGACATTTTATGTTCGTTTTCAGGACGACTTCCTCCTTCGACACTACGACAAGGGCCCGTGCAAGAATAAATTGGGACATTCGCGTGCGTCCGTACTGTGGCATCGCGCTCAGGTAAACATCTTTTGAATAACATGATTATTATATAATATAACAGCCAAACTATGAGGTGTTTACATTTTTGTGGCTAGTAAAAAGTTACCTCTAATATTACAGTAAGAAGTGTACAAGTTTGCATCTTGACTACAGAATTATTCTCTTGGAAATATCCTAGTCAAAAATTTCCGCACTCGAAGAAGTAACTCGTACATCAGCTTATATTTTTGTATGTAAATTGTAAATAAAATTAGCCATCTAAACATAGAACTCATAAATATTTAATTCATTAAGCATTTTTAGTTTTATTTCTGAATTTATATCTTTTGAAATTCTACATTTATGCATGCTAGCTATTCAGCTTGTTAGCTAACTAAACCGTTTAAATTACTGTGATGAGTGAGAAATTAATTCGTTTTCGTATTCTGCGCCAAATTCCATCCAATCTTGAAATCCATTAACCTTGGCAAGATGAGGATACTTAATTGCTATGTACTTAACTTACCTACAGCTTGTGTTGAAAATGTCGTTAGGTAATGATGAAATATTTTTATATTTTGCAAGAATTTTGTACCTAATACGGTATTAAAACACTTCCACGGTTACTGTGGGACACAATTCACGTAGTTTATTTAGATAATAACAAAATAGTATTTTGGAGTGAGTTTGAAACAACATGGACTTATTTATAAAAAACTAAAACTGTAAAACTGAAAAAATAGCGGGAATATGCTTATTTTTTTATTTAAATAAATAAAGCAGTTGACCTCCAAGAGCTGGGGAATGGATGGATGAAATAAATAAAAAATAATAAATGCTCTTATGTCGTATGTTAAGATGGTAAACCTTTGTTTAGTAACGCCATCTATTGAGAACTTTGCGCTGCGAGCTACAACTGTGATATGTAAATGCGCCCTGATTTGACCTTATTCTAATTTGATCTACATCTAATGATACTGAGTTTTAATTTGATTTGCTAATGAGCTTTCGAAAAGTGAAAACAACACCAGGATCGGTTACAAAAATACATATGCAATTGTAGGTCCAAAGTAACTTCCTGCATGAATGCACAATCCTGTACCTGCTTTGCAGCAAAAGTAAAATGTTGTAAATTGTTTAAGTGCAATGAGAAATGTTCCTCAAGTACTTTAGAATATGTAAAAGAATATAATAAATAAATATTATATAAGTTACGAAATTCATGAGTCGTTTTTTTATCATTTTTCACTCTGAATTTCATAGTTAGTAACAAATATCAATGACAAATTTAATAGTCTATAATATTCTACTTGCGGTCTAATACGAGGATATGTTTGCCTCGCGCTACGCCCGCGCTGCGTGGTGAGAAAACCGTGCGCGTCGGAGTGCCGCGACGCGACGCAGTAAACAAACAGCTGTAACTTTTTAACCATGGTACTTGAAGAGATCAAACTTTACAGAAATCTTCTTCGAGTATTCATCTTTGATGTGGAAGTATTAGAATAATTAATTTCGAAAATTTATAACACAACTTTTCAGTTTGAAAAAAAAATCTCCTTCGAGAAACTTTATTTTTTCAAAAATTCGCCATTTTGTTCATATGCATTTTGAAGAGTTCGAACTAGGCTTACATTTTGAGGAATATGTTGGAGATAATCGTGTAAAAATTTCATTAGATAAAATTGAGTACTTATTAAGCAGTCGCGAGTTGAAGTCAAAATTTCTGTATTTAAACGTATCGAGAAAAAAGAGGTTGTTGCCATTTTTAATTATGTTTGGCAAGTGTAAAAACGGGTAAAAATTAACTGAAGGTGCCCCAAGACATAAATAATGTAATAAAAAAAGTTCCATGCGGTTACCTTTTTGTGATCGGTTTTTTGATTACTAGAGCACTTTTTAGGGGTGCGCCGCAGGCCTATTTTAACTGACGAGGGTATTGTTCCAGGTGGTGGGTATATTCGCCGGGTTCGGTCTGCTGCTGCTGGTGGCCAGTCCGCTGCTGCTGCTCGCGGCGCCCTGCATCGTCTGCTGTAAATGCAGGTAACGATTATGTATACACCTGAGGACTTAGTGCGAATTTTACGTGACATAACGGGCTCGCTACGTAAATAAAAAAAAATAAAAAATAGTTTATTATTTCAGAATTTACATTTTATTACATATGCGTGGGATCTTTCCATTTAAGTACTATATAAAACTTGTGTTTAGAAAGTCCCCTATTCCCTATGTGCGTTAATAATGTAATGTTAATGTGAGTTGGCTACAATTTATATGGGACCGAAGCTTTTCTGTTCACTGCCGCTAGATGGCTCTGCTTCGGTCCCATACAAATTTTAGCCAACTCGCATTTACGTAGCGAGCCCGTTAGGCGTTATGTCACGTAAAACTTGCACTAAGGCCTCTGTAGCTTAGTTGGTAGAGGTGCCTGCAAAGCCAGGGGATTGATTGGATTCCCGCTCGGGGCAGATATTTATGTGACAAATAAATTGAATGTTTGTGCTCGCGTCATTGGTATTATGATGATGTTTTATCATCGGATAGATGGTCAGCGCGTTTATCGGGTATTTTCTATTTTTAACCGATTTTAAAAAAGGAGGAGGTATTCAATTCGACTGTGATTTTAAAAAAGGAGGAGGTATTCAATTCGACTGTGTTTGTTACCACAGAACTTTCGACTGGGTGAACCGATTTTGATGATTCTTTTTTTAATCGAAAGCTGGTTGGCATGTAGTCCCACTTAAATTTTGAGCTAGATCTGACGAGTAGTTTTTGAGTTATTTTGAATTCGGTTATTTTTTGACAAGAATTATCTTTATTACTGATAGACTTACCGTTTCAATGATGTAGTAATAACGAAGTATGTTTACACTTTCTGACGTTGTGTAGTTTACTTGTGCGACTCCACTAAACCTATGCAGAACCCTAGAGTTACGAAAATCACACTTTTTTAAGTAATCCAACGATACCTAGAAATTATGGACTACGCGCACTTCTGAAAGAGATCTAAAATTTGGCACGCTTATAACAAGCTCCGATATCGATAAACAGTACACACTGATAATAGTTTTAATCTGAAATATTACAATACAAGATTTCAAATTGAACCTACATCAAAAACTTTTTCTGTTAAATTAATCAAGTTTGTTCGTCCTATTCCAGACTCTGCAACCCGAATACGAAGAACTTAGAAGAAGTGGACGAGATCGAGAGCATCACTCCCGGCCGAGACGACGACGAGGAGATCTCACGCGCGCGGTACCTCTCGGACTGACGCAGGCGATTCTAAACGCCCTGCGGTCTTAAACACCCCGAATAAGGCTCAATATCCCTTGAGCGTTAACAGTGCTGTAAAACATAAGGGCCAAATTGGGGATACCAGGTCCAATCGGGCCAATGTGGGGCAACTTTGACGTTTATATTCGGACTATAAACTATTCAGTTTGCCTAAAACAGTGAGTTATTGGTAGCGTTAATGTGGTGATTGTAATTGGACAATTGGATTTCAATGACGTCTTAATGTAATGACAAGCTCTGAGAATGAAAAATGCTGATTGTTCTGTTTTGGGTACCAATAAATATTAGATTCAATCTCGGTGTGTAATAATATAGGATTCTGAATCACTTGTATAGCTACATTGTTAATGTTTCAGTGTGGACCCAAAATGCCCTTTGGGTCAATAGGAGAAAGTAAGATGAAGGCTTATTTCGATTGTATTCTTTCATTCGATTACCCAATTCTCTACTTGAAGTACCAACTTATGATTGGCTCTGAAAATTTTGTCTATTACACCCAAAATGACCCTAAGGAAAATAGTTTTCAATAGTATTTCAAACGATATTAATTATATATTGACATATTAATTGACATTAAAATTAAAACCTCTTGCATGTCGCGATATTTCTGTAAATAATTGCTACATTGTTTAGTGAAAACCCCCTAAATAATATTATCTAGTCGTAATAAGACTTCAATATCTATGCAATCAAAAGTGTTTACAAGTATTTAAATATATTATTATGAATTTCACATTTGATGTTTGTATATTGTAATTTCAATATCATTATCTGTACTTACCTACATAAATTTCATTCAAGCATTATGATATGCATTTTTTTTACGCGAGAGGTTCTGGAATAAAAATCTTATTATACCTTACACATTTATTAAATATTGTAAATGATTAATGTATCAATATTGTTGTTCTTATCGGATTCAGTGTCAAATTTGAAGTATCTGTGTGTTTTAGCATGTTACGATTAAGTAGATTTTTGTCATATAATTGAGATGTTATTGGTGTAAAAAATAACTGCAGCACAAACATTCATTTTGACTTGAATTGATCAATTTGATCATATGAAGCTTCGATTACAAGGGATTAATATACAGATGTTTTGTGACATCATGTGTGTTAGAATCTTACTGTCTTTATGACGTGATAAACTTGATTGATGAATAACATTGTTCAGGCTTCAAGCGCCTGTCATAAATATCATACATTCGCGTGCGGGAGTGATGCGGCTATCGTTCTAAAATCGTAAATGTGTTACAAACGAAATGTCATTACTCATTGTTCATTCCACTTCCGACTGTCGCATTGTAAACAGCAATTCAAATTATCACAATATAGTTGTCCTAGCCACATTCTGGATTTTAATTTGCACACCTATGTAACCAAATACAAAATTGGTGGCTCATGAGGGGACCGGATAAATAAAATAACGAAGATTCGGGACGGCGAGCAGTGGTGCATCAAAAGTATCACGCGCAACAACAAAAGATAAGTGCCCTACCTATACCTTTGTTTCTTCACCTAAACCATCCAAATCATTGCAGTTCCATTTCAAATTCCTAAATAACATTCATTCTATTAAGATATTGTTTCTAATTGTGCAAATAAAGTGCGATTTTACATTCCAATCTAGAAAATTTCATCATCTCAATAAATTTTATTCTACCGACATATTTCGATATTCTTTGTTCTACGTTTAAACTTGTTCTTTTTAACATTATCCTGTAATAATACTTTATTAGCCAACTATTATCTTAATAATTATCACGTAGATTGATTAATTGGTGACTTTCCTATTAAGTACGTAAAGGTACTTATTACGTATATAAGGTACGCAAAGTACGTTAACTACGTAACTCGATTTTAGCAGTTTACGTATTTATTTATTGGGTTATCGAATAGTAGCTGTTGTTGGGTTGTCGTAACCTAATAACAGGGTTGTCGCAAAGCGATTAATAGGGTTGTCACAACATACTATTAGGCGGACAGTCCTTGTATTGCAAATTAATTTAGTACCTACTAGTAACTTGTACCAAAGTTTATTTTAAATTCAATTAACCTTCATTTCAGTCAATTCTACATATTTCCATAACCATTTACGAATCCACATTCTATCATTCTGCTTTTATAAGCTTTACTTAGATTTGTTTGCCGAATATTTTCAGGACTCCGCTGCATCGCGAGGTCCTGCTGATCGACGCTGCGAGCAGCGGAGCTTGCACCGGTTTCCTGATCAGCGGGTGTCGCCGAAGCGAGGAGCGTGAGATTTTAATTTAATTATTGTCTTAACACCAGATAGCTTACAATGCCTTCAGATAAATTAAGTCAATTAAAAACAAGAAGGTCGTCCGCCAAGGGACAGATAACAAAATTTAATAATTATCTAAATTCGATTAGTACAAAAATAGAGTTAAGTGCCATTGAGTCAACTGAGTTAAGTCTTCGACTTGCTAAATTTGAGGCATTGGCAGTAAGAGTAGACGACTTGCAAAACGACATTGAGGTACTCAACGCTGAAAATATATCGGATGAAATAGAACAGCGCGATTCCATGGAACGAGACATTATCACTAATATTGCCACGGCTAAAACATTGTTAGAAAAATTTAACAAAACAGAATGTGAGCACAGGCGCGCGTCACTATTGGATGTTTCTTGTTGTTCGGAGCATCAGGAGGTTAGCATAAAACTACCACAAATACAAATTTCTAAATTCAACGGAGCTTATTTTCAGTGGCTAGAATTTCGCGATACTTTCGAAAATTTAATTCACAATAATTTACGTATTTCCCCCGTAAACAAGTTTCATTATTTAACATCATATTTAGAAGGGGACGCGGCTAGAATTATATCTAATCTTGAGGTCTCAGCTGCTAACTATGCTGAAGCATGGAAGTTACTTTGCAACAGATACAACAATAAAAGAATATTAATTAACCATCATTTAAATTCTTTATTTAATATCAGACCGCTAGTCCGTGAATCGGAAACGAGCTTGAGATTCTTAGTTGATCATATTACAAAAAATTTACGCGCCTTGTGTAGTTTAGGACAACCGACAGAAAAGTGGGATATTTTAATAATTTTCATGATTTCTTCAAAATTAGACAGTAATACCCTAACTAAATGGGAAGAATACCGAAATAATTTAGAAGGTGACACGCCCGATTTAAATCAGTTTTTTAAGTTTTTGACTGACCGTGCAGATGTCTTGGAGTCGCTGAGCCGCAATAGGAAACACGAAAGTCCTACGGTCTCGACGGCCCCTTCGACTAACACGCGGGGTTACTCTAGTAATAGTCACAACAAACAACAGTCTTGGCGAGCTCAACCGCATTCCTCCAGCAATTCAAAAATATTTGCGGGCTCTAATACTAACAGTAAACCAAAACTAACCTACTTATGTATTATTTGTAATCAAAACCACAAAATTTATGATTGTGGTACTTTTAAGTCGAAAGGGATTGATGAGAGGCTAGAACTTGTAAACAAATACAAATTGTGTATTAACTGTCTGAGACAGGGACACCCAGTCAATCAATGTCGTATGGGGCCGTGCCGAGTCTGTAATGAGAAGCACAACAGTCTGCTCCACCGTCCGTCAACGTCGGATGTTCACCACGTCACCAGCGATGAGTCTAATCAAGCTATTGTTAATTTCTCAGATCAAGCATCTAATCAAATATTGTTATCGACTGCCATGATTGAAGTTTCGAATCCACAGACCCAGCAAAAGGAGAAGGTTCGTGCGCTATTAGATTGTGGCAGCCAATCATCATTTATCACTGAATCACTAAAGCAGAAAATTTCTCTTAAGACGCATCCAATCGACTCGCTAAAGGTCATTGGGATCGGTAATAATAATAATACAAATGTCACCGAAAGTTGCAATATACAAATTAATTCACTAAATAGCAAATTCTCAGCTAGCTTCTCATGTCTTGTATTGAATGAAATTACAGGATACATACCAAAGTATCCAATCAACATTAGTTCTCTAAAGTTGCCTAAAAATATTTTACTAGCGGATCCTAACTTTTATCAACCAGCGCCTATAGATGTTTTAATTGGGGCTGATTTGTTTTGGGATATTTTAGGTAATGAGGAACATTCCCTTGGTCCACAAAATCCCAGATTAAGAAATTCTCAATTAGGCTGGGTTATATCTGGTCCAATGAATTCTAATATTTCTAAACGGAATAAGGTATATTCTAATCATTTAACAATTTCTCCTTGGAAGGAACCTAATCACATGGATGATTTACTAACCAAATTTTGGAATTTGGAGGAAGTTCCAAACAAAATTATAATGAGCGAAGAGGCTAAGGCTTGCGAAAGGCATTTTACTACACATACTCGTAGGGATGATTCTGGTAGGTTTTGTGTTAAGCTGCCTTTAAAGGACACTCCTGATTGTTTAGGAGATAGCTATAAATTAGCGAAAAAACGTTTTTATCATTTAGAAAAAAGGTTTAATAAAAATTCATTGTTAAAATCTGAGTACACTAATTTCATTAATGAATATGCTCTCTTAGGACACCTCTCATTAGCATGTAGTGAAGGTAATGAGACCTATTATTTATGTCATCACGCTGTCCTTAAGGAAGACAGCGAATCTACTAAACTTCGTGTGGTGTTTGACGGATCGGCTCCTTCTACATCTGGTTATGCATTAAATGATATTTTAATGGTAGGTCCCAACCTCCAGGACTCGCTTTTTGCCATACTTCTGCGTGCGAGACAATATAAATTCCTGCTAACTGGTGATATTGAGAAAATGTATCGCCAAGTTCTAGTACATGAAAGTGATCGTGATTTGCAGCGTATCCTATGGCGAGAAGACGAGTCTAGGCCATTTACAATATTTAAACTGAATACTCTCACTTACGGTACTGCAAGTGCGAGCTATTTGAGTACACGTTGTTTGTGGCAGCTAGGTGAGGAACAGGATGATGAGCTTATCAAAACCATTATTCAAGGGGATTTTTACGTTGATGACGTCATCACTGGAGCTGATAGTGAGCAACAATTGCGTTATATTCAGTCATGTCTTTCTAAAGCTTTACATGCAGGCTGTTTTAATTTAAGAAAGTATAAAAGTAATGCTCCACAGTTATTCAATAATATTGATATAAATTTACAAGATAATTTAATTATAAGTGAGTCTACTAACACGCTGGGGCTCGGATGGACACCATCCAGTGACTCATTGCATTTTCCAATTAAATCATTTCCTTCTAGCACTGAAGATGCCATAACAAAGCGGTTAATTATGTCAAATTCATTTAAGATATTCGATCCCTTAGGTCTTTTGAGTCCAATAGTCATTCAGCCTAAAATAATTTTACAAAGGCTCTGGCAGTTAAAGTTAGATTGGGATGAACCGGTCTCAGAAGAAATAAGGGAAGAATGGTCAAAATTTACAAAAAATCTAGCTTGTCTAAAGAATTTACAAATTCCTAGGTTAGTTCTATGTGATTCACCTATTTTCACAGAATTATATGCTTTTAGTGACGCATCTTTATCGGCTTATGGTGCATGTATTTATATAAAATCGAAAAATAGTAGTGGGGTTGAATCTATTAAATTATTATGCGCTAAGTCAAAGGTAGCGCCCTTAAAGGCAACGACAATACCGCGCCTCGAATTGTGTGCGGCTTTACTGTCCTGTAGATTAACTAAATCCGTTGTGGAATCTCTTAGGCAAAAACCGAGAAGAGTAGTTTATTTTTGCGACTCAAGTGTAGTTTTAAGTTGGATAAACAGCGATCCTTCGAAATTAAAAATATTCGTGGCCAACCGTGTGGCCGAAATCCTAGACTATTCTAAACCTTCATCATGGCGATACGTCCCCACTACATCAAATCCTGCCGACCTAATTTCCAGGGGTGTAGATGCTAAAACTTTAATATCCCATGACACCTGGTGGTCTGGACCTAATTTTCTTTGTAGGCCGGAGTCAGAATGGCCAGCATTAAAGGAAAATCGTTTAATTGAAATACCTGAACTAAAGGCGCATTCCACAACGATAAATGAAAGTTTAATAAATTTTGAGCATTATTCTTCATTAAATAGACTTCAAAGATCCTTTGCCTATATTCATCGATTTATATTTAATCTTAAAAATCCTAAAAATAGACGTACAGGTATATTATCGGTAGAGGAGCTTAATTCAGCGTTTAATTCCCTGTGTATTATGGCACAGCGCGAGTCCTTTTCTACTGAATACGATTTACTTAAAAGGGGAAAACAGTTGAATAATAAGAGTAAAATCTTATCTTTATCTCCATTTCTGGATGATCAAAATTTAATTCGCGTCGGTGGTCGCATAGACGCATCAATGTATACTTACGACAAAAAACATCCAATACTGTTACATGCCACTCACAGAGTAACCAAACTGTATTTTGAACAGCAACATTTAATGAATATGCACGCAGGACCCCAGTTGCTATTAGCTATTGTTAGAGAAACGGTTTGGCCAGTGAATGGAAGAGTACTAGCTCGACGTACGGTGAATAATTGTGTAAGATGTAGGCGACTAAAGGGCAAAACTCTATGCCCAAAAATGGGTGATTTACCATCACAACGCATAACCCCAGGTTTTCCGTTTCTGTCAGTCGGCCTGGACTTTGCTGGCCCATTCCTCATTGTAAATCGTAGGGGTCGTGGCAGTCGCTTAAGCAAGTGTTATTTATGCTTGTTCGTATGCTTGCGTTATAAATGTATACACCTTGAAGCTGTGACTGATCTGTCAAAGGACGCATTTATTATGACTCTTAGGCGATTTATTGCGCGCAGAGGTAAGCCAAAGGAAATATTTAGTGATAATGGACGTAATTTTGTTGCTGCTGCGAAAGAAATTGGTAATTTCATAAATCAGATTGAGGAGCCAGTGTCTAATTTTGCAAGTCAACAAGGCATTACCTTTAAATTTATACCTACTTACGCTCCTCACTTCGGCGGTATTTGGGAGGCCGGTGTCAAGTCCGCCAAATTTCATTTGAAGCGCGTTATTGGGAACTGTCATCTAACCTATGAGGAAATCTCAACTTTGTTTGCTCAAGTGGAGGCAATTCTTAATAGCCGTCCCTTATGCCCAATGTCATCCTGTCCTAACGACCTCCTCTCCCTCTCCCCAGGGCACTTTATCATCGGCAGACCATTGACTGCGCTACCATCGCCTAACCTTGAAGACAGCAAAGAGAATCAATTGAATCGCTATGAACGCATTGAAAAAATTAGGCAACACTTTTGGAAACGTTGGCAGAAGGAATACATTTCTGAACTGCAACAAAGGACAAAATGGCGGAGTAACGCTGCTCATCTCAATATCGGAGACATGGTGCTCATAGCTGAAGATTACACGCCTCCACTGTGCTGGCGCCTAGGACGTGTGGTGCGACTCTTCCCTGGCCCAGATGGAGTGTCAAGAGTGGCGGATCTTAAAACAATTAAGGGCTGCGTGCGGCGACCCTTCACTCGTCTCTGCCCACTGCCAACTGCTGAAGAACTCAAAGGTTGAAAGCGGCCTTTCAACGGTGGGGAGGATGTTCAGGCTTCAAGCGCCTGTCATAAATATCATACATTCGCGTGCGGGAGTGATGCGGCTATCGTTCTAAAATCGTAAATGTGTTACAAACGAAATGTCATTACTCATTGTTCATTCCACTTCCGACTGTCGCATTGTAAACAGCAATTCAAATTATCACAATATAGTTGTCCTAGCCACATTCTGGATTTTAATTTGCACACCTATGTAACCAAATACAAACATATTAGATTTATTATCTGTATTTTCAAGTTTGAGTTACGAATTCGTCCGATTTTGTTAGATCCGATGCTTTTATTATCTGTGACTTATTTAAAGGCTGGACTGATATACACGTAAGATTATGAGACTGATGATTGGTAATGTCGAGTGAGTGGAATTCTTTTGCATGCGGACATGTTAAGGTTTTGTTTTATTATAATTCTCTACCCGATACCGTCGTTCTACAACTGTAATATAATTGAAGATTTTATTGTGGGTTAAATATAAATATCAGTGACGTATGTATTTCTACAGAAATATGAGGAAACCTCTGAATAAAACAAGATAATTAACATTTCTGTTAATCTAAATTCTAAAATATCATATGCACAGAAATGTAATTAGTTCAACATAATTGGATTTTATATAAAATCGTTTAACGGTTCTCACAATTATTTATTTTATTCAATTAAGGAATCATTAAACGAAGTGGGTCGATTACGGTTATCGAAGATCTGGTAGAGTAAATTGCGCTTCTCGACAACGAATTGATAACATTCGGTAGTCAAATCCGCTTAACTAACGCTGTTATATTATAATTTAAAATGAAACTTAATTTAGGTATCTACTTCATAAGTTAGTGAAAGTGGAATTATACGGACAGACAAAAGTTTGTAAGTATACTTTAACTTGAAACAGTGCGCGAAGCGTACTATTCTTATTTCTTAGTGTCGATAGGAATTATTTTAATTATTTTTTGAATGGGTATGTCGTGGGGTTGGATGCAGTTGGCAACACGGCGTACCATAGTGATAGTTGTAAAGTAAAGCAAAAAAAAAACATTATTTTGGAACAAAATTTACGTAAATGAATGCTAGAAATTTGCTGTACTACGCATTTAACTTGATGTACAAATTTTGATCTTAATCTACGTAGTCATAGACAAAGATACATAGTGTTGCCAGTGTTGCCAATCTGTAATTTTTAATTAAGAATCTGATATTTAGAAGTGTGAGAAGAGTAACTGCAATGCAGTCTGAGACAATGCAAATTATATTTATAACCTGTATTCCTTTTTAAAACCCCTGTCTGAAAAGGATTAAAATTATTGTCTTTTTTTAAGGAAAAATATAAAGAAATATCTCTATCGCGATCGGTGTTGTATCGTTATATTCTCGTACATATTTTTGGGATTTACAAACAAGAATCTATAGTATAAAAATAATTAATATAACTAGAACATTCTAAAATCAATTTTCAATGGGAAGGCTGCTGCCAAACTTTGCCATTAGGTGGCGCTGCTAGATTTAGGGACATCGTGTGTTTTACATCATGCACATAGTTTATTTGGATTGCATTTTATCGATTACCATTTACTTGTTCACAATAAAATTCTCATTTTTCGTTTGCGTCAAGTTATTTCCTAAAAATAAAATAACATTCAACACTTTAAATGAGTTACATACCCTACACTCTGTTATCGTAGCGCCCTCTATTCAGAGTTTTGCGCAACCTTCCCCATTAACAATGTCCTTCTGTAAGTACGCGATGTATCCTTAAAGTGTATCTAAATAAATCACAATGCTTGTTTCTGTGTTGGCACACAAAGCCTTAACTCTTTAATTTATTTGTAGAGTTAATATTTATGATTTTGTTGTAAATAAGAAGTAATATTGTACTTAATAAACAAGGGCCAATGGTGTGATTAGAATAAAAATATGAATAATTTATTGCGTTGCACTACATAATTGATTAAAAATAAATTACTTCAGATGTGAACAGTAAGATGCAATTCGGCAAAACAATAGCTCATTCACAATAACATATCAATTTAAAAAGCTACAGAATTTTTGAGAATTATCGTAATTATGTCAGGTTATAGAAAATCATTGCAATAATGATGATTAGATGCAATGATTGTGATGAAAGAACTTGGCCACCATTGATCCTCCATAGCTTGTCGTAGCAAGCTAGTTGAAGCATTTGTAGACTTAATCGAAAATTGTATGTAGCTCTAGTGTAAGTAATGATAGATACAGTAAGTCTCTTCATCTTTAATGAGTGTCTACAATGTTCTTTGTTTTTTTTCATTAAGTTTGATGTTTTATTATGTTCGAAGGAGGCACAAATATGAAAATACTTTTAATCCATACTGCCCGAAAATTTGAATTAAAAACAAGATTAGATTAAATGTTGATTTAACATTATTAATTAACTTTTTGCTTTATTTTTCTTATTAATGTAACATTTAATTTTTATGGTTGTTTCCGTCCAGTATAAAATGATCTTTAAAAAATATTTAGTTTCAAGTTATTTTTATGTTTGTGCCACGCTCAAGTCAAATTATTGTATATAATATGAAAAAGAATTTTATTTTTTGTTATAAAAATTGTACCTTCTTGTTTATTTTGTGTTTGACAAACATGATTTCCATTAGTCTCATGATGTGAATAAAATTATTCGTAAATAAAGATTTTTTCGGATAAATCTCAAATATTTGTTTTCTTTTTGTCTTCATGTTGAAACAATTTTTTGTAGTACAAGATTTTAAACTTAACTCATTGTGTACTGAACACATTTTATTATGATACGAGTACTCACAATATTTATTTTGACTCTTAATATAGTAAAAAAATACTATCTACTATCCCTATCTGCTTACCTTCAAACTTCACCTCAAATTATAATTATATTATTACTGAGAAAACATTGTCACGGATCATGCAAAAAAAATCACTAATTACAAAATAATATAACATCTACTTGAATTACATAATTATTTTGCATTACTAACTTGAGTGTGAGGGATATTGTGCAGCTGTTTATTTTGGGCATCATATTGCTGAGAATACTTAATCTTAATATACTCATTCATATTCAATATCTCTTTTTCAAAGCTGCTTAGGGTCAAATTTTGAACTGTAAAATAGAAATGTACCAGATTAACAAAATAAAGTAAGTAATTGTATCAGAAACTTTATTCACAACTCACTTACATTATACATAATAATATTTCAGTTCATAAATCAACTACAGTTTTCCCAAGTTATTTTGACGACATGTTTGTCAAGAAAATTTACTTTTCATAAATAAACCATTGAACAAATTAATTCATTCAGGCTGAGCTTTTATGACAACTTAAGTTTGAATACAATCCCAAATTATGGTAAATGAAAATGTACCCCTGAAGGGAAAATGACAACTCGGCAAGAACAAATGCAATCTTGTTATAACAGTTCTACTGCGTTAACACTGACGCAAGTAAGATATCCTACTCATTCCCATACTTTGTTAATCATCTGTATCATGACACAGTTCAACTATCAGATGAATCTAAATACATTATAGTTTACTCTTCTATTCTTACTTCTTTTCCACTTATCACAATTTCCGAGACAATCCAGCAGTTGAATCAAAAAGCAGAGGATGGGTGAACTGGCCCCTCATATCCAACAAATAATGCATTACTGTGTTCTTCACTTTCAACGGCAACTGGACTTTGGCAAACGTACGGCCCTCCCTACAAGACACATTCTCAATAGGGACCTTCATAATGCGGTTCTTGCCGAATGGTGTGTAGGTGACAAACGTAAGGTGTCTTCCACCTTTATTAAGAATCAGAAATCTAACAGACTTCAGTGTGAACATCCATATCATAGCTAAAGATCCTGTACCTGCAATATAAGAAGTATAACATTAGTTTAAGACAGACAATTAACTACTTTATATGACTAAAACAGAATTCCTAATTCACATGACTCAGTAAACATACTTTACATCAATATTATCAGACATTGCCATGGCATCTTCAATTAAACATAAAAACGTTATGTAAGTAACCCAAAATAAAACATGTTACCAATAATAAAATACTTAAATACATACCAATAAGAAGACATACAGCGCCTAACGTGTTCTTGTATTTATTATCGCCAAGATTTATTCTTCTGTACCAAGGCGTATCATCTGTTATCGTGGATCTATCCACCGGAGCGTCTTTTAAGGTTTTCAATGCAAACACTCCCAAATACGTCCAAAACATATATTGCGTCACGGCAAAAACATTCATGTACTTAAAATATTTTGGATTCTCATATTTAAATAGGATAACGTCCTTCGCTACATTTGTATTTACATCGTGAATTGTTTTGGCACTTACAGAACTGAACGTATTTATTTTGATCTTATTGGTACAACATTTACTTCCTAATACTGGAAAACGAATAGCAGGTCTTCGTTTAAAAACGATCGTTACATAATTTAAAAGGCTCATTTTAAATTTTTTAGTCTTTTAAATTCATTTCGCAATTTGAGAAATATAAAATAACCTCAAAATCCTCAAATTGAAAAATGTTTATTTGATTATTTGACAACTTGACGTTGACATTTTTGTTTTGACATTTCTGTACAGAGTAACTTATATACTTTTGTCTGTGGGTATACTCAGGAATTTTTTGCCTATTAAAAAAGCCCAATAAATTAGGATGTTCGATCCAGGTACCTTGTATCGATATTCCGGATTGAAATAGATCGTATTGAAGTGTATCGATCCAGATATCGATTGAAATGCTTTGATACGATTTTTTGGATCGATCCTGATCGAATGAAACATTTGAAGATAAAAAAGATTTTTTACTTAATCCAAACTCAAAATTTCGATTTCAATTCGATCCTTCTTTATATTGTATCAGTCCACCAATAATTTCGCTACATTATTTATTTTGTTTACCTCTAATTTTAAACTACTAGGTACTTATTTCCATAATATTATGATCCAATCCTCCTTACTGCATCGATCCGCCAGTATTGCCCATAATTAAATATTTTGTTTAGCTTTGAGTTTAAAACAATTAGCTAACTCCTTATTTCGATCCAATCCACCCTACATGTGTATCGTCTGTCAATTAAAAATATTTTGTCTAAATCTAAGGTTAAAACAATATTACTGAATTACGTTACTTCATATTATGTCAGTCAGATCCTCATTACATGTTTATCAAATAATTGACCGGCTAATATTTGGCTAAGTATTTTGTTAAGTATCGGATCGGATCGAACATCCGATACATAAAAAAAAACATAAAATAAATTACATCGATAAAGAAAAATGATAAAAGTTGGTGTGATTAACATTGTAATTCACTTTTTTATATAAATCATCGTACAGCTAAGTAAATACAATACAAAATGGTAAATGTAAAACCATAGACAATTATTTTGAGCATTTTAATAGAATCAAGGGCTAGAATAAATGTTTATGATAAAATAGAAATAAATATTTGTCAATTGTCATTCAGTTAATTCAGATCAGTGTTGCCAATGCTACGGCAATTACCGTGTTCTACGGCTTTCGGGCCAAAAAATCACAAAATCTACGGTCTACGGCTGGAACCCTATTACCGTAGCAAATTCTACGGCTTTTCGCAAATTCTCCGGTCTTTTTTTATTTACTTGTTTTGAAACAATTTACGAATGTTAAAACCCATAAAACAGCGCCACTAGGCAAATGTTGATGTTAATTTAAGGTAATGAAAAGTGATTCCTTGTTTTGTGGACATCAGATTCACTGCCGATGACCTTTTTTTTTTAGTTCGAGCGCTGAACCGAGGCGATGGTATATAATGGCGTAATTGCATTGCTACGGCCCACACTAATCTTGATCTTTTCCCATTTAAACACGGCTTTTATATCTGATGTACACGGCCTTCCAAAAATTTTCATTGCATTTGGCAACACTGATTCAGATTCACGGCGTCGTTCGTTTGTCAAGGTGGTTCGTTACGAATCTCTGTTGTACTATTTTTAATTTATAAATAACAATAAAAATGTTGTTTTGCAAAAACTTTTGTTACTAGCGTTAACTGCGTCTTGTTTTCAAGAAATTTAGTGCTAAGCGTTGATCGCGCACGATTTATTAGCACGACGCACAAGATGGCTGATATAAAGGTAAGGAAGGCCTGCGTCTTGGCGGCATTTTGATTGGTAACGGTCAAATTTTGTTTGTTTCTCAATTCAATATCCATAACTAATCAGGTATATATGAATTTTATAAAAACAGGAATTGTGCCACTTTCGTGAACTATCAAATACCTCACGAATGCACTTACTATCAACACTTCTTTTTATTTCATTGTAAATTGTAACCTTGTAAATTGTTTAATTTATTATGCATCGAATACATAAACTTAAGGGTATGTAGACAATTAGTAAATAACTTTGTTAAAGAACGCAGCACTTTAATTTTACTCCTGCACATAATATTCTTCTACCTTCATGTTTAAAATTATCAATAAGTTTGAAATTGAGTTTCAGTTAAATTCTTTGATATTAACGTGAACTCATTCTTGATAATATTATAATGTGCAATATTCCCATGTACGACCAGTATTTAAAAATATATTATTGTATCTTAAGACGTAAAATTTATCACAATATAAAATTAACATGGAATGGATTTACAGTCCAAATAATTGAACAAAAAGAGATTAATGAGAGTTGAGGTAACAAACAAAAAAAAACCAAATCAAGAACCCATTTTCAGACTGAAAATTGTTACAAAAACAAATTTTACAAAAAAAAATTACATTACATTGTAAATTTTACAGTCGATGTTCAACAAAATGAGCAATGGTGCTCAGAACGGCACCACGGAGGCTGTGCCTTCCAAGGGCCAGAAGGGCACCATTGAGAAGATATACCAGAAGAAGTCACAGCTGGAGCACATCCTGCTCCGCCCGGACACGTACATCGGGTCGGTTGAACGGGCCACGGAGACCATGTGGGTGTTTGACAAGAGCAAGGAATGCATGGTGCAGCGGGAGTTGAATTTTGTGCCAGGTATTATTATTGTTTGTTATTTACCCACCCCACCCACCATCATATCAACTAACGCATACAACAAAGGTTTTATGAAAGTAAACTTTTTGCAGTTGTCATGACCAATTAAGCTATTGGGCATCTCCATTACTCGGTCTCCATATAATGACCAATTTACTACACATGCAGACATGCAAATGTTGCTGCGAGACATTGCTTATTTCTTTTTTGTTGTAAATTATTTATGGAAACAATATTTTTCATTCTTCCAGGTTTATATAAAATATATGACGAAATATTAGTGAACGCTGCTGACAACAAGCAAAGGGACCCCAAAATGGATGTTATCAAAATTGAAATTAATCAAGAACAAAATGTTATCTCCATTTATAACAATGGTTGTGGTATACCTGTAGTAATGCATAAGGACGAAAAGATGTACGTCCCCACCATGATCTTTGGACATTTGTTGACATCATCTAATTACAATGACGAAGAAGAGAAGGTGACTGGTGGCAGAAACGGATATGGTGCTAAATTGTGCAATATTTTCTCAACAAAGTTTACGGTGGAGACTGCATCGAGGCAATATAAAAAACACTTCAAACAGACATGGGGTTCAAACATGACTAAGGCTTCAGAACCAAAAGTGAAGGAAGCCGGGAAGGATGACGATTTCACCAAAGTAACATTTAGCCCTGACTTGGCAAAGTTTAAAATGGAAAGACTAGAAGATGACATCGTTGCGTTGATGTCGCGACGTGCTTACGACGTTGCCGCGTCCTCGCAGGGTGTAAAAGTTTACTTAAATGGTGAAAGATTAAAGATAAACAAGTTCAAAGATTATATAGATTTATATATCAAGGGCAAGGAGGACGAAAATGGTCAACCATTGAAGGTTGTCTATGAAAAAGTAAATGATCGCTGGGAAGTCGCTCTAACTCTTTCTGACCGTGGCTTTCAGCAGGTATCGTTCGTAAACTCTATCGCTACAACAAAAGGTGGTAAACACGTTGACACAGTAGCAGATGGCATTGTTAAAAATGTTTCAGAGGTTCTTAAGAAGAAAAATAAGGGTGGCGTTAACATTAAGCCTTTCCAAATTAAGAATCACATGTGGTTGTTTATCAACTGTTTGATAGTAAACCCAACCTTTGATTCACAAACGAAAGAAAACATGACACTCCAGGCTAAGAGCTTTGGTTCAAAGTGCACCTTCTCCGAGAAGTTTATAACTGCAATCAGCAAATCTGGTTTGGTAGAATCTGTATTGACATGGGCCAAATTTAAGGCGCAGACGGAACTCGTGAAGGCGTCTGGTAAAAAGCAGAGCAAGCTGAAAGGTATACCGAAGTTGGAGGACGCGAACGACGCGGGTACGAAAAACGCACATCTTTGCACGTTAATTCTTACTGAGGGAGACTCGGCCAAAACTTTGGCTGTGTCCGGACTTAGTGTCGTTGGCAGAGATCATTACGGTGTGTTTCCGTTAAAGGGTAAGCCGTTAAACGTGCGTGATGCGTCACACAAGCAGGTTCTTGAGAATGTCGAAATCAACAATTTAATTAAAATCATTGGGCTCCAGTACAAAAAGAAGTACAACTCGGTAGATGATCTGAAATCGTTGAGGTACGGCAAGGTGATGATTATGGCTGATCAGGATCAGGACGGATCACATATCAAAGGTTTGATCATTAACTTTATTCATCACAACTGGCCAGAGCTACTGAAGCTGCCATTTTTAGAGGAGTTTATCACTCCGATTGTAAAAGCTACCAAGAAGGACAAGGAAATTTCCTTCTATTCGTTACCAGAGTTTGAGGAGTGGAAGAAGGATACGGAAAACCATCACACCTACAATATCAAATACTACAAAGGTTTGGGTACCTCCACATCTAAGGAGGCTAAAGAATACTTTCAGAATATGGAAAGGCATAGGATTAAGTTTAAGTATGGTGGGGCCACCGATGATCATCACATTGAGCTAGCATTTTCAAAGAAAGGTGCTGATCAGCGTAAGGAGTGGCTGACGAATCATATGGACGAAGTGAAGAGGAGGAAGGAAATTGGTCTCCCGGAGAGATATTTGTACACAAAGGAAACTAAAGCTGTATCATATTCAGATTTTGTTAACTTGGAGCTGGTTCTCTTTTCAAATGGTGACAATATTAGGTATGTTTAATTTAATTACTAAAGAAATTAATTTTATTTTTTATTTTATTTTACTTTATTTTTAAATAAATTTCAATATATTAATGGTTATAAATGTAACTTATTCAGACGTTTGATAAAATTTCCTATTGCAGATCCATTCCATCAATGATAGATGGCTTGAAGCCCGGCCAGCGTAAGGTGATCTTCACCTGCATAAAGCGTAACGACAAACGTGAGGTCAAAGTGGCTCAGCTGGCTGGTTCAGTGGCAGAACACTCTGCGTACCATCACGGTTTGTGCATTTTGTTTACTCAATTAATTAGTAATATTGCTGTTCAGCCAATCAATCCCTATTTCTCTTGGTCACGGCGACACAGTTTATCACTATTGCAGTTGTTATTATTATTAATATTGCAGTTGTTATTATTATTAATTAAAAATATTAATCAATTTTAGATCAATTATTCCAGTCATTGGTTGCCTGTAAGAGATCGCTATTTTAGTGATAAGGCCGCCAATTGTATGTTCATGTTCAAATGTGTATTTTTATTTGTAATTTTTGTGTACAATAAAGATAATTTGTATTGTATTGTTTAGGTATAATGCCATTATTGTTAACAATTGTGATGAATAAATATTTTAAATCTTTTGTTAGATTAATTTATCTAACATGATAAGCTACTTTTTTATTATATAATAATATCAGCTTTTAATTGTCTACTTTAAATAATAAATTACGTTTTTTCATGTGGCATCACTAATAATAGTGAGTGATAAAATTTGTAATGGTAACTCTCGCCCCTTCCGATTTCAACTGTGTTCGGCTGCGTACGCGCTCCTCATAAAAAACTGTAAAATTAAGTGAAAATAAAGTAATATCGCAATATCACGCCAGCTTTTTATTCCTACATGCTGGCTGTGGTCCTTCGAGCCGGATATGAACCAGCGACCTATGGATTTTAATGTTTTCATTGTTTCCCGCAGGCGAGCAATCCCTAGCAATGACGATCGTGAACCTGGCGCAGAACTACGTGGGCTCGAACAACATCAACCTGCTGGAGCCGCGCGGCCAGTTCGGTACGCGGCTCAGCGGCGGCAAGGACTCGGCCAGCCCGCGTTACATCTTCACCCTTATGTCGCCGCTCACACGGCTCATATTCCATCCGCACGATGATCCGCTGCTCGTGGTGAGTTCTTGTATTAGATTTTGATAAAATTATTATTATTATTATTATTATTTATAATGCACTAGCAGCTCCTGGAGCTGATGCGTGCATATCACTGCACTTGTGTTCGACTTAATATATATATATTTGTTATGTATTCTGAATATGTTCATCAAGTCTGTTTTTAAAAATGTTCACTGTTGGTGCACTTATCACTGATTCAGGTAGCCTATTCCACTGGTGTACTACACGATTAGGCAAAAAGTGATATCTAGGATTGCTGGAGCTAGGGTTTTGTAATTGTAATTTATTTATTCATATTGGTATGACTGATACATGCATAATAGTACATTATGATACAAGTGTGGTATGTTGGTCATTACACTCGAGGTGATATTGCACAGCGCGAGCCGAAGGCGAGTGCTGCAAGAAAACCGAGAGTGTAATTACCAAACCTCACGTGTGTCATACGACGTTTTTCAACACACTTACGACTAAAAAAACAAATTTTATAGTTACAGGCCAGACGGAAAGTTTGTTAAAAATGGCGCGCTCCGCGCTGATAGGTATATTTATTTCTGCGCGCGGCGTGTTAGCTATGCGCGCGCAGATTGGAGCGTAGGCACGAACAATTACGCTAAACAGCCAAAACGCAAAATGTAAAAAAATCTAATATTTCTGTATTTATGAATTAGTTTCACGTTGAATTATTAATTAAAGTAAATAAGTTTTTGAAAATTTATCATATTCAAGGTGGTACACTTCTTTTTTTTTACAAAAATAGTGTTATTTTTAGTCTTATGTTGAAACGAAACGTATCTAAGTCAAAACTTTTTTCCGAAATTTAAAAATAAAACTATAACCCGGCTAAGTTAAGAGCAAATAGAATGCATAAATAATATCTTTCAGCAAGGTACAAACTTAATTTGATGGAATATAAAATAAAACACTAGTGCGATCAAGAAAAAAAAACACAAGTGTTTAATACCATGGTTTATAAGTGTAAAAGCCATGTGATAAAAACCAATTTATGAGCAAGGGTGTTGAAAATATCATTTTTTTAACCTAACACTAGATACGGTGTGATCGTTACTTTGGTTTTGGTTTCAAAGGGGATAGTTATTTTACAAGTATAATATTAAATTTAAAAACTAATACAGAACACAGAATGGCAAGTAAGATACTAATCAATAAAAAATATAGTAGTACTTTTGTTACCAAACACCACCACTTTTCAAAAATATTTTTTTTTTATTTATTGCATCAAGTGTTCTAGTGTTCACAGACAATTTGACCATATCATCAGATGACTCATTTAATTTTGTTTGTCTGTTGGCCATGTACACAAAAAAGAATTTAAAAACAAAACACCCAACTTCAAAAAAAAAAAGAACTGAAAAGAAAAAACAAGCCCAATCATTTAGAATGTTTAACAAATAGAAGGATTAACAGTCGAAAACCAGTCGAGTTATTCATTTTACAATTGTATTCCCCAGCACGAATTTGAAGACAACCAGAAGATTGAGCCGGTCTACTACCTCCCCATCTTGCCCATGGTGTTGGTGAACGGAGCTGAGGGTATCGGCACTGGCTGGTCCACTAAGATACCCAACTACAACCCCAGGGACATTGTTGCTAATTTACGGTACGTGCAGCTAGACCCTTGTAAACTATTGTTTATTAAGTACATCTGCACTAAACATCACAGTTGATGGGTAAAGATGATTGGTGAAAATGTATCTTTTTTTTTTTACACAAATAAGTTAATGCTTGACCATGATCCAACCTGATGATAAGTGGAGATGTGGTCCAAGGTGGTGAGCACATTAACTTAGTAAAAGCCTATTCACTCTTTTCTTAAAGACATCCACGTCATAGGTAGGCGGGAGCCGGGTACGCCAACGCAGGCAAGTTATTCCAGTCCTTCGCAGTGCGTATAACGAATGATGAGGCAAACCGCGTCGTCTGTACTAAACTTCCTATTTCCCTATTTAGTTTATCTACCTGTAAGTTAATAAACTGATATTGATATCTACAATAATAACCGGTTACGCTACTAAACATTAAGTTTTCTAACCATTGTTCACAGGCGGCTCTTAGACGGCGAGGAACCAAAGCCAATGCACCCGTGGTACAAGAACTTCCGCGGCACGATCGAAGGCTTCGGCGACAAGTACGTGATATCGGGCGAGGCGGCCATCTTGCCCAACGACAAGATAGAGATCACGGAGCTGCCGGTCGGCACGTGGACGCAGAATTATAAGGAGAATGTGTTGGAACCTATGTTGGGGACGGATAAGGTCAAGCCGTTGATCTCTGAGTACAGGGTGAGTAGTTTAGACGCTTTTTTTTGTGTGGAGAATAGTAAATCGAGTTTGCGGTGCCAGTGGTGCCTGCCTTTGGACGTTTGTGACAACCCTCCAATTAGGTTGTCCTAACACTAGTTAGTTGTTAAAAATAATATCAGTAGTTATTATTCAGAGGTCTGTGAAAGTTAGGACTGGAACCTAACAGTACTTAAATAATGCCATTGTGACCAACAGTTAGTGCATTGAAAGGGACAGGCCGGTTTTTATGTTAAGCTATACCTCGCGTGTGAGTTTCTTGACACATCAAACTGTCTGACATATTTTGCTCAGACTTACTCTACCTCAGAAAGAGTGTTGCTCATTCTGATTTTTTGATGTTTGTTAAAATAATACTGTATTCACATTTACCCAACGAACTGTAGAAACATTAATGTTAATGTGTTGCGAAACAGGCATTAAAATACAATCCAATTCCCAGGAGTACAACACGGACACGACAGTGCGGTTCGTGGTGACCCTGCTGCCGGGCAAGCTGCCTGAGGTGGAGTCTGAGGGCGTCCACAAGGTGTTCAAGCTGCAGACCACCATCTCCATGACCTGCATGAACGCCTTCGATCACAACTGCTGTCTGAAGAAGTAAGTTGATGACTTGTTTTGTTTGTATGTTAGATGGAAGTTGTGGTGAGGAGTTGCTACGTGTATTGTCTTTTCAATGATAAGGTCTTCCCGGAACTTGGCCAATGCATACGTAACGGGTTTTTTTCCGTACGGGATTCCGCTGCGTATATGCACTATCGTATACATTTTCTATGAAATCAAAACTTCACGTCCCGTCCTGTACGGGAAAAAATCCGTTACGTATTTCAGCTGTATTTTTTGTTTTGTTTATACTTTTTAATTGTGTTCTTCGTGTGTGGCCTTGGAAATAAAAATTAATTGTATTCTAAAATTCCCACAGATATGACAAGGTGGAAGAGATCCTCCGCGAGTTCTATGAGCTGCGCGTGCGGTACTACGCGCGCCGCAAGGACTACCTCGAGGGCCAGCTGCAGGCCGAGGCAGACAAGCTGTCCAACCAGGCTCGGTTCATACTGGAGAAGTGTGATAAGGGACTGGTCGTGGAGAACAAGAAACGGAAGGTTATGGTCGAGGAACTTATTAAACGAGGTGGGTGTATATGAATATAATAAAACTGAAGAGGTTTTTGTTTGCTTGATTGAACATGGTAATTTGAATTTCAATAGGATTTAAAATATCTATGATAGGAAATTCATGATGAAGGCTATGCGGCAAAAAATAGCTGCTTCAGGACTACAGGGTATTATTATTAGTATCCGAATAAAATTAATAAAATAAGTTATAGTTAAACAGTGTTAAAATTAATAATAGTAATTTTAATTTATATAATTTTTAGGCCTTTATTGCAAAGTCAGTTCTCGTTATTGTGTCATGACTTGCCTAAATATTGTACGATATTTTCATCTTTTTTTTCATTTGTTGTAAGCCAGTCACAGTTACTCAAATAAATGAACACCGAAAGCATCACATACATTGTGAGCTTCCCTTGAAACCTCTACAAATTCTTGGTATTCGGTATATTGCAGGCTATGCTCCGGACCCCATCGCTGACTGGAAGAAACGAGCCAGTAAGATGCAAGGTCTGACGGTTCTGGAGGATGATGACCAGCCCGAATCTGAGGATGAACCGGAACTCGAAGACACCAAGGGCAAACCTGTTGATCCGGGTTAGTGTTCTTGTTATATTTCATATTACTGGCTTTGTTAGGTGAGCCGTTTATTGTGTATTTTTTAGAGTCCGACCGAAACTGGTTTTTCAGCCGAAACCGAAACCGAAACCGAACCTTCGGCCTTAGGTCCAGTTTCGGCCGAAACCGAAACCGAAACCGAAACTTAGAGTGAGGCCAAACGAGCGTATTTTTGGTGCTGTGAGTCACGTGAAATGAGCTGGTTTCATACAAAAGATCTAATTAAATTCTTTGAAATTTGTATTTTATTCTCATTTGTGGACTCAACAGAAAAAAGTAAGTTAAAGGAACCGAATTTTTTAAATTTTACAAAGGTCATTTTTTGACATTAGGTAGGTCAACCCTCAAGCTATCTGTCCCCTAACGTTGACCCACTACTTACGGGACACCCTGTATAGGTACTGAAATCTAGCGTGTTTTTTTACACATTTTTATTTGTACATTTTTATGTGTATTAACTGCCTTCAGTTCGGTAAACTTATCTTAACGTAAACGACAAAATTCGAAAAAATTTGGGTACCTATGGATGAACGCTGTTTTTAACCCCTGACGAAAAAAGAGGGGTGTTATAAGTTTGACGTGTCTGTGTATCTTTATGTCTGTCTGTGGCATCGTAGCTCCCAAACGGAGGAACCGATTGTGATCTAGTTTTTTTTTTGCATGAAGGTGACTTAATCGAGTGTGTTCTTAGCTATGTTTAGTGTATATCAAACTGTCGGAGGTTTTTTAAATTTTAATTTAAGATCATTTAGATAGATCATTTAAATCTTAGCCCCATTTTACTAAAATACTTCAGTGAAAACCGCATGCAAATCGATTTAGCCGATTTTGAAATTACCCTGAACACACGCACATACATACAAACAGACGAAAATTCTAAAAATAATTATTGCTATGGTCTCTTTTGCGTTGACAAATACCGCTCGTGATAGATTTTCTCAAATAATTTCCATGTACAGACATATCGAACAGTTACCGTTTCATTGTAATTGATGATTTGGGATTTAGACTTCGAAAATACTACTAGTGAATGCCCTCGCTTTGCTTCCGTAAACCTTTCGGTAAGCCCTCACTCAATAAATGTAAGTATGGCCTATGGGCGAAATTGACATAACGTAATTTATTTATTTGTAAACCGTTTGAAATAAACCAATCACTAAATGTTAACCAAAGCTCACTACAATACGTATGTATTGTACGATATAAAAGGGAGTGAAAACCGCAGGTAAATCTGTTATGTCGTTCCTGAGAGTAGCCAGAACAAACGCACAGACAAATAGACGAAAATTACTTTTTATATAATCTATTACGTCTAATTAATACCCCTAGTAAAAGTTTTACTTAAGGGGATTGGCTCGCTCAAATCTCAAAAACACTGTAAGTTTGAAGAAGATTGCAGATGAATCCTTTTGTGCGATTTCCATATAAAAAATATATGGTATACTGAAGGTCATCACAATGATATTGTATAGTTTAAAATTTTAATAACCTCTCCCAAATATTGGGAAAAAATATTGTTAAATAGGTCCTTCTTCAACCTAAATTGTAAATGTTCTCTGTAACGGTTAAATAGTTCGGCATGAATTTTATACTAAAAAATATGTAATGACGTGTTTCACAATTTGTATAGTTGTTTTTTTCTTAATTCTTTTAATCTTTTTAAATAATGAATAAAAACCCAAAACTTCACCAGTACCACACTGGAGTGCCCCCGCTAAGCCCTGCGTCGCGTGCTCGATCAGTGTCTCGATGACTCTTGTGACGGGTGGGTTGTGCGCGCGTTATTTTTTCCTAATAAAAACTAAAACTTCACGTTTTGAAAATTTTTTGAATGAAGTCATATTGTAAATAGTACAAATATAAATATTTCGTAAAAGAACAACAGAAATTAAGTTGGTTAATATATGTAAAGTAGATTATAATTTCGTTTAGTTTATTGACCCTATCATAGAGTAAGACTGACTGTGGCTAAATATTGTATGAAAATGTAAAGTGAAACACGTGACCGAGGTCTCCAAAACTATTGGTAAGTATATTGAGTACATTATTTTTAGTGTGTTTATTTTTTGAACGTTTTAGCTATCTTGAGAATTTCGTTTGACGGCGGATGGAGACCTAAATGATGATGGACTCCGAAGGTGGGTATTAGCATCTCATTGACTGCACTACGTATAACCATCGTGTTTGGATTCATTTGAAAGGTCTCATGGAGACCTTGGTGAATAATGATGTCACCTACCTGATGGTGGACTCCGAAGGTGGGTAAAGGATCTCAGTGACGGCACTACGTAGAACTATTGTGCTTGGACTCATTTGAAAGGTCTCATCGAGACCTTGATGACTGATGATGTCACCTACCTGATGGTGGACTCCGAAGGAGGGTAAAGGATCTCAGTGACGGCACTAGATAGAACCATCGTGTTTGGACTCATTTGAAAGGTCTCATTAAGACCTTGATGACTGATGATGTCACCTACCTGATGGTGGACTCCGAAGGTGGGTAAAGGATCTCAGTGACATCACTATATAGAAGTATCGTGCTTGGACTCATTTGAAAGGTCTCATTGAGACCTTGGTGACTGATGATGTCACCTACCTGATGGTGGACTCCGAAGGTGGGTAAAGGATCTCAGTAACGGCACTACGTAGAACCATTGTGCTTGGACTCATTTAAAAGGTTTCATGGAGACCTTGGTGACTGATGATGTCACCTACCTGATGGTGGACTCCGAAGGTGGGTAAAGGATCTCAGTGACGGCACTAGATAGAACCATCGTGTTTGGACTCATTTGAAAGGTCTCATTAAGACCTTGGTGACTGTTGATGTCACCTACCTGATGGTGGACTCCGAAGGTGGGTAAAGGATCTCAGTGACGGCACTACGTAGAACCATCGTGCTTGGACTCATATTTTAAAAGGTCTCATGGAGACCTTGGTGACTGATGACGTCACCTACCTGATGGTGGACTTCGATGGTGGGTAAAGGATCTCAGTGACGGCACTACGTAGAACCATCGTGCTTGGACTCATTTAAAAGGTCTCATGGAGACCTTGGTGACTAATGATGTCACCTACCTGATGGTGGACTCCGAAGGTGGGTAAAGGATCTCAGTGACATCACTATGTAGAAGTATCGTGCTTGGACTCATTTGAAAGGTCTCATTGAGACCTTGGTGACTGATGATGTCACCTACCTGATGGTGGACTCCGAAGGTGGGTAAAGGATCTCAGTGACATCACTATGTAGAAGTATCGTGCTTGGACTCATTTGAAAGGTCTCATTGAGACCTTGGTGACTGATGATGTCACCTACCTGATGGTGGACTCCGAAGGTGGGTAAAGGATCTCAGTGACGTCACGACACAGAACCATCGTGTTTGGACCCATTTGAAAGGTCTCATTGAGACCTTGGTGACTGATGATGTCACCTACTTGTTGGACTCTTAATGTGGGTAAAGGATCTCAGTGACGTCACTATGTAGAAGCATCGTGCTTGGACTCCTTTGAAAGGTCTCATTGAGACCTTGGTGACTGATGATGTCACCTACCTGATGGTGGACTCCGAAGGTTGGTAAAGGATCTCAGTGATGGCACTGCGTAGAACCATCGTGTTTGGACTCATTTGAATTTTTGTGTATGGCTTATTACTGACTGTAGCAGCAAAAACATTACCTTCGCTCACTGAAGTTATTATGTTTCAGGTAGTTCAGGAACCAGCAAAACTCAGATTAAAAAATCAGGAACTTCAGTCGTTAACAGAAACATATGATCTGTCTGGGATAGAAGTTGATGAGGGGACAGAGCAAATTTTGCCGGTAACTTAGTCTGTTTGCGTACACTGTGGTATTTTTTAGATTCTAGATAGTTTCCCTAGCTAATTTAATTTGACACTGCATTGTTTGTTTGTTTTAGGTTGAACAAGATGAAGAAGATTTACAAGATTTGATTATTGAAGAAGAATCACAAGCAGAAACAAAAAATATATCTGGAAGACGAGTTATAGATCTAACTTACTTTTTTCCAAAATACAAGAAATAGACGGCCATGGTGCTTTGAAAGTTTGAATTACATGTCCCTGTGACTAAAATTTTTGTCTTTATTACATAGAACTTGGAACCCATTTAGATCTCAATACTTTTTTTTTAACTTGGCTCTCATTTCACATTTATGTTTTTGATAAGATATCATTACTTTTTGTCTAGAAATTATTAGTGTTTATAGATAATGAATATACCTATTGTTATTTGTAAAATTACTCTACACAGTGGAATCGCTAATTCACTTGTTTCACTAATTATCAATAACTTTCAGTCTAGCCGTGACCACGATCCCTGCAACTGGGTCGAAATATTGGCGTATAAAATAAAATAATTATATCGTGAGTACCTGTATTAGAGTGAAAATGTGTTCAGTCACCAAAATGCGGATTTTTAAACGTTAATGTATCAAAAACAATTTTAGCCACATTTATGAAATTTTAAATTTTAAATAAGCTAAGGGGTTTTAATAAATGTATCAAATTTCATGTATTTAGGTGAAATAGGTCTCGAGTTATGAACGGGTCAAAAGTAACTCGAAATGATTCGTATAATATTACACATTATAATAAAATTATAAAAATTTGCTAGTTTCTGATTTATTCCTTTGTAATTTGTATTCACTCAACTATAGGTGTACCAGAATCTGATGGCAAAATGGGGAAATTAAAATTGGAGACAACACACTCCCCAGCGTTGGGGAAACTAGAATAAAACTTGTTGATCCTTGATATTTTTAATAGTGTTAGTTTCATAACAGGCAATATAATACGAGTATGTAAGTAAGGTAAGGTTTATTAATTTCAGATGAAAAAATATAAAAGACAAAGCTACACATTTTTTAGACAAGCTCATATTTTTTATATTATAATTAATTATTATTATAGTGACTAACAATAATTTATGCAACAATAATTTAAAATTTGCAATCTGTATACTAGTATTTTTTATTCATTTGATGAAGAGAACAAATAGATAATAATAATAAATTGCTCCTCCACCGTTTCAATTACGTGAACTTGTATGATGTAACTTTTCATTTCATATTCACAAAATTTTTGCTACCTTTAATTTGTAACAATGTCTGTATTATTTATTTCAATTAATTTAATATAATTTGCTACAAAGAAATCATATGTAGATTATTTACTAAGAAAATGAAGATTTTTGGACGTTATCCTAATAGCCGTTTTGAGGTGTGTTTATGAAATCTGGAGCAAATATGTATTTTGCAAGTCTCAATCAATGAGCAATTTTAGAGGCTTATTTCGAATACTTTTTGAGTTATGAGGTGGTCAAAAGTGGCTCCAAATCGTTCGTGTAATATTACACACGGTACTGCTCGCCAGTTCTGTTAGCTTGAACTTGGCTGGACACGCTACTGTGCGTACCTGCTAGATATAATGGTGATATTTGAAAATTCTCTACAGATTTCTTGAAGCACCCATAACCTTACTTCCTATAGAGTTAATTAATTATTGTAATTTAGGAACAATCACAATGGGCCATCCATAAATTACGTCACACGTAGGGGGGAGGGGGGTTCGATGTAGCGTGACATTGTGTGACAAGGGGTGGGATCCTAAATTTTGTGACATCACATTTTTCAAAATCGAATATTTGGTATATATATGTATAGGTGAATATTAAAAAACAATTAATGGAAATAAAACTTATTTTGGAATTTAATTCGTAATATGTGACGTCACACTAGGGGCGGGGGGAGGTCTCACAAATGTGACCAGCTGTGACAAGGAGAGGCGGAGGGGTCAGAAAGTCATGAAATTAGTGTGACGTAATTTATGGATGGCCCCCCAATGGCAACATTAAAACAAGGTCATCAACTAGGTCATCCTAAGTAGGGCATGGATATCGAAATTTCGAGATTTCGCAATTCCGGAATCTCGGACAATTTTTCAGTTCCGGAACTGAGTGTTTCAATATCGAAATTTCGATATTCATTGTTACTAAACAAAGCAGATATTTTGAGTGTTTATTTATTCCTGAACGCACCCACGGACCCAATCACCCAATTCCCCCTATCCCTTGTGTACCCCTTGCGCCACCATTATTACTAAGAAATTGTAATAATTGTGTGAAATCAATCCTTTTTCTTTTTCAAAAGCAGCATCATTCAAATGATTCTGAAAGATTTACTGAAATCAAATGATTCAGAAAGATTTAGTTATTATAATCCATAAATATTAAAACGTATTTTACGATTTATATAATTTATCCCAGGTAAATATAAATTTACGAACGGAATACTGTTGGCTGTATAAAAAGTAAGATTTTACTCACTTTACATTAATTTTTATTACATAATTAAAAGTTCGTAAAACATAATTTCAAATCTTCTAATTCATCCTCAACAATGTTTTTACCCAACAAAGAAGGGTTATGTTTTTCGCGCGTATCTTGTATTCATGTATGTATGTATGTATCTATGTATGCATGCATGTAGATATTATAATATTCTTTATTACCTCATATTTTCCAAACCGCTGGACCAATTTATATAATTAAGATATCGTTAGATTCGTCTTGATAACCCAAGTAAGTGTTCTTAGATAGCTGACGTTAAAAAATCAAATATGGTGACTGTGAGATTGCATTGCTTGAATTATCAAAAAAAAAAATCGAATAATGCAATATGGGTATCAAATTAAAGAGCTCATCATAAGGTTATCAAAAAGTGTATCATGATAGCATTTTTGGTAGCAGGCAATTTTTTTTAATTTTTAATTTTAAACAACCAATATCGAAACCAATTCCGGAATTCCGGAATCAGGGCTCAATATCGGAAACCAGTTTCGATATTGAGAATAGTTCCGATATCCCATGCCTTAATCCTAAGTACTTCCGTTACTGAGAACCTATAAGCACATACCTGGTCATCATCAAACCTTCAGAATGTTTCATGTAGTAGCACCCGTGCTCAATTAGATAAATGTTGAAAGCTAGGTCATCCTAACTATTTCTGTTACTGAGAACCGATAAGCACTTACCTGGTCATCATCAGACCTTCAGAATGTTTCATGTAGTAGCACCCGTGCTCAATTAGATAAATGTTGAAAGCTAGGTCATCCTAACTATTTCTGTTACTGAGAACCGATAAGCACTTACCTGGTCATCATCAGACCTTCAGAATGTTTCATGTAGTAGCACCCGTGCTCAATTAGATAAATGTTGAAAGCTAGGTCATCCTAACTATTTATGTTACTGAGAACCGATAAGCACTTACCTGGTCATCATCAGACCTTCAGAATGTTTCATGTAGTAGCACCCGTGCTCAATTAGATAAATGTTGAAAGCTAGGTCATCCTAACTATTTCTGTTACTGAGAACCGATAAGCACTTACCTGGTCATCATCAGACCTTCAGAATGTTTCATGTAGTAGCACCCGTGCTCAATTAGATAAATGTTGAAAGCTAGGTCATCCTAACTATTTCTGTTACTGAGAACCGATAAGCACTTACCTGGTCATCATCAGACCTTCAGAATGTTTCATGTAGTAGCACCCGTGCTCAATTAGATAAATGTTGAAAGCTAGGTCATCCTAACTATTTCTGTTACTGAGAACCGATAAGCACTTACCTGGTCATCATCAGACCTTCAGAATGTTTCATGTAGTAGCACCCGTGCTCAATTAGATAAATGTTGAAAGCTAGGTCATCCTTACTATTTATGTTACTGAGAACCGATAAGCACTTACCTGGTCATCATCAGACCTTCAGAATGTTTCATGTAGTAGCACCCGTGCTCAATTAGATAAATGTTGAAAGCTAGGTCATCCTAACTATTTCTGTTACTGAGAACCGATAAGCACTTACCTGGTCATCATCAGACCTTCAGAATGTTTCATGTAGTAGCACCCGTGCTCAATTAGATAAATGTTGAAAGCTAGGTCATCCTAACTATTTCTGTTACTGAGAACCGATAAGCACTTACCTGGTCATCATCAGACCTTCAGAATGTTTCATGTAATAGCACCCGTGCTCAATTAGATAAATGTTGAAAGCTAGGTCATCCTAACTATTCCCGTTACTGAAAACTGATCAGTACTTACCTGGTCATCATCAGACTTCAGAATGTATCATTTAGTAGAATGAAAGCTACATAATATGTCAGCAGGCATAATGCATAGTGTAGTTCAAAATAAATAAATTATTATCAAGTAGGCAGATACTCGTACAAGACTACAAAAACTATAGGAACAAAATGTATTCGAAGATCTCTCAGAGAGCGAATATAAATAGGCAAAAACGATGAAAACTCTGTGCCACATGTTTTGTTGCTTTATCTTAGTTCGTTTTATTGTAGTATAGTCATTGGTCGGTAGATGGCGCTTAGTTAAAAAATACTAGTAGAGGGACCAAATCTTCCAGGTCATCGGGCAAGGCAATCCCCTTAATATCTTCCAGTTATAGTTTCATTACCATGCTTGGATATGAGTTCCGTATCATTATCTATACAGCATTAGACACTATATTATATCCATTTTTCTACCTGTTGCCATTATTAATATCGAGCAAAAAACGGCTAAAATCAAGCGCCAAAGCACCCTGTGACTTCAGATTATTGAACATGTTAAATCAATGACTTCACTTGAAAAGTCAGCGCCCACGGGTTAGCCACGAACTTAACCGAACGACGCACGAAAATTCACGAACACAGAGTTTCGGTTTGGCCGAAAGTTTCGGCCAAATTTTTCCGAAACCGAAACCGAAACCGAAACTAGATTTTTTGGCCGAAACTGGCCGAAACCGAAACCGAAACCGAACCTTCGGTCGGTCTGTAGTATTTGTCTTTAAGAACATTTACTTAGGACTTTTTTGTGGACTGCTGGCCGATATCAATAATATAATTTGTATGTCCGTAATATCTGGAAAAGTAGGTCAACAGCCATTTTCAATAATCTATCTAGCAATATTCTTTATAAAAGTTAGTAGGTAAAGTATTATAACACATTACTTTTTGTCAGTTGCTAGGCAAACTACTTTAGGAATTAGGATATAAGGAAGGTGATAGTCAGGAAAATCTGCCGCGGTAAGATTTATTCTATGTAGATTATTTACTTAGGTTTTATTTTCCACAGAGAAAGCATTCCAACAGCTGAAGGAGGTGAAGAAGTTCAACTACCTGCTGGGCATGTCCATGTGGATGCTGACCAAGGAGAAGAAGGACGAGCTCCTCAAGCAGCGGGACCAGAAGCTGTCCGAGCTCACTATTCTCAAGTCAGTAGTTCTATGTTGGCTTCGGTTCATTAGTGGCTTGCTACTGAGCCGTACAAGGCCGTCTTTAAACTATTTGGGGCCCTGGCCATATTAGGATAATGGGGCCCCTATGACTTGACAGAACACTATTTTGTTAGAATAAACAAAGAAAGTAGATAAGCAAGCCTCTAGATTTATGCAAAAGCTAATAAGCAATTGGTATTGTAGTAATTTAGGTTCGATTTTTTGTAATTAAAAAAGTTTTCTGGTAATAAATATTGGTTATCGTTTAGTGATCTGGCAGGAACTAGGGGGCCCCTAACAATCACAGGGCCCTGAGCACTTGCTCGGAGTGCCCAGTGGGAAAGAGGGGTCTGAGCAAGGATCTCTTCTCTTGAGTAGAGTATACTGCACCGTGCTGCTTCAGTGTGGATGGGTGGTTCTTTGTTACATACGTTCCATAAAAAGTTATGTGGTTTTATTATTTATATAACGTTAATAACTATTTTATTATTTATTTTTTTATTATTTATAACACGTTACATGTAATGTTAGTATAAATGAATAAATAAATAACGTTAAAAGTCTTGTGCTACAGCTGTTTGAAAGCCAATTGGTTCTTTTTCTTGTGTCTTACTTAGCTGCCAATGTATTAATAATAATAATAATAATAATAATATGTTTATTTGCAATAAAATTGGTGTACAGATATGTTGTTATAAACTTAATCTTAATCCTCAATTTTAACCACAGTGTGGTATGCAAATACAAAGATACAAAGTCAACATTATTAATTTACCCTCTTCATGCAGTCCAATCCAATTCATTTTATAATAAGTCAATTCAATATCAAACGCTTCATAATAATTAAAATAAACTAAACTAACATCATTTTTACATCATCCACAAAACAAAAAATGTCAGTCACAGAGTTACATGTCAATCGCTAATGTCAAAATTGTCAAAGCAAAGTATGATATATGGTGATGCTTTTTGTGTTTATTTAACCGAAACCATGCTTTCCTGTAAGTTATTTTGGAGTGTAGTCAATATAATGTGCGCAGACCTTTTACACATCATCAGATGTTAATACACCTGTTTCAATATTAATTGAACAATCAAATTGTGCACTGCAAATAGTGAGTATCTAAATGAATTCCTTGTAGAGCCAAAACTCCCTCGATGCTGTGGCGTGAGGATCTGGACGCGTTCCTCATTAAACTGGAAGACGTAGAGGAGAAGGAGCGGCAGGAGGAAAACACTGTCAACAAGAAGACGTCCAAGGCGCTGGTAAGAATCAGTTTATGGTGTGGTTCATCCATAAAACTGGTGTTTAATATGGGTTGGTCAATCATTCATATGTAGAAGAAGGGGTATTCTACGGTGTTGGTTATTCAATAATATTCCTTTTACTTTGCTCCATGATATATTTTCAGTTTTCCTAACGTTCACATCAATAACAATCTGTATTAGTCCGTGATCACTCCTCGAATCCCATAGAATGTCCCACACGTATTGTTCTAAATGGATTGACACATTCCTTATTCTAAATATTTAGTTTTCTTCATGACATGACAGCTTCTGAATCGGCCGATCATTGTAGAACCAAAGAGGCCGCTCGCCGTCACATATATCAAACAAATCATCCAATAAATTCAATAATATATTTTTGCCCTTGTGAAGTATCACAGTTCAATTACGTATTAGTTTGAGTACAAACTAATACGTAATTGAACTAATTAGTAGTTTTATCATTTTTATTTTTCTGAATTGATTTTTAGTTCGCAAGTATTATAACGATACCTCCAATGAACTCTACGCTAACTTCAATATTACAATATTGGAGTTAGCGTAGTGTTCATTGGAGGCATCGATAAGAGGATATGGTCGTGTTGACAATATTTCATGTTATATACATGACATATTATAAATTCATGTAATAATGTTTTTCCTCATTGTAACATTAAAATTTGGTAAATTGGAATTTATATGCCAGAAATATGAATGAAAATTTATAACATTTTTATTGTTTTGATCTCTGTTATATGTCTGACTTCTAGATGAACAGGATGAAGGTAAATTAATTTTAATTTACACTGTTTTATGTACTTAAAACATAAAAAGGTAACTCATAAAATGTTGTTTGCAACCAGGCCGCCAACAAGAAGAACCGCAAGTCGATGTTCGAGATCGCCCCCTCGGACAACGGCAGACGGGTGGAGCCCAAGATCTCGGACGACCTCATCAAGCGCATCCAGGCTGCGGAGAAAGCTAAGACCAGGAAGGAGATCAAGAAGGAGTATGACCCTGTGAGTGCTATTTCTTTATTCCTTTTTGATATGGGATTTTTCTATTGACATTGCAGAGACCAAGTAGCAAAAAATGCAAACGAATTCGCCTGGGGGCTTGAGAGCCAGTTCTTTCTTTCTTTTTCTTTTCTTTTTCTTCCATGGGCGACGATAGCCACTTACACCTCGATGGTCAGCTCATTTGCCGGCTATTTCCACAAAAAAAACAACGCAATGGTTTCTTGTAACTCAACGTATCGGATGCATGAGTATACTACAATGACAACAAAGTATAGAAAATAAAATAAAGTAGTTTACAGAATTATATTAATAAGATGTTTTATCTTGTAAGGATGATCCCACCGGCATCAGTCCAGCTAGCGGGGAGAAGAAACCTAAGGGCCGAGTGAAGAAAGAGAAAGCGGAGAAACCTGAGAAGGCAGGGAAGGGAGAGAAGGGAGACGGGCTGAAGCAGACCAAGCTGGTATTTAAGAAGGAACCTAAGAAGGTAAATAGTATAAAGATAATAAAGAGCTTTCTTTCTAAGATTTCCCCAATCTGTAGGCAAACTTGAGGGCTAACGACGAGACGCGTGAAAAAGCAGACGTGTGGTTTCATACAACGCATTTTAAATAACGGGGTCTTGGAGCTACCTTGACCTCATATGGCACTAAAATAAAGTTCCCTTTAAGTCTAGATAACCGTACATAATGCCTTTCAACTAAATCTGCAGTTGGCCGTAATGTAGGTAGCATTGAAATAAGTGTCTTATATTACGTCTCAAAAACCATTTTATGGTTGTAATAATAGTGCTGTTAATGCTGTTATCAAGTACATCAAAGGTAATAAGAATAACGATATATTACGAGATAATATAAAACATTACAGTTAATGTAACATTTTAATTTTTATACTCCTATTTCAATGCTACCAACATGCAGATTTAATTGAAAACCATTATACCGTATTAATGTGTACAATACAATACAATACGATGTATTATGTTGTGTGTGTGTGCAGAAGAAGATGACGTTCAGCGGCAGCAGTTCTGGTGAGATGTCGGACTCCGACATGGACGTGGCAGAGGCCGCGCCGCGCGAGAGGCAGAGCGCCCGCCGCGCCGCCACTAAGGTACCCGTTATTACTGTTTTTAAGGTTCCTGTACAAAAATACCCTATTCATAAGACGTGACGTCTTATCCCTCCCTACGTCTGTCATATGACTATTTCTTAAGGTGGCCACTCACGGTCGCGCCATTTGGCGTGGCTCCAAATGACATATGTCAAAATGGCGCGATTGGACATACAGATTTTTATATCACGCCATCAGCTTTTCACATTCACGATCAAATTTTGGCTGTATATCACGCCATTTGGCGTGAAATACAGCCTGAAAGGGCCGAACGTAGACTTTGTATTTTAAGACCTGTAATACCTATGATCACAAATAAAGAATGATTACCATCCAGGTACAAAAGTACAAGGACGGCGAGGAGAGCTCGGAGTCCGCGTCCGACGTGGAGTTGATGGACAACAAGGTGGAGTCGGACCGGGAGGCGCCGCGCGCGCTGTCCGACAGCGAGGACGAACACTTCAACAAGAAGAACGCTGACAAGAAACCCGCAGAGATGGATTCCGGTCAGCATGTCTATTTTTGAAGTTATTTTTTTATTTAAAAACTTTATTCTAAAACCTACAACCTAGGTCTACAAAGGTGAACTTAATGCCATGGCATTATCTCCCAGTCAACCCATTATGACCGAGATGCCATGGTATAAGAAACACCTTAGGAAATCAATACGTTAATAAGACAAGATACAAATAGTTAACTCTTTATTATATTCCAGCCCATTTTCACCTCAGATTTTTCAATGTAAAACCTTGGGTCCTTCCAGACTGCCTGTTCGATTCCCTGATAGAAGACTCGAAGAAGGAAGAGCGGGAAGTAGAGAAGATAAAGAACAACTACGACCAGTCCTTGGTGATATCGAGCGACGAAGAACCCCCAGTGGTGGAGTCGCCGCCCAAGAAGAAACCGGGGCCCAAGAAGAAACTATTGCCCGTGGACAAGGAGCAGAAGCCAAAGAAACGACCGGCGAAGGTCGCGCTCAGTCTAGATAGTGATGATGACAGTATATTTGACAGTAAAAAGGTTGGTTTCTGGTGATTGCATTTGATAGTTGTATTTATGTATTTCTTGTTCTAACCTAAAATTGTTCGGTAGTAAAGTTTGACGTAATTAATTCGTATGAAAGTAGTATGGTCGCATGGTTCGCATGGTAGAATAATGCTCTTGCGCGGAATAAAGTCTGTGCTCTGCCCAAAAGTTGCTATACCGCTATATGTTAGGCGTTTAACTGTATATGTGAGTCATCGAGTACATTCGACAGTAATTTTCTGAGCAAAATTCAAGTCTTTTATATTATTTAAGTGTATATTGATCTCCCCTTTTAGAGTATACAATAAAGAGTACTCTATTCTATTCCAAGGACAAGAAGAAGCCGAATCCCAAGAAGAAAGCGAAGAAGAAGGCAAGCAGCGGATCAGAGTCCGAGGTGGAGATAGCGAGCAGCCCGCCGCCCGCGCGGAACGCGGCGCGCGCGCGCCCCGTCAAGAAATACAACTTCAGCGACGGCTCCGAGAGCGATTAGCGACCGGGACGTTGTGGGGTCATGTAGGTATACCCTGGATACGTCTACGTTAATGCAAAATGTGCCTTAGGGGCCATCCGTAAATTATGTCACACGTTAGGGGAGGGGGGGGGGGGGGGTAGTGTGACAAGGGGTGGGAGGGGGTTCCTAAATTTCGTGACATCACATTTTAAAATCGAATATTTGGTATGTATAGGTAAATATGAAAAAAAACTTTTAATTTAATAATTTCTAGGTGTAAAATTTCATAGTGTAACGTCACACTAGGGTGGGGGGAAGTCTCACAAATGTGACCAGCTTAGTGTAATGTAATTTATGGATGGTCCCTTACCTAGCGCGTTAAGCTGCAGACATGGTCAATGTGAAAACCTTTGTCAAAGAAAATGCCACCCGAGTTGACGCAACGTTTTAGTACGCAGCGCGCCAAGTGTTGGCCACAACTGCTTCATGTCATTCTTCGCGTATACGCAGGTATGGCAGGGGCATTATTGATCTTGGCTTGTGTACTTTAAGCACATAGCAGAGAAATGAGCTGACGATACATCTAACATCAAGTGGTCATTGTTGCTTACGAACATCACCATCACTGATACACGAAAGAAGAAAGAAAGAAGTAATGGCTTTGCGCCAGGTTGGCTTCACGGAAAAACAACAATACTAGCAATAATCTTAATATATATAAATTACGTGTCACGTTGTTTGTCCGCGATGGACTCCTAAACTACTGAACCGATTTAAATCAAATTTGCACACCGTGTGCAGTTTGATCCAACTTGAAAGATAGGTTAGCTTACATCTCAAAATTAAAAAAAAAACTTTTGACAGAACGAAGTCTGTCCGGGCAGCTAGTATTAATATAAATGAATAACTAAGGCTTGTTATGTTAATAGTAAAATGTTGTTTCAGACCCAGTTTTCTGTACAGTGAAGTAATTGGCAGCAGTGCGTTGTGCCGCGCAGACCGTGCCGTAGTGATGCTAGATGCAATGTGTTGTGTTGACGTCATGGGACAACAGTTTTGTCCGACAGTTGATGATATAACAATATTTTTTTAAACCACTTTACGTTGACTTCGAGAATATATAACGGATACGTTGTTCTGAGGTGAAATCTCTTATATTTTTACGTAATTAATGTTAATCTATGTAGGCACAATTACTGTAAGTAATTTTTATACGCGACATAGTACCTAACTCGATAGTTGTAACGTTACGATGCAGTACGAAGCTCAAAATTACTGCAATTGTAAAATGTTTTGTCGAAGAGTTTAAAATTTTAGAGTAAAGTTTTTACGAAAATTGTATATATAGTTTTATCATCCTAGTGAACTTAAAATCTTCCATTTCTTTCTGATTTTCCTTTTTTTCGTTCTTTTCGTTCTTTTCATCTTTTGATTTATTTCTGACAGTATTTGTAATTTTGTAATTTATTTGTGCTTCTTTATGAAATTAGAATATTTTGATGTTAGAATATTTATTGTCGTATTATTATAGTACAATTTGATATGCGTTTTGGACATTTCCGTTGATTGAACTCATTCCATTTAACATGTAATTATTATTCTAGATAAAATATCACGTGCGTGAGTTGTCAATTAATATTTCATCCGATATCGCGGTATGTGTGTTGAATTCATGTAATAATTTACATTTGGATTATTTTGTGATTTACATTTTAATGTTGTGACATTCATTTTCCCAGTTATTGTTTAATAAGACCGTTTGTAAATAAAAGAATACTTTGAGGTAACTTTTAATTTATTTTGATTCCTTTCCTGTTGAACTTCCACGTTAAGATTATCTTTGTCATTTGTGCAATAGGTTGTTAAATATGGATGGGACACGCCAAAACCGAAATTGGCTTCAAAGGATTGACAAAAAAACACATTTTACACAATATTAAAGTTTATTAAAGTATTTTTACCTCATAAGTATCATTTAATTTGTATAATATTCTTTATGTAATCAAATAAGTTTACAATTTATATTCTTTATACGGCAAAGTCCCAGTAGGTACTCTTTTCAAATCTCTAGACACACCGTACTACCGCAATATAACTTAATTTTTAAATAAAAGGTAAATTAATATGGCATTTGCTTCTTGTCTTACACAAAATATTATTTACATTATCTGTTACTTAATAAAAATAAAATATGGGTCTTTCCACAAAAGTATTATTTATAACACACTGTTATACGTTAAAAATCGATTAAATTGGTATAATATAATTAATATAGTATTTTTCTGTTTTCTTTTGTGGAAAGACTTATTCCATTATCAACATATTATAATAGAATATTATTTTAAGGTAGTCTGCCCCCTATCAGAAAAGGTACATAATAGTGTAATAATGGCGTACAAAAATTTTCTTTGCCAATATGAGATTCGAACTAACAGATACACCTATATTATTTTATTGTATTAGTAAAGCTATAAAAATACATTCGATCTGTTTAGAACTTCAAATATATCTCTTGTAAAAATGAGATAGGATTAATAATATTCATTGAGTGAAGTAAAATAACTACCTCGATCACATTAGCACCATTTTTGAGTTGTTGAATGTCATCAAAAATGTACAACGTTACAACCACTATCGAAATATTACACAGGAAATATTTATAAGTAGGTATATTTGTCACTTTGTTTCCTCAGTTTCACACAGTTATAACAATTACTACCTTATATGCAGATTTACAGACTATGCACACCTGAGATACAGACATGATGATTAGATACGATTATTGGAAAACGGTAGTTAATCTTGTCTCCTTATTAACAAGCGTGGTTACTTGACAAGTTTGATTTAATTATATTTGAATGATTTTAATGACAAAATTCAGGAATTTAGTAATTGGAACCATTACTTGTATTTTATCCACAAGGATCTTTTATCTTTTTTTACTTGGGCACAGCACAAGGGGGGCCAATTCCAGAGATATGTCGAAAAAACATGGCCGATTGGCCTCGTTTTATACGAGGTCGGCCATGTTTTTTCGAGATATCTCTGTTAGACATGTATCTCTACGAAATGAGAATTGGGCTCCAGGGAGATTGATAAGATGCAGTCTTGGCTGCCAACCCTAACCAGTTTGTTACATACATGAAAATCTTGGCGCTATTTTGTAAAACCGCTCAACAAAAGATACAAAAGTTTATCAGATCAGTACCTGCTCAACTTGCTTTCTCTATCAGAGTATCCTTTGGCGCTTTCTCTGTCCGAGTATTTACCATTGTACTTATTGTATCTGTCCCCGTGTCCGTTCTGCCGGTAGGGCTTCTCACTAGCGCTGTAGTGTATCTCGGAGGGGCCGATGGTCTTCGACCAGTGGTGCGTCCAGTAGAAGTCGTCAGGGTACCGCGGGTAGGGGTTCTCTCGGCACAGCACCACGCAGTAGATGAGACTGCCCACGAGGGTTATGAAGCCGAAGATTAGGAACACTATTCCCAGAATCCTGAAAATAGTAAATATAGAACATTGTTACGAACAATAAAAACACAAAAAGCATGTTAAGTACATTAAGTACAGCTGCAATCTTTTAGTTAGGAAGCAAATCACTTTTTTACATCATGATCTTAGTGTAATAAAAGAACAAGACAAGACAAGAAAAGAACAGACTAGAAGAAGAGACAGATCCAAAATCTTATAAGTATGTATTCCCATTACCATTATTCCCTTGGAGGAAATAAACAATTATTCCTGTCTATTCCCACCATGCATAGACCACGTTAAAACAATATCATAATAATATGAGATGATGATAAACCCAGCGACCAATAACAACCGTGACTTGGCGCTAAAATTTCTTGTTCAGTAGGATGCAACAGAAAGTTTGTCTTGGATTGAACGGAAGAAATAAATAACACCTTACAATTTACAACACAAATATGAAGTCCAATGAATAATGGATGTCCACGGGCGGTAGAGACAACTTACCATCGGGTGACCGTCATTCATTTTTCGATCCAAAGTGGCCATAAAGTAGCTAACAATTTTCCGACGAATTACTAGGTTACTGGTGGCAGCCTACTGCGCAAAGGTCGCAGTTTAACCACAAAAGCGCATAATTGCGGGAACGTTCACGCCTTCTACAGAAATAAATGTGAACATTGTCACTCCAAATTACATTTACCGTTGCATTGTGAACTATTTCCAAAAATGTAAATTGATTTTTAATGTTCTGTCGAGAACACGAGAACAATTGAACCGTTTTGTGATTGTTACATATAGAATTGGGACGGTGCCGTTTGCCCCAGTTTTCTGGCCAGTATGATGTGGAATCTAGGTGGACTATATTTGTCAATAGTGACCCTGGTTTACAATACTTTGGATAGGCATTCTAACTCTATGAGCCCGTAGAGTTAGTACTGAATTGACCAAGTGGTCTGTAGTGGCGGTACTTATGCGGTAAAACGGCTAAGTTACGTACTTTTACTTCACATGTTTTTAAACAGACCTATAACGATGGTAAGATGAAAATTGCTCCAAAGTTGCTCCAAATAAATGGATGCAAAAAATGTATGTCCTTTTTCTTGTATTAACACCTAAGTTAGGTGACCTAACCCAGCATTTTCTACATCCATCCGAGGTTGACTAGTGAACAATGTCATTAGGCAAATGTTTTTTCACTTTCACACAGAAACTAGGTAGGTACTGAACGGATTTTCATGAAATTTAGCATCCAGTAGACCATAATGTGGAATAAGGTATGGGGTACTAATTATCCTGCAAAACGCGAACAGAGCGCTAGTAATAAATAATTTTCTCCATGACTCACCAAACAAACAGCGGCTCGAAGAACTGCAGCACGATGACGAAGCCGAGCGTGACGAGGATGAGCCCCAGGTTGAGCAGCAGCATGAGGCAGCACATGCCCTTCACGTTGGGGCAGAACGGGTTCGGCGCCGCCATCGCGTCCACCTTCACTCCCGCCTGGTGATGTTAAATAAATAAATAACGCTTCACACTCATAGCCCCACACTAGGATTCCCTGTGTCGTGGGTGCCATGGACAAACACACTAGACAAGGACATTCACACCCATTCAAACTCATCATTCAAATTTAATTCCGCCTCGCTGGGAATCGAACCCGACCTGGGTGGTGGTCCACCAGGTCCCTTGGTGCGGCGATCCGGCATTGTAACCATTGCCACACGGGTCGTCACGGATGTTGAAAGAAGAGAAGAATTTAGTAGACTTATCAATTTCATTTACAGTAGGCACCGTTCATCGGCCGTTCTGCTGATTGAGGTATATAAAATAAGGTGCAAGATAAAAATAAAATAAAAATTTAAAAAGTCCAAATCGTGGATGTTAATATTCTATCTCTATAAAAAGGTCGTGGCCGTTTACAACCTACGTTAAGTTGCCTACATATCAAATTTCAAATCTTAACATAACTTATTATTATTATCTTTTTATTTTTCTCTCCGATGAGGTTCACGAGCGTCACCCAAGAGAACTAGTGAGTGATGCTATATTGCTGCCTAGTTAATATTTAAAAACTTTCGAACTACTATTATTATTTAATATTATATTATTTAAGCTCGTAAATATTTTACCTTTCTAGAAACTTTAGATCGGTGGGTAGAGGCAACAGATGGCGCTACGGCGCTCCTGTATGAGTACACGCTTCTTGGTGCGCGAGATTGTCGACTGGAACAAAGACAAAGATTTTACTTATTAGCTGTCACTATAAATAGATAAAAAGTTACATCTTTTGAAGTGAAAACTCCTTTAGTACGGGGGTGATTTGAAATTCGATGAAACGAAACTGTCCAGTAAAAAGAGACAGACACATAAATTCTAAAGTTAGATAGGAAGCATTGTGGGGTAGGGGAGTTGAGTGGAGTGGAGTGGAGTAGTAAAACCTAAAATTATCATCTTTCCGAAATTTTACATTCGTCTCATTAGAGACGATGGGTTTGTTTTCAAGATAAAAAAATAAAAAGATAAAAAATTTGTTTTCAAGATAATTCTTGAAAACAAATATTTTGAAGGTTTCACCTCTACCACGTGTGAATTGCACACATTTTAATTTTTTTCTCCTCTGTTTTCCCTTTCTTTAATTTTTTTGCTCATGTGAGCACCGGCCCTTCAGTTTCTAATCTGTTCCATGATAATGTAACGTAAAGCTTCCCAAATCCATACTTCAGTATTGAACATAATATTATGGAGGGCTCAGATCAATAAAAGGATGCAGGGTACGATCCAATACTTATTTATTTAATTCCAGAAATAAATCGAATAGTGATATCAGTGTGGCATTCTAATTTGACACCATGCATAGATTAATATTGCACTGTGCGTTCATGTACACCGGGTACTCAGCCCGGCGCAACCATTTATTGTTACTGTATCTACTATATTCATTCATCTTCATAGACCCCGATTGATTTTCACAAAACCACTCACTCGATCCTTTGTCGTTTATCAGTCTTAAACTCCAACAAAGTAATATTTTTTGTTAATCCAAAGCTATGTCAGAAAGTTGAACGTCCTTAAAACCACATAATGGGTCAGACACGTATTGGCGTGACGAGCGGGCCCGAACACAAACGTTTATCAGATACTAGACATTATTATCAAATTTGATTTCTTTAGCCCTTCAATTTGGAGAAGATGGGACACTTTAAGTAGAAAGTTCTCGACTAATCATCGAAAAAAGGACTTAACGAGGCACGTACAGCGGAGTCCTTAGTCATGCCGCGGCGGCGAACAAAATAAATATTTACTTATAAACAAGATGTCAAGCCTCCCTCACAAAAGAATACGATTACGGATAAAAAATCTTTTGATTATGTGTTCAACTCGGGTTGTATGAAATACCCTTACTACAGTTTTACACTCACCTATAATTCACGCGTGTGAAATGTTTTGGGAATAAAATACTATCTTATTTTAATTTTATCGCTTAATGGTAAATTATGTAAGAGTTTACAATGTGGTTCAAACGGTAATTATAGACGATATACCTATTTCATATTTTCTCTAAAAACTAAGAATATTATCTTTCGTGACTTTTTATAGGATTTCGCAGGATGCGAATACTGACGGTGATGGATGCATGCTAAAGCATGATAAAGGGTGATTGTCATTGATAAATATTTATTGATAATAATATAATTATGACATTTTCATGTGACGACACATCATAGCATTTTATATTTGAGCTAAAATATTTATAGCGTAGCTCATAATTATACTGACTCAATTTTTACAAGAGAAACAAAATAATTCTGAAAAGTGTTTTCTGTTCGCCAAATGAATATCATAACAAGATTTCGAGAACAAATAGTAGTGGGCATGCAGTTAACAATCTGACAGGCGTGTATAAAGGCTCGCTCGGGTGTTATTCAAGGGATTTCTATTCTACTGACAAGATTCAAGGTGAACTTGCATCAATAATAATCGGATGTTTACGTCTGAATAGTTGTGTTTGATTGACTTGTTCATTGATGTGCACATCCACAGAGGATTATGTACCTATAAGTATCTACTATTGTAGTTTTTGTGTTGCATGAGAAAATGTAATTATTGGTAGGGAGATCAAATACATTGCGGCACTAGCAAGAATTGGTTAATCTAATTTCTATAGGTATGTCTTTTATAATTTATTAAAATTTTAGTTAAATTATCACAAAAATAAGAGACAAAAATCATTTTAATAAGTACACTAATATGATCTGAAATTAGGATTTCAAAACAGGAGCACCTACATACCTACTTATACGTTTTTTATGTATTAGCCGACAAAGGAGCGAACGAGCAACCCCCATAAAAATCAGTAACAGCGGCATGGACGACACATATAACACGTCACAATAACACCCATGACCCGAGTACAAATATTTATCTGTAACATAATTTTATTATCTGCCCCGGCCAGGAATCGAAGCGGGAGCCCTCGCTTCGCAGGCAGGGTTGCTACCAACTAGGATACAGAGTCGTCAAGAACGAAGGAAATAACTGGCTCTCAAGCACCCATCCGGAACATATTGAGTCGTTTGGCAACTGACGCAAGCAAGATGGTAGTTATTTATTTATTTATTTAACACTTTATTGTTTGTATGTACACCATAAAATAATATACATAAGAGCACAAGAAACAAATACAAAACAATGGGCAATAGTTAGTAGGTACTGTAGTATGTAGTAAGCCAGACAGCCTTCATATTGATAGTGGGTATTGATATACTTATTATAATAATATAATGAGGATGAGGGGTGGCTTCTGTCGCCCCTGGTTTGAATGCATGGGTTTGGGGTCAATATTCGAATATTTCTTGAAATGAAATAATGATTCTATCGAAACTCCAATACGCGAAGGAATTAACTCGCCGGATAAGTAGGTTGGATCCCTATTTATGAGAGATGTAATCTTCTTAAAAAACAAAACAAAATCAAGATAGGAAAAATGTACAATTACAGAATCGTCGGCATTTCAAAGCGACATTAGGCCATGACCATTACATTCGAAATTGAGGAAAAAACACCCCGGGAATCGAACCTGGGAACGTAAATTACATAATGGAAGCCGTAACGTCACGCCTCAGCCAAGGACGCGGGTAGAAAGTAAACGAAATTTGATATGGTCACGGGACATATCTGAGAGGGTTAAGGATTGATATACAAAGGTAGCAATAATATAGCCTGCTATAGATAGAGATGTTAGTAACAAAATAAATAATAAGTAATAAGTAAGTATGTAATAAAACGGTCTGAAATGTATTGCATTAGTATAATATTAGTAGATTATGTTTCGCTGTAAAAATCGATGTAGGGTTTTAGCGTTTTAGATAATTAATAATTCATTAATTTTAGGTATATTTTGGTACAGAGAAAAACCAAAAGACTAAATTAATATTTTTGTTGTACCTAGTAATGTATGATAAAATTTTATATGGGATATAGTAAGGCAGACGATTGTTCTTGGGTTCAGTTCAGGCATAATTAATTGTCTTTTCCCATAGCGTAGCCCAATTAAAATAATTATTACGAACTAGATCTTCAGTATTCAAATTATATCCCTGTATTTTTAAATAAAATATTAAATGAAATAAAATAAATGAGCCCTTAACTATTACAAACAAACCAACCTCTTTATAATATTAGTTTAGATAAATACATAAATATTTAATAAAAAAATTAAGTTCTCTCTTCATCAGTATTCAGCATAGCTGTCACTGTACCTCAGTTCTAAGTCGGTACACTTTTTGTCCGTCCGTCCTAAATTCGACAAGTAATGAATCGAAGTCACTCCAAATGAATGAATGTATGGCCGTGTGAACCTTGTATAATTCACACGCTCTATTCATTCTTGGAGTGCGGCGTGACGTTTTTACAGGAAAACCCCGATCAATATTGTTTTAAAATATTGTCGGCAAGGAAACCCGGTTCCACGTTCTCGTACTAAATCAATACAAATCAATATTAAGAGCTTTTTTTATTGAAGAATGTATCAAATGGGTTAGGTCATGTAATGATACTAGAAGATTATTCACTAATTTATTGCACCTTTTATTTAATGGTATTATCTTTTCCGGGAAATTAATTCCGGGTTTTTTAGGTTTTCCTCTGGTTTTTTATAATGATCAGTGTAGATTTCGATAGTTGGGAAATACTCCTAATCATAAAATAGCAGTCGAAAACCTGTTGAATCCTTCGGCAGCGTCAATCAGTCAGCTCCTACCGTTGACTATGAAACTGTGTTTTGTTTCACTAGGTACACTACACCAATCACATTGGTTTAATACACGAAGGCATTTTAACGCTGTATGTCGAATGTCAAGCACTTCTGACAACAACAAATGCGTGCGTATCGTCTTGTATTGAGTATTGACAGAGCGACTACGAGCAGAACGGACAATTGCCTGTTCTTACGCTCTTCATCGTCGGCGCGCTAGCGACATATCTACCTCTTCTTTACATTATAATATCATTGACAGTTACTGATAGTTCGCGCTTCATCTCTACCCTCACGTGTTGTTTACATTAAATTCCACAAGTAACGTTTGATACAATAAACGGTAATATTGTAAGAGATGACTCGTGCGCTATAATGTACATGACCTAGTCTAAAGCACATTAGTGTTCATGAATATGATCTAGATATCTAGATCACGCATTGTATGCAAACCACCGTTACCACTGAACCTGCTGACTGTACGGTGGTCATGGGATGATGAGACGAGTCATGCTCATGCTACATTGCACTATGGGCAATTTTCTATCAATCTTGACGTTTAATGCAAAGGTTTTGTTTTGTATGCTCGGCGTGTGACATACGGGAGGCAGGAACGCGGGAAGACGAGCTTTATTAGTAGGTTCAACAGAAAAATACCTCTTGTTACAACGATTTTTTTAGAAAAGTAATCTGAATTTCTTAACATAATTTGTTTATTATTTCCAGATACAATAAGGCTAATTACTACCTATTGAATAGTTGAATAAATTTTATGTCTTTTGAACTTCACTGTACAATGTTATGTGTGTTTAACGGCTTACTCATCAGTACTCACGCGAATTTATGTCGGATTCGCCCGACTAGTTTCTGCCCTGTCTGAGGTCCTTTTTCAAGAGACTTTAGTTTCCGTATTCACCGGGCTCCTCATTAAGACAACAACATATACACATTATTAACAACATATACTTAACATATTCAATTTCAAACACAAACGAATCTACATTATCAAAAAAAAAATTCAAGTCGATTTAGTGCAGGAGTCACAGCGTCATCGCGACGTTTCGACCGCCCGTGTGAGAGTTCAGAGGACGCGAAGCTCCCCGTAATTCAACACGTTTTGCGATCCGTCGGCTGAAATTAGCCGAATTAGGGACGATTCGCGGAGAAGGATTAGAGCCGATGTAACGGTGCTAGCACATAACCTTTGCCGTTGATTTCCCTCCATACGTATTATCGTATGATTGCCCATACGTTCAAAGTTTCAAGGTATACGGTAAGGTACGGTACGGTACGGTAAGGTATAAGGTATACGAGGAATTGGAGCGCATGTTTGGTTTGCAGATGCATTGTTGGTAAAAGCTTTTCTATAGCGTAATAGTTTGAATGCCTGAACAATGCGAGCGAAATTCAAAAGAGAAAAACATGATATGACACAACAAGATTGTTGGGTTTGTTCCATGAAGGAAGATGGATAAGGGAATTAATTTGTGCAATTCCTGGGCGTCTCTCCAAAAGGTATCCTATAGAATGCAGAGAGGCTGGCTATTCTGCGCCTGTGTGCGATTCGTAGATATTTTTTAAATAACGCTTCACACTCATAGCCCCGCACTAGGATTCCCTGTGTCGTGGGTGCCATGGACAACACACTAGACAAGGACATTCACACCCAGACCGAGAACAGAAATTCAAACTCAATCTTTCAAATTTCCGCCTCGCTGGGAATCGAACATAGGACTCTCGGTGCGGCGATCCGGCATGGTAACCATTACGCCACACTGGTCGTCAAATTTTCGTAGATTAAGCACATTGGATTTCTCTGTGACCTACCTGATCTCCGAAGGCGGTCGGTAGGCGGCGCTAGTGACGTAGACGTCAGAACCGGAGTCAGCCCGTGGGGAGCCGTTCGTGTGGTGACGTCTGCCGTTACGGGGGTCACCACCGGAGGGCGACCGCGTCCGTTCGTCCATTATCTGGAAGTGGAAATAATACACTAATGTTATACTTTTGAAGCGCTCATAGCCCGGCGGCTTGCGTCGATCCTATGTGATCGACAAAGTTAAGCAACAGCGGGCGCGGTCGGTAGTTGGATGGGTGACCGCTAGTGGCAAAAATTTCTTGAGCGTTTCCGTGCTTCGGAGGGCACGTAAAGCCGTCGGTCCCGGTTGTTATCATAAGATAACAGTCGTTAAGCCATGTCGGAGGCCCTCGGGCGGTTTGAAAACTTCCGACACTCGGGTTGGCCACTAACCCCTCCACCAATCCGCACTGGAGCAGCGTGGTGGAGTATGCTCTAGGCCTCCTCAAGAGGAGAGACCCGTGCCCAGTAGTGGGCCATTAATGGGTTGAAGCCAATACTTGAACACGGCTACGATACGAGAGCACTCGTCGAGCATTATACGAGTATTGTACGCGTGACATACGCGGGCGAGATCTCAACGACTTGATTTCCGATTAATGTGTTTCGGGCTTGGTACAAGTTGTGCCAGTAAACTACAGAAACATTCGTGTATCATAAAATATCATACAATGACAATAAAAGAAATACTGCTTCTGTTTTAGAGAGGGCAGGTACACTATCCGAAGAGCTATCGAAAGAGCTATGAGCTATTTAATTTGATACCCATATGGCATTATTAGATTTATTTTTATTTTTTGATACTTCAAGCAATGGCATATCAGCCATCATATTTGTTTTTTTTTTCGTTTCAGTTGTCTAAGAACACTTGGGTTATCAATACGAACCCAACGACATCCTAAAAAAATTACATTAATTGGTCATTACATTAGGGGGCGCCTCTCCTTGCCAATTCATTAGGCTTCTGATCCCGCGTATACCTTTAGGTATGTATAAGACACACCACTGAAAGATTTTCCTTTTCAATAATGTTATTGGTCCAGTTTAAACCACTCTGCAAACACTAGTAGGTAACTAATATTAATTGTTCCGATTTACCTACTAGCGCGCAATTCAACTTCGTCCGCTATTTGAGTTGCCTATTAAATCGTCAATGTTCAATACCACAATATTATGATTATGCTGGCATTTTAACCGTCAGAGCGATGTGTGGCCGAAATAAATCTTAGCATGTTTGCTCGTGAGCTCGTGATCCATGTAAATTGCGCAGTTCTAATCTGCGAATATGCTTGCATTAATTCGCTAACATGCCCCTGTAATTTGAATTTGTAGAACGAGTTACGATTTAACAGAAAATCTTAAATGTCGGCTGCTTTACATTAGGGGACCTAAAGGTTTGTAATTAAAATCAGTTTTAAGCTTACGTATTTTTAGGCTTTTAACGCTTTCAAGTAGTTATTTTGATTAGATAAGATACGCTTTCAACGTAAATTTTTTCTTCACCGTGATTTTTTCGCCTGGTTTTTTTACCACCCTTCAACCAAAGTTGGTACCAGTCTCGCAGTGCAGAAGAGCCAGAAAAAATGCGGATTCCTGCTTTTTTGCTGACACCGCATCAAATGATTCTTTTGGTGTTGTGGATGTCCATGGTCAACGCTTACCATCACGTAGGTCGTCTGCTCCTTTTTAAGCTAATTAGGTACATCAAAAATAAATTGGGTTTTAAATCTTCTGGTCGACAGTGGCAGAGCATGCTCCAGGTAAACTCATGACCCAAAAAGAAACGGTCTTCCTACGATTGTTCGCGGTATACCTAATTGGTGCTCAAGAACTCATTCTATTAACATTAGATGATAAGTGAATTGTGTACTGATATTACTGTCCGTATCGATTGGAATGTAAAGATTACTTTATAAATTTCATCAGATGACAGGCGTGAGAGTTGAAGACCGGATGATGAAAAATTCTGAACTGCAATAAGAGAAATGTTCCGATACGCCGCCGACGGTACCGGACGTCATTATTCATGTTTTATAGTAACCCAAAAACGAACGGACACCCAGATGGGAGAATCGTATTCGTTTTATACGTAAGTATATTTAGGATTAATTGGCTGATTCGATGTCTTCACTGTCGGCGAGAAGCTATGAAGCTTTACCAGTCTACAAAGAATCGAGTTTAGCCAACTCTCTTAAGAAGGTTCTACCTTATTCGAAGTGTAACCTGTAAACTTTCACCAATCATCCAACCAACATTCAAACTTCTATCGTCAATGTTCAATACCACAAGCAGAACATTAAAATTAAATGATATATGATTATATGGCTTTTTTGTTTCGTATCTTTTGTGGGAAGTGTAATAGTTGTATAACACCTCGGTAGTTTCTTGCTGCTTCTTCTCCCGGGCCCTCTCACAGTAGGGCCTTGTTGAAGCATTGGCGTAGCTTGCATGACTTTCAAAAAGTGTTTGTATACCAAACCAATGTTGAATAAAAATATTTGAATTTTGAATTAAGAAAGCAATTGTCTCTTATCTCCATGTATCGTTCACTGCTGCTAGCTAGCGATACGGCAGCCCATTTACAATTATGTTAGTAAACTGTTTGCGTCAGAGTCAGGAATGCACTCATTTAATAGGCCATGCCATGTCTAATTCAGTGCCAATATTTGATGTGATTTTATTTTTGCGTATGAAATATCACATCAAATCATTGCTGAATGTTCAAAGTTCATTAGTAGAAAACTTACCATCTGAACATCATATTTAATTAGTGATAAGCATGTGATAACCATTGAAGTATAATATACTACTTAAAATACAACAGACATTGCGAACATATTGCGAACGAAATTTGTGTCGCGTCGGGAGGTTCTATTTTCAAAATTGAGCCCCAGTTCTCCTTTCAAAATCGAACGAATTTGAAGCCCATTGGCGCCAGTTCATTGGGACAAACATTGTGTTCGCGGTGTCGGTTCTATACGCTAGTAACTTCAATGGTGATAAACATGTATAATTTCTTTGTCCAAACTAAGTATTCTAATAATATTAAAAATGCAAACGTTTATCCACAGTTTACTCACCGTGTATTCAGACAAAGTCCTTTCTGACGGTGCTCGGTGGCTGTCATTCTCGTCCCGGGACGATGCCCGATGCAGATATCCCCCGGACGACGGCGAATCCACCCCGGACCGGTGCGTTGCCACATAATGATTGTTCTTTACTTTGTGCGCCATTTTGAAAATTTGACTTGAGCTAGGTGACGCTCATACTCATTTTAAATTATTATCTGCGCGCTATTAACCGCGGCATTCTTTTTTATTGTTGTTATTGTTATCTGTGGTTAATTTCTTTTTTAACTAATCTGTCATGTTCGATCCGGTTTCGCTGATTGATCTTGTATCTGAGATTTGTAGGTCAGTTGGGCCTGCAACAAAGGAATGATTTGGTTAGTGGGATTATATTTGACCTTTTTATGATAACCTTGAAGGTTCGTGGTGTAATTTGCGGTAAGGTAGCGATATTGACCTATACAGTTCACTTGTTCGATTGCTATTTGATTGGAATGGGCGGATACAGTTTTTGTTCGCCACAGATAAAGTAGGCTTAATGAACAAAAAAATATTCGGTTCATGCCATTGAAGTAAAATGTCATAGAAGAGACATCTCGAACAAAATGTATGTTCCCGCCGGGAAGTTCTATTTTCAAAATTGAGCCCCCGTTCTCCTTTCAAAATCGAACGAATCCATTGGAAATGCAGCCGCGCGGCTTCAATTCATTGGAACATACATTGTGTACGCGATGTCTGTTCTATACGCTAGTAATAATACTTCAATGGTTCATGCGCTTTTTTTTAAGTTTGTAATGTCGGTGTCATTAAGCATTACTTTTAACTGATGTTTTATATATTGCGTTTGATATACATAAATGAGTCGAGTAGGTAATTTATTTCGTTTCGATCAAATATAGGTACTCTTAGTAGTAAGTTCCTGAAAACTCACCCAAACCAATAATAATCTGCTCTTTTGACAGCTCTAGACCTGAGATCGTTTCCTCTCCGTCGAAAATCATACTTCTACAGTAAAGTCTACCTATCAGATCATCCAAATAACAGAGCAGAACCTTTAAGTAAAATCCATGACGATTAGATAGTATAAAAAGTGATTCTCAGACATTAGGCCGGTAATTTTCTTCAAATCGCTCTCGTACCAGATCGCTATCATACTTTCACTGGGTCATATTAAATCGATATCGTTCCAATCACCGGATGGACAATCCGATCACTATCGGTGAATCGATTATATTTTTTAGCAATTATAACCGATAACCGATTGGAGTTGAACGCAGATTGCATCGGCAAAATCTCGTCAGACATCAGGGTTTTGAATAAGAACATGGGAGCAATTAATGATTGTCTTGTAATATTAATTGCTTTTTTATAAGTGTGGTATTTGATTCGGACGATTGAGACGATGATACTGCCACAGTTTTCTGCTGTTTAGTTCCTTGAATCATTGTCATCATCTCCTGCTAGCGGAAACCTTTAACCTTCAAGGAAGGTTTTGTAATTGCCATCACATAGCTAATTACGTCGATAAGAACTACTGAATCAATCGTTTATTGAAGTGTTTAAACGTAAAAAATATTACGTTGGAATCATGATCACTGTTATCTGATAAAGGCAACATATTTGTTGGTATAATTTATTTGGAACCTGTCCGTTACAATATTTCAACAATGGCATGTTGAATGAAATCGATAATGGCGATCCTTAAATGATCGTGTGTAGGATTTCCGCGTCGATTCTTAAACACGTTTTATTTGGCGTTGATCAGGAAATATTTATGGTTTTTAGTTTTTACATAATCTTAATAAAATGTCGTGATCGATCATTAAAAGTCAGTAATATTATAGAATAGAAGTTCTCAATGCTGAGTTAAAGTGAGACTATTACTGCACATAAAATAAATATTTATATTCTAACATTATACTTGATTAAGTGATCAAGTACATTACATAAATAAGCCTTGTAGGAAGCTTTCTTCTAAATTTTGAAAAAGCTATGCCACACGCTGTCATTGCTTCTAAATTTTGAAAAAAGCTATTACGCTGTCATTGGTTTATTATACTTTAAGAATTCAGCATGTGATGATGTGATCTAATGAAGAGAATTTTTTATTCATAACAGTTTATACGCATACAGTTCTGTATTATAAATAAATATTTGTAGCGAGTATTGGGTTACGATTAAAATTATTTTACGATTCGATCAATCCGTTACAGAAAATCCTGCTTATTATACGTACTTCGACAATTTAGTATCAAATTATAGATTTCTAAACACATTCCATAAAATACGTCACTCACGAGCTCACACAAACCATATCAGAGTTTACGAAACACCCTAAATAGGTTGCGCATGCGCGTGCAATACAAGATTTTCATCGACAATAAAATTACTGACACGCTCGTTCGCAATCACAGCTCCTTGTAAATCATTACGTCGATAGTAATATGTAAATGAGTGGGCTGGAGTCACGTGTTGTTGACACCTTTCCCATCATCGAGCTGATTTGAGGCTGACTCATATGAACACGTAAAGAGGTGTTCATTATGATTGTGTAAAACATCACCTGCGGGCCTATTTTGAACTTTTATAAAACCATTCATGTTCCAGGCAATTCATTTATGGGGTTTGGAACGACGTATGATTGGCTAAAAAGTTTCACGTGACCGCTTTTTAGCCAATCATACGTCCTTCCAAGCCCGATAAATGAATTGCCTGGAACATGAATGGTTTTATAAAAGTTCATAATAGGCCTACAGGATTGGTTTTGCCTTTGATTATTTGAATAAAGTTTGAGTTTATTGTTTTGATTATGGTTTCCAACGAGTCACCTAGTGCATGACTCCAAAATAATGTACAGATTTTGAGCAATCGAAAAAATTATCTCTTTTTTCAGCCAAGAAAATGCGGAGAGTTTTCGTTACCGTGTACCTACCCTAAAAAAAGTTCATTAGAATCTTGCCAAAATTCGAAAGATGGCTAAAGATGTGTAGGTTAAACTGCTTCAGTAGTTAATGTAAGGAAAATTGCAAAATCTCTCGAAGAAGCACACACTGTATTCACATTTCACTCAAATATTGTTCCACAATAGGTTCAGTTTTGCCCTAATGTGGTATCAGTAATGAGGTCGATGCGCTTTCTAGCATATCTTAATGGTGGACCGCCATGCGCCATTACAATTATATTGTCAAAGATGCTCTGCCGTGGATTATTACACAACTGGCACAGGGTACCTGGAGAAACGTATTTACTTTACTGAATATCTTGTGGCATTTCTTTTGGTCACTTTCATTTACAAAAATCATTAATTCATCGTTCATTAAAATAAATGACATTGAAATGTAAGATATATATCTCGTTCGCTTACAATGCGTAAATTTTAAATTATTTTAGCCTTTTACTACTAACTAAGTACTTTTAAACTAATACAAACGACGACATTGGCACTTCGAGAGCAGGTAGGATTTTAGTGTAGCATTAAGTTACAATACCTTGGCGATCGAGCTATCCTCGAGCGAAATCTCTTAGCGTGAAAATACGGGGAACACGAATTTTCCCAGATAAGAGACCTAAGTAGTTCGATTTTTCGCCCCCAAAGTCTACGTTCGTGCAATTTTCATCTAAATCGTTAGGATGGTTTTCTAGAACGTGATTACAAATAGTTATATATTTGTATAATACCTAATAACGTGCAATATTTGTATAATACCTTTATACAAATATTGCACGTTAAATATTATATGATTAAGATGTTATGTTATGACCTAGTGATGATGAGAAATGAATATGGCTAGTAAAATTAAACCATGAAGGTATTCCTTCGTTATGACTTGAACCTTCATAACACATGCCCATGAACTAATTTGAATCAGTCTTATCATAAAGAAAAATCGGTGAAGTTTGAATCAGATTCACGGGGTTCCGTCATTTTATCCAGGTTTTTGTAACAATCATTATTATCATAAGAATCATGATTATCGTAAAGTTATCCTGTAGGTTTTATGCTGTGATTTTGACACATTTTGATCGTCCATTTTCATTCTCTTAGCAGAAGGTATCTTTTGAATTATAAAGTTAATGTGTTTCTCATAATGTCCTCATAGTCTCCCTGAACACTTCACAGATTTTTTGTCTTCAAAATGCTAGCCAAGATTATTATTTTTATATATTTTTTTTTCGTGAATCATAAGGTTCTATCTGTAAAATCAAATTGAATCCTAAAATTAGTCGTCGTCCCTATTTAATAAATACATGTGATGGACTGAAAACAGTATCGTTTTTTCATCGAGTTTACGGAACCCTATTCTGTTTCACAAGATTTATATAGCAGTTTTGCGGTACTTGTATTGCCTTGCAAACAAAATTAATTTGCGTGAGATGGTATGTAGGGGATCATCGTAACATTGATGGCGATTTTATGGGCTTTTGATGGTCGATTTTATACTAGTTTGTCTGACCATTAATGGCCCACTACTGAGCACGGGTCTCTGCTCTTGAGGAGGCCTAGGGCATACTCCACCACGCTGCTCCAGTGCGGATTGGTGGAGGGGTTAGTGGCCAACCCGAGTGTCGGAAGCTTTCATGGCGAGAGCCTCCCTGTTAATACTACTAAGATTGAATAAATTGTTTATCCATGCTTATCCCATCTTCGAAGGATATATAAAGGAAAACTATAGGAAGTCCGGAGATCTTTTGATTAGACTATTTTGGCTTGGTAATGAAAGTAGCTTATCATGCTATAGGGACTAACACCTTTTTGCATTTTTCATTGAAAAGTCAATCTGTCAATAAAAGCCCCTTTTAACTGATAAGACCTTATAATTATCTCGCAATGTTGCAATTGCTCATAAAATTGTTAAAACAACGAAATCGATGATTTATATCGATTACAATGAGGCAACTTTGACGTATCGAATACAAATTGATCCCTATCGAGTTCAGTAGTTACCAGTACTTGTAATATTTATCGTAACAATCTACTGGTGGTATTTAGACCGAAATAACGGCCATATTTTAGATAATGGTTCATGATACGTCTCATTAACAAATCAGATTCGAATATGATAGGCTTCTGTATACTGGATAGATTCAGGAAATATCCAGCTAATTGTAAATTGTGCGTGAAGAGTTTGTGCGTGATTTATATTATAAGTAATTTCATTATTAATTAATGTCATTGTAACATTAAAAATCATTGTTTTTGACAGCTTGTCATTGCTTTTATACTACTGTCTAATAATAAATTTACATCTAATACCAAATTTTAATAAGTTTTACTTTTAGTCATGATTAAATGGTATAAAATTTATTTGTTTTATTTTTTAATTATTTAAAATAAATGTTCTTGCATATACATTAGTATTATTGTATATAAACATTATATACGTCTTATTAACCGAATTTATACCACCCAACCACTTTGTAACATCCAAATTACAGGTTGTCGGGCATGTAGTCCGTTCGTTTACTAATTGGGTGTAATTTCACCCAATTTGTAAGTGAGATTCCTTTTAAATCACACACTTTCCTCACATTTGGGTCCCACCGAGTCCTGTAGCACAACCACACGAGATTTGAGTCACGCATCTGAATTATCGTTCACACACGCGATCGGATTTTGAATTGACGGTTTCATTTTAATTATGTCGTAGATTATTATTACAACGTACTTATTAGTAATATAGGGTGAGTCAGAAATTACGCAAAATTTGAATTAATCAGTAGGTACAGATTTAAAGCAAATAATTTTATTATTGGAATATAAAGCACAGGGTTAAATATGGTAGAGCACATATTAAGGGTAATATTATACTCGTCATATCCACATCAGTCACTGCTCAACCACCCTAATGTTTGAAGAAGTATGCTCCAGCTACCTACCTACCATTCAAAGCCAACTGTGGCCATTTAATTTTCATTGTTTTTGAAATATTGATCTGCAAAGTGACTGGTACTTACGTCTCCATTTCAATTAACCCTGAACTATCAGCTGTCAAACTGATTGTCCGCAACAATTGACAACAGCAGCAAGTTGCAATTTATTTTGAATAATATTTGGGACACAATATACCTAATTATTTCATATCATATTATCTTTAACAACAAGAATAACATAATATTTATTCACATAATTACTCTGTTGTACCTATTTAGTGCATGTAAAAAGACTATTAGGTATTTTATTATTCGAAAATCTAAGGACCAATTCAAAATTCTATAAAAGTTTCCATAACATAATCATGAGGCTTTAAGCTTTACTCACATTAATTAATCATTTTTCATACTATGAAGGCGTTAGTTAGTAACCAGAAACTGACAGGTGACGTCACGGACTCCGTAGCAATAGGGAGGCAGTAGCCTACCACCGATTTATCTGATGGTAATTACTTTTGACAGTTTTGACACCTACCGTCGTTGTTCACGCGGAGATGACAGCTACACATCACATCATTCATTTCATCCTTAATTTCTTATGTGTGTAGGTAATTAGGAGATTTCTTTTTCATTTGTAAACTCTACTTCTTTTTTACTCCCTACCATAAGGTTGTCTGACACAAAACTTTCACAATAAAAAATATTTAGTTACGCAGTATTTTTTTTAGTTAATTTTTATAAATGTTTAATGATTTGACTAAAGTACGACTTTTGAATATAAATTCAACTGTAGTAGTAAAAAATTATTATTAAATTATAGTGTAAATGTAAGTAGGTAATTCTAATTAGCAAACATGATAAACGTATTCGTATGTCATTGTGACCCAATGCGCGCTTCATTGCGATCCAATGCTCATTTGTCATGTTATTAGGCCGCTTGTTAGGCCAAGCAACCGACAGTAACATGCACAATGTTTAAATAAATTATTTGAGCTACCTAACATTACATTAGATTAAACTTAGTCGTCTAAATCAGACGAATTCGTTAAACATTGCTGTATCACAAGAAGCTAACGATATTTTCGGATTTATTCAGCATTTTAAGACGATTATCACTGAATTATGTAAAATGTAATAAATGTAATAAATACTACCTAACCCTAAGCAATTACCTATTAAAGGTTTAAAGAGTCTGGATCAGAACCATATTTTTTACAACTTATTAAAGCAAAAACACAAAAATGTATTACAAAAAAACTCTAAATTACCATTTTTATTAACAGCTACCATCTTACATTGATAATGGATGTGATAATACCAATTTGTGTAATGTAATTAACTATTCATCTCACCATTGTTATTTGAGTGGTGTTAGTTCTACGCCGCCCTCTCGCCCTCTCAAAACTAATTGGTTCAGTTATATTATTAGTTACCTGTTTTATTTTTCTGTTATGAAAGTATAATTGGATAATGGATACTGAATAACATAAAGTGTTAATACGTCTTTTCTTTGGTGCTTAGTTACGTAGTTCATCCCAATTCATAAGTTCATAACCACATCATTGCGCTCGGCTTTTTATGAATGGTCCATAACCAAAATGACCACAATATTATCTTCATAAATGAAAAAGATAGAGACATTGAAACAAACTTGCGTCACTTGGGTAGAAGAGGCTGAAAATAATGCAAGAGGCCACTTCTTGCATTGTAGACAAAATGTCAAACTTAGACATAATCAGAAATCACTAGGAAAAATGTCGACAAAATCATTACATTATGTGTTATGATGGGCAGTAAACATATTCTCGAATCGTGAAATTTAATAATAATAATAAATAATAAAAATTATTTATTGCCACACACAAGATTAAAAATTACATCGTGAAAAAAAAGGAGACAAAAAAATTTGTGAATGGGCAAAAGGAAGGTCTTTAGGTCTGAAGACATTCGCAAATTTTCAAGACATGACGAGTTCGAGATAATGTCTATAGGAGGTTTCCTATAAACATTATTTATCAAGGGGAAAAGTAAGTAATTTTTCCGAGCAGTTCTTATACTGCGATATCGCTCATACCAAAGGATATTTATATTTTGACCTATTTTTGCTCAAAAATAAAAATATTTTACGTATGTATAGGAAGCTTTTAACATTGATACTAACACAATAATTCCGTAATATTAAACATAACTCATTTTTTTTGTGTCATGCACTGCGTACTTAACTCTTTTGCTGACAGTACCTACATTTATTTCCTCTTAGACACCGATCGTCTCGGTTATTACAGTATGTAGATATCGTTATAATTTGATTTGAAAAGAACTGGTCCAATTACAAACATGTCAGTAAGTTATGTACTCCTCTTGATTTTTTCATTAATATTGACATGTCATGCGGACGATGATACATGTAGTTTGATTCTTTTTATATCTATTGGTAAGATGTCGGATTGCAGGTGATTATAACATTATGTAGTTATCTTATTATGAAGTCATGTTTAACCTTTACGATTAATTAAAATGGATTGAGTTAATAACTATGGTAGCTATAAGGGCGTCCCGTGTCTTTGAACTAATATTATATATGTGAAAGTTTGTTTGAATGTTTTTTAACCGACTTCAAAAAAGGAGGAGGTTCTCAATTCGACTGTATTTTTTTATGTTTGTTACCTAAGAAATTTGGACTGGGCGAACCGATTTTGATGATTCTTTTTTTAATCGAAAGCTGGTGCCTGTCATATAGTCCCACATTTTTATTGAGATCTGACAATGGCATCCATGAGAAAACCACATAAGTCTTAAATTTATATTGAGTATGTGCGCGACAAATGGACATATAATTCAATATCACGCCAACCGATTTCGATGATTCTTTTTTTAACCGAAATCAGGTGCTTGTCATGTGGTCCCACATAAATTTGAATCTTTCATACAAAAAAGTAGACTGGAATAACATATAGATTAGGTATTTATTATCCCGAAAAATGCGGACAAAGCCGTTGGTAGAATGCTAGTTATTCAACAATTTGAAATTGCCTGAATTATTAATACCAAAAAACAAGGCAAGGCTTACATTATATAGGGTATATGGTATATAAAGTATTACATAAGGTAAATGGCAAAAATTTAAAGAACCAAACTTTTTGTATGCAAACGTGCAAAAATATCGCAAACAACTCAAATTCCCGCCCAATGCCATCGACGCAAACCGATACGGAATTAATTGCTCCACGATATTTCAATATCATTTTGGAGCGCATTGGACTCACTTCAGTGTATTCAAATGTTCGCCCGATTTGGCTCCGTTCAAGTATGTTATAAAGTTGCCTTCGTAAATATGCAAATTGAATGTTGCTGAGATACTGAGCTAAAATGCGGCGCTTTGCGACTCAGAACTGGCTGGGTTTGCGAATAAGTAAATATTTTGCGGAATTATTGGATAGGCGAAATATTTTATTTTGAGTTTCCATTATTCTCAAACTGCAATTAGGTACAAAGGTATTTTTTACATTTGATTTTAGGCAGTTGTTAGTAGTAGCCATCATCTGCTGGCTGTTACTCTATGGAGGTTAAACTATATGGTATAAAACCTTCGCAAGGACTAGGGTCATAGTCTTATCCATCAAAATAAAAAAAAACTGCGAATGTAAATAAGTAAATCCTATTATAAATAATATAATAAATGTGAAATTTTTTTGAAGATGTTTGGATGTTTGTTCCTCAATTTGGCTGAAATTTGGAATTAGGGTTGCCAGGTCGTCAAACCAAATTGCCGGACAGACCAGCCAGTTTGGCCGGACATTTGGGTAAAAAGGCCGGACACCCTAAATTATAAATTCCAACGAAAAATAGCCTGTGTTCCAGTGGTCGGATCGGGGAGCGAGAGGTACCAAACGATCGGGCTCGGTGAGCGCTACACAGTACACACACAATAAAATTTAATGTAGAAAGTGTTTTGAGAAAGTAATTTTGAAAATAGTGTTTTTCTCCAGTTTTTGGCAAAAAAAAATTGAAATTTACGAACTATTTTTTACGGAACTCATAGAAATGGGTGCGCCAAGGAATTTCTAATCTTCCGATACCACGCAGTGGTCGGTCGACGTGAAATTTGAAAAGAAACTATTGCAAAAACGCATGTTAATATAGGAAAAAGTAGTTTAAAGAAAATTTTGGAAAATTTACAGGGAAATCAAAAACTAATTGGACAGTTGAACAGGTGGCAGTAGTGCTGGCTCGCAGTTCGCAGAGGGGTGCGCGTGCGGTGCACCGTGCGGGGGCGGGGCCGAAATGACGATGTGCTCTCGCACCGCTCACTCGAACAACGACGTGACTAGTCGAGTGCAAAAAGCCTAACAAAACCGGACAGGCCGAACACCGTTCAATTTGGCCGGACACGCACTCAAAAAGCCTAACCCTGTCCGGCTTTATCCGGACGTCTGGCAACCCTATTTGGAATGGAGATAGCCTGTACCCTGGATTAACACATAGACTTTTTATCCCAGAAAAGTTCAGGGTTCGTAATTTGTAAAAAAATTATCTCTACCGCGGGCGAAGCCGCGGGAAAAAGCTAGTATTATCTACTTTAATTTAGGAAAAAAAAACATGAGTGAATATAATATGCTTTTACTGAGTTACTGTGCGATCATGATGAGACCTGGACCACATCTCCACTGGCCATTACCATCAGGAGGAATTTTGGTCATAAATTATTTTAGGTAAAAAAATATTTTATTACCTTAAATTACCGTATGATTCAGGAAGATGTTCATAAACGAATATGTATGAAATGCAAAAAAAACCATGTCTAGTATAGATAAGCAGTGTTTAGCAATTCTATTGGTGTTTATTGTCGACACGTGGCTGCATGCCGTGTGCCGAAACGGAAAAACAATGGATCGTTGAAAAATATGCCTGCGTGGTGCAACCCCGGACACAGGCTGTAGCGGGTAGCGGGAGAGGTAGATTAGAAAGAAAGCACTTTCCGCTTTTTTATGGAATTAGCCAGCAAATGAATTGACGATCAACCCAATGGTAAATGGCTATCGTCGCCCATGGACATCAATAGCACCAAAGGTATAAATAATGCGTTGCCGAACAAGAAAGAGCGTTTGCATTTATCCATTTATTTAATAATTCGGTTATCAGTTTTGGAAGTTTATCTATAAATACTATAAGTACTACTTACTCTTATAATTCCCTTATATACAAAATTATTGAGGTGAAACCAGATGATAAGAAGATGGGATCTATAACATTCACTTGAGATTCACCAAAAGAACACCAAGCTCAAAAGAATCAGTAATACAATTCAGTACCGCTACCTCTTATCACTTAGAGCGGTCTCATTCATCGGTAGGAATTTGTGAAATGCCGACAATGGCCCATTGCGGGCTCCTTTCTGACCTGCCCTGTCCAGTCGGCAGCCAACAGCCAACAGCCAACAGCCTACAAAGGCCAACTGACTCACTTCATGATTAAATTCATTTATGCATGCGCTTACCTGCACTCGTATCCACTGGTTGGTATTGGTACCTAGTGTTGGTAGATACTATGTATATAGTACCTATGCAATTCGCAACACCTAGCGGATACGTTTATTTATTGAACCTTTAACAACGTTTAGTGCAGACTGAAAGTCACTGGTGGTAATTGGTAGGTTAGTGGGAGATGGATAGATGGCTGTTAGCGAGTATTGAGAAAAAGCTCGTCCGTATCCTAATATTATGAACATTATATTTGCTCGTGTCTTCCAGGATAATAGAAAGAAAGAAAGAAGAAAGAAATAGTTTATTTTGTTAAGCAATCTGCAATGCAACAAGTTATAAATAGTTACTTAACAATAATGAACTTAACAGTTACATTACAAAAACTGCTGCAGAATAGCTCAACAAAAAAGGGACGCACTCAGCATATGCCGCGGTGAACCATGGCTACTGGTTTTCATATAGGTATAATATACCCTATATGTTATTTCAGACCATGGTCTACCTAAATTTCATGAAAATTTGTGCAGAAGTTTTTACGTGGTACGTGACGTACTATTAAACATCCATAGTGAACCATGATTAGCTCGAGCACGAATATTTGCGAGAAAGTATTCGTATGGTTAACGTAAGCAATTTGTCAAATTTGTATGGCATTTTAGTACCATTTACGCACGATAGGGGCGCTTTTGAAAAAATGCCATACAAATTGCTTACGTTAACCATACGAATACTTTCTCGCAAATATTCGTGCTCGAGCTACTGGATTAAGACATACTCCTACTGACTGTTAAAATAATAGTACCCAACGCGTTGAATAAGGCTAGACCAAATATGACGGAAAGTGTTCCTAATTCGCGATAATGAGAGACCGACACGACAGCGACACGACGGCGACACGATTTCTGTTTTAGCTAGCCGTGTTAACAAGCGTTCTCGATTCCGATTCTAATTCTCGCAAAACGTCCGCACTCGGAGTTGATAGCGGAGTTGATAGATAAACCTATCGAGATAATACCGTTGTTTAGTCTTTAGGAAATAAAACTTGAAATAGCCGAGTGTTTAGCGGCTTGGATGTCGGTCTCTTCTCAACCATAAGGGGGCTTTGGTGTATCTTCTTTATTCCTCTCCATAGCCCGCTGCGCTACTCTGAGGGTTTGGATTAGGCCAATAGTAAAGCACGACGTCTCGGATCCGTATGTCATCACTGGCAACACATACTGCTAGACCACCTTCGACTTCAGGCACGATGACAAGATGAATATAATAGGTATATAACGAAGATAATATGACGCAGTTTCCCGAATGCAGCCCATCCGAGTTGGATTCTATAAGTGACTTCTTTCTCGAAGTTGAAGTCACTCGTTGAATCCAACTCGGATGAGAGATCGATGGAGCCATTAAAACTTCTTTTATGTACATGAAATAATCTTAATATATATAAATTACGTGTCACGTTGTTTGTCCGCGATGGACTCCTAAACTACTTAACCGATTTTAATCAAATTTGCACACCGTGTGCAGTTTGATCCAACTTGAAAGATAGGATAGTTTATATCTCAAAATAAAAAAAAAAATTGGCAGAACGAAGTCTGTCCGGGCAGCTAGTAATTTTTATATAGATATGTTACCTTCGTCTTTAAGTCATCTTATCCTTAAACTTTTACTAGCAGTTCATCGATCACTTGCAAAAGAAACACAAAGAGCACTGAATTCGATTATATGTATTGTACACGGTCGAATTAATCGTTTTAAACCAATTGTCATACTATGAGCGTGTGAAGATAAAGTAGAAGCGTATTAAGCAGTTCAATCTTTTCAAAGTGTAAAATTCGACAAATGCGTATTATAGAGAAAAAAAATGCGAAAAACCACGCGTGGGATGTTTCCCTAATAATCTCTATGGTAGTGAACTTAGCAGATCATTTCCCAGCAGATCAAAAAAAAATGTGAGTTCTGATCGCATGCACAAGAGTTCTAGAGTTCCTGATGCTTTTGGAGAATAGTTCTGGCGATTTAACCCAAAAAAATAAATCGATGAAATGCTCTGCTAACTTCCTGACGCAGCAGATCATTTTTTAGTAGATCAAAAATAAAAAAGAGTTCTAGTCACGTGCAGTGAGTTCTACAGTTTCTAGTAATTTTGGGTAATAGTTCTATCGATGAAATAAAAAAAAATAATAATAAAAAGACGTAAATAAATAAAATAATAATTTCAAAAATTATGTAAAAATTGTTATTTTATTTCTAGAAGCTAGAACTATTAAGATTCTCATTCAATTGTAGAAGAACTAAAATGGAAAAAACAAAACATTTCCAGAACTCACGCCAAACTGCCAGCAGAGCATAGGTGAAAAGTTGATATATCGAAATTTCATAAATTGTGAAAAAAAATAGTTGTTGTCTTTCTAGAAGCCAGAACTATCAAGTTTCTCGTTCAACAGTGTTAGAACAACAATCGAAAATACAAAACATTCCCGGAACTAACGTAAAAATGTCAGCAGAGCATAGGTGAAAAGTTAATATATCGAAATTTCGCGAGTTGTGAAAAAAAAATATGTTGTAGTCTTTCTACAAGCCAGAACTCTCAAGTTTCTCGTTCAACAGTATTAATACAATAATCAAGAATACAAAACTTTTCCGGAACTCACGTAAAAATATCAGCAGAGCATAGGTGAAAAGTTAAAATATCGAAATTTCGTGAGTTGTGAAAAAAAAATAGTTGTAGTCTTTCTAGAAGCCAGAACTATACAGTTTCTCGCTCAACAGTATTAGTCCAACAATCAAGAACACAAAACTTTTCCGGAACTCACGTAAAAATAACAGCAGAGCATAGGTGAAAAGTTAAAATATCGAAATTTTGTAAAATTTGGAAAAAAATAGTTGTAGTCTTTCTACAAGCCAGAACTCTCAAGTTTCTTGTTCAACAGTATTAATCCAACAATGAAGAACACAAAACTTTTCCGGAACTCACGTAAAAATAACAGCAGAGCATAGGTGAAAAGTTAAAATATCGAAATTTGGTAAAATTCGATAAAAAAAATATTTTTAGTCTTTTTACAAGCCAGAACTCTCAAGTTTCTCGTACAACAGTATTAATACAATAATCAAGAATACAAAACTTTTCCGGAACTCACGTAAAAATATCAGCAGAGCATAGGTGAAAAGTTAAAATATCGAAATTTCGTGAGTTGTGAAAAAAAATTAGCTGTAGTCTTTCTAGAAGCCAGAACTATACAGTTTCTCGCTCAACAGTATTAGTCCAACAATCAAGATTACAAAACTTTTCCGGAACTCACGTAAAAATAACAGCAGAGCATAGGTGAAAAGTTAAAATATCGAAATTTTGTAAAATTTGGAAAAAAATAGTTGTAGTCTTTCTACAAGCCAGAACTCTCAAGTTTCTTGTTCAACAGTATTAATACAACAATCAAGAATACAAAACTTTTCCGGAACTCCCGTAAAAATGTCAGCAGAGCATAGGTGAAAAGTTAAAATATCGAAATTTCGTGAGTTGTGAAAAAACAATAGTTGTAGTCTTTCTAGAAAGCAGAACTATCAAGTTTCTCGTTCAAAAGTATTAATACAACAATCAAGAATACAAAACTTTTCCGGAACTCCCGTAAAAATGTCAGCAGAGCATAGGTGAAAAGTTAAAATATCGAAATTTCGTGAGTTGTGAAAAAAAAATAGTTGTAGTCTTTCTAGAAGCCAGAACTATCAAGTTTCTCGTTCAACAGTATTAATCCAACAATGAAGAACACAAAACTTTTCCGGAACTCACGTAAAAATAACAGCAGAGCATAGGTGAAAAGTTAAAATATCGAAATTTGGTAAAATTCGATAAAAAAAATATTTGTAGTCTTTTTACAAGCCAGAACTCTCAAGTTTCTCGTTCAATAGTATTAATACAATAATCAAGAATACAAAACTTTTCCGGAACTCACGTAAAAATAACAGCAGAGCATAGGTGAAAAGTTAAAATATCGAAATTTCGTGAGTTGTGAAAAAAAAATAGTTGTAGTCTTTCTAGAAGCCAGAACTATACAGTTTCTCGCTCAACAGTATTAGTCCAACAATCAAGAACACAAAACTTTTCCGGAACTCACGTAAAAATAACAGCAGAGCATAGGTGAAAAGTTAAAATATCGAAATTTTGTAAAATTTGGAAAAAAGTAGTTGTAGTCTTTCTACAAGCCAGAACTCTCAAGTTTCTTGTTCAACAGTATTAATACAACAATCAAGAATACAAAACTTTTCCGGAACTCCCGTAAAAATGTCAGCAGAGCATAGGTGAAAAGTTAAAATATCGAAATTTCGCGAGTTGTGAAAAAAAAAAATATTGTAGTCTTTCTACAAGCCAGAACTCTCAAGTTTCTCGTTCAACAGTATTAATACAATAATCAAGAATACAAAACTTTTCCGGAACTCCCGTAAAAATGTCAGCAGAGCGTAGGTGAAAAGTTAAAATATCGACATTTCGTTAGTTGTGAAAAAAAAAATAGTTGTAGTCTTTCTAGAAGCCAGAACTATCAAGTTTCTCGTTCAACAGTATTAATCCAACAATCAAGAACACAAAACTTTTCCGGAACTCACGTAAAAATAACAGCAGAGCATAGGTGAAAAGTTAAAATATCGAAATTTCGTGAGTTGTGAAAAAAAATAGTTGTAGTCTTTCTAGAAGCCAGAACTATCAAGTTTCTCGTTCAGTTTTGTATTCTTGATTATTGTATTAATACTGTTGAACGAGAAACTTGAGAGTTCTGGCTTGTAGAAAGACTACAAATATTTTTTTTTTCGAATTTTACCAAATTTCGATATTTTAACTTTTCACCTATGCTCTGCTGACATTTTTACGGGAGTTCCGGAAAAGTTTTGTATTCTTGATTGTTGTATTAATACTGTTTAACGAGAAACTTGATAGTTCTGGCTTCTAGAAAGACTACAACTATTTTTTTTTCACAATTTAAGAAATTTCGATATATCAACTTTTCACCTATGCTCTGTTGGCAGTTTGGCGTGAGTTCTGGAAATGTTTTGTGTTTTCCATTATAGTTCTTCTACAATTGAATGAGAATCTTAATAGTTCTAGCTTCTAGAAATAAAATAACAATTTTTATATAATTTTTTGAAATTATAATTTTTTTTATTTACGTCTTTTTATTATTATTATTTTTTATTTCATCGATAGAACTATTACCCAAAATTACTAGAAACTGTAGAACTCACTGCACGTGACTAGAACTCTTTTTTATTTTTGATCTACTAAAAAATGATCTGCTGCGTCAGGAAGTTAGCAGAGCATTTCATCGATTTATTTTTTTGGGTTAAATCGCCAGAACTATTCTCCAAAAGCATCAGGAACTCTAGAACTCTTGTGCATGCGAACAGAACTCACATTTTTTTTTTGATCTGCTGGGAAATGATCTGCTAAGTTCACGACCATATAATCTCTCACGTGCGTTAAAAGTTTCCATTATGTGATATACGGATATTAATGGCACAAGGATAACTTTAATCTCCATCCTACTAAGATTTAAATGTAAAAATTTTGTGAAGATGGATGCAAGATGGATTTTCATGAAATTTAGCACACAGGTATACCTATGTATGACCTAGACTAGTATAGTTCTTTCAGTTTCACTAGACTCTGTATAGTTCTTTCAGATCGTTTAAAAATAATTATTAATTATCATATTATTGAATTGACGATTAGGTATAATAACTTTTTTGAAGGAAAAATATTTAGTTTCATCTTTCATAGCGCGTAGTAGAACCGGTTGTCAGCAATGGTCAGTTTAGTAACACTAATAATTAATTGATCTACCTGTCATGCAGCAATCGGTATTGTTTACAGCTGATGACCTTAACTTTTAGGGCTTGACTTGATGAAACATGGAGGCGAAGATAAGTTAATGGTGCTGAGGAATTTGAAAGCGCAGACGTCGAGTTTTGAAGGACGGAGGTGTTTTTTTTTTTTGTTTTTTTTTTTTAATATTATGCATGCTGCTGGTAATTGGTCAGTAAGTTTTCAATTTGAAGTCTCAGGGAATCATTTCAATAAAATTATAATATTAATTTAATGTAAGGTAACGGCTCCAGTAATGGACGAGGCTCCAGTAATGGACGAAAAAAAAAGAAATCATCTAGAATATGGTTATTAACCAGTTTTTTTTTTATATTGGCAACTGTTTCATATACTATAGTCATCGGACTGCATAAGTTTGATATTTTATTCAATTCGGTCTGTTAGAACACAAGTTAGCGCGAACTATAAATTCGTCATTGTAAATTTATATTACCGGCTTTTCTTAAGGAAATTGTTAGTGCGGTAAGTAAAAAGTTTCATCTGTAAATTTGTATTGCTTTTTTTAAATCAAAATGTGTTTTGTTTGTTTGGTTAACCATGAAATTAAGTCTACAACACACAGTGTTGTTACTCCAGAGAAGTTATATTTGTTGATATTTTGTTGGTGTTCATTACTGGTGCACTATAATTGTAAAGCTCCAGTAATGGACATAATTTTATCGAAGTTTATCTTTGCTATTGTGTATCCAGAATTTGAACTAATTTTACTCCTAGTATTATTTTTTACTATGAGCTAGCTGCAAATTATGAAAATGTTGCTATTATTGGGTATTTTACAGATATCAGTAATGACACTGATATAAAATGATAGAATATACTTAATTATTATTACTAGCGTATAGGACCGACACCGCGAACCCGAAATTTGCGCAATGAACTGTAGCCAACGGGCAATTGTTTTCAGTGGATCCTGTCGGTTTTGAAAAGAGAACGAGGGCTCAATTTTGAAAATAAAACCTCCCGGCGCGACACAAATTTTACAGTGTAAAAGAAATGAAAAATACTCCATTTTTGCTATTTAAATTGTTACCTAGTGTTTTAAACATATTTTAAGCTATTGCATAGCTTTTATCGCGGGCTTGACGACCGAATCAAGAAATTTCCATAACGAAATGAAAGGTGACACAGCCCAATTGCAGTCAGTACTAGGATAGCAAAAACATGCAAGCGAGTGTGCCAAAACAAAGCTGGGGAATTAAATTTCTCATCGGATTTGTTCACCTAGTAGCAATTAATTAAAGCGAGTACTAGGCGACCAGAAATTTTCGAGAATGCGACATCAGTGATACTGTACATTAATAGTATGTGGCTGTCTTATTTACTCTTCGGTATTCAGCATAGGTACAACAGGGATATCTACATATATTACGATAGTAATAATAGATAATATTTGACACGGGTGTCAGAGCGCTCTGACAAGGTGTCAGAGTGGCAGTGAAGGATTTGTTTTTTTTATGTTAACGACGGGCAAACAGGCATACGGCCCACCTGATGGTAAGTGTTCATCGTCGCCTATGGACACGTGCAGCATCAAGGGAGCTGCAAGTGCGTTGCCGGCCTTGAAAGATACGATATACACTCTTCTTAAAGAACCCCATATCATAGCGCGCAGGGAATGCCTCAGAGGGAAGTTTGTTCCAAAGCTAGCAGGTTCGTGGCAGGAAGGAGCGCGAAAAACGAGCGGTAGACGACTGCCACGAGTCGAGGTGATGCGGGTGGAACCGTAACCTTTTGCGGGTGGTGCGATAAAGGAAGGTGGTTGGAGGCACCAGGTTGAAAAGTTCTTCGGAACATTCACCGTAGTAGAGATGGTAACGGTTGTTCTATCACTGTCGCTCTTCCGCATATTGATTGGCATGACGGGAGAAATGGCAATAATAGCTTAATGTGCATGATCGTGATATGGACGTCCCTGTTGTGCTTATGCTAAATACCGAAGAGTGAATAAGATATTACATACTGTGTCATGTACGGTGTCACTGATGTCGCATCTTCGAAGACTTCTGTGTGCCTAGTACCTACTCGCTTTAATTAATTGCTACTAATGGTGAACAAATCCGATGAGAAATTCCCCAGCTTTGTTTTGGCACACTTGCTTGCATGTTTTGCTATGTACTGAATGCAAGTGGGGGGTGTCAGGTTTTATTTCGCAACAAATATTATTCTAAGGCTATGCAATAGCTTTACCGCGGCAGTCCCCGAGTGCCACACGTTTTTTTTTTTGACGTCTCGGGTATCGTCGCGGTTCATCATCACGAAAGGTAAAATAATCTGGGTACTTTTTTACAAAATTACACGCGTCTAATATATATAGATGGTCATGTCAATTTCAACAAATTATTATTTAAAAAAAACATGTGGCACTCGGGGACTGCCGCGGTAAAGCTATTGCATAGCCTTAGAATAATATTTGTTGCGAAATAAACCAGAAGTCTTCGATGTTGTGACATCAGTGATACTGTACAACTATAGTATGTGGCTGTCTTATTTACTCTTCGGTATTTAGCATAGGCACAACAGGGATATCTATATTACGATCATGCACATTAAGTTATTATTGCTATTTCTCTTGTCATGCCAATTAATATGCGAAAGAGCGACAGGGATAGTATAAATCTATCACTGTAGCTCTGACACCTTATCAGAGCACTTTGACACGGGTCAGAGCGCTCTGACAAGGTGTCAGAGTGGCAGTGAAGGATTCGTTCTATCACTGTTTGTCAGGCCAAGCGCAATGTAGGGTTCTGAAGTAGTAAGTTTATCGACTATTACTCATTGACTACATAAATTAACATACCCGGAATAGTTTTTCTTGTAAATTCATCATATAACCTATTTTTCACAATTGTTTCACTTGTCCAACTCTAACCGTTTAGCCAGCAGGGCCCCCTACTTGACTCTAACCAAAATTAGCCCTTTAAAGCCAAATATTTTGCAAACGAACCCCTAATTCCAAAAATGGTCTTTGAAGAACCATAATATTTTTGGAATTCCTTTTTTACGATACCCCACACTATAGGGTACACGAAGAATAAAAAAATTATCCTCACGTTACCCATAGGGGAGGTACCCTGAAAAAAAAGGAGTTTTTCAGTATTTTATTCCACTGTTCTAGCACTATCGGTCTCGGCGCTTTGCTTCGGACAGACGGACGAACATGATGAAACTATAAGGGTTCCGATTTTACTTCGGAACCCTAGAAAGATATTAATAATTATTATTCTTTTGGATTTTCATCATAGATTAGTCGATAACTAGCCTAACTAGTTTTATATGATTCGTGTCCATTACTGGGTGTCCATGACTGGGGTATGTCCATTACTGGGTGTCCATGACTGGGTTTTTGCTGTCCATAACTGGGTAAAAAAATAATAATTTTTATTTGTTAATTAAATTTAAACCAATTACAATATCTCACTCGTGACACAGCAGAAATGTTGAATAAGAACAGGACTTTACACTTCATGTACTTTCAGGTTCTGAACTTTCAAAATATAGGTAAAATTTTCACAAATACCACAAATTTGCTGTTAAACCGTCCATAATTGGGGTGTTTACCTTACCTAAATTATTTTTTCTATTTTTTTTTATTTAATGTAAATGCTTTTTTGTAATTTATTGAAGATTGCAATGGATATTTTTATAAGAAAACATTTTTCACAATGTAAAATGTTATTTATGTCGGTATGTAGCCTCGATCGACCGCTGGTGCCAGATGAAACCACTAAGTGCCATTATATTTTATCGCCAATTTCACCGTTTAGTATTCTCAAAACAGTTTTATAGAAACTAAGATTGAATTTCTCACTTTTCTGCCAGGAATTCGATTTCAGATGCTATTTATACTTCGCTAGAATTATTTCTAGTGTAAACAACGGAATCATGATGTATTTTATTACAAATGTAAATAGAAATTGTGAAGAATATTGTATATAATTATAGGTATTTCCGGTACATCTAGGTTTACCTAAAAGTGTAAAAGTCACCTTTAGGTGACCTTATTGGTTATCATAGAGTTCTGATTTCTGAAGATAATATGTGTAGATATTACGCAGGAGAATAAGTTCTTAGTAGAAATAGTACTTACTCGTAGTAGTAATTTGGGATTCAGTTGGTAAGTAAATTATTAGTGGTATTGTAAAGTTCACAATAACACAAAGTTAGAGTTGGCCGTCGGTGCCGCCACTCCCAGGTCAGATTTAACTGGATAGTGTCGAAACTACTAGTCAGGGCTGGCAATTTGACAATTTTATTTATTTATAATATGGAAATAATATTATTTATTTTAACCATACAAATTATATTTCAAAAATATAGTTGCATTTCTCATGATTACAATATTTCCCTTCTTTCAAAAAAATTGGTTGTGTTTGTTTTGTATGTTTTCCTCGGCTTAAGTTAAATTTAGCTAAAACGTCTGTTTCTTAATTTATTAAAAAATAACCAAGAGTCAACCTAAATTAGCAGATTTTAGACTCCAATAGCCTCGAAGTGTTATTTATGACTATGACCATTTAATATCGAGTTTATTTGTTCTTACTTTCACTTTCTCAATACTCTAATGAAGAAATTTCAATTAAAGTAAAATATTTGTATTTTTAAAGGTGGCAACCCTATTGGAAATGGCTTTGACTGGACGGTGGCTGATCGGCGCGCCCGTTTAAGTAATTGGGAGCCCAGTAAGTAATGTACAAGACATTGTCTAATGAGACTTTATATCCCAGACTCCCAGTCAAATGGATAACAAATGGTGGGACAGAAAGATTGTTTTAATGAAACTGAAATTCTAAGGAATCTAGGACCTAGGTGGATGATTTGTCCTTTCTGACACTAAGTAGGTATTTTCATTTATAATATTAACCTTCACACTCATAGCCCCCCACTAGGATTCCCTATGTCGTGGGTGCCATGGAAAACACACTAGACAAGGACATTTACACCAAGACCGAGAACAGAAATTCAAACTCATCATTTAAATTTCCGCCTCGCTGGGAATCGAACCTAGGACCATTGGTGTGGCGGTCCGGCATGGTAACCATTGCGCCACTTTTAAATGAGTCTAAATAAATAAATAAATACCATCCGAAGGCTTAACGACTTACCTACGATAATGATAATATTCAAGCCCTCCGAATCATGGAAGCCTTCAAGAAAGTCTCTCTTCATGTAGATATAGGTTTCCCAATAAGGCTCACTGGTTAAAAAATAGCCCTGAATTGATTGTTGAATTTCATGAACATTACGGTTGTAATTAACACTCAATTGACTTAATTGATTGACATGATTCTGCAGTAAGGCGAAGACCAGGGGCGTAGCTACCGCCGTATCAGCCGTATCAATTATACGGGGCCCCCAGCGTAAAGGGGACCCCACTAACACTCCCAAAAAAGCTCGCCAGCTATATTTGACAGCTAACGTCGAGGGGGCCCTACAACAAATGATGATATGGGGCGTCTTCAGGGCTAGCTTGCCACTGGCGAAGACATACCATTTGTCAGTTGCCCATTTTCTTCTAGCTATGCATATGGTGTAGGGGCACTAGTAGTACGTATGGGCTTCCATCTTCCACGTTGTAGTGCCGCACTACAACGTGGAAGGTGGAAGCGCTTAAGTACACGAACCATTACGTGCACAGTTAATACGATCTATGAACAGGTGTCGGGCGACGATTGGGCGATTGTTATCTTAGTTTCGCGATCCAACTTGCGGTAACATCGGTAAGGCGAGCCGTACACTCGACAGGTAAAGAAGTTCCCGCTGAATTTACCCCGGAATATTTGTAACCTCACAAATTCGTAGGTAAATCTGCGGCAATATGGTTAGTAACGATAACATATTATAATTATTTTTAACAATAAATCCATGAGGAACGTTATGAAATGTTATTTTAATACCGTAACTACGAGCATAATAGTTTGATTAAACGTGAGGTAACTATAAAATTATATTCATCTATATCTTCAATCCTGATTCAAAATTCATAATCTTATTTATTTTTAGGTGCTCCAAATGTATAGTGACGTAAGTACGTAAAAATACTAAACTATCTTGTATTCGCCAATTCAACTTTTTTTTTTTTACTTAATATAAGTTAATGCTTGACCACAATCCCACCTCATGGTAAGTGAAGATGTGGTCCAGGATGGTGAACGCACTAACTTAGTAAAAGCCTATTCACTCTTTTTTTGAAGTCATCCACGTCATAGGTGGGGATACTTCCTTATTGAATTACATACTTCCTTATTGAACTAACTTATTTTATTTATAGGTAATACCACATAAGAAATGATAGTACTTATAATACATTAACAAAAAATAATTGTAATTCAAAAGTAAAAATTAAATACTCACAGAACGCAGTGTGGGCCGTGCCTTCTCAGCTCATAACCAACGATCACCGCGGTTCCGCGTTCGATACCTGTCGAGGGATATTTCAGAGTTAACCACCATTAGATGCGATCGTAATTATAAGATTAACCAGATTATGACCGGTTGAAAAACAACGGTTCCAGTGTACGGTGCGCAACAAAGGTAATGCTTACAATGTTGTGGGCGTATACGATAAGGAGGGTTGTGTGTCTGTGTTGGGTGGAGAATATTTGTTAGTGTACAATAGGTAGTACAATTTAAAGTGTTTAATTAATACAACTACCTACTTATTTTTCTTTAGTGACAGTTTGAAACCCAGTTTTTCAACGCATACGGTTTCTTGCTCCGTTCCCTGACAGATACCTTACGTACGTAAAAAAAATTACCTACGTCAATGTTCTACAATTATGCACTAAGAAAGTATTGTTAACTATAATATTTTTCTTAAAACAGCTGAAGTTTTTAGAATAATTTCGGAGTTGAATCTCTTAGTAAAAGAAGGATGAACTTTATCAAAGTCCATTTAGGCATTTTGGGTAGCCCTTAAAATTCATTCATTGATTCCTTTTAACTTTTCCTACATCTCGCATTTACGCATACGCGTTCATCTAATCACAATCGCTATGAAATTACAAACCGCTAAACCATAAATCGAACTGAAGATGACCTTAAATGAATTCGATGCACGCGCCCATTAAATAAAGCATTATAGCCATTAGTTACGTTTGAAACAGCAAATTCTCAATCCCGGAAAACTAATCAATATCCCTTAAAATACTAAGTTATCGTGAAACGGCACGGCCATTCTGGCAGACTCATTGTTTACGCCGCGGTTATCTTAAATCGACTCCAACCATCGGCATCACTATCGACACGAGATGTAATTATTTAGAGCGCCTCAGGTTCCTCTCTCCCTGGTACCTCGCCACAACGGGACCTCCTTTATTACCTTTATTTTTATTAGCCTAGGCTAGAATTAATATAAATTAGTCATTCTCGTGACTACGGAATAACGCTCTTTGTTTATCGTGGAGGAATTCGATCGTTCGAGGAAGACTAGGGAATCATGATTGGGTACGAGTGTTGATGGGTTAGTAATAGTAATAACTTGGTCACGTTGATGCCATTTGGGAAATAACGATGATACTAGGTTATAGGTTTAGATAGGTCTTTGTAAGGTCTCATTTCGGTATTCAGTTGATTCTTTAAAATATACCTGACACATAAAAATATACCTGTCAAGGCACTTGTCGATTTTGACCAATAATTTTGCTTCGCATTAAAAACTGTAGATGTATGTACGCGTATGTACATTTATGTAGCAATATCTGATATTTTGTAGCAGTATTTAGTACGACAAACATTCTGTTAAATGTAGGTACTTTCAAAGCATTCAATACTAAATTGGCTGAACATGTTTTGTCAGATTATACACTACTAAGCAAATAAATGCTTAGGATGAGTACTATATGTATATAGCTGACTGTATAAATTGGCGGATAAAGTATAATCTAAATTTAATTTCTTAGTTCTAACTATTGTTCTCAAGTAAGTGACATACTTTTTAACCGACTTCAAAAAAAGGAGGAGGTTCTCAATTCGACTGTATTTTTTTTTTTTTTTTTTTTTATGTTTGTTACCTCAGAACTTTGGACTGGGCGAACCGATTTTGATGATTCTTTTTTTAATCGAAAGCTGGTGGCTGTCATGTGGTCCCATATAAATTTTATTGAGATCGGACAATGGCATCCATGATAAAACCACATAAGTCGTAAATTTGTGTTAAGATTTGCGCGACAAATTGACGAATAACTCAATATCACGCCAACCGATTTCGATGATTCTTTTTTTAATCGAAAGCAGGTGCTTGTCATGTGGTCCCACATAAATTTGAACGAGATCTGACGGACAAGTCGTTTTTGAGACTTTGAAGTCGGTTATTTTTTGTTAGTAAAATTTAGATTATGTCTTTTTTGAGAATAAAGATTCTTTAAACCTAATCTAAACCTAGGTAGTAGGTACATATAAAACTGTTAACTTGACATTTAATTCCTTTCGGGATTCTAGGATACTTGCTCTACATATCAAATCTCTGTCCGCAATCGTTAAGTTAGTTAAAACAGGCGGCTTTGCAAAGCTTAGCTAAATGTTTATACAGAGCATTCGATACATCGATACAGATTCGATAGGAATCGAACATGGCCTCCAATTAAACGGACACACCTGTCCTGCTAATGGCTTATTCGGTTGGCAGCACTGGATGCTTCTGGACGCGAACATGTTGGTAGCTCTGCTGTCTAATTAGGCATATACCACGGAAGGTTGGTAGCTCGTTAATACAGGATACATCATTAGTCTTATCTCGTTGTATATTAATGGGTAAACGTGTCAGTTCACACTTAATTTTTTAGGGGCAGTACTAATATGGAAATAATAAAACCTTTGAATTAATCAGTAAAAGTGAATACATCCCTATTTCAAGAAATTCCGAAAAACCAAGAAAATAGTGTAATAGTTAGTGCGTTCGATGACTTACTTCATGCCATCTAAAGTCTAAAATTAAATTAGTAATGAATTATGACTTCTAAATAAATGCAACATATAAGCGTGAAAACTGTCCCGTGGAATCGATACTATATCTAATAGAGAATAGATATAAGAAATTATTTCTGTCTTGCTTCAATTTAGGTACACCTATAGTGACTTTACATTGACGAATAGCTTCAGACAACCTAAAGCCATTATTGATTTTAATAATAGTTTTTACCGCTAATAACGGTCATTATTTTTTTACAATTTAATATCTAAGATCTGACGTTTCTTGCGAAAAGAATATATTGAATCCAATACTTTGCTCATCATTTATCTATGTATAATTTTTGCAAATGTCAAGTTTTTTAAACATACTTAAAAGGTTGTAAACGGAATGTATGTTAAAATTTCAAAACAAAAAGAAACAATTAAATAAAAATATCATAATAGCTGTCATAAGGAAAACCATAAATCATTGATCAATCTTCGAGCATGACAAAAATAAACTATTTACAATGAGATAATCTTCGCTGTTCGATGAGATCATTGTTCAGGAGGACGTATACCGGTATCATTCACTTTTTATTGCTAAGAAAAGAGCAATATACGCTAACACACTCATACCCCCGCAGTAGGTTTTTACTTGAGTCGCGGGTGGCATGGACGACACATATAACAAACACATCACAATAACACTCATGACTCGAGCACATATATCTGCCCCGGCCGGGAATCGAACCCGGGACCCCTCGCTTCGCAGGTAGGGTCGTTACCAACTAAGCTACAGGGGAGTCTAGCTATCTATGTAATATTTATATATTAATTAACTAAGGCTTTGCCCGCATTTTCCAAGAATACCTGAGTAGTAAGTACCCTACATCTAATTCCACATCATGTGTGAAGCGTTATTTAAACTAAACCCACTTTACTCTTTGTACCATAGGAAAACTCTTCTACAATAAAATTACACACTAACAAAAAATAACAGACTTCAAAGTCTCAAAAACTACTTGTCAGATCTCGTTCAAATTTATGTGGGACCACATGACAAGCACCTGCTTTCGATTAAAAAGAGAATCATCGAAATCGGTTGGCGTGATATTGAGTTATTCGTCAATATGTCGCGCACATCTTAACACAAATTTACGACTTATGTGGTTTTCTCATGGATGCCATTGTCAGATCTCAATAAAATTTATCTGGGACCACATGACAGCCACCAGCTTTCGATTAAAAAAATAATCATCAAAATCGGTTCGCCCAGTCCAAAGTTCTGAGGTAACAAACATAAAAAAATACAGTCGAATTGAGAACCTCCTCCTTTTTTTGAAGTCGGTTAAAAATAGTTTTCAGCAAGAAATTCTTCCTAATCCCTGCTAGAGTAGAGAAATAACAAGCTAATAACAAATAAATATAACAAAAGGCGTTCATCTTATCCACCCGGTCATTGCCCCTCGATAGGGCTGGTAGCACCTGCGAAATTAAACAACGAACTAAACGGAGCGAAGCAGTTATTTCGAGATAACGGTTAGAAATGATAAACTGCCGACTGAGTTTGCGAGTTCGCAATTGGGACGGAACCGATCCTGCTTCTCGAGCGACTCGAGCTTCCCGTTCACCGATTTTAATCGACGATAGATGACGTAGGGCTTTGTAACCCTGGAACAGATAAACACAAACAACACTAAAAATGACGGCAACTTACCACTAAATTCGGTATTATTCACACATATGTACCTATATGTAATATTGAAATGCCTTATCAAAGAACGGAAAGAACGCAGTGCAAGTGCAGTAGCAGCCAGCGTAACGTTGTCCATCAGTCCTAAATCAGGTGCCGTCGAATTTATTGACCTGAGTTAATTCAACCAGGTGTCAAGACACCTTAAAGTACACTAACTTTATTCACCTATGCACCAAGGTGTTTTAAGCCTACTTAGTCGAGGTGAATTAAGTAGGTCCTGTACACTAACAATAAGTCTGACGACCTAATTCACCTAGGAATCATATGATACAGGTAAAAAAATATCTCAGGTTTAACATAATAACGCTTCACACTCATAGCCCCACACTAGGATTCCCTGTGTCGTGGCTAGGGCTTTCATCGAATACTCGAATATTCGAATAATTCGAATAATAAATTCGCTCAAATATTCGAATACAAGAACCGAATATTCGAATATTCGATCAATTTCGACAAAACCTAACTCGACACCAAATTCGGATTCCAATGTGCACAAAATAGTCAAAATACAATTTTAAAGTTAACGTCGTGGCGCGTGACCTTCAAAATGTCGTTTTGGGCGGTCAGAGTGCGCAATTCTTCAAAATATGGAAGTGTTCGGACTTCGGGAATACCCGGGACGTCGGTCGGCATCGCGTTGCGTTTGTAACCGGCATTGGCGTGTTACAACTTACATCACTTGCATAGAGTAACTTTGTATATACGGGAATAGAGCTCTATCTCAGCGCGAATTATGAGAAACATGGAAAGAGTCACCCTTTGGAAACATGATTCGGAACTTCGTAAATACTCAAAGCTATGACACGTAGGTAAAACTCCGCATGTTATTCACGAATGAGCCTCGGCCCCCGGTCCCCGACAGCAGTGTTGCCAGATGGGGCTACTCAGCGACAATGCAATGGAGCCATCTCCCTTACCGAGGGTGACAATACTTCATCCGCTGGCTACAGGTAGCCGACTCGGCTACCTGTAGCCAGCTGACAAAACACTATCGCCGCTCAGTAAGGAAAATAGCCCCATTGCACCGGCGCGGCGCCAAATAGCCCCATCTGGCAACACTGCCCGACAGCCCCGCTATTCCTAGTTACGGTAGCGGCTATGGTAACGGCGGGGCAGGGAGTGCTAAGAATCGCCGGCAGAGATCGGGCTACCAAACGACGACTTCTGCACCTGGCAACATATAACACCAGGACACTGAGGACCGACGACAAGGTAAAAGAGCTGGAAGAAGAGATAGACAAGTTAAACTGGAGTATTGTGGGTTTATCTGAAGTCCGAAGACAAGGGGAGGACACGATTATACTCAAATCCGGAAACTTGTTCTATCACCGGGAGGGCGAACACCTGTCCCAAGGTGGTGTCGGGTTTCCCGTTCACAAGTCTCTCCAGCGGTGCCGGATCGACTACCGCTATATCGAGGTGTTGAAGTGTTTATACTCATCTGCCACCATGTCCGTCTTGTACTCACAAGACACAGCAACGAACCCCATCCAACTGCAGAGAGGTGTCAGACAAAGGGATGTCATATCCCCAAAACTGTTCACCGCTGCATTGGAAGACGTGTTCAAGCTGATGGAGTGGAAACAACGTGACATCAACATCAATGGCGAATACATCACACACCTGCGATATGCCGATGATATAGTTATCCTGGCGGGTTCCCTGGAAGAACTTGGTACAATGCTCGGGGACTTGCACAGCGCCTCACAACGGGTGAGTCTTAAGATGAACATGGACAAGACGAAAATCATGTCGAATGTCCATGTCACACCCATACCGGTTGTTGTTGACGGCGCTGCTCTCGAAGTTGTAGACGAATACTACGAACCTAGGACAAGTGATCCAGATGGGTAAGTCCATCTTCGAGAAAGAAGTCACTCGTAGAATCCAACTCGGATGGGCTGCGTTCGGGAAACTGCGTCATTTCTTGTCGTCCAAAACACTACCTCTGTGCCTGAAGTCGAAGGTGTTCGAGCAGTGTGTGTTGCCAGTGATGACATACGGATCCGAGACGTGGTGCTTCACTATTGGCTTAATCCACAGGCTCAGAGTAGCGCAGTGGGCTATGGAGAGGGCTATGTTCGGTATTTCTCTACGTGATCGAATTAGAAATGAGGAGATACGTAGGCGAACAAATGTAACCGACATAGGTCAAAGAATTAGCCGGCTGAAGTGGCAATGAGCTGGCCACATAGTTCGAAGGACCGATAACCGTTGGGGAAGAAAGGTCCTCGAATGGCGCCCACGTCTCGGAAAAAGGAGCATAGGACGCCCCTCGATCAGGTGGACTGACGACCTGAAGGAGACAGTGGACATCCGCTGGATTCAGAAGGCTCAAGACCGGTCAGAGTGGCATAAGTTAGGGGAGGCCTAACAATGTCCAGCAGTGGACCTACAAAGGCTGATGGATGGATGGATGGATGATGACACGTAGGTGACGTAGTGAGTAGTGATTAAGTGCTCTCTGGCTATGGCTGGCTACCTTGGTATACTTGAAAATTCACAAAAAAATCATAAAGTGAGATAAATTAACGATATCATCAAACTTGGTATTTTTCTTTTCCAAACCATAAATTTTCAGAGACAACCAACTATTTATTTATGGAAACTACAACATAAATTGGTTCATTTAACACAAACAAATTCAAAATATTGTATGTACTTGCAACTTACTCCTAAGTTTAATAAACACGTGATTATTAAAGTTTTTTTTTGATGTTCGAATAATATTCGAATATTCGAATAGTTCCCAAAAAATATTCGAATATTCGAATATAAATTTTATCGAATATTTGGAAGCCCTAGTCGTGGCCCGTGGGTGCCATGGACAACACACTAGACAAGGACATTCACACCCAGACCGAGAACAGAAATTCGAACTCATCATTCAAATTTCCTCCTCGCTGGGAATCGAACCCAGGACCCTTGGTACGGCGATCCGGTATGGTAACCATTGCGCTACACGGGTCGTCAGCCACATAATAGTCCATACACAGTCGTAAAGATATTAATATGTGTTAACAAGTGTTATTTTAATAGGTAATTAGTAGTACTCCAGTAGTTACTTCAATGTTGTTTATACCTGACATTTTGTAGAGGAAAAACCTGTAGTTGACTTGACATTTTGTAAAAGAAAAACTTGTCCGGCAGAAATAGGAATACAAGGCTGAATTCATTCTAGATTCACTAAAATTAACGAAGCTATTCAATCGATTATTGCATTTTGGCATCTTCTATATGTACTGTAGCCAAAGGATAGCCCCGTATGTGTGATATAATTCTATCTTACTTACTTCAAGATACTTACGCCCTAACTCAGTCACCAACGGTTACTTTAATCGCTCCTTAGTATAGAATTTGTATGGTGATTCTTTACTAAGGACCGATTTAAGTAACCATTAGTGACTTTGAGTTAGGGCGTTAGTACCTTACTTACCTTAAAGGTATTTAATTTGTCGCGGGAGGCATGAACAACACATAAATAAAACCCATAAATGTCTGTCCCGGGAATCGAACCTCGGACTCCTTCGCAAAACATCTATGCATGATAGGCATAGAACATACTCTTCTGCATTAATTATAAACCCCTTGCAGCAATCTGTTGTACCCAGTGTTCTAGAGTAGCCCTGCAAAGGTCAAGAGCGTAAACTTTTTCATTAATTATCTCGGTAGTGTGAAAACGCCTCCGCATTCCACGCCACGCCGTGAGAACTGACGTCTTGCGCATAATATAATAAGACAAGTGAGAATAAGTACGCGGGTAACAAGGAAAAAGTGCAAAGAAGTGCGAACGTGTCAATTGAAAAAATGTCAATGTCTACAATTTTTTAAATTTAAGGAACCCCAGACAGTTTTATTTACACTAAACATAGCTAAGAACCGTCTCGATCACGTCAGCTTTCAAACAAAAAACCGCATCATTATCGGTCCATTCGACCTCTTTTTGCGTTACACGCTCATACCCCCGCAGTAGATTTTTCGCCTCGACTTAAATTTGAATATACCCGCTATCGCTTACAATTTAGACGCACAGCTAAGGCGTTGTATTCTAATAATTCTATACAATACACAATATAAATTACATTCAGCCGATCAACTACATATTAACGGAATACCGATCGCGACGCGACGCTAATAAATGTCATGTTTCTGTTCCGCAAACGACAAAGAAAAAAGTGGCCAAGTGCGAGTCGGACTCGCCCATGAAGGGTTCCGTAGCAGCAAGTAACATAATATAAAAGTTCTTGAAGTTCGTTGTAACTTTGATCGAGGTAAATTGCGGTTTACGATTTATGACGTATTAAAAAAACTACTTACTAGATCTCGTTCAAACCAATTTTCGTTGGAAGTTTGCATGGTAATATACATCATATATTTTTTTCAGTTTTATCATTCTCTTATTTTAGAAGTTACGGGGGGGGGGGGGGGGGACACACATTTTTCCACTTTGGAAGTGTCTCTCGCGCAAACTATTCAGTTTAGAAAAAAATGATATTAGAAACCTCAATATCATTTTTGAAGACCTATTCATAGATACCCCACATGTATGGGTTTGATGAAAAAAAAATTTTTGAGTTTCAGTTCGAAGTATGGGGAACCCCCAAAATTTATTGTTTTTTTTCTATTTTTGTGTGAAAATCTTAATGCGGTTCACAGAATACATCTACTTACCAAGTTTCAACAGTGTAGTTCTTATAGTTTCGGAGAAAAGTGGCTGTGACATACGGACGGACGGACAGACAGACAGACAGACAGACAGACAGACAGACAGACAGACATGACGAATCTATAAGGGTTCCGTTTTGTGCCATTTGGCTACGGAACCCTAAAAATGAGTGAATTATGGCATTTCTAGCGCTCCGTCGCGTCCGCGGCTTTTCTCGCGTTTTCCGGGAAAATAAGTACTGTATACCTTATTCTAGATTATGGTCTACCTGTGTGTGTGTGTAACAACTCCACACATCCTCAGATATAAATTTCCACACTTTTAATATTAGTAGGAAGACATTTACTTTCATAGCTTAATTATGTATTTATGTTTATTCGTCATGGCTATATGTCTTCTTTAGTCATGGATAAGTATAGTTGTGATTTAATAACAGTTAAAATGTCAAACTTGTAATAATATATCCAAAGATTATGAGGGCAGGCTCCTCGTAGTATTATAAAACTGCCCGAGTCTAGAGCAAATTGTAATAGATATTTATCATTAACGACCCTGCGAAGCGAGGGGTCCCGGGTTCGATTCCCGGCCGGGGCAGATATTTATGTGACAGATAAATATTTGTAGTCGGGTCATGGGTGTTATTGTGATGTGTTATACCTATGTGTCGTCCATGCCACCCGCGACACAGGTGAAAACCTACTTCAGGGGTATGAGTGTGTAAGCGTTTTTTATTTCACGAATTATCTACTATACCTAATGTGCCAGTAACATCCACGTAAAGAAATATCCATAGAAGATAGAAATGTAAAACCCAAGTCTTATCGATTTTGAAATTCGATTGTCTTTCGTAGGATTTTCATCGATTGCTCTTAAATCAAGGAACATTGATCTTCTTGATATTTTTATCAGCTTCTGCTTAGTACGGAACCATTTGCCATATCTTTTTCTAATTTGAACGTTTGTATTGTTAAGATACAAGTCATTTGAGGCCATTGTTCGGCATTGCAAGTGTAGCATTGAATAAATTATGAATGTGGTTAGTTCGATTTTAGATTTATATCTAATCAATGTAATGTAATCGAGTTTTTCTAATATTAATTATACACACTTCGCATTACGCGTTGAGACATAATTAATTTGGACAGCAGAAATAGTAATATATTTACTTTAAAGATAGATATACCCTGTGGATATACCTAACAAAGGTTATTTGTGAATAAGCCAATAAATATATAATATTAAATGTTGTTTGTATGCCGTGGCTTTTAAATTAACGTTTTGAATTGTAGTCTACTCGATAAGTTCAAAATGGTTGAAATTAGAGATACTGCTCTTAAAAATACGTGCGATAGCTCATTCTGTTCGGAATGATGTCTAGAAAAATGTTTCGGAAGCGTTTACCAGCACGTAAAAAATTGCAAAAGTTATTGACAAAATAAAGTTGAAAAAAAAAAGTATTTTGTTTTTGGTAATCACTTCGAAACTATTAATATTTAAGAAATTTTAAAACAAGATTCTTAAAGTAGAGGAAATTTCCAAACAATGACTCGCGACTCTCGAATCTCTATCTCCATTATTTATAACTTTAATTTAACGCTGAAAATGGGTCTCCACGCTGCATTTTTAGGTTGCGCGTGCGGCGTAAAAACCGAGTTCGTCACACTCAATAATTTTTTAAGGTATTAATTATTAATTAAAAAAAATAAAAAAAATATGGTGTATTCGAAACACTTCAAAGAATTTGCTCCCGTAGGAAATTTTGCTTAAAGTTAATTTTTCAACAAGTTAGACGATTGTTAATTAACTAAATTTTCTCGAACTTCCATTTTCATTGTACATTAAAAAAAATGTTTAAGTAATTGTCCTATAAATTTTTCGCTTCGTGGAGCCCTTCTTATATACATGCTTAACGAGATCACGTCATAAAAGTTTAAAAAGTTTTAATACTTGGTGTATAATAATTTTATAAGTTGAACAAAAAATGAAAAATCCAAATAATATTATTGAAAATATTTTTTTCTCAATTTATTATTACATAATCGTTTTGGCATTCATAAAAGACATTTAATGACTTGAAAAAAAAATTCCCTCATTTTTTTATAATTTTTTTTTATAAACAAATAGACTATTTCAATGCTTTCAAGAAAAAAATTCTTAATATCTTATTCTTTACAAAACATTATGATTTTTGAAAAAAAAATTTTTTTCTTAATAATGATATTTAATTGTTTATAATTGTTTTTTAATATTTCTATTGTTTGAATAATTAGTTAATAATTTTTTTTTCTTAAAAATTATAATTAACCATCTTTAATAGAAATGTAAAAAAAATTTTTTTTTATCAACAATTTCATTGTTTTTTAACTTAACAATTTTTTATACACAAATTCTCAACTTTTTTATATATTTTTTCTGAAACACCTAAAAATAAAAAAAACAACGATGTATAACAAAGTACAGATAAAAACATTTTTCAATTTTTTAATTTCGATTCGATAAAAAAACGAAAAAATTGTTTGTTCAACTTATAAAATTATTATACACAAAGTATTAAAACTTTTTAAACTTTTATGACGTGATCTCGTTAAGCATGTATATAAGAAGGGCTCCACGAAGCGAAAAATTTATAGGACAATTACTTAAACATTTTTTTTAATGTACAATGAAAATGGAAGTTCGAGAAAATTTAGTTAATTAACAATCGTCTAACTTGTTGAAAAATTAACTTTAAGCAAAATTTCCTACGGGAGCAAATTCTTTGAAGTGTTTAGAATACACCATATTTTTTTTATTTTTTTAAATTAATAATTAATACCTTAAAAAATTATTGAGTGTGACGAACTCGGTTTTGACGCCGCACGCGCAACCTAAAAATGCAGCGTGGAGACCCATTTTCAGCGTTAAATTAAAGTTATAAATAATGGAGATAGAGTTCCGATAGTCGCGAGTCATTGTTTGGAAATTTCCTCTACTTTAAGAATCTTGTTTTAAAATTTCTTAAATATTAATAGTTTCGAAGTGATTACCAAAAACAAAATACTTTTTTTTTTCAACTTTATTTTGTCAATAACTTTTGCAATTTTTTACGTGCTGGTAAACGCTTCCGAAACATTTTTCTAGACATCATTCCGAACAGAATGAGCTATCGCATGTATTTTTAAGAGCAGTATCTCTAATTTCAACCATTTTGAACTTATCGAGTAGACTATTGATCTTACTTCTAGAATTAATTATAAGTAATAATATAAAGATATAAGTTACTGTTGAAGATTTCCTCAATAATATAAAGTTGCCTCCCTTGTATCGCTTAAAACTGAAAATCTTGAAGTCGAAAATCTTTGTATTCTTTCTAATCTTAATATTGTTAATGAGATCCCTATCTGTGTGTTTGTGATTAAGTTACATGATTACATTATAGCGGCAGATTAATAAAATAATAATCTTAAATAAAAATTTAACAAACTGCCGATAGTTTCTTTTACATTTACACTAAACTAAAACGTAGTGATTAAGTACTCTGTGCACTAAACATATAAAAGAAGAACACTGTCTATCAAGTCACCTTTCATACAAAAAAAAAAAACAAAATCGGTTCAACCGTTTGGTAGCTACGATGCCACAGATAGACATACAGATACACAGATAAGTACGTCAAACTTATAACACCCCTCTTTTTTCTTCAGGGATTAAAAAATACAGAAGTCGAAATATGAAAATTCGATGTCATCTAACAGGATGCAGAACAAACCTTATAATAGTAATAAAAACAATAAATTATAGTAAAGCTTAATTTACGCCCAACATTTAGTTTCGCAATAACAAAATATTTTATGCATCCAAGAATAGATTAGAAGAATGACACCCAATAAATCTTGTTGTACCATAGACAATAAAACCTACATTGTCTGACTATATCTAGCTTTTATGGTTTCCGCAAAATTTGAATAAATCTAATACATTATACGATGCATAAGCAATGTTGGCTTAGATGTTGGAAACAACAGCGATTTAGTCATTTATGTTAGTTCCAGGTGTCCTATGAATCAATAGATTTATCTTCGAATACTGTTTGAATAAGTGTTTTTGTTATTTTGTCCTTCATTAAATCGAAGATCGCGATGCATTTCCATTGTACAGTAGTTCTAATTTAAATTCAAAGCACTGATTTAAGTATTTAATTCATTTTAAAAACCTTTGGGTTAGGTACTTTTGGGTCATTGAATGACTGCTTCGTTCAAATCTCCTCTCCGTTGCAGAGGTAAAGTTACTATAGGAAGTTTATGTGGTTTTTGTCTATTATATTCTGTGGTGGTCCAACCCACTCTACACTCTCCTGTCGTCACTGTGGTAGAAACTGTCGCTCCCAGCCATTGAAGTATTATTACTATCGTATAGAACAGACACCGCGAACACAATGAATGTTCCAATGAATTGAAGCCGCGCGGCTGCATTTCCAATGGATTCATTCGATTTTGAAAGGAGAACGGGGGCTCAATTTTGAAAATAGAACTTCCCGGCGGGAACACACATTTTGTTCGAGATGTCTCTTCTATGATATTGTACTTCAATGCTCCCAGCTTGGTTTTTATAGTCATGATAAAAGGTGCCATCCACAAGATGCTGTTTGAATCGTGTGTTAAAGACGGAAAGGCCGTAGAGATTCTGTGGTTGTAGGCTGAACATTACCTTTATTCTCCATGACAAAACATACTGTTCATGTCATAACTCACACATCAGCTAAGTTTAAGCGCATTCCTCAACGGTAATCACGTATGGTGTGGCATTGACAACTCATAATTACATAATAACTAACATTACCATCGACCTACGACCCTCTTCAATGTGAAATTACACGCGATTTTGTATGTCCGTGAACTCTCAAGTAATTTGAGATGTATTTCGTAACGTGTATAATTTTATTTACTTTGTATTTCGTGAATCAGGTTTTTGGTGGTTACGTATGGTAGTTATTTTTTTGAATAAATGTTAAGAGGAGGCCGTCATGGGAATTTATGCATAAAGTGGGCGTGGCCACCATCTTTTGTTTTCTATGTTCAGATTTCCGTCCGTCATTCAGGTCACAAGAACAGCACAGAAAAACTACGGAGTAGTACTTATTATTAATTTTTATTGCATCTAAAATTTATAAAACAACTAGCTGCCCGGACAGACTTCGTTCTGTCAAAAAATTTGCAATAAAATAATATTGCGACTATAAATTCAGATGTAAGCTATCCTATCTTTCAAGTTGGATCAAACTGCACACGGTGTGCAAATTTGATTAAAATCGGTTAAGTAGTTTAGGAGTCCATTGAGGACAAACAACGTGACACGTAATTTATATATATTAAGATTACTTTAAAAAAAATTGAACCAACGAAAAAAAACTGAAAAGCGAAAAATAAAATAAACCAATTGGTATTATAATTTAAGATCCTAAATTAACAGTAAATAAATAATTTTGAGGCGGTGCCAAACAGATGAAAAACAAACAATTGCGGATCGAGGATAGTAGAGTAATGTAATGACTTCTTGTATAAAAATTGTCAGACAGCACCTACTGAGCGTGCGCTCGGAAGCGAACAACATAAGCGCCAAACTTTTTTTTATTTGGTTTTTAAAAACTACTATATGGATTTTCACAAAAATATATGTGAGTTTACATTATTTACATCATATTATAATTTTCAATTTCAAATGTCAAGGGATAACAATAATTACTAAAAAATTCTTTTTTTCTTTTTCTTCTCTATTTCTTGGCTGGCATCAGTGATGCCTTTGGTGTTGCTAAAGTCCATAGGCAACGATAGTTACTTACTATCAGGTGGATTGTCAGCTGGTTTGACGGCTATTTCCATAAAAAAATAATTAAAAATCGTCATATAAATTCTTTCATTGAATAGTAGCGTTAGTCAGTTAACCATTTAAGTAACTCTTTTTAAATTAAGTGAAAGTTAAGATTTTAATGTTTTCAAGGATTTTATTGTTATATCGTTACACACATGACGTGAGTCGAATTTTTTGAACGTATCGCTGATCGAGCAGGTGGTACCATGGTACACATAGTCGGTTAGGGTATCTGATTGCAAAATAAAAATTATTTTTCTTTTCCTGAAAAAGGTGCAATCTCATATATGCATATACCTACCAGTCAATGACACTAATTTTAGCTTCCTAAAGAGAGGTTTGCAGCACTCTGCAGGTCTGAGGTAACATTACACATAGCGCGTATACATCGTTTTTGAACAATGAAGACTTTATTGAAATCTGTAGAGTTTCCCCATAAAAACTATACCATACCTTATATTAGAGGCAACATCAACATAGCCGTGGTAGGCTTTTAAGGTTGCTGACCATATTACTTATTTTTGGTAGAACGAAACGATACATTTTTGTACAAAGTTTGATGATGTTGAAGAGAATAAATAATCTAGACACGGGGTAGCGTGTAAAGCCAATTTCAAGCTAACAGAATTGGCGAGCAGCACCGTGTGTAATATTACACGAACCATTTGGAGCCACTTTTGACCACCTCATAACTCAAAAACTATTCAACATATACCTGTCAAATTTGGCTCATTTGTTGAAACTTGCGAAATACATATGTGTTCCAAATTTCATATACACATCTCAAACGGTTATTTAGATATTAACGTCCAAAAATCGTCAGTCACTCACTATCACTGACTGACCTATAGATCAAAACTCTAACTCAGTTCCAGATGACCTCGAAAGTTAAAATTTGGCATCCAGATAGGTAATCGAGTGAATACAAATAAATAAATCGGAAAGTAGTAAATTTTTATCATTTTATTATAATTTTTCATTTTTTTGAAAAAATTTTCTATTAGAAACACTTATAATGCCTGAAATTTAAGAGTAGCAATCAAAATTGATGACATCTGGTCATTAAGTGGATTTCAAGGTGAATATAATATAACGAAACATATCAGTTTTAGTACTTTGTAAAGCTTTCAACGGGGGGAAGATGTTCAGTGTTCCAAGTGCCCGTGGGAAAGTGCATAGCATTTACGTATATTTAAGTGCAGATTAGTGGTTTATCCAGAGACGTTATTTCCAGTGTATTACGTCGTTTCATTTTTAATGTGTGAAAAATATTTTTTTTGTAATCTTGTACGGCGTGTACACAAGAAAATTTTGTATTATTTCCGAAATTATACCAGTTTAAAGTGATTCAAAGTATTGTTTCAAAATATGTATATTGTGGCACGTTATGTCATCGAACACAAACTACTTATAACTAGTAAGAGTATAGTTGACTATCGTATTTATTAATATTACGATATTATAACTGGGATTTAGTATTAATAATATTTCAATATTTAGAGGACATCAATAGTGGAACATTATTACTTATAAATAATGAAATAATGGGTATTTCGGACCACGGCGCACTAACTACAGATTTAGTTGAAGAGCACTATAACAGTTTATTTATTTATTTATTTATTTATTTATGGATAACCAACAAGACACACATTAAGTTTACAAAAATACGTCATACAAATATTTTAAGAACTAAATGTTGCCTTAATTATAGGTTACCACGGCATGCATCGTGGACGAAGAATTATAACATAAAAACTATTTCTATATATTTTTAATAGCTAACTTATTTAAAATTAAATACACAAACTGAAATTAAAAAGTTCAATGCTGACTACTGCTTAGAGATTTCTTTACACAATTTTTAAAAGTTAAAATTTTGTTACTAAATAAGTCAATTTCTGTAGTTTTGGCCAGAGAGTTATACCGCCGCTGTATTCTGTTAAGAGTAGAGTGATGACCGAGATTACTTCTGGCTGCGCATAATGCAAACGGTGGCTGATGTTTCGATTGTCTTGGTGTTTTGAACGGCACGTTTAGTTTTATTCTTTTTAGAATATCGGGGCAGTCAATTTCGCCATTCATTAACTTAAACAGAAATACAACGTCAAGAAAATCTCTGCGTTCTTTAAGGCTGATTATTTTGAAATGTTTAAGACGGTCTTGATATGATGGTAACCGTTTCGCCAAGTTACATTGAAAACTTAGGTGCCAAAGAAAGCGTTTTTGCACTCTCTCTATACGTTTAACGTAAACATCGTAATGAGGATTCCATACAACACTGCAATATTCAAGGTTGCTTCGTATGAAGGTATTAAAAAGTGTTATTTTAGTGGATGGCTTTAAGAAGCTTTTACTATTTCTTAATACGAAGCCTAGCATTTTGAAGCTTTTTGACACCAAGTTATTAATGTGGGAGCTAAATTGTAATTTTTGATCCAACAAAACACCCAGATCCTTTGCGAGATTTATTTTTTGAATGCCTGTGTTATTTATGTAATAAGATTGACAGTGTATCTCTTTTTTTCGTGTGAATCGAATGTGTTTACATTTTTCTACATTTAAGGTCATATGATTTCTAAGGCACCAGTCATTAAAACGGTTTAAGTCGTCTTGAAGAAGACTACTAGAATGAGGATTGTTTATTTCTTTTACAATCTTTAAGTCATCGGCGTAAAGGAAAACTTTAGAATATTGAAAACAAGAGATATATGTTTAAACTTTTTAAGGCCTTGTGTACTTGGTCTTCCGTAAGCACAACAATGCTGGTTGTATACCCCGTGTTAAAGTCTGAGAATTCCATATTATGTCTGCTCTGTGAAGTGTTAGTTGAGGGAGGGTTAAAAACTGAAGAAAAACAATCAGCAAACATATTGCAAATTTCGTTGCCATTAGATGATTCCACGTTGTTAAATTTCATAACGGAAGGTAGAGTGCTGCAATTTTTCCTCTTATGTTTAATAAACGACCAAAATAGCTTAGGATTGTGTTTAAGTGAAGACTCTAGCTTTGAGAGATAGTTTCGGTAACAATGGTTGGACATCTCACTACATCTCTTCTTTAAAAGGTTAAAAGTTAATTTATCTAGAGGGTTTTTATATTTGAGATAACGTTTCCTAAATTTTTCTTTTTCTCTAATAGCTTTAATTAAAGTTTTTGAAAACCATATAGGGTGTTTATTAGATCTTTGGGTGCTAATTGGAACAAATTTTGTAATTAATTCCCTGATCTTGGCGTAAAATACATCAATCATGTCGTCGACTGAATGACAGGTTTTCATTGTTAATTCCCACGGTATTAAGTTAAGTTCAGCAGAAATTATTTCGTAATCAGCCTTATAGAAGTTGTGCCTAGAAGCATTACATGGTTTTAGCGTTGGAGGGGTAGAGAATGATTTAATACAAAACTCAAGGGGAGGGTGGTTATCGTCAATGGTGCTTAAATTTAACATGCACTTAACTAGATAGTTGATGTCAAAATTCGCCAGAACTAAATCTAAAATTCTGTTCTTATAATTAGTTACATAATTATATTGGCCTAGATCATTAAGTATTTTTGTTGTCTCCTTTTGGAATTTTGGCGATGCAAGACGGGCATAACCAATCGAGCACAGATGGGGTGTTGACACATTCTTTGTGGTATCTGAGGTAACATTGCACACATTCTAAGTAGTCTACAGCGCTGCAGATCTCGAAGCATGCAGCACAGTTCATTTTTTTTTTTTTTTTTTTAGGTAATTACAATGCCAAAGATAATAATTATGCAGGATTAAGGTGTAAAATAGCTGACCTGACTGTTACTGCAAATGTGTGTCGACGACTCCATGCGACAATGACCGATACTTGCTTACACGGCACTACACTGTTAAACCTTGAAACAATTTAATATGGACTATATTGCTTTTGCAATATGATTTGATATTATGCTATTGTTAATTTATTGAAATATTTTTAATATAAAAAAAAAAAAAAAATGTTGAATACGTCCGAACTTGATGATAGCTGGTATAATTCAGTTCATGTATAAGGTAAATAATTAATCAGTAACGTCATGAATATATACCTTCTAATAATTTCTGTACAAAAAGTAATGATATCCCATCAAAAACATAAATGTGAAGTGAGAGCCAGTTTAAAAAAAAATTGAGATCTAAATGGGTGCCAAGTTCTGTGTAGAAAAGCCTAAAATTTTAGTCACAAGAACATGTAATTCAAGCTTTACATTTGAATAAGTAATAATAATATTATCGTTGGAAGGTCAAGGAGGGTCATAGGTTTTACAGTTGGTTCCTCTTAGTATCTTTTAAATTTTGGATCTGTTACTTATTTATGAATTATTATTATTATTATGTTATTATATCTAGGAATGATATAGTTAATAGTATCAGGCGTTACTTTGCGGAAATCCATTGTTATTAAGTTAGTATTAGTCTACTTTGCAACAATCCGCGTTTAACATGTATGATGGTATATACATGACTCATATATGATATGACTTTTGTATGAAACTAAATTTATGAAAATGTGTGTAAAATAAATAAATAAATAATAAATAATAATAATGATGGTAACTCGCCTTTACTGAGGATTTTCAACAGTACACATCACCAGATTACGTCAGACCCGGTTCCTGCCGGCGCGAATCACTAATTGATTGATTAATTAATTAATCGATTGATTAATTGATTGAATAATTAATTAATTACTAATCACTAATTATTACAACATCATTAGATAATCAGTGGGCGAGTTGGGTATAAATACGCCACGCTCAGTGAACGATGCTCACTTTCCGACTAACCATCGTAGAGTCAACTTACCCTGATGATGCTCCGTTTCGGGGCGAAACACGTGTTGGTGCTGGTATGTATGTTGGTATATACGTTTAATTATTGTAGTGCATGTTTCCGTTGTGGGAGGGAGGGAGGTGCCACGCATGTTTTAAAGTATATACCATCATACATGTTAAACGCGGATTGTTGCAAAGTAGACTAATACTAACTTAATATCTAGGAATGAGTCATGCATGTTAAACAACTCATTATTACTTCCCTTTGAACACGCGGGCGAAGCCGCGGGTAATAGCTAGTACCGTATATACGTATATTTACAATCTGAGTGTGGGTGTATCTTTTAAATCTTTATAAATAATGTATTGACTTCCCTTTAAGGGAGGATTTTCAAAAAAATGGGTTAAAGTTAACTTTTTTTCATAACAATTAACACATAAAAAATAATATTTATTACTGTTAAGGTACTTGAACGCAGCCCTCTGTGTTAGGTATTGAGGTAGATTAATATTATGTCAATACTGTTTGTTCTTACTAGAGAAGAGCTAGTTACTTTGAACTTTGAAGCCGGCCTCCGGGCTGAGCGGAGCGCGACGTGTGAATTGTTTGATTGTGTCGGTGCAAACAATATTCGAGTCGGATGGTGGATTGACCAGTAACAGAAACAGATCAGGAGTTATGCGAGGCATGGGCTGGCGATTAAGGGGTGGTTGGTGGCCAGTAGGGGAGGGAGGGCACAACCCTCATTCCTGACTATAATTGTGTAAAACCTGTGTTACGATGAGTTTCTGATTATAGTGATGTAAACGCCCACTGTTGATATTATTTCCCAAACCACCACCCACACGTTTCTCCGACATATAGATAATGTATTACGCAACTGAACAGTAATTTAATTATTTATTCTCTTACATATCATCAAACATTTTTATTAAATACAAATAATAAAAATATAAATAATTAAACAAAACTACTCCATTTCTCTGTGCTGTTTAGTTTTCCTAATTAAACTTTTTGACAATCATAAGCAAATGTCAAAAACTTTATACGCTACTTCAAATTCTATATTAAAAATCGTGTAAAAAATAGCGCAGAGAGATATACGTCCGACGTCCATGAAGACCGCAGTCGACTGAACGCACATCATAAAGACAGTGTGGGAATGAGTTTTTGTATGAAAATTGTGAGACAGCTATACTGAGCGTGCGCTCGAAACTGACCGACGTAAGCGCCAAACAACGTTTTTATTTGGTTTTTAAAAACTGCTTCATGTTTTTTTACAAAAATATACATGGATTTAGATGTGATAATGTACTATGTTTTAAAAAGAATTCCGTGCAAAAATTACTTAAAATATCGCGATGGCAAGCTATAATGTAAATAATTAGAGCCTACTTTATGATTTTTTTCTATCGAGAAAATTTCACGTTATCGTGTTTTCATTTTCGAGCAGATTTAAAGTAGATAGTCAAGAAACATATACCTAACTAATAGCGTATAAACTTTACGAGATATATGGCAAAGAAAATCAACCAAACGGGTGCGGTAGCGCCTTAACAAATAACTTCAGTTTCCAATTGTTGTTTCGGAAAATATACTTTTAAATGGTAGAAAACAGAGGAGTAAACAGTTTTCTCATATGTAATATGTATATCTAGATAAGGGTTGAGTAAATTGACTATTTAAATACGAAAATTAAATGTTTATACTAAAAGATTTCAAACAGCGAAAATATTAGTCCACAAAATAGTTCACAATTTCCCCTATCTTCAATCTTTGCATGGATTCAACATTTTAGCGGGTGTCATAGACAGAAATACACCAATAAGACAAAATACCCACATCCGAGGAATAATCTTACCTGTCTGTCCAAACGGGAATCAAACGGGATTTTCCTCGAAGTCCTTCTTTTTTGTCCAACACACAATAGATCCTACTTATACACCTCCAGTATATGTATGTCCAATATTTTTAACCGACTTCAATAAAAAGGAGGAGGTATTCTTTTTTTACGTTTGTTACCTCAGAACTTTCGACTGGGTGAACCAATTTTGATGATTCTTTTTTTAATCGAAAGCTGGTGCTTGTCATGTGGTCCCACTTTTTGAGCGAAATCTGACAAGTAGTTATTAAGTTAGTATTAGTCTACTTTGCAACAATCCGCGTTTGACATGTATGATGGTATATATGTACTTTAAAAAACATGCGTGGCACCTCCCTCCCTCCCACAACGGAAATATGCACTACAATAATTAAAACGTAATACCAACCAATGATGTATTAATTAAAGATACGTTATGCCCTTACAAATCAACCGAAAAATTTGTTCCGAAACACACACACGTTTATCTTTTGTTTCCCTACACCAATCGGGAAATCACTACATTGGTAAATGATGTAAAAGGGATAGCTTTACTAAAACCATAATAGTGAAAAAGACAGCTAGTGTTTGTCGTTCGCGTCACCAAACGTTGACCAGTGTTGCCAACAAATGAAATTGTGCAAAACAACTTAATATTACCGTTATGAAAATTATACTTATATTCGTAAATCAACTTTAAATCTTAACTATTTCTACTAAAACTGACTCGTCTTCAATCTGCACATCCTCTTGATTTTCAGTTTAAACTAGATTTAATTTTGGTGGTCTAAACTAAAAACTGTGAAGATATCGAAAAAAATTTAGAGTTGGCAACTCTGTCCATTTGCACAATATTGTGGAGATTATCGTGCAGATGATTTGATTGGCTGGCTTCGGCAAAGACTAACAAATTCAGTACAGTCAGTAGATTAAAAGTACCTAAAAATAAACTTAAGGAAGGAAGTTGTAATTTCAAAACTACAAAACTTTTTACGAATAAAGTAAATACGCGTATTTATAGGGACCACGACCTTTTTCATGTGTAAGTCAGCCTAAGCAGTAGGTATGGCGTCTTATTCATTATTATTACATAGCATCTTATTTATTCTGTAGGTAGATAATAAAACGCATTTCTTTAAAACATTAATTTTAAACAACAACGATTCTTTTTTAACCGACTTCAAAAAAGGAGGAGGTTCTCAATTCGACTGTTTTTTTATGTTTGTTACCTCAGAACTTTGGACTGGGCGAACCGATTTTGATGATTCTTTTTTTAATCGAAAGCTGGAGCCTGTCATGTGGTCCCACATAAATTTTATTGAGATTTGAATTGTAGTTTTTGAGTAACTTTGATGTCGGTTATTTTTAACCGACTTCAAAAAAAGGAGGAGGTTCTCAATTCGACTGTTTTTTTTATGTTTGTTACCTCAGAACTTTGGACTGGGCGAACCGATTTTGATGATTCTTTTTTTAATCGAAAGCTGGAGCCTGTCATGTGGTCCCACATAAATTTTATTGAGATTTGAATTGTAGTTTTTGAGTAACTTTGATGTCGGTTATTTTTAACCGACTTCAAAAAAAGGAGGAGGTTCTCAATTCGACTGTTTTTTTATGTTTATTACCTCAGAACTTTGAACTGGGTGAACCGATTTTGATGATTCTTTTTTTAATCGAAAGCTGGTGGCTGTCATGTGGTCCCACATTAATTTTATTGAGATCTGACAATGGCATCCATGAGAAAACCACATAAGTCGTAAATTTGTGTTAAGATGTGCGCGACAAATTGACGAATAACTCAATATCACGCCAACCGATTTCGATGATTCTTTTTTTAATCGAAAGCAGGTGCTTGTCATGTGGTCCCAGTCCACATAAATTTGAACGAGATTTGACAAGTAGTTTTTGAGACTTTGAAGTCGGTTATTTTTTGTTAGTAAAATTTTGATTATTGTTAGTAAAATTTAGATTATGGCGCATTAGTTCGTCCGATGGAAATCTAATATAACAGCAGTTAACCACATTATTACGTTAATTTTATATGTTAAACCAAACCGGAATACTTTTACAATAAGTGTTCAATTTTTTTATTTGCTTATCGACGGATACAAAAAAGTTTTAAGTATTATACATGTACTTTTTATTTTTATATTATATTATATTATTTATGAACTTCTTTTTGCTAGGCTCTATTACAATACTCGATACTAATACGGTACGGCTTTATTATGATACTGGTACTCGTGAGAAAATTATCCATCGTTTCTTCTGTACTTAACAATGAACATACAAATGGGGACAGCATCAATATATCGTCACTTCTGTATGTTAATCTATGTCTGCCCTACGTTCGGCCGGCGTTGTCATGCCGCCATATTTATTTTGTTAGAGAAATAATGAAATTAAATAAAATGCAATAAATCATGATAACTGACGTGTGGTATGTTATTCCATGAATTTTATTTCTTTTACTTGTGTAATTAGTGCATTTACGCATAATACACGAGGGCATTTTAACGCTGTATGTCAAATCTCAAGGACTTCTGACAACAATAAAAGCGTGCGTATCGACAGAGTATTGACAGAGTGACTGCGAGCGAGGTGGGCTACTTAGCTCACGTTACGCTCTTCATCTTCGGCGCGCTAGTAACATATCTACCTCTATTATAATATCATTGATACCAACAAGTAGTTTTTGAGTTATCCCTAATTTTGAAGTCGGTTATTTTTTGTCAAGAATTATTTATGGTAATTCAGGACCCTTCACGAGTATGTATGTACCTAAGAGACAACTAACTAGCCAGTATCGTCAAAGTTAAACAATGAAACCATCAAGCGTCAATACAAATGTTTTATTGCAGTCATCCGTTCATCCGTGAAGCGATGATATTGATGTTTTTCTAATTGAGCTTCAACATGCAGAGAACGGCATAATAGCCACAAGGTTAGTTTAACTACCGATCAATGCAAACACAAAAAGATAACGATATTTGCTTGATCGGTGATTGATAACTCACACTTTTATACCTACTAGCAAATTTAGCGACCTTAATGTAAGTAGTACGGTGAAATCATTTTAAAATGATGCAGTTTTATCTTGAAGACATTATTTATTTTCATTATAAACAAGTCGGAATAAAAAATAAGACAAATTCGTAACTTGACTTCCAACCGCTATTTTTACCCCTTAGGGGATGAATTTCCAAAAATTCGATATCCTATGTTACTCAAGGATAATGTAAGTAGTCTAATTGTGAAATAATTTTTAAAATCAGTTCAGTTTTTGAGTTTATTGAAAAATACAAAGCTTTCCTCTTTAAATATTAGTATGTATAGATATAAAAATTCAAATGTATGCATCTTTGAGTCAACGCGTTCGCAACTCTCCAGATTGAATCGCTAGTATGATGGCGGTGTTGCCCATAAAGTAGTTCAATAGAATGCGGTAGTTGATGGTAATTGGCGACGAGATTTTCAACTGCTGTTTATTATTATTACACACATACATATATCAGCGTCCAAGACATTGATGTATTTAGCACAAAATGGTTTTAGTGACGTTCAGCCACTTAGGAACTCACTAGGGTATATGATCAGTTGCAATGCGATATACGAGTATTGTTTTTTGTGAATTGTTCAAAATGTTTTGATAAACAGTTAGTTTTCAGATCCTATTAGTAACTTTAATTAAGGTGTATTTCTTAATTTCTGAACTCCATCGAACACTTTACCATCAGATACCATTTTTTTGTGAATAGTCGGCATACCTACAAGCAAACGTGGTCATTGTCGCCTATGGACATCAGCAACATCATAGGCATCACCAGTGCAAGTGCCAGGACCATGAATTATTATATTAGCTTCTGTTTTCCAAAAATCTTTTTTTTTTTAAATTGTAGATTAATTTATTTCAAAGTAAAATTTAACAAGTAAAATTTAACAAGCGATACCATTTCTAACATAATTATCTTCTTTGTTTCTTATTTCTCTTTAATTCTTCCACAGACTTGGAAAATCTAAGAGCTACAGATTTATTCGGATAGCGGTCACCATGCATCATTCGTATACATTAAAAACACAAAGTTATGTTCAAACAATATTGAAGAATGTTTTTGTTAATCGGTTTTCCGTTATCAGTCGTCCTACGCAGGTGCAAGGCCGCCCACGCGTGGGAAAGATACAATCCGCGGCTTGCGCAGCGCTCCGCCCGTACTAACTATACCGAGTTACAGACTAATTTATTGCCAGCAGATTTGAATAATATTGACCATAGTACCACACGACTGCATGCGTCGTTTAACAATCCGATACAGGTAGACGTTGATTAACTGTTTTAATTAAACTATATTGTTTTGCCAGTAATATATGAAAAGTTGTTCAGTATGTGAAGAAATTATAGTTATTCTAACCGTAGTTTCCGTCGATGCATATTTATTTATAAAAAAGTATTGGTAGTATAAGGCCAGATCCTCACTATAATGCCGTTCACATTCCGTTCTCGATCCGATCTCGGTCTGGTAAAGTCGTATCACGTACAAATTATACAATTGGATCGAAACTTGACTGTCACGGATAGTATGAATGCACACATATATTTTATACTGCATAATATTTTATCAAACCGAGAACGAACTGTGAACGGCACTAGGTATAGTGAGGATCTGGCCTAAGTGATACGTGTCACTTGGTTTTGACCACGAAGCACTTTGGTTTTGTTCAACTTTCAAGTGTAGTTTGGTGATTATTTATTTATCAGATTTATACTTACTAATCATTCTTATATTCCATTAGAAAATATACCAATTTAGAGATAGATAGAAATAATATAAATTTTATTATAGTAATATTCACTAATATCTATAATGTAATATTCTCTAATATTAATTACTTTATGATTAAATTATGATGTGATTCGCAATACCAATAAATATTTGTAAGTATATCTGTTTGTGTCCTGTGGTATGATTGTAATTTGAACAACTTCTCTAGGTGCGGAAGTTAGAAAGCCGCAAAGCAAGGTGTGATTCGTGGTAGGTCTTCATGAACTACTTATTAGTCAAATCAAAATAACGCTATTGGATGTATAATTAAAAATGCTTCTCTGATATAAAGGCTATAAATGCTTTAATTTATTTTAATTGCCACCAAACGTGTGGGCTTCCTCAAGGTAAGTTGTTATCTTTGGTAACAACAGTAGTAAATCAAAAAGAAGTTGAAAGTCATAAAAATTAAGAAAGGGGCAACCTTGTGCGTTTGCCAATACGACAACCGACATCAATATCATGTAACTTTTTTTACGTTTGATTTTTTTGAAGGAGTTTAACTAAATAGGCATGTAGGGAAATTTTAGGTACCAGCAGTTACCAATGTATAAGTGTATGGTGGCCAAGAGACACAAAATCATTGCCTTGTCTTCAGTAAGACGCACTTCGAGCAACGTTAGTTTGAACTCGAGGATGAATGGAGCCCTTACACCATTTATCAGATTAAAGTTGTACATGTCTCATAGTCATGTTATAATAAACAGCCATGACATCACTAAACAACTTCAAAGTTGTCACAACCTACAACTTTTTGTAGTATGTATTAGTTTAGTGATGTCATGACTTTTTGTCACCCTACTGGTTACAAGACTATTGTGGATTTTCTTAATTCTTTACGGAATAAGCCATGTTCTGCACTAGACTGCTAATGCGTTGCATCATTAGATGTTATCATCATCAAACAGAATAGGCTTCTAAGCTTTCCATTTATTTAAAGATTCTACCACAGTTGTAACTTGTAACAGATTACCTAAAGATGCCTTATTCGGCTTGGAAAACTTTAAAATTCACATCAGTCCCGACACCGAATAAATATTCCAAGATATTCGTCTTCATTCGCACGATACGTCCTTATTCAATCAGCGTCACGAACAATGCTTCTATCGTTCACATATCGAGACACTGCGACTCATTCTATAAAGTGTGTTCTCACTTGTAATGAAGGTAAAGGACTCGCACGCCGCCCGAGCCAATACTGAGTGACGTTTCAATTAAAAACAATTTATTTATAAAATCGAAACCACCCAGCTCTCGATATCGGTCTTTTGTCTGGCGGCACATCTCTCGTCGGCCTTAGCTTTTGTAGTGTTGTTACATATTTCTCTTTTGTCCACGGTAATTATCGATGAATTCTTTATGCCAGTACAATGCGCCGGGTCCTTTATTTTGAAGATCATTCAATTAATTTTTAATGAACGTTTTGTTGGTTTACGCTCGGATTTCATTCGATGAAATAAGCTTTATGGTATTACAGGCATTATGCGTCGCCGTTGGTCCGAGATACTAATTAAATGACTTTGTGGTTCTTGTGGGAATATTCAATAACGTTATTATGAATATTTAATGTTGTGTGATGAAAGTGTAGTGTTACCTATGTGTGTGGGTGTCTAAGATTTGTAAATCTATAGCATGAGATGTCTTAGATGAAGATTTCGGCGTAACTGTTAATAATCAAGTTCGTTGAAGATTATTTATTGATTAATACATAAATATATTCAATAGTTTTTTTTTTATCAGATACTTAATCAATTAAAAAGTTTAAGTTTGTCATTTAGAGTATTTATCTATAAAAGGCAAGATGAACTGATTAAGTCTAATGAAAAGACGAGGATGTTACGATGGATCTGTTTTTTTACAAATCAAATCAGCGTTACATATAAACTATTTCATTGGTTTTTCGATACATTTGATAAATTATTGTTCAGTTTTACCCCACTTTTAGCACTCTGCATCAAAAACTAAAGTAAGTACCTACATAAATCCAAAGATACATCGGTCATTTTGCGTGTTCAAATACGTGACGTTGCATTGCGTCTTCACAAACAGTCGTAGACAGAACATCAAAGAGCTACAGTTTAGGGCAATATAAGTCTATAAAATCTGTTACTTGTATAAACATCATAATAATAAAATTATATGGTACCGCATAGAATCTGATACAAATGCCGGTATAACCGTAGCCCTTTTACCTAAATGCAACTATAAATTACAATGAAATACACCATCAGCATAACAGGAACGGGTCTAACAGCCTAAAGATATGACCTAGATAGGCTCAGATGGCGATAAGCTCGCAGCACTAAGACCTAGATATCTAGATCTTTAATCTTCTAACTATATGGTACGTTTTAGAGATTCTTAGTCGCAGCGAATGAAATGGGGTTATCGTAGGGTAGGTTCTAGTTGTATTGAAGAAGCTGTTTAGGCTACTTATGTTAATAAACATAATGTTTTTTAGCAAAGGGAGATCTCCCATCAGGCGTTGGTGTTGCCAACTGATCTAGTTGGAGCGATGTTTAAGTATGCAGCCGATCTAGAAAACTTCAAAAGCGTGATTCAACTCTGCGTGACTTCAGCGTGTGACGCATAGTGCGATGACGCCACAGTTTATATTTTTTAATATAATTTTTTTTACAAAAATTTTTAATATGAGTAATTTCTTTATTAGTTATTATTTTTATCATAGCATCACTTTAATTAGGTGGCAAATGAGTAGACCAGCTGATGTGGTCATCGCCCATGGACATAACACTAATAGAAATTAATTGAAATTATTTGTACCTAATTGTATGGAATAATAGGTTTCTGGAAGCGAATAAAAAGGCGCCTTGTTTACATATATATACGGCATATAATAACTTAATAAGCCACAATTTCAGGACAGCGAGTTTGTTTATAATATACAAATTTATCTGAACTTCCCTTGTCCGTGTCACCGTTCTGTCTGTCCGTCCAAGTCGAGGCGAAAGCTCGTAGGAATTTCAAATCGCCTCTATGATGGACTATCTGATACTGGAAACACACAATATTGTTTTAATAGGAGACCGAGCTGTCTTATATCTGCAAGGAAACGGTCTAAGGTATAAGACTTGTCTTGTTCAATAGTTATTTATTTACTCCATTTTATTGTCACTTATATGTACCTATAGCTGGCAACGAGACGAGCCACATGATGGTGGTAAGTGGCCATCATCGACCGTTGATAAATAAAACAGATTTCGTTTTATATATAAGTAATGTTTGTCTATTTGGCAAGCAATGATATTATAATGTAAAAAAGAGGTAGATATGTCACTAGCACGCCGACGATGAAAAGCGTAAGAACAGACAATTGACCGTTCTGCTCGTAGTAGTTCTGTCAATACAAGACGATACGCTTTTGTTGTTGTCAGTAGTGATTGACATTTGACACACAGCGATAAAATGCCTTCGTGTATTATACCAATGTAATTATTGGCGTAGTGAAACAAAAGATAAACGTGTGGGGTACGTTTAGAGTATTGTAGCTCTTTTGGAACAGATTTTTTGGTTGATTTGTAAGGGCATAACGTAGTTATCTATATTTTTTAAATATCTTTCTTGGCAAGTGTATTTTTTAAAACGTGTAAACAGAAACGGCATTAAAACAACAGCTTTTAACAGAAAGTTATTCCTCTTTTACACATATCATTTTAATCGGATATGCGGACCCCTAAAAAAATAGAAGGGAAGGTACCTACATAATATCACTAATAAAATATTTATACATTTGACCATTACCGTATCAGGCATTCAAACATCCTCTCGTGATTTCCACCACTCACGTTTACCTCATACTGATAGCACCGTAGGATAACTTCCGTCAATTTACAAACGAGATGACAGTGACGATATGTCAAAGTCTTCGTCAAAGTTAACGTGGCTTTGTCACAAATGTAGGCGCATGTCGAGATGTTTCGTCCACTGATATTCACGCCAGATTTGTGGGAAACTCGCGGAAGAACTTTCCTGAGTTTCAATAACTTTAGAATAATAGGGAAATGCTGTTATTTTATGTATTAAAGTAATAAGTATAAAAAGGTTTTTTATACGTTTATACTGTATATATACTTTCAAGGAAATGTTAGTTTATCTATACTATATAATATATAATATATAAAAATAAATAAAATTGGAGTGTCTGTTTGTAATATTAAAATAACTACTTTTTACTAAGTGCATTTGGATGTATACACGGTACATATACCAAAACAACATTTTTTACAATTTTTGTCTGTCTGTCTGTCTGTCTGTTTGTTCCGGCTAATCTCTGAAATGACTGGACTGATTTTGACGGGACTTTCACTGGCAGATAGCTGATGTAACAAGGAGGAACTTAGGGTACTTTTATTTTAGAAAAAAATACTTTTTAGGCGATACGAAGTTCGCCGGGTCAGCTAGTCTCATTTATAGTTCGATAGTTTGTCTGGATTTTTTTTAGATCAGTAGCTAGATGACCGAGCTTTGCTCGGTATTTTTTTTTAAATTACATTTAGATACGAATTACATACTGATGAAATATGAATGCCTAATATTTTTCGATCTTAGCGCCATAAAATAAAGAAATTTGAACTGGTTATAAAAATCACGAGTGTAATTAGAAGGAAGTTGAAAAAAAAGGGGAAAAAAATAATCGGACTGGAGACATCTGGACTCGAACCGGGGTCTTCTGGTTTCGGGACCGCCCGATACCTGAGCTATTATAACCTTGTAGATGGTGGCGAAATTTACTTTTGTATGATATTTTAGCATTTTTTCATTGCCTGAAAAAACGGATAAAACGACATTTTCTAAAAATGAATCTTAGCTAGATCTATTTATCACCCCCGAAATCCCTTGCACACTAAACTTCATAAAAATCATTGGAGCCGTTAGGTACATTAATGTTAATCAAGTGAAAATCGCAGAATTATATGTCATAGTACACTCAATGATATTAAAGTGTAAAAAAGAGGTAGACATGTCACTAGCGCGCCCACGATGAAGAGCGTGAGAACAGGTAATTGACCGTTCTGCTCGTAGTCGCTCTGTCAATACAAGATGATACGCAAGCTCTTTTTGTTGTCAGAAGTGCTTGACATTTGACATACAGCGTTAAAATGCCTTCGTGTATTATACCAATATGATTGGTGTATTGAAAGTGAAACCAAAGATAAACGTGTGTGTGTTGTAGCTCTTTTCGGAACAGATTTTTGCTTGATTTGTAAGGGTATAACGTACCTATATTGTTTAAAATATCATTGGATCAATCATGGAAATGGGTTTTTGCTCTCTAGTATCGAACTGATGATAAAATTATTCAGCATTCGTCACGGTCTAAATGTAGTTGGTGACGTTATTTACTTAGATACATATGCCATTTATAATGACACATAATTTTTTTTAAACGAAACTTTGTAACTTGTTAGTATTTACACAGCTAACAGTTTCGTAAATCAACTGAGTTAATGTTTCGTTTGTTTAAGTTTTACTTGATGTAAAAATGTAATGTTCGCTGCATAGTTATTCAACTTTGCCAGTCGTAAATTAGTACAATTGGGGTGCGAAAATACACACTGCTAGTAGCCTAGTACTGCTAAACAATAAACGAATGTATGGTTCTAGGTACCTTCAGACAGGTTTTTTTTAACAATCCACTTCAAGTGTTTATTGTTAATGTGGTATTTCCCTGCTTGATTTATTGTTAACCCTCTAGAATCTAGTTCTTAACGAATTTCAATTGCAATATTAGATATCGATCTTGAATTGTTGTTCTTAATAGCTTACATTACAACGTTTTGATGATTTCTGGTGTAGTTAGGCGTTAGATGATCTGTCTTAATATCAAGAAAAGTAAAGAAAAATATATATATGTTAATTAGAACTATCCTAATAAAAAAATTCGGTAAAAGTTTTCATTCACATTCCTCTTCCCACCAGCCCCACATTAATCATTGAAGCATTGAAATATTTACTATGAAGGAGGCAGTGATTGCGAGCCACGATTACTCGAACGTTCCCACAGCGATTGCGGCAGAAATAATTTATTCTAAAGACGCATAGAAAAGCGTCTCAATAACAACAAGAACAAAACAGGAATCTAAGCGGTCGGCAAGCAATTTATAAATGAATGGATACAAAATAAGACGACCGCCGTCGATGACAGTTGGCGTAAAATTCTCACACTGAATTTAACTAAACACACTTGAACGATCGCATTCCTGTGCCTTGCATTCAAATTTCACCCTTATTACCTTAACTTTAAATACAATTTTGAGCTTTCAAAAAAGGGTAGTTGCGTCTGTTAGTGACTGAACTAACACGCAGGTGAGTCGTGCAAAAACGCAATGAGATCATCTCAACGCAATGTCATTTAGACGTGACGTGTGCTGATCTATGGTGTAGATCGTGATCCCTGGATCTGATAGACGCTGATGACAGATAGCCACTGGGTTTGAGGTTTCAATGAGCTTCTCAAGGTAAACGACATTCTGTGTGAGATGTAAGATGTGATGGGAGTTAGTAGAGTTTATTGTTATGTACACAGTTTATTGTTATGTAATGTTCAATTAATGATGGTACTTTACACTTATAATAAAGATGTAACAGGTTATTTAAAAAAATATACGTACTAAACAAAGCCATAGGTTTTATCTTTGTACTAACGGCAATAAATTCCTTAGCTCCTTCTAATTGCCGTCTGGCTAATATGAAGATCTCGATGTCTATTAAAATTTATTATTACAGATACCGCATTAGAATGTTTTATTAATTGATTACCTACATGGCATCCTCACTTTTATAGCCCTATAATAATTTTATGTGGAAATTCCAATAAATTATCAAGAACTTCCTGTTACAACATTTTTAATCAATGTCAAGTAGTTAACGTTTCTGAGAGCTACAGTATATTAATGAATTGCGGAATTAAATACACAGATGAAAATAATTTTATTCAATAAATATTCAAGCTTTTGTTTTGTTTAAAATCCGTTCAATATATTCAGGAATTACAGCAAAACCGTCTTTATCAGCCACTCAAATTTAACAAAATAAAATAAAATAGGTCTTGTTTGCAATGGAGTAGAAGGAATCCTTCGTGTTATATCGGCTACTGAAATCTATACTAAGTAGAATTTAACTGAGTATTCTGTTTGTTTGAAAGAGTTAATCTCCGGAAGTGGCAGTCGGATAATTTTGTGTATGATAGCCACACAAACCACATTCATGAGGAAGGCTTTATTTTTTCTGATAAAAAGAAGTTGCTCCATGTATACGGGTAAGACTTAGGTCGGTACGCCCCAACTCAGAGTCACTAACGGTTATTTTAATCGCTCTTTATTAAAGAATTACCATACAAATTCTGTACTAAGGAGCGATTAAAGTAACCGTTAGTGACTCTGGGTTGAGGCGTTAGTAAATTAGAATGGACACAGAATTATGAAATGTCACCAAATTTAAATAACGCTAAATAAATAAATTACTAACTAACTTTGCGACTAACCATCGTAGAGTCAACTAACCCTGATGATGCTCCGTTTCGGGGCGAAACACGTGTTTATGCTGGTATGTAGGTTCGTATATACTTTTATTTATTGTAGTGCATGTTTCCGTTGTGGGAGGGAGGCAGGTGCCACGCATGTATTAAAGTATATACCATCATACATGTTGACCGCGGATTGTTGCAAAATAGACTAATACTAACTTAATAGGTAAATAAATAGCACACACATAGGATTCCATTTTTCCTGGGTGCCATGGACAACACATAAAGACAAGAACACACACCAAGACCAAAACAAACATTTAAACTCATCATTTAAATTTCCGCCTCGCTGTTAATCGAACCCAGGACCCTTGGCACTGCGGTCCGGCATGTTGACTATTACGCCACATGGGTCGACAGAATTACTAGCGTCTATTATTTATCTATTCCAGTACAATAGACACTAATGGACGAGTTTGTCTGCTTTGCTTTGTGCTTTGATGCTGCAATCACACAAATGAGAACCAAATTACAGTGGTATGCTGAAGTGGAATGGATGAGTTTTTCCGAACCCTGGAATACTATGTTGATTAGAATGGATGATTTTTCCGGACACTGAGTATGTGGTATCACATAGGTTGATTTGACTTTGAATGACGATCGAGGCTATTATGGCGAACTGTCTCTCCCATTATAGATCCCAAGTTCCTAGTAATTTGGCCGATATATGTTTTAATGCGAGTTAACCTTACCCATTTTTAACCGACTTCAAGAAAGGAACTCCTCCTCCTTTCAATTCGACTGTTTTTTTATGTTTGTTACCTCAGAACTTTTGACTGGGTGAACCGATTTTGACGATTTCTTTAATCGAAAGCTGGTGCTTGTCATGTGGTTCCACTTATGTAGGTAAATTTGAGCGAGATCTGACGAGTAATTTTTGAGTTATCCCTAATTTTGATGTCGATTATTTTTTGTCAAGAATTAAATTACTTTTTTAAAGGAAATAGCCGGTAAACGAAGTGACGATCTTCTTGATGTTAAGTGGCTATCGTCGTCCATGAACATCAGCGACACCAAAGGCATCACTGACGCGTTTGATGGCCTTAAACACAGAACATCTAATAATTAGGTTTTCTGTGGCCATAAACGAGAAGAAAAATGAAGAAAAGAAAATAAATCCTATTATGGATTTTGGCTAACAAAGGAAAATATGTAGTAGTAAATTTCTTTTCCGGAGTGAGCACAGTATATTGAACTCCTCAGGTACCACCAATACCAGGTCGAATTACTTTACTTCGGAATTAACCGCAAGGCGTTTAATTATCTAATATTGGTATTGTAGTATGTCTGTGTATACGAGTGTAAATAACACCTCTGCATCCGAGTGGTGTCACTGTACACTGGTATAACATTACAGCTACCACTTCCCCGGAGACTTCCGCTTTGGTTAATGTTACATAATCATAATTTATATTGTTGTAAGTAAGTAGGTCTATTAATATTATACAAATACAGAGTTCATTTAAAGGTTACAACTTTCATGAATGTGGTAAGTTTGAGGTGAGAGCCGTTCCGTTTGAAGTAGCCGTGCTCTTTTTTCTTGTCCAATAGCTAGGGTTGTCACCTTTTTTTGAAGGTAAAATAGTATGTTTTTCAAAACATTGCAAAAAAAATAATAATAATTATTATGAATTATTAATTATAGTACTATTGGGAAATTCAAGGAAAAAAATAGTACAGATTTATTTTTAGTAGCTTAACTTTGGTTTACAAAGTTTTATTATTTTTGCAATAATAGATAGTAAATAATGTACAAGAAAGGTCAATTTACTTGCCGTGACGTGTGAGCAACGAACGACGTGAATGCGTTTCGTTCTGTAGCTCGAGCACGATTATTTGCGAGAAAGTATTCGTATGGTTAACGTAAGCAATTTGTATGGCATTTTTTCAAAAACGCCCCTATCGTGCGTAAATGGTACTAAAATGCCATACAAATTTGACAAATTGCTTACGTTAACCATAGTACGAATACTTTCTCGCAAATATTCGTGCTCGAGCTACAGAAATTCCCAATGCTGCGTTGCGGTTCCGTTCCAGTCACACGTAGTTAAAAAAAGCTCGACTACTGAATTATCGATAAAAATATAGTATTATTCGTACTATATTATTTTTCTATAACATATAGTACAATTGACTGAAATATAGCACGATACTATATAATATAGTACGGGTGGCAACCCTACCGATAACACCGGTGATGCTTTACGTATTATATTATTGACTAGCGTTTTGCCCACGGCTTTGTCCCTTTGTCCGTTTTCTGGGATAATAATTAGATACATTATATCATATAACAGCTCATGGTCCACCTACTCGAATCGTACATATGTGCCATTCTTTAAGCTTTCCACATTTTACCGTCATATAACTTAGTTAGGCCCTCACTTCATTGTAAAGCCTTTTGTGATAGAACGAACCGTTATATCCGACTCAGTATCGCATAGATGAACGAACGAAAGCGATAAAAGAATGAAATGAATGAAGAATTATCACTTTAAAGTGAATCCGTCGATAATTAAATTATCTTGTTACCTTCGCGAGTTCGCCGCTTCCGTTGTGTAGACAATTTTAAGGTTCCGAAGTAAAATCGGAACCCTTATAGTTTCGTTTTGTCCGTCCGTTCGTCTGTCCGTCCGTCTGTCCCCCCGTCCCCCCCTCCCCCCCTGGCCCCCCGGCTGGCTAAACGGTTGGAGTTGAACAACTGAAAAATTCTCAAAAATTGGTTAGGTATAGATGAATTTACAAGGAAAACTATCACGGCTATGTTAGTATAAGTAGTCAATGAGTAATAGTCGATAAACTTACCACTCCGGAACCCCGGAAAAAATTTGAATAATGTCGATACGGTTATATTATATCGTTGGATTCCTTAGATACAATGCGTTAAGAGATTGCGTAATAGAATTTAAGGTAGTGCTTAAATAAGGTTGTCGATGACAGGAATTTTCGAGTAACAAGGAAAGTTCTAAATTGTTAGTGTTTGTTAAATAGAAATAAAAAAGCCAGGAAGTCATTTTCGGATTTCGTATCTAACATCGATTTTTTTTTTTTCGAAATATGTGTATTTATGTCTACCACAGACGCTTTGCCTACATGAAAAAATCTGTAAATTGTCACGTCACTATTCAATTGAGTATAATCTTTTACGTCAAATACTCTATTTAATTATTTATACATTAAAAACCGCAAGAAATACCGTATGTCCGTTTTTCAGGTTATCGCTCTATGATTTTCAATCTTTCTTACAGACAATCCATCCATCCATACATCCATCCATCCAACCGACAATCTAGAACTGTATGCTACCTGTTGTTACCTTGCGACTGTTACCAAAGAAAAGGTCATGGTGTCAAGCGCAACTCATCCCACATAAATCACTTGCTGCCTATTCTTTACTAAACCTCACACCCTTATGACCGTGGTATAAGGACAGAATTTGCTTGGCATCTAATTTCACATCGGCACAAGGTAGATTTTGTTTATCTAAATGGCAATGACATGATGGATCGTGATGTGACGTGAGGTTGATGTTAGTATGTTCGTTAAGAATGGATTTTAAAGTGAAGATTAGTTAAATAAGGCTATACCTACCTACATTACTAATCTAAGTAGGTGCCGGTCAATGCCGGTCATACACAAAAGATAAACTAGTATATATTATTTAAAAATGAAAAAAAAAACGCACCAGCTAACAAAATAGCTATCATGATACCTTTTTGAAATCCTTCACTTGAGCTCTTTAATTTGATACCCATATTGCATAATGCGATTTATTTTTATTACTTGAAACAATGGCATCTCACAGCCACCATATCTATTTGTTTTTTTTTAATTTCACTCATCTAAGAACACTTGGATTATTAAGACGAATCTAACGGATATCTTAATATAAATTCGTTCAGCGGTTTGAAAGTTACGAGGTAATAAAGAATATTACATGCATACAAACATACATACATACATACAAGACATACTAATAAAATGCGAAAGTGTGTTTGTTTGTTTGTTTGTCCGTCTTTCACTTCGTAACGGAGCGATGTTATGGTATGATTTTTTGTGTGGAGATAGGTAGGAGGCTGGAGAGTAACGTTGGCTACTTTTTACCGCGGTAAAACAACTTATTTCCATGGAAAGATCCATTATGATGCGTATCCATATCCATACTAAAATTATAAATGCAAAAGTGTGTTTGTTTGTTTCTTTGTTTTTAAGTCCGTCTTCACTTCGTAACGGAGCGATGTTATGTTATGATTTTTTGTGTGGAGATAGGTAGGAGGCTGGAGAGTAACGTAGGCTACTTTTTACCGCGGTAAAACATCTCATTCCCATGGTAAAACAACTCATTGTTACTTCCCTTTGAACACGCGGGCGAAGCCGCGGGTAATAGCTAGTACAAGATACGCGCGAAAAATATAACCCTTCCTTGGCAGTCCGGTAAAAATTATATAATTTTCGTAAAAAAACAACTTTAGACAAAGTGAAGTAGAATATTCTTTTAAAATAATATTTATTTTAAATGTTCTTACAGGGATACGTCATTTAATTGAGCGATAGAGATCGCTACCACGCAGACACGATTTCGATTTCATGTCTTGTCTTCGATCACTAATAACAGAACTTATTAGTGATTGAATTGATGACCCTGTAGCCTAGTTGGTAGCGACCTTGCCTGCGAAGCGAGGGGTCCCGGGTTCGATTCCCGGCCGGGGCAGATATTTATGTGACAGATAAATATTTGCACTCGGGTCATGGGTGTTATTGTGACGTGTTATACGTGTCGTCCATGCCACCCGCGATACAGGTAAAAATTTGCTGCGGGGGTATGAGTGTGTTAGCGTTTATTTATTTCATTTATATATTGTACATAAAATAATCATTATTACTTGTAGGTACAGTCAGCAAGAGTTAAGGCGAGCGTATTCGACCGTTGTAGGCATTTTGTTCACTGCCCTTTACCCCGCTCCCCTGAGTGTAAACTCGACCGCCACGCCGTGAGCCGGCCGCGCGCGGCTGTGAGGTTAATGACCCCGTGCGTAGCTGTAGATCCTACATAGCCTAGTTGGTAGTGGACCTGCCTGCGAACTGCGAAGCGAGGGGTTTCGGGTTCGATTTCCGGCCGGGGCAAATATTTATGTGACAGATAAATATTTGTACTCGTGTCATGGCTGTTATTGTGATGTGTTATATGTGTAGTACATGCCACCCGCGACACAGGTAAATACTTGTAACCTACTGCGGGGGTATGAGTGTGGAAGGGTTTTATTATTATTATTATTATTATTAGTAACTGCTCTGAGTTGGGGTGTAAGTATACTTTATTTTGATTTATTCATTGGAATTTTAGGTGTAATAAAATAAGAGTAATGATAATTTTAGCTTATCCAGTGGAGACTAGAGGTGAGTGGAGACTGACTTGAAATTTTATGATACGAAACTGTCCAATGGAGACTAGAGGTGAGTGGAGACTGACTTGAAATTTTATGATACGAAACTGTCCAGTGGAGACTAGAGGTGAGTGGAGACTGACTTGAAATTTTATGATACGAAACTGTCCAGTGGAGACTAGAGGTGAGTGGAGACTGACTTGAAATTTTATGATACGAAACTGGCCAGTGGAGACTAGAGGTGAGTGGAGACTGACTTGAAATTTTATGATACGAAACTGTCCAGTGGAGACTAGAGGTGAGTGGAGACTGACTTGAAATTTTATGATACGAAACTGTCCAGTGGAGACTAGAGGTGAGTGGAGACTGACTTGAAATTTTATGAAACGAAACTGTCCAGTGGAGACTAGAGGTGAGTGGAGACTGACTTGAAGTTTTATGAAACGAAACTGTCCAGTGGAGACTAGAGTTGAGTGGAGACTGACTTGAAATTTTATGAAACGAAACTGTCCAGTGGAGACTAGAGGTGAGTGCAGACTGACTTGAAATTTTATGAAACGAAACTGTCCAGTGGAGACTAAAGGTGAGTGGATAACAAATAAGTAGGTACTTACATACAAAATTGACTAATATCATCTAAATACTAACAAAAAATAACCAACTTCAAAATAACTCGAAAACTACTTGTCAAATCTCCCTCAAATTTATGTGGAACCACATGATACGCACCAGCTTTCTATCAAAAAAAGAATCATCAAAATCGGTTCACCTACAAATAAGTAGGTACTTACATACAAAATTGACTAATATCATCTAAATACTAACAAAAAGTAACCAACTTCAAAATCGAAACGAGCTTTTTTTTCAAAATGGCGGACTTGTAGGTATGCCAGGTTCCGTACAAAAATCTTCAAACCCTTTGGATAAGATATTTTACAAGTATGTTGAGAATGATAAAAAGTATAAGAATAATTTAAAATAAAATACCTAAAGATACGTAAAAAATAATAAAAACAAAAAAATTAAAATGTGTGCCATTCACACATTTTAGAACTTAGAAGTGAAACCTTCAAAAATTTTGTTTTCAAGATAATGAGACGAATGTAAAATTTCGGGAAGATGATAATTGTAGGTTTTACTATTCCACTCCACTCCACTCCACTCCACTCCACAAATTTTGACTTTTGACTTTTTTGCCTTTTTTGACTTTAGACTTTAGACTTTTTTGACTTTTTTTGACGTTTTTGACTTGACTGTTGACTTTTGACTTTTTTGACTTTTTTGACTTTGACTTTTCTTACTTTTTTCACTTTGACTTTTTTGACTTTTTTGACTTTTGACTTTTTTGACTTTTTTGACTTGACTTTTTTTACTTTTTTGACTTGACTTTTTTGACTTTTTTGACTTTTGACTTTTGACTTTTGACTTTTGACTTTTGACTTTTGACTTTTTTGAATTTTGACTTTGACTTTTTTGGCTTTTTTGACTTTTATGACTTTTGACTTTTTTGACTTTTGACTTTTTTGACTTTTGACTTTTTTGACTTTTTTGACTTTTGACTTTTGACTTTTGACTTTTTTGAATTTTGACCTTTTTGACTTTTGACTTTTGACTTTTTTGACTTTTTTTACTTTTTTGACTTTAGACTTTTGACTTTTGACTTTTGACTTTTGACTTTTTTGAATTTTGACTTTTTTGACATTTGACTTTTTTGACTTTGACTTTTTTGACTTTTGACTTTTTTGACTTTTGACTTTTGACTTTTTTGAATTTTGACTTTTTTGACTTTTTTGACTTTGACTTTTTTGACTTTTTTGACTTGACTTTTATGACTTTTTTGACTTTTGACTTTTTTGACTTTAGACTTTTTTGACTTTTGACTTTTTTGACTTTTGACTTTTTTGACTTTTGACTTTTGACTTTTTTGAATTTTGACTTTTTTGACTTGTTTGAATTTTGACTTTTTTGACTTTTGACTTTTTTGACTTTGACTTTTTTGACTTTTGACTTTTGACTTTTTTGAATTTTGACTTTTGACTTTTGACTTTTGACTTTTGACTTTTTTGACTTTTTTGACTTTTTTGAATTTCGACTTTTGACTTTTTTGACTTTTTTGACATTTTTGACTTTCGACTTTTTTGACTTTTGACTTCAAGAAGTTTTCACTTCAATAATCATTTTTTCAAAACAATTTTCCATTTATTTCATAACGCGCCTAAATAAGGTATAACTTCAAAAAAGAAAACTGTCTCTCAAGCTCCCAGCCGTCACGACGAGTCGTTTGGCGACTGACACATGCTCAAGGGTGGTAGCTATCCATGCGAACCCCATGGAGAAATAATAATAGTAATAATGGTATTAAATTTAAAATCAATATTACCAATATAATCCCTCGAGGGGCCCTACCACCAGCGGGCCGGATTTAGTCGCCTTTTACGACACCCATCCGGCTTGGGATAGTATTAGATAATAATTGTGTAATTAGCACTTGACTTATACCAATACCCAAATACTATAATAGTAACTAAAGTATAAAAACGAAAATTTTTTATTATTTCAAATTACAGCAGTGTGGATACTTTGGACAGTACCTAATACGTAATATAAGTTCAGAAGGCGCGCGCGCCAAATTCGAAATTAAAATTAGTGTCGGAAATTCGACAACGTGCGGCTGCGATGCCGATTAGCACAGGTCCTACCTCGAAGGCGACTGGCGCGAGAGTAAAATTGAGTAAATTAACGCGTCGGGCGTTTCGTTGCTCGTGGAAAGGGAAAAAATAGAAATTGAAAGGGAAGTTTTTCAAAATTTCAAATTATGATCAGAAAGAAATATTGGTATCTATAGGACCTATACTGTGGTATATTTTTTATTATCTGGAAGCGATTAAAACGCGAATAAAACGCCATTTTTATGCCAGATTAGACCCCACTTTGTGATTTATTTCTATCCAATGAAATAATTGCTATCGTGTATCAAGTATGAGGGAACGAAAGAACAAAGACTGTAAAATAACATATATTTTTTTTAGAATTGTATTATGTACCATTTATGAACAAAACACCTTCAAAAATACCATTTCTTGGGATAATATCGCCTTAAAAGTATGCAGCATGAAAACGTTCTCTAATGTTTTTATGTTTTATGTTAAACGGTAACCTTAACTATAATACTAACACATTTCTGTACTATTCAATATCATGAAAGGTTTTTGTATCATGCCCTTCATACCTGCTTTGCAGACTGTATCAATAATTAAACGCTATTCTCAAGATAATTACCTAATGGCACAGTTAAATTATATGACGACGTGATGTTGTTACGAAATTAGAACGCAGTAGTGTTTGTTTGTACATCTGTCTTCAAGGAGCAGTTTGCCACATCATTACAGGTACATCTGTCTGTACATAATGTACCTACAATAATTGTTGTACATGTTTAGACGTGACCACGATGCTAAAACTGGGTCGAAATGTCGAAGAAATGTACTGGAGCCCAATTCTCATTTCGTAGAGATACATGTCTAACAGAGATATGTCGAAAAAACATGGCCGATTGGCCTCGTTTTATTCGAGGTCGGCCATGTTTTTTCGAGATATCTCTGTTAGACATGTATCTCTACGAAATGAGAATTGCCCCCCCGGTCGTGTGTTCATGTCGTAGAAAAATATGTACAAATCAATGTAATTTTTTAAATCAAAGTTTTTCAACAGATAAAAAAATTACAAGCCTCTTATTCTCCTTCAAAACTTAATGTAAATTGTGATTTTTAACCGACTTCAAAAAATGGAGGAGGTTCTCAATACCACTGTATTTTTTTTATGTGTTACCTCAGAACTTTTGACTGGGCGAACCGATTTTGATGATTCTTTTTTTAATCGAAAGCTGGTGCCTGTCACGTGGTCCCACATAAATTTTATTGAGATCTGACAATGGCATCCGTGAGAAAACCGTATAAGTCTTATTTCTATTAAGAATGTGCGCGACAAATGGACGAATAACTCAATAACACGCCAACCGATTTCGAAGATTCTTTTTTAATCGAAAGCATGTGCTTGTCCTGTGTTCACACATAAATTTGAACGAGATCTGACGAGTACTTTTTGAGTAACTTTGAAGTCGGTTATTTTTTGTTAGTAAAATTTAGATTATGTCTAAATTGTATGTCACGCAGATGCACAAAACGCATTTGATAATTCTAATTTTTTTACCGATATATTTTTTATTTTAATCAAAAATTTTATTACAAAACGTCAGTTTTACGTTCAATTTGGTCGATCTGAATATGTAGGATGTCACGTGATCTAATCTTCGGTTTCTTTATAGTAGCGCAGTTAATTTATTGGTCCAACTTGGGATAATGAGTTTCATCTTTCATCATTAAATAGCTGTTCGGACTATTCCAAACAAGTATTGCAAAGTACTTTTATCATGATTATGATTATTTCGAATATTGCTTTTAGCTGTAATTTGACTTAGACTAAGGCCTTGTGCGCGAGTCTGTTGGCAATATAAATTTACATAAATAATATTGTAATTGTTATCATTACGATACAGTTCTATTTGTAATTATAATTGCAACCGAAATTTACTCACGTATTGCCCGATGAACGTTTGCAATGTCCTAGGGATGGAAATGTTGAAATTGTAGTTATAAATTATAGTTATTTATAGATTTTTTTTAAACCCCAGCGCATTCAATGGTAAGTGGTCACGCATATGGCACATGCAACACAGCAAATAAATATTATTTAAGATATGACATTTGGTTTGGTATTATTGGCCTTTAGACAGTGTCACTTCTATAGAAGTGTTTGTTGAAAATAACGGCAATATCTAATGAATAAACAGTTACAGTTGGTTACATATTCATGGGATGTTTAATGGCAGTAGCCTCTTTGCATTATGTGAACTGACAAGCACAATAATGTGATAAATCAAGCTACGATCAAAAAATTTCACACTTTTGTAATAATAATTATATCTACAAAAAAATATTTGACACTTCGGTAAATTACTCATACAAAGTGGATAATAAAACCATCTGTTAATATATTTTTGAAATATTCCTTAATTTTTTCTTTCTTTCTTGTTTCAAATATTTTTTATGTAGCCGTCAATCCACAGACAGCCGATGACTTATGATACGTTGACAACCCTATTCATGTACCTCTATATTGGCTAACTGATACTAAGCGAAGATTGATAGCATTCATTCATGTCGAGTTTTTATAGAATTTGATTAACGTATTGCTTTTACAACTTTCAATTACAATGCAAATTCAAAGAACCACAAACAAATCATGTATCTGAAATAAATACGATAGTTAATAATTCTTGAGAAAAAAAAATAACCGACTTCAAAATTAGGATAGGAATACCTAACTCAAAAGCTACTCGTCAGATCTCGCTTAAAAACCATGTGGGACCACATGACAAGCACCAGCTTTCGATTAAGAAAAGAATCATCAAAATCGGTTGACCCAGTCGAAAGTACCTCCTCCATTTTTGAAGTCGGTTAAAAAAACAGGTGACTATCCTGCTAGATTGTCAGCTATTTACATAAAAAAAAATATCTTCACACTGTCAACAGTTGTCGGAACAGGAACATTTAAACAAAGATCTGCCTGAAATATGCGAAGAAGGGACAAGGTACAATCAGGGTACAAAAAGCCGAGATGTAGTGATGGGCGCATTAAAATATCTCCGGCTAAGTGGCAGTGCACTAAACACGGTGTTTACGTGACTTCGTACTTCATTATGTGGATGGCATGCCGACGCGTTTTGACCGCTTTGGGGTTCGGTAGCGGTTGAACTATATATATCCTGACGGCTGACACTTAGGATTCTGTAGAACAATACAATAAATATAGACGATTCTCTTTACTTGTAGCCTGTAGGCACAATAAATACAATCATATGCATAGTAATGTAATAATAATCTAAATTTTACTAACAAAAAATAACCGACTTCAAAGTCTCAAAAACTACATAGTTGTCAGATCTCGTTCAAATTTATGTGAGATCACATGACAAGCGCCTGCTTTCGATTAAAAAAAAGAATCATCGAAATCGGTTGGCGTGATATTGAGTTATTCGTCAATTTGTCGCGCACATCTTAACACAAATTTACGACTTATGTAGTTATGTATTTTACTTATGTAGACTTATGTAGTTTTCTCATGGATGCCATTGTCAAATCTCAATAAAATTTATGTGGGACCACATGACAGCCACCAGCTTTCGATTAAAAAAAGAATCATCAAAATCGGTTCGCCCAGTCCAAAGTTCTGAGGTAACAAACATAAAAAAAACACAGTCGAATTGAGAACCTCCTCCTTTTTTGAAGTCGGTTAAAAATATAGTAGACGAGTAACCGCCCTCGCTTTGCTTCGGTTTTCTTATTTTTTACACCGTGGGTTACATTATTGGTTTTATTAAGGATCACTAATTTTTTTTTGAAAATATAATATAGCCTATGTCATCCGTAGCTTCCCAACACAGTGAAATAATTTTTCAAATCGGTTCAGTAGTTTCAGAGCCTATTCAATGCAAACAAACAATCAAATCATTCTTCTTTATAATATTAGTATAGATAAGGTATAAAAGGGCAACCTTATAGATAAGCCCTAAAGTAATGTCACAGTAAAGGTTGTAATATTTATACTGTGGTAATGTCTTCCAGGCGGCCTTTGGGTAGAGGAGAAAAATTAAAATATACATAGGTACAAACGATATTTCAATGTCTGTCTTTCATTGACTACAAAGGTGTAATTTTTGGCACCTGCAGTAATCACGATTAAAATGCTTTTAATTATGTTTTTCTTTTTTTACCCAATGACTAGTCCAACTCAAAGTCAAGTGTAGTCAACTTCAATATTTTTTTATTCAAATGGACATTGGCTGTTGAATCTACCAACCTTTACAATATTTATTTAGTGCTCATTTATATCGCGTTTGGCTCCAAGATTCACATGTACTCATGTTAAAGTGAAATTAAAAAATATATTAATTTTAAATTAATGAACCCTTTAACTTCTTATTACTTAAAGTTCTATACTGACTTTTACTTTCTATTCCACGTGAATCAATTAATTTCCCGGGGTAAAAAGTATCCAAGATCTATGATTTTAATCTGAGCGATGATTTCCGTAAGATGCGGTAACAGACGTGGATTACATTATAACTATGTAATAGGTTCTCATGTTATGTATTTTATATGCCAATATTCCTATTTGCAAGATACAATGATAGTTACTGCTTACGGAACTGTTTTATATGGTACTCGTATAATTATACATATTATACGTGGAAATGTTGGAAACAACTAATTTTTAAGATCGAATTTAGAGCACCGGGGAACATTGAAAAATTTCCAAATCCTCAAATTCCTTCTTAATTTTAAGATGTTTAAAGTCTATTAGCCCGAAAGATAAAAATCAATAGTGTCCGACCGAAGCTTCGGCTTCGGCTTCGGCTTCGGCCACCTTCGGCCAAAAAAGCACCTTCGGCCAAATCTTCGGCTTCGGCCAAAAATTTGCCGAAGGTTTGGCCGAAGCCGAAGGTTTGCTAGTTGTCAAATATTGAAATTTACTGAACGATGCTAGAGCGAGACGGAGAGTGTGCAGAGCAGCAGAGTTTCGCCGCGCCGCCGCCGCACCGGCCCAAACGAATCGCAGTTAGTAAACTAAACGAGTCAAAACAAGTTTAACTTAATTATCCTAAGAAATTACTTATAAGTATTTAATTTTCTCAAAAATTCCAAAAAATTATATGTAAAAAATAGATATTGAAAAAGCGTTAAACTTTGCTCAATTATTTTATAGAAATATTTTGTGTTCGTCTGATAATTAAAAAAATGTGACTGATTATTTGATTATTTTTGTTAAAATTACTTTAAGTAAATAAATATTTAATTAACATTATATACCTATTTGAAACTTTTATTTTTGACAATATTTTATTACCTACTTGTATATGTTGGTCACTCGGCTCGTTATTGGGCTAAATCTCTAAAGCTCTCACAATATGTATCTAGTATATTCTGAGATCAAAGTAACTATCATATTTCTCAAGGTCAATGACACCTTCGGCTTCGGCTTCGGCTTCGGCCGAAGGTTTTGGTGAATACCGATTAATCGGCTTCGGCTTCGGCTTCGGCCAGAATTGCACCTTCGGTCGGACACTAAAAATCAATAAAAAATTGTGGTACTTGGATAACAATATGTACAGAACCTGAAGCGCAGTGAGTCATTTCTGACTTGTGCATAAACTTGTCTCTAAGGTCATGGACGTTATGGTACGATGACGGTGATAAGGGCACATCGCTTATCAAGATAAGTTAGGAGAGTTAACCATAAAGGTTGTACTGAAAACTCAGTATTATTCTTTGAGTAACTGTTACATGTTTGACTGAATAGTATTTTAAAATCCCAGTAATTAATAAAAAAAAATCGGAACTCAAAATTTGGGATCTCTTATATAGTGTCATACTTCAATGTTTTTAACCGACCTTAAAAAAGGAGGAGGTATTCAATTCAACTGTATTTTTTTATGTTTGTTACCTCAGAACTTTCGACTGGGTGAACCGATTTGGATGATTCTTTTTTTAATCGAAAGCTGGTGCTTGTCATATAGTCCCACTTAAAGAGCTAGATCTGACGAGTAGTTTTTGAGTTATTTTGAAGTCGCTTATTTTTCTCTTGGTAAAATTCTGATTAATATGATGTCTTTATATTCCTCATAGTTTCCGATTTGGTCATCCACGCCCATTTGAAAAATGTATCCCGTACCTATATGTATTCATTTTGTAGATACAATTTTGGTGTACATTATAGAGGATTCGTGTTACATCATCATCCCATTGGTTATTACTCCACAGCTCGTTTTCCTATTGCCATTAAAAGTCATTTTCAACAATTATTGCATTGTTTATTCGTACCAAACAACCATTACATAACCTATTACATTCATAGTGCTTCACATTAGAAAAGCTTATTGAATGAAGCTGGCGACACATTGCGCAAGACATACCGACGGACAAATTGCTCGTGCTTCAAGACATGTTTTGTTAACTGTAGGCTTTAACAAACAGGTTTCTCGCTTCCTCGTTACAGTTTTTCTTTCGTTTGTATTACGGTTTTGGCCATGCCTCAAGGTCAGTGAAAGTGAAGACCCCTGTCCATCTGAGTGACGTAAACATGTACATAAAAAGGCTAAAAGAAATCATTTTTTCTACTATGTCAATCGATACTTTTTGTTTTGGTAGGTAATGCATTATTATACAGGGTGAATTTTTAAAGTACGCGTGGATGGCGAGAAGCCGAGAATATGATAATTTCTTTCTTTCTTAGCCGGCAACGCATCGATACCTTTGGTGTTACTGAAGTCCATGGGTGACAATAGCCACTTACCCCCAGATGTATAGTCAGAAATTAGTAGACCGATGTCAGCTATTTCCCTAAAAACCTGTGCGGCAAAATACCCAGAATGCGGGTGTTCGAAGTTATCGAACGTTTGAACATCGAGTGCGGTATAGAATGCTCGTTACACAACAGTCGATTGAAACCGAGCCGATGATCGTGTGACAACACACAACACTCACCGGTCGGATTACGCATGAATATCACCACTCGACATGTGAGGGTGCGATGCGGTATTGTGATTTGTGAGATTTTGTGAGATTGTCTTGAAGAATGAATGCGTTAGCTAAGTAGTGATTACGAAGAATAAAATAAATCATGTTTTTAATTTAAATAATTTTAATAATTTTAATTTAAATAGGGATAATCTAAAGACTAACAAAAATAACCGACTTCAAAGTTACTCAAAAACTACTTGTCAGATCTCGTACAAAATGTGGGACTACATGACAAGCACCTGCTTTCGATTAAGTTAGTCGAGAGTTCTGAGGTAACAAACATAAAAAAAATACAGTCGAATTGAGAACGCACGTCCTCCTTTTTTTGAAGTCGGTTAATAATAAGTACGTAATTAGTAATATCATATTCCAGATCATAATCTACATAGAAAGTGTTACACATGAAAATTTATTCACTAGTCTTTATGTCAAACATGCTCATAAACTGATAAACTTTCACATTTATTATATGAGTAGGGTGTAATAGCATTTTCTACTAGCCTGAATGATAGCGAATGCTTGTTATCTAGTAATAGCTTGTATAATAATTAAGTGATTATGTCGTTATTATTGACAATAAAAGGGTAATCTTATACTGCATGAAGGGTAATAATATGTTCCGTTTTACCATTGCACCTTCATAAAGCGAGTGGATTGTATACCCGTAGGCATACACTTTCTCCCAGCTTTGTCTCGCATTCGGTCTTTGTAAGGTTTTCCGAACACAAAGCTTTTGCATAATTTGCGTTGCGTTTAGTTTAATGTGAAAAATCATACAACTTGTCATTATAATGAGTGTTGGTAAACAGGTGTCATTAAGTTTGTCATTAGTTTAATGACTTCAGAGCTCTGAACATTGACAGCTTTTTTCTGATTTTTTGTTAGGTTAGGTTATTTTTGTTAAGTAATATACATACCTACAGGTGCAAAAAAAGTGAAATTATAATAGTTTTCTTTCTTTCTTCTCTCTTCTTGGCCGGCAATGCATCGGTGGTGTCTTTCGTGTCACTGATGTCCATGGGCGACCGTGGCCACTACCATCAGGTGGCTCGTCTGCTCCTATAGCGGTTATTGAAATAAAAATATTCTTTTCCGACTTATATTATTCTGCTAAAATGCAGTGAATTCAGAGTGCAGATTCGTTTTAGTCATTTATTTTTATTTTTATTTTTACTTAACTCATCCTTATCACTTATCATCAAAAATTACAAATTATTACATGGATATTATACAAATATGTGTAAATAACAATGTGGTAACCTGTTTGTGGGTACGTAGCTATAGTTTATGAAGTTATCACTTAACCGACACCCACATTGGTCCAATACAATCGCGAGTGATTACTTGAAATACGTTCTCCGGTGGTTCTCAAAGTGATAACTAGACCATAATGATAGCTGTGCTAATACATAAAAGAATTTAAAGAAAATAAAATAGTATTTTTATTTTAATAATTGAATCTTTAGTTTTAATCCTAATAGTGATTGCAATATGTGTTCTATTAATCCTCGGCACTGTTCAGTACTAAATCACGCAAAAATCGCTAAGAAATTTGAATTAAATTGGACATAAAGCTAACTTGTGGATCCCAATTTATAAATTTTTGAAGCACCTGTTATAACACATAATATAATAATAATTCATTATTTAATACGAATCCTTGTATATACCAGATATAACAATAACATCTACCTACATCAACACAAAATAATAATAGGAAAATAACACATAAAAGGTTGAGCACCAATGCCCTAAGTTATGCAAAGTGGAGCTCAACATGCCCAAAGCTTATGAGCGAATTCCAAACAAGGCTTGTACATTCGAGTGGAGAAGGGATTTACGAGAGAACCTGCAGGATGTGTGCTGTAACCGACTGTACCTACCTACTGGACGAGTTGCTCTGACAACCCACGATGCTATGCAATAGTTAGTCAGGTATACATAACCTAGAATTGAATATTGCAATTTATGATTATTATATCAATAACTTGCTTATTAAAATTATATTAATTAACTGGCTTCATAAACGTTAGACGTTATAAAATAAGAACATCGGATGCACAAACGATTCCATATTATAGTAAAACATATTGTTGATATTTATAATATTAGTTTTATTATAGCTTGTGTCCTGGAATAGCTTGGCTAATTAAAATACCCATATGAACAAAAAAGTCAAATGCATAAGAGGTTCATATTAAAATCTGTAATTTATCACTTGTTTTGATGAAGAGAAACATTATCTACACCTGCATATCAAGTGATTTCCCTTGATGTTGTGTTGTGTGAAGTCTGCCAATTGCCGCTTGGCACTTGGCTCAGGGAACTTCCCCTTTTATCCTCGTAATTATTAATACTCTTTTCCAGAACTAATAGCAATTCATGTCTGAGTGATGGAAGTGACAGATTTTTGCAAGAGACACAACTTACCCACACGATTCATAAAGAAAGCCATGAATAGTAACAAATAGTAACAAAATTGGCGAGAAACATCCAAATCCGGGAGTGCCAATCAGAGAACTGTAAACGATACAGACAGACAAACGGAATGACGTGCTTTGATGTTATCTCTAATTGATGGTCGCGAACCACGCACCGTTTCAACAATTCATACAAATTGTTTGTTTAAGTTGGCATTCGCTTTGTTCGCCAGATTTCGTAACTTGCTTGTTTTAACTTAGAGTAGTTAAGATGTGAAGATAGGATGATTGTTATGAATGAATAGATTTTGTTGAATAGATGTCGCATATGGGAAAAAGAATTCGCAAGAGTCAAATCTGTCATGCTAGCTATGTATCTATATTCACAGTAAATAAGTTTGGTTGTCATGTTTTGAGATTGCCGTCCAAAGCTTTTGTTGTTGCTAAAGATTTTGTTCAATGTAGGAAAAGTTTCCGATAAGTTATAGTAATGGCTGCCAGCTTATCGCTTAGAACTTACTGAACTGTCAATCAATATTTAAACAATTTTCGACAAAATTGACTTACTGTGAATATCAATAGCACGTCAGAGTTTTCCTCTTGCTCAGTATTCAATAATCTTAGACTATTCTAACTTTCAGATTCTAACTGTTGTAACGAGACATTTTTACGCTCGTTTCTCTTTAGTAACCACTAAATCACTGTCATTTACATTTTCCTTAATTTACAATGTCTATAGGTATACCTATTACAATACTTAATTGCTGTTGCAACTCATCCGAGTACGCTAAGCCAACTGTATAATTCTAACGAGCATGTCATATCTTGCTCCAATATCCCATGAGACACGATGCATGTACCAGCCCCAAAGTAGGGCAGGTCCCCATGGGATGGGAACGCCGTAATGCCAATCTTACTTTCATCGCGCGACCTCACGCCGTGACCTTAGTGTCACAGGCTGTGGTTACATCCCGAGGTGGTTATGCCGAAAATTTAGTATGCTTGTATTATTATATCGAATGGTGTAGACTGTGGTCTTTATGGAAGTAAGCTGAAAGTTATGAGGCTGAGAAGGAAACAAGAAAGGATTTTATAATGAAGATGAGAGAAATTATACGCAATGGGTGAAACGAAGCGTGATTACCCGAGTTATGTCAATTTATTGGAATGCGTGACGACATTCTGATTCGGAAAATGTGTTTTGGAGGTAAGTTATATCCGGGATTATCAGGCATCATCAGAATTCGGATAAGTCTCCAACACTTTTACTGATTCGGTCGGAAATATCCTCGTGGTGTATGCTCTAGCCTTCTTAGCTACATTACAAAAGTTTAGCGGGCAGCCAATTGGTTGGACGTGACCTGGTTTGGCTACATCGTACATATATTATGTTCTCTATCTATTTATTTACTTCTGTATATTCAAACATATACGGAATGACGCAAACGACGAACGCATTTGACGACAAGCATGATGGATATGAATGTGGATAGACGAAGGGCTCGACGACGGCTAAAGATGGATGGATGGATTATGTCAAAGAACTCGGAGAACTACGAATTGAAATGGAGTCAGTGAGAGATGACGGCTAATTGGGAAGAATGAAGGAAACGTTCATATTGCTTCAATTTAATTAAATTGGGAAATGGACAAGATGATCATGATATTCAAAAATAATTCACGTCATTCTAAAACAGAATAATAAGATTACTCGGCTAACATAAAACAGAGGAAAAAGTCAACAAAAATATATCTAATATAAAAGAATGAACGAAAGCTTTGAAAACAATATTAATACTTTCATATAAATCAGTAACTCTGCAGTATTTAAAGCGTCAGTTGATGGCTTCTTACAACAAACATCAAACGTTAAATGAACAGCAACATCTGCTCCAAACACAAACAGAACTCCTACAATTACTTGAGAGATAACGTAAATAACACGATTCCATGACATTGATGAAAATAATAAAAATAACAGAATCCATGTGTTTTACGCACAACATGTCTGTGGTTTTACTCGAATGTTTGGTATATTTTGATCGACGCATCAATTAATTTATTTTTGCTGTTATTTTTTCTAAGTAGGTACATTGTCAGAGAAGATTCGAGCCCATTGTGACTTTGACTTTGATTTTTTTGTATCTGCCCTTTATGTGTTTGTGTTTGCATGTGATCATCATCACCACAAAGTAACCAGACTTCTTGTTTATCAACTACTCACATAAATAAAACAACATAATTGTAATTTTATTTCCATTTTCCACTCTACTGTTTTGCCGCGCAGTGTTACTATATTCTGGATAAATAGGTACTAACACTTACAGTTTTAACCTGAGCTACATCCATGCTGTATGTATTTACCTGAAAAAAAAAAGAAATTAGAATGCATTACACGAACGAGTCATAATGGCCTGATCGGTGATAAACGATCCGACATTGGATTTACATCTTTAGCACCCACGTATTAAAGTTTAACAGATGATTATGGCATGGTAAATCTTTACATGAATGAATGCGTACGTCGTTGACCGAATATGGAGGCCGAAGGTCTTCGAATGGTGCCGAGGCTGATATCGCTTCGCATACAAATGTTTAGTTCTCGTGATGCATCATAAGTATCATAGCTACTTGTTAGATAGAAATAAAAAAGTACATTTAAGTTTCCACATTTTTAAGTTTTTAAATCACCAGTCCGAATTCATGGTGAGAAGGTTTTAAGTGGCTTTTGAAAAGTGAAAACATCATCCATAACGATTCAGTATCTTTTAAATAACTGCAGATTAATCAATTGAGAAAAATACCTAAGTGGAATATATTACGCCAAAAATTATTTAAATAGTACACACACACACACAAGTACACTCACATACTTATACACTTACATACTCACACACATGCACACACACTTACTTTTAAGCACGGTTTCAAGAATAACTGTTCATAATTTACTAGTATTTTTTGTGTAATCCGTTTTTGGCCATAGCATTTAAGTAATTTGTTTTGTATACAATAATAATTCTGTAAACGCTGTAGGATTACCTAAGAAATAAATAAATAAATAAATAGCTAGGTATGTATGTTAATTATTTCATTATTGTATGTATTTCTATAAAGTAAAAGACCTATAGTCCCCGTGAACTAAGATGCCCAATTTGTCATTTGCAATCACAGTGACACTAGAGATGTACAAAAAAATCGGTTCACGAAAGAAACCAATTTTTGTAACAAATCGATTCAAAATTGTAAGACCTTCTAATCGATTCGATAATTAAATTGTAAACTAAAAACCGTAACATTTAGATACCTCCCAACTACCTCAATTGAGCTACATATCTCGTACCACGTATTCTCAATATTATGTATTTACGACTCCAATAAAATATTCTTTTGTTTCTTCCTAACAACTCATGCTGCTAGATATGCATGGAAATATCCGAGCCGGCAAACAAGCTGACGATCCACCTGATGGTAAGTGGCTGTCGTCGCTCATGAACATCAGCAACACCAAAAGCATCACTGGTGCGTTGCCGGCTAAGAAAGAGAAGAAAAAGAAAGAAAGATAGATCATGATAGAATGAACTCTTCCGCTCAGTTTCATAATAATATTTTGAGGTAATATTATGAGCGTCAGAGAAAAAACTACAGTGAATAAATTCTTGTTTATTTCGTAACACACATTCATGTATACATAATTATTATTTTGCCAAAAAAAAAAGAATACCGCAAAAAGCTAAGCTACATAATTACATATAATATATTATCTGCAGTTTACTGTCCATGGATGGCGAAGTGCCCATACATAATGGAAAATGTCCTTTGTTAGCATCCAATTCGTGGGTACCTAATTTTAAATTCAAATGCAAGTAAATCATTTTTAACAAAGTAATTAAATTAATCAATTTTCATTTTTAAATTCCGATTATAGTAATGTATCGATTATGATTGGTTTTAGAAACGGTTTCAGGCCGTCACATCACTTTGCGTCAGTTTTGTTTTAGGCCTCTTCATCTATCATTGTTTCGACGTCAAATATTTTTAATAAATTTTACATAAATTATGATGTGATGGGATTTTTACTAGATTATAACGTTTACTATGATTTATAATCAACGCCAATGAAAGTGAGTAAGGATTTTTAACAAATTTTGGGTAAAATCCTTCGTCCGTAAGTATTCAACTATTCATGTCAAGTAAATGATTATTCCATTTCGCTCGAAGCGCCCATACAATGTTAGTTCATATTAATAAATGGCAGCTATCATTATGGGCATCTTAGATAATTTTGACTATAACTTCCGTTTTATAATTTTTATCAATTTCCGTTTAGCGTTTTTCACATTTACCAATCCAATAGATAAATCGAGAAGAATTCCTGAATTCCTGAATGCATTAATTACAAAATTTAATTTAGTATCCTTAACTTTAAAGTATAAAAAGTTGAATGTATTCAGACCTACTACGGTTAGATACCATTATCGAATTTCCACACGTCAGCGAAGTAAGCAGTGGCGGCTGGTGGATCCTAGAAGTGGTGGTGCACTATATCAGCGTATTTTTATTTTTAACGACTACCAAAGAACGGTTATGATTTTCGCGCGTAGACCTTCTAAACGGCTGGATGGATTTGTATAGTTATATTCGTCTTAAAAGTGTCCTTAGATGACTGTTTGAAAAATAAATACGAGTAGATGAGTGTTTGAAAAATAATCTTGCCAATTTTAATTCCAATTTTTGTTGAAAAGTTTTATTTTCTAAAATAAATTAGCTTCCAAAATGGTCGATGTTAAAGTTAATACTCATTTTCACAGCTATTTACTCACACACAATGTCCCACAATTCAGTAAAACTATAATAAAGTTAATACTCATTTTCACAGCTATTTACTCACACACAATGTCCCACAATTCAGTAAAACTATAATATTATTATAGTTTATTATTATAATACTGAAAATCCTTGCAGAATGTAAACAAACGCAACTCCTTTTAGCTACCACAGAGTACTTAATCACTATGTTAGCTACAATGAGCGCGCGCGAATTTCGTGAAACGTTGTTCCGCTCGGTAATCTTCGGTTCGCTGCCTGGTGCGGCGCTCCAAAACGTCATAATTCGCCGTACATTTTCTATTGAACTAGCTCTGTCTCACGCGCCAGGCGTTTTCGGTTGCATCTCATAGAAGTTGTATGAGCAGTCGCCGTGCGCTTTGGCTAGCGCACCGTGAACCATTTTACAGCGATTTTCGCGATAATGAGTCTTAATACTTTATCAAAGAATTTAATTTGGTTCATCATAATTTCATTAATACTGAATAGATCGTTAATTAGACACTATTAAACATTTTTTGTTTTATTTTTCTAAACATAAAAATCTGGCAGTTCGGCGCACGAGTGCACTTAAAGTACAGCCGCCCCTGGAAGTAAGTAGTGAGATAACTCTGTAGACAATGCATTCCACAGGTCCATTATACCTGCCCAGCCGCACAGGACAATATCCTCAGGTTATACGGGAATGGAGCGATACACGGAGCGATACAGTCAGATGAACAATGTGGGGTAGCTAGACCAATGTTACTACCTTATTACATAACCCTAGCGGTGATTAGCTGTAGCGCTCTCGGGTGGTCTGGCTTCGAATCCTGTGCTACTTTTTAAGTATTAAAACTTTAAAGTTTATATTTATATTGTTATTCTCTTATTTTGAGTATCACCGATGCGTAACGTGAACAAGAAAGAAGAGAGGCAAAAGGAAGAACGGCGATCCATACCTACTTATTTTCAAATTTTTTGATAATTTTTCATCTGGTTAAAACGTAAACGTAAAATATATTTTTTATTTTCTTTATTTTTTAATAAAAAACCAAGGACCCTTAAATCATTTTTGTTTATTTTATTCACATAATAACAATCCATTGTTTTTTGCTTAGCTGAAACAAGCTTAAAGCTCATTTTAAAAACTTGCCACTTATGTCAGTCTACTCTCTTTTGTCACTAAGTAAAAAATTTAAATTAGTTACGCAACAACCGTTTAACTTCAACATATTTTCACAGCTAGTTCCCGTTTCATAACACGGAGATTCCATTATGGCGACAGCGCGCAACGCGAAACGTCGCGCGTCGCGGTCTTCCATATTGTAAGAAAGAATGTAAGAATGAAGAATGTTTAGGGCACTGTTCACAATCAGCGAAAATGCGAAAGCGAGAAATAGTGTCTTCATATTGCTTAAGTATAAATAAAAAAATTAAAAAATCCCGCTTGCTGTCACAAAACCTATCATGATATACCTTTTTGGAATGTTTATGGTGAGCTCTTTAATTTGACATACATAGGTATTGCATTATTCGATTTATTTTTATTTTTGATACTTCAAACAATTGCATCTCACAGCCACCATATTTGTTTTTTTTTAATTTCACTTATCTAAGAACATTTGTGTTACCTATCAAGACGAATCTAACGATATCTTAATTAAATAAATCCCTTCAGCGGTTTGGAAGATACGAGGTACCTATTGAAAAATATTACACACACGCGCGAAAAACATAACCTTCCTTGGCAGTTGGGTAAAAATAGCATTGACAGTATTTGTGGCAAAAAAAGGGAAGGAAAAAGGGAAAAAAACTTTTTCACATAATACTTTTTTTAACTTCATGAATTTCTAACTGTGTAGAGCAGTGGTATGAAAATTATTAAATAAGATAAAGTTCAATAACCTTATGATAATATAAATGATGAAAATAATTGTTGAATTCATAGAATAAATAGTTTAAAGAATTCATTCATTCATTCACTGAACAAAAAGTTATTAGTAACTCTTTTATAAAAAAATACAAATATGAAAAAAATATGCAGAAAATTCCATCTACGCATAAGATAGTCATAAATAATTATATTCTTTCTCTTGGCAACTTAATAATATTATTCTTGATTGGCAATGTATTTTAATTTCCTTAGGTCAAATTGACCAAGATAATCTTTAAGGTGGATATTACTTTTTCTAATTATTCGGTTAATTAAATCAAATATTGGTGATTTTAATTAAATCGCAGTGTGCCCCTCTAATTTGAAGAGATATGAACTTTCAAATCGTACATATATATCTAATATTAGTAGGAAAATAAGAAAATTCTTTGAAAACCGACAACCGGTAGAATTCTCCCGAAGTGTCCGAACTCCGAAGTGTCGGGTGTCCACAACCAGTTCTACAAACGTCATAATTTAGTATTTCTCGGAGGCTAATTGAATGGCGCGGAAGGCTCGGTGCTCGCTCTGTTTTTCTGCCGTCATTACGTGTAACTGTTCGCAAACTGATTGTATTGGCGTTAGCGGTAGCCGCTTGCCGCTTGCCTCCGCGATCGCATTCTGAGTAATAACGTTTCTGTTATGTTGTTCAGTTTTTTTCTTTTTCGGGTGCGTGTGCCGGCCTGTAAACTGTCACTGGTACTTTGACACTTATGTAACTGACGAAATCGTTTGCCTGCATCTCCGATAATGTAGTAGTGCCTATGGGAACACTTAATTATGCCGTACTACTTACTAGTTGTGCGTAGTGCGTACGTAGTTGGTCCGTTAGGAAACCGCGGTAATTAAAACAAATGAGAAAAGAAATTCAAGTAGGTACTTATTTATTCATTAATGTATACTTTATTGGCAACAATATAAAATATTGAAGAAGAATTGGCGACCTTAATGCTATTGCATTCTCTACCAGCTAACCATTAGGTCAAACAGAAAAACACGGTGAGCGGTATAAAAAAAGATATAATATATTTTTTATAAGGAGTATAACCTTTAATTTATCACCAAGACTAAAGAACGGGCGCAGGTAAAAATATAGAACGTCGCATTAAATGCGCAAACATTTTATATAGCAAAAGGTTTTTATATGTCAACAGGTCACGTAATGAAAGTTGTCGGGAATACCGCAAAATGTGGTCAATAAAATAAGCTGGAAAGCTTCATAAAATGAAAGTTTATCATTTAATTTTATCGGTTATAAATATATTAATGGTCCATAAAAATTGTGTCTTATCTGTCTTTCAACAACACTAATTTTGCAGTAAATTGTGGTGAGAGCTACTTTTCTATGTTCGCAGGTTACAGGTGGTAAAATTTTACTATCAGTAGAGTTTTTAATTTAAATAACTGAAAAACCTAACTTTCACATTTATAGTATTGGTAGGATGATAACTTACATAAATGTATTAAAAGCAAACAAAACTGTGTATGGGAAGTAACCCTTATGTAAAAGTATTACGGTCGCATTTCGTAGAGCGCGAGTACCGTTTACACCGCGTTTACATAAATGACACATGCCGAAGGGCTATGTGTTCCGGAACAATACATTGAACAGAGTCAACAATACGTGTTACAAACATCAAACAAAGTTCCGTGTTACAATAAAAAGAGAAATTAGGCTTGTAGAGAAAGTGCCACAGAGTATGCGATTTATTTGCATACCAAACACAGGTTACACAACGTATTTAGCGTCGCTTTGCACTGGGCTTTAGTGTGTACAGCTAGCAGCTGTAAAGACACTGTACAATAGGCATGATGACAGTAAGTGAAAATCACTAAAATTATGTATTTATTTAATGAAACCCTATTAATGGATTACAAAACACGCATTTATCGTATTATTATTAGCGAGATTAACAATATTTTTGATAAAATAAAATTACAAAATACGGCAAGCCGCCACCTTACGCCAGTCAGTCTCAATCAGCGCGAATTACGTCACGCTTTAAAACAAATGAATATTACCATACAAATAATGACGTATTGTCTTTTGTTTTCCTGAGGACTGACGTCACAACCATGCCCTGACACTTTGAAGCGTTTTGGTGCGAATTTTAAACTTATAAATTGAAATGTATTTATTTTATGCTAAACCTTATTTTTTGGGGAAATATGATATACGTTGTAATTATAATATATTTCCCAACAATATAGAACAGTATTTCAAAATCTGTCATCATGCCTATTGCAGTGTACACTAGTGTACATAGTGCTCTTTCGCCGTTGAAAAGACACGATAAAATTAATTCGATAACTATTCTTTAACTGTAGGTTTTTATCTAACTGTACTTATGTAAGCAATGATAATGAAAAAATATTATGGCTTATCTTGGGTTCATGCAGTATGTATGCATTTTTAGTAGTATTTTTGTTAACAACTGCATTGAAATCGTTGCAGCAGTTTTTGGGTAGAAAGAACAGGCAATTGACCGTTCTGCTCGTAGTCGCTCTGTCAATACAAGACGATACGCACGCTTTTGTTGTTGTCAGAAGTGCTTGACATTTGACATACAGCGTTAAAATGCCTTCGTGTATTATACCAACGTGATTGGTGTAGTGAAACAAAAGATAAACGTGTGTTGTAGCTCTTTTCGGAACAGATTTTTTGGTTGATTTGTAAGGCATAACGTATCTATATTTTTTTAAATATCATTGCTGGTACCTACAAAGTACCTACAAACGAGTAAAAGCTAAACCATGAATAGGTATGCTAACTGGCACTGATTAAGGCGCCCTGGCGGAGAAAACGAATTATTCACCGTCTCCTTTCTCCAATCGCTCAGCAAGACAAATTTGCATTTCGCTACTTACATTCTAAGAGCGTAAGTTTGATTGCAAACCACATTTTAAAGTGGACATTTATATTCTAGTAATATTGTAACAGGCATAATTTAATATTATAAATTACATGTTCAAATTATATTCAAAAAAAGTCTTTCGACATTTTATATTGATGCCGCATCATATATCTATTTGTTATGAATACGCTTTACATACGATTGTTTTATTAATGAATCTCTTAATTATTGCGTAAAACATCAGAATATGCTTTTGTAAAACCTTGGATCTAAAATAGCTATGTACATGTGTAACGACAACAAATTGACTGAAGTTAAATTAAGAAAATGCTACTTTTTTCTTTTTCTTCTATCTTGGCCGGCAACGCATCGGTGATGCCTTTGGTGTTGCTGATGTTCATTGGCGACGATAGCCACTTACCACCAGGTGAATCGTTAATTCGACAATTAAAACACAGCACTGTATATTAAGAACTTAAAAACGGAGACAAATTCCTTTAATCAAGCCCAGACAAGATCTCATTACCATATTTGAATGTTTCAACAATTCCTATTGGAATTTCGTTAATCAGTTACCATTCGTTCACCTTGATCTACTTGGAACATTTTTGTAATACAAATCGGTTGAGATTGCAAATGCCCACGCGTGGGTGTTCCCGCTCTCCTTGAGATGGAGATTTAAATGCATATCTTTATAACATATGATGATCAAATAGTCTCATTTGAGTATTTTTTTTAAATATTCAATGTTATCGTTCATTTTTTAGCCGATTCCTATTTGGTAAACAATATTAGTGTCTTAGTATCGTAATTTGTAATTTAAAAATAAGGCTGACGCAAAATGTACAGAGTTTAAAGAGGAATAAATAAGTAATTTTGACTTGTGGAAAATTTAAGTGTTTTTAGTACTAACGCCCCAACTCAGAGTCACTAAAGGTTACTTAAATCGCTCCTTAATAGGTACATAATTTTTGTAATGATTCTGTACAAAGGGACGATTTAAGAAAACTTAGTGACTCTGAGTTGGGGCGTATAGTTTAAGATCGTGGTTAAGTATGTCAAATTAACTTAAAATTTTCAGATTATTTACATTGAAAATTTCCTTACAATATTTTTTCACCGACCGAGTAACCGGGGTTATATTTCTTCTTCGGGGGGGGATATTTCTTCCCAAAAGACGGGTCTTTTGGGAAGAAATTTCAAGATCATTTACTTAATTCAATTAATTTATAATATCAAATTATCTCTTAATCGCTTTAGAGATTTCAAACTTCTTAGTCAAAGGATTAGGAGAATCTCAAATTAATATCCCTAAGTACAGTCTCGCACAACAAACATCATCTTGGGTTTCACATTATTCAAAGCGTGTATGTGCCAATACCCAACACATATAATAACAAACATAATGTAAACAACGAAAGAGAAAGTGCAAAGTATGAAAGAGGTGTAATGTACAGAAATTATGTAAAATTATTCAAATGCAAACGAAGCCTCATTTAACTGTTATATCAGCTGTCAGACACCTGTGACTGCGCTACATTATTTATTCATAGTTTTTAATTGTATGTAAGATTATTCTAATATAAGTGAATTTAAGATTCAGATAGGCAGGTCCAGGTATGTCGTAAAACGTAAAATCTATGGACCCATGGACGGATCTATGTATCGATAGATAATGATCACTGTTTAGCTTTGGGAAACTTACTCTAGGTACATTTAGTACCCGCACTGAAAAAGGTAATAGTTTGGACGGGCTATCTAAAATTCACATGTTTATTTTATTTTTGAAAAGATTGAAACAAAACAAACACAATAATAATTATGGTGCCCTTGATCTTACCACAATACTTAATACCTCGTTTACATTCAGCTCATTTGAGCAGGAAAGTAGGTAGGGAAGTGGGCAGGACGAGTATGTGAACACGATACTTCTCATGCTCCTACCACTGCTACTCGCGCTGCCCGGCGCTCCCCAAAAGAGCGGTTTTTCAGCCAGTGTTGCCAATGCTACGGCAACATAGATTACCCCCGGCAATTACCGTGTTCTACGGCTTTCAGGCCAAAAAATCACAAAATCTACGGGCTACGGCTGGAACCCTATTGCCGTAGCAAATTCTACGGCTTTTCGCAAATTTTCACAAAGTCAATTTTATTTATTGTTTTGCAAACATTTAACGAATGTTAAACTCTTAAAACAGCGCCACCAGGCTTACATTGATGTTAATGTAGGCTAATGAAAAGTATTACTCGTTTTGTGGGCATCAAATTCACTGCCGATGACCTTCTTTTTTAGTTCGAGCGCTGAACCGATGGTATACAGGGTGGATTTTTGAGACGGGTCAGTAAGGGCAGGTACCTTAACCGTTATAGTTACAGGAAAACGTTCCTAGGAGACTATCCATAACTTTTTAAGATATTCTGAACTGCATTCACAGATTTTTGAAAAAATGTACGGTCAGCGAAAAAAGTGCTAAAATCCAAAAAAAAATATTTTTATGCCTATCGATCCTACTTCGTATGGGGATCAAAATACTCTATGGGCCCATTTAAGGTATGAGTACTAAAAATGTCAGAAAACGCTAAAAACATTTTCCATACATTTTGTACTGAAAAACGATATCAACTCGAAATATTCTTTATCGCCAAACAATCCTATTTCTTGCTGCGGAAAGTTTTCTTTGATGGATATTATTTAAAATCCTCGTTAATACCTCTTTCAGCTCCTGAACACTGTTGTACTTTCTTTTGTAGACTTAATTTTTTAGGTGGCCCCACAAAAAAAAATCGAGAGGCGTTAGATCGGGGCTGCAAGAGGTGTTGTTAGGGGAACACATGATCCAATTAAGTGGCCACCTCGCAGCCCCTATCTAACGCCTCTCGAGTTTTTTTTTCGTGGGGCCACCTAAAAAATGAAGTCTACAAAAGAAAGTACGGCAGTGTTCAGGAGCTGAAAGAGGCATTAACGAGGATTTTAAATAATATCCATCAAAGAAAACTTTCCGCTGCTACTTGCTCAGTACAAAAACGAGTGAACTTATGTATTCGTGAAAACGCCGGTCATTTTGAACAATAGATAACCTATTTTTAAGTTTGTGTGATATGTTGTGTCTTACCGTAGTTTTTGTATTTAAATTTCAATAGGCCTTAAAGAATCTTTTAATCGCAGCAAGAAATAGGATTGTTTGGCGATAAAGAATATTTCGAGTTGATTTATCGTTTTTCAGTACAAAATGTATGGAAAATGTTTTTAGCGTTTTCTGACATTTCTAGTACTCATACCTTAAATGGTCCCATAGAGTATTTTGATCCCCATACGAAGTAGGATCGATAGGCATAAAAATATATTTTTTTGGATTTTAGCACTTTTTTCGCTGACCGTACATTTTATCAAAAATCTGTGAATGCAGTTCAGAATATCTTAAAGAGTTATGGATAGTCTCCTAGGAACGTTTTCCTGTAACTATAACGGTTAAGGTACCTGCCCTTACTGACCCGTCTCAAAAATCCACCCTGTATATTGGCGTAATTGGATTGCTACGGCCCACACTTGATCCTTTCCCATATAAACACGGCTAACATACACTACCGATCCGTCGGTGCGATCGGTCGGCAACGACGGATCGCACCGATCGATCGCATCGTCAATGGCGCCCATAATGTACACGGCCTTCCAAAAATTTTCATTGGCAACACTGCATTCAGCTCCGTCGCAGTAATATTTCGACGTCTGCCATTGCCGAAAGTCGAAAGCGATGTGAGTGGTAGGGCAGTATGTAAACACTACACTTCTCTCGATCCTGCCACGGCAGTATCAAGGGGATTATTGCCGACAGCGCGAGGAGCAGCGGTAGGGGCTGAATGTAAACGAGGTGTAAGAGAAAATTCAAAGTAGCATTGAAATCGGTCAAGGCGTTTCATGTTTTAATAATCTAAATTTTACTAACAAAAAAATAACCGACTTCGAAATTACTCAAAAACTACTTGTCCAACAACTACGTGACCACAAGACAAGCACCTGCTTTCGATTAAAAAAAGAATCATCAAAATCGGTTCATCCAGTGGAAAGTTCTGAGGTATCAAACATAAAAAAATACAGTCGAATTGAGAACCTCCTCCTTTTTTTGAAGTCGGTTAAAAATTAACTTGAGGACTCATACAGATCCCATGATTTTATTTTACCTACCTACGGTATGACTCGGTATTACATGAGTCAGAGCCGCGAGTTCTTACGTCACCGGTCACGTGGTCTTCATTCATCGCTACCTGACCTATGACGTCACACCACTATAAGGTTTCCCTAAGTTTCATAGCATTGTGACATTTGTCATTCATCAGGTAAGGTTTCTTTGACATATTATTTTGATTTTCCTGCCTCGTGTTAAGAACTTGAAAGCCGTTTTAAAATTAGGAAAGACGTACCGGGTTGGATTCCAGGTGACAAAAAAAATCTTTTCCCTATTGTCTTAATTGTATTTGTGTACCCGCGACATAGGAAATTACATAAATATGTAGAGACATATACCTACATACTGTTACAATCACATTATATGAATAATTGCACTCTCATACATAGATTTTTAAGGAAAGAAAAACAATAGAAAGGTACATAAGGTATACCTATTAGGTACGAGTAATGTTATCAATTATCATTTTTCATGATATCGATCACTATCTTAATTACTATAAATTGTATTGTTTATTAAAATTGATATGTTGAAAATGATCTGTATAACACACAACATAAGGTTGAAAATCATTAAGAGTACATATGTACGTTTTTGCACTCGGCTTGAACATTATTTACATGGTAAGTCAGTTGCGCACGGCGTTAGGTGCTTGTAAATTGAAGTTGGGCTTTTCCTCATCAAATTAATATGGAAAGCCTATTATTTGTATTGTTTATGAAATTATATAAAATACTGCTGCTGAATAACTATGTTTAAACAATATTATTTATAATTTACTTAATATTTTTATTTACTTATGTGTATATTGCTCGACAAATAAATAATTTCTGTAGCTATTAGTAGGAACTTATAACATGAACTTACTTAACTTAAGTACTAACTTATCTTATGTAAAAAAAAGGAATTTAAAATTGCACCAACCTTACAATTTTTACAATTATTATTTTTTACAGTTAAAACTTTCCTAATAAAAATACAAAACGACATAACCTTCATCATACCATACCAATGATTCAAAACAGAAGTTATCATTAGAATTGGCTCATTTCAGCTTACAGATATCAGCAACGTCACACGGCACGACACTATTGCACACGGTACGAGTCAGTGCGAGCCATGTACCGTGCGCATTGCCGTTTATAAGGGCAACCGACCGCTTATCACTATCAATGAGCTACTCGCACGAGCATTGAGCGGCTGATAACACGTCAGTGAGAGACGAGAAGATAGGAACGCGTGTTCGTGCATTGTTTTGATTACGATAGTGTTTTGTTTCTTTACCCGCTGCAATTTCAAATGTAAGTATTGTTTTTTTTTGTTTGCGGCCAGTGATGTACAAGGCGTTTTAGAATGTTTTAGTTGTTATGTGAGACGTAGACGTCTTCAGGTAAAACGATGTATCTTTCTTTTTTTATCTTTCTTTTTTTTCCGTTTCTTTTTCTGGTATACATTAACGATTTACCACATTATGTAAAGAACCAAGCGGATATTGTACTATTTGCTGACGATACATCATTAATATTTAAATGTGAAAGGAATAAAGTAAATTTTGACGACGTAAATAGTGCTCTTTCGCATGTGTCGCGTTGGTTCACTATCAATAATTTGCTTTTAAATGCAAAAAAAACTAAATGTATAGAGTTTGTACTACCTAATGTTAAAAAAGTTAACAAATCTCTCAGACTGAATAATGAAATATTGCACATGGAGGAATCCACGGTCTTTTTAGGGGTGACCTTAGATAGTAAACTTCAGTGGGGCCCACATATAACAAATCTCGCGACTAAACTCGGTAGGGCTGCTTACGCTGTTAGGAAAATAAGGCAGTTTACTGACGTCGAAACTGCTAGGATGGTTTATTTTGCATATTTTCACAGTATTATGTCATATGCCATCTTGCTGTGGGGCAAAGCAGCCAGTATAGAACAAATTTTCATACTACAAAAAAGAGCTATTAGGGCTATTTATAAACTTAGATCTCGTGAAACTTTGCGTGACAAGTTCAAAGAAATAGGTATACTTACAGTAGCCTCACAATATATCTATAGTAACGTGGTTTTTATACGGAATAATATAAGCGCGTATAAACAAAATTTTGATATCACTAATCGCCAAACAAGAAAAATGCACCAGTTAGTAACGCCATCTTACCGTCTTTCTAAAGTGAAGCGATCTTTTATGGGCCGTGGTGTACAGTTCTATAATAAAATCCCAAAGTTAATACGTGATTTGCCAGTGGAATTATTTAAGAAACATGTAAAATCTCAACTTTTAGGGAAAGGCTACTATACTGTAGATGAGTACATAAATGACAAAGACGCATGGAAATGACCAGATCTGCAACCAGTTCCGTACAGGCTAGTGATACTTCTTTGTAAGAAATATACCAATGTATTTTATTTTTAAAAGATGTGCTGAGGAGTTTCTTTCGGCTTTTCTTCTCCTCCATGACAAAGCACCTTTCCGAAAAGCTGGTAAATTAAAAAAATGACGTGCATAAGTGTATCAATGATACCTACATGAATAAATGATTTTGAATTTGAATTTGAATTTTCTTCTGCCGTGTCATATCAGCTCGTTCGTCGTCTGTCGTTTGTTTGCTCGTTTAAAAAAAAACAATGTATGATTTTGATACGCGGGAGCGTTATAATAATATATATTAGAAATGTGAGATAGTCGTAGTAGGATTTTTTTATGGAAATAGCTGGCAAAAGAGCTGACAATCCACCTGATGGTAAGTGGCAATCGTTGCCCATGGACACCAGCAACACCAAAGGCATCACTGATGCGCTGCCGGCCAAGAAAGAGAGAAGAAAAAGAAAGAAAGAAACGAGGGTTCCTTTGGATATTTATATGACAATTACAGAGAATAAACAAAGAAAATCTTAAGGGACAGTTATATTGAGATTAAAATGTTATATTATTTATTAATATACGTTAGAATATTCAAAAGACACTAATCATTCTGTTGGCAATACCTGCCTACGAGGAGACAGCCCACCCGATGGTAAATGGTTTCGTGAATGGAGCGCCTGACAGATTTGTTACCGGTCTACAAGAAAGCGGAAAACTTGATTAATAATTATGTTCAGCACCGCAACGATCAGATCAAATGATGTAACATTGAGATTAATTTAGATACTGCAAAACCTTGCGATCTACAAGGGACTTAGAAATTATTAACACCCAATAATGCATAGAACGAGTAGAAAAATACATTCATTTCTTCGTCTTAATAAATTATTTTTAGGACAAAATATAGTTACTGGTTTAAGAACAAGTTTGTATAAAATGTAATTTTCTTTCGTTACAGAAAATATTCAAAATGCCTTGCTGTGATGTCACCATCAATAAGAACAACCAATGCAACATGAAGTGCGACAAATACGGTTGCATTTGTATTCCAACTGATGGAAAATCCTGCGTCTGTTTGTGCTTCAACGACAAGAATGACATCGTTCAATGCAATGATTGTAAGTGTGACAGCGAATGTGACAAACCTAACTGTGTTTGCATTTCCACCAGTGGGGCAACTTGCATCTGCGTTTGTCGCGATGAAAACGGGAAGATAAAGAAATGTGACGACTGCTCTTGTATCCCCGTCGAAGCTGGAACATCTGAGAAGAAATTGGAGAAGGTATGTGATAATGGGAAATGTGTTTGTATCCCGACTGATGGTAAATCCTGCGTCTGTTTGTGCTTCAACGACAAGAATGACATCGTTCAATGCAATGATTGTAAGTGTGACAGCGAATGTGACAAACCCAACTGTGTTTGCATTTCCACCGGTGGGGCAACTTGCATCTGCGTTTGTCGTGATGGAAACGGGAAGATAAAGAAATGTGACGACTGCTCTTGTATCCTCGTCGAAGCTGGAACATCTGAGAAGAAATTGGAGAAGATATGTGATAATGGGAAATGTGTTTGTATCCCGACTAACGGTAAATCGTGTGTCTGTTTGTGCTTCAACGACAAAGGTGACATCATTCAATGCAATGATTGTAAGTGTGACAGCGAATGTGACAAAACAAACTGTGTTTGCATTTCCACCGGTGGGGCAACTTGCATCTGCGTTTGTCGCGATGAAAACGGGAAGATAAAGAAATGTGATGACTGCTCTTGTATCCCCGTCGAAGCTGGAACATCTGAGAAAAAATTGGAGAAGATATGTGACAATGGGAAATGTGTTTGTATCCCGACTAACGGTAAATCGTGTGTCTGTTTGTGCTTCAACGACAAAGGTGACATCATTCAATGCAACGATTGTAAGTGTGACAGCGAATGTGACAAACCCAACTGTGTTTGCATTTCCACCGGTGGGGCAACTTGCATCTGCGTTTGTCGCGATGGAAACGGGAAGATAAAGAAATGTGACGACTGCTCTTGTATCCCCGTCGAAGCTGGAACATCTGAGAAGAAATTGGAGAAGATATGTGATAATGGGAAATGTGTTTGTATCCCGACCGATGGTAAATTGTGTGTCTGTTTGTGCTTCAACGACAAGAATGACATCGTTCAATGTAACGATTGTAAGTGTGACAGCGAATGTGACAAACCCAACTGTGTTTGCATTTCCACCGGTGGGGCAACTTGCATCTGTGTGTGCAAGAACGAAAAAGGCGAGATCATAAAATGTGAAGGGTGCACTTGTGTCGATAAACCAAGCGTGGTTTCCTGCTGCAAGTAAGATAACATCGGTTATTATATGAAGTAACAGATTTAGTTCTATGATGCACTTATGATGGGTTACCGTCGTTTGCTTCTAGTTTTATGAGCGTCATATTTAACTTTTGTTGGGATAGTGAAAATATTTCGGTACATTTGTTATTTCATGTATTAGATATTTTTTATTAGTACTATTGCAATATTTCTATATTGTGGGTTTGGTTGGGTGCTTAACTAATGATAATCTTACAATGTATAGGTGTTATTGTCATATTCTTAATAAAGGTGTTTTAAATTTTAACAAATATCTATTTTTTATTTCGATCATACATTGATAAAATATCAACAATCAAAACAAATACTTTAGCTATTGATCATTTATTCGTTTTAAATAGGTTCTATATCTAACACTTGAGTTTTTCTACCAGCCAGCGAAAATAGAGCCTTTAAGATTTACCCTAACTTTACACAGTGAAGCAATTAATTATATCTACATCATATGAACCGCATCAAATTATTTTGTGTAATTTAGGAGTGAGGGCAAAAAAAACTGCATCACGACTTTGCTTTATTTTATTGAAGAACATCGAATAGCCAAGTATAAACATAAGAATAGTACATTCGCTTCCACAAATTACCCACATAAAACTTTTAAAGCTATCATCACTCATGGCCACTAAAACCTCCATATATCCATACATGAACAACATGGGCAATGGATACCAAGCTTATTAGTATACTCTAATGGCGTATTGTATTGTACCCAAGGAATCGAGTACCAGGAAAACAGAACAACAAACGATTCATGTTTCTTAATTTAGCTTCCTTGCTCTTTTGCGGGGCACGATGAGAAACACCTACCTACTCTTATGGTAATAAATTCCGAATCTTACGAAGTTCACTCCCCGTTACCGCTATTATAACAGTATGTTGCTTGTTGAGTAATTAATTACACAAACTGAACGCGGGAATACACAACTGGAGTGTGTGAAAGGTGTTAAATGGAACAAGAAACGCTAGATGCTAAGAATCGGAGGGCCTGATAGTCTAATCTAATTCATGTATGGTAATTAATTTATAATCTGCAAAGTTTGTTTGTCAGCAAATAATGTGCAATAATAATTACAACATTATTAAGATCTAATGTTGTTATTGTAATAAGGATCTTTAAAAAGTACCTACTAATTAGATTAACGCCCCAACTACTAACGGTTACTTTAATCACTCATTTGTAAAAAATCACCATACAAATTCTGTACTAAGGAGCGATTAAAGTAACCGTTAGTGACTCTGAGTTGGGGCGTAAGTAATATAATGTCAAGCTTAAAACTTAAATGAAGTAGGCAAGTAATTAAATACTTTAAATAATAATTAATTATATAAATATAAATAAGCTGCGTTGGTACCTCTTCCATAGCCGTATGTACGTCTACGCTGAGCGAGAAAGCTGCCAGTTCTACTACATGTCTAATCTTTCTTTTATTTTCAGTATAAATACTGTAATCTATAATTTATTTGAAAATTATACTTATTTAATAGTTTCGAGAGAGCCAATCAAACCATTTTGGGGAAAAGTAAGTGTAATATGGTCATGAAAGTCTTGGATCAGTTTTGTTTTCACTACACCATTAAAATTCGGTCAAATTTAATGCTGAAGCATGACACGCTCTAAAAAATCTGTTTAACTAGGATAAGTCTAGTGATGTTACACATCCGTTACTGGAAACGGATAAATGTAGAGCTTAATCAGTAACGGATATTTTTGGAGGTAAAATAGTTTTAGTTTTAGCAAATAAACAAAATTTTTACACCAAATATTGATGAGGCAGAAATATCGGCAACGGATCGATGGTGATGTTGGTGTTTCTGAAGTCCAAAAGCAATGACCATTTACCATCAGCGAATCAACCTACGAATTCAAAATCTATTTGCATTATGATTTTCAAATCTTAATTAGGTAACGTGGATGTCTTTAAGAAAATCGTGAATAGGTTTTTACCAAGTCCTCTCTTACCATCAGGTGCGATTGTGGTCAAGCATTAACTTATTTGAAGTAAAAAAATCGGTCGAACGACGCGAAATTGTACTGAGGAAAATAATTAAAAACTATGTTTCGTTCTCGCCTCTCGACTAGTTTCCCAAAATGGATACATTGTTCTGACAATTAACAGCACTACTCAAACAATTTAATCTGGTATCCGCTCTAACTGTTCGCGATCCGACATCTTGTTGCCATGTAGACCGCAACCATGCAAATTGAGTTCGCAACCCTAAATATGGTAAAGTTCAACTTTAATCTCCGGTTTAATCTAACTGCCAAGTAGGTATTAACGTTTGCGGTGTTACTTCCTATATGGTATTTTATATTTATAACTGGGTTATATATGAATTTTATTGAGAGTTTTTTGAGAGAAAGCTAACATTGCAGTAATACCAAAGACATGAACTATGCTTTATACTTTTATAATTACTGTCGAGTAACCGCCCTCGCTTTTTTACACCTTGGGTTACATTATTGGAGTTTTATTAAGGATCCCTAATTTTTTTGATAATATAATATAGCCTATGTCACCCGGGGATAGTGTAGCTTCCCAACAGTGAAAGAATTTTTCAAATCGGTTCAGTAGTTTCGGAGCCTATTCAATGCAAACAAACAGTCAAATCTTTCCTCTTTATAATATTAGTATATTAGAATTATAGATAATAATTATCGGTAGGCACCATATTCATACAACGTCGACCCAGGACAGGCTACCCAGCTTTGGGTGTGAGAAGGGTGTGAAAGGTCCATTAGGAATGGCGTAGGAGGCATAAGAGAGCTGAAACATAGATTGGGACTCCGGGAACAATGTGAGGTCTTATGGAATGGACCGTATGGTAAAACCTAGTTATCGGCCAAAACAGAAGTGAGGGACTGCGTTCCTGTCTCTTACACTGCAACCGAAACACGTAAAATCACTTCATGGTCCATTTTATGCGGAGGTTGGAAGCTATAGCATTATGGAGAAATTTCTATTATGCAGACGTAGGCATAGTTGGTGTCTAGGTGTAATTATACTTACACTATATTAAAAATGTCTGTATGCCTAGTCGCATATGCGCGTGTTTTCTCACGATGACTTTCCTTATTGAAGCAGGTGATATAAACTATGTTTTTCCCACGTCTTGCCTATAAAAGTACCTTTGTAATAAAATTATTATGTAATAATTTGAAAATAAAAGTTCAAGCATTCAGGATTCGAATTCGAAACAATGCACTAAAATCCCACGTTCAGACAACTACATTCATTCAATAAAATGGTTTGAAAACTGAACGGCCGCAAGCGAGTGTTAAACCATCTGGGGAGAATTGGGTTTAGCGCGACGTTGACACGGTTAAGGCACTTCTCACTGTAATAACATCAAGACAACGATAGTAACGATACATATCGAAGTAAAATTTAAATGTAGTTCTCTCCACGATTTTCAATTAATTGGATTTTAATGGCTTTTATAACTAAACTGTTAAAGTCGCTAAAGGCTCTAAAAGGCATTATAAAATGTTTATAATGTCATAAATTAAAGTTTTAGTTACTTTCTGTCGGACAAACTAAATTAGTAAATAATGAAGTGTTTCCGAGACGGTAATAAACTACTGAATTAATCTGCATTTAGAAATGAATGTGGTCAAAGTATATTTTGTTTTATATGAAATAAAAACTTACTGTAGATAAATAAAATAGTTAATTAATTCATAATAAGAGTGGCGCAAATTAGGTTAGGCCTTAGTCCAGCAGTGGACCAAGGGCTAGATGGATGGATAAATGGATGGATAACGATAATAATTTTTAATAAAAGAAAACATTTTTTATTAAAATCCTGCTTATAAGTAGTAACGTTGCATAATGCTTCATATCGGTACACGGAACACCACGGAGGGGCATCGCAAGCATGTTCGAATCCTCTGTTGATTTACTATTATGATTATGACTTCCTGGTACTTTAGCTGCCCATAAATGTAATATTTATGATAATAGATAATTATTTAATATAAGTAATCTATATATATGAAAGGCAAAAGTGATTGACTGATGTATCAACGCACATGCCAAATCCATAGGGCTAGAAACTAAAATTTCGCACTCGTATTCCTCTTATGACGTAGGCATCCACTAAGGAAGGATTTTTCAAAATTCAACCCTCAAGGGGGTGAAATAGGGGATAATTTTAATAAGCATAATTTTCGTGTGCGAAGCTTAGGGCAATAGTTAGCAATAATATTGCAAAGTAGCTTTTACAAATGTTTATGTCTAGGCAGTTTGTGAAGTCGTGTATGTCACAAGGAACCATGGCGTATGAAAACTGTTGTTTTTAATGGATACCATATAGAAGAGATGTGGAATAATCGATGCCTGATTATTTATAGGTCTTATTCTATAGCTCTAGTAGACCATTACAGGCAGTCCTCGACTTACGTCGTTTCGATTTACGTCGTTTCAAGTTACGTCGAACAATGTTTTGACACTATTCCTCAAACCAAACATACGTCATTTGTTTCGATTTCCGGCATAGGAAAAATAACTAGCAATTTCATAAGTGCATATATAATTATTTTAAGAACTTACTTTTGATAATAAAGTATGTATATCCTTTGATATAAATGCAGTTTTTTTTTAATTTCAAGTCCGTGTGGATCCTAACCCTTGAGTTTTACATATGAAAAAATATGTCTCGACTTACGTCGATTTACGTCGCATATTTCGAGAACCTAACATGCCGTAAGTACGAGGACTGCCTGTACTTAATAGGTGGTAGATGCCACTCACCGAAAGCCTACTTTATTTTAAAGATCACCAATAAACAGCTATTCTCAGGGATTTAAATTCTCTGTCTTTAATAGAATCGTTTGTAAGCGCTGATGGTGTCGTAGCGCGGGTGACACGGTTACACACCGCGTAATAACCGCTGCGGGTGTAAAGCTGTCGATCTCAGACCGTGTAATGATGGCGAATGCCGTTATTTTGTGACACTGTTGTGAGGGCACAAGTCATGGGATTACAGCACTTGTATTGGATATTGTGCGTTGTCATGTAAACGTTGAGAGGCTGTTTTGTTATATCTACATATACTTACATATACCTACTATAACTCTGATTGATGTCTATTTAAGAAAGACGTTTAAGAAAAATAATCGGGGGCAATACGCTTTAATAGTCCGCAATAAGCCCATTACAACGATTTTCAGAAATGTTGTGCGTTTGTTTTTTTTGTAAGGCTGATTTGTAAGCGGTTTTAAGCAGGGTATTGTAGCAGATGAGCTTGATGTTTTATTTTAATCCATGCACAAATAAAAAAATATGTCAACGTCAATTTAACATTTTTTAACCGACTTCAAAAAAGGCGGAGCTATTCAATTCGACTGTATTTTTTTATATTTGTTACCTCAGAACTTTCGACTGGGTAAACCGATTTTCATGATTATTTTTTTAATCAAAAGCTAGTGCTTGTCATGTGGTCCCACTTAAATTTGAGTCAGATCTGACGAGTAGTTTTTGAGTTATTTTCTAGTCGGTTATTTTTTCTTGTTCAATATGTAGAAGGCAGCGAAGTGCAATTGTTATTCTGTAAGTCGACAATTATTAGGTACCTACATAATTTAACTTCGCTTAAAATAACCGCATTGGGGTAACGACCACATGACAGATAAATCGTAAGCTTTTGCTTAAAATTAATATTTGTCTTTATTTGTAAGCTTTTACTTACGGTTACTATTTGTGATCCTTCAGACCATTCTCGAGGAACTGGTTACTTTTACCCATTTTCTCAAACGTATCATTAAATTTCTTAACATTCCTACCAGTTAATATCTCATACCACTGCAGAATACTGCAGATCCAGTTAAGATCGCTTACGCTAAGCACCGCGCAAGTCAAACAAATCGCGACACGCGATGCGATGGCGATTATCATCGGCCGTTATTCGCTAAACATCACATTTCACATCACTGGTACGGGTAGGTGGTACCCACTTATAATAACAGTATTCGGCTGGTACCACGATCGGGTCGAGGACATCACGAATGTCAGAAGAAATTGTAGCGTTCTCCGCCTGCCCGGCAAATAGGACAGTTAGTCTGCCCAGTTTGTCAGTTACCGCAAAGTATTTATTTATTTACGCCCCAACACAGGGTTACTTTAATCGCTCCTTAGTACATAATTTGTGTGGTGATTCTTTACTAAGGAGCGATTAAAGTAACCGTTAGTGACTCTGAGTTAGGGCGTTAGACTTTAATGAACCATACAAATGCATGAAAACAAAAACCGGACTTAATGCTAAAAGCATTATTTTTTATTCTCTGCCAGTCAACATGCCTCTGGTGTCACTGATGGCCATGGACGACGATAGCCACATACCGTCAGGCGTGTCGTTAGCTCGTTTGCCGGCTATTTCCATAAAAAATAGCATATATAAACCTTTTATATTCTTTCAAACAAATAAATAATTTCCTAAATCGATTCATAAATAACGGAGTTCTAAGGTAACAAAATTAAAAAAATAACAATTGAAAATCTTTTTTTTTTGAGATCGGTTAATATCGGTCGTAAAAATTGTTGTTAACGGACTCGGGGTATCAACGGGATTTTAAAGTGATTTTCGTAAACTCAAAGTACGAACTGAGCCAAGTGGAGCCTATTTGCTTACCTAAACCCAAACCAATGTTTCAAACACTCCGCGTCTTTCACGAGCAGAGTAAACACGGCAAACGGCCTCGGGCAGAATCAATAATTATTTTAGTTGTGATCCAAATAAGACACGTGTGTAGTGGAACGTTACGGTATTGCTCTATGGTGATAGGTAAGTGAAAATTTTGTGCTACATTTTCCTTTCAAAAAATACATCACAGAGAATTTCAAACCGTTTACTAAATCCTAGCCTGTTTCCTAATCTATTTACTGTATTGGCTTCATAGGTTGTCTGGAAGACATCGCTAATTAAGTGATAAGAGCCTCCTATTGTACGATCTGTACTATTAATAATGTCCATATATCATTTTGTTGTTGTTCTTGCTTGTTGTTCGAGTTTCGTGTTGTTACGAGTACCGACGGAATTAGAGTTGACGGTATATTTAGCAAAGGGTGTACTCTCACCAGCCTAGGTGAGCTATCAGTGGCCGTGTTCCGATAGTTCATATACGGAAGTTGAAGATCTATCTTCAATAGCCAGTGGCGTAGCTAGCCCTAAAGAGGCCCCGTATCAATATTTGTTGTGGGGCCCTCTGACAACGTCAGCTGTCAAATATAAAAGGAGGTGCCAACTGTAGCGGTCGTAGGCCGCACTGGCGAGCTTTTTTTTGGGTGTGTTAGTGGGGGCCCCTATACGCTGGGGGCCCCGTATAATTGATACGGCTGATACGGCGGTAGCTACGCCCCTGTCAATAGCTTTTCTTTATGCTAGCGATAAAGTTAACTTTAATACCGTTGTTACGTCGGTCCTGACGTCACCTAAAACGTAAGACGTGTGAAGGAGACTGCGCCTTAAACAGAGGTCACAAAGATGGGGTCACAATTACTCCAAATATTTTTTTTTAAACGCTTACACACTCATACCCCCGCAGTAGGTTTTTCCTGAGTCGCGGATAGTATGGGCGATACATATAACACATCACAATAACACCCGTGACCCGAGTACAAATATGTATCTGTTACATAAATATATCTGCCCCGGCAATTGAATACATTTTATACGAATAAATATATTTATGAAAAATGAGATATTAAAAATAGAATGGAATTTATTTCGTACTGTAATTTACAAGAGTATTTTTGATTCCCTGTAAGTTAATGATTCCGCTATCCATGAACACGGTCGCAGATATGTTTCATTTATAAGAATTTGAAGGTTGTTTGGGTCAATGACACTAGGTTGCAGCTGACACAATAATTTATACCACTTTTACCACGGCTCATTTTATTAACATTTTAATTGAGCACTAAATATGGCACAGCCAACGTCATCCAAAAAACATTTAGTGATCAAAACCTTCGCGTGGGCAGACCCAGTATTTGCGGCCAGTTCTCAGTCCTAATGTATTCCATTGGAACCAGTCTTGAAGGTCATCAGGTTCAAAAAACGCCCTTTATTCGCTTTGGGGTCCAGATATCCCCATTACGGTCAGCAATTTACAAGAAATCGGCGTATTTCAAACCTTTTAGGTTTATCTTGAATGCGACTCGTTTCGCATAAACTATGAAGATGGGTGTATTTTTTTGGTCTCATATGTAGTGACCGTTTCTGTTCATGTCCAGTGGGCGAAGTGGGATTTCATTATCGTAATACTCCGGTTGAGTATCCACTTATCCAGTTAAGTGTGAAACCTTGGATGGTTTGGGTTCTGTAATCAGTAAATGGAATATATTGATGTATCTTTAATACTATAACTTGGCTAAACTCAAGATTTATAGTTAGGTGAGTCCTACTTTTGTAACCCAAAATTACCAGTTTAATACACAAGTTCAATTTTTAACCGACTTCAAAAAGGAGGACGTTCTCAATTCGACTGTATTTTTTTTTATGTTCGTTACCTTAGAACTTCCGACTGGGCGAACCGATTTTGATGATTCTTTTTTTAATCGAAAGCTGGTGGCTGTCTTGTGGTCCCAAATAAATTTGAACGAAATCTGAAAAGTAGTTTTTGAGTAACTTTGAAGTCGGTTATTTTTTGTTAGTAAAATTTAGATTATCATAAACCACTACGGAGTTGAACATTGTATTATGATGATTGATGTTGCAATATAGAATTGGTTTATTTCCGATGACAATGCACTTTTATGATAAGCTTGGCCTGGTATACCTGGCTTTAGAAGAAAAAAATCCTTAACGGGAAGCAAACACAAAAAGTTATAATACACATTTAATTATGATCTAATAACGCCCCAATTCAGAGTCACTAACGGTTACTTAAATCGCTCCTTAGTACAGAATTAGTATGGTAATTCTTTACTAAGGAGCGATTTAAGTAACAGTTAGCGACTCTTGAGTTGGAGCGTCATGTAATATTCCAGATTCGTTATTGACAGATAAAATATACTGGGTTAGCTTCTTTCTTGGGACATACAGAATCCTAAAATTACAATTTCTTTTTTTACAAGCTACAAACCCTTTATAAGTGTTTATTTGCAAAAACATCGAATTCACGCTTTTATAAGGAAAATACGTGTAAGTGATATCGTTAGTTGATACTTGATTATCAGCATCTCATTTCGCTTAACATTTAGGTGAACGAAGTGGTAAATTAAATACAAATTGGAGTGTGCGGGTTAAGTGAGCACTTAAAGTGTAAAACGAAGGCTTGAATATGTTATGTAGATTACACTTTATATGTAAAGAGCAAATTATATATCTACATAAAAATCATCTGTATGTTTGGGGCCAAATACTTTCATAACTAGTTGGTAGACGGATTAACTTCATTTTTTACAAGATAGTATTATATTTGAACAGTAATTTTATATAGAATGAGAACTTCTAAGCGTTTTGGATTGACTAAAGTATAATATAATTTGGCATAGTCTCTACTTTTATAGTTATGCTAACAGTATTGAAGAACAACTCATAAAATACCATACAGGTAGGTACGTAGTGAAAACAATATGACGACGTAATCGGCAGTAAGAACTTTTCAATAAAAGGTTTAAAATATCATGCCAGTTTTAAAGCATTGCGTCATCATAAAAACAAGATTTTGAGTGCGTAAAAAGTGAAACTGGGATCGAAATTGCGGCGCTATATAGGGAGAGACGAGATACGCCACGCCTCATGCTTAAATATTTTCTTCGGTAAATCTGGCTCGTAATTGCAAATTGTGTGGATGGTAAGTCGAACTGTAAGTATCTGCGTATTATATGTATAGTTTTGGAAGTCAATTAAGCCATTGCTTAAACAAAGCCCTACCGTGAGTTTACTCGGGAGAACAAGCAGCAAGAAACTATAGATTTATTACATGCTATTAATACTACTAAAATATAATAATCCCACCAAAAAAAATTTGTCAAGACGAGACCATTATGACTACTTCTACATCAAAAAATTATCAGATCCCATGTAGAGCCAAGCTTCTAACTCTACACGCCCTAACTCTACAAGCCCTATTTTCACAAACTCTGCACTTTAGTCAAAATATACGGATTAGCCATTTCGCTACCGTCACACCGTGTGTAACGTGAATTCACTGTTCATTAGTTTTCTGTTATACAATAGTACTTGTAGTAACGGCCAAGCCAAATATTTTGTAATTTAAAATTCTATCACAGTGAAGTGAGAGCCGAAAAGTACTTTGAATCAAAATTTAATTGAAAAATAAAATAGGTTTCTGAGCTGATTGTCGTGTCTAGTACCTATTTATAAGTACTTATATTTATTGGTATATTTATTGGATTGATTTACAATGTTACGTTATTTTTTTCATATTATGTCCAACATTTACTATTACTTAGCAGAGAGTGGGCGACACTTAACTAACCAAAATTAGCACTTCAAAGCCAATTTCTTAAAAAAAAATCTTTCTAATCCCATTATTATGTGAAACATGATAATAATGAATTTTTATCCTTCGTTACGTGTATTCGCTGTGAAGAACATTGCTTTGTATTTGTGCTGATTTGCCAAATGCTATTCGACATGATTGATTTATCGATATAAACAGTCACAAAACACAATTCGTCGTAATGATCGGTATGTATTTAAATTTATGAATGCCCGTGTACACAACAATGATCATTAAACTTTGCTAGTGTGATTCAGAAATAGGTTGTGCGATCTTTAAACAAAATGAACAGAGGTGTAAAGAAGTAAAAGCCTAACGCCTAAAGAAGTTTTCACTTCAATATGTTTGTTATGCCACCTATATCTACTATGACTAGCTGTTGCCTTCGTCTCACGTTAAAATTTTTTGAATAAAAAATTTTTTGTTCTTTCGATACAAACTTTGATGAATATTGATAAATGCTGATCCATAATATTTATTTATTTTTGTTAAGAGTCTATAAGATAAATGATATGTTTTGCATCCACTCTTTATAAACTTCCAACCCTTATTTTACATCCTTAGAGGTTGAATATCCCAAAATTCTTTCTTGTAGGTAATGAAAGCTTCCTACTCAAAGTTCTAGGTTAAATTTACTAGTTTCCTAGCATCAAAGTCGTAGTCCAAATTTCTTAGCATCGGTAATTTCGTCCTTATACCTAATATTAGTAGTAGAGATAGTAATACAAAAATAAGTTGCCAGGTGCAACACTATATCGGGCGAAAATCGCCCCATACATTACTTACACTAAATGTTTGTTAAACAATACAGTTAGCAATTTTATTATTCATAACAGAGGCACGGGAGCATCACAAACACTTGAGCCTTCGGAGTCTACACAGTACACAGTTGTTGATACAGGGGCGACAAGACGCCCACGCCACGCGACGGCCTTGTGAGGTGAATAGCAAACACTTGAATAGGGCTGTCAATTGTAGGTGAATAGAACATATTTTTGCGCAGGGTTGTCGTGATTGAGAATAACTTGTAGATTACAGTTCACTAATATTAGACCTATGTTCTGTATTCTGTTTTGTTAAATTTGTTTTGACTAATTCTTTGTTTCTTTCTATGCCCTCTGAAACTATCTACGGTGTATACTGTATTCGATTTGGGATCTAGTTTGAAAACATTGTGCCTTTCATGTTACATCTAGAGACCATGCTTCGGAGAGGGACGGGAGGTACCTGAATATTTTCATGCCTTGGATTTCGTGCATTGGATTAATACATGATTATATTATATCCGTAATTATCACTATTTTTGTAACAAAAAAAAAAAGATTAATATTCAATAACAATTGCATTTATTTCCACTGGTGGCAACCCTACAGTTCAATATAATTCCATATGACCTAGACTTTGTAGGATGGTTCTTTGTGCGATGAAATCGATTTATAAACGTTCAATACGATTATGATTTTCCTGTTGCAATCTGAATGTTACGTGCAGCGCTAACAAGGATCACTTAGCGCCTTCCGTTAGCTATTTCAGTTTCCTTTGACTAGATTTGGTATGAAGTTATGAACGGCTCTGAATTTAACCTTCATCTATTGTATCATTTAGTTACTGTAACATTAACACTCATATTCAAACTCACGCGTTAGTATTTCCTCTTGAGCTTCTAAAAAGGATGAAGTTAGATATTTATGCCAAGTGATTTGAAATTCAAACATGATCATTTCTTATGGAAAACCCGCTTGTTAGTAAGGCTTATATTATCAATATTATTATTAAGTCATTATTACTGGTATTAGATATTCTTACGCTATTGCGTGAGTCAGCCGCCAAAACGACTCGTCATGTTCCGGTTGGGTGCTTGAGTGCCAGGTCTTGCTTTTCTTTGATTCTCTGTTCTTTCTTGGAAGACAACTTAATTGTCTTTTGTTTGTCGTCTGGGCGACGATGGCAACTTAACATAGAGCACAAAGTGTATGTAATTTGACCTGTGTGGCGCGATGGTTACCATGCGGGATCGTCGCGCCAAGGGTCCTGGGTTCGATTCTCAACCTGGCGGAAATTTGATTGATGAGTTTGAATTTTTGTTCTCGGTCTGGGTGTGAATGTCCTTGTCTAGTGTGTTGTCCATGGCTCCCACGACACAGGGAATCCTAGTGTGGGGCTATGAGTGTGAAGTGTTATTATATTATTAGTTTGTTTACACTACCGTGCGTCATTCAATAAAATTTTTCTTGATTATAATTGACCACTTATTATACAATTCCAATGATTATTGTTTAGTAATTATTATTCATTTACCTAGTATTCTTAGACGAACACAGGAAATTGAGTACTATGTGTCAGACCAGGTATGTAGAATTGTAGATATGCTATTTTATGGACATAAATGGCAAACCTTGGCATGGTTCAGTTTTTATTACCTTTGTTAGTTACTTGTGTCACTATTGTTGTTTATTGAATAGTATTACATTTGCTGATGTCACCGACATTGTAGGCCAGATCTATTATGAACACATTAGGTACAGATAGGTTCCTGTCCTTACATAAGTTACATGTGTAATATAATAATGTTAATTCCATTTTGAAGCTCATTCTGCCATTTTTCCAGCACAACTGAGACCAAGCCCAGCAGTGGGACAGTTTTGAATGATGACAGCTATTAGATATCTACATTAATTTTGTCTTACCTTAATTTTTCGTCTGTATTAGGTACCTACATGTCTTTTCCAAGAGGCAATACGTTATTTTATTACCTGAAAAAGAAAAAAAAACTCATTTTATTTTAAAATCATATAACTAATTAACAAGTCAAGCAAACTGCGAGTAAATAGTCACTACAACCCATGAATAATTTGGAATCTTGAAATAACAACATTGCAGATGGATTCATTATGAATAATCACTAAAAAAAAGTGGCTGTGACATACGGACGGACAGACAGACAGACAGACAGACAGACATGATGAATCTATAAGGGTTCCGTTTTTTGCCATTTGGCTACGGAACCCTAAAAAAGGCGGCCACATAAAAACTAAGTAGTGGAGTATGTATAAAAAGAGGCTAGCCAGACAAGTAATGCCTAAATGTACCTACTAGAGAATCATCATTATTAAGCTAGTCAAAGATTCCATCAAGAAATGGAATCTGACACTAAGTGACTGGTCTCTTGGTCACTGTGACGCATGAAAACCAAGGTTGGCTTGAACTTAATAAGTTCACACCTAAAGATGGATGGATGATGAATAAATGGACGAAATTATTGTCAGCATGTATGACATTCTATGAGCGAGAATTTAAAATGAGTTGCCTTTAATTAATGTTATTGCTGTATACTGAATTAAATAATGTTAAATAAATAAATAAATGAAGACGTAACATCGCGAATTTTTATTGAAGTCGTCATAAATCATCTTTTGAAGCTTTATGCGCGTTTCTTCATAGAAACAAAGACCCTCCATTAGTCTATTCATGTTGGATAATAAATCTCGCATAAACCAGAAGATCGCGTAACGTATGTCGTAAAACTGACTCGTATGCATAAAGCGTGGCTTCAGTGCTCATAGCCCGGCGGCTTGTGTCGATTGTAAGCCGAGTTAAGCAACAGCGGGCTTAGCGTAGTTGGATCATCCAATCCATCCATCCATCTTTTTGCCACTAGTGTTCACACCCTATGGCCTAGATAGTTGAATGTGAGTGCTAGGCATAAAGAAGGAAGCGATTACTTTGGTTTGGTTACTTATTTATAATCTAAATTTTACTAACAAAAAATAACCGACTTCAAATTCTCAAATACTACTTGTCAGATCTCAATAAAATTTATGTGGGACCACATGACAGCCATCAGCTTTCGATTAAAAAAAGAATCATCAAAATCGGTTCGCCCAGTCCAAAGTTCTGAGGTAAGAAACATAAAAAAAAAAAATACAGTCGAATTGAGAACCTCCTCCTTTTTTTGAAGTCGGTTAAAAAGTGAATTAGGTATTTAAATTGTTATTAGGTAAATGTTATTACTCAGTAGATTTTTTGGGTGACATTAAAAACACAGAAAAAGGTATGTAAGGTTTCTAGTGTCTATCAAAATACGGAAGTCGTAAATTAAACAGAAGGTCCATTTAATTTGGGAACCTTACAGCGTTTTAATAAAAAGCTGACAGTGAGTAGCCGCAGGGAAGGTCGTATGCATGTTTCGAACAAGAATTTGAAACTTGTCACCTTCACACTTAAGTAGGTGATTGATTGAATCAAATAACGCTCACGAAAAAAGCTGTAAGTTAGGGCTGTCAATCATACGTCTTTTAATTTAATTTAACGGTTGATAATTTGAAAATTGAATGATAAAAAGATGACTGATGATTTCGCTTTCTTTTTGTGTACATTTATGTAAGTTATTGATTGAAAAGTTTTTGAAAATTTGTTGGGTGGACAATTTGGTTTTTAATTTTACTTACGCGCATACTCAACTCAATGTCACTAACGGTTACTTTAATCATTCCTTAGTAAAGAATTACCACCACAAAGGGCGATTTAAGTTACCGTTAATGACTCTGAGTTGGGGCGATATCTATATAAGAAAATATAGCAAAGCAAAGCATCAACCCATAATTATCCCACTGCTGGGCTCGAGGTCTCCTTTCACAATGTGAGGAACTGGCCATAGTCTACCACGCTGGCCAAGTGCGGATTGGTAGACTTCACACACCTTTGAGAGCTTTATGGAAAACTCTCTGGTCTGCAGGTTTCGTTACGATGTTTTCCTTCACCGAAGCAAGTGATAATTAACTTTCTAATACGCACATAATATTTGAAAATCAAAGGTGCGTGCCAGGATTCGAACTCGATTCCCTGCGTTCGGGAGACCACGTTCTAGGCTATCAGTTATCACCAAGAATCTACGCTACAAAAAGAAAGCTATCAAGAAGTTATACGTATACATAATAGCAAAACTCGATATCAAGCTGTTAAAGACGAGCTTTATTCCTAACCTAACCTAACCTTTTAATTATTATCCTTTCTTATTTATTACGCACGTCACAAGATAATTGAAAAAAACCACAAAAATACTCAGTATTTTGACATTGAAATCATATTTGTTTACTAACACTATTTGTCACACCTCTGTTCATTAAATTAAATACATCGACATCCTTATTCCTTACGTAATTAGACTACTAAGGGTGGATTCGACCAAACATAAACTTATACACGAGTAACTATACGAGAAATAATCTATTCCATGATTTTAATCTCGAGTAAATCCATAGCCGTTTTACCACGTAATCGATAGTATACTTGCGCGAGGAATAACAATACGCGAATAGCAGAGTGAATGGTGAACGAAAATAAAACCCGGCAAATAAATGTTGTCCTACAACGGGATAGTGTAAGAGCATACATCATGTCAACTCGATTTTGCCGTATTATAGTGTGAAAAAGTAGCTGTCATGTAAGCTAGCTAGCTGTCAAACGTTTTATTTATTGTTTGTTTGAGGGAATTGTCATGTTTTGTCGTGTGGTGACAGAAATCAGATGATTGGACTGACTGACGCCATTACATTATTCTTGGAATAGCTCCGTTATTCCGTGCGACGCGGCGGTATAGAAACAATTCCCGAATAGGCCCACTATTCTTAGAATTGTAGATGGTAAAACGTAAAATTGATTTACTCTCGAATAACTGACGATTTATTCTAAGATTAAGATTTACTCTTGTTTGGTCGAATCCACCCTAAGGCACATACGAGCTGAGGATAAGATGTTGATTTATCGATAGGTATAAATTCACGCGTCTAATCGTAATACCCTAGCCGTGGAATACAGCTTTCTTGAATAAACTCGTAAACAACCAACAAGGATTGCGCCTAACGAGTTAAATAATCTTCTTATGAGACCGTTTTTCTTCGGCCACGCTATAAATCTGGATAAAAAATACGATGCCAGCTTATTAACTGGGAGAAAAATAACACCGCTTTTTGTGTTAAGGCCGAGTGGCCAATAGAATGAAGGTATAGAGACATAACGGCCTATTACGCCCTTAGACAGCTAAAGATCTCCTTCTACGGAGCTGATGCGACATTTCAAAACTTCATACCCAGTTGTTTGAAATTTCTGCTACTAACTGTGATGAAACATTTTAACAAGTAAGTAACTTTAATCCTGTGAATTATTTTTCTTTACAAAACATAGGAAACTTTATTTATCCCTCTTTCTTGAGAAAAATAAGTTTAATTTTTGAGATTTAGTATATTCCTACGATTAGAAAGACCTATTCCGTCTCAGGTGCCCGGTACCCCTAAGACTATCATAAATAATCCATAACCATAAAATTTAAATGTATCATCACATCCACAGACATATATACCTAGAGTAGATGAGGCATGTACCTCGAATTGTATGAAAACCAAGCGTGTCACTTTTTTTGACACAATGTTATGTCACAAGAATATTTTAGTGATTGATATACCTCATCCTAGCAATACCAATACGAAACCGATTTCTTACCGATTCTCGATATCGATAACCGATTATAATCAGTCTGGTTGGTTGTTATTGTACGTATAGGTTATAGTGCTGAATAAAACTAAATAAATAATTTTCTTTTGTTAATATTTTGTTATTAAATATTATTGGGGTGAGTTTGATTTAACTTGATTATTTATTTATTATAAACACAAATTATAAAATTTATAAAATTTTTATTAAAATTATAAACACGTTTCAAAAATATAAATAAACAGATCAATATCATATTAAATTCCTTACTTCAAAATTTTATGCAAAATAAAAAAAAGAGAATTAAAACAAAATATAATCATTTATTTATTGAAATCAAAACCTTTGTTATTTAATAATCAAAATAACAAAAATGTACCACCATTAATTTAGACCGATTTGAAAAATTCTTTCGATTGATGAAAAACAACTGGTCCAGAGCTTGTAAGGCCATGCGCAATGTAGGGTTCTATACTTGTAACTTGATCGATTTTATTACTCGTTAACCTGCAAATATTTCATAACCGTGTGAATTTTTTCACATGTCAAACTCCACCTTTTTAGCTGGCAGGGGAGACGGAAACTTGAACCAAAATTATCACTTTTATTAGTTTTTTCTTAAGAAAATTAGCATTTTATAATTTTAACTCGTTTTCCTTATTAGAATTATTAATGAAAATGAAATTATTTCACCTCTTAGTGAAATTGTTGTATTCATATGACAATAATGTTCTTTAAACCGAACCCATAATATTTTTTTAAATATCTTTGCAACGATACCTTACACTATCTGTATTGGGTAGCCAAGGAAAAAAATCCATCCCCACTTGAACTGCGGTAAATAAATATTTTTAATATTTTATTCTACGACTTTGTAGTTTTAATAAATAATTATGTACATCCATGCCAAATTACACCTTTCTAGCTCTTAGGTTCTCAGCACTAAGTTGCGAATGGACGGACGTACGGGCGAACAGATATGACGAAAGTATAAAAAAAAATACAGTTAGTTACCTTTGGAATAAAATTTGTGTTACAAAATATTATGTCTATGAGAATATTTATTTATTCGACGATTCTCAAAATCGATTAGAATCGAGACAAGACAGGGTAAATGAAAAACACTATATACTATATTTGACCGAAAAACGACAATATTGACAGTACCACGAAGTAAAGCGTTACTTAGCAACGATTGATAGTAACGATTGTTGTATTTTCATTGCATGTTCCAACAAAGAAACCCTAAATTTTTTAAACCAAAATGAGCAATGTATTGTGTAGTATGTAGTACATATATCAGTAAGTGCTCGTCATTGTAAAACGTGGTAAAACCACAATAAACATTAAATTAATTTATTTTAAATAGATAGGAACACAATTTTATAACGAAATTACTTAGCGATGAAAGAAAATGTTTTCTTTATCTTTCCTAACTATATTTGTAGATTTTCTACAGTTTATAACACTAAAATCAGGCATTTTTCGTTATTTCAGTTGACATCTGTTGCCAATAGCAATGAAAGTCCGACTAAATGACACGGCGCCTCATTAGGATTTCAAATCCTAATTGTTACACGTGAATTGTATGAACTTGCCGTGTCTACTCTGGGTATACATGTTTGTGATCACATCACATCACGAAGGTACGCGAACCTACTTACGACTTTATGTCAGTCGAAAACTGTGTCAAGTTCAGTGCATAAAGAGTTTTGTTAGTTTTGAGTATCGAAATCATAATAATTATATCGCACCCTCAGTGGAAAAAAAGCATAAATCGTGTTACTTTGAATTTTAGTTATTAATATTTTATTTTATTTTATTTTATTTTTCTTTATACGTACATACGTAGCGTATCGGCTGTTCCCAGACATGATCAACTTGGCCAGAGATTTAAATTATAATCAACATAAGAAGCTTAACGAAGGAACTTCAAACGTGTGAGCAATAACAATTATAATTAGCAATTACCTACATATAATATCAAGGTAATACGGTTGTTGATATAACGTCAACATTGTATGTAATTAAAAACAAGAGTAACTACTGTTAATGAATTTTAGTTAAAGTAATTAATAGTTTGTTAGTTCTTTAATGACTTTGTGTAATTTATCTTTTGAATTATATGTAAGAATTAATTTAATATCTCTTTACAGGTAGGTATGAGATAAGATCGTAATTCTATTATTTTACTTGTGATTAAAATTAATGAGAAATTTTATTTCCTTTCTAATGCTACAAGATCATTCAACCTTGTTTTTTTCGATTGGTAACGAAGTGATTTCAATTTCTTTATTTCTCTGGAAGAATAACAACCCTTAATATGTTATTCCAGATTTCATATCATGGTCCACCTTGTGTTAAATTTCATTCCATTCAATGATATTTTAAAAATATAGATACGATATGCCCTTACAAATCAACCAAAAAATCTGTTCCGAAAAGGGCTACAACACACACACACGTTTATCTTTTGTTTCACTACACCAAACACTACAACAAAGATACGCTGATTAACGCTTCCCGCCCACGTCAGACTTTTTGTAGTACAGATAATCGGGCCGATTTTTCCTCCCATATTATTTCTGACCGACTTTTTGTAGGACGTGTGCGTTGCACTATTGCTATCAGTACGTTCTATTTTTCTCGTACAAAAAATCGGTCACCGATTATCGGTCGTGGGCGGGAAGCGTTACGCCCAGTCTACAATGAATATTCGAAACGTAGTTGCGAAGGACACGTCAAATCCGGGATCGTGGGCAGCCTGCCTTATTACGAACGTAAAGAGATTATTCCGGGATCGTGGGCAGCCTGCCTTATTACGAACGTAAAGAGATTATTAATTCATTAGGTACGTATACACTAATTATTCATCGAGCTTCAATGCGTGCATTTGAGGATCTGAGCCATTATAAAGTTACAATGAAAATACAAACTTTATTTTTTAAAAACAAAGGAAAATAAAGAGACATACATATATTTGTATACGATAGGTCGCGCTTTCTTAACAAACTAAGGGACAAAATTAATGGAAATTCATTTAGATAATTAAAAAGCTGTTATATTTATGTGAATATATTTTAAAAATATTTTTGATGTTCATTCGCAAAGTTCAAATTCAAAATAACTCTTTATATGTAATGTAAACCATTGGGATGATATTAGTTTAAAATTATATCTTTGCAAGTATGCCCTCGCAATTGGTATTCATTCCTTATCCTTATATTTTTATTCAACTTTATAAATGCAGCTTTATTTACTCAACATTATTTTAAGTTTATTTATTCAGCCAGTTCAGTGTCCGAATTACACAGAGTGTTCTTGCAAGACCAAGAAGGCACAACACTGTATACAATTCCGTCTTACATTCACATCACAAACTTCGCGTGGGCGTTTTATAGTGCGCTCAGTTATTTCGGAAACAATGTAATGGACCATAAAACCTACATTTCAAACACTGATAATGTTGTTTATCTTATAGTTTGCATTTAAATAATGCAGAAAATATTACACAGTTGCTTGATACTCCTACGTTTGTGACTCTTGCAGTATAAAGGTGTTGTGACGAATCATACGAGTTGGTTTGTCTGTAATTGACGAGAGAACTTGCTTTAAAAATAATATTATTAACCTATATATTCTATTATAATTTTAATTTAAAATTATTTCAGTTATTGTATTAATTATGACATTATGTTATTGTTAATTATGTTGTGAATTATGTTATTGTATTAATTATGATATGATTGATATTGACTTAGGTGGTTTAACGTAATTTTAATTTAATTTATTTTATATGGAATTGTGTTCTGAACTAAAAAATAAATAAATAAATATAGGTGGCTATGTAGTTTATGTATTCTTTATTGATTAGTTGTACGTTGAAGTTATGAGTCACAGTAAGTATGGGCTGCATAGTTTTGAGTAATTGGCATCCAAACGTTTTATCTCTATGGATTTTGTATGGAAAATTGAGGCTTACTGTGTTTTTGCTTGACGATATTTCCAGGTTTCTGATAAATTTTAGAAATGCTCAGCTCATCTTGTAGAGCTATCTGCCCTGATTATGAATTAATATGTAACTCATTTTCGACTATAACTGTCTTACCCACAGAACACCTTTAGATGTTCTGTGGTCTTACCTTACTTTAACCACGTGATATGCAACCGACCCGTACTGTGAACATCGATAGCAGCAGTAACGTCATGTTAAGTGTATGATTGCCTATTTAATAAATAACTAAATGTGCAAACACATTCATATTTCATTGATAAGCTATACACGGGTACACTACACCTACGTGGTAGAGTCGAGTTGTCCATGATGTCATAGCGAGCGGCCTTCCCGATATGGTTCGATCAACTCGGGCACTTCACTCTCGTTCGAACGTGATATATCGGTCAGTTTACTTCACTTCCTAACACACTAGCGATATGAACAAACGAAATGCGGTATGCCAGGTTACTGAGAGTTACAGTCAACCATGGTAATGGTAATATTGGTAACTTTGAATTTTAACTTTGAACATAATTTTCCGCTGGCGCATTGCATTCCTTCCCCCTGAATACCTTTTGGAATAATATGCATACTAATAATAGTTTATATTCTAATGATACTGCTTGCGCCTCACACTCACAGCCCCACTAGTGTGGAAGAATCCTAGTGGATTCCCTGTGTCGTGAGTGCTATGGATGACACACAGAGACAACCGCCTCGCTGGGAATCGAACCCAGGACCCTTGGTGCGGCGTTCCAGCATGGTAACTATGAATATGCTGTGTCTGTAATTATACTAATTTATTCGTCGTTTTCTTATTAAGTAACTTCTTCCAATACTTTACCAGTGTATATCTTTAAAAGATTGATGGATTCAGGCCTTGCCATTTGAGGGGAGAAACCCATGTACCTGAATTAAGCATTATACTTGGATGACGTCATCCACCGGCGCCTGCAAGCCTACATAAGGCTAGATCAACTTGTTAGTTAGCAACTTATGGACAACAGGCTTTACTAATGTGGACTTAGCAAAGTCTTAATATAATGCAGATAACTTTAACATAGTTGTATAATAATTCTTTTTGCAAGTTTATTTCACTTGTTTAGTTCGTTAGTTTGTTAGCAATTATGGGTCAAATCTTGCCAACTGCCTTTTATCTACTTCCTCTCATTGTACGAAATCGAAATGGTATGACAATGCATTTTTAGGGTTCCGTAGCCAAATGGCAAAAAACGGAACCCTTATAGATTCGTCATGTCTGTCTGTCTGTCCGTCCGTATGTTACAGCCACTTTTTATGATAAGCATGCCAAGATAATACACTCAGTTTTGGCTCCAAGTGAGGGAACTTTCTTCTAAGCTCATAACCTGACTGTCACTCTGAGGGTTGGCTTCTGACAAAAGAACTCCTGAACGATGAACAGCTCAGTCACATATATATATAGTCTTAGTGCCCTACCTCACCGGGACGCCATGGCGACGTCGCCGGCGTTGTTGCCATGGCTACCGTTGGCGTCCGAAGGTAGCCAAAAGAGTAGCCATGGCTTCTCTTCAGTCAGTTCGATTTTAAAATGTCAGGAATTAACGTAGAAGAGATTGCGCTTATTTGTTACGTAAGTCGCTGGAAAATACGACAAGAAAAGAAAAAAAACAAGAAACTTTGGATTCATCGTTTTTTATCAGATCGAAGCCGATGTGGTCTTTTTTTTTAATTTATATTAAGAATTTTTAGATAATATCCTATGCACTACCCCACAAACACGGACAATTTTGAATTTTCACAATAAATTTTTCTGTATCGATACTAATTTTTCCATATATAAGTTGACCGAGCGCCTGAAATGGCGGCCGGTTGGCTACTCAGTGAGGGAGGTGCAACTTACACGTGTACATTTTACTGGCGACGTCGCCAGCTCGCCACAGTCTCCAGACTCCACATAGCGCGCTGGCAGTCATGGCGACGCTTCCAAATTTACTACGTTGCCACAGCGTCGCCAGGTGAGGTATCCGCCATACATTTCAATATAAACTGTTTGGATACGTGGCCGGCGACGTCGCCTTGGCGTCCCGGTGAGGTACCGGCCTTACTATTAATTTCATCCATCCATCCATCCATCAGCCCTTTGAGGTCCATTGCTGGACATAGGCCTCCCCTAATCTACGCCACTCAGACCGGTCCTGAGCCTTCTGAATCCAGCGGATACCCGCTGTCTTCTTCATGTCGTCGGTCCACGGCACTATTAATTTATCTAAGATATTATACGTATTTAGTATTGGGGTATTTGGCATGCAAAAAGTCACTTCCGTGACCTCCCACGCTTCACATAAGCGCACCTACGAGCCGAGTGGATAAAATATGGTAATGACACAGATGTTCAAATTATCGAAGCACGCAGCCACCAGGGACATGCAGAGCACGAAAATGACTCATCAATATTTTGGACGATACTCGATAAGCATGTAAAATGCATGTATTAAGTAAGTAGGGACAGGGTAAGTTAAGTACACTAAATCATTGACTTCAACCCACTGATGGCCCGCTACTGAGCATGAGTATGAGTAGCGCTTGTAAAAGTGCATGTATTAAGTACGGCAAGTTAAGTACACCAAATCATTGACTTCAACCCATTGATCCGCTACTGAGCGTGAATCTCTCCTCTTGATGTGACCTAGACCTAATAACAGAACTCTATTATACTGTATCGGGGCCAACCCATGTGTCGAAATTTTTTATGCCAACCAAGGGCTCGGGCGTGGCTTAAACACCGTTATCTTACGATAACAACCGAGACTGACGGTTTTACGTGCCCTCCGAAGCACGCAAGCGCTCAAGGAACCTTTTGCTAGTAGCGGTCACCCACCACCAAATCATTACTTCTAGATATTTTTAAAGAGCCTTTAAACGAGCAATGGCCGATGGTAACTGTCATCATCGCCCATGGACAATAGTACCACCAAAAGCATCATCGACGCGTTGCTGTAATACCACTGATGTCCATAGATGGCGGTGAACACCTATAGAGCTTCTTCACACTAGTGTTCGTCTAGCGTAGGCGTTCGATGACGCTATGCGCAGAGCAGACGCAAGCTGTCTTGTCCAGCGTAGGCGTTCGATGAACGTATGCGCAGCGCAGACGCCCGGGCCCGCGCCGCGTCAACGCCGAACGTCATTTCATCGAACGCCTACACTGGGTAAACGCTAGTGTGAAGGAGCTCATAATCAAGTACTTTGTCAGCTTTTGACATAAAAAAGGTATTTCACGACTTCTTCAACGAATCCAAAAAGAGGTTACGTATCCATTTCAACCGCGCTAGTTAAAGTTCATAAAAACATAACTCACGGTTTGTCGCAGAACGTGGTTTATCTCTTAAAAAATTAACTAACTGTACTCGTTGCTATTATTGTAAATGATTAAGAGATTACGGTACAAGTAACTGTAGTTGAATAAAAAGCTTCTTATTTCACCGCGAACTGTATTACGTTGTAAGGTAATGTCTTAATTAATTAAGGGCTTTGAGTAGCTATGTTGATGTCAATTCAATGTCAAAATGTTGCTAAGTGTGGGAATAGTGTATGAAGACAAGGTACGCATTAATGTGTGGGCAAAACATTAAACACTGGGTTAAAATGTTTGTAGTAAAAACAAAGAACGCCTTTGACAAAACATACTTTTAAGGTCGCTGCATACGTAACGTGGACGGGACGGGTACGTGACGTGGACGAGGCATAAATGTACGTGCGTGCCCCGTTCCCGTCCCGTCCGTGCCTCCGTGGTGTATTCGCTATCGTTTACATTAAAAATGTTTCCAAAACTTCACGTCCCGTCCCGTCCCCGTCCCGTCCCGTCCCCGTCCCATCCCGTCCCCGTCCCGTCCCCGTCCCATCCCGTCCCCGTCCCGTCCACGTTACTGTTTGCATCGACTTTAAATTCGTTTGTTTATTGACATGTTTTGTCGTTGACTTTATATACTTTATTTTATCAGACCGGGATGAAATGCATACCACGAGCATCGGAGGTTGTCCTGGAATTAATAGATGAAACCTCTTACGCCGAAAGATGAGTTTATCACATCTCCGCGCTGAAAAAAGCCTAGGTACTTGTCAATTTTCATTAATTTTCACATCGATGGAGACATGTGTAGATCTCCCACTTGCGCCATTGTAATCGGTCTCATCTAGTAAGGATAAAGACTAATTGATGGATGAACACTTGTGTTCAAATCACTAGAGATTCGCCCATCAACATTTGTATCCTCAGTTAAACATAGGCATAACTTAATTGACACCAACTGAACCTAAGCTCGATCTTCTTAATTCATCTTTTGGTCATTACTTCATCATTTGCTAGAGTTTTACGAAGCCCAAAATCCGTAACACTAAACATAATTATAGTAGCCTCAAAGATATTGATACCAGACATTAATCGTATTTACTCAAATGGTTCTCAGTCAAAGCTTTGCCTGCAGGCTACTTAGCCGTAATTCTTGAAACGTACAAACGGTTCGAGGTAAAATATTGCGTAACGTTACCTGGGGTCGCAATTTGAGTGTACAGGGCTACTTATCTAATCTACCTGCAGCATTAGAACCGATAGTTTATTATGGAGTTCATTCTACCATTCTAAACGACTTAGCAATGATATAAAGTTTAATGTATTATGGTTAAGGTTTTTAAGTCTGAGTTAGCAAATCAAAGTTGATCATAGTTTTTGCAACTGTCGCGATGTTGCTGTACACATACCTAATTGTGAGTACCGGTTGTGTAAGCAGTAAAAATATACATTCAAAGATGATCTCATAATATCGTTTTAAAGTCATATTACTTCGTATACGTAATTAATTACCGAATGTGAATCTGAGGCTCTTATCTGAGAATAGAAGCGCGATAAACATCACTGTTGTGTGTTGTGCCATTAAAGTTTAACAAATTCTGGCTGTGCGCATCTCCTTTTGCTAAAATGTTTTTGTCACCACTAAAATAAGTGAAATATATATACTTGGCTCCAGAATGACTTCGGAAGTGGTATTTTAACTACTGACAAACCACAACGATTTGTCAAACAAACAGTCATAAAACAGCGAGAAAAATACGTTGAAGATAGATTGAATGTTCTCATGTCGTATGATATGATAGTTAACCTGCGGCCGCATTTAAATATAGATGGTGAGTATTTCAACATAGTTTTGCATATTTTTTCTTGATTTAAGTATATTCAAACTAGTGAAATACCAGATGTGGAAAATGAAAGGTAGTATGACCGGTTTTTATCTTGTTTTTATAATAATATGAGTTACTATTGAAATAATGTTCGAATAATAATCAAGCTCCTCTTTTACGAGAAGGGTCATGATCAAAATTCACCATGCTGGCCAAATGCGAACTGGTTGACTTGATATTAGAACATGGAGAGCAGAAGAGAACAGAGCACTACAGAGCAGTGAATAGAGAGCTACTCTAAGACATGCTTTCGTATTTAAACAAATATGAACAATTAAAAAAATGGAAGTAAATCAGAATTCTTCTCAACTCTACTTTTCACAGAAAGATAAGATCCGCGCCAAAAAAGTTTTTTGATATACCTACTAAAAATATTAAGATTTTTTTTATTAGTTAAATTTTATTCAAACTAATACACAATAACAACTTTGTCGTCTATTTGTAGGTACTTAAGTTATATTTTACGTCACAAAGCCGTGGAAAACTTTGAGAATATTCAATTTAATGTCCAGTGTAGCCATTCTAACAATATTTTACCCATTGTAGTGACTAGTGTTTTTGTTGCCATTTGTCGCCAATTTCGTGACACAAAATGTAGGTACCTACCTGTACCTGTCCTTGTCAAGGTTTCATGCTGTGAAATATTTTATGCGTCGTGTTAAATGCTGATAACTATAAAATGTCTCTTGCAGTCAAGTTATGAATCATAGTATCCGTAACCAAAGTATCAGATATTTAAAATAGGAAAGCGTCTCGACTTACTAAGCTAGTAACGCACTCACCATCTTGGACTTATCGCCATTTATTTAGTGTGTCAAATGGGATTATTGTCAAGAATTACCTAAATTATTTTATGACAATAATCTAAATTTTACTAACAAAAAATAACCGACTTCAAAGTCTCAAAAATGCTTGTCAGATCTCGTTCAGATTTATGTGGGACCGCATGACAAGTACTAACAAAACCGACTTCAAAGTTACTCAAAAACTACTTGTCAGATCTCGTTAAAATTTATGTGGGATCACATGACAAGCACCTGCTTTCGATTAAAAAAAGAATCATCAAAATCGGTTCGCCCAGTCCAAAGTTCTGAGGTAACAAACATAAAAAAAAATACAATTGAATTGAGAACCTTTTTTTGAAGTCGGTTAAAAAAACAATGTAATGTAAAAAATTGGGTAGAATCGAAGTCCAACAAATTACGATACACTGCTTATTTACATCGTGTTTGCAATAAAACCTATAATTCTCTCAGATACCTACATATCTCTGAAATATCCACCTAATATTCATAAAGGAAGCAAGCCATCATTAACTGTCGGATGGATATCTAGATTACTTTTATATCCGTATCCATCGTTTAAGATCCAGATATTTTTACAACATTAACATCCTTGGTCCTTAATCTATTTACGTACAGCCGTACAGATAAATTGCATTAGATGTAAAATGAACAAGAAATCTTTCATAATTATTCTGATAATTTGCACACTAAGTAATACTAACTATATCACAACATTTTCGATTTATTACTACAAAACGTTTCAAGCTAATGATGGGTACATGTTAAGTACCTGTAGCGAGATAGACTTCTACTTACCAAACTATAGACACTGCTTACCTTTTTTTAAAAAAGTTAGACACAATTTAATAGGTACTTTTATCTACCTAGATCTACACATAAAAAATCTTTAAAAAGTTTGTTTGTGTTTTAGTATCGCGTACCTAAATAACTACATGATATGTATAAGCACTCGAAAAAACACAGTTATTTTGAAATCACAGACAGACACTTCAATTTTATTTATGTGTATGAAACAAAAGAATTCTCTTACCATTAGTAATAACATCAGTAGTCATTGATTGCAGGTTTTTTTTTCGGAGTCATCTCATTCAAATATCCAATGCTGTATGCCAGCAGGCAAACTAAACTACTATAATTTCGTAGTAATTAGTGCGCCTTGGGTGACTTGTTAATGTGTACAAAAAAATGAAGTAGCACTGTTAAAACTATTTAGTAAAGACGGGACGATTACGACACGATCTTTGTTTCATAAAACGGATCATTGCATGATTTAAAATTTAACTCGTGAGGGATTCACGCAGTTAAATGGACCGTGGTCAGACTAAACTGCAGAGCAGGAGACCCTTGACAGAACACATTGGTTGCATTAGAAAAGATGGGATTTTTTTTATGGAAATAGCCGGCAAACGAGCTGACAATCCACTTGATGGTAAGTGGATATCGTTGCCCATGGACATCAGCAACACTAAAGGCATCCGTAGACAAACGTGGCAGCAGACATAACTGATAGAATTAGCTGGCTGAAGTGGCAATGGAAGTGGTAATGGACGTACTTGAAAGGGCCAACTGCAGCCATTGGGGATAACATAATTATGTCCTTGAATGAGTTCGGAAAAGGAGCCTATACATATTACGCCGTCCGATCAGGTAGACTGACGACCAAAGAAGAATCCGTTGGATTCAGAAGGCTCAGGATCGGTCAGAGTTGCGCAAGGTAGAGGAGGTCTATGTCCAGTAATTAAAATTTGGCTTGAGAGCCAGTTCTTTCTTTCTTTTTCTTCTATCTTTCTTGGCCGGCAACGCATCAGTGATACTGATGTTCATGAGCGACGATAGCCACTTACCATCAGGTGGATCGTCAGCTCGTTTGCCGGCTATTTGCATAAAAAAACTACAAAGGTTGTTGAATGAAGAATGGATGGATGTTGGAATTTACCTTATAAGTGCATTTTAAGGTAATCGTCTTGTTCCAAATATGTTAATGATTTTAGTGTGACTCTCCTACAAAATGACCAAAAGAATATAGGTTCGTTAGGCTCCAACATGCACTTAGCTGCGTAATTAACTATTATTTAGTTTATCATATGTGGTTTAATGTACATAATTGCTAGCTAAATATGCAGGGAAAATTAAATGTCAAACGTATCCAAATTAGTTTAATGAGTGTAATTAAAACGAGTTCTGTGCTAAAGGCTATAAAAAATCTAGGGTGAGTTACTAATTCACATTTAAGGGCACTTAACGAGTTGGTCTCTAATATGATTTTATTATTACTATATTTAATTTATATTTCAAATGCGCAAAAATATATACAGTGCTAGTAAAATTAAGATAAATTTAGTAAATTAATACATTGATGACTTTTCTTCTTAAACATTCCAATTCATATGATGGTTGGAATTCATAGATCCATAATCTTAATTTAATTTCATTGCCCGTATGAATATCTTGTGCATTCTTAATAATCTACTGTGAAGAACATTCTACAAACGACAAAAATCAAGTTCCCTCCGATCACTAATAAATAACGTGATCAAAGATGTCCTCGAACATAAAACGAATCATCAATAATAATCGGTGTAAAACCTATTCATAAATGTACAATATTAATTATTTATCCATAGTAATTACTATATCAACATAATGTAATGCCGAAGTTGTCAATAATTGTTTTAACAAGTGTGTAATAAATATACATGATAATCAAATTTTAGTTTTAGTGGCGTAAACTGACTTTCGAAATATGTTTACATCAAACCAAATTCAAATAAAATAATTGATTTTGATATTGAGTGTTCCGAACAGTGTCATTTAGGCCGGTACCTCACCGGGACGCCATGGCGACGTCGCCGGCCACGTATCCAAACAGTTTATATTGAAATGTATGGCGGATACCTCACCTGGCGACGCTGTGGCAACGTAGAAAATTCGGAAGCGTAGCCATAACTGCCAGCGCGCTATGTGGAGACTGGAGACTGTGGCGCGCTGGCGACGTCGCCAGTAAAATGTATGCGTGTAGGTTACACCTCCCTCACTGAGTAGCCAACCGGCCGCCATTTCGGGCGCTTGGTCAACTTATGTATGGAAAAATTTGTTTCGATACAGAAAAAATTATTGTGAAAATTCAAAATTGTCCGTGTTTGTGGGATAGTGCATTGGATATTTTATAAAAATTCTTAATATAGATTAATAAAAACACCACATCGGCTTCGATTGATAAAAAACGATGAATCCAAAGTTTGTTCATTTTTTTTCTTTTCTTGTAGTATTTTTAAGCGACGTACGTAACAAATAAGTGCGATCTCTTCTACGTCCATTCTTGACATCATAATCGAACTGAGTGAAGAGAAGCCATGGCTACTCTTTTGGCTACCTTCGGACGCCAACGGTAGCCATGGCAACTACGCCGGCGACGTCGCCATGGCGCCCCGGTGAGGTAGGGCACTTAGGCCTGTACCTCACCGGGACGCCATGGCGACGTCGCCGGCAACGTATCCAAACAGTTTATATTGAAATGTATGGCGCATACCTCACCTGGCGACGGTGCGGCAACGTCGCGAATTTGGAAGCGTAGCCATGACTGCCAGCGCGGATGTGGAGACTGGAGACTGTGGCGCGCTGGCGACGTCGCCAGTAAAATGTATGCGTGTAGGTTACACCTCCCTCACTGAGTAGCCAACCGGCCGCCATTTCGGGCGCTTGGTCAACTTATGTATGGAAAAATTTGTTTCGATACAGAAAAATTTATTGTGAAAATTCAAAATTGTCCGTGTTTGTGGGATAGTGCATTGGATATTTTATAAAAATTCTTAATATAGATTAATAAAAACACCACATCGGCTTCGATTTGATAAAAAACGATGAATCCAAAGTTTGTTCCTTTTTTTTTCTTTTCTTGTAGTATTTTTAAGCGACGTACGTAACAAATAAGTGCGATCTCTTCTACGTCCATTCTTGACATCATAATCGAACTGAGTGAAGAGAAGCCATGGCTACTCTTTTGGCTACCTTCGGACGCCAACGGTAGCCATGGCAACTACGCCGGCGACGTCGCCATGGCGCCCCGGTGAGGTAGGGCACAACGCAACGGAACCACAACGCAACTCAGTTATTTCAGTGTGCGATAGAACAGGCGTAGTTGAGTGTAAAAGACCCTATTGTTCGTCTTGGGAGGTTTTTATATGATTTTGTTTACTTTTTGGTGCGTTGGCGTCAGGCATTGGGGCTATTAAAATTTAACTAGTAAACGGTATTCAATGTTCATTTCTGTTCAACGTACGCCTCACATACCATCTTAAATGTTACGAGCAATGAATAATGCTATCATTAACAAATTATGAACAGAATTCTCTGATGTTTACAGTCTTGTAAAAAACAAGTTCGTAAAAAATACATTATTTTTTTCTGGAAATAAAGCGTATTGTTTACAACTGTAAAGTTGTAAGCATATAATTTAACAAGGGGATGTGAGCCTGCAGTGCCCCAGCCTGCCTGAATTTAAACGCTTTTATTTAGTCTTTTATTAAATGGTTTCAAATATTGTGGTAGCTGTTTCAACTTCTACTGAACTGCTTCTTAAGTAATTTTAATGATACATAGGTATCAATTTCATTACAACGGTCAGAAAATATTCATTAATAAGGTCATAATGAAATAATGGACAGTGGAACTCTTCAACCATTATTACATGGATAATATTATCGATATTATTTATTATTATGTCATTAATACTATTATTGTTTTTCTGTGATGCCTGCCTGGTTAGATGCCACTCTTGCAGGAGTCAGCCGCCAAACGACGCGTCGTGTTCGTGGGAGCTTGAGAGCCAGTTCTTTCTTTCTTGTTCGCTCCTTCTTGGCCGACAAAGCATCAGCGATGCCTTTGGTATCGCTGATATCCATGGGCGATGATAGCCACTTACTATCAGGTGGATCGTCAGCTCGTTTGTCAGCTATTTCCACAAAAAATACAAATATGGTCAAAAAGCTCGTTTGGTTTTGACGAGTAACATACAATATTGTTTTCGGTGACAAGTTATTTTAGTTACTATTTATTATTTAGTAATAGTAATAAATGCGAACTGACTATAAATGTTATAGTACGTGTCAAGGAACGACGTGATTACGATTGCGTAATAACGCCTTCTCATATCTTCTAATAGGATGACGATTATAAAACTACTCATAACGTTTCGCATTTAAATCGCATCGGAATTAAGATTTATCGAGTGGTGCGGCCGTTTTTGCGTTAGCTAATGGAAAGTTGCACAACCGGTTTGGGTTTCGGATTTATGTCGCCTTTTGGCACACATTTGCATAATTCGATTGTCTAATACAACCTTAATAGAGTATTTCGGCATTGATATGATATTCGGCGTGGTCGTCGGGTATAAAAAATACGTAATAATATTAAACGTTTACGTTACACCCTCGCAATAAGATTCCATGGAGTTCCGGCATGGTCACACATGTTTTTACTTTGATTGTACTTTTTTCTATGTCTTTTCCAGCTGTCAAATTAATCTGGCTAACGGGAAAAAAATCCCGTTGGCCAGACTAGTCTGACCATCAATCTGACCACTGGGAAACACTGAATATCTGCCCTGGGCGTCGAACCCAAGACCCAATGGTCAGCTAGCGATTACAAACTCATGGTTCAAGCATAGTCCAGTTCACAGTAGTATAAGTAATATTACACTAAATAAGTCACATTAGATGAATTACCCTAGTTGGTATAGCCATTGAGAATTTAAGACTCGCGAGATAATTTCCGTCTAGCAGAGTTAGAAAATACCATCTAGTCTGAACCTAGAACTTAGCAATAATAAATTGTAGTTTGCAACGAATCAGTAATAAGTGCAGAGATAAAATCAATAACTATTACGCGTTCATTATATCGGAGATAAATTGGCAATACATTTGAAACTGTATCAACTGGAAACCGTTTTCAATCTCGCTGGATGACCACTGTAGGGTACCGTTGACCATTACCGCCATCGTTCGTTGTAAATAAGGATTTATTAAGGAACTTCTTTATAAATACTAGTGTTTTGTGAAACTTAAAAATGTAAGGTAGAGAGTTTGATGTGAAACGAGTCAGTAAGAATATAATTTTTGGTAATTATACTCGTTTAACTTAATTTTCTAAGTTAACAAAGAATTTTTATACAATGAAAAAGACACAATAAAATTATGAAATGCTTGATAAAACCGATCTATTTCTGGTGCATTTTCAAAGCCAAGGCGACCAGTACAATAAAGATAAACTTTGATTGTCAATAAAGACAAGATATTGAATAACGCAATTCAATTCAGAATCAGACGATTGATATTAAACGAATCCTAGGTCGTTAAAGTCCTCGATCGTTACAGTTAAACGCTCGTAGTGACGCGTACCCTGGAGCGGGTAATGAGCCGGTAATCCGTGGTCACCTTGCCCACTGCCAACCGTGGCCACCAGGTGGCGTGGTCGGTGGCCAGGTGGTGGCGGCGACCCGGAACGAGCCAACGCACAGTGTCAAATTTTGGCTTAGTTGCGGTCATGTATAGTTTATGTGTTTAATTGATAGCTGTAACTATTTTAAAGAATTGACAAAGACACTGAAGCTTTTTTTTAAATTATTTTCTGAGTTTATGTGATTATCGAGAAAAACCCATAGAAATCATAGAAATGCAATATAATTTTTTTTGTACATTATTTTAGTATAAATAAAATATGTTCTCATAACAGAAGTTCATATCTATAACCTAGCCAAAAACTACAAAAAAAAACACGCTAAGTTATGGCACAATTAATGTTTTTACCAAAAATGAATTTTTTTTTTTGTGGGACGGTTTCTTAAGGGTCGCATTTTATTTTTGAATGGAAATAATCTACATGTAATAACGTATCTGTGTAAAAAATATTGGCTGATAAAAATAAAGGGGTGACAAGATATGAATTTTTGAAAGTTTTGTTAAGGGTTGTCACTTTTCTATGAAAATTTAATTACCATATTGATATTAATTTATATCGTTATTTCGGTTTATATTGTAATAATAATAGTAATATGTATAATAATAATATAATAATATTAAAGGTTGATTTTTTTTAATCAAAATTTAATATAAAAAAGTCACATTTTTTTGTTTTAAAAACAAAAACTTTGTCTTAAAATTTATGATACGCAATATAACGTTGCGTCAAGTCTTTTCACACGAAAAGATCTTCGATGAAGAACATTGAGTGGTATTGGGAAGGGGTCCGCCCTCGTGAAGCTTACGCTAAAACCCAATATCAGTACTCAATGTCCGGAGAAGCGGTGGCGAGGCGTCATGGAGCCGGCAAAGACCCATGGCGCTGCTTTGCCTCAGGAGATATTGACCCATTCTCCTGGGGATGTCATATCGGGCCTCGACCGAGTGACTTAATGTTAGAGGGGCATGAGTGCGCCAACCCTCATGTTGGTCAGCGAGTGGCAGAAATAATTAAATTGACTCATCTTGACTTGTTCAAGTTATTGGAAAACAGTGCTCATTTACGAGGACCGAAATAACGACCTCTGGACATTCCCGAAAACGAGAGAACAACAATAGTTTTAAATGCAATTTACCCTAAAGGTATTTGGTAGTTTTTAATAATTATTTATAAAGTACCTTTTGCCTTTGACTTCGTCCTCGTGGAGTACAATAATTTGACCATTTTAGAAATTTTAATCTCCATATCAAACTTCGTCTTAATCGATTCAGCGGTTATTGATGTCCCATATAAACTTCACCCCCCTTTTCACCCTCCTTAAAGGATGATTTCTGGGATAAAACTATCCCATAGGATAGTTTTATAAAAGACATATCTTTTCCCGGAACTCAAACTGTCTATATACCAAAGTTCATCTAAATCGGTTTAGCGGTCTAAGCGTGAAGAGGTAAGACACACATTCGCATTTATAATATTAGTACCTAGGATAGCTGACCGACAGATGTTAAGATTTCTGAAATTATCCAAATTTCTGCGTATTTTTTTTATTTTTTCTTTCCGTAAAAAATATAAATGAAATTGCTCAAATCGTTCTCATGTTATGGCGTGACGTGACCAAGTGAAACGAAGTTTGTTTATATATACATAAATTTATTTTTATGATTACTTTTAGACAACCCTATTTCCATAGAAATTTCTAAAATACTTAGAAACGCTTTATCTCTCTACCCCTTTTATTGTAATTTTTAAATTTTTAGGACATTATAAAGAACAATATTGTGCATATTTATAATGAAGAATAAAATGCGACCGCAACAAGATTAAATTAAAAATCAATAAAAAGTGGAAATAAAAAAATCTTAAATATGTCTTATAATATTACAGCTACATTTCCTATTTTTTTAGTATGAATAGATAATACAATGTTACATTATTTAAGATACTAACAAAAACAAAAACAATTATATTTTAGGAATAAAAAAATAATTAAATTTTCCTTGAGGTCATTGATCTTTCACACAAAAAATTATTTCTCTTAAAGTATACAGAAATTTACTGTGGGAATTTTTATCAATTGTTTGCCACATTAATCTCTTTCGAAAAAACAGATAAACTATACATGACCGCAACTAAGCCAAAATTTGACACTGTGCAACGGTATCTGTTGACACTGAGTCTGGGCTACGATTTATACGAATTGAGGCGGATAATCTTGGAATTGCGAGACAAATGTTTTTGTAGTAATGTTGGAATTGGGATATAACTATGTTGGTCCCAATTGCCTTATCAGTAACTGTCAGTTGGTACTGAAAATTTTTAAATGATTTATTTTATAAACTCTGTGCTGTTTCATAAACACAGTGTACATATACTCTCTTTAGCAGTGTTCACCATCATTGTAAATAAATCCTTAAGGATTTCTAAAAATTTCTCGTGAATAGTGAATAGGTATTGGTAGGTGCGTGAAAATACGAATTTTTAAACATTTGAAAAGCTAATACATTCAGTCTCCTTAATTATCTAGCACCTTTCTATGCTTATAAATTAATGCACGAGGTTCGATTTCGGTAGTCTTGGGATGACATTTTTATAAATTAAAAAATTAATCTACGGAAACCTAAAAAGGATCACACAATGCATAAAATTACGACATATGTATTAGGTATATATTTTCTACGGAGTTAATTATTTTTCTATTACAATAACATTACAATATTTCAATAATCATCAGGATTCATTCAGGAACAATCATCGATAAACACTCTTGTGGTTACTTGATTTGCTAAATGACGTTCAATGTTTTCCCGCCAAAGTTATGTCCGCTAGTGATGTAAGTGATGTAACAGATTTTTACTCGATAACGGTACAACAATCAAAATATAATTATCTTTTATTTATTGTTGTTTAGTTGTAACTAAAACTCAAATTTTAGTTACGAATACATATACAGCAATTTAAATGTTAAGTTTGAAATATAAGTACGGGCAGTAAAATAGATATTTTATATTTGCACAAATTGCAAAGCATAATAATATAAGGTACCTCCCTACCTATTTAAAAGAGGCACAGATCGCAGCTTAAACATTGAAAAATAATGAAATAAATGTAAAGTGAAGCACTAAAACGTAAGGACTACAAAATAGCCCAAGTTATTGGATATTATAATTTTGCGCAATTCAACACCGAGTTGAGAAAATTATGAAAACAAAGTGTCCTTGCATATGTGAGTAGTAGAATGTTGTATTTTGCCACCTGGTTTGAATGTATGCAACAAAAGTGCCAAAATAATCTGATCCATGACCCAAATAATGCTTTTAATTACCAACCAGCTCGCATTAACGTAAACAGTACCAACATCAATAACAACTTTCTGTACCCATAAATATTCCACCTCGAAACACCTACGCAATATCATATCCATTCAAACAATTTAATACCTCACATAATGAAAATTCCGCGTTAATGTCTTTTCTACCAATCGTATCAAATGTTATCTCGGTGTGATAATCAAAAACAAAACAAAACGCCTATTGACGTAGACATCGCCAAAAACTGGATTACTTAGTACAAAAACTGATATCCTTGAAACAAGGCAACAACCTACGGTTTCATAAATTACGAAACCTCGGATCTCGTCTGTTTTGCATGGATAAATCAGCGCAAAGCGGAGCATTTATATTCTCTGCAATAAACAAGAAGAAGTCGCGTGCAACCGTTTTTCTAACGCACAATAAACAATAGGCGAGAAGGTCAGGATCGCGATCGAAAACGGTATTAATCTGATATCGTTTGCATGAAAAAAATCAATAATCAGTTTGAGACGCGATCAAGCTTACGACTTACCTCGATAATCCGGATAAAATTTGACAGCTGGCGTACGTCAACAAAGCAAACAATAAGCACTTGTCGATTGCAAATCTCAACTTTATTTGAAAAAAAAAAAAAAAATAACGTCACTCACTAGAACTGTCACTTCACTGATTGGAATTGTGTAATCGATTTTTGAATGTTCGAAAGTTCACTATCGAAGTTTATCGTTTTAAATTAAGAACTCGGTATTCGCCGTCGGCGCATGCGTACGGAATCGCGCGCAACACTGACTGAACGCCGGTCGGCCATTTTCTTGCCGCGTGGTGGGAGCGAGCGCAGAAATAGGAAATAAATGGAAAAGAATTACAGTAGGCTGTATAGAACGGGAGGCTACAATGCGGTAATTATCGGTACAGAAAACGGTACGGTTGTTGCAAGCCTCAAATGACCGATTAGCGAGACAGATTTCCGATGAGAATAGATTTGAAAAGTTATCATCGCTGATCTGCAATATTTTATCAGTTCATTGCATCGACAGAAATGAAATAGATGGAACTGTTATTTCAATTAACTATCAATTAAAAAGAGGCTTTATTTTATAATAACAAATCGTTTTGATTTTCTGTTTTTTTTCCGAGTTGTAATAGTTATTCTATTATTTACTACGTGACTTCTCAATTAATAGACCACAATCAGATCATTTTGAACTCATTACAGGGATACTAACAACAGATGACTAAGGATTAGACGACGATAAAGAATTTTATTGAATTTTATTGTTTGTTACGTATTATTTGCAATATATTGAATACTGAAACGAAAATCTATATCATCATTGTTAAACCAAAATCTGCTATTTATATGAAACCAATCGTAGGCGCACATGAGAGCATCGTTACCTCTCGCTATATTAGTCCGTCCGTCCGTCCGTCTGTCCGCAGCGTAGAGGAAAGACTCTAGAGCTAGAAAACTGTAATTTAAGATGAATAATATTTATTATATGACCAGCAGTGGACCTCCAAAGGCTAATGGATGGATGGATACATATTTATTACGTCAACAAAGCGGTAGAATAGAATCTTTAAAAAAATGTTTTCCTCCTCTAGGCGTGAAGTGGGGATGAATTTTATTTTTTAAGAATTGTGTGGGATATCGTTGAAACCTTTTTTTTTAAATCAGGGGCCCGTTTGGGAAAAATTCGGCTTTTAACTGCCAATTATGATTAGAATCAAATGTCTCCCACTGCTAGCTAAACGGTTGGAGTTGGACAAGTGAAAAAATTACAAAAACAGGTTATATGATGAATTTACAAGGAAAACTATCACAGGTATGTTAGCATAAGTTAAACTGGAATTATCTGAATTTTACCAAGAAAAAAATAACCGACTTCAAAATAACTCAAAAACTACTCGTCAGATCTAGTTCTTTAAGTGGGACCACATGACAAGCACCAGAAAAAAATTAGAAAAAAATGATATTAGAAACCTCAATATCATTTTTGAAGACCTATTCATAGATACCCCACATGCCCCACACGTATGGGTTTGATGAAAAAAAAATTTTTGAGTTTCAGTTCTAAGTATGGGGAACCCCCAAAATTTATTGTTTTTTTTTCTATTTTTGTGTGAAAATCTTAATGCGGTTCACAGAATACATCTACTTACCAAGTTTCAACAGTGTAGTTCCTATAGTTTCGGAAAAAAGTGGCTGTGACACACGGACGGACGGACAGACAGACAGACATGACGAATCTATAAGGGTTCCGTTTTTTGCCATTTGGCTACGGAACCCTAAAAATACAGTCGAATTTATAACCTCCTCCTTTTTTTGAAGTCGGTTAAAAAGGTTAGGATACTTTCCTGAAGTAAAATTTATTTATTCCTAAGAGATGACAGGAATAATTTAGTACGAAAATTTTAGGAATTAATCTTTGATTCAATTTATGTATCACTTTTAACTGCTCTTGCGCCGCTTCGGTAATATCAACTCTCGAATAAAATATTAAAATTTCTGATTTGATATATCGATTTGTGACCCGATTTAAATAAAACAAATACTAAATGTTAACCCAAGTTTACTACAGTAATATCAGTGATAATTGCGTTCAAATCGATTAAGCCGTTTCTGAAATAAGCCGGAACAAATGCTATTTTGACATAAACATCACTTTTTAAACGATCATTGAAAAGGTTACAAAACGAAAATGCGCGCTGACTTCGAGTTTACAAATAAAGAAATCCAAAATTTATTGAACTTGCGGCTGCTTTGAAGGTAAAATTTTAAAGTATTCAATTAGTATTTGTATTTTATTAGTAGATGATTAAAATTCTTATTTATTCATATTATATAAAATGTCATTAATTGGCTATTAGACAATTTTTGGAAAAGTATTTTAAAATTTTCGTAGGTTTATTTTATACCTCTTACAATATTTATTTTTTCAAAAAAGTGTTATTTAGTAGGAATAAAAATAACTTTTAATCCATTAATTTGAAATTCGCGCGAAAATAGTCTGCCATCTGTCACTTGCTGGCTGTGGCGTCACATTTCAAATAACAACAGTTTATGCTCTAACTCTGAAGATATTTTATGTGAAAAACTTACACCTTTTTCACTGGAATTGTGAAAATGACAAGCTACAAGACATGTGCAGTGCCTATGTGTAGAAGTACTACAATTAAATTTCCTAACAAATTGTTTATACACGTTCCTAAATGCCTTCAACGTCGAAAACAGTGGACCTTACAATTAGCACGTCGAGAACAACAGTTAACATCTGATAAATCTGCAATATTCTTTTGCGAGGACCACTTTGATGTAAGTATTTGGAAGAAATCAACTTAGCCTCTGATTTACTAAAAAAACAAATTAAACCTAACCTAATATTGTTCATAAACATAACCTATAAGTAATTTAAAATCATTAGTAATATGGTGTCGTTAAGGGGACGTTGAGGAAAAACTTACAAAAAAATCTCCCTGTGACCACTTAGCAAGACTGACCAATTTTACTTTATTAATTTCAGTACTTACAAGGAGGTTTTTGCTTTCCGAAACTCGGTAGAGCAAAAGTCAGGGTTACACGCAAAGAAATTTGCGACCATCAATGAATCAACTTTAGGCAAATTCGCACTGTCAGCTTTTGTATAGCCTGACTCCACTTTACAAAACCTCTCAAAAGCAAAAATCAAAATATATATTATTAATTTTCTCAGTAAATTGCACACGATAATCGATGTAGTTAGTAGTACACAACGCTATATTTTTGGAAGTGTGACGTCATAGCATGCTCAATCATGGCCGCCCGCGTTTCGGTTCTCGTGTCCACAGGTAAAAAAACTCAAATCTATTTTTCAAAAATAAAAATATTTACAATTTATTTTCATGCAAAAAATGTATTGTTTAATTAATGTTAACCAATATGCAACCATATTTAACACATTTCATATTTTACCGTGACAACTGTCAAATAGCCAATTTTAGAGAACAATATTATATTTTTGGCAGTTTGATATTAATCTGACAAATGAAACTATCTTCAGCTTGGAAACGTATGACCTAATCCCATAATCCCAAATTGAGACAAAAGCGGCGCAAATAATTTGGAAATGGTACAATTAAAAATAATTAAACAAAAAAATTTCATGAAAAACATGCAACCATACATTTTCCAAGATACCTCATTCCATTCTGAAAAGGCATAGTGCGTGTCATGGCGATATTTCAGAACAAAATGAAAAGGTGTTATGGGATCCCTACCTAAATCCCTACCTGATAAAAAAAATCAACAGGAAATTAATGACATTTTGGCGAGTAATTATACTTGTACATGTACATCATTCTTAGTATTCTTACTGAATAAAAGAAGAGCACGATTTCATATTATTTTTAACAGCCCTTAACAATTCGTATCGTATACACCGCATTCCGCTGATTTAAAATTTTATATTCAATCCAAAAATTATTGGTACTTATAGCTTGTAGAGTAATAGCTTGTAGAGTTAAAGCTTGCAGAGTTTTAGCTTGTAGAGTTATAGTATGTAGAGTTAAAGCTTGCAGAGTTTTATCTTGTAGCGTTATAGCTTGTAGAGTTAAAGCTTACAGAGTTTCAGCTTGAAGAGTAAAAGCTTGCAGAGTTTTAGCTTGTAGAGTTAAAGCTTGTAGCGTTATAGCTTGTAGAGTAATAGCTTGTAAAGTTATAGTTTGTAGAGTTATAGCTTGTAGAGTTAAAGCTTGTAGCGTTATAGCTTGTAGAGTAATAGCTTGTAGAGTAACAGCTTGTAGAGTAATATCTTGTAGAGTAATATCTTTTAGAGTTATAGCTTGTTGAGTTATAGCTTGTAGAGTTATAGCTTGTAGAGTTATAGTTTGTAGGGTTATAGCTTGCAGAGTTATAGCTTGTAGAGTTATAGTATGTAGAGTTATAACTTGTAGAGTTATAGCTTGTAGAGTTATAGCTTGTAGATTTTCAGATTTTAGAATTTTAGCTTGTCGAGTAATAACTTATAGCTTGTAGCTGGACGGCAACGCATCAGTGATGCTTTTGGTGTTGCTGATGTCCATGGGCGACGATAGCCACTTACCATCAGGTGGATCGTCAACGCGATTACCGGCTACTTCCATAAAAAAAGTTAAAGTTAGTAGAGTTAAAGGTTGTAGAGTTAATTAATGGTTGTACAATCAGGTTTTAATGGGGTCGTCAGGATGTTGGCTTTTCTAAAGATTTGATACTTCTTTAAGTACGTTTTGTAAGTTTTGGCAGCATGATTTACAAGAAATATTTGTATAATAAACTTATGAAGTACCTTTTAAATTTCTAGTGCCTGAGAAAACATAATTAGTTAGATGAGTGGACTTGATATTGCTATTATGTTCTGGCAGGCGTACAGTGTTATGCCGGAGCAGAATGTAGTTAAAATATTTAAAATTTTCTTTTTTGTTACATTTTTAATAGATCTACTTAGAACATTAATTTAGTAAGGGATTAACAACGGAAAATTATGGAAAAGAATTATGTAAGTAGTTTTATTATATAATAATTTATTTAACGAAAATCTTACAATTATACAGCATCAAAAAACCTTTAGCATCTACAGTGACTTACGCTTACTTAATTTTTTTGCATTTTAGTGGACCATTAGATGTAATGAAAATACATAGGAAAATACATTAATAGAAGCATACATAGCACATCCTTTCTTTTAAAATCAAAACGCCTTTTTTGCGTCTATCGTATTTCGAATAGAAAATCAATTAACAAACTGGTTTACCAGCTTTTTTGATCAACAACGTGTTACCACTCTTACCACTGTTAGCGGCAGTGACCATTTACCATCAATTTTGTGCTTACTTAATGGCCATTGACATGAATATGGTGAAAGGTATCTTTGATGCTGATAAGGTATGTTATTTGCAAATTATAGGGGTAATTTCAAATTCGCTGATAAAGAGAGTCAACATACTATGCATTTGCAAATTGATAACATTGATTTTAACATTTTTGGAATCTCACTTATTTAGATGTATAAAAGATACAGTCGCATTGAAAATTGAAATCTAAGAATGCTGTAGAGTGTAGACGAATAAGTTAAGAAAATGCTTTATTAACCTATACCTACCTATTAGTAATATTTGTGTTATTGCTGTTTTATTCAAAGCAATTTTGCATAGACCTATGTATATACATTTGGTTACTTTATAGAGATCGCTGTATTTGTGATTTATGGTTGCCAGTTGTACCTTCATTAAAGTCCAGTGTTGTTTTGTTAAATGGAAAAAATAAGCACTTATCTATGTGAAACAAATCCAACTGATTGTAAGTGTTTTTGTGTGTAGGTTTTAATTTATAACAACACGTCATTGAATTTAGACTTCGGTACATCAATTGGCTTCTCGTCAAATTTCTATTGAGAATTCAATCACGTAAGTATTACACATTCTTAAACCTACGAAGTTATTTGTAGGTATATTCTTTGAAGCGAGTGGTTATAACTATATTATGATTACTAGCTGACCGGGCAATCTTTGTTCTGCCATATAAATTATATCTAGTCATAGGGACACTCTAATCACGTAACGGTATGAAATATACTTTACGATCTATTTTCATAATTATCTACCAAAGATTTACAAAATGTTTCATAAAATCGGTTCAGCCGTTCAGACGTACATAAATATTATAATTATAATTTTTCAACGTGAGTGTACTTGAGTAGTTTGCAATTTGCAAGTAATAAGTAGTGATAATGTATATAATATCATAATTGCCATACATTACGACACTTCCACTCACTTGTTGAAATGTTCGTGTTAAAACAATATTGATATTGAAATGTTTTCAAAATTAATTGTTTTGTACAGTATATTTCATTTCACGTTTTCTACCAGACATGGCAAGGAAACCGTTGGAATATTTAATATTAATACAGAAGACTGTACGAGTGAGTATTATACCTAATGCTCTACATTATTATATCTAGGTATACTAATATTATGAAACTGAAAAGTTTGTTTGTTTGCTTGAATGCGCTAATTTCAGGAACCACTACTTCAAATCATAGACTTAAATATATAGACGGGCTGTTCCGAACAAAATCACATTTTTCATACTCTGTGACAGCGTTTCGTTTGGTCAAATTCAAGTATCAAGATACTGCCCATCTTGAACCGAAATACTTGTATTTTGCACTAAATATTTTTTAAAAATTTAAGTTAATAATAATAATAATAACGCTTCACACTCATAGCCCCACACTAGGATTCCCTGTGTCGTGGGTGCCATGGACAACAAACTAGACAAGGACATTCACACACCCAGACCGAGAACAGAAATTCGAACTCATCATTCAAATTTCCGCCTCGCTGGGAATCAAACCCAGGACCCTCGGTGCGGCGATCCGACATGGTAACCGTTTTATTTTATTTATTTAAAACCGTTGCGCAACACAGGTCGTCAATATAATAATAATAGTTACTTACCAATTATAATTTTAAATAAACCCTGTTTATACAATATCTTTGAATAAACCCAAATAAAATTCAAACGTAAATAATGAAAACGTTTTAACTGTGCACAATATACAATATTCGTTGGATATGTGTTCTTGAACGGTCGGGGTTTTTCAAAAATGACATTACTTGTCTCGCTTGCTCGCAGTCGACTAAAATACTTTGGTACAGAGTTCCCAACTCTACAGTTTTAACTGTAGATTTACAGTTTTTTCGGTATCTTCACAGTTTTTAGTTTAGACCTCCAAATCTACAGTTTTTTCTTTATACATATACTGAGGCCATCTATTTTATTCGCTGCGTAACCCAAACTTAGGAATAAACGGTCTGCCACCACCTTAAAAGGCACTTAGTCAATAATCTAAATTTTACTAACAAAAAATAACCGACTTCAAAGTCTCAAAAACTACTTGTCAGATCTCGTTCAAATTTATGTGGGACCACATGACAAGCACCTGGTTTCGATTAAAAAAAGAATCATCGAAATCGGTTGGCGTGATATTGAGTTATTCGATAATTTGTCACGCACATCTTAACACAAATTTACGACTTATGTAGTTTTCTCATGGATGCCATTGTCAGATCTCAATAAAATTTATGTGGGACCACATGACAGCCACCAGCTTTCGATTAAAAAAAGAATCATCAAAATCGGTTTGCCCAGTCCAAAGTTCTGAGGTAACAAACATAAAAAAATACAGTCGAATTGAGAACCTCCTCCTTTTTTTGAAGTCGGTTAAAAATGAAAAACTGTTATGAGTTCAATGCTACCGATGATCATTTAGTTATAGAAATTTCATAAAAATTGCTTAAGTGGGAAAAATTATCGAAGCAAAGCAAGGGCAGTCACTAGTTTCTTATGTACCTAACAATAAGATAATATTCGCTTCGTAGCCAGCGATGTTGCTATGGCGTCCAGGCATGGCTCTTCGCGAGTCTTCCCGCGTGTGTCTAGAATCTAGATGTCTGTATGTCTGTCTCTATGATCATATATACACATTGGAAATATGAACATACAGACAGGAAAGTCACACTATATTTATTGTTTTTTTACACGATCCGTCTGCGTGTTTGTGCAACATCGACATAAAAATACCTATATTAATAGATTACTACAATATGACTCTTAACCCCTATTAAGTCGAATGATCACATAAAATTTCCATTAGCATGCAAGAAAATTGCATATTGAATTTTAATACCTAAACCAGGCTAACATAAAATCAAGGCATTTCCACGTACGAGTAGGCTCGATTTAAGACTCACCGTTCAAACAATGACCTCCTACCGAGTTATGAGCCCTGGGTGATTCTTATTCCGGAATATATTTTTGAAGATTTTATCGAAAAAAATTAAACCTTGTGGCACAACAATTATTTTATGCCAGAATGATTTCTTGAGTGATATAAGTGAAATTGATAAAAGAGGCACCATTGTGAAGTTAATATTTTCTGAGATAAATCCGATTAAAAACAAAATACTGATGAAGATAATGACAACGTGTGGAAGTTAATGATTTTGTGCTGAGGAAAAATGACGACTGATACGAATAATGAAAAAAATAAATTAAAAGTTACATAAATAATGAAATAAAACAACTCAATTAATAATCAACACCATATTTTAATCATAAAATCACAGATGGAACGTATATAACATATTATGTAAAATAATATAATTTTTAGATGATTAATATTAAGTAATATACTATTAATTTTCTATTTAAAACACAACATATATGACCACATACACAAATTGCGGCAGATTATACAGAAGACCGAGGAGTACAATCTGCCGCTATGTGTTGCCTATGTGGACTATGAGAAAGCCTTTGATTCTATTGAGACCTGGGCAGTACTAAATTCTCTTCAGCGGTGCCGGATGGACTACCGGTATATCGAGGTGTTGAAATGTTTATACACATCAGCCACCATGACCGTCAGAGTACACAACACAGCAACGAACCCCATCCAACTGCAGTGAGGTGTCAGGCAAGGGGACGTCATAACCCCAAAACTGTTCACCGCTGCGTTGGAAGACGTGTTCAAGCTGATGGAGTGGAAACGACGTGGCATAAACATAAATGGCAAACACATCACACACCTGCGATATGCTGATGATATAGTCCTCTTGGCGGGATCCCTGGAGGAACTTGGTACAATGCTCGGGGACTTGAACAGCGCTTCACAACGGGTGGGTCTTAAGATGAACATGGACAAGACGAAAATCATGTCGGATGTCCATGTCACACCCGTACCGGTTGTTGTTGACGGCGCTGCTCTCGAAGTTGTAGACGAGTACATTTACCTGGGACAAGTGATCCAAATGGGTAAGTCCAACTTCGAGAAAGAAGTCACTCGTAGAATCCAACTCGGATGGGCTGCGTTCGGGAAACTACGTGGTATCTTGTCGTCCAAAAAGTTACCTCAGCGCCTGAAGTCGAAGGTGTTCGAGCAGTGTGTGTTGCCAGTGATGACATACGGATCCGAGACGTGGTGCTTCACTATTGGCCTGATGCATAAGCTTAGAGTCGCCCAGCGGGCTATGGAACGAGCTATGCTCGGTATTTCTCTACGCGATCGAATCAGAAATGATGAATACCGTAGACGAACGAGGGTGACCGACATAGCTCAGAGAATTAGCAGGCTGAAGTGGCAATGGGCTGGCCACATAGTTTGAAGGACTGATAAGCGTAGGGGAAGAAAGGTCCTCGAATGGAGACCACGCCTCGGTAAAAGGAGCACAGGACGCCCCCCGACCAGGTGGACAGACGACCTGAAGAAGACAGCGGGTATCCGCTAGATTCAGAAGGCTCAGAACCGGTCTGAGTGGCGTAGATTAGGGGAGGCCTATGTCCAGCAGTGGACCTCAAAAGGCTGATGGATGGATGGATGGAACATTTATCATCAAATCTTAAATCTTTCATTTTAAAAACTTTTAATGCTAATGGCATTAAGAAATTTTTGATGAAGTATCTTTAGTGGAGCATTCAGATACCGTTTCTGCATCTAAACTTTATTTTTCGTCACAAGCTCTTTTTTACCAGCACTTATTGAACTATTAGAATCATCATTATATTTATGAACTTTTTCTACGTGATCTGCTATTATGCATAAAGATGATAATTTAGTTTTACCTTGTTTTACGAACTTTTAGATGTTTGTTTGACTATGTTTGTTAGTATTTTCTTGCACTTGAAGTTTTTTTATTTAATCGTAGTATGATTTTTTTTTGGCTTTCAATTTTCTTTTTATATTTATTAATAGTATTTATCAAGACACACCTCTTCTTATACTGATTATAGCGTATCCTTCTTACCACCGCTTTCATAGCAGGAGAAAATTGATCACGTAATGGATCACGCAACTTTTCTATCTTGGTCTGTCCCTCTATCTTGTCTTTTGACTCTTTTGCATCTTCTAATACAATTGGCTCAAATGTAGGGCGCGTCGTTTCTTCTTGTTTTTTCAGAACTAGTCACACATTTTGAAGCTAATGATGATGATGAAAATGACGAATTGAAGAAAACAGGTTGTAACTTGTCAAAACCGAATAAATTCTGCTTTAAACCACATGGATATAAATAAGTTCACTTTCAATACATAATAATAGCACACAATGTGATTGATGTGACAATTAATTGCAACAACAGACGGCAAAAGTGTAATGATTTCTTTCATAACAAATTTGTAAGAACGAAATGTAAGCTTACCTGGTCGACAAATACGATACGTCCAGTCCGTTCAATAGTCTACTCGATATGTTCAAAATGGTTGAAATTAGAGATACTGCTCTTAAAAATACGTGCGATAGCTCATTCTGTTCGGAATGATGTCTAGAAAAATGTTTCGGAAGCGTTTACCAGCACGTAAAAAATTGCAAAAGTTATTGACAAAATAAAGTTGAAAAAAAAAAGTATTTTGTTTTTGGTAATCACTTCGAAACTATTAATATTTAAGAAATTTTAAAACAAGATTCTTAAAGTAGAGGAAATTTCCAAACAATGACTCGCGACTCTCGGAACTCTATCTCCATTATTTATAACTTTAATTTAAAGCTGAAAATGGGTCTCCACGCTGCATTTTTAGGTTGCGCGTGCGGCGTCAAAACCGAGTTCGTCACACTCAATAATTTTTTAAGGTATTAATTATTAATTAAAAAAAATAAAAAAAATATGGTGTATTCGAAACACTTCAAAGAATTTGCTCCCGTAGGAAATTTTGCTTAAAGTTAATTTTTCAACAAGTTAGACGATTGTTAATTAACTAAATTTTCTCGAACTTCCATTTTCATTGTACATTAAAAAAAATGTTTAAGTAATTGTCCTATAAATTTTTCGCTTCGTGGAGCCCTTCTTATATACATGCTTAACGAGATCACGTCATAAAAGTTTAAAAAGTTTTAATACTTTGTGCATAATAATTTTATAAGTTGAACAAAAAATGAAAAATCCAAATAATATTATTGAAAATATTTTTTTCTCCATTTATTATTACATAATCGTTTTGGCATTCATAAAAGACATTTAATGACTTGAAAAAAAAAAATTCCCTCATTTTTTTATAATTTTTTTTATAAACAAATAGACTATTTCAATGCTTTCAAGAAAAAATTTCTTAATATCTTATTCTTTACAAAATATTATGATTTTTGAAAAAAAAATTTTTTTCTTAATAATGATATTTAATTGTTTATAATTGTTTTTTAATATTTCTATTGTTTGAATAATTAGTTAATAATTTTTTTTTGTTAAAATTTATAATTAACCATCTTTAATAGAAATGTAAAAAAATATTTTTTTTATCAACAATTTCATTGTTTTTTAACTTAACAATTTTTTATAAACAAATTCTCAACTTTTTTATATATTTTTTCTGAAACACCTAAAAATAAAAAAAACAACGATGTATAACAAAGTACAGATAAAAACATTTTTCAATTTTTTAATTTCGATTCGATAAAAAAACGAAAAAATTGTTTGTTCTACTTATAAAATTATTATACACAAAGTATTAAAACTTTTTAAACTTTTATGACGTGATCTCGTTAAGCATGTATATAAGAAGGGCTCCACGAAGCGAAAAATTTATAGGACAATTACTTAAACATTTTTTTTAATGTACAATGAAAATGGAAGTTCGAGAAAATTTAGTTAATTAACAATCGTCTAACTTGTTGAAAAATTAACTTTAAGCAAAATTTCCTACGGGAGCAAATTCTTTGAAGTGTTTCGAATACACCATATTTTTTTTATTTTTTTAAATTAATAATTAATACCTTAAAAAATTATTGAGTGTGACGAACTCGGTTTTGACGCCGCACGCGCAACCTAAAAATGCAGCGTGGAGACCCATTTTCAGCGTTAAATTAAAGTTATAAATAATGGAGATAGAGTTCCGAGAGTCGCGAGTCATTGTTTGGAAATTTCCTCTACTTTAAGAATCTTGTTTTAAAATTTCTTAAATATTAATAGTTTCGAAGTGATTACCAAAAACAAAATACTTTTTTTTTTCAACTTTATTTTGTCAATAACTTTTGCAATTTTTTACGTGCTGGTAAACGCTTCCGAAACATTTTTCTAGACATCATTCCGAACAGAATGAGCTATCGCACGTATTTTTAAGAGCAGTATCTCTAATTTCAACCATTTTGAACATATCGAGTAGACTACAAAGCGTGCAGCTCGACTGGGGGAGGTACGAGAAGCGTACCGCATACTTCAAACTCAACATGAATTGGAAAACCACAGAGAATAATTCGAATCAATCCTTGCTGCGGATAATGATTTTTTTTCATAACAAACTATACGTCGTATTGGTTTCCTATATTAGAATGAATGAAATGTCTATATTGTACGGTCATTAGAAACTTTGATCATTTGAGGACGATTTTGCATTTACAAATAAAATGTTTCGGTTTGTTTGATTTTTTTATTAGATGAAATATCCACGTGCAGTCATATAGGACATGCGAGATAATGACGTTTGAGGCAGATTTTGGCTTAAATTTCAAATTATACTATATTTAAGATTCTTTTTTGGTGTGTAAATAGTTGTGCCGATAGTTAAAGTATCTTAAAACCTTATTGCTATTGATTATGGTTGTATTACGAAGAAGTATTTGGACTGGACACGTTTTATCCTCCCTTTTTAAGAATCACCCCCCTAGGCCCTAGCTATCTCATATCGATATCGCTAAGTATATTGTGAGGCACTGTGCGATAGTGACAGCTTGATAATAAAGATTGTTAGATACTATTCGATTGTTGGACGAGAGACAATAAGCAAAGATATTCCAAGGGTCTCCAATAAATCTCTCTTTCTGCGATATTATTGTGAAAAGTTTAAATCAAGATTATCTTTGATGTTATCTCTAAACCTAAGATAAAGAACAAAGATTGACGTAAGGGAATTCGTTTGATATAATTAGACTTATAATATTACTATATTATATTATATATTATAATATTACTATACTAGACAGGCTGTTCAGTACTAAAAGTTAGGACACCTACGCGTAGGTGTCCTAACTTTTTAGCTTTTACAACGTAGCTACGTTGTCACCATATGGTGCCAACGCATTTTAGTCGGCTGCGAGCAAGCGAGACAAGTAGATGTCATTTTTGAAAAACCCCGACCGTTCAAGAACACATATCCAACGAATATTGTTTATTGTGCACGTCTTCATTATTTACGTTTGAACTTTATTTGAGTTTATTTAAATTATAATTGGTAAATAACTTTATTTTTACTTACATAAAAAAAAAAAATAGTGCAAAACATTTGATATCCGCCATCTTGAACCGAACTTAACTGAACGACTGAACAAAGCGCTGTCACACAGTATGAAAAATGCTTGAAAAATATGACACGAATTTTGTTCGGAACAGTCCTTCTATATTATATTTAAGTCTATGGAAGTATGGATATAATTAATAAATTATAATCATCTTACAATGAGTATTTTCTAGACACTAGTGACTAGACACTTAGACATCTGAAAATACTCATCATTAATTCATTACACTGTTTTCTAAGTCTTTTATGTCATTTAAATGATTATTAATTATTATAAACTCTAAAAAATAAAAAATAAATCTGCCCTCAATAATTCACTAAAGAAAGCATTGCAAAAATATATTATTTAAGGATGGGATACTCCATTTCATGTAGTTGATGAAGTATGATCTTGGTAGACTATTAAAAGTTTTATGCGGTGAAATCGTTAGCGTGATTCACAATTGCTAACACTGCCATCTATTGCGAAGTGGGAGACTTACGCCCCAACTTAGAGTCACTATCGCTCCTTAGTACAGAATTGGTAGTGATTAGGTGGACTTACGATCTACAGTGCCACCAATTTATCTGTGAAATGGCGAAAATTGGAGCTGAACTAATGCCATGTCATTAATAAGTTCTTTGTGATCATTCATTTGATATTTACTACTTCTCGAATTGCGTCCAATGATTGGTCCAATGCGTCCGACAGCGCCCTCCTTCAATTCACATATAAGTTGGTGGCACTGTGTCTGTAATTCACTGTACCTATACCTCAAGCCCAGCTGCCGTGTGACACTTATGAATATTTCTTCTCCTCCATGACAAATCACCTCTCCGGAAGGGTAGTAGAATACGTGCTTATGATGTGTTTCAGACCCATTTGATTAATCAGGTGGAAGAGACTTTCGTATGTACACTATTTACATAAAAGAAATTATTGAATCGTAAAGGAGGGCAATGTCGAAATATGTTTGGGAACTGTTGTCATAGCGTCATATTGAAGTTTTCCTGTTCAAATTACATATTTGATTGCTAAAAAGATGCTATTTTTTTCTAGGTGAATAGTCTAAAACAAAGACGCACGAAAGACTCATTACATCTCAAGATCATACATGTGACCTTCGTTTAAAATCCAGTTGTACCTAATTTTATAGACAAAAACTAGGGGAAATTTTTGTCGCAAGTCATCAACAAAACATCACACCTTTATAGTGAGTAGTTCACGCAAATTGTTTTATAATACATTATTATGGATAATACTCGTAATTACGGATGGGATAGGTATAATTAATTATATGGACACGTTATTATTGGATTCATAAAACAATTTGTGTAGGTAATAACTGATACTTTGTCTCTATTGAAGGTCTTGGTCATGTTTAAGACAGTTTTTTTAAATGTTCGAACGTAATCTGATGCCATGTTCCAACGTGATCTGATGCCACCCAGGTCTTAAGAATTAACACACTTTTATAGTAAGAACAAACGTATACGATTCGAACCCAGAACTCCTCGCGATATAGGCTGAGTTATTATCAACTGGGTTGCGGGGCCATCTTTAAAATAAAGATGCAAAAAGATAAACCAATTAAAAATTACAAAGTTGCTAAAATCACAAGGTAAAATCTTAAAGACTTGAACCCAGTTCAAGATATATGAGTTCATGTTTAAATTAGAGGCACAAAGTTTACCTCGAAAGATTATCCGCATGGGAATATACGACATCACGTGTTCTCATAGGACAAGGTCATGTCAACAAAATAACTTTACCAAAATCATACTATTATATATTGGAAATTGAAATTTTCCTTATAAATAGTAAACAAGGTTAATATCAAGTAATCTACTTTGCAACAGCCAACAATCATTAGGGTAAGTTGACTTAGTTGATGATGCCCCGTTTGGACTTAACACGTGTTGTTATAGTTTGCTACATTCTATGATTCACTTGTCTCAATGCGTTCATTTAGGCGTTCCTCAAGGAGGAATCCTGGGGTCCTCAGTATTTATAATTCACGCCATTAACAAAACACGATAATATATATTTACAATACACAGTTACTTAGTCGAATGGAAGAAAACATTGTTAAGACAATTAGTTTTGAAAGAATTTCTTAATGACCAAGAAAATCTTTAACAACACCCGGTAGTCAAAATATGTGTGGTGTCATTGAATTAGAAAAAACCTGACTTATACAAAATACCGACCGTTTTTGTAGACCAGCATTAAAATTCTAAACAACATTTAAATAGGCAGCACACGTAAAAACATAAATATCTTCTGACTGCTGCGTAACTCAGTAGCTAAGCAATTGAATCTTTAAATATACATCATTGGCTATTATTTAAACTTCCACCAAATAGTTTTTTGGTCCTCATAATTATTTTGTTTACGAAATTATTTTCAATTAAAGATGAGATTAGGCATAAATAAAATATGCTAATATTCCGCAGAAAAGTTTTGAGCACTTACGCCCCAACTTAGAGGCACTAATGGTTACTTTAATCGCTCCTTAGTAAAGAAATACCATATAAATTCTATACTAAGGAGCGATTTAAGTAAACGTTAGTGACTCTGAGTTGGGGCGATATCAGTTAAATAATACTTAAAAACTGCTTCATTTCTTCTGATCTTCCTGCACACATTTTAAGATAGATTTATTGCACATAATAATCGTAAATAACCTAAACTAATAATAAACTTTTATTTATTGTCATTTATTATTTAACACTTCATTGTTTCTACACCATAAAATAATATGAATAAGAGCACAAGAAAAGAATACAAAACAACGGTTTTAGTATCTACTCAAACAGTCAAAATATGCGTTTGTAGTATAGTGTATTGTATATGTATGTTAATTCTTAATAATGTATTACACTATTATTTATCAGTTGCCAAGTGAGGCTGTCTTGTGACTGTTTTATGAAAATAGCCGGCACTCGAGTTGACGTCAGGTGTCTATGTCCTCATAGACACCAAAGGCATCACTGATGCGTTGCCGGCCAAGAAAGAGAGAAGAGAAAGAAACATAGGCCTCCTCAAGTTCTTTCCGGATGTGCTAGTCCTTCCTTAGTATTAATTGATAGATAGTAAATGAGCAGACCTACATTGGAGAGTGAACTTCCGCAACCAGTTACATACACCGACGTGTTCGACAGTGGTAGTAAAAGTAGATTTTAAGTTATAATTTTTCCGCAATTTTTCTGCTTTTACCGTGTTACTAGTTTACTAGTATTACTATTATCTATTATGGTATTACTAGTTTCCGCCTGCGGAAGACCTTAGTGGTTCCACAAAACGCCAATCTTCGCAAGGGAACATTAATTAAACATCCCATCCAAATGACGACCCTGCAGCCTAGTTGGTAGCGACCCTGCCTGCGAAGCGAGGGGGTTCGATTCCCGGCTGGGGCAGATATTTATGTGACAGATATTTGTACTCGGGTCACAGTTAGTTATTGTGTTGGGGTCGGGTCATATCACGGGTGTTATTGTGATGTGTTAAAAAATCGATTGTTTACAAGTTAAAAGTACGCAAGCGTTATGGTTATGAAGAATTTTTACAATAATTCTTCTTAACCACAACGCGTGCTTTTATTTCCGCAATGTAGATAAGCGAAATCGCGTTTTAAGGACGACATTTTAATATCCACGCGCATTGAGACATTGACATTGTACCCGTTTAGACGTGCTAGTGACTTTCATTGTAAATTAGTCCTTAGCTTAATGGATTTAAGGACAGTTGTTCTGTGCGTGATGGTGTTGGCTAGTGATGTGAAAACCATGCACAGTTCTAGAGATATAGAGGGACACCCAGTAGGGTATTTGACAGATTGTAAGTAAATTACATCACTGCTTCTATTGTTTATATCTATAATAGATCATACCCTTACCACCTATTTATTTTTGTTTTCAATACGTATTATTTCAGTCAAGGTAGGTTTCATTTTCATTAATTTTCTTTTAAAAGTTTCGATCATGCTTGCTTAACTAAACGGAAGAAAATTTATTTATTACACTCATAGTAACCCAAAAGGGGATGAATTTCAAAAATTCTGTACGTAATATTATTCTTTTACGGAGTTAATTTAGCAAATCCAAATTTTAGTGACAGAATAATTATTTTCTGTTTCGCATAGATACAAATACATAGGTATTTTCTTAATCTTAATATGTGAAAATTACGTGTCACGTTGTTTGTCCGCGATGGACTCCAAAACTACTTAACCGATTTTAATCAAATTTGCACACCGTGTGCAGTTTGAACCAACTTGAAAGATAGGATAGCTTACATCTCAAAATAAAAAAAAAACTTTTGACAGAACGAAGTCTGTACGGGCAGCTAGTTTATTTATATGTCTTGATAACCCAAGTGTTCTTAGGTAAGTGAAATTAGAAATAAACAAATATGGTGGCTGCGAGATGATATTGTTTGAAGTATCAAAAAATAAAAATATATCGAATAATGCAATATGGATATTAAATTAAAAATTAGCATAAGGATTTCAAAAAGGTATATCATGATAGCTTTTTGATAGCAGGCGGGTTTTTTTTTTATTTTTTTACTTATTTTTAGTCTAGACGTGGTCTGTCTGTGTTCCAAGACCATTTTTATGTTATTATTTTAAATTAGTAAAAAAAAAAATACTAGTACCAGTTTGTTTTGGAATTAAATGAATAATTTCTTTAAATTATTTTGTGTCAGCCGTAATAAAATTCACAAATTACGATATAAAGACATTTAGATTGTTTACCAAATACTTAGAACTCGTATAAAAATGCAGGAAACGATATCAGCTAATACCTAAATTTTGAGACGTTTTTTTCGTTAACTATAATGATATTATAATGTTCCAACGATGGCAAAACATATGAGAGAATCTGCGCAAATTACTTGTGGATGATTATGTAAGGATTACCTATCCATTCACAAAATAATTGAAGAGATTGGTTAAAATAAATATAATCTAAATTTTACTAAAAAAAACTTACTTCAAAATTACTCAAAAACTACTTCTCAGATCTCGTTCAAATTTATGTGGGGCCACATGACAAGCAACTGCTTTCGATAAAAAAATTAAATGTGTGTAATTCACACGTGGTAGAAGTGAAACCTTCAAAAATAAAGGTATTAATTTAATAACGTGTCAAATCAAATCAAATGTTTTTATTCAAAATTGGTTTGGTTTACAAACACTTTTTGAAAGTCATGCAAGCTACGCCAATGCTTCAACAAGGCCCTACTGTGAGAGGGCCCGGGAGAAGAAGCAGCAAGAAACTTCCGGGTTTTTTTCCTGCTCATAGTTACAGATAGTACTTATCATCTACTACAATCTAGGTGTATTCATAAAACTCATGTCCAAGCAGACATGTCTTTAAAATAATCATCTAATTTGTAATAACCTTTCTTCATAAGAATGCTTTTAATATGAGTTTTAAATTTAAGGTAAGGCATTTCTGTAAATTTTGATGGAATTTTATTATAAATCTTTACACATGTACATTACATACTTTACCCATCGAGCCAACAGTTTTAAATAGTCTAAAATTTGGTACAATCAGTTTAGCCTTGTTCCTCGTATGTATTAATATTGTGGATGTCACTCTTCTTAAGAAAACTATCGTAATATTTCTTTACATACAAAACATTACCTATCCAATACATGTGTATCAGTTTTAATTATCTTTTTTAATTATCTTTTAATTATCTTTTAATTATCTTTTTTTATTATCTTTTTTAATTATCTTTTTTAATTATCAGTTTTAATTATCTTTCAAAATTATTAAAATTAATATTTTGTACTAAACATTTAATAAACGTGTACTTATGTACCTACGCGCGTGAGAAGTTATACTTCTTTGGAATCATTAAAATAAATATTTGACACTAACTGTCTAGCCCAGCCCTACCCTCCCCCTCCCTCTCCCCTCCTCCCCACCTTTCCCTTCCCTCTCCCCCTCCTTGGCCCTGTACAATGCTTCCTATCTCATTTTCGAATTTATGTGTCTGTCTTTTTTTACTGTCCCATTTTCGTTTCATCGACTTTCACTACACTGCTAATACTAATAGTACTAGTACTAATAGTAGATACTAGTAGTAATAGTAATACACTGATAATAATCACTAAGTATGATGCTAAAGAAGTTTTCACTTAAAAAGTAATCATCAAAATCGGTTCACCCAGTCGAAAGTTATGAAGTAACAAACATAAAAAAATACAGTCGAATTGAGAACCTCCTCATTTTTTTGAAGTCGGTTAAAAATAAAAATACATTGATAGAAGATAACTGCAGGTAGGTATAAATGAGACAACGATTCGTCATTCATAACCATATAATGAAATTGTTTGCTACAATTTTAAATGGGTAAAGGTGACCCTTTAATATGTAGGTATAATTAATTATTATTATTTACGATCATAGCGTCAACCAATTAATTTATTCCAAGAATTTAACTCATGTTATAAGGGGCCCGCTTGTAGCATTTCTCACAAATAAACTCGATAGGCTTGTTTATTTTGCATATTTCCATAGTGTTATGTCTTATGGCATTTTACTGTTTATAAACTAAACTAGAGCTATTTACATATAAACTAAACGCAAGGGAGTCAGAGAAGTTGGTAGATTAAAAAAGAGGGTGCGTGTACTTTTGTACGCGCGTGAGGAGGTATACTTCTTTGGCATAATTAAATAAATATTTAACCCCTCCCCCTCCCTCCCCCTCCCTCCCCCTCCCTCCCCCCCTCCACTACCCTCCTCTCCCCCTCCCCCTTACCTCTCCCCTCTCCCTCCCCTCCCCCTCCCCTCCCCTTCCCTCAATTATTATTAATATTTTATTTTAGTAAAAGTTACATTAAACTCTCATAAGAGGTGAAATTTTCACGGGCCGAAGCCAAGTGCTTATTGAAGTTAATAATCCAGAGATAAATTTCCTAACTATTCGACAAGTATTTATACGTAGTATTGTAGCTTTTTGCATCAGTGCGACTATGGACGAGTGTTTTCTCCGTGGGGTTCACTTGGCTATACTACCACACTCTTGCTCGCAGCTTGAGTCAGCCGTCAAGCGACTCGTCTAGTTCCAATTATTTCTTTTCCTTCTCTCTTTCTTGACCAGTAGCTCGAGCACGAATATTTGCGAAAAAGTATTCGTATGGTTAACGTAAGCAATTTGTCAAATTTGTATGGCATTTTAGTACCATTTACGCACGATAGGGGCGCTTTTGAAAAAATGCCATACAAATTGCTTACGTTAACCATACGAATACTTTCTCGCAAATATTCGTGCTCGAGCTACTGAAATGCCTCAGTGATGCCTGTAGTGTCGCTGATGTCCATGGGCGATGATAGCCACTTACCATCAGGTGGATCGTCAGCTCGTTTGCCAGCTATTTCCATGAAAAATACTTGCATTTTCCCACATTTTATCGTACTGAATCATGAGCTAAATCGAGGCACGAAAGAGTCAAAGACCGTATCGATCCTACGATAATCTCTCGCGAACATAAAAACAATAAAATATAAATAGTTAGTTTTCTTTATTAAGTTTCCGAAACAGGTTTTTAAATCTTAAACTGAATATTTTTATTTGCTCCAAAGTTTGAATAGCGGTCATTTGAGAAACGAAAATTGAATATGCCCTAAAATAAAATAAAATAAATGTAAGGTGGAAGTTATTGCACTTGCAAAGCGAGGTGGTGACTTCTGTTTGAAAAGAAAATACATAAGTAGTACATAATAAATAACATAATTAATATTATGATGTTTTAATTAAGTTATCTACGCCGTCTGTCATTAACATATCAATAAAATACGTGTTAGCAGTAATGCAAAGCAAAACATACCATCGACCACGTCTAATTTAGTATACTTACTAAATTAATTAATTAATATAATTAATTATTAAAACTAGATTAGTAGACTTAATTCAACTAGGTGCAGAGGTGGACAAAATCTTCTAAAAGTATACTTAAGACACCAATTAACTTAGGTGAGTTAAGTTAAGTGTACGGCATTTAATTTTACTTTACATACATGGCTGACCCAGGTGAATAATAAGTATTTTTTGCTCACTTCAGCCAGTAACTATTATGGCTTTAACCCATTGATGGCCCCAACTGAGCACGGATCTTTAGTCTTGAGCAGGCCTACAGCATACTCCACCACGCTACTTCAATGGATTGGTAACTTTACATTAAGTACCTAATTAATTTAATTACTTTTATTAACTCTGAGAAAAAAACAATATTATAGTCTTGCTACAATAACATTATACCTACCTACTTGTTTGTTTTGTTTCCAAGAATGCTGCGTGAGTCTATTTTCTCGTCTAGAGTATCGGTAAATATTAATTATACCTTCATAACTAATTCTAATTATCCAATTAATTTCACTGTCCTTTTATGTCTTTTATATTTTGTAATTTCAACTTGGCATTGATGACTTCCCTGGGATTCATGCGACATTGTCAACTTAATTCATATTTATGAGAAAGACTCACGATATAATATATTGCAGATAAATTTACCTGCTTGAGCCGGGTATCGAACCGGTGAAATGTAAAAAAAACATCTTGTATTTTTATGATGCCAACCGAAAGGGTCATTAATACGGATCAATTTCTGTTAAGCAACATAGAATCTTTAATTAAGGGAAGAAAATGCGTAAGTTGAAACAATATTCGTGTGAAGTTCCTACTTAGGCACTATAAAAGTAAATAGTCCACTTACTCGTATTTAACCTATGAGTTGCTCAAAAGGGACCCATTTTTAACCGACTTCAAAAAAAGGAGGAGGTTCTCAATTCGACTGTATTTTTTTTTATGTTTGTTACCTCAGAACTTTGGACTGGGCGAACCGATCTGACAATGGCATCCATGAGAAAACCACATAAGTCGTTTTGTGTTAAAATGTGCGCGACAAATTGACGAATAACTCAATATCACGCCAACCGATTTCTATGATTCTTTTTCTAATCGAAAGCAGGTGCTTGTCATGTGGTCCCACATAAATTTGAACGAGATTTGACAAGTAGTTTTTGAGACTTTGAAGTCGGTTATTTTTTGTTAGTAAAATTTAGATTACCTATTACGTGCACAGATTTATTCTTCGACTGAATTCTCTTTGTGTCGCCTTTTGTAACGAGTTATGGTGAATATTTAAAATAATATGTATCTGAAGTTCAAAATTTAGTTTTTAATTCCTCTACTGACCCGTCTTTTATACACCAATTTCTTTACATGCTGGCCCTTTAGAAGAATTTCCACTGACCAAATTATTACTTTTTAACGATAGATGGGTACCAACGCCACGGGACCATTAGATGGCCGGCAAGATCTCTGGATATAACGCCGAATGAAATTGTTTTTGAGGGGTCATGTAAGAATTTGGTGACTTTTTTCTTTAAAATATCAATAACTACACGTCTACGCGATTTTTTTGCAATATTTTTTGCAAATAATTTACTTCTTTTCAGACGTAACAGGGCTTTAATAGTTGGTTAGTAAGAGCCCGTACACAAAACTGCGATTCGACGCGATGCGAATTCGCAACGCAAAAAGTTGCGACACGAATTGCTGCGATGCGATTTCGTGCGGCAAGGCGTGTGGACCTTCCACGATAGGGTGACCATTCCTTTGACGACCGTTGAAAACTAGGTCGTGACATGGATCGTATAAAGAAGTGTGCACTTTTGTTATTGCTTAGGAGATACAGGCAAAAGATACAAAGAAGATTTTGGGTTCATCCATTTATTACTATTATGAACGCCGAAGGGAACTATTTTCATCGAAAATATGAATTTGTTATTAAAATATTTGATTTTTAAATGAAGAATCTTAGAAGAAAAAGAAAAAACGTTTCATTTTAACGTAACAAAAAAGATTTCGTATTTTCAAAGTGATCTCAAACTTTATTTGATGTGTGTACGTCTTGCCAACACGCTGTCTCAGAGCCGACTTAAAAGTGTTGTCAACAAGTATGACGTAACATCGCAGGAATGCGCGATGCGAATCAATTCGCAAGTTCTTGCGACGCGACGTGCGAGCTCGCAGGTTTTTGCGATGCGACGTCGCATCGCAGTTTTGTGTACAAGCCCTTAGTCCTATTGTCCTAATTTTCATGATTTTAAAAGATGTGCGAGGAGTTTTTTTTATGGCTTTTCTTCTCCTCCATGATAAAGCACCCTTCCGAAAAGTTGGTAGATAAAAAAAAAGCGGCCAAGTGCGAGTCGGACTCGCCCATGAAGGGTTCCGTAGCAGCAAGTAACATAATATAAAAGTTTTTGTAGTTCGTTGTAACTTTGATCAATGACGTATCTATTAAAAAAACTACTTACTAGATCTCGTTCAAATCAATTTTCGTTGGAAGTTTGCATGGTAATGTACATCATATATTTTTTTTAGTTTTGTCATTTTCTTATTTTAGAAGTTACAGGGGGGGGGGGGACACACATTTTACCACTTTGGAAGTGTCTCTCGCGCAAACTATTCAGTTTAGAATAAAATTATATAAGAAACCTCAATATCATTTTTGAAGACCTATCCATAGATACCCCACACGTATGGGTTTGATGAAAAAAAAATTTTTGAGTTTCAGTTCTATGTATGGGGAACCCCAAAATTTATTGTTTTCTTTCTATTTTTGTGTAAAAATCTTAATGCGGTTTACAGAATACATCTACTTACCAAGTTTCAACAGTATAGTTCTTATAGTTTCGGAGAAAAGTGGCTGTGACATACGGACGGACAGACAGACAGACATGACGAATCCATAAGGGTTCCGTTTTTTGCCATTTGGCTACGGAACCCTAAAAAATGACGTGCATAAGTGTATCAGTAAGTATACCTATATGAATAAAAGATTTTGATTTGATTTGATTTAATAGTGTTAGGTGTTACTAAGAATATTTAAGTTTTTATTATTCGTTTGTAAGAGGATTAACTTGGTCTCTGAAAAACGACGCGCTCACGAATAAAGAGAAATCCAAACACTTTATGGTGTATTCGAACACTTGATCGGGTAATAATCGTAAAATAGTTCTTTAGTATTGAATATTTTACGATACATGATATTCAGTTCGACCACTCGGGGCTTAGGAGCCAGTTCAGCCAGTTCTAATAATTTTTTCGTCTAGAATTTTTTCGAGCGCATCCTTTAAGTATCGATACGTACTGCTGGATTTGTCCCACGCCTAGGTCAATTACTCATCGGTTACACCGTCACCCTTGAACCAGTTATTGGTTATCAAAAACCAAACAGTGAAGTAATGTTTGTGCAAATCTACACGCACGTCCGGTACAAGATACATATTTACTTATATGCATGTGCATCGAAGGTTTCACTCAACTTTTTGTTTAACAAAGTTTTAAAGTGATTCAAATAGCCAATAAAGGAGAAGCCGCTGGATGTTTTTTATATGTAAATAACCGACAAAGAAGGTAATCGTAAGTATTTGTACCACTGGAAGTTGGTCACAAGTGCGTTGCTATCTCTGAAGAATCTTAAATCTAACGACTTCGATGAGCTGATGACCCTTCTGATGATAAGCGGGAATCGTCAACATTACTAAAGGCCGATGATTTTTGGCTAAGTAGGTGTGGGAAACCGCATTACTGATGGAGGGTTGAAGCTAACCAAGCGGGTAAAATACCATGCATAAGTAACGTGGTGATAAGTTGATAACCCTGGTACTAAGTCCTTGACGTCCAATGAGGGATCTGAAGTTTCACCGATAGGCGAAGTTGGCATGTACTCATGGAGGTCAAAAACACTAAAGATATCATGGAAGAAGTAAACTTATCACTCTGTAGTCTCTATTGTAACGAAACACCTAAAAACACGTAAAATATTGCACCATCATGCATCTACGGAAGACTTATTACTTTAACTGAACACCTAAACACACCATTAAATCTTAAACCCTATTGTTTCAGGTCCTGGTAGCGACAAAGAGGCCGTAATCACAAAAAAGAGCCTTAAAAACCTTTCCATGTACGTCCAAACGGCTGGCAACTTATTCACGGCCAAGAAAAGGAAATACAACTACTACCAGATGAAGGAACTAGCCAAAGATCCAGACCTAGACTTCAGGAAGATCACCGTACTGTATGTGGGAGGATTCCTGGACAGCCCCAACTTTCCTTTCGCGACTAGTATCGGTGTAGTCTACAAGGAACTTGGATATAATGTACTGCTCTTGGATACTAATACTTTTACTACTGTTGAATATCCTGTGTGAGTATTACCGACGTATCTTGGCGCGTCTAGTGCCTCTGTGTATGTTTGAATACGCGGACGATGTAGACGTGTCTCTCTTGCTAGAAAAAGACGTCACGATTCTAGGAAAATACTTTTACATAAGACATGACGAAATAATATTATTAAATCAAAACAGGTCTTAGTAACCGGTATTTCGGGAAGCGCGCTTCCTTATGAGTTAAAATAACCATAACTATGTACCTAACCCTAAATACCTAATATATGCTTTATATTAATATGGACCCATACTAGGGCGCGACCTTGATATACCTTAAAGACACAGTAAACCTTTTGGACAATTTATTTAGAACAATCATAGGTAGTAAATAAAAAAAATACTTCCTTTATGAAAAAGTTGATGATGTTATATTAAAATATAGTAAAAAAAAACAATTTTGTACCTTCCAGTGCATCAAGATTCATGCGGCCAGTCGGAAAACACACGGCAGTGATGTTAGCAGAGCTCACCAACTTGGGACTGGACCCGAAGAAACTCCAGATAGTAGGCCTCAGCCTGGGAGGCCAGACAGCCAGCTTCATCGCCAAAAACTACAGACTGCTCACAGGAATCAACATCGCGCGACTAACAGGCCTCGACCCATCTGGTCCTTGCTTCAGGAACCTCGGCCCCGAAGACAGAATCGACGAATCCGATGCTGACTTTGTAGACATTGTAGATACAAATATTGATGCATTCGGAATGGCTGCCCCAGTCGGTCATGTCAACTTCTACGTCAACGGCGGAGAATACCAACCAGGAGAATTTTACTGGTTGTTCTGCACAGTATTGTGCAGTCATGTCAGATCGTTTCAGATATGGCTCGCTGCTATCCGAAACCCGAAACGGTTTATCGCGATGCAATGTGATTCAGTACAGGAAGCGAGGGAGCGGAACTGCTACGGAAAGGACCCTCAAGTGACGAATGTTTTAGGGTTAGACACAGATCCTAGTAAGCCTGGCATCTTCTACCTGGCTACGACGGAGACATATCCGTACTATTTAGGTGAGAAAGGGTTGAAAAAGGAAAATGATTATTATATCTCCAGGACGAAGAAGCTTAATGATGCTAGTGTGATGAAAATGTGATTTTATTATTAAGTATTATTTAGTAATTTTTGTTTCATGAAATGAAAGTTTATGTTCAGTCTATTATAAGTATTTTAGCCTATTTTCTTGTTTCTATTAAGTTTACAGTCTGAATGCCATTTATCCAATGTTAAGCAGAATACATTATGAACAGGAGTTGCCATTGCCTTCTCTCAAGAGCGCCATTAACAGACGAGGGGATACTTAATATGATATAGAAGAGAAGTATCATAATTATTATAATCATACCACAGACTGTAATAGGTACACAGACATGACACAGATAAATGGTCACCAGGGTCTTCCTATATTTTTTCTTCTTGACAAGTTCTTTTCCATCATACACGTATCACATATCTGTGAAAATATTTCTGTAAACAAGACTTTTTTGCTCATTTACTTGCTCTGAAACAAAAACTAAACACAGCAATAATAATGTTTTTCTAAAATATAATATTAACAAAATAGAGACTGTATATTATTAACTAATTCGTTATGTATTGTTATTGAATTGTTTATTTTTTGTAATGGCAAATGACGTACAATACAGGTTAAAGAGTAGCAACCAATATAGAAAAAGTTACAAATAACACTGTGGGAATTAATATTATTCTAAAGGTTATTTAAAGTGACAAAGATAATTCGCCAAGGTCAGTAGCTAAGTATTTACCTACTAATATTCATTAAGGAGTTGTAATTTATTTTATAAATCTCATTTTATTTTGGCACCGACTGCATTTCACTACAACATGATCTAAGTATGTAGGTACCTATCTATTATAATTACGAGTATTATAGCTACGTTGTGTTTACCCTGCGTTTTACCCTTACATAAGCGTCTATAATTGTAATCTTTGCAGAACCCTTATTAGTGATCGAAAATTGTATATATGTGATCGAGATGTAAGCTATTCTATCTTTCAAGTTGGATCAAACTACTCACGTTGTGTAAAGTTCATTAAAATCGGTTCAGTAATTTATATATTAAGATTGGTGTACAAAGTAATTGTATCCGAATTTGTATTGTGATACTGTACTAAGGAGCGATTTAAGTAACTGTTAGTGACTCTGAGTTGGGGCGTTAATTAATCAGGAAGGCTTCATCTTAAGTGAATGTACCTATGTGTGTCAGAGTTTACTGAATATATACTTTATTGTACTTACTAATAGTACCAAAATATTTATGTTCAATTATTACAATACTTCAGATATTGCATTGTGACGCCATCTATGTATCGTCGGGCATAACATTATACAATTCAAAAAGCATATTAGTTTTAACAAATATATGATAGATGGCGTTGATTTGTTATGGTAGTACACACTACACTGACAATAAGTTTCGGATTAATTGTACAGATGGCGCTTCTTCTGAAAGTATTTGGCATAGCAATTTGTTTTGGGGGTAAAATAATAAATGGTTTATTAATAGTTTTCGGGCAAATAAGAAAATTACGCGTGGTCATTTTGTTATTATTTTTGATTGTTATGTGAAGATTGTAGACATCTTGAATTTTTTTATCATCGTCGTGTGTTAAAGTGAGTTCTCTTCTTCCGTGTTGCTCGGTCGGTGATGTAAGATGTTGGATATTCGGGATAATAATTGTATTGCACACACTTTAGCGAAAGGTACAGCGAAGCGTAGAATTTAGAAAATTTTGATTAAGATGTGTCAAGGGTGTCAAGCGGCTAAGCTCCAATTATTCTGTTGGAAGATGCATGCGTAGAATCAAGCATTACAGGGCATTAATTCATCAACGTAATTTTGTTTTTATCACCTACCTACCCTACTGTTATCGAGGCTTCAATAGTGAAATGGGCATAGGTACCATCGAGCGATCCTTCCGTCGGTTATTGACAATAAAACTATTCAACGGATTCCTCAGGTCAAATAGTTGTGAGGCCAAAAAACTGCAAATTCCCGGCAGCTGTTTACCTGGCCATCTTTTGTTTATCAAATTGCGAACGGTCTTCCGTTTAATATGCACGCCTGTGTCAATAGACAATAAACTACGAAGGGTCATGACCACAATGGACCATCAAAATTTGGCTAAATATTAGCTTATGCCATCTGAGTGCCATTCGTTGAATTCAATCCACTGTGCTCCTATCAATAAGGTTTCAATTCGTTTACAATCCTCAACAGAAGGGTTATTTTCAACAGAGTGGGGTCAGCAAAGAAATTGTTCTGACAATGAACTTTTGATCTAAAGGTTTATTGACAGAGATTTTTTGCGATGGACTTTGTTTGATGCTTAGTTATGGACACCTGGTTATGTTTAGTTCAGTTTATTCTTATTTTTAACTCCTATTTTACTCCTATACCTGCATAATATAATATCTATTATAGTAAAGAAAGTAATGAAACCAACCTTCCCAAACATTTAAAGGACTAACATAGATTAAGGAGTCTATTTTGGTCTCTGTATCATTGAAGTTTAGCTTTTACCAATAAGTACTATTGTCTTCTGTGCTTTTACCAAGATTCTTGTAACTTAAGTACCTACCTATCATAATTGATACTTAAGTTACAAGAATCTTAAATAAGGTAATCCTTATCCCTTGATGAAAAGAAATGTCTCGAAATTTGAAGGAGGCGTTAAAACGACACAATAATGATTTAGGTTCACAGAAGAACGTCATTTGAATGCAGCACATTGATATGATGTAGATCGACATAGTTCAACGACTTATATCTGTCGTTAACAAGGTATTTGGACATGTCTTCCGAAAGTTCTGAGGCACAGAATCGTTACCGCTCAGATTTGCTCAGACTTAAAATTATTTGAACAAAAACAATGTTTTTTTTTTCGTAGTAACAAAGTCACAGTTGCATTTGGCTGTTGTCTGAGCAAAGTCCAAGTTTAAAACCTATGGCTGTTTGAGGTACCTTATTAATTGATTGATTGATGATTGACATAAATCTTGGAGCTAAGTCTTCCTTTAGTATATTTTTTCCTTTCCTTTTTTTACTTGTATTTTATACCTACCTAGGCATATATAGGTACATTGAAAACATAACGAACAATGGAGATTCTTACATCACACTATCATTACATATGACGCATTGACGACCAGTGTGGCGCGATGGTTACCATCCCGGATCACCAAGGGTCCTGGGTTTGATTCCCAACGAGGCGGAAGTTTGAATGATGAGTTTGAATTTCTGTTCTCGGTCTGGGTGTGAATGTCCTTGTCTAGTGTGTTGTTGTCCATGGCGCCCACGACACAGGGAATCCTAGTGTGGGGCTATGAGTGTGAAGCATTATTATTATTATTAATAATATTACAGGCAGGATACTAGATCCTAGGACTGACACATAGTGTCAGTACCCTGCCACAATTCAATTACAAATGAAACGAACAGAAAAATATTAAATAAAAAATGTCAGTTAATTAAACGCAAGGAATATTGATAAACGTTAATTACACGTTTCTCGCAAAAAACTTCGATTGAGACTGTTGACTCGTGACCAAGACGTCCAATTAAAAGTAACATCTGTCGAAAATATTGGTTGATAATTTTATTGTTGAGGTACACTTACGTTCACAGACCAAGAAATTAATAATTGCTGATGCTTTTTAATTTTGGGTAAAAAAATATTGAAATATGCCATGGCATGGACGTCTGATGTGAATTGGACACGAGTATAACAGGATTGCAAACTTCGTTGAGCTACCTGAAGACAATGACGTAATATTGAATGTTATGGTGTAGTGGTTATTTTTTTAACTTTATCACATACTGAATATCTTCATCATGATACCCACCCTTATTTTGAAGGCGTAGTAGAGTACTTACCACTCATTTTAATCCAGTCAGTATTTGGTCGTGGTATTAGACTGAATCTTAATCATTTATTTCATGGAATCTAAGTGTCATTGTTTATTTTCAACGCCTGGCTGGTAATGGTGATGACAACTTCTGTCATCATTTACCTACTGACGAAGTACGCTTCCACAAGTCCCTTATGAGATTAAGAGAATCATGCCATCCAGTACCTGAGCTATTATGTTGAAGCTATCATCGACTGCACGTATTGGGTCAGTTGATTAATATAATCCACCGGCCGTATTTAAATTGAACAACACGACAACGACATCTGTAGGTATGTGCTGTCAGTGTTGCCAGATACCACATAATTACTACGGTAGATCTACCGTATTCAGTTTCAATCTACCGTAATGATTTTTGTTTTTTTTTAGTACATTTTACCGCATTTTATTATAATTTACGGTATTTCCTGAAAGAATCTACCGTAATCCAGTTTTTGGACCTGGCAACACTGTGTTAAACTTGTGTGTATGAGTTGCGCGATGTTATATGATGACAGCTATCCCAAGAGCCACTGCGACCCGGTTTGATCTATTGTAGAAGTACCCATTTCGGAGTTAAAGGTGCTTTGCAAGTCCAGTTCTCTGACTTGGTTGGATGGGTGGATTGAGTAACCTCTTAGAATGCGGCTTCTGCAATGACCTATGGCAGGGCATTCGCAGAGTATGTGGATGGGTGTTTCCTGTTATAGTGTCAAGTATTGCTTTAAAACATTTTATATCTCCAGTGGCAGCACCACTTACCTAATTATAGCTGTATCATTTGTCGTGTCGTCCGGTGAAGAAGTCTCCATTGTCAGTTTGTACGCCAATCACGCATGCTCCATGCGTTCGATATAAAAGTAGATCGCAATTAAGAAGTGAATCAACTTCATTAATGTCACCTGATCAAGCGTTGTAGTGTGCGTTGTAGGGCAGAAGTTAATACTTTCACGCCTGGTTTGTTGGTATAGTACTCTATGGAATGATGATCTGATGAAAGTAATAAAATCTAAATATGTTTCAAACACTTTAAACATTACATTGAAAGCACTAAAAATAAATAAATGCTCACATACTCAGTGAAGCCTCTCTGCATACGACCAATAACAAAATTAATTTTCGAAATTATAGTGATAGGTGGTACAACTTGCAAATGAAATTATTTTAAGTGAATTTGTGCCTTTTAGTCCTTTTTGCACCTGGATGTTAATTAGGCATAATTAAATGTAATATAGGTAGCTACAAGTATCTAAATTGACTTGGGTCTACAAGAGTTCTTTTTGCTGAAATGGGTAAGTCTATTAACATTAAAATAATTAAGTTTTCAATTATTATTTGGCATAAAAATATTGGGCTTTGACATATGAAAAACCGACAAATGAGGAGACAAGTTTAAAAATCTATTTACGTATATAAAACACAAAAAATGTTTGTACGGATGTCCTTTATAGACTGAAACCATCCAACCGATATGGCCCAAAATGGTTTCATTTGAAAGGCAATAATCCGAAGATGGGTCGAGGCCAATAAAACAATGCATTCGTAAAATTTTCGATTTTCGACTTTTTCCATACAAATTTGCTTAGTAGCACGCCGGGTATCTGCTAGTTATACGAGTAAATACATTATGAGGTGTAGTATTTGAACCCAAGCCCTTGCGGAAACTATAATTCGACATTCATAAATATATTTACTTATGCGCGTAGGTATTTCTTTCTACCGTCATTTCGGAAAGGTGTTTCGACATGGAGGAGAAGAAATGGTGAAATAAACTCCTTAAACTTACATATCTTTTCAAAAGCTAACGTTCACATTACCATTTGCATTGGTTATCTGATTTCCTTAAGTTATTCATCTAGTGCAGACTACGAGGCTATCATTGCTGAATATTATTCTTTATTTTGTGTCATTTTTTTGGTAGAGATCCTATGGTGCTGCTGATGACAGTGAGTGACAATGACCGTTCACAATCTGGTGAATTCTGACTCGTCTGCTACCTTTTCAACTATCTACATAAAACAGGTTAATTAAATATGGAATAAAAAGGACTCCAATACCATCTTCAAATAAAAATGAAGAAGCACTTTTATTTCTCGAAGATATAATTTAAAGAACAAATTTATAAAACCCTTCAGACTTATCTTGTTCAAGTAAGCCTAAACGAACTCATCCGTAAATTTCGCAGGCCTTGCGAGAGAAGAATGATTCTTGATGCGGAAAAAGCAGATTCTTAAGGGGTTCTTAGGGATTTTCGCTCAAATAATTCTGGCTTAAGAAGAACCTGGAGTGGAGAGTTTTATTCCTTTTTACACGGCTCCCGACGGTTTTTCTGGCCAACTAATTAGGTACTAAGCAAGGAATGGTTTAGTCTTGTCTTTTGATTGCGGTTTGAATATAAAATAGCGTGTAATATACGTATTTAATTCTCGTTTGGCTTACGCCCCAACTCAGAGTCACTAACGGTTACTTAAATCGCTCCTTAGTACTGAATTTGTATCGTGATTCTTTACTTAGGAGCGATTAAAGTAACTGTTAGTGACTCTGAGTTGGAGTGTTTATACAATTACATAATTATTGTTTAGGCACCCTTTTATGAAATATCTATCTAATATTATAGTGACCTATAGTAAAAAATATTTTTTTACTTTTCAATTTGTGAAGGCCTTATCAATCAATGTTTGTCTTAGAAGCAGCTGTGAGAAACTAATCTGTTCTCAACAAAGGTTTTTAATTAGAATAATTATCATAATTCATAAGTAAATAATAATATGATCGTTCAATCAAAAGCCTTGATAATGATCACACCTGCAGGTATCTAATCTTGTTAGTCGAGATTAGACGCCCATGGCATTTAGGGTTCAAGTATTTCGTATGTTTAATATACTCGTGTACATAATAATCTAAATTTTACTAACAAAAAATAACCGACTTCAAAGTTACTCAAAAACTACTTGTCAGATCTCGTTCAAATTTATGTGGGATTACATGAAAAGCACCTGCTTTCGATTTAAAAAAAATCATCGAAATCGGTTGGCGTGATATTGAGTTATTCGTCAATTTGTCGCGCACATCTTAACACAAATTTACGACTTAAGTGGTTTTCTCATGGATGCCATTGTCAGATCTCAATAAATTTATGTGGAACCACATGACAGCCACCAGCTTTCGATTAAAAAAAGAATTATCAAAATCGGTTCGCCCAGTCCAAAGTTCTGAGGTAACGAACATAAAAAAAATACAGTCGAATTGAGAACCTCTTCCTTTTTTTGAAGTCAGTTAAAAAGTAAAAAAAAATTAAAAAGTCAAAAGATGGATGTAGGATGTTTGTTACTCTTTCACCCAAAAACTGCTGAACGGATTTTCATGAATTTTAGCACACAGGTAGACCATAATCTAGAGTACCTAAAGGTCGATGCATACGTAACGTGGACGGGACGGGGACGGAACGTGGACGGGGCATACATAGGTATACGTGCGTGCCCCGTTCCCGTCCCGTGCGTGCCTCTGTGGCGTATGCGCTATCGTTTACATTTTCTATCAAACGACGTTTTCAAAACTTCACATCCCGTCCCGTCCCCGTCCCGTCCACGTTACGTATGCATCTACCTAAACATAGGGTATCTACTTATTGACGCATCAACGTCAACACAAAAACACTGATCTATCATTCTCATAAGAATTTTTTAGCGTAGTGGAACACGCCGGGTATCCACTAGTTTAAAAATAAGGCTGACACAAAACGAAAATAATTTAAAGACAGTTAAACCATTGTGCCAAAATTAATTTCTGTTTAATTATTTTTGAAACTAATTTAAATTAAAACTTATTTAAATTAAAAGTGCCAAGATTGTGTACGAAATACCTAAGTCTCATCTAGAGAGTCGGAAGCTTCAACTACAACAAAACCACGACCCACATGACACCCAGTAGTAGTAAGAAAAACCCCAGAAAAATAATGAATTAAACGAACCTACGACAACTGTCTACCTACTCTTTATTTACTCGTATCGCATCGGATAAATCGATGCTTTTCGAAGGGGTCGGCGGCGCATTGCGCGTGCGTGGTAAAAATGGCGGACGAAAAAAGCGGGAAATAAGAGAAAGAAGTGCCGGGGTCGCCCCCACTGTCGCAAGAACGGAGCATGGGCGCGGCCCTAGCTCGGCCCGCGGTGACGCTTGAGGACCTAGCATTTATAAGGACCTCACGCTATACTTAGCTCACCATACTGCTTTTCGTCAAATTTGGTTTTTATTCAATTTGGTATGAGTTTTGAAAGTTCTTTAAATAGTCTACTAGCGGTGACAAACAAAAAGATGAATAACGTGATGGTATGAGGTCTTCGTCGAAAATAATACATTAGTAACACCTTAAGCATCACCGATGCATTGCAGGCCTTAACCTTTAACATTACGGGCGGGGTCTGAGCGGACCCCACGCTCTATTTTCTAACTATATTTTTTTATATTGATAAGCTACGATCGCGTGCTTTCTGCTAATCTCATGGCACTGCAGAGGCTCTCGACAAGTGGACGTAAGTCGCTCTTCAGCTAAGGTAAGTACATATTTTACCCATGTGGGGATACCTGGAGACCCCGCCCGTGATGTTACGTAGCAAATATTTTCAAATTACTTAAGTTTGGATTTACTTCTTTTTTAGGATTAGCGTTAAATAAAACCGAAAATGAGTCGCCGACTATAAGATTACGCCACAGCACAAATTGTACAGAATTTTAGTGACTCTCATAGCGAATTACCATAATTTATCATGCCAACCCAAAAAATAATTTGTAACTTAGTACAGCAATGTTGAGGCACTGTCAATTTTGTTATTATTATTATTGTTGTTTATTTTTCTTCTAATTACATGCTTATGATTCCTATATTATTAGAAAATAATGATAATTTAGTCAGAAGTTGGCTGTTTTGTTAAATTTCACTACATTAGTTATGTACATTTGGAGAAATTCTTTGTAACTTAGTACAACAATGTTGAGGCATTGTCAATTTTGTTATTAATAAGATTGTTGTTTATTTTTCTACTAATTACATGCTTTTGATTCCTATATTATTAGAAAATAATGGTAATTTGGTCAGAAGTTGACTGTTTTATTAAATTTCACTAAATTAGTTAAGTGCCTTTGGAAAAACTCTATATATGAGATGCTATTTTGTAAAATATTTCGTATAATATGTAAAGACTGATTGTTTTACATACCTATATTAAATACTTTTCATAAACATAAATAAATAAATAAACATCATTATGTATTTTCTTGTAATTTTAATTGAAATTAAAGTTATTTTTAAAAATATTGAAAATACATGCAAAACATTTTTGGGGATACTTCTGGACCCCACGCGTGATTGAACGTTACCTTAAATAACGCGTGTAGTTAAAGGTTAAAAAGTAAAAGAGGGTTCAGCAATATTTCTGGTCTTCCTTTTTATCGAATGGGCAGTTGTTGTTGGCCCTTGCGGCCTTTACAGCTTCTCGAACAAAGGAGCGAGACAATGAAAAGAAGAAAAGAGAAGACAAGCTCTCCCTCTTCGAGAAATAGAGAATGCTAACGACCTAAGAGCCCCTTTGAGGTTCTCTGGCCTAGCGGTATTGCGACGGAAACACGTAAAATTATTTGGTGATGGGGGTTTTTACTAGCTTTGCTAATTTTCGTTATTTTTTATCATAATAATTATGTCTGTTGCAGTAGGTAATAAAGAAAGTTGACCAACAATGTTTGCGATTCCTTCTTGGCTGGCAACAAGTCGCAGTGTAGGGTAAGTCCAGGATAGATGCCGCATTGGGATAGACGCCTCAAATTCTAAAACTCTAGTTTCGCGCACACGATTGCCGACATAATCAATGCGCGTCGAAAGGTTCCTCCGCCCTCAGCTGGTACACGGTGCGACAAGACGCTGCGAGGTCGCGTTATCCAGTTACGGCCGCTCAAACTTAAGAGACAACGAAAATTTGCGTGAGAATTTTACGTGGGTTTTTTGTTGTCGCTGGTATTTTTTATATGGTAAGTGAATTCGTTTGATTTTATGTTAACCTATTGAGGAGTAAAGAATACAATGTAATTAAAGCCTTTTTTAGGGTTCCGTAGCCAAATGGCAAAAAACGGAACCCTTATAGATTCGTCATATCTGTCTGTCTGTCTGTCTGTCTGTCTGTCTGTCTGTCTGTCTGTCTGTCTGTCCGTCCGTATGTCACAGCCTTTTTTTTCCGAAACTATAGGAACTATACTGTTGAAACTTGGTAAGTAGATGTATTCTGTGAACCGCATTAAGATTTTCATACAAAAATAGAAAAAAAACAATAAATTTTGGGGGTTCCCCATACTTAGAACTGAAACTCAAAAAATTTTTTTTCATCAAACCCATGTGTGTGGGGTATCTATGAATAGGTCTTCAAAAATGAGATTGAGGTTTCTAATATCATTTTTTTCTAAACTGAATATGATGAATATATGATGTACATTACCATGCAAACTTCCAACGAAAATTGGTTTGAACGAGATCTAGTAAGTAGTTTTTTTTTAATACGTCATAAATCGTAAACCACAATTTACCTCGATCAAAGTTACAACGAACTTCAAGAACTTTTATATTATGTTATTTGCTACTACGGAACCCTTCATGGGCGATTCCGACTCGCACTTGGCCGCTTTTTTTTAAATTCAGATGTTATTTAATGCATTTGGCTGCGATAGGCATTTATCCTCTAAGAAAAGGATAGACGCCCTGTTTTTTTTGAAGTATAGATGCCCTATCCCTAAATGAGGCACATGCCTCATGAACATATACATATCCTTTAGTTTTTTGGAATTTTTCATTTATTTATTTTAAATCACACTATATTTAATATCACAGGTGACCTCAATTCGATAGATTAGTTAAAAAATATACAAATTATAACTTATAAGAAAACCACGATGCAAATTACATTACATAACAGATGTTAGTGTAATATGCCAGTTTATAATATTAAATGATGTCAAATTATTGATAATTTAATTATTGTCAAACTTTGTCAGGAAAATCGTCATGTCAAATAAATAAAATAAAATATTTAATAAATAAAATAATAAAATAATTCAATTTTGACAATATGTCATCATTTAGGCCGCGTTCCACTAGACGCTCAAAACGCTCACAACGATCAAATTAGTATGAGATTTTGATCGTTGTGAGCGTTGTGAGAGTCTAGTGGAACGCGCCCTTAATAACGTGAATTAATGATAAATGTTGTTTTATCATCAAGTACGTAAAATCGTGTATGGTCTCCCTTAGATATCTGTCAGTATTTTTGTGGATTCTCAATTTTTTTGGTGGGGCATCTATCCTCTAATCCAATTTTTAGTAACACACACACATATTTTTAGTTTGAAAAATACCCTGTATTTAGGTTTATTTTTACTTTAAAAACAACAAATTTTCAAACTTATTAGAGGTTTTTTTCCCAATGAGGCAAGTATCCTTCATCCGGATTTTAGTCGTGAGGCAGCTATCCTCTATGAGGCAAGTATCCCTAAAATTTTAGAGTTGTAAAGAAAAGAAAAATTTATGAAAAGTATCAATAAGTACGAGTTTTTGTCTCTGCATTATGGTAGACCAAAGATCAGAGTTTTTATACATGTCACGCTTATTGTGTTCCTGACATTAAATCGGGAGATATAAATTGATTTCAAAAAGTAGGGCATCTATCCTGGACTTACCCTAGATCTGCTGTACGTATACCTACCATCGCTTGGCCTATTTCCTCGTTTGTTAGCTGGAATTATTAAAAAACAATATAAGTTTTATCAAGAAAAGTCTACAGATAATTACAAAAAAAAAACAGTATTTTTATTATGGTATTCTTTCATTCTTTTGAATTCATTCGTTGACAGCCAAAAAAAAAGAGAATTTTCTTGGCCGTCAACCGTCAACGCATCAGTGATGCCTTTGGTGTTGCTGATATCCATGGGTGACGATAGCCACTTACCATCAGATGGATCGTCAGCTCGTTTGCCGGCTATTTACATAAAAATCTAGTCTGATTAACAAGAAGTATAGACGTACATAGAGCAAATACACTGCACAGGTCTACGCAAGAACAAGTTATTACGTAAAACTCGTCAAAATAACGTACTATTTGGTTGTATTAACAAAACGCATAATAATTGAAAAGTAAAAACTAAAACAAAAATCTCAACACACAAACGTACAACAGGAACTGTGAGTTATACACTGGCAGAGGGAGTGTCTTCCCCTTCGGTCGCCGCCCCTGAGGGTGGCACCCCTACCGTACTGCTGTGCCGTGTTTGTATTACTTAGCTACTCGACCGAGTACTGGAGCTAGTAGCGAGTGAACAGTCAGTGGACTCTACCAGTGAAGTTACTCGGCAGATGTGCGGGAATTCGATGACAATTGGAGATTTTTTTTATTATTATTTTACTTGTTATAAAATTAAGAAGCATAAAATGTTGTCCACATTAAAATTTTTCACCACATAAAAGTATTTAGGGTTTTTGCTTAAATGCAAATTGAAACAAATATACTTATGTATGTATCAAACATTTCAGGAATTAAATTTGAGTTATATGTTTAGGGCCAAGAGCTTACGAATTAACTGGGTTAAAATATCACTCATTTGATTCATGTTTTACGCGAATAATGTTTTGTTTGTATGTATGGATCTCTGTGTGTGTCTGTGTGTGAGTTCTGATAAATAATAAGCTACCATAGAATGTTCATTATTTTGACACAATAAATATCTAAGTTTTTAGGGATCCTGTCCTATTTAAGTGCAATGAGATCTTACTATTAGATACTCAACAAGTCAAGTTATTCAAACCAACTCTACCAAGTCACTATCCAGTGTAAAGTAGACAGCTGAAAGTAAAAGAACCTACTGTCACAATGTCGATCTTAGATTTTCTTGTAAAACCTGAGGTACATCTATCTGTCATCAGCCATTATGCATTCGACTGTGGTGTATCATAAGTATCCGTGCCCTACAGTGCATTACGGAGGCCTGCCCAAGCGATGATTGGAAAAGTGCTTAGCAAGAACTTTTAAAAACAACTGCTTAGATATTAGATATACGTATCGAGCCCCAGTTAGATCATTATATTGGATACTGGATGATTTATTTCGAGGACTGCTTGTTCTCATGAGTTTGATATTGGTATGGTTTTGTTATTATTATGGGTTTGTTAAACCAATAACGTAGTTTAATGTTTGAAAAACCAATTTGTAATAAATTTCACATAATTATACCTACACATTTGTCATATTGCTGGTTCATGTATGAGCAATTAATTATCATTGTCATGTGTCATGTATTATTGACCAATGTAAGTGAATTTATCCAATTTACAGTTTTTAGAGTTTCCAGTTCCATTGCCGACAATTGAGTAGACGAACCACTTTTTAGGGTTCCGTAGCCAAATGGCAAAAAACGGAACCCTTATAGATTCGTCACGTCTGTCTGTTTGTCTGTCTGTCCGTCCGTATGTCACAGCCATTTTTTTCCAAAACTATAAGAACTATGTATACTGTTGATACTTGGTAAGTAGATGTATTTTGTGAACCGCATTTAGATTTTCACACAAAAATAGAAAAAAATAATAATAAATTTTGGGGGTTCCCCATACTTAGAACTGAAACTCAATTTTTTTTTTCATCAAACCCATACGTGTGGGATATCTATGGATAGGTCTTCAAAAATGATATTGAGGTTTCTAATATCATTTTTTCGTTTCTAATATCAGTTTGCGCGAGAGACACTTCCAAAGTGGTAAAATGTGTGTCCCCCTCCCCTGTAACTTCTAAAATAAGAGAATGATAAAACTAAAAAAATATTTGATGTACACTACCATGCAAACTTCCACCGAAAATTGGTTTGAACGAGATCTAGTAAGTAGTTTTTTTTTAATACGTCATAAATCGTAAACCGCAATTTACCTTTCATAAACATCGATCAAAGTTACAACGAATTACAAGAACTTTTATATTATGTTAGGTACATGGGCGAGTCCGACTCGCACTTGGCTGCTTTTTAAGGAAATAGCCGGCAAACGAGCTGACGATCCAACTGATGGTAAGTGGCTATCGTCGCCCATGAACATCAGCAACACCAAAGGCATCACTGATGCGTTGCCGGCCAAGAAAGAGAGAAGAAAAAGAAAGAAAGCCACTTAAGTGGCTATTGACTTTCATTGACATCAGTAACTAAACATCACCTGATTAATTCATCATGAAACAGTTATTCCTAAATCACAGAACCAACAGCTAAAATACCCCAACCATTGTACATTTTAGCTTCCCACGATATCATAATAAACCCACAGAAATTTCTTCTAAGCTTAATTAGAACTTAAAACTCGTTAACAACAACCCTACCCGTGTCGAGGCTTGTTAAGAAAAATCAATTCCTAATTAATTAACGTCCAACCTCAAAGTTTCCACTGCATGTAAACAAAAAGCCTTCGAAATCCTTAAGAATTCCGCTTGAAAGCTCACTCGCCAATTAAAGGTAGTTCAACTCAAAAGTCGAAATCATTTTTTTTATTCCGTCGGGGCTAAAACAAAACGCGGTGCAGTAGGGGCGACAAGCTAAATGCATAAACAGGGTGGGGGAGGCAAGAACACAAAAATGGGGTGCTAAGAGGCCCGGCCGCCATCTTTGAAACCCTCGCCCCCGCTTGTCGATTGCGCGATGGAAAAATGCGGTGGTAATTTTTTTTCGTGCAACGAAGCTCATTCTTATGAATACTGGTAGGTACCTACTTTAGGAACGGGTATAATTTTGACATGATCATTTATTATTATAATATTACCTACGTAAAAGCAATGATATTATAATGTAAATTGTAATGTAAAAAGAGGTAGATATGTCACTAGCGCGCCGACGATGAAGAGCGCAAGAACAGGCAATTGACCGTTCTGCTCGTAGTCGCTCTGTCAATAGAAGACGATACGCACGATTTGTTGTTGTCAGAAGTGCTTGACATTTGACATACAGCGTTAAAATGCCTTCGTGTATTATAAAAATGTGATTGATGTAGTGAAACAAAAGATAAACATGTGTGTGCTGTAGTAGTCCAGTGCCGATAATTTTTGAAACGAAAAAAAATTATAGTAGAATGAAACCTATTGCAAAAGGAAGAGAATATAACGAAGATTATAGGAAAAATAAATTACGGGCGATCTGAGGTCGGGAAGGGGGGGGGGGAGGGGGGGGGTTTAAGGGAAAAAAATGGTTTATCTCGATTTCCGGAAAAACTACAGGTCCTATTGAAAAAAGTTGAATGGCAAAGTTGTCGGCAATAAAAAGATCTACAACTTTTGTATTTACACTCTTTTACATAACCTCAAAATTTGTGTGAAAAATTCAAAAAACCACGTTTTTGGTTTTTTATTTTTATCTTTTACAAAAAATATTTTTTTTTCACGAAATTTGGTGAAAACTTACCTTTGTATGTCCTTAACATACTGTAATTTTTTTGATTCAAAAAAATATTTTTTTCCACCTTATTTTGACCTTAAATCAAAAAAACAACCTTATTTTCAGTCGAAAAATCTCACGTCAAAATATCTGATTTTTTTTTAAGTCGGTAGTCCTCTTGTTCGTTGGAATCTCTACTTTCTAATGGTATATAAAAACCTATACACTACTATGGTAAATGTTCTCAGAAAATGCAATGAAACGACTACTATTTTCGCATGTTTTTTGCCATCTCATATGCAATCAATGAAATCCGAATTTTTTTTGTGAAAATCTCTACTTTCTAATGGTATATAAAAACCTATACACTAATATGGTAAATGTTCTCAGAAAATGCAATGAAACGACTACTATTTTCGCATGTTTTTTGCCATCTCATATGCAATCAATGAAATCCGAATTTTTTTTGTGAAAATCTCTACTTTCTAATAGTATATAAAAACCTATACACTAATATGGTAAATGTTCTCAGAAAATGCAATGAAAAGACTACTATTTTCGCATGTTTTTTGCAATCTTATATGCAATCAATGGAATCCGAATTTTTTTTGCGAAAATAGTTGTCGTTTCATTGCATTTTCTGAGAACATTTACCATAGTAGTGTATAAGTTTTTATATACCATTAGAAAGTAGAGATTCCAACGAACAAAAGGACTACCGACTTTTTAAAAAAATCAGATATTTTGACGTGAGATTTTTCGACTGAAAATAAGGTTTTTTTTTTGATTTAAGGTCAAAATAAGGTGGAAAAAAATATTTTTTTGAATCAAAAAAATTACAGTATGTTAAGGACATACAAAGGTAAGTTTTCACCAAATTTCGTGAAAAAAAAATATTTTTTGTAAAAGATAAAAATAAAAAACCAAAAACGTGGTTTTTTGAATTTTTCACATAAATTTTGAGGTTATGTAAAAGAGTGTAAATACAAAAGTTGTAGATCTTTTTATTGCCTACAACTTTGCCATTCAACTTTTTTCAATAGGACTTGTAGTTTTTCCGGAAATCAAGATAAACCACTTTTTCCCCTTAAACCCCCCCCCCCCCCCCCCCCCCCTTCCCGACCTCAGATCGCCCGTAATTTATTTTTTCTATAATCTTCGTTATATTCTCTTCCTTTTGCAATAGGTTTCATTCTACTATAATTTTCTTCCACTTTTTACCGTTTTTAGAGCTATCGGCACTGGGCTATAGCTCTTTTCGGAACAGATTTTTGGTTGATTTGTAAGGGCGTAACGTATCTATATTTTTTAAATATCATTGCATCAAAGTAAATAATCCTACTAATATTAAAAAATTTAAAGTTTGCGAGAATGTTTTTTACTCTTTAACGCAAAAACTACTGAACGGATTTTCATGAAATTTAGCACACAGATAGACCATGGACTAGAGTAACATAATTATGGGGTGCTTATTATACCGTAAAACGCAGGTAAAGCCGAGGGCAGATTGCTTCTTTTTCTATAAATCTGATTAAGTTAATGAATAAATGTATAATTAAGATTAGTTAAGAACATTATTTTGATATGATTATTACGTTTTCCATGTTTCCTAGATGTTCAAAAATGATTTATCATCTTAAGTAATTATGAAGTAATATATCAAAATAACTGGTCTTCATTTGAACAGTTTTATTACAAGGAGTTTGTTCTGAGATAATTATTTTGTTATGTATTATATATTATTATTATGATGACCCTGTAGCCTAGTTGGTAGCGACCCTGCGAAGCAAGGGGTCCCGAGTTTGGTTTCCTGGCTGGAGCAGATAAATATTTGTACTCGGGTCATGGGTGTTATTGTGATGTGTTATATGTGTAGTCCATGCCACCCAAGACACAGGTAATAACCTACTGCGGGTGTATGAGTGTGTTAGCGTTTATTATTATTATTATTATCAAACAATACAACTTAACTTCCCTTCCCTCGCAATCATAGTACAAGTTATACAATATGACTCGTCATTTTTATTATCCTTATTTTACACTCGTTGGTGGTAGGTATTTTAAGGGGTAAGGGTCAGTTTGGTCAACTGCGTAGAATTACTTGTCGAGAGTAGTCTTAACATAGTAAATTGTAAAAACATACAATAAACGAAAAAGTTCTTAACTTCATTTACTTTTCAAAATGCGAATAAATGAAAAGACATTACATATTATGTCCATTCTGACCTTTCTTATTCATAGGGTCCATAGTCTCAATACATCAGGTCAGATGCAACTTCTTCATCTATTTCATCTACATGGCGCATGTAAGGAATTTTAAAACTTTAAAATGATATGAGTTTATGATATCCCCTGTAAAACTGCACGAATCCAAATAAAACATTCCTAAATTATTATTTTGTAGCAATAAACTAATAAGTAATAAACGTGTTTGTAATGAAGGTGTAATTAAGTGTTCCATTATGGTTAATTTGAGCTAAGTGATAATAAAAATTGTACATAGAAGGATCAAATGAATAATAAAGTAGTAGGATAAGATAAATAATTATAACAAAATAGCAATAATTTTATGAGTATGGTAATTAAACATGAAAATTGCGTAGATGTAAAATTAGTTATCTTACCACCGTCAGTGTAAGTTAGATTTCTTAGACCTATACCTACAGATAATTCTGCGGTGTGTAGGTACCTAAAACGTGGTAATCCACGTTTTCGATATATTTATGGCAAGTACCTAGCCGTCGTCTTAAGCAATGAGAAACGTAGGAGCATTGAAAGCTGAAAATAAAGCGATTAAAATTTATTGCAAGGGATAATTTTTAATATCCCTTAAAGCAAATTCGAATGAATAGAAAATTTTAAATTTTGGAGTAATATCATTATTTGAATTTTTTTTCTGCTTTTACACGACTTAAACTGAAACACAATATTTTATTAGGATAATAACGGCATTATTTCATCTTTGACTATAAGTAAATGTTAATCGTCTTTGGCGTGACGTAATTTCTTTAATTATCTCCTGTAAGTTTGAGAATACCCGAGATTCAATAAAAACAGAGGCCATCACTGCTCTCATTCAGTCAATCCTCTATAGATATAGAACGCCCATCAACGAAAATGTCGCGGAAAAATCGTGTACCCACGAACAAAAAAAACTGACGGCACAATCACCTCTCTGTATCTTGCCCCAATCGCCTCTCCATAAATAAGTACATAGAGATGTATTAGACGGCCCCGATTAGGCCCGCCGTCCCCTAAACAAATTGTAAAAAATCAGGGGTTCCTCCCTCACGGTTTTTTCTATACGAATCGTCACCCCACATCGGAATTATACGCACGGCTCGCTTTGGTTATTGGTACATAAGATATATCGATTGGGCTGTCGTTCTGCAAATGGACGCTTTCTTTGTCCTTTATAAGTTACGGTTCTTGTTATAACTGAATAAATAAACACTCGATGTAATGCATTTTAATTTGAGTAGTTTTTTATTGGTGTGAAGTTAACGAATCGAGTTCACCTGGTGATTTAAGACATTGACTTATATAGTACGAGTGAATGGTTCGTGAATGACTGAATATTTGTTTTTTTTTACTTAGTAAATAAGCAGCCTTTTACTTGATGTCAACCATATTATCATTACCTGGATATCAGTATTGCTAAAGGCGTCACTGTGCATCAGGTGGTAATGACGAGGAAGGAAAGAGGAACTTGGTAGTTAGTCTCGCACTCGTAAAAAATTATAAAAAATACAATTATATAATTTAAAACACTTTAAAAAAAATTCTAATCATTATAATACTCCACCCACAAGGATCTCATAGCATAAACGTAGGTACCTGCTATGTTCCTCCGTTGACCAAAATTAAAAAAAAAACAGTCAATTAGGTACATATACTCGCATTTGCCTAAGAGCTGTAGATCTTAATAAAAAAATACATATTAATTAATTCCAAAATCACATACGGTCCATTAAACATGTTATTTGTATATTTTTCAGTTTGAGTGTAAATTTTATTGTTCAGTGATCACATAGCCATGTCCATCGGAAGCTCAAGTCATCTGGATATAAAATCGTATTAAGGTTTCACAGTCGAATACAATTTTCGATCGAATAGTTACTGTGAAGTATTGGAGATAATTTTACAAACAATCTCGGAATTACATTACAATTTAATATTCATCTTTCAACTCAAAAATACAATTTGTTGTGTCGGTTAATGTTTAACTAAATATACGATAAATCGACTTGTATCACCCGCAATAACAATTTAGTCTAAGCAATAATATAAGTAGGTATTAATTATTAATTTAAAAATTAAAAAAAATTACGGTGTATTCAGAACACTTCAAAGTATATGCTCCCGTAGGAAATCTATCTTAAAGTTATTTTTTCAACAAGTTAGACGATTCTTAATTAACAAAATTTTCTCGAATTTCCATCTTCATTGTACATTAAAAAAAAGTTTAAATAAGTGTCGTATAAATTTTTCGTTTCGTGGAGCCCTTTTTATATACATACTTAACGAGATCACGCCATAAAAATTAAAAAAAATTAATACTTTGTTTATAATAATTGTATAAGTTGAACAAAAAAGTAAAAATCCAAATAATATAATTAAAATTTTTTTTTCCAATTTATTATTATATAATCGTTTTGGCATTTATAAAAGACATTTACTAACTTGAAAAAAAAATTCCCTCATTTTTTTTATAAACAAATGGACTATTTCAATACTTTCAAGAAAAAAATTCTTAATACCTTATTCTTTACAAAATATTATGATTTTTTAAAGAAATTTTTTTTTCTTAATAATAATATTTCATTGTTTATAATCGTTTTTTTAATATTTATATTGTTTGAATAATTAGTAAAGAATTTTTTTTCTTAAAAATAATAATTGACCATCTTTAATAGAAGTGTAAAAAAAATATTTTTTATCAACAATTTCATTGTTTTTAACTTAACAATTTGTTATAAACAAATTCTCAATTTTTATATATTTTTTCTGAAACTCCTAAAAATAACAAAAACAACGATGTATAACAAAGTACATACAGATAAAAATTTTTTTCGACTTTTTAATTTGTATTCGATAAAAAATCGAAAAAATTGTTTGTTCAACTTATAAAATTATTATAAACAAAGTGTTATTTTTTTTTAACTTTTATGGCGTGATCTCGTTAAGTATGTATATAAGAAGGGCTCCACGAACCGAAAAATTTATAAGACACTTATTTAAACTTGTTTTTTAATGTACAATGAAAATGGAAATTCGAGAAAATTTTGTTAATTAAGAATCGTCTTACTTGTTGAAAAATTAACTTTAAGAAAAATTTCCTACGGGAGCATATTCTTTGAAGTGTTTCAAATACATCATAATTTTTTTATATCTTTAAATTAATAATTAACACCTTAAAAAAATATTGCGTGTGACGTACTCGATTTTGACGCCGCGCGTGCTACCTAAAAATGCCACGTGGAGGCCCATTTTCAGCATTAAATTAAAATTATAAATAATGGAGATAGAGTTCTGGAATTTGAGAGTTATTTTTTGGAAATTTCCTCTTCTTTAAGAATCTATTTTTAAAATTTCTGAAATATTAACAGCTTTGGAGTAATTAAATAAAAACAAACTACCTTATTTTTGCAACTTAATTTTTTATATTAACTTTTGCAATTTTTTACGTGCTGGTAAACGCTTTCAAAACATTTTTCTAGACATCATTCCGGACAGAATAAGCTATTGCACGTATTTTTAAGAGCAGTATCTCTATTTTTCACCATTTTGAACTTATTGCGTAGACTAATTCATTATTTATTAATGTTCCATACTTATTGTTGGCCCATATTAGAAACATAATTAGGTATTTAGTTACCTAGGTATTTATAGAATATAAAAGAGCATCTAATGTATAAAATTCTCGTGTCACGCTTTTTTGAAGTTGAACTCCTCCGAAACGGCTCGACCGAATTTCGTGAATCTTTGCGTGTATATCGGCTAGGGTGGAAAATCGGACAAAATCTATTTTTCATCCCCCTACCCCTAAATTTTTTTTGGCAGAACAACGTTTGCCCGCTCAGCTAGTAATAATATAAAAGAATAGATATCTCATATTTTTGCGCAGTTTCCTATTGTTATTTAATTTTATTAAAAAATAGGCCCTAATTCAACCACTGTGAGAACAATCGTTAAAATATGAAGTTTCAATCTAGAGATAAAATAACTTGTACTTACAGAGAGAAAAATAAAACCAAAATAAAGACCAACGTATCGAAAGCAAAGTTTGCCTGGTTTTATTTTCTTTCTAGTACATATTTTTTCACACATTCAGTTAGGTATACAATATACTCAAAGCTCCGAGTATATAAAAATATTTACAGCCATATAAATTCATGACAATATATTTAATATCAGTAGAATAATTTCCGCGCCTGGCACGGCCATTTTTGTTTCAATGACGTAATGCCCCTGGCGCTAGATCCCACTGATAATTACGTGAAGTGGTACGTACCACATTAGTAGTGGTACGCCGGTACGCCGCCTACTATGAGGTAACCAATACCGTGACTTGACTTAGTAATTAAACAACATTAATTAGCCACGCCTTCTCTTTGTTTTTATTACCTCGATTAGCTGATGTATTAAGCGATCTAAGATAGCGTAACGTAGTTTTTTATGAGGTAACTTATTAATTTGTGGTCTTATAAAAATATTACTTAAATGTATTACCTCTATGTACCTAATATGGAGGATAAAAAGATGACGTGTAAATTGTTGAAATATAGGTAATTTCATTTTACCTTGAAGCAATTTTTTTAAGAAAACTGGTGTTTTGGTCAATAGGCATTAAGTAAATAGACAGTAAGTAAAAATCACTAAAATTATGTATTTATTTAATGAAATCCTATTAATGGATTAAAAAACACACATTTATCGTATTATTATAAGCAACAAAATACGGCAAGCCGCCATGCGTTGAACACCAACTATTTAGTCTCAATCAGCGCGAATTACGTCACGCCTCAGTAAACAAACGAATATGACAATATTCACAATGACATCTTGTCTATTACTTTACTGAGCCGTGACGACACAAGCGACGCCATGACACTTTGAAGTGTTTTGGTGCGAATTTTATAAACTTATAAATTGAAGTGTATTTATTTTATACTAAACCTTATTTTTTGCGGAAATATGATATACATACGTTGTATAATATATTTCCCAACAATATAGAACAGTATTTCAAAATCCGTCATCATGCCTATTTTCTGCCTGATCGACCACTGACCTCAAACAGGATATGTAATCTTGTAGGTGGTTCTATTTAAGGTCGTTAAAGGATCGAGTGGCATAATTTTACTATAACTAACAATAAAGTAAGTAAATATGAGTTAGGTTTTATATGAACTCCAATTCTATTAATAATTTAATTCTCTAATTCTATAAATTTTGGTTCATAAATATCTACAAAAAACAATTTAGGTACGTAGGTATATCCAATCCCAATAGCTATTAACTACCTACCTATGTTTCCAAAAAACAAATGGGTACACATTATTAGGAAAAATTAAGAAACCATATTCACTAAATTATTCAAATCCTCTTTATAAAGATGGGTAACTTTGAATATGGACATAATTCCCCGTACCTCACAAATTTTCGTATTTTAAAACTGAATCATTTCACTGTATTTCTATCGTAATAAATCCGTCGTCTCATCAAAGGGCAGTTAAAAAGAAATGAGGAACATTTAATTTAAACTTACATTATCACCCTAGCCGCGATTTGATGGTAATCTCTCACAGGGAAAATAATTCACTCAAGTTTTAGCTTTTATGACTTTCAAAGATATTTTTCTTTAATTCAAGTCCAGTGGCAGAGCCGTTTTTATCTTGGAAAACACTCATATTTCATTCAAGAGATGTTTCTTTCCACAGGTTATAAATTGAGTTTAACTAAATACTCAAATAGTTTTATTATCGGAAATTAAGTTTAAAACATTTTCGTTACTTTCAAACAAAAAAACTTTACAATAAAAGCGTGTAAAAATAACAAACATTATGACTTTCAAAGTAGATATTTTTCTTTAATTCAAGTCCTGTGGCAGAGCCGTTTTTATCTTGGAAAACACTCATATTTCATTCAAGAGATGTTTCTTTCCACAGGTTATAAATTGAGTTTGACTAAATACTCAAATAGTTTTATTATCGGAAATTAAGTTTAAAACATTTTCGTTACTTTCAAACAAAAAAACTTTACAATAAAAGCGTGTAAAAAAATAACATAAATATGCGAAATAAATATAACCTCTTCCATTTTTAAGTCGGCTAAAAGTGTTAAAACAAGTTATTATTCTGTGACACTAAAAAATTTACAGTTAAAAAAACCTTCCTTCTGCAGCTAAGTTACTTCACACGTTTTTCAACAAATAAAAAGTGACTTGCAAAAACTCAAATTTGACTAGACAAAAAAATGACTCCATCATAAACATTTCATTCAAAATACATCTAGCGTAAGTTAAGTGGTAAAAAAGAAAAAAAAAGGTGTCTCACATTAAAATTCGGCTCACACGTTGGATCAACTTCAGGTAACAAAAAGTTGTTGACAAAAAATGCAACAAAAAACTGAAGTGTGCATATTTGAATGTAAAAACCGGGAGCTACCTGCATCTTGAATGATTGATTTATTGGGTATTGACGTGTCGAGCGGTCTATTAATTCTATTGGTTTGGCACGAGCCATCGATTTGTAAGGGTCTATTTATTCCTATTTAAGTTTACAACAGCTTTTGATTTACAATCCTCTTAAGCATTCCTTAAGTAACGTTGCGCGAAGATTATGCAATTCTAATTTAACAAAGAATTATTTATTAGAAAATGAAGTTGCTAATTATTACTTTTGATATTTTTAAAGTTTTTCACGGCGTGTGTTAAGTTGTTACTTTTAATTTAATAAGTGCCGCCATTCTTATTTTTGATAAGCAATTGTTATGATGAGATAATTAAGATAATAACGACATAATTATAATTTAAAATGAATTGCAAGTATTATGTATTATTTCGTCAATATCGTATGTTTTAAATTCCATAGACAAAATAAAACAGAAATTCCATAAATAAAAGATGAATGTGTTTAGATCTTAGTTGTCTATAATGTGAGTTAATAAGCATTTATTCACCCATATAAGAATAGATAAATAAATAATCGGTAGATAGATAGACAAAAGAAAAGCCTGATAACTTTATTCATCCAACCTTTTAAATTACCTCATATTATTTTATAGTGAAACGGCTAGAAATTAAAGCGTCATAAATTACCTACACGAGGACAATGCAGCCATAACCCTTTAATATTGAGTTGCATATTACGTCAAACGGCAGGTCTGGCGAACCCGACAGTTCACGGTTAAACTAGGGATGTAATGTTCTAAGCTCGCCATGAAGCTCGCTCTCACATCCGATAGTTAAATTAATGACGATTCATTAAAAAATATTAATTATAGACGAATAATGTTCACGGGTTCGAAGCAAATCGTGATTTTATACTTGACGTGACAATTCATTATTTTCGGGATCGTACCTACTCGTTCGATTTAAAATTGTTTTTTTGAAAGCGGTCATATAACTTTCTTTATCTACGTACCAATCAAGATATAAAAAAAATGATTTGGAAATTCAAATAATAATATTGTTGGTACATAAAATAAGTAGGTACATAATATACCCACCTAGGTTTTGAAAATAAAACCAAAAAAAATTAAACATTTAATTATTATTTTTTATTTCGATTCGACCATAACCTCCAATTTAAAATTGGACCTAAAGTCGTAATTGGAAAATAGATCAGAAGTTCCTTTTCGGAATCGGAATCGAAGCCCCATCCCTAGTTCAAACCCACTCGCGACGGTTTTGTCCAGTTTACTCTCACTCCGATGGGATTTCTTTGAGATGAATGGAGCGGGTCGGGTTCTTTGTAAAAAACAAGCAAGACCCGTTCTGCGTTACGGAGTAAGCGGAGTTTAAATGTTTTATCGCGTCGGATCCACTAAGTGCATGCCTAGTCCTTTCCTGTGCGTTTTAAGTCATGTTCATTAGGTTGTTTTTTTTTTATGGAAATAGCCGGCAAACGAGCTGACGATCCACCTGATGGTAAGTGGCTATCGTTGCCCATGGACATCAGCAACACCAGAGGCATCACTGATGTGTTGCCGGCTAAGAAAGAGAGATGAAAAAGAAAGAAATTATGACTTACATTATGTACCTACGTCCTTTTAAAAGTACATTTTCTTACATAGTAGGTAGGTACCTATAAATGCAACCTTTATGCAGTCACGGTATTTTTTTTCTTGATTGACTAATATTCACACATTTCGAGTTGTCTTTTTATTGATCAATTGTTTTCTTTATGATAATTATATTTTGTAATTAAATATATTTAATACAAGTTCAAAAAATAAATTTATTTAAGCAAAAATTTAAAGCTTTATCGACTTGCATTTAAGATCATATCGTATGAACCACTTTGAGTTGTATCACATAGTAAATAAAATCTTCAAACATATTTAATGAATAAAATGTTTCACATTCCACTATCTATTTAAATTTTATTTTATTTAGTAAATTAGTTATTAGTTAGTTAGTTAGTAAATTAGTTATTAGTCTTATTACTAATAAGAAAGAAAATAATGACGGCCATAGATATATTTTAATGGCCGTCATTATTCTCGTCATATATTCTTTTCATTTGACAAGCACTTTTAGGTAAGGTACGTTTATCAAAATACAGAGTGATGTTAAGCTCCCAAAAACGTCTTTTCGGTAATCACACAAGCACACCCTCAGTTCAAACGAATGTGATTAAAATTATTAAATAGGGGAATATAAGTAAAAATCGAAAATACCCTCAGCCCCTACATATTTACTTGAAACCCTCGCAAATTAAACGCGCCATCATCAACAGAAAGTACGTGTTCTCTAATTAATTTTCTAGGGAAAAAATTGAATTAGGGGTGGAAATTTTTGTCGAAACTTAAATAAAAATGCAGATAGGTAGAAGTTTGTTAACAAGGGGGGTTGCCCTCTTTTGAAGTTTGCGAGGGTGAATCTACTTGGAGGTGAAAAATAAGTCTCCCTTAAATAAGATATCTCCCGATAGGGGAAGCTCGGATGTTTTTCTCAACTCGCTAGCAATCCCTTTCCCAGAAGGCGGTGCTTATATATTTTTTTTAGCTTCGAGTTAGGACTCGTATTTTATATTGCGTGAAATGTCGGTTTAACTTGCAAGATTTGTGAATAACTGATATCTAGTTTAACCTGTATAACAAAACATACTTAATTGATAATTAGTGAGGTCGATAACAATGTTTAAAGAATGATGACTGTCGAAAAAAGTAAGTCTCTTCAAATAACTTAAATTTTGTTTTGGTAGCAAAACATTTCAATATAACCAATATAATTTCAATATAATTATATAATATTGTTTTAAAGGGTGAAACAATATGTGGTTATATTTAATGTGGGTAAAACTGAGTGGATTCAAGCATAGCCGCTGTTCCTGTAGAATAAAAATATAATAAAATTAAGTTATAACAATGCATAAAATAACACTGAATCGTTGTGACGTGACAATATAACAAATGACATCTTGATGTGGATGGAATCCAATACCCATTATTCTTGAAGCTTCATCAAAAACCCTCTATTTAATTTCTATAATGGCAATCGCGAATGATGAAAAGAAATGCTCTTTCTTAGGGCGACGTGGGTTTTAGAACATTGATTTCAATTCGAGCTGTTGTACCGTCAGAAAATTAATGTGTATGTCTATGTTAGATAATTGTTTTATATTTCAATATGGGATAGGGTTCTAAGACAATACATCCACATGATCTAGTGACCTCAGTGGTGACACATAATAATCAAGTCACATACTGAAAAGGTTACCTACCTGGCTCCAAATCTAAAAATGAAACGCAGTGCTATTTTAATCGCAATTTTCATATAACACAAATAAAAAATATTAAACTAAAAAAAATATTTTTCTATTATTTACTATTGACACAAACCTTCGACGTAATATCACTTCAAATATACAATAAAGTAATCATAAATAATGTTCATTTTGACACAATAACAGCTGACGTCAACAATTTACAGAGACTCGTCCAGAAGATACCTAGGTATTTGAAAAGTATGTAATATAAAAGTTATTTTGAATATGTTTATCTTATTTTGAAGTTTAAAGGTAATAGTAATTATTATTGATAACCATCATTTACACAGTTACATCTTAATATCTTTCTAAGGGTGTTACCAGACCAATCGATCGATCGTCGATCGACGGCATCGATTAACGTCGATAAGAAGAAATTAAAGGTAAGGTAAGAAGAAATTAATTTACTGCAGTTTATTGACGATATCACGGATTAAACAGAGTAATATAATTTATTACATACAAAATCTTATTGTCTAAACTATAAATTTTAACTATCAATATTTTTCAACTAATTTGCTGCCAGTACAAAATAAAAGCGTTGCCTCGCCATGCCTTTAATTATTTCTTTTTAACTCTAATAACAAATGCAAATAGAACCTCAAGGAAGTACAAATTAAAAGTTCTTAACGAGAAAATATTTTTATTCTTTTTAGATAGATGCTTGGTTTTCTTCTTTTTTTTATTGGCGATCGTTTTACCGAACAGGGGTTGGAGTTAATAAGTAGATAGGTGTTAATGAACCAGTAAATTATCTGTTTATTTTACGAGCAGACAATGCCTATTATTATCATTTTAGGGATCCGAAGTAAATTCGGAACCCTTATAGTTTCTAATGTCCGTCCGTCTGTCCGTCCGTCTATCCATCTGTCCGTCCGTCTGTCCGTCCGTCTATCCATCTGTCCGTCCGTCTGTCCGAAGCAAAGCCCCGAGACCCTTCGTGGTAGAAAGCTGTAATTTGTCATGGATGTACATATATATTGAAACTCCAGAATCGCGGAATAAAATATTGAAAAACTTTTTTTTTCGGGTACCTCTACAGGTATCGTGAAGATGAATTTTTATTCGTTGCGTACCCTGGTAGTGTTGGGTATTGTTGAAAAGGTCTTTCAAAAATATTACGGGTCTTCTAAAACCATTTTTGGAATTAGCGGTCCGTTTGGGAAATATTTGGCTTTAAAGTAAATTTTGGTTAGAGTCAAGTGTCCCCCCTGCCGGGAAAACGGTTGGAGTTGGACGAATGAAAAATTCTGAAAAATAGTTTATATGATGAATTCACACGGAAAACTATCACGACCATGTTAGCATTTAATAAGTCGATAAATTTACTACTTCGGAACCCTAACATTGCGCGTGGCCTGACACGTACTTGCCCGGTTTTTATTTGTCCTATGTACCTATTTGTCATATTCTTCATAGATAAAACAAGGCATCATTTTGTTTTACTCTTTTTGGATAACACTAAAGGCATCACCGATGAGTTGCCGACCGAGAAGCGGAGAATCCGAATACCATCTATACCGTGTGGCGCAATAGTTGCCATGCCGGATCGCCGCGCCAAGGGTCCTGGGTTCGATTCCCAGCGAGATGGAAATTTGAATGATGAGTTTGAATTTCTCTGAGGAATTTCTGTTGTTGGTCTGGGCGTTTGTCTGTTGTCTTTGTGTGTTGTCCATGGCATCCACGACAAAGGAAATACCTACTAGTGTGGGGCTATGAGTTTGAAGCATTATCTATTATAATTATTATGTATTACCATGTGGTTTCCGTTTCTACTGAAACATGTCAAACCCAGATTGATTCTAGAAATGATAATACCTAGGTACATGTAAATGAGAAAATAGTGTCTTTTTGGTTCACCGCTATAAAGTTCCCCAAGCTACAAAAAACGAACTTTAAAATATTCCTCAGTAAACGTCAATAATATTTCGATATGATGGGTGATGGGCATCTCATTAAGTTGAACAGTAATGATATAACGATTTACCTACAGGAGGTATGGAGGTCTGTGATCTGTTGCCAATCATATCGCAGATTCGCTGAGATGAAAAAAATGCAAGTAAGTGTTTGACGGTGTGGACTGATGGTTCCGTCGCTTATGTCAATGATAATATTGTTCAAAAAGATTAATTATTTAATAGATAAGTATGATAAGTTTATCGAGTAAGAGCTAACGTATTATAATAGTAATGTATGATATTATATTTTATTAGTACCTACCTACATATCTAATAGTAAATCCTATAATTAAAGTTAACAAATATAAAGAGTATATTTTGTATTTGTATGATGTAATTATGTATGACATAAAACATATATCTTACGTAAATGCCAAACTCTTTAATTATATCCTTAGGTGTATATGTATATCATTAAGATTGTGTATGAAAATATGATTCATTCATGTTAATTCCATATCAACTACTTAAGTTATTTGTATTTAAATACAAAATTGTATTTATTTCAGAGATAATGGTTTCAAACTATTTACCTTTAGAACTCTAAAAATCATTCGTCACAATTATCTTCTCTCTCAGATATAAAGATTGGTATATTATTAGCAACCCTGCGTTGTCTTTCGGTCTGACTACCTGACAGGATACCAGTATACCATAATTGAACCACAAGTTAAATTATACCAAGTTTAGTAAGTACATACACAGTTATAAAATAAGTAGTTCACGGAATTGTTTGACCCGAAAAAACATAATTATATAATATGCATAGTATAGTTTTTAACTCCCGACGAAAAAAGAGGGGTGTTATAAGTTTGACGTGTCTGTGATCGTGACATATCTGTAGACGTATCTGTAGGTATGTCTGCCTGTGGCATCGTAGCTTCCAAACGGATGAACCAATTTTGATCAAATTTTTTTATCTGAAAAGTGACATAATCGAGAGTGTTCTTAGCTATGTTTTTAACCGACTTCAAAAAAAGGAGGAGGTTCTCAATTCGACTGTATTTTTTTTTTTTTTTTTTTATGTTTGTTACCTCAGAACTTTGGACTGGGCGAACCGATTTTGATGATTGTTTTTTTAATCGAAAGCTGGTGGCTGTCATGTGGTCCCACATAAATTTTATTGAGATCTGAGAATGGCATCCATGAGAAAACCACATAAGTCGTAAATTTGTGTTAAAATGTGCGCGACAAATTGACGAATAACTCAATATCACGCCAACCGATTTCGATGATTCTTTTTTTAATCGAAAGCAGGTGCTTGTCATGTTGTCCCACATAAATTTGAACGAGATTTGACAAGTAGTTTTTGAGACTTTGAAGTCGGTTATTTTTTGTTAGTAAAATTTAGATTATGTGTTGGTAGGTACCGAAATAAAACTGTCGGGGGATTTTTTTAATTTTAATTTAAGATTATGTAAATTCTATGTTTGTTTATACAACTTAGCTTTTGGCTTAGCTTTGGTAGACAAAAATCAAAATAAATTGCTTGTGTTAATTTGTTCCTAAAATCCTTAAAATAAAAATATCTATCTAAAAATATTTCACCCCAAAAACATCATAGTTTACTATTTTTGACTCTACCACGTAAAAAGGCTTAAACGGATTTTATGATATTTGGAACGTACAGAAAAAGAACCATAAAAATATTCTTTGAATACTTTTTAATATCTACTACTAAGTTTAAAAAGTAACCCATTTACAATCCAATAGATACACAGATGTGACTTAAATAATCGAATCTCTTTATCGAAGAAAAATATAAAAATAAAATCCCAAATTCGTAACAGTCTTGGAGGAATCACTCCCCTTCCAATATTTATCAAGTCTGTAACTGACAGGAGATCGTTCTTAACTTCTAAGAGTTATTGTTTGAGATTGTTTTTAATAGTCTCTCCGTTATTCACCATTTGCGACACCTTTTTATGCGGTTTTGCTCAGAAGGATTTTTAAAATTGATGGCATGGGACGTTTGTACTATGGATAAAAATTATATCAGGAAAAATACTAAGTATACTTACACGTTTTATTTTTAAAATATTCTTTACTTTATTAATTAATAACATTATTTATTGAAATTATGGCTTCTGACGGTAGGTAATATTTATTAGGTATGTACACTTAAATCCATCGACTTCAAAAAGGAGGAGATATTCAATTCGACTGTATTTTTTGTATTTGTTAGGTACCTCAGAAATTTCGACTGGATGAATCGATTTTGATGCTTTTTTTTAATCGAAAGCTGATACTTGTCATGTGGTCCCAGTTTTTGAGCGAGATCTGACGAGTAGTTTTTGTGTTATCCCTAATTTTGAAGTCGATTATTTTTAATCAAGAATTATTATACATACAATTGATACAATATCATTGGTTGCCCTGTCAGATTTTTAAAATTTTATTAAGATTTGACATGTTTTCACATCTATACCCACAAACTCTATATAACATGTCAATATCGGTAAAAAGTATCGATTGAGATACCCTACCAGTTACCACCATATAAGATGGGGCAAGATGGGGTCGAGAGTGGAGGCGGGGGATGGATTTTTAATAATGGGGACCTCCACCCCTTACTTAGCGTAAGATGTACTTTTATATGCAAATCTGAGATCAATGGAATAATCATTAACTTGAGGAATATGACGTAAGAAAGAATATTACCATTACGATGGTGTCTGACATAAACGTTAGATCATGTGATGGTCAAGACCTGCTAAAGACGGCTTCAACACGGAGGCTGATTCTAAGTCCAGACAAAGACCTTTGAAACTAAAACTAAGATTAACATTTTATAGCTTACGTATTCACGTAAAATCTAGGTAGTAGGTATAGGTTGGGATATAACTAAAAGCTGAAAAACAAAACCTGTATGATAATCATGAGTTTTATGAAATGTGTGTTAAAAATTAATAAAATAACAAATATGGACGCGGGCATTATGGATGGCTGAGGGCTTGAGGAACCAATTATTTCTTTCTTTGTTTCTTTTTCTTCTCTTTTTCGTGACCGGCAACGCATCAGTGATGCCTTTGGTGTCGCTGATGTCCATAGGCGACGATAGCCACTTACCATCAGGTGGATCGCCAGCTTATTTGCCGGCTATTTCCATAAAAAATATAAACGTAAGGAGTTACACCTCGAAGCGCAAGCCGGCTAATAAATCAACCTAAGCCTATACCGTAAAGACAAAAAGGTCTTGGCAATAAATTAAGTAACCATTTCATTAACTGTCATTTGAACACTGCCAGGAGGGCTATTCAGTTTTGTAACTTGATTTTTGAGTCCGAGATCTTGATATGTGATTCTCTAATCATCTGGCACGCACTTGCGAGGTGAAGGGAGTCTCGAAATCTAACTTCAATTTAGAAACTCATCGTGTATTCCGCTGTCAAGTTACAAAAAAAAAGCGAACTTGCATCATATTGACATGTCATTATCTAATCATCTAGTACGCACTTGCGAAGTGAAGTGATCCTAGAACTCGAAAGTCAATTTTGAAACTCCGCTGTCAAGTTACAAAACTGAATAGCCTTGCAGCAATGCAACCCGTTCAAAGTTTCACTGCGAATAAAATATGGCGCACTTTTATTCAAACGTGTTCGTGTGTAATAAATACAACGAAGGAGAAAATTACTTCCTTCCGAAGATCAAACTTGCCCCTGCGTTGCCACTTGCTTGTACCTATTTGTAGATGAGTTGGTGCACTTAATAGTAATTGGTAAAAGACCTATTTATAATAGCTATTTGAGAACGAACTATTTACGTGATAGTAGTGGTCACCGTTAGGTGCCATTGATATCTGTAAAACTTAAGAAATCACCGATGTGGTAGGTACTGACCTGAAGGAAGCCTTTTATTTCCAACTCCGTGGGAAGGACACCTGCATTTTCTGAAAAAAATCCTAGTATAGATTACTTACGGCTTCAACCTAATAATTGGTTACTGACCGCGGGTCTCTCCTCTTGAGGAGGCTTAGAATATAACTACGATGCTGTCATTTACAAAAATTTTTTTTAAGGTACAAAATAAAACGTAATAAATCTTAAGTTATATTATATTAAATTATTATTATAATTGTATTACTGATTAGAAAATAAATGTTAAATATTTCCGTCCGATTCAGCTTCTGACAAACGACAAAAAAACCAGCATAAAAAAATTCAAAAATTTTAATGTACTGTACAGATTCACTGTCGTTAGAACTTTATAACTAGTGTAGATTTATATACCCATTTGTCGGAGCATCAGCGAACGGTATGAAAAATAGCTCCCCTCTTGTTTATTAAAAATGTATCGACGCACGTTGTTCGGTTTCACAGTGAAGGGATTCGTTAAAGAAAATGAACTTTTCATCCAAGGCAACTGGGGTCTTTATTATGTACTGGCGAATACAAAACGCTCAAGGAAAAATACCAAATAATGAAAAATTATATGTTAACTTGGCTGTGAATCGTGGTGATATCTATAATAGGTGGTGATAGTGTCATATTCATCCTATTGAAAATCTCATAGTATGATAGGTAATCAATCATCAATAATACAGAATGTAAATGTAATACAACTTCGGAATTTGAAGGTTTAAGGGCACTCCATAATGAGGGCAATTTGATGGGTTGATTCGGCCTACTAGCGGCACGCTATGCTACTTCGAGCTTGTGAACAATGTTTAAATGAATTAAGCAACATATCTCAGTTCTAATCACAGCAAACTCTCTGTAACTGTTCAAAAATTAATTAATTTAATTTTTTATAGTTTTTGTATGCAAGTGTAAAAGTTTATTTGGATGTTTACCTATTACACTTTCTTGCTAAAACTACTGAACGAATTTTCATGAAATTTAGCACAGAGGTAGACCGTGATCTTGAAGAAGGTATAGGCTTCTAATTATTCCGGAAAACGCAAGCAAAATCGCGGGCAGAGCGCTAGTAAAAATAATCAAACGACTTCTCTTTTCGGCAGTACTTTAACCTCATAAGCTACCCTTCGAGATAAAGTTTTTTTCACTCAAATCAGTTGCACTCCCCCATTCTTGTTATGGCGTAGGTATTATTAGGTTTGTTAACACATCGACGGTTCTATATACAGAAGTACATAGAAAAACCACCCTTACAAGCGGCATATAGACTACCGAAGTTGAATGTAAATCTCGCAAACTTGGGTAATTTTTATTGGGAAGAAGTTTGTGGCTGCGAAGTTTAATTCCAGAGATATTTGACTTAACTCAGATTTTCAATACAGTCTTTATTTGATTGCTTATTTATTGTTTTCTGTATTATATTAATTAGTAGAGTCTAGTAAGGGCCAGAAAATTTCTAAGGAGGAATCTTTATCAGTCTTTTCAGTCCTCATAAACAAGTTCTATTTAAAGCTTACTTAGTTATCAGGTGATTCAATTAAATTGACTGTTAATTAACCAGGAGAATTAATAATTTAATTGTACATACTAATACATTTGCAATTGTAATTCTAGCTACAAATTGATACAATACTGTTGGTCTGGTAATTAAAAGATTTAATCTATAGAAGTATAAATGTTTTATTAATAGCAAAAATATCTACTCTGCGGATGATTTGGTTACTATGACATGATGTGGATAATAATCAAGATTTCTCTTAATATCTATCACAGTTTCATCCGAAGTTTCAAGACTACTTCTCTACTAATTCACAATCAGTATTTGAGTGGCTCCTTGGTATTAAGGACAGGCTGGTATCCATAGTGGGATATTAATGGGTTGAAGCTTTTGAAGTTTGTACGGTTCACGGTAGCTCAACGACCCCGCATTGAGTTGCATTGTTTTAAGAGATTCTCATTTTAAGATATTCGTTCTTTGATGTAATTTTTTTTTTGTTTTAGAAGCTGGGAATTTTGAACAAATATCACTTTTGCTCTAACACGAAATAATAAGCATTTACCTAAGCGAAGTATTGTTGGTTAAAAGCGACAGATTCGCAACAATTATTTTGGACATTTTAATTTCAACTAAGAAAATTCCCTTTTACGACAAGATACTGTTGGAGGTTGTATATAAACTAAAATAATGTAATCTGACGGATGTGAAAAAGGAAGTAAATAGAATGAGAGTTTCAAATAAACGTCTAAAACGAAAAGTCGTTTTCCTATATTATATCTACAAAAACCCTGTATATAATGTAGGAACAGCCCCATTTTCCTATAGATACGACACTTTTCTATACACCATACTATATCATACTACTATATCATATCATACTATGCCATATCGTTGGGTTCTCACTATCCGAAGGTTGACTGGGAGAGAATGCTATTAGCATTAAGTCCGCCTTTGCTATTATACAAATTGTATGGTGCAAAAAGCTAAATAAATAAATAAATAAATAATACTAGCAATTAATTAACGTAATCAAGCAATCTTCCTCCAATCATGTCGTTCATTTCGATGTAGGTACATATTATATTTAATTGCAAAGCTCAGTGCGTTCCATTTACAACATGAACTATCTGGTGCTTTAATAAAACCATAACTAAACCGACCGGTAGTCGATGTTATAACTGCCGGCTAAAAAAACAAAAGGCGCGAAATACAATGAATCCTGCGTCCGAACTACTTTTAAACGAACGAAAGGGGGTCAGTCATTCCCAAGCGAAAGTGTTGTAAACCGAAAAAACTAATTTTAATAAAATTCTTCTGCATATTGCACCTTTTCGTATTAAGACAATAATAAAAATTTTGCCAGCGACATCTGTACTTAACCCTTTACGCGCTATTGTTTATAGTTACAAAAGTAAAAATGTAACAATGGTTCGCGTTGACACAATTACGCAACCCTTCAACGGTCCTGGTTGTCCTAAAACAAAAAAAAGATTGTTATAGAAGGAACAGGTTTTGATTATCATTAAAAAGGGTAAAGTGAGATGTGAAGACGTGAAGTGTTCCATTCATAGCGTAGGGTTCGTCGCTGGGAAGTTTTGCATGCTCACAAATTGTTTGCAAAACATTACGAGATAGAGCTCATGTAAATTGCTTCGTACTGTAAGTTTAAGATAATTTAATTCCATTTGTCTATATTTAGTAACGACCTAGTAACTATTTAAGCATAATTCTATTTTAAAATGCTTTAACGATTCATTTGAAAGTAATGTTCATCTACATAAATCACATAAATGTAACGTTAGAAATTATACAATGTCGGCATTTTTAAGATACAGTCGTCATATACTGTGCACTGAGATAACTGGGGTATCTTTGTTGAATATATTGTATATCTGTAGGTAGGAAGAAACTGCTGTGGCGGGAAGAAACTGCTGAACTTAGGATCACGATGTATTTCTGCCATAAATGGAAGAAAAAAAATCATGATGTATTTTTTATGGGTTTTGTGACATTATCCATACTTCATTGCCATCAGCTGTTTACTCACTACATCTGTAACTCAGATAATAACCTTGATGTTAAATATGTGAAAGTGTATTAAATTAATTTTCTTAGAATTTTGTTTAAATTTGAACCCTTTATGATATATAATAGTGGAGAATAATTTTTACGTTATTTTGGTATTTTTTTTAATTGCTTGCCATGTTGTTTTAAAATAAAGCAACGAGCACCAAACAATATTAAAATATCAACCCTACTGCTTCCCGTATTTTAATTACAGTTTCCTCTTCCCCAAGTTTCTCGAAGACATTGTCCCCTTTTAATTTATTCATGCGATTCATTAGAAATCATTTTATACTGGCAACACATGCAAATAGGGCGAAATTAAAATCATAGACAAAGTATTTTTTATTTTAAAAATATTTGTCACTACACCGTTCCCACCAAACGGGATTCTACGATTCCATATTTGAATTCAAGATAAGAATGTCTTTTAATATTATGGCTTTGTTAAAATTTATATTCCGGTCTCAAAATAAAAAAAGGTTGGGTAAAATAAAAAGAAGTTGGGAAGTTTTGCTAGGACAAAAACAAATAATATTTCGTTACCATGATTAATTGATATATGGGTACTTCGCTACTAACAATAATAAATAAAATCCTTTGCTCAGCTTCGATAGTTTTTGAGCAGCGAAAGTAGGAATAGTTATTTAAACAAATAATATGGGTACTCATACTATTGTTCATCTTTTAGCCACTGTTTAAAATCATGGTGAAATATTCCTCGGTTTTGTTAAACATTTTTTGTTCCATAAATCTCCGTTCATCTCATTAGGTACATATTTCTTAAACTTCCCATGTCCCATTCGCTACAATCAAATAATAAAAAACCAGTTACAAAATCAAATTTATGTGGGTATGAGAACATGTAATAATATTATAAGACAAAGATTATAAAGATATAAATAAGCTGTGACAACTTTACTATACCCGGTATAGTCTGTGGTTTTCGAAAGGTGTTTAGTTTTATTGGTGGTATGGTCGGCGGTCGCACCTTACTTTTATGATTGTTAGAGTATTTTATAATGAGTACAATAATAGTACTAATGAGTACAATAATAGTACAATGACTAAAGATTACTTTATCAAAAACACTATTACCTACTACGCTACGCTGGCCTTTAATAATTTGTAAGTAAAGTTAATATTTACTGTTCCCACATTTGGGCAGGTGCAGCCAAATGTCACCTTTCTGCCTTGTATTCGATGGAGAGGCGTACGAAGACGGTAATTGGTGACCCAGATCGGGTTGAGACCAATTTGCAAAGCCTCGAGAAAAGGCGCAAAGCGACTACGTGGTTTGCTTCGTCATTCGTTATGTGTACCGCGAAGGATTGCAATGCTTTGCCTACCTGAGTTTCCATCTGCCTATCACGTGAGAGTCTTTAAGAAAAGAGTGAAGATGTACGACTAAAACGAAAAGAAAACATGTTCTTAACCTGCTTCAATTGCAGTGTCCAGAGGCAATTAAAAGGTGATCCACTACCATTAATAGGTTAATATTCCAGTCCAAATCAGTTGGTATCTATGAGTTACGATGTTTTCTTCACTTCTTTACCTTTCTTCTTAATTCATTGATGAATTTTTATAGATGATTATTTTAGTTACATCATTATTCAACCAATCATTGCATAAACCACGAAAAATAAACTATTAAAATGTAACCTCAACAATAATATGAATGCACCTTTATCTTTTATCTAAACAAATACGTAATATTGATATAGGGTAGTTAAGGGCACGTTGCACTGTAGCTCAGCGTGTAGGTATCTAGTTTTACCTAGATCCTATCTAGCTAGAACGTCATAACTCATTCAATAGGCGCGTATATCGAACACCTGGTGGGCTACCAAGCTAGCAACCTAACAACCAGGATGTAACCTATTATTAGGGTTGTCAACCATCTAATGAAATGTTTATTTGAAGTAGGTTTTAAATTTAAAATAATCTTTTTCCTAACAAAAAATAACCGACTTCAAAATTACTCAAAAACTACTTGTCGGATCTGGTTCAAATTTATGTGGGACCACATGCCGACAACTGCTTTCGATTAAAAAAGAATCATCAAAATCGGTTCACCCAGTCGAAAGTTCTGAGGTAACAAAAAAACAGTCAAATTGAGAACATCCTCCTTTTTCTTATGTCGGTTAAAAACTAATCGAATGCCATGCTGTCTAGAACAAAACCGTGAGTGGTCCCGGGAGAAGTGGTGAGAAACTACCGGTTCTGAAGAGTTTTTTCTTATTCACAGTTGCAGGCATCTATGTTATTTATTTCTAGCCGTATTGGGCGGCTTAGAATACTAACCCTAATCCCACGCCGGATGAGTATCGTTAGACTAAATAAATAAATAACGCTTCACACTCATAGCCCCACACTAGGATTCCCTGTGTCGTGGGTGGCATGGACAACACACTAGACAAGGACATTCACTTCCAGACCGAGAACAGAAATTCAAACTCATCATTCAAACTTCCGCCTTGCTGGGATCGAACCCAGGACCCTTGGTGCGGCGAGGCGGCATGGTAACCATCGCGCCACACGGGTCGTCAAATCAATTAAATCCGGCTCGCTGGTGGTAGGGCCCCTTGGAGGGATTGTATTGGTACTATTGATTTTAATTGTTAATACCATTATTACTTCTCCATGGGGTTCGCCTGGATATCTACCACCCTTGAGCATGAGTCAGCCGCCAAACGACTCGTGTTCCGGCTGGGGGCTTGAGAGCTAGTTCTTTCTTTATTTTTCTTCTCTCTTTCTTGGCTGGCAACGCATCAGTGATGCCTTTAGTGTTGCTGATGTCCATGGGCGACGATAGCCACTTCCACACCATCAGGTGGATCGTCAGGTCGTTTGCCGTCTATTTCTATAAAAAATCATGGCATGTCCAAACAACTTTGTCTCGATTTAATAAGGGATGTTAACAAGGGGCAATAATTATGCCGTATAGCAACGTTAAAATCTTTTTAAGATTAATTCCAGAAAAGGAGATTAACCCGGCTTCAATTCAAGAACAACACTGTGAGGTCTCACAGTGCTTGCGAGTGCATAGTGGCATCAAAACCATTTCGTAAACAATACTTGATTGAAGTCTTTCGCTGTGCGTTTGTCAAAATCGATAAAGTAGCTGCCGAGCTACTTTACCGAACGCATAGTGTTGGTTTGACTTCTATCAAAATATAAAGAAAGGATCGATTATTTGTATTGTTATCTTTGTCTTTTGCCTGTGTCAAATGACTAGAGTGAAGTTTGCCGCATCAAATGGACCAATAAGAGGGCTGTATACAGCTCTGTGCGTCCGCACAGCCAAGTGATACTTAAGGGTCGAGAAATGCCTTACTTCGCATAGTATTGCTTCTTTACTTAGACAAGTATTATTCTTGAATACGGGGGTTAGAAAGGAAAGGACGAAATGTTGATTCTTGAAGAAAGCAGTCGGAAAGGAATCGATGAAACTTGGCAGTGAAGATATATGCCCTCCAACTAGTACCTTCCATAACCAAGAGGGTAAAAAGTACTGTAAGTATAATAGAGATTACTCGGATTCCAAGAATAAAAAGTCCTTTACAATAAATACCTCGAATCCGAAAACTTAAGGTGAGTTTTCTCTCACTTTACGGGCCATGACGGGATTTTCTTGAAATGATGATTAAAATTTCAATGGCACCTACGACACGGGGTATCTTACTGTTGGCTAATGAATAACATAACATAAAAAAAAGCAAAGCAACAACCCATAATTGTCCCACTGCTGGGCTCGGGGTCTCCTCTCACAATGTGAGGGGTATTAGGCCATAGTCTACCACGCTGGCCAAGTGCGGATTGGTAGACTTCACACACCTTCGAGAACTTTATGGAGAACTCTCCGGTGTGCAGGTTTCCTCACGATGTTTTCCTTCACCGAAGCAAGTGATAATTAACTTGTAATATGCACATAATATTTGAAAATTAGAGGTGCGTGCCAGGGTTTGAACTCGGGCCCCTTCGTTCGGGAGACCAACGTTCTACCGCTAGGCTATCACTGCTTAACATAACATATTATTGATTAATTAAAAAAATAATATAAGACAGGAATATACTAGAAAAACAGAATACAATAAATAGTGTCACCCCTGCTTATAATCTATTGCTGGATCATGCGCCAAACATCTGCCTATTGGCTGTGGATTACTTCCTCTATGTATATTATCTAGGACTTCATTATCTAGGCTTTGACTAATAAAAGTCTATTTCTAACGCACCAGTTGCAAACCGACAGTTAAGTTATGTCGCAATACAACAGCTGTCTAAAACGGTTGAATTTAAAGGTTATTGGCTCAGAAATCACCTGGAACTGTCTAACATGCTACGTTAGATATATAATTACTAATTAGGTATTATAGTGTATATTGTATACTAGCTGACCCGGCGAACTTCGTATCGCCTAAAAACTACTTTTTTCTAAAATAAAAGTAGCCTAAGTTACTCCTTGTTACATCAGCTATCTGCCAATGAAAGTCCCGTCAAAATCGGTCCAGCCATTTCAGAGATTAGCCGGAACAAACAGACAGACAGACAGACAGACAGACAAAAATTATAAAAAATGTTGTTTTGGTATATGTACCGTGTATACATCCAAATGCACTTAGTAAAAAGCAGTTATTTTAATATTACAAACAGACACTCCAATTTTATTTATTTGTATAGAGTATAGATTATGTATAACGATCTTCTTGCGATGCTGCATCCTTCTTTAGGTGCGATTGCAGTTTTATGGTTTCGCGTAACCAGTCCTGACAAGAACATGTTGGAGTATAGACCCAGGTTCTTTAGTCCATAAAGGATTAACGCCCCAACTCAGAGTCACTAACGGTTACTTTAATCGCTCCTTAGTAAAATGGTGATTACCATACAAAATTGTATACTAAGGAGCGATTTAAGTAATCGTTAGTGACTCTGAGTTCGGGCGTAAATCAACTAACACTAATGCTGCAAGATGTTAGACGACTGCCGAAAGATTTCGATTTCTCGTGACTTAAAGGTCACATAGATATGAAAAATCTGTTAATTGAAAGGTAATAAATAATACCATGTATTCATTACCCAGTGCTTCAACATTTCTACTCCTTCCTGACAAAGCATCTATCCGAAACATATTTCGTATCACTAGACCGACCACCACGAATGGACCACCAGGTCGAATCAAAAAGTAAGTATAACGCCCCAACTCAGAGTCACTAATGGTTACTTAAATCGCTGCATAATAAACTATCACCATACAATTTTTTTTAACCGACTTCAAAAAAGGAGGAGGTTCTCAATTCGACTGTATTTTTTTTATTTTTATGTTTGTTACATCAGAACTTTGGACTGCGCGAACCGATTTTGATGATTCTTTTTTTAATCGAAATCTGGTGGCTGTCATGTGGTCCCACATAAATTTTATTGAGATCTGACAACGGCATCCATGAGAAAACTACATAAGTCGTAAATTTGTGTTAAGATGTGCGCGACAAATTGACGAATAACTCAATATCACGCCAACCGATTTCGATGATTCTTTTTTTAATCGAAAGCAGGCGCTTGTCATGTGGTCTCACATAAAGAGATCTGACAACTATGTAGTTTTTGAGACTTTGAAGTCGGTTATTTTTTGTTAGTAAAATTTAGATTATACTAAGGAGCGATATAAGTAACCATTAGTAACTCTGAGTTGGGGCGTAAGTGTATCAGTGATACCTACCTATACATATACCTATATTAAAAAAAGGAAAGATCGTCTGCCATTCGCTCGTTCACTATGCATCGCGAGTAAAGAGGTTGACTTGGACTCAAGGATGGATGTAGCTTTACAGCCCAGGTGATGATTACAATACGAAGTATTAGTAAAACATAAAATAAAATGAATTGCGTACTTTATGTAATATACAATATAACAAATGTAAAATATGCTCAGAGCACAGACGACTACTGTTATAAATAGCGCAATGTAAAATCATTATTAGAATTGGATTTCCTTTAGCACCGACACCTTTCTGGTATTACCATTAAGAAAGAAGAACATTAATGCCAGTTTTATTGGCACCAGTGCAGTGGCACCGACATAAGTGCTTAATATTTATGCCAATAAAATTGCCAAACGGCGATAGGACCTGGTTTACAGAACTGCATCGAGACGGGTATTTTATTCATATAGATAGATCAATACGGTTGGAAAGGAAATTTAATTATGTAAAATCTAAAAACTACTAAAAGCAACTACATTGCCGTTCTTTTTATTAGGGTTCCGAAGTAAAATCGGAAGCCTTGTAATTTCGTCTGTCCGTCTATTTTTTATTTATTTATTGAAATTTATGTTACCATATACAAAAGGATAAACAAAGGGCATCTATCCGTCTGTCCAAAGCTAAGCGCCGAGACCCTTACTTCTAGAAGCTAGAAATGGATACAAATATTTAATAAAACTCCAGAATCGTAGAATAAAATATTGAAAAACATTTTTTTCAGGGTACCTCCCCTACGAGTAACGTGAGGATGAATTTTTTATTCATCGCGTACCCTATAGGGGCTATAGGATATCGTCAAAAAGGTCTTTCAAAAATATTATGGGTCTTCAAGACCATTTCTGGAATTAGGGGTCCGTTTGCGAAAATTTGGCTTCAAAATAGTGCTAATTATGGTTGGAGTCAAATGTCCCGTTCCCCCCCCCCCTGCCGGCTAAACGGTTGGAGTTGGACAAGGTTATAATACAATAGTACATAACAGGTAATGTGCTGATATTGAGCATAAAATAATGCTTTAAAAATATATAACTACCTAATGTTCCACGTTATTTCGTGAAATTATTTTTAATATTGCGAGATTCGTCTTTAAAATAGCAGCTTTCAATTTTCCCAACGCGAGGCACTCAAGCTTAAGAGAGAGAGGAGTGAATACCTACATATTTGCAATAAATTCACAGATATGAAATATTATCATTGTATTCAGTAGGTACTTATTTAACTATTTACTGCTAATATCTTAAAAATGTCGAGCATTTTTAGGGTACCGTAGTCAGAACGGAACCCTTATAAGTTACAATTTCGTCATGTCCGTCTGTTCGTCCGCATCATAGCGCCCAGACCCTTGGCCGGTTTTTTTACAGTAAAGACTTTATTGTGGAGAAAATCTACAGTTTGTAAGTAGCCTTACGGCAATTACTCACGCTATACTCATAGTAAATGTTCTTTTCTAAGCACATAACGTAGGTATTTATATTTGGAAACTACGCATTATAACACTTAATCATAGGTACCTAAATAGGTAATAGCTTAGTAGTAGTTTAGTTTAGTAGTAGTTTTAAGAGCTTGTGACGAAACTCGGGCCCCTAATACTACAGCTAATATTCTTAAATGATACATACCTTCATAAATAACAGTAGATAAATACCTATTACCTTTTCAGTACCTGTGATATTGATACTTTTGTAAACAGACCACCCGGGGATTATTATAATGAATTTAAATTAAGAATGTATCTATTGGAAATAGAGTGCGTTTCACTTGACGTTCACAACAATCAAAATAATCCTTCAGCCGTTCCACATGACGACTACGGTCGTTATGGCCACGGCGAAAACATCACAAATGACGTCATGATTTTCGCGAACAGCTGGGTTTAATTGATCGAAGTGGACGGTGAGAGAAATTCCGTGCAATTTTTAAAAGTTAAAGATGGCGACAGAAAAAATAATTTGTATGATTCGACAACAGATTTTGATTACGTTTAATCGTTAATTATTTATACTCCACTAAAATGAAATATAAAAAATGAATGAAATGTATTTAAATAATAATTGAAATGAAACGTACTTAAATAATTATTAAAGTTTACTATGTTTCTGACTTATTTACTTCATTTTCAAGCTCGCACGGCTAAAACGCACCATAGTCCGTTTCACTTGGGTTTATGATTGTAACGCTCACAAGCAAGTGGAACGGGAAAAACCGCGGTCGTGAGCGTGATCATTATGAGTGTCAAGTGGAATAGCTTATAGCTTTACCATTTATTGGAATTCGAATGATTTGAAATTTGAATTGGAATTTTAAATGATTTTTTAGAACCGTTTTTAAATGTTTACTGCTTGTATTGTGAAATTGTGATATCGTGATGTTTATCTATACTAATATTATAAAGAGGAAAGATTTGATTGTTTGTATTGAATAGGCTCCGAAACTACTGAACCGATTTGAAAAGTTCTTTCACTGTTGGGAAGCTACACTATCCCCGAGTAACATAGGCTATATTATATTTTCAAAAAAATTAAGGATCTTTAATAAAACTCCAATAATGTAACCCAAGGTGTAAAAAAATAATAAAACCGAAGCAAAGCGAGGGTGGTTACTCGTGATCTATATTTTCATATAATTTAGAATTATTAATTAGTTATTAGTTATACATTTTCATTTAATTTTTAAATAAATGAATCCAAATTACCTCAGAAAAGACAAAAGGTCGCACAATACTTTTACGAAACTTTGTGTTGTCGATAGCCACCTTGTGTTGTCGATATTATGGTAATTCGCATAATAAACGCAATGTGTTGAACACAGCTTGAGACCACAATAAAATGGTATCGATAACATTATATCGATAATTGTTACAATATAATGCTGGCTGCAATACAAGCATTGAATCATTTGCAAAGTTGGTAACTTCACTCTTCCTTCTCTTTTTTTTCTTGGCCAGCAAGGCATCGGTGATGATGATGACCTATGATGATGGTGTCACTACAGTGTTAGTGCTTCGGAGGACAATCAATTTTGTTTCCGGTTGTTTAGAAAAAGTCTTGAAGGCAAGAGTGAATAGGTTCTTTCAAGGTCAGAGCACTATTTGAAAAAATCGTTTGCTGTTATTTGTATTGCCCCATGGTATACTCGAATTATAGGAGTGATAGCCACTAGGCTAAACCACTAGGCCACTAGGCTAAACCACTAGGCCACTAGGCTAAACCACTAGGTTTGCACGTTCGTCTCGTAAACACAGGAGTCCGAGTTAGAATCTTTGCAGGCACCTCTGATTTTCAAAAATTATGTGCGTATTAGAAATTAATGATCACGGTAAAGGAAATTATCGTGAGGAAACCTACACACCGGAGAGTTATCCATAATTTTCTCGAAGGTGTGTGAAGTCTGTCAATGCGCACTTAGCCAGCATGGTAGACCCCTCAAATTGTGATAGGAGAACCGAGCCCAGCAGTGGGACAGTAATGGTTTGTGACTTACACTTTGATAATTATTGATGAAGAAAAAATTGACGAAGAAAAAACATCTTAGGCTGCACGAGTTCTCCATAATATTCTCAAAGAAACTGAAGTCTATCTGTGTATCTACCACACCTAATTTTCAGGGGAAACCCGAACCTAGGGTGAAGATGATGAAGAAATCTACCAAAATTATATTTTCCGTTTCAAATATGTATTTACCAACGAGCTTGAAGTCAAATGCCACTATGGCCTTCGCACCTTCATATAGGAATAGGATTACAGTAACTAAAACGTCAGGTGTAGAAAACAAAGTGTTTAGTCAAATTCAAGGTAATCTAATGACATTTTCGAAAGAATATGACGCAGTATCTTCCACCTGTAGGAACCAGAAGTTTGTAGCCAACCTGTATGTAACAGATGGAAAATAAACAAACAAATTACAATCACGGCCTTGTCATTGCTTATTTAGTCATTTATTTACTTAAGTTCAAACTCAGACACTACCTATCGGATGATTAATAGAATATTATACGATATGGCCAGCCATTTATTTTTAATTTATTTATCAATACGTATGTATTATATCTGTATGATATCATAGAATAGCATTAAAAAACAACTGAGTTTTGTGCCATAATTTGACAACTTTATAAGCCTTCAACCCATAAGCTTAGAGCATTATGTACTTTATTACGCTACTCCAGAGCGGATTGGTGGAGGAGTTAGTAGCCAACCCAAGTCTCGGAAGTCTTCGTGCTGTCCGAGGGCCTCCGACATGTCTTAGCGACTTACCCAGGGGGCACCGGGGCTTAACATGTTTGCCACTAACGGTCAGCCATCCCACATACCGACTGCGTCCGCTTATAGGATTATCATTTTACATGAAAATAGTCACTTATTGCTACATCACATGACGCTAACATTATACTAACTTTTATTAAACAATTTTATTAGTACATAGTTAAAATTTTATAAAGTAGGTATACATATAAATTAAAAAATAGAGCTATTAAGGATGAATCTTGACATTCGGTGTATTCAACTGATTCCTTTGGCATATTTTTTAATAGATTTTATACAAATAATGATTCTAAGTACACATGACAGTTACGTTTACCTAATTATAATACACCCGTACTTTATTCCTCGGGAGTGTATTAATTGAGCCTTTCAATATAACATTAAACACACCCATAGCAATGATATTTAAAAAATATAGATACCTTATACCCTTAAAAATCAACCAAAAAATCTGTTTCGACAAGAGCTACAACACACACATGTTTATCTTTTGTTTCACCACACCAATCACATTGGTATAATACACGAAGGCATTTTAACGCTGTATGTCAAATGTCAAGCACTTCTGACAACAACAAAAGCGTGTCGTCTTGAATTGACAGAGCGACTACGACCAAAACGGTCAATTGCCTGTTCTTACGCTCTTCATCGTCGGTGCGCTAGTGACATATCTACCTCTTTTTTTACATTATAATATCATTGACCCATAGCAGTTTAAAACACATATTTCATGGTATAGTAGGTATGTTGGGTTAGTTAACACAATTACTGTTATCAGGTCAACGGATCGCAAGGGCTCTGCTGGACAACCCCTCACGTCACGCCATGCAGCGGCCATTTTGAATTACATATTTTACCTACATATCTAATACTTGTCAGTCCTAGGTACTTTATTTGTATGAAACTGTTTTAAATAATTTTCATGGCTTGTAGACGACGACTTTCGTTTGTCAATTTTCTGATGCGGAATCATCCGTAAATAAATCCAAAGGAAATTATTAGACAGCACTAACGCCCTAACTCAGAGTCACTAATGGTTACTTTAATCGCTTCTTAGTAAAGAATCACCATGCAAATTCTGTATTAAGGAACGATTTAATTAACACGTTTGCTGCCATGTCAGGCACCGGTGCCTGACAGACATGGTATCTGTTTATGCCATGTCAGTCACGGGTGACTGACGCCATAGTACCTATACAATTTAAATGATCTCAGGGAGCTGTCTAACTGATTTCTCTATTAAAATTGACTAACAAGGCCCCAGAAAAACTATGTTCAGTTTGGCCTAACCTTTTTATATGTAGAACTGGATTTATTCATATTATTATAATTTACATCAATATAAAATCAAAATGCAAAAAAAAGAAAAGTCCGTCATCGAAATTTTGCTTTGGCAGCTAACGTGTTAACTGAGTGACTCTGAGTTGGGGCGTTAGATAATTATAAACATTATGGTCTTCGATATTATTATTTTAAACTAGCGTTTAGTTTAGATTAGCTTAGATAATAAGTAAGTACTTTACATCCTATTAGACTCGTTGTGTTCCGGCTGGGGGCTTTATTCTTCCTTATTTCTTTTTCTTCTCTCTTTCTTGGCCAGCAACGCATCAGTGATGCCTTTGGTGTTGCTGATGTCCATGGGCGACGATAGCCACTTATTATCAGGTGGATCGTCAGCTGGTTTGCTGGCTATTTCCATAAAAAAATCCAGATCATAGTATACCTGTAAATTAGTAGGATTCATTTGTTTACTTATATTAATATTATATTTATTCGACGTTGCCGAACAGCACCAGTTTCTGATAATATCTATAATTTATTCGAGTGACGCGTCATTAATTTTAATCACTTCTGACGTTGAGTTTGTCGTTCACTGTCACATTTTACGTGATCAGTCACTTCTGTTACGTCTCTATTATCATATACACGTGCGTGTAATACCGCCTTTCTCAGGAGCCGTTCTAGGGATGTTCGATCCAGGTGCCTTGTATCGATACTCTGGATCGATACGGATCGTTTCGCAGTGTATCGATCCAGGTATCGATCCAAGTGATTTGATACGATACTCTGGATCGATCCAGTATCGAATGATTTTTTTTTTATAGAAATAGCCGGCAAAGGAGCTGACGATTCACCTGATAGTAAATGGCTATCGTCGCTCATGGATATCAACAACACCAAAAGCATCACTGATGCGTTGCCAGCCAAGAAAGAAAGAAGAAAAAAAAGTAAATTTTTAAATAGGAATGGTTGATCCGGGTATTTCATAATTATATCGATACTCCGGATCGTCATGAATATCCCAATATAATTAATAGTCCAAATATCGATTCATATAATTATTAAATATACCTGTAAGTGGGTATCGCGTCCAATGGATGTCGGCGACCAAAGCGTTGTCGGTCAAGAAAGAAAAAGAAAGAAATATGTTAATAAATAAAAGATGATATTTTAGCAGATATACCGTATAATTTAATATGATGTTTTGTATCGATCCAGAATCGAATAAAATATTTTAAATATGGTTATATAAACTATCGACAAGCTTAATTCAGTGGGTTTCTAAATAAAGATAGATCATTAAGGCAATATTAAGATCAATCGTTTTAGATTAAATTTTATATTAGATTTAATTTTATCCAAAATATTGTATAAATAAATATTGAAAAAGTTACTTAAGGTTTTTTAAAACAATGTGGTATGTAGTAGGAACATCATATAAATAATAATATCTCACTTTATAACACTATATTTGATTTAGAACTCTTGTCTATTTAAACTAAATTATCAAATAAATATATCATGCAAAGCTTATGAATTACATTTGCCAATCCTTAAATTTTAATGAACGCTGGAATAGTAAATTGGATAAGCGCTCAGGATCAAATCGATTACTTTCGCTTAAAATGCTATTGGCTAACGAGAAAAGCCATTCGGAGGGCAATGAAGTTCCTACCGCTGATAAATAACGTAGGCGTAGTGCTGTCGCAGAGTTTCCCCAAATAACTTTTCTAGCTGACCAATACTTTAATTAATGGATCAGACTTTCTATCCAACAAAAATTCAGACAAATATTGCTTGAAAAATGTGTGGAAGCCTTCTTGTTCGTGTAATATGATGCACCAACAACTGATCTAAAGAAATCTACCTCCATTCCATAATAATTTTGATCCGATCCGATTCGATCCGATCCACCCTGCATGTGTATCGATCCGCCAGTGGATCGAATGCCATTGTATCGATACAAATATCGAGCGGATCGTATGCCATTGTATCGATCCACACAAGTATCGATCCGGATCGAACATCCCTAAGCCGTTCAAATACCTATAAATAATAATGGTTTTGCAACAGCCGAGTTTTGTTAAATGCCTCAAACACCCCAATTCAGAGTCACTAACGGTTACTTTAATCGCTCTTTAGTAAATAATCACCAATTTATACAAATTCTTTTCTAAGGAGCGATTTAAGTAACCATTAGAGACTCTGAGTTGGGGCGTTAATCATCGAAACGTCTCATAAAAAGACGTACTTAATACAAAAGCTATATTAATTGTGAATATTCAGTTGATTATAATTATACTTATTCTATTAATTATTAATTTTACAAACATAGCAAAAATAACTTAAACTTTTGTTAACAAAAAGTAAAAGGAATTGAGGCGGGCTTAATGCTAAAAGCATAAACCTTCAGGAAGTATGAAAACTAACATATTAACCGAGGTATAGTGTAGGAGCCCCTAAATAGTTAAAATAACCGGTACTCTAATAAAATTGTCAGAGCACCAAAAAAATATAGCTTCCTGTCGTGAACTGATTAAAATCGCAATTGTGTACGTAAATTAAAAAAAAAGTCGCGCCTAAAAAACTCTTTTGTCTCGCCACCAATGATTTCGACATTCGTTTCACTGCACTCAAACTCTTTGAAACGTCGGCTTTAAATCAAAAAGTATGAAAAGACGTAGTCAAATTTCGTCCGTCTATTGTTTCACGCGTAAAATGGGGACCGAGACATTTTTTGCAACATTTGAATATAATCTATTGTCACTAGTTTTTTTTTTAATTACAGTCATGCTCAGAGTCATTTTTCATGCATCGCTTGCAATCTGATTTACCTGCCAGTTGCTTTTGAGTTTTTTTTATTAGTTGCGTGCGCCATGGGTTGGCGGCCATTTTGCACGTTCGAATATTTGAACAGATCGTAATTGCAAGTAGGTAATAATTTATAATTGAACTTAATTACAATTTTGTTACTTTATAATTCATAATTAGTATTTTTTGGGGACAATAATAACGAAATTTAATGGTCCTTTAGATATTTTTACGTGTCGAAATGACAATTAACAAGTGACATGTGTAAAAGGAATGACAGTTTTTCGTTCATTCGTTAACGACTACTTCGCGATGCGAATTCAGGAATTTTATCAAAGACAAAGAGTAATATTGCATAATGAATCGATGCAATTCCGTCTAAAAGGTGTGAAATTTATTAAAGTGTTTCTTTTGTATGTTTGGTTTGAAATAATATGCATTATTGCAGATCCGTGTTTATGATTTTAAAGCAATAAAAGTCCTATTTCATAAGTAAAGGGCTCCATCCACTATTGCTAATGTCCTGGCGTTCTCCGCTAACCATTCTATATAAATAGATTCAAGTTATATTTGTAGTTTCTTTGTGTTTTATTAAAGAAATAATTATATTTATATTTTGAGGTTGGCTTGGCATACACAATGTTCCTCAATAATGGCGTAGGTACACTGCGCGCAACAATTATGGAAATAGGAGAAAATTATGATGATATAATTACATCAAAATTACTAAAGATTTTTGTAACCCATTTTTTTACAAAATGCAAGCGTAAGATGCTGTAAATACTTCTTGAAATTAATTTGTGCACACGGTAGTTTAAAATTTAAATTTAGTTTAGAATTCAAAACCTAACGAAACCCGGTTAAACCTACATAATGTCAGCAATGTGAGGGGCTGAGGGCCGATTGCAACCACTATTTAAATTCCCCCTTTGCTAATAATTTCCTCATTAAAGAATGAGGCTAGGCTAGCTCTAAGAAATCTGAGCCGACTCATTAACCCCACTGCTTAAAAACAGGCAAGCGTGTGACGCCCCGTACACGGTGAGGTTTCGTATGCATTTTTATTGATAAAACCATTGATATTTAAAAAATATAGATACGTTATGCCCTTACAAATCAACCACAAAATCTGTTAAGAAAAGAGCTACAACACACACACGGTTATAATATTTTATTTCACTACACCAATCACATTGGTATAATACACGAAGGCATTTTAACGCTGTATGTCAAATGTCAAGCACTTCTGACAACAAGAAAAGCGTGCGTATCGTCTTGTATTGACAGAGCGACTACGAGCAGAACGGTCAATTGCCTGTACTTACGCTCTTCATCGTCGGCGCGCTAGTGTCATATCTACCTCTTTTTTACACTATAATATCATTGGATAAAACTAAGTATTAAAATATTATAAATGTGAAAGTTTGTTTGGATGTTTGATGCTCTTTAACGCAAAAAGTACTGAATGGATTATCATGAAATTTAGCTCATAGGTAGCCATGATCTGGAATTAGCCATGGCGGGCAAAGCCGCGGACACAGTTCTAGTTTATTGATGAACGAGCCCGCAATTTAATCCGTGGAAATATTTTGTACAAACTTTTACTCCCATTTTACCCCTTTAGGGGATGAATTTTTAAAAATCCTTATTGCTTCTTTTTGCCACATCAGGAAATTTTGCTCATGCTTCTAGGTCCACTGGTTCAGGCGTGTGCTTGTGGATTGTCGTGTGTGTGCGTTGTCTGTCAGTAACAGTTATCTAGCAGTTTTGTGTATGATATGTATGTATGTTATGATATATATGATAACAACCGTCAAAATAAAGTTTTTTTTAGAATTTAATGTAATTTTGAGTGACGTTTTCAGGTTTTAAGTCCGCAGTTAATTAGGTAATTACCTAAAGAGGTATTTAGGTATCAGGCTGTTTCTTTACCAGTGCGTAAAAAGGCGTCCGTTAGGTGTTTTGATAATACGTATTTAGGGTCCCTAACGATGGTGTCTCTTAAAAGTCTTAAACAAAAGTTGTTAGTATTATCTGTTAAAGTGTTACCTGATCCATCCAATAACATTGTACCTATGTAAAAAAGGTTCTATCAAATTCAACTTCCATAAAATTCTGATTTCAGTATAGAACGGGTTCCTTCTCCAACTCAAGGATCCATAAAAACGAATGCCTATCGTTCGTTGTCAAGATATTTTCTTACATCGGCGGCTTTTATTCGCTAGGCTTACAGGATTACTACACGACCTAAGTGGCTATTATAAATAATTTTTAATGAGAACTCTTCAACCCTGCACCAGAAATGGCTCATTGAATTCCTTTGTCATTCTGCAGAACCGCTGGCGCATTGTTTCAGGCCTTTTCTGTGTGGTCTTAATATTTTATACTTATATAATTATATATTTATAATTACATTGCACTCATTAGGTTATAAGGATTTAGTTTCATTAATTTATTATTTAGGTCGTCAAATCCGGTTTTTGCAAACTGGGATGTTTTGAAGTTTTAATTACATAAATACATGAGAATTATAAACATATAGATGTAATGTTATGTGTCATAGTATTTTTTATACCTAGGTAGGTACTAGGTTATTACTTAGGTACTTGATATTTTAATTTTTATTTATATCAATAATTTACCTATAACTAATTTTTATTGCGTGTATTAAATTATTGTCATGTAACAAAAATGTCTGAATAATACGTATAGATCTACGTACGTAGGTAATGTAGATAGGTACGTGAAAATTACTGTCTACGAGTAAATACAATGAAAATGTAATTATCAGTTAATTAGCTGAGTCTGTATAGTACCTATTATATCTAAATAAATAAAATAAAATAATATTACAAGGGAACCCCTTGTATTGAGAACCTGCCTAGCCTGAGCTGCCTCTGAACAAACCAACGGTCACCCATTTTGAATTCAAACGCAAATACTTTTGAAATGTTTTTAAATTTTCCCCCGCTTTAGTCAGACATTTTAAATTTTGAGCGCCACAATTCACGCACACATACGTGTGCACCTACTCGACAAGAGAAAGGGGTTGCGTGATGTCGGTAAAACAGCTTATAGTTATTTATGCTACTTGTCACAAGATGGCGCTAGTAGACATGAGATGTAAAGTGTCGATTTTTCTAAAATTATTTCAGTTTTAAAAGTAAGTAAAAAAAATATTTTTGATGTTTGTTGTTGTTTTATATACTTTATTATTTTTACTAGTTTGTTATTTTTACGCAAAATGTAAGCATAACAGTGCGTTAAGTTATTATAAAATACTATTGCTCGCTAGATGGCGCTGTATGTACCAAATTTCGCTAACTCTGTTCAACACTATCATACCTACCTATAGGAATCATAAATCGTAGGATAACGTTTTCAGCGCGTGACTTTCAAAGCAAACTGTCTCATTTTCCATCCAAATTGCCACCTCACATCTTATTCGTTACGGTCTACCCATTTATACTCATTTCTGCGTGCGTTTATAAAGATGTACGTACGTTGGTAAACTCCAATAAGAAAACTGTGTGTCGTATTTTATTTAACTCTAATTGGAATTTAAGAGCGAACTACTGGTAATTAGATTTACGGACAGCGGTTAACTGCACCACAGTTTTTTCCAGTTGGAATTTAAAGGATACTACTGTTTATTACGGTTTTATGTTCTCTACAATCTAGATTATCTAGAGTCTAGATAATAACTCGCCTCGTTAAATTAATTAATTATAATAATGCGTGTGATAGATATGAGAAGTGATAGTCCTTTAGTTTTTAATTAATAGAATAGTCCCTACTGTAACACGGGGTTTACCTATAGGTACTCTAATTTGCTTTAGTATAATAAATTTAATTCAAATATAAAGTTCATTAAATTGTGTAAAGTTTCGATCCATACGTGTTATTTTATTCTTTGCAGAGTGCCGGTGTAGCCAAAACTGGCTTCAAAAAGAAACTATTTTGTAAAGAAATTGTTTGCAATGTAGAATTAAAAAAAAAAAATATATAAGTTCAAAGTGTAAAATCTGCATTGTGATTATTGTGAACTATGTCAAGTATCTACAATAAATAACTTTAATTTATTTTCTAATCTACAGTCTGTACACACCTTTACAAAATCTTTAGAAATACATCCATCTCTTGTACTCTATTGTTATTTCACTTTTAATGTCTTTCTGTCTCTTTCACACATAATAAATCCCACCCCTTTCTAACAGCGGTTTAGCGTTAGGAGGGGATTTTCGCCACAACGGTTTTTATTACGAGTTGCGCATGAGTCTATTTTAACCGTAATTTATCAAGTCTGTATTTTTGGTTGAGTTTTAACAGTTACTAGTTACTTAGTTTCAAGTTTAATAATTAAAAGAAATTAATAACCCAGGTTACTAAATCATTTAGTACCTATCTAAGCGTTTTGTTTTGCTCGCGTTTTTCGGGAACTATATTATCTTGCATTCCAAACCAGATAATCGTCTACCTGTGTGCATGTCATGAAAATTCGTTCAGTAGTCTATACGTGAAAGAGCAAGAAACATCCATTAAAACTTTCACATTTATATTACTAAGTAACTGACAAAAATATTCGGTTCATTTTCAGCTTTCACTAGGGTTGCTATAGGTAATAGGGATGTTGACTAATTTTAGGATTCAATTTGATTTTATAGATAGAACCTTAAGAATCACGAAAAAAATATTATAAAAATAATAATCGTCAATTTAAAAACAAAAATTGATAAATAAAAATCATTTTCAAATTTCCCACCAAAAACGTCACGTGACGTCACTAGCCGATATTCAATACAATCTGTCGACTGAAGTTAGTTACACTTGCATACAAAATATGAACAATGACGTCATAAGCTCAAACTGGCGTTTGAGGTCACGTGACAGTGAGTACTATTTTTAACATTTTAAAATAATTATATTTAATTTATTGTGATTGATATCGAAAAAAGAATAATATTTTAAGTGTTTAAATGTTTTCCTTGATACTTTAAACATAAATTTATGTGAATTTACTGATAGTGTCAACATCCCTCTTGAATCATGTTTTGTGATTGTATATTTCTTTTCTCATTTCCAACGTGATTTTTAACCGACTTCAAAAAAGGAGGAGGTATTCAATTCGACTAGGTATATTTATTTTTTATGTTTGGTGCCTCAGTGCCTTTTTGAGTAACTTTGAAGTCGGTTATTTTTTGTTAGTAAAATTTAGATTATAATCGAAAGCTGTTGCTTGTCATGTAGTCCCACTTAAAGACCGAGATCAAACGCTAATCGTCAGATTTTTGATTCATTTTGAAGTCGATTATTTTTGTCAAGAATTATTAATTTCCTTAAAATACCTACGCATAATGGTGGTATAAATTACGATTGTAAATAAGTAGATATTTATAACTTGTAATGGAATTATTATAAATAATTTAATGCAAAGCACCTAAATGAGGTTATACAAGAAATATAATTTTATTGTTTTGTTTTATATAACGCATTAATATGTCGTCTTACGTTTTTATAATGTCGTAATCATGTCTTCCGCTGACTTATAGGTACCTAGTCTTTACGACAAGAACGGCTATTCCGACAATAACAAGTTTAAATTGTTGTAAACGCCACTCCCCAATTAGTTCAAAGGCAATCATTTTTTATGATACCTCGCCTATTTGAGACAATGCAGTGTCTAAAAAATATCGCTGTACAGTCAACAGAGAAAAATATCTGGTTAAAAAATCTGGAGCTTGGAGTTTTAAAATATTCGGAGGTTTTTTTAATGTAATACATCAATGTTATTGTTCATTTTACTTAAAAAGTAGCTACCTAGCCATTTTTGTATTGTATTTTAAATTATTACCGGTGTCTTCAGTCACGGAGACAATTTTACACCACAAGAACACAAAATTTTTATTAGTAGTTTTGAATATACAATGCTTGTTTTTGAAAAGGTTTACTTTTCTAACTGTACTCAAATAAAATAATTTTTAATCTGTAGTTGCACGTTACTAGCATACATTTTTATCGGTCCGACTGTACCAAGCCCAACCCACGCCACACGTGTCCTACGCCTGTCATATTTTACGTGCCGTATGGGAATTACATAGTGCTTTTAAACATGCAACATAAAAAATTACATTCTGTTTCAAACTTTTTATAATGTTTAAATATTTTAAAACTTCATAACGGTTCATTCTATGTATAAACCAACCGAATCTCAAGTCTTTCTTGGTCGGCAACGAATCGGTGACGCCGATTGTATTACTGATATCCATAGGCGACGGTGATTCCTTACGTGGATCGTCAGATCAATTAATTTTATCGGCTAGTTAAATAAAAAAAATCAATAAAATTACAAAATCCTTTTAATAGATAACTATAATACGTGTGATCGTTAAATCATTAAAATATTTTTTATTAATAATTTTTATAATGTCGACTGTATCCATTCTTCATCATTTTTGTTTTATTTCAAGGCACAAGTGTTGAAATCCAAGAGATATATTAAAGGAGACCTTATCTGTTTAATGTTTAATGATACGGACATTCTTTGGATAGTGTTGTAGCCTAATATTTCGTTCAGATTTAATTGGAGGGCGCTGCTCCTTGACTTTTAAATTACAAATACTTGGAATAGTGACGTAGAGTTACGTTACAACTTACAAGTTAAGCGGTGCGTCCACGAGAGTTATTGCTGGTCTTTCTGTGTATTTTAGCTTGGAGTTAGTCGCTTTTATCTATGAAAGAAAGTCTTAGGAAAATGAAAATGTTTTTTTGATTTACAATTTAACTTGATATTTGCAAGGGTACTCATGTACACACCCCCACATCATCTTATAAAACTTGAATACAGTAATATTCAGTATGATAAAAACATAATAAGTCATTAAAGAATAGAATGTCATGAAAATCCATTCAATAGGTAATGTTTTTTTGCGCGAAAGATTAATAATTATCCATAAAAAAGGTCACAAGCTTTCACATTTATAAACTTAATCCCTACTAATATTATAAATGTGAAAGTGTGTTTGTTTGTTTGTCCGTCTTTCACGTCGCAACGAGGCTGTTATATGGTATGGTTTTTGTGTGTGGAGATAGTGAGGAGGATGGAGAGTAACGTAGGCTACTTTTTACCGCGGTAAAACATCCCCATGGGGAGATCGATATTTTGTTAATTGCTAGATATTTAGTTCCGGATTTTGTTAATAAATGGCGTTAGTAAAATTCATTTGCAAGTTCTGAATCCCGCTATCAAATGATACATGTAAATTACTTAAGTAATAGGCAACTTAATGTAACTAACAATAAGTAAAAGTAAGTAGGATCTACCTTGGGCGAAGCTGCGGGCAAAAGCTAGTTTATAATAATAGCACAGTAATTGGATGATTTTGATTTTTTTAAATATGATTGCGCGAGGTCTTTGCGTTGATTTGTGTTACAATAATCAAAATACTGATTTCAATTCATTTCATTATCCTTTGCTACACTGTGGTAGGTATTCTTTACCTTTTGGAATGTCGCATACATACATTTTGTTTTGTTATCAGATAGCAGGCCAGAACATTTTTATTTTAAGGATGGTAGCAAACATATCCTTAATGTTTTCAGTAGGCACTGTAGGATTTTTTTTATTTGATTGTTGAGATTAAGACAAAGAAAAATTTACGATTCATCACGGGAATAAGCCCTTTGGTTGCCGAAGCGAAACAACCGCATAGAAATAAATACAGCAATTATCATTACGTCATACATTACATTCAAAGCTTCATATAATAATAAGTTGAGCCAACCTGCTAATTAAGCGTCATCTATTATTACCATAAATTAAGTAATATCACAGAACCTTTAACATTTACTGGATAACAATATAATAACTATTGCCAGCGAACTATGTTAAATTTTGTGTAATTAAAATTATTAACACAATTATAAGCTATAATTACATTTACACGTTAACCACATTGTAGTCAGAGCTGTAACCTCAATTACTTATTCAATCATCGTATCGCGCGTGTATTTGTTGACAGTACGGTTAGCAAAATACTTGGGATGTTGACATCGATTTATAAAATGATTAAATCAGACACATCATAATTACGTGACGTCATGATGTGTTTACACATCCAAGTTTCACTTCGTTTAACATAGGTATTTCTTAGCCCGGTAGTTATAAGTAGGTAGGTACTTATATGTAAGTAGGTACATACCCACATTTGAAATAAAAACATTAAATTTAAAAAAAAACAAACAGCACATGCTTCGCAATGAAAACCGTATTCAAATCGATAATCCTGTAGGTAATATTAGATGTAAGTTAATAAATAGTTAGTTTGCAATAAATAAATAAATTATAGTATAAGTAAATTATAATATAAGTTAGTACTTATATGTAAATATAACTTAGTCATTGTCTGTCTGTACCAGGGCGGTATCTCTCCACGGTGATGAGCAGGCACAAAGAGCTGGCGATCTGATCATGATATCTCCCTCGTAGCTTGGCGAGAGAGGGACACAAATATATATCTGTATCTTTTAAGTAGTGAACGAGGATGCAGTACTGATAACTGGTAACAGATCGTCAATCTGCTGTCGTTCGAATCGACCGTAAAATATTTTCTTTGAGGTGTCGATTCGTCCGTTTTGTGCGGCGATGTTTCTCAACTCGTCTATGTCCTCTTCATAAACGTTCGAAAAATTATTAGGTATTAAGTATTGAGAGAAACAGGAATAACTACTTAGTTCATTTGAACCCCGGAAGTTTCTTGCTGCTTTTTCTCCCGGGCCCTCTCACAGTAGGGCCTTGTTGAAGCATTGGCGTAGCTTGCATGACTTTCAAAAAGTGTTTGTAAACCAAACCAATTTTTGATTTGAACATTTGATTTGATTTGATTTGATTTCAATAAATTGTAACATGGATCATACAGCGACTATGTCTTATATATCTAACTAGCAGTTGCCCTCGCTTCGCTTCGGCAAAAATAGTAGGTACTTTAGTTAACTTACAGAACAGCAGCATGATCATTAGAACCGCATTACAATGAAAGGACAATACACGACTTAACGTTTCGATATTTTAGGGTTCCTTACCGCAAAAGAAAAAACACGGTTCCCATAAGATCAATCACTCCATTGCCCGTCTGTTTGTCAAAACCTTTTTTCGCAGGAACGCGTGAAGGTAACAAATTAAAATTAATATCCAATACTCAAGTCTGCAATCCCTAGGAGCTGTGAAAAGATCAATATTCTGTTTCGTCAACGTAATCAAAAGACACTCGGCTAGAAGAAATGTCTCAGGTATAACATAGGTTAAAGAAAAAATCTGAAAACTGTTTTGTAAGTAGGTATCACAAAGAACATGATTTTACACCTATTTGCAGAACTTGGTCATTTGATCAGGGCCTATGTCGATGTGAGGGGACGAAAGTTTTTCAACGGCAAAGTTATGTTTGTTTCTTTATTCCATTTATCTTGTCGTTACACAGCTACGTTAGGTTTCACTAAATAGTTAAGTTAGGTTCAACAACCCTAGCTCGCACTTGGCCGGTTGCTTTTACTTATTATTATTATTTCATGATATTATTTTCAAATGTTTGTGTTTCCTGCTAAACCCATAGTAAATTACACTGAATAAATAGTTTGTATGATGCCGTATGGCTAAGCCATCAGTATTTCACATTACATACATAGGTACCCAGACTTTAAAAATAGTAGTAATCCTTCTCCAACGTACAATCTATGTCTATCCTATCTACCCAAACACATCAAAATTGGTTCAGCGGTGCGAGAGTATGTGTGAATGATAATAAAGGAGGCAACACATTTTCGCATTTATTACATTGTAGTTTTGGCAAACCAATAATACGGCAAAGGGGAGATATTGCTTCACATAAAAAGAGAAAATTCAGCACTCAGCACTCTCAACACGATGTTCCTAAGGATATTATGCATTATAATTGTTAATTAATACCATTATTACTATTATTATTTCTCCATGGGCTTCTCCTGGATAGCTAACACCCTTGAGCATGAGTCAGCCGCCAAACGATTCGTCGTGTTCCGGCTGAGCGCTTGAGAGCCAGTTCTTTCTTTCTTTTTCTCCCTCTTTCTTGGCCGGCAACTCATCAGTGATGCCTTTGGTGTTGGTGTCCATGGGCGACGATAGCCATTTACCATCAGGTGGAACTTCTGCTCGTTTGTCGGCTATTTCCATAAAAAAACACGAAACGATTATTTCAAATAACAATCCTAAGCTTCATATAACACGTCGCAATACGCTTTACGTCTGTGGAGTTATGCATTTTATTATCAATGAAGAAAAGGTTTTGTAAGTTTAAAACAAATCGACTCATATTTTATTTTCTCGCTTTGTTATGGATATGGAACCCAAAAAAATATCCTACAATTTAAGTTGAAGACTCGATATCGTAGTAGAGTCCTGTTGAACTCCTTTTAGTGGGTTCAGAGATAAGTGGCGACAAAGAAACAGACAAACAAAAATTATCAAAAACTCATTTTTCAGTTTTTATATTGTGCAAGTAACTATTTACAACATGAAAAATGCAGTTATTTTGGAATCACAGACGGACTCTTCAATTTTATTTATTTGTAGGTAAAAAAGAGGTTTGTATGTACTAAAATCGCTGGCGTGAATGAACAAATACAGCGACATCTAGTGGCCAAGATATTAATCGATCGGTTATTCATACAGAATTAATTTGCGTTTTTCCACCACTTCTAAGGTGAAATTAGTAAAACGCTGAAATTATATTGGAGTACATAGATAGGCAAAAAATATGATCTGGAAAACAAAATAAGAAAACAGATATCCATTCAGTAATAGGGTTGTGAATTAATGAAAAAAATAACCTTTAAAGGCATTTTATGGTCTTTCCATGTCATATAAGTAAAAACTAAGATATGCATGTATTACTCTTTTTGTACGGAGAAAACGTTTTTTATTATTTCAAACAAATCAGCTGACATTTTTTTATTTTTCCATACAAAATATCCCTGAGGAACCCTTTGGTTTGGAACCATAAAAAATAGCTTAAATGCTAAGTTGAAGTCTTTTCAATATCTTAGTGAAAGTCGTGTTAAAATTCGTTCAGTGGTTTCAGAGATTTGCAAAGCCAAACAAACAGACAGACAGACAAAAATTTTAAAAACTTATTTTTCGGTGTTGGTATCGTGCAAGTAACGATTTGCACTTGAAAAATTCATTTATCAAAATCACAGTTTGACTCTTCAATTTTATTATTAGTATAGATGTTGCGAGTATATATGTATCTTTGATCGGATGTTGTCACAGACCATCGATCTTCAATTTTTATTCTGAATCTACATGCATTTATTCACACATCACAAATTAATTATAAATTTTGAGTCGATATAACTTCGAACAAACTGAGAGGTTCCTAACACATACCTATTTGTTTATTATCCTGATTAAATATGTACATTATAATATGCACCGCTAAGACAAACGCCACGAAGAAAGAAAACGACAAAAAAGTCATGAATCCCAAGACATACATGTCTCATACAACTAAAACTTTGTCATTAGTCTTCTCCAAAGAACCCAAGACAATGCCGTAATCACAGCCTCATACAAAGAATGAACAAAACAAAAAAAGCCGTTAAACCGTACCTGAGCATAGCATGTGGCGGAAAATCAATACGTTGTCGCGAACGCGTGATTCCGACGAAAAACTACTGCGGACCCCCTCCCTAACACCCCACGCGGATTTTTCTTTACCCCACTCCCCTGGCTTAGGGGAGCGAGGGTAACGCAAAAAGATGCTCGGTTTTTTCTCTCTCGCGTGTTTTTGTTGACTCTGGTAATACAAGCTGAATTACACTGTGTCACCTAAAAAATAAGGCACGGTTTTGAGTGTCTCTTCACTGACATGTGAACGATTGTCTTGCATCAATCGTACGTGAATGTCAATCGTAATGAAACGTAGGTAAGGCGGTTTTTTGTTTGCGTGGGTTTGTTGAAAAACTCGAGCCCGAGCAAACGTGGTATATGGAGACTCGGTCTTCGCTCCGAAATTAGGGTCCCGTTCGCTTGAATGTCTAATGACTTCTTATGATTTGATGTCATGTTGCGTGCTTGCGTGTAACTTTCAACGCGTCTTTATTTGAGTTGGCAGCAGGAGGGTTGAATGAACGCATCGAATTTGGCATTCGGAAAGCGAAATTGGAAATTTGAGGCGATTTCAAATTTGAACACGTTCTAACGTATTTTGAATATCGGAATGTTAATGTTATGGAAAATCTTGCTGGCTGGATGTTGTATGCGAAGTATTGTCGGGACGGAAAATGTTTAATTCGAAGGACCGTAAGTCAAATTACTACATATTTCCAATGATCTTTGGAATAAATACAACGAATAGTTAGGTATCTTGTAAAACAGTTTTTAATGGAGGTATAAGTCTATTTGCTGGCTGGCTTTCGACGATTTAATATTTTTGTCAATGTAGGTATTCATATTATGTTTGTTCATTCTGTGGTCACTTCTTATCCATTTCACTTACAATATTAGCGTGAAATCAAAGCTAAAATGAAGGACGTACATTTTTTCTTTATTTCTTGTCTCTGTTAGATATCTTGGCTATTAGATACTAGTGCATCGGTGGTATGGGGCCATCCATAAATTACGTCACACTAATTTCATGACTTTTAGACCCCTCCCCCGTCCTTGTCACAGCTGGTCACATTTGTGAGACCTCCCCCTAGTGTGACGTCACATATTATGAAATTTTACACCTAGATTTATTAAATTAAAACAGCAGTTCCGAAATAAGTTTTATTTCCATTATAAATGTTTTTAATATTTACTTAAATACCAAAAGCGTCACTGATACGTTGGCGGCCAAGAAAAAGAGAAGAAAAAGATAAAAGAACTAGCTTTCAAGCCCACAGCTGGAACACGAGGAGTCATTTGACGGCTGTCTCAAGGTGATAGCTATCAAGGTGGACCCCACGGGGAAACATAAATAATAGAATTAATGAACTATTAAAATCAATATTCATACAGAATTACGATAGGTGGTACAAAGTATAAAGTTAATTTAGAAGGAATCTGATATGATTGCGGCTTTTGACTAGCTAGCCATAGGTACAATGAACGAGAAAGTTTGCCTTGGACGAATCGATGTACATAACATTACGCTCTGATTCTTCAAATTACGGTATTTCCCGATTTTAGATACCCGTGTCATTTTTTAAAGTCAAAGCAAACATTTTTAAAATGTCAACTATTTCTTCTCTGCCAGTCAATAGCCGGCAACGCATCAATGATGTCTTTGGTGTCGCTGATGTCCATGGGTGACGACAGCCACTTACCATGAGCTCCTTTGTCAGCTAGATCCATAAAAAATTACCGTTACAGAGTCAGTTAAACCGTCGCGGCGTCGGCTGTGCTCTGAGCGGTGAGCCGATCCGCAAACATTATGCAAATAGCTGAAAGGTGTCAAAGATTAGCATCTTATTGTGATTTGCGAATTCGTTCCGAGCACTCGTTGTTTATTCGCGATTCGTCTCGGACCGGTGTCGTAGCGCCTTTACTATAAGTTTGGGGTTAAATATGAATTATAATTAGTACCTATGACAATGTAGGTTGTAGGTTTGAAGGACGATACTTTGTGAATTGTTGGAAATTGAAAGTAGATGGAAGAGTCATTCATATCAGACAAGAAAATCTTAGTCTTACCTACCTATATGTACAGTCACCTGGAAAGAAAAGTAACCCATCTGTTTATAAACACACAGTAACAGGTGAGTTACTTTTCTCTGCAGGTGACTGGACCTACAGTTAATGATATGTAAACTTGATACCTAGATATAGGGACGAAAGTATAAAGAATATTTCATCGATCCATCTATTAAGTTCTTTAATCTATGGTAAGAGTAGGAACTCGAAAACACAATATTGTTTTTAAATCAAATTATAAAAAAGTAACGAAATAAAGGAATTAGGTAAGTTCTGTCACAACGATTGTCAACCCTGTTGTGAGTGAGCAACAAAAAGAACAAAGAATTAAAAAAATAACTTTGTTAAAAACGCGGGAAACTAGTCGCCGTGTTTTAATTAAAGGTTGTTTTTAAATTGAATAGAATAAAGAGTAGGAGTTACCTCTGTTATTGTTCGCGACTATAGAATGTGAATCAGATGGCACTCACTAAATCACGTAGTATAATTTTCATGCTGTTCTAACTAATTTTACACGTACACCAAATGTTATAATTGCATTTAACTTTGAACCTTATTGAGGCTAAATATGGTATGATTTCCCTTGTCAGTGTTTCAGCACAGTGTTTCGAAATGAATGTGTATGGGGACAAAAAGGTGCGCTTATTGTTTCGACCCAAGGATTTTGTTTTCAATTTAAATATTTTATGTGTGCGACAATAGACAAAACCGGTACTTGTAAGTATAAAAAATTAAATATCAAAATTATGACGGCTGCCCTTTTGTCCTATAATGTATGCTAATGCGGATGCTGAGGTATATTTTAATTCCATCGTCACACTCACATACCGTCATTTTGTATTGTTTTCATGTAACTGTTGTCTCTCTACTTAGTATTTAATTTAATGGCGGCAAAAAGATACTGGAAAGGCTTAATGAGGTCGAAAATTTTTTCATAAGGAATATTCCGATTTTTTTTTATTTGTGACATTGTCATTATATCATGTGTGGCATTAAGCAACAGTGAATGTAAGACGCTTCTAATATAATTAAATATTAGGTCATAACTGTACAATACCTATTATGTATTTTAGCGGTTTCTTCCGCGCCATGATCATGATAAAAAACGAGCATAAGTGTGATGCCTTAATAATAATAATGATAATTTAATATCATTTCTTTTAATTTAGTTCAAAGTTCTGCATGAAATATCAGGGATTTTTCAACCCAATTCAAAAGTATCTTTGAAATTGCGTAGTATTACCTACAACACTACTATTTACCACGATAGCTAGGTATTTAAACCAAGCTAGATACAAGTTTTATTAAACATTTCGTTTTAGGAGGTAACATTAAGGGTATTTTAGCAAGTCCTCGTTGTAAGACAATGTAGCGAGTGCAATATTTCCACCGTTTACTCACGGGCGATTACCCGGTGCGGGGCCGCGGGGGGGAGGTCTTGCGGACAATTTATTCTTTCCTTGTTTCAGTTTTATCTCCATCTGTTTTTGTCTACTTAATGCTACGTAATCACACCAGTGGGTACCTAATTCTACGAGTTATTCTGTTATTATTATAGTCACCATTGATTGTCGGAGTGGCATACCTATACCTAATTATTCTTATGGAGATATTCACTTAAGCACACTCTAATTATAGATAATCTGGATGTGCAGTGCACGCATCCTGTCCACGCCAAAAATAATAAATTCGTCATAAAAAATTGTCATACAGCAGAAAAATGGGTTTCTGCTTGTCAAAAATGCCATGACATTCTGGTCCACCTATAAATTTGACTCAAATATGTGAACATCTATAGCTATCCAATAACTCAATATAATGAATCTTTATATATGTCCGAAGGTTAATAAGGAAACACGCCGTACTTATTAGTTCGTAGTACCTAATTATATGTATTTGCAGATTTACACAACTACTGTTCTACGGCCATAGGCAATCGCACTGAACGTTTAATTCAATATCAGTTACATTAACGTTCAATAGACCCGTAACATAAAATTAACTTTGTAACAATAAAATTAATTTATTCAAACCCATTTTTATTATCTGCCAACTTCATAAAAATGACGTTTGTTTATTTATTTGACGTCTATAAAGTATTGCCATTGTCATTGTAATGAAACAATTAATCTTGTGTTTTGATCAATCGAATATTGCTTTGAAGTGCAAGCGATAATTGTACTTTAAAATTTATTATTTTGTATCTAAAACAGACTTGTTTGATCATTAGATGCGAGCGATGTTGCGATGATGAGTTTGATTTGCAAACTACAAAATGCTTTCCGTTCGGCATCTAACAGAGGTTTAGTGAGGGTCTTTTTATTTTTACACTAGCGCTCTGTCCGTTTCTTTGCCTGCGTTTTCCGAGATAATAAGTATTTTGTATGTTATTCCAGATAATGGTCTACCACCCTCTCTTAAAAATAATCCCGGGAGTTTCTTGCCGCTTCTTCTCCCGGGACTACTCACGGTAGGGATTTGTTGAAGCGATGGCGTTGAGTGAATTTCGAAAAGTGTTTGTAACAAACCTACTTCGAATAAATCTAAAACTAATTTCATTTCGTTTCCTAAGTGGTAATCTTTTTTTTTTCATACGGGCCATAAACACGTGTAAGTGATGCTGTCGCGGGCCACAAAACAAAGAAAAAGTATGGTATATTTTTTAGGTTTTCGCGATTATTATAAAATAAAGTAACCCCAGATGGGCCAACTACAAAAGCCTGGCGGGCCGCACGTTGAGTACAGCTGGTCTACTTGTGTGCTAAATATAAAAATCCATTCAGTCGTTTTTACGTGAAATAGTAACAAACATACATCCTCACCATCTTTCACATTTATAAAATAGTACTTAGCTGATACCTAGCTGAGAGTAGAATAAGATTATTCACTCAAATTATTCAATCAAATTTTGTGACATAATTTCGTCTTAATCACTAATCAAGTCTTCCGAATTTATGCAATCTTACAATGAGATAAATAAGTCTACTAAAGTAATTCACTATTCATTGCGATGATTAATACTGAGCCGGCCATAAATTCACTCGCATCTAGTTTATCGCTTGCGACTCGCGACTCGCGATGCAACAAGAGCTTGTTATTACTGTGTTATTTGCATATTGTCGTTGTGAAGTTCATATTATTGAATATTAATTATAGTGACAAAAACTACCCTTACAGAGGCTCATAATTTTATGGACTCAGGACTTTTATTAATACATACCTACATGTATTTTGTATCGTTAAATTACTTGCCTAGATGCCACTATAATGAATCATGGCAATATTTCTTTCTTTCGAATGCATAATTCTGTTACTGTTGGCTATAGCGGCCAACCTCCTGCCCTCACCAAGAGTCGAACCTAGATCTCCGCTTGGCAGACTTCAATATCATCGGAACTTAATAAGACATCAGGCACTTTTTATTAAATACCCTTTCCTTCAACCCATGTAATAATATTACCCTTGACTTTACACACTCCGTGAGAACAGCATACATCCTCAAAACATCTATCACCTACAACAAAGGACTGAATACATTAGAATACTTAAAGTTCCAAATATGACAGCGCAACGAAAATATTTAATCTCATTATGAATACAATGATCGCACGCATCGATTGAAAATCAATGTACCTATCGGTCTGCGTATTCTTTGCACTGACGACGCAAAAATATTCAGCAAGACGCGAAGTTGCAAACATGCAAATTTGAAATTAGAATAGGTACATCGCCGATATGCAAACGACCACCATTTTGTTGCAGGAAGAGCAATTTTGACACTCGGAAGAATAGTTAACCCTTCCGCCGCCGCGTTTTTATTCAAATTAGGCGATATCTTCATTCTTTGGATTTTTTTGAATTGGGAAGATAAAAAGGTTTTTTTAACGTACCTGTTAATGTATTCATGGATTTTACTACGCGTGAGAACGGACCAGTATTCTTAGACGTGAGAATCCTGTCTTTGTGATCTAATCGATGGGGTTGAGTATTGTGGAAAGCTGTGTCAACATTTTGTAGTGATATGCTAATACGATAGCATTTTAAGAATAGTGTAAGACTGGTGTTCACTATTTTTTTTTAATATTTTGCTCTTATTTTTATTTGTAATATTTTTATTTATATTAAGCTTGATTGAGTTTGTAATTTACTTCAAAACCTAAAAGCATAATTATAGCCTGTAGGCTGTAACACAATATGATCTATCGTTATCGCCAATTCACCCTTAAAAACGAAACATAACGATCTATGAAGCATCATCCACGTCTACACAACAGAAAGCGAAATAATTCCATCTTAAGCACACTATGTACTATGTATAAGTACTACAACTCTTAAAATAACTTGTGTCTTTCTGTTTTATAGATCTGCCAAACCCTTGACTTTCATTTCTGGATATAGGCCTTTCCGAATAGAATTTCTTACATGTGTCGGGTACTTCGGAACCAGGCTTTTCACTGTTTTTCACCAGGTTTTGTGGCATAAAAATCTTTTTTTTTGGCGCAATACCAACTTAGCATTAAACTCCTACGATCTTTTACCTATTTATTATAAACTGTTATTAGTCTAAATATATTCCAGCAGTACATTTTTTACAGATAGATCAAATATACTTTTAGCAAAACGCAATCATTCTTTGTTTAAAATAACGTCACATAGCCAATCCAATCTTTAAAAAACTCATTTCAAAATTCGAACGTCTTGAACCCTTCTGCGTTCATTCAAATTCAAATTTCGTTCCCCGTCGCGAGCAGGTGTGGGTAGGAGATGTCTTTTGAAAGAATTTCCGTTCAGCCAGTGTTTTAGACTATAATTTTCCTTTGAACATTTCATATTATGCTATACTTCAATCTTCAATTTCAAGTTTAAAGAATTCTTTAAACAAAGGATAGCTTGTTTTTGTTCGATGTGCGTTTTAGTTTTGTTAATTTTTTATTATTATTATTATTTCCTTGGGTATTTAATGTTCCAACGACGAAATACGATAAAATTAGTATTAATGTAAATTTAAAATGAATATAAAGATGTTGTAAGATTTGAAATAATTTATAGCCCCATAAGATTATCTAATAGATGTTATTCGTTTGAGAAAACGACCCCTTTAATACAATATCCCGTTACTAAGTCATTCCCACATTGTATCTAAAATAATAACACACCTGGGCAGTTGAGACCGGTTGTGATTTTTTCCTGTCACATCCGCACCTCATTTGCATGCAAAGGGTTAATTCTTCGCGATTATTTAAGCTCACGCATATTTTTAATTATTCAAGGGTTAGCTTAATGTATTCTATAAAATTTCAAATGCAGATTCGTTGCGACTGTATTTTTTGCTCAAAACATTCAGTGTGTCATTGAATTTTGTGGAGTGTGGAACATTTCTGTGTAATTAAGAACAAGTGATACTAGAATTTTCGAGGGAATTAACGTACCTACGCCAATTACTGTAATTGTTGACTGCATACAATAAAGCGCTGAGTAACAATAGGTATGTAATTAATTGGATACTTATCTAACAAAGCTCTGAGGTTGTCATTGACCTAATCTGTTCTTACGTCATATTCTCATACTATCAATAAGTAAATTGACACGTATGGTAATTTTGTTAGTGGTAATGTTAGTGAAGTTTGGTTTACACGTATTAAGTAGTTAAGTAGGTAACTAAATTTTAAGTGAATAATTTTAAGTGCGTGTCCAAACGTAATAATTTAGTAAACTTCTTTAGTTCATACAATTCTTCAGAACCACGGACGTAAAAAAAGAATTGGACAAGTGAAAAATTCTCAAAATTAGGTTATATGATGAATTTACAAGGAAAAATGTTAACAAAAGTAGTTAACGAGTACCTAATAGTCGAACTTACAACTTCGGAACCCCACGTTGTGCTTGGCCTGACACGCACTTGCTCGGTTTTTTTTTATAATTAACTAAACAGCTTTTTTATTGTAATAATCATAATACATTTTTTATAATATAATTAATTCACCAATCATTACTGTTACCTATAGTTACTTTCCCCTACAAAAATCAAATCTTCAACATAAGTTTTCCATGTTATTAATTTATCATTTTACAATCAGGTGCTTAATAGCCTAAAGATTAGGATTTCAAATTTGGAAGGCAAGGAGTCAGTAGTGATGTACCAGCCGCGGCCATGCATCACGGATAATGATTGGATTTGCCCCGCCTACGTCATCAATCACTAGGTAAAACTGACGCGAAGTGGGTGGTAGAACGCCCAGTGATTCTTGACCTGTGACTTTTCTTCGCTGATTTGCCTAGAGAGTCTCTAAAGATATTGTGTTTTAAATCCTTGGAAATGAGAAAGGGATATTTAAGATAATTGTTGTTAAAGATCATTAATAAAATGACAGAGGTAGTAACAGATTTTTAGATTGAAGTGTCAGAAACGGTGCATAAGAAATTTTGAGCAATTTTGAGAATTTATTCAGGTTAAAATACTTTTTACCTTAGTTTAAATGAGGTGCCTGCTGCAAATATTTCTTATTTGTACCTACTACCTACCTACTAATACTTAAGTTATGTTTTTTAGTTATTAGATAAAATATTTTTTATTATTAAAAAAGAACACTTCTTTTTTCAAAAATAATTGATTAACCCACCGTATGCAGTATGTACTTATTAGATAATAATATATTTTTCAAAAGTATCGTGTAAAGTTTTTTCTTTGTGATTAGATAACAGAGGTCTAGATAATCTGGTCGCGACACGCTAGGGTGGGACACCTCGCGAATCCATTGTCTTGTTAGGCCCCTGTCTTGGATGGTTGACTATAAGTAAATTATGTTTTTTTCCGCGTGTGTCGGGGGTGGCCCGTGTGCACGCAAAATGCTATTACGGTTTATGTGTTTTTAAGTTGGCAACACATTGCCTTGGGGTAGAAGTTTAAAAAAATGTAAATACATAGCTATAAAGACAATTTATTGTATTAAATTGTATTAAAATATTTTAAAATACATTAATAATAGGTATATTATTATGTTATAACTGGGGGTTTGAGAACCAATAATTTCTTTCTCGTTTCTTGTTTTCTATTTCTTAGCCGGCTACGCATCGTTGATGCATTTGGTGTCACTAATGTCCATAGGCAACGATGGTCACATACCATCAGGTGGAACATCAGTTCGTTTGTCAACTTCACAAAAAAAGGGTGCGTGTATTTTAGTACGCGCGTGAGAAGTTATATCTACTTGTTTGGCATAATTAAATAAATGTATAACCCCCTCTATATCTAACTAGATAGAGGTAGCGTTCTGAATCTGGTAAACACTTTTGCGTCTTACAACTGCCCAATGATTTATTTTTGAAATTTGAAATTGAATTCGGTCCAAAAAAATTTTTTTTCGAATGGCACTGGCGCAGTCAGCTAGTCACTAATCTTTCGGCCAAAATACGCGTTCCTTAAACTCTTCCTTAAAATAAATACAAAAGTACGGTCGGCAATAACAGAGGCACAGAGCAGGCAGAGTTCCGTGGGGTAATCCTGGGGGAGGCAGGGGCAACCGAAATTGAGACGATATAAGAAGATTACCCTGATGTATTACGTGACGATTTACCGTCGCCACCGAAGGAACCTTTATTATTTTTCTTAAATATACTAGAATATATATTTTTAAAAGTAACCGCTATCGCTTTGGTTTTTGTATGAATCCCTTTTTTTTATAAAATATAGCGTATAAAATATAGGTATCTAAAAAACTATATCTTAATATATACCTATAAATTACGTGTCACGTTGTTTGTCCGCGATGGACTCCTAAACTACAGAACCGATTTTAATCAAATTTGCACACCGTGTGCAGTTTGATCCAAATTGAAAGATAGAATAGCTTACATCTCAAAAAAAAAACTTTTGACAGAACGAAGTCTGTCCGAGCAGCTAGTATAAATATATAGTAGGTATACAAGGAATTTTTGAAGGAATCGGTCCATTAGTTTTTGAATTTATCCATACAAACAAATAAACAAAACATCTACACTTTCGTCTTTATAATATAAGCTTAGAAAGACACAGAGTAAGCAATTGATTCGATGCGAGTCCCGGCTTCGATTTCCGGGCAAAATTACACGCAAAATGTAATATATTTGGCCAACCAAACTATTAGCCAAGTCATAATTTAGTGCGCGCTTGACAATATACTTATTATCCCATCCCATTACAATAAATAGGAATTAAAATTATTCCACTAACAAGTTACTTAGCCTAATCATCAACCTGAATAAAATTACCACTTTGTTACTTTACCTTTGTAAAAACAAACATCTTCGCGTATATTTCCTTTTCCTAAATACACATTCAGGAATCGATCGCCATTACAAACGCGCTAGGCACCGTCTCTAAAAACCCCATTTCCATACATATGAGGTAGCTACGGAGCGAAGTACGCTTACAATCGGATGGCTTGATATTTTTTCCGTAAATAAACATAAATATGTACTATAAATATTTATGATCTAGCATATTTCTGTTATTTCTTGTTTTTAACTTCTAGTATGCATTTATTATGGTTAACGGGATATAACCTACTTAGATATTACAAACAGGCCCTCGCTATTGCTAATTTTGTTACGATGAATATTTATAACTGTTTAGAAAGAAAAAAACGAAAATTGAAATATCGAATTGAAATTTCAATATTAATGAACGGGATTATAAGATTTATCATTTTTTTTGTTTATTCTAATTGTAAGTCAATTTAATAACATGTCACTAAAAAAAGAATCATCAAAATCGGTTCACTCAGTCGAAAGTTCTGAGGTAATAAACTTAAAAGAAGTAAGTCGAATTGAATACCGCCTCCTTTTTTGAAGTCTGTTAAAAAGGGTTTATAATCCACACACGGAGGAGGCACATTTCTCCATGATAACTTCTCCATTTTCACTTTCAAAACGTGGCTTAGCGAAGTTTTTTTGTCTTCGTCTCGGCTATACCTTCAGCTAAGCTGAATACTGACATTTTAAACATTCAGAGGCACACAGGGGTAGTTATAAGGGAGTAATGATGAAGTACTTTTACTTTTTTTACTCACATATTCCTTTACCCTTCCTTAGAATGTTTGCAGACTGGGCAGACTTGTGTAATTAAGCAAACTGTAAAAAAATATAAAAATCTACTTAAAATTCTTGACAGCATAGATTTCGGCATAGCAATTTTGTCATTTCACATAATTATTATTATTATAGAGTGGTTTTTATTAAGGTCAATAAATACAGAAATTAGTTTTGTAATTAAATGTTAAATCGTATTTGAATGATTATCATTTTGTGTCTGCTTTATTTTTAAATTACAAAACAAGTCGACGTAAAAAACGTAGTGTAATGTGAATTTGGTGAGTGGGATTACAGAAATACTTAAGCCACAGATTAAAGAACAAACTTAAACCTTCCATTACTGGACTCAGTCAAATTCTCCCCTAAATTACTATTACGCAATTATAACTAATAGAATTCGTATACCTTCGAAATTGATTCTAAGGTTTCTTTCACCGGAGCAAATTAATTTGTGTTAAGTATTTTAAAAAATTGGAGTCGGCTGGATTCACATACGGATTGCCATGGCGACAGACATTCAAATGTAACACCAAAAAATTGGGAAATTTTGTAAGCTTTAGTAATTTAGTGAATATGCCTCACGCGTGTATTTTAATTACTTTACAGCCTTAATTAATTTTAATTACGTATCCAGTCACCATTAAAACAAAGCAATTCTAAAAAGAGACGTAAAGACCTAAACAGTATTATAATAAAAACTTTGTTATATAAAACAGCAGAACCGACAATATAATCAACAATAATTTACTGTAATGGCGTCGAGGGCCAATATATCATGTGACGTCACGGCGCGTGTGGCCGACACGAAAATATTGCGATGCATCAAAACTGGCAAGGCGAAGTGGGAGAAAAACGAACTTCCCCATATTACACGGGTTAAGGCATAAGTGGGTAGCGATGTTACGGATCTCAATAATCTATCTTATCCATAGATTACCCGCAATTTTATCTATCTATCTACAATAAAGGTAAAGTAAAGGTAACCATTGCTAGGTTATTGAATTGAGGATTATGCATAGATATATTAACTATTGAAAACCCATTGTATTATTATTAGATTTAGTAGAGCAATTTTCAGTCACCTACTGTAATTTTATCTAAGGAAATGACTATTTGTCAAAAAAAAAATCAAGCCTTGTAGAATTTGGTTCTTCATGATACTTTTTAACAGCTATAACTTTGAGGATTTAGGGGGTTTGAAGAGATACATTTTAAACATTTTAAAGTATAGACATGTATTGACAACAAGAAGGCTTTATTCAGAGACTATCTGGTAATAATATTGTTACATAAATCGCTATTAGCTGTTAACTTGTAGCACAGTAATGTTCTTTGAAGTACGAGAGGGTGGATTGTGCCTTGAAAAATGCTTGCCAGAGCTCCGTAGAGATGAGTAAATGTATCTTTCTACGTAATAACTTACTGCCATGTTATAATAGGGTATTTGGAAAAACTGCTATGTATGCAGTGAGTATACCTTTTCTTTTTGTATTATTATGTTAGCCAAATTGTATTTATAAACTCTAGATTGTGATAGAAAATAGGTATTAGAAAATAGGAAAATAGGTATAGTAAACAAAACCGTAATCAGCACCTGCTGATTACGGTTTTGTTTTCCAGCTTAATTTTTTAACCGACTTCAAAAAAGGAGGAGGTTCTCAATTCGACTGTATTTTTTTTTTATGTTTGTTACCTCAGAACTTTGGACTGGGCGAACCGATTTTGATGATTTTTTTTTATCGAAAGCTGGTGGCTGTCATGTGGTCCCACATAAATTTTATTGAGATCTGACAATGGCATCCATGAGAAATCCACATAAGTCGTAAATTTGTGTTAAGATGTGCGCGACAAATTGTCGAATAACTCAATATCACGCCAACCGATTTCGATGATTCTTTTTTTAATCGAAAGCAGGCACTTGTCATGTAGTCTCACATAAATTTGAACGAGATCTGACAACTATGTAGTTTTTGGGACTTTGAAGTCGGTTATTTTTTGTTAGTAAAATTTAGATTATGTTGTAATAAAATTATTATGATGCAATCAAGTCTCTAGTTCTATTCTGTTTTTGGCATATAAACTCCTTTCATCTATGGAGTAAGTTTTGAAATAGTTTTTACCATCGTTCCGAGCTAGACAAGCCTCAGGGCTACCACTGCAGCCAGTGATAACTATTCAAAACCAAACTACCCACAAACTAAAGCCAGTTCTTTTGAAGAAACTATCCGGTATCTGCAATACAAATCTCTTTCAGAACAAAGAACATCTCGTACAAGCTACTCCTGGAGGTGTTAATGCCTGCTTTTCGCAAACCGCCATTAGCGCGTCCAAAAGTGCTGTTTTCTTACCAAGTTTTGAATACACCAGTTCATCATCATTCAATCTAGTCGGGGAACCGAAAGACGACTCTAAATAAAAGACTTTAAGCCCTATTTCGACTGCAGAACAATATTTTCGTGCAGTTTTAACAGACATTCAGGTTGCAGAGACCATGTTTGTTGCTGCTTTTAAAGAGACCTTAAGTCTTGGTCATTGGGTTTATTTTGCGATAAATTCTTCTGTGCTGGTAAATGGAAGGTCTCGTATGATGTTCGTCGAAATGAAAAGATTCGGTATCAGTCACATCTCTACAGCGTCACATATGTCTCTGACGTCAAGTGTTGGTTGTTCTATGAATTTAGCTCTCATCTTTTGTTTCTTCATGTGATGAGTGTCTTTACCAAGAATTATAATGCGGGTATATTAAGTTCTGTTAATGAATTTTCTGATGGATGTCCCTATTTCCTTTATATCCCTATAGCGGTAATCATGTCACCTTGAAATTAATTAACATATTATAAAATAATAATTAACGTTCATACTCTCATCCCCACCTACTAAGGGTGAGATCTATATAAATAAATAAACCAGTTCGGACTTAAAATTATCCAAACAAAAATAATTATCCCAAATTATCTTTAACGTTAGCCATTTTATACGACTCTTATTTTTTCTTATTATTAAATATCTGAACAAAAATATTAATGGTCAAAATTCTTCCTTAAGATTAGCTGTATTTGTTTCATATTACCAGTGTCAGTCACATAGTACCTACGTTTGTTGACTGCAGTTGTCTGAAAAAGTCCAAGTGCGGTTTTTAGATCTCATCCTAAGTTTTCATGTGGTTTAAATTTAGCATTAAAACATACAAAAGTCTGATCAAAGTTGATCAGCCTTTTTATGGGAACAACTATGTATAAGGACGTATTTGACCAAACTGATAAAATGTTATTTAATATCACCTACAAATGTATCTTGGACTAAAACTTTGATTTTGAATTTGTCCGCAAAATCTTTAAATATTGCAATACATATTTTACAGAATAAAGAAAACAATATTATACATTTTCTTTACACACAACACAAACCACCTTTACACCTGTCTACATAGCTTTATCGTACGCGACGTGAAACTCTTAAACATCTATTGAAAACCCAAAACAGGGGGTGTGTGCCCCCCTCCAACCCCCTCGTTATTCCACTTCCCTTCTCCCCTTTCTTTCTAACTTCGCATCGTCATCCGTATTACTTGGGCCTTAACTTATGTGAGCGTATACGATGCGCCTTTTTAATAAAAATAGGACCTTATTGTCAAGGATTAGTGTCCAAAATTCCATGCAGTGAAAAACCAATTTATAAAGCGCCAGGTTATTGGATTTTGCTTCGTGTCTCCGACAGTTTAAGAGCGATTATTCTTTAGTCAGCCTCAGATCAATTTTGAGATAGTAGTTGGTACTGATTCCTTTACATTACTTTTTCATTCTTTGTGAAGGTATTTTATACGAGTTAGGGTCTTATGTGGATAGTCGAGCCTTGTAAAATGTTGATAGCTTCATGCCTGCTTGCTTATTGGATTCAAGGCGTGGTTCGGTTCGGTACAATGTTTTGTAATAAATATTACTTTGGAAGTATCTATTGCTGGAGAGATGACTGTTAAGTTCGATCTAAATGATACTGACGTTTAAATTACACCAAATTCTTTTTCATAACCCATAATTTCATTGTCATTGCTGGGCTGAGGTCTTGGTACAAATGTTTTCTTACATAAATAATATAATGAAAGGATATGTGAATAATTTAAAAACAAAACACACGCTTTTATGACAGTTACTATGCTCTTAACAAAAGGAGTTCTCTCGTCTGGAGCCAATCCTGGCATGCTTATCAAAAATACATTATCATTTGAATTAAAGCAATATTATGTAAAATTTCATTCCTTAGGATGAGGGAAAGTAGGTCTAAGTTTTGAGCCACACAATCTGGGTAGGCTTAATAAAAGCATTTAAAAATGAGAGTACAGTATTTAAGTCAAAACATGACAATAATGGTGAATCGCTTGATAAAGAACTATTGTTGCAAAAATCATAGACGGTGGTGACCTCTTAGCTCTCATCAGAATTGTGAACTGTACCGTTTATTGTATAAAATAAACTGTTCTTGAGACTTGAGACTGTATCTAAGTGATCTTAGTCTACGTTATACGTCTTTTTCTGGAACAAGTTTCTTTTTACGTGACAGTTTTGTGTCCATCGTAGACTATTTGGACTCACTTCAAAGTGAAAACATGAAAAGTTGCAAATGGATAGTACGAAATAGCTTTCTTTTATTTTTCTTTCAGTTTCACCTGAAAACGTGCCTTTTCTTTGCGACGCATGTCTTTGCAACGTTGTATAAAGACACATTTAGGGGCACTTTTGAATGGTATGGAGTGTAATTTAGGTTTGTGCGTAGTTTATCAACAAAATGGTAAAATCTCACAGGATGTCTAGAAGATTCTTTCGTTTTTTTTTTGTGTAAAAGAAATACTACGTACTGGATTGTGGGTATACGTATCACTACCAGCAAGTTTTCACCAGTCTACACCATGAGCAAACGATTGATTTGGTGTAAAGCATTACTCATTTATATTCCAAAAGCCACTCTAATTTCAACACACTTAAAACACTACAAATTAAAACCTCGTTCAAAACGAAGCACAATACAAAATTACTTACAACTTGTTGAACCTTAATAAGCCGAAACAGTCCCTTAGTCTCAATATAACAGGCAATTAGTGGGCTTGACAAATAATTGCAGATATCTGGGGCGAAGTTACAATTTAGACTCAAAATCCGTTGGAGAAACAACCCTACTACCTTGCAACAGAGCAGATTTTCATTTATGAAGCATTTCAAAGCGTTAAGGACAATGCAGCCTGAGAAGATGTTTTTGTTGACATAATGACGTCATTAAGCAGCGTCATAATGGTGTCCAGAGGATTATCCAAGGAGACTTGGGCATCTCGATGCTAAATTATGTATTTACGGCTTTTGTATTAAAAACTCTATTTATGTTTTTGGTTTACCATGGATTCAGTTTATGAATTGGAATGTTTAGCAGGATTTAATGCCGGAAGTATTAAAAGTGACTCTACACAGTTCGGTTCGGAGTTCGGGGCCCCAATTGAACCGTACATAGCTGTTTGTGACGACTCCGGAGCCTTATTCACCTTGTTGGTAGTCACCCTGCGTGTAAGGATCCTGGGTTATATTCTCGTGCAGGTATTAAGCGTCACGAAAATGTCTGTTTCCTAGTTGTGCCTAATTTATTTATGCCATCTCACCCGCGTCTCAGGGTATTCTAGTTCTGAGATTTGATACGAGTAGTATGTTATTTACGTCTTAGGGTACGATCTTTAAAGCGTAATTAGGCTTTGACTGACAAGAAATTAAAAAGTCATAAAAACGGCTAAAATTAAGCTTGATTTGGGATCATTATTTTTGTTCGGATATTGGTTAATAAATAGGTAAGATTGATTTAGGTCCGTTATTTTTTATCATCAAAGTCTAAGTACAGTTTATAGATTTCACCCTTAGTTGTTCATGATGTCTTACAATTTGTTTCTATACGGTACCTAAACGTTTGTTTGTATCGTATGAATTCCAACTACAACCCATTTCCACCTGTCTTCTCTCTTGTGTAATTATATAACGAAGCCCCTTTTATCCCGAAGCTAACTTCAGCAAATATATTTTTATTTGCCCAATCCGCCATGATGTATCGATTGGAACGGGGGTGGGATGGAATATCTTGAATGGAAATTCTCCCTAATCAACGCGTCGCCTTTGTGGCCCAGTTTTGCAATTAGAGAGTTCAAGGTTGACGTGATTAGAATAGGGTAAGGAACAGCAATTAAAGATGTGAATTTTTAGGCTTTCGTTTTATGACAATTTTTTATGTACATTCAGGAAAAGAGTTAGGTTTATTTAAATTACTTAATACTAGCTGCCCGGACAGACTTCGTTCTGTCAAAAGTTTCTTATTTTTGAGATGTAAGGTATCCTATCTTTCAAGTCGGATCAAACTGCACACGGTGTGCAAATTTGATTAAAATCGGTTAAGTAGTTTAGGAGTCCATCGCGGACAAACAACGTGACACGTAATTTATATATATTAAGATTAAGATTTTTTTCTATACGAAGCTTTGTGTGGCTTCATGGCAGTAAAGCACGGTTTCCAATGTTTTCATACTATTTTGTAAACAAGAGTTATCCACCATACTTCACCAGAGGTATGTATATGTACAGTCTGTGGTAATTGTCTGTCTTGAGTTCCGTACACCATAATTCCGACAGGTGGCAAGTATCAGTATCACCCACAAGCTGTTTGCACCAAACTAGCAGATGAATATCATTAATAGCTGTTGAAATAACGTTAATAACCCAATAACTTTTAATATGTAAAACACCTATTAATATTAGCACCTTGAGTTGTTTTTAACGCGACTGTTTTGATTTGCGAGCTACCAAGTTCAATTCGATTCAAAATTTGTTTTTTTTTGTGACCAGATGCACCTTGTTAAAGTTATTCATAATTTTTATTATGGCAATTAGACATAAAATACCTATATATTTTGATGACCTTTAAGGGCAGTCCTTATTTCCTTAGGCCCTATGTTCGACCGTAGAATGATTTTTATTAAAGAGTGAAATGATGATGTCATGAAAGATGCTTTTTAGAGTTCCGAAGTAGAATCGGAACCTTTATATCTGTAGTTTCATCATGTCCGTCCGTCCGTCTGTCCATCCGTCTGTCTGAAGCAAAGCGCCGAGATCCTTATACATGTAATCGTAGAATAAAATATTGAAAAACATTTTTTTCAGGGTATCTCCCTTACAGAAAACGTGAGGATGAATTTTTTATTCGTATAGAGTCGTAGGTAAACATTGTTATAGATACCTACATCATATTATGTCCGTAAATATTCTTAAATTTATAGGTGATGATGATGGAATTGAATCACAAATCAGGAAGCTTCAGACCCATTAGCATGTTAACAGCATACTTTGTAATGGTGAACATAAACTAACCATTGCTGCCGACATTAAGGATATAAAATACCCAGAACGTCTTGGCACATAGCACTAAATTTTTAATAATCGTCCATATTTTTGCTGTCACGAAACTCTGGCATCTTCGAATATGCTCGTAAAAGTTTACATCGCACCACCCCGGGGTGGTTATTACTCATTTTTCTCCAGTCAAATTCAGTATAGGGCTCACTAATGTGCCACTTCAGAATCAACCCCTACGCGCATTTTCGCGACCATGTTTTTTCCTGCACAATTTTTTGTTTGTCACGCTTCTCTTTCACGCGTGGGTGTTTGATATGTTTCCCTCTCGCTCTATCTCGCGTGGGGTGGCGGTACAAAATATGATACGTTCTTTTGGGGGTTAAATTGATTTTTCGGAAGTGTGTGGAAGCCATTTTAAAGCGGTTTCACAAACTCTGTACTCCTGTACAGTCGGACGCGTAAACTAGATTTTTAATGATCTGGGGTACGAAGAGCCCTTGAACTAGGTTCAGGGTTGAAAGTTGATGAGGACGTGAGAACAAAGCGGCCAAATCCGTTTTATATAGAATTCAACCCTAACTTTGTTGTTTTGCCTTACATAACTAGTCGTAAGCTAAGCTCCATACATAATATCCGAACATCAAACACAATTTTTCTTTGCTGATTTTATTTCATTCAGTCCTGTTTTTTTTATAGGAGCAGTTCTTATTACAAATAAGGCCAATATTTAATATACTTTTATTTGTTTCACATTTATCGAAATAGTATTTCGATTTAAAACTCTTTTAGATAAGTTACGGGCCCGGTTGCATATGTCGATTTCTTTGATACTTTTATTTTGGTGTTATTAATGAAATTTTTCATAGTTATATCATTATTTAAACGTAGACTGATAAAATAAAAATAAATCACTGTTTATCTACATAAACAGGTGCTTCCCTAAATCCACACATTCGTATTTAACATAATATTGTCAACGTGTAATTGACACGATCATTGTTTTTCTGACATTTTCATTCGGGCATCCCGGAAGTATCTATCATTAGACCACAGAAAAAATTAGTCTAAAATTAAATACAATGCACAAGCAACATTTAAAGTGATCAAAAACTAAGCAGATCGTAGGAACATCAGATTTTATTACTTCTCGGTTGCAGAAATATTAACAGCTGATATAAAAGTCCCTAACTGATTTTGATCGTTGACTGATTTCTTCAGCGATAAAAAACAAGCAAATTAGCATTTCACCAGATGTTTGGGAACGTGTATTTGTATCGTATTTGTATCAGCAATCTTCTACCATATTTAACATATTGTCAACAACATATTGTTTATGTGGAAAGGCTATGGCATACCTTTAATATATGGCACATTATTATATCGTATTATGTTACCTTGTAATATTATTGCATTATTGTTAACTAGTGGATACCTGGCGTGTTCCACTACGCTAGTAAATTTTCTGATGACAATGACAGATCAGTGTTGACAATGTGTATTATGCGCCATCTTCACATAATATCTTCAAATTTTTGTATGGGAAAAGTAAAAAATCGACTTCGTGTATAGACATAATGTGCTAATGCATTGTTTAAGTGGTCTCATACCATCTTCGCATTATTGCCTTTCAAATGAGACTAGTTTGAGGCATATCGGTTTTTGTGTTTTAAATCTTCTTCTTAATATATATAAATTACGTGTCACGTTGTTTGTCCGCGATGGACTCCTAAACTACTTAACCGATTTTAATCGAATTTGCACACCGTGTGCAGTTTGATCCAACTTGAAACATAGGATAGCTTACATCTCAAAATAAAAAAAACTTTTGACAGAACGAAGTCTGTCCGAGCAGCTAGTATATTTATAGATTGTTGTTAATCAGTGCATAAGGTCTTTAGCACAATTCCTGCTATTTTTGGTTTCGGATCGGTTGTCGTTTCCCGGCACCGGAAATATTATGCGTAGGCAATTGAATGTATGCGCGTTTTACTTTTTTTAGTACTCCCACATCAATAAAAAGAAACATTAAAATAATTGAGTGCATCACAAACCCGTGAAGAGCGATAATCATAAACGTATTTTAACATAATTAGTCACATAAATATCACTCGGTAGCATCCTAACAATTTTAATTATGGACCTCATAAATTAATTATGGACCTCATAAAAATAATTATGTCCGGAATTAACGATCTATCACTAAAATATTGTGTCTCCAGAATTAATTGCTTATGGAATCCCATTAAAAAGTCATAAACGAGTCCAATATGTAATTACATTGTAATTTGACCGCTCTATCCAGTTTTTAAGGCGAGAGATGGTGTAATTTCGGGTTTTTATGAGGACTTTAGATGTTGTAAATTACAGTGGTGGTAAGAACACATCGAGCCCGGGACGGTTTAGACCAGGTGGTAACAACGAGTTGTTAAGCGTAGTACGTTTTAACTCATTGTAGTCCGTGAAAATTATACTATGATTAAAATTACTCATGTTTTTAACCGACTTCAAAGAAGTATTCAATTTGACTGTATTTTTTTATGTTTGTTACTTCAGAACTTTCGACTGCGTGAAACGATTTTGATGATTCTTTTTTTGAATCGAAAGCTAGTGCTTGTCATGTTATCCCATTTGAGCTAGATTTGATGAGTTAGTGAGTTAGTTTTTGAGTTATTTTGAAGTCAGTTATTTTTTTTCTTGTAATTAATTAATTCTTAATTCATGTTTCATGAATTAAGAAAATATATCGCACCTTTGGTGGTACAAGGGCACATCTTACAAAAAATCGTAAAATGTCAAAAATTAAACAAAAAAATATTTGACACCTGCAAAGTACATGGCCATATTCACAAATAAATGGGTCGTATCTCATGCAAAGAACAAACACTTTGAAGCAATACAAAGACGAATAATACGACTCGGAATGAAAAAAAAAAAAACTTTAAAATGGCTCAGCTGTAAAATTACAAAAGTGCAGTTGAGCCCTTGTTCCACCAAAGGTGCGATATGTTATTGTTTCAGATAATTGCAACGACGGCGACAACGATTAGCGACTATTGCCGACTAGGAAAAATGAAGTCGAAGTTGAATTTGAAGAAAAAGAAGCTGAGTTGAGGCGTAAGGGTGAGATCTAGAAACCGTGCTCAGGCTTCGCTCAGACTTAATTTATTCGAATAAAACTAATAGATTTAAATCAACCTTAATGTTAGCTGTTGGCTTTTAAATTTTTTCGTATTAATAAAGTGTCAGTCATCTAGTATAAGGTACTTGTACATTTGACTGTTGTTTGAGCAAAATCTAAATCAAACGCCCCAACTAACGGTTACTTTAACCGCTCCTTAGTACAGAATTTGCATGGTGATTCTTTACTAAGGAGCGATTAAAGTAAGCGAGTGACTCTGAGTTGGGGCGTAAGTGCGCTTTATAGATTTCACCCTAAAATAATTGAACTTCAATTTACACTATTTTAACTCTGTTAAGTGCATTACACGGTCCTTTGGTTAAGCAACCAAACTACAGCTTGCGTGTCAAGTTAACTATCAGATAAGCGCAACGGTTAACCATCAGCTCACAATTAACCATTCTGATTGTTCAGATAAACTCAAATGCAAATTGCTTGAAAAAATACGAAGTGTAGTGGCCCCGAGTTGGGTTTCGTACTTCGTAGTTGGCGTAGTTCCGTTACTTGAATTTATTTTACGATAGTTCATTTAACTATGAAATAGGGAAGTAATTCTATTTAAGTTGGATGATAAAATTTTATACGATCTGTGACTAATGCCATAAAATAATAACATAATATATATTTTATTTCATGATGATGCATTTTTCTGATAAAATAAAGATAAAAAACCTACGTCCATTAAATTAAAAATGCTTTCATGAAAGCTCTTATTCCTCGATTACATATTTTAAGCAATGAAATAGAAAATATGTCCTATGGTGATTGCGGTATATTAACATCTTAGAATATAATATGCTGATAGATTATTGAGAAGTCATATTTGATACAAATCTGGAAAGCACAGCATTAAAGGAAGGTAGCATAAAATCAGATATTAGTAATAGACTGACGACGTTTTCATTCATTAAGAGCACAGTGTTGTGGTCGCGGCTTTGCCAGCGTTTTCCGGGAAAGTAAATACCTTTTAACCTATTCCATGGCCTACTTGTGTGCTAAATTTCATGAAAATCTGTTCAGTAGTTTTTGTATGAAAGAGTAACTAACATCCATACAAACTTTCACATTGATAATATTAGTAAGATCGTCGTAAAGAAATTCGTAAAGTCGACAGGCGTAAAGTAATTCACGTAACGGTCTCAGGCCTATTTAAGAGGAGTAACACTGCGTAACGCATCTAGTTTGCATAGTTAATTGAGAGGTAGGTACTTGGTTTTTAATTTATACCTTTAATGAATTAACTGAGTTCGACGGTGGCGGAAATGATGATGGTGTAGGTTAAATATTATGTGATTATCTGAGTTTTGAAATATAAAGTGAACGCACTTAAAATAATGTTTGTTGTAATTAGAGTTCTGTACATCCTATAAAAACCCTTAATTGATTACTTGCGTCTGTCTGTTTGTTCTTATGTAACACCCGATTTTTGTATAAAAAAGAAAAATATACCTAATAGACTGAAAAATGGATATATGACGTTGGCCCTTTAATTAATCTGTTGAGATTCATTATAAAAAAATATAGATATTAAATGTATCTTACCTTAACTAAAATTTATATTTTGTTCTTATATAAAATGTTTAAATAAAGGCGTAGTTATTTTAATATGTAATCCTAAGTGATATTTACCCCTCTTTATTTGACCTTAAACACATTTAATAATAATGATGATACGAAAAACACAAAGACGTAACATCTAGACCAGACACATATTGTTCTCTTCTTCTTCTTTTACACGTGATAAAATATTTGTTTCATGTTTTACTGAACTTTGACAGCTACAATCATAGAGACAAAGGAATTATGACTTTGCAATCGTGCCTACTTACAATAACCCGGGTGCTTTAAACGTAGTTAGTTAATAGTTTATTACAGTAAATAAATAATATTCAAATTGATGAAGGTTAATTTTCGGAGGTAAGTGTTGAAGAAAAGAAACCGCGAAACAAAATCCTCAGCATATCTTACTATTGTTTTTCGAAAACTAAACATACGTTTTATTTTATAGTACGGAACTTTATTCTACTGAAACCCAAAGTGCACTATTTTATTAAATTATTAGCTGACCAAAACGACTTTAATGTTATTTATCCTAGCCATTGCCGTCGTCAGCTTGGCCAACCCAATTATTAACGTTATAAATAACATTATACTAGGCACGTAAATCAGCTTAATAAATTCGTGGTCAACCTCTTCCGGTGATTGTTATCAGAGTAGTCAATCCCATTTGATCGTGAAGTTAAGAAATAATTCGTGTTATAATGTATACCTGTAAACAAGTTTCAACGAAGGAAATGACGTCATCCTACACGCATCTCTATTATTTTAATTACATGCATGTAAAAAAGAATTGTCACGTGCTTTAGGAGCTAGGAGATAGGTCTACTGATTTTAGTTATAGGTACTTAATTCATCTGCGGCTAGCTTCGATCACTTAGTTCTTTTATACGTGATCAAAGGCGGCTAGTAGACTTAAATCACCTGGGTGCATAGGTGTTTAAAGTCCACGGCACCAGAGGATTATAGCTTTGGAATAACTGTTACAATAAAAATATGGCCCCAGATAAGCATTAAGCAGTTAATATAAGTAAACTAAACTATGTCTAATGAAAAACTGTTAACACAACAGTATAGGTATGTTAAAAGACCAAAAAACACGGCACGAGGATCATTATTTTCGGTGCAGTCAAATAATTTACACGTTAATCGCTCATCACGTTATCAGCCATCAAGACATGAAGCTTTTTAATTTCCCTGCAACTGACCCTGGCTACCCCCGAACTCGGTATAAATATTAATGAGGTATTAGCATGCGGAGTGAAAGCGATAATTCTACGGTCCGGCCCCGGGCCCACCAGTACTTTGTTTCCAGTGGTAATTATGTAAACATGCCACAATATTGGGACACTATAACCTTGCTCGCGTATTATGTGATAATAGTCGCAAAGATACATAGTATTATTTATGCGTAACTTGGCGTCACCGTCAATGTATCAAATTGGCCCTGCAAAGGTGTAACGGAAATATATAGGTATCTTTCATGCATAGAAACTAATTCCACAGCGTTGTAAATAAATAAAGACGAAAAATATTTAATATGGCAGCTATTCAACGGATGGTAAAATCTCTCTTTTTAGGGTTCCGTAGCCAAATGGCAAAAAACGGAACCCTTATAAATTCGTCATGTCTGTCTGTCTGTCTGTCTGTCCGTCCGTATGTCACAGCCACTTTTCTCCGAAACTATAAGAACTATACTGTTGAAACTTGGTAAGTAGATGTATTCTGTGAACCGCATTAAGATTTTCACACAAAAATTGAAAAATTACCTACAATAAATTTTGGGGGTTCCCCATACATAGAACTGAAACTCAAAAATTTTTTTCATCAAACCCATTCGTGTGGGGTATCTATGGATAGGTCTTCAAAAATAATATTGAGGTTTTTAAAGTCATTTTTTTCTAAACTGAATAATTTGCGCGAGAGACACTTCCAAAGTGGTAAAATGTGTGTCTCCGCCCCTGTAACTTCTAAAATAAGAGAATGATAAAACTAAAAAATATATATGATGTACATTACCATGCAAACTTCCAACGAAAATTGATTTGAACGACATGTAGTATGTAGTTTTTTTAATACATCATAAATCGTAAACTGCAAAAAACATCGATCAAAGTTACAACGAACTACAAGAACTTTTATATTATGTTACTTGCTGCTACGGAACCCTTCATGGGCGAGTCCGACTCGCACTTGGCCGCTTTTTTAATTTCTCCTAAAATTGCGTTACATTCGAGGCGCAGAGATAGCGATAGTGTGATTCGAAGGAAGATGTCGTGTCGTTGCTTCAGGATTGCGCGTTGTCTGATTTTTTCCGAGAAAATAACGCAAATTATTTAGCGAATAGTAATGAAACTTTAACTGAAGAATAATTATAATATTAAGTAATAATGAAGCTGTATTAGCAGGCAGACAGTTTCACATGAAGCGACAACTTCAGGCAACGAATTCTCCAGATAATTTATAGTTTTAATCGACGATCACATCATAACTAACGCCCATAGTCGTTGACCACGAATACCCTGACATGTTTATTAACTAATTTCAATTGTATAAAACTTCTAATATTACAATGCAGTATAAATTTCTAAAACAAGTATGTTTCAACATGTTTTCATTTCACGGTACACTAATCTGTGAACTAGTAACTTGCACCCAATTTGTTGCGTTGTGCGTTTTGCCCTCGCGATGAGATGGAACACACGGGCGGTTATAAAACGCGCGGTTTAAAATTTTACCGAGGAAAAATCATAGAAAAGAATCCACCCTCTTTGAAGGTAAGATTTAAAATTTGATGATGATGAAAACTTTCAACGTTCTACTCAAACGCATCTTTTCTATGTAGGTCCATACTTCCATACTTATTAACATTATAAATGTGAAAGTGTGTTTGTTTGTTTGTTTGTCCGTCTTTCACGTCGCAACGAAGCTATTATTTGGTATGATTTTTGTATGTGAAGATAGTGAGGTGGGTGGAGAGTAACGTAGGCTACTTTTTACCGCGTTAAAACATCCCCATGGGAAGATCGATATTTTGTTAGTTGCTAGATATTTAGTTCTGGATGTTGTTAATAGATGGCGTTAGTAAAATTCATTTGCCAGTTCTGAATCACGCTATCAAATGATACATGTTAACTTAAGTCGTAGACACTCATATATAACTAAATCTAACTAAGTAAAAGTAAGTAGGATTGTAAAGAATCGATCTCTACCGCGGGCGAAGCTGCGGGCAAAAGCTAGTATGGTATAAATTAACAAAGATACGTTCGAATTTGTATCACTACAAGGCTAATCCTTCACATATAAACACAAAATTATTTAAAACCATTAAATAGCTGTCTCTCATCATCCTCAGATATATTAGTAGCTCTTTCATATGAGTTCTATCACATTTAAACTTAGTAAACGTACAAAGAAAAAAGACGCAAAACTCATTACAGTAGAGTATTTTCGTTTATGTCTCCAAAAATTTATGTTAGGGAAGTTAAATTAAAAAGAATGACTGTGAACAATTTATTAGTGATAAATAAAACGTTAGTAAATACGTACGTAGCGCTCATAGCCCGGCGGCTTGCGTCGATCCCTTGTGATCGACAAAGTTAAGCAACAGCGGGCGCGGTCGGTAGTTGGATGGGTGACCGCTAGTGGCAAAAATTTCTTGAGCGTTTCCGTGCTTCGGAGGGCACGTAAAGCCGTCGGTCCCGGTTGTTATCATAAGATAACAGTCGTTAAGCCATGTCGGAGGCCCTCGGGCGGTTTGAAAACTTCCGACACTCGGGTTGGCCACTAACCCCTCCACCAATCTGCACTGGAGCAGCGTGGTGGAGTATGCTCTAGGCCTCCTCAAGAGGAGAGACCCGTGCCCAGTAGTGGGCCATTAATGGGTTGAAGCCAAATACGTACGTATAATAAGATATATTGACTCCAAGTCTGCTGAGTACGGGTCTCTCATCTTGAGGAGGCCTAGAGTAGACTCTGAAAGAATCACCATACAAATTCTGTACTAAGGAGCGATTTATGTAGCCGTTAGTGACTCTAAGTTGGGGCGTGTGTCGATTCTCAACCACATTGCTGATTGGATATTACCAACTGTTCAACACTGTAAAGTAGAACGATGATAAGGTTGCCCGCCCGTTTGCACTTTCCCTAAATAATGTGTATCCAAAAATGGTGTTTTTGGTTAAACCGGGAAATTAATCACGATAAAATCTCGCATCGATCTTTTTAAGATAATTTTTATTCGAATTTTAACTACGCCGTGTGAGCCGTTGAAAGAATTAGTGGCTGTTTAAGATTTAACATAGATAAGGGAATAATTTGCGTTAATGCCATCAGTTAAGGAGATTTACGGGTTATTCTAACGATATAAGAGAACGGTTTAGGTTCAGTGTCACATGATAAGTTTTAACTGCAGTTCATTGATCCTGTGGCTTGACTGCTAGTTGAGTAATTTGGACGCTTTAGCGACGAATTCTTTAATGTGATGTGATCCTGGTAGTAGGTATTAATGCGTTCTTAATTTAACTTCAGGATTCATGAGTTGTCAGTACCCAAGTTACAAATTTAATTTAATCAATGCATCCATCCATTCATCCACATCCACACATGGGCGACGGGCGTTCTCTTTCACTGTCTTTATAAACGTTGTTTCTTTCTCTCTTTTCACTCTTGGTCAGTAACGCCGGTTCACCACCGATGTGATGCCATTGGCGTTGCTGATGATGCTGATGTCCATGGGCGACCATAACCACTTACCATCAGGTGGATCGTCAGCTCCTTTGTCAACTATATCAAAAATTTCAGCTCAATTTTATTGTCAGCTATTTTTACTTACCCAATTACCCATATTTGTTTAACAGGCATTTAAAAGTTATTTATTAATAATAGTAATTGTTTTGATGACTACATGCAATATATCTGAAGGTTTTTAACGAATTTCTTTATAGGCCATAGACAAAATTATAGTTATAAATTTAAAAGTGGACAATAAAGTTGTCACCTGCCGTTGTCCGTCTCTTAATAATCTTTCATTTACGATAACTGCCAATAGGTTGTTATTTCTAGCACTTTGCGAAATTGTTACGAAATAACCTTATTGTTCAGTGTATTTCAATAGCAGCTGAAGTTTAATGGAATAATCTACACAAAACACTAAACCTACTAATTATTATTATTATTTACTACCTACTAATTATTATTACTTAAAACTTTAATGATTATATTAATAAGTAGACGTAGAGTTGACGTTTTTGGCTTTCATAAATTGATTTCATCTTCGAAACTAATTTTGACGATCTCAAATGGTTAGGTTAACGTTAAGCAATTAATGGTTCTTAAAAATAATAGGACAACAATACATGTAGAAAACTAGAGACTCCGATTTAATTTTTAACCGACTTCAAAAAAAGGAGGAGGTTCTCAATTCGACTGTATTTTTTTTTTATGTTTGTTACCTCAGAACTTTGGACTGGGCGAACCGATTTTGATGATTCTTTTTTTAATCGAAAGCTGATGGCTGTCATGTAGTCCCACATAAATTTTATTGGGATCTGACAATGGCATCCATGAGAAAACTACATAAGTCGTAAATTTGTGTTAAGATGTGCGCGACAAATTGACGAATAACTCAATATCACGTCAACCGATTTCGATGATTCTTTTTTTTATAGAAAGCTGGTGCTTGTCATGTGGTCCCACATCAATTTGAACGAGATCTGACAAGTAGTTTTTGAGACTTTGAAGTCGGTTATTTTTTGTTAGTAAAATTTATATTACATCTAAATTAAGTGAATAATGCAGAGGAAACGTTCACGTCGTAGAACTCGTAGATGATGTCTAGTGACTAGTCGTATGTAGCAAGATTAAAGTAGGGGAAATTGGTTTGGACTCAGCGATGGTTGGTTGGAGCCTCTTATACTCCACGGTTCTATTTATACTGGACAATACATCTTGCGACTTTTTTGTCCTAATTTAAACATTCACTTCCCGTAATTAAAAAGCCTAAGTACTAAATAAAATTAAATAATAAACAAAACGGCCTGTCAACCATGATCGAAATAAATAAGCACTTGAAAATAAATAAATGACCGTCGAACCAATATTTATGAAATAATAAAATGTGGTAACTAATTACGAAATGAAGAAGTAAATTTTCACGGGGTTATTATTGAAAAAAATAACTTTCGCTGTGTCCTTTTGTCCACTGCGCCCTGTCGTAACATTGCGTAATTAAGGTAATAAATTTAAAAACAATATGGCGTCCGCAAGATGGCGGGCGCGATAACCAATGAAGGAAGTTTAGGTACGCGTTGCACTGACGTGTACAAATCGCTTTCAATAAGTAGGTATTAGGCTTTGTTTGATTTGATTCTTTATCTATGAGTAGCGTAGGTTTCTAGTAACAAAGGAAATACAATTCATAGATAAGTGACACAATTACAATGCACTACTGGACTACTAGCTATTCCAATAATTCAGGGTATTAAAAACTTTGTGCATGTTAAATTGGGTTTAGTTTATTCTATAAATATAACAAAAACGAGGATTTTAATAACTTTTATCTAGTTTTATTTCGTTATAAAATGTCATTTATTTATATAAAGTATTATGCACATAAAAATGATGATCTCACACATCATTGAATAAAATAAACAACAAATAAATAAAAACAGTACCAAAATACGCGAATTTACGTTTTCCTCGAACTTTTAATACGATGCCATCGAATTTCGACAATTAGGCGCTCCACCCACTGAAGACGCGTCCCGCCGCGGTGCGACGGATAACACAACTGCGCGCGGGGCAATTTCCCGCGCGGTGCCGCGTCGGCAGTGTGTTGTGCTAGGCGTGATTTCTATATAAATTGACATAATTGCATACAATGGTAAAATCTGCCATCCCGCGCACCGCGACGGGGCGCGGTGCAGTGGGTGGAGCGCCTTAGGCGATCATTAATCCTTCCTCGCTTATCGTACACCGATTGTAGTGAAACAAGCGAATAACAAACTATGTTTAATGACTTAAAACCACCTGCATGAATTTGTCTCGGTGACATTGTCTGGGGGTTCGAAAAGAAAGTCCAGTGAATTTATTTGAATCGTGCCTCGACCGAACGGGTAAACCTTATGTGCGGCTGACCCTCGACAAAGGTGTGAACCTTAATATGGTGGCAACTGACAACTGGAAACCGCCCCTGAATTTATATGCAAAATATTATATTGACATTTTTACTTATATTGTAAAGTTCCTATTGAAATAAGACCGAAAGAAAATAGAGCCAAAGTGTCGAAGGACATGATAGTATCAAAGGCTATGCTAAGATCTAAGATTCCTGAAGCTTGTATTTGCACAATTTTTTTTGTTGTAAAATCTATCTTCAGTAAAATTACCAACGGAACAAAATATAAAGCTCTATACACAGTACACACTATCCGTTATCATATCACAACAAACATTAGCGTGTCAATAATATGTGGTTCTTTACGATAATTAAATCGAATGTAACGTTCACATTTATAATATTTTGCAGATAAACACGAAAGTCGTAATCAAATTATCGTGGGACCGCCCTGGGCGGCCCTGTAGGGAGCATCGTTTAAACAATTTTAGTACACGGGTTCCGTATAAATTATGTTAGCATTTGATATCGAACGACCCATTAGGGACGGTAAACATCGTAAGAAAACCTAAGGTCAATATCGCGGTTCACCACAAAGCTTTAGAACGAATATTGAATCAAATATGGGCACTAACACATAAAGTTCTTGAGCACCTGCATGCTTAGGGCGTATGGACGGTACGTAAATCTCGGTTATAGTTATATGACAGTCATTAAGCCATGTCAAACGCTCACGGGCGGTCCAGAAAGTTCCGACATTTGGGTTGGTCACTAAACTTTCCACCAGTCCTCACTAAAGAAGGTGGAGTATTGTAGTCAGTAGTTACGTACTGGTAGGCATGAAACAGTCTAACCTACTAGTCAGGGGTGCAGCTCCCCCCTCCCTTCCCCACTCGATACTCACCAGTAGGTCGGGTCTTTTGGTGGAATTTCCCCGAGACCAAAAGGCTATCAGGTGGCATGTAGTGGACAAATAACCACGGCCAAGGTGACACCTCTGACTGAAGGCAATAAAAAGTTCCTAATGAGTTTTACACAACCCTAGCTGTAAGCAGAAAAGGTGGTTCGAAAATTGAATTAATTACCTTCAACAGGTGGCTGAGATAACTTGGTTACTGCTGGCGGTCTTCATAATTCCATTTCACTTTCCTCAGGAGAGTTTTAACGATTTGAACTCTGTTTTACGAAAGTGATGACAAGAAAATGGATGCGGCACGAGATTTACTAAGCACCTCATTAATGTCGCTGACCTTTTTGTAATTTTTTTCTCTGCCACGCGTCCATGGTTTTGGTGTTCCAGATGTTCTTGAGTTGTAACCATATTATACTATCCGAAATGGGTGCAGAAAGCTAATATTTTTATATTTGACGCATTGGAAACACATAACATAATTACTGAAAATAAAATATAACACACACTGCCATACATTGAACACACACCGGACAAACCCATACATAACAGTATATATTATTGCATAGGTTAAAATTTCACATTTTAACCCTTTAACACTTGCGGTCGAATTTTGACCGCAGAACGCAGAACGGGTCTCTAGTTTACACTAAATAACTACTCCAAAAATATTCACGAAGATAAATTGATTTTGCCGTTGATACGTCGTCTGATCTGATTAATGATATCTGGGGGCACGGCAGTGCCCCCGCCAAGTCGAGCAAAAAAGCGGCACGGCCGTACCATCCTTTTCTCGAAGCAATTCAGGCCATTTTCGACCCCCTATAACTTCCTTGTGAATAAAGCTAGAAGTCTGAATTTCAGATTTCTGTTGAGCAATCGCACTAAACAAATATAATATGTAGGTAGATATTACTTGTGAGATACATTGTGTTTTCATGCGATGGTCAAGTCGATCTATTTATTTAAAACATAAAAGATTTTCAATATTGATATGGTCACTATAAGATGTTGTTACTTGTTAGGTTAGCTAATTACGTAATAACTTATGACAGAAGGAACCTTAAGTAGGAACTGAATAAATTAACCGACTTGGTATTACATGGATCTCACAAGTTTTTACGGTAGAAGAACTGAGTTGCGAGACTTGGGTTTTTTTACAAGTTATGTTTTTGATGGCATTAGGATTGATGAGATGCTCCAACATTATGTATATGAATGCAAAAAATAGTTATTGAACTCGGTTCAAAACATCAAATAAAAATTATCTTCGTTATGTTTTATACGTTATGAATGTGACTGAATAACTCTTAATTTTCGATCTCACTGCTTAAAGAATACTGAAAAAAGTAACGATAAATTTCATGTCAACAATATTTCACGATTCATAATAATAAAAGTTTAAGCAAATGTATTGGAAGATAGTAACTACTGCCGTAAAAAACGCTTTAGAAAATATGTTAATAGACTGCTATAAAATTTTAATTCTTTTAACGTTTCGAACTTTAGTATTCAGTGAGTATTTTTATGGTTACTAAATTGTAGCTTTGCTCATTGTTCTGGCTTCACGCGAAAACTTGGAGTAGATAATTAGATATGCATGGTACAGTTTTTACTGTTTATTTCTTATGTCAATTCAAAAGTGCCATTGGTTCTTCGATGATGAAGCCCAAAGGCTAGTTTCTAAATACAGTAGACCCCCGGTAATCCGGGCCCTGTCTAATCCGGCACCCCCTGTAATCCGACATGGTCTATTATTTATTTTATTAATTGTAAGTATTTTTTTGACAATCTTCGCTAATGCATGATTGAATAAGTTATAACTTGGACGCACTACCACTATTGTGCTCGACGCGTAGGGCATTGTTTTAATTTTGATTGCTTAGTTTAAATTTGACTACATGTGATAACGGTGCTGTCTAGCGTGTGTTCATTGTTTACTGTAATTTGTCGGATTAAAAGATACTCTTTTGTAAAAAAATCCGGACTATAGGGGGTCTTAGGCAGTACTCTATAATCCGACAAATTCGATAGTCCGACAGTGCCCTGCAAAATGATTGTCGGATTACCGGGGGTCCACTGTATTTACAATCGTGGATAGTAACAAATGTGTTATAAATTGTATTTGTATGTCATAAAATTAGCTTTTTATTATAAAATAATTTACCAAAACTAAGTACATCCAGTTAAACAATGACACCGTTTAAGAGCGAAATTTATACTCCATTTGGTATTCCATCAGGTATATCGTACTTACTTTGGTGTTTATATCTCCTGTCTAATTCAATATTAATGCTTATACCTTACAAAGAAACCTGTCCCACACCCTTGCGTGTTACTTAACGAGCCCACGTGTTCATTTGCCACTAATCTTACTTAATAACACCTCTAATTTACGCAATCTTCTTACATCTTAAGTCATAAACTTTGTTTTTTGTCTCAATTTTTCCGAACATTTTATCACCTGTCTTTCTCCGTCCTTAATAATTAGGCTCAACTCAGCCTTACCACATTTTGTTTCGAGTAATTTTTGTTGCTTGCTTCTCTTATAAATTATCATGACAAAAACTATACAAATTTTGTTTACGATATTCCTAAAAATCTGTGTAGAGAATCCTTGCATACCTATGGACATGTTTATTTTATTTATGAGTACATCAAAATACATTTTCTTATAGAATACATATTTTCAATTCACTTATTTAAACATGCGCTTTTAAGTTAGCTTTTAGTTAACAAGCTATTAACCCGTTAAAAGTTTCGTTTCACACGTCATGCTAACACTTTGTAGTTCACGCGGTACGATAACACGTCAAAAGTTACGTCACATGCGTCTATAAAAATTCATAACACGAATATTGTAACGCAATGCGTAACATTACGCGTTACTGCTACACATTACCGTAGCGTTTTTTATTTACTACAATACAAATTAATAAAGTCTGTAAATTCCTATTCCACATGAGGGCCCGAATGAAATTTATTATTATGGAATAAGTACTGCCCTTGTATTTACTGCATTATACTATAATAATTTTGTTTCTAATACGTATAATTGTATTGTGTACAAAATAAAAATAAAGTGATGATTCTTGGTTGAACCTTAGCGATCTGTCCTCGTCTGCGTTTGATTGTCGCTAATAGCGGCTGCCGTAGACGGATGCAATTCCAACAATTTGTAATGTCGCTGTTTTGTCTCCAAGTTTTTCTGCTAAATTACTTCGCCTAACGAATTCCGCGATGTAAAAAATTGTCTCCCAACAGTTTAACATAATTTCAGCTGATTAACTGATGTGTTCAGAAACGTCAGTTTAAGTAATTGTTGATTATCTTCAGCCTGTCCTTGTCTGTCATTAGCACGTAGTAAAAGATGGAGATTAATTTGTAATTATTTAATCTCGTGCGTCTTGTACCTAATTGTATTTTATTCTGGTAAAACCGAGTTTATATTGTTTAAACTTCTCATCGGATACGGCAGTGTCAAATCTTTGATAGTACTTCTTTACATTTGGATAAAAAATCTTTCATCTTAAAATATATAAATTACGTGTCACGTTGTTTGTCCGCAATGGACTCCTAAACTACTGAACCGATTTTAATCAAATTTGCACACTGTGTGCAGTTTGATCCAACTTGAAAGATAGGATAGCTTACATCTCAAAAAAATTTTTTTTTTGACAGAACGAAGTCTGTCCGCGCAGCTAGTAGTTAATATAAAACTTTATTCACTCTGTATTATATAAATTATTGTTAATTATAATTTCTGTTGATAATAAACAAATGTCATAAATAGCATGACCTAAGGAAACAGAACGTGGCAACAGAAAACTTACATTAATCTGAACTAATTTCTAGTATCTATAGCACTATAATTATTATATTTCTTTGTATAAACAAACTGAGAATTAGCAATTTTCAGTAGTTGTTTGGTTAAAAACTTACTGACTTACTCAAATTATGGCTAATTTTCCTAAACTTTTTTTACAGTACAAAATTAGCTCTGCAATCCAAAATACCAGGCGCCCATGAAAGGCAAAGGTTATTATCGACAGCGCACCGTGGGCAAAGCAATTAGTTTAGCGGACCTTAAAGAGTATTGAAATTGCGTTACTTCCATCAAAGAGCTTTGAACTTTGTAGAAAATTATATTATTTTGCATCTCAAATACAATATGTATAAATTTGTAACGATGCTGTCTGGATGTTAAGGAAAAAATTCCTGGAAAATAAAAAAAAAAACTTCAAAAGATGATATTAACGCATTTTGGGACACAGATTAACATGTTTCCGGAATGTAACAGAAATAACTAGATCTGGTGTAATGCACATTGGCGTTATTTTTAATTATTATTTACTTTTGGAATTCTTCTCTATTTTCCGAGTATTATGCTTCTGAATCAATCGAAATAATTTTGACGTTGCTGACGTTTGAGGGACCATTACGCAACCTTAAGCTGTTTGTAATATTGTTTAAAATATATTACAAACATAATCATAGTTTCATTTATTTATGACCTCATTACTCATCGCTAACTCCATTAAGAAATGATGAATTATCTAACATAAAATTTTTGTCTTCCAGATTTGCAGTTACCAAGAACAAGGAGCGTTGTGATGACAAGACAGAAAATGGTGACCAGGTTCATGAGCGACAATTAATCTGGCTGGAATAGAAAAGAAAAAAAAACAATCTAGTGCCTGTTTTAATGTTTTCTATTGTATCTGTTTATTTATTCGCTGTACATATAAAAGTAGAAAGACTTTAAGATTTAAATAAAACGATATTCCATTTTATATACCTACTTTCTAGAATAAAATACCAATTAAATTGTTTATTGAGAAGGAACATATAAATACGAAAAACTAGTAATACTTTGTATTTTAATTTAAACAGCCCAATTTTTTAATTAATTAAATTTGGCTCTGAAAATCGTAATTTTATTTTAATGCTTATTTCTTTACTGAGTCACATTGAATAATACTGACCTTATATTTAGTTACTAAGTTAGCTTACGTAACTAAGTTATAATGTTATGTAGAGCATCTCAAAGTCTACACGAAGGCTGTGTTCAGAGCAGGCGGCTTCCGGCAATAGCGATTCACTTCCGGTCCTTCCGGCCTTTTGCTGCCAAGAAAAAAGCTATTGTGAACGTAGCTTTAGTAGCTGGAACGTTTTTCCTTCGGTACTGAACTGAGGATACTTATAAACATAAGCTGTTACAATTTAGGGATTTCTAAGTTTTTATGGTCGTAAGTCCTGAGTCTGAGTCTCGAAAAGACATGGGACTTCACAAAATACTATTTTTACGGTTTCTTATGAAATCCTCATATTTTGAACTAAATGAAAACATATTATACACACGAAATATGTGTATAATTAGTTAAATATAATAATGAGCTTTTGTTTTATTATAATCCTACAAACCTACTAGATGAAAATTTAACAAAAGTAAAAGTGTTTTTTACATGGAAATAACCGGCAAACGAGCTGACGATTTACCTGATGGTAAGTGGCTATCGTTGCCCATGAACATCAGCAACACCAAAGGCATCACTGATGCGTTGCCGGCTAAGAAAGAGAGAAGAAAAAGAAAGAAAGAACTGGCTCTCAAGCCCTTAGCCGGAACACGACGAGTCGTTTGGCGTCTGACTCATGCTCAAGGGTGGTAGCTATCCAGGCGAACCCCATGGAAAAGCAATAGGTAATAGTGGTGAGTGGCTAGCATGGTGATTAGTGATACATACTGCAAGATATCTAACGCCCCAACTCAGAGTCATGTAGGTACTTCAATCGCTCCTTAGTACAGAATCACAATTCACAATACAATTCTGTGCTAAAGACAGACTTATGTAACCGTTAGTGACTCTGAGTTGGGGCGTAAGAGCATTTTTCTAAAGTTGTTAGGTATTGCTAACAAATGCATTGTAAAAGAATAGGTACACTCTTATTAACGCACCATATATTTTTTAACTGTAAGTTAATGCTTGACTGCAATCACACCAATTTAAGTGGCGAAGCCAGGTGGTAAAAATACTAACTTATTAAGACAATAATATTATTCCGGCACCAAAGACTGTTTTAACTGTTAAAAAGTAGGTACATCTCTAGGCAAATTTTTGTTTCAACAAAAAAGTTCAAAACAACGGGAATACATTTCGTCGCTCGTATTACGCTACATTAGCGGGAGGTGACGAAATTTATGATCCGCATTCACACAATTTATTGCATCGCGATGCCACCAGGGGGCGCAAGGTCCCTCAATGCATCGTTCATCCTATTCCCATCCTGCAGTAATGAGGATGAACCACCAAACTGACTTATTATTCAAATACTGTTTGATGTTGTATTGGTTAACTTGTTTCCAGATGTATAATTAAAAATAACATTTATTTTTCACTTAGTAAGTGGTAGAGCCGACGAACGTATAGCTCGTCTCACCCGATGGTAACTGGTCAATGTGATCATCATTGACCATGGATATCAGTTATCCGTAGCACCGATCACATCATCGACGTCACCGATGGGCGATGTAATGTAAAGAATAATCAAAATTTTACTAACAAAAAATAACCAACTTCAATATTATTCAAAAAGTACTTATCAGATCTCGTTTAAATTTATGTGGGACCACATGAAAAGCATCTGCTTTCGATTAAAAAAAGAATCATCGAAATCGGTTCACCCAGTCCAAAGTTCTGAGGTAACAAACATAAAAAATACAGTCGAATTGAGAACCTCCTCCTTTTTTTGAAGTCCTAAAAGGACTGGGCTTTGAGCACTTCAGGCCAATCTCAAGGACTTAAATATGTTTGTGTATTCAAATTAAATACATAAATGTAGTATTCTATGAAATATTGCAACCAAAAGTATGTCATGCTACTTGGAACATAAGAAGTCTTATTGTGGGAGTACTCGTATGAGTGTGTAAGCTTTTATAACAATGTGACAGCCAATAAACGACATAATGAAGGTGCGTGATACTAGGCGCGCAGCATTCGCTAGAGTTGTTTATTTAATAGTCAAAATCCAATTATTCTTACGAAAACAAATACGAAAGTCGTATGTATCTCAATAAAACCAAACTAAAAATAAACATCTTACACGACGGGGTCTAATCTTAAAATTGCTTTCCTTCAATATGCATCGTCGGTACTCCGTAGCTAGGTATATGTTATTCTGCAAGTATATTGCGATTTGTGAGACGCTCCGATATAAAGAGGGTCCCAGCAGACATCTCTATAGCAAAGTTTAGTATCCGTTGAGATTTCGCTAACGATGGCACTACACTGCAAGATATAAAACGTGGAACATAAGCAAAACATATTTTATAGTCATCATCGCAGGGAGGGAGTAAATGAAACAGTTCAAATTAAATATATGTAGGATATAGTAAGTTACCTACAATATAGCATAATTAGTATGATAAAATACATTCTACATACTGGAAAAAACTATTAGCAAGCAAGCAACAACCCATAATTGTCCCACTGCTGGGCTCGGGGTCTCCTCTCACAATGTGAGGGGTATTAGGCCATAGTCTACCACGCTGGCCAAGTGCGGATTGGTAGACTTCACACACCTTCGAGAACTTTATAGAGAACTCTCCGGTGTGCAGGTTTCCTCACGATGTTTTCCTTCACCGAAGCAAGTGATAATTATCAAAAAAAACTATTATCGGCTACAAAATGTTTGTGCTACTACAATGCTTGTGCATTATGCACATTGAAACACCGATGTGCTTTAATAATGCCAATCCCAAAGGATTGATATATAAAATAAAATGAAATAATTTCGATTAGTCACGAATCGCAGTTTAATTGGCAAACTAAATTAGTTAAACAATGTAAATACTTGTCAGTTGAATTAACGCAAGCATTGTGTTTATACAATGTATTATAACTACATATGTAGGTATTTTCAACTGACGGTACTAATCTACGGTTTCTATCATTTTAATGTTTCTGTAATATAATTTATATAACATGTAATTAAATGCATAATTTTAAGCTATAGGACCTCAATAATTAATTCTGTGATGGGAAAGTGTTCATTGCCGCCCATGGACATTTTATTTATTACACCCCTAAAACTAAATGGTCCAAAATAAAACGTAGTTTATGCTTATTGGTTATTTTATACAATTAAGTTTTGTGGGTGCTATAAGCTTTCTACAACGCTTACATTCGTAATTCTAAAGTCATGTTGCCGCTGATCAAGAAGGAAGCAGAGAACTCGCTTGTAATTTGTATAGCATGGCTTTGAGTGTAACAGAGACCTTAAAAGAAAATGTTTTCCGTCCTTTGTTCAGAAGATACAGTAGCGTTCACACACGAATGCTTCCCTTTTTAATCCGGCGGGTTCTTGGGCAAAGGAATTGCGCTTCGATGTTAAGGCTGAGCTTTTTATTTGAGATAAACTTTCGGTTTTTACGACTTCGACGAACTGTTGTCTCGTCGTTAGTATTTTTGTCATTTTATGGTAATGATGTAGTTGTCTGGGGACAGTTTGTGGATAGATAACGAGCATATTTAGTCAGCTGTGAGATCTGTGCCATCTTTATCGTCACTAGCCCTAGTTACCCTAGGTCCTAGCCTAGGGTTTCTTACGAGTTCAATGAAGAGGAGAGAGAGAGAAGCACTTGAAATAGCAAATTCACATGACATTGAGAGGATAATGGAGAAGTTTCTACCGAAGTTCTGCTTCACTGAAGTAATGAAAATCTTTGGAATAGTAATGAATTTTGTTAATAAATATATAAACAAATACATCAATAAGTAAATAAAATCATCATCTGATTTCTTTGCGATGTTTTATAATACTTTACCAAAGCGCTGGCTCTCTTATTTTATGCTTGTAACTTTAAAAATATTTTTTTTTCTGTAATACTGATGTACTGCATATTTATTCATCCTTAAAAACCTGACGTGGGCAACCCTCAAAAACTTACCCTTAAATGATGTTTCTGAAGAAACACATTCTAGCGTGATTTTGTGCTCCTTAACACAACAAAGAAATCACTGGATAAAATTTTCATTTCGCTAATCAGACAAAGCAATTATTTTCCTATTACAATACACAACGAAAATTTACATTTTTGGAATATTCTCTATAACATGTGGATCGAAATCCGGCTTGTTTAACACGTTCGAAGCGGTACCAATTTTTTATTTCTTTCCATTCCTGCGGGACATGGCGTTTTCAACCTGGTCCTAAAACTTTCATTGTGGCGATACAAGTTATATTAGACCCTGTAACGCTTTAGAAACTAAATTCTTGTTTTAGCATACTTTTACCAAAAAATATATTCTTTTTTGCCTTGAACATTATCTATAATGAAGTGATTTATGTAAATCTGAAGGCGTACGTCAATAGCTTATTTTGTTTAGAATCTATAGCTAAAATAAAATACAGTATCTTTTACACCCTGTACCGCACTGAACACGGGAAGTTGTGTACATATTTTAGGGTTGGGAAGTAAAAATATCGATAACCTTATATAAAAGAATTATATTGAATGTTCTTCATTAAAACATAGTAGACAAAAATATTTTTGGCACTGAGCACAAAGCATCAAAAATTTTTAAATATTTCTGTCAGCCTCTCGGCTTGTTAAAAAGGTTCGTAGTTTTTTATAACATCCGACACAATTCCTTTTCTTAACACCCTTTACGAGATAGTGTTTACTTAGTTTCGGTTTCGGCTCTGAAAAAATAAATGTATTATTATCGAAATTACATATACGCACATTGAAAACATAAGTGGTATTATACAAAAAACCCGAATTCTCAGTTATGTAAAACGAGATTTAGATTACCTAAAATGAAGCGCTTCTAATGCAAAGACTGATATTTTAATAGTTTGGATACTTTTTTCTAGATGCCTCTTGTGTCACTTTATACTTTTAGTAAAAACAACTGTGCGGTGAGTAAAAAAGTGGCATTTTGTGTTTACTGTCGTTTTAAGCGTAATTCACGCTACTGAAGTAATAACCACATAAATTACATTTTGGATATATGTAGTGTCACTTAGTTAGTTAAAAGTAATAACCAAACAAATTTTATTTTGAAATCGCACGGTTTTGTCGACTGCGACACAACACTGGCTGCGTGAAGCCAAAGCAGGGTGCGGTATAAGGTGTGCGGGGGTACCAGGTGTTTTCTAGCTGGTACCGCACTGTATTTATATTTTATTACTACAGTGCGGTACCAGATCTAAAAAATCTGGTATTAAGCTGGCCACTCCTTTGGACTCTACTTTAGAAACACATCTTAAATATATATTTATCTCCTTCCTACAGCAAAGCAATCTGAAGTTATGCCTTTCGCACCACAGAGAAGTCTATGTTTTTCTTAGCCGCACTGCAAGCGAGTCATGTACAACATGTTTTCAACCTGGTTTCGCATCGAACGTGTTAAGGTACGGAATTATTTTAATTATTAATTTTAATTCGTTCGAATCAAAATAATCAACCACAGGTATAACCAGAAATAATAAACAATTTTGTAATTGCGTAACATTTAAATAGTTTGTAGGAGAGCCATATTTTATTTTACATAATAAGTACCTACATTCCATTGCACAATTTTTTCATTTTGTTCCTTTTCTCAAATAATTTGTACCTACCTTTTATTCCACACAAAATCATTTTAAGTAGGTACTAATGTTTTAAATTCTTTGTTCTTATCTAAAATGTTATCTACTGTGGTTGCGATATATTCTCTAACATAATTCTTTAACAAACATTCTTAAATATTAATCATCATCTATATTCTAATATATCGTTCCTCAACTCGATCCACCTCTATCTTATTATCCATCCAGCAGTTTGTCCTACTAATATTGTAAATGTGAAAGTTTGTAGGAATGTTTGTTACTATTCCCTGCAAAAACTACTGAACAGATTTTCATGAAATTTAGCACACAGATAGACCACGATCTGGAATAACATATAGGGTACTTATTATCCCGGGAAATGCGGGCAAAGTCGCGTGCTGAGTACTAGTTCTCACTAACACTAGCGCTAACTACAAGAGATCTTGCAGTCCTATCTTAACAGTCTAATTAATTGAAGCTTGCATGCATTTTACATGATTCTGTTAAATGCTCTTAAAAAAATGCTGCGTACTTTCCCGTCGGCAAGTTCAAAGCGCCGCCCCTTTCATCTCGCCGCCGCCGTCGGCAAAATTCTCTTTGCTGTCGCCAAGTGTTTTTATCTCGTTTTTTTATTTAATTATTACAATTATTATTAAATCTACTACATAATATTTTATGTCTAGGGTTATTGTAGTATAAACTAGTGTTTGTTTATAATACCTACGTTTTGTCAAATGTTACTAAAGTAGGTAAAATTTATTTGTGATGTTTTATTGAATTTTGAAACATATTAAAATTTAAAGTAAGTAAACCCTACTTCAATTATTTAAATACACTTGTAAAGATGTGCTATAAACGAACCCATTTAGTTTTAATTTTACATTTGTGATCATTACAATTCTGCGACAAAGTAACATTTTGTAAGTTACGGTGTACCTACTTTAAAAGCTCGAATTTTATGGGACTGACATAAGCGAATATGCAATGACTTTATAACATTTATTACTGACTGACTATTATCAGGAATTGTATTACATTCCGTCTTTGGTAAGAAAATATTACAATGTACCTAGGTACCTAAAATTGATAAGCAATACCTAATGCTATAGAGACTTCTCCATAACTTTTAAAGTGTCGACACTGTAATTATAATGTACTCGTACTTTGACAGGCATTGTCGTCCATGCGGAATCAAACCCAGAACCACAGTATAAGGAATATTATAAACCCTTCATATCGCTTTCTAACAACTTTGCTACCTCAATTTTTTATTAGAAACGTGAGTTTACTGAGTGGCTGTGAACCACTGGCAATTATGATATGGACCCAAACGGCCCAAAAAGACGAAACCGTGGTAGTCAGGAAACATAGGTTTTATGGAAATAGCCGGCAAACGAGCTACAATCCACCTGATGGTAAGTGGCTATCGTCGCCCATGGACATCAGCAACACCAAAGGCATCAGTGATGCGTTACCGGCCATGATCGAGAGAAGAAAAAGAAAGAAAGGGTACTTTATAATTATTAATCTTCAATCTTATCATTGGGTTAATGAGGTAAGAAAGCCTTCCAAATACTCAAAACCAAGAAACAGCCCTAAGAACTAATCATTCACAACCTAGAACAACAATCTCAAGAACTCTTACTTAGATACCAAAGTTACTGTATAAACTATGCAAGGCGTACCAAGTTAGTTCTAAGTTACTGCTAAGTGAGTTTCCAAGTGAACCCTTTCGCCGGCGGGTACCAGGGCGGCAGAACTGGGTGAGAGTTCAGCTGGTCAAGGTGAAGGTCCATTGACGTCTCTAGAACAACTCAGCTCGCCGCCTTGAGATCTCTACCGCGAGCCTGACGTCCTGATACTTGGGTACTTAAATAAATTTAAATTCTGCGCTAGAGTTCTCTACATATTTACAAAAATTAATCTTAATGTTGGAATCATTAAAGACATCCTTATATTGAATTTCATTTAACTACGTGGCTAATTGTATTGGCATAATAATTTGTTATGGACTTTCATAAATACAACTCTGCTATTGGAAGTACAGCCAAATTGCGCCGTTTTATATTTCGTAGTTATAAGTTAAATATAGATGCACATACAACCAGGCTATAAGTTTTCTACTAATTATTCTTTAATTTATATCAAAGTTACAAAACTTGTTTTTCCCTAGCGCAAAATGAAATAGACCAGCTAACATATCTTCCAATTTATGTCTATTATAAACTCTTCAATGTATGAATTGATACTAAAAATCAACATCGCTAACAAAAAATCTCTTAAATGCCATAATAGACAATTAAAACCAATAACTTGTTTACAGTTTATATTGAAACTGCTCACTCAAGTCAATAGATTTTTAAATCAAATTTCTTTATTTCTGATTGACCCTTCTGGATATAAAAATATTAAATGGCAACAAACAATTAGATTATAGGTAATATCAGTGGCAATAAATAATTAATTAAATAGCCAGTATCAAGGCGTATCGGTCGCAGTCGACAAAGTTTGCTAAGTAATAAGATAATGAAGAACGGCGGGGTCGGGATACGAATTAAAACGGGCGACGAGTGCGTTAGCTCGGCAGCACCGGTACCATCTGTATTTTTATCTCTTATTACTTTTTTACTGAAAATAAGTTCATTAAATCTTTTATCATCGCGGATATACACAATACACATTAACTGTTACGGTTTCTTGTAGAAACTTCATAAGTGAATGTTGTGTGTTATACCGGCATTTTGATCAAGGACACTGTGAAGTGTCTGGTGATTTTCGGTGGACGAAAAGTGAGAACTAATAACTGTCAAAAAGATCACTAGTATCATTAACATTAAAATTACAGAAATCTCATAAATATATTGGTTTTTCACCAATGATTTGATCATAACTTATAACTTTCAAAAAATAGGCGTAAACGGACGATTTCGTTAAAAAATTACCTACCCTCGGTTTTTGCTTATTTACAATAAAATTATATGTACTTACTGCTTGATAAAGTAGCATATCATATAATAAATAAAATAAATACTATAACTATTTTAAAGCAGCAGTCCTACCGTTGTAACGCATTTTTCATTCCTTGTTTATTTAATGAGTGAATCTGAAAGACGACCTCGTTATGACGTCACTACTACTTCGTCGCCTGAGAGAGAGAAACGATATTTGAATATGAATTTGCATGGGAAAGAGCGAGGTGGAAGAATCAGCTGACTTTGAATGGATAGATTTTCTTAAAGTGGGAATAAAACGACTTTGGATACTCTTCTTAACTAATTTTCAACTATATTTAACCCTTCAAACGTTTGACCACCTACTAAGGTGATATAATATCTATTCTATGAAGTGGCAAATTAGCACCATATGGCAAGCGGTCACTGCCCACTGATGCCCATTACTTCTAACGCGTCTTGAAAGGACTATTAATATCTAATACAAGACGTCGTTTGTAAAGTAACGCCATAATCAACTACTCAAGCATAATGAAGTGTCTAAGTTTTTGAGGAGTTTCACACTGTCTTATTCTCAGTGGTAAAGACTTTCAATGTAGAGGACAAAGCAACATAATTATTATCGCGCATATCGTGCAAATATGTTCGATAGTGACTGCCCGCGAAGCGAGTACACCCGGGTTCAATTCCCGGTACCTACCTTCGATCACTAATAACAAAACAGAACAGAAGTGATCGAAGCCCGGTACCTACAGATATTTATATGGCATTTAGGTGTAAGTTCTCGAATTGTAGGTAAATAGTTGCTATTATTGTTAGTCAAATGACTTACAAGTATTGCTAAAACAATTGATTTCTATTTTAAACTAAAGTTCACGTGCAATCAATAAGTTCTTAACGGAATAAATTATCGTTTAATATTGCTTCCGGTACGTTACTTTTAACAATAACATTACACTGTACCGGTTTAAATTTTCTTCCAAATTTATGTTGATTTCGTTACCAACCTAAACCCATTTCAGGATTTCTTTTTTAACATTCGCGATGTTGGGAGCCGTATTCATAGTCGCGTCCAATGTTTTCATTTAATCTCTTCCGAGCTTGCTTGCTCTCTTAGCTTTTTAAAAGGCTCAATTATTATATGAATGATACGATTACCCGTGGCTTATTAGTTATTATTAGTGGTCTATTAGATGCTAAAATATTTACGTTTTAAAAAAAGTTATTTAAAATATCATATTATTTAAAATAGAAGATTATTTTAAATAATAGGATATTTTAAATAATAGGATATTTTAAATAGCTTTTTTCAATTGTTTGGACTTCAAAAAGTGACCGATATCTATTTTTAACTAAGAAACTTAATCGTAGGTCTTTATATAATATAACTAGCTGCCCGGACAGACTTCGTTCTGTCAAAAGTTTTTTATTATTTTGTATATCCTATCTTTCAAGTTGGATCAAACTGCACACGGTATGCAAATTTGATTAAAATCGGTTAAGTAGTTTAGGAGTCCATCGCGGACAAACAACGTGACACGTAATTTATATATATTATAAGATTACAAAAAATTTGCTGTCGCTGTCGCACGCTTATAACAAGTACTATCATAAAACTCTTTATTTTAGAATTATGTTTGAGACTTGCCCTTTAGTAGGTCATTAGAGGGTTGAAACCAAATAGGTATACCTATGATTTTTTTATGGAAATAGCTGGCAAATGAGCTGACGGTCCACCTGATGGTAAGTCACCCATGGATATCAGCAATGTCAAAGGCATCACTGATGCGTTAATGGCCAAGAAAGAGAGAAAAAACAGGAAGAAAGAACTGAATAAAAATAATTTTAATATATACCACTTCTTCACTGTTTTAATATACTCATACCCACGATTAAATATAGCTAAATTATTAGTGTGATAACGTTCTCATAGCTTGGCAGTGTGTACCTAATGATCCTAAGACAATCGTGAGATAACATTCGTTAAGCCATGACGGAAGCCATTGGGTGGCATGAAACCCCCCGTTTCACGGGTTGGCCACTAACCCTTCCACCAACCCACACTGCAGCAGCGTGGCGGAGTACGCTCTAGGCCTTCTTTAAAGCAAAAACCAGTGCTCTGTTGGTTGCACCATTGATGCGTTGAAGGTGATTATGTTCTGATGTAAGCGACAATGATATCTTTATGAGAATATTTTTTAAGCCTAGCAACAGAAGTAAAGAATCCTGCCACCATGCCATGCTCAAAGTCTACAATTGGGATTCAAACCTGTTACACATTGACAACATCTTAACCTGTGGCACTTACAGCTTAAATTATCTCATGATATGACATGCTGAGAAAGTGGAAATTAAATTATAAATAAATAAAACGTTTAAGACGTGCACGTGTTTATTTACCATTAGGAAAATAATCTTATCGGAATTTGTCATAATTATAGGCTAAGTGTAAGTTGACTGTATGCCTTAGCTTAACGCCTTAACCTAAATCCGAACAGTTTCTCAATTAAATTGTATAAAAACTTACTAGATATAACATCTTACACAAATCTTCATAAACTGTTGCGGTCGTCACGGTTTAAGTCTAGCACAAAATTTCGTAACGTTTAAATCATCTATTGAATATTTAGGTATTGCTAACCTTAATAGTAAAAAAATGTAATAACAAAAGCTTAGTTTAAGAATCCAGTTATTTGACACTTTTTCAACACAATATTGAAATAACACAGTGTGTACAGTGGAGTGCGGCCCTTTTTTGCCTTGTTTTCTTTTGGCTACTTGCTAGTAGTAGATATATTTGTGATCAATATTTAAACATTTCTCCAGTGTGAAGATCACCAAGGCAATAATTCAAATTCAAACACTCATTTGACAAGCACTATTCGTTGCTAAAACTTTTATTCATTTCTAATCAGAATGAAACGCAAACGCGCACTATGAATACGGGCGAAGCGTTTTTCATTAGGCTACGATCACATTAGGCGGACGGACAGACGGCAGGATTATTGGATCCGACGGACGAAAGACTTCGATCCGCTAGCTTTTTACTTTTTTCCCTTTCTCTCTTTTCCCTTTTTCCTTTCCCAGGCTTCGTCTGGGAAGCCTTTTCCTCTTATTTATTGCTTATACGGAGCTCGAATTGGATATTTGTGAAAGGTCGAGTTGTTTGGCGATGAAAAAATTTTAGGTTTTTATACAGTTATTTAAATTCGACTGTGTGTGGGTCTGTGTTTACCAGTTTTTAAGCTTTAGGGTTGTTTCGACGGTGTGGCAACACATACAATGTACTAACATACCGGCTTAAAGGCAAGTGTTATCAAGAGACAATAACAAGCAAAAGGATAATTTGATGATCATAATAATAATGAAAATATTGTTATTCATATTGTTGTAATGCGACGACTGAGTAGGGCTGTGCTTGTAAGCGTTGTTCGTTGCTAATTGAATGACTTTGTTTTCAGCTAATTATGGTAAAAAATTATAAAAAAAAAATTATAATAGATTTAATTAACACACATTTTAATATCCAGTATAATAAAAATAATATAGAGTCTGTAAGAAGACTCGGGAAGAAGAAAGACACGATAAGACCGGTAATTATAACATTCTGTACTGTTGGATTAAAGATAAATATATTGAAAAATAAGAAATGCCTGGACAACACACCATATTACTTAAAAGAAGATTACCCATTAGAAATTCTCAATAAACGTAAAGAGTTACAAGAGCAACTGAAAAAAGAGAAACAACTAGGAAATAAGGCTTTCATCAAATATGACAAATTGATCGTACTAAATGACAAAGAACACCAAAACCCAGGCAGTCAAGTAAATAAAAGGAATTTGTCAGAATCACCAGAGACAAATAATCCTAGTAACCAATTTGAAAACACACATAAAAAAATACCATGGAAAAAGAATAAGGTATCAAATATGAAGGATTTTATTATACAAAAACCAAAGCTTATTTATTCCTCAGCTGGCAACACCCATGACCAGACGCAAATAACGCTTCACAGCACATAGCAGCGACAGACGGCCCCTCCAACCCAAAATCTCCCACCATGGTTGGTCACCACGGGAGAGATCGACCAAAACCCTCCAGATAACTCTACTATTGATAAAGACGCCAATAATAATATTTTATACGTAGCAACATATAACGTGAGAACTCTATCCACTACTCACAGATTAATAGAACTGATGGACTCGCTAAAAACTATCAAATACGATGTAATTGGCCTTTCTGAAATCCGGCGAACTGGCACCACGATTCAAGAATACGACAGGTTCATTTTTTGTTACACAGGGGAAACACAAGGATTATATGGCGTGGGTTTCATTGTTAAAAAATACCTTAAAAAATATATTGCGAGTTTTATTGGAATATCAGAACGAATAGCTCTCCTGAAACTGAATATAAATGGTTCCCGGATAGATCTACTACAAGTCTATGCTCCTACAGAGGCATCAAGTGAATACGAGATTGAACATTTCTATAATATAATAAACGAAACCCTAAAAACTTGTGAAAAAAATATTATAGTCATGGGAGATTTCAACGCAAAAAGAGGGCAACCTAGAGCTGACGAGTTCATGGTAATGAAAAGGCACGGATACGGTGCAAGAAATGCCAGAGGTGAACGCCTGATAGAGTTCGCAAATGAAAATAAATTGAGCATAATGAACACCTTCTTTAAAAAGCCTGCAAACCAAAGATGGACTTGGAAATCACCAGACGGAACCACAAAAAATGAAATTGACTACATCTTAACAAATCTACATAGAAATGTAACGAATGTGCAAGTTATAAACTTAAGGTTTCCCACCGATCATAGACCCATAAGAGCTTGTATTCAACTACAAAAAATGAAAAAATGTCGTACAAAATATACAAATAATTTAATAAGTTCACTAAAAAGCGAGACGGAAATATCAAAATATAAGCAATCATTAGAGAACCTACAATATGAACTACTGCAATATCAAAATAACGACACCGTACAAGTCTATCACGATAAAATTATCCAGTGCATTAAAAACAGTCTGCATATAGCTTTCAATAACAGCCAGTCTACCACAAAAAGAAGTATAATATCGGAATATACTAGAAAGCTCATAAACCGAAGACAAGAACTGCATGAAATCAAACCAAAAACACAAATAGTCAGGAACGAGTTAAAAGCTCTATATAAACTCATCAGCAAAAATATAAAAAAAGACTACACTCTCCATCGTAGAAAGACATTTGAAAGCCATATATACAACACTGGTAGTATCAAAAGAGCATACAAAGAGCTAAATTCCCACAAGATATGGATCAAAGATCTACAGGAATCAGGAAAAATATTGCAAAATAGGTCTGATATTATCAATGTCGCCACAAACTTCTATAAAAAATTGTATGACTGTGAAGTTCAAGAATATGTGAATTGCAGCCCAAATCTTCAACAAGCCACAGTTAATACCGCAGACATAAAAGCTTTTGAAGAACACGAAATTATCAAAGCAATCAAAGGATTAAAAGTAGAAAAATGCCCAGGAGCAGATGGAATCACTAACGAGGCAATAAAAATGGGCTGTGATTACCTTGCTACACCTCTAACACATCTTTTTAACTCTATATTAAAATCAGGTATCACACCTAGTCAATGGTCAGAGTCAAATATGATGCTTCTCTACAAAAAAGGTGACCCTACAGACATAGGCAACTACCGCCCTATAAGCTTACTGCCCACACTCTACAAACTCTTTTCATCACTTATCGAGAGAAGAATAAGCAAGACTATAGAAGATCACCAGCCGATAGAGCAAGCTGGCTTTAGACGTGGATATTCTACGATTGACCATATTCATGCAATAGAACAAATAATTGAAAAGTATAGTGAATACCAGAGACCACTCTATATTGTTTTTATTGACTACAAAAAAGCTTTTGATACAATCCTACACGCCTCTATATGGAACGCCTTAAGCGAACAACAAGTAGAGCTCAAGTACATCGAAATTATAAAATATCTTTACAAGGACTGTACAAGTAGAGTGAAATTAGAGTCAATTGGACCGCCGATACCCATAAGAAGAGGAGTAAGGCAAGGTGACCCACTATCGCCTAGAATATTTATTGCGGTGTTAGAGTCAGTCATAAATAAAATCAATTGGAGTAGAACAGGACTAAACATTAATGGTAAATTCATCAACCATCTAAGATTCGCTGACGATATTATTTTACTATCGGAAAATGCCAAAGAAATGGAAGAAATGGTATATATACTAAACTCAAAGAGCAAAGAGGTGGGTCTGGAAATGAATTTGGAAAAAACCAAAATAATGACAAACAGTACAAAATACCCCATATACTTAGAACAAAAGCTTATAGAATACGTTGACAGTTATATATACTTAGGTAAACAAATCTCCTTTGAAAAGCAAAATAACGAGCTAGAAGTTGAAAGAAGAATTTCAGGCGCATGGAGAAAATTCTGGAGTCTAAAAGAAATATTAAAGAGTGACATGGCTTTGAAAATAAAGAAAAGGATAATGGATACCTGTCTGCTCCCTTCCATCACCTACGCATGTCAAACATGGAAATACACGCTACGAATAAAAAACAAAATTCGATCCTGCCAGCGGAGTATGGAAAGAAGCATCACGAATATAAAAAAGATTCAAAAAATCCCACACAAGTCAATACGGGAGAAAACTCGCGTGACAGATGCACTTAACTATTCTTTGAAGCTAAAGTGGCGCTGGGCGGGCCATGTAGCTAGAATGGATGACGACCGCTGGACTACTAGACTAACATCATGGCGGGGGCCAGCAGGCGTAAGGAAGAGAGGCAGACCAGTAACTCGATGGGACAATGATATAATAAAAACAGCAGGAAGAAACTGGCAAACAAAAGCCAAAGATAGATTAGCGTGGCAAAATCTGGAGGAGGCCTTCACCCTCACATAGGAGGGGTTCTTGCATGGATCGCGTATGATTAATTTCTAGTATTAATGTTCTATCAATTTCTATTTAAATTTTATTTCTATTTAATTTCAGACATTACAATAATCAATAATAATATAATTTATAAAGTTTAATTCACTCAATAATTGCAATTTATCTTTCAATTAATTAAAACTTAATATTGTTTTTAGAGTATTAAAAATCTATATGTAAAATTAATATATGTTATCTATAAATTTGAAAAATGTAAAACTAGAATAATAATTTTGTAATTGTAACAAACCGTGCATGAAATAAAAGGCTATTTTATTTTATTTTATTTTATTTTATTTTTATTTTTATGGTAAATACGTCAAGTTTATAGTTTAAAACATTTGCTTAAAACGGTTCCACTGTTGTAATTTTAATTAAGAATAGAAAATTGATAATTTGATATGTTATACCAAATTATTACTATAAATAAATAATATAAATAAATAACACCCACACTAGGATTCCCTGTGTCGTGGGTGCCATGGACAACACACAACATAGACAAGGACATGCATACGCAAAATTAAATCAGTTTGTAACGGTAACTGATAATAAGGGGTCTAAGTCAAAATTATCATAATAATACATAAATCGTTCTCAAAAATATAAATTACTTCAATTTATTACAATTTATTTCAGAGTATATTGAATATTTATTTAAAACTATGAAATAAGTAGGTATACCTCTGAGTATACATGTTTGTGAGGTATACCTATTATGAGTATGCATTATCAGTATCAGTCGGTTTGGTATTAGTTTTTAAATATAGATGGCGTTAGTATCTGTTTTTGTATGAAAATTAATCCAAGATCCGCTCTAAACTGTATATTTAATGTATTTGTCTCACGCTCCGATATATCAGTTCCTAGCTTAATTCTACATTCTACACCACAGATGCATGATTTGGGTAGAAGAGAGGAAAAAATCCTTTGACATATTTTGTACGAGCACACCTGTGCTGTCATCTCTGTTAAGTTTTAATTCGCGTCGCATGTTGTTGAAATTTGATCGTCGACCGTTTGCTATTTACAGGGTGTTCTAATTGGAGATGAATGTTGATGGCATTAAATGACATTTATTGCGTCTTACTGGAAATTAATAAATTGTAACAAAGGTAGCCGTAAATGAAATGTGTAAATGTGGAAAAAAATTATAAAGGCTTAATTTAATTTAGTTCTGTTTTTATTCAATTAAATGTTGTAGCCGAGTACCTATTGTATTGGTATACTTGTCTTATTTGTAAGCAATTTTATGTTACAAATGAGGTAACTTAAAATACAAATTATGTTTTGTTTTAAATAATTAATAAGCGATTATTTATCAACAACAAAATCATTCATGTAACCTCGAATAATACCTGTCAACCAAAAAGGTTTTATAATTTTAGGAAAATTAACAAAAAAAGTTATCTAAAAATGTTAACACAAAATTATTACTCAAAATTGAAGTTAAAAAACATTTCAGCGATTTTAATTTAGAAAATGACGCGATGTACAAACAGGCAGGGGAAAACAGCCTTTCCTAGTAATTACGTGTGCCTCAGGATCGTCATCAGTCCGTCTCGTGCTAGACAGACATTACAGACTTTTCAAGTACTTGTCTCATTAGTGTTAGTGGTGAGAAAGTAGAGGGATCACACCCTGATGAGAGCTTTAAGCTCAGCCCCTTATTACGGAACTTCTAATTTGATTCTCGTTTTCGAGCTGCGATTGACCCGAATTACTTTATCTGGCTTAATCAAAGATAGAATTTTTAGTCTCATGAGAATTGACTTCTGAAAATTCTGCATTGGAAAATTTTAAGACTTAAAGTATAAAATTTTAATCTGTCTAAGAACATCAATGAGAATATTATAATAAGATTATAATAAGATTATTTCTTAATTTTTACTAATAAGAAACCAGCTTGAATAAGACAATGTTAATTAAAATATACTGACTGTGATTAGATGGCAGACTTCCTACAAGTTTTAAGATGTGTGTTCCTTCCTTGTATGATCTAAGATTGAACCCCAAAAATCTTATTAAATACTCCAATATAATATAATTCAGAATTGTACTTGCGTTGCGTGATTAGTGTGATTACGCCATTGCGTTAGAGATCAGGCACCTTGACAGTCGTCCCATTTTTATTTTAATAATTCAGAAACTTACCCTCTTGTCTTATATGTGTACGTAAAGCGATGCGAATGTAAAAAACTAATTTATTAATAATTTCCCGTACGCAATATGTACCTATAAGAAATCGATATTTCAAACCAGCATTGAACATGTTTACGAAGAAACATAGTTTTTTACTTTTAAGAAATAATTCCATCTTTTAAACATTTTTTTTATTAACAGTAACAAACATGATACTTGCTCAACCTATCTATTATGCCATTAATATATGTATAACAATACTAATTAAAATATCTAATATTAATTTTTACCTTTTGCTTTTTTTTGTCTTGAAACTACACTAAAATATTCGGAAATAACTTGTAATACCAAACTTATTAAACATTTTCATGATTATCGCTAACTCGCGCCCGGTCTGACAAGTCAGCGATGAAAGTCAGCGAAGTTTGAAGCCGCGACTAATTAAAACATTTTGGCTGCGAGTTTCTATAATAGGAAAGAGTTGTTGACGGCGGATTTAAAATGTACGAGTTTTTGCTAGAATTAATAATTTTTTTCTCGTTGCTCCTAATATTAATATTTTCTCTACCACAGCAGTTCTAGCACACATTTTACTGTGGTTCACATTCAAAGAAGTAATGATGTACCTACAATAATTATACTATCATGAAATGTGTACAATACACTATGATTTGAGTTTAAAGCTAATATGCGTTTATTATTCATTCTAAAACTACATAATTATATTTTATTAATTATTAGTAATGCTATATAAGTAAAGTAAAAAAATATTTTTTAAATTAACTTTAATTTTATTACTATTACGTTCGTATGTAAAAGCGACTAGTAGTTTTTTTAGCCGTTAGTTCGTAGTTTAGTAGTTCTGTACTTCTCTCAGAGATGGCGCTACAGGTGGGTGTCGATTGAAATGATTACGGTGAGACGAGTTGATTGGTTTTATCCCATCTCAACAATGCGCAACGTGCCTAAAGAAGTTTTCACTTCAAACAATTTTACTATCTTAGATACCCTAGTAATTTTGTTTTAGTCGATCATTTTGTTCGATTTGAGTCAAAGCCGTCAGTGCCCCTAGCGGTAATAAAACGAAACTTTTCGATCGACGTTTTCTGGTACAATAATTATCCTATGACTAGTATTTGTACCATGTGGTGTACCACCACTATTATTAGGTTTTAGTGTAATTTATTACAATACCAACATACACAATTAAGATTCTTTTTTTAAGTTGATATCTTGAATTGAAAAATTTGCAGAAATGGAATTCAAAGTACCAAGGTTGGTATATAGAAATCCTAATAACCTGGTCTATAAATAAGAAGTTATCTAATCAATATTAGATTCGTACAAAAGTCTCTAATAAGAGATTGAATAGCGGCAGTGGACTCCTAGTTTTCAAATAATAATTAAATAAAACAGATAATAATGTTAAAGAAAAATAGTACCTACCTACTTAATCCTAATCCTTATTTTAAATATATATTTTTCATTCCATTTGAAATACAAGATTAATCAGCAATGTTTGTTTTCCAATAAGATAAAATTATAGCAATAAACGACCCTTTAGGCTTGTTGGTCCACTGTGTTTACCGAGTGAAAGCTCCCGGGTTCGATTCCCGGCCCTAGCAGAGGTTTAAGTGTCAGAGGAACGTTTGTTCTTGACACGCAGGTGTTACTTCACTAAACTTGTTATAAAATTTATTTTTAATAAAATTGACAATGGAGCACCGCGGTATATCATGCCCCATCTTTCGTTAGACCCACGCAAAGCAAATAAAAAGGCAAGAAGTTTATCGGAGATAAGCCATAACAAAAAATATCAGTAGCTAAGTATTCAATTTAAACTTAGTACCCAAGTCATCGTAAAATTGACATCTACGCACGTACTTAGCTAATTTAAAACTCGCAAAACACATTACACGCAACGGGAAATTTCGCAAAAACTTATCTGCGGAAAGCCACCGTACAATCCATCATCATTATGCCAAAACTCCTCTTGCCGAAATTCAATAAAAAAAAACTTTGTTACTCACCCCATCTAGCGGTGCAGGCCTGAAGCTTCGCGCCCCCACGCCGGGGGGTGGTCGCCACCCCACGTCGTATCCCTTTTTCCTTTCCTCCACACCCTTATCCATACCTGAGCTTTCTTTATCCACGGTCTGAACCATTCCTTTCCGCCCATCTCTTTCTAACACCCGGCGGCATACCATTACGATGTGACAGCCGACGTCTGTCTCGCTCTCGCGCAAAGAAAAAAATCTGTTTATAAAAATGAGAGCGTGTTTGGGGCATGGCTCCATTGGACGCATTGTGGGGTAATGTTTCATATGCGGAGGGGTGTTTTTTGTACACGCGTTCAGATTGAAAAAAAAATGCACCCCTACAGAAGCCGAACTTTCTTTTAGGTACCTACAGATATATTCGTTTCGTTTCCAATTTCGATAACAAAGCTTAATTTTTTTCTTCCTTATATTTTCTTTTGTCCGTCTTACTCGAAATAATTGCGTAGACCCGGCCTAATTCGTTCCGGTTTTTTCCGGTTTTCTTGAGTTTTCAAAGGTGAATCACCCTGTATCTTGCCCGCGTATTAATAATACTCTTGTGTGATCCGAGATGCTTACATGCTTGGCTTGTTTCATAAAGGGAGGTTTTAATGAAAAAAATATTATTAAGAAACAATTAGGTACGGAGTTGCCGGTGCAATTTCCTATATTGTGTATTTTTTACATTACTAGTTCGCTTGTATATAATTAAACATATATATGTATTTTTACGTTTCAGACACCATCACCAACTAATCTGTTTTATGTTTGCTTACAGCATTGAGAGTTTGAAACGCTACGCTAAAATATCTTATTTTCAATTGTGTGTGTATTAGAAAATAACCAACACCAACATCTTGTAATCTTGTGCGCTTAAGTGTTCTTAAGTTAGTATTAGTCTACTTTGCAACAATCCGCGTTTAACATGTATGAAAGTATATACTTTAAAACATGCGTGGCACCTCCCTCCCTCCCACAACGGAAACATGCACTACAATAATTAAACGTATATATACCAACATACATACCAGCACCAACACGTGTTTCGCCCCGAAACGGAGCATCATCAGGGTAAGTTGACTCTACGATGGTTAGTCGGAAAAGTTAGTTTCCGACTAACCATCGTAGAGTCATCGTTTCGGGGCGAAACACGTGTTGGTGCTGGTATGTATGTTGGTATATACGTTTAATTATTGTAGTGCATGTTTCCGTTGTCTGTTATTATTATCTGATGATACAAAATTTAACGGTTGCAATTTTTTTTTGTGGTCGATGCAGTTAGGTAGGTATGTCAAAACTGCCTTGCGCTGATCTAAAAAATACATCCCCAGTTTATAATTACGCACTTAAAAATATTTTTTTAAGTCTATTTAGTTAAATTTTATTTTAATTTTTAATTATTGACGAACTTTGGTGTTATCAATACAAACTTGAAACCATATTTCCAACTTCCAAGGAAACTTTCAAGCGTTAAGATTTACTTCCAATTCGTCATTGCTACTCACGTTGCTACGGCAACCGTTGCCAAGCATGGTTGAGTCAATTTATATCTCAGATGGAATAAAAGGCAGATAACGTCGTTCGAACATGACGTAAGCCTACCACGAATAATACAAAATAAAAAACTAATACAATCTCGTGTCACTACTAAAGAAAGCATCAAATTGCATGAACGTCGCAATTGTCAAAAATAATGCCGTCTTGCATTTTTTAACTATGTAAAAGTAGTTCGCAAAATCAAAGAAAAGAAGATGGAATGTCTTTTCAGAGGTGTCTGTTCATTATTTTATTATTTATTTATAATAATATTTTTGCGGTTTACTTGGAACACAAAACCTCGACAATTATTCATTTCTATACCAGCTTTATGTAAAAATCGGTTACCCTAAATTTGGGGAAATATGCATTAGCTATTTGAACAGAAAAAAATTTATAAAAAAAGTAAATATTTGTATTTATTTAAACCTAAAAATCAGGAAATACAGCCAATGCATAAACACCTAACGCTGGGATATTATAAACACAAGATAGATAGTACAAAGGCTTACGGCCGGTCTCAATAATGTACTAACAGTTATAAAAATGTAGATAAGGCTGTCATTAGTATGTCATCTGTCATATTTGTCAATTTTTGCGTCTCAATAACCTTCGGTGGATAGAAAATTTCTACCCACGACATTGATCTACCATCCGGAGGGCCAAGTCATGCCGTAGGTATGTTGGTCCATACAAAAATAAATACTTGCGTCTCAATAACGCTTTGACAGCTAACTGTCGGTAATAGAAGTTATCATCTATCGGAATTTTTCACATCGCTCGATTTCGACGGATAATTGGTAGATTTCTCATATTGTAAAGAAAATTTATCAAAACATCATGGATTTATTAATCACTGATGAGTGATAATGAATTTTCTGAAGCCTGTATATTTGATTCCACCTTTTTAATACGGTTCCAAGATCGCCGAAATTGTCCTCGTATAAAATATATGACTACATATATGACTGAATTGTGTGAATCCAATTTTGTTTCTAACTACCTAGATTCAGATTAAACATAAACCATAATCTAAATTTTACTAACAAAAAATAACCGACTTCAAAGTTACTCAAAAACTACTTGTCAGATCTCGTTCAAATGTGGGACCACATGACAAGCACCAGCTTTCGATTAAAAAAAGAATCATCAAAATCGGTTCGCCCAGTCCAAAGTTCTGAGGTAACAAACATAAAAAAATAAAGTCGAATTGAGAATCTCCTCCTTTTTTGAAGTCCGTTGAAAACGGCAGTGAATGAGAATTGATAACAATTCCTATCTTTAAAGTTTTGGGTAAGTAGGTATTTTAATAAAACAAGAACAATAAGCTTTTTAAGTTAGATTTATTTTGAAATTATAACAAAAACATTTCGCCTTTTCAGAAATAATGGTGTATCCCTGCTACATCAATAGCTATTGGCTACTATTTTGGCCTTATGAAGAAAGGTACTTCATCTTTTGTGAAGGGTCTGGACTTCATCTGAAAAGAAACTTCCTTTAGTACATAGTTAATAGTATCAGGCGTTACTTTGCGGAAATCCATTGTTATTAAGTTAGTATTAGTCTACTTTGCAACAATTTGATTGTTGCAAAGTAGACTAATACTAACTTAATTCCTTTAGTACATTTGGCAACATTTTTTGTTTAACAACCCATAATTGCTGGGCTCGGGGTCTCCTCACGCAATGTGAGGGGTATTAGGCCATAGTCTACCACGCTGGCCAAGTGCAGATTGGTAGACTTCAAACACCTTTAAGAACTTTATGGAGAACTCTCTGGTGTGCAGGTTTCCTCGCGATGTTCATTGTTTTCCTTCACCGAAGCTAGTGATAATTAACTTCTAATACGCACATAATATTTGAAAATTAGCGTGTCAGGATTTGAACTCGGGCCCCGGACAAGAAGGAATAAACACTTCGTTCGGGAGACCAACGTTCTAACCGCTAGGCTATCACTGCTACAATTACAACAATTTACAATTACTACAATTTTTTGTTTACTAAACATAATAATATATTTTATTTTATTAACAAATAAAGTCTATACTCACGGTAATTGTTGAGCTATGTGTTTCATTATATAATCCTAGTTTATTCATAAAACTAATTAATATTAAGTACTAAAATTATGAGAAAATACACGTTGTTTATATTTTGGGTAACCAAGCGACATAAACGAATGTCAAATAACAATAACATGTCATCGTCGTCCGGGATACCCATGAGTGATAAACGTCAAATGCTGCGTTTTGTTACTAGTGAAGCATTGTTCCAGGTTACACATAACATTATTTTATTATCTTCATCCGCGAAATTTACAGTACATTTGGAACAAATTATCATTTTAATAATAAAATGAAATAAATTTATAATCAAAAACACTGAATTCCTTTTTATGATCAAAAGTATAAAAAAAGTATAAAAGTATAAAAAAAAATATTGTTATGCGAAAACGAAATTTTCAGAGGGACAAAAAAACCAGAGGCAGAAATGTCACTGAAATATTATCTATCGATGATCTTACTTTTTTTTGCTTACTTTTGATTTGTGAGACGGCAGTTAGCGGGAGATCAATGTTTACTTTTTATCTCTGATATGTACCAGAGTTCCACTGACAGTATAATATTGAGACCGGCCGTTAGAGGGATAAAATCAGCATTTTAAAACATATTATTATGCAAACCGGGTTAATTGAAAATGTCACGTTTGCCCACGATAATATGCATGATTGAAAGAAAATATTATGTTATATTTTAGTTTCTGTTTTTAGTTTAGCCTACTCACTAAAATGATTTCAATTATAATTTTGCAGATTGCCGACAGATGCTATTACAAGAGAAAAAAATGCTTCGTCTTTTATTATGCGTACCACAAAGCACTGAAATTAATTGTGTTCGCGTTGTGTTGCGTGGGTGTTCCCGTCAGATTATAATGTGGGTGTCTTCAAGTCAAGAGTGAATAGGCTTCTACTAAGTTAGTGTGCTTTACCATCCACGATTTCATTACCGCTTACCATCTCAGGTGGTTTTGTGGTCAAACACTAACTTATTCTGCATAAAAAAGTCCATAGGTTAATTAAAACAATTAAATATATTGAAGTATTATTTTATATTAAAAGAACATTTACCTACATATATTTTGATAAGTGTACTTTTTGATAACAAGTGATGAAATTAAAATCAATTATGATTATCACATATCAACTTAAATTTTTGACTGTTTTTCTATGCATTTGTTCCACCTTATCTCAATAACGGCTTAATAAAAGATTCGGTTTTCACTGACGTATTCTAATGAACTTGGGTTAACATTTAGTGTTTGTTTTATTTGAATCGGTTCACAAATAAAAAAATCACGACAATTTAAAGAATACCATCCCTACATTTATCGACTGTGGGCTTACCGAAGCGAAGCAAGGGCGTTCACTAGTATTATATAATTTGCCAATTTAATTGTGCATAATGTGTTAAGTTAAGAAATATGTCAAACAACATTTACAAACTTGCGGGAGATTGTGACTTTTCACTTGGCATCCTCACACACACAAAGCATTACGTGTCCATACGGTGGCACTGCTAGTTGACATTAAGGTTGTCACGCACACATAGCGAAAAAGTGACTTCACGTCATTCGTTACATTTCTTTGCGAATGTTCCATCTGCCTTTTATTCCATCTGAGATTTATATAAAAACCGTACAATTGCCTTCACCAATTCCATTGCACCATGCCATGGTCGAGCAAGCCATGATAAATAACTATCAGAGTTGATTTAAAGCCGCCTGAGTTATGAACGGGGCTGCCATTCGCTCACGACTAGTTACCTACCAATGTTTATTATGGCAACCCCACAAAAGCAATCTTATCGCCTGATCTAGCTCCGCCATAAAAATAAATTAAACCAAGCTCACTGAGGTGTTTCTACTAAAATATTATATCTTTTAGTAGCACGGGATAATGGAATTATTGCATTTTGTAGGTATAGTGATAAACTAAGCTAGGTAAGTTAGTTGATTTTTAACTTACAATTTTAAATTGATACACTGGCGATACGTTCAGTAATGTGTCGGATTCCGTGGCGCGGTTTGCACTAATTTTGCTATTAAACCATAAGAAGAAATAAATATTCATGTCTTATAGACCCAAAAACAGACTTATTTTTCAAATAACTACCGGATGGAAAGCAGTCCTTCAGTCGGTAAATATTTGTTACATTTACCCGCATTTACATCGATTTATTGATCTATAGGTAATAAAATAAAATTGCAACATAAAATTTTTTATTTATGTGATTTTGTTATTTCTTTTAAAATGATCTACACTCCTGTAAGTAAAATGTTCACATTAATTATATTGTGTAGTACTTTTATGTAAAGAAAAATAAATATGTTTTAAATATACCATAATAAATAAGGTCTAAGTATAGTGTTACGAAGTAATTTTAAACTTAAAGGGGCCGAAGTGGTGAAGGTGGTGTGTGGTGTGGGCTGTGAACAGAGCTCTAAGTAGAGCTATTAGTAGAGCGGAGTAGAACAGAGTAGAGCCGATCATAGCAGTGAGCTGAGCTACAGCTCACTAGCAGAGCTGGTTGGCTAGTTAGCGGAAAAAAATAATAGTTTTTGAAAAAGCAGATAAAGAAAGTACTTGGTGTTGCCGAAAATGTCAGTTCAATGTTCAGCGTAATAATAATGAAGAATCGCTTCGACTTTTCATGCCTTCAATCCAATCTAACAAGTAACAACTACTTTAAAGAAGCTAAACCATGCTTGCTATCCAAACATAGCTAAAAACCTTACTTGAAAGGTTTTGATTCCTGGCAACTTCTCGTAATTTGGATGACGTATGAAAAATTAAGTTACCTAAAAATAAAAATTAAGGTCATAATTTTTATTTTTAGGTAATTCTTAATTTTTCAGTCGTGAAAGATACAAAAAAGCACAAGGGCCATCTGAAGAAAAGTTGTCTTCGTCGCTTATAAGCTGCTACGCCGACCCACATTCATTCAATTATCCCAAGTCACCACGTCATCATACCACTTCGTTTGTGAACTTCATTTTGTGGAAATAGCCGAAAAACGAGCTGACGATTCACCTGATAGATAGGAAGAATAAATGTCAAGAAACTCCTAAGGAGCGTTTCTTCTTCTAAGTTTGACAGCACTTATTACTCCTTATGCCCTTGGTAAAGAAGTAACGAAACTAAAATATAACCTAACTTTTAAATTGATCTAAATTACGAAAAATATAAACGACCGTAGTACAATTAAGCTAATATGAAAACCCAAACTCAGTTACAAGTAGGTACTTCCATTTTAAATATAAGAACGTCCTTAATAAAAATACATTCACCAAACCGACACACCTATTTACAAGTGCAACTAACAATGCACGTCAAAATATTGCAACTCCGCACTCCAATAATTCATTGTGTCGTTCGATAGATCGAACGGGACAAAAAGCACGTACAAAAGATTGTACTAAAGATGGTACAAAAGAATTAGAGGGGCGAATTCGATTCGAACACGAGTCAAGTGGTTTCGATCGATTCATTCAAGTTCGATTAGCGATTTTTATTGTTGATTTGAAAAGGGAACGATTGGATATACGAATTGGTGGCAATTAACGGGTTTTGTGTTTGTATATAAAGTGAATTAATTTGGAGGTTTTAAATTGTAAACCTTATGTGTTAAATAAAATCAAATCAAATCAAATATTTTTATTCAAAATTGGTTTGGTTTAAAACACTTTTTGAAAGTCATGCAAGCTATTAGATTTATTTTATTTATTATTTATTCAAATATTAAAGCTTCTATGTATTAATAAGTGGTGTTTAATAACATATTAGTATGTTAATTATTATATCCATAAATGTTGTGGCGAGCTATTAGGAATGTAAAACATAAAAACACTACTATTAAAATAATTTTATTTTTATTTACCTCCTGGAATATTTTTTCATAAAAATAAAAATTTGCATACAAATGATAATTGTAATCTAGTTTGAAATAATGATACGATTAAATGATAGGTTATTAGATCATGCTATTTATATTATGTCCCAAATCGCTTTAAAACAACACTATGTTTAAATTTTCATGATCTTACTAAACGATTAGTTGCGACACTATCAGTTAAAGTGACACAATATAAATAAATACATACCGATATCTTAACTAAAACCCCACTAAGTCAATCGTATTTGAAATTAAATTTAAGATTTTACTTGCATGCAAATAAAAATAAATCAAAATTAGCTCACACGTGACAGATGTACCCTAAAGCATCCTCTCACGACCCGAACGAAATCTTAGAATACAATAACTTGCATACGGTGCCGAAATTACTGAAATAATATAAAAATGCAAAAGACACATTGTACTAAGTAACGAACGCTCTTTAATAAACTTCGTAAAAACTTCTTAAATTTCACTACCTTATAAATATTTAAATGTTAAATAATATGCAAAACATCGTAATTATAGGGCAACTCAAGAAATGGGTTAACAGTTTTGCATACGAGGTCCCTTGAAACGGTGTAACTGCTCAACCCTCCGCTGCCGGATATCGCCTCAATGTCGAATGGGTAAGTGTTAAATTAAAATTACGTACTGGCAGTTTCAAAACGAATTACTCTCTTTAAATTTGCAAATTTCACACCTTGAGTCGGGTCGCGACAGGTTTTTAAAGACGATTGCTTTAAAAATAAAGAGTTGTCGCCGTGTGACGCGGTTTTTTGTCCCGGGTACAATAATTTAGCTCAATTTATGCGCGTACCTCGTTAGACAATCAACAAGCAGATGTCTGTATGAAATTTATTTAGCTACTGGTCCCGGTGGGAAGTGAACCGCTTCCGTCTTTGTTAATGGTTAATTTCAGTTGCAATTTCATATTTGTATGTAAATTATCGTTGGCTGTTACGACAATTATGTTCCTGTGACAAATTAAGCATTTCAATTTTATTATGGTGCTGTTTTTCCGTTCGCTTGTATGCCTAGCAAGTTTGTAGGTATTTATATGTATATTTTTACAGAATTGTGAGAAACATCCGACGAAAAAAAAGGAGGAGGTTCTCAATTCGATATGAATATATTTTTTTAATGTATGATCACGTAGAAATTGGCACAGGGTGGTCCGATTTCGATGATTCTCTTTTTAATGGATGACCGTCTCAAAATTATTTATTTTATTATTCATTGTTTATTTTATTTTTCGCTTTTCAGTTTTTTCGTTGGTTAATTTTTTTGTTAAAAAGTAATTACATAAATTTTTAATTGATGTTTTTATGGAAATAGCCGACAAACGAGCTGACGATCCACCTGACGGTAAGTGGCTATCGTCTCCCATGGACATCAGCGACACCATAAGCATCACTGAAGCGTTGCCGGCCAAGAAAGAAGGAAGAAAAAGAAAGAAATTAACTTAATTGTGAAAGAAATAAATTAATTTAAAAGAAATTAATTAATTTAAGTCTATTAATTTTTACTTCAAAACAATTTAGTTAAAAATTTTAAGCATCTCTATAGTTATTTATTTTTTGTAAATATGTATAAACAATGGGCGGACTTAATATCAAGTGACATTCTCTACCAGTTAAACATTGGTTGACTTAAACTTTATAAATGAAACTTAACTTATTTAAACAACTAATAAACAAAAGTAAAACCCAAATCATAAATAGGTACGTAATGATAATTAGTAAATACTATTGTATATCCATACATAAATAAATACAATACATTGTTATCAAAAACTAAAAAATAATTTTAATAACCATACAAATACGTTGTACAAGAATTTTAATGGGAAGTAGGTAGGAAAGTAACTACTTAGGTACTTGTAACGTATGTACAGTATTGTTACTTTATTAACAGTGAACAACAGCATTATAGAAAAAGACGATTTGACGACGCGGCGACGTCTATGAAGTAATATTCTATTAATTGCATAGTAGCTTAAGTATTCTGTTTTATTTTATTACTACGAGAAAATTTTAAATAATTTCACTGGAGCAGGTGCAATTCTTAACGTATTTTAATTGCAAATTTACGTTACGTAATAACAAACTGTCAGTTTAAACAAAAAACGTGCTATTGACTTCGCAGTCAAGTAATAAAAATATTCAAATCGCGAAACCAAACATTATGGAACACAAGAAAAAACTGTCGCGAAAAAAATACACCAGCTGCGTTCCAATTTCAAAACGACTAATGATTTAGTATTATTCATAGCCGGTTTGGGCTGAAAAAAATAAAAGGGCAATAATGATATGCATGTCCTACTTTCCGAAAGCATTAGACAAAAAAGAAAAAAAAACAGTTTTATGAATGGCGGGATTCCTTTTTTGAATATTTTAAACTCGCTCTCAAGGATATCAGTTACCGGTACGGTGTTGCCCGCTCATTGAAATCACAATGCACTGTTATTGTCTATTTTTAAATAGACAAACGTTTTGAAACTATACAACCACTTAAAATGGCGTCCTACGTCCTCTTGATGTTATCTTTTTACTCATATTACGACTTATAAATTGATGCAACTTTACTTTGTTATTCGTGGTAATTTAGGTATATTGTTTGGTTATTATAAATACAATAGTACTTACATAAAAGGTACTGATAAGGTAAGGATATAGCTATCTTGATATATAAATGTTAAGTAGATTGTTTGTTGCTATCTGTTTTATTATTATAAATATTACTAGCTGCCCGGACAGACTTCGTTCTGTCAAAAGTTAATAGTAATAAAAAAATAGGGGTGGATGCTTAACATTTAGGGGGATGAAAAATAGATGTTGTCCGATTCTCTACCCTAGCCGATATGCACGCAAAGATTCACGAAAATCGGTCGAGCCGTTTCGGAGGAGTTCAACTTCAAAAAAGCGTGACGCAAGAATTTTACATAATTGTCTGTTTTTAATGCAGCTAAAACAAGTTAGAAATATTAATTTAAAGTTGACTTTTAAAAGAACTGTACCAGCTAGCCTGATGGTAACAGATGGTAGCAGATCCAGCAACCCCGAAAAGCAAAGATTTTGAAGTTGTATCCATCCAATAAACATATTATTATACTTACCAAAATGCTTACCTAGCTGTAGTAGTCTAACGCCCGGGCCCCAACTCAGAGTCACTAACGGTTGCTTAAATCGCTTCTTAGTACAGAATTTGTATGGTGATTCTTTACTAAGGAGCGATTAAAGTAACCGTTAGTGATTCGTGAGTTAGGGCGTTAGTCTCTTATCAGCTGTGAGTAGACGTCATCCAGAAATAAGACCTTACCTACCTAATTCTAACATTTTCAAAAGTTCCATCGGATTTAAAATTAAAAGTTGACGTTTATGTTTTGTAATAAAATTTCTAGTAGTTCCCAACTCATAATTTACACTATAACTATTTTGAAAAGTCTCTCCTAGCTCACTCAGTACACGTCTGCAGTCTAAATGTCGACGTAAATAACATCAATCGTGAGACCTAATAACGTATAAATTTACATTAACTTTACCACTCTTCAAATATACCGTGTTATTTGTATCGAAGCAAAATTATTGATTCAAATGGTCGCTTCGCATGCAACGGTGAGATAACATCTATTGAGTTGCCATATTTCACTGGTCGTGTTTATTCGCTTTAATATATTTACTCACTTCTCCCGACGCTGTCTGCACTTATAACTGATGGAGAAGGTTATTATTTAAATTTGAAAATAGAATGCACTCGTGATTGCTTCGTTATTTTATAATAATTAACCATGAAGACTGTCATAACTTAAAATTGAGTGCAATATTGACGTATCTCCAAAAATCATTTGATCCTATTTATTTAAATGCATTGTTTTCCACTAATTAACCGACTCAAAAAGCTTTGTTTATTCAGTATACAGACAAATGTCGAATAATTCCTTCCTATACATTTAAAACTAAAGTAGAAAGCTTGGGAAAATTGCAAATAGTTTTAATTGACATTCGGTGAAAGGGGTATTAATTTAACTGGTCGGTTGTTATTTCTAATTAACAGTCTGAATTTTAACCGATAACATGTTGCCTGAATCATAACTTGCTAAGTTAGTTCAAATTCGAAACCAGAACTGTAGGAATGTTGCCATTTAATATAGTAATTAATTAGGTTCATTTCACATCTAAAATAACGATGTGGTTGGTTAGTAAGAAGACAAGCACAAAATCGGAACAGACATCAAATTAGGACACTATTAATTTAATTTAAATTGAATTCATATTATGTAATAAGTATTAGTTTTAAGTAAAATTACGTAGTCTAAAGGATGTTCAATAGCAGTCCAGGAATTGCCTTCAAATTTTCCTATTTGAAGTAGAGCCTCTGGACCAAATGAAAATCATGTCTCTGAAGAGTTCAGGCGAGGCGATGGTAATTTTTATTGTTGGTTATTCATGAACCAATAATGTGCAGATGATACAATTAAGAGCCAGCGATCATCGTCGCATGGATGTAATGTGAACATGAAAGGCACTATCAATGCATGAAAAGCACCCAGACATGTGTATCATCTATTAGTGGCTCTCCAATACTGGAACTGAAAAAGAACACGATCCATTGTAGAAGAACAAAGGAAGAGCTAACCAGAGGTAGATACCGTCGGGGTCAAACTGGGTTACAGAGACCAGCCTTCTAAAAAGGTGGAACCTGATCCTATGGCCTCCTCAGTTGTTAGACACGAAGCGCCTATAAAATCTCAAAGTTAATAAAAATACATGCGCGTAAATATCACTTACCTTAAATAACAAAAAAATATGATTTTGAAATTCTCTAAAACAAAATTATCGCTACATTTCTAATATCAAACATAATTGCGTAAGAATTAAATCCGTTATGGTTACGGCGTCTAACCCCTTCACTGCTTACAGCAATTTGCATACATTTTATTTTTTCTTACTGCGAAACAATAATAGTTTTTTCTTCCTTTTATTTTGTTGGAGAGCTTCCTGCGATTTGAGCACAATACCGAGTTGTAACAGTTTTGTTGAGATGTTAATAACTTTTTTCAACGCCTTTGTATTAATACACCTTCCTTCTAGTGCAGATGTTTTAATTTGAAATGTACGAGTATTTGTAGTAACGTAAACGCATAGCATGAGTTTTCCTTGTAACATTTTATCATCAATTATAAAAAAATATGGTATCAAATTATCACAAAGGTTGTACGGAGAGACATGGTAAATAGATATTTAATTTGAAATAGGGGTGTAGGTTTTATTTACTTTTATCTTTATAAATATTCGCAATAGGTTATACGTAATATAAAGTTACATAAAATATGGTAATACTGGGATACACAAAACATATATCATTCTAATAAATTAAGTAAAAAACCTTTTATACAGTAAGTTATATTAAATTGGCAAGTTATATAAATATATTTTATATAGCTCTAAAGTCGCATGGCCTCATTGTCATGGCCAATGGCATAATAAGTCATCACACATTGTACAATCATCTATATTCTATACTATCTATATCTATACTAATACTAATATTATAAATGTGAAAGTGTGTTTGTTTGTTTGTCCGTCTTTCACGTCGCAACGAAGCTGTTATATGGTATGGTTTTTGTGTGTGGAGATAGTGAGGAGGGTGGAGAGTAACGTAGGCTTATTTTTACCGCGGTGAAAAATCCCCATGGGAAGATCAATATATTTTTGTTAGTTGCTAGATATTTGGCTCCGGATGCTGTTAATAGATGGCGTTAGTAAAATTCATTTGCAAGTTCTGTATCACACTATCAAATCAAATGATACATGTAAATTAGTTAAGTCATAGGCAACTAAATAAAAGTAACTAAGTAAAAGTAAGTAGGATTTATAAAAAATCAATCTCTACCGCGGGCAAAGCTGCGGGCAAAAGCTAGTAATGTAATATGTTCTTAATATTTTGTTTTTATAATAATAATATTGATTTTCAAGTGCATTGTATGTTATTAAATGCATAAACGTTTTCACTCACACTTTAAAATATTTTACCTAATAAATTACTCGCAAAGAATTCATTCTCATCTCATTCCCACACCAAGCAGGGTTTTAACATGTTTTTGCATACATAACTACTTCAATTAAACGTTTTCAAAAAACAGGTTCTTATTAAGAATAGTCTTATTCAGTTCATGTGAACTTTACCTTCTTTTAACTGACAAAGATCGTCCAGTGGTTCTTAAAGTATTTATTGCTGCTATGTCACATTTATTTTAAATAATCATAATATTACTATTGAAACAAGGATCAAAATACTATTAATTGAAATTCCTTACAAGCGTAATTTTATAATTAAATTTGTATACTCAATAAGTAGCTAGATAAAACGCAAGATATATTTGAAGGCTTAATTCGAGAAGTAATTACCTAATTAATGTTATACGACTATTATTTATTTTTATATAATAATATTATAATACAATACAAAAATATCAATTAATATCACGTAACATAAAAGACAATAAAAATTGAGAATTAAAGTAACAAAACTTGGAGCATCTTAGGCCAGTCCCTGTACTTAAGCGACCGAATATTTATAAGGATCCCGCCATCCGCAATTTGTCCTCGGTAAAGGCGTACAAAAACAGGAATTCATTAAAGTAGTAAAAAAGCTCTATTGGAATGAAGAGTTAAATCTCACGGACGCATTAAGTGGCGGTTTGTGATTTGTGAAGGACGTGTCAGTGTTCAAAAAAGTGTTATTGACTAAAATTGCATTACGAGGGTTGGACAAGGCTTGGACAAAAAATGGACTTCCATCGTGTTGGATTCATTGCACTTTGAACAGTTTGAATTTGCACGTTAAAAGGAATACAGCGTAGGTTGTTGTAGTGTCAATTGCCAATGGATTTTTATCTGTAGATGTTTTGTTTGCTTCATCATCGCAATCTGTTACTATTGCTGGGCTGGGAGCTCGTTTTAAAATGGGAGGTACTGCTTTATTTCATCGTGATAGTTTGACATTTAAGTGCGAACAGTGAAAAGCTTATCAAGCATGTCAAGTATATCTGAATACTTGACATAAGCAAGCTATAGTTAATTTTAATTACCTATTAACTTAAAGAAATGTTGCTGTAAAATTCGGATATACTCGTAAACTACAATAGATATAATAGGTACCACTACTATCTAGCATAACTTTTTATTTTCATTCTCATTCTACAAATGAATTCGAAAATGACCTGCTAATTTCTTATAAAATACCTACTAACTTATTTTTAAGTAAATTTTGCAAAGCGAATAATGCAGTAACTATTTGTTTTAAGGAACCTAGCTAAAATTTATATGTGCTTACATTTATTTATAAGCCCGCATATAAAATTGAACGCATTTTTAGTAAACACGCCTCGCGAGGGAGAGGGCGCTTGCACAGAGGGTTGGAGTAATGGCTGCCGAATGTCGCGAGGATCCATTTTGTCCCTCCCTCCCTCTCAGCCCCTGAAGTCGCGATGTAGAGGATAAGAGAAATGTTAGAGGCCCCGTACTTTTGCAGGTAAATTCCAAATTAGACATGGAAAAATTGGTTGATTGATGAAAATATAATTTTTAATTATTCTTTTTCATTGTATCTTTATTTACTTATATCTGATGTACCGCTGTGCGAAAACAATAAATTTGTGTAATTATTATGAATAACTTAATTGATTTGCAGATCGCTACTTGAACATTATTAGCTGGTAATATTATAATATTTTATGATTAACAAATTGCTTTTATTCTGATTATACGTCAATTATTTTAGATTTCTTTTTAACACGTATGTAATGAAAAAACGGAAATGCTTTATCGTAAACGCAGACAATAAATATGCTACCCTTATATAAAATTAATTTTGTAATGATATCTACATATAAAAAGATTGTGCTAATGTTCTTTATACACTATAAAACCATCCAACCAATGTGCCTCATTTGAAAGGCAATAATGCAAAGATGGTTTAAGACCACTAAAACAATGCATTAGGCACATTTAGTACATTCATGTAGTCGATTTTCGACTTTTCCCATAAAATTTTTTGAAAAATGTTAGCTATCCATTAGTTTACTTCATTATTATAGGAAATAAAATTTCTCTAGTCTTTTTTCAGTAAAATCCATAAAAAACGTTACAAAATAAACGTTAATGACATCATTTCAAAAATTCGCAATTCACTGAAACAATTTTAGATATATATTTTTATTACAATTTAAATTAAGTATTTCAAATAATTATTCATAAATATAATAGACTGAGTTATTTAATATATTTAAATATGAGTGTTGGTTACTTGAAATAAAAATTATTATTGTTATTATTTTTTCTTTGTGGAATCTTTAAACAATTGTTAGCTCTACGGGAGTATTATACTCCGCTAACGACCGCTCCGTAAGTATTGCTTTGTGTGTAAAGTGGGTGAAGAAATAGAAATAATAATTACACTTGTAAGTGAAAAATGTTGAAATAATTGCATTTTTAACTGGAAAATAATTGCTCTGTTAGTCGTAGGTTAAGCGGAGGGCTGAGATTATGTGAGATTGATGTTTGAGGAAAATGAATTTGTTACTGTACTAGTTCATTATTTCCTCGTTATGGGTAATTATATTGGGAGGAAACTCAGCTATTTGTTAAATTATACTATTGGTTTATAAAATAATCTTATACTTGAGAGAAGAAATGATGATACCCTAATGAAAAACTGAACGCTAATTAGGGAAGAATATTTAGAGCTTAAGTTTCTAAAAGCAAATTATGGGATCTTCTGTAGTCATTGGAAGACTTACCATAATAAGCTTCCACGACTTTAATAAATTTAATAAATTAATAATCTTAACCGCCCTCTTATTATAAGTTATTAAGCGCCAATGGATTTTATATAGTAATCATCTTTCTGACTTACCGAGGCACTTGATTGCTTCACTTTTGCAATCATTAAGAATAACAGATGCAAAATTCTATCTGATCACAAACGGAGCTATCATAATTGTGGATAATTAAGTCGGTAGTAAAAAGTTAAATAAATAAAATATGATACGTGGCTACGTAATTAAAGGAAATATTATCGTTTAACCTATTACTGTTTTTATGACATACAACTTATCCAATATAAATTAAAAACATATCGAAATTATTTTAAAAAACATTCCTTAAAATGTTTCAACATCTGTGCATGTCATTCTTCCTAATTTTTTTCCGAAGCATTTGAGGGGTTAAAATTCTTAAAACGTTTAATGTTGCACTTTAAAAATAATAATTATTTAAAAATGAACATAAGTTAAAAATGATGGTTCGTTCTGAAATTCTCAACTCATTTAGCTGTCATTAGAAATGAGGGACGGTTTGGAAGGGATCTCCAAAACACATAATAGCTTCTTAATCACGGGTCTATTAAAATTAATACACTCATTAAGAAACCGAGCTGTCAAATTAAAAATACCCTGAAGCGGTCTTTTTCGCCCCATCAGAGGAAACCCGACGACTGCCAGGAGGTATGTCGTTCCTTGTTGGTCCCGTAATAACATTTTATTTTATTTTATATAAAAAGGCTTTGGCTGAAAGTTTGGTTGGTGTGAGCTGTGGGCATCACCTTTCCTTACAGCTGAAAAAAAAACATTTTTTGTGAATCAGAATTATTACAAGTTAATCTAATAACAGTAATACTGAATTGATTAAACAGATATCAATATTGATGTCAATTAATGAAAATATTATTTTTGATCCATCGATCCATCCATCCATCCAGCAGCCCTTGGAGATCCACTGCTGGACATAATATGTAGGTTTCCTCTAACATGCATCACTCTGACCGGTCCTGAGCCTTCTGAATTCAGCGAATGCCCGCTTTCTTCTTTACTTCGTCAGGTCATGTCGTCCAACCAACGTCGTCTCCATTTGAGGACCTTTTTTCTCCAACCCATCGATCTAAGTTCGAACTATGTACCACATTTGGTTCGCGGTTGTAGTAGGGTCTTTGCAATATTTAACATAAATTAATGCAAAGGGCATCCACGTCTGCCAGACTATTTCTAAGATTACATATTCACGCGTGCAGTTAAAGGGTTACTTAAATAAAATTAACTTCCTGTCAACATCTCAATGAAGCCATCTTACCAGCGTGTAAGTATAAACTGTAAAGATAACACGGATTTATCTAACACTCAAAGAACCCTAATTAGTACATTCCCCTGGTCGATTAGACCCAATTAGAAGTGAGCGTAATTCTGCGTGATATTGTTCAATGATATACTTTTTTGTTATAATAAAATTCCCCTCCCCTCCACACTTGTTATGGCAGCGACATCTTATTAAAATTCAGCCTAGGGCCGATCCCTGTTGCTTTCTTCAGAGTATACTGTCGAGGGAAATAAGTATAATATCCTGCTTATATTGTTATTGGGAAAGTTTGTATGGATGTTAGATACCCTTTCATTAAATAACTACTGAACGGATTTTCATGCAATTAAGCACACACGGAGACTGTTATATAGAATAGAAAATAAGGTAGTTATAATCACGGAAAACGCGGACAAAATGTCTGGCCGAGCGCTATTAATGCAATATTTTTATGCTAAAATACAATTATTTTTTTATTTTATGCTAAATAGTGGATAGCATAGTTAAGCGTCGAAATCCCGTATCAGAGACAAGACTTTAAAATTATAAATAACACTATGAAACAATTTTTTCAAGTGTTTTTTTTTTCCAATTCGTAACGCGCTACTCTGTATCGGCCCCATGTGTACCGCGTCACCTTTAGACCAATTTTAGTATTCCCTTTTATTTTATTTCATTTCAATAAAGCGCAATGTTGACGAGTGGTCCACAAGATTTTCTTATATCTACTTTGAACAATCAAAAATAAACCATACGACATTAAGTTAAAGATGTTTTTACTTAAAATACCAGAGATATTGTATTAAATATTGTCCTCATAACGAAGCGGAGTACGGGCTAAATTGATTGTTGTTTGAAACAATTTTGTATGACTTAAGTATGCTCTCGACAAAAGATTTTATTTTTTACGTATATAACGTTATTATAATAAAAATATACGAAATCCATACTCAAATGGATTATAAGTCCATAATGACAATTCATGCCATGCCACACATGATTATCTTCTCATGAAGCCTACCTGGATAACTTCGCCCTCATGCTGAGTAAGCCTTCAAGAAAAGAGTAAATTGGCTTTTATTAAGTTAGTGCGCTTACCATCCTTGACCACATCTCCATTGACCATTAGGTGGGATTGTGGTCAAGCTTATTTTATGTAAAAAAAACCACTAAACGACTCATCGTGTTCCGGCTGAGGGTTGTGAACTTCTTCTTACGTCTTCTTCTTACTTCAAAAAAGGAGTAGGTATTCAATTCAACTGTATTTTTTATATATTTTTATTTGTGTTTGTTACCTCAGAACTTTCGACTGGGTGAAGTGATTTTGATGATTCTTTTTTTAATCGTTAGCTGGAGCTTGTCATGTGGTCCCACTTAAGATCTGACGAGTAGTTTTTGAGTTATCCCCAATTTTGAAGTCGGTTATTTTTTGTCAAGAATTATCGTAAGATAACAGTCGTTAAGCCATGAGGCCTCCAGGCCACACAGCATAGCCCAAGTAGTATTTGCTACTGAGTCCTCCACCAATCCGCACTGGAGCAGCGTGGTGGAGTATGCTCTAGGCCTCCTCGAGAGGAGAGACCCGTGCCCAGTAGTGGGCCGTTAATGGGTTGAAGCCAAATTAAGTTGGTGAGTTAAGATGTCGCATTTTTGTATATATTTGACACTTAATGATGGTGTTTTGTGTGCGTATCTACTACGTTATTTATATTTACCGATAAGTAGCAGGAAGCTTTTCTCAGAAACCGCTTTCAGACGATGCATTCGCATATATTTGTGGGGGACGCAAAATACCATTAATAACAGGATTAGGGGGTGGATAGAAAGAATAAATTTTGCAGAAACCACCCCGCGGCCAAGATTTATCGCGTACTTAGCATAAGTTTGGGAGAGATGCATTTTTCATTAATTTTTCATTGGCTGTCTTTTGTGACGGCTGTCTGTTCGTGTTTATCTGGAATGATGGACTTTTTGGAGTGCTGTTTACAATCTGTCTTGTGCATATAAATACATAAGTAGTGTTTCCAACGCGGTTCTTTTTTAAGACTCTTCTCGAATTACCTAATGTTATTGAAATTAAATTGAACATTTCATCAATATTTTTTTAAAGCTTGATTGTATATTTGTACATAATATGTATCACTGACTGAGTCTTGCTTCACTATAAGCCTATTTACTAGGGCCTTTTCTTGCGATAGGAAAAATAAGAGACATTTATTCATTTCTATACACACATTACAAAAATAAATGTGCAAGATTTGAAACCAGATCTCTCCTGATTGTATTTATAGCCTCTTTTCAAATAGATCCAAAACTCCAATCCATTAGTAGGTACATATTTAACAGGTTATAGTCATGATTACTATTTTAATATTAAATCATAAATTACTAATGATCAAATACAGAAAACTCGTTGTTTATGAACGAAGAGGTTTCTTTGAAATACATATTACAATTGCTGAACCAAAAATTCGTAATGTTTTTCGCAAAAATGCACTAGAATAAAAACCGTGATTCTTATAATCAAATTCTGTTCAGACATCTCAATTACGATTTCCACAAATTATTAGCATTAATCAAATCCATACTCGTTCGGTTACAGATTTATCTAGAGTTGTTACTTCATTGTATTGTTTATTCCTTTTACAAAATTGAAAAATTGTAAATTAATTACACTTTTTGTAATCTACTAAATACATAATATGTTGTCTCCCGTCTCTGTTTTTAACTAAAATTAAATTAAATTAAAATGTATTTCGTCATTTCAACACCATTGTCCCACATGACACTTCACGAAGTATGTATGAAATGAAATGTGATTTTTACCTACAATTTGCCTCACATCATCAAGTTGTCTCTTTTTATGTCAGAACGAGTTGACTTAACTATTAGAGAGACTAATAGAGAGAAGGAATTTTTTTTATTTTTAGATATATCTGAACCACGGAAGGAGCCTTGGCATTATTATACCAAATTCACTGGATACACTATAGACAATAAAAAAACTTGCTATATAATTAGATACATCGTTCTACAAAAGCAAACAAATTAATACGGTAATAACATAAGAAACTATCAAGTAGTTTAAAAAACCTGAAACTATAAAAATTATTGACAGCTCTATGTGATTTCCTATAACTTATAATTACTGGATTCAATCAGGCGAAGCAAAGCGAAGCCTTTGGGAATTATATTCCTAATTACTTACGAATTCAACGGAAACCGACTTAAATCGTGTATGTACGTCGGATAAATAAACCATAGGACATGGAGATCATCAACTTAGGTATAAATAATTATAATTCGAGGCAATTCCACTATACAGATGTTTTATTGAATTGAAACAGATAACACACAAATATATTATAAAATCACCACTTAAGGTGTTATTTCTCGCATTATTTTGAATTATGATCAAAAAATACATCTGAATATATATGTATGTATATGTGTATATGTCGGTGTAATGTGATATTGTGTGACAAGGGGTAGGGTAGGAAGGGTCAGAAATTTCGTGACGTCACATTTCAAAATCGAATAATTGGTATGTATAGTGCGAGGAGGTGTGCGGTAGCACAATTAAACGAGTCGGTGTCTTAGTTGCTACTGATTTATTTAAGTGAATTACGTTATAATATATGTATGTTATGCTAGCTATAACTAACGCCTTACACCACCAATGGTAGGGTGAAAAAAAAAATAGATTGGATATCTATTTTTTTTTATAAGTAAAAGTAGTAGTACTAGTTTCTAAAATTAGGCAATAAGTAGTAAATATATAGTATATTAATAGCAAGTATAGGTTTATTATAGTAATTATGTGGGTTTCACATACAACTTAGTTCTATTCTTATGTATTAATATTGTTTTACCATTTACTTCTATTTCTAAATTAGGAGATAAATCTCTTAAAACTTTATATGGGCCCAAATAAACATTATCTAACTTATTTCCTACTTCATTCTTAATTAACACAGAATCGTTAGGTTTATACACTATAGGGTTAATTTTTGTATCGTATTTAATTTTTCTATTAAATTTACTTGACAATAAATTTTTTCTTGCGTCTTTTTGTGACGATTGAATACGATATTTCAATTCACATGGGTAGCTGTCGTAATTATATAATGGATCTACCATGTCACCTAATAAATTACTGGGAAGAGAACATTTCCTACCATATACGAGTTCAAATGGCGTAAATTTCGTCTCAGAGTGTACAGACGTATTAAAGGAAAAGCTCCAAAAAGGTAACCATGAGCTCCACGTACCTGATCGGTTTTCAGACTGGATCCGAAGGAAAGCAGCGAGGTGCTTGTGAGTGTTCTCCAGCGATCCGATGCTCTGGTGGTGGTATGCAGTAGAGTTTAATTGCTCTATATTTAATAACTTACATACCTCCTGGAATGTTGTTGACAGGAACTCGGTGCCTTTATCTGTAGCAATCTGGCGCGGTACCCCATATCTAAGAATAAAGTTATCAACGAAGGCTCTGGCTACTTCGTCACTTTTCTTGGACACTAAAGGATACGCTTCCACATATTTACTGAGTTCACATTGTAATGTCAAAACATACGAGTAATTATTATTGTCCCTTTCAAGAGGTCCTACAAGGTCAAGAATTTTTTTTTCAAATGCATAATTCGCTGTTGTTGTAATAACCATCGGCTCTTTGACGGGGATAGAATACTTGTATTTTTGACATTTCTCACATTTGCTAACAAATTGCCGGATATCGTTTTCCATACCTGGCCAAAAATAATATTTTCTCACGTTATTGTACATCCTTCTCATGCCCGCGTGGCCACTAGTGGGCAAGAGATGGAAATCATTTAGTATAATTCTTATTTGGTCTCTATCACTTATCCTTTTTACATCCTGTAATACACAAAAACTTAGTTTTGATGTACATTTTGGATCTTTAATTGCTTTTAATAATTTCTCTATGAATATATTATTATCCTTATTTTTCAATATATATATTTCTTTTATTCCTACGTCGACGTTTTTACAAAAATTTTCTAGTTCTTTCACAAATTCGCTTGGCGAGATATGCGATAAAGAGTCTAGATTTTTAAAGTAAATTATCTTTTTATTCAAAACATAGAGAAATCTTTCATTTTCACAATCTATCACTTGCATATTTCTATAACGTAGTAAATCACGTTTATTTATCATTTTTAATTCAACTGATTCACTCGGTTTACTATATGTTTCCACGATCCTCGGTTGTACGGGCCGATCATCTTGAGAAACTATAGGCTCCGAAGAATTCAGAGAACTAAATTGTTTATATTTAGAACGAGTCATGATGTTTATTGTTTCGTTCATTTCTTTTAATTCATTCAAAGTTAAACTAATACGTGACATGGCATCGGCAGGTGCATTATCTGATCCTTTTACATATTCTACACTAAAGTCATATTCCTCAAGCAATAATCTAAATTTAATTAAGCGACTTGAAGGGTCTTTCATGCTAAATAAATAAATAAGGGGTTTGTGGTCGGTTCTGATGATAAAACTGCGACCGTATAAGTATGGACGAAAATGTTTTATCGCCCAAACTATAGCGAGAAGCTCTTTTTCGATAGTTGCATAGTTTTTCTCTGATTTATTTAAGCTTCTACTTGCAAATGCAACGGGTCTGTTATCTCCGTTACTCAAGACTGCTCCTAATGAGTAGCCTGATGCATCGGTTTGAAGAATGAATTTATTATTTTCTGAAAAATTGGGATATTGTAAAACAGGGGGGGAACTTATACGTTCTTTTAATAATTCAAAAGATTTTTGACAATTTGTGTCCCAAACAAAAGGTACATTTTTACGTGATAAATAATTCAAAGGATAGGCTATTTCCGCAAAGTTACAAATAAATTTTCGGTAATAATTAGCAAATGCAACGAATCTTTTTATTTCATCAGAATTTTTAGGTACTGGGTAATTTTTTATAGCAACAATTTTTTCAGGATCAGGTAACACACCCTCGCTCGATACAACATGTCCTAAATACAGCATTTCCTTTTTCAAAAATTCGCACTTCTCCGGATTTAATTTGAGATTAACTTTTCTTAATCTTGTAAATACTTCCATTAGATTTTTATTATGATTTTCAAGGTTGCGGCCAAAAACAATTAAATCGTCTAAATAAATTAAACACTTTTCAAATGTCAATCCAGACATAGCAATATTCATTAATCTAGAAAAAGAATTAGGGCTTGTTTTCAATCCCATTGGCATACGCTTCATTTGATACTGGCCTGAACAGAACGCAGTATATTTTCTACTATCGGGATCAAGTTCACACTGATAGTAGCCATTTTTCATGTCCAAATGACTGAAATAAACACAACCTGAGAGTGAATCTAAAATCTCAGTTATGTTGGGTAGAGGATATTTATCCTCATAAATACAATTATTTAGTTTGCGATAGTCCACAACTATTCGCCATTTTCTTTCATCTGAAATATTACTTTTTTTGGGCACAAGTAAGATCGGGCTCGACCATTCACTTGTACACTTCTCTATAATGCCTTCATCTAACATTTGTTGTAACTGTTTCTGAATTTCATTCTTCTGGGAGTGAGGTAATCTATATGGTTTAATGTATATAGGGTTAATATTAGGTTTTAAAGAAATACTATGTGTATAAATGTCAGTTGTAGTCAGTTTGTCACCTGGTAAATAAAAAATATCAGAAAATTTTGCACATAAATTTTGAATAGCCACACTTTCCTCGCTATTAAGTGTTTGTAGTCGTAACCTTGAAAATAAAGTCTTTACACGGTTTTGATCTAGTGAATTACATTTATCGAAAGTACAAATATTATAGTCAGTGACTCTGTGTAAATTTAATGAAAGCTTATCAAGAGTGATGTCATTTTCCGTAGTATTTAAAATTTTAATTGGTATTTTACCATATCGGGGTCGAACTAAAGTGCTTGCTACAAAAATTCCTTCCTCTAACTGAGTAGAACATACCAAAAAGTCTTCGACTTGATCAGTGCACACGAAGTGAAATGTTTCTGATCTAGCCGGAATGAAAAATGATTGTTTACTGACTAGCAAAGGCAAGATAACTTTTACATTTTTATTAGAAAATAATGTTAACGTATTATTCTGAAAATTCAATGTCGCGTTATAAGTAGAAAGAAAATTTTTTCCTAGAATTCCATCATATTTACATGGCAAATCATTAAAAATGTAAAACTTATGACTAAATCTTTGACCACATTCGAAAATATCTAAATAAACAAAACCGATCGCTTTTAATTTTCCACCAATTCCGTTGATGACTAAGGTACTTTTATGTATTGGAACTTGCAATGTTAATGCGACGCGTAACTTCAAGGCTGAAATTGATGCGCCGGTGTCAACTAACCAAGAATGCGCTTTTTTATCCACGTGTAAGTTTATTGAGCAAGTATTATCGCAGGTAAAAATTACATTATTGTTCGCGAAAAAACTGGTTTGGAATCTCAAAATTTTGTTCATCAGATCTAGGCACTGTTTCATTTATGATGTGAACGTCAGGACGATTAGGGTTAGCGTTCCTTAGGTTTCCTCGAAAATTATTAGATTTACCTCGAAATCCTCGGAAATACCTGGTACCGGTCGCTCGGTACTGGCCTCGACTGGTACTCGGTGTCCCACGGTAGGCTCCATGTCCTCGAGGTCAGAAGGTCCGCTGACCACGGTTGTAGTAAGATGTCAGGTGCACCGGCCGAGTAAATGATGGACGTCCCCTATTACTGAAATTGTAAAAATTTTTACGTTGATTATACGTAAATATATCAGCTGAGCTTGGTGAAGACGTTATCTCTTCATCCATTGCTCCTTGGATAGCATCTTTTAGTGAATCATAGTTCCGGGCTGCAATAATTGTGCTAATCCGACGATTGCGCAAACCATCCGAAAATCGTTTTACAGCCTGATTTTCATTTAATTTCCTTAAAATTTTGTATGTTTCAGAATTTCCTTCAGACTGCGCAATTGTTAGATTAACAAACATATCGGCTAATTTCTTACCGTATTCGTCGGTAGGGTCGTCACCTTGTCGAATACTTTGCATCTGGAACTGGATTGCAGTAGCGGATTTTTTAGGCAGCAGCTCTTTTCTCATATCCTGTAAAAGTTCCTGAACAGAGGAGTATGATGGAAGCAGCTTCAGTTTAGCCATCTGCGACAGTCGGCTCTTTAAAACAAAAGAAATTAAATTCGGTTTTGATTCTGATTTTATTATAGAATCATAATATTCTATGTTATCGATGAGCTGTTTAGTAGTTGCTTCCTCATCGTTCATACAGGGCAATAGGGTAAGGGCAACTTTTAAGTCAAAACTTTCCATGGTTACACTCTTTGACTCGATCTCGCTATTTGAACTTGTACTATATGATTTTGAACAAAAATTTTCTATTAATGCATAAATTTCCTTAATACCATCACAATAAGATTGAATATCGATTAAAGTTTGACCACTAATCTCTTTTTTATTTATTTGTTCCTTTATTATATTTGTAATAGATAAAAATAAAGCAAAATCCAAGGATGCCTCTTCTAATTTCTTGTTTAATAATTCGGTCGTTCTTCTATCGTAACTAAGTTTATATAAATTTTCTTTAATAGATTTTAGTTTGAGATAAACATATCTTAATTCACTATTCATATCATTAGTAGCATAAAAATAAAAAAAAATATTCAAAATACACAATTTCTATCAATTAATCATAACGCATTATATTGTCTCTAAGATTTACTAAATTATAAAAGTCACATCACGCTTATCTGTTATTACATCACGTTACCTCCTTGTTTTTAAAAAAATGATTTATATTACTCGCGCACACACACACTAGAAATTATTATTTTTACACTTGCACTGCACTTTATACTCGTACGCTCGCGGGCTGTGGGGCTCCGGGGGCCCGGGACTCTGGTCTTCTTGGCGCTCCACATCATCAGGCAGCTTCGAATACTTCCGCAACAGGATTTTTAATTATTTGCCACTCGGTCCACGGTGGGCATAGCAGCTTCTGGGCGGCGGCAGACCACACATGCGTCGGTCACTCAATGTTCCTCCTGGAGCACTGCACTACAAGCTCATTATTCCAGGGTCTGCAGTATATATTTTTTTTTAGCGCTGGTATATTTAACTACGTGTATTTGCGGTGTATTTTAAAGATTCCCATCGCACGACGCGGCAAGCGCAAACGCGGCGAGCGCTCTCGTATTTCGACACCATCCTATCCTGGCAGGGTCGCCATGCGAGGAGGTGTGCGGTAGCACAATTAAACGAGTCGGTGTCTTAGTTGCTACTGATTTATTTAAGTGAATTACGTTATAATATATGTATGTTATGCTAGCTATAACTAACGCCTTACAATAGGTTAAAACAATTAATGGAAATAAAACTTATTACTTATAATTTCTAGGTGTAAAATTTCATAATATGTGACGTCACGATAGGGAGGAGATCTCACAATTGTGACCAGCCGTGACAAGTACGGTGGAGGGATCAAAAAGTCATGAAATTAGTGTGACGTAATTTATGGATGGCCCTTAGCGTCATTTATTGTCTTTGTCACATTAACAGCTCTGTATAGTTCCATTAGAAGACAAAGCCATCGAAGCTAATTGATAATTACCGGGCATTACGCGCCCTCGATTTGCTGGGACGAGGCAGAAATTAGCGACCTCTGCGGCCCGCTTGCTTCTCTATATTATTTTCTACTGCAATCGAAGCAGGTAGCGCGGAATGATTGCCCATGGGAGATTTATTGCTAGTTAATTAATCCGGATTTCTCTCGACTTTATTTTTATTAATGCAGTGAATGGCTTCTGTATTAGGGTTTGTACCTAATTAGCAAGCTAGAAATGTTTCGAGTGTATATTTATTTGCTGTGGCCAGTTGTATTTGATTTATCATCCGGCAGTTGTTGAGAGTATGTAGTTATATAGGTACTATATACACTCTTTGTAACTCGCCTGTTTTTGCTTAAGGTAACTTACTCTTTAGTCGAATCAAGTTTTAGGTATTCTTTATTGCCCTTTTTAATTTTTATACTTTTCAATTTTACTCAGCAACTTATTGCGAACGATCACTTAACTTATCCCTAACTTGTCACTCCTTAACTTATCACTCATAGTGGAACTTTAGCTTCCCAACTGTGATGAGTTTTATGGACATTCGAACAGCACTACACTATGGATTTTTTATTTCGCTCGTGACAGACATCACAAATTGACCGAAGAACAAAAATTAACTCTAAAAAGACTGCCCGGGAATCAAACTTGCAACCCTTACCTCAATGTCGGAATCAGGTGGGATCCGTGCTAGAGATCTTTATACGCTTGAGTAAGGAAGTTTGCTGCGAATATTTGATTATAGAGTTCCATTAATAAATTGGTCGAACGAATTGTCTTTAAGAAAACGATGTAAATTAGACCCTGGTTGGGGACAGGCCGAGGCTAGCAATCTTTGACAGGTGCAGTGTATTAGCGCCTTAAGCTTGTTACGTCATAGTGTGGCTAGGGTTGCCACGCTATATTACTTGTTGTATTGAAATAACTTTTTAATGTAACCTGTTTTTATCATGACAAACTTCTACCGTTTCGCAATGAAGGAAGTCCTGTGGACTAGTGAACCGTTAATATGTTGCAGTAATCATCACAAATAATCAATAGAATCTAGTCATTGAATAACCTTAGAAACGGAAACTTCTATCAAAATACATGTACAGTAAAAATCACGAAATGGAGGTCATAAGAAAGGATATACTATCTGGATATGCAAAGCTAAAGGTTCGCGAAAATATTTGACTATTCTTTAGGAAAAGCGGTCGAGAAGACAATTCTACGACAGAAAGTTTTACAAAGATTAAAATAAGGTGTAAGTTAAATGTATTACTGCATCATTAATAGTTGTATAAATCAATCATAATAAGCGTACAATACAAGGATAGTCACTACTCATGAAATTCAATAACATTAAATTGCATCAGAGTGGACTTTCTTTTACCCTAATAAGTTGACTTTGCTCAATAGAGAAGCTATATTTATTATAATAGCCGGTTTTTGAGAAAAAAACCCTCACATGAATTAGCATAATCGCGGAGTTGCCAACCCTAATTATAAAGGTTAAATTATGTGAGTTAATATTCGTCAAAGTCAATAGTTAAGGCTCACAAGGTGGTCGTTGTTAAGTAACAGCAGCTGACCAACAACTGATGTTTATTTAAACCACTCATTCAATTTGAATAACTATTGGCCTTGAAAATCTGGGAATCTTGTTTCTAATCAGGTGTTTGCAACAGTTATGGACATCTAAGAAGATTTGCCAACCTAGATCTGAATGTTAGACTACGAAATAAGTTTATTTCAGGAGATCTGTCGTGTCGGTGTATCTAATGTGCTAATAAACACTAATTTCGGACGTATATATTGCTGAGAAATGCATAACGAATTTAATTCTTCTTCAATTTCTCACCTGTTTACAAACTTTTAATTTAAACCACGATGAAAATTCCGGAGAAATTAATAATGTAGTATTTTCAAGAAATATTTAGATATTTATTTTAATTATTTATTTGGTTTTAAATGAAATGAAATAAGCTGACGATCCACCTCATCGTGGAATTGAAACCAAAGGCATCAATGATGCGTTGCCGGCCAAGGAAGAGAGAAGAAAAAGAAAGAAAGTAGGTAATAAATAAATTACTAATCATAATAGAGTAATGAGTAATGAAGATGAATGAGTAAGCAATTAAATAAATCTGAATTTCAATACGTATTCTGACTGCAGACGATCACTACGAGAATAACTTAAATAAATTAAATTAAATAGACTTAAATAGACAACAACAATATTGAAAAATACAAAATATAGGTACTTACTTAGCTAATTTCGGTAGCGCTACCGGTATGTTTCGGTATGTACATAAATAACTAATAAGTACCTACACTCTCTCTGCATGACAACGCGTCCCCATAGAATTTAATATGGGGTGAGTGAGGGTGGCGTTTTTTTTTCATCAGGACAGAAACCTCCATATTTTTTGTTAAACCGAAATTCGTAATATGCGGCACGCGATTTCATCCAACAATATTTGATATTAAGTTCTTCTGTCTTATTAGTCTTATTACATTTTTATTCACATGGCGGTCCTATAATTTTTTTTTATGTTTATATTCTAAACACGATTTTTTTATTTCTTCATCTCAAATTACCTAACAGGAGTTTATTCTAAAGTCTGCCACGCTATTCGACTGGCAGTCTCCACACAACTTTGGATTATGGAGAACTCTCAGAAATGCGGGTTTTCTCCAATGATAAATTATAATAATTTAAAAAAGAAGTAGACTCTGAGTTGGGACGTAAGACACGCATTTTTCTACTACTTTAGTACAAGGTAAATAAAATAATTTAAGGTAAAGATATACTTAAAATTGATATCATCGCCATCATGAAAATGTCATGTATCCATCTATCTGCCCACTGTGAGGGGAAATCATTTATTGACAGGGACAGGAGACAGTGGGATGACTCACCCGGGGAAACCCCAACTCACTAAATATTGGTATTATGTATTGTCCATTTATTTAGACGAAGACTCGTTTTGGCAAACAATTTTACATTGCCTTTTTATCGTAACTTGCAATTTACGATTAATTAATTAATTAATTACTTGCAATTAAAAATAAAGCGGACAAAAAATGAAATAAATTCAAAGACTGATAATAATTTAATGCCAAAAGTAATTTCTGTTTAGTATTTAATATTTTTTTTACCCTAATTTAAATTAATATTTGAATAAAAAGTAGTGCCAAGATGGTAAATTATCTTGGCACTAATTTTTATACTTAAGTCTCGTCTAAGAGAACGGCCTATAGGTACTTACTCGTAAGTCAGTTTTGTGATTCTTAGTGCATTTTGGGAAATGTCATGATATTTTTAAGAGCATTAACAATAGAAAATATAAGTTAATCTATTAAGTTTCATTAAAAAAATCTACTGGTTTGATCGTAACAAGTGTATTTTGAGGTTTTTTTTCGCTTCTTCAATCGTTTCTGATGGTAAGAACTAGTATTTTTCTGTTTTAAAAACTTAGAGTAAGGATATGCTTGACTCTAATCCTATATGTAAATGTCTGCGCCAGTAGAGAATCGAACCCGGGACAGGGTCACAGACAACTAAGCTACTTTTTATGCACATGAGATTAGATAAGTGACGATCCTTAATAATATCAACGGAGGCTTAAAGAGAGGCCTCCCCAAACTTTATTAACTACAGAAGCGGCTTACAAAAACGCAATAGGGTGTAAACTATTTCTACGCCCTATTACAATCACATAAGACCTAAAATGCCTTACCCGATCGGATTCAGTGAGTCGTATGTTTGGGTACCAATTGAGAATGAACTTTGATGAGATCTCTCTATTTGCAATAAGAGGAAGTCTTCTGAAATGAACTGAGTCGCTTCGGTTCATCCTCTGTCTAAATATGGATTCGCAGGGTGGATGATTGGCTGTTTCTTTTTTGTCGGTACGAACACGTTTCATGGTAACGTTTGGTAAACTTTAGACCGGTTGTTCTAGCCGACTACGCTTTATTACGACGTTAATATGTAGGTAGGTGTATCGTCTAAGGTTTTATTACCCTATTATACACCCTATATGTTCTTACAAAACATAGTCTACCTGTGCGCAAAATTTTATCAAAATCCGTTCAGCAGTTATTGCGTGAAAGAGAAGCAAACATTTATTTAACCTCACAAATTTCACGTTTATTATAATAAATATAAATACTAGCTGTTGCCCGCGGCTTCGCCCGTGGTAGAAATCGATTTTTACAAATCCCGCGGGAACCCTGAACTTTTCCGGGATAAAAAGTAGCCTATGTTTTAATCCAGGGTTTAAGCTATCGTTTCAGTCAAATCGGTTAAGTAATTTTCGCGTGAAAGCATAACAAACAAACTTAAATTTACATTTATAATATTAGTACCTATGATATTAGTAAGAAGGAAGTGGATTTTGATGATGATGAATCCTACCGGGTATCAAACCGGGATGAATCAAAAAGGGTAAAAACCGAGAAAAGTTTGTGTTCAAGCGTTCAAGATTGGCATGACTAAATAATTTCTACTCTCTCTAAACTACAGCATACGACATGGTTAAGATACCTAATTAATCACAGACGCGTGTATTCGAAAGAACAGAAATAACATCAAACACAGAAAATAATTATATTTAAATAGATATCATCAACATTTGATACTTTGACAATTATACAAAGTTTCGACATAAAAATACAAATTAGTGTCAAAGATAATTACAGGCTGTCGGGATACGAGCGAGCTGGTCTGTAATTTGACTCATTCATAATTAGACGCAAGAAAACGAAAATAACTAAAACTTTGGTTATTTTTGTAGAAAATTATGCCATCGGCAACTGTAAGTGATCGAGTTAAGCGGGAGTTAGACAGTGGAAAAATCGTGTAGAGCACTCACGAAAATGTAAAAAAAAACAGTAAACACAGAAGAAACTATATTTTCTTTATTTTTAAGAGTTTCTATTATACCTACTGTTAGTGCCATTAAAACATTCTTAAGTCACAATATATTTTCTATAATGTATTGTAAAACAAAAAAGAAAAACATAACTTCAATTAAATTAATTACGTAAATTATAAATAGCATAACTTCAAGTGAATTCAAATTGATCGAGTTCTAACTTTTAGCTTCTTGAAGTCCTCTGGGTATTTGAATATAGGCTTTCCCATAACTTTGCTGCTACAACCAGTTGGTTGAATGTACAATAAAGTTTTTAAAATAATTATTTAGAAATACGTCAGATGTAAATATACGTAGTTAGTTAGGTATAATTTTTTTTTTAATAAAATTAATCTTAGTAACCTAGGTTAATAATATTCGGGAAATAAAACAATAACTCTTTATTATTACACTTACCTATTATTAGTACAAATTCATCGCCAATTTACAAACTCATTTTTTGTATAAAACTTAGTACCTAAGTACTTATAAAAAAATTCGTTGATGCATGGCCAAATGATTTTCTAAGTGTACCAATAACGTCTACTTTTTCGGTTGCGAAGGCTAACCATGACAAACGGTTCAACAAAAACTTTTCACTCCAAAAACTCAGTTATGTTCAAGTTCATAACATTATTACAGCATGAAAAGTTTATTAATAAAATTAAATTCCAATTCATGCTAGCGTCCCGAAGCATTCGGTTTCTGTTTTACCGACATCTCGTTAGAAATTTTAAAATTAAGTGCTATTGAACGCTAGATGGCGCCACCAACACCTTTTAGAATATTAGATACAAATTAGAATCTAACTTTCCAATAAGAATAGGAAAATATGAAAAAGTCACTCGTTTTCTTATTGAAAAACATGATTTCTACCCGTAATAATTTTTAATAGTGATAAAAGTGATAATTTTACCTTCATAAATATTAATTTAAAATAATATTTATAAGAAGGCTTTTCAGCGAAAAAAATTAGGTAAGACCAGGTAAGACATTAAAAATAACTTCCAATAGGTATAAGTAGTTTCATTTTATTGCTGATTAATATAATCGACATAATAAATTAGGAACAGTAACTTTAAAGACAATTTAAATTTTAAGAAATAAATATTTTACCAACCACCCCATAGATGACGCTTTTTTAGCCCTGAATCTTAGTCATGTAAACAATTCATAGATGTCGCAACAAGCTTCTTTTGTTGCAAAAAATATTCAGATCAGAATTTTGAATTCAAACATTATTTTATTATAAGAAACAGACAGTTACATAATTGAGCTTTCTATCTTGAATCTAAGATTTCTACTTTCTACCATGTACAATAATATAGTATTTTACAATTTAAGTTTACTAAATCAGTAAATGGAATAGCAACACAATTACCTATAGCGAACAAAATTTATATCTCAATAAGAAATCCTCATGGTCTTTTCAATGAAATAAAATAAATAAAAACAAAAATTTCATTGTCATTTACGAATAGTTTATTGTTCTTAGAATTGTTAATGAAATAATCATATTAATTTCAATAATGAAACAGGCACTAAACCCCATTATGAGAAAAAACATCTTACAAAGACTTGCTCTTATAAGACTCTAGAGACTCATTTTATCCAATAACAGCATTTCAGTGTACAATACCTAATAGATACCAGTTGGAAAAGACGCTCCTAGGTCCTAGGTGCAAGTGCAAACCAGCTATTCATTGATTGCCTATGAATTTAAAATAAGTAGCGTAGGTATATTTATGTATGATGAACGACTCGTCGGACATATACAGATAAACCCTGCGTGGTTTGCAAGGTCCGACTCTGGTCTGAAAGAAAATATGTAAGTAATATGAATATGTGTGTAAAATAAATAAATAAATTTATAAAATTTTGTCAGACATTTACTTATTTATAAATATGTAGATTATTTTATAAATGTTTGTGTCAGACAGATAAATTTTTGTTATGTTCGTGCTTTTTGTGATGTATTAATTGGTTTGTCGATGCCACCTGCGAGTTAGGAATTGTATAGCCAGATTAATAAACTAATCTTACGATCTCTGCGATCGAAGATTCGGTTTAAGATGCTGAAACACTTATGTCAAATCGTAGTACAAATGACGTATTAAGATCTAAGATCGTGCTCTTGAGTAAGCATTTATTTAAACACACAAAATGCCTCATTAATACGAATACCAAATGAAGATAGTATACCAATATTGTGTCTATCTTCAAATCTACAATCAGTAAATGCGGTACTGGGACCCGCTAGGCCTAATAAACCTATACTGATTCCTTCTCAGTCCTCAGGAATATGTATTGTATACTTACCTAATTCAGTTGCAATGTAGGTAATGTGAAAACCCCTATTAATAACTTACCATCAGTTTTACTCAATATTGACAGCCCTATTTGAGTATACTTGTGAATGTCCTTGCAATGTATTGATAATTTATTTATTCAAGTGAAGGACCACTGCTCATACCTATAATCTTATATCATAATCACAAATTAAACCGTTCTACTGCTGGACTTCGGTTTTCTCTCACAATGTCACACAGTCTCCTACCACACTGGTCAACTGCGAATTGTCAGACTTCACACACCATTGAGAACATTCAGGTTTTACGATGGTTTTCATAACATTATTTAACTTTTTAACCCGCACGTATTTTGACTTTGACTGAGTCGATTGTTGCACGCAGTCACTATAATAATCACGCAAAAACATCAAATACCTTTAATTGTCCCACTGCTGGGCTCGGAATCTTCTCTCACATTGAGAGGGGTGTAGGCCATAGTCTACCACGCTGGCCAAGTGTGGATTGGTAGACTTCACACACCTTTGAGAACTTTATGGAAAACTCTCAGGTGTGCAGGTTTCCTCACGATGTTTTCCTTCACCGAAGCAAGTGATAATTAACTTCTAACACGCACATAATATTTAAAAATTAGAGGTGCGTGCCAGGATTTGAACTCGGGCCCCTTCGTTCGGGAGACCTACGTTCTAATCGCTAGGCTATCACTGCTTACATATCTATAATCACGCAAGAATAAGCTTTTGTTTCTTATATGTACTCGTATAAATATCTGCCCCGGTTGGGAATCGAACCCCTTCGTTTGGCTCTCTCTGGTTAGGCCAACTGGTTACATTGTCCTATTCTTACAAGATTTAAATTTGTATAAGATATCTTGTTAGAATTTAAAAGGCGGTATTAGGAGAACATTTTTCATAATGACAATAAAATTGTTGGCCCCTTTACAGATCCACACGGACAGAGGGCTCTCTATCTAAATAAAATAATATATGTTTGAGAAATCTCAGGGTTTTTTCACACGTGCGACAGCGAAAGACAAATAGTCGCACGGCAACGATGGCTGGCTTCAACCCATTAACGGCTCATTACTGAGCAGTCTCTTCGAAGAGGCCTAGAGCATACTCCACCACGCTGCTCCAGTGTAAAAGTAAATGACACATACCTATACAATACCTAATTCTATCTTCCTTCTTTCTTGCAAACTTTTACATGGCTCTACACTGGCGTCAATTTATAAGTCCTAATCGATTTTGATGACGGCGACGCGGCGACGCCAACTAATTGGAGTGCGACACTTTGAATGTCGCTATTTTCTAGCATGAGCTCTAATATGGTTAGCTAGACCAACTGGCGTTAATTGTGATGAAAGAAATGGAATGAATGAATCCCGTAGTCTAATATTTTATTAACAAGTATTAAATTGTGATATTTATATTTTGTATTTTTTTATTTCGTTGTTGTATTAGTATTAGTATTAAATCATTAATTTATTATTGATATTAAAATCTTTCCATGCAGCCTGCCAGAATAGCTACCACCCTTGAGCATGAGTCAGCCGCCAAACGACTCGTGTTCCGGCTGGGGGCTTGAGAGCCAGTTCTTTCTTTCTTTTTCTTCTCTCTTCTTGGCCGGCAACGCTTCATTAATGCTTATGGTTACTGATGTCCATGGGCTAGGATTACCACTTACCATCAGGTGGATCGTCTGTCTGTTTTACCCAGAAACCCAGAACGGACTGACAAACCAACTGATGATTTTTCCTGGTGGTAAGTTATCATCAATATAATAATAATAATAAAAAATATAATAATAAAAATAATCCATAATCAGTTTTCGATGGCCACTGCTAGATATGGGTCTTCCCTAATTTTCAACACTCCGACCACTCCTGAGCTTTCTGAATCCATACCCGCTGTCTTCCTTCTACTAAAATACTAAAAATCTGCTTCAGTAATTGAACCCAAGATTCCATAAAGGATCTACAAACAGACAAGAGCATTAATCTTATCATATCACCGATCATATTATAAAAAAGTAGTCCATAATCTTATCAAAAGAATTTAAACCAACCGCACATTATAGCCCTTATCTTAGAAGCTTATAACAGTAAATTATAACCTCAACATAAAGTAACTTAAACTTCTTATTAACTAATGTTCACTCCGCGTATCTGACCGCGTATCTCCATCGTTTAACACTTGAAATGTTCACATTTATCGTAAAAAACCATCCGAGCCCCGCCGGCCATTTCCGACGCATTTAATAATACCTACGTGTTATAAAACAGATAACAGGAAATTCAAAAAGCTGACACGATAGCATTAAAGGGTTAGATAGCCTACGGTCTTAGAAAAAAATTCCGATGCAAAACTACCTAACCGACACTTGTATTCATTTGACTTTCAACTCTAAAGCCAACAAAATAAAGTCTAAAATACAATGTTGTAACACACAAAGACCTTAACCCGTGCAACGCGCGCGGCGTATCGTATCGACTTCCGAGTGTATTTCTGTTGCAGGTTGAATAATTGTCTATAATGATATATTACACTATCTGTCCATCGGGTTGTCTACGCGGCCGATACGCATCTCTTAGTCATTTAACGTTATTCCTTAATTACACTTACTGCTGCGTCCATTGTTGGTGAATGGTCAATGAACGCGGGTTATAAACGCGGTTAATTTTGTTATAAAGAGTGAATTTACATGTTTTATAGGATACTTGGATTGGTGTTTTAGATTTAAGGTGATAGGAACTGTGTTAGAAATCATGGCGGTGAACCCAAGACTCCATAAGGATCTACAAACAGACAAGAACATTAATCGTATCATATCTTTAATCATCTATCAAATTACGGGTGGCATTTCTAACCATCCAGTTTCTTGACTTTGAAATGTCATTTCCATGTCGAATTCGTCATTACCTAGCCAGCATATTTTTATTACTCTTTTATTTATTATTTATTCTCTTAATTATTCTATAATTTTAATTTCATTGGTAATAACATGGTTATAATAATAGATACCTACCACAGACTGATGTAATCACCACCTTTGAACTAAAATTTATGAGTATCGATAAGGTACATCGCACAAAGCCTACTTAGTGAAGAGTAGATCTGGTCTAATCACGCTGGTCACCCCTGATATACCTATCGTAAATACTAATAGCATTAAGTAGCATGTAAGGTTGTTCATACAAACGTGACGACCGTTGCACTGTATTTATAACTGACATATAATCCACGGACCTATTACTTATCTATTGCCCGTTAAAAACCCGGAAGCGGAACTTAACTAAACGACAGATGTGCGTGATTCCTTCTCTATAAAAACTCGTATGCAAATGTCACCGGCATTTACATAATACGAAAGTGTTCGCTTTCAATCGTAAAGCAAAAAGTTAACCCTTTGTACCTGTATTTTTTATTTCCGTCAGTCCCTTGTGAGTCTATGCATAATTAGAATAATATACTGCTCGGTTGTTTGTAATTTTTTGTCCCCGGATGTGTGAGTAAAAAGTACCAAGATCGAAAGTTGAGGGTTAATTTGTAATAAAAACTCTGTAAAAGTAAAAACTGCCGTATCGGTAGTAGTTTTTGAATTTATCGTAAGTTATGTTAGGGTATTAATTCAAATGACTTGTGATCAATACTTATGGCCCGGTTCAAACCAATCCATTATTGTAGAAAGGGTCTTTGTTTTATCGTATTGTCGATAAGAGATGACACTACGACAACCGTACCTGCAATTTTCTTTTCAATAAAACAAGATAGATAGACATTTTTTTATGGAAATAGCCGGCAAACGAGCTGACGATCCACCTGATGGTATGTGGCTATCGTAGCACAGGACATCAGCAACATCAAAGCCATCACTGATGCGTTGCCGGCCAAGAAAGAGAGAAGGAAAAGAAAGAATTTTATCTATGGCACCACGTCCTATCGCTAGAGGATAGAGTAGAGTTGTACCATCCAGTTTACCAGGTATTTGGTTATTTTGATGATAAAGCTTTTTACTCTTGGTGGTAGAACTTTAAAAGCTGTATGAGTTTTTGTTTTTGGTTGCAAAGCTTGTATGTGATGCCTATGGGGCCCATGGGTGACGGCGACCATTTAGCTAAGCTTAGCAACAGCTATACGTGGGTATATCAATTTAGAGAAAAAAGAATATTTAAAGATTTTTCTGTCACCTATTTTCATTTATTTGCAAATTATTACTTTTCTTATTATCCAACTATTAAAAAAGTAAAACAGTTAGCTAAAACTTACAAAGCATTTACAAACTCTAAATTAAAATTTAACAAAATAAAACACAAAATTTAAAAAGTTGATTTTTAATGATGCGTTTAAATATCCGATAAATAACTTTCATTCACAAAAATAATTAACAAAAAAATGTACTTATACAGACTTATTTCAAAAAAGATAACAATATCAAAAAGATAAACTTTTGTGATAAGCATTAAATATTTGAAAATTATCACCCAACTCTAAAATTACAATACTAATATGCTAAGCACAGGAACACAAAGAAAGCCAGGGTGACTCAACTTTTAGTCAAAATATACGGGACATTCCGTTATGCACGCAGTAACATTACCTAATCCTGAAGTTTACGAATAGATCTTGACATCATATGAATAATTCATTGATAAACAGAATGAACGCTTTGAGCACAGCACAGACGATGAGAAGATACAAGAAGATAGAGAAGAAACAGAAGAACAGGTCTACTCAGGATCTGGTGGGATGACGCCTCTGCTTCCATTTTTTTTACTGTCCCAAAGTGTTTGCAGCATATTTCTTCTTTAACAACCTATTCTTCTTGGTAACTTCTGGGTACCTGAAATATAAAAAATAAAACATTTTAATTATCACTGTATACAAAATCTCTGTTTTTATGTCTTAACATGATAGTCTCAAAAACTATTTGGTAAGTATTCAGTTGTAACAATCGTAAATCGAACCCCGAGGACTACTCGCTTAATTACAAACTTCACTCATCATTTAACTTCAGTCGTCATTTGTTATGTGTGAGTTGGACAAGCATTGGAAGGACTGATATTGTAACCGTTTTAAGGTTAAAATAAACTTACGTTTACAGTTCTTAACTAACGCGACTTAAGGAAACGGCTTGTTGTTGCGTACAACATCTGAAACAAAAGAAAAAGTTGATAAGCGAAAAAGTTAACAAGTGAACAATAATTTTTTTAAGTTAGTGTTAAAAGAATACGAGTAGAGACCACAGCAAAGTTTTAATGTCACTTTATTATCTTTTCTTATTTTTTTTCTTTTCTATAATATCCGCACAAAATCTCACCAACTTCAGTAAACTTGGTAACAATACGGCATTTGCAAAACAAATTAAAAGATAATTGGCATCAATACTAACTAATGCATATAAAAGTAGTGATAAAATTTACATTTTCGCAAACGAACTAGATACGGGGCCTACCTTTAAAATGTACTTAAGCCCCGTAGTCATAAAGCCAATATTTGAATAACAAACTTGTTGCGCTTCGAGAAAAAACTGTTGCTGCTATAACAATAATTGCTAGAAAACATCTAACATCACTACGAGAACAATACATGTAAATAGAACTTGCCAAATGATAAATTCAGCAAAAGACTCCTTTGCTAGTAAAGAAACAATTCTTTATATCGTACTTTCTCCCTTTAAGGTGGGTGCATTCCACTTGACGTTCACAACGATCACGCTCACGACCGCGGCTTTTCCCGTGCCACTTGCTTGTGAGCGCTACAATCATACAATCATACACCCAAGTGGAATGGACATAGGGAGAGTTTTAGCCACAGAGTACTTAAATGTTTTAGCCGTTGATGTTGGAAATAAGTCTGAACTTAGAGGTTACGTTATAATTTGTAAGCTTTAATTAAACTTTAATCAATACCTATTTATCAACTTTATTTATATTAAGAAACAAATAATTTCATCTTTTTATATTAACTTTTAGTAGAGTAGTATTATTATAAAAAAAAACTCTTGTCGAATCAAACAAAGTAATTTTTATGTCACCATCCTTAACTTTTAAAAATTTCACCTTTCTATCGCCATCCATTTCGACCCAGTGTTGCCAAGTCTAAAAACTGGGTTACGGTAGTTTCGTCCATGAAATATATACGGTAGATTTTTACAAAATACGGTAGATCGTATAAGATTTGGGGCTTTTTGTTTTTCAGTGACGTTTTTGCCGCGACCATAACGACCGTGGTCGTTAAGTGGAACGGCAAATGGGTCATTTTGATCGTTGTGAACGTCATGTGGAATGCACCCGATGAAGTACTATCTGTCTGGGACAAATTGGTAATGCACGTAGGTGTAATAAATCAATAGGTACTCGCAGAAAAAACTACGGCATTCTTTCCGTATTCATAAATAATAGGTATTAATAATACCCTCAATGCCCACTGAACGAAGCGATATCACAGAATCTAATCGTACAAAATCAGGGCATTTCCCATACTAAAACCATCTCATTCGATCATAAATCAAATTGCGTGTTGAGCCATTGAAGCGTCGCCATTTTACAATTGCGCAGAATGATGCGCAGAGCGGGAAAACTTTCAACCCTTGGACAACAGCGCCCTGCGATACTGTCACGCACAGTTTCAAAATTACGCAAGCAAATATCAACTTTAATCAAAATACATTGAATCTATTTTTCCTTGATCATCCAATCTGAGACATTGTCTCGCAGAACTAAAGTGTAGTATGTTCTTAAAAAAATATATGTCTTATCTTTGATACCTAAGGTAGAATTTACATTGAATCTTTTGCGAAATTTTATTGAAATCTGTTTATAGAAATTAGACTTTATTTTTAAAGCATTAAAAATTAATATCGTTTGTTTTTGATAAAATAATATTTGAGTTATTGATGTGTGAGTAGCGTACGACAAAAGAAAAACCTTGTTACGTCTACATGTGTGATTGTATTTGATAAAGGCTAACGTCATACGTATCTAGATGTTGAATTTTCACCTATGAATGCGACACTCGGCGGAATTACCACACATTTGCATATTGAGGTTGTGTGCGTTACAATTTACAAATATGATATTCTTTTAGATTTACGTGTATTTATATATCGCTCACCTAGTAATATAACGGCTCATCTATGTTTGTCATATTTTACAGAAACGAATTTCAAAAATTTTATAAAAATGTATAAAATTAATTTATGGGTTCTTTTTACGTTTTTTACAGATTGTATGGGTTTGTTTATTTTTATGGGTTTGATTTTTACCACTATGTAGATTATGCACTTTTAAACACATAATTACCTTATATACTCAATTTCGCATTTTTTGCAGATGTGCCATTATATTACTAGGTGAGCGATATGTTATGCACTCATATTATCGTACATGTAGATACTAGATAGATATTAGATTAAGATTAGAGATAGTTTTAATTTCAAGTTTTATAGGTTGAATTTAGAACGTTGAAATGAAGTGTGAACTTTTAGGCGTATTTTTGCAAACATTAAATAATTTTCGAATTCGAATTTAATAAGAACATTTTAAAGCTTTCTATAAAATATAAGAAGAACAGTAAGATCCCACCAAATTTCATGTAAGATTTGCGTAGATGCACAAGCTTTAATTTTTTTCAGATCTCATGTAGAACCAAGCCCCTGACTCTACAAGGCATGATTCTACAAGCTTTACTCTACAAATACCACATTTAGGTCAAAAATTATAGCTTTACCGTTTCGAGTCGCTATATAAATTTAGTGAGATACCGTTGGACGATGCAGTGATCAATGATGGATTATATAATATGGATACTAGACACTAGAAGGAATGACTCTGCCCTCACGAAACTTATTGTTTGTCTATGGAAGAGTTTTAGGTTCGAATCCCGGTTGGAGCAGATATTTTATTTGTTTACCTATTTTAGCTATTGAACTGTTATACCATGTTTTATCTTTATCGTTTTTCATAATAGTGAAAAAACAAAACATATAATAAGCCTTTCACAACATTGCTTGTTTTTATGAATAAGGGGATAAGTACTTATATACCTAAATAGTTTTTTACTAAAGTTGTTTTCTCAATACATCATCTTCCAATCAAATTTGTAAACGGAGAAACAGCAGAAATAGTGAGTGCGTATCATTTCTAAAGAGAGCCATAAATAAGTGCAAATGGTGTGTTCCGTGCTAAAGTGTTGTAGCCGAACGTAATTGATGGAGAGCCGTCACAAACAAACTGTACACATTTATAGTAGCCGAGGAATTCTTCCTTGTACTTAGGGATGGGAACGGAGAAGAATGTAGGTACTACATATATCGATAAATATTTATTGTTCTCCGAATATTTTTTGTATTTTTTTTCTTTATATGGGTCAACAAACAGTACACGTCAAGGTTTACATTATTGAATACAATGAGTTAAATAATATAATATAATTAATATTATCCGAACAAAAATAATGGTCTGAAATCAACTTTAACGTTTGCTGTTTTGTGGTAGAATTTCACCCGCCTGGCTATCATCAATCTAAATTCGACCATCAAGATGTTTTTTACGTATTACGTGACAAACGGCATTTTTATGGAAATAGCCAACACACGGGCTGACGATCTATCTAATTGTAAGTGGCTATCATCGCCCATGGACATCAGCGACACCAAAGGCATAGATGTGTTGCCGGTCAAGGAAGAGATAAGGAAAAGAAAAAAGGCTTGTGATAGACCATACCTGTACAAACTAGTAGGTATCAGTGATGGTATTAGGAATAGGTATCCTAGTGGGATATTACTAGTTATACACGCAGGATGGCGTGCAGGGTCACAGCACCGTTACTTCCTGTTGTTGTGACTCGTACCACTTCACACCGCTAACGTTATTCATCTAATTATCATGGAAGAGCTTTAGCGATGCAAATCGGCATGTTAGATGTTTCATTGCGGTACCGCTAATATTTTTTACATGAATTATTCGTTTCATTGTGGCATTTTATTGCGGAAAGGTATTGCAAATGAAGTTGAGGTGTTTGTTCATAGTTTTTAATGGAGAATAATTGGACGTAGTTTCTGAAAAACGTTCCAATCCACACTCATGTGGAAAGTATTAATACTTATTAGTATTAATGTAAGTCCCTACGGCTCTGTAATACCTATGTAAATATGCACAGGTCAAATAACTATGTACACTAGGTATTTAAATTAAATGATAATACAATAATTTCGCTGTGGAAACTAGTAGATAACTACTAATTACAACGAGACAATTATCTCTACAATTGAATAATTATTACGATCAGGCTATCGTTAGAATATAATTATCAATTGACAGCTTAATCCAACTCATTTAATATAATTAGCCGCTAGCAAAATTTGCATAAATGTGGCGCTAATTGCAATAACTAAAGAAAAATACTTATTTTATTATTAAAATAAGAAGATAATGTTAAATTAATTGACTAATAATATTAATGAATGTATCGTTCGTTAACGTCCGAAACACAAGATTTGCTTGTCAATCAACAACAACTAAAATATACTCATATATTATTAGTTTAACATATCTAAATCATGCTCAGCGGTGTTGTTTTACAACTATGTATAAATATAAGTTAGATGCTGAGTTATTATATAATACAAATTTTATTACTATTAAAAAATATCGATACCTGCTTTATCGACACGTTCACACTTCTACGAACGAATACATCGCATTTGTTTCAGTCGCTACCCGATTTCACTCTTTCGGGCGGATACCCGAAAATAAGCGCTGCGCTAAATCGACTCACAAATTACTCCCCCACTAGTATAGCTTTATCGTGATGTGCAATTTTTCCATACATTTCACTTACAACCTTATTTCTTTTTGTAAGTGAAAAGATACATTACAAATGCCTTATAGTCCAGTCATCTTAGGAATTCACTGCGGAATGAGAGATACCCAGCTGATTTTTTTGTATAAAGTTGTATTTTGGCATTCTAAAACTTGTCTCAAAACCTGCATATGGTAGGGTGACCGCGTCTATTAAAAATTTGAGGACAAAGGTCACAAAAATCGGTTTTTTGCAAATATCTCATTTCCTATGAGGTTTTCGCTATTTGTATCTTCATCAATATTGTAGAGAATTAAATTCCCTACAACTTTTGTGTCAAAGAATTTTTATACGTTGAATCGTTTTCGAGATAGAGGGCGGAGAGCACGCGGTTAGAGCACAGTGTTAGGTCAACCGGTACAGTCCCGGTCAAAACAGGCTATATTAAGTTTATTAATTCTTTCTATCTAACAGCCTTTTAAAGTCCACTGCTGGACATAGGCCTCCCATAATTAGCGCCACTCCGACCGATTCTGGGCCCTCTGAGTCCACATCGTTCGAAGGACAGATAACCAATGGGGTTGCAAAGCCCTCGAATGGCAGCCACGTCTCGGTAAAAGGAGCACTGGTCGCTCCCCGACCAGGTGGACTGATGACCTAAAGAAGACAGCGGGAAGCCGCTGGATTCAGAGGGCCCAGGAGGCCAGTACCGGTCGGAGTGGCGCCAATTAGGGAGGCCTATGTCCAGCAGTGGACTTTAAAAGGCTGTTAGATAGATAGAATTAATAAACTTAATATAGCATGTTATGACCGGGACTGTACCGGTTGACCTAACACTGTGCTCTAACCGCGTGCTCTCCGCCCTCTATCTCGAAAACGATTCAACGTATAAAAATTATTTGACACAAAAGTTGTAGGGAATTTAATTCTCTACAATATTGATGAAGATACAAATAGCGAAAACCTCATAGGAAATGAGATATTTGCAAAAAACCGATTTTTGTGACCTTTGTCCTCAAATTTTTAATAGACGCGGTCACCCTACCATATGCAGGTTTTGAGACCAGTTTTAGAATGCCAAAATACAACTTTATACAAAAAAATCAGCTGGGTATCTCTCATTCCGCAATTCTTACCTAATTTTGACTAAAATGACTGGGCTATTAATAGTAACAGGCCAAATACATACTTTAAATTATACATATAGGTAGGATAAATCACTGATTCATAAAGGCATCAATTATACAAACGCCCCAACTCAGAGTCACTAACGGTTACTTTAATCGCTCGTTAGTAAAGAATCACCATACAAATTCTGCACTACGGAGCGATTTAAGTAACCATTAGTGTGTTGTGTAGAGTTATCGTGATAATAATGAATGACTGAATCGCTCTATCGTTATGCGAATTTAAATGCAGCCTTAGATATGTGTGTGTGTGTGTTTGATATCATTTAAACATTGTAAATAATTACAAAACTGACACGAATTTAATTAATCAAATGTAATAATACAAGGTAAGGTACCTACATACCTACTACATAGTTAAGCTTAATACAGTTGTCAGCATACCGAAATCAAATTACAAAATAAAACCTTCCATGTAATTGCCATAATCTGCCCACATTTATGTTGTTTCCAGCAATTACTCTGTAAGTGGTTGTCGGGTAATTGCACCAACCATAAACTAACATAATGTCAAAATTATTTTCTAACCGCTGACAAAATAATAAGGCAAAGTCAACGTTAATAAGTTGCTATGCCCGGGCCCAAACAACAAATCTTGTCGCTTGTTTACTTGGATAGGTTTAAATAGCTGTGGCAGTATGCGGGTTACAAGTTACAATCCATCCATCCATCAGCCTGGTAGTAAGGAGTAATGTGTTGTAACTACTTGCAGTAGATTTTATCTGTTAATAAACATAAGAGGTCTGTGTTTTTTTATAATAAAAAAAATATTTTTAAGACTTTAATTACAAAAATGATTACAAAAATAATTATCCTCTTAAATACTGAAAGAGGAGCAAATAAATGAATAAATGTAGGGCTGCACGGGCTACACAAATTTACTAAAAAATATATTTTCTTGACTATAATTATTTATTCCTATACAAATCTTTACGTCATATACATATCTACCATCTGCAGGCGGAAAAGCTATTTTAATACTAAGTACCTATATACAATAATAATAAGTAATTAGCTTAGATATAGTTTAATATCTAAGCTAATTTTTAACCATCACAACTTAATATTTGCCTCTAATTCGCCTTGAATGTAGGTATAGACGATGAAATAATACACGAAAATGTGTTAAGTATCTTTTCTTTGTAGGAAAGTTAGGTAAAACCTACAAATTATATTCTATTGTCATAATAGTAGGTTATTTAAAAATATGTTACTGTCCCAACGCACATCGTAACACAAGCCATTTTAGCATCAGTAAGAAAGCAGTTAACATATTTCTAAAGATACTCTAATGAATAAGAATCCAGACGAGACATATTCTGTTCTTTTCAATAACATATCGAAAGGAAACATTTTATATTACCTAATTGTGATATCTAAAGTATCTGATCTATTACGTAATGTTGAAAATATTACGAAATGAAGGAATTCTCTCCTCTTTTGACCATACTAATACCTATTATAAAGAGGAAAGATTTGATTGTTTGTTTGCATTGAATAGACTCCGAAACTACTGAACCGATTTGAAAAATTCTTTCACTGTTGGGAAGCTATCCCCGAATGACATAGGCTATATTATATTTTCAAAAAATTAGGGATCCTTAATAAAACTCCAATAATTTAACCGAAGGTGTAAAAAAATAAGAAAACCGAAGCAATGCGAGGGCGGTTACTCGTAAGTGAAAAGCAGCATGCTAAAAAAATTTAATTGGAAAAAAAAGAACATCGGCTACGAACTGTACATTTTTTTTTTCTTCTTTTTCCTTAAATGCACATCTATACCAAACTAAACAGCTAAACTAAGAGCCATTTTATTTATTTCCATCGCACAAACTAAATTTCCCGCTAGTGCCGGCTCAAGATGGCCGCGACCCCATGTGTGCTTGTTATCCAGTCACTCTTTCTCGCATATTTCCCATTCGTTTTGACAACCGAATGGAACGAACGGTATAACAACGCTAATAGAAACTGCCGAATGATTTTTGTGCGTGTTCGAAGTATTTTGAAAATGGAAGTGTGGGAAAATCAAACGTATTTTTTTATTGCTAGTGTTGGCAGTTTGAGTAATATAATTTCCATTTTCCTAAAATATTTGAAATTAGGCCAAACGTAATTATTCAAGTTTTTACTTTGAAAATGTTTAAAATTAGTATCACAATTGATAAATGATGCTTGCAGTATTTATCCACTCGTCTTAAACATTAAATAATGAATGAATTTTCAGATCTACTTACTTACTAAGCAAAATCGCTAACAATAAGATAAAGTAACGATTCTTTATAGTTTTAATTTACACGATCATAATAATTTATTTTATTTTATTTACAAAATATTACTGGAATGGAATTACTGGAAGAATGAAAATACGTTTAGCCGTGATCATTATTCACAGAACTGAGTCTAAATAATATAATAAAAAAAAATGGTTGTCTGTAAAGTCGGTTTACGGACGGTAGTTTAACGTGACAACGTCATGACAAAGCTCCGCTCCACTCAACTACGATCGCCTACGGCTCGCCTACGGCATCGGCCTCTCTCTCGCTTTTGCCGCTCTCTCGCTCGCGGAACGCGACATTTTTTCATAGATGCGCCCGGCGCTCATCGTTTTAATAGACGTTATCACGTCAATAAGTCGCACAAAATACACGATGATTAAAGTTTAAAATCAGAAATAAATATTGTTTAACTATAATCAATTGTACAATCGTTTCTAATGAATCATAACTATCTTATTAGATGTTTCTCTGATTGCAGCGCGCAGTAGATATGATAAGCAATCAACTCTAGTTTGCAAAGTAAGGCAGATGTTGGAACGTCAATTGGCCTCAATTAGACAGGAGTTAGGTATATCTAATTAGACTACACCGCTACAGGTCTCCTTTATGACACTAAATTACTATGAAGTAAGTAGCATTGAGACTTTGTTTCATAGATTTGTGAGATTGTGACATAGTAAACGGAACAGAAGAGGACTTTTTATAAGGTAAATTAAGTATAATAAATAGTAATCCAATTAGTGTTAATTTTTGTTAACGTAGTTTTATTTGATTTAAATACAATTTTTACAGGTGAACGTAAGGATATAATAAAAAATAGCCTTTTAAACAATAATTACATATAATTTTTAATGCTTTTTTAAAGTTTAACATTAGCTTGTGACTTTGAAAACGATTTCAAATAACTGTCGTAGGTTTACTTACAAACCTTAAAACTTTTATGCAAGGAAATGTTTTACCAATTAATAAAAACTACCAGTAGGTATGATTTAAGACAACATACATTTTCTATTAAAAAATAAATTTACCAACACAATTATTAATATATCGCAAAATCGTATTGAAAATTTCCACTTGCTCCATTCTGCGATTCGCCACTCGCCGTATGTAGTGTTCCCCCATCGACATCTGAAGGGTTGCTTGTTAGTCACAATACGCAGCCACCGATCGTATGTGAAGGCGGAATTATTATTATTTACCGCACTGGAAATCCGCCGAGTCTTGCAAATTCATCGGATACGAATACCTTTATACGTATACGGTACGGATACGATTGCTTATTCGTTAAAAACTATTCGCCGGATGCCTGCTTGTTAAGCCGAGTTTGAATTCAAATATCGAACGTTTGGTAGGTACGCTTTGTATAGCTTAAATTATTACCCGGGTTATGAAAGAACGGTTTTTAGTTGAATGCGATTAAATTTTTAAGAATATTTATACTAGGTTGGGAATGTTGGGATATACCATCTGATAAGTAGATGTAACTAGTATAGAATAAGGTTTGACATGAAAAGCGACATTTAAAAAAAATATTTTCACAGATGTACAAAGTAGTTAGTATCAAAAAGTTTTATTTAATTATACATCATGAAGCTAATAACATAACCCAGTTGAACGATGTTAAATTGTTTAGAAAAATAAACAATATTTATTTTATCTGTGAAGCAGAGCCGTGATAATATGGTAAAATAATTATAGAGACATAGTATACATATAGAAGGTAGGTTATAGATATGTACCTAGCTACCTACCTATGAGTTTTAAGAAGTCAAAAATTATTTTTAATATTGTGTGATGGACAACAAAATGGTACCATAATAATACATATAATTATCCTCATTAGTTTTCATCAATTAAGTCTCCATCTGAACGCCTTAAAGTAACTTCACAAAGACCTCAATTAAACGTCTCCTTGCATGCGTGCCACAGATATCATTAGTCTTGATTTAATTACATCCTAATCCATTAATACTGATAATTGTCAATATATTATCATGATATAATCTAAGTTTATCGTATTATTAATATAGATTATCTTCGGAGACTTAGTCCGTCTCGACACTTAATGATAGGTATAAAATGTAGTTTGTTTACAACTTATTAGAATATTGGAAACGATTTTCAGTATAAACCAAGAGTCGATATCGTAAACATAAATCGATTCTCGTTAAAGATTGCGTTTAGAGCGCCTCTAGTGGATACGTTTTAAACTAAAATATGTTCAAATGCTTATTAAAATAAGTTAACATTGTACCGAATATCTATCAAAGCAAAGCCGCTGTTACTTATAATTACTAGTTATAAAGATTGTGATTGTGTTCATCATGAATCTGCCAGCTACCAATAGATTAAGTACCTACTCGTTGAAAGAAAAATCCCAAGTTAAATCGTAAATAGGTAGATAGGTACGTTGTTGCTTCTGATTAAGCGGTTGCGTACGACTAACTTTAGTCCAGTAGGTAGTAGTTTTATCAGCAAATAGTTTTCGTATCACAAACATAAATTTAATAATCGCCCAAATAATCTAATGGGACATACAATAAAGATAAAATATACCCTCCTTTCTTGTCCTGGACATGAACTATCCCAGTGCAAAGTTTTTTCAATCCGTACAACGGTTAGTTATTTTCTTTGAGAACATTATAAGCAAAAACCCTGATCGTCTTTGTCAATCTCCCTCCCTATTTAACTCAACGATTAAAATGAAAACCTTAATACCTAATCTCTTAATTGCCAACTGCATACAAAGTACAGCCACCCCAAACAGTTAACCCAGTAACCGACACTCAAATGTATACCTACGCAATTTAACCTTGACACAGCCCTAGTTAGTATGCACAGCCTTTCTTTTAAAATCTGATGTATTAATTTGCAATCTCTAACTCCAAGCGAAACCCGTCTTAAATACCGTGAAATAAGAATCAAAATTATTACAATCCATGTTACGGTACAATGTTATGGATTTGAAATTTTAGTGTAATACCCTTCTCTCACAAATTTCAAAATTACACTGAACTTCATTGTTTTAAAATTCAAAATCGTTCAACACGCTCCCTTCTTGAGACGTTTTAAATATAGAACAATAATTTAGCACGTGGTTCTTGTGACGACGTTCGCAATTTGAGTATAAATTAGAACACTTATCTCGTCGTGGTCTGATCTTGCGTCTCTTTTTATCTTCCACGCCCCTCATAATACCGTCTCCTTCATTCTCAATGTCGAGGAATAAGCGTAGGGGTGTCTGCTACGTCAGCATTTTGCTTTATCGATATTTCAAGATAGCACTCAAAATACTCCGAGGGGTAAGGCAGGCAGCTTATAAATTCTGAAATGATGAATGTGTTCAATCCCAGGATAGACTGTTTCATGAAAAACATGAATTATATTCATGTTTAATATAAATGGAATTTACGTTTTGTAGAAGCTCACTTAATCTGAGGTGTTTTACAATTTAAAAACTTAATACATTTAAACTGCAGTAGAATAACTGCATTGAATCAGATTAATATATCGACAGTCGATAATTCTATTGCCGGCGCGGGTCGGTCTCATATTTAATTTAGTCGCGGAAGCAACAGGTTATTAGCACAGAGCTTTCCCGCCTAACTTTCCGGGCGTTCACTTTAAATTCCTCTCCTTCCCTTTCTAATTGGATTGCTTTCTCCCTTGCCCGTGAATGAATGGAACTTGTTGCACGCGTAACTTTAACGAACATTGTTAAAGATGCGAATTTTAAATTTATGTCACTTCGCTCGCCCATAACTTTCGGGCCACGTACTTCGTAATCGATTCTGACTCGATTCGGCAGATACTCGTCTGACACTTTGAGCCAAATTTTCCGACACCCTTCACCGTTTACCCGTAAAACTTATTTTAGCGTAATTTTACACTTCGACGCGTTCCCATCGGCCGTTAAAATTAACATGCTTAATCACTTTCCGCTCATTAGTTCTATTGAACCCATACATTAAGGTTAGAAATTCCATTACATGGAAAGCAAAATAAAATTATACAATTTATACGTGAGTCTCATACAAAGGGACGTACACGAAGTGAAGCCTAACTAAAAGTTATTGCTTCGACACTCGCAATAACTCATTTTATGACAAATTGTTAGACGTACCTGTCTTCGTATCAAGATTCACATTTTGCTACGTAATACTCTTTTCGTTATACGTTGAGATAAAAAGAAATTTCTACAGTCACATGAAATGAAGCCCATAGCCCATACCGTATCTTACTCTCGAACCTACACGAATCTACATGCATAAATATATTCTATTCGCCACCCAATACATTTTATCTATGTTACCGTTGCCTTACTAGAATTTTTTTTTGGTTGAAAAGTCTTATAAGAATGGGGGGAGCAGATAATTTTGTGTTTATTGTGGTAGGAATAGAGCCGACAATAGAACGGCGCGACCTAGTCGGTTGTCGTCGACGTATTGTCCGCACGCTATCAAGTCTCACGAGGTATTCTCAAGGGGTGAGCGTAGTTCTCGTTCTTAGATATAAAGAAAGGTAGATACTTATGAAATTCGAAGGAAAAACCACCCTTCCCTATACTTATACAGCGCAGTCGATTCGGTTTTCGCTGAGGAAATTGTAGCGTAGTTTGAACGGGACATTCGCTCGCTGTACGCCGACTGAAGACGACGATTTTCTCGAATTTCCTTCGGGACGCGTCTCCGGTTTCCAAATTTGAATTTTATATTTCTTTTTTCTTTTATCTGTGCTCTCGTACATGATTGAAGCGGGACTCTTGTTAGACATTTTGCTTTTTCCCTTTTGTTTTTATGTTTTGTGACGATAAAATACGATTCGCGCCGCGATAAAAGAAACTTCCAAACTTTGGTGGCAGCTTCGGACACGGTAAGAATCTTTTTTAATTACGGTTATGTATATGTAACTGGCCGGTATTCACCAGATGTAGTGAACTATTCCCCAGAATTCTTCAGGAGGAGAGCTGCGAAATAACAAAATTTTCAATAACTTTTGTCTGTTTCAAGTAAATAATATGGTTATCTATCATTTTAAGATACTTTCGTTACAGCTATTGAACGTCATACCAAACGTTTAAAATTAAACAAACAAATTGCTTCAAAACCAATTAACAAGTTTCCATTTTCTTTATCATTTCAAATAGGTCTACGCTCTATTGTTAAAACTAGCTCAATTGTTTTTTTTTTATAGGTGATTAACTATTAAGTTAAATTGATGGTAATGACGACGATGATAACTCCATTTCAAACGATGGAATACCCACGCATTAGAACTAGGTATAGGTATAACATGTTCATACATTGCATTTCTATATTGTTGTAAAGTTATTTAAATAAGTAATGACTAATAATATAATAAAACAAATTTAAAGACTGTGCAACTAATTAAAACACATTTATTAAACAAATATTTACTATCGAATGAACGGTTACCGAGTTGGCCATAGCGGCCCTATTGGCCCAATTAACAACCTTTACAGCTTCATTGATTGTATTAGAATTAGGTAACCCGAAATCAGAAAAAAACTACCAACCCAATCCGTGAGCAATTAATTGAAATTAATAAGTGCATTGATGAATAATATTTATCTACGTCGGTCACTGGAACTCAGATTATATGGTTATCATGATAATAACACGGTATCTAGAGATTGTCATCTCAAAGGGCGGATACTGTGACATTATTTTGTGACAGTTAGACTGATACTGATGTATTAGCTAGGTTGCTATTATTTGCAACTGCTAGATATATAGGTACAATTACAAACCTATTTACCTATTAGACGACCCGTGTGGCGCAATGGTTACCATGCCGTATCGCCACACCGAGGGTCCTGGGTTCGATTCCCAGTGAGGCGGAAGTTTGAATGATGAGTTTGAATTTCTGTTCTCGGTCTGGGTGAGAATGTCCTTGTCTTGTGTGTTGTCCATGGCACCCACGACACAGGGAATCCTAGTGTGGGGCTATGAGTGTGAAGCGTTATTTATTATTATTATTTATTTATTTATTTAGGTACATTATATTATAGGTACTAATATTAGCAATCAGCGATTATATGGCATACATTATATGATACGAGTGTAACTACATTACATGGTTCGCCTTACCAAAACTTAGTTTAAACTTTTTCTTTAAGTAATTCTTAAAACCTGGAAATGAATATCGTGAAGAAAGCTGCTTCAATAACTATGCCTTAACTAGTTTTGAGTAACGAATAACACATACGATATTAGGTATAGCATTTTTTTAAATTAGTTACTTACAAATTATAATGATTGATAATGATAATTTTCTCAAGCTATTACTAATGGATTCAAATGGAGTACGAATTTGCTAGTACCTACCATCAATTATGCTACTCCAATGAAGATATATTCATAAAAAATACTTATGTATAATCCGCTTAACGTAACAGTACAAAAAATTACCACAAAGACTGAATAATGCCAATAATGTCACAAACATAATAGTACCTACTTGTGACAAATATTTCCCAGTAATTTAACGTGAAAACTCGTTATACATTAGATTGTTATCTATAGATAAAAGGATATTGTCCATCTTAATAGCAAAGTATTCATTTAGTATGTAATAGGTAGTTAATTTTCGCTATCGTTTAAAATCAATACCTTTGTAAATCTATTGGATGGTAATGACAATCGCAAAAAAATTAAAGATAAAAGTACGCAAGCGTGATAATGACATTCTGTATCATTTTACAGATAATTTTTCAGGTTGTAAATATTAATACTAATATTTTTACACTACTGAAAAATTTTACAGATGATTAGGTAGTAGGGCAAAGAGTTCGTAGTGATTCAGTCTTTGTTTTCTCATAAAACTTATAAATAGTAACCGCCCTCGTTCTAAGAACAAGAGTTAGACATAGTTTTATCGAGTTAGACATATTTGACGACCCTGTAGCCTAGTTGGTAGCGACCCTGCCTGCGAAGCGAAGGGTCCCGGGTTTGATTTGCGGCCGAGGCAGATATTTATATAATGTGACTCGAGTCATGGGTGTTATTGGGATGTGTTAAATGTGTCGTCCATGCCATCCGCGACACAGATAAAAACCTACTACGGGGGTATTGTAAGCGTTTATTTATTTATATCGGAAAAAATATTTATAAATGGGACTTGTCATTATTCTTATTAATTGTTATTTCGTAAACGTTTCGTGATTTTTTAAATCCTAAAATCTAAATACTATTTATGATTCCAAGCTTACTATTGGCGTTGATCAATGCCATTATTGCAAATTAGAGCCAAGGCCATTCATTATTGGGCCACCTATTTTATTTTAAAATAAATCTTCAATTGTTAATCTTCATCCGAACTCAGTCTACGCGAGACTAAACAATATTTACCTCATAAAAAGACGATATTTTTTATTTTTCCGTTTAAGCTCCAATATCAATCAATATCAGCCATGATGCACCAGTGATGGGGTGAACGACACGTAATTTATGTACCTACTGTAATAGTTTAACCCACCCTCGTACAACCCTCCAACGCACCTATATACGAACTTACGAAGGGACGAATCGATAAACCAAGATCTTTCTTTGGATCGTTTTTGGACTATATCCTATTATTACACTATTATAAGTAAAACCACTAGTTTTTTGGGCTATTAATAAATATGAATTAAGCCGTTTTAGTAGTTCATAAATTATGAAAAAATATGTGGTAGAATATTTTAGGAAAAAGTAATATTTTTTTAAATTTTCCTTTAACTAAACAATGAAACAAATAATATTTTTAAAACAAAATAAAAAGATAATGTTAACCCGTTCGTTGCTGCTGGTTGAAATGACTCATGATATAATCTAAATTTTACGAACAAAAAATATCCGACTTCAAAGTCTCAAAAACTACTTGTCAGATCTCATTCAAATTTATGTCGGACTATATGACAAGCACCTGCTTTCGATTAAAAAAAGAATCATCGAAATCGGTTGGCGTGATATTGAGTTATTCGTCAATTTGTCGCGCACATCTTAACAGAAATTTACGACTTATGTGGTTTTGTCGTGGATTCCATTGTCAGATCTCAATAAAATTTATATGGGACCACATGACAGCCACCAGCTTTCGATTAAAAAAAGAATCATCAAAATCGGTTCGCCCAGTCCAAAGTTCTGAGGTAACAAACATAAAAAAAAAAAAAAATACAGTCGAATTGAGAACCTCCTCCTTTTTTTTGAAGTCAGTTAAAAATAAAAGACAAAGAAGGAAATTGGAACATCTGAGAACTTCAATAATATAATGATACTTGATTATCAAATAATTATAAAGAAATTGCATGTGGGGGACACTAAACTACTTATTATATTATTTTATACCTCATCGATTAATGGCTTCATATTGTCCTTGTGTAATTAATTATAAAATCAATAAGACCACGGGTTCATATCTGCTAATGTATCACCGTTAAACGCAATATATTTAACGTAAACGCAATACGACTATCACAAGAAACTTGTATTTAATTATATAAAACAACTCTCCATCGATATTTTTTACCCGAGTCAGGTAATTTATAGCATGACCAAAGGAGGAATCGGACGCCGAGCTATTTATTTAACGGTGAAGACTCGCCTCGTAAAATTTTATTTTGTTGTTTGTATTTAAAAGATGCCTAATAAAGAACACGCTTAATCGACTATGATCGCTACCGTCGATTATCCAATCCTGCGTTTTTTCGACTTTTAAATTACTTACATGTGATTAGTAAATTTGAATTTCGAATTTATTGTTCGCCCGATTACAACTATTTTATGGCGGTTTGGGGTAATTGTTAATGGCAGCGAACGGCAATTTGCCCGATATTACCATTTTAATTTGACGTTTTGGATGGGTTCGGCTTGTGTTACGTTAATTATTGCGTTTTATTGCACAATATTCATCTATGGTTATTGTGTTGTAAATTAAATTGTTTTGTGGTTCCCTAAAAGACTTCGTATAACGATTCGATAACATCGTAAAATAATATTCATTTAATCATTCCACATTCAGAAATAAAAGGTATTTTTATATTTCCAGCGCTCGAGTAGTTACACATGTAAAACTAGCGTCACTCTGTTATAGGATTCGGGGGTAATAATATTACGAAACCCCACCCCCAAGTTGTCAATCGATCAAACATGTGCAAACAGTATAGGGACGAGTCGAATTTCTAATAAGCCTAACTTCAATTTTACCGGCGATGAGAACCGTACCCTATCCTATTGTCACAAGACTGCTATTGCAGTAGCCGTTTTATTTGTAAGTTAGTGTATTTGAACTGTTTGCAATTTAGACATATTTCTCTTATACATAGGAGACATAGGAGTGATGGAAAATGTATTGACAAATATATCGAGTTACCGTTTCCATTAAGATATTGTTTATTCCAATTTATAAAGTCTGGAGACTGTTTGAGTAATGTTACTCGCATACAATGCATTTGATGAACCGATGAGTTATAGAGGCGTATTTCAACGATTGTTACATTTCCTAATAATGTAGGAATTTGGTGTTATGAACTTCCATGTATTTGACCAATTACCTCTAGGTAATTCCTTTGTCGGCTATTTGCGTAAAAGTTCTTTCTTCTCTCTTAATAAATACCCAACCAATGTTATTGGTAATTAGAGTTACATATTCAACGCGTTTTTGCTTTTAATTGACATAGAAGATATGTTATTGCTTTTTGATTACCCTATTAAGGTTACTTTAATGGTATTTAGACGATGCGCTAAACACGTACTTTTATTCTGTAGCGGCACTTACCTACAATATTATCAACTAATTAACAACGCAAAAGAAAATGTTTTCCGTGAAAATTAGTTGACGATATTGTAGGTAAGTGCCGCTACAAATCTATTAACGCAATAGTAATATTGAGAGCAATTTTAACAAAACTTTTTGTGTAGCTTACAGCTTTCTAATTAGCATTGATAACTGCAAAATTTTCTATTAGAAAAATCATGTTCTTAGGTCTAGGCTTTTAAATATTTGCACATTAACAATGAGTAACTTCTAACTTAAGTACATTGGCGTAGAGTTAATTATGTTATTCAAATTAGTTTTAGTATTAAAAGGATTCTCACAGTTTCATTCTAACACCACTTAATGTGTCTACTCTAAGCAAGTGCTAAAAGGCACTTTGCGGAAACATTAAACACCGGTGGTACAAACCTCACGACATTTATCTAAATATAATTATACAATATTGTATATAAGCTAAAGGAGACTCACCGCTGATTAAACAAAACATCTCAGAAATTGACGACCCGATTTGGCAGGGATATACATAGATTATGTTAAGGAGACGTCAGCTAAGAACGGATTTTTGGAAATTCCTCCCCTAAGGGGTAAAAATAGGGATTGGACGATTTAGAAGTCAGTTTCATACACACCAACTTCGTCAGTTTTGGAGTTATAAATATGAAAATTCATATATAAGTTTACTGTTATGAACAAAAGTTAACATTTACAATTTTTTTCGGAAAATCACCTTAAAGGGTTAATTTATTGGATGGAACTTCGTACGCAACTTCGTGGTTTTTGAAATCATTTCATGAAGATTTACTTAATAGCTCAATATCAGAAACAAAATTTAACATTAATGCGTTTATTTGGAAAATCATTCCCTGAAGGGTTAATTAAGGGGGTGCAAGTTATTATGGCTACTTCGTCAGTTTTTAAGTAAAAAGGGTGCTTTGTGTACCTATAGTTAGACTTATAGTTAGAAACAAAAATTAGCTGTAACAGGTTTTTTTTTTTTAATTAATTCCCAAGGGACAAACCTAAGAGTTGTAAGTTTGTATGCGTCATTTTCGAACTCAGAAATGTGAAAATAAATATGCAAGCCTATATTTAGGAACATAACATACCTACCTAATTGTAACACGGAGAGAGGGAGAGGAGATACGTACACACAAACTATATCACCTGTACCAATTGTAATGATCTCTGATTTGTTAAACCAATCAAAACTATAAAAGTATCACTACATACATTGATTGTTAGGCGATACTAAGTTCGCCGGGTCAGCTAGTAGTCTTTAAATGTGATTAAACTATCAAGATTATATCTTGTCTCTAAAGCCCTCCATCACAAACTTGTTTATTATTACGCCTTTTCTTTAGCAGTTGTTTTTTTCCAAATGATAAAGCACCTTTTCGAAACGATGATAGAAAGAAATAAATACGTCTATAAGTGACAAATAGATACCAATGCCATTAACATTTGAATATTTTTAACATAATATATCTCATTTACAACGTTTTCTTCTTGTTTACAACATAATCACATAATTTAGACATTGCCCATAACCCGTTCATCATGAGTCATGAGTCATGACACAAAAGACGTTCCATCTATGTCCAATATCTGGCTTTGGATGATGTTTCTAAAACTATAATTTACTCATACGTTAAAAAGAAACTGTTAATGTTTAAACGGTAAAAGAATTTCGATATACTCGTATAAAGGTACTTCCCGTGCATGTTTTGTAATTTTTAATGTATGCAAATTACATTTATTGTAATAATTAATCAATTGATTCTAATATAATGCTACACACGTAATTAATTATAATTAATCAATCAATAGTCACGTGAAACATACCATTTAAGGAAAGTGTTTATGCATGCCACTGTTATAGGACACTGGTATATATATTGTATTATTATTTATAAACTGTGACCGTAGAGTTAATATTGTTGCTTTTTAACTTACGTCGTTTTTCCCTTGAAACCTTTCATTCCGTGTCACTATTTGTAATTAAGTATTTGTGAACAGTTGTATTCTGTTATGCTTTTCTATATCAATGTGAACTATTTGTAGTCATAAGTGGATACAAAAACCTAAATAATAGTATTTCCCGCTCTTCTCCAATCGTTTCTATCCTTCCACTGATTGTAACGCCATCTATTAGATGGGCGTGCACTATTTTTACCTACACAGTCTCTCCGTCGTCTAACAAAATTCACCATCTTTGTAACACGATTTTCTGAACTACACTAATCCCACTAAATAACTAAAAAAACTTAGTCACACCAAACACGTCCAAACACCGTTGTTGAACAATTTTGAATGCCACTAAAAGTGTCCTGACCTCTGTATCTTTGAAAGTGAATAAATTATTACCATTTTTTGCCCCCCGGCCGTTAAAGGGTTAACTATTTCTATAGGAACTTATGGGTCGTGAATTTGCATATAATTTTTAGTTTATTATTTATCTGTGAGGGGTCCTTTTGTTATGGTAACGTTTTCAAGGTTGATGAATTGGCCGTATTAATAAGGATTACGTAGGTTTGTTCGGTGTATGGGTTGTCGTTTGTATACGTATAGATTCCATGTGTTCCTGTGTAAGCATTGCAACACCTTGTGTCAACGGTGATATAACTTCTAGGTCAGACTCCTAGAGGAGACAGTCTTAAAGATATTTGAGACCTTGTCGGCTCTTATCTTTTAGATTTCAGAAACTTTGCTGAGTTACTTTGGCTTTACGGAATGGTGGATGTCATGTTAAAGGTTAGCTCACTAGCAACCCACCTTTGCCTAGGTACCTCAGTCTTAATTCCTGTGACAAACATGTTTGACACTAAATGAGACAATGTGAATAATGGCAATGTGAGCTCACAGTTTTCTTCTCATGAATGCTTTAGTTTTTTGTAGAAATGTACTATACTTCCCAAACATATTCACAACATTATTCAACCGGCAACAAATATTAATAATAAAACTGATATGATCACGTTTCTTATTATCTATGATATTAATATTCGTGACCACAATGTGTCCGATGAACCGGAAGTTGGATCTTTTGTAATAGACGCTCAAACCCTTCTGGTGTTCTTGCATGGGAAGCCATTTGGTTCTATTCATTTTGACCCCTTTATCTCATGGTGAATCTTGGAACCTGTCTTATAGATGAGTAACGTACGATAAAATGCAAGCGATAGAATAACGTCTATTAAAATAATTACTACAATTTAACGCCCCAAATCAGTGTCACTAGCGGTTACTTAAATCGCTCCTTAGCACAGAATTTGTATGGTGATTCATTACTAAGGAATGATTTAAGTAACCGTTAGTGACTCTGAGTTTGGGCGTAAAACTATTAAGGTTACGCGTTTAGTGGCTAATTGAAAGCTAGACTAGTTAATCATATACCATCTACGACAAATCCAAAGAGTAGGTATTTGACAAACTCTTCTAATCTAATCAAATCTAGAGTTCATTTACCAGCCAGGAGTTTTATGTGACCGTTGAATGTTTGTTCTAGGGCCCTTGATTCGTTGTGCCCTCATTTCTCCATGCTACCCGCGGCACAAGAAATTCTTGTGCGGTGGTAAGGCAGCTAGTTCGATCATTAATTGCTCAACATCGCTAGTCGCTTGGTGTCAGGCATTTTGAGTGAAGCAATCTGGTGAAAGACCATAAAATACTTACTCATTCATTACTGTTCCTTCCACACAGTTGTATTTTATCTATCCCACATAGTTTTAAAACCTTAATATCTATGTATGTACCTACCATAAACATCTCTCACCAAAGTACCGAGTAACAAGTTAACGCAAATATTTGCAACCAATACACACTTCACGAACAATGGCCGTTAACAATCATCGCTGTATCGATCAAATATTGGTTATTAAAAAAAACTAACAAAAAAACCACTACGAACACGTACCGCTAACAAAACAAACATTTCACGCTACAGAAAAAAATATTCACAATGAGGGCCTTCCTATTGTACGGAATTTGACTAACCTTTGTTTAAAATGCTGATTTATAGGCTATTAAACCCTTTCTACTAATGTATGGATAGATAAATTTATGCGTATTATTCGTTATAAAATGCTGGTAATATTTTATCTATGGCGTGTAATGTTGTGCAGGGGTGCGCAAGCGACGTTGGGATGTCGATTTTTGACTTGAGTTCAGGTATGACGTTCAAAGGTGATATTAAAATTGTAATACATATGATATTATAACTTTATAATTCTGTAATATTATAATTATAACACTATGCTATTATAAGCTAGTGTTTGTAATAGTTACAGGTTCAAGCAATAGGTATATTCGTGAGCATCGTATACCTACTTCGTTTTTTAGGCGACTCTAGGTAAACAATCTTGGCGCTGTTTGTTAAATATTATTTTTAATTACTTACTTAAAAAAATAATGAAATGCATAACATATATTAAATGTGCCTACTATAATTTTTAATTTATTACGTCTTGATAACTTGTTTATTGATAACGTTTAGTTCTTTAAATGTTGTTAATCCCTTACTTACTACGGAAGCGCCTTCGTTTTTTACCAGCCATTTTGAAATGTAAGTGCCATTAAATTGTTTTTGTCATAGTTCCGTATTCCATCGGGTGTTTTATAATTATCTAGCTAAGGGTAGATTTAATATAGAAAGGTGTTTCATCGCAGTTTAAAAAAATATTTGCGACCTACGAAAAGGTTTCGGTAATGTTAAGTTACCTTCTGTTTCTACATTTAGGTACCTAAAAATAGTAATGCCCATAAAGAATTTTAAAAAAGGAATAAAAATCAAATAAACAAAATTAAAAGTGACTCCATGCCTTACTTCCAAACTCGAAGCAAACAACTTTCGCCTATCTCCCAACGAAAAAGAAAAAACTAACATCCTTGAACTGGGTAAATCGCGTGAGAAAAAAGTAATTTCATTCATAAAACCATTTTCTTAGAAGCAAGTGCGCGAGTTCGTATAGCGCTGTCTCGCTCTGGTCTACTCATTTTTAATGCACTTTCGCTCAAGTGTTCTTTTATACCTCTTTTAAGACTTGCAGGAAGGATGTGTTTAACTTTTTTCTTTTTAAACGCGTGCGAATTTTCACTTTTACAGCAACAACGGCCGCGGGTTATTGTCAAACATTTTAAGGCGAAAAGTTTTGCCGTTGGAATTTTAAAAGAAAGTAAACGGTTTTGCATTAAAAGACGTTTATCTGTTTTAATTTTGAATCATAATAGATATAAAGTCATTCAAAAATATATTTGCATAACATATTAATGCTACTGGCGCTTAACATAAAAAATAAAAAATGCCCTGAAAGCCGTTACGAACATGGTCCAAATTCAAACTTACAGAACATTAGTCGCATCAAGCACAGCCAATAAACTCCTATTTAAATAAACCAATCAGTTGTAACGATTTTTGAATTTGGATCGCGGATCGAACTAATCCTTTGAGTGGCTCTTGAGGCAAAGGGAACATCGCGTTCTGCCTATTGTGCCGGTATAATTTATTGTCACTGCTGATGTTATTCTACATGTTACGTTCTTGGGGTTACAATGTTTGCAATGCACTTTGACTGACACGGTGGCAATAATTAGAACTAGCGCAGTCACAGTGTTAAAATATACATAGATGTAAAGTGTGACTGATATCGACTTACATATTAAATGATAATAATAAGAGATAACGATTGATGGAGGTAAAATAATATTTTATTTCATTAAGAACATAAATGTAAAATGAGAGCCAAGTTAAAAAAAGAATTGAGATCTAAATGGGTGCCAAGTTCTGTGTAGAAAATCCTAAAATTTTAGTCACAACAACATGTAATTCAAGCTCTACATTTGACTTGGCTAGTTTTCAATTACCTACAGGCTATATTATATTTGTATATTATATAATTATCTTCATTAAGTCTGTTAGGTTAATAAAATACCTATGTTACTTTCCTAAGATTTGGTTTGTTGGTACTTTGGTAGCTAATAAATGAAAACTACCCAAGTCAAATGTAGAGCTTGAATTACATGCTGTTGTGACTAAAATTTTAGGATTTCCATAAATGTGCCAAATCTCATGTATGTAGGTTAAAAATATCTTGTGATACATCATACACAACAGAAAAAATTTTTGTACTTTACTTTATAGACTCTGAAACCATCCAACCGATATGCCTCATAGTGGTTTCATTTGAAAGGCAATAATCCGAATGTGGTTTGAGACTACTAAAACAAAGCATTGGGCACATTCGATCCATTGATAAAATCAATTTTCCGCTTTTCCCATACAAAAATTTGAAGATAATAATTATGTGAAGATGGCGCATAGTAGTAGTAGTATCAAAGTAGTCCACCGTGCGTGCTGAGCGGGCACAGGTTCGACTCCCGTCCGGGTGAATATTTAAGATAAAATTTTGTTTTCTGATTGTAAAAAATTTTTAATGTCTCACTGAATCTATGCCACCCGTAGAAGTCCTTTTACGGGGTATGAATCTGAATGTTTTATTTTTCCAAACAATTATTGAAAACTGAAGTCCCACACAGTAAACAAAACTTCAAGTCCTTACTATGACATCATTACGCGACTGCGGAACAGAACTAACTTACCATCCTAATAACCCGACATGCGAAGTAGTTAAGGCTAAAAGTTTTTCATAAAATAACTCCACAGCCAAGAGTTCGTAGCCAAGTTTCGTTTAAAGAGGTTATAAATAAAATAAGATATTCACAGCCGTTGGATGCGCAACTTATGACTGTGTAAGTTCAGAAACCACTCCAGAAGTTGGGAAGAACTTTTACCAACAATATATTTGTCTGGGAATGGACCGTATGTCGGTTAGGTGGTGATCTCATTGGAGCGGAGCGGGTTGTAGGGGGGTAGGTACAAAACGATACCTATTAGGTTGTCGTAACTATATTTCAGTACATTTGTTTCATATCTCATTGTTTATAGATTATATTATAATTTACTGTTATCAACAAGTTGTTATTTTAACCAATAAACCACCTATTAAAGAATCATTAACCTTCAAAAAACTCCCAAACATAGAGGATTCCAATCCACTAAATCATCCTCAGCCTTATCGCATATCAATATAGACTAGAAAGCATGATGTTTTATAAGTCTAGAAATTACGGCTAAAAGTAATACTCTCTTTAAATTCGTATTTTTTATCCAAAGAACATTAGAATAGTAAAGTAATATAAAAACTACAATAACGATAGTGAGTACTAAATCGCTGTCGCTTATCCAGTACTAACCCCTAGTGTTTAAGAAAAAATGTTACTAACACTTTATTGGCTGATAATGCCTGAAATAAAGATTTATTATTATTATTATTATTATCGCTCCGCCTATCACAGAGCGAGGGCGTAATAAAACCAAACGGAGTGGCTACAATCCGTACTACTATAGATCTATATACTGTGGTACTACTTCGCACTTCGACTGAACATTATAAAATGTTGTTATGGCTCTAGTATTGCTCGTTGAAAATTATGGACCAAATTGTATTCGTCCATACGGTTTTAGTCGAACTTCACTAAGTATGCTTAGCTTCAACCCGTTAATGGCCCATTAGTGAGCACGGGTCTCTCTCCTTTAGGAGCCCTGGAGCATACTCCACCACGATGCTCCAGTGTGGAATGGTAGTGGGGTTAGTAGCTAACCCGAGTGTCGGAAGTTTTCATGCCGTCCGATGGCCCCCGACATGGCTTAACGACTGTTATATTTAAGTACCGACAAAAAAGCTACTGAAACTCATAGAATTAATATTACTAGCGTATAGAAGGGACACCGCGAACATCGGGTTCGGGGGTGTGCATTGCAGCCGGCCGGCTGCATTTCATTCTGTCACTCAGCTGTCACTCGGCTGCGCTCATTGCGGCCGCATGTCAAAATTGTTTACGAAAAAACTCAAAAAAATGCCGTCGTGCGTAATAAGAATGTGTCACAATTGCACGACAAAAAACAAAAAAGATAGTGGTATCACTTATCATAGGTAAGAAAACAAAATATTAACTTAAATCAACTAAAACGAATTTAATTAAATTATTGTGCAATGTTCCCGCCATTTCTGAATGAAAAAATCATAAGGAGCGTTTGAACTTGGCAAGCCACTAGCGTGTTAATGGACTAATTAAGCTTGCCGACGCGACGCTTGTGACCAGTTTAAAGTATTGGATTTTTTGACACGAATCAATGGTAATTACGTTTGAAATCGTTTAAACGCTTTTGCACGTTAAATAAAGTTGGAGTAAGAGCTTGTAAAGATTTGGAATCAGTGACTGCTTGTCTTGGTTCGACAAGTGTCATATACAAAGTTACTCTATGGCAAGTGTGCAAACGAGGCTTCTAGTTTGAAAAGAGAACGGAGGGCAAGCCGGCGGTGGAACACACATTTTGTTTGAGATAGCTTCTCTATGTATTACCTCAATGCTGAAACCCGACAGAATGGTCATTATAGGAGTTTTTGTTTGTTAATGAGTAAGTACTTCCAAATTCCAATGCATTGTTGTTTTACTTTAAATTACTTTGTTTAGAGGTATTTGAACGCACGTAGAAGTTGTTGTTTTTAAAAAATGTGAACTTAATTTCGCTAATTAGGTACTCTAACACCCCAAGAATCACCACACAAATTCTGTGCTCAAGAGTGATTTAATTTAAGTAACCGTTAGTAACTCTGAGTTGGGGGGCATCTGTATTAAATATTGTTCGTTGCACCATAATAATTTGCTTTTGCGCTATTGTAAAGTACTTACGATAAAATCCTGATTTCTTCTTGACTAAGCTTTCCAGTTTATGTCGACATGTTACAAGCATTCAAATGGTAAATCATAGCAGAGTTACGCCGATCTAAGAATAAATTTACATTACTAAGGAATTAGCTATATATTCGTACCGGGATTGCTTCTATGTATTTGGTAATCAGTAACTTGTAATAAGTTCAATAAAGTGTAATTGTAATACGTTGTCCGAGTGGGAACGGAGTCCCGATCCCAGCAGTGGTATTGAAAGTTAAGATTTCAGAAGGTTTCTTATAAGAAATTTCAAATATCTATAGGTAGTTTTCATGACGCCGAGCGACGTTCTTCCAACGCGACGTTACGTTGGAACCGTCTCAAAGAATCCACTTTCGTCTGCCGACATTTGACAACGCAGCCCGCCGTATGCGAGTAACATATTATCTATCAGAGAATAGACGAAAGGAATGGAGTCGCTTCTATATTTTCTACACAGGTATTGGATCGCTAATTTTTTTAGATACTTTAAGTATAATACTTTCGGGTCGCATTTTAACTTAGTATCTTTTTAAATTCCATTAAATTATTCATTGTTATTAATTTTATTACAACACAAGTAGGTCGCTCAGTGGAAGCCTTCTACTGCTGAGACCTTTTACCTATGATTTACTTTACCTATCATTTTCTGCCGTTTATAGTATGCATAACATAGATACAAATATTCAGTCAAAGTATCCTTCTTAGGAAATACGTTTTGCAATTTTTGCCCATGTACACAAAAAAACGTTCACAAAAAGTTCAAAAGATTCATGCGTAATTCATGCGATAGAGCCGACTCTACAGTTTTCTTGTTCCAACGTATGACACATGTGCGCCATAAAGCGAGTGAGTATTGATCTCAAGCTCCTTATTTCCTTTTGTGAGATAGTGTACGAGACATGTATCATTTATCTCGATAATATGTACCCAAATATATAGCCATGAGGGCCATAGATAATAATCTGATACAAGAAACGCGATTCGAAGATATTATATTACAAATGAAGCAATGTGTTTAGACTGACTTTACATAAAAAAAGGTTTTCTGTCACGGATTTTGATAAATAGTCCAGTGCCGATAGCTCTGAAAACGGTAAAAAAGTGGAAGAAAATTGATTGAAAAGAAGTTTTAAGTTTATAAAAAAAAATTAAAACTCAGCTAAAATGGCTTAACTGGCCAGTCACAGCTACTTGCTTTAAAAAAAATAACCCGATAAACCATCGACTAAACCAGTTCCCTACTTCCGTCGTACCGTAGTCTAGGAACGCTTCGTTAGGCAAAATACTAGTAAACAATGTGATAAATCTACAGATATGCTATCGACGATCTGTGGCTAACGATTCCAGTTTCAAATCTGTTATCGTACGCCACATCTCAGTCAGCTGATCCTAAAATATTATTCTTATCTTCATGAGATACTACTGAGGCTTTCTACTAATGCCTTAAAATGGGTATGACTCGCTAAAAATGAATTGCCAAGTAGAAATGACTCATTGACAGTATGCTGGTTGTATATTTTAAACCAGCAGCTGGTTTTAAAAATGGCAGGAGCAGCAATTTGGTAAACGTTGCCAATTTATCATCAAATGACAATTATAGTAAGTAAAATAAAATTAACGTTAGCAAACATAAAAATAATAATTTATGCTTAGTGTAGGACCGCGTCGCCGCTGGTGTGACGACATCGTGGAGGTCGCTGGCAACGCCTGGACCAGGCTTGCACGCGATAGGTTTGCTTGGCAAGAGATGGAGGAGGCCTTTACCCGAAAATGGGTTCCCAAAATGAAATAATATATATACCATTCAATACCTACCTGAATTTGAAATATTAAGTTGTATTAATAAGTAATAATAATTTGAATTAATAAATATAATTAAGATAATTATTGTTGTGACATAAGTACGAAGATAAATAATTGTAATTTAATTTATTTCATGATGTTTAATAATTCAAGTCAATGATAAATGTATGCTATTTAATTTTATTTAATGTAATTTGTATGTTTTGGGCAAATAAAGGCTTATATTATTATTATTGTAGGACATTATACGAAAAAGGTGTCAATCATTGGGGGGGTGTCAACAATAGTAGACTTTGTAGATTTTAGAAAGCCTTCTTTTGCATCTCTCTCCTTCTTCATTTCAATCTTATTCAATTCTATTCAGTGAACATTATATAAAAAATCATATTTTTGGTTATTAGGTACCGCTAAGTAACTGCCAGTTTTCTCCTTTTTTCTTCTTTTACGCTAAACTTAAAAGAAACCCTCTCTACATAAACTTAACTTTTCATAACTCCGCGAGTAGAAATTACAAAATAACAGTTGTTATAAAACGCATACTCTCAAGATACAACGTTATTAATATTGTCGATAAACGTACCTATCGCGTGTCGTCAATATATTTTCCGAAGAGCCGTTGCACTTCGCGCCAAGAAATTACATCAAACTTGGCCCGGGCGATAGCCACAAAGTACGCGGTGGAACCAATAAACGCGTTGTCATCTCGCTCTGATTGATCTTTATTTTATGCGCCAAACTATCTATCGTGCTCGCTCGCACACTCTATGGAGCTCTGCCAACGAATATATTTTCCGCGATGCGGTGTAGAAAATGTGGCGTTTCCGTTTTTATTTGAATACAGAATGTAGGAGTGATAATGATGGTACGAATCGAGATCATAATAGTTAATCTTAACGTTTTATAGACTCACAATCTCACAGCATCAGCGCAATTAGTAATCGTCTTTACGAAAACCAGTTTGAAGTCATGAAGTTTGCATTACTGACCACGGGTCTCTCCTCTTGAGGAGTCTTAGAGCATAATAAACCACACGCATCGAGTACGGATATGGTGGAGATTGCATTTAAAATTCTAATCATACCAAATGTCTATTTTTTGAAACAACTAGAACCTATCCCAGATTTTATCAGACCTTTCAGAAGAGGGATCTAATAAGTACGTACTTAATAATGGCAAAATCAGCTTTAAACCGCCCTTGCAAAAGGGTTATGTTTATTCAGCAGAATGTACTTAATTTGTTTATAACTCATTGCATGAGTATTTACTTAATAATAATTATAATCTACTTACCTACTTTAAGATAAATAAGTCGAAGAAGAAGAAGAAGAAGATACCTATTTCCATTACCTCTATCCTCCATGATTTCCAAAAAGAAAATTAGTAGGTAATTAATTTTAGGTAAGTCAACTCAAAAGATTTTGAACCAAGCCAAAAAACAACCTGTATTCTTCAAAAAAATAAATATATTAATTTGCTCTTTCCATAATACTTTCTGAGAATTTATTATGTTTTTCCATTCCACATGACAAAAATATAATACAGGGTGTGCGGCTGACGGCGCGGCGAAGGATTTATGAAGTTTCCCCTTTGCCGGTCGCTACTGCTATATCCCGCGATGCCACGCATCTTGTGCGCTAGGCTTAGGAAACAGAATAATACCACACCTTAGTATCTTGAATAGCTTGTATTTTACTATAATAAATAAAATAAATTACAGTAATTTTTTTAGTCGGGCTTTATTTCTAAACAATCTTGCAGTATTATTTTTCATAATTTGTAATTGAAAAGACAGACACAAATTGAAAATAATTCAAAGATAAATAGTTTAATGCCAAAACTAATTTCTGTTTAGTGTTAATTATTTTTATAAACTTATTAAAATTATTATTTCAATAAAAAATTGTGATAAAATAAATAGGACCTCTAAAAAAAACTTAAAAAAATCTAACTTGGTTTGGTGAAGGTTAATATTAGGCTCGAAGATCTAACGCCCCAATTCAGACTCACTAACGGTTACTTAATTCGCTCCTTAGTACAGACTTTGTATGGTGATCCATTACTAAGGAGCGATTAAAGTAACCGTTAGTGACTCTTAGTTTGAGCTAAAGATTATGGTTACTTCATATGAAGATGGTTTTGTGGCTCTTACCACCATCGGTAGTAGCCACTGGAGTTTGCACCACATAAAAGGTGCATGCTGGTTCCACGTTGCGCACATTATTATGCAAATGGGACCCAATTAGATGCGTGTACCGCGATGCTGCATCTGCTCTATAATTTGCCTAACAATAACGGTTTTAATATTCAAATACCTGGTCTTTGTTTGGTGCAATAGAGGGCGCTGTTGCGACTATTTTTCTATCAGATACTAATTCGTTGTACATTACTGTGTGAAACGGAAAATAATGTGAGCTTTTTTGAGTAATGCAGCAATGGATAACGAACAATTTTTGAATTTAGGACAAAATTGCAACTTAACCGGAGAAAAGTGTGTTTATAAATCCCAGGGTAGCATAAAATAGAGGAGTTAAACACAGTGTAATGAAGATTACAAACAGCCTTGGAGTAGCATTGGTTTTTACAGTTTGAATGAAAACTCTCAAATAAATCCTTGTCGTATAAATTCAGACAGACATTAAACTTTTCAGAAAAATATTTGTCCTAATGAAGATAGTTAATACACATTACTACTAAGTATCTTAATATCAAAATCATATCCACGTAGTCTCGTCTTAAAATTTACTATTTTTTTAAATTTTGTTTGTGTTTTTAATTTTCTAATGATGAATACTGAAATAAATTTTGAATACGTGGCAGTCTAGCCACAAATTGTCAATAAATTTCAAACACACAGCATTTTGCTTTGAAGATTATATTTAAATTGCTTATCTATAAATATTCTCAAGCTGTAAAAATTAATAACTTAAAACCACATATTATGCAACACCTTTCCCACATGCTTATGGCGAACAGTCAACAGTAAACACATTTATCATCATAGATAGTAAGAAACCGGGCGAGGCGTTAAGCGTGAGCCGCAGATAACCTTATAGGGCTATTTCCTACCGCCGATAGCGGCAATGTCGTATGACGTAAGCAGCGCTACTCAAACGGTAGGTTCTTAATTTAAAATGTTTTTTTTTTTTGTTTTATGACTTTTTTTCTAATTGGCCTGTGGGTTGCTGGAATGGTATACATATCAATATAAACATAAAATGTTTGTACGTAGACTTTGAACCATCCAACCAGTTTGGAAGTACCCCAAACTGGTACATGCAAACTGGTTTCATTTGAAAGGCAATAACGCGAAGATAGTTTGAGACCATTATAACAACGCAGGCACATTTTCTATTTTCGTCTTTTCCCATACAAAATATTTTAGCGTAGTGGAACACGCCGGGTATCCACTAGTTTTCATTATAGTTACTGATTGTCGGATCTTTTCAAATTTCAAATACGAGCTTTATTAATAAATAATATCAGTTATCTTTTGTTTCAAGTCGCATCTAGTTCTTTACTGTGTGATATAAACATAAATCAAGTCAACCTTAAACAATAGTTTGAAAAATACTTTGATAGATAGAATGCACTTAAGCACGTAATACGCATTTATAATCGTCTCAGAACGAGTTCTATCAAAGAAACTTGGTGCGAGTGTATCATACTCCTCACGTAAAAGCGTTTATTACTGATTAACAAAATATTTCCTTTCATCAAAAAGCTCGTATTCTCGTACAGGTATGGTGTAGTCGTAATATTTTCTATAGCCATCGGTAATCGCTTGAGGCGATAAGCTTATAGGGCTATTTCCTCGAGGCTCGGTGATCTTCACTTTGAAGATTACGAGAGTGTGCGCGTGTCGGAGATACTGTTGGGAGGGGGAAGGGAAGGGAGAAGGGAAGGGGGAATAGTGATAGATCTCTATGATTGATATGAAGCTAACTGCAAGTTGTTATTGTTAAATGGTCACTGAATAACCTCAGTGACCCTAACTATGCTCATATTTCGCTTTATGTCACTTTGGTATTACGAGCAGAAGTAGACATATGTGACACCAAGAATAAATTAGTAATTTTTATGTCTAACGGATTTAGTTATCAATAGTTATATTTGTAGACACTCAAGTGAAAAGTTGAGTTGGTAATATTTCTATTTCAAACGACGACGAATCTGTCTCCTTACCGTAATTTTTCCTCTTTCTTTAATTTCAGAAAAATAGCCATAAAAATCGAAGAAGTAGGTGCTCATGAATATGATTTTCTTTTAAAAATGTGTAGTGAAATTATCTTTCTGAGTGATTTAATTTATTAATTATATGCATCTCGTGTAATAGTTTTATAATAAGGGTGGTTCTCACTAAGTTAAGTAAGTGAAATCTAATCGAAAAACTATACATTGAAGATTGAAACTTAATCACAAGTATGGTGTAAAGAGTATTAAACAATAAATTATAAAAGTTAAAATCTCATGACAACCACAACTCACAGCTCACTTCGATATGGGCAAGGTTCAAACGCACATCCCGCGATCCCCTGTATATTATTTTTATGTTCAGAGCATACCTATGGACTATATGGATATATGGACTATACAAAACAGTATTAGAAGAAAAACTTATTACATATATCCAAGTAGGATATTTGTACAATATGGATCCAATAGTCAATAATGTCTGAGTACGTTAATGTACATAATCCCTGATCAAATCCCACACGTTGTTACCCAGCTCAAAATCGAGTCTGGCATTATTTATTACCCGCGAAAAATCTCAACAAGAAAATCCAAAACCCGAGACATTCCAATAATCCTTTACTTAAGTACCCACTCATCCTATGTCATCGTAAGATTAAATTCTTCAACAATATAACTACTGCGGAGAAAATATTTCACATGCGGACCGCTTTTTTAATATCGTATGTTGTGGCAGCCTTTTTTATACCGAATATAAAATATACAATTTCAGTATAGCGTCAGTGACATTGTGTGTACCATCCATCTTTTCGGGTTTAGGGAGTCGTCCCTTTCGGTCGCATAGCGGCGTCTCGTTCTAGCGGATTTGTAGTTCCCCCCTTTAGGGGTGTAAGAAAGGAGTCGTTTGGAGCAGTCAACTCTTTGCACATTTTTCATTCGAAATACGAAGGATATGAAGAAATGTATCGCGTACTCGAGCGTGTTATGATTTTTCTTGTTCTATTTTTGAGTGTTAGTATGGGGTGGCGACGATATAAACATTTTGAGGCGCGCGTTGAATTTGAATGTTATATCCCAACGAATACGTATTACGGCACTGATGAAGCTTGGGTTTATGAAAGCAGGCCACGCAGTCATCTTTATGATAATTACTTTAAAAAGCTCTAGTGAGAAAAGTAAACTAAGATATTATGGGCTAAAATGTTACTTAATATTATTTAGTTTCATAATAGTGTACCAATTTCTAAAACTTTACTGTGCTATTTATTTAACATATCTTACATACCCCCATCCCAAATCTATAGCCAACCTTATTTGATACCTGATCTCTGACGAAAAAGTATAATTATCTGAATGTACACACCATTATAATCAACCTTATATACTATTAAATTATGAGTTATAATACTTGTAACAATTAAGTAAGTAAATATATAATATACCAAAGTGGGACATTTAGTACAAAGCGGGACTTTTTGATATTGCGGGTGACAGCGGAACAGACAGCCTCAAAGCGGTACAATCCCGCCCAAAGCGGGACGTATGGTCACCTTAGGTAAACAGGACTGTCACTAACTTCAATCTGTAAACAGCTGCCACATTCATACCACCATCTGTTTGCTGCTTACAGCTGGACACCATTTCAACTTTCCTGTGAGTCAGTTCTCCTCTAACTCTATACAGTCTATACTCCCTGATGACTGATCTTACCATAACAGCGAATAACTTACCAATTTGAAAAGATTATCTTGCATCCATAATAAAAGACGCTTTGCCATGAAGAAGAGACTCAACATACCATTAACACCATTATTCTAGACATTCTATATTTTATTTTATTAAACGATACTTTTCGTAGAACTCTCACGTCACCATAACTACTTCTCACTTTTGTACTTACCTACCTCTTTTATGTAAATAGCCTTGAAAGGAATAGGCGAGCTACTTGATAGCAAGAGGACAACGTCGCCCGTCAATAACATTTACATCATAGATATTGTCCTAGATATCATCATAGATATCATCACAGATATCATCACAGATATCATCATACGAGTAGATAGAATCTATTTGCTATCGCCTTCTTAGTTCTCCCACTGCCCTAAGGTTGACTGGCAGAGAATGCTTTTAGCATTATGTCCGCCTTTGGTATCCTTTTTCTTTTAAGGTGCAATAAAGAATAAATAAATAAATGGAAGAAGAGAGAAGAAAGGAAAAAAGAAAGAATGAACTGGCTTTCAAGCTGCAAGCTGGAACTGGACGTGTCGTTTGGCGGCTGAATCAAGAAAGGGGTGACATAGAGATAGGTTTTACTGAGAGATAACAATAACACTTCTTCTATTCTTTCTTTTTCTTCTCCCTTTCTTGGCTCGCAACGCATCAGTGATGCCTTTGGTGTCGCTTATGTCCATGAGCAACGCCTCAATGTCAGTCGCCTCTTACGACACCCGGCAGCCGGAAGCCGAACCAAGCCAAGGGATTAGGGTCAATATTCTAAGCCATCACAAAACGGCTAAAACATCAGTATTTTGATTTCCGAAGCGTTAACCTAAACGTAACGTAAGCGTAAACGTTAGAATGACATTTCTAGATGCGAACCTTAAGATTATCACTCAGTAGGTATTGTAGTGTAGTGTAGTGTAGGCACGCCTTTTGACGAACAAGTGAACATTGAACGTTCCATTCGTTTGTAACGTTCTATTTTTAAATTTCTCACCTCGAAATACACGACTACCCTCGCTCTAACAAACTCTTTATTCAGTTGCAGTTCTGACAATTGCCGCTTATTCAAGTCACAATCCGCTTATATTTGCTAAAGAGCCTTCGAATCCAGCTAGGTAAAAACTCCCTTCGATTCCATTCTCGATTCCGGTCACGTGGCCCGCCGTGGTACGTGAGAGCGCCATCTGACGGCGACTTCTATACTATTATGGCGGTAACGTGTCGGAGTCTGAAGCGGTTTGCTTACGTGCATGGTAACTATGGTTTTAGTATTGTTAGTAGTTGCACAGTGACTTAGAATTAGCTGTTTGGCTATTGAATACTAGCTGAGGATGTAATTAAATAGATACGTACAGAGCTTATCATATCAGGTTATATGGGATTATAATGGGGTTGCTTGGGCAATCTTATTCAAAGTTGTCATTGCATGAATAGGCTTTTTAGATAAGTGCGTTTTACTACAATATTATCGCCCCAACTCAGAGTCACTAACAGTTACTTAAATCGCTCCTTAGTTATTATTATTATAATTTATATGGTGATTGTTCACTCAGGAGCGATTAAAGTAATCGATAGTGACTCTGAGTTGGGTCGATAGACATACCATCAGGTGGATTCATTGTAAATAAGCATTAACTTAATATTTTAAGTAGGTATAACACTCACAAACTGTACAGAACCAGTCTAATCGAGACTTAACCATTTTTAACCATTTTCTAATAAACGATAGAAACGACTGTAAACAAGTTGACAATAGTTCAGCTAGGCGTCCCGGGATCGATTCCTGAGGCATGTATATCTCTTGTTTTCATTTTTGTGATTTCTCAATCCTTATTTCTTTGCTATCTGCAACAATACATTTTAATATGAGTAAGTAGGTTTGTAGAGCTTTTTCAATTTAAACAATAAATTAATCTTACTACTACTGACTCACATACGTTTTGCAAGGAAAGCGAGTTGCGAAAGATTTTTCTATTTAAAATTATCAAAAATATAAAAATAGTCTACCACAATGATGTCTACCCACAAGACTAGTAAAATATTCCATAAATATAATTTAAGAACCTTCTTCGATTGAGAATATCATTGTTATTTTCTTTTCCAGACAGGTCATTGAACATTCATCGAAGTCAACAAAAATGTAGATGGAAAATTCGCGACACACGCCTCCATAATCAGAGCGTCATACATGAGCAATACATCTCCACTCTAACCCATCGTCTCACACACAGCGACTAGCGAGTAGCTGACAGCGTTTATGAATCATTTCGTCTTATGTCATCACGACTTATTATGCTGTGGATTGCCCTATGGGCTTAACCTATTAATATTATAAATAAACAGACTGATTTTGATGCAATTTTACACTCAGATAGCTTATTATCTGATTTAGGACATAAAATACTTACTATCCCAATGCACTTGCAAAATATTTTTAAGTGTGGATGGTAACTCTACGCAGATTAAATCGAAAGCAGAAGCTAGATTAAAAAGAAAAAGATCAAAACGCGTACCTAACCGAAAATACATGTTTGAAGTGTGCCAAAAATAACAACAGTGAAATATCCGACAAATGAGCTAACGATCCATCTGATGGTAGGTATGTGCAGTGTGCTGAGACGTATGCACAGTGAATAGGTATATGCACTTATAGTGGCTATCGTCAACCGTCGACATCAGGGGCACCAAAGGTCCTGTCCTCACCTGTCTCTTTAAACTCGGTGTTTAAAGAGACAGGTGAGTAGCGATAATGACGATTCGTTTATTCGCCAGCAATGCAGCAAGTACCTTACCGGGTTTATTCGAAACATAGCCAACCGGTCCGCTAGTCATGTAGATCGGGCATTCGACATGGAAATTCAATGTTGTCTTACAGCGCTGTATTCCCAGGCCTTTGTATTTGGTTAGCGGCTGTTTATATTACAAGATCGGGCATACGTTATCCACTGGGAATTCGTGCTTCTGTTTATCTATTGTTCGCGTTACATCGACTTGTTACTAGGGTTTGATCTAGAACTGTGTTTAGGTAAGACCGTAATGTATGGTTATATTTTAATTCAGTAACACCTTTTTAATTCAACCTATTAGGACAGAAAGATGTGCTCCGTCTTAAATTTTTTCATAGGAGTATACATATTGTGAAATTTTTACTTAGGTACTTCATAATCAAACTAGAAAGTTACTGCAGTTTAACTCCTAAAATATGATAATACTAATTGATTTTATTGCAATCATTACTTTTAAAATCGTTTTCCAATACGTACGTATTTATATATAGCAATCATTCAATATTATTAGGTATGTTCTTAAGATTCTGTAATTATCTTTTTTACACCTTTTATACAATATCTAAATGTAAATCAGGGAAAACTTTTTTATGAGCCGTAAAACGAAATAAGTGCCGTTGTCATGAATATGAATTTGCCTCGAATAACAGTTTCAAATCCATACCTTTATCTTTTCACACACTCGGAGATAAAAATAATGAAATATGAACTACCGAGGTCTACACGAGACACCCGATCCGGGGAGGGGGTAACGAATATGAATTAGGGATGGGGTTATCGTAGCCGAAAGAAACAAATATCCGAAAAAATTTCGCATCTTCTCTATCAATTTTTACTGTCATATTAAGACTGCCTTAATTTAAAATTAAGCAAGTATCTATCTATATGTGTTTTAAAGTACCTACTTGACTTAACCATGGATTTGAGAAGAAAATAATCTTCTCTTCTTCTTCAAATAAAATCCCAATTTGAGATTTAAGTTATCCGAAATGTAACGAAAACAAAAAAGTTTTCCGTAATTTTCCCGAAATTTTCCAAACTCCGCTTTTCTGCACTTAACTTCATTTACCAGCCTGAGTAAGACTTGTTAGTGATAATCTAAATTTTACTAACAAAAAATAACCGACTTCAAATTCTCAAAAACTACTTGTCAGATCTCGTTCAAATTTATGTGGGACCACATGACAAGCACCAGCTTTCTGTTAAAAAAAATCATCGAAATCGGTTGACGTGATATTGAGTTATTCGTCAATTTGTCGCACACATCTTAACACAAATTTACGACTTATGTAGTTTTCTCATGGATGCCATTGTCAGATCTCAATAAAATTTATGTGGGACCACATGACAACCATCAGCTTTCGATTAAAAAAAGAATCATCAAAATCGGTTCGCCCAGTCCAAAGTTCTGAGGTAACGAACATAAAAAAAAAACAGTCGAATTGAGAACCTCCTCCTTTTTTTGAAGTCGGTTAAAATGCTGAAGATAGATAACGAAAATAGTAAGCTCAAACAAATTAAAATACCCTATCCGTATCAAGATATGAACCGTCATATCACTAAGTACCCTGAAAGGAATCCCATCCATCAACAAAGAAAATAACGATTCCCGTGCCCCAGACAAATGATTGACAGCGAAGGAAAAAAGGAATGGAAAAAATAGGAAAAAAGAAATGATTCTTTATTCAAATTTTCACGGCGTTCGATTCTTTCCTTTGTCGTCGGCCCGTTTTGTTTCCATTTGTAATTTGTCGGTTTACTCTTTCCAGAGAAATGGTTCAGCCGAGCCGTGAATGTCTGCCCAAGTTTTTTATTGGGCCATTATGTGGTAGTTGTCATTAGAAATGCGTATTGGTTTTTTTGGTTTGCTTGGACGATTTTGTTATCGATTTTATCAGCCGGGTTAGGAATACGGTCGGTAGTTGAGTGACGGTTAGTCGGAAAATTTGTAGGATTCTGGATAACGTTAATACAAGACGTATAATACCTTGTAACTTCTCAATCCGCGCTGAAGTAACTTTTTTTATGGACATAGCCGGCAAATGAGCTGACGATCCACCTTATGGTAAATGGCTATCGTCGCCCATGGACATCAGCAACACCAAGGGCATCACTGATGCGTTGCCGGCCAAGAAAGAGAAGAAAAAAAACGTATTAAGGATTCCTCAGACTTTCCTCATATGGTTATACCTAATTATATTATAATTAGGTTTTCCTTTGTTTAATATCATACAAGCTAGTAACAAACCCAGAGTCTTACAAACTACATATTTGCTAAACCGTTGACATAACGTCACATTTCAAAATCGTGTAATTAACCAACCCCGAACTAAACAATTTCCATCACCTTTAAAAAAACCATACAATCTTATTGGTCACCAACGTATTTAAAGATACGATAAACCTTTTAAGCACCTACCGCAAAAACCCGGTACACAACAAAAATTCCATAAAACTCTTACAAAGTTAAGACGCCGCGACTCCTTATCAGCTGATGGCACAGTTTAAACCAACGACCTTGCTAATTCACCCCGAGCTACCCCGTAATTTGCGCTTACCGTAAAACTGATTACGTCCTCTAGACGACGCTGTCTCCCTCACACGGACCTCTCTCTCGCTCCCATTCATGAGCGTTTAATTATACCGTCTTGGACGGCGTTATGCAACCGGGAAAAGTTTAATTGAACTTAATTGCACTTCGCGAACTTCGTGAGATTTGGCAAGTGCGTCAGTATTGTAGGTATCCCTTTTTTCAAGTTGGTTCTGCTCTTGTTTTGTTATTGCATTGATTTATTTTAAGGAATTGTGTGAATATGTTGATTTTATAGTACTAGTAAATCAAAGTAACTTGACTCTTTGTGTCTTTCCGTGCTTAGTTCTAATGAACTACGCAATATACCTACTTTAATATAATATCTCTCCAGAAGTTTCCTAAATAAGTGTATACTTATTATGTATACACTTATTTAGGAAACTTCTAGAGAGATCTATCTTAATTACCTTGATGATGACAAAAGATTTCAAAATATTACGTCCGAGATGCCACCCTTTTAGATGGTCACTAAAAGATTAAAAAAAAAACTTTATTCGTACAAAGAAAACAAAACATTATCTTATATTGCATAAGCCGATCACAGCTGTAATATTACAAGTAGGGAAATGGGTGACGAATGATCTTTCCATTTTCTTAAAATACTTATAAGACGCTCATTTCTCCTTAATTCTGAACGTGAGACGCACTGGGGTAGGTCGGGGACGTCGGGGTCTAATGGGCCTCGTAATGAGTGAGTAAATAGGGGGAGGCGTTAAGATTGGACCACTTGTTGATTTTTGTCTTTGGGCCGCGTATTTGGAGAGAACGTATTCAAGTTCTTACAAGATATTAGAGTATTTGAAATAAATATGTTTAGGTATTATTCACGCAATATAAATTGGAGTTTTTTTCGTGGATATTAATATACGTGAATTGTGAGTATAAAAATACAATTTATACGACTTCTCTTTGTCAATATTTGAATACAATGAATCATTTTATAGACAGATATATTGTCATGAAAATGGTCGTAGAATATCATGTCGACTTTTTCTTTAACATAAGAATCCTTGAGACAATTTATAAAAGTATTTTGTTTTTTGCCAAGAATTTATATTCCAGACAATATTCTCATTCGCACTTGGACGTATCTTTATGTTTTAGGATCGTGATTTAAAAAAAAATATTTCGATACATTCTAATGCTGATAGTCACACACTCACAAAAACATAACGATTACACCATAAACTTATGAAATGACGAAATAATTCTGACTTTTTATGTCATATTAAGTCACGATTTGATATGAACATTATGTGAACAGCTACCTATTCCTCATTATTGAATCGTTGTTAATACCTTTGTTATCAATGACTAACGCCCCAACTTAGACTCACTAACGGTTAATTTAATCGCTCCTTAGTAAGGATTAGGGAAACACCATACAAATTCTGTACTAAGTAGCGATTTATGTAATCGTTAGTGACTCTGAGTTGGGGACGTAATATGGTAACAGGCCTTAAAATCGAAGCTGTAACGCTTTGTTAAGATGTTTGGGTGTTTGTTTCAATGTTCAGGACAAGAAGATAGGGCAAATTTTACAAGTTACCCTGGAATGGTTGGAACCTTTAAATAAAACATAATATAATGTCTGTAATTAAGTTTTACTTGACGAGTCTTCCGCAGGCGGCTGTGATTGTATTTACAAAGATATTATTGACCCCGCTAAAGAACCTACACCTTCACATCCCAATTTAACGTCATTGATTAATTAATACATCAACAACAATATTATAACGTCAAAACACATATTACAAGGCATTAATAATGTTTTCTGAAATACAACATTAATTTATCTAAGTAATAACATTTCGTGACGAGCAAGCCAATATCTGTACGGAGAATAGTTGAAACATCGTACCAATCAGATTGCTTCCAATAACGATATTTATCTGTATTTTGATGGAATTATCGTTTTCATCGTTGCAACCAGCAATATAATGGCCCTCGTAGACAGGTTAGCTAAGTCAATATATTTGCAATATGCCAACGTCACGTAATAACTATTGGAAGGGTTAAGATATAAATCTATTTCTGCTTTGTAATAAAACTGTAACTGAACGATGTCTGACGTGAAAGATATTGAAGAAAAACTATCAAACGGCGCATTTACTAGCGCAATAGTTCAACTAAGTAATATTTTAGATTTTTTGTGATTGTGTATTCATTGCAATGAAAACATTGGACAAGTAGATATTTTTCAGCGTTATATTATATTTTATACTATCTCTGCCTGCGGATTTTTCTGGGGTTTCCGGGTTAATAAGTACCCTATGTCATATATTAGGTCATGGTCTACCTGTGGGCTAAAAGGATATGAAAAACTGTTCAGTAATTTTTACGTGAACGAGTAACAAAGATCCGTATCAATCTTTTCGTTTTAATAATCCTTTGGTGTAATCCGCACTGCAGCAGCGTGGTGGAGTATGCTCTAGGCCTCCTCAAGAGGAGAGACTCGTGTCCAAAGGTGGGCCATTAATGGGTTGAAGCTAAACCCTTTGGTTTTGCTGACGTCCTTGTGGGACAGTAACCACTCAACATCAGGTGTATCGTCTGCTCGTTTCTGCTAAGTAAAAACTGCATGTTTAAATTAACACCTGACATTCAATCGCTAATCAAGTTAATAAGTAACCCATGAGTCACCAACAAACCTACTATGTTACCATATTTAGTACTTACTGTAGTACGAACAATGCCACGCCCTGAACGTCAGAAACCAAGATTGAAAATATATTATTCTCGTGATGAAATAGCATTAAACATTCGACATCGTACACCTTATTACGTATATATTTCACGAAAATAATAAGGAACATTGTAACATTCGTTATCCATATCATTATTCGAGACAGTTATTTGTACGGTAACTTGTTAACGCTTCGTTTCTGCGAATACACCGCCGCGCTAACTTCAACGTTTTCCGACCCAAAACCAAGAATTACACGCTAACAATGATAATTTCGCATACAACAAAGAAACATCAGTCCTTTACAGATAATCCTTAAGAAGCGTGTCTTTCCAAACAGTGACCTTATTAGGGAGCCAAGACAACCCATGTCGAATTATTCAGTAATATATATGTCAAGAATAAGAAGGTTTTTCTACATATGTATATTACACGTGCTACTTGGTAAATCCTTCACAGCGAAACGAGATGGGACAGGGTGGCATCATTCCCCAAACGGGCAAAGGGTGGTTGGGGGGCTCCCTCCCTCACCTATAGAATGTCTCCGGGTCTGTCAGACCCCTTTGTAGCAGGAAGGGTTACCTTGGGAGCGGAATAGAAAATAGTACATAATAAAAATTCAAAATATTCCCCATTCTTCGGAGGCACCAATTTTCTGGAATACCCGAAGGGTATGCGCGTTCCTCGTGTCTTTTGAATTTATTTTTTTGATGTTCAGCGTTTAGTGATCACGTATGATTGTGCTGCGTGTTTGGCTACGTGACGCGAATGTCCCGTCGTCACGGTAATGAAGTAAAGGAGACCTTATAACGTGACGTACGACCCCGTTGTCGATGTCGATGTTGTACAAAGGGGTAGTTTAGCTTGTTCTTTATTTATGAATAAGAACACCCGTCATGTACCTATTCTTCAAATTATTCAAGCTTCTTGTGAAGTGTAAACTTTACGGTCGTTTACCTGTGCCTGGGAATAATTTTGGAGGAATTTGGTCGAATTAATGATTGATGTCATACTGACACTATTTTTACTTGTAATATCTGATAGTTGCCAGCAAAGAAAGACGAGAAAGGAAAGCCAGTGCTGCGATGATTTTAGTTTTTCTTCTTGTTGTTAGTATTCAGAGAATGTACGAACTTATTTTTTACGATTTTTTTTAGTTACGATGACATTGGACATAATTATTATTAATTGTATTTGACACTTGACACTGTTTATTTGATATTTATAATAACTAATATGTTTTTAAGATGATAATTACGATTGCCTGACTTGGATTGGATTGTATTAATTAATTTATTAATTTATTTTATATTTTTAGGTATATACTTTTAATGTGAAATCTTTATTGGGACATTAAGTTTTAAATTGAATAATTTGATATTATTATTATTATTATTTTGTAAAACTGTTACTACACTAACGCAGTGGGTCACCTGTAATGTTAGATGTTAGTATGAATGAATAAATAAATAAATTATACTGGGTATAGCCTACTGGATAGGTACTTCTTTGTCTAGCACCTTTGAGCATGTCGAAGTAAGCAGGCCTTAATTTAACTAGTCAAGGCACCCGTGGCTTAATTCACCAGTATTTTTATGAAGCCAATTTCACTTTACTTCAAGAGTACATACGAGTACAATTCATCAGTTTTTACTTCCGAAAATTATGGCTCAGAAAATTCACACGTACGAGAGAGTTGTTTCCTCTGGCGTTCGACTCCAAACATCCAATCTAGCTGATGTAAGTAACATAAACATATTCCATCATCAAATTTAGTCGAGTTTAACATTCCACGGCGGAACGGAAAAGGAAATTGTGGTCTGATCTAACATCCTTCATGTCAGGTACGGTCTCAAGAAATTCCATTTGGAGAAACGAAAAATCCATTCAATACAATATATCACACGGTTCTAAGCCCGTTAGGAATAGTATGAGACGGCCGTATACGGGGTTTTTGGTGCGGGACAGAGATGGAATCAAATGTCCCTGCGAAATGGAACGTAAGAAGATTGAATAGAAGTCACACTAATGCTGTACGGGTTACCTTTACTCACACAAGCAAACGTGTCATAGCGTTAAGGGGAAGTCTTCATGAAGCTTCGATGTTTTTCTATGAACCAACGCAACTCTTTTGATAGCTTTTTTATACAAAAACGGTTACGGTAACCGTATTACAGTTATTGACGAAGAAAGGAAGATATAGAGTGCACATATCGTCTTTGAATTTTATAAAACAACACATTTAATTTATAATAAGTTTGATTCGCTTCAAATAGCTTAGATACATTTTTTTTTTATGTAACTGGCTGACATCGAGCTGACGTTCCACCTGATGGTAAGTGTCCACACACGTAAGTATAACACCAAAGGCATCACCGATGCATTGCTGAACAAGAAAGAACAGAGAGAAAAAGCGGCCAAGTGCGAGTCGGACTCGCCCATGAAGGGTTCCGTAGCAGCAAGTAACATAATATAAAAGTTCTTGAAGTTCGTTGTAACTTTGATCGAGGTATTGCGGTTTACGATTTATGACGTATTAAAAAAAACTACTTACTAGATCTCGTTCAAACGAATTTTCGTTGGAAGTTTGCATGGTAATATACATCATATATTTTTTTTAGTTTTATCATTCTCTTATTTTAGAAGTTACGGGGGGGGGGGGACACACATTTTTCCACTTTGGAAGTGTCTCTCGCGCAAACTATTCAGTTTAGAAAAAAATGATATTAGAAACCTCAATATCATTTTTGAAGACCTATTCATAGATACCCCACATGTATGGGTTTGATGAAAAAAAAATTTTTGAGTTTCAGTTCTAAGTATGGGGAACCCCCAAAATTTATTGTTTTTTTTCTATTTTTGTGTGAAAATCTTAATGCGGTTCACAGAATACATCTACTTACCAAGTTTCAACAATGTAGTTCTTATAGTTTCGGAGAAAAGTGGCTGTCAGACAGACAGACAGACAGACAGACAGACATGACGAATCTATAAGGGTTCCGTTTTTTGCCATTTGGCTACGGAACCCTAAAAAGGAACTAATACACATAGATTCTATGGGTTTTTAATTTGGCGGACAACGGAATTAAACCCATTCTGCCATTTACCAAAGAACGAAATTGTATGATTTAAAATATTGTTCATAATAACACTGAATAAATAATAATACTACGTACGGTTATAAAAATAACACAATCCTTGCTCTGTGCTATCACCCCCTTAACCGACCCGTTCTCGTATGTGTGTGCCTAAGTACACCAATACATGCAAAAATTCAGATCAGCCGTAAAGAAATCACACCCACCCACGCGCAACGAAAGGCTTAGATCACCCACACAGCCTCAATACCTGTCGTACGTACGAGACAATCTTGTTTTACTTTCGAGTGTGTGCGTGATTTTCGCGATATAGTGCCCTTGGGTGTCACACACACACATGGTTATTTATTTTCTTGCATTTGTTATTTGTTGAATATCTGAATATTGTAGACGCAATTTGTAGTTATGGATGCTATGTTCTTTTAGATCGGCAGCCATCTTTTCTCTCCTAAAAGGATGTATTTACCTACCTACCTACTCCTTAGCTTGGGGACATCTTTATAAATATAATCTACAGTCGTATTACGTTCATTTGCCTTCAAAATGGCTGAACCAACTGAAATAATACTTACTTATTTGATTCGTTTTTATGTGAATAGCCGAAAAGTTAGCTTCATGGGGAAGGATCCTTAGCAAGAACCACTTTTTCTGCCACCTCCTACGACACCCTGGTCTACTTTCGTCGTGAAATTGGGTCCCGTAGCCATCCTTTTCATCCAAAAATAGATAAGTACTCGTAGAGGTCCAGAAACTATAAAATTATACGTCATTGCTTCAGCCATAGATAATGTATGTCTTTGGTTTCAGCAGCTACGAGCATTTCCTCTAATCTAAACATCACAATGAATAGCTTAAATACAATGGAATATTTTACATCTAATTTGTTAATTTAACAGAACAACTACAGATGGTATTTTCTTGTTTCATATTTTTTAGAGTCAATATTTACTCATACATCAATCCATAGACTGAAAGAAACGACCCGCAATATTATTGGTTCACTCAGCTTATTGTTTTGTTGTCCAGTAATCGGGCAAGTGATTGACTTACCACTTTAGACGGCTTTACAAGTTTGACCTTATTCAGAACGGCAAGTCAACCACCAGATCTTTACTTTTTATACAAAACGTTGCAACCCAACATTTTGTGTTCAGGCTATTTACGACTGCACTTAACTTTTATAACGCAATTTAGTTTAGCATAAACACGTACATCCCGGGGTTTGTAATGACTTTTTATGAATGCCTAGCACGGAAGTTAGTGGTCGTGAGTTGTGGTTTTCAACCTGCTTTCTAGACAGTCGAGTGAACTTGGGTTTACTGGAATAGTTTATGGACTATTGTGGATACAGCGTAACCTATATTGATTGCGTTGCCACCGTTAAGTTTAGGTCTCTGGTACCTACGAGTGAGGTGTTAAACTGATAGTAGATGCATTACTGATTTGGTTTAAAAAGCTAGATGATTGTTCATTATAGATACAATGGTATAGTATAAGGTACCTTTGTACTAGCTCCTATGATTCCCCATTAGGATTTTTAGGATTCGAAGTCTGACCTACAGGCTGCATTCCAGATTTTCAAATCACAAAGTTGCTATCATTAAATGTCATGTTGTGCTATTGCCTAATAATTTTCAATATATGATTTTAATACAAAAAGGTTTTTACCTTACTACATGCAGTTAATTGATTAAATATTTTTACCGAAAATCAACAACATAAACATAACTTTTTACTATTCACCAATATACAGTAACAGTTTGTTACTTAATTCTGTAAATAAACTCCTACAACAGGGCCTCTTATCGCTATGTTCAAACTCTGAGACGATTCGAGTCTATACTCACTTGTCATTTCATTATACACTTGTCCAAGTCCAATCAAGTAGCAACTGTCAGGCTGTAAACGTGGCCTCATAAAGTGCTGTCGTGCTCGAGATACATTTGCCAGCGTATGCTTTCTGAACGTTCATGTGATATGTAAATCATCCGCGTAATACTTGGTGATTTGTGTCCTGGCCGAGATTTGTGGCATTGTGTGTAAGCAGGCAATATTTTAGTATGGAAGAAGGAAGGTAATGAACGGACAAAATTTATGAAGGTCAAAAATTGTTTTGTAAAATAAAAATTAATAAATAGTTATTAGGTAAATTAGTGCGATTATCATCTTATATCATCAATATTTACCATCAAGTCATTGTCTAGCTTATTACTTACGAGTATTATTAGTTTTATTGGTAAATTGTCATAAAAACGGACTCTATTATGCTTTATCAATACATCGGTGTCGATCGGTTTCTCGAACCGGGCAGTGCGGGGGTGTGAACGAAAATATCCGATACCAAAGTAACAGCAAAGTGGATATCTGAAATCGTCTGGACCGGATATCCGACTCCAGAACCAATACGGGCTCCTTATCTGCCCAAATGGATTACAATGGACCACGAGAATATGGCTATGGCTATTGGCTTCTTGTTTAGGTTTTGACAAAGTTTGGTTATCGAATCACTTTAGAATGTTATTGGATACGTTGCTTGGGAATATTGCGTTAATTTTAATTGAGTAAATGAGAATATTTATTTTGTTCTACTTTATTTGGTTATTTGTAACTCTTTCGCGCAAAACCTAATGAACGAATTTTCATGAAACTTTTTATTTTCCGGACAACTACGGGCAAAACTGCAGGTTTGTAATAAAATATAATAATAATAAAATATAATGCTACTAACTTTTGCCAGCAGCTTCCCCCGCGGTAGAGTGGTTTCGAAACGAAATTTCTAATTAATTAATTTAGATTTAAATGCCCGTGGTTCGCACGCGTCGATATCGATTTTTTACAAATCTTAAATTTGAAGTCGTTTATTTTTTGTCAATAATTATTGAACATTATCATTGTTTTACATTACATTGGAACCATTAACGATTTCAAAGAACAGCGAAATTGTCAGTGAAAGTGAAATTATTCCGGAGTTTGCTGAACGATATTATTTCAAGGGTAGCCGGTACGCGTTTAGCTAGGCTGCCCACATTGAGACTAATTAATTCGGGACACGTTTACAAAATAAAACGAAATATTTCTGCAAGTAGATGTACTTTGACATAGGTAAGTATTAAAAACAATTCATACGTAAATAATGTTATTATCCTAACCATAATGATAATATTGTTTTGACCTCGGGATTATAATGTAGTATTACCATCTTTTCTTTCAGGTTACTGAAACTTGGTCTAGTATTGAATAATTTTAATGTAATGTGGGCAATTTTGCTTTATGTCCCCTCTTATGTTTTTTCCGAATCATATTAGTACACCATAAATGCACTGTTCAAAATAATATCGTTATAGTTAATTTCGTCAAGTAACCTAAATGCTAACTACTAAAAATAAAATACTATTACTTACAAAATAAAAAAGATCTTAACTAAAATAAGTGCTATATTACAAAAGTATATTTACAAGAGAAAATGAAAAATGAAAACTAAAAACTAACTAACTAACTAACTTAAATGCTAACTTGAATTAATAGATTGAATAATTGTATATTAATGCGTTACGTAGGAACGATAAGTGAGTGTTAACGTATTTGAGAATTAAGTAAATCCTTAATTCCAAGAAAAATTGCTGCAAACATTTATTCAGATAAGATTATTACCAGTCCGTTTGAAACAAGCAAGTTTTTCAATAGTAGACTATCCTCAATATTGCATAATCATAGTTAACCTAGTCGCAACTGGTGTCCGAGAGAATCTGTTGTTTCAGTCAACTCGGAACAAGTTAAAGCGCTGTTAGTAAACTCCAAAGCTCTGGTTTGCTCATTCCCTATATGAGTTTCACTAGTTAGTTAGTTTTTGAATTAAGGCAATTGAAATAAATAAAATTAAAATTAGTAAAAATTAGTTTAAAGAATTGTATGCATGTATTATTTACTTCTTTTTCGCTTTTGCTTAATGAATACTGTACTCTCGTTGGTCATATACGAGTAGGTACTTAATATCACGAGTCCTTTATATCACTTAAAACACTTACGCCCCAACTCAGAGTCACTAACAGTTACTTAAATCGCCCCTTAGTACAGAATTTGTATGGTAATTCTTAACTAAGGAGCGATTAAAGTATCCATTAGTGACTTTGAGTTGGGACATTAGTGTACATAAGTAACAGAAGTACTGATACAATTTTGTGAAAAGCATAAAACCTAATACTTCACTAAGTTTTGGCTCGAGATGAGGAAAGTCCAGTCACTTCATTATGTTCCAAAATTACCTTGTTTCCCTATTCAATTACTAATCCGCAGCAACACATATTAGGGTAAATGTGCCGTACGCGGACCGCTGAAGCCATGACTCGAACCATCTAAATCGTACAATTTATTAGGTTTTTATAGCCGCGGAGTTCGGGTCTTGAAGACACCGCTCGTAAAACGTATCACTACAAGACGTAAACACGGAATACATCACGACAATCAATAAGTTTCGATTTGGTATCGCTAGCCGAGACTTTGATTACGTATGTCTTACTCACACAGATATAATATCTGTGCTTACACAGTACTAGCCAAGAAGTTTAAAATATAAATAGTAGAAAAAATTCTCAAACATAGGTTAAATGATGAATTTACAAGGAAAACTATTATAGCTTTGTTAGCATAAGTAATTAGTTAGTAAGTTGATAAACTTACTACTTTGGAACTCTATATTGCGCGTGGCCTGACATGCACTTGCCCGGTTTTTTTTGGAGGCGGTTCGAAATACATTGTATTACAGTCTGAGTACTTGTATCACAGTAAAATTATGGTGATGTGATGACATCATTTTAAACAATTGTTCAAAAAATTAAATCTCAGTATTATGTCCCCTTTCTTCTCTTAGACGCAGAATGTACGACAGACAAGAATAAGTCAAAACGCAAGAAAAGTAACTGATTCGCGTTGAAATTTAATTAAAGGTTGGCGCGACACTGTTCTTTAAAATCTGACTCATATTTTTACGTGTCACTGTTTACGTCTATTCGTTTATATCGTACTGAGTATAGTTTCCAATTTGGTAATGGAACCTCTGATTTGTGTAACTGGCGCATTTTGGATTAATTCCTATTGTCAACGGGAGAGAAACAATACTGGAAATAGTAAGTTTATGGACATTGCTGTCAGTTTGTCGGGGGGATTTGCATTTATGACACAGGGTTTCAGTCTGACGAGCTTCATAATATACCTACTAGGATAGTACAACATAGTACCTTTAAGGTGTAAGTCCTTCATGGCAGTAAGGTTTCAGTGGCACAGATTAATTAATCTGATGTTATTTTCAAGATGTAAGTAGTGACGTTTAACAAAGTTTTGATTTGGTAATTTCTGTGAAGGCAATTTTCAAAACTTGAGTGAATAACAACTGAGTGTAACAGATTTCAAATACACGTACGTACACTATTTTTTTGTCATTTGATCGCCAGAGAATTTCATATAACGAGTAAATTTTATGTACTTATTTACATAGGATAACTGCACTAAAATTATTCAATACGTAAAATATTTTGTTTTGCACCGTCTTACCAATTACATTACAAAAACAAATTCAATATCGCCATTCAATGCACAACCCTACGTATCAGTCAGTCGCATTTCAAAGGATCACGAATAAAAATTCAATGTTGATTGGTCTGAGTCCAGGGCTAGCCTTAAGTAATGAGACGCACCTGCCTTTGGCACCCTGAGGTACGACGGGCGCATTAATTGTATCACAATTTACATTCAAAACGCTAGCAGTAATATTGTCTATCTGTCTAGTTTAAGGGCCTTCTGTGGATCTAAAATGTGACCAGCGACGTACAACTGTTGAGTCTGTTGACATTTAAAAGTATGTATTGTTTTAAAATTGCAACAAGGGTACGACAAATAGATAAACAATGGCCGAGTAATTGAGTTTGTCTCAAATATTTATATTTTTAAATCCCGTTTAACTAAGCTATTTGTGTGTTTCGGTAAATTATTTGTTTAGGTTTAGATAAAACTTAATGACATATTGTCTTCTTTTTGGTAAATAAAACCTCTTGGGTTTGTTTTTCTCTTTAAGTTCTGCCAATCCACACTTGGCCAGCATAGTAGATTAGGCCCAGCAGTAGAACAGCTAATCAGCGAGTTTCAATAATATCTAAAGACACTTCTTTCTTGAAATTTTAATCTATCTATACAAAAATTATATACTAATTGTTAATTTCGAACAGTGTTAAAACGTTAAAGGATTTTATCGTTATTCATCGAACGAAAATATATTTTTCTGTAATACTACTTATAATTATGTTACTGGCCAAACCCGATTTCCGGACAAAATTGGCCTTTTTTCGAGGGGGTTATATGGGATTTCTACACACTAAAGCCCCTCGGCAGCCATCCAGCGCATATGATGAGGCTCCGGGATCCCTCAGTGTCGCTGTTGTCTACGAGCTGGGTCAGCCCTCTTCCGATCCCGCTCGGCGGTCTCCTACTTTACCATGACGGTTTCGAAGAAGGAGACCACAGCTTTCCACGTAGCTTTCTCCGCCAGCAACGCTGCTACTATTGCTGGCGGAGAAAGATCTTCCCCGATCCGCTCGACCAGGGCACGCTGCTAAACTAAATCGGCCTAGGCCAAACTAGTTTATCCTACTCGTGTCAGGTAATATGGACTAGAACAATTTAGTTTGTCCCGACACAATTAGGATAAACATGTCATTAGTCTAAGAATGATCAGAACCAAATTGTTAAGGATTTATATTTATTCGACAGATCTTTGTGCTTTCGGCCTATGCCAAACTAGTCTATCCGGAAACATGAATACTCTTACCGATTCATTTTATATCAAAATAAGGATTAGAGCCATTTCAAGCTCAATCTAACGTTACTTTTAGATATTTTCTAAGGATAATTGCGGTAGTAATTGCAACTGACTTCAGTAGCCACTGTGGCCAGATACCAGGAATGCCATTCCTTCATTAGTGCGCCTAACAAGGTATTTGCGGTCCCGCCGCCACACCGGGTACACAAACAATACAGTAACACAATTATAAATTACCAACACAATAGCAAAAACGGCCGCACAAAGCGCGACTTATTCTTTAGATAAATTCAGAGGTCCCATAATTGGTGCGTTCGCCCCGCTTGTGAGGATAATGGTTGTATTTTATTGTTGTTATTAAATGCTACCGTTTGCCAATGAGTTTGTCAGCTGTGATTCGATAGTTCCTTACGTGTACAATTTGATACACTTACGTAAGCGTTTATTTTGTCTTATTTTCTTGTGTACATAACTGCGAATATAACCTTAGTTTACACTGACGCATTTCCAGTTTAGAAGAATGCTAGGAAGACCTTTGCTTTCTTTTGAGTAAATTTGCCGTAATAATATTGTTTTCATAACACAAGTCTTTCTTGTTCGATAACGCAGCAGTTATGCCTTTGGTGTCGCTGTCGATCGTTAGCTCGTTTTTCAGCTGTTTCCATAAAAAATCCCGTGATAAAGTTTTCTAAAATATGCCGCGAAATATGAGTACTTAATAAGTATTAATACCAATATTTACATCGGAATCCGTTAACGAGTTTTCATGTGTTACTGGAATAAATGGTCAGTAACAACCATCTATTGATATACAAACGATTACACTAAGACATTGTATTACTGTAACGCCACAAAGAATATCAATAATATATTCAACCATGATGGTTATTACCTACACCCATCGCTAACTCCATATTGAGGAATGATTATATAGCTACAAATGCTTTACATTTACACCCGATAATGATATGCAGTCACATAATACTAAGCATTTATTAATAACTATTCCTATAATTAACTCAAACGTGTCAAGACTACATACCAGATACAAAGTATAACTTGTACAAAGTATCACTATTTATTATTATAGGACCATATTTGGTGTTAGGAATATTTATCGATGAGGTTAAAAGAAAAAAAAATGTCTGATCGATTAGTTCAGTTCAAGTGGTTTGCATAGCGAATTAGGTATTTTATTTCATTCACATAGTAATGTTTTACTGGACAAGGGAACTGAAAAATCTATGATATTTTTATACTAATACAGTGTGATTTTTTTTTAGAAATATTAAATGGGACAGTGTGATTTGCAAAAATGTGAATAATAGAAACAAGTTGAATAAACAATGGGTACTGTAATAATCTGATTAAGGTCCCATTATATATTTATTTTTTATTTTTGTACCTCCCTCTTTTTATCTGTTTCTTTGTTTTTCCATTAATCTCAGAAACGGCTAAACCGATTTGGATGTGGTTTCCTCTGGTGACATAAAGTAGACTTGAGGTAACATTAAATCTTTGTTTTTCAATCATCAGTTCACAAATAAAAAATATAATGTCAAATTAAAGAATCCCAACGCATGGGTTATACGAAGGGACGCGGAGGCAGTTACTAGAAAAAAATATAATGCACGGACAATAATTTTTACTATGGTTGTTATACAACTATAATACTGTAAAACACCTTGTGTGATACGTACATAGTAACATACATACATACATACAAACACGTCACTAGTCAGCCGGGTGCAATTCATTACGTACGCACTGCAGGTATAACTCTTAGACAAGCAATTATTACCGTTTGAAGCTACGTAAATGGACACGCAAGGTTCTAAGTGTGACATTTAATAGGTCTTGTAGCTCTAAGCAAAAACTTGGGCTCTTATCGCTAGCGGGGTACAGTTAGTTGCTGAGAAGTCTATTTTGGTAACCGATGGTGTGGGGATCTATTTTTTATGAATATCTTCTATTTTTTATGAATTACTAGCTGCCCGGACAGACTTCGTTCTGTCAAAAAAAATTGCAATAAAATAATATTGCGACTATAAATTGAGATGTAAGCTATCCTTTCAAGTTGGATTAAACTGCACACGGTGTGCAAATTTGATTAAAATCGATTAAGTAGTTTAGGAGTCCATCGCGGACAAACAACGTGACACGTAATTTATATATATTAAGATAGATATAATTTCTATTCCTAGGTTTGCTGGAAGATATTTCTATTAGAAATAAGCTGTACCTACGTATGTACAATATATTTTTACATTACATTAATGTATAATTAATAAATTTATATAAAATAGGCTAAGAGCTACCAGTTACACACCAAAGTTTCCATTATTTGTTAACCTATCCAGTACATTTGACCAGATTTTATCTGCGTACGTAGTCGAGATTATTTACGTACGTACCTACATAGTCCAGAAAAATCAAAGCCAAACATGCAAATTCATACATAATTTACAATCATAATTATGGTCAAATTCCAAATATTATAAAAACACGCTGTATTACACACTTTCCATCTTCTTAACATATCGCACCCTTAGAATGAGAGTGACCTAACTCAAAAATTGTAATTTGTGGGAAATGAGCAAGAAAGTTTTCAAAAAAGTATTATATATCAATGAATAGAATGATATATATCAATGAAAATGAATGATATATTATATATCAATGAAAGTGACCGATTATTAGGTTGTCCTTTTCTTACTCATAATTCGAGCTCTTTTTCATCACAGGATTTTAGGGTACGCATTTTAAGGTAAGTTTATAGCAAAAACAGAAATTACAGGAATTTTGAGTTAGTTCACTTTCATTCTAAGGGTGCGATATATAAATTAGGTACGTGTCACGTTGTTTGTCCGCGATGAACTTCTAAACTACTTAACAGATTTTAACCAAATTTGCACACCGTGTGCAGTTTGATCCAACTTGAAAGATATGATAACTTACATCTTAAAATAAAAATAAAAACTTTTGACAGAACAAAGTCTGTCCGGGCAGCTAGTATACATATAAAAAGCTTTCGTTAGATCTTTCGTAATGTAATGCAATGTGGCCACCAGCAACGACCACCTTGCGAGTTGTTTAGACCATCATGTCAATGTTTTACTCACATAAATAAACTGTGTTAGAAACCGATATCTATCACGAATTGCTTCCCAATTAACTTTTTGCCGGCTGCTGACCTTTTATGAACTGAATGGTTGATTGTTTGGACTTTAGTTATAATAACACTGGCTATGGGGAAAGGTGTTACGGTTGAGTTTAGACTTTAAAGTCATTTATTTCCAGGATTTATAACCAGGAAGATGGCACGCACCTCTAATTTTCAAATATTATGTGCGTATTACAAGTTAATTATCACTTGCTTCGGTGAAGGAAAACATCGTGACGAAACCTGCACACCGGAGAGTTCTCTATAAAAGTTCTCGAAGGTGTGTGAAGTCTACCAATCCGCACTTGGCCAGCGTGGTAGACTATGGCCTAATATGCCACATTGTGAGAGGAGACCCCGAGCCCAGCAGTGGGACAATTATGGGTTGTTGCTTTGCTTTTGCTTTGCTTTTATATCCAGGAAGTGATCTTGTAGTGAACTTTCTGCGTTATATTAAAGCGAGCGCTTTAATATTAGAGCGCTTTAATAGAGCGATTAAAATTATATTTGATACATCACTATTATATCAAGATTTTTTTCATACTTTACTTAATTTATCATTGACGTGGTAACCAGTTGTCGTTAGTTGTCTCCTATTACCTACTTCCAATTTATAAATAAACAATATACTTACCCTTCTCCTACTCCTTAATCGGTCGCTCTTGACGGAGCGGTCGTGGTTTCATGATGACCTTTTTTGGATCATGCAGCTTTCGCGGCGTCTCCACTCACTGCGGTCTTCAGCGTAGCGAGAACATTGGACTATGTATGATTGTGTAGCAGCTTTTATTAACCGATTCGTTGTTGATGGCACTACAGGCGTGTCATAAATGTATTTAACTTGTGTCATTCAGCAACGAATCGGTCAAGTCTGTCCAACGCGAAGGCGATCGGCCGCGTGACCGCTTGCCTTCCATTTGCTCTTGGACAACGAGTAATATAACCCATGAACTCTCAAATTCGACACTACAAGCAAAACTTGTACAAATAGCGATGATTGAACGAAACCGAATCCCCAAAACAACTATAATATTAATCGACAAAAAATCTAAAATCTACAGCAGTTTACTTTCACGCCAACCTGCGTGTATTGAAAAAACTAAATCTTGCGCCACCTGAGATTTTAACAAAGGGATGTTCGTTTTTTTAAATCGACAATTGTCAGTTAACCCTTTCATTTGGGGCAGGAAGTCTCGGGGATGTTTTTTAAACACCTGCGTAGAAAGTGAACGTTAAAGGGTTAATGCAATCTGTGCCGAGGCGATATCAAAGATACCTACACGTAAATTGATGTTTGAACTGTGGGAACGTACCTTCGATATTGTATAATAATTGTGATCAAGATTTGATTGTTTGACTGATGAAGAAGTAGGTATTACATATAAATTATACCTAATCGAGTGCTAATTATCTTCAATGTTGACTATGAAGCAGCTTTATATTGAGGTCGATCGATTTATTATTTACTTAATCTATTTTATGGAATTATTATTCATTATTTTTATAATTATAATACAAGTTTGTGATGAACAGATACTATAAAGCGTTAGCCTTTTGATTTAGTCATATAAATTATACCTAATAAACTTAAATGAAAGTAAGAGCAACGAAGATAGGTACTATCTACTAAGAAAAAAATTAAACAGTAGGCAAGTTAACTAAACACCCTCATAAAATTTAATACTGATTGTTATCGACTAGCCTGTAAGTTGTTTTGCTCGATAACATAACATAACATAACACCTTATAACAGGGGTTTGGTCTAAAAACGCACGTAGAAAATTATATCGCGCAAAAACCCTTCTGTCTTACAATCTTCACAAGGTCTGTAACAAGAAAAGTTCACACGCATATTAAATAGACTACTCTCAAACCCCCGAGTTAGCAATAATAATGGGAATCATTTTTTATTACATCCATTGTGACAGGCGTTCATCGGAGCACCTGAGAGTATTTCAATGTGGTATTGTGTTATTGTAACTACATGATTTATATTTGCATACGAGTTTGTATAACTTCGTTAGCTAAGGGTTCGATTGAATCGAGGAATGTTGAATGATTATTAAAATTCGCGCGAGTCGCTGAGACCACCCGGACGCGTTTAAAGGGTTAGAAGAATTCTTAATATTGAATTTCAATATGCAAATTGTATCAAATTATAAGATGGTATTGTTAGGCGTTTGTGGTGATGGTGACTAAAGTTCGTAACAGTTTCTCAGGAGGTGATTTTAGTCGATTTGATTGAATATTTCCGAATTAAACTGTTTCTGTTGTATTAGTTTTGAAGGGTAAGACTAGTTACAAATTGGTTGTACACCAGTTATAAGTTGCGTTCCTTTAGATTAGACCGACAATGCAGTAGTGATGCCATTAGTATTACGGAATTACGGATATCCAGGGTAGCCTAATCGCAGGGTAGCCTAAGTAAGCCTAAGGGCTACCGTAAGTGGTAAGCCACTTACTACCACATAGTCCATGTGTTAAACAATACTAACATTACTATACAATATATAAACTTTTTAAAATAATTTCATAGTCCAAAATAACTTCAATTAGTATTCATCGCCGTATTGTAATGAGAATATTGTATTGATGTTTAATGTATCACAATTAATGAGGGAAAGTATTACCGACGTATATAATAAAGGTGTCGGAACTTGTCTGTCGAACTGTATAGCCATTAATTACTTAAATGTTACCACATAAATCTACCAACACCTTTTTAGATTGTTTTTTTTTTGTTTTTAGCTACACGTACCTACAGACTTATATGCATGCTATGTTCTAGGATAGACTGTCTAATATTTATGTCTAGTAATTAATCTTAGTATCACTCAACTATGAATAGAATGCACTGAACTTTGTAAGAGTGAAGATTAGAATTCTTTTAAAATAAACGTAAAAACGATTTTTTATTTTCATCATGCAAACCTTTTTGTCTTAGCTTCCGCAACTTTTTATAAGAAATACGTAATAATAAATATTTGCAGTAGATTTAAAAAGATTATCCACACTTCATACCGTGATGACGTTTAATGACGTGCCGTGATAAAGACGACGCGACGCCGTATTTTTTCCTTCTATATTTTTTTTAGATTATAAATTAATTGTATATGTATTAAGGTATTGAGTTGGTATTGAATTTATCAAGTTCAATAGCATCTGTATCGTCCAGAGTTCGGATAGGTGTAGTGATTTCGAAAGGCGATTTAAGTAAGGGTTGAAATGTGAATCTAATTGGTTTTCATGATAAGTAGGTAGGTAGGTAGGTACCTAGGTAATCAAAACAATGTAAAAAAATGTATAACAAATAAAACTGCAAAAAATTTTTTTTTAAAGTATAAAAAATTGCATAAAAACTACACTTTCATTTCGTGACAAAATACGTAAATTTTCCGGATAATACGGACGCGGATGTTATAAAGACCTAAGCTATCAATGACATTATGATTATTAAAAAATTAAAGAAACATTCCGGCAATTAGGTCAAATTGTCAATAATTATGGCAAATGTTAGGTAAAATTAATTCCGAATCTCATTATTCACTAAGCCCGTATAAATAAATCAGTCTCGGTTCAACAACTCTTACAAACCTCATTTTAACATTCTATTTGACACATAAAATATGAAACCGAATCATGAGTTTATTAACACGGGCCTAACGCCAACTCAGAGTCACTAACGGTTACTTAAATCGCTCCTTAGTACATAATTTATTTTATCTTATTTTTATTTTTATTCTTTACTAAGGAGCGAAAGTAACCTCTGTGACTCTGGGTTGGGGCGTAAGTGCGCTTGGCGTTGGCAGTATGCACAAAGACACAAACGCTCTACAAAGCTGTAGAGATTCCGATAACTCTCCGAAGGACGTTAGGTAGCCCTAACTTGAGACTTGACTAACTTTAACTTGCCCGTTACCAACCCAGTTACCTGTCGCGGCATCAGGTATATTTCCGAAAAATATCCCCTCGAAAAAAAGTTACTTCAGATAGCTTCCACGCGTTTACATTTCCTTTATTACTTATTTTCCCCAAAACGAGTGACGATTTAAAATACTTACAATATTTTGAAAGTTGACATGCACGTACGATGTACATACTTGCATGTGCCTACTCTCGAACAACAGACAGATACTTTAAGACTAACATTTATCAATCACTATCACTACATTCACCACACGTCACTGTTTAAGCGCGAACGCTGCGCACGCGCAGAAGCCCGGCGTTTTTAATAAATGCATAAAGTTCCCGCTCAAAACCATTAAAAAACTTCTACAAAGCAATGGAACACCTTTCAAATCCAGGTAGTTAAAAATCCATTGAATAACCCATTTGTCATGCAAAAACTAAATCTGTAACCCAATATGCAAATGCTGTGCCCATTGCGATGCAAATTCGCTCTTTGAATGGCACAATGACTGACAAAACCCTCCAGATGTCGCTAGGGTGGGATTTTTCGATCCGATCAATACGCTTATTGATCTTTCGAGTGATTTATTGGCTTATCGACAAACATTGTGTTGGCTAAATCATGTCGTGACTTACTAAAAACGCGAATCGTTACTAGTAGGTATACTAAAATAAATATTAGTAAGCACCTGCTGTAGCGACAAATATACCTTAAAAAAACATGTTTCTAGGTATAAATAAATTCGATTGATTGAAAATATAAGTGGATTGCCAAACTTCAGTGTACTTAACTGTATTACATAAAAGAAAGTGACATAATCGATCAGTAGGTAATAAGTAGTTATAATTACACGATTTAAAAAAATCGGGATTTTATTATCTACAATTTAAAATAAGGGAGACACAAAACGAACAAGATTTAAGAACAAATTATCATTTAATGGTAAAAATAATTTCGGTTTACTATTTATATTTTTTTAAACTAATATAAATTAATATTTCAGTAAGAAGTAGTACCAAGATATCATTATTATAGTTTTACCGAAAATAAGACTGTTTCAAAAAACGGACTTTATATAATTTAATACGAGTGTTGTAAAACTTATTTTATTTTTGCACATAATAGATAACAATTAAAATGCGGGCAGTCTGCATAAAAAAATCTCGTTATATTTTTCACTGTTTACGATTTGTTTTTTATCCAAAAAAGCGAAGTAGTTCCATTTCAGACAGTGTTTTTTGATAACTCTAATTAATTATAAATAGTCTATTAACTAGGTGTTTAAATTTTAATTTACATAAACGAATAAAAAAACGAGACATCATTAAAATATTACATTTTCGTACTAACTAGCTATAATTAATCACAAAAAATATAAAGCAAACATTGAAAAACAAACTATAATAATCACGGTTCGTTAATTTCAAATCTACATCACTATTTGAAAACCAATGAGGGGCCACTGCTAGCACTATTCGCGAACCAAACACGCAATTTCAAGCTTGACCGCCCCCGTTTTAGTTCACATTCGACAATTTTTCCCCAAATCCGGGGACTGCCCACTTCCTTTGTGCCCCGACCAAATGATTGGCTACCCCGAATGTGTAGTATTTTTTGTTATGAGTAATACAACTCGTAAAAAATTGTAACAGCCAGTTGTACTCGTAATGTATTACGCTTTGTAGTTAACGTATGTAAGTTGTAGTAAACTAGTTTACGTAACGTTTTCATATTTTGATTGATTAGTTAATTTATAATTGGGTAATTTTAATGTAAAAAATGTATTGCAAAAATCTCTCATATTGTTGTAGACAGAACTTTAATATTGGTGTTCGGACATGAGCGTATTAATAGCAGCTGATGTCAATATAAATTATTGTACTGATTGGCCAATCATCTATTTTCGTTAAAGCTATTTATAAGTAGGTGTAATCTATCTATCTATCGATATTTACAATTACAAATACTTTAAAAGAAGGTTTATATTTAAGTCAAACTACTTTTATTTAAAACCTATCTATGATCGAGTCATCACTGAATGACTTTCACGTGAGATTCATCGTATACATTAATTATACAGCGGGTATTAAGTTGTAAGTTTAAGAATGACTGTTGCCTGCGGCTCTATTATAAGCAAATTAAACCAGTCTTGGCTGAATGGAGTCAGCTTCTGACTGACTGACGCGGGTATTCAATGAGTAATGTCGGGCCTGTTTGGCCCGGTGGACCCGGTAGGCCCGCCCGTTAGCTGTCGGGCCCACGGACGGCGGGGAATGGTAACTTGTGATGCCTACGTATTGCGGTGGCCATAGTCTTTGGACTTATTTTGATTAGGTTTTAAGGTAATAAGGGTATAAGGTATAAGGCTATAATATGGGTAAAAGATCAAGACAATTATACAATGGTGGTGTGAACTTCACTTGGTTAAAACAGGGGCATTAAATATCACCAGTATGCGAATGTTTGAGTCAGGGAAATTTCGCTTTTTATGAAAGTCTAAGTACCTAAGTACCTAATACCATATCTAAGTACTATATATTTTATTGTGATCTCGAAATTATGTAATAAATACTTCGGAAACCTAAAATCGATCACCATTCCGAATATTGCAAAGAACAAAGCTGCTTCTTGATTTTATTATTTTATGCAAAAGGGCGATAAATAAGCAGGGGAAACATCTGTTAGTCGTTGGTGTAAGTCATAAATCGTCATGGAGTAATAAACCAATGCATTGCCGACCAAGAGACATGAGGCAAGAACCCAATTTACCCAATGATATTTAAAAAATATAGATACATTATGCCCTTACAAATCAACCAAAAAATCTGTTCCGAAAAGAGCTACAACACACACACGTTTACCTTTTGTTTCACTACACCAATTACATTGGTATAATACACGAAGGCATTTTAACGCTGTATGTCAAATGTCAAGCACTTCTGACAACAACAAAACCGTACGTATCGTCTTGTATTGATTGACAGAGCGACTACGAGCAGAACGGTCAATTGCCTGTTCTTACACTCTTCATCATCGGCGCCCTAGTGACATATCTACCTCTTTTTTACATTATAATATCATCATATTTACTGTTACTTTAACTAAAAGATTAAAAAATTATATCCGATAAAAGATAAAAACCCATGTCACCCTACACGAAATGAGTAGTCGAATTGATCAGAGCGATGTAAGTGTCGCGCGTTTGAGTTAGTCATGCCCGGAGCCCTCGAGCTTTATGCTTTGTCACTCGGAGACCTAACTACAGTTTATTTCGTTTCTAATGAATCTAAGTTTATTACCAATCATTTCGATACCCGCGGCGGTAAACGTTACAACTGATTAGGCCGTGACTATAATAATGTTACTTATTTATTACATTGTTTAGAACAAACCGTGATTTGCATTTTGATTGAAACGGAAAATAATTGCATAAGGTAAACTAGGTATTGGTTTGAACGGAAATCTTTTGCTTAAAGTTAGTAAAGCGAATGAGCGTCTAACAAAAGCTCTATTTTTAACTGAACGGATTTTTAAACTAATAAGAAATTTTAAAGTTTAGGTAGGCCTGTAAACATTAAATATTTTAAAACGCCTGTTAAAATCACGTAGTTTCGAAGACAATAAAATTATGTTACCTTATAATCTGAATTTTAACAAGAAAAAAATAACGGACTTCAAAACAACTCAAAAACTACTCGTCAGATCTAGCTCAAAAAGTGGGAACACATGACAAGCACCAGCTTTCGATTGAAAAAAGAATTATTAAAATCGGTTCACCCACTGAAAAGTTCTGAGGTAACAAACATAAAAAATACAGTCGAATTGAATTCCTCCTCCTTTTTTGAAGTTGGTTAAAAACATTAGGTACCATCACGTTTCCCGAAGCTAAACGAGCACTACATACTTTGGTCTTAGGTAATAAGCAGTTGAAAATATATCTAATAACAACGGTCACAATCTTAATTAACGATAGATTAGTTGTTACATCTAATAGCTACTTTGATTTTTTTGTCACAAAAAATCCAATTATACAATCACTTACCAGTCCCATACCCTAGTATAATTATTCCCTCGGAAATATTGAAATAATTACACGGGAAATATCAAACCAATTTGGCTAATATCACTTTTTGAGGAAAAACTTAAAAAATACTCACATACTGTCTCGCCACCCCATAATTTTTAAATACGAGTAGTATCGTGTGTGACTCCCAAGACCCCACCCGAGCGAGCAACGCCCATCGATTATTTTTTAGGGGTGGATCAACCCTCGATAGTTTCGTGGGGTGACAGCTGCTTCCTTATGACCTTTTTTATCGATAGCTAGTTATTATCGATTTTTGTGCCGTCAAATGGAATCGATTCGGTGACAATTTTACTAATTGGATTTACTCGTAGGTACGTACCTACAATATAAAAAAAATGTGCAAAATTTAAGACCGTTCCCGTAAGAACTCTATAGAGCGGATAGTTAGTAGTTGCCAGAAATAAACTCAATATTTGTATCGGACTTTGTATTTTTATTAATGTTATTCTAATATTCTTTGTATTATGTTTCAAAACTTTGTATTATGTATAGGTAAAATCTTTAGACACAAGTTGCATCTTTATGTTGCAAAATAAAGTAATGAGCATTTTTAACCGACTTCAAAAAAAGGAGGAGGTTCTCAATTCGACTGTATTTTTTTTTTATGTTTGTTACCTCAGAATGAATGAATGAATGAATGAATGAATGAATGAATGAATGAATGAATGAATGAATTTATTTGTATTAGTACAGGTACATTTTATAGAAGGTCTTACATAGGTTTATTGGTGCCACAACTATACTATGCCGTTATCACGGCGTACAAATATTGGATAATAAATTATTAAATCAATCTAAATTATCAAATTAAATACAATGTCAATAATAATAAATCTAAATAAATAAGTAACAAATTCAGTAAACGATTAAATTATTTATAAAATTAAAAAGTCTTATCATTAAAATATTCTTTAATACTATAATATTGTTTTTTGTGTAATAATTGTATTATTTCTGTTTTAAATTCTCTTAAACTCAACTTTGTATACTTGTCAGGTAAATTATTAAATATACGAATTGCCATACAGTACGCGTTCCTTTTAAACTGATTTAATCTTTGTTTTTGTATCCATAATTTAAATTTGTGACGGCATCTGTTTTGGCCCATATCACTGTAGGTTTTAAATAGATGCTTATTTTTAAAAACAAAAACACACATCTCGTATATATACATGCAAGGTAATGTTAGGATTTGAAGGTATCCAAAGTACGGCTTGCAGCTCTCTCGAGGCCCTATGCCACATATCGATCTTATACATCTCTTTTGGAACTTGAATGCTTTTTCGGCATTCACTGCGTTTCCCCAGATAATAAGACCGTACCTTAAGACGCTTGCTATGTAGCCATGATATGCCGCCAAAGCTGCTTGTTTACTGACAGTTTGGCGCAAACGCTTTATTACGTAGATAAATTTGTCTAATTTATTAATAATTTTATCGATATGTGTATCCCACTTTAAGTATTTATCTATTGTTAGGCCTAGAAATGCACAAGAATCAACATTTTCAATATTATCATTTTTATACTTTACATTAATGTCAGGTTTTGAGCTATTTTGATATTGGAATTGAATTAATTTAGTTTTATCGATATTTATTTTTAAATGATTGTCACTAAGCCAATTTAAAATATTATTTAAAGCCATATTAATTTTGTCACTGTATGTTTTTTCGTCATTGCATTTTATTATTAGATTCGTGTCGTCAGCAAATAAAATACATTTTTCACTAATTGAGTCTACAAGGTCATTAATGTAGATAACAAACAAAAGAGGTCCGAGTATACTTCCCTGTGGTACCCCATTTTTGTTGTATAGATGTTGTGACTGGTATTTGATTTTACGGTTATTCAATATTCTTGTTATTTCAACTGTTTGTTTTCGATTTGTTAGATAACTTTTAATCCAATCCCATGTGTTTCCTCGCACTCCGTAACGATATAGCTTATCCAGCAACATTTCATGACATACCAGATCAAAAGCCTTGCTCATATCGAGAAATACAGCAGATATTGGTGTACCTTCATTTAGACTTTCTGTAACTTCTTTGACTAATGAAAAGCATGCAAGTGTAGTTGAGCTGTTTTTTATGAAACCAAATTGTTCTTTTTTTAATATGTTCGAACTTGTCACGAAATTGTACAACCGTTTATGCATAGTTTTTTCTATAATTTTTGAAATGACTGGTATTAGTGTTATTGGTCTATAATTACTGATATCATCACGGTTACCTTTTTTGAAAAGAACAGAACTTTGGACTGGGCGAACCGATTTTAATGATTCTTTTTTTAATCGAAAGCTGATGGCTGTCATGTGGTCCCACATAAATTTTATTGAGATCTGACAATGGCATCCATGAGAAAACTACATAAGTCGTAAATTTGTGTTAAGATGTGCGCGACAAATTGACGAATAACTCAATATCACGTCAACCGATTTCGATGATTCTTTTTTTAATAGAAAGCTGGTGCTTGTTATGTGGTCCCACATAAATTTGAACGAGATCTGATAAGTATTTTTTGAGAATTTGAAGTCGGTTATTTTTTGTTAGTAAAATTTAGATTATGTAATTTGTGAAACCAAAGTTTTTATTGAATTAAAGTACGGAGTCAACCGACCGACCGATTAGACTTCTTAAGTCAGAACTCAGAGCCTTAAGTCACAAGGACAGCATTCTCTTTTTTTTGGATATCACTGTTAAAGTGTTTATATCTACCAGGCACGTTACCACTTTCCTTCTAACCTTGTTCTGTTTTTGTACATATTTTTTCTTTTTTTTGACGTGATAACGTCTAATAAAACGATGAGCGCTGGGCGCATCTATGAAAAAATGTAGCGTTCCGCGAGCGAGAAAGCGGCAAAAGCGAGCGAGAGGCACTATCGGCTACAAGTATATAAGTAGCTACAAAAGAATTATTAGATTATTTAATTTACAAATGATATTTTGTCAACGCTTCTGTAATATTGTGTTAGTCCACAGAAGAAATAATAATACTTGTTAGTCTATGTTTTACGTAGGAAGCTATTCAAATAAAAACATCTGAAAAAATAGAAATGTGTGATTGAAGTCCAATAAGTACTAAAATATGTATACTTACAAGATGTTAAACCCTCTAAAACTTCTTATAAGTATCATGGACTTTAAAAAAGACTGAAACTACTTCTAATAAGAAATTATTATTCTTCTACAGGACATGCGGCTGTCGTCTAACGCCATCTGTTATCGAGATAGTAAGTATACAGTTTATTACTTTGTTAGACTAGCGTTCGAGTCGTTCGCAACCATTAGCGCCATCTATGATATTTATAAGAAAGTGAAAAATACTTTTGCATGTTGGCTGGCACTTTCAAGTTTCAACAACCTTAATACCAATTTAAAAAAAAGCGGCCAAGTGCGAGTCGGACTCGCCCATGAAGGGTTCCGTAGCAGCAAGTAACATAATATAAAAGTTCTTGAAGTTGGTTGTAACTTTGATCGAGGTAAATTGCGGTTTACGATTTATGACGTATTAAAAAAAAACTACTTACTAGATTTCGTTCAAACCAATTTTCGTTGGAAGTTTGCATGGTAATATACATCATATATTTTTTTTGGTTTTATCATTCTCTTATTTTAGAAGTTACGGGGGGGGGGACACACATTTTTCCACTTTATAAGTGTCTCTCGCGCAAACTATTCAGTTTAGAAAAAAATGATATTAGAAACCTCAATATCATTTTTGAAGACCTATTCATAGATACCCCACATGTATGGGTTTGATGAAAAAAAAATTTTTGAGTTTCAGTTCTATGTATGGGGAACCACCAAAATTTATTGTAATTTTTCAATTTTTGTGTGAAAATCTTAATGCGGTTCACAGAATACATCTACTTACCAAGTTTCAACAGTATAGTTCTTATAGTTTCGGAGAAAAGTGGCTGTGACATACGGATGGACAGACAGACAGACAGACAGACAGACAGACAGACATGACGAATCTATAAGGGTTCCGTTTTTTGCCATTTGGCTACGGAACCCTAAAAAATTAAAGTTTATTGAACAACATAATTTACTATTATGCCCCGTTTACATGCGCGCGCGAGCCACGAGACGATCCGCGAGACGCGCATGTAAATGAGCGGTAAGAAAGCGAACAATGGGACATAATCAAGAATCATTCGACGTCTAATTGCTATCCGTTAAATTGACGACAAAACATCTTCATTAGTTGTCGTTATTTATAGTCCTAATTGATTTTACGGTTCCCATCTTACAACACTATAATAAAACCAGTCTTTATGTTTGTCGAAACAACATAGGTTTATATGAATTGATAGATCATTAATAAAGTATAGGGAAAAGTTTAGAATATTTATGTGTAAGTCGGAATAGGCGACTCGTAATCATAAAAAGGCAAGATTGCATATAATATTGTTTTTAGTTTTTTTTTTACTTCACTTGAAAGATGGTGTAGTTATTCGTAAATAATAACAGTGTAGGCTTTTCGATGTATTTTGATCGACAACTCGACAATCGGGTTCTTCACTGTCTTGCGACGCGTTGGTGATTTTTATATGGCTAAAAATCATCAAACATTATTGGTGCTGATTGGTAGGTATATTTTGTAGGTATATCTTTACAATCTTTACGTACTTTTCATTAAGTATTTGCTTGTGGACTTGCAGTTGCAAAACATTATAGTTAAACTTAATTTGCATTGCATGAGTGCACCAAAATGATGACCAATCGAGCAAAATGGCGAGAGATCGTGAGGAGAATTACATCTGCCACAAATGCGACTACATGACGACCACGACCGGTCTGCCAAGAGCGTAACGATTAAGAAGAAGAAGAAGAAGAAAAAACTTAATTTAAAAAAATAGGCAGGGTTAAGAGCGACTTCATTCTGTCCTTAACTTCAGTCATTAATAATAGTACTTGAAGCAACACACAGATTAAAATTTAATTTATCACTAGCTTCGGCGAAGGGAAACGTCGTGAACTCGTGATTAAAACTACATTACAGAGAATTGTATGTACGATGTTGTTTGAGATGTCTAAGTCTGCCTTTTGAACACTTGGCCAATTTGATAGAGTAGACTAGAGCATTAAGTGTTATTTGTGAGTGTCTCTCATCATTTCTCACATCAGCTAAGTTAATTAAATATATAAATAAAATAAATAACGCTTCACACTCATAGCCCCCACACTAGGATTCCCTGTGTGTGTGAATTGAAAGAGATTTTGTTAGAAATAACTCATCCTGGTATTTATTTTTATCATGCGTTTTCTGTGTGTAATTATTATCTTGTACATAATTAAACTAAAAACATTAATAATACCAGTAGATATAATTATAATGATGATGCGGAAATAAAATTTAATGATAAAATCGATAAAAATGAATTAGATAAACAAAATACTACTGCTCCAGATTACTAATATATCAGGATTTACGTTTCAGATCTAATCTAATCATTAGTGCATCGACAATCATTTCCAGTCTATGCAAATATCTCGCGTGCTGGAAGCATTAACATGATGTTAATCTTTCTCGTGTCAGTGGTAAATCTATCACGAGACGACCACGAGTTAACAATTACATCGTTCGTAAGTATGCGAGTCTTAATTGCATATCAATTAAAAACTTTTTCCACGATGAACGATGTAATAAAAATGACACAGGCTTTAGAAACGAAAAATTACGGATAAGGGTGATCAAGATTCGCGATATGAGGATTCTGTAAAAAGTTATTTATGTGGAGATAATCTGTCGCGAATCAATGTTTTTGTCATAGATTTAAATATTTTTACTGCTTCTACGGCGGCATTATTCTTACCAAGTTTCTTGATTCTAGGTCTAGATAGTAGAGTTGACTTGGTGGTTAAATATTTGTATCAAAAGGAAAGAATTGTAGACGTTTTAGTATTTAATACCAATAGTTACCCATTATAAAAACAGTAATGACAGACGAGTGGACAACAATTTTATGCAAAAGGATTTCTCTTCCTTCATTATAAGATACGGATCTTCAAGAAGAAACTCCGTAGATTATTGCATCAGATCGAACAATAATGAGGATTCAATCGTCTAGTTGGTCAAGTTTTAAGAAAAAAGAGTGGAATTCTATTAAATCTAACTCAGTCACGCCAGGTGATACAATGATTATTCCATTCTATTGTCTCACGACAAGACCACGTAGATCTAACGGAAGCGTTTGGTACGCGTGTTGCAGGCAAATTACGAAATCAGATTGAATTATGATGATTATACAAATCCAGAAAACATTTAACATTTAATATCTAAATCTCAGATGAGTAAATGACATTAATCCTTATGTTTTTATGATGACTAGATAGATATTTGAGATAGATAGACAACAACGTAATCCAATTATATAAAAAAATCATTAAAGAAAAATAAAACAATAAAATAAAAGTGGCCATCCATGCATAAACTTTTCAGTTTTTTGTCTGTAAATCATCATTCATCAACAACAATTAACATTAAATTTAACTGGATTCCAAGGATAGCCCTTTTAATGCTAACGGGGTTTATTCAGAAAAAACTTTATTCTTATCGCAAAATAATTTCATTTTTTCCAGTAACGTTGGGATTAGGAAGTTCTACCAAAGTACGGGTTCTATATAAACCTGCAACAAAGACAACACGAGAATGCAACATCGTTGCATTCGTCCGTGTCGGACACAACAAATAACTCAACACGTGTAAGCCCAGTTGAATATTGAGTGTGATTTCGATACGTGACACGGTGACAACTTAGTTTGACGAGATCCAGGCTGTGGCTAGATTTATCAAGCTAAACTGAGATTTAAGACATTCTGTTTGTTTGTAAATCAATATTATGTGATTTCGTTAGTGTTGACAAGAAGTTACACAAGTTTACATAAACTTCTCATTCGTACCCGTATGCTCCAGGCCTTGTCAAAGGGAGAGTCCCGTACTTAGTTGTGAGTTGTGGGACATTAATGGGTTTGGCTTCAACCCATTATTTACTTTATTCCGTACTTATTATGTTATAATCGTATCTAATTACCACTTTACAGATGGTATAGTTCAAAGTTAAAAATCAAAAGTCCCCTCGCACATGCCGCCAAATTATCTAAATTCTGCTGCTTTTAAAGAGTTTGTAAAGGCCAGTGGCGTAGCTAGCCCTAAGGAGGCCCCATATCAATATTTGTTTGGAGCCCCCTCAACGTCAGCTGTCAAATATAAAAAGAGTGCCAACTGTAGCGGTCGTACAGGCCGCTGGCGAGCTTTTTTTGGGAGTGTTAGTGGGGGCCCCTGTACGCTGGGGGCCCCATATAATTGATACGACTGATACGGCGGTAGCTACGCCCCTGGTAAAGGCACAATTCAACAGCAAGAGCCATACAGTCAAAAATTTTTTTATACTTAATAAGCTAATGTTTGACTACAAAACCACCAGACGGTCAGCTAATGATGGTAAAATGGATGGTAAAATGCGCTTAGTAAAAGCCTATACACTCTGGACCTATAGTCTCAAACAGGTCTACACGTAGTGTAATGTACAACAAATTGCAATGATCCCTCAACTCTGTTTCATTATGCTCACACAATTAATTCTGCCATCTCATAAACCTTATTATAACATCGGGTATTGCCGAGTAATTCTTCTTAACGGCCTTTGTACAACAACCTACAGCATCCTCGCTGCGCATGCGCATACATATGTCTTAAATAATAATATGAAGGCTTGGGAACCCAGTTCGAAATGGGAGAGTCAGCGAGAAAATGCAACGTAAGGATTTTTAGTATTATATGTATTGTTTTTTGTACTTTGCTATTATTTTATTATAGCACATTTATTTTATTCATCTAATTTTTAAGTACCTACCTACATACTACTAATTTAAAATTTTCAACAGCAGGCAATCAGGCAAGACTAAATATTTTAAGTATCGATTTGTTTTCTTTTAAAGATAGAAGAAGTTCATAGCCATTGGCTTGTGAAACATAAATCTGATGTTTCATATTATTATAGGAGCAGAAGGATTACATCCGGACAGAATTGACATGCCTGCCCGAGAACGGACAAACGATAGGCGAGTGGAGCTATTAAGGAAATATCAAATAGTTCTCTAACGGGAAACATGGAAGTTAGCGTTAAAGAAATAGTGCACTTCGAAATGGAAAATCTAGTGTTTAACCAAAATTTTTAGTACACGAAAATGTAGTTCTTTTCTGTTTATTTATCCAGCAATGGCAGCAATTAATCGATGACATATATTGTGTTGTAAATATGCAAACACTTAGATAAGTTATTTCCAGTAAATGTAATAATCTAAACATAATTTCGCTTTCCCTATTTAATATTTGTGTCATATTCGATACGATACACAAAGTACTATAAGTATATAATGTGTATGTATATAATGACTTGCCGTTTACCAAATTGTTAAGCAATTTTCATCGATAAAACTAGATGGCGCTTATTACGATTTTAATTATCATTCCCTGAAGACACGAGTTTGCGTGCGTTTCTGGGTTATTTTTGATAATACAATATCAATATTTCGTGTCGTTAGGATACAACAATACAAAAAAATAATGCAAAGTTATCGTACTTGCTACTAATATTACAAGTATGTGAAACTTTGTAGGAATGTATAGATGATTTTTACTCTTTCACGCAAAAACTACTGGAAGGATTTTCATGAAATTTAGCCACACAGGTAGACCACGATCTTTTTCTAAAGGGTACTTGTTAAGAGCAAAGCGCTAGTCGGTGATAATCATAAGTCGTTATTAGCCTACTCGCCGTCAATACGACGAGAGCCCGGTCGGCAGCGGTCTCTGATTATTGGATTGGAAAGGAATGAATTGAAACCCTTATCATTGCAGGAATCGGACCGTCCGCATTCAGATGCGGATCTCATTAAACTCTAAGCGATACGAGATTGCGGTGACTCATCACACCTGATCGCGCTGTTTACTTATCGTTTACATTCGATATGTTATTGGGAGGCTTACTTAGATGATGACTGCCGTCTTTCGCTTAATTACCTTGTCTTTGGAAAGGTCTTGGGTCTTGGTCAGCATGCGACTGAGTAAAGATAACTTTGTTCATGTGTGATGTTCTTGAAATTTCTTGAATGTAGAATCAATTTCGTATCGGTAGAAGTAGAAGTACCAGTTACCTACTTGTTAGACTACCATCGATAGCACTTTTCTATTATTTTTCTGTCTACACTGGAGCATAATAGTTCAAGATCGAAGTTTCCTCAATCTTAAGGAGAGACTTATACACTGCCGTGAGTCGCTAATGGGAACACATCAGGTGACCAAAGTTAATTTCAAAAACGTATTTTCCCCAAATATGATGGACCCAAAGATAAAAAATAAAAATTCAAACCAATAACTGTCCCATTGTGCCATCCCAAAGAATTGAACATCACAAATCACAATCTCAAAGAATTGAATTCCAAACACATTCTAAATAGACCAGTCCCTAATACTAAACATTTGGGTTTATCCTTGATTTATAGACACTAACCTCGAGTAACTGTCTTGTTGCCTCTAGTGAGTGCTGTCTTATCTCAAGACTTCAGCAGTTTTATCTTTATACTCTCCCAGTCATAAGATGTAAAGATTTGAGCACAACTTTAAAAGCTTGGCCTTTTAAGGTTTATGCTTGGTCTTAAACACATTTATCGCAAACTATTAACGTGGTCAATAGGAAGATAAAGATTGCAGGTAACTGGTAATTAATGGTACGCAAATTACTGAACTCGAAAGGTATTGGTTAGTTTGATGCGTTTTGAGGTTTGAAGGGATTAAAAGTAAAATCCTGAGGATAAATCTCATGCATTAACCAAATAATCAATAACAATTTAATTTCTTAATTCACGAACCATTTATTTTCCTAACGCCCCAACTCACTAATGGTTATTTAAATCGCTCCTTAGTAAAGAATCACCATACAAATTCTGTAACCGTTATTGAGTTAGTTGGGGTGTAATTGTCTCATGCCCGACATTAAAATCCTAATATCATTAATGTGAAATTTTGTTTGGATGTCTGTCTCTTTCACGCGAAAATTACTGAACGGATTTTCATGAAATTTAGCACACGGATAGACCATGACCTGTAATAACATATAGGGTACTTATTATCCCAGAAAACGCAGGCAAAGCCACGTCAGAACGCTACCTTATAAGGTACCTTATAATTCTTTCCCGATCTTAATTGTTTGTTGTTGTTGTTGTTGTCTTGTTACTGTGTGTGTTTGACTATGTGTGTACGTTGTTTACCTATTTTATAATTATGTAACACCGCCTACACGTGTCTCGAAGTTAATTTAATATTCATTAATCGCTCGGTATTCGTCTTTTATTCATATCATCAATGTTTTATGCATATTTTCATGGTTATGACATGATGTGGCATGTTTATCGAGTGCCATGTTTACAGATTTAAATGATTCATACAAGGGATAAACAAATATACCTCTATCTGAGATAGAGCTAAGAACTATATCAATCGATCGGGATCGAAATAGTAATGTACGCGATGCTGAGTAAGGAGCTAATTCGCTAGTGAAAATATTTTTGTGCCCTAGAGAAATTAAGCATTTGATCCCAACTATTATATAGTTATACTTTTTCCGCTATCTTTATATGCTAAAGGGCTAACGAAAAAACAGATCGAGTGTCACCGTCGCCTATGGACATGAGCCAGAGCAATCTGCAATGCAACGCCGACCCTTTTTACTCACTATTTGAAGAACCCCATGTCATAGTGCAGAGCGCTCCGGAAATACTTCTGAAGGAAGCTCATTCAGTTTGCACGTGCATTGTTGTTACCTTTGGTTTACTGATGTCGATAGATTGCTATCTTCAGTTGGTTCGTCTATTTGTTGACTTTGTGGCGATTAACTGGCACTTTATTATAAGTGCTATAAAAAATGAACGCCCCGTCTTGTCAATTCTTGTCAATGCCAGTTAAATGGGAATAAAAGTGAGAACTGTTTTATACAAGAAATAGTTGTTTTTCTTTGAGAAGCCTGATCTTGAACCTGATACTCCTAAAGAAAGTCTGCGGGTCTGTGTCAACAGCCCTCGCCACAATCTCCGGCACGAGTGGGGTCATAGCGCCCACATTGGTGACTTCCGACGTTTCGTGAATATATATCAAGAAACATTGCTGAATACGGTGCGCCGTGTTTTGTTTTTTTCTACTGCTGGAGACCACTGTCGTACCTATCTGCGAAGGCCTGGAAGACCCTGCAGTGAAGACTGGCATGAGATTTTGCTAGTGTTGTGCTGTGAGTTGTGTCAACTTGTGCATAACACCTACTTCTCGGCGTGCAAAGTATATGTGTTTGCGTGTCAAGCAAACGTGTGTTGAACGTGCTGACGGCTTAGTAGCTGGCGTGGTGGCATCTGTAGCGTGCATAGTGTGACGCTCCCCTCTGCACGTTGGTGAGAGCACCTATATATTTTTCAAGTACAATGGAAGAGTGGGAGGAGATGGTGAAGAAATTGAGCCAGCAAAATGCAGCGCTACAACATCAGGTGACTGAATTATTAAATTCTATAAAGCCTTTAAAAGAAGAAAATGAAAACTTAAAATGTACTAATATTAATGTGTCTAGGGTCTCTGCAAAACTTCCCCCGTTTTGGGCTGACCGGCCCGCTATCTGGTTCGCACAGGTGGAGGCACAGTTCTCTATCTCTGGTATTAAGTCGGACCAAACTAAATATGATTATGTGGTTGCTAGGCTGGACACTCATCATATCGCTGAGGTGGAGGATATTATAACCCGACCCCCGGCGGAGGACAAATATGAGCGCCTTAAGGCGGAGCTTATCCGTCGCACATCTTCGTCTGAGGAACAGAGGGTAAGGCAGCTTATTAGTGACGAGGAACTCGGAGAGAGAAAGCCCTCTCAATTTCTTCGCCACCTTCGGCATCTGGCTGGCAGTGCCCTAAGTGATGAGAATATTTTACGACAATTATGGATGCGTCGACTACCGCAAAATTTACAGGCAATTTTAGCAGCCCAGTCTGAGCTCCCTTTAGATAAAGTTGCTGAGCTAGCTGACAAGATCATCGAAATCCCTGGGGTGACTCCCATCCCCTGCCAGCAGTCATCGGTGGCTGCTGCTTCTACTGTTGGACTCGAAGCAGTTATGAAGCGACTGGATGACCTGTCCAACCAAGTTGCAGAGCTGCGACTGAAACAAGGCGCATCTAGACGTAGGAGCAGGAGTCGAGGTAAGAGTCACGACCGTTCTGATGGTTTATGTCGCTTACATAAGAAATATGGTGACAAGGCGTACAACTGCTACAAGCCTTGTTCTTGGGCTTCGATGCCGGAAAACAAGAAGGGCGATCAGTAGAGGCGGCCTCCGATTGCCTTCCCATTGTTAGCCGCCGATTATTTATTACCGAGCAGGTAACTAAACGGCGCTTTCTCGTGGACACGGGCTCTGATATTTGTTGTTTCCCTCGCATTTGGATTTCCAAACGCATGCAAGATACGGATTATTTTCTTAATGCAGCTAATGGTAGTCAGATTAAAACGTTTGGCTCCATCAACTTACGCTTGAATTTAGGGTTGCGTAGGGAATTTACTTGGACCTTCATCGTAGCTGATGTGGGTTCCGCAATAATAGGCGCCGATTTTTTAGCGTACTATAATTTATTACCGGACTGTGCTGGAAAGCGCCTTTTAGATGGGAAAACGGGATTGTCATGTAAAGCTGACATAGCTTCAGTTGAGCAAGCAAGCGTTAAAACTGTGGATTTTAAAAATTCAAACTCACCGTTTTCTAATGTCCTTTTAGAGTTCCCCAGCGTTGTACGCCCTCCGGGAGCTCCCAGAGATATCAAGCACTCCACGGTCCACCACATCTTGACAACCGATGGTCCACCGGTCTCATGCCGCCCGCGCCGCCTTGCTCCTCATAAACTCGCCGCAGCGAAGAAGGAGTTCGAGGATATGATGCAGTGTGGTACTACAAGACCATCTAGCAGTTCCTGGTCGTCACCTCTCCACATGACCCCCAAAAAGGACTCGACCTGGCGCCCGTGCGGCGATTACCGCGCACTTAACCAACGGACTATTCCTGACCGATATCCAGTGCGGCACATTGGAGATTTTTCGCATCGCTTAGCGGGATGCACAGTCTTCAGTGTACTGGACCTCGTCAAAGCGTACCATCAAATCCCTGTAGCTTCAAACGACGTTTGCAAAACGGCAATTACAACGCCTTTTGGACTATTTGAATTCCCATTCATGACTTTTGGCTTGCGCAATGCAAGCCAAACTTTTCAGCGCTTTATGGACGAGGTGCTACAGGGCCTGGACTGTTGTTTTCCGTACATAGATGACATACTCGTGTACTCGCGCGACGCGGAACAGCACGCTGAACATCTGCGCGCCATCTTCAAGCGCTTGGATGACTATGGCGTCGTCCTTAATCCGTCGAAATGCGTCATTGGCGTCAGCGAGGTGAAATTTTTGGGTTACGAAGTCAGTGCGGAGGGCACGCGACCTCCATCTGAGCGCATCCAAGCCCTGAAGGATTTCACCCCCCCCAAAACCGTCCAAGGTCTTCGTCGCTTCTTAGGGATGATTAATTATTATCGGCGGTTTCTTCCTCGCGCAGCTGAACTTCAAGCCCCGCTTGTTAACATCATCGTAGAGATAGATGGGAAAGGTGCCAAGCCTGTTCCGTGGACTCCGGAATTGTTGCAGGCTTTTGAAGCGTGCAAGGAGAGCTTGTCCACAGCGACCTTGCTAGCTCATCCGATATGCGATGCTCCGCTTGGATTGTTCACAGATGCGTCGAGCACGCACGTAGGAGCCTGTTTGCAGCAACGTGTGGAAGATTCCTGGCAGCCGTTAGGTTTCTTCAGCAAGAAGCTGAGCGCTCGGAAGTCACAGTGGCCGGCGTACTACAGGGAACTGCTGGCAGTGTATGAAGGTGTGCAACATTTCAGGCATATCCTAGAAGCCCAACATGCCACCATCTACACCGACCACAAGCCGCTCCTGTATGCCTTCAAGCAGCGCCGTGAAAAACTACCGCCAGCGCAGTTGAACCAGCTAACGTTCATAAGTCAGTTTACAACCGATGTTGAATACATAAAAGGAATGGACAATGTTGTAGCCGACTCCCTCTCTCGCATCGAGACGATTTCCCTGGAGGAGGACTACACAGCCTTAGCGAGTTCTCAGCAATTAGATGACGAGCTGCGTGAACTACGTTCCAGCACATCTCTGCGACTCGAGCAGGTCCCTATACTAGGCACTGACCAAAGCATTACTTGTGACGTGTCCACGGGGAAACCACGTCCGTACGTCACACCGCCATTTCGTCGGGCAATCTTCAACAAGCTGCATAACCTAAGTCACCCCGGTGCGCGATCAACCGCACGTCTGGTGTCAGAACGATTTGTGTGGCCGTACATGAAGAAAGATTGCCATGCCTGGTCGCGTTCGTGTATTCCTTGTCAGAAGAGCAAAGTAACTAGGCACACTGTTACGCCCTCAGGGCACTTCAGCAGTCCTTCCGCGCGGCTAAGACATGTCCACATCGACATTATTGGTCCATTGCCTGCGTGTAAAGGATACTCCTATTGTTTGACTGCCATCGACCGTTTCACCCGCTGGCCGGAGGTTTGGCCGATGGTTGGCATTACAGCTGAGGAAGTAGCGAATACCTTCTTACACGGTTGGATTTCCCGTTTCGGTGTGCCCAGTACCGTTACTACGGATCAGGGCCGGCAATTTGAGTCCGAGTTATTTAACCGGCTCCTCCAACACTGTGCGACGAAAAGGACGCGAACTACCAGTTATCATCCATGTGCCAATGGCATGATAGAGCGAGTCCATCGCCAACTAAAGGCGGCGTTGACATGCCATGACACATCATGGCTCAATGCCTTGCCTCTCGTGTTGCTGGGCATGCGTGCGGCTTTAAAAGAAGACGTAGGTGCATCATGTGCGGAACTTTTATACGGTGAGCCTCTTCGCTTACCTGGCGAGTTGATTGAACCGTCACCATCAGCAGGTCGTGTAGAAGATGTTACGGATTTCGTCGTCCAGCTGCGAAAGAAAATGACCCAGCTGAGACCCATACCGGCGTCGCATCACGCTCGTTCATCGACATTCCTCTTCAAAAACATGGCAACAGCTACTCACGCCTTGCTCCGTGATGACTCCGTCCGGCGCCCGCTCACTCCTCCTTACAATGGCCCATACCTTATCTTGGCCAGGAGAGATAAGACTATCGTGCTCAATATTAACGGTAAGAAAGTAGAGGTCAGCATGGATAGAGTTAACACGTTCGGTGCGTTAGGGATCTCTACGAGATCCCGTGCAGAACTTTCATACTGTGCGGCGTCAAAAATCGTGTTCTTTCACTCTGTGCGGGAGGCTATAACATCTAAAGTTCTATGTGTATGATAAAGACAAATATACATATTTGCTTCCCGCTTAAATTTTGAATCAATGGTGTAATAAAATATTTTAGGGGTCGACGAGGTCCCTACCGCACAGAAGTGAAAATATATTCACTCCTTGCGTTGGGGGTTTCCTTTGATACCCGTGAATCGTGAGCCCCGTAGCCGCAAGGACGGGAGAGTTGGAGGCACGAGCACCACAAGTTTTGTTTTAGGGATGTTCATGTATCGATCGTTAAGTTCGCGCTTCGATATCAAATTATTACGCTCGTAAATACGAACAATGAGTTATTTTAAAATGAAAAAACTTGACAAGTGCGAGTTAAACTCGCTTGGAGAGAATTCCGTACGTTGATTTTATGTATTTACCGTTATTTTTCTGTTTTATTAATTTTTGTCATTTTTTAAGACTTCTTATAAGGTTTTCCTGTAATTTTTAAGTATATATTATACGTATAAGTATATTTAATATTTAAGTAATTTTCGTTCTTTCTTTAATAACTTTAAAACTATCCATTGTAAAACTATAAAAAAATATGTATGAGATCATTACAACAAGCCCTTTTATTTGACATACAACGCGATACGGTTCGCAAAACAGATTAGTTAATTTTTTTTTCAAAATTCAGTTGTTTACTTTATACCTTCGTCTTTAGGTCACAAAAATGTACATGAGTACCAAATTTCAACTCATTTGGTCCAGTTCTATCGGAGTAAATTGGCTGTGAACGGCGGTCGCCCAAACGCACGAGTGATATAAGGGTTCCGTTTTTCGTTTTTTCGTACGGAACCCTAAAAAGTGCGGGAAGTATGTAAATAAGTCAACGTCGGATTATACAGGAACGTATACATCCGATGTTAAAATAAAAATTTTGCAAAACATACAAATATCCCGCCAGTAGCCAGTGATAGTGATTCGGATTATGAGATGTTTAATCATCCTGGTAAGAAAAAAATAACATAAACGTGTACTTACGTACGCGCGTGCGAAGTTATACTTCTATGGCATCAAAAAACCAATATAAAAAAAACCAATATTAAAAAATAATATTTTAACAATATTAAAAAAACAATATAATAATAATAATTTTTCAAAACGAGCGTTTTTAAAAACGCACGTGACGTTTTTTGTGACCGTCGTTTTTGTGTCACCGTCCGTGTTACAAATCTTAAAATTTCACTCTCATTATTTTTTCCATTTATTTCACAACGCGCCTAAAGCAGTATAACTTCAAAAACCTTCATCACAAACTTTTCTTTATAACACTTTTTTTAAATATTAAATTATTCATATGTACCAATTTTTTTGACGTGACGGGCGATCGGACGATCGGCGTATCGTAGCCGATGCAATAGGCGATCGTAGTTGAGTGGAGCGGAGCGGAGCGGGGCGGAGCGGAGCGGAACTTTGTCATGACGTTGTCACGTTAAACTACCGTCCGTAAACCGACTTTACAGACAACCATTTTTTGTAATAAAACTTTTTTACCTATCGACAACTGGGATTTTATTTTATTCCCATCACTAGTAGCTACACATATTGAACTATCATCTGTTGCGGAACGGGATACAACAGATCCCTAATTTTCTTTTTGTAATAGCGATTTACCCTAATGTCAGAACTGCGTGCGAACCTACCAAAAGATAGAGTCATAGCCTATGTTTAAGCCACAAAAAATTCATAAATATATCATTGGTTTTGACGAAGATATTAATTATTTTCAAAACTGCTATTTTAGGGGGCTGAAGAGGTCCCTAACGCACCACAGGAAAGTTTAGTTAAGGGGTTTTTGAGGTCCCCATAGCACAGGCTGAAAGTTTTTTGAAAGTGTTGACGCAGTGAACGTGTTAAGCCAGCGCATGTAGAATCGCCATTGCCGCCAACTTCATCAATTGCTCCGTCCTCTGAACCAATGCCCACGCCTCATCGATATCCTCCGACTTCACCACTACCACTTAGTCGACCGGTCGGAGCTGTGCCTTCACCACCAAAATATACCACTAGGTCAGGTCGACAAGTTCGTTTTGCAAAGCCCTTGGATTTGTAGCTATTAGTTTTGGTTGACACAATTAAGTTTTTGTTGTAACCGGTGTTGTTAATTACATGTGTAGTCATCTAATATGTTTAACTACTTGGGTTGTTATGCTTACATAGTGTTTAAGTTGTGATGGTATAATCTACTAACATATTTTTTTTCTCAACCATTGTATATATCTTTATTATATATTTAGATTTTGGTTCGTTTACAGCCAGTACAATAATATCGATTTGCTTATGTGTGGTTTAACATGTTTTTATATGGTTTGGTATGTTTGAATATTTTTTTATTCTACTGACCTGTATAACTTTTGGTTGTTTTATTGTATTAACTAACTAATATTAGTTGCACGGATACACTGTTTATCTATTTGTTTGCATGACTTGCATTAATATTCATTTAAAAATTTGTTGCATTGGGGTTCCTTTAACAATTTGTTGCATTAATGTTCATTTAACTATTTGTTGCACTGACATTTGTTTAACTATTTGGTGACAGAAATTTTACTGACAGTTGTTCAAAAACTTGTTTAGTTCACAGACCTAGAGACTAATCATCTTGTGATGTGGTTTATGCTTGTTTCTTAGTTTTTAAGTATGTAGTTTTTGTTCTCCCTAGGGGGGTGGTGTGGCGATTAACTGGCACTTTATTATAAGTGCTATAAAAAATGAACGCCCCGTCTTGTCAATTCTTGTCAATGCCAGTTAAATGGGAATAAAAGTGAGAACTGTTTTATACAAGAAATAGTTGTTTTTCTTTGAGAAGCCTGATCTTGAACCTGATACTCCTAAAGAAAGTCTGCGGGTCTGTGTCAACAGCCCTCGCCACAATCTCCGGCACGAGTGGGGTCATAGCGCCCACAACTTTATAAAAAAAAACCAGATCTGTATACCTACTTAACATCTTTAAAAACTATTGAAACAACAATAAAACCAGTAAAAGCTTCATTCCAATGCTGGAACAGTTAACTTTCAATATTAATACAGTTAAATAATAAAATATGAAATTAATCGTGCAAATCTATGCTAAAGCTGCTGCTATTAAACATTTTATCAGCGAAGTTCATCAGTCTGCCCTAGCAGCTTATTGAATGCTGTTTGTCGCTGTATTACCATGTTGATGCAATCTCAAACGCACCAACAAACAAGGCGACTTTATTAGTTATTAATGCAGTGGCAACCAATGATGAGAACTGAGATGAGTATACTCTGTACCACTAATTTCAGGACCTTGATCTAAGGTGATCTCTTTCAATCTGTAAAGAAGACGAAGGAAGTAATTCGATAGTCCAAAATTTGGTATAACATGGTGCACCCTGGTGGACATACGAAGCTGTAATTTCAGGTAAAGCTGGAACAACCCAGCATAATACCGACGACACCTATTCATGCATGTGATAGGGTTTTCTACCCTGGAGGTTTCTAGGGGTTTCCATGACTGGATAGCTATCACCTTCTATTCTAAGTTCGACCGTGAAGTTTCTAAGTTTAGATAGAAGTTGCGGATACCCAGAAATAATAAGGTTTTCTTCCGTTTTGCATTGGTGATACTTTGGTGTTATTGATATTCATCCATGGATGCCGATGACTGCTTACCATCAGGCTAGTTGAATGCTCGTTTATCGGCACAAAAACATTATATATGACTGATGGAGTATGCTTTAGGCTTCCTCAAGAGGAGAGACTCGTGGTCAGTGGTGTGCTTGTTAATAGGTTGAAGCCAATTGTATAAATATAATGGGGTCATTCTTAATACCACTCTTTATACTCCCTGGCAATAACCGACGACTACCCGACAGCCATGCCCGGTATCTCTCACACTAGATCGATTTCGTATAAATTGACTTGTACTCAGTAATAAATGAGAATTACTGTAATGAGATCGATATCTTTATTACGCGGCTTCATAAATCAACGTTGCTAATTATTAGTGGGTTACATTATGGCTATCGTCCGCACGCCTCGAGCACTATCTCAGGTATTGAAGGTATGAAGGTATTCCGTTTTCACCAAATCGGGTAGCCAATCTTGCAATGTACGAATAACTTGATCAAAACTGACACTAAATCTGTTAAGGACCAGTCTGGCGAGATCCGTGCGCGCTGATATTTTCCCAGTTTTCGATTGTTTCTTTCTGTGGTCCGAGAGGTGTCAAGTTGTCGTGATTTGTCGGACAGACCTAGATGCTGTGGTATTTGGCAGCGCTCTGATTGAGTTGGCTCGACTGTGGCAAATTCCCTAAATTCTTAACAATATCACTCCCAGTTAAATTGTTGCTCTAATGTTGCAAGGTGCGAGTGGTTTTAACATGATCATTTCAATGTGACTTAGGTATGTTTACTTATTTTGATACCATTTCTTCTCCTCTATGACAACACCTTTCTGAAATGGTGATAGAATAAAACAATACTTTCATAAGTGTATTGAAAAAATCCTACAATATCCTATAAATTATTTTGATTGTTTTGGAGTCTTCATGTTACTTGTTTTTTCTGGAGTATTTTTTTCTTATCTGAGCATCTTTGATGATTATTGTTAGTTATGAAATAAGGTTATGAAAGGTTTACCTGTCGTTATTTCTTTGGTTTCATTTGTTAAAAGTTAGATCATTACCATGCTAGGATTCAGGATCTAGGAATAATTCAACTTTATCCCACACTAAATGAAAATTAAATAAATCGAATGCATAAAATCCTTCACAAATCTCCATAGCTTCAAACATGACAGCGTGTTCATTTGTTCATATTTCTCATAACAATGGAAAAAAACCAGTCAAAAAAAAATGAATATGCGTGAAAAATCATTCTTAACACCCAGAATCAATTAAATGTTTTTACAAAATACAAGAGAAGTAAACACAACTCCGCGTCGAAATTCTCATCAACACGTTTTCAGAACAAGATTAGTTAGTTATCTATGGCTTTGGTATTCGCTAAGTGATTTATACGGCTTTGCGTCTAACGGTAGCGGTTTACACCGATAACCTGCCGTTGGTTGTCCTAGAGCCGACAACGGTCATTTTACGACTACACGCCTCGTGGCCTTCAGCAAGGCTTATTACGGGCGTTTTGGTCCTGCTAGGTGACTTTCCCTTCTAGGACACGGTCGAAGCTACGCTTATTAAGCGTTGGGCGATTCGCGGGTTGTAGTCGTATAACTTGAGCGTGCAGCGAATTGACAATGTTGGAAAGTCTTTAATGTCGAATAGATAAGAAATGTATTTTAATTAAGAAAAGATATACCTTGAAAGAAAATACCTAATTTTTTTCTGCAGCAACAGCTTTGTATGACAAGATAAATAGCAATAATAACTTAGTGTGCATGATCGTAATATGGACATCGCTGTTGTGCCTAATATGGTAGATATCGAAGAGTAAACAGGACCGCGCCATGCTATGCCTTGTGCAGTATCACTGATGTCGCATCCTCGAGGACTTCTGTGCGCCTAGTAATCGCTGTTAATAGCAACAAATGCAATGCGCTTTACCGCGGCAGTCCCCGAGTGTCACTCGTTTTATTATTTTTTTGTATAATAAATTATAGGCGAAGCATTTTCTCAGCAGGTTTCAGCCCTGTGACCTTAGCCATTTGGCTAGGGGGCGTCCATAAATTGCGTGAGGTGTTTTTTTACATTTTCTGTCCCTCCCTCCCCCCCTGGTGAGATGTCGTGAGATTTTAATCAACCCCCTCCCCCATCCCCCAATCTCACGTGAGATTTTTCAAAATGTGGGTTTCTTACGTAAACGCATTGGATTGTTATTGTAAAAAGAAAGAAAAAATTGCTTCGTGCTTTTATTTAGGGAATGATCTTAATCTTATTACGATTACGCTTAAGATTAAATCTTAAGCGTGTACAATCTGCATTAAATGGACCAAAATAATATAATTTTATTTTGTTTCAATCAGAAAAAAATTGTGTGATATTTGCCGAGACCCCCCCCCTCTCTCCAACGTAAGATTAGATGAGATTTGACTCGACCCCCTCCCCCCCTTAACAACCTCATGCGTGGAATTACCAATATGTGGCTACCAATCCACAAAACGCGCTCTACATTATTTCCGCGTTGCTTTGACCGGATCAAATGTAACAAATGTACTCCGGACCCATAATGGCACTTCATCATTTTGATAGATCGTTGGCCATTCGTCCCTGAGCAATAGAATTACTAAGTCACAACGTTACTAGGATAATGTTGCACTTGAGTGCGTTTATAGAGACGCAGATTTTTAGGTATACGTAATATTTTTTTTAATTATAAAAAAAATGATTTTGTGTGGCATTTTTCTACTATAGAATACGGTTGTAAAGCCAGGGTTTGTTTTATATAATAACCCATAGAAGTCATAATGACTTCATACTTGTACATATATGTTTTAATAATTACTCTTTCACTGGAATACGAAAGAGAGAGAAAAGCAAACAAAGCTTTAATTACTTGAATCTTACCGCTTAAAAACGGTAAAAAAAATAAAAATAAAAATTTTAATTTATTTCTTCTCAATTTTAATTTCCATGTTTTCCCATGATTTGAGTCGAAGTAGAGACGGCGAATTGATATAGTGAGCGAAACCCTTTAATACTAAACTGCCACTGATGGGTGAATGCATGACTATACATTTAAATATTATTTTATTTTGTAGTCAGCCGTTTATAATAAAATTAATGGCCTTCTGCCATCGCATCGAGTGATAAATAGGCTTCACTATTTATATCCCGGGAGCTAACATTAATTATTCAAATCAATTGATTAGCGAGAAATGGAGGACATTGTCAAGCCTCAAGCATGCCCGTGTTGTTTAAAATGCTAATACTTTCTGGAACAAATGAATTGAAGATTCGTTAACAATTAAGATAATGTTGCGGACGGCATGGAGAAATAAACTTGTTTTATATAAAATCATTTTGAAATTATGTATTAGAATAAGTTTTTAAATAGATTTAAGTTTTTAATAAACTCACGAATAAAGAGCACACTAATAAAGGCCCCGAACAACGTTTCATAAATTATTACGTGAAAAACTGTAACTGAATTTTGTAGAAAGAGATAAATTCATGTGTTAGAGAAAGATAGAAGACGCTCTTTCTAGAAGAAATATGTGGCCTTCAGTCAAAGTTAAAGTAGGCGCTCCTATTGGTGCAATTTTTGTAGGATCTTCAATCCGCTAGAAAGAGAACGGTATAGCTAGGTAGGATTGGTGGAATTTGTGAGATAGCTCGCTATCAACGCCACGACCTAAGCTATGTAAATTTAGGATATAAGACGTACACTTTTTATGTAAAATTGTCCTCATACCATGAGAACCATTCCTCCCTGAAGCTTACAACTTCAAAGGAAAACCACCTGAATAAAAGTGTGTGGAATAACATCCCTGCTTTTAATTCTCCAAACTGTTGTACAGTTGTCCCAACACTCCACCCGTAGGCGGCAACGCCTACAGTTTGTTGGTCCTTCGAGCGCCGGATTTGGTTATTGCAATCAGCCGGTATATCGGAAAGCGGATTGGAACGATCCTCAACGCTCGACGAGCGGGGTGGGTTCAGTACGTCCGGTAGGGATATTAGGGATTGTTAGGGATTGTTAGGGACTGTTAGGGATTGTTAGGGAAAAATACGGGGCTGCGCTACAATGAACACGAGAAGCCGTGTTCGTTCGGAGTCGGGGTTCAGCGAGTCGGACGTGGCTCAGAGCGCTAGAGGCGCGCCGGGGCCGTCAAACTTGCACCGAATATATGAAGAACCTCCTCAATCGCCGTCGACGATTGCAGCGATACCCATAGGGAGAAGACTGGAACGCTCTCCTCCCCGAGAAATGGGACCGCCCGCACCGCCGATGAGTACGCCAGCCAGACGCGATGCTACAACGACACGTAACGACGCATCGCCTGAACAAATGAGGCCCGTATCACCAACACACAGCGCTCGGACGAATACGTCAAGACTAAGCGCAGACGCCAGGATGAAAATGGCACAATATGAAGCGGATAAACAACTTGCCGAGCTAGAAGAGAGAAGACTACGTATGCAGGAAAATCTTGTAAAATCTCGACTAGCCGCCGAAATGTCGGCAATTGACGTTGAATCCCAATATGGGATCGAAAACAACGAGAACAACCGCGTAACGGACTGGGTCGACAGAAGTATTGAACACGAGAGGACTTCGCGACCACAGCATCAAGAGAAACAACAAGATGCCCGCCCTCCGACGAATGAACATTGGGGCGACAAAAGTAGAGGGATTCAACAACTCGCCAACACCTTGGAGAAGATGATGACGGCTAGACCGCCGCCTCGCCAAACAGCAGAATTGCCGACCTTCACGGGATCCATCGCCGAGTGGCTACCGTTCAAAGCCACGATGGAGGACTCGACACGAATATACAAGTTCTCGGCAACAGAAAATCTGCTTCGGCTACGAAATAGCCTACGGGGGGAGGCCCGAGAAACGGTCCTGTCTCAACTTTTCACCGCGACGAATCCAGAGATAATAATGCGTACATTGGAAATGAAATATGGACGCCCGGAATTTATTATCGACAGAGCAATGGAGGACCTCAAGAGGATACCAAGACTAGGTAATGCAAGCGCCGACCTTTACGACCTTGCCGTCAAGGTACAGAACATAGTCTACACCATCAAAAGCGTAGACAAGAGAGGATACTTTCAAAACCCATTGCTGGTACGTGACGTGATGGACAAATTGAACCCTCACCTCATAAGCAAATGGGCGGAATATGCTTCGAGAAACGAGCACAGAATTATGAGCGAAAACGAGATGATAATTCTCACGGAGTTCCTCATGACCGAGGCAGACCTCATGTTACGATACACTCATACGGCAAGACGCCACGCACCTGTACCGTTACCCATCAAGCGAGAACCGCAAGTCACACGGAGAGTGACCACAAGAGGGGTATACACAGCTGAAGACGTCTCGAAACGCCACGAAGAGTTAACATGCCTAGTCTGTCATTCGGGAGGACATAATTCAACGGAATGCTCGAAACTCAAAGCGATGAACATCGATGAGCGCTGGGAATGGGTAAAGAAAAGTCGTGCATGTTTTAAATGCCTAAAACGCAATCACAACAGATTCATCTGCAAGGCAAAGGCATGTGGAGTAAGAGGTTGCAAGTACCTACATCACGCTCTACTCCACCAGGACAGGCAAAGAGAAACCGCGACTACCGCTTGCGCATCAACATCTGGCGACAAAGCTGCAGCGGTAATGAGCGTCACGACAACGAAGACGCCCGCAGCCATACTCCTGAAGACCTGCAAGGTGAAGCTCAGCGGTCCACGGGGGGAGATAGTAACACACGCTCTCCTTGACGAAGGCTCGACAGTCACTCTGATTGATGAGAGGATTGCCAAACAGCTTAACAACGGACCAACTCAGCCTCTGAATATAAAGGGAATTAATGATCAGCGAAGAGTAATAAGTAAAGCGATCAAGATTAAAATACAAGGGCTACACGAGTCACAAGCGCACGATATCACAGCCAGAACGATACAAGGATTGTCACTCCATCAACAGCACATACCTACCAATTTACATCGGTACGCACACTTGCGCTCGGTAAGCAAGAACATCTGCACAGGCGACGCGAAGCCTACCATATTGATCGGAGCAGATAATTGGCATTTAATTATATCGCGAAAGCTATGCGCCGGCAAGAAGCATGAACCCGCAGCTTCATGGACGAAGCTAGGATGGGTATTACACGGAACGATGCCACGTAAAACGATTTACCAAGACCAGGCATCCGTGCTTCACATTTGCGACACTCAATTACATAGACTTGTAGAATCGCACTTCGCTATCGACGCACTGGGAATATCATCCAAGGAAAGGCCGAATAAACTCGAAGATCGAGCCAATGAGATATTCGAAGCGACCGTTCAACGAAAAGACGGCCACTTCGAAGTTGGATTGCCATGGAAAACGGACGAAACGATATTACCAGATAGCTACGAGCCAGCTTTAAAGCGTCTACAAATACTAGAGAAAAAGTTAAATAAAGAACCGGAATTTAAAGAACAGTATATCGAACAAGTCAATAATTTAGTTAAAAAAGAATATGCAACCGAGTGTGATGGCAGCGAATACGGAAGCCCAATTAAATGGTTTCTGCCTCACTTCGCTGTAACAAACCATAACAAGCCAGGAAAGGTACGAATGGTGTTCGACGCAGCAGCCAGAACACAAGGCGTGTGTCTGAACGACTTCTTATTGGAAGGACCCGACCTGCTTGTATCACTCACCAGGATATTATTTGGCTTTAGAGAGAAACGAATAGCTGTAACAGCTGACATCGAGGAAATGTTCTTACGCATTAAGATAAGAAAGAAAGATCAACCTGCTCAGTTATTTCTGTGGAGAGACAAACCCACGGATCAACCGAAAACCATGAAGATGGTATCAATGATATTCGGAGCCAGTAGTTCGCCGTTTCTCGCCCATAGCGTGAGAAACCGAAACGCGAAAGAATATGAAAAACAGTATCCAGAAGCGGCCGCCGCGATACAAGAAAGGCATTACATGGATGACTACCTAGATAGTTTTCCGACGAAAGAAGAAGCTATCCAGATGATAAAGGAAGTATCATTCATACACGAACAAGCCGACTTCAATCTGAGAAGCTGGAACTCCAACGATCAAGACGTAGTAGATACCATACCTGAGCATAAACGATCGAAGAATAATAACGTAAAACTTGCGGCACATGAAAAGGAGAAAACCCTAGGACTAAGATGGGATCCAAGCTCGGACACGTTGATGTTTAACACCGATATAAAAAGAGTACCCGATGACGTACGATTGCAAAAGAGGACACCAACAAAGCGCGAAACGCTAAGCGCCGTCATGTCGGTCTATGACCCTCTCGGACTTATAAGTCCATATACGATCATCGGCAAGATAGTACTACAACAACTTTGGATCAAGAAAATAGACTGGGATAGTAAACTACCGCAAGAAGAAGCGTATATTATAGAAAAATGGTTACAACGATTAGATGATATATCGACGTTAACCATACCGCGGTGTTATAGTTTGAATGCAACACCAGAGATGAATATTGAGTTGCACATATTCGCGGACGCAAGCGAACAGGCATATGCTGCTGTAGCCTATTGGCGGATAGAACATGAAAATCACATAGAAACAGTACAAGTGATGGCCAAGGCGAAAGTAGCACCGTTAAAGTTGCAAACAATACCGCGGCTAGAGCTCCAAGCGGCATTAATCGGAGCGCGAATAGCGAATACTATAATCAAAGAACATAGCTGGAAACCAAAAAGAACCACATATTGGAGCGACTCACGCACTGTATTGCATTGGATACGGAACGAAACAAAGAAGTATACACCGTTCGTAGCACATAGGCTAGCCGAAATAACGGAACTTACGCAAGCTGAAGACTGGCGATGGGTGCCTACAACACTCAACGTGGCGGACGATGCCACCAGGCTTCACAGCGACGTAATATCCAATGCAGACAGATGGTTCATTGGCCCTCCATTCCTGAGAACGTCTAAAGAAAACTGGCCCACGGAAAGCAACACGCCGATAGAAGCGGACGCATGTTACGTCATCGCGACAAGCTTATTAAAACCGGACGACGCATTACCGGAAATAGAACGATTTTCGAATTATAATAAGCTTGTAAGGACAACAGCGCTTACGCACCTCTTCATCGAAAAGTTGAAAAATCGAAGACAACATCTACAAGTCTCGCATATTGAAAAGGCTAAACTTCGATGGATCAAACGGGCACAGCAAGACACGTTCGGGGAGGAGATAGCAAGATTAAAAAGTAAACAACCTTTGCCGCAAAGTAGTAAACTGAAAATATACGATCCGGAATTGGATAACGACGTGTTAAGAGCAAGAGGCAGAATAGGCGCCCTTAACTCAACGTCGCACTCCAATAACCCGATAATTCTAGATGGTCGACACCCGTTCACACGTTTGCTCGTCGCCGAGTATCATCGGCGAGCAAACCATGCGAATAACGAACGAGTCGTCAACGAATTGCGTCAGGAATTTATAATTATACGACTGCGACCGACCGTAAAGAAAGCGGCGAAAGATTGTCAATTTTGCAGAGTGTATAAAGCAACTCCGAATATACCGCCGAGAGGTAATTTGCCTAGAATTAGGCTAGAACCAGGACATAGACCATTTACCTATTGCGGTGTAGATTATTTCGGACCATTGACAGTCACAATCGGTCGTAGACACGAGAAAAGGTGGTGTGCACTATTTACATGCCTCACCACACGAGCGGTACACCTAGAGTTGGTTCATTCGCTTTCTACGGATTCAGCCATTATGGCATTAAGAAGGATGGCAGCAAGAAGAGGATGGCCACGTGTCATATTTTCTGATAATGCTACCAACTTCAGAGGAGCGAATACGGAATTACGAACCACTTACGAGAAATGGTTACCCGAACTCAGAGATTACAGCCTGCAGTATAATACAGACTGGAGATTCATCCCGCCAGGGGCCCCGTATATGGGAGGAGCTTGGGAGCGCTTGGTGCGCTCAGTAAAAACTGCACTAAAAACAACTCTCTCCCACAGGTCACCGAAGGAAGAAATACTGCAGACTCTACTCGCCGAAGCTGAGTACAGCGTGAATGCGCGACCACTCACGCACGTCTCCGTGGATCCAGACGACGACGAAGCCCTTACGCCGAATCACTTTCTTATTGGCTCATCGTCTGGGCTACCAAGAACCGGACCATGTGAAGAAACGGATCGCAGCACTTGGAAGCGGGCACAGGCGCTCGCAGATCAATTTTGGCAGCGTTGGGTACGTGAGTACTTACCTACGCTCATCCCACGCGGCCAAACCAGCACCAATGCACCGCAGCTGCGACAAGGCGATCTCGTGGTGGTGGTCGACAATTCACTGCCCCGCAACACCTGGCCGAGAGGAATCATTGAACGAGTCAACCCAGGAGCCGATGGCGTCATCCGATCAGCTGACGTCAGGACCAAAGGAGGAGTGTTCCGGAGGCCCACAACCAAGCTCGCCGTCCTTCCAACTGATGAGGCTGCGAGGACTCTACGCCGGGGGGAGAATGTTGCGGACGGCATGGAGAAATAAACTTGTTTTATATAAAATCATTTTGAAATTATGTATTAGAATAAGTTTTTAAATAGATTTAAGTTTTTAATAAACTCACGAATAAAGAGCACACTAATAAAGGCCCCGAACAACGTTTCATAAATTATTACGTGAAAAACTGTAACTGAATTTTGTAGAAAGAGATAAATTCATGTGTTAGAGAAAGATAGAAGACGCTCTTTCTAGAAGAAATATGTGGCCTTCAGTCAAAGTTAAAGTAGGCGCTCCTATTGGTGCAATTTTTGTAGGATCTTCAATCCGCTAGAAAGAGAACGGTATAGCTAGGTAGGATTGGTGGAATTTGTGAGATAGCTCGCTATCAACGCCACGACCTAAGCTATGTAAATTTAGGATATAAGACGTACACTTTTTATGTAAAATTGTCCTCATACCATGAGAACCATTCCTCCCTGAAGCTTACAACTTCAAAGGAAAACCACCTGAATAAAAGTGTGTGGAATAACATCCCTGCTTTTAATTCTCCAAACTGTTGTACAGTTGTCCCAACACTCCACCCGTAGGCGGCAACGCCTACAGATAATGTATGAAATAATGCATATTTAACAGGATCCTGTATTTATTTCTGGCTGGCAACGAATTTATTGTCCAGGTGTTATCACTGGCATCGATTGACGAATAAAGAAAAGAAAGAAAGAACTGGCTCCCAAATCCCTTACACCAATGAAAATCAGTAACACTAAACAGCATCGCTGACACATTAACTTTACAAGAAAGTTGTTCCTGGATCATGAAAACTGCATCCGATATACGGAAAATCACTCGGACAAATCGGATTGCAGGTGGCAGCTATCAAGGCAGGTAAAATACCATGTATGAGTACCATTGGAATTTAACTAAGTACAGGATCTAGCGAACTTCCAGAGGAGTGCCCATGTACCATAACTTCGTTGTTCAGCAGGGTAAACCACTAAAAGAGGAGTGTACGCGACGCATATTGTCTGGCACATAATCTATTATGCTCTATTATTATAATGTTCTATTATTATTTTAATCTATTATTATTATGTTAACAGCTTTAGCAGTTGGGAAAAATGAAGCTTTAAATTGGAAATTAGAAGCAAGTGTCAACCGTATAGCTATCGATTTTTTGGGAGAGATTTTGTTCAATTTAAATCCAGACCAGAGACCAGTTTGGTCTACAAATATGTCTGTTTTTAAGTATTTCAACCCAGAAATCTACAAGGAGTTTAACTTTTACTCAAAGATGAATGGAGATAACACCCCGTACTCCTTCATACTCGTTACTCCTACAATGTGACGTATCTACGCTCCAATGCTTCCCAGTATTGCACTGAGCTATTTATTGCACTTGGGTCTTGTTAATCCGACAGCCGGATGATTAATATCACGTTGACAAGCGTAATTCACTGCTAATGAAGTGCACTTGCTTTGAGAGTAAGTAGGTTTATTGTGTACCCAAAATAGACATACCATAGACTAATGAATAGAATGGGCTTGATAAAAGTGACATAATTCAGGAAATAATAACAAGTTTAGCTTCCCTGTTGATTGTGCAGTTGAAATTCCAACTGCCAGGTTTACATGAGTAGATAAATGTTTGAAGAGATGAGGACTGAATATGCATCTGATTCAGAAAATAAAACACGTTTAAACTGGAAAGAACTTCCTACATCGGTGTTCCCTCTGTGCTATGACAAAGAGGCCTTCAAGAAGCTGACCTATCGCTGCCTTCTTGGCTAGCAGTTGGTGCCGCCCCTGGTGTTGTTAATTTCCATATGTGATCACTTACCATCATGTGAGCAGTCTGCTCGTTTGCCTGCTCACAGCATAAAAAATATATAAATCAGTTTTTGCATCAGACAATGCATCAAACAATATACATCATACCATATTTGTTCCAGTTCACCAAAGAAGTCTATTAGCAATATTGAGGCTAAATGCAATCCCGAAGCTATACGTAACACGTTTCATATTGGGAAAAAGAATGTCTGTATTATTGATATTCAATCAGAAATATCTTGACTCGATTCTCGGATGAAGCAGACTAACTGTGTTTTGTTCATGCGAGCTGTGACAAATCTTAGTACACTACAAATTATAGCTGGACATCCATGACACTAGGCTGTTAAGGATTTGTCCAGAGGATACAAGCTCCAGTAAATGTATATTCAGGTTGAGTGATCGGAGATTAGCCGCTACAAACAGCAAAGCTCTGTCGGCAAGTGGATTAAGCAAGGGACAATCATTTCTGTGGCATTTAGCATTCGTAACACGCAACCGGTTGTTAATAAAGATATTGTTTGAATAAGAAGTGCGCGGTGCCGCTTGAATCGCAATCCAATGGACAGTTATCGTGAAATTCAGTTAAGGATTGCAGGTTCCTTGCATATCTGTGCGAGGAATACATTAATGTATCATACACTGAGCGTGGCACTCAAATTATGTTTAGTGTCTTTCGTGGAACCGTTAACAAAAGAGCTATTTTAATGGTGGCGTCGCAGTAAAAGTTGCGGAAACTTAACGAAATTATGAAGTACCGATTGCAGCAACGTTTATATATTGAAAGAAACAGTGTACCAGGCCTCTAGTGAAGCAATATTTTTCTCGAAACTACTGAACAAAATTTGTATTATTGACGATTATATGTGAAGTCTCTCAATTTCCACTTAATCACTAAGGAAGACTAGAATATCTCCAACATACAAAAGCAAATAATGGAGCACCGTCAATTTAAGTAATTTATACGTAAACAGCTCGAAGACCTGTTCCTGGTTCTGTGGATCTTTTTGAGTATCTGACAAAGCTGTGGTTAAGGCCAAGTCAGATCCTCCTGTTTGAGGACAGTGAGTTCCCACCATGACTGAGTTATTTAGCCAGCTATCACCTTCACCTTCCCTTTATAATCAACGGTTCTTTTACGTAATTTGATTGCAGAATCAGACAGTGGATTCACCTATTCCTTTCTAGCAATCAACACGTCGTGTAATATTACGCATATTAAAGGAAGACGATGACGATGATCACCAGATAATCCATCCACTTGTTTGATCATTAACACAACATAACATTCTCATAAAACAGACTGTTACAAAGCATCTCATATGTAATATTTCTTAGGATCGAGATAAAGAAGACCTTGCTATAAAAGAAGATTAAACTGTTGACTCAATTTAGTTCTTCCACGAAAGGCTGAAACAGCTACAGTGACTAATTAAAGGACGAGACGAAGACGACAAGCCTTACAAATGACTTGGTCGATTCCTAGTAACGTGTTTAATTTAAGCAGAAAATAAAACGGGTACAGACAACATTCAATTTATTGTTTGAGCAAAAACGTTTTAATTGCTTATGGTTTTTGTGATACCAACTGAAATTTGCATAGCAATATTATGTTTAATATTATGGTTCGTCCAAATGATACAATTCAGTTATCCAATATAGACAAACAATTTTAACACGGGAAATTCTCTTATCGTCAACTTATATGATACGGCTTAATTTGAAATGGACAAAAAAATATTAATAACGATCGAGTATCGTCCCTGACCGCCCTCGCTTTGCTTCAATTTTTTTTACGCCTTGGGTTACATTATTGGAGTTTTATTAAGGATCCCAATTTTTTTTGAAAATATTATAAAGCCCATGTCACCCAGGGATAGTGTAGCTTCCCAACAGTGAAAGAATTTTTCAAATCGGTTCAGTAGTTTCGGAGGTTATTCAATGCAAACAAACAATCAAATCTTTCCTCTTTATAATATTACTTATATTATAATATTATACTAGTATTAGTATAGATGACACATAAATTATCTTGAACCCTAAACTAACAAAGACTGCCTTTAATAATATGGTACTAATGAAGTTGTAGTGTTAAATGTACTAATAGGAGTGGAAAAGGACTAAGACGATTGTTATCTCTGAAAAACTGCTTGACTTGATTATTTAATGGAGGATTAAATCATTGATATTCATTCTAAAGTGTACCCAACCTTAAGTAGAGAACGAAGGCTTATTTAGACATTGGTACTATCCATAAAGAGTTTAAACCATAATTATCTTAACATACTAATGATACATTTGCATATAATGATAATACATGATCTGAATGTTTTATTTGTATCATGATTAAATATTGATCTTATTTATTTAATAGAGTGTATATTAATTAATGAGGCGTTTGTAAAAGAAACTTTATTATAATTAGGTTAATATTTTTTTAAACTGGAATTTTATTGATTGTCTGCATTGTTGAGCTATTTCTGTCCCATTATGTGAGCACCTTCAAAGCAAGCTACATGTCATAACGTATCGTTTGTGAATTCTTTTACCATTTTTGATTTTTTTTTAAATTTAAAACGATACTTAAATGTCTTTGGACCACCATAATATTCTTACTTACAGTTATTCTTTTCTGAACTTGCATAATAATAACTCCCGTACCTAACTTATCATAAACATTTACAAGAACCACATAATTTTCTTTAAACAATTTAATACGAGCCATTGCGTAAACACATGTTTTATACACTTCTTAAAACTCATTTTAAATAATTCAACACTAGATGCGGTAAATTAAAGGTCTCAGAGTCCCACGGCATTGTGCCGTAATGAATTCCGAGTAAGGGGCCTTGACAAAACTCTAGGTATTCTAAAATTACGTAGGTGGCTAGCCTATGGTTTATTCCTTACGGTTCCAATAATTTCGTTCCTCTTATTTTGTTTTCTTGCAGTTGCCAAGGGCATATCTGGCGTATCTGGTAATTAAGTAATAGCTTTGTTAATCTCTTGCCTGGTAGGTACAGGAGTAAAACGTTAACTGGGTTTATAATTTTTTGTAAAAAATATATTTTCTTAACTGTTTTATGCAATGATTACCTTTTAAAATTGAAGTTTATTTTTATGAGTAAAGACTTTTATAAAAACATTGTTTTAAATTCATTTGAACCTAACCTATTGCTGTGTTTTCAGAGGTATAATTTTAAAATTCGCCTAGAAATTAAATCTAAATAAAATTAAAATAAAGCTTAATGCATTTAAAGTACCTGTAAATCATTTTCAAGTTAGTTAACATACTTCGGAATCTGTAACATTTATAGTTGGATCTTTACAACAAGAATGTAAACCAATTTGTCAGTTCACACCTAAGGTATGTCTCCGGTAAAACGAGACTAGGAGGCCAGAAGGCTTATACCACAGTATAAATATTATATCTCCTTATACTGTGCTTATACCATAACTAATTGAAAAGCGCGTTGCAACGCTCTTAGTGTGGGCAGGATATTCTCTTGATAAAGTGTCTTGCGGATAATTTATTGTTTAATCAAAGAACTTGTTGTACGAGTTGATATAATGAATGTGTATTTGAGACAAGGATAAGAAATACATTATAGATGTTTAGATATAATTAGTTAGTAACAAATAATGCACCCACCTACTTATCAAAATCTTATCCTTCGAATAAAATAATTGAATATTCCAGAGTTAAAGCTATCATTAATTCATTAGTAGTAAATCACTATATCGTCAAACTTCGGTGATTCGATATAGGGCTATCTTGAAGAAATCTGCAGATTTAGTTCTCTAGAATGTTCTCAAAGGTGTGTGAAGACTGCCAAGACCTGCCATGCCCTTCGATCAATATGTTAGTAAAGTTGATCGAAAACTGATCTCACTGTTACTACTACACTACAACTCACATTGTGAGAGGAGAGACGTGAGGAGAGATATAAAAGCAAGTGGAAAATGGAATTATGCAATCTAGATAATGGCTGGCTTCAACCCATTAATGGCCCACTACTGGGCACGGGTCTCTCCTCTTGAGGAGGCCTAGAGCATACTCCACCACGCTGCTCCAGTGCGGATTGGTGGAGGGGTTAGTGGCCAACCCGAGTGTCGGAAGTTTTCAAACCGCCCGAGGGCCTCCGACATGGCTTAACGACTGTTATCTTATGATAACAACCGGGACCGACGGCTTAACGTGCCCTCCGAAGCACGGAAACGCTCAAGAAATTTTTGCCACTAGCGGTCACCCATCCAACTACCGACCGCGCCCGCTGTTGCTTGACTTTGTCGATCACATAGGATCGACGCAAGCCGCCGGGCTATGAGCGCTTCATCTAGATAATTATTTACGGTAATTTATGTTTACGAATATCCGAAGGCACGTATTATCGCAAATGGACCACACACGACAACTCAACTCAGTCGAAGTGACATGTTGCAAACAAAGCGAAAAACAAAGTGATATTTATCTCAAAAGAATCCGAACTCAGCATGGTTTAGTCCATATTTAATCTCCTGCTCTCTGGAGGAAAAACTAGTCAGGCAGCATGTCAGTCTCCGCTCACATCCCAAATACCACGGATGCTGTTCAAGTCACAAGTGCAATTAAAATCATTTTAAATTGAAACTCCTAGCGCAACGGCTTGCTTCAGTCTTTAAGGAAATAGGCGAAAATAAGCACACGAGGCCACCTGATGGTAAGTGATCACTGGTGCTGGTTGACACGGCAACATCAAATGACTAAATAAATAAATAAACAAATAAATAAATAAATGACACCTATCTTAAGTAATCGACCGAATTATGCGTTTAGCAACCTATAAAAGATACCGCTAGGGGTTACAGGCGCTTTTGTGTTTTAGAGGCGATATTCAGATCAGGTTGTTATGTAGTTGTCGTTTAGCTATACCAACAACAGGACTACTGATTGTATTTAAACTGATATTGTATTTTAAATTATAAATTTTGTATTAAATTGTGTAAAATTTTAAAAAAATGTAATAGACTAACATAGTTTATAAGTAATAGAATTGTTACTAACTCTATGGGCTAAAATTGCCTGAAATAAATAATTTTTATTTTATTTTTATTTCTTAAGTTGTCACCTTTTGCCCTCCGGCGCGGCAGGGCGCAGACTGTGCTTCAGACTGCTATTAGGTTTTTTAGTGATAAAAGCCAATTATGTCTTGCTATCATTGATGAGTGGATATTACCGAAAGTAGTTTAGTTTTATCTAACACTAATTAATACTTGTAAAAATGGACGCATGCAAAAAACGTGATTGAAATAAACTTTTTCAGCCCGAGGTGCTTAAACTTAATAGTCTCCTACATGTCGTATGGTTTGCCCCACAGGCAATTCGTAGATTTATTTATAAACAATATGGTTGATATTTTAATGCAATTATTCAAAATCTCACATTATTTTACATCATCATCACATTATTTTAGATCATTAATATGTTGGAATAGACAGTTTTAGCGCCGATTTATAAGTACAAAATCTTGTTTAGATAGTCTAATTTAAACGTGAACGTGGGGGCACGTTAAATTACTATTAAAATATCATTAGGAAAAATATTATATGACATAAATATTTATATTAATGTACATGACTAAGTACTGTAATATTGTCTCAAATAAATAGATGTAAATATTTCCACTTACAAGTTGTAACAATATTTAAATATTCCTACACGATCTCTATCTTGCAATTATTTACCTGAGATAAAGATTAGCCACAATCCTATCTATTTTTCTACTAAATTCCATGGATTTTGAGGTAGCGTTCATTGACCTCGTTTCGTAGCATCTTTAAACGTCAATAATTCTGATGCACGGCTTTGCATGACTGAATAAATAATATTGTGATCACGATACCTGATTGGCACCACTAAAATACCAATACAACACCAACTATTGGACCCTTGTCAAGGAAAATTAGACCTTCTGTCCTTGAAGTTAAAACTATAAAATTTTGTACTGAAGGTACCCATAAGGTAGTGTATCAAAGGTAACGGATACTAATAATGATATTCCAGTATTGTGTTGATGAGAGCCAAGATCTCCGTCACTTCTCAAGGTTATGCAATAAGTTGGCCAACATAGATAGGTATATGTTTGCCAAACTCAGTGTTCTGTGGACAATTCTTCGATTTGAATATGGGTAATATAACTATGTAATATATTTTTTACAAAAGCAAGTCAAGTTTGACAAAATAAGTACGTTAAAAATTATAGTTGATTGTATTGAAGGTGGTTAAATATATCTTAGGATATGGTTACAAGATACAGCTATAGCTCAGTTCAGATAAACGACTATTTATGATGATAAAAAATATATCCCGAATTGTTTGATAACATTGTCAATGCCAACTTAAATAAATTATTAATTTGGCGTCGCAGATTACTGCGACATACTGATCAGTAGACGAAGCCAAGAGAAAAGGTTTCACCTGTTGGAAGTTACTGGGCTCTGTTAACACCTAGTTTAAGGTCGATGCATACGTAACGTGTTTTTAACCCGTACGGGACGGGGATGGGACATAAATATACGTGCGTGCCCCGTTCCCGTCCCGTACGGGATTCCGTTGCGTATGCACTATCGGATACATTTTCTATGAAACGATATTTCTAAAACTTCACGTCCCGTCTCGTAAGGGAAAAAACACGTTACGTATGCATTGACCTTTTGAAGTGAAAACTTCCTTAGTACGGGGGTGACTTGAAATTTTATGAAACGAAACTGTCCAGTGGAGACTAGAAATGAGTGGAGACTGACTTGAATTTTTTTTGAAAAATGAGAGATGATTTGAGAGATGAGTTGAGAGATGAGTTGAGAGGTGAGCTGAGAGGTGAGTTGAGAGGTGAGTTGAGAGGTGAGTTGAGAGGTGAGTTGAGAGGTGAGCTGAGAGATGAGTTGAGGGATGAGAGATCATTACTAAAACCTACAATTATCATCTTCCCGAAATTTTACATACGGGTCATTGCCCAAGTAGCATTCGGGGCTGAATAAGAGTTCACATTTAGCGTACAAGTGAACTTAAAGCATTAATTCACTCTTATATGAGTTCACCTGTGATGTATTAGCTGTATTAAGGCGAAAAATACGCTTAAAGCTGTTTAAGGTCTGTATAAGAGTGTAATGTTAACCTAATATACAGCTAAGGTCTGTATAAGAGTGTAATGTTAACCTAATATACAGCTGTAGGTGTTATAATGCGATAACGTTACTGTTATAATGCGAGAAGCTGAATAAGAGCATTATAAGAGGGTAAATATACGCCAATAGCTGTCTAAGGGTCCACACCTACGATGTTATACTGCTAGAATTATAAAAGTTCACATCTGGTCACTTATTCAGCTTAAAGCTGTTTAGTTGACCATATTAGTCCCATATACTGCCATTAATCAGCTTTAAGTTCACGCGTTACCTCTTATACCTACTGCTATTTAAATGCTGTTATACTGCTACTGTACAGCTATGTGAACTTAAGGCAGTATAACTTGTGCCCAAATCAGTCGTATAAGGGCTGTAAAGCGTGCTCTACAGCTCTTATACAGCTGACTTACCGCTTATAGTTCACATGTGAACCCTTAGACAGCCTTTATACAGCCCCGAATGGTACTTGGGTGACGCTTTTGTTGTCTTTGTCAAAAAAACTATTTTAACCCTAAAACCGTAAAACATGCAAAACATAAATAGTAAAAACATCCATTTAGTCGAGTTTTAGAGAGTTCATCTCTCGACCCGGCATATGGTGGTTATTTCGAGCCGCGCCAAATGAATTTGACCTCAATTAGTGGGTGTTACGCGCTAATTACGCGTGTGCCACAAATTGCAGTTTATTCATCTAGTGGTGGTAATCAAAGAAAGAAAGAAAGAAAGAAATAATTTATTTACAACATAATGCAGCACAGACATAGGTTATAACATCAGATCATAAATTATAATTATATTCCTAATATGTATGTAATCACGCGAGGCCCTAAATTATTTTTATTGGTGGAGTACATTAAAATGACCTGGAACTTCGTGTTCATACAAACTCATAATTTGTAATCAAGCATTGAGTCTGAGTTTTAATGAGGGCAAAGTCGGACTCCTCAGGCAGTTTGCGGATTTTCTTCTTTTCTACAACTTCTTCTTTTTCCTTCATATGTTTGTTTTGCTGTTACCTTTGGCAATAAGGAACCGTAAACCTTTTTAGTATTCTGAAACGACTTTTAGGTATTACATTTAACAGTTCATCGTTCATCAATACCTAGTTAAAGATTAAAAGATTTAAAGAAAAAAGAAGATTAAAAGATATACACAGAAACATATTTACAAATTATATGTTCGTAAACAGCGGCTATACTTAGTGTTGATTACTGATAGAAATTTAGATTGGTCTCGGAGGGTCTCGGTTTGTACTTACCCCGCCACGCCGCCGTTGTTATTGTAGTTTGGCTAATAATGTTCCAGGACTTGAATATTATGAAAATTTGTTGTTGATCACACACACACAGGTCACAGCCGTTGAAATCAGGCACACAGAAAGCACTAGGTTGGGTTTGATACTAGTTTTAGGTAATTTTTCGCGGAGCCTAGGCGGACGCGTTCGTTGCTCGTACGGGAAGAGGAATAGTTCCTTGATGGCTCACCGGTGGCAGCACTAGTTCGCTATTTAACGGCGCGAACGCAACGACGAACGAATTGTGGCGGGAATCCGAATACCAAGACCAATATTCTACATTCCCCCCACCGAAATCCGTCAGGATTTCCCCAGTTACGACACCAATTGAAAACCTTTGAATAATTAGTACATAACTGGCAATTAAAATATATTATTGTTTGTTAGAGAGCGGACTGTATAATGACTATAATTAAATATTATATCTTAAATTGAACTTACAATATATGTAATAATAATAAATACTATGTTACTTGAAATTATATTGAATATATAAATAGAATTATATGTGTGTACCTATTAAGCTGAATCCTCCTGCAGGGGCAGTGGACTAAGCTTAACCATTGGTCGAGTAAATTCAGAGTTCTGTGTCCGGACGGTTACCACGCGAACTATACCGTCAGGACCGGGATGTAAGCTAGTAACGCGAGCCAGACTCCATTGCAGAGGTGATAAATTATCAGAATTGACGAGAACAAGATCACCCACTTTAATGTTTTGACATTTATTGAACCACTTTTGACGTTGTTGAAGCAAGTGCAAATAATCTTGCTTCCACTTTTTCCAAAATAATTGTGATATTTGTTGGACTAGTTGCCAACGATTTAAACGAGAATTAGAAACTTCTGTAATTTCGTATTCTGGTACAGTGAGTAATTCGCGACCTATTAAAAAATGCGACGGAGTCAATATCTCAAATTCGTTAGGATCGCTTGATAACGAACACAGAGGTCTGGAATTGAGCACAGCTTCGACGCGTGCGAATATAGTGCTGAGCTCTTCGAACGTTAAAGCTCTGGAGCCAACTGTCCGTTTTAAATGTAATTTGGCCATTTTTATCGCGGACTCATAGATACCGCCAAAATGACTACCTGTTGGAGGATTATATTTCCATTGCACATTACGCAATAGGAATTTATTAGATAATTCTTTGACATTTGAACGAAAGAATTTTGATACTTCAGCAATATATCGACCAGCAGCGACAAAGTTTGTGCCGTTGTCAGATATAACAGAATGGCAGAGGCCTCGTCTAGCAGTAAATCGATCAAAACATGCTAGAAAACATTCAGTACTTAAGGATGATATGACTTCACAGTGTACTGCCCGAGTCGCACAGCACACAAATATGCACAAATATGCTTTAGTGATGCGAGCATTTTTACGAGTTGATTCCTTGATATAAAAAGGACCTCCGATATCAATCCCTACCGTATGGAAAACATGAATATCTTCGGAGCGAAATTTAGGCAATTCGCCCATCATTGGTTGCCTAATTGAAGGTGTAGCACGGAAACATGCGATGCATTTAATTGTGCGAGAACGAATAATACTACGAGCAGATATAATCCAATACTTCTGACTGAGAATGCTTTGAAGTGTACGAGGACCTACATGCAAATGTAATTTATGATAATAATCAATTAACATATTAGTAAAATTAGACTTCTTAGGAAGAAGTAATGGATGTTTTATATGAAAAGGCAAGTTGGATTGAGAAAGCCTACCCCCCACCCTGAGGAATTGTTCTGAATCTATAAAAGCATTGAGCTTTCGAAGGGGTAAACTACATTTCTCTCCTTTGGACAAGGCTACAATATCATCGGAGAAATGTTGTTGTTGTACGGATTTGACTATACTAGCTTGCGCTTTTCGAATATGAATAATTGAAAGAGATTTCCTGTTAGCAGGCTGCTTACGGAATTTAATGTTATCTAAAAATAAATAACAATATGCTACAATTTTAACGAGTTTATTGTAGGAAGAAAATTTTTCCGTTAGTGAATATATAAAATTTGAGTCAACGGATTGAGTTGCAACCAAGCCGTGACGAGCTGGTTTCAGTTCAGGAGGACTCTCATCCTTGAACTCTTCAATGGATTTTATAGGCCACTGTGAAGTGTCACTATAAAGCCAATTTGGGCCGTTCAGCCACTCTGGCATCTCGAGGAGTGCTGACGGTAAAGCACCACGAGAACAGATGTCAGCGGGGTTACAAGCACCCGAAACATGATTCCAGCATGAGCTGGGCACTGCATCAATGATTTTTGCAACGCGTGTAGCTACGAAAGTCTTCAAAGTATAGCTAGGAGTGTTGAGCCAATTTAACACAACTGAAGAGTCAGTAAATAAAAGAATTTCAGATATTTGAATTCTGTTAGAAAGAATTGAACTAACATATTTGACAAGTTTCGAAAGTAAATGAGCAGCCATTAATTCCAAGCGCGGAATTGAAATAGTTTTTAAAGGCGCTACTTTTGATTTTGCAATTAATAAACTAACTTTAGTATTAATGTTTACAGAACGCAAATAAACTACAGCTGCGTAGCCACTGGAAGATGCATCACAAAAACCTACTATTTGACAGTCAGTATGATTTTTGATCACAACATGTCGATCATGTTTGAAATTAGTTAATAAAGGAAGTTCACGGGCATAAGAGTGCCACTGTGACTCAAGCTCTGCAGGCAAGCTTTCATCCCATCCTAGCTTTTGGGACCAAATCTTCTGCATTAAGCATTTAGCAAAGAACACACAAGGGGCTACAAATCCCAGCGGATCGAATTGACGACCAATTTGAGATAATATAGTTCGTTTAGTTACCACAGGGTTCGGAGGCAGAGCCGAAAATGTAAAACTATCTGTAGCCGGTAACCACTGCAGACCAAGAACTTTGATGGAATGACTTTTCTCATCGTCGAATGATAATGGGGTCTCTCTGTGACCATCAGGCAAATGCTCAAGCACCTGTGTAGAATTACTAGACCATTTCCGTAATAAGAAACAGCCAGATTTTAACAGAGCTATTAATTCTTCTTGAAGCTGAATGGCCTCTTCAACAGAGTCTACAGACCACAGAAAATCATCCATAAAAAATGCTGTCTTAAGGATCTCAGCAGCCAAAGGAAAGGAAGCCGCTTCATCATTTGCTAAGGTTTGTAGCACTTTGATTGCTAAATAAGGACTACTGGCAACACCATAAGTGACAGTGTTCAGTTCATAAACCTGAATAGGTTGATTTGAAGAATAACGCCATAAAATGTGTTGATATGGTCGTTGACTTTCGTCCAAATTAATCTGTCTGTACATTTTAGCTATGTCAGCAGACAAACAAATTTCCTTCAGTCGAAATTGTATGATTAACTGGTTTAAATCAGCTTGAAGTTTAGGACCTGGTAAAACAATTGAATTTAATGAATTACTGTTACTGGTTTTACATGAGGCATCGAACACTACACGATACTTCGTGGTAGTACTTGAAGGTTTCACAATACAGAAATGAGGAATGATATATTTCGAATTCACATTTTGTATTTCACCTAGACAAGTCATGTGTCCAAGAGACTCATATTCACGCATAAAGTTGTGATATTCAACCTTGAGTGCCTTTTCGCGCTCTAATTTTGTTTCTAAATTGATGAATCGACGAATTGCGATTTGACGCGAATCACCAAGTTCAGCAAGAGGACGCATTGGGTACTTGACAATATACCTACCGGTGCTGTCACGCCTATGTTCTTTTGAAAATAATTGATCCGCTAATACATCATCAGGATTTTTAGGCACCTCAGTTGGTATATTTTCTAAGTCCCAGAAGGAACTCATAATATTATCTAAGTGTATCGAAACACCGCAAAAGGAATTATATTCATCACTTTGATCAACTGGATGAAAAGGAATTTGTGCAGACTGATTCGAATGTTGAAACAGCACAGTCTGGTCACACGCGCTTTGTTGATTCACTGGTTGAACGATAGAGGGCGCAGACTGATTCGAATGTTGAGATAGCACAGTCTGACCTGCTATGACGTAACCGAAAATCGATTTCAAAGCTACTGGCATACCACTACTCTGTGGTAGAATCCTGTTGCCTTCGTAAATATAAGGGAATAAGTCACCCGCTAATAACATGTCGATAGGACCCGGTTTATAAAAGAAAGGATCGGCTAGACATAAATTTTTATAATTATCAACCACCCTTTCAGGTAAAGGCATGGTAGGTAAATGACCCGTAATTTTTGTGACAATGACTGTATCAGTCGACAAGACAGGACCCGCTCGATTTGTGGGCTTGACTGTACATGTGGTTAACCCGTAATCTTGAACCGCGTTACCACCTAACCCGACAGGTTGAAAATGGCATCGTCGGCGAGCTAAACCTAAGCGCGCAGCACATTCTTGAGTAATGTACCCAGTCATAGCCCCACTGTCAATTATAGCACGTACGGCGTGGTACTGGCCCCAACGATCTGCGACGTGTATAACAGCAGTACCAAGCAAAACAGTCAATGTCGCCGAGCACGTTAACGAAACCGCGTTATTTGAAATATCATTATTTGAATCCATGTGCAAGGTATGATGATGATTTTTCTTACAAACTGTACAACGAACCAAAGAGGGACACTCGTTGACAGTATGGTTACTCCGCAAACAATTTTCACATAATTTCAACCTAGTAATAGCTTGCAAACGTTGAGAAGGTGAAAGGTCAATGTACTCTGGACATCGATAAATTGAATGTAATTTTTTGCAATATAAACAATTTTTAAAATTATTATACTGTGTGCAGTCACCTTTAGAATTATTATACTGTGTGTAATCTCCTTTAGATTTAACCTTGATAACAGCTGACGACAATGTTGGCTTACGAACATTATATTTATTTGAAACAGTTTGTTTCGAATGCATAGATCTCTCACTTAACTGAAATTGACTTTGTTTATTACTGTTAACGAATTTAGAATTAATTTTACAATCGGACATTTCGAGTACACGGACACGATTTTCGATAAATGAAATTAGCTCCTTGAAAGTTGGAATTTTATCTTGTTGAGTAGACTGTTCAAACTCCCGCCTAGTAACAGGGTCTAAGTTACGTATTGAAATATAAAATAGAATAAATTCCGACAATTCGCTTATGTCTAATAAGTTAAGTGCCCTAACACTGTCTTGAAAAGTTTGTAAAAATGAATTAAGAGACGTAAAAGATTCATTCTGTAACGGCTTGAAGTTAAATAATTTATCTAGGTAAATAGTAGCCAACGCTCGCTTATTTTCATACCGCTTAAATAACGTATCCCAAACAATAGAATAGTTCTCAGACGTCACTGGCAACGATTTGACGATAGTCAACGCAGGACCGCTAACAGATGACAACAAGTAATAAAACCTTTCTATGTCAGCTAAATCCGGGTTATTATTAATTAAAGTCGTAAATGTATCACGAAACGTAGGCCAATTTTCGAGCGAACTATCAAAATGAAAAATTTCTAATTTAGGTAACCTAGGTTTTACTTGAACACTAGACTTTTCTATCGACTTAATGGAATGTTTACTGTCGGAAATATCGATGCAAGTTGATGCTACCGATTTAATTGAATAGTACAGTTGATCGAAACTTTCAATATCGCTATAGGAAGGAACATACTCAGTCTCATACTTTCTTTTTAAAGTTATAATTTCATGAACAGCCGTTTCATACAAGCTACGCCATGACTCAATGTCCTTAAGACGTAAACAGAAGTTCTCTCGAGATTCGGAACTATTTTCAACGTCTAATGATAAATCATACAAAGCTTGAATACGAGTAAAATACAATTCTTTAGTTACTATGTGTGGTGACAATAACTTGTGGAGATCTTGTTCCAATTTAGGATTTTTCGCCATCGCGAATTAATAAATTGAATAAATGTAGGTAGGTAACTACAAACAGCGCGAAGCGCGTATGCTGAGCCGTAATGGCGTCTTCTCAACGTTATAATTACGCAATTGAAGAATTGAATATTTCTTTGAAAACTGAATATGATGCTTGATAAAATATATGTATGCCGCTGTGTACAGTGTGTAAATAATAATACAATTGTTATAATACGAGGTTATTGGCGTCGTAAGTGGAGAATTCCGAAAACGATTGTTTGGCTGAATGACCAAAATGCGACCCCGATTCAAAACCAAAACGCTATCGCGGTTTAATTTACCATTGACCAAAAATGGTACCTATCGCGGCTCGATGGACCAAAAATGTTGATTACTGATAGAAATTTAGATTGGTCTCGGAGGGTCTCGGTTTGTACTTACCCCGCCACGCCGCCGTTGTTATTGTAGTTTGGCTAATAATGTTCCAGGACTTGAATATTATGAAAATTTGTTGTTGATCACACACACACAGGTCACAGCCGTTGAAATCAGGCACACAGAAAGCACTAGGTTGGGTTTGATACTAGTTTTAGGTAATTTTTCGCGGAGCCTAGGCGGACGCGTTCGTTGCTCGTACGGGAAGAGGAATAGTTCCTTGATGGCTCACCGGTGGCAGCAATAGTTCGCTATTTAACGGCGCGAACGCAACGACGAACGAATTGTGGCGGGAATCCGAATACCAAGACCAATATTCTACACTTAGTTTAAACTGTGTTGCCACTGTTTACGCCAAGAGTTAAATTACCAACATACAAATTACAAATAATATTTAAAATCAATTACAAAACTTACACCGCATGGTTTGTTGGCTAAACAGTAAACATAATGTAATACATCTGATATTAGCGTCATTGGTCCACAGTCCAATAGGGTAACACGAGCCGGCCAGAGTTAGCATTAAAGTTAATATTGAAGTAGAATGGCCTCACTGTTCGCCGGAACATCTGATCACTGATGGCTGATGTGCGCTAATGTTTTTACTAGGCCGCTTACAGACTCACGACTCGAATTATTTTCAGCTATCGTACCAACAATACGAGACAAATCCTATTTATTGCACACTAGGGCTACTAGATGGCAAGACTGAAATATCTGAGGACCATTGAACGGTGACCAGTAACCATCAAGTTCTAATTCTGGAAGAGTAATAAAGCGGTTTCAAAGTCTTTCTTAATCTTCAACACGCACTGTGATGCGGATATCTACGGCCGTTGATCGCTTATCGACTTCGCTTATCGACTGTTAATATAATATTAACAATCGCAACTGTATGCGCGGCTTACAGCACCACATGTGGGACACCGCAGTACTTCATAATACCATCCGTCAATACTTCCTTCGCCGCCACAGATCATAATTATTATGATATGGTATGAAGCAATTTTATTGATTAACTTTTTTTCATCAATGAAATTTAGATTTTTTATTGCAATAGACGGTAAAATAAAATATTTACCGATAGATCTGTCAATTGGCAATTGGATTAGGTAATTAACTGATCCTTTTTGTTTTATTGGTTAATCCGATGGTAGGTACTAGGACTACTAGGTAATCTAAACTAATAATTATATGGCGCAAAAGTCATCACCTTATCGAAAGATGCTATAATTTTTGCAAATGACGGGAAATAATAATATAATTGATTCAGCTGTTACATTTGGGAAGTAAACAATACAAAATACACCATAATAAGACAGGAATCGCTATACTCCTCAAGAACGCGGAATCATAATAAAATCTTTCGTTTTGGTGATTTGCATTAGCCGGCAAGATCGCCCGATATGACCGTCTAGACTTCTTTTGGGTTTTTGGTTCTTGAAGTCACGAGTCAACAAGCCTCAGACTCTTGCAGCCCTCAAATAGAATATCCGTCATAAATGCGGAAACCTATCGCCGGAAGTTCTAGCTAGAGTGATGGAAAATGCGATAAATCGAGCCCGTATGGTCATCGATTCTGGCGGCGGCCATTTGAATCATTTTTTTCTATTCAATGAAAAAAAATTAAGACATCACATAAACACAATCCATTATCAAAACTAAAATTAAAAAAAAATAAAGTCAAAGAACCGGGTGACAACTTTTGCGCCACCGTAATAAAGAGGAAAGTTTTGATTTTAAGTCCTTTTTTTGTAATCGATAAACTCAAATCTATTGGACCAACTTCAAAAATTCTTTCACCAACAGTAGACTTTTTACTTCATCAAAAGTAAATTGTTTGGTGCCCAGTGAAGTGGGTACGGGTCAGCTAGTAGTAAAAAAAAACACTACTTGATAACTTGGATACTCCAAGTGTAGTGTGGTGTGACTGTGACCATCAGTGAGTACATCACTAGTATCACTACAGGCACAGAGAAAGCGGCATAGCGTCACGTAGGAGCCCTTTATCTCGACGTAATTAGGGTTAAACGGTTTATAACCACTGGCTTGTTAGAGTAACGAGCGTTTCCTTGCTACTGACTACGATATAAATGTGGTGAATTACTTAAGCAATAGATAGGTACGTAGGCGAGTGAAAAGATGGTACCAGGAGATACGGGATACGGAGTAATATACTACATGTAACATACTCGCTTAGGTTGTGACGACGATAAATATAAAAGCAATTAGATATTTGCCTGTTTTTAACCAACTTCAAAAAAGGAGAAGGTTCTCAGTTCGACTGTTTATTTTTTATGTTTGTTACCTCAGAACTTTTAACTGGGTGACCCGATTGTGATGATTCTCTTTTTAATCGAAAGCTGGTGCTTGTCATGTGGTCCCACTTTTTGAGCGAAATCTGACGAGTAGTGTTTGAGTTACATATTCCTAATTTTGAAGTTGGTAATTTTTTGTCAAGAATTATCTATTAAACGCTTTCATTTATAACTTCCTAAATTTTTTCTATAGGATTCCCCGTGCCATGAGTGCCATGGAAAACACAGAAAGACAAGAACATACACACCCAGATTGAGAACAGAAATTCAATCTCATCATAAAAATTTCCGCCTCATTAGGAATCGAACCTAGGAATCTTGGCACGGTCCGGCATGTTAACTATTGCAAGTGTTATATTGCGGTGTGCGGTTAGAACGTGGTCTCCCGAACGCAGGGGCCCGAGTTGAAATCCTGGCACGCACCTCTAATTTTCAAATAAGTGCGTTTTACAAGTTAATTATCACTTGCTTCGGTGAAGGAAAACATCGTGAGGAAACCTGCACACCGGAGAGTTCTCCATAAAGTTCTCAAAGGTGTGTGAAGTTTACCAATCCGCACTTGGCCAGCGTGGTAGACTATGGCCTGTACCCCTTACATTGTGAGAGGAGACCCAGAGCCCAGCAGTGGGACAATTATGGGTTGTTGCTTTGCTTTGCTTTGTAATTTGTATTCTAGAATGCTGACGATCCATGGATCAATGGATGACATGAAAATCTCAAGTGCCATGTCTATCCATGACACGTCAATAATGGGACAGTGCCCAGTGCCCACATACTGTCAGGTGTATCGTTCTAACGCTATTAAAATGGATGACAGATAATATAAACGTTGCATTATGAAATCAATGCACATCTGTCAGCGAATGAAACATGCATGCATGCAAGACGTCGTACATATTAATGATGATGCGTTCTGAGTCACTGTCTTTAGCGATCATTGTTACAATAGCTTTCAAGAGTTTCGAGTGGCTATGCGGTTTAAATAGTACCTACCTACTATTATGATCATTTTATTATGGAAGGCGTAGATGATGATGGCCTCTGGCGTAGTTGGTAGTGACCCTGTGAAGCCAGGAATCCCGGGTTCGTTTCCCGAGGCACATTTTGTGACAGATAATTTTTTGTACTGTTTCATGGATTTTTATTTGTGATGTCCAAGCCTTTCAAGCCACGCCTTTTCAAGAAGAGCTTAAAATTATTTCAGAAAGTAAGTGAAAATTTTAATTGAAATCATCATTCTTTAAGCTCCTTATATGGGGCTCTACTTACAAACGCTTGCTTACAATAACTTAAACTCCATTCCAAATTACCTCGAAGTCTATTAAATACCTTATCACATCATTAACGCAATGAATGTGCATAGAAGTACACAAAACGAAAATTTAAATAAAAGCACGTCTAAACACAATAAAATTGCATTGTTTCACCCATGGCAACATTGGCAACTACCAACGAGCCACACTCATTCTAAAACGCACTTTCTATCCGTTATCCGTCACCCACGAGAACCAACATGAGATCGAGATAAAAACCGCACCTCGTATATTTACGACAACCTAAAATGATTATTTTCATTGGAAACCTCATGAAACATTCAGCGTCACATATTTGTAAGGCGAAGTAAATACAATATTTATCCGTATTTATTTATCCTGACATTTTACAAGATCTGTGGCTACCTTTTCTAGCAAGAATAGGTTTGAGCCGAAGCTTCGAATGTTTTTACGATTAGAAAAACAGTTTGGGTTAAGACGGAAGCAATAATTTACATTTTATGTGACCAGTAGAGACATGCGGAATCGAGCCATCCTCGTAGTTTTTATGCGCACGCGCACCTACATTGAAATTTGTTCTAGGTAACAAAGTTTCTGAGATTCAGAGGCAGATAGACAGACTTGTTTGTAAAGACATGTTCATACTGGATTTATTATTAGGTGCAAAAGGGATATTTGTTAAATGTTCATAATTTTTATTGCTTGAACAGTAGGTTACTCAAGATTTTAGTGTAGAATGGACTTTATAACGTAACTAATCGTAAAATTGTCAACATCGCCCACGGATTTTAGTAACTCCAAAAGCATCACCGATGCGTTGCTGACCAGGAAAGGGCTCATGTTAAAAATTCTTCTAATGTCACAATTATTAAGTATTTATTTGATTTAGATCGGAGTTGCGTTACCAACATGACGAAAAGAGTCACACTTAGAATATGGCGTAGTGCGCCCGATATAGGGCTGATAGGAACACAATATGGTCGCGTCTTTACACTTCACGTGATAGTACCACTGGTCGACGGTCGACGGACAGTAGAAATAATGTGGCAATGCGCTGATTTTCTCAGCCCCAGTCAATTAACTATACGTAATGTGACTGTCTTAACCGAATGCGTATTTCACGTCAAATAAGCCGATCTATGGAGAAATACGCCACTTTATTTGTAGATAACTGGGAAACCAGTAAATAGCGTTGATTTAAGTATATTGTTAGCATAGGTATCTGTTCAATTATACAATTAGATTGTCTTGACAACCATAAAGATGCTCGCAATGTAAATATTTTTTTTAAGCCTTGAACAGGCAAACACAAGGTCACCTGATGGTAAGTGATCGCCGCCCGTGGACATTGGCAACACCGGGGGCGTCACCAATGCGTTGCCAGCCTTGAAAGAAACGATAGATGATATTTGGCATATCTGAAAAAAAGAACTGGCTCTCAAGAAATAGTAGATTATGCTATTTTAAATAAGTAGGTACAAATACAATTTATTGGATAAATAAAATATACAATTTAACAATCTATTTCACTTCATAATTTTACTAGAAGTTATTTCTAATCGAGTTAAATATTTAACATCTAAGTAATAATTAATTATAATATCGTACAAAAGATACTTTTAATATTTTAATTTAATATAATTTAATTTAATATAATCCAATGTGTTAGTATTTCCACAACAAGATAATGTTATAAAATAAACATGATCTGGAGCAATTAATAGTCATTCAAATTAATTATAATCAATTACTTTAGCATTCTCGTGGGTCGCAGAACAATTTGTTATCAGTTTAAATTACTAACAGTAGGGTCAGCAACAAAAATATAAAGCTATTTGGTAATCTTGTTTTATAATGATATTCTAACTCCTTTGGAATCTCTACGACTTTCCAACTCTACAACATCAAGTTACGTTTTTGAAGTGAAAACTTCTTTAGCACTGTTGTAATTCGAAAGTCGATGAAACGAAAAAGCGACATTAAAAAGAGACACATAAATTCATAAGATTTAACGTGGGAGAAAATGAGATAGGAAGCATTATACAGTGTTTCTTAATGTTCGTGGTTCTCTTTGTGTTACTTTAAAAAGTACTAAGTTGTATTCATAGATGGCGCAAGGAACAAGATAGAAGATTCGTTTTATTGCTGGATAGATGGCGCTAGCCCCTCCTTTTACTCTTCATATTATGTTAAGAGATGGCGTTAGTTACCACTGTTTTATTTTTATTTTCTAAGTTTGCATCACTATGATCATTACTAAAACCTGCAAAATTATCATCTTCCCGAAATTTTACATTCGTCTCATTATCTTGAAACCAAAATTTTTACTTCTACCACGTGTGAATTGCACACATTTTAATTTATTTGTTATATCATTGCCATTGCAGTAAGCACCATTTAATTAGTACCTATTCTCTTTCTTCTTTTATTCCGTACTAATTTGTTCTCAAGTAAGCAAATACCTAAGTCTTAAGGCTGTTGCTAAGATCGTTTTTCCTAAAAGGTTTATCTCAAACATGAAAATCGTACATGATTGTACAATAAGTAGGTACATGTATCTAAAAAAAATGATGAAATCAATGTAAACAACATGGTATTATGCTTTATTAAATTAAAACCTATATAAGCACCATGATATATCCCATTCGATAAATTAAAAAACCATTATTATAAACCACCTAAAAATACACCAATCTATAAAGTTGACATAGAACAATTAAAATTGGAATATTGCGCGGAAAACTTTTCCTGCATTTATGATGAACACGATGTAAACATAGCAATGAGTAACTATATTGATATTGTAAGAAGGCTTATTTTAAACAATACAATTGTACGACTAGTCCCTAGAAATAAATTTATAATTAAACCCTGGATTACTCCAGGTCTGCTCAGATGTATACATAATAGAGATAAAATGCATCAAAAATTAAAAACTAACCCTAATGATGAAATATTAAAAATTTCATATAAAAGATATAGAAACTTCTGCAATAATTTACTAAAAAAACTAAAAAATCAATATTTGAAAACCGAATTAAATAAATCTAAAAAGAACCCTAAAAAATTTTGGTCAACAATAAAATCAATTACTAATATTAATAATACAAAGCTACTACCATTAGAATTACTTAAAAATAATTCTAATCCCGATATAGCAATAAATAATGTCAACCAATATTTTTCCAATATAGGCAAACAACTGTCTTCTAATAACTCACTTAACAACACTAATTACAAACCAATTACCTATTCACCGCCAAATTCATTCGTTCTTTTACCCACGGATAATGAGGAAGTAGAAATAGCAATTGGAAACTTAAAAAGCGACTCATCCCCGGGCTGGGACATGATCAGTGCCTCTACGTTTAAAAATATTTCGACATTGGTATCACCTATATTGACAACCCTAATAAACCGCTGTTTTGCTACCGGAACTTTTCCCAACTCTCTCAAAAAGGCCATAGTCCATCCAATTTATAAGGCGGGCGACAGAAACTTAGTCAATAATTATAGACCGATTGCAATTTTATCGTCATTTTCCAAAATATTTGAACGGATAATAAATTCTAGACTAACAAAGTTTTTAGAAAAGTATAAGTTACTCTCAAACACACAGTTTGGTTTCAGATCAGGTCGCTCTACAGAGGATGCGCTTCATAACTATACAAACTTTCTGGTACACAAAATTGATAACAATTATAAATGTCTAACAATCTTCTTAGACCTCAAAAAAGCTTTTGACACTGTTTCTGTCCCCCATCTTGTCCAAAAATTGTCAAATCTCGGCATTAGAGGTGCTCCTCTCTCCTTGCTTTCTGACTACCTAAGTATGAGAACTCAGTGTGTTAAAATTGGAGAAAAAATCAGCGGTGAAGCATATATTGAATACGGTGTACCACAGGGTAGTATTCTAGGACCGACCCTTTTCCTGTGCTATATAAATGACCTGCCTAACTTAAAAATTGATAATTGTCATATACTCTCTTATGCAGATGATACCACTCTAACTTTTTACGCAGACTCTTGGAATAAACTTTACCAACTAGCTCAAATTGGCTTTAATACAGTATGCAATTGGCTAAATGCAAACTCACTAACCCTTAATGAAGAAAAAACCAAATATATTTCATTCTCCATCCAAAACAGAACCGATATCTCTCACGGTAAATCAAACCAAATCATCGCCCACAAATGCCATTTCCTTCCTTATCCTAACTGTAGTTGCCCTGAAATTAAAGCTGCTGATCACATTAAATATCTTGGAGTAATAATAGATAAAAATTTAACATTCAAAAAACACATTCACGCTATATCGCAAAGACTGCGGAAACTAGGATACATCTTTAAACAAATTAGAGAAGTGTCAGACTCTGAAACAATAAAAATGGCATATATAGCATTAGCACAATCTATTATTACCTACTGCATTACTGTTTGGGGTGGGACGGATAAAACTAAAATAATGGAGCTTGAAAGAGCTCAAAGGATGATACTTAAAATAAGCCTTCATAAACCACGATTATATCCTACACATTTACTTCACACTGAAGCTAAAATACTTACGGTTCGTCAAATATATTTTTTATTAACCTTAATGCGAAAACATTCTATGATATCTACAGAATTGTCGAATCATATTGCTCATAATAAAAGACATCACAAGATATGTACAATTCCGCTTGTTCGAACAAGATTTGCCCAAAAGTTCTACAACTTTCTCAGCAGCAGTTTATACAACAAATTTAACAGAATCCTTTTTATATCAAAGTTAAATAAATATTCATGCAAATATAAATTATTTAATTACTTATTAGAGTTGAATTACACACAGACTGAGCACTACATCGTAACTACATAGTTAACACATAATTATTATATACAAAAGAAAATAAACAATAATGATGAAATAATAATAATGAAACATCTTTAATGTAAGCACATATGTATACATATACACTACTTATATACACTTGTAATACACACATGCTATTATATATATATATATATTTATAATATACATAATACATATAAACAATATATACATAATGCATATATATATATATATATATATATATATATATATATATATATATATATATATATATATATATATATATATATATATATATATATATATATATATATATATATATATATACCTAAATATAAATATACTCATAAAAGGTCAACTAGTTAAGTTTATCTGGTAGAAATTGTAAATAGTCCAAAATAACAGTAAATATCCTACTTATTAATCTGGGGGGTCCCTGGTGTACTAAGATACAGGCCTAGGCTTAGTTTAGACACCAGATCTCCCACAGATTACTTTGCATTTATATTTTTCTTTTATCTATATTTTGAAATGTCACCTAAATGTAATTTGTGGATGAGATGAAATAAAGACTTTTTGTATTTGTATTTGTATTTGTATTATAATTCTATTCAAATGAGTTTCACAAACACATACCTATTTACCCACAGTGCCTTAAGAAATATTATCCTACACGCATTACACGTTACAATATTTTTTTTGGAACGGTTGTTTTGCTAACTGTACCTAGTTCACAGCTATTCTATGCAAAATCCCCAGGTCCTGAAGAATTTGAGAATTTGACTGCAGTCGTATATACCGGTTCGCCTTCCCATTATCCGTTTATTGTTAAAGGACATTAAATTAATTCCTGGTTGTAAATTTACATTTACGTCGACATTGCAAAATCAGGGTGTTCAAATATAATTTAGTGGCAAACAGAGCTATCAGCCTATCAAGGAAAACAAGATTGGTTGGCTTGGCTTGGCTTCAACCCATTAATGGCCCACTACTGGGCACGGGTCTCTCCTCTTGAGGAGGCCTAGAGCATACTCCACCACGCTGCTCCAGTGCGGATTGGTGGAGGGGTTAGTGGCCAACCCGAGTGTCGGAAGATTTCAAACCGCCCGAGGGCCTCCGACATGGGTTAACGACTGTTATCTTATGATAACAACCGGGACCGACGGCTTTACGTGCCCTCCGAAGCACGGAAACGCTCAAGAAATTTTTGCCACTAGCGGTCACCCATCCAACTACCGACCGCGCCAAGATTGGTTAGTCGAAAGCAATCGTTTAGATAATAAATAAATTATCTAAAATTATTTTGGAAAAATATATTATAAATATTTTTAAGAGTATACCTACTTGTATTATCATTGGTTGTGATCTTGTTTGCAAAGAGTTCGATTCGATATTAAAATCAATTCCCAATAAAATTATCTATTATTAAAATGTTTTGGGGGCCCTTAAAATCTCCACGAAAACGCAAAATACAGAAAGTATGAGAATAGTTTATAAGGCCATACTCTTTTGCATAAAATAGGTAAAAGATAAGTGGTAGGTGCCTAATAAATGTTAAATTGATTTTATGTTAATGTAAAGATAATTATTATAATATATAGAAAGGTATTATTCAAACAAGTTCCGTAATTAATCCCAGCGACTTAGTGAAACATTAAGTATCCTCCCTAGACAAAACGGATAAAATTACATAATTATACAATTACATGTTGGTAGCTTATGTATTGACAGCAGTCATTAACCATTTTCTACAGCACCGATTTTTTCTTACAAGGAACCTGTTTCCCCTACATGCGTACAAAATAACAAAGTAGCAACGATAAGAACAAGATAAATAATTTAAGTTGCTTAACTTTATCTTGCGAGTTGTTTTATATCTTATCGTTTATCAATTCCTGGTAGGTCGACTTGTATTAGCGCCCTCCTGGTCCAACCGGATTACGCCCCCTGCTGGCTATGTCAGCAAACTCGCAAATAAAATGCTAATTTCCAGCAAAATCTCTTTTGATTAAACTGTAAGTAGACACGAAACATTCTTTCCTCAATCGTCAAGCCGGTTCCATAATTGACTGGTATAAATGATTCAATTTAAAAACGACACGCAAACGTTCTAGACAAGGATTACCGCGCGATCCCTGTAAATCGTTGCACGGTATAGCAGTGACATCCTGCGGAGAAAGTTTGAATTAAGTAAGATCAAAAAACAACCCCTACACTATAGTGCTGCCACCCTTGCGGAGAAAGTAAAGTTCAAAAACGAACCCCTTTCTCCTAAAAGTTCCGCTACTCGCCGCTAGGTGGCGTTTTCTTGGCGCTTCCCGAAGCATTCACTCGGAGTGTCGATGTGTGCGTAATAGAGCGAGAACGCAAATGAATAATAAAAAAGGAGTAAAATAGACAGCAATATGTGTATACAAAGGCGTGGTTACGTGCATGCAAACGATTTTTTTATCGCAAAAATGGCCGGAACTTCACACATTTCGCATTAGATCATTAAGTCGCAACGACACAATAGGAGTGGCGCAGACAATCTTGTGTGCATTGCATAAGGTTCAAAATGCAATGGATGGTTTGTTGAACTTAGGTTACATCGGTGAAGGATAGCGAAATAATTGGCGTCACCGGCGTCGCGGCGTCACTAGAAAGAGAATGTATATGCATCTCCTCTATGTTAGAGTAGAGCTCACAACGACCGTTAGGTGGAGGGGGATGGCAAATTAGCGAGCGTAGTCGGTTAGACAGGGATGTCGCGAAAAAATGCACGGAAAAAAAGCTATTTTCACTAAAGGTGCGCACCGCGATAGAAATTACAGAAACATGGGCGCGGTTTAAAAAATGCTCGGGGCGCCTGCGCCCTCTGTAAAAAGCCGGTGCGGAAGTAATGGGGGAAAGAGAGGTGGTTAGTGAGCATGGCCATGGGCATTAAGTGACGAGTTGCAGTGCAACGGTACGTCGCGACCGACCACTGACGCAACCAACAAAAACAATAACGCTAATGATTGCGACTAATAAGCGAATGTGTGCACGCCGCGACTAGTGATGGCGAGTTTCAAAAATATTCAGTGTATGTGTGAGTTGTGTACGGAACTGGGAACGTGTACCGATTAACGGTTACGAGTGAAGATTCGAAAGGAATTGAAAGGTAAATAAAAATATTTTGTTTCGAAAACGAAACTTCGAATATGACGGTATGAAGGTTTAAGGTGTAAAACAATGGCATTGTTTTACTAAAAAAATCCACGGTTCAATATTTTCAATCAAATATAATGATTTTAATTGTTCAAAATTTCAATGTTATGAGCTTTAACTTTGTAAATAGGTAATTAAATAATTTAGACTGTTTCAAACTCAATGAAAAATATTTTTAAATATGAAGTGTCTACCTATCTAATAAATGCAAAAAGCAGATGCAATAGTACCCCTATGCTAATTATTACATGTGGCATTGTCATACCAAAGATGACCAAAAACTTGTCACCTAGGTACTAATAAAAGACAAAAAACTCTTGGGCAAGCAGCTTTTTACTATTTCTAGTTTTGTTTGTACATTTTAAAATATTTTTACTATCAAAAAGCATTACATTCAATACGATTGCATTATCATCTACACGCCACAAGTTTAAAATACACTTTTAGTATTATCAGAGAATGTCACTGTCAGTTATACTTAATCTGTAGTCGCGTTATCATCGTGATAACGATAACGCGTCAGGTGAGAGATAGCATTGTTATCGAATAACTTTTAAAAATACTTTACCCATAAGTGATTTGAAAATGATTCAAAATCTGATGATCTACCTCACTAACTATACTCGGCAGTGAATTTTTTTTCGAGTGATTGTACCTAAGTTGTATCCAGAATATGAAAAAACATTTTTGAAGGTAACTTTTTTCTTTCTCATACTTTCCAATTACTTTTGAGTTCCAATTACTGTATTAATTTGACATCGTTTTATGAACACATTTATAAAAAATCTTTGATGATTATAAGGTGATAAGGAATTTATGTTTTGAGTTTGAAAATATATGTTAGGAAATTTTTTGGTCAAAAATGGCCCTGCAACCTGAGAAACTTCTATTGAATTGTGAATTTAGGATATTATTTTACATATAAAAAATTTGAAACCCACGTACATTCTAGCTTCAAATCAACATTTGCAATTAATTTTACACTAAAAATCCTTACAAATCCTTAAAAAAATTTTTAGATGTTAAAAAGTTTTTATAGATAAACGACATAATTTTGAAATAGTCGTATACCTCTAACAATGTCGCTTTTTAATTGGTAAAGTACCTTTTAAATTTTAATAACATTGAAATTGTTAAATGATCTTGAGACTAATTAATAAATTAAAGGAGTTTGAGTAATCTTAATGTATAAAACACAAAAAATGTTTGTAAGTACCTACGGATGTTCTTTATAGACTCTGAAACCATCCAACCGATGTGCCCCAAACTGGTATCATTTGAAAGGCAATAATGCGAAGATGGTTTGAGACCACTAAAACGATGCATTTAGCACATTTTTGATTTTCTTTTTTCCATGAATTTTTCATCATTTTTTTTGCGTCGTAGTCGTATATTATATGTAATTTAAACAGTTTCTTCTTACATTTTGAAGATAGATTATTATGTAATAAAAATGTGCGTACCTACATGTCCATATCGGAAAGTTTGAAATGGGATGTTTTAAAAGATAGATTCGAGATTTTCATGCGATAAGATAGGTACCTAATCTGATAATATTTTGGCTAGAAACACAAAGCACACTAAGCAGGTATATTTAAAATAATTAATTTAGATTTTTTATTACGGAAGTGAGAAGAGATGTAATAGTGATTTTATTTTTATGATTAAAAAATTGAAAAGGTGAAGGTAATGAGTCAGATAATAAATACTATAATCATGATTTTTTAATATAAAAACATAATAATTTAAATCAATCTATTGTCCTGAAGTTAACAATATGTCCAGATTAGCTAAAATAACTCAAGTATCGATAAAGAAACAAAGTGAAAACTTGTTTCATCTGTAAGTGTTCCTAAATTTATAATTGTTAAACAAATGGCCGACCGGTCAACTTTCTAAAAAAACTCCGTCAACGCATACCCGTAATTAAGTTTATGATAGAGAAACCAGGGAGTCGGTCGATCGAATAAATAAATCAATGGCGAACAAATTAGGCTCGTAACACCTGTGCACACCTCGCAATGAACCGATCAATAAATCATTGAGAGCGATCCAATAAAAGTCGTAACTGCGTATAAACATATTTTAGAAAAACTGGTTAAATATTCAATAGACCCAATAGACAAAATAAATCTCCACAGGACTAAGCATTTAAAATTTTGATCACTTCTGATGTGGGTCTGTGGGTGGAACGCTACGCTTCTGCCGGCGCATATTTTTCTCTTCAGAATATTAAATACGAATCCCACTAAAAGGTCTTTACACTCAACTGATCTAAGCCCTGGAGGCCATTCGCTTGTCAATGCCATACTACATTTGTGAAATTTAAACGCCATTTTCGTATTAATTATATTTTATTGTTGTATACTTCGGAATAAGTCATATACTTATAATCGTAGGTACATGATAATGGCCGTCTAGCTAAAATGAGGGAGAAACACGTTTTCGTCTATATATTGGTCTGTTGAATCACACTTTCAAGATATTTTTATCGTAAGCATAATGTGAGATTTCAATGTTGAGAATTGTTAATTACCATATTTAAATTTTTATGTTTGACATTTCTGATTTTCTGTAAGTTTTTTGATAATAACATATACATACTTTTTTTATTATGTATCTTTAACGTTCGTAAGTTATTGTACTTACCATACATTTATTAAGTGTAAAATAATTAAATTAAGGTTATGTTAATTTTTTATCCTCCAATGTATATAGAAATCAATATATTTTAAAATATTATTAAGTTAAAATTTACCCTGTACCTAAGCGTAAAGCTGTATTATTTAATAATTTTACACATGTCATAGCATCGTACAGTACAATTGTACGTGCCACATGACGCGGTTAAAGTATCAGATTCAAAATGTGAGAGATGACAGAGACTCCTTTATTAAAATTTCAAGACACGGCACTTCTCATCTACGTGTAGTTACAAAGTCGGACACTAGCGCACTCCGCACCGCACTATTGCCGTGCGTTCGGTTGTCGGCACACACATGCGTTACGCGCTTCAACTACCGATGGTGTCTCGTCTCTTTTGCGCGCGCGGCGAGGTGAACCCTCTCGCGGTTCAGCGTCGGTCGCGGTCCGTTCGTTACGTCCCTCGAGTTCGTATACCTATCGCATAGGAGCTAGATTGGCGCGTCGCGTATTCAAAATAGGAACGTTTAGTAATGGATGGGAACGTGTACGGGGGTGGATGTGTGCGTGCGGGAGCGACCCTCCCCCGCGCCGCCGCGCCGCGCCCCTGCCGCGCGAGCCGAGCGAGCGGCGCGCCGCGCGTTTACACAATCCGTTGACTCGGCGCGGTCGGTGCTCGTGTCGCCTAGTGTGCTGGCTGCCCTTCTCGTGACGACAATCGACGCGCGAACACATCGTCACTTGTTTTTTTCACTTCAAACTCATGCGTCCGACGCGCTCTCAGCGGTTTTGGGACTTATAAGAATCGGTTCCAATAGGATTTCAGAGGCTTAACTACTAACACATCGCGATTAGGACTTGGTGACGCCGCTTATGTGAACGTTTATGAAATAATTACGCATTTATGAAAAGAAACATTTTTATATTTGAGGACTTCTAATAAATAAAAATAAAATAGCTTAATTTGATATCGTTCAATAATAGTTTTTATTTCAAAAATAATTTACAAAAAAAAACACTGTGTTAATAATTCGACTTAAAAGTGAAGACTAGTGATGTAGTGTTGGAGTTACCTGCTAGGAACGAGTTACGGCAAATGCCGTACCAATGATATATAAAAGAAAATACCTTGATAGAAAATGTTGCTGAAAAATTCTACTACTGGTAAGTGTTACCTATTTGTATGAAACTTTAATGAAAATGTTTGTATGTAAATAACCTGCAATTAATTTTATTGTTAACGTCATGTCCTTTTATGTGTCTCCATTAATGTTTACGGCATCACCAATAATAATAATTGCTCCTCCTAAAATTTATCACAACTGAAAATCTTGATTAATATTTTACCTATTATGAAAGTATTTACATCTCAAAGAATATTCCTACGTGATGATCAATAAACTAATTAATTAGGCACCTAGGTATATAGATACATTATTAGGTAAAAAACCTAGAGCAAAATATTTTGTGAATCTGTGAACACATTATTGGGAGTTACTAGTGTGTGTATGTCAAACGCATTAATGTGTGTGTGATGTTTATTTTTATTAATTTTGTGTTCCATGCAATATACCTATTCAAAACATTCAAAAATATTTGATTTCTGCACTCGACCATGTACCTGGTTAAACTTAAATTTCAAAAATTTAATATTCCTCCGTCTCAAGTATTAATATTATAGATAAAAATAATAGGTTAGCACGTGCATCCAAAGTTGAGCTTCAATAGTTGATAATTAAGTATTTCTAACTACAAAGAGTACCTAATAATTAATACATAGAAATACGTAACAAAATAACAAAGTTATAAATAGGTATTATTAACAATTAAATTATAAATACTTAGTTGCACTAGTATCGCTCGCTTGACAACAGCAAATTCGCTGATAAAAACCGCCACATATTTTATCTTGTTGCTGTGATAATTTCAACCGGTGCCCTTATCGAAGCAACGCGGACAAATAAAGGAAAAACGTATGCAGTTGTATAAATAGAAAAAGTGTATGTTCTAGAAGTAGTAGGTACCTACTAGATAAAAACTTATCTAACTTTGAATATTTAATTTTATGAATCATATTTTTTGGCTTGAAATTAAATTTAGAATGAATAAAATTAGGTAGGTAGGTATGTTCGACGGTTTTAGAGCAGGCTATGGACAGTCCATGAATAAATTTGATCGGTTCTAAACCTATGGAGAATTCAGTTTAAATAAAAAAAAATTTTTGAAAGCCTACGTAACCCTACTAACTATTTTAAATGTCAAATGTATCTAGAATTAATTAACATAAATAAAATTGAGTTGTCATATAACCGTCAAGTTTTTGCGGAGCACGAATAAAACTAATATTAAAAATTTAGTTTTGAAAATTTAATGTCCATGGACCTAAAAAAACCTTAACCAAAGTAGTAAAATGTAGAAGTAGGAAATAATTATTACACAACTTATAAGTCGTCATTACAAATGAAATGCGTTATAAAAGTTTATTGCCTATTGAACACGACAATTTAATTACTGAACGCAGGATATTAGAATAGTGTGTCGGCAATAACGATAGCGAGTCATTTGTATGAGAAACCTATCATTACCGGTCATCAGCAATGCCTCGCTGGCATCACAGATAATTGCTATTTATAAGCTACACCAAAACAACTGTAATCACAATCACAGTAGAATTGGTTCAGAGCGAGCAGGCTGGTTGGCGACTGGCTGGTTTGTTGTAATATTAGTTTGAACACAATGATATTTAAAAAATATAGATACGTTATGCCCTTACAAATCAACCAAAAAATTTGTTCCGAAAAGAGCTACAACACACACGTGGTTTATCTTTTGTTGCACTACACCAATCACATTGATATAATACACGAAGGCATTTTAACGCTGTATGTCAAATGTCAAGCACTTCTGACAACAACAAAATCGTGCGTGTCGTCTTGTATTGACAGAGCGACTACGAGCAGAGCGGTCAATTGCCTGTTCTTACGCTGTTCATCGGCGCACTATGGGAAAATCACGTATGTTTCGTCTCAAAACTTCATATCTCCGTTGTTTTAAAATGAAATGAGCTGTAATTTTGCACACGTATACCTGGATATATAAGGTTTTATATAATTTGACTTAATTTTAAATTTAAACTTTATTATTTAATTTAAAAATAGAACAAAAAAAATGTCCTGGTTTTTATGTGAATATATTTTTATTTCACGCATGATTTTTTTAAATTACATAAAAGTAACTTATAAATAATATAAAACAAAACCTAAATATATTTATAAAACATTTTGAAAGAAAGAAAAAAAGAAAGAAACATTTATTTTTCAAAATCCTATAGATTTCCGTTCATGACAGACAACAGGCCATCCATAAATTACGTCACACTAATTTCATGACTTTTTGACCCCTCCCCCCCTCCTTGCCACAGCTGGTCACATTTGTGAGACCCCCCCTAGTGTGACGTCACATATTCTGTAATTTTACACATATAAATTATTCAATTAAAACAGCATTTCCGTTTTATTTCCATTAATTGTTTTTAATATATACCTACACATATCCATTATTCGATTTTGAAATGTGACGTCACGAAAAGGACCCCCTCCTACCCCTTGTCACACTAAGTCACACTACATCGACCCCCCCCCCCCCCTCCCCCCTAACGTGTGACGTAATTTATGGATGGCCCCCAAGAAGGGCTTTGGCTTCATCAAACAGTTCCTTTGATATCGTTTCCGAGGGGTTTCTTAAACTTATGGATCCCAAGTATAGCCATTCCAGATGGCATAGTTTGTAATATTACATACATTCGTTTTATAAGTTCTGCGTCTACACCTGTCATATTCGCAGATCAAGAGTAATTTTGAAAAAATCTCCGCGCTATGTTTCAATCATTACTACTTCTTAAGCCTTGTTGAGGTTTATCAATATGCAGTCCCAGTTCCTCCCTAAACCGCTTTTTTACCAGATTTTTAAACCGTTTTTATAAACTGAATCAATTAATAAAATATACGTGCCACAGTTGTTCTAACAAGTCCTTCAGATTGACCTTTGCATTTATGTCAGTAATGGTTATGTTTGAAACTTTATTATTAAATAAATTATGTCCGCCAATCAAATTCGAAGTTCAAAAAAATAAAAATAAAACGTATCGAAGAAATTTTTGATGCATTTCGTATCATATTAATGATAATAGCCTCCTCAGTTTCACCCATAGACCGTAACTCCTGAGCATATGCATTGAGCACACAGTCCAATCCGTGCTCTCGTGTGGTTGATAGATAGGTACTTTACTAACAAAAAAAGAACAGCTGAATATTTCTTAAGTAAATTAACTCTTGAAAATAGTTAGTCATAAATGCTACTCGTATTTTATAAGGAATAAAGGGCAATTGAAAAAAATACATTTTTATCTCGCGATATATTTTGGGCCCGTGCCAGAAAAGGCGCAAGTAGGCGCAAGTTTTTTTTTCTTCCGTAGGTAAAGTAAGGTATAAAGATTATAATGCAATAAATATCTCGACATCGGCAAGCATCGGCAACAGGTAAATGTCTTGTGGAAGAAAAATTAACCCTAAAAATATATATTGTTAAACTATGTCATTTAATTTTACTTTATTAAACTAATATGTATAATATTTATTATCAATCAATATGAGGAGATTATATACATTCCAAAAATACATAATAGTTATATATTAATATCAAAACTTTCGCGTAGCGAGGCATTGAAATGTAGTAACGTATTGCGTCGATATCATGTTTTCGAACATGAGTTAGATTTGATGCCCATTATACATTTGTTTAGTGAATAAAATAAAATAAAAATATCTGGTAACTAAACTTTATTTACTATAGTATATAAATTTATTATTTTTATCCCGTAACATTAACTTTCGTGTCAAAGAGTTTTGAGATGGCTTTGTATGGGGCTCTCCCATAGTGCGGCGGCGCCCTAGTGACTTAACTACCTCTTTTTTACATTATAATATCATTATTTGAACAACGATAGTTTTATCACAGTAAAATAATATTTATACTGTGGTTTTATGTACTCAGTTTATAAAGGCAAACGAAAAAACACAGCGGGCACAAAAAAAAAATTACGCAGAACGCCATCTAGTTTTGTGAATCAAAAGGAAAATAAAGAACTGTGTTCTTGTTAATATAAAAACGTCATGAAATTGACGAAATTTATTTAAGTACAAAGTTTTCTCCAAAAACCAACAATCCCTCTTTATTATGAATTTAACTGATCACAATTCACAGTCAAAACGATTTGTAATGGAAAAGTTTTGTTCGTTTTGCTTCGTTTAAAATAAGTGTCTACCTACATAGTGATTGTTTAACTTTATTCCTATAAGGACAAGACATTTGCGCGCTTAAAATGTGGCAATTTCTTTGGTGCAATAGGACCAATTTGACCACAGAGTATGTATAACTACAGTCACAGTTTTTACACAATTTTATTACAGTCTTATTGAAATAAAATAAGTAATTTAAAATAAGTAGGGCGCTACGTAATAAGTAGATGGCGCTACTTAGTTTACCTATATGAAGAACACTTATGTACGTACCTACTTTACGTCACACAATAATATGACGACTTGAACGTACGATGCAATTGGAAATATGATACTATCCGACAAGTTACATAGGTACCTAGCGTATTTAGCAGCTGGTCTTAAACAAAACCGCAACGGAAAAGGTTCAGCACTTTGGGCCTGAAATAGAGAAGAACTATAAAAAAACACTTATTTGAGTCAAAACCCCATTTTTAACGAATATCTTCAATTAACTGCAAGTCTATTTAACTCTGCACGAACAATAGTTAATCGTACCGAGAATTACCTACCAAAAAACCTGTACTAACAACATCAAGTTGCATTGTGTAGATTTAATTTCATGTCGTATAATTGAATCTTGGTTGAACAAAAAGTTTTTTAATAACTGTCAATCATGGTGTGAAGGATTTAATCAATAAATGTAGTATCTTAATGTTTCAAGAATTTTTATTCTCAAAAAACAGAAATGTCTTATCTCATCTTATTTTGATTTCTACATTCGAGTTTCCACTGATGGCCTGTAAACTTAAATATCACTTAATTAAATAAGTCATGTGATCGATTTAAGTATTTGGATATGATGAGTTTACCATACTAACTTGAGAAATATGCTTAAAACTAGTTAGGTAAATAACAGTTTTGTACAATAGTTTTTAACTGGAAGCGTCCTCTATTCTGGGTAGAAGTTGCTCGCCGAAGTTGGAGTATTCGCTCAACTTCTGGAGTAACTGAAAGTTTATGAACCTCATGTGACATGTCCTTTTGACTCGCGCTAAAAATGATCGGCAGTTGCCCGAAGTGAACACTCCTTCAAGTGGTCTCGGTTGTCCTTGGACAACAGTAACACCAGTCTTTAATAGTGCTTTGCCGGAAGAAGAGGTTCCGCATTATTTCTCATTTTCCGACACTGCGACCAGAACACCCAAAAACATTTCACGGTCAATTTTAGAATACCATCATGAGTACCGTCTGAAATAAACTGGGTTGTACTAAAGACCAGCGAAGTCTAACCGAAAGGATTTGAAGCCAAGACCTCGTTTGTTCAGCAGAGTGCACCACGAGTAGAAGAGATTGGCTTGGATTGAGTTCTTTCTCTTTTCTTTCTTTGTCACGGTCGCTTCTTTGTCGGCTAGTAACATAAAAAAGCATCCTTTCCATGACAGACGGAACCCTTAACAACTATCGTTTTCGTCCAACCTCGATTACTGTAGAAGCCGCACAAGATATGCAATCGAACGCCCACATAAAGCATAAAGTGTTTTTATCTGCCAATAATTCGGGTGTAGAACGAAAAACATGGACCATTACGTTATTGAACACTGTATTATTAATTTAGTGTGGCCGTAGGCTACGTGTTGTTTGGCCTTATGTTTTATCGTGATTTGGATGTTCGACTGTTATCTTTAGGGCCTCGGGCGATTATTTAATTTTTGGGAAGTGATCGCCCTTACGAGCGTGAGCGTTTCGTAAGTTTTGTAATGACATATTGCAGTCATTATTTATCTACCTTTTTTAAAATAAACTTTCACCTTCTGTATCTTTCTGTCCCTGGGAGGACCGACTTGTAACTCTTTCGCTCTGGATCAATTTATTTATAACGTAATTCTTCCTAGAATAACGCTTTAGGCCGTAACGCAGATTGGCTTAGTTTAACAATAAATAGTCACTTGCCTTGTTACAAGAAAACATCCTGTGGAAACCAGAAATTCCAGAAAATTCTATATCTAACTAATATCTCTCCATAATATTCTCAGAGACGTCTAGTCTGACTTTGTCAAGGCGTGCACGGTGCACTATATCTTTAATTCGTCTCTAATCTCAGCGGCGTTATTATAAAACTTACGTTCATCTACACTTTAAAGTACCTACTAATTAAGACTTCATTGTAAGTTACTTTACACCCTTCAACTAGTTGGAACATGAAAATGCATCCAGTAATTATTTTAAGTACATATAACTTATCCCACCTGTCTCACAAGGCGTTTCTTAGACGTACCTAATGTTACTTGATGACGTGCTTTGAACTGAGAAAGTACCGATTAATACTTGCACGACCATTAAAGATTAATATCAGCTGATCGTTGGGTATTAATAAATAGAGCCGCGGGCGGAAAGGATCGTTAGTTTAAAAGCATCGATGGTTCGATTCCCGTCAAGTAATTATTATATTACATTATTACCCCGGGCGCTAGGAAGTACGATGGTACCACTTAAACCTGTTAATTAGTTAGCCTTCAAGAAAACATAAATCAAAAATGGGCGGTGAAATTGTTAAATGACAGGTTATACTTCGTTATTCGATTATGAAGTCTGTCAGATTTTTTTCTAATAAGAATATTTGTTGGGTGGCCTCATCAAAGCAGATACCTACATAATATGATTGTAATGTCATGAGGTAAGAGGTACTAATGTAACTATTAATGTAAAAGTTGGTGTTGCTGCAAGGCCGTTATCTTTAAGTTATGTAAGGACATTATGTCCTTTTGACATAATGTTTTATAACACAATATTAACACAATGTGTTAACACAATATTTATTAAATCATCATTAAATCTGTAAAAGTTTGATAGTGTTAAATGTTAATAATATGAATTATACTCCACATTATTTGAAGAATTATTCTAGCAGGCTGGTCATCGAAAACAGGTTACTGATATTTGTTTGGAAATATATTATTATCAGCTTACGTCTCGGATTGGAAGCCTAGTAAAAACAAATAAACCTCAGGACAATCAATGTCATATCTTAAAAGGATGCACAATATAATTATGTCTGCGATAACAGGCAATCGCAGCAAGCAATTGTAGCTTTTATACCAACAGAACACAGGTTATAATGACATGTAGTAAAGTAACGATGTCTTATAAATAAACAGAGATGCCAACGTCGCCGCAAATGCATTGACACAAAAACTTCGCAACAATGTTACTAACTATGCATTTAGGAGCTACCGAAATAAATTCAAGGTCCATTGCTTTGGTAGCAGTTTTGAAAATCAAGTACTTTGATCGTACATTAATTACTTTGGCGCTCATTTGTATAACCCAATTATCGAACGCAGTGTTTTGGTATGGATTTGAAAATTTAATTATGGAATTAAAATTTATGAAGTGGCATTCAAAGGACTTTTTAACTGACTTCAAAAAAGGAGGAGGTATTCAATTCGACTGTATTTTTTATGTTTGTTACCTTAGCACTTCCGACTGGGTGAACCGATTTTGAAAGCTGTTGCTTGTGGTCCCACTTTTTGAGCGAGATATCACTATTAGTTTTTAAGTTCTCCCTAATTTTGAAGTCTGTTATTTTTTATCAAGAATTATTTCGGTATAAAATATTTGAAACTGGGTAGTCATTTAAATTATTAGTGTAATTATAATTTCAAATAAGCAACTTTCAAAAATGCTGATTTAAATAGCTCCAAGCACGATTGAATTATTAGAATAACGATATTCAAGAAACTTCGTGTATTACCTTTTTTGCACAAAATATGAACTCTAGCCTTTACTTAAAGGTCCTGCTTTGCAAACAAAGCATTGTACAGTACCTATGCATAACATAAAGATAACTTCATACTTTATTGAGGCGCTTTGCGCACTGCTTTGTCCGCGTTTTCTGGTGTAAAAAGTACCTTATATTTTATTCCAGATGATGGTCTACCATTGTGCAAAATTTCATGAAAATCCGCTCAGTAGTTTTGCTTGAAAGAGAACCATCCATACATTCTCACGAAAATTCACATTTATAATATTGAATAGGATTTTGATTTTACCATGTAGTTTTACCAATCTAACATTGACTAAAAACATTAAAAAAAATGTTTTCAGAAATAATAAAGAGAACAAATCGACACTGAATAAAGTATCTCTCTTACTAACAATAAAAGGCATGCTAAACCGGTACTAATGATGGCTGTAGTTCGCTTGTAAATTGTAACCGGTAATTGACGTTGTTCATAAAATATAACCCAATTACATCCACTGTAACATATAACGCATCATTATTTTAATCAGTGGTTACGGTAACGGAAAGTATTCCGTCCTGGGTTCGATTCCTAGTCAGTGTCTTATGTTGATAAGTTTTGGTTGTTTATGAAATATTTATTGTGAATGTTCCTGCCAATCGATAAAGTGTGTGTGCGTAAGTGTGTTAGTGTTTGTATTCGGGATGACATGGACATGTACATATATGACATCATCAACACATTGTCACAAATGATTGCCTCACGAATCGAAACCGGGCCCTTTCGCTCAAAAGCACGAATGCCACAGAGCCATTATAACAAACAGACAGACCTTCTGTCGACCTAAAGATACAAGGGAATCATAATCACAGAGGACATTATTCGAAGGGCACAGTGGTAGCTATGAGATATGCTAAGCTAATAACATGTATTGATGTCAAAGCTAGTCGAGCAAGCTTTAGAGTTAAATCCGATCTAGGCACGGTGTTTAAGAACTGGTTTGGTATTAACTAGTTTGTTCGAGTGCATATTTAACTTGTTTGTTGAATATCCTTCCGATAAGCCTGCTATTGTGAAGAGGAAAGATGGTGCAGTGGGTACGCGTTGCTAGGATTTTGTGCCTATTCATGTTGAGTCCTCAGAGTAATTGTCATCTATTTATTAGTTGTGTAATTATATGTCATAATTTATATTCTATTCAATTATATTTTTATTTGACTTACTTCTTTCATCATGGTCTGTCTCATTTTTCTTAAGTCTTTTAAAGTTATTTAAAATATTGCACGCTCACATATTATTTTTATTAAATAAAATTAATTTAATTCTTGATCAAGAAGCTTAAGATAAGGCCTAAGGGTTAATAAGATCAAAAACCAAGTTAGCATTATTAAAAAAAAAAACATTCAAGTACCTACATTATGTATATATTTCTTGTAAGATAAAATAAAAATATCCATTAATAATAAACATTAAAACTTATGCATTTATTTCTTTAAAAACTATATGATTTTAAACCAGTGCTATCAATATAAAACGATGTAGGCCTATAAACGCTTTACTGAGCAGCATCATAAATGAAAAATGCAAATTGCCTACAAAACATTTATCTCTAGATCAAAACTATAATATTATTCTGTTATCCATCCAATTACCATGCGGTCAGCGTACGTACAAATGACCGTGGTCAGTAGCTAACGACCTCTGTATTACTCTGCTCTATGACAGACTTAATGAGACAATGCTGGCCACAATTTGTGTTATTGTCCGTCGCAAACTGATATTATGCGGTTTATTATGTCGTTTAGATAGATCGCGAATGGAATGGCTGCGCTGGAGTTGTAATTGCGATCTGGAGGAGCCACTGATATTTGTTAAAGTAAATAGCGCTATGAGGCAACATCGCAATATACGCTATCCTTGGCAAGCTGTGAAGGGTGCAAGTCATAGCCCACATAGTGTGCGACTTGTCAGAAATGCACGTCTGAGAATATTATGGAGATTATTGTTTGTGCAGATTTTCTATGAAGCAAGTGATACTTTTCTAATATGCACATAACTGAAAGCGGTGCAGGATTCGATGTTTCGAACCAAGACATCTTTGTCTGGATCAACGCACATACCAGCTACCACTAGAGAGGACTCTCGGGCGCGTATGCTCTTGTCTGCGTGAAGCTGTAAAGGCTAGGGCCAACGTATGGGTCATCTCTCAGTTGAAGAGACTGTAGCAGTTTGGACCACAACACTCCAAGTTTCTTCAGTACTATCTGTTATAACCCTGTAATGAGTTATTCTTCTAAGGACCGGAAGGTGCTTTCTCGCACCTTTCAGCCCCAAGCTTCTGTCTCCAAGAGAGTCAGTCTGGTCCCATCTCTCGCGTAAGCCACACACCTCTTCTGTTTCGCTGTTTCTCTGCTTTATCGCTGTTTTTACTATTTCTTATGAATAAACAAGGAATTTTTTTTTTAAAGACCCCATGTATCATATCGATGAAAGGGTTATTGATCAACCGGAGCTTCGTTCTAATGTATCGAAACCGCTATCTATCTAAAGATAACAAACGTAGGTGTATCGTGTTATTTTAGGTTTTGTTGTTGTGGGATTGAGGTGAATATGACGTCACTAGCGGTCATCCATAACTTAGATCCTTTACGATAGAAGCCGTAGGGTTATGACCGTTTCGCACGCGACCAATTCAAATAAAATTATAATTTAAATGATATAATTATGGATTAATTGTTTGTATGCATTCAATAATCGAGTATTACAATAAAATAATTATGATCGATTTGAATTTGTAATCGTGTTATTATGTTATTTACTAATTCTTTTGTTTCTATTGGTTTTATTGGTTATTGGTTTTATTGCTCTATTAAACGCAAATAAAAAAAAAAACATTATTATAGCTAAGTGGACTGGCTGTGATTTTAAGTATACATATTACATAATTATAGTCCCGAAAGATGCGTGTTTTTTAACAGATTTTAATGTATCGTGTTTTGATTGTTTATGTCAAGTTTCTGTGAATTGGAAAATGTATGTGTAATTGATTTATTGATGTTTGTCTATTTAATATTTGTTTTCAAACTTATGGTTTTTCTAAAAGTATTAAGTCTATGTACAGCTTTTATTACAACTTTTATTTTATACTTTCATAATAATAGGTAATCCATTACCAATAAGTCATTGTAGGAAACCTTATAGGTACTGTAGGTATCATTGTAAGTTGTAACCACTAAGCTACTCTTTGTCATACTTAGAATTTATGTATATGTAAAAATAGTAGGTAAAAAGGTAGGTATAGAAGTAGACCGTAATGTTAGTGATGAAACGTCCCAGGTTCAATTCATGAGATACACGTACCAGATAACGGTTGTCGTATGCATGTCGTAGGTGCCACAGCTAATCTAAAGCTATAGCTTTGTGTAAACGATACGTTTCACATTATTTTCATTATGCCCCTGTTTTGTGCCGTTTTTTCAATAACTTAACTAAGTAACTAAATTTGAACGAGATCTGACAAGTAGTTTTTGAGTAACTTTGAAGTCGGTTATTTTTTGTTAGTAAAATTTAGATTATCATTATTTTAAAAGATGTGCCGAGGAGTTTCTTTACGGCTTTTCTTCTCCTCCATGACAAAGCACCCTTCCGAAAAGCTGGTAGATTAAAAAAATCATGTGCCTAAGTGTATCAGTGATAGCTATATGAATAAAGATTTGATTTGATTTATATCTGCGTTCACTTTAATGTTAAGCTGGAATGCGCCTTACTTAGTGCGTTAGTCCTTGTGTCAATAATACCGCCACCCGAATTATCACTAGTGTACAGTATGAGGACGCAGGTGTGACAGGGGCACGACCGATATGCTTCAAATTATTATTCAAATTATATTTCAAAATGTGGGTTTCTTACGTAAACGCGTTGGATTGTTATTGTAAAAAGAAAAAAAAATTGCTTCGTGCTTTTATTTAGTGAATGATCTTAATCGTATTACGATTACGCTTAAGATTAAATCTTAAGCATGTACAATCTTAATTAAATGGACCAAAATTGAAAATAGTATAATTTTTTTTGTTTCAATCAGAAAAAAAATTGCGTGATATTTGCCGAGACCCCCCCCCCCCCTCTCTCCAACGTAAGATTAGATGAGATTTGACTCGACCCCCTCCCCCCTTAAACACCTCACGTAATTTATGGACGCCCCCTAGGGCTTTTCCGAGATGATTATACCCTATGTATTCCAGATATAAGTCATAAAAATTCGTTCAGTAGTTATTGCGTGCAAGAGTAAAAACATTATTGTGTGGTTTTTTGAAACCACGATGCAAGTGAAAACTTTTTTTGGTTTGTAGGCCTTTAACAAAAAATTTTTTAGAAGAATATTCGATTTAGGGTATTAAAATTGCGATTTTAATCTTAACTTAATTATTGAAAAATGGGAATGAGAAATCAATAGTAGACAAAATATTCAATTATAAAATTTAATTTCAATTTGCGTATTAGAGGACGGAATACATAATTAATACAATCATTTAGACGATAGACGCATATTAAGAACTAAGAGTAATATTTATTTAAATCATTGAATCTCCTTATTATTCTTACTCCTGTAAATAATTTAATCTCTATTATTCTTAGTCCAGGGCCGACGAATATTTTTGGGGCGAGAGAATAAAAGTTTCACTTTAAAAAATATCCACACATCCTCACAACCTTTCACATTTATGATATTAATAAGATAGTAGGGTAGGAAGAGCTTTTAATAGTGTAAGTGTATCAAACCCAAATTATTGTAGTGGTATAACAAATTAGCGTCTGGTCAACAAGAGTGGAAGGAAGGAAAACATGTTGTTGTCGTGATGTGACTCATGTTGTCATGGCCCGGAATAGAACGAGCGTGGCCAATAACTGGGCGGATTATAACATGTATTAAACGTATACAAATAAACGTTTCATACCATTAATAGTAACAGTTTTGGCTGTAATTGAAGATAAAAACGCGCGCTAAATTAAAAGTAATTGTAGTTGATGTTAATTTTTATTAAATGAAAATTAGTTTTAGTCAATGAAATGTATAAACGATCGACTTTTTTTGTTTTTGTATAGTAAATTGATTACGTAGGTTACTGCCTAGACCTAGATTATGATAAAACTGAGATTTTCAAGTTAATTGTATGTACATTTTTATCCTAATGTTTTTATCGTTGTATCGTTGCCACGTTGTTCAAAAATTACAATAAATTTTGAAATAAGTGTTCATAAAATAAATAATATTTAAACGGTACCTGTTTCAGCTCATTATTAAAGCCAATACATTTTTTTGCTCATCATACTTCCAGCGTTTCCCAAACATGAGTGTACTCTTTGTCGTATGTCACAACATGTTTGGCCGTAAAATGACAAGTAATTCATTACCGTCTTGTACACAATGGGGTAGAAACCCATAGCCCACCTAACAAAGGGACAATCGGACTAAGTGCACATCTATACATTTTTATTACCAACTTGCGTCTCATTGTATTTTAATACCCCTCAACTCATCCATCTTTGAGAATAAGGAGACCGCCTATACAATTTTTTTAATTAATATAACTTTTTTAAGTAATTCTTTTCTCGTAAAAAAATTAAGGCAAGATACGGTTACGAGGGTAAAGCAATTAATTTCTTTCGAAATATTGATACGGCATGTTATTTATGGCTATTATTGTAATGATAGGTTGAAGTTCTCATATTTGTCTATGTCTCTGGTCTATAGATGAAATATTTGTTTCGTATGACGTGTATTTAAGGAACTCGTTTATTTAATTCATTCTTACAAAAGTAATTTACCAAAATATAATAATTTTATGATATCTAAGTATTTATATTCCAAGCACATTATTTATCATATTCTCTGGATATTTAGGTCCGTTTATGAAACTACCTAAAATAAAACAGTGATATTTGCAACATATTTTAAATTTCAATCCTTTTCTTCAAGGTATTCAAAAATATTCCACAGACTATCTATTAAAAACTAAACGTTAGAAAAACCTCGTTAAAATGAAATTTTAAAACGAAAACGGGATATTATATTTTCTTGGAAGAGAAAATAAAAAGCGGCCAGTGTTCGAATATCATTTTACTAGTTTAGTCTATGGCGATATTGCGTTCCGTTCGACGAAGTCAAGATAGTAATTTGATCCTTAATTAGTTTTTACTTTAAAACAATGTTGCTTGGAGTCCGACTTGCTTGCAAGTCTAAGATCGAGTTTCTTTACACGCACGAACGCTGGAATACATACTTACATTTATGTTCAAAAAAGTAAAAATTTGCGAAACAGCCAGTAATTTAACACGTAATATTTTTTTGGTTCTATTTTGTTTTTAACAAACACGAGCTGTAACGTACGAGAACCGGCTATGAAACTCGTTTTTCTAATCTAATCACATTGCGTGGTAAGGTCAAAATTATTATTAAAAAGAAACGAAGATTTGAAATATAAACACCGCTCTACTGGAACGACGACGGTACTAAAATAGTGAGACGTATCTTCCGTATCAACAGTATCAATCGCAATTTTTTCCTTAGTTTTCTACCTCGATATGTACCTATTTCGAACGAACGAAATAAACAAGCTAGCTTTAGCGTATCACTTATAAAAAGATTGAAGTCGTAACTAAACGTAAGAATAAAAGCATTAAATTATATTGATTTAAAAACTTTATTTATTAACTTTAATTATGTTTAACCCATTGCATGCAAACACTGTCAAACATCGCCACTACGACCGCGACGCCAGATTGACAAACTGACGTAACCCTAAAATATTATGCGACAAAACAATGCGAAACTTTTTACGCATGCAGCATGATTACGCACGAACAACCCACGGGTTAACCCTTGAAAAACGATGCAAATTCGCGCATAAATAAATAATGTATGGGCTCCATAGATATCTGTACCTGATAAGCCGAGTTAGACAAAGACGGATGGCTGAGCGAGATCGGTTGACACCTCAGCATGATAAAAATATTAATAAGTTATACGGCGGTACGATTATTTTATGTTGAGACTTTGTTTTATTGTGTGTCAAATTGGTTGCGCTAACGATGCTATTGTTAACGAATATTGTCTTCAAGTTAGGGTAAGTCCATAGTAAGTCTAAGTATAGTTTATAGAATGAAAATTTATTGTTTTGTATTAAGGATTTGATTACGACTGTATATTTGCGTAAATGTACTGGTGGCTATAACCCGTTAGCCGCCCACCAGCCACGGCTCCCTCGTAAATATACTGCTTAACGTCGTCTTATTATTTCAAAATGTCAATTAAATGTTCTCTTTGATTATTTAGGTAGGATAATTTAGGATATAAGCACTGTAATCTGTACTGTATAATACTTTATACTGCAAGACGGATACATATTATTATTTCACTGACAGCAAAGCCAAGCTGTCTGTTTGTTAATTCCTACATAAAGTGTAATAAAATTGTTCCACAAGTTACGGTTACGATGTATTTGGAAACGTTATATCATATTTCTTTGTACCTATTTGGGAAATTAAATCGTATCCTACAGCGTTTAAAATTATACTTTGTTGTAAAGAAAACACCACAACCGTGAATTTTTGCACTGTGAGGCCCAGTGGACCTCAAGCCTGTTAGGAGGAGACGCACTCCTTGAACAAATAACCCTCACGAGCGTGTCACGTGACCATCTGTTGACACACTTTGTCGAAACTTCAGTTCTATATACCTCAATAGTTTATTATTCCACCTTCGTGTAATGTAACTACAGCGGATGCTCACCGGTAGTGGGTTTATGGCGGCTGACAAGAGAGTTAAAAGGCTATAAAACTAGAATACGCTAAACAGTACTGGCAAGTGGCCCAGTCACATCAATTTGTATTATAAATTATTTATAGTTGTTAAAAAATAAAAATACGTCTTTGTGAATTAATTTTATTGTTAATTTTTATAAAAAACTGACGTTGCAGTATTTATTTATTTAAGGCATACCAACTAAGTACATAACTTAAATTTTACAATGGAATAAATTTATAATCTAACCTGACTTATTATTCACTTAAATTAAAGGTTTGCACAACATTTTTGTATGACATTGTAATCAGTATTAGTGTTAACTAAATCTTGATTTTATACTGAACATAAATTGGTCTAGCGTAATAAAATATGTATAATACTACAGATGCTAAAATTGATATCCCTGTTATTGTTACTAGGCACATTAATAAAAGATCCCATTTTACATCCGTACATTGTACCTATGTCAAGCGAAATGAAGCAAGTAAAACCCAGGGAAAAGTTTATACATTGTGTGATGATGATGACTGATGATAGTAATAAATGGTTTGACCCGTTTGACCATCACACTGTTGAATAAATATGTATTTGTAATTGACTTGTATTTTAATCAGTGGTTAACAATATTTTTTTCTTTTTTTCAGATCATTTTTACTTGGAATTATTCCGTGATTCAGGTAAATATAAAACATATTATTATATATTGATGTAGAATATATAATCCAAAGCTAAATACTTAGTCACGGCGCAAATAAAAACGATTTCGACAAAAGATAACATTAATGACGTCATCGTTGTTAGTATCGCTCGACTTTTCAACTCGTTTTAAAACCCTGGTGTTGGTCCAGCGGTTACGAGCGGTATCCGACAACGTGGGTTCGATTCCCGGTGGCCTCCATCGAAGCTACGTATTTTATATTGAATATGCTAGTCATAACAAGGCCTATATTAAATTGTCTCTATACGGTCGCGGTTTAGGCGCTGTGCCTTCAAAGTATCACCAAAGAGACTCACATTTTTTTATTATTTGCACTTAAAGATAAAAAAATGATATTTATGATTTTTATTCAGTAATAACATGTATTACCGACGTTGGATATGTTGTGTTATGTTTTATTTAAAAAAAAATCACAAATTTCAAACTTTTTTTTTTACTTAAAATAAGTTAAATGCTTTGACCACAGTCACCGCTGATGGTAAGTGGAGATGAGGTCCAGGATGGTGAGCGCACTAACTTAATAAAAGCCTATTCACTCTTTTTTTTACTCAAAAAACTTAACTCTAATTTTAAATTAATTAACATACAAAACAAACAATGCAAATACATAAAATAAAATACAATAAAATAAATTACATACAAAGAGACAGATGTCAATAAAATTAAAACTGTTTAAAACATCTGACTGCCATTGTGTATTGAAATTATAAAGGTGGTAATGACCTTTTTCAATGTATTTGCGCAGAAATGTTATGACGGTGAGTCACCACGCCTTCGAGTCGAAAACAAAATAAATATGTGAATGTTATTGAAATGACTTCTTAAACTACTGCGTTTTATCTTAAAAGATCAAGTTTTAACCCTCCAAATGTCTCCGAGTCAAATGAAAGTTTGAGAGTGAATTCGTAACGACTCTTGAATTACTTAAGATAAAACAGTAATTCAAAACTTATTAATTTGTTTTTTATAATCTTATAAAGAAAATATTTTATTTATATTCAATCACGTAATAATTCTTATTGTTAACAATAAAACGCGATTACTAGGTATAATTTACCGACCACTCAAGTACATCGACTTCGAACTGATATTTCAAAAGGAGAAATTCTTACCAAAACATATCTAATCAAACAGATAAGTCAATGACAGCTCTTACTTGAAGTATTATCCCTTCCATCAATCAATTTGTTTATCGTAAACTTTCTCCTTCAAGTAGCCATATATTTGTCATGGTTTGAAATGTGATCGGACGCTAAAGATATTAGGAATAGGTACGGAATATATTTGAAACGATATTTCGATTTTATATTAAACATCAGCTGTTAAACGAAAAAATCGATATTGTTTACTTATAACTACGATATTACTTAATTGTACATAAATGAAATGGATAGTCGAAATTCATTTTTAATAGATTTTTTTTTATTCTTATTCCCATTATATTACCTGTAATACTTTTGAATTGTCATAAACATTATTACATTTTTTTTTATATAATTTCACTAATTGAAATCACTATTGTTCAATTGTTTATTGAATATTTTCTACAGCAATTTTATTGAAATGGTGAATGGTACTGAGTAGTCATCATAATCCATTGTTATCAAAAACCATAAAATCCACAACAGTCAATCAGTTACAAAATAAGAAAGTAAACATGACGAAACTAGAAGGTCTGTTTTGACTATGGAACACTAAAATAATCAGGAATCTTTAATGCCAATTATGGCAGGCCTACATCCAGCTAGGACCTGCAAAGGGTTGATTGGGAAGTATAAGTTATCATTTGTAAGGTCGTCAGCCAAAATCCTTCAAACTAATACAAGGTTACTCGAAGCTACTTGCGTCACGGCAAATTTCGCAGATAAGATATCTGTATTATATCACAATACTTAAATCGATAACCTGTTTGCAAAAAATCTATGAACTTAAACAGATCCCAAGTGAATCCTGAAATAATCAACCGAATGGATAGCATTAAAACGGCCGCAATAATTCATTTCTTAATGCAATGTTTCACCCATTATTTCTTTGTACAACACCCGGTCCTAACGCCCTAACCCTTCACCATACGGCGTCTTTGATACCCCGACTTTCACATCCTTCCTGTTCTAAATGTATTCATAAAGCGACAAAAAACCTAATGCGTATCATTTGACGGTTTTTAGACAAAAGCCGGCTATCTATTGTGGGGTTAAAAGGATTTTTTATGACCTCGAAAGTGATTCGAAAGATGCAACCGATACTTTAGGGTTAAGGTTTATTAATCGAAAATGGTAACGTCTATCTATTTCATTTTTTCTATACAGATAAGTGTTTAAAATTGGGAATCATTAATTCTTATTCAAAGGTTTTCATTGTCTGTTTCGCAAAACGATACGCCCTGGATCCCAACTCGCAGTGCCAGCATGAAAGCCGAATTTGGAGCCTTCGAGCTATCAGTTACCACTGTATAAAATGACTAAGGTAACGTTATCTGAAGTCTGAACACTGGCCGTATATCATAAAACAACTATCTACAAATTGCAAAATAGTCAAGACAAATCTTGAAATGCAATGAACGCGGCAATAAATTTTGTGTCAAACTAAGAGTAATGCCTTACACATTCTAATCAAGGATGTATAAATATCCCGTCTCGGCCACGTTGATAGACCGGCCATGAGTTACGAGTTTGTTTAAAATCAGCTGAAGATCGATGCTTTAATTAAATCTAACTTGACTCGTTTTACTCGTTCGCCTCGCTCCTTTTGAAGGCGTCTTACAAACCACCATCACACGACTTCCTTTTGTTACAGTACAACCCCTTATCTCGTACAATGACGCAGCTACCGTGGGCATTATGCAACAGGAATGTAAGCTACTTTGAATAAAACATCCCATTGTGATATTATAAATATTATGCTAATGCGATAAAGGAAATTTTTGACTCCGGTCCCAAAGACCAGGTGTTGCAGTGAAAGGGTTCACGAGATTCAAATGTCTTACGACCCTATTTGAATGTGATCATTTATTAAGATTTGTGCTTTGTTTCCCTTGTTCCCATAGATGTGTATGCAAGCTTAATAATTTATGTGAGAGAATGTTAGTGATATATTTTGAATTTTTGAAATATTCTAATGTGTTCACGGTTGTAAGGATTTGTTAAGATGTTCGGTGGTCGTAAAATAGATCGTCAAAATTTATTGCCATACCTTGTTGTGTAGAAATACTTCATGCTGTTCGTTTGTTGCCAAAGGAATAGTTAAATTTGTATGAAAGTTAGTAGTTATTTCTGTCTGTTGCTACTTATAGAGTAATTTTATTATTGTAAAAAAAATTTTGACCCTAGACTTGTTGGTCACTCACTACCAACTACTGGGTCATTACCCTGCCTACCTTACTAGAGGTCCCGGGTTCTATTCCCAGCCCGGCTGAACTTACTTTTGTGAGACTAAGATCTACTTTTCTCGAATCGAGGGTTTTATGAACTCTCAATGTGTCTCTTGTGATGTTAATGGTGCATGCAAGGAGACACGCCCCAACGCAGAGTCACTAACGGTTACTTTAATCGCTCCTTAGTCAATAATCACGATACAAATTCTGTTCTAAGGAGCGAATTTTATTATATTGGTATTATAGATAGGTCTACTTAATACAGTACAAAATCATCTTATTGTTAGTTATCCAATGTCTAATAAATTACTATAATGAAACGAACGGATAAGTGAAAAATATTTGATACTTGTAAGACAAAGTAAGTCTTACAAAGTCAGTACAAAATAATGTCAAATTCAACTGCCTATGCGTTCTTCATCCTATTAAGATTATTATCTCAATCAACAAACAAAAGATGAAAAGTAATTCGAAACTTAAACAAATTAAATCGAACTAATTTTACAAGTGGTTGCACGTCCAAATGACGTTGTATTATAAGTTGTTAAATTCGAAATACAAACGTTAAAATTGTTACAACTTCCGTCGTTCGTGTAACAAAAACGAGTAACCCAAAATTACGTAATTATTCCTTTACATCTCTGGTTTTGATCTGGGTAATTTGTTTCGAATTTCGATAATACTGTTGTCATAGCGGTCGATGTGTTCATTGGCTAATTGCGCTATTTATAAAAGTTAAATAACTTAAAAATAATATCATGGGTATTCTATATAATTATTAACATGAATTCGGTTTTACTGATTATTCTGTTAGAATGATAATCTAAATTTTACTAACAAAAAATAACCGACTTCAAATTCTCAAAAACTACTTGTCAGATCTCGTTCAAATTTATGTGGGACCACATGACAAGCACCAGCTTTCTATTAAAAAAAGAATCATCGAAATCGGTTGACGTGATATTGAGTTATTCGTCAATTTGTCGCGCACATCTTAACACAAATTTACGACTTATGTAGTTTTCTCATGAATGCCATTGTCAGATCTCAATAAAATTTATGTGGGACCACATGACAGCCATCAGCTTTCGATTAAAAAAAGAATCATCAAAATCGGTTCGCCCAGTCCAAATTCTGAGGTAACAAACATAAAAAAAAAATACAGTCAAATTGAGAACCTCCTCCTTTTTTTGAAGTCGGTTAAAAACCGACAGTGTTACATCGGGTGTTGAGGGTACTTCAGTGATATTCAGTAGAGTGCCACAATCAAGTTTAGGTAAGAAAAATTGCCTATACTATGTAGCTTATATATTTAGTTTGATAATCTATGGTTAGATACAAAATGCTCGACATTACCATAGTGCTAGCCTAAAGTAAGACATAAAACGCGAAAACATGCAACAAAAAGTAGGCACAACTCGGTCAGCGACAATTTCCACCCAGTAATTGCGCTAAAAAGATAATTCTAGTCACTCCAATTATTTAATTGCGATATAATTTTATGGCCATTCTCTTCGTGCTTAATTGCAATTAAAAGACTAAAATGCTCCTGAATTAACTTATAATTGCATGCTTCTGTAGACACTTAGTTTTTTGTAATTATTTATTTTTAAGGCTGCTGCTCGGCATTGGTGGTAAATAGTGGTAAGTGGTCACTTTGGCTTTACAACGATATACATACCTATAAAAGTAGGACTGTAAAAGTGGTTCATACCATAGGTTTAAGGTTAGTAATTACTAGATAATTAAATTAGTAATTTAAGACACACTTCATAGATGTCCCTACATTGTTTTTAAATTAAAATATTATGCATTTAAATTATATTGCCACGAAAGCGTTTTTATTATTAATTTTTACTCAACCATTATTCATATAATACAATAAAATAAATAAATAAATAAATAACGCTTCACACTCATAGCCCCACACTAGGATTCCCTGTGTCGTGGGTGCCATGGACAACACACAACATAGACAAGGACATTCACACCCAGACCGAGAACAGAAATTCAAACTCATGCGCAAAGATACTACATAACAATGTGTGTACGCATTTATAATTCGAATAATGTTTAAATAATGAATCCGGCTTTCAACGGTTTTTTATTTAGCCATTATGATATTCATCATAATGTAACATAACAATAATTGGTAGTTAAGTTTATTTACCTTTAATCAAATTAAATTTCACGAAATGTCTCAGAAGTTAAGTATTTATATCAATAAGAAGTTAATAAAATTAGCACCATCCATCTTATCATTAATATAAGCGCACATATAAAAACTTACAATTTAGCTTATTATTATTTTACAATACCTAATAAAATATCTGGATTGTTCTTTGCTTTCTTACTTTGATTAGTAATGTTCTTTGCCATAATTTTATTTACGAAGCAGTCATTGAATAAATGCGAGTAATTGCTCATTGTCGCAAGTTAGGTAAATCGTCTTGTTTAACAGTGGTCCTACACCTGATATTTATTTACTGTTAGGTCTATAAAATTAGATCCCAGTGGCCTTATCAAAAGCCTAGGTATTAAAAGTTTATACGAGTATATAGTCAAAACAATACAAGGTCTACGAATCATTTACGTGTTTACCAAGACTGTAGAAAATGTGAGACGTGAATGAGTGTAAAATGTGTCTAGTAGACGTGACAAAGTCACACGGACATTACAAAGTCACAGACGTGACAAAGTCATTAATCTCATTTAATGTAGGCTAGCTATGGTAGCAATCATTAAATTATGCCAGTAGGGGTAAGCCACTCAACATAAATGATATTTAAAAAATATAGATACGTTATGCCCTTACAAATCAACCAAAAAATCTTTTCCGAAAAGATCTACAACACACACACACACACACGGTTATCTTTTGTTTCACTACACCAATCACATTGGTATAATACACGAAGGTATTTGAACGCTGTATGTCAAATGTCAAGCACTTCTGACAACAACATAATCTAAATTTTACTAACAAAAAATAACCGACTTCAAAGTTACTCAAATACTACTTGTCCGATCTCATTCAAATTTATGTGGGATTAAATGACAACCACCTGCTTTCGATTAAAAAAAGAATCATCGAAATCGGTTGGCGTGAGTTATATAGTTTTATCATGGATGCCATTGTCAGATCTCAATAAAATTTATATGGGACCACATGACAGCCGCCAGCTTTCGATTAAAAAAAGAATCATCAAAATTGGTTCGCCCACTCCAAAGTTCTGAGGTAACGAACATAAAAAAAATACAGTTGAATTGAGAACCTCCTCCTTTTTTTGAAGTCGGTTAAAAAGCGTGCGTATCAGCGTATCGTCTTGTATTGAGAGAGCGACTATTAGCAGAACGGTCAGTTGCCTGTTCTTACGCTCTTTATCGTCGGCGCGCTAGTGACATATCTACCTCTTTTTTACATTATAATATCATTTCTCAACACCAGATTATGGTTACCTTAACTTATTCACTTGCTTATAATTCACATGTACAACTAAGAGAATCGTACACATGAAACAGGTAATGAGTTTAATATTCAAATCTCTTTTTACGCTAGTACACGTAGTAGGTAGTGTACAGTAGTAGGTACATGAATAAATTAACAGTTTAATGACTCATACACATTGTTAGTTACAAAGTCAATAGGTATGTTCAAGTTGCCAAAATATTTCCATGCTTACAGACTGCTCGTTACATTCTATGTGTGCAACGATATTTTTAATTTGTAGATTTTGTAGGTTTGGCTTCTTTAAGTGACGATTATAACTTACGTTTATTATAACTTATGTTACGTTTTCCGATTACTGCCTCGATATAAAAATAAATTAAAATGTGTGCATTTCACACGTTGTAGAAGTGAAACCTTCAAAAATTTTGTTTTCAAGATAATGAGACGAATGTAAAATTTCGGGAAGATGATAATTGGCATTTCATTTCATTCCATTCCATTCCATCTCATTTCATCTCCACTCTGTACAATGCTTCCTATCTCACTTTAGAGTTTATGTGTCTGTCTCTTTTTAACCGACTTCAAAAAAGGAGGAGGTTCTCAATTAGACTGTTTTTTTTTTTATGTTTGTTACCTCAGAACTTTGGACTGGGCGAACCGATTTTGATGATTCTTTTTTTAATCGAAAGCTGGTGGCTGTCATGTGGTCCCATATAAATTTTATTGAGATTTGACAATGGCATCCATGAGAAAACTACATAAGTCGTAAATTTGTGTTAAGATGTGCGCGACAAATTGACGAATAACTCAATATCACGCCAACCGATTTCGATGATTCTTTTTTTAATCGAAAGCAGGCGCTTGTCATGTGGTCTCACATAAATTTGAACGAGATCTGACAACTATGTAGTTTTTGAGACTTTGAAGTCGGTTATTTTTTGTTAGTGAAATTTAGATTATTGCTGTTTCGTTTCATCGAATTTCAAATCACCCCGTACTAAAGAGGTTTTCACTTCAATAAAGTTTTAAAAATATGTACTTTCAAAAACAAGCTTTTAAAATTTTGTGTTTCTGCTGTTGGCCGCTGAGGAGTAGGTTAGGTACCCTCGCCTGGAGTCAACCCCGATGCGAACCTGCATGCATAATATTACCTTTAGCTTTGTCACCGGAACCAACTCAACTTGTGAAATTTAAACAAGGAGTTTAAATGTATGAGAAGAAGTACCTAGTGCCTATACAATTTGCAAGATTTGACCCAAACATAGGTACATGTAACAAACAAACTAATAAAGCAGGTTACATAAAAGCTTGTTACATCTAACTCAAACGCCAAACAGTTGTGTTCGAATTCGAACCGTTAATCTTGGAATCCTCACGTTCCAATTAATGACCGGTACAAGGCACACTTTCACGTACGCACGTACCGACGAAACGTATGGTAATAAGACGGTATACAGATGGTCGGGCCAGCTGTTCCATTCTTATGCTAAGTTCTTCATTGTGTTTAATGCGCGTACTAGACAACTAGCGACTACCCTTTCTAGCGACGCGATAGAAACAGTTCAGAGGTGAACGACAAGTTATTTAGATACAATTTTACATCATTGCTATGTGTTATGTTTGATATTGCTGTCATTTCAATAACTAAACTATTAAGAAATAATTTTTAAAGTCTGTTCGAATTACAAATTGCATTTTATAGTCCAGTCATTTTAGTCAAAATTAGGTAAGAATTGCGGAATGAGAGATAACCGCGCGCTCTCCGCCCTCTATCTCGAAAACGATTCAACGTATAAAAAATTATTGAAACAAAAGTTGTAGGGAATTTAATTCTCTACAATATTGATGAAGATACAAATAGCGAAAAACTCATAGGAAATGAGATATTTGCAAAAAACCGATTTTTGTGACCTTTGTCCTCAAATTTTTAATAGACGCGGTCACCCTACCATATGCAGGTTTTGAGACAAGTTTTAGAATGCCAAAATACAACTTTACACAAAAAAATCAGCGGGGTATCTCTCATTCCGCAGTGAATTCCTAAGATGATTGGACTATTTATTGACATAATGTCAATAGTGATAATTATGATACCATCATGGAGGTAGCGCACTCCCTTACTCCCTCACTAACTTACTGTTATCAAATCCAAAAGTGTAAAATTCTTATGTAACTAGAAAGGCTGACATGCCTTAATTAACAATATCTAACGATAACAACCAAGGCAGATAACGTGCCTTCCAAAGCACAGAAACGCTGACGAAATTTAACTACTAGCTGTCAGCCTATTACCCATCCAAGTAGATATGTATGTACCTACCTACCGCCTCAAAGTTCATTCGTTAACTTACAAAACCTGCCTATGAACGTTTTATGATTAAAAAGGAATAATATTTAATTATTTAAGTGGGCGTGACAAAAACTTGAGTGAATGTGACGTAATGTGGCAAGTCGTTAACACTGTGAAGTCTGGTTTTATGACCGCTATAAATAATTTACGAGAGCCGCCATTATTACGAGTACCATCTTAATTTATTTTGATCCTAAGAAGGGGATTGCCGTTTTGGATAGATTTTGTTAAAATTTTATGAAAGTATTTTTAGACATTACAAATAGCAATGTTCTTGATATTTCTAATAAGCTTTAAATGCAATCGGTTATTGATTCAACTGTATAACAAATAGAAATAGAATATAACTATCATTGTATTGTTTTGTATTACTCTACTTGTCTACTTGCATTGTCTACTGATCTATGAATCGACACAATAAAAAGCAATTTTATGTCATGCACCTATTTGTTACTACATATTTGTAATACATAGGTGTTTCATGATGGTATTCAGTGCAGCCCTTTGCCATGATTACAATGTTCCGCATAATGCTAAACAAACGCTCATTTTGTCCGCACCGTACGCGCCGGACCCATCGCATTTGTATGAAATCATAATATGAGATCCCGATGCGGATGACATGCGCGGATATATGTGCATTCATCATAATGACCGCAAACTTATCAAAATAAAATAATTAAATGACGAAACTTAAGGGTTCCGATTTTACTTCGGAACCTTAAAAAGGATGTAACATAGAAGCGTATGCAGAACTCAAAACAAAACTCGTTTATCGCAGACCATTAATTACCGCTTCAGTTATTAATTTTTACCCGATATCGATATTCGATACATCGTGTTCCACATTATCTATACACATCGATTAAATTACAAGTCAATTGAATTATGCGATCGTTAAACAAAATTAAAACATAAATTAATTCATGGGTACAGAATCAGAGTGGGCAATAAAATTTTACATTCTCATTAAAGAATCGTTTGGTACTTGTTCGATCACGTATGTGCTTGTAATAGTCGTAATAGACCAATTATTTTTTATGATACGTCTTTCTAGAACCGATGATAGTTACTTTATAAATGTTGTATTGTAAAGAACTTCAAAGAAAAATTCCATTGCACTGTATGATTGATTACATTCATTTTTATTGCGATTAAAGAGGACTGAACACAAAATAGGTTGACCTAACTACGTAGCTAAGAGCCTAACTGAATTAACCTATCTGGGTTAAGTTTTAACAACGCGTGTAAAAAACAAATAACGCCACGTAATGACTTCAAAAAATGGACTAAAACTTCGTGCATGCCAAGAAACGATGCAATTAGTTGGAGAAAATCGCACAATCTCTGTCATCGTAGTCGGGCTAAGTGCTTAATTTTTCGTTCGTATTGCACAAATAAAATAACTAAGAGAGTGGTAGTGGTGTGTATCGAGAACCCCTCTGTTCGATCCATCACTGCGCGGGCGTGGCGGCCGAAGCGAACTAATCACTCCCCCGCTGATAGATGTGACGCCATCTTGGATTTCCTTTTTAATTTCTTTTTTCTTTTCCCTCGCTGCGCAAACGCAGCGGACGGAGGCTAATTAAGCCGCCTTGTTCGAGTTGACGGATTGTATGTAGAAATTATTTAGATCAGTTTGTGAGAATCGCACATGGTTTTTGATTGTTGAGTGTAAAAGTGCTTTTATTGTTATACTAGCATTTATGGATGTGGATAGTAAACTCGCATATGACGCTGGTGAATTATAAGCTAACTAAACTAGTCAGGTATCTCAAAGAAAATCGGAGTAAACAGGTACCTCATCTGTATTTCTTTAATATATGCAACATTATCAAGCTATGAAATATAATATAGCAAGGTAAACATGCTACTGCATTGTATGCACATAATAATATTACAACAACACCTTCAGAACAGACAGTTCTGTTATTACTTATTAGTGATCGAAGAGCAAGCAATACGCGGTTTTTGTGCGATAAACTATTTCAAATACAACCATGTTTTTGTTTGAATTAAAATAATTAACGTACCAACTTAAGTTATTAATTGATTTCATTAAAATCAATGTCACAAGATTTTTCGTTTTTTCTAACAAAAGTAGCAATAACCACGTCCTATAATATTTCATATTAAATATTTTACCGAATTTTACTTGCTAATTAAACATTTCTAGACTAATATTTACAACGTCACGAAAATTACTTACCAGCTCGTTATCATCGTAATAACATAGTATTACAATACAAGTCTGCTTGGAAAACATTTACCACGTTTTCGCGGTAAAGCACGAAACATGAGGCGTGTTGGACCTCATATCGTGACGCGGCATTGCTTTATACCTAGGTGTATACACAATTACACGTACATACTTATAACTTGAATATTATGTACCTAGACCTGCACACCATACATGATTCAAATGCTATGTATTTATAGCGTTAGTTTAAATACCTATCTACTTAGTGAAACTAGTCTATAACTCACTGGTTTCCCCACATTCCCGATAGAATTTAAGACAATGGCCACAAACGTCATGTAAAATTTGATTTGCCCCTCCTCTGGGCCAGAATATCACAAACTTAGATATCTCAAACTTTCAATACGTTGACGGCAACTTCCTATTTCTATGGCAATGATAAATAAAATGACAACAGACATGTCATTGTCTCCTCAACGGTACCGAAATATATATAAGTAGTAGTATGTAATATGTGTTATTACAATGATATGTTCTCATGCTCATTTATGAATACCTACCGCATAAACGGAGCCGACGGCACAAAAAGCGCAATTTTACTGCAGGTGCCCTCTTTCCGAACTTTAATTAAAATATTCAATGAAATGAAGTTAATTAAAAAATGCTCACACACTCCAGATTTCTGTTTGTCGGAAATACAAAATTTCAACATAAATTGGATATTCCTACCCAACCTGTCGTGAGGGGACATTTGGTGAGCGTTCTTTATACTTTACCCTTTTTTGTTCCACATTTTAAAGCAAAAAATGTAAATAATGCGATCCTTTGGAAGCGCTGAGGTACGAGTGGAGTTAGGTTTGTGGTACACTGAGCTCTTTATATTATAATATATATTTCGTTTATAACTTGGATAGATACTTTGCTTTAGAATTTTATGATAATTTTTATGACAAGTAATATCAAACAAGTAATAGTTTAAAAAACTAAATACACGGTTTTATATTGTCTAATATAGATACTGAAGAAAAAATTTGGGACTGTGCTGTTAACCATTAATGAGTTCCCTCGGCTGGAGTCAAACCTTGGTGTAGTATCAGGTCAAGTTTGTCACAAAAATGTATTGTCATTGGAACTAAAGCAGTGTGGAAAATTTCAACTCGTACGGAAAGTGGAAGTAGGTCTAATTAGGCTTGCAAGATTTGACCCAAACAAGGCAAGCTAAATAAAACCGTTTAAAAATAGATATTTTGTGCACACAAAATTGTACCCAAAATTGTTCTTGTTTTGCTTACATTTACGGTGCGAGAATTTATGGCTTAATCAACGTCAATTAGTACAATTACAATTTAAAAAAGACGATGTTAGCTATAAGCTCAAAACTTAATAAAACAGGTCTACTCTTATAATTTTTATCACCCAGTGTACTACAAACTCTACGACGTACTTTTGAAGGGGTCGTTCCAGTAGAGGTTAAGTGCAGGTATCGACCGGCTTTTTATTTTTTAGCTGCACTCAGAACTAGGTTATAACCTATTTATTTTACTTTTAAAATTTAGGAGAGGATAAACGTTAATTTGATCGCATGCGACTCGAAGGGTAAACCCTTTTTAATGCCCTCGAGAATGTGATATTCGATATTATAATTTGGAAAAAAAGATAATACCCTGATCTGTTATTAACATAACTTCGAATGGATTCCTGTGAAATAACACTAAATTTTTATTGTTGCAAGTAAAACGGGTTTATATTTAGATAGTGCAGCGCATTAAAAGTTACTCAGGAGACATCGTTTACATAATAAATAATAATAGTATTAAAAAAACAAGGTTCAAGAATACTTACTTCTCGCAAGAATACGTTAAAAAATACGTTTTGTGTTTTTATATACGTTTTCATGTAATTCAATATAGTACTCGTAGCTACCTCAACCCAAGCCCTCTACAATTACTAGGCCATTATAACAGTATCAAAAGAATTAAATTCTACAGACTATCAATGTTGCCACATGTACTAATATAAGAATTAAATGTCATTTATATAAAGTGGTAACTGGAATTGCTACGACGGATCAAAGGCTCCGCTAACATTGAACCACTGTTAATTCGATTAGTTTTTGTCACTTCGTACATACAATCACACACGATGATATATTTTAAATTATACACCTTGCTCGCTGGTTCTTTGGACAATTCATAGAATTCTACTTCATAATGTGTAGTTATATAGGGTCGTTATTAGGAAATCACTGAATGCCGCTGTGATGATTCAAAGAAACTCGTGTGAATCGCTCTACCTGCTATGACTTCATGTAACAGCTGGTCAACTTTTGTATTTTTATTGATTTAATCAAAGTTATTGCATTAATATGGTAATGGTTAGTTTAAACTTAATTCTTATTCAGATTATTTTATTAATTATATTGTGTTAAAGGGCTTTGATGTGGTCATCACAATAAATCTAACATCGCGTCACATTACAATAATTATTTAATTATAGTCGTATGTATCTATAATGTAATAAAAGTATAAATAATATAATAAAAGTATCTATAATGTATCTATAATAATATAATAAAGCTAATGTAATAAGCTGTTTTTTTTTCTTTGTTATTTGTGTTATTTCGTTTTTGTTGTTTATGTTGTTAATATTCAAATCCGATTTAATATGATTCAACCGGGTTTGAATTTTTTTTTGTGTATGATAACCACATTCATGAGGAAGGCCATAGGCTCTATTAATCTAATTCCTGACAAAAATGTGTTTCTTTAGAAGTATTTCGATACTAGTCTATATACGTATATGTATAAAAATGAACCCATATTTCCCTTTGTCATGGTATCACGCATGAACGGCTGGACCGATTTCGTTAATTCTTTTTTTGTTGTGTTCGTTATTGTCAGGAGAAGGTTCTTATGTAAGAAAAAATAGATTGATAGGCGGTACAAAGTTCGCCGGGTCAGTAAGTATTATAATAAAATATCACAAGTGTCTATCATGTTACAGAGGTACAGTCACCTGCAGAGAAAAGTAACCCATCTGTTTATAAAAACACTGTAACAGATGGGTTACTTTTCTCTGCAGATGACTGTACCACAAGTAGCGCCACCCTGCGGGATGCTAGAAAAGCAAAAGCTTCTTTTGCTTTTCTAACTATCTCAACTTCAGTGTTCCGTAGTGTAGGCGTGTATCAAAAATTACAAAGAAATATTTGAAACATCTTACCCAGTGCATTTAAAAAATAAAAATCTAAAAGTAAGTGGTAAACAGCACTACTTACGGAAATACTAATTTAAAAACAAATAATAAAAAATAAATAAATGGTAAACAGAAATAAGTTTTGGCAATAAGTGATATTACTTATATCTGTCTTTCAATTCTTTTCATTTTGTGTCAGCCTTATTTTTAAAATACAAATTACGTTAAAAAGAACCAATGACTTGTCTAAAATAATGGACTACATATACACTATCACTATCCCTTAACTTAAGTTGCGCTCACAGGATTAAAGATAAAATGTTACAATGTTGCGTGGGATGATCCCTGCACCTGCTATGGACCGGTCTAGGAAAAAACAACTTTTTATTTTAAAACAATTCTAAAAAACCGACCGTGGGATTGGGTCCGTTTATACGTTTCACGGCGCTAACAGATTGTTTGGAGTTGGTCCGACAACGTGTTTTCACGTTCGTAAATAAATATCGTTTGTGAAAACAAACTTGGTACTTTGTTGGATAATTTACGTCAAAATATTGTAATGTTTCTCCGATGTAAGGATCGATTCAAAGTCACTGCGAAAAGTAGTTAAATAACAATTATGGTTATATTGCAATTGTTGTGCTCTTTCGTATTATTGAGTCTTTCTACAAATTCAGACATAAAATTTTTATTAAGTGGGTATTCAAATTCTGAGTTAAAATTAACATAATTATCTACTGCTGCCAAAATTTAACTTAAGAAGTTAAACTCCTTAAACGATTATTTTTTATCATAAAAATATATCATTGCATCTTATTTAAACAATAATTATAGTTTCGTAGATTACCTACTACGAATCCTATGAATACCTAGAATAATCTAGGTATAGTACCTACTTGTATTCTCAGACCTCCCGTGAAGACCCGTACTCGCTTGCTTCCACAAGTAATTCCACTTTTTATCAAATAATAGTTTCAAGAATTGTACCTTATTACGGGTGTCATTACATTACAAACCAGTATTCAGTTCCACCTAAATCATTTTGTATGTGAAGTAATGGATATTTTAAGGTTTATTTAGTTTTATGATAAATCTGGTTTATTTCATACGAAAGCAAATGAATTTACTCGTACCATTGGAAGCTTGTCTAAGCTCTGTTTTTTAATTCCACGGAATGTCTGTCCTGATGCTGGCTTCAAATATCCCGTTGTACCTACAGTATTCCAGTCCACTGCGAACCAATGATATATATATAAATTGCGATTTTAGTTGCTGGTTTAGTGAAGTCTTTGAAATTTCGTAACACAAATCCCAAAGTTTGACACTCCTTCTTAGTGATATTATTGATTTGAATATTAATAAAGCGTAGGCTGGTATCGAGAATGACACCCAAGCCGTGGATGTGATTAACCTCACTTAACAGCTTGTTGTTTACGTGGTAGAACCTCTGAGTTGTTACTTTAATTAGTAATTTTGAAGTAAGATGCTTTCTACGACAAAATTGACTTTTTTTGAAAACTTCAAGTCGTTGGTGAAAATATAAAATTCCGAGTTTTGGAAGCATTTTCCAATATCATTAATGAATACATTAATGATATAAAATGAATACATGAACAATATAGGGCCCAGATGAGACCATTGAAGGACACCAGAAAGAACTGTAAATGGCTCAGACCTGTGGCCACCGACAACAACCACTGATTGCCTGTTTGTTAGGTAAGCTCTCTACCAATCTAGGAAAGCGCCGGCTATTCCAAGTGATGAAAGCTTATTGAGTAGTATTTCATGGCTAGCTAGCTTTGTCGAAGGCCTTGCTGAAGTCCGTATCTGTTGCATCATAAGAATGTCCTCTTGTCTATTCCTCCAACGGTGTCTTCGACAAAGTAAGTCAAGTTAGTTAATGTGGTTACGCGCCTTCATGAAACCGCGTTCTTGAGGTGCTGTGTGCCAGATAGGATAAGAACTTTTAATACGTGTTTTGGTTAACGCGTGATTTGGGTACGTGTTTTGATATAATCGAAAATTTGTTGGATTCCGCCTCCATATTGTCTACCAAGTATAATATTAATAAAATATTCATAACTGTCCCTACATATAATGGCCACAACTAATTGTTAAGATAGAATGTATAACATGACTTAAAATTTATGAAATCCTGTTCTAGAAGATTCTCTGTCCGATATGGCGCTCAGGTATTTTGATAGAGGCTCATAATTACGGTCTTAATTATTTCCAAAGTGCCTCCCCTATTAGTTTATCTCTGGAGCTCCATTCCGCGCTATTAACTGCATAATTACGATAACACAACTATTTGGAAAGTTCCACAAGTTTATTTTTTAAGAACATCTAGCAGGCATTAATTCAATGTACACATATAACTGGATGATGATCGCCGTTCTTAGTGTTCGAAATATATAGACTATATTGAATCGATGAATGCGATTGAGATACGTATTTGAATTCATAATCAGTTTGATACAGGTTTTTGTTAACCAACTCCGGGCTACGCCATTGAGCATATCGTTTATTGAAACAATCTGTAGCGTTCATTTACTTGCAGGCAGGACTAGGGAGGGGGGGTTACGTACAAAAAAATAATAGAGGACAGCCCTAACAAAGAGTAGGTCGAGCAGGTCACGCCGGGCGTTGCACGGCTGTAAAAAATAACGCAAAATCATCGCCAGAAAAACAAGTGTCTTGTGAGTCATGCTCTGCTTTGTGTAGCACCTTATAAGACATTCCGTTCGATCCCCTAAACCTTCAATATCACTCACAGCGTACACTTATTCAAGCAAGTGTGGAAAAAGCAACGGACTTTCGAGTGTCCGAACAACTTCCTGCAAAACGTCCGTGACATTGCATCAGCCGTAAAAATGTTGAAAGTCATTGACATCACGATTCACGATCTTAACACTCCTGACAAAAAAATGTTTGGACTGACTAGGGCCGTGACATTCAGTGCAGTCGGTCATTCGAAACTCGTTCTAAGTTTGAAATACAATGATTGGCGGCTATTTGTCACGTTGAATGTGACACGGTCACACGGCGCTGTGCTGCCGACGGTGCCGACAAAAAGCGAAATAAATGCAATTTGCACCTTCATGCTAATTGTTACGAGGACAACAGCCGATCCTCGAAGATCCTTGCTCCTTACAACCTTCAAAAGTTCTTATAAAGCGGACACTTCAGTTTGAATGTGGATTGTAAAATCCTCGCCGGACGACACCACTATTGTTCACGGTGAGGCTTCCTTAACTTTGTTTGATTCAATTTGTGTTGTACTTTACAATTGATTTTAAAAGTTTATAAAAATATTATATTCACAAAGCAATTTAAGCAGTTACTCACTTATCTGCCACATCTTTAATAATGGTTAAAAAATTAAAATATATAATAGCATCGAAAAAGTAATTTTGTATAAAAAGTCGCGTCTAAATAAATTGCGACTTTCAAATTAATCACTCCTGATTACTTTTTTTTTAACATAATATACCTACTAACATTTCCGTTCACGTGCAATTGAGCGCAAAAACTATTATGGCGTGATTGATTTATACATTTAATATTACCAATCGTAAAAGTACTACGCGAGTTAGCAACATCCAAATGATATTCGGATACTGGCTTATACCACAGTATATAGATCTATACAGTAGTCGCTCTTCATACAAACGGTCGAAACGCGCGCCATACCTACCCAAGTCGGAATAAGTGTAGTAAAGGGCAGTATCTGTGGCGAACGAGCGCGGGTTGAGCCACGGCCGAGGCCGAGCGGCCCACGGTACAAATAACAAATTATTTTAGCTTAGTTCCTTACGGCGGCTGTGGTGACCGTGTGCGGCGTGTGACTATTTAATAAGTATGGCAAACAGGAATACAAGATATTGTGCGGTTTTTGGGTGTTATAATACGACATTAAGTCACCCAGGAATATCATTGTTTAAATTACCTGGAGACTCCCAAAGGTAAGACTATTTTTATATACGTACCTACAAGTACGTATTATATAGTATATATAATACTATACAATATAATATAATATGTAATACGTACTTATAGGTAGATATACATATATACTTATTGTAGGTAAGTAACTTGTAGGTAAGTAGGTATTGTTATAATTATTGCGTCATTGATTAATATCAACTTTATTATTGTATTGTAATTATTATTAAGAAATCAAATTATTATATTCAAGGTCTTTGGTCCTGCCGAAGGAGATCAGTGCATGTAGGATAAATAAATAAAAACAAGTACGTATTGCAATAAGTAGGTACCTAAATTGTTTATTTTTCATAAGTCCACCGAGTAAAATGCCTAGATTTATAAATAAGGGGCTAAAAAAATCAAATGGTTGATTATTATTACTTTTGCCGTATTGGGGTGGCTTAGAATACTAACCCCAACTAACCAATTCACAACTAGCTGACCCGGCGAACTTCGTATCGCACCAAACTATTTTTTTTAAATAAAAGTAGCCTAAGTTACTCCTTTTTATATCAGCTATCTGCCAGTGAAAGTCCCGTCAAAATCGGTCCAACCATTTCAGAGATTAGCCGGAACAAACAGACAGACAGACAAAAATTGTGAAAAATGTTGTTTTGGTATATGTACCAAGTATACATCCAAATGCACTTGGTAAAAAGCGGTTATTTTAATATTACAAACAGACACTCCAATTTTATTTATTTGTATAGATATAGATGAATTGCATTTATTAAAATAGAAAATATAACATTTTTAAATACAAAACTACAAAGAAACTCAAGTCGTTTGATAAAATTAAAATACTGTCGGCGGACAGCCCTAGCGCGCGGCTACGCTCCGCGCGGCTGTAGGCAAGTTTTTCAAGAATAGGGCCGAGTTAAAGTACTGTATGTACTGTGCTTATACTAAGTGTACGCTACACGCAAAAAGTGCAAAGAAAAAAAAGACAATAGGTACAAAATATCTGGACTAGGATAAAGCGTTCGAGTTGACCGTGGCAAGGTCGTCGGTATTTTGAACTTGGAACAAAAAACGCTTCACTCGATTCCATTTTTGAACGTTGCGCGGTTGATTGATGGGTTTTCTTCTCATGACGTACGATTGATTTACTCTTTTGTTTTTTTCTTCGGCTATTCCATTCATGCCGCGTTCAGTCCGCGGCCGCTACAGATGCGTTCTCAAATAATTTCGCTTGTTTTCGTAAGCCTTTGTATTAACGATGATTCTTTTGTTTCAGGTTCAGGCCTTTCAACTCGGTGCGGGCTGTGGTTGTGGTGAGTAGTTTTATTTTGTTTTAATCTATCGATTATAAAAATATTTTAAGGCTTTCAATGGCGGTGGGTTCTTTTGTAATATCGTTGTTTTCAGAATAGACAGACAATAGATACTTATAAAAGTTTTCTCTGTTTTATTGTAGGTATACTTTATCGATGAATTAGGCGAGGTTTATCTTAAATCTTCGCGGCTTTGTGTACAACTAATTCAGACACATAAGTCACCACAGGTTGAATAAAACTAAGATTTTTTTGTTTCCTGTGAATTAGGTTGCTATAATCGGTTTTTTAATCGCGTTCGCGCTTTTACTAAAATAATAAGATGGGATAAAGACATGATGTTGTGAAATTGTTTCGTATTACAAAAAATAATATTTTTTAATCATGTTAAATTAACGGACATCGCACATGGTTTCTTAATCAACCATTTGAAGTCAATAACATCTTTGAGACAAGAGAACTTTTCAGGCAAGTTTAATAATGTTAGAGACGATTCGAACGTAGGGTTGTGAATTGTGAAACTTGCGAAAACAATGAAACCGCTTGAGCACAGGCAATTTATATTTCATTTCGTAATACTCGTAGTATCTAAGTATCTAAGTAGTAGTGCTGACACATATCGTTCCATACCTATTGCAACTGGGAATGATTCAGTTTTTCCGTTGTCTAGGGAATCATCGGCCTCCGTTACTCGCCTTTACGGGCGCTCGTCTCATTGTCTTTCTGTACGTCACGAGTGACTCATGCCATTGTTCCACACAATGGCCTTTGTGCATTGTGCCCCGGGAGTGTTACGTATTTTCTAATAGATAATTAGTCCGCGCCGTGGATACCCTAATGACATGTGGCTTTCCAATGATCTTTAATACGGGGCTTTGTGTACCTACTTGTTTAAATAAATACGAGCGTTATTAATTAAGCACCTTTTGTGATGGGTCGATGCTTGTAATAAACAAGAGTTTTTTCTCGTTTAAAAGTCAAAGTATCAATTTAGCTACGTTTGTCAGGTTCTCCATTAGATATTGAAAGGTCTTAAGTTATTATGAACGTCAGTAAATTATAGTTGTAACATCTGACGATTTTAATTAATAGTTCTGTTAACGGTGATGACAAGAACCAGTTTTATGACGGAATACTATAAGTTGTTAAGGTGATACTAGAATGAAATGAGATAAATTAGACATGATGACTTAATGGGGGTGGGTAATTGGGTAGTCAGAATTTCTATAACTTTATAATGTCCTTTGCGAGCATTCCATGAAATAAAACAATTAATTGTAGGTAAACTTGAAGAGGAGTTTGGAGGAACACTGAGTTGGATTTAACGATGAAGTGATTAATCAAAAATAACTTTTGAAAAACGTATGTTAAATGTAAGAAAAATGTTATTTTCGGCAAGTAACCTACCTATATCCATGTAGGTTGCCTAAGTTACCTGTCAAGATAACATAAAGCAAACCACAAAAGTAACTGTAACACGAATGACATGACGACTTCATTCTCGCAGTGTCACGCGTCCAAATCCGTAAACCATTTTTTGTACCAGTTATCGATTTACCACGAATGTGTTTTTGTGAAACGAAACGCAATATTGTTTGGCACGCGTGTTAGGGGATCGCCCTCGGCCATTCTACGTTTGTACCATAAAGGGCAAAAAGGGGTGTCGAATATAATAAGTATGCGAAAACTCGATTGCGTTCGCTAACTACGAAACTGCGAACCCTAATTCTGCCGATCGAATTTGACTCCTGTGTGTTGTTAGTACGAATTATTTTTTATCTGTGCGATTAAAGGATCCCCTTCGAAATTCGAACTCGAGTTGTAGGCGGGAAAAGTGGTCGTACGTTTAGAAATGTCAAAACAAATTATCGACTGGTACGAGCGAAAGTTGCATGGCGTATTGACTTTTATTTTCCAGCCAGAAGTTAAAGGAGGAATATAAATTGTGTGTTCGCAGTATAAAAAGTACGAATTCTTTATCTATGCTCGTAATGTGAATTTTTTTATGTAGGTATTGTGTTGTGTTCACTCATTAAAACCATCACATTTTTCCTTTTTTTTGGTTGTGTAGAAGAATAATATTTTCGCTTCGTAATATTATTAATAATTTTAAACTAGACAAAGACCTCGTGTTTAATAATAATAAATAATAAACGCTTACACACTCATACCCCTGTAGTAGGTTATCTGTGTCGCGGGTGGACGACACATATAACACATCACAAAACACCCATGACCCGAGTACAAATATTTATCTGTCACATTATATCTACCCCGGCCGGGAATCGAACCCGGGACCCCTCGCTTCGCAGGCAGGGTCGCTACTAACTAGGCTACAGGGTGTCAAATTATATCGCCTAATTTAAATTTATGCCTATGTTTAATTTATATCGCGTAATTTTAATGTGTGCCTGTGTTTAGTTTATATCGCCTATTTATTCCTAGCATTATGATCGATTTTCGATCGGAAATTCCGTCCTGAACACGTTATTACTTCACCAGGTCAAAGATAACCTGAAATATTTCATTCATAACAATCATTACATCATCCAATAGATATGTTTACGATACAGTATTGCATCGATCGGACTGTTGCGGCAAAAATATTGGCGTAAAACTAGCCTATCGTACGCACCCATTACCGTAACGTGTCCTAGTTTGCGTATCTCGTGTCATCAGTAAGTCGAGGCTATAACGTGTGGATAGGATATGAATATGGAATTACGTTTAACGCGTCTGTGGACCCTTCACGGCCGTTTGATCGATGCGTGGGCGAGGTTCGAATTAGGAACGTCCGAGGCGTTCGTTTTATGGTTGGAATTTTAAATTTCATTACCTTCATTATTCCAGTGATGATGACGCAGATTCCAGTTTGGGACTGTTCTTAGATTGTTGAAATTCATACGTATTAAAAGTTAACGGTAATTTATAGTTCGATAGTTCGCTATGATTTGGCTGCTTTGTGAAGGTTCAATTTCCAAACTAATAATAATAATAATAACGCTTCACACTCATAGCCCCACACTAGGATTCCCTGTGTCGTGGGTGCCATGGACAACATACAACATAGACAAGGACATTCACACCCAGACCGAGAACAGAAATTCAAACTCATCATTCAAATTTCCGCCTCGCTGGGAATCGAACCCAGGACCCTCGGTGCGGCGATCCGGCGTGGTAACCATTTCGCCACATGGGTCGTCAACTAAGTCTAACCCGGACCTTTCTTCAAACACATTCATCAATACATGTTTTATAAGCAATAATCATTAAAGTTAATGCTATTAAAAAACTCCAGGAGTGTTAATTACCCAGTATTGCAAAATAACCTCATAGGTGCTCGCATACGACAAACGAATTATCACGCCGCATTGGTCTCGTGTCCCCAAAGGACAGTTAAATAAATCGAGCATAATCTTTTAAACTGCGGGCGAACTATCAGCAATTGCACCCCAATGATATAAATGCACTGAATACACAAAAATCGTGAGTTAAAAAAATACTGTTTGCGAAATTCTTCTAATTTTTACGAAGTACTGTATATACGAAGAACCGAAATAGTAAGCATGGGCAAGTGATAAAAGACTGACATTTTATTACTAAGCAATTGTTTTCAGTTGACCTTTGGCTAACGAAAAAATCTTAGGATGTAGATGTAGTATGTAAATTGAAAGAATTTCTCTAGTATTCGCAAGTTTCATAATCTGTTAAGTTTTCATACTTAGGTATTCATAGTTGTAAAAAAGATTTTCGTTGTTTATTTCTAACGTCTATCTAACTAAACCTACTGTGCAAACTATTCATCTAAAGACATCTTAAACCCAACTCAATGATAAGTTCGAACTAAAAATCATCCCGTTCCAAACAGATCGAACCAAAAAAAAATTAAATTACGGAATTGCTTATAAGTAATTCAAATATCAAATGATGAGTAGAGTGGGTGGCAACACGCTCGGGCTAAAAATTACCCCCGGGGGTAATCCAAGGGGTTCTACCCTATGTATCATGTAGGTACTCACGTGTGGCCGGACTATTGGTTGGTAGCGTGTGGGAATAGGATCGAGAATTGTTCGGTACAGGACGTTGTGAGTGTAGTGTGTTCGGAAATCGGAGTGTATGTGCTAGTGCCGGAGGGTATGATAATGGTGTATTTCCGATGAGTGGATCCCTCCCTGAGCCCACACCCGGCGACTCCTAACGGAATTGTCATATAACAGGACTAACTGTGGAGTTACTAATTCTGTAATTAAATTGCTGGCATTTTTAAACTTCGTTTTTATATTTGTTTCGTGTTAGTAAAATGTCACTTTTTGTAAAATATTTACTGTAAAAAAAGGCATTCTAAAACAAGTAAATTGCCTACTTTTAATTAGCATTAAAATACTGATTGTGCATACGTACATCAGTACACTTAAGTATAGTCAGATATTGAAATATTTTGTGTCGCTTCTTAAATAAAAATGATAGATAGCGTGCAATGAAAACAAAACGAATGTAAAAGTCAAATACCTAGTAGATAACCATGTCAAATATCGCCCACGATGACGCAATAAATGCACTTTGCGCATCATTCGCGCCATAAAATACAAGCGGCGTAAAAATGCACTTTTAACTTAGTGCACTGTAGATCATCGCGGGATATAAGTACTAAAGTACTCTTACATTTTTATTAGCGGCCATAAACATAACATATAGCGTAACGATCACTAAAACGCAGCCATTAAACGGCTCCTGAAATAACCGAAAACGGCTGTTCACGCTCCCGACAAATGGCGGTGCATTTTGCGAAATGGTCATAATTCAAAATAAAACGGTGGAGAAGTAAAACGATCGGACTAAACTGCAACTTCACACATAATTACACACGCCTTTTGTTCCGCTGTTTCGAGGGCCTTAACAGCTTTCATTTAGCACCAAACAGGCACGCAGTCTACGGAGACCAATTTATACTGGTCGGTTCTAGCAATTAGAGCTCTTATATTCATTAAATAGAATTTTAAATAATCGTTGGAATTTATTAGGTATTTTCCTATGTGTCTATAAAATTGTAGCAAAGACTGGAATTTTGTTTTATTTTACAATATCACAATACTTAAGTGTACTTAATATGAAGGTCTTTTCCGGGTTTTCTTTAATTATTACGGTACTACGAAATCGTGGTATTTTGTAATAATCGCTAGGGTAATTCACATTCGTAGTTTAATGACCCTTGAGTTAGAGCTTAGAGAAAATTATTGGTAGAAATTATCAAAGCAGCCCTATTGTTAACCATTAGCCATAAAGATAACTAAAAGGTCAGCAATTTAATAACTGTCACTTCACAAGGTTTAACGTCGGTGTTATAAAGATTTTATACTAAAACCGTAACCTTTATAAAACGTTTCACTTTGCAATAGTAAAACGTACGAAGTACAGCAAGCGCAGTTAGTAAGCAATTCACGCGTTGTTGGTGTCATTTTTTAATATCTTCCATAAAAATTTGAATATGTTATGGGCAATGTCGTTGCCATAAAAGCTGGCATGCATGAGGTTTTGGCAAAAGCGGCTTTTTCATCGCGCAAATGGCCCGTGTCCTTAACAAGAAATATGCGCGAATGATACATAAGGAAATAACTTGTTAGCTAGTTCGTATTCTATATTGAATGACAGATGGACTATTTATGAGCATTGACATAACAATTCTCTCACGCAATTCTTGTACCTATCCATCGCAAGGTGCCTTACAATTTATATTTAAAACCCATACGTAATTATAAATTGTATTGTAATGGGGACTGATTAAGTTATAAACTCACTGAATAATTTTTGTTAAGTCGAAAAACAAAGAGATAAAGAAATTTATTGTTATGTTAATTGCATTGGATGTAGTTTACTATCGTTTTCACCTATATATATAAGGATCACGAGATCTCTCGACTGTTCCCTTTCCACTTGCGTCGTCCAAGTCATTGCTAATGACCGCCATATTGCCTCTCACACCACCACAGTTAGTTACGCACCGGGAATTATTTATTTAGACTTTGACTTCTATCAATAATATAATCTGTGACAATGTGAACGTGTTTCATTCGACGATTCCATTTGGCATAGATGGCAGCACTGACAGGTTCGGTTAACGTGGCCAGTTTAGCAAGCGTTTCTTGCTTCTTCCTTACTTATTTCGAGGTGGTCGAACTGTCAGATTCTATTTCCTAGATTGATGAATACATAGCAACTCTATACGAATTAAAAACAAATTAGTAGTTAGACAACGCATAACAAAGTTATAGTAGTAAATAGAATTTAATATTAACATAATCGTGTCTTAAGAGTAAGACCACTTAACTTTATTATTACATGACACAGTACTACTTGCGCGCATTTCAAATAGGTATATCTAGTATAGGACAATCCTTACTTGGCAACTTTGTCATGAAGCTTCCACTGCTATGAGCAACTTAGTTCTGAAGGTGAATAGCTACGTAGAAAGTCTAGGTACTCTAAGTACGTAGCTTTATAACCAACATAATGAGGCCTCTGATTCAACACTTGTTACTGATGCGCTGAGGTTCAACACTAGATGGCTAGCGTAAGTTAGTTACATATCAATAAAATTTTCCAACTAGAGCGGTGATATACGCGTCCTGTCAAACGCGTATTTATTAAGCTTGCGCTGCTAGATGCGTAAACTGCCGGAATACACGCGACCAAGGGGGCATCCACATTACGCTATTGGAATTTCTACGTGGTATAACGTCATAAGTGTATTTTTAACATCTGCATAAAATGTTATTAAATTATTACTATTTTTTTACTTCCATATACGTAGATAATTTATATTCCACACGGAATCAAGAAAATAACTGGTACACACATGTGTATTCAGCAAAAAATATGTTAGAAAATGTACGACAAAATCATTGTCAAATTATGCAACAATTTTGAATTGTTGCGTAATCTTCCGGGATTTTTGGCTTAATCGAGACAAGTCAATGACGTAACTATTGTGAATAATATTATGTATAGTGTAGCACATATAAGTTAGCCGGTTCCGCTTAAAATATCAAGCGCGTTCAAAAATATACACAAACGATTAATCACAATCCAAACCGTCCGTGACATGACTAGCATACTGGATCGCGTTCGAGTATCAATTTTTCCTCAAATTCCGTTTACGTACGGAGCTATTGTGTTTTATGCCGTGCGTACTCGCACTTACCGATCGCTCGCGTGGCGTTTCAATTGAGCCGTTCATACATATTTAGCTGGCATTAGGCTCGGGAAATTAGATTTATCGCCGCACGTAACTTTCACACAAACATTCCTTCTCCGTATCATAACTGACTCACGTAACGTCAACACGTATAGGATTATTTGATTTGACGTGAAAAAACGTCAGCTATGTACCTTGAGACTTGAGTCGGCTGTAAATTAGTGATTGTCACGATTGATACTTTCGTACTGCAAATAGACATCTTGGTGTCCGCTCGCGTGACAAATGTAATTGCATTGTTTTATTTGTTTCAAACGGCAAATAACTTTTGATTAGTTACACTTTCATCATCCTCGAGAATTAGACGCGGCGTTCGTATGTCGTGTTATTTCCTGTTAGAGTCAACGAACTTGTAAATCGCCGTAAAAAAACAATAAACAACGTAATCTCGGAAGGTTTCTTCGGGTTATTTATCCACATCCCTTTCCCATCTACATCTGTAACGGGGGTCGAGTAAGCCCCAGATTTGCGAACTAATTTCAACTGCAAATCCCTAAAATGAGCGGGATTTGGCGAGACGGGGCGCCGACGGCACTCCTATCTGGGCGCACCTTTATGATTACTCGTCAGAGTAAAGCGCGGTATACACGATACTTTTATTTCCGTTCATTGCATTTTATCAGATTAACGCTATCTCGAGATAAGTCATTTTGCAGTGCAGTGATTTTTGTAAAACCCACTTAAACTTGCAAGAAGCAATTACTGTAGGTACTGGTATCATTTAAAGATAACATAAAACGTCCTATAATTATGCGTTCATGATACATATCTGTAATTAACTAATGGCTTGTAGATAAAGAGGGATGGAATAAACTAAAAGATTTGCCAATTCAAGCTACTATTTAGATATTTATTTTAGTATACAAGCAAATATACTCATTTTGATTCTCCATTTAGAAAAAAAATAAAATTTAAGAGTGACACAAAAGCAACGGTTTATCAATGAACGTTCGTTTTTCATTTTTAAAAAACAGAATGCAAACAATTATTTATTGCCGGGTTTTATAACATTGTAATTAAAGTAATAAATACGACAGAATAGATAATATTAAGTTTTAATAGGGCTGTCACCGATAAAGAGTGAATTAGGGGAGTCCAAGTTGTTTACGTAGTTTAATGAAATACGATCAGGTAGCTAGGATCTCTGGCAGCCGGCGTCCAACTAATTTTATACCGGGATATGTCAGTTGTTGTCATGGCTCATTAAAATAGAACATATGTACGTACATTGGACTATTTGAGTTATCAGCCGTATGTGTTCATTTAATAAACTCTATTTTTAGGGTTCCGAATGAAAAATCGGAAAACGGAATCCCTCGTGTATATGGGCGACCGCCCTTCACAGCTGCGTTGAAATTTGGTATTCATGTGCTATTTTGTGACCAAAAGACGAAGGTATAAAGAAAATATTTTTTTATTTTTTTCATGGCATCAAAATTAAAAAAGAACTGTTAGGAAAACCGTATTTTATGGCACGTTAAATGAAAGGGCTTATTGTAAGGATCTCAAATATATTTTTGTTATAGTTGTACAAAGGATACCTTTAAGATTATTCTAGAAAGAACGAAAATTGAAGACGTAATTGACCATTATCCCCCTTCCCTTATCTCCGTAACTACTGAGAGTAGAATTTTGAGAAAAACACAAAAAATATTTCTTTAGACATATTATTATATTACAGGAAAACCTAGGTCTTAAAGAAAGGGCAATAAAATTTAATAGAAAAATAACTGTAAATACATAATCAACGTACGGAACCCTCTCCAAGCGAGTTTAACTCGCACTTGTCAAGTTTATTATATACCGATAGACAAGCAATTGAATCTGATGGTGACTTCAAAGACATGCGCGACGCATTGCCGGCGTACAACTTATTAATTTTTCTTAGGGCTTGTTTCACAATCTCCAAGTAGAGTCCTGTAGCTCGAGCACGAATATTTGCGAGAAAGTATTCGTATGGTTAACGTAAGCAATTTGTATGGCATTTTTTCAAAAGCGCCCCTATCGTGCGTAAATGGTACTAAAATGCCATACAAATTTGACAAATTGCTTACGTTAACCATACGAATACTTTCTCGCAAATATTCGTGCTCGAGCTACTGAATAAGCTATACGCCGGTTAAAGTGACGTTAAAGTGTCATTTTACATACACGAAATGTCAACTTAGCCAACGAATAGCTTACTTCGGAGTTACTTGAAGATTGTGAAACAAGCCCTTATTATTGGTTCTTTTACTTCTCTGTATCTAATGTATCAGAGAAATATATATGAAATAAATGTTTGCTGCGGGCGGGAATTGATTCCGAGACCTCTCTCTGTCACATTTTGCCACCAACTAGGCTACAGAGGGTCGTCACCTCCCATTACATTATACCTAATTATAGGTGTGTGAACAACACATGTGAATTATCATATGTATGTCTGTTAAACGATTTTTATAAATCATAATTGCATAGTTCACACCCTGCTATTTTATACGTTAATTATAAAATTTTAAATGCTGCATTTTAATTACCCGCGAAACAGTGTCTCTTATCGTATCGTGTCATTTATATTCTTTCACAGGTTATAATTAATTTTTAAGTTAACACCTGATTTCGTTTTTACATTTTCGTAAATTAGTTTCCTTATAAGACGTTTTTATCACGCTATAAAATTAGCGTCGTTAGATAATTAGATGCTTTCTTTGAGGGTTTTCAAGTTTTATCACGGTGTTATATTAGTTAATAGATACATATTATGTTGTTATACGATAAGTAACATTTGATTTGACAGCGGAGAAATGAGTAGAGTGGATCCCCTTACACGTCAACGTACATCCGCAAACGTTAATGAATGTAACTCAAACTCAAAGTATATCTAATAAATAATAAACATTATAACGTTAGATATACCACAGATAAAATTGTATTACAACTACTGTTATAAATTATAGGAGTTATGATTGTTAAGAACGTAAACATGCTCGTATTAATGGAATGTAACACGCCGTCTTGTCTTAATCCAATTCAAGGCTATGATTAACACGAGTTTTCACTTTAATATTTCAATGTTCAAAATGTTAAATGCCTTTACAAGTAGGTCTACTTAAACATGAACCAAATTATAACGAAGAACTTCGCTACCGCCATTGTAATTAAAATAAGTCAAGATTGAACATGCTATATAATGTGGTTAAACGAATACCACCGAATACGGTCTATAAATGTCATTGTGTCAAAATGTAAATAACTGAAGAAATTTGAATAAGGAATCAGGGTAAAGGCGCCTAAATCTCTTCCCAAGCATTTGAATAGTGGACGAATTTCGCTACCGCGTTTCTCGGACTTATTATGAAGGATTTCTTATGCAAAACACGGCCGAGCTTTCCCACGGCCGTTTACAAAAATTACCATACCTATAAGGGGTTGAAAACTTACTGGTTATCTCGACGAATCCCGTCTCTAGGATAAAATATGCTAATTGTAGATAACTGCGGAAATTAATTATTGGGGTTCCGAAGCAGATGTTACATTCAAATGATAATTTTGTTTTAATATAATAACAAGGTATGCCCGCTCGAATGACTCGCGTTTTATAAATACCGTTTGCTCAAAAATTTGTAATTCCATTTTTGAACATTTAAAAGACCACCTTTCTCGTAAATTATAAGCGTACTGTTCGATAAATACAGTTGTTTATGTAAATTTTGTTGTAAACTCAAATTTTTTTCGAATTATGAACGTTTGCGGTTATCCCGAATGCTTATTATTAATTATTTATTTTTATTATTTCAAAATTTTGCCCTGTAGGCTGAATGCTGTTTTGTAAATATTTGGGTTGACTGTTTTCTTTTTTTAGGTTTTGAAGGCGAAGAAGAGTAACTTAAAGATAAAAGAAGATGTGTGAAATGAGAATATTAAAGAAGATAAACTGGTGATTGCCACTAGCGAGGTATAGAGTTCCTACGTATGATGGACTGTAGGAACTTCATACCGTGCTCTTGGGTTTGCCAATGTTCTACGGTCATCGTGAGGAAGAAGATGAAGAGAAGAAGAGTAAAATGAAAAAGATTTCACCGAATAACTATGACACTGGAAAAAGTAGATTGATATTGTAACAAATTTTATAAATTTTGTATATTTTGTTATATTATTTGTAAGTTTTGTAACACACTGTATAAATTGTTATATTATTTGTGATGATTGTTTTTCAATTTTAATTGCGATTATGTTGTCTCATTTGATTTTCTAATTTGTGGCATAAGTGTTAACAAACTTTAATTCAGTAGTTAATTACCTGCAAAGTGCTTGAAGTAACTTGTTTCAGATCATAATTATACAGGAAATGTTACGTTGATGCATCTAATATTCTGAATTTAGGTAATTTTTTTATTAAACCCGACAAACGAGCTGACGGTATGTGGCCATAGTCGCTCAAGGACATAAGTGCGTTGCCGACTCAAGGAGAAGAGAGAGAAAGAAAGAACTGGCTTCCAAGTCCCCAGCCGTTTGGCTGACGCGAGCAAGTGTGGTTACTAGGTAGGAAGGCTTCTAGTGGGGTAGAGACAAAGGTTCGAGACTTTGCCTGCCAATAACAGTAGCGGATATGCTGGAGGATACATGCTAACAGTCTGTGGTCTCCTGCCATACCATCTTCTGCAATGATCTCCTGTGATGATGGATTCCAGTGACGCGTCGATGATCCGTGACACCCATGTGCTACAATGACCTTTACCCATAAGGTGGCTCGTCTACTCATTCATCTCAGTCTCATTCGTCTCTCATTTTTATCTTTTATATATAAAAAGATTAAAAATCTTTTAGACTCAAATATTGTTTAATGACGTCCACTGTCCAGCAACGCATTCCTTCAACGAGTTATCCAAGCAAATTAAATTATTGTTATTGATGGTATACGAGTAGGTTCTATTCAAACCAAGTTATTATGTCATTAGATCGAAATATTTACATAAATATGCAGTAACTTGGTAACACATGGCCACGTTATTATCGCTGTGTTGGCGTATAAATGGTATAATATGCTTAAATTAGTAATTTTCCTTAACTACTAGGTATTTATTTTAACCACAAAGATTAAATACTCGTGTTGTTATGGCGTTTAATAAACTGTGTATTAACCCTCTCGTTGCTTGAGGCGTTAACGCAAAGCGTTATTGCGTTAATGCACTGCGTTAATGTAATTATTTCCTTTAGTGGTGGCTGGTGGCTGAGGACTTCATAAATCGCTTTGAGAGACATGCGTTATTAGATTATTTAACAAGTGTGACTAAATAAATTTAAATGTCAGCGACGAAATAAATGCTGTTTTTTTTTCTTAAACGCTCAGAAGTATTTAACAGAAACAGGTTACTTTACTTTATTTATTTATTAAAGGACATCCAACACAGATAACATTGGTATACAGCAGGTAGTATTATTGTTTATGTATAGTATTTGTATAATTATAGTTGTAAGTTTTTGTATATTGTATCCTTTTATTTTGTATTTACCTGTAGGTATGTATTAGTTTGTAATATTTTTTATGTGTGTATTTTATCTATGAGCCTTAGTTGCCTGAAAATAAAATTGAAATAAATAAATAAATACAATAATAATTATAAATACTAATAGGTTATAAATTTTAGTGTATCCATATTACCATAATAATCATAGGGTGCCTCAACAATCTCCTTAATCTAATTAAATTGAAAGAAATAATAAATAAGTAAAATCATTACAACATTTAAAACAAAGATAATAATATCTAACTGTAATTAAATAATCTACAAGTAATTAATGGATATTTTTCCTTAACTAGTAAGAACTTTCGTTCCACTGTCTTTCTCGACAGCCAACGCATCGGTAATGTCATGTGGTGAATGTCCATGGTAAAGGTGATATGGTGACCTGTGACCATGTGTGTGCTCGTCTGCTTGTCTGTCGCCTATTTACATTTAAAAAATCAATGTTACATACCTACCTGATAAAACTACGTCTATTATATTAACCGTTCTAGGCAATTAGTTTTTTTTTTCGTTTTTTGTGTTCTAGAAAATATAGTTACATTTTAGATTTCTAGAATGTCAACTTACCTATTATTTCTTATAAAAGAATAAAATGTTTGCTACAAAATCATGTAAATTACAGCAATCAAATAAAGGTCAATTAGAAATACAGGATGTCTTTATTTAAATAGTTTATTACATGATATCGGAATTGTCTATTAGAAACTCATATAGGTAGATATAGAGTGGAGCAAAGAAACGGTTATCACCGTATGTTGGTCTAGTGGTCACTACCCACTTGTGGGCATGAATTTCTCATCAAAGTTGAAGATACAGGCGAAACAGTTCGCTAACCTAATTCAGTATAGGTTCAGTTCGATTTTATAGTTTCATTCTTTTCATACTGTAGTCATCAAATAATATATTATTTGATATTCAGCATTTAAAAATAATTGGTTGTCTTTAAAGTCGGTTTAAGGACGGTAGTTTAACGAGACAACGTCATGACAAAACATTGATGAAATGATTGCATACTTTTATAGATAAAAATGAGCGCTTCGGCCGATCGTAGCCGATCGTGCCTCTCTATCGCTTGTACCGCGCTCTCGCTCGCGGAACGTGACATGACGTCACGGAACGTGACAGCGAGTCATGCTTTTTCGTGCGTGCACCCGGCGTTCATCGTTTTAATAGACGTTGTCACGTCAATAAATTTTAAAGAAATAAAATAATATTTTGACATTTTGACATTTACATGCCTAATGAGACAATTGAAGATAGTGTGCGAATGGCATGCGTCTACTCAGACAGAAGGTCTAACTTTGTGACCAATAGCTATTAGCCATTTGTTATTACTTAGGTACCTATTAGCTATTCAATTCCAAGTCTTCTTTAATCTCATTCGATTTCCATTTCAGGAAAACACATCAATGCAAAGGTTTTTACACATTTTTTACAACAAAGTACTTAGCTATGAGTCGTACGTTACAAAGTAACAAAGTGCGACACGTGTAAATCGCGATACAAATCATTATCATACGATACGCACTACGGCACTACATATGAAGTGCTGGCTAAGTGCATGTTTGAGAGTTATTGCGAGGGAGGGGGCGAGAATGTTCAAGTGACGTTATAATAATGAAAAAAATGTCACGTAACTAAAATATTACTATAGTTAATTACGGGTTACATCGACCGTGGTCACGGCTGAACTCGGTTGAGGGTTGAACTCGTGATCTAAATATCGTGAGTATCCGTATAGTAAAACGTGTTTATTTCACGATAAGTTAAGTTTTTAATTAGGTACGTTATACCTAATAAAGTTTGTATTATCTCACAAGCAAGTACACCAGCATTGAGACTTTTTTGAGTACTTTTCGCTATTCCTCGTAGTTTCAGATTTAGTCATCCACGCCCATTTGAAAATTTTACCTGTATAACGGTAATCATATTTCGGTTATAATAGCCAATTAACCAGGAATCATGTACATGGTAAATGGTAATACCTATTTACTAAACAATAAATTATTACTGAGCATTTGAATTGATCATTAGTCAATCAATTGAAATTAGATCGTGATTACATTTGTAATTGTTATTAATTTCCATGTATTAACCAATATGTATTATACTGTAGAAATTGAAACTGCTTCTTGTGCTAAAATGAGTTCAAGCATGTCCATCGCCTTTACAAGCTGTGACAAGTTCATCATGTTAACAAAATACTTAGTTAAAATTCTGATTTACAACTTAGTGCGTCAAATATGGTGATGGTAACTTGATCGGAATCTTGTTCATTTCGTATCGAAGTTAATAAGTACTGGGTATAATGAAATAATGAGTAATGCGAAAAACTTTCCCGAATTATTATGAACCAGTTCATCATGTTACCGACAGACGCGTGGCGTGGTTTACATAGTGGATTCGATTCTGAATTTAATTTTGGTCCAAGTTTTTTGTCAGAATAAATAATACAAATACTTAATTGCAGTTTGTACAATAATTTTGTAACGAAGAGCCGGTTAAAATCGAGTTATTCCGCTTCTTTGTCGATACCGATGTAATGCGGTCGGTTTTTGGACGTCTGTGAATATGGACTATCAGTCAAAAAAAATCCAATTGGCAAATGTAAATACTCTGATCAGATTCGCGGCAGGATGCTAAATTATATTATTTTATGAATGATCAACACATTGAGTTGAATCTATAGCAAATTAAAATCAATGTCCTAGTTAGATTTACCCCCATACTCACAAACCACGTAACGTACAACGTTAAGATACGAATGCTATTTTAACGCTAAGTTAACGCTTTTTTTCTGTGCGTTTATCATGTAAAGCCTTCTATTTAAGGCGCTCCACCCACTGAAGACGCGTCCCGCCGCACTATGGGACCAAACGGTGTTATCCATCTCAAAAATCGATAACTTTTTTGTTTCTGGAGATCTTTAATTAAAAATTTGTGCACGTATTTTTGAATCTTTATGCTGTTAGAAAAATGAAACGCCATAATTTTAAAAGTAATATTAATTCCGTGAAAGTAAGTCAAAAATAAAATTATGTATTTTTCAATTATTTAAAACAGTTCTTACAAGAATAAGGTGACCAATAGTAATAATAATAATGACCTCAATCGATAAGGGCGAACAATAAAAAAAAACACGCAAAGTACATGTCAGGCCACGCGCAATATAGGGTTCCGTAGTTACTGAAGTTTATCGACTATTATTTAGTAACTACTAAAGCTTACATAGCCATGAGACATTATCTTAAAAATCATCATGTTACCTATTTTTGTGAATTTTTTCACCTGTCCACCTCCAACCGTTTGCCTGGCAGGAGGGGGTCATTTGACTCAAATCAAAATTGGCATTTTAAAGTCGAATATTTCCCAAATGAACTCCTGAATTAAAAAATGGTCTTTCCAGACCCTTAATATTTTTGAAAGACCTTTTCAAAAATACCCCACACTATGGGGTACGTGATGAAAAAAATTAATCTCCACGATACATGTAAGAGGGATATCTTATAAAAAAAATGTTTTTCAATATTTTATTCTACGATTTTGTACTCTTAATAAATATGTATATCCATGCCAAATTAGCATTTCCTGACCTCATTTTAAATTAAATAAAAAAATACACAATATTTTTTTTTCTTAAAATCTTAACGTAATTATAAAGCAGACATTCTCGGCAATCCAAAAATGTATAACACTTAAGTACTTTTTTGTAAAACTTAAAAGTAATCTTAAGTGAAACTTTCATTATGGGTTATTAGGTCTGACGTAATTTATCGAAGTCCAATATTTGAGAGAATTTTATTATACCTGGAACTAAAATATTTTTATTTTTTGACGTAATTCATAAAATTCCTATTATCTGAGAATATTATACCATCGAAATAATTTTGAAATTACAACATTCGTCAAAACCATTTATGAGATGGATAACGCCATTTGGTCCTATAGTGCGCCGCCGCGCCGCGGTGCGCAGAGCGACGGATAACACAACTGCGCGCGGGGCAATTTCCCGCGCGGTGCCGCGTCGGCAGTGTGTTGTGCTAGGCGTGATTTCTATACAAATTGAGATAATTGCATACAATGGTAAAATCTGCCATCCCGCGCACCGCGACGTCATCGCTCAAGTATTGCTTTGCTTCACTTTTTGAATAGCTATTGGAATTTATTTAGGTCTACCTCTTCATAAAATCTCCAATTGTGACTTGCACGATTTGTGTCCGATATGATAATTCCTTATAGCACAGTACAAAATAATAGTTAAAAATTTACTTATTATAGTAATAATATTTACTTTGTTAGTTTCCTACATAATTATTATAAAGGAAGCAAATAATAGCGTTAATTTTCAGAGTCGTGTACCAATTCTTTATAAAAAGCTGGGTTCGATAATTATAAAAACGGACAAGTTAGTGTTGGACCACTCGCAAAGAAGGGTATAGTATCCCGGTGAATAATAATAAATTTTATCTGTAGCAAAATTTTGGATATCTTAGGATAACTGGAAGCGGATTTATTTTAGTATTTTTTAATGTTTTATTTCAGCTTTGTAGTCCTACGTAAAGGAGAGGAAACTCATCTTATCAACTCATACCTACTGCATTCATTTGAGAAATAATTTGGGATCCTTTGAATAATTAACAAAAGTTTTATATTTTGTTATAAAAAAAGTCATTATACGTATACGATATACAGTAGGCTCAGATGAAGGAATAAATTCATCTGAGACAGTAGGTACCAATACCAACATAAATTACTGGAATTTCACTTCACCCTCCATCCTAGGCCTTAATCCTTTCAAATTTAATTTAGGTAGCGCCGTCAGATAAAATACATCCAGGACGAAATTACGTTTTTACCACTACAGAACCCTGTAAAAGGCAGAGAACATTATGTGTACTGAATCTGGGACTGTCTGAAACCCGTCCACCCACTGCCACGTGCAGAGCCAAGTTCCAAGAACAGTTTTTGTAGCCACAAAGACAAAGCGAGTATCGTCAGGCATCATAATTCGGTATCGGGCTATCGGCATCTTATCTCGATACATATCTGCTTTTTATTGCCTATCAAGTGATGGGGTAAATTCAGGACCGTATGTATGTGGCAATGTCGATCTTGAGAACTCCGTGGTACGATGTACAGGGTGTTGGCGATCAGCGATTTTGAAGTTAGGATCGTATTACAGAATCCTAGATTCCGTGTTTTGGGTACCATGGACAACACATAAAAACAAGAACTTTGTGCACACATATCCAGACCGTGAACAGTTTAAACTAATCATTAAAATTTCTACCTCGCTAGGAATCGAACCCACGGCCCTTTGAACGGCGGCGTTCCGGCATGTTATTGATTAGTCTTGAACTCTTGACCAATTCAAATCTGTTTTTTGTTGAATACTCGTAGATATTTAAGGTAAGTTGATGTTTGACAAAATCCCACCTGATTATGAGTGGGGACAGTGCTGGATTTAGGCCTAGGCCCGTGAGGCCCGGGCCTAGGGGCGCCATGATTTTGGGGGCGGCAAAATTTTCAGAAACCTAAAAACTTAAAAGCGGTAAAATATGAGAATTATTTGTACCAACCTAAAATATTTATGTGAATTATTTTCGCTTCAAAATAAAATATTTTTAATGTTGAGTTTACCTTTTAATTTGTCGGTGCAATATGGATTCTTTTTAATCTATATTAATTTGAAAACAATAATTTTCAGATTTTTCGAAAATTATTATTTTTTATAGCGGACAGTTAAATATTATTTGCTATTTCTCAATAGCCTTTAAGAATAAATTATAATTAAATTTAAAAAAGTGTTTAACCTATAGTAATCCTAGACTTACCACCGTGATAACTATACCTATATGTATTTGTTTTCCCAGAAGGAAGTGAGATGGGATTTTATTGACTATGGCGGGTTTTCTCCTTCCCCTCCCGTGACCTCGGGGAAAATCTGACATTTCACATTTTCAGGATGGCGCATGGCGGCCGTGTTGAGATTGTCAACTTTTTTGTTTATGACTTTTCGCAAAATATTTTTGGGGGTTTTCGTAAATTACGAAACTATTATGAGGAGAATTACGAAAAAAATTGAAAAAAAACAAGATGGCCGCTGAGATATTAGTTTGATTTTTTTCGATTTTAGAGGTGACTGCGGGGTAGCATCGGGGTGGATTTTCACCTTTTTTTAATTTTTTTTTATGTTCGCTTGAGTGTAGGTATCCTTAATTTTAATATTTTGGATATATTGGTCATGGCCATTTTGAAAAATGTACGAAAAATGTAATTTTTTTGTGTACACTTTTCTTCAGGTTGGCAACATTTGAGCAGATCCCTTTGTTTCGGGTGGTTGTGGGAATCGAGGCAAAGTGTTGCAAAGGTTGAGTTTTTTCGTTCATACATTGTTTTGAACTGTTTATTCAAAAATATGAAAAATAGAAAGAGCTATATTTTTAATCAAAAAGTCACACAGGCAAATGTGTCGTGGTCATCGTAATGACATTTGACCATTTTCGTCGATGTCAACTGGCAACACAAGTCGAATTGGTCTCCGAGAAGGAATGGTGGGGGGTGGATACGACGTATGGGGGAAATTTTTGGTTTTCCTCCGTGTCTATGGGAAAAATCGGCCTTTTGAAAATCCAAGATGGCGGCCGAGTTCAATGACCATTTTTTTTATTATGCACCCCTACCCAAGATTAGTGTCGTTTTCGGCTAATCTTTGGAAAAGTGTCACGATGAAATTGGAAAAATTTGACAAAATAAGATGGCCGCCGAGATATTTTAGTTTAAAAATTTTCTATTTTTGAATTGACTTTGCAGGGTCGGATTGCGTTGGATTTTTAAGATATTTTTATTTTTTTTCTCTTTTGACTCGGGTCAATTCGCAATTTTGACGTTTGGGTTGTGTTTAATTTTTCGACAAGATGGCGGATCCCGACCATTTTGCAAAATGTTCAAAAAATTGCATTTTTGAAATATCTTGAGGCGGCAATGTATGGGGCGGTTTTAGGACTTGGTTTTAAGTGTTGCCAGGTTACGTTATTATTTTTTTCACTGATAGATATTTTGAACTCTATTCAAAAATATAATAATTACTTTTTAACAAAAAATAAAACCAACGAAAAAAAAACTGAAAAGCAAAAAATAAAATAAACCATTTAGTATTATAAATTAAGATCCGAAATTAACAGTAAATAAATAATTTTGAGACCGTGCCAAACAAACAACCAAAATTAATTACATGAGGGCAGCGGCATGCGATGCACACGGCAGCAGTAGCGCGGCGCACATCTTTTCGTCGTTTGTTTTTTCATTGGTTTGGCACCGCCTCAAAATTATTTATTTACTGTTAATTTCTGATCTTAATTTATAATACTAAATGGTTTATTTTATTTTTTGCTTTTCAGTTTTTTTTTCGTTGGTTTTATTTTTTGTTAAAAAGTAATTATTTTTTAATTTTTAGATGCTATAATACTTATAATTAATAATAAATTATTGATTTTATGAATTATAGATTCAGTTACCAGGTAAAAGTGTAGTAGATGAAATATCAATCATCCCCTATTTTCGTACCTATAGGAGTAAAATTTTGTTTCGAAATTTAAACAAGAGTAACCTCAAGGTATACACTATTCAATAAAAAAGAATCATCGAAATCGGATCATCCAGTACAAAGTTATTGGAGTTAACATGTAAAAATTCCGGGTAAAAAACGGGTGAATAATCAATCATTCCCTATTTTCGTACCTTTAGGGTGGGAATAAAATTTTCAAAAAAATATGGGACCAACTTCAGGACATACCCTATCCAATAAAAAAAGAATCATCCAAATCGGACTATCCTGTGCCGATTTCTGCGTGATCATACATAAAAAAAAAAATACACGTGTCGAATTGAGAACCTCCTCCTTTTTTTTTCGTCGGTTAAAAAGTAGGAGAAACATTTCTAACCAAAAAATTTCAGCATAAATTTTTCATGGTTGTCTCAATTAACTGGCAACTATAAACGATAATTCTATGTTAACTAATAAAACGTTTTTAAGTTAATATTTGATACATAATAATTTAGGTTTTAAAAATTGCATATTTAATTTCGATAATCACGTCCTCACAGAGCAAAAAGGGCGCCATATCTTAAGGGGCCTAGGGCGACATCAAACCTAAATCCGCCACTGAGTGGGGATGAAATTCTAGATGTTGTACGCACTAACTTAGTAAAAGCCTATTCTTCTTTATGACTATCGCCGAAGAATAGGCGTGTAGCAGCGTTTATTAGATGAAAGTAAATGAATTAGACCACTGCATAGGGCACTCTTGAAACAATCCCAGATGCTAGCGTGGAACCACTATCATCTCGGGAAGAACAACGTCCATTAGACGTGATGGTGACCGATCGTGATATGCCACGTGTTTGCTAATGTCGTGTAAGTGCAGTTGTGATTAAAGTGCTACACAATTCTTAGTGTTGTAATAAGAAGAAAGGAAGCTGAATTAAATTTGAATCAATGGTCAATTATTGTTTAACTCGGCAGTCCCATGATATCCTGTAGAGATGGAACACAACAGGATTGATGATAGAGGTATAAATAGGAGTCAAATACCGCAATAGATTATAATCGAATAGATAGTTACTTATAATATGGCTTCAACCCATTAATGGCCCACTACTGGGCACGGGTCTCTCCTCTTGAGGAGGCCTAGAGCATACTCCACCACGCTGCTCCAGTGCGGATTGGTGGAGGGGTTAGTGGCCAACCCAAGTGTCGGAAGTTTTCAAACCGCCCGAGGGCCTCCGACATGGCTTAACGACTGTTATCTTATGATAACAACCGGGACCGACGGCTTTACGTGCCCTCCGAAGCACGGAAACGCTCAAGAAATTTTTGCCACTAGCGGTCACCCATCCAACTACCGACCGCGCCCGCTGTTGCTTAACTTTGTCGATCACATAGGATCGACGCAAGCCGCCGGGCTATGAGCGCTTCAATAACTTATAATATACAGATGTGTTAATACATCATAGGCAGTAGGCACATCTGTAGCCAGCAAGACTATTCACTTTTGTAACTTGACAGCGGAATCCGCGATGAGTTTCAAAATTGAAGTTCGAGTCCGCGATCTTGATATGTGATTCTCTAATCATCTGGCACGCACTTGCGAGGTGAAGGGAGTCTCGAACTCTTACTTCAATTTAGAAACTCACCGTGTATTCCGCTGTCAAGTTACAAAACAAAAGCGAACTTGCATCGTATTGATATGTCATTATCTAATCATCTAGTACGCACTTGCGAAGTGAAGTGATCCTAGAACTCGAACGTCAATTTTGAAACTCCGCTGTCAAGTTACAAATCTGAATAGCCTTCCAGGGCAAGCCTTACTGACATTTGGTTGCAACCACCCAAAAGTGAATATCTACAGATGTAAAGACTAGGAAATTTTGATAAGTATATAAATAGAAACGAATAGTTTATTGATACATAAGCTATTAGCTATCTACCGTCCACAACGCTGCATTTGAATATTGTATGCAAACTGCATAATTAGACAGGCAATACGCAAGCGCGACGATGTTGCTACCTGGACAGATTGCGTACTATAACTACGCAAAATGCTGCGTGAGACATGCGACTACGTACGTGGACAGAACGCAATTTTTGCGATACAAAGCTAAGGCGTCATAAAATATAGTAACGGCTGTAAATATAAAATCACTGACAAGAATTCCATTTGCATGTATTATAGTTAAACTCTGCGTTGACCAATGGCGTTAATGCGATCGGTACATATAGCAGGCTGTATGTATAAGTATTAATTTATTTACATAGGACAGAGCTATCTGTTAATATGTGTACGAGCATGATAATATTGTTTACCGGGATTTTATATTTATTCATTTAAAACGGTATGTAGTTGGCACGTGTATTATCGTATATCTAAAGGAGCTTACCGATTAACGTAGTCAACAAAAAAAACTATTATAGTCATTGGTTTCCGGCAATAAGGAGACTAATTATTAACTGACTTCAAAAAAAAAGGAGGAGGTTATCAATTATACTGTATTTTTGTGTATACTGTATTAGACTTCAAAAATGTGTAATTTTTACTGGGTGTACCTACTGATTTCGATGACTCTTTTTATATTCGAAAGCTGGTGCTTGTCATGTCCCATTTAAATTTGAACGAGATCTGACTAGTAGTTTTTGAGTTATCCCTAATTATGAAGTCGGTTATTTATTTAGAACTGATTCCTATATGACTAGAGGACAATTATTGTGCAGACGACCTGTCCGTTGGTAAGTGGTTAGTGGTTACCATCGCTCTTGGTCTTTAGTAACACAAAAGGCTCCAACGATGTTTTGCAGGCCAATTAGAAAGCAGGAGCCCCGATTACACTTATTACTTCTAATATCCATCCATCCATTAGCCTTTATGAGTCCACTGCTGGACGCATGCATCCACCTTCGACTTCAGGCACTGAGGTTACTTTTTGGACTACAAGATATGACGTAATTTCCCGAACACAGCGGATGGGCTATGGTAGTTGGATTCTACGAGTGACTTCTTACCCGAAGTTGGACTTACCCATTTGGATCACATGTCCCAGGTAAATGTACTCGTCTACAACTTTGAGAGCAGCGCCGTCAGCAACAACCGGTACGGGTGTGACATGGACATTCGACATATTTTTCGTCTTTTCAGCTTTTTAAACTGCATCCGAAAAATATAATAAAACATTTCAGTTTGTCCTAGGAGAGTAGCAGGTAGCGTGGGGAGAAATTACTCTCAAGATTAATGTATACAGATTACAGAGCGACCTTCGATAGGAGGATCTCTCCAGAACCTCGTCTGCTGTTCAACTGCGTTGCAGACTTCACGGAATGCCAATTAATGATAATTATATTTTTTCATTAACCAGCAGACAGATTTTTTACCTATTTTATTTAAGTATTTTTTTTTTCACATATTTTGTATAATTATAAATGGGTGCCGACAGAACTTAGAAGTTAAAACTTATAATAAAATACATACATATTAAACATATATTATAACTCTAAATATATAACATAATATAAACTTAAACTGTGTATATATTTATGTATCTATGTATACGTATGTAAGTAAGTACATACATAGACAATTTAATAACAGTGACTCTTAAACTACCTCCAAGGTAGCGTAATTCAGAAATAAGAACAACGCCATCTAGTGTACGATGATGAAAATATACAGAGGTGTCGAGGTTTCGGTAATGGTGTCGCGAGTTCAATAGTTTTTTCCCATCCCAAAAATGCCCAACGCGCCTAAAGAAGTTTTCGCTTCAAAAATCTAAAATACTGCACATAAAATATTATAACACCAATACCATACCTGTTGAATTTTTTCTGGCGCAGCTATGTAATATTTTAATATGGCACGACCATAGACATGCCAGGTGAAAAATAATCGATTCGTGTATTTTTATGTGACATCTCACTCAACAAGAGATTTATATGTCCCGTCTGCCGTTTGCATACATTTGTATTGGATACGGTCGTAGGTACGTGTATCAGTAGGTGTGTGTTCGTAGGTGTATACTGTATACATGTGCTATTAGCATACAGATGTGAGCTGGTTCGATTCCGGCGGTTTTTAGAAAGCTCTAACGATATTTATTAAGGCGTCCGCGGAGCTAGATTTATTGAAATTGTTTACAACGGAACGCATACTACGAGTAAGTTGTGACTTGTGACTTTCTTTCAAGTAAGAAGGGGGAAATGGAGGATATTGGGGGTTTTTGAAATAAAATTAACAAAAATATCATTTTCATCGCATAATTTTATAAAACTGATATTTCAATGAGACATAAAGTTAACCATGTTTGCAATGTTTTTCCTAGGCGGAGTTGAATTGACGTCAGTTTGGTGTAGTGTGCAAAGACCTTAATATTGCAATGAAAACAGTTTTATTTTCTGATTCTTTCTTTCACGATCTTTTGAACTAAAATTATGAAGTTTCTGCTTACCTATCGTGTTTTTAGGCTTTTGAAGATGGGAAATTTTTAAATTATAAGGGTCTTAGATACCAAACAAAAAACTTTTTGTAGTGTTTTTGGACCATTACCTACTTAAAATCTTCTATATAAAAAATCTACCAAATTATTATATTATAGTTGCATAGCAACAGACTTGAACCTACGTCTCGTATGTTAATTCAAATATAGTTTTATTGACAAACCAACGGAATACCAAAACCACATTGGACCCAAAACTGGTCGGGGTCAACGTACTTTGCTCATTAGCTTTTGATCATCGCCTCTCCAACTCCCAAAAGCTGTAACTGTCGAACCATCCACACTCGAATCTGAACTTTATACCAAGGTTTTAGATAAGATTTTTGGTTGCGTGGAAATCGTAAAGTTTTTTTTATTTTCCAGGTACAACTGGTTCTTATAGACGGTCGAAATGATAAAATTCCTCAGTTGGGTTACAGATTAGGAAATTTTCCTAAGCGGGCTATAAGTTAGAAATGTTTATAGGGAAGGCTTCGAGCTCTCATACGAGGCTCTTGTTTGACTGAAGACGAGTAAAGATAAGCGTTTTTTTTCTTGCAGATTTGCGGCAATGTGGTAGTAGTGGTAATGTTGCTTTGTAGAGTTTTTAAGTAACGTTTTGTATTTTTAATTCAGATTTCTGATTCAGTGACAACAATATACTGTATTTTGTATATAACTGTTGTATTATTGTTATTAAGAAATAATTTAAGTATAAAATTTAAATTTTCATCAAGATGGATGGATTGCTGTAAACATTTTTTTTTGTAATTAATTACACGTGTCTTTGTAACATAAACAGTAAACCATACTTTTTCTTGTACTGGTATCTAAGTTCTTTCTTTTGGATGTCTTTCTCTTACGTCATGTTACTTAAGTACACATTTACAAGGTAGGTTAGAATATAACTACAAAATTATATTTAAAAAAATATAGCAAAAGATTTATCGTTTCTCGCCGTCGCACGTACCAGAGGTTCATAGATTCAATAATTTCGTCGGATGGTATGTGGACAAATGTCCAATTTGGTATGGACGTTACGGATTTCATCGTGAGAAAATGTCGCGTAGTCCAAAAATCCGTATTTGCATTGAATTGAATACAAAATAAGTATTCTACATACACGTACTATTTCTTTGTTTGCTAATCTAATCATTGTGTTGAGAATTGCTGAGGTTTGGTTGCTTAGTGATTTATTTATGAGGCAAGTTACTCATGTAATGCTGGTACTTAACACTAGTAGCAGAGTGGGATTTAGCGTAGATTCTAGCGACAAGGGTTCGAATCCTGGACTCTTTAGTAAGAACTTGTAATTTTTTTTCATGAAATTGGATATAATAATTCTTTGTCGTTTATGTTATCGTAATTAAAGGTTTAAGGTGGTTTATTATTTAGGAGAACAGGCAAATATCCCCCAAAATAGTTTTGTCACTTATTTACGTAATTCCCCATCTGCACAAAATATATTATTATTTGTATTAATTGTGCATTGTACAAATAAAGTGTAAACCATTATACGATTTCTTCCAATTTTGTGTTTGTATTTGAAGCTGTTACAAAAATAAGGTTCTTGTTACACTATGACATTATTAATTTGTCAAGCTCGGCTCTCAAGCTGTCACGAATCACGATTCACGATAAATATTGTGAGCCGACCCTAAACTGCCTTTCATCACGGAAACCTGTTAATTTCGCGTATCTTGATGAACGTTGTATTTGTTTACAGAGACGTTTATGTTGTTACTAAATTACTGATTTACTATACATTTAACTGAGTAGGAAGTTTATAATGTACATTATTTATGTTATGGGTAAGTACTTAGTATTTCGTGGCCGTGTTTCGACAAAATTCATAGTAAATTAAAGCTGGGGCCTAATAATGGTGCAATAACCTTACTCGGAGATGCTCGTTCAGTATTTTTTCATACTAGTTTTAAGGTGGGTTTAGACACTTTAGACACTTTATTTTTTTTGGAAATTTAAGATATTTTAAATAAATAATAACAAATTTTCCGGAGATAAATGTTATATTTTCGAAAACAATCATAGTACAGATTGCAATGTTAAGTGTTTATTATTGGAATTTGTAATTGCATTTTTTACGGTAAACTCACAATATAATTTAAGACAATTTAACCCAAAGTACGATACCTACAATACAAATTAATATCTGTTATTTAATAAATAAATACCATGACATAACTATAAGAACGCAATGGCAAACTTGTACAAGACTCATATATTCTTCTATGACAACCATTTTATTAAACACATGTGAATAAAGTGAATTAAATATAAATAAATAAACTCTAAAGTTACGTGTATCAATTACATAGATTTATATTCAGACTATAAAATAGATCTATTTTTGATTATAAAAATTCTCTGCGGTTTTTTTAAACTAACATAATTTAAGACTTCATTAATTTATTGTTAATAATTAATACGTAAATCCTGCTTAGTTAATATTCAAAGCTATGTTAACATTACAAATGAATGTAAAAGAGGTTGTTAAACCAGTCTTGATTTGTGATCATCAGGTCTTCTGGGACCGCCGGATGGCTCGCATTATCCGGTTCCTATGGGACACAGGAGCTCTGGGTAGCTTCAGGGAGATTCCATCCTCTACGGAGGACAGCTTTTCCTGTGGGCACATAAAATATAGAATTAAGTAAAGTACGGCTTAGGACGGATTAGGATATGGATATTGTGAGTTAGTATCGATACATTATGTAAAATTTTATTGAGTAGAAACAAATGTTCGTAACATGTAAATTCATGTTTTTCTCAAACCAATAATGATTTCCATCGAATTTCGGCCATTGGACAAAACACTCGTAAGTATAATAAAACAAGATGTTATGAATATCTTTTTGTCTCTCTTCTTTCATGACTGGAAACATCAATGGTGCCTTTGGTGTTGCTGATGACCATGGCCGGCGATGGCCACTTACCATCCGGTGGATCGTCAGCTCATTTGTCAACTATGTACATAAAAAGATAACGACAATATCTATTACACCTTAACAAACTTGTTGTTGTCAAATCCTTATCTTTTCATATGAATAATATGTCATTTGGTTACATTAAAGCATACAAAAAAATTATTAACCAACAAAAATTATTTGTGGCTTACAAATATACACTATAACTGTAAAAATATACAAAGCCTTCATGACTCACGTACCTAGGTATGCAATAACAAAGGAAATCTGTTTTGAAATGAAAAGATTGGTAATTAAGTAAAGAAAACAATACGTTTTGTCGAATGCAGTAGGAGATACTCGTTACTACAAGTATATTGTATATTGTTTAAAATGTTAATAAAATTGTATTACCTATGTAAAAATAACATCCATCATTGGCATCATTATCTTCATCTTTACTACACTACTACTCTACAGCATTTACTTTAAATAAATCATTAGATCGGGTTTACTGATAACTATAGGTATAAAATTATTAATTGATTATATATTATCTTTTATACTTTTCTCTTTACAACGACGTATTCAGATAACTGTAATATTGAGTATGCATTATGTCTCGTTTTTCCTCAACAAAATTTTTAAATAAATTCGTCTGCCACTATACTGGATGGATGGCCGTCATTAAGTTTCCGACGCAAAGAAGTGATATATTGATAGAAAGCTATTTATATCTCCGTTGATAAAACCCTGGAACGTTTTGGAGACATGTGACTAATTTGTTGATATTACTCTTTTCTAACTCTTTTAAATTTAAAACAGGTAAAAAATTAGCTTTTACCTGCGAGTTCGCGAGTTTACGATATTTTTGTTGAGTATGGAGGTTTTGTACTCAATATGTGTGTGTGAATTCGGAATTTTAATTAGACTTTTATATATGTGATAACTACCGACAGACAACAAGTTGGTTCTTGCCTCATTATAGCGATTTCACGTCAGAGAAGGAGACGGAAATATATAACTCAATTATTATTTTACGCTCCATCTCTTTCCTCCATAAATCTATGTTTGCTACGCTGGCTAGTAAACAAACACTTTTAATACAAAAAATTGGTAAGCAAAAAATTGGTATAACCGCTTTCCCAGAATAAAAACTGCTTGCAACTGCGTTGTTCGCTCATTGATACATAAGTAGGAATGCGTAATGAGAATCAGAAACAGAGTAGAAAATTATGCATACCCATTTCAGCTGTAAATAGAATAGCGAACACGCAAACTAGCAGTAAAATGAAATGTTTTGTGGTTTTTTTCACATAATTCATTACACTATTTTATTGAAAGCTAGAACAAAGCATTGCAACCATCGCTATTTTTTTCTTCGTGATTGTGTTCAAGCATTCACGCTTTGCATGGAGGAAAATTATAATGGACGTCACACGAGCCAGTCCTAGCATTTAAAAAATTGTATAAAAATTGCTTATTTACATTGCTATTTTATATTTTTAAGTTATCTACAAAAAATTAAAATGTGTGCAATTCACACGTAGTAGAAGTGAAACCTTCAAAAATTTTGTTTTCAAGATACCTATAATGAGACGAATGTAAAATTTCGGGAAGATGATAATTGTAGGTTTTAGTAATGATCTCTCATCCCTCAACTCATCTCTCAACTCACCTCTCAACTCACCTCTCAACTCACCTCACCTCTCATCTCACCTCTCAACTCACCTCTCAACTCACCTCTCAACTCACCTCTCAACTCACCTCTCAACTCACCTCACCTCTCAACTCACCTCTTAACTCATCTCTCAAATCATCTCTCATTTTTCAAAAAAAATTCAAGTCAGTCTCCACTCATTTCTAGTCTCCACTGGACAGTTTCGTTTCATAAAATTTCAAGTCACCCCCGTACTAAAGAAGTTTTCACTTAAAAAAAATATACTTTTACTAATATCTATAATTTTTAGGGTTCCTACTTCCTAAGTAATTTATTTTAGTTACGTCGCGTAGGCTTCAATCGTCACTAAGTTCTAAAAGAAATGTTTTGAAACGATGGACGGAATAGACAAATTTTGTTATAGGAGCTAAATAAATTTGAATGGTCTTTGTTCTAAAATATTGAGTTTCGGAACATTGTACGGAATAAATCTTTTCATTAAAATCGTTTTCTTTCAGTGATATACGAGACATTCTAAATTAGATGCGATAGTATAAATTATATCGAGATATATGGAGACAGATTTAAGTAAAAATAGAGGAGATTGGATTGTAATGGCCAGTTTAACATCATGGAGTCGAAGCTATTTCTATTGCCAAGATGAATGGTTTGGTCGTAATTATTTGTTTAGAGACAAAATTAATATCAATATAGTATCTATCTGGTGACGTTAGATTTAATGCCTAGATGACAATGGTTTATCAAATGGTTATGTGGGGAACATTAGGGTTAAGATAAAATCTAATAACTTCTCAGTTAACGGCAAACGAGCTTGCAGAGCCACTATCAACAATTCATCACAATTTTTTATATATTTTTATTATATTTTTTTTATAATTAAGTGTATATTTTATAATTACTGACTCTTAATCATTTTTGAATTTTTTTTTTTCTAAATAAATATTTAGTTAAACGGGTTATATTTATACCTAACCTATGCATTATAATTTTATTATAACACGGAAGTATTTTTTCTTTTAAATATATAATAATTAAAATTGCACGCTATTTGATTATAAGGCCTAGTTTCGTTTTGTAACTTTGCGTTACATGTAATTTTGTGTAAATAAATAAATAAATAAACGGCCGTCCATGGACATCTGTGAGAAACCTTGAATAGGATTCTAGGAGGGAATGCAGTAAATCAGTGTGGGTCCTGTTAATAAGAATATCAGATATTATTGTTATGTAGTGTGAAATAGGACTGTGGAAGTTCGGACTGCACGGTACATATTTGTACACGAATTGGGTAATCTGTAATGTTTGTACAAGCTTAGAAAATAAGTTAATAAATAAATTTTAGTAAATGATCGTCCAGTAAGTAATCGTCTCACCCAAAGTTGGTCACAGATGCGTTGCTACCTCTGAGGACAGATGGTCGCCTCTTTTAGAAGTGTGGGCGGCAACAAACACCCTTGCATTTACGTGTTTAGAATTTGCAATCAGCTATCAATAAAAGTCCCCAACTTATTGGACGTGAACTCAATACATCACCTAGACTATTCGACACGGGGCATTAGGATATTGTGATGAAACAGAGACCATTTCCTTGGCAGCCTTCCTGCAGCAGGCCGGGATCATGTCGCAGCACGGCTGGTGCACGCAGTCCGGGATCGCCTCGTACGGGATGTAACTGTCCGCTATGATCCGCGCGAGGCACTTCGGGATCATGATACATGGAGGCTCATGACGACACACCAATTTAGTTTTCGGCCGCACCTGCGTGCCGACCGTACCTTTAGCCGTCAGAACTACGAACTTTCTTGAACATAACGGCACTTCGGTACATTTAGGCTTGTGCTCGCAGAGTTTACCCTGCCTAGTGTCCTGTGGTTGTGTCTCGCCGTCTACTCGTTCTTCTATCAGACACTGAGGTAGTCGTTCACACATCGGCACATGTACGCACGAGTTATCCAACTTCGGATCGTACTTCGCTTTGTAGCAACCGTACACGACTTCGCACGGTGGATCGTGATTACAAATGCTCTGAACGTGTTTTTCCGTTTTTATCTGCATTGCCTGCTGCACATCTATGCTTGGCGGATGATACTGGCTCGCCTGTTCGCAGTTTTTGGGTTTTTTCATTTTCCGACAGATGTGGTAAAAGCTCGACTTCTTATCTTGCGTCACAGGCCACAGGTTCCCTTGAACAAGAGGCCGGTCAGTCGTGGGTAAATTAAGACACCCGTTGATTAAAATGCAAGGCGGATTGTGAATGCATAATATCTCTCCATTGTATTTCTCTTCAACCGTCCTGGTGATATCATCGTGCGGTTCCTGGCAAGGCTTGCTCACGTCCTCGGGTTTTGTCAACAACTTTTGAGAGTTCTTTGAAGCATCTGTTTGTTTACGCTTTTTGTTTGAATAACATTTACATTGGACACTTTGTGGAGGATTTTTTCCACTTTGTGCACCACTTTTTCGGGGAGGAGCTTTCGTCGCACTTTCCTTACTTATGTCATCTGTTTGCAGCATGCAACTTTTGCAGTCGGGAATATAATCATTTGGCTTATTGTAAGTATTTTCTCCTGGTTTCCCTTCGTAGTGTTTACAGTTTTCAGGAGAACAGGGAGCCTTTTGTTGTGGTGTCGAGGAAGGAAGAGGATTTCTTCCATCTTCTGTGCAGTAACAAGGTTTTGATGCATCGTCCTTGTCTGATTGTCGTTTCCCTCGTATTTTTTCAAAAAGATATTCCCAAAAACCAGAAGATGTCGATGGAATATTACTTTGGTCACTGTCTCGGGCTAAGCCGGCGGCGTTCATTACTTGGCAATATGGACTAGAAAATACATGATAAGGCGAATTATTATCTCGCTTCGAAGGATATTGTTGTACGCGGTTCCTTATCAACTCCTTTTCATACTTAATATACTCCTTTCTCATCTCCTTTTGAAATCTGTCTATGAAGTTTCGCCGCCGATTGCCATGCTTACGTTGATTTTTGTTTTCCATTTCAGATTCAGACGAAGTGAGTTCATAGCTCGTGTTGGAGTCCAGTTTTCTCATAGCCTTATGGACGTGTTGTGATAACGGCGCTCGATCGTTTGCATGTCCATATGAAACTGGTCCCCCTTGTATGTTGTCAACGGCATAAACTGGTTGCACTACATAGCTCTGTCGGCATCTATTGAGTTTTTTTATTCTTCTACGCTCACAATCCGGACAAAATGTTTTACCGTTGTTTAAATTGTCCTGTGTAACATCCTTGACACTCGAAATGTGCTTTGTACAATTATTAGACCGTTTTAAAATGTTTGAAAAACATGGGATTGGCTTAGGTTCAGGGTTTTTAGGATGATGTGTTTCTGGATGTAAATCATCTCCTCTGCCACGCGATGTAGTAGATTCATTCTTATGAACTTTTTTGCTTTTAGGGTTGGTAACATTATGGTCACGTACGGGTATATCATCATATATCGTTAAATTAGGCATGTGCTTTTGTTTCTCGGATCTACATGTAATTTGACTGGCTTTTCTCTTAGCTTTAGTATCTGATTCGGTGTGTCTATTAAGAAGGCTATGCTTACCGCCCTTAGCTGATAGACGTGGTGCTATTTGGGTTTCATCAAAGTCGGAACTGTCAGAATGTTTCTCAATACTTCCTTGTTTGTAATGAACTAGAAATTTGTCAATACAGTTATCCATCCTTTTTACATTAAAATGTAGTTTTGCGCCAAAATGGGCTCTTCAGTTTTTTAAATATAACCATGGCTTTGCTGTTGATTTTTAATAAATTTACATTTTATAAATTTTGTATTGATTTTATTGACGTATAATTTTATGACACTTAAGACATTACGACTTTATTAGATTAATCTTTTTCATATTTACTTCTTGTGACAGCATAAAACTTCTTTCGTCAATATACTTGACCATAAATTATTATTGGATTAGTAAACTTTTTATAATTATCTCGTGTACTCTATTACATACTGGATAGGTAGATACCTTAATATGAAAATTATGAAAGAATTATCCGATTTAATATTTTCATAATACGAGTACCTATGTGGATTTGATTTGTCAAACCGATAATCAAATATAAATAATATGATTAAAAGTGATAGATGGCGTGGCGTCACTATTGCAATTATTAACAAAGCCTGAATTTTAAGCAGAATGTATCTATTTGTCTTGTCTTAAAACATCATCCATCTTGAGTTAAAAATAACCTATACTGTATTTCTTAAAAAACTTTCTAGTGCAATTAATTATATTGCATCGCATTAGAAGCTTCAAAAGTGATTAAATGTTACATTATCATAAGTCATCACATTAAGAATTTCATCGGCCTACACACTCAAACATTTGCAGCTGATGTTCAACACGAATAACCATAACTTTAAACCATAATTACCTACCATTATCTTATTTCTACCAAACAGATTAATCTAAGCTGGCTTGTTACAAAACTTACGTAGGTTTTCCTACTCTATGTCGTTAACCTACTCTGTACCTTTGTATCGAACCAGCGAGTGCTCGAGGCATTGTTTAAATAGTTCTAATTATAAAATTTAAAAATGGAACTAAAGCATTTCGGCGCCATTGTCGTTTGGCGCGAACGGTTCTGGCGTCACGGGGAGCGTGGGGTTAAAACAATAAGGAGCCTGTGGGTTAGTATTATTATTGAAATTAATATACCGATTGCAGAGTAATGCATAGGCCTAAGCGTATAAGACTAAAGGGTTATTTTGCGATGATAGATTTAATAATATTTATTTTTATTGTTAAATGAAAATAAATTTAGAATACATTATTTCGGAACGGCTGTGTAATGTAAATCCAAATTTCATTATCAAAATTGTTGTTGTGAATGGCGTTGGTTCAATATATTCATTGTCTTTATTATGTTAACAAGGATCTACTTCAGGATGCCGTAGTGCGTACTTTGTGGTCATCAATAATGATTTTACAACTACTTTTAAGTGAGTAATTATGAAGATACAAGTTAAATTTTGTTTTCAATATAACGCCTAACTTTGTTAACTCTAAAAGAAAAGCTAAAAAGCAGGAAAGTTAAGGCAGGAATTAAGTAAAGGCATTTATGTAATTTTAATTTGTTTTATTTTTAACGGCAATTCGGCTTTTTAACTTACTTAATTTCACCAATTTTGCAGAAACTTAGTCAAACTCTTTTTATACGATAATTTTATGTAAACACTTTAAAAAAGTAAATAAATTGAACTGACATACGTAAATCGCTGCATTAGCGTCGGTTTGAGCGAAGGTAGGTCGGTAGAGGTAGGTAGGTAATAATGAATCGGGAAAGGGTTCGGCATAATGCGATAGGGGTGCAGCCCTTGTAATCATAGGTGATCTGACGCTCGCTGGCTCTGGCGTTTGGAGATCTGTAGTCAAATCGAAAAACCTGAAGAATTAAATGAGTAGCATAGCACATTACTATGGACCGTCGCGTGTTCAGACTTCCGACAAAAATCACAAAGGGTAATTTTTTCCAATTATTTCTTTCTGTTTTTTTTTCTTGGCCAACAGCGTTGGTAACGTCTATCTATACCACTTATCATCACGTGGTTCATCTGTCCGTTTGTTGACTAAATAGTCTAATATATAAATAATTTTTAAATATAAAAAAATCATGGTGGTAGGATTATTTTAATATTTTGATTACATTTTTTGTACAGAACCCAATGTAAAATTTGTTGGGTGGGTTTTGCTTATATTCGAATGAATTGTTTTGGAACTGGGCTTCGTCCATTTTGGTTGCATTTAACAACTGGTTTTTATTTTGAAGGTCATTTCAGTTAGTTCACTTTTAGCTCATATAGTTAATTACTACGAGTATAATACTACAAAACGAAGGTAAATACTAAATATTATGAAATGGGTAAAAAAACGTAGAACGAAAGTTAAGAATTCATGTGTACTTAATTTTGCTAGGTTATAATTATGTCAACCGTCGTTACAGGTTAGGTCGAATCCGCCTTAATTTATGTTAAATTAGTACATTGTTAAATGAATGATAAATTACATTAGATTTAGCGAGAGTGATACCCTGGTGATTTAATGATGAATAGCCCAAGGGGATTGGTGTCCAAAGCCAAACTTGCACGTTTTAATTTCGAATTATGTGCGTATTAGAAGTTAGTTGTTTCGGTTAAGAATAACATGATGAATGATCACCAAAACCTTTGGTTTCAGGAGGTTTATTATAGAAAATAATTGATCATGATCACGTTTAACTGCAAATTTCAATTTTTTTTACACAAATAAGTTAATGCTTGACCACAATCCCACCTGATGGTAAGTGGAGATAAAAGCCCATTCACTCTTTTTTTGATTGGACTAAAGAGGGGTTATAACGTTTTAAAAATCATTTCCAAACGGCATAGCGATAGGCCGGCCTTCACACCGTAGCGAACCCTCAAGCTACACCGCAGTACATACTAGCGACGCCATATGAGTCAGATACAGTCGCCACATGTGCACCGCTACATGTTTTGAACGCCAGATTTTACAATTGAACTTTTTGTACCACCCCGCAACGGTCGAATACAAAGCGTAAACAACTGTATGGGTTCGTGACGTTATGTTGAAACACTTTATATCGTTTACTGATTTTTTTACACGGATTAAGTTAGTGCTTGACAACAATGGTGGTAAGTGGTGATGAAGTTCAAGATGAAGTTCAAGATGTAAAACTAACTTAGTAAAAACCTATTCAATATTCTCTTGAAAACACCTGTATTTTAGGTGGACGGAATCACCCACGCAGGTAAGCTATTATAGTACTACCAGCGTGTTCCACTAGCGTAATAGAAAACTTTTCTGATGAGAATCAGACATCAGTATTTTTGTGTTGAGGTTGACGTTGATGCGATCTTTACATATCATTATCTTCAAATTGTGGTATGTGAAAAGTGGAAAATCTACTTTATCGATGGACCGAATTTCCCTAATGCATTGTTTTTGTGGCCTCAAACCATCTTCGGATTATTGCCTTTCAAATGAAACCATTTTGAGGCATATCGGTTGGATGGTTTCAGAGTCTATAAAGGACATCCGTACAATTTTTTTTGTGCTATATTATTAGATTAGTTAGTTGTTTTAGAATCTTAGAAGTTTGTCAGAGAATCAGTAAGGCGAGCCCCCGCTTTCTTTTAGCCGGTAACGCATCGGTAATTTACTTGGTGTTAATGATGTCTCTATAGACGACGCATGTATGTAAATCACGGAACACAGATGTAAATGTATGTTCCTCATTATTCAATAAACTTTCCAATCGGATAAAGCAACAGTCTGTATCTTATCGACACAGAATAAATATTTTTTTAGTATTAATTTTGTCTTATTTGTCACATTCTACCCCACCTTACCCTACAAAGATAAGAGTGTTTTCAAATAAGATTAAAATTGTTTCAATCTTAATATACAGGGTGTCCCGTAAGTAGCGGATCAACCGAAGATGGCAGATAGCTTGAAGGTTGACCTATTATATGTCAAAAAATTACCTTAGTAAAAGTGTCACCGTTTTCGAGATATTGACCATTCTTTAAAATTTAGAAAATTCGGCTCCTTTACCCTACTTTTTCCTGTTGAGTCCACAAATGAGCAGGTATTTTGATATATTTTTTTCCTAGAGCTCTCAGATAGTTGCTTTATAATTATCAGTATGTAATATTGTTGAAATTATTAGGGAACGCTGAGAAAATAGCGTCTACTTTGGATATTTTTGTTTTTGATTTTCTTCGACACAACTTTGATGCGAGGTGGTTGAAAAAAAATGTACTGGGCAAGTATGCCCCGGTACTTTAAAAACTTGTCTGTTTAATGTAGATTTTAAAAAGGTACAATACAGGCTACTTGGATAGGGAAAATTTTCAAGTAAAAGCCATTTCAGTGTCAAAGAGGTGAATTTAAATCAAAAGTTATTTTATTTTTTACTGTTATGAGATGAAGTTTTTCATTGGTTTTTGCTTAATATTACGTTACGTTAAATTAATGCTCTAATAAATATTTAAAATAATGATTATTTTGCGATATTTCAACTTTTAAAAGAAATTTCAAATTACCTAAGAATTACTTGAAAAATATTGTTTCTTCAAAAATACTGCTATTATTTACTATTTTTTAATACTAGATGATCAGCAAACCTTGTCAATTATTGCTTTAAGATTATTTTTGTATGATGAAATAAACAAAAATAATTATTTTACTTACATTTTTTCTCATTCTTTGTTTTTTGTTGAATATTCGTACAAAAATAATCTTAAAACAATAATTTACAAGGCTTCCTGATCATCTAGTATTAAAAAAACAGTAAATCATAGCATTATTTTTGAAATAAACAATATTTTTCAAGTAATTGGTAATTTCTTTACTAGGTTGGAATATCGGAAAATAATCATTATTTTCAATATTTATTAGAGCAATAATTTAACGTCACGTAATATTATGCAAAAAACCATTGAAAAACTTCATCCCATAACAGTAAACAGTAAAATAACTTTTGATTCAAATTCACCCCTTTATCACTAAAATGGCTTTTACTTGAAAATTTTCCCTATCAAAGTAGCCTGTATTGTACCTTTTTAAAATCTGCACTAAACAGACAAGTTTTTAAAATACCGGGGCATACTTGCCCAGTACATTTTTTTTCAACCACCTCGCATCAAAGTTGTGTCGAAGAAAATCAAAAACAAAAATATCCAAAGTAGACGCTATTTTCTCAGCGTTCCCTAATAATTTCAACAATATTACATACTGGTAATTATAAAGCAACTATCTGAGAGCTCTAGGAAAAAAAATATCAAAATACCTCCTCATTTGTGGACTCAACAGGAAAAAGTAGGGTAAAGGAGCCGAATTTTCTAAATTTTAAAGAATGGTCAATATCTCGAAAACAGTGTAACTTTTATTAAGGTAATTTTTTGACATATGATAGGTCAACCTTCAAGCTATCTGCCACCTTCGGTTGATCCACTACTTACGGGACACCCTGTATATAAATTACGTGTCACGTTGTTTGTCCGAGATGGACTCCAAAACTACTGAACCGATTTTAATCAAATTGCACACCGTGTGTAGTTTGATCCAACTTGAAAGATAGGATAGCTTACATCTCAAAATAATAAAAAAAACTTTTGACAGAACTAAGTCTGTCCGGGCAGCTAGTATATTATATGTAAACAGTAGAACATAGAACCTCCTCCTTTTTAGGGTTCCGAAGAAAAATCGGAACCCTTATAATTTCATCTCCGTCCGGCTGTCTTTTAGAAGCAAAGCGCCAAGATCATTAGTGCTAGAAAGCTGTAATTTGGCATGGATAAAATATTTATCAAAACTCCAGAATTCTAGAATAAAATATTGAAAAACATTTTTTTTCAGATAACGGTAATTTACGGTAACGTCAGGATGAATTTTTTATTCATCGCGTTCCCTATAGTGTAGGGTATCGTTGAAAAGGTCTTTCAAAAATATTATGGGTATTCTAAGACCATTTTTGGAATTAGGGGTTCGTTTGCGAAATATTCGGCTTTAAAATGCTAATTTTGGTTAGAGTCAAGTGTTCCCTCCTTTCCGGCTAAATGGTTGGAGTTGGACAAGTGAAAAATTCTCAAAAATAGGTTATACCTATGATGAATTTACAAGGAAAACCATCACGGCTATGTTAGCATAAGTACCTAATAGTCGATAAAATTGTGCGTGGCCTGACACGCACTTGCCCGGTTTTTTGAAGTCGGTTAAAATTAAAAAACACTGATATGTCAAAAAAACCTATTATACTGAATGAATTTTAAAAACTAACTGAACGCACCAAAGCCGCGCAGCCGGTTTTCAAGCAATTCCGAACTTTCGTGCTTTCGAAATAACGACCCAGTTTTTTCGTTAACAAATTTCAACAAGTTTGCAGTGCCGCCATCATTTGATACTAAACTGACAGGAATTATTATCGCAAGATCTTACGACTTGTCCAACTCGAAGATGGTAACAGTACTTACCACTTGAAATACTGATACAACTACTTTGTTTCTTTAGGTACCTTTAAATTGCGTCGCCGTCACATGAAGCAACTCATAATTTTGTGACCGAACTTCACTTTGCAAGTTCGTTTGATCATCAATTATTAACTTATTTTCTTTAGTACTTTTCCTACTGTACTTTATTTTAATATCGTAATCTGACTCTTAACTTCAAATATCAACCAGTGGTCTGCCTCTAACAGGACAGGACTACCGAACTATAAGATCATTATTAGATATTACTTAAAATCTTTAGGTCGCTGCATACGTAACGTGGACTGGACGAGGGCGTGCCCCGCTCCCGTCCCGTCCGTGCCTCCGTTGCGTATGGGCTATCGTTAACATTTTCTATGAAACGATGTTTCCTAAACTTCACGTCCCGTCCCGTCCCCGTCCCGTCCACGTTACGTATGCATCGACCTTTATTATCTACTTTTGAAGCCTGCCTAACTCGCTAACTTCTTGCTTGTAGCCGCCAAACGTCACGTCGTGTTGCGAGTGGGAGAGTTCCGTGAGAGTTCTCTTTCTTCTCACATCCTTTTTTTCTTTATCCTCTTGAAATGTTACTGGTGGCTTTTCTCCTCGTTTGCCGCCTCTTTACATAAAAAAATACAAGTGGTAGACGAGGTTTAACCTGTTATTATTTATGTGCAAAGTCATGCTTCATAATAAAGTAAATTGAGTATCATAGAACTACCGAACTAATTGTAATAATTTATTATAACAAATCTGGTAGTAGCATTTATTCGAAAATTAATTCTTATACTGTAATTTACTAGTCATTACTTATTATTTTATTTAAATAAATGTAAAAGATAGTCTGTGTTTGAAATTTGGCACTAATGATTTCTTTATTTTCTGTAATAAAATTTGAATTGATAATATTGTTTCTAAGAACCAGGTCCGAATGAAATTCCTGAACACTTTTGTTCATAATATAATAATGTATTCCTATTAATTATGAAAAGTGTAGGTTGCATCTACGACATCGTTTCTATTAACCCCGAAAGGTCTTTCGCATCTCCTATTATTTCTCGAAGAAGGAAGCTAGTTCTTCCTTTTCATTGTGTTTTCTCGGCTGAGCCTTTCCATGCTCGCTACTCTGTCTAGCGAAGCTGCAAAAGCCGCTACTGCCAAATCAACTGTAATTCGAATAAACTTTTCTTTCCTCAATTCCACAACAAATGAATCTTTCCGCAAACAATCCGACTTTAATACTTACGTCGACTTATAAATTTGCCGTCGTGCAATTTTGCGGCAATCGCGTAATTACGGCGAAAAATACAATACCAAATTCAAACATCGGAACGTCAATCGGGGATTTAATTTGATTGGAGAATCCCCGCGGGATGTGCCATGGCTTCCCGAATTAGGGGAAATCGGGAAAATAAAAATTGCATCACACATGTTTATGACACCATTTTAATTTGAGCTGTCCCGTCCCGCGAACTTCATTCAAATGTTTGGTTATTTTGGGTGAATGTGAGTGATGAGGGAGGTCGTGTTATAGTGGCTGATGTTATAGGGGATGTGTGGGCTAACCAATCATGGGCCACAGTCGTTTCTGATAGAGAAGGGCGATTTGGCAAGGCTCGTGTGAGGGTGCGTCAGACACTTTTTGCGTAATGTGGGTGGGTCTTACATGCACGCGGTTTTTATTTCCATTGTATTATGATAATACCTCCTCAGGTAGAGTTTTATTACAGTGAATATAGTCCAAAACGTTTTGTGTTCATTATGCTTAAAATACATTAAAATATAAAACAGGTAGGTACAATATTTAAGATAGATAGATAGCTGTGTTTTAAAATGAAAATAACTATGTTGCAAAGTACGCGGGCGTATGATGCGTTACCATTTAGTCTGTTGTTATTAAAGTTCTTCCAAAGAACTTTCATAATTAAACACACACAATACATACATACTCCCGCATTAAAATGATAAGAAGCTGTGTCGCGGAGTGGCATTTGTATTCATTGGACAATACCTGTCACATTTTCCGGGAATCGAATCCAGAACCACAAGTACGGCTCTACAAACCATTCAACAGGTTTTCAAGACACCTTTAAACCCATGAGAATTATTTCAACACGTAACAAAACTGCCTACAAGCGTCTAATCTCATTATGCAAGGTAATTTACATACCTATCGTTTATAAGTACAATACAATTGCGAATCAAACGCCTTGAGAACTAGTGACGACAACGTGCAGGGTTTGCAATGCGTGAATATATTTGAATATTTTTATTCAGGTAACAAACAATTCGTCTAGTAACAGAGATACGACATTTGGCTGCGATTTTGCGATTTTAATTGGTAAAAATGTAAGTTATTGGTTTTTTGCAATCTCCAATTCGTTGGACCATAATTTAAATTGAAAGCATATCCGAGATTTTTAATACTCACGCCCCAAGTCAGAGTCACTAACGGTTACTTAAATAGCTCTTTAGTACATAATTTGTATGGTGATTCTTTATTAAGGAGCGATTAAAGTAACCGTTAGTGACGCTGAGTTGGGGCGTCAGTGACTTATGAGGCAGACTTTACACATCTTTGAAAACATTACGGAGAACCACAGAAGAAAATAATAGTAGGAACATATGGAGAACTCTAAATAACTTTCTCTTTTTTTTGTATGGATGTTAGTTTCTCTTTCACGCAAAAACTACTGAACGGATTTTCATGAAATTTAGCACATTGATAGATCATGATCTAAAATAAGATATAGGGTACTTATTATTCCGGAAACGTGGGCAAAGCCGTGGTCAGAGTGCTAGTAACAAAATATTTATAAAATCTTACGAATTCGAACTCTAACCTGTGCAGAAGACTAACTTTAAAACCACTCAGTCATCAACACTTGACGAATAAAAACAGCTTGTAAATGAATATACTATAAGTTACGAAATAACTATTATCTACTGCACTTTTAAACGTTCACAATTCCATTAAGCTTGTCCTTAGATAGTTATCAGCGATTATAACTTAATTCTTTAATAATAGCTCAAGCTAAGAACAAATTCCCACGGCCTCTGTCTTTTAATGATCATAAAAACTGCCAGTATTGTTCGCTATGTTACATATTATTATGACATTCATTTTATTATCTGCATAAATGAAATTGTCAATGGTTACTACGAAACAAGTCAATGTTTTCATGCATAATAATTTAACCCGGTGTTATTCGGTAGTTATTTCATAGACTTCTTATGATATAGGTAACGAAATTTGATATTGAAAAGATCTTTTGAATAAGATCTTTTTATTTTAATAAAAATAGCGTTTGGGATAAGTATTAAATGTTGAAACAGGTCAACTAAACGATAAGCAAAATTCATTTAAAAAGTCGCAAACGTGTTACGACCCTAACCTGCCAGTACTTCACCAACGACAAACAACCAATGACCAATGTGCAACATACCCTAAATTTTTCCCACGTTTCGAGAACAGTATGCAAATACCTCGTTTGTGGAGACCCGCCCGGAAGCTGGGACAATCAGCAAGACTTCGTATTCTAAGACCATTTGAATGACAAAGAGAAGGTCTAACTCGTATTATGCCTAGGGTCTTAAGATCGATTTTCGTTAAGCTGCGTGCCGTCATGAGATTTAAAGGTACGCATAGTTATCGCTTTTTCCTAATCTAAATGGATAAAGATTTGCCGTCCGGTTTGGCAACTGCTTCCGTTCAGTGCTTGGAAGTAAGCGTATTGTCATACAGATTTTGCATATAGTTGATTTAAATTTGAATTTTATTAACATCATGAATTAGATGGGTTGTATTGGGTTCTCGTGAGATGTTTGCTAATCCTGTAAGCAACCTGTAGGAGACATAAGTTATGAACACATGAATATTATTACTTTTTAATAGCGGTCTACCCGCGGTTTTCCCGGATAATAAATACCCTATATCTTTATATTCTAGATGTACTCGTGTGCTAAACATGAAAATCAGTTTAGTAATTTTTACGCGAAAAAGCAAACAAACATCCACACATATCCATCCATCATCACAAACTTTTATATTTATAATATTAGTAAGAAAAATTAAGATTAGTAAGTAGGGGCTCAGAAAGGTTAGTGGTCACTAAACTGAAATGGAGTAGCAGTGGACTATGCGTCCGCTAAGAAGAAAAGAAGAGATATTTATTGGGCTAATTAAAGTCAATGTTTCTAATTTCTAACTGAATTTTAGGTGGGATAATTGTGAATAATTTCACAGTAGATATGATCATGGTTGGTATACATAATACAGAAGTAGAAAAAGCAACCGAATTCCTAGTTTTAGTAACAGAATCAAGTCTTCAAGCAGTTCACAAGACATCTAACTGGAATAAATTAAATGACGTAACTTAAATCAGATTTTTAGAGTTCCGTGGAAAAAAACGTAACCATCATAGTTTTGTCATGTCTGTCCTTCCGTCCATATCATCACACAGAGTCGTAGAATGAAATCTTAAAAAAAATTCGAGGTACCTCCTCCACAGGTGTGGAGATGATTTGTTTTCCTCGTCTACCCAAAAGTGTGAGGCATCTTTAAAAAAGTCTTTTAAAAGGATGACGGATTTGCATGCATCATTTTGCGATTCAGGGCTCTGTTTGCGAATTATTTGGGCTTAAAGTACTTATTTTGTTTAGGGTCAAGTGTATCCCTCCGCCAGGTAAATGGTAGGTGATCGACATATGAAAAAAATCACGGCAGTAGTAGGTATATAATTATGATGAATTTACTAAAAAAAAATTAAATATCACGGCTAGGGCAGCTCAAGTTTAATGAGTTCTACAGAACTTCACAAGGCGCGTGGTCTGACACGCTCTTGGACGGTTTTTTTAAATTACGTTCCAATCCACGTAACATGAATACGATTATCTTATAAAATTAACATTAGGTATCACAGCTAAGACGATCAGATTACAACATAATACTTCTACCTATTTTTATTTCTATTTCATTTTATTAATTTACGAGTTTTATGCAAGTTCTGATTTAGGAATAAATATAATATGATTAGCAAGATTAGATGGTACTTATTATTATTCGTTACTCTGAAATTGACCTTACTCGGACTTACTTAAGTGCATAATATTGTCAGCGTTAATTGTATTTCCTTTTAGATAATTTTCTATTACCACTAATCTTCAGAGGTTTAATGTTTGCTTAATAATACCGCTAATCACATAATGATGCATTAGAATGTATAGATAAATGATACAAAGAGATAGACCATCAGAAAATAATTCAGATGTTGATAAAATTTCTGTCTCATTTTTTGCAGATAATTTGGCGTAAGAATGAGTTCTCACTCAATCTTCTAGATAGCTTGCTGTCGTTTAACACGTTCGGTGCGGTAGCGGGTTGATTATATCCGATGCTCAACTTTCCTCCGGTGCGGGGTAAAAATTACTGTGCCAAACGCTGGTGCGGGACAGATATCTTTGGTCTCCCTATGGTTATGAATGAGATGGTTAGTGTTTTAGAATTGCCTTGTTAAATAGATAATGTAAATACAAAATAAATGCATCGGGTTCTTATGACCCGATGCCGACTGAACGTAAAAAATTTACATCTAGTGCGTTTATCGGTTCTTAACGACCCGATGCCCGATGACCCTATAGCCGCACTAGATTACATACTAGTTGAGCTAGTGAGGTCTGTATGGTTAGATGAGTTTTTATGCAAATAAGAAGAATATTGTACAGTTATATTATACAGTTGTATTGTACAGTGTATGTAACACTGTCTGTGTATGTAACATGAAGCTATCCAGAAAAATGTTGTTTAAGTAATGTAACGGTGAAAAACCTAAGAAAAATTAAGTAAGCGAAGCTTCCCCAAAACAAATAATAATCGGTAAGTGGAATATATCAATGTATATACTAGCCCGTCAACTGGTCACACATTACAAATCCTACAAACTGCATTATTTTATCGCTATCGATGTCTCTTTGTCATGCTCAACACTAAAAATGTATCGACATTTTTTCTAACCAGTGCGGAGAATGGGTCGTAAAGATCCGCCAGACAATCCTTTTATTTACAAAGAAACCATTCAGTGCATCTATCTACGATTTCAGCCTTTTATTGAGTGTTTATTGCTCAATATATTGCTACAAAAAAATACACTATAATCATTATACCCATAAAGATAAATCCTCTTAAACAGATGGAAGTCAAACGGATCTTTTCGACCCAGCAACGCACCAGGAACAATTCGTGCTTCGGATATAATAGACCCCATACCGCACCAACTGAAAGTCATCAAATTTGTGTAACGCAGTGAACGTGTTAACGGTCAAAGGTGTTTTCCATAGTTCAAAGTCAAAACGAAGTCCGGATCTATTTACGGCAAAATTAAGGACCGTATTAATAAACCGATCTTAAAGATCTCTGCCATCTCAAGATTCGGTATGAGATACTGAAAAATGTCAAATCATGTGTGCTGCAAAATGACAATCTTCGGTTTCTTATTGTGGGAACTTGATAAGTTCCCTTACTTCATCTTTTGTCATTGTTATTCTATGGAGTACCTAGTACCTACATCTGAAAACATTATTCTAAGATCAGAATAGCTACTCTATGACGAGAATATGAAAATATGTAAGTACATAATATGATGATTATTATTAATGAACTCTTATTTCATTGTTTCTTGGAAATAATGTGGCTGTCTTCTACAATCTAGGTACAGTATAACGCAACCTCTTAGGTACGCCAATGACCGGAAATTCGTATAAGTCTAATAACAATAAATCACAACTTACAATTTTATATTACTTTCTAAACCGTTTATAAAATGTGTTACAACCAGACAAGTTATTTTATATCTAACACTCAAATGTCCACAAAGAAAAGATACGGACGAACCGGTTACAATTTACAAGCTTCTCTTCAATCGGATGTTGTAATCGCTGTATGGCGGGTTGATAACGGTTTTCTATTCTTTTTGTTTACTGAGAATTTGTGTTATAAAATAATTAGCAAAACTTTTCATAATTATTATCATGGTGTTTTTCTGATATCCCAGATCAAAAATAGATATGGTGATATTTTAATGACATTAAATTGTGCTTAACTTAATAATTCAATTAAAAAGTATCACTGACCAAAATGTCAGCGCGGAATTGAGTGATTTTGATGTTTAAGATTCTGAAATCAGGCAACATTAGTTGCTTACCTAAGCATGGTCGTACTTATCTAAGCATGGGCTTAGATAAGTTTCACAACTAATGTTACCTATATAAACTAGTTACAAAACTTATATTAGTGATGAAATTGTGAAAATGAAACTTATTTGTATAAGTATACTTAACAATTTGAACAGTTCCTAGCGTTTCTTTTATTAACCTAGTATGAATTTCTAGCATGGATAGCAAATAAAAATAAACGTCTTTTTAATAATATATTTATAGTAAATAAAATACACTATTATAATTTACCTATGTACCTATTTCATGGAGAAAAATCTATAAAATAATTATGTAGAAAGAAATCAATCCTAATATAATACATTTATGACATATTGTAAGAGTTTCATTTAGGTACTTCGGTATTCCTGGCAAAATTGCTCGGACAGCCAACAATCAACCAAGCCGGTTTAGGTCCCTGTAAGTAAAAAACGTATTTTTTTTATGTCGTTCTATTCTTTGTTTCACCCGCAGATGTGTTTCAAAGGTGTAATGGAACAACCCAATAACGTAACTTATAAAATGCAAATGACTCTCTTGATAATGCAAAACTGTTCTACGTAATAATAAAATAAAACTAAAAAAATAGCAGATGTGTATGAAACAAATAAAAATGAATTGTGCTTTTTTTCATCAAATTTCCCGCCATAGTTGTAATGACAGTTATTTTTTAGAAGTGAAAAAACTTAACCCTCTCCACGCCGTTTTTTCTTAGTTAGTTGGTACGTCTAGAAAAAATTGTTCGGGTTGAAATTAACTCGGCGTATGCAAATAAGATGAAATAATTCGTGCACGAAATATGGTATTAAAAACAACGACGAGGGTAGCTGGGGTTCAAACAGGATTGCAGAGATTTTTTATTACGAACGATAAGTTGCATAAAAAACATACAATGTATATTAGACATACCTACGCCTCACATGCATAAAATGTGCGTGAGTACAAATGTACTTGTCTTCAAAGTATATGACGGCGAGCGACCTCTTTGGTCTGTCATACGAGAAGTCATGAAGAAAAACCAAATGTTTAGAATAAGGAATGTGTCAATCTATTTAGAATAATACGTGTGGGACATTCTATGGGATTCGAATACTGATCACGGAGTTGTACAGATTGTTATTGATGTGAACGTTAGGAGAACTGGAAATATAATATCATGGAGCAAAGTAAAAGGAATATCATTTCATAACCAACACCGTAAATACCCCTTCTTCCACATATATATATATTTGATTATTCAAAATCGTTTATTCATTTATTTGATGATCAAGCAACCTTGTCAAAGTTGGATCACAATTATATGATTTCCCAGGGAATGAAGAGAAGAAGTGAAGACAGTGAAGAATATATCACGCGAAAAATTACATACCTAAATGTTAGTTATAAATCGCGTCGAATGACGCTGCGAAATATAATATATAGAGATACACTGAGCCACATTATGCAGGTTTTTTTTAAATCTACCACCATTTCGGAAAGGTCCATGACAATATGTAGGAGAAGATATGGCGACAGAAACATTGGGTTATACACATTACTTTATAGGTATTATGGAATTAAATAATATTACATTTTAATAGAAACTGCCAAGTTATTTTCATAACATTAGGTACGTTTCTAGCTTTTAGCTTTGTAGCTTTTCTTCAGGTATTTATCAGTATCAAATTAAAACAGTGAACGAAATTGGAACTAAAACAGTACATAACGACCTCAGATAATAAACGACAAAACAGTGACCATAAGTGGATGTAGCAATAATTACAGAAAATGACCGAAATGAAAGCACGCCTTTGAATTTCAGATCCGGTTGTATGAGATGCGTCATTATTGTTGGATATTTGATACTGGATACTCTGATTTTAACAGCTTCCTAGAATGTTTTGCAAATCAAATCAAATCGTAAAACTGAGTTTTTTATGTGTGAATATTTATTATTAAGTGTATCTTTAGTAGTTAAGAGTCCAAAAATATTTTTTTAGAATTATTGTTTGCCTGTCTGTTTGTCTGTCCGGGCATCACATGAAATCCCTTGAACGAATTTCAGTGAAAATTGGCAAGGTTGTTACTCTGGGTCATATTTTAGAATCGACCGTTTGCGAATCCGACGAAGTGCGAATAATTCAACTTTTCATCCCGGAAAATTCATAGGTTTCCCTGAGAAATAGGATGATAGTTTGTCAGGATTTTTTTAAAACAACCTATTTGCTTCAAATTTGAAACAAACATTGCCTTAATTGATGGAATATTTATTTTCCAGTTTTTCAAAACTGCAAAAAATATATTCCTCGTAGCGTTGAGCCACAAAATGATACGCCACAAGACAAGACACTCCGATGAATCATTGATTTGCAATTTTAGTGTCACGGATTTATTCCTCTTGGGTCCTAAAGAAAAAAGATTTTTTTTATTTTATTTTGTTAACTAAAAGGAGATTATTTGAGTTTTCTGATTTTGGTGTCGCTGATGTCCATGGACGACGATAGTCACTTTACCATGGTGCATCGTCAGCTCGTTTATCGGCTATTTCCACAAAAATATCGTAGATGATATTGTTTAAGTACACAGATTTGTAATTTTTTTTTGTTTTACTATGACAATCTGTTTGGATTATCAAGAACCAACAAGAAAATAAACGGCCGATTAGTCTAACAACAGTAGAATCTAAATCCGACGTGACTCACATACTGACATGTTTGCGATATTTTCCTTGTAATACGGGTTTTTCATATAAATTCTATCTCGTTTTTGTTCTTATTAGAAGTTGCAAACCAGAATACGACTCAATTACCTACGCGTAATTTCAGTCCTCTACGAGACGTCCAGTAGGTACGTGTTTTGTGTGTCTCTCTGTTCATAATTATTATTATATAATCGAATGACAATGTGCTTTAGCTACGACGATTCTGCCTGTAAAATCCCAGGTTTGATTCCCGGTTGAGGGAGACCTGATATGTTGGATTGGGCTCAAGGTTCCTATATAATCTATAGGTATACAATGACAAGTATACAATGACTGGTTTAAAGACAGTTTGTTGAATCATCATTACGTTATGGGTAAATACGCTATTTTTCCTTACAATTTTCAACTTTGTAATTACTGTTGGAAATTCCGTAATTTTTTTTCAAGTTGTATGATCACTGACTGTACCTACTTCGTAAAATTTTCAAATAAATTTTAGTTATTTTTTTAAAAACAGTACTATTTAATGTTTTTCTTAAATAGCTTTTAAACTCATATTCAAAAAACCTATATACATACATACATAAGCTTGATGACTCGGTACTAATGTATTGCGTTATTTTTTTAATAAAGGGCGTCACATAGCCATGTGACAGCTGTGAGTATTAATTATATTTTTACACACGAAACATAATTGGGGGTGCCTAAATTTAGGGCTTACGTAGCCAGTTGGCTGAAAGGTGTGAAGAAGCCATTCTAGATTGAATAATACGGGTATTCAAATTTTGTTGAGAACATTTCATTCGAAAATCGGTTTTATAAAGGAACCCGCATGAGTGAACACGAAACGAGAGTGCACACACTGGCTTCCTTTGTTTTAAATTTTAAAGCGTTATTAGAACAATAGTTTTAATTGTTATCGGCGCCCCGCGAAGAGTTCTTTGCCGGTTCTTTTATGTAAATTATTTTTCGAGCCGTACTATTGACGGGGCGATGCGGGTGTCGTCGCACGTGTACATTGGCCTTATACAATTCATATAAGAATTTTGAAATAGGAATCTGATATTTTTACTGAGCGACAGAGTGAATGGATTCGAACTTTCCTTTTTTTTCTTTTTTCAGTTCTCATGTTTAAGTGGCATAATAATCAAAATTTTACTAACAAAAAATAACCGACTTCAAAATTACTCAAAAACTACTTGTCAGATCTCTTTCTCGCACCTGCTTTCGATTAAAAAAAGAATCATCAAAATCGGTTCACCCAGTCGAAAGTTCTGAGGTAACAAACTTAAAAAAAATACAGTCGAATTGAGAACCTCCTCCTTTTTTTGAAGTAAGTTAAAAATACACGGAGCCCCAGATTTAGTGTCTAGAGAAAAGAGAAATGCTGAAGAGAAAAAAATATTGCACGATTTCTGACTATCCTGGTAGGTACCCAGTGTCGCTAATTATTATAAAAATAAGTCGAATGTCACGCCAATTTTCGTCCCTGTGACGTGTGTAACTTCATTAATTTTTGTCTGCCCCATAAGGTTCTCTCTTTTTAACTCTACCCACTATAGTATACCATGACCGTACTATGAACGTATTAGGCACGGAAAGCAGTAACGTTTTGCTCTAGTGCCCATAGAAACGGATCAATGAAATTCTATGGCCGTATCTATATCCCATTTTCGTCGATAATTTTTAGCAGCTACTTCGACGTGTTGCTACCACGGTCATTGTGTAGTTATAATGAGGAGTCCCGTCCAATCCAAAATTAGTTTTTCCTTCAACTTTATTATTGATTTACACAAATTGAACTAAATTGGGTTAAAACAATAAAACTAATTGAAACTTTAATTAATTTCCAACGATTCTCGACTAAAATGAGAATTACGATATTGTTGCAGTAATACGATTTTAACTGCATCAAATTGTTCCTTAAATTCATAATATATTTCACTTACAACTTACAAGGTACAAATACCTATGTACATAAATAGGTACGGATAAATTTAAAATAATTGGTTTGTAATTGAATTATAAATTGTAAATAATCACGCAACCTTGTAGTCCGTCTGGGGGTAATGTTACGTACATAACTACATTACATTATTTTATTGGAATTGAAGAGTAAGTGACTGCAGTGTGTGGAGAATACTCTAGCCAGTCTAGCCTCCTCGAGAGATAGACCCTTGTTCAGCCAAGCCTTGTTCTTGTGGGCCAAGACAGAGTATTTCTACTAAGGATGCCACATGGCCAGATTGAAATATCGGGACAAAAAAATATTATTAAATATTTGATGATAAAGTGTATTTTTATGTAACATATTTCTCCTTGCATAGGTACTTCATTCGATATCCTTAACAGCTGCCACAGCCTAAAATAGCCACATTATAAAGTAATAAACGCAAGAATGTTTGACAACACGGAGAGGTAAAAATTTTAAGCATAGAATCTCTAATATTTATACGTTCAGTCAGTCACATTCGAATGTGGCGTTATTCTCATTATTTAAGACGCAATAAAACCTTAATAAAAAGTCACTTCACGGGCGGTCATAAAACTACTGTTAGATCTGTTCTATTTCAGTCAAAACTTTTACTACCGGTGTCCACGGGTCCCCAAAGTTGTTGGATTATCCACAGACCTAATATGTCTTAGAAATGGCTTGACAAAAGTACCTACATTATTTATATATTTTTTAGTTCGTTTGCATTATCAAAATCCAAACTGAGAAAAAAATCCTGACCACATTTTCAAAATTAATACATACTGCTAATTTGTTCTGATAGAATAATAGATCTAAGCAGTACTTCACGTCTAAGCACAGGTTGAAGCTCTTTAAGGCACAAATTCGACCACACATGGAGTACTGCTCCCATCTTTGGGCCGGAGCCCCAGCTGGCCAAGTGGACAGATTTAACCGAATCCAACGACGAGTACATGAAAAATACGCACAATTTAAAAATTTGTAGTCTGTGGTTTGACTAATTTTATTGACAGTTAAACAGCAAAGATTTAAATGATTTTTTTACGGCTTATGATATTTCTATTCCTATGGAAGTAGCAAGGTGAAAAGAACATCTGGTAAATTTAATTATAATTTTCTATGAAGCAATCTTTTGACAAAAAATATTTATACGTATAATAAAAATGTAACGGGAACAAATCGGTACATTGCATTGAAGTATAATGTCGTAGAAGAGACATCTCGAACAAAATGTGTGTTCCCACCGGGAAGTTCTATTTTCAAAATTGAGCCCCCGTTCTCCTTTCAAAATCGAACGAATCCATTGGAAATGCAGCCGCCCGGCGCCAATTCATTGGAACATACATTGTGTTCGCGGTGTGTACATTGTTTAATTTAGAAAATTTTTAAGTAGCTTTATTAGCCGCACGCCGAAACTTTTTATTTATTTGTTTATATCTTTTATTTTTTGGTCTGTTTATCTATGCGAGTATCATGAATATCACTGAATAGATGTAGACTACATATATGATACTTGGCGTGCTTTTTACTCTGTGGTCCACTAAGCTTGAAATTATTCAGTTCCCAAAGTAAACCTTATATAGAACAAAATTGAATAACTGAGAAGCGTCTATATGTTACTGAAACAGTTTATTTTATTGCGAGGCCTGGAGCTAACAAACATGTGTTGCCGATTACAGAGACACGATCGTAAAAAATGTCTGTTAATTTATTACAATGTGGGGAGAATGAACGGGTCAATCGCCATTGGTTCGTCAAATGTCATATTCGTATGGTATAAGAGAGTGAAGCCTGCTTGGCTATAGTTTATTTTTTTAAACGAGTGCTTGACTATAGCTCATTTTTTTAAACGATTGCTTGACTATAGTTCATTTTTTAAAACGAGAGCTTGGCTGAAAACCTACTGCGGGGATATGTGTGCGTTTAATATTATTATTTATTGGTGATGCCCAAGGTGTTACTGATGTCTATGGGCGATACTTACTACTTACCAAGTGATTTGACGTTTGTCGGTTATTTACATTAAGTTTCCTCCCATAGTACCTTGATTGTACTTTGTTCACCGCTCCAGTGATCATTGGTGAAGCGGTACGGAATAGACGAGGACTGTGGTTTGGTGAAGTATTGTGGATTGGTGAAGGATTGCAGATTGGTAAGGTTGCATTATGCATGCATGGTATCCCCGTGTGGTGTCCGGGTTCACTTTGTAGAATAGCACCACTCCCGTTCTTCCTGGGATGTCGTAAAAAGCGACTAATAGGACAAATCCAGAAGATGGGCAGCAGCATCTTTCTGTGTATGACGAATACCAGTCAGGTCTCCTGCGGTCACCAACACGCACTAGCCAAGCGTGGTGACTATTGGCTAAAACCCCCGCATGTCAGACACGAATGAGCCTCGGCCCCCAGTCCCCGGCAGCCCCGCTATTCCTAGTTACGGTAGCGGCTATGGTAACGGCGGGGCAGGGGGTGCTAAGAATCGCCGGCAGAGATCGGGCTACCAATCTAAACGACGACTTCTGCACCTGGCAACATATAACACCAGGACACTGAGGACCGACGACAAGGTAAAAGAGCTGGAAGAAGAGATAGACAAGTTAAACTGGAGTATTGTGGGTTTATCTGAAGTCCGAAGACAGGGGGAGGACACGATAATACTCAAATCCGGAAACTTGTTCTATCACCGGGAGGGCGAACACCTGTCCCAGGGTGGTGTCGGGTTTCTCGTTCACAAGTCCCTCGTCAACAACATTGTGCAAGTTGGGAGCGTGTCGGCCAGGGTAGCGTACCTTACACTCAGAATATCCAAACGGTATTCGTTGAAGGTTGTACAGGTATATGCGCCGACTTCGACACATCCCGACGATGAGGTTGAGGTTATGTATGAGGACATAAGTAGAGCCATACATACCTCTAAAGCTCACTTCAATGTTGTGATGGGGGACTTCAACGCGAGACTGGGCACGCAGAGCGGCGCCGAGACGAAAGTGGGTCCCTACGGAATTGGACGACGGAACCACCGAGGACACTTGCTGGCCAACTTTTTGGAGAAGGAAGATCTCTTTATGATGAACTCCTTCTTCAGAAAGAAGCCACAACGCAAGTGGACTTGGATAAGTCCTGATGGTTCCACGAAAAGCGAGATAGACTTCATTCTGGCAGACAAACGGCACATATTTAATGATGTCTCTGTGATCAGCAGGTTCAAAACCGGGAGCGATCACCGACTTGTAAGAGGCACATTAAATATCGATCTGAAGCTGGAACGGTCACGCCTGATGAAGTCTACGCTTCGCCCAACATCCGTCCAAATCCAGGGATCTGAAAACTTTCAACTTGAGCTGCAAAATCGTTTTGCGTGCCTAGAATCGTGCACGTCAGTGGACGAGTTTAACACCAGGATGGTAACAACTGTCCACGAGGTAGGGTCGAAGTATTTCAAGACCCACCCTAGTGGTAGATCTCAGGCTCTCTCAGAACAAACTCTCGGTCTTATGAGGGATCGACGAGAACTATGTGTGCAGTCTCCAACCTCTATGAGGGAATACCGACGGCTCAATGAACAGATCTCCAAGTGCAGGCGACGCGATTTGCGAAAACACAACGCAAATCGTGTAAAAAACACAATTGAGCGAAACCAGGGCTCCAAAGTGTTCGCCAGGGATCTGTCTATTGGGCAAAGTCAGCTTACGAGGTTGAAGACCGAGTCCGGCACCGTGGTTTCGTCGAAACCGGAAGTTCTGAGAGAGACTGAGAGATACTACGGACGGTTGTATACCTCCTCTCAAGCTCCACCTCCTCGCGAGGAGAGCGACAAGCGAGCTAAACTGACCCGACACTACACTGAGGATATCCCGGACGTCAGCCTGTATGAGATTAGAGAGGCTCTCAAACAGCTTAAAAACAACAAGGCACCGGGAGATGACGGAATCACAACCGAGCTACTAAGAGCTGGAGGTAAACCCCTTCTAGTGGCGCTCCAGAAACTGTTCGATTCCGTCATTAATACTGGAACTACCCCGGAAGCGTGGAGCAGAAGTGTGGTGACGCTGTTCTTCAAGAAGGGGGATAAAGCCCTTTTGAAGAACTACAGGCCCATTGCACTTCTGAGCCACGTTTATAAGCTGTTTTCGAGGGTGCTCACAAATCGCATTGCACGCAGGCTTGACGACTTCCAGCCTCCCGAACAAGCAGGATTCCGAAAAGGCTACAGCACCATAGACCATATACACACACTGCGGCGGATTATACAAAAGACCGAGGAGTATAATCTGCCGTTATGTGTTGCCTATGTGGACTATGAGAAAGCCTTTGATTCTATCGAGACCTGGGCGGTACTAAATTCTCTCCAACGGTGCCGGATCGACTACCGGTATATCGAGGTGTTGAAGTATTTATACTCATCTGCCACCATGTCCGTCAGAGTACAGGACACAGCAACGAACCCCATCCAACTGCAGAGAGGTGTCAGACAAGGGGATGTCATATCCCCAAAACTGTTCACCGCTGCGTTGGAAGACGTGTTCAAGCTGATGGAGTGGAAACGACGTGGCATCAACATCAATGGCGAATACATCACACACCTGCGATATGCCGATGATATAGTCATCCTGGCGGGATCCCTGGAGGAACTTGGTACAATGCTCGGGGACTTGAACAGCGCCTCACAACGGGTGGGTCTTAAGATGAACATGGACAAGACGAAAATCATGTCGAATGTCCATGTCACACCCGTACCGGTTGTTGTTGACGGCGCTGCTCTCGAAGTTGTAGACGAGTACATTTACCTGGGACAAGTGATCCAAATGGGTAAGTCCAACTTCGAGAAAGAAGTCACTCGTAGAATCCAACTCGGATGGGCTGCGTTCGGGAAACTACGTCATATCTTGTCGTCCAAAAAATTACCTCAGTGCCTGAAGTCGAAGGTGTTCGAGCAGTGTGTGTTGCCAGTGATGACATACGGATCCGAGACGTGGTGCTTCACTATTGGCCTTATTAATAAGCTTAGAGTCGCCCAGCGGGCTATGGAACGAGCTATGCTCGGTATTTCTCTACGCGATCGAATCAGAAATGATGAAATCCGTAGACGAACGAGGGTGACCGACATAGCTCAGAGAATTAGCAGGCTGAAGTGGCAATGGGCTGGCCACATAGTTCGAAGGACCGATAACCGTTGGGGAAGAAAGGTCCTCGAATGGAGACCACGCCTCGGTAAAAGGAGCACAGGACGCCCCCCGACCAGGTGGGCCGACGACCTGAAGAGGACAGCGGGTATCCGCTGGATTCAGAAGGCTCAGGACCGGTCAGAGTGGCGGAAGTTAGGGGAGGCCTATGTCCAGCAGTGGACCTACAAAGGCTGATGGATGGATGGATGGATGGATGGAAGGTTGCATTGTATTGGGTATTGACCAATAGATGAGACTGGTGACAATATTTGGAATTTGTTGAGTTGTCCTTATTTTTTATTTTTCCTAGCAACTCTCAACTTCGAATATAACATGTTTTAACCTGTTTCGGTTACAAAAAAGAACCAATTGACAGTTTATAGTGTCGCTATATTTCCTAACCCATAATCACTCACACAAATAAATAAGTTAAAAAAGTTAAGTGCAAGGATATTAACACATAGACATTGACATTTAAAAATATTTTTATTCAATCAATATTTCTATCAACAGCTTACAAAACAAACAACGTGAACAAAGACTACGTTAACCTCGTTTTAATGTTAGAATCTAATGGATATTTACCAAAGCAACATGTGTGCATTACATAATGCCATCAACATTCATAGCATGACACTTGCCTTGTGAGAAGGTTCACCATGACATCAGAATGAACCCGTTTTGAAACGGGACTTTTAATCGCTTTGGTATACAGTAAGTATATTATTATCGGGTACCTGTTTCATAGTTTATGTCAGTATGATGAAATATTTTTCATGTTTGCGCCAGCCGATATAGTTTTTTAGAATGCAACATTTTGTCGTTGTCACACATGGAAATAGACACTTAAATGTGACAATTCATGGTCACAGAAACTTACAAGTGTATGTAAAGAATTATTATGGAACGTGGTTTTTATACGGAATAATATAAGCGCGTATAAACAAAATTTTGATATCACTAATCGCCAAACAAGAAAAATGCACCAGTTAGAAACGCCATCTTACCGTCTTTCTAAAGTGAAGCGATCTTTTATGGGCCGTGGTGTACAGTTCTATAATAAAATCCCAAAGTTAATACGTGATTTGCCAGTGGAATTATTTAAGAAACATGTAAAATCTCAACTTTTAGGCAAAGGCTACTATACTGTAGATGAGTACATAAATGACAAAGAGGCATGGAAATGACCAGATCTGCAACCAGTTCCGTACAGGCTAGTGATACTTCTTTGTAAGAAATATACCAATGTATTTTATTTTTAAAAGATGTGCTGAGGAGTTTCTTTCGGCTTTTCTTCTCCTCCATGACAAAGCACCTTTCCGAAAAGCTGGTAAATTAAAAAAATGACGTGCATAAGTGTATCAATGATACCTACATCAATAAATGATTTTGAATTTGAATTTGAATTTGAACAGCATATAATTGGAAAATGCTCTAGGCCCAGGAAAAACATTCGCTAAATTATAGAATCAATTACCTACAATTTAATTTTGAAATCGACTGAGCAAAGACTTTTGTACATTACTTGTAGATTTTTATCAAAAATGATTTATTTTGTATTAGAACCTACAAAAGTATTTAATATTTATCTACATGTTATACATATAAGACTACCTGTATCACACAAAAATAATTGGTCAGCAAACACCGCCATTATGGCTATGAAGTTAGAAATTCAGGAAAGTCCTGTTAGATTCAAACTCATGGCGTTCCTTGTGTGAACTATTCGCGGTGTCGCATTGCTCGTAAAACTTTGACATTAACGCGACCGACTTTAAAAATACTTTGAAATACTTTGATCAAGGACAGCGCGTGTGTACAATCATAATAGTACTTGGATTACATTAAAGTATTATTACTAGCGTATAGAATGGACACCGCGAACACAATGTATGTTCCAATGAATTGACGCCGCGCGGTTTCAATTGCCAATGGATTCGTTCGATTTTGAAAGGAGAAAGGGGGCAAAATTTTGAAAATAGAACCTCCCGGCGGGCGGGGACACATTTTGTTCGAGATGTCTATTCTATAACATTATACTTCAATGTTGGATTAAGACTTTTTATTGTGTGGAAGAGGAAAACGAGATCATGAGGTTCTCAGTAAAGCTTTTGCTACATCATTAAAGTTACTGTTAATGATTGCGTCGGAATGCACCTTACCTAATCAAAGATACTTAACAAACTTTTTAGTTTTTTTTTGATTTTAGAAGTTCCAAACCTTTTATTATATAAATTTTATGTAGTATGTAGTGTAGTTTATATGTAGTGTAGTTTAGCAAAAAAACTCGTGACAAATATCATGTATGTATATTTTGCTTTTGCTCAACTACTTTAAAGAGTAATTTGACTTAAAAGGGACATTTAAATTTAAATTTAAAGTTTTTTTTTTGTATATTTTTAACCGACTTCAAAAAAGGAGGATTTTGATGATTCTTTTTTAATCGAAAGCTGGTGCTTGTCATGTAGTCCCACTTAAATTGGAGCTAGATCTGACGAGTGGTTTTTGAGTTATTTTGATTTTTTGACAGAAATATTGAGACTAAAATAATTTTAACAACAGTTGGGTGCTATATTTATTTCAATTTGATTTATTGACATAATTTTTATTTGGTACTAAATAGTGATATCTAAGGCTACTAAAATATCATCGTAGCGTTCAAAAATCAATCCATTCAAAGCCAGAAATAATACCTCCGATGTTGAAACCTGGTTCCCAAACTAGCCATTAATTAGAAAATATCTAAAAATACCAGATTTACAAGCACATTCATTATACACAATGTACTGTCGATAAATCTTGACTAACCAACGCAGAGGTGGTTCAAGAATTCCTAATTGACAAAGAGGCGTATATTTACGACTTTTGAATACTAAAATGACACTTAAAATTTAACGACATGTAAATACGTTGCGTGTTGAGTAGTGGCTTTACTGTCGGCGATTAACGATAAGCGATGTAACACATAAGTAGGGTAGAAGCACGTATTCTCGGTAATGTCCGAGTATCCGGTAACTAGTCAGTTTTTCTATCAGTGCACCATTCTACCAATATTACATTAAAGTTTGTTAATGGCAACATATTCTTGGTAATATTTTGTACAAATGCTATGGTAAAACTGTCTAAAAAGTGCAATAGCGTCGAAACTGTTTGACATGAAAGTTGTGTTATAGGATTTTTTTACAAAAATACAAAGTTCAGTTACTGAACTAGGACGTCACCGCGTCATATTGTTGAGCTTTCCATACTGCTGCGGATAACGATACGGTAACAGGATTACATTACTGTAATATTTGAATGAATTATCTAGCGATCTAACCTACAAGTTGAGGTGAATCTAATTAAAATGTTAATATTTTTGCGTTTCACATCTATTGGTACTCATAAATCCCTACTTGACCTAGTACCCGGCAAAATCGTATATTTTCTACCGGATATTGGTACGCGCATCAAACTTGAACCAAAACCCGTTAAACTATCTTTATTGAACCTTATTGCCTTCACATAGGTCTCATTTTAGCTTGAAACTGTATATTTTTCTGCCGGATACTGGTTCGTGAACTAATAGTTGCTCCTAAACCTGTCATGGTCCTTATTGTCTTGAGTTAAAGTCTCACATTCCTTGGAATTAATAATAATTACCTACCTTGTTTATTTTGGTTGTTTCTTCGTTTTCCTGTAGCATTTCTATAATATCATTGGTAGCTGAGATGGATATTAAGGCATGTGGCATGACTTGCAAGAAATGTTTCATTTTTTAATTTCAGCTAAGACTGAGAAGCAAAAGGCTGTATTAAAAGCCATGGAGGCAGTCAAAAAAGGGACCTCAATTTCAGCTGCTGCCACGCGCAGTACGGTATCCCACGGTCAACGATGCATGTTATAATCCGTGGTCTCTATCCCGTCAATTGCTCCAAGGGACCGGGTACAGTTTTGTCGAAGGAAGAACAAAATCATTTTTCAATTGAAAGTTTCAGTTAAAAGTCTCCATCCATCCATCAGCTTTTGGAAGTCCACTGCTGGACATAGACCTCCCCTAACAAGCGCGATACTGACCGGTCCTGAGCCTTCTGAATCCAGCGGATACCCGCTGTCTTCTTCAGGTCGTCGGTCCATCTGGTCGGGGGGCGTCCTGTGCTCCTTTTACCGAGGCGTGGACTCCATTCGAGGACCTTTCTTCCCCAACGGTTATCGGTCCTTTGAACTATGTGGCCAGCCCATTGCCACTTCAGCCTACTAATTGTCTGAGCTATGTCGGTCACCCTCGTTCGTCTACGGATTTCATCATTTCTGATTCGATCGCGTAGAGAAATGCCGAGCTTAGCTCGTTCAATAGCCCGCTGGGCGACTGTAAGCTTATGCATTAGGCCAATAGTGAAGCACCACGTCTCGGATCCGTATGTCATCACTGGCAACACACACTGCTAGAACACCTTTGACTTCAGGAACTGAGGTAACTTTTTGGACGACAAGATATGACTTAGTTTTCCGAACGCAGCCCATTCGAGTTGGATTCTACGAGTGACTTCTTTCTCGAAGTTGGACTTACCCATTTGGATTACTTGTTGTGACATGGACATTTGACATGATTTTCGTCTTATCCATGTTCATCTTAAGACCCACCCGTTGTGAGGCGCTGTTCAAGTCCCCGAGCATTGTACCAAGTTCATCCAGGGTCCCGCCAGGATGGCTATATCATCGGCATATCGCAGGTGTGTGATGTATTCGCCATTAATGTTAATGCCAAGTCGTTTCCACTCCATCAGCTTGAACACGTCTTCCAATGCAGCGGTAAACAGTTTTGGGGATAAGACGTCCCCTTGAATGACACCTCTCTGCAGTTTGATGGGGTTCGTTGCTGTGTTGTGTACTCTGACGGTCATGGTGGCTGATGTGTATAAACACTTCAACACCTCGATATACCGGTAGTCGATCCGGCACCGCTGAAGAGAATTTAGTACTGCCTAGGTCTCGATAGAATCAAAGGCTTTCTCATAGTCCACATAGGCAACTCGGTCTTCTGTATAATCTGCCGCAGTGTGTGTATGTAGCCCATGGTACTGTAGCCTTTTCGGAATCCCGCTTGTTCGGGAGGCTGGAAGTTGTCAAGTCTGCTTGCAATGCGATTTGTGAACACTCTCAAAAACAGATTATAAACGTGGCTCAGAAGTGCTATGGGCCTGTAGTTCTTTAAAAGGGTCTTATCCCCTTTCTTAAAGAACATAGTCACCACACTTCTGCTCCACGCTTCCGGGGTAGTCCCAGTATTAATGACGGAATCGAACAGCTTTCGGAGCGCTGCTAAGAGGGGTTTCCCCCCAGCTCTTAACAGCTCAGTTGTGATTCCGTCATCATCCGGTGCCTTGTTGTTTTTAAGCTACTTGAGAGCCTCTCTAATCTCATACAGGCTAACGTCCGGGATATCTTCTGTGCAGTGTCGGGCTAGTTTGGCTTGCTTATCGCTCTCCTCGAGGGGAGCTGGAGCTTGAGAGCAGGCATTCAACCATCCATAGTATCTCTCCGTCTCACTCAGAACTTCGGATTTCGATGACACTAAGGTACCGAGCTCGGTCTTCAACCTCGTAAGCTGACTTTGCCCAATAGACAGATCTCTGGCGAATTGCGTTGTTTTTTCGCAAATCGCGTCGCCTGCACTTGGAGATCTGTTCATTGAACCGTCTGTACTCCGCCATAGAGGTCTGACACTGCACACATAGTTCTCGTTGGTCCTTCACTAGACCGAGGGTTTGTTCTGAGAGAACCTGAGATCTACCACTGGGGTGGGTCTTGAAGTACTTCGACCCTACCTCGTGGACAGTTGTTACTATCTTGGTTTTAAACTCGTCCACTGACGTGCATGATTCTAGGCACGCAAAACGGTTTTGTTGTTCGAATTAAAAGCTCTCGGAACCCTGGATTTGGACAGGTGTTGGGCATAGCGTAGACTTCATAAGGCGTGACCGTTCCAGCTTGACGTCGATATTTAATATGCTTCTTACAAGGCAGTGATCGCTTCCGGTTTTAAGCCTGCTGATCACAGAGACATCATTAAATATATACCGTTTGTCTGCCAGAATGAAGTCTATCTGGCTTTTTGTTGAACCATTAGGGCTTATCCAGGTCCACTTGCGATGCGGCTTCTTCTTGAAGAAGAAGTTCATCATGAATAAGTCCTCCTTCTCCATGAAGTTTGCCAGCAATTAGTGTCCCCGGTGGTTCCGTCGTCCATATACGAAGGGTCTCACCTTCATCTCGTTGTCATTTCGCGTGCCTAGTCTTGCGTTAAAGTCCTCCATCACAACTGTGAAATGAGTTTTCGAGGTATGGATGGTTCTACTAATGTCATCATACACAACCTCAACCTCATCGTCGGGATGTGTCGAAGTCGGCGCATATACCTGTACGACCTTCAAAGAATACCGTTTGGATATTCTGAGTGTAAGGTACCCTGGGCGACACGCTCCCAACTTGCACAATGTTGTTGACGAGGGACTTGTGGACGAGAAATTCGACACCACCTTGGGACAGGTGTTCGCCCTCCCGGTGATAGAACAAGTTTCCGGATTTGAGTATTATCGTGTCCTCCTCCCTGACTTGGGACTTCAGATAAACCCACAATACTCCAGTATAACTTGTGTTTCTCTTCTTCCAGCTCTTTTACCTTGTCGTCGGTCCACAGTGTCCTGGTGTTGTATGTTGCCTGCCTGTTGACTGGGGGCCGAGGCTCATTTGTGACTATCATGCGGGGTTTTTAGCCGGTAGTCACCACGCTTGGCTAGTGCGTGTTGCTGACCGCAGGTGATAGCAAGTTCAATTCTTCTATTTTGTAAGCGTATTTAAGTGTTTTCTAGCTAATATACTGTTCATGTAAGGTTAGTGATATACCTATTTGTTACTAAAGTTATAATAGTTACAATTTCACAAATAATTGCAGTAAGTAGTGCATAGCTAAGAGTTCAAAAATAATGTGATTTATAAATACCTCCCTAATGATAGTTCATTTAAATAAATCATATTAAAATAATTTAATGATTATAGAATTTAATAAAGGAATTACCTATGTATAATTTGTCTTAAATATACATATTTTGTTTATTTAATGTGTATTCTTTGATATGAACATTTCAACATTTCTTTGGTATGAATTTTTCATTTCAATATTTCTGTGAACTTTAACGTCAAGCAATAAAGTTTCAATTCGCGGTAAAAATTACCGGATTCCAGGACTATTTAACGAAAACTAGTACAAATTTAACGGATACTGGGACAAAAGGCTTATTTTTAATATTTTTCGAATTATTGTGCATAAATCTTTTTACTAAAATGAAACGATACAATAATCTGAAAACTAGAATAAATTACCTACCAAGTCATATATATCTCGTTTTTCTAAGGTTATTAGTTTTTGCATAAGAGACCTGCAAAGTTCGTGAATATCAAAACTTCACGGATATTGGGCCGTTTACCCTACCTAACATGCCATGCCATGCCATGTAACACACAAGCGTGTAACACACGCTTAGTTGGTAGTGAAGTGCCGAAGGAGTCTCTCCAAAGTGTTTAATGAAGTACCTATCTATATTGAGAGATACTCACTAATGTGCATGCATCAGTATCCGAAGTAATTTATTTGAATAGCAGATGAGTATCGAGGCCATCTGATGCCACCCATGGACGTCAGTAACACCAAAAGTCACCAACGCATTGCCGACCAAGAAGAAAGCAGAACAGAAAACACATAAACCATTAATAATTTTTAACCGACTTCAAAAAAGGAGGAGGTATTCAATTCAACTGTATTTTTTTATGTTTGTTACCTCAGAACTTTCGATTTTGATGATTATTTTTTTAATCGAAAGCTCGTGCTTGTCAGTCATGTGTTCCCACTTTGAGGGAGATCTGACAAGAAGTTTTTGAGTTATTTTGAAGTCGGTTATTTTTTGTTAGTAAAAGATAATATAATTTCTCTTCAACTATTCGTTTCTTATTGTTTTGCATGACAAGTGCCTAAGCCTTAAACTAGAGGAGGTAGAGTAGGTAGTTTCTGTTAATTTGCCTCATGTTAACCTTTCGACGCTCGTAAGACTCACTGCGTGTCTCGCATTCGAACTTAACTTAAATTCGATAATTCCAAAACGGACGTTACTGATAAAAGTAACATGTCGATAGTTCGACAAGGTTCGAAATTTCTACGTGATAAAAGTAACTTGCTGATAGTTCGACATATCCACGCCATCGAAGTCATAAACGGGAGTGCTGTATGCTGTATTCTAGCCAATTTACATTCATAGCACTGAACGATAATAAAATTATTTGAAAAAGTCACTCTTAGGCATCCATCCATCCATGAGCCTTTGAAAGTCCACTGCTGGACATAGACCTCTCCTAACAAGTACTACTGTGACCGGTCCTGAGCCTTCTGAATCCAGCGGATACCCGCTGTCTTCTTCAGGTCGCGCCGGTCGTCATTCCACCTGGTCGGGGGCGTCCTGTGCTCCTTTTTCCGAGGCGTGGTCTACATTCGAGGACCTTTCTTCTCCAACGGTTATCGGTCCTTCGAACTATATGGCCAGCCCATTGCCACTTCATCCGGCTTATTCTCCGCGATATGTCGGTCAGCTTCGTTCGTCTACGGATTTCCCCATTTCTATCGCGTAGAGATACTCGTACCAAGCATAGTTCGTTCCATAGCCCGCTGGGTGACTGAGCTTATGCATTAGACCAATTTTAAAGCTTCATGTTTCGGATCCGTATGTCATCACTGGCAACCTACACTTCTCGAACACTTCGACTTCAGGCTCTGAGGTAGTGTTTTGGACGACAAGATATGACGCAGTTTCCCGAATGCAGCCCACTAGTAGGTCACTCTTAGGTAAATGTAGTTGAAATGAACCATCTAACTCAACGCAGTGGAGACGTGGTAACAAAAACTTGGTAAGGATTTATTTACCTTCATGTCTGCATGGGTAAACCATAAAAACTAAAGTTTAAGGTGAATTGAAGTTAAGTTTGAAGCTGAAGTTAAAATTAAAGTTCATGTTACTATAATAAAGTTGAAGTTGTTGATGTCATTCACTAATAATGCCAATTTATTACATAATTTGCGATAAGCCTTCTGTCCCACCCCACGCCATACGCACGATATCGTCGATTTTCGCTTTCTTGCATCGTCCGCGCGTCCGTAGTAAAAGTACGAAATCTGTTCACGGAGCAGCAAGGCTATTTTGTAAGGAAGTTTTTTAAACTTGACAGCGGAATCCGCGATAAGTTTGCAAATTCCTATTCTATAAAACTCGACAGTACATGTGGCGCTGCAGTGTAGAATGTGGCGGTGAGATAAACTACTTGTTCAGGCTAATTTGACATGTTTGGTAATCGGTAAGGGATTTATTTGTCTCGATCATTGAATTACGTCACCTTCGAAGGTCGTGTCCAATTGTCAAATCTAGATGTTTAGAGAATGACATAATTATCAAGTTGATGCGAGTTCGCTTTCTAAGTGAGGAACGAACCAGCTATCTCACTTGAGTGAGCTTCGATTTCGAGTTGGTATTTTAGAGAATAGCCCTCCAGCATTGTCGCGTTTGCTGATTGCCTATGTTTCATTGTGCAGCTTGCATGCAATCGTTAAATTAAGCGCCGTGGACAGTAGGCCTTACCAATGGGGCTATTAAAAAGCAAGTACATTTTACGAGAGATGGCACTGTTCTCGGCATTAAACTTTTAAAATATTGCGCTATTTGTTGAAAGATAAAATTATATAGACGGTGTAAAGTCTGACACCATGAGAACCTTTTCCTTTATGGTCATTTATTTATTTATTTTATTTGTCACACCAACAAGATTTAAACTACAACCTTACTAAGGGTAGACATTATATTAATATTTCATTATTTAGGAATATTAAAAAAGCAAAGCAGAAACGGCTCGATAAACTTCTATTTTTAAGCGTTTGTACGAAGGAATGGGAACTATTAAATTTTTAAATAAAAAATTGTGACTGCAGCATAGGACTGCAGTTATCTTTTTTATTATCTTATTTTTATGTACCATTTGTTTTTCATGTTCTGTTCTACTGAAGCTACTGACGTTACTTACTGACTGCCATATCAATGTCATGTCAGTGCTAACATATGCGCATTAGGCCCTAAGAAAAGTACTCGATACTTTGAAGTATCGATACTTTCTATTCGATATCGTGTCCCTACATGGAGGGGACTGGATAGATGACCCCAGCTTCTTTATTATCTTTTCCTCTTTTAAAATTTAATGTTATTACTCATACCAATACAGTAAATATCCTACTAATTAATCTGGGGGGTCCCTGGTGTACTAAGATACAAGGACAAGGCTTAGTTTAGACACCAGATCTCCCACAGATTACTTAGCATTTATCTATATTTCAAAATGTCACCTGAATGTAATTTGTGGATGAGATGAAATAAAGATTTTTGGATTTGTAAAAAAAAAAATCTCACAGAGTCTCAACAACAACAACGTCATCTAGTTTGTACCTACTTGTGTAAACATAGGTAGTACACAATTAATATTTGTTCAGATAATTTCTTAATCTTTTTAATCTTTCTTGTTTTTATTTAATACAAAATAGTTTTTGAAAGATAATAATTAAGACTGATACACGTTAATAAATTAAATATTTATTTAGTTATGTCAAAGAAGTATAACTTCTCACGCACGTACAAAAGTACACGCACCCTTTTTTTATTTATAAGATTATTATAGCACAAACAGGCATTTTAATGGCAAATTACTCGTGAGTGTTAACGCGTTACGCGCCAAGTTCTATTTGACGTAATTAAGGGGGGTGGGGGGGGGGGGGGGGGGGGGATCTAGCAATGGTGTCAATTTTTTGGGACCATTTTTGGGTCGCGCTCTGGGTATCTGTTCGTTATTAAAATTATCTATGATTTTGCAATTGATCGATTCAATACAATTTTAACTCGAGTCATTGCTACTCTTGTTGTCAGTCTGTCAGTTTGTGTTCACGACTTAATACCAATTGACCCATTAATTTCATTCTAATTTTAGATGATCGTGACTCCACGGTTTGTTAGTCATAATCTTATCTGTTGCTTACGTACTAACTACTTCGTTAAAACTGATATAATCAAATAACAACTTTAGTCATTTTATGTACGCAATATTTCATCAAATTGTCATAAGTTTCCGTAGTGTAGCGGTTATCACGTGTGCTTCACACGCACAAGGTCCCCGGTTCGATCCCGGGCGGAAACAAACATTATGTCTATCTCACTTTCTTTTATTAATTTTGTATTCATTTTTATGTGTAAGCTCAAATGTAAGCAAAGATTTACAAAATATTAAAAATATCTACAATTTTAACGTAAGTTTGATTTACAAAAAATTTTAATTTTTAACCGACTTCAAAAAAAGGAGGAGGTTCTCAATTCGACTGTTTTTTTTTATGTTCGTTACCTCAGAACTTTGGACTGGACTGAATCGATTTTGATAATTCTTTTTTTAATCAAAAGCTGGTGGCTGTCATGTGGTCCCATAGAAATTTTATTGCGATCTGACAATGGCATCCATGATAAAACCATATCGCACCTTTGGTGGAACAAGGGCTCAACTGCACTTTTGTAATTTTACAGGAGAGCCATTTCAAAGTTTTTTTTTTTGCATTCCGAGTGGTATTATTCGTCTTTTTATTGCTTCAAAGTGTTTGTTCTTTGCATGAGATACGACCCATTTATTTGTGAATATGGCCATGTACTTTGCAGGTGTAAAATATTTTTTTGTTTAATTTTTGTCATTTTACGATTTTTTGTAAGATGTGCCCTTGTTCCACCAAAGGTGCGATATATCTAAGTCTTAAATTTGTATTAAGTAAGGGCGACAAATGGACGAATAACTCAATATCACGCCAATCGATTTCGACGATTCTTTTTTTGAAATCGAAAGCAGGTGCTTGTCATGTGGTCCCACATAAATTTGAACGAGATCTGACAAGTAGTTTTTGAGTAACTTTGAAGTCGGTTATTTTTTGTTATAAATAGTAAAATTTAGATTATTTTATTACTAAACAACATATTACTAGTAACTTTATTGGAAACTAATTATTAAATCACCTATCAGGTATACAATTATCAGATACGCAATTATCGCTAAAACTCACTAAAAACTTACACAGAAAAAGGTACTACTTATTAAATAATTAAAAACAGAAAAAACCCGACTGCGTAAAAAACTAAAAATAAAAAAACAAACACATAATGTTGTTAAAAGTAATACCTACTAAACAATTACACCATAGAAGTAAATAGGACAAAAATATCATAGTTATCTGATATTATATTATAATAACCCTACTTAGTTATATTATACAACTTATTATAGTATAGAATAGTATAGATTAGGTACAGATGTAGAAAAAATATTTGAAAGGTGAAAATTCATGTTTTTCTCAAAATTTCAATTGATTAAAGTCGAATTTTATCCATAATATGGAGAACTCGTAAAAAATTTTTCTGCCTTTATTATTAATATCAGAATAGCGTCATCTAGTATCGTACCGGTGAACTGTACAGTCCCATCCCACCGTTCACATCACAGTATTCGGGGAGTATACTGTATGCATGATTATTAGTTATTTCATTTTTTCCGTAGTAGTATTACGGTAGCTATTATTATTTTATTTATTATGTTTAATTCAGAATATATACCATAATTCATACACTACAATAAATTTCATCATACAAAATGAATACATTAAAAAATTTCATTACAATAAAATTAATACTTAAAATGTAACCGTAAAGTTAAATTAAAATAAGAAGTAAATAATAAGGTCATTAAATTAAAATAAAATAAATTAAATTAAATTACATCAAAACCAATTATAACTACTTAAGTCAAGTAAATATATACAATTCGGAAATAGAGGATCAAAAAAACACAATCTAAACGTGCATTTCGATAATAATACGATAGAAGAAACCGACTCCATTTCATTCCTAGGCATTAATTAAGATCGATCTTTTACTTGGAAAGAACACAGAAAAAGTTTGTACAAAAATTTCTCGTTTCGTTTTTGCTTTATGGCGCCTACCAAAAATAAGTAATATGTCAACAGCCTTAAAAGCCTACCACGGCTATGTTGCCTCTAATTTAAGGTATGGTATGGTTTTATGGGGAAACTCTACAGATTGCAATAAAGTCTTCATTGCTCAAAAAAGATGTATACGCGCATGTGTAATGTTACCCCAGACACTAGCTGCAAGCCTCTCTTTAGGAAGCTAAAATTATTGACATTATCTGGTATATGCATATATGAGGTTTGCATTTTTGTAAGAACAAATATGCACCTTTTTCAGGAAAAGAAAGATAATTGTTATTTTGCGACCAGATACCCTAATCGACTATGTGTACCACCTTCTCGATCAGCGATACGTTCGAAAAATTCGACTCACATGTGTGTAACTATATATAATAAAATCCCTGAAAACATAAACAAATTAACTTTCAGTAAATTTAAAATAGAATTACGTAAATGGCTAACTAACAAATGCTATTATTCAATAAAAGAATTTATATGAAGATTTTAAATTATTGTTATTTTCCCTTGACATTTAATATTGAAATCTATATATATTATAAAACTGTAACTCAATAATGTCTGTACATTGAAGATATTTATGAAAATTTGGTATCAGGGGACTATATAGGAGCAATAGATTGCAAATCTGTCATTTTTAAAAATCTTGTCTGTCTGTATGTTTGACACCGCATCACGCCAAAACCACTGGATGAAATTGAATGCGGTTTTCACAGTTGTTTTACTGGTGGTCTAACTTAGAATCTGGTGTATGTTTTATCGTGATACGTCGCTTAGAAACCGAGATATCAATAAATAGGACTTTTTGATATGCCACATAACAGTAAGAAATACTGAAAGTGACCGATACAGGGATATAAGAGACTGTTTAGTATCGGGAATATACGTTATTTCTTCAAAAAAATCAATGCGTACAATTTTTTTTTAATTTATGATTTTGCAGTGAATTAGTTCTGCTAATCAACAACAGATGTCAGTTTAGGTAACTAGAAGCCGTAATTAAAAAATGTAAGTAGGTCTGAAAACGAGTCAATAAATCTTTTATTGAAATTAATGTGTAACTATACATATTTACAATATTTAAAACATTGGGGTTTTAAGAAATTAATTACCCTACTCAATCAATAACACAACTATTTATGTTAGATTGTGCTATCAGATTCCTATATTCAATTCGCTGTGATAGTGTGGGTTAGAGTTAGTGATAATAATGACACAATTTAGCAAAATTTTATTATCAAATATTGTTTTTTCTGTAGATACATAAAAATCTTAAATTTTGACAAAGTATTACAATTTAGATTTTCTTATTGTGATATAGGAAAAGGCACATAGAAAGTAGATAATATTAAAAATACAAATCACAGTAAGTAAGAAATTAAAATATTTGCGAATAATCGTCTACTGGTGTCACCTACTGGTCAGTGCGTACCAAGCCGGCCCCGCATAGGCTAATTATGACCGGACGTAAGTGCAATACAAATAACTAAAATATTTTTGAATTTGCAAATAGTCTAAATTGTCATCATCCTCCATGGATGACTAAAAGCATCGTCCGTGATCAGATCAGACTAAAGGCATATCACTCATTGGTTGTTATGCAAGAAAGAAAACAAGAATGAAAAAATAATAAATTATGAAGATGATTAAATTTCCATTCTGTTAAGTTTAGAGGGAGTTATTTATGATTTAGCAGTGAGTTATTTATTATTTAAATAGTAGTAAAAATAAACTAATGTTATGGTAATGCAGGCACGCTGTTTAATCCACCAATGGCGAATCAGTTCAAAGAATGAGTTTCTTTTGAAACGTTTTATAGGTATAAAATATACGTCTGGTATTTGGACCAGGTTCTTGGACACTTAAAAATCCCAAAGTCATTCAGGAATAAACTCAGGAGAAGTAGAGTCTCCCGGTTGAGAGGCGGGCCCTGCTGTCGGGTAGGGGATGCTTTCATTACCATAAATCTAGCTGGTACCGCGGTTGTGAAACTCCCCAAATAGTCGGGGGGGCTCTTTTGACTGTTCACGCAGAAGCGTTTACCATTTAGCTCTCAGGCAATCAAATACGGAGGGGCGAGACGTCCCTGAGCGACTCATGTAGCCCGTGGTCGGCGCGATCAAATATTGACCGGGAAACCTAACATGGTACACCAGGTACCTGCTAAACCACCCGATCCGATCATGGAGACAGAGAGGCGCGGCGGCGGCGGCAGTTTGCGTGATCTGGTGAGCAGCATGGAGACCGTCTTACAGACATTACTTGGTCAGATGAAAACACATAATAAGTCGAAAAGAAGGAAGAAGTAGTGCCAATAAAACATTACGTAATTAAAATGGAAAAAGAATTCGATTACTTTAGGTTTTGCTGTTTATACTTACGTGGAAAAAATTGTCGAAGTCTATGAATAAATAGGAGCAGTCCAGTATTCCAGTAGTCTGAATTAAACTAGCATTTATAATCTCCAACTCCTACAATCTCCTGGTTTAATTTCGGGGAGGTGTAGTCTAAGTAAAACTTTTTTTCAGTTGTCTTTATTTATCTCAGTATATCTTAATTGACCTGGGCTGAAGCCTTTGAAAATGGTAAGTGAAAAAATAATAGTAGGATGAAACCCATTGAAAAAGGAAGAGAATATAACAAAAATGAAAGGAAAAATAATTTACGGGCGATCTGAGGTCGGGAAGTGGGTGGGGGGGGGGAGGGGGTTGAGTTTTTAATGGTAAAAAACGGTCTACCTCGATTTCCGGCAAAACTACAAGTCCTATGGAAAATAGTTAAAAAATATCAAAGTTGTAGGTAATAGAAAGATCTACAAGTTTTCGATTTACACTTTTTTCCATATACCTAATCTCAAAATTTATGTAAAAAGTTCAAATAACCAAGTTTTTGGGTTTTTATTTTTCTTTTACAAACAACAACAACAATTCATGAAATTTGGTGAAATCTTAACTTTTTATGTTCCAAACACTGTAATTTTTTTGATTTAAAATATTTCTTATTTCACCTTATTTTGACTTAACATCGAAAAAGCACCCTAATTATTTTCAGTCGAAAATTCTCACGTCAAAATATCTGCTTTTTTAAAAAAGTCTGTGGGATTTTTTTCTTTGAAATCTCTACCTTTTGATGGTATAAAAATAGGTAAATTATTATGGTAGCTGCTACGAAATAACAGGTGGTAAGGCCCAACCATAGGCCATATTGTATTAGGGTCTGGGTTGCGTTGGGTCTGTTGGTGTATCCTAAGATACTATAGACTATGTAACTCCAGAATGGGTGAGAATAACAGTTTTAAAAATATTTGTTGATGGTCACGTTGACATAGCAAAACCAGTACAACATTGAACAATTCAAGATCTGATGGTGTACGTGTATATAAAATCCCACTAATATTTCTTAGGCGTACCTATAATAAGATATTATTTTACTCTCGCTAAAACGGCTAAATGGATTTAGATGAATTTTTGCTCATAGATATTCCATATCCCGCATCAAAGAACAGAGTGCATGTTCGTCGGGATCAGGTCGTTCCAGTTCGGAGATGGATCAGCTTCTTCATCAAGTCAAGGGTATATTAAAATTTAGTTTGGAAGTTGGGTTTACAGGTTATTTATTGTTTTAGGGTTTTGTTCCTCAAAAGAAAAAACATAAACCTTAAAGGATCACTTCGTTGTCCGTCTGTCTGTCTGTCTGTCTGTCGACCTTATTTTCTCAGGAACACGTGGAGATATCATTCCAAAAAACTTAAACTTTTTTGTATTTGGTTAATTTATCACTATGTCCAAGCATAGGAACGACAGTTTTACAGTGGCAAAGTTAAGTTTGTTACTGAATCATTTAATATTGCTCATAAGTTCGGTTTTCTAAAGTACAAAACCTTCGGTGCCAAAAAACTCGCATTTCCCGGGATGTTTTTTAATTACTTTATTTTCATTCTCAAGTCCACGCAGACGAAGTCGCGGGTAAAAGCTAGTTTGTTATAATATGATGTAAATTAATAATGTAATATGTATGTCGGAAATCAGTAATATCAAATCATAAAATGGAACGTCAAGCCGGAACTAGCTTGGGTGTATTCGGAAGTTGAAGATGGCAGCACCGTGCAAATTGTCAACTGTCATTTGAGTACGCGCGGTGGCGGGGGTCACAGAGGACAGCTATTGACTTTCCAACCGCCAGCGGTCACTCTTTAGACAGCCTCCGAGCTGAGCGGACGCTAAAGTAAAATGTCGTTATTATGGCCGAGCTTAATTTGCATTAGCATTGCACAACGTTTACTTTATGGAGAGCACAACTGGGTACAGTGTGTACTGATGGACTGCGATCGAGCAGGTATTGCGTGTGTTGACCAGTCAGTAGCGCGTTTTGCCGGAGCCAGCGAGAAGTGCACGTGGACTGTTTTCTATGCACAGTCATACCCTTTGCGAAGAGTAGCACCCATGCGGCTGTGATGGTTCGCTTCTGATGAGATAGGTCATGGTGCCAGCGATTGGCGGATTTATCACGCGGGTTTTAGTAAGCGCGGGAGGCGCGGGCAAGTTGTGGAGCCGGGATGGCTGTGAGTGTGCAATGCGACGTGTGAATTATGGTTGGTTACCCTGAATACCGTACCGCGATGTAAATCCGACTTCACCGCGTTCCATTAGTGATTGGTTATGTTATTCGAGCGACATAGTAATCTGTTCAGAGCCATGTGTATCAGTAGTAACCGCGTACTAAATTAGTAGCAAGTGTAAAACATGTGTTTCAATGGGTTTCTAAGTAAAATGATGAAAACGCTCACAGTTTATTATTTTCTGGACCACCTATCCGCGACATGTATAAATAAAATAAGATTCTCATTTAAAATGTAATAATAATATAAATAATGTAAACTTAGCATAATACTAAAACTATTTGTACGCCATAATATGGCAAATGTGAGATAGATTGTATAATACTTGACCAACTGTATAACCACATTTCAACAAATAAAGTTATTTCATTCCATTTCATTTCTCATTTCTCATTTCTCATTTCATTTCATTTTATTTCATTTCATTTCAAATCAAACCAAATTAAAGATAAATGTCAAAAATTTAAAATTATTAAAATTAAAAAATAATTACTTTTTAACAAAAAATAAAACCAACGAAAAAAAAACTGAAAAGCAAAAAATTAAATAAACCATTTAGTATTATAAATTAAGATCCGAAATTAACAGTAAATAAATATTTTTGAGACCGTGCCAAACAAACAACCAAAACTAATTACATAAAATTCATAATATTATGAGGGCAGCGGCATGCGATGCACACGGCAGCAGCAGCGCGGCGCACATCTTTTCGCCGTTTGTTTTTTCATCGGTTTGGCACCGCCTCAAAATTATTTATTTACTGTTAATTTCGGATCTTAATTTATAATACTAAATGGTTTATTTTATTTTTTGCTTTTCAGTTTTTTTTTCGTTGGTTTTATTTTTTGTTAAAAAGTAATTATTTTTTAATTTTTAGTTGCTATAATACTTATAATTAATAATAAATTATTGATTTTATGAATTACTAGCTGTTGCCCGCGGCTTCGCACGCGGAAATTATGCTTATTTATCATTATTTGTACGCCTTACAGAAGAAAATTTAAAAACAGGTTCATTTATATTGAAGTACTTATATTTAGGAATTTACATACTGAAACCTACGTGTATACTACGAATAAGTTCAAGGGTTTTCATGTGATGCCCGGACAGACAAACAGATAAACAGGCAGACAATAATTTTAAATAGTAAAAAATATCTTCAAAACGGTTCTCTTGTTTCCATCCGTTCAAGAGTTACATATACTCTCTCTTCCTCCCCTCTCCCTCTCCCTCAACCTCTCCCTCTTCCTGTCCCACTCTCTCTCCTTCTCCCGCTCCCTGTCCCTCTCCCTTTCTCACTCGAGGACCTTCATGTCCCTCTCTCTCCCACTCTCAGTCCCTCTCCCGCCCGCACCCGGTCCCTATCCTGCTTTCTGTCCCGCTCTCACTCCCTCTCCCACTCCCTGCCCCTCTCCCTCTTCCGCACCCTCTCCCGCTACCTCTCCCGAGCCCAGTCCCTCTCTCGCTTCCTATCACTCTCCCATCCCTCTCCCATCCGTAAATTTCTCTACATTAAATTTTTTTCTCACTATAAGCTTAATTAATATTTTCACATTACTGAGTTCAAAATTGACGTAGTTTGTTAAATATTTACAACCCCTTTGTCTCCTTATGGCTTATGCCTTTTTCTCCTTATGGGGATAAATTTCGAGAAAATCGTGATACAGTTAGGTAATTTTTGTGTCTAACTATAAGCTTAATATACAAATTTTCACCCCTCTTAGTTCAAAACTGACGAAGTTGCAATACTAAATTACACACACTTATTTAACCGTTTAGGGGTTGATTTTCCAAAAAAACACAACTTTTATATTTTAATCTGGCGCTAATATATAAATTTTCATGTTTTTAACTTCAAAAATGACGAAGTTGCGTACTAAGTTCCATTCTCTAAATAAACCCTTTAAGGGATGATTTTCCTAAAAAACTTGTTAAAATTAACTTTTTTTCACAACTATAAACTTACATAAAAAAATTCATATTTATAAATCTAAAACTGATGAAGCTGATTTTTACGTAAATGACTTCCAACCCATATTTTTAGGGGATGAATTTCGAGAAAACAGCGATACAGTTATTTTTTGTGTCTAACTATAAGCTTAGATATATACAAATTTTCACCCTTCTTACTTTAAAACTGACGAAGTTGCCATACTAACTTCCACACGCTTATTTAACCCTTTAGGGGTTGATTTTATAAAAAAACCACATAACTTTTGAATTTTGCTTCTAATCTGGAGCTAATATGTAAATTTTCATGTTTTTAACTTCAAAAATGACGAAGTTGCCTACTAAGTACCATCAATTAAATTAACCCTTTAAGGGATGATTTTCCAAAAAAATGTGTTAAAGTTAACTTTTGTTTATTACTTTAAACTTACATAAAAAAATTCATATTTATAACTCTAAAACTGGCGAAGTTGATTTGTATGTAAATGATCTCCAACCCCTATTTGTAGGGGATGAATTTCGAGAAAACAATGATGCAATTATTTTTTGTGTCTAACTATAAGCTTATATACAAAATTTCACCCTTCTTACTTCAAAACTGACGAAGTTGCCATACTAAATTGCGCCCTATTAATTAACCCTTTAGGGGATGATTTTCCAAAAAACCATAATACTTACAAATTTTGTTTCTAGTCTGGAGCTAATATGTAAATTTTCATGTTTTTAACTTCAAAAATGATGAAGTTGCCTACTACGTACCATCCATTAAATTAACCCTTTAAGGGATGATTTTCCAAAAAAAATTGTTAAATTTAACTTTTGTTTATTACTATTAACTTAGATAAAAAAAATCATATTTATAACTTTAAAACTGACGAAGTTGGTTTGTATGAAAATGACCTCTATCCCGTATTTTTACCCCTTAGGGGATGAATTTCCAAAAATCCGTTCTTAGCTGACGTCTCCTTGGCATAAGCTATCTCCCTGCCAAATTTCATCATAATCGGTTCGGTAGTTTCTGAGATTTTTTGTTTAATCAGTGTATCTCTTTTCAATTTTATATATATAGATAGATTCAGTTAAAAGGTAAAAATGTAGTAGATGAAATATCAATCATCCCCTATTTTCGTACCTATAGGGGTAAAATTTTGTTTCGAAATTTAAACCAGAGTAACCTCAAGGTATACACTATTCAATAAAAAAAGAATCATCGAAATCGGATCATCCAGTACAAAGTTATTGGGGTTAACATGTAAAAATTCCGGGTAAAAAACGGGTGAATAATCAATCATTCCCTATTTTCGTACCTTTAGGGTGGGAATAAAATTTTCAAAAAAATATGGGACCAACTTCAGGACATACCCTATCCAATAAAAAAAGAATCATCCAAATCGGACCACCCTGTGCCGATTTCTGCGTGATCATACATAAAAATAAAATAAAAATATACGTGTCGAATTGAGAACCTCCTCCTTTTTTTTCGTCGGTTAAAAAGTCAAATTAAATCTAAAATATTATGGTCTTTCAATATCAAGTTATCTGTACGCTTACAATTTTTAATTACTGGCAAAATCATAATTATGATTAGTAGAGTGTCTAGTAGACCTGTGGGAGAGACCCTCACTATAATCGAAACTCGACCCTAATTCAACTACCAAAGAGTGACTTCCTGTGGTTACTACACATTGACATTTTTGAATATGTTTTTTCTCTAATAATGTATGTATTTGATGTAATGTACACATTTTTTTCATTTGTTTCTTTTTCTTGTGACTTTGAATATTAATTGAAAATTATATTATTAAGAATATTAAATTATTTATTTTAAACAAAAAAACTTTAAAAATACTGGGCGTAGTAATGTTACATTTGGTATGCCTGAGTAGATAAAATTTGCATGGAGAAGGAATGCAGAAGCTTAATTTTTTGTATTAGTAGCGCTTTTGTCAAGTCGCCATTAAAAGCTAGTTTAGATAAGCTTAGAAGCTTAACACTCATTTATTTATCGAACCGTTAAGTCGGATATAGAGCCGGCGTGACGCGTGACGCGTGACATAGTGGTAATGTCACGTCAAGCACGTCACGGCCCGGCCCGGACTCCGGTCGTGCAACGGTCACGGTGTTGAGACTTGGGATATTCCCTAATTAAATGATAATTTTATTTTTGGTTCTATTGATGTAGACTTGATCTGGTTTTAAGCGGTATTATCCTGTTTACTTGGATAGCAATGGCAAAATGAAGGCAGTTAATTCTCTGAGCTATGATACCCTGTTCGTCTACGGATCTCCTTATTTCTGATGCGATCACGTAGAGAAATACCGAGCATTGTCCTCTTCAAATCCCGCTGAGCTACTTTCAGCTTGAGTACCTATTATACCAATAGCAAAGCAACACGTCTCGGAGCTTTATGTCATCACTGGCAACACACTGCTCACTGCTAGACTTCAGCAGCTCGAGCACGAATATTTGCGAGAAAGTATTCGTATGGTTAACGTAAGCAATTTGTCAAATTTGTATGGCATTTTAGTACCATTTACGCACGATAGGGGCGCTTTTGAAAAAATGCCATACAAATTGCTTACGTTAACCATACGAATACTTTCTCGCAAATATTCGTGCTCGAGCTACAGGACCTAAGGTAATTTTTTGAACGACAAGATGTGACGTAATTTTCATAACACAGTATTAAAAACATATATGTAGGTACTTATGTATAAGTAAATACATACGTTAAGTTAATGCTTGAAAATAGTTCCAGTATATGGTATGTGATTGTCAAGTAAAGGATGGTAGTGCACTAAATATAATGATATCTGAAAGCTGTTCTAATGATGAAGCTGGAAGGTGGCTAAAGTTAAGGTACCTAGAGTAGAAATTAGACATTAGAATGAAGTTTGGGCTCGCTTGATGTCCTGGGAACTGGCGATGAAGCCAGAACTTGGCGACGATAAAAGAGAGTTATTTTATCGATTGAATGTAACTGATTGCAGAATAGCTCTGTGCTCTGTATTTGGTAAATAGACAATAAACACGTGCGTGTACCCGCCAGGTCGCCAGTATGTCAACCGGTTGTGAGCTGAACTGCTTTAGAGCTGTCATTTTACAGCTCAATTTACTTCAATAGACATTAAGTGATAGCCGGCACGGAATAGATAGTAGTAATTAGATATATAGCCCAGTGCCGATAGCTCTAAAAACGGTAAAAAGTGGAAGAAAATTATAGTAGAATGAAACCTATTGCAAAAGGAAGAGAATATAACGAAGATTATAGGAAAAATAAATTACGGGCGATCTGAGGTCGGGAAGGGGGGGGGGGGGGAGGGGGGATTTAAGGGAAAAAAATGGTTTATCTCGATTTCCGGAAAAACTACAAGTCCTATTGAAAAAAGTTGAATGGCAAAGTTGTAGGCAACACACTTTTACATAACCTCAAAATCTATGTGAAAAATTCAAAAAACCACGTTTTTGGTTTTTTATTTTTATCTTTTACAAAAAATATTTTTTTTTCACGAAATTTGGTGAAAACTTACCTTTGTATGTCCTTAACATACTGTAATTTTTTTGATTCAAAAAAATATTTTTTTCCACCTTATTTTGACCTTAAATCAAAAAAACAACCTTATTTTCAGTCGAAAAATCTCACGTCAAAATATCAGATTTTTTTAAAAGTAGTAGTCGTTTCATTGCATTTTCTGAGAACATTTACCATAGTTGTGTATAGGTTTTTATATACCATTAGAAAGTAGAGATTCCAACGAACAAGAAGACTACCGACTTTTAGGGGATTTAAGTTTGTACGAAACTTTGATATTTTCGAACTCAGAAATATGAAAATTAATATGTAAGCTTATACTTAAAAACTAATATTAACTTAAAAGGAGAGAAAGAGGGAGCGGGGGGGAGAGAGAGGTTATTGGGGATTGTTAGACGATACGAAGTTAGTCAGATAGTAGCCGATAAAGGAGCTGTCAAACGACCGCATACATTGCACATCATCATCAGTAATTCTCAAGACGTCACCGATACTGATTTCTTTCTTTTTCTTCTCTTTCATGGCCGGCAACGCATCTGTGATCTGGTAGATAAGTCCATGGGCGACGATAGCCATTTACCATCAGGTGGACCGACAGATCGTATGTCGGCTATTTACATAAATAAAATGGCCAAAAAGTAAGAGGAAGACCCGAATCGAATCCAATTCTGCGATCGAAAAACACATTTTTAATGGTCGATTTTAACTACCTAACTCGAGCTCATACATGCACCGTGTAATATAACATCTAAGATCAAACGCACGAGAAATTAATTCCTCGACAATTAGTTACAATAATTAATTATCAAACCGCATTACGATATTTACGATGCATTACACGCAGGTTTACAGTGTTAATACGGATGAGCGCTTTTGGCAACATCACAAACGACTTACTCTCTTCTGGTACGGTATTGAACAGATTAATTTAAAGGACTTATTATTATCTGCGTAAGGACTTATTTAAATTGTAATTATGTTGTGATAAAAACAAAATAACTTAAAAAATAACCGACTTCAAAGAAATAGTCTTTGAAAGTTTGAACGAGTAATAAAATAAAAAATATCATCAACATAGTGGAAGTGAATTAAGTACGCATTATTAGGGATAATTAAAAAAATGCTTGTCAGATCTCGCTCAGATTTAAATGGGACCACATGACAAGCACCAGCTTTTGTATAAAAAAAGGATTATCAAAATTGGTACACCTAGTAAAAATTTATAATAATAATAAGTTTGTTTTTCAATATTATGTTTAATTTAATTTCCGATATATGTAAATGTTTAGTCACTCCAGGGAATGTCACAACATAGCTTAGTAATAATACTAATAATTTAAATTAACCTATTCCGGTCAACAAACACTTTGTAATATGTGAAATAGACTGGCATCTCTATTTAGCATAAAGTATTATAATAACGATGATATCTATAAAATATGTTTTGTTGTTCAAATTAATTATGTTTAATTCAACAGTAATCAAGGAAACATTCAAAATCATTAAGCCAAAACGGTAGAACTATTTCGAAACGTGTCCATTTTTAACGTTTCTTTTCAATTTGTTACCAATTAGGAAAGTATTCTTTGAGATTTGATCCCACCTACTGTTTCTCATTTAAATGACGTGAGGGATATAAAAGTTTGACATGCGTATCTAATTTTGATAGTTTACGACATGTCTCATCGCAAAACGACACATTTAGGGTTATAAATATAAGTGGTTTAACTGAGGTTCCGTCTGAAGAAATATTGAACATTTATAGGTTTGCGTGTCTGATCTATCTATCGTCATTATATTCCAGTATAAAAACGACAAGAAACTTCAAAAAACCATAAATGACTAAGCTTAAAATTAAAAAAAAACTCGTATTTAGATAAATTTTTAAATTTTCCCAGGAATCGGGAAATATCCAATGGTTCATATTAATTTTTATATATTGTACGGAACCAGTCTCATCTCATTTAAATATGATAATTTTTTCTTAATTAAGCAGGCAGTGTTCAAATTTGGAACGCGTTTTACACGTGTGCATGGGTGGATGTATTTTAAACGGATTTATGTTTACAAGCTTATAACATTTTTACGTTTATTTTACGTCTTATTTTATTATTCTCCTCGTCATTGATTGATATTCATTTTACGCAGAATTTTACTGCGTACGTTACTATTTTGTAGTAAACAGAATTTATGGGATAGGTGTATCCTATAAATAAACTATAAATAATATTAATACATCTTGTGTGGTTATTTGATTGCGGATAATGTGAAGTTTTTTAATTAATTTTTGTAGTTAATTATTTTGTTACAAAGGTTGCAATGGTCATTCGATGTTGGAAATGAGAGGCTTATTCATAATTTTCTTTTTTACGTTGGACCTTATTTGTTTATTTATGCATGTTTTTTATTTTATTTTATTTATATATCCCAAAGAATTATTATTGAGATTTATGTATATCTTCGTGTAAGCTTTATTTATGTCAAAATTCACAGTATTATACATATAAATATAACCTGTAAAATAATACCAAGTATACTCTTGGCGACTTTTTTCCTACATCGAAGGCGACTAACTCATGCTATACGAGTACTAAATATACCCGTCTCGTCTACACAGTGATAATATTAACTATTGCTATGAATCTTTTCGTTTTGCACCTACATGCGAAGAAAATCTCTAAACATTGTTGTTAAAATCAATTCAAAGCAAACAGTGAAAGATGCTGTATCTACAGTTCGAATTCCTCGAGTACGCTATATTTGTGTAATACCTAATATACCAAGTTAGAAATAAAGTAATCTTATACTGAGGGTTCTGTACATTATCCATTACTGGTTTCGATATTTGGTAATGATCCTACTAATATTATAAATGTGAAAGTTAGTATCAACGTTTGTGACTCCGTCTCACAAAAACTACTGAAACGATTTTCATGTTTAGTGCACAGGTACACCATGATCTGAATCTTATAACCTGATAAGATATCCTGACATCCTAGCAATGACTCACAAAACGTGGCGCTTTGAACATGTTAAAATACATAGGTAAATATCAAAATCCAAAAATGATCAAAAAATGGGTTGGAAACGAACAATCGACTCCTATTAATAGATACTTTTTACCACTACATTTTTCATAAACTACCGAGATATATCAATCTACTTTCAAACAAGTGAGTAAATAATCAATAGCGTTGGAATGACGTGTGTACATCCACATTCCGTATGTGTAAGGTACACATCCTATTGACCAATTTTCATCGTTAATCTAACATCAAATGAAAAAACCTAACATGGCGGACTCGCTAATGTTCAAACATGGGTATTTGTAGCGTAACAACGTGGCGGTCCACAGATGTCGCTGCGGCTGGAATGGCCGCAAGTGAGATTAATTTGAGTTCTCTAAAGCCCGTATTAATAAACCGATTTTAATGGTGATATATGAAAAGCGCACTTAGATTTTGCTCAAACAACAGTCAAGTCTAATAAGAAAAAAATATCAGATATATATTATTGCCTACACAGTATTTTTATAGGACTGTTTAGTTTTTTCGTGCTATGTTATGGTTGATTTTTGTTCGAATAATTTTAAGTCTAAGGAAAGCCTAATCTCAGTTTATAGATCTCACCCCTATATCTCTGTAATCTCAAGATTCGGTTTGAGATGCTGAAATAAATCAAATCGTATGTAAAATTGACATTTGTAAAATGTGAGATCCCGGTCTTGAGAAAAGATCGGGTTATTATACGGGCCTAAATCTGGTGAAAACACAGAAGCTTTAGATGTTTATTTGTAAGATTTAGAATTAGAATTTTGAGATAGTTGACGAATTCTAACTACAGCGCTCAAACTTATCATGCAGTAGCAAAATGAAATAGAATTCATTGAGAATTGAATTGATGAAATAGAATTATTGGTGAAAATGAAGGCCACTTCCAGTGTTTATTAGATCGTTTTTACATGACTGCAGAGCAGGGTAGCGGCAGCCAGCCGCGATGGAGTCATTTCCTGATTCTGATGTCGCATTGCAACATCGGTGCTCGAGTATATGCAAAGTTAACAGATGTAACTGTACATTGTTGATATATACTTGTTGCTGTAGACATAATACTGAAGAAAACACTGCCTGGTGCTTGTAAAAACTGAAGTAGAAAGCAGGTGTACCAAGTATATCCATGTATGTATTTAAATATTTTTTTTTAATTTTCATTCAATTGGAAATGAAGTTATTATAATAATTATAGATATATAATAAACTAAGAAGACTCATGATTTCCTTTTACACCAATATTTAATTATCTACGATGAATCGTAGTCACGGCGGAACTGAACCTTTTTATTGGAGTTCCATACAGACTTTTTCCTAACGAATAAAACCAATTCCTAGAATAAAAGTAGCCTTGATCCTCATAGATAGAAAGAGCTTCACACCTAGAAAAGTCTCAAATAATGATGTTGTGAGTATTTATCAGTTTAAAGTTTGTAAAGAAAGTAGACCAAAAAATTTGCTTCCTAAATTAAAACCAAATAAATTATTCAATCTAAAGATTAGGTATCGTTAGTTTTATGTGTTGTTTAACAATATACGAGTTTAGGAAGTAGCTGATAGTAATTCGGCTGATTCTATCCGATGTACCCGTATTCATTCAATGTCACCTATTGATGGAGAGCACGCACGCAACTAATTGGGATTCAATGTACGATGATAATTATATGCTAATCAAAATATCCGAAATGTTTAATGCTCTGACCGTCCATGGCATGGGAACGCAGGGATCGAGTCACGCAACTATTAATTTTAAAAATAGTGTATTTGAAATGGCTGTTTTTAATGCGTAGGATAGATATATAATTTGTCAGATAAATATGAAGACGTGTCAAATTAAAATAAACTCTAAAAATCAAATAACCTTACCTGAAGTAGTACCCTACTAGTGGTAGCTCCTAATGGGGGCAAAATATGACAGATACAGAGCGATCAATTACTTATCTGTGAAGTGGCGAAAATTGGAACTAATGCCACCATGTTTAAAATTCTTTCATAAGTACTTTGTGGTCATTCATCTGTCAGTTACTACGAAATCTCTTTCTCTCGAACTACGTCCAATGATTGGTCCATTGCGCCCCCCTTCAATTCACAGAGTGTGTAAGACAAAATTAAATACAAATTACAAATAACAAATTACAAATGACTACTGCAAATGTCATATAAAGCAAAGCAAAAGCAAAGCAACAACCCATAATTGTCCCACTGCTGGGCTCGGGGTCTCCTCTCAGAATGTGAGGGTTAGGCCATAGCCTACCACGCTGGCCAAGTGCGGATTGGTAGACTTCACACACCTTCGAGAACTTTTATGGAGAACTCTCCGGTGTGCAGGTTTCCTCACGATGTTTTCCTTCACCGAAGCAAGTGATAATTAACATATAATACGCACATAATATTTGAAAATTAGAGGTGCGTGCCAGGATTTGAACTCGGGCCCCTTCGTTCAGGAGACCAACGTTCTACCACTAGGCTATCACTGCTGTAATGTCATATATCCTAACATAATTATGGCATATTGTGCCCCTTACTCTATTACAATTAAAATTTTAAGAAAAAAGGCATTATAAGACATAATTAAGTCAAAGAACAAAATACGTATATTTCTTTATACCTAGTATGTACTCGTATGATTGTAAAATGTAAAAAAAGAATACCGACACTTCCCATGATTATAAGTAATTAATTAGATTAGAAATCGGAATAGCGTAAAGTTGTTCGAAGCACCAAATTGTTATATTATGGTTATAATGCATGGTTGACCGTGATAACCTTGGTTGTTAACCCTGTTAGTGGGCAATTACACGACACGGTGCGTTGGTCTAGCGCCACAAATATATTTTATTCAAATCTATTGAAATCATAGACTTAAAACTCTGTATCGTCGAATCCATTACAATTCGACGGAATGAAGTGTGGCTGTGTAATAGTAATGTACTTATTAAGATGAAACTTTTCTATTATGGTAGACAAACTACAGAAAAGTTTACCCATTATTTTTGTCCTTAGCGATTTTTGTTTTTTGATTTTGACAAATATATCTACTATAACTTATAACTAATATTGTATTTTTGTTTACGCTGATCAGATTTTCGATCAAAAAATTTAATTCAGTAATTAAATTCGTAATGTAATTTTCAGGAAAACTTTCAAGCAATTCTAGACTATTTCTTTCTGGCAATCCTTAACTCTATGGTCGTTCTGATGATTATCGGTCAACAAAGAACTCAAATAACCCATAAAATAGTAACAATGCTATTACTATCATCGAAACGACGCGGAGTAGCCGCCATGGGCCATGAATCCTCAATATACCGTCCTATTTCGGATGTGATCAGATCTATAATTGGGTATTGTTATATTTTTTAAAGTTGTGGTCGAAACATCCGACCCAGTAACGTAGATTGAGCAATAAAACTGATACGGGAAGTTCTATGATGTACCTTTTTTATTTTAATAGCCGATAAACGTTTAGACGGGGCACAGATCACCACTTTTCGTGGATATATGTATATGTATAGCTGAAGGTGAATCTCCCTTTGAAACATCGCACCAACTAGGAGAGCATCAAAATCAAATGCAGTTTACTTCGGGTTAGAACTATACCTAAAGCGAACATAGATTTGGACTTTGCTCAACAACATTCAATGAACATACTAGCACTTTGTTAAATTTAAAATTCAAATATTTTTATTCAAAATTGGTTTGGTTTACAAACACTTTTTGAAAGTCATGCAAGTTATACCAATGCTTCAACAAGGCCCTAGTGTGAGGGCCCAGGAGAAGAAGCAGCAAAAAACTGCCGGGGTGTTTTGTTTCCTGCTCACATTTATAGATAACACTTATTAACTACTGAGTCTACTTACAATCTATATTTATAAAACTGTGTCCAAGAAATCTTGTCATTAATAAAATAATCATCTAATTTGTAATTTCAGTAGGTAGGTACTGCCATAAATATGATGGCGTAACCTCTATGAAAAAAGCTACTTTGCAATGCCTTTTTATGTAAGAAAAAACAGTAAACGAATTTCTTGTTATATTAGAATAAATCATAGTTCTAAAAACATTAAAATAAATATTATCTTTGATTTACTATCAACGTATTTTACGTCTTCCACTAACACTCCATCGATATGATTATCGATAAGGTTATTTGACGTTGGTCCGCACTAGGATCACTTAAAGTTGACAATATGACTCTGAGATGAACCGACACTTAACATATTTAATGCCAATTAGTTATGGACCCCTTACGACTAAATAAACGAACCTTTCTGAGTTGGGGCGTATGTATTTTTGGTAAATTTTGACATGGCATAGCCGCGGGCAGACTGCCATAATGTGACCACGTTTACAGGAAACATTGAAATTGAAAGGGCCAGGATACACCTAATGACAGTTAATTAATACATTAGGGAAGAAATCAGAACGGAAGAGGCTCTAATAAGTGGGAGAGAGGAGAAGGTAAACAATAATTCAGTTAATGGCATTAGCGGAGACAATGGGTTTTGTTCGACAGTTGTAGGGTAGCCATCATAGACTGTTGCATGATCAGAGATTGTCCAAAAATCTATTTTAAAATGGGTATCTTCCGGGAAAATGTTGAAGAAACTGGTCTTAATGATGCTTTTGCCATCCTTTGACCATCGAGGAATGACCGATACTGACCGAAAGCAAAAACGAAACTGGTTGATTTTAATGAGCTTACCGACACTGAAATCTTCTAATAAAAATATTAGGTAATCTATTTAATTTGATCTCTTGATATGCCATAAAACTCGGTCCTCCTGCATCTGGAAATCAGATAAAGAAATTTTAATTTTGTCGTAGACCTTTAAATACTTCTAAGTCCGTACTACATGCGTAATCCATTGTCCATGCATTGTTCCATCCTCTGCCATATACCTAATTATGGGCAATATGGACATCTATGACAAACCACAATGGGCTGTAGGAAGAACTGTAGTCGGTTTGTTTGTCTTAGTCGTAGCTTAGGTAATTTGTATTTGTTTTTGTTGTTAATAAATCTTTAATCTTTAATTGTAGTCGATCCTGTTAGTAGGTGTTCACGAGAATTTTGGTTATTCGTTCTTTCTTTCTTTTTCTTCTCTCTTTCTTGGCTGGCAATGTATCAGTTCTTATGTTATGTTCTTTGGTGTTGCTGATGTTCATGGGTGACGATAGCCACTTACCATCACGTGGATCGTCAGCTCGTTTGCCGGCTATTTCCATAAAAAAGTACTTTCTTGTTCCAATGAAATGAAAAGTATAAAAAATCAAGAATCCTGGTCACCCTACTTACCACGAGTTTTTTGAATGACAATGCTTGCCGGACCGCCCACCAGACATCCGGCGTTTTGTTGTTGTCGTGGCCGGGAGTCGAACCTGTGGGCGTGCCATGTACAAGTTAATTTCACTGTTAAACATTGCGCTCCATTGAATTACAACGCAATGGCTTAGATAATGGTTTGAAATCCAGGCCCTTGCTTCGTAACGTAGTAGTCATGATTTGAAGACATGTGAAAGTTATGTATTGAAAATTGACTACAGATATTACTTTTTTATACAGGAAAATAAATTATTAAATTATATTTTTTTCAAACGGAGAGATGCTGCTGACGCTATAGGCCTCTTAAGTCCGGTTTACACGTATTAAGTAGTTAAGTAGACAACTAAATTTTAAGCAAATTAATACGTGTAAACCGAACATTACAGCTTAACGTGGACAGAATAAAATTAAATCTTACTTATATTATTAATGTAAAAGTTTGTGTTCTTTCACGCAAAAACTACTGAACAAATTTTAATGAAATTTAGCCCACAGGTAGATTATGATCTGATAAAAGATAAAGGACACTTAATATCCCAGAAAACGCTGGCAATGCCGCGGGCACAGCGCTAGTTTTCAGTACGGTCGAATTTTGAACCCTTCGGCAAACACCAAATTGTCATAAAATGTCTATTATGCTTGAGTTAAAGTTTAAAAGCCTCCATCCAGCAAATCTATTGGTTTAGACTTTAGAAAGTTGTTGACCAAAAGTTCCGTCAAACTTTTCACTTCGTAAGAACAGTTAGGTATAGTATAATGCAACACCTCTAATAAATAACGCGTCAAATATAATAATTTATGGGTTAATGAAATATGTAATTCCATTTACGAATCGATTCGGTCCCACAATAGTTGCAAAGTTATCTTTGAAACCGAGAAAATAATATCATTTTCAATCTAAACCTTATGCATTTCAGAATAGAGGTTATATTTTTTTTAAACTGCGTTTAAGGCTGCACGGTTGGTAGGTAGTCATATTCGTTGGAGAGGTCAACAAACCTTGGTAAAGACGATTTGAAATTCTCAGTGCGTGGGTTGCAGCCGAAATAATAGGCTATGAACACGTCCCTCAGACCGACTACAATGGTCTATAAATATTGGAAAAAAATTGAGATAATCTATTAGCCGCTTGATATTCTAAATACGCGCTCACTTTGTATGCTTTCGCTGATGTAGACAGAAGGAGTAAGGAGCGATGACGCGCGAATGTTTATATGAAATGCTTAATGTGACCCTTGTTATTTTGTTGCTAACTGCCCATTATAAATATTCGAAACCATTTGTGATATGGAATATTTTTAAAACATGAACCGATTTGCTTCGAATTTTCAACAAAATGTGCCTTGCTTAAATTGATGGAACACACATATTTTTCAGTTTTTCAAAATTTTGCAAAAAAAGAAAAAGTTTTAGTACCTTTATAAATAACTAAATGTAAGTTCTTCAATATAAATTCACTGTTTTTTAAGTTTTCTTCTGCAAGTGGTACAAATAAGGTAACTAAAACATAATTTCCGTATGCGAAGCTGCGGACAACAGCTAGTTTTATATTTTGGTCGTAGTTTTGTTGCCATAAAATATTATTGCAGTGTCTGTCCTTATATTTAAAATGATACCTAAGCAATAGATATTCCTAATCGATATCCTAATCGATCGGTATTGTCTGTCTAAACGTCTGTCTGCTCTTTTGAGGTCGAACAACCTTATAAGTAAAACCTAACAAATTATCTATGGAGTTGTCAACACCAGGTGCATAGCGTGAAACGGTGCATTGCCCGTTTTCTATTACCATAAGACCATAAAAATATGTGTTTTCTAGGATTATGGATTCATTAAGGTGATATTGCAGCTACTCTATTAATAAAGCTTGCTAAGAGGATTGTAAAGGTAATCTATTGGAAAACTGCCGGTTGTCTTGTCAAAGTAATTGAGAGCAATGACCCTAAAATTTATCATGTCTAAAAATGTTCTCTTAACGAAGCCTAATATTTCGAAATTATCACCTGAGCGCGCTAAAATGCTGTTTTAAACGGTCTTATTAAGTTCGTGTATGTAGAAGACATTTGTGTAATTAGCGAATGCTTGTCAGAGCATAATGGTGGATGTTGTGATTCCTCTTTTTTAACCGGCTTCAAAAAAAGGAGGAGGTTCTCAATTCGACTGTATTTTTTTTTATGTTCGTTACCTCAGAACTTTTGACTGGGCGAACCGATTTGGATGATTTTTTTTTATCGAAAGCTGTTGCCTGTCATGTGGTCCCACATAAATTTTATTGAGATCTGAGAATGGCATCCATGAGAAAACCGTATAAGTCTTAAATTTGGATTAAGTATGTGTGCGACAAATGAACGAATAGGTAACTCAATATCCCGCCAACCGATTTCGATGATTCTTTTTTTAATTGAAAGCAGGTGCTTGTCATGTGGTCCCACATAAATTTGAACGAGTTCTAATTAGTAGTTTTTGAGTAACTTTGAAGTTGGTTATTTTTTGTTAGTAAAATTTAGATTATTTAACTCTTATGGGCTTAAGAAAATACTTGATTCTCAAAGGAATTGGTAATTTTGGATATGTTGAGAACCTTTTCAGAGACACCTAGAGCACTCTTCTATAAAGATGTGTGAGGCTTTTAATCGTGATCGTAAAACAATGCGGTACTCAACGCATTAATTAACCAAAAAAAAAACGTATAAGTACTTATAGTGATGTTAATATTCCCCCAAGCAAATATGCCATTAAGTTTGAGAACACACACAAGGAATTCCATCTCAATCTTTACGATAACTCATCTGAATATACTTATGTAAATGGTTAGCACCAATTATACAACTATGGTTCTGAAACACCGCAATCTGAGTACTTCATTATCTATCAAGATAAGGTCTTAATAAGGATGTATTAACAATGTCCCGCTAGAACCATAAATCGGTATAATATCAGTACCCGCTAACGGGTCAACATTTGATGGTCGTTGCCTACGCCTTTGAGCAATGCTTTTCAGGAAACTTTAAAATGCTTGAACTAAACCTTATGGTTATGGGAGTAAGAGTCAAGAAATTTGTGTAGAGCTGTGAGCATTTTGTCGATGTGATTCCATCGGTTTTCCAATTTCGGTCGTGTCACAGGTTAGAGGCATCGTAAACACTCGAATGGCGTGTTTTAAATAGGGTTGTCACGTGGACATGGCAAAAATATCGTAAAAATAAATAATTAAAATGTGTGCAATTCACACGTGGTAGAAGTGAAACCTTCAAAAATAAGTGTGCAATTCACACGTGGTACGAGTAGAAGTGAAACCTTCAAAAATAAAGGTATTAATTTAATAACGTTATCAGTTTTAATTATCTTTCAAAAACTATTTTGTACTAAACATAAACGTGTACTTATGTACGCGCGTGAGAAGTTATACTTCTTTGGCATCATTAAAATAAATTTTTAACACTAGCTGTCTTGGCGAACTTCGTATCGCCTAATAATCAGTGATTCATGTAATTTGTTGTTACTTTTAACTTTTATAGTTTTGGTAGGTTTAACAAATCAGAGACCATTACATTCCCCCTCTCTCTCTCCCTCCCTCTCCCTCTCCCCCAGCCCCTCCCCTTCCGCTCCCCCTCCCCTCCCCTCACCTTCCACATCCCTTCCCCTTCCCTCCCCCTCCCCTCTCTCACTCCCTCCCCTCACTCTCCCCTCCCCATCCCCCTCATTCATTTCATTTCTAATAGAAGAGGCTAGACCCCATAACACAGGGAATCCTAGTATGGGGCCTAGGGCTGCATTTATATTTTTATATTTCGTATTGTATATTTCAATTGACATTTCTTATTTCTAAAAGAAAAATATGGTAGACGGGCAAGTTTGCGGGCTGGTCTGAAGCTATTTTATTGACTAGTTATAACTTAGTTTGTTACCTTATAACAAAATTTACAAACCACTCAAAATCATTTATTCTTGTTCACACCGAAGAAACTGAAATACCGAACCGATAAAACCCGATTGTGTGCCAACCCTGACTCCGAGACTAGTTTTACTGCAATAGATTTGTCCAGTTTAGTGGCCCTGGGGTCATTGACACGTGTACCTAATGATAAAAACTTGTATTCCAAACGCTTTTCGTTTAACACGTGTTTGTCTTTGTACTGTGTTTGTCTGATTTTTGTAAATATTGTCTGTTGAGAAATTGGGCGAAGGGTTACGGGCTTTCTTGTAAATGGTTGAAGTTTTAAGTCTAACGTCCCAACTCAGAATCATTAATGGTTACTTAAATCGCTCCTTAGATTCTTTACTAAGGAGCGATTTAAGTAACCTTTACTGACTCTGAGTTGGGACGTTAGTGGCCATTACAGGCCAATCATAGTTATGATGAAGACTTATGTCATAGATAAATGTATTGCGCTGCGCATGATCGAACTGATTTAGATTAGATATGTGCTACAAAAGATAAGTTTTAGGGTACAAGAAATATTTTCAAAAGAAGCATTGATTGCTTGATGTCCTTTAAGAAATCTAAATATTTACTCTTCAAAAAAGTATTAGACCTATAAACGATGCATGTAACATTTATTTTACGGTTGCTTCAAATAATGGGTAATTTCATTATTATATCATTATAAATATCATCTATTTTATAATTAATTTTAATGAAGTCTTGGCATTTGTGACCTCAAAATATAATTGATACGTTTCAATGTAGGTACATTCGTACGTAAGTACGTAAGTACGGTCTAAACATTTGTACCACATTTTCGCAAATATCGACTTAGATTTTTTTTTATTAAAAATGAAATTAAAAAATATAGTTCAATTTCGTGCTTATTAGTTCTTAAGTACCCGCGTATACATAAGTATTCCCGGTTCGATTCCCGATAGTATTTACTGAAAAGTTAAATGTTTTATAACTGGTTTTGTCTGGTTGTTAAGACTTATTTGTGTTTGGACAAATATGTCTTAAGAACGTGTATTTCTTTTCACCTTGGCGTTTCTAAGCTTATGTTATATTATATTGTCCTTGAATCCGTTCTAAAATAGGATATATCAAATCCTCTTACAGCATGCCATGGCGTAAGCTTCACAAGGCACGTACGATTCTACGAACGTATAGACCTCGATGGGTTCCCAGTATGTCGCCGGAATGAATAAAAAACAAGTCGATCGTCTGAAGTCTGAACTATTTCTCGTGAATATAATCTTGTTGTAACTATGATCTTTTAACAATGTTACGTGTTGTCAAAGTAATGCTGTTAATGTTACTATTCTTACTTCTATTACTAAACGCTATTTGGCTTACAGTTTGTGTGGGTCAAATCTTACTCGCTTAAAATTAATCTACGTCATCTTATCCAAAGGAGTCGAAATGTTGCATTTTGCATTAGTTTCGCTGACAATGCATTTCTATACTAATATTATAAAGCTGAAGAGTTTGTTTGTTTGTTTGGTTGAACGCGCTAATCTCAGGAACTACTGGTTCGAATTGAAAAATTATTTGTGTTTGATAGTCCATTTATCAAGGAAGGCTATAGGCTATATAACATCATATATTTTAGTAATTAGTTTTTTCCACAAATTAACGTGGGTGAAACCGCGGGGCATAGCTAGTTTGTGATAAAATGACCTGACACTACATTTAGATTTGACTCCAGACGAGGGAATTCCTTAATAAGGTTTTTTTAACGATGAACCATTAATGCCCGCTTTAATTTCCGCGGTATTTGGATTTTTTGGTTCACTACCAAGGACCCTTCCTTGTAGAATCTTGGTAGAAACAATCATTGTGAGTTGTTTGGTATGTAGGTATATCCATCAACAATCTTTTTATTCTTATGTTATTCATCTTTTATTCTTATGGGTTTTACACACGCTCATTTATACTACCATGTCGATATTTGTTTAATTAGCGATAGTTATGCAAGATTTAACTAAAATCTAGATCTCACCTGCTTACATAACATAATAGGGTTAATTTTAACTTGTTGATGTATTTAAAACAATTACATTCCTGAGTCACTGCATGAGTCATGCGAGAGGTCGGACCACGATGTCAAAAGAGTGTTCTGTATTGTTAAACTTTAGTATATTTTATTTATTTTATCCCTAGTTTGTATTTCAATTTTAAAAAATCAGATCAATATTTTGTGTCATTTATGTGATCGATGTGAACGTGGGCTTTCTTGCACATTTTGCGAGTTTTGTACATTTTGCGTTTTGTACATTTTGCGTTTTGTACATTTTGCGAATTGTACATTTTGCGACTTGTGTTCATTTTGCGTTTTGTACATTATGCTCCGAAGGGTATTTTATGTCTTTATTTTTTTGGATTAATGATATTTTGAGCGCGAGTCGGCTTGAATTAAAATATTCTATTAAAGTATACTTTCTGTTGTATTTGTGACGCATTTATAATTTATCCTTCTAGATGATGTCAATTAGAATTATCGAGAATATTTTAAAGAACTCACCGGTTCTTGAATCTTCGAGATGGGAAACCTTTTACCTAAATCATAATTACAAAAAAATAATGGTCCAAAAATCAAATACAATTTTATTACTGCGTACATTACTTTATAAAACAGATTTTAATTTAATATATCGCACCTTTGGTGGTACAAGGGCATATCTTACAAAAATCGTAAAATGACAAAAATTAAACAAAAAAATATTTTACACCTGCAAAGTACATGGCCATATTCACAAATAAATGGGTCGTATCTCATGCAAAGAACAAACACTTTGAAACAATACAACGAATAATACGACTCGGAATGCAAAAAAAAACTTTAAAATGGCTCCCCTGTAAAATTACAAAAGTGCAGTTGAGCCCTTGTTCCACCAAAGGTGCGATATGTATTGATTTACAGCTACAGACAGTGTAATGAGTAATGAGATTAGAATTCAGCACTCAGGATTAGTATCGAGTTTATCTTTATGGGAGACTTATCACTTATGTAGTACATTCAGACTTGACTATCCCCGACTTATGACTTATAACTAAAGACAAAGTGTCTAATAAATATTAATAAACTTAACGCCGCTGCATAACATTATAAAATAGTTTTATTACAGCATTTTATATTCATGACATAGAATAGATATTACCATTTGGAGGTATTAATACCTACCTGCTTTATAACTCGTGTTGAGAATATAAACACAGTTCGTCTATGTTTTGTAGGCAGATTCGCTACCAATTAGGCTACAGGGTCGAATTATTAAAATTATATTAGTGTATTAAAAGTATATTAATTAATAAACATAATTTTATCCGTAGCTTTAGTCGCTCTATGTAGTGTCTCAAATATCAACACTTATATTATGAGTGTATTATATTATGAACGCGAAATTTAGTTTATTGTCAAAGATGAATGAAATTATAATCCATGGGGTCAATGGCCTTTTATTATATTCAAATTATCTTATTAATAACGCTCTCGGAAACGATGTTCTTTTTTTAGAATTACCTACCTATTTATAAACTAGTAATCCGCCCACGCTTTGCTTGGGGTACATCCGGGTATCTTTATTAATAATTATTATTTATGTATGTATTAACGTCAATGGATCGTAGTTGCCATAAATAAATAGATAAAATTAAATAAAACCAATAAACGAATACCCTAACTAAGCAATTCCTTTTTGACAAAAAATAAAATTATAAACCTTCTTCATGAAAGGACACAAAATAAGTTTACAAATCCGATGGCCTTCCGATGGAATTCCAGAGATTAGCGTTGAAATAAACTTTCAGCTTATCTATAGGTACATATTAGTAAAGACAAATTAGTTACGCATTTGGTAGAACACGTTATTCGGTAAAAATAAATGTAGGATAATTTTGAAAAAAAATAAGAGGATCAGAGGTCAGAGGAGACCCGAAAGATCTTTGAGAAAAACTATAAATTTTTACGAGAAACTAACAAAATGGTTGATCCCAAAAGTCCTTGTACCGAAAATTACATAGCGGTGAATACCTACATCCATTCGATCCCGCCATTCAAGGGTCGAAGATATGTCAGTGTAGTGTTCAATAAAATACGCCCATGTGATGTATGCAAATCGATTTATTATTTTAATATTGAAACATCATACGTTTACGATCTGTGCCATGTAACACGTATCTACATATTATATTACATGTAATAAAAGTTGATTAAATTTCAGGTTTGTAACGTTTATGGACAAGAGATGAAAGGTGTACTACAATTCAATCGATAATGGTTATTGTGATATGAATAAAATAAATATAAATTATATCTTTTATATTATGGCAGATAAAGGACACTACACCTGCCCTAAAGTGTCCATGCAAAGCAAACCATAAATAGCCCTATACGTCCTACTAATAATTATAAATGTGAAACCTCCGAAAGGTTCTACCAGCACTAGCGGGCTGGATTTAGTCGCCTCTTACAACACCAATTATGCATGGAATTGGGGTTAGCATTCTAAGCACTTCCGAAACAGCATAGATAATTAAGTACATATGGGTTTTACGAAATTTTATAACCTATAATTAGGTGTGTGATAATAATATGATAAAAAGTAGATTTATTTATTGTTCATTTAAAAAAAGCCGTAGAATCAAGCCATGATAGGCTTCAATCAATGACGTGAACACACACAACACATTAAATCGAGATGACCTTTGATAGCTGTGCTGATTGAATTATACCGCAGCTTCGAGGGCTATCCAAGAATCTTGTCGTATGTCCCTCGGAGCTAATAGCGTGTAGTAAATAAATTAAACCGTTTAAAGTGATTGTGAATAATATTTAAATAAAATAAATAAATAAAAACATTCTTTATTGCCACACAAATTCAGTGAAATAAACACTTAAATTACTAGTACTCTAATTTGAGTGCGTATAGCTTATACCTACTTATTTGATACCTATAAGATCATACAAAAACTCTATCACTCGTATGCACATACATCATACACTCTTAAATAGCCACAAATACAATATTGTATGCACACATAATGCAGAAAATATATCATCAATAAATAAAACTTTAGCGGGATGTAATCTGTGCGTTATATTGCCTATCTACAGTTTACGTACCTATCTTGTATTGCGTGTTCGTCGATTCAACGAACGTTAGGCTTCTATGGTAAACAAGTAGTAATGGCAGAGTTTATGACGTCATACTTGTGTATGTTAATGACACCCAAAACAAGGAATTCTTGCGAGAGTGTCAGTGTGAGCGTTTTAAATGGGTCTTGGCGTTCATGTCTCAATTTTGGTCACATTTACACCACGAAGATATTGAAACTACCAGTGAAGAGGCACGTTCAGTTCACCCTTCTTTCTGTCATTATGGGATACGGAGCCAAATACTATTATTGTTGGTCAAACAGGCGCCCACGCTCAAAGCAATGTCCATATTTCCCGTTGGTGTTAAATTTCGTATACGTGCGTTAACAGTGCGTGTGTATAGCTCGATCAAATATGTATATTATACCACGATGCTAGTTTTAGGGTCCCATCATAGATGTAATCAAAAGGTCCCATGTAATTTTATTGTGATATTTGAGGTTCTACGGACCTAAACAGTTTAGCCATGGCCACGATTCATGAAACTGGGACGAAATATCGGCGGGTAAAATGTATTTTAGGTTCTGATTTCTCAGAATTAGATACTGTAGGTCTTTAAGAGTTTAGATAAATCTGTGACCACGTGATGGTAGGTAAGTCAACACTGCCCATAGACGACAGTAGATGAAACCAGCTAAGAACCTTCTTAGTCAGCAATGCATCAGTTATGCTACGGGGTATTTGATGTCCTTTGGCGACGATGGTCACTTACCATCAGCTGACGTCAGCGCGCTTGTCAGTTAGTTACATAAAAAAAATATAATTATATCCAAGAACGATAACTCTTTTCCTGGCAGTCATTCTTCTAGAATCGACCATATTCTCACTGTCGGAGAGATTAAAATGGGTTTAAAGATGACGGCAAAGTGAATCTCCATACAAGCAAAGTTTCGATTTCTTTAGAAAACCTCAGTTTCGAGGTAATGTTACGGAACCAATAATGAACAGTTCGTGAGTCAACAGGCACCTTGACTATTTTATCAAGTAAACGCGTAAATGAGTCATCTTAATGATCATTATTTCTTGTTCAATCGGATGACTCAAGAGTTTCATTAAATAACTCTGTGATAATGTGTTCACACTAGCTGTTGCTAAGAGAGTAGCTACCTAATACGCCATTCTTACTACGCTTGACTAGTATAGTACAATGTACGATAAATAATATTAAGATTAGTTTGATATGCCAAAACTAAGCTTAGAAAAGTACCAAACATTGCATGTAACATTATACTCGTACCTACAGTCTATAGTGTTTTAGATACTAAATACTGAGAGAGTTGATGTATAAGAAATTGTTTCAGAGAAAACAGTAGTAATCTTTGAACAATCTACGCAACTTTAAGCCAGTGGTTTTTGAGCCTCACTGTTTAATGTAACATGGGAAACAAATACCGATAACTAATATCTAAAAGATACATGTAAAATAATCAGTGAAAAGCACGCGTTTTTGTAATTTGAAATGAATTTCACAGTTACTGTAGAAATCCACATTATAAAGAAGCTACTCAAACTTCTCTCAAAGTCTATAAACGAATAACCCGATTCTAAAATTCTGGACTGTACCTACATATTATATTTATGTACAAAAATTGTTTGTACGGATGTCCTTTATACATAGACTCTAAAACCATCCAACCGATATGCCTCAAAATGGTTTTATTTAAAAGGTAATCCGAAGGTGGTTTAACACGTTCACTGCGAGACTATTTTTGATGGACTTTCAGCCAGTGCGAATGAGGTCTTTTCGAGACAAGGTTGAACTTCTTTACAGTGCGTATGAGAGCTTTTCGGCCTCATAAAATATTGTTTCTAAAAAACACCTTAAATATAGCTCAAAATTGAAAATATTTGCTTGAAACTTTACCATTATAAACTTAAATAGTTTTTCAAGTTGAATCTAGCTTCGCCCGCAGTTGTGACATTTCGGTATTGAATAAATGAGAAAAATATTTATGTCATCGGTTCTGCCTCATATCGCACTAAAAAGAAGTTCGATGTGTGTCTCTACTAGTGATGGGAATAAAAGAGAAATGCAGGTGCGATAAAATTTATTTTTATAAAAGATTAATCAAAATATTTATTTATTATTTTATTTATTATTTATCGCATTGAACACAAAAAGTAACAATTTTTTTAGTTTTTTTTTTTGCTGCTTGAGTACCTACTGTTTAGTGTAACCCTGTATTTATCGTAGCAACCTACGCAGTGCTTGCGTTGAGTGCCTTTTTGAAGCGCATGCTTAGCGCATCTGCCGCTAGGAAATTTTATTATTATTATTATTATTAACGCTTTACACTCATAGCTTTACACACTAGGATTTCCTGTATCGTGGGTGCCATGGACAACACACAACATAGACAAGGACGTTCACACCCAGACCGAGAACAGAAATTCAAACTCATCATTCAAATTTCCGCCTCGCTGGGAATCGAACCCAGGACCCTTGGTGCGGCGATCCAGCATGGTAACCATTACGCCACATGGGTCGTCATCTGTCCTGAAATGAAACACTTAAATTAGGATTCTAAAGTGCCATACCTACCGGCACACATACCATTTTTAGTTTTAAAGTATGTAGGGGAAAGTCTACTGAAGTTGGCAGACAGTCCCCCAACGATTGACACCTTTTTCGTAATAAGCCCTAAAATAATTATAAATTATTTAAAATATCGAGCGAGTCACGCGGACGAGAAGCGTGCTTTCGTATCGAAACTTATCGCATCACTACGCTAGGATACGCGGCACCCGCGCCTCCCGCGCTTCACTCCGTTTTGAGGCAGATTAGACCTCACTTCGCACAGTAGCGTAATTAATTTCTATTCAGTGCGTATGAGGCCTCTTCAACCTCATATTTTATTAACTACGCCATTGGGCTTGACTTCGCAAGAGAAACAATTTTATGTATTTGTCTCTGTCATACTCAAATAAATGTCAAAATAATCGCCTCCCGCACAGAGTGAAAGAATGCGATTTTGACTGCCGCACCAGCGAGAAGTCACGCTTGTGACGTTTCGACCTCATAATGCCCTGAACGTGTTAAGACCACTAAAACAATTCATTAGGCACATTTAGTCTATTGATAAAGTCGATTATCCACTTTTGCCATAAAACAATTTGAAAATAATGTGAAGATGGCGCGGCGCACAAACGGACTATCGACACAATTACAATGACTTGTCATTTTCATCAGAATTTTTTTAGCGTAGTGAAACACGCCGGGTATCCACTAAGAATTCCATACAAGACAGAACCTCTCCTATCCTTTTGACAGGGAAAATTACATTAAAAGGATATACCGATAAAAGATATATTAAAGCTGATGATTATATCTTCAATTTACAAATGTTTATTGAAGGCAACTCAAATACCATCGAAATGCCGTTGTGGCAGTATTTAGCACTGCCACTAAAGACATAAAGACAGAGTATTGCAGCAAAGAGTACCTCGCCGCTGTTTAATTTATGGAGTATTTTATTAACAACTTACAAAAGTAATGAGTCCTCACAATGAGCTTTAAGTGCAAAGTCTTTAGAAATTTAAACATTGCATTAATAGTGACTCCTTACAAAGCAAACAATCAACTCATAAAGAACAACTGAATATGGCAGCGGTTCTCAAACTTTTGCTTGAGTGCTCTACTTTTATTACAAACTTAATTGTTTTTAAGTTCGATCTAGAACCATCCTTTTTAGGGTTCCAAAGTAAAATCGGAACCTTTATAGTTTCGTCATGTACGTCCGTCCGTCTGTCCGTCTGTCCGTCTGTCAATCTGTCTGAAGCAAGCAAAGCGCCGAGACGCTTAGTGCTAGAAAGCGGTAATGTGCAGTGATAGCCTAGCGGTTAGAACGTTGGTCTCCCGAACGAAGGGGCCCGAGTTCAAATCCTGGCACGCACCTCTAATTTTCAAATATTATGTGCGTATTAGAAGTTAATTATCACTTGCTTCGGTGAAGGAAAACATCGTGAGGAAACCTGCACACCGGTGAGTTCTCCATAAAGTTTTCAAAGGTGTGTCTACCAATCCGCACTTGGCCAGCGTGGTAGAATATGGCTTAATTAACCACTATTATTTCTGGGAATATGATACTTCATTTATATAATATGTAAGTTTATACAACCTAAAATGTAGTGTACATGGGCTCAATATAAATTTAATTGAATTACAATAAAATTAATGACATTTCACAGTATTTAATTATTTTTGGCTAGCAATGCGTTGGTGATTTCTTTTAGTATTTGATGTCACTTACAATCCCGTATACCGTCTGCTCGTTTGTCGCCTATTCATTTAATTTTTTTAAATATCTATAACTAAATAAACATTACAGATTGTTAATCCAACCTGTTTACATAGCTTAAGAATGAATAAATAAAACCCTTTAAAAGTTTGAGGATCACTGTAAATTTCCTTTTATTCCTTTCGTTATTTCAACATACGCGATGGTTTGAGACAATGAATTGTAGAACTTATTGGCCATTAGGCCCCATTGCTGTACAAATGAATATATTAATTGTTTAAGTACTTACTTGTAATCTGAGACATTTGAATGGCTGCTCATTTATTTGTCCGCTGTAGAGTAGATCTCTCTCTAACGATTCATTGTGGACTCGAGTCAATCCTATGTAGACATCTACACCATCTAGCTGGCACGATAATCCCATTGAAGTATTATTACTAGCGTATAGAACAGACACTGCGAACACAATGTATTTTCCAATGAATTGGCGCCGCGCGGCTTCAATTTCCAATGGATTCGTTCGATTTTGAAAGGAGAACAGGGGCTCAATTTTGAAAATAGAACCTCCCGGCGGGGACATACATTTTGTTCGAGATGTCTATTCTGTGACATTATACTTCAATAATCCATTTTGAGTTTTGCTATAATGAGGTGAGAAATCTGTAAAGCGTAGGTAATGTCAGCAAAAGAATTAGGTATGCAAGGCATGATTCTAAAATCTTTGTAATTATTAATATTACAGAATATTTGTGTGATTATAATAATTGTTAAATGGTACCTATAAACAATACATAAGGTATGATTGTACAATGATAATAACAGGTTTTATTGTGATAATTTTTTTCCAGACAACCTTTAGACGGAATATACAATGAAGAAAAGAATACCTTTTAAGATAAACTATGATAATATTATACATGTCAAAATTTAATTAAATGATCCGCATTTTCATGATAATATATGATCAAGTTCCATTTAAATTAATATTCAATACAATTGAATTTAAAAGTTTAACGGTTTTGTTTCGTTCATAAAAACCACCAAAGGCTTCTTCAATTATCTTCGAATATTAATTAAAGTAAATTTGAATTTTAATGGAAACTTCCCTCAAATTGTTTAAACAATATCCGTATCTGATATTGTGGTAAGTGAGTGGGTATAATGCCACAGGGTGCCATTTTAATTAAGAATATTCCGCAAGCCACTTAGGTTGGTTTTCTTTAAATGTCAAGTTATTAGTGCGATCCCTTATTTCACGACCAAGATGACCACATTCTTCCATCAGTATAAAACAATTTTATAAGAATTATATGATTGGGTCAAAATGTATGTGAATCGCTGATTAAACAAAAACCCACAAAATATATTATTTGTGTCGAAAGGAACATTTAGTTGTGGGTTGTGGCATACAACTAGTTGTGCATACGTAGTTGGCAAGCAAGTGACGATTGACAATAGCGTGCGTATTACGTCTACGTGGACAGAAGACCTTAAGGGTACATTTTTGGTGTGTTTTTCAACGCTTGTGTTAGAGAGTTATTATGAGGTGTGTGTATTTAATACTGTTCTGGTGTTCAAAAATTTTTAAAGTAAAAATGTTGAGCACAAAGTTGCACTGTGGCTAGAATGATTTATTAAAAAGTGCATGAAAAACGCCCTGCTGCATGGTGTCAAAATAGCTCGCGGCGCGATTCGCACCTGTTGGGGCGATTGGACATAGGAGTTGATCGGACATATTGCATGTCAATCACCATTCACCACCCAATCAGAGTTTATTTAAAACCTTGTATAATCCTCGAGCAACCAATGGATAAAGTGAAATCACGTTTCTGCCGAAATAAATGAAACTACCAAGGTGTTATCAATCAGTCCGTTGAAATTGACCGCTGACGTCACGAATCCCTTGCTATTCATGAACTGTAAGATTTAAACGTTTTCAACATTTAAATAATGTGTAGACCTAAAGCGATAATCTTATATTTTGTTTGCATCGGGTTATCATAGTTATTTATCGGATATGGAATTTCTCTTTATTGGATGTAGAATTTCTTAAAAGTGTTTATATTTTTGTTAGTGTAACAAGTGTTTCTTTTATATGTATATTTTTATTTTCATTAATGAATGTTTAGTTATACATTCGTAACCCACGCTAGGATTCCCGTGACTTTATTATTATTATTTTTTATATTTATTTTATATGTACAAGTGTTTAATTTTTTCTTCATACTTAACGAAAATTCAATTCGTTTTCAGATACTATAAATAAATGACTCTACAAACGACATCAAATAATTTTATCACCATTACGTTAAGCTTATTGCCTGTACAAATAATTTTATAACAGTGATAAATAGAAAACAAAATAGAGATAGATAGACAATGTTCAAATTTAACCTTACGGTTCATTCCGATTAACGCTGGTTGTTGCTAATTTGTCCACTTTATCTCCGAGTGCGATTAGACAACCGGTTACACATTATGCTATGCAAATCAAATGTACCTGGTGTCCTGGTAATGGTAACTGGTAAGACTTGATTCGTTGGATTCACTCCGGTGTTTACACTAAAGAGCCTTCAGTAGGTATGTACTCTTTGTAACCCCTGACGCAAAAAGAGCGGTGTTATAAGTTTTATTCCATCAAAAACGGAAATGTGAAATGGTATTACAAATTAGATGATTATTTTAAAGACAACACTTGAACATGATTTTTTTTTACTTACAATAAGTTAATGCTTGACTACAATCCCACCTGATGGTAAGTGGAGATGTGGTCTAGAATGGTGAAGCGCACTTAATAAAAGCCTATTCACTCTTTATTTTTATAAATATAGATACCAACTAGGCTACAGGGTCGTCAATGGACACAAAATACTCCTTACTTACACTTTTTAATGTAGAATTTTCAATTAGGTACAATATTTAAGAAAATCATTGACAATTTCAAATTTGTTTATTCTTCTCTTTTATTTTATAAACGAAATCCCACGTGCGTGAAACTCAACATCTGCCATTGCATTGAAGATGAAACATATTTTAATCTTGTGATTGATAAAAAGAAAGTTTTGTCGTTTGTCTATACAACATTTTCTCACGAACAAAGCCTAGCGATATAGCAATAAACACTAAATCATTGCACAAACTTCCCATCGCGCAGGTGTGCACACGACTTATCATAAAGCATACTTCACGCTGCTTCGCCGTTTGTTCCCAGTTAATTGGTAAAATACACGCAGCTTATAAATCATGAAAGACAATCGGATAATTAATTACGATGTTTTATCAAAACTATGAACGTACATTACAATCGGACGACGAAGCGATGTCGCGACATGCCCACTGACTTTATCTCGTTCAATTAGGCCGTACACATCTTTAAAGCATGCCTTCCCGATACACCTGTTAAAATAAATTTGAGAATAACCATACAATAGCGTAAAAAAGGCAGGTGCGTAAGGTCTTTAACTCGGCACCTTGTGTTTTTTTAAGACCGTTATAACACCGTTTTTCGGTCCCAAACTGTTGGGCCGATTCTATCGATTAATTCGTATTGACAACTCGATTGGGCAAGCCTATCGAGCGGTAATCAAAATAAATTCATATTTTTCTTACGACTTGTCTATTTCTTGCGTGGACCCATTAGTCTATGTCATATGTGTTCAACGCGCGGCCCGGAACACGAAATGCATCCGGTCATAGGTTATGGGCAATGCATTTTCACTGTTAATTATCGTTAGATAGATGATAATGTTATGTTATGAGTGATGCAGTAAAATAATATACAGTTATTTTTAACAAAAGAACCGAGTTGCAGTAAGAATCTGATGAATTTAGTAAGCAAAGTCAAATATTTATTTACGAAATAATAATGAAAGTTTTATATCATTATAGGTAATAGATAATTAAAACTTCCGTTCGTTTAGAATAAAAGAAGAGAGTAGAAAGAAAAAAGAAAGTATAAAGTATCGTATTATTATCTAAATTCCGTCTATAAGATGATGGTACGCAAATTACGCAACTCAAAACAAAAGTTGAAAAGCACTGACAACAAACTATGATTGGTATGATAAATCGCATTTTTAAATGAGTGTTAATAATAAATTCGTAATTGCTAAACTTTCAAAAGTAATGGCCGTCATATTTTACTGCAATCCCGTCTTGATGACGGCCTGTCTAATTTGTAATGAATGAAGATGAAATCATTTTAGTTCGCGCTTGAGATTGTAGTAACCGACTTTGTATTTTTAACTCCACGCTTAATTTCATGTTAGCGTAGGTGTAATGTAATGAAATGAGTTGTAATTGTAATTTTTATTTTGCATGACATTTAAAAGATGAGACAGTCAGTATCTTTTACAAGATTTTTATTCGTGGTATGATTTGAATTTGTCATCACTAGCAGTAAACTAAATTACAAAGGATACAAGGTTGCCGCTCTGTAGATAGATTTCGTACTTTTACTACGCAAGACGCAAGCCAGCGACAATTGAAGAAAGTGTGTGTATGACTGTATGACGTTCGTCTATGTCCTTAGTTCCCAAAGTGGTCCAGGTGGACCCCCAGGGGTCCACAGGAGACTTACGGGGGTCGTTGGCGTAACAAAAAAATTAATTAACCAATCAATTCTCACTTTTTTTCGAAAACTATTAATCTAAATCTAAATAATCTAAACTCAGCCGCGACGCAAATTTTCATAGTTAGATCTAATCTTCATATTTTTTATCGAGTTTTGGGAATATGGTAGAAATGTAGCTGCAGGTGGTCCACCGAAACCAGCTAAATTTTGAAAGTGGTCTATGAGGAAAAAATGTTTGGGAACCTTTGGTAGACCATAGACCAGAGGCCATTAGTCCACATCTCAAACGTATCACCGATCGAGTTGCCGATCAAAAAAGAAGAGAGAGAGAGAAAGAAAGAACTGGTTCCCAAGTCAAATTATAATTTTATTGGGGATTTAGTTTTATTGTTGACCAGTTATCTACTCTCATTTGGTCTCTGCTTATTTTGTCGTTTCATTTGGTGGGAAGTTAATTAACTAAGCAAACGCATCCGAAATTCAAACCAACCAAGTCTAATTATAGTCCAGTGCCGATAATTTTTGAAACGAAAAAAAATTATAGTAGAATGAAACCTATTGCAAAAGGAAGAAAATATAACGAAGATTATAGGAAAAATAAATTACGGGCGATCTGAGGTCGGGAAGGGGGGGGGGAGGGGGGGTTTAAGGGAAAAAATGGTTTATCTCGATTTCCGGAAAAACTACAAGTCCTATTGAAAAAAGTTGAATGGCAAAGTTGTAGGTAATAAAAAGATCTACAACTTTTGTATTTACACTCTTTTACATAACCTCAAAATTTATGTGAAAAATTCAAAAAACCACGTTTTTGGTTTTTTATTTTTATCTTTTACAAAAAAATTTTTTTTTTCACGAAATTTGGTGAAAACTTACCTTTGTATGTCCTTAACATACTGTAATTTTTTTGATTCAAAAAAATATTTTTTTCCACCTTATTTTGACCTTAAATCAAAAAAACAACCTTATTTTCAGTCGAAAAATCTCACGTCAAAATATCAGATTTTTTTAAAAAGTCGGTAGTCTTTTTGTTCGTTGGAATCTCTACTTTCTAATGGTATATAAAAACTTATACACTACTATGGTAAATGTTCTCAGAAAATGCAATGAAACGACTACTATTTTCGCATGTTTTTTGCCATCTCATATGCAATCAATGAAATCCGAATTTTTTTTGCGAAAATCTCTACTTTCTAATGGTATATAAAAACCTATACACTAATATGGTAAATGTTCTCAGAAAATGCAATGAAAAGACTACTATTTTCGCATGTTTTTTGCAATCTTATATGCAATCAATGGAATCCGAATTTTTTTTGCGAAAATAGTTGTCGTTTCATTGCATTTTCTGAGAACATTTACCATAGTAGTGTATAAGTTTTTATATACCATTAGAAAGTACAGATTCCAACGAACAAAAGGACTACCAACTTTTTAAAAAAATCTGATATTTTGACGTGAGATTTTTCGACTGAAAATAAGGTTGTTTTTTTGATTTAAGGTTAAAATAAGGTGGAAAAAAATATTTTTTTGAATCAAAAAAATTACAGTATGTTAAGGACATACAAAGGTAAGTTTTCACCAAATTTTGTGAAAAAAAAATATTTTTTGTAAAAGATAAAAATAAAAAACCAAAAACGTGGTTTTTTTAATTTTTCACATAAATTTTGAGGTTATGTAAAAGAGTGTAAATACAAAAGTTGTAGATCTTTTTATTACCTACAACTTTGCCATTCAACTTTTTTCAATAGGACTTGTAGTTTTTCCGGAAATCGAGATAAACCATTTTTTTCCCTTAAAACCCCCCTCCCCCCCCCCCCTTCCCGACCTCAGATCGCCCGTAATTTATTTTTCCTATAATCTTCGTTATATTCTCTTCCTTTTGCAATAGGTTTCATTCTACTATAATTTTCTTCCACTTTTTACCGTTTTTAGAGCTATCGGCACTGGGCTATTATTGTATTATATAAATATAAAACTCTTTTACAACCGTTTTATAACTTTAACAACAACCGAAAACATATTGTCATGTAAAAAACAAGTTAATTTAAATATCCACAAGAACAAGTCACAAACGTGAACGTCAATTATAATTTTGACAAACCAAAAACCCTGTCCCTTTAATAATAATGTCGTACATACCATTATCTGCGATCAGCAGCATATTTCGATACAAGTCATTAACCATTTTAATCGTCTTAAAGTGTACATTTGCGATTATTTTTAATTCACTTACACGTCAGTGCTCGTCAAAAGCAGCTTGTTATTTTGACGAACGTCAAGTTGTCTTTTTGTCGGTCACACAAGTTAAAACAGTCCTAATTTGGCGGTCTGACACGACAAAGATGCCAAATATGCCGTGAGTTTTGTATTGGCAAGTAAATGCCGAGGCTTTGTTGCGAGGAAAAAGAAGAAATAAATTTACCAGTCCTTATTAATTAACGACGACAAAATTGCACCGAATTGTTGTCGTACTGTATCTTATTTTCGTCTCTTTAAGTATAAATAATCAGTATTTTAATCTGTTTTTAAATAAAGTGCTTAGAGAGGAATTAGATAACGTAATATTAAATGTAAGACACCTTGCTTCACTAAATTTCTCAACATATTCCGCTAATTATAATAAACTATTGCAAGCTTTTTGCCTTACGCATATGGAAATAACATCTAATAAATCTAATAATACTCTGCACTAGAGTAAGGAGGTTACAACTATAAAGAGAGAAGACAGCAAAAGCGATAAAATTAATAATGAAAATAGGATCCTTATGATCGCTAGCCTTTTCAAATCTTTTGAAATGCTGAACACAACATTGAACGTAAATTAGACGATACAATAATATCACAACATAAAATTCAAATACTCAAAACTATGTAAATACAATTCCATTACATTATCTAAGATTGTGTTTAATCTATCCTATTACGCCCAAGATCAGCTAAGATCGGTATTTTCTCACCGCGCAAAGGTCGCCTTGACACCTAAAATCGGTTAGTAAACGTCCCAGATTCAAATACCGTTCGGTGAAGGTGTTGAAACTTGGTATTTGTTTTTGTTACGCTATGGCTTGTGCCACGGTAACCTATTGGTTTCCACAGTTCTATAGAGTACTACCGTGACCTTATCTAATGTATTGATAGTGGTTGGAATGTCGCTTTGGTTATCTGTACCCCGACTTGGTTCAAATCCTATACGAATTTCAGCCTGTAGCTCCTATACTTTTGTTACATATGCGCGTACTGGTATATTAATCACTTGTTTTGGGGAAGTAAAAATATGTCATGATTAAACTTGCACGTTGCACTTCTCAATAATGTTTGGGTGGCGACTGGCGAGTAAAGTAAGTCGATCTACACCACCTTGGCATGTCAAACTACTACTAAGGAGAACCAAGACATGTGTGCTTGATATGGATTGGTGACATAAACACAGGGGTATGGGATACTCGGTATTTGCGTTTGTTCGTTTAAACCTTACTAGCTATGCCCAAGGTCTCACCCGCGTTAATTTGTGGAAAAAAGTAACTACTAAAATATGTTATATAGCCTTCCTTGATAAATGGACTATGAAACACAATAAATAATTTTCCAATTCGAACCACTAGTTCCTGAGATTAGCGCGTTCAACCAAACAAACAAACTCTTCAGCTTTATACTAAATAATAACAGGATTTCTTATAGCTATTACTTATTTATAACTGATCTTTGACCTTAACTAACCTCAGATCAAAGCCCACGCCAATTTGTCAAACCGCATTCAGAACCTAATTACCAAATTGGATTTAAATTGTAATAGGAAACAATACTGAATACTTGCCTTAACGGTTATATGCGATACCGTGAGTTCCCGCATCCCATTTACTACACAAAACAATTTATTAACCTATGACCGATAGCCGGTCGCGCCCATAAATACAAAGACCTTAAGACCTCGAGGATATAAAGTGTTAACTTGCTGCGTCCACGGTATTTCGCAAGCAAACATATTGTGGTTAAAGTATTATAATTCATGGATATTCTAAGTAACTCAGGATTCAAGGGTCCTATGCCTGTCTGTCTTGGAACTCTTGGGTCCAAGTTGATTACCTTTTTAATGGATGTAGCCGACAAAGCTGACGATCCACCTGATGGTAAGTGGCTGTCGTTGGCGAAGGATATCGGTGACACCAAAGGCAGTAACAAAAAGAAAGATACAAACTTAACTCCCACAGTTCAATATTTATTTTCCACTTACATTCGTTCATTTCTAGGGATTTTTTAATGCTTAATATAATTACACACATGCTACAATAATATATTAATTACAAACATCTGAGATATGTACCTAAAAAATTAAGCACGCTATTTTTCACTTCATTTATTGCGCTAATCAAAATCACTAAGTGACAATAAAAAGTCAATTTCAATTAAAACAGTTTAAAAAAGCTTATGCAAATAAGCTTGTAACTCGGTAGTTATTTCTATAGTTAAGTTTAGCTAGTATTGTTATACTCGTACCTGTATAGATACCTATATTATCCCAAAGCGGTCGGTATTTAGGTTAAGACCGGATATAGCTTATTACTTATGACATTCCTAGCATTCATTCCTTTACTTATTTAATTTCGACACGGCATTAAGTATCTTAGTCGTAATATTTTGTGAGGCAACACTCTATTAAAATGCCATTGTAGCAATTTTGTTTACAAAAGGGTTAGGAATTACGGATTGTAATTCTTGTTGTTATGAGTTTGATTAAGGTAGATCAAATACATGACTTTGAATGGCTGCAGTTTTTATTGATGTGCGACTACTTTGCGGTTGAAGAATTGAATTTTCGGTATAAGCTAATGTTTACAGTCGACGGTGATTACAGCATTCATTCTGTGGCTCGTTTTGCTCATTTGTTTATTTTTTTCACAAGTATCTTATTCTTCTTATTAAGTGATCAACATGATTCCTTGTATTGTTGCAATTCTACATCAAGTTGCCCAGTCAGTATTGTAATGTACTTCATCCAATAGCTTTTCAGTCCACATCTGGATACAGGCATCCCCTAATCTCCTAACAAGCGCCACTCCAACCGGTCCTGAGCCTTCTGAATCCAGAGTATACCCGCTATCTTCTTCTTTTTCTAAATAGTTAAATTACAAACTATCGATGACTCCAAGGTTCATTTCCAATTTTACGGTTGATTCTGCAGAGTAGTTGTTATTATAGACTTTAAACCCAGAATTAGAGATGCAGGACGGTACGGTATAAAGACGGGACAGAGCCAAGTTATAAGCAAGTTGTTTAGCGAAGTAACCCATGTGGAGGTTTGATTGAAGCCCACCCTTAAACGGAAAATTGACTGCATAAACTAATTAATGGCATTATTAATAAAAGTTTAATAAACTGTTAATAGAAGCGCTCATAGCCCGGCGGCTTGCGTCGATCCTATGTGATCGACAAAGTTAAGCAGCAGCGGGCGCGGTCGGTAGTTGGATGGGTGACCGCTAGTGGCAAAAAATTCTTGAGCGTTTCCGTGCTTCGGAGGGCACGTAAAGCCGTCGGTCCCGGTTGTTATCATAAGATAACAGTCGTTAAGCCATGTCGGAGGCCCTCGGGCGGTTTGAAAACTTCCGACACTTGGGTTGGCCACTAACCCCTCCACCAATCCGCACTGGAGCAGCGTGGTGGAGTATGCTCTAGGCCTCCTCAAGAGGAGAGACCCGTGCCCAGTAGTGGGCCATTAATGGGTTGAAGCCAACTGTTAATACGCTATTTTAGCTATTGCATTGTCATAATATGTTTCATTTTTTATTTTATCTGATATCTTATTCGTTTTTCATAAGCGAACAGAAAAAAAAAAACACTTTAAAAGTCTGCTATAGCTTTGCTTGTTTTTTTTTATAAAAAAGGGGCTAAAGCTGCATGCAATAAAAGGAGCATAAGCGGAAGTTGTTAGGTACAGCCTGAAAAAAAGTCTGTATACTAAGTTACAAATAGGCAATAATGATTGAGACGACGACTCTTCTCAATTTAATAATAGCCGATGACATTGTAGAATGCAAATGAGCTAATTAAATAGGACTGAAAAAATTAAAAATGTCGGTCGAACGTTCTTGTTTCCCCGGTATTCGAGTTACTCGTAAAGCAAGAGTTCCGTTTTGAGACCTGTGGTCTGGTGACTTACAGGATGGCCGTTTTTGTCACATCGGACACATGTCGTGAGGTACGAGTGTACGACTTTTTGTCGCGAGTGTATGACGCGGTCGGGCTGGTGTGTACCCTTTAAGGGCCGACAGCTTTTTCCTAACAATCGCCAATTACGCTCAGTCCTCACAAAATTCATTGAATGATTTCGTATTTTCAAGTTGAATGGTCGATTAATTTGTGTGGTCGCGCAAACGAAAAGCAACGTAGGCCTTTAGGGCTCTGCGATTACCTTTCGTAACCATTACGTCGAACAGAACCCCAACTGCTCGTAATGTGGGCCTCAAAAAACAATAATGCATTCAAAACGATCGTATATTTTTATTGCAATCGGAAGGATGGACTTGCCTTTCGTTTTCTGTATTCAAACGTAGCAGTAAACTTGGTTTTAGTTTTATTTTATTACGCCATTTGTACAAAATCGAGTCATTTATATGTAAGATAAAATAAATTTGTTAGTTTATGCATATCTCCATATCTGTAACGCGTAAAAATCTTTATTTTTGCACAAGATAAGAACCCACCTCAGAGTATGAATATCAACGTATCGATTGTAACAGCTATAAAGAACATAAATACGTTGAAATAAAATATAATTAGCTTACCTACGCATATTAAGAAAGACTTAATGTCATGTTACGCACAACATTTTGTCCGACACCAGTTAATGTCCTGAAAGTACCCACATAAAATTATATAACTCTAATTTGTCATATTAGAAGCAATAAATGAAATGGCCTTTATAAAATTGCAATTTATTCGAATTGCTGTAACGATGAATGCACTTCGATACATTCTAAGATGATACTCTGTGGCGCTTCTGTCAACCGAACTGAGTTATGGTCTATAAATTTCGCAGCACATTACGCGATGCCAGTCGATTTCCCATAATTAAATCAGCGTCAGTAATGTGACAGTAAGAAGCGTGAGAACTATCGAAGCATGCTAACTTTAAACACGAGATCAGAGACATTTAGGGTGTAATTAGCTTCCTACACTTTTTTTTATGTCACAGCTGATAAATGTGCTGACAATCCCCCTGATGGTAAGTCACCACTATCATGAATGGTCGTCAGTTACACCAAACGCATCACCGATGCATTGCCGATCAAGAAAGACAGAGAAAGAACTGGTTCCCAAGCGGAGGACACGCATTATTTTTACCACTACGTGCTATCGTGACAAAGCACGGTGTCTTCTTTTGGGAGTCGATATTTGCCGACTTTACTTCTGACGTCACTTGTAAGAATATTTACGTAGCCCAACACTCCGACTAAAAAAAAACCGAAATTGTTTTTTCAATTACACTATTTAAAAGAGCATTTGAAACAGGAAAGCACTCAAGAAATTCTGCCCATATACCCGTACATATACCGATGATATAAGACTTGAATTTTACGCAGAAAACTGTAGAAAATTATCTTTTTGTTTTATTCACTTATACTTCTTAGCCCTTTAAATTCCTCTATAATGTGCATAAGAAAATTTAGATTTAAGCAGTGAATTATTAAATAGAGAACCCACATTTATTTTTAAGTAACTGCTCTCGGCATTCAAGTTTTTCTAGTCACAACAAGATGGCATTGCCGACATTACAGCCAATTAAAATGAATAGTTGAGGCAAAGATGAAGTAACCCAATTAGGTCAGTTGACCCTCTTGCTGCTGTGAGTGAAGGGTCTGCCAGTTTGTAATAATTTGGAGGTCAGATGGACCTTTGAATGCAATAAAAGATTAGTGTCATTCTACGAACTGCCTTTTTTATTTCTGCAGAATTGGTAATTTAATCTTAATTATTTGAAATATTATTATGTCTTGAAATTAAAAATTGAATTGATTTTGTTGTAATTTTAGAACATTATGTAAAGCGTTTTTAGTGATAAGTCTTATCTTTATTCTGATAATTATCGTTGATATGGTATTAAAAATTGGCGTTTATCGCAATGGTCACCATTACCAACTAGCCGGTATTTTATTTTTGACAATGTGGTGAAAAACTTCACAACAAGGTTATTAACTTGTATTAACTTGCTCCAAGCCTTCATCCAATATATTTTGCAGCATACGAAATGTAATAGGTACGTTCTAGCTATGATAATAATATACATAATTACGTTGCAACAATTTCCATGTGTTTTTACCAACTGATAGGTATGTATTTATTATGTAGACTAAATTACGATTTACAACATAGATAAGACACATTAATTTTATAAGTATCTTTATAATTTTGTAATAAACATGAACGAATATACCTATTTATTATTATTTCAAATATCGTTATGCTATCTATAATTATCGTATATCCTGAAATAAGCGAGGGCTGTTACTGTTCAACAATATAATTTTATTATTATGGTCCATAAAAATAAAGTATTTCAAATGCAAACCCAAAATTATCATAAGAAGTTAATTTCTGAAGCTACTGATCTAGGAAATTTCATAATCTTCCATTATCAAACCATAATTTTAAACTGAAATGGGTTTCTCCCGTGGCTTTTATGGCTTTTAAAAGCACGAAACATATTCATGGTTTGTTACGGAACGGAGAAGATAAACTAGATTCTTCAAACGTATCTAATATTAGTGGTTAAATATATTCTCCCATGACACCATAAAATTTTAGAACCGCGTTTGAAGTTCTTACACATTACCGTTAAGTATAGTATAAGTGTTTAAAAATTATGAGGTTATAACAATATCTGTTTTAATTTTTAATCGACTTCAAAAAAGAAGAGGTTCTCAATTCGACTGTATTTTTTGTGTGTTATCTAATAACTTTTTACTGGGTATAACGATTTTGATGATTCTTTTTATATCCGATAGCTGGGACTTGTCGTGTAGTCCCATTTACTCGTAAATATGAGCGAGATCTGACGAGTAGTTTTTGAGTTATACGTAATTTTGAAGTCGGTTATTTTTTGTCGAGAATAATCTATTCAAAGATTCTCTTTTGCAGACCTGTCGAATATAGGTAAAGAATGGTGTAGAATATTCCAACATTAAATCAGTATGGCTATAACATAAATTAAGTTTAATTTTTATTACACTACTATATTCAATAGCTGTTTAGCATTTTATTGTTTGGTGTTTAGCTTACTAAATCAAATGTAATAAAATTAGGAGTGGAAGTAGTAAACATAATATAAGCCGTTTATTATTTTTGACACCTTGATGCTAATTTGCTCTTCTATGCTGATCTGCTGGTCTGATGCTAATTTATTATGTATAATAATCAAATTATAATATTGTGCCTATGAACGATTTTCAGTAGATTTTGGTTTCATAATGGGATGGGTACCTATCATTTCATTTAAAAATGTTCAATTATTATTGTTTCGTTTTTTGTTTACTTCGTCGAAGTCACGTCTGCCACGGTATCAGTTGACCTATTGTCAATTCGATTTTTTTCGTTACTCCGACGTTTCATGTGGTCGAAAAACTTTGTACCGAAGTTACAGTTAGCCGAAATAACATTTGTTCGAAGTATTATGTTTCCAAAAATTCATTATCCATCAATCCATTATATTATGCAACTTATATTATATTTAATATAATATAAGTTGCATAATATTATTTATATCATTTTATTATTAACTAGCTGCCCGGACAGACTTCGTTCTGTCAAAAGTTTTTTTTTTATTTTGAGATGTAAGGTATCCTATCTTTCAAGTTGGATCAAACTGCACACGGTGTGCAAATTTGATTAAAATCGGTTAAGTAGTTTAGGAGTCCATCGCGGACAAACAACGTGACACGTAATTTATATATATTAAGATTGTTAGTTAACTGTAAAATTTTATGTTCTCTTTTTAAATTGTTAATTTTTAATTGTGTATTTACGCCTACCTCGCATTTCTCTCCGTCACACTGGGTTGGTTGGTAAAGAATGCCAATAGGAAATAAGTTCGCCCTTTGTATCTCCTAGTGTAAGGTAATGCAATAAAGAATAAATAAATAAATAAATAAATCCATCCATCAAGCATGTAGCGTGCAAACAGGCATGCAACATGCAAGCAGGCATGCAACATGCAAGCAGGCATGCAACATGCAAGCAGGCATGCAACATGCAAGCAGGCATGCAACATGTAGCAAGCATTGTTTCTGTCACTGCTCCGGCGCTGCGGGGCTCCGGCGCGGTCCAACGCAAGCTTATCGTCGTAGACAGTTTTAACCTGAGGTTTTATCGCTCACCACCACAGCTTCGGCTCTGCGTCTACGCGGGTTTACTACACTCTAGGGGTAGGGCAGACAAGAATGCGTGAAGTCGGTTTTGCAGCGATTCGTTTCCGTCACTAAATTTTGTAGCACAACATATTGACTTTTTATGACATTATTTTAGTTTAATATTGAAAATGCTACCTAACGGCTATACGTATATTTGTGACCAAATAATATTCTGCAAAATGTTGTTTCGGTGTGGTAAACGGAAATATGGCAAATAAATCATTGCTGGTAATATCGCAAATAAATGGCAAATAAAAGTACCAAATAAACCCATTTTTTCGCCCGTTATAAGTTCTGAATTCAAATACAAATATTAATTAAAAAAAGCTAAGAACTGCTAAGAAATAAATCATAAAGCCGCGATCAACAATCAGAGAGAAAGAGCGAACCATCAGATAAGCAATCTTTAAAAAGAGAATGTTAATTGAAAAGTGGTTGGTACCATAGATTATGTACATGTTATGATTGATTAAACTGGCATTACTCACAGAGCCCGGGCTATATCTATATATCTTGGCCGGCAACGCGTTGGTAACGCCCCCAGTGTTACCAATGTCCATGGGCGGCGGTGATCACTTACCATCAGGTGACCCGTCTGCTCGTTTGCCTGCTAAAAGCATTAAAAAAAAACAATAATTCCCAATATTAGAAGTCAATGATAGAGACTTATAAAATTACTAGCTGTTGCCCGCTTCGCCCGTGGTAGAGTGGTTTCAAAACGAAATTTTATTTATTTAATTTAGATTTATATGCACGTGGATATGGATATGGAACTTTACCGGGATTATAAGTAGCCTGTGTGTTAATCCAGGGTATAGGCTATTGCCCTAATGCGTAATGCCCGCATTAATCACTTACGCCCCAACTCAAAGTCACTAACGGTTACTTAAATCGCTCCTTATTACAGAATTTGTATGGTGATTCTTTACTAAGGAGCGATTTAATTAACCGTTAATGACTTTGAGTTGGGGCGTTAGTCCATAACATACATACTAATACAATTATTTTAGCTAGGTACCTACTATAGTAAAATGTGCACAATCTGTTATTTAAGTTCAAAAGGATGCCGTAAGTCATGTCGTAAGTCATAACACAAAAGAGATCGTCTGCTATAAAAACAAGTGTAATATTCCTGGTTTAGGGCTTATTTAAGGATGATAATAGAAACGTGTATTTAACTATTTAGCATTTAATCATAGAATAACAATATCTTGACATATCGCCAAAAAGTGCCTTTTCCTTCTATATGGCCATACACTACAACAAGTTAATAGAAAAAATTAAAACATGGTTTTATAAATACTATCAATCTAGTACCAATACAAAAAAAAACTGCGCTGTTATGTGTTAAGGAGTTCCTTTGATCCAGTGAAACCGAACTTGAGGTGAGCATTGCTTATAAAAAAAGCATTGTCATCAGAACTTAAGCTGTATGTATAATTTCAATTTATGAGGAAAAGAGAATGCAGGTCTTATTATGCTTGCAAGATTTGACCCCTCACATGAAACAATTACTTAAAATTATGTCGATGTACGATAAATACATGACGGCGAGCGGCCTCTTTGGTTCTACAACGAGACGCTGTCATACTAGAAGTCATGAAGAAAACTAAATAATATTTAGAATAAGGAATGTGTCAATCTATTGAGAACAATACGTGTGGGACATTGTATGGGATTCGAGGAGTGATCACGGACTAGTACAGATTGTTATTGATGTGAACGAGGAAAACTGGAAATATATCATGGAGCAAAGTAAAAGGAATATTATTGAATAACCAACACCATAGAATACCCATTCTGCGTCATACATATATATTATTAAATATATCATAAGGACGTACGTCCTTACGATATATTTAATAATTATCCAAAAAGTAAATTCATTGTAGATCTGGCAACCTGACGACCTGTGTGTGTCTGGGTTCGATTCCCAGCGAGGCGGATTGAATGATGAGTTTGAATTTCTATTCTCGGTCTGAGTAGGTATGTCTGATCTTGTCTTTGTGTGTTGTTCATGGCACAGGGAATCCTAGTATGGGGCTATGCGTATGTAGTGTTATTATTTTAAGTATAAAACCATACTTTTTCCAAATTCTACAATAAGAATTTTTAAATCATAATTCTAAGTAACCTTTTGAAACATATTTCAATATCGGGAAAATTAATTTGTGCTTAAACACCCAATGAACACTTTCAACGTGGGTTTAAATTATTAAATAAACGCTATTAGTTGCCAGTGTTGCCACACAATACAAATTTACACGCACAATAGTACATACAAACAACATACATTAATTATGTGGCTGTATTTGAAGCCATCCAACAAAATTTATTTACCCTTTCACTTTTGGCTTCAGCTTCATTATTACGATAGTATCATTTACATTCGCCGAGGTCTTAGGTCAAGTTATTATAAAATTAATAAGCACTTAAGGCAAAATCATGCAATTAAGAAATCCATTACGTTAAAGTAATAAATAGTTGAGATGTTATTTAATGATAGATATTGAACGTCTTAGGAAATAATTAATACATTATGTCAGTTACGTCGAAATGCAAGTAAATTGTAAATTGTTGTTATTCTTTTTTGTTGCTAAACTTCTTTGGTATCGTAAAAGTATTTTTTAATAACTAATATATTTAATTATTCAACTTATCACACGTTACTGCCACGATATGACGTCACAAATCATTCAGAATCACCGTGAAAGGACTCTAGTACGTAGCTCTTAACATCATTGCATCATTACGTTCATATGAGAGCCCGAAGCTTTTCCATTTAGGCTCCGAAACCTCCTCTAGCGGGAAAATGATTTCTCCCAAAAGAAGACAGAATTCTCTCCCAAAAAAAAACTCTTATCATTATTTACTTAGTACAAAATTCAACTCTAATAAAAGGGTAAGTCTTTCAATGTCAAGATAAGAATAGGTCACAACATTTTTTTTGTTGCAACACAAAATGTTGGTCATCCCTGACGGTTTGATCGTTAAATAGGGGTTGGTGTTTCTACCTGCGCGATTTATTTGAATCTCACACCTGTGCCGCTCGAATATTCTTTTTTTCTACTAACTGCATAGATTTACGATTATTTTGTAACTTCACCTTCAAAGTATAAATTTTATACACGTATGTGAGTTGTTTTAAACACAAATCTACTCTAATCGTGGGTATAACAGTATATGCAAATTAGGCGCTCCGCCCAGTGCACCGCGCCCCGTCGCGGTGCGCGGGATGGCAGATTTTACCATTGTATGCAATTATGTCAATTTATATAGAAATCACGCCTAGCACTTCACACTGCCGACGCGGCACCGCGCGGGAAATTGCCCCGCGCGCAGTTGTGTTATCCGTCGCTCTGCGCACCGCGGCGGGACGCGTCTTCAGTGGGTGGAGCGCCTTAAGGTGTATTTGGATTGGTTTTTTATTCTGCTAGTGGTTCTGAAATTCCAGCTGCATAGGCTCCAGACTATCTCACACTATCTTAGCTATCTCAGGATGTATCAGCTATCTGTGGCTATCTCCGTAATCTTGGCTATATCGGTAAACGGGGAATACTAATCAAACCAGTAGTTTTATGTAACAAATGCTGTATGCGCGTCATACATAGTTACTTCTAGAATAATAATACTTCCTAGTTTGTCCACTGGACTTGAAATTGAGTCCTCTTAGAATCTTGGGTTCATGCTAGCAAAGTTTGGATTACCTTAGCACAAATGTATCTTAAATATTTGGTAACCATATGAATGAATATAAATAACGATGGTAATTTCTTGTGGATAATTTTCTTCACTCAATCAAGTGCTTATATCCTAATTATTCAAATAACTTTGGACAGCGGAAGAAAGTTGAAGTAATTAAGATTTTAATAGATTTTATGTCTTTTGAGGTTCGGCACTCTCGGTCCCAGACATTTTTCTACACCATATTGTCTAATGTATTAAAAATTTTTTCGATGTCATCTACAATTCACACCTATTTGACCTTAACAGCGTATAATATTTTTACGAGCTTATCAACAGGGCTGTTGGCTATAAAAATTGTAACAGCTCTTAAAATAATGACTCAATTATTCAGTGTAAATTATCACAAGCAACTGAACCGATTTATCATTGAAACGGTGATAAATTATCAATTTCGAAATGGAGAATGATATGTCCAAGGCGCACGTTTTAGGTGATCGATCATAAATTATGCCTAGATGAAGGTCTTAAATCATTTAGTACAAAATAGTTGGCTTGTTGTAACTAATACGGCGTTTATAATTAGGATTTGAAACTTGAAACGCGTACTCGAAACGCTGAAAGTGAAAGTACGATTATAATAATAAATGAACCAGTTAGTCCGCTGCTAATTTGAAACTTGTTTTATACTCGTAATAGCGGCTCTGTTTGAAACCGAGGTATATTTTGAGGTGTAACGAGCCTTGAAGATATTTTTATAAGCTTTAATTTAAGCTTTGTTCGTTAGTTTTTAGTTATACCTTAGTGGAGAGGACGTAGAACTCATTGCTACAGTACCAAACATTGCATTTTGAAATGCTTAAATACCTCAATTCCTCAATCGTCAGTCCCTACTACATTCACTCTATAGATGTACTTATTCATTTAGATAAAGAGAGATTTATGGAGGCACTTGCGTGGCAGTGGATTTAGATGCGCCTGTGACAATAATGTCACTACCTTGCCTAGCAGTTTAGATAAGGGACTAAAGTGTATTATACACTTACCACTTGATTACCAATTTTCCGTATCAGACATGAGAGTATTAAAAAATTACTAATAAAATATTACCTTAAAAAGCAAGACATGAATGATGTTTAATTTTAATTTCTTGACCATACACCAGACACCAAATAAGTGGCATTTCTCAATATTGAAAATTATGGGAATTTAGGCATATAAAAAATTACATGCAAATGTACCTATACCTACTATACAGTGTAAATATTTTTTTTACTTTCAGATTATCCAGTAGACTGGAAAGTGTTAAGATTTTTAAAAGACAGTCAACACATCCAAAGACATCATTTTGATACAAATCTCCACTGGTGAGGTCTCTTCAGTGCATTAAGTAGTCCATTTGACATTATTATATCCATCCATCCAGCCATCTTACCGTTCCTTGCGAAAGTGGACATACCGTCTTCTTCAAGTCCATCCTAGACCTTCTACAAAATACCCCCTTTATGTACTCATTTTTCTGACACGTGATATTTTTCTGACGCTTGATTTTTCTTGTCTATCGGTTATCAGTCCTTCGAGCTTCGTTTTTGTTATAGGTATATTAACTGTAAAAATGGCTTGTGTACATGGCTCTTAACCTCGGCATAATCACTAAACCACGGATATCTGTCCGTGGTCTAAACTTTAAAAGCCTTTTAGTTCCTCGCTTTATTTACACAATAGAACCGTTATCAAGCTACTTATTTATAGGCCAGGCTCTGGTTGTAGTTTGGTTGTAGTTTACTTCCATGCGACGTCTTGGGTACGATTCCCGGGAATAAAAAAATGATCCCAGGCTGATTTTTCTTTAAAAAAAGTTAGAGCAGTATGAGGTATAAGTGTGACTATTTGTGACGTCATAATAGTTTTTTAACCGTAACCCTAGCAATAAATCAACGTCCTATCCGCGCCCTCCCACGTCGATCCGAGATTACAGATTAAGGAATTTATTCGGACACCACAATAGTACCATAAAATTTTACGTGGGTGTTTATTACTACTTAAATGATAAACACTTCATAATATATTTATTTCCGATCTGGCGTTTATGTTACGTTACGGTGATAAAAAGATATTTTGTAAGATTGCTCAATTGATTTGGTCACTATATTTTTGTTCTTTCAGGTAAATCTGCGGCTGAAAATCGAACCCGAGACGTCCGCAACTCCGCTACTACCAACTGCTGGGTGAAGCCCAGTCAAGTCACTGTGTCATCGTGTTTAGCAAAATAAGCTCTTAAAGTTAACTTTAAAAGTTACTCCTTCAACGGGAGCATTTGCCTGTGATGTATGAGATGTGATACAAGAATTTCATCAGTGAGTGAGGAGAACCCAGCTGCAATGCTAGCGCAACATGTAATACAATTTGTAATAGCGCTTAGCACGCGACTTTTCCCGCTTTTCTGGGATTATAAATACCCTCTACGTTATTCCACATGATGGTCTAAATTTCATGAAAATTTGTTTAGTTGTCTTTACGTGAAAGGGTAACAAATACATGGTACATTTTTTTTTAAATATGAGTAGGATTTTTTCTCATCTTGTAACAATACGCAGCAATTGTTATTGACCCTGTTTTCGTCGGCTTTTGGAATACATATCACATAACGGGCGAATACTATACCTACTCGTTAGTCAGTTTTGTAACGTAATGCTTATTTATATATTTTGAATGCGCTCGGTGAGGTATCGCCCTTTTTAACCGACTTCAAAAAAAAGAGGGGGTTCGACTGTATTTTTTTATGTGTGTTACCTCATAACTTTTTACTGGATTTACCGATTTTGATGATCCTTTTATATGCGAAAGCTGGTGCTTGTAATGTGATCTCATTTAAATTTGAGCTAGATCTGACGAGTATTTTTTGAGTTATCAGTAATTTTGAAGCCGGTTATTTTTTGTCAAGATTTATCTTGATGAATTTAAAGTCAAACGTTTAAAACTGTCGACGACTGTTATTTTCGCAAACTAATCCGTTCATGTCGTTTCAATGGGCGTATTGGTAGATTGGTATGCGGAGGTGAGGGCCACGTAACATAACGGTGTCCATTCAGCAGTACGGGATCTTTCGTCCATTACATTCAAGTAGTAAAGTATCCACACCCATTGACATTCTGATTCCAATTTTACATTAAACGACAGACAACCCTACTATACTGGCGAATTAGAAGGATTATGCACTGTCCGAATTACTTCTGTTATAATGTATTCCGAGAAACATAGATAAACATTAGATTGTGTGATAACGGTTCCAATTCTAACATGGTCTATGGGGTAAAGATTTTTTATATTTTTTATTGTTAACGAAAGTATTTTACCGATGTATGTATATTAAGAATATCGTCTGTTAAAATATCGAAATCGTGTGAAAATATCGAAAAGATAAATTGTGTTTTTGTTACTTAAGAATAAATTCATACTAACAAACATACATAACAATAAAATTTTGCTTGTTGTTTTTTCCTGGCGTAGTAAATAGGAATTATGTTGATCACAAATTATATTTGTTACCTCGGCTAAACTATGTCTATTTTTAAGTTGTAAGGTACTTTATAACACATACAGATACCTACTTTTATTTTTTTTCATCAATCTTATTCACAGATAGTGCGTACAAAACTTAACCCAACGAATGCTATGTCTTGCGTCAGTTGCGTCAAGTTGAAATGCTATTCCTTAACTTAAGTACGTGGACAGATAGCAATGTGTTTCGTAGTAGCGTACAATGAAATCTTGATCGTCAACTTGACGAAACGCTGACTGACGACTCAATGTGCCTACGTCAAGTGTTAGATGACCCCACTAGGATACCATGGTCCATTGATAGATTTATTTTATCCACAAGACGAGGAATTGAGGAATGTTTAAAGGTAAATTGGAGCAAGGATATAAAGTAGACAAAAGCCCTTTGGTAACTCAAGGGCAAGTACGGATTGATATAGAGTTCGTATGTACCTAGTAATATCTATTGACGACCTTTATTGCATACTTTTTTACAGCTCTGGTCTTTGATGTCACTAATATTGTCGTATGATGTAATAGTACATCTCAACATCTATCTCATCATCTCTCATCATCATCATTCCGGACAGAATGAGCTATCGCACGTATTTTTAAGAGCAGTATCTCTATTTTTCACCATTTTGAACTTATTGCTTAGACTAGTGAGTGAGTGAGGCGCCACGCCGGGCGGTCACTTCGCACTGGGGAAGCTTGTATAGGTGCGGTAACAAAACGCAGGTTCTTGAATATATTGTTGTTTTATTTCCACTTTATAATTATATTTAATTAACTTATATTTTCACAGTTAATTGTAAATAATATTTAGGTAGATTATGAATAAGCCCCTTTCATCCTAAGTGGCATTAAGTAAATACTAGTCTACCCTTCAACAGGATGAAAAGCTGGTGTCAACTGGACTAAATTATGTAGTTACACCTGAATAGAGAATTACTGTACAATATTTTAATCGATGTGCTGCGGAGTTTCTTTACAGCTTTTCTTCTCCTTCATAACAAAGCGGGTTGATTGAAAAAATGACGTACATAAGTTTATCAGTGATACCTACATGAATTTTTGATTTTTGAATTTGAATAAGTATAAAATACACAAATTGTTTGCACATTTTATAAGCGCTATTATACGCCGAAAATAAATGTGTTATTGCTTATTTTATCAATAGAATCAGGTATGCGGGATCCTTGTTTCAAATTTGCTACGAGATTAGAACAGCTCAGCATTTGTATACGAGCTTACGTTTCAATAGCAATCGTGCGGCCACCGATCGCTATCAGTATCTAGATATCGGGGAGCGTGAGGTAATTTGACAAGTCTAAATGGACGCGAGTGGTTTGGGTGACATTAATGACCGCTGATCAGATCTGAGGGAGTTCTTTCACCTGTCAACGTGACTACGGTCCGTGGAACTATCGGTCTTCATTGCTATTAAGATGGGTCTATAATTTATAAAGTTGGTACCTTGGTAGTTTGTTGGGGATCCCGAGTTCGATGTTTGGCTATTAGGAAATGGTTTTTTCGAATTTTATGATTATATTTGAATGGTTATGCCATCTGCGACATAGAGACGAGAAGTCTACAAAAAGTTAATACATTATTTTTAGAGAATCTACCCACAAAAATCCATTAATGGCACTCCGAGCACGGATATCTCCTCTGGAGCATACTCCACCACGCCGCTCCAGATTGGCGAAGGGCCTCCGACATGGCATAATGACTGTTATTTCACGATAACAACCAGGACCGACGGATTTACGTGCCCTCCGAAGCATAAAAACGCTCAAGAAATTTTTGCCACTAGCATTCACCCATTCAACTACCGACTTACTTTGTCGTTCGCTTAGGGCTGACACAAGCCGGGTTATGAGCGCTTCTGAATAGGATACATTTGTATCCTATACAGACTAGTTTAACAAAGTGATTGGGTATAGATGAACTGAGTGAATTATAATTAGTTCACTTCCGAACCAGGCCTAACAGATGTAGTGGTACCCCACACAAGGTTATTGTGTATCACGGTTGCCATGTTATTACCGTATCTCTTGTTGCAGTGTCGATACAATCTTGCCGATAGTTGCAACGAAAACAATTGATCGATAGCTATTCCGGTTTTGCATCTGGTCACCTGGTTTCGCAAGCGGTTCCTTATGACCTGTATTTTGTTATTCGACTTGAGTAATAAACTATTGATAAAAATGAACGAGTCTGACTCGCACTTGGCCGGATTTATTTCCGTTTATTTACTTACGGCCGGTCTCAATAATGTACTAACAGATGGAAGACTGTGAATAGGGCTACCATTAGTATGTTATCTGTCATATTTGTCAATTTTTGCCTCTGAAAAATTGACAAATATGACAGATGACAGCCCTATCCACAGTCTGCCATCTGTTAATACATTATTGAGACCGGCCGTTAGTGCATTTACTACGCAAGATGGAAGCAAGTGACAATTGACGATAGCGTGCGTATTATTGCGTCTGTTTGTTACTCTTTTAGGCAAAAACGGATTTTCATAAAATTAGTAGGTATACGTTTTGTTAAATCATACGTCATATAAATAAATTTTACAGTTTTTTTATTTATCAATTTGTTCCAATGCTTCTAAAAGATTTCTCCATTCTACGATAGTTTTCTATACGCCGCAGCCTATAACCACGTATAACTGAGACCAGTCTTCTTGTCTGTTTGTCCATTGTCCGCAAGGTTATCGCCCTGTCTTCCGGCTCCGTTCGCAAATATCTACAGCAAATATTATGACACTGGCAAGTTGTCCATTTGTATAGCCAAATATAGACATATTTGAAGTGAAACCGTGAGAAGTTGTGCGTATGTAGAGGCTTAGCTCATTGTATTTCAGTCAAATAAACTTCACTGAATTAGTAAAAACCTGTCAAGTGCGAGTTCGAAGGAAGGAAGAAGGACAAGACGTTCCGATTGAGTTCCATAACCCAAAAAATGTACTAAATATAACTAAAAGTGGCCACTCACGGTCGCGCCATTTGGCGTGGCTCCAAATGACATAATATGTCAAAATGGCGCGATTGGACATACAGATTTTTATATCACGCCATCAGTTTTTCACATTCACGATCAAGTTTAGGCTGTATATCACGCCATTTGACGCGATAGACAGACCGTGAGTGGCCACCATTATGGTGGTCACTCACGGTCATTCCATCGCGTCATTTTTGGAGCCACGCCAAGCGACATATGTCAAAATGGCGCGATTGGACATACAAATTTTTTAAATCACGCCATCAGTTTTTCACATTCACGATCAAATTTTGGCTGTACATCACGCCATTTGACGCGATGGACTGACCGTGAGTGGCCACCATTACAGTGTCTTCAAGTGACATCCGAGTCCATTCACACTCACGATGGCGATACGACAAAATGTCGCAAGCAGTGATTACCTAAGATTCTTGTCGCTGCAACATCTTGACACCCGTCTGAAAAACTACGCATTTTCATACAAAGCATCCGCCGTGGTCATTGTGCAAGGTTTTGTCGTTTTACTGTCGCAGTAGAACTTCAAATAACCACACGTACACTGTTGACAAGTCAATTACAAAAAAGTAAGGCGAGCGTGACACGCACGAAAATTCGGCGCCTAACGAACTAAAACATGCATATTAATGAACTCTCACTTACCCCGTGCCCTTAATTACAACCAGGTCGTAAATCAAAGAGCCCATAAACTCAACATTCCGGCTAATAAATCATCGGCCGGTTTAATTAATATCACTATCACTTTTTCATGGTTAAGACTTAGCAGAGGCAGTCCACGTTAAGCACTTAAAAACTTTGTTTTACTTAGTAATTTGTGCTCTGTGGACTTCAGAATATGGACTTAGTTCTTTTTAGTAGTTTCACTGTCTTTCTGCTCAATGTCATCCAAATCCGTTCAGCCGGTATTGCGTGATTATGATAGATCCAAAGATTATAATTATTTATTCGGTTTTATATTATAATAGCTAGAATGTATCGTAGATGATTCGGTTTCTGACGGTTTGCATAGGTATACCTAAATAAATAATAATACTTACGCCCCAACTCAGTTATTAACAGTTACTTAAAGGAGAATTTGTATGGTGATTCTTTACTAAGGAGCGATTAAAGTAACCGATAGTGACCCTGAGTTGGGGCGTTAATGAAGGTTCATGATATTTTTGTGTAATTTTCATTACGTTGCTTTATTTTATGTTTAAACACATTGTACCTACTCAGCGTCTAATTTGATGTTTAGAAACGCACATTTTTTTAATCCGTATAGTGAGACCCTGTCTCACAGGGAACGTATCGGTTTTGCATACTTTCTTAATATCTCTATTAAAAAAATGAAAAATAATTTTAAGAGAACGATGAATGAGCTTTTACTAAGTTTCTTGGGCTTCATTTCCATTTTGATAACTACTTGTTGTTAAGCACTAACTTCATGTGAAAATTAATATTAGTGTGGTTAGAGTTTACTATTACTAGGAAATTCATACTAATTTAACAAACTGTGGGATGGTAAGTTATTCTAGCTAGAATCTAGATCTATTCATAAAACAACTACCAGCTAAGAATTCATTCATGATTATAAATACCTATTGATTTTGAATTTCTTTTAATTTTTTGATCGAGATGTCCCTAGATTTGATTGAAATTTCTTCCACCCCTTTGAATTTATACTTTCCTTTAAAAAACTTTATGGGACACCACATTCAAGACCATAGATATTAAAGACGATAGAACTGGAACTTTTTTGTTTTGTATGATTGGATTTTCTAGAACGGCTTTAAAAAAGACGCGAGTTGATAAGTTTGAAGACTAATAAAAAAGACCTGTTTGATATAATATAAATTGAAAAAAAAAACAAAACAAACAACATCTAAATATTTTTATCTTAATTATTCTCAAAACATTATACCTAGTTTAATCTACATTTACATAAATAAATTTTCCTCCTTAATTTACGCCGATTGATTACAAACAAGAACACGATCAATCGATTAATATAATCATTTTCAATCACTGACTTGTATTCTGAATAAAGTTAAAGATGACCTAAATTGCCTATAAATGGAAAAAATCTCAATACAACTAGAATCGATATTAATCAGTTTAACGTCAACTCACGACAAATTAAAAGTAATGCCGTTAAGCCGGAACGAAAAGAATCTCTGTTGGATAATTATAATCAATTACTTTTTCAGTTAATCGATATATTAATCACTTAATCGAATCCGATGACTCTCCATCATGTAATTTCATTTGTACGTTTTGATTATTTGCGCTCGATTTGACTTAAATGACTTGTTAGATATACGCTGATCGAAGATTGAATTATTTGTTAGTTTGCCCATGTAAACTTTTTTCGAAAAACGTGTGAAATTTGGCGCAGTTATGGATAAGATACCATTTATCGTAATTTTTTAAATATATATTTTTTTAGTTATAATAATATTAAATAAATTATAATAATATAATTTTTTAAATATAAATTTCCGATAAACCCGCACAATAGCCCCCTGTCGGTAAGTGTTCATCTTTCTGTGAACATCAATAATATCAAATGCACCAACAATAGATACCGGTCAGGAAAGAAGAGAGAAAACTACGCGATCTTGCTAATTATGTTTAACAGCATTCTGCCCGCGGCTTTACTCACGTTTTCTGGGATAATAAGTACTCTATAGGTAGGTATGGTATTTCAGATCACGGTCTACCTGTGTGCTCAATTTCATGAAAATCCGTTCAGTAGTTTTACGTGAAAGAGTAAGAAACACATCCTTACAAACTTTCACATTTATAATATTAGTAATACTATTAGTAAAAATATGTTGGTAATAATAGTAATATTAGTAGGATTAGTGTTGAAAAGCTTCAAGCAGTTGATTCAGGATTATTGAAACAATAATCGTTTCTCGCTTACTAATTGTTGGGGAGACAAGTTAAATTGCTGTCTAGATTTAGGTACGTTTTTGTCTTATTGTTTTTTTTGTCTGATTGGTTTGATGCGTGACATCTTAGCAAAGTGATTTAAACGTGAATCATCGATTTAGTACATCAGTATACGAATGAATTAATTTACATTAAATTACATGCACTCTTCTTAAGACGATACTTTAAGCGCCTGCATGAATGTACGAGTAAGATGGAGATATGTTTATTATTTAAAGTAGATAAAAATAACAAAATTAAATAATTTATTACATATCATACATACAGTACCGTACCATAGTTTAAGTAAGGACTTATACTTCTTCATTTGCTTATTAACAGTCAAGAACATTGGCCCCGGAATCAAACCCGGACTCTCACTCTGCAATTAGCAACCACTATCATTATATTGGATACCTACTATAAAAAATATAGGTACTTAATTCGTCTATTTCTTAAGTAAATATGCGGAATATATGGTAATCAGGACTGGCGCCTGCATCATAGTATCCGCGATCGTTAGATATGAATCTATCTATCTCCTTCTACCACAGGATACTTTCTCTTTTTAATATCCGATAATCCGCTTATAAATCTATGGTTTAAGAGGCGAACTAATGCCATAGAAATGTTTAGACACGGCATTAATTGATAAGTTTCAGAGGATGACACTTACATGGTCAACGCACTGTGGTACGACCATAAAACTAGCAATACTATTATAATATACATATATATAAAGACCGTTCACCAAGTACACACAACCGACATTTTATGGACTATAAAAAGTACGGTGTCCATCATCATTGGATTGATAAAGGACGTTTGCAAAAATGTCAATATACTAAATACAACTGAATATAAAGCTTGCTTTCTCGAGATTTTCCCATCATTTTTCATTTTATTTTAATTTACTCGTATTAGTGAAGAATTTAAGTATATTTTGATATGGAAAAATCAAGTTAGAGTTATTTACTATTCACCACTGATATAAGCATTATTTTTTTTAAACATGAAGGAAATGAAAACTAAGGATTACTTAAAAACCAAATCATTTATGACATGTATTTAACGTGGACTTACAAATAAAACATAATGCCTAGTTAGGTAATTCAACTATCTCTATTACGCACTGCGCGCACGCATTTAATTTTATTTTACATAAAAACTCATTCCAAGTCGTCCACAGAATCTTAATTTAACATCTCTATTCCCAACTAATGGTCCATTCGTTACCCCGGAATGTGTGGACGCCCTAATAAAGAGTGTAACACATCGACCGGATGGGATGCAATCAGCATGTAAATGTAGCTCTCACTCGACAGACAAACGTCGAATATTGATAGTTACATTATGTTAATGTATGAATTTAAAATGTTGCTCGCTCCGACCGTCTACTTGCAAATCGACTGTGTGCGCTCGCCTTAAGTTTTTGTAAGGCCTTATTCAATACATGAAATGAAATTTAATTGGTGTTGGTTTTAAGTTTTTACAAACTTTTCAAAAGTTAAACTACGCGTTTCAACAAATCCTTACCAAGCTATAGTTTATATTAACTATTCTTCATAAATACATACACTAAGGACATAACTTTTTTCTTTGTGTACTATAATTATTATAACTAATGAATGTTGATAGAACGTTGATAGGACGCTTTTCATGGTACTTGTAAACAAGATAATACTAGATGAAGTATTTACAATCGTTTCCCTCCGAAGTACCTACTAAGTTTGTCACAAAGATAGAATAGGCAATATAGTGCGAGGATTCCACCGGCTTCTCAGCAATAAAACAAGAATGCCATCAGTAGGCAAACCACAAATAACCTGCTCATATACTGGTACATTTACCCTACACCCAGTGGTTGTCATTACCTTCCAATAAAACTTGGACCCTTGATTAGGAGCAATGCAATGGTTTGAAAGGTCTGTAGAAATGGTTTAGTGTTCAGGATGTTTAGCAATGTCAGGTTATTACTCATATTTTCTAGAAAAATGTCACATCATTCAGAGGCAATGACCCGCACATAACATTAAATGTATCCTTATGAAAGTGACTTGTGTATGTATCATAATTATTTTATTACACATAAACCCTTTGTGTGACAAAGATAAAGCTAAGGATAGAACTTAGAAGTACGTTAGATATTTCTATTTTAGTGATAACTAACTCTAATGTATCGCATCCTCAGAATAGTAGTGACGTATCTCGAAAAATAATTTATTTTGGGAAAACGAAAACTAAGTTTTGAAACTACAAACCTTAAACTTTGAACTGATTTAATTAATTAATTTTGTATGAAAACATAACAATTATTTGATTTCTGTATTAGGTATGTTAAGTTTATGTTTTGTGAAATATGAAGAAAAAAAAATTAAATGTTGAATATTTTTAATTATTTTTGAGTTAAGTTTGTACTATTCTGAAGGTGCGGTATATCTATCCTTAAGCGTGTATAGGTACAGTCGGCAAAAGAATTATGCTTGGTTACAAAAACGTTCCATAATGTATAATGAATGTTTGTACTTTGTGTTATTCACAATGTTAATGCCCATGCCCTACATACCTTACTCATTTTCAGCACCTCCAACAACGCATCGGTGATAATATTCTTCAGACAGTAAGTGCGTGGGTGTAACGATCAGATCTGATGACCTTAACTACAATAAAAAACTCGGCCAACCTGATTACACTTCCCCCAAACTAATAACCATTCGTTTGGTTGCGACATTTGAAGATAAACTTTACGTACACGTTGATACTCCGTTCTTAAATTACCCTAATCTGTGGGCTGGATCAGAAGTTGATCTTTAACGAAGTGGCTAATAAAGTGTGCGTGTGGGCGCTACGATACGCCTCTGTGGTCACGTGATCGTTATGCCATCCGTGAGCCGTCACACCGACCACATAAATTGCTGGATAGGCTTGTTTAGACTAACGGCCATTTTATATCATCTATCTGCCATCAATCTCTGGATATTACAAATACTTTAGCAGATAAGTAACAAGTAAAATTTAATGTTGTGATGTGACTGTTCTATAGCAAAGTAAGTTATATTTAGCAAAAGAGGTAGGTATTCAGATGTACCCTTAGTTCCCAAAGTGGTCCAGGTGGACCCTCAGGGGTCCACGGGAGACTCGACTAGAGTCTACGTTGGCGTGACAAAAAACAATTAATTAAATAACCAATCAATTCTCACTATTTTCTAAAACTATTAATCTCCGTATAATCGAAACTCAGACGCAACGCAAATTTCCATAGTTGCATCTAATAATTTTTTGTCATGTTTTGGTAATATATATGATAGAAATGTAGCTGCCCCTGCAGCAGGAACCAGCTAAATTTTTAAAGTGTTCTATGAGAAAATGTATAGGAACCTCTGAGATATACCATAATATGTAAAGTGGTTCAGACAGATCTATAAAAAATTTCTTTGGGAAAACGTGAGTTGAGTATATACCTACCAAAGTATTGAAAGAGGATAAAAGTATTAAGTATGATTGTCCACGATTTACTTTAGTTATAAGTTTAGTTTAATCTTCCCTCATTTAGCTATAAGCAATGTAAACTATGGTACAATATTAAGGAAGCCTATCTAGTGTAATAGTACAGCTGAGATCAGGGGACGCAAACCTGGTGCTTGCGTATGGATGAACGTAGGTCGCTTGTGCGTGACGGAATTTGATTTAACCATAGAACAAGGATACAGGAGGTGTTACGTATTTGGTACCAATTTTTACTCGAATGCTAAGAAGGGTTATGTTTTTCACGCGTATCTTTAATGTATGTATGTATGCGGGCATTAATCTTACCTCGTATCTTCCAACCCAAGTGTTATTAGTTAAGGGAAACTAAAATAAATAAATAAATAATTATGGTAGCTGTGAGATGCCATTGTTTGAAGTATCAAAAAATAAAAATAAATCAAATAATGCAATTTGGGTATCAAATTAAACAGCTCGTCATAGGGATTTCAAAAAAGTATATCATGATAGCTTTTTTAATAGCAGGCGGTTTTTTTTTTAATTTTAAACTAGTTATGTCAAATGTATTAATTTATCAATTTTTGAGAATGATTTGTGTCTCCACTTTATTCTATTGCAGATAAGATTGTTGCCGTATGTGATATCTTCACATTTATCCAACCAACTACACTTACTAGCTCAATTCACATGGCCATTTCTATTTATACCTATGGCTATGGATTTTAACACAGGCAACGTACGTGTGATGACAAGTGGATAAAACTAGTAGACGATAATACTAATATGTCTTTGATCCATATTAATAAACCGATATAAGGTCTCTGCAATCTCAAAATTCCGTTTGAGATGCTGTAATACGTTAAATCGTATGTAAAATTGAAATTCGTGAGATCGCGCTCTTGAGCGAAGACCGGTTTTTCGATTATGACGTAGTATTGAAGTAGTAAACTGATACAAATTTAAATAAAAATCGGTTTTTTACAAGGTATGAGAAAGCTGCATTGAACAAATGTGATGTGATCTTATCCAGCGTTGTGTTCTCCGTTCAATTTCAGTTGAAATTAAAGTCAACCACTTTATTTTTGGACCTTTGTTTTATAGTAGGTACGAGGGTGTGTCGATACAAATAGGGAATCCAAGCTCGAAGGCATGTGTGTGTGAGAGTGCTTATAATTAAGTAGGTATTTGCCACTGCGTTAATTATTTTTTTGCTTTTGAACAAACTAACATAACATTGAAAATTGTACTTAGATGGGAATCGAACCCAAGGCTCAATGAGCGGCAGTCCGGCGTGGTAACCAATACGATACGTGGGTCATGGAATGGATACTGTATTTATTAAGTTCTTCACATATAACACTAATTAGACGCCAACTTCACTCTAAAAGCATTGAAAATTGAAATTTAAGCTTTATATCATACAATTTACGGTGGATTTTCCATGAGATCTGAGTTGGTTATAGGTGCCTCTGGACGTAGTGCACGCTTCGAACACTTCTTTCGGATTCATGTTGAAAATTGAACCTTAAGGATCACTCTATAAAGAGGATATCTCAACGCTTTCCTATTAGTCGAGTCGCCGTTGACGTTGAATTGGTATCATACTAAGTGTGAAGACCTTATAGATGACCAAGTACTATGCGACAATAAAACGAACCATCCACCTTTATCTAATTGTTAGCAGTCTTTTGTGATGTAGCTACCCATTGTGAATGACATTTATAGCCTTCAGTAAATTTAAAATAGCCGGCAATAACCCGCGGCTACATGTAGTACCAAAAATAACGAAAGGCCATCTCTGCCTGTGGTTAATTTGAAAATAAAGATAGTTGTAAGATACGTAATTACTTAGGGCAATAGTAACAACTATTCACCTATATAAGCAATTATAGTTCAAATTGTGACCCTGCCTGCAAGAGGTCTCGGATTTGATTCCCTATTGTTCTTTCTTTTTTGCATTTGCAAAATGCATTCTGCTGTAAGAAGACTCTTTCGTAGCGGAGAACATGATACTATCTAACAAAAAAATTTACATTACAAAATACAAATATTTTCTACATGTCAAAATAAAATAAACATCATGCAAGGTTTTTAATTGTAATAATTGTTTGATCCCAGGAACTTACGCTGGGTACCTACAGCTAAAACTACTACAACCTAAGTCAAAATGGCATAGAAACACGAGAACATCACGACATATCAACGGTTCTGTCTGACTTGCTTTCTAACTCAGACTTGATTAGTCTGCCCTAATGCATTCATATTTGATGCGATACATGTCATGACTGCCGACCTCCCAACAACAAGCGGAAATGCGACGGTACTCCACAAATTAGAAAACGAAATAAATGAAACGGTAAAGGACTTGTTTCACCGCCAGCGAATTATCGCATCGATAGCGCTTCGTAATATCTACTCGTAAAAACTCCCTACCTGAAATCGCTGAATTTTAAGAAGTGTTACGGATTTTCGTATGATTTTCACTCATTGTAAGTGATTTATATACCTAAAATAATTTTTCTTTACGTGTTTTGGGTTAAAATAAATTCGGTAAAAAACCAAAAATAATAAAATTTGTATTTGTAAACCTCATTAGCGATAATATTTAACTTGCTACTAATTCTGTATTATAAATTAAATCTTTATTAATTTTAGATCTTGCCGATCTTGGTAGCTGCCGTGTTTAACGAATTCACATACCTAATAATGCTAACTCCTCTACGTTTAGCGGCTATTGATAGATAGTTTGGTGCAAATAAGGACAAAACAATGCTCAGAAGTTCTTTAAACAGTATATGGAGGAATAGATGTCTACGAGTAGATGGATGGATGGCTACCACTCTCAATTGAAAAATGGTCGTATAAAAGTTAATTCATCAATCGTTTATCTTTCATAGTCGTACATCTGAAACTTACGAACTCATACCAAAAACAAAGCTCAATAAATACAACATAAGGTTTTAATTCAATTGTTTTTACGTAACAGTCAGATTAAATTCGTATGCATTAAAATAATTGCATTGACCAAGTCCCAGGTGAGGTTATTAAAAAAACATTACACTAGCTCGTATTAATTAGTTGAGACGAATCGTGGGGTTTTAGATTTGTTAGTTTGAAAGCTCGTTTGCATTTCTTCTCACTGTTGTAATAAACATGATTGGAGAAGACCCGATCAGATAAGATTTTCTCTGTAAGTTCGTTTAAAAAGCAATAGGATTTACATTTTGTGATCCGTCTTCAGTTTAGTCCGTTCTTCGAAGTTCGAAGTGTGGTCTCCAGTGCAGATACGCTTCTTGGTAACACTAAGATTGCCTATGTCAAGGGTGCCATGATTATTACACAAAGGCAAGAAAACACAAACTCACACACACATCCAGACCTAAAACAAGATGTAAATTAATCTTTTAAATTTCGGTTTCGCTGGGAATCGAATCCAGAACGCAGGATACCATATTATCGTCATACGATATCAGAAACGGTTTTTCTCTCTATGTTATTGTAATAGAATGACATAAATGTCAAGGAGTTCATACCCGTACTAAATGATTACCGAGTGGGCTTGGAGACACGCGAATGAGGCGACAGTGGTGTAAGGGGCGGGGCTTATGATAAATTGGCTTCGCTCACGCATCAGCCGATGCAATGTGCGGATTTTTGAGGTGTGCATATGAGCTTATTAGGCAATGCAATTATAAACCAGGTGCAATGAGGAGCCTTTTTATGCGGAGGAAACGAAAAGGGGCGATACCTAATTAGAACATACACGTGAAATAAACGGCAATATTATATTCGCGGTTTTACTACAGTATAAATATTTTAGTAATATTTATACTGTAATAAATATTTTATATACTAGTATAAATTTATTTTATTTATTTATTTATTTTTTTATTTTTTATTTTACAAAATAAAAAAATAAATAAATAAAATAAATTTATACTAGTATATAAAATATTTATTACAGTATAAATATAATAAATAAATAAATAAAATAAATTTATACTAGTATATAAAATATTTATTACAGTATAAATATTTTATATACTAGTATAAATTTATTTTATTTATTTATTTATTTTTTTATTTTTTATTTTACAAAATAAAAAATAAATAAATAAATAAAATTTTTTATTTTTTATTTTACAAAATAAAAAATAAATAAATAAATAAATAAATAAATAAAATAAATTTATACTAGTATATAAAATATTTATTACAGTATAAATATTTCAGTAATATTTATACTGTGGCTTTACGAGCGTTTACGGCTGTGTTGTACTAGCGCGCTGCCCGCGGTTTTGTCCGCGTTTTCCGGGATAACATGTACATGTTATTTCAAATCATGGTCTACCTGTGGTACTAAATTTCATGAAAATTCGTTCAGTAGTTTTCGCGTAAAAGAGTAGCAAACATCAACATAAATTTTCACTTTTTATATAAACCAAATTCACTTAATTAAATACAATAATAATATTAAATATATATACAGCCAGTAATAATCAAGTTTCAGGGTCCATCGCTATCAGCGCTTTGGTGGTACCATTGATCACAGATTATTATAGAATCTATTATGTGAGCTCTTGGATTAATATTGGGTGGCATTGACCCTTTTACTCAGTCTACTACATGCTACATGTACCTACTTGAACCAATTGCTATAAATTCTCCACCGAAATTCTGCTAACTGCTAACTAAAGCTTAACTTAAAACGTTCCCGTAGAAGCAATAATTAACCTTTACGAGGCAAATTAAAACGTCGTTGCCAAACTTATCTACAATAATCTTTGTTAAGTATATAAATCCAATGTTTCTGCTGTATAAATTGACCGGGTCGATTTAACCGCAAGGCATTTGAACCGTCAAGTTTATTACTTTACTTAGCTATTGTTATCTTTACGATGTAATGAGCCAACGGTATTAGCCGTTTATGAGTTTTGGTACAACGTTTAAAATTCTTTAAATTCATCTTAAGGTTCACTGCCTTAATTACTTTAATTTGAATTTTAGAATAATTAACAAGAAATATATTCGTAACTTGGAAAGAGCAGTCTTCTGTTGTGTTTGAAACTTAATTGCCACAAAGAATACTTTGGATGTGGACCAAAAGACCTACAAAGTGGCTTCTTGTGAGCTTATTCGAGAACTATTATCTGCTATGGTGAAGAATGTCGTCTTGAGGAGAGCTGAAAGATAATGCTACGAGATGTGAAAGCAACCCTGAACGATGGACTACGCCTTATTTATTGTCATTCTTAATTTCAGCTGTAGTTTCACTTTTATAAAGTGGTCTTGGCACATAATAACAATTATGTTGTACATACATTGCATAGCTCACTATTAGTAAAACAAAATGGTCGGACGAGAAAACACCTTATGTATTTTATGCCCTTTCAATGCAGTTTCACGTTGGTCAAATACAAAGCCACAATCCATACTCCATACTTAATATTATAAATGTGAAAGTGTGTTTGTTTGTTTGTTTGTTTGTCCGTCTTTCACGTCGCAACGAAGCTGTTATATGGTATGGTTTTTGTGTGTGGAGATAGTGAGGAGGGTGGAGAGTAACGTAGGGTACTTTTTACCGCTGTTAAACATCCCCATGGAAGCGCTCATAGCCCGGCGGCTTGCGTCGATCCTATGTGATCGACAAAGTTAAGCAACAGCGGGCGCGGTCGGTAGTTGGATGGGTGACCGCTAGTGGCAAAAATTTCTTGAGCGTTTCCGTGCTTCGGAGGGCACGTAAAGCCGTCGGTCCCGGTTGTTATCATAAGATAACAGTCGTTAAGCCATGTCGGAGGCCCTCGGGCGGTTTGAAAACTTCCGACACTCGGGTTGGCCACTAACCCCTCCACCAATCCGCACTGGAGCAGCGTGGTGGAGTATGCTCTAGGCCTCCTCAAGCGGAGAGACCCGTGCCCAGTAGTGGGCCATTAATGGGTTGAAGCCAAACATCCCCATGGGAAGATCGATATTTTGCTATATATTTAGTTCCGGGTGTTGTTAATAGATGGCGTTAGTAAAATTCATTTGCAAGTTCTGAATCACGCTACCAAATGATACATGGTTACTTAAGTCATAGGCAACATCTAACTAAGTAAAAGTAAGTAGGATTTGTAAAAAATCGACCTCTACCGCGGGCGAAGCTGTGGGCAAAAGCTAGTTAATAATAAATAACACTACTGTACATGTACACACTCATACCCCCACACTAGGATTCCCTGTGTCGTGGGTTTCATGTGCCATGGACAACACACAGAGACAAGAACACTCACACCCAGACCGAGCACAGAAATTCAAACTCATCATTCTTTCTACCACGTCGGGAATTGACTCCAGAACCCTTATGTTGTAAGAACTTGAAATGTTTTTAGATCTTTTAGTAGCTAGATTCTTTGTTTCCACATTATCTGTTTACGCAAACACTTATATTGAACGTTTTATAAGGACAAAAGTAAAATAATAATACGGTACTAGTTGAATTCTTAAGTTCAGTTCTTGTACTAGATTACAGAGATCAGTCTGTTACTGGGAAGTCGTCGTAAAAATTGCAGTATTTTTTGTCAACTCAACATGCTTATTGGAATTTCATAATGCAGTTACTGGCTAATTAGTTACAATTCTACAAATTCTAATAAAAACGACAAAAAGGCAAAACACAGTGTTTCTTGTTTGCGCGATTTCGCAGAACTGAGTTCACACTCGAGTCTATACGTTTTCTTGAGCGTTTTTATGATATAGTGTCTTGTCTGAATTAAGTTACTTACGACCCGACTCAGAGTCATTAACGGTTACTTAAATCGCTCCTTAGGGGCCGTTCAAATATTACGTAAGCAGATTTATTACAATTATTTACCCCCCCATCTCCCTTGTCAGCAAAAGTAAGCAAAGCTCTTATCCCCTCCCCCCATGGTAACGTAAACATTTTTCAATTTATAAATGTATTTTTTTATATTATTATAATAACTACCGATGACGTAATCAACATCTAGACTCCCCTACCCCCCATGTCATCCAAAATAAGCAAAACAAAGACCCCCCCCCCCCCCATAGTGCTTACGTAATACTTGAACGGCCCCTTAGTAAAAAAAATGCCTTACAAATTCTGTACTAATTAGCGATTTAAGTAACCGTTATTGACTCTGAGTTGGGGCGTCAAACATTAGAATGACTAAATTTTTGCGCCCTTTTACTTATCCATCTTTTTTCACCTACATATAATATCATTGATGGTGGCCAAAATACACACGAAATGCTCATAGATTACAATCGATGTTTTTGCAGCAATGCTGCGACTAATTTCCATTTGTTCTGTTAGTAGTAACTAACAAAGTTTTAAAAATGCAATACATTTTTTATTACAAGTAAATTATGCAATATTAATTTAAAAGTGTATTTTTATGTGTAAACTATAAAACGATTAAATTATTAGTAGGTATGCATTGGATGAAGTACCTACCTAAGGATTTTGTCAGCGCAAAATTTTCAAGCAGATTCATTATTATTATATTTTAGAAGTTTTAAATACTTACCTTAATAATCAGAAGTACCTAACCTAAGTATTTTTCTGACCACTTAATTTTTATATATTTTTTTTTTGAAAAAAAATGCCGTGATTTGGCAGGGTTAAGCACCGGTCCAAGGAACCCACCCCACAAGGCCTGTAAAGAGCTGCTGTCAATCAATCTATACTTAGCTAAATCGCAGTAACTTAACAAAAACTGGATAATTCGCGTAATAGCGCTACTCTCATACAATAGACGAGCGGACTTATCCGCCGATACATCACATCAGTTTGACAGATAAATTGCAGTGCGTACGGTCGGCAAAGAAAGTTGATTTCGTTTAAGGAAGAATGACACTATCTACGGGTTGTTGTCGTCCAAAAACAAGTACATAGTTTTATGTATTCGTAGTTTCTGCATTTAGACGCTTTATTTCATTGAAACTCAGTTATAATATCACAATATTTCAAATTCAAACTCAAATAATTTATTTCTACCTTAAAATAAGACACTTATAAATATCAAATTTTGCATCTACCACATCTATGATTTTATAGTAATCTATTTATATTGAATACTAAAGTTCTTAAACTGTGAAATAATATTTTTGTGTATGCTAACAGCTGACGTCATAGTGATTGTGTCATTGTTGTCTTCGAATATTTTTAATATCAAAGACTAAGTGCTGAGTAACGCTTCCCGCCCACGTCCGACTTTTTGTAGGAGAGATAATCGGACCGATTTTTTCTTTCATATTATTTCTGACCGACTTTTTGTAGGACGTGCGAGTTGCACTATTGCTAGGTATCAGTACGTTTTATTTTTCTCCTACAAAAAATCGGTCACCGATTATCGGACGTGGGCGGGAAGCGTTAGGTGTGTGCTAGGCCGCTAGGGAGACAGGGGAAGCAGAGTCCCGGTTTTAAATAATTTTACATTTTTTTTATTGAAGTATTAGTAAATATCCTCCTTTCACTTCGGTAAACCTTTTGGTAAGCCCACACTCTGTATAGAATAAATATATGTATAGACGTTATTCTTTAGAATGAAATTTGCTGACCGTACTTGAAATAAAAAGATTTACGTCAATCCTTTTATGGAGTAACACGTAATCCTTATAAACAAATTCTTATAGTTGAAAATTGACTCAATATAGTATCATCGTGAGATTTAGTAACTTGAACAAATATCTTACTGCAATAATCCTTATGTCAATAACATTAAAGTCGAAATTGCGTTACTACATAAGTACACACCACCTAGAAAAATGCCTTATGTAAGTAATGATTATCCGCTTAAATGACTCCAAAGAGTAGAAAAATAGCATTACATAATCCACTATTAATATTTATAGTCGTCAGTCACCAGCCATTAAACGTTCCACATGGTTTATCTAATAATTATCTTCTTGTCAGGAGATGAACTTGCACCGTAATAAGTATATATTACTGTAGTTATGATCAGTTAAACAAATAGACCATAAAAATTAAATAAAACCCTCGACAGTGTGATTTACACTAAACATAGCTAAGAACACTATCGATTAAAGGTGAACACACATTTGTCCGCACCGTACGCGCCGGAAGCGTATTGCTGGTGTCCATGAGCGACGATAGTCACTTACCATCAGGTGGATCGTCAGCTCGTTTGCCGGCTATTTCCACAAAAATCATTAAAATTAATATTACCAATATGATCCATCCGAGGGGTCCTACCTAGGGCATGGATATCGAAATTTCGAGATTTCGCAATTCCGGAATCTCGGACAATTTTTCAGTTCCGGAACTGAGTGTTTCAATATTTAAATTTCGATATTCATTGTTACTAAACAAAGCAGATATTTCGAGTGTTTATTTATTTCTGAACGCACCCACGGACCCTACCACCATAAATATTTCGCTTTATTTAATCTAAATGTCTAATTACCGCGCTTAAAACTAAATGTCGTATCTTAAATTCTTGAAATTCTAATTCTAATTAAAAATGTAATGCTGCCTCGCATAATAATTCGATTAATTCGATTAAATTAACGTTAAGCTAACGAATGTATTTAATTAAGCAAATGCTCGTCATTGCAGTTGCTTGCGAATTGGAGACAAAAATATTCGCAGCTGATACTTAAAACTTCAGGTGTTCATTAATTTTCGTCGGATAAAGATTAGATGAAATGGCTGATGATTTATTATTGAGATCTTCGATGTATTATCTATGTCTTTCTTCAGATTGTGGTAGGTTAGGTTAGGTTAGAAAAGACCTCGAAGGTCTTTCCACATGTTAAAAAAAAAGGTTAGAAAAGACCTTAAAAATATCATTGGCATTAACTTTTGGCACATCCACAAACTAATATCAAGTTTGTTCATCCCTTATATCGAAAGGAATTCTGAGCACAGAATCCACCTACATAAAGGTATTTGCCTAAATATACATTCTCAAAAAAGATACTAGATAGTACCTAGATTATAGTTTAATTACATGTCGATGAATACAAAACCTATATGATAGCTTCAAAAAGTTACTATTGTCGTTGCGACTTTAAGACTTCTAATGTGTAAAAAATCAGCTTTTTGAGGGAATCGATAAAAGTCGATAAAGTTTTGTTTTGTTTAGCAAGCACATAGGTGATTTTGAATTTGGTGAATAAATTACGATGGAAACGTCAATAACGTCGTACACACAAGTTTTTGGTTTCGATAGTGCTTCAAAATGTAGAATCATTTAACGTAAAAAAGTCATTTTGCCAAAAGTGGCACATAACACATACGAGATCTTAAAGTCGCAACGACGCTATATACTCGTAATATAATTCAATATTTACCTGTGCTTGTCTTTCAATCACCGTATGCACTCAAGCACCATGCAATATACATACAATCACCAATTCCACGGTATATTAGATTAAACCACCGAAGACAATAGCCATAAATTACTCACAGTGCCACCGGCTTAGATAATGAAGAGTTTAACCGTACAAACAGATAATCAACTTGGTAGAGACCATAGATAATACACAGATAATACACGATTTGCCAGCTAAAGCGATCCCTGGTTCGAATCCCAAACGGAACTGACGATTATATGGCGGTAGAAATTAGCTTGCTTAATAGAGAATTTTAAAGTAATACCACAGAAGAAATAATTGGTAATACTATGACGGCTATGTTAGAAATTAGCCCAAAGTTGACAAAGTAAATAGTCGATCTGTTATATTTAAAGTTCGAAAGGCCTGTCCGCGGAATGACTAGTTTATCCTAGGTTTAACCAACGCCTTTAGGCAAACCTCGAAATAAACAATTTCGGCCTTAATGCCTAATGTATTTTTAATTTTTATTTTTTGGTGTTTTTCTTTTTTAGTTTTTTTTTTAATTTGGTTAAACTTTGTTAAGATAGTACCAACAAATGATACATTTTATTCCAAATAGTATTTATAAACATTTTTGAATATCAAACAACGCTATCGCTTGGGTAAGTCCGTGTCATGAGCAATTTTGTCAGAAGGCTTCCTTTGGATTCTGTTACATACATGGAAGGGAATTCCAGAATATTAGAAGATCCTGGTATCGATGGAAAAATTCGCTCTGAATTAAAAACGATAAATAAAATACTTACATAAGTATGAATTGTACCTAAATATGTAGATCTATTTATATTTAGCAAAACTGCTCATAATCACGATTTAATGACTTTTTTATGTAATAACTCGATAAATGTACTTTAAATTGACGTAATTTTAAGTACCTACTCACGTGTGAAGAATGAAAAAAGAAAATTAATCTTTAATACAACGTGTTTGAAGACACGATTGGTACAACATTGTTGCAAATTGCATGTTGTATGAATGTTCTCGGACCTTTGTTTACCTTTGAAGAGTTATGAACTGTCATTCCAATGATTAACTGTTGTTGTGTAGTTTTGAAGTTAAGTGGTTGTGGCAATGTATTAACTGTATCTGACCATAAAGGCCACTGTTCTATGGAGTGGTCACAGATGTAAACAAGGTCGAGCTCGAATCTATGAATAATAGGATCTTACCCCAGCTTGAATAGTAAAAGAATATTCAAGAATAGAATTGGATATTCAAGAATGTTTGGAATCGTCCAAATACATTTGATAATAATTATTTTTTTCTCTATCCGCCAAACGACTCGTGATGTTCCAGTTGGGGGTTTGAGGGCCAGATTTTTCTTTTTCATCTCTTTTTCTTTGGGCAGCAAAGCATCAATGATGGTGTCGCTGGTCCTGGGTAACAATATCCACTTACCTGCGATAATTACTTACGTCACATATTTCAAGAAAATATAGCTGAAGCCTAAACTACAGCCCCCGTCATCAATTCTGAAGATCCTTATACTTTACAAAGAAGCATTGTCGCCAACTTTGAGAAGGTCACACGGTACATTCACTAACACATGTGGTAATGACACCCAAGCTTGTGCCATTAACTAGTAACAATGACTCCCATAGTACACTGTAATAATTATAATTAAATATTACACATGGTTGCGACTTCACACTGCGACACCGGCCATTATTACGCATCATAATTTTAAGTTCTTGTAGTTTTACTACTTAAAACACATTCATAAATACATTGTTAAAATTATAAACGAATTACTTATTGTACTTAATTTAAGGTAACCAAATCAATTTATTTAAAATCCGTAAAACATTTAAAATATATTTTTTTCCTTTTTTTAAACCGTGTTTAAGAGACGGAGAAACATAATTATGCTGAGGAGTTGCCTCCGTTTAAAATATTTTAATTATTACAATCATTTCGTGTATAATTTAAACCATGGTAAAAAGACGTAGGAACATAATAAGGCGGGGAAGTTTAATTTGCTTTTTCTTCCCTTTAATAATATCTTTTAAAAGGGTATTAAAAGTATACACAAAGTGTATTGATAAATTATACCCCCATGTAAATTGTTTTGAATTTAAATATGTAGAAAGTTGCAAATATTAATTTAAATTGTCTGAAATCTGCAAATTAGTTCCTTTTACAACGACGTATAGGCAGCGACCAGACAAACGCATTTTCTGCGCCATTAGAAGCCTTGTTGGCTTCAAAATGCAAACGCCGCGGCGCCGGAACAATTTGTTTTGTGCGACATGATAAATGTGAACACACCTTTACTACAGCTAATTTAATCGCTACATTAAAACCATCTACTTTCGGGATACCACGCTAAAATGGTCTTTATTAATAATGAAATAAAAGTTATTGTTAGTTATCGGAACTGAAAATTTAGTTAGTTGAATAACCCGGACGCTTAGCATTCCTTTAAGCATTTTGTGAAACTAACTTAGCAACTTTCAATAGAAGTTGTGAGTATTGTCCGAAATAATGCGAGTTGATTATGCGGTGTGAAAACTTCTGTTCTAACATGGTTTCAATTTAGAGAAAGCAATTGTTTTATGAACAATCAGTGTATTATAATAAGTTAATTCCGAGTTTATTATTACGAGGTAACCAAGCGAAGCGTTTTCAGACGGCTTGTTATAATTGATGATATCACAATTTTATCTATGTAACATCATGAATTACTACCGTACCGAGGTTTAGGTAACACAGGAGAAATAATAGTACTTTTAATAAAAACAACTATAGGTAGAGCGTGAAAAGTTTTTTTGACTATGACTCCTCCATGACTCCTCTAAAACTCTCTTAAAATACGAAAATATTAATTTCAACAGTTTAAAAAATGCCTTCCAAGAAGTCCGATATCCAAAAAGTCCAACCTTCAAGAATACTAGTAAATATTTATCTGCGTCCATTCGGAAAAGAGAAATAATCAACAATTACGTGTGTTCTTGTCTCTGTGTGTTGTCCATGGCACCAACGACACAGGGAATCCTAGTGTGGGGCTATGAGTGTGTAGCGTTAATAATATTATTACTTTGGACTTTGGACTACATCGCCACTTACCATCAACATTTCAATCCCCTAAAATTGTCTCCTTGGCTTGTTGACTGGCCAACAGTAATTAGTGTCTAATCGAAAAAAAAACAGTCCCTGATTTCCCTTAAAGTACAGTAAGCACACCCATTTCATGTTTATAGATAATTGTGCACACTGAAATAAATGACAAATAACACGAACGAGCGACTGCGACTAAAACACGACAATCGCAAACGTCTTCGCCTGTACGTCGCCACTTAATCAAACCCAATAGCACCGACCTAATAAGCATCCGTGACATGAGCTTTTCATCTTCCTGCCATTCTGTTATTAATCCTCGCGTTTAATCTGCAACAATGTTGCAACACTGAGTTTAATAATAGCGTCAAATACATCGCAAACGGACAAGGGTTAGCCGATATAGCCGCGGAATTAACTGGCTAAGGGGGCATTGCCATCGTTGGTAAGACGGGCTACTTATAGGGAAGAAAGATGGTCTTTGCGGATTGCTTTCTTCTTACAATGTGCTTATTCTATCAGATTTATGATCTGGAAACTAAATGGATGGGGACATGGTGAGTTGTTATGTGCCGTGAGTGGAATCGGCGAATTATGACGACTTCCATTTTATTTAGTAGGTACGTCGGTGGTACAGACTCCAGTGGCTACCAATCGGAAGATCTTCAACCTCTAAAGTTCAACCCTGAATAGAACTTTAATCCTATTTAGGAAAGATTGATCATACGTATTCTTTCGAAGATCCGCAAAAGATCTTCCTATCGAGTACGCACTCGACGTATAAAATACGTAATAGGACATGAAATGCAGCTCAAAAGTGGTGTAGCAATTGTTCTTCATTCTGAAAATAGAGTGATTAATTTGTTCGCATTAAAAATAGCGTTTTTAATCAATCTCAATTGAGCTCAACGCTTAGTGCGCCCGCACACTGTCTCTTAAAATAGGTTGTGATATTTTGTGTTGTCATGTACAATATAATATTGTCATTATCATCTTTCTTGTAATGAGTTAGATTATATGATTGTTATATTTAATTTTTCTATTTTCTTGATAATATAATCCTTTTGCATGAGACACACGCCAAACGATTCGTCGAGAACAAATCCAAGCTTTGCGCAGTGAGTGGAGAAAGAAGGCCTAAAAATTGTATTTTTATTTTTATTTACCACTTTGTCGACTGTATAAAAATGTCTTACAGCTATTTGCCAAATCCCAATAAGTAGTAATATGTTAAAATTAATAAACCGTCTGAAGTACATTTATTTATTCGAAGGCGAGGACGGGTTATGATGAATCTTTAATAAACACATTCCACTCAGAACACTGTTGTACGTATGCCACGGTCCTTATTAACACCCGTGCACTTCCTGTAATTGTAGTAATCTACGAATCAACGGCCGTTGTACAAGACATTACAATTTGAACCTTATGTCATTGGACGTAGATGCGATAGTTGACCATTGTTGAACTTTGGTAACAATGTTGTTTTTTTTAGCTACAAAACGAGGGTCACGCCATAATGAATTTTAGACTGATATTTAAGTACCATAATCTATAACAGTTGCTATTTATGGTTTCTTTAGCAAGTACTTAATAATTAATTTCCAAATGTATCTGATCTATCGTGCTTAAATCAGCAGGTTCCTGAACCTCGAAATGAAAGGTTCAAGAATTAAATTTGAAATATATTTTTAACGAATAATGCTTTAGCAAATTAAATGCAGGACTCCTCTATGACTAGAAAATTATTAATTCTATTATATGTAAAAAACTGTCGAAGATACAGTTAAGTCATACTCAAGCAATTTAAGGGAGACACGAGTTTAAAATTCACACTATCATTCCGTCAATCTCAGTGGAATATTAAACCACACATTGCAGTAACATAACCTAACCAAAAATAACTGGGAACTAAACTTCTTTAAAAATGTCGGCCAACCCAGCAATTGAATCATCCAAGCGGTACTTATACAGGTATACCAGCCAATAAGGCCTCTTCTTGCCGGATTATCATGTGCCGTATCAGGTTACAGCCAGCTCGTCCACTTACCAACAAACTTGATTGGATGGGGTCAAGTGACGATCGCCATTACGCTGATTGGTCGAAAGCGACAGGGTCAAATTTTATTATACGGGCCGAATTGACCCTAAGGGCCCGTATTATTAAACTTTTAAGAGTAAACTGTCTTTGCGCAGTCAATTGCGAAAGAGTCGCGTTTTGCTTTTATAAGCTTTTATAAGCTTTGCCTTTTATAGAATTAAAAAGGCGGCTGTTTCTTATGTATCAAACGCTAATTTATAGAATTGAATATTTAAGAAGTAAATTTTCTGCATTAGGTATACCAATAAGTATACCTTTGGAGAGTCGCTTTGCAATTCCTTTTTTCATTCTTATATCAGTAAAAATAACTGTGACATGAAATTGAGTGTTTTAATAAAAAAATGCTTTTGTAAAAATTAAAAAAAATATATTGTAAAAACATTGTACATAAAATCAATATATTGTAGGTACGTATGGGTAGTCGAATGTAGTTTTAGTGGATGAAAATTTTCCAGATTAGTGTTGGAAAGTCAGGAATGAAAATTAGTAATTACTCATTACCAATTCATTGCCAGGCAAGCATCACTTGTCATTAAAGTTATGAATTTGGCTGGTCATTATCTGTCCAACAATAGGAGCGTTCTTTGGAACGATCTATCTATCTCTCTAATCTAATACCTGGCGTTCGTCCACAGTTCGGTTTTCTCGTAATTTCCTGCCACGGACGTGTAAACTGTGGAACAAACTTCCTGCATCGGTGTTCCCGCTAAGCTATGTATGACATGGGGTCATTCAAGAAGCGGATCTTTTCTTTTCTTCGTGGCCGGTAACGCATTGGTGACGCCCCTGGTGTTGCTAATGTCCATGGGCGACGGTGATCACTTACCACCAGGTGACCCGTCTGCTCGTTTGCCTGTTTAAGGCATAAAAAAAATCTCTCTATGGAGAGATATACCTAATTTTTAAATAGGTCTCCATAAGTGGTAAGCCGTAGGTACCAACCAAAATGGATCTATAACGTAGTAATCTTCAAGATACCTGGCAACTGCGTTAGGTGATAGTCTCTTAGTTCTCAGACCAGAAGAACCTGGATTGAATTTAACGATGGAGAGACCTCTTTATGCCATTACGCCCCAACTCAGAGTCACTAACGGTTACTTTAATTGCTCCTTAGTAAAGAATCACCATTACAAATTCAGTACTAAGGAGCGATTTAAGTAACCGTTAGTGACTCTGAGTATTAGTGACACTGAGTTCGAATGCTGGCACGCACCTCTAATTTTCAAATATTATGTGCGTATTAGAAGTTAATTATCACTTGCTTCGGTGAAGGAAAACATCGTGAGGAAACCTGCACACCGGAGAGTTGTCCATAATGTTCTCAAAGGTGTGTGAAGTCTATCAACCCGCACTTGGCCAGCGTGGTAGACTATGGCCAGTACTCCTCACATTGTGAGAGGAGACCCCGAGCCCAGCAGTGGGACAATTATGTTTTGTTACTTTACTTTAGACGACCCGTGTGGCGCAATGGTTACCATGCCGGATCGCCGCACCAAGGGTCCTGGGTTCGATTCCCAGCGAGGCGGAAATTTGAATGATGAGTTCGAATTTCTGTTCTCGGTCTAGGTGTGAATGTCCTTGTCTAGTGTGTTGTCCATGGTACCCACGACACAGGGATTCCTAGTGTGGGACTATGAGTGTGAAGCGTTATTTATTTATTTTACTTTACTAGTGATTCTAAGTTGGGACGCATAAATACTAACCAAAATCGCTTGGAATAATGCTCATTATAACCGGTGTTTAAATATCTTTAATAATCATATAACAATTCACATGTAATTTTCAACAAAGAGCTTCAGTTTCATAAACAAAGACTCATTTAAATACCTACAAAGATAAACATTATTTAATAACTCATTTTATTCAACAAATTAAATTAATTTCATTATCAAAAAAACATCGCCTGTACTACGTTGCATTGTATAGCGACTGAAACCAAAAAATAAGGTTCGATAAATTACGTAGTTCCTTATCGAAATGGTAATAAGGTTCAAAATGAGGTGTTTTAAATTCGGCGACGGTAAACGTTTTGGTGTGAGTAACTACGCTCGTTTGGTGCGATGCAATTTATACGGGGTCGTCAACATTGTAATGGATTAGTTCAATTCTCTTCAAAGAATCCCGGATTAACGTACACTGGCCGTGAAAACGCTGATTTACTTTACCCGAGTCACGCTATACCTTTTCTATCAAAACTTTATAAGCTTGTTATTATTTTAAAAGAGCTAAACTAACTGAAAGATTACAATATATTGTCATAGACTTAAATATATAGACGGGCTGTTCCGATCAAAATCCGTGTGACTTTTTCAAGCATTTTTCATACTCTGTGACAGCGCTTCTTTCGGTCAAGTTCGGTTCAAGAAGGCGGTTATCAAATATTTTGAACTAAATAATTTTTAAAAATGTAAGTAAAAATATAGTTATTTACCAATTATGATTTAAATAAACTCAAATAAAGTTCAAACGTAAATAATGAAGATGTTTTCACTATGCACAGTAAACAATATGCGTTATTATATTGTGTTCTGGAACGGTCGGGGTTTTTCAAAAATGACATCTACTTGTCTCGCTTGCTCGCAGCCGACTAAAATGCGTTGGCACCATTTGGTGTCAACGTAGGTGTCCAAACTTTTAGTACTGAACAGCCTGTCTAGTACCTATACATATACTTATAGTATTTTTTTGCATATTATATTGTAGTTTTACATTAGTATACATTACTAGCTTTTGCCCCCAGGTTCGCTGCTTCGCCCGCGGAATTTTACTAATGCCATCTATTAACAAAATCCGGAACTAAATATCTAGTAACTAACAAAATATCGATCTCCCCATGGGGATGTTTCACCGCGGTAAAAAGTAGCCTATGTTACTCTCCACCCTCCTCACTAACTTCACACACAAAAACCATACCATATAACAGCTTCTTTGCGACGTGAAAGACGGACAAACAAACAAACAACACACTTTCACATTTATAGTATGGATAGTAGGGATAGTAGGGATATTGTAGTTTTTTTGCATAAAAAAAACTGTGTCAGCTCGACTGGATTTTAATGCCATGGTGATGACAATGATGATGATGTTTCACATCATCAGAATAGGAAATACCGAAATTATTATCATCATTAGATGGCGTTGTTACTGATCAGCCATCCAACGCCATCTAGATTCTGTGTTACGAATCATAAACATAACGCATAACATGTAACTCCAGTGTCCGTCATTCCTAACAATTAATCCGGGCGGCCGGTGGCATAATTACCGTCGCAGTGACATCAACTGAGCGGCGCCGGCGCAATTGCTGGCCTACTCATCCCTCTCGTGTTGTTTTAATTATAATTACATTCAGATTTACTGCCTTTTGTTTACTAACTGCTGGACAGTGGATCGTATGAACCAAGAGCGCTAGGCACTGCAGCACAGCACTAGTCGCAAGAAAAAAGACTGGACGAAATTTTTTTATTAGTAGGAGAGGAATAAAAAAACGTGTTGTTGTACTTATGTCCACACGTAAGAAGTTTATACTTAACTCACTTACACATAAGCACTTATTTCTTTACTGTGTAAGTACCTCTCGCTCGCAACCACGCGCCACGGCCCGCGCTAGCAAACTAAAACAACTCCAGCGAATGTTGTGCGCTGCGCCTAGTACATGTATATGTACACAGTATCACGTCCCTTTTTGGCTATCGCATCGAAAAAAAATTACTCTCATAAATGTGTAATTTTTAATCGACTTCAATAAAGGAGGTGTTCAATTCGACTGTATTTTTTATGTTTGTTACCTCAGAACTTTCGACTGGGTGAACCGATTTTGATGATTCTTTTTTAAATCGAAAGCTGGTTCTTGTCATGTAGTCTCCCTTAAAATTTGAGCTAGATCTGACGAGTAGTTTTTCAATTATTTTGAAGTCGGTTATTTTTTTCTTGGTAAAATCAGATTATTATTAATGGTACTGTTTTACACTACAATAAAACAGTCATTATGTGCCGAAGGAGGGACGCGGCGTTAGTATTGAAGATGTGTCTACGATTTTGCTTATCTGTGGTCAAAATGTTTAGAACATACCTGTTTAGTCTGTGGTTTCTTAATTAAAAGTTACCATAATCTCCTGCAGGGGGCGCCGCTGTTCCTTCCCGCGCGACCGTTGACGTTTATACATAGGGTCTTCACAAACCAGCAAGATTCTTGCTCTAACGCCGCGTCCCTCCTTCGGCACATAATGACTGTTTTATTGTAGTGTAAAACAGTACCATTATATGCCTTACTGAGGGACGCGGCGTTAGTATTGAAGACTTGTTTGATATCTGCTGGTTATGGTAACCCAAAACACTATGTGAACTAAGCACAATGCTATATAACATCATTACATCACTGACACATAGTAAATATTTACATGCTTAACATTAGGAGTAACTTTATAACATCATAAATTTAAATGAAATTTAAATATAATTCTTATTGTTATTTTAGTAATAAAAATAATAATAATAGTAAACATTATTTATTTTAAATCAAGCATATAATAATAAATTTGCGTTGTATGAATTTTTGCCATCTTGCTTTAATATATGTCAATTATAATAATATAATATAAAGAATAAGTATATTTTATAAAATATTAATATAAGTACTAGGTACTTTAAAAATAAATATTGAGAGTGCTTGTCCGCCAAGTCATACTCAATAATTTTTAATCATCTGCACTTCCGTTTAAGATTTGGGCTGACCACCCCCAACTTTCCATGCCTGGAGGGCCAACTTGTCCACCTGTGGAGGACATAACCCTGTTGTCCGATCTATGAGATTCTTCCGCAGATTCTCTATCGGCAATGGGTCTGATAGGGCTCTGCTTTGAAGGTCAGCCAGCCAGAAGCACTGGTCCCACAGTGGTGCTATTATAATATATGTTCCAATCGCTCGGTTTAGATGCGCTAGAACTCTGGGAATAAGATTGGGTGGAGGAAACACCCAGGCCAACTGAAAATTCCAATCGCGACTGAACGCGTCGCAAAAAATTGCAGATACATCTGTGGAGTCCCAAGTCACGTATCTAGGGACCACCGCAGTTTCTTTTGACGCGAATAAGTCCACTTCTGGTATCCCCCATTCTTTAAATATTGCCAACCTGGCCTGGGGTTTCAGTTGCCATTCGGGAACAGTTTTTCCTCTTGAGAGGCGGTCTGCAATCCCATTAAACCTTCCAGGAAGGTAAGAAGCTGATAGCGTTATATTGTACTGCTCTGTTAGCAGATGGAGTTTGTATGTTAAAGCCAAGAGTGCTAATGATCGGGTACCCCCTTCGTTCCGGACGTGTGCTATTAGGGTCCGATTGTCGGATTGCACTAAAACATGTGCATTTCTCATGTGTGCACCTTGCTGGGCTAAGGCTGCATACACTGCATACATTTCTTTAAGATTGGAGTGCCATTTATGTTGGTGGCCACTCCATTTACCCGACAACATTGCGTTGTTCAGGTGCGCACCCCAGCCCGCGTCCGCCGCGTCTGTGGTGAGAAAGTGGGACACTTTCGGGATGTGCATTGTTTTTGCACTTTTCCCTATATTTTTTACCCACCATTGTAACTCTTGGGTTACTAAGGGAGGTAATATTTTCTTTTGCCGCAGCTTGCACCCTCTGAAAGCTCTGAGGAAAATTTGTGTTCTACGGCAATGGAGGCGACCACTTTGCATTGCAAAATTGGCAAAATTCAGCATTCCTAACAACCTTTGCAGAGTTCGGAGACAGGACATATTTTTTCTTAATAAATTTGCTATCAATTCTTTAATATTCTGAACTTTCTTTAAGGGAAGAGTAATCAAATTAGTTTGTGTATTCCATGTTAAACCCAGGTATTCTAATTCTTGAGTTGGAGTAAGAACTGACTTTTGATGGTTCACTTCCCACCCCAACTGATTAAGACAATCCACAACAATTTTTGTTTGGTTTAAAAGTAGAGCTCTGTCCTGGCAGGCTATTAAAAAATCATCGAGGTAAACTATAATTCTTATGCCCTGTCTCCGGAGGATTTCCGCAATCCAATTTGTTACTGATGCAAAGGTGTGGGGAGCCGATGAAAGACCAAAGGGTAGGGCAGTTAACTGCAATATTTCACCTCTATATATTATGCGAAGGAAGCGTCTGTGAGATTCCTTAATGCTAATGTGAAAATAGGCTTGGTGAAGGTCTATTTTTGTCATCCAGTCCTTGTCTTGCAGGAACTGAATAACATCCACTCTAGAAATCAGCTGAAAATAACGTGTAGATACGTGAAGATTGAGGCGCTTTAAATTAAAAATTGGGCGTATCCCCCCGTCTGACTTTTTAATTAAAAATATTTTAGAATGAAAACCTGGTGACACCCGACTTGGTTTCTCTAAAATACCCGTTTTCTTCAAGTCATGTATCACTTGTGACATTTCCTTCGACTCCTTTGTTGCATATTTCTTTAAAACTCCCTCGTAAGGGAAATGCAAAGGAGGTTTTGATACAAAGGGTATGCGCGCCTGAGATATTACATTTAAAATATATTGATTTGCTCCCAGCTGTTTCCATGTTTGGACATGATGCCTCAAACATCCCCCTTCAAAGACTCTACTTTGATTGTCAATTGCTTTTAATACTGGAGGAATTACTTTTGTTGCCTGGCAGACAAAACCTGGCTTGACTGCTTTGATTGAATTTTGATTTTTTAACTGATTTTCTTCAAAATTTTTAGTAATAGTCCTAGATTTATAATATCTTTTATGGTTCATATTATTATAATTAGTATTAACAACAGTTTTTGTGCTCCTCCTCTCCTTCAAATAGCCATGTGTGTTCAACCTCTGAGTTCCCCTTAGAGAGTCTACCAAGGGGACAAGGGCCTCTTTATTGAATAGATACTCCGAACTAGGTGGAATATTTTGTAGGGCCATTTTAAGGTTTAAATTATTGATCTCTTTAAGCATATGATTACGCCTAACTTCAATGCATTCTGCCCTCTTGCCACAAATCATTTGCATACATGATTGTATGTTTTTATAAGACGCTGAAGATGGACCAAAAATTTCATAAAATTTACAATGAAGCGTAGTAGCATTAAGCTCAGTTCCCGGGCTAGATGCCCAATTTAAGAGTTCTTGCAACCCCCTTTTTAAAAGATGTCTACCATCCAAAATGGCATTTGATAATCCGGCTAAAAAATGTTCAGTTTCAGCTAAATAATCTACTCCATTGCTAAGATAGCCGAGTTCTACATTTAATTCCAAACCTTTGAACCCAGGACTAGCTATATATGACTGTAAGGCTTTCTTATACTTAATGCCTTTCCAAGCTTGAGAGTCAAACTGTTGGAGACTACATATTTCGACTAACTTTTGAGGATCAGCAACAGGTATAATTTTATTTTTGTCAAAACTTATTGCAATATCTCCTAGAGGCATAATAATAGATGGTTGAATGCTAGGTTTACTTATGCTATTTGAATTTAAGGCATGAACAACTTGTGGATCTGAGCAAGTTTCGACAAGTTTCGACATGCGTTTACTGCGTTTAAAACGCTTGCATGGTGGCGGCCCGTCAAGGCCTTCTTCATCTGCCGAAGATGAAGAAAAATTGTCTCGCAAAGAGCTAGAGTACACGTTGTTTCGCCCTCCATCCGGAGTAGCGATTTGGAATTCAAAATCCTCCGAAGGATTCATAATATAAAACTTTTAGGTACTCACCGAATAGTCACCCACAAAAATCACTATTTGCACTAAAATAGACAGCTTTTACTCAATAAACTTCGTAGTTACGAATAATTGCTGTAAAAACAAACCAATCCAAGGTATTAATAGATTTCTTTCAACTTTGAAAAATTTTCTACTCCGTATCTCGCAAAATCCAAAGACACTATGTATAAACGTCAACGGTCGCGCGGGAAGGAACAGCGGCGCCCCCTGCAGGAGATTATGGTAACTTTTAATTAAGAAACCACAGACTAAACAGGTATGTTCTAAACATTTTGACCACAGATAAGCAAAATCGTAGACACATCTTCAATACTAACGCCGCGTCCCTCAGTAAGGCATATAATAAATAATTTTCTTTTTCGTTATTACTACATCTTGCTGATTCAAATCAAAGTATTTTACTTAGTGGAAATAAACCTATTGAAGCCAAGAGTTGAATTCAAGTGTTTCTAGATAATTTATTATTACAACATTATGCCAGTTTGTTGTCATACTCCTTTAAATTAACATCTATAATGGCATGTACTTGTCACACTATAAAGTATAAACTATTAAGCTATTTTCACTACATTATTCATACTACATTATTATAAGTAAAATTATGAATAGATATCTTCTTAAAATTAACTTTTTTATAAGCAAATAGGCATCAACTGTTTAGGATACCTTTCTAGCTAGAATGATGTTAAAGATTAAACCTGTCTAGGCTGACGACTTGATGAACGACCAGTCGTGTTCCGATTGGGGGCTTGAGAGTCAGTTCTTTCTTTCTTTTTCTTCTCTCTTTCTTGGCCGGCAACGCATCAGTGATGCCTTTGGCTTTTGCTGATGTTCATGGGCGACGATTCACTTTACAACTCGGAAGTCTTGCCATTACTATGTTCGCATGAATATCGCTTAAAAGTCAAGCAAGTCGTTTATACCAAGTAGTTCTTGTCATACTGTTTTAGATTTGAATTAAGGACCGCTGTGTATCCTTCAGATATACGTATATGGCCATATGTGTACAAGAGGCTGTGTGGTCGACATTTTCTAGTTATTTATATCTTAATGTACCTCGAGCTATAATTAAGTGTGCTAGTTAGCATTCTTAGAGGACAATAAGTATAATGTTAACAAGTTATCTACAGCGGCTTTGTACGTAAAATGTTGGGTTTTATTTGTAGTTGTAGAAAACTTTTTGGGTTCCGTCCCTGTTGTAAAATTATGTTGTTATAATAATTATAGGATTAAAATTAATGGTGTTATAATAATGGTATTAATTAACTATTGAAATCAATATTATCAATATAAACCCTCCGAGGGGCCCTACCATCAGCGGGCCGGATTTAGTCGCCTCTTACGACACCCGCCTGGTGAGGGATTGGGGTTAGTATTCTAAGCCGGGGCGGCTTACAATACAATACAAATTGGTATTATTAATTATTCATTTCAGACGAATAGATTCGCGTAATAATAATTAAGCCAAATCGTGATTTAGTATGCCGTAACCAATAATTCCGGATTTGAACTTTTATGACGTAATCGGTATATTTTTATGATTTGCGAGTGTACGAATATGGTCCTAAGAATTTATAATGTGCCACTTAAAAAATAAAATTAAACATCTTAATTTTTGAATCACGATCCGAAAAAACAACGATTCATCTTAGTGGCAATGAGCCCTTAAAAACATGAATCTGTCTACGTTACTAATTACTTGAAAGAAAAAAACGAATAATTGGTCCGTACGTTGAAAATATTACGAATATATTCATATTCATAATCGTAAAAAAATAATGAATCCTTTTTAACGAAGTGGACGGTTAATTATCAGGATAAATGAACTTCATTAACTGTGGTTGATACTCGTAGGCCTGTTGGGTGACCACACGGTTGGATGTTACAGGATATTGATTTAGAATGAAAATCTGTCTTGACGCGTTAATTCCTGTCAACGATGAAATGTCGCAACTTCATTTTTGATAAAAAAGGTTTTGTATCAATAGATGCTATGATCCCGCGATATTCTCTTTATATCATAATGAGTTTTCTCACTAGTAAATAGTCAATCAAAATCGAAGAAATGACTTTAGATCCATCATTTAAAGGATGCTGATATCTAAAACAAATCCACTCTGATCTGTTTTCCATTTTCCCAAGCGCACCAAAATAGTATACTTATCTTTTTTATAGTAGGAGACAAGTATACGAAAAAGTAGACCTGGTAACAGAAGGATATGGTCAGGTGCAGCATCAGAGAAATTGTCAATAGATTTATACCATGGTCCATGTTACATTGTGTTCGCGAATTACGACAGTAGGTAAATTTAGGCAAGTAATTTGTGACACGATGACCTAAAAGATTTTTTAATATATTTCTTGTATCTTGCAGCATCACTCGCGTGGACCATTTGTCTGTCTGTTTACATCAGTGTCCGTCTGCCTCCTATTTTTATTACATCAAAAATCTCATGGTCACCCTATTGTCATACGCGAAGCATACAGGCACAGTATACAGGGTGTTTCAAAACTACCCGTAAAGCCGAAAGGAGGTTAAATGGCGCCTTATAACGAGTCCATTTACAATATTTAAAAACCGTAGTAACGCTGTATAACATACCCCAAAAACATAAAAAAAATATTATTCTTTTCACTGATGTGCAAACCCTATTTCAGTAAAATCAAAGAGTAAACTACGCAGAATGTACCTACATTTCTACCTAATTCGCGGAACGAAAAATTTTTTAAAAGACCTAACCTAACGAAACAACATAAATGAACACTTAATTTTTCATAATAAACGTCAAATTTACAAAAACGGCTCAAAGTGTGCTCCGCCTTGCTCAATACAAAAACTCGCTCGTCGTGATATGGCTTGTGTGGCATTTCGCACCATCGTCGATGTTATTGATGCGAAAACCGATCTAACACGCTGTTCCATCTCGGCAACCGTTGGGCAATCGGAGAAATACACTCTGTCCTTCACATAACCCCACAAAAAGAAGTCCAAGGGTGTGAGGTCTGGAGAACGGCAGGCCATAGCACCGGTCCCCCACGGCCGATCCATCCTCACGGAACAACCGTTAAGATGTTCTCGTACGTTGCGAGCAAAATGTGCCGGAGCTCCATCGGAGGACATTTTTTGAAGCCAGTACTTGAGTATAATGACATTCTTGTATTGAGGTAGCAAACATTTATGAATTAAAAATAGAAAAACTATTAAAGCAGATAATTATTAGGTAAAATAGGTACGTAGACCTTTCTGTTAAATAATCTGGGTCCCCGACATGACAGCTTACTAGGGTTGACACAATTTTTGGCTTTGATAATTAATTATATTTTTTACGGGGTATTTTGAAACACGGTGTATAGATCTATACAGTAGTCGCTCTTCATACAAACGGTCGAAACGCGCGCCATACCTACGCACATCGGAATAAGTGTAGTAAAGGGCAGTATCTGTGGCGAACCAGCGCGGGTTGAGCCACGGCCGAGGCCGAGCGGCCCACGGTACAAATAACAAATTGTTTTAGTTTAGTTCCTTACTGCGGCTGTGGTGACCGTGTGCGGCGTGTGACTATTTAATAAGTATGGCAAACAGGAATACAAGATATTGTGCGGTTTTTGGGTGTTATAATACGACATTAAGTCACCCAGGATTAGCATTGTTTAAACTACCTGGAGACTCCCGAAGGTAAGACTATTTTTATATACGTACCTACAAGTACGTATTATATAGTATATATAATACTATACAATATAATATAATATGTAATACGTACTTGTAGGTAGATATACATAATATAATTATTGTAGGTAAGTAACTTCTAGGTAAGTAGGTATTGTATAATTATTGCATCATTGATTAATATCAACTTTATTATTGTATTGTAATTATTAATAAGAAATCAAATTACTATATTCAAGGTCTTCGGTCCTGCCGAAGGATATCAGTGCATGTAGGATAAATAAATAAAAACAAGTACGTATTGCAATAATTAGGTACCTAAATTGTTTATTTTTCATAAGTCCACCGAGTAAAATGCCTAGATTTATAAATAAGGGGCTAAAAAAATCAAATGGTTGATTATTATTACTTTTGCCGTATTGGGGCGGCTTAGAATACTAACCCCAATCCCACGCCGGATGGGTGTCGTAAAAGGCGACTAAATCCGGCCCGCTGGTGGTAGGGCCCCTCGACGGATTATATTGGTAATATTGATTTTAATTGTTAATTAATACCATTATTAGGTACTATTATTATATCTCCATGGGGTTCGCCTGGATAGTTACCACCCTTGAGTATGATGAGTCAGCCGCCAAATGACTCGTCGTGTTCCGGCTGGGGGCTTGAGAGCCAGTTCTTTCTTTCTGCTTCTTCTCTCTTTTTTGGCCGGCAACGCATCAGTGATGCCTTTGGTGTTGCTGGTGTCCATGGGCGACGATATCCACTTACCATCAGGTGGATCGTCAGCTCGTTTGCCGGCTATTTACATAAAAAAATAACTAATAAATGCAACGTTTGCAGAAATTGTAATTTGTAATAATTGTAATTTGAATATTTGCGTCTAATTTGTCATTAAAACGTTATTGCTACTTGCTACTGTAACTTTGATTTCAATGTTATGAATTAATTTAGCAATAGGTAGGTATAAAGTTTATAGAATCGGACAGTTGTACCTTTTTTATTTACCTTAACCTGCAAGAAGAACTTACCATGCCCTAAGAGTCTCTCTCTAATACAATACTGAAGGCTTACGAACCTTCACAGTAGGTACTAATAAAAACACAACATATATTTTTATGGAACACTTCCTTTTTATTCATAACTAGCTGACCCGGCGAACTTCGTATCGCGCCAAACTATTTTTTTCTAAAATAAAAGTAGCCTAAGTTACTCCTTGTTACATCAGCTATCTGCCAGTGAAAGTCCCGTCAAAATCGGTCCAACCATTTCAGAGATTAGCCGGAACAAACAGACAGACAGACAAAAATTGTGAAAAATGTTGTTTTGGTATACTTATGTACCATGTATACATCCAAATGCACTTGGTAAAAAGTGGTTATTTTAATATTACAAACAGACACTCCAATTTTATTTATTTGTATAGATATAGATGTATAGATATATATGAATTGCATTTATTAAAATAGAAAATATAACATTTTTAAATACAAAACTACAAAGAAACTCAAGTCGTTTGATAAAATTAAAATACTGTCGGCGGACAGCCCTAGCGCGCGGCTACGCTCCGCGCGGCTGTAGGCAAGTTTTTCAAGAATAGGGCCGAGTTAAAGTACTGTATGTACTGTGATACAGGTGACATTTCGATTAAGTGAAAACGATAGCATTAATTATGAATCGATTAATTGGTACACATTGTTGGGTAGTTCGCGGTATCTTACGAATAATTTATAATATGTTGTTAATTATTTTGTCCCGTTCCCTGCAACCTGCAACGAATTGCAAAGAATGAACCACAGTTGTTGTAGCTACTTAGTGGAATCGATTTATTGATTGGGATGAATTGATTAAGTTAAGTACAACTAAAGCAGTCAATTTCCTACTCTAGTTATCAAATATAATTAACAGTGAGATTACAGGTGCAATTTGTTTTCAGCTGTTACTGATTATTAATTATTTTAGTTTTAATTAACTATTAACTACGAATTTCTAACAAGTAACCGCTAATAGAAGGGCCCCTTCCTACGATGATATACTTACGTCAGATGAACTTCTCTACAAACCAAGACCCCGGGTTCGATATCCAACTCGATTTATATGACGAACGTTGTTTGTTACAGGAACTTTTTTAAACGAAAGTAGTAAGCAAACTCACAATTAGATATAGGTACTGTCTTTTTATCTTTATTCTTTATTTTAAATTACTATTTAAGAATAAAGCAGACACAAAATGATAATAATTCTAAGACGATTAAACATTCAATACCAAAAAAAATTCTGTTCACCATTAATTATTTTTTAAATCAATTTAAATTAATATTTCCATAAAAAATAGTGCTAACGTTTGTTTCCCAAATAAGTCTCGTCTACAAAAATGGGGTATAGAATGAACCATTTTTGATTTATTTAATTCATATCCGTTGTGGCTGAGTAGTTAATCCGGAACAACTCTTGGCTGTATCCAATTTCCGAATCAGAATAATCTTCGCTCAGTTCATGAATAGATAAACGGCCATAATTTTGTTTAGACATTTATCACGAAACTAAGTTAGTAATTAAAAAAAAAAGATTTGTGTATTTTGCGTCAAGCTGCTCTCGGGTAAATGTTATATTTTTAAATGTTATAAAGTCATAAAATGTTTAATAATAAACAATTCTTTTACATTGACTCCCTCGTACGATTATAGGATTTCAAAACATATCATTTACACTCAAGAGGATAATTAAATGAATAAATAAATGGACTAATTATTTTTTATAATAACTAATAAATTAATAACGCTTCAAACTCATAGCCCCACACTAGGATTCCCTGTGTCGCAGGTGCCATGGACAACACACAGAGACAAGAACACTCACACCCAGACCGAGAACAGAAATTCATCATTCAAATTTCCACCTCGTTGGGAATCGAACCCCGGACCCTTGGCGCGGCGATCCGGCATGATAACCATCGCGCCACACAGGTCGTCATGTAGATTATCTTATCTTAATTTATATAAATTACGTGTCACATTGTTTGTCTCATGTTTGATGTTTGATGGACTCCTAAACTACTTAACCGATTTTAATCAAATTTGCACACCATGTGCAGTTTGATCCAACTTGAAAGATAGGATAGCTTACATTTCCCTTAACAGCACACGGAAGATTTTAATTAAAAAAAAACTTTTGACAGAACGAAGTCTGTCCGGCTGTAACTTATCTGTGGCATTGATAATTTATTTGCTCTCATTAGTAATCACACTCAGGACCACTCGTCATTTGTATAACCACCAGGGTTGGGTTGAAAATTCATGTTTATAAATACTTGATACAATATGGCTGTGATGAAGACGGATCCTTTGTCTTAAATAACTTTATAAATTTAAGCGTAAGCTATGAATCATGCTTTAGATTTTTTGGTCCAAATAAAAAAGCAGAATTCCCTGCAATTGTTATCAACGGATAAAAAAAGTTGTAGCGAGACCGTTGATATTATAATAAGGTGGTGTACGAAGAACTGTTGCGGTCGGTTGTTAAACTGCAATTTGTTGTAAGTAATCGATTTTTGATGAATCCTCACTGTCTCGCGCTTGCTTCGTACTGTGTTTCACACTAGCGCTTAGTGACGTCTGGCTTTTGTTGACGCTTGATACTTGTGCTGATATATCACAAATGAGCTGACGATTCACCTGGTGGCACATAACTCGGCTCTTTGCCGAATACGGCAACTGATGTTGTGTTGACAATAGTCAACACATATAACAATCAGTACTCAAATATAGACCTATTTAACCTTAGTAAATCTTCACTAAAAAGTGAAATAAAAAAATGCACTTTTCGTAACTATATTATTCTCAGGTACATAACCATCCCTATATATGTACATATATACACATGCATACATAGGTACACACACACATGCACACGCATACACACACACACACACATACACACACATTAAATGTACGAAAACAACCGTTTAGATTAGTAAAAAAATATTAAGGTTTTATTATAATGTAAAATTATAATAAAGTTACTTAGTTGATATGTATATCTTTATATTATTCGACTGTAAAATTGTAAAAACTCTGTTGGATTGCCTAATAAACGATTAAATAAATAAAGTAGCTATCGTCGCCCATGAACATCAGCGACACCAAAAGAATCACTGATGCGTTGCCGGTCAAGAAAAAAGATAAGAAAGAACTGGTTTTCAAGCCACCAGCCGGAACACGACGATTTGTTTGGCAGCTGACACAAGAAAGAGGGTGTTAGTTATTTAGGCAGATCCCACGGAGAAATAATAATACTAATAATGGTATTAATGAACATAGTTACCAATATCGTATGTCATATAATTACAATCCCTCTGACCAGCGGGCCGAATTTAGTCGCCACACTTCATACTCATACCAATCGAATAACAACCAATCCTCATTCAGTCACATATTCGGACAATATCAATCCCTGACAGTAAAATACGCAAGTGTGAAAGTCTTCTAGGCTTTGTTGGGCCATCTTTTTCTTAGAGTTAATATTGATTGTTTCTCAGTAATGATTTAGCTGTTAATCTGCTATCTCTGCTGGAACTATGTTTAGTACATGTCGGCGTTGTTTGTGATCTGCCATTATATGTCGGTTTTTGTTGTTGATCTGTGAAGTGTGAGGTATGCACTGCATTCAGTCTTACATTGTATTGTAATACAGAACAGTAAAAGTAAGTTATAGATATCAGTGTTACAAATATAGGCATGTAATAACAACTAAACAAACAAATAAACTTTATTACAATTTGTATTATTTAACGTTGTTGCTATCCTTATGATGGAATAAATGTTCTTTCTTTCTTTCTTTCTTTCTTTCTAATGCTTATATGACGAAATTGATTATTAGTTCGGTAGTCAAAAGTTTAGTGTTTAGTATTCGTTTAATTAAGGTGTTGATATTATTTGATCTTTATTTTAATATTTAAAACCTAAGTGTAATGTTAATTCACCACGACCCATCCAATGTATTTGACAGTTGGTATGAATAAAGTCGTTTAAAATATTTTTATGGAGCTTTTTTACTTTTCTATCTTTCATTTGCACTTCGACTGTGTGTGTCAACTTATTGGTGACCTTGATGGTTGTTATAGCGATAGATAGCCTCTTACGACCGTTTTCAATATTTTATCTATCCAGAGCTAATGGATAGATAGATAATTGAAGAACTATTACGCCCCAACTCAGAGTTACTAACGGTTACTTAAATCGCTCCTTAATACAGAATTTGTATAGTGATTCTTTACTAAAGAGCGATTTAAGTATCCGTTAGTGACATTGAGTTGGGGCGTTAGTGTGTAATCAGGACGAAAAAGGACAGTTTAAAATTAAACATCTCATACTTTGTGAATTAAGACCTCATTGCCAGAGACAATTAAGCTCAAGGAATTATCTTTTTCTATTAAACTTCATGATACAGATACATTTAACATACAGTAAACTGTCAAAATAATCCACTTTAACGATCGCTCGTACAATGCAGCAGTATTCTGATCATCCAATTTCAATCCAATCATGACACATTAACCCGGTTGTTGATACAAAAAGATGCGTCGGACTGGTCACGTGGTCACCCTTCACGGAATTACATTCATCGGAAGCGATCAATCTCCTTCATTTTAAATTCGGGGCCGGTTAAACGTATTTACCACACTATGTGGCAGTGGTTCTCAATCTTATCAAACTTTTGGTATTGCAAAATGAGATTTGCCACATGCAACTTGAAATGGTAGTGGTGAAGGAATGTTTTATAATTTCATCACTGTTATTGCAAGAATTTCTTACCAGTAACGATCAGCACCGGACGATGGGCTATGAGAGCTATAATAATTAGATAATATAATATTGATAAATAAATACTTCTTTTAATAATATTTTTAATGGATTTATATTTATAAATTATATTATTTTTTGAACATCCCATAGCACTACAATAACAAAAACAAGTTTATTTTATGGAAATAGCCGGCAAACGAGCTGACGATCCACGATGGTAAGTGGCTGTCGTCGCCCATGGACATCAGCAACACTTAGACGTAAGATCGACAGACCAATATATTAGTGTCAAACGTAAAATGCACCTTGGAGTTTCTTCGCGCTGTTACAGTTTTTATATTTTACAACGATTAACCGCCCTCGCTTTCCTTCGGTTTTCTTATTTTTTTGCACCTTGGGTTACATTATTGGAGTTTTATTAAGGATCCCTAATTTTTTGAAAATATAATATAGCCTATGTTACCCGGGGATAGTGTAGCTTCCCAACAGTGAAAGAATTTTTGAAATCGGTTCAGTAGTTTCGGAGCCTATTCAATGCAAACCAAAAATCAAATCTTTCCACTTTATATATTAGTATAGACAAGTATTATATCGCGAACTAAAGATAAATTCAGAAAATAAAAATTCATAAAAATACATTAACTTGATCAAAGTTTCCGTCAGGTTGGGGGCCACTGATCAGCATTATGCCCTCAATAAAGAGTTGATCGGAGTTGAGTATAAACTGCGCATTTCGGTTATGATCGCAACTGGTTATGTAATTAAGGACAAGCTATCTGTAACCCCTGACTGACCTATTTATATTTAATACCTATTTATATTAAATTTTGTTGTAGATAATATAATAATATTATTAACCGACTTCATAAAAGGAGGAGGTATTCAATTCGACTGTTTTTTTACGTTTGTTACCTCAGATTTCTTTTTTTAATCGAAAGCTGGTGCTTGTCATGTAGTTCCAGTTAAATTTCAGCTAGATCTGACGAGTAGTTTTTGAGTTATTTTGAAGTTATTTTTTCTTGGTAAAATTCATTTTTATTGCTGAATATAAATATTTATTTTTAAAATGTTTAATAATTCGGCGCAGATTTCAGCTGACTCAGCAAGAGAATGAATGCTTGCTAGTTTTAAGGGAAAGAATAATACCAGTAATATTATTAATGATTTAATTATAATATTGATAATATAATCCTTACCCTACCACCAAGCAGGCCGGCTTGTGTCGCCTCTAACGATACAGTAAGCGGCATGGGATTGGGCCCCAATCATTGGGATCAGTTTTCGAAGCCGTTCCAATACGGCTCATACGGCTAAATATATCAAGTGGTGTCTTCATCGAACTTACATTAAAAAACTAAAAACTATTTCCTATATTAAAGGGTAAATTCAGTCACTGAAGCAAAAAACTTACGATTGTGCTGATCACTATTGAGGTACTTCAACTTCGTAGGAAGAAAGATAGTTCAAATTCAGCTTGAAAGATTTGACCCGAACATACAAGACTCATACATTGCAAGTTAACTTTTATTAAGGCTTGTAAAAACCTTAGCGTGTCAAGCCAGTAATGTTCATTGTTCGATATCGGATCTTGGTGTGAAATAATTAAATTATCGTGACAAACGAAAGGTGAGAGGTGTTGCGTGCGAAAATAACACCTTACCGGTTCGGGTTTTTGGCATACTGCAATTACCTGGTGGCGGGGTCCGATTATCTTTCACCGCGACTTCAATGTTGCTGTGATGAGGCCGCTAAAGAGTAAAAAGAGCAGGCTAATTTTATTATTAAAGTCATTAATTAAAGTTTTTTAATGATTTGTTAATTGACTAATTATACTGTTGATTTCCTCTCGGTTTGTCGACTACTTTAATTTAAGAGGGAGTGGAAGTTCGGATAAAAAATGTTATAAATTTTAATGAGTAACTTAAAATTTATTGCATGCTCTTTGAGATATGTTTGTGTACCTAAAAGTTTCTCTCAGCCTATTTTATACCTACTACAACTGCGTTGCGTCCATATTGTTTACACCAAAACTAAGTCCTTCATGGCTGTGATGATATGATTGTATTTCCACAATAATACCACTACCCGTACCCAACAAACAATCTACGTGAATACAAGCTCGCTAAACTTCCATAATTTAGAAAATCAAATATTATTCTGAAGTAAGCTTTCTCCAATAAAATGGTTTTACACATATGCACAGTCACATATTCTTCAATAACATACTGTAAACGTCCGATACAATGGACATTGTATGAGCTTATGAAAACTTGTTTATATGTTACGATTTTTTTAATATTCTTTCTTAAAATACTAAACTAAACATCTTTTGGGTTTCCAGTTGACGTAATGGGTATGACACATTTTACATAAACAGCCGAAGAAAAATACATACGAGCCATCTGATACTAAGTGATCATCCTCGTCTTAGTATCCACTTTAGTTAATCCTTCCTTAGTTATCACTGATGCGTTGTCTGTCAAGAAAGAAAAAAGACCCCCCAGCCGGAACACCACTAGTCATTTGGCGGCTGATTCAAGGGCGTTAGCTGGTTAGCTAACACCCTTGAAATGATTTTTCCTTGTAGCGTCTGGTTAGACGCTACAACGGAAAAATAATAATACCAGAAATAATATTTGTAAATTAATAATAATATTGATAACAATTATTCTTTATGTGAAGAGCATACCACCAAGCCATCTTCTGCCGCTTTTTATTCATTATAATTAATAAAGATTTTCACGTTGGTCGATTCCATAGGTCACAGCAATATCGTATCGCCGCTACCGCTACGCAATCGTATCGTTACGTATAAATGAGATAAAATCTTTATAGGCATTCCCATATAATTTCAAGCGTGGTTGTTTGACACTTTATCTATTGTAAGCTTTAAGAGTTGATGTTTATGAAATGAAATTGAATGGAATAGTAAAAGGCAGAATTTGTGACGGTCGGAGTACACTCGCGCTCTATCGTTATTGTCAACTGATTGTACTGGAGAATCATGAATGTGGTCGGCATTTAGAAATAGCAGATCTAGATAAAAAGAGTAGTGCGATTATTTCCATGCGAATTCTGTTTCTTAACGTTAGTTCTTCGCCATTTATGATTTGTGGTATTCCTTTCAAGATAGCATTAATTTACGGCGTAGTTGTGTTGAATTGTGAACTTCACTTTAGTTGTTGAACAGAAAATTTGGTCAAATCTTAACTGGATTTGTAAACTTACACCCGTTCTACTGACTGATGAAATGCCAAAACTGCTTTGGCAGTAGAATCAACAAGTCAGTCGGTACTGATAAAACTTTAAATCCCTAGTGATCCCCTGATATTTAATGTACCTAATAGGTAATATAATATAAGGGGCAATAGTTTTTTTTAAGGAAATAGCCGACCAACAAGCTTACGATCCACCTGATGCCATCCATGGCATGTCCACATCAGTGACACCTAAGATCGGAAAGGGAGAAGAAAAAGAAAGAAAGAAAATAGTTTGATGATTTAATCATTGACGTCGGTCTTCCGCAGCCTCTACCTAAACCAGTTATAATTACATTCTAGTAAGTAAATAATAAACTATTTAAAAAATTCTGAAACGGAACCCCGTTTTCAAAACAAATGATAAAACCCTAAAAACTAAGGGACCCACGCTCCCGTTGAAAAGACCAAACCTGACGGTTTTATGTGTCCAATCCATAAATTTATTAATAAAAGCTTACCTGTAAGCTATCTCGCAAACCATAATAAAATTAATAATGTATTCTTTGCATGAAAACTGTACTTCAATTAACCCCAATTAATCTCTGGTGCGATAATTTTGAAACGCGAATTGTAAGCTGAGGTCATCGGCCACAATGGACGAGAAATGGACGTAAAATCGATTAAGTCTCGTGCACCGTTTATAACTCGATGCATATTCACAATATATTATAGTAAAGATATGTTTTAAACTTATATTATTATGGACTCACTTCAAGCCTGAATTCTTACGTTAAATTAATTTTTATTAGTTACTGTGCTTTGCTCGCGTCTTTGTCTGCGCTTTACGATTTAGAAAGTATCCTATATCCTATTCCAGATAATTTTCATGAAAATTCGTTCAGTCATTTTTCCGCGAAAGAGTGACAAAGATCCTGACAAACATTCACATTAAAATTAGTAAGATTACTAGAATTAATATTTTTCCGTTGATGTCGAGCAGGTACATATCGGTCAAAGCCCTCCGACGGCTTTAAGTTCCGTCCGAAGCACGGAAATGCTCAACAATTTTTTGCTACGATAGGTCACCCATCCAACTACTGTCCCCTGTACATTAGTATATTAGTTCATTGCTGTCCCCGCCAGATCGGTGAATCACATAGGAGCGACAAAAGCTGCCTCTACCCTTTTATCCTTCTGTGCTATTACCTACCTGTTTTTCTGACGCAGTGTTGAAGAGACTTAGGAGAATAAACCGCTATCAAAGCAATAGACAAATTATTGATATATTGCATAGATTAAACATGTATTATACAAATTAGATGCCAAATCAATTAGAAGAGATTCAAAATGTATTAGACAATATACAAGCCCGCCCGCAACAAGTATTCTTGTGAATAAACGTTCATCAATGTCACGGATACAATTCTAGTTGTCACTTTATCAAGACAAATCTTATTTTTATTGTGTTTTATCTATTTTATGAGACTTTTAAAAATACTTAATACATTTAAAGGAGATAATCCACTGAGTTCTACTTATAGTAATGGTATGGTTAATTTACAACGAAATAAAAAATCTTTATCTTACAATTAATTTGTTTTATCACATTATTTAAATTTCATCAGTGATTTAGTGCTATACTCCGACCCACTGAATACTTGTTAATTAGATTTGATCAGAATATTTACAAGTGTAGTGATTTATGATGAGAAGATCTCACATCTTACATAATAGCATTTCTATATTTTTCTTCTAGAAGAAACATTTTTGTTAACATAGGTATTAACCTATGTGAGCCTGTATTAAGACATTCCTAGAATCGACTGAGAAGTGTTTCAGGGTTTTCATTTGCAAAATCAGACAGCCGTTTAATAACGTGTAACTTAGCAGTTTCATTTTAGTTAAAGTTAAGTCACGGAAAACTGTTTCTTTTACGATCTGTTATCGCTGCATTTAACTCTGTTGACTTTTTTTTCTAGTTGTTCCATAATGTACAGAGAAAATGTTCTCGCTTATCGAGAAACACTAAGCGATTCAAAATAAAGAGAGAGATGTGCTCGGAATCGAATCCTCCGCTCCTCTCACATTTCAATTTTCAATCAAATTCGGTAATTCGATCGATTCTCTTTCAGTTCTCTCAGATTATTTCAATTTCATTGATGTTATCTATTTCTTATATTAAGTGCACGAATCACCGAATGAGTAATAAAATTTATGTCAGCGGCTGCCCCAAACAGACGACATTTATGTATTTTATATAAACTTTATAATTATCATTATAATTAGAAAAGAAAATAAGTAATGTAAGTGTTGGTATTATTTATCAGTGGTTAGCTAGAATAAATTACGAGAATTATTAGGATAATTGTCCAAAATAATACGTGTGGTGTGGTTTATTGTGTGGACGACCCGTGTGGCGCAATTGTTACCATGCCGGATCGCCGCACCAAGGGTCCTGGGTTCGATTCCCAGCGAAGCGGAAATTTGAATGATGAGTTTGAATTTCTGTTCTCGGTCTGGGTGTGAATGTCCTTGTCTAGTGTGTTGTCCATGGCACCCACGACACAGGGAATCCTAGTGTGGGGCTATGAGTGTGAAGCGTTATTTAATTTATTTATTTATTTATTTATTTATTAGCGCGGCCTAGTATTCTGACTGGCCGTAATCTCATCCCAGAAAAAACTTAATGCGGTATCCCCACTTTTTTTCGGTTGGCGTTGGTGGTGACCACTTACCATCAAATGGCTCCTAATATCATAAATATGAATAAATTTCTCGCAAAAACTTCAAAACGAGTTTCATGAATTCAGGTGAACACAGGCAGGTTTGGAACGATTTAGGGTAGTTATTACCCCGGAAAACGCAGGCAAATCTGCGGCGAAAGCGCTAGTTATAATTATGCAAGACTTATTGGAGTGCACGAAAGCATCTTCCTCGAGTCCCTGCTTGTTGTACTCACGCTTTGGAAATCGGATACACTCGCCAGAGACTTTATTAATAATATGTCTCAACGCATTTCTTTTTTTGTCGTATTTCAGAGACTGTTTATGTCTAGAAAAAAAATTGTGAAGAGCTAATAAAGTAAACATCGCACAATGAGCAGCGATAAAAATGTTAAAGTAAAAATCCTTCATTAAAACCATTGAAGTATTATTACTAGCGTATAGAACAGACACCGCGAACACAATGTATGTTCCAATGAATTGAAGCCGAACGGCTTCAATTACCAATGGATTAGTTCGATTTCGAAAGGAGAACAGAGGCTCAATTTTGAAAATAGAACCTCGCGGCGGGGACGTACATTTTGTTCGAGATGTCTATTCTATGACATTATACTTCAATGATTAAAACCCTTCACCTGAGAAAAGAACATCACAAGTCCCATATTCGAAAATCTATCAAAAAAGTTCAACGGAAATTCCAGAAACGCAATCGATTATAGCATAAATCGATTACCTTGAACTTAATCTGAACAAAACTTAATAAATCACAAAGAACTCCAGTAGGAAGGTCGGATTACCTGTTATCGTATTACGAAGGCTCTATGTGACAATGTAACTCCAAACTTGTCAATCCTCCCCTCCCACCACGCTTAAAAATGTTGTTCCAAATTCAAAAAAGAAAAATTAACCCAGTATTTCCATAGATGCAGGGTTGTCAGAAATATTGGATTTTTTTTTTGTTTTGGCCCCGATGTACTGATTTTTTGTAGCTAGTGTTGTTTTGTTTTATTTTATTAAACAGAATAAATAAAAAATAATCAACTGAATTCTGTCACACTCGGTATTTCTTTGGCTAATGTGGTAAATGTGGTAATATGCCCTGGGCTAACTGATGGAAAGTATTACATACTATTCAGGATCAGCCGTGACAGAGGAGGGGGATTATTCTTACGAACGATGATTAAACGTCACTCGGCATACCACCCAGCCTAATCCCAACAATAATCATACAATTTATTAGACAATTAATTATGAAAATGCATTTTTTCCTTTACCTGTGCGTCAAAAAGTATCAAGGACAATATTCAAACACATTATCATTAGCGCCATATTATTATTGCCATTGCTCAGTTATCAGTCAGCATTAAGCCTATTGTACCAATTTATTAAATGCAATGCAATGTTTTTTTTTCCTTTAATTTCAAATATCGCCAACCCTACGCTAGCCCGAAGGCTGCGGTCCGATCCTGGTAGTAACACGAGCCGCCGAACAGTGTCGGGTTTCGCTATCCATTATTCGTCACGGCGAGTTTTATTTGTTTTAACCCTCATTTCGGCCAGATGATTCCTGGCTGGTGAACTTGATATAGGTTAATCGTATTATTTCCGAATATATCGTGAAAGTGAATTGTGTGGATTTATTCTGTACCTGTTGGTTTTGTTTTTGTAGTATATTGATATGAATTTTCCGTCAAATCCGCACTGGAGCAACGTGCTGCAGCATGTCTTAGGCCTCCTCAGATGAAAGAGACCTGGGCAAAATAGTGGGCTATTAATGGATTAAAATTATATTGTATAAACAAGTACCTTATAATAGACTTTTAAAGAGAAAAAAAAATCGATAAATATCGATGGAGAAAAATATCGATAAAAGTATCAACTGTGGTTGGGTCTAAGCTACCTCGCTTTGCCCGCGAAGTTGGTCCCAGTTGCGCCTCCTGGGGCAGACATGTTTGTAACAGATAATAACTTAACTTTATCTAAAGGCAATGAAAATTTGCTCAAATTCAAATTAAACAAATGCATCTATTACGTCGGCAAATATCATAAAACGTTAACAACTATTTTACCTTACATAAGCACAAACAAGTATTTACCTCCACATTAAGGCCAGATCCTCACTATAATGCCGCTCACAGTCCGTTCTCGGTCTGGTAAAGTCGTATCACATACAAATTATACAATTGGAGCGAAACTTGACTGTCACGGATAGTCTGAATGCACACATATATTTTATACTGCATAATATTTTATCAAACCGAGATTGAATCGAGAACGGACTGTGAACGGCATTATAGTGAGGATCTGGCCTAAATCATAGCGATACACAAGCCAATAAACACGGCATACACAGTATACCGTGTATCCAATAAATGATCCTCACAAATTCACTGAGCAGACGAGGCCCGGAAACATGAAGGTAACTTTAAATAATTAATATCCTACACGCATCCTACTATGAACAAATTACCAAGACCTAAATGAATGCTTCCAGTGCTTGTACGCAGTGCGTTTGAGTAACGACATCCGGGAGTAATTAAGCCTGGCTGGGGTAGCCCGTGAAGATGCGACGGTAGATTTGAACCCGGTATCATTTGTCAAACTGCGGCTACCGTGCAGATAACGATATCAGATCGCTAATGTGAATGCATTTGAAATTGCATTTATTTTGCCGGTGGGTGACGTATGGCCTCAATTTTCGCGGAAGCGGCTGTGAGTAATAAAACGCTAACGAAGTCTCCGAAAGCACAGCCTGAACTTGTGGACTTAAGAGTATGTAACTCTGTTTAGGTGTTTGAAAGTACTTAAAAGTGTGAGGGAGCACTAAGAAATGTCTTTTGAAATTACAAATTGATAACCTCTTCCTTTTTTATTGAAGTCGGTTAAAAATAATTTCAGACGCGGACAAAGCGCGTGTCAATGAATTCAAAACTGAAATGGTCTTCTTTTATGTTTTAGTTTAGCTGTTATTGAAATTGAATCCAGAGCCAGTAATTAAAAAGGTTGGTTTCAGTTGAGATACCACTATGGTATGAGACTCAGTGCTACCCGTTAGATGCTTCTGTAGTTTTACTCTTTCCAACTCTATTTCAGAGATAATAACCAGCTAGTTAGAAGGTTTGTCGAAAGTTTAAAGGCTTTGTTTGTTTGGTATAAAATGTCAGAGAGTCTGTTCTACAAACCAAGTCAAACTGTTCATGAGCTTTTTAATAGTCCTTGAGCGTTTTTCGCCGCGAGTTAGTAACACATAATTATTTTGCATTGCGCGCACTGTGCGGCAAAAAAACGCATTGTTTTATTTATTACTAAGTTGCGACAATTTACGAGAAATACTTAGTGGCATCAAAGCTTACCATATACCTAACATGTGCACTTAGGCGTTTTGAAGTACTTTTTGAATGACTGACCTACAGTTCTTCCCTCCATATTCAGTTTAAACTGTTTGAGTATGATATAAAAATTACCAACATTTTAAAATTGCAACCGCTTTAAAAAGGACCACGACCTATCCAGTGTAAAGAGGACGTGTAAGGTCATTCATCATTATTATATCGGACAAGTTGCGAACGTTGACCTGATTTTTTTTAATGGCAAACACGATTTGAACACAAATTTACCGTAGAACAACAAAAGTTTAATTCCAACCTTGCGACTTTGACAGAGAGTCCGTTTTTCAATGATAATCACGATAAGCCTCTTTTCGTAAGGTAATTTCAAACAAGTGTAATATTTAACGAAAAGTGACTCAACTTTATACTAACTTGATGCTCAAGTTATGCTCTAAGTTAATGGAAAGTAATATCTCCCAAGATTTTAATAAATAATTAACAATGTGGACAGATATTTCTGATCTAACTTTTCGATCCATTCATTTGTTAAACTTTCAATTCGAATGATTTCGTAATTTGCTGTTAATTTCATCTAGGGTTGTCAACAGTTCTTTAATTTCAAACTGTGTTAAGTTAGCATTAACCTGTCTAATAATTTAATAGAACATTATCGTCGTAATCATAAATATTACAGTTTTTGCTACTTGTTCAACAAAATTTGACTAATCATTAAAACACATGAAAATATTTAGTTGAAATATTTGATTTAAAGAAATGCAACAAATGTACACAACGTAAGCATATTTTATATTTTATTTGAATCTACGTAGCATAAATAAATATCCCTCAACTTCTTCGTTTATAGTAAGCAACCCTACAGAATTTTACTACTAAGAATAAAAGTAAGTTTTGCCACAAATTATTTATTTACGACAATAATAATCTAACTTAGCTTTGGCTTATAGAAAATGTTTACCTATTTATTTAATTTTATAAGTCTATAGCTGACAAACTAGCAGGAAGAGAACGTAATTGGTCATCGCCAATAATGTAAATCAGACACTAAAGTTGCTTACCTATAACTGACTCTCCAACACTGCCACCGAAACAAGTAAATTTTAATAATAATTATTATTATTTTACAGTTAATTCTAGAACGACCTCCAGGGAAGATCCTCGTCCATTGTTTAGCAGGGTGCATTCCTGGTAAGGGTTGGACTCAGAGATAGTTGGAGCCTTCATTCAGAGTAAGGTAGAATAAAAGTTGAAACTAGGAGATGAACGTGTTTTTTTAACATTAACATTCTGTGTTTAGGGTGGCATTTGCATGCACCTGGACAGATTATTTTGATATTACAGACAAATAATATAGTTCAATAAACAATGGGAATCAGAACAGTTTATAAGCGAATCATCGCCCATTATCAAGTATCATCAAATTTAAAACCGCTTAGAGTTTTCCGTGAATGATTCATCTCAATACACATTAGACATACCTAATCGGTTTTTAATCTCAGTACCTCAACCGCTTACGTCCACGATCAATCAGTTTGAAGTTGTAATCCTACGAAGAGCGATCAATTTTGGTTTTAAAACCAATAAGTGATATTAAACGCCACTTGAGGGTCACTACACACTGCAAGGCACATAATCGCTGGTTATTGAGTGCGCACCCTGCAGATACAAAGTGATTGATCAAGTGGAAAATGTCTAGTGTTTGACCAGCGTTTTGCTGCATTTTCAAATAGGGTTTAGTAAACAAGTATTTCTATCGTCGAACCCTCTCTTGCATCACTGCCAAAAAAACTGCTAATTTTTAGGGTTACGGAATAAATTCGGAATCCTTATAGTTTCGTCATGTCCGTCCATCCGTTTGTCCGTCTGTCCGTCCGTCCGTCCGTGCGTCCGTCTGTCCGAAGCAAAGCGCCTAGACCCTTAGTGCTAGAAAGCTGTAATTTGGGATGGATATTTATATGAATTAAAACTCAAGGTGCTTTTCTGGGTACCTTCCCTACAGGTAACATGAGAATTAATTTTTTTCGTTGCGTACCCCATAGTGTTGGATATCATTGAAAAGGTCTTTTAAAATATTATGGATCTCCTAAGACCATTCTTGAATGTATGGGTTCGTTTGCAAAATATTTGGCTTTAAATTGCTAATTTTGGTTAGAGTTAAGTGTGGGGGACACTTGACACCTGCTGGCTATACGCTTGAAGTTGAACAACTGAAAAATTCACTAAAACTATCACGGCTATGTTAGCATAAGTAGGTAATGAGTAATAGTCGATAAACTTAGTACTTTCGGACTTGTACATTGCGCGTGGCCTGACACACACTTGCCCGGTTTTTATTAATGTTTATCGTTAACTGGTATCACTGTAAGCGAAATTATTCTATTATTTTGTTATAGAAATTTGCTTTGGCGAATACATGAATTCCATCCAACCCTTGGAGGTCCACTGCTGGACATGGGTCTCCCCTAACTTGCGAATAATTTGGTCTTGTATCACAACATCAACCGAATTTAATTTTTATTTAGGTACCGTACGTCTGATTTTATTTTTTGTAATTTTGTTGAGAAATTGGCGAAATAAATATTTTTGATTCGATTCTATTCTATTTTAATAAGTATTGTATTTCTTCCAACAACCGTCTCTAATAAAATGATAAAAATATCCTTTGTGACCATTCTCTTCGTAAACAATTATTTACTTTTGTATTATCAGTCTCATAAATATTTATAATCTAAGTACTCCGAATAGTCTCTCAGCTTTATTGACATTATGTTACACATAAATATACATTGTACATACATTATGTTACATACGAGTATACATTGGAGAACTTTTCCTTACCAAAGGTTTCGGTCGTAAAAAAATAGTTTTCCCGTTGTTATTAAATTCATTCTGTTGTTTGTTCATAATGGTTTGAATCAGCTCGCACTAGTAGGGACTTGCATTTATTAAAACTTACTTAAATTACGAGTACCTAAATTCTAATATTTTCATTATATCAATCGGAATGAGGGTGTAATAATTCACTATTTACTCGTATTGAATACATTTTTTACTGCAACAAAAGCGGTAATTTCCTCTTCTTAAGGGTTTCGCTTCCATGTAAAGCCGCAAAGCATAAATTTCCATCCCGTCATCCTCCATAAAGTCATTCCGGAGGACAGCTCATGGTAGTCAAGACACTCACACTGAAGTTTAATCATCTGTTTGTAAAAGAATCGCCGCATTTTATTGGTCTAGAATAAGGCTAGTTAACTCCGATTAATTCCGAGTATGGTTGAAAGTTTTATAGCTAAGACTGTGAGACTGGGGCGTTCAAGACAGTCATTCATTTATCTCGAAACTACTAATCGTTTGAGAGCTACAAAAACAGTTTATGACATCTAGTTTTACAGTTATACACTAGATGTTGCTATCGGCTTTGTCTGTCTAGTATAATAACAATTCATTAAAAAAATATATTATTATGGATTTGGCCAGAAACGTATTGATTATAAATGGGTGTTACCGATACACATGGGTGGTGATGACAATTTCCTTTAGATGGCTCGTCTGCTCAGTTGTCGCTTATTTATATAAAAAAAAGATCTGTCTGCTTTATACTATACCCATCCAAATGAAACTGGCCATTAACTAAGTTAAGCTATATTAAATTTTAATGCTATAAAAAACTTATTTTCTTCTTTCTTTCATACCCCCTACATTTGCCTCTAATAGTATTTCTAAACTCCAAAACACCTTACACATAGACAGATCTTCGTTACAGTTCTCCGATAGTAGATTGCGCATTAAGAAACAAGCCGAGAGAAAGATAAATCACACGCAACAATGTATCCGTTTTCCATACTGCATGCCTTTTAATGTTTTAGCATGCGACCACTTTACAAATATGTACCGAGTACTGGACACCCGTATCTAAACAAAGCTCATAACAAGTTTTTCATAATGAGGACTGACAGTTTCCTTAGAAGACTTCTCATCCAACCGAGCATGAAATACCAGTGCGGAATACTGCAAACCATTAATTATAGACGCCCATACAAGGCCCCTAGAGCTTCTCCGCTTCGAGAAATGACCACAGTGAAAACGGGGCCCATCTACATACAATACATTAAATTCTCAACTCTAATAACAAGGATTTTAGGCGCAGATTGAAATGCATATAACGGTAAAACAACAGCTATACTTGTATGACCGCCGTGGGAATACACTGTAGTGACACGCTGACGGTCTTCCAAACAATACGTCAATCGATTTTGAATTTTAATTTAAGCTTGTCAAATCGCTTTTTCATATGCTTCATAGATTCGACAATTAATTGGAAAGTAGTATCTGCTTACAACTTGCAATTTCCACTCGACCGCAGGCGCGCCCCCTACATTCTTGTACAAATAAACTACTAATTAGTTAACAACTATGTTTTGTGGTTGATAATGACCGGGTCATTCAATAATACTGTTCATGGCTATTGACTTGTTTGGTTTTATTTATTACTTTTGTTTAGCTAGAGAGCTAAAAACTTCAGTGTCAGGCGTATCCTCATCTGTAAGTCAAAAGTATGCACTGCGTAGCCAACCTATCTTGGAATCAAAGATGGATAAACTTAACACTCTTTGTAACATCCTAAACCTTGATTTTGATCTACATATTGTCTGAGGCTGAAAGATAGTTGATAGATAACGCTGAAAGATAACTATCTTTGCGATGATAGATAGCTGATAGATAACAAACCTGTCTAGGTTTCTTCTTCACTTCTACTATCGCTAGTAATGCTAGGCAAGTTGCTCGGATTTGGGATATTGGGATGGAAAAAATTAAGACGTAAATGGATGTAAGAAGTGTCAGGGAATAATGGATGGAAAGCGCTCTATCCATCCTCAAGCCCAAGCAAACCTCCTCTGCTCTAGTTTCTTCTTCTTCTTCTTCTTTCAATCTTTACATTCTATTGAACATGGACCGGGCTATAGAGCCTGGTGACAGTAAGATGATGACATGGGCTTCCAGTTAAAGCCAGTTTAATAAAGACATTATTTGTGTGGTAGGTACTCTACTCACCTGGCTAACTAGCCATCTTTCTAAAATTGACTTTAAGAAGACTTAGGAGAAATTGATTTTCAGTTTCGATTGCCGTGTGGGAGAGCCAGCAATGATGCAAGTTCAATGCTTCCTTTTCGGCCGGTGTATTTTTTCCTGTAACAAAAATATTGAGTCACTTCAATTAGTCTAAACTAAGGTAAAATCTCCATAAAGTTCTCAAACTTAGAATAATTACCAATCCGCACTTGGCCAGCGTGGTAGCAAGCAAATGGCCTAATACCCCTCACATTGTGAGAGGAGACCCCGAGCCCAGCAGTGGGACAATTCTGGGTTCTTGCTTAGCTTGTTTTAAGGTATAAGCTAAGTTGCCGTTTTGTTTTCTTGTGTTTTTATTTCGGTCGTAGTGTCGGAGAGAAACAACGAGATTCCCACGCTTCCTATTCGATCGGTTCATCAGTAATTCACCGGTGCTACTGTTTTCCATGGATCAAGTACTCCACTTACCCGATGGTGGCTCACGGGTATTTACATAAAAAGCCTATTCTACACCCATATCACCCACGCATTACCAAGTTACACAAGAATTCCCGTTTTGTTTGTGTTATTTTTATTTATGTTACGACGCCTATTTTCCATTATGCAAACAATTGAAGGTATGTGTTAGATTCTCACGCGTTGGTGATTTATCGTAGGGCACGCGTCTCGTGGGCGCGGACTGCTCGTTACTGACGGAATGTCGATGGCTCATAACGACGTGTCTCCACTGTTCAACACGACCCGACTTTTTAAACGCTTTTACTTATCCTACTTATTGGTGTCTCTTATCCTCAGGTTTGGCTGCAGACAAGGTCTTTTTACGCTTTTTTTTAACGCTAACACACTCACACCCCCGCAGTAAGTTATTACCTGTGTCGCGGGTGGCATGGACGACACATATAACACATCACAATAACACCCATGAGCCGAGTACGAATATTTATCTCTCGATATATTATATGTACATATTAATTAAAACTCCACAATCGAATTAGGGGTTCCTTTGCGAAATATTTAGCTTTAAAGTGCTAATTTTGGTTAGAGTCAAGTGTCCCCCCCTGCTGGCTGTTTGGTCACACCGTTTGGTGTGAGTTGGACAAGCGAAAAAAATCTCAAAAATAGGCTATATGATGTATTTGCAAGGAAAACTATCACGGCTATGTTAGCATAAGTAGTTAATGAGTAATAGTCGATAAACTTACTAATTCGGAACCCTACATTGCGCGTGGCCTGTTTAAGTATAGAACTTTAATTTAATCATATGAAAAAAAACATTAAAAGAACTTAAAAGAATTGACGACAAACCAATGTCGGCTCAAGGCCACGGTATCAGATCTTACAAATCTCATTTCATATGAAGCATCTCAAACCGACTCTTGATATCGCACAGATCTTAAAATCCGTTTATTATAATAATACGGCTCAGTCACTACGGCGTAAATAACACGGCAATTAACCATATCTTCCTAATTCCTTTCATTATATTAATAGGACAATGGACAAACACACTAATTGTGTAAACTGTTTCTCTGTTTGTTTTACGGAATTTATTGTCGGCCGTTTTGTCAATCAGTTTATCGTTACTTGATTTAATGTAAATTGTTTGTTCGCTCTGTATTGTATGTTGATTGTAACAAACAAGTCACTCGAGTACTTATAGATTAGTGTTCAGAAGACGTAGGCGAATACGCAGATTAGGCAATGGTTATATTATAAAGTACTTTTGAAATGTAATGGGCGTCTACTATTTATGCTTTTCTAGTTGCCGCCCGCGGGGATCACATAAATAAATAAAATAATAATAATAAAATAAACGCTAACACACTCATATCCCCGCAGTAGGTTATACCTATGTCGCGGGGGCATGGACAACACATAACACATCACAATCACACCCATGACCCAAGTGAAAATATTTATCTGTCACATAAATTCTGCCCCGGCCGGGAGAATCAAACCCGGGACCCCTAGCTTCGCAGGCAGGGTCGCTAAGCTAAAACAAAATCACTAAAATATAAAATAAATGTCTCTTTATTTTCAGAGTATCAACATAAAACCGACAAAATCTACGCTTATTTATTTATGTATCTTTGATTTATGCTATACATGTCCTGGACATGGACTATAATATGTGTACAGATTTTCATCTTAATCCGTAAAAAAATTGTAGTGATATTTTTATTCATGATTTTAAACTTACATAATCGTGGACTGAACACATTTTACTATAAATAATAATTGTATAATAGCAATAATTTGTAGAGTTCAGCCGTGACCACGATTCATGTAACTGAGTCAAAATATCAATACATAATAAATATAGAAAATAAATATCCTAAGTACCCATATAATAGTGAAACTTTTGTATTTTACCGTACATTAGGTACAATTGATAAGTTGGTAAATTGACAAATGTAGAAGAGATGTTAGACTTGATTTGCGGAAAAATCATCGAAAACATTTCATCGAATTACATTTCATCGAACACATTTCATCGAATTACAATAAATCGAATCGACATTTCATCGAAATCACAATTAATCGAATGATCATTTAATCGAAAACACAATTAATCGAATTAACATTTAATCGAAAACAATTAATCGAATGTCATTTCATCGAATGACAGTTAGTCGAATGACAATATATCGAATGGGAATATATCGAATGACAATATATCGAATGACAATATATCGAATCACAATTGGCCGAATCGAATGATATAATTTTCATATGATCATTAATAAATGTTTTTTAATTATTTCAAACGTCACACATCCTTGAAAGGCAGCACTAAGACGTAAGCAGCATGCAACATGCAGCAAGCACAGTTTCTGTCACGGCTCCGGCGCTGCGGGGCTCCGGCGGTCCCACGCGAGCTTATCGTCGCAGATGCTTTTAATGCTCACCACCGCAGCTTCGGCTTGCTGGCCGGCTGTGCCGGCCAGCCTCAGCTGCTGCGGCGAGCATTAAAACCACCTGCTCCTTAGCTCGCGGGCCGCCTCGCCCCTCCGCGCCTACGCGGGTTTACATTACACTCTAGGGGTAGGGCAAACAAGACTACGTGGAGTCGGTTTTGCAGCGATTCGTTTCTGTCACTAACGTAAACGTTTTGAAAAAAAGTGATTCAAGGAAGAAAGTAAACCTAAAATTTTTATGTACAGAAAAATGTTAAATTGTTATTGATCAAAAAATAAGAAATACAAAAAAGTTATAAAAAGCATAAAATTGTTTCTGTTTATAATCTTATAATCAATCAGATCTTTAAATCTTTTAAACAAGAATAATTGCAATTCAAGGAATTTTCATTCGATGATTTGCCATTCGATGAAATGACATTCGATGAAATGACATTCGATGAAATGACATTCGATGAAATGACATTCGATGAAATGATATTCGATGAAATGACATTCGATTAAATGACATTCGACGAAATGTAATTCGATTAATTGTCATGCGATTAAATGGTTGTTCTACGTTATGCTATTCGAACAAATGTCAATCGATGACTTGGTTGTTCTACGTTTTGTTATTCGACCAAATGTTTTTTCGATGTATTGTGTTCGGCGAATTGTAATTCGATGAAATGTTTTCGATGATTTTTCCGCAGACGGTTAGACTTATTGGAAGTGACTTAATAATTTTCTTAGAAGAAAAAAATATAAATTTAACCTAAAAAAGAAGCAATTCATCTGGCATTGTTGAGTTAAATGTTCCCGTAAAAGGAGCCGAGTAATTACTGTCAAGAAATACGTTCCATAGACAAACGCAGGTGACAATATTTATGTATAGCCGTCTCTTAGGCTATTAGATTTTTTATAATAATAGACATCGGAGTTGGCAGACCACCTCCTAGTAATCACCGACTGCCAACCATTACCATCATATCACACCACCACGCTTTTAAGGAAGCGAAATACCAGTTTTTACTAGACCCACGACACTGTAACTCAATTTTAGCAAAGTGCCAATGTACAATATCTTTCTAGAATTAACTTCTAGATGTCCAAGATGCTTCTTGCCGTAACTGTTGTCCATGGGCGGCGGTGGCCTTAGTAAGTATTAGATAGCAAATCTTTCATTTTGTCGGTTATCCACTTAAAAAGACGTCGAAATATTCTACTGCTAACCAGAGTAAGAAGAAGGGGGTTAACGTCTGACAAATGTCTAGATAGACGGCGAAGTAATCCTACAAGTTTTTCTTATGGTACGGAAGCGTAAAAATTAGTACTCTACCATTCTTTAATATTATACAAGAGGAAACATTCGTCATAGCAACGTCCGTAGTTCTATAGTATGGCTATCAGAATCATACCTTATGATAAGGTAATTCAGTAATCCCCTGCATAAAGGTTATCTGGAACAGATTTTTCTACAGAATATATAATACCTACCGCTTTTTATGCAACATATGTATGTTTTGTACTAATGTATCACCGTATCTAAGCTGTGTCTACGATAATAGGTATTATACATATTATTACCTTCCGCTTAAAGCTTTACTGTCATGTACCGCGATTAGCAAATCAATATATTAGAATATTATGTTAATGTGATTTGAAATCACAGTATAACATATTATAACCTTGCAGGATATTGTTCAATTTGCGTTTACAACAGCCGATATAATTACCGAGCACCGTATATCATCATTAGAACTAAATACCAACTCCTCCACGCAAACTTAACCGCCAATGTTTACCGCCTAGCCTGGACAAGGAGTGCGAATTACTTGTAGAGTGTCACGTTTGCGATAATGGGAATGGAGAAGTTTACCAGTTTTTACCCGACTGCCAAGAAGGGTTATATTTTTCGCGCCTTGTTTTTTAATTTTAATTATTATTTTTATCGTTTTATTAATTTAAATTACATTGATTTTAAACGCAGTATATTAAATAATTTAGTATTTTCGTCATCAAAAAACTTCTACATGAACGAAATAAGTTCTATTATTTTCAGGTCTACCAATGGTCAACTTTTGTGATTATTTATTGTAAATTATTACTAAACGTGTCATATATTTAACAATAAAACATTGCGATTATAAATGGAAATCCCTTTTCTTGACCTTCATAGGCTCTATTCATTCTTACTCGTTGTTCCTGGGTAGCGTTAACATATAAAGTATTTCCCGAGTGTAGGCTTGAGTTTCTCAATCAATTATTCGTATATAAATTGGCATTGTATCCATTGTCGTGTTCCGACATAAATCGTCAGATTGCGTTGTTGGAATTAGCATACTGCATCGGTCTAATTCCAGTCTGGTATCAATTCTCACGGGAACCGGCAGTTGGAGGGTTAGCTATGCAATGATTCGTGTATTGATTTATTTATTGATATGAAGAGGTGTTAAGTGATCGCTTTAGGTTGTATTGATCGATAAATAATTTAGAACATATAGTTAATAGTATCAGGCGTTACTTTGCGGAAATCCATTGTTATTAAATTATATTATTATTCCTTTCCGACTAACCATCGTAGAGTCAACTTACCCTGATGATGCTCCGTTTCGGGGCGAAACACGTGTTGGTGCTGGTATGTATGTTGGTATATACGTTTAATTATTGTAGTGCATGTTTCCGTTGTGGGAGGGAGGGAGGTGCCACGCATGTTTTAAAGTATATACCATCATACATGTTAAACGCGGATTGTTGCAAAGTAGACTAATTCTAACTTAATAATTTAGAACATCTTAATTTGAGAAAGTTGTAGGACGTCAGCAATTAAGCGAATGTTCGAAGAATAATCAAAAGAATGTTACCAAACATTTATTAATATTAGATTTTTTTTGTAATCTCTACTTTATTAAAACTACTTTTTTATTTGATAAAAAAGTAGATTTAGCAATAAGCATTACTGGCTTAAATACCTACTAATATTCTAATTTCGATCTGCTTATTTTCTTTTTTTCTATCACCCCAATTCATAATTTACCTACCTACCTGCAAAACAGATTTTCACAAAAAAGCGACTCATTCAAAAATTCCTAACGCAATTGACGTCACTCTCATCAAGGGCTCCTAGTAGCTCACGACAGTCGTCAGAGGTACTCAACCCATGGCCCCCAGTCTCGCCAGTCAGAGGTACTTACCCGCGGCCCGCTAGCTCGTATCGCCTCTCGACGTCAAGCCTCTGCCGATCTGGAGATAGTGCATGTTCCTAATTTTCATGAGGGCGTGAACAAAGCCTGTTCCGAAGTCGCAGAGTAAATCATTGCAAATTATAACGAAAATTTGAAACTGAAATAGGAAGACACGATACGATACTCTACGTAAATAAATATTAATTTATACGTAGGTATAAGTACAAAAGGCCACGTACATATATAATAATAGTTTGGCTTTATTTCCTACAATGCACTACTCGGATGGAATTCACGATAAAACATTTAATATGGTCGGAGTTTGAAAGTTGAATCACACCTTAAATTTTTCGAAGTAATAAAAAACATAGTAAAAGTCGCTGAAAATTTTCGGTGAAAGAAAAAGTAAAATGTTAGAGAAATGTTCACTCCTTTTCGATTGAACTTTTCCTTAATTCAACTATCATGGCAATATTTTTTATTATTGGTTCTAACATCTATACTAATATTATAAAGAGGAAAGATTTTTACTTTTGTATGTTTGTAACGAATAAACCTAAAACCTACTGGACTGATTTCAAAAATTATTTCACCAAATGAAAGCTACATTATAGATGAGTGGCATAAGCTAGGAAGAAATAAAAGTTAGCCGTATTGGGGCGGCTCAGAATACTAACCCCAATCCCACGGCGCGGCGGATGGATGTCGTAAGAGGCGACTATTATACTATTATTATTTCTCCATTGTCGTGTTCCGGCTGGGGGCTTGAGAGCCAGTTCTTTCTTTCTTTCTTTTCTTCTCTCTTTCTTGGCTGGCAACGCATCAGTGATGCCTTTGGTGTTGCATGGTGCGATAGCCACTTACAATCAGGTGGATTGTCAGCTCGTTTGCCGCCTATTGCCATAAAAAAAGTAAAAAGAGCTACAACAAAATACATGACTTGAAAGTTAGGACCTAAATCTCACACACTCATTACGATAAACACACATACAACCAAAAGACGATTGTAAAAAAAGTTACACATTACATCATCATGCAAACGAAAGCAGCCTAACCATCTTGAAGCTGCATATTCGCGAACCTTCGAGCAAACAAGGCTCTTGTCAGCGAGCGTGGTCATCATGCGAGGTCACGACCGCGCCTGACTCCGCACTCATCACCCCAAGCTCCCAAGCTCCCACTTCGAATTATAATCACGGAGACGAGGCTCGCTACGTAATGGGTTGGATGTGCTCCGGCAACGAAATATGCTTTCTTACTCGTTGTTTTGATAATAATACTTTTACATGAGTTTTAAAAGAGTATGGCTCTTTTAAAACTCATGTAAAAGGTATTCTCATGAAGAAAGCATATTACAAAGTTGATGAGCATTTAAATGACAAGACTGCTTGGACATGTGCTGTCTGTAACTATGAGTAGGAAAAAAAACCCCGGTATTTTCTTGTGGCTTCTTCTCCAGGGGCCATTCACGGTAGGGATTTGTTGAAGCGATGGCGTTGAGTGACTTTCGAAAAGTGTTTGTAACAAACCTACTTCGAATAAAACTTATTTCATTTCATTCTTAAGCTGTAGTCGCTTCTGGTGATGTTTTTTTTTATCCGCCGAATTAGATGAGCTACTTGATGATGCCCATGAATATCAGGAACACCATTATGGCTTGAGAGCCAGTTCTTTCTTATTCTTCCTCTATATTGGCCGGCAACGCATCAATGATGTCTTTGGTAGGATTTTGTACCATCTGAAGTCGATAGTAAATGAATTCTATGTGTATTGGTCTCAGCCATTAATAATGCCTCTCATCCTTTTGGGCGACGGTTTGCTTTTTTCTTTATGAAAATAACCAACAAACGAGCTGACGATCCACCTGATGGCAAATGGCTATCTTCGCCCATGGACATCAGCAACACCAACTCGACATAACCACTTGATCAAAGAATGTGTAACCTTATTTTATAGACAACAACATTTAAACCTCTATCTAGTACGAAACGCCTGAATTACCATCCCTTAGCAGGTGAGGGTGGGGTAGCAAAGGGGTAGCTTCCCTAGCTATTGTAACGCCTCCATTACTATTTCTTCTCAGCGTGTATTCCGATGAAAGAAATCTCCGCATAATCTCTCCGACACGCAATTTGAGCTTTATTCATGGCTCTCACAATACAATTTGTCATACTGTCATTACTGTGAATGGGCATTTTTGATGCAAATGAACGCGCGCGAATCTCACCTGGTGTTTAGGTGATGGGCTCATGCAATGCTAAGAAGGAATAACATGGTTTATTATCAGATAATTATGTCATAGTCTCATTTCATAGCAATAAATATATCTTTATATACAACTTTATGTCTAAAAACTGGCACAGCATAAGAAAATTAATGTTTTCTTAGATGTTATTACGTACTTCAAACTACTTTTGAGACTTTTAGTAAGATATTGGCAATTTTGTATTCTTAGCAAAATCAGTTGTAATAAGTTTTAGTATTTGTAAAAATTTGAATGTGATAGCATTGGATATGTTATATTATAAATTCAAAGCTTATGTCCCAATATTCGAAAGCGAATGTTTAATATGTTATGTAGATATGTCTGACGAATATACAAATTGAATTCATATTTTGAATTCTAAATATTTTATTTTGCCAACCGCGATTTTCCGCTCCAGAGTTTTTCAGTTTTTCTCTTTAAGCCGTTTAATATTTTTATTTTTTCCAAATCTGTAAAAAATTTAAAATTGCAAATCGTAATTTATAATTGGTGTATAAAACACGGCGCATTACATAACAAGTGTCGCGCTAGATTTCGGCGGCCACAATTTTCTCTCATTCAGAGTTCTCATTTTCTTTTTCAGTGCATTAATTTTTCTTTTTAAGTTATTTCGTTGCTACCTACGACCAGTGTAGCGAGACCTACGTGTTAACCTGAGGAGCGTTGTTTCGTGAGAGTTGTCAAGTTGTGAGAGGGGCAGGCAAGGTCAAGTTGTGATGGTCGAGTGGCAAAGTAGGCAAAAACAAAGAAGGTTGGACGTATGGCTTGCTCACTCGCCGTGGTAACCGAACCCTCTCATTTGCACCTTTTTAAAAATGCACGAAGTCCTAAAGACTGCAAGGCTGACGATTTTAATGTATACCCAGTCCTTTTGAATTTTTCGCCGGGGGCATTAAAAGCATCTTTTCATCCTATTACGCAAATACTCGAAATTGTTTTGTTTCATATTTTATTTCGCGGGAAAACCTTGGAGACTGCGGTCTTCCGTTCTATTTGGGTAGGTACGAATTTTTTCGTGTTTCATAATCTCTCATTTCAATTTGGGTGTTTTATATTTATATTACAGTCACAACTTATTGCAGGTGGCTTCTACTACAAACGATTTCTAAAAGACTGCGTTACGAAGTTGGATTTAAATCCAATCCAATTTTAATTCCAATCGAAGGAATTTATTTGCCTTGTAGTACTACTGGTACTAAAACTATATCATTCAATATTTTTATAAACCTCCATACATTAACGTGTTAACATATTTTACGTCCCTAAGTGAAATGCTTATTTTGGATGAAAGTGTTAATTTTTTTAGAAATACATAGCTATTGTCCTAAACACTGTTAATTTATGATTTACTTATTAAAACCTTTAAACCTTTTATAAATATACCTTATTTAGATATTTTATCTACTTTTATATTCTGTCTGCATTCCTTATATATTTTTACCTACCTTTATATTTTATCTGCATACAAATATGAATCTTAGCGTTCCCCTTGCACTGAAACCACTTAGATTTTCCATCGAGGCGTCGGGACATGAGAGGGTAGGGTGAAGACTGAAGAGCTGCTCTCATCATCTTATTGTGCTCGATGGTCGATGCACGTCTTGATATTAGTGCCGTGGAAATTTTAATTTCTTTATTGTAAAATTCTTTGCCATAGAAAATGCATATTAGGCATTAAAATATTATTACTAGCGTATAGAACAGACACCGTGAACACAATGTATGTTCCAATGAATTGGCGCCGCGCGGCTTCAATGTCCAATGGATTCGTTCGATTTTAAAAGGAGAACAGGGGCTTAATTTTGAAAATAGAACCTCCCGGCGGGGACACACATTTTGTTTGAGATGTCTTCTCTATGTATACTTATACCTCAATGATATTAGGTTCGAAATTGTCAAACTTGCGTTTATTTTTAAGCAGTCTGTTTCGTGTTCGTACTTCGTACATTTTTTATCTTCGTCGCGTCGCTAATATGTTAGAGCGCGTATAATCAATAGGTACCTAAAATCACATAATACTACTTATTTATAAGTACTATTATTTCTTCTGTGATAATATTGCTATAAGTAACAGGTAATTTGGATTTAATATTAAAAGCAAAGTCATCATAAACCTAAGTCTCTCTCTTACTGATTTAAAAGTTGTAAGCACATGCATTTCCACCACGTTAAGAACAAGTTATGAATTTATATGTGTCGATATGTCCTGTTCTCCGAAAGTACCTTTCCGTAGCGGTGGCAAAAATATTAAGCAAAATGCTTGAGTGCATTGACAATAAAAATTTGAATAACAATTTCACAAAAGGCCAGATAGTCCTAAAAGCTAACGGAAGCCAGCCCACCTAGTTCCAAACACTTAATATTCTTAGCCACAGCCATGTAACCTCACCGGTAGTAACATCAGCCAGACACTGTACACCTAAGGCCGCTCACCGCAACGCAGAAGCGTCTAATGCAATTTTCTTGCTTGTCCGTTCAACGGTAAAAGCAAATTGTTGTCACTGAGAAAAACAATCGGCTACATAAGGAAACAGTTGACAGACAAAGTATGTAGTCAAGCCCATAGATTAAAGTGTTTAAAAGATGCAGTACTGCGTGACTGTGCTTCTTCACTTGAAATTTGTGCTTTATGTATAGTACTCGTGCTTTTGGTTTTAAACCGGACTGAAGGTAACTGTAAAAACTCTACATCTTCGACCTCAATACTATAGCGAAGTTCAAAGGCTACTATAGTTAGGTATCAGGCTGCTGTAATGCATATCAACTAATTTTATCACTTCCATCTGTTTATATCCATTAATCTACTACAAGAACCAAACATTGAAGTAGTAATATACGATAGAATATAAATAGCGTTTAAGAAACTCAGCATGTTAAGCTTTTTATAATATCTCCCATACAAGAATTACGAGCTTATTCAATTACGCCATTAAAGTAAATATACAATGTTAATGGAATCAAATAAGGACTTTGAATACAAAAAGGCAAACGAGGCGTAAATACAAGAAAAATAGTATTTTAGTGAATGCCGTTTCCATAATTATTTCAAATGCATATTGTTGAGAATCTGGTTTGAGTGGCTAGCTATTACAACTTCTTACTTTGTTCATATCACTACATAGTAAAAAATAAAAGCCTTGTATGTCTGTACGCGATAATGTCAACGACTACATTGATTTTTATGTGGAATTACTAAGTAGAATTTTAATTCCAAGTGAATTAACATAATAGAAAGGTTAAGATGTCTACGCGTGTGAGGTAAACATCCAACAATGCAAACATTTTGATATTTTGAGTAATTTCAATTTTGACATTAATGCAAGTTCGAAAAAATTTGATGGTACTTTATACTTCGTTTACACTTCGTGATAAAACTTTTCTTTCTCCGCTTTTGCTTCTTGGTCAATTCATTATTTTAAGCAGTCGATGAAATTTCGTTCATAGTCAACATAACCACTACTATCTCTGCAAAATAATCTAAATTTTACCAAAAGAATTTTACCAAGTAAAAATAGCCGAATTCAAAATAAATCAAAGACTACTCGTCAGATCTAGCCCAAAAAGTGGGACTACATGACAAGTATCAGCTTTCGTTATAAAAATATCATGAAAATCGGTTCACCCAGTCAAAAGTTTTGAGGTAACAAACATTTAAAAAAATACAGTCGAATTGAATACTTCCTCCTTTTTTGAAATCGGTTAAAAAGTAACAGATTTCAATAAAATAGTCTTGGAGTATCATTATTGCGTATAGATCCAATCTTCAGAACTGCATTTTGATAAATATAGAACAGAACTAATCTTAAATCAGGTTCAAATAAAAAAGAATTCTGAGGTAACAAACAACAAAAAGACAAACGAATTAAGAACCTCCTCCTTTCTTTGAAGTTAGATAAAATTAAAATGTGTGCAATTCACACGTAGTAGAAGTGAAACCTTCAAAAATTTTGTTTTCAAGATAATGAAACGAATGTAAAATTTCGGGAAGATAATAATTGTAGGTGTTAGTAATGAACATAGTGATGCAAAGTCAGATAATTATTTTACATTTTATTGGTATAGGTACTATATCACATATATTTATTCAGACTCAGAGCTTACGTTTTCGATAAATGATACAAGAGGCTTATGGTAACTAAAGTATGAAGTAATTAAAAGTCTACTGGAAAAAGAAACAAGACATCACACAACCAAAAAACACAAAATACATCATCTTAAAACGTAAACGAAAACAAAGTGAGCGGAAAGGCCCCAAAACATGTTCATAACCCAAAACGCATAGCCTTGCGATATATAGGTATTTATTTATCCATGAAGGCTGTACGAAAACCCTTTAAACCGTTCCCCAGGTAAGGGAGCTTTCCCCCTACTCGTGCAAACTCAAAAGAACTTTTCGTGATATCGCCTCGCGTTTTATACTTTTTGACGCGACGTCTGAAGTTGCCTCTTGTTTCTGCTATTCGTTTATTTGGTTGGCGGCTCCTAGCGGGGAATTTTGAAATTTCAGCTTATGTAAGGCTCTTGGAGGGGAATCAAGTGTCGGATGTAGGTACCGAATACCTATGGAGTTTGCTGAAAATACGTTATTTAAATCGAAAATAAAACCATAGAAATTAATTTATTTCTTAATCTATACTAATTAATAAAGAGGAAAGATTTGATTTTTTGTTTGCATTGAATAGGCTCCGAAACTACTGAACAGATTTAAAAAATTCTTACACTGTTGGGAAGCTACACTATCCCCGAGTAACATAGGCTAAATTATATTTAAAAAAAATTAGGGATCCTTAATAAAACTCCGATAATGTAACCCAAGGTGTAAAAAATAAGAAAACTGAAGCAAAGCGAGGGCGGTTACTCGTATATAATAAGACTGATCGTTTTCAAATACATTTAACCTACTCCAACTAATAAATTATTCGAGGCTAGAAAGCAAACACGTAGTAACCCGCAGATATCAAATTGTTCATCAGAGCCGAAAAAGCTTTTTGATCTCTCGAAAAAAATTCTTAACTTTTTTATTTAGTTGAGAAGTTATGAATTTTTCTCTGTTTAGTAGAGAAGTTATGATTTTTTTTTTGAGAAATCATAATGTTTATCGGCTCTAATGAACAATTTGATCTTTGCGGGTTACGACGTGTTTGCTCTAGCGTATAATTGCAAAATGTTCGTTTGTTTGGGTGTTATGAGATCACGCGCTTACTTTTATACGGATTAAGATGAAGCTTAGGACACAGCCAGACCGATTCCAGACTTAAAAAATAGAGTAGATTTTATGCTCGTTATACGTTCCCATAGATAGGACGTTTTTAGGGTTCCGTAGCCAAATGGCAAAAAACGGAACCCTTATAGATTCGTCATGTCTGTCTGTCTGTCCGTCCGTATGTCACAGCCACTTTTTTCCGAAACTATAGGAACTATACTGTTGAAACTTGGTAAGTAGATGTATTCTGTGAACCGAATTAAGATTTTTACACAAAAATAGAAAAAAAACACTAAATTTTGGGGGTTCCCCATACTTAGAACTGAAACTCAAAATATTTTTTTTCATCAAACCCATACGTGTGGGGTATCTATGAATAGGTCTTCAAAAATGATATTGAGGTTTCTAATATCATTTTTTTCTAAACTGAATAGTTTGCGCGAGAGACACTTCCAAAGTGGTAAAATGTGTGTCCCCCCCCCCCCTGTAACTTCTAAAATAAGAGAATGATAAAACTAAAAAAAATATATGATGTACATTACCATGCAAACTTCCACCGAAAATTGGTTTGAACGAGATCTAGTAAGTAGTTTTTTTTTAATACGTCATAAATCGTAAACCGCAATTTACCTCGATCAAAGTTACAACGAACTTCAAGAACTTTTATATTATGTTACTTGCTGCTACGGAACCCTTCATGGGCGAGTCCGACTCGCACTTGGCCGCTTTTTAAGTTTGTGAAACCACTCTTCCGCGGGCGAAGCCGCAGGCGAAATATAGTAGAAGAAATTTGAGGAAAAATAATATTCGAAGGTTAACGCATTACATCCATTGGTCATTTATCAGTTCTTCTGTGCCGATATTCTCAGAAAAAGCTATTTGGATGATTTTTACTGATGTAATATAATAAGTAATTATTGTGATAACATTTAGTGTTACTTCATACTTGTTAAGCGATATACCTACTAAAATACCATCACACTACACGAATACCAATTTCGATTCGCACAAACCTCACGTAAATCCATTACGACGATCAGGGGGTACGAATAGCGTTTTCATATCACAATGGTTCGTTACAGACAGCGTAATATCACCGCGGGTGTTTCATTGCTTTACTAATGCGGTGATACAAAACGACAATCAAATTTAGATTTTATTATTCTACTAATATTATAAATGTGAAAGTTTGTGAGTATGTTTGTTACTCTTTCACGCAAAAATGACTAAACGGATTTTCATGAAATTTTGCACACGGGTAGACCATGATCTGTAATAAGATATCGTTATTTATTCTTTATTGAACTTTACATAAGTACCTAATAACAAAAGGCGGTAACAATAAAGAGAGAAAAGTAAAATTAAAATGTATGTCGTATCTAGGAAAAAAATATAATATACGTGTATAAACGATACAATACATATTTGTATAAATTAGTTAAAGATATTGGGTATTTATTATCCCGGAAAACGTGGGTATGGCCGCGGACAGAGTGCTAGTACTACTGTATATCAAACCAATAAGATTTGTTTGTTACCGAGACCTACTCCGAATAGGTCATTAAACCTGAGCCCGGAAGACAGTACCTAAGTTACATAAGTTGTGATTAGTATATAAATATAATACTCTCATAGGACTACTTGAACAGAACAGGCGACCACAGATTCGATACCTTTGTCGCTAAAAAATATGAAACTAAATAATTTGAGGTGTTTTCGATAATCAAAGAAACCGAATCAAAATTAAAACAACATACCTACAACTGCCACAATATCTCTCGCAACACCTTCTAACCGCACCCGAAGTAATCGAATTTTTGACACAAGCCATCGGTAAGCTTTTAAAACAAAACAATAGATCATCATAATTCATAATCCACTTTCCTTACGCTAAACGCTTATCATCGGAACATTATTCAATACAATAGCCTCTGGACAGATGAGTTATGGAGGTACGAAGGTTTTGGATATGAAGGTGACAACATTGATGGGATAGGATGGGATAGAATGGAATTTTCGGTTGTCCACTCGAATGATGACATGCGAAAGCGCGTTTACATGAAACTAGTACTTACCTTGTATACAGAACTTAATACTACTTGTTGTAACGTAACTTAAGTAACGTGTAAGTCACAGCTATAATATTGATTATGATAACTATAAAATACCAACGCAAGCTTATAAAGAGGAAATACTAAATGAAATAGCATTTGTATAGGGTATAAATTATTAGCCTGTAGTTAGAACTTTACATCGATGATGTCAAATGTCAAATGAACTGTCAATCAATCAATCACAATTTATATACGTAGCGTATGTAAAATGATTTTGTGTTTTTTACTATAAATTTTATAAGTTAGTGCTTGATTACAATTTTATTACAACCTGATGACTTGTAAGATTTACATGTCAATCTTGCCTTGATGATTACTTATTATACATTGTAATTGGACGGGAATATCTATGGCAACTAAATAAGTTGATATTCACTTATTTAGTTGCCATAGATATTTGTGTTCTATACAGGGAGTTTAAAATTAGTTGCTTCATAATTACTATTATATCAATACGTAAGTACGTGAAGCGAAATCTTTGTAGCCCTTTTTATGACAATTACGCGGAAGGAGAGGTATGAAATACAGCGCAGTTAACGTTTACATGGAGAAGGATTACGGAAAGCTCATATTTATACAACATGCAAAAAACATTACACACACTAACATGCGTTTTACACACACTTAAGGTTCAATTTTGACTGCAAAGCGGGATTCTAGTCTTAGTGATGAATCCACTCTCGATTCTATTAAAACTACATAATATATTATGTTGTGTATATTATACAGTTTAGCTAGCTTTCAATATCAATTACTTCTCTATATTATGGACATACATATATAATCACACCTTTATCCTATTTTGTATGAAAACGAACCTCCCATTCAAATTACGATAAGCGAAACAATTGATGATCATAATTCATAACTCACTTTGCTTTGAAAGTAGTTTGTTTTAAGCGCACAAAACATCAAAGAAGCTATTCAAAACAATATTGTATTGATTGCCAAAGGAGGCGATAACAAATATGAGTTATGGAAGTGTGAAGGTTTTAGGTGTGAAGGTGACAACGTTGATAGGACTCGGTCGGGATTTTCGTTGTTGACACCCACGCCTCTCAGATACCATCGCTAGCTCAATGCGTGTTTAGATTGCACTAGTTACTTGGCTAACTAGCTTGCATTATCTTTAAAAAAATATTTAGATACAGAAAAAAAGAAATCTAACTAATAAAAATATTTCAAAACATGACCTATGAAAATAAAAGTTTTCCTAATATTATCGATAAAAAGTCAATGGAATCAAGGCGTCTTTCTACTAATCTGGTATGAAGAATATACTCGTATTACATAAAAAGTTGTATTTACGACGGATCCGAATATGTACTTCAGAAAATTGTTATAATGCAGCAAGCAAATAACATTTAAAATAAAAAAATCCATGTCTGCTTTAAATGATCGCATGTGACTCGATGATTCGAAAAATTGTTGTTTGATCTCTCTGCTTAAAAAGTGAGTAAGCTAACTAACCTAACATTAAAGTGAGTAAAACTAAGTTTTACGCCACGTTTATTTTAACAAAACGTATTTAACATAATACCAACAGAATATTAGGCCTAGATTTCTACTGATCTTATCGTTTCCCGGTCGTGGCAGAATTCTAGAGGATGTGTTTATATGAACATTTATTTTTCGTTAAAAAAATACGGAAACACATTAGTTACAGTTAATAAAACAAAAAAGTCATAATTTATTAAGATATAATTGAAACAAAAAAACAACAAGGATTTTTTTTTTTGGAAATTATCAATATAGATTTATTAAACGTTATCGAGTGAGTACTAGCACGAGTGAAGCGTTTACTGTGAACCGATCTACAACAAAAGCGTGGGCCGGAGATTATGTTAAGTTGCAATCGACAACAAAACTGTTGTGCAACCGAGCAGAGGATGTTGCACAATGCAAGCCGCTACCAATTTATGATCTCATCAATATTCTGTATAAGCGGGAAATTGCTTCCGTGTTTTTATATCAACCCGACGCAGTCATTAATTTTATTTCTAATATGAATGTGATTGGATTTGTTCCAAGCGAACTGTATCAAGTTTTAATCCCTTTGAAATCGTATATCAGATATCTTCACTAGTTTAATGCTGGATTTGATAAAGTGAATTTAAACTGTTCTTGGAAATTAAGCACCAGACGGACTGCCAACTTCTGCAAGACGATATTGACAGTATATTAGACTGGAGCAGGAAGAACAAACTTATGTTCAATGAAAGCAAGTGCTCTGTAATGACCCTTACTCGTAAACAAAACCCAATTTCCTTCGATTACAAGATTGAGAATATAATCCTTTCACGTCGCTCATCAGTGAAAGACCTGGGTGTGCTGATTAGAGCCGATTTATGTTTCAGTGATCATATAACAGCCATTTGTACAAAGGCCTACCGGACTTTGGGTTTTGTATTGCGACAAGCTCGACACTTGGATAGTATCGCTGCTATAAAGCTGTTATACAATAGCTTTGTACGTAGCATACTGGAAAGTAACGCAGCTATCTGGAGCCCACATGAAGCTAAATACAAGCTCATGTTGGAAAAGCTCCAAAAGAAATTTTTAAGGTTTTTATATTTTCGTACCTATGGATACCATGTTGGGTATCCTTGCATTTATCCGAGCCTTTTTGTTATGGGAATGTTAGGATACAATTCTTTAGAATATCGGCGTAATTTATATTTAATTGAATACTTTGTGCAACTGATTAGAGGAAACGTTAGCAACCCATCAGTGCTAGAGCTTGTTTCGTTGAATGTCCCAGACAACTATGTTGTAATTAGACGCCGGCGTCATAAGCTGTTTGCAGTACCAAGGTGCAGACTAGTCCTTGCAAAGGAGTCACCTCTGATGCGGGCACTCACCTTACTCAATGGCTTAGTGACATGGGATCCGTCCATTGATATATTTTGTTCACCTGTTGTCGATCTTATCAGCGCGGCAGGAAACTACCTAGCAAAGCTTTAAAAACGCATTGGATAAATATTATCTGTCATGTTTTTATAAGCAGCTTGTATAAATAAATAAATAAATAAATAAATAAATAAATAAATAAATAAATAATCTTTGTAATATTATTTTGCATAAACCGTTATTTATTTAGCTGCATTTCGCACTGGAAGTAGGTACAGATTCTAATCAATCGATTTCAATTCAATCTTAATGAAAATGTGGGTGGTTAGTTTATTTTTATTACTTTATAGCACAAGTATTGCAAAGGTACATAACAAACACAAAATTTCTATTTAATAGAAATTTTGACGTGATAACGTCTATTAAAACGATGAACACCGGGCGCACGCACGAAAAAGCATGACTCATTGTCCCGTTCCGCGCAAGCGAGAGCGCGGAACAAGCGATAGAGAGGCACGATCGGCTACGATCGACCGAAGCGCTCAATTTTATCTATAAAAGAAGGTATGCAATCATTTCATCAATGTTTTGTCATGACGTTGTCACGTTAAACTACCATCCGTAAACCGACTTTACATACATTATTTTTTAGTATCGAATTAAGTGAGGTCTTTGTTATTCTTAAAAGTATTAAATTATTAATTACTAACAATGATATTATAATATAAAATATCATTGGTTATTAATTGATAAATTTAGTATGTACTTAACCTCTGAAGATCCAATGTAGAACGTTACAATTTTATATAACTACCTATATCCCATATTAACTTTGTGTTTATTAATAGATAAGTAACTTGAAAAGACGTAAAAAATATTGAAATTTTTATTTATAATTTTAAGAATTTTGAACTTCCAAAGAACAACGAATGAAATAATTTGTCGCATTATGGATTTTCTACTTTCTTAAAGTAAATTTAAATGTGAGTAACAAAAATAACAATACGTCCAAAATCCCATCACTAATGCACACAAAAGTAGGTATTTGCACCAACCCTCATAAAGAAGGCAATTTTTCTCCACCCTACCTCGCTAACTACACATACGTTGGAAAAATCGGTGGAAGCGTGGAAACGACAAATCCGCGAATGACGGAAAGGGTGGTGTCTTCACATGTCACTTATGTGGGCGGAACCCTTCGGCGAAATTTTTCTTGTGAGCCTACCCCTTAGAACTAGAATACCTTTTTGTAACAAGTATGTCATGAACAGTGGTAGCCTCTTGAGTTGGAATCTTTGCCTCCTCTCATTTTAAATATTGTTCTTAATATTAATGTTGGTAAAATTTGAGAAAGACATTGTGAAAAATTTGCATATTTCGAACATTTTTAGAGCTCTTATACATTCGCTTACTATACAGATATTTTTTAACACATACCATTTAAACAGTGCAGCATAAAAATTATATAACAAACTCGAAATTATTTCAAAACAATAAATAAACTATAAACAAAACAAGGGAAAATTTTCTAAATGAAACGTTTTATAACTACGAGTTAACTATTCGAGTTATAAACAAACAAACAGTTTCATCAGTCCATAAAATACCTTAGCGGAATTTTAATGAACTCTAATGAAGCTAGTATCAACATTACTCAATAGAACAAGGTAATAGAAGCTTGGCCACTAGGTAATGGATGTGGCTGATCACAAACAAGGAACGATAAATTTATGTTAATTGAAAAATTGACTCGACTTGACAAAAACCATTAAATCGACGGTCCCTACGTACATTGCCGTAAGTGGTAGATACGTGATTTGCACTTTTTGCTATCATAACCTTCAGGGCACTCTAAACTATCGTTTAGTTTAATAAAAATAAGTAATAGTTGGCAAAATGAACGTTAAATCCGTACACGACATATCCCATAACTACAAAATTAAGTAAAATTTCCGACTTAAAACAACAGTAGTGGTAATTCAGTAATTTTACGTTGGACTATTCATCGTACTCCCGCGGCGCCTCTCCCGCAACTGCCACTTGCGGGACATACACGTGCACTGGTGTAGGAGACGGTTAATGTCAATTAATTATAGGTATAAAATGCCTCAAAGGGCAAGTATTACACAATATCGTAATACGCAACCGTGAAATGCAAGAAAAAACAGTTACAAAAAAAATCTGGTTTGCAAATGCATCATGTACGTACATAACTGCTTACAATATTTTTTCCCCCTGTTTCCCACGTATAATTTCATAAATGCCAATTACGACTCTAATTACTTCAGAGACTACCACGTAAAATCCAGTATGTAACCACTTAAGCTATGTGCAATAGAGATGATTCCGATGTATAAGTAAGTAAGTCGCAAATAATACACAAAAAGTGATCTTTATGGCCTATCTTTTTATTAATTATAAAATATATCACATATTAAACCTTCATACCAAATTTCATGACTTTACGTTAAGTAGAACATGTTAATACACATGTTTGAAACTTCAAAGTGCTCTCCTGTAAAATTTGTGTTTTGTAGTTAGGGGTATGTACGTAGGGACCGTCGAAATATAACTGCTATTATACGTAAGATTTTTTTTATTAGGAAACAGAATAATGATGATAACTTGATTACATCAAATAATAAGATATTTTGGAGTCGGACTATTTATTTGTTTTTATGAGCTTTTAAACAATACTTTCAAAGGTGTGTCAACTTAGTCTTTGCGAGCTCATGAGACAAGTTAAGCAGGTGTAGGTATTAAAAATGAGTTAAATACCAAATTTGCGACTGGCGTTAATATAATATTATTTTTATAAGCACAAAAAAAGAATTGTTGCTAATAACTATCAGTTTCAGATAACCTTCACTAGTACACAGAAGCAAGCCAAAAATTAAAAATTGCTACTGTATTACAAAAAGACAAAATACATTATTCAACAAAATTACATCTCATAATGTACTATATATTTTTTCATTTTAATCGTTAAAAAACTTTGAATTGAAAAATACCTAGACTGAAGTGATAAAATATCTTATCGCATACATATTCGGGGTCAGACAACAGTCAAAATCGGGTCTAGTAATAAGCCCTAAGGGTTCATTTGAGCGATATGCAATAGTCCACATCGCATCACGTTCGTTCGTCTGTCTGTTCATTCCATTACCAGTTATCCTCATAAAGAGTTAGAACTGCTGTAATTTAGCGCAATCAGGAGTTTAATGAGTATCTATAAATTGTTTTATACACCTTCTTCACTACTTCGTTACAGATTTACAATGTTTACTTAAGTCGACCTATAAGATAATGTTCTATATACATAGTACAAGATATTTTGTAATCAAATGTTTTTGAAGTGAAAACTTCTTTAGTACGGGGTGATTTGAAATTCGATGAAACGAAACTGTCCAGTAAAAAGAGACGGACACATAAATTCTAAAGCGAAATAGGAAGCATTGTACAGGGGGAGTTAAGTTGAGTGGAGTGGAGCGGAGTGGAGCGGAGCGGAGTGGAGTGGAGTAGTAAAACCTACAATTATCATCTTCCCGAAATTTTACATTCGCCTCATTATCTTGAACACAAAAATTTTGAAGGTTTCACTTCTACTACGTGTGAATTGCACACATTTTTTATGTTATTCTCTTGAAATCACAAAAAAATTCAGGACAGCTTATCAATAACATAATGTATATTCGTCTAAAAACATGGAGTATAAGTGTTAACTTTAATAATATGTATAATGATAATGGTTGTAAAACAACATATTTACACACAAACAAACCAACCAAAAATTAGATAGTAGGTTACACACTCAATCGCAAAGAAGTAACGATTTCTGAAAAACATTTTAATGGGATCTATTGCGTTAATATGCCCCCAATAAGAGTTTTTTCCAAATCTCTTCCGATTTAATCAGTTAGTTTTATTCTATGTTTATTTTTGAATATATGTACTTACGTATATAGGTAACGTATTCACATTCCTCTACCCTTAAATATACGCATCACGTATCGTCACATCGCCCAATATCTTATCGAATGTATCAGTTTTCCTTCACACACCAACAATCCATATCCATTTTCCATTTCAGAGAAAAATGAGCCGTTAATGCTACCCGTAGAGTTGATTTCACAATATCGATATATGGTAGTTAGGTGTATAAAGAATTTAACACATGTGTCACTAGCATGTGTGAGGCAATATGTAAGAAGGGATATGTGGAGGCGGGAAGGGTAGGTAAGAATACGAATATCGGATTTTTCTGCGGACTTCGCGATTGGCGAAGACATTTGTAAGGGTTGGACTGTGAAAGCTGAAAAAGTGCTACGAAGCTTTCTGTCTTTATAAGTCAGAAAAATAGAATAGGTTTTTAAGCAGACCTAAACATAAAAAAAATATCATTTATTTTGTTTATTTATTACTTGAACCTGAACGTGAAAATCACCGCCAAAAATGTTTAAGAAAAGGTAACTATGTAATTTAATTTCACGATGGTAGTATGTTTTTTGTATTTTCCAGCGGAAAATGTATGTAATTAATCTAAATAAAACTATTCCAATCAATTGCAATACAAAGTAATAACAATATACCACTCACACAAATTCATACCCATCTAAAAAACAGTCAACTTCATATAAACCTAGAATCTTTCACTAGACATGGCCATTAGCAACAGAGCTATAAAGCTCCTGAGTAAAGCTCGTATAAATATTTAGATCACAACATAAAAAATAGCGAGCATTTACGCAAATAACTCTACGAAATTGCGAAAAAAAATTCTCTCAACGTTTCGAATATTAAAAACCTCTTAGCGCTATCGGAATGATTTCATTTTCTCAATACGCGCATATTTTCATACGGCGCGGATGACATATCACATCGGGCCATAATAAAGAATTTGTAGAGTAAAAGCTACCGTATTTACTAACCCTCAGGGTGAGTTTTCAAATGGTACGAATAACAATCCCTCTTTGCGATTCCATACGATTTCACCGAGTAATGATTTGCTTCGTAATGAGAGAGCCGCGCGAATAATATTCTAAGAGGAAATATTATGATACTTAAAAACTGGAAGGGACTTGTTTAAAAATTAACAACAATTTTATTGTTGCTGTACAGCTTAATTACAGAAAACTGTTTACGGCTTAGAAAAAATCCTCTGGACATTACTTCGGACATTGGAAATAAGACTATGATGAAGAAGATAAAAATTATGAAGATTATTATTAATGATTTAGAAAATCCTTTATTATAAATAAAGGATTTTTATTTAACGATAATATTTTACTGCCTAACAATGAGCGCTAATTATCATCATCAGTCCTTATAAATCCACTGTTGGACCCATATAGGTAGGTAAGTCCACTGCTGGTCGAAAGCCTTCTCTAACTTATGTTACTCCGAACCGCTATCTTCTTATGGTCGTCGATACACCTGAAGAAGATCCGTTCTATTGTCCTATTGCTGAGACGCGATCCCCATTCAATTAAGCTTTCATCCCCAATGGTTATATTTTCGAACTTTAGGGCCAATCAGCTGCCACTTTTGTCTTATTATAATATATACAATAAGGTACCTCTACCAACTACTCTCAGTCACATCTGCCGCTAGGCTCATCATCAACTGTCCACTCGTAAAAAAATCTCCGTCATAATTGCTGATTCAAGCGTTGTCACAGAGCTGTGAGCTGTGAATATTATCCTGAATTAATTATCTAAGTGAATGTCCTATCTAGTTTGTTACAAATTAACTCCGTGGAGGAAAACGCGTGTCCTTTCGGAGTTTATTATTGCTGTTATTGCTCTGACGCGTCACTCAGACTTTCTTTGCTTCTACGTAAGTAGTGTAGTATTCTAATATAAGGGATACCTCTGAGCCTGGCGGAGTGTTAGCATGAAAATAAAGTAGTTATAATAATATACAGTATATAGTTTCAATGGATGTAAACTATTAGGCATGGCGACAGACATTTATATACGAGTAGTTTGGTCTTGCGAATATTTTTCGTCGGATTCGTAGTTACTAGGAACAGCTAACTGAGTGTTCAGTGTGTGAGCAACATCCTCGCACCTCACATAATAGACACACACATGCAATAATTTGTCTATCACATAAATATCTGCCCGGGAATAAACCTGGTAATGTTTGGCTGGTGCGCTAGGAATCAAAGTTTTGATTTGTGGCCAATGCACAGATTTATGTGGCAAGTTTTGTTCTCAAGTCGTGAGTGTTTTAATGTCTCATTTGTGTTTCCATGCCGACTCCAACTCATAGCATTCTGGTGTACGGATTATAAGTACCTATGTGTAATCGTTTTTTTATGTATCGATTTTATTTCCTCTCCCAACTCTGGAGCATATCGGCAAATGACCTACTGTGAGACTGATAAATTGCAGCTGTATACAATTCATATTTTCTGTTCAGCACAAAGTTGTTAAAGGGGATTTATATTAAAAGCCCGCTTTGTCGGTATGTAATAACGCTAAGAATTCAAAAGTTTAAAGAAACGCTCGCATATGAAATTATGAACATTCGTTCCACCATTTCATTTCGTAATAAGCGTGCCGTGTTAGACAGAAGTCGCGACCCACACGGCACACAGCTAGCTGGAACATGTGGGTGCGTTTCTTAACAAGCAACTTTCATCTCATTATAGCTCAAAACAGTTACACTACAAAAAAGCTTGAAGCATTGTCGCAAAGATTCGTAAAGACGGATACATTTTTCATAAAATACTTGTCGAAATACCTCCCACGAGGCCCCAGGCCATGACGTAACGAGTACCCGTGTGTATGAAGACTCTTCACTCGAAAGCCACTCCACATCATCCTCTCTCGTCCCGCTCTGCGACACACAAAGGAAAGGGACGCACACAACACGGCTCCGTCATATTTTTCTCTTTCCCACCCTCGCCATCTGAAGCGTTCTTTTACATAAAAGAGGTTCTTGAGAAAATAATAACGGGTCCGCTCAAAGGGCACCCAGCTTTCACGAATCATGCTTTGATTTTCGACTTTGCAAAGAATTCCTCAGACCACAAAGGAATTCGGCCGATATTAGGCAAGGATTTAATTCACAATTTAATACGTTACCTGTTTTGATAATTGTTTATTAAAGGTTATAGGGTTGATAAAGATTTTGCGAGAGCCCAAGGAGTCATAATATTATCCGTGCAAATTGCCTCAACCGTTTACAAATTACGTCGTTACACGCGAACGTGTTTGTTTAAGTCTATTTAATTTATTAGTACAAGACATAGCTTCCTAATAAAACAAACATTATAAATTAATGATTGCATTAATGCTATGGACAAAATACTGGACACATTGCTAGGAATTTATCAAAATAAAGAAATTGTTTTGACTCGCATGTAATTTTTTAGTATCTCTTTTTCATATTTTGTAACTGTAAATTGCACGTCCATGTTCAATAAAATATCATTAAACTACTGTTGTTATTACGCTGTACCAACATAACCAATTGAAATACCTACTACTCACGTTATAGCTTCCCAATATACAAACATTATAAATTAATGATTGCATTAATGCTATGGACAAAACTGGACACACTGCTCGGAATTTATCAAAATAAAGAAATTGTTTTGACTCGCATGTAGTTTTTTTATCGCTTGGAATATTTAGTATCTCTTTTTCATATTTTTTAACTGTAAATTGCACGTCCACGTTCGATAAAATATCATTAAACTACCATTATTATTACGCGGTACCAACATAACCAATTGAAATACCTACTATTTATAAATAGCAGTTTTAATTAAAGTAAAAAGTTTGGTTTTAAATAACAGCACCACATTTAAAGTTCTGTTTTAAAATAGTTTTGTGTAGAATGTCTCGAAAGACTACGAAGCACTATAGCTAACCTATTGTCTTGGGGTCTGTTTTAATTTAACTGACAACTAAAATATGATGGGCTATTGCCGTCTAGCCTGCTGGCAAGACTGATTAAAGCTAACTAACTAACTATCGCCATGCTAGCAAACTATTCTACTGCTATAAGTTCACTCTCCGAGGCAAAACAGCCGCATATTTGCCACAACATTAGACGTTAGTATTCAAACACAGAACCAATCTAATTTTAATAATCCTAGCATAGAGTTAATTAAATTTTATGTAATAGTTTTTCTGAATTCTTGAAGACTACTTTCCATAAAAACAAATGAAAGTCTGTCTCAATATGAAAGCAAAAACACTACCATACACTGAGTACATCAAAAAACTTTACTTAGCTATATTATTTAAAACTCAAATTACCAACAACTAACAATTTACAAGAAAAATTTAAAACGACCGCGGCAAGGCATTCTAACATATTTCTCGTAGCTGGTTACGCAAAAACATTTTAGACTCTAGACGGGAGATTTTATGATGACAAATGATAAAAATACTCAACGTTTCATTGTAGAAGTTGGAGCGGCTGACGGAGATTTTTCCTCGCTCTCATATATACGTGCATGTGTTCAGAAGGGCGAAGTTATTTGCCTTCGCTTCTCTTCCGTCCATTTGCCCCCAGCCTCCTCCCAAGCTTCCGGTTCCCATACTCTGCCACCCTTCCGAAGCGTCAAAGCGAAATGCACTCTAAACGTGTCGTATAGAATCGAAGTTCTTTCCGCAACACCCAAGCTATTTTTCTTCGGCCTCCGACACTAACGCACGTCGCGTACGAAGACAGAAATTGGAACTTTGAAAACAGAGTTACACGTTCCAAATTGGATCCTGCTGAGTTGAGACTTTTGTGCCGATTTGGTTTTCGTCTCCCCCGGGTACGGTCGGTACGAAAAACATATTTTTTCAGATAACGACAATGAGAAAGGAAAATATTCAGATGGAAATTCTCCGATACGGCGCGTCGGGTGCGCCAGCGTGGAAGATATTAAGGGGCGTACTACTTAGCGATATTTTTTCGAGGTACTTCGCTTTTATTGCTAACACGATATCTGATATCCGTTTGCCGTATATCATAACACTGTGCACAAAAATATATTATATTTTGTTTACGTTCTGTTGTTACAGCAAAGGTCATTGTGCCGTTTTGTGAATCTGTGTAATCCAATCGTTTTCTTCGAAACGTCTATTCCGAATTAAGAATGATCTAAAGCATACCGAAAATTATTATACCCTGAACCCAGCGGGGTATTAAGTAACATGATATTAGCATCCCTTGAAGGAAAGAGACAAATGCGGATTAAATGCTTAAATAAAGAAGGACAGCACGAAAGGGGGCGATCTTGTCTAAAGGACATTGGCCTCTAGGGCACGCGACCGTTGATTCGAACTCCTTTTTAATTCTTTTTTATTAATTGTAGAGCGACCGTTTCTTTTCATCCGATATAGGTACATTAATCTTGAGGGTATTGCGATGTTTTCTCGTAAATTCCGTTTAATCTATTGTTTGTGTAAATCCATGTTAATCATCATCCATGTTAATTTTTAACTATTTTTCTACCTATTGATTAAATTAAAATTGTTCTTGAAGAATCGTATTTTGTATCTATAAATAACGCTTCATACTCATAGCCCCACACTAGGATTCCCTGTGTCGTGGGTGCCATAGACAAAACATAACATAGACAAGGACATTCACACCCAGACCGAGAACAGAAATTCAAACTCATCATTCAAATTTCCGCCTCGCTGGGAATCGAACCCAGAACCCTCGGTGCGGCGATCCGGCATGGTAACCATTGCGCCACACGGGTCGTCAAATATCTATTGTTCTTAACTATTGTTTTTATCTTTAGATTTGCATAAGTCTTTCAAAATCCACATAAAATATTTTCAGTTTTTCGCATTAAATATTTACGTGTAATAAAAGGCTACTAACCCAACTAACTATTGGTACTCGAAATTCAATTTCAAAACCTTTAACAGCGTTCGATTCCACTAACATTAGCAATGGAAATGTAACGGTCGGGTATCAAGACTGAGCGAGCGCACAACATTTCTTAAACGCCTCAGTTTCCTTCGTCTCATTAAAGAGCTTTTTCTCAACTACGCGACTCGGGTTTTATTCCCCATCTTAATGGGCGAAACGGTTCGTTTCTTTAATGTAAACTTGGCAATGAACGCCCTGATAACTCGGGAGAAACTCACCAAAATTGGGTCGTTCTTTGGCTTAATTTTTTTCGCCAAGGTCGGCCATAATCAATAGGGGTGCTCTGAATTTACGCCTACCAGTAATTAGATATTTGGGGTATCGATCTTGGGATAGGTCGCGAGACAATCGATGGTAAGAGTCAAGGTTTGAATGAATCGCGTGAGTTGCAAATATTTTAGATGTATATGTGTTGACTGTTGATTATACAATTAGATGTGTTGATTATACAATCAAAACGATTGGCAATTATAACTCACTTGGAATATAATGTTTGTGAACTTATGAGTAGTATTGAAATTCTGGACATAGTTTAAGTTTTGACCGAAACTTTCTTATTTTCTCTTAAGGCAGTGATTACGGTTCTTAAGGCAGCATCATTATGATAAGCTAATCCAGTTGGTAATGGACCACTCTTTCTTTCCTTCTCTTCTCTTCCTCTTTTTAACCGACTTCAAAAAAGGAGGAGGTATTCAATTCGACTGTATTTTTTTTTTGTTACCTCAGAACTTTCGACTGCGTGAAACGATTTTGATGATTCTTTTTTTGAATCGAAAGCTAGTGATGCATGTGGTCCCACTTAAAGCCTAGCTAGATCTGATGAATAGTTTTTGAGTTATTTTGAAGTCGGTTTTTTTTTTCGTAAAATTCAGACTAAGTATCAACATTTCTCTTAATGTTACAATATGTTGATGTAAAAGGAAATAACATTAGCAGCAAGAAGCATTAAACTTTACTTAAATTCCTGCTACTTATCTGAAATATAAATCAGTGGAAAATCGGTCAAATCTCACACAATAAATTTAATGTCAGTTCTGTACACTTTCCAAGTCGAAAAAACTTAAAAAGTATCAACATTGCTTACTACTGAACTTTTATTTGTAAGATGTCCTTTGAAAAGAAAGATTGCATCAAGTGGCTTAATAAAATTACCTGTAGGTACAATGTACAGTGCGCTACACTTTGAAGTGACCTCAAAAAGACGAGACAACCGTGTGCGTCAAAACGGTTCGACCAGTGAAGTGAGTGTCTTCCTTGACACTTATTTGTCCGGTGCGGAATGCGGTAGCCGAGGATTGTGCAAACACTCACATTACCACTCATCACTCTGTCTCATCTTGCGTACCGTCAGCAAAAAAGTAAAAAGTTTTAATATATTTTAATTTTTTTTTTAGTTGCAGTGCCGAATATGATTATGCTTTGTCATTACTAATTGGAATTGATAGCATGGTAGTTGGGTTGGTACCTCAGCAACGAGTTACAATGAAATTGGCCTCTCAATCTTTTTATAGATTGAAGTCATTTCAATAGAAACTTTACTCTTACTCACCTTGACTAATTCCGAGCATTACTTAATTCTTTGGAGGACTCTTTGGAGGGACTATGAAGCTTCAAAACATACATTATTAACTATAATTTATATTGTTATTATAAAAAATATTTTTTGCTAACCGTACAATATCTTAATTTCTCTCTTTGAGTACACAGATCGTACCAGTAAATTATTAATATACTTAATACCTACTTCAAGCTCGTTAAGTAGGATATACATATAGATAGTACTAATAACACAAACCGAAAACTAACAGTTTGTTTAATAAAAGATGATGAAAATTTTAACTAAATCCCTCAAGAGGTTTTAAATTACAATCGAAACAAAAACTCGAAGGCAGGAAGCATGAGTTCTATACACTTGATTAAGTTTAGGTACCTACCTAGCATGATAATATGTTTTTTTTTTATTCCAGAATTTACATTTTGTGCGTGGGATCTTTCCATTTAAGTATATAAAACTTGTGTTTGGAAAGTCCCCTCTTCCCTATGTGGTGTACAATAATCTGGGATAATGCACTATAGAATAATAAAACATTTACATATTATTCTCTAATTTAGTTTATTATAATTTACTAGCTTTTGCCCGCAGCTTCGCCCGCGGTAGAGATCGATTTTTTACAAATCCTACTTACTTACTTTTACTTAGTTAGACTTAGTTGCCTATGACTTAAGTAATTTACATGACTGTATCATTTGATAGTGTGATTCAGAACTTGCAAATGAATTTCACTAACGCCATCTATTAACAACATCCGAAACTAAATATCTAGCAATTACAAAATATCGATCATCCCATGTGGATGATTTACCGCGGTAAAAAGTAGCCTACGTTACTCTCCACCCTCCCCACTATTTCCCCCCACAAAAACCATACCATATAACAGCTTCATTGCGACGTGAAAGACGGACAAACAAACAAACACACTTTCACATTTATAATATTAAGTATGGATATGGATATGTGTACAGACGACTATAACATACAGCCACTTCGATTAGTGATACAGTCACCTGCAGAGAAAAGTAACCCATCTTTTACTGTGTGTTTATTAAGAGATGGGTTACTTTTCTTTGCAGGGGACTGTACCAAAATCACCACATGAGACGACACAGTAGCGTGTGGGTAGTCCGTACTCCGTAGTACCCACAACTCTAGAAAAAAGCTTTATCGAGCTGTCTCATAAATATAGTACGGTTACAGTTATGGTGTAATATTTATAATAATAATAATAATAATAATAATTAACTTTTATAATAATTAACTTATATATACTTTTATATTTTTTATTTTTATACTTTTATTATTATGGTTAACCTAAGAAAGAAGAACCAATAATTAATTTAGAAACCGTAAAAAGCGTTCCATCCCTTGGTCAGAGTATAAATGAGCAAACAATTTTTTATATAGTTACTCTAACTGTAACCCGTTTCAGTTCACAAGTACAGTAAAATAAACATCACTATACACCACTAATGCTTAGTAGTAAGCATTACCAGTCTTGCCACTAATTCTTTCTACTACTTAAACTTTTCATTCCTCAACCCTGAATGCCAGTTAACTACTGACTAACTACTAACTACGCGTTACTGCAAACAATAGCAAAATGCATCTATAACTGCAAATACAATCACGAACAAAATGATTGCGGACTCCAGTCATTGCACAGATAACTCAAACACCTACGATTCAAGTAATTAGGTATACAGCGCGTAAAGGTTATAATATCCCTTGCCAAAGATTAAGGTAAGATAGAAGGCTCAAATAATATTTTATTATTAAAGAACAATCTGCGGTTCTCTACTATATCAATATCAAATCATTTATTCATCAAGAATATGTTTACATAAATATGTACATGGTGTTGGGTATTACGTTTTTATAGTATGTTGATCAAAATAGCTGATCGTCAGCTGCCTAAATCTAAAGCCTGTAATATAGGTATAGGCAACTGAACTCTCCCAAGGGCTATCAATTTACTATAAGAAATTGTATTAGCGAATAATATCATATTATAATTAAGATCCGAGTGTCTACTTCTTTGTAGACTGAAAGCATATTTCAGCAAGCTGCTCTCATCCGGATTGGTGGGAAGGTTTAGTGGTCATTGTGGCCAACCCAAGTGTCCAAAGTTTTAATGCCGCGGTAACACTTCCTAGAGAGCACTACGACTGTTGTAGAAAGTTTAATATACGGGACCTATGGTTTAATGTGCCCTTTGAAGCACTGATGAAATGCCATCAGCACTCACCGACACTACCATCCACCTAAATAAAAGTACCGGCTAGATTAAACTCGGTGATACTTGGCCACTTCAACACGAGATACAAGAACTGTAATAAAATCTCTCAACTTACAATTATTGAGCTTATAAGTCACCTTGACCTTCTACATTGATTTATCTATCTTGCTTAACTCATAAGCTAACGTAAACACCTACAAGACGTAGTGATTACATATACACAATAGCGGTAAATATCTGTTTAATCTAGTAGGTACCCACGTCCCACGTTGGCACGTGCAATACACCTTATCTTTCACGTAACTTACCCACAGTTACATGTTAAACAGTGGGATTTGCAACAAGTTAGGCCCTTGACATGCTGACTTGTAACGGAAAGTATCATTCGAGAATTAGTTACGAGAAAGCTTTGATTAGTAAATTCAAGAACATAGATAGGTACTACTACGGCCTCCTTTCTAAAGTCTGTTACTTCGTTTTCTTTAAAGCCCTAATATAAGGTCTCAAATAGTAACTAGATGTCTACACCAGCATAGTTATTATGGCAAATTGTTTTATTAGTAAGTCGAAAGCATTAAATATGTGGTGCAGAACAAATAAAAGCTCACTCACATTTACGAAGCGCTCATAGCCCGGCGGCTTGTGTCGATCCTATGTGATCGACAAAGTTAAGCAACAGCGGGCGCGGTCGGTAGTTGGATGGGTGACCGCTAGTGGCAAAAATTTCTTGAGCGTTTCCGTGCTTCGGAGGGCACGTAAAGCCGTCGGTCCCGGTTGTTATCATAAGATAACAGTCGTTAAGCCATGTCGGAGGCCCTCGGGCGGTTTGAAAACTTCCGACACTCGGGTTGGCCACTAACCCCTCCACCAATCCGCACTGGAGCAGCGTGGTGGAGTATGCTCTAGGCCTCCTCAAGAGGAGAGACCCGTGCCCAGTAGTGGGCCATTAATGGGTTGAAGCCAGCCAGCCAGCCACATTTACGGAGACCCCTATGTTGGTACGACATGGTTACACAATTAGGTAATAAGAAACCCCCACGATCGAGAATAAAATATAATTATCTATCCATAAATGTGTTTTGGTCGCAAATAGAATCTTAACCCATCACTGGACACGATCACCAATTGCGCTACATTCCAACCCTTTATTAGCGTTACTGTAAACTCCTACAAACACGGCTTCAGGCACGTTTAGCAGATCTGAGTGCAAGTAATTATTGGATGCTAGACGCGTCCTTTTACGAATACAAATACATCCTACTATGGTCTAATGAGTCTCAGGAAACGATAAACAATGCTTGCGAGTACCGGTATGCAGACTCAATGCAACCTGTAGTGCGTTTAATATGCCCATTACAGTAAAATCTACGTAATTCATCTTAGAGATTGTAGTTGAGAATTTAAAACAGTTATTTCCTTGTATTGTGATATCATGATTAATCTTTGTGAGTAATTGCATGTATAAGTTACGGTGAAAAAACCTGTTTTCACCATTAAGGTATATACATAGAGAAGACATCTCAAACAAAATGTATGTCCCCGCCGGGAGGTTCTATTTTCAAAATTGAGCCCCTGTTCTCCTTTCAAAATCGAACGAATCCATTGGACATTGAAGCCGCGCGGCGTCAATTCATTGGAACATACATTGTGTTCGCAGTGTCTGTTCTATACGCTAGTAATAATACTTCAATGGTTTTCACTAGCTTAAACTAGTTTTTACTGGGTGCCTCAAATAAAATTAATTTTGACTAAGTTAAACGCGTTTTGACTGTTTCTTTAGTAGTTAAAGTTCATCCATTTCATTTATTGTCAAAATTAGTTTTAGCTGAAGTTCACTTTTGACTTAACTTCGTTTAAACAAAGACTAGTAGAAAATAGTTACAACGGGTTTTAACTATTTTTAAAGTAACCTACTAGTATAACAAGTTAACCTTATTTATGTTCCACCGATATATTAATTAGAATTGTTGAAATAACGAGTAAGTACTTCTAAAGCCGTTTAAATATCAATAAAGTGATAAATCAGGTTTCTTTCAAAACATTAAAGCTTCTAGCAAAAATTGCCTTTCGAGTCTTTATATTTAACTTACTCTATTATAATTCTGAACTCTAATAAAGTACGATATAATAAGTACAATTAGATAGTCAGACATTAGCACTCAAACGAAAAGCTTATTGAAGAAAATAAAATTATTATTGCCAGACACGTTACACTCAACTCGATAGCGATACGAGACACGAATCGAGCAATCGAATTCGGTATTCCGTTTAAATCAAGTTGCGAAGTCGTGCAGGCATCTCTTCGTTAATAACATCTCACGATGACGTACGATTCAAACGATATTGAATCTAATTTCGTAACATTTAAAGGCGAGGATGAGTGACTTAGTGAAATGAGGATTCCGAGCCTGCTTAGCAATGAACGATGCGTGAATCCGATCGCCATATTACGGTAGTTTGATTGGTGACGGTAGACAAATACCTCAGAATGTTTAATGCATGATTGCTTGTTGCTTAGCGGTTGCAGAAATACATAATTATTTTGTACGTCCCTTTACGCTCATAACGTGTAGGCTTAAGGATGTAAGATTATTTACTCGTATATATGTGATACGATCTTTGTTACGAAAGTCGTAACACTAAACGAATGGTAAGACGCGACGTCTCATATTACAAATGCGAATGTTTGTAAATGCGTCGTAATGGATGTGAAGGGAAAGCAGGAATTAAAAGATAAAATTCCGGAAACCTGTTTTGTTTATCTTCATGTGATTTATGTCAGTATTATTGAGTTTTACTAAAAGCAGTGAAACTTTCTTTCATTCTCTCATTGAAGTATAATGTCATAGAACAGACATCTCGAACAAAATGTGTGTCCCCGCCGCACCGGGAGGTTCTATTTTCAAAATTGAGCCCCGGTTCTCCTTTCAAAATCGAACGAATCCATTGGCAATTGAAGCCGCGCGGCGCCAAAGTCCATTCTATACGCTAGTAATAATACTTCAATGCATTGAAGTGAAAGTCAAGAAAGAGAGAAGAGAATGCATTCTCTTCTCTCTTTCTTGACCGGCAACGCATCAGTGATGCCTTTGGTGTTGCTGATGTCCATGGGCGACGACAGCCACTTACCATCATTTGCCGGCTATTTCCATAAAAAAAACTATTAATTGCTCGTTTCACGGCTCCTCCCCACATACGTACAAACGTCATAATTATTGTACAGTCTTCTACGAAAATAACGTGGAGGATACTCTATAGGTACTCCATGGAAAATAACAAACCTTTTGACATTTTGTAGTATTACACATCGTCTGTAGGTGTTGAAGAGCGATTGTTGTAGGCGTCTAATCGAAACCATAAAATTGTTGTTCTTTCAGTTTGTAAAGAGTTTGGTTTCGTAAAGAGTACTATAATACAAACAACTTCATTACTTTTCGTAATGCTAGCACAGAGTATAAAAAATACAGACCAAATTAAATTATTAAGAATAATTTTAAATTAAATTTGATTAGAGTCTGGTTAGTTTCTTTAATGTTTAGTTAGGCGGTGACCACTTATTATCAGGTGGCCAGTCTGAATATTCGTGAGCCCATCACAGTCTTTAAAAAAAAATTGCATGTTATCTGAGTGAGAGCATAGCCTCGGGTTTCGTAGTGCAACACATGCAGTGGAAATAACTCTCACCCAGTAATAGAACGGCACATCTACGTTTGTCATATTTTACAGAAACGAATTTCAAAAATTTTATAAAAATGTTTAAATTTAATTTATGGGTTCCTTTTACGTTTTTTACACATTGTACGGGTTTGGTTACTAGTATAAACATTAATACATATTTACCACTATGTTGATTATGCACTTTTAAACACCTATAGGTACCCTATAAGAGTAAACTCAATTTCGCATTTTTTGGAGATATTACATACTGGGTGAGCGATAAGTTTAAAGGTGGATGGAGTACCAGATTTTGATATTTTCGAACATAAGGAAAATCCTATTAGTATTAAATGTATAAATGAGGATGTTTTCACGCAAAAACTATTAAACGGATTTTCATGAAATTTAGCACAATGATTATGATCTGATGATGTCATAGGGTACTTATTATCCCCGAAAACGAAGACAAATACGCGGACAGAAAGCTAATCATCTTACTAATAATATAAAGAGGAAAGATTTGATTGTTTGTTTGCATTGAATAGGCTCCGAAACTACTGAACCGATTTGAAAAACTATTTCACTGCTGGGAAGCTACACTATCCCCGGGTGACAAAGGGTATATTATATTTTCAAAAAAATTAGGGATCCTTAATAAAACTCCGATAATGTATCCGAAGGTGTAAAAAAATAAGAAAACCGAAACAAAGCGAGGGCGGTTACTCGTATTATATATCCATACTAATATTATAAATGCGAAAGTGTGTTTGTTTGTTTGTTTGTTTGTTTGTTTGTCCGTCTTTCACGTCGTAACGGTGCGATGTTATGGTAAGATTTTTTTGTCCGGAAATAGGTAGGAGGCTGGAGAGTAACGTAGGCTACTTTTTACCGCAGTAAAACAACTCATTCCTATGGAAAGATCCATTATGATGCGTACTAGCTATTATCCGCGGCTTCGCCCGAGTGTTCAAAGGGAATTAACAATGAGTTGTTTAACATGCATGACTCTTTCCTAGATATAATAACATAATAATTAATAATAATCCATACTAATATTATAAATACGAAAGTGTGTTTGTTTGTTTGTTTGTCCGTCTTTCACGTCGTAACGGAGCGATGTTATGGTATGATTTTTTGTGTGGAGACAGGTAGGAGGCTGGAGAGTAACGTAGGCTACTTTTTACTGCAGTAAATAACTCATTTACATGGAAAGATCCATTTTGATGCGTATTTGTCCATACTTCTATACTTCCATATCCTTATAACATAAAATAATAATAATTCATAAAGTAACAGAAATAAATCACGCATGTTAAAAAACTCATTGTTACTTCCCTTTGAACACGCGGGCGAAGCCGCGGGTAATAGCTAGTATATGTATAAGGAGTCATTTAATCACCACAGACGGCGTGGAAAGCATTTGTAAGAGCACACTGTATTGAGTACAGTATACATATTACACATCAAGACGTTAGCAGAGTCGGTAATTCTGTTATGTCGCGTGAATTGGACGCTAAATATTTTGTTCGCATCGTATCAACTTTCCGAGCTAATATCACGACAAAAATTGACAGAGTAATATTCACACAGAGCATATTTATACGCAGCTGTACAAGCCACATTTTTTATGTAAATGAATGTTAAATATAAAGAATTCTATGAAGAAATAGCTGAAATTTTCAGGTTCATTGTTATTTTATGTATATATACATAAAATAACAATGATGATGAATATAAAGAATTCTATGAAGAAATAGCTGAAATTTTCAGGTTCATTGTTATTTTATGTATATATACATAAAATAACAATGAACCTGAAAATTTCAGCTATTTCTTCATAGAATTCTTTATATTTAACATTCATTTGAAAGTTTCAGCTATATATATATCTATATATATATATCTATCCCGTCTGTCCACCTAATGATGTGGCCTGCCCATTGTCCCTTCAGCCAGCTGACTTTATGAACTACATATATGTCGGTAACATTGATTGCCTACGGACTTCATCGTTACGAATCTTATTTCGTAGCGAAGTACCTGGCATAACTCTTTCCATAGCGCGCTGAGTGACTTTGAGTCTTTGAATGAAGACGACGTCTCGAATCCATAAGTCAATTGGATCCATAATTTCCAGCAAACAGTTAAAAACCATCTCGACAGTCAAGGCTTTCGATTACAAAAAACGCTTTTAAAATCCATTCATGTGTGTATTTATTAGATAGCGATACAAAATTTCTTACTTTTTAAATCATGGTATATACTGTCTGTTAGTACTCACAATTTAAAAGTAAACTTACCTTAATACTTGCAAAAACCCAAAAACACTCAATAAATTCGAAGTAGGTATCTGTCGTAACATTGCACTGTGCTAAAAGTTCCAGCGTCTTAAAATCAATTTACGTGCGGGCGGCTACGCGGCTCAAAGAAAGAATTTCTCATAAGACGACCCGGTTGAGGACACGTGCCCTGCCCGGCTAGCCGGCTCCCGGCACCCGGCACCCGGTTCCCGCTACCCGGATACCCGGCTACAGCAATAACGTAGCCTTTGTACGTTGTTTAGGGTTTAGCTTTTTGCACTGTTCAACTTTGAAAAGTGATTAAAATTCGGCTTTGAAAAATGACAACGCTGATCGTATATTATTTTTATAGGCTCTTTATATGAGCATGCATTTAGAAGGGTTAGAGTTAGCGTAGATATTTAATTAAATCGAAAAGTTAATGTGATATGGGAGTCTTTTTACACTATAATCGAGAAGCTATAATGTTGGATGCTGATAAAATCTATATGAGAAACCTTTGGGACATCCATGGCTCGTCATGAAGTCTTTAGTATGCGTCATAGAACTCATAGCACCAAAACGATTACGAACTTTACTGTACTGATTACGAACGAATGTAAAAAAAAGTTGACATAACAATAGGTAGGTACAACTTATAGGTAACTAACACTGCTTAACAATCACTAGCATAATACAAGCGAGTTAACTTCAAGAACGTATCATCATTCAGAAGATGTTCAAACCAATATTTCAGAGAAAGAATTTGCAATAAAATCGCCAAAGCCCCGCCTACACACATACATACGTACTATTGGCGAGCGTGTGTCGGAAAAATGGGGGAAATCGGCGGAAACAGAGTATAGAAAGAGTTGGGAGGAGTTTCGCTTGTAAGATACGAGTAATATGTGTGCGTCTTGGGTAGTGTGGGGCCAATTGATTACTTGAAATAGTTTGCAATAAAAAGAACTTGATATCGTTATAATGATAGTTCAGACCGTATTGATCGAGATAACGGTATCAAATATAAAAATCATAAATACCCGTTGCCTTTAAAATAGGTTTATCACGTACCTACTTCAAATCGTAAGCATTAATTCGTTATCAATGTAGGTAAATGATTGTCATTTGCATCTTAAAGGTTATCATTATCAATTTAAATTTTAAACGGTCAAAGCTCAGAATACAACTGAGGGTCAGAGCTTAGTTAGCGATCGACCAACTTTGGACGGTTAAAGGTAAAAAATGTATTTTAATATATTTTGGATACCATTGCGGAAAGTGTTATAATTTTTTGTCTTAACGCGAGTGATTGCGATGTGACAAAATCAATGCGAAAAAATATATCACACATACAAATCACATCAAAATATGCTTCGAAAGATTCCAAAGCAACCAACCAGTCTTGTCTTTCAGCATAATCTTTCTAGGTACTATCACAATGAAGTGTTTTACCAATCTGCACTGAAGCAGCATGGTGGATTAATTCCAGACTTCCTCAATTATAAAGGCACGTTAAGCCACCAGTCCCGGTTATAATCGCTAGCTGTTAAGGCCTATAGGAGTATACCTGTAAACCCTCCATCAGAGTGTGGCTCTGAGTGGAGCCAGCTCAGGTGGAGGTGACAGATAAATATCAAGGCCTCATGCATGAGAAACCCGTGCCCTTCATTGGACCGTTAATGAGTTAAAGCTAAGCAGCTGTACTAGATAAGGCATGCCTTGATACCGAAACAAGATAAGGCAAGCAAATTTTATGCTACTCTACTCTAAACTTCAGTAGAGCACGAGGTAACACTCACGAATGCAGCTGTGATTACATTGAAACCGCAATCTTGAAAGGAATCCAGCTGATTAAAACCTTTGCAAAGCGCAACAAAAACAAAGTAAAATTTGTACTATAAACTGGTTCCGTACGTAATCATAAAGTTATTTTGTCTATCAGAACGAGCGATGTATCGATTTTAAGGTTCGACCACAAGGATCCTCTGGCCTGATCCACCAAGGGATCGCCGTGATATCATCTATTCGTCAGGATCCCCAGCAAATTAAAAGTGAGGAAAAACAGTATTTTATTACCTTAAAAAATATACAAAAAAAAAACAGTAGTAAACAGTAGTAACAGTACTGTTTTTTAATTTCTTTATAATCCTAGCTATGTTTCTTACTTTTTTTTTATTTTCATTTATAGGGTTCAGGCTCCGATAGCAATATGAATCAATAAACCTTACACACTCACACCCCTGTACTAGACGCTGCGTCGGTGGTAGCACCGAGAACTATTCATCCGTCATATAAAAGTCTACACCAGCCTGGAATCGAACACGGGACTTAGATTGGTAGGCAGGATCACTAACAAATTGACTACAAGACTTGTTTGGTGTACAAATAAAGCGATAGTTAATTCTAATGAGCCTACTTAAAATTATGTCAAAGTTAATTCCGGACTTTCTACGCTTGAGACTTTATTCAAATCACGGCTATCACTCATTCGATTACCGTCGCGGAACCCTAAACCGGCAAGCATGGCATGCAACGCCCTTCTTGTAACATTCCGCACGATAACAAATTTCACCAACGAACTGCAAACTAAAAAGGCCAGTCTTAGGCACTATGCACGATGCACAAAATCATCAAGGGAGTTAAATAGGGCGAATAATGAATTGATTTTCTTAATTTGATTTTGATAATAATATGTAATCTATACTAATATTAAGAGGAAAGATTTGATTGTGTGTTTGCATTGAATAGGCTCCGAAACGACTGAACCAATTTGAAAAATTCTTTCACTGTTGGGAAGCTACACTATCCCCTGGTGACATAGGCTATATTATATTTTCAAAAAATTAGGGATCCTTAATAAAACTCCAATGATGTAATCCAAGGTGTAAAAAAATAAGGAAACCAAAGCAAAGCGAGGGCGGTTACTCGTGTTATATAATATGAATATAATATTTAATGTTAACATTATTATAAAGATTATCATTGTGTCATTTCAATCATGTATTATGCTCGTCCGTTCCACATGCTGTCATTAAGTGTAATGAAAGACTGCACACTGCACATGGAAATAAAAAAGACGCGCATCTTTACTTTACGTCAACATCCATACGTCTATTGCACACCAAGTCACCCCGCCTCCTGTGTACACAGCCTTACTTGCAAAGCATGAATGAGCCGTGTCAGACTATCGCAATATTGCAAAACTTTGCATAAGAACTTTTTTATAAATGGCCGCCGAGGCCAACGTCTTTTGTTCACCGACACTCCTTTTCAAGACGTTATTTACATGAAAGTTATAAATTCTACAGTTTATTGACTTCACCACCCTACTTGTGTTTAAGTCTAAACCTGACGTCGTCTATTTATGGCTTTATCGCGCCTCCCATTAAAGAGAGCTTTTGAAAATTTGTATAAGTTACGTCAAGTTTTATTGCAGTAAATTTCACTCAAGCAACTTTATGGGAGAGAATATAATATTTTAATTGCAACGTTAAAAGACTCGCTAAAGTTTTACAGCGAATGTAATTTGTCGTTGAAGTACATGGGAGTTAGTTGCTTCAGTAAGAAACTGACCGACTGTATGTATTTATTCTTATTGTCCTACTTTTCAGAATGAGTTAACCTAAGAATTACCAGAAACATTTTATTTTCCGTGTATAAGGAAATATCCATAAATTATATAAAATGAGACTTTAATTCTCTCTATCTTCGTTTTAACCCTTCTGAAGTACGTATTAGTTTTCGGAATAGGTAAAATAGGTAAATTATTAAAAAAAAGTGTAGATTATTCAATTCAAATCGCGACGTATTTTTCATCTTACAAATGGAAGCAATTTTGTAAAATCGTATGAGAATAAACTGATTCTATCGATTTATACCATCCTAATTCAATCTATTTCCGATCATTCCTTAGAGTTAGTCCCTTTCAAACATCAATCACACACAGAGTGGGTAGACTAGTTTCAATCCACTTAAACTAATCTAAATAAACATAAACAAGGGAAATCCAAGCCGCAAGAAAACCATTTGTATTCATGGTTGGGACCTTATTCGCTTATTTTTCCACCGCCTTCCCATTTTCATCTCTCTCAAATAAGTCTGCGTTATCTGAGCCAATTGTATTTAATGTTCAATCTATATACGTTGGGTTATGTACATACATTTCATTTACTCGATGTCTTCTATCTCCTTTTGGCACATTTGTTGTCCCTTTCTTTGGATTTCCAAGCGCCAAATCCTACTTATAACGTCTCTTGGCTCAGCTGAAATGGATTTTTTCTGCTCTATTCTTTCCAATTGGTTTTGATACTTTGTGTGACAATTTTTTGTGGGCTCCTAAAATAAATTGTATTGAGGAATGAGTGACTTATTTTATGTATTGATGCCACAAATTTTCCGAGAAAATAGCGACATAATGGACAATTGTTTTAGGACTTTTCCGGCAGCATCGCAATGACAGGTTTTAAGAAGTTTAACTAAAAGTAATACAAATCGATTATCAATGCAGGTAACGCTACGCAACGTAGGTAATTAGTATAATCGTGCATTGCAGTGATAATTTATTTGTAGGAAACGACGATGAAATACAAAACATTAGATTTAATTTACATATAACCACACTGTATTTAACTTGGTTTGTGCAACATATTAATTTCGACAAATTCGACTTAAATAGTTCAGTTTTATTAACAATAGATGGCACTGTAAAAAAAATAGTTTTTATTACTCTACAAGCATTATAGTAGTTAAAAGCTAATAAGCTTTATTAATTATTAGAAGTATTAAGTATTAGTAGACTCTACTCTAACACATAGGTACAAATTCCATACAAATTTACAACAGATTATAATGACAAAAATGCGTCTATACAACTTTCAATAACCAACACTGAAATATGTCTGTATAATCCATCAACTGTTGTTAGCCGTGTTTTGTAATTTGAACCCTAAAACGAATGTAGCACGTTTTGGCTAAATGCCAACATTAAATTTATTCGGGCCTCTCCTTCCTGAAACACCGATACCGAAAACGTGCAATATAACTTACCGAATACAACGGACAGACAACTAAACAAGCTAAAGCTAACCAAGATAATAGATGGCTGCTAATGGCAAAAATTTCTTGAGCACTTCCGTGCTGAAGGCAGGTAAAAACCTCAGTCATTAGGCGATCGACTGTTATCTTTAAATAGCAGTCTTTAAGCCACGTTTGAGGCCTTCATCATAATATCACAAACACTAAATATAACCAAGCTTACCACAATAGATCAGTGAAAACCGCATACAAATCCGTTAATTTAAAGTAGGTAAATTAGTTGGACCAAACACAAGGAAAAACCAGCAAACAGACAAAAACTCTAACAAACATCGTAATGATTTATTGATTTGCGGAAAATTCATCGAAAACATTTCATCGAATTACATTTCATCGAATGACAATTTCATCGAATTACCTACTAATACATTTTCTCAAATATCTTTCATGTAAATTATATCTTTAATAATATTTACATTTAGGTAGGTAAAGACATTATTCAGTTACAATTTTGTCATTTAATATGATGATAATGGATATTGGTATAATATGATCATCATGATGATGTTAATTATAAATAGATATAAAGACATCAAATAAGTATCAAAGAGTCTTAATCCTCGTATCAACAGTAGAAACGCCACGGTACGCACAGAGGGATATTTCTTTATATTCAGCAACAAAACCACTCCTGGGAAATATACGTCTCGCTTGCGCATCGCTCCCGGCTTCGCTCGCTCTTATTACGATGATCTAATGAGCAATGACAGCTGACAGATTGATGCTTTATTATGTTGATATTACACGGTACAAATGGATTCACTTTACGTGAAAGGCGAAATTGTAAGGTTTAAATGTTGAATGATTCACTTTTATGTCCAAGTTATTGAATTGTATTTTTTTGTCTATGCAGAAGTGAGTGCTTTCATATGAAGACCATGCCGAACCACCGTGCAAAGGGCAGGACCCTTTGTGTGTTGTCTATGGCACACGTCAATGGTCATGTGCAGTTTGTAAATATCGTTTTCTAATGTTTGCCCTCGTTTTTATTTAATACCTACATTCCAGTCTGCTGAGTTACCGGTTCCGGGTGCGAATGAAGCTAAGGATAATGGCAGAAATATGTTCATTCTCGGGTTTTTATGATTTGTCATTTGTTTTTGTTAATGGCAGTCGCAACAAGGAATCCTAAATAAAAGTAAAAATCTAGTGACACTTCATAATTAAATTGGGTATTAAATGTACTACTATTACTACTAAATGACCAGTTATTACACTTAAATATAGACTTATGCAGATTCTTACAATTGGCTATTAGACAATTTTTGGAAAAAAATTTAAAAATTTTCGTAGTTTTATTTTATACCTCTTACAATATTTATTTTTCTCATAAAAGTGTTATTTAGTAGGAAAAAAATAACTTTTAATCCATTAATTTTAAATTCGCGCGAAAAGAGTCCGCCATCTGTCACTTGCTGGTTGTGACGTCACATTTTAATTAACAAAAGTTTACGCTCGTTTCTAAATGCCCTCAACGTCGAAAGCAGTGGTTACAATTAGCACGTCGAGACCCAGAGTTAACATCTGTTAAATCAGCAATATTCTTTTGTGAGGACCACTTTGATGTAAGTATTTAGAAGAAATCAACTTAGCCTCTGATTTACTAAAAAAACAAATTAAACCTAACCTAATATTGTTCATAAACATAACCTATAAGTAATTTAAAATCATTAGTAATATGGTGTCGTTAAGGGGACGTTGAGGATAACTTACAAAAAAATCCCCCTGTGACCACTTAGCAAGACTGACCAATTTTACTTTATTAATTTCAGTACTTACAAGGAGGTTTTTGCATTCCGAAACTCGGTAGAGCAAAAGTCAGGGTTACACGCAAAGAAATTTGCGACCATAAATGAATCAACTTGAGGCAAATTCGCACTGTCAGCTTTTGTATAGCCTGACTCCATTTTACAAAACCTCTCAAAAGCAGAAATCAAAATATATCTTATTAATTTTCTCAGTAAATTGCACAGTGCACACGATATAGTTAGTAGTACACGACGCTTTTTTTTTTGATTTGTGACGTCATAACATGCTCAATCATGGCCGCCCGCGTTTCGGTTCTCGTATCCACAGGTAAAAAAACTCAAATCAATTTTTCAAAAGTAAAAATATTTACAATTTATTTTCATGCAAGAAATGTATTGTATAATTATTGTTAACCATTATGCAACCATATTTAACACATTTCATATTTTACCGTGATAACTGTCAAATAGCCAATTACGACCTCACTTAGTGCAAATTCTGTGTAATGAAGTTTTAATGTCTATGGTCATAATATTACCGCGGGTATTCCCCAAGCATTGACCACCGCGAATCACACAATTATCTTGTTAGATATCAATCAATTGACTGGTGACTAATGATTCGGTTCTGATGAAGGCATTTCAATATCCGCTCTGTCGACTAGTCATGACATAGATTACCCCCAGTCATGATGATTCCGATGAAAATTAAAAGGTTGATTTAACGCACGCAATTGTTTCAAGTGTTGAGAATTACTTCTAATTAGCTAAGCATTAAACTTTGAGTTCAAAGCAACCTAAGATGCAAGAAACCAATGGAGGCCCCCATGGGGCCCAGGCTTGAGGCCAGGTCCTTCTTTCAGATCTGTGACGTCCTTTGTGTTGGAGGTTCCAGTATAATCTATTGTTCATGTTGATAGGGTTTTAGCTTTAATTTTCCAAGCACCATTCTACCGAAACAAGTATAAAATGTACATTTACGTGTTTCGATTCAAGTTTGAGAGGAAGTTCAAAAGCAAATTAAATATTTTTCTTTGGTATCACCGCCACGAACTCTTCTGATAAATATTTCCGCCAAAACTACCCCTCAAATAATATCTAAATGTACCTAAATGAAATCCCAACCATTTCTATAGCTTTTCGTGGCAAGTTAATTCTGGAGTCGTTTTTTGCAAACAACTCCTATCTAATCATAATCCTAATCATTATACATAATTATTATGATTAAAGATACGCGAACTTCTGGTTGTTTGTGATGTATTAATATAACTTATTATATGGAATTGTATTGCATCTAAAGCCACTTCAAGGCTTGTAGGGTCCTAGGAATTTATTTTTTAGGGTTCCGAAGTGAAATCGGAAACCTTATATTTTCGTCATGTACATCCGTCTGTCCGAAGCAAAGCGCTGAGACTCTTAGTGCTAGAAAGCTGTAATTTGGCATGGTTATACATATTTATTAAAACTCTGGAATCGTAGAATAAAATATTGAAAATCATTTATTTCAGGGTACCTCCCCTACAAGTAACGTGAGGATGATTTTTTTATTCGTCGCTTGCCCTATAATGTGACCCCCGTTCGTTTGCGAAATATTTGGCTTTAAATATAAAGTAATAATTTTGGTAAGAGTCAAGTGGCTAAACGGTTGGAGTTGGACAAGTGAAAAAATTCTCAAAAATAAGCTTATAATATGATAAATTTACAAGGAAAACTATCACGGCTTTGTTAGCATAGTTAATGAGTAAGTTAATAAATTAGTTAATTAGTAATAGTCGATAAACTTACTACTTCGGAATCCTAACATTGCGCGTGGCCTGACACGCACTTGTCCGGTTTTTATTTTTGTCAAGTTTACGCTTGATTGTAATTTTACCTGTTAAGTGTCGAGGAAATTCAAGATTATAAGGTAAAAAAAGGCTATTTATTCACTCTCCTGTAGGATCTCTCCTAATTAGGTAGATTGTTTTCCTATTTGAGTGTGAAATCAGATAATCCTGAGAGTAATTTAACACCAAATTAACTGCAAGCCGGCTAGATAATATCTCCACATCAATACAATTTAGTCTCAGTAGAAAAACGCGACGCTTCTTCATTGTTAACGAAGAATTAATATAGTGACAAATTTTAATAGACGTACGTTAGCAACCTACGAATGAATGGTCTTATAATCCCATTGTATGTTAATGGGATGCTTAAGTCTTTTAAGGCAAATTTTAATTTGTTGAAGCAGACGCTAGTAGGCTGAAATTGGTTTTAAAGCACCTACATACATTGTCGATCACAGGTACTTCTACCCTTAATGTGTTGGAAGACCTATAAACTCCCAGAAATGGCATTCGCAATAAAATAGTTTTGCTACATTACCTGTAACGATTATGACTGCCAATGATTATAAATTAAAGTTTATAGTCTTTTGATGGCTAGCCTTTTTATATTGCTTTAATAAGTATTTCTAGGCACTTTTATTCAGCTCGGTGGCTAATCGCTTTTTAAATAGTGCCTACTATTTTTATTTTGAAATTATAATACCCAATAATATACATAATGTTATTATATGCCATACATAATATACCTAATGTAAGTACGAATGGATCATAATGGAAACTTCGTAACTATACAAGTATTTTGCAAATAAAATATTCAACAGTATAAGAGACATCCGTAACTCGAGGACAAACATTTATTAAATATTTATTTATACGTAAAATTTGTGGAAACTTGAGTAAATATTAAAAGTAGTGTATTTAATTTAACAAATAGTAATAATGTTATTATTAAATGCCTGACGCGTGAATCAAACACGGGAACTCTCTCAGGCGAAGGCAGGTTCACTACAACTGGGCTAGAGGGTCAAATTACTTGCAATGAATCTCTATTATCTTCCGCAAGGCTTGAAATACCGTTAATTTCCAATATCCTATAAAGTTACGTACATAAGAACGTGAGTACGCATAACTACGAACAATCGTCCAGTTCTAAACCTTCGTTCACATTGTACACACAATTAATAACTTATTTCCTTTCCTTTCTTGAAATTACTGTTTTTTTAACTTTATCCAATTTAAAGCTATAATATGTATAATTAATTGTATGGCAATGCATGTAATTTGGATCGAATTAATAGTAAAAATTAATACTCTTTAGTATAGTAGTAGTAGTAGATATAGTTCTAGTCTCTAGTCTCCACTCGTCTCTAGTCTCCACTCGTCTCTAGTCTCCACTGGACAGTTTCGTTTCATAAAATTTCAAGTCACCCCCGTACTAAAGAAGTTTTCACTTCAAAAATTATGTTAAATTAAATAAACATTTATTATATTTTCTCTACATGGTCACTTTTACACTAATCTAGACGCGGCTTTACCCATCTATAATTATCTAAGCAGCAATAATACTCCGGAGCGGTTTAAAGGCGTTAATTGACTTTGAAGTGTGACCTTTCTCCTGACCTTTGCGGAAACAGTTGGTAACCGGGCTTAGGGCAGAGGCTTAAAATAGCTAACCGCACACAAACCACGGACCACGGCTAGGAACGACGCTTTTGAATACTTTAGGCGTTTCGTTCCATTGTTTGTTTAGCATATTTTTTGGAACGATTTTTTTACCCCCGTCGCAAGAAGGGGTGTTATAAGTTTGACGTGTCTGTATCTGTAATTATCTGTCTGTATCCTAAACAAATGAACCGATTTTCATGCGGTTTTTTTTGTTTGAAATCTGACGTGTTCGAAATGGTTTTTAATAGTTATGTTTTTGTCGAGGATTTTTGAAATTTATTAGAAAAATAAATGACACATGTGACATGATTTTGAATTTAAATTTGAAATCCCATCTAATTTAATTATTCACACTTCTGCGTTGAAATTAGGTATTGTAATTTGAGAGCAACCATAAGTTCTTTTTTCCTCAAAAATTTGGTAAGTGGAGATATGGTCCATCACCATTGTGAGCGCACTAACTTAGTTAAGTCTGTTCAATATTTTCGTGACATCCTCGTTTTCATCACATTTTATTTTGATTTTTAACCGACTTCAAAAAAGGAGGAGGTTCTCAATTCGACTGTCTTTTTTTTATGTTTGTTACCTCAGAACTTTGGACTGGGCGAACTGATTTTGATGATTCTTGTTTTAATCGAAAGCTGGTGGCTGTCATGTGGTCCCACATAAATTTTATTGAGATCTGACAATGACATCCATGAGAAAACCACATACCTAAGTCGTAAATTTGTGTTAAGATGTGCGCGACAAATTGACGAATAACTCAATATCACGCCAACCGATTTCGATGATTCTTTTTTTAATCGAAAGCAGTCGCTTGTCATGTGGTCTCACATAAATTTGAACGAGATCTGACAACTATGTAGTTTTTGAGACTTTGAAGTCGGTTATTTTTTGTTAGTAAAATTTAGATTATTATATTTCGTCTTTACAAGTCAAACTCAAACTGAAACACGAGTTGCAGTGTACAGGTAGTTCCTATTAGCCACGCAAATTAAGCATAGTATAGGAAGATTAAGGTTAGGTATACGCTTTTACTACTTACTAGATTAGTAACATCACACATTCGATTTGTTTATAATTAGTAACCAACCTTTACGTTGGAAAACTTAATGTTTTTATCTGGCGTTTTATAAACTTTTCGTCTTTATCCTAACGCCTAGTTAAACTTTCTTCGTTACACTCTATCTATCGGTGTAAACCGCATAAAAATACGTGCACTAATTTTTGAGACTATTCCGTTCAAAAACCCACAGACTTTATTTATACAGAACTTTGTAGTGCTAGAAAACATGGAGAGTTCCTAACGCCAATAAAATGTCTGGGTAGCTACCAGCTAGCTAAAATGTTTATATTTGTCGGAATTTGTCGCGTCGCCAACACTTTTTCTCTCATTTCATTTAAATTTCATTTACAGACTGAGGGCGGACCCAACTCGTTCGAATTGCAGCTTTGAATTATTGGTAGGGTAAACTGGGGTCACCATCGGTTTGCTTGAACGCATAGTTTATTACTTTTTTTAATGAAAAACTGGTAAAATCTAAAAATAGTATCTGATTTTTATGAATGTTTTCTATTAGGCTCTCGATACCGTAATTGAAATATTTTTAAGTTTATATTTTTTCTAGAAATAATACTCAAAGGACTATTTTTTATACGAGAGATTCGAAACACATAAATTAAAGCGTGAAAAATATGAAAATCTTGTAGCAATATTGTTTTATCTGTAAATAAAGTCACTTGATTTTCTTCTTTAAATAACGCTTACAATACAATTAGGACATAATTATTTTGAATGAAATAAAGTTGAAATATTAAAATTTTACAAAAATACTGGTCACCCTACAACAGACTGTAAATACTCCTCAAATGAATATTATCGTCACTGTCGTCGTCTTCAACTTTCTTAGTATTAGGTTTTCCTCGGCCTTCAGTCAATTTTACTAAATTTCCAGTAAATACACAACGAAATATTATTTTTTTCGATTTGCGAATAAAATATTCATAACCTATACCTTACCCAAACGTTAACAACTCAGGTATAATTAAAACTTCTCATAAGTTACGAATTTAGTGACAAAATTACTCGAAACATAGATAAAGAGATTTATTAATTATTAATATTGTTATTGGGCATTGGAACTCCTAACACCCCAACTCAGAGCCACTAACGGTTACTTAAATCACTTCTTAGTAAAGAATCATCACACAAATTATGTACTAAGGAGCGATTTAAGTAACCGTTAGTGACTCTGAGTTGGAGCGTTAGTTACCTTAAGTTAACTATTCAATTACTTTATTATGATTAAACATAAATTGAAGGGACGTAGTAAATTGTTCGATATACTGATATTTTACTAAGATTCCCTAGTTTAATGAAGATTCCTGTATTTCGCAATGCCGTTAAAAACCCATTTTGAGAGCAAGTGCGCTCATAAGAGAAATGTAAAAGTTGAGCTAAGTGTTTGGTCGCCTAGTCTGAGCAAGTTCAGCAAGTATTGATTTCAGAACGCCGCACCAGAAAAATATGCTTACATCACAGAGTCTTTGTCGCCGAGTAGGAAGAATATGAAGGCTAACGTAGACTGGAAACGGACTTTTATTTAGATTAAATTTTATTTAACATTTAAACTAAGTAAGAGTATAACGTATGAATGGAATTTAAATTATTTGAATACATTATATCAACAATAATCCTAATCATATTTTTAAGAGTTACAGAAGTTACTTTACAGGAATCAACATAGTATTTAAGTCTTCTAGGTAGAAGGTATACCTAATGGCATACTCTGTACATATTTAGTATCTATCTCCTACAAGGAAATATGCATTCACAAGAAATAAAATTAGCAAAAAACATTAATTAGCCACAACACATGATTTTCATGTAATCGAGACGGTGCATATTCAGTGTATTTGATGCAACGGAAACGTAATTAAACGTACTTTTTATTATTAGCGTTAGAAATAAGACACATTGTAGTATAGAATTGTCAACGTGAAAATTGTTTTCATTTCAAACGCAAAGTTTTTTAACTTTCAAAATAATATAATACTTAAATCCCAATTAGATTTAAACATCTGCCAACTAATTAACTCAAGAATAAGAAATGCTAGTAGTCGCATTTGATACAAAAACAATTAACAACTCTGACAACACGATGTTAATGATAGAATAGAATGAATAAAAAAATACGAATTTATAGTGCAGTTAAATAATTACGACGAAGATGTTAACTGTCGTATATCCTCAATACATTTGCTTTGTTGCGACTGCTTTAGACATCACTAATTTGATACGCTTAATCTGTTTGAAATAATTAGCTAGTTTTTAAAAGAATACGTTTGTTTTAAAATTTATGACATAATGGGTTTTCCTTGTCAAAGACTATGTTTATCACTCGACTTGTCCATAACTAAGTCTTTTAAGTGTTTTTATGTATCAATAACTATTGTGAAGGGTGAGTACCTATTGTCATTAAACTATTAATACTAGGGCTCGAACCGCGACTTTGCCCGCGTTTACGGGATATTTACTACCCTGTATCCAGATCACAGTTTACCTGTGTACAACACAGTCACAGACATCCATAAAATCTATTTTATATTCTTGCATGAATAATACTATTACCTATTACTATTTTATTGGACTAATTCAGCTTTAGAAAATATTGCTATTTACAGAAGAAGATTTATTTATGATAATATAAGAACATAATAAACACGTACATGCTTCATAAGGCGAAGTCAGGTATCCGGACTTGTAAAATTTATGGTCGTATAGTAAACATAAAAGTCGTTTAGATTGAACCGAACAACGTTTTATGATCGAGAGGCCTTAATAATCATTTAATTACGGTAATATCGAACAATAATACAAGTGTAATAAATATTTTATTAGCTCTAAAGATATTGAGATTCTGATATTTATTATGAGAATAGCTCTCTCCATACTTACTAAACCCAAAATCTATCAGGGTTTGCGAAAAAGAGATGTCACGGTGGGTTAGAGTGAGAAGGAACGCGTAATCCACTTATACGTCACGGTCGGGTTGCCCTCATATATTTTTTTTAAAGAAATTTCGGGATACCATTAATGCATATTAAGCCGGGTCCAGGGATATTTGGAAGCTGAGGGGTTTAACTAGCTATTTCCCGTGAGTTTGGGTGCCTGTAAAAATAAAGTTATTTTTCAGACAAAAAGTGAACTATATTGAGAAGTCTACTTGTACTGTCCAATCTAGTGGAACTATTTATTTTTTAATAAACATTTTTTGTCTGTCTCTATAAATATCTTGGGAGATAAGGAAAATATTTAATAAAAAAACGTGCATACATAAATCAAAACCTTCTAGTAATCATTATTGAAGCAACATGTCGAAGTTCGAAACCTTCACTATGGTCAGTTCATTTTAGAATACAGGGTCTATACTAGAACTCTAGAATAAACAGATTCTAAGGTTAATTTTAGCTTATTTCTATTTCAATTTATTGATCAATTAAAATGTTATTGATTAATTAAATTAACTGATTTATTCAATTCAAACAGTAAAGTTCAGTAAATTGTTTCCAATTTTATTATTCTGACATAATCTAAGGTCTGTATTAATAAACTCTCTCTATACATGAGCGCGATTTTAGATCTTATCAACGAATTTTTTCACATGATTTGAAATATTTCAGCATCTCAAACCGAATCTTGATATCGCAAAAATCTTAATATCGGTTTATTATTACGGACCGAACAGACAAACAGACTAACTTTACATATTATAATATGTGTGTAAGAAGCTAAAATCGGGTGATTGAAATGAAATTTTCTGCCATGTGGATTTAAGGGATAACGAAGGTCCTGTACACTCGCTACCCGTAAGGACATGACCCTTCCCTTCGCAGGCCAGATTATTGTTTCGAGTACTTTTATTATTAATAATGGCCGCTATTTCTTTTTATTTATGCGACTTCCTTTTTACCTTTTTATGTTTACCTTTTACGTCAAATTGCAATTGAATACGTACTCGTTTTATGAATATCAAATAATGATTTCTAATTGAGACGCCATAGCTTGTACCTATGTTTTAGTAAGAATAGTTAAGTGGAATAATACATTTACTGTCAATGCTATCTTGTATCTTGGAACTACGAGTAGTAACATCATTTATTTACTTATTCCATACTGGTGCTATGCTCGCCGCTTTGTCCGTGTTCGTAAACTACTGAACAGATTTTCATGAAATTTAAAACACACATAGACCAGAATAAGTTATAGAATTCTTTTTATCCTGGAAAATGCGAGCAAAGCCGTCGGTTGAGCGCTAATTAGTGATAAACAATTATACCTCTCGTCATTAATTTTAAGTTTTGTTTTATTATTGTGTTAAAACTGTAAGTTAGTAAAACATTGTAGTGAGAGTTGGTGAAGCCATGACAGTACAATGCAAAGTGTAGGTCAAATAGCACAGCAGATGTTTTTAAGTTCCAAGCTTCCAAGTCTGCTAAATATTAAAACTAATTGGCAATTGAAAATGGAAATAACGACAAAACTCTCGACCCGACCAGCGCCGGTTGAAAGGCGACGAAGTCTCTGTTAACTAGCGAAATATCACTCTAAAAATAAAAAGGTTAAAATTTTAAAACTCAAAAGTAGGTTATGAATGGAAGTTTCTAATTAAAAATTTAAAGTAAACTGCTTGTTAGCGATTAATTTTTTTGTATATACTTGTTTTTATTATTAAAATAATTTTCCTAGTGCCTCTAAGTTCAGGCTTGAAAATTCAGGCTGAAATTTATGTGATAGAAATAAGTTTTTTTCGTGTTCTGATTATTTGTTATATTCCATTCGTGCATATGGATACCACCAACGCTGCCCCCGATAATTAAAAAGACGTATCTAACAAAAAGTAAAAACGGAGAAATAAATGTTTTAACGAATGAAACGGGAAATCGTTAGCTGTCTTCGAGTGAATTAAAATATTTACATACTGGAAGTTGACAATAATGCCCACTAATAAAGGCTTTAACTTGGTTTAGTAATAATATGAATTTATTAAATTATTATAATAAAAATAATGAAAAAACAGATTCATCTTAGCATAAAAAATGAAGAAAAATATTACATACTTAATTGAATAGACGTAAATGGCTAGATGCGTCCTTTAAATTTCAAACGCTTTTGGCTGTACTTTTCTTCTAAGTATTTAGTTTATCTATCTAGTATATGGTTTTAACAGAAATGGGCGCATATAGGTATATCCGCCTTTTTTCTTAAAAATTAGAAAGTATGTAGATAACCCTTGGCTTAGATAAAATGGTTTTAAAATTATTTTATAATCCTTTTATCTAAGGTAGTATATCTGAAATAGTACAGTAGGTTCGTGGTTATCTTATAAGCCATATATTAAGTATCATATTGTATTTTTTTATTCAACGTAAAGTATTAAGATGCAAAAAGCAAATGCGCCTATGCTAAAATAATTTTACGAAGAAAATAGGGCGCAAGTGGTCAGATGTGGCTTTTATTTCTTAATTCTTTATTCTTTTATTTCTTAATCTAGAGTATGAATCTGATTAAAATATCTGAAGAAATCAAAACAATACTTAACCCAATAATCAATAGCAATATCAATAATAAGGTAACATCAAGAACTTGACGGGTATTGTTCCCTTAAATTAGGGTTGCCATCCGTCCTGTTTTCCCAGGACATGTCCTGGTTTTTGTAGTGTCCTGGGACGTCCTGGATAGTTTTTAAGCAGCGTCCTGGGTTTTTAAATTTTAAAATTCGCGCGCCTCTTGTAAAAATTTTTATGTTGAAATTCCGAGATTTCGCAATTTCGGAATCTCGGACAATTTTTCAGTTCCAGAACTGAGTGTTTCAATATCGTAACTCCGGTATTCATTGTTACTAAACAAAAAAGATATTTCGAGTGTTTACTTATTTCTGAACGCACCCACGAACCCAATTATCCAATTCTCTCTATCCCTTGATACCCCTAGCGCCACCATTATGACCTTTATAGATAGGCTGACTAAGAATTGTAATATTTGTATGAAATCAATTTTTTTGTCGTGTTCAAAAGCAGCATTTGATTCAGAAAGATTTAGTTGTAATCCGTAAATATTCAAAAATATGCTATGATGAACATAATCTGATGTAACTTTAATCAAATAATTTATTTTATTACACATCCATTCGTCCATCCACTCGCCTTTAGAGGTCAACTGCTGGACATAGGCCCCCTCTAACTTGCGCCACTATGACCGATCCTGAGCCTTCTGAGTCCAGCGGACGCCCACTGTTCTTCAGGCCGTTAGTTCATCTGGTCGGGAGGTGTCCTATACTTCGTTTTCCGAGACGTGGGTACCATTCGAGGACTTTTCTTCCCCAACGGTTATCGTTCCTTTGAGATATGTATGTGGCCAGACCATTGACAATTCAGCCGGTTTTGTTCTATAGAAATACAGAGCATAGCCCTCTCCATAGCATGTTGTGTGATTTTGAGCTTGTGGATTCGGACGACAGTAAAGCACCACGTCTCGGGAGCCTTATGTCATCACTGGCAACACACACTGCTCGAATACCTTCGACTTCAGGCACTGAGGTAATGTTTTGGACGACAAGATATGACGCAGTTTCCCGAACGCAGCCCGATTTGGATTCTATGAGTGACTTATTTCTCGAAGTTCGATTTACCCATTTATTAGGGTTCCGTAGCCAAATGGCAAAAAACGGAACCCTTATAGATTCGTCATGTCTGTCTGTCCGTCCGTCCGTATGTCACATCCACTTTTTTCCGAAACTATAGGAACTATACTGTTGAAACTTGGTAAGTAGTTTTATTCTGTGAACCGCATTAAGATTTTCACACAAAAATAGAAAAAAAAACAATAAATTTTGGGGGTTCCCCATACATAGAACTGAAACTCAAAAAAATTTTTTTTCATCAAACCCATACGTGTGGGGTATTTCTGAATAGGTCTTCAAAAATGATATTGAGGTTTCTAATATCATTTTTTTCTAAACTGAATAGTTTGCGCGAGAGATACTTCCAAAGTGGTAAAATGTGTGTCCCCCCCCCCCCCCGTAACTTCTAAAGTAAGAGAATGATAAAACTAAAAAAAATATATGATGTACCATGCAAACTTCCAACGAAAATTGGTTTGAACGAGATCTAGTTAGTAGTTTTTTTTAATACGTCATAAATCGTAAACCGCAATTTACCTCGATCAAAGTTACAACGAACTTCAAGAACTTTTATATTATGTTACTTGCTGCTACGGAACCCTTCATGGGCGAGTCCGACTCGCACTTGGCCACTTTTATCATATATCCCAGGTAAATGTATTTGTCTGTAACTTCGAGAGTAGCGCCGTTAACAATACAATACAATATGGGTTAACAATGCAATATGGGTATCAAATTAAAGAGATCTTCATAAGGTTTTCAAAAAAGTGTATCATAATATTATGTAGCTTTTTTCATAGAAGGCGTTTTTTTTAATTTTTAATTTCAACAACCAATATCGGAACTAATTCCGGAATTCCGGAATCTGGGGTTAATATCGTAAACCAATTCCGGTATTGAGAATAGTTCTGATATCAAATGGCCTAATTGCAACTCTATTACTGCGTCCTGTTTTTAAACTGAGTTGTCCTGGTTTTTCCGACTTCAAATCCTGGTTTTTTAAATTTGAGTTTGGCAACCCTACCTTAAATTATCCTGAAATTGTCATTACAGTTAGTGAAGTAGGCTTACAGGGGAAACCATGGTAAAAAAATGCGGCGAGTACACTACCTCACAGGTGGCGTGGAAATGTGTGCATATTATGTATAATGTGACTCTTAGAATCGCGATATCTCAGGAATGGTAACTCTTAGGAAAAAATCATGAGACCATTTTTGTAGAGAATTTTAAGATCTACAACTGTAGTTTGAGGTTTTTTTTTTGATAAATCTTACCCTTTTTGAGAAAAATCCAAAACACCTCAAATTTTGACCTTTGACCCCGAATAACTATTGTAGCACACATAGGATCGATGGGGATTTTTAAAACTTTATTTGTAATGGTAAACTCCAGCTCTCCACCAAAATTTGGCTGTGTGGGAATTATTGTTATTTCAAATGTTTATATTGACCGGACTATAGGGACAAATATGCGCCTTTTATATTACTGAACTAAAAAAAACTATAAAGTATAAGGACATTATCTACATAAATGCGACTTTTTAATTAAGTTTCACATAAATTCGTCTTTTCATCTTCAATCGGGTGTAAAAAAATGTATAGAAGCGCCCTATTTTATTGTGCTAAAACCGCACTGGAAGAAGTTAGAGAAATATTAAAAATACATGCAGATGCACCTTTTTTTTCTGATTCCGGCAATGTATATAACTCAAATCTGAAAAAAATGTTAGATACGTCTTTTTTACTATCGGGGGCAGAACGATATACATAATGTCATTTTTTTAGTGCAAATAGCCGACAAACGAGTTGACGATCCAACTGATGGATGGTAAGTGGTTATCGTCGCCCATGGACATCAGCAACACCAAGGTATCACTGATGCGTTGCCGGCCAAGAAAGAGAGAAGAAAAGGAAAATTAATCATTTAAGAAATCCTAATTAGAGTGTGAGCATGTAGGCGTTTATGTGTTTGAATCCTCGAATACTTGTCGTGTGAAGTTACGCCCCAACTCGGAGTCACTAACGAATACTTAAATCGCTCCTTAGTACAGAATTTGTATGGTGATTATTTACTAAGTTGCGATTAATGTAACCATTAGTGACTCTGGGTTGGGGCGTCAGACACAAATATATGAAATGACTCAACTCATCTTTTCATATCATTACTAACAGCACCTTAAACATCAAAGCACAGAGTATAATTACAGACATCACAAAAAGTTTCATTTAACTAGCTAAAAATATATTGGCCACAGTATAAAGCACAACAAAAGAAAATCACAGCCTAACAAAACTTTAGTGATTGTCACACTGATGCAATGTCAGGCATCGTTACTATCGTTAGTATTATAATATTAATATTAGGTAGAAATAGGCATTGTACCAGGAAATCCGTCAATATTCACGTATTGGTAGAGTACCTATTATTAAAGGAATATCTCACCTGTTATATTTTACTGTAGATCTGAAGAGTTAGTCAAATACCCAATGCTATTATGTATTTCCCAGGTGTTCTGGAATATATATTATATCTATATCAATCTCAATATCCAAATGTTATTGCTCTGCCTTTGAACCGGTAGTGGCAGGTCTGTCCATAACTGTTCCGGAGAAGTTCCGTGCTAAACTTTCATTCTTCTTTACTGTGCTAATCATGTTCTCTGGAGAATCTTGAAATAACGAAGCATCTCTTAAGTTCAGTTTAAGTTCTCTCCAGTTGTCATTTAATCAAGGACATTCGCACTTGATGTCATCGCGATACATTCTTTACGATCCCAGATGTCATGTTCTAACTTCTATGCTCTTCTACGATACACATAAACAGCACACTAACACATTGATCACGTTAACTTCACTTTGGCGGTTAACCGATCCGATCCAAACTCACTCACGAACTTGGCATGTTTGCAAACTGTCAACAAGTGTCTATACCTAGATTTAAGCGCCAATTTCCCTACGCTTTTCGTTATTCATTAAAAGGTCCCGGTATTGTAATTAAAGACAGAGCTTAAGCTAGCAGTCTACCCGCGACAGCGCACGAGTCAGCACTGGTGGGCTAAATGAGAAAGATTTCTCCTATTTCTTCCCATTCGAGAGAGAATATAAAACTCTTTTTCGCCTTTTTTTACTTCCAACTTCGTCTTAATATGCCACCCGCTCGGACCTTGGGCCACAGACCAAGGAAAGATTCAGAAGCGGATGCACAAGTACTGTATATTGCCTAGTTGTTGCCCGTGGTTTTGTCATTGTAAATTTTTGTCAATGTTCAACTTGTCAAGATCCGTTTGTATCATCATGATTCACTGACATAGTCAGCTGAAAATGTTGCAATGTGATTTTTAAATTTCTTCTCTCTTCAGCTCTTATTCTAATTATTTTAAACTCTCTTTTCGTACTTGTCAACAGAGGCATGTCAACGTCATCAGCATCATGATCGAGCTTAATTAAAAAAATGTTACCCAAAGAAAATATTTGTTACCTACAAACCTGTTTTCTCCAAAATCGCTCAAAACCTTACCATCGTTTTTCCATGGACCAATTCTACATATTCCTCAACCTTCACCGAGGGGTGGTTGTGTTAATCGCGGCCACCCCCGGTCTTCGTTAGTCTAGAATTAATTCGTTGATAAGACGCCGCGCCTCCCGGCAGTACTGTCTCGAGACTCCAGGGCTGCCCAAAATCGAAAAACTACGATATTAGAAAATAAGCATTTTTACTCGTAGTTTTGCACTTTTAATCAAATTAGTGATGCTGTGGTGTTGCTGATATTCACGACTATAGCCGCTTACCATCAGGTCAGGTGTACCATCCTTTGACAACGTAAGCGAAACATAACCTGGATTGCTGTTTTTTTTATTTCATCCATTTAAGCTTGAATCCAATTCAAGCAGAGTCTGCCTGTAATATAAAATGATATCAATGTGTTTTAGTTACAGTCCTGAGATGTCAATGACAAACTCACAGAGATCTTTATATACCTTCTTCTAATCTTAAGCAATATTCATTAAAAATTTTTTTTTTTTTTTTTTCACTTTATTTGGGTCAACCAACAGTACACGATAATATAATAATTCACGTATAAAGTACATAATTTTACCATATCGCTAACCAGCATCGATAACCACAGCTTACATAATACATAATTAAATAAAGGTGGTCACAACAAGGTAGGTAATTATAGTAAGATCTAAAATGAAGTGAGTCTAATTACATTTTGACTATTAAGTTATCAAATAAGTCAGTAAGATTTAAGATGAAGTGATTCTAATTACATTTTAACTTTTAAATTATCCAAAAAAAGTCTTTTAAACCTGCCAGGACATACTGCGAAAATATCTATATTGTTGAAATTTTTATTATAAGATTCCACTAAGCGATACAAAGGTGAACGTTTGCCAGCATTAGTGCGGCATCTTGTAGTAGCAAATAATTTAGTAAAGTTGCGGCAATGTGTCCTAGTAGGCACGATATAAGATATTTTATTTATTACAGGAGTGCAGTCGTATCTGTTATGACATAAATCGTATAAAAGCATACCTTCTAATTGAGTACGTCTATTTTTCAGGGTTATGAGTTTGTATTTGTCCATAAGTTGAATATATGATAAACGGTTATGGAAGCATCTATATTGCATACTCTTAAGAAACTTTTTTTGGACATTTTCAAGCGATTCTATGTATTTTGTGTAAAATGGATTCCAGATGGACACAGCATATTCAAGTTGAGAACGTATTAATGTTTTGTAAAGGTACAGATAAGTGGAGGGTTGTGTAAATTTAATACTTGTGCGTAATACAAATCCATATAATTTAAGGGATTTATTTATTATATTATCCACGTGTAAGTTAAGATGTAATTTACTATCTAGTGTTACTCCTAAGTCTCTAATGGAATTAACCACTTCTAGATTTATATTATTTAACTTATACGGAAAGCTACTAATATTCTTTTTCCTAGTAAATGTGATAGTCTTACATTTGTTAATATTTAAATCAAGTTTACAATCAATACAGTAGGTTGTAAAGCGATCCAGGTCAGCTTGGAGTTTTGCATGGTCATCAGAGTTTTCAATTACATGATAAATTTTGAGATCATCAGCATACAGTAATATATTAGCATATTTGAAACAGTGATTTATATCGTTAATAAATATTATAAACAGTAATGGTCCTAGTATTGAGCCTTGCGGGACTCCCGATGTTACTGAGACAAATTCCGACTCGTATCCCTTAATAACAACCCTCTGAGTACGATTACTAACGTAGGACTTAAACCAGCGCCACAAATTACCACGGATTCCATTAAATGCTAGCTTATCTAATAACATTTTATGGTCAACACTATCAAATGCCTTACGAAAGTCTGTATATATACTATCTATCTGCTTGTTGGCATCTAAGCCCTCAAACAGATAGGAAGTATATGTTAATAAATTTGTAACTGTTGAACGACGATTTACAAAGCCATGTTGTTGCGTTATAATAATGTTATGAATAGATGGGTAGATATTATTATGAATAAGTCTTTCGAATAGTTTTGATATCGTAGATAATATTGAAATTGGGCGATAGTTCTCCACATTGGTTTTACTTCCACCCTTATGAACTGGAACAATACGCGCTGATTTCCAAATTGTAGGAAAGACACCTTGCAAAAGACATATATTAAATATTCTATGTATAGGTTTATAAATGGTTAAAGCAGTAGATTTAAGAAAATATGGATGTATATTATCCAGTCCAGGACCTTTAGAGACGTCTATACGTTTGAGTTCATTCAATACGGATTCTTCAGAGATTTGTATGTGATTAAGATTAAGATCAGAGAAATGGTTACAATCAGGGATTTTATCAATATCATAGTCTTCTGTTACGCTGCTGGGTTTATATACCGATTTAAAAAAAGAAGAGAAAAGATTGCAATGACGTATTTTATATCTTTAAGTATTTTCTATTTATTATAACCCACCAATTGACGACGCCCCTGATGTTACAGATAATAATTATGTGTTGATTTCTACTCCATACTATCAACTTGAATGGAACTTGAAATAATAACGAATAGGATTTATAATTTAATAATGTAAAGATAATGTAACTGTTGGAACAATAGGTATACTAACAATAGATATAATGAATCAACAATACTAATGCATTAGGTTACTGACCTGTAATGTTAGTATGTATTGCAATAAATAAATAAATAAATAATAAATAAACTTGTTCTCTAGTACAGACATAAAAGTCTTAACTTCGCCTATAAATATACTTCCACTGGCCACACGTTCACTGGCCACGAAACTCTATATGCTATATTATGTCAACAGACTATAGAGCGCTATTTCCATCCGAAAAATAATCTGAGTTACTCTCAAGTCGCGCCTAAAGAAGTTTTACTTCAAAAGTAAATAATTATAATAATTACGTACTCGGACTTTTCAACAGTGCCGCAGCCCTGAAATCCAAGAACAAATTAAAAAGACGACCACAGGATCGCCCCGGGGGATGGGGGAAATTACACCCCCATTCGCTGACCCTCTCTAATGAACATTGCATCTCTCGCCGTCCTCTTCCCTCATATCGCCGGAGGAAAAATCAGGATCTTCGGTCTTTATCTAACAGATATTTGCCATGATACCTCATTGTTGTCAAGGCTGCAGATTCCCACTATACAGATGTTAAATACGACATCTCAGACTGCTGGCGAATAAGACTTGGGCTAAGAATGTCTCCTGGTTTCCCGTTTTATAATCTTCTGCCTAATTAATTCTCAGCCCTGAATCTGACTCCAAATCAATTTGAAGATATCTAGCTACCTTACATCTGTAAGTTCCTTGCCTGTCCCTTAATTAAAAGACGAAAGATGGAATTTAAGATGAATGTAAAATACGAGAATCAATGAACTTCAAACTTTTAAAGTTTTGAAGCTAAAGAAATTACTTCGATGTTAATGAGGTAATTTTTTAAATGTTGTATATGAAAATTATTACCTGTAGGTACACTTACAGTCCTTAAACCTATAAGTGGCTAAAGTGGCTCTCCTCATATTTGACGTAGACTACTAGCCCAGTCATTTTAGTCAATATTAGGTAAGAATTGCGGAATGAGAGATACCCAGCTGATTTTTTTGTATAAAGTTGTATTTTGGCATTCTAAAACTTGTCTCAAAACCTGCATATGGTAGGGTGACCGCGTCTATTAAAAATTTGAGGACAAAGGTAACAAAAATCGGTTTTTTGCAAATATCTCATTTCCTATGAGTTTTTCGCTATTTGTATCTTCATCAATATTGTAGAAAATTAAATTCCCTACAACTTTTGTTTCAAAAAAATTTTTATACGTTGAATCGTTTTTGAGATAGAGGGCGGAGAGCGCGCGGTTAGAGCACAATGTAAAGTCAACCGGTACAGTCCCGGTCAAAACATGCTATATTAAGTTTATTAATTCTATCTATCTAACAGCCTTTTAAAGTCCACTGCTGGACATAGGCCTCCCTAATTGGCGCCACTCCGACCGGTCCTGGGCCCTCTGAATCCAGCAGCTTCCCGCTGTCTTCTTTAGGTCATCAGTCCACCTGGTCGGGGAGCGACCAGTGCTCCTTTTACCGAGACGTGGCCACCATTCGAGGACTTTGCAACCCCATTGGTTATCTGTCCTTCGAACGATGTGGACTCAGAGGGCCCAGAATCCGTCGGAGTGGCGCTAATTAGGGGAGGCCTATGTCCAGCAGTGGACTTTAAAAGGCTGTTAGATAGATAGAATTAATAAACTTAATATAGCATGTTTTGACCGGGACTGTACCGGTTGACCTAACATTGTGCTCTAACCGCGCGTTCTCCGCCCTCTATCTCGAAAACGATTCAACGTATAAAAATTTTTTTGATACAAAAGTTGTAGGGAATTCAATTCTTTACAATATTGATGAAGATACAAATAGCGAAAAACTTATAGGAAATGAGATATTTGCAAAAAACCGATTTTTGTGACCTTTGTCCTCAAGTTTTTAATAGACGCGGTCACCCTACCATATGCAGGTTTTGAGACAAGTTTTAGAATCCCAAAATACAACTTTATACAAAAAAATCAGCTGGGTATCTCTCATTCCGCAGTGAATTCCTAAGATGACTGGACTATACGGCCTTTTAAGGACGCTGCTCCAATAGATACTAATTGGTTGTAGGATTAATGAAACCTGCTCTTCGCACAGTATCAATACACAACGCAACGAGAATAACATTAACAATACTATACATTATGTAAACAAGTCATATAATCAAAATTTTACTAACAAAAAATAACCGTCTTCAAAATTACTCAACAACAACTATTCAGATCTTTCGATTAAAAAAGAATCATCAAAATCGGTTCACTCAGTCGAAAGTTCTGAGGTAGCAAACATAAAAAAAATAGAGTCGAATTGAGAACAGGAGGTCCTTTTTTTTAAGTCGGTTAAAAATACAACAATATCTATCGCTACTGTAATCGCAGCCATAATTATTATTAACAGACACCTATGCTAAACGCACATATTTTGTTCGCACCGTACCGTACGCACCGAACGCGCCGCAATTGTATGAAAATGCGGCGCGTTCGGTGCGTACGGTGCGGACAAATATGCGTTCAGCACTAGTCCCCGTACAGGAATTCCATAGCTGATAGCCGTGATAGAAAATACCTACCAGATGCAGTTTACGGAAGACTGCTGGCACGAAACAAGCCATTGTTTGCTAATTTGACTACTAATTGACATGTTGAGGCCGTGCACGCCGACTGCACCGCCTAATAATGACAGTAAAGACTTTATTACTGGTTGCCGACCGAATATGGCATCGTATACCAGTTTTGGGTTTTGCGACTATGAACCATTGTGTTATTATAAAACTGGTTCGTCTAATAAACTGAGATTAGATTTTATGATATAAAATAGTAGTCGCCCACGCTTTACATCGATAAACCTACCTTTGTCTAAGTAGGTACCTACCCACTCTCAAACTGACATGTCATAGTAATACGTTATTTGTTTAAGAACTGATTGAAATAAAATAACTAAACGTTACCCCAAGTAATATTTAAACTTTAAAATTATTGAATATATTACGCTTAACATAGCTACCCAAAGGTTCTATTTACTTCACATGAAACTGACAGCGTGCGCGAATAGTGTTAGAACTGACATATTATATGGGTTAAATTAGTTGAGTTTAGCCGTATATTGCAAAATGTCAGACAAGGTCGTCGGATCAAACAGGGCACACGTCATGTCGCCTACCGAGGCCTCCCGAGGGCTCATATGATTGATGTGCGGTAATGACTCACATAGGGCCGACTAGTGTCAAGACAATTCAGTCGAATAGAAGTACATATTGGGTAATAATCATTAAAGTCCTCACGTTATTTATGTTAGGACGTTTAACGTGTTAAAATTATTGAGTAGCTGTGTGTTTCGGTTAAAATACTTGGTTATTTTGCCCGCCCTTCGAAAGCAATGAAGACGTTGCTCTTTTTAACCGATTTCAAAAAAAGAAGAGGTTCTAAATTCGATTGTACGATTCGGATTGATGGCCCACTACTGACCATGGGTCCCTCGTCTATAGCATACTCATTCCTCATATATAATATAGGTATTACCCATACTCAAACTGCTTTAGTGTGGAATGGTGACCCAAGTGTCGGAAGTTTTGAACCGCCCGATTTGGCTTATGGGCTATTATTACAACAACAACCGGGTCCGACGGCTTTACGTGCCCTTCCAAGCACGGAAACGCTCAAAGATGTTGTGTTGGAGCTTGTAATTTTGTGTGTGTATGTTTGAGAGACGAAAACCACTATCAAGGAATAAATATTTTCAAAGGTTAGCACATGAGCACATGACTGATGACCGATGAATGAAAGTCGACTTAATACTATCTATTATCGTTAAGCAACGATGAGAACATGCTACTTGCATTCCAATTATTATAGTTAGATATGTAACTTTTTATTGTATAGCATTAAATTAATTCTAATACCGTCAGACGATGATTACCCGCAAATTACAAAGTAATAGTCATACATCCTCCTTTGAAAAGACGGATGTGTGATTATGTTTTTACATGAAACATGTTTAATGTATCGTAAAAGCACAAACAAGGATCAAACACGTGTATTATTTAGTAGAATACATACGTACCTACATATAAATATAAAATCTTGCCATAAATACTGTTATAGCCTTGTTTAATTTAAATATCAAATACTAGCGAGAAATGTTTCAATTTATTATGAATCAGAAACTTTTGCATTACGAGTAGGTATCTTAAAATAAAAATAAAAATTATATTGTTCCATTTAATAAAAAGGAGTGGACGTTAAAAGAAGACACAGACGGGTTATTAAGTTGTATGCAGTCACCTGCAGAGAAAAGTAACCCATCTTTTACTGTGTTTACTTTTCTTTGCAGGGGACTGTACCACTGCAGTTATGCACCTATTGAAATTTTTAAACTGCTGCAAAGGAAAATAACTCATATGTTTTTTATCGTACTAAATGTATTAAATGAATATCGTAGTAAAAAATTCCCTAAAGTTTCGCGCTTCGAAGAACGTAAAAGAATCGGTTTAGCATGGGCGTAGCCAAGGGGGGGGGTTTCGGGGGTTCAAAACCCCCCCGTAAATGTTAAGGACTGACATTTTTATGTGCTAATAAACCCTTAAAAAACATTTTTCTAGACGTCATTCCGAATCGAATGAGCTATCGCACATACAGATATTTTTAGGAGATTTATTTCTATTAAACACGTTTTTGAACTTTTTGACTAAACTAATAATAGATGGCACTACATATGTACCTACGTCGCGGCATCGTGAGAAAAAATGAAGTCTCAATTTTCTTTAGGGTTATTTTATGTACTTTTTAACCGACTTCAAAAAAAGGAGGAGGTTCTCAATTCGACTGTTTTTTTTATGTTTTTACCTCAGAACTTTGGACTGGGCGAACCGATTTTGATGATTCTTTTTTTAATAGAAAGCTGGTGCTTGTCATGTGGTCCCACATAAATTTGAACGAGATCTGACAAGTAGTTTTTGAGAATTTGAAGTCGGTTATTTTTTGTTAGTAAAATTTAGATTATGTTTTTTGTCGTGCAATTGTGACACATTCTTATGGTCGTTGTATTTCCTTGAACGATCCCCCCCCCCCCCGAAACTAAAACCTGGCTACGCCCATGCGGTTTAGCAAATCATTTTAGCTCTTCAGGTACGGATAAGAAAAACTACCATCAAATGAATGATTACTTATGACCTTGGACCCCGAGCTTATAGACGACACACATGTGTTCTGTGATGAACCTCTAAAAATATTACTTAAGGTTCAAAAGATGGAAGGTACGCGAGAGAGAAATACTGTCAAACCCTTTTTTCAAACAAAATTTTTTTTGGCATGGTTATGCCTATACAAAGAAGTAAGCAGGCTTATTCCGATATAAACCCAGCGTGGGCATTATCCTGCATCAATCATCAAATCAAATAAAAAAAATAATCAATATTTTGTTCTACGATTCTGAAGTTTTAATAAATATGTATATCCGTGCCAAATTACAGCTTTCTAGCACTAAGGGTCTCGGCGCTTTGCCTCGGACAGACGGACGAACAGACATGACTATAAGGCTTCCGATTTAACTTCGGAACCCTAAAAACGATACAATCGTTTAACTCGACATTTTAAAAGGCGCTTCATACAACATACTGGTTTTTCACTAAAAGCTGTAACATTTACATACTTAAGCCACATTAAGGCATTACTAAAGAGGTACAGAAGATAAATGAATTTTTATTTCGCTTATAAAGGAGGCGGATAATTTTTTCACATTTAAAAGCAATTTAATTAATGGTTCAATTTACATTAATTCACATTAAAAAAAAAAACTATATAAGGCACTTGTTTGACCGTGGCCTTAAGACTAGTATTAAAAATGGATGCAAAAGCTACCACGGTGAAAGACTAGTACCTAATGATTGATTCTGACCCTGCGCTCTGAATCCTGGGGACCTGGGTTCGACTCCAGGATAGACATTTATGTAATAGATAAATGTTTTGTTATCGGATCTTTGGAGTCCATGATGCTTCTATTGCTTCTGAAACCGAAACGTCTACCTAATACTTTACTCACAAAAATTATTGACGAAAAACTCATGAGACAAGGTGGTGAGAAGCGTTGAAGTATTGTCATCATCTAGTATGCCTTGATGAACTTATGTAATTTTGCCTACTTTTATATAGGTATCTATTGCAACAAGTTTATCGAAAACCCTGCATATTCCATAGTAATAGAAGCTTGCAAGATTTGTTCCACTCACAGAATAAGCTTTTAATAAAAGCGTTTATTTAATAAATAAACGAACAAACAGACATGCGCGGGAGTAATTATATGAGCTTACAATTTTTCATCGCCTCCACTGAACCTTGAAAAAAGAAAAATGTATGGTCGAATGCACGTCGAATGACATACCTACTACTTTGTATCATTACCTCTCATTCATCGTAAGCCCCTGTCTTTTAACAAGTAAACAGACGGCATTTTTGTTCTTATTTATGTTCTTTATAAAGGAAAAATAACCAACTCCAAAATTAAGGATAACTCAAAAACTACTAGTCATATCTCGCTCAAATTTAAATGGGACCACATGATAAGCACCAGCTTTCTATTGAAAAAAGAATCATTAAAATCGGTTCACCCAGTCGAAAGTTCTGAAGTAACAAACATAAAAAATACAGTCGACTTGAATACCTTGTCCTTTTTTGAAGTCGGTTAAAAAATGACAAAGTAAAAGCAAACGTGCCACCATTATCGGTATCTTATCACATAATTATCATTATAAGTTCTCGAGATATCCAATAAGAATCGCAAATGTTCATATAATTAAACCGTAACGATGAAGTGACTTGAATAATTTTGAGCTTAAAATGTTTTCACTCAGAGTTTCATTTAAGTGATTAAAAGTATTATAAATAAATTGTTTACTATATGTTAAATTAATATTATTCAAAATATTATTCACAGTAATGTTTTATGCTTATTAAATTTAATGTTTTTCTTTCTTCTTTCTTTCTTTATTAAAAGCACCATAATTCAGAGAAGGCGAGACCGAATATGAGTGTACAAACGTTTATTTTTAATTTTAATCATGATTATAATTGTAAAATTTAACATTTTAAAATAAATCTTGATGTACTGTCTCGCAATACAATTCTATTAATATTCTAAATGTGAAAGTTTGAATGTTTAAATGCACTAAATTGCACAATAATCTGATTTTACCAAGAAAAAATAACAGACTTCAAAATAACTCAAAAACAGATAGTCATAATAGTCAGATCTAGCTCAAATTTAAGTGGGATGACATGACAAGCACCAGCTTTCGATAAAAAAAGAATCATCAAAATCGGCTCACCCAGTCGAAAGTTCTGAGGTAACAAACATAAAAAAATACAGTCGAATTGAATACCTTTTTTTTGAAGTCGGTTAAAAAACGGCTAAATTGAGCATATATGTCATACACAATCCCTAACGTATAACTACATCAATATTATATATTATTGTGTCATTATTATTATTATTATTGATATTCATTGTCCTTCTTCTCTTCTTTACTCATTGTCACCCATAATCCTGAGGCAAAGATGTTTCTACCTCATAGTTTTTATAACAAAAAAGAAAAACGTACACCAAAGCTCATAAAATGAACAAAGTAATATTGACTCGTGTATAATCGCACGAAAATAAAGTGCAGCTTAAAATAATTTCGCTAAAGTAACCTTGCGATAGCTATTATTAATTTATTTTTATTCGACGTGAGTGTCTGGTAGCTGATACGCACGAAGAACCCGCGGGCCACATCTAGTGTAATAACACACTGTTTGTCTGTTGTTGTACAACATAATGCGTGACTATAGACTTGGTAATGGCTAGAAATGGATAAAATAATCAAAAATTTTACAAAAAAAATAACCAATTTTAAGAAAAGAGTCTTCGAAAAACAGATTAAAATCCAAAAGAAACGCAAAAACATATTAAAATATACCCTTTCAAAAAAAAACAGTATTGTCCAAATCGGCTGAAAAATGACGGAGTACCGAGGAAAATAATTCTTGACAAAAATAACCGACTTCAAAATTAGGGATAACTCAAAACCTACTCGTCAGATCTCGCTCAATTTTAAATGAGACTACATGACATACACCAGCTTTCAAATATAAAAAGAATCATCAAAATCAGTACATCCAATAAAAAGTTTTGAGGTAACACAAATAAATACAGTCGAATTGAGAACCTCCTCCTTTTTTAAGTCGGTTAAAAATACAAACCAACTGAGAGCTTCCTCCTTTTTTGTAATCAGTCAAAAAGGCACTTAGGTAAGAGTAATTTTTTACACAAACAGTCTATAATCGAGCTCTTGACGTAATGTCGAATTGTCGCCCATGGACATGACTAACAACAAAGGCATTACTGAATGTCATCCGATCGTTGCCTGTTGAGAAAGACGAAAGATAAAACAAAGAAAGTGTTGACTCTTAAGCCAAGTGCTTCTCAAGACAAGATAATTCTAATTATTACACATTCTACACACGTACCCACGCAAACCACACCCACAACATACGGTAGCACCTGCAATAGTTTGGTTTGCAAATTAGCTTCATAAAAATACTAGTTCCATACAAGTCAAAATATTAAAAACTTGATTTTAATTTATTCTCTCAGATATAAATACTTTCATGACGTCAATTGAATTACCATTGTTTATAATTAGAATTTTAAAATGCAGCGAATGTCTGCTTCCAAATATGATAGTTGATAGATGGATTGAGATACATACCTACCTACTTACATTGGATAATTAGGTACACCGTACATATCTTTTTTATAAATTTCTTAAATCATTTTAATAGAGGCAACGTTTTAAGGCATCAAAACTGCCATTCGTAGCGTAGCCGCTATGAATTGAATAAATTTATTAATCGTACTCGTAAGGGAGTTACAATAGCTGGCTACTAGATTTTTTCTGAAACCTTTTACATTTCACTTGATGACTACCTACATAAAATGATATTAATTGAAACAAGCATTAGGATGTCTCAAGATATTCCGACACAAACTCTCATTACTTACCTATTAACAAAATTACGATTTCCTGGTAACTAAGACAACAATTACTCGCACTTAAAATCGATTCCAAAGTACCACCAGATACTTCAAGACTACTCCAAGATATTATCAGTATAGCTCCTGTATCCCAGTACTTTCACGACCAATTGTATTTTAGGAACACTGCGCAATTAACCCACCTTCCACGAAACCAAACCAGCCTGTCATCGCTTGATTAAATGCATGCTTGTGTTAACAGTCCCGACCTTCTGATAAGGTCTGGTTGGAACGTCCGAACCAATATTTACGATGGATGGAGCGTACCGCGTTGTACCATTTAATTCTGGAGGTGAGTATAACGTGCCGATGTTCTCGGGTAGACCTCCCTGGAGCAACGCGTTCCAACAGGGATGTACTAGGATTATTGTAATGTATGAATTGCTTACAATAAGTGGACTTTGTGTCTACTTAGCTTTACATCTTACACAAAATATTTTGGTAGTTAATTTTATAAGGGCACCGTCTTACAACATTTCAATAGATAGCGTATATAATTATGATTAAAATACAGTAAGAAGTTCAATTATTCAATTATTTTTCAAGTCATTTTGTTTTGAATTTCAAGGTGGTTCGACTTTTTGTTTAAAAAAATCTTCTCTCTTGGCCGGTGACGTGTCAATGTTGTCTTCAGTTTCAGTGTCGCTGATGTCCATGGGCGACGAAACCTGACTTTAAAACCTAGGCTATAAATTGCTTTTAAATAGAATTCAATCATCAATCAAACTTGTTTTACTATTTTCGCTTAAAATGAAAGCATGTTACAACAATAAATATACAGTACACTGCCGGCCCTGCACGATCTTTATCAGAGAGAAAAAATCCAAAAGGAACTTCGTAAAATAATTTGCAGAGGTATTATAATAATTTATAGCTTCATCGGCATCGATAACCGACGCGCCCCACCCTTGGCAGACCGGCGAGAAAAGATGATTGATTTAGCTGTGAAAATTTATATACATGTACGTATATAAAACACAAAAAATGTTTTTAGGGATGTGATTTCGTAGACTTTGAAACCATCCAATCAATAGGTCCAAAATGGTTTCATTTGAGAGACAATAATGCGAAAATGGTTTGACACCACTAAACAATGCATTAGACAAATTCGGTCCATTCATGAAGTCGATTTTCGACTTCTCCCATACAATTTTTTAAGACCACTAGTGCTCAATAAAAATATTTTAAGCTTTACTAACAAAGAAGAGAAATACATGTAGAGGAGATTTTTCAGATGGCGTCCGCGAAATTTATAATTTTTTTTTTTTTTTTTGGGTAGGTATATCGCTTTGTGTTGAGACGTGATTTTGATGAAATTGCGATAAGTGAATACAATGTGACATGTATAAAACTGTTTATTAAAATTTTAACAACATACTTATTCCTTAGAAACATGAAACTATTACACTATTACATCTATCTGAGTGTCCAATGTGTCTTGTCTCAGAATTAACAAGCAGATAAAATATATGAAAATACCACCACTCACGGTGTTGTATGTTCGGTTTACACGTATTAAGTAGTTAAGTAGATAACTAAATTTTAACTATAAAGTTACTAAGTAGTCTGTTTACACGCATAAAACTTAAAATTTTGTTAAAATTAATCTACTTAATACGTGTAAACCGGACTTTACCTAACGTGGATTGGAAATATTCGTAATTCTTTAAAACTTGTCTAGTTTCCCTGCAGCTCATACAAGGACTTAATTAAGATAGCTACTCTTAGCTACCTACTTATATTTTAATCATTCTATCTTATACGATTAATACTATCGTAAATCTAGCTTATCTCGTTCCGTTATCGCACCACTATTAAGCGTAGAACAGGTTCCTTTATCAGAACACATGCTCAAACATTAAAATTTTATGTTAAAATTACAATGTAATAAACTCACGTACCCTCAGTTTTTAAGTTAATTTACGATGAAATAATTGAAGGGGGCGGGAATCAATTATACTACTAATATCAACATTGGATTCTAAATTATGGTAGATACCCCTTAAACTTAACGAGAGAAATACGTATACTAAGCTCGGTGCAAAAGTCAGCGAATTTATCTTCTGATGAGTTATTATATTGGTTTTGTTAACCATTTATGGGTTTGTAAGCAATTTCAGATAGAAGTAGGCTGTTCGAAGTACACGTTCAGGTTGTAATAATTTACTTGGGTTTTGTGTTACTTTGGTACCGTTATGAATTATAAAGGCCGTATTTGTAGATAAAAATAATATTTTCGCAACAGACTAAACTGAGGTGAACCCAATTGGGGTAACCTCAGGTGAACAAACTGTAAGTACTGAACAGCGTGTCCATATATTTAAGTCCATGCACAATTATATTAAAATTAATATTCATATGAATGATATTTAATTATGTCAATTAAAATTGGATTTTATAACTTCCTAAAATCTTTTTCACTTTTGTACAATTACAATCATCGTAGTACTTTACTTAAAATAACAATGTAAATTTTAGTCCAATGATCAAGTAGCCACCTGATAATGACTTGTAGTCGTTACTCTTGGAGATTAGTAACATAACAAATAGACGACAATACTACGTAGTAACACCACACAGTCACATAATTGATAAATCTCGGAGGAGCTATTAAAAATAGTGGTAATTTTGTATGGTAATGGTTTTGCTATTTATACGTAGATGGTCATTTGTTCAGTGCAATATCCATACCGCTCAAACAAGATCTGGATCCAATAAATCTTTTTTGCGGACGCTCCAGGCATGCCGTAACCGATTAGTAGGTGCGCCACGGCTATCTACCGCGAGAAACAATTTCCAATGCATTATATAATTTATGACTTCATCGGCCAATCGCGGGGTCACGAACACCGAACGTGAGACGAGTTTAGAGAATTAAATCGCAGGGTACGTTGGACTTGCATTGACTTTGGTATTGGCTAGACGAATAATATCTACTTACTAGTTGACCCGGCAAACGTTGTTCTGTCAAAAAAAATTAGGGGGATGAAAAATAGATGTCCGATTCTCCACCCTAGCCCATATGCACGCAAAGATTCACGAAAATCGGTCGAGCCGTTTCGGAGGAGTTCAACTTCAAAAAACCGTGACACGAGAATTTCATATGATTGTAACAAATTTTGTGATACTTTGTTTTAAATTTTTTATGATTTTACAGCATCAGCGTTGCCAACCAAGAAATAAGAGAGATAGAAAGAAAGAACTGTCCCCTAAGGTCCCAGCCGGAACACGAGTAACATCGAATAGCTATAACATTTACACATAATTATGGCCTACAGGTGCACTAATAAAATATGCTGAAAATACTCTATGTCTTTATACATAGTCGAAAGCGGGACTCACCGATCAATTTATGGCGAATTATTATCATTAGTAACACAGACACACAGCACTACAGCGGTATCACCAAAGGCACAGTTAGAATAAAAACATAGTTTCCTATCTATTTAAAAGCTCATAAACAGATACTCAAAGCTACTGGTTTTAAGGAATGCTTTTAAATTCAAATAAATCTACTTTTTGTCAAAACCATTTACCATAAACTATCCGTTTGACCGTCGAAGCCGCAAGCTGTTAACTCGGCTCAGTACTTACACAACATTGTAAGTTAATCGTTTTGAACCGTGTTAAATGGTTTGAAGAATCTCATTTTGTTTTCACGAAAGCATGGTCTCTTACATATTTCTATAAGACAGAAGCTACATACTTAGCTGTGGTATACGATTGTTTCATACCATTTGATATTACGATACGCTGCGATACATAATGATACATTATTAAATGACAGCGTATTAATACAATGATATGAAGCTGAGCTTTGCTCACACATCACAACCCATAAATCTTCTTTTGCTGAACTTTTCTCTACATACACAGATTGGAAAAGAGAAAGTTGTGTTAATGAGCAGCTGAAAAGCTGTCCGAATCATGTCGAACCGTTAACAATAAATATGAAGAGTCCCTCACAGTCGCGGCTCACTCCACACCGTGGTTTCCTGTTCATCCACATATCAGGATGTTAGTAAAATGGCTCATTAAATTTGATGGCACCGACAATGACATAATTACTTCATTAACATTGCTTTGTTTAATTTAACGAGGACCGCTTTCGAAAGAGAAGAGTAAAAAGTTGGACAACTTTGCTTTATAAACAATCGGCGGGTTCCGTCAATATTGTTTTAACCGACATAAAAAGATGATGTTTGGTGTGTTTGACCATAATGATATTATTATACAGAAGGAGAAGTGTTTGACAGTGCTCATGTATATTCATGAAGGAGCTTTAAACATTTTACGGTAGGTTAAATATTTATAAAACGCAGCATACTGTATTCGAAAATAAATTTTGATGGTAAGGAGTTTTGTTTTAATAAGATTTTTGACTTAATGTTTTTGGAATTTCCTCATTTAGAATCGACTTTCATAAAATAACGCCCGGTGTGGAAATCTTATGCGGAGTAAGATCAAAGGGTTAAGGGTTAGTGTACGAGTAGCGTTAATCTATAGCGGTCACCCATCTAAACCTCCCATAGTCCCACTACTTGCATTTTAAGGTCGACGGACCCCGCTGCATGGTGGTTCCGTCCGTCCAACACTTGGATGAAATCTATAAACCGCCCTTAAACTTGGAATTTGCGCAGATAACGTCAAATGTACTAAATGACTGACATTATGTCAGTATGAAAAAATTAAAAAGTTATTTAAACGGCTAATGTTAAGTTTGATTTAGAACCATTATTTTTGTTGGGATAATGTTAAGTGTGAGCAGGCGTAAGCAAGGTTTAAAGGTCTCACACTTAACCATTATTTTAGTACTAACTACTTAGTTACTATAACCCTTTAGGTATGCCTGTCGTGCTTAAAAGAGAAGATGACAACATGATGACAATGTCGTGAGATAGTTGGGTTCCTAGCTCGAAACCCTAATGCCGTATGTCAAAGAAATAGAGAAAAAGATAAATTATAAAGCGCCTTTGATATCCATTCATGTTACCTACAAGTAGGGTTGCCAGGTCGACAAACCAAATAGCCGGACAGACCAGCCTGTTTGGCCGGGCATTTGGGTAAAAAGGCCGGACACCCTAAATTATAAACTCCAACGAAAAATAGCCTGTGTTCCAGTGGTCGGATCGGGGAGCGAGAGGTACCAAACGATCGGGCTCGGTGAGCGCTACACAGAACTAAAATAAAATTTGATGTAGAAAGTGTTTTGAGCAAGTAATTTTGAAAATAGTGTTTTTCTCCAGTTTTTGGCAATTTTTTTTGAAATTTACGAAATATTTTTTACGGAACTCATAGAAATGGGTGCGCCAAGGAATTTCTAATCTTTCGATACCACGCAGTAGTCGGTCGACGTGAAATTTGAAAAGAAACTATTGCAAAAACGTATGTTAATATGAGGAAAAAGTAGTTTAAAGAAAATTTTGGAAAATTTACAGGGAAATCAAAAACTAATTGGACAGTTGAACAGGTGACAGGTGGCAGTAGTGCTGGCTCGCAGTTCGCAGCGGGGTGCGCGTGCGGTGCACCGTGCGGGGCAGAAATGACGATGTGCTCTCGCACCGCTCACTCGAACAACGACGTGAATAATCGAATGCAAAAAGCCTAACAAAACCGGACAGGCCGGACACCGTTCAATTTGGCCGGACACGCACTCAAAAAGCCTAACCCTGTCCGGCTTTATCCGGACGTCTGGCAACCCTACCTACAAGCCGGCGCGGCGGCGGTTTTGTATCAATGTTACTTCAAATGTATTTCTCGTTCAGTGATCCGCGTAAGCTTTTAATTGGACGGTGTAGTGTCCTGTGTGACAGTGTTGTATAGGATTGATTATAATGTTGAAATTAATTCGTTACTTTTGTACAAGTATCTCGTTTTTACAAAACGGGCTTCTGAATATTTCTTATTGATTATAAAAATGGTATCTCCTTTAATAATTTTATTGTTTGTTGCATAAATTTTGTACAAAAATAGATGTCAAGTGTCTTTGGCCTTTGATAAGATAAATCTGATTGTTGACGCCAGCACTAGTTAAAGCCAAAAGTGATTGCAGATTGAGTTTTTAATTCTCCCCGTGTTTTTATTCGCAATGACTTGATAAGCAATACACGTCACAATATGCATTGAAAGTAGATAATAATTTATACTCATAAAACAGATCACTAAAAAAGAGTTACTTTTAAATCATAAATGGTTTATAGAAAACTAAGTTCCTACAACCAGGTAAACCATGAAACCATTATCATTCCCCGGTTTTAATTTAATAACTAGGTTTTGCGTGAAAAAGTTACGAACATAGCTTTCCGTAGCTCAGGACAAGCAATTCATCTGAACTTCATAGCATGTGATCTTAAAGCAATCAAAAGGCCTCTCAGGACACAGTAAAGCAATATCCATAAAACGTCCATTTGGTTACTTAAAAGATTCGATGGCATTAATTTATCAACCACAATAAAACACAATCTTCATAATAGGATTATGTATGTATAATACAGCAAAATATTATGACAAAATTGTTTAACAAATACCGAAGACGACAATAATCGCTTTGACGCCCACACATAATCATTTAGCGCGCGATTAACACTAAGCTTTCTGAAGAATCAATTTCGTATACCTACGCGATCTTCCCAAAATGGATGTAGTCATAAAAAGCCAATAAACATTTGACTAGAGCAATTTTCTCTTCTAAGTGTTACCATCTTATATGGCTGCACATACAATTAACCAATATCACACCTTTCTCACTGCGTTAGTTGTCATTCAGTTTTATCGCGTAGGTAATTAGAGACCATAAAATCAGTGGATGAGGCCCAGCTTTTCAACCGAGGCAACGTCTTCACGTGCTTCAAATTCCACATTCCACATCTAGAACCGTCTAGAATGCTGTCCGCTCCGATGGCATATTTAAGCCTCGTCGCCGCCGTAATAGGACTCAAAGTTGACGCCGCAATACTTTTTGCACGATTACAGCCAACATCATAAATTGTTTTTCTTCGTCATGACTGTAAAATAATAAGGCGCTTAACCTTTTCGTCGTGCGACGTCCTCTCGTCCATAAATAACCGATAGAAATCATTGTCGGCGATGCATCACGATTTCCGAACGGTTCCCTGTTATTACGATCGAGTTTTTTAATTAACTGGCCTTAACACCGTTATTCTCGATAAGTAGGCACCACCCTCATTTCTCCGCATGAATAAAACATGTTAGGTATCTAATTTACATCGTATCAAAACACTACGCGCGTCTAAATCGTCGATTTGGCCATGTCGGCAATTTAGACTGTAATTTTCTGGTTAAAGCTGTATATTATCATAACCGGATGATTTAGTGTATGAGAACGGCAAAGACTGGAACTATTGATGAAGATTAATTTTTAAATTAACTCCGCCGCGATCTCAGGAGGAACGGAACCGTAGGCTGTTTATTAAGCTTGTAAGTATAGCTTATCCAAACCACAATCAGGTAAACGCTAAGAGAAACTATTTTACGCTGTTTTTAACCAGAGATATTAAGTAAAGTATGGCTAATAACAGACGTGGGTACGTCTCGTATCTGAGATGTGGGAATACAATTCTATTAACGCGAACGGACCGAAACATTAGGGTTTATAATTAACGAATGTAACTTCAAAGCTCTTATCTTTTAACAATATTTTCCTTGCGACTTTGTACACATGAATGTAAATATCGCGCTTAATATGTAGCGAACTCACCGTGGTTTTCGCTTAACGAAAAATAGTCCTTGTTTGTAAGTTTATACGATAGTTCCTATCTTCTCGCTACTTGTAAACGTAACAAAACTGGACATAGAGCCGCAGGCAATGGGATACATTATACTGTTACTGCTGCTACGATGCTTTTTTCCAGTTTTGGCGGTCGGATCGCGACGTGAGTGGTACCAAAAGATAGGTCTCGACAAGCGCTATTCAAAAATGAAAGAAAATTTAATATAGATCGTAGTAAGAAAAAGAAAATCTGAAAATAGAGGTTTTTTGGGTGATTTTCGGTGAAAATTTGGAAAATACAGAGAAGAATTTTAAAGATATTTATAAAAACGAGTGGGCCAAGCGACTACCTATCCTTAAACAAACAACCTTAGATAAACAAGTGAAAACTTCAAAGGTGATCTTCGAAAGTAATTGTACAATTATATGATTTAATTTTTAAATTTGTTTATTAGATTTCTCTCTGAAAACAATCCCAATAGTTTTCGCATGATGACCTGCATGAAACAGATGGAATATTAAATAAAAACTATAATTAAGATCGAAGGCGACCCTATGTGCGTCTATCTTCGGTATTTAATGTCTATCGCCCAACTTCAGTCAATCTATCACCAATCTCATCAACATCAATTAATTATTTATTAATCTTATCATCATTAATCTGATTCATTGAATAGTTAATAATAAAATAAAAATATAAACTAAAAAAAAATTGAGATCTATAGGTAGGTGGGAACTAATCAGCTAGGTATTTGCAAACCACTTGGATTGCTACATTCTTCATAAGTGCATACCTAAAAGTTCCTTAAAATAATTAAATGTTCTCATTCTCAAACTTGTAAGGACCTGCACTTGGTCAAGCTTGGCTATAACCCATAGTACCTATTCACAGTATAATATGAGGAAGCCCGAGCAAGCCGAGAAGTCACAGCAACAATGGGACATTATTGGCGGTGATCTACTGTTAAACATTCTAATCATTAAACATTAGTTAGCAACTACACTTCAAACATACAAGCTTCCTAATGATGACTCATAAACAATACTCTGCAAAGACATAAAGGCTTAATACCGCACTCACAGATGGCAGCACTGTCCTCATTACGTGAGTGCTGCTATCGTAAATTATTTTATGTCTTTTGATGCGTGTGCGCATCAATTTTAATATTCTGCATGGCGGCTTTCCTAAGTAATACTGGTGTATACCGACTATTCGCTAATTTTGTTACATTACAGCGAAATCCTATTTGAAATCTCATCTGCTAATATTTGCGTTTTGAAATATTTATTGATATACTTACTAAAATGGAAATTACAGTAATATCGTAATTTATAATTAAGTAAAGATGACACAAAGTCCCGCGCCCAGTATTGCTTTGCGATGATTATGATCATTATCATAAATCATGATTAAACATGTACCTACCTACTGACTGAGCATTGGTTTACTGAAGCGAAATTAGGATGGTTAACTACACAGTAAGTATACTTACGATCCTTACGATATTGGCTATTTTCTACCTCAAGCCATTTTATGTGTCACAGATGCACAGATAAATAATTTCTGATGCCTACGCACATGGCAGTAATACAGTAGTACCTACAGCTATTGTTTCTGTGTCCAATTAGTATATAGCCAAAGGCCAACTAGTAATGGGTAAAAATGAAAAATACGTGCATAACAATTATTATTAATAAAGGTATAATAAGCTTGTCATTCAAAATTTGTTATCTTTGACATGTAGAACAAAGACATTTAAACCAACAGTATAATTTACGCAGCAATTAACTAGTAGCTAAGAACAAGTTAAATGTTGTTCAGTGGTTTTGGTTCTAAATAATTATCATATCTATCATTTAAAGGTTCGTGTCCAATAAACATGGCGGTTCGCTAACAAGCGATATGAATGATGCATGTAGATTAAAATAAAAACTATGAATAAAGATATTAATAGAATTGTTTTATGAATAGGTCTATGAGGGTTAAAACTGTTAAGTTAATGTAGAGTATTTGAATTACATACAAAACATCTTTCCGACATTTAATCCGATATTTAAAAATTAAAAATGCCTGTTATCAAAAAAGCTCTCATGATATAATTTACCTTTTTGAAAACCTTATTCGGTTTATTTATATTTTTTGATACTTCAAACAATGGTATCTTATGATGATGATATTAGATATATATTAATCCGTTCAGCGGTTTGGAAGATAATATGGGGTAAATAAGAATATACACGCATACATAGGACATACATACATACTTATATACAAGATACGCGCGAAAAACTTAACCCTTCCTGGCAGTCGGGTAATAATAAAGTAGGTACGCAAAAGGATACCCAACGTAGATCTTCATTTGACTATCTTCCTAAAGTTTTTACTACTTACAAATGAATTTTAGATGTATAAATTTTACTAACAAAAAATAACCGACTTCAAAGTCTCAAAAACTACATAGTTGTCAGATCTCGTTCAAATTTATGTGAGACCACATGAAAAGCGCCTGCTTTCGATTAAAAAAATAATTATCGAAATCGGTTGGCGTGATATTGAGTTATTCGTCAATTTGTCGCGCACATCTTAACACAAATTTACGACTTATGTGGTTTTCTCATGAATGTCATTGTCAGATCTCAATAAAATTTATGTGGCCACATGAAAGGCACCAGTTTTCGATTAAAAAAAGAATCATCAAAATCGGTTCGCCCAGTCCAAAGTTCTGAGGTAACAAAGATAAAAAAAAACAGTCGAATTGAGAACCTCTTCCTTTTTTGAAGTCGGTTAAAAATTAAACTTAAAATAAATACTACCTTTAAACTAAAACTGAAATAGACAAAGCAATTCATGTTTTATGTGGCTGCATTATGTTTATTGCCTATGTTTTCATCAGCTTCGTGCACTCGATTAGCGAGTACCGCTGTGGGGTTTTATATACTAGCGGTTTTTATATGCTAACCGCTTTCACAGATTAACAATAACACTGCATTATGATTGATAAATATTGAAGATTTTAAACCAACAAATAAAAATAGAATGCTTTTCTGTGGAAATGTTTGATTTAAAACAGTAGGTATGTAGTGGTTGTTAACTAAACTATATTTTGTTATCAATAATAATTAACCCATAATTTTACTCATTAATTTCTATATATTTTCATATATTTATAATATTCTAGCTGTAATTCTAATAAAATCTGCAAAAGACGCTGCTAAAGTCCGCAACAGCCAAAATGATTATTACTTTAACTATATTCTTGATGCTTTTTTCTTGATGATAGAGTCTTTAGACACTTCCCATTATAAAAATAATGTTCATTACATTACGAGAAATTCTTTGGGTTTTTCTACGTTTAATTATGATTTTATCAGGAAATTTCGACGGATCAAGAATAATAAGAAAAGTGAGCATTCATATCATAAATAGATGTAATATATATAATAAAGCAAAGCCACATAAAAAGCCATAAAAGTATCCGACGTACCTACATACATAATAAGCAGTTTTAAGTATTTTTCTCATAACAAGACAGATTTATTCTATGTGGAAACGTCTAAATCCCGTTAGTGTAAAAGTCTGAAATCATTGAACCTCCATGTTTCGTGTCGGTACACCCACTCAGCTATTTCTCAAGCATATAAACTGTTATTTTGACTGTCTAACTGCAACCTTTCAAGTTTATATCAAATAGCACCCGTTTGGCTAAACAATGCAGCCTTAAAGAGAAAATTGGTTATTGTATAAGTAGAAAACCAATGTAACAAGCCATATGTAGTAACCGCCCATGCTTCGTATAGGGAAACCTATGTCTTAAGGTAGTACCCAAATTGGACTATCTTTTTATTGGTGAACCGATTTAATTTAATTTTACGTCAAGCTTATTAAAAAATGAGCGAAAACCATATCTAAATTATTGATGCCAGCGTTTCTGAGATTAGCGGTAAGGACAGACAAAAAAGTTATTCCTAGTCTTTGCCACGTCCTCCTCAAAACATTTTATTACTTTTCGAAGTCATTAAATCGCGCAATCCATTCATTCGCATTCCTTTTTCCCTGGACAGGATAGCTACCGGATGAGGAGCTATGAGAAGCATTGAGTATTGACGCGAAGCTGTAAACACTGTTATATCGCATGCATTCGCTAGTTTACAGCCCATATTAGCATGTAGCCTGGTCTGGACATCAATACTTCATTGGCTTCCTCTATGTGTACACGTCATGTGTAAGGTGCGATCAATTAACTATCAACCGGCAATTTCTCTTCATGGAAATACGCGTAGGCAGCTACTGACAATATTACTTTGCTGAATAAGAATGATTGAAACAGCCATAGCCTAAAAGCTTGTGTGGATCGTTAGGTTTAATGACTGATGTTGAGGTAATAAAAAGCAAACCGTAATATTTAAAGGCGTACACGTGTGTGTCAGGAAGTATAAGTAGACGCAATTGAAGATAATTTAACTTGGCATTACTTTTTTATTTATAGCTGAATAGACTGAAATAGAACAACCACTAAATATTTTCGATAATGTTCAGTGATTGCTACTAAAACACACCAGTGAAAACCTTATTCAAATCAGCTAAGCCGTTTCTCGGACCAATAAGAATAAAAGCAGACAAACATTTTAAAAAAACAATGTAGACATGTGTGTAACATCTTACATGGACTCTTTACCCCTTTACCGGAATGGTAACTCTTGTTTGTTTACGAACAACAACCGATCCAGTATTTAGCAATTAGCATGGATCGCTGCAACACTGTTGCTAAGGCCTAAGACATACGAGTAAGTACTCGATGGATGGTTAAGTTGTGATTTTTAAACAAACAGTTCATTCACGCCTCCGGTGTTCATGATGATAACCCTCGTTGGTTAAAGAAATACAAAAAAGACTCTAAAACAAGTCATCATAAGCTTCTCTTCATTATTATATCTTTAGTGGAGTATTCATATCGTATGTAATGTACTTAATGTTATAAATATGATTTGCTTGTGAGAATGCGTGGATGTTTAATACTCTTTCAAAAACTACTGAATAATTGTACTACAATTTAATATTTTATTCATATGTATAAATTTTATAAATTGACGCTTTTAACTAATGAAGTGAATATGATGTCTTTTTAAACGGTTATATTCCAGTCAACGGGCCTATTTCTTAAAATATGATTAAATACTTAAGTATCCAGAATTTTTGACATAGACTACAAAATTCCCTTGAATCAAGGAATTACCTTGATTTATGTACCTATCAGGTACCATAGTACAAAGAATTCTAGTTTCTCCGATTGCGTGTGAAGATTTAGTCTTTTCATTTAGTAGAGTTAACTGGAAGTAATATACTAATGCGCTGTAGGATTTTGCTCCATCGCCAGAGAGGGCTTAAGAAAGATATTAAGATTTAAGGGCTTAAGAAAGATATTAACAACTTTTGTTGTAAATATTATAATATTACATTAAACAAAAATATAGAGATACGTATGTAGGTACGAGAACACAAACAAGGACATCCTAGTATTTTAAATATTTGTCTCCCGCACAGGATAACAAATCCTGCAAGCACCTGCATTTTCAAAGCTACGTCATTTGTGTACTATGTGTAGGTACATTAGAAATTAATTATCACTTGCTTCATTAAAGAAAAAATCGTGAGGAATCCTGCACACCCAAGAGATCTTCATAGTGTTTTCCAAAGATGTGTTACATATTATAGATTACCCGTCTGCCAAACTACAATTGTCTAGAGTAACCCCTCACATAGAGGAGGTTCGAGCCCAGCAGTGGGCCCACAGGTATATCCTACCTTCCGTTTAGTACCGATATGTTATTGTAAAAATTCTGGTTTGCTGTATCACTTCCACTTGCCACGCGGTAGATCGCCCATGCGATGGACCAACCAAATCATATCTGCTGTGGACGGTCCATTGCACCAAAATGACGACCAACCGAACAAAATGGCGAGAGATTGTGGAGAAGAATTACATCTGCCACAAATGCGACTATTGACGACCACGACCGCTCTGCCAAGAGCGAAACGATTAAGAAGAAGTATCACTTCTCGCCTTCACTACAACCACTAGCTGTTATTCGCTACCTAGAAGCAATACATCCATGCACCTTAAACCCTACTCTTATGGTAATTACATACCGAGCGAGATAACTGCGCGATAGTACACCATAACTCGTGCGGAATGAGAGGTAAAGAGTTCAAAATAATAATTCAAAACAAAAGATACGACGCCTTTGTGTGAATTTATAAACTTTTGCGAGAATAAAATTGAAATTTCGAATTGTTTTTATGTTCTTGGCAAACGAAATATACTACCGGAGGGGACAAAGTTAAACGTCGTGCATGGAAGTTACCAGCCAAGAAGAAACCTGACCCGCTTGAACGTTTTTATGTAAATACTAAATAGTCGCCAAACAAACTGGATACTACCTGGTCTCAGTCACCCATGGTAACGTTAGTAACCAAAGGCATTACCATAGCGTCACCACAAAATAACCAAGAAACCAAGTATAATTCTTACTATCGTTATCCTTAAAATATATTTTTTATAGCCTGAGGGGCTGACGAAAAAGCAGACGGGCAACCTAATGGTAAGTGGTCACCGTCGCCTATGGACATGAGCAATACCAGAGAAATAGCCAATACAACGCCGGCCCTGAAGGAGAAATCTTTTTACACCTTTTTTGAAGAACCCCATGTCATAGCGCTCCGGGAATACCTCAGAAGGAAGCTCATTACACAGCTTACAAGTTTAAAGTCAATTATAAAAATATTTCTGTTTGGCTAACCCATGGTGGGTTAGTTATGTTAGTAGATGTTAGTATGAACTAGTATCGTCAAAATGATTGCCAGTAAAAGAAGTTCAACATCAGATATCTGCTCATTACTTCATAGCCATAAGTCATTGGTGTACACTACACTGCAAGTAGCAGAACTTCGCTTAGACTCCCCTGATACCGTTAAAACACCAAACGACCAAAACTCTGGTTTGTAATAAAATCATCTAAATGATTTAAAAACCTGAGCCTAACTAAAATTAATCAGAAATAAAATATTAATAACACGCTGCCCAATTCAATCTCCAATCCAAGCTCATAATTACATTCCCAAACGTATCGCTGAGAAATATTAAAAACATAGGTGGAGTTTAATTAGAAACTTAACCTGCTAATAAATTACATATGGCCACCACCCAAGGTGTGGCAACTGGCAACACTCGACATATTTCCCCTGAGAAATAATGCCCGAGTCGAGTTGCACTCAGTTTATTTCTGTTTATTTTCGGAACGTTCCCAAATTAAATATTTATTATGTCATTTGCCCGAAACGCACTGTCACCATTAGCGTCTCGGGAGCTACCGTTATTCTTATTTAGTTCTACTTAACTACGGAGAGTCATTTAAAATTATTTTAAATGGATTATAAATTTCTTGCGTTTAAAGTAATGTTTCAAGCTTTCGACTTCTTCCGCGTTGTAAGAATAACTTACGTTATACTGCATTTAAAAGCTTATAAATTGCGTTTTATATTTTTTGCATTGCACTTTTTACGTTTTGAGTTATGGGATTGGGGTGTAAGTTGCTCCATTAATAACGTAAATCAAACTGCTGTGTTATCATAGTTCAGCCTGCTTAAAGTTTTAAAATGAACGGTGCAAACGTCTTAATTTTTTCTTTAATAATATACAAAAGTTGTACAGCTGTTGTTTAGCCGTATCAGGGCGACTTAGAATACCAACCCTAATCACACGCCGGATGGGTGTCGTAAGAGGCGTCTAATTCCGGCACGCTGGTGGTAGAGCCCCTCGGGGGATTGTATTGTTCCTTTTGTTTTGTTTGAAATAGTACAATTTTAATTTAATTTTGTTGTGAAAACTGGCGGAATAAACTTTTTCTATTCTATTCTATTCTATTCTATTGCTGATATTGATTTTTGTTAATTACATAATACCATTATTACTTCTCCATGGGGTTCGCCTGGATAGCTATCACCCTTGAGCATGAGTCAGCCGCCAAACGACTCGTCGTGTTCCGGCTGGGGGCTTGAGAGCCAGTTCTTTCTTTCTTTTTCTTCTCTTTCTTGGCCGGCAACGCATCAGTGATGTATTTGGTGTTGCTAATGTCCACGGGCGACAATAGTCACTTAACATCAGGTGGATCATCAGTCGTTTGCCCGCTATTTCCATAAAAAAAACGTCTGCCATTCTTGAAGCCACATTGTTACGGAACTTTAAGAATAATCATTTCTGATAGATATGCAATTGGTTTTAGGCGATTTATTTTTAACGGCTTAATCTGTAATGTCTAAATTTACGCTTGAAAAGAAGTTATGAAACGCTTGTCAGAACAAGTTTCTTTAGTAGGTATCTATAATCTTTTCTTTACGATTTAAAAATACCTGTATATAGCATTGAAGTATAATGTCATAGAAGAGACATCTCGAACAAAATGTGTGTTCTCGCCGGGAAGTTCTATTTTCAAAATTGAGCCCCCGTTCTCCTTTTAAAATCGAACGAATCCATTGGAAATGCAGCCGCGCGGCTTCAATTCATTGGAACATACATTGTGTTCGCGGTGTCTGTTCTATCTCGAACAAAATGTGTGTTCTCGCCGGGAAGTTCTATTTTCAAAATTGAGCCCCCGTTCTCCTTTTAAAATCGAACGAATCCATTGGAAATGCAGCCGCGCGGCTTCAATTCATTGGAACATACATTGTGTTCGCGGTGTCTGTTCTATACGCTAGTAATAATACTTCAATGGTATGTAGTTATTTATATAACTACATACCATTGGTGGAACCATTGGATGGATTATTCCATCAAATATGATCATATTAATTGATACCTATTCAAAGAGGCAAAGGACTACAGTTCTGTAGAACAATTTAATAGTAGGTATATTTAAATTAATGCTTTAAGCATTGACGTACTATACATAGACAGGCTATCTCAAACAAAATGTGTGTTCCACCGCCGGCTTGCCCTCCGTTCTCTTTTCAAACTAGAAGCCTCGTTTGCACACTTGCCATAGAGTAACTTTGTATAAGACACTTGTCGAACCAAGACAAGCAGTCACCGACTCCAAATCTTTACAAGCTCTTACTCCAACTTTATTTAACGTGCAAAAGCGTTTAAACGATTTCAAACGTAATTACCATTCATTCGTGTCAAAAAATCCAACACTTTAAATTGGTCACAAGCGTCACGTCGGCAAGCTTATTTAGTCCATTAACACGCTAGTGGCTTGCCAAGTTCAAACGCTCCTTATGATTTTTTCATTCAAAATGGCGGGAACATTGCTCAATAATTAAATTAAATTCGTTTTAGTTGATTTAAGTTAAGATTTTGTTTTCTTACTGATGATAAAGTGATAACATTATCTTTTTTGTTTTTTGTCGTGCAATTGTGGCACATTCTTATTACGCGCGACGGCATTTTTTCAGTTTTTTCATAAACAATTTTGACATGCGGCCGCAATGAGCGCAGCCGAGTGACAGCCGAGTGACAGAATTAAATGCAGCCGGCCGGCTGCAATGCACACCCCCGAACCCGATGTTCGCGGTGTCCCTTCTATACGCTAGTAATAATAATTCTATGGCTTTAAGTGCCTTATTACAGAAATACCGCTTATAAGTAGCCTGATGGTCTATGAAGGACACATAGCACTTTGTCTAATGTCAATAGTGAACCATAATAGTGAACCATTTAGATATCTTGTCAATAGTAAACGACGCAACTCCAGATGTGATGTTAAATCGAGCATTATACCTAGGATTAACGTTGTTATCTTTATTTTATGTGAATCTTTTATTCTATATTTTATGTGAATGGCCGACAAACGAACAGAGTCACCTGATGGTAAGAGGTTATCGTCGACCAGGACACCAAAGACACCAATTCATGGTGGTCAAGATATTATTATAAGAAGGACGAAAGGAGGAAAGGTTGAGTTCTTAGCATTTTATGCTTCGGACAGATTTAATTATGTGTGTATTTTTTCTATAGACTTATGCACCTAATTTTATTTATATTATCACCTTTTCAGAAAGATGATTTGTTATTAAGAAGAAATTATGGAAAAAGAAACTCCTCAGCACATCTTTTAAATTGATACAAAAGTATTACATGTTTTTGTTGCAATTTCCAAATTCAAAATATAAGCAAGCAGTTCATTTTAAACAATCAATTTAATTAGTCTGACTGTACCAAAGACTACAGTCATAAACACATATTAATGATTTACACACATTCATAAAAGTTTGTAAAAAAAACAGCCAACAAAAAAACCACACAAAGAGCATACAAGATTTGCTTCTATCGAACTAATTGGTCCGTAAAATCAATTAAACCTCAAATTTCATAATTGATTCCTTTTGTTATGGTGCGGCGCTATTGATCATCGCCCATTGAATTTCTTTGGTTATTTTTGTACCGCAGAATAATTACAGTTAGAAATGAAATCGGTACAGCAATACGAAGCGGTAACGTAAGCTATCAGTAAAATAATAATGTAAGTTGGCCGGTTTTTCGACCGACAACGCATCAATTAATGTATTTTGGTGTTACTGATATCGACTGCTTGTTTGACAAATAATTGTACAAAAAAAAATGTTTTAGTCACAAAAAGGAGGAGGTTCTCAGTACTGTTGTATTTTTTTTTTCAATATTTATTACTTCAGAACTCCGTCATTTATGCACCGATGTTCCACACATTACATTTTTATTTGAAAGTATCTGAATGTATCAGATTGGTCCCATGTTTTATCAAAATTCAGTTCTGATGATGATCAAATATTAAACATTTGGCGATTGAGATATAAATTTTTTGAAGACTGTTTCTTTGAATTCGGTTATTGTTTAGTAAAATTTAAATTAAAACTTATTCATAATATGATTATATTGAAAAGGAAATTGCTTTCTGTTGAGTAGGTTCGTAAGCAGACAAATAAATAATATATTCTGAACAGTGAAGAGGCATTATTAACTTGACGGCCGTAGCAAGTGGATTATCGCAAGCACGTGTTAAATTAGTTAGTAAGCTTGTCTTGTATTTATTAACGCCAAAGCGAGAAGATGGTGTACAGAAACAAAACACACTAGATGAGGATAAGTAAGATTACTTACTGTATACTCTGACCTAGCAGTGAAGTGATGGTAACAAGTGAAATTACATTTTTCATTCTACAGATTGGATTGGTCTCGAGAGCCCAATAAGCTTCTTTAGGTGAAGTGATAACACTTTGCGATGACGCACCGCAAGAGAGATGTCGCACCGCAATACGATGCGCTGCCGCTGCTCAAAAATTTCATCATACACAACTTCGTCTCCGATTTTTTTTCAGACGCGTCATCGCACCGCATTGTTCCTCACCTACATTCCAAACTCTATAATATGTTGAACGTCACTACTGAAAAAAAAATTAAAATACATCATTTATGTTCGCATAACAATAAAACTAATTAAATATTAAATGCAATATATTACTCACAGCAAAAACAATGAATCATATATTTCACGGCCACAAATGTGTCATATTCTCATATTGTTACTACAATATAACACGCATAATACACGCCCGCATTGCAAAGATGCCATGCAATATACATCATACAATTAATTGTTTGTTTTATGTACCTCGATCAAACTGTTTGTATACAAATATATTTAAGTAAGTATATAAGGTAGTAAATGTATTGGCATAGAATTTATTTGTAGCATAAAAGGCTTAATTTCTTTACGACTTTCGCAAACGGCCAATCCACACTTTTTGACCGAGTTAATGGCTTGGCTCTTCATGAGTTCCAATAACTTTTTAACAGTGAAAGCGTTGTGAGCAAAGCAAGCATGAATGTTACATGAATTGTGTTTTGTGTGATTATACCTACATAATTATCTACGCCTCTACGGTTCCTACGTCTATGAAAACATGTCAAAAATGCGATCGTGGTCTTGTCAGACTCTTGCCTATTGCAAGCTCCACAAATAAACTTTATGCGTTTTTAAAGCACAAAATATTATTAATTATGTGGTTGAAGCTGATGTAACATTTACTTTTAAAAAAACATTATTTTCTCACCAGTCTTCTGTCATTAAGATTCTTTCCTCAATTTCCATATCTCTAAATACCTCTATCTAACCAACTCTAACTTAAAGTCACATCAATAAATTAAAATCCTTACAAACATAATATCTCAGATAACATTTTGATAAGATCCCAACAATTAATTAAACAGCGAATACGAAGCACTTGCAGAAGTGGCCTGACAGTTAAATAAACAAATAATTAGCGCAATTATTTAACCCGCGAGAGATCGAACAAAGGAAATGCCTTGGCTACAATAATTTTTCAAACTAGGCAAATAGATAACCTTTCCATATGAAATATTACTACTTTGTCGTAGTATGGAGTTCCCACTGCGAGTTATTCGCAATATAATAAATTGTTGTGTTAACCACTTGAGGACGACGTTAATCAATTCTTTCACCTGCAATGATTTTATAGTTATTCATGGATTAATTTAATTAACAAATTAATCACATTAAACAGAAGGCTGTTTATTGGGTAACCTAGTCGGTGAACTAACAGACATAGGTTTGATAAATATGTAAAATCAAAACCAAAATAATTTATTCATACAGGTATCACGGATATATATAAGCACGTATTTTTTAATCTACCACCATTTCGGAAAGTTGCTTTGTTACGCAGAAGAAGAAATGGCTCAATAAAAATAGTGAAGGGAATCAATTTACCTTTATGTGTCACAAAAGACAATGTCAACCAGCAAATATCAAGTGGTTCATCAGATCCGAAAAACTTTATGATCTCTCGAGATCTACTAAATAGAGAAGTTATGAAATTTTCTTTGTTTAGTAGAGAAGTTGTGTTTTTTTTTTCGAGAAATCTTTAACTTTATCGGCTCTGATGAAAAATTTGATCTTTGCGGGTGGGGTACTAAGTGTTTGCTTTCTAGCGTCGAGTGTTGATCCAGATCATTATAGTGACTCTCTACAGTAGGCAGGGGCATATCTACTCCACAACGCTCGAATGCGAATTGATCAGAGGTCAGTGACCACAGCCTGAAGATCTCTTGGATTAACAAAAGTCATCAAATGATAAAATCAGATTGTTATCGTAAGATAACAGCTTAGTCGTCAAAACAATGTCGGAAGCCCTTAGGCGGCATAAAAACTTCCGACACTTGGTTGGGTTGGGTTGGTCACAAACCCCTCCACCATTCCGCACTGGAGTAGCATGGTGGAGTATGTTCTAGGCCTCCTCAAAAGGAGAGACCCGTGCTCAGTACTGGGCCATTAATAGGTTGAAGCCATCTAATGATCACAGTCAACTTACGTCCCCTATGCAGCACAGGAACAAATTCTGCAACATCGGTCACTAATATAATATCTTACGGCCGGTCTCAATAATGTACTAACAGATGGAAGACTGTGGATAGGGCTACCATTAGTATGTCATCTGTCATATTTGTCAATTTTTGCGTCTGAAAAATTCACAAATATGACAGTCTTCCATCTGTTAGTACATTATTGAGACCGGCCGTTAGAAAGCGGCCACTTATATAACTCAATCGAACACGATACATGCACATTCCATGGCTAATACGTAATCTTTTTTTATGCAAAATAAGTTAATGCTTGACCACAAAACGGTGGTAAAGCGCACTAACTTAGTAGAAGCCTATTCACTCTTGACTTGAAGACAATATAATCATATCGGAACACCCACGCGGGCAATTTATTGAAGTCCTCAATCCTCAGACCTCAATCCTCAGTCCTCAATCAGTGTTTATTTATAATCGCTTAGATTAATTATCCATGAAGGATTCCAAAATCTTCAAATAACGCGTCCATTCTCCGTCTCACGTAAGAGATTACCCAAATAAACCGGAACTGAGTGGGTATCACTGGTATTACCTATGTTCAGTTGTGGCGCATACAAAGAATATGAGAAAAGATTTCCAAAAAGCAATCGTTCCCGATTAAATCAGCCATTTCCCCTACGCGGTCGTGATCACGAAGCGGCGTCGATTCTACGTTCCTCACCTTCCTAGAAGCAATACCATCAGGTACACGAATACTATTCTACCGTTTTCTAGAAACGTATAATGCTAGTCTGACGATTATTTCGTGTAGTTTCGAGATGTAGACGTGAATCGTGATACTTGATAGTCTTAAATTGGTCTGTTTGAGTCGCGCTGTCATTTGATGTTTGATGATGATGTTTTTATTACTCCGGACTTACTTAAAAAGTAGCTGTAACGAAACCTCATATTATGTAGTAATTAAGATGTTTCGCCTGTTTTTGTGCAATTATTACGGTAAATAAATTTCAGTTTAAGGGGACATGAGGTAAACATGACATTTATCTATGTAATGCCTGATAAAAAGCAACAGATTCCGATGTAAATTACTGTTTAAAATATTTGATAGACTCTTTTATACAAAACTTCCTTTCAAGTAGGTGATTAAAGCACAGTGTGTAATACGAAATATTGCTAAATTATAATCAGTTTTGTATCTAGCTTGAATTCAACACGCGCAACAAATAAACGTAAATGTTAAATTACCATTAAACATGGCTGCTTAAAACATAGAGCATAAATCACATAGAAATGCCTTCAACAATACTTTATCTCACTACTGGTGCTAATATCAAACACACTATCATAAGATGACCCGTGCAAGACATAATGCAAAAGATCACTCTATGATTTCAGTCTCATTTAATATTGTTTTTTTAGCAATTGGCAAAAGACCTTATAAAGGTTTCTAGGATTCTATTCCTGACCATGGCAAACATTATTAACTTATTTTGATCTCCACAGTGATGAAAGAACCGTGCCCTGTGGTGGCCCATTGTGACTGAAGCCATAATACATACAACACAGCATGCAAACAAAATAAATAATGTTCTCTTATTTTAATACTTTGCAGGATAGGTTTATTTAGGCCTATTTTTTATTTTTCCGGCAGTGATGATGATTTTTTAATTGATGAAAAATATAATGTTCATCACTTATTTTATTGTCAGTGATTGATGTAGTTAAATGTCGAAAAACAATTATTTTCGCCAACACAACAAATCGTTATCATAATTTTCATATCATTTTATGCATATCAGAGAAAATTATTTACTTTCTTTGTCGGGCTTTAACTAGATGTCTAATCAAAACCTAGATCGTTGGCTAACATGATACGTATAACCTAAACGTTAACGGGTTCCTTCACTGCACTTAGAATCGTTTCTGATCTTAAAACTCCACATTTCTACAACTACAATGTAGGAGTTGCATACTTTTCAATATTATTGGATTTTTCTTGCACTGAATTTTCCTTGCGAACACGTTATAAAACAGATATTATTTAAAAAAAAATACATATTGTAACATTACACGTGCTTATATAATCACTGTCAAATGTACTTTATGTACTCGAAGCATGTGAAATATGAGTTTTTTTTATTCTAATAATAATATTGCTCAACACTTTTTGTGTTTTGGCTTGTTATTGCAATACTCCTTTCAAAACAGAAGAACAGCTCATTAGCATAAACCTTGGAACATTACTTAGCAATATTTACAAGCATTTTAGTTGATTTTGATATTATATACTCTAGAGAGCCTTAGGAAAAAAGTAAATTTACGAACGATTTTACGGAATGTACTCGTCATTTCATTTCCACTTACATTAGAGTATATCAAGCATTGATATCCTTTGCAATATTTATAATCTCCTTTACATTACACATAGGTTCCTCAAAAAATACAGCCCGTATGTAAAAAAAAACTTGAGAGGTGTCAAGGGACACCCGGATGGAACGAAGTTCCTTGCAGTCAGTACTAGGATAGCAAAAACATGCAGCAAGTGTGTAGCACTGACTGACTGCAAGTAACGAAAATATCTGGCTTGCTTTCTATGTAAAAAAACTACGACAGCAAAAAGTGTCGTTACAACTTTTCGTTACCAAATTTTCCGCCTAGCCCCCTTTCGCTACGCGCAATAAGGAACTTCGTTCCAAAAACAAATTCCTTGTATATCCTCCTTCTGGCGCAAGCACATGGTCACAGCAGCAACGTCCGCGCTCAGCGCTGAAAGTTGCCGCGGCCGCAGATAGCGGCGTGTTTGATGTCCGCCGCACGCTTCGCCTGACGCGATGTATGGACTCTATTTACCCAGCGCCGCATTTCATGGGGCTCACTACATCTGGTGTTGTGTGATACATCTTTAGATTAATGCGTGAAGAGAAATCCTTTGTATCCCTGTTAAACAATCCGAGTATACGCACGAGAACATGTCGCATGAAATGATATGAAAATAGTCGGCAAACGAGCTGACCCAGATGGTAAGTGGCTACCATCGCCCATGGATATCAGCGACACCAAAGGCATCAGTGATGCGTTGGCGTCCAAAAGAGGGAGAATTAAAAGAAAGAAAGAACTGGCTCTCAAGCCCCCAGCTGGAACGACGAGTCGTTTCACAGCTGGCTCAAGTAAGAGGATGGGTAAGCACCCATGGAAAAGCAAAGCTCCAGGCGAACCCCATGGAGAAATAATAATAATAGTATTCAAAAACTATTCAAATCGATAGTACAAATAGAATGCGTCCGAGGCGCCCTTCCACTTATATTAAACCTCTTGAATATTGTCACCATTCGCCTTTCAAGCAAGATTAAATACAGCAATACATATTTTATTATTCAAATTGGTAGAATTAAAATTAGTTGGTAGAAAGTTTTTTTCTACGCTCAAAACTCGAGTATATTCGTGACAGTCATATACTCGTAATGAATTATTTTTTAATTTCGAAGCCGCAACTTCATTACCGCGCACGAATACTGGCCGTCAAACGCATGAATTCCCCGCATGTACGGTCTTTATTTGCCCGCCGGCGCATGTTAATGGGTGTACATAGCCGCACAGTGCCAAAACATGGTTTTAAAACATAACGGACCTTGTAATTCCATGTCACTGACCTTGCGAGATACGTCGAGTGGCTGTGACATAAAAACTTGCCATAAAACACGAATATTGCAATTACAGACAAGAACTAAGCCGAACTTTCCGCGTATATTGCACGTTTACTCGTTCACTCGATTATCTTCGCGGTGATAATAATAAAACTTTAGTGGAATTTACCTTTATCATAATTCCAAACAATATGTCAGACTTATTGATAGATTACAAAGTAACCACCGCATTCAGAGACATAAATTAATCTAATGACTGCTTTGATGCTTGTTGAAAGAATGGCGTAATGAGAAGTATAAAGTAATAATAACCATAAATATCGTATAGAATAAAATTACCTCAATGCATACAAACTCGTCTATATTTGTATTTTTATGTCAATAGCCGGTTACTTGGAAAGTGGTCATCGACGCCTAATAACTAAGGAATAAGCGGTGCATGTCCGCATTTTATTTCTCATTTAACAAAATAATAACTATACGATATAACTTAAGCACGCCGTACAGTTTCAAGCGAATAATAAATACATCATCGAACATTATCTCATAAATTACTGTACGGTGACATATTATTTAAAAGTCTACAGTAGTTTCTGCAGTAGGACCCTTTAATTTGTCGCTACAGGAATCTCAAAGCCGCAATTTGTCAATGTTCCTTATCGCGTATCGATTCAACGGTCAAGATCGATATCTACTCGTGAGATTATCCGATTACAAATCGATTCTGCATGATTGCTATACCTTGAATAGCAAGAGGTTCGAAGATGACTGCATTGTTTTAATCTCATATTGAATATCAATATCTGGCGTAACTTGGAGTAGAATATTGATGTCAAAACATCAGCTATGCAAGGCGGGGTGACTTGCGTCTTGTCATTGCAGTCACGACTTACTGCTAAGCTTGACAATCTATTTTGAATTAATATTAAGTTATGCAGCCACTTCGCGTACGGATCAAACTTGGACAATGTTTCGTTCTGTTTTACTGGAGATAAATAAATTGTTGTTCGCCATGACCTTCGAAAACCTAACCAAACCGATTACTAGGCTAGATTCCTCTGTCAGGATCAAATGTATTGTAATTCTTCTCTCATATACGACATTTTAGCTCTATTTGAAAGATTTTGGCGTCTTTGTTTCTTTCTTTTTCTTCTTCGGCCAGCAACGCACCAGTGTTGCCTTTGGTGTTGCCAATGTCCATGGGCCGACGATAACCTTTACCATCAAGTGGATCGTCAGTTCGATTGCCGGTTATTTCTATAAAAAAATAATTGTCATTCTGCTCAAAATGCACGTCGAACTTGGAAATGTTGATTAATTATTAATTTAATTGCCATTCGTGTTGAGTAATCTTGATACTTGTAGTTAGCATCAGGCCAATTATTTCAAACTGAATAAAATCCTAAATTGTTAAATTATTTTTAACTTTATATTTTTGATCGCCAATTAAGTGATAAGGCCGCCTGTCATGCATAAATTATTTATCACAATGTATTCATTTATAATTTTGGTTTACAGTAATGAGGATTTCGTTATCGTTGTTTATAATCGTACTTTTTATTTTTACATCGGTTTTATATTGGTAAACTGGTTTTAGAGTTTAAGGGGTTTAATCTACCCTATCCTATATAATATCTTAAACGCCAATTTACCTTGAGGCACCCTATGGATAAAAACAAGTCGATCGATTGGCACAAGTGATAAAAAACATAAAATAGTTAATAAATTCTGCTAGAAAAAGAATGTTTTATTAATATAAACATTTTGAACAGATTATTATTAACAATAAACTTAATTCCAAAATGCTAATCCCGTATGCACAACCGTGGGAAGCAAATAAATAAATTCAAAATACTTAGAAAGTAGTTCTGAATTTACATTTTAACGAGCAACTTAGCTTTAAAACCGGCCCTTGTGCGCCATTATAATCGATATGTCATCATTAGCTTTCATAACAAACCGCTAGATGGCGTTATAAATAGATATTTGTGGTTATTCAAGTTAAAGATCAAAAGGCGAAGAGAGACTATTAGAAATATTAGAACGTAGGTTTTGAAGCCATTTGTGGCTGGTCTGTTTAAATTATCTCAAACGAACTCTCGTCAGTCCCACTTCAAAGGCGAGTTCGTGACGAGACAACGCAGTAATTAGTTGCGAGTATTAAATATTGACTGGTGAAAAGCGGCAACTTCGTACGTGAAGCGACAACTTACAGCTGTCTGTTAACTTGCCTTTTGTGGATAACGTAAACAACTTTTTGTGTCGTTAACATTATTTAAGATAATTTTGTTATGACGAAGCATTCTGCTTTCTGCGTACATGTAAATGAAGCTTATTGTTAAAACGACAAAATTTTAAATGTACGGTATTAAAGTTCATCACGGCAGTAATTAGAGATTCCACACAAATAAATGGAGTCAATTTACTATTCATATTTTCATAATAGAAATGAATTTATTCAATTGGTACGAGTAAAACTCTATCCAATTTGCATACGTCGACTTCCGTTGCGGCGACCGGTTGTAAAACAGATGTTACTGAATCCAATAATCTAAATTTTACTAACAAAAAATAACCGACTTCAAAGTCTCAAAAACTACATAGTTGTCAGATCTCGTTCAAATTTATGTGAGACTACATGACAAGCGCCTGCTTTCGATTAAAAAAAGAATCGTCGAAATCGGTTGGCGTGATATTGAGTTATTCGTCAATTTGTCGCGCACATCTTAACACAAATTTACGACTTATGTGGTTTTCTCATGGATGCCATTGTCAAATCTCAATAAAATTTATGTGGGACCACATGACAGCCACCAGCTTTCGATAAAAAAAAGAATCATCAAAATCGGTTCGCCCAGTCCAAAGTTCTGAGGTAACAAACATAAAAAAAATACAGTCTAATTGAGAACCTCCTCCTTTTTTGAAGTCGGTTAAAAAATTAAAACTATGCTACATCTTTCGTTTGTGTAATCCAGCTTTACCCATGCCTTCAATAAGAAGCCGTCTGCTTCGTCTGCTTATAATTACGCTCCGTTTCAAGACCTACGGACTTTCTTCATCTACTCCGAAGTAACTATGAGCGTGTATCTAATATACCTATTTCATTTCTCAATTTTCATAGTTTAGGTTTTTTTCATGAAATAAGTAAGTGCTTGACAAAGAGGTTTTAGTACGTTACTATTTAATTTCTTATCATAAGTTCTGATACTTCACTACTGGCAATGATTCCACCAGATGGTAAGTTGTAATGAAGTCCAGGTTAATAAAGGTACTTGCTTTCATGCTGAGTGGCTAGACTGCTCTAGTCTATTCCTGCATGTAGCAATAAAGTTGAATATGAATATGAATACTTAGTAAAAGCTAGTTCTTTTCTTGAATACTCTTTCTTTCTTTTTTCTCACTTCCCATTACAATAAAGCAACTAAGGACAAGTAATGCCCGTGGTCCAACTAGTTATACGTAGCATGGACAATAAGCCATGGCCAATAAACAGAATAGGAAGAACGAGAACGCCGAATGCATCACTGATCGCATCATCATCACCGCAATAACTAGTAGAGAAGAAAATAAAGAATTTCCTAGCGATCCAATCAATCGTTCACTCGCTTGCGGTGAGCAGCTCCGACATCTAACCCTTCCTTGGCAGTCGGGTAAAAAGCGGCGCGGAAACAACTGTCGATATATGTCGAGATTGTTCGCATGATATCCAATAGATATACTTACTACTCGTAGATACAGGCGAATGCAAATTGCGAAAAATACGCCGAGGAATTCCTAAGATATATCCGACGATACGCGAAGTAAACTGCGTTTCTCTTTCGTTAAGAAATTTAGTAGTGGAAAACTATATTAAGTAGGTACACCAATTCACTTATGGAAAACTTTTGTAGTAGGTACACCAATAATCATGTAACTACAAATCCTATTGCAGCAAGTACTACTACAGTAATTAATATACCTACTGGCTTTTACCTACTTTATGTTTTCAATCTATTACTGGTCCACTGCCGGGCACGGTACTTAGTTTATATTTGAACGACAACAACAAGAAAACTCTTTATTGTACATCAACAAGAAATAACTGTATGGTAGGTACAACAGGCAGCCTTATCGCTAAAGAAGCGATTTCTTCCAGGCAAGAGTTTGATTGTTAATCAACACTACTTGTTATGAATTCTTCTTACGTAGAATAATTTTTTAAAAATAGCTACTGCTACCTTGAGCTAAACGTGGTCTCCGAAGCACATAGAACAAAAAAATAAATTATGATTTGCTCTTCAACTACTCAGGATCCGAAGCTCATACTCATAGCAATACAGTTTCTTTATTTGTAAATTAATGATACTTTAACGTATCGAGTGCCGCAAGATGCTGGCAACGAGTGGATCAGATAAAATACGGCCGGAAACAGCAATGAATACTCTGGACTTGCATCGTTTTGTTTACCGGCATCTGATACTGTGGAATTATATAGGAATGTGATCAGAGCTAGCAAACATTTGCCGCGTACATGAACTGGAATGAATGGAATTGCTCGGAGTCATAGTGCTATGACATACCGTTCAAACACGTGTAAATGATGACATAGTATTACATACTAGCGCTCTACACGTGAGTTTTCTCGCATTTTCCGGGATAATAAGACCCTTCAGCTAAATCCGTTCAGTAGTTTTTGCGTTAATAATCTGAATTTTACCAAGAAAAAAATAACCGACTTCAAAATAACTCAAAAACTACTCGTCAGATCTAGATCAAAATGTGGGACCACATAACAAGCACCAGCTTTCGATAAAAAAAAGAATCGTCAAAATCGGTTCACCCAGTCGAAAGTTCTGAGGTAACAAACATAAAAAAATACAGTCGAATTAAATACCTCCTCCTTTTTTGAAGTCGGTTAAAAAAAGTAACAAAGATCCTCTCAAACTCTCACATCTATATTATTAGTAGGTTAACACGTCATCCTTACGTCATCCTCATCACTTCTCGTAAACATCCCACTGTTGGACAGGTTTCTTTGGTCACAATATTAAGAGTAAGGCCTTAAACCTTTGGCTTAAGAGCCAGTTTCTTTCTTTCGGCAAGACATCGGCGACAAGTGATGCCGTCGGTGTTGCTGATGTCCATGGACTTCGGTAGCCAGTAGCCACTTACCATCAGGTGATTCGTCAGCTCTTTTTTATGCTAGTTACATTGATTCAATCGATTTCTAAATCCTTAATTTAATGCGTGCAGGATTTCAACCGGGATTCCACGTACACATGACATGACCAATCAAATCACTAAATAAATAATCAATACTCATATCGTACATATTGAGTATGGTATTAACCGTTTCAATAGACGTCATGAAGTCAAATCCTCGGTGCATCCGGGTTGTAGAAGAATCCTAATGGTATAAAGTATCAAAGTTACAAATGCCTGTCCTTTACTATCCCACTTCTGTAGCTCGAGCACGAATATTTGCGAGAAAGTATTCGTATGGTTAACGTAAGCAATTTGTATGGCATTTTTTCAAAAGCGCCCCTATCGTGCGTAAATGGTACTAAAATGCCATACAAATTTGACAAATTGCTTACGTTAACCATACGAATACTTTCTCGCAAATATTCGTGCTCGAGCTACTGATATCAATTGGGAACTGTTTTATCGGAAGAAAAGATACACCAAGCATCACATAGGATACATCAAAATCGCCCTTTGCCACGAATGTCCACAGACAACATATCATTAGTTGGCCTTCTGCTCATTCACATAAAAAAGATAGCTAACGTTTGACACAAGCTGCGCAGTAATAAAGTTTCTAAATGTAATTTCGTTGTTATCTACAGTTATTTCAGGATTCGCGACGCTATCTCGATTTCCAGACGCATCATAACTGGCCCACTGTCCCTTGTTAACATTCCACATTCTCAATTACATTTCTGTAATGGTACTAACACATCGATGCAATCAACCGAATATTTACAATAATTTATTATATTTATAATTAGAATGATTATACAACTATCGACCATCCTACAGCACATTTCCACCGAGGACGAGAAGCTTAAAAAAAATTCACGGTTGATTAGAGTTATTTTTTAGGTCGGTAGCTGGCCAGTTAGATAAAATACTTTACCACTTTGCATGAGTACCTTCCGAATTAAACGGTAATTAGACCTTCTGTCTACATTAACGCATGTCATATGCACACTATCATCAATTGTCGCTTACTTACAACTTACATCGTGCGTAATATAAGTACGAAATCTGTCCACGGAGCGGCGTCATCCTTTGGTTGAATTTTTGAGTTTGCCCATTGCTATATTTCAGGATGCAGCTTGTATGCAATCGTCAAATGAAGCACCATGGACAGTATTACTATTTAAATGTACCATACACGCCAACCTCCGATAGGAGGGACCATTGCCTAACCTCTTTGTTCAGCAGGGTGCACCACAAGCTGGAAAGCTTAGTTTTGACTCAAGAATGTATGTGATCTACTTCAATTTTCACTACCAATATATAAAAGTAAATGAAATATATGAAAGTTCTTCCATGTTGTTGATTCAGACTCTCATTCGGCAAGTCATTTCGCCGCCGACTAAACGAGCCGTCATTTCTTTTGACATGGCACTTTCTTATCGCTGAGCACTACAATGTCACCATCTTCAGTGCGATGTGGTCGCACCACAACGGGAATGACCTGCAAACCGCAACGTGTAAACAGTTTTAGCGGCGACCGTTGAATAACAAAGATTATTGTCATTTGGCTCCCACCCAACTCCGAAATGAGTCAAGCTCGTGCATGTATTATTAAAACAATGTCTTAAGCTCGCATCCTTACTCTTCCTCGTTCAATTGTTTTAGTTTATGATTCAACAAGTGTTTACTCCGCACGGCATAAATTTTGCTTTTGTAAACACATAATACCTTCTAATCTCGGGCTCAGTTAAGTATTTGTTTGCTAACTAACGATCAGGATGGATTACAGAGTATTATACACATAAGTTCGACTCGACACGAGACAACTTTAAGATATATTTTCTGACATAATTCTATCTTGAAGTTAATGTTTACGAATATGTGAATGGAAAGCGAGAAAGCAGATTTATATACTTACTATGAATAGTCCAGGGAGAACTTACGAAATACTCCTTTTTTTCTAACTAGGGCTCTAACTTCTCCGTGAGACGTTTAATGAAACGTAACGAAATAGCCATAATGGCTATTTCTTGATTTAGAAACAATCATCCATTTTGCACAACTTGTGTTTAAGATTGCTGTTGGATATGCGCTTCAAAACACGATACTCCGTCAATTCTTATTGATTTAATTACATAAATACATCTCTCCATGAAAAAAGACTGTTTACTAAGTCTGAAATGTACAATCCCAGGGTATTTTGTTCAAAGTCTCGAACAATTTTTTGCTACCGAGTATCGAAAACATTTACGATAGAAACTAATGGTTGGAATGCAATATAAAGAAAACTTGTAGACGAAGGTACAAAAAATATAATTACCAACACTTCGAGTATAACTACTATTTTTTGATTCGTTATTAATATACCTTATTTTTAGTTACTTAAGGTCTATATCCGAGTGAAAAATTATGTGCCTCGGAATGAATTTCAGTTGTCTTTCACAACTAGTCACTTGCTCCGCTTCTCTGCTTGTCTGTCAGTCCGTCACTGTCGTTTCTATCGCTGAGAGAATGTTTGGACACGTCTTGTCATTTCTTTAATTTATCTCCACGCACAACTCGTCACGCCTTGCTTTCTTGATAAAACGACTTTGTAACTTTTAAATGTTAACGCATGGACGAAAGGTCTTTAAACTCTGCACCATGTATTTAAATCCTTATTTACGAGCTACGCTACATAATTCTAAAATTTCAAATAGAATCGAGCACCATAGAATCGTCTGTAACTAATTCCGTTGATTTGTGATTTGAAAGACATTATGAATGTTCGGAAGCAGCTATTAAATCTTGTAATCCGAAGTTTGGTCCGACCGTTAAGGTTCTATGACTATTACAATATTTTCTCCATTCGTTACAAGCGATGGCGTTTATTATTATTGAAATATGCTAATCTCGTCTCTAGGTGTCGTAACGGTGTATAAAAGGCGAGGCGTCGCGCCCTGAGAGTTACCACATCGGTACATGTATCCGTAGGTAACAAGCATGTTCAATGCGCCATTGTAAAACAATAAACTATACTTTCAATACAAGTTAGGATAACATCTAATAAATGATAGTAGGTATTTTTCATTTTACATGATTACAACAGTGTTGATTTAGGTATACCTACCTACGTTAGTAACGCATCGATGCTATCATGGTACCGTATAGTACCTACCTTTCTATATTATTACGTGTAGCCGCCGATACCTACTTTCAATCATCTATCACGCAAAAGCTCTTCTAGACTCTGAAATTTTTACTTCACTTAAATCAACGTTATGACGATCATTTAATGAGTCAAAATACTACATGCTAAAGGTAGAGCTTTTTGCTAATTTGCTATTAAAAAAATAAAATGTCTTCAGTTTATTGTAAAAATTGTAAGTTTATTACAGATTCGCAGCGTCAATATCGGTGGTAGTTGCAGACAAATGGGCCAGCCTTCTCCCGCCAGATCTCACCCGCCTATTTATTTACCTCCAAGCATTATCCTCCGCGCTGGCCTAAATGTCCCAGCCTTAAAAGGCTATGGAACGTTGCAAGTAAATCGCCATACTGTTAAAGTAAATTGGTATTTTACTGCACGAAGTTTCGTGTGGCATACCCTTGTAAGGTGTTGGCTCTCACCGATTTGCATGTAAGATGCAGTTTTTTGATCTATTTTGAACTTTACGGCGTAGACAATAGGTTTGTTCTATAACTAGGTAGCTATTTGCTTTTAAAGTCGCGCTGTCGGTAGAATGAAATGTCAAACGCGATGACAGTCGTTAGAGCGACATCTAGCGGGCGGGTCGAAAGGTTTAGAGCTATTTTGGACCGTCCAATTAACGTTGTAGCTCCATAAATTTTATAGCATCTAACTGTAAAATAAAGATTATTTCCTCAATCCAACCGGCTGTAAGTTCATTAACACTTACATATGTCTATTTCAATCAGGAAATCCATACATGGACCGTCATAATTTTACGGTCATTCAGTGACAATTCCTTTATTGGCAACCTCAATTTATTTTGGAGATTATTGAGTCCAGATAAGGTGTTATAATCTGATTTGCTAATACTTAATAGCCAAGAGATCCCAAAAACATTTACAAATATTTTTAACCAATAAAAATATATTACATGTTGCTTAATTAGTTTTCTCTACGTGATCGCATCAGAAACAATTAGATCCGTAGACGAACAAGGGTACCTAACCGATATAGCTCAAAGAATTAGCCGGCTGAAGTGGTAATGGGCTGGCCACATAGTGCGAAGGATCGATAACTGTTGGGGAAGAAGCGTCCTCGAATGGCGCCCACGACTGACGACCTGAAGAAGACAGTGGGCATACGCTGGATTCAGAAGGCTCAGGACCAGTCAGAGTGGCGCAAGTTAGGGGGCCCGCAGTGGACCTCCAAGGGCTGGTGGATGGATGGATAATTAGTAACAACATTATTCAGCCTTAAAGGTGAGTTAGTAGAAGTATGCGTAAAAACAAAGTACATTACCTGCCACTTGTAATTGATTTCCGTCTTTCCTCATGTAGGATGTCTAATAGCTATTAGAATAACAGTAATTACAGTAGTAATAATAAGGCTATCCTTTTTAAAAGCATTAATACCCCATTTTTTAATATCACTAAACCCAAGAGCTTTCAAACTGAATCATACCTTGTCCTATCAAGTAACTATAGGCAGTATCTCTCAGATGCAGACCTTTAACTCCGTTAAAACAAGATATATTTCGTAGATGAGTTACATCCAACATAAATTTCACCCAACATGGTATATGCCATGTAAATTATAACTACACATCCGTACAACACATGTCATCCATGCGTGCCAATGCAAACAAATTATGAATGGCAAAAGGAAAGTATTGAAATAGACACGTTTTACGAACATAAATATGTAGAGGCATGTACGTTCGTGACAAATGTACGACTGTACGCCTTTAGGCTGGTTTCTCACCCAACGAACAATGTGGTAAGGCATTTTGCTGGTATCAATTTCTTCATTTATCCTTAGATATAACCTCGAAAAGAACTTTAAATTGACATATTTACTGTTTTTTTTTTAATTAGTAAGCGTTATTATTGGCCGTATTGGGGCGGCTTAGAATACTAACCCCAACCAATCCCATGCCGGATGGGCGTCGTAAGAGGCGACTACATCCAGCCCACTATTGGTATTGCCCCTCGGAGGGATTTAGACCGAGTTAGCCGCCGTCGTGTTCCGGCTGAGGGCCTGAGAGCCTGTTCTTTCTTTCTTTTTGTTCTCTCTTTCTTGGCTGGCAACGCATCATGGATACCTTTGGTGTTGTTGATGTCCAGGTGCGGCGATAGCCGCACAATCTGGTCAAAAGAAATAATTTATGTATTATCCAACTCATAAATTTGAAAGAAAATTTTCGCAAACGCTAAAAATAAATTTTTCTTTAATCAATAATCTTTCGGTAATGAATATTCACTCAAGGGAAATTGCGTTGACCACTTAGATACTGGATCCATTACCTTCACAATAGAGAAAGTCCATGTAGACTTAAACAATACGTGTGCCCTAGACTTTGTCACTATACCAGAAGACAACATCTCACTAGTCGGGTAGTAGAACCTATAATTGACCACGGGGTCAGTAACGGTGTTAGTGAATAGCTGTTTACATAAGTGCCGTATACAAATCTTTGCTTAAGGTAGTATTTCTATAATACCATAATGTTGGGTTTGCTCAAACTAATAGACGTACAGGTTTCTAATGGTAATATATTCTTGGCCATTTAAATTGAGCCACCTTTTATTCTGGTTTAAAAATTGAAAAAAAAGTCATGTCAATGTTTTTAAATGCATTATTGCAGCTACACTTATAAGTAATAACCTGCTTTATGAGAATTGTTTGCAAATAAAATTTTGGCATTTTAATTTCCTGAAGTTTCTCGCGGCCTGCAATTTGGATGAGACTTGTTATTTCAATTATTGTATCCTGAAGAACAGCTAACGGGGTTAAAGCACCACATCCTTTCCATCGGAAGTCACTGGGATTTATACAACACAGCTTATCTCTAATATTCGTTGAAGTAGATTCCCATAAGATTTTCATGTATAGAAGAAGTTCTTCCAATTTCTGTGATGAGAACATAACTTCTAACAGTTCTAACCATCTTGGTCCACGGCCTGAATTGAGCTGTAGATGTTCACGCCGTGCAAATAAGGTATCCCGTAATGCGAATCTGGATCAAGATTTACAACCGGCCAACAAGTCGGTTACCAAGAACATCTGATGTAATAACTCTTTCTACAATTGCTGTTTTGAATGCGAAGTGCGGTTCGCTCAGGGTACGTTTACGTATGCGGAAGTGGTTCTAATGACAGAAATAAACAGAATGGTGTTATGCGAAATTATTGGTTGGACCGGGTGTTCGTGATTGGTGGAAATAGGAGCTCCTTCCTACACATCTGATTTGTAAGTCTCTAGCTGCGGTTTCGACCATTATTTCAAATTCGATTCGATTGTGTGCAAGAATCTAAATTCAACCTGATATTAGACGGCTAGTGTCCATTCTTGTGTTATTATATTCTGTTCTGTAATTTATCTAAGGAGACCGTCAATGATCTATGTAGGGCAAGGTTGCCTAAGTCATACCCCCTAAGGTAAAATTGCTGTAGTGTTTATTCTTGTTATATGCTCGTATTAGGGTATTTTAAATTAAACAGTCTTTTATGTTGACTTAATAATTAAGCTTAATTATTACCAATAGTTGTCATCAACATAAAAAAATCTTTTACATAAGGGAATGACCAGATGACCAGAGGATCAGTAAAATATATTTTGAAGAAAAAAATAATCATGTGTACCATGTGAAGTCTGCATATATTTATTTCCATTTAAATGTTATCCAGCGGTCAACTATTTCACGTCAACGCGCAGTTAATAAAGCACACTTTACAAGAACATGGTTCGCTTATCAACCCAAGTAATATCTCAAAAGCGGTAACAGGATCAAAAACCGGCGACCATTTGTCGGATCACAATTCCTTTTTAACCTGAACTCTCGAACGATATCTTTCAATCTGCAACGTCAAGATGTTATCCCTGACTGGCATGCCAGCGATGCCAGCGACATAGTGAAACACCTGCACTTAAATTACTACGAGAAGGAAGTAAAAGCCAAAACACCCCATTACTTCTGTCCGGATACAATCTTTCGGCGAAGCACGATCCGCGGTCATGATTACACCATTATTTTCAAACAAGACAATCGGACAAATATGATCTTCGGGGAACACGACATAGGATCGAACAATATGGTAAGGTATGACTAGCATTAACATGCCAGAGGTTATCGCTGAGGTACCCACTGAGGGTATCTTACCCGCAGTGTGTGGCATTCATTCTTAAGGCTCAACTATTACGCTGTGACTTGTGACCCTATTAGCTTAAGTTAAACCTCAGGACCATTAGTAATACCCAACCGAACCTACATGACGAAATATTATAATCCTATGATAATTATCTTACTAAACTTGCTTGTTAAAATTAAATACATTCAGACTTAAAGGCGTTTCCTCAGTTCAAGTTAGCTGTGACACGCAAGTTAAATAAGAATGTTTGTTCATGTAGAGGTGACATAAGATCAATGTTTTTCCAAATTTGATTATGACAATAATAAAATAATAAAAATGTACGCTATAACTTATGACGCTACAACCCGCTTCACATTCTTTGCCCCATACTAGGATTCCCAGCGACGTGGGTGCCATGGAAAACACACAAAGACAAGAACACACACGAGAACAGAAATTCAAACTAGTTACTCTAATTTTTGGCTCACCGAACCCAGAACCATTCGAACAGCGCTCCGGCAGGTATAATGCAAAGCCATGCTGAGTGCACGATTCGAAAAAAAACATTTATTTTTCATACAAATACCACGGTCGGAAATTGTACCGAAACTCATATCTTTGCCTGCATAGTCACTGCCGCTTGAGCTAAGAGGTCCTCACAATTTGCGGAATTCTCTGTAAAAGATTTGGTTGATACAAATTGAAATAAGTAGCATACACCGAAATATTCAACCTTCTTAGGGATTAATAACTTTAATGTAATTAATTTAATCCTCATTTTAATGCATTTTGTGATTTTTCCACTTAAACACTCATTAACAACTAAGTAATGTACCTACTTAACGCGTCAAGAATGAAACAAGCATTAGAAAAAAATAAATCTTTCTGGTTAAATGTAATTAAATTCCAAAATGAAAACCCATCCATGCTTACTATAATTTCAAAATTGTAACAAACCTAACATTATCTGACTGAATTCAGATCAACTTCCTTGTAACAGTTCGACAATGTCACAAACTTCCCAAATTAAACACAGATAAGTCCAATAAAGAACCACCGGTAAATGTTAATCATTTTCAAAAAATATGACCCAATAATGAACACGCTCGGTCGTGTTACACTCATAACGATGAACCTTAAAAGGAGCTTGGTAAAGTGAGCACAACACTACCGATATAGTCATGACATTATCGATATTTACAACGTGTTGCCTTCGAAACTTATAAGAACAAAACGACCAACCCTTCACACCCATGCCATGCCATATGTCATGGGCCGAGTCACTTCATAAATATCAAGTAAAGGTTCTAATCCATTGCCGTGGAATACATTATCTGTCGCGTGATAATAAATCGTGTGATAAGAATTTTCGATCTTATTGTTCTAAGCTGATGTTTAAGCATGACTCAGTTGCGCCACTTATTTTACTGCTTCGTTTGACCGTGTTGATTTTAGCCTTTAAACGAGAGAAGATTTTTAAACTTATACGTAACAAGCAGCAATGAAAATATAATTTCATCGTCAATCTTTCTTCACTACATAATTATAATTTGAGTTTTAATTGGCATTTATTAAAATTTAATGTTATTTATTATATGTAATTTAATACCACCGATATCATAATTCGGATATTAGGATGAGTCGTAGATTATGATAAAAGTAAATTAATACTTTGTAAAAAGTTTCCAATTTTTTTTATAAAACTATCACTAAAAAAGAAAATCCGGTGACAAAAAAGTTACAAAAAGTAAACTATTATCTTTTCCTATTTACAAATACATTCAATCAACAGCCTCCAATACAAGAACGAAGTAACGTTGCAAACCGTTACGCGAATTTTCTCCTGATACCCTTCTAGCGGCAAATTGCATCTCACTGCGACTGTGACTGATCGATGCAATATTTCTCATCAATGTATCGGAAACTTAAACGATTGCTATTAAACCCTGAGATATATCGTTCGCTTTTTTCTCGTTTGCAACTGCCCGTCATTATTTTTCTCGACGCAGGCATTTATCTCATCGCCAGTGAATAAACGATGAGCGATTTATAATTTTATAACAAACGTAATATTTAAATCTTCGGTTTTTAGATTTGATTACCTTTTCCTCATGCTTTACATGTTCTGAAGGGTAATTTGAAACAACTTTAGTAATGCAAAATTTAAATAAATTTTGATTTCATTATGTAAATGCCAAATTCTCATAAAATAGTACGGAAACGGTAAAAAAGAGTTTTAGAAGCCTAGACAGACCTTATATGGACTTGAATCTCTTTAATTTCTCCTATTGGTATGAGATTTTTCGGTATCCTAATTTTAAGTCTTGTGTATTCTTAATTGTCGTGTCTTTATTTTTAATCTTTGTCAGTAAAACGACCACCTAACCTAAATCCGATACATTAGTCCTAATTTTTTTAATTTTTCTTTTCAGTCTTGTCTCATATGTTCGATTATGCTTTATGTGATTAAGTTATCATGCTAAATGCATGGCTTTAAGACATTGTGCCCTGTACTTACTTCGCTGTCATTACTTTAATGATCACTATTAATCTCCCAGTATTAAGATAAATTAAGCATGCAAGCATTAAAATATTGCTTATTTTTACGATTATTATGCTTAATGTTACTGGTTGTCGTTATGTTATGACCGCATAGCATCGCTGTTAAGAATTTACATTTTAAAGCTTACACTTCGTTCCATTCCAACTTTGTATTATATTTTAGCATATTTGATTAATACTCTATAATTCCCTTGTATTATAATATGGTATCGTGTCGTGTTTTATTTTACACATAATTTTATGGCAACTATTGACGACTTTGAACACTCTTTTTATGACTCGAGAAATATACTGTGTAATATCAGAAACAAGTGTGCAACTAAATATGTACATAAATCTTAACGTAAAATGATTCTACCTGTCTGTAATGTAAATTATTGTGAATAAAACGCGAATAAATACTAAAACGCATTTGTAGATCATGGCTTAATATATCAAGAATTGTTGTAAAATCCAGAGGATGGAAAGCTTGTCCATTTCAGGAAGTAATGGTCCGTGATATACTATTCTCAGATATGACAATACTAAGCGAGTCAAAGGTTGAAGTCAAAGGCTAAGAAAGTCCAACCGACACATTACTCTGACAATAACTAAAAATAGATATATATATACGTGACGAATTGAGAACCTCTTCCTTTTTTCGTTGGTTAAAACGTAACTTAAACTACGACAAAAGAATTTGAATTAAATATCCTCCGAAACTGAACAAGAAACACTTAAGACATGTATAGCATGTAAACCTATTCGAATTACAAATCTTCGAGGTCTAGGATCAAATTTTGAGAAACCAATTTATTTACCTTAATTACATATAGTAGGAAAAAAAAGAGAAGAAACTTCTCTCAGAACTATAACGACTTAAAGAAAGTTGAACCTATCTTACCAAGCCACAACATATCTTTACTGAATATCCACAACTGACATTCCATTTAAACATTGTACTGAATAAACGCCTAGGGATACTAAGTGAAGCGAAGTGAAGGCAAGAGCTGTTGGTGTAGACGGTGTAGACGGTGAGGCCTGGCCAGTATCATCAAGAGACAAGTGGCTGTGACATTGATATGCGGTACCGCTGATTACCGCTAACCTATGCCGCTACCGCACCGCATGCGCTGCGGGCGCGCGGTAATGCAGTCGCTCGCTAAAAGCTACCATGTTCTCTGTTTTGTCACATTTATTTATTTTGCCTTAAGCGGCTTGCACATTACGTTTGGATTGAAGCGATTATCGATGGGTGATCTGTGAGCTTCAAGAAGGATTGGCTAATAAAGTATAATGTGGTTATTAGGACCGATGTCACTGGCCGGACAGAAAATAATATGATCACTGGTTTAATTCGTTTTCCGTGTATCTTTTGTTTAACATTGGTGACACTGATGACTAGAAATAAGTCGATCGAAGCACACGGTCTTTGGTGTTACCGACGAGTCAGGGTACGCGCAATGTTCACTAGTTGTAAGTTCATCGACTATTACTCATTAAGTACATGCTAACTCTTAAATTCATCATCTACTGCCGTGGATTTTTACACATATCCAACAACTGGCGGGAGGAGAAGGAACATTGACTTTTGACTTTAGACTGCAACTAACAACAAAATTAGCAATTTTAAGCCAAATATTTCTAAACGGACTTGAAAAATGATCATTTCAGACTCATAATATTACTGACCTTTTTAACAATACCTCACATTATAGGGTGAATGAGAAACATATCTTTACATTTTACTGTAGTTACTTATTGTGCTATGCTGTGGATGGACGGATGGACGGATGGACGAATGGACGGACATGGCTAAAAATACGGATAAGAGATCCGTACTCAAAACAGAAAATAAAATAAACAAATATTCCATTAAGCGAAATAAAAATAGAAGACGGATAGCACGCAACCTCCTTTATAGAATACGAACTTCACGACAAAAGCAAACGGACATATAAACATTAAACTGTCAGTGCAATTTCTTGAAACGATCAGCTGCTGACTGGGGGTATAAATTGCAAAAACAAAACAACGAACTGACAGATCGACCTCACGCGCGTTTGAAAACTCAATAACCCTTTATCGATGCCTCCATACGGGGCAAAGTAAAACAATTTAGCGAGTCGACTACCTAGAACGTCATTATCGGAGCCCATATATCTTGTGCGAGTCAAATTGTTCTCATTTCACACCAAATAAGTTACGGGGAAGGCTATCGCAGCACGGGGCAACTGCAATTACGCATGGTAATGTCGGACAGCCTACCAGGCTACCACGCATGCGCCGCGGCTCCGTGAAAAACAATAATTTATGTACCACTCTGCCGGACTGTGGTTAGGACTTGGTTGAAATATTTTGAAATATCGATAATAACCGGGTTTGCGCAGTTGTCGCGCAGAACTTTCGTCTACGTGCGCAAGCGCAAGAATATAAGAAACGGCCGCAAATTATAGTATTTAGATCTGGTTTTCACGTACATCATACAATTATAATGTCGTAGCAAACACCTTTATTAACACGTAAGGTTGGTTTTTATGATAAATGGCAATAAAGTAATGTCATAAAATGGAAAATCTGACCTCTGAATTCTGATTCTGAGAGGTCTGCCTCTATCACTAAAAATGTATTTAATGTCGAATTGTACAGACGAGTTATTTGATATTTCTAGAGTCAATGTAAATTTAACTGCAGATATTTTTTACCAAAAATGATACACGCAATTTATTAATATTGTTCATTATCCAGTGATGCATTCCACATCAATTACAAGTGATAAAATACTCTACTATCCAATTTAATTCCTCTAAGATCCATACGCGGGGCAAGTTTCCTTACTTAGAAAACATTGTTTTGTATCATGAACGATTTATTGTTGTACTGCAATAAATTTTAATTGATCTATTTTCCGCATTCTTTAAATAAATACCTTATTGAGAACTCAACCTGTGATTAGAACAACATAAAGGTCAACCTATCCGTGCCTATTAATTATCGCTAGTTAAACATAAAATTTAGAAGTGAATGGTCAAATTATTTTGAACTTGAATTTTAATTCAAATCTACAACAATAAATATTAAATGCCGAGCCTTTTAGAATTTTAAAGCAGACCAAATGAGTTAAAAATATCGATCGGAACATATTTATAAGATTACTCATCAGATTATGGTCTATTTTTAACTTTAATCATCCCATTCGTAATATTATCGTTATTTGGCAAACACTATCATCCTATCAGTAACTTGATACCAAATATCTGATTATTTGATACTTACACGCGATGATCTGAATAAAATACTCGTTCGCTCACCATTCTCCTTACCAGTTAAAGACATCTGTAAAATTTGCATGTCGATTAGATTGTTAATGATAGAAAAGAGTTTTAATTTTTTTTAACCTTGGTCGAATAAAGCTGTCAACAATGCGACCGGGCGCCATTTTCAATACCCTTTATATTAAAAATAATAAAAAAAGATATTTATAAATATTTTAATTCCGGTCACGCACGCACACATATTGATGGTTTATCTTTAAGCTAGAAACGTTTAAACTTATAATTCTGTCAAATAAAAATACGCACGTAGTAATTATGTTGTGGCAACCCTGTATTAAATTGTAAGCGCATGGTCTGCCAACAAATTGATAAGACTCATGCATAAAGATGGCTGGACTGCCGCCGGAACTTTCTTTGTCGTGTGTATCGGACTCGGTAACTCAAGGTGGTAAATAAATAGGCTCTTCGTAATTTTACGACGTACTACTTTGTTTCTCATTAACATTTATGTTTTTGACAAGGGGCATAACAAACACTGTTATTATTATGCGATTATAGATTATCCAATACAGATCGTGACTGAAATTATGGATGTGACTTTTTTGTGAAGTTACCATGACCGCCACTCATCTATTGTATATTACTTTGAACTAATCTTATTCTCTTCTATTCTTATCTATATTTATACAGATACCTTAGATAATTTTTTAGTGAACGTATAATTGAGTAATTTTTAAAAGACAACAACGTGACCGTTTATCGTCATATTAACACACAGGTCCGTACTTAATAGGTAGTTATGTACCTTCTTGATATTTTCATGGAGATATGAGTTATTAACCACTTTAATGCAAATAATAGGACTATTACATTAACTTTATAGGAAAATAATTACATTTTAACATACAATAAAGTTTTATTTTCATATCAAAATAAGGCTCATAACAACATCATCACATAATTAATTTGAACGATATTCTTACATATTAAAATGAGAAAATAAAAAATAATTAATTCTCATACAAGGAATACGATTTTCCTCTTATCTTTTATTTAAAACATTTTCTTCTTATGGTACAATGATATTGTGGTATGAATTCAAAGTGGAAAAAGTTTCTAAATTGACAAACTAGACGGTGCTAAGAATATTTTTGAGTCGAGTGTTGTAAAAATGAATAATGGTATGGTTGTGTGGAATTTTCAAGACACGAGTCCAACTCACACTTGGCTGCTTTATTACTTTCGGATTAATTTTTTCACCTTCATTTCCTTAGATGTCAAGACACATCCACATCAAACAGTTAGAGACAATAATATTTATTGCAGTTTCCAATTCATTTACTTGTTTCAACCTTACCAAACTGACAAGTCATGTCTAACTCAAATGCCATTCATTAAACGCATCCAAAGCGTTAGAACACATCCCACAAGAAAGGCTGAGAGCCTCGACTAATGAATTTAGTCTTTAGACAAGGTGCTCGATCCACTGCAGCTACAAAGCTATTATAAAATACACAATACAAATCGTGACTAGAAATTTTAAGGGACTCTCGTCATGTTTGTACGCTCGGTCGTTCGTCATTAATCAGGATTGACACTTCGAGGACTCCATTCATCCGTAGTATCTCGTAGTTTCAATTGTACAAGTAATTTACTATTCAACTAAAGTAATAAATGGTTAGTCAATCGTTATATCGCTTTTGTAAACAGAAATCACCTTTACTTCGAATGTCGGTGTTGGCTAAGCAGTTGTCTTACAGTTTATTGATACGAGTATTTAGTATTTATTGATCCGACTCATGACAAAGTAATAAATAGCTTAGTAATCAATGATATTACAACGTAAACAGAGGTAGATATGTCACTAGCGCGAAGATGCGACGATGAAGAGCGTAAGAACAGGCGATTTACCGTTCTGCTCGTAGTCGCTCTGTCAATACAAGACGATACGCAAGCTTTTGTTGTTGTCAGAAGTGCTTGACATTTGACATACAGCGTTAAAATGCCTTCGTGTATTATACCAATGTGATTGGTGTAGTGAAGCAAAAGATAAACATGTGTGTATTGTAGCTCTATACGGATCAGATTTTTTGGTTGATTTGTAAGGGCATAACACATGGACGACCCTGTAGCCTAGGTGGTAACGACCCTGCCTGCGAAGCCAGGGGTCGCGGGTTCGATTCCCAGCATGGGCAGATATTTATGTGACAGATGAATATTTGTACTCGGGTCATGGGTGTGATTGTGATGTGTTATATGTGTCGTTCATGCCACCCGCTGCGGGGGTATGAGTGTGTAAGCGTTTATTTACGGATATTAAGAATCACCGAAGTTACCAGACAAAAGGGAATCCGCATTAATGGCTCTCCGACACTGCAACTGAAGCACGTGTAATCCTGGGTATCTATTGAACTGGATGGTGTAGACCCCGGTGTAGAACCCGGTGATAGACCTGGTGTCATAGACTAGTTCATTGTTCAGCAAGGTTCACAAGCAGGTGATCTTACTTTGGACTTGTACTGTAGTTTTATCAATATAATAATTAAAGTATCGGCTCCTTTCACACACTTTAATTATTTTTATCCTCACTTCAATTCCGAGACGACAGACTACTTAGCATATACTAGCACAGCACTACACGACTCAAGTCAGAAGGCAGCCTTTTTCAAGTGCGTTGCACGAAGGTTCGGTTCATGGATGTCACCGAGATAATGCAATTTAGTTTTAAGATAGTGAGGAACACACAGGGTTAAAAATTGCTGAAAAAAAATGTATTAAGTCATGTACCTAGATTGTCTACGGTCACGAATTCTAAACAGATTTAATAATTGATAATGCTTTCTACTTTACTGAAAAGGTCTAATAACTGACTTTCTATTGAATCTTCGAAGATCCGAAAGTTAACAAATTAAAAGGGTAATTTCCAACTTTAAGAAAATACCCTGTTAAATAAATGAAACAAATGACGCAATTAACGCAATTAAATAGCACAATTTAACTCTGTAATGGCGAGGAGGATTATTTCATCATTCTAGTTACCGCACGTCTTACGATCACTCAGGCAGCGCAGGTGCGTACAGACAACACTACGTACATCGTAGTACTCTAATTGAAGTGGGATACATAGTAATCTGAATCCTATGTCTCATCATATTAGGTTTAGATCAGAATGGACGGAGGAGTCCAGTTGTGGTTTCAGAATACGTTTGTCGCGCGGCGCACGCAAAGCAATTGTGGTAGCGCCGACCGATGCGAGATGCACGGGGAATATCAAAACGGGCGAGTTTTTAGGGTTCCGTAACTAACAGTTAATAATATTTGTTTATAAACTATGAATTTATTTACAATATACAAAATACAGTTTTAAAAGCAATTTTGAAAGTCGAAATACACCTTCACTTCTTTCAATTAATACTCAATTCCGGAAGAGGAATGAACAAGAATCTTAGAATATGTTCCTCCTTAATAGTTATCAATAATAATAATATTTAGTTATCACGCTTTGTTGGCAAGCTGTGATTTATCTTTTTAATGTTGAGAAAAGGCTCAGGAGTTTCATAATATTATATTTTTGGTGTGCGATACTCACTCTACACACTCTACATTTTTATGTCAATCATGGCCAAGAAATCTTGTTTTGATTAATAAATTTGAAAAGTGACATTCAATCCGAAACCGATTAAACAAAATTGAAATAATTTACATTGTATATTAATCATTGTCATAACTTGAATGCTGACATGACAGCTTCATTTTCAAGTGAATTTCGCCATCACTAACATAATGTAACGTCGGCTAAACCCTTTGATCTGTCATTTGTTCGACTAGAAAGGGAGTTGGCATGTAATTTCGAATACAGACCTGACTGACAGACTATGTTTTACTTCACTATTAAAAGCAAAAGTAAACGTACCCTACGGAACCAATAACTGAAAGGCAACTCGCACTTAACTCGCATGATTATAAGTTACCACTAAGCATTTGAGACGGCTTTGCGACAGCGACACATCCTGTCGTATTACGTGAATATTTATTGACAGATAGATCTTTATCGAACATTTTGAATAAATAAACCGCTTGTAGGGAAATGTAAGCGGGTAACTGACAAAAGGCTTATAAAGGCGTAATGGTGCATCCATACCGTAGTTAGTTACTATTTGTGGACTAACATCGCGAGTGTAAGTTAATATAATACTTACGATATGTGTTTGTTTTGTATGTCGATATATCAACCCAGTTGCATGAATTGTGGTCACGGTTCACCAAACGGTGCAGTTTCGCGAATCTCATACTAAATACATAATTAGGTATAGTGGGTACCCGTTTTAAAAGTCAAGTAACATTGTTCAACTTGGTAATGAAATGAAATGAAATAATCTTTTATTCATGTATTCACTGTTGGTAACACAAATTATGAAGCAGGTTTAATACGTGTACTCATTCATTGCCTAATGTTGCTGCTTCCTAATCTCTGTTGATGGCGGTATGGATGCGCCATAGACGCCATAGTCCATAATATAACAGCGATTTCGCGAAGTAGCAAAGATATAGCGATGAAATTGTAAGTAGGTTAGGTACTAAGTAGTGTCGAAATAATTGTCGGCGACCGCAAGTCACTTTGATTAACTGCTACTTCATCTCGTTTGCTGTTTTATCTTGTGGTCAAGTAAAGTGTTCTTGGTTTCTTGGGAAAACCCGTACCTGTAGGCTGTAATTTCCACAATATTCCCAAAGATGAGTAAAGTCTATCTAAAATCACTTGGCTAACGTGGTTGTGGTACTTGTGGTTGTTAATTTTTCTGATAGGATGACCGACCCGAGTCATAATGATGAAGACGATTTTATCAAAGGACACTCACAACCTCACAGCAGCATATCTGTGCACTTGCTTGCGCAATGTAGCGGCTGGCATATAGACAAGACAAATAAATATCACTAACAACCATGATTCGAGAATAAGTTGGTCTTTACCCGTCACATAAATGTCTCCCCCAACCGGGACACGAACCCTGGACCCTTTGCTTCACAGGCAGTGTCAGTGACAAATAAGTTATGGCATTGTCAAACATTTGTATGTGCATAATAAAATATTACTAAAGTCCTTCAAAATTATAGTTATAAAAAAACTAACTTAACCTCACCTCCGAGTTAGTCAAGATTAGATTTCTATGCACGCACTAGCTTTTCAGTCTTGTGCGCAATTTTAATGATGAATTAAAACACCAAGAAGGAAACCAGCAGCTGTCTGATGAATGCATATTTCTAATTTGCATTAAAATTGCCATTTGTTCATAGAGACACTGTGAAACACACCTACCATACCTACTGCATTATTAGTTCCATACAAAATAAATAGCTCTCGTCCCAAATAAGGTTTAAAATACGTTGCGTTGCGTGTATTGAACAAGAAAATACATCTTATTTAGGTTATCGGAGCCCACGTCAAGGCTATCTTTATTTTTAAAAAGAAATGTAATAATTTATGTATCTGTTTTATACGTGCCTTCAATAATGATCTTAACAGCCGCTCATACCTAAGTTTTACATGATCGAATAGCCTGAGGGTGCCTGTGCTTGATACAGACATTCTACAACGAAAATCTAAACCGAACTTTACGGCATGTGTATTTAAGCAAGTGTAGTTATTTCGATAAGTTAGTCGTTTGTTCCTAAATAATTTGCGTGAATTTCACTTTACGTACAAGTATTGACTTATAATTTCTATGAAGATTTTTCATTTTCTTTTTCAACTTTCAAAATTACCTATAATTTTGTTGTAATAACATTACGCGATATTATTCTAGTTTAAATGGTGCGTTAGTCGCCATATAATGTACACGTTAATAATACATCTATCCATATATTGGATAGGTTAATATTATTCGTACTTTGTTTTCAACTACTTAATTTATAGTGTCATGCCATTGGTTACTAAATGCCAAGCATATTTCAACTCTGATGCATTAAATGCTCTAGACCGCTTAATAGAAAAGTTAATCGGCAAGCGTCAGTGGAATTTACACAGTTTAATGCATTGTAGATAGATGTTAAAATGTATCAATAAATTATAGAGATAAAAAGAAAATTCTCTTAAAGATGCCAATTATATATTTTTAACTTTAATGTAATTTATTCTCGTTACTTTTTCTGCAATAAAAATTACAAAATCTATCTTCGTTCTTTATTCTATCTCCATGTCTATTTCTTGAATTCATTGAGAATTTTACTGTTTTATTTTGCGATGAATCAGCACAAAACGAGCAAGAGAGAAAAAACATTCGCCTGTCAAATAAACCCCTGCGATATAATCGAACTCGAAATCTTTGACTTTATTAGGCACAGTCACTGCCAACTATGAATACTTATAGGTACGTAAATACCGGCCCAATGCAGGATTCTTACTCGGATCTTCAGTGCACAAGATTTTTTTCAAAATGTTTTTAACCGACTTCAAAAAAGGAGGAGGTATTCAATTCGACTGTATTTTTTATACGAATACCTATGTTTGTTATCTCAGAACTTTCGACTGGGTGAACAGATTTTGATGATTCTTTTTTTAATCAAAAGTTGGTGCTTTTCATGTGGTCACACTTAAATTTGAGCTAGATCTAACGAGTAGTTTTTGGGTTATTTTGAAGTCGGTTATTTTTTTCTTGGTAAAATTCAGATTATTATCGAAGCTTTCTTTATTACACTTATTTATGCCTTCAAACAATCTTTAAATTTGAACAGAATTTTTTATCGCCGTTCCACGTGCCTCCACGTATAGGTATCTAATCGTCCCTCGTACATAGTGGACAAGGAGCATTAATTGATTGTGATAGCATATTGAAATGTTCAAATGATTGAGATAAAGACCTCGTTACCGGCCCATATAATACCCGCACGGCTCGTTCTAACAATTAACGATTCGCAACGGAGTGGGAGGCAGAGGTTAATCGCCAATAAATACTTGGCATTATTTTGATACAAGCCGCGTAACAAAATAGTCTAAATAGGTTATTATAGCTCCGAGATTTATTATACCGACCGCACACTGTGCTGGAAGTCCAGGGAAGTTCTCTATAGACTACTGATACCTTTATGGCTTATAATTTTCGGGTAAATAACCGGCAAACGTGCTGACGATCCACCTGATGGTAAGTGGCTATCGTCGCCCATGGACATCAGCAACAATATAAGGCTGATGCGATGCTGGCCAAGAAAGAGAGAAGAAAAATAAAGAACACGACTAGTCGTTTGACGGCTGACTCAAGCTCAAGGGTGGTAGCCAGGCGGACCCCACAGGTTTCCACTTAGGTATATTACATTCACCTAAGTGCTTAAATTTCCATCACTAATCCCAAACCACTTACATTCCCAGCACTAACCAGACTAGCAAAACTATCCGGTCTCAGTTATACGATTATTGTCTCTGACGTGGGTTTGAACGCCTCACAATATACATAATATTCCTTTTAGCTCCAATACCGAAACAAAGTTACCAAGTGGTATAAAACTATGATCAGTAGAATCACCGTTATTGACAGTAATAACTGGCACTGGGTAGTTGGGTCGCAACTTAGCGATTCGCCACGAGGTGGGCGGCGGAATTAACCGCTAAGACAATAAATATAGAGTATACAGACTATCAAGTTGAGGTTATTACGGCGTGAGCTACAATTATAATTATGCATCGTGGTGTGCCGTATTGCAGTGCTTCTCAAAGAAATTAAATTGCTAGATTTTTACAACATAGACTAAACGCTTGCGATAGCTCTAGAAATTAGGTGGACATTTTATGAAAATGATGAACAGAAAGGGAAATATAGGAAAAAAATGGAACGCAAGAATCGCTGTTGGCTAGCCCCACAATGCCCCACATGCAAAACAGGTTTAAAACATTTCTTACTTGATTCTAGAAGTAAAATGGTTGAAGAGTAGCAGACAGGCTAACATCCGTCGGATTGAGTGATTGACACATTGTCATTAACCTTGTACTATGATATGATTATCAATGAAGTACATAAAGCGCGACTTGTCAATAGTTAGTCGAGAAGCAACTTCGGGCGCGGTCTGTAATTACGCAAGTTCCTGTCATTACTAATATATGTACTGTTAAGTATTCTGTGTTACCGCTAAGACTTAACGTTTTAGAGAACTTCCACACTTTCAATGTTAATTGTATTCTGTAAGATAAAATATAATGCAAGAATTTCGAATACATGAGATGGTCCCTAAACGCACCACAAATCACCACTGATGCATAAGGTAGAGATGCATAAGGTCTCAGAATTTTGTACCGTATCCTGAGAGTACAATCTACAGATTCTTAATTATAAGTAGAGACCCGTGGCTTTACCCAGCTGTTAATAGTTGAGGGTATGATAGCAACATTGTACCTTGACAACTTAATCGTCGCGTCGGTCGCCGGTATTAAAAGTGACCCGTGATAGAGTTCCAATCTTAGTGCAGCGGTGCTGTGACTGAATATATTACTATTATAACTTTACGAAGTGCTCATAGTGTAAGTACTGGCTTGTTTCGGAAGTCCAGGGTGAGATCTATATGCGTTTTGGTTTAATCATCACTTTCTTCGGTAAAGTAAAACATCTTCAGAATACTTGGAATACTGAACGTTTTCAATTGTGTCATCTACTCGTAATGTGTGAGGTTCTTTCTTATTATTTTTTCATCTGGTTTCTTTTCCCGTCTTTGTGTTAATTACAATCGATGTTCTATATTTTACCTGTAAGGTAGGTAGTATATTAGACGTTATACCTACCACAATTAAATTATTTAACCCGTTCTAACGTTGTATTTAAGAACTTACATTAGAGTAAAGCCAAGTAGCATGCATGTTTAGTAAGTAACAGTAATGAATAATGTGTTGCAGCCACTAGTTCCCAACCCACAGTTCAGAGGTCACTGGTTGTCAAACTTTATGAATGAATTATTGTTTGTAATGAATGCAATAGAAACTGGGATTTGCTAATAGTTGCAACGATTTATTGTTTCCTGTTTGCATTATTCATGAACCGTAACTCATGAATTACTATTCATTTAGTAATTTAATTTGAGATTCATTCGTAATGAGTAATTATATTCTCATCTTAATAAAAAGGGTTTTAGATAAAATAAGGTGGCTAGACTTGATTTTTTCGCAATACATTCGATGAAAAAAAAAATTATAACAAAAATGTGAAAAAAAAAATTATAACAAATATGTATAGTCAGTATGTGTTGGACCAAGTGACGTAACAAAATAAAAACTACACCTTTCAAATAACATTAAATTCAAATAAAATAACATTAATAATCTGCTCTTATTTTTTTATTTTCTTACTCCGTATACATTACTTCAGCACAATGGGAATTATTTAAAAACCACATCATACTATTCGTTATACTCGTATTATTATTGTTAAAAATTCAAACCAGTCTTTCGCAGAAAAACCAAACTATTGAGCCAATGTTTGATAGTTTTACGATCAAGTCTCCAAGCCGACAAACTTTATTGATTAAAAACAATTTATAAGTATTAATAATTTACGTAATTAATTTTAATAGCCGTAGATATGTGTCGTGCCAAGTATCTTGGTCTCCCCACTAATTGGCAAATGGCAATGTTTATTGAATCGTAAAACTTTGAACATTATTTTATCCATGATGAATGTTATTAAACTAGTGTTTTAACGATACCTTAATTACGTATCCAGACCCCTCTTTCCCACTGGGCACACTGGGCACGTGCCCAGGGCCCCGTGATCGAGGGGGCCCCCTAGTTCCTGCCAGGTATATAATCGATATATTTTATTACCGATTTTTTTTTAATTCGAATAATCGAACCTAAAGTACTGACTACAATAGCAATTAGCTTATTGCTTGCATGCGCAAAGCTACTCTATACTCACCCAAAAATTAGGCTTTCCGATTTCAGCAAAATAGTGTTCTGTCAAAGTCATAGGGCTGTAAGGGAGGGGGGGGGGGGGGGGGGTTGGTTCATATTTTAACTTCTTTTTGCTTTAAGCTTCTACTCAAGCCAACCATTCCACACCGTAGTTCCTACAAGGCTGTTTACATACAAAAACATCACAAATCACATATAAAATAAATATGATTATTCCAGTGGGTTCAGTTACTCTTATTTCCTCCCAGTGACTGTACCTACGTGCTTTTACTCCTTGACTTCCGGCTCTTGGATAACGTTTAAAAACAGCTCTTTCGAGTTGACAACAGAATCGAGGTAAGAAAATCTTTAGCTTTTTTCCAAGTCACGAGTCACGACTCTTCCGTGACTCGTCAATCAAATCATTTTCACCGCGATCTTCGTGTATCTATGTAAGTATATCGATAGCGGTTTGTATTCGATAGTACATAAGATTACTATACTTTCCTAAACTTATATAATAGTAGTAGATAAGACATAGTGTATGTCTGTGTCACATACCACTCCGGGAGTGCCGACAGAACTCAAACCTTGAACAATTACATTTGTATTTTTTGAATCGTCAGGAAATATTTTATTATTGGAATACTTTTAAATGAAGTGTTTTTATTATAACTACAACTATCCGAAAATATGCGCAGTCGTTTCATTTAAGAATAATTAAATATCAAATTTTACAAAAAAAAAAATACGGTGAACAGTGAACACATAATTATGCTTAACTTATTACCCCGAAAGGGTGATAGCCGGTGACATTGTATACGTAATAACACCATACCCTACTGTGTTGTGTTGGGTTTACCGATAATTACTCAAATGGCAAAACAACCATCGCTAATTGAACAAAAAGTGCACAGGGCATCGCAATCAACCTAGCGAGGTAAAAAGTGACGGCCAGCGTCAAACCTTCGTCACGTTACCAATTAGGTACTGTTACCCGGTCGAATTTACCGCGCGTCGTAAAATATATAAATAAGCACGTAAGGATTGTATTGTTATTATGTTGTGTGAGAGAGAATCTACACATAATTTTGTCGTTAATAATTCTATCTATAGTAGCTAAAATCACAATCTTCCTTTCATCACATTTATTTGTCATTTTAATTCAACGTGTATCTATCAAGTTGTGGAATAATATGTTAATTTTTTTATGGAAATAGCCGGCAAACGAACTGACGATCCACCTAATGGTAAGTGACTATCATCGTCCATGAACGTCAGCAACACCAAAGGCATCACTAATGCGTTGCCAGCCAAGAAAGAGAGAAGAAAAAGAAACTGGCTCTCAAGCCAAGTTAATTCTAGTACATCAGTACTTGGCTTTCGTGTGTAATGCTTTTAGGTATCTAAAAGCATACTAAAAGAAGCATTTGGAAACTTCAAAACATAAAATACACTCGGCCTTTGTTTGCTTTTGTGACAGCCACAATAAAATACATATTTTATTGCGTTCCTCTCAATATTATATCTAAGATCCTATTACCGATGATAAATGAGTAGAATACCATGATTTATATTCATATCAGTTTTACGGCGATACTTTGGACTTTTATTAGTATTAAATAGTTATATGAACATCTTGATAAATACTAATTACATTAGTCTAGTAGCTGCATATAGTTTCATTGTAAACAGGATTAATCTCTGATGTGAAATCAGTTTATGAAGTAGCAAGCTTTAAACTTTCCTTGATATTTTAGTATTAAATACTAAAATAAACTATCCACATAACTGCGAAATTTTAACAGCAAACTTTTAAATATTTTCTACAAAAAGAAATATTAAATAGACATAAGTCTATAGCAAATGCAATAATTGTTTGGTAATTTAAAATGCTGGTTTCCCACAACCGGGTCAAATCCTATTTGAACTTATAATTACGAAGCGTTTACAAATTATTTATCTTCAGTGAGTTCAAATTCTTTTCAGTGAAGGAAAACATGGTAAGGGTTAACTTTGTGTTAAGCCTTTTTGCATTTAATCAGCGTGGATGGATAACCCTCACATGGTGACAGGACTGGAGACATGAGCCAGCAGTGGAACAATTATATTATTGGTGAAGTGAAGATATTTTTCTGTACTCGGTCTGGATATGTGTTCTCGTCTGTGTATGGCACCCACGACACGGGGAATCCTTGTGTCAAATCCTAGTGGGGCTATGAGGCCTATTATAAGTGTGTGGCGTTATTATTATTTATTATAATGTTACTATAAACACAGTAACTACGACGCATCAATAACTCAAATAATCAGAAAACAGCACGTGCAAGAAAATACGAATTATGGAACTACGTAATATTTCCGACTCGAGAAACATTCTCAACTAAAATCCATCGCCACAGACTAGTCAGGAAATGGATTATAAATCTTTATGAGGTATCTTATAATTCAAACCGTTACAAACATCTGAGATTTCTATAGCCGAAGCACCTTTAATGATACAAACAGTCCTTTCACACGAACGAACATGGAACACAAATAGAGAAATTGTAACGTAATCATCAAATGTATTGATAGAAACTTAGAACTATAAGAATTATTGTTCCTTTAAAGTGGTGAAATTTTGTTGAACTTTGTATTCATCACCATATATTTTATTAACAAGGGTAATTGTTGTTTAGCGGTAACTTTATACATAAGCACACACTCGCAAAATTTAGTCAGTTTCTATTCATAATACTTACATATTAATAGATGTTTTATTGTTTTTATCACAAGCTTTGTTCCTAAGTAGGGTCAAATTTCGCACCCTTAATTAGAACAACCTCCTCTCATCATCATCAGTATTTTAGATAAAATGTTAATTTATTTAAAGAGTGATTCAATTAAAATTTAAAGATGTTTTAACCGAAAAAGAAGAGGTTCTCAATTTGCCTGTATTTTTTATATAATTTTGTGTATTGTGTTGAGAATTTTTAAATTCCAAGTAAATTAGGTGCCCTATCCACAAATATTTTAGTTTGGTTTCTAAGCGTGCTTAAACGCTTGCTTAATGTTTCCGTTAATTTTGCTAGTGTGAAAGAACTGTAGTTAGTAATACATTAGTCGTATTTCATCCATTTTCTAGTCTCGAGTGTTTTAGTGTTTGATTCTCGTGACAAATTACTAGTTTGATGAAATCGTACTAAATCTCAGAATTGGTACGACATAAATTAGAAGTAGGTAAGTACCATCAGCAAAATAAATAATTCAACAAGATATTCCATTCAGTTATTTTTATGACATAGAAATACTCCTTAGAATTGGGACGTAACTCGTCAAGTTTAGGTAACGGTGTCTTGTGTTACATAAGCATTACTGACACTGACCATAGTCGCCACAGTAACCAATTTAGTTTTTCAATTGAATTACTTTTGACACAAGCAAAATGAACATTACAAAAAAGGCACTCCGGTAATGGCGACAGAACTGAAAACTTGAACAAAACGTGGTTTTTTTTTCGAATCATCAGGAAATATTTTATTGTGCAGGAAATACTTTTGAATGAAGTATTTTTTTATTCATTACATTTTTAATGAATAGCTGCCAACGCCTCGTAAAGTGTATGTAAATTACAACCTTGATATTAATACGTACTGTAAATTAAGTAACTATAGTTCTGTACTTCTCTCAGAGATGGCGCTACAGGTAGATGTCGATTGAAATCTGATATGTCGCGAACTGAATGGTTTCATCCTATCTCAAAAATACCCAATGCGTCTAAAGAAGTTTCACTTCAAAAACTATACATAATATAATGAATAATCATATTAGGTAGATATTCATCAACATTATTAGATATATCAATAAATAATGAATCACAGGTTAGTTTGGGCATAATAGCGAAATTTAATTAACATTTAAAACTTCAATATTTTATTGAATATACGATCGTAGATCGTAGCGTGGCGTGACAAATCAGTACTATTTTTCAGAAATGTGCGAACAGTAAGAACATAGAATGGTTTTCAGTCGTCTGTTACTTCACTCCAAGCATTACCTAAGTATCCACACGTCTTCCATATAAATTATTGTTTTGCAACCGTACAAAATATAGGTACAAATGAGCTAGATACAGCTAATTGCCGCGTCTATTCTGTGAAACTAACGGCTAGCTTGCTAGTAATCTTTAGTTAGTTGAATTGATAATTTTAACGCTAGTTGCATTAAAATTTATAGTATTTACAGCTATTGTATAATGGAGTTAAGTTGTCTAAGACCTGACTGTAAGCCTATCAGCTTGAGCAACCTTTTAAGAAGTGATTAGGCCTTCGAAGAAGCAATAGCTGTGTGAAAAGCCGCTTCAATAGTAAGTGCATCAGCGAATCTTACGCCGGATACTATCGTAGCAATCACTAAAGAAAAGCACTAAAGATACCATCGTAGCAATGTTTAAATACCCATTTTGAGGATATTATACGCAAACCATACCGACGTAGCTCAAAGAATTAGCCGACTGAAGTATCGACCGAAGTATTGACCGATTAAAGTGAGATTCACACAACTTTACCAATAATTATAATTACAAGCTAAGTACCTGCCTAAAATAGTTATTTCAGATGTTATTTTCAGAAGGTGGCAATGATTTTTAATGTAACGGGTACATTTATAAGCGACGATTCTACAGGCGAAGCGTGACTACTACTTAGTACTTACTACAGAAGCTGCCACTACGAGGTGTAGACCTACCGCATACCTGAAGTGCTAGTGAAACAATCCATTTGAATAATGTGGGTCTAGGGGTGAATCGCAACAATGTACAATGTACAAAGAAATATTAATTGTTGTGTTACTTAAATTTAAATTTGAGTGACATTGTTTAAATATAATGCAACTTTCATTGTTGTCTACTTTAATTTAAGTTATATTTTTTTAATAAATTAAACACGTTGAAATCTATGTATTTCGCCTTACTTACTAAACTTAACGGTTTTTAGCCTGTGATTTAAACGCTTTTTTGCATTAGATTACTCTTGATATATCATCGCTGAATTTCACCAATCCGTTGTATAAAAGCATTCGGAACACAAAAACTATATTATCTTACTTTCCACCCGCGGCTTCGCCCCCCAAAAAAGATGTTTCAATAATCTAAATTTTACTAACAAAAAATAACCGACTTCAAAGTCTCAAAAACTACATAGTTGTCAGATCTCGTTCAAATTTATGTGAGACCACATGACAAGCGCCTGCTTTCGATTAAAAAAAGAATCATCGAAATCGGTTTACGTGATATTGAGTTATTCGTCAATTTGTCGCGCACATCTTAACACAAATTTACGACTTATGTAGTTTTCTCATGGATGCCATTGTCAGATCTCAATAATAATTTATGTGGGACCACATGACAGCCACTAGCTTTCGATTAAAAAAAGAATCATCAAAATCGGTTCGCCCAGTCCAAAGTTCTGAGGTAACAAACATAAAAAAAAAAAACAGTCGAATTGAGAACCTCCTCCTTTTTTGAAGTCGGTTAAAAAACGAAATTACAAACATATAAACTTTCCAATATCCCAGGAGAACGTACAACCGGAACAAAATATATTATTTTCGCGCTCTAATCATGGTGTATGTATATGTCGGTGAGGCCACGAATCTCCAGTGAAGGTCCAGGGACGGACCTCTTTATTCTACAACGCCTGTCCGATGCAGAGGTTGGCATATAAGAAACGACATGTCATATTTAGATGAAGGAATTGTCAATAGGATAGAATGGATGATCACGTAGTGTTGAAGTACTTGGAAGTATTGATGTGAACGTTAGGAGAATTGGAAATATAATATCATGGAGCAAAGTAAAAGGAATATCATTTCATAACCAACACCGTAGAATACCCCTTTTTTCCGTTATCAGAAGTGTTGGTAGAACTGAAGCGCCCATATTATTGGAAAGGTCGGAAAATAAATGAGGAATGACACTAGTTCGGATGACATATTTTGAAGAAAATTTTGCAATGAGAAATTAAATAATCCAAAACGCAATACAATGAGAATTGTCGAAGTTTATAATATAATCGATGTGGATAATGCGCAATTTAGTGATGTGAGAGTTGAAATAAACCAAGCCATCCAATATGTAGACCTTTCAGAGTACCATGTGCTGATACGCGAATGTCGATTTTTAAGAATGAGGCGACGACTAAAATTTCTTCGAGGAACATGTTGATGGAAGTGGACGTAACTACGGATCGCAGATAAGTAGCCCTAGTATAGCATCAAATGTGATATTTGATATTATCATACGAGTGAAATTAACCTTACTTATTTTTCAGTTGCGGGAAATCGATGACACATGAAATAATGATCTACCACGCCAGCCACGTGAAACCAAGAGTCCCAGGAGCTGTCTGCTGCGTGAGCGGTGCTAGATTAGGTGATGGCAGAATGAGTGCACAACCATCTTCACGCATAGTTTGATCATACAGGTGATTTTGTGAAGTTTTCTATGATTATGGGGCTGATGAGCGTGTAGATAATGTTGTTGCTGGTATTGGATTTAAACGAATCATTCTTAAAATTATTTCCATGATTTGCCTGACATTCGTATTTAAAGAACGAAATTACGTTGTCTTTTTAAGAGGGTTTTTCAGTCAATGACAGTGACATCCTTTATTTTCTAAATTTAATAAATGGTTGAAAGTTATGAAACTTTATTGGATCACTAAGAGTAAGCTGTTGCAATTGTTGACAGTTCAAAGTTTTTGCTATCGGGTTCCTTATGATGCGAGTACGTTATGGTGAATAGCGACTTCTTGTCAGTAGACTCGTTAGACTTGTGTAAGTCAGATGTAAGTCGAGTAGAGAAACTATGGTCGGTCTGATGGTATAGTAAAAGAAGGATTACATGATGATATCAATTTAATGAGTTTCGCAACAATGGCTATTGTAAAAAAAAGAGTAAAAAAAAGAGATGTGAAAAAAAAGATGTGAAAAAAAGAGAGAAAAAAGAGTTTAAAAAAGAGATAAGTGAAAATGAAAGGTAAAAAAAAGAGTACCTAGTAACAATATGAAATTGTAAAAAAAAAATGGAGTAAAAAAAAAGAGTTGTGATAAAAAAAGGTTGTAAAAAAAGGTGTCAAAAAAAGAGAAAAAAAAAGAGGAAAAGAAATGTGAATGAGTCCGGGCCAGCATAGAACTGAAGGGACGTTGTACCTGGAGAGTCTTAGAGAGACTGGACCAGGTGTCTGCAGGGTATAATCCGGACCAGACGACAATAACATAATTGCGACGTTCCGTAGAGTCTTATGAACCAGATTGGTAACCAAATGGCCAAACCATAGTTATCTCCACTATATTTTAAGTGTCCACATTTAAAATATCAGACTTAATGAGCGAATTATAATTGACTGTAAATTAATAATGATGTGATGAATGACGAAAATAAAATGAATGTGAATCAGGTTAATGTAGTCAGAATAACCGAGCAAAATACTTTTGAGACTGTTTTTACAGGATTCTGATTATCCACACGAGGTCGTGTGGGTCGTCAGCGATGGCCGCGTGCGTGATACGAAAACAACGAGTTGTGGACCCAGGAGTTAGAATGGAGACCACGAACACCAACAGCCCGATACACCGACGCTCTTAAGAGGGCGAGTGGTATTGCTGGATGAGATCATAAGCGGAGGACCATGTGGCATGCCTTGTGGAGCAGTAGATAGAAGAAGCATGATGATGATGTACCAAGATAAATTAAAGCGCGCACGAGGACGAGCGCACGTCAGGATAGCCGTGTCGGTGAGGCCACGAATCTCCAGTGAAGGTCCAGGGACGGACCTCTTTATTCTACAACGCCTGTCCGATGCAGAGGTTGGCATATAAGAAACGACATGTCATATTTAGATGAAGGAATTGTCAATAGGATAGAATGGATGATCACGTAGTGTTGAAGTACTTGGAAGTATTGATGTGAACGTTAGGAGAATTGGAAATATAATATCATGGAGCAAAGTAAAAGGAATATCATTTCATAACCAACACCGTAGAATACCCCTTTTTTCCGTTATATACATGTGCCATCTTTCATCTTAATCCGGTCAGCGCGTAATGAAAAGACAAAAACCCAAACATTATTAACAAACTTTAACAATTTTAATATTATATAGTAGGAAGTTCAAATCTATACAGTCCGTTATTGTACAATGCTATCCATCATACGCTGTCAGCTGTAATTGTATGATAGACGTGTAGGAATATGTCATGTAAAGCGTTGGTATGGGAATCAATTTAAATAAATTATTTAATCAATAACAACAGCTAAACAAAATACGTTTTAATGTGGCAAACAAAATAGAAAATACTTATATTGATAACATTAAATTTTAAAAGTTAACATTTATCAGCAGAAAAACAGATATGCCACATAATTGATGTTAGATGGTAACCAAGAAAATTTCTTGATGATAAGAACTGCGGTCGCACGTCACCGTGACGTCAGGCAAAAAGAAAGCACTGGTTCAGCCACTAATCAACTTTTTTATTTTACTAAAAAATGCATTTTGTTTCTCATCCAATTACCACAGACGACATAATAGTATCTACTTATAAATTTTACTAAAAATGTATTTTGTTTCTCATCCAATATCACTTATGTATGAATTATTATCGCCGCTAGTTTAATAATCAAATTATAAACTACTAATACGAATATTATGCAATCACAATCAAATTTAAAGTAGATAATCTGACAAAAGAGGAGTATTTAGGTACGTCACAATGCTCATCAGAGTTGACCTGAGCTGATCACCAATCAGATAGTTATCTGACTGGTCATCCTATTTGAACACATTGGTCACTAATAATGCCTTAACGTTGGCAGCCCTGTAGGTTTGAACAAGCAACAACGCAATTGTCTGCAGGATTATTTTGTTGGCATTAGAAAGATTTGCCTGTTCCGTCCAATTGGAAAGGAAATGCAAATATTAACACTGCGCTGCAATCCAAACAACTTTCCTCCTTGCATTTCAAAATCTTCACGGATTCGCTGTGAGCTATTTGCTATGGATTGCACTGGTTTTTTGTAGAAACACATGAACTAAAAACCCTGCTTGTAGGAAGATAAAATTATACCTACTGACTGATTTAAGTACAACTTGATAAAAATTATTTTGAAAATTAATTACTTACAGACCATTTTTAGTTTCCTATTTGGTAAACAATGTGACAGTAGGTATCTTTTTATCTCAATTTATTAAATTAAAAGAATTTCTAATTATTATAATTTGTTGAGTCTTCGTTCAAAAGTAAGGAGCAGTGATCGCCCTATTCATTGTTCGAATAAAATAAATCAATCAATTTAGTAACATAAAACAAAAATAAATATTTTGTTGGTTCCTTAGGCCCTTTAAATTTACAAAAAATAAAATGTCATAAAATAATATTATGTAAAAGTTTGTATGGATGTCTGTCACTCTTACGCAAAAACTACTGAACAGATTTTCATGAAATTTAACACACAGGTAGACCGTGACCTATAACATATGGGGTGCTTATTATCCCGAAAACGCGGGCAAAGCCGTGGGCAGGGCGTTAGTGTTTTATCTTAATATATATAAATTACGTGTCACGTTGTTTGTCCGCGATGGACTCCTAAACTACTGAACCGATTTTAATCTTTGCACACCGTGTGCAGTTTGATCCAACTTGAAAGATAGGATAGCTTACATCTCAAAATAAAAATAAAAACTTTTGACAGAACGAAGTTTGTCTGGACAGCTAGTATTATATAAATATCACTATTGCCATAATGCAGATAATAATTATACCTTCAACGTTTCTACGAATGATGCCAACGGTAAAAGCTAGCAATAAATAGCTAAACTTCATATTTACAATAGCCATATCAAACACGACAGATAAATCTATAGAATTGTTTATCGCGTTAAAATTTTCTATCATCTAGGTATTAAACACCTATCACGTTCATAAAACGTTTCTCCTACGACTTTGCAAGCAAACAGATACAGCGTTGTAAAGAATTTCCAGTATTTATTAATTTGTCAGTCATATTGTAAGAGACAGCTTCACGATATAACGATAACACCTCGCAATCGCATCGTCTATAAATTGTGGTATTAGAAAGTTGCGCGTTTGACAAGGATATTAAATAAGAAGTTCATGATCTGAGGTTGTAAACTGATGCTCTTCAATTGACTTTATAAATCGTAAGCCCGTGGAAATTGTTACATTCTCAGCGTATTGCGGTTTGCGAAATACCGCCGGTAATAATTTTAGCTCTGGTTTGAAAAATATGATTAAGGGGACTTCTCTAATTGATATTGAACTTATGATAATTGATATTGAGATTCTATATGATACTCGCGTTAATCTGTATCGGAGAATCGTGAAAAGTTCTCCAATCGACAATACAGTTGACTCTACATAATCTAATCCAGACAACGTTTTTCTGTTAAAGCCTAAAAAGCATATGAACGAAGAACGGTGACAGCAGCAGCAGTAATAATAAAAACATCAAAGCAAGTGATCACACGAAAATGCATCATATCACAGTTTTTGTATTACACACATACTTAGTTCGTTTTAAGTAAATATAATATAATACACAATATTAATTGTTTGACAAAATTATGCTTTCCCCTTGTGTACAACATCGATAAATAATCAACAAACGGTAAGCATTAGTCGTAGCCCGTAGGTATATTTTCACACATATCTATAATGAAAAGGCACTTTGTGTAAAACGTATTTACCGCATTAAACTTACCGAGGTGCGCAAGCGCATGGCTTGTATTGCACATTATTGAATAAATTGACTTGCGGGAGATGCTAGCTGCGATTAACCTCCGAAGCGCAGACGTTCAAGTTAAATGACATAATACACGTATCCGCTTATTTCAATTTTCTCCTCGTCGCTTGGTATGTGACTAATTGATGGGAACAAACTAACCGTCTAACGGCATTTAAACGCTCTCACAAAGCTTCGCCTTCAACTCAAGACGGCCCGTTTCCTGATCCTTATGTCTATTTAAACAAGAGTAATAATTGATTGAACCCCATGTCCTCTTGAGATGAGAGATATAACTAATTATCGCCTGCAAAAAGGAAGTGTGTGGAATCCCTAAGGACCCTTCTCAACCGCAAGAAGCTGTCGGCAGAAGAGTTATTGGCTCATACAATTGGAGCAGGTTCTCACATCGCAGCTAAAAAGTAACAAACGAATTTTTTTTCGTTGTTAATAGGCTTCGAACGAGTACGCAGTTACGCACTAGGCACCTTAACAACTCATTCTTATGGGAAAAAATGTATTTCCGTCCATCGCCTCTTTCGCCTCTTTTCTGTGAGCGCTAACGCCAAACGCTGCCTTCAAAATACTCCATGCTAAATTGCTAAATAATGACCAAAAGTGGACAAGTTCTCGTAACAGACGATTTCCTACTTTGTCAGGTTCAGGAACTCAAGCTTATTGTAGGCCAAGGTTTGGCCTTTGCTTCCAAATGATACATCACTCTCATCAACTTCCAGAATCCCATCTCTCACTAAAGGTGAGTGAGGTACCTCGGAGTAGTTTAGTAAGGTTTTGCTGGTATCATATTAATCTAAATATTATCCATTTGTTCCTACCTTAAAAATCTAAACTCTCTACTTTATCTTATTCTCCTTCTTTCTCTTTTTTTTACTTAGAATAAGATTTTGCTTGACCACAGTCAATCAATAAAATCACAATCTCTAACTTTTTACCTGAGCCAGTCACCAAACGACTCATGTTCCGTCTGGGGATTTCAGAGACAACGCTTTTTCTTCTCTCTTCTCGTTTTTCTCTTTTATTCTTCTTTTTCCTTCGACAACGCCGGTGTTGCCTTTGGTGTTGCTTATGTCCACGGTTGACCTCTTACCATCATGTGGCCTATCTGCTCTTTTTCGGGTATTTACATTAAAAAAGCTTCCACTAGACTCGACTCGACTATGTTTCCTGCATTAATACAGGTTTGGGAATATCTTACTCCATTTCTTCCCATAGGAAAAACACTCTATGAAGCAGCGGTACTGAACATTTTTCTTTCTAATACCCTTTAATCAATTTAATTACATTTAACCACACACATATTTTACCTCCGCATTGGATACAGTAGACCGTTGCCAGCTGCTTTGATGTTTTTTCTTATTTATTTTCCTTTTTCCTTTTCTTTAACACCCTATACTCATATTGTAGAGTAGGACACTCCATGTTGACTTTGCCGCCGCCGATAAATAATTAATGTTTTATACAAAATATTCTTATACAAAATAAAGTGTTTTAAACAAAATACCCTGAGCTGCGAGTAAGGATTCAGATATTTTCTTTTAAATAAAGCTGAATTATTGTTCCTAAAACTGTATCAAACCCAAGAAACAACATAATTCTCAAGATAAATGTTAGTAGATTAAACCTGAGAATTGTAATCCGACAAGTTTTCATTGAAACTCGAAATGTTAGTAAGATCAAGCGACCAATGATCATGATTTAATTACGCTAGGTATCTATCTTTTCCCACAATGGAGACGGACGATAGTACCAACTAAATGTCAAGTTCTCATACAAGCCCTTCATTCATTTCATTGGATCCGTATCCGTACACGAGTTATTTCCATTTGATTCTCGATTACGACAGGTATAAGTAAGTATAGTTAGTTTAATATTGAATTATCGTAAATGATCCAATCAATTTATATCCATTGCCTAGTACTTAATGATGCGTATTTATTCGTCTTTAAAACGTGCTCAACAAAGGGACAGTATTGGCTGTGGTATTGGGGTTTACCTCATGTTTTTATATAGTCTCTAATAGAGACTATACTCAGACTCATACATACTATGAATATAGGTAATTAAATCGTTTAAATGCAATGCCTTACAGACATATTACGGGATAGGATATAATAAACAATGGATAGCATAAACAAAGAGCTAAAAATAGCTTTTCTGAAGCGACGTAAATTATAAAATTATGTAGTTACCCACATTCATAGCAAGGACTATCGAACTGTCTTACGTATAAGCTATTATGAAGCTCAAGTAGGAATGTACGTTTTCCCGTCTCTACATGATAATCTCGGACAATTTATCTCATCATTCATTACTAAGATTTCTTACACTGAATGTAAAGTTACATGGTTACTTGAGACGAGTTATCCTCCCGTAACTTATAGACGCACAATTTAACTGTTTATGAAGCCGTTGCAATTAGCATATTTTGAAAGCCCCTGAATTATCACCATGTGCCTACAATTACGAAAGGTGTTTTATAGACGCAAATCGCTGCTTTCAAACGTATCTTTTATGTTCTCAATTGAGGTCCGACTCAAAACACTTTATACACGAGACTATAACTTAAACAATTTTTATATCTTAGATATTATTCAGATAGGCATTAAGCTCGCCATTTGTACCGTAATATTTTTTTTGTGGTCATTAAAGGTTAAATATATAAATATTCCTTTCTCTTAGATATTTCTTTGTATGTCTTTGTATATGAAAAAGGTTATTATTGATAATTAATCAAAACTTGTAGATCTGTTTGAATGTATTTTGACAAAAAAATATCTGTTTCGCTTTTGTGGACAATACTATCTAAGGCTAGTCTTGAAATTAGTTTACAGATAGGTTCTATTCTTACTAAGATTTGAGTTTATACATGCTTTTATAAACATAACTTTTTCCCATAACTGGAAATTTAAAGGTTAATTAAGCAAAATTTTCTGAAGTCAAGAATTTGTCATTAATTACAATAGAAGATTCTAAGCGAAGGTTTCCAAGTCAGATCCGACATAAGTCGTTAAGACTAATATCAAATGATAACAACTTGGATTGACTCTTAAACATTTATTTATTTATTTATTTATTTAAAACTTTATTATACCTTATTAAAATGGTACAACATTGAAGCGCTTATAATAAATTGCCACTAATGGTCACCTACCGCCCTGCCGCGATCGACGGTATCGTCAGCAAATGAGGTGTAGGGCATGATAAAAAAAACCTTTCATAATGTTTACAGAACTTTTGTGTTAGTATCTTGTTAAATGCTACCTTTAAGACATGATTTAACATTGATAAAAATAAAAACATTGATTAAATTAAATTTTATAAAATATTTTCATATCATTCCTTGCACACCTGACTGGCTCTTGCTGTCTGTACTTAAATTACATGATCGATTTTACAGTCACCTCCGAGCTATCTATCCCGATAATTGTGTATTAGATTATCCCATAACAATAAACCTATCCATTCTACTGGGGATATGTACCAATCTTCATCATTTGTAACTGTTTGATATCGCATTTTTTTAAGTTTATAGTCGAAAACAGAGCAGACGAGCCACATGATGATACCTTCGCCCATAAACATTATTAACGCCAAAGGCATCACCAATGAGTCACCGGCCAAGAAAAAATAAAAAACCAGGCAAGTGCGTGTCAGGCCACGCGCAATGTAGGATTCCGAACTAGTAGGTATGTTTATCGACTATTACTCATTAACTATTTAAGCTAACATAGCCGTGATACTTTTCATTGTAAATTCATCATATAACCTATTTTTGAGAAACTCTAAGGCAGACAGTTTTTGTAATAACTTATCAGAACATAGTACTTTACAGGACTGGTACACAGCATGGAAAAATTACAATCCATTGCATTCTAAAGTAAGAAGCCCAAAAGGAGGATAGAATTGAAATGAATGTCAACTCAAAATAAGTGTGCAGTATGTAAGAACGACATCCATAGAAAGGAATTCCTACAATGTCAAATATGCCAACAGTTTTATGATAAAAAATGTATACCAACAACTTCAAGGCGACTTGCTGTTATTATGACTAAAAAACACAGGTGGAAATGTAATAGCTGCACAACCAAGGCAATCTGTAATAAAAGTAATACTCCTTCACCTACTGTCATACAGCACATTGGCAGCCAGAACCTGTCGCAACATAAACAAACCCATAGAAATGAAAGTACTCCCAGGGAAACTTCTGATTATTCAAACACTCAGATTATGACACCACAACACGAAATTACACATAATATTGACACTGAAAATTGCCTCAAAACCTTTTCAACGCCGGAAGATTTAAACCCTCAAGTTACAATACATATAAAAGACTCAAGCAAGAAAAATTTATCACTTGATAGACTGTCGCCCAGTATGCAAGAAGATGACAGCTATGTATCTTCTTCTCCCAATCAGAGTGCATGCAGCTTACCTACCTTTTCTGAAACCGCAGTAGTTGCGACCCTAAAAGAAGATGTCAAAGAATTATCTACACAATTAATAAGTGCTCACGATGAAATAAGCAATTTGAATCAAGAAATTATTAGTCTTAAGAAAGAAATAGAAAGTAAAGATAAAAAAATTAACCTACTAAAACAATTAGTTCAAAATCATACCTACCAAACACCTAATAAATGTACTCCAGGTAAAAACTCGCCGTTAAAAAAATTAGAAAAAAGGGTCTTGTCTTCCAGTAAAATTGAAAAACAGTTACCTCAATTATCTTTGGAGCAAAAACAAGATGTAAACAATACACATAGTGTCGTGCTAACAAGGGAAACTACAGGAACAGAATTAACAGAAACAGAACCTGGAGCGGAACTAAAAGAAAAACCTAGCGTACGCACACATTCCGATTTAGAAACTACAAACAATACCAGGACTATCTATGTTTTTGGTGGAGAACAATGCACTGGCTTGGGATTAAAACTTTACGAATCAAGACAGACAAGTCAGTATGAGACATATAATATAAAATCCTTCATAAAACCCTGTGCAACAACAGAAGAAATACTACAAACTAGTCATATTTTTAATTATTTACCAAATGACAGGATTATACTATCGGTTGGGGAACATGATACAAACCCCTTCAGAATTACAACTGCTTTAAGTAGTTTCATAAACGCGAAATTGAAAACCAAAATAATTGTTCTAGGTATTAAAAATAATATTCATTTAAATGTTGATAAACTAAATTACACACTTAAACATGTATGTAGTAATTATTCGAACAGCACATTTATTGACACGAGCAATGTAACACAAAATAGGCTATTTCTTGAGTATACATGTAGAGCTATAAACTTTACCATAGATTCGCTAGATTATGATACGAAATATATTACGTCTTTTAAAAAGACACATACTGAACACGTCAATAAACAAGTCAGAAATAATGTAAAACTCTGTAAATTACCGGCAAAAGGCACAATCCCGTATTATTTCCAACTAATAAAGGACAAAAAAAAGTTGTTACCAACACCAACAAAAATTTATAAGCCTGGAACAATTCCATTTTACTTTCGTAGGGCTGATTTAGATAACGAAGTGAAAACGGATAACAAAATTTTTTTTCGTCAATAAAAATTATTTTAAGTTACTACACCAAAATATAGCTAGCTTACTTAGTAAATCTGATGCTTTAGAGATCTTGCTTCATGAACTTAAAACAAATGATATTGAAATCGATGTACTATGTTTCACAGAAACGTTCATTCAAGCTGGAGATGAGTGCAACCTTATAATTAATAATTACGATTTAATATCTAGCTTCTGTAGACGTAAACAAAAAAGGGGAGGGGCGTGCATATTAGTCAAACGAGGACTTTCAGCGAAAACAATTCCTATCTATCTACGGCCTATCCGTCTATAACAGACGATTTAAACAGCATCTTGTGGATGGCACCTCTTTTCATGACTATAAAGTCCAAGCTGGGAGCGACAGTTTCTACCGCAGTGACGACAGGAGAGTGTAGTGTGGGCTGGTCTGGAAGCCATATTCTGTTTCTTGCCTCTCCTGTCGGATAGTAGTCTGAACCAGTCCCTATCATGACTGTCTCTGCCTTCTATGGTGTTCTTTCGCCACTCGTCTCTATTCATCGCGAGTTGGTCCCAATCCTTACAACTTATTTTGAATGCAGACAGGTCGCGCTTGACACAATCTTTGAACCGCAGTAGTGGTCTGCCAACTTTTCTCCTACCGCCGGCTATGACTCCGAGCATAACTCGCCGTGGTAAACGATTGGGGGCCATACGGTGCACATGCCCTAGCCATCTCAACCTCCTCTGCTTGAGTAGAGCGGTGAGGCTGGGTAATTGTGCTCTTTCTAGTACCCTCTCGTTTGTCACCCTGTCTTTCCATGTGATGCCAAGGATGGAACGAAGACAGCGCATGTAGTAGGTGTTAAGCCGGCGCTCTTGTTTTGCGTACGATGTCCAGGTTTCCGCTCCGTACAAGAGTGTACTTAAAATACATGTTTGAAAAACAGTTATCTTGGTTTTCGTAGTTAAATACTTATTGTCCCAGACTCTTTTCCTGAGCTTCCCGAACATGGTCGCTGCTTTCCCGATGCGCGTATTAATCTCCGAATCAAGGGAGAGGTTATTCGATACGAAGGAGCCTAGATAACAAAACTGCTCAACCACCTCTAGCAGGTTGCTGTTCAGTTGAATCTCCGGTGGTATCGCACATCCCTGCGCCAGTACGACTGTCTTTTTAATATTGATGCTCATGGAAAACAAAGTGCATGCTTCGGCGAATTTGTTCATCATGCATTGTAGTTCGTGGGTTGAGCTTGCGACAAATGCTGCATCATCGGCGAACAGAAGGCTGTCAACGTAAAGGTCTTCACGATGTCGTTTGGATTTTAGAAGGGCGGTATTAAAAAGTTTCCCATCAGACCTCGTGTGAAGATGGATACCCTGTTGGCAATCACCAAAAGCGACTTTCAATAGTAGTGAAAAGAAGATGCCAAACAGGGTAGGGGCCAAGACGCAGCCCTGACGGACGCCTCTCCGCACCTCAAAAGGCTTCGAAATTTCGCCATTGTAAAGGACAGATCCTTTCGTGCCATGGTGGAAAGATTTGATGAGGCTTAGTAGTTTTGGAGGGCAGCCTATGCTTTCGAGTGCTATGTATAGCCCCTCTCTGCTTATCGTGTCGAAAGCCTTATTAAGGTCCACAAAGGCGATATACAGAGACGTGTTTTGCTCTCGACACTTCTCCTGAAGTTGACGTAGTGTAAAAATCATATCCGTTGTAGAACGCTGAGCGCGGAATCCACACTGGGCCTCGGGATAAATACGATCAGCAAGTTGTTGGAGCCTGAATGAAACTACGCGTCCAAACAACTTACCTGCGATGCTCAAAAGGGAGATTCCACGATAACAGTTACAGTCACCACGATCACCTTTCCCCTTGTATATAGTGACTATGTTAGCATCGCGCATATCCTGAGGTACGTAACCGGCAGCCCAACACTTCAACAGCAGACCATACAGGAGAGGTTCAACACACTTCAGCTTAACCACCTCCGCAAAAATGCCGTCAGCACCTGGACTCTTCCCCCGCTTGAGAAGTTTGACAGCTCTATTATACTCATCTATAGTGGGTGGTTCGTCTAGCTCAATCCAAGTTTCCAAGTTCGGCATTAACCCCTTGGTATCTGGATGTATGTCAACTGGTTCTGAGTAAAGATCGGTGTAGTGTTCCACCCAGCGCTGCATTTGTCGTTTGCTATCGGTTATCACAGAGCCGTCAACCTCTTTTAATGCGGCAGTCTTTTTGGGGACCGGTCCAAGGGCTCGCTTGATGCCCGAGAAAACACCACTTAGGTTTCCTGAGTTGGCGCAAGCTTGGATGTTGATGCAGAGATCTTTCCAGTACTCGTTAGCACAGTGGCGCGATACACGTTGTAGGTCTGCTTTCGCTCTAAGTAGATCATCGCGTGTTTTTGGACTTGGGGACATATGGTGGCTTAAAGCGGCTTGGCGTTTAGCATCAAGCAAGGGTAGTATAGTCGCTAAATTTTCGGCGAACCAGTCTTGAGAGCTTCCTTTCTGATGACCGAAAACTTGAGCTGCTGTTTCGGTTAAGAGCCTTTTGATACCCTCCCAATCCTCAGAAATGGTCATATTATCGTTCCAGTTAACAATTTCCCTTTTCACCAGCTGGCTAAAAGCATCAACTGTATCGTTTTTCTGAGTGTTGCAAAGGTTTATCTTCTTTCTTCCGGGTGGTCTTGATGAATGGACCTTTTTTGGTGAGATAGCGATGACTGCGACGACAAGAGAATGGTCCGAGTCGCAGTCTGCGCTCCGGAAGGATCGTGTGTGAAGAATTTCACGAAGGTCTTTTTTCCGCGAAAGGACAAGATCTAATTGATGCCAGTGTCCTGAGCGAGGGTGCCGCCAAGAGACTTTGTGCGCTAATCTCCCTTTAAAGTAAGTATTTGTCACGCAAAGTAGGAAAGTGGAACAAAGCTCCAGAAGACGCTGGCCGTTTTCGTTCATTTTACCAATACCGTGATTACCGAGGCAGTCAGGCCAGGTAGAATTGTCTCGTCCCACTCGGGCATTAAAATCCCCCAGGATATATAAGCGGTCACTACGATTTACTTCTCTAATGACCATTTCAAGCTGTTCATAAAACTGGTCCTTAGATTCTGCGGTAGATGATAGTGTTGGTGCATATGCAGAAATTAGTGTGACGTAACCACATTCGCTGTTCAGCCTTAGGGTCATGATGCGTTCCGAAATGCCTTTTGGTGTATCAATTGCAGACAATAAATCGTTTCGGACCGCAAACCCGACACCGTACTCACGAACGGATTCGGCGCTTTTGCCTTTCCAAAAAAAGGTGTAGTGTGCTTCGCGTAACGTTCCCTCATCTGGGAGCCTAGTTTCTTGAAGGGCAGAAATAGCGATATTTAGCCTTTTTAGTTCTTCATCAATGGCAGCCGTTTTGCGCAGTTCTTGTGCGTGATCCCCAGAACCTCCACAAGAGGATGGAAGGCCTGTCCGCATGGTGCGGACATTCCATGTACCTATACGCATTGACATGCGGGGCTTGGTTTTTGTGCGAGAGTTCTTTATCGCAGGTGTACGTCATTTCGGCACCAGTTATCTAAACGATGTTTAGTGTTCCCTACACCCTAAAGGAACAAACCAGTGCCGGGACGGATCAGCACCTAACTGACCGGGGGCTGCCCAGTTTAAGCGGGCGGTAGCTGATCGCTGGGTCTACGATGGACCCTCCCACTGTCGAGAGCGACCCCTGGCGTCCGCGCTTACGTCCATACGCGCGGACTTATAACCGGTAACTGTCGCTCTCCGTGTTGTTTTCTATGTAGCTCAGCTAACATAGGTGAAGTGACCTCTCCACAGACGCTGCATCGCCCGGGACGCAATTAAGGAAATACAGGTTTGCCCAAGGCCTGTATTACCCTTTCGGTCTCCCCGACATGACCCGCAGGAACGACAAGTCGATACGTGCGGTATCGGGTCGACTGTAGGAACCCACCACTTGTTCAGGTTGCACCCTACTTGCGCCTAACGGTGGTTCCGGACCGGGTTTCATTTCGGAGTTTTCCTTCTCCTAGACAGGTTGCAGACCAATGCTAACGACGCCCATCCCGCCGACCTACTATAAATAAATTTGCTATTGAAAAGCATTTTGAATGTTGCGCTGTGGAGATCGAGAATCTTAACATTATAGTTATCTGTGTGTACAGAATTCCTAACTCGGACATAAATATTTTAATACGCAGCCTAGAAAATATTCTACACTCTTTAACTGATCGTAAACGAGAGAAACAAATTATAATAACAGGTGATCTCAATATCAACACTTTAGTTAAAAGTAAAGAAAGCGATTTATTGCATGACCTTACGCGTAATTTCAATTTACAATTGCACGTACAAATGCCAACAAGGAAAAGCGCATGCATTGATCACATAATAAGCAATATAAAGAACTGTGCTTGTTATCTTTTATACTTAGGCATCTCAGACCATGACACTGCGCAAATTTTATCATTCCCTTTTGAGGGCGTAAAAGAACCTACCTCATCTTGGTATAAAACATGTAGAGACTATAGCAATACAAACATAAGTATATTTAAAAAACACTTGAATAGTCTGTCTTTTTCAGAGTCATTAAATGAAAATGATCCAGAGGTGGCTTTCAATAACTTTTATGATTTATTTACCTTATTGTATAATCTATGCTTTCCAAAAAAAATTGTCAAAATAACTAACTCTTGTAAGAGGCCGCGCTGGCTCACCCTAGGTATTAAAATAAGTTCTAGAACTAAGAGAAAATTACGTTATTTGTCCTATAAAAATAAAGATAATAAATGCCAATATCTTAAATACGCTGATATTCTTAAAAAATGTGTCACGAGATCCAAAGTAAATGTGCACAAATATTACATGATAAATTCAAAGAATAAGTGTAAGGCAGCGTGGAATATTATCCAAAATAGAGTAAATAGAGTAAATAAGCATAATTCAATAAAAATCAACTGTAAAATTAATAACACAATAATTGACGACCCACAAATAATTGCTGACAAATTTAATGATTATTATATTGACCTGACAAATACAAAAATATTAAATCATACATATCTAGGTAAGCATAATGATAATAATTTTGGAAAAATAATATCTGATAGTATTTTTCTTACACCGTGTGATGCAATAGAAATCTGTAATATTATAAAATCTTTAAAAAATAGTAACTCTGAGGGATATGATGAAGTCTGTACAAGAGTATTGAAAGCGTGTGTACGAGAAATATCCCCTATTCTTGCCGCGCTCATTAATATGTCTTTTGAAAACGGATGCTTCCCATCGAAACTAAAATATTCGAAAGTTATACCTATATACAAAAAAGGTGATCCATTGTCAATCAATAACTATCGACCTATTACACTGATCCCCATTCTTTCTAAAATATACGAAAAAGCTATGCATGTCAGGCTACTTAAATTCTTTAACAGACATCAAGTCCTTGTTAAAGAACAATATGGGTTTCAGAAGAATAAATCTACCGAATTGGCAATATTCGACCTCATTGCCAATGTCACGTATAATATAAGTAAGAAATACTATAATACGGTTCTATTTTTCGACATGTCCAGTGCTTTTGACTTTGTAAGTCATGAACATTTATTAAGAAAATTAGAAAAATGTGGAATAAGAGGACTAGCTCATGATTGGCTTAGAAACTATCTGGACAAACGTTATCAGCAGGTCGACATCACCGCTTTAAATGAAAAATCTATTGCCACATCTTACAAATCGCGTTTCAGACATAATGCTTGTGGAGTCCCACAGGGGAGCATACTTGGACCACTTCTTTTCTTGGTTTACGTTAACGACCTGCCTGAAACTATAAAGCATAAAACAGTTCTCTTCGCAGACGACATATCTATAAGTGTCGTTACAAAATGTAAGGAAAGTCATAACGAAGAAGTAAATTTAACAGCTACGTCAACAATAGAATGGCTACAAAGAAATAATTTAAGTGTTAATGTAAACAAAACAAAATATATTCAGTTCATCAATCAAAATGCAATTCCATTAAAATTACATATCACATATAAAAATGAAACCATAGAAAGTGTAGGTTCCACAAAATTCCTTGGAATCCAAGTAGACAGATACTGCAATTGGAAAGAACATATAGAAAATACTTGTTGCAAAATTAGTAAATTTGTATACGTACTACGAAGACTGAGCAAAACAGCTGATAATAAAATTGCAGTAATGGCGTACCACGGATATGTGGCGTCAAATCTCAGGTATGGCATAGTTATTTGGGGTAATTCAACAATGTTAAATAAATTATTTCTCTTGCAAAAAAAGTGCGTTCGTGCCATAGTCGGTCTGGCTCCTTGGGAGTCATGTCGTCCAATATTTAGGGATATCAATATTCTACCTCTGCCATGCATGTATATTTATGAAGTAGCCATATTTGTGAAAAAGCATCACCATATTTTTGTAATCAGTAAGAGGTCTAGGCATCCCAACAGATTAATTATAGAAGATGTAACAAAAACAGGCATATATCTAAGAAATTGCTATGGCATGTGTGTCCGCATCTATAATAAATTACCAGACCAATTGAAAGACAAATCCTTCAATTTATTTAAAAATGAATTATTTAAATGGTTAATAAGTAAATGTTATTACACAGTAGATGATTTTTTGGGTGACAATATAAAAAATTGTTTTTAATTTTATATTTAATACAATTTATTCATGAATTGAAAATATAAAAGTTGACTATGCACTTGACATATGATTGTTAATTAATTTGATTTTATTTAATTTGATGTTATTTAATTTGATTGTTATTTAGTATATTGATTTGAATTTATTTGACATTAATTAATTTGATGTTATTTAATTAGATTGTTATATAGTATATTATTATTTTGATCTAATCTGACATTAATTAATTTATTGATTTAATTTACTAGTAAGAATTGTATTTAAATTTAATTTTACTTGTTGTTGCATGCTTATGAAAGCCAAATATGAATGGACTACAACATATTTTATAACATCCTTTGTAACCGTATTTGAAGCAATGAATGAATAAATGATTTGATTTGATTTGAAATGATTTGAAACCAGTAATCACTTGTTACATACATATAAGATTGGTTTAAACAATAATGGAAATACAATCACTCCTATCAGACCAAGATACAGTGGTCCCGGCTCTGTGTCCATATATCGTCAGCTCTCACTGACCTGCCTCCACTTAGCCAGCTATCTAACATTGGCGCGGCGCTATCCGAAGCACAATTCACCGTGAAATATCGAAGAAGATAGCCTCAGGCCGTCCACAAGTCAGCAGGCAGGTGCAGAGTTACGATTCTGAACTAGCTAGTGTTGTTCCACAGGTGGAACAGTGGTTTCCAAAGTTTGGGGGACTTACCTGCCAATAACTTGGATTTTCTTGCAGAATGGGTTTACAAAAGTTCCACCAAGCTGTATTGTCAGACTTCATTTTAAGGAATATTATACCTAATAGAGAATTTTTAAAATGCTATATGGTTTCCTTCGCCATGAGATTGTTAATTATTTGGAACAAGTTAAAAATAAATCCATTAAAATTATGTCAGTTAGCAGTTAAGCTATTGCGAATATATTATTATTAAGTTCAATAAGTTAACATAATAATGTCAATGTGTTCCTCCCACAGTCTCTGATAAAAGTTTCTCACAAAAACAGTCGTTATAACAGTAATCTGTGTGTATGATTTCGTTATTTTTAACCGACTTCAAAAAAGGAGGAGGTATTAAATTCCATTGTATTTTTTTATGTTTGTTACCTCAGAACTTTAGACTGGGTGAACCAATTTTGATGATTCTTTTTTTAATCGAAAAGTGGTGCTTGTCATGTAGTCCCACTTAAATTTGAGCTAGATCTGACGGGTAGTTTTTGAGTTATATTTAAGCCAGTTATTTTTTTTTCTTGTTAAAATTCATTCATATATTTATTGAGAAGTACCATTAATCAAACCATAAACTATTTCCTATTTATAAATCGCAAACAGATAGCCAATCAATAGGAGTACCTATATATTTTAAGGTGCTCCCTCACCGGGGAGAATTCACGTGTAATGTAACATTATAGATTCGTCTTTGAGCATTACATTACAATAATACCTCCCTGACTAACGAGCATTCGCGTGTAATGTAACATTATAGATTCGACTTTGAGCATTACATTACAATACTACCTCCCTGACTGACGAGCATTCGCGTGTAATGTAACATTATAGATTCGACATTATTATTGATGTTACAAGTTGTAACAAGATATTACACATTGTATCATTACAAGGTGCGCATTGTAATGCTCGGTTCTCCTCCTTCACTGGTGTATCCCCGTTTTGTATCATTACAAGGTGCGCATTGTAATGCTCGGTTCTCCTCCTTCACTGATGTAATGCTCAAATCTGTAACGTTACATTACACGCGAATGCTCGCGGTGAGGGAGCACCTTTAAATACTCCCAACAATTTTATTTGCACTAAACATTGCTAAGAACGATGCGATCACGTCAGCTTTCTAACAAAAAACCGCATCATAATCGCTTCATTCATTTGGGAGCTACAATGCCACAGACAGACATACAAGGACGTCAAACTTACAACATAACTCTTTTTGCATTGGGGGTTAATAAAAAGCTTTTCTAGTAGAAGTTTGAGAGCCGCTGGCCCAGGATATCGGTTTTTAATCGCGCGCAGTAAGGAAGTTGTCACGGGCACTTACGGTGAACATTCCTTCTTTACGAGCGACGACCGTGCGACTGCGACTATCGTCACTGCACCGCGACACCGCACCATTCTCACCACTCGAGCACTCCCTGCCTCGGTTAGAATTTACGTTTTCTTACACTACCTGTTTGCTATTGCTATTAGCTAGCAACATTCCCTAGCTAACTTTACTCTTATCGAATTTAGACGAAGTTAAATGCCTTGCTTTATTTGCTTACTACACCCCAACTCAGAGTCATTAACGGTTACTTTAATCGCTCCTTAGTAGAATCACTGTTCAAATTTTGTACTAAAGAGCGATTAAAGTAACCCTTAGAAGTAACCGTTAGTAACTCTGAGGATGTTGCGTTGCTCAAAATATGAAAACGAGGCTATCAGCAACCGTCAAAGGCTGCTATACTTACTTAGTAAAAGTTTATAAATTGGTGTGGCACCAAAAATTTAAAATAAAATCCCTGCATCGCTTCGAGATATAAGTATCTAACATTGATTTTAAAATGGAATTGCAAAAGCCTAGGTTATTTATCCAGTTCATGAATTTCTAGCTGACAATTTAATTTAATTTTTTTGAACTGTTTTGATAATTTTGTATGCCTGAAAGGGCAGAACATAGAGTACTTTTTAATATATTTTAAGACCTGTAATACCTATGATCACAAATAAAGAATTATTATTATTATTGATGGTTTTCTTATTAAGGTTACAATGTTTGTGTGGGTAAAATCTTACAATCTTTAATTAGACAAAGTTCCTCTTCTACAAAGGATTTGCGAGTAATAATTTAGATTTTTTCTGATAAGCATTACTTAATACTAAATTCGGTTTGGCTCGAGAGAGTCCAGACGAGAGAACTCCACACACTCACAATTTTTTTTCTTTAGTGTATTGACACTATAAAAGCGTGCATTTAGTTTTAACTAACCAGTATATTACGTTCGCCGATAGGGCAACTAACCCAGCAGGTATGGAACGGTCACATCACATAACTGCTTGGACCAAGGGCAAAATAAATTGCCCATAGTAAAACTAGTTGAACTACTCGGTTGAACCACGAGTAAAAATGAACCTTTCAGTTTCTTAGGAGTTTTTTTTTAAATAAAAGCGCAGAACCAAACGGGACATTTTGCACGAAACATAACCGCTTTACGAAATTAGCGATGATGCCTCCGATTTGCGGTACAATCCATCAATCTTCATTGTTCTCTATTATCTTTCATCAAAGTTTGGCATCGCAGTCGTGTGGTTCGAATGGCTATAAGATAAGTTCACCGGTGATTGCAATAACCAACCCGTAATTATCGCCGGATAACACAACTGATGGATGGAACGCATTAGTCGGTACCGACGCCGCGACGCGTGCGCAATTCGGTTTTGTAATGTTGATTGATGTTTCGGTTAGATAGAGCTGTCCGTTGTTCTCGTTAGCACCGATACTAGGGTAATAGGATAAAAAACTACTTATTACCAGATTACCCCTTATGGCGCCGGGTAGGTATATACTGTTATATTTTTAATCGACTTCAAAAAATGAGAAGGTATTCAATTCGACTGTATTTTTTTTGTTTGTTACCTCAGAACTTTCGACTGGGTGAACCGATTTTGATGATTCTTTTTTAATCGAAAGCTAGTGCTTGTCTTTAAATTTACTCTCGTCACTTAAATTTGAGCTAGATATGATGAGTAGTTTTTGAGTTATCTTAATTGAAGGAAGATTGATATCGATAAGGAGGCAAAAATAACATTACACGGTATTATGAAATTATGTCCTTAATAAAAATATCTTATTTAGATGGAACCACAGAAGACATAATAGTACATAAATGTAATAGAATCCAAGTTAAAGCACTAAATAATTCAAGATAGGTACAGACAGATGTCCAGGCAAAATTAGTGTGTAGTTAGAAACAAACCATTTTGATGGAATTATTTGATTTGAATGGAACGAATTATTTGATACTTTGCAAGTTTGCAATGCACATCTACTACGAAAAGTACTAAGATTAAAGGAAATAAATGGGTATGATAGGAGATACAATGTATTACTTATTTTTTATTCTTTTAATCCTGGCAACTGAAAACAGGTTCAAAAGAGCAATACGGTAAACAGCCAGCATGCGCGACATGCGCGTTATAAAACGTTCGTTCTGGACACTTGATATTAATGTAATAAGCTGCAAGATTACGCAAGCAGCTCATTACACGAACAAGCTACTTCCTCGGCTCCGTATTATTATATTAAAAGCTCACCAGACGTTTAATTTGTTTGTCTGGCGCTACCAGTCGTTCGTCGTTTGTGTTTACCACTTACGGCCGGTCTCAATAATGTACTAACAGATGGAAGACTGTGGATAGGGCTGTCATCTGTCATATTTGTCAATTTTTCAGAGGCAAAAATTGACAAATATGACAGATAACATACTAATGGTAGCCCTATTCACAGCCTTCCATCTGTTAGTACATTATTGAGACCGGCCGTTAGTGTTGCCAGTTGGAAGAACAGATTTATTATTACTTATCAAAGATAGGCAATATTTATAAAAAAATAAAGCCGTACAAAAATATATACAGTTTCACTATAATCGTATTCATAGTTTATAATTATTATGATAATCGATGGAAATTAAGCATGATGATATAATAGTAAGTAACCGCTCATGGTTATTGGTAATGCCAAAGAGCTCGCTTGTTAAGAAAAACTACCACAAATACTACCACACACGACTACGGTCAAGAATAAACTGGGTGTTAGGGCCTAGACAGTTCTTAGAAGGACCTGGCTGTGCTTTATCCATAACCACGAACAGACTAAAGAATGAATTATTGAGCCTTACTGTATATAAACGCAGGCTTGTTCTTAACTATAGGTACATTTGGTATTTTAGTATGTGGTATGGCCATTAAATTGGCCATTTTAAATCTTAGGATCTACGAAAAACACGACAATTTAGGAATTCAAGCGCTATGAATTTATTATTTCTAGCCGACTTAAAAAGGGAAGAGGTTATCAATTCGTCGCATATATTTTTTTGTATCCGATACGCACAGTTTATAAAATAGTGGTATATTAAGCTCGATAATTAATAGAAGCGGAGAACATCTGACGCATCTTTTATAGAAAATACCAATGAATGTTAAACGGTTTGCCATCGCTCCCGTTTTACTCCATCCTCATACGAGTACGTTCCGATTTAACGATTGCCAGCAAAAAGATTATTTAGCGTCCTGTTGAGTCTCGTTAGTGGCAAATATTTGTTAAAAGCTAGCTTTATAGTCATTAAGTTCTTTAAAAGAAATAAAGAACGAGTCGCTCTTTCTGTTTTACTTTAATGATAATTGCTCAGTTCACTGGCCACGGTGTTTTATCCCAACATTTTCTGCTAAACGATATCATTAATATAAAGTCTGTAATTTTTTCTAATGAGTTCAATATATTTTTCTTCGGGATGCAGACGATGCAGTTTCCAATCGAAGAGGTAGGTTGCTAAAGCAGAGCTGTTGATAGAATGTATCTTTTACATACAAAATAACCAAAAGCTTGACAACAAGTAAACCCGCCTGTGGTTAGTAGAAATGAAGTCGTGGATAGTAAATCGCACAACATTTCTTGACGTAGCACTTGTTTACGACTATTCGTCTATAATAAAACTAACTTTGGCTAGTTTCGTTATTGGTTTCATTAATAGATAATATTATGATATAACTATTAACTAGCACCATTAAGTAGTATTCTTAAGAAAACTTGAGTTATGACTTTATGAGATATAAAAATCAAATTTTAGTTATCTAAAGTTATTGTTCATGAGTTAAATTTCAGTCTTTGTTTATAATAGATAAAAAGTGTTCTTTAAATAACAGACTACACAGACACTAACGTATGTAATGTAAGTATAAACGCCTTAAAACGTATTTAACCCTGTTCTCACTACATCACTTATCTACTCCCTCATTTTCCTGCACACTTTTCCTCTTAAAACAATTACCTACATACCTTTAACCTAAACTGTGCGCTCTGTAATTTGTGTCAATTACGAATACCTCGATCTGCATGCGGCTTTACCTGCAGGCGTCACATTACGAGAACACAAGAGGAATCTATGCCAGTGTCGTGACTAAGCGTTTTACTGATATAAAGTAAATTACACACGTAATATTTTTAATATTGATTTAGAAGTATGAGTTAACCCTGTCGCTTCGTTAGCAGTGGTGGCAAGCGTACCGGATTCAAAATTGCAAGTGAGGCAGATATTTATGTAAAGATAAGTGTTGGCGGGCTGTCTGTGATAGTAAATACCATAATAACCGTTCAGGGTTACGGGAGTGTAATTTTATACCTACCTATCTATGTCAGCGATACTAGTAATCTTGTGGAGGCCTTGCAAGAACTTATTCTGTATACTGCAGCACGGAAAAATCAGTGCAAAAGAAAATTGAACTTGCAAAAAATAAACCGGACAAGTGCGAGTTAACTCGCGTGGAGAGGGTTCCGTACGTTGATAATGTATTTACCGTTCTTTTTCTATTTTATTTATTTTTGGCGTTTTTTAAGACCATAGGACTTATTGTAGGATTGTAATATATTTCTGTATTTTTTTCATTGCAATAACAAGTATAAATAAATAAGTAAGAAATAGAAAAGTGTTTCATAAATAGAAAAGTAAACCCATGACAATCGGACATGTCAGTCAATACATTGTATAAAGAAAGGTTAGATTTGCGAGGCAAGATAAAGATCGTGTTGGTTGTCAAGCAGGCACAAACATGCAACATTTATTTTGCTTTCGTCGGTTCCTCGTCTTGTAAGGATTATAAATAAATACATGTCAAATGTCACTACATGCCCACTGTGTTTCTGAGGAACTTTACTTAGAATACTATAATCCTTAATTCAATGGTATTACCGCTATGCTGTTACATTATTGTAAATGAGTTAAATATTTCATTTTCACTTTTTATACTGATTAGCTAGTTAAATGTTTGAAGAGTTTCTTTCGCCGTTCCTTGTTCTCAATAATAAATCTTTCTTATAGTTACAATTATACAGAGAAGCATAAAACGCGCGTGTGTTGATGATAAAATAAAATAATGTGAATGTATAAAAATAAACTCGGGTTAGTGTCCGACCGAAGGTGCAATTCTGGCCGAAGCCGAAGCCGATTAATCGGTATTCACCAAAACCTTCGGCCGAAGCCGAAGCCGAAGCCGAAGGTGTCATTGACCTTGAGAAATACGATAGTTACTTTGATCTCAGAATATACTAGATACATATTGTGAGAGCTTTAGAGATTTAGCCCAATAACGAGCCGAGTGACCAACATATACAAGTAGGTAATAAAATATTGTCAAAAATAAAAGTTTCAAATATACAATGTTAATTAAATATTTATTTACTTAAAGTAATTTTAACAAAAATAATCAAATAATCAGTCACATTTTTTTAATTATCAGACGAACACAAAATATTTCTATAAAATAATTGAACAAAGTTTAACGCTTTTTCAATATCTATTTTTTACATATATTTTTTTGGAATTTTTGAGAAAATTAAATACTTATAAGTAATTTCTTAGGATAATTAAGTTAAACTTGTTTTGACTCGTTTAAGCCGCGTTTTCACAATACGGGTGCGCTTGGACCGAGTGTACTCGTAAGAGTTAGGTCGTATAGGAGTGCACTTGGAATGTGGTGTACACGTTACGAGTTTAATAGCATCCGAGTGTCATTATTGTCTCCCTAAAATATTAGTCTTAACGCATCAGTTTTCAAGATGACCACTAATCTTCTGCTGCAAGGTATAGAAGTAGTAGCAGATATGTTAATGGTTGAAGTACAAGAGCATGAAAGGAGAAAGAAACCAACCAAAAGAAAAATTTGGACCCAAAAATGGATATTAAGGCGTCACCAGCAGGGCGCTTCGAGTAATTTTTTACATGAAGTAGAAGAAGAAGATCAGGAGACTTTTAAAAATCATCTGAGATTGAAAAGCGAACAATTTGAGTATCTGCTTGAAAAAGTAGCGCCACGAATTCAAAAAGCAGACATCCTTATGAGGGAAGCCCTACCTGCTAGAGTTAAACTTCAAATAGTTTTGCGATATTTAGCAACTGGAGATTGTTTTACCCTTATTTTTATATTTTTTTAATCTTACATTCACACAAAACTTCTTCTTCTTCATATAATTCCAGAAACTTCACCGTATCACGCTCATTCCATTTTTTTAAGACAAACGCTTTGTTATTTTCATTTGACGCCATTTTATTTATATTATTTTATAAGAGTGAGCTCGTACGAATAGAACAATGTCCGAGTCCACTCTGATCGGATGCCACCGTCCGAGTGCACTCGGATCACTTGTTTACATGATACGAGTAGTTATCCGAGTTGATCCGAGTGGGACTCGGTCCGAGCGTACTCGTATTGTGAAAACGCGGCTTTAGTTTACTAACTGCGATTCGTTTAGGCCGATGCGGCGGCGCGGCGAAACTCTGTTGCTCTGCACACTCTCCGTCTCGCTCTAGCATCGTTCAGTAATTTTCAATATTTGACAACTAGCAAACCTTCGGCTTCGGCCAAACCTTCGGCAAATTTTTGGCCGAAGCCGAAGATTTGGCCGAAGGTGCTTTTTAGGCCGAAGGTGGCCGAAGCCGAAGCCGAAGCTTCGGTTGGACACTAACTCGGGTATATAAAACGTGTAACAGATAGGTATTTCCTATAGCCAGCAATGTACCTATACATATTAAAGAGATACCTACATTTACAAGCAACAACAGTGCTACAAACTACAAAGTAATATAATGTTATCACTCCACGCTATTTATCAAGAAGTCTGAAAAGCATAAATTTAGCATAAATAGTCATCTGACCTTTCAGCGTGGAATTTATAGAATGACTGTAATCGCTTTGAAATATTGAAACGAAGCACTAAATTTTGTAGTAATGACTCTGGCAGCTTAGTGAGAGGTGTAATTAACTATCTAATTACGAATGCAGCGGCAATCGTAACGATAAAACGCAATTTGATGTGTTAGCGTATCGGCAATTTAGATTTAGATGGGCATGTCCAAAATAATTGTGATGTAATTTGGACATGTCCAATATCCATCTAAATTTAAACTCGTTTGTGTTAACGTTAGTTTTCAAGTCAATTTTATTGTTTAAGATTTTTTCTTAACCTTGCCGTTTTATTATGACAAAATGAAGATAAAAATACAGTCGTAGCAAAAAAATTCAAAAATTGAGATGTGAATGAAAAACGAATAAATCGGCCCTAGATTTTAATAAATTACATTAATTAGGATTACTTTATTATATTCCCACGTAACATCAATTAACTACTTATTTATACTAGGCAATGATGACAGCTTATTATTTTATTAATTTTCATGTTGAATTCAAATATTTCAATATTTATAATATGCATATCGATTTTTATAATGGTTTACATACATTCATTGAAATATTGCAATTGCTTGTCTCCTTATATATTTTTAAAAAAAAAACTATTTTGTATTTGTTTTATAAGTTAATTTAAGTAAAAACAGGTTTTAGATACCAACTGGTAATTGTTTTACAAGGGCTTCCTAAACAAATTGAAAAGTTTGCGGAGAAGAGTAATTGCCGAAACGAGTTTATCTTTGTTTCTTATATTTACATCGTCCTTACCAGTTTACATTTATTTTATTTTCAATCACCAGTTTTTCTCAAATAAACAAGAACTTGTTACTTATCGAAGAAGATGGTTCCAATAGGTTTATGTAATGATTCCTCAGCGCCATTGTCCCAACGTGTCCTTTACTGATTTTAAGTAAAAACTTTCTGCATAAAGTCATTTATTACAATATTATATATTATTTTTCTGGCTCTATATCTATCTCTGTAAAGGATGCACCTTAATGTAGTGAGAATTATGTCTTAGATATGTTTAAAAATGAACCATGCAACATTTTGAAAGCTTTTCTATGAAAGCCGAGCCTACCTTATTTTTTTATTCAGGTGGAAATTCGAAGCTGTGTCTGACTCACTTGCTGTTGGTTTGAAAATAAAAGCAATTGTAATGATACAAAAAAACTTACGCACAATACACACCATAATCTCACCGTGTATCAACTGTGAATTTAAACGTGAGATTACAGAATCACAACAGGAAATATTTATATTCGCTGTTCGAGAATTAGCGCGAGTTCGCTTACCAATCCCCATCGCAAACGAGCTGATTTCCCGCTGAATAAACAGAATAATAATTACATGTCTACAGTGCTCGTGAATAAAGATAATTGGGGTACAAATCGCTGGGCCAGAAGTGCCAGCACGATGGACGACGAATGTTAACTTGTCGATAATTTATGTCGCGATTGAGGCGCCGCGGTCATCCAAACGATTTTGCTAACTAAGTCGATATCCTTCGTGGTACAAATAGATGTTATGTTCATTGCCATCCTACAAAATAATAAACGCTAACATATATAAATGTGAAATAACTAAATAAATGTGAATTATAAATAATATTTTACATATGAAATAAATAAATGTGAATTACAAATCTTAATATATTATATAAATTACGTGTCACGTTGTTTGTCCGCGATGGACTCCTAAACTATTTAAGCGATTTTAATCAAATTTGCACACCGTGTGCAGTTTGATCCAACTTGAAAGATAGGATAGTTTACATCTCAAAATAAAAAAAAACTTTTGACATAACGAAGTCTGTCCGGGCAGCTAGTAATATTATAAAATGTAAAAGTTTGTATGCATGTTTGTTACTCTTTCACGCTAAAACTACTGGACGGATTTTCATAAAACTTAGCACACGAGTAGATCGTGACCTTAGAGTATAATACATACTCAAAGACCGTGACCTATAAGTTATGGGGTGCTTATTATCCCGCAAACGCGGGCAGACCGCCAGTGTTTTATAGAGTCTCCAATATTTTTTTTCGATTGTTGGTTACGTTAATAATAAGTCCTTTTATACTGACATTTTCTAATATGACGGAGAACTCTCAGGTGAGTAGATTTATTCTAATAAATGGTTTCTATTCATGTGGTATTTATTAAAGAAAATGCTCCAAAAGAAATTATTGTAAGTAGAAATTAGACTGCAGAACACAAATTACCAACTATGTACTTATAAATAAATAAATTGTACCTTCTCCTATAAAATCATCCAGAAACCTTCGTGCTTTCTTGTTACTTACGTTGAAAGATATTACAAAATAGTGGTACAACTAAGAATATCTATAGTTATTGCAAAGCGGATCTACCGTATTACCTAAGCACATTCAAGTAGGTAGATGTTAAGTGATTGAACAAGACTGAAGCGGCCATTTCGCTGATTTATACATATATTTATAATGAGAATTAAGAGCGAGCTTGCAGCCGCTCGTTACACCGAACCGCAATAAGTTTGCACCGACGTGAGCAATTTTCATCTATCGCAGCCAATCGGGTACTGGCTTCATCGCTTGCGAACAACTATAAACTATGAATATGAGATAATAAGAGAATTGGCAACTTGAGTCAAAGATTGTGATGTTATCTTAAGTATTAGGTTTACGTTTTATTCAACATACTAAATTTGGACACTAATTTTAAACAAAAAGCCGTTTATTGCAACACAACCATAATTTTGCCTCAAAAAAACTAAGTGTCACCTATGTATACCTAAATATTGAAACATAATACATTGAAACATCTATAGCCACGACGTTATCTTAACTAAGAAAAGTAAAAATAAGAAAATAATAGCTCTTTACCTCAATTAAAAATATTAATATATTTTCTTCTTTCCTTCATACTTTTATTTTTTCTTTACTTTACTAATTATAAAATACACCGTATAATATAATAATTAATAGACACCGTATCAACCTGTCGCAGTCAGACAAGCTCCTAATAAAAACGATTGCTGTATATCGCAGCTAGCAACTGCATATTAATATGCAGTTTCTTCGCTTTAACTTTTCATATTAGTTTACTATAATTATGTTAGTAGCCCTTCATTTGTTTGCTTACATCATAGTTAATCTTCTTACCTTACAATGTACGTGACTTTTGCTTACCAATAGACGAGAGCAAAGATAAAGAAGAGGGCTTTCCTTTTTACCCGACTGCCAGGAAGGGTTAGGTATATGTTTTTCGCGCGTATCTTATATGTACAATATGTTTGTATGTATGCCTGTAATAAGTATTCTTTATTAGGTACCTCGTATCGTATCTTCCAAACCGCTGAACGGATTTATATAATTAAGATATCGGTAGATTCGTCTTCATAACCCAAGTGTTCTTAGATAAGTGAAATTAAAAAAAAAATATGGTGGCTGTGAGATGTATTTTTTTTTGAAGTATCAAAAAAAAATGAATAACGCAGTAAAGTTATCAAATTATAGAGTTCACCATAAGGATTTCAAAAAGGTACCAATTTCATGATAGTTTTTTTTTTATTTGCAAGCGGGTGTGTGTTTCGATTTTTTAATTTATACTAGTTAGTTTATATTTTTTATAAATAATATTAAGTAGCCTAAAAATTAGCTAACGATCCACCTGATGGTAAGTGACTATCATCGCCTATGGACATCACTGACAAAGTCGACCAAGAAAGAGAGAACAAGAAAGAAAGAAAGAACTGGCTCTCAAGCCCCCGTACGTCTGAATTCTAGAATTCGTCTAGAATTGTCTGTAACGCGAATGACTTAAACAAGGCAAATTAGACATTATAAAAACCTACATAGTTTAACAATACTTATATGTATATCTTTCGACATAACATATCTCCTCGTCAAAAAATATACCTGAACCAAGCAATAAATCAGACACATTAAATAATTTAATAATTAATAAAAAATAATCCAATCATGAAAGATGCTTAATATTTTTCGTGAATATTCAAAATAGACTATCATCCACACTCCAATAGTATAGTGCCATTGGCCAATAGGCTATTTCTATCCAATTACGATACTTAAGTAATTAAGTAGACGTGACGAAGGCGAAATGAACGCTAAAAACGCGACAGATCTTTAGATAACCACACGATAAGTGGGTGCATGATTATTCTTAGTGAAACATTAATGGCATTATTTACTGATGAGTTATTTACTGTCGGAGGTCCTCTACAATTTTATTTTACTACATTATTTTGCACGATCCTAGATAAAAGCGAACTTTTTAGTTCAATTTCTTGTTTGATTTGAGTAAATTAATGCATTTCAAGGTTCAGTAAAAAAAGTAAAATTCATTAACAAACTGTTTAAATTACGTTTTAATTATGATGTTGTAACATAAAATTGTTAACACAGCCTCATGACGACATTAGATCGTTATCCGTTTATTGACAATTAAAATTTTAGATTTGTAAAGTCAGACATAACTAAAACTTTTAACAGAGTTATGAGTAAGTTAGCATAATGAACTTTTGTTAAGCTATTAACCTGAATACATAACAACGGATAGTTTATTGATAGTTGAATCAATTTATCGCAATATTATCTCTATTATTGTTAAATACCGTTATTAATCGAATCAATTGACCTTTGGTTTGCATCATATTCGCATTTACCGGTTGGCAGTACATATTTCAATAATTATGTGGTAGCTTGCCAATAAATTACCGCTTCTATTCAACAGTATGTTTATTTTACAATGCTGTTATTAATTTTTATTATAATTGGATTAGCTAATATCAGGTAGGTATTACTATGCGGAAATCTATTGTTGGGTTCTAAGAAATCTCGCGCACTAATATACGAGTACCAAGTCGAAGACCACTTGTGGTATGTGGATCTGGCTTTATCTACTTGATAGTCTAAAGCTTGGTAGAGTAAAGATTGGTTTACAAAACGCAAGCGATGCGTGGGCAAACGCTAGGAAACTTATGAGTTATGACTATGCGACTAATCAAGTGGCGATAACATGAATGTTTTCATAGAAGATCTAGTCTAATTCGGTCAGTGGTCTTGGATTAGGTGTACTATTATTTATGCGTTGGATTATCTACTAGTGCACGACATCCCCACAATTTACAATCCTTGCATGGGCGTAGCCAGGGGGAGGGTTTCGGGGGTTCAAACCCCCCCCGAAAAGCTAAGGACTGAAATTTTTATGTGCCAATAAACCCCTTAAAAACATTTTTCTAGATGTCATTCCGAATCGAATGAGCTATCGCACATATTTTTAGGAGCTTTATTTCTATTAAACACGTTTTTGAACTTTTTGACTAAACTAATAATAAATGACACTACATACGTCGTGAGAAAAAATAAAGTCTCAATTTTCTTTAGGGTTATTTTATGTACTTTTAGGCGCTCCACCCACTGCACCGCGCCCCGTCGCGGTGCGCGTGATGGCAGATTTTACCATTGTATGCAATTATGTCAATTTATATAGAAATCACGCCTAGCACAACACACTGCCGACGCGGCACCGCGCGGGAAATTGCCCCGCGCGCAGTTGTGTTCTCCGTCGCTCTGCGCACCGCGGCGGGACGCGTCTTCAGTGGGTGGAGCGCCTTAGTCGTTGTATTTTCTTGAACACCCCCCCCCCTCCCCCCGAAACTTCAACCCCCCCCGAAACTAAAACCTGGCTACGCCCATGAATCCTCGAGTCAATCTTCAGTAGTAAGAAGGTAGTGTTGTTTCCTCTTGAACGAAGGATGCGACTATACAAAGTATGAAAATCCTTGACAATCAACCAAATAACAAGGAAATACCTAGTCCAATATTTCATAGCCTACATAAGCGCCACACAACACGAATTTCGCGTTGTGAACGTTTTACAGATGCCAGATGCTCTTTGAGCTGTTTTTTTCACTAAATGATCGTTTTCTGTCTTTGAGCGTAACATAAACATAAAAATGTCATGATTTTATTTATTTCAATCAGAATTTTACAAAATATTTCGGTAATTAATATTTAATTTAATGTAATCCAATGCCAAGTAATATCAACCGGAAATAAAGTTAAATACATTTTTTCAAAATTACAACGGAAGTACGATATTTAAAAATTAGAGCGGAAGGAAGTGAGACTTGCATAATATTACTTGACAGTGGAGGGATAAGATTGTATAAAAAGCCTTTGCAACAGTAGTGTGGTTGATTGTTGAATTTAGTGTCGAACGGTTCGGATATAGTGAATTGGTGTAATTTGTGTAATAACAGTGCAATAAAAGTGTTTTAAAAGTCAATAGAGTTTCATTACTACGACGACGACGGAGTTTCTTTATATATCAGAAGTGCCGATCCGCGTTCCACAATGTCGGAAACTGGTGGTAAGTACGTTTAAAATATAATAATTCGTAAATTATCTTTAATACACTGTTTCTTTTAGCCTCAATTAATTTGATACGAATTACGAAGTGCAGTTTAAATAAATCAGGAATAAATGACAGGCACGTGCTCAATTGAACCACGTGTTGTTTAAGTAAAAATTACGAAACGTGTACCCGAATTTGCAAGAGGTGTTTCTACCTATTTGTAATTTGCAATAAAATAAATACTAAGCATTTAAATTAGGTAAATTAAGAGCCATGTAGGTGTGCTCGTGTGAATGGTAAGATAATTATGAGCCATGTAGGTGTGCTCTTGTAAGTAGTAAGATATGAGACATGTAGGTGTGCTCATGCGAGTAGTAAAATAAGAGCCATGTAGGTGTGCTCTTGTGAATAGTAAGATATGAGCCATGTAGGTGTGCTCCTGTGAATTACATTACGAGCCATGTAGGTGTGCTCCTGTGAATTATATTACAAGCCATGTAGGTGTGCTTAAGTAAGTTGTAGGTGTGAGTTGCATAGCTCAAGTACATCAATGTGCTATATTGTTATGGATTATTTTTCTTATTTTATTTTTTATTTTTGAAGAGTCGCTTATATATCAGTGAATAGTATAACATCTTCCAACGTTATCCAATGGTAATAAATGAGGACTAATTTAGTGTGAAACCTAATGTCACCTAACAGATGAAATATTCCAAGTATTTAGAGATTTTTATTTATAATTATTTTCTTTCAATTAAATAATAATTAATTAAAGGGAAAATAAAACATGAATTACTTTATTTACAAATATTTACAAAACAATTGAACAATTACTGACTTTTAAGTATTATCAATTACAGTGGATGATGCAACAAGGAGATCTCGACGTCGCAGACGACGTAGGCGATCGTCTTCATCAGAGTTCGGTGATGAGAGGCCGTCGCGGCGATCGCGACGGAGTGCAGATCGAGACCGAGCCACTGCAGAGTATCTTCTGAAGATGATAGCTTCGCTTCAAGGATCAAGTAAGACTAATCATTCAACTAATGTAGTACCGGAATTCGATCCTGATAGTAAGTCTCAGGATGTTGATCGTTGGCTGAGGAAGGTTAACGAATGTGCTGTCATCTATAGTTGGGATGAACAGCAAACTGTGCATTTTGCGTTGCAAAAGTTATGTGGGTTGGCGAAAAAGTGGTATGAAGCTCTTCCATCACTCAACTATTCATGGCCTGAATGGCAAGTTAAATTAAGAAAAGCTTTCCCTAACGAAGAAAATTATGGCAAGTTATTGGAAGAAATGTTGAACAGGAAATCACAAACTGATGAAAGTTTAAGAGACTATTTTTACGATAAGCTTTCATTGTTAAGCAGATGTGATATTCAGGGCACAAAAGCAGTTGACTGTATAATACATGGAATATCTGATCATTCGATTAAAAACGGTGCTCAAGCCCTTAAGTGCAAGGAACCTGAAGACTTGTTAAATTATTTAGCTTCACAACAAACTAAAGTTCAGACTTATTCGAATAATTCTTACAAAAGAAAATTCGAACAACGCAGTAATTTACATAACAATAAGAATGCAAATTTGAATTTTACTAATAGTAAAAGTAACCTCACATGTTTTAACTGTCAAGATAAGGGCCATTCATATTACAATTGTCCTAAGCCAATAGTTAAGTGTGCTAAGTGTGGACGGATAGGTCATAATTACGACGACTGCAGTAGGAAGCCATTGAATTCTTTTACTAACAAAAATTCAACAGACGATAATAAGAAGGTTCTTAAAATTTGTTATTCTAAAAACGACGCAGCACTTTCTACACTGAATAATCCTCAATATTTCCGTAGTGACCAAAATATGTCTACCTCTATCAACCCTCTAAATACCAACAATAAATTTCACAAAACGATATATTTAAACGACAACGTGTTGGAGTCGTATGTAGATTTTGGAAGTGATTGTAGTTTAATTCGATTATTTGACGCCGAAAATTTAGGTCTACAGAAAATTTCAGAAGATTTGCCTACTATCAAGGGATTCGGTAATGCAAGTGTCCTCCCATTATTTAGATCTAAAGTTAATATAAAAATAGACGAAATTGAGGCAGAGATAGACATATTTGCGGTGAGCGATGAACTTTTAGAGACGCCGGTGCTGTTGGGGCAGAATTTAACTGAGTTGCCTAACCTTACCGTTATTAAAAATAATGAGCGTTTATATTTTTACTCGAGTCCCTGTCACGGCTTAAGTAGGGGTAACTCAAATTTAAGTTTATTCGTAAAGGAGGAAACCACTATTGATCAGGGAGGTCTGATAGATGTTTATTGTAACGATAAATTCTCTGGGGTAATTTACATAGATAGTAGCATAAGAACAACTCCAGCGCAGGAATATCATCTCCATCGCGGTCGTTACATGTTAGATAATGGTGAAGGGTCAATTTTTGTAACAGCTCTAACCAAAATGCCAATTACTTTTAAACCTGATACGTTAATAGCTAGAGTCCACCCTGTGGTAGAATCTGTACTCAATATAAATTTAAATGAAAGTCGAATTAAAGCATTTGAATCGACCGATATCAAAGTAGGACCTAATATAGACAATACTGTTAAAAATAAACTTTACGAACTCTTGCATAAGTATCGTTCATGTTTTGCTTCCAGTCTGAATGAGTTGGGGTGCACCAAAGATACAGAAATGACGATAGAGTTGACTGACAAAATACCTGTAGTATACCGCCCTTACAGATTGTCCTATCATGAACGTGAACAAGTTAGACTGATTGTTGATGACTTAATGAAAAATAATATAATACAGGAGTCTGAATCAAATTACGCCAGCCCTGTTTTGTTAGTAAAAAAGAAAACAGGTGATGTAAGGTTGTGTATAGATTATAGAGCGTTAAATAATAAAACTATAAAAGATAAATACCCACTTCCTTTGATTGATGATCAGGTGACAAACTTAAGCGGTAATAAGTTTTTCTGCACATTGGATTTGGCTTCCGGGTATTATCAGATACCGGTGAAAGAAGAATGTCGTCACCTGACTGCGTTCGTCACTCCTGACGGCCACTATGAGTTTAGGCGAATGCCGTTTGGATTGGCGAACGCACCGGCCGTTTTCCAACGAATGATAAATAAGTTATTGGGTACTAAAAGGTTCACATCAGCACTTGCTTATATGGACGACATTCTTATTCCATCGGCTACCATAGAAGACGGATTTACGAAGCTAGAAGATATATTAGAGTTACTCAAGACGGCTGGCCTCACTTTAAAATTATCTAAATGTAGCTTTTTTGATACTAAAATTGAATACTTAGGTTATGAAATATCTTGGGAGGGTATACAACCTGGGGAGAGAAAAATCGAAGCTGTTAAGAATTTTCCCATACCTAAAAATACACATGAAGTAAGACAGTTTTTGGGCTTAGCAAGCTACTTTCGCAAGTTTGTTCGGGGTTTTGGCGAAATCGCCAGACCTTTGACTAGGTTATTGAAGAAAGAAGTATCATGGCAATGGACCGAATCTGAAGCACAGTCGTTCCATACACTAAAAAGTAATTTAATTGAACGTCCTATTCTAGCGTTATATGATCCAGATCTAGTTACCGAATTGCACACGGATGCCAGCTCTATTGGTCTGGGTGGAATTCTACTTCAGTGGCAAAAAGATCCAAAATCCCTTAAACCAGTAGCATATTTTAGCAGACAAACCACAGCTGATGAGCGCCATTTACATTCGTACGAATTAGAAACGTTAGCTGTCGTATGTTCGTTAAAAAAGTTTCGCGCCTATCTACTTGGTCTAAACTTCACAGTCTTTACAGATTGCAGTGCCCTACGAACCACACTAACTAAGCGAGATCTAATACCACGCATCGCGAGATGGTGGCTTCAGATTAGCGAGTTCAATTTTAAAATAGAATATCGTCCTGGCCACAAAATGTCACACGTAGATGCGCTGAGTAGGAATCCATCCACGTCTAATGAATCGGAAGTATTTAACTGTTCAAAAATTACCTCTGAAAATTGGTTGCTTACTCTTCAAATGGCAGACCCGGAACTAAAACGTATATCTAGAATTTTAAAACCTGATTGTGAAGAAGAAGTCGTTGAGATCAAAAAGAATTATGTTGTCAAAAATCATGTGTTATATCGAAAAATTAACGGTGAATTGCGCTTGGTAGTACCGAAGAATGCTAGGTGGCAGATTTGCAAATCCAATCATGATGATATGGGACATTTTGGATTTGCAAAGACTTTCGAACGCATCGAAGCCCGGTATTGGTTTCCTAAATTAAGAAGATTTGTACGGAAATATGTAGCTGCGTGTATTGACTGCGCTTATAATAAGGATAATGCATCTAAAACGCGTGTAGGGCTTCTACATCCCATTGAGAAAATAGCAATTCCATTCCATACGCTACATCTTGACCATTTGGGTCCATTTATAAAAAGTAAATCTAGTCAAAGCTACGTATTAACCATTGTCGATGGATTTACCAAATATCTTTTTGCACGACCAGTTAGGGATACTAAAACCAAGAACGTCATAAGAACCTTACAAAGTTTATTCTATGATTTTTGTGTGCCTTCTAGAATAACAACGGATCGAGGTACTGCATTTACTTCTGCACAGTTTAAAAACTTTTGTAATGACCATGGGATAAAACATGTGCTTAATGCAGTTGCTTGCCCCAGAGCAAATGGACAAGCAGAGAGGTTCAATCAAACAATTTTGTCTGCTCTATCAACTCAGAACTTTAATAATGATGAACGTGACTGGGACAAGCAATTGGGTAAGGTACAGTGGGGTATAAATAATACTGTTAATGCTACAACAAAGAAATCTGCGGCGGAATTACTATTTGGTTTTAAATTAAACAATATATGTGATAACAAATTGCTTGAAAACACGTTTGAGAATAATACAGACCTCACGTTACCAGACGTTGCTGAAACTAGACGTGAAGCAGCTGAAAATACAAAAATCTGTCAGGCTAAACAAAAAGAACTTTACGATCGCGATAGACAGCCAGCTAAACAATATTCAGAAGGTGATTTAATTAAAATCACGAAGACTAATTTCAGCAACGATGGTAAAAGTAAAAAGCTGTTACCTAAATTTATTGGCCCCTATAGAATTTCGAAGTGTTTAGGAAACGATCGATATCAGATATGTAATGTGCCTGGTTTCAATACTAAGAATTATAACAGTGTTATTTCATCAGATAGAATCCGCCCATGGATACATTTAAATTCTTTAGATGTTAATAATGATTCAAACTCGGAATCATCTTCTTCAGATGACGAAAAATCAACCGCTTAGCACCTTTAACTAAGTCATTTTATTTTACTTATAATTTATTACTTTACAAATTTTTTTTATGTAAATTTCTTTATTATCACATTTTATTATTCAATCATGTCTATGTAAATGAACTAATAATTTAATTTTTTTTTTTGCGTTAAATCGAATTGCGAGTGTCATGATTTTAATTGATTTATTTAATTTTTACATGAATTATTATTGTTTATTAATTTTATTATGTATACTTTTAATCGCAATTGTTGTAATTTTAGTGATTTTAAGATTAATTACGATTGTTTCTGTATGTTCCGAATCACGAATGTTATAATCATAAATATTTCATTTATTTTATTTTAATTGTTTAGTTTACGAAAAGTTTTCGAATCATGAATAATCCTATTCTTTTTTTATTTCGTGCTCCGGAGCTAGCACGTTATCAGATGGCCGAGTGTCATGATTTTATTTATTTCAATCAGAATTTTACAAAATATTTCGGTAATTAATATTTAATTTAATGTAATCCAATGCCAAGTAATATCAACCGGAAATAAAGTTAAATACATTTTTTCAAAATTACAACGGAAGTACGATATTTAAAAATTAGAGCGGAAGGAAGTGAGACTTGCATAATATTACTTGACAGTGGAGGGATAAGATTGTATAAAAAGCCTTTGCAACAGTAGTGTGGTTGATTGTTGAATTTAGTGTCGAACGGTTCGGATATAGTGAATTGGTGTAATTTGTGTAATAACAGTGCAATAAAAGTGTTTTAAAAGTCAATAGAGTTTCATTACTACGACGACGACGGAGTTTCTTTATAAAAAGAAAAATAGTAGAAAATTTAAACATCAATTTCAATAACAGAAAAAGTTATCGATTCAATAATGTAAAAGAAAATAAACATTACAGAAGAACCAATATGAAGATATGAAAGCACCACCTTGCAATATTAAAATTGACTTGCAATACAAATGATAAACAGTAATTTGTTATTGGACTGCGAAAATAGTTTAACAATATAAGTTTAACAATCCACATATATGTACAGGTATAGTGCTTTCTTTTGATTCGTTTTATTTGAAATAAGGTGCTTGTCACATTCACTACATTTTTAGCGTTGAGTAGGTTGGTTAGTACCATGAACATCGTTCCGTAGACGTAAGGTCAATAATTACTATCCAATTGCCGATCGAAATAGAAACAATTAACCTAATTTTTGGTTATTAGAACTTTGAGCACCAACTCCATAATATTACTATGACCCTGCACTTAAAACATGTTTTAAGGATCTTAGATTACAGAAGCAATAGGTAATTACTATACTAATTTAACAATACTAGGTAGGTGAAGTAAACAATCTTCAATTTGTGAACTTTGTAGCCATGCCTATAACCAAACACATGTTTCTTCTTCTTCTTCATATACCTACCTATCAAAGCAATCATCATCACAAAATCAGCAGTATCATCACTGTATCTACATTTATCAATCCGAACATTTTTTATGGGACTCAACAACTATGCCATGTCATAAAATTCCTATCAATAAGCCGTAAAATATGGGAGTACAGTCACATCTCTTTCTATGGAAAACGTTAGAAAACATAAATCAAAGAGTATTTGAGACATAAACATTTTTAATCTTAAAATATATTTCGTTATCTTGTAGTAACTCTGTATACGGTAAGGCATTACCTTAGCACGAATATTATAGTAATCTACACGAAACTGTGGGCACGGCCAAAGGTTAGAATGTGTCAGAATCAATCATTCCCTATTCGTACTTATGGTAATACAATGGCATTTACTCTGCCATGGATACATAACCTTTACCGTGGTTAGAGGTAGCCAGTTTGTAGGGCTTTTAACGTGATCTGTGGTTGGTGGTTAAAACGAGTCGTTTACTGTTTTATAGTGTAGCAAACTGTCTATCTCTACATTACTCGTAAAACTAAACTGAAGTTTCTACAATTTTCCACTAAGTCGAGCCGAGCTGGAAGGACCGAAGAACTTCACTACAATCCTGTTTAAAGTGCGTCATAAATTTTAGTACACATTAAAATATCAAATAGGGCAATACTCTTATGACAGGGCGCAGACCACAGACAATATTAACATGTCAATCATGTCTGTGGTGCAAACATTCATCCAATGTCGGTAATCCATTTTCAGGTAGAAGCTCCTTAGAAGCTTACCCTCCATATGTAGGTATATTATATTATCTTTTTGGGAAACACTCATCAGGGGATCGGCAGCAGCATCCACCTGAAATCCCATCACCAAACCTTGGATCAGAAACCTGCCTACCCAGTGTAACGATTCACAGGTGTTCACAGGCATTATCTCAATATCTGTTATATATAATTATCTGTTATAACCTGTTATTAATTGCTTGGTTGAAACGAAAAGCTCAGATTTTAGTTTACAATTTACAAAGGTCATGCTTTAGGAGTTCGTTTGTTATGTTCGGGCTCTATTCGGGTTACGAACAGGGTTAACTTACTTTAGTAGGATCTTATTATCCTAGTATCCTACTAATATTAGAGATAATTATATCTTAGAGATATAGTTTATATAAACTAGCGCTCAGTCCGCGCCTTTGCCCGTATTTTCCGGGATAATAATGTCTATCGCCCCAACGCAGAGTCACTTACGGTTACTTTAATCACTCCTTAGTAAAGAATCACTATACAAATACTGTACTAAGCAGCGATTTAAGTAACCATTAATGACTCTGAGTTGGGGCGTATTTAATTATGTCTTATTCCCTATGTCTTATTCCAAATCATGGTCTAACTGTAAGCTAAATTTCCTGAAAATCTGTTCAGTAGTTTTAACGTGAAAGTGTAACAAATAATTCCAATGTTACATAAGAAGACGGTACCAACAACCGGTATCAATTTTATTGGTTTCGCCCAACACAGTTGTGTGACGGCTGACGCGATGACGTCACGGACGTAATGTTAGTCAATATGACCGCGGGCTGCTAGATATTCAATTTATAATCTTAACGATAGAATAAGGTTAGGGCGCCGCGGGCGACGGCAAAGGTTAATCGGAATGTGTTCCGAAACACGTCACAGTATAAACGAGCCATTATGTCGTGGAGCTATTGAGAAATCCTCGGTGATGTATGGACGATAGCTGCGATGATGCATCGATTCTATGGAAATAAACGCATTATGTAGTAGAGGCAGCAATCGCTGTGTAGGTAGCGTGAGTTATAGAAATATTTTGAGCAGATGCATTGTAGTGTTTATTAAAACAATAACAAAGATAAACGAAGTGATCACACTTCACGGAATCTTTTCTGGCATAGGAAGTGTTGAAGCGCTTTTGACTCGTATCACAACAAAATTGAATTAAGCAAGCACGTTAAAACATTGCATGTTTAAATATAGAAGAAAGGTATACCTAATAGATACTTGCCATTGGGTATGTGACCAATATTTTTCTGTACGTCAATCAACTGTCAAAAGCAAACCACTGAAAAGACGGTCCATCGTTATCACACGACATCCGTAACGAGCATAACCAATGGTGTCATTGACATGGGTGGCGGATCATAAGCGACAGTGATCAATTACCATCAGGTATTACCTGATTTTATACCTAATTGCCTCCATAAAGGAAGCTCAGAGTAGGGACACGCTTATTGACCGCTCCTCTCATAGTGGTAGAGCTGAGGACTAAAGGCCAATCGAACTGCATTCCTTCGTTTGTTAATAAGCAGGATCCACCAAGAAAACATCTACCTAGTTATGGAGGCCATACACGATCAAATATACTTGTCAAGTTTGCAGCGGACATGACGCGGCATCCAGTATACTTGATCGTGTATGGCCAAGGTATAGCTATCTGGCTATAGCTATCTCATGCACACTGGATGCAGCGTCAAGTCAAACTGCTTTGACAAGTATACTTGATCGTGTATGGGCTCCATTACTGTAGTCAAGAGGCATGATATAGCTCTCCCTGAAAGCTTTTTACTGATTACAGCAATTCTTAATTAAAAAACGCAATTATGCTCCATAAAAAGCACAAAATATCCCCAATAAAGACAAAAAGAAAATAACAAGGAACCAGAAGACCAAACGGGTTGATTAAAGAATTGTTGAAGCATATTCCGAGGCCGGCGTTATGCAATGCAATTAACGCAACCATCTTCAACAGTGCAGCGCCGCATATGGCATGAGCCGGAAAACCTGACAATGTGCCAATGGTGCTGTATGGATGACAAATTGAGACTATTAGTGGCATACCCATTTGGCTGGTAGCTGTCCATCCTCAACAATAATTATGGCTGGCCGGACGCTTCGCGGAAACACTTACCAGTCCGGAATACTAACTCCGTTGTTGTTTATTATTGACTGGCTATCAATATGCCACTCGACAAGCTCAGAGCCTATTTCAAATAGGTGAGTACAGTTTAGGGTTCCTTCGTTAAATCAGTCGTAAAGCCTTATAATTTATTGCTTTGTTTGGCACAGTTAAAGTTCACATGGAGGAGTAAGAGAAAGGTAATATTTTTATAGTTATAATATGCATTAGAAACAGGAAATAATAAAAATAAACATTACCCACATTACCATGTATTTGACACACACACGCATGTATGTAGTGTATAGGTATGTAACAAAAGTACAAAAAACAGTACACTTCTTCAACTCGCTCCTTCTGAGCAGATGTTCGAAAAATTCATAGCTTAGTCTTCATATCACAAAAGCTTGACTAGAAAAGTCTAAGCAAATAATTATTTATAATTGATCCAAAACCATTTTAAATATGGTAAATGCATAAAAACTTAGGTAGGTTATGTACATACCCAAACTATCTACTAGTATTTCTAAATGAGAACAAAGATTTTTTGCAATCGACCAGGTCATTAAAATATATCTGCAGAAACCACTAGCACTTGGTCCAAATTCATAGCAGACATCAATGGTTTTAATGGCCGATAATCACTAGGAGGGCCATTTATTCTCAACTTGGATTGAAAAAAGCGAGTTTGAATTGATGTAAAACATATCTAGAATACAAATCTATTCCAGTCAAATACCAATGCCTAAGTAGTATTATAAACAGCTGAGCAAACAGCACACGAGATATTTATGGCTTGTTCAAACTATTTTATTAACGCCATACATGGGCGAATGAAAGATGATGATGGGCGAAATAAATGTGTCTTAAACATCAATTAGGGAAATTAAACATACAATGTAAGATGAACAGAATGTTTTCGAATACCAATTTTTTCCATCATAGCGCTTTTATGACATTCTCTACGCGTTTTGCAATAATTAGACCCCGATCAACTAAGGGCGATAGTCCTTTGATGGTTCTTAACTAGTTTAACGAGATTTTTTCATAGCAATTATTGTTTTTTTACTTACCCATACGTTCGTAATTCGTATTAATAGTTCGACAGAGACTGCTAAGCATACCTTATTAAATCATAGTTCTTTTTGACGCAAGGATTATTGGTTTATAATTTTTTTATTGTCTACATATTTGATTCTGACAACCCTGTACTCCCTGTAGCTAGTAGGTAGTCAATTTATGTACTAAAGACGCCTATAACTTGATGAACTCATTAGTAGTCCAGTAGAGAAAATAACCTACGCTTGTCAACTAACGGCCGGTCTCAATAATGTACTAACAGATGGAAGACTGTGGATAGGGCTGTCATCTGTCATATTTGTCAATTTTTCAGAGGCAAAAATTGACAAATATGACAGATAACATACTAATGGTAGCCCTATTCACAGCCTTCCATCTGTTAGTACATTATTGAGACCGGCCGTAAGTAATTTAAAAGAAATCCAGTGTGGTATCTACCTAATATTTTTTTCTCGGAATAAAAGTTTACAGCATAGAAAAGACATCAACGAAAATATCTTGGCAAATACTCCAAAATTATTATTCAAGAATAAATCAGGTATTATGTGGTTAATAGAACAGAAGCTAAAATAGATTAACAATTGAAGAGCTAAAAAAAAAACATTTATCTATTGAAATATTCCATCTACTAAATGGCGGACTACTACTAGTTAGAATTAAATATGATAAAGGTATAAAAGCTATCAACAAAAGTATCTCGGCATTAATTCAAACCGGGGATAAAGTTGCGTCCGACAAAAAACGATCTTCCGTAAACCGACACACATCCAGCAGGTCCGAGCAGCATCTATGGCGCAAACCGCTAAGCTGATTTTCTAATAAGCCATAAATAATTAATTAATCGTGTGAGTCGCATTTGCGACTATGTAATGAGTAGTTGCGTGAAGTGCACGACAAAAAGCGTGCTCAATGGCTGCGGGCGAAGAATAACAAAGTCGTGCTTAGGCTTGCTACAGAAGAAAAACTTCTTAGTTTTATCTTCTCAGGCATTGTAACTGTGTTATGGATGGTAGACTACTCTCTCTAGTCTTTCACTTTTGACAGTGGTCGGGAAATCATAATTAAGTATTAATCGTCATTTTAGGCCTCTACTCCACAGGGCTCTTCATTACGGAAATATTGAACTACTGGAGTTTCTGTAGCAATTTTTCTCTGATCAGCCCAATGGAACACGCATAACATTAATTCCTCCGTCCAAGATCGTCGAAATTGGAAAGGTTTGAAAAGGTCCTTCAAAAATATTATGGGTCTTCTAACAATAAGACCATTTTTGGAATTAGGGGCCCCTTTGCGAAATATTTGACTTTTAAGTGCCAATCTTGGTTATATTCAAGTGCCCCCCCCCCTCGCCGGTTAAATGGTTGAAGTACAAGTGAAAAATTCTCAAAAATAGGTCATAATGATGAATTTACAAGCAAAACTATCACGGCTATTTAGCATAAGTAGTTAATGAGTAATAGTTGATAAACTAACAATAAGTAGGTATTTCGGAACCTTACATTGCGCGTGGCCTGACACGCACTTGCCCGGTTTTTTCTTTATACTAGGGTTGCCATCCGTCCTGTTTTCCCAGGACATGTCCTGGTTTTTGTAGTGTCCTGGGACGTCCTGGATAGTTTTTAAGCAGCGTCCTGGGTTTTTAAATTTTAAAATTCGCGCGCCTCTTGTAAAATTTTTTACGTTGAAATTCCGAGATTTCGCAATTTCGGAATCTCGGACAATTTTTCAGTTCCAGAACTGAGTGAACGCACCCACGAACCCAATTATCCAATTCTCTCTATCCCTTGCTACCCCTAGCCTAGCGCCACCATTATGACCTTTATAGATAGACTGACTAAGAAATTGTAATATTTGTATGAAATCAATTTTTTTGTCGTGTTCAAAAGCAGCATTTGATTCAGAAAGATTTAGTTGTAATCCGTAAATATTCAAAAATATGCTATGATGAACATAATCTGATGTAACTTTAATCAAATAATTTATTTTATTACACATCCATTCGTCCATCTACTCGCCTTTAGAGGTCAACTGCTAGACATAGGCCCCCTCTAACTTGCGCCACTATAACCGATCCTGAGCCTTCTGAGTCCAGCGGATGCCCACTGTTCTTCAGGCCGTTAGTCCATCTGGTCGGGAGGCGCCCTATACTTCGTTTTCCAGGACGTGGGTGCCATTCGAGGACTTTTCTTCCACAACGGTTATCGGTCCTTTGAGATATGTATGTGGCCAGACCATTGACAATTCAGCCGGTTTTGTTCTATAGAAATACAGAGCATAGCCCTCTCCATAGCATGTTGTGTGATTTTGAGCTTGTGGATTCGGACGACAGTAAAGCACCACGTCTCGGGAGCCTTATGTCATCACTGGCAACACACACTTCTCGAATACCTTCGACTTCTAGCACTGAGGTAATGTTTTGAACGACAAGATATGACGCAGTTTCCCGAACGCAGCCCGATTTGGATTCTATGAGTGACTTATTTCTCGAAGTTCGATTTACCCATTTATATCATATATCCCAGGTAAATGTATTTGTCTGTAACTTCAAGAGTAGCGCCGTTAACAATACAATACAATATGGGTTAACAATGCAATATGGGTATCAAATTAAAGAGATCTTCATAAGGTTTTCAAAAAAGTGTTATCATAATATGTAGCTTTTTTCATAGAAGGCATTTTTTTTTTTAGTTTTTTAATTTCAACAACCAATATCGGAACTAATTCCGGAATCTGGGGTTAATATCGTAAACCAATTCCGGTATTGAGAATAGTTCCGATATCAAATGGCCTAATATACTCTATTACTGCGTCCTGTTTTTAAATTGAGTTGTCCTGGTTTTTCCGACTTCAAATCCTGGTTTTTTAAATTTGAGGTTGGCAACCATACTTTATACCATCATCTTTAATGTTTGTTGAATTAACAAATATTTTTTCTTTATTATAGAATAGAATTTTACTATCCGTAAAAGTGGAACCTGTAAAGAAACAGTCGCTCGCCTGTACCAAGCCTTAAGTTTTTCATTCAGTAATGCGGTAGGTGAGCGCACCCGTACTGAGCCGGGGCAGTCCAACACATCTAGTTACCATACATCTACTTCCGCGGTTCGTCGTCGACTATTACGGCTATCCAAGTTCTTGTTCAAATTGAGGAAACTTTTTGTTTTACAACTTCCTTAACCAGGCTTAACCCTCAAAGGCTTAATACCGCCCGTAACGGTTATTATAAACATTAAAACGCCTGACAAAAACTTATTGCGATATCGCTTGGACAGGACTGAGCGTGGATAAAACGACAGTTGGTTTTATACATACAAATGATTGTAAATTGTAATAGTTATTGTACTATCTGCTTTTAAATTATTTTCATTTTATATCAGCCTTACATTTTTTACAAATTGTAATAATTTGTATAAAACACGCTGTAATATTGCTTACCTTAAGGCGCGGTATGACTACGATTTAAAAACGTTGATTTCACGCACACAACCGCATATCTGCGCTAATCTAATGTTACATTTACGCGACGCTGAATAGGGCTCAAAATTGCAAAGCACATTTTTGCACAACAATGTAACAAGACTGCGAATAAACATTTAATTTAAGGGTTTTCCTTAGATTATTCAGAATACACACATTAAATTCAATATCTATCCGGTTCAAGTTTTAATAAAACCATATACCTATTATATTCTCAAAAAAAAAATATGTTGTTACCGCTGAAGATACAGAGAACTGCGACGCTAAAGTTTATTTTTGTATAGCAAATTACGATTTTTTATTGGAAATATTAAATAACTATTTAATATTCTATTCGGTTAACATTATTCTTTAGATCTTTTTCTATGCTCTGTATTTTTTGCGTGCGATATTTTCATTGGGTTTCCTCGGTCTCGAGCTTCAAAGAAACCCAGTTTTGTTAATATTGAGATCACACCGCGCCTTAAAGGACTCGTCTGAAAAAAATAACTAGGTATAGGACAACTTACTTCATGTCCTGGCTTCAACCCATTAATGGCATTTTATGGCATACATAATACCATTTTGAAGGATTCTATAGACATTCAAGAGTGTTGTGTTGGTAAAATTTCACAAATTCCTTTTTCGAATTGTGTTGCATTCATGAGAACTTTAAAGTCATTATACCGTTTCTCCACCCTAAATACGGGGGCTGACCCTACAAAGGATGGATGGGATACCCACTCGCGAACGCGTATCCGGGTATCCATCCCAGGCCGAGTGGATACTCGGATCTCTTTTGATTGTCAAAAATATACGTTCAATTTCAAAGTGGGTATCAAATTGAAACTACATACTAAAGAAAAACATACGAATTCATGCTTGGAGGACAATACAAAAGAGGTTCAAGATTAAATATTTATTTCTTCATATAGATAGGTACATAGGTATGTCAACTTCGAATCGAGGAATCATGTAATGTCTCGCAGGCTAGATAACTTTCTACTTGGCTACTTTACAACAACGGGAATTAATTTTAATAACAGATTTGCAGTAAGATACAATTTCTTTAATACATTTGATTAAATGGAAAAATCACATACAGAAAATTACGCATACTCATGGCTCAAGTACGACATCCTACTTTGGGGCACATTACGTCTTCACACTACAAAAAAAAATGCATCCGTATATTAACAAATATTGACGAGATGGAAACTTGTAAGCCGCATTTTATTAATAATTTGTTGACATTGACATCCATTTATATATTCGAGGCGTGTAATTTTGTAAAATAGTATCCAGATTATTTTACCTTTGCTGATGATGAACCGCGACGATACCCGATCGAGGCGTCAAAAAACACTTTAGTAATTCCCACTACAAAGTTAAAGTTATACAGTTCTGGGCCATATGCCATGTGTATAAAAAAATTTAACAACTTGCCAGATGATATAAGAGTACTAAAAAACGACCTAAAATTTTCAACCCAATTAAAGCATTACCTTTTATAAGTGTTATTATAACCTCAAAGATTATTTACAAAAATGAAAACAATAGAAATATAAAACAGATCGGTCTGCTCCCACTATATTGCAATACCCTAATAGGGTTCATATGTGCCTTTAAAACATTATGTAATCACTAACACCTATGTATCCACTATGATTGCAATAAAAATATTGAGTATTGAGTACAAGCAAATCCTAATTTTTGTAAAGATATTAACTACAATTAGTAAAATGCGTATCTACTACAATTATTAGTATCTAAAATGCGTGATAAATTATTGTTTAACATTAGCAGGAATAATACATTCATTTAACATTCGTCATCAAAGTTATACAATTATTAAAATCACTACTATAATTTAAAGTAGCCATAGTATACATCTACATTTTAGATATACATATATCTAACATACATGCACGTCCCGCACGATTTGTGAGCTATAATTTAAATACAATATTGGGTTCAAGTTGCATTTAAATTATAAATCAATAACAGATTTAATATATAAAAATCCCCAAATCATTCAGTTATCAGCAAAGACGGAATGCAATGGATGAATATTGAGATTGTAAAGTACCTACTATTTTTTTTTTTGTTTTACCGGTATTTTTTACTACATATATAAATATTTTCTAAAACCTGATGATGGAATAGTATATTGAAATCGAGTTCGACACAACATCCATAATTTTGTAAAATATTGAATGCAAGATAACTATGGAGTGATTTTTCAAAAGGCCTTATTTCCAATTTTCACTTGATTCTAGATTTTTACGGAATCCTGTAGTCAAGGCAAAATCACACCTAAAAGCGACAACTGTTTAGATTAAAACGCCGTATTTATTTTAGTAAAACGTACATCAATATTTGTTTTTTTTTTCAAAACGGCACATTTCCACACAATTTTATTATCAGGTCAATGGTTAGTATAATTTTAAACAAAACGCCGTATTTCCCGCATATTTTGTAACGTTATTCTAAAATTTGAAACAGAACGTCATATTTCCTTTACTTGAACTAACCCACAAAAAAAGCTTGTGATTAGTGAGAAATAGGTGAGAACCTGTGATGAAATCCACTTCGTCCACTTTCTTTCAAGTTTCATGGTAACACCGCGACCGTAGACAAATTAAAAAAAAGTTGGTTATGCTGTTACGCAGTACGTAAGAAACCCACATTTTGAAAAATCTCACGTGAGATTGGGGGTGGGGGTTGAATAAAATCTCACGACATCTCACCAGTGGGGGAGGGATGAGAGGTTTGATACCTTAGATTTGTTGTGGCACACTTGCTGCATGTTTTTGCTATCCTAGTGCTGACTGCAAGGAATTTCGTTCCATTTCAAAAAACTTGTTCCAAAAAACTTGAGAGGTGTCAAAGGACACCCCCTTGACACCTCTCAAGTTTTTTTTCATCTGATAAGACGCTTTTACAAAGTGGGTTCCATACCTACCCACCCCAGAATGAATGTAACAAAAAGCCTAATTTCCTTTGTGTATAACAAAAGGGCATAATTCCAATTTGTTTCATACAAAAGCTCTTATTTCCTGTGGTAGCAAACAAAAGGTCATATTTCCAAAAGTTTTTCATTTTTAAAAAAATAAAGACCAAAAAAAAACTTATAATCAGGATGCCCTCTGTCTTTAAAGACAATTTTACAACGATATTCACTAATTTAAATTTTTTTAAATAATAATTCTACTTGTCAAAGAAATTTAAGAGTTTCTGAAAATTTGTTCTTAATGGAAATAAGGCCTTTTGAAAAATCACTCCTCATTTACTGTTGTAGCATGCTAAGCCTACTTAACTACAATATATAATGGTTTTTTATTAAATCTGGCTGGAAAATTAAAAAAAAAACCCTATGTCTACATTACAATTATATTTCTGAGCGTGTTCTAGAAGATTTCATTCATGTCTACATCTTCTGGGAGCAGGTCTAGCGTGAGGTCAAACTGACCCTCTTCCAAGTCACAGGCCACTTGGTAACCCCACTTATGTGCGCTGCTTACTGTATAACTTTTTTCCTGAAAAAAAAAACGAATTTAACATTTCAATAGTAAGTGCTCGAAAACAAAAAATGCATAATCTTGCAAATATTTGTGTCACTTTTTTTATGGTTGAAGTTGTTAATGGATTGATTAAAATGATTTCCAATTTCATATTAAAAGACATCACAAACTACCATGATTTGAGAACAAACAATTATTTGTAAAATGTCCGCCCCGGCTGGGAATCGAACTCATGACCTTATGATCACTATCAAATATACAACTACAACTAAGTTAAGAGGGACTTCATGGTAAAACTTTTTTATCTTTAAATTAACAGTCAACATTTTTTCATTTTAAATACAATGATAACAGTAACCAGTACTTACAAGTATTTTAACAGCCTGTCTAGTGTGTTGGTCCCAGGAGACGCGCTGGCCCACAGTGGGCCACTCGATGGGGCCACAGCTGATGGGTTTCCCCGCCACCTTCCACACCGCCCACACCGCGAACCCGTTTATTGTATGTTCCGCGTCACCTTGAGATTCACTGAGACAAAAACATTGTTACAGAAAATGTAGTTTATTTGTTTGTTATATGTTATATATGTTATAACATTAAATAAAGCACCACTATAACTCTTCTACTCTTGTTCCTAACTAAACATTGCCTAGGCATGCATTTCAACCTTATCGCCATACAATTAACTTAAACTTAACTTAATTTACTTAAACTAACTTAAACTTAAATTAATTAAGTCGGTAAAGACCCTAAAAGTAGTCACGGCAACCATAATCCATGTAAATGGGTCAAAATATCGGTATAAAATACAAAAATACGCGATTTAAACTTATAAAAGTTTAAAATCATAACCTAAAAGTAGTATAATTTTATTGTATCTATACATATCTATACAAATAAATAAAATTGGAGTGTCTGTTTGTAATAGTAAAATAACTGGTTTTTACTACGTGCATTTGGATATATACACGGTACATATACCAAAACAACATTTTTTACAATTTTTGTCTGTCTGTTTGTTCCGGCTAATCTCTGAAATGGCTGGACCGATTTTGACGGGACTTTCACGGGCAGATAAGTGATGTAACAAGGAGTATCTTAGGTTACTTTTATTTTAGAAAAAAAAGTTAGTTAGGCGACACGAAGTTCGCCGGGTGAGCTAGTCTTACTCTATAAAGAAGGCGCCACCAGCGGCCAGCTTGGGCTGCAGCTGGTACATGGACACGTCGAGCAGCTTCCGCGCGCGGCCGCGGCTCGCGCACGGGTACTCCCACAGCGGCTGCGGCTCTAGCTCCGCGTCGCTTATCGTTCGCGAACGCTGGATACCAATTAATTAAATTAATTATTCAGTATTAAAGAATTAAAGAATTTTTATTGGTCCAAAAAACATTACATTTTTACATGTTGTTGGGACCCACCTTTTAAGCATCAGTAATGCCTGTGTTAGGGGGTCCCGCTCTTCCATTTTGTACAAAAAAGTATTTGTACGGCAAAAAGTGTCGTTCCAACTTTTCGTTACCAAATTTTCCGCCTAGCCCCCTTTCGCAACGCGCGATAAGGAACTTCGTTCCAATAATATTTTTTATTTTTTTGGGGCATGTTATACAGCGTTACTACGGTTCTTAAATATTGTGAATGGACTCGTTAAAAAGCTCCATTTAACCTCCTTTCAGCTTTACGAGTACTTTTGTAACACCTTGTATACAGTAGAGACTCGATTAACCGACTAATTGTTATCGATAATCGAATGTATGAAGAAAAGCTGTTTTTGTCACGACTGATATGTTAATGTTAGGTAATTTTATTAAACACAACAAACTTAAATTTAACTTTTTATCAAAAATCAATGTTTATTGTTATTAAGGTTGTCATTTTATTTTTCTGTGAAGCCTGCCTGGCTGGCTAGCACCTTTTTGCTTGAGTCAAAATCATACGGCTACTGATATTGTTATTCAGCCGTGACGCTTTAGCGTTTTAACGTTTCAAGAAAACGTTGCATTTTTTTACCCTACCTCCGTTATGTTTACACTTCAACATGTAAACAAGTGTTTCAATCAAATTCTGAAAGATCCTATCTGCTGATCAGAGATGGGTAGATCTAATCTGGTTTTACAATGTTAATATAACTTACGTCAACAAAATTGTCGAACGCAGCCATATCAATCCCCTCACAAATGCCTAGCGGAATCCTTATCTTTTGCAAATCCTGAAATTCCACCGGCATCGCCCAAAACTCACACGCTTCAGGAATTATCTTAATATTCTCCCGAAGTTTCCCTCTATACATCTGCAAGAGGTACGCCATCTTTAAATTCTCCCATGGTAACACCGCGCTACTGCAATTCGGTTCACAGACAACACACGTCACCTGTTGCAAAACCTCATCATCTACATTCTGCACAATGGTAACATTATCTATGGAATTTTCTTTCATATAATCATTGAGTATTTCTATATTAAAGTTAATACATTCAAGCACGTAAACTTGCTTCGCTCCCATCTTTGCAGCGGCCAATCCTAGGAACCCACTGCCATTTAAATCCAAAACGACATCGTGTTTGTTAACCTCTTTCTTGAGCTGAGCCAGCAACTTTTTGCTTCGCGTTCCATCATTTAAATAGGCTACATGGGCTCTTGAGAATGCCATATGAACTCCACAGACGCAAGCGGGGCGATCATATTTGTCGGTTTCGGAACCCAAGTGGAACCAGAGAGAATACTCGTCCTGGCAGGATACCAGTGTGAGTTCAGAGTCCTTGGTGACTGTTTGTTCCTTGGGGAGGTAATAGACAGCTTGCATCCAGTGATCACGCCAGGGGATAGTATCCTGGGGTCGCTCAGCAGACATGTCTGCGTCAGGGTGGCACCACCAGGGGGCGCAACTTAGCAGGATTTTACCTGGAATAATACATTTATATATATTTTTTTTATGGGTATATCCGGCAAATGAGCTGACGATCCATCTGACGGTAAGTGGCTATCGTCGCCCATGGACATCAGCGACACCAAAGCCATCGCTGATGCGTTGCCGGCAAAGAAAGAGAGAAGAAAAGAAAGAAAGAATATTATTATGCAACAATGACATTTTTAAACGCTTTTATTTAGCTTATCCTGTTTATCTGGGTCAAATCTTGTAAGCTTCATCAGTTCTACTTTAGATAGCTTCAACCCATTAATGGTCCACTACTGAGCACTCTCTCCTTAGAAGACTACGCTGCTTCAGCGCGAATTGGTGGAGTTAGTGGCCAACCTAAGAGTCGTAAGATGTATCCTTACGATAATAACCGGGAGTCTGGGATCGACGTCTTTGCGTGCCCTCCGAAGCATGTAAATGTTTCCCAAGTACCACACTCACATCTAAAAACAAGCATTCATGCACACGCTATACACACACACACGCACACACACACACACACACACACACACAAACAAAGAGACACACGCAAATGCATACAGCGAACCCATGATTAAAGAAAAATGCCTAGCGGCGATCGGGGATTAACTGACTAACTCCCAAACGGCGCCTAAGGGTGAGGGGGAGTCTGAAAAACAGCGCTGCACGAAGTCTCTCGTGTTAGCAGAAGCTGAGACACCCCCTTTGCCCACAATAACGGGATAATGTAATGGTTACTGTATAACTTAGATTAATGTAACTGGATAAGTTAGATTTAAGTGTTTATTTTACTGAATTTTTGTGGCAATAAAGAATATTTTATTTTTTTAAGAAATTTTTCCAATTAGCAATCACATATCAAACTATCGACCGCGCCCGCTAACGAGTAACTTAGCCAATCACTTACAATCTCAAGTGAAGGTCCAGGGACGGACCTCTTTATTCTACAACGCTCAGCCGATGCAGAGGCTGTCATAATAAGAATTGTCCTAAAGAAAAACTAAATATTCATAATGAGATATGTCAATAGTGTAGAACAGTTATGGATGTGAACGTTAGGAGAACTGGAAATATATCTAAGAGCAAAATATAAGGAATATTATTTCATAAAACAATACCGTAAATACCTCCTGCTATCTTAATCTTAATACATATAAATTACGTGTCACGTTGTTTGTCCGCGATGGACTCCTAAACTACTTAGCGGATATTAATCTTTGCACACCGTGTGCAGTTTGATCCAACTTAAAAGATAGGATAGCTTACATCTCAAAATAAAAAAAAAACTTGACAGAACGAAGTCTGTCCGGGCAGCTAGTATACATTTATTTTCGTCTAAAAAATACCCAGACCCATCAACACCCACCTTCAGGATCCATATTAAGCTCCCACCACATGAACACCACCTGAGCCGTCCCCGTGGCAGCCACGGTGAAGTTCTGCTTGCCGACCCGGTTCAACTCCAGCGGGGAGCGGCCGGACCAGTCGTACGAGAACACCGGGATCTGGTCTGACAGCTCCTTGAAGCTGTGCCGGGGCAGCTGGGACAGTTGGATGTCGTGCACTGCTGCTGAACCGGGGCAGGTCTTCATCTGCAATTTGGTTAACATGATTTTAAGTAGTTAAACATATAATCTAATATATAAAAATCTTGTGTCACGGTGTTTGTGGTCGCACTCCGAAACCGCACATGCAAGTGGATATAAATAAATAAACGCCAATTATAGTCATACCCTCGCAGTAGGTTTTTACCGGTGTCGCGGGTGCCATGGACGACACATAATAACACCCATGACCCAAGTACAAATATTTATCTGTCACATAAATATCTGCCCCGGCCGAGAATCGAACCCAGGACCCCTCGCTTCGTAGGCAGGGTCGCTACCAACTAGGCTACAGGGTACATATATGGTATGGTTTATCACCTTTTGTGGTGTTCTTAACACAATCTCCAGGTCTTCATCAGCCAAATCATTGAGTTTATTCCACTTCTGCAACGTCGGCGATTCTACAACTTGCACATATATAACTGCAGAGTCGGGCACCACTATACAATCTTTTTCTAGAAGATACTTATGGGCGTGTGTGAATGTTGAAAGTGCACCTGGAATGCAAAACATTTTGTTATTTTAAACAAGTATACATCATGATTGTTAAAAACATAAGCTTTGTATTTATTAATATCAACTGGCTGGTTCCTTTAACATTTTTAAAAATATATTTCATATTTCAAAAAATGATACAACTGTAGGATGGCCCCCTCTTGAAAAGTAGTAAAAATAGAAAGCTACAATTTATCATAATTTTGAAACAGTAATAATGAATTCATTGAATGATAAGCTGCATGATTTATAAGATTTAAATAATCTTATAAATACATCTCATAAAAGGCTTTATTGAATATCCAACTTTCTTGACGTCAATGCATTGATAAAGGAAGCGTATCTCTAACATAAAAACTTCAGAGAAAATCCTCATACATACCTTCACCAATCAACTCCGTATCAAAAACTTCAGTAACCAAAATATTAGCCTTCTGTTTCATATCACCATCGACTCCAACTGTTAGTTTAGTCGATTTTTTGGGTATAACTGTTATCTTGTCAGCAAACCCATTCCTTTGCAATATCTTAGTACAGCACTCGGCCATTGGTTTAAATGCCTCACAAGCTACAATGGAGTCAGCACCACATCTCGCTGCCATTATCGACAACAATCCTGTTCCTGTGCCTGAAAAATACAGCACATTATCATCATCATTGCAATTCACAGGGTTCAAACAAATCATAAGTGTAGCTTTTCCTTTCAGCGGGCCTATTATGAACTTTTATAAAACCATTCATGTTCCAGGCAATTCATTTATCGGGCTTGGAACGATATATGATTGGCTAAAGTGTCACGTGACCGCTTTGGTATTACGAATTTGACGTTTACGCTGGCTTGGCTGGAATTCAGAGTTCATAATAGACCGCGAAGATAGATTGGGGGGGGAAGTTAGGGTATGGTTTTGGCGGGAATAGCTGTTGGTGAGAGCAGCATTGCCCAAAAATGCCAAAGAACCATCTGCAGTACTCGTGGCGAAGTACCATCTAGAGCAGAGCCCTAGCCAGTCCGAGCTATCCACGTCCACGTCGTCCTCCCTGGGACCTGCTGCAACCACGCAGTCGCGTGGTCGCCACCTCGAGTTGCAGCTGCTAACGGATGCAGGGCGAAAGGCGAGTATTCTGCGCCTCAAAACAGAATCAACTCACTAGGGAGAGAACCCGAAACAAAACTGAGCATGCCCACTGGCTCTGAGGTGGCAATCCCACCAGTGGGCTAGGGTATAGTGGGCTAATCACTCGCTTACCTGAACACCTACAGATTAAAGAAACCGAAACAGTGCAAAACCGGACCGATCATACTACGACGACCCTTGGCATGAAAACACGGACACGAATTGCTTGCTGGAATGTGCGAACGCTGAGTGAGGATAGCCGACTAGCCCAAGCTGAAGCAGAAATGCTGAGATATAAACTGCATATACTCGGTCTTAGTGAAGTGCGCAGAAACGGATTCGGAGAACTGAGAACGTCCAATGGCCTTACGTTTCTTTACTCCGGAAAGGAGAATGAAGAGGACGTGCGTGAAAACGGTGTGGGATTCCTCCTTTCTGATGCTGCGAAGAAGAGCCTCCTGGACTGGAAACCGATCTCAGAACGAATAATTACGGCTCGGTTTAACAGCAAAGCCCGCAAGATAACCGTCGTACAGTGCTACGCGCCTACAAATCTGGCATCAGAAGAAGACAAAGACGATTTCTATAGTGCACTCAATATGACCTTGAAGAACATCCGCAAACAGGACATAGTTATCGTCATGGGAGACCTGAATGCCAAGGTTGGCTCAAATAACGACGGCTGTCAAAGACACATGGGCAGACACGGGCTGGGAGTCCGGAACGAGAATGGGGAGAGATTCTTGGAGTTCTGTCAGAATAATGACCTAACCATCGGAGGTACTTTGTTTATTCACGGCGAACTCCACAAATACACCTGGAACTCACCCGATGGTAGTACCAAAAACCAAATTGACCATGTCACTATTAGCTCTAAATGGCGCTCTTCATTGCTCGACGTCCGCAACCGTCGTGGTGCGGATATCGACAGTGATCACCATCTAGTCGTGGCCGAGGTGCGGCTCAAAGTAGCCGTTGCTCGACCGACTAAAGCGACCACTAAACTTGGGAAACGGTTTGAGGTAAACAGACTAAGGGACCCTGATATTGGCGAAAACTTCAAAATAGAGCTGCGGAATCGCTTCTCCGCCCTTGGGACGGATTCGACTTCTGTTGACGCGGAGTGGAAACTTATTAAAATGGCCTACGTGGAAACCAGCTCCGTCGTCCTTGGACACAAAACATACACACGCGAAGACTGGATGTCACAGCGAACCTGGAACCTCATTAATAAGAGGCGCGAACTCCATATCCAACTTCTGGCAACCAGTGATGAGGCAATGCGTCAAGACCTAAGGCTGCAATATAGACAGATACGCAAGTGCATCTACCGCAGTACCCGTCGTGATCGGCGAGTATGGGCGGATAGTGTGGCGGATTGCGCCCAACGCGCTGCTGACTCCGGTAATCTCAGAGAGATGTACAAGGCGACGAAGACCTTGGCTGGAAATCGGACCCAGAGGAAGAGGAAGCCCTTGAAGGACAAAGAGGGCCAGCTAATTGTGACATCGGAGGGGCAGCTTCAACGCTGGCGGGAGCACTTTGAGGAAATCTTTCGAGTCCCGAACGACCCCACTACCACGACCTTACCTGCTGCCAGCTTGCCCATGCAGTGCCTAGACATTGACGTGTCACCCCCCACTGAAGAGGAAGTAGTGAAAGCCATCTACTCACTCAAGGATGGCAAAGCTCCAGGAGTCGACCTCATCACGGCAGAAATGCTAAAAGCTGACGTACCCACCGCAGTAAACGCGCTGACACCTCTCTTGCGGAACATCTGGTCAGCCGAAGAGTTGCCCGATGACTGGAATAAAGGCCTCCTTATCACCGTTCCTAAGAAGGGAGACCTCAGTGAATGTGGAAATTGGAGAGGTATTACTTTGCTGTCGATCCCATCTAAGGTTCTAAGCAGGATCATCCTAGACAGACTGTCGAAGGTCATTGAACCTCTTCTTCGCAAAGAGCAGGCTGGCTTCCGACCCAACCGATCGTGTACGGACCAGATCAATACCTTACGCATTATCCTCGAACAGGCATCAGAATGGCAGAGGGAAATATATCTGACCTTCGTAGACTTCGAAAAAGCCCCACACTGAAAAAGACACACTGAGGTGGAGTTGCATCTGGGACCGACTGCGTAAAATTGGGGTCCCCGAGAAAATTACAAACCTTATAAGGGCCACCTACAGGAATTACTCTTGTAGAGTGACACATGATGGCCTCATCTCGGAGGACATACCGGTGAATGCAGGAGTGCGGCAGGGGTGTCTTCTCTCGCCTCTTCTCTTTCTTGTTGTTCTGGATGGCATCATGAGCAATACTATCGGCAGCAAGCGCCGCGGCATAGAGTGGGGACTATCCAGCGTCTTGGAAGATCTGGATTATGCCGATGACCTATGTCTGCTGAGCCATACACGCGCCGACATGCAAGCTAAACTGGACGACCTACAACGAGAGGCAAAGGAGACGGGACTAAAAGTCAACACCCGGAAGACCCAAGAAATGAGATGCGGGGCAAAAAATTCTTCGCCGTTGCTCATCGGCACAGAGGCTGTGGAAAGAGTCCACACGTTCACTTACCTCGGTAGTGTAGTGTCAGAAACTGGAGGGACTGAAGAGGACATCGCTTCGAGAATCACCAAGGCAAGAGCAACCTTCGCACAACTCCGTCCCGTGTGGCAATCGCGAAAATTGACCAGAAGAGTTAAGCTCAAGATATTCCGGTCCAACGTAAAAACCGTGTTGCTGTACGGTTGTGAGACGTGGAAGGTCACAAAAGACCTGTCGCGCCAACTCCAGGTTTTTATCAACCGCTGTCTTCGCCGTATACTCGAAGTTTACTGGCCCGAGAAAATCTCCAATATAGAGCTGTGGGAACGCTGCGGTGAGACCCCGATCGACCAGCAGATCAAACGCCGAAAATGGAACTGGATCGGCCACACGCTCCGAAGGGATCCTGAACATATTCCGAAGCAAGCCTTAGACTGGAATCCCCAAGGAAAGCGTAAACGTGGTCGTCCTAAACAGACCTGGCGGCGGACGATCATCGCAGAGGCGAAAACAGTAGGGAAGACTTGGAGTGAGGTTAAGCGTGAAGCTCAAGACCGAACGGGATGGCGGCGCTCTGTGGACGCCCTCTGCCCCATCTAGGGGACATAGGAAAATAAGTCAGTAAGTCAAGTAAGTCAATAGACCGCCAGGACAAGGATGATAGCCGAGTAGCTAGAATGTTTGTTACCAATGTACTAATTTCCCTTATAATGACAATAACTTCAATACAGATTTTTTTATTGATATACTGTTCACCATATCATAATCATTTACATCATAATTTTTTACATCATACTCTGTAACTGTAAAAATAGAAGTGTTATTAGCATTTACCAAAGCCCATGGAGGCATTAAGGGTAATCTATAATCGCCTCACAAGCATATATTTTATGGTATACTCTAAAGAGCGATAGAAATGATTTATTCTGAAGAGATACTAGGTATTATGAAATGTTAATAAATCTTAATGTTACACAGATTATTACAAATCGAAATTTAAGACAACAATAACTATAATGAAAATTAAGATAGAACTACAAGTGGAAAAATTTATTCCTTGTAACTTTCTTGCTTTTTTCTTTTAAACAACTTCACTTCACTTTAATAATTACAATACATACAAATTATGTAGAAAACCATACCAATGTCCAAAACGTTAGCCTTTTTCCCTTTCTCATGCATCCTCTCTATAGCCAGTTGCAATGCTCGGTAATACTTCTTGTTTCTTTCTGTATCGTGCAGCATGTCTGCAAAGGCTGACCTTGCGATTTCCTGGTGAAAATCATATTCTTCATGTTGAACTTCCCACTCCATGCTTCCTGTTAAAGAGTTTCTTTTCTGAGTAAAAACCTGCATGTTTACTGCTGTGCTCCGGAATGTTCCTTTGAATCTGGAATTATTATTTAAATGGAATGGAATTATTCAAATGGAATACATACCGTCAGTAGAATCGTGCAAGGAAATTGATTTTTTGCTCCTTCAGGTTCTATGAATATTACATCAAATACAATATACCTGAATGAAGCATAATACTTAGAGAAACTTAAGATATCGACACCTGCAATGAAAATGATTGTAACTCACTTTTTGGCGATTTTGAGTTATTTACACAGCCTTGTTCGAAAAAAAAATTAAAATGTGTGCAATTCACTGCAAAATAGCTTTTTTTGAAGTGAAAACTTCTTTAGTACGGGGGTGACTTGAAATTTTATGAAACGAAACTGTCCAGTGGAGACTAGAAATGAGTGGAGACTGACTTGAAATTTTTGAAGTGAAAACTTCTTTAGTACGGGGGTGACTTGAAATTTTATGAAACGAAACTGTCCAGTGGAGACTAGAAATGAGTGGAGACTGACTTGAAATTTTTTGAAGTGAAAACTTCTTTAGTACGGGGGTGACTTGAAATTTTATGAAACGAAACTGTCCAGTGGAGACTAGAAATGAGTGGAGACTGACTTGAAATTTTTTGAAGTGAAAACTTCTTTAGTATAGGGGTGACTTGAAATTTTATGAAACGAAACTGTCCAGTAGAGACTAGAGTTGAGTGGAGACTTGAGTTGAGTGGAGACTTGAGTCGAGTGGAGACTGGAGTCGAGTGGAGACTGGAGTCGAGTGGAGACTGGAGTCGAGTGGAGACTGGAGTCGAGTGGAGACTGGAGTCGAGTGGAGACTGGAGTGGAATGGAGACTGGAGTGGAGTGGAGACTGGAGTTGAGTGGAGACTGGAGTTGAGTGGAGACTGGAGTTGAGTGGAGAATGGAGTTGAGTGGAGACTGGAGTTGAGTGGAGACTGGAGTTGAGTGGAGACTGGAATGGAGTGGAGACTGGAGTTGAGTGGAGACTGGAGTTGAGTGGAGACTGGAGTTGAGTGGAGACTGGAGTTGAGTGGAAACTGGAGTGGAGTGGACTGGAGACTGGAGTGGTGTGGAGACTGGAGTTGAGTGAAGACTGGAGTTGAGTGGAGACTGGAGTTGAGTGGAGACTGGAGTTGAGTGGAGACTGGAGTGAAGTGGAGACTGGAGTTGAGTGGAGAGTGGAGTGAAGTGGAATGGAGTAGAGTAGTAAAACCTACAATTATCATCTTCCCGAAATTTTACATTCGTCTCATTATCTTGAAAACAAAAACTTTGAAGGTTTCACTTCTACCACGTGTGAATTGCACACATTTAAATTTTTTTGCTCTAATTCTTGTTTCTGAATTCCTTCAAATTACGTTTTTAGCCAGTGTTAAAACATCGTAACTCACTGTCCACAAGAGATGATAAAATGGTATGTTTAATTACACACACTGTCTATGTCTATATGTGATAATATTACAGAGAAAAGATTGTAATTCAAGGATACCCTTTTGTTTTTGGTAAGATTTATTCCTGTTAAAGATTTATTCCTGGTCATTTCATTGTAATCTTAGTTACAATGTTTTCATTTTTAAATAAAGAATAAAAATTACCATTAAAAGATAGTAACATGATTTTTTCCGAAATAAATTTAGGTTTCTGTATGACCTTGTATAAAATTAGTAAACTTATGATGTGTTGGTTGTCGACGTCTTCTCCCCGCACACCCTTTGTTGTGAAACGGTAAGATATACAATAATTTAATATAAACAATGTGATCTCGTTGGCAAACCTGAATAAATGAATAAATAAATAAAGTAAGCATTTTTGAGTATATTTTATATCTGGTTTATCTTTTTAACCGACGAAAAAAAGGAGGTTCTCAATTCGACACGTATTTTTATTGTATCATCACTCAACACTCGGCACAAGGTGGTTCGATTTCTATGATTCTTTTTTTAATGGATGGGGGTATGTCTTGAAATTGATCCCATTTTTTTGAAAATTTTATTCCTACCCTAAAGGTACGAAAATAGGAGACGATTGATTGTTCACCCACGGAATTTTTTGGGGTAATCCCCAATAACTTTGTACTGGATGAACTGATTTCGATGATTCTTTTTGTATTGGATAAAGATGAAAATAACTTCTTTAAGTTTTATGTAACTTCTTTAACTTTAATGAGGTTTTAACTTCATGTATATCTTTGTATACATGAAGTTAAAACTTCATTAAAGTTTGGGAAAAAAACTTTACCCTTAAAAGTACGAAAATAGGGGATGACTGATATTTCACCTACTACATTTTTACCTGGTAACTGAATCTACCACCTATAATAATAATAATAATAATAAAGTTTATTTATCTCCACAAATTACAAGTTACATAAATCATCTTAATATGAAGTTTCAAAACAGGTCCACCTATAACTTATACAGTCAGGTTACTTTATTGGTTAAAATTATAGCAACTAAAAATTTAAAAATAATTACTTTTTAATAAAAAATTAAAATAAGGAAAAAAAAATTTAATAGCGAAAAATAAAAAAGCCATTTAATTGATATTAATTTAGATCATAAATTAAGAGCAAATAAATATTTTTGAGGCGTGCTAAATCTATCGTACTAATCTAGGTGTGCTAAATCTAGATTCAAGCCTTATATTGTTAAGGAACTCGACCAAGATATGATATTGGATTTCAAACAGCTCATACCATATTACAAAAATTGGGAATATGACGTTAACCATAATAAAGTCTCCTGGAGAAAAATCATGCATGTTCAGTTCATTTCTACTATACCAGATACTATTAAAGATTCTCTAAGTGACAAGGAAATGTCTACAAATCAACTCAAAACCATAAGACTGTTTCATCGTTTAGTAAGTTGTCGAGCTGCAAAAAGACATCAAAATAGTGATCATGAACTACCAGTCAATATTTTAAAAGCTTATAATGCACCTTTGATTTAAGCCATTGCAAAATATAAAGATTTAATCAGTTCGTGCAGTAACAATGCCATCCCAACAATTTACCACAATTTTTTCATAAATTTACCTCATTCATGTAATAATTAATTCATGTAAGTTTTTAATAATTCATTCTTTTATTTTTTCAAATTATTCCTTCTCCTTTTTATCCAACTGCCAGGAACAGTTACCTATGTTTTTCGCGCCTATGTCTGTATGCGTATAATATTCTTTATTACATTATCTTCTAAACCGCTGAACAGATTTATTTAATTAAGATATCGTTAGATTCGACATGATAACCCAAGTGTTCTTATGTAGATAAATGAAATAAAAAAGAATGGTGGCTGTGAGATGACATTGTTTAATGCTTCAAAAAATAAAACTAAATCGAACAATGCAATATCGAATTAAAGGGCTTACCATGGATTTCAAAAAGGTATATCATGGTAGTTTTTTTTTTAAAGCAGGCGAATGTTTTTTAATCTTTAAATTTTATTTATATCAGTTTATTTCATAATCTTTTCTTTTAAATATTCGAAAATTATTTGTATATTTTGAGAATTTTATGGACCTTACAATAATGATCTGACAGTTCAACGTTAATAGGGTTAGTATCTACCATACATACCACTTATTTATTTAAATACTTTAGCAGACTATTAATGGTTAGGTTCACCAAATTCGCAAAAGAATTATTTTATTATTGAAAATAAAGATTTTTCCAATTATTGCCATTTGTTTTATTTTTATGGTAACTCTAAAGCAGATTAAAATACATTTTGAGCATTGTAACTCAGACATACAATTTATTTTTTCTATGAGAAAAATATTTTCATGCAAAATTGAATTGTATCTCTGAGTTACAATGTCGTTTTATAAACTTTATATCGATTGAAAACATTGTAAGTCACAAAAAGTAATGAAATTGATGTACTAATAACATATTAATCATATATAAATGTGAACTATCCATTTTTGACTAAAATTAACTGGGTTCAATGGCATTAAAACATAGGAGAACACACTGAGAATTTTTTGAATCTTTGACGCGCTCTCCTGTAAAGCAGCGAAAAATGAGTTACGATCATTTTCATTGCAGGTGTCGATATTATGATATTCTTTAAGATACAAAAATCTTAGCTATGTAGCTATTACCAAAAATAAAATAGATATATGTTTATGGAAATATGCATATTCCGGTTATGGAATGCTCTTCCTGATGAGCTTAGGAGACCTGGAGCTAAACTCGTATATATATATATATAATATATATTATTTATTTATATATGTACATATATTATTTATTTATTTATGTATATATAATATATATACAATATGTTGTTGTATTTATATATGTTTATAAGTAGATGTTTTTTTATGTGTAAGCATGTATTTTATATGTAATGTATTCGAACACTATTTATGCATTTTTTTTTTAGCTTTACGCTTTAACTTACCAACAATAGTTAATACCGCTCTTCGTGCATATCTGTTTGGCATGATGGTTAGCTGGTAGAGAATGCATTTAAGCATTAAGCTCGCCAATTGTACCGTGTTTTTGTGGTCAATAAAGATTAAATAAATAAATAAATAAATATATTTTAAATAAAATTATGCAGACTTTAAATGTTGACTGACAAAATTTAATTCATATTAATAACTAGCTGTTGTCCGCAGCTTCGCATACAGAAATTATGTTTTACCTTATTTGTACCTCTTGCAGAAGGAAATTTCAAAAACGGTGAATTTATATTGAAGTACTTATATTTAGTAATTTATATACTGAAACCCACAATGAAATCACAAAGGATTCTTCCAGGAGCAGGTTTTGAAAAATAAGCAATATTCACATTAATTTGTATTTTTTCTTTTTTTTGCGAAGTTTTGAAAAACTGAAAAATACGTGTTCCATAAATTTAAGCATTAAGGAACATTTGATGCTTTGAAGCAAATCGATTGATGTTTTAAAAATATTCCATACAAATTTTCGTCCTGTTTCCCAGGGAAACCTTTTAATTTTCCGGGACAAAAAGTATCCTAAAATATGACCCGGCGTATTAGTACCTAACAACTTTACCAATTTTCATCGAAATCCGTTCAAGGGTTTTCATGTGATGCCCGGACAGTCAAACAGACAGACAGACAGACAATAATTCTAAAAAAAATATTTTTGTGCCCTAACACGTTATTGAAGTACCCCCTAATCAAAATTTTTCAAAAATATTCAATGTACAGTAAATTTGCCCTTTGAATTTTATTAAACGATAGTATAGATTGTATTATATACCTATTATACTTACCTGTAGACCGATTGAAATTTAAAACACTTTTCGAATTGTCTGAAATTCCGAAAAAACACTTGGATCATTTACACATTTGCAACCACAATTTTTTAAATGAAAATTGCGATAAAATAATTCATTCAAGTTCTCCGCAAATCCCAATTCACATTGACAAATCAGTGTTGCCAATGAAAATTTTTGGAAGGCTGTGTACATCAGATAAAAAAGCCGTGTTTATATGGGAAAAGATCAAGTGTGGGCCGTAGCAATGCAATTACGCCATTATATACCATCGGTTCAGCGCTCGAACTAAAAACAAAAAGGTCATTGGCAGTGAATCTGATGTCCACAAAACAAGGAATCACTTTTCATTACCTTAAATTAACATCAACATTTGCCTAGTTGCGCTGTTTTATGGGTTTTAACATTCGTAAATTGTTTCAAAACAAGTAAATAAAAAAAGACCGGAGAATTTGCGAAAAGCCGTAGAATTTGCTACGGTAATAGGGTTCCAGCCGTAGACCGTAGATTTTGTGATTTTTTGGCCCGAAAGCCGTAGAACACGGTAATTGCCGTAGCATTGGCAACACTGTGACAAATTGACATTGACAAGGGAGTAGGGATGGACGATATACATCGATGTATTAAAAACACTCGATGTAAAGTATGGATACATCGATTTAATCCGATGTTTTTTTAATACGTCAACATCGAGGAAACATCGATGTTTTTTATTCGATGCATCGAAGAGGCAAACCTGCTTATCTCTCCTACAAAAAGTCGGACGTGGGCGGGAAGCGTTTCTGCACTTGGGCGTACTGTCGGTAGTATTGAAATAAGTGTCTTTTATATTTCAAAAACCATTTTATGGACATAATAATAGCGTCATTATTAAATTCATCAAAGGTAATAACGATGTATTATATTACTGGAAATATAAAACATTACATATAATATACCATTTTAATTTTTATACTCCTTTTTCAATGCTACCAACTATACGCCCAAGGGCAGATTTAGTTGGAGAGTTCTTTAGTCGAATCCATAAATCGACGGACCACTTTGACAACACAAATGCTAAAATGTTGCCAGCACATATTTGCATTGCTGTTTTATCGATATTATGAAAAGATATTATTACCTTGTTTAAGTATTGTATAACCTTAAGAGTATCTTTTGCAAATAAATGTATTTTCTTTTTTTCATGGATATATTACTCTATCTGGATCATTGACCTTCTAATGGAGGTACCATTAGGCCCCTCACAGTGCGACGCGGATCGTCCGCAAGCGGGTGAACAGACGGCGTCCGTCGCGGATGAAAATCGTTCAGGTGGCACTAAACGACAACGTTAGATATGTATAGAGTCCGCACGTGGACGGCCGCGGCGCGGAGGAGCGACGCGGGTGAAAATATATATATTTTGACAGAATATATATATATATATTCCAGCAGATACAATTTAATGTATTTAACCATCCATCGCGGATATCCGCGTAGGTCATCCGCGTCGCACTGTAAAGGGCCTGAAACGATTTTCATCCGCGACAGACGCCGTCCGTTCATCCGCTTGCGGACGATCCGCGTTGCACTGTGAAGGCCCTTAAACGTATTCGTAGTTATTCGTCTTATGGGCGCCATTGACGATGCGATCGATCGGTGCGATCCGTCGTTGCCGACCGATCGCAACGACGGATCGCACCGATCGTCAATGGCGCCCATAAGATTTATTATATCATTATAAAAAATCACATTCGAATGATATATCCTGGGACTATAGATAACATGGACACAATTCAAAATGGTCATTCCGTTGTGACGTCATCGGACTTCAGGTACCTCTATGCTCTACAAAGTCAGTGATCAAGATAAAGTAATATATCCGTGGCTTTTTTGTTCTTTTTTTGGCATTCAAAATTGACAATAAAGTATTGCCATTTAATGACAAAAATTAATATGAGCTCGTACGGTGTCGTGTTGTAATACGCACGAACTCGAGTGGTGCGTCTGGGCCGCACCCTCGCAGAAAAGAGATTTTTTCAATAGTCCTTGCAGTCTGTACAAATCCTTAGCTTAATCTATAGGTGTACCAGAATCTGATGACAAAAAGGGGTAATTAAAATTGGAGACGCAACACTCCTCAGCCTTGGGGAAATTGGAATAAAACTTGTTGATCATTGATATTTTTATCATAGTGTTAGTTTCATAATAGGTTACATTATAAGTCTGGTTTATTACCTTCAGATGAAAATATGTAAAAGAGAATGTTACATTATGCACATTTTTAATATTATAATTGATTATAAGAGTGACTAAGTGATTTATGCAACTACAATTTAAATTCCATCTGTATAGGTATATGGATATTTCAGTGAACTTGCATGATATAAAATTTTAAGTCATATACACAACATTTTTGCAAGCTTTAATTTGTAGCAATGTTTGTATTCTTCATTTCATTTATTTTATCTTTGTATCATTATTGTATCATTTGCAATTCTATTTACATATAAAGAAATCATATTTAGATTAATTACTAAGAAAATCAAGAAAACTATATAAGTATCAAAATGAGTCAATCCTACGAGATGCTATATCCTACAATATTAATATTGTAGATTGTTGTTTAAATACACCTTTTTTCTCACATGTTTTTCGATAAACATTGAAAATAATATTTAGGGTTTGTGATTGTAACCGCTCATTTATACGCGCGGCTCGCGGATCGTCTCGCAGCGCGTCCGTAAGCCACGCCCCCTACGCGCGCGAGCGCTATCTAGTGTTTACACGCTCGCTGCGTTCAGATGCGTTCGAACGCTCAAGGATGGAGCACGTTGACGTAATACATCGGCATCCAGTCAGTGAAACCTTTCTTCCATGATTTATAGGCAAAATACTCAATGTAGATTGTACTATGGGTAGATTTCTGTACAATTAGGCTTTTTAAAATAAAAAAAGCTATTGGTAATCATTACAAACAAAACATCAAAATTTTCTTCTATATAATAATATTACTTTGAATATACGAGGTTTTGTTACTAGTAGTTTTAAGTTATTATTATCATTCAGTAATAACGTTCAGTATCATATTTTTATTTTGAAAAATACGAATCCAGTAGAACACGTACGTATGTATGGCGCTAGTAGCCGTTGTCGAATGAAGCGCGCGCCGCGCGCGTGTGAACACCGCGCGAGCTCTCGCGCGAGCCCCTTTGGCGCGCGCCCAAAAAACCGCTCCCGACGCGAGCCCTGCGAGCCACGAGACGCGCCGCGGTCTGGTCCGCGAGCTCGCTGTTCACACGCGCGCGTACGAGCGCGTCTCGCGGATCGTCTCGTGGCTCGCGCGCGCGTCTAAACGGGCCATAAAGGTTTTTTCGGTATTAAATCGAAAATAATCATCATTTTAGAAAAAGAAAAAAATTTCATACAACTCTTTGTTTTGATTTGACAATTGATATGGCCCGTTTAGATGCGCGCGCGAGCCACGAGACGATCTGCGAGACGCGCTCGTACGCGCGTGTGTGAACAGGGAGCTCGCGGACCAGACCGCGGCGCGTCTCGTGGCTCGCAGGGCTCGCGTCGGGAGCGGTTTTTTGGGCGCGCGCCAAAGGGGCTCGCGCGAGAGCTCGCGCGGTGTTCACACGCGCGCGGCGCGCGCTTCATTCGACAACGGCTACTAGCGCCATACGTACGTGTTCTATTGGATTCGTATTTTTTAAAATAAGTATATGATACTGAACGTTAATACTGAATGATAATAATAATAATAACCTGAAACTGCTAGTAACAAAACCTCGTATATTCAAAGTAATACTTTAACTTTAACAAAGTATACTTTTGATAAAGAAGAAAATTTTGATGTTTTGTTTGTAATTAATACCAATAGCTTTTTTATTTTAAAAAGCCTAATTGTACAGAAATCTACCCATAGTACAATCTACATTGAGTATTTTGCCTATAAATCATGGTAGAAAGGTTTCACTGACTGGATGCCGATGTATTACGTCAACGTGCTCCACCCTTGAACGTTCGAACGCATCTGAACGCAGCGAGCGTGTAAACACTAGATAGAGCTCGCGCGCGTAGGGGGCGTGGCTTACGGACGCGCTGCGAGACGATCCGCGAGCCGCGCGTCTAAATGAGCGGATATAGTTTTAAAAATTTACATTGCCATAATAAAAACCCTTTTTTCTGCTTGTCAAAAATGCCATGAGATTCTGGTACACGGTCTATATCTGCTTTCAAGTCTATGATGCCTGCACCATAGACATAATACTACTAGTATATGTCTATGGCCTGCACAGAGCTGTCAGTCAACTGTCAAGTGTCAACTGTTTGTTCAGTCTACATGTCTGAAATTGTTCACTGAACTTTATATGTATACTGTGGTCTTTCATTACGACGTTTTACTATCATGGCGGCTGCGGTAGGCAGGATTTTTGGGGCACGACTTTTGAAAAATTATGGCCTAGTTGCACCCCAGGTACTTAAAAAACGTAATTAATATCAAATAGAATACTTAACTTAGTAATGTAGAGCCATTTGGGGACTTTGGCAATTTAAATAAAACTACTTTGGAAGAAGTGACTTTACCACGGTGTAAGGGTGTATTTTAACGAATTACCTAATTTACAGAATTCATGCGTGTTTTTAAAGTAAGAAAGTGGTTGTGTAGAGCTAATACGACTGTAAGGATGTATTAGGTTAACACATATTACTCTGGGTTGGTAATAACCTTGCAAACATTATGTAACAAGTGCAGAAAATTAATGGTGACCATACATTGCAGGTCTGTCAGCTGTCGACCAACACTCAAGGATGGACTAGAAACCGAAAATTGGTGAGTACTGTAACTAGAACACTTTACTTCATTCAGGTTTTTTTTTTTAAATAGACCATCCCAGAAGACCTATAGTATAAAACATTTACTAATTACTAGTCATTCATAGTATTTAAGGTCAATGGAGTTAAAATAGATAATGGTATTACACTAACAGTATTAGTAAAGATATGATCCTGAACTATCTGTGCTAGTTGGCATCGATTGATTGCTTTCTTTTTTTAATTCTATTTCTGAGTGGCACTGTAATATTCTAAATCCTGAATGAAACTTGCTACAATAAGATAATGATAAGTCAATGTCGAGGTATTAACATTCTTATTATAGTAGTGATAATACACATTATTGTTTACAATCTGTCATGAATGTTAAAGTTTTTTACAAATATTTTATGTTAAGTACCAAAATACTGTATTTCATAATTTTGTACAATATTTTATAAAATCATCAACGCATCTAAAAAAACGTGCATAATAAATCAATAAAATTCTATAAATATTTAAATCAATAAAATTCTATAAATATTTATGATGTTCAAAAAAAACATACATCACTTGCTTGAGAACAATTGTTAGAGAGCGTCCATAAATTATGTGAGGCGTTTTAGCGATTTTCACACCACCCCCTCCCTGGTGAGATGTCGTGAGATTTGGCTTAATTCCCTCCCCCTCGTCTCACATAATTTTTCAAAATTTATGTTTCTAGTGTCCACATTTGACAGACTGAAAAAAAAAACCGTTAAAGTTGCCTTACACAGATATTAAATTAAAAATAACATTTGCAGTTGCTATCAACATTAGGAGTGGTGGGGGGAGGAGTAGGAGCCCTACTGTTTGCATTGGAACAGTCCGTGCAGGCCTCCGGGACAGAGGCACACCCCTACCACCAGCCGTGGAGTCATAACGGTTGGATCCAAACTGTAGACCATGCCAGGTTTGTTAAAATTCATATTTATTTGGAAAGTTCATTGTGCAATATTGTGCAATATGCAGCATTTCAGTCATAGCTAAAATTATATTCATGTTGATGTAGGTAATGGGTGTTCTGTGTTTTGAATTATATTTGGCACTATTTTCCGTTAAAATTTATTGAAATAAAATTTATATTTAAATTTGGTTCGGTACAAACACTTTTCTCTTTTGGTTGTGATTAACAAAGATATTATTATCATGTAAAATTCTATCCCATTGAATAAATGTAAAACTGAATATTTGCTCAAATTTTATTCAAGAATCACCCAATTTTAATAGATTAGATTATGTTATCATATTATTATGTATCTATTAGGTTTACTATTGATTGTATGGAAACAGTGTGATCACATGAACTATGGGTGTCAAATGAGTTTGACACACTTCATACACTAGTTTACTTGCAATAGGATAATTCACATTCCTCATTATAATATAATCTCATATTAATATTATAATTTCATATTGATAAATTCCTACAGGGTTCGTACAGGGGCCAGAGGCCAATCTTAAGTTCTGAATGCAATCCGAAGGCATCCGACATGGCCTAACGACAGCTATTTAGCTATAATCGAGACGGGAAAGTCAATTTTGTCATTACTGTTACCAACTACTGAGTACTGACCACGCCCAAATTGCTTAACCACTTATATTGTCAATGTATAGTTGTTTATCCCCAGCGTTCGCCGCGGCTACGAAGTATACAAGCAGGTGTGCAAGGCGTGCCACTCGCTGCAGTACATCGCCTTCCGTAACCTGGTCGGTGTCACCCACACCGAGGAAGAGGCCAAGGCTGAAGCCGCTGAGGTGAGTTATTATTTTTAACCGACTTCAAAAAAAGGAGGAGGTCTCAATAAAATTCGAATGTATTTTTTTTTATGTTTGTTACCTCAGAACTTTGGACGGGTCGAACCGATTTTGATGATTCTTTTTTTAATCAAAAGCTGGTGGCTGTCATGTGGTCCCACATAAATTTTATTGAGATCTGACAGTGGCATCCATGAGAAAACCACATAAGTCGTAAGTTTGTGTTAAGATGTGCGCGACAAATTGACGAATAACTCAATATCACGCCAACCGATTTCGATGATTCTTTTTTTAATCGAAAGCAGGTGCTTGTCATATGGTCCCACATAAATTTGAACGAGATCTGACAAGTAGTTTTTGAGACTTTGAAGTCAGTTATTTTTTGTTAGTAAAATTTAGATTATGTAGATGTCCATTAAAGGAAGTAATCGAAACTTAACTTGGAGTATCCAAACGGAATGTTACGTTTATGGTATGTTTGATCTGAATGTTTTTCTTCTCCTCCATGACAAAGCATCGTTCCAAAAAGCTTGTAGATTAAAAAATGACATGCATTATGCATAGTATATCAATGATACCTACATGAATAAATAATTTTGAATGTAGTGATGAATTAAGGGCTGAAGAATTCAGTAGCTTGAGCACGAATATTTGCGAGAAAGTATTTGTATGGTTAACGTAAGCAATTTGTCAAATTTGTATGGCATTTTAGTACCATTTACGCACGATAGGGGCGCTTTTGTAAAAATGCCATACAAATTGCTTACGTTAACCATACGAATACTTTCTCGCAAATATTCATGCTCGAGCTACAGGTCACATCACATGCAATTAATAAATTGGCGTCGAGGCATCGAATACACTTTGTATAATTACTTCAAACATAATTTTTTTTTTTAATAATCAACTTCCATAGGGATATTCACTTCACTCTATTAATTATCTAAAAAAAATCGCTATCAACTTTTAAAGTGTATACAAAATGTTACAGTTTAAGATTTGTCAAGAATTTTGACTGTTACTGGTTTATTTTTTACATAAATAGCAGTATGTAGTAATAGCAGTGATTAAAATACATATATATTCTTGCTTAAAACACAGGTAATGGTGAAGGATGGTCCTGATGAGGAAGGCAACTACTTCGAGAGGCCCGGCAAGCTGTCAGATTACTTCCCGTCCCCATACCCCAATGAAAATGCCGCCCGAGCCGCCAACAATGGTAAAATCCACTGATGTTTATAGTTAAACTATTGATTTTGAATTATATTTTTTAATTGGATTATAATTATGTTCTTAGACTTAATAAGTCTAACTAACAATAAGAAGGTTAACCTTCTAGCATTTAAAAGTAAACAGAATTATGGTTTAAAGTTAGTTATGTAAAGTTAGTAATATTCCTATAACGTTAACTAGTTCATTAGCTTCTTCGCCGACGGAAGCACTTTCTATATTAAAAAATCATGTTAATGAATGTAATATTTTATTTGAATTTAAACATATAACCACTAGAGACTTAATTAGCGCATTTCAGTCTCTGAAGGTAAAGAATACCGGTGACTTATGGGGCATTTCGGTAAAAATAATACAGCATATTATAGATATTATAGCACCATATTTGGTCATAGTTTTTAATAAATGCATAGATCTAGGTATCTTTCCAGATCTTATGAAATGCAGCAAAATTATACCACTTTTTAAAACAGGCGAAAAAACCGATATTAATAACTATAGACCAGTTTCTATTTTACCAACTCTTAGTAAGATTTTTGAAAAAATAATATTGAATCAAATGCTGTCCCATTTCAACAATAATAATTTATTACATCCTGATCAATACGGTTTCACTAAAGGCCGTAGTACAACCGATGCAGGGGCTAGGCTTTTAAAGCATATATTTGAAGCATGGGAATCATCACAAAATGCCATAGGTGTATTTTGTGACTTATCTAAGGCATTTGATTGTGTTCAGCACGAAACATTGCTGTTTAAACTTGGCCACTATGGTATAAAAAACAAGGCCCTTAGCTTGATCGCGTCGTATTTGAGTGATAGGATACAAAAAGTTAGTATAAAAGATATTAAGTCATCGGGGTCACCGGCTGTGTTGGGTGTACCGCAGGGCTCGATCTTGGGTCCGTTTCTTTTTCTGGTATACATTAACGATTTACCACATTATGTAAAGAACCAAGCGGATATTGTACTATTTGCTGACGATACATCATTAATATTTAAATGTGAAAGGAATAAAGTAAATTTTGACGACGTAAATAGTGCTCTTTCGCATGTGTCGCGTTGGTTCACTATCAATAATTTGCTTTTAAATGCAAAAAAAACTAAATGTATAGAGTTTGTACTACCTAATGTTAAAAAAGTTAACAAATCTCTCAGACTGAATAATGAAATATTGCACATGGAGGAATCCACGGTCTTTTTAGGGGTGACCTTAGATAGTAAACTTCAGTGGGGCCCACATATAACAAATCTCGCGACTAAACTCGGTAGGGCTGCTTACGCTGTTAGGAAAATAAGGCAGTTTACTGACGTCGAAACTGCTAGGATGGTTTATTTTGCATATTTTCACAGTATTATGTCATATGCCATCTTGCTGTGGGGCAAAGCAGCCAGTATAGAACAAATTTTCATACTACAAAAAAGAGCTATTAGGGCTATTTATAAACTTAGATCTCGTGAAACTTTGCGTGACAAGTTCAAAGAAATAGGTATACTTACAGTAGCCTCACAATATATCTATAGTAACGTGGTTTTTATACGGAATAATATAAGCGCGTATAAACAAAATTTTGATATCACTAATCGCCAAACAAGAAAAATGCACCAGTTAGTAACGCCATCTTACCGTCTTTCTAAAGTGAAGCGATCTTTTATGGGCCGTGGTGTACAGTTCTATAATAAAATCCCAAAGTTAATACGTGATTTGCCAGTGGAATTATTTAAGAAACATGTAAAATCTCAACTTTTAGGGAAAGGCTACTATACTGTAGATGAGTACATAAATGACAAAGACGCATGGAAATGACCAGATCTGCAACCAGTTCCGTACAGGCTAGTGATACTTCTTTGTAAGAAATATACCAATGTATTTTATTTTTAAAAGATGTGCTGAGGAGTTTCTTTCGGCTTTTCTTCTCCTCCATGACAAAGCACCTTTCCGAAAAGCTGGTAAATTAAAAAAATGACGTGCATAAGTGTATCAATGATACCTACATGAATAAATGATTTTGAATTTGAATTGAATTTGAATTTGAATTTGAATATGAGGAGCTAGCTGTACTTAAAATTACAAAACGAAATATTATCAAAATTTAGACAATGCAGATTATTTAATTAAAACAGCAGTTCCGAAATAAGTTTCATTTCCATTAGTTTTTATTTTGGGACCCCTTTTAGGAAATTTAGGACCTCTTCCAACCCTTGTCACACAATGTCACACTACATCGAAACGCGTGACGTAATTTATGGAAAACCCCTAACTTTAATAACAATGACTCTTTGATTATGTTGCTTATTTTTTTAAACATATCGTTGGAAAAAAGATGTTGCATTGGATGTATAGTTTAAGTCAATATCAAATCATTACTAAGCAATTATGTATTTAAGCTGTGTCAGTAAATAACACAAGTAAAATTCAAGTGTTATTTTCACCATCCAGATTTAAATCGCTAATACAGGTAATAAGACATTAATCAAGTACAAATGATTTAAAGGTGCCTACCCACCGGACCTGTCGCTGATCGTGTCGGCCCGTAAGGGCGGTGAAGACTATATCTTCGCGCTGCTCACGGGCTATTGCGACCCGCCCGCCGGCGTCTTGCTGCGAGAGGGACAGAACTACAACCCATACTTCCCAGGCGGTGCCATCTCTATGGCCCAAGTATTGTATGATGAGGTACGATTTGATGTTTTATCTTTGCAACTATTATTTATATTATTATTCTGAAAGGCTGATCAAAATCAACTAACACGCTTATTAACTTAACAGCATGGTCAAATAAAAGTGGGGATTCTTAAACATTTATTACAGGAAATTAAACTTGTGAAGTTTGTTTTTGTTATACGATTTTGAGGTATCATATCACAGCTCTGTTAGTTGACATGTTGTTCAAATAATGATGCTTCCAGAAACCCAATCGACTAAAAATAGATTAGTTAAATTTTCTAGTTGGACAGCCATTCTAAAACTAGTGGTGTCTTTAGTTAACCAATGGGTTATGGCTATTCCTGGCGAGGGCAAATGTGTGACAACTGTTACCAAATATGTATAAATTATTTAGTTTGCATTAGGTTTTATTGTGTTGCAAGCAAATGAGGACCTTGTAACAAAAGGGGGGCAGATCCAAATTTTAAAACTTACGGGTATTAAGAAAAAACGCTTTTAAAAATTAACTGTTACACTAATGTCTTAAAGTTATATGTTATAATATAATATAAACCTAAATACATATTTTACTAAAGTTTTTAAGGTAATTAAATTAGTTTTAGAGTTACTATCAGGTTTTAAAATATGGATCTGCCTCCGTTTTGCACCAAATTTGAAGGAAAATACTACCCCATTTTGTTTTAAAGATAATAAAACATAAATATAAGTATTTATTTATTCTAAGAACTATTAATCAGAACGTAACAGATTAAATAATCAAAAGATCAATGATTTTATAACTTGCAAAAGAGAGGCAGGTCCGCACCTGCTTCCTAACGTTACAGGGAGGCAGATCGAAATTTCGTTATAGCGCGCTTGTTTTTCATCAGATGTCCTTCGTTCTTGCATCAAACGATAGCCCTAATTTTTTTTTAAATTGTAAGCTAAAAAAACACTAACGGCTAAAAGGATCTGCCCCCCTTTTGCTGCAAGGTCCTCAAATATTTTCAACATTGGACAGAAATTGACCTACTATGATGTGTAAGTTTCTAAAGCAGGATAATTGTGGTTATAATTGGTTTATTTTCGACAACATTGTCCTTGTGCATTATGCAATTTTGCATTCTTGAATACAATATCTGCATAGCAGAATGAAAGTTCAATTCCCTCTGCTGTTATGTAACAGGTATTTTCTTTCTGGCATGAAGCCAAATATTTAAGTATAAATGTGATTCTATACAACATAGATATTATGATATTAGGTTAGGTTGTAACATTACATAGTAAAACCACATTTTCTTGAATAATTAACAATAAAACATAATAATACAATACAAATGATACATTAACATTACAACTTTTGTATATTAATCTGTATGTTATATATTGCGATGTAAATCATGACCATTTTAATAACAATGAAATTAACTAGACATAAATTTTGGATCAGGGGGCTTGATTCCTCATTTGTCTCAGATATTTACATAATAAAAAAAAATCCTAACAATTCCAGGCCGCTGAATACACGGATGGAACGCCGAACACCGCCTCTCAGCTGGCCAAGGATGTGGCTACGTTCCTAAGGTGGGCCTCGGAACCCGAGCTCGATGACAGGAAACAGATGACAATAAAAGCATTTGGTATGCTCGTCATACTCGCAGCAGTCACCTACTATTTCAAACGACACAAGTGGTCCGCTGTCAAGTCTAGAAAATTAGCATACAAACCCGTCTCTAAGAAATGAAAAACAAAATAGTAGCATAATATTTTAGATAAATTTTTTTCCATAGGCACAGAACATGTGATTTGTTATAATTAAAATAATTTATTTCATACTTCCAATACGTTTTCTTTCTATGTATTATATTATTCGTATCATAATCATGTGAGCATTGCGGGCCTGTTACCATATTTTGCTGCCATTATCTTAGTGTATGGTCGAGGCGCGATATTTGTTATACTGTATGTATATAATACCTATGTGAGCATTTCGCCTCTTGTGATTGACGATTGTGCACAGTCAAATTATTAACTTAATGTTATTTAGGTAGTGGACTAAATGGAAACTGTGCTTGTGATGTTATTAAAAGGTTTAATTGGACTCAGTGTACAGTTCAATAAATGAGTTATTGAAAATTTACTGAATTGGTGTTTTAATTATATTACTTTTTCCTTAAGTAATGTAATAAACGTAAACAGTGATATTACAATAAAATTAATACATATTGCTTAATGAAACATCCAAATATGAAGTTCAATAATAATTATGATAGTTTTTTTATAATACATATAAACATTTCTGATAATATTAATATTTCTTTAATAATAAGCTTTAAGCATACTATTATAAGCCGTATTTGGGTGGCTTAGAATACTAACTCCAATCCTACGCCGGATGGGTGCCATAAGAGGAGAGTAAATCCGGCCTGCTTTTTTAATTGTTAATACCATTATTACTAATATTATTTCTCCACGGGGTTCGCTTGGATAGCTGCCACCCTTGAGCAGACGCTTGAGTCAGCCGCCAAACGACGTGTGCGTGTCGTGTACCGGCTGGGGGCTTGTGAGCCAGTTCTTTCCTTCTTTTTCTTCTCTCTTGGCCGGCAATGTATCAGTGATGCTTTAGTGTTGCTGATGCTCATGGCTCATGGGCGACGATACCCACTTACCATCAGTGGATTGTCAGCTATTTGTTTTTTTTAGAGTTTATATAGAATCAACTTTATCAATCAACCCAGTAATATTCGTTTTGATCTTAAACGAGTTTGAAAGTTTTCAGTAATCTATATAGCCCTATTCTTTGGATGAGTTCCTAGATAAATTACAACTATAGTCACGAAATTGTTTAATGGGAACTGCCTATGACCAAAGACCCTTTCCAATATCCTATCTATCCATTATCCTCAAGTAGAAACTGTCAAAGTTATTTTTTGCCAGTAGGCCAGTATACACAAATTAAGGGGTACTCAGTGTCACTATACTTAGGGATACGCAAAAAGTATCGATACTTCTAGGTATCGATACTTTTGTTTCGATACCAAGTACTTTTGATATCGATACTTTTGTTCCGATACTATCGAGGTATCGATACTTTCTAGAAGTATCGATACTTTCCTCAGTAAATTTCCAATAAATTATTAGCGAAGGAAAAATACCAATTATTCCAATTATTAATAGATGAAAGCTAAAACATTATTCGGTGAATTCCCAGTCATTGCCGAGCACTTATGTGTGTTACCATTTTATTTCATTGAACTATTTTAGGAGTTTTTCTACGAGTAACCTTTACGGGTCGAATAATCTGTGTAGTGTTTTTTGCCTTTAAACTATTTCACTTATCCAGTTTTCTGATAATTGCAGCCCTTAAAAGTATTATTGCATTATTTGCACAGCATCTTTCAGTTCCTTAGTTATAGGAAAGTAATTTTCTGACAACGGTACGCTAATGTTTACTCATGTAGTATAGAGGTAAGGAGAGCCATCTCTGTGCATGAAAATTGTCCGTAAAAACGCGTCCAATAACGGGTGGCGCGTGGCGCTGTGGTAGCCTAGAATAAATTTTATTGAACTCAGCAAACTCCACTCCCCAGCTCCGTATACAACGTTAATATCGTAGTTAATATGTTAATATCGTAGTTATTCCGACGCCAGCGCTATTGTCGCAAGATGGTGGTAGGTATTGGAATCTCTATTCTCAGTACACAAACTGAACACTATTTCAACACACACAACATTTCATTCAGGTTTTTTAAAAATGTATTAAAAAGTACTCGATACCTGAAGGTATCGATACTTAAAATTTCGATACTTTTTTGGTATCGATACTTTTGATACGATACTGGTATCGAGTAAAGTATCGATACTTTTGAAATTTTGCGTAACCCTAACTATACTACACGGCATCGTGGCACCCAGTTTACCAGTCATGTTTGTTAAATTATCCCATCGAATTATGAATTATTTTGTTGGATGTGCTTTTATAAATAATTACAATTTTATTATTTTTACGAGGGTAATCATAGACTATTAATTTTATTCCATAGATACTACATCTATGGTTTATTCAATCCCATCAAAAACATAAATGTAAAGTGAGAGTCAATTTCAAAAAAAAAAGAATTGAGATCTAAATGGGTGCCAATTTCTGTGTAGAAAAGCCTAAAATTTTAGTCACAAGAACATGTAATTCAAGCTCCACATTTGACTTGGTTAGTTTTCACGTACCTACCTAGGCTATATTATATCTATGTAATTAGCTTCGTCAAATCTGTTACGTTGATGACTTATGACACTCTTCTCTAATTTGGTTTGTTGGTTGCTAACTAATGAAAACTAGCCAAGTCAAATGTAAAGCTTGAATTACATGTTCTTGTGACTAAAATTTTAGGCTTTTCTACACATAAATTGGCACCCATTTAGATCTCAATTCTTTTTTTTTTAAAATTGACTCTCACTTTACATTTATGTTTTTGATGGGATATCATTACTTTTTGTATAGAAATTAACTGCAATTAATTCAAGCTTTACATTTGACTTGGTTAGTAATCAAGAATACCATTAATTACATACATATACCAAATTTCACAAAGATACAATGATAAATGCAGTTTTTATTCCAATTTGAATCTTTAAAATGCTCTACTGTAAAATTGCGATTTTGGGGATACAACAACTTACGTAGGAGGTATCGTGCTCATCAACTAAATCTGTAGTTAGTGCGCCGTGGTCCGAAATACGGTACCTATTATTTCATTATTTATAAGTAATGATCTTCCACTATTGATGTCCGCTAAATATTGAAATAATAATTAATACTAAATCCCAATTATAATATCGTAATAAATACGAAAGTCGACTATACTCTTATTAGTTACGAGTGACCGCCCTCGCTTTGCTTTGGTTTTCTTATTTTTTTACACCTTGGGTTACGTTATTGGAGTTTTATTAAGGATCCCTAATTTATTGAAAATATAATATAGCCTATGTCACGCGGGGATAGTGTATCTTCCCAACAGTGACGGAATTTCAAATCGGTTTAGTAGTTTCGGAGCCTATTCAATGCAATCAAACAATCAAAACTATTAGTACAGATAAGTTGTTTGTGTTCGATGACATCGTGCAACAATAAATTTTGAAACAATAGGTACTTCGAATTACTTTAAACTGGTATAATTACGGAAATAATACAAAATTTTGTGGTGTAATCTTGTAGATTAGAGAAAAATAATTTTTCACACAATAAAATAAAACGACGTAATACACTGGAAATAACGTCTCCTGACGAACCACTAATCTTCACGTAAATGTATATGTGCTGTGCACTTCTCACAGGCACTTGGGACACTGAACATCTTCCTCCCGTTGAAAGCTTCAGAAAGTACTAAAACTGATATGTTTCGTTATATATTCACCTTGGAATCCACACAATGACCAGATGTCATCAATTTTGATTGCTACTCTTAAATTTCATGCATTTTAAGTAAGTGTTTCTAATAGAATCAATTTTTTGAAAAATTATAATAAAATGATAAAAAATTACTACTTTTAGATTTATTCCTTTGTATTCATCCGACTACCTATCTGCATGCCAAATTTTAACTTTCTAGGTCACCTGGAAGTTGGATATAGTTTTGATCTATAGGTCAGTCAGTGTTAAATTTCTCGATTTTTGGACGTTAATATCTAAATAACCGTTTGAGATGTGTTTATGAAATTTGGAACACGTATGTATTTCACAAGTCTCAATAAATGAGCCAAATTTGACAGGTTTATGTTGAATAGTTTTTGAGTTATGAGGTGGTCAAAAGTGGCTCCAAATGGTTCGTGTAATATTACACACGGTGCTGCTCGTCAATTCTGTTAGCTAAGAAATTGACTTGACACGCTCCGCGTGTCTAGATAATTTGTCCATGACTTAAATTTGAAATCAGTGTTGCCAATGCTACGGCAATTACCGTGTTCTACGGCTTTCAGGCCAAAAAATCACAAAATCTACGGCCTACGGCTGGACCACTATTACCGTAGCAAATTCTACGGCTTTTCGCAAATCCTACGATCTTTTGTTTATTTATTGTTTTGCAAACATTTAACGAATGTTAAAACCCCTAAAACAGTGCCACTAGGCTAATTTTGATGTTTATGTAGGCTAATGAAAAGTCTTCCTAGTTTGGTGGGCATCAAATTCTCAGCCGATGACCTTTTTTTTTAGTCTGAGCGCTGAACCGATGGCATATATTGGCATAATTGGATAGCTTATTATAGTGCCAGCACCCTAATTCACGTAATTTAAGAAGTTCGATTGCAGTGCAGTTGCAGTGACGTTCCGATCAAAATAACACTTTCGGTATTCTCGTAGCTTTCGCGAGCGCTGTCACACAACGTCAACCAACGTCAACTTGATTACCGCGTCACTGCAACTTGATTGCAGCGTCACTGCAACTCAATCGATGCGTCTTAAAGTTACGTGAATTAGGGTCTCTGGACACGGCCCACAGTTGATCTATTCCAATTTAAACACGGCTTTTTTATCTAATGTACACGGCCTTCCAAAAATTTTCATTGGCAACACTGTTTGAAATGTTAAATGACAATTTTGACATTGACAAAAGTCAGTTGTAACTTGTAAATTGTAAATAGGTTTTTAAGTTTGTAAAAACACTATCAAAATGAATTTAATTCGTAAACAAATTACGTATCAGGATTCATTAATAGTATTATCGTACGTATCGTGTATAAATAAATAAATAAAAATTGATAATGAATGCTATTATTGGACTGTGTCATTTCTGTGAAGCCCATGGACCTCGACCACTGTTTTGTACATTCACAACTGATGAGGAGAGCCATACAAAGGAATCCTCTAAATGTGCGGTTCAGTGCAGCGGCTGCACTTCGCTCGGGCCAGACACAGTGCTAGTGTCGAAGGATGTTGATGGTACAATATTCTGTAGTCGGGAATCCGTTCCAAATGCTGACGTTACTGCGTTCTTGAGACAGGCTGCCTTACGAAGTATTACTTGTGAAGTAAGTAACATTACAAAGATGTATATTACCAAAGTACCTAGTTTACATAATCAGCAGTGGCGTAGCTAGCCCTAAGGAGGCCCCATATCAATATTTTGTTGTAGGGCCCCCTCAACGTCAGCTGCTGTCAAATATAAAGGGAGTGCCAACTGTAGCGGTCGTAGGCCGCTGGCGAGCTTTTTTTGGGAGTGTTAGTGGGGATCCTTATATGCTGGAGGCCCCGTATAAGTAATACGGCGGTAGCTACGCCCCTGATAATCAGCCACTAATATGTTTTAGGTCTATTGTGAGTGGACAGTATCTAAACCACTGAATTTAAATTCTTGAAACATCACTAAACCACATATGTAATTTCAGGTAAGTTGGAGCAAGGAAGGCGGTGTGGTCTATTTTAGTGACTCTCAAGGACATGTGTTAAGTCTTATGTTCCAATTGAAGGATACGCGGGCTCGGGGACTCAAACGCCACTTCTCAATTGTAGTGCTCATGAAGGATAAGATAATGCTGCTTACGATAACACCAATGCTGTCTGAGCATATGCAGGTAATATTACAGGAATCATAATATTCTTTTGCCACATTAGTAGTAATATTTTTTAAAAATAAGTTTGCCTTTTTATACTGATTTGTCCGTGTTAATAAATAAAATATAATTTACAATTAGGTTCATGAACTTTGGTATATGAATATAACAAATATGTTAAACTCTATAAAAACCTTGTATCTTCTCTGTTATGCAGAAAATATCACATGAATTGCAACAGCTTGCAGAATCTGTATATGATAAGGAACAAAGTGTCTGTTCTCAAAGGGCTCTGCGATTAAAGACTGGTCGGAATGATTTTGGTCAATCAAGATCACTAACACAACTCACAGGTAATAACAAAATAAGTAAAATGTAAGAAAGCCATATTATTATAAATATATATACTGAGTGCTCCAAGGAATTGTTCGACTTGATGCCTACGTCTACTTTTCATCATTGCACCACTCGCCGACGATTGAAGTTCCATCCACACCGATTGGACTTGTGGAGAACCTCTATGGTCCGATTCTCACGAACTTTTTTGCCACTCTGGTGTTGCTCATGTCCATAGGCGACGGTAACCACTTACCATCAGGTGGCCCGTAAGCTTTTTTTAAAAAAAAAAAATATATAATACTTTTTATATTTTTCAACTTTATATTTCCTTAGAAATATCTTTTATTTTCAAACTAATATATAAGTGAAGTCATAATTATATTTTCTTCCTAATAGGAGATGAAAATATATACAAAAGACTACATTCTCACTTCACTTGGATGCTAAAAACTGGTGCTCTGGCGTTTACTGAAACCCTTCACACCAGTAAAGATTTGCTCAAGAAACTACAGCCTGACTCCATTAAGAGATCCATCTTTGATGACAATGCGTGTTCAACAAGCAATAATGATGGCTCTATATCTCTGAGGGCTCTTGAAAATCTGCTAAATAAGGAAGTATTTAGGATTTTGCTGTATTGTTCATTGGTTGGCATTAAGGTATGTATTTAAGTTGGTTTCAACACAATAGCAGTTAATGTATACTAGAACTTATTGTTAGCCTGGAATCATTAAGCATTCCTGTGTTGGAGAATCCTTGAAAGCTTAAACACACTGCAGGGGTACTCTGCCATCCTAACGAAGAGTGCAATAAGTCGAGTTTTTGGGCTAATTGACTTAAGACCTTCAGTAGTTAAGGATATGGTCTTAAATCAATTTGCCCAAAAACTCGACCTATTGCACTCTTTGTTAGGACGGCAGTACTGCATTAAGATTTATTTTGTTTGTAGGTGACATGATCAATATAAATTACATAATAAATATCATTATCTGAGAATAAACAATAATCTCTCACAAAAATGCCCACACTATGATTGATTATGGCACCCTTATTATTGGTTTCATGGTGTATACTGGGTTATCAAGTTGTGAAGGTGTATTTGAAACTACATAATTCATGCTCTGTAAATTATAATTAAATACCTCTTTTGAGTGATAACACATAGCTGTGTTAATTTTTTACATGTGTTAAGTATAATAAACTCGTTTATTCCAGATAATAATAAAATCATCTGAACCTGGAAAAATATCTAAAACTTTAAGCACATTGTTACCAGATGCTAATTACCATAACATAGCAGGCATTGTGCCAACATTAGATAATGTTGATGTAGTCCCCTCACTAGATGTTTGCATACTAGAAGAAACAGAAAACAGCAACTATCACTGCCAGTGGAGTGGCACTTTACCAGTGAAATGTAAGTACAGGCTAATGAAACAAAGTAACAAATATCAGATAGGAACAGGACACCAAATTAACCACCAAAATAAAATTGCTTCCTAATCACAATCTCTCTTGTTACGAGTAATTTACTCAGGGTCATGGGCGTAGCCAGGGGGGGGGGTTTCGGGGGTTCAAACCCCCCCCCGAAAAGTTAAGGACTGAATTTTTTAGGTGCTAATAAACCCTTAAAAACATTTTTCTAGACGTCATTCCGAATCGAATGAGCTATCGCACATATTTTTAGGAGATTTATTTCTATTAAACACGTTTTTGAACATTTTGACTAAAGTAATAATAGATGGCACATACGTCGTGAGAAAAAATAACGTCTCAATTTTCTTTAGGGTTATTTTATTAACTTTTAGTCGATGTATTTTCTCCCCCCCCCCTCCCCCCGAAACTGGAACCCCCCCCGAAACTAAAACCTGGCTACGCCCATGCTCAGGGTTATTAAGTCTACTGATATTGATAAATCATCAAATTAATATTATCTTTCATATTGTTTTAGGTCCTACTTTGATGACTAGGATAGAACATGCCATTGCTAACCAAAAACTGAATGAGGATGTCTTGAAGCAACATCTTTTGTCATTGCAGTTAGAATGGTTGGGGTAAGTAATACATTTTTTGCTTTGGAGTCACAAATGTATAAGTGTGAATTACTAGAATAAATGCGAGATTTACAACTGTGCTATTTTACTTTTTAGGTTGGCAAAAACATTAAAATCAGCTGTGCAATCATCTGGTCATTCATCAAATGCAGTCACGAAGTTAAAGCAAGTATTAGGTATTACTCCTCAAGATGAAGGACTTGTAAAGTATTGGATGAACACTTTCTGTGATTAATTTACTATTTAGATCTGTGATAAGAATTTAAATATTATTAAATAAAATCTTAATATACACTGCACTAGTTTTTTCCTATCCATACAAATAAATAAAATTGGAATGTCTGTTTGTAATATTAAAATATCTGTTTTTTACTAAGTGCATTTGGATGTATACACGGTACATATACCAAAACAACATTTTTTACAATTTTTGTCTGTTTGTTCCGGCTAATCTTTGAAATGGCTGGACCGATTTTTACGGGAATTTCACTGGCAGGTAGCTGATGTATACTTTTATTTCAGAAAAAAAAAAGTTTGTTAGGCGACACGAAGTTCGCCGGGTCAGCTAGTAAATAATATAAAGGCAAAATCTTGTAATAATCTGTAGTCTAATAAAGCTTTTTGTTTGTTTAAACTTTTAAAGCAATCTCTGGAACTGCCACTCAAAAAAAAATTGAGTACCTATGTTGTTCATGAGGTAATAGTTTTTAAAATGGGTATTAAAACTATAGTGTATGAATAAAACAAAAGAATAGACAGTACTCCTTATATTAAATTAAACATTGGAGCGACGGCTCGGGCGAGCGTGCTCATGTCCCTTAGTGCGCACGTAGGGCTTCGTGTGCGAGCGCGGAGCTCCCGGCGCGGGGCCGAAGTGACGCACCGCCTCGCGCGCGTTCCTGCGGCCTTGCATCAGGACTGTCTTGCGGCCCGTGGGCGCACGCAGTGCCAGCTGGTCGAATGTCAGGATTTCTCCTGGAATACAATGAGAAAGGATATTGAGAATTTAAGGTTTTTGGTTAATAGTAGTAATTCTAATAGTAAGTGGCTATCGTCGCCCATGAACATCAATCAGCGACACCAAAGGCATCACTGATAAGCTGGCCATGAAAGAGAAGAAAAAGTAAGAATGAAAAGTCTCATAATTAATTTGCAAGTTAGTGTGGAAACTGCTCCATATGTAGTAAATTTAATTACCAGGGATGATTTAGTCATGGAAGTATCTTATTAAGAAACTTACAAAAGTATTATATTGTGGGCCAATCGGAGAATTAACAATATCATAAAACGTAGGGATACTGATGTATTCACAAACAAACATTTCACAATATGTAATATCAACATAATAATGTAAATATTTTTCATGTCAATGAAATTATTCCAATAAATAATGTTACACACACTGAGCAATGCAAAATGCAGCAAGGCAAAATTCAATAATGTTAATGCTAATGTAGATAAATGTATGTTTAAAAAAAATTAAAATTTAATGATATTGCCAATAAAATTCACATTTGATGTCAATAACTACGTGGAGAGATTGTTAAAGAATGCATTCTATTTTACCTTACTATATTGTTACCTAAGGGAACAATCACTAAATTAGCTAATTTTGCTGATGCTGATGACAAACTATTTGAGGCTAGTAACAGATTACAGACTGACAGACAGACAACTCATCAGCTAGATTGCTGTTAGTAGGTACTTTGATAACTGAATTATAATTTACTCATTTCAGGGGACATACTTATCCATCTTTTATTTGTTCTAAAATGACAATATTGTTCTTATAAGGGACTGATGTAAATCATAACAAATTAACTCTATCAAACTTTATCTAGACCCAAAAATATTAACACCACTGTAGTATTCACAAACCTTTAAATAAAAATACTATGAATGAACTCAAGAAGGCAAACCAATATTTATAATAATCCCCATTAAAATATTTAATGACTATGAGCCAATATTAGAAGTTCTAAATTTAAAATTTCATTTATGAAATCTTTGCAAGTTTGTAGTGAGTTTACTGACAAAACAACTTTTGAAAAAATGCAAGAAGTGCAAATAAATATAGTTTTTATAAAAATAAATAAGTAAGAAATATATATTTCGTCTACTTTTTGCGTTTTCCACAAAGTACTGTATTTTTTGAAGTGTACTATATTTTTTTATGGCTTCGTCTGAAAAATAGCATATTTTGCTGAAGAAATGTTGGTAACCCTAAATGTAACATAACCTCTAACTTTGTTATTAAAGTTATTAAACACTATACATACCTCCGGCAGCCAAGATACGGGCGCGGGCTTTCTCGGTCACATGGAGAGCAGCCACGGTCAGTTTGGGGACCTTGTACAGCCTCACATCATTGGTTACAGCACCGACTACCACAGCGATCAGACCTTCGCGTGTAGGCTTCTTCATGTGGCGCACCAACCGCGACAACGAGATTGGAGGCCTGTTGATGCGGCTCATGAATAACCGCCGCAAGATAATCGTGTTGAACTTGGCATTTGTACGTCTTGCCAGATACCTGTAAAGCTGTCAAAATAACAATAGGTTATTTTGTGTTCTCCAAAAGGAACTTCTAGTTTGATTGTATTACTCAATAGATACATGAAAAGACAAGCCATACTCACTTTAACAAGCAGTCTCAGGTAAACATCCTTAGATTTAACTTCGGTACGCCGTACCTTCCTATCGTGTTTGTGATTGATGTCGACACCCTGAAATAAATAACGTAACACATCCTTCAATTAGTGTCCTCAACATAAAACACCATGAAATTTCACAGCACATTCGTATAACTTGGATTTTTATTGATAATTTTTATTTTTCAACTATACGAAACTCACCATATTGACAACCGGAAGAAAAAGAAAGGCTATAGACAACAACAATTACTGACAACTGACATGACAGCAGTATGACATTTCATTTCAGAGTTGCCAGCTTGTGTGTACAGATTAATTATGATTTGGTCATAGACAAAGAACACAGATGATGAAAAAAAGAAAATATAGGTGTATCCAAGAACTTTATATATATAACTGGACTCCAAACTTCGAAAAGATAACTGAAGACGGATGAATATTTTCAACCAATCGGTCCTAAGGTGAGTTCACCTTCAAATCGTAGGGTGTCCATATATTACTTAGACCAAATTATAGTGAATAAATTGATAAGTTCTTCAAAAATAAATTATCAATGCATTACATTTTTTCCAATTTATAATTTCATAATGTCAGGCTGGTGTTTTAAATTTTTTATGCTCTAAAAACAATTGAAATTACAAATGTCTGTCATACCGACAGCAAATTTAGACTGTCGTTTTTCGGAAAGGGATGGAATTTAATACGAAACATCGAAAATTAACAAAATATAAAAATTCAGTTCGTATTTCATCATCTACAAAGCCCCGTTTAGCAAGAAAAAAGACTGTATCGAGGAAAAGAAAATGTATATGCCTACCTGAAAATTATTCAATAATAGAATTTCCAGCAATATGGAACGAATTAAGACAGAATGGTCAACTTTGCGATGGTACGATTACATGTAGGGATATGAAATCTATACGAATACATAGAGCGATACTCTCGGCAATCAGTCCTTACTTTAGAGCCATTTTCATAAATTCCCTGAAGAAAGGAGAACCAGAGGAAACCGAAATATTTGTTGATGTGCCTAGTTCCTACATGAGTTTAATTCTTGACTATGCATATACAGGAACATGTGCTGTGAATGCTGAAAACGTAGAATATTTGCTACCGTATGCAGATCGCTTTGATGTCGTTGGAGTTATACAATTGTGTTGCCAGTTTCTACTACATGAGCTTAGACCACACAATTGTCTGGGAATATTTAAATTTGCAAGATGCTTCTTTTGTAGTGAACTTGAGAAGAAAGGAAAGTTGTACATAAGGCAAAATTTTTCAAGAATTTTAAAAGAGTGCAGTGAATTTAAATCACTAACCTTTGACGAATTAGAGGATATATTAAGGGACGATGAATTAAACGTTCGCAATGAGGAAATAGTATTTCAAGCTATAAAAACATGGGTGGAACATGATTTAGAAAACAGACGAATACATATTCCATCGTTGTTATCTTGTGTGCGATATGGTCATATTAGTTTTAAATACTTTAAAACAAAAATTTTACAGTGGCAGCCGGTTACTGATGATGAGGTGAATACCTTTAATATTACAACACTTACGCGGCAGATTTCCGATGGCAGCAACTATTCACCTGATAAAGCGTAAATTATAAACTTAAAATGCTATTGTTTTTTAGAAATGTCAAGAGGCTTTATATCCAGCTGTTGTCTTCCTAACGGTTTTGGACTCGCGTCCTGGCATAGAGGCGGATCTCAATGACCCGTTGGCTCGCCCGCGGATACCATACGAGATTTTATTCGCAGTAGGAGGATGGAGTGCGGGTAGTCCTACTAGTTTCGTAGAAACTTATGACACAAGGTTATTTTTATCAAAATTAAAGTTAGAGGTAATATAGTAAGCAATTAGTCATTATTACTTCATGGGGTTCGCCTGGATAGCTACCACCCTTGAGCATGAATCAGACGCCAAACGACTCGTCGTGTTTCGGCTGAGGGCTTGAGAGCCAGGTCTCTCTTTCTTTTTCTTTTCTCTTTCTTGGTCGGTAAAGCATCAGTAATTCGTTTGGTGTTGCTGATGTCCATAGGCGACGATAGCCACTTACCATGAGGAGGATCGTCAGCTCATTTGCCGGCTATTTCCATAAAAAAATGTTTGAAAGTTCCTAGAGTTACGCTCCAACTTTAAAAGAGCTATACTTTCAGTAAAAGGTCTCTATTGGTCCTATAGGGCGGATAGGTGGTTCCTGTCAATCCATATGGACCTGACACCGCGCGCTTACCACGGCCTCTGTGCATTGAACAATCTCATCTACATGATAGGCGGGTTCGACGGAAGCGACCACTTCAACACAGTTCGTTGCTACGATCCCGTGGCCAACACCTGGCACGAACGAGCCTGCATGTACCAAGCGAGGTGCTATGTCAGCGTAGTCGCTCACGGTAATATTTACAATAACCTTAATATATTTAAATTACGTGTCACGTTGTTTGCTCACGATGGACTCATAAACTACTGAACCGATTTTTCTCAAATTTGCACACCGTGTGCAGTTTGATCCAACTTGAAAGATAGGATAGCTTACATCTCAAAATAAAAAACCTTTGACAGAACGAAGTCTGTCGGGGCAGCTAGTTACCTGTAAATATAGGTGATAATCGTGTAACCATTACATAGGATTAGGACTAGGAACCTATTAACAATTATTGACAGTGGTAATGTTTTTTTTTATTAAAATGCTTACACACTTCTACATCTTGCAGTAGGATTGCCTGTGTTGTGGGTGGGATATACTTAGGTAATCCTTTAAATGTGTACCCTGACCGTTTATCGAATCCTGTACCCTATCCCTTTTAAGAAGAGACCCTCTTAGAAGAGACCCTCTCTTCTAATTTCCAAGAACTGATACCTCTGTGTTCAAAGTACCATCAAATATCGTTCTTGTCGCAATGCCAACGGTTTTCAGATGGTCTCATTTACGCTCTGGGAGGATACAATGGTAGGACGCGAATGTCCTCGGTAGAGCGGTACTACCCTGACAGGAACCAGTGGGAGATGACGACGCCTATGAACAAGCATCGGTCTGACGCAAGCGCCGCTTCGTTAGGCGGGAAGGTAAGTCAATGCTTACACATTAATTTTGTTACGGATGTGGACTTTAAGTTGACACAATGATTATAGTACTTTCTGAGATTTACACTATGCCACTTTATGTAGTTATGCATCTGAACTGAGGGACCAAAACATTTGCTCATGATCTATAATTCACGTTTAAGAAATTTATGAATATTTGCTTTAAGTTTTAACTAACTAAACTATGAATCTCAATTTGCTACGCCAAGAAAAAAAAGTGGGCCCTCCATCCAGAGCATGGGCGTAGCCAGGGGGGGGGTTTGGGGGGTTCAAACCCCCCCCCCCTCCCCCCGAAATGTTAAGGACTAACATTTTTAGGTGCTAATAAACCCTTAAAAAAAATTTTCTAGACGTCATTCCGAATCGAATGAGCTATCGCCCATATTTTTGGGAGCTTTATTTCTATTAAACACGTTTTTGAACTTTTTTTACTACATAGACTAATAATAGATGGCACTACATACGTCGTGAGAAAAAATAAAGTCTCAATTTTCTTTAGGGTTATTGTATGTACTTTTTGTCGTTGTATTTTCTTGAACCTCCCCCCCCCCCCCCTCCGAAACTTGAACCCCCCCCCCCCCCCCCCAAACTAAAACCTGGCTACGCCCATGATCCAGAGGCACACGTTTTGAAGGTTCCGAAGTAAAATCGTTTATAGTTTCGTCATGTCCGTGTGTCCGTCCGAAGCAAAGCGCCGAGACTCTTAGTACTAGAAACCTGTAATTTGGCATGTCTATACATATTTATTAAAACTCCCATAATAGTAGAATAAAATATTTAAAAACATCTTTAACCGACTTCAAAAAAGGAGGAGGTTCTCAATTCGACTGTATTTTTTTTTATGTTTGTCACCTCAGAACGTTGGACTGGGCGAACCGATTTTGATGATTATTTTTTTTATCGAAAGCTGGTGGCTGTCATGTGGTCCCACATAAATCTTATTGAGATCTGACAATGGAATCCATGAGAAAACTACATAAGTCGTAAATTTGTGTTAAGATGTGCGCGACAAATTGACTAATAACTCAATATCACGCCAACCGATTTCGATGATTCTTTTTTTAATCGAAAGCAGGCGCTTGTCATGTGGTCTCACATAAATTTGAACGAGATCTGAGAACTATGTAGTTTTTGAGACTTTGAAGTCGGTTATTTTTTGTTAGTAAAATTTAGATTATTTTCAGGGTACCTCCCCTACAAGTCATGTGAGGATGAATTTTTTATTCGTCGCATACCCTGTAGAGTGCGGTATCGTTGAAAAGGTTTTCCAAAAATATTATGGGTCTTTAAATACCATTTTTGGAATTAAGGGACCGTTCGAGAAATATTTGACTTTAAAGTGACTAATTAAGTGTGCCCCGGTGAATGTATTGTGTGAGAACGGTGTTCACCGGTGAATGAGCGAAATCATCAAGCAAGATTGGTGAATGTTGGATTCGCGCCGTTTCCGGCTTTCACAGTATTATAGATATGTCACCGGAAAATAACAAGAACCGCAAATTTATTTTCCTAGGAAATTTATAAACCTTTCTAAATTGATAAATTTGCGAAAATGTGGGCGTAAAATAATACAATTTATCTCTTGTTTAGAATCCTACGAAGGTTTATAAATTTCCTAGGCAATTTATAAATTTGCGGTTCTTGTTATCTTCCGGTGACAGATACATACCATTCGGATTGCGTATATTATAATTGCTTAGAACGAGAAAAAGTGTGGATTTAGGTATCTACTTTGTATTTTGGGGCCGTTACCCGTCCACCCACTGGCTTCACCCACTGGTGGGTGGACGGGTAATTCGTGTTTACCCGTGCACCCACTCCATCAAGGTTGGAATTTTTAAAATATCGATAATATTGTCGATAATTTTAAAATGGTATTGAAAGTGTTGGCGTTAGGAATATTTTTAAATGATGCGTTTAGTCCCAAATCTCTGGAACAGAATGCCCTTAGTATAGTGCAAATACCTCTGTATACGTAATTGCAGGTAGGTAAAGGTCATACATTTTGGAAAAGCAGTTAATCGCAATATTGGTAGGGGTGACAAGTTTATGTGACTTATTTTTCTTACCAGATCTACATTGTGGGTGGATTCAACGGGCAAGAAGTCCTCAGTTCGGCGGAGGTGTTCGATCCGGAGACGAAGCAGTGGAGCTTCATCAGGTCGATGCTCAGCCCTCGATCCGGGGTCAGTCTGATCGCGTACCGGGACTGCTTGTACGCTCTCGGAGGTTTCAATGGATACAGCCGCTTGAATACTGGTTTGTCTTTTTACTTTTATTTAACTTGCCTTATTTTTTAGTTTTCTAGGGTTAAGGTATGGGTCATTACACCTACTTCCTCTCATCCTACCGAGTTGAAATTGTACACTTCCGACGACAATGCATTTTAATAGAAGAATGATCTGACGGTGCTTATGATTGGTTCCAGACGAGGGAATTTCCTATATACAGTTTTAAGAGCCTGAATTTATGATTCACCTCGCTTTTTTGGCACCGGTAATGCCTTTGTTGTTAAATGAACATCCCATGAGTGACGATAACCACTTATCATCGAGTCGCTCGTTTGTCGCTAAAAACCCTCTAAAACTGTAACATTCCAGGAATTTGTGGGATAGCTAGTTAACTTAAGAAATTAAATCACTTCGCTAAACACCAATCCAATACAAGGAAGAACTGCTAAAGGAAAAGTTTAACAAAGTAGGACGTCTGAGTCTGGCTAAGTGTTACTCATTGTGCAGGGGAAAAGTTCAACCCACAACGCGGCGGCGAGTGGCAGGAAGTCACTGAGATGTTCAGCGCTAGGAGCAACTTCGCCACCGTACTTCTCGACGACATGATATTTGTTATCGGAGGGTTTAATGGTAAGGTCCTTTCTATATCGTTGTGACATTTTACTAAACTGGGGTCAAATTAAAAAAATCGGGGTAGAAAAAAAGGCCATCTAGTTATATTGTGCGTAAAGAACATTTTTCGATTAAAGAATCCATTTGCGAAATATTCAGTGCTACTTTTTGTAGGGGTAAAGTGTGCAAGTTCACGATAGTAATACACTATCATCAAATGAAAAATGTCATGTAGGTATTTGATAGTTCTACAGAACCCAACACTGCTTGGCTGATACACACTTGGCCAGTTTTCTCAACTTGTGGATGCTCTCTAGTCTACAACTACACTATACAGTTGTATTTTTTCTCGGCACAAATGACTCATTTTCCTGGAACCGGAAATCGCTCCACTTTATTCTTAGATTTGTAGGTATGAGTCCCTAAATATCGTATATTATTAGGCAAGTTTATCTATTTGTCTTTATACACCAATTCAAAGGAACCACCTTTGACGTTACATGTGCACGTTTGCCGGCTATTTTTTTTAATATTCTGGAATGATTACGAACGTGAGCGTTCCTCAGGCTCAACGACAATACCTCACGTGGAGTGCTACGACGGCGACACGATGGAGTGGTACGACGCGGCGCCGATGAATCTGAACCGGTCGGCGTTGAGCGCGTGCGTGCTTGCCGGCCTGCCCAACGCCAGGTCCTTCTCGTACCTCGCCAAGGCTGTTCCCGCGGCCGGCGCTGACCAGGCACATCATTCCTAGACTCAGGATGAAAACTCTGCATTTTGGGAACCTCGGCATTCTGGTAAACTCAGCATTTTGGAAAAGTCGCCATTTTTGAAAATGAACAGTTCTAAAAACTCTGTAAAGTCAGCACTTTTGTAAACTTCTTGGAATAAAATGGTTTCTAATGTTTCGATATAAAATTGTTCAATTAGATATTTTTACAACAGGTAACGAAATTTGTTTCAATTACCGAAGTTGTTACAATAATCAAAAGTTATCCATCCGCAAAGTAATATTAAAGTAAGTTTACTTAATAACTAGCTGCGTCCATATTATTCCAAGGGGTTGACTATAATTTTCGTATTTTATTCATCTATTTCAGCCAAATTTAATAATATCCCACGATTTTCTTAAACGAAAAAATGTCTGGCAAATAGTTTCGCTTTATTCATCCACTTTGTTTATTATTTTTTGCATTTTCACAGAGGATCCCCTTGCCCAACTTTGTTAATGTCGGAGCTAATCTCTTTTTCTTTCAATAACATTTAATGTTCAAATAATTTGATTCGCATAAACTGAAATTCCTTATTAAAAATGATATAATTTTTGAGTCATCAAATATTTTAGACATCGATGTATGTCTATACAAAATTATGTAGCAAATAACCCAAAATGAATTTTGGAATTAAAGATAGTTTTTCTTTTTCTAGTTCAATCATGTAGTCGTACTAATTAATTATTATAGATATTTGTAATTTCTTTGTTGATAAAAATATTAGTTCGTATTAATTCAGACAAATCCTCTGCCACTCTTGAGTGCGTATGTTAAAGGAGCTAAATGAATTTTTAGATTGTAAATAATGTTTTGTGTAGGTTATTTTGTTTTAATAAATCTTAAATCATGGTTATAATTTTGTAACAAGTATTTGTTTTTGTACACTCGCATTAAATCGTTGCTCGACTGAAATTTGATGAAAATTATTTTGATAATTACTTAGCTTATATAAAAGCTTAAGATTTGTAAAATTTAATGGTTTTACGTTTTGAATTTATGACATTTTTTATTTTGGTGATTTTGTACCTATACAATTTGCGTATGACAATCGATATGGTCGTGTTTGTAAAAATAATAAAAGAAAATATTTCGGTGGCCGGACACCGTTAGCTGTGATATTCCGCTAGTCAGTTGTAAAAATGGTAAAATATGTAAAATTTTTATTCCGAAAAATTTATTGTATTCGAGTTATTTAGAAATACACAAATAAAGTAAAAAGTATATGTACCTACGGGAAAATTTTGTTTTTCTTGTGAACCATTTTCATACCGACATGATTGATAGCTTTTGATATAGGTAAATAAAGGAAAACGAATCCTGATTTTGCCTCTGTTAGTTTAGCTTACACGACTGAAAGAGTGCAATGTTTAGTAAAAGACAGAGGCGATCCCATAGTGAATCGTACGGCCATCGTACTACGAAACCTATTTATAGCGGCGCGTACAAAATGTCCTGTGAACCAAATGTTCACATGAAAGTAGGTGCAGATAGCGAGAGTGCCGTGCAATCGTGCGTACATTTACTACGGAGGGGAATTTGGGGTGAAACCGGGAGCGCTCCCCCTACCCCCGCGTCCCCTTGCCCCGTCTCGATCGAAGCAAAACCCACATCGAGCGTAGTGGCGGCCGCATTCGGGCGCAGTGCTCTCTCAAAATAGAAAATTGCCTATCGCCATGGAACTGAAGGGGAAGGTGGCTCTGATCACCGGTGCGGCCGCCGGCATCGGCCTCGCCTACAGCGAGGAACTCCTCAAGCAAGGAGCAAAGGTAAGTGACTTTTCTTGAGTAAACATAAGATGTTCGCACATGCCTCATTACAATTAATAAATCTTAAGTTCAAGGCGAAAGGTTCATGAAGCAGTTACATACTTAAGATTCTTCAGGATACATGAAAGATGGAGCTAAGGCGTAGCCCCTTAAATAAACGTAATTTCGCGTGTATTTTCCTTCTCGGTGGTAACCAATTTGTATTGATTTTTTCCGGCGCCCCGGACGTCGGAGTAACTTAATGTTTCCTTGTGGGTTACTGTGATATCGTACCTATTTACGCGTAATGAAGTTATTTCGGGCACAAGCTAAAGTAAAATATAGTATAATATAGTACCTAAATACACTTGTTAACGTCTTTGGGTGCAGTCGTCTGAAAGAAAGATGTCAGGCATATAATGATAAAAACAATTTATTAAGTAAATTATAATTATAAGTTATTCCTGCGCCTTTTGATTTAATTCCAAAAAACGATTATATTTTTTACGCAGTTTAGCAGTATAATTTACAGAGGCTTACGTACGGCTGTTTATAGATTGATTTTTCTGTTAGACTTGGGAATTTTATTGTCCTTGTCGTGTCATTGACTTAGGAGAGAACAAAGCGTGATATTATATGCCACTGTCCCACACATAAAGTATAGGTAGTGGCTTAATGCAATGCAATGAAATGAGTTTCCGTTAAGTGCTTATCATTATAAAAACAAAAGGAAAGCATCGTGAATCGTGATATACCCTAATCAAATTAAGTATAAAAATCAGATTGAGATTTAGGAGTCAACGATCTGGAAATTTGGGAAATCTTTACACACTGCACTGGGCCTAAGTATCGCCCTAACGTCATCGACGTGTTTTCGGCAAATAAGCAGTAGGACCGTTTACATGAGTCGTTACCCGTGCACCCACTGGCTTCACCCACCGGTGGGTGCACGGGTAATTCATGTTTACCCGTGCACCCACTGCATCAAGGTTGGAATTTAAAAAACATCTATAAACATTGTCGATAATTTTAAAATGAAAAATAATTTAATAAGTCAAATTATTTATTAAAACTAACGTAATTTGTGTAAAATATGAACGATGCTTTTCTCATTCGTTACTAGTTGAATCTACTAAAGATATAATTATACTGGGAAGCTACTGAAAGTATACATATTTCCTTGAACTTTCCACGGAAAGATTCCCGAGACTAAGAGTATAAATAGCCCTAATAGCCCTTTTTGGAATATGAAAATTTGTTCTATACTGGCTGCTTTGCCACACAGCAAGATGGCATAAGACAACATTGTGGAAATAAGCAAAATAAACTATCCTAGCAGTTTTGACGTCAGTATACTGCCTTATTTTCCACCGAGATTTTACAGACGAGTCATATTTGGTAAACAATCAAGGCTGCGCCTAAATACCTTATGTTGTGGTGTGGCCTCTCTGTTAACGCGCTAATTTTTAAGGCGCATTCTGGCGCAACCGTTAACATTTAAGTTATTAACGCAGATGTAGCCGGGGCAGGATGTTAAGTAATCTGTGCTTTTAATTCCAGTAAAGCTGGCTTCTATACCATATACACTCTCTCGTCTGTCTCGATATAAGCAGATTATAACAACGAGTGCGAACACTTTTATGGCTTCCCGACAATTTCTCAGTAGTGACACGTTTTTTAATACATAAATATTCTGCCGAGTTCCGTTAACACTATTGGTAGCTCCAGCTTATTTCCTTTTAGAACAAACGGTGCAATATAAAATAATGCTTAACCAGAGTAAAACGAGCTTTGATTTGAACCATAGTGTGGGTCTGAAAAATTTAATAAAAGATCCAAAATGGTAAACAAAAATAATTTAAAAACGAATCTCATATACCGACATCATTTCAGGTTTCCCTGTGCGATATTGATTCAGAAATCGGAGAACAAGTTTCGGATGAACTTGGCGTCAAGTACGGGAGGAAGAACGTTTTGTTCTGCCAGTGCGATGTTACAGACTACCCGCAGTATGAGGGTAAGAAAAAATATATTTTATTTATTTTACTTACTACTGAGCATGAGTCTCCCTTGACGAGACCAAGAGTCTCCGCCACGCTGCTCCAGTGCGGATTGGAGGGGTTAGTAGCCTACCAGTGTCGGAATTTTTCATGCCGTCCTAGGGCTTCCGACATGGCGAAACGACTGTTATCTCTGAAGCACGGAAGCGCTCAAGAGGTTTTTGCCACTAGCGGTCTCTCATCCAGCTACCGACCGCGCCCGCTGTTGCTTCACGTCTTTGTCAATCACGTGACAGAAGCAGCCGCGCCGCGCTGGGCTATGAGCTCTTCTATTTTCCTACGTTGTCTTTAAAATATAAGATACACGTGCCCTGTATAATATACAGGAGCTCATCCTGCGTCAAAATCACAAAATTCTATTTATATTCTAGGCCCAGCCTTATAAATTCGCCTTATTAATTTCGATATTATTTCGCGTTTTAGTATTTTAAATTAATATGTGACGTCCCAAAGCTTTTGATGCTACCGTCTCCTTGTCATACAATATCACATTTCGTTGTCATATTTTTTTAGATTGCATATCTTTAGCTTATTGGGTGTAGAACACCAAAATTTTATGATTCTAATGGAAAGTAAACTCCTGTATCAGTATCAACCACACACCGTTTTTCTATAAGGTATGGCATGCCCGTATCCTGTAGTGCACCCTTATCATTAAGGGTAGAACTAAAGGAAAGTTTTTTGAGAAATCTAATAAACTAATCTAATAAAATAATCTAAATAAACTTGCCAAAGAGGTCAGTAATTTTGAGTATTAAATTACAGAGGCGTTCGAGATGACCATAAAGGTGTTCAACAGACTGGACATAGTGATAAACAATGCTGGCGTGATGAACGACAGATTCTGGGAGCTGGAGGTAGATGTAAATTTGGTGAGTTTTACATCAGTTGTTTGTAATATCATGGTGGTTGAGTAACACACAATTAAGATTAATTTAACCATTACAAATGGTCTGAATATTTTAAATAGTGATTCAAAGAAAATAATTATTTTATAAACCTTAAATCTACCAAAAACTCGAATTAAAGTTAACTCAAAAGTAAGTATCCTTTTTATAAGTCTTTTAAAATAGAATTGCTAAAAAATACTTCACCAAAGCTGATTAGAAAACTGTCGTGCAAGATTTGGTGCCTTGACCGCATTGGGTGACTTAACTGGAATTAAACCTTTATAGCCCTAGAGCTATTGAACCATTTGACTATCTCACTTCCCACAAAGCTAGAAATTTATTAAATGATATTTTATTATCAGTCAATTAAGAAAGTACCGTTCTGGCAGGCATCTCGCGGTTGCGTCATCATCCCTTAAATTTTTGAAAATGCAAAAAATATTTTTTATTTATCCCACTCCCACAAGGCTACAATTTTAATATGTTGTAATTTACATATGTTCAAGTGTAAAAAAAAATTGCCAGAACATTTTGAGGGTTGCAAGTGTGTGCCAGAACAGAGCAAAGTTGTCATCGGGAGAGGAATTCATAACCTACTCGCACAAGGCTGAAATTTTCAGGGAACATTCTTTCAATTGTTTAAAAAATATGTGTAAACAGCCAGAACATTCTAGCGGTTGCAAGTATCTGCCAGAAGAGTATACAGGGTGAATTTTTCAAGTGAGCGTGGATGGACAAATTCAAAACTATGAGGAATAGCGAAAAGTGGTCAAAGGAGTCTCAGGGCTGATTTTGACGAAAACCAAAACGGCATAATTAGATTTTTGAAAAATCAATATTATTAGCCAGGAATCGAACTCGCTGATTTTGCCTCATGAAAATTTTTTTTTTGTAGGGTAACACTGTTTTTTTTCCACCAAAGTGTACAATCTGTGAGATCCAACGATAGTCCTGAACATTTAAATGACATCAAAAGCAGGCTAGAGCTTGAAATTATGCATAGAAGGATACATTTGTATGAAAATTATAATTTTTTGTATGGATATACAGAAATTTATTTCCACCAAAGTGTACTATCTGTATGATCCAACAATAGTCCTATACATTTAAATGACATCGAAAGCAGGCTAGGGCTTGAAATTATGCATAGAATGATACATTTGTATGAAAATTATTATTTTTTGTATGGCAATACTGAAATTTATTTCCACCAAAATGTACGATGTGTAAGATCCAGCAATAGTTATGTACATTTAAATGACATCAAAAGCAGGCTAGAGCTTGACATTATGCATAGAAGGATACATTTGTATGAAAATTATTATATTTTGTATGGCAATACCGAAATTTCTTTCCACCAAAGTGTACTATCTGTAAGATCCAACAATAGTCCCATACATTAAAATGACATCAAAAACAGGCTAGAGCTTGAAATTATGCATAGAAGGATACATTTGTATGAAAATTATTATATTTTGTATGGCAATACCGAATTTTTTTTCCACCAAAGTGTACGATCTGTAAGATGCAACGATAGTCCTATACATTTAAATGACATCAAAAGCAGGCTAGAGCTTGAAATTATGCATAGAAGGATACATTTGTATGAAAATTATTATTTTTTGTATGGCAATACCGAAATTTCTTTCCACCAAAGTGTACTATCTGTAAGATCCAAGAATAGTGCCATACATTTAAATGACATCAAAAGCAGGCTAGAGCTTGAAATTATGCACAGAAGGATACATTTGTATGAAAATTATTATTTTTTGTATGGCAATACCGAAATTTCTTTCCACTAAAGTGTACTATCTGTAAGATCCAAGAATAGTGCCATACATTTAAATGACATCAAAAGCAGGCTAGAGCTTGAAATTATGCATAGAATGATACATTTGTATGAAAATTATTATTTTTTGTATGACAATACTGAAATTTATTTCCACCAAAGTGTACGATCTGTAAGATCCAACAATAGTTCTGTACATTTAAATGGCATCAAAAGCAGGCTAGAGCTTGAATTTATGAATAGAAGGATACATTTGTATGAAAATTATTATTTTTTCTATGGCAGTACTGAAATTTATTTCCATCAATATGTACTATCTGTGAGAACCAACAATCGCCTTATACATTTGAATGATATCAAATCAGACTAGAGCCTGAAATTATACATAGAAAGATAGAATTGTAATCCCGAAGACAACTTTGCTCTGTTCTGGCACATACTTGCAACCCTCAAAATGTTCTGGCAATTTTTTTTTACACTTAAACATATGTAAATTACAACATATTAAAATTGTAGCCTTGTGGGAGTGGGATAAAAAAAATATATTTTTTGCATTTTCAAAATTTTAATGGGCCATGACGCACCCGCGAGATGCCTGCCAGAACGGTACTTTCTTAATTGGCTGATAATAAAATATCATTTAAAAAAATTCTAGCTTTGTGGGAAGTGGGATAGTCAAATGGTTCAATAGCTCTCCAGCTATTACCTACGTAAGCAGTGCATTGCATCGAAGCCCAACAAAACTACGCGCGATAGGGTGCAGATTGGGCGTACTTGCGGCGTGTAAGCTCATTTGAATGGCAGGCTGGTTGATTACAACGTTCCCCTCGTTTGCTTCATGTTACAAGTGTTACAACACAACGATGCAAACTGCAGTGTGAACTTATACGCCTCGATGAACGTGCAATTGGCACGTTCTGTATTTTCGTAACTGAAAAAGGTGGTTCTCAATTCGATTGTATTTTTAACCGACGAAAAAGAGGAGGTTCTCAATTCGACACGTATATTTTTTTTTGTATGATCACGCAGCAATCGGCACAGGGTGGTCCGATTTGGATGATTCTTATTTTATTGGATAGGGTATGTCCTGAAATTGGTCCCATATTTTTTTGAAAATTTTATTCCCACCCTAAAGGTACGAAAATAGGGAATGATTGATTATTCACCCGTTTTTTACTCGGAATTTTTACATGTTAACCCCAATAACTTTGTACTGGATGATCCGATTTCGATGATTCTTTTTTTATTGAATAGTGTATACCTTGAAGTTACTCTTGTTTAAATTTCGAAACAAAATTTTACCCCTATAGGTACGAAAATAGGGGATGATTGATATTTCACCTACTACATTTTTACCTGGTAACTGAATCTATAATTCATAAAATCAATAATTTATTATTAATTATAAGTATTATAGCAACTAAAAATTAAAAAAATATTACTTTTTAACAAAAAATAAAACCAACGAAAAAAAACTGAAAAGCAAAAAATAAAATAAACCATTTAGTATTATAAATTAAGATCCGTAATTAACAGTAAATAAATAATTTTGAGGCGGTACCAAACCAATGAAAAAACAAACGGCGAAAAGATGTGCGCCGCCCTGCTGCTGCTGTGTGCACCGCATGCCGCTGCCCTCATAATATGAACTTTATGTAATTAATTTTGGTTGTTCGTTTGGCACGGTCTCAAAATTATTTATTTACTGTTAATTTCGGATCTTAATTTATAATACTAAATGGTTTATTTTATTTTTTGCTTTTCAGTTTTTTTCGTTGGTTTTATTTTTTGTTAAAAAGTAATAATTAATGTCTATCTCAGAACTCAGTCATTTATCAAAAGATTTGGAAGTTTCTTTCACAAAGTACTTAAACACTACGTGATTCTTTTTCTTATTCAAAAGTGTATACTTCCAGATTGGAGACATACATATTTGTTCCCCTGATTCAGAAGATAGGAATGCCAATGTATTACGATGTTTAAAGGTAGAAATTGAAGTAACAAAACATCAACCACTTATTGCATTAATTGATCCGTAGCCGCAGTGCGACATACCGTAATGCATTCTTTTATTTTCCACATAATTATCGTGAATGTTCATGGTGGATCCTATAAAGTCCTTTAAAAGACAAAAACTTCCAAATGTCACAACAGGCAAACAATATTGAGTATGCAAAAATTGCAATCTTGCTTTAAAGATAGATATGTATTGGGATTCCAAATTATTTTATCGTACCCAAGTGTGGTAAGTGTGGTTTGTAAGTGGGCTAGAGCCTAGAGCAACATACCTTAAGGCGGTGGTAGAAGTCATAAAAACGTTTCGTAACGTTGAGGAATTCTAACCAAAATAAACCAAATTAAACTCCGTAAAACTTCAGATTGTTTTAGATTCAACAACTCAAACATCTTACTTATTTCCAGAACGGAGTGATTCGCGGGACTCTGTTGGCCTACCGCTTCATGGGCAAAGACCGCGGCGGGCAGGGCGGGACCATCATCAACACCGCGTCCACTGCGTTCAACCGCCCGCAGGTCTCCACGCCGATCTACACTGCCACCAACTATGCCGTCGTGGGACTGACCCGCTCTTATGGGGTGGGTGATTCAAAAAATAAAAGTGTTTTAAAATTCATATTTTTGTTACATGGTGTTTCAACAATATTAATTACGAAGTTATTACAACCCGAAGAGAGAAGACATGCATAGACAACCAATCAAGACCATTTCGATCTGAAATTTACTAGATACATATCCGTTTCTGTGAATGTCCGATGCATGTATACATTCTACAATACACTAGCAAAAGTCGGCAGACTTAAGATGGTGAAATTAATATGTTGATTCATTTGATTCGGTCAAGTGTATCTTAAGATGCACAAAGGCGATTTATAAAATACGTAGGTAAATCGGGCCGTTACCCGTGCACCCACTGGTGGGTGAACGGGTAATTCGTATTTACCCGTGCACCCACTGCATCAAAGTTGGAATTTTAAAAATATAATATCGATAAGCACGGTGTTCAAGAATCGACTTTAAATGAAAAAAAATAGGGCCCCCATTTTTTTTTCCATGAATCGATAGAGTTTTAAATTTCAAATAAAATACAATTTTTTTTGAAATCGTAAGTATGGCACTTTTTATTTTATACGAAAAACAAAAATTTTTTTTAATATTTAAAAAATTACTGTGAATTAATTACTATATAATCAATTATTCGATAGATATTTTAATCTATAATACAAATATATTTGATTTCATGGATCAGAAGTATGGAAAATTTCATTTTATGGAAAAAAAAGATATTTGTTATATAAAGAATTTCATTTAAATATTATTGTTAGAAATAATTTTACTATCAAAAATATATTAATACAGTAATCCCCCGCTTTACGCGAAACTTGTATGATTAACACTGACTGTCATAATTATATACAAGTTGAAAATTAATAATAAATTGTTTACTCGCGCCGTGAACAACAACATAAGGTCAAACTTGTATTGACTTCTTTGTTTACTAATATAACTATAGCATTGTAAAGATAATTTATTCGATATTGATAATTAGCGATATATGGATAATTAATTTTAATATAAGTACAGTAATCCCCCGTTTTACGCAACCCCTTACAGCGCGAATTCGTTATAACATGATTTTTAAAATTCGCGTTAATTTACCCCGCTTTACGCGGATGCATTTGATTGATTTGATTGGTCTATTAATGCTTCGTGGCGTGATCGCACTAGCCAGTAACAACGCGAGTCAACTAATAATACATAGATACGCGATACAACTTCAATTTTGCAGCCCATGGATCAAGGGGCAATAGCGAATTTCAAAGCTTACTACTATCGCCGCACCTTTGGTTTAGCGAAACAGATGGAGAAATACAGTCCATGCGCGATTGGTGGAAAGCATACAATATTTTGAAGGGTGTACAAAACATTGAAGCCGCTTGGAATGAAGTGAAACAGACCTGCATGAATGGAGTTTGGAGAAATCTTTGGCCAGATGATGATTTATTTGGCTTGTTATTTCATCATACCCCATTACCCCGCTATACGCGAATTTCGCTTAACGCGATTTTGTCCGGAACACATCCTTCGCGTAAAGCGGGGGATTACTGTATTAATATATTTTTGATAATAAAATTATTTCTAACAATAATATTTAAAAACAAATATCTTTTTTTTCCATAAAATGAAATTTTCCATACTTCTGATCCATGAAATCAAATATATTTGTATTATAGATTAAAATATCTATCGAATAATTGATTATATAGTAATTAATTCACAGTAATTTTTTAAATATTAAAAAAAATGTTTGTTTTTCGTATAAAATAAAAAGTGCCATACTTACGATTTCAAAAAAAATTGTATTTTATTTGAAATTTAAAACTCTATCGATTCATGGAAAAAAAATGGGGGCCCTATTTTTTTTCATTTAAAGTCGATTCTTGAACACCGTGTAAGGGAACGTTCCCAAACCACGTGACCCATTTTTTAGCATTTTTTACCCCCCTCCCCCCCCCTCGGTGACCAACCGTGGTATATAAGAAGACCCCCCCCTCCCCCCCTAGTTTTCACGTGACAATTTTTTTTTGCAGACAGTTAAAAGAATATAAATTAGTATCTATTGCAGAACTATAATAAAATAAACTTGACAAGAGGGTTTCGTACGTTGATTATATTGTATTTACCGTTATTTTCCTATTTTATTTATTTTTGCCGTTTTTTTAAGACCATTGACTTATTTTTCCTGTAATATTTAAGTAAAGAACTCTGTATTTTTTTTAATTCAAGCGTCAGTAGTTTCGGAGATAAGGGGGGGGGGGATTGTCAATTGTTGGCTTTAATTTTCATTCGTTCTTGAATAATTTTAAAACTTTCCATTGTAGAACTATAACTAAAACTAAAAATTATAACTAAGTATTTGAGATCCTGACAACAAGCCCTTTTTACCGACTTCAAAAAGCTACCTCAGCACTTTCGACTGGGTGAACCGATATTGATGATTCTTTTTTTAGTCGAAAGCTGGTGCTTGTCATGTGGCCCCACATAAATATGAGCGAGATCTGACGAGTGGTTTTTGAGTTATTTGAAGTCAGTTATTTTTTGTTACTAAAATTTCGATTATATTTGACATACCACACGAGATGGTTTGCAAAACAGCTCTTGTTTAATTTTGATCTCAGTAATTTTTTTTTCATAATTCAGTTGTTTACTTTATATACCTACCTTCGTCTTTGGGTCACAAAAAAATACATGAGTACCAAATTTCAACTCATTTGGACCAGTAGTTTCGAAGTAAATTGGCTGTGAACGGCGGTCGCCCAGACGCACGAGTGATCCTATAAGGGTTCCGTTTCGTACGGAGCCCTAAAAATAATAATTTCGTGACGACGTGAGTAATCCTATAACGGTTCGGTTTTTGATTTTTTCGTGTCGGAACCCTAAAAACAAGCTACTCCGAAACTACTGAAACTAGAATTTTCAAAGTCAGTTTTCAATCAGCGCTATAATATTGTCCCTAACTAGATAGTTAGGGACAATATTATATAATTAATTAATTAGATAATTGCGTCAGTGTTTCGACCTGTGAGATTTAAAAGCGCTTAAGTAAACGGTAAAATAAATAAGTAATGTAAAGGAAGTTGGCACCGCACTTTTAAGGTATCGCGATTCTGGCGGTTGTTGTAGGTTTGTTCTATATTGTTCCAAAATATCGCGTTCGAAAAAAAAAAATTCTCACAAATTTCGTAAAAACAAATTAGGAAGTTCTGGCGGTTGGTCTGGATTGTTATAGATTTGTTCTCCTTATTGATCCAAAATATCGCGTTCGAAGAAAATTTATTTATAAGGTGGCATCATGTGGGTGAAGTTGGCCCAGTCTTTCCCGTGGAGGCGCATTTGTTTCTCCTCAGCTGATCCCGACGCTTATGCGCTTTTCATAGCTGATGTGGTACTCCAGGGCATGGAATGTAACATTCCAAGCTATGTGGTACCCGTTGGGGTAAAACCCAAGCATGGTTTGACTGAAACTGCATTAATTAGCCTGAAGTAATCTTCTTATCAGCATAGGCGGATCTACCTAAGGGCTTTTTGGGCTGCAGCCCAGGGCCCCGTGGATACAAAGGGCCCCCAGCCCCCACTAAAAACAATAGGAGATATTTTGAATTAAAAATAATGTTTAAAATTAAAAGAAAAATTTTAAAAAATCCGATCATAAGGTTGGCAACTCTGAGATCAATCAACTTACGTGCATATAGCGTGTATGTGCGTGTACATATAGGTATAGAAAACAAATATAGGAAAACAATGTATAATCATTTGTCAGTTCTTTCTATCTATCTATCTATCTAACAGCCTTTTAAAGTCCACTGCTAGACATAGGCCTCCCATAATTTGCGCCACTCCGACCGGTCCTGGGCCCTCTGAATCCAGCGGCTTCCCGCCGTCTTCTTTAGGTCATCAGTACACTTGGTCGGGGGGCGACCAGTGCTCCTTTTACCGAGACATGGCCGCCATTCGAGGACTTTGTGACCCCATCGGTTATCTGTCCTTCGAACGATGTGACCTGCACATTGCCACTTCAGCCGGCTAACTCTACGAGCTATGTCGGTAACTTTTGTTCGCCTACGGACTTCATCGTTACGAATCTTATCTCGTAGTGAAATACCTAACATAGCTCGTTCCTTAGCGCGCTGTGTGACTTCGAGCCTTCGAATGAGGCCAACAGTAAAAGACCACGTCTTGGATCCATATGTTAACACTGGCAACACGCATTGCTCGAACAATTTCGACTTCAAGCACTGAGGAATTTTGGATGATAAGATGTGTCGTAATTTCCCGAACGCTGCCCAGCCGAGTTGGATTCTTCGAGTGACCTCTTTCTCGAAGTTGGACTTACCCATGTGGATCATTTGTCCCAGGTAAATGTACTCGTCGACAACTTCGAGAGCAGTGCCGTCAACAACTACCGGTACGGGTGTAACATGGACATTAGACATGATTTTTGTCTTGTCCATGTTCATCTTAAGACCCAACCGTTGTGAGGCACTGACCTGAAGTCCCCTAGCATAGTACTGAGTTCCTCCAGCGATTCCGCCAGGATCACTATATCGTCGGCAAATCGAAGGTATGTGAGGTGTGTGTTCACCATTGATGTTAATGCAAAGCCCTTTCCACTCCATTAGCTTGAACACATCCTCCAAAGCAGCGGTGAACAGTTTCGGGGAAATAACGTCCCCTTGTCTGACACCCCTCTGCAATTGGATGGGGTTCGTGCTTCTGTCGTGTAATCGAACTGACATGGTGGCCAATTTGTATACACACTTCAACACCTCGATATATCGATAGTCGATCTGGCACCGCTGGAGAGACTCCAGTACCGCCCAGGTCTCGATAGAATCGAAGGCTTTCTCATAGTCCACGTAATCTACACATAGCGGCAGGTTATACTCTTCGGATTTCTGTATCACCTGCCTGAGTGTATGTATGTGGTCCATGGTGCTATAGCCTTTACGGAATCCGGCTTGTTCGGGAGGCTGGAAGTCGTCAAGTCTGCGTGCTATGCGATTAGTGAGTACCCTTGAAAACAGCTTGTACACGTGGCTCAGAAGTGCAATGGGCCTATAGTTCTTCAATAGGGTTTTATCACTCTTTTTAAAGAACAGCGTCATCATACTTCTGCTCCACGCTTCCGGGGTAGTTCCGCTACTGATAACGGAATCAAACAACTTCTGGAGCACTAGCAATATAGGTTTTCCTCCAGCTTTTAACAACTCAGTTGTGATTCCGTCATCGCCCGGTGCCTTGTTGTTCTTTAGCTGCTTCAGGGCCCCCCTAATTTCATACAGACTGACGTCCGGGATATCTTCGGTACAGTGTCGGGTCAACTTAGCTCGCTTGTCATTTGCCTGTCTGGGGACAGGAGCGCATGAGGAGGTAAACAAACGTCTGTAGTAGGTCTCAACTACTAAGGTCGTGGTTTTTCCGTGTCTGCCATGGGGGTAATAGCCATAGTCACCGCGCTTGGCTATTGCGAGTTGGTGACCGCAGGTGACATGACCGGTATTCGTCAACACAGGAAGATGCTGCTGCCCATCTTCTGGATTTGTCCTATTAGTCGCCTTTTACGACATCCCAGGAAGAACGGCAGTGGTGCTGTTCTACAAAGTGAACCCGGACACCACACGGGGAAAGGTTCTTTCTATAAATTATGATTTAACGAAGGAATGTGATGAGCAAATAAAGGAATTTGCAGCAGAAAAATGCAGAAAGTTTGCTTCATAATTTACCTATGTAACGTAACTACACATAACCTGTCTAATTATTTTGCAATAAAGTTGTACAGTTGCTGTCTGTATACAAAAACACTAAGTCACATTCTAATTATTTTATTGTCCTATTTTTTCTATATTAGGTATATCTACATTACTATCGAAAACAGCTTTTTGACAAAATTGCTATTAGTTATTTGGTAGGCCCCTAAATTGTTTCAGCCCAGGGCCCCACAAATTCACGATCCGCCTATGCTTATCAGGATTGGGTAGAGGCACGTGAGCTCGGAGGCACCATTCTAAGTCAGCTGAAAAAGAAATTTAATACTGCTTCGTGGTCCTCAAAGAAGCAAATCACCAAGGCAAAGTTCAAGCACAAACACAAAACCGGCAAGAGACTGCTGAGCTATCCGTGTGGTAGCCAAGCGTTATGATCTCTGACCAAAGCCATTCAAGGCAATTTCTGTGCATCGTCATCGTCGCCAGAATCGCGATACCTTGAAAGTGCAGTGCTAGCTCAAAACTCGCGTTTTTTGGATTTTCTCTGAAAGTTTCATTCTCAGCCCTATGGCGTTTTGGAACAATGTAGAACAAACCTAGAACAACCTTCAAAATGTTTGTAACTTCAAAGTGTGGCGCCAACTTCCTGTAGGTGAGTAAGTATAGCTCGTGAAAGCGGGAGATTCCCTTAGTGGATACTGACCACGTGACAAAAACCTAACCCCCCTCCCTCCCCCCTGTGACCAAGCGTGGTGTTTTGCAGACCCCCCTCCCCCCCTAAATGTGTCACGTGGTTTGGGAACGTTCCCTAACACTGTCGATAATTTTAAAATGAAAAATTCACCAGCAAGCTTTGTGAATGTTTAGATCAACTAATGTTTTTTTTAAATAGAGTGTAAAGTTTATAATATAAAATGTATAATTCCACATTTAACAGGATCAGTACCATGTGAATTTGACTGGGGTCCGAAGTTTGGTGCTCTGTCCTGGACTGACTGACACCGGACTGGTGAAGGAAATCCGCAAGCAGCTGATGTCCTCGGAGTATGAAGCTGCCTGGCAGAGGGACAACGCTAACTGCAAGACTCAGAGGTACCTACTTCATTAATATTTTCTACTTTTGTTACCTATTACCATATCTATAAATACGTACAGTGTCTACAAATCATATTTTCAGTTTTTCGTGACCTGTAACTTGTAAGCCACTAAATTTTTACCAAAATCTTTCAGCAACTATTTAGGTTACCGATTTGTAGTCACCTGTGTGACTGACAGATTTATTTTCCTTATTATTTGATACTGCTAATATCATCCAAATCAATGTCACTCACCGCTAATAAATACTTATTGCTATAATATAGTTCCAACGCGAAGCATGAAGAAATTCGAACATTGACCTGTTATTACCTGTCTCTGTGAATCCCGCGTAAATATAATGCGTCTCGCTCACATAGAATGGCGGTCATTGCACTGTGCGAGCGAGACGCATTATATTTACGCGGGAGTGACAGAGACAGGTAATAACAGGTCAATGTACGAATTTCTTCATGCTTCGCGTCGGGACTGTAGTCTGTTGAAATGGTTCCATGCCAAGGATGAGCTGTCTCTAGGATTGTCCTTCATCTTCGTAAACCATTATATTAACATAGCATTATAAACATGGTCACATGATAAAATTATATGTTACAGCGCTGAACACGTAGCGCGAGCTCTTATAGAGATCCTGGCGAAGGGTCAGAGTGGCTCCGTGTGGGTGGTGGAGAACGGCCAGCCCGCCCGAGAGTGGCGCGGCTAGATGTACCAGCAACAACCAACGTGACGTATACGCGACGCAGTTAACTTGTAACTGTGACACCTCCATGGAGAGGATATTATGTCATTGGGATGCCATGGCTGCTGTGCAACTGCGAACTTCCATAAAGTATATTTTCAAAAAACTTGGGATTTTTTGAAAATTCTATATGTGGTACAGTTCTTTTGTGGTACAAGATGCTATAGCAATGATTGATTACATGTTTATTATAGGAGTGATTATGTATAATGCGGGGCCCCCGCTTTTAAGGCGCCCGTGACTACATACCATCAGACAAATCTGCACATTTTGCAGTTTATTTACATGAAATATGTGTTTTAAATGATTTTAAGGCGTAATCCCTAGTCAGTGTTTGTAATAATATTGATCCTGGCATCCCAATGCAATGCAAGCCAGTGTTAGAAATGGTGTAGCCCTACACTAAGGACATATTGCTACAAAATAAAAAATAAATTATAATCAAAATTCTCTCAAATATTTTGGTAGCACAATAATGTATTTTTATTAATATTTCAATGTATTAGAATTGTATAATTATGTATTGTCTACAGCTAAATCTTAGGAAAAATACGAGTTTATTTATTTTTCCTAAACTAATTTAGAAAGGAGAATATACCGTTCACAAAATAATAGCTCCTAAAATAGCTAGGAATTGTTTAGCTTTCAACTTCTATGGAAATAAGTTACTCCAGTGCACATTGAAAATTATAGTTAATGGATTGATAAAATTATTTATGCTCGGCGGTAACTAAGTATATGATATAATATAATAATTGCTTATTTATGGATTTTTCTCAATACTACTCTACATAATAATATGTATAAGCAAGCATCTAAGATAAGATTTTTGTAAATAATTTCTTTTCCTAGTATAGTCACCTGTGTAAGAAACTGTATTTATATTTTTTACCGAATGTTTTATAATTGTAATATAACGGATACCAAAGTCGCGTATTGACTATCTTATAACAGATGCATTTTAAAATGTAATTGTATTCATTCGTCTTGTAACCGCCGTACGACACGTCAAGAACGAATGAAATCGTGTGCCATGAACTTATAGTATTAATAGCGTAATATCCAATGATCAGTAGGATCTTGTCTTAAACATATCTTGCTTTCTTGTATGCCATTGTATTTACTAGAACAGCAGAAAAAATGTCTCTTTTCCAATAGTTTCACCAATAAAAATACGGAACTTTTCCTCAGCGGCGTAGCTAGCCCTAAGGAGGCCCCATATCAATATTTGTTGTGGGGCCCCACATTGTCAACTGTCAAATATAAAAGGAGTGCCAACTGTAGCGGTAGTAGGCCGCTGGCGAGCTTTTTTGGGAGTGTTAGTGGGGGCCCCTATACGCTGAGGGCCCCATATAATTGATACGGCTGATACGGCGGTAGCTACGCCCCTGTTTTTTTCTTCACAAGACTTGTAAGACCACTGAATATTTGTATCCCAGAATATAAGATATGTATGTACTATTATGTTATATGGTATGTAATGTTGTGATCGTCTTTAGAAACGTCTTCACAGTCGTTGGCATTCATATGATTGTAAAATGTAATGTATGTTGAGTCTTCATTATTGAGAGTATAAGTTACGAATGTCTAACATTTTGTTGCTGTGAGGCTCATTTGCTGTGGAATTTGTATTGTATACAGATGTGATACAGTGAAGTTTGTGTGACATTGAACCCAGTGAAGATCTTAGCGTTGTGAATTCTGTGGTGATCATGTATGTACTATCAAATATCCCTTCTATATTTATTCGCTTAAAATATATACACAACTGAAGATCTTAATTTGCATAAGTATTTAATGGGGATGTATTTAAAGGTAAATTGAAAGAATTTGAAAAGAACTGAAATTTAGTATAATTGGACAATGTGAAATTCCACATCAAAAGTAGCAAAGATCTGTTATAGGCATTTTGGATAAATTGAATCCTCGATATATTAGTTAAGATCTACTTTTAAATGTTTTACAGTTTTGTATCGAAATTTGTTACCCACAATGTTTCAAAGAAAGTATTACCCAATGTTTTATACAGGCTTCAGTTTTTATTTGCAATAAAAATATTAAAAGAAAACTTGATTTTAATTGAATAACCACTTCAAAGATTTGTAGTAAATGTATATTTCCGTATTAATACAATCACCAGGTACAGCTTTTGAGTTTTACAAATATAATGTATTCTGTCAAAATCTTTACTTCAATTTTTCATTCAAAAAAGGACTTTTACAGGCAACTTTTAAAATAGATGATACTAAGTGATTCCATTTTGACTTAAGAAAAAAAACAGTCCTTTTCTGAGATTAATTTCTAACACTTATAATTTGTGTGATAAACGCTGGTTCTTCATCAGCACATTTTTATGAGAAGCCATATGGCAGTAGGCCGGCCCCATTCCACATTCATCACAAGCAACTTCACAAAGACGAGAGCGCCAGTGACACTGCCATACATACTTCTCTGCAGTCCTACCATCATATTTCATTTACTAACAATTAAAAATGACAGTCAATAAAATCACGAGTCATCCAGCGGAGCCAAACCACCTCGGCAGCCACGAGTAACCTATACCCAACGGAAACCTGGCCAGCAGAACTTACTCACTCAAAAGTACTTCAGCCATCATTTCGCTACAATAACTGTACATTTACTAGTAGGACCGCTCCGTCCGTCGCGTCACCATCAATAGATAACATTCAAAACGACCCGACGGGCGTGATAAAACACGTTTACAATAACTAACATTCGTTACAATTTTATAGGCACAAACTGCGCATTATAAGGGAAGCTAAGAAAATATATAATTCAATCGGCAATGACATAAATAACGTTTCAATTACACTACGTAGGGTTCCCTATGCTTAGCCTCGATACAATTTACAAGGGAGGCGGTCTGTCGTCTCACTCTGCTGCTACCATCACGACATTGACGTTGGATCACAGAAATTTGTCTAATGAGGGTAGTCAATTCGGATGACGCCAATGCGTTGGCCAACACTCCTATACTTACGTTACGCTAACAGAAAGCGCCTGGACGAAGTCGATTTCCTTCGCGCGTGCTCACGGGAATTTCCAACAAATACCTTCCATGTACTGGATACAACACTATCACACCAAAACAATGTCCGTCTTCTTTTATCCGTGCCACGTTATAACTTCCCGCAAATACGGCTCCACTTTCATTATAAATCGATTAACTTTTATTACACACTTCGATCACCGACATACACTTTTCCGTTACTTATTCCACTTGTGATCAGTCCTCGCGATAATAAATTAAGATTCAGTATACTCTCCGTGTCGAACTTCCACTACTTAGCTGAAAAAGAAAAAAAATTACATGACAGGAGATATAAACCAATTTACCACAAAAATTGGAAGAAAAAACGGTTAGTTGAAATGTAATGAAAATCAAATAAAAGTATTTTTATGTCTTGCAAAATGTCTTGCAATTGTTCGTAACTTCACCCTCAATTTTGGAAGAGTGTACAAGAGCCTCACGTGACTCTGTTTCGACTCGCATTAAAAATGAAGTTATTCAAAGTAGCTCTTTACTCTCTGCCGGGGGTTCCCATTTTTGTATTATTTTACTTAACTTTAACTTTTCATCGAGTTTTGACTGCGACATAAAATAAAAACTATGTAATTATAAGTTATATTTACCTGCCGCGGTAGCCGGCTGGGGCTGCGAGCCGGACGCCGCTGGCGCGTTGTTCCTGCGGTTGTGTCCGTTGTTCATGTTCATGCTCGTCATATTCATGCTCGTCATGTTCATGTTCAAGTTGCCCATGTTCATGTGCGGCCGGCCGCGCCCGCCACGCATCGCCCGCCAGCTGGGGAAATACCACATCCTGCCTCTCAGTTGTGAAGACCATTCTCGGCCTACGTACGGATTGTATTCGACGCTTGCTGTGTAGTGTGCGAGGGTTAGGGTAGTGTAGTACAACCGTACAAATGTTATTTGGTGTATGGGAAGGTGGCTGCAAAATTTTGCTGAAGGTGAGACTATATTTTGTGACAGAGTGTGTGTTATAACTTTATGGATTGTATGTGTGACATTACATTAACTTTCAAACCATGTCATACTAATTATAATGTTTAATGATTAATTTTAAAGATTTTAATTCTATGGTTTTTTCCATCAACATAAACAAATGTTAAAAAGCAAGGATAGTTAATATGACTTAATATGTGCAGAAATTTCAATTTGTTGTCCACAGTCTTTATTATGTGGTATATAATATTGTTTTATGGACAAACATTATACCTAACACCTATTTGCATAGCATATGAGTAGCCATGAGTCCGTGTGAAATTAACAAGGGCATGATTACACAAAAAAGAAATGACTTATTACCAAATACTCAAACGTGCAAGCTCTATGTGTACCAATATTTAATGGTAAAACTCCCCAGTGTTAAAACTGTTATAATAAGCAAATGTTATAATTATGATAATAGTTTTTACAAAATGAAGTTTTTAAATTGGTTAATAAGCAATAGTTAGCGTTAATTTTGTTAGTATTGGCAGTACAGTGTTAGTTCAAACGACACCAACTTTTGTTAAACACACTGGACAGGCTGAGGCGGTTGACGATTTTCGTCATTTTAAGTACATTACATAAATCTAATATGAAATTAGCACTATCAGTTTAGCAATAGCATTAGGCCAGTACAGTGCATTCTACAGGGTAATATTTGAAATACCAATAATTTCTGCAGACTCAAACATCTTAATTTTTCCCTCTGTAAAATATTAGTATAGACATCATAGAAAGTCCAGTTATAGTAAAATTGAATTCATTAGGTAACTGGCTGGCTTCAACCCATTAATGGCCCACTACTGGGCACGGGTCTCTCCTCTTGAGGAGGCCTAGAGCATACTCCACCACGCTGCTCCAGTGCGGATTGGTGGAGGGGTTAGTGGCCAACCCGAGTGTCGGAACCGCCCGAGGGCCTCCGACATGGCTTAACGACTGGTAACGTAACGGTAACTGGCTAAGCCATTCAAATAAACAGTCCGCAGAACATTAGCATATCAAACCTCCCTTCAGAGTTGGATGTCCTACTACTAGTGAGGTCGGTGAGATGGGTACTCACGGTTGGTGCTGCATGTTCGGGTGCTGCGGGTACCGCCACGCGCCGCGGCCGCGCCACGCCCCGCGCCGCGCCGACGCCACGCCGAACGTCTCCGAGTTCAGCTTGCGCTCCGTGCGCCAGTCCGTGCGTTGGCTACGACCTTTCGACCTGCCGACCATTTAACGATGTATTATTACATTAAAATACGACGATAGCTATCGCAAGGACTCAAGTGTCAATCTAAATTTAATCAAAAACGTTACCCAATTTCAAAGAAATAGCCTTTGAAAAACATGATATCCAAATCACCGTTTGTATACCTATAATATTTAACAAGTTCCCTTAATTCCTCCCCTTCAGCAGAAAAATATGGTACCAATCTAAAAGCATAGCCTTTCGAAGAATCTTTCCAATAAATTGATCCAGACATATTTGAGTAATTGGGGAATATACATAAAAAAGAGAATTCAGAGATTCAGAACCTTCTCCTTATTTTAATTTGTTCAAAGAACTTATTTTTCACTGTCAACACCATATCCTAAAACCTAAACAAGACTTATGTTAAGGAATAAATTATTCTATCAGCGTCAACGACTATCGCCCCAACTCAGTCACTAACGGTTATGTACTTTAATCGCTCCTTAGTAAAGAACCATCATACAATTTCTATACTAAGGAGCAATCTAAGTAACCGTTAGTGACTCTGAGTTGGGGCAGCTTTTTTTTTTAATGAGTGATACTATACCCTACGCGTTTTGCAGCCGAAACAAATGTAAACAAACCATAAAAATAGTTTTCTAGGGTTTTCACCAACTGACATAAATTTGTACACCAAATGCGTTTTATTTAGACAAACTACTCACTATGTTATTTGTGAATACTTAAATAAGTACATATTGATCGATAACAATTCTGCCCCCGATAGTAAAAAAGACGTATCTAACATTTTTTTCAGATTTGAGTTATATACATTGCCGGAATCAGAAAAAAAAGGTGCATCTGCATGTATTTTTAATATTTCTGTAACTTCTTCCAGTGCGGTTTTAGCACAATAAAATAGGGCGCTTCTATACATTTTTTTACACCCGATTGAAGATGAAAAGACGAATTTATGTGAAACTTAATTAAAAAGTCGCATTTATGTAGATAATATCCTTATACTTTATAGTTTTTTTTAGTTCAGTAATATATAAGGCGCATATTTGTCCCTATAGTCCGGTCAATATAGACATTTGAAATAACAATAATTCCCACACAGCCAAATTTTGGTGGAGAGCTGGAGTTTACCATTACAAATAAAGTTTTAAAAATTCCCATCGATCGTATATGTGTGCTACAATAGTTATTTGGGGTCAAAGGTCAAAATTTGAGGTGTTTTGGATTTTTCTCAAAAAGGGTAAGATCAAAAAAAAAACCTCAAACTACAGTTGTAGATCTTAAAATTCTCTACAAAAATGGTCTCATGATTTTTTCCTAAGAGTTACCATTCCTGAGATATCGCGATTCTAAGAGTCACATTATACATAATATGCACACATTTCCACGCCACCTGTGAGGTAGTGTACTCGGCGCGTTTTTTTACCATGGTTTCCCCTGTAAGCCTACTTCACTAACTGTAATGACAATTTTACGATAATTTAAGGGAACAATACCCGTCAAGTTCTTGATGTTACCTTATTATTGATATTACTATTGATTATTGATTTAAGTATTGTTTTGATTTCTTCAGATATTTTAATCAGATTCATACTCTAGATTAAGAAATAAAAGAATAAAGAATTAAGAAATAAAAGCCACATCTGACCACTTGCGCCCTATTTTCTTCGTAAAATTATTTTAGCATAGGCGCATTTGTATTATGCATCTTAATACTTTACGTTGAATAAAAAAATACAATATGATACTTAATATATGGCTTATAAGATAACCACGAACCTACTGTACTATTTCAGATATACTACCTTAGATAAAAGGATTATAAAATAATTTTAAAACCATTTTATCTAAGCCAAGGGTTATCTACATACTTTCTAATTTTTAAGAAAAAAGGCGGATATACCTATATGCGCCCATTTCTGTTAAAACCATATACTAGATAGATAAACTAAATACTTAGAAGAAAAGTACAGCCAAAAGCGTTTGAAATTTAAAGGACGCATCTAGCCATTTACGTCTATTCAATTAAGTATGTAATATTTTTCTTCATTTTTTATGCTAAGTTGAATCTGTTTTTTCATTATTTTTATTATAATAATTTAATAAATTCATATTATTACTAAACCAAGTTAAAGCCTTTATTAGTGGGCATTATTGTCAACTTCCAGTATGTAAATATTTTAATTCACTCGAAGACAGCTAACGATTTCCCGTTTCATTCGTTAAAACATTTATTTCTCCGTTTTTACTTTTTGTTAGATACGTCTTTTTAATTATCGGGGGCAGAATTATAAACTCCGAGTAAACGTGGAAACACACAAAATTAAATAACTCTGTCATTATTCAAACACTTTGCTGTAACAACCTTATTTCCATGATGCGATTTGAAACCTTTCAACATAATGTACAATTTTACGTATGCCTATAAATAGAAATGACTACCAAAATCTTTACAGAGTTATGGTGCTAACTTACTTTGCAATTTGGTCGTATTATTTTCCGAACTTTAGATCGTTTACTAATCTGTGGTATGGATGACACGGACGTTTCATTACACACGGAAGTATAATTTATTATATTAAATTAACCAATGATAGTAATGGTTTTCTTTATTTAAATTAATTTCACTATATGATATTTAGGTAACAGCAACTAATCTAAGCGGATTTAAATTATTTTAAGCTTCTTTCAAATACCCAATTAAAATTTTGGAGGATAAAAATTTAAAGGAACGGAACGTACGAACCGAAACAATGCCCGATTGGCCAGATTGGCTGACGTGACGTCGCGCGTCATCCGCTATTTGCAGCAAGCAATTATCAAACATAAAATAAAATATTTGAAAAAGTCAAGAAGTTAACTTATAGAAAAACGTGAAATAGTTATGTGGAGGTGAAAATACTTGTGTCTCAATGCTAAAATGAGGGAAGAAGGCCGTAAAATATATTATACTGATGAAACATTGCATATTGAAGGTACGTATTCACTAATTACATAATAAAGGCTATATTGTTATTCACAATCAATCCTTTTAAAATCAAAGCTTCTCAGAAATAATCCATAGTGTGGATTAATGCCCTGGCCAAGTGCGACCTCAATGTCTTTGAGAACTATTATGCAGGTTTACTTACTATTATGTCTTGTTATCTGCCAATCCACACTTGGCCAGCGTGGTGGACTATGGCCTAAACTTCTCATTCTAAGAGAAGACCCATGCTCAATAGTGGGCCTTGATGGGTCGAGATTATGATGATATATAATATATGTTTTAAGCAATACATTAATGGAGCTAAAACTGTGGGTATTGTCTTGTAAAAAATATAATATAATTATGTGAAAATCTTAATTTAAAAAGCATACATTCTTTAATTTTTAGGTCATACAAAAAGTAAGGTCTGGCAAGATTTGAGCATTACTTCAAACCGTGAAGCTTTCTGAGAAGGGTTGTCGATGGGTTTAAAAGGACCTTGTGGAAAAAAGAAAGCGCTTAATAATAGTGCATATTGGTATGTTTTTTCACTTTATTGAATAATTGTCATGTCCAAAACTGTACAACTGTACAAAAATAAATCTGTAAAAAATTTACACACAGTTTAACATCCATGACCGAAGTACAAATATTTATCTGTGAAATAAATATCTGCCCCAGCTGGGACTCGAACATGTTATCCACAGCTCGGCAGTTAGGGTAACTGATCACCGTGCCACGGCTCCTTCAATATAATGTATCTGTTTTTTTCTTTTCAGGTAATGAAGATGGATTTTTAGAAGAGGGCCATTTAATTTTTGAAAGCCAAAAGGGAGATGGGGATTACCATAAGGAGATGAATGTTACTAACAATCTATGGTTGTCCGTTGTACCAACATGTGATAAAGTTTTGTGTATTTATTCATGTTTCAATTACTGTCCTTGAAGAACTGAACTTGAAGAGTTTAAAACTTTATAGTCATTTTACCTTAATAGTCATATTTATTTTGTTAAATGATAATTTTGAAATAAAATTGTAAAAAATATGTTTACGTTTTTTTGTTACTTCACCCTATCACTCTATAGCTGCAACTTTGTGCCACCAACAACTCAGTGGCTCATAACAGGGCACAGGTCTCCTCATAACTGAGACCCATGTTAACACCTCAATGCTGCTTAAGCACGGGGCACCTCCACTGAGGAGGAAGGTTAGTAGTCAAGCTTTAATAATGTCGACTATTTAATTAACGAGTATATACTCGTTAATTATTTAGCCCATAAGTTAGATCAAGAAGCTTTTTGTCACTACAGTCGTTTATTCATTACATATTCCAAATGCTGGGCATACCATAGCAAGCATTGCTTAACTCTGACGATTGGAACTCGCCTCGAGAGGCAAAGCTCTCGTGGTCCCGTTTTACAGCATTATTCTACTAAAGTATCTACATATAAAATAAATATACTTTATCTTTGAAGGTAAAACAATGTAATTACGTACTAATTAAGCTATTTTAAGGTTAGCGTATAAAGGTTTAAATATGAAATCAATAATTTTATGATACTATGTATTGTATGCATTAACTTATCATTAAATTAGTCACTTGATTTATTAGTAGCAAAGACTAAGAAATAAAGGAAAAAAATAAATATTCTCATAAAACCACAAAAAGTTTTATATCCCTGGTTGTCAGTGGTTGCTAGGCAACGGTTTGTCATTAAACATTTCGGATGCAAGGCGCGCAGAGTATAGTAATAGCTGACCTCTCCACAGCCTCGCAGGAGATGTTGTCGAAGAAGCTCTTCTTCTTGTCGTAGCCCATGAACTGATCGTCGTCGAGATGCTCCTCGCCCGCGCCCGTCTCGTTGCCCGAGTCGTCCTTCTTGTCCACTTCACCCTGAGTACCAAACGTTTTTTAATAACAGATCAAGCTGAAGATCCACGTGATTCAGTAACCTTAGGCATCACCTTAGGCATGTGTTGACGGGGACTAACGATGAAGAAAACATAGTGTATTGTTCATACAGAACAAAGAAAACTTTCTCTCAATTTATTATTTTACATGTATTTAATAAAATTATAGCTTTCCTTGATGTGCACAGGTCATGGAATAATTAATAATACGATAACACTATGCATTTTTTACTTATAAGCTACAAAAAAAAACATTTTTATAATTTATAAAAATTTTGTAAGGGCCATGTTCAAGACAAAAGGTTCCAAATAAAAGAATTGTTATGGATATCTACACATCCTATGAGGTATATTCTTACCTCAACTTTAACATCACCGTCAGCAATTTTCGTCTTCGCGAGTTGATTGCGCAGTTCCTCCAAATTGTTGGTGACCTGAAGTAAAATTGGAAATCAATCTTATTATTAATAACAATAATTAAACCTATTTTTTTGAATTCAATAAAATTTAAAATAGGTTTATTTGTTTATTTTAAATTGACTCTTGAAATTCCTGAATTCAAGCTTTTAAAGTTTTGAATTTTCATTCCACCTGTCTTTTCTTGAATCTCGAAAGTCATGTGATTATGTTGCATATTTATGGCGTAAAGGACACAATATGTGTTGTTTGCATCTATGATGTTTCTAAAATAATTTTTATTTCATCTCTTAAGAGTGAATAAGTTATTATGTAATGCATTACCACTCTAAACTTCCTCTTCACTTACCATCAAGTGGTATTAAGCATTAAGTGACAACCAAAAGTACCACCTTATGTAACAGTAACATTTCTCTCACCTCAACCTTAGCGTCTCCCTCAGATATCTTGGCCTTGGCAAGTTGGCTGCGGAGCTCCTCAAACTCAGTATTGGCCTGCTCGAAGTCATAGTCGTTGTCGAACTTGAGCGTGTTCTTGTTGCGGGGCACGAAGCCCCCGCGGCCCCGCCCGCGCGACCGCCCCCGCCAGCCGCCGCGGTTGTAGCCTACACAGATAAAATAAACATTTTATGGGCGACGATAGCCACTTACCATCAGGTTGATCGTCAGCTCGTTTGTCGGCTATATCCATTAATAAAAAAAAATTACTATGATCAGATGATACATGAACTATGTCTGAACTAATATTATAAAGAGGAAAGTTTTGATATTATTGTTTGTTTTTTGTGGATAACTCAAAAAAGGACAGATTTCAAAAAATCTTTCACCAGTGGATCTATTGTTTTAGTTACATGGGCATTTTACTAAAAAAAATTGGGGACCGATCCGAAAACCGAAGAAAGGCGAGGGCGTTTACTAGTAACTTTTGGCATTGATGGCCATTGGATGAATCCAGCCAGCCAAAATAAATATTTGTGCTCGGGTCATGTGTGTTATTGTGATGTATTGTGTCGTCCATGCGACCCGCAGGTAATAACATACTACGAGGGGGTATGAGTGTGTAAGCATTTATTATCTTTACTATAATAAAAATCAAAGGGCAAATTTACTGTACATTGAATATTTTAAAAAAATTTGATTAGGGGGTACTTCAATAACGTGTTAGAGCACAATTTTTTTTTTAATTATTGTCTGTCTGTCTGTTTGTCTGTCCAGGTATCACATGAAAACCCTTGAACGGATTTCGATGAAAATTGGTAAAGTTATTACAAATATAAACTAACAATACAGACATTACACTAAAACTCACCAGACTGATACTGATGTTGCTCGCCTGTCTGATGGTGATGCTCACCACCCTGGTGTTGGTTGTGTTGGTTATGTTGGTTGTGTTGGTTATGTTGGTTATGCTGGTTATGTTGGTTATGCTGGTTGTGCTGATTGTGCTGGTTATGTTGGTTGTGTTGCGCGGGCTGAGCGGGCGCGGCGGTCTGTGAGCCGCTGGACACGCGCTGACGGGTGCGCGAGGTGGGGCGCGCTCGGTTGCTGGGCTGCGGCTTCGCCCCGCCGCCGCGGCGCGAGTCGCGTTGACCGGAGCCGCCGGCTGCCGAGCCTACCTGTGATCGATAGATAGGTATAGTAACCATGGTAGAGTAGAGAAGACCACTGGTAGAGAATGACATGAAAGTGCTATGTTTGCGTGAAACTGTAACAGCTTATAAGGCGTACAGTAATAGTTCATTTGAATAAAAACCTAGACATCAATACAACATAGCATACCAATTTTCAGGCTTCACTAGCAAGTAGGAAATCTGAATTTATAGGTGAAGGCCATTTTACTTCGACACTACTGTGACTTCATAGATTTGGTAAGTATTGTATGAACGGCCACTCAACATAGTAGAAATTAATTCTTGATGAACTGAGGTAAAAGGCTTCATTATGTAAGCAACAAGATTAAATATTTTTCTTAGAATAATTGTATAAAAACAATTCTATATTATTTTAGGTTTCTAGGTACCTGGGTTTCCTGATCAGCTGTAGGGCTCTTCCTGTGCCCTCCGGTGCCAGCAGGAGTACCAGACCTTGATGCATTTTGCTGAGATCCACCTCCGATAAGGTCAAGCATGGAACCTGAAATAATTTTGTGTTGATTTACCATTCAATCAATGTGATTTAATAATTTATGATTACTAAAAAACAAGTTCTACATAATAATATCAGTGATACTACAGAGAAGGCATGATAGCTACGACTGTAATACAACAGAAAATGAAATAATGCAATAAAATCTAAAAACATTATGCTATGCTTAAGCAGTGACAAAGCAACTTTTAATGCAAAATAAAGAAGAGTACATAAATAAAAACTGCACGCAAATCATTTTACTTGTTTTTGAGAGGTGGTTTATGAAATTTCCATGTTTGCCTCATACACTTTGTGAATCACTGTTCCTATTAGTAAAATCTGGATAAAAATCTATGCAGAAGTAATTAACTTTCCATTTTAACCAATGAAAAAAAAAATGAAAATGTAAATGCAGCGGGAATAATTATGTTGTTTTATTGTAATTGTTTAATTGCTTGCAAGCAACAACAAGCAACAGACCAAGATAATGACAGTGCAGATTGCGATTTTGTCAATCATTAGTATGTTAATATTCTGATAGTGGATAACTACAATGTTAAATTGATTAGTTGTGCTATTATTATCGGCAATTTGTACATAAAACCTTGTATCATTTGATGAATAGTATATTAGTAAACAAACACTTTAATGGTAGAGAATGCTTATAGCATTAAGTCCACCTTTTGAACCACATTGTTACTGGTATAAAAAGTTTAAATAAATAAATAAAAAAAATTGTGTGAAATAAAGAAAAAGAAATAATTGCTATTAATATTAGTTAGGTGTACGGGCGGTAAGTTTCATACAAGGAAATCAATTATAGGTATATTGATATTAAAACAAAAAATAAAATATTAAATATTATTATGCAATGGCTGTTAAGACCTATTAGTAAAAAAAATATTAGTAACTGTGCAACAACTACCTGGTGACTTACAGAATGATTCAAGCAGTGAATTATAATGAACGCTTATAATGAAAAATTAATTATCTTTAAGCAATGAATAAAGTGTTACCACTATTATTATATACTATTTAGTTTACTTTATTTTGCTTAAGAATAATTAATTTTCTATGAAATTATTAGTACACAAAATTGATTTCAACCATGTATGTGATTGTAAAATGGCAAAAATCGCAAGGTGGCAAAGCATTAAAGCATAAAACGGTATGTTTATAAGAAAACCTTGGTCTTTCACTTGGTTGGCATGGTGTATCACCCCCGATCCAATGGGAGCGGTGATGGGTTGGGGCTGTGAGACCAGCTCCACCGTTGTTTGTGGGGACAACTCACTCGTCTTGTTAAGTTGGGTGTGGACACCACCTTGGAATCCCGCCATGGGGTGGTACTGGTTGAACTGGGTTTGCCCCACCACTGGGTGGTTGTACTGCCCGGGGTACTGGCCCTGGGTCGCAGCACCACCGAGCGTTGGCGGCACTGACATCTGCACGATGGCAGGATCATTTGGCATAGACGAGACATTTGTGAGAACCCTGATGTCCTTGATGTCAGTACCACGGAACAAGATGTAGTCGTACACCTGGCTCTGAGGTGCTACAGGGTACTGCGTCTCCCGATCCTCAGTGCCAAAGGAACGCACTGAAATAAAAAACAACAGGTTTAAATACAAAGAGTAATCATGGTAATTTTCTAACTTCTCCATTACTAAATAAATTACTCTACTCCCTAAATTCTAACATTAATTGCAAAAAACTAAGATATTTAGAAGAAATAATGCTTCAGTGGCGACCTATCGCGATTTTTATTCCACCCACATTAAAAAACATGCTAAGCAATCTTTTTATAATTATATAGGTCATTCACCCCGCCTGCGTTTTAGTATCAAATAAACTTGTTACATCTACAGCGACGATAATCGCAACCACGAATTTGAACTCAAATTCTTGAGACGTCAGCGTTTTCGTAAACAACTAAATTATAACAAATTTCCAAAGCTGTTTTACGGGAATTTAATGAAACTGAAGTTGTTTACAAGAAAACAATCGCATCAACGTCATCAATGTGAAACTGCGGTCAATATTGTAAGTTACACCTCTAATACAGAGGGTAGAACGAAAACAATGTGGCTTCGTCTACTGGAAATTAACCAGCGATGATTCGACAACAAAAATGTAATATGAATCGTTTCGGATAGTTACTCCTACACATAAAGAACGCAAGCTAAACAGAGCAAACGAAAGGAGGGAAAACTGCCTAAAGATACAAGAAACATATCCTGCGTACATAAAATCTTATCAGGGTACATAAATTCATAAATCTACTACCCTGTTTCAAGAATCTAATTAATTCAAGAAAATAATGCAACAACAAGATAACAGTATCCATTTGTCAACTTACCGCTAGCTAAGGCGATGGTACATTCCTGAGGATCGACGGTGAAGAGTCGGCCTTCATAACGAATATCAGCTTTCGATATTAGGCTTATCTTGGAGCCCAATTCAGGCATTCCAGAACTCATACTGTCACTTTAGAAATTTCTTGCCGATGACGAAGATTTTTTACGATTTTGTTCACCGCAAACCAACAGCCATCAAATAAAATGACTGACGGGAAGTTGGCAACAAGCGCAGCGTTTACAAACAGCTGTGAATACAGATAACATAAAGACCATAGATTAAGATTGTAGATCCGTTATTGAAATGTTGCCTATAATGATAATGAATACATGCGCAGCGCATTGCATACATTTATTCCATTTCATACAAAATAGGTATCAAAATACCGTATTAAACTATAGAATAGACTCTCTGACTGTATTTTTGGTAAAAATGGATTGTTTTATTTCTTACAAAAATAATGAAACATATTACACAACGAGATAATATTATTATGATACGAATTATTTAAAAAAAGAAATGCATTGTATTGTTTAAAGGAGTCATTTTGCTTTTGTTTTAATATATTTAATTTTCTACCATCTAGCTATATAGATATACAGATTATACAGTTCTCCAGTCTTAGGTCTACAGAAAGAACTTTAATATTAATGAAGTAGTACATTTCAGTTTCTACAATATTTACATGATGTTTTTTTTTTGCAATTTATCCATATTTATTATTAAATAAATTAATAATTCAAATCAGTTAAAATGAAAAAAAATAATGATATTTCTCTTGCATTTTCAAACACTCGATTAATATCTGTCAGAAATCAAAATAAACCTTAATTACATAACCGCTGACAAGTCCTGTGCGATATACCACTCGACACCCACTGCCCGGCCTCTCTTATCGTGATGTAACCCGACGCCCGGCGATAAATTAAACAACACTCCCCCATGCCCCGCGCTTATTACGTCAGCAGCGTGCGGCCCCACGTCACGTAATCGGCACTTAAGAACTCAAGTTTGATATGAAAGCAAAACAAGACGTGTTGAATGATTTATGTTTATTATAAAACTAGCTACACAATGTTATCGTTTGGTTCCTCAGATTACGACTCTGGTGCAAATTACAAATACAAATTACCAAAAAAAATTAAAAATATACCACTATCCTACCATAATAAAATACCGGTATTATTCCAGTTACATTGTTATTCGGTACCTATGTAAATCTGATTTATGTATAGATTGTCTAGTTGATGGCTGTGCTGGTGGCAACATTATAATTAAATGTCATTGTCAATTGTTATGTCAAGCCTCAGTCAAGTCAACTGTCAAGCCTTCAAATCAAAGTTGTCCGTTGAATTGAATTTTGAAGTAAACACTAAACGAAAAGCTACAAAAATCGAGCTTTCAAATTCAATTATATTGTTGTAAATAATAATAAACGTTACTAACAGTTCTGTGACTTAAGTGTGTGTATGTGCAATGATGATAGAAACTCCAATTTCTTCTACGCCGGGCTTGTCCAGGCTAAGTATTGGCGGGAGCAGCAATAGCTCTGTACGACGCAGGAGTCTTATTCCACATAATCGCGTAACCAATGCCAAAGACGAGGTAATACTTGCTTTCATTTAGTTTGAATCCATAGGTTAATTTTAAGAAGTATTTTTGAAGTAAGATACTTCGCTGTATACACTTTCCCAAATTACTAGCAGCATTATGGATAAAGCTGTAAAATTTGGGTATTATTGTTGCATCCAAAGTGTACTGTGTGTTCTAGTTCTATTTAAAATCCTCAATATTTATGTTCGAGTCAATATAAAGTAAATTTGTTGCCATTTAGACTACATAATGTTTTATGTTAATTACCATGTCGTATCAAAAACAAAGATCAATTATAAAAAAAACTGTAATCGTAGTAAGTTCTCAAATGAAGAACACAAAATTCACAACTGTTTTGCCTGCCTGTAAATCCTATGAACCATATAGCCAATGGAGTAGTAATAAAATAGGATTTATCATTGCTTGATCTAATCTGTTACCATATTATAAAGCTTATTCAGTAAGTAATAAAATAAATATGAATTTCTGAAGTAATCAGATTTTTTCTCTGCTCTTAATAATTCCAGGATAGAAATGATGACGAAGCTGAAAGATCCTCTTTGGTGGCCTCGGACCGTGCAATTGCCACTTCCACTCCACACTCACCGTCACAGCGACAAACTAGGGATACCATGTCATCGTCACCACAAAAAGAGCATTTTCAGGGCTGTTTGAAATTATATGCAGAGAATGTAAGTTTAAAATTCCTATGGTGATTCTGAATAAAAAACTAAAACATAGGTTTTAACGAGTGTTCAAGTTAAATTTTTCTAAGTCTTGCTACAAAAGTAGCAACAAATTTGCTGTACTGTGTTAAGCATCTAAATTCATATTATTATTATTGCAGAAAATAACCAAAGACAACGCTTGGAACTTACAATTAATAGACTTCATGACTTCAATGCTGCGGAGGCACGATGCTCGCATGGAGAACCTGCAAACAGCTTCCACAGTTGTTGATGCTTCAGCCAGGATCTACTCGTTCAGAGTAGACGCTGTTCACTATGATGTTTTGAAAATGGCAGGAGGATTGAGCAAGGCCGCTCAAGTGAGTAGAATTAAATATAAAAGAAAAATATATAAATAGTGTAGTGGTGTTTATATTTTTTTTACATATAATTTTATTATTATTATTAGTCAAAACGTGGTAAGAAAGACGATGACGGCACACAAGAGGAAGGCGCGGCGGATGAAGCGGCTGCGCCCGTCAAGAAGAAAAAGAAAAGGTCTAAAGGGGCCATTGCAGCCAACCCTGACATGTTCAATGGAGATTTTGATGCCAATGACTATGTTGGTAAGTAATAAACTTAATTATTTTGTAACTTGTAATCTATGAATTAGATTAAAATTCATAAAGTATTTCTGCTAGTTGTAATCTTTAAAACACAAAAAATGTTTGTGATATGCTCCAAACAAGTTTCATTTGAAACACAATAATGTGAAGATGGTTTTAGTTCAATGGTATAAGTAAAAAAATGCATTACAATACATTTTTTTAGCGTAGTAGTATACGCAATGTATCCGCTAGTTAAAAGTTAAATTCTATTGTTATTCCATTCAGTGATATTAGAGTTCTTGAGCTCTAACTTTTAGTGCAGACATGAATTCTATTGCTGGCAATGTATGCATCAGAGTAAAAAAGAGTTTAATAAATAAAATTCTCATGGTAAACAAACTGATTACAGTAAAGTTTCAGCTGTATGAAAGCTTGATAATGTTATTATTTTTTCTGTAACATGATTTTCTGATTACTTGTTTGTAGATCCGTTTTTTGAGAGGCTCGCAGCAACACAAGGTGATGTGACATCCTCCAACAGAGCATTTAACGCTACATTACCAATACATGACAACACTTTGGCACTGATTTTAAGGTAAATTTTATAACTTTAACATTTTATAACTATCACTCTCTAATTCTTTTTCTGTAACAATTTTTTAATACCATAATTTTATTATTAGTCATAAATGTTATTAGTAAACATAAATGATTATGGTCATTAATATTTTTGCTTTTCACATTATTTTAACAGGACAGATGACCCATTTCTGGAACCGATCAAGGAGAACATACCAGAGGACTTGGATCTAACTGACCGTATCACATTATCATTGAAGCTGGTCCCAGCGTTCAGTGAGACTGACCACATATGTGAGCCCTTTACTGGCTTCTCTATTTCCAACTGGGACCCTGAAACTGAAGAAAAGTAAATAAGATAAATGTTACTAATATGTGTAGTGCCATTGTAAGTGATTAAAAAAAAAGCTCCTGCCCCTCTGGATCAAAAAGTTCTGATTTGCTTTCTTTCTTACTTTTTTTCCTTCTCTTTTTCTTGAACACCTTTGTTGTAGTAGAGGATATTATTATATTATAATGTTATTCCAGCGACAACCGTGTCACTAACTGGGTGGAGGACAACCGACTGAACTTGTCGCAGCAGGCGCTCGCCTTCGACGTCAACGCTGAGGTGGAACCCATCCCGCAAGACGATGCCCACAATGACTTGTACGGTGAGTTACCTCAGTATACTGACCCTAATCCCAAGCCGGTAACTTGTCGTAAGAGGCGACAGAAGACGTCTTGGTGGTTGTGTGTGTGTGTGTATGTGTATACACGCGTAGGAAGTGAAACTTCAAGACGTAATGTTTTTTTTCCTATTAAATAATAATTTTTCCTATCAATAAAAAGATGTTGATATTTTTCACTTTGACTTATACATATGCAACCGTAGACGTTCAATTTATTAGAAATGTATTTATTCAAATAAAAAATATTTTTTTCAACATGAAACCATTTTATATCTGGCAGTATAACTATATGTATTGCAGAGGAGGAGCCTCTCGGCGGCATCGAAAGCGACGAGGAAGCGGATGTAGCGGTGGCGGCGTGCGTGGCGCGCGCGGGGGCGGGCGTGGGGGCGGGGGCGGTGCCCCGGCTGGCCGACATGCTGGGGGGGGCGGCGGCCGGCGCGCGCCTCGAGTACAGCTACGGCTGCGTGCTGGCTGCCTGGGCGGGGCCGGCGCATTGGCGGCTGAAGAATAATAGAGGTTGGTAGACGGAGTGACTTATTGCCATGTGAGATTGTAGTAAACAGTAACGTTTTTATATGATGCTCGCTTGGTCAGTATACCAAACTTTTGCTGACTGTACATAAAATTTTCTGCAGTTCCAATTTTGGATGAAGTTATAATTTACTTTACTTTCAACGCTTTGGTAAACATTGCCACCATAACCTATAGCGTCTTCCTTGTCGTATCGCTCTTACCAGAGCAGCCTGGTCTTCGTTCGAAGGAGCTTGATGTTGCTTGATGTCTTCTTGGAGTACAGTTAGTCCGAAATTAGGCCTAGTCATAAGATACAAGCTTGATTCTTCAGTGCCAAAATATCTCTAGAGTCACACCTCTCAAGACTGGCATAAAGACCCAAACTCCTCAAGTACCACCTATTAGAACCACCCTTTACCAACCATTTTTTTATATTTTTTATTTAAAACTTTATTATACCTTTTAAAAAATGGTACAACAGGTGGACTTAATGCTAGATGCTTAGAATAATAATAAACTAGAAGCCACATCTCGCTGTCATTGCTAGTCGCGCGTTGTGTCCAGAACCGCCCGGCCCCGCCGTTCTTCCCACCCGCGGTAGTGTTGCAACGTAAAACATGTCGCATTATTCCGGGAAATGTTTGTGACAGGACGTTGAGAAAAAAGATAAAGGCGATTATACTTAGGTCTACCAGTATCTGATCGCAACATATTATTACTGTGTTTCTAAAAATATGTTTCTCATGTAAGTGACTGTATCTTAAATATGAGAATAAGTTTCTTTAAACCTAAATAAAACTTGTTGATCGTAATTGAACTATTATTACTTTCAATGTTGATTGTTAGTATTTTTATCATAATATATATTAGTTTTATAATAGGTAATATAATATGTGTGGTTTGTTACTTTCAGACGAAAACATATTAAAAAATAAAGACCCCACCCATTTTCAAAAAAAATTGTTGAAAATTTGGGTGGGGGGTTAGGGGTGGGTCCAGCAAGGTTTATGTAATTGGGACTGGGGGTTCTTAAGGGGGGTTGGGAATCGTGTCAAAAATCGTCTAGGACGCACCGTTTCCGAGATATCCGGGATTTCCGGTTTTTCCAAAAAAAAATATTTGAAAATTTGGGTGGGGGGTTAGGGGTGGGTCCAGCAAGGTTTATGTAATTGGGACTGGCGGATCCTAAGGCGGGTTGAAAATCGTGTCAAAAATCGTCTAGGACGCACCGTTTCAGAGATATCCGGTTTTTCCTAAAAAATTGTTGAAAATTTGGGAGGGGGGTTAGGGGTGGGTCCAGCAAGGTTTATGTAATTGGGACTGGGGCTTCTTAAGGGGGGTTGGAAATCGTGTCAAAAATCGTCTAGGACGCACCATTTCCGAGATATCCGGTTTTTCCAAAAAAAAATGTTGAAAATTTGGGTGGGGGGTTAGGGGTGGGTCCAGCAAGGTTTATGTAATTGGGACTGGGGGTTCTTAAGGGGGGTTGGAAATCGTGTCAAAAATCGTCTAGGACGCACCGTTTCCGAGATATCCGGGATTTCCGGTATTTTCAAAAAAAAAAATTGTTGAAAATTTGGGTGGGGGTTAGTGATGGGGCCAGCAAGGTTTATTTATCGGAACTGGGGTGTGCACGGGGGGATGGGAATCGTGTCAAAAATCGTCTAGGACGAACCGTTTCCGAGATATCCGGGATTTCATTCACAACTAATTTCATTTTTAAAATAGAAGATAATAAGATAAGGTGATAAGATTCACAATTACAAAACTACAAATGAACTCAAGTCGTTTGATAAAATTAAAATACTGTCAGTGGACGCGCGCGTTTAAGTACCGCGCGGGTGTAGGCAAATTTTTCAAGGACAGGGCCGAGTAGGAATATGGCTTATTTGTGCTGCAAAGCCGGCGGCTTCAAAAGTTGCCAATCACGCCAGCGGCAAAGTGTGTAACAGTCATTACGGTAGGGAAAATCAAAACTGTTATATTGGCAACACTGACAAAATGGAGGCATAACTATGGTTGACAATTTCAATATGAATGAAATATTTGATAATTTATTAAGATAATGTTTTATTGTGCTAATTACACAGGAAATGTGATCCCATCCTTTTTCTTTTTATGATCAGCTGCATTTGTACACGTCGGAACGGCGCAAGACGGCATAATTTAATAAAATTACGAGAGCAATTCAGCCGTCCGTCCACAGGGGAATTTCCGGAGAACTAATCGCTCGTTCGTAATAATAGTCTATATTAGACTATTTTTTGTATCGTCAATTTTAGGCGCGTATGAGGGATGCTTGGCTAGATGCATTCTCTGCCTTTGGGAAAACAGAGACATCTAAGGCGGTATATAATAAAGAGATGATAAATAAAGCATGAATAATAACTAATGTTTATATTGTAGGTATGTATAAAAGTAAATAAAACCATTAGCCTTCTTCCTTCCAGCATCAAAGCTCTCGGAGCGCACCCAGTCAACAGCTCGGCTGACAGTGGAGGGCAAGAGACCAGCTCGCACCAAGCGCCAGTTGGACTTCCTGGGCGCCGGGCTGGCCACTGACTGCCGCGCGCCCCCCACCGGGGACTACGAGCCCACCGCCCCTGCTAAGATCATGATTAGCAGGAAGACGCTGGCTACTGGACATACTTGGAACGAGGCTAACTTCAAGACGCCGATTGATAGGTGAGGAAATGTTGATAGATGAAATGAAAATACTTTATTGCACACAAAAAAAATATGGTACAAAAGGCGGGCTTAATGCTAACACAGCATTTTCTTCCAGCCAACCAGCGGCAATAAGGAGACATTTGGGGTAGTACTATGTTTACAATATGTGTTATTGATAGATGGAGTCTGATTGAAAAGTAAGGCAGGATTTAACGGTACGGGGATTGATATGTAAGGAGGGATCTTTGCTAGGGACAGTAGGGATTGATAAATGAGAGATCAATAGGTAAAGAGGGAATTATTACTCCTTATTAGGATTAAGGACGTATCGTTAGGTATAGGTAAGGGGAGATTAATACGATCTATAGATAAATTTAAAATGCATTTTTTCTGAATTTATTGCTGTTTTCCGAATAACCACGCTAAAAGTAGAATATCCTTTTTTAGCCGTATTGAGGCGGCTTAGAATACTAACCCCAATTCCGCTCCGGATGGCTGTCGTAAGAGGCGACTAAATCCGGCCCACTGGTGTTAATTAATACCATTATTATTCTTATTTCTTCGACGAGTTCGCATGGTAGCCCTTGAGCATGTGTAAACCGCCAAACGACTCGCCGTGTTCCGGCTGGGGGCTTGAAGAGCTTTCTTTCTTTCTTTTTCTTCTCTCTTGGCCGGCAGCGCATCAGTGATGCCTTTAGTGTTGCTGATGTCCACGATAGCCACTTACCATCAGGTGGATCGTCAGCTCGTTTGCCGGCTATTTCCATAAAAAAATACAAGCATAATTTACTCGGAGTGAGCTTCTTAAGACAAAACTCAATGTCGCCAAGCACTAACTTATTTCCTTTAAAAAAAACCACGGTTTATGTCTCAATAGAAGTAGCATAGCATGAGAATTAGGGATGCATTGTTACGCATTCCTGCTGTTTCTGCATTTCTTTAGTTTTTACGACCGTATTAACGTAAATACTATAGTAACTCGAAGTCTGCAGTGTATTGGTATGGACGATACTTTTTTATAAATCCCGGTATCGGATGCATTCCTAATGAGGTACACATATGGCATCAACCCATTAATGGCTCACTACTGGGCACGAGTGTCTCCTCTTGAGGAGGCCTAGAGCACACTCCACCACGCTGCTCCAGTGCGGGTTGGTGGAGAATGAGATATAAGAGATAAAAAAAAATGAGATTGTATATGTTTATCTTGCAGAGGTCTAGACGAGTCCCACTTCCGCAAGCTGTTCCTCCGGCACAACGTGATGCTGGTCCGCAAGCGCGACCTGCAGCTGCGAGCGGACCCCGTCACCGTGGAGGAGCCCCGGGACTACGACTACAACAACGAGAACGATGCCTCTTACTGTCCTACACATGTGCCGGTCAGTTCATATATGTAGTCCTATCATACTAATAGTATAAATGTGAATATAAGTTTGTTTTTTACGCTTACACGCGAAAACTACTTGACCGATTTGGTTGTTTGGAATGAAGATAGCCTATACCCTGGATTAAAACATAGGCTACTTTTATCCCGGAATAGTTCAGGGTTCCCGCGGGATTTGTAAAAATCGATTTCTACTGCGGGCGAAGCCGCGGGCAACAGCTAGTTAATGTTATAAATGTCAAAGTTTTTATGGATGTTTGTTACTCTTTTCTGCAAAAACTACTAAACGGATTTTCATGAAATTTAGCACCCATGTAGACCATGATCTAGAATAAGACATGGGGTGCTTATTATCCCGGAAAACGCGGGTAAAGCCGCGGGACGAGCGGTTTTCCATATCGACGTTTGAAAGGCAAAAATTGCCAAGCGACATGTTGGAAACTTTTCACTAGAGCATTTTAAAATGCTTAATTTTAGAAAAAAAAAACCGTAAAAAGTCGCTGAAATTGTTTTTAAGTTACCAAGCGACAACAAAACTTCCTAGCATCAATCAATCATTTATGATAAATCGACGCAGAATTTTTTGTTAATTTAATGATGTTTATAACTCAATATCGCTCAACATGTCGCTTGGTAATTTTTGCCTTCCAAGCGTCGATATGTTAACTATCATGAATGTTGCAGGAGGGCGACGAATGGGGCACCGACGAGCCGGGCGCGGCGGACCCGCACGACGCGACGCGCGCGCCCGCCGACGACATGGGGGAGATCGGGGACATGTTGGAGCCGCCCACTAAGGTACTGTCACTATAACCGTCCGAACTCAAACTGGATTGTATACATATATAGTTTATTCTATCTATAGGTCGGATAAACGCTTTTTAATAAACTCTTAAAATCATATAGGACAACACATTAATCTGTAATAGAGTAAAGTGAGGCACAATATACCTGATATTACATTTGTAGTAGTATTTGTCTTATTTTGCCCCTACTTCAGACAGGAGTGTTGTCCTATCTATTTTTTTAATGTTAATTATTAATATATTTTGACATGTTGTATTCACATTTATTCGACACACACTACGTGACTGCTTAACAGTTGTCCTAGACGAGCGATAGCTACATTCTAACTTAAAAATTATTGAAATTATATCAAAATGTACCTACTTCAGGCGAATAGGTATATTTTTAAGATTCTTCCTCGTCTCTTTCTTATCTCTTCTCGTCTAGACCTCACCTTACCTCATGTCAACCTTTTCTACTCGGAACACTAGGTTTTCACTTTATTATCATGCCTTGTATATACAATAATTAAAAAAAATGGTTACAGGTCGCCAAAATCTTCATACCATACGCGATGCGAGCAAAAAAAGTCGATATGAAGCAGCTCAAGCATTGCACCTGGAAAATGCTCACAGAGCAATCGAAAGCAGACAAAGAGGAGGTCACACCGACTACATTCTTCTCCATATACGATCGGCTGCCGAATAAATTAACCCCGAATATGCGTGAATGTCTCAGTGTGCCATTAGCTTTATTATCTGTCCTCCATCTAGCCAATGAAAAGGGACTTGTTTTAGAAAAACGAGATGAACTTAACGATATTGGTATATTGGGTCTGATTAAATAGTTATGAATGTGATGGACTATTTTAATATAAATAAAAAAATATCACTTTCCATGACATTTACACTCTAAACGGAAGTGTATTATATTAAATTCAGGGCATTACAAGTAGAATATGATGTGTGTACAAAGTGTCTTGTGTATTAATTTACCCTCATAATGTTTACGATAGTTGATATAATGTTGTACAGATGTTTTATAACATTTATTTTTGCAGGCTTTTGTAAATTAGAATAAACCGATTTTCTTGACTCCGTTTTTTATTTACAGAAACGATTAATTATATTTATTTTTCATAAAACCAAAATAGCCATTGTTTATGTAACAGGCTGTCTGACTGAGAGGAGAGGCGGGGGCCAAGTGGACGTGGAGCGGCTTTCGCCCTACCACATCACGGTCACTCACTTGCTCACGCGCGACATATCATTTAATTTTCCTTTATATTTGTTAAATGCACAGTGTGCTCCTTGGCAAATTATAGTCTTATAGTGAGACTTATATTTTTTCATTTCTTATGTTCCTGTACTGAACACTGGCATGTATCCTGATTGAAATTATAGGACATCAACAAACATCTGGATAACAAATAATAGATTGATGATTAAAAAAATAATGGATTGGAATTTAAACTTTGATAAGTATTATGATGAAACCTTTTCTATCATTATATAAAAGGCAATACAAAAGTTATTTTTTTTCGCTTTTGTAATTTTTTTTACCAGGATATTTCTGTCCTGTCTGCCAAAATTTACTGCCTGTGTGAAGATCATTTATGTGTGTGAACAACCCCAAACCCAGCAGTTTGACAGTTATGGGTTGTGATCACAAACATGTGTGTTGTGACTGAAGGGAATCAATTGTAAGTTTTTACAACAAAAACAAAATAATGGTTTCTTTATTTATTCTTGGTACAATAATAACAAAATTGCAAACATAACTAGCATGTTGTGGATAACAAATCTTATAATCTTTATCATTCATAGACCCGGGAATTGAGAATCTCTTAATTTACTAGCTACCAATTTAAAATCAGTGAAAACTTAATATTTTTAATACTTTTTAGCTTACATAAAATGTGTAACAAAACTTGAATGTTAAAATCTATAACGCTCAAAGCAGTCATTGATTTAAATCTAGAAGAAGAATCAAACTTATAAGCTACAAAAAATGAGTATTAACAAAAAAAAAACGACACATTCACAAATGGTACGGATCCGAATATAAACGTCTATTTTAATAAAATCCTGTATATGTTCATTATTTTAACACTTATAAACTTGTCTTTTCAACAGGATCGTTTATATCTTTATAATGTAACACTCCATACACACACAAGCGAAATAAGGGTCGTAATCACAACGATGTACTTCACAAAAATCAAGTTTTAAAATGTAGAGTTAGTTACTTTCGTATTGCCTAGACAGCCGCGAACATTATCACATGTAATTTCAGTCAATCGGTCTCTATGCAAATGCAATAATAACAAATACACCATCAAGTATATAACATTCTCATGTTTCTGGGAAATTAGACTTAGACTTTATATAGAACAATGGACATACATAAACAGATTATTTGGCTGAGACACTTTCCTCATGTTTTAAATCTGTTGTCGTTTCAGAATCGTTTTCCTTTTTATCTAAATCCTTAGTTGTTTCTATTTTATCTTCCTCTTTTTCAGTCTTAGGTGCGTCCTTTTCACTCGTCGTAACTGGGGACGATTTATTTGTCACTTTCTCTTCACCATCACTGGTATAACCAGTGTCGGTATTGATGGAATCTTTGGATTCCTCTCTTTCTGGTATTTTTACAGATTCACTAGAGTTTTCCAGTGTCTCACATGAATTGTCTTTTTCAGGTGTTGACGAAACTTTGTCATCTGTCGTTTCTTCCACGTTATCAATTGCATCATCGAATTTATCCTCAAATGAGTTGTTCTCTATAACAGTCTTACCACTGTCAATACTTTCATCTAAATCATGCTGTGATGAATCTAATTCAGTAACTTGGTCTTCTTCATTTTTGGTCTCTTTGTTAACGCATGTTTCTTCCTTATTATCAGGTTCCTCACATTTTTCATCATTGTTGCTGGTGCCACTAATTTCTTCATCACTATTTTTACACTGACTGTCCTTGCTCTCAGGTCTGTCCTTGATCTCAAGACTGTCCTTGATCTCAGGACTGTCCTTGATCTCAGGACTGTCCTTGATCTCAGGACTGTCCTTGATCTCAGGACTGTCCTTGATCTCAGGACTGTCCTTGATCTCAGGACTGTCCTTGATCTCAGGACTGTCCTTGCTGTCAGAACTGTCCTTTTTATTCTCGGGACAGTCCTCCTTACTCTCTTTACTCTCAACTTCTTCCACAGTATTATCAATACGGTTTTCTGAGCTATTCTCTTTTGGGACTTCATCAATTACTTCAGTTTTGTCATCTAAATTTTGTGATGATTCCGTTATATCACCATTTTTATTATTGGTATCAATTATTGACTCAGATTTGATAATGGACGTAAAATCTTGATCATTTAAAAATAGTTTAACTAAGAAAGGTTCTTTCAGACTATCTAAAAATTCTATTTGGAATGTGGTGTCCTCAGCGGCAAAATCATTCAGTTTAGATACAGCAATTTCTATTAATGCGGAATCTTCCGAAAATGCAGAAATTTGGCAACATTTTGCCATCGGCTCCATTATTGCCAGTTTATCAGGCAGCTGCCTAAATTCTTCACATTTAGCTTTGTTACCATAGTCTATAAACTGTACATGGTATCCAACGTCGCAAAATTCCAGTATTCGAGCTCTGTACCATTGCTCATCCTCAGACCAAAATGCAGCACATATGGATCCAACTTTTAGTTCAGTGGCTTGTTCAAAGTCTTGGGCACTACCTAAACTTTCTGTAATAACATCGATGTCAGATAACTTGTCTTCTAAATTAATGTAAAACTCTTCGAGAGTATTCACGTAACATATTTTACCATTACTATACAAATCTTGGCCGACCGGAATAGGTCTCTCAGGGGCCGGTTGCTCCTCGCATAGACCCACTAGCTCCTCTGTTACCGATTTACCTTCAAGGTACAATTCTACAATCGATATATCACCGGAAGCAATAAATTGGACATTAAAAATAGTGGCCCCCTCTGCTGCCAATTCGTTAAATTTAACTTCCGATTTACGCGACCAAGATTTTATGTCACGTGGTTTTTGTAACGCACATTTTCTCGAAAGAGCCGGTTTGACTTTGAGTTCATCTGGGAGGCTTCGCAACTCGTTCGCGATTGACGCGTTCCCATAATCCATGAATAGTACTTCGGTTCCCTCGGAGCCGTCCACTATGACTTGAGCCCTGTACCAGGCGCCATCCTCGGGGTACTTGGCCGCACAAATCACGCCCTCCTCCTTTGCATCCAGGGGCGGGAAGTTTTCTGCATCGACCATCGCCGCCTCCATCGCCTGCAACTCCGGAGCGGCAGTTTCCAGTTGGATCCAAAACTCTGACGGGGAGTTAACGTGGCTAGCGAAGCAGGAAGGCAAATCTCCACAATCGTTATCCTCCGCTCGCGTCGCGTGGCCCTCTGAAACCAGCTTGTCTGTTAAGTTCTGGCCGTTGACGAATATATCTACGTACGTCGTGACGTCTTTAAGTACAATCAACGCGTCAACGGGAGCGGAGAGGTCCCCGACTAGTTGTGTGAAGTAATCCGAGGCGGGCTCCGACCACTGCCCCGTTCCCGTCGGTACTGCGTTCACGCTGGACTTAATCGCGTAACGTTCCACCTCCTTCAGCTGATCCGGGATAACCTTGATCAGGCCCGGCTGATTGTCCAAAACATCGGTGTTGCCGTAGTCAATGAACCGCACGGTTGTTATATCCGAATCGGCATCGAGAATTTCGGCGCGGTACCACTGATCGTCTGCCAAATACTTAGCGATGCATAGCGTTCCCATTTCACGGTTCTCGATATCCGCATAGGAGTCGGCGTTCGCTTGCAGGTCGGCTTGGATCTCCTCGATCTTCTCAACCTTGTCGACCATCTGTAGCCAGAAGTGTCCGGGTGTGTCGATGTGGCTGATGTAGACTTGTGTGCAACCTTCTGGGAGCGATATTGGTTCCTCTATAGCAGCTTCCTCCTTCTGTTCGACGGCTTCCTCGTTGGATGTTATTTGAGGTGTAGCGAGCTTTTCGTTCACCAATTTCATGGAGAGGTCGACACCGTCCAAGTGTAGACTGGCCAGCCAGCCGTCGCTGCCGAATGCCAAAGTAACCTGAATCTCTTTTTCATTGACCCATTCGTTTAGCTTGGCGATAGTGTCCTCCTGGAGAGCTACAAGGCCGAGACTCGCTACTAGGGCGAGAGAACACGGTTCGTAGAACTTGGGATCGAGTACTTTAAGAGACTCCTTGGGTAAGGTCTCCGAGTTGCCGTAGTCGGTGAACTGTACCTTCAACTCGGCGTCATCTACACTGAGTATTGTTGCGCGATACCAGTTCCCATCGGCAGATTTTGCCGCGCACAATCCATCCACTTCAAAGGTCGTAAGAGGTTCTGGTGTACCTTTAAATGAAGAAAACAAAAGTTATCAACAAATACATCAATTGCGTACCTACATCTTATTTGCAACAACCATTAAGCAATTTAGCACATTGTACTTTAATATACTGTTTGTTTTCAATTGCGCTGACAAATGGTTTAAACTTTAAAGCAAACTTCAAAGACGATAAAGATTTATTGTCAGTCATATCTCTTCAAAAACCTACCAACAAAATGTCACCTAACAGACATTTGATAACCTTACTTTTTATTGTCCAATATAGTGATAAACAAAACATCACCAACCTTCTTCATAGAACTTATAAAGCTCATCCAACAGCAGTGCAATCTTGTCTCCGTCTGTAGACTTCTGCAGGTAGAACTCATTGAGGTTCTCCACGTGCGCCATGTACGCCATACCGAAGTTATAGTTGAACACCGCGCGCGTGCACAGCGGTACCACTTCATCGTACGCACCCTCGTCCGGCTCGAATATTGCGATCTTGGCACCGGTCTTGCATTCGTAGAGGGTTGTTACTAGCCTGAAAATAGTGTTATGGTCAGATTTTTATGTAAACAGCTGACCAATGAGCTGGTCTTAGAGCCAGTTCTTTTTCTTCTCTCTTTCTTACGAAGCGCCGATACCCACTTACTATCAGGTGGATCGTCGGCTCGTTTGCCGGCTATTTCCATAAAAAAAACCGGTTCTATCACTGCGACCGAAACACATACATTTCACGGTCTATTTTAGGATTCTGCTAAAATAAAAGCTAGCCATAAAAAAGTACACTATCATAATTGTGCCGTTCAAATTCAACTGGGTGGTACAGAACTCAGCGACATTTAACAAGAAGGGCTTAACGTTACGAACATTGTTAAGAAGAGTGCATCACGAGCAATGGACATTGGCTTGAACTCTAGTTCGCCGGAGCCCTTACCAAGTTTCTGGGATTGGAACAAACAGTATAACTTACTTAATCTCTTCGACGTCATTTATATAGATGATGAATTTGTTGCCAGTCAGCTTTTCCTTCATCTCCTCTAATGTCATCAACGTCTTAGATTCGCCTGTGTAGTTGTTGAGGCAACACTCCAACGCTTGATAGTAGTATACGCTTAATTCCGTCGGCAAGATCATAAGCTGCAACAAAATAAATAGGTAAACTTTACTTGCAAATTAATTGAGGCAGCGTAAAATGTTAAAAAATATGTATCTTCAAAACTTCAGTCTAGACATTTTTTCTATAAGCGTTCACGCCAAACGCCGCCTTCAAAATGCCAGGGAATGACAAGTGCGAAACAATGAGCACGTAACTTTGCATGAACACTTATATTTAAAAAAAATGTGTAGAGATGCGACTCAGTGTGTATAAAGGTTCTTGTTATTACATACATTGTCCAGTGCAGTGTTGATGGTAATCCCATAGTCTGGCAACACAGCGTTGATATTGTTGGTGTCGGTGACGTCATTCAAGATGGCGCGGTACACTTTGCCCTCATGTTTCACGGTGCAGTGGATGCCGTCGGCCAGACTCTCCGCGGCTAGAGGTGTGAGCTGAAACAATATAGATAGATAGATAGATAAACTCTTTAATGTTTGTACCACAAAACACATAATCCTTGATAAAAAATAACCGACATCAAAATTACGGATAATTCAAAAACTACTCATCAGAATATGTCGCCCAAAAAGCGGGACCACATGACAAGCATCAGCTTTCGATTAAAAAAGAATCATCAAAATCGATTCACCCAGTAGAAAGTTCTGAGGTAACAAACATAAAAAAATACAGTCGAATTGAATACCTCCTCCTTTTTTGATGTTGGTTAATAAATACATTAATTTATAATCTGAATTTTATCTATAAAACTTTTTCAGTTACCTAATCATTGATGAGTACAAAATAAAAATGTTTTATATCGTATCTTGTTGACTTTATGAGATAGACACTATTGATTCTTAACCATCAATGTACTGGTATTACGATTCGAACCTTCTCCACGTCAAAGCCGGCGACAGCGCCCTCCACGGTATCGGCCTTGTCAAGGTCCAACTGAACGTAGAACCGTTCGAATGACTCCACGTGCGTCACGCGGCACAAGATCTGCTGCCCCACGATTATCGTCAGGTCTATTGCCTCGTCTGCAACATAAGTATTATGTTAAATAACATGGAACTCTTGAATAATTTAATGAATTAAATTTTTATTTTAAAATCTGTATGCAAATCTATCAATGGGGCCCGTAATTCATAAGAACAAGCAAAGTTATAGAAGGCTTATAAATGGTTTTGTTTCTTTTATTCTTATAAAAAACGAGAAAGATAAAACATATTTTTAATAACAGTTCAATAGCTGAAATAGGTTTATTCAGCGTTTATAAGGCCGTAAGGATATAACCGATCATAAATTCAGTTATTAATTTGATTTATGTGTCAGTTATGCAGATTTTAAATATTGTTTAAATAAATAAAATGTTAATATGAGAGAAAAAAACTTCAAACCTCGATTTTACGACTGGTTTTATGATTATATATCATGAGTTTAGAACACTGTCTTTCCAGCCATAAAAAAGCATTGATCAGTCACAAAATAACACAATCAGAACAATACCTTTCAAAGTAACAGACGATTGATGTTCGGACATGACGGCCAGCTGCTTCTCGACCAGCATATCGGCCACGCTCACACCGTTGCTCCACAGCGACACCTTGTACGTCTCCTCCGCACACTCCTGGAACACGCACTGGTACCGCGGCGCGTTGAAACACAGGTCTATCTCCGGATTGGCCTTCCACTCGCCCTCTTTAGGGGAAACCCCGACCAGCGAGCAGTGCACCGCCATTTTGGGCAGCTCCATCAATTGGCTGTCCAGCTGCCAGATATCTTTAGCGTCTACGAGCTGTTTGTTACCAAAATCGACGTATCGGACGATGAATTTCGAGAATGGTTGGACGGACACGATGGTCGCTCGGTACAGCACGCCGTCGGCCGGGTACCGCGCTAGCACAGACGCGCCGACCGTGACGTCACCGATGTACGACTTAACGCCCTTGTACAGTTCAGGGATGCTGTGCATCATCTCTAGGAACTTCGGCTGGAGGGAGAGGATCTGCGTGTAGAAGCTGTCGGGCGAGATGATCCACGTCACCGACACCTCGTGCTGGGCGCCGATCTCGACCGCCGGCTCGGCGAAGGGGGTATCTAACGACACCGGATTCGCGAGCTCCTTGTATTGGACCTAGAATAAAAAAGGAAGAACTTTTTGTGTATTAAAGGCGATTGTAAACTGATCAATTTACAAACGCTTTGAATATAAAAAATAAGTGTAAAGCTTATCTGTATGCCTTTAAGTTGATATATTTGTCATATCTTAAAAGACAAAGCATTATTATGAATCTCACTTCCAAAAAATGTATGGAGTAAAATTAAGGTGAAAATCGATGTCATTGTAAATGTAAACTTTGCTTACCTGTGTGAATCGGCTTCTAGGCTTATAAGGCGGTGCTCTACCGGCGTCTCTACCGGCGTCTCTGCCACCATCTTGCGACCGGAAGCTCTTGTCCGATCGCCGGTCGGTGTCGGAGCCGAACGACCTGTCGGCACGCTCGCGCGGCGTAAAGTTACTCTTGTGTCCCCTTTCTCCCCTATTATCCCTAAACTCCCTCTTCTGGTTCCAACCCTCCTTCTTCTCCCCCCAGTTATCTCGTCTCTCCCCACGGTTATCCCCACGGTTGTCCCGTCTGGGGAAGTTCCTGTTACCGCGATCTTCTGTGCTTGCATCGTCACGGCCATCTTGATAATCCCTTTTCGGACCGGAATCCCAGAAATTCCTGCTGCCACGCTCCTCATTATTAGTGTCGTCTTGATTGTATCTATCTCTGAAATGAGCAAAATAAACAATTTAGTTTGACTTTATTAAAATTTAAGCTTCAAATATATAGATGTTACAAATTACAATAAAGGTGCATGTTAAATTATTATGTAAGTTACAAGCTCAGTAAGAATACAGAGAAGTTTCTATACAATACGAAAGCTGAGTTTCCATCAGAGATGTGCGAGATAGCTAGGCGGTGCGCGATGGAAAAATCCACCGAAAAGATTACTTAGTTTTCTATGGTATGTAGTCATGTGGTGAACACTCAGCCTTAATGAGACATTAACAATCTAGCAGAATTAATTAACAAAAACTTGTTAAGTGTATTTTATGATTAGGCGATGAAGTCTAAATTAATATAAAATAGGTCAACAATCTTACACGAAGACGTCAATGAAAATTTTAGGACTTATAAGACAGGTTTCATATTAATTTTATAGATTTATTGGAAAAAGACAAGACAAAATGAGCCAAGGTAGTAAATCTACATATTTTTATTATTATAATAAAATCACTATTAAAAAGATGAATATACGTCTTGAGTTAAAAGTTAAAAAAGAATATAAAATTAAAAGTTTAACTTAGGCAACGCCAAAACATACAATTAGCTTAACTAACATTTACAAACAATTTATCTTTTAAACAACACAAACATATTATACAAACAAACCAAAGCAGGCGTCTACAAATTGCATTGATGAATCAAGAGAAAGTGTTCAAATGAAGATGTAACTGAAAACGGTGCAAACAGAAAACTATACTTTCTTTACAAACGTGGAAGGTTTTGCAATAAATCTGTCTTTATACATATTGTCTAACTTGGGCTACGTAAGAAAATTAGATCAATAATATACCCTACTATGACAATTTTAGGTAAGTTGCTTATAAAATATTTATAAGACCTTTACAGTATGCAAAAATGTTTTGTCTGAAAACTTTAATCACCATAAAATGTAGTACCAAATCTTGATAATGACCGACTCATACTTATTATACATCGCCTACAATGCGGTATCTAGTTACTTATGGCTTAGAATAGATAGACACCAATTTTATTTAACATATTTTTTGATTTCGCCCTGTATCTAGCCAGTAACGTTGAATAGTTGGCATTTTTTACATTTATTTTTATTTTTTGATAATAGTAAACATACCATTAATTTAATAATATTATTTATTTCATTTTCAACAATAACTATTTACAAAATCTTACTGGTACAATACAATATTTTACCATACGAGCTCTCTTCAAGGACAAATATTGATAAAACTGATTTCATCAAAAGCCTGTAACATAGCAACACAAGGCATTTGACAGGAACATACGAATACCGCGCACCGAGCCGTGACTCGAAGCAATGGTGCGAAGAAACTAGTACGACTGACTCAACATCTATCCGTTATTGAATGCTAATTGACGTACAGCTCTATGTTTCATTGTTAGTATTGTGTGCTGCTTAATTTCTAAGCGTGATTATTATCTCAAACAGAAATTTTATACCTATAGTTTATTGACTGATAATAATATTTTTTTTAAATTATATATTGTAAAGTTGATGGTGATAATTTTGTACTATTTTATTGTACAAAACTGTTTTAAAGGAACAACAAAATAACAAAATTGTACTGCAATCATTTGCACAAGAAATAAAACTATTATACTATCATTATATCAGTGCCAGTGACATACATAAATGACAATGGCATAAAAACTAATGGCACTTGCACTAGGTATTTTTGTATATCAATAATATGGTCAAGTACTTCGGTGTCGAACGCAAATCGATAAATCAGGAGAAATTGAACAGAAATATATATTTAACGATAATATTTTATGTACAATCATCTACATAGTTCGTAGTATATTATTCTTGTCATGCATTTGGTATTTGCCGATTTCAACTATTCTAGACTCTATATCTGAAATAATTGTAACAAATTCAATGACACACTATAACTATATTAATATCAAGCACTTTTCTCTTAAGAATTAAGTCCGTGTCTACCACTCTAACGAATTACAGCATAGCCACAACACTACAATGAGACGATGCAATGCGATACTTTGTCGCAACACTAAGTTTAATCATAAACAACACTAAATTTAATCACAAACAACACTAAATTTAATCATAAACAACACTAAATTTAATCATATACAACACTAAATTTCTTCATAAACAACACTAAATTTCGTCATACTGCAATGTTGTGGCCTCGGCCTTAAGGTACCTGGTACACTATGCATTTGTTTTTGCTTTTCATGAAAACCTCTATCTTCTAATGTAACCTACATTATAATATTTTGCCTGTTAAAACTTAATCTACAAGATTGCAAAATAAAACATGTGCATATTCTACGAGTATATTCACGCAGAAGTCTCTAAAAGCGTGCGGTGAGCAAAAAGGATATACATTACAATTTATTTTATTGAGAAAGATACCATCGATCTAGCGATCTATAAACGAGTAATTGCAAATGTGATTGCAATGACATTTATAATTTCATGAAATTAAACTATTTCACGAAATAGCCAACTCTTGGTTAGATCGACCATATCTTAGCGTGGTAGTCGTGGTCTATCACCTTAAGATATATTTGATCTTAAGATTATACCATTAAAATTACGCTAGTTAAGCTGAGATTATAATATTAATGCTAAACGTCATTTTTATGATCAAATGCAAAAGTTAGTTAAGTACTAGTAAATTAATAATTCTTGACAAAAAATAACAGACTTCAAAATCAGGGATAACTCAAAAACTACTTGTCAGATCTCGCTCTTTCAAAAAGTGGGACCACATGACAAGCACCAGCTTTCGAATAAAAAAAGAATCATCAAAATCGGTTCACCCAGTCGAAAGTTCTGAGGTAACGAACATAAAAAAAAATACATTCAAATACCTCCTCCTTTTTTGAAGTCTGTTAAAAATAATAAAAATTAGTTTTGAGATATGTTTTGCGTGGTCAAATAAAGTATTCTGTTACGTACGCTATGCTCATACGTGAACAGATCGAGGAGCGAGTGCAAAAATAAATTGACGTTGTTCACGATAGACCGTTTCAAGGCTTAATTGCTTTTATTAGAAGTGCGTGTGATAAAAGTGAAATCAGCTATCAGGAGCCAGTTTTCTTCAACCATTCCATTCTACTATATTGACTTACAATATTGACTTGGAGATTTGTTTTGGCACCAATCTCTTTAATCATTATTCAAATAAGTCATTCTACTAAGTATCTCCACGTCTTATCATAGTCCCCATGATGACTCTCATGATAATTATCTCGACACTTACAATAAATAAAAAGACAAACAAAACAAAAAGTGCAAAGCCATCGTGAACCACGCGCAAGCATCTAAGTGGCATGGGGTGACGGTGGGGGGGGGGGGGGGTTAAAGCACACAGCACGCGTACTATGATACACGGTACCGTTTGAGCCTATCCTGTACGGAGGACTTAGCCTGGGCGTCTAGAGAGGCTGCCTCGGCCGCCTGTTTGATCCTCTTGCCGACCCCGCAAGTCTCCTTCTTCCACGCCGCCCGTTGATTACTCTTCTCATGTTGATTACTCTTCTCATGAGGATCCGACCTAGGTTTTCTTCTGTCGAATCATTTTACGCACACTGTAATGTTTTACGATCTCTCTGCTATTGCGACATTTACTTTCTTCTACGGTATGTATCTTATTTTATGTGTTATATTGAAAACGCCTGTTTACGTCTTAGTTATATGATCAATGGCTAAGAACGAGGTTGTATAGTGCTTTCAAATTTGACCATTTTGAACATACCAATCATTTTAGTAGGTGCATTGTGGATTACAAAATATTAGACGTTTTTTAAGCTTTGAAAAAAATCCCATACTAAGATTTTTTTTTAATTTAACCATAGATAAATAATAAAACAAACATTAAGCAAAAGAATTAATGTTTGTAATATAAACTATATTCGTCATACTTTTCAATAATACAGCCCCTATAGCAAAAATATTTAAATATCTAATCATATTTTAATTTTTACCTTGCAGAAATCAATCACTCGTTACAAATTAATAGTCTGATATGGTCTAGAGATCGCGTTTTTCGTCTCCATAACTGAGATCCATTCAACTGGAAAATTTATCAGAAACAGTACGTCATGTATATTGAACACAATTACGACATTGCAATTTTGAATAACTCTAAAACTTTTTAAGCACAAGAATTACGTCGAAACTTAGATTACATAATTATCTTAGAGAACAAGGTCTATCAGAAACCTACTTTTTTAATATTTTTAAATACGTATTTATATTTACTTAATACTTAAAGGAAGTACCTATATGTTTTATAGATGTTATTATTACACAACAATAACTACGTTAACTTCAAAATCTAAAAATATATTTACCTGTAAAACTTAACAATCTAATATCTAAACGTACTTTAAAAATCTAAAAGAATTTATCTATCTATTACCTGTTATCCCGTCCATCCCTATTATCCCTGTTATCCCGTGGAGGGCGTGGCCGTGCGGCTGGGGGCGGGGCCGGCGGAGACTCCTCCCATTCGTCATCGGCCGCCGAAATCGGCGCCGCCGGCCGTCGATTGAAGTCCTGATTCTCGGCTGGCTTGCCTCGTCTGATGAATTAAATCAAAGCTTACTAATCTACTATTCATTTTCTTACAGTTCAAGCTGTCGTTGTGTTGGCGAATAAGGTAATATAAACTGACCTTAATATCAGTTATCAATAATTATAAATTTAAAATTCAGAAAAGACCCGACTATTTTATTTACACTAAACATAGCTTAAAACCATCTCAGTCATGTCAGCTTCAAACAAAAAAACCGGATCATTATCAGTTCATTAGTTTAGGAGCTACGAAGCCACATACAGATAGACAAGTCAATTACAAATTCAAAGCGCATATAATGAGAAGTGACGTGATAGTAAATGAGTTATTTTAATACAGATAATTTTAGTATAAAAACGCACCGCCAGTGATAAATTTTGCGTCATCAGCACGGAATAACATTGTAACGATGTAACGAAAAAACTTCGCACTTTAAACGGTAGCAGTAACAATTCATCTGTGACAGAATGGTTAATATGGTTGACAACAAACATGGGCTAGATTAACCAGGATAGACTCACAGTCACACAGAATTACTATTTAGGTGATTACTATGGGTTTTGATATATAATCTAGCTATTAAATGGAATGATGAATCGAACCTTTAACTCCAATTTTCATAATAGGCAATATTAAAGCAATTTAGCATCATTATGTTTATACTAGAGTCTTGGCTCTATGTTATTAAGATAATACGAGTCTCGTATTCATGCCACAAGTGAAAGCAGAGATCTTAATACGAAGAGGTGATTATTAAGGTTTTTATAAACATATGGGTAAGGACCAAATTTTTGACGGATTCAGACATACTGTGGTGTCCAACTCAAATTGGAAGAAAATTAGAGTCCATTACATGCCTAAAATATTTTTTTTGTATTTGCTAATACCTTCTAAACATGTAAGCTTAAGAAAAGCTTTAAAAATAACTACCTTGATTTTTTAATTTCATCATCAAAACATGACAGTATAATTGTTGCCTTAGAAAAGTAGATAAAATAAAATGTCCCAACCCGACTTCCTCAGAAGATTTTTGATGCTGTTTGGTTTTTACGTGAGCTATAATTTGTAAATCTACATTAATGAACTACCATATATACTAGCAATGTCCTTGACAAATATTAACCCATTATCTTTCTTATTTAAAGTTTTACAGGTATAAATGTATGTGTCCCAAAATTCATTCCGTTGTGATATTCCTGTTGTGCGACGCTATAATATTGAAACCACAAGCCTTTTTAGGAGTTTTTTAACAATATAGTGCGGCAACGTTGGTTTTGTGCTTGCTATAGAAATTCCAATAGACCACGATCAATTTGTTGTTAAATTTGTGAAATTTTGCATCTTTTAGGTGTTGTCGTGTGAATTTTTGTTCCGTTGTGCGACGTTGTGACACGAAATTGATCCTAAAGGTATGTTTATCACGATTTAAATATGTATTATTAACTTGATTTTTTTTTCATATTTTATTGTATTCTTCTCAAAAATAGTTTTCTATATTTGCTTTTCAGATGCATTCTTCAGCCGCAGAACGATGTCGAAAGTACTGTGAAAAATAAAAACAATAAAATCCAAATAATTTGAATGAATGTTATTTATAAGGGACCACATTTTGGCAGCTTTTAAACACCGACACATGTTGGTATTTTTGTCGATAAAATTAGGTTTATTCATGCCCTTAAATTATCGCTAGTTAGTTGCTGGACACACTGTAGGTATAACTTAATAAGTATTTTTTAATGAGATATTTATTTGTTTTTACTTCTTTTTCGTGAAATTTTGATTGATTTTATTTACATTTTATTTTGTTTTGTAATAAAAATACTTGCAACATAATTTTAATTTCTTTCATTTTAGGTAATCGAAAATGTTACTGTTTACACGCAACCTTATGCTCCATTGTGCTACAATTATTTTCCAGTGTGATAAGTTCCGTTGTGATCTCCATTGTGCTAATACGTCAAGTTTTTGGTCCTTACCCATATATAAAAACTGACTGAAACAACGCCTTCCATCTCTAAAACAAACTAACCTGTCTCCCCTATCAGGTTTCCCGCCAAATTTCTCGCTGTGCCGCCCCGGCCCGGAACGATCAAAGTTCTCCTTATGGTCACCTCCACTGATAACACAAACATTTCACTCAATTGAAAACCAAACTAACAATAGTTATATTACAGTTGAATCACTGAACAATTCATGCTCCACTCTCCAAAATCTTAAATTCTTACTCGATTTTGACCAAACCTTATCCATGTTACACCTTACATTAGATGTAAGTCAAAAGACAATATCACGCGAACGAAACCGCGGGCAATCCCACTTAACAAGTGATTAATTGCGATCGAAACAAATTACCTATACATCTTGTAAGTAGCTGGATCCAACTGAAGCTTCGGAGTTCAAGGAACCGTGATGAAGGTTAGAGCAGCCATGAGTCACGGTGCTATTATAGTTTTTGCTGCACATCGAGAAAAAGTTATGGCTCGACGTGTAGTATACTTTTTTTAGCGCAGTCTCCGGTTAAACTCAGTTTTTTACCGTTTAATTAGTTTATTGTAACGGTATATTTCAGTGTGTGCGCATCTTAATCATTTTTCACAGTAGCTGCACACTGCAAGGCACTGAATTCAAATCACTTTCGATCCAGTAAGAACCCTGGTTGCGTTGAATGGAATCATAAGTGCGTGTAAGAAGCAACTTAACAGTAAACTAACAGTTATCTGAATGAATGAGTGACCACGTAAAGGGTTATATCGATCTGATTGTCACTCTGTGCAAGCATGAAAGGCTCTGCATTAACGTGTACATGACCTGACAGATTTACAGCTTATTCCTTTGTAGCAGCGTAAAATATCTGTATGTTTCAGCCGTGTAGCATAAAGGAAAGTCCATGGATAGAATTGAAACTATTACTCTCAAAGATCAAGTAAATTATGGATTAATTTTATCAGCAATATGTGACACTAATATTATGTCTAATATAAGAATCTAAAAAAAAAATTCGTTTTTGTAAGAGAAAGAACAAGAGAAATATGAAAAAAAAATGAAAAGGTGTGTGTCAGCTCCGATTCACGACTGCGAGTTTAACGCCATGGTGATGATGCTGTTTGACATCATCAGAATAGGATGTACCAAGATTATTATTATCATTAGATGGCGTTGTTACTGATCAGCCATCCAACGCCATCTAGATTCTGTGTTACGAATTACAAACATAACGCATAACGTAACGGAAAAAACTTGATTTCACTCCCCATAAAATTTCATACCAAGGGCTTAAATATGAAATAGATAGGAGTTAAACTCCAAAAATAAGTGTACAAAAAAGTAGGTTTGGTGTGTGATCTAAAGATAGAAATGGCCATGTGCGCAACACATTTACTTAGGTCACGTAAACACCTGAAAGTAGAGAGAATCAAACAGTTTCGGCTTACCGAGCCCGGAAGCTGCCACCGCGCTGGCCGAAGTCTTCGTTGCTGTCCCTCGGAGACTTGCGGTCATCCTTGAAACTCTTCTCGCGACGGAAGCTCTTCTTTCTGCTGTCATCAGGAACACTACCCTCGGGAGAACTGAAGCTGTCGGGCGCGTCTTTACGAACCGGCGTTGTTACCTTGGTCTGACAAAAGGAGGAACATTTGTAAGGTTAATCTTGGTTGCCTTCACGTCTGCTGTCTTTGTCATAATCTAGTCAGGCGAAAGTTTAACGTTTTAGCTCTTATTTACTCAGGCAATCAATCTGACATCTAATGTTAGGAGTGACCATTTTTTAGGGTTCCGTAGCCGAATGGCAAAAAACGGAACCCTTATAGATTCGTCATGTCTGTCTGTCTGTCCGTCCGTATGTCACAGCCACTTTTTTCCGAAACTATAGGAACTATACTGTTGAAACTTGGTAAGTAGATGTATTCAGTGAACCGCATTAAGATTTTCATACAAAAATAGAAAAAAAAAAACAATAAATTTTGGGGGTTCCCCATACTTAGAAAAGAACTGAAACTCAAAAATTTTTTTTTCATCAAACCCATGCGTGTGGGGTATCTATGAATAGGTCTTCAAAAATGATATTGAGGTTTCTAATATATTTTTTTTCTAAACTGAATATTTTGCGCGAGAGACACTTCCAAAGTGGTAAAAAGTGTGTCCCCCCCTGTAACTTCTAAAATAAGAGAATGATAAAACTAAAAAAAATATATGATGTACATTACCATGCAAACTTCCAACGAAAATTGGTTTGAACGAGATCTAGTAAGTAGTTTTTTTTTAATACGTCATAAATCGTAAACCACAATTTACCTCGATCAAAGTTACAACGAACTTCAAGAACTTTTATATTATGTTATTTGCTACTACGGAACCCTTCATGGGCGAGTCCGACTCGCACTTGGCCGCTTTTTTTTATTGTCATCTTTGTAGAGAGATACCAATCCTTATGTAAGATAGCAAATAGGTAATATTTTTAAACGTAGCTTTTAAGATATGATCGCTTTCGTAGATTAGATTACAACAAATTTTATCCAACTATTCGGCCAGTCGCAAATATCTGTAAATTTTGATCACTTCCGAGATTTTAAATTAAATGTTAACTTATAATAGTTGCCACATATTCATAAGCATAAACTGTGGAACAAACTTCCTGCATTGGTGTTCCCGCTAAGCTATGTATGACATGGAGTCCTTCAAGAAGCGGATCTTTTCTTTTCTTCGTGGCCGGCAACGCATTGGTGACGCCACTGGTGTTGCTAATGTCCATGGGCGACGGTGATCACTTACCATCAGGTGACCCGTCTGCTCGTTTGCCTGCTCATTTGCATGCAAATTTACCTAGATCTGTTGAGAGACGATTCGAGCCTAGCAGTGGGCCAGTTATTGGACTAGATAACTAGATGATAATTAAATCATCACTGTACATAATTTAGATTACATGACTATCTATTCGCTGAAATGAACGTAAGAAAGTAAAGTGTAAATATATTCTACCTCTATACAATCAATTCATATCGCATAGAATTTAAATATGAAACACAATGGGAATGAAAGTGCACAAGGGAAAAGCGTAATGGGGTTAAATAGCATTAGTTGCCGCGGACGTGCGCTAGATTTAGGTTAGTGTTTCAATCCGTGGTTACATGACCGAGCGACGTAACATAATACTAAAAATAATAATTGTAATGTTGACAAACTTGCAACGTTTTACTTGTTAAAACAGCAGTGATAGCCTAGCATCATGGACGATAGTCTCTATTACCTCCTGCTCATCCTGAACAGTGACGGATTAAGACTACTTGATGTCCTAAGCAATCCACGCCTGTAGGCCCCCCTATCCGTATGTCAACGTGGTTTTTTGTGCTTTTTTTGTGCTTCATCTGGTGCCCCCCAGACATGATGCCCTAGGCAATTGCTTAATTTGATTAAGGGTTAATCCGTCACTGATCCTGAACCCAAATCGTTCGAATGCTGCACGCATTGCAAATTAAAAAAGAAAACATCGTGAGGAAACCTGCTCGACTAAGGCCCGAAATGAATTAACGACCTACTATTTTCAATCTTCAATCTAAAGTTTTTGGATAAGAACGTTAATAATTCCGGGCAAAAGAATTCTCAAATCTCAATAATGTATTCAAAAATCGGTGAAGTCTGCAAATCTGCACTTGGCCAGCGTGGTGGACTATGTCCCATACCCTTACATTTTGATTGTAAACTCAAGACCAGTGGGGCAGTTATGAGTTCAATTATAATTATGTAACTAGCCGGCAAGAAACGGGACTGCTAACAGCAAGTGAAGCTAGACTTCCTTCAGACATCATCCGCAAGATAAGGAGTTTATCTAAATATGTATATAGATATACTGGGCTCATGTTAGGTTAGGTAAAACTATTGTAAATGGCTTCTGCTAAAAATCAATTTATTATTATTATACATTTGAAGTTTGTTAATGATAATTTATGGATGTTTGTTTCAGGCAAAAACTATCGAACAGATTTTTATGAAATTTAGCGCACAGGTATGAGCATGATCTGGAATAAGATATAGGGCACTTATTTTCCCGGAAAATACAGGCAAAGCCGCGGGCACAGCGCTATTGTAAGATATGTTAGTGCGTGCACAGAATAAAAAATAGTGCTGAAAAATGTAACACTTGAAAACGAAGTCTTTAAAACGAACTACAAGTATTGATTATGAGTCTATATTACAATAACTGGTGTTATTTGATGTTGTAATAAAGCTTTACGTGTATAGAGCCCGGGGCCTCAGTACAAAAACCAATCAAGTTTCGTCTGAATAGCAAAATTATTAATCATTCCAAGTAAAGGTATCATCGTGTATTCTTCACACTTGACTAGCAGTGAAGTGACTATAACCGTAATCCCTCAATATCATTCTAGAAATCTGAATACGTCCCTTTAAATTCGTAATCTCCCCTTAGAAGATACAATCCTTCTATTCGAAAATGATAAGTTAACGTATTGATAATCTGACCATTTTCCAAACCCTCGTCGAAATATCAATGACAGACCTATTACAGAAGCTGCAGTGGGATTTAACAAACGCCTTGGCACCGATATAAATAAATTACTAACTTACAAAATAGCCCGATGTATCCGACATGAATTTAAAAACTAGTATGCGTAACAACAGCCGATTATTAAACATAATTATAATTTTATTACAGTCGGAAGTTTATTACGTATCGGTGAATCAGGTCGAATCACGTATGAAATTATTGGGCGCCTTTATTAGTAGTTTCGTAAATACTAGTTTTCGCGCGATAAAGGAGCAGATGAATAACCTGATGTTAAGTCACCGTCGCCATGGAAGCCAGTGTCACCCCTAACAATATTGGCATCACTGATACCTCAACCAAGAAAGAAGCGAGTACAAAGGAGGAAACGAAAGAATGTATCGATGATGCCTTTGGTGTCGCTAATGTTCATTGGCGACGATGGCCATTTACCACCAGGTGGAACGTCCGGATCGTCAGTTTGTTGGTCAGCTAGTTCATAAAAAAACTGTCTCTCAAGCCCCCAGAAAGAACACGTGTTCAGTAGACGTTGTCAATAAAATCAATTCATCATCAATCATCACATTTATCCAGTTGTTCAAATCGACAGCTGAAATATTTTGAGGGTTTGGAACGTTACATCGTAATGTCTCAAATTTTTGTTCTTTAAATCTAATTCATTAAAGCATGTCGGTATTTTGTCAATACAGTTTTATACGTTAGTACTTTTATCAACCAGCGCCGGCAATTCGGAAAAGTACACTTTATTATCGAGAAGAAACGGCGAAAGAACCTCCTCAGCACATCTTTAATTTTTTAAATATAAAATAAACAGTTTATCAGTCTCTGACAAGAATAAAAATATGCAAATGTAATAATTACGAGTAGAAGCTTGTTTTGTGTCATTCGCAAGCAGCAACAGGTATAAAATAAACTTCCGATTATTATGCATTTAAGTAATAAAACAAAATTAATTATGTGATGATATAGTTACAACTACATGGTTACATTGGTTACCATGCAATATGTAATTATAATTTATTTATTGCTTAAATTCAAACATGTAGTAAAGGGAATTGGGATAATTACGAAAATGGCAAATATTGTTGCAATGAATATTAAATTAAATAAACTCAGAAACGAGACCGTTTTAGTGAGCAATGCACTGAAATATAATGCATCATGAAAACATATTCTACATTGAATGATCCCAGTTATACCCAAACAAATTATGTCAATAGTTATTCTGCTCTCCTTTCTTAACATTTCAGGTACTCAATATGTGCATTTACAGCAAGTATATTCTTAATAAGAAAACATGTTTTGTATAGTCTACACTTTGTCTTGTTTGGGTGTTCACAGGCAGACACTTATGAAGAAATAAACAATCGCAAATAGGTTTGAGATTGTTTATTTCTTCATAAGTGTCTGCTTGTTGTTTTCTCTTCAATACCTATATTGCACTCACACTTTTACTGTTACAATCACTTATGACTCATGACTCTTATGAGACTGAATAATCTGAATTTTACCAAGAAAAAAATAACCGACTTCAAAATAACTCAAAAACTACTTATCAGATTCAGCTCAAATTTAAGTGAAGAATCATCAAAATCGGTTCATCCAGTCGAAAGTTGTGAGGTAACAAACATAGAAAAAACGAATTGAAGACCTTCTCCTTTTCTGAAGTTGGTTAAAAAAGTAAATGCCAGATAGATTTTATGCTTGTTTATTAATAAAATTACCTTTACAATCCTCTTCTTTGTTGGCAACATATCCATGACACACATGACAGGGTTAATTACCATTAATTTATTACACTTACCTTTTAATTATCAGCTAGTAAATACATTTATTTATTTATTACATAACAAAATCTGCACTTAATAATTAAAAAAAAGGACTTACTTCAACATTACTCCTTGGCTGTGACAGTTGGTTCATGCGCCTTGCGACATCCAGAGGGGGGCTTACAGTGTCATCCACCAGTGTTACAAGCATTGTGTCATTTGAAAGTACACCAACTACATGAGCCATCAATGTTTTCTCCAAAGCTATCATTTCTAGCTGATTTGAGGTCTTTGTTTCCACTGGCTTATTTTCAAAACCCTGCAATTTAAATGGATATTTAAAAAAATCTTAAAAACTGTAAAAGGATTACAGTTTTTGAATAAGTTGAATATTAACATGAAACATTAACTGTGACTTGAAAAAATATTATAATGTTGTCCCACAAAGTGTTTTATTTTATTTACAAAATTACAAGGAAACATTAATTCCACCTCACCTTCAAGGCACATTTCATGGCCTGAGCTGGTAGCCTGATTAAATCAGGAGTAATAGTTCTCAAGTCTGCGGCATCTACTTCTTGTTCATTTCCATAATCAACATATGCTACAATTACTTTACTGCCTTTCACTTGTCTCACCCTCGCTCGGTACCATTTATCATCATCAGGAAATCGAGCACAGCACACAGCACCCACGGGCAAAGCACCAGGGCATGAACTGTTCTCGCAGTGCACTTTCACAGCATCCATAACTGCATTTAAATCATCAATTTTGTCAGACAGCTGCACATAAAATTTTATACAACTATCCACATAAGAGACTAGTACGGAGCATCTACTACCCAAAGGCAGCATCTCTATCCATTTAAATTGCAGCTTATCTTTCATGTTTGCCATCAACAAGTCCAAGACATTCTGGTTATCCAAAATTAATTCACCATATTGTATTAATGGAGGGCCCTCTGGTGCAACAACTTTCAGGGTCAACACTTTGCCATTAACAAGCTGCTTAAAAGCTTCGTTCAAATATGGCCCCTTCTCCAACTTCTTCACACCAGATAGGCAGAATCTCATAGCAAACACATTGGGCTTCACAAACTCTTCAGGGATATCAAAAATATCATAGTATGACACCATTTCTGTGTCACCAAAATCAACAAAGAATAGTTTGCACTGGGAACCTGAGAGATTCATAACTATAGCCCTGCAGATAATTCGATCACCAGACATTCTGCCCAAACATACAGTTCCAATCATTGGTGGTTCCGTTAGACTGCTGTGTGGCCTCCTGTTTATTTCGTCCATCATGTCTTGGAACTTCTTGGCATCAGTGACCAACTGCACTGCAAACAATTCCGGTCCTTCTTCAGCAAATGACACAAACACCTTGTGCTGAGAGTTCATCTCGAGGAGCCTGCTCTTGTATGTGATGGACTTCTTGGGTGATAATGTTTTGTTTGATGCTGGAGTACTCGGTGGTGTGGTCATTGTTCCTCCAGAGACTTGAGTGTTTGTTGCAACGTGCTGCGGTTGACGCACAGGAGCCCTCAGGTTCACGATATTCCTAGAAGTCTTATTGTTGTTGACTAGTAACCTCTGACTGATACTCGATGGTGCTGCTATCGAAGTTCCATTGAATGGCAATGCTACATTCTGATTCAACCTCATCGCAGAAGCAGGATTTGGGAAGTTCTGGTTTATTAAAAATGGCACATGTTCTGTGAAGGTGGGTGCCTCAGTGATGAAGCTGGGAGTCCAGTTAAGTGGTTGCTGATTCTCACTTGTAAGTTGCAATAGCAGAACTTCCTGTTTTGTTGTAGGTATAGCGATGCCAAATCTGTTTGCGACTAAATGTGATGATAGATCGTTACCTTTGAATTGAATGGAGATTATGGGCAAGGTGCGAGTGTGGGCTTCGATGGTTGCCGGGTACTCGGCGTAACAGAGCAGGCTCTGTAGCTTTAATATAAGTGGCTCCTCCCATCGGCCGGATGGATGCATTATTCGCGAAAGATAATAATCAGCGGCTTGCCCGCGCAACTGCAAAAACATAGGGTCGTAGCTGTCCAGAAAACGGATGGTGCTCAATGAAATTAAATCTCTGTTACCGTAATCAATAAACTGAACACCGACCAGTCCTGTCGACAAACTAGTAGTGTTGATAATTTTGGCTCGATAATATTTTCCATCTTTATATTTCGCGGCGCAAACAATGCCTTCGTGAATAGCTGTCGGTGGCACTGCTCCTATACCCTTCTCTAAGTTTTCGGTGGCCGATTTGAATAAACTTTCCACCATCATTGAAGATTGCTGATCAGGCTGTCCACATATCTTCAGAAAGTGACCCTCTCCATCCACATGGGTCACGTAAAGATGAAAAGGTCTTGAAGCTTCGTTAGACAAAGCCATGACGATAGACGATTAGTAAAGTATAACAACTAAAGTTTATCAGAAAACTCACATAACTCTTGATACGAATAGTTTTACGCTGTACTTTTCTCACAAACACCTACACTAAAAAAAATACCGCTTTCTTTTCCGTTTACGTTTTCAGTTGAGGTAACATGGCGGTTTACTTCAGTCAATTCGCGTATTTTTATTGTACATTGTCTATGGTACTTTTCTCTGCTTACAAAAACTTTATGGTTTCATTTTAATGTTAATTTAAATATAATTAATAAATACGTTATTTTTATATACGTATAGTATAGTATTTTTATACAACGAATACCGTATACACAATTATATAACCACGTTTCTTTTGAACTTACTTTAATAATGTCAATGCTTGATCACAATTTCTTCTAGAATGGTAAGTGGAGATGAAGTCTCAAATAGTGAGCGGCGAGCGCAATAACTTCCTAAAAATCTATTCATTGTAGATGTAATAACAATAACCCAGGTATTCTATTCCTTTAGCTTTGGTACCTCTACGAAGATTGCAATTCAGTAAGACTATTAAATCCATGGCCTAAACTCATCAGTTTATAATTATTCTGTGGTTACAGTGACAAGTGTGTCACATGTCAATTGAGTCTGTTAACAACTGTTGACACTTGACTGTCACGCAGGGTTACCAACTTAGGGGTTTACCCCCCAAATTTAGGGGGTAAATATGTAAAATGGGATTTTTTTAGGGGTTTAATATGTTTAGGGTTATTTTTAGGGTTTTTTTGTGACACTTCATATTTGTTATTTATTGATCAAAATAAAAATATAAGAGGCCCTGGAACAAACTAGCCAATCAAAGGAGACTGGGACTTTTGTCATTTAAAAATAGGATAGATTAATCTGCAATCTGGAAAAAGAAAAATCCAATGCCATCAAAAACATAACTTGTAAAAAAACCCAAGTCTCGCAACTCAGTTCTTCTACCGTAAAAACTTGTGAGATCCATGTAATACCAAGTCGGTTAATTTATTCAGTTCCTACTTAAGGTTCCTTCTGTCTTAAGTTATTACGTAATTAGCTAACCTAACAAGTAACAACATCTTATAGTGACCATATCAATATTGAAAATCTTTTATGTTTTAAATAAATAGATCGACTTGACCATCGCATGAAAACACAATGTATCTCACAAGTAATATTTACCTACATATTATATTTGTTTAGTGCGATTGCCAAGTCAATCTATTTATTTAAAAAATAAAAGATTTTCAATATTGATATGGTCACTATAAGATGTTGTTACTTGTTAGGTTAGCTAATTACGTAATAACTTAAGACAGAAGGAACCTTAAGTAGGAACTGAATAAATTAACCGACTTGGTATTACATGGATCTCACAAGTTTTTACGGTAGAAGAACTGAGTTGCGAGACTTGGGTTTTTTTACAAGTTATGTTTTTGATGGCATCTCATTTCTTTTTGTAGAAAGTCCTACTTTTTTTCCTTTTACAAGTTATCTTTGAACATAATTATATCTAGGTACCTATCTACACCTATTATTCCATTATATCTAGGTACCTATCTACACATATTATATACTGTAACGAAACGACATTTACAACGATGATTTGCAAGTTCGATCTGCTAGCGGGGGGCTGAGAGACGTGCGGGGAGGGCGGCCGACCGCGCGTTGCACTGCGCCCGCGCTCCTCGCATTCGTCTGGAGACTCGTTGTGAGCTTGACGACACACGTTCGCATTTAAATTAGCTGTGCGCGTTAGCCAGCTCGAATACAATTTTGAATATTGTTTCTTTAATTAAGTTCCTTACAACTGTTTAATAAGTGTGTGAAGTATTCCCGTATTAGGGTAAGTTTCAAATGGCACATAAACCTTATTTTTTCTTCCGTAGACTCTGCTTTTTCCTAGTTATGTTCGCAATTCAAACTAACGGCTAAATTACCGTTAGTTGTCTTTTCATTTTAGAACCTGCTGAATGCAATTATATATTTCTTACTCGCTTTATCTTGTTCTTTCGCAATTGAATATTAAATTGCACAAGCAGACTACTTTTTTTTAAATAATAAAAATATTAGTGTAACGTATTATTTTTTTCAATTCACTCTTGATGCAATAATTTGAATTTAGTGTAACGTATTGTTCTTTCTTTTGTTTTCTTATATCCTTTTGGCCTAACGCTATTAAAGCTTATTGTAAGTAACAATTATAAACTCCGTTCTGGTTTTTTCCGCCACGTCAAAACTGCTATATGCTTATTTCCTTTGTGCGACGTGTTGGGGACTACCGGATCGGAACGTTGATTAACCGAATGTTAATCATTTGGTTATATCAATTCCAGGTGCCACGGTACCGCTTTAGTACCTGACCGCTTCACCACGACTGCTCTGACTACACACCTTGCACGGCTACCTACCAGCTGTTGCCGCTGCGCGCGCTAGCGTTTCGAAGGTCGCTCCGCCGTGTCATACCTGGCTACGTCTCCGCACCTCGGCCGTCAACCATCTTCGGACTACGCGTGATTACGCGTCACAAGGGGAGTACGGCGCTACGGAGGGGGAAACTGGTTAGGCCGATTACCACGACCTTATAAATTGTATGTGCTCGCCGACTGGTAGGGTTATACCAATATACTTGTATTGCCTACCCTGGAATTTTATTTTACTTAGTATATAGACCAGCGGCGGTACAATACATGTACACTGATTCATTCACTGCAAATGTAACTTTGTTATACAGGTACAGTGATTCATTAACTGCAAATGTAACTTTGTAATCCTATACCTTTATATAGAATTACAAAGTTATTTATGCAGTTGATATATCTAGAAAACTGGAGCGAAATTGCAAAATATTTTAGTTTTTCCTTGATCTATACACTAAACACTAATTGTGTTCCAAATTTGAAGCTTCTATGTCTGCTAGAAGTGCCTTAGAGTTTTGATGATCGGTCAGTCAGTGAGTGACGAAATTAAGCAACTTTGACTAGTTATAATTCTAAAACTACTGAATCAAATTGAATGAAATTTGAAATATAGCGTGTTTATACCATGACTGCTTGGTAGCTGAAAATTCAGACTTCTAGCTTTATCCGCAAGGAAGTTATAGGGGGTCGAAAATGGCCTGAATTGCTTCGAGAAAAGGATGGTACGGCCGTGCCGCTTTTTTGCTCGACTTGGCGGGGGCACTGCCGTGCCCCCAGAAAATGAGTATTTGTGAAATTACCTTATAAAATAAATCGATATTGTACTAGGAATTGATTTATTACTAAGAATTTAGCAGTCCAATTATAGTCCAGTGCCGATAGCTCTAAAAACGGTCAAAAGTGGAAGAAAATTATAGTAGAATGAAACCTATTGCAAAAGGAAGAGAATAAAACGAAGATTATAGGCAAAATAAATTACGGGCGATCTGAGGTCGGGAAGGGGGGGAGAGGGGGGGGTTTAAGGGAAAAAATGGTTTATCTCGATTTCCAGAAAAACTACAAGTCCTATTGAAAAAAGTTGAATGGCAAAGTTGTAGGTAATAAAAAGATCTACAACTTTTGTATTTACACTTTTTTACATAACCTCAAAATTTATGTGAAAAATTCAAAAAGCCACGTTTTAGGTTTTTTATTTTTATCTTTTACAAAAAAAAAATTTTTTTCACGTAATTTGGTGAAAACTTACCTTTGTATGTCCTTAACATACTGTAACTATTTTGATTCAAAAAAATATTTTTTTTTCACCTTATTTTGACCTCAAATCAAAAAAACACCCTTATTTTCAGTCGAAAAATCTGACGTCAAAATATCTGATTTTTTTTAAAAAGTCGGTAGTCCTTTTGTTCGTTGAAATCTCTACTTTCTACTGGTATATAAAAACCTATACACTACTATGGTAAATGTTCTCGGAATATGCAATGAAACGACTACTATTTTCGCATGTTTTTTGCAATCTCATATGCAATCAATGGAATCCGAATTTTTTTTGCGAAAATAGTTGTCGTTTCATTGCATTTTCTGAGAACATTTACCATAGTAGTGTATAGGTTTTTATATACCAGTAGAAAGTAGAGATTCCAACGAACAAAAGGACTACCAACTTTTTAAAAAATCTGATATTTTGACGTCATATTTTTCGACTGAAAATAAGGGTGTTTTTTTGATTTAAGGTCAAAATAAAGTGAAAAAAAATATTTTTTTGAATCAAAAAAATTACAGTATGTTAAGGACATACAAAGGTAAGTTTTCACCAAATTTCGTGAAAAAAAAAATTTTTGTAAAAGATAAAAATAAAAACCAAAAATGTGGTTTTTCGAATTTTTCACATAAATTTTGAGGTTATTTAATGAAGCGTAAATACAAAAGTTGTAGATCTTTTTATTACCTACAACTTTGCCATTCAACTTTTTTCAATAGGACTTGTAGTTTATCCGGAAATCGAGATAAACTATTTTTTTCCCTTAAACCCCCCCTCTCTCCCCCTTCCCGACATCAGATCGCCCATAATTTATTTTTCCTATAATCTTCGTTATATTCTCTTCCTTTTGCAATAGGTTTCATTCTACTATAATTTTTTTTCGTTTCAAAAATTATCGGCACTGGACTATTAATGAACCAAATGGCAATGAATGAAGAAACAAAAAGTTTATTATTATCACTGTATTTTATACTACAATTCATTTAATTAAAGGCATAGAAATACATGCATAATTTATAAATAAACATATATTTTTTAATTAATATTTACTATTTTTCCAAAAAAAATTTTTAGGCGGATTTCCAAGTTTGGGCGATTTTAGGGGTTTTTGATTTAGTTTTAGGGATAAATATTTTTGAGAGTTGGTAGCACTGCTGTCACATCTGTCAGACGTTTACAAGTTACAACTTACAAGTTGGTTGAATTGTTTTGATTTGGATGTTTTTAGTTTTTTACGATTTTCTATTTGTACCAGACAAATTATTTGCATTGTGATGTGATTTGTGTTTGATAATAAAACTAAAGAAACTAATATCGAATACGACAAACACTGAATAGGATATTTGACCGTCCATCCTGCGAACATAGAAAACAATCAAAATGATTGAAACTTGTTCTAAACGATGTATGCTCTTTGGTACTGTGTGCTTGGGAGTGTAAGTTTTATAGTTTTCTAATAAAAAAGCAGTAGTTACTATAAATATATATTGGGTACAGAAGAAACAGTTATATTCTAATGTAAAATGTTCTTATTCCAGACTCACAATTCTAATCCTTATATTAGAATCACAACTAGCTGAAACTTTATCTGGTAGTCATAAAATGAAGAACAAAACGTTTCCTACGGAAAACAATTCTACATGTTGGACTAATCAAAAATACAAAGTGATCAGTGAATGTCATCCCTGTTCAGGTAATTAATTTAGCTTTTGAAAGACAAAATATAATAATTATATAATACAGTAACAAATTGCAGTTAAAACATAGCTTACTGCTAAAGTCCTGGTTTAAAATGCATACAAATTCCTAATTAACAATGTGAAAGTAACTTATTTGTATGGCAGCCAAACTGCTTGTCCGATTGTGATGAAAGATATAATGCTTTATTGAAAAATTCAAACACTCAGATCATTACTGGCCATTCTGTTTTGGAAAATCTATCTTATGAGAGTCGCAACTACTAGCAGTGATAAACATTATAGACTCTTGTGTAAAAGCATTAGGTGTATAAAACTTCTGCATCTGCATTGTCACGAGGAAATTGCTTTGGAGTAGTATTCCTTCAATTGTGTGTTTACCACAGAGTTGAAGATTATACTGTTTTCCATAGTGATGTATGTATAAATAAATGGCATAATAACAAAACATATTGAAGATATTATTTTTGCATTGCCTTTCAGAGTTTGAAATCAGAAGCAAAAGTATTGGAGTTTGTATACATACCAGTTTTAAGGAAATATTAAAATGTGAAAATGGTGAAACTGTAACAAGAAGGTAATTACTATGTTATTAAAATGTCTTATGTAATAATTTTGTTTTAAGTGCAAGTGACGGAAAAAAATTCTCAGTAAATATTACCCATATTAATGAAATATATATAATATGTTCTCAGATATCTATATATATATTTTTCAGCTGTGATCGAGTAGCCTATTTAGAGGAAAGAGCATACTGGAAGTTTACAATTTGGTCCTTTGTGGCCGGAGCAGTGTCCTCAATAGCTGTGATGTTACGGATGAGGGTCCTCAACTACAGGGCTAAGAGAAGGGCTAGACAAGTACTGGCTAATGGTTCTATATAAAAAAATATAGTATATGCATTGAATTTTTGCTTGTTAAAGGTGCTCCCTCACCGGGAGCATTCGCGAGTAATGTAACGTTACAGATTTGAGCATTACATCAGTGAAGGAGGAGAACCGAGCATTACAATGCGCACCTTGTAATGATACAATGTGTAATATCTTGTTACAACTTGTAACATCAATAAATAATGTCGAATCTATAATGTTACATTACACGCGAATGCTCACCAGTCAGGGAGGTAGTATTGTAATGTAATGCACAAAGTCGAATCTTTAATGTTCCATTACACGCGAATGCTCGTCAGTCTGGGAGGTATTATTGTAATGTAATGCTCAAAGATGAATCTATAATGTTACATTACACATGAATGCTCCCGGTGAGGGAGCACCTTAACAGGCAAAGTGTATCAAACTTGGAAGTGTTAATAATGTAGTTAAAAAAAATACAAATGTAAAGAAATCTTGTTATTTTTATGTCCAACTATTTGTGTTCAGTCTGTAAATAAATCATTATGATTGAAAATGCAAGAACACATTTATCATAAAATATATTAACTGTCTTATTTTCTCTTAGAGATGTATTAAACAAATATGTCTTGAACTGTAGCACCATAACTTATTTATTTAAATACAGTTTTAATTTTCCTTTCTTAGTGTTATTTTTCACTATTCACATAGTAATTTTAAAAGCACAGTTATTACTTTAACATTAACACTATTTCCCAGCAATCGGTAGCACTGTTTTCTGGAAACATTTTTAGGGAAGTTATAATACTCTGGAAACGCCATCAGTCGCAACACTTCATTTGGTGTGAAGAATCTTAAATTGAGATCTTTGATTACATTTACATATTCTTCACTGCCTACTTCATATTTGCTTGCTTTCTCATAACACTGTTCAAGATCTTCCGGGGTCCTATTAGTAATAACTGACCCAGTCCCTTTAGCATAGTGTGAATATGCTTTGGTAAAACAGCAAGACCGTCTTGAATCTTCGTAGCAAATGTCAAGAATATTTGCTCGTTTTAGTATATCATGGTTCACCAAGAATGTGTCTGGGACATCCTTGTCAAGTATATTTTCTAGTGAAAATGGTTGCCCATAATCATTTGGAAGACTTTGCATCTGAAATTATAAAATGGATGTCAGATTAGTATGTTATTTGGTAAGTAATTTTTATATGTCTTAATATATTAAGGGATAATTTATTTAATTTAATTAAAAATAAACATACACAAAATATTGATGATAAAAATTTAAATAAAGATATGAAATAAATTTAATTTTAGTAGTGCAAGCTAATATAATGTACAAAATGATTCTTGGGCAAGTTGTTTTAATTAATTATGATGTAACAATAACTAAAACACCTCAATATTCATCATAATTTAAAAAGTCAGATTGTTAATAGAAAAGTTCTTACGATTTCAGTTTTTCTGTTAAAAGACCAATTTGCATTTCCTCGTCTTGCTATACAATAATAGCGCAACCTAGAATTGGGTATACCAACACTTGTTGGACTCAGAAGACATTCCTGATATTCAAATTTGCATTCTTCAAGCTTTTCTATAAACAACTTATGTACAGTAGAGCACTCGAACCCTTTAACATTTTCCATTAAAATGTATTCAATGCATTCTAAATCTGTCAATAGGTTTATTATGTAAAGAAATGAATTAGTTCTGCGATCATTGTCATCTAAATATTTTCCATTTCTAGTGAATGGCTGACATGGAGGCGACATCAATATTGTGTTTACATTTAATTTCTCTATCTCGATATATGTAAGCGTCTGGATATTCCTGGTCAGTAAATTAATTTGGGGGAAGTTATGGGTATATACTTCATTTGCTACAGTATTTATGTCAACTGCTGCTACAATTTCTCCATCTAATCCCGATTCTGTAAATAATAATGCCTAAATAATAACATTTACTTCAAGCATATTGTTACATCGTAATAACCTTTAAAATACAAATATTTATTACCATTCCATGCACAGTGCATGCCTCCTATCCCACTATAAAGTTCTAAAATTCGATGATGCATTGTTTTTTAATTAAATATAAATCATTTAACTTCATATACGAATACTGTAAGTGTAATTTTTCAACTCTATAAAGTTATAAACGTCAAGAAAACTGAGGCTGAAAGATGCAATAAAATTATAAAAATAAATTCGATTTCAAATTATTAATATTCATATTAGTAGACGTTTCACATTCACATGTGTAGCAACGTGCATTTATTTTATTAATTTTAATAATTGTGTCAATAAATTTTATGACAAATGACAATAATGAAATGACAAGTGACAAGAAGTTGACAATTGACAACATTGCTGTCAAACAAGTTGACAGAAACAAGAGCAGATTACATAGAGCTACAGAGTACTATAGACCAAGTATTCAAGTCACATCACATCACATCACTTCACTTCACAGCACAACACAACACGCTATTGTCACAAGTTTCACAACGCCAAGTGCCAACGCCTAGTTGCCTTTATAAATACAAAAATGTAGACAAAGAAACAAGGCTGACTCATGTGTATAAATAAGTTCATTTTATACTGCTCCGCAGTGGCGTAACAATAGGGTGGCAGGGCTGGCAAAATGCCACGGGCCCCCGACCCAAGAGGGCCCCGGCCCAAGAGGCCGCGAGTTCAAAAATATTTTTTTTACATTGTACCTGAGTATTTTATTTTATTTGAAAAGTATATTTTTATAAGTTCTGCTTAAAATCCAAAGTGAAACGAAACAACTAAAGACCTTAATACAATTTCAAGTTAATCGTTAAGCATTTCAACCAACCTAAACAAAAACATATTTTATCGAGCATTGGACATCATTATAAACCAACTGAAATCGCGTTTCCTTCCAATGAATCAAATTGTTTCATATTTCAGTGTTTTGCAGCCTTCCACTTTAAAAGTTTTAAATGACACTGATCTATTAAAAAAAGCTCTAGAATTTGTTGAGATATATAAAAAAGACATATCTGAATAATTTGCCAGAAAAATTCTCAGTTTTCGATCCACTTTCAGAGACGAAATAGAAAAATCTTCGTGTATTAGAGACCTTGCTGATTTATTAATAACTAGCTGACCCGGCGAACTTCGTATCGCCTGACAAACTTTTTTTTCTAAAATAACAGTAGCCTAAGTTACTCCTTGTTACATCAGCTATCTACCAGTGAAAGTCCCATCAAAATCGGTTCAGCCATTTCAGAGGTATATGTAACGTGTATACATCCAAAAGCACTTAGTAAAAAGCGGTTATTTTAATATTACAAACAGACACTCCAATTTTATTTATTTGTATAGAAGATGTATAGATGTATGTATAGATATATGTATAGATATAGATAAAAAATCATTATATGTCCTGCAGCTTTAATTCCTGAAGTATTCACTGCATTAATGTTATTTCTTACAATTCCTGTGACTACAACTGCTAGTGTTGAACGATCATTTTCAAAACTAAAATTGATGACTAAAAATGATCTATGGCCCGATCTTTAAACTTTGATGATGTTATAGACACTTTTGCGGAACAGAAAGCTCGAAAAAAAGATTTTTCTTAATAAATATCTTATTGAAATTAAATGGTTAATGCAGGTTTCCTCACGATGTTGTTCCTTTACCGAAAAGCTAGCGAATAGATGATGAATGCATTGAGTGAGGTATTATGTTCTATGGATGAATGAATGAATGTGAAGTCTCCAATACGCATTGGGCTAGCGTGGGGACTACAGACCATTCCCTCTCGCCTAAGAGAGAAGGCCTATGGCCATTAGTGGGACATATACAACGTGTAATTGAGTACGCTGATAATCAAAATTTTACTAACAAAAAATAACCGACTTCAAAGTTACTCAAAAATTACTAGTCAGATGTCGTTCAAATTTATGTGGGATTACATGACAAACACCTGCTTTTGTTTAAAAAAAGAATCATCGAAATCGGTTGGCGTGATATTGAGTTATTCGTCAAATTTATATGGGACCACATGACAGCCACCAGCTTTCGATTAAAAAAATAATCATCGAAATTGGTTCGCCCAGTCCAAAGTTCTGAGGTAACGAACATAAAAAGAATACATTCGAATTGAGAACCTCCTCCTTTTTTTGAAGTCGATTAAAAATCTCGAAGTTTATTAAAATTAAACTGAGTAGGTACAACGTGATGATTTTTGCTGACAGGGCCCCATCAAAATAATTTGCCACGGGCCCCAGATGGTATAGTTACGCCACTGCTGCTCCGTCCTGCGTGGGACTCGCGAATGTAAAATGCAAAGGAGGTTTAAAGCGCATGAAGCTCGCGCAGCGAAACCAGCATAGCGCCATCAGGCATCAGGTTACCGCGAGCGACAGACAGCGGCCCACTTTTGGATTTAATACTCTATGAATTTTTGGTTTGTATATATCTGTGGTTTGTTTGACTTATTTGATGATGACAATAATGTGACAGCTTAAAATGGGATGAGTGATGACATCAGACATGACAGATTATGTCAAACCAGTGTTGCCAATGAAAATTTTTGGAAGGCCGTGTACATTAGATAAAAAAGCCGTGTTTATATGGGAAAAGATCAAGTGTTTGCCGTAGCCATGCAATTACGCCATTATATACCATCGGTTCAGCGCTCGAACTAAAAAAAAGGGCATCTACAGTGAATCTGATGTCCACAAAACAAGGAATCACTTTTCATTAGCTTAAATTAACATCACATTTGCTTAGTGGCGCTGTTTTATGGGTTTTAACATTCGTAAAATGTTTCAAAACAAGTAAATAAAAAAAGACCGGAGGATTTGCGAAAAGCCGTAGAATTTGCTACGGTAATAGGGTTCCAGCCGTAGACCGTAGATTTTGTGATTTTTTGGCCCGAAAGCCGTAGAACACGGTAATTGCCGTAGCATTGGCAACACTGTGTCAAACGTATGAATCATGGTTGGCTCAACGTAAACGTAGTGATTAAGTACTCTGTGGGTTGGCTAATGGACAATGGTTTGCCCAAAGCAGGCGACCTGCGACACTCCGCGCATAGATTAATAACTCCGCGACAGTGCCGACAGTCGTTAGCTGTGGTCGTTAGTCGGCGGGACTCACTCCGCAGTGTATTGAAGTGAAGTTGAACTTTGAAGTCAGGTAGTGAACTGAACTGAGGGGTCTGATTGATATCATTGGTGTGATCATTGGATAGATGGCAAACCAAACGACCTGAATTTATTCTAGGCCTTTTACCGTAGTAAACCAGTAGTGTCGTTTTAATCGTTTGTTTTGCATGGCAAACCAAACGATCTGAATTTGTTCTAGGCCTTTACCGTACTACCAGTAGTGTCGTTTTAATCGTTTGTTTTGTAGATTTATTTTAGTTTAGTTATGGCGGAAACAAAGCTGGGTATCGATATGCTTAACGTCAAAGAACCTATGAGTGGCGAAAACGATTCAGAAGATCATATTTACTTGGAGGAAACGTTCTATATTCTTTCCAAAAAGAAGTCCGTGTTTCGGGTACGTCTAACGTCAAAAGGATTGTCGCTAACGAAGGAAACAGATGATACTTCTAAGGAACAAACTATTCTGCTTCGTGATATCGTCGGTAGCAAATGCATGCGTAGTAAAAGACGGCGTGCGGGAGGCGGCTCCTGCGTCTGCAGCTCGCTCGGCGGCCACCAGCAGCTTAAGGTAGTGGACGAAAACAGTGGCGACCTTGACGAGAACGATATCAGCGCGTATCTCTACATCTATGCCTACATCCTGAAGCGCAGCCGCCGCACGCTAAAGAGGGAGAGAACGACAATAACACTGCGTTTCAGGTCCTACGACAAGTACGAAGATAACAATAAAGAAGCTCAGAAGTGGAGGACGACAATAAAGTGTTTGTTGGCGCATCAGCCGATAACGTACGCGCCGGCCCAGAACGATAAGAAGCTGTTGATCCTGTTGAACCCGAAGTCGGGTCCGGGGAAGGCGCGGGAGTTGTTTCAGATGAAGGTGTCTCAGATCCTGCAGGAGGCGGAAGTGCCTTACGACTTGCACGTGACGAAGTACGCGCAGTTTGCGAGGGAGTTTGTTAGGACGAGGAACGTGTATGGTTGGCGCGGGATCGTGGCGGTGGGGGGCGACGGGGTGCTGTTCGAGGTGTTGAATGGCATGTTCGAGCGGCTGGACTGGCAGCAGGCGCTGGCCGAGGTGCCGCTCGCCATCCTGCCCTGCGGCTCCGGCAACGGCTTGGCCAGAACCATCAATCATCATTACAAGTAAGTTTGTTGTTTATTTTTGTCATTTTAACGGGTGGTACCTATGTTAAAGACTTATTTCAACATATTATTATGTGCCAAACTGGGGTAAGACTCTCTATCTAACCCCAAAATATTAATCTGACTTTCAGTTATCTATTTTGCAATAAATTATTAAATTAAGTAAAAGGCAAATGTTAACTTTATTTCAATTGATTAGAGATTGAACAGGTTGAAAAGCTGAACTGTAATTTTTGTTTATTGCAAAGTTATGCCCTAAAATTGTATTTAGGGTCTTTGGCTTTATACATCATAAAATAAATATTTATTCTACACAAATTGCTATGAATATAGATTACACACATTTATTTTCATGTTTTAATGGTCATGTGGTTAGCCTTGTACTATTTTGCTTAAAGCGGTTTACCTCAATAAGAAATGAAAATAATTTCATCAGTTGTGACATAATCCATTTTGTTACCATTATCCTTATTACATTCCATATTTTCGTCGATCTTAAAACTGCGTGTGTAATAAAATTATAATTTAAGAGCTTATCAAATGACCAACCACATAAATAGTCTTAAATGAAATCTTTTGTAATTTGTTTCACCTCCTACCCTCATATCATAGCCTTAATTCATTGGCCTTAATGTGAATCCACATTAAGTAAATTGGACAATATTTTATGACATGTAATAAATCACTATAACATCTGGTATTATCACAGTAATTAAATAATAAAACAAGAGGAATGTGATGATAATTCTGTGTACTTAGTTGTATAAGATTAAACAAATATGTATATACATATTGTAACTATTTAGTGTAAAAATTGTATTGTGATATGGACAAATATTTGTTGGCTATTTACATAAAATTTATATTACAATTTTATTCTATCATAATTTGTTGTTTCCGGTTTCTCACAAAGAGATGTAGATAAATATGCATGACTAAGTATAAAGCTTTGTTAGTAGGTAGGTAGGTTAGTAGGTACCTAATATTTAGTAAACAAAGGGAATGTTATTGTTATTTTTCTGAGCATGTGTTAATATTAACAAAAACAATGATGCAGCAAAAGGTAAATAAATAGAGCTTTGTCTTTGTCTTTGTCCTGCAATAATATTATGCCTAACTTAACTAGATAATGTACCTAGACAAACCAGACAAGTGCGAGTTGAACTCATGTGGACAGGGCTATGTACGTTGATTATTTACAATCAAGGGATTTCCCATTTTCTTTCAAAACCATAAACTCCTTATAAATGTTCCTATAATATTTAGGTAAAGAACTTTTTTCTCTTTTTTTAAATATTCTAGTAGTCTCAGTAGTTTCGGAGATAAGGGAGGAATGGTCAATTTTGGGCATCTTACTCATGTAATTTTAAAAATATCTATTGCAGAACTATAACAAAAATATATTTGAGATCTCTACACCAAGCTCTCTCATTTGACACACAATACAGTTTGCAAAATAGTTTTCGTTTTAATTTTTTTTTTGCAAAATTCTGTTGTTTACGTTATACTTTCGTCTTTCGGTCACGACCGGATCATTACAGGAACTGTTAAATTTAACTACCATTTATCATAATTATGTGATTTTATTTCAGTACTATTTTTTACATCATTATTGCCTATTAGTCCAGTGCCAATAGCTCTAAAAACGGTAAAAAATGGAAGAAAATTATATTAGAATGAAACCTATTGCAAAAGGAAGAGAATATAACGAGAATTTTAGGAAAAATAAATTACAGGCGATCTGAGGTCAGGAAGTGGGGGGGAGGGGAGGTTTAAGGGTAAAAAACGGTTTATCTCGATTTCCGGAAAAACTACAAGTCCTATAAAAAAAAGTTAAATAGCAAAGTTGTAGTTAATAAAAAGATCTACAACTTTTATGTTTACACTTTTTTACATAACCTCAAAATTTATGTGAAAAATTCAAAAAAACACGTTTTTGGTTTTTTATTTTTATCTTTTACAAAAAAAAAATCCACGAAATTTGGTGAAAACTTGCCTTTGTATGTCTTTAACATACTGTAATTTTTTTGATTCAAAAATATTTTTTTTTTTCACCTTATTTTGACGTTATATCAAAAAAGCACCCTTATTTTCAGTCAAAAAATCTCACGTCACAATATCAGATTTTTTTAAAAAGTTGGTGGTCTCTTTGTTCGTTGGAATCTCTACTTTCTAATGGTATATAAAAAACTATACACTACTATGGTAAATGTTCTCAGAAAATGCAATGAAACGACAACTATTTTCGCAAAAAAAAATCGGATTCCATTGATTGCATTAAGAGATTGCAAAAAACATGCGAAAATAGTTGTAGTTCAAAAATTATCGGCACTGGTCTATATTTGTTACTCTGTATTCTGAATTTGACAGAAGTCTGCAATATTTTTTAATTTTTTTTCATACTATAGCTATTTTTAATTACCCATTATCGTAGTATTACAGGATAAATCTGGGACATAATGTAAAATGTAATATGTAAAGATGGCCAGATATGTAATATATAAAGCTAGAGTAATACCACAGAAGAAATAATAGTACTTATAAATAAGTACTGTAATTAAGTTACAAGAAATAAACAATGTAATTTTCATATTGATTAAATAAATTAAATAAATGAATCTAGATAGACTGATAAACGAAATACAAACTGCTGACAGAGAAATCAGCGTTCTTTGTTACCTCCAACAACCAAGGTCTATAAAACAGCCATAATTGAAAATTATTATCTAATTACATCGGTGACTATGAGCACTTTATATCTGTCTGAAACATGGTCTTCGCAATCCCATATTGTAAACTGAAAATCATTTAGTTTTATTTTACCACTTAGGCTTTTTTTCGTCGTGATAAATAATGTACACACTATACATACAGCCATGCCAAATTACAGCTTTCTAATACAGTTCGACCTACTAAGGGTCTCTGAGATAAGACAGGAGAAGGAGAGATAGAACTCTTAACAACAACTGGATTAAGCTATGAGCAAGTTCAGAAACTAGTCACTGGTTTCTGAAGTAATAAAACAGCTTTTCTTTTTCGCCTTCGAGCAACGTAAGACTTCGTTAAAATGGCTTGTCGTTAAAGGTTTACGCTTTACGCCATATCCTTGCTTCTTGCAAATGTTGGGTGGCGAAAAACACAGTTTCTCCAAATAAAAAGTCTTTGTGAGAGTTACCGTAATAATTTATTGTTATGGTTTTCCTTCCCTGTCTTTGTGTGTAACTTATTCATATGACCTAGTCCTTAATTAATAAAGTATCAGTGGCTTAGTTAATCTGTAACTAATCGAGTATTTAATTGCCCTTGATTTATATTACGAAAGTGGAACAATAGTTAATAACTAGTTCTTTTGAAATTGTAACGGCCGTCCAAAGTTCGATGTGATTGTCATTGCATTGTACGGATCTGTGTTCAAAGTTCAATAACCATCTGTTTTTATCATCACAATCTATTTCATAAATGATATAAATACTAATTCCACATATGTTACTATAATTAGTTGCACTCAGTCTATATTTAATCACGACACTTTAGCGCAATTATCAAAAATGAGACATATCTGACTTAGAATTCTGCAGCGAAACCCGCAATGTTCCATGATTTTCATCTACGAGTGGTATTGACGTTTCCAGGTGAAGATTCAACCGCAATCTTCAAAGGCCTTGACCTATGAAATTAGAACTTGTACGTAGTAGTTTTTTTCTTTTTTTAAATCATAGGGGATCAAGTTATAACTTCGTTAATTTGAAATATGCTACCGTCCGTGTATGCGACAAAGTCTATTTCACACACATTGTAAACTTTTAGTACTTTTATCTCCTGTCTTCCACAAAATTAGGGGCTAAAATAATTGAATTCCCAATCTGGACATAAAAAAACTGATTTGCCCCTCCCCTTCTAGGCCAAAAGCTAGTAAGCCCATGCATTTGATGATTAGTAGCAGGTAGGTTACATTTATACGCCACCACGTTGCATTTAAGATTTGTAAAGGACCATAGGACTTTATGCCATCCGGAGGCGTCCTATTTTTCAAGGTTGCTGTCTTGTCATGGACGGCTCTTATAGTTTTTATTCTTTAATTTACCTACATAAAAATATGTACCTACATATATATTCATGCCAAATTATAGCTTTCTAGCATTAAGGGTCTAGTTCGCAAGTCAATATTACGTCGCGACTTACCATCTAGTGAGATTATTTAAGCAATTACTTATTAGACTTATTAAGTAAAGATAACAAACTTATACGCCAATATGACTACTAAGAAAAAAGATCCATTAGTAGACGTTAGTATGTAATACATAATTGTGTATTTTAAATTATGATTGCCGTAAAATGTAAATTAGATAATATTATACTGTTTTGAATTTTAGCGGTGTATGCTCTTTAGTAAACAAAGAAATGAAAAGCAAATGCATATTTCCCTAAGCGTAGCATATTACTGAAGTTGGCAACCAAATCACAATGCCTTTTGTGATTGCTAGCTTCAAGTATTCCGACATTCCGAGACTCGAGAGGCAGCTTGTTCAATTCTTTCAAAGAGGATTGATTTCAGTTTCAGAAAATTTAGTTCGTTAATACTCTGTTACTTAACTTTTTATATACCTACCTAGCTGACAAACGAAGTAACTTACCTGATGGTAAATGACCACCGTCAAACATGGACATCAGTAACTTCAATGACTTTACTGGTGCCTGGGTGACCAAGAAAAACGAGAGAGGAAGAAAGAAATGTCTTCCAAGCTCCCAGCCGGAAAAGGACGAGACGTATGGCGGCTGAATCAAGTAATTCGTAGTGAGTCAGGCTAGCTTACTAGTACTACTTACTACTACTAGCTTACTACTAGCTTAGTAGTACTTAGTACTAACCACCAAGCGAGCTGGCTTCTGTGGCCTCCAGACGACACCTTACTAGACCTAATACGGCTTTTGTTGATGGATTGAAGATTAACATATTACCACAATTGTTTTTCACGTTTTTACTTATCTAATAATCCTTGATTCTTGAACCATTATAGAAGTCACGCTCCGTGGAATAACGATTACTTAAATGAGACAATCAAAGTTAAAAAAAGTATATACGCGTCGAATTGAGAACCTCCTCCTTTTTTTTTCGTCGGTTAAAAAGTATCCGGCTTCACTAAACAACCTGTGTAGATAAAACTGAAGTAACACGAGTTGTACAGTACATTGTACTTATTCTAGTTGATGTAGAGTGTTAGCTAGAAAATTATAAAAGAGGAAAGAAAATTTTGCTAGGTTTGAAAAGTTCTGTAAAATGTATTATTACATTTAGTAGCAATTGCTACTAGGTGAACAAAGTCGATGAGAAATTGAATACCCCAGATTTGTTTTGGCACACTCGCTAGCATGTTTTTGCTATCCTAGTACTGACTGCAAGAAACGAAAATATCTGGCTTGCTTTCTATAAGAGAGAGAGAGAGAGAGACAGACAGACAGAGAAACATGCGCACGCCGCACGCCTTGTAAAGACGCCGCACGAGTTGTAACGACGGCAAAAAGTGTCGTTACAACTTTTCGTTCCAAAATTTTCCGCCTAGCCCCCTTTCGCAACGCGCGATAAGGAACTTGGTTCCAATAAATAAAAAAGGTATTTTACTATTATTACTGCTTATTTAAATCATGCTATTGGAAATGCATAGCCAATTATTATGCTTAGGTAGTTACTCGTGGTATGGTCGTCATCCAGGAAGAATGACAAGTTCCTGATTTAATTAATTAAATCAACTCGGTGATCTAGCTGCGTTTGATTCGAGCCGCGTGTTTTATTTTTATTTTCTTGCAAGGCAGTATTGGTGGGTTTTATAAATGACTTTTTTGTCATAACATATTGTTGTTGGACAGGTGTGGCTAAAGATACCTTTGTGGATCACATCACTCATCTTTCAAGGTTCCAATCGCTGTTAAGGTATATAGAAGGAATTTTCCTATTTAGTTCAAGGCTCAATTACATACTGAACTGTTATCTAATTGGTTAATTATTAGGGCTAATTGTTTTAAAAACTTCGTAAAATGCAAAGATTCTTAATTGCTTCCAAACCTCTGTTTGTAAGTATAGTTATGATTATAAAGGTGTTATAATTATGTTCTAACTAAGGTAATAGGTTCTAAGAGGGCCAATTTAGTTAACGTAGATAGACTAGTTATAATAGTACATACCTAAATAGTTAACTCGACGTTACAATGTATGTATGTACATTATGTCATTGAATACTAAACATGTTAACATTTTACTCGTGATAAGATAGAAAACACGTAAAATCCTCATGTCAATTTTAATGCGTGCAATTCTCAGTGCTTTTGCCTCACTGCTTGTGGTTTATATCGCTGTTATTGTTTTGACAAGTCTTGGATTACAAATAGACTGATGAATACAAATGAATTAGTGTCGATAGTAGACATATATTCAACATTACGCAAAATCTCTTCGGTTGTTTTAAATATTCTTATACACAGTAACACAGGTTTATATTTTATGTTCATAATAACATATTTATACGTATACTTAATATAAACATAGGTAGGTACTATACATATAAAAATAATTTTATTTCAACTGTTTAATTAACGGCCGAGTGCTACACTTGCTACATGGTAACATGCATGAGTGTCTCCAATTATAAATTTAAATTTAAGAGGTACCTAGTACCTACGCTGCTCTGCGCTATGGGACGAAAAATATAAAAAAAATATTTATTCTCTTATCAGAAACTAAATCCGACCTGTTTTAGCAGTTCTTAGGCGATTTTGACACGAATTTTTTTATTAAAATTAAATTTACAATGTTTGAAAGAAAACACAAAAATCTATTATTTCCTTTGGTACGACACTTCTTCATCTATTCTCCATGCACTTAATTTACTTTGAGTGAAAAAAATTAAATGTGTTTTTTAATATATCTATACTATATACTATATTACTATATAATATATAAAGAGGAAAGATTTGATTTTTTGTTTGCATTGAATAGGCTCCGAAACTACTGAACCGATTTGAAAAATTCTTTCACTGTTAGAAAGCTACACTATTCCCGGCGAACATAGGCTATATTTAAAAAAAATTAGGGATCCTTAATAAAACTCCAATAATGTAACCCAAGGTGTAAAAAAATAGGAAAACCGAAGCAAAGCGAGGGCGGTTACTCGTCTATTATAATTTTGTGCACTTGGTTTTAGATGTGTATCAGTGATCCTATATGTGATATTTTTTAATGTCGCTCATTTTGTATTTTGTATTGACCATCATGACTATGTCATGATATCATGAAATGAACTCATGATCAATGGCCAGTAATTTGTACTATCGTCTTGTGGTTTATGCCGATAACGACGTGAAACTATTATTGGGCTGCAATCTGCAGGTTTGCGAACAATGATTGGTTTTGCGTTTTTATGAGCGACGCGAATCTGCTGATCGATTTGGCCATAACACTATTCGATAGTTGATAAACTTTAAACATGAATAATACAGTGCTTGATTATGTATTTAAACTCGTAGATATGATACCTAATACTTAAATTGTTAAGCATGTACGGACTGACTGAAGCAGTCGTGTGTGATGGGTTGATTTTTTTAAACATTCAATTTTCAATTTCTTATTCAAATTTTAGGATGCCATACAACATATTAAAAACTACAACAGGCAGGTTAGAAAAGAATTGGAAATGAGAACGGTACATTTTTGCGCATTTTAGGTACCTAGGTACATACTGAACGTTTTAAATCATAACTTGTTATTTTAAACTGCCATTTTAAACGAAAACCTTGGTTTCAACAACAGATGACTTTCAAATTATAATGTGCATACGAGCCAGATTTTACGTCAAATATGTATTAAATAAAGCTTAAAACAGCGCGAATTTAACCACTTTTAAGGGTTCCGAAGTAAAATTGGAACATAGTTTCGTCATGTCCGTCCGTCCGTCTGTCCGTCCGAAGCAAAACGCCGAGAACCTCATTGCTAGAAAGCTGTAATTTGGCATGGATATACATATTTATTAAAACTCCTGAATCGTAGAATAAAATAGAGAAAAACATTTTTTTTCAGGGTACCCCCCAGGTAACGTGAGGATGAATTTTTTTCGTCGCTTACCCTATAGTGTGGGGTATCGTTGAAAAAGTCTTCCAAAAATAGTATGGGTCTTCTAAGACCATTAGGGGTCCGTTTGTGAAATATTTGGCTTTAAAATGCAAATTTTGGTTACAGTCAAGTGCCCCCCCTCTGCTGACTAAACGGTTGAAGTTGGACAAGTGAAAAATTGTCAAAATTAGGTTATATGATGAATATACAAGGAAAACTATCACGGCTATGTTAGTATAAGCAGTAAATGAGTAATAGTCGATAAAACTACTTCGGAACCCTACATTGCGCGTTGCCTGACACGTAGGTACTTGTCCGGTTTTTTCGAATGAATAGTTGATGTTGGCCATAAGGGAACGTTCCCAAACCACGTGACCCATTTTTTTAGCATTTTTTACCCCCCTCCCCCCCCTCGGTGACCAACCGTGGTATATGAGAAGACCCCCCCCCCTCCCCCCTAGTTTTCACGTGACAAAATTTTTTTTGCAGACAGTTAAAAATATAAATGAATTATCTATTGCAGAACTATAATAAAATAAACTTGACAATAGGGTTTCGTCCGTTGATTATGTATTTACCGTTATTTTCCTATTTTATTTATTTTTGCCGTTTTTTAAGACCATTGACTTATTTTTCCTGTAATATTTAAGTAAAGAACTCTGTTTTTTTTTTAATTCAAGCGTCAGTAGTTTCGGAGATAAGGATAGTCAATTTTTGGCTTTAATTTTCATTCGTTCTTGAATAATTTTAAAACTTTCCATTGTAGAACTATAACCTTAAATATACTATTTGAGATCCTGACAACAAGCCCTTTTTCCCAATTTAAAAAAAGGAGGAGGTATTCAATTCGACTGTTTTTTAATGTTTGTCACCTCAGAACTTTCGACTGGGTGAACTGATTTTGATGATTCTTTTTTTAGTCGAAAGCTGGTGCTTGTCGTGCTTGTCATGTGGCCCCACATAAATATAAGCGGGATCTGACAAGTAGTTTTTGAGTTATTTTGAAGTCTTATAAACGTTATTTTGAAGTCTTATAAATCGATGAACACTGGCTGCACGCACGAAAAAGTGTCACGTTCCGCCTGAGCCTGAGCGTGCAAGCGAGAGCGCAGAACAAGCGATAGAGAGACACGATCGGCCCAAGCGTTGGCTTGTGACACATTTATCTCTCTTCTCGCGCAAAAAAAATTGTAATTTTCAATTAACTCCTTCTTAGTATTATACAAAATAATGATAATTCAATGATAATATTTCAATTCAATTCATAAAAGTATGCAATTTTTCATCAATGTTTCTTTACGACGTTATCACGGAAAACTATCGTCCGAAAACCGACTTTACAGACAATTTTTTTTTCAAAATTCAGTTGTTTACTTTATATACCTTCGTCTTTGGGTCACAAAAAGTACATGAGTACCAAATTACAACTCATTTGGACCAGTAGTTTCGAAGTAAATTGGCTGTGAACGGCGGTCGCCCAGACGCACGAGTGATCCTATAACGGTTCGATTTTTGATTTTTTTCGTGGCGGAACCCTAATAATCAAAATTTTACTAACAAAAAATAACCGACTTCAAAGTTACTCAAAAACTTTTAGTCAGATCTCGTTCAAATTTATGTGCAACCACATGACAAGCACCAGCTTTCGATTAAAAAAAGAATCATTGAAATCAGTTGGCGTCATATTGAGTTATTCGTCCGTTTGTCGCGCACATACTTAATAAAAATTTAAGACTTTGGTAATGGTTTTCTCATGGATGCCATTGTCAGATCTCAATAAAATTTATGTGGAACCACATGACAGGCACCAGCTTTCGATTAAAAAAAATCATCAAGATCGGTTCACCCAGTCCAAAGTTCTGACTTCTGAGGTAACAAATATAAAAAAACAGTCGAATTGAGAACCTCCTTTTTTGAAGTCGGTTAAAAAAACTGTTTTATAAACTGTATCGTGTCGTGTCACTTGTGGCATGTCAAATGAAAGGGCTTGTTGTAAGGATCGCAAATATATTTTATTATTTGATAATTTTAAAATTATTCAAGAAGAAGGTAGCCGAGCGTTATGGTCTGTGATCAAAGCCATTCAAGGCAATTTCTGTGCATCGTCATCGTCGCCAGAATCGCGATACCTTGAAAGTGCGGTGCCAGCTCAAAACTCGCGTTTTTTGGATTTTCTCTGACAGTTTCATTCTCAGCCCTATGGCGTTTTGGAACAATGTAGAACAAACCTAGAACAACCTTCAAAATGTTTGTAACTTCAAAGTGTGGCGCCAACTTCCTGATGGTGAGTAAGTATAGCTCGAGAAAGTGGGAGATTCCCTTAGTGGATACTGACCACGTGACAAAAACCTAAACCCCCTCCCTCCCCCCTGTGACCAAGCGTGGTGTTTTGCAGACCCCCCTCCCCCCCCTAAATGTGTCACGTGGTTTGGGAACGTTCCCTAATGGCCTTTATAGCTTCACGCAGACAGATTTGCGAGCCTGGAGAGACTCCGAAATTAACCACTAGTGCCCCACACATGAAGTTTTAAAGGGTAATTAAATTTTTGTACAAGTATAATTATCGTGCATTTCGTTTATTTGCATATCTTCTAAAGAGTAATAATATGGCTTATATGTATAAGTAGTTAGTATACTTATTGTTAATTATAATACAATACATACATCAACATTGTTTAAATTATTATTTTTCGAGATGAACAATGATATTCAATTACTTAGATGGATATGATGTGATGATTTTTCAGTTTTCTCATGGCTAATACCTACACTTAAGTTTCTTAATTACCCTGTTTACGATGTTCACACAATATTAAAGTGCCTCAAACAACCTGATTAATTGCTTAGGAACAGTGCATTGACTTTTTGTTGTTGAAGGACATTTTGCACCTTTGGTGGAACAAGGGCTCAACTGCACTTTTGTAATTTTACAGCAGAGCCATTTTAAAATTTTTTTTTGCATTCTGAGTCGTATTGTTCGTCTTTGTATTGCTTCAAAGTGTTTGTTCTTTGCATGAGATACGACCCATTTATTTGTGAATATGGCCATGTACTTTGCAGGTGTCAAATATTTTTTTGTTTAATTTTTGTCATTTTACGATTTTTTGTAAGATGTGCCCTTGTACCACCAAAGGTGCGATTTATTGAATTAAATAAATAAATTTATTTATACCCTAGAATTCTTTAGACAAAAATACAAAAATCTTTATTTGTCTATTGCCGTTACATATCAATATTATTTATATATATTTTATCTATATATATTTTATCTATTCCTTATCCCGGTCGGGAATCGGTTGTAGTTTTACAAGTTGTAACTCCGGTCCGGTGTTATCAAACAGATTGTCATGTGATGTACCTATCAATAAAATTATGTCAGTTATATAATTAAATAATTATAGCAGTTGTGTTTATTAAGTATTTACGCCCCAACTCATAGTCACTAACGGTTACTTAAATCACTCCCTAGTACCGAATTTATATGGTGATTCTTTACTACAGAGCGATTTATGTAACCGTTAGTGTCTCTGAATTGGGGCGTTAATGTGTAAAGCGTACATAAAATTATTAACATATTGTTATCTCTTGTTTCAGTGAACCGTACATTCCACACAATCTGACAGGTCTAACGATGGGATTAGCGAGAGGCAAAACTACGCCGATTGATGTGGTTCGCGTTGAAACTAAAACTAAAGTAAGGAATTTATTCTTTATCACAATTCATAACTGTCTCACTGAGGGTCTCCAGTCTTCTCTCACTATGGACAGTACTGTTCATAGTTCATCATGCTGATAAAGTGCGGAATGGCTCTTCACACACCTTTGAGAACATAGTGAAGAAACTCAGGTTTTCTAAATGTATTTTTTCACTGTAGCAAAGTGCTCATTAATTTCTAACGCACATATAATTTGAGAAAAAGGTACCTGCAGGATTCGAACTTGAGACTCACAAGTGGGAGAGACTGGCATTCAAACCACTGTTTCAACATTTTACTTTGAATTAGGAGTAGTAATAATTAATTATTAGTTTCAATCAAGGAAAAAAAAACCACAAAACAATTTGTCAAAAATGTTTCTTGTTATCTGATTAACATTATGATATCGCGTTAAAAATGTTAAAATAGATAAATTAGGCTTGCCACATAATCCATATAACGCAATATCATTTCACCTTCAGCTGAGATTATGTTACACTATTCAATTGACTACGTCCGTCATAACAAACGACAGGCGACTAGTGCGGAAGGAATTATCCACGTTGCTCATCTCATCACATCCCTAATCTACGCGATTATCAAATGAATAAACGCATATCCATTTCCATAGATCGGATCTACTTATTTCATCTATTACTTCAGCTATTAACATGATCTTAACCTTTAATCGTAAATCGTCTCTTGTTTCAGATCATGTTTTCTTTTCTGTCTATCGGCTGGGGCTTTCTCTCTGACATCGATATAGAAAGCGAACGGCTGCGAGCCATAGGAGGCCAGCGTTTCACGCTATATGCGCTGGCTAGGCTGGTCGGACTGAGAAAGTACAAGGGTGTTGTCAGCTACTCGAGAATAAAGGATGTCAGCAATTTGCCAAAACCAAAACATCCGACAACTCTCAGTCACAGCATTAGTCAGGACGGCGCGCTGGACTCCCCCGACGCGGAAGCGTTCATCGACTGCGACGACCATTCAGACGTGTTCACTAACGCCGTCAACGGTAAACGACATCAGAGGGTGGATTCCTGGTACTCCGTTAACTCGAGACGAAGTGCCTTTTACAGCACGCGAGGGTCGGAATACCACAGCGTGAACAGCGGCGGGTCTGAGATGCGGTCCCCGACTCACGCCTTCATGCACGGGCCCGCCTCGCACTTGCCCTCCCTAATGTCCACTCTGCCCTCCCACTGGACTCAGGAGGAAGGCGAATTCGTTATGGTACATGTTGCCTACCAAGCCTACATAGGTGAAGACCTATTCTTTGCGCCACGTTCCCAACTCTCAGACGGAGTGATGTGGATGCTCATCATCAAGGCTGGCATCTCCAGATCTCAACTGCTATCGTTCCTCCTGGGAATGAACGAGGGCAACCACTCGGATATCGATAGCGAATATATCAAAATGTTTCCTGTTAGTGCATTTAGATTAGTACCCGAGAACAACACCAACGGCTACATCACCGTTGACGGCGAGCTGGTCGAGTATGGTCCCATCCAAGCCGAAATATTCCCCAACATAGTTAATCTCATTGTGCCGGATACTAAATAACGTTAGCACACGTTTACACGGTGATATACTGAACTGACTGATTAAGTTACGTGGAACTTAGCCGAGCCTGCAACAGAAGAAAGCGAATCATAAAATAAAGCAACAAAGTTGGCTATAAATTATGGTTGTGCGACAGGTTTTAAAAATGAAAATATTATATCATTCCGAAAAGGCAAAATTGGATTCTCTATTCCATTCCAGTTGTGATTTATTTGTAAAAATTTTATATTGTGATAATATTTTTAAGTGAACTAATTATTTAAAATGTATCTATTTATTAGCTAGTCAGTTGTCGAGCGGAACGAATACAAGTGCCAAATACTCGACTCTAAAGTGATTCAGCATATTATTGTTGTCGGTTGTTAATGCCATTGAATAGTTCAAGAGATGTGTTATTTATGATAATATAGTGTGTGGTTATAAATTGCTCAAAGAGGCAACCGTTAGCATGTGGGTTGTTGCTTTGTGGTTTAGCTAATTTTATGTTTATTGTGCTGCATGAGGTATATTTACTGAGGTTATGGTAGCTTGAAGCAGTTTTACCAGCACAAAACTGTTATAGACGTAAGCGCTCTTTCTTACATTATGTCAAATTGATACACTCGATATCTACTTACTTATTCTATTTTTTATACTTTCATAAGAATGCCTATTACATAAGCAGCATATAGAATACCTACAAGGATGTTTAAGAGTTCCTGGCAATGTTATTGTTATGTAAATAATTAAAATTAACAACTTGCTTTAACATTACCATCTGTTTTGTTTATGTGGGAATTAGCTTCACTGGGCATAAGACTAGTTTAGTAGTTGGGGATAATTAATTTTACTTAATTATGCAGTATTAATATAATGTATAAATAAATAATTTAAAATTCTGTGATAACAAGATTTATGCCATACTATTTGACTATTTGGCACAATACAACTCAAGAGTACCTATAAAAACTAATGAATACTAGTAGATTCTTTTGTGCGTTTGATGAATTATGTTATTAATATATTATTTCGTGTAGCATGGATTGATTTTGGTAGTTATTGATATTGTAAATATAGAAAGTGAGTTAAGTGCAATGCAATGTGAAATTTCATCACAAATTATGGCCATGTTGACCCATCACAAATTCTATATAGATTTAAAATGTTTTAATTATTAATAGTTTATTTTTATTAGTTCTACTTTGAAACAAGGGCACAATTATTGATGCAGCCATTAAAAGCACAATACATATAGGTTTTTATTTGTACAATTTTTTTATGTGTACATTCCATAATTTTTTTAATTAAGGAATTTTAAGTGAATGTCAAGGAAATATTTTACCAAATGTAATGAAATTTTATAAATGGAATTTAATTACATTCCATGTCAAATGGCAACAATAAATGGATGTTAAGTAAATTGTTATCAATAAATAAAATTATTAATATGGATTTCCTTTTATTACTTCTACATTTGCTAATAGAGTAGCCAAAGTAACATTTCTATTCATATACCTAATTACCAAATACTAAGCATTAGGCATATTTTTTAAAATGAAAAGCCAAATAACAATCAATATTTTATTAATGACTTACAGAAAATGGTATAATTATACTGATATCTATGATCTATTACAGTAATTAATTTCATGATCAAATACAACCTAGATATTAAAAAGTACACATTTTATTGGTCATCAACACCTGTTTTATTGTAATAATAAATTTTAATATACAATACTTATTATCATAATAAGTATGATATTTGTCAGAAATATAATTTTAATAAGGTCATTTTTTGGCAAAAAAATTATAACAATTTCTAATAAAGTGTTTTTTTTAACAATTTAATCCACTAATAATGAAAAATTTACCTTTTTAATAATTTGACTTATGATAGTTTATCTCTGGCATACAGATTTTTTGTATTTAATAATAATAATTTCTGGGTAAATCTAGCTCATTTAAAATTTAAAGGTTTGTGAAATTATAATCCAGTTCTTTCACATGTATTATAATTATAAAAGCAAAATTATCCATACTTTCTAAACTAGTTACGGGTATAGAATTTTACCTACTAAATTAAAATGTATACCTATTTTCAATCTACAATTTTTTCAATAAAAGGATATGTTTAAAAATGTTAGTGCAGAACTGCTATAAGATCGAAGATTTATTTTTTTAAATGTGGAAAATGAGACTGGAAAGTTATGATCTGTTTCACAATGCTTGTCTATATTTAGGGGTGTTTGGTTTGTTTTAATTTTCAACCTCCGATGCAAAAAGAGGTGTTTGTGTTACGCTTTTTGTCAGTATGTCTGTGGCATCATAGCATCTTAGGGAAAGGATCGATTTTAATGCATTTAAGTGATTGAGGCTTGGGGTTTTTGATAACTCAATGATAAAGCTTTGAGTCAATGTCATAGAAAGAATGAACTGTTGTGTAGAAGTGATTGCTGCTCTTTTAGAGTTCCTTTTTGCCTAATCAGGACCACTCATAGCAAAATTTTGTTCCAGCAATAATATAGTTTGGCTGTCAGAATATATATGTAAAACCAATTTCAAACAAAATCTATACAAGGCTACTTGCTAATGAAAGACCTTATACCATTTGAAAACCTATGTACAGGTTTCTCAAAGTACTAATAATATATAAGACCTATAACATATTTATGCCTAGTGTAATGCATTTTTTCAAATGACTATTACAAAGAAAATAAAAATAACCACAAAAGTGCACCTACAGAAATGTAACTTATAACATAATGAAATTGCATGAAATAATGCAATATTTCAGTTGTTTTTATATTTAAAAATTACAATTAAGTAATCTTAAAACAAATTATATGCATTAATAGACATAGATTTACCCTATCACAAAAGTAAATTCATTTATTATGGCAGGACCAAACTGGATATTCTTAACGATAACTTTCCTTAACTCCTATTTTATCTTGTGAGCTCAATCGGCAGTTTTAACGAGAACAGTCTTAGTGTTTGTATAACTTAGAAAATATGTTTATCTAAGTTTGAGTGAATCAAGACTGTCAAGCAAATTCTGCACTTCGGAATCCACCTGCTCACGAGTGCTGACCCGCTCCAGTCTCTCCCGGACCGACTCCAGCTCCCCGGCATCAGCTTTCTGTATCTTCATATACTTCAACATCATTTCAACAACTAAACAAATTTCTCCTATAAGCTGCTTTGTTTCCTCAAAATGCCCCGCTCCACTGGGACGCATTTGTATTAATTTCAGCTTACTCTGAGCAAGCTGTATTGGGTTACGACCATTCTTGTCATGAGAACTGACATCAGTGCCGGCATCAAGGAGTTCTATAACAACTGGGATGTTGTTAGTGCAAGCAGCAAGGTGAAGAGGAGTATTTCCAAGAGTATCCTTTATATTCGGGTTAGCACCGTATCTTAGTAGCGACCGCACCACGTCCACGTAGCCACGGCAAGACGCCAGATGCAATGGACTTCTCTTATGCTCATCTGAGCTGTTAGGATCAGCACCTGACAACAAAAGCTTCTCTACGAGCTCATTATTATTTGTGGACGCAGCAAATCGAAGCTTTTTGTTCCTAGACGAGCAAATTGTTCCTCCATATCTGTACTTCAAACGACAGTGTCTGGCTTTCGTAGAGCATTTTATTTTTCCTATATGATCGTGAGGTTCGCCTAAAAAATCAATCGGCATCGGTTGTCCAGCTTGATTTATTGGAATTGCAGGTGGATTAAATTCAAACATGCACTGAGAGTGGTCGAAAACCGGATTATCGCTGCTTTCGTTACTTGTGTCTACACCAGAATCTGCCATGTTTAGATGTGATATAACAGTTACACTGGCATATCTAAAGGAAATAGAGCGTGGAAAATCACACAGTTACGTTAAAAGTTAGAACTCTGTTTTCGTCAAAACTTTCACCACAAAACACACAGGGGAGAATTACCAATTTAACATTTACGACCACGAACGAAACGAATCCATCAAACAAACTTGTCTTTATTTGATTTGATGTATGTCAATGTCAACTTAATTGTCATTGATCAATCAGTGAAATCATAGACTTTTATTTTTCCAAAATTACAGCTTGGCACTAGAACGCTCAGCCAAGCCCAAGAACTTTTTATATGAATATGGAGACCAAAATTCGAAGAGGTACTTGAAGACGGATCACGTAACCTAAGCCAATTAAACAGGGCAAACAAAAACGAGTAAGTTTACATTTAACTAGGGTTACGCAAAATTTCAAAAGTATCGATACTTTACTCGATACCAGTATCGTATCAAAAGTATCGATACCTCCAAGTGCTTCAGCGTTTAATTCTGTGGTTTAATTTAACTTAATTATTCTCGAATACCGTAGGTAAAATAGAAATAGGTCTGTAATTATTAATGTTTGTTTTGTCCCCAGATTTAAAACTCGGTATGATCTTTCTGTACTTCATTAGATCTAGCAAAGTATCTAGATTTACACATTTATTTACCAACCTAGCTAATTAACGGACTATCACATCTTTTATATTATTTATAAATTTTAACAGACATTCCCCGCAAAATTTCAAATTCACATGCCCCGCCCCCCTTTAACAGAGGTAATTTTATTTCCATTAACTAATAATTCATATTTAGAATTGCGTAATTTATTACTACCAATCTCGTTACCAATAATACTCTAGTTAGTGGTTTTACCTTGACATTTTTTATCTTCAAATGCAACTTAAAGACATAGCTATAATACACACGGCTTTAATTATTTTTTGAATAACATTAAATTTTTGTCATTCCCATTAACAAAAAATCATTACCGTTAAATAAAAGTCATTACCAGGCTGCTAGATATCATTGTCCCCGCACGAGTAAGCAGTGACATGCGCGTTACCCGTCCCGCACCTCCTCCCGCGAAGGTGTCGCCTTGCATGGTTACGTCTACGCCTCAACGTAACTATGCCGCAGCTGCAACCCGTCAGCAACCCGAAATTCGGGTACAGAAGAGGACAGAGAGGGAAAGCGGAGTCTCCCGCAACGAACCCCCTCGTAGTGCGGTGCCCATCGGCTAGCCGGACAAAGATGGCTTCATTAAAGTAGAGAAGAAGAAGAGGAAGCCTCTTTGTCGTAACCAATGTGGTACTGCATCGACAGGACAGAACCATCTCCTGCGTCCCGCTGTTCCAGTGACCTACATTTACGTCTCCCGTCTCCACTACACCACGAAGGTCTCCGATGTCGTGGAGTATTTGGAGAAGAAGACCAAGTGCCGGGTGCTGGTTGAGAAGTTGGACTCGCGCAACGCAGTCAACTTTAACTCGTTTGTTGTGCGTGTTCCAACCGACCTCCTGTCGGACTTCATGAAGGAGGAGCTGTGGCCAAAGGGGGTCGTCTTCCGAAAATTCCGGGGACGTCGACGACCACCGGGAGTCACCGGAAGCGCGTCTCACTACGCGAACAAGTGAATTAGTTTTTAAGTATATTGTTGTATGTATGTTAGTCTGTAAGGTATTTATGTTATGGGCCGCGTTGCCTGAAATAAAGGTTATATTATTATTATTATTATTTTATTATTATTACCATTTCTTCTAAATTTTTTTACGAGCCAATAACTTTTGATATGCTTAGCGAATTTTGAGGACTTTTGTAGGCTTAGAAAGGATATTTTATGTGCTAATTTTTTTCCTGGTTTTGCACGCATTTCCACATACTTTTAAAAAAAACCAACAAAATGATACAAAAACGCGAATTCACCCTGTGGTGCTCGTGACGTGACGTGACGTGATTCATGTGATCCGTCCCATCCCATAGGTATGAAATAAAATACATATGATAATCTAGGAGAGACTTAAACAGTCTGTGAATAGAACCGTGACATTTTATTTTGACATTGACAGGTCAGAGACGTCAGCTAGCCGTAGCGAACGACGACAGCGTAGTCAGCGTACCTATTTGTCCTCAGTATTTGCCAAAATCACCAATACCAAGGAAATTCTGTCGATATTTTTAACTACAGTGCTGCGTATATCTAACAAAACATGCAACAGTTAACAGTATTCATGGTGGGTAGAGAAAATAATATATTATTAATTATGGTGATGATATCGTAACACTTGTTTATAACCTAAATCGTTTTGCCGAAAGGATATCGAAAGCTCACGTTCGTATATCGACGAATTATATTCATCGGACACAGCGAAGATAATAGAAGCTTTGGTGACGTTGAAGAACTCCGTGATTGGCAGCAATCGCCAGAAGGGTTCGGTGATACAGCAAGGTATTGTGCCTCGGCTGCTACAGCTGATGCTAGGGGATACCGATCCCAACATACGACTTGAAGCAACCATTATAATCGGTAAGTACATTAGAGTTGACACATTATGACCTGTAACAATTTAAATTGCTAATACATACCATGCCTTTTAGAATAACTTTAATGCTACAATACTTTCGGCTTTTACAGGACCAGTTTAGTTTCTTGATCCTTCTAAATTTATAGATTCTTTAAGTAATCCCTAGATAAGTTCTACTTTGCGATAAAAGTTCAGGATACACATCAAATTAAATTGACACTTCAATGTCATTATTATAATAATTATAATTATTTAATTTTAATTATTAAAATATCATCTAAAGGTAGGTATTAATTAATAATGAAGTCAATGTTGTTTATAGATTTACCTTTAATAATTTTAATTTTTTATCCGAGAGTACTTCAATGTGGAGTGAAATTAGACAGCCATCATATTTTTTATTTTAATATCTTGCGCTTTATAAAACAGAATCTAGTTAAAATTTATATGATATAATATGAAAATTTTTAAAATAGAAGAAGCGCACATTGGTACATTTAAAATAGAAGAAGCGCACATTTGATCCCTTAGTTCATTTTAAAAACCATCAAAAAGAAACAGAAATTCTGCAGTAAAATGTCTAGATTGCAAATGTACTATTTTCGATAGTGACTGACAATTAATATGACTAGTCAAGACCATCATAAGTATTCAGCCAAAAGCAATGAGATAGTAGGTATAAGATAGATTTTGTTTTTCATAGTCTCAGTGATGCCCTCTGCTATCAATGTCACTATTATTATTGCCTAGATACTTAACTACAATGTTTATGGAATAATATTATGTTATTTAATTCATTGTATTGGTAGCGGAATGTTATTGAGAGTTTATTTGGTTTTTAGTGTTTTTTTATTGAAAATATTATTTCAATATCCTGGTTATTTTCTTTCCCAAAAAATCAAAGTTTTTTTACCAGATTCTATGCCAGTTATTGATTGTTGTCGATTATCTTGCTGTTGGTCCATTACGCCCATTCTCGTAAATGAAATCTCTCGTCATAAAATGATATGGATGAAACAAAATTTCAATTCCTTTAGCTGATATAAACAACATGAATACAATAAAACCAACGACCCTGTAGCTTAGTTATAGCATTTATTTATTTATTTAATAAAAGTTGTATGTATGTTGTATGACCCAACTCAGAGTCACTAAAGGTTTCTTAAATCGCTCCTTAGTACAGAATTTGTATGGTTAATTCAATATGCAATACTTCAATATACAAAAGCAACTGAGTACAAGTTGTTACACTTTATACCTTAATCTTTAAATAATTCTTGACAAAAAATAACCAACTTCAAAATAACTCAAAAACTACTCGTCAGATCTAGCTCAAATTTAAGCGGGACCACATGACCTGCTTTCGATTTTTAAAAAATCATCATAATCGGTTCACCCAGTCGAAAGTTCTGAGGTAACAAATATAAAAAAAGAATACGGTCAAATACCTCCTCCTTTTTTTAAATCGGTTAAGTAAGTGTAAGTTTATCTACTATTTGTACTGGAGACAGTAAAGGTTCTGATTGTTTATGTAAGATATGGCATGAAAACTTGCGACACTTGGGTTGGCCACTGACCCCACCACCAATCCACACTAGAGTGTGATGGGGTATGCTCTAGGCCTCCTTGGAGAGAACCATGCTCTGTATTGAATTGTTAATGGGTTGATGTAGGTTTATTCTGATCTATTAAAAAAAAAAACTAAACAACATAGGTATCACTTAAGAATTAACTAGGGTGGAGAATCGGATAACATCTATTTTTCATCCCCCTGCCCCTAAATTTTTGGCAGAACAACGTTTGCCCGGTCAGCTAGTACACTTATAATACTCTTATGAACGTCATTTTTGTGATTCTACCACCAATTTGGAAAAGTGCTTTTTAATGAAGAATTTTTTAAATTACACAGGTATTACAGAATAATAATCTAGTCTACTATAGCAGTCGCAGTATCTCGCTGTACACGTCAGGGAAACATATTGCGCACTCACTCGCACTTAGGCACAATATTATTCGCCCTGCTCGCACTTTTACATCAACGAGTACATCGAGATATTGCGACTACTATATACTTTATCTATAGACTGTTTTATAGAGTCGACATCGATAAAATATTTTTTAAAGTACCTAATATAAACTAATTTTTCAATAAAAAGAAGTGCCAATGTTTACCAAATAGGATTCTTCTAAAAAATGTTAATTACTTGACTGATTTGTTGCTAATGCCACAAGTTTTCATACATTTATGACACGCCTGTAGTGCCATCAGCAATGAATCGGTCAAATGTATTACTTAATTGACTTCCAAACATCCCAGGCTCCCTAACAAAAGGCACCCCAGACAACGTGTCAGCACTAGTCGAGCTGGGCACAGCCACCGCCCTGGTGGAGGTGCTGCAGAGCGCGCAGGACGCCCGGCTCGTGGAGGCGGCGCTGTGCGCCCTTCGGAGCGTGTTCCTGCACCCACCCGCGCCCATTGCAACGCTGCCCAACGATATGAGGCTTCTGATGAGATTGACACGTTAGTGGTTTTGTAGTCTTTCAGTAAACTTTCAATTTATTTCAGTGGCGTAGCTAGCCCCAAGGAGGCCCCATATCAATAAGGTAGCTGTCTTAGGCTGCTGGCGAAGTTTTTTTTGGGAGTGTTAGTGGGGGCCCCTATAAGCTGGGGGCCCCATATAATTGATACGGCTGATACGGCGGTCGCTACGCCCTTGATTTATTTATTTATTGGTAATCATAACGAAATTCATTTACAAGAAATAACATGTCAGTCATATTTGAATACCATAATCCAGTAACATAAAAAACAGTCAAAATTAAAAACAATAATAACATAGACAAACTGACCCGTTCGTTGTAGGTGCACAAAATCTATTAAATGCGTAAATAGCTGTTTAAATTACAATAAATACATGGATTTAATGTTGAAGATGAAATTTATTTGCCTAATTAATATTATAATAGTACTAAAGTTACTTAATTAAATCTGAAAAAGCTGGTTATAAAATCTCCAATTTCATAGGTAAAGACCTATTAGTATTATTATTTTCGTAGCTGGTTGGGCAATAATTATGGTTTATTATATACCTATGTAAAGATTAGGCTCAGATCAATAATGATCTAACGCCCCAACTCAGAGTCATTAACGATTACTTAAATCGCTCCTTAGTAAAGAATCACCATACAAATTCTGTACTAAGGTGCGATTTAAGTAACCGTTAGTGACTCTGGGTTGGGGCGTAAGACATTAGGTTGCAACCATTTAAGTGATACATTTATTTGAGTCACTTGTGAGTGAACATAAATCAATGTTTTAAACTTGAACTTTTCGTTCTCAGAAATCGCCCGCGAAGGATCGCCCAACGCGCGAGCTTGCGTAGTACGTATATTATCCATATGGTGTGGGAGCCCTCCGGAACAAGAGGCCTTGTGCACAGCTGGGGCCTGCGCCGCTATTGCAGCTCTCCTGGCCTCGAGGCCTTCTGCAGGCCCACCACTGGCCCGAGCCCTCCCAGCTCTAGACCTCCTCGCTGCAATGTGCTTCGAGAATGCTAATGTATCTCAAGTTGCTCTGAATACAAGGTTAGTATTCATAACGTGAAAAGCTTAATAGATTTAGAATAATTTTAGGTTAAAAACATAATATCCTGGCTGTGTAATCTGTATTTGAAGACTACTAGCGCGCAAGGGAATTTGCTTACTTAAAAATTCAGGCAGTAGTGGCCTCGCCTGCAAAGCGAGTGATCACGGATTCGATTCCCGGCTGGGCAGACTTTCATGTTACAGATAAATGTTTGTTCTTCGTGAGTGTGTGGGTGTTTATGTCGCATTTATGTTCATGAATATAATATACGAGTATCGTCCATGCGATATGTGGCGCAGTTCTGTAGAAAGCTTGAATTGTTTAATGTTGTATAAGATCTGACGTAATCAGCAGTTGTGTTTACTGCAAATGCGCATTTAAACATGCGCCCGATTTTGTGATATTATTTACTAAATGCGTCTCACATCGCTTTGTGAGGTAGAATTAGGGCGAGGACAGATAAATAAGTCAAGTAATTGTGCTGATGCATTGTTAGTATATAAACATTAAACAACACATTAAATATACTTATTTTAGAATTTACTGTATACAGGGTGTCCCGTAAGTAGCGGATCAACCGAAGGTGGAAGATAGCTTGAAGGCTGACCTGTCATATGTCAAAAAATTACCTTAGTAAAAGTGTCACCGTTTTCGAGATATTGACCATTTTATAAAATTTTGAAAATTCGGCTCCTTTACCCTACTTTTTCCTGTTGAGTCCACAAATGAGCAGATATTTTGATAAATTTTTTTCTTAGAGCTCTCAGATAGTTGTTTTATAATTATCAGTATGTAATGTTGTTGAAATTATTAGGGAACACTGAGAAAATAGCGTCTACTTTACATATTTTTGTTTTTGATTTTCTTCGAGGCAACTTTGATGCGAGGTGGTTGAAAAAAAATGTACTGGGCAAGTGTGCCCCAGTATTTTAAAAACTTGCCTGTTAAATGCAGATTTTAAAAAGGTACAATACAGGCTACTTTGATGGGGAAAATTTTCAAGTAAAAGCCATTTCAGTATCAAAGGGGTGAATTTGAATCAAAAGTTATTTTATTGTTTACTGTTATGGGATGAGTTTTTCAATGGTTTTTGCTTAATATTACGTTACGTTAAATTATTGCTCTAATAAATATTTAAAATAATAATTATTTTGTGATATTTAAACGTTTAAAAGAAATTTCAAATTACCTAAAAATTACTTGAAAAATATTGTTTCTTCAAAAAATAATGCTATTATTTATTGTTTTTAATACTAGATGATCAGCAATTGTCAATTATTACTTTAAGATTATTTTTGTATGATAAAATAAATAAACATAAATATTTTACTTACATTTTTTCTCATTCATTTTTTTTTGTTGAATATTCATACAAAAATATAAAGTAATAATTGACAAGGTTTGCTGATCATCTAGTATAGCAACAGTAAGTAATAGCATTATTTTTTGAAGAAACAATATTTTTCAAGTAATTCTTAGATAATTTGAAATTTCTTTTAAAGGGTTAAATATCGCAAAATAATTATTATTTTAAATATTTATTAGAGCAATATTTTAACTTAACGTAATATTAAGCAAAAACCATTGAAAAACTTCATCCCATAACAGTAAACAATAAAATAACTTTGGATTCAAATTCACCCCTTTGACACTGAAATGGCTTTTACTTGAAAATTTTCCCTATCAAAGTAGCCTGTATTGTACCTTTTTAAAATCTTCATTAAACAGACAAGTTTTTAAAATACCGGGGCATACTTGCCCAGTACATTTTTTTTCAACCACCCTAATAATATTCCCTAATAATTTCAACAATATTACATACTGATAATTATAAAGCAACTATCTGAGAGCTCTAGGAAAAAAAAATATCAAAATATCTGCTCATTTGTGGACTCAACAGGAAAAAGTAGGGTAAAGGAGCCGAATTTTCTAAAATTTAAAAAATGGTCAATATCTCGAAAACGGTGACACTTTTACTGAGGTAATTTTCTGACATAATATGATAGGTCAACCTTCAAGCTATCTGCCACCTTCGGTTGATCCGCTACTTACGGGACACCCTGTATATGGTTACTATCTCTATTAATCTATTTAAAGGTATATATAGGTAAACTTTATTTATTTATTTATTTATTTCTCACCACAAACAGGTACTATCTCTCTCAATCCTGTGGGAGATCAGAGTTGCCATGTTAAATACATAACATGAACCCAGCATTGGTTTAATTGGACTACAGTTGTACCAACTTAAGTGCTACGTTTTGAGCGCGCATTGGCCTTGTCCTTACTATTACTTATGCATGAATGATTGTTGACCGTTTAAAAGATGTGCTAAGGAGTTTCTTTACTTCTCCTCCATGACAGAGCACTTCTCCGAAATGCCGTAGTTAAAAAATTAATGAGTATACATTTATAGTGGATATGGTGACACAGTGATAGACACAGATTACCCCCAGTAGATACCGCATAGAAGGCAACTGACGCGCGCCAACACGTACGTGCATTTGCAAGTTCACGACATTAGTGTCGACCAATACTGACGCGTCAAGTCCAAGTATGAATTAGAAATAGCCTTATTTTGCGCATTTTTTTGTCCCCTGCAAGCCGCGCCTTCCGCCAAATTTTGTGAGTTCAAACTCTAAGAAAATTTCACATAAGCGGTATCTATTGGGGTAATCTGTGGTGTTAGAGGTCCTACATGAGTAAATGATTTAGAATGTTGATAATGTTTGCTCATGGCCTACAGTCACGGCGACAAGTCGATCCCGGAGCTGTTGTCGGCTCTGGTGTCGCGCGACAAGCCGCTGCCCGTGGCGATGGGCGCCGCGCGCTGCCTCACCTTCATACACCGCGCGGGCGCGTTGACTGCTGACGATAATAGGTACAGTTCTCAATATAAACAAGTTAGTTTAATACCTAAATAAACGGTTGTATAGTGTCAACGTACCAAAGAAAAAATAAATGTGATTGTGCTGGTAACCGTTAAGGAGTTCCTTCCTCTGGAGCCAAACCTCGGTGTAGTATCAGCTTGAGCTTATTCCAATGCATTGTCATAAGAAATAAAGAAATATGTTTAACAACTCCTCACATATTCCTGCTTCCATAATAAATTAATAATTAAAAATATGTCAAGCAAACAATTAATAAAACTTTATTACCATAAAGGAAAAGGAAGTCAATTAGATTTTATTTGTAAGTCATGTAACAAACCTGTAATTCAGCCAATTTCCTGCATTCCAAATGTAAACCATTAAACAATCTTTATGGCTCACGACTTAAGGTTGATATTTCGTAGAATGTCACCGAATCGTGATACAAATGACATTAATTATACGTAATGTAATTGCAGGGTTGTGTTTGGAGCGCTGCCATGTTTGGCGCGTCTGTGTACTAAAGACATGCCCGAAGACATCAGGGCAACGGCCGCTGAAACTTTGGCGTACTTGGCCGAGGTAACATTGCTATCGACAGATATAAACTAATATTTTACAGTTTTTATATAATTATTCTGTAATATATGACAATGACGACCAATGAGTTCAACCTTTGCGATCGAAACATTAGAACATTTTAGTTAACAGACTCAAAAAAGAAGGAGGTTTTCAGTAGCTCGAGCACGAATATTTGCGAGAAAGTATTCGTATGGTTAACGTAAGCAATTTGTCAAATTTGTATGGCATTTTAGTACCATTTACGCACGATAGGGGCGCTTTTGAAAAAATGCCATACAAATTGCTTACGTTAACCATACGAATACTTTCTCGCAAATATTCGTGCTCGAGCTACAGGGAATTGTGGAAACTACTCAAATACTTTAGATATACTCAGGTGATTTTAAGATGTTTTTTGAGGTTTTCGTTGAAGTCCGTTTGTTTTTAAAAAAATGTTGATTACAAGTAGACACTAAATAGTACACAAAATAGACCACACGCGCCGTTTGCACGCACCCTACCTTTACCTAGTAATACTTATTACTGATGAAAGGGTTTCCCACATTTGATGACTCGTCTATCGTCTGTTCGCTGTCTGGGTGTGTGTTCTTACTGTTCTTGTCTTTGTGTGTTATCCTTGGCACCCATGACATAGTGGAGGCCACACGATCAAGAATACTTGTGAACTTGACGCGGCATCCAGTATCATCCAGATCGTGTATGGCCACGATATAGCTATCCGGCCTTATAGCTGTCTCATGCAGACTGGATGCCGCGTCAAATCAAACTTCAAAGATAAGTCCAACTGCAAACTTCACAAGTACACTTAATCGTGTACGGCCTCCATAGGGAATCCTAGTGTAGGTGGGGCTATGAGTGTATTATTTATTTATTTAAACTCGACAGGTAGACACATCTCTCCAAAGGCTAGCGGCGATCTCCAATCACCTGATGAACTCCCTCGCGGAGATAGTGAACTGTCCCTCGGCAGCGGCGAAGCAAGGCGCCTTCAAATGCTTCGCGTCACTCGGCGCCAACGACGAAGACATTCGCAAACGGATCATCGAGACCCACGGCCTGATGGTGCATGTTGTCAACGGGATGAATAATCCAGAGCCTTCTGTGAGTTTTGTTTTTAATTTTTAAAAGAGGGGTGTTATCATTGAAGTATAATGTCATAGAACAGACATCTTTTCCCCCTTCTCCTTTCAAAATCGAACGATTCCATTAATTTAAAAAAGCTGATCGGCGCCAATTCATTGGGACATGTAATAATAATACTTCAATGGGTGTTATAAGTATGACGTGTCTGTGTATCTGTATGTCTGTCTGTGGTATCGTAGCTCCCATACGGCCGAACCGATTTTGATCTAGTTTTTTCTTGTTTGAAAGGTGACTTAATCGCCAGTTCTTAGCTATGTTTAATGTAAATAAAACTAAGGGGTAGGGGCTAGGGGGGGGGGGGGGGGGAAGGTAGGGGGTTTTTTAAATTTAAATTTAAGATTATGATTAGAATGGATGGTAGGGCGTATTATTTGTATGTTATAGGCGGGTGGATCGGATCGGAGTTGGTTTCCTTTTCTTTCCGTATGGATTTGAGTAACCTGTTATCTGGCGTGGGATTAGGGTTGGTATGTTAAACTGGCTTAGGTAAAAATATTATAAATGCTATAATTATGCATAAATGCGGGTTTCGATGTTTTCCTTAAGAAGCGAGTAGGTAACATTTAACTTTTACATTTAATAAGTTCGAAAATTAGAGGTGCGTGCAGTATTCGTTCCTAGTGAGGTGATACGTAAAAACTATAGCAAGAATAAATGATTTGTAAACGTTTTCAGGTAAGATTAGCGGCTGTGAGGTGTCTCCACTCACTATCAAGGTCAGTGCAGCAGTTACGGACAACATTTCAGGTAATTGTGCAAAGGTAATTATTGCATGGCAACTTGTTACGTTCATGTACTGTAGTAGGATTTCGGCTTCGTACATATACCAAAACAACATTTTTTACAATTTTTGTTTGTCTGTCTGTCTGTCTGTTTGTTCCGGCTAATCTCCTAAACTGGCTGGACCGATTTTGACGGGACTTTCACTGGCAGATAGCTCATGTAACAAGGAGTAACTTAGGCTACTTTTATTTTATAAAAAAATAGTTTTAGGAAAAAGAACTTTTTTTGTTAAATACCACGCGCACGAAGTCGCGGGTAACAGCTAGTTAATCATATAACCCCTCCCCCAGGACCATGGAGTGTGGAGACCGCTGATGCAGCTTCTGACGGAGTCGCCGGGCATGGAGCTGCTGACCGTGGGCTCCTCCACGCTCTGTAACCTGCTGCTCGAGTTCTCGCCCGCCAAGGAACCCATGTTGGAGCAAGGTTGGTGGATGTTGGACCTGGGCTGGTTGGGTGGTCAATGTTGGGTCGAGATCTTTTGAAGTTGGCTGATGTATTTTGTGCCAATGTTGCTTGGTTGGCAGATTAATGTTGGACCAACGTTGGTTGGTTGGTTGGCAGCTTAATGTTGGACCAATGTTGGTTGGTTGGCGGATGAATGTTGGGACTAAGGTTGGTTGATTTGCTGATGAATGTTGGTTGCCGTTGTTTGACGAACGCACAACCGGCATCGACCGGTTTATATAGACAACCTTAATTTACAACAGTTTTTCAGTCGCCAAACCATTCGTCATGTTCCGGCTGCCGGCATATATGTTTTTTTCTTTTTCTTGACCGACAACGCATCAGTGATGCCTTGTGATGGGAACGTATCACTGCGACCGTACCGTAGTGCTTTACGTTGTCAGTTGAACCGGTACTCCGTCTAACACAAGTTATCAATAACCAGTCGATCAGTATGGCCGCGTTCCACTAGACGCTCAAAACGCTCACAACGATCAAATTAGTATGATATTTTGATCGTTGTGAGCGTTGTGAGCGTCTAGTGGAACGCGGCCTATGTGAGCTATGTTCACACTGACAGTGTATATGTGTGTGTGTGCAGGCGCGGTGGAGATGCTGTGCGCGCTGACGCGGCGGCCCGAGGCGGCGCTGCGGCTCAACGGAATCTGGGCACTCATGAACATGGCTTTTCAGGTAATAGTTAGTTATAGTTCGTCGGATAAAAAAAATGAACGCCTCTCTAATGGTGGTCACTCACGGTCAGTCCATCGCGTCAAATGGCGTGATATACAGCCAAAATTTGATCGTGAATGTGAAAAACTGATGGCGTGATAAAAACATCTGTATGTCCAATCGCGCCATTTTGACATATGTCATTTGGAGCCACGCCAAATGGCGCGACCGTGAGTGACCGTGACCCTTACATTATTGTTAGAACGTGTAAGGGCCTGCGACCACTGACGGCACGGCGTGGCAGGGGATCCTTCGGCATCCCTACATGTAAGCACTGACAGCAACTATGTCACGGTATCTTTGGGCATGCCACGACGTCTTTGGGCATGCCACAACGTCTTTAGGTATGCCGAAGCATACCTTCGCGACATCGACTTCGAACTACATTAATTAGTTTTTCTTCTGACATCTGAAGGTTTTAGAATCATGCCTTGCATACTTATTTCCACCCCCGACGAAAAAAAAGAGGTGTTATAAGTTTGACGTGTCTGTGAATCTGTGTATCTGTATGTCTGTCTGTGGCATCGTAGCTCCCAAACGGATGAACCGATTTTGATCTGGTTTTTTTTTTGTTTGAAAGGTGACAATCGAAAGTGTTCTTAGCTATGTTTAGTGTAAATAAAACTGTTTAATTTAAAGCCCAATGCACACGTAACGGGTTTTGGAAACATCGTTTCATAGAAAATGTATACGATAGTGCATACGCAGCGGAATCCCGTGCGGGACGGGAACGGGGCACGCACGTACATTTATGCCCCGTCCCCGTCCCGTACGGGGAACAAACCCATTACGTATGCACTGGGCTTAAGATTATGCTATGTGTACCCACCCAGGCGGAACAGAGGGTAAAGACGCGCATCCTGAGTTGCTTGGGCACGGAGCAGATGTTCCGTCTGCTGGGTGACAGTGACACGCGCGTCATCATGAAGACCCTGGGCCTGCTGCGGAACCTCCTCTCCACCAGGCATCACATCGACGCCATCATGACTGAGTACTCGCATCAGGTTATGCAGGTGATGTTAATACATAAACGTAACGCTACACACTCATATAGTGCCACCAACTTATCTGTGAAATGGCCAAAATTGGAACTAATTGGAACTATTATTATTATTTAATTTGGACTAATTGGAAATAATTTGAAGAAAGACGCCTGCGTGGTGACCTGATTGAAACATACAAAATTCTCAACCATTACTATGAATTACCTGATATACAGAACATTTATAACCTTAAAGATAATGGAAGAATATACAGAGGACACCAAATACAATTGTATAGAGCACCGACCTGTAAAACAGCTGCAGCTGCTAAGCAATAGAGTGGTTTGGAATTGGAACAAGTTACCTAAAGAAATTGTTTCCTCTACTTCAATTAATGCTTTTAAAAACCGTCTCGATAGCTGGTTGAAATCAGAGAAGCTCTCACTAAAGCAGAAATGATTTTTCAGCACAACTGATATAGACACATCAGCTTAGCTGCTCGTCTATAAATAAATAATAACTAAATAAATAAATAAATAATGCCGCGTCATTTATAAGCTCTTTTTGCTCATTCATTTTACATTTACTACCTCTCGTATTGCGTCCAATGATTGGTCCAATGCGCCCGACAGCGCCCTCCCTCAATTCACATGTAAGTTGGTGCCACTGTAGTTCAACGCTAGGATTCCCTGTGTCGGGGCTGCCATAGACAACACACAAAGACAAGAACAAGGTTAAGTTGTTTTGTTGATTGTACACAGACATGCTATGCAAAGACTCGCGGCAGACCGTGTAATAAAACATGCAAATGAGACATTATGTCCTTTGTCGTACTTACGGGCCATTCATTACTTACGTTAAGACTACTATGGCCATTTAGACCCTCCCCCTTCTACCTAATTTAAGAGCACATAAGATTTCTCGGATTTCCCTTCCCCCTTCTTAAGATGTCCTAACATTTTTCTGGTTTTGGAAAGATTCAATTGCATTAAATCTCATAATTTGAGATAAATCGAGGATTTTAATAGTTTATCATTAATATTTTGCCGTATAAAATATTACGTAAAAATGTCCCCCTCAGGTAACCCCCTCCCAAATAAAAACTGAGTGTAACTCAGAACATTACAAGAAACGATAAGACTTTACTCATTGTTCCGTCCCCAGGCAGTAATTCTAGTCCTGGAGGGCTCGTACCCCGCGGAGGTGAAGGAGCAGGCGCTGTGCATCCTGGGGAACATCGGCGACGGGGAGAAGGCCAAGGACCTGGTCATGGCCAACGAGGATGTGCTGAGGAAGCTCGTCGATTACTTGGTACGGTTATAAATATACTTATAGTTAGCCTGCGGCCGCATTACTATTGTTTCCGCTGTGGTTTTAACCGCTATACTACTTACTGCCTGTCAATTTTAATGGAAGCTATTTTGTAACATTTCGCGGGTTAAAAATCAGTCGCGGAGAAATTCGCCCGTGCGTCCGCTTGTATGGGATTGTGTTACAGAATTGCGCGGTTCAAAACAGCGGCAGAATAAAGCCGTAAGTGCTTGTTCACACTGAAAACGCGGGCGCGGTCGCGAAATATCAAACATATGAGCTACTATGAAAGTGTTCACACCAAAACGCGCACGCGGTGTATGTAGCGTTTACCGCGACCGCGCCCGCGAGTTCAGTGTAAACACTCACTAATGCGGCTGTCGGCTTATATAACCACAAATCTCTCTCAGAGACCCTAGTGGTGGTAAAATAGTCCTATTTTATGATATGAATACGTTCGATGAACCTAATTTGTAAATTAAGTTAACACACTGTGTAAACGCGCCCCAACGTGTGTGCGTAGACACCTTCGAAAACGGAGGAGGTATTCAATTCGACTGTATTTTTTATATTTGTTACCTCAGTTTCGATTGGATGAACCGATTTTGATGATTCTTTTTTTTATCGAAAGCTAGTGCTTGTTATGTGGTCCCACTTAAATTCGAGCTAGATCTGACTAAAGTCGGGACACGAAGCAGGAAGAAATTCGTACATTGACTTGTTATTACCTGTCTCTGTCACTCCCACGTAAATACAATGCGTGCTCGCTCGCATAGTGCAATGGCCGCCGTTCCATGCGAGCGAGACGCATTATATTTACGCGGGAGTGATAGAGACAGTTAATAATAAGTCAATGTACGAATTTCTTCCTGCTTCGTGTCGCGACTATAGTAATTATTGAGTTCTTTTGAAGTCGGTTTTTTTTCTTGGTAAAATTAATTTCCGTGTCCGATATTGTATGTGTGTGTGTGTGTGTGTGTGTGTGCGGGGGCAGGCGCACCCGGACAGCGCGCTGCAGGAGGCGGCGCTGTTCGTGGCGGGCAACCTGGTGTGGCGCGGGGAGGCGGGCGCGGCGGCGCGGCAGGCGCGGCTGGCCGAGCTGGGCGTGCTGCGCGCGCTCAAGCTGCTGCGCGCGCGCCAGGACGCCGCGCACCTGCATGAGAAGTACGTGCCGTGAGGATCGACGGCTATTTGCATTAAAAAAGAAAAAAAAAAGTTAAAATTAAGCTAAAAATTAATTAAACTAAAAATTACTAAGCATTAAGTTGAAGAAGAACTTAATGCATGATTTACATAGGCGTATCTAGCTACTGGACCCAATTTTAATTTTTTAGCCCAGGATAAGGAGCAATCTGAACTTATTATAGAAAGTAGATGTAGGAAGTAAAATAAAAATATTTTTTTTTATTTAATCACTTCAATAACTGTTATTCAACGATAGCAGCTGGGACTTACGGCATTAAGGATCCTCCTGGACACAGAAGATTCAATAATTTTTTGATACAATTTTTTTAGTCTGGTCAGCCATCCAATTGTTGGTAGTTACATAGTCTTCATGCCTGCCTGTACCAACTCGGTAGACCACTGAGGACTGACTATGTTTCAGTAATCGAGTTGAACTATGTATTTAATCTGTTTGCAGAGTGAAAACTGCTCTAGCCCAGTTCAACGAGTTCACGTAAGCAGCCAGTGCTGCCCTCTCCCGGTCGAGGCAGACCGCCAGTCAACTAGATATAAGCTACTGTACATAGCTAAGGTCGTATGGAATGTTACTCGAGTTATTTATTTCGTTTTAATTTTATTACTGTGTCGGTTCGATAGTCGTTGCTCATTTTATTAGTCCCTTGAAGCCACATATTACCCCCAATAGATACCGCATACAAGGCAACTGACGCGCGCCAACACGTACGGGCATTTGCATGTTCATGACAATAGTGTCGAACAATACTGGCCCGTCAAGTCCATTTATGAATTGGAAATAGAAATAGCCAATCACAGCACAGCGCATTCAAACTCTTAAGAAAATTTCACTTAAGCGGTATCTATTGGGGGTAATCTGTGGTTGAGGCGGTCGATCTTTTTGTTGAAGTTTCATTTATCTTTAATGTTGGACTAAATGCGTTTGAAAGCGTTTTATTAACTTGTTTAAATAATATGTTAATTTTTTTCAATTTTATTTGTCATACAATTAATAATCATGTCATAATATTAATTTTTAATTTCATCCTAATTCTCTCTATGATATTAAAATACAGTTTAATTGTTTTGAAGGTCGCTGGATGAACTACTTTAATTGTATATTTGTGAGTTGAAAATAAATAGATTTTTAGGACAGATGTAAAAATATGTCCTGTCTTATAAAAATTGAATTTTTTGTTTATCCTATTTTTGTTAAAATAACAGAAAGACCGAATGTCTATATCGTATTTTAATGTTGCGTTCGATTAGATTATTTTTGCCAGTCAGCGATTAATTTGGAATAATTTCAGCGACAGAGGTGCTAGGAACCTTCGTGTTATGCTAGCATAGAGCAGGAGTAGTTAAACTACCCTAGTGTAATGTATGTGCTTATTATAATAATGATAGGGTTTACACTTGAACAGTTTCTCGGTATCGACGGTTTTCTTGTTACAAATGTACTATCGTAGTATTAGAGTCCGGAACTATTAGGATTGGATTGTCACCGTGTTTTGCCGACATTTTGTGGTTAACAGCTGGTTGAAACAAATTTTACTATTGCAAGGGTCATCATTCTGATATTGGCTTCGCCTTCAACGCATTAATGGCCCCACAGGGCACGAAATTTGAAAACTTTAAATAGGAACATAAGTTATTGATTTGTCTTTTAGCAAGGAGAGATCTCCGGCAGGCTAGTCTAATAATACCTGGTGGCTCGTGCTCCCATTGTTCATGGTCGGAACTTTTATATGTATATGCGGGCGTTGTAGAAAACTTCGTTAGCGTGATTCAGGTCTATCGTTACATCACTGTGACATATAACGCAATGTAACCACAATCGTATTCGATTGCTTCAAAGAAACCGTTTGGACAGAGAAACTTTTTTCATGTAATGGTTAGAGTAACTCGATGGAAAGACTTAAAGCGAGGTGATGTGATACTGTGTAGGGATGTTAGTAGCTTTTGATAATACATGGGTTACGATTTGTTGTACAAATCCATGTCAGTGTAATTTATAATAAAATAGGAATTAATAGTCAATAGTCATCAATGTAATAAGTGTTTGTATTTATTCGCGGGATAATGTGTAAGCGGGATTATTGTATAATATTTATAATTCATACGATTGTAATATATTATGTAATTGTTCTGTTAATTCTTTTTAATTATTATCTCTTATTTATTTTTACGTATGATGGCTTATTATACGGGTCCCGTTGTACGTTTAAGTACATACGTACATACTTGTATGATTTTTAATATAACTCATCATGTATTGTGTAGGTACATCTCACTATGATATGAGTATGTAATCACAATATGTATGTTGTACGTCGGTATTTCGATAGTTGTATGGATCGTGATCACGACTAAATTCGTTTTTTCGTATCATAGTAAGATATACGCGCACATACAAGATAATATACTTACCTCCCAACTCAGAGTCACTAACGGTTACATATATCGCTCCTTAGCAAAGAATCACCATACAAATTATGTACTAAGGAGCGATTTAAGTAACCATTAGTGACTTTGAGTTGGAGCGTTAGTGACTATAGCATTCTGAATGCAGGAGTGATGATTTAGATACTAAGGGCGATGACAGAAGCTGAGCTCAGATGGAAATACATACATTATTTGTACAATATTGTACAGTAAATACACACACTATTGTTCAATATTGTCCACTACTGTTGACTGTACTGTATTATGTGCTTATATTACAGTATTATACATGTGTGTACACTGTTGAATAATTATTGCAAACACCATAAAATTATGAGGTTAACGACGACTAATTTTTCTATCCGTCGTTTCTATCTCTTCGGATGTCGATACAACAGTGCACGTAAATTCTGCATATTGATTAATAACATTATTTTAATGTTTTATTATAAAGGAATCTATGAAATAAATAGGATTCGCTAACTTAAATTGAGAAATATTTATATTGTATACAAAATAATGTTAAACAAAAATAAGACTGATAATTCATTATTTGAATTACAGTTCATAACTAAATTATGTATATTAGGAACAAATATTGACATTTTAGAGATGTAAAGCTCGAAGTTTGGAAAATTACAACAATATTACTTTTTTATTCAACGGTTCTTGGAATTTCTCTTGTTACTAATTCATATTTATGTTTGTGTGATTCAGTTTATTGAGCTGCACGAAGGTGCATGTTTAGGATGAGATAAAACATCTATTTCGTTTCATTTTTAAATGTACCTGCTAACTTAAATGACGTTATGGCTCATATCTGACCGAAAAACCGAAAACGCTCATTGAACGAAAAGATAGCTCACACCGCATTGTGGCATGTGTAAAGCTACATACATATAGCATAGCTATAGTTGTAAGGTCGGTTTAAAACGCATCAAACCATGCCGTTTAAAACCATTTGATTTAAAACCGTTTAAAACGGTGTTTTACGGTTTTTATGTTTAGAAACAGTGTTTTTTTTATATGAACTCAGAATGCATTAGATTATCGAATTCGCCATGCAACGGAGTACCAAACTGTGTATTTTCATGTTTGTTAGATTTTTTACTAATAATTAATATTAGTGAAAAGCAATGAAAAAATGCCTTTTTCACTTTTTACTTAAGAATTAGCGCTCAAAACGCAAAAAGTTAAAAAACTTCAAAAAATAATAATGATTATACATATTAACTCTAATTTAATAACTTCTTAATAAAAAACATATGATGATATTATTTCATTACCGATTCGAGTTCATCTATGCAACGTTGCCAGCTTGCACGCACAAACTAATTCTAAATACATAACTCTCTTTTGTCTCCGCAGTCGGGTATTACACCGTTTAAGACGGTGGCTTTCGGGTTTTAAACGGTGCGTTTCAGTTTTAAACGTTTTAAACTGGTTTTTTTACAACTATAAGCATAGCTCATGTTGTTGAGCAATGAGCGTTTTCAGTCTTTGAGCGTAAGGGTGAGATCAAAAGAGCGTATTTTTGAGCCGTGCGTCGCGAGAAATCAGTCTGTTTCATACTAAAGTCCAAACTCATTTTGCGTCGCCGTGTGGTACAAACAGGAATTTACGAGTAGTATGAAACCGAATAATACACGCGATTAATTTTTCGCGACTCAAAGCTCGACAAAGTACACTAGTTTGGCCTCAGCCTTACAATATATACATTCGAAAAGTCAAAATACTTTTTGAGGAGGAGATTTATATATCTTAATTATCATAAACTTTTCAAATATCTTTTATCTATTCCCATAGTGATGACTAACTACTCTTGTGTCTTTTCATTTGTATTCAAGATATTAATAAAATGTTTTTTTTATTAATAACTGTATTATATATAGCACACTATATTTCAGGTGTATTAACGAATCTCGTATTGATTGTATTGTAAATTGAAATATAAAACATATTTTGTGATTCAGCTTTTATATTAGCAAAATTTTAAAGATATGTATGTGTTTGGAATATAAATTATTCTCAATTTTGAGTCGACATGTATGTAGTGTATGCTTGCAGTGTTATACGTACGTACGTATGTCTGATCGAATATTTAGCTAAATATATTATTAATGAAATACTCAAGTTTGTTAATTGAAAACTTGTCGATTGTATAATATATCAAGAAAATTGTCGCAAAAATTTATTTTGAGGTATGTATTTGAATATCTTGAATTTATAAAATTAGTTTCGTGTCAGTTTTTTGTACTTATAATTTTTTCAACCCCGAAAAAGGAGTCATGAGCAGGTATCAAGTATAGAAAAATTACGTGATATTATTACATTTGTATCATAGATTTGGTGATATGTTTTGAAGACTTAATGTTCTTTACTCCACGTGTACTAAAATCTAAGTTTTCTTGTTTCGTAAATTAAATGTTCAGCGAAATGTAATTGAGAAAACGTTATTAGCGTGTGTAAATATTTTATGCATTGCTTTCAATAATAATAATTGATATATTCCGTAACTACTTTGTCGAGTCCGGAGAAGTCTGAATTTACAACAATTAGCGCCTCTTTCACAATCGTCAAGTAAAGTCATAAGTAGTTACTTGATAGATAACGTTAATCGGCAAGTAAAAGTCACAATTAACTTTTATCAGTTTCACATTATAAAATGTAGTTCCGAGTAACAACTTGGCGGTTAGTTGAATGATTTGTCATAATTCGTTCCAACATTCGGTCAGTTTGTGTTTGCCAGATGTCAAACACGTGTCAAATCGGTTAAGTGCCAGTCCGTCCGTCATTACTACAAAGGTTTTGTATAAGTTGGTGTTATTAAAATTCGCAGGTAGTTTTTTAGTTTAGATTTTTGACCGATATTAAATTAGTAAAACATGGATATAATCAAGAGAGAAAGAAGTGCTAACTTTACTCTGTAACAAAGATATATTTTAATATCAATTGTTTAAAATAATAATAATAATAATAATAATAAGAACTACCGAAAGTACATCCTGAAGGATGGCACTACCGACATTTGTCGAGCTTGTCGCCATCCCGGCGAGTCACTCGGGCATGTGCTGTCGGGATGTTCGGCTCTTGCTAACACTGAGTATCTGCACAGACACAACCAAGCGGCCAAAATCCTTCACCAAGAGCTTGCTCTGAAGTACGGTCTCCTGGATGACAGAGTGCCGTATTATAGGTACACACCGATGCCAGTACTCGAGCGTGACGGAGTTCGGCTCTATTGGGACCGGTCCATCATCACGGACAGGACGATTCTGGCGAATAAGCCTGATATCGTGCTGATGGACCGGGCACAGTCCAGGGTGTTTTTAGTGTCCACTAAAACCATCACCATCCCACATGACGAAAACCTCGTGAATGCGGAGACAGAGAAAAACCGAAAGTATCTAAATCTGGCTCACGAGGTTTCCAGCATGTGGCATGTGGAGTCCACTAAAATCATCCCAATCGTTATATCTGCGAATGGGCTGATCCCAGTCAGCCTCGCTCACCATATGAGGCGACTGGGGTTCCGCGGCAGTTCGCTCGCAGCCAAGATGCAGAAAGCGGTGCTGCTAGACTCGGCTAAGATAGTCCGTCGGTTTCTCAGCCTGTCGCCCTAACCCCCGGCCGTTTGGTCTCCCCTGCCGGGGCGTAATCCTCCACCCGCTACAAGTATTTATTTATGTAGAGTTTATGTAAGTTTATTTATTGGTATATTTATATATTTATGTTTATTATATAATTTTTTTTGCCCCTGTATGTATATATTTTGTACGCGGGTGTGAGAGTCGAAAATATAATAATAAATAAAAATAACTAGACAAATTCTTGGTGTTTATCTTGCAAATTTTTCGAAATCGTCTATTTGATTATCGATAAATGAAATAAGTAAATGTATAATAATTTATTGTCAAATAAATATACTTATAAGGTTAGCTATAATAGTTTTTTACTTCACTGCACGTACCGTCACTCGTCTTACTCGTCAGTTAAACAAACTAATCGGCAGATGATGTTAGAAGTAAGTTACTGGCTACTTTACTTGACAGGTAGCGCTATTCGGCGATTGTGAAATGCGTATGCATAGTTACTCGTCACTTTAATCGGCAATTAGCCTACTCGGGACTTTACTTGATGGTGGTGAAAGAGGCCCTTAAACATACAAATTAAAACATACGATGACCTGAAAAAAAAATTTTAAGGACCATTGAAGTAAGTGAACGCACATTTGTCCGCACCGTACGCGCCGGACGCACCGCATTTGTATGTAATCATAAGAGAACCCGACACGGATGACATAATAATTATGCCGACGCATATGTTATCCGTATCGGGCCGATATATGTGCGTTCACCATAATAGAATAGACATCTCGAACAAAATGTGTGTCCCGCCGGGAGGTTCTATTTTCAAAATCGAGCCCCCGTTCTCCTTTCAAAATCGAACGAATCCATTGAAAATTTAAGCCCATTGGCGCCAATTCATTGGGACATACATCGTGTTCGCGGCGTTTGTTCTATACTCTAGTAATACTACTTCAGTGAGCTAGACAGGCAGAGTAAATACCAACTGAGAATTTTATTGATACTAGGGTCATCTATGGCATTGCATACACTACGGTTCTTCTTTACCAATATGGGGAAAAAAAGAGGCTACTCAACTCTTGTCTATCCAGTTAACCATTTGAAAATTTAATTACAACTCTTTAATGTAAATTCCTTCAATAGTTTGTACAAAATACTTTAAATGTATTATTATGAAAAATTCCAAAGATGTTTATGTACAATAGCCTTATGTAAAAAGCACTTAACTGTGAAATAATAATAATATGATACGTACCTATAGCAACCATTAGAAAGTAGCAAATAAAGATTTATTGACTTTAAAATTGTTTTGTGCAAAATGATTTCTAATCAATTGGTTCTATGTTATGAATGTATCCAACAGCTGTTGAATTATATGAACAGACAAAGCCAAATTTTCTGGTTTTATTTAGTGCCCTAAAATAAATCAATTCATACGTTCCATGGGCGTAGCCAGGGGGGGGTTTCGGGGGTTCAAACCCCCCCCCCCCCGAAAAGTTAAGGACTGATATTTTTATGTGCTAATAAACCCTTAAAAAAATTCCTAGACGTCATTCCGAATCGAATGAGCTATCGCACATATTTTTAGGAGCTTTATTTCTATTAAACACGATTTGAACTTTTTGACTAAACTAATAATAGATGGCACTACATACGTCGCCGCGTCGTGAGAAAAAATAAAGACTCAATTTTCTTTAGGGTTATTTTATGTACTTTTAGTCGTTGTATTTTTTCGAACCCCTCGCCTCCCCCGAAACTAAAACCTGGCTACGCCCATGATACGTTCCTACTTTTGGATTTGTAAGGGTGGTAAAAATAGCCAAAATTGTCCTTACGTAATTAATGAAAGGCCACTTAGGGCTTAGAATACCTACGTATGTATTAATTGTAATGGGTCGTATTTTATATTAGTGGTGAAAATATTGCAATAACTTCCACTTAAAATATTTTGAAGAAAAATAGACAATAGAAACCTTTGGTTATTATTTTTACCTTTCACAGCGAGAGCGAACCTATCAAAATATTTATTAGGTGCCTACGTGCCTGAACCTACATGCGTGTTCAAATTAACGCGTGAGTTGCTCAAAGGATCTTTGATATTGATAATGGAATTTCATTTTCATTCAAATATAAGTAGCTACGTATAATTAAATAGCTACTGTCTTGGCGTGAATAGATCATTGAACTTACAATTAGTTTTACTATAGCTTATACAGTATTGTGTATTTTTCTATAACTGGTTATAAATAGAGATATCCTACCCGGTAAAATATGTTGCCTACCGAAAGAACTAGTAGTCTAGTAGAAAGTATTAACGTGAACTCGTTTTAATTTTAACCGGTTTTGTAGCAGCAGTTTACTTGAATAGGAAAAGCTAGCAATCATCATCAGGTGTATCATTCATCTGCGACCTAATTCCATACAAGCCCAATGCTGTTTGTTACATTTTGAATGTAAATTACACTGTATTCAATGCTGTTGACGGTATTTTTCCACAAACTGAAGTGAAGCGCTCTTTCAACGACCTTGCTATACCTACAACTAGTTGACTCTAAGAGGTTGCAGCTTACGTTGGCAATAATATTAATTAGTCAGGTTGCATTTGCATAAGAGGAAAATTATGTATGGTTAACAAAAAGCAAAGGAAGGTCAGTGCTTATTGTTAGCCGTATTGGGGTGGCTTAGAATACCTACTAACCCCAATCCCACGCCGGATGGGTGTCGTAAGAGGTGACTGAATCTCACCCTCTGGTGGTAGGACCCTTCGAGGGGCTATATTTTTAATATTGATTTTAATTGTTGATTAATAATATTACTATTATTATTTATCCGTGGAGTTCGCCTGGATAGCTACCACCCTTGAGCATGAGTCAGCCGCCAAACGACTCGATCGTCGTTTGAGACTCTTGAGAGCCAGTTCTTTCTTTCTTTTTCTTCTCTCTTTCTTCTCACTCAAGTTCAAGGCATGCATATTCGTAGTGCAGCCTATTGACTTAACTTAACCTAGGTAACCTAATTGGACTTCAGGTTAGCGTTGCTCCCACAGGTATTTTATGGATTATTATAAGTATGTTACTCCTGTCTGCATAGTTTATAGTCCTAGTCTTTTTATATTTAAATTATATTTCTTAACAACGTTTACAAGAACTTTAGTTACATAAAGATCTGATTAACATTGTCATAATCTAATAATCTAATGTAACGCTCTACAATAGCTCAGACCTGTCAACACAGAAACTAGAAATTTAGAACACCGTGTTTGTTTCCATCAACTGCACTAAATCTCGTGTTCATGTTCAAAGCCAGAGAGAGATTATTTTGGCGAAACAAATGAAACATCGACTTGAATACACTCGTATCCGTTCACTGAATGTTGTCGCGTTCCGAATAGTGTTGGGAACTTGGGAGTGTACCGTCAGCGTCAGCACGAAAACAATAAACGTGGCGTTCAAAGAGAACTTTGTTCGAATGTAATTACGCTGTTTGACGTCAGCATCTGTGATATCCCTCGCTTGTCGGTTTGTTATTTGTAAAGGTGTATTCAGATGGCGTGTAATGGCTCCGAGTGCTCCGACCCATTAGCGGTCCAGTGCAACGCGGCAAGCGCCCGGGTGTCCTTAGTTAGGCATGAAGTTTGAACGTTTGACACGCAGCATTTTTGCGGCGTTTCTTTTGTTCCTTCATGTTCCTTATCCAGCTGACTCGTGAAGGAGTTCTTTTTTATGTGACTATAAGGAGTATTTTTCATTTATTAATTTTACTTTATAGCTAGATGTTTTTAAATACTTACTGTGTAGCCAATAAAACCTATATTTTTGCGTTTAGCAAATGTGACTGCACATTATTATCTTAGGAGCTGAGAAGACCTGAGAGCAGTAACGGGAATCATAATGAAGAAACTATATATAAAAATACTAGCTGACCGGGCAAACCTTATTCTGCCAAAAAAATTTAGGGGTAGGGGGATAAAAATAGATGTTTTCCGATTCTCCACCCTAGCCGATATGCACGCATAGATTCACGAAAATCGGTCGAGCAATTTCGGAGGAGTTCAACTTCAAAAAAGCATGACACGAGAATTTTATATACCTATGTATTAGATTTCTTACCATATAACGTCATGGAAGCACACTGAAAATAAAAGCAGTTTTATTTTACCAACGAAAGATGAAATTGGTGAATAAAATGTTTCCTGTGGCCAGACCTCAGCCAAGATGTACGAGTAAAGCTTTGGATTACCGCATGCTGTCGCATATTATAGTGAGTATATATGTAGTTGGCGTTAATGGAGTGTTTCCAAAACGGCTTTAAGCTGAAACGTACGTCAGATTTACGTTTTACCGTATTACGATTCCATTATCCAAAGCAGTTCGGAATTCGTTGCAGATGACACTTTTGCCAAACCATGTAAACATGTGTCGGACAGCGACAGAAAGGTATTCTGGGTCGAGATTCTCCCAAAAACAATTCATGTCAAAGGGTGCAAATACTCGCTCATAACGCTTTCACAAAAGTTAGCAAGTCTAAAGAAGACTCAGATTTCGGGATAGAATAACAATAGCAGTAGGTAGGTAGGTATGTAGGTACCAATTTCGTGCTGCAATAAACAACTTTTGCGCTTACGTTTTAGAATTTTCTTCTGGTAAACTTAAAATCAACGATAGATAAAAGTGCAGAAAAGTGTTCATAAATTCTTAAAGACTATTCTCGAATCAAACAAAAGTTATGAAAAGATTTCAAGAGGTTTTCTTGTGCATCTCGTTGACCGGCGGCGACCGCGCTGTGATATTTTTTAACGCATACTATATCGTTTTAACACGTTCGGTGCGTTAGGGATCTCTACGAGATCCCGTGCAGAACTTTCATACTGTGCGGCGTCAAAAATCGTGTTCTTTCACTCTGTGCGGGAGGCTATAACATCTAAAGTTCTATGTGTATGATAAAGACAAATATACATATTTGCTTCCCGCTTAAATTTTGAATCAATGGTGTAATAAAATATTTTAGGGGTCGACGAGGTCCCTACCGCACAGAAGTGAAAATATATTCACTCCTTGCGTTGGGGGTTTCCTTTGATACCCGTGAATCGTGAGCCCCGTAGCCGCAAGGACGGGAGAGTTGGAGGCACGAGCAGCACAAGTTTTGTTTTAGGGATGTTCATGTATCGATCGTTAAGTTCGCGCTTCGATATCAAATTATTACGCTCGTAAATACGAAAAATGAGTTATTTTAAAATGAAAAAACTTGACAAGTGCGAGTTAAACTCGCTTGGAGAGAATTCCGTACGTTAATTTTATGTATTTACCGTTATTTTTCTATTTTATTAATTTTTGTCATTTTTTAAGACTTCTTATAGGTTTTCCTGTAATATTTAAGTATATATTATATATATAAGTATATATAATATTTAAGTAATTTTCGTTCTTTCTTTAATAACTTTAAAACTATCCACTGTAAAACTATAAAAAATATGTATGAGATCATTACAACAAGCCCTTTTATTTGACAGACAACGCGATATGGTTCGCAAAACAGATTTGTTATTTTTTTTTCAAAATTCAGTTGTTTACTTTATACCTTCGTCTTTGGGTCACAAAAATGTACATGAGTACCAAATTTCAACTCATTTGGTCCAGTTCTATCGGAGTAAATTGGCTGTGAACGGCGATCGCCCAAACGCACGAGTGATATAAGGGTTCCTTTTTTCGTTTTTTCGTACGGAACCCTAAAAAGTGCGGGAAGTATGTAAATAAGTCAACGTCGGATTATACAGGAACGTATACATCGGATGTTAAAATAAAAATCTTGCAAAACATACAAATATCCCGCCAGTGGCCAGTGATAGTGATTCGGATTATGAGATGTTTAATCGTCCTGGTAAGAAAAAAATAACATAAACGTGTACTTACGTACGCGCGTGCGAAGTTATACTTCTAATCTCTAAAACTGGCATCAAAAAACCAATATAAAAAAATAATATTTTAACAATATTATTAAAAAAACAATATAATAATAATAATTTTTCAAAACGAGCGTTTTTAAAAACGCACGTGACGTTTTTTGTGACCGTCGTTTTTGTGTCACCGTCCGTGTTACAAATCTTAAAATTTCACTCTCATTATTTTTTCCATTTATTTCACAACGCGCCTAAAGCAGTGTAACTTCAAAAACCTTCATCACAAACTTTTCTTTATAACATTTTTTTTAAATATTAAATTATTCATATGTACCAATTTTTTTGACGTGATAACGTCTATTAAAACGATGAGCGCCGGGCGATCGGACGATCGGCGTATCGTAGCCGATGCCATAGGCGATCGTAGTTGAGTGGAGCGGAGCGGAGCGGGGCGGAGCGGAGCGGAGCTTTGTCATGACGTTGTCACGTTAAACTACCGTCCGTAAACCGACTTTACAGACAACCATTTTTTGTAATAAAACTTTTTTACCTATCGACAACTGGGATTTTATTTTATTCCCATCACTAGTAGCTACACATATTGAACCATCATCTGTTGCGGAACGGGATACAACAGATCCCTAATATTTTTTTTGTAATAGCGATTTACCCTAATGTCAGAACTGCGTGCGAACCTACCAAAAGATAGAGTCATAGCCTATGTTTAAGCCACAAAAAACTCATAAATATATCATTGGTTTTGACGAAGATATTAATTATTTTCAAAACTGCTATTTTAGGGGGCTGAAGAGGTCCCTAACGCACCACAGGAAAGTTTAGTTAAGGGGTTTTTGAGGTCCCCATAGCACAGGCTGAAAGTTCTTTGAAAGTGTTGACGCAGTGAACGTGTTAATGGGTAAAGTTCAATACGCTTCGCAACTTCTTTAATGGTTGTTTTTTCTCGACCTAGTTTTACTATAAATGCCGAGTTTCCGGCTATCATTAGCGCGAAGGCGGCTTGTTTGAGACCATTAATTTTATATTAAGGTTCAAATTATTACTCTGCGAAATCTAGAGAGAAAAAGGCTCTCCTATTCAGCTGTCACTTTTCCGTCGGCGATTGAGGCTATAAGAAAATTGCGTAATCTGTAAATATTGTAGGATAACGTAATACACGATAAGTGTAAAGAGTTTCATTAAAATCAATATACATTTTTACTTTTTAATAAAAATAAATGAAATCACGATAAAATTAAATAATTAACTGATTAAATAAATAAAAAATAGATAAAATCGCGGATTGTTGCAAAGTAGACCAATGCTAAACTTAATAAAAAAAATACCTTCAGTAGTTTATGAATTATAAAAAAATATAAACATTTGCTACAGATTTTACACGAACTGAATTTTGTTGGCAGTCACTGAATCGCCATTATTGGAGCACGCCGCAAGATACTTTGGTGATCCCCTGGGGGGTCATGAACTGCTGAACGAAATGGGAACATTTGGGAGCGGTCGGCACGACATCGGACCAGAATACCGGACCTGAATATTAAATAATACTGATGACCTATAAACTAGTCAAACTACTAAATATCTTTTTTACCTTTGAAGATTGAAGTTAGCAACGACAACAGAAATGCTTTCAGTATTTACTTTATGTACATTTGATCCTATAGTAGTCAAAATTTGATTTTCAGTCATTTTGAATTGACGTATCCATGTGAGCGTAGCGGTTCTTTCACTTTCAAGAAATAAGATATAAGAAGTGCTTCGGTGCAGATAGTTCTTCGCAGTTTTGTCAGTTTGGTCTTCTTTTTCTCTTGGTCTTTATCCCTCCCTACAAGGATTCTTTGTGGGAATACCTACAAAGAAAGTAATAACTTTCCATATTTTTTCTTCCATATTTTTTTTTGCTCCAACATTTTCTTTTGTGAACTTACATTTTATTATATACCTAGGGACTAATAGGTAGTAGGCCTCCAATATATATTTTTTTAAAAGCTTATTTTAAAAACTATTTTATTTAAAAGGTTATGCTTATTCGCGCCGTTAATTCGTTCAATTTAATCATCTTAATATATATAAATTACGTGTCACGTTGTTTGTCCGCGATGGACTCCTAAACTACTTAACCGATTTTAATCAAATTTGCTCACCGTGTGCAGTTTGATCCAACTTGAAAGATAGGATAGCTTACATCTCAAAATAAAATAAAAAAACTTTTGACAGAATGAAGTCTGTCCGGGCAGCTAGTAATATCATAAGTATTACTTACTGTCATTAAGTTCTTAAGGCTTGTATAACTAACGCGTCTAATTCACCGCATATTTCCACATGGTAATCCGCTTAGCGTGGCTTAGTGGACACATTAATATGCGGCTTTACAGACGGACTGAATTCTCACTTGCCTCACTCAGATAACGTTGGTATGGAAGCCCGTAGCCCTGCACTATGTCATTGTCATGGTGGGTATCTGTGCACATTATCATGGAGATAAATTCATACTGCCATACACTTACTACTTTACAAACTATAAATAGTCTAAAGTTCTATAGTGTTACCTACACTTTGACGACATCACGTTCACGACGTGACCACGCATTACGTCACACTCACATATCATTCATGTTCCGTGCGCACCCATTTTAGTGAGGCATAACTAATTCTTCTGCTTTTTTCTCGCAATTTATAGGGCCACTATTCTTGGTTTCAGAGAAAACGCATCTGCAATTTGTGTTCTCTCTGCAAATATTGATTTTTTTATTGTTTTTAATTTTTGGTATTGCTGTAGTTCAGGGCAAAAGTGAAAAGTGTCCTTTTACAACAGAGCGTCACAAACTAAACTCTATAGAAATGAATTGGACTGTTCTACTAAACCTCTCCTTATCATTATAATTTCTTCCTCTTCCGCGAAAAGCCGTCATTTTCGGGAGCAATAAGTCAGTGCAAAAACGGAATTGTTACAGAGACACTTGCCTAATAGTCCATCTGAGAGATAAAGCGTTATGGTACAAAATCTGAGCCGCTGAAGCAGCCGTACAAATTGCCGGGACAAAGCCTTCCTTGCCCAAAATGTTGTGATATTACGAAACATAAATATTATGTGCTTCTCCAGAAAATTTGTGAATATTCTTCCGTGTGTTCTTTGTGCAGGCTGTAAATAGGGTACAAGAAGTTTAGCCGCAATAATGAAGAATGATGTAGCACAAACGCGACGGTGTGTGAGAAATGATTAAATTACATACTTTTATAAAGAACGTACGATCCTTTCTCATTTAGAGGAAGAACAAAGAGCTCTCACAGGAAAATTTTATGAAACTTCGTTTGGTATGTTTAACTAGATATTATTTATATCTCTATTTCTTTTAATTTCCTTTTATAATAGTTGCTTTAGCTATGTTAAGAAACAGCTTTATTTATACGTAAATAAAATGCATAGTGGCATAAATTGTCTTCTTTGTCGTTGGGCTTTGCAGAGTTTACAGCTTTATAAAATAAACTAGCTGACTCGGCAAACGTTGTTCTGCCAAAAATTTAGGGATGGACCACCCTAAACATTTACGGGGATGAAAAATAGATGTTGTCCGATTCTCCACCCTAGCCGATATGCACGCTAAGATTCACGAAAATCGGTCGAGCCGTTTCGGAGGAGTTCAACTTCTAACACCGTGACACGAGAAATTTATATATTAAATTAGTTATTTTAAGTAGGTAAAAAAACTTATACCATGAATAAATTAAACGGCTTTAAACTATTTGGCTACATCTCTACATCTCTTCTATATCTCTTGGTAATTTTAAGATAAAGTTTTCCAATATTCAGGTAATCGAAACTAAAGAATTAAGTACATACATATACCTATGCCTTACCTTACCAAAATACTTTATTGTGCAATTACACATGAAACCAATTATTGCATTACCCTTTAGTATGTAGGTAACCTACTCATTAACTAAATTTTAACTAAACTTTTAAAGTTAACTTTGTCCTCATTTATTTTAAGTGTTTATTAATTACATTTACCTTGAAATTTAATTACTGTGTATTGTGTACGTATTATCTGACATTCAATTATGTAAAGTTGACATGAGCGGCTCTTTAAACAAAGATTTAGGAAAAGATAATACAAAGCAAGTTCATAAATATCTCAATTCTCATACGGTAGTCACAAGATACAATATTTATCGGGGAACCTCGTAAATGTATTTATTAGAATAAATAACAAATGTAAGTAAAATAAAGAAGTAGCGTTCTGCGTTCGTGGTGCGCGTTTTTCCTCCGAATGTCTCTTCGGGGAGCGGCCGCGTGGCCGCGGGGTTAAAGTAGGTCATCCCGGTACAGTTTCCGTCCCGGAAGTGCTCTGCGGATTCCTTCTAATAACATTTTAATATTTTTTTTATTGTTAGGAAGATTTCATATTTAAATTATGTTATATTTCGCCTCCGTATGCGGTGCATGCATACTGAAAGGCTTTGCTGCCTGTACTTGGAATACTTTTACAATTTGTCTTATCAGTGGCTCCATGTAAAGATTCTTTAGTAAAACAATGGACGGTCTAAAGTCAAAATCATATTTCTATATTAATATAGTTCTGATTATAACAATATTTAAATCATTTTTTTTAATCGTGCTGTATGAAAAATTATATTAGTGTGAGTTCGGTGTATATGCTTGTTCACACTGAACTCGCGGGCGCGGTCGCGAAATATCAAACATATTATTATGAGCTACTATGAAAGTGTTCACACCAAAACGCGCGCGCGGTGTATGTAGCGTTTACCGCGCCCGCGCCCGCGCCCGCGCCCGCGAGTTCAGTGTGAACACTCACTATGTGGCGGTTATAGTAATTGACCTCAGTAACTATTTACCCGACTGCCAGGAAGGGTTACGTTTTCGCGCGTATCTTGTATGTATGTATGTATGCATGCATGTACCTAATATTCTTTATTACCTCGTATCTTCCAAACCGCTGAACGGATTTTTATTTAATTAAGATACCTATCGCCAGATTCGTCTTGATAACCCAAGTGTTCTTAAATTAGTGAAATTAAAAAAAACAAATATGGTGGCTGTGAGATGCCATTGTTTGAAGGAACAAAAAATAAAAATAAATCTAATAATGCAATATGGGTATCAATGAGGATCAGTAAAGTTGTAGCAAATTCAATAGAACTATTATCCACGTGATTCTTTATGGCGTAAGAATGATATATCTTTTTGAATTATCCAAATCGGACCATTACTTGCGAAGATATTAAGTAATGAACATTGCCGTTCCGGCCGCTAAAATTCAAAGTACGCGGGTCCGTGTGACGTCATTAAACCCGACCGAGCGCAGCCGCCTACCGGCACTCCTTCTTCATGATTCGACGGAGCCGATCTGACGCAGTTGGTCACTATAGTCGGCAATTTAATTACATGAATGGCTGTTATTTTTTCATATTAAGTATAAAACGTACATAATATACCTAAGTACTAATAAAGTAGAAGCTGATTTTGTACAAGCTCAATCAGATAAACTTCCAAAAGTGGATTCTTTCATGGTTTTTGATTACCTAGGTAATCATTCTAAGTTAACCAGCGCTAAATCCGTGGTTGGAAAGCACAATGGTAAAGGTGCTGTTTATTTATCTACGTGTACGGTCATCAACAGAAGTAGCTTAACATTTTAGTACCTTGTCACATATTTCTTGAATTTGTCATAATGTTCTTCGGAAACCGTCGGAACAGTTACTATTACAAAGTACTATAATGTTAAGCTGTTTCTGAGGCTGACTGTTGGTAGGTATTTATTAGGAATCTTTAGGTCTAACTTCTAAGCTGTTAGTAGTAGGTAGGGGTAAGAAAGAATGAATGTAAAGTATACGTACAGGGATGTAATCAGAACTTATGAATGAAGTGTTTATAGTTTATTGATAAACGAATGTTGTTTTCGGTATAGGTATGTAGATCATTTCGCGGATGACTTTTTACCTACTTGTTCTTTATAGTGCATAGTTCCCTACACTTGCTGATCTATGACAGAAACCTTAATATTGGTTGTCAATAGCTGTTTTTTTTGGGGTTCCGTAGCCAAATGGCACAAACCCTTATGGATTCGTCATGTCTGTCTGTCTGTCCGTCCGTCCGTAATCACAGCCACTTTTTTCCGAAACTATAAGAACTATACTGTTGAAACTTGGTAAGTAGATGTATTCTGTGAACCGCATTAAGATTTTCACACAAAATAGAAAAAATAAAACAATAAATTTTGGGGGTTCCCCATACTTAAAACTGAAACTCAAAATTTTTTTTTCATCAAACCCATATGTGTGTGGTATCTATGGATCGGTCTTCAAAAATGATATTGAGGTTTCACTTCCAAAGTGGTAAAATGTGTCGTCGTCCCCCCTCCCCCCTCCCCGTAACTTCTGAAATAAGAGAATGATAAAACTAAAAAAAAAATATATTGTAGGTACATTTGATTACCATGCAAACTTCCACCGAAAATTCGAGATCTAGTAAGTAGTTTTTTTTAATACGTCATAAATCGTAAACCGCAAATTACCTATCATTATGTTACTTGCTGCTACGGAACCCTTCATAGGCGAGTCCGACTCGCACTTGGCCGCTTTTATTTCCCTCTCACTCATCGTTACAAATCATCCGTTGAGTAGTAGTAGGGGCTCGACCAAAATTAGCACTATAAAGGCAAATATTTCGCAAACGCACCCCTAAATCCAAACATGGTCCTAGAAGATCCATAATATTTTTCGAAGACCTTTTCAACGATATCCCACACTACAGGGTACGCGACGAATAAAAAATTCATCCTCACACCTGTGTAGGGGAGGTACCCTGAAAAAAAAGTTTTTCAGTATTTTATTCCACGATTCTGGAGTTTTAATAAAAGTGTATGTCCATGCCAAATTACAGACGGACGGACGGACATGACGAAACTACAAGGGTTCCGATTTTACTTCGGAACCCTAAAAAGTAAAGCGTATTTTAATTATTTATTTATTTATTGTATTGCTGCTGGATGGTTGAGAAGGTGGATTTCCATGACTGTACTGCTCAAAAAGGAGGCTGCAAACATAGCGTAGCATTTTTGATGTGGCTCCATAGACGCAGCGAGGAGCCATCTCCCACTGAAAAAAAATGTTACTGAGCCGAACCACAGCTGGCTATACATATAGATACAATACAACTACGAAATTTATATAATTTAAAGATATGGTTCCCAGCCAATGTTCCCAGCTCAGTTACTATCGAAGATAAATAATAATTATATTATCTCTTTTTACAACGGAATACCATTTTCTACGAAGTTTTGGCTTTTTCGGCACGTTAAAAAATTGTTTTTTTGGCGTTTTCATAGAAGTGTTTGAACGTTTAAGCAATATACAATATTGATACATAGTTAAAAGGTGAATTAGGCACAAATCGGACACTTAATTTGTTTTAAAGTCACAAATTATCCAAACAAAACATTACGCGCCGTATCGCTGCCAGCGGCTAACTGGCGGCGACCGATATCGTGACGTCACAGCCTACCGCGGTGGCCCGCAGTGAACTTCGCTAGTAATTTGGTCATAACTTCGTCAATTTTTGTCGTAGAACAAAAATTTTTACACTGTCTGTTAAGGATTTCTTAGCTCTATAAATCTGCATTCTCAACTAAAAACGTTACGGATCCTCATTAACCCTTTATGGTATTTTGTATCTAAATGTGCACAACACATTTAAACGCACCTTACACAAAATTTAAAAGTTACATGGTCTTATTGACTCTTCAATTTGAATTATCAACGTACAATAAAACGAGAAATCAATAAGTCAATCGCAGGTACTATACCTTTCTCTTCAAAAACAGCAATAAATTAGACGGTTTGCGCCGAAATTGAGGAATAGTGGACGGTTAATTAAAATTTTGTTAAAAAATGTAGTAAACGTAGGTAAACTGTGAATATTTTAGTGTAATATTATTTGAAAGGCATCTAATAATAACAAGTAAGTATTATTTCATTACAAAATTATGTTATTTTATGTATAATGAAGGAATAAACTATGTGTATCTAAAAAGATACATTGCGACTTACCTATATAAATCGAGTTTATTACTTATGTATCTAAATAGATACTGGGCGTCTTTCTCAGCCGTTTTTGTACAGTTTATATCAAGTTTGAGAAGTGAGTTTGGCATCCTGTCGTTGGGGGTTATCCGTAAAGATCGTTTGAGAGGATGTGACATGATATCAGACAAAGACTTGCTACAGAAAGGAAGAGGTAGCTATAAGGTTATGGTCGATAACAATAAGAAGATTGCTGTTACTAAATGGGCGGATAATAAATGTGTTACTTTAGCGAGTTCATATGCAGCAGACAACAGGGAAAATTTTGTAAAAAGATATTGCAAGACCTCTAAGCGTAAAGTAGATGTCAAATGCCCAACCGTTATATCAGATTATAACCAGCACATGGGCGGTGTGGACTTGACGGGAATTTTCGTTTCTCTTTATCGAACAGGCGGTAAGAGTAGGAAGTGATATAAAAGAATATATAAAGATATATTAAAGATTTCAAATTAAGCATTTCGAACACGCTTTTACAAAAAGGAAAAACGGTCAGTAGAATGGCCACAAATACAGTGAAAATTAAACAACCCGTTGTGTCAAGGCCCGCTATGGATATACGCACTGATGGCTAATACCATATACCTACCGTTGTAAGGAAGGGTCGGTGCAGAAACTGCACAACAGGTCAGACAGTTTAGTAGTTGCCTGAAATGTGATACGAGGCTATGCCTCATAGAAAAACGTAACTGTTTTCGTGAATTTCATACGAAGTAGTTTTTCAAGGCTCAATTTATTTTATTTGTTTTATTTACTTTGAATAATTAAACTAACTAATAAACACTCATTTTATTTTATTTACTTTTAACCTTTGATTTCACAGAAATTCCTATTTCAGTTAACTATTTTTTATTGTTTAAAGCTAATTATTGTTTCTAGTGTATAAGCCCTAGAGTCATTTTGTGTATTTTTAGATACAAAGTTCGCAATAACCTATTTCGTATAATTGTCTTTTTGTATCTAAAAAGATACAACCTGAAAACTTAGTGTCTTATTCCTGAAAAAATATTTTTGTCATAAAATGTATTTAATATATCAAAAAAATTTAACTTGGTTTAGTTTTTGTTTTATTTAACAATTCCAATACCTCTTTGCTCCTTAAAGGGTTAAAGAACTTGCCATGAGGATTTCAAAAAGGTATATCATGATAGCTTTTATATGGCACACGGGTTTTTTAAATTTTTATGTCGGCTATTAACTCCAAAAGGGAACCTATTTTGTATTAAATCTATTCGCATTTTACTTACAAGCGTGTTGCAGCGCTACTAACAGCTAGCCAGAAGAAAATTAAAAAGAAGTTTAAGCTGCAAAGCGCACTTATAGCGCCATTAGGGCCGGTACGCTGCTAGTCTCAGAAATAAAGTATTTTGCACAAAGAGCTTTGCAGCAGGGCAAACCACTTGAACGGTAAGTTTATCTAAGATATCTTTGTTTTGTTTATTAAACATGAATGTTTTTATTACAAATCAACAATTACTTGCACATGATAACTGTGCATAATCACGAATAACTGAACAATGATACCATCGCCAAATTTTAATAGCAAAGGTTAGGTTAGAGAAATAGGACTAAACGTCATTCCCATACATTTTGAAGGCAGCGTTTGGCGTGAGCGTTTATAGACAAGAGTTTTGTCTAACTCTAGGCCGAACTCGAGGCTACTCGCGATGCAATGTGAACAAAGAAACTTGTTTAAGAGTAGATACAATTGTTTTTAATGAATATAGATTCAACTAAAGGTATCGATATTATCTTTCTTAAATAAAATAAAGGATATATGTACCTACTTACTTACTTCCAGATTGGGCTAAAAGCATTAAAAGTGGTCGCGTAAAATATTTGAATATGTAGAATAAACATAATGCATTACTAGCGCTCTGCCCGCGACTTTGCCTACGTTTTCCGGGATAATAAATACCATATATCTTATTCCAGATCATGGACTACCTGTGAGCTGAATTTCATGAAAATCCATTCAGTAGTTTTCGCGTGAAATAGTAACGAATAACCAAAGATAAAGGAAAGAATTCAACAATAAACAACCATGTAACAGCACAAAGTAACAGCTGCAAAAACATTTCTTCCGAGAGACAAATCACTTAGCTCGAATTCCACTCTTATTGTTTTGCTGTCCACACTCAACTACTCCACCTTTGTTGTCGCGTCGAATCGGAACTAACAACATACGAGTACGTATATGTATTATGTCGTTATTTAAACTAAATAGATTAATTCACGCCTTTCTATAAGCTTTACTTAGTACGATATTATACTAGCTGCATTTTTAAGTTTCAATAAACAACGATGGTATGGTACCCGTTGGTAGGCATCTATTGCTCTGTAGGTCTATTGTTCAGTAAGTTCAATCATTAAGGATTGTCGTGTAACTATTTAATTATATTGCTTGAAAAATTTATTTCCGACTTTGGCAGAGAATCAACTAGGTACTTAAATAGATTTTAATTAAACAAGTATTATTATTTTATTATACTTCCGATAATATAAGAACACGAAGGTTATGGATTCTTAATCAATTATTTTAAAATGACAAAAAATTTAAGTGCAAATCGCGTGGCTACACGGGATGTGACTAGCCGCTGCCAAAGGTAAGTGTTTGGTGATATGCTTCTTCCTCCACGGAGTCTAGAAGATCATTTTCGACCATAATATAAATTTTCGCCGAAAAATTGATTCATAAACAGACGTTGACTGCAATTTATTTTCTGTTTAGTACTATGGAACAAATTGATGAATTTTCAGGACGGTACACACTAAATTTTACCTGTTTTTCAACCTTTATTACTTAGCCATAAGTTAAAAGCCGCTTTGTGTTAAGCGTTTGAAAGTTTACCTGTCTCGTTATAAAGTGAGGAACTTTGGGTGTGTTAATACTTACAGTCTCTTGCGGTACTCGCCGTACACGTCACTCACCCCAGTCTCCCCACGACATCACTTTGTTTTGCTGAGCTCGTGAACATTCATTAAAAGTTATAATAGGTGTGTCGGACGATGCAACGAAACATTTTTAATTTACTCGTAAAGCATAAACTTTTTTAGAAACTTAAATAATAATAAAATTCAATGTCAAATTATACATAGATTAATTGAAAATTGGATTGTAAGATAAAAATAAAAATAGTTATCTAACTATATAAAAATAAAAATAAATAAATAATTAAAAATATTTTAAGTTATGCTTTTATATTTTTAATTACTGCATATTGGTGTACAATAAAGTTTTATTGTTTTTATATTATGTAGATCTATTTTCTGCGATGGTACGGCTGAGGCTCATTGGGAAAAAGAAAATGAATGGGTTGTCTGTCAGGGTCTAAGTCACTGAAATGTTGTCTCTATAGTCTACTCGATAAGTTCAAAATGGTTGAAATTAGAGATACTGCTCTTAAAAATACGTGCGATAGCTCATTCTGTTCGGAATGATGTCTAGAAAAATGTTTCGGAAGCGTTTACCAGCACGTAAAAAATTGCAAAAGTTATTGACAAAATAAAGTTGAAAAAAAAAAGTATTTTGTTTTTGGTAATCACTCCGAAACTATTAATATTTAAGAAATTTTAAAACAAGATTCTTAAAGTAGACGAAATTTCCAAACAATGACTCGCGACTCTCGGAACTCTATCTCCATTATTTATAACTTTAATTTAACGCTGAAAATGGGTCTCCACGCTGCATTTTTAGGTTGCGCGTGCGGCGTCAAAACCGAGTTCGTCACACTCAATAATTTTTTAAGGTATTAATTATTAATTTTAAAAAATAAAAAAAATATGGTGTATTCGAAACACTTCAAAGAATTTGCTCCCGCAGGAAATTTTGCTTAAAGTTAATTTTTCAACAAGTTAGACGATTGTTAATTAACTAAATTTTCTCGAACTTCCATTTTCATTGTACATTAAAAAAAATGTTTAAGTAATTGTCCTATAAATTTTTCGCTTCGTGGAGCCCTTCTTATATACATGCTTAACGAGATCACGTCATAAAAGTTTAAAAAGTTTTAATACTTTGTGTATAATAATTTTATAAGTTGAACAAACAATTTTTTCGTTTTTTTATCGAATCGAAATTAAAAAATTGAAAAATGTTTTTATCTGTACTTTGTTATACATCGTTGTTTTTTTTATTTTTAGGTGTTTCAGAAAAAATATATAAAAAAGTTGAGAATTTGTTTATAAAAAATTGTTAAGTTAAAAAACAATGAAATTGTTGATAAAAAAAATATTTTTTTACATTTCTATTAAAGATGGTTAATTATAATTTTTAAGAAAAAAAAATTATTAACTAATTATTCAAACAATAGAAATATTAAAAAACAATTATAAACAATTAAATATCATTATTAAGAAAAAAATTTTTTTTTCAAAAATCATAATGTTTTGTAAAGAATAAGATATTAAGAAATTTTTTCTTGAAAGCATTGAAATAGTCTATTTGTGTATAAAAAAAAAAATTATAAAAAAATTAGGGATTTTTTTTTCAAGTCATTAAATGTCTTTTATGAATGCCAAAACGATTATGTAATAATAAATTGAGAAAAAAATGTTTTCAATAATATTATTTGGATTTTTCATTTTTTGTTCAACTTATAAAATTATTATACACAAAGTATTAAAACTTTTTAAACTTTTATGACGTGATCTCGTTAAGCATGTATATAAGAAGGGCTCCACGAAGCGAAAAATTTATAGGACAATTACTTAAACATTTTTTTTAATGTACAATGAAAATGGAAGTTCGAGAAAATTTAGTTAATTAACAATCGTCTAACTTGTTGAAAAATTAACTTTAAGCAAAATTTCCTACGGGAGCAAATTCTTTGAAGTGTTTCGAATACACCACATTTTTTTTATTTTTTAAAATTAATAATTAATACCTTAAAAAATTATTGAGTGTGACGAACTCGGTTTTGACGCCGCACGCGCAACCTAAAAATGCAGCGTGGAGACCCATTTTCAGCGTTAAATTAAAGTTATAAATAATGGAGATAGAGTTCCGAGAGTCGCGAGTCATTGTTTGGAAATTTCCTCTACTTTAAGAATCTTGTTTTAAAATTTCTTAAATATTAATAGTTTCGGAGTGATTACCAAAAACAAAATACTTTTTTTTTTCAACTTTATTTTGTCAATAACTTTTGCAATTTTTTACGTGCTGGTAAACGCTTCCGAAACATTTTTCTAGACATCATTCCGAACAGAATGAGCTATCGCACGTATTTTTAAGAGCAGTATCTCTAATTTCAACCATTTTGAACTTATCGCGTAGACTACTATATATTGAAGGTAATGAAGGTAATTATTAGGTATTTAGTAGGAGGGCAAATATTTACTAAATCAATATTCTTGTAACATAACCCACATTATAATAATGTTATTGATATAATTGTTGGTGATTGTCGCCTAGATGATCTTATAATGTCATCGGTCATGTATTCCGGTACAAGTACCGTAATACAACCGAAGACAGTAGGTACCTAGATATCAACTCTACCAATAAGTTTACATAGTACACAGTCACCTGCAGAGAAAAGTAACCCATCTTTTACTGTGTTTATTAAGAGATGGGTCACTTTTCTTTGCAGGGGACTGTACCTACCTGCCTATTTCCCTCCAGCCCAAGATACTTAAAAAAAGAAGACTAGTAATTCGAAACATCATAATTCATAGCGGATTTGTAAAAACAATTATTCATGACTGTCTCAAAAAGCATTATCATAATCAGGAAAATGTTGGCGATGATACAAAAAAGCTTGAACTTTGTAAAAACAGTTGAAATATAGATATTTCTTTAAATGAACCAGGTCAGTGATTGATGGCAAGCTGTCAAAATTGTCAGGACTTCAAGAGTGATGCATTTAAATTAAAAAGTGGTAGGAATCCAATGGTCGAAATTCAAAATCATTACTGTGGAAAGCATGAATGTGCATGTTTTGAGCGGAGGTTATACTTTCCTGACTTACCCTAAGAAATAAGATTATGGTTCCTACATAATAATAATATAATACATACAGATGTTTTTTTACTATTATATATTATAAATGTGTCGTAGTCTATTAGTAGGCTATTAGGTATAAAATGGTAGAGCATAATGAATTGAAATGGTCGCAATACAATAATTACAATTTGTGAAATAAAATTTTGAATAAATCTCGCCTGGCCACGTTGTCATTACCGAATTTGGTTGGTGGTTGTTTACGTAGAATGATTTGCCTACAGCGTTTAATTAATTCTCTATTTCACGAATGACCGATTTATTTTATGAAATACTTTGATTTAGAATTGTGAATATAACTTATCTTAGGCGCTCCACCCACTGAAGACGCGTCCCGCCGCGGTGCGCAGAGCGACGGATAACACAACTGCGCGCGGGGCAATTTCCCGCGCGGTGCCGCGTCGGCAGTGTGTTGTGCTAGGCGTGATTTCTATATAAATTGACATAATTGCATACAATGGTAAAATCTGCCATCCCGCGCACCGCGACGGGGCGCGGTGCAGTGGGTGGAGCGCCTTATATTATACATATCCTACGCAGTAATATCACTAGCCTGCAGTTATATCAGTGTAAGCAAAAAATATTTTAAAACTAGACTGTCGTAACTCGTAACCGTCCATGCAGCAGAAGTTTGGTAAAGTTTGTTCTAGGCCTCTGCCGAGCTAGCATTGGAACAGCTTCAACAGATTTCAGAACAAACTTTTAATTTTACGTATGTTTGATTCGTACATAGTTTTTTATGAATTGTATTAGATGTAATTTAAATATCTAGTTGCTTGGCTTCTTATTCCGCAAGGCGGTCTGGGTTCGAGTCCTGCACACGCTTCTAATTTTCAAAGTTACATACGAGCTTCTTGTTAGTATAATTTGTTACGAGTGTTTTAAAAATGATCATCAATGGCTTGGTGACAGGAGAAATTATGAGAAAACCTGCTGACGATTTAGATTTAATGATGATAGATTAATTAGATTGGATGGATTAGTTAGACGAGCTTTGCCGTTTTCGTTTGGAGTTGGACCCGAGCCCAGCAGTGGGTCAGATGTGAATCATAAAAGTTTAATATTTAAAAACGTGTTTTCTGAAGACGGATGCCTTTTCGTCCCATCTCTCCGACCTTCGGAAAATACTGATTGTGAAATAACACGCAAACTTACTACATTTTATATAAACTGCACGTCTTATACGAAAAGTCTATCAACGTTGAGCTGGCTTGTCTACCGAAGCGCAGGCTGAGCTGAGCTATGCTGTAACTCGATCAGTTCGCTTTTAGCCCCCGATAGCTCAATTAGTGGCGAGCCCGCTCTATTGACTAGCCGAAATACACGCTGTACGCCCGGTGAGCTGTGTAGACGACCTATTACCTCGGAGGATTTCCATTAAAAACTTTTTAGTCTGAGCTATGAACCGGTTTACCTGCATATATAATATTGGAAACATGTTGTCTTACTAACAATAAGTTTTGATTTACTCGTATTTATAATCCATTTTCGCAAAGTTATATTTTCATTATGTATTGCCTTTATGTATTTCTTTGGTCAAAAGTTTCAATTTTATTGAATCTTTTTTCTCTATTTTTCGGTAGCCTTGTGCGCAACAATCTTTGAAATTAGTGTTTGAATAGTTAGGTATAATAATATGAAAAAAAAGCTAAGCTAACATGTAAAATCCTGACCCAGACTTTTTAATTTAATGCCTTTTTTAGATGTGACGTTATTATCCTAATACAACTTTATCCTCCACAAGTAAATAGATATACGGTTGTTGATTACCCCAACGTTGTATGGTTGTAGATCCTCTGTGCATTTTCTCTTTGATATAAGAGCATGAGTTCAAAGCGCGGACGGTTTGATAAAGGTAGTTTACAACGGACGTATTTTTAAACCGCAACTGTGTATGCGACCTAGTTTCCAGCCGGGGGAAACACGTAGCTCTAGTGGAAAAACGCAGGATCCTGCATTTATTTATGCCCTGTGTCCTGGGTAGGTTGGTCATGAGTTTGAGTTTTCTTTGGATATTCCTCACATTATGGCATATCACATTATGTGGCATAAAAGGGGAAGTGATTAATTTCTTAATAATGTAGGTGTATATAATTATGTACAATTTAGGGCCTGTCCACATCTCCACGTCACGACGTCGTCAACGTGGAACGGTGCGGTAACGTGCCACGTTACGTTGCCGCAACGTGCAAGTTTACGTTAACGTAACGTAAAAATGCACGTCGCGGCACAGCAACGTTACACGTCGCCGTGGCTTGCAAATTCTGGTACATTCTTTAATAGGGTTACGCAAAATTTCAAAAGTATCGATACTTTACTCGATGCCAGTATCATATCAAAAGTATCAATACCAAAAAAGTATCGAAACAAAAGTATCGATACCTCCAGGTATCGAGTACTTTTTTAATACATTTATAAAAAACCTGAATGGAATGTTGTGTGTGTTGCAAAGTTTCGCAAAAAAATCTAGCAGGAACGTGTCTCACAAAATAGTCACTGATATCCAACCTATATACACATATAATTATATATATTACACAAAAATGTTTGTACGGATGTCCTATATAGACACTGAAACCATTCAACCCATATCTATCAAAATGGTTTCATTTGAAAGGCAATAATCCGAAGATGGTTTGAGACCACTAAAGCAATGCATTAAGCACATTCGGTCCATTGATAAAGTCGTTTTTCTACTTTTACAATACAACAATTTGAAGATAATTATTGTAACGATGGTGCATCAACGTCAACACAAAAACACTGATCTGTCATATTTATCAGAAAATAATTTATCGTAGTGGAACATGCCGAGTATCCAATTGTAGATATATATTATGAAACTGTCAGACAGTTAGTCCATGGAGTATAGAGGGTAAGGAGAGCCATCTCATATGAGGGGAAAGTTGAAATAGTGTCCAGTTGTATACTGATAATAGAGATTCCAATACCTACTACCATCCAGCAACAATAGCGCTATTGTCGGAATAACTACGATATGAACATAGCTGTTGTAGACGTAGTTAAGAAATATGTATATAGGCAGGGACTAAATATGGCATGATGAAAAAATACAATATTACGAATTTTCTCCAGAATATTATGATAGTTTATTTAATAAACATTTATTTTCTTCATAAACAAAAATTTTTAATTCAAAAATTTCTTTAAAATCGCAGCAACTCAATTATTATCATCAGAGATTATCGATGTCAGACATATTTTATTGTTAAAAAAATAAATTAGAGGATTAAATTATCACTTCGCCAGTATTTGAACTCAGGTTCCAACAATATCCCAATAAAATAGGCCACCGTTTCTTGTTTTGAAGTTTCGAATTTGTCGTACCCTATGCTACAGCCATAGCTACAGCCTATCAAACCAAGTTTATTTATGATTACCCACATTGTGTTATTTTTTTTTTCATATTGCCGGCGATGCGTCGCCACGGCTTATATCACCATGCCAAAAATCAGGTTCACCCCTCGCGTAAAGATGTTTCACATCAAAATATCGATATATATATCGAAAATCCGATATTTTAAAAAACATCAACAGCCCTAAACTGAGCAAGCGCATCGTGCCACGTCGGACGACAGTGCGACGGCCGACGCGTCGTCCCACTGCGACGTTGCCGTAACGTGCACTAGCACGTTGCGGCAACGTAACGTTGCACGTTACCGCACAGTTCCACGTTGACGACGTCGTGACGTGGAGATGTGGACAAGCTCGTACATTGTGCAATTTATACATGCATACCATTATTGCTTTCATTATTGAAACTGTTCGTAGTATTCGTACAACTTTGTCATTCGCTTAGAATTTTCTTGATTTGAATGGCATTTTACTTCTGCCTTTTCATCAAAGATAAAGATTAAAGATGCAGCGAGAAAGAAGCGGTATACCATTATTCAACGAGGTCTCCGATATTACAACCTTCGTCTGACGTGTTAAAAGTAAAATATTCCACTATCGACTGTACAAGGTAGAGCTATGTCACTCAGTGCAACCTTTTTTACTTTAAGATAAAGTAACGTTATACACTCATAATCCCTCACTAGAATTCGACTTTTAAATTCATCATTAAAATATCGTAACTCGCTGGAAATCGAACTCTTCGATCGGTAGTTCGAGTGTCCCACGGGTCGTCTAACTTCATCCGTACTTTAGCAGACACTAGACAGCACCGTGAACAGAAAGGTCTATGCATGAATATTTTAAAAACTGGTTAAAAAAACCTATGTTAAAATTAATTAACCAATAGGTACATTTTATATAAAATTTGTAGTTGAACTCTTCGATCGGCAGTTCGAGTGTCCCACGGGTCGTCTAACATCATCCGTACTTTAGCAGACAGCACCGTGAACAGAAAGGTCCATGCATGAATATTTAAAAAACTGGTTAAAAAAACCTATGTTAAAATTAATTAACCAATAGGTACATTTTATATAAAATTTGTAGTTTAAATAATTATAATAACAATAAAAATAATTTATAAATGTATACACTCCACATTGCCATTTTTAATAAATATAGACCAGGTACATTTTTAAAGACTTATCCGAGTTAAACTGTAATTGATGGTCACCAGTTCCCAGGACCGTTAATGCGACCGCAGCGACACTGATTGGAAGTGTTTTGTGAAACGACAGCAGGAGGAAATGTGGCGTTGTCGTTATTTATTCTGACCTATTGTCGTTCCCACCATTGTTCCCTGCGCTGAAAACCACTCTCTTTACTGTCTGTTTGTTATATTACTAGCCTGATAAAAATATTATTAAAAAGACAACTTCAAAGAACTTCTTCCTTTTTTGAAGTTAAAAATGTCTATGGCTAAAATTCTGTTCAAAATTAACTTATAGAACACTGAACAAGAACGCAATTTAATTCTTGAAATACCTACTTAATAATATTTATACGTATTGTTTACATTAAATAATTAAGAGAGAAATGAGGGCTACAATATAAATATATTCAGTGTAAAGGGACATAAGACCAGCATAAATTATGAGAGCTTATAAAAATATCTTTCAGGTCCATTTTTATTCATTAAATTATATCAAAGGAAATATCGCTTAACGTCATAATCTTCTTAGTCCGAGTGGGTTTTAACGCGATTGCTCGTTGCATTGCACTATCAAAAGCGCGTGGCGAATAATTGATTGATACATGGACAGTATGTACTATTAAATAGCTACTCAAACAACCATCCCAACTGGATAAAAGTAGGTCTCTTTTTAAAAAAAACAATCCTTATATTGATAAATAGTACCTAATCGTTCCCGAAATATTTGAACTCCTTTTGAAGTAAAAACTCTAGCATTGCCACTCACTCATAAGTCTCGTAACTCTCCGACTGTCTTCCCAATTCTCTCTCGGCAATTCTCTCTCACACACTATTTAATTCAGTGAAAAATATGACCGGTTGTTTTAAACATTACGCACTTAAAACAACTAATGGTTGCTACAAGTCTCGACTAACGGTTAACGTTAATTTTGATTTTGGACTATTATTTTTTTAAGGACAAGTTTTTGATAATAAGAATAATTTTAAAATTCATAAAATAGCTTATAATTCATAAAACAATTTTAAGTTTGACCAAGCCTAAGCCCGGTTTATCTCTCCCTCGGTTTAACTTTTACATACTAATAGAGTGTTTGTGTGAGTGTTTGTACTGTAAGGTTTAAAATGCTCGGTAATAAATATGCCAAAAAGCCGCTTCGTGCCACAGCACTTTCAGTGCGCATAGGCCCTAAGAATTTTATAGCTTTCGTCCTCATCTTCGTTTATCTACCCTCTGTGTGACAGGCCGGCCGCCGCGTGGTAACGGTAGGTGGGCCTGCAGACGTTAACAAATTGGTTTAAAATATTCATAGAGACAAACGAGCTACAACCCAAAAGGGATTAACTTTTCCTTCGTGCATTCGACCGTTACTAATCCCGAGCTTCTCAATTTGTAAATGGTGCCTACATTAATATACTTATCTAATACATAATTAAGTTGTTTCATTCATGTAATATAATTTGTCGCTTGTACCATAAAGTTTCCTGCCCAGAATCGAACCTGGGTCCCTACGTTTATATACTCAAACGTTTTTGAATTTCAGTCTTTTGTCCTTTCCTTCAGCGGTTTTCTTCTTATTTTGTCACTATTATTTTACCTTTTTATTTTATTCCTTATTATTTACTGACTATCACTTTCTTCAGTAAAGACAAGTAATTCAAGGAAACCGGCAGACTTAAAATTCTTCATAATATTCTCATAGGCGTATGAAGCCCATCAGTGGTCCATCAGTGGATAATGGTTCTTTTATTTCTTGGGTCTTAAATCCTACTAATATCCTTCCTGCTAATATTATAAATGAGAACGTTGGTGAGGATGTTTGTCACTCTTTCACGCAATAACGAATAAAAGGATTTTCATGAAATTTAGCACACTCAAGGCCGTCTTTAACCTAATGGAGGCCCTGATCATATTAGGATAATGGGGCCCCTATGACTTTGACAGAACACTATTTTGTTAGAATAAACAAAGAAAGTAGATAAGCAAGTCTCTAGATTTATGCGAAAGCTAATAAACAAATTGGTATTTTAGTCAGTAATTTAGGTTCGATTTATTCGTATAAAAAAGTTTTTCGGTAATAAATATCGGTTATCGTTTAGTAATCTGGCAGAAACTAGGGGGCCCCTATCAATCACGGGGCCCTGGGCACGTGCCCAGAGTGCCCAGTGGGAAAGAGGGGTCTGAGCACACTGGTAGACCATGGTCTGGTATAAGACACAGGGTACTTATCATCCCCGGAAACGGGAGCAAAACTGCGGGTAGAGCACTAGTGTGAAATAAAATAAACACAAAACAACTCCTTTTATGTTCTCTGCATCTGGTTTCATGTCGGGATAGCGGACACAAGAAAATTATGACATACCCGACAGCAAACATTTGGGTGAATATCAAATCAGCAAATTTTACGTGTCCACGTTGAGAATCGAGGTGTAAAATGATAGAATGTTTCTGATATTTTAATATAGTAAGCTACGTAACTTCTTTTAATTGGGGCCACATTGTTTTTTTAAATATATGTGTATATAAAAAATCAGGGTAAAAAAAATGCCTTAAAATTCAAGTTTGGTTGTATGTCCCAGCTCCATTTTTTGATATTATTTCATTCACCACAGTGACAATTGAAGTTAAAATAAAAAATATATAATTTCGTTAGTATACACATAAGACACACTATCTAAAAATAACTAAACCATATTATAAAATGTTATGTAGCATCACAGGATACTCGATCAAAGTTTGTCCAAGAAAAAACCAAAATCTTGGGTGCACTTGTTCAACTTACTAAAACATGAACTTTCTTGCGTATGCGATAATTTAAGTTTTATTATTTCGCAGGGCATAGTTGTCTGGTAACGTTTGAGTGTAACGGGTATGTGATTAGAGCTATGACTTCCCGCCAAAACAAAAGTACCCGCTTGGGTGGCACAGGGGGACAAGAATTGTTCAATTTTTGGTGGATCGATTTGCTGTTTATTTTAAAGTGCTTTTACAGTAAGCTACACAATATAGGTAGTGATTTGGATTACGCATAAAACAGTTATATAAATTTAATTGTATCTTAAGATCCCTATTTTTAAAGATTTTTTTTATGCAGGGTCCAAGTTTGGTGGCTCAATTTTGGTGGATTTGGTGGCGTTTATGCGTGACCAAAACTTAAAACGTGCCACTTCAGCGAAACTAGAGCTTCAAAGTGTTCGCCAGGGATCTGTCTATTGGGCAAAGTCAGCTTACGAGGTTGAAGACCGAGTCCAGCACCATGTTTTCGTCGAAATCTGAAGTTCTGAGAGATGGTCGTATGCCTCCTCTCAAGCTCCAGCTGCCTGCGAGGACAATAACAATCAAGCTAAACTGACCCGACACTACACACAAGATATCCCGGACGCCGCCTGTATAAGATAAGAGAGGCTCTCAAACAGCTTTAAAAGAACAAGGCTCCGGAAAATGACGGATTCACAATAGCTTCAGTGGAAGCGTGCAGCAGAACTGTGGTGACTCTGTTCTTCAAGAAGGGCGAAAAAGCCCTTTTGAAGAACTATAAAGGCCCATTGCATTTCTGAACCACGTTTGTAAGCCGTTTGCGAGGCAGGTTTGACGACTTCCAGCCTCCCGAACAAGCAGGATTCCGAAAGGCTACAGAACCATAGACATATAGACATACTGAGGCAGATTATACAAAAGACCAAGGAGTATAATCTGTTGTTATGTGTTGCTTGCTTATGTATACTATGAGAAAGCCTTTGATTCTATCGGTATCGTTACTTAATTCTCATATCGAGGTGTTGAAGTGTTTGTAATCATCAGGTACCATTTCCGTCAGTATATACGACACAGCTACGAACCCTATACAACTGCAGAGAGGTGTCAGGCAAGGGAACGTCATATCTCCTTAACTGTTCACTGCTGCGTTAGAAGACGTGTTCAAGCTGATGGAATGAAAACAACGTGGAATCATCGTGGTCAATAGTGACATCACACACTTGCGATATGCCGATGATATAGTCTATCTGGCAAGATCCCTTGAGGAACTTGGTAAAATTATAGGGGACTTGAACAGCGCCACAATCGGTGTGTCTTAAGATGAACATGGACAAGACGGAAATCATGTGCAATGTCCATATCATGTACCTACGTCCAACTTCGAGAAATAAGTCACTCGTAGAATTCAACTCGAATGGGCTGCGTTCGTTTGGGAAACTGCGTCATATCTTGTCGTCCAAAACACTATCTCAGTGCCTGAAGTTGAAGGTGTTCAAGCAGTGTGTGTTGCCAGTGATGACATACGGCTCCGAGACGTCGTGCTTTATTATTAATGGCCTTATTCATATACTCAAAGTCACAAAGCGGACAGAGAGAGAAAAAGCGGATGGAGAGGGCTAAGCTCGGTATTTCTGTACGTGATCAAATCAGAAATGACGTAGATGAACAAGAATAATCGACATAGCTCATCGAGTACGCCGGCTGAAGTGGCAATGGGCTAGCCACATAATTCGAAGGACCGATGACCATTGGGAAGAGGTCCTCGAATGGCGCCCACGTCTTGGAAAAAGGCGCATTGGAAGCTCCCCAACCAGGTGGACTGACGACCTAATGAAGACAGCAGGCACCCTCTGGATTCAGAAGGCACAGGACTGGTCAGAGTGGCGCAAGTTAGGGGAAGCCTGTGTCCACCAAGGGCTGATGGATTGATAGATGTTAAATAATAATATCTATATTTTTTTAACAATAGAGTTTTATTAAACGATGAAAGTTGTTGATAATTCCCGAGAATTCGTGATATTAGCCACTTTGAGCTTTATTTTATTGATTTTAGAGCTTTTGTGACTGAAAAATCCAATTTTGGTGTCACTGATTTTCAATTTTGGTGGGTACTTTCGATTTTGGTGGGCGATTATCAATTCTGGTGGCCACACTAAACTTTGAACTTAAATATCTCAAAAAGTTATCGAGATATTCTCAGACCTCCTGAAGGTTCTTATAGCTTAGACTTTCTATTCTTATACCAGGTCATCATTTTTCACGAAAACTGAAGAGAAAATTTCGCCACCAAAGTTGAAAAAAAATGCACGTTTCTGATATTCACCCATTTAATATTTGTCTCATAAATTCCTCTTTTCTTCGCTTCACAAAGGTCTGACACAAAGGAACTTACCTACTCTGTATAATTTAATAAACATACACACGTAAGTATATAATGCTATACATGCTATAGGTACACATCTTAATAAATATTGGAAAAATACTTGAGGGCATATAAAGCCGTCGGTTCCGGTTGTTTTCGTCTGATTATACTTGATTTGATACATTGTAAAATAGCATCTGCCATCTGAGGAATCAGCTAGTAAATTGTTAAGTTGAAATTAGTTAGTATAATTGGAAGAAGGCAAATTAGGATTAATTCCAAAGCGGCTAGTTATGCATTTCAATATTGTGATCGATGGATTAAGCTGCTCATATATTTGACTTGGAAATATTTCTATGAATGTTTCATGTTGTATTGAATACAGTATTAGTTACGTGATAAACTTAGATCAAGTTACCAAACACCTAGATATAATATGTATAATTTTATAGCTATATGACTTGCTTGCTCCGTACAAGCTAGTGATACTTTTTTGTAATACGTAAATATACGAATGTATTATATTTTTAAAAGATGTGCTGAGGAGTTTCTTTCGGCTTTTCTTCTCCTCCATGACAAATCACCTTTGCGAAAAGCTGGTTGATTAAAAAAAATGACGTGCATAAGTGTATCAATGATACCTACATGAATAACCCCCGTATTCAAGAATAATACTATGAGGTCTCACAGTGCTCACGGACGCATAGGGTGATTCAAACCATTTCGTAAACAATACTTGATTGAAGTCCTTCGCTGTGCGTTTGTCAAAATCGATAAAGTAGCTGCCGAGTTACTTTACCGAACGCATAGTGTTGCTTTGACTTCTATCAAAATAGAAAGAAAGGATCGATTATTTGTATTGTTATCTTTGTCTTTTGCCTATGTCAAATGACTAGAGTGAAGTTAGCCGCATCAAATGGACCAATAAGAGGGCTGTATACAGCTCTGTGCGTCCGCATACAGCTCTGTGCGTCCGCATAGCCAAGTGATACTTAAGGGTCGACTGAGAAACTGAAGGCTTGCCATGACCAACGCACTGAGAAATGCCTTACTTCGCATAGTATTGCTTCTTTACTTAGACAAGTATTATTCTTGAATACGGGGGTAAATGATTTTGAATTTTTATTTGGAAAATTTTGGTTTAAACCTTGCAATTAAGAGTAAACGTGACTGTCTGAACATTTCTTAAATTATATTCGGTACATATATTTTGGAAGTTTTGTTTGTGCGTCTGACTGCCTGTGATGTCAGCCCATCTATAAATGGAAATCGTTTACAGATTAAGATGATGAGCATTTTTGTAACTAATAGGAATGGTCATCCCGAAACCTGGACCTAAGCCCGCGGGATATAAGGTAAAATGTAGTAAGCAAATCATGTTAACGTTGGAACAAATCGCTGTTCCTAATTCATAGAACAAGACTAACTCCTAAAACAACACCGACTGCTACTAAAAGAGGATTTTTTATAAAATAACAGAGGAGTAGCCGCCCTATTGTGCGCCTTCCTCCGACGTTCGCCGCCTGAATTACGTAAAATTTTTAAAGCAATCTCACCACCTACCATTTGTTTGGTTTAGTTCAGTAGCTTCAATGAGCTTGATAAATATGCGGAACGTGTATGTAGATTGAGCATACGGTATGTGGGTACATTTTGTAATGGCTTGTTTTTTGAACGAAGACATAGCCTAGTACATTTATGTTTGCAGGACGACTTTTTAGTTATAGTTTAAATACGGATCTTTCGCTTCTTGTTCAGTCGGCAACGCATCGGTGATGACTTTGTTGTTACTATGTTGATATCGATTTACGATTGCGGTCATTTATCATCAGGCCGTCGTTGTGGCTCGTCAGCTCTGTTAACTGCTATTTAAGTACACAGATAAATAAGTAGCAAATGATTTTGGCAGCTGTGAGTAATTGTAGAAGTCGTTTTTGAATTATTGCAAAAGGGCTAGAATTTTATTTTTGGTTGACCACAGGGGATTTTTGTTTATGTCACCGGCCGTCATGAGCAGACAGACCACAATTTAATAAAATAAGCTTTGTGTTTATGTGAATAGCTGACCAATGCCGACTAGCTCTTAGACTAACAATAAGAAAAACCAGAGAAGGACACTAATTGATTTAGGTTAAAGATGGGTGCTTTGAGTTCAAATTTTTGAATTCTGGGAACGCTACTTCACACAGGTATCAGTGTCTATTAAGAACTACACAAATAAACTTGACATTCAATTCAAATTCACGTTAGCCAATCACTGATTCAATTCAGGTGTAATTAGATAAGTCTAGTCTAGAGCGGCAGGGTGACGTGGATTTAATTATTTGACGGACATTTCGTTTTCATTCGCATCCCCCGGTCAGTTGCGTCTCTCGGCTCTGGATAATTACTACAGACGGGAATGTGACGTCATGATCCTTGGAAAAAAATATTGATTATATTATTGACAGGTATCCGCCGTCGCTTCGTTTCGAAAAAACGTGTGCCTTAGTATTCGCACTCGAAACATGTTCAGGTGGGATTTTTTACATCGATATATTCTTTTTTTATAGTTGAATTACGGCCGGTCTCAATAATGTACTAACAGATGGAAGACTGTGGATAGGGCTGTCATCTGTCATATTTGTCAATTTTTCAGAGGCAAAAATTGACAAATATGACAGATAACATACTAATGGTAGCCCTATTCACAGCCTTCCATCTGTTAGTACATTATTGAGACCGGCCGTTAATGAAAGAAAACAACAAACACTAAATGTTAACCCTCCCTTATTGTAAGATAGTCAGTGATCGCATCTAAATCAGTTCAGTCGTTTTTGAGAATAGCGAAAACAAACACACGTCCAGATATCAAAATTAAAATTCTATATATCATCGTTATTATTTATTGGGAACGGCCGCAAGTAATTACGGTCGATGCAGCGATGAAGCGAAATATTGCAGTATCAAGCGATCGCTGTCGCAGTGCAATGCGTTCCATTTGGGAGTACGGGAGTACCGATTGATAACCAATATCCGGTCACTTTATAATGCGAGTGGGAACTCATCAAACATCAATGAACTGGGATTTGTGATTGCATTTACGAGTATAGTGCATTTAACTTTCAGCTCTCAGACAACTTTCAGACAATAACTGCATTTACCCACCAATTTTGACTTGTAGACAACCTATATGGAATGGGGTACTGAAAACCATGGAGGTACGTGGAGCTCCTCGTGGTTGTTTGATGGCTTTCTTGTCAGACCGCAGCTCCAAGGGTCCTCGGTTCGATTTGTAGAGACGCAAAATTTTTAATGATGGGTTAATTTCTGTTTTCGGAAGTCTATAGATTGTTTACTTCAAGGGACCCTTGTTAGACATGCCTAGTTTCTCAACATGAAGTTTCTTGCGTTAATCTTTACATTAATCACATTCTCAACTGTATATGAAACATGTTGGAGCAAGAACAGCACAAATCATAGTTTTTATTCAAATATATATAAAGGGACTGTGGACCCATTCATGATTCACGTCAGTGGCAATGGCAAGTGGCAACTCCCGCGCGAGGCTTTGTATTATGTCGTATACTCGTAGTCGAGCTTTGGTCGTATAACTATGTACTAATTGTATCATGATGTTGTCAACAATTTTATAAAATTTATATTTTAATATAACCCCAGAAGATATAATAGTACTTATAATAGTAATATAACTTTAATTTTAGGAATATGAAATAATACATACGTCATTGAAACAATCACACCCCTTATTAAACCTTGTATTACTAATGGCCACATATTGGAAAACAAACTTACGAACCGGGTACAAATATTTATGTCACAGTCCTGGATTCGAACTTGAGATCCCTATCTCGGCAAACACTACCCATTGGACTAAAGGACCCCCAAAGATTATTTCTCAGAAATGTTATATTTAATCTGTCTAATACAGGACAAGCGATGTGAAATTATATTTAATTTTCATTCCATCACTTGTCTTAAACGATGTGAAAAGTGTTTCTCAAAGTGGGCGCCCTTTTGTGGGGTCTTAGGACCTTTGAGCCGGGTAGCGGAAATATTGTTTTGGCATTTAGGTTTGAGTACATGAAGAACTATGCAATAATTTTCATCTTATTCTTGTCTTTGCGTACTATTATTCCATTAAAAAACTGACTGGGCAAGCGCCACTTTGTTCTTTATTAACGCACTTTATTATTGAACAAAAGTTACGTGCAACTTTTAAATTTTATATGGCCATTAGAAAATCGTTTGATTCTATGAGGCGATGGTTGAAAATTGAAATATTTAATATAGTTTGAGAGCATATGGAGTAAAGCGTTACAGAATATTGAAGTAAATACAACAGGTTTGCGGTTGACACTTCCGGGAGGCGTTTAATTAACTTCACAAAAGACGCTGAGTGCCGGCTGCGATACAAAGCGATTACTGAAACATGGTGGATCCGGCTGTAACGTATAGGAAAACACGTTATTTAATATTCAGTTTAAAATTGTGCAGTGAACCTTACCGAATTTACGGACTGCCTCGGGCGGGTAAGCGCTATAATTAATAATGAAAATATTGAAACTGTTTATTTACTGGGTGATTTCAATGCTCACCCGAATGAGCCGTTTTATACGGAATTGACTAGTTTTTGTGACGAAGCGGGCTGGTTATGTGCGGATATTAATATTTTAGGGTTAAGTTCGAACACATATAGTTTTATAAGCGAAGCTAATGGTTCTAGGCGCTGGTTGGATCACTGTGTGGTCACTAACGCTGCCATGCAAACCATTATGGATGTGCATGTGGAATATGATGTGTTGTGGTCAGATCATTTCCCGTTAGTAGTAAGGTGTAATTTGGACTTCATTAAACCTAAATTGTTAAGTAATGTAATCAACCCCTGTAGTAAAATACGATGGGGAGACCGATCTATTGAACAAATTGACATGTATAGTAAATTATGTAATGACCAATTAAGACTAATTGAAATTCCTTATAATTTATGTGAATGTTGTTATATTGTGTGTAATAAACTTGACCATAGAAATATTATTGATAAGTTGTATATTGACATAATTAATATTTTACGACGAGCAGCTCAGGATAGTTATTGTTGTAGTGATGGGATAACGAATTATAGAAAGAAGCCGATAATCGGTTGGAATAGGCATGTCGGTCCGGCTCACAGGGATGCCAGGTGTAAGTTTAAGCAGTGGCTTTGGTGTGGTAAACCAACGTCTGGTCAAGTATGGGTGGACATGCAGGAAAGTCGAAAGGTGTTTAAATCTCGATTGAAATGGTGTCAAAACAACCAAGACCAAATAAAAATGGACATCCTTGCATCACAACACACCAAGCATGATTTTCGTAGTTTTTGGAAGTCCACAAATAAGCTTAACACTAAACCAGGCTTACCTGCGAGTATCAACGGTGTTAGTGAGCAGAGGGAGATGGCTGAAATGTTCAGGAGTCACTTCACTGTGAAATCACCGCTGGGTCCATCACAGGTCGGCGTCGAATGTGAACGGAAGGTTCAGGAGTTTGGTGCGAGATTTACGGCAAATGATGTTAGGCAGATAATTAAAGCGATGTCACGTGGTAAGTCTCCTGGGCACGACGAACTGAGCATAGAACACCTAAAACATGCTGGCCCTCACATGCCGCGTGTATTAGCTATGCTCTTTAACCTGTGTGTGGGGCACTCGTACTTGCCTGCGGATATGCTCAGGACGGTGGTGGTACCAATAGTGAAGAATAAGACCGGAGACATCAGTGACATAAACAATTATAGACCAATCTCGCTTGCTACTATAATTTCTAAAGTGCTTGACGCCTTGCTTAACTCTCATCTTGACAAACACCTTAAAATCCATGATAATCAGTTTGGTTTTAAAGCAGGACATTCAACAGAAACAGCTGTCTTGTGTTTGAAGCAGGTCGTCAAGTACTATACTGATCGAAAGACACCAGTCGTTGCTTGTTTTCTCGACCTCTCGAAAGCGTTTGACCTGGTGAGCTATGACATCCTGTGGAAGAAGCTAAATGCCTCTACGATGCCAAGTGAGCTTGTAGATATTCTAAAATTTTGGTACCAAAACCAGGTTAACGTTGTTCGATGGTCAGAAGTCTACTCAGCGCCGTACAGGTTGGAATGCGGAGTGAGGCAGGGAGGGTTGACCTCGCCAAAACTTTTCAACCTCTACGTTAACGACCTAATCGAGGAGCTGAGCAGCACACACGTCGGCTGTCACATTGATGGAGTCAGTGTAAATAATATTAGCTACGCTGACGACATGGTGCTGCTCAGCGCCTCGGTCTGTGGGCTGTCTAAACTCATAGGCATCTGTGAAAAGTATGCTCTCAGCCATGGCCTTCTCTACAACACCAAAAAAAGTGAGTGTATGGTATTTCGGGTCCGAGGGGAATGTCCAGGCGACATACCCACCATCAAACTGAATGGCAAGTCACTCACAAAGGTCCAGCAGTTTAAATACCTTGGACATTGGGTTACATCAGACCTGAAGGATGATGTAGACATGGAGCGGGAGCGTAGAGCGTTGTCTGTAAGGGCAAACATGATCGCCCGCAGGTTTGCACGCTGTTCCAGGGATGTCAAAATTACTCTTTTTAGAGCGTTTTGTACATCACTGTACACGAGCAGCTTGTGGGTGGATTACACAGTGAAACAGTTCAACGCCCTGCGCGTTCAATATAACAATGCTTTCAGGGTCTTGCTGGGGCTGCCTCGATTTTGTAGCGCATCAGGGATGTTTGCCGAATCGCGTGTAGACTGTTTTTACACGCTAATAAGAAAACGATGTACGTCCTTGTTGCGCAGAGTCCGGGGCGGCCCGAACAGGATCTTGAGAGTACTGTCGGAGAGGTATGACTGCCGTTATCTTAATCACTGCAGTATGATACACATGACCTACGTATATAAATAAATTGTATTTTTGTACTTGTGACTTGAATTGTGAATATAATGTAATTAATAAGTAAATTTTATATAATTGTGTATGACATGTTTCAATTTAATTTAATTTATTGTAATTTAATTTTTACTTAATTAATGTAATGTAATGTAATTTAATTTAATTTAATTTAATATGTCATTAATGAATTGAATGAATTAATTGGTGTTTGTAACTTGTAATTGTAATGATATGATCCTTAGATGGTTGAAATAAATGAATTATTATTATTATTATTATTATTAAAATGTAATTCTGTAGACAGAAGAAGAAGAAGAAGAAGAAACATTTATTTCGCCAAAATAAACATGGTACAACTTTATAACCAAAAGGTTTATAACTAACAAAATGTAAACATAATATATTACAGCGTGAACTAAAGAACAAAAAACAAAATATTAGTATGTGGGTACCATGTTATCAGACGAAAAAGGGCTACCCTCAGCCTGTGCCATGGAACGGTTAGAAACCACGGCTGCTGGTTTTCAGGGTAGTCCCATTTTTCGCGTAGTTCCACATGTGGTGACTATCTTATTAATATTATATTACAATATAATCCCAGTTTTAATATTATTTTAAAAGCAAAACAATCCAGTGTTGAAGACATCATAATAATTACGAATCTTGTGTGTTAATTAATATATCGGCAAATCTAGATCGACATCAGTATGTACATGCTGCGTGGGTATGAGGGCAGTTACTTTTCAAAGGACAATGTCAAATCACTATTGTTTTATTACAATCGTAAATAGCAAAATAGCACCTCACTATACTTCCGTGATAGTTCTCTAATTAATTGGAATCAATTACATATCAACACTTTTAAGGATAACGGCGATTAAGATTGATTTATGAATTTTCGGCGATCCGTCGCTTACGAGCAACTCCCGTGGTGTCTACAAGATAGTCGCCACAAGATGGCTGCTCTTTTTGACGTTCCGCCAGAGTGACAAAGACGTGTCACTCTTTCAATCTTGCTTCAAAAATGACAACGTCACTGTCGCACCGTCACGGCCATACTGACAATCGCCCGTCCTCGGGCGCATTATAATTGTATTATTCATTTAATTTCATTTCGTTTCACTTCGTTTCATTTCATCTCCTCTCGTCTCATCTCGTCTCGTCTCGTCTCGTCTCATCTCATTTCATTTCATGCGTACTTTACAAAGGAATACGTCCTTTCAACCACCCCGTGAGGACTCCTGACTCTGGACCCGACAAGTGCATCCCTTGGGGAGGTCCATCCCGTGAGGGCGTGGACCGGAAAACACCGTCCCTTCGACCAGGCTCTTCACTCCTTACTCTGGACCGGACAAATGCGTCCCTCCGACCATCCCGTAAGGGCATGGACCGGACAACACCGTCCCTTCGACCAGGCTCTTCACTCCTTACTCTGGACCGGACAAATGCGTCCCTCCGACCATCCCGTATGGGCATGGACCGGACAACACCGTCCCTTCGACCAGGCTCTTCACTCCTTACTCTGGACCGGACAAATGTGTCCTTTCAACCATCCCGAAAGGGCATGAATCGGACAACACCGTCCCTCCGACCAGGCTCTTCACTCCTTACTCTGGACCGGACAAATGCGTCCCTCCGACCATCCCGTAAGGGCATGGACCGGACAACACCGTCCCTTCGACCAGGCTCCACACTCCTGACTCTATTTTTGGCTCCAAAATTTGTCCGTTTCTCCAGTGCTTATCAAAACCCGCGTGATCACTCCGCCAATAGCTGCCATCATGACTTTTCATTGTGCCATTCTTCGCAAAGGGTATGATTGTACATAGAAAACAGTTCAGAGGTACTTCTCGCTGGCTCTGGCATAACGCGCGACTCTGACTGGTCAACACGCGTAATACTTGCTCGATCGCAGTACATACTGTATACAGTTGTGCTCTCCACGGAGTTAACGTCGTGCAATGTTAATGCAAATTAAACTCGGCTATTAGCATGACGTCGATCTGCTCTAATCGTCCGCTTAGCTCGGAGGCTGTCTAAAGAGTGCCTATTGGCGGATGGCAAGTGAATAGCTGTTCTATGTTAACGCCGCCACTGCGTGTACTCAAATGCATTGTGCTGCCATCTTCAACTTCCGAATACACCCAAACTAGTTCCGGCTTGACGTTCCATTTAATGATTGCCGTCATGGCCTTCTTGACAGATCACACGTCATCGTGTGATGTTTTTGATTCCATATTCGCGATGGTGCATTAACCATAACATTGAAGCCTTTAAGGTCTTGAATCGGAACGCCGTACACATCATGGAGTGACTTCACTATCACAATTTACCTGTAACAAGAAAACAAACGGGAGTATCTCTTCAGGCTCGGCCTTTCCTGACCTATTGTAAAGCTACACATGTTAATCGTTGAGGCATTGGCAAAGTTACTTTTGACGAGCAATATCAAAATTGTCGAGGGGTCAGTGCCCTAGGACTTAGCCCCTGATCAGTGTAGGGCGAGATGGTCTTTTAGTACCTTTCAGTCGAATCATTCACTGAACTTTCGATAGTTGCGTTCGTGTGAAAAAAAAAAGAGATCCTAGCGATTGAGCCACCACAGGTTGTCCTAGTTAGCACTTCTAGCTTCTAGCCAACCCGCGCACGGCGACAACGCTATACTCCTTGTAACGATATACTCCAGGTATCGGCTGCAGATTGTCGGCCCCCCATCATTTACACGGCTGATACTTCGGTAACTTATCTAGTAATTATTTAGGATACTTCACCAAAATTGAAGGGAGTTCGCAAATATTGAAGGTAGTTTGCGAAAAAAAATTAATAAATAAGGGTAATTCAAAAAAACTTGCGTGTCTAATTGAATAATTTATGATGTCAGTTATTATGTCTGCAATTCAACCAACTCATTCCACGCATGATTAATAACCAACCGATAACAATGTCACTTTGTCAAGTTATTTTCACCTTGTATGACTAAATTGACTAAGGTATTTAAATTTTACCGAACATTATTTCAGCATCGAACTAATATTCAACCAACATTTACACTTAACGTAGGTATTTCATAGTCGTGATAAAAGAATAATAAGTAACATGATAATTTCACAATAAAAATTTAATGGTGTAATTCCTCCAGAAAACGTCTCTGGTTTCCTCTGAAATCAGACTTCCATCAGAGTTGACTGTTTACCGCGTTCCCCAGGACAATTAATAATTTTCGCAACAAAAAATAGGTAGCTTGCTCTTCGCATTACCATAGAATGCTTACATTAGATAAAATTCAACAAAGCAACAATAAATTTCAATAAGATTCATTCAAATAGTTACTCTATGAATTTTAGAACTCAATACCGATTGATTGCTATTACTGTGGCCTCTCACTATAATGGTAAACCAACAAATCAATTGTCGTAGAAAGTGGAAGGCATCTCCAGGATACAACCAACAAATTATTATTCTCCAATTTGGTTTGTACAGTGAAATTGACTACACAATAAAAAAAAAAAACTAGACATTACGCGACTAATAAACGTGTACATTCACCACCCTTACGAGTTACGAGTGCTTACTCGAAATTATTATTTTTTTCTAAGAAAATTACGTAGGTAGCCCGTTTAAGCGTAACACTGCGGCAAAAGAGTTGTTGATGTAAAACGCATTTACTGTGAAATGCAGATCACCTGTTTCAAACAGTCTTTCTGAACTATCTGAGAAGGTAGTGACAGCTTCATGACGTTCCCCATGATAATATGTGATACAACCACAATAATGTTCCCTTGCCAAAGAAACAGCTTACAGCAGCATAGTTGTTAATGAATTTTGTAAATCACCTTAACTGAGTTACTTTGCGATAGGTAGATTTTATATCATGTCAATCAGTTGACTAAGCTATCAATAACCCCGTGTGATGTTAAAATGTTTAATCTGTCAGCAATTACAGGTTTCAGTAGCAGTGAAGATTGAGAAAAGGGTTTCTTTATTTAATTTCTTATCTATCATAAAGTGCGCACTATAATTTGATATCGTCACTAACAAAAGATGTGTTAATTTCAGTAATATTTAAGCACTTTAACTTTTAGCTAATATAATTGTTATCACACACAAAGATCATGGTTCATCTGACGGAACTGGCAATTGACCATGATACGTTTCTACTTTGAAGAGGTTAGGTATCTTCAGCAATATTTTAAAATCAAAAAAACTGCACCTATTAAATTTTCTTACTATGTCATCCTGTCTGTCTTAAGGATAATCAAAAACCGCACAGCTCTTCAGTAAAGTAATAATTAATTAATTATCTTTAGATGTTTCTTGTAAGTAACAAAACGTCTATTCCTCACTCATTTAGTGCCAGTTACTCAATGTTGGGTGCACAAAAATTTTTCTTTTACCCTACAGATCCTTTGTTGCCAGAAATCATCAAGTATTGAAATGCCAGTAACTATCAAATGTCAAATGTTAAATCACATATCACCTAATAACAGCAAAAATTAGATAAGGAATAATTATTCCTTACCTAAGCCACAAAGATAAAATCAATACAGATCACCCGTTATATCATGTCGTCCTCCGATGATGTAAATCGTGCGCCTAGTGAAAGAAGGCGTATGCGCTTCCATCAATATCAACAAAATGCCGGTAGTTGGTGCTCAGCCTCGTTTCGTCGCAATGATGAAATCCCTTTTTTTAACCGACGAAAAAAAAAGGAGGAGGTTCTCAATTCGACACGTATATTTTTTTTTTTTTTTTTTTGTATGATCACGCAGCACTCGGCACAGGGTAGTCCGATTTGGATGATTCTTTTTTTATTGGATAGGGTATGTCCTGAAGTTGGTCCCATATTTTTTTTAAAATTTTATTCCCACCCTAAAGGTACGAAAATAGGGAATGATTGATTATTCACCCGTTTTTTACTCGGAATTTTTACATGTTAACCCCAATAACTTTGTACTGGATGATCCGATTTCAATGATTCTTTTTTTATTGAATAGTGTATGCCTTGAAGTTACTCCTGTATAAATTTCGGAACAAAATTTTACCCCTATAGGTACGAAAATAGGGGATAATTGATATTTCACCTACTACATTTTTACCTGGTAACTGAATCTATAATTCATAAAATAAATAATTTATTATTAATTATAAGTATTATAGCAACTAAAAATTAAAAAATAATTACTTTTTAACAAAAAATAAAACCAACGAAAAAAAAAACTGAAAAGCAAAAAATAAAATAAACCATTTAGTATTAAAAATTAAGATCCGAAATTAACAGTAAATAAATAATTTTGAGGCGGTGCCAAACCAATAAAAAAACAAACGGCGAAAAGATGTGCGCCGCCCTGCTGCTGCTGTGTGCACCGCATGCTGCTGCCCTCATAATATGAACTTTATGTAATTAATTTTGGTTGTTTGTTTGGCACGGTCTCAAAATTATTTATTTACTGTTAATTTCGGATCTTAATTTTTAATACTAAATGGTTTATTTTATTTTTTGCTTTTCAGTTTTTTTTTTCGTTGGTTTTATTTTTTGTTAAAAAGTAATTATTTATTTATCTTCGACCTTGCATGTCCATACCACAGTCACTGTCACTTAATATTACATGTATCTGAAACACCAAAAGAAAAAAAAAAAACCAAACGCCAAAAACACGAATTTTCTAAATGATATTACATTAAAGAATTACAGAATGTCTTTAATCGAATCGTTATCATCACTCTTAGATGTCACTCGCTTGAGATGCACAGACATTTGCACAGATTTCCGATACTTTTGTGGGTGCCAGTTAACCATACTTACGATACAAGAATGACTAAGTAATTTTTCGTTACATCAAGCACAAACAAAGCGAACCAATTTGGTTTACGCAACCACCACTCTTAATAGTCATCATCATCATCATAGTCTTTTGCCAACACAATAGCTCTAGTATTCTCCATGTTTTATAAACGGCACACGAACGTTTTTTTTTTTTTAAGTATGCTCGGTATAAAGACCCGTCTTTCCACCATTATGCATTAGCATCAGGATCCTACGATACTTTAGTTATGTAACGTGTCGCGTGGACGCCATGAAACGCCTAGTTGTGCAGGGTTGCCTGAATGAACACTGTACTGACAAGAAAAGCTGTGACCAACAAGAACGTACGCCAAGCTCCTGTTCGTGATATACGACTCGCTACTACTACGACTACGCTCTGGCTGCAAGGGCGTATCGATAATAATAAAATAAAAAAATGTGTCATACCAATAATAGCTGTCTTACTTTCGGTTCCTTACATATTACCTCAAACCGATCCTCCATAACACGTTCACTGCGTCAACACTTTCAAAAAACTTTCAGCCTGTGCTATGGGGACCTCAAAAACCCCTTAACTAACCTTTCCTGTGGTGCGTTAGGGACCTCTTCAGCCCCCTAAAATAGCAATATTGAAAATAATTAATATCTTCGTCAAAACCAATGATATATTTATGAGTTTTTTGTGGCTTAAACATAGGCTATGACTCTATCTTTTGGTAGGTTCGCACGCAGTTCTGACATTAGGGTAAATCGCTATTACAAAAAGAAAATTAGGGATCTGTTGTATCCCGTTCCGCAACAGATGATGGTTCAATATGTGTAGCTACTAGTGATGGGAATAAAATAAAATCCCAGTTGTCGATAGGTAAAAAAGTTTTATTACAAAAAATGGTTGTCTGTAAAGTCGGTTTACGGACGGTAGTTTAACGTGACAACGTCATGACAAAGCTCCGCTTCGCTTCGCCCCGCTCCGCTCCACTCAACTACGATCGCCTATGGCATCGGCTACGATACGCCGATCGTCCGATCGCCCGGCGCTCATCGTTTTAATAGACGTTATCACGTCAAAAAAATTGGTACATATGAATAATTTAATATTTAAAAAAGTGTTATAAAAAAAAGTCTGTGATAAGGTTTTTGAAGTTATACTGCTTTAGGCGCGTTGTGAAATAAATGGAAAAAATAATGAGAGTGAAGTTTTAAGATTTGTAACACGGACGGTGACACAAAAACGACGGTCACAAAAAACGTCACGTGCGTTTTTAAAAACGCTTGTTTTGAAAAATTATTATTATTATATTGTTTTTTTAATATTGTTAAAATATTATTTTTTAATATTGGTTTTTTTATATTAGTTTTTTGATGCCATAGAAGCGAAGAATTCACACGCGCGTACGTAAGTACACGTTTATGTTATTTTTTTCTTACCAGGACGATTAAACATCTCATAATCCGAATCACTATCACTGGCCACTGGCGGGATATTTGTATGTTTTGCAAAATTTTTATTTTAACATCCGATGTATACGTTCCTGTATAATCTGACGTTGACTTATTTACATACTTTCCGCAGTTTTTAGGGTTCCGTACGAAAAAACGAAAAACGGAACCCTTATATCACTCGTGCGTTTGGGCGACCGCCGTACACAGCCAATTTACTCTGATAGAACTGGACCAAATGAGTTGAAATTTGGTACTCATGTACATTTTTGTGACCCAAAGACGAAGGTATAAAGTAAACAACTGAATTTTGAAAAAAAAAATAACAAATCTTTTGCGAACCGTATCGCGTTGTATGTCAAATAAAAGGGCTTGTTGTAATGATCTCATACATATTTAATAGTTTTACAATGGATAGTTTTAAAGTTATTAAAGAAAGAACGAAAATTACTTAAATATTATATATACTTATACATATAATATATACTTAAATATTACAGGAAAACCTATAAGAAGTCTTAAAATATGACAAAAATTAATAAAATAGAAAAATAACGGTAAATACATAAAATCAACGTACGGAATTCTCTCCAAGCGAGTTTAACTCGCACTTGTCAAGTTATTTCATTTTAAAATAACTCATTGTTCGTATTTACGAGCGTAATAATTTGATATCGAAGCGCGAACTTAACGATCGATACATGAACATCCCTAAAACAAAACTTGTGGTGCTCGTGCCTCCAACTCTCCCGTCCTTGCGGCTACGGGGCTCACGATTCACGGGTATCAAAGGAAACCCCCAACGCAAGGAGTGAATATATTTTCACTTCTGTGCGGTAGGGACCTCGTCGACCCCTAAAATATTTTATTACACCATTGATTCAAAATTTAAGCGGGAAGCAAATATGTATAGTTGTCTTTATCATACACATAGAACTTTAGATGTTATAGCCTCCCGCACAGAGTGAAAGAACACGATTTTTGACGCCGCACAGTATGAAAGTTCTGCACGGGATCTCGTAGAGATCCCTAACGCACCGAACGTGATAACCGAATGCTTATTTAAACAAAGTTGGTAATGACTAATGCTCGCCATCTACCTGCTTGTATTACCAGGATAGCCATCTGAAAATCTCAAAATGGGTGAAATGGGTGTGGTCCACTTCCCACGCTCTGATATCGGCAAATCTAGATCGACATCAGTATGTACATGCTGCGTGGGTATGAGGGCAGTTACTTTTCAAAGGACAATGTCAAATCACTATTGTTTTATTACAATCGTAAATAGCAAAATAGCACCTCACTATACTTCCGTGATAGTTCTCTAATTAATTGGAATCAATTACATATCAACACTTTTAAGGATAACGGCGATTAAGATTGATTTATGAATTTTCGGCGATCCGTCGCTTACGAGCAACTCCCGTGGTGTCTACAAGATAGTCGCCACAAGATGGCTGCTCTTTTTGACGTTCCGCCAGAGTGACAAAGACGTGTCACTCTTTCAATCTTGCTTCAAAAATGACAACGTCACTGTCGCGCCGTCAAATATATTAGGGATATGATGACAGCAGGGAGAAATATTTACGTTACGGGTTTTTCCCAGTCAATGAAATTGTACTTTTATCATCCTTGAAAACTTGAGAAAAGGTACGATAGAAGATATGAACATATTTTTCATGTACCTATTTGCATTACAAAGCAGTTAGATTTAATTTTATTCAAATAAAAAAAGTGACAAAGCAGTTAGATTTAATTTTATTCAAATAAAAAAATGGATAACACTAAAGTTCGTTAACTATTCTAAAACAAAGAACAGTTCTGCCGTATAACTTGTCGCAGCGTAGCGTAGTCCTTGACATTACAATTTATAGAAAACATAAGAAACAAGTGCAAACTCAAGTAAATGGAAAGTGCAGAATAAAGTAATCGATTCTATTTTTAGATTTCTACTCGTTTATTTATTTTGAATTTTATTAAAACAATAACAAATTTGATTTTTAATAATTAAAAGTTCGTAGGTACTATTGAGTATGCTTGTCAAAAAGGGAATACCGGCTCAGTAATCCGAGTAAAGGGTTTTTTTTTTATATTATGGTACCTTCTATTAATTGGTATTCCTCCCTACTCAAACTTTAGTCGGAGTCAAAGACATAGTATTTATTAATTTTCAGTCATCCAAGTTGAAATGCATTAGATCAAAATACTCCAAACATTTGAAAATGAAATACGCTATTTGCCTGAAGTAGGTACCTAGTGTCCGACAATACAGGTCAGTGCACAATATGTCTAGAAGCATTGTTTTATACGATCCGATTCGATATCAAAGTTGTATAAAAATTTAACTTACCTAATATGAATTTTTTAGGTGTAAGGAATTGCATTCATCCTTTACTTTAAGCTTTTTTATATTCTTGGTAGAATCTGCTAAGTTTTGATTTTTTAATTTTGGTAGATTTGAATGGCATCAGGCCCCTTCGTATGGAGATTTTCAGTAGAATTCAACTTTATACTAAATATTATTGCATACTATAAAATATTATAGTCTCCATCGATACCATTTTATTCATATTTAACTTCCCGCATCAGCGGTTGATGACAGATCTTTATGAGAGATGAGTTCGCCTATATGCAAATTCACAAGTATGATTTCTGTAAAAGCAACAACCCATAATTGTCCCACTGCTGGGCTCGGGGTCTCCTCTCACAATGTGAGGGGTATTAGGCCATAGTCTACCACGCTGGCCAAGTGCGGATTGGTAGACTTCACACACCTTCGAGAACTTTATGGAGAACTCTCCGGTGTGCAGGTTTCCTCACGATGTTTTCCTTCACCGAAGCAAGTGATAATTAACTTGTAATATGCACATAATATTTGAAAAATTAGAGGTGCGTGCCAGGGTTTGAACTCGGGCCCCTTCGTTCGGGAGACCAACGTTCTACCGCTAGGCTATCACTGCTTACTGCTTACTTATCACTGATTTCTGTACAGTAAAGCAATAAATTGATTTATTACCGTAGAAAAAGTCACACGTGTTTTATCGTAAATTTCATAAGATGCTAAGTAGAACTATTTTAGTAGAACTACTTTGTATCAAGTCGTATCGGGCAGTGTGTATGCATCCTAAGTTGATATTTGTAGGCCGAAATAATTAGGCCAAGTGCATGCACCAGCGCACGGTATTTCGTATAAAATATTTATTCGGGTAAGTGTACAAGAAATGTTTACGGCAGGCATGTATTTTCTGCGGAATATTTTGGACTGTGGCATTTGCTGCACTCTAGAGGAATCTTATTGGATTAGATGATTAGATTACATTAAATTATCCCATCAAAAACATTTTCATGTAAAATGTTGCCAAGACGAGACCATATCGCTCTTCATCAAGAAGTTATCAGATCTCAGATAGAGCCAAGCTTGTAACTCTACTCGCCCTAACTATACAAGTCCTATCTTCACACATGAAAATTTTAAATGAAAATGTTGGTGGGATTTCACTTCTTTTTGTAAGTTCCTTAGGACAATATACGAATTTTTTTATAAATCCAATATTGACGTCACATCCCGCAAATTTTGTTTATCTGGTATAATCAGAAACAAAGTTATATGAGGGTTCAAAGATACGACGAAGCGCTTCGAGAAAAGGTAGGTAGTGAACTCGTCTCGGCCGGGGCACGGCCGGGCCCCCAGATGAGACTGAAATATACTGTGAACTTGATTCGCCCATCTCGGGCATTGAAGCATGTCTATGTTCCTTCCTACTAATATTATAAATGTGAAAGTTTGTGAGTGCCCTTTTAAGGAGAGACGTGCTCTGCAGTCGAAAATCTACTGTAATTCAATTTCTCAAAAGGTTACTTCCCATTGACACTATTTAATGTTTTATTTTCGTAACTAAATGTATTTACTATCAACACAACATAAGATCATTTACGTACATTTCACTTTTTGCATTTCTATTACATGTAGTACGTTCCTCAACTTGAACTATACAAAATCTCAGATTTCTACGTGCGTGTGTTATTCTTATAAGAGATAACCCTCCTCATACACACACTCACAAAATCGGCAAAACTTTGGGATCCAAATCAAGTTGTCACCCATCTCGCTTGTATGACTGGTTCGTTCGTAAACTTCACAAACGACCTTTGCTTCTATATAGCGAAACTTTGTCGTTTTGCCAAATAATGCCAAGCATTCTGCTACTTGATCACGGGATGAGTTTTGCTTACTTTGGAAAACATTGAAGGCCCTAGTTAGCTGTTCTACCGAAAATAATGTTAACATTCGTTGCAATATAAGTAAACGAAGTACACACCTTACTGAGATGGCTTAATTAGTTGCTTGTTGGTAGCTTGCTTAGTAGATGGCTCTAATGTAACTTATTAGGGTTTCATCTTCAAAGTTTGAAGATTTGTAGATTATTGAAGATAACTTAATCTAAATTTCAAAAAATAAATTCGAACAATCTTGGAAAAACTTATTTCAATAGTGATATTCGAGGTGACGTGACGAACTTGTAATCTACGGTAGCTACCAAAAACCATTACAGGGATCCCATCCCATCTGGTTATTGGTAACGTATATAGTAGATATTATATCGACTTTCTAATTTTCGTAATCCGCCCAACTGTTTCATCACCTGTAGGCATTATACGGGAAAGTGGAAAGCTTTCTAAAAGCTTCACAACTCTATGTTTTCACAACATATATTTTTAGGCAACCTATTCGCGATACTTTTCTTTACATAATATATTTGATATACATAAAACAATTATTATCCTGTAAGCAAATGGGTTCAGAAACGACTCTTATATGTACTCTGTACACTTACTGTGTACCTACTCTTATACTCGTATGTGTGCAATATCTAACATCTTAGCCTGAATTTTGAAGATATTATTAGGACGGAAAAAGCTGCCAAAAACCGGGAAACAGAGGCGTAAAGTAGAGTAAATACGAATACATCCGGCGACGGAATAAAACAAATACATCAGTTAGTATTAAGCCCTTGAATCGTATGTCACTTATCGTGACCATATATTTTTTCCGTCGTAAGACAAAAAAATATTGCTGTTTCATGATGTATTTTGTGAACAATAGTACAAAATACATATGAATAAACAGATTGCATAGTACGGGATTCAATACTGTAAATGTGTCCATGAATATTTTGCCTTTCTTAACGATTGTTTTAGGATATCTGTTTTACGTTTCCGTTTGTATTACAATTTCTTTTCAGATTTTCTTAAGTACGATCAATGGTACGATAATATTGATAAACATCCTACATTATCAGTGTGATGACAACTTTGCTTGTCAAAAGTATATTGGTTGTGTCCCTGGTAAAGTATTTTCAGATGTCTGGACGGCACAATTGCCGTGGGCAAATATTTTGCGTGAACAATTCCGACTGCAAAACTAGTTGTGCCTCCCAGTCGAAGGGTATCCTTTCAATATACATGTTAACGATAACGGGATCCAACATAAGAGCGGTCCTATCCCGTACAAAGCGAAACTCATGGTAAACTTATACATTCTGCCAATATTTCGTCGAAGGAAAAGGGAAGTAGATACCTAACTCATTTTCTTAGTAGAGACCGAGTCAATTTCCTTTAGGTTATGAAACTTAGTAACTTACCGGCTCGAAATTAAAATTCTTAGGACAGTTTAATTTCATAAAAGCTTCCATCCTTCAATTTTATTCAGTAAATTAGTGAAACGCGCTGTGCTAACAACGGAATTATATTCTACTTGATAAGGAGCCTTTAATTAGAGTTCGTTTATTAAGTATCTCGTGGGAAAAAATTTAGCAGCTCATTTGCCTTGATTGTAAACGGAGTCTTGGCTCCTGTCTTTATAGGCTTTTACTATGTTAGTGGTAACACCTAATGTAGTTATTTGGAATTGTAGTGGTGAAATTATTACTTAATAATTCTTGACAACTACAACTACTTAAAAACTACTTGTCAGATCTCGTTCAAATTTAAGTGGGACATGACAAGCACCAGCTTTCGATTAAAAAAAGAATCATTAAGATCGGTTCACCCAGTCGAAAGTTCTGAGGTAACAAACATAAAATAAATACAGTCCAATTGAATACCTCCTCCTTTTCTGAAGTCGGTTACAAATAGTACAAAAGGTGTTCACATAAACCGAAAGTGAAACATGTACAGTGTAACAAGATTAAAGTGACACAGTGTAGGTACTTATAGGTATTGTAGAAGTGTGTAAAACTCCCGATTCATTTTAGGGTAACAAGCAGTCGACGATGCCTTTGGTGTTACGGATTTCCAAGGGCGATGGTTAATAAATAAAACGTCTACAGATATTTATAACAAATTGGATTCCAGTTTATCTTCATAACAATAGCTAGGCAATGTGCCGATTTAGACTTTTAACTGGTTTCGTGTTAGTTTTAATAATATTGATGATGTCAGAGACATTAATAAATCAATTGCAGGTTCCCAATACCTACATACCATTATAGTAACTAGTAACCCATGTTTCCATAGCAATGTTCCCAGAGGTCAGAGCGGGAAAATAGGTGGCTGAATGAATAACCAAACAGGGATCTACTGAATATTTGAGATGCGGAGGTAGACTGTTCTTTCATTCTCAAACATCCGGCGGATACACGGTATCCCGGAACTGAGGATGGTTCACCAGTGAAAATATAAAAGTATTTATCTTTTGCTCTTCACTACTACATATTTAATGAGTATATAAAAAATAATGTGAAACGCACTCATGTACATATGAAACCACAAATGACAGACCACAACACTGAGCATCTAGTTGAAATCAACATAATATATCCAATGGATTGTATGTATAAATGTAATGTTATGTGGATACTATTATTTCTCTGTCAAATAGACTGCCTCTTTTGTAATAGTGTAATTGAGCTTAAGAATAGGAAGAAAGGTCATCATTGCAACAACATCATAATCATCATAAATTCTGTCTACCATCCAATGACTATCTCCTTCCCACAGGGGTGCTGGAAGAGATTTTGACATATGTCATTTGGAGCCACGCCAAATGGCGCGACCGTGAGTGGCCACCTTTAAAGAAATAAGCAGTTCCTTTGTGCAAATTGTGTTATCATTGTTGTTTTGTGTAAGATTTCCTTCGTGTACAAAAATAAATAAATAAAATAAATAAAAATAAAATGCGACATGATCAACTTGAATTTCTACTAAGAATGGCATGTAGGCTTGTAGCCAAGTTCACCATTTCCTTACGAGTTTTCCTTCTCAGGTTATAAAAGTACTATTATTTCTTCTGTGGTTATAATTACAAAAACATTAGATTAAAAAAGTCTTTCTGCAATCGCTACATTAATAGTAAATGTTAATAACACTTTTTATCATCCATATAGTGATGTGAGGGTGTTGAATACACCCTTGTCGCGTGGCTCGACATGCTTCCATAAATATTCTCTGCTTTATGTATACGTTACTATTCTATAAGTTATAAGATTCATGAAGGGTCCTTTAAGAACATTTACCTGCATGCAAACTTGGTGCTCGAATCTTTTCTAAACATTATTTTTGTTATTGCAACTTTCGCTCTTGTGTGTGAGCACTTTGGACTGTAATTGCTTGCGAAGTTTTGGCTACGGCACACGGCGAAAGTAATGTGACCAAGCAGAGTTTGGTATGTGAGAAGTATTGTCCATCCTATTGGAATTAAGTTTAATGTTATTAAGAACAATATATTTATAGTAAAATGTTGGGAAATTAAAATTATTTAATGGAAACATTTCCATCTTTATTTCTAAGTGTTTTATTTAGTAACAAAGTAATTAAGTTCGAAACTCATATTTTTTTCATATACAGGGTCATTGGATAATGGTCATGATCCCGTGAAGGGCAGTGCGATAAAAATATGATTCCGTGACAGAAATTATTTTTTAAAGCAGCCAATCTGTAACTTTTCGAGAAATCATTAAAAATTAACATATCTCTGAACAGTTTTAAATAAAATTTTATTGGGATAGTAAATGACGTATCCTACTACCCCTTTACGGGATCGTAACCAACTATTATCCGATTACAATAAGAATATTTGGTCACCCTACACGTAGTACATATCTTTCGCCGTGTGTAGCGAGAAAGTTTGGACTACGCTATCAAGTTGCTGTAAGGTAAGATGAGTTATTCTCTCGCAGTCTCGGGAGGCGGGTAATGCAGCGATATTTTTGGTTCACCGGGCCATATTTATTGCTGGGTGCTGTAATAACATACTTGGAGGCATGTTTGTGTATAACTAGCATCCCGCCCCGGCTTCAAAAAGAATTTTTAACAAGCGTTTTATTATTTCATGTCATAATAAGAGTCATGTGTTAAATTATAAAAAGTAAAAAATAAGGATTCCACTTTCTTTCTCCTATGAAATAGAAATGTAGTACCTATACAGTTAAGCTTAATTAATTACTTTATTATGAAGAAACCTGTTAAACTGAGATTTCTCCATATTATAAATTTTGTACAAAACCAGAGTAGTTTATGCCTCTATGTAAATTTTTTTTTCGGAATACTAGAAACACACGTACTTAATCTAAAATAATAACAGATCTGCAAAATGATAAGACAGATCAGAATTAACAATATCCCGAATAGTAAGTAAACAAAACACGACCGGATGAACTGACTGACTTTTGTAAGCAATATCCACGCGAATGCTTGCCGCGCGAATAACTATAGATAAGCATGTTAAATTACGTAAAAAAGTCTTCACATTAATCCGGAAAAATGTAAAATATTGTACCCTGTAGTATAGTTACCCTGTAGCCTAGTTGGTAGCGACCCTGCCTGCAAAGCGAAGGGTCCCGGGTTCGATTCCCGGCTTGGGCAGAAATTTATGTGACAGTTAAATATTTGTACTCGGGTTATGGGTGTTATTGTGATGTGTAATGGTGGTCACTCACGGTCATTCCATCGCGTCATTTTTGGAGCCACGCCAAATGACATATGTCAAAATGGCGCGATTGGACATACAAATTTTTTATATCACGCCATCAGTTTTTCACATTCACGATCAAATTTTGGCTGTATATCACGCCATTTGACGCGATGGACTGACCGTGAGTGGCCACCATTATATATGTGTCGTGCATGCCACCGCGACAGAGGTAAAAACCTACTGCGGGGGTATGAGTGTGTTTGCGTTAATTTATGTTTAAGGAATGAAGTCTTAATACCTAAAATAATTTCTTGTCGTGACGTTTTGCTATACTATGTTCCGATGGACGCAGATATAGAATAAATCCAAAAGGATGGATATGCCTGTCGGAACATTTCACATAAAAAAGATGGCTACTCTTCGCTTCAGCGATAAGGTTTGTTTGGGTGTCTTTTATATACCGTACCTTCTTTCTTCGCTGTTTATTTTGTAGATGTTCTAAATAATTCAATAACCGTATTTCAAAGCATCGTTCCATATTAGCTATTACTACTTATTATAAGTACTATTATTTCTTCTGTTCTATTACTTACAAGTCTTGCAACTATAAATAAATGGCGTACATATAAAAAGGTAGTATAATGCGATGGGCATGCAACAAAGTAGTTAGGTTTAATTAGCCGCTGAAGGTAAGTCTCGGTAATACCGGCGTAGTGTTGCCAGATCCAATTTTGAAAATTCCGTAGATCGTCACTCAAAATCCGTAGACTCCGTACAAAAGTCCAGAGATCTTTAAATTCGCACCACTATCGACGTGCCAGCGGGGCGCCATTGGCTTTAATGACTTTTTTTTAATATAGCGAAATATTAACAATCTAACGCCCCAACTCAGAGTCACTATAGGTTACTTAGATCGTTACTTAGTACAGAATTTGTATGAAATCAATAAAGAATCACCATACAAATTCTGTTCTAAGTAACGATTTAAGTAACCGTTAGTGACTCTGAGTTGGGGCGTCAGTATCGTTTTCTAAGAAAAATATTTTTTTTAAATTCCTATCCTTAGATCTTCGGATTTTCCGGATTTTTCTGGAGATCTGGCATCACAGCACCGGCGTCAAGTAAACATTGGATGGTCGGCGTTGGACTGCACTCCTCGCTCCTGATTTACGACTTTTGTACAGCACGTGCGAATTGTGAGAGAAATAAGCTCGGACGAAGAGGAAAAGTTCTTGGTTTTAATGTGATTTATTTTATTCTTATTTATCGTGAGTTTTTATTCATAAGTTCATTCACCGTGTCCCGCCGCGGTGCGCGGAATCGCAGATTTTACCATTGTATGCAAGTATCTCAATTTATATAGAAATCACGCCTAGCACAACACAACACACTGCCGACGCGGCACCGCGCGGGAAATTGCCCCGCGCGCAGTTGCGTTATCCGTCGCTCTGCGCACCGCGGCGGGACGCGTCTTCAGTGGGTGGAGCGCCATAGTGGCATTATTGTTCAGTGCTGCCTTACGTGTTGATGTTATCCATGAGTAACGTTGACCACTTATCATTAGGTTTCTCGTCTACTCGTGGCCAGCTAACACAAAAAATTATCAGGAGATATCCTTCTAGCTAGTTGGTGAATAGTTTACCACTCCATAACAATAAAAGTAATTTTAAACCGCTGTTTTGTGGTAACGTCCACGTCAAGTAAACGAACCACCTCTAACGTAGACGAAGGTAACTTCATTTTATGTTTCCATTTTCATAACTGGATTCTCCGCAATAACACGAATATTTTTCTTTGCAACATTTAAAATGCGAGTACTTTTTTTAATAAACAAACAAGTTTGTTGGAACATTGGTGGAATCGGGGAGCCAAATATTTACTGTTGGAGTTCACGATTTATTTGCACTTGTTTTTATTCAGGGCATTTACGGTTTTTATTTTAAATTGATTAAATTTATTGCAGGAGCTCAAAGTTTTAACGTGGAATTGAAAACGTTTCACTGGCAACTTCGATTGGTTACTGGCCGAGTGTTAACTATAAACCTTTATTTGTTAGTTTATCTTGGTTTACTATTATCCAATCCTTTACCATGCTGGGCTATTATCCCAGACTAAATGAATTTAAGTCATATGCGACTATATGAGTGTGTATTGTTAACCATTTTGAATGTACATACAACATTTAAAATAATACCGAAGAAGGGATTTTTAATAGAATTCATAAAATTCACAAGGGCGTCCGTAAATTGATAAAATTGAAATTTCATACGTTGTTTAACGCGCCACTGGTTTATTAAGCTTCAATTTCCGTTCCAATTTATGAATGTAGACAAGCAAATTAATGGATGGAATCGTCAATTAACTCGGGCGGTGCTATACGGCATCTGGCTATAAAAAGGATGGGTAAGGCGCATATTTTATAACTTGCATAATACTTTGATAGAGCTTTTAAAGAAATTCGATATTTTTTCTTGATAAATTTTATTAATGTATTAATTTTAAGTACTTAATATAACTAGTACCTACGCTTAATACGTTACAACGGATGGTTCTATACCTACTATTTAGAATCTCAATTTAGGTCAAATAATTCGAAGTGAATCTTTTATGGTTTTGAATATATTTTAATGAATGATGATGAACTTTAACCATCGCGGATACTAAGTAATTAGGTGGTTTGTTATCAAAGTCACGCTCGAAGCTGTACTTAAAATATCTTAAAATTTAATGTAAATATACGAGAAAATTCTCGGCGAATGTACCGCAATTTCTCACTTTCAAATAAAGGCCTCATGAAACAATGATCCAGAGGCTTCTTCGAACAAAGGGTTGCGGATAATGATACAATTAATTATCACAAAAACCTTCCGAGGGTGATGTAAATAGATTGATTATGCGCAGTGCGTAATTTTATTCACATAAGATGGTTGCGGGTTAAAGAGCTAGTTGATCTCTTCCTTTTAGAACTGTTACCTCGGGATTAAAAACTTATAGACCTTGCAGCAAGGCTATTCTGTTTTGTAACTCGACAGCGGAATCCGTGAGCGTCAAAATTCCTTGCCAAAATTGACACTCATCGCGGATTCCGCTGTCGAGTTACAAAACAGAATAGCCGATAAATGTCCCACTGCTGGGCTCGGTGATAATTATTAACTTCTAATTCGCATATAATATTTGAAAATTAGCGATGCGTGTCAGGAATTGAACTCGGACCCTGCGTTCGGGAGAACATCGTTCTAATAGGCTATCACTGCTCATCAAGAACTTTATTAAATGCTACGATGTCTACGAGACCGATTTGCTACGATCGTGTTGCGCTACGAATTAGGCCTACGGCGTAGACCTTCACATACACGCGCGCGGCGCGACTCTTTGTATTCGGCAGTGTTTTGTTTATAAGTAGTTTTCAATCAAACAAATATTAAATAAATTACTTCATATAGTATTTTCTATATAGAATTTAAGAAAGTTAGAAAGAGTCATTTCCATTTCAGAAACGCATATTGAGATAAATAAAATATTTTATTCTTTACACCTGGACATAACATTTTTTTATATTAAATTAAATTCATTGATTTTAAGATTAATATGCAGTAAGTCATTCCTGTATAAAGGTTCCTGGTTTTCATTTTTTTGTTGTTTAACAGTTAATTTTCTGAGTAAAATAGCTGTGACATACGGACAGATGATGGACATGGCGAAATAATTCTACTATTATGGAAGACTATTTTGCATAAAAGGAATTTATTTGATTATTTTTGTACCCGTTTCCCGGCTTCGCCTGCAGAAGGGTGGTTTCACAAAACGAAATTACAAACATATCTACGTCACAATCATCCCAGGGGAACTTATAACCGGGATAAAAACTACCCTATTTTCTTGTCCTGACTATTTTGTGCCAGTTAGTTAGCGCGAGAAGGTAAAAGAAAACAAGTAAAATATAAAATTTTTGTGATAAGTTCAGACATAGTACTCTCATTTTGAAATTTGAACATCAAATCAAACTTAAACGATGAAAAGGACGCAAATCGTTCAACAGCTGCTGGAAACTCTATCCGAAAATAAACCCTATACCATTGTAATAAAGTTTGTAGTTCAGAGCGCATGTCTTGTGAGTGAAAAATTAAGTTTGTAAATAGAAGTTCCTTACTGCAAGTCTTTCTACGTGCCTTTCGTTAACGATGCTCCTCGGACGACGGGTGAACTATTTGTTTATTTGCATTTATATTGCTCGTAATCCTAGTCTAGATATCCATTGAAAGGAACTTTCCTATTACGGAGAGGTTTAAAATTCTTATCACGGGCAAATGTTACACTTTTGTGATATCATCCTCTTGAAGTGTCTTCCCATCCATTTTCTTTGGCATGTCCGTGTTTTCTGCACCATATGAAGTCCTAACACGAAGCTCTGTATAATCATTTATTTTAAATACTTTAGATTAGCTTGAGTACAAAAGAATATTTCGTATACCTAATGTTAAGTTTCAAAACCATGGAAAGCTTTTAATGTTAAACATTGCTGTAATTCAAATTCTTATATTTCTTAGTCTAGTGAAGATTGCCTCTAAACCTGGAATTACTCTGTGAACTGAAATAATCCAGCTATTAAAATATTAAGCAGACCTAATTTTATGTGCACGCTGTACCATGGTAGGAAACTTGAATAAAGGCTGTATTCTTGCTCCAGTTCAATTATTCACTAACCGGTAATACCTGCGCTGCCTCTGGTACCTGTAACTTACTACATGAACAATAGATTTACTACAAGATTGAACTCAATAACTTAACAATAGGCCGGCCCATAAAACACGATAACTTTACCCATTTTCTTAGGCAAACAACGTATTCGGTAAATTATTTTAGCGTGGTTTTTCATTACGATCTTCGATTGTTCGAATTAAATTCTATAAATAGAATGTTTAAAAACCATTATGTTTTAGGGCATAAGAAATTTGTGTTTTAGTAAAACTCACCTACTAAAACTTGCGACACCAAAACGGTCACGAATTTTTCAACGGAATTATTAAGTTGAAATCTCAGGGCCGTGACTTTGTAATTACCACTTGATTCAGGAGGTTTATCACATTTTCATGTAGTTTTAAGTTTATTTAAAAGAAGCACAAGCTATTATAATAAAATAAACATTCTAAAGAATATGCATGCTTCATACTTCGATTCCCTTAATATGTTTCGCAAAAAAAGAAAAGAAAAACGTTTTACAACTTTCAAGAAGTCCAATGCGTTAAGCATCTAAATCGCGAGATAGGTTCTGTCAGCCTGATGTGTTACGAATAATTTAAAGTACTTAACGAAGCTGATGTTTTGGTGTTGAAACTTCTGCAAAAGTTAAGCCAAAACATGTTCATTTCGCTTCTGACTTTGCTTTCTCTTGTTTCTCTTAAAGATTTTTATTATCATGGTGTTCAAACCGAAAACACAAAAGTACATTTAATAAGGTACAAGTACCTAGTTACTCTATACTTATACCTACTCATTAATAAATGAGATCCGGAACTTTGTTCCATGAACCGGATATTATCCCTTTGACCCGGTCATATTTGGACGGTTCATCCGGTTCTAGCGTCGGCTGACTGACGGCTTTAGACCGGATTAAACATAGTCTCGAAGTTTTAGCATTTCCCTCATGCCTCCGAGTGTACAGTCGGCCGCAGAAGTAGCTTAACATTATAGTACATTGTAATAGTAACTGTTTCGACGGTTTCCTAGCAACATCTATGACAAATTCAAGAAATGTAATGTGACAAGGTACTAAAATGTTATGTTATTTCTGCGGCCGACTGTACTTACACTGTACTTACAAGTTAACACATAACACATAAGTAATTGGCCACTTTTAATTGGCCATTTTTACCTATGTATGTTATTATTTTTCATATACCTAGCTGTTAGTTTCCCGAAAAGTTAATAAATAAATAAATAAATAAGTATACAGCATCAATGTATTTTTATGTGTTAACTTGTTTCTAGTAATACACAGTCATACATCCTACGTATAGTAATAAAAATCAATGGTATTGTTAATAATAGTAAAAATATTAGGTAGGTTCTGTTTCAGTGAGTTTTTAAGTAGATATGATTGGTCTTTATTCACCGCTTACCATCAGAAGGTACAGTCCCTGCAAAGAAAAGTAACCCATCTCTTAATAAACACACAGCCACACAGCAAAAGATGGGTTACTTTTCTCTGCAGATGACTGTACATGGCCTACATGAAACATTAACGTTTCATTTGTGAAAAAAATATTTTATATTCCGTAGACAATGGTCCGTGAGCTAGCGACAGATTTTCCTGACCAATTTCCTCTCAAGCGATAACTCGTGAAATACTTCAGAGAGTTGCATTATATAGCATGGTGAACGTCAGCTGCCACTCCAAGGGTGGGTAGGGGGGCGGCAGCCTTTCAATCATGTAAAAAAAAAATTGTTTTCAGTCATTTCCTCCCGACTGAAAATTTGTTAGATGATAGATAACGTAATTATTTAAAGGTAAAAAAAAGTCAGCTGGCCATACCGTGGTGGATTATACGTCAGCTGCATTATATAGCATGGTGAACGTCAGCTGCCGCTCTAAGGGGCGGCAGCCTTTCAATCATGTAAAAAAAAATTGTTTTCAGTCATTTCCTCCCGACTGAAAATTTGTTAGATGATAGATAACGTAATTATTTAAAGGTAAAAAAAAGTCAGCTGGCCATACCGTGGTGGATTATACGTCAGCTGGGCACGCGAACATGCAAAAAAAATTTTTTGTTCAGTGATATCCTCTCACTTGAAAATGCGTCAGATGATACTTTACATGTTATTTTGAGTAAATAAAAACGTCAGCTGGCTATATGTTGGTGGAAAGGTCGTCAGCTGATGCAGTGAATGGTGGAGCTCAGAAGCCAGGCGTGAGCACCGATCGCTTATTTACATTCGTCAGCTGATGGGTTTTCCACCAACTTAGAGCCAGCTGATGTTTTTGTTTATTCAAAATAGCACGTAAACTATCATCTGACACATTTTCAAGTGAGAGGAAATTACGTAACTACAGTTATTTTGAAAATTGGTGGCTTCTGAGCTCCACCATTCACTGCATCGGCTGACGACCTTTCCACCAACATACAGCCAGCTGACGTTTTTATTTACTCAAAATAACATGTAAAGTATCATCTGACTCATTTTCAAGTGAGAGGATATCACTGAACAAAAAATTTTTTTTTGCATGTTCGCGTGCCCAGCTGACGTATAATCCACCACGGTATGGCCAGCTGACTTTTTTTTACCTTTAAATAATTACGTTATCTATCATCTAACAAATTTTCAGTCGGGAGGAAATGACTGAAAACAATTTTTTTTTTACATGATTGAAAGGCTGCCGCCCCCCTACCCACCCTTGGAGCGGCAGCTGACGTTCACCATGCTATATAATGCAACTCTCTGAAGTATTTCACGAGTTATCGCTTGAGAGGAAATGACTGACAATAATTACTTTTTAACAAAAAATAAAACCAACGAAAAAAAAACTGAAAAGCAAAAAATAAAATAAACCATTTAGTATTATAAATTAAGATCCGAAATTAACAGTAAATAAATAATTTTGAGACCGTGCCAAACGACCAAAATTAATTACATAAAATTCATAATATTATGAGGGCAGCGGCATGCGATGCACACGGCAGCAGCAGCGCGGCGCACATCTTTTCGCCGTTTGTTTTTTCATTGGTTTGGCACCGCCTCAAAATTATTTATTTACTGTTAATTTCGGATCTTAATTTATAATACTAAATGGTTTATTTTATTTTTTGCTTTTCAGTTTTTTTTTCGTTGGTTTTATTTTTTGTTAAAAAGCAATTATTTTTTAATTTTTAGTTGCTATAATACTTATAATTAATAATAAATTATTGATTTTATGAATTATAGATTCAGTTACCAGGTAAAAATGTAGAAGATGAAATATCAATCATCCCCTATTTTCGTACCTATAGGGGTAAAATTTTGTTTCGAAATTTAAACAAGAGTAACCTCAAAGTATACACTATTCAATAAAAAAAGAATCATCGAAATCGGATCATCCAGTACAAAGTTATTGGGGTTAACATGTAAAAATTCCGGGTAAAAAACGGGTGAATAATCAATCATTCCCTATTTTCGTACCTTTAGGGTGGGAATAAAATTTTCAAAAAAATATGGGACCAACTTCAAGACATACCCTATTCAATAAAAAAAGAATCATCCAAATCGGACCACCCTGTGCAGATTTCTGCGTGATCATACATAAAAAAAAAAAAAAAAAATACGTGTCGAATTGAGAACCTCCTCCTTTTTTTTCGTCGGTTAAAAAATACTATCTGGCTCACGGACTACAATGTCGGTGTTATTTTTTCAATGATACAATAAAACCAAAGACAATACAATATAAAAATATCGAAAGAATTACAATAAAAGGATCAACATTACGTTTTGGTGAATCCTCACGATCCCAAAACAATATTGAACATTGTTCATGTTTGTCGTGAATTGTCTTTGTTCGTTTTTACAAAGCCATATCAATATAAATAATACACGATATCAATATAAATAATGCGGCCTCTCGCCACAAATCTCGGATACACGTATTTATCAAAACGTCAATGACGCAGTATACACCTGTGTACCCCGACCTAATTCTAGATATATTGCCCTCCACAAATACACAAAAATCAACTTTAAACTTAAACCATAAAGTACAAAACGTATTGGTGCTTATTTTCAAATATTTGGCACATAAAATGAGACGGTAACTCCCTGGAGATAAGCATCGTCATCATATTTCCGCTGTTTTGACAGCTGCTCTCGAAGGTGAACCGTACCGGATATTAAAGGTTTTTCGGCTTAGATTAGATAATAGATTCTTTTTTATCTATTATATTAATACGTGAAGAGATATTCTCTCTTTTATATGTGTTTATGTGCTACCAATTGAATTGCAACAGAAAATAAAACATTTATCAATGTCAATGTAAGTAACGCTTCGATAATAACGAAATACTCCCTAGTCTATAGTGTCCTATAGTAGGTATGTATTACTTTATATTTTATCTAGCTTTAAGTTCATTTAATTAGATATTTTTCTCTGATTTTATGATTATTTTGGTTGTCAATACTTTCATTTATTTAATAAAAATACAATCACTTCTACTAGAACAAAATATAGATACCTACTTATTATTAGAAGAAACTTAGTCCTAAATCGTAAAATGAAAATGATTAAAACGCTTATTATTCTAGCTCATTTTACAGCGCCAATTTGCAGAATTGTCTGTTCCCATCGTCTCGATAACAATAAACTAATTTCTCAACTTTAAGTAAGTTGCTAAGTTAATTAACGGAAATTTTCGGATGAGATTTTTAAAATAGTAGATATTTATTTGTAAGAAGTTTTAAATAATAAAGAATTTGAGCGAATTCTTTCTTAGAGCCATACTTTTACAGCGTTAGAAAGACGAAAAGGCATATTAATAGGGACTATTCTCATAGACAATAAGTAATAGGCATTTTATTAGAGTAACAAAATGGACAGAGGTATTTTTTTTTATTACATATTTATTTTGCTCTTTAAATTTTAAGTGTATTTTCATGCCAAGTACTTACCTACAATAATAATACAATTATAAATAGGTAAATATAAAATGAGAACGTAAAAAGTAACGAAAATAAAACTATATACATAAGTCCACTAATTAAACCGTAAAATTCATAAAAATTACGTAATTCCAACGGCCGCTCGCTGATCTTATAGATCTAGAGATTTAGTAATTTTCTGTGATGGGGCCGAGATTCAAGCACCACGTAATCGGGAATAAAGAAGTGTAAACAATTTGAAATCTTTAGGATAAAAGAAAAAGGTCCTATTTCAGCTTGCAAGATTTGTTCCAAACCAACTATGAAATATTGCAAGTTAAAAAAAAGCTATTAAAAAGGCGTTTGATTGCACCGCGTCTGGAGCGGTGAAGTGTCACAAACGAGTTCAAATCAAAATGATATATTTTGTTATAGAGATGCGGAGTGGAGGGCTGGATTGATTGAAAAGCTGATTGGAATGATTGGCGCGAGTATCGGCCGATTGCAATGTCTGGCGCAGCTGTATTATCGACGCAAATTGCTGGCGTTAAAAACGCAATGTGGATTTCGACTCGGTATTTTTGACCAATATTTGTGCTATTACTTTTAGCGCAATTTGTGTGAGTTGTATTTACAGGATGTTGCCATTGGGCGGGTGAATTGCGGGAATACACATTTTTTTACTTAAAAGCAGCTTCTAAAAATTTACTAAATTGAAAATATAATGTGCTTACCACGGACAATGCATTCCTGCGTACCATTTTGAAGTGAAAAAAAAAATCAGTGAGATAGCACACAACAACACCACAGTATTTTATAGTTTTATTGTTATGTAAGTCACACACATACATAAAACTCTATAAAATACACGCATAGAATTGGTCGCTTTGATGATTAATTATTTATACTGTTGAAAGGTGTGCGTCTCGTCATCTCGTCACACATGGACAAAAGATACCACCAACAACACGATTCGCCACCACATTAAAACAACCAAAACAACTTTTGCAGCTGAAAATTGTTAAAAACATCGAACAATTTACAAGTCAGCAATGTTAAAACTGCGTAAACCGGAATAATTTACTGTACAAAACAAATAAAGATATTTCTTTAATTATAAAGGATTAACGACAAGGATAATAAAATACACCCAGAACTCTTGCGAATTGCAATTTCATTTACAAGTCAATCACCAGGGAGTTATGAAAGAGTAAGCTGTAAGAGTGTCGTATACCTATGTTTACGAGGTGTTGGCAAGAGTTTATACTTTTTACGTTCCATTAACTTTGTTTTGTTTGCAACGAATGACCAGTGCTACAAAATAAGACATTAAAAATATGAACAATATAGCGATGAAATTTATTATGGCTTGTTATGTTAAATAAATTAATTTGCGGAAAAAACTAGCACAAGGAATTTTGTATGAAACATCGTCCTTTTTAGTTGATTGCGTTAGAAACAAAAGTTACTAGTTCGGAATCCAGTTGTTATGCTTATAATACGTATATAATTCCTACCTATTTTCACGTCACTGCGTAAACACGGCGAGGGGTCAACCCTAATCCGGGAAATTTGTAATCCTGTTAAATCAATCATACTTTTTCTCCCATTTGTTAGACGTAAACAGAGCAAGCAGTCAACATAATACCGAATTAGAGGGAAGCTGTGGGGGCAGTCAGGACGGTTTAATCACAGGTGACGGATGACGAAACAATTGCTATGTGTCACTGTCAAATGCGTGATGAGATCACTTCCTCGGATTAAGCAGGAAATTTCATTTCAGGAGAAAATGTTTGATAGATTGATGCCCTTACCCTTACCATTCGATGGTTGGTGTTGAAGTTGAATTTATTAATTGTATCTACATCTTTAAAGAACTGAGATTTGTTGGTGAGTATGAAGTCTATCTCGTTCTTTACATTCCCATCCGGAGATATCCAGGTCCATTTTTTATTTATATTTTTCTTAAAGAAGCTATTTAGGATTTTGAGGTTATAATATGCTTGTGCGAGGTTAACGTGTCGTTGTCCATTATTGTTTCTTTTTCCTGTGCTAAACTGACCGGTGTAAACCTGAAAAGTGGGTAAAAATATCCCACTCAAACACCTAAAAGTTTTACTACTGTAATAAAAATCCAAAAATCCATAATTACGTACCTGTTGCATTTTTCGTGTCAATAATTTTATTAACCGACAAACCCGTCTGATTCTTGGACACCGTCGCCCATGTCATAATAACATTGATTAGATATAAAATCCAGATTCATTTCTATTCAAATTTTATACACTTTTCCTGCACCTGTATTAATTTACTCTTTCGATATTCATTGCCGTGAAATTGTTTTACAGAAGTAAAATATCAACATCAAACAAATCCATCGTATTTCATATTTGACGCCCCAAACGTTTTAATTAGTAACGCGTAGTTACCACGAAGCCCGGCATGGTAGGCATGTTGTTTTAATATTAAATATAATTTACCCCGACGCGACACCCTTGCTTTCAGTACCTGTCACATGCACTGTTTAACAAACGCACGTTTTATTACGTAATCAAAGGCTTGGCTTGTTTCTAAAATGCTTTCTGAATATACATTTTTTCTTTTATGTGCTAACAAGCACATCATTGGGTTTCTGAAACTTGGGTGTGGCAATTAATTTTTAACAGAATTTTATTACAGAAGACATAAAAAATATCTACCAAGTACTATGTTCCTACTGCTACTATTTTTCATGTGAATAATGGGTGCTAGTTCATTAATTATATCTGTAACTTAACTTAACTAAGTAACCCAACCCAAAAGTTCAGACACTCGGCCAACAAAATAATCATTACAAGTACTAAAACATTCCATCACTTATCGAAATTAACCTCGCCTTAGTCACTCCGCCCACGTCCAACATAATGATTATACTTGGTTACGAACAGAGTTGAGCTGGTAAGAAGTTGTTCAAACATTTTTGCACATTATCATGTCGTCCGTGGAAGTTGTTTGCGGTAACTCGGCCCGTCTCAGCTCGGCGCACGACGCGGCTCGTTTGGATGTGAAAACATGCGAATACGTACGACCACAGTTCTCTCACGGAAAAGTTACGTTTTTTTAATGTTTCTAATGTTACTATGGCTTCAACCCATTAATGGCCCAATACTGGGCACGGGTCTCTCCTCTTGAGGAGGCCTAGAGCATACTCCACCACGCTGCTCCAGTGCGGATTGGTGAAGGGGTTAGTGGCCAACCCGAGTGTCGGAAGTTTTCAAACCGCCCGAGGGCCTCCGACATGGCTTAACGACTGTTATCTTATGATAACAACCGGGACCGACGGCTTTACGTGCCCTCCGAAGCACGGAAACGCTCAAGAAATTTTTGCCACTAGCGGTCACCCATCCAACTACCGACCGCGCCCGCTGTTGCTTAACTTTGTCGATCACATTACACATAGGATCGACGCAAGCCGCCGGGCTATGAGCGCTTCTGTGAAAACTTGCGAATACGTACGACCACAGTTCTCTCACGGAAAAGTTACGTTTTTTTAATGTTTCTAATGTTACTATTATGAATGTGAAAGTTTGTGAGGATGATTGTTACTCTTTCACATAAAAACTATTGAGTGGATTGGGCTCACAGGTAGACCATATTCTGGATCTGGAATAACCTACTATCCCGGAGGACGCGGGAAAAGCCGCCGGGAGAGCGCCAGTATACTTGTAAGATAAATACCATCTGAAGAGGTGACTGCTTAATTAATTATGCTTACTGTTCTTGCCACGCTACCGTGAGATTCATCACAAGATATTACTTTACTCATATTACAATAATAATTATTATGGGCGTCACGTTTTGAAAAATACATCTGTATGTTTTCAAAAGCGGGTAACACGACTCGCACTAGCCCAGACCATCTGGCAAATAACGTCTAGAGGCGAAGTGGCTATCTATGTGACCGGCGTACGAATATGTATAGTACATACTGAAATACTTACATGTATTTGGATATTTTAGAGTGAAGTTTTACATTGAATATTGCATCTAATCAGAGCTGGAATCCGGAATCCAGGATTATAGGAAATCGTCGGAATATTGATATTACATTTGAGAAATGTTTAGTAGCGACGTTATGACTTCAAGCTGAGACAAAGAATTTGTAGTTAGATGTTCATTGCAAAACTATCCTTGTTTATTAGAAGTTATTTCGTTTTATTAATTAGTATAATTTATTTCAATTAATAATTATTCATTTAGCATATGTATCAAATTGATACAGATTTGATTAGTTGTGATTTTTTAGGATTCCGTACGAAAAAAACGAAAAATGGAACCCTTTTGGGATCACTTTGTGTGTCTGGGCTACCGCCGTTCACAGCCAATTTACTCCGAAACTACTGGACCAAATGAGTTAAATTTTTTACTCATGTACTTTTTTGTGACCCAAAGACGAAGGTATAAACTAAACAACTGAATTTTGAAAAAAAAAATGAAACAAAAACTGTTTTGCAAACCGTATCGTGTGTATGTCAAATGAAAGGGCTTGTTGTAAGGATCTTAAATATATTGTATGTAGTTTTATTATAGTTCTACAATGGATAGAACTATAAAGTTATTCAAGAAAGAACGAAAATTAAAGCCAAAAATTAACCGTTTAAGGGGGGGCCCTTAAATATCTCCGAAACTACTGACGCTAGAATTTCAAAAAAAATACGGAGAATAGATCTTTACTTAAATATTATAGAAAAACCTATGAGATGTCTATGGTCTTAAAAAAATGGAATTCTAGTGGGGGCGAGTGAGTAGCGATACTAATTATTATTTATTTAGCTTTGTTTGTGTCATAATTACACAATATATATACACACCTTTGACTTCAGGCACTGAGGCACCGATGAATATGGGGCGAAAGTATATTAGATGGATATCAATATCGTATCTGAAACTTGTCATGGAAAATGTCACACCGTAATCTTGGGCGCTTCGTCGGCACTTCTGTGGATCGGCGCCAAACGGACGCCGTTACGTAATAATCCGTCAAATATTGCCGCATATGGAAATATCCATACACCTAATAAGGCACGTAAAGAAGCATTTTGGCTCTTTAGCTCTTTGGCTTAGGTTCTGCACATACGAGTATATCCTTAACTGCCGAAGATAAATCATTATAATAATAATTAACGGCTGTGGAGTTTGCCCATCTTACCGATATTATATAAATATAAATATTATAAATGTGTTTTGTGAGGAGATATGAATGTTTGTAACTCCTTCACGCAAAAGCTTTTGAGTGGATTTTCACGGAATTTAGCACACATGATGGCCATGTTCTGGTTCACATACAGAGTAATTATAAGCGGAAAACGCGGAGAAACAGCGGGGGCACAACGCTAGTCAATTATTCTTAATATATATAAATTACGTGTCACGTTGTTTGTCCGCGATGGACTCCTAAACTACTTAAGCGATTTTAATCAAATTTACACACTATGTGCAGTTTGATCCAACTTGAAAGATAGGATAGTTTATATCTCAAAATAAAAAAAACTTTTGACAGAACGAAGTCTGTCCGGGCAGCTATAAATTATAAATTAACGCTCAAATTAACAATCTAAGCAAATCTCCTAACCACATTTCGCAAAACTATAATCATTGCGTTGATATCTATGTATACAATTCGTTTAACCGTTAGCACAGAAGAAATAATAGTACCTACTTATAACCGCTAGGTTACTTTTTTATGAGCTTCAGTTGTTTCTTTTTTATGGAAATAGCCGGCAAACGAGCTGACGATCCACCTGATGGTAAGTGGCTATCGTCGCCTATGGACATCAGCAGCACCATGGCATCACTGATGCATTGCCGGCCAAGAAAGAAAGAAGAAAAAGAAAGAAAGAAAGAACTGGCTCTCAAGCTCCTAGCCGGAACACGACGAGTCGTTTGGCGGCTGACTCATGCTCAAGGGTGGTAGCTATCCAGGCGAACCCATGGAGAAATAAAAATAATTATAATGGTATTAATTAACAATTAAAATCAATATTACCAATATAATCCCTCCGAGGGCTCTACCACCAGCGGGATGGATTTAGTCGCCTCTCACGACACCCATCCGGCGTGGGATTGGGGTTAGTATTCTAAGCCGCCCAAATACGGCTAGATTACAAAACCTTATAGAGGCAATTACAAAAGTGTTCCAGTTTTCTACTACGACGCGTTGGTGACGTCGGTAACTGATGATAGACGTCAGTATCTTTATATCAGGATAGTTTACCTAAAAAAGCGGCCAAGTGCGAGTCGGACTCGCCCATGAAGGGTTCCGTAGTAGCAAGTAACATAATATAAAAGTTCTTGAAGTTCGTTGTAACTTTGATCGAGGTAAATTGCGGTTTACGATTTATGACGTATTAAAAAAACTACTTACGAGATCTCGTTCAAACCAATTTTCGTTGGAAGTTTGCATGGTAATGTACATCTTATAGCTTTTTTAGTTTAATCATTCTCTTATTTTAGAAGTTACGGGGGGGGGGACACACATTTTACCACTTTGGAAGTGTCTCTCGCGCAAACTATTCAGTTTAGAAAAAAATGATACTAGAAACCTCAATATCATTTTTGAAGACCTATTCATAGTCACACGTATGGGTTTGATGAAAAAAAAAAATTTTGAGTTTCAGTTCTAAGTATGGGGAACCCCCAAAATTTATTGGTTTGTTTCTATTTTTGTGTGAAAATCTTAATGCGGTTCACAGACTCTACTTACCAAGTTTCAACAGTATGGTTCCTATAGTTTCGGAAAAAAGTGGCTGTGACATACGGACGGACGGACAGACAGACAGACAGACAGACATGACGAATCTATAAGGGTTCCGTTTTTTGCCATTTGGCTACGGAACCCTAAAAAGAATATACTAGAATAGAATTAAGTACACGTAATAAAATCCAATGAAAATAAAACTTTACTCATTTTAGATGATAAAAGCGGTGCGCACTAGTCGCCAGACAATATCCCAACAATAAGCCGCATTACAAACCCGATGTCATAAGCTTTGCACTTTTCAAATACGGGGACAATATTGCATATTTTCTACGCTGAGAGCTCGCAGGAACCTCCCGCTTTAATCCTATCTCATTCAATTTCACTGAATGAGACATGAGTTGACAGAATTTAAAAGTCGTTTTCACAGCGCCTCGTCCGTTTTTTTATGATGTGGAGGTAATGTAAAAGTGACTATAATAATCGTAATAATTTTTATGACATCTTTTACAAAACTATATTTTTTATATGTAAGAAAAAAAGGACATCTATTTTTTATTTCATCTTTTCTAACGCTTAGCTCTTTTCCTTTTTTATCATTGAACATTGTTCTAAAAACTGTAAAACATACTGCGGGGGTATGAGTGTGTTAGTGTTTAGTATTTACAAGCGTCCAATAAATAGTTTCTGATACTTACATAATTTAATGATAACGCGGTGCGGTGCATTGCATGATTGGTTTTACTGGGTCACAGGTTACTCCTATTTTATGAATATCTAATTTATATACTTAATTTATAGAACTGGTAACTTTTATCGTGCATTCCACTTGAACTACAGGTCAGTTTCCGATGTGTCTTGTAAGTTCAGCTTTAAATACACTCATACCCCCGCACGTCAGCATTCTCTGCGTCGCAGGTGGCTTGGACAACACAAATACGACATCGACTACTCCTGGGAATCGAACACACGACCCCTCGCATCGCAGGCAGGATCTCTATCAGGTTATTAAAATATTGTTATTCGACTTTGATGTATTGTCTCTATGGTGTATTCTTCTCATGTGATCACAGCAGGAAATATCGTTGTCACGATAAACCCTATTGAAATGTATTGCTGTATGTAAGGACCATGATACACGACGTAACTATATATTTATAATATACAACAATAATTAGGTATTTTTTATAATAAATGAAATAACTGAATATGATATCTATACAGATTATATAGATCCTTTGTGGATCGACCTAGAATCTAGGTCCTAAGCTAAACGTTTTTTACCAGAACTTGCTTGTAATTTATTTCATAAACCGCTGTAGGTATTAGTTTATTATAGGTACGTACAACAACATGGGTTTTACATACATATACCAGGATATACAGGTATATACATCACAGAGCCAGACGCGACATCTCATTAAAAATTCTTAACCAAATGTAAGAGATTTAATAACGTCAGCATGTTTGTGAAACGCTACAATTGCAATTACTTAGACACTTTGAAACGCCACAGACATTTTTATGAAATGTTATTTTGTTATTATAACAGTGTTATGTAAATTACATTAGTTATATAGAGAACGAATATCGAAATTATAAGTATAGCTATATCTACTGTATACTATGACAGTTGCAGTTAAAAGCTTGCAGTTATTATAACTTCTATTTCAAGATCCTTTGTTTTAATTTCATCATTGGAGAACGTCTACAAAAATAATTTGATTCGAAGAAAATATCATTCAGTAAACTGAAAATGATTTTTACGAGAACGGTAAATTTTACTTAATTATTGTTTCAAGGGTAACTTAACTATTTTGGCGTCAACACCAAAGTTATTTGCAAAGTTTGAACTTGTTTTGTATTGAAGCTACAAGAAAAATAAGATTTGAGGGTTGGACGGACCGAAAAAAATACGTATATTTTCATTACACGTCGCCCCTGTCCTATACCTTACCATTACGATTCAATAGCTCTTTTAATTCCCATTTACAGCGGGGCCAACGCAAATTGAATACGTACACCTTTTTTACTTAGTGCAAGGCGAGTCGAGAAAAGGAAAAAGTTTTTAATTAGCTCTGATGCCGGCCATCGAGACCCTCTGCAGCTGAGAGTAGCGCCGGGTTTTCAACGGAATTCCCGCAGCAATGCTTCTACCTTGCTAGGCGCTTGGCAACGTTTACATGGTTTTAATTATAGAACATCGTAATTATACCACTAAATTTCATTAGAGCCTCACGGAATGGTATTTGAAGGCGCTTCTGTTGTGTCCAGGTTTTTGCGATGCCTTTAAGTAGTTGAAGTATTTTTGTAACGGACGTTTGGAGACAATCATGATTGGTTTGATAATGCTATATCTATGTGTTGTTTTCTTCTCAATGTTTATTGTTAATTTTTTAGCAAGTATCACGATTTTGATGAGATTATTTTAATTCGTAATGAATAATTTCCATAATTATTGATTTTACCTTTATTAGGAACTCCAATGTAAAAATTAATGTTTCTTCACCAACCGATTGAGTTTATGATTTGAAAATATACTTTACATTTACAGTATTTCTCCCTACTATTTATAATTTTTTACCACATGTAAATCTATATGTAGTATTCATGTTTTGAACACTTATAATAACGGTTTATCGGTAATAGTTTCTTTGACATACATATATGTATCATGCGTGGACTGGACGATCTATAGTAAAATATTTCCAGGAAAAAATAACGTTAACCAAATAAAACTATGCTTATAAATGTGATTTAATTCGCCATTAGTCCGGTAAATGATTCATTCGGTTACCTACTGATAAATGCAATCAAATATGGTTAGAGTGATTTAATAATGCAGTCATGCATGTGTAAAATAGGTTAACTAATAACTATCCTATATAATCAGCACGTTCCACGCGTCGTGGTTATGTACAGAGTTTGACTGTTTTTTGATGACGGAATCTTTAGGAATTTTGCTGAGTGGCTGTGACCCTCGTCACACGAAGGAGTCAGATTAGTACAACATACACAGATACACATATTATAAACATCACAAATAAATTTTAAAGAACTAAGTGAAGAACAGACAAAGAAACGGTGATGTTCATTATTTATACGTAAATGTCTGGCCTCGCGCTCGTTCATCAACAGGTATTTTAAATCTCAGCTCGCTACAAAAGCTTGATAACTGAAAATATATTCTGTTTTCTTCTCTTAAAAACTGCGACCTGAACGCCCTTTCTTTTACAATGTTCCCAATTATTCAAACCAACATTTTTAGCTCCCAAGAACAGACTGTATTTTATTTCATTATTCAAGCTCGGTGCGGGCTTTATGAGCTAAGTACTATCATCAACAACGACGCTTGTAAAAACTAATTGTAAATTTATTTGTCGGTATTCCTCGTGGTAGCCGAGTTCGTGAGTCTAATAGTTTTGGAGACATTTATTTACAGACAGAATATAATTCACTGGTTCTTCTACGCCACGAGATCGGTTGGGACGTTCAAAGGAATTTAAGGTGGTTGAGAATGACATTACAGAATTTGTTCCGAGACAATACAATCTCATTATTTATAATTATAATAATTACAAATGATTTTCTTGTTCATTCCCATTGCTTTATTCATTTTCACATTAATAAGAGAGTCAAACCACAACTAAGGTTAAATTAGTAAAAACGGTTTTTATTGAGCTTGTTTATGTTTTTCTCAGATGAATTCCTTCATCTGAGATGTTTTTGTATTTATTTATGTCTAATATTAAATAATTTTTATGTAGAATAACCGCAAAAAATTCTAGGAGATTGATAACTAACCACTCAAAGCCATACTGCCATGAATGAGAACCCCCGAGTTTAATCTAAATTCAGGGATCCTCAATGGTTCCCTAGTTGCCTTATTCAGCAGGGCGCAGCACGATTAGGGAGTCTAATTTGAAATCTGGGATAGGAATGCTTACTTACCCCCCAAATAACCCTTATATTAGTTATACTAACAAAATGAAATATGGGGAATATTCGTTGTATATTATGGTGGCTTGGTGTAATGAGGATACAACTAAGATGGTGACAGGCGACATACTGGTGACGCAGGCCAATCCTGTCTGCAGAATTAGGAGTTAGAAACTTTCCTAACAAAAGGGACCGACCCTCTCATGACCGATTACAGTTTAATGACTTATTAATCAGCACTCATTGTTTTCGAATATCTATGGAAAGGGACATGTGAAATAAATATGTGAAATATGTGTACCTAATCTGCGGTTTAAACTAAAGTCTTAAGGGTTTGCAACCTTTATTTATAATATCAAGTTAAATACGTAAGATATTCATGTAAATAAATTAGTTGAAAAATTACAGCTTCGGACAGACGGACGAACGGACGGACGGACGGACGGACAGACGGACAGATGGACGGACAGACATGACAAAACTATAAGGGTTCCGGTTTTCTTCAGAAACCTACTTATAATAATAATAATAAATTAGTTCTTAACATAGAATTAATATTACTAGCGTATAGAACAGACACCGCGAACATTGGGTTCGGGGGAGTGCATTGCAGCCGGCCGGCTGCATTTCATTCTGTCACTCGGCTGTCACTCGGCTGCGCTCATTGCGGCCGCATGACAAAATTGTTTATGAAAAAACTGAAAAAATGCCGTCGTGCGTAATAAGAATGTGTCACAATTGCACGACAAAAAACAAAAAAGATAATGTTATCACTTTATCATCAGTAAGAAAACAAAATCTTAACTTAAATCAACTAAAACGAATTTAATTAAATTATTGAGCAATGTTCCCGCCATTTTGAATGAAAAAATCATAAGGAGCGTTTGAACTTGGCAAGCCACTAGCGTGTTAATGGACTAAATAAGCTTGCCGACGCGACGCTTGTGACCAATTTAAAGTGTTGGATTTTTTGATACGAATCAATGGTAATTACGTTTGCAATCGTTTAAACGCTTTTGCACGTTAAATAAAGTTGGAGTAAGAGCTTGTAAAGATTTGGAGTCAGTGACTGCTTGTCTTGGTTCGACAAGTGTCATATACAAAGTTACTCTATGGCAAGTGTGCAAACGAGGCTTCTAGTTTGAAAAGAGAACGGAGGGCAAGCCGGCGGTGGAACACACATTTTGTTTGAGATAGCGTCTCTATGTATTACCTCAATGGTTCTTAACTATAATCTTATCTAACGGTTTTTAATATAGCTTGGGTAATATAGCGGAATATCAAGAGTTAATGACGAAAGTTTTCGCTAAATCGATGTCGCGTTAATTGTCTGTGGTAAGCGACAGAGTAAATAGTAATAAGTAGTAAACAGGTATTACAACGATCCTCGCTTTAGGCTCTTTGAACGGAATGCGGCAGTCAAAAGGAAGTGATTTCGGAGCTCGGCGTCCTTAATTGATTGTGCTAGTTCACTTTGAAGCGGGAACAAAGTGTAACAGAAACTGTCAGCAATTAAGTAGCTAGTATTAAAGAGTAACTGATGCGATTTACGACAAATTTTTCAGCTTTATAAGAGTTGTAATGATAACAAAAAGAATTTTGTGTCGTCTATGGTCTTGTAAAAAGGTTTTTAATTACGAATAGTGACTGGTAGGCAGTCCAAAAAAGGCAACGGGGTACACACATTATAATTTTATACGAGTACTAGCTGACTCGGCAAACGTTGTTCTGCCAAAAATTTAAGGGTGGAGTGGGATAGAAAATAGATGCTGTCCGATTCTCCACCCTGGCCGATATGCACGCAAAGATTCACGAAAATCGGTCGAACCGTTTCGGAGGATTTCCACTTCTAACACCGTGACACGAGAATTTTATATATTAGATATTTACTCTCCGACACTGCCACGGTCACAGAGTATCTAGAAGGCAATTAATTTATTTTTCAATAACACTACTTTCGAGTTAATATTTATTTTATATTTTAATATTTGGAAAACTTACCTACAGCTAAAATTACATTGAGTAACCTACATAAAATAGTGTGTGAAAACCATTTACAAATTTTCGCTTGTAACATTAGGTACACTTACAACGGTATTATTTTATTAATATATCCAGACAAGTACGTCCTTGACGCGTGGTGTTTTTATCGCTATGCTCTCTCGAATACACTTCACGAGGGTTATAAGAATACAATTTGATGAGACTTGGGTGCCTATTGAGACATTTACGTATCTAATTATATGAGAAATCTTAAGAACAAAACTGATTTTGATACTGTGATTTTCAGCTGGAGTTACAGATTATTTCAATAAATATACAATTGTGTTCTGTGAACGTTAGCTAATTTCAGTTTTGAACTCGGCGTTGAAACCGGCCTTTAGCATTTCAACTAGAGTTTATTTTGTAGACAGTTCGTTAAATTTCTCTTTACTTGTTAGCTGTTGACCCAGTGCGACGTTACGGACCCAATTTTTAGTTTTCTCGGCTTTAAATTCACTCAATTAAAACTCGTTAACGACGAAATAAAAAATATTTTCATCATTCATGAATAAAATTTTATGGGAAAAGCAGAAGCAGACTGTCAACCTAATTATGTATCCGTATTTTGTATGTAAGTATGTAAGTAGAAGGTAATATTTAATACAAAATTCATAACGATATTCGGGACATACGGAAGTGTTACCTACTTTACAATATCGCGTTATTATTCAGAGATGAATTCAATTCACAGAGCGAAGGAAGGCTCTATTATAGTCTAAATGCTTTCGATACGTATCGTAATAATTCAAAGTACATATAATAATTTATAACCGACTTCAAAAAAGGAGGAGGTTCTCAATTCGACTGTTTTTTTTTATGTTTCTTACCTCAGAACTTTGGACTGGGCGAACCGATTTTGATGATTCTTTTTTTTAATCGAAAGCAGGCGCTTGTCATGTGGTCTCACATAAATTTGAACGAGATCTGACAACTATGTATTTTTTAAACTAAAATTTTTAAATTAAAAATACTGTCCGGCAATTTTACATGTCCCTAAGTAAATCTTATGATTTCTAAAACTATGGAATTCCATCATCAACTGTCTCACTGCTGGGCTCAAGCTCCTCTCACAATGTGAAGGGTCCACGTTGACTGTGGATTTGCACTTAACACTTTGAGAACACTATGGGGAACTATTGGGAGTGCAGGTTTATTCACGATGTTTTCCTTTATAGCAAGTGATAATTACTTCTAACACGCACAAAACTTTTGAAAATTGCCAGGCCCCACGAACAAAGTTTAAACTGCTAGGCTATCACTGTTTAACAAACTATTCCCTTTATTCATAAAAACAAGCAAAGATAAATAAGGCTTATAAAGTGTTTTGCTTTTTCATTTTGCTTAGTTATACGCGTTTATGAGTAAGGCTGTATTTTTATTAAAATATTTCTAAGTACAAAATGATTAGGTACTCCATATTATTATATTATCTTGGTACCTATAACTAGTTTTTCTACATCAATTCAGAGGACCCAGCGACGTCAAGGTTCATTTCCGGTAGAAGCGAGGTTCAAAGCAAATTCCACCGGATTGAAAAGCAATTCATAGCTCGTTTATAGTTCGTTCGCTGCCAAAGTATTCCGTTCTCGTTCCCTTTGTGGTGCTTCTCCGAGATACTACTACCTACCATAGATTAGTTAGGAGAAGAGATGGACTGCAGAATAATTTATAACAACCTCCATGCCACGCGCGACACAGACAATCCTAGTGCGTTGATGTGAGTTTGTGAGCGTTTGTTTCTTTTAACATTTTGTCTTATTCGCTAACAAAGGCCTAATTAGTCCACTTAATTTTTTAAGCAACTAGCCAACAGACGAGCAGACCATCCACATGATGTTAAGTGTTTGTTCAGTTACACCACAGGGATTGCCGATGCGTTGCCGGCCATGAAGGGAGTCTAGAAAGAAGGAAAGCTTCATCGAAAGATAATACTAAGGTACACAAAGCCCTACCTTAAGCCCTCATTAAGAAAATGCGATAGATTAAATGTCGACAAGTAAATTTTTACGCTCCATCTCTCTACAGACATAAATCTATGGTACATTCAACAAAAACTCAATTCTGTTTCGATGCGATTTCGTGTAATAAATTGAAGAGCGTAGGAAATTCTGTTCAATGGCCATTCGATCATGAGCAACAAAAAAACTACTTTTCCGATGGTTTCTTGATTAATAATATAATTTGTGTCGTAACGTTGGTGGTAAATACATAATATAATAAGTATGTAAATAAGTAACAAAAAGTTGACAGGAAAAGTAATCCAGAGTAGGTACAAGCCATCACTAAGCACATTAAATATTACACTTTTATAAAGGCATTAGAGTAGGTACAAGGTGGCCGAATAGAATGAATGAATTGTTACTTCGATGAATTGACCGTTAATTTATTTTTAATCCTAAAGTCGCTTTAAATAAATACCTATCTATGTCCGAAATGAAACATAATATATTCCCAAATTGGAAAGTGTGGAGAGGAAAATGTAATTTCAAAACCCCAAATTTTCAGCTAAGGGGTGCGGATTTTGTAGGAAAATAGAATTTCATTCTAGGCACTGGAATGACGATTCAGATGAACACCCATTTTGCATCATTATTTTCGAGTGGATGCAAATTTGCAGCATGTATTTTATTGTCGATGAAAATTTGGTTTGGAGAACTTTCACTCTAAAATAAATTTCTATTTACCAACTGTTTTAACATTATTTTGTTTCACACTCTTCTTCTTTTATATATGCTTAAAACTTCGATAGTTGTTGTCCATTGAGGATATAACTTGTATCACGAAACAGTGTATGTACTCGGTTATGTCTTAATTAGTTTTAAAAACAATATTCTTAATGTGTAATCTAAGTAAAAGCAGGGTTTTAATTTCAAAGATAAAACGAAATATTTGTGTAACCGGGGAAACACGGGTAGCAAAAAAGCGTGTTTGAGAAAACATAAAATGATATGTTATCTCAAACACATTTGACGTAGCGATAAATATTTCGTATCCCTTACAACAAGTGAAAAGAAAAACTGAGAAGGGTGTTTTTCGCAAAAAGTAAATCTTTATGAAAAATGACAGCAATCAGAAACATCCCGGATAAGCACTTGAATGTGTGAAAGGGTGGAAAACTGCAGTAAATCGTTTTTATTGCATTATATTACTTTTGGCGTCGCCCTCTGGTCTTAATGGTGCGAAAGAATTTGCATATGGAATTTTTGGTTGAAAACCGAAGCAAAGAGAAGGTGGTTACTAGTGACAAATAAAATCCTAAGTATTTAGAATGGTCAGGTATCCGAAATGATATACTTATATTTAAAAAATCATATGCTTATCTTTGTAGGATAATAGATCGTAGGAGCTAAACCTGCATACCAATTTCGTAGATAGAAGTGAATTATTGCATTGAAAAGATACTCTTTCACTATCGGCAGTAATACCGTATTATGTATATACCTCACTATAATATGGGTTAAAACCAGTCATTAAATTGCTATGATTCACTAGAGCGAAGAAACATATAATGTCTTGTGCAAGTTTATTTTTGTATTTTGAAACACATTTAGGAGTAAGTACTGATATGCATCAATGTAATAGAAAACAAAAAGATAAAATGCTATACACACCAAGATTTTATCATAACAATTCAATCTCAAACCCCGTACAGACTCAATGATGTTGCAGATATTCTCATTACTGTGTCTCGATGCGTTTGGTACAGAAATTTCGTTGGAAAAGATTTTTGGACGCAAATGCTTTTCATTGAAGAGAAAATAGAAAGCAAATTGCTCGACAAATCTGCACAGTTAGGGTAAGTACTTCGTTTGTGAGGGATTTAGTACGAGTATTAGGCAAGGAATTACCAGGCAAGTCCCAAGAATGTAAACTTGTTTAGCTTTAAAGGCAAGTATATGAGCAACTAAAAGCCACTGTTGCTTTTAACTTTTCTATCACTAATCACTCTTTCCGATGATATGTTATTTTAATTCCGCTTTTTATAAAGTCAATAGGAATATACGAAAACCTTATTTGTGTAAGCCTCCTTATTTCTGTAAACTTCAAGTCAATGCGCAAATATTTATTATATTTATACATTGGGCTGCTGCTCCAGTGTCTCGTACATTATTAATTGAAAAAAAAACAAAGGTAGACCATTATAGTTTCTTCGTTTCTTTATTTTTACTCTGAAAAGTATAACTTTAAATCTAAATCAGAAAGCCTGTGAAAGTAAACATATTGTGCAACTTTAGATTACTTGTTACACGCTTGTAACTAACTTGACTTGCTATTTAATGTGTGTTTCATACCATGGAAGATAGAGTAGAATACTCCATGTTTCGAACTAAATAAAAGAAGACTTAAGTATTCACGGCATTTTCGAGCGCGTTGGCATTTCGGGAATACGGTACTTCATTTGTGGTTCCTAACAGGATGCAATAAGTATTGCGGCAAAGTCAGGACTCAGGTCCGATTTTTCAGTTGTCTGATATTATCTTAGTAATATTATAAATATTTATTTTATTTTATTGTATTCGGAAAGCATAGTGGAATAGTGTAGCTTCCCAACAGTGAAAGAATTTTTCAAATCGGTTCAGTAGTTTCGGAGCCTATTCAATGCAAACAAAAAATCAAATCTTTCCTCTTTATATCCCGCCCGCCGCCGTATATTGTTGGTTCCAACAATGACAGTTTAAACTCTGAATTTAGTTTAAACTGCTATTGATATCTCGCCGTCAACCAAGCATCAACCTAACGTAAGCGCTTTACCAACCGACCAGCAGCTCCGAGTCGACTCGGCTACGGCTAGGCGACGCCGCGCTTACGGCTCGCCGGCCGCTGGTTGACGGGAAGTTGCCTCGTGACGTGAATGACAGCAGTTCGCCGACGCAGCGGTAGGCGCGGCGCGGGGCGTGCACGAGGAAACGGAAAGTCGAAGGATAGCGTACGGCGAGACGTAACCGCGGGTACGGCAAGTCGTCCACGCACCGTACCGCGGTTCGTAAGCTTGTCCCGAGGCGAGGCGATTACGTTACGATTCCGATAAGTGTGCTTTACAGTAGGGAGTTTCATACAAAGAATACTGAAATGCAAGAGTTGATACGTTTACGTTCCGTTTACGAGTTGATATGTGAGCTACGACCTGTAGCCGTAATCCACTGTAGCAAATATAGCTCCCGTAGCGTAATGGTAGCGCACTCGGGTTCTTAATCCGAGAGGTGGTGGTTCGATCCCACCCGGGGGCACTTCTGAAAATTTGTCCTCTTATTTTCTAATCATTTATTTTGTATTTTATTTTAGCTTAAATTCATTTTTAAGCTCATTTTTAAGTGGAAGGGCCCCTCGGAGGGATTATAAAATAAATAATAAACGTTAAATAATAAACTAAACTAAATAAATAATAAGCTAAATAATAAACGCTGAATAAACATGATCAACAAACATGGAAATATTCATATAAATAATGTCTGAAATAGAAAACCGTTAACTTTTAAAAAATACATTCGTATTAAACTATAGTTCTAGGATATTTCCCAACAAATGTCTTAAAATATTCTGTTTATCTATTTTAGTTTCCAGGCTACGGTATGACTAGGATTTCCCACCATTCTAATTCCTGTTGTTACAGGCTCTCTAAATGGTGAAAAATTACAACTGGAAACTTTGGAAATAATTTGGATTTGTAACTCACTTGAAGTGAAACATGTGTAGATTGCTGACGAAATAATGTTAACTTCTTTACAAATATATATATAAATTTAAGCATTTGCATGATTGCGTGAATTCTTACACAAGAATGATACATGTTCCTAGCACAATTCAAGGCGAATAAGGATATATCTTAACCCTCAGAAAGTACTGCACAAAAATTGCTCGAAACTAACAAATTCTCTTCCCTGGATCGCAAATGGAAGGAATATTGCTCGGCTCTATCCGCCACAAAGTTTAGGGAACTACGGGTCCGTGCAGACAATTGCGCTTTTATTTCGAATACTTAGGTATTGGTGTAGGAACACATCCTTCTAAAAATAAATGCGAATCGTTTTATGTTTATAACTTTGATGTTTTTGTCCCTCATACAAAAACGCCTTGACGGATTTGGAAGAAGTGTTGAAGTGACACACAGATATTTTGTGCAGGGTTAAAATTGATTTTTCCTATGATTATAGGAATAGGACACTTTTCTTCTGGGTAAATGTATATGTTCCTACATATAAGAGGTATAATTTAATAAAGGATATGTTAATTCATGAGTAATTAATGTTTTAACTATTTCTATGTGACTACTTACAATGAAATTTTGCTTTGAAATTTTTATCCCAAATTGTTTTAACCCGACTGTCAGGAAGGGTTATGTTTTTCGCGCGTATCTTGTATGTATGCATGTATGTATGTACATATGAAAATATGTTTGTATGTATAATATTCTTTATTACCTCGTATCTTCCAAACCGCTGAACTGATTTATATAATTAACATATCGTTAGATTCATCTTGATAACTCAAGTGTTCTCAGATAAGTGAAATTAAAAAAAAACAAATATTGCGGCTGTGAGTACTCATGGTTTGAAGTACCAAAAAATAAAAATAAATCGAATAACGCAACATGGGTATCAAATTAGAGAGTTCACCATAAGGATTTCAAAATGGTATATCATAATAGCTTTTTTGATAGCAGGTGGGTTTATTAAATTATATCAATAAAGTACACTAAAAGTAGACTTAAGACACTTGGGTGCATTAACTCAGGGGAATAAAGTCGACGGCACCAGTAATGGGTTAAAGTCTGAAGGTAGTCCCATCCCATCCACCGCTCGATTTCCACTCAATTGAACTGCCATTGCAACCGCTGGTAATATAGAAGTAAGTGTAGAAGTAGCTAGTTCCTTCATAAATCCGATAATGAGAAAAGTTTGGTCAGATCGCGTGAACCGAGTGAATAATGCTACGGGAGTGTGAACGAAAGCAAGTCTTATTATACTTACTGGTAGTAAATACTGCCGTGTTAACACGCTCGTATAAAGTGATTAACAAATGTTTCTTTATATAGGTCATAACTGTGTGATGTGAAGTGTTTGTCTTTGTAAACGTGTCTGTTGAGTTTCTTAATGTAAGTGTTAAGTTACTTCTAATTAACAGTTGTACAAAATTTATTTATATTTGTATATCTAATCTATCGGCGCGGCGACGTCTGCGAGCGATGCCTGCCAAACACACATTTTTTTTTTAATCTAAGGCATCAAATTTTATTAACAATATTAATTTATATTGTCTAACATGTTACTTTATAAATCATCCGTATATTATATGTAAGTGAGTAGTGCGTCACTCGTGGAAGGTTTCACAAAACGAACCAAACGACCAAATATCTAAACATCCACGATTATAATATTATTAGGATACTTACGTCATAAGACTTATTACTTAGTTTTATGAAGCGAGAACTACTGAGCTAGTTATTACATGGGAATTAAAAGATGTTATTAGAAGCTTAAGGACCGGCGTTTAACGGCTTCCAATTACAACGGTAGTATTTACCATAAATCCGTTCTAAGGTATTTTGGTCAAGATAAAGTTATTTTTTGATGTACAATCGAACTGGATTTCAATTGGTATAGTGGCTGAAAATATTTTGGTCTGTAAAACAGCTCTAATAAAATCTGATGTGAAAGTTTTATAAACTTACATCCCCTGCATGTGCAGTTGACAATATAATTTACTTACATGTGGTAAGATCTAGCTTACCTTATCTTGTCTACTAATTCACAACAAAACAATTTAAGTTTTTAAAACAATGAAACCTTTTTCCGCAGCTTACTTCAACGGCCAATGAACAGAATCGCAATTTGTTCGATGTTTCCAAAGTTTGGCTACTGGATTGTGAGTTGAATTCCATTGATACAGTATAGTTGAAACAACGTAACCATCTATTTAGAGTTTTGGTACAAGTTTTAAGAAATGTGACTCTAAAGGATCGTGCTTTAACATGGAACAGAAGTAATAGCAAATGTAAGTCCTCAGCACATTTTAAAAAGTTGCACATAGTTATTTACGAAATATTCTCTAATCTGAACGAAACAGATTGTAGAGATGATAATTTCCATACATCCTTGTCGTTAAAATAGGTACTTATCTACGCTATTGTAACGAGAATCTGATACCTATACTATAATCTTGTTTAGATTTACTTCATTTACATAAACTTGGAAATCGTCTATAAGGTTAATCAGATGTTGCACTGAACGAAAGCCAGTGCTTACGTGAGGATTAGATAAACACTACCAAATTCCGGTACGTTGTAGTGTCATTCACGAATTTTCCTTATTTTACTCTTATTCATTTCTTCATGGCTGTCCTGAGCGATCTTCGGGTTTACCGCATTTATTCTTCATTGTTCTTATTCACTTTTTACTACTTTCTCCATTTCATTGCCGACATTTCTTAGTAACGACCACCACTCCATGAATATTAAGTACAGAATTATATCAAAACCACGAACATAAAATATATTTTCAAGTTCTTCCTTTCCCCCTTTCTTTAATTACGGAATTACTGAAAAAGCAAAAATAAACTTGGATGGCAGTACAAATAGCTGCTTCGCAGCAGCAAACTTTGAATTCATTTCACAATAATTAAAACAATTAACAGTCTGTTCAAATTAATCTGATATTTATTACATGTATCTAATTACTTTTGCTAAGTGCCCAAATGTTGATAGCTAAATGATTCAACAGAGTCAATGCCACACCTGTCTGTGACCTTAATTAAAACTCTAGCCATTACAGGTTAGCCGTGTGGATCATAAATAAAAGGTTTAAGTACAACGAAAAAAGGGTCTGAAATAATGCATCTTTGGTACGTACTAATATACCGGCCGGGAATCGAACCAAGGTATCAACTTTTGTTACGCTTTAGATTTATCTTACTCGACATAAATCGAATGACTCACGAATTTGCCACAGACCTACATCTAAAAACAGGCTTTATTAGCTAAGGTTCGCTGCCAAAGTAGCCATAAAACGGCCAGTATCCTATTTTCCGAGCGCTCACGTACTCGACGCCCCATATTGGCCAAGCGGAGTGATTTCCATATATTGAAATTCCAGTTTCAGTAGTAGATACGGGTTAAACTGAGCAGTCATTTTAGTCTGTGGTTATATGAACGAAGGTAGTAATAGAAGTAACAAGGAGCGTTTTGGTTTCCGGAATTGATAAGATAGAATTAAAAATATAATGTCCATGGATGGGTGTGACGTGACTCCTTTGTAGGGAAGACGTTAGCAATAAATATCTATCTTTAGTTATATTATTATTATAAAGTACTATTATGTCTTCTGTGGTTATATTAGGGATATTTTGACAATTCAAATTTCAAATTAATAATGGCGTCTTGACAGTTCCGTTCCAATTTGTCATCTAATAAATCTGATAAAAATAATAACCGCAAATATAAATTATTTGAAACATTTGAAGTTAAATATTTTTATGTGACTGTTGATATAGAACTTGGGAGATGATTAGGGCTCCGTCGCCGTCGGCAACGTGGAAATTAAATCTAAACAAAAGCCTACCTCCTACGAGACGGAGATGGAAACCAATTATAATTATTCAATCTCAGGAAACTAAAGATGTAGGAATATTTTTAATAGAAATATTTTGATTACGTTAGTCATTAGTACTTTCATGTACTTTCCTAATTACAATGAAACAGTATGTTTAATTTTAGAACTCGGTTCGCTCCTTGAGTATTCTAATTATACGGGATTAAATTCTCGTTACTTTCAAATAACAAACACATATTTGTATTTTAAAATACAATAGACGCTCACATACAAACCCACGCTTAAATAAATCATTAACGTGAGAGGTCCCAGATGAAGGAGCGACAAGAAACTACTGAGGAGTTTTTGTCTACACACAGGCATACACAGCACATATATATATACTAAATTTATGCTTATATGTGATATGTCAACAAGAGATGTTAACAACTGTATCGCTTAACATTGAACCTGTAAATAATAAATAAATAAACGCTAACACAATCATACCCCCGTAGTAGGTTTTTACCTGTGTCGCGGGTGGCATGGACGACACATAATACATATAACACATCACAATAACACCCTTGACCGGAGTACAAATATTTACCTGTCACAAAAATATCTGCCCCAGCCGGAAATCGAACCCGGGACCACTCGCTTTGCAGGCAGGGTCGCTACCAACTAGGCTACAGAGTCGTCAGGGTCTGTGACTGGTTTTTTAACGATAAACGAGTCAACTTGTAGTGACCGTGTAATGTAATAATTTTAACCAAAGCAGGAATGCACTCGTAGATACTAAACTATGCTGATGTTCAAGGGTCAAAGACTACCCACATACAGACGTCTATACGGCAGTCGACGGTCGCTAAATGATGCGTTCAAATCTGTTTGCTCCCCGAGGACCAAACACTAAGGAATATACTGCTTATACGCAGTTGTGTTAGTACTTACTCTCTCTTCGTTTGTTTCAGTTAAATCCACGAAAATTTGTCTTTAACATCGTCAATCTGCCAAGATCGATTAAGGTCCAAAAAGCTTTAAAAATGTCCAATAAAAGCATAAAGTGTTCTGAAGTGCAATAATGTCTTGTTTTAGTTATTATTATTACTACTATTGTTTGTTTTAAACTACTCCACGAACCACCACCACTCCAACGACGTTGTGAATCAGATCTCTAGTTTTTAATTTTTTATACGTCATTCAGATAATTTTAGTGTTTGTAGAAATCTCGCTGTTATTTTAATAATCCTTAAACACAAACTCTTTCAACATGAATTTTGTTTCAATACTAATGAATGAATCGTAAACGATGTGAAAACATTAAAAATTAACAAAACTAATGTTTAAACTTTAATACGTAACTTTGTAATAACGTCTTAAGATTTTTTATTATAAAACTTTCTCAGTATTGAACCACTTCTCATGCTAAGCTTCCTTGAAGATCCTACGCCTATAAAGAGAGTGGGGTGCATTAATGGCACCGCAAACGACCACTTACCATGATTGGTTGTTCGACGGAATTAACTCATCAGTAAGCTACTTGGCTCTCTAAGGATTTTCTGTTTTTTTTTTTTGTGTAAATAATCTAAATTTTACTAACAAAAAATAACCGACTTCAAAGTCTCAAAAACTACATAGTTGTCAGATCTCGTTCAAATTTATTTGAGACCACATGACAAGCTCCTGCTTTCGATTAAAAAAGCGGCCAAGTGCGAGTCGGACTCGCCCATGAAGGGTTCCGTAGCAGCAAGTAACATAATATATAAGTTCATGAAGTTCGTTTTAACTTTGATCGAGGTAAATTGCGGTTTACGATTTATGACGTATTAAAAAAAAACTACTTACTAGATCTCGTTCAAACCAATTTTCGTTGGAAGTTTGCATGGTAATATACATCATATATTTTTTTTAGTTTTATCATTCTCTTATTTTAGAAGTTACGGGGGGGGGGGGACACACATTTTTCCACTTTGGAAGTGTCTCTCGCGCAAACTATTCAGTTTAGAAAAAAATGATATTAGAAACCTCAATATCATTTTTAAAGACCTATTCATAGATACCCCACATGTATGGGTTTGATGAAAAAGAAATATTTGAGTTTCAGTTCTAAGTATGGGCAACCCCCAAAATTTATTGTTTTTTTTCTATTTTTGTGTGAAAATCTTAATGCGGTTCACAGAATACATCTACTTACCAAGTTTCAATAGTGTAGTTCTTATAGTTTCGGAGAAAAGTGGCTGTGACATACGGACGGACAGACAGACAGACAGACAGACAGACAGACAGACAGACAGACAGACAGACAGACAGACATGACGAATCTATAAGGGTTCCGTTTTTTGCCATTTGGCTACGGAACCCTAAAAAAGAGTCATTGAAATCGGTTGGCGTGATATTGAGTTATTCGTCAATTTGTCGCGCACATCTTAACACAAATTTACGACTTATGTAGTTTTCTCATGGATGCCGTTGTCAGATCTCAATAAAATTTATGTGGGACCACATGACAGCCACCAGCTTTCGATTAAAAAAAGAATCATCAAAATCGGTTCGCCCAGTCCAAAGTTCTGAGGTAACAAACATAAAAAAAAAAAAATATATACAGTCGAATTGAGAACCTCCTCCTTTTTTGAAGTCGGTTAAAAAATGCCTTCTGGTATGATAACAATACTATCAAGTGATATATCTGATTAATAGACTACTAAGATTGTTGTGGTTTGGAGGTCTGTCTACTCGTACTCTAGTTATTAGAGCAGTAGCCAACCAGGACCCAACCAAAGATTCATCATTTCAATTTGTTAGTATCAGTTTATTTCACGACATATCCGATCTCATAAATATCGTCCGGATGTGTAGTGCAATGTGTGGTGGAACACCCACTCAGCGTGATTAGGACGGCTCGTAACTAGACTGAAGTTTAAATGGTGTAACTATTTAAATCTTTACATGCATCGTAAAGTGATTTTGGTAATTTAATAAGCTGATTTGTAGCCAATAGAGTATTTGCGGACGTTTTATTAAAGTTACATTGCAGAGTTGGAGAGCCATTCATCAGTAAATCGCCCGCCTACTTGTCGGGAAACACGTCGGCGACGCCTTCAGTGCTACGAATGTCCACACGCAAACCAATATATTTTATCAGGTCGGTGTCCTTGCAGGATTTGCAGGTGATAATGTTACGTTATGTTATATTATAAATATATCGATGAAGGTTAAAAGGTCGTATCACAAAAGACAGTGTGATTCAGAAATAAAAACGGCGCCATCTAGTGTACGTCGATGAAAATATACAGAGGTGTCGATGTGTTGGTTGGTGTCGCGAGTTCAATGGTTTTCCCATCTCAAAAATGTCCACCGCGCCTAAAGAAGTTTTCACTTCAATAATTTCGGGTTTCCCATGCACTAGTTCGCCCAGCCGGGTGGCCGGCCCAACGACCACTCACCGAGATTAGTTCTGCCAGAATCATTAGCGAGGGCTTTCATCCTCTTCACGTCGAGGACGCAATACGGTCGATACGGATATTAATATTGATATATTTGATGTGTGCCAGTGTATTGGAGTTGGAATTTGGGAAACATATTGCTATTTCGTCGCTTTATTGTTAATAGGAGCGTAGTTAAGTGATTGACCGATTTAAGCAATTGGGGAGTCGGTGTTTGGGTGACCGCGCGGAATATTTTAAGGGCGTCCGTGATTCGAAAAGCACGTATCTATAAGCAGTCGATCCCTTATTTTATCGTTAGCATTATTATATTTATATATCTTGGAACCATGATTCATCGAGAGCGATCGGGCGGAATACAAATTTATTTATTCATTTAATAATAAAATTTACTTATAATTCATTAATTGTAATAAACATTCACATTTATTCCATACAGCATACATACTATTTCCTAAAGAAGAATTTTTCCTACCTTCTGAGCGTTTTATTATCTGAAGTTGAACCACTTCTCATGCTAAAACAGGTAGGCTATGTGTAACATTCTAAAGCCAGTATGCTGTCTGCTAAAACCTTTCTATAAATACGGGAAATCAATAGCTGTCGAAATAGCATAAAAAATAAATAAATCAACAGTCTGGTGCATTTCTTTCGAGTTGTTATGTTTTCTTTTGCTGTATTTCTCGTCGACAATACGCAGAAATGGAAGCGAGAGCCTTCGATGTTAAAGTTCATTTTAACTTTCTGTTTATTTAATATTTTCTCTGCAGTAGAGTTTTTAAAAGTGGTTGCTTCCTAAGCATTCAATGAAAAATGTAAAATAAATCTCTATACTTGGATATGAGCTAAAGGTTTGACAAAAATAAAATTCTTTATGTTTTACTATTCTAAAAGTTGAAAAGATAAAAAATTAACAGATATTTTTATTCTCCATCATTCAGTGAAGAGTGCGGCACTTGTATTTCCTGTCGTAAATCGTTTTAATACGAGTAGATAAATTCCTTTACGTATACGTATTTGCGTAGTAAAACATTTTTTGCTGTAGATTTTCTTTATTCGATCAAAATAATACTTTCAATGACCTTTAAAACCTGTGTTACTGACAACACACATGATAGAATCCAAAGACATAATAATATGTAGCTCGGCAAAAAAAATTATGGCTGATTAAAGTTCCTTTTAAATAATTTAAAAATCAATTATGAATTAATAATTATTATTTTAATTAATTATATACGTAATGTACACTCACAACTGATCACGTGATTCATAAGACCTCTTGAAAAGGTTTGGCAATAGGTAGTATGTAAACATCCTGTTAATATGATGGTTTGCTGTTACCGGCATAGCAAAATTGATTGAATCGTCATATCGGATCAGACGGCAAACGCAGACACTCCAAATTAAATCTTGCAGCTGATTTTCACACTTCGATTCGATTGTGTCTAAAAGGAAATCCGCGCCAAATTGAATATTTGAATGTGAATCATATGGGATTTGCATAATGATGCTCCAATGTTTTAAGATAAAAGAACGATTTGGAACAGTTTCTCTTTGTTGTTGCCGAATTGAAATTGGACCCCTTAGTTCCATTAATTTATTTATTCAGGATAATCAATAAGAGTCGCATTATAACATCGTTTAAATATACATAGAATAGAAAAGAATTAGGAACTAAATGTAGTCTTATCTGAATCTTGCAGCGCGGAAAAGACGTGGTACCATGTGAAAGTTAAATAATTTCTGTAGCCTAGTTGGTAGCGACCCTGTCTGCGAAGCGAGGGGTCCCGGGTTCGATTTCCGGCTGGGGCAGATATTTATGTGACAGATAAATATTTGTACTCGGGTCATGGGTGTTATTGTGATGTGTTACATATATGTGTCGTCCATGCCACACAGCTACAGGTAAAAACCTACTGCATATGTGCGTGTAAGCGTTTATTTATTTATTTGGTTTGAGTCTTATGTTGCTATTTTCAGTTAGTTCGATAATTAGTAATAATAATAATAGTTTATCTTTGTATAATTTATAGATGATATTTTTTTTCTGTAGCATGATTGTTGGCAAGGCTATGCTACGCCGCTACGTCGTAGCAGATTGTAGCTTGTTTATGTAGAATGTCTCTCTCTCTCTATTATAAGTCGGTTTCCTCATTGCTGAGGGTCGTGAGTCACGCACGACCCGTGACCACCACTAAGCACTTTCCTTGTTATCTCTCTCCAATTGTTGCGGTTTTCGGCGCCTTTTAAAGCATTGTGGACAGTAGTATGACGAGATGTCCGGATTTGATCGGACCAACGTATTGGGCTTCGTCCTCTAGGCCTCTTTCCTTCGATTTTACCGGTAATCATTAGCTTTTCCAGATTGTCGTCATTTTTCCTCGCGATATGACCGAAGTACTCAAGGATTTTCTTGAGACAGGTGGTAGAGAGCCTCGTATGTATGCCTAGTTGTTTAAGGATTGATACGTTTGTCCATGTGCTGTCCACGGTATTTGCAGCATGTAGAATGTAGATATATTATGTTTTCTCTACTCGAATGGCCTGCATTTCTTGATGAATGAATCATAGGTCGCCCCGACTAGTAGTGGGACTGAATAATCGAGAGAATATAGACCGAACTGAAATTCATGATACCAATTTTTACTTCGTTGGGAATCGAATCCAGGACCCTTGGCATGGCGGTTCAGCATGGTACCCATTACGCCAAACCGGTCGTCAATACTTATGCTGCAATGCTCAAATACACATCGGAAAACATATGCGTTTACGTTTATTTCCAGTGGACCAATTGCGTAGCAAGCAAGCAAGCAACAACCCATAATTGTCCCACTGCTGGGCTCGGGGTCTCCTCTCAGAAAGCGAGGGTTAAGCCATAGTCTACCACGCTGGCCAAGTGCGGATTGGTAGACTTCACACATCTTCGAGAACTTTTTATGGAGAACTCTCCGGTGTGCAGGTTTCCTCACGATGTTTTCCTTCACCGAAGCAAGTGATAATTAACTTGTAATACGCACATAATATTTGAAAATCAGAGGTGCGTGCCAGGATTTGAACTCAGGCCCCTTCGTTCGGGCGACCAACGTTCTACCGCTAGGCTATCACTGCTCAATTGCGTAGACTTACGTTGGTCTACGGGTAAAAATGTTAGATGAAATGACAAAGTATCAAGACTTCCATGTACTAAATATATTATTAATTTAACAGTTATTAAAACTTCATCAAGCCAAAGTAGTTATTCATATTTTCAGTGCAGACTTGCAGAGCCTACGGACGGCGCGGCGCGGCGAGTCGGCGACATTCCGGGAGTCGGTTAATTAAAATTTTATTACAAATGGGGTGTCTGAAGTTGAAGTGGATTGCTTTTTAATTGTGTTTCGTATGCTTCCGTCTCTCTTAATGGTAATTTTGTGTGATTGAGGTCCTAGATACATACCTACCTATATAAATATACATGACATGTGTTAATACAAGTTTTTATCTCTGCTATTTTGTTGATTATGCGCTCTACGCATAATTTTTAATTGACCTGTCTCATTGATTTCATTTAGGTCTTGTCTATCTAGGTCCACGTTGTTTTAAATATTTTATTATATAAGTATCTAATTTTAAATTATGTAATCTTTGAGCGCATAAATTTTATTTTCAGTTTATTTATTTCACTAGCTCTAACTGCTATAACAAAAATGTGTCTATGGTACAAGATTGCGTCATAGGTATGTGTAGTGTTGTAATGTAAAGCGAATATTAAAGGTAAATAAATATATTATGTATTTAGTGCAAGCATTGTTTGGAGGCTTATTTGCCTTTAATAGCAGTTTGGCATGTTAGCGAGCACTCGGTATGAGGGGTGATGAGGTGATAACTTTCTCTTCAATACTCTCAACTCTAACAATGCTTTATGTGGCTCTGTGCTTTCCATTATTTATTCTCCTGGGTCACGTATGCTGAGCTTATTAATATGTAATTTGTAACGATTGAAAGCTTAATGTGTAAATTCGAAATACCTATTAGAAATTAATCATTTGTATAATTGCAGATGATAAGATCAATAAATAAACAGGTTAATTATTGACTGTTGCCAGTAATCCGGTAAACGGACGAATAAAATAACTTAGTCATCCGTAAATGATTATCATTATCTTTTATCATTATCTTTTATTTTATCATTATCAGGGGCCTTCACTCACACACCTTACCTCATAATAATAGGACTCCGTCACATATGTAAATGTAACCTCACTTCGAGGGGTACCTTTTTTACCTTAAAAACAGTAACCTAACTAACCTAACCTTACCTATCTATCATACATTTTGATATACATAATCTGAATTTTACCAAGAAAAAAATAACCGACTTCAAAATAACTCAAAAACCACTCGTCAGATCTTGCTGAAATTTAAGTGAGACCACATGACAAGCACCAGCTTTTGACTAAAAAAGAATCATCGAAATCGGTACAACCAGTCGTAAGTTCTGAGGTAACAAATGTAAAACAAAAAACAGTCGAATTGAATACCTCCTCCTTTCTTGAAGGTTAAAAAAGGATACGCGATTATAGAAGTTCATAATTTAATACCTACTGAATTATACACACGACAAAAATATAATTATTATGTAAAATACTACAAACAAAACGAATTCCGGAAACTTGTTACTTTGCAGTTAATTTGTGCTAATACGAATATATCGGAGCAGGCAGCCGCAGGAGTCGGGATGAGTTACAAATCCCTCGCGAACTCCAATTAAACTTACTGATAGGTACTCGTATGCATTTAGGCTATACATAGAAGCTTATAATTTCTTCCGATGAAACAAATCTGTTATGGGAAAAGTTGCTTTCATACTGTATTGAATGCCACTGTGTTACGCGTGTAGATAATTTTCCAAACTGCATTACTTCACTACTTTTACGAACCTACGAATTAGGTACGAATCAATGTGATGACAACCAAAATCGCGTTAGTAAAATCATATAATGTTTTCTAGTACGTTATAGTAAGTATAGTACAGAGGTTTCTCTTAAAACGATTTAAGAAAATTTCTCATGAATTTTGCGAACATCTATAATTTCTTACACACATCCACAAACTAAACAAATAATCAGCTTTGCATAACTACGCAAGATACAATAATATGAGAGTGACGTCCACGAAATGAACTTACATCAGGTGCGATTGTGCCAGAGGTGAGGTGCCATTTACATCAGGCATTAACTTATTTATGTAAAAAAAAACTTTACTATAGATAAAAGCGGTCCGTCTGAAAAAAGGGCGTTCAACTTAACCTACACTATACACTTCTTTTACAGATTCCTGAACATTCTACGAGTACATTCACGATAGTAAGGTTCGCTAACCTGATTAGCTAACTGCATACCAGCCATTAATATCGACTGTGAAATAGGTACTTTTTCGTCTGAAGTTTGTTGTCATATAGGCATGGGTGAACTATTTACCATCATTACCATTCCTACCACTATTTATTGTTAGTATAACTATTTACCCATCACGATCTAGGCTGCTCTACAAAGCACTTGTTATGTTTAACATAAGGCTCACGAACACTACAATTTTTATTTCCGTATATCTGATACGTCTGATAAATTCTGCAGAAATGCCTTTTGCTTTGTTTTTTATCTATTTTCAGGATAAAGAGTGACGACAACAAAAGGCTATCACGTACAAACGGCGGCAAAGTTTTGCTTTGTCGTTATTATTTCCTGGTCTGCGCGAGGGAAGACAATTGGGTCGGAAATCGCCCTCGGGTCCAGCCTTTGACGAATTTCTACTTTATTTAGGTAGGTATGCGGCAAAGTAATGCGAGAGCTACGGAAAATTATTTAAGACAGGCGATCTTGTAAGATTTTAAGAATGCCGGCTAACAACTTCTACTAATTTTAATTTAATCTATGTTATTAAAAAAACATTATCTTTAATGTAAATTAATGAGAAAACAAAAATATACGGATATCTCAGTCCGCTAACTTTTGGATAGAAAAGTGAAAGAAGCAGAGATACCATAGGTACAACTTCATTTTATAAGACTCGCCTTCCTTAAGCTCAAAAAAAGTGTTAATAGTTTCCAGCAGGCGTTTAAGTATGAATTAGACATTTTAGGTTATTCCATACTTATTGTAAGCCACGCATTTTATCGGGCACAAAATAATAGGGCAGTTGAGAAAAACGTAGATTCGAATACAGAAGAAGTCTAGGAAAAAGGTTTAGGTATATGTTTTATAAAATAAACTGATCTACAAATCTTACTACTTTTAAGTTCTGTTTCACTCCGGAGACCTACACTTTAATAAATTAGTCACTATGGTCACTAACAATAACTACCGCGATGACTAACGAAAACTTTTATAATTATGAGGTATCTACCTATAATAAAGTGATCGAATAATTATTTCAATGGGTATTTAGGTACTACACCACATGCCATTGGAAGTTCAATGTTATCTAGCCCCAAGAATCTTAATATCCCGAGTACCTAAACCCTCGTTTGAGACCCCATTCAGTATAACTTATAGTGAGAGTTAATTAACTTCCCACGATCGACCTTCGCTATATTAAATGGAAATTCATCTGAAGGGATCTGGGAAGCATATTATATTGTAATGCCACACGATGTACGATACACAGCTTGGTACGATACGTACTTATTGTCATATCTCGACAAGTTTTTGTTATTACGAGGTTTACATGTATCTAACTCATGATTGCTACTTGTGAAAAGAGACGAAGTGAATTAAGTACTTTCAAAAACTTTTCAAATTACGGCGCTACAATGTATAATTTCAACTTTCGTAATTTACACCTCCAACTAAAATGTTATACTTAGTAGGTATAATCTGTTGAGAAAGCAAAAGTAAAGAGTATTAGTAGCATAAAATTACATTAAATTATCACTTTTTAAAGTTGAAAGACGGACAGTGTCTAAGCTCCATCTTTTTAACACGTTAGCTGCCAAAATTTCGATGACGGACTTTTCTTTTTTTCTCATTTTGGTTTTATATTGATGTAAATTATAATAATATGTATAAATCCAGTTCTACATATAAAAAGGTTAGGCCAAGCTGAACATAGTTTTTCTGGGGCCTTGTTAGTCAATTTTAATAGAGAAAAACGCGCTAAACGTGTTAGACAGCTCCCTGAGATCATTTAATGGCGTCAGTCACCCGTGACAGACATGGCCTAAACAGATACCATGTCTGTCAGGCACCGGTGCCTCACATGGCAGCTAACGTGTTAATAAGCAATTTTTGGCGGCCTCACCCTATTACTTCTTTATAATTATAATCAATCCATCACAAGTCATATAAAAATCGTAGTACCTACCCAAAATACCCAAATTATCGTCCAATCAATCGGCCCACGCCAGCAAATCTTCAAGATACTCACCATGGCGACGTCCTTGCGAGCCCATCTCCCGATCGCCCGATTGGCGCGGCGCCAACCGCGGAACGTTCACGGCTCCGACCTCCGACCGTCAGAGCTTTCTTACATCATTTACATGCACTCAACTCAAGGCCTTGGAGTATATTGGGGGTATATTGTGCTGAAAACGTCTCTTGTTATTTTTTACGTGAATAGCTGACAAAGGAAAGACGACCACCTTATAGTACAAGTGGTCATTGTCAATCATGAACATCAGTAACACCTTGGGTAAATATCAACGATGGGTTGGCCAGAGACTAAGAAAAATGTATTATATGTTTCTAGTTAGGTGCATGTGTCAATAATAATTTATAACAAAAAACTATATAAACATTGAGGTGGTCGGTGAATTTTATGAACACACTACGATACAAAAAAACGGATGCTATCATCCATACTATCCATACTAATATTATAAATGCGAAAGTGTGTTTGTTTGTTTGTCCGTCTTTCACGTCGTAACGGAGCGATGTTATGGTATGATTTTTTGTGTGGGGATAGGTAGGAGGCTGGAGAGTAACGTAAGCTACTTTTTACCACGGTACCGCGGTACTTATTTATGAATTATTATTATTATTATGTTATTATATCTAGGAATGAGTCATGCATGTTAAACAACTCATTGTTACTTCCCTTCGAACACGGGGGCGAAGCCGCGGGTAATAGCTAGTTAAGGAATAATTTTGTTTTATTCATTTTCACTTTGTTTGAATTTCCTACTGGTAGAGTTATACTTACGCTTTGAATTTCTGTACAGAAAGCATTTGTTGTTGTTAAATATATGTAAATAAACGCATAATTTGATGTACGAAGACATATGTGCTAATCATGTGCGGCCATCTTATTTAATTTGTCGATCTGGAACTGAAACTAGTTGCTTCAACCTGTTCATTTTCAACCTGTGTGTTTGAAGGGTTGAACAGTCCATCATTAAGTAATGTTCATAATTCAGTTTTAGTCAGGTGAATATTTGTTACCAAGTTTTATTTTTATACTTCGTTTCGTTATGATTTGTTAACATGGTGTTAACCTTTTAATTAAACTATATGTACGTATGAAGACTGCGGGGAGGATTGTGGAATGTATAATTTAGCGGGACTAAGGTAAGGATGAACGATAAAACACAGCGACTCATTAAGAAATAAAAATTTTATTATTATCAGTTCAAATATCATATTTACATTCTTTTAAACGATTAAAAGCACATTGTTTTACACATTATAATAAAAAAACAGCGCGGCAGAATTCCATGATACGTGAAATAGTAAAAATCAAGTTAATAAAACAATATCCTAAAATACAATTAAAAATAAAAATAAATCTCATGTTAATTTTCCATGTCAGTAATGAGCAATAATGCCTGTTAAGATAGAGCATGTCATTATATACCCTAACTAAGTAGTTACAATAAAGTCGTATTTCGCTTACTCAATCTAAAACTAGCTAATTTATGTTAAGACACGGCAATCACATGCTAATATTTTAACAGACATTAGTCTTAGACAGGTGGCGATAGTATGAAATACACCTTGAATATTTTTCATTGTACTAAACTAGTATAATTATGACGTAAATAATCGATTTGTTGTATTTATTTATCCACACATCGGCTGAGGGACTAAAATACGAACAGATTAGTAAAACTCGAGTGAACAATAAATTTTCTATAACAGTGAACATACATCATGTTACTATTATAAGAAAGAACCAAGTGTCACTGAATTTTACTCATATTATATTCGTATTTAATCACACAATCATGGACCGAAATACACTCACGCCCCAACTCTTAGTCACTAATGGTTACTTAAATCGCTCTTTAGTACAGAATCGCCACACAAATTGAGAGATTAAGGAGCGATTTAAGTAACCGTTAGTGACTCTGAGCTGGGGCGTTAGTGTGACTTCCAAGTTCATTTCGTTTCAATTTATCATAAATAATGTCAAACTGTATTTTCTAGGATCAAACTGTATTTTCTAGGATCAAGCTGTATTATCTAGGATCAAACTGTATTTCCTAGTATCGTTGTATATTTAACTGTTCACAGATACAGCTATGGCATTTAGTACAGGACTGCAAATCAAACGGATCACAACAACACCATACCGTATTTACAGTTACCCCGCAACGCATCGAATCAGTTCCTCGTCACATATTCAAATGCGAATCCACACAACACAAACTCGTTCATTCGTTAGCGGGCCAAATGACGAACTCCTCTCGTCTGTGAATCACGCTCAAACGTAGCTACAACTCGGAACTAGGCAACATTATAAAAATGCGATTCATTTGCTATGTGAAATTCAACTATAAAATTAAACTAGCAGAAAGACTTTTACAATATCTATCACCTTCTAATTATTGCGTCTCACACAAATAAAAGGTCCACTGACAGAATATAACATCTGAACAGAATCAATCGTCATATGACCCAAACGTACTCTTAATAGTGACGTCGGATACACTCTAACATCATATTGAAATAAAACATAAAACCACCAATTACTCATATCATCAATATCATGTTCTGTCAATACGCACGGCTAACATAATTCCAAGAATATGTATACGTTCAATTTAAAGACTGAATTCAAACTGGACTCGTACCATTTTCAATTTGTGCCCGTACGGAAATCGGAAAAATGTCGACGTCACTATCAGAGCCGAATACCTTTCACATCTCAACATCCTCGTACCTACACTCAACCATTCAACTATATAAATGCTCCACATATGTAAATCTCCGATCAATATACAATTCTATGTTACATCGCACGGGGTACGCTTGGTGCCTCACTCAACGGGTGAAATATTAACATCCCTCCTACTAAATTACACACTAAACGATCGCACTCGACCCTTGCGACTATCTCTAATCACTCACTGTTCTATCACATATCTAGATACGATATAGCCATTTAGATTAAGATATTAGATGTCCTATAAATACAACTCGACGCATATAAAAAAACATGTTATAAATTAATTAATTAATAAACTTCATGACAATAAATTTTGTGGTATACATTCGTCACAACTTCTTGATTTATTATAATATAATTATTAAGAATGATAATTGTTATTGACACAAGTGATAGAATCGCAAGACATTAACATTTAGCAGTCGCAAGAATCAAAGGCGAATCCCTATAACAAAACTCAACAAATCATGTACAAGAAAGTATTGCGTTTTAGAAACTATACAATATTTATTTTATTTTAATATAATTTTACTCACTAGTTTGGTGTTCGGAGCCGAATAACGTTTTAACTACAAAAGTGCGGGCGGCGCGCGTTTTTTGTGACATTTACGTTTCACCGCGTATTAAATACGAGATCAATCGTCCACATTACATTTGTTCTAAATATTTAGTTACGAAAAATTTTACTTACTAATTTCAAAGAAATATATTTTTTTTGCGTAACTATCATTGCCATTTTTTCGTGTATATGTATAATCATCAAACAACATTGATTGATGACACATATTTTACCAATGACCACGTAATGACCACGTCTGAAGACTATCAAAAAAAGAAACGATAAAATTTCTATGATTTGCTAATAAATTGGAAACTGATTTTCGCAAAATAAACGCAATCAATATAATTATTCATTCTAACTTCTTTTTACGTCTATTCCGCTGTTAAATAAAATATTTATACCAATATTGTCCCATTCGTAAGGTATGTAACACACTTGTCCGTACATAACATACGTAGTAACAGACATAATATGTACCTGTGAGCGACTGAATATCGACAAACTTGAAATATATGCAATAAGTGTAATGCACTACTTGCATATTTAAAAAAATAATGCGAATGAGAACTATCTAGTAGTAGTATTTAAGGAAAATATTAAATTTTCCATCACTTGAACGTCATTCATCGGAAACTCGTCTAGTGTCGCGCCGCGGCGCCGTCCGACCGCCCTAAAGCTCGGTTACACTACGCTACGAACTACGGCTCGAGCGCTGACAACCCGATGCTACGACGTAATATACATTTACATACATACACTGTGAGAACGTTATGCGTCAATAGTCATTATTAGAAATTGAAAAAAAAAAATATATTATTCAAACACTGCTAATTACAACAATAGTTGTGTGTAATATGTGTATTATCTAAGCAGTTAAGGCCACAACAAACTACGTTGTACTATCGTCGAATAAATTCAGAAGGCTTTCGAACATCAACATAAAATATGACGAAAAGTAAAGGCCAGACACATAAAAACTCGACGACAAAACTCTCACAATGTAAATATATAACACATATATTTATTATCTATATTTATTATCTTTACTTACGAGTCGGTCTTATTAAATGGCAGTGCAAATCGTGCAATAGATACATCTATACGCGAATATTATTTACAAATCAAATAGATTCAGTTTTCATCGAAAAATATTGTTAGTTTAACGACCGGGTGCGCACTAATATCAAGTCTAAATCCACTGACGAGTATCTATCACACAAATATAGACTGTATTTGTTTCACTTAAAATTGAATATTGCTCGTAGTTAATCTACAACTCTAAACATAAGTTTCGGTGACAAGACTGCTTTCAACTTAGCGAACATAAATTATACATAGCTATATTACACTTAAAACTGATGACTGCATGTTACTTTGTCAATTATGTCGACAAATGGAAACGGAGCATCAAATTATAATTAACATGTGATAAAATAAACATTTGAGTTAATATTTTTGATGTACAATTAATAAATTAAAATATTGCCATTATAAACCTTTCTCGTATATACCATAGTGTATTGGCACAAATTGGTGTTAACGTTACAACTTTAACTTCTATTCGGAGTCTACGCTATCAGACGATACAAAGTTCAAAAATTCTATTGACTTTAACATTACTAATAATTTCAAGTTGCCAATGCATCTGTAACACTAATGTACATTGCACCTACACAGGCCCGCGTCGCACAGATTATTAAAACTATTGTTCTTCCTATGCTAGCAGATGGTAATGGTAAGAGGAAATCCTTACTTCCAGTGGCGTTCATATTACTTAGGAAGCACTTAAGAAATTAACCGCTACTTCACACAATTTTACCAACATTGCGAAATTAATACCATTTTTCAATTTTATTTACGCCAGCTTAGCAAAATTGTACAGAGGAACGATTAATTTCTTTAATACGTGATACCTCAGTTAACCACTAAGTAAGTCATTGACCACTTGCAAGTGTCTATCTATAATGAATGTTCTCGATGTCAAAAGCTTCTAAATATCTGTTCTTTGGGCCTGCACTTATCATTACGAGGGACCACTAACTTTCCACTAAACTGGTAAATTCACTAGTCTTTAGGTAAGACGGACCTACCGCCTACACTACCCCTCTCATTGTACACACAGATTAAATTTAATTTAAGTATTTAAGTATCTTTATTTTAACCAAAATTCCTATCACTTCACTAATTACAGGAGGACGGTCCCACTTCATAAATTTGAGATCTGTCGCGTTTAAATAAATTTTGGTAAGTCGCCGTTCATTTTACTATAAATGATTAAAAGCGATCCATCGCTCGCTTTTCACAGTAGAATAGAACAAAGTAGGTGGAAAAACGGCAAGTAAAGCGTGCGTCGGTCGTCGACGCGACTCGTAATCGAAAACATATTTAGGCCAACTATTTTGACAGATAAAGTGTTGCCATGTTACAACCAAATGTATAGAGAAGTGTCTTATAATAAAATGATTTATAATGGTCCGTTGTCCAAGTTATATATGGAACCAATAAGTAATTATCGAGTTAACGATACCTGGCATTCGTTTCACAGTATAAAATATTATTATCATCAGACGTTTTGAAAATTTATTAAAATATTTTGTGTCGTGGCAATAGCTGTCAAACTAGTTCGCCTAATTATGGATTCCAGTTTAATTTTCCTATTTGAGCACCGTGGAAGGAATGTGTGTGTAAGATTCAGGTGAACGCCAGCAATTACATAACATCGCCCCTACCCAGTCGCAGAATTGCTAATAGCGCCATTCAAAAATAATTTTACCCTTTAAACGTAGCTTTAACGAAAATATAGATCCGAGTGGTGCTCAGTGAGAATTGAATATCGTGTCAGGTGCAACGATTCTCATAACTCATGAGGGTTAGTATTATCGACAATCAACCCTTAGTTAATATAAATAAACATCTTCAAAACTTTTACCAAAATTATGAGCATATAATATCCAGCATAAAAATCTTTTAAAATAACTCGTCGCTCTCTTCAGTTATAGATACATGGCACAGTGCTCCGTTATTCATATATATTTATAGACATACAAATCGTATAGTACACTCGATACCTATCAGTTTACCTTGTCACCATAGAATAATTGAATTATATGGATGGATATTTACGTTAGAAGCTTAACAAGCGCTAAATATAACGTCGAAAGCGTCCGACGGATGGACAAACGTAGACGAAGGGATCGAACGCGGGTGAGGGGACCAGGGGGTCAGGGTACCAGGAGGCCAGGGGTACAGGCTGGGGACAGTCGAGTGCCGGTCAAAAGGGAGGAGCTATCACGAGATATTGGTCCACCGAATCAAGTCAACCGGATTTCGACCATCGATTAAAACTATAGGAATTGAAGGTACTAACTAACGAGTAGGTCGCGAGCGGGGGCGGATCACTTGATGGCCACGTGCCTCGTCTCCGGCTGCAAACACACGCCCTCCACCGTGAATATGGATACCTCTGCAACAATAATAAACAACATTTTACAAAAAAATAACAGATATCAAAATCCCCACACGTTCCCTCATAATCTTTAAGGTCTCCATTAATCATCATTGAAACCATAAAAAAATCGAATTGAGAACCTCTTTTTTTACAATAGTAAATAAATAAAATTTCACAAACTCATACGATTTTTTCAGTTTCATTTTCAGACAACGTCTGATAAAGTGAAATGAAGCGCTAAACGCCCGCATTTCTTTCCACGAAGAAATTCACCAAACGGCTCTGTATTATCTATACGTAGTTTTACGTATTGTTAGATTCAAGTTAGGTAACGACAATAAAATTGGTCCTTTCATTGATTGTACCTCTTTCGCTCATTGTGTACCTTGAAGGATCAGAATTTGGTAAGTAAGGACCATTTAAGTACCATTCAGTTACGAGTCTCTCCTACTCGAACTTAGTAGCGGGCCGTTAATAGCTTGAAGTCAGTCAGTCATCTCTATTAGAAAACTGATGTGCACCGTCCGCCGCGAATGCCGCCACTTTGTCCGCGGCTTTAAACGCGGCCAGAAAACTCAGGTTTCCGGGAAACCCTATATCCTAATCCCTATTCCAGATCATAATCTAATTTCATGAAAATCCGTTCAGTTACTTTTTCGTGAGAGTAACAAACCTTACAAACCTTCACATTGAAAATAGACAAAGAGATTAGTAAGATAGCACGACAAACTCACCATCAGGCAAATCCCTCAACCGCGGCGGCAGCGTCGCAAAGTACGAGTGCTGCATCGCTCTGGGGGCGGGGCATCGCCTGGCCGGGTCCGACTGCAGCAGCGCCGCGGCGAGTCGCTCGGCGTCGCGGCCGGCGTCGCGCAGCCGCGGGAACGCCGCGCCCAGCGACCGCGCCGGAGACGAGCCCCAGCGCGCGATGTGCGACCGGAGACCGGGGAGACGGGACACCCCGACCCAGCTCTCTTCCGTTGGGGTGCCTACCACCTGGGTGGTTATGGGATGGTGAATTATAATGCTTAGAAGAACAACATGGCGACATTGGAGATACAATCATTTATACCACAATTGAATTTTATTATAAAATGTGTCTAGAAATAATTTTGGTGTACAATAAAGAGGACTTTGTTGTTTTTTTTGTTAATTACTTTGAAAGAACTACGGTGTCTAATATCAAGTGAATAATCCTATGATGTAAAACTACTCTGATTTTATCAAAATACGTAATCAATTTTAATTATTTTAAATAAAAAACTCTACATTGAAAAAATATTAGGTAAGGTAGGTTGTTTTGGCTCGATTAATATACCGAATTAAAACAACGCAGTATACATCTGCAGTTTCGTGTCATAATTAGAATAATTATACGAGATTGAGCAAACCGCTAAGGCAACCGCCATAAAGCCAAAGCTGTAAAGGCACCGCCCCGGCAAGCGGTCCAACCACATAACGTGATTTGATTAGCGGCTAACCTGCAAAATGGCCTGCAACTGTTCTACTGTACTACTGAAACGCGGAGCTGCTGCGGCTGCTATCTTCTGTTCAACTATCGCGGTTCGAATATTAAACGAATGTTACATGTTCGAATATTACATGGCTGCGCTCCTAATAGCTAAGGAGGCCAGGAGGATACTAAACCACGCTGCTCCAATTAGGGTTGGTGGGGAAATTACACATTAATATCGAATAGCGGCTAGCCACGTGGTTAGCCGAGGCGAGCTCTGAGAATGAAGATGTTGGCGCCTTTGATGTTCACAGCGCGGCGCCATGCACGCAGTAACAACTCAAAACACTCTCATTTCGGTTAGATGCAAATTACTCCGATTACCAGGGGCGTAGCTAGCGCCGTATCAGCCGTATCAATTATACGGGGCCCCCAGCATATAGGGGCCCCCACTAACACTCAAAAAAAAAAGCTCGTCAGCTGCCTACGACCGCTATAGTTGGCACTTCTTTTGACAGCTGACGTTGAGGGGGCCCCATAACAAATATTGATAGCTACGCCACTGCCAATTACATAACCACTGCCTTACTACATACCTACCACAAAAAGCTGACCCAATTCAAGATTTCCATTTACAATTCCTGTTCCTACCCATTTACTAGTGACATAAAATCTAAAACTTAATACCATTGCACAATATCGAAGGCACGGCACTGTGGGCTGAATGTCGTTGCATGCAATTCATGTCCCTGTTCAAACGCCACACGTGCGTTGCTAACACCAGTCACGTTTCCCTATCACGACTGCGGTCCGCACAGACAGCAGTACACGTCGAAACATACAATTATTGTAAATACCATTTATGGACACGTTCTATATAAATACATAGTAAATGTAATTCGTTCAACCGTGACTGTTGCGTAATCCAAAGCCTAAGCTTATATTAAACTAGCTTTTGCCCGCAGCTTCGGCCGCGGTAGAGATCGATTTTTTACAAATGCTACTTACTTTTACTTACAATTAGTTAGATTTAGTTGCCTATGACTTAAGTAATTTACATGTATCATTTTGATTGCGTGATTCGGAACTTGCAAATGAATTTTACTAACGCCATCTATTAACAACATCTGGACCTAAATATCTAGCAACTATCAAAATATCAATCTTCCCATGGGGATGTTTTACTGCGGTAAAAAGTAGCCTATGTTACTCTCCACCCTCCTCACTATATCCACACACAAAAACCATACCTTATAACAGCTTCGTTGCGACGTGAAAGCCGGACAAACAAACAAACACACTTTCACATTTACAATATTAGTATGAATAGTATGGATTGTGAGGAAGTGTCCGTTGATATAATTTTATTAAGTAATTAAAGATAATTTTACGATTTTTGGCTTTGGAAATGTTGATATTTCGAAGATTATCTGAATCATGTCATTAGGTACATGGCCCGGCTCAAATGTTAGTTATTTTAGTTGCATTAAAAAATTTAATTTTAAGATAATTTTCAAATTATTTGAAGTACATAATTATGATGTAAAGTTTTACTTATTACATTAACCAACTTTTTTTTAATCTCACTAAATTACTAAACATAATTAGAATTGAACGAAAGGATTATTGATTCAATATTCAAGAAAATATTATTGGTACCGCAATAACCTTTAATACTTATTTAAACCTAATTTCCAACCGATTATAGACCTCCTATCTGAGTACTTAGGTATTGATCATGATTGACAATGTTATCTGTGACAACCGAATGAAGTCGACTCATTTATAGATTGCAAACATAAGTTATTTATATTGACGTCATCTACAAATCAAAATGATTTGTACAGTTCATGTAACATTAAGTAATCATAATAAACATACATAAACATAAGCTTAACCATACTAAAAAAACAACTACACCAGCAACCATTAACCCCTTCTTCTCCCCTTCCCATCTCCAAATTAACCTCAAACCATACCTTGAATATCTTGTCGAGTTGGTCATTCGTGTCCCTGACGCCGGGGAAGGTCGGCACTCCACAGAGCATCTCCACGAAGATGCACCCCACTCCCCACATGTCCAGCGACGTTGAGTACTCTGTGCTACCCAGCAGCACGTCTGGACGGACGGACAGACAGACAAAAACATTACACACGGCAAATCAGGGTGTCGTAATTTATTGTTAAATAGGTACTTTGATTTTATCACTTGATCCATTGATAAATGCTCGCCAGTAGTATAGTATTGGGCATTCTGCCCCACTTGTTCGCTCAGGCGTCTGCCTTCGCGTCGTGGGGCAGAATGCCCAATAAGATTTCTGGTAATGTGGGACAGAAAGCTTCATTAAAATTTCATAATTAGAAATGCAAAATAACTGTTTGTTGTTGTAAATAACGCGGTTTCAGCTGAGAAAGGAAACAAAACAATATGTAAAAATTATTTATTCCTAGTTATAATATTAATGTTAATTACAGGTTACAATCATTTGATATAAATGTAGGATGGTCCTCACACAGTTCATCCACCGAGTGCACCAAAGATTGAAGCTTACGCCATTGCGGTGTATCGTCTTGAGTCTGGAATTTTATCCGTACTAGCGCTTTCTTCCAAAGCTCTTGTGCATCAGTATTGCGCGCATCGTTGGTTTGGTAGACTTTCAAATCGATAAGGTAGTCCCCCGTTGTGTTGATCGCCCGACGTTCGTTGCCGTTTGCAACTCTGTTGACGAAGTACGTGGACAGCACGCGCGATGGAGGATCTTTGGATTTGCCGCCATCACGACTAAGATTGAAGATGTCCACAGTCTTCCCTTTTTTTCTGTAACAAACATAAATATCCCGTATAAGCATAAAATAACTTACTGATGGTGTCGGTTTTTAAAATCATTACGAAAAATAACACAATAAATACAAAAATTGTATTAATTTACATACTGCATGGTCATGTAAATAAAATGTTGTTAATTGTAAGTGAGAGTAACAATTAAATAATATTAAGAATCAATATAGTCTACCTCAAAGTCAAGTTTACCGAAGAATAAATAAATTTTTACTCTGCAATCATAAGATTAGTGAAATATATTAAAATAAATCATGAACAAAAATAAATATAAACTTGATCGGCATTTGCAGCAATAACCAGTGCCTATTACTGGTTATTTCAAAATAAATAAAAAATATCTCCCATAATTTATATATCATAAACTATTTCAGTAACAGAAAATGAATGTGTGTAATAATAAATCAACTACTGACCACAACGCCACATAAATATATCGAACGTAAGTACAAAATTTTAAATATTATAATTTAAATATAACGAGTAGACGTAAATTTAGTATGATTACCTTATAATGGCAGGCGATTTCTTCGTAGATTTACGCTTGCTTGTAGAATGTTTCCGCAGGAGCTCGGCACTGTGTTCAACATCTGTAGAGTTGCTGCGTTGATCGCACTCAGAGTCCGACCTGTAAATTGTTAAATTTTAATTAGATATTATTACTTGAAATACCTATACTGAAAAAGGATAAAATGTTAAGTTAATGTTTATCTACTTGGAATGAACTAGTAATAATAAAACTATTAACTCGCACTTATAATTAATCTATTGACGATTATAACAATTATGAGTAAATTAAGTTAGTGAAAAATGTCAAAGTATTTGGCTACATGTTGTATCTGAAATATAAATTGGTTGAAGTAAAATATGAAAATTAATAAAAATTATAAAGACTTACATTTTAAATGGCAGCCACTTGAAGTATAATTACCAATACAACCACTGTTTGGATGGACTGAACTGCAGAGTGGAGGCACTCGGCGCTGGTTGCACTGTAGTCGTTGTAGGAGTACTTTGTTCCTATCCGAGGCTCGAATTTGATGTACCGAGCTCCGAAAACGTTAGCTTATAAGTCAGAAAAGACATGTAAATTTGGTAAAATGAAATGTAAGTGTGTTTAGTAAAAATAATACACAAATTAGACATTTCTTATTTGTACGTATTACATTTGTAAAAAAATGATAACTAAGAATGTTCTAGAATCATTATTTGCTAACGCAACACAAAGACTTAGGGCTACCAAAATAATTGTCATACATGTTACGTACTATGTATAGACTGATGACTCCATTTTTACACTAAAATATGTGGAAGTGACATCCATAACCAAATTAGCTGCGTAATAATAAAAATTCGTATTGCTGAATAACACTTTTAAATAGGTGTGCATTAATCACAAGTATTGTGTTGAAAAATATGATATTTTTGTTAGGGTTGACAAACGATATAAATTTAAAACATTCCAACTTAAATTGTAAAAATAAAAATATATGATTAAAAGGACTTGTTATTTACGTTTCATTGGGTTTTTAGGGTTCCGTAGCCAAATGGCAAAAAAACGGAACCCTTATAGATTCGTCATGTCTGTCTGTCTGTCTGTCTGTCTGTCCGTCCGTATGTCACAGCCACTTTTTTCCGAAACTATAGGAACTATACTGTTGAAACTTGGTAAGTAGATGTATTCTGTGAACCGCATTAAGATTTTCACACAAAAATAGAAATAAAACAATAAATTTTGGGGGTTCCCCATACTTACAACTGAAACTCAAAAAATTTTTTTCATCAAACCCATACGTGTGGGGTATCTATGAATAGGTCTTTAAAAATGATATTGAGGTTTTTTGTATCATTTTTTTCTAAACTGAATAGTGTGCGCGAGAGACACTTCCAAAGTGGTAAAAAGTGTGTCCCCCCCTGTAACTTCTAAAATAAGAGAATGAAAAAACTAAAAAAAATATATGATGTACATTACCATGCAAACTTCCAACGAAAATTGGTTTGAACGAGATCTAGTAAGTAGTTTTTTTTTTAATGCGTCATAAATCGTAAACCGCAATTTACCTCGATCACAGTTACAACGAACTTCAAGAACTTTTATATTATGTTACTTGCTACTACGGAACCCTTCATGGGCGAGTCCGACTCGCACTTGGTCGCTTTTTATTTGTATTTGTGTAATTACATATCGAGAAAATATTGAATAATCCGGTAAATTAACAGACCATTAGCACTCTTAAATAAATATTCTATACCTATTTTTAACGTAGATAACTTTGTATGTAATAATTAAGTAATAAATACAACATTTTGTTCCAGTAAATAGGTAATAATAATACATAATTATTTACATTTGGATGTCAACCCTGATCGAAATGAAAATCTTGCAAAATACCGTTAAGTACTGCAACCGGATGGAACACGACACTTTTGTTTTGACAAAACACAATAGGTATTGGTACTATTTGCACGCAAAATGTGTATTTTAATTTATATTCAATTCGATTACTGAGTACAAGTTATAGGTATTTATAATAATGGTAAAATCGATAGCAAAATTATTATAAGGTAACTATTATGTTAAATATTATATTCTATTATATTTCATTAAATTTTTGTTGTCATTATCAGTATTATTATAATAAGTTTGTGTTTTTTTTTTTATTTCAGACCATCACTTATTATGAAATGTGAGGCAGCAGAGGTGCTGGTTTGAACCAAATATTTTATTTGTTGACTACATTTGCAGGTATAGAAATACCTACTTAACGAGGGAATGCTAATAATTTGGACATAATTAACAGAGACGACATTATTTTATTGTGAATATTGGGTATGTATTTAGTTGTTATTTCATATTACTATGATAGTTTTCATTATTTTATCGGATTGAGTATTTTCGCGGTTCCTAAAAGAAATTATCCCTTCTATGATGAATGACAAAGTGGCTTCTAATATTATTATCTCCTCGCCCTGCTCGTGGGCTAAGTATTAATTGTTGGTTCGATCTCCACATTAAAATAATATTAATGTTCTTAGATCTATTCTATTACAAAATCAATTGTAGATGTGTCTTAGTGATTATTTTTGTATCTGTTGTTAAAGATTTATTCCCGTAACAAAATAATTAAAAGTGTATTAAAATTATTATTTAATATGTGTTATTAAATTATGTTCGTATCTTATTCCAGAGCACGTCACTTTGATGAGAGATTGAGAGATGCAATTGAAGATGTGAAGTTTTGAAGACCTACGGCAGTAATTGGTAATAAAGTCTGATATACTTAGCAGCTAACTCAATATTTCTGAATTAGGTATATAATAATTTTTATTGTTATTGTGATTCTAAAAATGCCAATCTGTTCGGTTTGCAACATTGATGTGAATTCACGCTGTTGGATTAGCCATTTGCGAAGTAACAGACATAAAAATAATAGTACTATTCGTATCAATGACAACATTGAAATTATACATTCCTGCTTCAAAGGACGTATTACAAGTTATCGGATTACTACAACTAAACCCGAAGCAAATATTTACCCAGAATGTTTCTTAAAAAATATTCATGATCAAGTTAAATCTTTAATAGATAGCTCGCTTCAAAAACATTATTCTGTTAAAATAAATTTTGAATATTTCGGAGTCTTTTTAATGCTGAAGAATGATCTACAAGAGTTGAAATCTTTTGCGACAAAAAATTTTATCATTCATTTAAATTACAGTTTCAAGTCCACCTATGAAAAAGTTATAATAATATTATTAAAAAAAATTGAAGAGTTTCAAGAAAGAGATAGTGGATGGACGTTTTTAAATAATTCACATTTAGAAATTAATATTAACAAATATCAACCTCTTAGTGGATCACGATTTATAGATATGTAGAGATATAATATGTAGAGATTATGTAAATGTTCTTAGTAAAATATGTACTTAGGTAAATATAAAAAATAATAAAGTTAACAAACATTTCTGTAATTGATTTTGTAATAACTATAAGTAACCTATGATTTGTATTCAGTCAGTGTCCAAGTTTCATTACAACTTAAAAATGTACATAAATAAGATTGTAAATTATAGAAGTTATTAGTAAGTTTTTATGTAATATTATATACTTATAAATAAACAAACTTTGTTAAATATAAACTTTGTTTTATTGATCTATTTAAACTAATAATATTATAGTTTTTTTTTTACCGAAGGTGGCTTCTACCTATGTCTTTAGAAGGATTTCCTTGATATTTTTTTTGTATTTTATTCTTAATACCTAAATATTTAGCTTTCACAATTCATGACAATGACTTATACTTGCGTAATAATAATAATAATGCTCCGGAATGGTAGGTATTATTGATACACGCGACATGTTATAACATGTTACAGTTCATCGCACTTTATGAGAAGGTATGATATATTTATGCAGACTTGCAGTTTACAATTCATACTAAATTATTTTAATATATTGAACTATAAAACTATATCTGAAAGAGTGATTTTCAAACAACTAATCTATATCCTTGATTGAATGCTAAGTTAACAATTTTGGATTGATTTGAATATATATAAAGTTGATAGTTAGTTTATTTTTTATTATTTACGGAATATTAATAGAATTGAGAAGTTGTTTTTACAGTATTATACCTAGTACTTGTGTTATTATAATAATCATGTGCACGGTAAGTAAAGTAACTATTTGAATCTGATATAATATTAGTGATTTTTGTGTGTGCACATCAGATTTGAAAATAGATAATTTTTTTTTTCAGGTATCTGATTCAGAGATTGTGTTTAGCCAGTATGCTCAGGATCCTTACGAAGGATTTTCCGAGCTGAATCGCTGTGAACCCGAGCAATACAAACTAACGAAAGAGAAAAAGTCCAAGCAACGTCGTCGAGAAACTTTGAAAAAACATAACGCTACCCAATCTTTTGTAATGAGCCGATTACAACGACGAGGCATTAGGTTAATAAAAATTTCTGTTATTGATCTCTGCAACAACAATTCTCAAACAAGCTGCAGCGATAGTGAAAGTGAGAACGTTGTGATAAGTGCGCAGTACATTGTTAAGGATGCCATGGATAGTGTTATGGACGATACAGAATCGCTAGTTAAGAAAATATCGAAATCTTTAATAGACAATGATTTTTAATAAAGATACTATTGTTATTGTAAGTTATTATTTTATTATGTTTAAAAAATAAAAATGCATTTTTACTGAAGAAATTATTTTTATTTATAAAACCAAAACAAAACATTTTAGTGCCACCCTAAATGCTTTTTTATACATAACACATTTTTTAAAGCACAATGATTTGTGTGTACATTACAATTTAAATTGTTATCACAGAATTTTTTATGCAATTCAAACATGTTAGGACACTGATCTTCACCAAGATCTGACACTTCACAATTTTCGCAAATGTTTTTTATCCACATAACCTTCTCCAAACCTTTCACTAAGATATTTTTGTTTTCTAGATAGGGAACGATTATACGATGAAATTCTCTATAGTCAATATGTCCTTCGTTCCAATGAATACCTCTATTGTTTTCCAGCCACTTTACTTGTCTTTTTTCATCAGTTGTTAAATATTTGAATAAATATGGGGGTTTTATTAAGAATAATTGCGTATAATCACGTGTTGCGAACGCTAATTCTTTTACTATAAAATTATTGTACTGATCTTTAAATCCTTGAATATCCACTATGATGGTATCCTGCTTCATGATAATTTTTTTACAGTATTACTCAGTGGCTTATATTCAATTATACAGTCGTTTAATATAAGACAGTACGCGCCGGTTTGATCTGGTATATCAGAATCACTTTCAATTTCCACTCTAACGTCCACAACCGGACCTGTCTTCAAATTGACTACTTGTCTAGAGCAGTCGACAACAAATAACGGCGCTAAATCTTTAAATTGTTTTTCACTCAACAAGGGCTCTGGACGACGACCATAATATGACTGTTGAAATCTAACATATTGTTCGTATAATAAGGCAATGTTGTTGTTTGCAAAGTTAACATTTAGGTTCTCATAAGGGAAGTATGTTGAATTGAGATAGACTCTAACACTGCGAAGAAGACAGTGATCGAACTGAGACATGTCAGAACTTGCATTATTTTTTCTATTTGTTTGTAGACCAATAATAATATATCTTGGTTTTTCTATTTGTGACGAAGTTTTAATTGCCCAAGTATGTTTTGTAGTTTTAGGTAAAGCTGGATATTCATACAGATCCCAATTTCTAAATATCATTTGAAGCGGTTTATCTCTTTCTAACAGTTTCAAAAAATTAAGCTTTTCTCTGTCAGATATTTTAATGTGTGGTACTCGCCAAATAATTTTATTTATTTGAACGTCTTCTACAAATTCACCGGTATTGAGTTTCACAGCATTCAAGTTTGTGTTACTTCTTAGTAATATTAGTTCATGTCTACTATTTATCACAACTTTTTTAAAATCTTCTGCAAAGCCCATTATGTTACAGAGTGGTATAGAAGCAGAAAATTTACCTCCATTTTTTATACCATCAATATTCCACCCCCAAGAATAAGCTATCTTAGATTCACTTTCGTTCATTGATATTAAAGATTTCATGGTGGTCGTAACGCCAGCATTCTTTATTTTATCAATCTCCACTCCGTTTAGCTCATACCTTATATCTTGAAATAAGTACAATAAAGCGTTATTTGTAAATTGAACACTGGTGACAGGATCCTTAGAATCTCGTTTTTTAACGATAACATTCCCTTCCAAATACAAGGTGCTTGCTGATGGTAGTACATATAAATCCTGTTGATTGATTGGTATGCGGATTTCATCATTTCTATTAAAACTAGTAATGTAGGGTTTGTAAGAATGATATTCAATTCCTTCCACACTATTGTCGTAAGACGGAGTCGATAAAACGTCTAAAATATTCATTTTAATAAGCCGATCGCTTTTAAGAATGCCTTATTGCTTTTCGTTAATTTTATTTTCTTTTTATTACGACCTCTTGTATGATTGATTTCTTGAGTCAAACTGATACGTGTAGTTGGTTGTTGCGTATATTTATTATAGTCAATCATTTCTTCTTCTAAGATGTAAATACAGCTGTACCTCTTCACCACGTAAATTTATTAAATGATTATTTATATCTAAAAGTCTAATATTAATGCAGCTTATGTTGCTCTGGTTAATGGGGAAGTAAATTGCGTTTTTAGGTATTTCTATAATCCTATATCCAGGTGGTACGTTTAGTGCAAATTCATGAATAATATGACTTGATTCGCCGTTTATGTATGAGCCGCTTACGATATCACATTCAACCCTGATCACGGTTGTTGGTAAAATGTTTACTGGAAACTGTGACACATGCCATTTATTTGCTTTCAATATTTCTTTTTTAAACCCTAACAAGTTTCTAAAGGTATTTTCCTCAGAAAAATTAATATCTTTTGTACAGTACAAAATTGCTTTCAATGTGTTGTTATTACACTGTAGATTGATTGACGCATCCTTTATTTCAGATTTTAAATAATCATTGATATCTTGTAATTCATAAGTCCCTTCAGGGATTTCAATAACGTCATTAGATCCATAGAATAACTTATTGTTAGTTTTATCAATATTCGGAATGGAATTAAATGTTGAGATATGCAATAAAGCACATTCATACTGTCCATCTAATTGCAGAGTGTTTGGATAGTACGTGGATAAACTTGACGAATTTCCTGTTATCGACAAAGTGAGTGACATATTGCAAATGGTGAAAATAAAAGAATGATACATATTTTATACATTTTTATTCCAAAATTGCCATAGATATTTTAAGCATAAATGACCACAATTAACTGTATTAAATGACTGATATCTTGTGTAGTTATAACAAACATTACAATTCTTAAAATAACGAATTATTTCTTTAGGCGGTTTCAGATCGCCAAAACTATCAAAATATTCACAATAGTCATATATTTTAACATAAGCCACCCAATGCGACCCCTTGTTCTTAGACTCGTCCAAATTAACAATACCACATTCGATCTCCTTTGGTGTTCTTGGTAATTGATCTCGCATAAAAACTCCTCTGAAGTGGGGGATGTCACATGCGTACTCTATTATATCTATATTACTTAGAGGACGATTAGGTAGCTTACAATTCAGTTTTTTGAGGGCTTTATAAATAATCCGTGACCATTTCTGTGCGGTTTAATGTATAGACCCTTGCCTAATACTACACCTTCCATAGCTTTGTTATGTCGTTGTGTTTCTTGCAAATTTTGCTGAGCGGATTTGTAATCATTAATGGTTTTCGCAATGCCAGCTGCACCGCCAGCTAAGGTCCCTAATGCCGATAAACCAGCAAAAATTGGAATCAAAGGTAGAATACCTCCAGTTTTTGGTATGGGTATTACACGTGGTATTCGAATTTTCTTTTTATTTGGAAATACTTTTTTAGCTGCTGAATAAGCAGCGTCGATTAAAGATTTACTATCGTTGTGTTTAAATTTCTTGATTTTTGATCTTATTTTAGATACAAAACTTTTAAACGTTTTGACGCCAGCCCCAGTTTTAAGTTTGGCTTTCATAACTTTACTCACTAACCACGAACTTAGTTTTTCGCCTTTGCAAGCATCTTTTGACTTAAGGCGTTGTTTTGCCATATTTAGAAGTTGTAAATCAGCTTTATGACGATTAGGTAGGTCTGTATGTTTTGCATATGCTATGTCGTGTTGCATACAAGCGTCGTCTAGCTTATTCACCCCTCTATCACCCCGTAGTAAACGTTTCTGAAGTTTTGTGCCAGGTCCACAGTAATTATAACCAGGCAAATGAAGTTCAAACGGTAAATTATTAATGATACTATTAACTAGCCCACCTCCTTGCATCGCCAAAGTTGCAATGAAACAAATACGACTAAACTTCTTATTTAATAACAATTTTAGTCTTGAATTGCAGTTTTTTCAATCCAACTATTTTCATCATTGCTTAAACCTAACCATTTCACAAACAGCTTATTTCCTTTCTTTTTTATAACTTTTTCAATCAAATAAGCATCAGGATATTTAGTCTTTTGCAACTCGTGTTCGTAAAATATTCCCAATATAGTTTGCTTACGTTGATCTTCTAAGTGATACGTAACTGGAACTGTGTTATTAATATTTTTTATCGTAAATAGTTCAGTTGACCAATTCGGAGTATACCCTTTCTCAAAATGCTGTTTGTATTTACTTATTCGAACATAGTCACCGACTTTAAACTTTGGTCCTCTCCTGGATGATATATATTTGTGGGTTTTTTTAATATTTTGTTTAATTAGAGGTTCCTTAGATTTATCTACATCGATTGGTTTACAATTGATAGTACGATGTTTCGTATTATTGTATTTTTTTAAGACAACTTCTAGTAATCCTAACCAACGATAACTTCCATGTAAACTAAAATATTTATATAATTTATTTTTGATAGTTTTAATTAATCGTTCGACAATCGAAGCCTTTTTGGTAGAAAAAGTTGAATAATGGTTTATATTGTTTGTCTTCATGAGATTCCGAAATACGTTATTATAAAATTCTGTCCCTAGATCAGTTTGCAAATTAATCGGTTTTCGATGACTATTGTATAATATAGATTCGAATGCATTGGTAACACAAATTTTATTTTTTGATTTGATTGGCACCGCCCAAGCGTATTTAGAAAAGCAGTCAATCACAATTAAAATGTAGTTGAAACCTTTATTAAACTTTGTTAAATTTTGCATGTCTATCAGATCGGCTTGCCATAAGTCATCTATTCCCTTTAGAATAACAGGTCTTCGAAGAAAATTTCTTCGTGCTTGTTTGTGTATTTCGTTAACTATTTGTTGTTTCATCATTACGAAGATTTCTTAAGTAATTTATCAATTTCTGATTTGGTATAAAACTTATCTTCCAAATGAGCCAAAACGTCTGATATCTTTGTTTTTATAGTAGTTTGAACAAAATTTTGAATATGTGTCATGGTTTGTGAACGCAATGTCTCATTCAGTTTATGTAATTCTTTTATCAAATTATCCTGAAAATTATCAACATAATCCTTATTCACAGCATCGTCTGCTTCTATGGGTAATTTAATTCCTCTAAGTCTTGACGATTTTAAATCAAACTCTCCGTTTTCTGTTTTTGTTAAAGCGTTATCATAAACGTCAAATAGTTCAGACAGACGCATTCTTTTATGAATATAGTGCCCGAATTTATCCACATTCATGTTGAAAGTGTACTTTATTCGAAGGTTAGTAGTGTAATGAAAAAACATCCATCATCAGCAAACATTTATTTAATTATTTATAATTTTACTTTCACGCAATTCTTCAATAATTGATATAATTTCATTGTCTAATCCAGTATTGCCAGCATCTCGAGACGCAATTAATAATTTCAACCTCTCCACCAATTCATTTGGATCGTCCCAATACACATAATCTATGTTTGTTTTCCATGTTTTCATTAAAGGTAGACCTTTTCCTTTGTGTTGTGTTTGAAGTTTAAATAGGGGTTTTACAATTTGTAAATATTTTTGTCCTTTATTACTCTTTATTGGTTTACTTGGATCACAGTCCCGTCGATGTGCATTGGTGTCAAGTAACATTGATTTATAATTTTGCATATCATTGTCTGTGACTAAACTTAAATCAACGTCTTTTTTTAGCAGCAACTGTTTTATACCTGGTGTACTATGATATTTGCGTCCAGCTACTGTGATATAATCATCACCAATTGCTACGCAAGCTGAACCTAACATTAATTTTCCGTTTTCTATTCTGACGCCAAATGGAATATCTTCTAATGCTTCTGATGATACTGACCAGGATGATGTATCGCGATCTGGTTTACTTTCTTCAATTGATTGATATGAATAATCACTTTCGGCGTCAGATTGAGATTCATCTGGATCGGTGACTTTTGCAGTGTTAATTTTAGGGGTAACATTTTCTTGAATAATGCTTTTTATGGATGGTGTTTTAGTTTCTTCGTCGTCTACAGTAGGAAGGAGAGAATGATTATTTGCGTTTGCAATTAAGTTGAGAGGTTTAGTCACAGGCTTGAAAACTGTCTCCAATGCTTGCTTATTATCGATGTCAATATTCCTCATAATTTTTACTTTTTTCTTTACAGCTGCTGCAGCCTTCACAATTTTTCTTTTCATTGATTGTTCCATAGTGATAGCAAGATAGTGATCGATTGAGCGTCGTATAAAGAATAACGATTTCATAAAAGTAATTTATTTAAATATTTTTTGTTTTAATCAAACACCACAAAAGTGTCAAATTTATTTCTGTAACATCCTTTATTTTTAGAACAATCTTTATTAATTACAACATAATTAAAGGGTTCTTTCCAAATTTCTGAACACATTTCGCGGAATTCTGTCCATGTCATATCTGTGTTAACATGCTCCTCATAAACGTGTTTTAAATTTATTTCGTCTTGCTTAAAAAGGATAATCAAGTTCGCATTGTCTCTAACTAACTGTTTAGGAATTTTACTATACGTTTGGTTCAGATAAAAAGCATCAATATTTTTGTGTCTTCCCATCGAAAAGTAATCACGCATATTATTTTGATTTTCACAAGCAACATCATCAAAAATAATAATTGAATTTGGTTTTGCGTCCTGAACCCTTAATACTTCCTCATTTCCCTGATATTTATGAAGCGAAATAACAGGTATAAGATTTAAAACATTTTCTAAAAATATGTACTTCGGTTGTTGTAAAGTTTTCGAATAAATATAAACATTTTGAAATCTCAAGCCATTTTCATGTAAAAGGAGACCAATTAACAAATTTGTTTTTCCACAGTTGGAAGGCCCGCATATGATGCAACGTATTGAATTAGGCAATAATTCGCCATGACGAGAATCAGCCTTACAAACTTCCTCACAGATTGTGTTAAAACTCAGCGATTGTGGTTGTTTTACAAATTTCATGATTTGAGTGGACGGTAGTTTGATTGATAATGAGTAATTATACTCATCACATTAACATTTATTAGCGTATGTAGTAAGTAGACTGAATATCTCATCCATCGACAACGCAGTATAACGCTTTACTACCAGAAACAGTGTCAGGCATTCTGTTCCGCGTGGAGGAGGCGTATAGAAGAGTGAAACAGTGGAAAAAATGTATCTATAAGCCCTAATTACCAGAAATCTTATTGGGCATTCTGCCCCACGACGCGAAGGCAGACGCCTGAGCGAACAAGTGGGGCAGAATGCCCAATACTATACTACTCTCGCCCACTCAAACCCCCTCTAGACTAAAAAGATTGTCTCTGATAGAATTATATGTATGTGATATGATAAAAATATACAGTTTGAAATAAGGTATAATCTGAATTTTACCAAGAAAAAAATAACCGACTTCAAAATAATACAAAAATTACATCAGATCTAGCTCAGTGGGACCACATGACAAGCACCAGCTTTCGATTAAAAAAAGAATCATCAAAATCGGTTCACCCAGTCGAAAGTTCTGAGGTAACAAATATAAAAAAAACAGTCGAATTGAATACCTCCTCCTTTTGAAGTCGGTTAAAAATCCTCTAACATCAGGTTCAACATTCGAAATGGGAATCCAACGCAGGGGTACCATCGTTCATATCACTGAAATATCTTATACTTACATTTTTTATGGAAATAGCCGCCACCGAACTGACGATCCACCTGATGGTAAGTGGCTATTGTCGCCTATGGACATCAGGAACACCAAAGGCATCACTGATACGTTACAGGCCAAGAAAGAGAGAAGAAAAAGAAATAAGAGAGTGCTTACCTGGCGGCCTGTACCATAACGTGACGACCTCGTGGGAGTACGTATGGCTCGGCACGGACTTGGCGCGCGCGAGACCAAAGTCAGCCAACTTTAACTCGCCGTGAGAGCTTATTAATAGGTTCTGTGGCTTTACATCCCTGGAGACAAAAAAAATATTGAATACTTTTGTAAGATCAACCTAAAGGTACATCCACACTGCAGAGCAACGTCTGTAAATGGGTGCAAGAATTCTGATCAAAAAGTAATTGTTGTTAGTCAATGTTTCCTTTCCGTAGATTTATTATGTACTTTAAAACTAGTTTGTTTCTAAATGTTACTCTTTGTTACTTGTATGTTTTGTTATTTTATGTTTAAGGGAGTGTGGACGCGTTGAGCAACATGCAACAAAATGGCAACAACTAGTCGCAAAAGTTATGTTGTTACTTCGGTGTAGCGTTAAAGCATCATGACGAAGCAGTAGATGAGTAGAACGTACCTATGTAAAACTCTTCTCCGATGGCAGTAGGAGAGTCCGCGGAGAAGCTGGAACATGAACAGCCTGACGTTGTGATGGTTCAGCCCGCCGGGGTGCCTCTCCATGTATTGTGATAGATCTGTGTCCTGTGACAATAAAAAAATATGAATTTCAACTCATTCTGTAGTTTTGCTGTTTTTTACTAATGGACAAGAATTGACAGCCCTCAAAATTGACGGATGTGTCGATGTCTACATTGTCTACATTAAGAAATGAAATCCTGGACTCAGATGAATACTGGATTATAAATAAGAATTAACTTTAACGCCCCTCTTGAGGAAGGTCGCTGTGTTAGACATCACTAAGTTCCATTTAATTCCGAGGGTAACTGTGTAAGGCAGTAGTTAAGGTGGCCATCTTTCCCTACGACCAAATGTCAATTGTATATGAGTTTTCTTCTTGGCCAGCTATGAATTGTTTTTACTGCTATGAATGTCCGTAGGCGGCGGTGTCCATTCCAATAAATGTTTTCGCTTCTTAGCGACATCATTCATTTCTACATACATACGTATTACTCGATACGCAAAAAGAGAAATATTACACCAAGATTATATATCTTTCTTAGAAAAATATCAGTCTGTAATTTATTTCAGACGTCGTTATTTTTCCTTTGTTCAAAATTATGTATTGAGCTAAAATAAGCAGCGTTACGGTGTTATTTATGTCTTTGTTCTTGCGTCTTAATAATGGCGCTCTCGTGTAGTCGTGACGACTGAAACAAAGTTAGAGGGAAATTCCTGCATAATTATAGCATTGCAACTTCTCACAATGCCTTCATCATAATACACAGTGGGTATTGAAAACGACTTCGTTCGCAAGGCTAGCCGTCAGACGATCAAGAGCCATCTTATGGCAAGTGGTCACCGTCAGTCGTCACCCACATAAATTAGTACCTAACACCATGCCTCATCGATGCGCATGCCGGCGAAGAAAGAAGAGTTACCTACTCCGGTCCTCACTGATTTTGATTTTCGTAACACAAGATATTTTTATATTATTAATTGCAAACCGCATACAATGAAAACCGCGTCAATATAGTTTTAGCATGACAACCATAGAAAATAAAAAATAAAAATATTTCAGTAAGATCTTTTAGTTTATTTATATTTTACTCAGGATTGTATCCAATGTCTCAATCGTTAACATAATTTACATGTTTGCGTACCACCGTACAACCAATACGATCTTTGACTTTGCGAGCGTTACCAATTACCTACCATACATTATAATTTAATAACAAGTGTAATTAGTTGGCACAGGTTAAACAAATTGAAGTAGTTAGTGCAGCAATTAAGTAGAAACCAGCCGCGTGTGTTAAAGGGCAAGTCGTTATTTCCGTAAGTTGGTTAGCCATTGTTCTCGCGTCTTCTAGACGCGCGCTCTCCTGTTACACTTAGCTGTACGGAAACTGAATTAATGAGCAATTACTGCATGTATGTAAGTTGTTGAAGCCAGATATTGCACTTCATCTATTCACTATGTCGCCTTTATTATGTTTCCTCGTTATTTGTTTCTACACTGTCTTAAATTTGCTACGCGGTGAAGCATTAATAATTCTGGCCCAATTTTATACGGGTTACCAGTATCACTGTATAGTTTCTAGTTAATAATGGTAATAGTTAATAATGATAAAGATAAAGTACAGGCAATCTGAAAACTATGTTATTATTGGTAACAATGACTTTTGTAATAATTTCTATGCATAAAATATACCATTATACAATATGAATTATTTTAAAAACGATTGAAACCGCACTCAGGTTTTCTTATAGCTTTCCTGATGAAAAATAATAGTGGCATTCAGTGAGTCTCTAAATTTAAAAACTAATAGATATTAATCTAGTTGCGTGCTTAAAAATAAACGTTAGTTGTAGATACATTTCATTCTGTGTAACTTTCTGTGTTTCTTCTTAAGCACATCCGATAACCATTAGTTTATCGAGCTACTCCAGTTTAATTAAAACAGTATTCAGCCTCTTAGCTAAGATAGCCCCTTAATCTATGCTCTCAGTTACACGGCAAGCGAGTTACGTAAACAAGCCAATAAGCCGCACGATGCAAGCTACTTTTAAATTGATGTGCGATTTGTATGCCATTAGAGCAGCGAAGCGTAAGGAGAGGAGAGTTTAATTTATTTTCATTACTTATCACTGGCTTTCACGGTAAACGACGGTGATAGTATCTACTGATAGCATTCGAGAGTGGAGTAATTTTAAATGAGATATACTGAATTCACTGAAAACAAATTGGCATGAACATTTTTAATTTCAATTTACATTTTCAGTTTATAAGAAAATAAAAAGGTGTCCGACATACACAGTAAAATATTCACACTCAAAGAAAATTACCAAAATTACAAGTATTTTATTAGTACTGTAATGATAGTATTCCTCAACGTGTTTCTTTGAATCACTTAACTCGACGTGAGTGCCAGAACTTTCACAGTAAGTATAGTCAATTCGGAAACATCAGGTGTAGTGTGACAGAAGACTTTAGATGGCTACTTTATAGTTTGCATAGTATTTTTAGAAGTAGGTACTTTATAGTTACCCGACTGTCAGGAAGGGTTATGTTTTTTCCATCATTTCATCATATTAGCGGAACCCGTTAAAATATTGGATTGGAACTCGTCATCGATAGCAGGCATCGAGATTTGCAACATTGAGAAAAAATGTGATTAAAATCATAATTATTACATAATCATAATCATTTTAAACTTCATTTAGATTCGAGTGTTGTACAGAAAAATGATTTTAGTTGGTCGTTATATAGACATGAGGTAGGTGGAGTGTGTGACTATCAAATATCATCAGCCATCCTGTCAAGAGTTCCTGCGTGCGTCTGAAATTCAGCCGTTACCGAATTTTTTGTAATTGGGTCGACTTATCACTGTACCATATATTACATAGGCATATCGTGGGTACCTACTTACCTATACTTCTATACTAATATATAAAGAGGAAAGATTTGATTTTTTGTTTGCATTGAATAGGCTCCGAAACTACTGAACCGATTTGAAAACTTCTTTCACTGTGTGTGTGTGTGTAGCTTTCTACACTATCCCCGGTGAACATAGGCTATATTATATTTAAAAAAAATTAGGGCTCCTTAATAAAACTTCAATAATGTAACCCAAGGTGTAAAAAATAGGAAAACCGAAGCAAAGCGAGGGCGGTTACTTGTATCATAATAAATAAGTTTAAAATCTTTTTGTAGTTTCTTGTTTGAACGGCTATCTATGATAACCATTACCATTATATTGGAGCCTCAAGATACAACGCTATAAAGTGGGATGCCGTCCGCGCGTCCTAAATAATGTAATATTCAAAAGTTTTGCAAGTAATTATGACATACTAAAACATGAACATCTTTTTATACCAATATTATTAATTACTCGAGAGGCTGTGACCTTTTTTTTCTCTGCCTCGTCTCGGATCCATTATTATAAATAAAAATATTCTCATTAATTAAAACCACCGACCTAAATCAGTCTCGTTAGCGAATTATAATTTTTGTAAGCATTAACGCATTAAAGTGAGTTGAGGAATATTACAAAATCCAAATTTATATAAAATATTAACACGCTTATGTAGGCGTACCTATGTATATATACACGCCTATGTATATATGTATATACATAGTTAGATACGCTAAAGTTTAGTTAATACGCAAACTACTTTATAGGTTAGTAACAGACAGAGCAATATTATTTTTCGATTAAAGGTAAACATCGGTTTGGCTAAAGATCGGAAAAATATTCTTTGTAACATAAAATATGTAGGTACCGAAAGTATCACGTCAACACGCCACCTTAACAGAAAATACATACGACATTACACTAAGAAGAAAAAGTCAAAGTGATCTCACGTACAAGTAATAAAAGTAATACGTGTATTATACAGATATTGCAGATTTCATTTCGCGAGCTGTTTAAAATAAGTACACATCAGATGTAATGAACTGCATACACCGGTCCACTTTCACACGTAGGACTTTAAATGAGCCACAAGAAACTATATAAATTAATGCGGCTACCATTGGACTTACGTTTCAATAAAAGCGAATACGATGGGAGCTATCAAATTTATGTGCACTTAACAAGGGCAATATTGTCTTGAATAATAAACAGAAGCACTTCCTCATCGGTAAGCTTAGTAAACATTTGATTGTTTTTGAATATTTACGATGTTTTCGAGGTCATATGCGTGGAAATTATGGGAATAGTTTGGCTTTTATTACTTTACGGTAGGCTATGACTGAATGCTTTACAATAAAACTCAAAAGGGTTTTATGCTTCTGGAAAATATCTACATGTTATAAATAACCGGACGGATAGCCTGAAAACTACTTGCCGCCTATAGTCTTTTATCATAAGATCGTCTGAAATTTATTATGAACTCTTTACGTTCAAAGAAACATACAAATTTCATTAAAGTCATTTCATAATTTAAAAACAAATTAAAAAACTTACTACCTACATATCACCGTTAGAACAGCAAACTTTTTTTTAATAATCTTTTAACGGTCAATGAATTTTTTATAAAAGACTTGATCAATCGATCTTAAAAATATATTTTTAGGTCGAAACCTTATCTATGATCTTCAGAACGGCATACTAAACGGTCAACAAACTATGTATAGATAAAATTATTTTTCCTCGTTCATTCTCCTTATTCTGCCTACAATACACAAGTGAAGTAAACAAGTTACAAGTTATTTTGCCAAGGAGGTACTTCGTAGAAATTTGCGGCGTTCGCTTTACTACCAATAGTACTAAAACGTTTAGGGAAAGGAAATAAAACCGCATGAATGACGGCGCTTTAAACTTCACGCACGCTCAATGGCGACATTGTTCCAACTCAAATACAGTGGAGCTCTGTGCGGAGTATACACAAGTATACAGGCGTATACAGCTGGGGTGGGCTAGGAAGCTGTTGCTTTAATTTTATAACAAATGAGTCCTTATAATGAAACAAACGACATGACTGCTTAATGTCTTGAGTTCGTTACAATTTACGTGTAAAAAAATATGTAGTTAAGTACCTACCTAAAAGATTTCCCAATTTCATGAAAATCTAAGTTCACCATATAACTTGGCCAGCATTGCAAGGCCATTAAATAAAAATAAAATAAAATAAAAAAGCCTTTATTCCACCAAATTCATCATAATACATTTTTTACTTAGTTATTAAATAGTTATTGTAGGATATTAATCTTAGGTGGGTAATTGAATAAAGTAGTTAGCAACCGACCGCGGCCTTTGATTGACGTATCTTACATTGGCGCCGATTCGGGATTTTATATTTCGCGTGCAAAGTGCATATTAGATTCGCGTAAACATGCCGTTTGGTAAAATTGAGCCCTTTGACCTGTTTTCCGGGCAGTGGTCCCTATATGTCCGCCGGGTAGAACAGTTCATCTTCCTAAACGACATTAAAGAAACGCACAAAGTCGCCACGTTGGTTACACTAGTGGGTGATCGTACATATAATTTGATGTGTGATTTGTGTGCACCAAGCAAACCGGAGGAGAAAACCTTTACACAGTTAGTGGAGATTGTAAAAAAACATTTGGAGCCGCAGCGGTCACAATATGCAGAACGAGAAATATTCAGGCAGCGCAAACAGAACCACGGGGAAGCCATTGTTGAATTTCTACAACAATTAAAACATTTAGCGGCTACGTGTAACTTCGGCCAAAACCTCGAAGAAAACCTTTGTGAACAGTTTGTGACAGGATTGAGAAGCACAGAAATTAAATCAAGATTACTATTTGATACGAATTTAACATATAAGAAGGCGGTGGAGCTAGCTCTCGGGTTAGAGGCTGCGGAGAAACATGTCGAAAAAGTGAGCGGCCGCAGCAGTATGAGCGGTGCTCGTTCGGAGGACTTCGGCAGCATGGGAGGCGCAGGCGGCGGCACGGGCGGCGGCGGCGCCGCGGGCGCGGCGAGCGACGTAGGTCTGCACGCTGTGCGGGACGCGCGCGGAGCCCGCGCGGGTGCTGCGCCCTCGCCGCAATGTTGGAGATGTGGTAAAACACATCGCGCAGATAAGTGTCGTTTTAAACAATATAATTGTGATTTGTGTCATGTTAAGGGTCATTTAAAAGTGATGTGCAAGACGGCAAATAACAAAATGTTAGGAAAGAGACAGAATTATATTAGTAGTGACTCCGAAAGTGAGATGCACAACATACGTGCGGTTTCTAACGGAGACAGGCCATATTTTGTTGACGTCGAGATAGGCGGTACAACTCTTAAATGTGAATTAGACACTGGAAGTAAAATTTCAGCCATTAGCGAAAATTGTTACAAAATGTTTTTTTCAAAGTACAAATTGTACCAGGATAATATAAAATTATGTTCATACTCAGGCTCGCGAATTGAACCGATCGGGTTTATAGTAGGCGACGCGTCGATCGATGATAATTACCAAGATAAATTGCAATTGTATGTTATTAAGAATGGTAGCCGACCTATATTAGGAAGAACATGGATTCAAAGGTTTAACATTAACGAATTAAGCATTAATAAAATAGCACTAGGGTGCATTGGGGTAATTCCAAAATTGGGTATATTCCGTAAGTTTCGAATAACTACCAAACGTCGTAATATTTTCACACTGGCAATATTGCTTTAGACGCCATTGTTACCGGCCTTGATCCTTCAGTCGCCGTTTGTCGCTGCTACCGGTAGTGTGTGTGCACCATCCCGTCGCGAGAGACTCGTGATTTTGACGCCTTTTTGGGTGAATCGCAATAACCCCAACACTCTGTTCTCGGAACCCCGGTAAGTTATTTAAATAAATGTTTGTTAGTATTATAGTTTATTGTTTTTTAATAATGATAGAGGGGAACACAAAGTCCTAATGATGATCTTTAGCTTTTTTCGGAAATACCCCATTGGGTTTATTCCGGTATAAATATTTTCGTAATAACCCCACTTGTAATTTTCATAGTAATGGGCAGTGGCTCTCAAACTAAGTAGGATAAAATATTATTTAGGTATGATTTTTCAGCCCCATTTTGCTTTTCCGTATGCAATTGTAGTTAATGGGTAAGAATGGTAAATTAATTTTATCTGTCTATCTGTGTTGTTTTATCTTTAAACCGTTGCTGTACCGATTTACATGAGATTAGATTTTGGTTAGAGTTTTCGATGAAGTTGATGTTCGAAGCTCAACGAGGAAAAAAGGGGGAAATGAGAATCATTTCATTATGAGTTCACATAGGCCGAGTCTGGCGCAGAAACTTGTATTATTATGTAATAATAATAAAAAAAATCATTCTTTCAGGTTCACTATGCCTCGAACGTACGTTCGAAAAAAGTTAAAAAGGTACACGTCACAAGATCTGGCTACAGCCGTGGCAAAAGTTAAAAGTGGAGAGCTCACCCAATATAGGGCAGCCCAAGCTTACAACATTCCATTGACGACTATCTACGAGCACGTCCAAAATGTTAGAAGCAACACTAATGCTGGAAGACCAACTGCTTTATTATTAGAGGATGAAAAAAAATTGGCCGAAACGATCGTCGTTATGGAAAAATGGGGATTTGGACTGTCGAGATCTGAAGTCATCGAGCTTGTGGCTGAATACGTGCGGGTAAATAATATTCAGACACCTTTTAAAAATAATACCCCAGGCCCAGATTGGTTCATAAACTTTCGCAAAAGACATCGACTGTCAATTAAAAAAGCACAACCGTTAGAATTTCTGCGAAAAAAAATGACGGACCCATTCATAATTGCCGAATACTATGACTTACTAAAAAATACCTTAACTGAGTTAAATCTATTTGAAGGCCCCCAATTCATATGGAACTTAGATGAAACGTCGTTGAGCCTGGATCCAACCAGAATCAAAGTGGTCGGAAAAGTTAATAAACCTTGTGCAAGGGCCACTCAAGGCAGTGGAAAAGAAAACATCACAGTATTGGCAGGTGCAAGTGCCAGCGGTAAGAAGTTACCACCGTTGATTATCTACAAAGGCAAATATGTTTGGGATACGTGGATGACTGATCTAAACAGTGACGAATATGATTTTGAAATCACATATGCTGCTAGCAAGAAGGGTTGGATGGAAACAGACATCTTCTATAATTACATGGAAAAAGTTCTCATCCCAAGCCTAGGCGAAGAGCGACCGGTCCTTATTATTTACGACGGTCATTCGACCCATGTTGATGTCAGAGTTGTAGAGCTGGCAATTAGCAATCGGATCACAATACTTAAGCTCCCGCCTCACACATCACACTTGTTGCAGCCTCTTGATATATCAGTGTTCAAGTCGTTCAAAATGATATGGGATGCAAAATTAGTTGAGTGGCAGCGTAAAAATATCGGTACAAAAATGCCAAAAAAAATTTTTGCTCAAACGTTAGCAGATACTTGGCAACAAACTAGCCCTGAAATAATCAGGAGTGGTTTTAAAAAAGCTGGGATCTACCCTTTCAACGATAAAGTAATACCCGTGGATATATATGATCCAGAGGCTTACAAACGATACCAAAAAATGGTAAAAGAAAGAGATCTAGCGCACTTACAGACCCCAAAGACGCTAAAGCAAATATGCACTGACATATTTAACAAACTTCCAAAAGATGAATGTTGTGAAAAATCAGTTACCGATGAGGTTACCACATTGTCTTCAATGTCCAAATCCGATATTCAAAATTTGAGTTTTGTAGCTAAACATCCAGCCGAATTACCGATATGTCTACAAAATAAGGCTACTCAAAGTCAGACACAAAATTCCCCGAAAGTGAATATCATCTCAAACATTATTATTAAAGAAGCATCTGTACGAACACAAAAACCCGTTGAAATTCAATCACAACGAATATCATTTGAAGAGTTGATGTTACGTAAAATTCAACAAGACAAAAAAGAAACTACTTCTACAAAAAAGAAACGTATCACTAAAGGCGCTGAGGTGATCACTGCAGCTGTTGGCAAAAGCCTTTTAGAAATGGAAATAACTAAAAAAACAAAAAATATAGCTAAAATTAATAATTATAGAGAAATAGCTGGCCCTTCAGGCATACAAAAGAAAAATAAAAGAAAACGCCCACCATCAAGTAACAGCACAACTAGTGTTTCTGACATAATAAGTGAACACAGTGATTCAGACATTATTGATTGTAATGACTTTGATGACCCTTTCGACTATATTGTACCTGATGAACCTCCGTGTGCTAAATCTTCTAAGGGCAAAGGCAGAGGGAAAAAAAGTAAAGGCAAAGAAAATGAAAGTAGTATAATAAACGTATCAGAGGCAGATAAAAAAGACAGAGAAGAAAAAGAACTAGTAATAAAGGAACTTCAAAAAGAAGGACTCAAACTTCAAGACACTGTGTTAGTGAGATACTTAATAAGAAAAAAATGGAAATACTTCGTTGGATTTATTAAAGATATAAAGTACAGCCAAGAAGAAACGTTCTACACAATACTTTTTTTTAAGACTATGAGACACCAACAGAAACTAAACTTTATATTGACGAAAAAAAAAGATATTGACAAGGTCCCCGAGTCATTAATAGTGAAGAAGATAGATATTGAAAGAAGCATTGATAATGAAAAATTATATTATTTATGTAATGAAGAAGACGCTATTTATTTTTAAGAATTTAACGCATATTTTATGTTCAAAATGTTAATATGTTACGTTCTTTTGTCTGGTGCCTTGTGCATTAAGTTTCTACATATTATTTTTTTATGTATAAGAATATATTTGTGGTAAAATAAAAAAAAATATCGCATAACCCAAATCCTTCTAATAAGACTGCAATTGTGATTTTATTTAAGTTTTGATATTTCATTTATGAAAATTCTATTTTTCAGAAAATGTTTCTTAGTTCCTAGGTAAGGGTTTGCTGATTTACAACTTTTGGGTTTGCTGAACTACAACAATTGTAGATTTAGTCTGCTCTTTAAATTACCAACAAAACCCAATATGTTGTAGAATATAAAGTTAATTTAAATATAATTCGAGTGATTGTACATTAATTTTCTAAGTCTTTTTTATGTAGAAATATATTACTGAAAAAATTAAAACAAACATAACGAAAATTACACATTTTTATAGAGATACCTACTAAGACTGCAATTGTGATTTTTAATTCCTTAGGTTTCGATACCTATGTGATTTATGAATAAATTATAAAAGTACCAGAAAATGTTTGCATATGGGTTTAGTGATTTAATTACAATCCTTGTAGATTTAGTGTCATGTGTTACAAAAAACTTAAGATGTTATTTAAGTACCTACCTATGTTCCTGAAAATGTTCCTGAAAAATTACCACTTAAGCATTGTGAACTTGTTATTATACTTAAGTTTTGTGTATAAACAAAAAGAAAATTACATACCTATCTACTTAATCAAATGCGTTTTTACTATCTTAATTTTTTTGCGTACCTATCGTACTTTTTTCTTTATCTGAAAGGTTGGGAACCATTACCTTATACCGGGGTAAATCCGAAGTAATAAAGTTGGAATAACTGTTTTAGTAAAACTATTAACAAAATTAACAATATCATGAGTAAGGGGTAACTGCGAATGGAAAATAAACATAAGCCATCAATCCAAGTGTAATAAGATCAAATTTTAATGTACTCGGAATTAGCCAGGCTTATTTCGTATTTCCCCCAACTTCCAAAAATGCGAGTTAATAATTAAAATGTCTTTTTAAATAAATTCTAACAACTTATTTGTATATCTAATGTACATTAATCATAAATCTATTCATAAATTACGAAGGGAGAAGAAAAAATTGACAATAAATATAAAAATACACTAATTTGTTAACCGAAATACAGTATATTCACTCAACTCATCAAAAATCCTATCGTAATTACCCCAATGCACCCTATCACAAAGTGTTGACGAATATCGCGATCGGTTCATCAACGAGTTAAAACGTGATTATCCTTCGGTGTTTACGGATGAGCTTGGCGAGTGTAAGAAGCAAATTCGATTACAGCTAACAGATAACAAACCGGTTTTCGTGCGAGCGCGCCCCGTGCCGCTGGCGTTGCGTTCCGCAGTGGAGAGAGAAATAAATCGTTTAGAAAAGGAGGGATCTATTTACCCGGTCGAACATTCGGACTACGGCACTCCTATAGTGCCGGTTATTAAGTCATCGGGGGAGATTCGTATTTGCGGGGACTACAAGTCAACAATTAACCCAATATTAAAAATTGACCACTATCCCCACGAATAGATGAATTGTTTACAGCCTTGAGTGGAGGGCAAGAATTTTCAAAAATTGATCTTACAACCGCGTACATGCAAGTACCTCTCCACCCGGACTCGCAAGCATGTACGGCTATATCAACGCATGTAGGTACGTTTGCCTTTAGACGTACTCCTTATGGGTTGAGTTGTGTACCTCAAAAATTTCAAAAAATTATGGAAGAGACGCTTAGGGGCTTACCGAATACAGTAGTGTTTTTAGATGATATTTGTATAACGGGGAAGGATAGGGAAACACATAAACGTAATCTGCGAGCTGTAATCGAACGATTAGCGAAAATGGGGCTAACGGTAAAAATAAATAAATGTACATTTTTACAAAGTTGTGTATCTTACTTAGGGTTTGTTATTGATAGGCATGGCTTACATCCAGATACCACAAAAGTGGATGCTATAATAAAAGCCCCAAAACCGGTAAACGTTACTCAGCTGAAAGCCTTCTTAGGCTTAGTTAATTATTATGGAAAATTTGTACCTAATTTAAGTTCTTTACTACATCCATTATATAGCCAGTTAAAAAAGAATCAGACGTGGGACTGGAACACAGAATGTGAAAAGGCATTTCGTAATATTAAAAAAATACTAGCCAGCGACAAAGTGTTATGTCACTACGAGCCCGCGCTCCCCTTAGTATTATCGGTAGATAGTAGCGCGTACGGCGTCGGGGCGGTTCTGGCGCACGCGTTCCCCGACGACACGGAGCGGCCGATCAGCTGTGCGTCGCGAACACTTTCAGACGCAGAAAAAAATTATAGTCAGTTGGATAAGGAGGCGTTGGCAATAATGTATGGAGTGCAGAAACATCACCAATATCTTTTTGGTAGACATTTTACATTAAAAACCGATCACAAACCTCTAGTTCATATTTTTGGACCTAAAGGTAACATACCGCAAACGGCAGCGAGTCGGCTACAGAGATGGGCGGCTAAACTGGCTGCGTATGATTTTGAAATTAGTTATGTTACGTCTAAATGCAATGGCAACGCGGACGCCTTGTCTCGCTTGCCGCTACAGTGGGAGGAGCGGAGCGACGCGAAACGATCGACAGAGAAGATGCACTATTTATTATATATGGATGAAACCTTGCCAGTTAGCTATAGGGAAATCGCACTAGAAACGAGAAAAGATAATCTATTGAGTAGAATATATGGTTACGTTATGTTTGGATGGCCAGAAAAGAGTAAAGACGATGAGAAACCTTTTTATGTTAGGCGATCGGACCTATATATTGATCATGGATGTATTTTATATAGATATCGATTAGTAATTCCACAAACGTTACAAAAACAAATAATGTTAGAAATTCATGCTGGTCACTTGGGAGTAGTTAAAATGAAATCGATCGCTAGGAATTATGTTTACTGGCCTGCCATAGACAAAGACATAGAATTAATTGGTCAACAATGTGATGCTTGTCGAACCGTGCGCGACGCACCTCCCAGGTCCACATTGCATCCGTGGGAATTCCCTGCAGGGCCATGGAAACGGTTGCATGCGGACTTTGGCCAGTTATACGGTAAGTACTATATCATAGTGGTTGATGCATTTAGTAAATGGATAGAGGCGGAAGAAATACGTAGTACGTCGGCTTTTGAGACCATTAAATTTTTTCGGAATTTATTCGCAAAATTTGGGTTACCGGAGCAATTAGTCACGGATAATGGGCCTCCATTCCGAAGCACGGACTTTGAGGAATTCTGTAAAAAGAATATAATTAAACACATTACATCTTCGCCATATAGACCACAAGGAAACGGTGCAGCGGAAAATTCAGTTAAAATAGTTAAGAAAACAATAAAAAAGGCTGTGTTGGAAGGTCAGGATATACACGCTAGTATATGCAGGTTTTTACTTCAATATAGGAATTGTCAACATGCTACAACGGGAGTGGCCCCCGCAGTGGCCTTACTGGGACATCGGTTACGTAATCGATTAGACGCGATCCGCCCGGACACATCTAAGATAGTCGAGGAAGTACAGAGTAAGCAAATACAGCATAAGAAGGGAGCTGCGCGGGAATTTCAAATCGGGGAGAAAATATTAACTCGGGATTATTCAACTAACAATAGTAAATGGACGGAAGGCAACATAATAGGAGTCACGGGACCAGTGTCGTATAAAGTCATGGTTAACAATGGCAAAATCTATCGAAGGCACAGTGATCAAATATTACCCTTGAGAAATAGTAGGTTTTCTTGGGATGTCGAAAAGGAACCGGATCAGTCCACCGACGGGATAACGGACAGGGACGACCAGTATGTCAACACAGAACCTCGAATACCGAAGAATAAATTGGAAGACTCGTACTCCGACTACGAGGACGCAGGTGAGCCAGATGACCCAAAAGAACCACAGGAATTTGGAGAACCGATGCCATCAACCTCCGTGTCCTCGGGGCCGCCACCGCCGGAAGCACCCCAGTTGCCGGTGTCCGCTGGAGAACCGGAAAGACTCGAGCCATTCGCTGGTCTGAAAGAAAGAGCTAAGAGGGCCTTGCGCCGAGAGTTGCAAAAGAAGAGATATTTAAATTAAAGAAGTAGATTAAAAAGTTTTAAATTTTTGTTTCAAGGGGTTTCAGTTGAGTAAACGTTAACCAAGTTATAGAATTATTTTGTATTATTGTTATTATTCTACGTACTTACTATGTAACCGTTATGTTAAAATAACATTGAAATAAACGTAGGTACTAACTATACTTATACAGGTAAAAAAAAAGGAGATGGATTAGAAGTTATTATTTTGTTACTGTACTTTTGTCAGTGCTGTTAATAAATTAGTTATTTATCTATCACGTTTAGTCACTTGTAAAATTTAGCTAGTGGGGAGGAGATAAAGGATGATGTAATAATAATAATTACAATATGTTTTTATTACCTCTTGATTAAGCGATGTAAATTATGTAAGGTTATACATATGTATGCAGTAGGCATTATCGAGTATACTTTCATTGTTATCCACTCATAGTAATCTACATAGCATGTACATACTTCTGTAGGAGAGAGATGTGTAGGATATTAATCTTAGGTGGGTAATTGAATAAAGTAGTTAGCAACCGACCGCGGCCTTTGATTGACGTATCTTACAGTTATGTAATACAAATAATTATTAAATTTCATTAAATTAAATTTCATTTCATTAATTATCATAATTATATTAAGTCATAATTCTCAATTATTATTTGAATTCATCAATTATGTCACTCCACATTTAATAATATAATTTATTTATTGTTATATATGTATATTATTTATTATTTTTATTATTATTTGGCAGTCGCCTCTTCGGCGTAGGCCTCCCCCAATTTCCTCAATTCTTTTCTGTCTCTGGCTAGTCTTATCCAACACCGTCCGCATCTTTGCTTGAATATTTCGTCCCAACGCATCCTTGGCCTTCCTTTCTTCCTTTGCCCATCTCGGGGTATCTACTCCATTACTTTTTTTATCCATCTGTTATTATCCATTCTGCAAACGTGTCCTGCCCAGTTCCACTTTAAATTTCTGACCCTTTTTATGGCATCAGTCACACCACTTTTTTTCCTCAAGATGCAGTTTTTGATTTTGTCCGATATTTTTACGCCTAACATGCTCCTCTCCAAAAACAAAAATACTAACAAATGGTAACATGCATATTATAGAAATAGATGGTGAGATGATAGAGATAGTAGAAGAATACGTTTACTTGGGTCAGTCAATATCTTTCAACGATTTAACAGAAAGGGAAGTTAACAGAAGAATAGCACAAACTTGGAAAAAATACTGGAGCTATAGAGAGATCATGAAAAACAAAGATATAAACATAAAAATAAAAGCGAAGCTCTATGAAGTAGCCCTACTCCCTTGTCTTACCTATGGTTGCCAAACATGGAGCCTCAGAAAGAAGGATGAAAATACTCTCAGAATACAACAAAGAAAAATGGAGAGGAGCAAGGCCATTGCAGTCCTTTAATTAATTCTATTCGAATACTATCCAACCCAAATTCAAGCAGGAACAACTACTTTTTTGTCAAAACCATCCTGAGGTTAAGCTGGATGTATAAAGCCCGATGACCACTAAAAGGACCTCGCGTCATTGCCTCGTTCGTTTCTTCTCTCAAAAAGTGCCTTGGACTCAAGAACTTTAATATGCAGTTGCTGATCTAGACAGATCAAGGAAATTAAGTACTTAAATTTGTAAAACATTGAAATGGTCACTTTTCAAACTGTACAAACTTCTAGTTACGATTTACTTACTGTTTTATTTTACGAAGGTATCCAAATATCACTGACCGGTATGCGGATTGCGGGATTTCGGAAATGAAATAAATACATATGAACACAATCATTGTTACACAGAATAACGGTGAATTGACTTCATTTCGGTACGTAGGTATAATGAAAGTCAATTTCCGATGACCAATAATTCAGGTGGACCGAATAAACAACGAAACGATTCCTAGAAACTGCCATTGGCGTTTCATATAGCTTTGGCTGTTTTCGGCATAATTTAGGCACTATTTTATTTTCGGCTTTTCGATTTCCACGAATACGTGTTGAATAGAAACCAAATAAATTAAATTGCTTAAACGCATACAACTGGGGAAAGGTTGATATTTTCAATATTTCATGCACGAATATTTAAGACTTCTAAGTTTTCAGGTGAAGCTATAAGTTGATTAACATAATAAACACTACGGATGTTGAACACTTGCCCGAAAATTTGAACACAAACTAGAAAGCATGGTGCATGCATGCGCTTCTTGAATTATCACCTCCTAACATTTTCAAACACTAAGTCTCATAACTCAGACCTAAATAAATAAATAAACTCTATAAAACTCGAATCAAAAGGTGAACGAATCTATGGAGCTCGTAAGCCGCATCCGTTTAATATCGAACGCTACTAACGGTTGTCGCACATTAACAAGACGTCTCAACAACTCACCACAAACTCGAACACGAAGGTGAGAGTCTCCCGCGTGTGCACGATGTCGTGCAGCGTGACGATATTCGCGTGCTTCAGCTCCTTGAGCAGCGAGGCCTCGCGGATCGCCGTGAACGGTGCGCCCTCCTCCTCCTGTAGCCTGATCTCCTTCAGCGCTACCACTTGCTGCGTTAAACTGTTGACAAACAAACCAAGGACAATTAGCGTTGTTTTATACGACCGCTGTACTTATGTATTTTTTTTGGTAAATCAACAAAAGTTTAGAATGTAACGATTCAACACATTGCAGAGAGAATCCGGTGGCTTGACACTCAACACAAGCATCAATTAAAACAAAAAATATTTCACATTACCAACTAGATGTTCCAGCAGTGCACTGGAAACATGATCCAACATTTCACGAATGGGACGCTTTGAGAAAATCACTCTGCCACACTTGTCAAGACTTAGTTAAATACATACAATGCTCATTGACCTTTCAAGATAGGGACCCAGACTATCTTCATTCAATGCCTTATTCATTTATCGGTAGAGTGAACAACAAGCAGTGAAGCTTAGCTAAAACTTCAGATGGGAAAAGCGACCTTTAAATCCCAAAACAATAAATTTAGTTAAAATATTTTGTTAAAGCCTGTAAAAATCTGTTACAGCTGTTTTGTGGTTAAGATAAATATGTATTTTATTCTCTTTTATTTGAATAAAAAACGGGAAAAGAGTGAATTTCCCGAAAACATTTCCATCGGAAAATATGCAAAATTTATTTCGCATCCGCGACTCCATTATCGTTGGCCGGCAGCCCTCACGTGTTTTTATAGCTATACTGAAGTACTGTTACAGTATACTAGTGTATAAGTAGTTTAGTAGAAGTATGATCACAGAGTACATTATAGTACCTGTATGATAAAGATGTGTTCCAATGTGTTACTAGCGAAAAATAACTTCCTACTTAAACCTGCCTTAACAGTATTGGTCTGTTATGATTAACTTTTAACCAAGCCGATTATTAACATATATTTTTTTAATCTATTAACTCTTTTTATTTTACTGCATTACATACATAGACTAGTACTTCTTATAACAGTGGGTACACATGATTATTACATTAGCAAAAGTCTACATAGGCCCCCGCAGAGTGCAAAGTCAAGTTTCCCTTTGTCGCGGGTTGGCGCAGTATTCATTACTCAATCTCGAGTATTCGTAAACTAATTTGTCAAAGGCGCACCACTGAACACCAAACTTTGCCTCTGAGCGCTGTCGTATTATAAAATGAAGTCAGCCGATGCAAGTTTAATTTATTGGTTTCATTAGTTACGATACGAGTAGCGATTCTGTCGAGAATTACATAAAATAATAAATAATCTCTTGGTGTAAAAATCTGAAGAGAATGACGGTAGAAGACATAGGTTTTAGTAGATAGGATTTAGTAGATTCTGAGAATGTGACGGTACGCTCATTGGTATTTTCCAGCAAAAGACAAGCAAAACAACTTAGATTAATTTAAGCAGCAGATATTATACCGAATACTCCTGAAGAAATTTATCAGTAAGCACTGTAACTATTCGTCACTTCAGAGGTAAAGAAATACTCTTAAAACTTTTTATCTAACCACAAACGGTTAATTTTGTTCATTTTTATAAATTATACAAGCCGTATCTCTACCTCGCTCAATAAACTTTAAAAACCCTCCTTAGAATATGCAATAGCCGAAGAAGACTAACATCACTGAACAAGAATATAAAAGGAACATAATAAGCGCTTCACTGGTCTAGAGTACATAGACAGTACAGCGAGACTTGTTAAAATTTATTTAGATATGTTACCTGGATTTCGAAGCTAGAATCAACTTACAGCATTCACAAATATTGTGGTTGCATCCATCGTACAGTTTTTCTGTTTCAAATTCCTTGTTTATGTTAAATCAACTTCGAATTACGTACCAAATCCATATAATTGGGAACAAAATAAAGCGCGCCTGCACTCTAATCAAAGCGATGAAGGTTAGTATAGTTGCTAATAGCTGGAGAGCTATTGAACCATTTGACTAACCCATTTCCCACAAAGCTAGAATTTTTTTAAATGATATTTTATTATCAGCCAATTAAGAAAGTACCGTTCTGGCAGGCATCTCGCGGGTGCGTCATGGCCCATAAAATTTTTGAAAATGCAAATTTTTTTTTTAAGAGCTCATAGCCCGGCGGCTTGCGTCGATCCTATGTGATCGACAAAGTTGAGCAACAGCAGGCGCGGTCGGTAGTTGGGTGGGTGACCGCTAGTGGCAAAATTTCTTGAGCGTTTCCGTGCTTCGGAGGGCACGTAAAGCCGTCGGTCCCGGTTGTTATCATAAGATAACAGTCGTTAAGCCATGTCGGAGGCCCTCGGGCGGTTTGAAAACTTCCGACACTGGGGTTGGCCACTAACCCCTCCACCAATCCAGCGGAATCCACCACTGGAGCAGCGTGGTGGAGTATGCTCTAGGCCTCCTCAAGAGGAGAGACCCGTGCCCAGTAGTGGGCCATTAATGGGTCGAAGCCAAATTGCAACATATTAAAATTGTAGCCTTGTGGGAGTGGGATGAAAAAAAAATATTTTTTGCATTTTCAAAAATTTAAGGGACCATGAGGCAACCTCGAGATGCCTGCCAGAACGGTACTTTCTTAATTGACTGATAATAAAATATCATTTAATAAATTTCTAGCTTTGTGGGAAACGGGTTAGTCAAATGGTTCAGTAGCTCTAGGGCTATAACGTTCCGTGTCGTATCTCGATCTTCTAAAAGATCATTTTCTTTGTTATCGACAGGAGCCTACACGATCGCCACGCCTGATACGCTCTGTCTGCCTTTGACATACCTACATAGTACATACCACTACATCCACCTTTACATGTTGTCCTTCTTTCACTTTTGTTTGTTGTTTGTTCACCTTTAGGTAAAACTTTTGCGTGAAAGATCTAAAGGTCCTTGTTATGTAAGTGTCAGTGGTCAACCGAGTTATTGGCTAATTTCTTATATTGGCTTCCGTAAAAGATGGCCTTGTAAAGGACGGTTGTCAACTCTAGTTGTTTTAGTTACTAATTATAGAGCAGTTTTTAAGATATGAAACAGGCTATATATATAAAAATAACCTAAGGGTCGGCCACGTTTGTTTTTCACCTCTTGGCAACAATCTATTACGGCCCACACCTTTCCTTACCGCGTACGGATTAGAAAGAAAGAAAAACATTTATTTCGTACACAAAAGAATTTTGGTCTACAATCTACATCAAGTGTTGAATAAACATTTGTTGCGTAGAAATACATATTAAGTATTTCACAAGCAAGCAGATGTCTTAATATATTTTAATTGTTTAAATAAATAAATAAAATAAAATAAAATATATTCTTAGAATGAAATTTGTTTTTAAATAAATCCCTAAATAGTAGTTAAAAGCATTTGGAAAGTGTACAATGGTATTTCAGTAAGTCAAACAAAAATATGACTGTTAAAAAATCTTAAGTTGCTTTACTCAACATTAATAGTGAAGCGCAGCCTATTAAAGTTGCCTCATTAAGAACTCTGTATATTATAAAAGTAATGAATACGACAATTTGGCAAGTAGTCTGTCCTCGTTAATATTGCCGCTGCAAAGTAGGCGTCTTATTTGACGTTCTAAAGTTATTCATAATTTTCACAAAGAACGCGATGTATAAAATTTTCAGCAAGTTCGGTTTAATTTTCAATTTTATTATGTAATTACGTCTATCAAGGAATAATAACGTTGGAAAAACTTTTCTACCGACAAGGATAATAAAAATATTCAGCAGCAAAGGTGTTCATGAGTATCAACTTTTATAAAGTCGTGAAATTAAATACAAAAGCAATTAGACAGTAATACAGAAGTAACTTGAAATTAATAAATGATGCATTCGCATAACTCATGATCCAATATTTATTTAAACTTTATCTATAAAATTGTACGCTGGAAACAATGATATTGTATTTGGCTGGAAAGAAAAAATATCACACGAATTGGAGTACGGATACGTCGACAACATAACGTATGAAATATTCGCGGAGTGAAACAATACACCATAGAATATATCTCGGCTTATTTATTGCACAGCCGGGATAAGCAGAAAATGTATTTGAAGCTCAGTGAATCGCAATGGTCGCCATGTATGAAATAGATAGATTTAGTAACAGTCAGAATCAAAATCACAATGGATTAGCCATAAGTAGTGAATTAATTGCGTTGTACTGACCCATTATACTTGAACAAAATATTTATTTTACTATTTTAACACACAAGTTCATAATATCATTGCTTTACTTCATGTACCTAAGTATTATACATAGGTACGCCTGTACTCATTTTATTTTTGCTGTTTTCCTTCTAATCGCTTCAAAGTCATAAGGTCGCCCATTGTTTTGTATTCCTACCATGTGCTCTTTGTTATTTTTTATGTTGAACAAACAATACAATCTAAATAAATAAATAAGATGCTCTACATAGTTTATTCATCTTACCATGTGTTCTTTATGTCTTTTATGATGAAGAAACAATAAAATGTAAATAAATAAAATGCTCTACATAGTTTATTCACAACTATAATAATATTTTGATTTGGATAATGTTACTTTGATGCTGATTGTACCTTCAATATGGTAGTATTTTCCCAAATTGGACGTCGATAACGATTATGAAATTTGAATGAGTGAGTAATTGAGTGTACAAAATACACTTCAGATTTAATTGAAACTTTAAAACACTTAATTAATAAAACGTATCAAAGACTTTTTCAAGAGTGGAAACAATATTTCGGCGGACAAGTCACCGGTACCAGCAAGTGGAATAGTATATTTGATAAAGCAATACAATGGTTCGAGTGTGAGTACAGCTTTCCTAAAGTAAAGCGTGGGCGGGGAAGTTATGTAATTAAATTATTTATAACATAGTTGCAATGCAAATAAAATACAACTAAAATTATTAAACCACCAACTTACACGCCGACAATTAACTAAAAACAACGTAACATTTATGATTTGATTGCATTTTTTCTTGTACAATTTAGCTGAATAATAAACATGAATAGTAATGAATACAGGGGCTCGGTACAACGAAAGCTGCGCAAAATATTCATGGGTTGCAATAATACTCTGAATATTACAAAGCTCGTTTGAAACCGCCGACGCCATGCTGTGTAAAATACTTCTCAGTTTTATGCAGCACACATGTTACATGCTTATACAAGTAATTAGGAGTAGCAAAATATAAAAAAAAACTTCTTGTTAGTCGTGCACTCTTGTTAGAGTGGTCGTTGTTGCTGATGATGTAGGTAAATCTATTATGAATGTTGTTAGGGCGTTTGCTATTATCCTCCATTTGGCTCGGTTTGTCCCAAAACTTCTGTCCAGTCAAATACGAAGCCGCGTTTTCAATAGTTTATGAAATGTGTAGTTACTTTTATTAAATAAGTAAGCACATAATGCTATCCAAAACAACTGTACGACATTCTGTTTTCCATGTCAAATTGACAATATTCTATTTCAGGAAAAGGATGTGTTCTCCAACTTAACTAGATCGTAATTTATGCTATAGACTTTATAACATGGAAATTATTTTAAGAAGTTAGCATTTTATGTTATGGATGATTTTCTCTAGATTGTATTCAAACTGAGTAACTCCTAAAAAACTATCATTATGAATTTCAACGATTTGCTTATGTGACAGCTGAGTCTACTGTCATTGTTAAACTACTTTGTACTATTATTTCTTCTGTGGTTAAACTATAATTGAAAAACAAACTTACCTAAAGGTTTAAACTACAATTTGCAGAGCTGTATGGAACAATATTGTTATTTTTAAGAAGTATTTTCCTGCTCTGCGCTGCGCTACCATTTTACGGTTAAATTAATATTTTTCTCTTGTGAACTTAAGCTCGTAGAGAAGCTAGTTAATTATATGAAACCTGCGCGAAACACTCGTTACTCTCCATATTAACAACCGACGTACGTTGTACGTGTACATACTGTATGTTCGTAGTAGTCACCAATATGTTAATGAGCAACCCTCTAGATATGAACAGATCACTTCAGATTGATTGGGACAAAATGCATTTGTTCTGTGGAATAAAACAAAATGGTACTTCAAGTTCAAAGCGGCACACAGACGTAGAAGGTTGACAAGCGATCTAACTTTATCAGTATTTTGCATTAATTTTCTTCATCTAATTTTTTTTTTAGTAAAATAACCGTAGTACATATGCCTGCCGATGAAATCTTGGCCACCATGCAAGAACGGTGGTTTAAAAGGTTTTAAATTAAACTGAGTGATAAAAAGGTTTAATTGAGGGGAAAGACACCCTAACGTAACGTAAACCCTTCGTTAAACAGCAATCTGTGTACAATCACGGGAGGTAGGGTTATACTTAAGAATTACGAAATCCTTTAATAACACAATAACACAAAATTATTTTCATTTTCATAAAAATTCTTCAATCTTCAAATGTCGCAAAAATAAAGACTTCCAATAGCAGAAACAATTCGTTTTTTCCCAACAAATTGTGGATACAATGTAATAATAAATGAAAAGAGTTCAAAGATCTGCGTAATTCTCCCACGATGAATGTGCCATTGTGCTTGACGAAGAATGCAAAGCGATATTTAACAAATTTGCCACCCACTATTCAACGGAAGGGGTGTTAACGGTACCCCTCAGGCTTAATGAAGACAAATGTTTGATCTGATTGAGTCATTATCACCCCAATCTTGAGGGTTTCGAGAGCTGTTACATGTCGAGGACAGGTGTAAGAATAAAATTGTTTTACGGATAAAAATATTATCAGTAAAGATTGTCGGTGTCTCTGGGTATACATGTTTGTGGTCGGTGTAATGACTCATGTTTTATTGGATAAAAAGGACGCCATTAAAATTTTCTGGGTTCGCCAATTTTAAGTATGAATTATATGAATTTCAAGATTAGAAGATAACATACGTGCAAAAATCTATGTTGATTTTAATTATTTCCAAAGGAAGATACCTACCTGACAAGTTTTCTAAAGTTGAGTAATGAATACTGTTATGCATAGGTACTGTTATAATTTGAATGTAAACAATAGTACTTGAACAGTACTCGTTAGACATCAGGTAGAAAGAAATGATAAAATGTGTAATAACTTTTAAGTCAAATATATTTTTAAATTTTTTAGATCACACTGTTGCAAACTAAAGCGAATGCTGTAAGAAATCGCAACAAACAACAATAATGAAATTAAGTAGTTGATAACAGCAAAGCAAACGAGAAAACATCAAATATTTACCGCTAACTGAAATCTAAGCGGAGTCACGAGGACCAACGTTTGTGTACAAAGCGTTCGGTTTACCCAAGTTATTGTTGATGTGGACTTATTAAAGTACTGTTTGCGCTACTGGTTAGCGGCGCTCTGCGACGTCCAACTACCACAGACACTACAGTCGAGTCTACGACCCTGTATCTTAGTTGGTAGCGACCCTGCTTGTTCGATTCCCGGCCAGGGCAGATATTTATGTGACAGATCAATATTTGTACTCGGGTAATGGGTGTTATTGTGATGTGTTATATGTGTAGTCCATGCCACCCGCGACAGGTAAAAACCTACTGCGGGGGTATGAGTGTGTAAGCGTTAAGCGTAAGCGTTATACTGCAGTCGAGTAAAGACACTGAATCCAGTGTTTCTTCAGAGAGTAATAGAGACGAAGGACCAGAATCATTACAATAATCCACAGGAGCATAAAGCGCAACTCAAACAAAAAAAAAAAAATTCGACCAACCATGGATCATATTTTGTACCTTTAAATCTAATGTTATTTAGTATACTACAAACTACACTAAAAACTAAACTAACCTAACCCGGTGAATCTCTGACAGGCTCGATTTGTTAGTACATGCACCATACGACAATGGTTCACCGTTCATGTACTGACAGTCCATCCTACCAGCAAATGCCCTCAGGATGCCATTGGAACTGGCCAGAATCCTGCGCACCAGGGATGTGCAGAGAAAGTGCAGATAAAGAGAGTCCATACATAAAGTGACATTTTTCTGACCACTGAAAGCGGGACGTGCAATAAAGAAAAGGCCACCGGGCGCCTTCGTGTCAAAGCGGGACGCCTACGAAATTTGTATAAAATAATTACTATTTAAAGCTAAAAAGGCATATACTATGATATCATTTTTAGAATCAACCAATATTTATTTTATTTGTTCCCCCTCACAGCCAAAATTAAACTCGTATTAACAATATAATATATAACCGGATATCTTTATTGTTCAAAATCACTCCCAACTCTTCAAGAGGAGAGACCTGTGCTCAGTAGTGGGCTATTAATGGGTTGAAACCAACCCCAATATCATAATCATAACAACTTTTAAATATTGTTACAGACATAGTACCTAATGTTATTAAAGTTACAGTGAAATACTTATCCGATCACATCAAACTTAACATCAAAGATCTCACTTAATAGGACAATAAATGGGATATTCCCGGAGAGGAAAAAGACGATTGTTCATGCGGTTGTTTCACCGAACGCACAATGGGAAATAAGGGAATGCGCAAAAAGGAATCTGATTGCCAGATAGGATTGTAAGGGAAGAGATTTTTATTTATTTGCTTCGTCTCTGGGATCCCATTGAAATGTTGGCGTGAACCGCGTTCAATTGGTGCGACAATAAATACAATAGAATTTCAAAGAGGTGTTTCACTTTCTGTGAGAGGCTTAATGGTAGATTACACATACAAAGGTGATAAGTGATCAAGTAAGTAAAGGTGGGTGCCTAAATTCTTTCTGTATTATTGTACAGTACATTGTTCAAATTGTTTTGAGGTACATTTTTCTTTGATGAATATTGATAACTACAGTTATCAGTATTCATGAAAGAAAAATTTAATAAAGCTAAATTTAATAATATGCAATCATAATAATAGGCAGTAATTAAATACGATACGTTGATTATTATGCAAGCAGTACACTGTCATTATCGTCAACAATTAAATGCATAGCGTATCTATGTTACTTCATAAGTGGCTGCGGTGCGTACAATATACTATAGTGACCTACGATGTGACCTAGATGTGCGAATTAATTGTATTTACCTACACATATGTACCACCATTGTACCACCACATTTATGCAAAGAAATAATTGATTATAAAAATTAATTATAATTAATTATAAAAAATATGATTAATTATACGGCAGGCAACGCTGCTTCATTACGTAGAGTTATTGACCACCTTAAAGTATCACAAACTCCTAGCAGATTATTTCATGTTTGAGTTATTGAAATAAATAAATAAAACTAACTGTCTAACGACATTTAATGGTGACAAATTTTCATAAACGTAATTTGAAGAAACACTCATAAAATACTACTATGTACCTACTTACGTATTGTAAATTTTCAATTATCTTTCGATCCTACCGCTAACATACGTTTTGATTTTTTCATTAATTTTCGGCATAAGCCAGAGGATAAGTGCTTCCTATAATAAATTCCTATGTATATAGGAGGTATTAAATAAACTATACTCACTTGCTATATCCCTTAAATACTGTAGCATATGACCCCTCTCCGAGGGGCTCCAATTTAATATAAGCTTCTGACTTTCCGAACGGAGAATCACCCTGTTGACAAGGAAATACACATTAAACAAGTTATACGAGCACTGACAACATCTTAATGCTATAGGTACCAGTCAGTATCAAGTAAAATGGAAGAAACAATTTAACTTTACACGAACAAAAATATTGATTTTATTGTTATTAATGATCGTAATAAAAATGAAAACAGAGAAAGAATAAAAGCATACTAAGTCCGTTGTTTCGTTTCTCCCGTTCAGTACAAAACAACACTTTGAATCTCTGTAACATCTAATACCTAAATGGAACACATACATAAATGGAACAATACAACATGGAAAGTATGAAACAAACAAAGTACCTATATACATGTGTTGATAAAAAGGTGCAACTGTAACAAATCTTGGCGAACTTAAAGCATACTTCGCCAAGAGGTAAATGGAGTTCTAGTGTTGTTTCTTATCGGAAAACTGAAGTCAAGTAATGCAAAATGCAAAAGTTAAAATATTGAATGAATTGAAAGTTGGCAACGTTCTAAGTTTAAGGTAAGGCAGTGCTAAATGTATCACTTTAAAAGGCAGTAGTTAATGTATCACTTTAAATAACAATGTATGTACAATGCACCAATAAGAAAAGAGTCACAAGAAACCAAACCGATTATTTTTGGAATATTTTTCATAGAACATCCTAGTTTTCTTTCGAAACATGTCTAAATATTGTATGTTCAATAGGTATCATAACAACGCATGTTTAAATTTAGTTAGATTTAAAGTAGGCATCATGGATACTTTATATGTAATACAACACTGCGTGTAATAATTTCTTGTCTCCATAAAATGAATGACATGTCTTCAGATTTTTCTACTTTAACACAAATAGAGACAGCTACAAATATTCGCGCGGGAAATATTAAGAAATGTCACTGTGCTCTTGTTATCTAGATGTTAGCTATGTCACGCTGTGTATGAGTGTGATTTTTCCATAAAGTTGCCAACGACGAATGGAGTGGAACTCTGTTGGAATCGCTCCGGGATATGGCTTTTCGCGTCGCTTCAAGATTTATGTTCGTTGCAATGCTTTCCGACTGAATGATGCGTTTTACCGCAAAACAGACTACAATCAAGTTACGTGGATTTTATAGCGATTTCTATCGGAATAAGTCTTACAGAATACTGAAAGCATTTCTTTGCAACTATATTGAATTACGTCATTTTGCAGCTGTTTACAGAACCTTATAGCAAGCAATCTTAAACATCTCTATAAAACTATTCACATTCTTTCGTGTGTCATAAATCAATGTCTATGCCGGAATTCACTCTGATCTCTCAAGCGTATAAACTAAATTAAATATTTAGAACAGCAGCAATCTTTAGTATTTAAGTCAAATTCTTTCTATTTGTTACTTCGCAATGTTGTTTCATAACATATACTATTTAAGTTGGTAAATGAATGAATTCGAGTCTATATTTACCAGTCAATAAACGAATGTACTTTAATACAATAGAAGTTATAACTTAATATATAGGTGAAGCATAGAAGTTCCGCATAAACATTCTTCCCTAACTAGAGTCACCTATCGAATAAATAATTTGACAATCGCTGCACCGAGGCAAATATTAATAGGCACATATCGGTGGGAGCATCGAGCGTGAAGAAAGCGAAACGATGTTTTCAGACGCAGAGTGCCGAGTGGCGAATGGCGGTAACTTTACGCCAGTCGCCAGAACAATCGCCGCCGCGGCGATCATAAACTTCGTCTCGGCCGTAATATATGTACTTACTGCTGCTAGGGAGAGTTGCTACACTTGCTACTGCCCTGGTACTAACTAAACGGATTAAATGCAAAAAGTCAAATAGGCCACATCAAATCAGTTAGTTCATTGCAAATCAGGAAGGCTATTCAGGTTTGTAACTTGACAGCGGAGTTTCAAAATTGACGTTCGAGTTCTAGGATCACTTCACTTCGCAAGTGCGTACTAGATGATTAGATAATGACATGTCAATACGATGCAAGTTCGCTTTTGTTTTGTAACTTGACAGCGGAATACACGATGAGTTTCTAAATTGAAGTAAGAGTTCGAGACTCCCTTCACCTCGCAAGTGCGTACCAGATGATTAGAGAATCACATATCAAGATCTCGGACTCGAACTTCAATTTTGAAACTCATCGCGGATTCCGCTGTCAAGTTACAAAAGTGAATAGCCTTGCAGGTCCAAACGTTCAAAGTGACAATTTTAATTTGTAACTTTTAAATTGTGAAAAGCGATTAATCAAAACTTTAAAGTTTGAAAGTACAGAATTTTTAGAATTAAAACGTTTGACCTTTTGCGTGTAATCCTACTATACAATACTGCACAGAATTAAATTGGCTTGAAAATGTAATGAAAATGAATGACATCCAAAGTACTGTTGGAAAAACAAATTCTGAAGAACCGGCATAAAGTGCCGCGTGATTGAGGATCGATTACAAAAAGCTTACTTTGTACGATAACATCACTGAAAACGTCCTACACAATATACCAACTCACCAATGCAACAATAATACCTTCTTTATTCTATTTCTGCTAACTTTTTTAGTACTGTGCAAAACGTATATAAATCACGCACATTTTTACTGTTTTTTTTTTAATTTCTCCTACACACGTCCGTTTCAGACATGCGTTAATATTAAGCGTTAGTTTAAATAAGGAAAAGCTCCAACGTTTTCCCTCTCGAGTGTCAGATGTCGCCCAGCGTGAACTCGTGAAGTTATCCTCAAGACTTCTCGTTGTAAGGCAGGGCACGCGTCGAGAGGTTTTGGCGTTTTGCGGCGAAACAAATTGACGGTTTTATATCGTCATACACGTACGTTCCTTTCCGTTTTCTGCAGGAAATATGTCCGCATTATTACATTAGAGCTGAATATTGAAAAACTTTTATTAGATTGGAAATCGCCAGCTTTGGACTTGTTTTAAAGATTCTTATTTACGAAGACGAGTCAATTTTGATGAGGCTTTACTTCATTAAAATAAAATAAACATATAAAATCAATACTCGAACGATAAACAGTGTGACTAGTTGTCTTTTGTATAAGGGTGGATTGATACCTCAAGGGCATTGAACCGAGGACTGTCACCCGAGAACAATTTACTCATCGGCTACAAGGGCTGGGCAACAAGGTCGATTGTTAAAACACACTATTAAAATATAAACGACACAAGTTTATGAACTTTTACACTTTTGCACCAGTCCAGATATGAATTATTAATATAATTCCCCACCCTACGTGTGGTCCTTTTGCCTTTGTGACAATTCATTAGTACTGTTCTCTTCAAAACGGTTGCTTTACGAGGAGTGATGCAGATGTTTTACTCTTCATTAGCGAGAGAGCCACAGAGTTGAATATCGTAAGGACAGTTGGAGAGCATGGCGTACGCTTAAATGATCTATTTGTCAACGTCAGTGGTACTTGGGGTGTGTCGTATTTATCATCATCATGTGTGGCCTTACAGGAGTTCAGCATGATGTATATTGGGAAAAGTTTTGGTCATACATTTCTCCTATCATCAATATTTGGATAAATTCGATTCCATGTTAGCTTTAACCTAAACGTTTCGTGACAGCCACGAATGACGGAAGCGATGTGAAGTTAACAGAAGTGACGAATTTTACTCTACAATTGGACGTAGTTTAGGAAAAACGTTCCCATCCACACTCATGTTGAAATTGAATTAATACTTAAATATTAATACTTAAGTCTATTACTTAAGTATTAATACTTAATAATACTTCCTTACTTAGTATACTTACGTATTATTAATACTTAAGTATTACTTACTTAAGTATTAATAATATATGAGTATTAATTCAATTTCAACATGAGTGTGGATTGGAACGTTTTTCCTAAACTACGTCCAATTATTGTTCATACTTCATTTCGATGTGCTTTGTGTGAAATAGACAGTTTTTTCTTTCGAAACATGGCGCAAATAATCAAATTCAGTCAAAAAAATAGAACGGGGAAAAGAAAACGTTACAACAAAACGATGACACAGACAGACATACAGATACACAGGCACGTCAAACTTATAACACCACTCTTTTTTCGTCGGGGTTAAAAATACTAAATAAACACAATCACAATTTGTTTTGTACTTGTGTGTTAGCAATCAAAGTTGCAACATAAAAATAATGTAATACAACTGCGCTGTAACAAATAGTCCAAAATTGACCTCACTAAAAAAATATTTCTAACAATCAACTCACCCCAAAGGCACTAAACCGCTTGGTGCGTCGGTTGCTGTGTTCATGCGGGCCGAGGAACGCCTCGGACTTCGGCCTCGGCGGCCGCTTGGGCCTCATGACCACCCGCGCGTCCTCCCTCGCCCCCTCGTCTAGCAGCTTCGAGTCCGAGGACACCGACAACTGCCTCCGCACTCGGTACTCGCCGTTGCCGCCGCCGCCGCCACTCCAATCTGTGGACCAAACAGCTGTTTCAGCTAATGAGTCTTGTAACAACAAATGTGTGCAACTTTATCCTCGTCTTTGTGTGTTGTCTATGGCACCCATGAAACAGGGAATGCTAGTGTGGGATAGTGGGAATCCTATTTATTTATTCTTTGTTCATGTTATCTTAAATCTACGTATTATTGTATAACACAAACTACACGAAAAGAAACAATAACTGACCGACGAAAAGTTCTAACAAAGAAATGCACAGTGCGGCTTTGCTTTACATTTTTTTGCGTTTGTCACCGGTAAATTAAATTCGCCTTATGTAAGGATTATACAGAAAAGTTGTAAATAAATAAATAAATCTGAATAAACTTAATTTACAATATTCGAAAGGATTTAAGTTAAAATAAATCTTTTCTGAATGTTATGCATTAGCTCTAGTTACGGACGCTAACGTATTTGAGTGCTTAGTAAATATTTATATAGAATTAAACAGCAAACTAATTAATAAAGAAAAATCATTGTTAATTGACACTATCACTCAGTATATCATTGCTTTATCGTCTTCAGCATCAAATATATTCGATTAACGCTGCAAAAGGCAAAGTTGACAGTTGGTAATTCTGACACAATTTACATCCCGCTCGGTAAGCAAATTAATTTACGACAAAATAAAAAGCGGCCTTTTATACGAGTAATCCAGGCCTTTAGAAAGGGGCTTATTTTTCTGCCAGCGTCAATATTTCTGCGCTCGAAAATATTGACGAGTGCTTGAAAAAAGGCGTTATTGCGTCAAAGACGCAATATTAAACGCCGTAAACGCAAATCGGATAAATCATCGCAAGACAGCCAAATCGGCTCACAACAAATCGATTATCGAGACCAATCGATCATCCGGAGCCACGTTTTAAAAACGAGAGAACTGGTGGAAAATGTTTTCAATTATTTCAATACATTTAACAATATTTTTAACCGACGAAAAAAAAAGGAGGAGGTTCTCAATTCGACACGTATATTTTTTTTTTTTATGTATGATCACGCAGAAATCGGCACAGGGTGGTCCGATTTGGATGATTCTTTTTTTATTGGATAGGGTTTGTCCTGAAGTTGGTCCCATATTTTTTTGAATATTTTATTCCCACCCTAAAGGTACGAAAATAGGGAATGATTGATTATTCACCCGTTTTTTACCCGGAATTTTTACATGTTAACCCCAATAACTTTGTACTGGATGATCCGATTTCGATGATTCTTTTTTTATTGAATAGTGTGTACCTTGAGGTTACTCTTGTTTAAATTTCGAAACAAAATTTTACCCCTATAGGTACGAAAATAGGGGATGATTGATATTTCATCTACTACATTTTTACCTGGTAACTGAATCTATAATTCATAAAATCAATAATTTATTATTAATTATAAGTATAAGTAAGCAACTAAAAATTAAAAAATAATTACTTTTTAACAAAAAATAAAACCAACGAAAAAAAAACTGAAAAGCAAAAAATAAAATAAACCATTTAGTATTATAAATAAAGATCCGAAATTAACAGTAAATAAATAATTTTGAGGCGGTGCCAAACCAATGAAAAAACAAACGGCGAAAAGATGTGCGCCGCGATGCTGCTGCCGTGTGCATCGCATGCCGCTGCCGCGCTGCCCTCATAATATTATGAATTTTATGTAATTAATTTTGGTTGTTTGTTTGGCACGGTCTCAAAATTATTTATTTACTGTTAATTTCGGATCTTTATTTATAATACTAAATGGTTTATTTTATTTTTTGCTTTTCAGTTTTTTTTTCGTTGGTTTTATTTTTTGTTAAAAAGTAATTATTGTTGCTGAAAATGTTTGTTTTTGTAGCTAAAAATTACTTCTACATTAAACCGTGTACACTGAATTCTGGTTACATTAAAATATGATGCAATTAAAGCGAAATGTAGGTACGCAATTTACGTGATTTGCACATCATTAGTGATGTTCACGTGTTCTGTTTTGGTTCAGATTATGAGAATCGATTAAATAAATTATTATGAGCTTTTAAGTTAAACAGTTACATCCATCAATACAGGTTATTCGTATACCATACAGTTGATTCGTATATCAAATGCAAAACGATAACTGCACCGATGTGAAAAAAGTTACATGCCAAAACACTGTCACGTAACAAAGCAGAAAGGAATAGTGAATACAAATTACAATTTGGCGTGCAGACACCTATCCTATCCCATAAATAATGTAAATGGGTCACGGGGGTTACCGGGCGCGGCCGCCGCCCGATGCCCGATACGACGTCGACATCGGGCGGAAACGACCCCATATAATATGATAATAGCCGCCTCCCAAACTTTTAATACTTTGTTATCCTCTTAGAGCTCAATGAAATACATTTGGGGCTAAAGGCTATATCTCATCTTTGAGTCCAAGCCGGTATTTTCTGCCCGTGCTACACGCACAAACGTAGGTACAAGTTTCGATCCCTTCCTTTGTAGGTCACTAGACTTTATTATGAAAGCAGTGGCACAGCAAAATAAACAGAAATATTAAATATGGTTTAATAATTTATTTAGTAAGTATATTATATCTGAAAATCAGGGGATAAAAAAAAATTTACTTTGTCAATCTGACGTGTGGTAGGGTTTTATCTGCCTGGTTAGCTACCGGGTATTTAAATCAATTCGATTATCTTGACGTATTTCAGTTGCAAAATGTTAAAGTTAAGTTGCGGGTCTATTATTTCATTCTTGAACGTTTATGATTTCCTCTGGTATTGCGGATGTTGATGGGCGATACAGCGCTCTCTTATTCCTAAGTGGTCCATACCACGATGCTAGAGAGCGCTTGGTTTGCTAGTAGCCCAAACGGGTGTCAGAAGATGTTAGGTTTAGATATGGTTTAAAGAACTGAAATCTGGACCAACGGCGACGATTTAACTTTTAAGTTCGGAAACGTTCACATACTTTGCACACGAAAAACCGCCAAATCAACGAGCCCGCATGAAGTTGCTTAACTCTATCCCTTACAATTGACATAAACCGACGGACCATGAGAGCATGCCAGCTATACAAATAAACAAAACATTAATTTATTATTCTGAGGAATTACAACTCGCAAACTGTTTATCTGGGTGTAGTATTAGCGGCATGTGCGCTATTGAGTCATATTGTGGCGTCCGCACACTTTACCGAAACATAAAAGTAGATTAGTGTGCCGATTTTATTTGTGCAGGTGATAGTGATGTAAAGAAAGTAAAGAAACATAATTGGCTATTTGACAGTTATCACGGTAAAATATGAAATGTGTTAAATATGGTTGCATAATGGTTAACAATAATTATACAATACGTTTCTTGCATGAAAATAAATTGTAAATATTTTTACTTTTGAAAAATAGATTTGAGTTTTTTTACCTGTGGATACGAGAACCGAAACGCGGGCGGCCATGATTGAGCATGTTATGACGTCACAATTCAAAAAATAAAGCGTCGTGTACTACTAACTATATCGTGTGCACTGTGCAATTTACTGAGAAAATTAATAAGATATATTTTGATTTCTGCTTTTGAGAGGTTTTGTAAAATGGAGTCAGGCTATACAAAAGCTGACAGTGCGACTTTGCCTCAAGTTGATTCATTTATGGTCGCAAATTTCCTTGCGTGTAACCCTGACTTTTGCTCTACCGAGTTTCGGAATGCAAAAACCTCCTTGTAAGTACTGAAATTAATAAAGTAAAATTTTCCTCAACGTCCCCTTAACGACACCATATTACTAATGATTTTAAATTACTTATAGGTTATGTTTATGAACAATATTAGGTTAGGTTTAATTTGTTTTTTTAGTAAATCAGAGGCTAAGTTGATTTCTTCTAAATACTTACATCAAAGTGGTCCTCACAAAAGAATATTGCTGATTTAACAGATGTTAACTCTGGGTCTCGACGTGCTAATTGTAACCACTGCTTTCGACGTTGAGGGCATTTAGAAACGTGTAGGTATAAACAATTTGTCAGGTTTAATTGTAGTACTTCTACACATAGGCACTGCACACGTCTTGTAGCTTGTTATTTTCACAATTCCAGTGAAAAAGGTGTAAGTTTTTCACTTAAAATATCTTCAGAGTTAGAGCGTAAACTTTTGTTAATTGAAATGTGACGTCACAGCCAGCAAGTGACAGATGGCGGACTATTTTCGCGCGAATTTAAAATTAATGGATTAAAAGTTATTTTTTTCCTACTAAATAACACTTTTATGAAAAAAATAAATATTGTAAGAGGTATAAAATAAAACTACGAAAATTTTAAAATATTTTTCCAAAAATTGTCTAATAGCCAATTTAACCACTAACAGATCCTAACAATGAAACTGCCTTATTTCTGCAGGGGTCTCTGACAGATATAAAAATAACAAAGATGTTGAGCTGGAGTTAAATGCCCATTAGGGGCCATCCATTAATTACGTCACACTAATTTCATGACTTTTTGACCCCTCCCCCCCCTTGTCACAGCTGGTCACATTTGAGAGACCGAAATAAGTTTTATTTCCATTATTTTTTTTAAATATTTACCTATACATACCAATTATTCGATTTTGAAATGTGACGTCACGAAATTTAGGACCCCCTCCCACCCCTTGTCACACAATGTCAAACTTCACGGCCCCCCCCCCCCCCCCTCCCCCCTAACGTGTGACGTAATTTATGGATGGCCCCTTACGACTCACAGTCATAGATTACTAATACTACAGTCATTTTGTAGTTAATTGCAGATCTACGTTATATATGAGCTCTAAGACCATTGTTTAAAGAAACTAGCTTATATCATATTGCAGTGATTGTTAATTCCAGTATTACACTCACGTTACTTTTAACTAGTCAACATACATACCCAAATTACCCAATCATTCATATAAGTCATAAACTTTGAACATCGTATTCGCCATCGCGGTAACACAGTTAACTACACCATAGTAATCCGTGTACACGTATATAAACTGTATTTTATTGTTGCTATTAACATTCGACCCCGACCGAGCATGCTCGCGTCGCATATAATTTTTCATAACACCGAATGAAAATGTTTATGGAGCCTTGAAGCCGTCAGCGCGGGCCGCCTCGTTGAAATATCCCTAATTAAAATGGACAGGCGCAGTCCATCATTCATCCGTCCAAGCATTTTTGTATCGAGTTAGGAGCATCGACCGACCTATATATTTTTAAACTTACAACGTTATTAGAGCGTTCTCTTTATAACACCGCATTGAACTAATTTAGACAGGATGAGTTGCGACGCTATAATGGATTAATTAAAAGTGAAAGGATGTAGAAAGGGAAAAAAGTAAACATTTGTGAAGTTATGAAGCCTAAAGGTTAGCTGTTTACAAATTCCTTTATTATGTCCTTGAGCGACGATAGCCATTTACCATCAGATGTATCGTCAGCCTTTTTCCATAAAAAAATAAACTTAAAAACATTCACTAAGTAATCTTTTAGTCTTTCAAAAATGCCGAAATACAGATTCATGTTTATAAAACGACGGCTTTCAGTTTGTGTAATCCCTACTAAAACAAACAAGACAGACAAAAACAGAATCAAATAATTTCCAAACATCTCTGAAATAGCCCTCGGTTACGGAATTGATACGAATAGTTCACCCTTGTTCAACTTATTTAGCACACTGTACCTGGTGTAATTTATATGTAACAGGCTAACAGGTGACCCACCCTTCTCGCTTCGGGAAGTGCGATCCTTTAGTTCATAAAGAATAATTGCACCCGAAACGCTTGTTACTCGTTTTATCTAACGTTTAAGAATTTTTTCATAGACAGAAAAAATAGACGGTTTTTATTGATATGTTTTATTTCGAAACATTTTACTTTCTAATTATAGAATATGTAAATAAATTTCCTTCATGAGATCAAACCATCGCGTCGTCTCGATTGGACAAATGCAAAGCGTAAAACTTGACCTCTCTAACTTAAAAATTCTACTATGTATCACCAACACAAACTACTGTCGTATATAGGTACCTACTTATAAAGATTTATTCAGTCATTTCGTTCCAAATTATATCGCGTCGAATGCAGTTACCGAAAGTCGAAACGCTTTGGAAATAAGGATGAATTTATGCGACCCACTTGAAACTTTCATGTCATTGTAAGCACTGAAATTTGACTCTCAAACAAGTACTCTTTGTTTCCATCGCAAAATAATTCAGCCTGGTTATAAACTTTAACGGCCAGGTAGGAAAATTGTGGAGTAATTCAGTGGAATTTGAACAGTGGGATTTCTGTGAATCGGGTCAAGACTTCAGCAGAAAATTAGTCCCACATAAAAATATTGTACAGGTACAGTATAGCCGGGTTATTTATTTAACTTTTATTGAAGATACTAAAAAATATCACGGTAATAAGGCATAAACGTTATCATATACAGATGACAGAGTTCACGTGAGAGCGCGCAAAAAGTAAAAAGAACATCCTTGTCTGTGAAAGGTTAAAAATACCTTTTGTACTAGATAATGTTTATGCAATGTTATATTACACCAGATTGCGAGGTTCCTGGTGACTAACTAACGGTTATTAAGTTAGTATTAGTCTACTTTGCAACAATCAGGGAGTGCAATTAGGGAGTTAGTACCTATCATAAATATAGCATTATGATAGTTACACGAAAGATATCCACAAGAACCATTCTCTAAACGATAGGTTTTCGTGATAACACAAAATTATACGAGAAACCTCAGTTCACGAACTAATGCAAAGAAATGTCCGAGTGTTGCTCTCGTCCACCGGCCGCTAGTTTGTATTCATAGTTTTTTGTAAGCTGCCCCTTTGGTAAAGAAACACATTTACATAAGAAGGGAGTCACAACTGCAATGTCCGACTGTTTCAAAAGGAAAATCATTTACATTTGAAGACAAAAAAAAAAGGTGTTTATTTTATATTTTCCTAATTAAATTAAATACCAAGAATTTCTACATCCCTAATCATAACCTAATAAGTACGATGATGTTGAAGCCAACATAAATCTAAGCAGAATTCGAATTGCGAATCAAAAAATCTTTAATATTGAACATCAGAATTACTAACACATTAATCGGCCCAATAAGTACAATAATAAATATATTGCGCTTTACATCAGTCCGAAAAATCAATGGAAATTCCACGAGGCACTCCATACCATGCCAGATTTTCTCAAGTAAGAGTAATGGGGGCAGATAACCATTGCTCTCCCCATTATTTTCTGTTAGGCGCCTAATATAAATGAAGTGTGCTTAATGGATAAGGTTCTGTAATTTACTGAAAATATTTGGCGGCGTTGCGAGAAATTTTCTTCGGAGATTTCGTTCCGAAATTAATTTGAATTCCAGATGTATATAAATGTTGCTAGGAGATTGACTCAAAACCTATTTTAATAATGTTTAATGCTCAGTTTGACGATGATCCTTAAAAATGATTCAAGGTGTCAAGCTACTAGTGTCCAATGATTTTATTATCACAGCGTTAAAACTTAATAAGACAGTTTTACTGCGGTATTAGGTACACGAGTAACACCCGAACTCAGAGTCACTAAGGTTACTTAAATCGCTCCTTTGTACAGAATTTGTATGGTGATTCTTTACTAAGGAGTGATTAAAGTAACCATTAGTGACTCTGAGTCGGGGCGTAAGCTGTCTGTTGTTATCTTTTAGAAAATCTACCTATTAGACCACTAACGGTGACTGACAGGCGCGAAGCCTGAACCAGAAGACATAGAAGCCTGAACCTTTAAACAGAGTGCGTCTTCTGTAAGAAAGGATATTTTTATTCTATCCTCTAAACTCAAACAATTTTGTTATTCGAAATCGGGTTTAACAAACACTTTTTGAAAGTCAAGCTATCTGTTAAAATCACTTGAGTAACACGTGCCAAGTGTTGATAAAAAGCACTGGTAAGTGGCTGTGGTTCTGCGATTGGTTTCATAAATATTTATATAGGCGCGTTTGTTTATCGACGTCGACGGTCGTACTGATGACTTGTCAAACGCGCGGTGTGGAGAGCATCAATGGTCTACGATTATTTGTGTTCATCGTCGAATAGACACGACAATCGTACGAGTATGTTAGAACGCAAATAGGATAATAAACACATACCCACTCATATCCCAGCACTAAGATTCCCTGTGCCGGCGGTGGTACGGTAAACCATCGTTAGTGATCTGGTCAAATTATTGGCACTAAGAAATTCGTCATTATTCAATGAATTCCCTGAAATGAATGTGAATTTCCTGAAAGGCCTTTCACACTGAATTACAAGTGGATCGGTGAAGCAAAACAGGGTTAACATGCATATACTTTAGAGTTCTGCATAATGCTTTTAAAGGTTTGTGAAACCTGTCTCTGTCTACGTTTGCCATCTTATTGGACGATACCCTAAGAAACCTGACCAATTTATGTGAGTTGTAAGAGTTTCATCAGGTTACGTGCCCGATAAACGTTCAAAAAATAATCCATTCTTGCACGGTGAGCATGACGGCAAGTATCCTAAAATTCAATCAAGCGAGGAAATGAGATGGCATGGCAGTCCGGAGGACGAACTCAACGAAATTATAGAGGTCCCCGAAGGTTCATCTAATAAAAATAAAGGTAGCATTGTACTGAACGAAATATAATGATGTGAAAGTTGGTAAATGTTATCTGAACAACATCATAAAAATGGGACCAACCATATCCTGTTACAAAGTAAACTCACTGTTATATGATAGAACTTAATTTGAAATAATCTAAGATAAAAAAAAGCTAATAGTTTATAGGTGTGTACCTACCTGCTAAATGATTACCTACCACAAAATAACACAGTGAATGACAAACTTCGTTTAGAGCAAAATGAAGCTTAACTTTTAAATAAGTTGGCTCAGCATAGCAGATCCGCTTTCCCTCGAATGGCTCAGAATGATATTAGTGTGCTCGCAGCAGGAGTTAGCGCTAATAAGGCGAGACAGGAGAGTTGGGAAGCTGAATAGCCAATTTTGTAACAATGATCACTTTTAAAAATATTGCAAATTTCTTCTTCTTCTTTGCAAATTATTAAGGTAAAAGTTTTACCTTAATAACTATATAATAAACTAAGTTTTACCGTAAAACTTAACACTAACATTGGGTCATTTATTCATAGAATGGTGATTTGTCAACTCGTAGAATGGTTACCGCTAATACGTCACTCTCGCGGTCAACCGTGCGTGCCATCACGTAAATCACAAATGTTAATGTTAATGCAGCGTACATACGCGCGTGATGGAGGTTACATTCACATGCAATATAGTACGAAAACGTGGTCACGCATCAATGTATCTGGCGTAGCGATTAACTCAATTATGCCCCGGTGTGACGCTACATCCCAGCGGCACTCAACCTTCATTACTCGCGTTTGTCGTGTGGTTTATTTACCCTTACTGCTGTGACTTCCTGGAAGTTTGTCAAAGAGCAAAGGTTGAATTCACGTGTCATAGTTGCGAAGTAAAACAACCATGCATTCTTTAGAGATGTTTGAAAACGGGCTAGTTCTCAAATTAGGGAAAATATATTCGACTGATCAATGACCAAAATCATCATACACCGGTGTATGTAACATTCACAAAATTGATTCGTTTATTTTCATTTCGACGTTTCGGATATGCACATTATTATGTTAATATTGTGATCATAAAAAGTTTAATTAAACTAGCTATCAATTACTTTCATCGACGCCCGAATTTGCAAATTAGTCTAAGTTATCGATTAAAAAAATATACGTGTCGAATTGAGAACCTCCTCCTCTTTTTTCGTCGGTTAAAAAATAAGCAAGTTTTAAAACTACATAAATGTATTATTAAAAATATAATACTAGTACACATGTTTAAGGCGCTACCGCACCCGTTTGGTTGATTTTCTTTGCTATATATCTCGTAAAGTTTATACGCTATTAGTGTAATACTTAGGTATATGTTTCTTGACTATTTACTTTAAATCTGCTCGAAAATGAAAACACGATAACGTGAAATTTTCTCGATAGAAAAAAATCATAAAGTAGGCTCTAATTATTTACATTATAGCTTGCCACCGCGATATTTTAAGTAATTTTTGCACGGAATTCTTTTCAAAGCATAGTACATTATCACATCTAAATCTATGTATATTTTTGTGAAAAAACATGAAGCAGTTTTTAAAAACCAAATAAAAACGTTGTTTGGCGCTTACGTCGGTCAGTTTCGAGTGCACGCTCAGTATAGCTGTCTCACAATTTTCATACAAAAACTCATTCCCACACTGTCTTTATGATGTGCGTTCAGTCGACTGCGGTCTTCATGGACGTCGGACGTATGTCTCTCTGCGCTATTTTTTACACGATTTTTAATATAGAATTTGATGTAGCGTATAAAGTTTTTGACATTTGCTTATGATTGTCAAAACGTTAAATGGGGAAAACTAAACAGCACAGAGAAATGGAGTAGTTTTGTTTAATTATTTATATTTTTATTATTTGTATTTAAATTAAAATGTTTGATGATATGTAAGAGAATGAATAAATAAATTACTGTTCAGTTGCGTAATACATTATCTATATATATAAAAGCAAAAGGAGACTCGCCGCTTTTTATTCGGTTCGGTTTCTTACATAAAAATGTAAGAAAATGAAAATGTAAAAATGAAATTTTTAAAGGAGATTGCCAGGAAGACGTCAGCTAAGAACGGATTTTTCGAAATTCATCTCCTAAGGGGTAAAAATAGGGGTTGGAAGTCACTTTCATACAAACCAACTTCGTCAGTTTTAGAGTAATTGTTGTTGAACAACAGTTTGATTCCACTAATTACACTTACTAATTACACTTACTGAGAGTAGGTTAACAGCTATATCTGGAACATAGAGGACATTTCGAACTTCTATTTTATTATAACCGCAGTTTACATTAATATGTCCCATACTCACAACAGGCAGCGACTTCTTGTCAGCCACAGTAATTTTAGATATAGGAGGAGTCTGAATATCATACAGCCAATCACTCCTATTCGTCATGTGCATTGCTGCACCTGAATTTATATACCAGTCATTGCTCATGCTGTTTTCCGTGAAAGCTGAAAAAGCTGCAATAAAAGTATTAGAATTCTTACACTTTTGACTCTTTGCATCATCTTTAGTACTAGACATTCTCGGAGCTATGCAGTATCGGCTTATTTGTCCATGCTTAGTGCAATTGAAACTAGTAACTAATTAGTTTAAAAAGCCGAGGGTTCTATACTTTTAACCTCCTGGATTAGTTTTGTCTTTATAGCTTCCGCAGTGATGGATATTCCAGAGCTCTCTAAACCCATAATCATTGGCCTATAAGTATCGGGGAGTCCGGCCAACATCAATCTACCAATCCACTCGTCTTCAATCTGAAAGTTGATGCTGCACAGCTTGTTATTTTATTCACGTATTCTTCAATACTATTACCACATCCTTCTAACGTAGTTGTGACCAAGTCTTTCAATAGTCCGACTCTTCTAGTCAGGCCATTGTCGTCAAAGGCTTTCTCAAGATTCATCCATACATCCTTCGCGGTCTCAGCATTTTGAACATGCACTTAGTTCACGGGGTCGAGAAGAAGGATGATTTTTGTACGGGCTTTGACGTCCTTACTTGAATCTGGTTTGGTGCCGTCCGGACGTTCTACGCAATCCCACAAGTTTTCGTGCTGTATATACGTTTTCACACCAAACTTCCATGAAGAGTAATTCGCTCGTCCCGTCAACTTGTTCAATTCGAACGAACACGAAGACATTTTCGGAGATACTTTAACCGGGCCGGCAAATAACTCGGTTACCGGCAAATATTTAACGGAGAAGATATCTATTTGTCACTGAACCTATCCACCTAACCACGCTCTGCTACCATGTAGGAAAATATTATAAAAATATAGGATAGTGAAAAATAAAATACGTCTAAAGTATCTGATGTCTGATATATTCGTCAATTGAATAACGCACTTTAACACAAGTATTAAAACATGCCAGTAAGAACAAACAGTATTGACATAATATTAATCTACCTCAATACCTAACACAGAGAGCTGCGTTCAAGTACCTTAACAGTAATATTTTTTTTTATATATGTTAATTGTTATGAACAAAAGTTAACTTTAACCCATTTTTTTGAAAATCCTGCCTTAAAGGGAAGTCAATACATCTATACTAATATTATAAAGAGGAAAGCTTTGTATTTTTATATTTTTATATTTTTGTATTTTTGTATGTTTGCAACAATAAACTCAAAAACTACTGAACCGATTTTCAAAATTCTTTCACCATTAGAATGCTACTTTATTCAGAAGTAACATAGGCTATATTTATTACTAGAAAAAATTAGGAATCCTTGCTAAAACATCAGTAACGTGAAACAAAGTGTGAAAAAATTTGCTTAAAAATTACTTTCATCGCATACGCTGCGAAAACTATTGACGATAGAACAAAAAAATGTTCTACAATATTAGAGAACATATCAATATCTACAAAAAACCTCGCGATACTATATGTCCAACTATTGTCGTTATGCCACTATAACCACTTTTTACATTTTAAAAGTTAATAAAAAAGATGACCAAAATCAGAGCATGAAAACCATACCTTCGTATTAATCCTTATCCAAATAAATCATTTCATATTCAAAACTGTTTCAGTACCTATAGATAACTTTTTGAATTACTCAAATCGGACATTCCATTCAGAAGATAATACGAATGAAGGAAAACACCGCCGCCGCGGCCGCGCAATGACCAGTATGGCCCCACGCAAAGCAGCTTAGCGTAGGCCTTTTTATACTAAAGGAATAAAATGTAAATAGATGTATGTATGTACAAAAATGTAAATAGAGGAATGTAAAAAAAATAGTTCAAGTAAAAAAATAAACACATTACGAATAAATTACTTGAGTAGGTACATGATAGGTACATAAAACTTAAAAAACAATTTTGATAAAAATGTATAGTATGTTATAAAAAAATAAAAATGGGTTGGCATGTACAAATTTGAAATTTAAAGAAAAAAACACATAAGTAAGTATGTCCTATAAAAAGATAATAAATAAAAACAAATAATAAATAATAACGTTTCACACTCATAGCCCCCACACTAGGATTCCCTGTGTCGTGGGTGCCATGGACAACACACTAGACAAGGACATTCACACCCAGACCGAGAACAGAAATTCAAACTCATCATTCAAATTTCCGCTTCGCTGGGAATCGAACCCAGGCCCCTTGGCGCGGCGATCCGGCATGGTAGCCATTGCGCCACACGGGTCGTCAAAACATAAAATCTATATATAAATTACGTGTCACGTTGTTTGTCCGCGATGGACTCCTAAACTACTTAACCGATTTTAATCAAATTTGCACACTGTGTGCAGTTTGATCCAACTTGAAAGATAGGATAGCTTACATCTCAAAATAAATAAATAAACTTTTGACGTATTCATAACGTTACTGATTAATTATTTACCTTATACATGAACTGTTATAGTGCTCTTCATCTAAATCTGTAGTTAGTGCGCCGTGGTCCGAAATACCCATTATTTCATTATTTATAAGTAATAATGTTCCACTATTGATGTCCACTAAATATTGAAATATTATTAATACTAAATCCCAGTTATAATATCGTAATATTAATAAATACGATAGTCAACTATACTCTTACTAGTTATAAGTAGTTTGTGTTCGATGACATAACGTGCCACAATATACATATTTTGAAACAATACTTCGAATTACTTTAAACTGGTATAATTTCGGAAATAATACAAAATTTTCTTGTGTACACGCCGTACAAGATTAGAAAAAAATATTTTTACACACATTAAAAATGAAACGACGTAATACACTGGCAATAACGTCTCTGGATAAACCACTAATCTGCACTTAAATATACGTAAATGCTATGCACTTTCCCACGGGCACTTGGAACACTGAACATCTTCCCCCCGTTGAAAGCTTTACAAAGTACTAAAACTGATATGTTTCGTTATATATTCACCTTGAAATCCACTTAATGACCAGATGTCATCAAATTTTGATTGCTACTCTTAAATTTCAGGCATTATAAGTATTTCTAATAGAAACAATTTTTTTGAAAAATTATAATAAAATGATAAAAATTTACTACTTTCTGATTTATTTCTTTGTATTCACCCGATTACCTATCTGGATGCCAAATTTTAACTTTCTAGGTCATCTGGAATTGAGTTAGAGTTTTGATCTATAGGTCAGTCAGTGATAGTGAGTGAGTGACGATTTTTGGACGTTAATATCTAAATAACCTTTTGAGATGTGTATATGAAATTTGGAACAAATATGTATTTCGCAAGTTTCAATAAATGAGCAAAAGTAAATGAGCAAAATTTGACAGGTTTATGTTGAATAGTTTTTGAGTTATGAGGTGGTCAAAAGTGGCTCCAAATGGTTCTTGTAATATTACACACGGTGCTGCTCGCCAATTCTGTTAGCTTGAAATTGGCTTTACACGCTACCCCGTGTCTAGATTATTTATTCTCTTCAACATCATCAAACTTTGTACAAAAATTTCTCGTTTCGTTCTACCAAAAATAAGTAATATGTCAGCAACCTTAAAAGCCTACTACGGCTATGTTGATGTTGCCTCTAATATAAGGTATGATATAGTTTTTATAGGGAAACTCTACAGATTTCAATAAAGTCTTAATTGTTCAAAAACGATGTATACGCGCTATGTGTAATGTTACCTCAGACACTAGCTGCAAACCTCTCTTTAGGAAGCTAAAATTAGTGTCATTGACTGGTAGGTATATGCATAAATGAGATTGCACCTTTTTCAGGAAAAGAAAAATAATTGTTATTTTGCAACCAGATACCCTAACCGACTATGTGTACCTTCTCGATCAGCGATACGTTCAAAAAATTCGACTCACGTCATGTGTGTAATGATATAACAATAAAATCCTTGAAAACATTAAAATCTTAACTTTCACTTAATTTAAAAAGAGTTACTTAAATGGTTAACTGACAAATGCTACTATTCAATGAAAGAATTTATATGACGATTTTTAATTATTTTTTTATGGAAATAGCCGGCAAACGAGCTGACAATCCACCTGATAGTAAGTAACTATCGTTGCCTATGGACTTCAGCAACACCAAAGGCATCACTGATGCGTTGCCAGCCAAGAAATAGAGAAGAAAAAGAAAAAAAGAAATTTTTAATAATTATTGTTTTCCCTTGACATTTGAAATTGAAAATTATAATATGATGTAAATAATGTAAACTCACATATATTTTTGTGAAAATCCATATAGTAGTTTTTAAAAACCAAATAAAAAAAAGTTTGGCGCTTATGTTGTTCGCTTCCGAGCGCACGCTCAGTAGGTGCTGTCTGACAATTTTTATGCAAGAAGTCATTACATTAGTCTACTATCCTTGATCCGCAATTGTTTGTTTTTCATCTGTTTGGCACCGCCTCAAAATTATTTATTTACTGTTAATTTAGGATCTTAAATTATAATACTAATTGGTTTATTTTATTTTTCGCTTTTCAGTTTTTTTCGTTGGTTCAATTTTTTTTAAAGTAATTGTTTTATAATTTTTAGATGCAATAAAAATTAATAATAAGTACTACTCCGTAGTTTTTCTGAGCTGTTCTTGTGACCTGAATGACGGACGGAAATCTGAACATAGAAAACAAAAGATGGTGGCCACGCCCACTTTATGCATAAATTCCCATGACGGCCTCCTCTTAAGCTAATGCTACATGAACGTTTCTAAGCCTACTTAATCTATAGTATAGGTACGTTGTTCATTGTTGATTCATCAATGATCACTTGATATAAAAGTACATTCAGCTCTTGATAATCTTGATATTTCGAATCAGGCACCCATTAATGGAATTAATGGCGCCGATTAAGCGAAGTTCACAACCACTCTTTAGGTAAAATATCCCAAGTTAAATCTAGATTATTATTGTGTATTTACTTTTAAAATCTCAATTGAATCAGATGATATGATTCAATGCAACTTTCGGTAATATCCATTGTATAAGGTTTTGGAATAACTGGCAACTCATTGGGTGACATAAGTTTGGTGTTAATATGAAATCAAAGCACATCAAGTTCAAAATATAAACGGGCTAAATATACAAAGTACATATTCCAATTTCCAAATCAACGCGTGTCAAACAATGAAAGAGAATTCGAATTGAACCAAGATTTAAATAGATTCCCTACAAAATTCGACGACAAATTCATAATTGCGTGGAAACATTCTTTTCTAAAAATAGGGGCTTATTGGTCGTTAAAATAGATTTCATAAGATATAAATTTCACTTGTATAATTCGGAGCTTAAGATTCGTGAAATAATTTATGAAATACTTCAAAATTAATGAGGAAAAATCTTTCTTCATTATCTGTCCCATAAAGAAACGAAAGATAGGCAAACTGAAAATAAAGTTATAAACCGATGAAAAGAAAATTCAACTGAGCGGTGTTATTTATAAATGCCGTTACAAATAGAGTAGAAACATAACTTTGTAACGAGTACTGCAAAATAGACTAGTTCCCGGAATCGGGATTGCGGCTTTACTGCAAAAACTGGTTAAATATTATGTATTCCATGGCTTTGCACCGAGCTGTAGAGCTCAATCCTGTCGCGTGAACAACCTTCACAGTTAAACTGAACAGTCGAAAAGTCACCATTGCCGACTTTCATGTGTTTGAGGATAATATTACTGCCACAGTATAAGGGATAATAGAGATAGTGGTGAAAAGGAATAATGATGAAACTTTTTAGTAAACATGTGATTCGGTAGTGATTCAAAACCAAAGGATATTAATTCTAATCTCTGCAAATTCTGCAGAAATTAGAAATACTAGGCGGGGGAACTGCCGTGCCCCCCGATATTTGATTTTCGTATTATTTATAAGTTACAGATTTTTTCAAGAGCTTTATCGGGGTTATAAAGGGTTGATCTAAAAAAAAAATATGTAAACAAACAGGTCGTAAGTAAATAAATACGAAAAAGTCTCCGGAATCTTTACAGTCTACGGCAGATGAGATGACCCTCACTAATTACATTTTAAAGAAGGCTGTCCATTTGGCAGTCCTATTCAAAGTTAGTCAAAACTTGGCTGATTAGTTACTCTACCAACCGACCCATCGCGAAACTGTTTCAAAGAAGAAACAGGGTTGGCAACGTCAGTATCATTAATCGCTTTTCTACTTTGAAATGTTTTGCGAAATATTTTCAAACGTTTTCGACTCAAAGAATATTCGTTAAGTAATAATAATCATTAATGAAAGGAATAACCGACTTGAAAATCTTGCTGAGCTTAATAAAGGTACAAATAAAACATTTAAAAAGCAATTCAATGAGAACCTTCTCTTTTTTTAAGTGTGTTAAAAATAACATTGATTCAATATCCAATTTCAAGATGGTCATTAATATGCAAGAATATTATGTTTTGTACAAACTATTGCATATAATCCGTGGATCGTATCAAATGAAATGTAATCAAAGGCCGACAACACGAAGCTTGTCTGTAGCGATGTTTATTACATTGAAATTAATGAAATTTCATAACTGACGCAAAGCACAATTAGATGTACAAATATTTTCCTGCATTATATTCGTGATTTAGAATTTCATTAAATATTTTGGTTAATTTTGCGTATTTTGTTTTAATTCAATTTACTAAGTAGGGCAAGGGACTTGAGAAAACTGCTTAAGGGCATGTTGGCGACTAACCAAAAGACGAAGTTTCTAATTCTAACCCTCTCAATAGACGACAGTTGACGACCCTCGCGGCCATATACTCGGAACAACTGAGAGTAACTTTTGAACCTTAGGTAATGTGGAACATAATGCTTAGAATTCGAAGACCGTATTCAATCTAGTCAGATAAGTGTAACTAAATATGATCGATGTTCGGTCGATGTTCCGACGATCTGGTCGGAACTGTCGGAACACGATGTTTTAAAGCCTGAAGCGACGACACATGCGACACAGCAGATGGAGTACCTTATGGTAAGCCGTCATCTTTGCGACGTCGCCTATGGACAAGAGCAATACCACAGGCTTCGTCGGCCTGGGTCGGTCTGGGTGTGTGTGTGTTCTTGTCTTTGTGTGTTTTCTAACGTACCCACGACACAGGGAATCCCCCTAAGAGTGTATGACTTAAAGATGAAGAACAACAATTTTATTATCCTTACCATAGTGTGAGTCCTTGTCGTGTGGGATGTTGCCGTTGGGCTCCAGCCGGTCCAGGCACTCTTCCGAGTATCCGTTGTAGGGCAGCTTGCCCCGCGCACCACTGCCACCGTTCTGACGTCCGCGACACTCGCTCTCACCCTCCGACTCGTCTTTCGTGGCTGCAACAATACATACGCCATCATTAATATTGCACTGGCTTCAAAAAATTGGATCTGGAAGCATTAGCGGGTGATGTAAGTCGTACCGGGCAACTAAGATCTAATAACATTTATTAAAATATTGATCATGTCCAGAATCCTATTGCAACATTCCGGCATTCGAACGAAGAACGAACTATTGATTGCGTTCGAATATTGCACGGATTGCACCTCATAAGTGCGCCGCGGCGCCGTGGCGGGTTGGATTGGGATTTGGGAATCACGCCTAGTTCTGGACCTGGTTTTACTGTTGCTTCTTGCTTCACTATAAACTTAGATAACAACAAACTCATCCACCCTAAGGGAGTCGATTCCTCGAAAGCCTCCAACTACGAGTGAACGCAGACGGTGTAATAATTCAAATTGTTGATGAATTACTGCCGAGTTTGTACAAGGCGTTCTATTGACTAAATCTGCCTCACGGCAATGCTGTGGAATCACGGCGGAATTTCATTGACCCACTTGTGAACTTGCGGATGTCGACGTTACATTAGGACGTTAAATTGTTTAAGATTTTCATTACTTCTCTGCTTCCTTTAATCAAAAATTCTGATTTTAATTTAGCAATAAGATTTAATATTTGACTAGCTGCATAAACCATTAACTTCACGAGAAATAGGAACACTGAAAAATGCAAAACGAGTATTTTTTTTCATATTGAAAACAGACTGTATTCCTAAAGTTTAAAGTACCTTAAAATAATATAACATGAGTGCCTGTCAGCAAATTAATTAACGCGCACGGAGGGATTTAACAAGTACACGCTTACAACGCATGTAAAAAAACCCCAATATAATGGTTAATAATTTAACCCTAAATAATTTAACAGGGTTTTTCTTTTTACACGGCAATGCCACGTATTCGAGAGGAATTCAACTAACTAGAAACCCGTTCTGCGGTCAAAATTCGACCGTAAGTGTCAATTCAACTCGAATTGAGATTGACAAAGACAATTCACATTGACATTTTGGATGTAGCCTATACGTGTATGTGTCAAATGCATGGTAGTGTGTTTACTGTTTATTTTTATTAATTTTATATATTTCTAATGCATATCCTACAAAAGATATTAGCTTTCTGCATTCTTCTCCATGCAATCTTTAACTATGCCTTTCATACTCCTCCGTCCGCGTAATCGTCATAAAAAGCGGTATAAAGTTTTTGCTTCACGTATTATTCAATTAATTAGGTTTTCAAAACGAAAGCGGGTTGCGCCCATGTCAATTGAATTCGCATATCAATTATGCGTTTCGAGTTTTATGTGAAACTAACTTCGTTACGAGCTTCCAGTTCCGGCACATGGACGCATCGACGTGTTTCCGATTTGATTAATTGATTTTTGATTTGTTTGTATTCTGAAACGTTACCATAATATTGTTTATTGATGACAAACACAACTCATATAATTGACTGGGATACTTCATTAATGCTATGACGAAAGTTCGTATGATTGATCCATTCAGCGTTAAACGTCTTTTTAAAAATAAACACTAAATAAAAAGTAAATGCAACAACTTAAGCCGGTTTAGGCAGTGATTCCATATACTTACATCTGTTATTTTTTATATATAAATATTTTAAGCAAATAAATGCTGTTATTCTACAATCTACACTCAATTACAAATACTCGTAATGTTTTTTGCATCATCAACAAACTCAACAAGATTTGTCCCAATTTGTTTCCAGCAACGAGAACCTTACAGAAGTACAAAGTGCATAACAACTGAATAAAAGCCTCTACATAAATGTCTCCGAAGGGTATAACTCGTTCTAAATCCAACTATAAACTTACATATAATATTATTAAACCGACAGGCCGCAGGCACTGTTTACATAAGGACAAAGAACTCGTCGTTGTGTTAGCAAAGGGACACATGCCGGAAACTGCAACAGTCTGTGCCGTTTTCGAACTAATATCCACGTTTCACAAACTCACATCCGACGTTTCATAAATGTAAAACGTTTTTCAGAACGACATCCGACAAATCGAATGACACGCTTAGAGAAATCCGAAATTCAATTCGTATGTCGTTAATATAACGTTAAATTCCATGTGAATAAATTCGCTCTTTATTTCATGGAAGAATTGAAAATCAACCATTAACTATAACACGCTAACGTCGCTAACACACTCATACCCCCGCAGTAGGTTATTATCTGTGTAATATTAATTATGAGAGAAATTGGACTTGTAATTGTCTGACAAAATAAATAAATTCAAATCAGAATTAGAAAAATAATAAGGCACATCCCTGCCATATAGAATACGAGTCGTTCCTTATCTTGGGTACATTGTGATAAACTTCAGGAGTAACAAGGAAACTTTCCACTATAATAGTTCGTTATAAATTCAATTCAATGCTAAGAAGATTGCCTAGGACTTAGGCGCAATTCGATGTAGGTACTAATCTCAAATATGCATAGTGTTTATCGGATTAACTGCTTTAGTTCTTATCTTCTCTTTGTATTTACATAGATAATGATTTGCGATACGTAAACTGAACTAGTCGGTTATTGAAAATTATAATATTACGGTCAGGTCATTAATTTTTATTTCACCGTTACCTGCCCGCTACCTCGAAATAAATTAATATTAATACGTTATAATGGGATACAATATAAAGGAAGTAGGAAAAACAAATCAGTCGCCGGTATCACAAAATAAAATCGTATATTTTTAAACCTTCTTCAATAAAAAAGCAATGCATCAAAGTTAGTTCTCCGACTTCTCCGAAGTAAGGGCATTAGATTTGAATGCTAGTTCATATTGCATGCATAAATCAAGTCTGCCAGAAATTCGAACTTTTTCAAACATAATATCAGGTGAAACAAATTACTTCGAATCAGCTTTAGCTGATTCCGGACTTTAACCCGGATAGTTAAATCTCTATCAGTTGAACCAGCTATTCATCAACATTATTACTATAAGAGTGTATTAACTGCACCTTGCCCGCTCATTCATTAAGAGCGTCCGTTGTACCAAGACGAAGGGCCATATGGCGCGCCATCTACCTGCAAACTTGTCCTCGCTTTTTGTCTCTAATTTATTTGAACCTTTGCACCTGTTCAACCGGGAATTGTTCCAAACGCCCCGTATATTAACAGCTTAAGCTTTTAACTGATTTCACTTACTCTGACAATGGCAGTGAGAGATGTGGCCTAAACGTTTTGCACTTCTAAATTGCTTCTGACAGTCACAGAATTAATTAACACGACACAGCGCTGCAGGTAACCGAGGGATAAACCGCAGAGTAATTTCGAACGAATTTGGAGCGTCTCGAAAATTTGGAGCACAATCGCAAACAAATTGCGCTGGCTGCGCGGCTTGCTTTTGTTTCGAACACTCCACAACTCACGTGCAGCTGTCAGTGAGCGACGTCCTGATTTCCAACACTAATTACGTAGACGAAGTAACGCGACAACATAATATTATGCCACGACGCCCGAGTCCCATAATTAAGACGAAGTTCTCAACAGTTACGAATGGCCTGCGATTCCCATGAATTAGCCCTCAACGCCTGTACGCGTCAGCCCCTAACCGCGTATCGTCCATTAGGCCCGATTTACGAGCAGTCGAAAAGATGAGGTCGACCGTGCCCCGCGGAATTCGCCGCGGAAACGAGACCGCCTCGTTAAATTAGTAGCAACCTGTTCACACGAACGATAATTCGCGCAAACACGCCTGAATGCATTGTAAATATCTCGGTGGAACAATGGTGATCGGGTGTTTTCCGGGTTGGATTACGGTGGGATTAGAGTGGGGGCACGTGTTAAGTCGATAAGAGTCGCTGCTATAGTGTTACATTTGTTTGAGGATTAAAGGTTACATAAAAGACTTTTAATCCAAGTTTTCAACTGACTGATGGAAAATAGTTATTTCTAAATTTTGGTTAGTGCTAGTATATCACAATAAAAAGCTCGCCATTCGGTACGCGTTTGCGTGAGTGGAAAACCAAGTATGATTTCGATCTAGGCTAAGATATGGCGTGCTATAAACATAGTATGGATCAAACAAATCTGTCCGACTATTAATATTGCTCGACGATAAGTGGAGTAAAGCTAAGTTGAGTACTACATCAGTTTAGTTCTATCCACATCAAAGTCTGCACTCTATAGCTTAAAGAATTAAACTTGTTCTCAGATTCCATCGCTGAAAATATTGCCATTGTTTCGAAATCAAAACTAAGGTACAGTATTTACCTTGGCACACGATCTCGCGACTTGGCGCTTGTTACTCCGATACAACAGTGGACTTTATGTCGATGACATAAAAACCAATACCACATTTATACGATTGAATTGTACTTTCATAACTTGCTTTCAATGTTGTAAATGAGCCAGTAACATGAACGTGACTCATAACTCTGAAACTACTCGACTAACACCATAACACATAATTCATTGATTTTACTGGCTTATGAAAGAAACTCTTCGCAACGTCATAAATTATTTATCTCAGAACAGAATAGTTTTAAAATAAAAGTAATACTTATAAAATTCATTCCAGTGAATCTTGTCGGTATCTTATTTTTAACTATATTTAGAAACTCGATTCACTAAGTAAGCTTTGAGCTTTTTTTGTATAGATGTGTGTTTAAGGTTTCTATTGATATTATCAAACTATGTTTGATTTATAAATTAACTATACCTAATAACAAGCCAGTGACATCCAATGCTACACCACTAATTACCATCGGGAGTGGTGGGAACGACTGTAATAAACCATTAAACTTAATTATTAATCAGAAATTAAGTAATCAAGGTATTATTGATAATATAATCCCATCAAAAACATGAATGTAAAGTAAAAGCCAATTTAAAAAAAAAGAATTGAGATCTAAATGGGTGCCAAGTTCTGTGTAGAAAAGCCTAAAATTTTAGTCACAAGAACATGTAATTCAAGCTCCACATTTGACTTGGTTAGTTTTCACGTACCTATCTAGGCTATAATATTATATTTGTATAATTATCTTTGTTAAGTCTGTTAGGTTGATGACCTATGTTACTTTTCTTTTGGTTTGTTGGTTGCTAACTAATGAAAACTAGCCAATTCAAATGTAAAGCTTGAATTACATGTTCTTGTGACTAAAATTTTAGGCTTTTCTACACAGAACTTGGCACCCATTTAGATCTCAATTCTTTTTTTTAAAATTGGCTTTTACTTTACATTCATGTTTTTGATGGGATATCATTACTTTTTGTACAGAAATTATTAGTAGGTACTTATTCATAACGTTACTGATTAATTTTGTTACCTTATACATGAACTGTAATAGTGCCCTTCAACTAAATCCGTAGTTAGTCCACCGTGGTCCAAAATACCTATTACTTCATTATTTATAAGTAATGATCTTCTACTATTCATGTCCGCTAAATATTGAAATAATAATTAATACTAAATCCCAGTCTGTTATAATAATAATAAATACGATACGATACGATAGTAGTAATAATAATAATAAATACGATGGTCGAATATACTCTTATTAGTTATAAGTAGTTTGTGTTCGATGAGATAACGTGCCATAATATATTTGGAAACAATACTTCGAATCACTTTAAACTGGTATAATTTCGGAAATAATACAAAATTTAGTGGTGTACATGCCATACAAGATAAGAGAAGAATAATTTTTCACACATTAAAAATGAAACAATGCAATACACTGGAAATAACGGCTACTGACGTCTCACTAATCTGTACGTAAATAATACGTACGTACACTGAACATCTTCCCCCCGTTAGAAGCTTCACAAAGTACTAAAACTGATATGTTTCGATTAAAAAAAATTAAAGGTGGTATTCCACTCTATATATATATTCCACATAATGACCACCTGTCATCAATTTTGATTGCTGTACATAAATTTCAGGCGTTATAAGTAAGTGTTCCTAATAGAATCAATTTTTTGAAAAATTATCATAAAATGATAAAAATTTACTACTTTCAGATTTATTCCTTTGTATTCACCCGACTACCTATCTGCATGCCAAATTTTAACTTTCTAGGTCACCTGGAAGTTGGATATAGTTTTGATCTATAGGTCAGTCAGTGTTAAATTTCTCGATTTTTGGACGTTAATATCTAAATAACCGTTTGAGATGTGTTTATGAAATTTGGAAGACGTATGTATTTCGTAAGTCTTAATAAATGAGCCAAATTTGACAGGTTTATGTTGAATAGTTTTTGAGTTATGAGGTGGTCAAAAGTGGCTCCAAATGGTTCGTGTAATATTACACACGGTGCTGCTCGCCAATTCTGTTAGCTAGAAAATTGGCTTACACGCTACCGCGTGTTTAGATAAGGACTCCCTGCATGATGTCGCCATTTATTTCATACAAAAGATGCCTTGTAGGAAAGATCATTTGTCATGATGGTGTCATGTTGCGGAAACGGGCCGCATGACCGGCGGCGGCCTTGCAACTGCGGCTTCATACCACTTGGCTAACACGAGAACATATGAAACCTATATTGAGAAATGTGCCATACAAATAATAATAATACAAATGTGAATGATATTTGGTACTTGGGATTAAAGAAAAAAAAAAGATGATTTTTTTTTAATATAAAAGATAAGGACTCATCTTCAGTAACTAAATTATAATATTCTGTTTCTATAAAACTTCTGGAAGCGAAGCGAAAGTAATTTATTAGTGTTACATATAAATAAATACACATTACTTATTTAAAACATGACCGCTAGTGGCAAAAAATTTCTTGAGCGTTTCCGTGCTTCCGAGGGCACGTAAAGCCGTCGGTCCCGGTTGTTATCATAAGATAACAGTCGTTAAGCCATGTCGGAGGCCCTCGGGCGGTTTGAAAACTTCCGACACTCGGGTTGGCCACTAACCCCTCCACCAATCCGCACTGGAGCAGCGTGGTGGAGTATGCTCTAGGCCTCCTCAAGAGGAGAGACCCGTGCCCAGTAGTGGGCCATTAATGGGTTGAAGCCAGCCAGCCTTATTTAAAAAGTCTGAGATTATAAATACATAAATATACAAATTATTTACCTTTAAAATCTAAGATTACTTTTCTTCGCGGGCAAATGAATGTATTTTTTAAGTATTACCGCGCAAACGCGAGTTTCAATCGTTGCCAACTTTCAAATGAGAAATGACTGAATATTTAAAAGCTGAATAACTTTCGCAGCTCATTAGTGTTGGTTGGGTAAAGCTACCAAGTTCTTGCAAACGAAGAAACTTAACTTACTTGAAACACTTCAAGTTCAGACTAAGTTAGTGTAGTAAACTTAAATCCACTAATTGCATATAGCAATAGTGCTGAAAACAGTGTACAAAATAATATACAGCAATACTTTTTTATGGATTTATCTCTTGAATCTACAGGTTAGACTTATACCCAAAATAACAAATTCTATACTGGATATATACATATTTTAAAAATATACGTTCAGTACATACTAGATACACACCTACTTAAATATTGCACAGTGGGACAAAATCTTTCGTGTGCGACACAAACTCACACTGGACCGGTTTTAATAAATAAATACCATTTACCATTTTTATTATGTTACAAAAAAGGAGATTATATTGAAACAAATACATTTCCTATCGAATAAAACACGGCTGGCCGGGATTAACGAGCGGCCAAATCTCATTATTCATAGGGTCGGCTCCAATGAATTGCAAAATGAGAAGGGTTTGACATGCGTCACCATGTCATGCCGGCCGCGGCACCGCTCCAGATACGGCCCGGTCACGTGTGTAAGGGGATCGGGGTCCGATGGTGGTGGCCTGTGAATGATTCCATTAGAACTTACCTATCATCGTCACATTTTTTTTTAATGAAAATTGCCGGCTCATGAGCTGACGAAACACCTGATGGTAAGTGCTTATCGTGGCCCATGGATATCAGCGACAGTGAAGGCATCACTGATGCGAAAGAAAGAGGAGGAAAAGATAGAAAGAACAGGCTCTCAAGCCCCCAGCCAGAACACGACGAATCAAGCAAGAGGGTGGTAGCAGCCAGGCGGTCCCCTTTGAAAAATAATAGTAGTAATCCGTCCATCTTTTTTGAGTAAATCTAATGTACCTATATCAAAATTTTGCTACTTGTAATTCTTACTTTGTACAAAGATTTATAAAAACATGCGATGAAAGTTTTAACTTTATCGTTGAAGGAATATCTCATGAATCACAGTTCCTTAAAGCAAAATCAAAAACATTACACGTATTATCGACGACGGCCAGCAATACTGAATGACGCTTGTTATGTCCGATTGCGATCGACTCATAAATCTTATATGACATCATTCGCGCCTGCCTTTGTATGTGACTGAGGTGAATAAAACCCGTTTGGCGTTATCCATCGAGGTTGCACAGACAGACAGGCTTTGTATTCCATAGGATAAATGGCTGGTTCCACCTTCGATGAGAGCGGTGCCATAGTATATGAAATATAAAAATACATAGTAAGTAAGTGAAATGAAACAGGCCCACAACTAAAGTGAAATTATTCAGCCCCCCATGTAGATGTTTAGGAATTCCGAAAATTATTCACGTGATGAATTTGATACACATAAAAACTTAGTTGTCCACTGTATGGCCAGTTTATATACACTTTAAATATACTGTTAAGTATACATGACCAGTGTAAGGAAAGCCGACACTATATTACAGGAATGATTTCGTCCCTTTCATTTTCAAGTTGCTCAGTTGAGAGACGAATAGACAGTTTATCAAGTTCTTTCATGTATTTGAATTCATGGATTTGAAAAATCAATTGCAGACCAAAAGAGATACAAAAGATAACAAGCCACAACTGTTTTAAAGCTTCTTTGGGATTCTCGAAAAGAACTGAATAAAACGAATGGAAAATGCCGAAAGAATTCTTTTCAAATAAAATTCAAGAACCGCTAGATAATTTTGTTAATTCCGGCAACATTTGCACGATAAAGAAAACTATTGATTTAATGAACTTTTATAATCTGTTGTGATTAATTTTAATGAGTCGTAGTATTCGATTGGTTATTGTATAGTTCAAGTCATATATTTCTGCATCATTCTGTAAAAAGATAACACTCCAATGCATATTTAACATGCAATTGGTCTCTGAAACGTAATTTACATACATTTTAATTTTAATTACTTTCAAAATAATACAAGTTGGAGGTTTCTGTGCGTGTGAAAATAAGATCGATGAAATATTTCACACAATAATATAACATTCACCTAGTATACGGTTTTAAATTATGTAACCCATTTCCGTTGGACAGTGCATTAGATCAATTTCAAAAGGAAGACTGATGGCGCCCGCACTCAATGAAATCAAAGTAGAGAGTATCAAAGTATACAGGGTGTCCCGTAAGTAGCGGATCAACCGAAGGTGGCAGATAGCTTGAAGGTTGACCTATCATATGTCAAAAAATTACCTTAGTAAAAGTGTCACCGTTTTCGAGATATTGACCATTCTTTAAAATTTAGAAAATTCGGTTCCTTTACCCTACTTTTTCCTGTTGAGTCCACAAATGAGCAGGTATTTTGATAATTTTTTTTTGCTAGAGCTCTCAGATAGTTGCTTTATAATTATCAGTATGTAATATTGTTGAAATTATTAGGGAACGCTGAGAAAATAGCGTCTACTTTGGATATTTTTGTTTTTGATTTTCTTCGACACAACTTTGATGCGAGGTGGTTGAAAAAAAATGTACTGGGCAAGAATGCCCCAGTATGTTAAAAACTTGTCTGTTAAATGCAGATTTTAAAAAGGTACAATACAGGCTACTGTAATAGGGAAAAATTTCAAGTAAAAGCTATTTCAGTGTCAAAGGGGTGAATTTGAATCAAAAGTTATTTTATTCTTTACTGTTATGTGATGAAGTTTTTCAATGGTGATTGCTTAAAATTACGTTACGTTAAATTAATGCTCTAATAAATAATTAAAATAATGATTATTTTGCGATATTTCAACCTTTTAAAGAAATTTCAAATTACCTCAGTATTACTTGAAAAATATTGTTTATTTCAAAAATAATGCTATTATTCACTATTTTTTTAATACTTGATGATCAGGAAGCCTTGTAAATTATTGCTTTAAGATTATTTTTGTATCATAAAATAAACAAAAATAATTATTTTACTTACATTTTTTCTCATTCTTTGTTTTTTGTTGAATATTCGTACAAAAATAATCTTAAAACAATAATTTACAAGGCTTCCTGATCATCTAGTATTAAAAAAACAGTAAATCATAGCATTATTTTTGAAATAAACAATATTTTTCAAGTAATTGTTAATTTCTTTATTAGGTTGGAATATCGGAAAATAATCATTATTTTCAATATTTATTAGAGCAATAATTTAACGTTACGTAATATTAAGCAAAAACTATTGAAAAACTTCATCCCATAACAGTAAACAATAAAATAACTTTTGATTCAAATTCACCCCTTTAACACAGAAATGTCTTTTACTTGAAAATTTTCCCTATCAAAGTAGCCTGTATTGTACCTTTTTAAAATCTGCATTAAACAGACAAGTTTTTAAAATACCGGGGCATACTTGCCCAGTACATTTTTTTTCAACCACCTCGCATCAAAGTTGTATCGAAGAAAATCAAAAACAAAAATATCCAAAGTTGACGCTATTTTCTCAGCGTTTCCTAATAATTTCAACAAGATTACATACTGATAATTATAAAGCAACTATCTGAGAGCTCTAGGAGAAAAAATATCAAAATATCTGCTTATTTGTGGACTCAACAGGAAAAAGTAGGGTAAAGGAGCCGAATTTTCTAAATTTTAAAAAATGGTTAATATCTCGAAAACGGTGACACTTTTATTTAGATAATTTTTTGACATATGATAGGTCAACCTTCAAGCTATCTGCCACCATCGGTTGATCTGCTACTTACGGGACACCCTGTAGAGTAGGGACGCGAAGGGTTGTGGTCAGCGCCGATACGCAGCTTTCGTCGGCTTATCGATGATCAGAGCCGATCAGAACAATAATAGAACGCACCTAGATAGTAGTTGTTGTCATCTAACTATAAATAAATAATGGTAACAAATATAGGTGTACCAGAATCTGATGGCAAAATGGGGAAATTAAAATTGGAGACAACACACTCCCCAGCGTTGGGGAAACTAGAATAAAACTTCTTGATCCTTGATATTTTTAACAGTGTTAGTTTCATATTAGGCAATATAAATTATGTAGGTATGGCTTATTAACTTCAGGTGAAAATATATAAAAGACAAAGCTACACATTTTTTACATAAGCACATATTTTTTTATATTATAATTAATTATTACAGTGACTAACAATAATTTATGCAGCTATAATTTAAAATTTGCCATCTGTATACTAGTATTTTTTATTCATTTGATGAAGAGAACAAATAGATAATAATAATAAACTGCTCCTCCACCGTTTCAGTTACGTGAACTTGTATGATGTAACTTTTCATTTCATATTCACAAAATTTTTGCTACCTTTAATTTGTTGTAGCAATGTTTTGTAAATTTAATATCATTTGCTAATCTTACTTACATACAAAGAAATCTCAAGTAGATTATTTACTAAGAAAATATAATCACGGAAACTAAGTATCGAAACAAGTTAATCCTACAAGATGGATAATATTAATAATGCAGATTGTCGCTTAAATACAACTTTTTCCTCACTTGTTTTTCATTAAACATTGAAAATAATATTTGTGGCTTGTGATCGTAAAGTTGTTTTCGGCAGTAAATCGAAAATAATCATCATTTGAGAAAAAGAAAAATATTCCATACAACTCTTTTTTTGACTTGACAAGCCGCTTGACAATAGTTAGTTTTAAAAATTTTCATTGCCATATTAAAAACCCATTTTTCTGCTTGTCAAAAATGCCATGAGATGCTGGTACACCTATACACACTCATACCCCCGCAGTAGGTTTTTACTTGAGTTGCGGGTGACACATATAACACATCATAATAAACCCATGACCCGAGTACAACTATTTATCTGTCACATAAATATCTGCCCCGGCCGGGAATCGAACCCGAGACCCCTCGCTTAGCAGGCAGGGTCGTTACTTGTAATCTAGTTGAGGTTACAGGGTCGTCAAATCAACTATAAAAACAAGCAAATTTATTAAGTATTTTGTTTCTCTCAATCTTATGCAAAACGACAAAAATAAAACATAGAGAGCTGAAATAGGTATATTACGTGTTTATGAATACGGACCTTAGGCTACATAAGAGAACTGAGGCGAAAATCGTGCACAAAGCACGGCCAATGGATATTGCTGTAATGATAATAACTACTACTAATTGGTTAATGCTAAGCTATGCGCGGTAATCCGCTATGAGACGCGATTCGTAAACGAACAAATCCGTAGATTAATAAAGATTACCGATAGCTTGCAGATAGCCGGTAAAAGAGGCAATTAGCAAACCACAACGGTTTTAATAACTAGCTAGATAGAGAAAAATATTAACTGTCAAATATCGGCCTTAAAAATATCAAAACAAAACAATTTTAAAAGTTGCTATCGACGATGAAGGTATAGCGGAGTGGGGGCTAGTGTTTTTTTTTCTCGTATTAAAGATACCTCCCATAATCCTAATTCTTCGATTTGTGATGAAAGTCACAAAAATCCTGAATTCTCAATTCAATATAGGGATACTTTGCCTGTTGTCTGTACATGTAATTACATGGGGTTTCGTTTCTTCCTCTAATGTTACTCTAAAATAGTATTTCAAGAATCATTTTATAAAATTTAATAAAATACGAGTAATACCTACTAAATAAAAAGAAAAGAACAACACGATTTTGCAAGTTAATTTAACACAAGTAGGATGTTGTCATCACAATAATTTAGGGCCCATTTTCCCCAAAATACTTGATATGCCAACCTAACTTAAGACTGTATAAATAAGGGACAAAAGAATAATAGACACATTTTGCGTGTAACTTCTTTCTATATAACAAAAGTTATAGCTCTTTAACATGATAAAAGGGCTATAGGATAAAGTGTGTTTCTAACATATTATTCATAGATACTTCAATGTATCTAGGTATAGGTCAAGGTTCCAGACGTGACCTTTAGAAAGACGTAGTGGGTAAAATTATTGATCTCTATTTGGGCTCAGTGTATTTTTGACATCGAGCTGTTCGAAACTTAGGTTAATAATAACGTAATATAATTCATAGTAATCATCATCATAGTAATCTCATGGTTAAAAAAGAAGAATAAAGAATTTAATCAAACCTCTTTAAATATAAGAAGTGAAATGAAACTTGAAGTAATATTAAAAATAATTAATATAAAAGAAACGCACAATGACAATGACGAGGCCAATGTCGCAAACAAGTCTGATTCCACAAACTAAAGCATATAATTCACCGAAATGAATATTCATATCGGTGAATTATTCACAGTGACTTCATTCACAGTGACTTATCCAATACATGTGCGGTTTGAATGAGTGACATCAGACAATGCTCAGTCGTCAAAGGATTCTTACATTCTTGATTTGTTACACTACCACAGACACAAATATAATACAAGTTACATCCGTATTATTAAATGCAAGGAATGCGGAAAATTGCAATCAATTAGTAAGAGTAGATAAAAAAATATACGTGCGATAAAATAGACGTGTCATTTCAATTTTGGTTATATACCTGATAAGGAAAAATGTGCTTATTATGACACATTTTAAAACTGAACACTTTTTGCTATTTAGGAAAGTAAATAACAATGATGAATGATTATTATCAGAATGACTATCAGAAGTCAGTTTTAGCATATTTTACAGACTTACAGTTTTTAATTTTCATCATCAATTACAAGTAGTCTAGTGCACCGCAGTAAACTTCAGTTAAACAAATGAAAAATGTTGATGATGATAACATCGATGATAATCATTGTTGATATCTCCATATACAGGTGATGACCCTAACCGTCCCTAAAATTTCACAATAGCCGAGTTGGTATTAATATAAAATTAATTTAAATAAACAGTCGTCACATCGGACCAACAAATAACTTTTCCGTTACTAAATGATTCAATCATGAGCCACCTGGTTCAGAATAATGCGGAGGAAATGAAGCCTTCGGAGTTAAATAGGACTTCCGGAGTTCAAACAGCTATTCTAACATTTTTCATTAATGTGATATTAATTTTATTCACAAGTTAATTTACGCCACAAGAATGTTGTTTTTGAAGTCGGATGGTTGGAAGAAAAGGCTGTGTTAGCATTAAACTCGCCTATTGTACCTTTTTTGAGTGCAATAAAAGTTATTCATTTCAAAGACTCAATTTAATTAATGTCAGTAATATCTTAATCACAGTGACAAGAAACCTTAATCTCTTACAAGGCAATAGCTTTCTCACGCACTCCTTTTATGTTTCGCCTCCATTCCGTTAACCTTTTCACTAAACAGAAGAACCAATTATAGAAACTAGTACATACAAGAAAACAAATTATTTAATACAACGTCTAGACCCGAGTAAATCAGGTTGGGATATTTCACGGTCATTGCAGGCATTCTTAGTCTCTCTTTCGTCGGCAATAACCCCTAAAACATTCCCTCGCGACGAAAATTATGTTGCGGCCTTGAAATAAAAAACCAGGCACTTGTGTTCTTATTCTTACTGAATTGCTTTATGTCGATCGTTTGAATAATCTGCAAGACGAAAACGTAAAGGGTCTAACCCTGAGGCCGTTTACAATACATATTCCTCCGCCTGTAAAAACCGCAGAATACGACCTGCTCGAAATCCTATTTGTTAGGTAAATATGACAATTTAATGGATGTTGATATCTCAACATTACGTATAATTTAATTTCCCTTCCTTGTAGTAATGAAAGGTATGGGCTTTAAATACACAAATTGGAAAGTGACGTATAAGTCTATTGATTGCGTCAATATGAGTGCCAATTACATGAAGTAACCCATTTACTAAGGCCCGAACTGCTGAAATCGCAGCGAAAAGGTAAACTAAATATGCCGGGTGTGATATAAGTTTGAGTGGGTTATCTACTCGAAATTCGTTCTATTTAAGTTATATTCGTAGTGTATTACAGGTTATGTCAACATCTGAGGGTAGAGTAAATAGGTCAAACCTAAATATATTTTTAGTAAAACGTTAAAGCTTCTATCAAATTAACAGCAGATAAAGTTTATAACTTAACTAGCAAAAAAAAACAGTAGTATTAAAATTTCTGTAGAAAATTATAATTATTACTTGTCATGTTTAACAGTCTCTCTTGTTTATTCGTATCTTTAATTCTTACCTTTGTATGACATATAACTGAAAATATCTAATGAGAAACGAAAGGAGTCCTTAAAGGCATGAGCAGGTAAAACTTTAAGAAAATACGACAGTTTGAACAAATTATAAAATCATCGTGTCGCTCATAGTTATCATTTGTTTGAGTCTGAGACCCTTCACCATCTCAATGTCAGGTGATAAGCACTACTGAAAAATTCAGAAAGCTACCATTCCGAGATGGAACACTTAACAATCGTATGACCTCAGCCGGAAATATTCTAACCTGGTTTCAAAATAGGTCGACTTCTCCATTCTTAATCCGGTTCTATATTTATATAGTTGTCAGCCTCTCGTCACGTTTTAAGATTACGTCAGTATAAAATGCTATAAGCTATCTGTTTTATTACTAGGACTAAAGGAGTAAAAGGTCACTCACTACGACTATGAGTTTTAATAGCATCATCATTTCGGTTAGATCGTGGATAGTGGCGATAATAGGTCAAGGACGGAACCAAGGAGGCCTTGCATCATTTCTAAAGATTTTTGAAGTGTTTTTAGAAGTTGCTTGGTTTAATAGATAAATAAATATAGAATAGGGACAAAAAGCCCTGGTTTTAAGTGGCATACAACAGCTTTAAATATAATTATCTTACAAAAATTGTAAGTAGATGTGTTCCTGCCCTCTTTGATCCATGTAAATTAAAGCAACTTATTTCGCACCAAGTGTTACAAATGGTCAGTAACTACTAAACATTGGGACAACATGCTCGATTTATACTGCCATACTAATAAAATAGATAGCTTCATACCGCAGCGCTGTGGGAATAACTCAGAGGAAAGTTGGTCCCACAATTTATATAAGAATTGAAGTAAAGTGCCCAGTAGGGTCGTCGTAAAACCTTCAATATTCGACTAGAGACTTCCCCATTTGGAGGTCCCACAGTTATTTCTGTTGCGATAGAGATTCCAAATTTATTCAGGCGAATTTTGTGTAATCCTTAGACAGTACAGTGAACATTCTCTTTGTTGATAATATCCGTTTACACATTATCATATTTGTGACAGACACTAATTACACTGCTTGTTGTTAATTGCTAGTTTATCTTTTACATAATGTTGAGAGCATACAATTTTGTTAAGTGATACTACAAAATCTATTCACTTCACTTCAACGAAACTAAAATTCCGTAACCGTTTTTAGATTTTAACGAAACTCTATCATTGTTATTAACATAATGAGATCATCATCATAAAGGAGAGACAAAAAGGAATCCAGGCTATCAAATGTTAATTGTTCACCGATGCATATGAACTATATTATAGCCAATAAAAAAACTTGGAAATAAACTTTGCAATCGTTTTTAACTTTTCAAGGAATATTTCAGGAATTCAATTACAATCCCACTTGACGCTACAAAACAATTTAGCCTACACAACTCATAACATCTCATTAAAACAAGTACCGATAATCATTCGATACAAAATCGATTCCCTCAAAGGTCAAGTTGCCGTGTTAAAAGTGTTACACTATTACTAGCACACGTCGGTCATTCCCTGATTACATTGCGACAGAGATCGCCTAACTGGGTCAAACTGGGTACTCGTGCTCGGCAACTCGGTGATTTGCGTTTGTTGCGAGGCGTGTGACAGTGTCGCAAATATTGTTAAACACTCCTGATACCGCTGACTCGAGGTAACCGGAGGTCTGTGTACGTAGTATGGGAATACTGATTAGATCTGCCTACAATACTGAACAGAAATTATTGTACCTACACTCGGGTGCAATGAAATCGCACATTTGATTTTTTTCTGCAAAATACAAATTATTTTTTTTTCTGAAAGATACATATATATTTTTTTAATATGGAATTAAAGCTGGTTTCATTACCTATCCAACGATACCATACAAGCCGTTATTACTTTACCCTACGGCCAAGAATTAATGACAACAAAAAAACCCTAAAATTAACTCCCTTAGGTTACCGTAGTTTGCCAGACTAATGCAGGTATAAAAAGGCATGTTTTGAGTAAAATGTCATCAGTTGCATTTCAACGCTCAAACTGAAAGGACGTCCAGTGACTACAGCTGCAATAATTATCGAAGAAAATGGATACTACGCCAGAAAAAGCCGCTCAAGTCGTTGCTCTAATTGAAGCAGGCCAGAACCAGAGTGCTGTAGCTCGACAGCTGAATATCAGTCGATATTCAGTTCGTCGTGTATACCAGCGCTATCGGGAGACTGGTGGCTATGAACGACGAAGAGGATCTGGTCGAGCTAGAGCTACAACTCAGCGCGACAACCGATTTCTCGTAACGACGGCTTTGCGAAATCGTCGCCTGACAACCGTTGATCTTGCACATCATCTCCAAGAGGTGCGTGAAGTGGAAGTCAGTCGGTGGACGGTCAGAAGGAGACTTGCTGAAGGCGGCCTAACAGCGCATAGGCCAGCAAACGGCCCTAAATTGGCGCCAGCTCACCGCCAAGCCCGTCTTCGATTTGCACAGGAACATGTGAACTGGACAGTCGACCAATGGCGAACAGTTCTGTTCTCAGACGAGTCTAGGATGTGTCTCCATGGCAATGATGGACGAGGGCGGGTCTATAGAAGGCCTACAGAGAGATTTGCCCCGTGTTGCATCACGGAACGCGTTGCATATGGCGGTGGTTCGTGTATGTTCTGGGGTGGAATCTCTTTGGAAGCCAAAACTGAGCTTGTCTTCCTCACTGGGGCCAATATAAGGCGTCCAACAAGGGGACTAACTGCTCGGAGGTACGTCGAAGAAGTTCTCCAGGAACATGTCGTACCATTTAGCGGTTTCATTGGAGAGAACTTTCTCTTTATGCATGACAATGCAAGACCCCATACCGCTCAAATTGTAACGCAGTACCTTCAAGAGGTGAATATCAAAACAATGGTGTGGCCAGCTCGGAGTCCGGACCTTAATCCGATCGAACACGTCTGGGACAATTTAAAAAGGAAAATAAGAGACCGAAATATTGCTCCAGCTAATCTCCAGGAGCTGCAAACTGCGCTCAAGGAGGAATGGGACGCTATCCCACAAGACTCTATCAATCACTTGATAGAGTCGATGGGAAACCGGTGTCGAGCGGTAATTCAAGTAAGAGGGGGTAACACTTCGTATTAATAAAGGTATTTTTGTAAGAAAAGGGTGTTTTTTTTTTAAGCCTTCATTTCCCACACAGTTTTGTCAAGGAAACTTCTTTTAATAAAGGATGAATTTGTAATTGGTGTTTTTTTTTGGCAGTAGGATAAAGTAATAACGGCTTGTATGGTATCGTTGGATAGGTAATGAAACCAGCTTTAATTCCATATTAAAAAAATATATATGTATCTTTCAGAAAAAAAAATAATTTGTATTTTGCAGAAAAAAATCAAATGTGCGATTTCATTGCACCCGAGTGTATGTTCCAGCCAGAGTAACTTTAAAATCTATAGGTATAACCATTGCAAATAAACTTTCCTAGTTACATATTTCATTTTGCAATTAGGTAATCTCTATTAGTAATTGCTGGTCGGCTACGCATCGGCCGAAAGTAACCCATAAAAATATTTAGTAACGTTAATTTTATGGCCCAATAAATTGAACTCTCAACACACTGTGCGTAACTTATTGTGTACCCAAAGTACCTTTAAATTACCCTAGCGTATAAATACGATTCAATACATCAATTTGAAGGTTGTGAGCAATACGTACCTACATAAATAACTACGTAATATAGGTACCTTCGCCATTTAATACATATTCGCTTCCTCAATGCGAGATCACTGGATCGACCTTTGTATCGTAACACTAGGGATATCTCGCTCCAATGGCGCGGAAACTTCACGCCTTAAAAGGCACAACAGTAACAACTACATAGGTACATTATTGTATTGTACATAACAAGATCGCGAAGATTTATGAACAGTATTTATAACTCATCTTATTATTATTGTAACAGATAGTTATACGTATACCGTCAATATCTAACATGAAGGTTCAAAGATTATTACATTTTTCATACCATCACCTTAACTTGCACATGCACCGCTAAGAAAGACTTTCTAGTAGTCAATCAAAATTTCCCTAACTTTATCTGCAGCATGAATATTACGATAGCACAATTTTAACAACGAAAGCATAATAATAATGACGTAACGAGGGGCTTACGGTGAATCGCTGGAATGAGCTAACCAATACGGGGGTCATTATCCTCCAGTTTATGCAGGTACTTGAGCTTTAATGTGTTTGAGATTGTCTTGAGGAGAGCTCTCAAGATAACATTGGCTTCACTGCGATTACGTTACCTAATATTTATAATACCTTTTATGGCATCGTTATAAACTGTTTATTACGACTCAGAAACATCTGAAATGTACCTTTACAATTTACATTCATCGTGAATTAATTTATATAATAATTAATATCTAAATAGATAATAGATTAATTAAGAATAAATCTTCAAAAAAGTAATAAAATCAAAACACCATGCCACCACGTCAATAAGGTGTAGCTAAGTAAATACCTACCCGTGGTCATAACAATTATTACAGGGTTCAAGCCATATGAAATAGTCATACATATTAGTAAAGCGAATGCCCATCGTAGCAATGTGTAAACTTCATTAGCGTGTTAGTCATTCATTCGTAGCGTAACATCAAGCAAACACCAATATCAAATTACACATTTTGGCAACAGTCCGCCAAAATCAATGAGTCATTACGGCAGATAAACTCCTTGATAAAAACACATAACCTATCTCATACAATTAATTCGAACTCAATTCTAATCGATCTTCCATAAGCGCGACTTAAGACGCAAAGCTTGCACTAAAATGTATGATAAAGGTAGGTACGAACCAAAACGGTAAATGTTGTAAGACTCGTACTGGTCACATAACCTCAAGCAAATTAATATTAATGTTAACGTGTGACTTGACCGAAACGATGCTAATGCCCTCTCCCGAGGAGCGTCAAGTCAGGGACATTCATTAACCCGTAAAACAATTCAGGGCGCGCAGTCAACGCGATGGGGAAGACTTAACAAACACGCCGGTATGACGAGACGCATGACTCATTGAGAATTGTGTCACAATGTCTGACAAGTCGACTTCAACTGGAGTTGACTGGCAATTGTTGTTACAATGGTACACGCCGCGATCTTAAGTGACCCACGATACTGGCAAAGATATATTAAAAGTGCAATATATTTGTTTTAGTTCAAAACTCAGATTCATCGCGGTAAGTGTAAACTTCAACGTAACTTAACGTCACGCCACCAAAACTTAATTTACTTTCCACATCATGGCTTTACTCTTTACACTGTTCGTTACACTGTTATCCAGTTAGTTACACTGTTCTCAAATCGTGAAAATATCTATTGTGTCAACCTGGACGCTAAATTCATTTTTAAACACACCCCAAAGATGCATAACACATAACCAAACATAAATGTATGCCAACTCTGGAAACAGAGTAATTTTGGCTAGGCAGGCGCTCTCTCCTAACGAGCTAGGGGATCATTAATTTATTGAGCCAAAAAACCCCACGCCGTATCTACATGACCCAATGCAACATACCATGCTCCGTCGGAACGACTAATTAACAATGCAGTACACCAGTGAAATCAGCTCGAGTTCATTCAACCATTCTTTAATTGAGTAGTTACGCCATCGAATTCTGTAAATTAACGTTAAAATGAGCCCATAAAATCGAGGCCTAAGCAACGCGCTGGCTTGTAAGACACTACAAACAAACAAACGTGCAGAAGCTGATTCATACGATAAGTGTGTCAGTGGCGAGATGTTTTTTTACGAGTTTTACATTGCAAACTTCAAATTCAGGAGAAAAATTATACTATCACCGATGATGGTGTAGTGATAGCAAGTACTTATAAAGAATGGGCTCCTTTCAGTTATAGAACATACGGCACCCTACTATACACATTGAATCACAGATGTAAAAATGAAATGTCTCTGGTCAATAATAATAAAAATATATTATAAAAGTTCAATCTAAACAGGACATTTAACCACTATCATTCATATACCGACTTACGACGATAAAACGAACGATCTACAATCTACCTATTATTTACGTAGGGAAAAAGAAAAGCGGAAAATAGATCAATGTCCTTCTCTAAGCTAAACCACACGGTGCGCTTTTATGATAATCTTGCGTCTTCCTCTAACGCATGCCTGAAACCATTAATTTATAATTAATTAATACTTTTATCACATCTGCAATTAGATTTAGTGAAATGACGTATCATCAATAAATATAATATGACAATGACAGTATTTGGTCATCACTTGACGTGTTCAGTAATAAGACGTAAGAAATTATAAGATTTTAAGACATTTTTCGAGACATTTTTCGAGATTTCCTAGTACCTGTAGTTTCACGAAAATTTTGATAACTAAATACCTATCTAAATTACAATTTACAACAAATTATTTAAGAAGGCTACACTCTCACTGATAGAAATTTAGCGTAAAATAAAAAGCATTGCTTATTGATTTCATCTTAATTATAGTTGAGCAGCACGAAATAAATTTATTATGTACTACGGCTTTCGCGATATTACATAATAGTTACTTCTTGAAGTGGAGCCAACAAATTCACGCTGCTGGGTTTTCAGTTACCATAATTATATTGAACGTTAGACTTTGTATAGAACAAAATGATTTCAAGAGTTCAATTCTTTGCTAATTCTATTACACAGTACTTGACAGTCGGCCAAGCGAATAGGCCACTACACAATAAAACGAGTTCAATGAACCGAATATTGTTAAACGTCTGACTGGCGCGCTATGGTAAATATAATTTTATTGTGGAATAAAATGGAGAATCGAGCAATAAATAATTAGAAGACAGTTCATTGAAGCGCAATGCCAGCTATTAAGTTATGGACGCAATAAATTGTGATAACTATCTCTGCGTCCTGCGGTTATGTCGATTGCCTGTGATGCTGATTATATTATAAATAGAATTCAAGACTGGGAAACAAACAGGTACATTAAATTTATGTTACGAAACATTAACAAAATCCTCATAGATTTTTGTTTAAAAAATGCAGTGGTACATACATAATTACATACCAAGTTTATTAGGTAACAAATGGATACATATATTTATTTTTTAAGTTTGAAGTAGGAAAATCTGTATAAAAGTAATATTACCATTACCAAATCAAAGTCTTCAAAAATCAATCAAAAGTTATCATGCTACATTAAAATTCTTTATTCTCTACAACTTCACGAGAAGAAGTTGTGCCTATGAATAGAATTGAGTTAAGCAGTTAGTGGCGTGGACACGGTAGACAAAGAGACCATCTAATTAGTAGCTGAGTTGAATGAGTTACATAATATTTCTTCATGGGCAAACAACCTTCACCTCGCAAACTATGGCGTTGGTGTAAAATTCTTTCAACATTCACTACATGTGTACAGAAACCCAAACCCACGTACAACTTAAAAACTACATCATCAATCATAACCACTGAAGTAATAGATTCATGAGTATACAGAGATGGAGCGTAGATAAAGTTTAATAATAACGATACTTATCTAACTCATTCTATCACAGAGAAATGCCGGAAAAACATTACATAAACTTAAAAACTTCCCCGTTTGAACTCCGTTGGTAACATTTCCATCTCAATAGTTTCTACAGTCTATCTCTTAACATTCATCAATCTAAGACTGAAACTTGTCATAACGTAAAGATTATGCAAAGTTAGAGTTAACACGACAGCATAGCGCGTAAATAGCAACATCAAGCTAATGGAAGCGTGTTTTAACGTTTCGCTCGCTAGCAGCTTTAGTGCTTATGTCATAAAGTTGCACAAACAATAGGGCACCGTATACCGTATTGGTAAAGTATTTTGATGATATTCAGATAAAATAGATTCGTTATCAACTTAATACTATTATATAATGAAAAATAGGTACGCACGTTGTTTTTACATAAAATATACAAAAAATACTCTGCGATGCGATGAAGGAACACGAATTGAAAAGACATGTTCTATTTGACGGAAAAATGGATTATCGCTCCAGCTTGCGAATAAGAAAACGACATTATTATTCAGTTTTAAGTTTGAAAAAAATATCCAACCTTATAAACTTTTTTATGAGACATATTTTTAATTCAAAAATAAAAAATATTTACTGTTACTAATAATATAATAATATATTGAAGTACCTATTTACTTTTAATTCCACTGTCAATGTTTTATCATTTACGAGTAGTATTTCCTCAACGAATACGCCCTCTATTTTGTTTACGAGCACACAAAACCGAGATGTGACCGAGCAACTCATAAGGAAAAAATTACACTACTCGTAGCCGGGTCGGTATCGGATACGGACTGTCACGATGTTATAAATATCATATTATGTACTTGGAAATTATTTAAAACAACACCGAATATCTAGAGTGCTACATATTACATTTAGAATAGTGTAATGTAATGTGTCAAAATAAGATCTTCAAACTTATTTAATACGAGTAACCGCCCTCGCTTTGCTTCGGTTTTCTAATTTTTTTACACCTTGGGATACATTATTGGAGTTTTATTAAGGATCCCTATTTTTTTTTGAAAATATAATATAACCTATGTCACCCGGGGATAGTATAGCTTCCCAACAGTGAAAGAATTTTTCAAATCGGTTCAGTAATTTCGAAGCCTATTCAATGCAAACAAACAATCAAATCTTTCCTCTTTATAATATTAGTAGAGATTTTCGAGAAACTAATTAAAAGGCGAAATTAGTAATGATTTACTTGAATACAATTAATATAATACGATTATTATATTTAAAAACATTGTATATTTATTCCTAAGCGTCTATTAATATCTGACGAAAGGCTACACACAATTTCCCAATGACTGAGATGTATTATCTGTGCTGTCAATCTTAACTATAACCAGTTAAAAATTGAAACGGAATTCGGAGGCCCGAGCCCTCCTAGAGACGCTGACGTAATACAGTTGAGCAACAAACAATTGAGGCAATAAATACAAAACATTGTAAAGTGGGCGAGAATCACTGTCAACGTACCATTAGGGACGACACATTAGTTGAATTGAGATTCACTGTCATGTCAACGCACTGTTGGGGCCTGCATGTTTTGAATTGAGTAACCTACTGCAAGTAGGGAAGCGTGTGAATAAGTTGATGTTTAACTTTAGTACCTATTAGCTATTAGGTAATACGATATTTAAATAGACATTTCAGAGTGTCAGTTGTATTTTGTTTGGAAAAACATAACTATATTCTGAATTTCTAATACTCAGGTGTTTTCATTAACATTTTCAATATCTACACATACAATAAGTCAGCCTCCTGTTTCATGCTTCGCTAAGTTCCGTCACTTTTGTCATTTTACTTTATTGGATTTGGACAAAATTATTCAATTACACACAAAAAACAAAAGCAAATACCTACCATAAAATAGTTTCAAACAAAAGATTTTCGAAATTGCTTTCTTACATTCATTGGCCCTACCAAAGCACACTCCACCACAGCTGTGAAACAGAAAATCAACAAGCACATCAGCTGAAGCGAAGCACCAAGAAATCGTGGAATACTAAAAAGCACCTCACACCCGTATTTGTATAGGTGTTAGACAATGGCGTCGGATCGACAAAAGGCGGTACCAGACTGGCGCGATGTGGGGAAACAATACGCCGTTCCCGGCCGGTCGAGTGACTCAACGAGCCCGCATATTGTATTATAAAACATGAAAAATAATAGGTTGGGGGCGTAGGAAATGTCTTTCTATTTAACTCCGTTGTTTTAGAACCGGCCCGCTCAAGCAGATAGTAAAGCAAACACTAAGCAGCGTGTTTGCTATACATACATAGATCTATGTTTTTCAAAACACTGTACTTAATATTTTTCATTGATGTGCTATAGTGTCGTCGTTGCTGTGTTAATTAAATGAAAAGCTAGCTAAATAAACATTCGAACATTCGCCTACACAGGATTCTCTGTGAGAGTGATATGGACGTTCATGCTTCCTATGGACGTTCTCAATAAATACATGACAAACACAAGATCCGAAAACAAATACTTATCTGTCCCATAATTGTCTCAACTGGGAGCAAGCGAAACTACCAAGACCCTTCAAGAGTTTCATAAGTATTGTATAAAGCTTATGGTCCTTGAGCTAGCGACAGATTTTCATGACCAATTTCCTCTCAAGTGAAAACTCGTGAAATACTTCAGAGAGTTGCATTATATAGCATGGTGAACGTCAGCTGCCGCTCCAAGGGTGGGTAGGGTGGCGGCAGCCTTTCAATCATGTAAAAAAAAATATTGTTTTCAGTCATTTCCTCCCGACTGAAAATTTGTTAGATGATAGATAACGTAATTATTTAAAGGTAAAAAAAAGTCAGCTGGCCATACCGTGGTGGATTATACGTCAGCTGGGCACGCGAACATGCAAAAAAAATTTTTTTGTTCAGTGATATCCTCTCACTTGAAAATGCGTCAGATGATACTTTACATGTTATTTTGAGTAAATAAAAACGTCAGCTGGCTGTATGTTGGTGGAAAGGTCGTCAGCTGATGCAGTGAAAGGTGGAGATCGCTTATTTACATTCGTCAGCTGACGGGTTTTCCACCAACTTAGAGCCAGCTGATGTTTTTGTTTATTCAAAATAGCGCGTAAACTATCACCTGACACATTTTCAAGTGAGAGGAAATTACGTAAATAAAGTTATTTTACTTTAGACAATTTATATTTCAATTAAATTAATATTTTTCATAAATTTTAAAATATATTAAAACTTGAAAATATTTCCATAAAATAAATATTCTGAAGTAATTTTAGCAATGAAAAAATATACGTAACATGTGTATGTGGGTATTTGTAGATGTATAGTATTATATTATATCTAATGTAGCTGCTCAAAATAAACGCTTCTTGTACATTCTCAAACAGAATGTAATATGCCCCCACCTTTCAAATTTTCCACTGGTAGAAAGTAGTTGGGCCCCCTCCTTTATTTCGTCCCCTCATCTGTGAATACGCTTTAAAAGCGTATCGAAAAAACTTCCGTGAAATGTTAATGGTCTTTAAAAGCGTATTTCCCTCATCGCGCCACATTTAATGTCACTGTGCGTCATAGTCTGTTTCTATCTTGCTCAAACTTACACAAAATTTAGTGTAAAGAACAAGGAATACAAGTCTATAGATTTCAAGTCTATGGACCATACCCATACCATAGACTATGGATGGGAAGAAGTCGACAATAGATATGACTTCAGGTGGTTTTCTGGAAACCAATTACCGTCATCGATTACTGAAATAACTGTCCAACCAGAAAAAGGTAACATTTTATTTATTCTATTTATATTGATTAAATAACAAATGATATAAATACTTCATTTTTTATCTTTATATAGATGACGATGAAGAAATAGCCACAATGGACAGCTCTGATGACAGTGATAGTGAATCAGAAAAAGAAGAGAGTGGCACGAGTCAAAGTGAATGAATGATTATTTTTGAAACGAAATTTAAAGATGTATAATTAATAAATATCGTTCTATACACTACAGTTTCATTGAAAATAAATAACTGCATTTATATATTATTAAATTTAATTTTTTTATTTATATATTTATCAATTTTTACGTAATTGATTCCTATCCAAAATAGATATGAGAGTATTGATTCGATTAGTACATATAAGAGCGCGTGCACAGAGCCTAAAGTAAAATAATTGTAGTTACGTAATATCCTCTCACTTGAAAATGTGTCAGGTGATAGTTTACGTGCTATTTTGAATAAACAAAAACATCAGCTGGCTCTAAGTTGGTGGAAAACCCGTCAGCTGACGAATGTAAATAAGCGATCTCCACCTTTCACTGCATCAGCTGACGACCTTTCCACCAACATACAGCCAGCTGACGTTTTTATTTACTCAAAATAACATGTATAGTATCATCTGACGCATTTTCAAGTGAGAGGATATCACTGAAAAAAAAAAATTTTTTTGCATGTTCGCGGGCCCAGCTGACGTATAATCCACCACGGTATGGCCAGCTGACTTTTTTTTACCTTTAAATAATTACGTTATCTATCATCTAACAAATTTTCAGCCGGGAGGAAATGACTGAAAACATTTTTTTTTTACATGATTGAAAGGCTGCCGCCCCCCTACCCACCCTTGGAGCGGCAGCTGACGTTCACCATGCTATATAATGCAACTCTCTGAAGTATTTCACGAGTTATTGCTTGAGAGGAAATGACTGACAAAAAATACTATCTGGCTCACGGACTATTATATTTATTATAACAATCATTTTTCATAAACCTGCAACTGGTATGTAATAGGTATCAAATACTTGTGAAATAGAGACAGAATATAAATACTAGACGTGTTTAGTGGGTATAGAGAGCTTAAGCCGTTAAAATCTCAGAGCAACAAACGCCAGAAATAAAAGTAACCCGATAGCCGTAGGTCGAGCAATAATAAACCAGAACGGTATCAAGTGGTTTCAGTGTTTCACCGGTGCACGTTTCATCACAGCTCTGTGAGATCTGTAGACGAACGAGGGTAACCGACATAGCTCACAGAATTAGCCGGCTGAAGTGGCAATGTACTGACCACATAGTTCAAAGGAGCGATACCCGTCCTCGAATGGGTCTCCATTATTACGTATCGGAAAAAATAGCATAGGATAGCTTTACGTCAAGTATGAATATGCTTTTGCATAATGTGCTTAAACATCGAAGACTACCATTAGGTGGGATTGTAATCGTATGTATACATAATAAAATTATAATAGGTAAAACTGTATGACGTGACAATAGTCACACATAGGACATTGGACACAATCGTTACTATTGTAATGTCTCCTTATTTGTTGTTGTAGCTGATGTTATTTGCCTCAAACGCCCTAATTACGTTGAAGTTCTCCGAGAACCCTTAAAAATTCCAATCCACTATTTAACAACAAAAAGTTCAAATAAAACCAGGATTAATTCCATTTCATCGCTCCGAGAAAATGTGGTTTTGCACCATTAAAACGACGTTCATGATCGATTACTGAAGTAACCTTCACCTCTTCTTTATCCACACAGGATTCTTTCAACGTTCAAGATATTTTGTGAATGATCCATTGTTAACGTTTTCACCGAGTAAAGTCGAACCAATAAGTACGTAAAATTGTTACATATTGTTGAAAGGTTACAATATACGTTTAAGTGAATATTTCGCTTCTGTTATAGTCTCTTACACCAACTCGTAAATATATTTTAGATACATATATGTAATTCATATTTTGATACTCCTGTATCTGTATATATTATAATGACATGAACACTACCAGTAGCTTCCAAGGTCGCCTGGAATACAATACCTAGTACTTAATGGCTGAAAAAAATTAAATGCCCATTCCTACAAAGAACATTTTCGTCAATCTTGAGTTCATGACTGATAAACACTTTTATTTTAAGACAAACGTTTAGATATAAATAGAGTTGAAACTTATAATTCATGTTACGCAATAAAATGTAAATCTGTGAAAATAAAATCACCTAGGCCCGTAATATCAATAGCAGTTTAATCTATGATTCTGAGTTTAAACTGTCTTTGTTGAACCAACAACGACAGTTTAAAATCAGAATCATAGATTAAACTGCTATTGATATTACGGGCCCTAGTCATCAAAAGTTAAGAGTAAACAGCGTCGCAACTCGCAAGCCAACAAGGATACGTCAGTACTAATAACATCATTATTCTATGATACACAGGGTAAATAGGACGGCCACTATCGTCGCCCTGCTCGCCCTTGCGGATGTCAGCTATCAATCAACTGGAGTGAGATATTGGGCCCCCGTGGCGTCAGTGCCGTAGCCGGAACATCCAAATTCAGTACCACCATTATACCATTACAACACAATACATTACAAGAGATTAAGCAATAACTTTTCGATCTTTTGTTTGTATTCCAATGGACATTTCTTTTGTAAAATAGCACTTATAATTTTGACATCTAAGGATATAAAAGAACAAGTCGAAACAAGTATTATACTCTTCGTAATTTCGACATGTTATGACTTTACTTAAAAGTTTGCTTAGCATGTTGTGGCCGCTAGGCTGCGTTCACACCAAACGTATAGTCTGTTCTGCTCTATCTATTGTCAAGTAATATCTAACCAAGTTTTCGTTCACAGTGAATTAGTAACACTTTACTAGTAGAAACTTAGCTGAGAACTTGTCGGCCTTTTAGTTTATAAATGCATCGTAAACTTAAAAAGGCCGACTCATTTCTCTACACGAATATGATATTGAACGCCGTCTACCGTTTAGTCCGTAAATTGTGAACAAAAAAGCAGACCTCACGTTTCACAGTGTAGGAAAATGAGAATAAAATTCTGTATGAACTTGGCCTTACAATCCCGTAACACAAGTGATTTTAAAAGCTCCATCGTGCTTTTGTATTAATTAAGACTTGAAGGGTCTCGTCTCGGGGCGTCCCCGGCGGTGTCGGGTCACACTCGCTTCCGGCTCATCACCTACTGGGAAAGTAACACGTGGCGCACGTTCACGTATTGTTTTTCTAATTACCAGTTCTTTGTTATATTATGTATATTGTATAATATTTTGATAAAAAAATATTTCTTTCTTCTTCTTTCTTAACGAGCAACGCATCGATTATGCCTTTGGTGCTAGTGCTACTTTGAAGGAGACACTGACATCTAATCATCAGGTGGCTTGTCTGCTCGTTAATTGGCTATTTGCATAAACTAGTATAAATTTAAAAATAAAAATAAGATTTCTATCAAAAAAGCTATCATGATATACATTTTTGAAATCCTTATGGTGAGCTCTTTAATTTGGTACCCATACTGCATTATTTGATTTATTTTAATTTTTTGATACCTACTTCATACAATGCCATGTTACAGCCACCACATTTGTTTTTTTAGTTCACTTATCTAAGAGCACTTGGGTTTTCAAGATAAATCTAACGAAATCTTAATTATATAAATCCGTTCAGCGGTTTGGAAGATACGAGGTTATAAAGAATATTACATGCATGCATACATACATACATACAAAATACGCGCGAAAGACATAACCCTTCCTGGCAGTCGGCTAAAAATACTATCATAACGAATATGCAAGTTAAAAAACTTTTAACAGCTATTGCTCTGAATGCAGTGAAGTTTTAACTGTCACTTTTACTGCAAGTTTCAAAACTTAATATAAAATTTTAAAACTACCTACTCGCACGGGTGTGAATTAACGAGCCGAACTTAACGTAGAGTGAGAGTATTTAACGAGTAAAATTCCATTACCCAATCAGTATAATAAGAAAAAATTTAAAAAGGGCATGATGTAGCAGATGGTGCACATTGGTCGATCATCATAAAAAGGCAAAATGACATGATGTTGCAGTTTTGTAGAACATAAAAAAGACAGATTAACCGTTTTCGGTTTGGTCGGTAAAGCGTCGGTGATAGAGCTGTAGTTGCGGATACACAATGACATTGGCTGCGGACACTACTTGCCATGTTGCTATATTGGCAGGTTAATTTTACTTTATTTAGCAGTTCCATCAAATTAATTTGCTTCTTTTCATGATGCTTTCGATGCACTGATGTCCGTGAGCCACGAAGACCTCTTACCATCTACTCGGTGGCCCATCTACTCGTTGAACGTTGTCGATTATTTACATAAGTAAAAAACAGACTCATACCACAGAAAAAATAATAGTACTTGTCATACTCATTCTTGTTCATTCATTTTGTGGTCCATAGTTCCTGATATCTACGTAGTATAGTAAAAGAAACGAGTCCCACTCGATACAGCTACCATATAAGGCGATAATCAAGTCTGTTGATGTTCATCTACATCTACGAGTATAACAACTACAACTGACTCACGATTGGAAGGTCACACCGACACTCCCACTCATCTATCAGCCGACTGATGTGCTACTTTTGATAAAAAAAATTTATTTACCGACTGCTTCCGTTAAAAGAGTTTCTTGTTTTTAATTTTATTTCACACAGCCTCCATAACTTGAACGACGACTCACTTACTTAAGATTCAGAGCTATTTTTATTTTAAGTACGCCTTTGAGTTGATTTGCTATTTCGGATACTAAGAAGGCTATACGTAAGCATTAATAACACATTATTTTTAATTTTGGTGGAGACATACATATTTAGGCGTAGTGTAAGAAATGTGTTTAAAATTGTACATAGTTTAAAAAAATTGTGTAAAATTTTGTTTCAGTTATCCACGGATAACACTTCTTAAATATTTACCTTAATATTGCTGTATTAAACAAAAATGGGTTAATAGTGGATTCGTATAAAACAGCACGACTGATAGAGAGAAAATCTAGATGAAGCCAAAACCAAAGAACTAAACACAACCGAGACTCTACATTCGACCGGAACTCTACATTCGACAGGGTCACCATGAGTCATCAACTTGTCGACTACTGCAAAGTGTAATACCTATACACTCTTTAGTCATGAGACGTAAACTATAAATGTATGTTTATCTACCATAATTGCATATTAACTATGAATATTTTATGGAACCTTGGCTATTACATTACAATTTACGATTTTAAATTCAAATATAAATGCGCATATCTTATAATATTTCTCATAATCTTTTGCATGGAGTATCTCTACTTTAGACTTGAAGATAGTTTCTTGAGTGAATTCGCTCTTATGATAGCTATTTTATCATTAGGACTAGGTTAATATTAATATATCACTGTCGCAAAAGATGGACTATTATAACATCGTTATAATATCTACGTTATCTAACTTTGTATTATAACCAGTATCACCACTTTTCGTGGTAGAAGAACACCATGAGGAAACCTAGGCATTGAGTTTTTCATAATCTTCCCTAAGATGTGAACATTTGGCTACTTGGCACGTTATAGCCTTAACCCTCGTGAGGAGACTTGCCTCAGCAATGGAACAGTTATGGGTTGCGATGAAGATATTCACAACTAACCTAACCTAACCAACTTATGTATGTATTAATAGTTTCAGGATTAATTAATCAATACAATCGTGTGAAGTATACGTATATATGCAACCCGTAACAATAACAATGAATCACTTGATGAATAATTGTTTACTAGCATGCCATATTTGTTATGATTTACTGATTAGTGCGAGGGTCGCAGTTCATTTGTTTTTAGACTGAGAACGATAGTGAGAATAGAACAATATACCACAGAAGAAATAATAGTACTTATGAATATACAATATCTCAATGTTAGTTGGTTTTAAGAAAGGGTAATTTGAAACTATAATAAGGCCCGACACGAGATAAAACCGACCTAGGTAGATTCAGGTAATTTACGACAGCGTTTCATTATTATCCCGATCCTTTTCCACACACATGTTATAAGTGCAACTCGAGGACGACAGTCAATCATGATTTCGTTATTTTATGGTTCGGCTCAAAAATAATTCGTTCCAAAAAATCGATCCGTATGTCTGCAATTCATTTTAAACTCTTGAATCCTTTGTGAAATTACAAATTCTACAATATGTATATCCCCACACAAAGGTCGTATTTTCGCTATTAAGTATGAAATTTGTTAACAATAAATTGACTACAGCTCTTATCGGATCGTAGTACGAACCGTCGCACGTCGCGACGACAAAACAAATATTGGCAGGGTTCTAACTGAATCAAATCGTTTAGCTACAAGCTACAAGACCACTACAGATATGCACTCGGTACCTACCAGTGAGTTGTACTAATAAAGATTCACTTTTTATTTTTGTTTACATACTGGCAAAGGGCGATTTTACTGCGTACCGCGCCAAGTACTGCAACGGCCGTAAACAATTGCCGCAACAACCTGTAAACATTATAAACATCCGCAGAACAAAATCCTCTGTGTTGGTAGTAAATATCCATTGTTACGTGTGGCAACACTGGCAACATGCCGTTAAGGAATCTTTGGTATTGCAAAATTACATTATAACACAATACAGGCGCGACTCTACCTAAATACTTCTACGCTTGCGCTCTTAATTAGCGATTTAGGATATTTATGAGAACATAGGTATATATTGTTTTATTTCCTAGGTCCTTGGTCTAGGATGCATTGTTTTATGGGTCGTTGTCTGCGTCGGGATGAATGACATTTGTTTGGCCGACAAAGACAGAACCGACATGACATGAATAAAACTTTGTTCATAAACGGATATGGGATGGGACCATGGACCAACCAAACATAATTGCCGTAAAGTTGGTCGATTCCCGGACACGTCGCGAGAACAATGGACGTGTGTGGTGTTACGTTTTCAGAGCAACCCTAAAGGAAAATTAAAAGATCAAAATCGTGGGAATACGGCATGTGCTCTAGAAGAAAGGGGATCTACTACCTACTTATTCATAAAGTAGTTAATTTATGTATAACTCTTGGTTAGTTTCACAGTGACATCATTTAGACTAGGTACTGTTTAAGTCAAAAAAGCATCGAAATATTCAGAATCGAAAAATATTTCGCAATCCCAAAAAACAATTGTGTGTCTAGGTATTTCATACAGCATTAATTTATTATACTTATGAAAACACTTCTTAAAGTTAGTAAACATTATGGTTTGTATAACTAACGACGCGCCGTTTGGCGAAGGTTTCCATAAACAATTAACGAAAGAAACATCTACTATGTGAACGAAGTTGCGGGTGCTAGTTAGTCAGTAAATAGCTTACATTTATATATCAAGACAAATAGCAGGTCTTTTGTAGTCTTTAGACTTAACCTATTTGTTCTTGTTTAGTTACTAAGTACAGTTATCTGGGAAGATCTAAATATAAAGGTATGATTTTATCATCGCGAACACCTTTAAATTTAAACACTACTTAAGATTTTTGTATTTTATACCGACACCTCATCCGGCAGGGATCATGTCCATGCAATTTGGTCAGGTACAGGTCAATATGAAAGATTTCATTGATCAATCCGATTGCCCAATAAACATGACAACATTTCGGCAACACTTGTCCTGTTGTTGAAGAATTGTTCCCTTCCTGTGCCCTAATCACGATGCTCAATGGGTCGAGAACGTTCAATTAGGGCTGCCAAAATTAAATGGCGCGTGACAGATTACAAATAAATAACAATAAATGTTCTGAGTTTTTTATAGCTTATGAGCTAAAGATTAGAACATTTCGACGCTTACACAGAGCCACTTTTTTAAAAAAAAATTGGCATTGTATGAAGCCAATTTTTTCTTTAAAAAAGTCCTTCAAGATGTAACTTGAACAAAATTGCTGATAACTATGTTAGCGATGCAAAGTATTGATTTTAGTAATAGAAATATGTTTAATTTCATTAATTTCATTAGTTTCATTGATTAATATAATTCAAACTTTTTTTAACATGTCAGTTCTGACAGCCCTGATTGCAGCAGTGGTGTGAGTGACTGATAAGGGTCATGGAGCGAGGCCGATTGCTCAGTGGTTCATAATCGATGACTCACCATGTCAGGACATACAAAATTTGATAAGTAGGTAGGTACACAATTTCCTCTAGGAAGCAAAGTGTATTTACAATGAAGTTAGTAATGAAACAGTAATAATAAAATTCGTTGTCGCTATTTACTTTCCTAATTTAAATAAAGCAACTTATAATAAAATCGAACTTCACATTGAGGAAGTTCATTTGATTATACATTGTTAGTATTGAATGCGTCTACTTAGTTACCGCGTCTTCAGTTGACCAACTAAATATAGAAATTGATTACTCTGTAATTAATAGATAATTGTAATCCTTAAATACTTATTTGCCTAACTGTCGTTCTAGTTTGTTCCCACTACAAGCTATAAGGTTGGAACCTTAAGCAAAAAACATCGATATTAGAAATGCATAAGCTGCTCAACAAAATTAGCACAAATATTGTGTGTACTATTTTTAAATTTTACGCTGACATTAGTCTATTCTTGGCAGATGTTGTGATTACCGTGGGCGCAGCTATTTCCGGATGGAAAAACGTGTTTACCCAAGTAATGAACTTCACAAAAACATTATTCGGTCATAATACGTTGGATTATTTTTATCTACACATATTTATAAAAAAACATAAATAATTTTGAGCATGAGTATAGAGCATTATGATAAAAAAATTAAATAACTACATAACTGGCAACTGACGAAGACAAATTAAGAGCCTTATAAAAATAAGTAACAATGTTTTCTTGCGAAAATGATTTGTAAACATAACAATTTATGTTTCTCTAAGCAAAGAGAGGGAGTTACTAATGTTTGAAATAAAAAATTCTAAATGTAAATTCTTGGTTAAGAAACGTGTTACCTTTTATCTCTTAACATACATTTTCGCACCTCAATTTATTCTCATTCTAAATTCAATGTGTGAGATGCAAGAACATAAACGCATAGTCCTGATTTATCGTAATTCCCTTGTAGAAAATAAGCGTGTTTGTGCCATATTGTATGAAAACTGAGCTCCTTCCCGGTGAGTCCATTAGCATCATTATTCATCGCCTCGCAATGTAATAGGAGAAGCGTTACATTTGCATGATATGTTTTAACGTAAAAAAGTTTCTGATTATAGTTAAAAATGTTACTGCTAACATTGTTTCTAAAAATAACAGATCTATTGTAATTTTGTATCACTTATATATTTAAAGTTTATTTATACAATTGTACAATACTACACTATAAAATCTTATGACATCAGCAATTCTTAACATGAAACTAGGTTGCTAAAGTGCTGAAACTATAGAGACACCCGTTACTAATGATGTAATAGAAGAACGGACTTTAAGTAAAAAATAACCATAGTCAAATTAACCATACTACAAATGTATAACGTCAGCAAACCGAGCATAAAACGTTTTGTAAAGCCGTGACGTCATTTCCTAATTAACAGAGAAGTAAAAAACTTGTGGATTCATTAACTGCATTAAAGATTATGTCGACAAGGAAAAAATAAAGGTTTATTCAAAAGACGGACGGAAACTCGGAAGTAAGCGCGCAGTAGCACTGTGGCAGACGATTTCTTTGAAAATATAAAACCGTGCCTGCAACTGTCAGTTTGTGGCAACAAAGGAGATCTTGGGTTAAAAAATACAAGAAAATGAAAGTGCAACTTGCTAACCATTTAAAAGCTTATTCTCATGTCTAAGCAACTCTTGAAAAGAATTATGAGAAAAATGCATCCTCTTCACAATATAGAGATAATTCGTCAGATGGTTCTGCTTCCCCCTCAATAAATGAAATCAATTTGATCATTGTAAAACTCTTAAAATATAAAATTCTGGGAAACGAAAAATAAAAAAGTTGGTAGTTTATTTTTCGCTCTCGAGTAGACGTGAAATCGTAACAAAAATCTTGGAAGGTAAATATCATCACCAATCAACCAGCAATCGTCAGGAATGGCTTTAAATACGAGTATAATTATTGCCATCAGACAGGTTTGCGGCTGTAATAGCAGTGTTTCGTTTAATATTAACTCATGATTCGTCCACGGTCACATTTCATCAGGATTCAGGACACTAACTTTCTCTTTCCCTTTTTAGAAAATTCTACAAATTTAAATGGCTAATCAATAAACCTTAAATTTGTCTCTCGAGTCTATATTGTGTCGGGTCATTTGACTCAATTGCCGATTCTACTCACCGTTCTGTTTATTTAGCTGCCCTCGTCATCCTCCCTCGCTTGCCCTTTCCGGCCTCAATCAATGAAGCCGTTTTCCTCAAAGGGCCATTTCCCTCTTAGGAGATTTAAACACGTTGTTTTATAAACGCCCCATTACTGATACTCAAAACTACCGTTACTGTTAACTACAGTATTTGTTCTGATGTTCTGTTTATTTACCTGAGCCAGGAATAATCGCTATTGTTATTGGGTAGTAATGTTACATTTATAATGCTGCATTTTTATATTTATAATATACATTTATAATTTTATATATTTCCTTTCTTTCACTTTAACGTTAGAACAATCAAGTAGTGATGGACTTTGTTGCAATATGATATTTATTTTCTATTACCTTATTGTTACCGTTTTATGTTATTTGTACGAATAACAAATAACCTTTAGGTTTATACGACACGTGTTCAATTAAACTATTAAGATAAAATGTTTAGTGTGTCTAGTATCTTTAATCACTACAGTCAAAGTCAATTTGATTTATCAAGCTTTACGCTCAGACTCTGATAAGATAAATGTTTGCTGAATTCTACGTTACTACGCGCTCTTAATAACTTTTACTTCAAATATATTTTAAAGTATCTTATCTTATCTTGGAAACATATCATTATCTCTTGTTATCGCTCTAATGAGTTTTAACATAACCTTACTAGCACTGATGAAAATTATATAAATATATCATAATTATGATGATTAATTATAACATTTATCTTTTAGCGACCCTAGAGCTGGCAGCATTTTAGATACTGCGCCGCAGGGGCCTAGTTATATGTATATGTTACCGGATATCTGTATAATGCGGGTATTCAGCACAATCCCTAGGCACTGTGTATAATACCTGGGTCGTTTTGGCAATGTATTAAATGATATTAATATTATTCACCATTACATACTTTACCTAGGTAATGTATACGTTTCCGAACTACTATACAGAATACCTACAGGTCCACCGGCAATGAATAAAATTAATAGATTTGGGTATGTGTATTCGATGAACTGTCATCGAATGGCAATTCATCGAATGACAATTCCTCGAATTGCAATTTTTCTTGTTTAAAAGATTTAAAGATTTTATTATAAACAGAAACAACTTAATGCTTTTTATAACTTTTTTGTATTTCTTATTTTTTGATCAATAACAATTTAACATTTTTCCGTACATAAAAATTTTAGGTTTACTTTCTTCCTTGAATCATTTTTTTTTTTCAAAACGTTTAAGTTAGTGACAGAAACGAATCGCTGCAAAACCGACTCCACGTAGTCTTGTTTGCCCTACCCCTAGAGTGTAATGTAAACCCGCGTAGGCGCGGAGGGGCGAGGCGGCCCGCGAGCTAAGGAGCAGGTGGTTTTAATGCTCGCCGCAGCAGCTGAGGCTGGCCGGCCCAGCCGGCCAGCAAGCCGAAGCTGCGGTGGTGAGCATTAAAAGCATCTGAGACGATAAGCTCGCGTGGGACCGCCGGAGCCCCGCAGCGCCGGAGCCGTGACAGAAACTGTGCTTGCTGCATGTTGCATTCTGCTTACGTTTTAATGCTGTCTTTCAAGGATGGGTGACATTTGAAATAATAAAAAAATATTTATTAATGATCATATGAAAATTATATCATTCGATTCGGCCAATTGTGATTCGATATTTTGTAATTCGATATATTGTCATTCGATGAACTGTCATTTGATTAATTGTTTTCGATGAAATGTTAATTCGATTAATTGTGTTTTCGATGAAATGTTCATTCGATTAATTGTGATTTCGATGAAATGTCGATTCGATTATTTGTAATTCGATGAAATGTGACCGATGAAATGTTTTCGATGATTTTTCCGCAAATCGTAGTGTTTGCGCAACTTTGTAAGAATTCCATGTATCGTTGCAGCAGCTTTAGCCTTTGGTTCAATGCACCGCCAAAAGTTGGGGTTTTTACCTTAACTCGTAACAACTGAAGGCGATCGGTATATTCTTAATGTACGTTATGAAAAGTAGAGCTCGGGTGAGCGGGCTCCTGGTACGTGCGGTAAATATACCTACACGTATCTTAGTCTTAGAATTCCACAAGATTGGCCTTGCCCCACTCGGATACAGCCCAAATTGTGAGATTTATACGTATCACCACCACTCTGCTATCATCTGCGTACCCATAGACATGAGCGGGCATGAGCGGGTCATTACTATGTACAAAGAAGAAATCCCAAACCTAGCCGATAAGGACAGAGGATATGTCGGAGCTGGAAGCTTGCTTAAATGTAAGAATGCCAAAGTTTGGGTTTGGCAGATAAAACAAGTGTCAAGTAAACTCCCTCACGTCTCGCTTCTCTCCCACTTGTTGTCTTTTACGAGTACACACATTACCAATTACGCATGGAGTATTGTATAGAATGCCTGGGCGAAGTATGAAATAAATAATATTCGAAACGTTACCTGAACGTTTTAGATATTCTATAAATTGCCTAGGTATTGCATAGAGTGCTGAATTATATAGATATCCGGTAACATATACATTTATTTTAATTAATTTAAAAGCTTTTAAGTATTTATTTTTATATTGTACAATCTGAAATTTGATTTTTTAAAGTGAAAACTTCTTTAGTAGGGGGGTGACTTGAAATTTTATGAAACGAAACTGTCCAGTTGAGACTAGAAATGAGTGGAGACTAGAAATGCGTGGAGACTAGAAATGAGTGGAGAATAGAAATGAGTGGAGACTAGAAATGAGTGGAGACTAGAAATGAGTGGAGACTAGAAATGAGTGGAGACTGACTTGAGTTGAGTGGAGTGGAGTGGAGTGGAGTAGTAAAACCTACAATTATCATCTTCCCGAAATTTTACATTCGTCTCATTATCTTGAAAACAAAATTTTTGAAGGTTTCACTTCTAACAGGTGTGAATTGCACACATTTTAACTTTTTTTCATTTAGTTTATATTATTATTAATAACATTTTGATTTGTATTCTTTATCAGTAATCCAAGAATTATTATCTGTAACGATATCATATATCATTGGTACTGTACACCCTGCAACAACCGACGAGGCTTTAGCGAACAGAACGAAAATAAGTAATCGGTAGATTGTTGTTATTTACAATAATCTAAATTTTACTAAGAAAAAATAACCGACTTCAAAGTTGCTCAAAAACTACTTGTCAGATCTCGTTCAAATTTATGTTTATTTATTACATGCACCTGCTTTCGATTAAAAAAAGAATCATCAAAATCGGTTTGGCCAGTCAAAAGTTCTGAGGTAACAAACATAAAAAAAATACAGTCGAATTGAGAACCTCCTCCTTTTTTTGGAATCGGTTAAAAATAAACATTTTATGAATTCAAACAATATGAAAATATCACTAATTAAAACTTACATTCATTGCTAAATACATCGTTACATGGTGTATCATTGGTTCATTGATTAAATTGAATCTTTTTTAACAATCGGAAATAAAAAAGCCCAAAAGCAAGAGATGTATTTAAAGCGAATCAACGCATTTGAAACACCATTTCTAGTTCCTAGTTTCAAAAGAAACTACTTAAAAAAGTAAATCATATTAAACACGTAAGAAGCTATATTTCCTGTGTTTTTCTCTCGAGTCGAGGTGAGCAAACTAAGCTGCGAGTTGACTAGCACAAAGATCCCAGCGCCTTTGCCGTCACGCGTCTTTTGAGACAGCCTCCTTAATGTCGTTTGTGGTAATGGATCTTGCTTAGCATAAATGACGAGCTATACTTTTACAATGCAAGCACCTTTTAACGTTAACACCATTAATTCAACTACATTTATGTATGAAATAACGTAATGGCATATTTCAATAACATTTTCTTTCAATTCCAAACATCCGACATACATTTATGTGTAAAGAATTAAAACGGTTGATAAATTCAGGTTTCCTCGTGAGAATAACGACTTTTGAGTAGACTATCTTATGATTTACATTGAATCGATTATAAACATGATTTTTACAACCAACTAATTCGTAGTTTGTAGTTTGTACCTTACTATACCCTCGCAGTAAGTTTTTACCTGTGTCGCGGGTGGCATGGATGACACATATAACACATCACAATAAGACCCAAGACCCAACTACAAATATTGATATGTAACATAAATATCTGCTCCGGTTGAGAATCGAACCTGGGACCCTCGCTTCGCAAGCAGGGTCGCTAACAAATAGGCTACAATACTAAATACTAAATTTATTACTAAGTACTAAAATTACTCAAACGTAGTTAAACGAGTATCTACATTATGTTCAAGTATATTCTAACAAATAACATAATATTTTATGTTATAACACATAATAATGTGTTGTAAAATAATGATTTCCAAACAATTTAGCCAGCAAGCCGTTATAGGAACAGAGCGATTTTTCTTCAAATTGATTATCTTATTTGGAAATCGAACGAAGACTTTTTATAAATATAAATTATAGCATGTATTATTGTTACAGCAGTAAACATTTTTACTTTGAAATCAATTTTATTTCTTGATCCATTTCGTAGTTCAGAGATTACTTACTTGCTACATAAATAATCCTCAGATTTTATAAAACAAAAGGCAGATAAAGCGCGCACGCAGTACACGAAAGTGAAGCCACCATAGCAAATAAAAACATTATTTACGATTTAGAAAATTTAATACGCTTGAGAACTATTTAGTAACTAATTATTAAATTATACGCGTAATTAAGCGTTTTACATAATATTAATAATTCTAGTTCTCAAGCGTATTAAATTTTCTAAATAAAAAAGCCTTATTCAAGAACAGTATATTAAATGAATACTAATTCTATTTTGAAAACAAAGTAATGAACTTGTCTACGTACACTAATACATGTAGGTACAGTACTATTTATAAATTGAAAACATTCTCAGTCGTCTATTTTATATGACCTTTACGTTATTATTCTAAATAAATAATACAACACTATTAGAACATAATTAAGTAATTAGAACTTTAATATCCTACGCCAGTAGGTACTAATTATGGAAGCAACCACATCTTAAAATAGAACTTTGTCACGCGAATTGATTATGTACATAAATTTTGCTAAAAATAGACGCCTTAATTTATTACTAAAACAGAATATCCTTTATGGCAGTGGAAATATTTATTATTGCATACATATTATCGCCTTGCTGTTACTTCACCCTGACAACAATACCAGAGTATAATTAGATTAGTTTAACAACGATTTTTCTTTTTCACGACATAAAATTGTAGCGATAAATACGACAGTGATTCCATTACATTCCAAAATGAGGATTAGAATAGAATAGAGTTGACCTCGGGAGAGGACAGGCTCTAGATCTAAAACGTCAGTATATTTTGTGTAAAGACATTGTAGCAGATTAAGAGAATTCTCAACTATATCTCCCACACGAAACAAAAACTAGTAATACTCGTGGGTAATAATCGATCATATAAGAAAATATCTACGAAATTAGTCATCAGTCACACTCCTGTTGTGACACATAATTTGTCTATCGCCAAGTTATCGACTTTATCTAGGTTATGAAGGGATTAATGGAAGTGCTATCCTAAACTAGTGAAAGGTTTTCGTTTTTACGTGGACTTGGATAATTCGGATATGTCATTGCGAAAATATAAATCCTCCTTATTCGTTATCTCTTAATAATTTCTAAAAATCCAAGCTATACACTCGTCTTCATTATGAAAAAAATCTATAGGGTCGATGTGCCAGTATACGGCCTTTTAGCGGAGTTGGCCACTTTGGGCGAGTGAAAAAATATGTTATCTACAAGCAAAATAGTCGATCTATGTTTATTTGGATCCCTAATATAGTCAAGATGTGAAATAAAAAATAAACCAGTGCCCTCCCATGTATACATTTCAAAATATAACGGATAAAGTGAAAAACTAGCGATTGTGCCAGTATACGGCCCCCTGTGCCGGTATACGGCCCCTAGTGTGCCAGTACCCGGCCACCCCTTAAAAATTAATAATAGGCTCAGAATACAACGAATTATTACTGATATACAATATTTATTATTATTATAAATATTTACTCACATCTTATTACTAAAAAAGTGGCCAAGTGCGAGTCGGACTTGCCTTTGAAGTGCTCCGTTGAAAATTATATCTCAAAAACTGCTGACTATATCTCATTCAAACCAATTTTCGTTTAAAGTGTTCATTGAGATCTCCATCATATTTTTTTTTGATTTTTCACTCTCTTATTTTAAAAGTTAGAGGGGGGGGACACATTTTACCACTTTGAAAGTGTCTATCTTTCAAACGATTGACTTTGAGAAAGAATGGTTAGGAACCTCAATGTCATTTTTTTATACCTATCTACAGACACGCACGTATAGGTTACATAAATGAAAAAAAAAAATTACTTTTAGTTCCATGTATGAAACCCCCGCTAGACAAACAGACAGACAGACATGACAAATTTATAAGGGTTCTGTTTTTTTCCATTTGGCTACGGAACCCTAAAAAGTAGGTGTTTGTAAAATTTTGTTCTGTTGTTCGTATGCCAGAGAGGTCTCTTCTGCCATTCCCTTTGTAACGAATATCATGAAGAGCTTTTTTTAGATCTTCATAGGAGAACTGGGAAATCTTTTTATCTTCATATAAATTTGGAGGTTCGTCAAAAACATTTAAGTAAGTGATAAGTATATAATATTTTAGGGTTCCGTATGATTATTATAGATCACTAATTCCCAAAACTACCAAGCCAAATATTCGAAAAAAAAAAACAAAAAAAGTACTTGTAACAGGCGAGCAAAATGAATGAAAAACTGAAGTAACCTATTACCTATACATATATTATTGGTCATACGGTACCCTTTCGACGCAGGTGTAACTCGCACTTGGCCAGCTTTTTTAAATGAAACCCACAATTAATTTTAATTTAAGTACCTACTAAATGTTAATCTCGCAAAATACCAAATAGCTAACTATATTAGTTTAGTACCTAAGCGGAGACCTATTTAGTAGGTACCTGTTTTTTTGTGAGTGAATCAGAAATGTAAAGAAAACATGTGGCCGAATACTGGCTTACGGCATCTTTACACTTATGACTGGGTGAGCCAGTACCCGGCCACCCGGCCGTATACTAGCGTTTCACATAAATTGGTAGCCCAGTATCCGGCCACCTCATTTTTGTATAATTAAATGTTAGAATTGGAAAAAATACACATTAATAATAAAGATCAGTTAATAATGAAAGTATTAACACCAGTAACTTATGTAAATACCTAATACAAAATAATAAAACTTCCCTTCGAACGCCGCACTGCTTCATATTGTTTAGCTAGTTTAACGCATATGCGCACAACATTTAGACAAGAGGTAAACTGATTGGATTTTTTTAGCTTCCTGGTTAAGTGAATAGTTGTAAATATTGCAAATTCTTATTACTACATTAACTGAAATACGTTTAAAACTTACACTTTGCTATTATCTCATGTAGAAATCTTATTATCTCTAATTAAAGAAACGTAGTCCGTCAGGTGGCCGGGTACTGGCGCATGGCCGGCTACCGGCACATCGACCCTACAAAATTTTCGGGTGAGGTCAAAGCTAATCGTGATAAAAATATTGATTTTAATTCAATACTGTATGTAGTGTACCTGATTTTGTGGAGCTGTATCCACAGAATCAAGTATGAAATTTGTATAATAATTTTTTCGATATAAGATTTTACCAATTAAAATTTTCCATTCCTATAATTAAGGCGAGCGTATTCGACCGTTGTAGGCATTTTGTTCACTGCCCTTTACCCCGCTCCCCTGAGTGTAAACTCGACCGCCACGCCGTGAGCCGGCCGCGCGCGGCTGTGAGGTTAATGACCCCGTGCGTAGCTGTAGATCCTACATAGCCTAGTTGGTAGTGGACCTGCCTGCGAACTGCGAAGCGAGGGGTTTCGGGTTCGATTTCCGGCCGGGGCAAATATTTATGTGACAGATAAATATTTGTACTCGTGTCATGGCTGTTATTGTGATGTGTTATATGTGTAGTACATGCCACCCGCGACACAGGTAAATACTTGTAACCTACTGCGGGGGTATGAGTGTGGAAGGGTTTTATTATTATTATTATTATTATTATTATTAGTAACTGCTCTGAGTTGGGGTGTAAGTATACTTTATTTTGATTTATTCATTGGAATTTTAGGTGTAATAAAATAAGAGTAATGATAATTTTAGCTTATCCAGTGGAGACTAGAGGTGAGTGGAGACTGACTTGAAATTTTATGATACGAAACTGTCCAATGGAGACTAGAGGTGAGTGGAGACTGACTTGAAATTTTATGATACGAAACTGTCCAGTGGAGACTAGAGGTGAGTGGAGACTGACTTGAAATTTTATGATACGAAACTGTCCAGTGGAGACTAGAGGTGAGTGGAGACTGACTTGAAATTTTATGATACGAAACTGGCCAGTGGAGACTAGAGGTGAGTGGAGACTGACTTGAAATTTTATGATACGAAACTGTCCAGTGGAGACTAGAGGTGAGTGGAGACTGACTTGAAATTTTATGATACGAAACTGTCCAGTGGAGACTAGAGGTGAGTGGAGACTGACTTGAAATTTTATGAAACGAAACTGTCCAGTGGAGACTAGAGGTGAGTGCAGACTGACTTGAAATTTTATGAAACGAAACTGTCCAGTGGAGACTAAAGGTGAGTGGATAACAAATAAGTAGGTACTTACATACAAAATTGACTAATATCATCTAAATACTAACAAAAAATAACCAACTTCAAAATAACTCGAAAACTACTTGTCAAATCTCCCTCAAATTTATGTGGAACCACATGATACGCACCAGCTTTCTATCAAAAAAAGAATCATCAAAATCGGTTCACCTACAAATAAGTAGGTACTTACATACAAAATTGACTAATATCATCTAAATACTAACAAAAAGTAACCAACTTCAAAATCGAAACGAGCTTTTTTTTCAAAATGGCGGACTTGTAGGTATGCCAGGTTCCGTACAAAAATCTTCAAACCCTTTGGATAAGATATTTTACAAGTATGTTGAGAATGATAAAAAGTATAAGAATAATTTAAAATAAAATACCTAAAGATACGTAAAAAATAATAAAAACAAAAAAATTAAAATGTGTGCCATTCACACATTTTAGAACTTAGAAGTGAAACCTTCAAAAATTTTGTTTTCAAGATAATGAGACGAATGTAAAATTTCGGGAAGATGATAATTGTAGGTTTTACTATTCCACTCCACTCCACTCCACTCCACTCCACAAATTTTGACTTTTGACTTTTTTGCCTTTTTTGACTTTAGACTTTAGACTTTTTTGACTTTTTTTGACGTTTTTGACTTGACTGTTGACTTTTGACTTTTTTGACTTTTTTGACTTTTTTGACTTTTTTGACTTTGACTTTTCTTACTTTTTTCACTTTATTGACTTTTTTGACTTTTGACTTTTTTGACTTTTTTGACTTGACTTTTTTTACTTTTTTGACTTGACTTTTTTGACTTTTGACTTTTGACTTTTGACTTTTGACTTTTTTGACTTTTTTGAATTTTGACTTTGACTTTTTTGGCTTTTTTGACTTTTGACTTTTTTGACTTTTGACTTTTTTGACTTTTTTGACTTTTGACTTTTGACTTTTTTGAATTTTGACCTTTTTGACTTTTGACTTTTGACTTTTGACTTTTTTGACTTTTTTGACTTTTTTGACTTTTTTTACTTTTTTGACTTTAGACTTTTGACTTTTGACTTTTGACTTTTGACTTTTTTGAATTTTGACTTTTTTGACTTTTGACTTTTTTGACTTTGACTTTTTTGACTTTTGACTTTTTTGAATTTTGACTTTTTTGACTTTTGACTTTTGACATTTTTGACTTTTGACTTTTGACTTTTTTGAATTTTGACTTTTTTGACTTTTTTGACTTTGACTTTTTTGACTTTTTTGACTTGACTTTTGACTTTTTTGACTTTTGACTTTTGACTTTTTTGAATTTTGACTTTTTTGACTTTTTTGACTTTTGACTTTTTTGACTTTAGACTTTTGACTTTTTTGACTTTTGACTTTTGACTTTTGACTTTTGACTTGACTTTTTTGAATTTTGACTTTTTTGACTTTTGACTTTTTTGACTTTGACTTTTTTGACTTGACTTTTTTGACTTTTTTGACTTTTGACTTTTGACTTTTGACTTGTTTGAATTTTGACTTTTTTGACTTTTTTGACTTTTGACTTTTTTGACTTTGACTTTTTTGACTTGACTTTTTTGACTTTTTTGACTTTTTTGACTTTTGACTTTTGACTTTTTTGACTTTTTTGAATTTCGACTTTTGACTTTTTTGACTTTTTTGACATTTTTGACTTTCGACTTTTTTGACTTTTGACTTCAAGAAGTTTTCACTTCAATAATCATTTTTTCAAAACAATTTTCCATTTATTTCATAACGCGCCTAAATAAGGTATAACTTCAAAAAAGAAAACTGTCTCTCAAGCTCCCAGCCGTCACGACGAGTCGTTTGGCGACTGACACATGCTCAAGGGTGGTAGCTATCCATGCGAACCCCATGGAGAAATAATAATAGTAATAATGGTATTAAATTTAAAATCAATATTACCAATATAATCCCTCGAGGGGCCCTACCACCAGCGGGCCGGATTTAGTCGCCTTTTACGACACCCATCCGGCTTGGGATAGTATTAGATAATAATTGTGTAATTAGCACTTGACTTATACCAATACCCAAATACTATAATAGTAACTAAAGTATAAAAACGAAAAATTTTTATTATTTCAAATTACAGCAGTGTGGATACTTTGGACAGTACCTAATACGTAATATAAGTTCAGAAGGCGCGCGCGCCAAATTCGAAATTAAAATTAGTGTCGGAAATTCGACAACGTGCGGCTGCGATGCCGATTAGCACAGGTCCTACCTCGAAGGCGACTGGCGCGAGAGTAAAATTGAGTAAATTAACGCGTCGGGCGTTTCGTTGCTCGTGGAAAGGGAAAAAATAGAAATTGAAAGGGAAGTTTTTCAAAATTTCAAATTATGATCAGAAAGAAATATTGGTATCTATAGGACCTATACTGTGGTATATTTTTTATTATCTGGAAGCGATTAAAACGCGAATAAAACGCCATTTTTATGCCAGATTAGACCCCACTTTGTGATTTATTTCTATCCAATGAAATAATTGCTATCGTGTATCAAGTATGAGGGAACGAAAGAACAAAGACTGTAAAATAACATATATTTTTTTTAGAATTGTATTATGTACCATTTATGAACAAAACACCTTCAAAAATACCATTTCTTGGGATAATATCATTCATACACTACGAGGAATCTTCGCCGCTCCATTACTAAGTCATGTTCTGCAATGTCATATCGCATCGTCGAGGGACTGTTAAGTTGTCTACAATAATGTTTGAGTATTTCTAAAACTTATTTGAAATTCATGTTTACTCTTTTTTTACTCGTGTATTTTGTAAGATGTTACTTAAATTTCTATATACGTGTTCTATATCTACAGTGAATGATCACCGTGGAAATCATTGACACAAAAGGCATATGACCGATGCGTTAAATGAATGAAAAGAATTGCCTTAAAAGATTTACATATCAACCGATGTTTCAGCTTTTCAACGCACCACTTACATTGCTTTGTATTTTCAATTCAAATATATTTTTTGCAATGCCAATAGAGAAGTCAATAACGTGAAAAGAATGACCAAAGTAAGATAATGACGTAAAAACGTTAGATACAAATTACATCGCGTGGGCGTGCGTTCAATGCTCTTATTAAATCTGTATACATTTATAATCTTCTTAATGAGTACAGAGAACAAGATTTATTTCGAGAGCCATACAAAAATACAATGTTTATGAATTCTTGTGTGTTTACTTACAGTTACTCAGAGGTTTGGTTACGATACTTGTTTAAACCATTAAATTGTATCAGTCTACATTTGAAGATTTTATTGGTATACTATTTATAGTTCAGTGTATGAAGAACGAGTAAGTAGTATTGAGTCAGATGACTAACACGCGGTGTAGTAAAGTAGAAGTAACTCTTAAATAATATTTAGATTTTAGCAGATGAAAATTAAAGGGATATTATCAAGATATCAAGTTACTTAGATCTCCAGATCTATTTGTACAACTGCATTGGGATTTGATCTCCATTCCTTTGTAGATCAATCATGAATGTTAAATGATTTCACATTGAATTTCAATAATTAAATATTTATAATTATAACTCACACAATCTGCCGAAGCTTAGGGACAAGCGCTTTCTGAGCTTTTGCATTTTGCTCATAGCGCCTCCCCTTTTTTCTCTCATTGTCACGCCTGTGGGCAAAAAGAAAAAAAATCAATCAACTTCAAAAACCAACCCAAGACATACTGTATCAATAAGTATTTACTACAAACTTTATCTGTATTCAATTTTATAAACAGAGAGAGGTATTACACATGACAGATACCACAAATAAATTGCAGTCACGATTCAATGAGTCAATCCACAACTTTGTAATTATACTGTGAACTTTAAAATAAAAATAGCTTAAATAAGTTATCGTATTCAACAAAAAACTCTTCGCACATCTCCGAAAAACAAGACAAAAACATTTCAATACGGCTTTTACAAAATTACATTGTATTCTTAATCAATGCAAAATACCACAGAGCAATTTTCGTTTACAGACGCAACAACTCAAGGATTCCAATTAGCGAACGGCACTAATCGGTGATTTCTCAAATCTCAGTCGTACTCGTAACTGTTAAACCCGCAAGCTCCCACTACGCTAACCTCGCGCCCGTCATTACACATTAGTTCACTAACTATTAAACATAATTACAGACGGTAACTCGGTAGTGCACGCGAGAACATAACGGGATGGAGCAGAATATTTAGTTTCTTATTAATGTTAATAAAAAAGGCGATTGAAAGTAGTTCCTTTGGTGTAAACCCGCGAAATTTAATACGAATCCGTTTGCGTTGCAGTTGTGTGTCCTTAATAATTAAAATTAACCAAACAGTGATATAATAAACCTGTAAAAGGTAACAGTTGTATTTTCTCTCCAAGACCATCTCTTTTGCTGTTTCGCATCTCTAGTTGGTTTTAAACAAACAACATGAATCGTAAACCCAACAAACAGTGTTTATGGTAGTTGACCATTGACCATCCATGGTCGACGATAGTCACTTACCATCAGGTGGATCGTCAGCTCGTTTGCCGGCTATTTTCATTAAAAAAACTTGAGAGGTGTCAAGGGACACCCTGATGGAACGAAGTTCCTTGCAGTCAGTACTAGGATAGCAAAAACATGCAGAAAGTATGCAAAAACAACTACTAGACTAGGCAAGGTATCTGAGCATATGTAAGTGAAACCGTCACGCTGCGAAGAAAGGCAGGAGGTAAACCTATCCTTGTCTTACTTACGAGTTACGCGAGTCTCCTTGGTCTCTTTCTCTTTCTAATAGCGTGACGCAAAGAAGGCCCGCTTGTCTAGTCTAGTAGTACTATGTCTATGGTTTTGGCACACTCGCTTGCATGTTTTTGCTATCCTAGTACTCTGGCTTGCTTTCTATGTAAAAAAAACTACGACGGCAAAAAGTGTCGTTACCGGCAAAAAGTGTCGTTACCGGCAAAAAGTGTCGTTACCAAATTTTCCGCCTAGCCCCCTTTCGCAACGCGCGATAAGGAACTTCGTTCCAAAATTCTTTACAAGAAAATTTAAAGACACATAACTATATTCACCACAGTAATAATACTTCTTTAAAAATAGATTGAATAAACATGAATAAGATCGCAGAGTCTACAGTAACCGTAACCACGCAGTCTTGAATAACAACACCAAACAAGTAACATGTAATAGAATCGACACCACCCGTTCCTTGTACTTATTATCTACTATACTACGTAACAATCGTTGCAAGTGCAACAACTATACTACACATGAGATTTACAACGCAAGTCATGCCCGCACCACTCCGTAAAGATAGCCTAGGGTTGTCATAAATCTCGTGTAATAGATCGCAAATCATACGCTTGCGTTGGGCAGAAACCACGCCTTAGAAGCCGCTAACTTATCAGCCTCAAGAGGGGATAGTTCACTCTGGACAGAGCTTTATGATAAATCCCTATTGAGAAATGGGACGAGCCGTAAATTAGGCCGCTTTGGTCGGGTTGAGGTCACCTGAAGGGGCTGAAGGTTTGGAGAAAGGTGGACTAAGTAAATATTTCGAGATACATCTTATCAATTAGTTATGTTAAACCCGCTACGTACGCTGTAATATTATAGTATTAATCCGCAATTAGCTGCAAAATTATGTTGAAACCAAAAATATATACGTAATAGAAATTGTATAAAAATATGTAATCAATGAAGTTAAATAATATAATTTAAATACCTACTTAATTGGTATAATTCTCTTTGATGTAACTGATAATACAATCTCAGAAGTCCTGAGATCTCAAATATCGACGTAGAAACTACAAACAATTACACGAATAGATTAAGACGAGACAGAGACAACTTCAAATTACCTTTTGAGCAATGAGAATTTCGTATTGCTCTCATTATAAATTTAAATGATGAATCAAACCGGTATAACATACAATAGAAAAATGCTTAAAATACGACAGTAATAAATAAAATCCGAAAGACTGAACGTGAGATAGCACAAGAGAACATGACATTCATGCATTGAAAACATTGTTTACTGTAACATATCCTGGGTACAAAGCATGTACAAAGTCATTATTATAACATATTTTGTGGTTATACGCACTGAAGCGAAACGTTATAATTACATGGAACAATGGCGTGAAATTGAAATTGATGCCTTGAGACCTTCATTAAAATTTACCAAATTAACATTGTAGTATTACATTACATTACATTACAAGCAATGAAGCCCTAGAAGATCCTTGGAATTTCACACGGAGGCGGAGGACCCGAATTGGAATACTGCATGGTCCTCTTACTCTGATTGTATTAGAAATAAATATCACAAGGAAGGAAAATATCACGAAGAACCTTGCATTACAAAATTCTCCGCAATGATATCAGTGTTGTGACAAGTTCGGCAATTCCTTTAGCCGACATGATGACGCCTTTAAATGCTAGCTTGATACATAATTGTGATACAAGACCAGAACTCAGAGTTACAAAAACTACGAGTTCTGATGAAGCTGTTCACATTACGAATGCTGTACTGGTAGTTTAAGTCAGAAGTCAGTACATGCCGCAGCCCTAGTGTTAATAATCGATAGCATTAGAGAACCCATCACGCCGGGCGATCGCGTGAGCGCAAATTCCACGTTCTAATTACATCGAATTTTTCTCCAGGGAATAGCACTATCGCTTCGTATGAATGGATATTTCTATATGTATTTACAGAAACACACTTATGTAAGATTACGATACAGGGAATCCTAAGGAGCTATGAGTGTGAAACGTTATTAATTATTTCGGTTTAAAGAATCTTTATTTCTCATAAGACAATACTTAAAGTACAATGTCACTTAAAATGAGAAACTTAAATTTGTGAAGTATGGTTTTGTTCGGCGAAGTTGTGAATTTTGTTTTGTTATGTACCTAAGTGTGTGTGTGTGTGTGTGTGTGTGTGTCTGTGTGTGTGTATGTGTGTGTGTGTGTGTGTATGTGTGACTGAAAATGTGTGGGTCCGTGAGTGTTTATTTATTTTATTATTATTTATTATTTAATTATTATTATTACCTCGTTCTACATACGTATATATTGACGTTGGGATTCTTTTGACCTGCAATTCCTGAGAATTTTTCCTGTTTGAAAACCATCTTTACATACTTAATTGTTGATTTAGACCGAGCAATATAAGATATATTTTATGAGTAAAATATAAAAAAAGAACATACGTTTAGCAACCCGAATCTGCGATTGCTAGTAAAAATTATATATTGAATAATTTCAAATGTGTACTATTATATTAACCGAATTACCGATAAGCAATACCGTCAAAGAAATTCCAGATCGACACAAAATAGAAATACCTTAGTTCAACGCGTAAACAAACGGAAACATCATGTTAAGCTGTTAAGCATGTTTACAAGTAGATAAGTCAATCAGTTTTGTCAAAGTTTACAGTGAGTAGTTACAGTTTATAGTGAGAAGGGATCACAAACATTTTAAGTGGTTGTGACATTTAGTGGGCTGCTAAACTTTTTAACCGACTTCAAAAAAGGAGGAGGTTCTCAATTCGACTGTATTTTTTTTTTTTTTTTTTTTTTTTATGTTTGTTACCTCAGAACTTTGGACTGGGCGAACCGATTTTGATGATTCTTTTTTTAATCGAAAGCTGGTGGCTGTCATGTGGTCCCACATAAATTTTATTGAGATCTGACAATGGCATCCATGATAAAACCACATAAGTCGTAAATTTGTGTTAAGATGTGCGCGACAAATTGACGAATAACTCAATATCACGCCAACCGATTTCGATGATTCTTTTTTTAATCGAAAGCAGGCGCTTGTCATGTGGTCTCACATAAATTTGAACGAGATCTGACAACTATGTAGTTTTTGAGACTTTGAAGTCGGTTATTTTTTGTTAGTAAAATTTAGATTATTTACATAACATTGATTTATACACAGATTTTTAGTTAACGAAATTTCCAAAAAAGGATGGAAATATAATTTAGAACTACAAGGTTACTAGAAGGTAGTTAACATTAGAAATGACATTTTATTTACTGCATAAAAGTTTGGTTGAGTCTGCTAAAAATTGCCGTGTAAATTCTAAACTAAACCGACTGGCACATGTTTTACTGAGATAATACGAATCAGGCGATCAAAAAGCCGCCGTAACCACAATCAATGCAACCGAGTCGAACTCGAAACACAGACATACAATATATTATACAATAAACACCCGTATCACATTAAAATGTGTGAACCATGATAAGTTAAATTTAAAATCACACATCAATATTATTGCCATACAATTTCATACAAACAACGGGAATTCGTTGACGGTGCGTATTCATTCGTACATAACACGTGATTCCGGCGTCAAATATTTACCATGTAATTTACTGTATCGAAATATTTACACACATTAACCGTTTGATCATGTATCATGTGATGTAGGTTATCGACATATGTATAAGAATTTATATTTGCTCTCCTCTTTGGTGTTACGGTGTTTCAAAGGCATATTCGTCCTACAACGGCCCTTTGAGTGTATTTCCGAACGTTTGGGTATAGTTACAAAGGAGGTAGGTATTGTTGATATATTCAAAAATTCTTAACGCCAGGAAAATGTTCGTTGAATTTTAGAATATTGATCGACATAGATTTATAAAGAATTTGGTGTTATATATTGGCAAGAGAGTGGCGTTGTTTGACTGAATTAATCAGCAAGTCTCCGTAAAGCCACATTGTTGTGACAAGTTTAATAAAAACAACAAAACGGGAAAACTTATTTCAATTCAAAGTTGTGCTAGAAATACGAGTACACGCCAAAATACTTTTGAACCACCTACAATATAATATTCTGAATTCGAGAACACTATGGTTTTTAGCAATTTTTTAATAGTATATAGAGGAATTTATAAAAAAATAGAATTACAGTATTTAATTAAGAGTAAAATCTACGTATGTATTGGGGTGCAAGGGGCTCGTTTATCTTTAGATCAATCTGACTTCCCCTGCTGTTGCGTCTGCGTGTACATACTACATACGCATTTCTGATGATTTTTTCGAGTCCGTGTCGCTTGTGAGTTACGGCAACTTAACAAATGAACATTACAAGAATGTATTAAAGGATTTTAAGCCCACAGACCAAATAACTATAATGAATGTTGTCCAGAACAGAAGCAGGTGTGACCTGAGTAGTTTACAGATAAGTCATGGCGACTTTGCTTGACGAGAGAATTTGCGAGGCTGCGAAACGGGGTCCACCACATTTAAATACGTTAATTCACTTGTCATTTGCATCTGCCCTGTGTTGAAAACGTCGTCGTAAAAACTTAAAAAACCAAAATATTTACTAGAAATTTAATTTCAAATAGACGTGTAATTCGAGTTTTGCTACGTAATAAATAATTTTCGTATAAACTAAGTCAAAAATAATTTACCTTTTTGCATTTGGCACAGCACTTACAAAGTCACTGACTGCCCCATACAGCATTTCACCTAGTAATCATTCAGTTCACTCAGAATTAAATCACACTGGTTCTAAGCACAATAGGTACATAACACAATATATTCTAAAGTGGATTTCCTTCGCGCGATCGTATCGGTATTGTACACTTGTACAGACATTACAAAACGTAAGAAATGAACGAAGCCTCATTGTGGCAGCTCCTTTCACTAGCAGAACATAAATAACTGGAGATCGATACATTTACATGTGATTATTGTTCTCGCCTTGAAAGAACTGTATTTTACATAACAATGTCATTCCATGCTTTACATACTCGTATATAAATCAATGAAGAAATTTAAATGAACGGAAAATTACCTACCTATTATTATAATTTAATATAGCATATCATCGTGGAAATCGTGACTGCCTCACATTTTAATTTTTATACGTACCTAATTGCCGATTGAAATAATAACATTATCTAAAAATAGACTTCGGTAACTAGATAAAAATATTTATTTACTAGCTTTTGCCCGCGGCTTCTTCTTTAGTGGTTTCGAAACGAATTTTTTAATTAATTAATTAGATATTTGATGATGCGCATGGATATCGATTTTTTACAAATCCCGGGGGAACCCTGAACTTTTCCGGGATAAAATTCCATGGTAGCCTATGAGTATCCTTTCAGACAAATCAGTTAAGTAGTTGTGGCTTGATTGAGGAACAAACATCCAAACATCTATCACTTCACATTATTAATAGGATTGTTTATACGTATGTATCCGTAACTGTAAAATTAATCTTTTCAAACATCAAAACATTTGAGATAGTTCCTTTTAACAGAAAGCCAATTTGTTACTGACACTTCCACTTTTACTGAATATAAAAAGGTTTAACTTCAAAACTTCATGACCAAACAAACTTAATTCTTACTTAAGCAACTACATGTTATGCTTTTCAAATTACTGTTATGTTAATTATATGGTTCCACATTTAATAAACATAAATAGTATGTTCGACACAAGCATCAAACCATAAATCTTAAGGAGCCCACTGTAATGGTTACGCGAATCGAACAATACAACCATCAAATAAATCATATAAAGATAACCACTTTATCTTTTACTCATAGATAAAAGACAGATATGGAAGATGGGTGTATGCCAAATAAATCTCGAGTTTTTCTCACCAAGTATAAAAAGGAATACAAAAAGAAATACATGTCCTAAAGAAAGGTAAAAGAAAGCGAGTACGTAAAGCGACTCGAGTAGCATATGCATTATGCATATTTAATTTAGTTACACCCTTAATTAAAAGAACGTTAAGAGGAAATGGAAAAAACATCCCTTTTCTGAAATTTGAAAACAGATAATAATGACACGAAGAAGAGTTTTCAAAAGTACAAAATAGAATAAACGAACGAACGATACTCAACGGACATTCTGCCAGCTGCCTGTACCCTTAACATGGTTCCTTAAGAACACGGATTAAGACTAAATGCCAATTAGACCATCCAATAACATTGGTACCGGCGGTGAATAGGGCGGTTTTCTTTAAAGTTTGGCTCGAGGCCCAATCTGAAGCGAGACCGCATCCCGCAGTCATTCATACGGTTTATCACAGACAAACTGCATTAAATCAGACTGCATTGCCCCAGAAAGCGAATTATCCGCTCGAGATTAAACTTGCATCTAGCTTCTCAAATATACGACGGAAGTTTCGTGTATTTATAACGACATACGTCAAAAGTAGGATGCTATATAATAATATTGGTTGTCTGTTAAATTAAACAAATACTAAATAACCCATTTAATCACTTTATACATAAAATCAATAGTAACAATAAAACAGGGTTAAATCTATGCACATTTTTGAGATCACGGAATAGAAAATTTTGTATCTCGGGAAACAGATTTGCTGCCTTAGATAAATATATGGCCTTCGAAGCAAATCCAAAAGGTCTCTTACGATGGGTTTCGATATACCCAACCTTAGGTCGATCTAGTAAGCAATTTATTAAAATAAAAGAATGTGTCGGCTAACCCCATTTAACCTCATTAGTTATAACATGTCCCTATTACAATTTACGAAAAGTACTAATAACAAAGTATCGCCTAACATAGTCGCTAAGTGAATTGGTATAATAATCCCCTTGTTACACGCGAATGCGATGGTGCCGATGAGTGGACTGATTAATTTACTTACCAATATCTCGCACAGGAAAATAGATCTTACTGTCAACAGTATTAAGTTCATAACGGAATTAAATTTATAATTGAATTGTTTATCGTACGTATAGGCTTGCGACCTGTACCTGTGCCAGAAAGCGAACGATAAAGGTTCGTTGCACAAGTACAATACTTCGACGGATAGTATCGCGAGTGCCCGATTGGGAATCGTGCCATATGAGGATAGAGTTCACTATCGGCCAATGATGGGTAGAAAATTTAGCGCCACAATGACAGCACGTCAGTCATTAAGTTAGTATTAGTCTACTTTGCAACAATCCGCGCCCAACATGTATGATGGTATATACTTTAAAACATGCGTGGCACCTCCCTCCCTCCCACAACGGAAACATGCACTACAATAATTAAACGTATATACCAACATACATACCAGCACCAACACGTGTTTCGCCCCGAAACGGAGCATCATCAGGGTAAGTTGACTCTACGATGGTTAGTCGGAAAGTGAGCATCGTTCACTGAGCGTGGCGTATTTATACCCAACTCGCCCACTGATTATCTAATGATGTTGTAATAATTAGTAATTAGTAATTAATTAATTATTTAATCAATTAATCAATCGATTAATTAATTAATCAATCAATTAGTGATTCACGCCGGCAGGAACCGGGTCTGACGTAATCTGGTGATGTGTACTGTTGAAAATCCTCAGTAAAGGCGAGTTGGATACATTTATTTGTTCATTCAGCAGTGTAAAACTTGGATTATTATTATGTTTTATTATTTCTAACTGCTCTAGTATACTTAATTTAAAACCCTTATCAGATTTATGTAATAATAAAACATAAATTAAGTATACTAGAGCAGTTAGAAATAATAAAACATAATAATAATCCAAGTTTTACACTGCTGAATGAACAAATAAATGTATCCAACTCGCCTTTACTGAGGATTTTCAACAGTACACATCACCAGATTACGTCAGACCCGGTTCCTGCCGGCGTGAATCACTAATTGATTGATTAATTAATTAATCGATTGATTAATTGATTAAATAATCAATTAATTACTAATTACTAATTATTACAACATCATTAGATAATCAGTGGGCGAGTTGGGTATAAATACGCCACGCTCAGTGAACGATGCTCACTTTCCGACTAACCATCGTAGAGTCAACTTACCCTGATGATGCTCCGTTTCGGGGCGAAACACGTGTTGGTGCTGGTATGTATGTTGGTATATACGTTTAATTATTGTAGTGCATGTTTCCGTTGTGGGAGGGAGGGAGGTGCCACGCATGTTTTAAAGTATATACCATCATACATGTTGGGCGCGGATTGTTGCAAAGTAGACTAATACTAACTTAATAACAATGGATTTCCGCAAAGTAACGCCTGATACTATTAACTATAGCACGTCAGTCAACAACCCTCGGGCAAACATAGGCTCCGTGAGCAAACACTTGCAACGTCGACATTATCTAATCTGAAACGAGACAGTAACATAGTATAGTACGCAGTCGCGTACGTCTTCGAGCCAATCTTGGATATTATTAATTACGAGTAAGCCCTCGCTTTGCTTCGGTTTTCTAATTTTTTTTACGCCTTTTTTTGAAAATATAGCCTATATCACCCGGGGATAGCGTAGCTTCCCGACAGTGAAAGAATTTTTCAAATCGGTTCAGTACTTTCGGAGCCTATACAATGCAAAAAACAATCGAATCTTTCCTCCATATAATCTTAAGGCGATATTATCCCAAGAAATGGTATTTTTGAAGGTGTTTTGTTCATAAATGGTACATAATACAATTCTAAAAAAAATATATGTTATTTTACAGTCTTTGTTCTTTCGTTCCCTCATACTTGATACACGATAGCAATTATTTCATTGGATAGAAATAAATCACAAAGTGGGGTCTAATCTGGCATAAAAATGGCGTTTTATTCGCGTTTTAATCGCTTCCAGATAATAAAAAATATACCACAGTATAGGTCCTATAGATACCAATATTTCTTTCTGATCATAATTTGAAATTTTGAAAAACTTCCCTTTCAATTTCTATTTTTTCCCTTTCCACGAGCAACGAAACGCCCGACGCGTTAATTTACTCAATTTTACTCTCGCGCCAGTCGCCTTCGAGGTAGGACCTGTGCTAATCGGCATCGCAGCCGCACGTTGTCGAATTTCCGACACTAATTTTAATTTCGAATTTGGCGCGCGCGCCTTCTGAACTTATATTACGTATTAGGTACTGTCCAAAGTATCCACACTGCTGTAATTTGAAATAATAAAAATTTTTCGTTTTTATACTTTAGTTACTATTATAGTATTTGGGTATTGGTATAAGTCAAGTGCTAATTACACAATTATTATCTAATACTATCCCAAGCCGGATGGGTGTCGTAAAAGGCGACTAAATCCGGCCCGCTGGTGGTAGGGCCCCTCGAGGGATTATATTGGTAATATTGATTTTAAATTTAATACCATTATTACTATTATTATTTCTCCATGGGGTTCGCATGGATAGCTACCACCCTTGAGCATGTGTCAGTCGCCAAACGACTCGTCGTGACGGCTGGGAGCTTGAGAGACAGTTTTCTTTTTTGAAGTTATACCTTATTTAGGCGCGTTATGAAATAAATGGAAAATTGTTTTGAAAAAATGATTATTGAAGTGAAAACTTCTTGAAGTCAAAAGTCAAAAAAGTCGAAAGTCAAAAATGTCAAAAAAGTCAAAAGTCGAAATTCAAAAAAGTCAAAAAAGTCAAAAGTCAAAAGTCAAAAGTCAAAAATGTCAAAAAAGTCAAAAAAGTCAAGTCAAAAAAGTCAAAGTCAAAAAAGTCAAAAGTCAAAAAAGTCAAAAAAGTCAAAAAAGTCAAAATTCAAACAAGTCAAAAGTCAAAAGTCAAAAGTCAAAAAAGTCAAGTCAAAAAAGTCAAAGTCAAAAAAGTCAAAAGTCAAAAAAGTCAAAAAAGTCAAAATTCAAAAAAGTCAAAAGTCAAAAGTCAAAAGTCAAAAAAGTCAAAAGTCAAAAGTCTAAAGTCAAAAAAGTCAAGTCAAAAAAGTCAAAAAAGTCAAAATTCAAAAAAGTCAAAAGTCAAAAGTCAAAAAAGTCATAAAAGTCAAGTCAAAAAAGTCAAAAAAGTCAAAGTCAAAAAAGTCAAAAAAGTCAAAAAAGTCAAAATTCAAAAAAGTCAAAAGTCAAAAGTCAAAAAAGTCAAAAGTCAAAAAAGTCAGTCAAAAAAGTCAAAAGTCAAAAAAGTCAAAAAAGTCAAAATTCAAAAAAGTCAAAAGTCAAAAGTCAAAAGTCTAAAAGTCAAAAAAGTAAAAAAAGTCAAAAAAGTCAAAAAAGTCAAAAGTCAAAAGTCAAAAAGGTCAAAATTCAAAAAAGTCAAAAGTCAAAAGTCAAAAAAGTCAAAAAAGTCAAAAGTCAAAAAAGTCAAAAGTCAAAAAAGTCAAAAAAGCCAAAAAAGTCAAAGTCAAAATTCAAAAAAGTCAAAAAAGTCAAAAGTCAAAAGTCAAAAGTCAAAAGTCAAAAGTCAAAAGTCTAAAGTCTAAAGTCTAAAGTCAAAAAAGTAAAAAAAGTCAAAAAAGTCAAAAAAGTCAAAAGTCAAAAGTCAAAAAGGTCAAAATTCAAAAAAGTCAAAAGTCAAAAGTCAAAAAAGTCAAAAAAGTCAAAAGTCAAAAAAGTCAAAAGTCAAAAAAGTCAAAAAAGCCAAAAAAGTCAAAAAAGTCAAAAGTCAAAAGTCAAAAGTCAAAAGTCAAAAGTCAAAAGTCAAAAGTCAAAAAAGTCAAAAAAGTCAAGTCAAAAAAGTAAAAAAAGTCAAGTCAAAAAAGTCAAAAGTCAAAAAAGTCAAAAAAGTCAAAGTGAAAAAAGTAAGAAAAGTCAAAGTCAAAAAAGTCAAAAAAGTCAAAAGTCAACAGTCAAGTCAAAAACGTCAAAAAAAGTCAAAAAAGTCTAAAGTCTAAAGTCAAAAAAGGCAAAAAAGTCAAAAGTCAAAATTTGTGGAGTGGAGTGGAGTGGAGTGGAGTGGAATAGTAAAACCTACAATTATCATCTTCCCGAAATTTTACATTCGTCTCATTATCTTGAAAACAAAATTTTTGAAGGTTTCACTTCTAAGTTCTAAAATGTGTGAATGGCACACATTTTAATTTTTTTGTTTTTATTATTTTTTACGTATCTTTAGGTATTTTATTTTAAATTATTCTTATACTTTTTATCATTCTCAACATACTTGTAAAATATCTTATCCAAAGGGTTTGAAGATTTTTGTACGGAACCTGGCATACCTACAAGTCCGCCATTTTGAAAAAAAAGCTCGTTTCGATTTTGAAGTTGGTTACTTTTTGTTAGTATTTAGATGATATTAGTCAATTTTGTATGTAAGTACCTACTTATTTGTAGGTGAACCGATTTTGATGATTCTTTTTTTGATAGAAAGCTGGTGCGTATCATGTGGTTCCACATAAATTTGAGGGAGATTTGACAAGTAGTTTTCGAGTTATTTTGAAGTTGGTTATTTTTTGTTAGTATTTAGATGATATTAGTCAATTTTGTATGTAAGTACCTACTTATTTGTTATCCACTCACCTTTAGTCTCCACTGGACAGTTTCGTTTCATAAAATTTCAAGTCAGTCTGCACTCACCTCTAGTCTCCACTGGACAGTTTCGTTTCATAAAATTTCAAGTCAGTCTCCACTCAACTCTAGTCTCCACTGGACAGTTTCGTTTCATAAAATTTCAAGTCAGTCTCCACTCACCTCTAGTCTCCACTGGACAGTTTCGTTTCATAAAATTTCAAGTCAGTCTCCACTCACCTCTAGTCTCCACTGGACAGTTTCGTATCATAAAATTTCAAGTCAGTCTCCACTCACCTCTAGTCTCCACTGGACAGTTTCGTATCATAAAATTTCAAGTCAGTCTCCACTCACCTCTAGTCTCCACTGGCCAGTTTCGTATCATAAAATTTCAAGTCAGTCTCCACTCACCTCTAGTCTCCACTGGACAGTTTCGTATCATAAAATTTCAAGTCAGTCTCCACTCACCTCTAGTCTCCACTGGACAGTTTCGTATCATAAAATTTCAAGTCAGTCTCCACTCACCTCTAGTCTCCATTGGACAGTTTCGTATCATAAAATTTCAAGTCAGTCTCCACTCACCTCTAGTCTCCACTGGATAAGCTAAAATTATCATTACTCTTATTTTATTACACCTAAAATTCCAATGAATAAATCAAAATAAAGTATACTTACACCCCAACTCAGAGCAGTTACTAATAATAATAATAATAATAATAATAATAAAACCCTTCCACACTCATACCCCCGCAGTAGGTTACAAGTATTTACCTGTGTCGCGGGTGGCATGTACTACACATATAACACATCACAATAACAGCCATGACACGAGTACAAATATTTATCTGTCACATAAATATTTGCCCCGGCTGGAAATCGAACCCGAAACCCCTCGCTTCGCAGTTCGCAGGCAGGTCCACTACCAACTAGGCTATGTAGGATCTACAGCTACGCACGGGGTCATTAACCTCACAGCCGCGCGCGGCCGGCTCACGGCGTGGCGGTCGAGTTTACACTCAGGGGAGCGGGGTAAAGGGCAGTGAACAAAATGCCTACAACGGTCGAATACGCTCGCCTTAATATACAGGGTGTCCCGTAAGTAGCGGATCAACCGAAGGTGGCAGATAGCTTGAAGGTTGACCTATCATATGTCAAAAAACTATCTTAGTAAAAGTGTCACCGTTTTCGAGATATTGACCATTTTATAAAATTTTGAAAATTCGGCTCCTTTACCCTACTTTTTCCTGTTGAGTCCACAAATGAGCAGATATTTTGATATTTTTTTTTCTTAGAGCTCTCAGATAGTTGTTTTATAATTATCAGTATGTAATGTTGTTGAAATTATTAGGGAACACTGAGAAAATAGCGTCTACTTTACATATTTTTGTTTTTGATTTTCTTCGAGGCAACTTTTATGCGAGGTGGTTGAAAAAAAATGTACTGGGCAAGTGTGCCCCAGTATTTTAAAAACTTGCCTGTTAAATGCAGATTTTAAAAAGGTACAATACAGGCTACTTTGATGGGGAAAATTTTCAAGTAAAAGCCATTTCAGTATCAAAGGGGTGAATTTGAATCAAAAGTTATTTTATTGTTTACTGTTATGGAATGAAGTTTTTCAATGGTTTTTGCTTAATATTACGTTACGTTAAATTAATGCTCTATTAAATGTTTAAAATAATGATTATTTTCCGGTATTCCAACCTTATAAAGAAATTAAAATATTACCTCAGAATTACTTGAAAAATATTGTTTAATTCAAAAATAATGCTATTATTTACTGTTTTTTAATACTAGATGATCAGCAAGCCTTTTCAGTTATTGCTTTAAGATTATTTTTGTATGATAAAATAAATAAAAATAAAAATTTTACTTCCATTTTTTTATAATTTTTTTTTTGTTGAATATTCATACAAAATAATCTTAAAGCAATAATTAACAAGGCTTCCTGATCATCGAGTATTTAAAAAAAACAGTAAATAATAGCATTATTTTCGAAATAAACAATATTTTTCAAGTAATTCTTAGGTAATTTGTAATTTCTTTAAAAGGTTGGAATATCGGAATATAATCATTATTTTAAACATTTATTGGAGCATTAATTTAACGTAACGTAATATTAAGCAAAAACCATTGAAAAACTTCATCCCATAACAGTAAACAATAAAATAACTTTTGATTCAAATTCACCCCTTTGATACTGAAATGGCTTTTACTTGAAAATTTTCCCCATCAAAGTAGCCTGTATTGTACCTTTTTAAAATCTGCATTTAACAGGCAAGTTTTTAAAATACTGGGGCACACTTGCCCAATACATTTTTTTTCAACCTACTCGCATCAAAGTTGCCTCGAAGAAAATCAAAAACAAAAATATGTAAAGTAGACGCTATTTTCTCAGTGTTCCCTAATAATTTCAACAACATTACATACTGATAATTATAAAGCAACTATCTGAGAGCTCTAAGAAAAAAACTTATCAAAATATCTGCTCATTTGTGGACTCAACAGGAAAAAGTAGGGTAAAGGAGCCGAATTTTCAAAATTTTATAAAATGGTCAATATCTCGAAAACGGTGACACTTTTACTGAGGTAATTTTTTGACATATGATAGATTAACCTTCAAGCTATCTGTCACCTTCGGTTGATCCACTACTTACGGGACACCCTGTATATAAATTACGTGTCACGTTGTTTGTCCGCGATGGACTCCTAAACTACTGAACCGATTTTAATAAAATTTTCACATCGTGTGCAGTTGGATCCAACTTGAAAGATAGGATAGCTTACATCTCAAAATAAAAGTAAACTTTTGACAGAACGAAGTCTGTCCGAGCAGCTAGTATTAGTATAGATTAATAGTTAATACCCCTTGAATATGAGTGATTCCACAAAGCCTGGCTAGCTACCACTGTCTTGTTTGAGTCAGGCACCAAACTGTTTGTCATGTTCCAGCTGATTTCTTTTCTTGTCTCTATTTATATATTTTCTTCCTCGATCAGTAAACCATGGGTGATGTCCACACACAAGGTTTGTCTTGGCTATCATTTATCGGATACTTATATAAAAAAACTACTACGGAATATCACATAGCTGCTACTGAATGCACCCTTTTTTAAAAGTCTTCTACATAAGTCATTTAGTCAACATATTTGAGTACCTCATCAGTGGGGTAGGATTCTCTTTTTTTATCTAATCCCCTCTCGTCATATCTACGGTCTATCAGAGGATCTGCGGTTTAATGTAAAAGGTAGGATTACATAGTTAATACTCGTAGACACTTGGAGTATATAATTACAGTAGGTTTTCAATATGATTATATCAATTAACTAAGAATCTTTACTACCTTTATAATTGTATTAAATTAACTATTTTACTGCGATGCAAACAACGTGAGCTTGTTATTATGATTATTAATATGTACTTTGTTTTATGGACCTGTTTTATATGTAAATAAATATCTGATTATACAAAATACTTTGCACTGTCTGCAATAGGTATTATTACTAAGTAGCAATACTTAAGTATTTACATAACATGCGATGTTATTCAATTAAACGCCACACCCAATACTACAATATAATGCATAATTGTTTAATTATAAAACAAGATAATATCGAGAGTCGAGCACATCAAAACGTCTTGCAAAAAGATAACAGTGATTTCTCAATAGTTTTATCAATCATTCACGATAACTTTAACAACGCGATCACTAAAAAAATATATAATGATTCATACTAAAAAATCGATAGGTAAACATTTTCAGAAGGCTCAGGGCCGGTCAGAGTGGCGCAAGTTAGGGGAGGCCTATGTCCAACAGTGGACCTACAAAGGCTGATGGATGGATGGATGGAAACATTTTTAAATGTTACTTTAATTATTAAGTTTCATAATTTTTCATTATAACTTTGCATTGCAGAGGGCAGTTTTAAAAGGATAACGATCACGAATTTAATCTTTTATATACATTAAAAATTTAATAGAGCAATATAACAGCAATAATATTTACCATTAGGAACGTAAAAACGTCACAAACAAGCATAACGAATAATATATTTCACTGGGACGCAGATCCTACGCATCCCTCACGCGTCTTCGTTCCGCATACCATAATTCATTGCTGGGGAACGTTTAACTGTCAATTTAGTACGGTTATACATTATTAATGATGTAAACCACAAAACGGGCATGTTAAGGCCGCATGTACAGTCGGCAAAAGAGAAAAAAGGGCAAGATACAAAATTTTCCTCAATGTTTAATATTACAGATTTTTTTGGTTATTATCAATATTAAATTATACCCTACGTATATAGGTACTAGCATTTAACATTGATAAAATAAAAGAAATATTCTGTAATATTAAACGTTATGGAAAGTTTTTTCTGCTGACTGTACATTGTACAAGTTTATGATTCATAAACGGCGATACGAGTAGCAGTCGCCCGTACACCGCCCATCGAATGGTGGTTACAGTAAGCTTTCAAAGATTACGTTTTACGACGGATCTGACCCGACAACATTCATGTTTACTTACAGTGGGCGTCCACTGATCGAAATTCGATCGTAAACGTATTTTTTAGGTTTTATTAAATTACTGACAATGAGACCTTTTTTGCTGGCGTATACTTTAATTATGTTGATGGTTTGTAAACGTAAATAAACATTGATTGTTTTACTTAATAGTGTATTGTAGAATAAACCAATACATAGTTTTCTACACTCCTGCATACTCATAATAATGGAAATAAGCATATCTACTCATAATAAGCGCAATCTACATAATAGCAAGGGGAACAAAGCTTCCGCTTTATGTATTAATACATAGTATTTATTTGTAAAAACAACTACATACTTGTTTTTCGTAGTCTTAGTGCTTGTAAAATCCTCCAGGAGGTAAGCCACACTATCTCAGTAAAGGTATATTCATTTTTATCTTGAACTCCCACAGGAATACTCATGTAAGCTCGCAAATACAGTGGCAGTACAAGTTGTATAGGGCGAGGCAAAGAGCTTCGTCCATAATGGATAGATGTCAACAAGGATAGCATGGATGCCATGCGTTGTTGTAAGTCTTATGGTGGAAAAGGGCTTGGCAAATGAATTAAAGCGAGCTGGCTCTCGATAATGTCTCCTACCCACAAGCTAGATACAGAATGTCGCTATTTATCTTTGTTGAACTCTTAGGTACTGCTACTGCTACTCTACTTCCAAATTATTGATGTGGTCGCTCTGCGACAAAGTCCTTATTAAATAAATTAAAAAAAAACTCGGAAATCAATAATTCAGAAGTTCTGTAAAAAATGCATTAATGCTGGTATTGCTGGTATATAAAACATACATCAGAGTACCTACCTAAGGTACTATGCAATGAGTTCCTTAAATCTTGAGCATTAACCACAACGTCAATTTGGCAATACCTACTTTCCGTTAAAGGAGAACCCCGGTTTCCGGCCACGAATTATATATAATCTGTGCTAGCACATAAGACTGGACAAGAGTAAACTATATACATAAAAATTCGTCTTATTTACTAAATAAACATATTTAAATCTTAGCCTCATTTGCAATCGCCAAATGAACAAAATAAAGAAAGAAGTTCTCATTGTATTTACCTCATTACAAACGATTTTATAATTGATTGATTAAGGAACATAATTATGTATTAAATTAACTATTTATTAATTAGAAAAACAATATTTATTCCTTTCTGATATGTTTTCATGTTCTATATAAAGCTAAACTATTTAATATATAATAATTACCATTAAATCCTTTAACGACATCGTTACGCTTATTAAAATACATTTTGAGTTTAACTTATCTGTGTAAAAAAAGTAAAAGAATATTATGATGACATTTATGACAATTTAATTTTTGCACAGAGTACTTAATCACTATGTTCTATTGCATTCGCTTTTCGTTTCGTGCGTTGGTGAATGTGTTTTTGATACAATTTCTAGATTTGCTTTTCTTACTACCACTGCCTGAATATTGGAAATAGGAGTATAGCGCCTCCTGCACAATTTCTTGACGAAATATTGATATATTTTGATGATAATGAATAAAATATCTTTAAAAAATTAAAATGCCTTTATTACACAACCTTTTGACATTTTTTTGGGTAAAACCCATTAAAGTGGGTAGGTAGTAGGTAGTATTATACCCACCTACTCAGTTTTAACCATTATGGTTTAAGTAGTATTGACTTAAGTAGTACTGACATTGTCTATATACTCGTAGGTGTTTGAGGTAGTAAGTGCCTAGTAAAACGCATATTCAGTAGATAGGTACTCACCAACCGGTGACCAACCGACCTTACGTTACCCATAATAAACGAGAACTTTATCAAAAACATATTTTTTTCATCAGCACTGTGACACGAGTGTGACATAATCATAACCCATATTTAAGGTGATTCATTAGGATTTCATTAGTTGGCCATTGCTAGCAGACGTGAAAATTGGAGAAATTAAAGCTTTTACAATGATCTAATTGACCACCAATTTTCATTCTTGTCTATTCTGGGCCGGTGTCTCTATGGAAGATGGGGTTCTCCTTTATTACTTATCCCAATACCATTATATCTCAGCTTGCTGAAGCAGAGAGAAAAGCCAGAAGTAAATGGCGAGACAAAGTCAGGCAGAAAATTTCACGACTACAGAATCTCAACCTTCAGTAAAGAGGTAAAAGATGCGACGAGTACAGTGCCTCCAACTTATCTCTGCTGACGGGGGGCGCTGTCGGACGCATTGGACCAATCACTGGACGCAATTCGAGACGTAGCAAATGTCAATGAATGAAAACGAAGAACTTATGAATCGGGCGGCATTAGTTCCAGTTTTCGCCATTTCACAGATAAGTTGGTCGCGCTGTAACTTCAGCTTGCTGCTTTAGGCCCGTATTAATAAACTGATCTTAAGATCTCTGCGATCTGAAGATTCGGTATGAGATGTTGAAATATTTCAAATTGTATGAAAAAGTGACACCTGTAAGATATGAAATTGCGCTCTTGAGCCGAGATCGGTTTATTAATTCGGGCCTTTCCTACGACTTGAAAAATTATATTTGAACTAATGAAGCCGGCAATCAGGTCTATTACGATATACTTAATATGTCACCGGCGGCGTCGGGCGGCGTCGGGCGGCGCGGCGGCGGGCGTGGGCGGAACGAGTTGAACGGACATTCCCGGCACGCGGAACCGACGTGTTCCCAGTTCCCAGTTCATCAGCAATCGGATTTATTGTCACGCGCCCTCCATTGGTGCGATCCAATTCTTCAGACATACTTATCAATCTCAGCTGTGCCGCCGTCAAGAATATATGTAGGTCAAAGAAGAAAAACAGCTCTTGTTATTATATAGGTATTTCTTCATTTGGTTCACTGCGTGTGTACACTAATTGATTGATTGAATACAAACGCACTAGATTCTATAAACAATAGTTTCTATAAATAATATAGGTTAGGTTAGGTTGGGGGCATGGAAAACACAACTCAGACATCGCTGTAATTACCCACATTCCAAGAACAAATATTTATCTGTCATAATACAAATGTCTGCCACGACCGAGAATTCACCCCAGGATCGCTCGCTTCGTAGGCTCTACTTCTAACTATGCTAGAATCAAAAATAAATTCAAGTCAAGAAAAAAATATCAAAAGAAGCGTCTATGACCCAACATTGTCTATGTTCATTGCAAGCGATAGACTTAGTTAAAGGTACTTCCGGCGTGGTCGTCATTTGCATGAACGACCGATAGTAACTAAATTTTAAAGCAATTAGTAGTTACGATCAGTCCTGGATTCAATTACCACAACTCTGTGACAGATAACAATCTATAATCAAGTTTGGTTTATATTGCTGGTTTGTTTGGTATTATCTAATTATTTGAACTCGTGCAGAGTCGTGCCACATACTACAGACAATTTTAGTAGGAGAATCAAACTTAATTTACATGAAAATAGAGCCATGATTTTATTAAAACATTACAGAGAAAACTTATGTTACAAACTACTGGCAACACTACCAAATAAGTCTTAATGAGACACTGTATTGACTCTGATTTTTCTATATAAGCGCGCGTGACGTACAGCCGAGATCATTCTGTGACAATAAGAGGTGTAAGGCGTTACTCTGCCCAAATATGATCATACGGAAAGTGATTAATTACGTATTTTATATCGGCCATCCGACCCACCTCTTAACATATCAGAAGTTGGGATTCGGAAATGTCTGGGCCATATCGCGACGGATTAGGCAAATGGAAGCGAAGTAACCCTGAATTTATAAATTGCATAGATGGTAGTGATAGTGAATAGTGATACGTGTAGTGCAAAAGGGCGTGCTACGTGTGCACCAGGAGCATCCCGACCACAAGACCAGAAGGTTAGCAATATTTTAAGTACTACATATGACAATTTTTTCGATATGTTTAAAAGGATAGCTCAGGGAGCGTTATAGAGGTCGATAGGGACGATTTGATAGATCTTCTTGAAAGCTAAAAGCCATTGATAACTCATAATACTGTGTGGGCCAAGCATATGTAGTTCTCACTCGCAGTCCGATATATTTTATAATAGCTACAACAGCAATTGCAGCTTTGATTATATTATATCTGAATTAGTCTTCTAGATGGAAAAATAACTGTACTCTTTGAAAATTACAACTACAAAATTTATTGTAACGTGCCAACTGTGTGCATACTTATTAATAATTATTGTCATAATCTTTGTTTCAATTATGCACAGATTTAGATAGTCAAGGTATTATAATACCTTTCTTTGAGTATTAACAGGATTTTACTGCTTCTGTTTCAAACATATTCCCTACTAGTACGTGTTTGTCTTATTTACCATTAAATAATTAAAAATATTCACAGATACATTGTATAATACAATATTAATATTACGAGACTTGGTGACATAAAATAATGAGCAGGAATAACAAAAGAAAAACAACAATAATAACAAAATAATTTAATAACAACATTTTGCTAATAACATAGTAAATAGGAAATACTTCATTCCGTAAGGCAACATTCTTGATAAAACAAATATGTATTACTTCAACATGTGTGGAGAAAAGATAGTGACTGTGTGCTGTGAACTGCTGTGTGACCAAGTTCAACTATAACAACCTGTGTGGAGAAAAGATAGTAACTGTGTGCTGTGAACTGCTGTGTGACCAAGTTCAACTATACCTACGCTTTAGTTCTGCTGTGTGAATTACTAGTGAAGTTACTGTGTGATCCAATCATATAAATCATAAGATGGCTGTGTGAATATTAGGTATTACCTGTGGCTTTGTGATCAAGCAGGTACATACCTACATACTCAAAAGAGGAATTAACTGTGTGTAATGTAATAGAACATAGATACCTACATACGCATCGACATCATTTTCTATATGTATGGAGAAGGATAATAACTATAGCAGAGTAATAAAAAAAAAAATCGTAAAATACAAAAATACTGTGTGATCAAGTTCATAATAAATATACCTAGGTACCTACTAAATATTTAACAAATTATCAACTATGTAATAAAATTTATGTAATCACATAATAACATTAATAAATGTGAAATTACTGCCGTAATATTCTTTTCTGTTGTAGTGCTTCATATCTATTGTACTATCTTCATAACTACGCCGACTGAAGGGATCAGCGTGGATCGCCGTGGGACACGGCTACAGTAGGATGGCCGAATGTTACAAACTACTGGCAACACTACCAAATAAGTCTTAATGAGACACTGTATTGACTCTGATTTTTCTATATAAGCGCGCGTGACGTACAGCCGAGATCATTCTGTGACAATAAGAGGTGTAAGGCGTTACTCTGCCCAAATATGATCATACGGAAAGTGATTAATTACGTATTTTATATCGGCCATCCGACCCACCTCTTAACACTTATTTCATACCTACACGAAACAAAAATATCATTTATAATATAATATTCACGATTCACCACACCACTAAAACCACACCAGTTATATATTGTATAGTTAATTCAAAAAGAGATGTGTAAATGCAACATTTTTGAGAGCGAAAAAACCAGACACGCAATACATATCGCGTAACGCACTCTGAAAAGGGGTTTTAAGCCACGCTTCAATGCAAATACAAACAGCTGCATTTTCAAGCATTATAAACAACTATTTTAATCCTTCTGTAAGCAAAAACTCGCTGAAGTTACGCTTTTTGAAACCTAAGCCTTTGAGCTGTTTTCCTGGAACTGTGGCGAAGCAAGGTTGCCTGCCTTACTTACTATCCTTTATTATAATTTATAAAACTTGCCGCTATGACGTGTGCAACGGTAATACTTTCAATAAATTGATACCTTTAAAACGTTAATGTAAACGTTCATTACAATCATTAAATATAAAATTTCTTAATTTCACTAGCTGCCCGGACAGACTTCGTTCTGTCAAGTTTTTTTATTTATTTTGAGATGTAAGCTATCCTATCTTTCAAGTTGGATCAAACTGCACACGGTGTGCAAATTTGATTAAAATCGGTCAAGTAGTTTAGGAGTCCATCGCGGACAAACAACGTGACACGTAATTTATATATATTAAGATGAACCATTTCTTACGAATTCCGTCGAGATTATGATTACCTTACTATGCTTATTACATTGAGGGTGCAGGTAACCTAGTAGGTACCTCACGTATGTTGTAATGTAATCTTTTTAGCCATTTTTAGGGTAATAGCATACCTATAATAATGAAATACCGAATCCATCACCGTTACATTAACGTTCAAAAAGTGGAGAACCTAAGTCACCGGAAGTGAGTTAAGTAAGTACGCTCTAGACGCGGCTGCAACCGAAATACATCAAAACCATTTCACCAAGTTTTATATCCCCGAGGAACCCGAAAGATATTGTAAATTACAGTAAAGTAAACTTTACATTTAGAGGGTTACGGTTATATGCATTCGTTCTTGATACGCCATAAAATACGGCGACCAATAAAATGTTTACCGTCGTCTTACGTTACCTTTAGCTTCAAGTGAAATAATACCATTACACAACACCACGTTTATTGCAAAATGGCATTATTACGTTTAAATCCAATAATGTAGAATGCAACCAGCTCTGGCCATATCTTATAAATATCTTCAGACTGTTTGTATACCGACTCGAGTGTGATTATTTACTCGTATAATCATTTTTGTATAGGTTAAAGTCAGAGTAAACATTAACATATTTTATTTCACTTTATAACATATAGGTTATGTTATGAATGTAGAATCAATATTCGAGATGAATCATTCGATTTAGTTAGCGGAATACTTTTCGGTTTATATTCCGCAATTGCATCTGTGTGTATTTTACGTTTTAATCGAAACGCAATTCGCGGTTTAATGTTATACCATATATCTGCTGAAAACTCATCGTAAACCCCGTGAAAGCTCTGAAATCCTGCATGTCCTGAAAGATTTTTATGAAAAATTGGATCGTAAAAGTAGTTTTCTGTCAATTGTGTTATTGTACAATTAAAATAAATGCCAATATCCTAATTTCATATCTTAGGAATAACATCGTAGTGGAAAACTAAACACAATTATTCATTATTTAATTAATTTACCTTGGTACCCTCTATCTATACGCTATCCTCGTATAGCACTTTGCCTCTATCTATCAATATACTTTCCATTACACTATTCTCTTTGATAATCTAAAACTACAGGGGATTTCATGTTTTGAAAGTATTAGATAAACTTTTTCTAAAGTTTGTACCTAATTGACTTCTCGTTAATGTAACTGGATTATACTCTTAGGGTCAAAAACGCAAAAAGTCAAACACGTAAAATGACAAAAAGTAAAAGTCAAATACGCATATTGTCAAACTCGTAATTTGACAAAGACGCAAATGGCCAAAAACGCAAAAAGTCAAAATGACAGTTAAGTCTACTGGAAAACAGGAAATGCTTGGGCATATCGAAGATGTAAAGTTTAACCCTAGAAACGAGCGGGAACCGCGGTGCGGGTGAGCGTGCGAAAGTCGTCCGTCGACCTTGCCGGAGTTACCGGCGACGCTAACACGCTAGGGTTGGCACCGATTCTTTTTTATGTAACTTTATTAAACATAATGTAAAGTGCATTTTAAAGTAACATCTTTAAAACCTCTGCTAATAAATACGTAACGTCTAAAAAATTATTATGAAAGAAGGGTGAAAGATGCTGAAAATTTTTGTTCACATTCAATCACCATAATATTTTGTCTCAAGAAAATCTAACACCTCTCAACGATGATGGCTGTTAGATTACTATAATAATATGTACGAGTATATTGCAATATTGCATTAATTAAAGAACTGTCATAAATGTTTGTCAATTGTGTACCTACCGATGTTCGTATTAAACCAAACTCCATCGTTCACCATCAATCAAAGAAACAAATACAAACATTTCTTTCAAGAGAAAAAAATACCCAATAACCACATAAAGCAATGTCTAAATCAGGTGCCAACCCTACAGCTGCTGCGCCCGCGCCGCGTGCCATTCCGCCCACCGAGCACGATCTAGTCGTGCCACAGATAAATAAACTAGTGCACTCGCGCCTGTGTGCACCTTGTTGCTCGGTGACGTCATTTGTTGTTCGCTATAGGCTACGTGTCTAACGCTGAATAAACTGTCCGACGTTACACTTTGATTCTCTTTCTTTAGATCATAATGTAAGGATTACTGAAAATGATGACAATTATAAAAATAAGTCATCTTTAATTCTAGTTATATTATCTAACTAAACTTATTATTTCGTAATTGGTTTCTTTCTTAAAAATCCTCTCCTTTAAAGTAACGTATCAAGCAAAAAGCAAAGCAACAACCCATAATTGTCCCACTGCTGGGCTCGGGGTCTCCTCTCACAATGTGAGGGGTATTAGGCCATAGTCTACCACGCTGGCCAAGTGCGGATTGGTAGACTTCACACACCTTCGAGAACTTTATGGAGAACTCTCCGGTGTGCAGGTTTCCTCACGATGTTTTCCTTCACCGAAGCAAGTGATAATTAACTTGTAATACGCACATAATATTTGAAAAATTAGAGGTGCGTGCCAGGGTTTGAACTCGGGCCCCTTCGTTCGGGAGACCAACGTTCTACCGCTAGGCTATCACTGCTTATATATCGCTGCTTATATGCGTATCAAATCCAAACGAATTCGTAGACAGTTCAGATTTCTTCTTCTTAATAGCCTCATAGGGCAGCGAAAGGATTGCATAAAACCTCATTGAACTGAACATTGAAAAGATTTAAACTTTGCGATCGGAGCTGCACTAACGATCTGTAGATTTACAATCGAGAAAGTTCCCTCGCCGATTGGCAGGGCTCTCAGCTATAGAATCTCTAGATAAGACGTCGTAAACCGAAGCGATCGTTAACATTAGCTTCGATTGCTGTCTGCGTAAACATTATCCTGAAGCAATTTGTAAACTAGACGATCTAAACAACTATACAAATAGTATATTACCTTACTCTGTGCTGTGTGTAAAGGAAAGTCCTCTTAGAACGCGTATGTGATCATGTAAAAATACTTCGACACTGATTGACTGGAATGTTTTAAATCAAGATGTAGAATACGGGGTGAATTTGGTGAGTAAAACATTGTAGGTATATTACGAACCTACCAAACTTAGAGAAACTGTTGCTACAATGTCATTGGTTGCATCACACAAAAGTTGAATCTCTAAATCCAACCTTAATCAGTTCTACATAGAACTATACATATAGTCAGTAATAGGTGCCCCAATAAAACGATTCGAGAGTGGCAGGTGTTGCCACCACTTGACCACCGACGCTCGGTTAAGACAGCATTTGGGGGGGATAAATTATTGATGAGCGTTGACAAGGCTAGCGCCTCGCGTTGCACCGTAGCCTGGAGTTATTTGAACGGGAGCCAAGAGTGTTACCAAACACGTAATCCATTAAACTAGGGAACATTTTCGGGATTCCTCCGAAAGGCCATCTGCCACATCCGTCTTTGTCCTCGAGTGAAGTTTGTCTAGATTGAAATTTTACTGAAAATTGAAATCCGCAGCTTTTTGTAACAAGCCTTTCAGCTCGATTGATTTTAAGTAAACATCGTCCACATAATTTGGTAGTAGGTTACTTGAGCGTTTTCTCATCTTAGCAACAAGAACTGCCGTCCGATTTAAACTTTGCGTTTTGTAACGTCAAAAACTATTATTAGTGTGAATACCGTAAAAAAATTTATCTATCTTTCACATAGTTTTATGTAATACCATCGACGAACCTAAATATAACTTAATTACATTGATCAAAGCGATAAAATAGAACAGTCAGCAAACCAAGCCAACAAACAATCCTAAATACGGAGCAATGAAAATCACCATCTCCTACAACCTTCGGTTTCACTTCAAGGCAATGGTCGCATTAAAGCGGTACAAACTGTCACAATACTCACAATCAGAACAAAAACAACAAACAAAGCCTTCCGTTATACATAGAATCGCAGTAAAAGTTCCCACAATAAAAACTTGGTACCGAAGCCGACGTCGTCGTGAGTCAGTTATTCAACTGTATTCTAAATACATAATAACTGCTAATAAGCGCGTGGGCTTCCAAGACGTCTAGCGCTGCCACTGAATATATAATAACTGTATTTTAAACAAACAACTAAACTGTATTTTGAAATTGTTTTGAAGAAAGATCCACGATAAATTTTATTACACTGGCCACTGAGTTAATAATTATCTTCATAACAAAGAACACCCGGGACAGGAGATAACTTTAATATAAAAGCAAAGCAAAGCAAAGCAACAACCCATAATTGTCCCACTGCTGGGCTCGGGGTCTCCTCTCACAATGTGAGGGGTATAGGCCATAGTCTACCACGCTGGCCAAGTGCTGATTGGTAGACTTCACACACCTTTGAGAACTTTATGGAGAACTCTCCGGTGTGCAGGTTTCCTCACGATGTTTTCCTTCACCGAAGCAAGTGATAATTAACTTCTAATACGCACATAATATTTGAAAATCAGAGGTGCGTGCCAGGATTTGAACTCGGGACCCTCCGTTCGAGAGACCAACGTTCTAACCACTAGGCTATCACTGCTTTTACTAGGCTATCACTGCTTTTAAACTAAATGAGTTCCTTAATTGTGTTAAAAAAAAGAAAATCTAATAAAAATTCAATTTAAATCAAGTGGTTAAATCTACAAAAAACAAATGCTAGAAATAGAATCTTCCTAGCATTGTGCAAAGTTCTCTGCCACATGAGCTGAATTACCGTTTTCCTTGATACTAAATCGGAATTCTGAATTACTTCAATTGGATGTTCGAGCACAGATTACGTCAGCACTCAACCCAACAGCCACTAAGCAGTGATTCACTAAAATGGAACTCAAATGAACATGACCTTTGCGTGAAAGTTACTGCTTTTTAAATTTATTTTTAGCTACGGGAGGTGTTTACTCTTCGTGGTCGTAATATTTTAGTTTAATTACTACAACACGTGTAAAAAATTTGAGCTCAGAAAGTCAGAACAGCATTTATGACGCTCCTAGTATGCTTTTGATAGAAATGACTAGGGCGATACGAATATTTACTAAGTATACTACTAAAAGGACTTGCACGAGCCGTCTTAACTTCCACAGTCGTAAGGGATTTACATACCAACCAACCAACAACCCATAATTGTACCACTGCTGAGCTCAGGGTCTCCTATCACAATGTGAGGGGTACAGGGCATAGTCTACTACGCAGCCAAGTGCGGATTGGTAGACTTCACACACCTTTGAAAACTTTATGTAGAACTGTCCTGGGTGCAGGTTTCCTCACGCTATTTTCCTTCATCGAAACCGAAGCAAGTGATAATTAACTTGTAATTCGCACATAATATTTGAAAATTAGAGGTGCATCAGTGCATGCCAGGTTTTGAACTCGGGCCCCTGGGTTCGGGAGACCAACGTTGTAACCACTAGGCTATTACTGCTGTATTAACATAACGAGTAATAACTAACTACTAATGTTGTCATTAACACCTAACACTAACGTAAATTACTGACTACAGTCGCCTCTACAGTCCTATTAATTATTATACTTTGATTCCGTAATTAAAATGTTTTCAAATTGAAAACATTTGAACGGGGAATAACTACTAAACTAAAACACGTGTTAAAACCACGAGGTTTTAAAAGTACGTTCTACAAAAACAGATAGCCAACATGCTCTGCAATTGGACTGATATTAATATTTGCTGAAAAGTAAATATTTTTCTTCTTTTCACAAAATCCCTAGTACCTATCCTATGACGCTATAAATCTTCAACGCATTTTATAACGAGGATTTTTATGGCCGGGCAATATAATTTTATGTTTTAATTGGGATATTTGAATAATGATGTGGTATTTAAAGAGAACGTAAAATAAATTGTGAAAAGATAAGGGTTCCTATGAGTTGTAAAGTTTTAGGATTGAGTAATACAAAAAATGAAGAAGCAACGAGTAGAACAATGGGATTCTCATGAGTTGGATTGGGATGATCCTCATTACTAATCACAACTGCCCCACTGCATGATCTATTCATTCCATAGTTCAGCAAACTGGCCAAGTGTTTGCTAACAAGCTCTTTATTACTGCAGTTAGCATGTGGTTATACGCGCAAATAACTTTGAAAAAATAGGGAAGAGTCACGATTCTACTATTCTAAGCGGATCCACTCCGTGTCGATGAGCGACATTCTAACAATACAGCTTCTATCACTGTTTGAGAGCAAGCCTCGTTATCAATAGCCATAACATAAAAACCTTATGAAATATTTAAAACTCCAACAGTCACGCTTCAGAGATCGCTCACCACCCCTGTTTCTGTTGGCAGCGATGCACATTACCTTGTTCCGGCTCGAAAGCCAAGAGAGCAACTATAATTACCGGCACAAGAGGCTCCATCTACACCGCGAGAGGAAATATAACTGCGAGTCCTTTGTTCAAGATTGTTTGGAAGTGTCTATGAGCTTCAATAGACACTTGGGAGCCTTTGTAGACGTGTTTACAGTTTATTTGTCAAACAAAATCATTAACTTACAGTTGAGTGTAAATTAAACATTAAAATTTCTTTAAAAGAATTTCAGTTGCATTATCTCAGATTTACTTAGTAAGTTATTACTTTTAATTGCTTTTTCACTAACCGTTTTGCATCTTCGCCTTGGTAGAGGTAAAATTAAAACTCCATTTTAAACTAGATTTTAATTTATGTGTTTATCTAATGCAAATAAATATTTATCCACCAGTGAAAATAAAAAATTATAACTACATTTAAAGTTACATCGTATTTAAAAACCTTCAGGTTTATAAAAAGAAGAACGGCAAGGATAACAGTGAAATTGAAACTTTTGAAATTACTACGTAGTATAAACCACTGTATTGGTAAAAACAGCCTAAAATTTCGAACACCAAGAATCATGAAGATTACATAATTACATAACATAAGAATCATGTTTCAACCGTACCAAGGGAGGATTACATTTATAATTTATTTAGAAACTGTATTTATATTTAGATATACTAACTCTATTTATATGTAGATATAATAGTTAATAGCAACTCTCATCACCGGTGCGTTCACACGAGATTCCGAAGCATTCGATCCTTACATATTATGCCGGATGGCTGCAAAGGGAGTTTCTGTTGGCAAAACCCCTTCATTCTCGGTCGCTCCCTCAAAGGGGTTGGCTATCTTTCAAAGATTTTTTCCCCATTTATAAAAAGGTAGAAAGTCTGTACTTTAATGTACTATTAGCATTTTAAAAATATTTTAAATATTTTTTAATATCAGGCCCAGTTACATCAAATCAAGGAGATTTCGTGCTTATCAAACAAGGTCGTGTACATGACGCGTTATGACTTAAGTTATCTTGTAATGTGCACGAATATTGTTCTAATCTAAAGATTATGATTTCGGAATATAAAATCAAACTTTTTTGTAATTTTTAGGGTTCCGTAACAAATAATTAAATAAATATTAAGTAAACGCTTACATATTCACACTACGCAGTAGGTTTTTTACCGCGGGTGGCATGGAAGACACATTTACACATCACAATAACACCCATGACCCGAGTACAAAATATTTATCTGTCACATAAATATATGCCCCGGCCGGGAATCGAACCCGGGTCCCCTCGCTTCGCAGGCAGGATCGCTACCAACTAGGCTACAGAGCTACTGTGTATGAATCTGAAAGAGATCTCATAAATTGATAAGACTAGGTAGTAGTAGGTAGTAAATTATTACTTGCAATTATATAAAAAAAAAACAACAGATTTTAATTTCCCTTCGTAATACCTAAAACTAACAAGTTTAATGTTTTTGTCAGCTACTGCCTTTATACGGGAACAACTCTGCCCTCCTAATGATAAACAACGTATCTGACATTTTTGACGAAAACGAGTTATTAGCATATTCGTAATCGGCGAACCCATTGAAGGTACATTATTTATAACCCAATAAAACCATTATGTTGGCACGTGTACCTACTACCTACTACAAACCGTTATACATTGGGGTAATCGAAGTTCCCCGTATAGGCCGGAGGACGCCAATCATTCTGTTAGAGCAACAATTAACATTGAACTTGAACAAGTACCTAGTGGCGATTGAAAACGATAAAACGTTAATTGTTTATGACTGTAGCTTTCTAGTGTTTCCTGGGAAACATTTAACACGACAGTAATATTATTATACTGACTTCCAATATGTATTCATATTAACAGAAAACTAAAAGAACTCACTTATATGTAAAAATACTCGATTCTAATTTGTAATTAAAGGATTTGACTTTAACATGAATCACAAAAAAAATATAAAAAAACATTGAAATGCACATAATGATATACCTACATGTCAAAGAAACCAAAAACATTAGGCATAGAAAAACCTAGTAACCTAACCTTTTGTATCATGATTAATCATGAATTATAATAAACTACAAATAAACTACTATTTAAAATACAAAATTCGAGTACACATAATTGGTATACTTAAGTCCAAAAAGCGGCCAAGTGCGAGTCGGACTCGCCCATGAAGGGTTCCGTAGCAGCAAGTAACATAATATAAAAGTTCTTGAAGTTCGTTGTAACTTTGATCGAGGTAAATTGCGGTTTACGATTTATGACGTATTAAAAAAAACTACTTACTAGATCTCGTTCAAACCAATTTTCGTTGGAAGTTTGCATGGTAAAATGTACCAGTTCCGTACAGGCTAGTGATACTTCTTTGTAAGAAATATACCAATGTATTTTATTTTTAAAAGATGTGCTGAGGAGTTTCTTTCGGCTTTTCTTCTCCTCCATGACAAAGCACCTTTCCGAAAAGCTGGTAAATTAAATTAAAAAAATGACGTGCATAAGTGTATCAATGATACCTACATGAATAAATGATTTTGAATTTGAATTTGAATGTACATCATATATTTTTTTTACTTTTATCATTCTCTTATTTTAGAAGTTACGGGGGGGGGGGGACACACATTTTACCACTTTGGAAGTGTCTCTCGCGCAAACTATTGAGTTTAGAAAAAAAATATATTAGAAACCTCAATATCATTTTGGAAGACCTATTCATAGACCTATTCATACACGGGTATGGGTTTGATGAAAAAAAATATTTGAGTTTCAGTTCCAAGTATGGGGAAGTATGGGAACCCCCAAAATTTATCTTAATAGTGAAAATCTTAATGCGGTTCACAGAATACATCTACTTACCAAGTTTCAACAGTATAATAGTTCCTATAGTTTCGGAAAAAAGTGGCTGTGACATACGGACGGACGGACAGACAGACAGACATGACGAATCTATAAAGGTTCCGTTTTTTGCCATTTGGCTATGGAACCCTAAAAAAGTAAAGTTTGTTAAGTCTTCCAATAACTACTTCAGCCCTAATTCGAAACATAGTTACTTAATAAAATTACAATAAATATTTTACAATCACATACCTTATAAGGAGCAAGGTGAAGACAAAACAATAGGGACGAGTCGGTTTTCTGTGCACGACAATAAAACGGTCCAAAAAACTACCACCGGCCAGGTATCTACGTCATTGGACGCGCTTGTGGAATACTAATGGTGAACAGTCCGAGTATGTAGACAATGGATGACTTCCAAACAATTTGAGTACTAGTTGTAGACTGAGACACAGTACATTACAGTAATCCTATGAACGATTTGATTAGGTTTCTCTAAGACCTTCTGTCCACATTAATGCACGTCATGCGAATGCTATAGTCAATTGTTAATTGCTTGCAGCTTGCTCGCATCTTCCGTAGTAAAAGTAAGAAACCTATGTTTCTTATGGTCCTATACCTCTGGATACACGTCGAATTCATTAACTTCATTCGTTCTTGTTCGATATATCGATCGTGAACCTGTCACCGCTCCCTATCATATAAATCTTGACGCGTGAGAAGCCGATGCTCTTACACAGGACATGTCCATTAAATTTAATTAGTGATGATTCATTCATATCAATGAATGATTTAGATTACGCATACGCTATCTTTTCTAACTCTTATTACTCTTTTGAAAATATAAATATTCAATACCAGCGGTATCCATACGGGTTATTACCCGTATTTTTATTTGTGTCTTAACAATTAATTATTACTTGTTTATGCAGTAGCAAAACATGAGCAAACCCACAGACATATATACCTAGAGTAGATGAGGCATGTACCTCGAATTGTATGAAAACCAAGCGTGTCACTTTTTTTGACACAATGTTATGTCACAAGAATATTTTAGTGATTGATATACCTCATCCTAGCAATACCAATACGAAACCGATTTCTTACCGATTCTCGATATCGATAACCGATTATAATCAGTCTGGTTGGTTGTTATTGTACGTATAGGTTATAGTGCTGAATAAAACCAAATAAATAATCTTTTGTTAATATTTTGTTATTAAATATCATTGGGGTGAGTTTGATTTAACTTGATTATTTATTATAAACACAAATTATAAAATTTATTAAATTTTTATTAAAATTATAAACACGTTTCAAAAATATAAATAAACAGATCAATATCATATTAAGTTCCTTACTTCAAAATTTTATGCAAAATAAAAAAAAGAGAATTAAAACAAAATATAATCATTTATTATTGAAATCAAAACCTTTGTAATTTAATAATCAAAATAACAAAAATGTACCACCATTAATTTAGACCTATTTGAAAAATTCTTTCGATTGATTGCCATGCGCAATGTAGGGTTCTATACTTGTAAGTTGATCGATTATTACTCGTTAACCTGCAAATATTTCGTAACCGTGTGAATTTTTTCACATGTCGAACTCAACCTTTTTAGCTGGCAGGGGAGACGAAAACTTGAACCAAAATTATCACTTTTATTAGGTTTTTTTTTAGAAAATTAGCATTTTATAATTTTACCTCGTTTTCCTTATTAGAATTATTAGTGAAAATGAAATAAAATTATTTCACCTATTAGTGAAATTGTTGTATTCATATGACAATAATGTTCTTTAAACCGAACCCATAATATTTTTTAAATATCTTTGCAACGATACCTTACACTATCTGTATTGGGCAGCCAAGGAAAAAAATCCATCCCCACTTGAACTGCGGTAAATAAATATTTTTAATATTTTATTCTACGACTTTGTAGTTTTAATAAATAATTATGTACATCCATGCCAAATTACACCTTTCTAGCTCTTAGGTTCTCAGCACTAAGTTGCGAATGGACGGACGTACGGGCGAACAGATATGACGAAACTATAAAAAAAAATATAGTTAGTTACCTTTGGAATAAAATTTGTGTTACTAAATATATGTCTATGAGAATATTTATTTATTCGACGATTCTCAAAATCGATTAGAATCGAGACAAGACAGGGTAAATGAAAAACACTATATACTATATTTGACCGAAAAACGACAATATTGACAGTACCACGAAGTAAAGCGTTACTTAGCAACGATTGATAGTAACGATTGTTGTATTTTCATTGCATGTTCCAACCTTGTTCCAACAAAGAAACCCTAAATTTTTTAAACCAAAATGAGCAATGTATTGTGTAGTATGTAGTACATATACTCAGTAAGTTCTCGTCATTGTAAAACGTGGTAAAACCACAATAAACATTAAATTAATTTATTTTAAATAAATAGGAACACAATTTTATAACGAAATTACTTAGCGATGAAAGAAAATGTTTTCTTTATCTTTCCTAACTATATTTGTAGATTTTCTACAGTTTATAACATTAAAATCAGGCATTTTTCGTTATTTCAGTTGACATCTGTTGCCAATAGCAATGAAAGTCCGACTAAATGACACGGCGCCTCATTAGGATTTCAAATCCTAATTGTTACACGTGAATTGTATGAACTTGCCGTGTCTACTCTGGGTATACAGGTTTGTGAGCAAACCTGTATATTTGACAGCTCGCCATATTATGTGAAGCCTGTTAACTTGCTTGTTATTTTACAAGAAGAGAAGACCAGTCTAGCAGTAAAACAGGTAATCCAGATTATGATGATATTTAATGTATTGTCTCAATTCAACTAAAAATTGCGAAATTAAACATTCAAGAGACTCTCTCGGACTAAGAAAAGCCTACTAATTAATAGTCTACGTCTCTCCTTAGAGAAAGACAAATTATGAATCAATTAATATTGTAGATTGGACTGAAAACATCTTTCTTTCGCTTAGCATTAAGATTAAGGTTTTTTCTCTCTTTGATATTTTTGCGAAATTCAATATTTCAATCTTTTTGTTTACAATAACAATAGTAAATGATCAAAATGTAATTTGCAACTATAACATTAATAGATTTTCTGAGTATATCTCTGAAACTCAACTGATTTCATCAATCTAATGCGATCGCTAAAAATCATTATTTAGAGAGCTACATTGTTTTGCAACTGTCATTCGGAAATAATGACATTTACAAATCACATTTTGATCAACATGCGAAGTAAAATAAAACTACCATTTGCAAAAAGCAAACAACTCTTATAAATATTATAAAACAGTGTGACTGTATTTATATACTTGATATATAAGTTTTAAGCCAAACAATGCATAGCACAAACGTAATTGCATGGTAAAGATCACAGTTCAAACTATATTAGCATCACAATTGGAGCTGCAGGTCGTAGGTTCGAGGTCGCGTTGCCGCTCCAATGAGCTTAGTGTGATCCTTCACTTTGTTCCTTTTAACGTACCCAAATTCTGCCATCGAAAGATATAAAATACTAGTGCTCTTCCCGCGGCTTTGCCCACGTTTTCTATGATAATAACGTATACGACGGACAGACGAGTGGACAGACGGACGGACAGACGGACAGACATGACGAAACTATAAGGGTTCAGATTTTACTTCGGAACCCTAAAAAGATGCCATTACGGCTAAATTAAACCATGCTATAAATAAATGAAATGTGAGTGAAATAACCCGACGGAGAGACACTAAACCGAGTGGAGGCAAGAAAGCGAAACATCGCGCATGTTCAGCACTCGTTACTCGGATACCACTCGACCACTCTCCACTGCAATCTGATTTGTGGAGATAGTCACGACACGTGGATCACAGCGTTAGCTTTTTTCAATGATATTGTCCATCTTTAAACAGGACTAAACTTCCTTGTGAAATTCGTCTTATCAGTTTTAACGAGTTTGGTTGCAATGGCGGAAAACCAGTAATAAACCGTCATGCCATTTGTGTTACCGTTATTACGGCATTTCACATTCGGAGATGACCAGTGACCGTTTACTCGTTTATTGTTCACGCTGACCAAGTACGGACTCGTGAACTTCACATACCTTTAAATTCAACACCTCTCTGATATTCAGTTATCTTTATGATAAAAATAAATTCATTCTATTATTTGATTTGAAAACTTCCATTTAACTAACGGTACAAGTTACAGTCATAACATTTTGTAGATGACATCCCGTTCCCCTTTTTTAGCATCTTATTCACCTCTCGAGTAAACACAACATCAAATTATTTACAATACGATAGCAAGTCTACCAAATTTAATTTATATTTAAACCTGTGTAAGTAATATTAAATCCTGCAATGTCGATCCTACCCGAACTCCAATAATCCGAACAGCTTAAAGGCAGCGGCTTATCGAGGCGTAACCAAGTAGTTCTGTATTGTGACCAGCCAAGCGTTCCTTCACGATACGAGTTCCACTATCCCAACAAATCAAATTTAAAAAACAATTGAATGTAGAAAGATAGACAGAATTTTTGGTAAACAACAACTAAAGGTCAAAAAATCTTAAAAGATGACAGTCTATATAAAATATAGCTCAGAAAACTATCTAAAGTTCTATCTAAGAACAATCTAAACTTCCGTTATAAAGTCATGGAAAAAAGACGTTTTAAAGGACAAATCACAATACACGTATAAATTAAAACAAACAGGCTAAAATATCAACGTATACATAAACAATAATTTTTTATTTTAATGGCTACGCTGAAAAAATATTCAGATAACGTGGGAAAATGTTGTATTTGTATGATAAAACTTGATAACAACAAGCTAGTGCTAATTTTGGCTTAAAAATAACTGAAATTGAGATAACGTTTGTGGAACGACATGATTTTACAATCGAAACTGATCCAACGCGGTTTTTATTCAATAGAAAGTTTGATGCTTTCGAGGCAGCGAGCGCCTGAAGTGAATTAGGCCCAATGTCACCTACAAAGTTTTATGTACCATTTTTTACAATGTGCACTTGCTTTCTCGTGCGGGCCAAAATGTATACAGTCAGTAAGTGCCTCCCTAATGGGACATTCTGCTTACCGTAAAATTATTACGTGCTCTGGTAGCGATAACGATCACATCATATTAATCTTCACGTCTCAACGAAAAACTGAGTAATGTTTAACGCAGCTACAAGGCAAATGCCGTCAGAGAAAACGATATATTTATATGCGACGATAAAACGATAAAATCTGAAGAACCCCAAGGTACATTAAACAGTGTCAGGGTTGTCAACGTGAAACCACGTAAAAGCAAATGTTTGCAATTGTGGCAAAGTTTAGAACGTCTTGTTCTACGCTTGGGGCTTGTTAATTTCTCATAAGCGTCTTAGTTTATAAGCGTTTAGAATGGGTACAACCAGATCGTATGCGTAAGGGAGATAAAACATTACGTATACAAAGTCCCTACTTAGTTATGTTGATTAACCACAAAGCTTTTGAAATAGACATTAGAAAACCATTCAAAACCACCAGAATGTTTATTTAAACTTAACATGGTAAACTTATTGTTAGATCCCTACTAGCAAGTATGAAGTGATTAGCGAAAAAATTTAAGCAAATTAATTAATTTCTTTAATGTAATTGGTATTAAAATTAAAACACTTAAATTTTAATACCATTAACTTAGTGAGTTGACCGCACGTTAATAAATCGTACTCAAGGGGCCATGTGTCGGTGGAAATAACGTACGCAGTAGCAGAACTGGGCAAACGAGTAGCAACACTAGTTGCCATCTGTAAAATTGCATATAATTGCTGGAAACTACTTCCTGGCGGTAATTGTATAGATGTTGATCGAGAACCGCAAAAAACCGGCTTATCTTGAAGCGGTTAAAACATTCTCAATGCCAATTTCATGGATTCTCAATGTCAATGTAATAAATGAATGGCAACATAATATTCCATGTCATATTAATTTTGGAAGGAAAAGTATAAGACCCATTAGCAAAACGAATTAGGAAGCACGTGACCTTAGGAAAAATATTAACAATAATGACATTCATAATCAGTTATTATCAGATTAATCACTACAGTCAAGCAAACTTATTTTAATACAGGTTTGATAAATTAATGATGATTAATGACGTTAATGACATATTAAAAAGTGGTAAGTAGTAAGTAAATGTTTTTAAAACGATAAGTGGTACTAAAAGCGTTCAATCTTTCCCTCGTCTCTTATTTTCATTGTCATTGAATATGGTGGCGCTAACGAATATACTGAAAAGGTCAATCTAAAAACACCTGAAGTAAATCAAGTAAATAAAAATTAAATACATACTGACGATGGTCTACTAAATAGACTGAAAGAAAGACTCACCATAGTTAGTCCAGGTGGAAACCAAGTAACTAGTATTTTCTTCACTTCATCTATCCACTATTCTCTGATAATAATTAATTTTTACGAATCATGACTAACAGACAAGGTAAATTGTAGGTAGATACATTTACTTATGTAGAACTGTAGAAGTATGTACCACATACCTACTAAGAACGATTAAGATTAACCAAGCCGCAAGTTGCTACTCTACCACCATTTACTTGCACGCGCATCCGCAAATCAAACGAACCTAACACAAACCGCCTACGGATAGAGTAGGTTACAATTATTTAATTGGTTTTCATACCACATCCATTTGAAGCGTCTCAATGGAGGAAGCAATCTCAAAGATATTTTTCCAGCTATTAGAAAGCCAGCGACGTGGAATCGGGATGTTATTGATTTTTCTTTCACTGTTATAAAAGTATTTTTTAAATTACTGAGCCATTAAGCGAATGAAGAAAAATTCTCTTCACATAGGTAACACGAGGTTACAATTTGAGTATTCTGAGGGCTTGCATACGTTAAATCCTATTTTATAACCCAGCTTGATTGATGGACCAGATACCGATTTTCTTTTAATTACAATAAAAATCATGTACAGTATGATTAGCCTCTTCATTCATAAAATTTTTATGTTTTGTTGTAATGTGTTGTCTACCACTACATTGTTGTAATGTTTTTAACCGACTTCAAAAAAGGAGGAGGTTGTCAATTCGACTGTTTTTTTTTATGTTTGTTACCTCAGAACTTTGGACTGGGCGAACCGATTTTGATGATTCTTTTTTTAATCGAAAGCTGGTAGCTGTCATGTGGTACCACATAAATTTTATTGAGATCTGACAATGGCATCCATGAGAAAACCACATAAGTCGTAAATTTGTGTTAAGATGTGCGCGACAAATTGACGAATAACTCAATATCACGCCAACCGATTTCGATGATTCTTTTTTTAATCGAAAGCAGGTACTTGTCATGTGGTCTCACATAAATTTGAACGAGATCTGACAACTATGTAGTTTTTGAGACTTTGAAGTCAAGTATTTTTTGTTGGTAAAATTTATATTATGTCTACCATCTACGCATTCAAAATTAGGTGTGCCAAAACAAGACAAACATATTTTAGCTACAAAATCTTTCTAAATAACAATTTTACTACTAACGTTTCCTAATTTCAGTTTCCATAAGTCGATCTCACCGGCATTATCATACCACGAACCGAGTACCACGTGCACAACCCAATGACATACAAACCCAACGCGAATCAGGACGAAAACAAAAGAATACGCAATCGGACAAACATAATCTAGTGCCGGTGATAAGGTATGCAGCACGGTTATCGGAAGATGTAACCGGGTTGTCACAGTCGGATTTATGACGTGACCAATCGTGCGTCCAGTGAGGTCGACGACCCGGCGCCAGCACCTGTCTCGAATACCTTCTTGGCGTCGCGCTCAGATCGAATATCAGCATTCATGGATCCCATACATTTCCGTCGTTGACACTTCCGCTACCAAACTTTGTTTATGTCTTTGTGTGAATTATATTATAATATCTTGATTCACGTCCAGGGTCGCAAATATATTATCAAGATCTTTATGAACAGATACAGGAACTACATTTCGAATTTTTGTGGTTGAGTTGATATTGGGTCAACAACGATTGTTGACAAAGAAAATCGCTATGATACGCCAATAAGAGCTATTTCCATAAGTCACAGTTACAAAAAAGCAGATTTGAGTACATTAATCTCATTTGTATGTTTATTTACATTCTTAACGCTCCATGGCTGTTAAAAATATTGCGCATTCAGGGAAGTCTTAAGAAGAAAATATTGTTCCATTAGCAAATTAGTTACAGCCACTGGGAGCGAAAACACACTAGATGAAGAATACATGGTAAAACGTTTTTTAATAGATGACAAAACAAGTAGGTGATCCTTAAAGAGAACATCGTCTCATATAAAATAGTGGCATCAATGATATTTTTATCTGAATACAGAACAGCATTTGAATTTCTTTAGACATTAGTTACTTCTGTTATTGAGATAAGAAAGAAAAATGATAAACCACGTAGCTCAACGTGTTCAAATGTCACGATTTTTGTTTCCGAGGAAGAAGTTTCCGATACTGAAGTCACGATTAATTTGTATAATCAGCATAACAACTGATATCACTACATGCACTTAATACATAGAATAGGTTTGCAATTTCTAGCTATGACAACTTCAAGTCGTCAGGACTTTGTTCTCCAAAGTTCGACCCACCGGTTGACGACCTACAAACACTTTATTTTAATGAAGTATGCGTAGAGATGCGTAGTAAAAAAAATAGTTGGGATGGATCAAAATCTATCCATTCTCTCACAGAAAGTTACAAAAGACGGCAAAATCAAAGCAGTGATAGCCTAGCGGTAGAACGTTGGTCGCCCGAACGAAGGGGCCTGAGTTCAAATCCTGGCACGCACCTCTGATTTTCAAATATTATGTGCGTATTACAAGTTAATTATCACTTGCTTCGGTGAAGGAAAACATCGTGAGGAAACCTGCACACCGGAGAGTTCTCCATAAAAGTTCTCGAAGGTGTGTGAAGTCTACCAATCCGCACTTGGCCAGCGTGGTAGACTATGGCCTAACCCTCGCTTTCTGAGAGGAGACCCCCGAGCCCAGCAGTGGGACAATTATGGGTTGTTGCTTTGCTTTTTTTTGTTTTCAAAAGCGAAACGAGGGCGGCTTCATTTCTAAATGTGCTCATAATGCTTTCAATTTAATTTCTCACAAACAAGTTAATAGCATTAGCTAAATTCTCTCGATCAACCATTTAAAAATTGATTTGATATCTAATTATACTACGTTTATTACAGCTACGTTTATTCATCGCTTTTTGTATCAACTGGTCTCTGCAATCCAAGGACTCGAGGCTCGTATTGTGAATTCAATTGAGTTTATAAATAGACCACTAAATCTGATTTAACAAAAACTTTGCCTGTTCCAAGTTGAATACAAGGTACTCCGCGGCCCCCGAGGGTTTCCATTCACAGCCTTCGCTGCTTCCTGCCTTTCTTTTGACAGGTGTTCCAAGAGAATGTTACAACAACCCGGTTTTTATTTTACTATTCTGGGTTTTGAATTTGTCTGTTCAAACTTATTTTCAAAATTATTCTCACCAATATTTTATTACTATATGCAGAATATGTAGGTATGCAATAAAAATTTTGCAGCGGTAATTTACTTTTAATAAGGTTCTCAGAATCAACGGTCGCCTTGGAGAGTAAATTCAAACGCACGAACCTATAAAAAAGATGGCGACCTCGACAATACAGCAATGTTTTAAATTAATTTAACATACAACTGTAGCTTAATGTGTACTTCCTCATTAGTAATCTAAGTATGTAAACGTCTTCTTGCAATATTTTGCGGCTAACCATAGAGTCAACTTACCCTGATGTTAGACCGTTACACGTGTTAGGGGTAATATGAGTCGTACTTACTTTTATTTATTCTTTGCGCATGTTATATATTTGTATAAATTTTCTAATAAGCTTTTACAAAGTTCCTGACGTCTGTTGCCATTAATTAATTACGTCAGATACTAACATTGAAGAAACTTTCTTTTCTTTAGCAATCTCACCGCCTAAAATTGCAAGAAAATTGCGTAACAAAATAAAATCATGATGAAAATGATGATGTAATACCTTCATTGTATTATCAAAAATTTTGTTCATTAATTAATTTTCGCTAAACATCACACAATTAATAGCATATGATGCATGTCAAAGGAACTAAATGAAAGTGCAGAAACATTGTTTTTACTTAGACATAAATAATTTAAAGATAAACAGACACTGTCATAACATAACACGTTAGCCCTAATTGAAGACAACAAAGTAAAACATAATGTGGGAACTACAACTGTACATATATCCAGTATCACAATTGTGTAAACATCGTTTACCGTAATTGCGGCGTACCTACATACTGCGCTAAAAACATAGGTAGGCGCTAAGAGATGGAAAGATGGTTGTGTAACGAACTAGAACACAAATTAACAAAAACATTTAGCACTTTGAAATCTGCCAAGTTTGTTTGTAACTTAAAATATTGTCCTTTAGTTAGCGATTTGGAGTTTTCAATACGTTTTAAAATTTAGGGTAGCAAATTTCATAAAGTCACTTATGTCATTCATATCCATTGAAACATTTGAAAATTTTAGAATTTTCAAACAATAAGAAAATATATCTATAGAAATAAAAGTCGACAACAATTAATGACCAACGATTACAAATGTAAAAACACAGTAGGTACATATATCAAAATGTGGTCGACATTATTATATTTTCTTTCTTCATCGCGTCATCAGAGAAATAAAATTACCCTATCTCAAAGTAAACAAAGACGGTTGATGAATAACGACGCGACAACATAAAACACTTTCTAGTGACACTGCACTGCAATGCATTTTGCATAACAAGATAGGTAACATTAGCATGTTTGTTGATAATACGATAACAGTTATTTAAGTTATTTAGTTTGCATCGTACAGGTGTTATGAGTACTATAAAATGAATGTAGTGCATAACATATTCAATCTAAACAAACAATCATATGTGTAATACGCTGATTACGTAGAAACGCATTCAATTACGACGATTACAAGATAATGTAAACCAAAGGAATGTTTCCAAGTCAATTGTTAAGGAAAATGCTTGAATTCCAAGCAATTTTATGAAAATGGTAACACATGGTAGTTTTTTATTTTTTTTAATATTGTGACTTATTTTCATATTTGTGAAACAACATTGGACTAATTCCCCTTTCAATTAAGTTTTTTGATACTTACTACATATTATTATCATAAGGTGCAGCGCAGACGGCACACTGTCTGTGACGCTCTTTTAAGTCTGTGAAAATAGAACCTTTGCAATTATATGCAGTAACGCATACGACGCGCAATAAGTGCGGTGCACACAAAATACGTGTAATTCGGGCAGCCCGCGCCGCACCGCGTCGCGCAGCTCCGCTCAAATGGTGTGCTAATGAAATACAACGTTTGCTTCAACACGCGCTAACGCAGACGGCGCACACTTCAGTCTGCAATCTGCATTCGTTAGTGGTGTGCGTAACTTATGCGATATTAGCATGGCGCCAGAGATCGATTGAAATACAAAACAGACCAGCACTTTCTCATTGTTTCCGAATGAGTCAAAGCTGGTCTTAAAATAGATAACAGTTCATTAAATGTTGTAACAGATATTTTATAGAATTTGAAAAATTTATCCGGATATTGTTTCAGAATTGAATGTTTAATATGGAACTGTCCTTTCAGTAATCTCTCCGAAAGTATAGAATGTACCCAAAATTCTCTATTTCTTCTTTTTTTCTGTACTTCAAGTACAAAATAATGCATCGCGATCTCTGCGTGATTTCCATAGCGTGTACGTCACTAAAGTTCTGCCGACAGAGTGATCGAAGGTGTGCGTCGTGTGCTTTGAGTCTGCGAAAAATCCGAGATAGACTGTTTGCGCGCCATGTAGACATTTGTGCGCCCGCAGTCTCGATCGCTCAAGAAGAGTGTCGTCTGCGCTGCACCTAAAGGGAATTTTGAATTACTTACGCAATTTATTACGAGGTTTTTATTAAAATATCCACTCTAAAGATGACAATTTACTTGTGTGCTAACAATTTCTTTAAGAAAGCATGTTGTAAACATCTCTCGTCCACTTGTTCTCAACCTACGTAATAATCGATATGAATACGATACAGTACACAAACATCGGTATCACAAAGAGCTCGTTACGTTACCTTCAGATATCGTGGGCAGGACGTTGACGAAGTTAACAATCCCGACGCCCGTTAGCTGACTCATTCACAAAACCAATTCAACACTTCTGAGAAACGTTCGCAGATGGCGAATATCCGCGACCACCAACAACACAACCGAACACACTTCACTTATCACGTAGCCCACATAGATAAAAATCGGCCAAACAACGCCTTCAGCTTCCCAATTCTAATGCACATGCGGTCACGTTAACCGTGAAATTGTGTGAAAATAACGGGTTTACGAAATGCGAGTGGTCACCGCGCACTTTTTACCATAATAAGCGAGAGAAATGCGAACTATCACATGAGAGCGGCCTCGTTCAGTTGTGTCGGAGGAGCTGCGCGTGCGCCGTCCTACCGCCTCGGAGCGCCGGGGCCTACTGAACTTACAGTACCGTCACTGGCACTGCGCGAGTCTCAGCCCGCGGCCGTTCACCACATTATACCACTGCACCAAGTACCAACATCGCAACACAGTCCTCTTGCCCACTCTTATCTCAAAGCCGCGACACAACAACGACCGCGAACATATACCTACCTCGGCTGCGTACGGCCATCCAAAATCAAACATAAACAAAGACCAGAGTCCGGCAGACGGTAGCCATAATTATGATTTTATCTTAATGACGATAGACCACGATGAGGAAGTAGTTTCAACTGTGATTAATACTCTTTATAAGGCACACATTACAAAGTTGACAGTCGCAACGCTATGGAATTGCCTCGTAAATAACAGGAATTTGGTTACATTATCAAGCGCACAAAGAAACATGGAAAATAGAGACGTATTCACGTATTCAGAAAATTGTTCAGTGTTGACTTGAAAAATTTTTCGGACTAACTTTGGAAAGATCTGGTAGACTTATCTGATCTACTGATCTGGTAAACATCGAAGACAGCAGAAATAATTTCAAAGATAGTTAATTAACTTAATCTAAAAATTGTTTAGTTACAATAAAATAACTATGCAGTGCATGTAAATGTTCAGTAAACTGTAAAAAAGACGTCATGCAAGTTAACTGTTTTGTAATCTTTTAAAAAATCTGAAACTGTATAAAACACGCGAAATTCTATTGTAATAATAGTATTGGATGCTAGTTCAGAAGGCTAGTGCGTAGGCCCGGGCAGGTCTCGTCACAACTGGTTTAGGTATAAGTGCACTGAACCGACTCTAGACTCTGCCTCGACTGCTATACGGCATTCACATTCAATACAAACTTAGTTCCCAGTATTCAATTGCGAACCTATGTCATTAATGTTATCTCCGATAGCGGACTATTCTGTATAATTCTGTGCTGGTGTTTATAGAACACTACTGTAGCTAGCATATAACCTATTCACAATTCTAAATTACAGTTTCCAGGAATTAGGTGTGACAGAACTATTTCTGAAACGTTTCATACATTTTACATAAAGATTTAGTAAAGAACTTACACCAGTTGCAACGATGTTATACAAATTTCCATTGACAAGATTCAATAAAATGTTTTAACTACATCACTATCATAAGGTATCTGAAAATATAATTACTGCAACATTGGAAAAAAAATGTCCCTTTTGAAAACTTTCCAGATCAGTAAGTACTCAATCAGTCATCGTTTGTTACAGATCATCGTAACAGATTTACGATTCGACGTTCGAAGATTTTACACAACATAATTTCAATTCTACGTTTGTTTTTTGGATTAAAGGACTTCATTCAAGGATTCAAGGATACGCTTTCTGGGTCAGCCATATGAAAAGCTAACGGGGAAAGGTCACATAACTATTATCCATCCATCCATCCATCAGCCTTTCGAAGTCCACTGCTGGACATAGGCCTCTCCTAACAAGCGCCACTCTGACCGGTCCTGAGCCTTCTGAATCCAGCGGATTCCCGCTGTCTTCTACAGGTCGTCAGTCCACCTTGTCGGAGGGCGTCCTGTGCTCCTTTTTCCGAGTCGTGGTCTCCATTCGAGGACCTTTCTTCCCCAACGGTTATCGGTCCTTCCAACCATATGGTCAGCCCATTGCCACTTCAGCCGGCTTATTCTCCGCGCTATGTCGGTCAGTTTCGTTCGTCTACGGATTTTCTCACATAACTATTAGGCTGTGGTTAAATGAGAGTCGTTAAATCTTGGCGAAGATCTACGGGACTGTCTAATACTGTACTACTTCTAGCTAAACAAGAGATCTACAATTAAATTTAAGATGGATCACATGAGGATAGGACAGAGCCATTTAAATCTCTAGAGATGCGAAGAGTTGTGTTCTGGGCTGTATAATTGTAGATGGCAACACTAAGTATAATTGTATGCTATGAAAAGAACAAACATATAGTAGAAGTAGACGTAGTTCATATTAAATATTAAAATTAGTTCAACAAAATTAATTGCCGCTTACTAATCTAATAGAGATTAATTACAATGGGATGGAATGTAATTAAATTTTATCGACCGCCAGTTCTGTAGCAGATTAGATGCGGTCGGGTGAGCGTAACTTATTATGTAACACAACATATCTAAGGTATTAAATAAATATTTAAGAAACTTTCATTTTGCCAGCTAGGTCAGCCTTGATTAGCTCCAAGCCTAATAAGGCAGCTTTATACCTATCTCTATTACACTATCTTTAACTCTCTTATTAATGCTGATTATTTACTGAAACTAGCAGTATCGCATCGCAAAAACTATTAAATTTTATTGTAAAATGCAAAATAATCTTCATTCAAAACTATATTGAGAAATTTTTTTAATGTCTGCTTTTAAGTCCCGATTTGAAATAACAATAATTACTTTTTAACAAAAAATAAAACCAACGAAAAAAAACTGAAAAGCAAAAAATAAAATAAACCATTTAGTATTTAAATTAAGATCCGAAATTAACAGTAAATAAATAATTTTGAGACCGTGCCAAACAAACAACCAAAATTAATTACATAAAATTCATAATATTATGAGGGCAGCGCGGCAGCGGCATGCGATGCACACGGCAGCAGCAGCGCGGCGCACATCTTTTCGCCGTTTGTTTTTTCATTGGTTTGGCACCGCCTCAAAATTATTTATTTACTGTTAATTTCGGATCTTAATTTATAATACTAAATGGTTTATTTTATTTTTTGCTTTTCAGTTTTTTTTTCGTTGGTTTTATTTTTTGTTAAAAAGTAATTATTTTTTAATTTTTAGTTGCTATAATACTCATAATTAATAATAAATTATTGATTTTATGAATTATAGATTCAGTTACCAGGTAAAAATGTAGTAGATGAAATATCAATCATCCCCTATTTTCGTACCTATAGGGGTAAAATTTTGTTTCGAAATTTAAACAAGAGTAACCTCAAGGTACACACTATTCAACAAAAAAAGAATCATCGAAATCGGATCATCCAGTACAAAGTTATTGGGGTTAACATGTAAAAATTCCGGGTAAAAAACGGGTGAATAATCAATCATTCCCTATTTTCGTACCTTTAGGGTGGGAATAAAATTTTCAAAAAAATATGGGACCAACTTCTGGACATACCCTATCCAATAAAAAAAGAATCATCCAAATCGGACCACCCCGTGCCGATTTCTGAGTGATCATACATAAAAAAAAATATATACGTGTCGAATTGAGAACCTCCTCCTTTTTTTTCGTCGGTTAAAAAATTGGGTTCACGTAATGGAAAGCGGTTTAGACTTTGAGAAACACTGACCACTATTTTATAAACGTTTTGGATGATGAATACCTCATAATTGAATTATGGTATTAGGGCGCAATGAATCATAAGCTACTTGGAAACTGAACAAGGATCTTCTCATAATTGATTCAATAGTTCATGTTAAGGCGCTGTATGACTACGATTTAAAAACGTTGATTTCACTCACACAACCGCATATCTGCGCTAATCTAATGTTACATTTACGTGACGCTGAATAGGGTTCAAAAATGCAAAGCATATTTTTGCTAACAATGTAACTAGATTGCGAATAAACATTTAATTTGAGGGTTTTCCTTAGATAATTCAGAATATACACATTAAATTCAATATCTGCCCGGTTAAAGTTTTAATATAACCATATGACTATTATATTCTCAAAAAATAATATGTTGTTACCGCTGAAAATACAGAGAATTTCGACGCTAAAGTTTATTTTTGTACAGCAAATTACGATTTTTAACCGACTTCAAAAAAAGGAGGAGGTTCTCAATTCGACTGTATTTATTTTTTTTTTTTTTTTTTTTTATGTTTGTTACCTCAGAACTTTGGACTGGGCAAACCGATTTTGATGATTCTTTTTTTAATCGAAAGCTGATGGCTGTCATGTGGTCCCACATAAATTTTATTGAGATCTGACAATGGCATCCATGAGAAAACTACATAAGTCTTTAATTTGTGTTAAGATGTGCGCGACAAATTGACGAATAACTCAATATCACGTCAACCGATTTCAATGATTCTTTTTTTAATAGAAAGCTGGTGCTTGTCATGTGGTCTCACATAAATTTGAACGAGATCTTACAAGTAGTTTTTGAGAATTTGAAGTCGGTTATTTTTTGTTAGTAAAATTTAGATTATTTATTGGAAATATTAAACAACTATTTGATATTCTATTCGGTTAACATTTTTCTTTAGACCTTTTTTTATGCTCTGTATTTTTTGCGTGCGATATTTTCATTGGGTTTCCTCGTACTCGAGCATCAAAGAAACCCAGTTTTGTGAATATTGAGATCACACCGCGCCTTAATTTCAAAGCCAATCATAAAATTTATTTAGGTATGTACGCGTTCATAGACATAAATTAAATAGTTTCAAAATGAACAGGATACGAAAATGTAAGGAAAAGTTATCGATTATCATACATTTTTATGAACTACGATAGTTATGAGTAAGTATTTTCCGGCAGTAGATATGTGTTTCAGATGACATAAATTTGCAATATAAATCGCAAATAATATCAGTACCTGATAATTTCTTATCGGCCATTCCACATAATAACTTACGTCAGCGATGACGCGAGTGAAATTGTCCGATATTGTTAGAAATATAAATGTTCCATCCTACCAGCTTAAATCCTAAATTTCAAGTACCCAGCTACGTAAAAATAATTAATCTTTGTACATGAAAAGATTTTTCAAAACCTGAAAACTGTACATCGTATTTGGATACCTGTGACGCTTTCATTTCTAACAAAGCTAAGAATATATTAAGGAAAAAAAATATCCTGAAATATATTTGAATACTCTCACATCATAATAGTAGCCATAAATGTCATCACGCATCAGACAAAAGGTCACCGAACTACGGCCAAGTAACCTGAAATGTTCGTTGTTTTCCCAATATTACGCAAGTGCTAAGTAGAAGTCGCGCGGTAACAAATATGCTGAAGTATTCACAGATCATTGTTAACGCGGCTATAAAGATGTTTGCGGTCAACAGTAATAAAAACCGGAAAATAAATATAGAAAAACCACAAGTGTTTACATTGTTACAAGACAAATATAGTATAATAAGTATGCCTAGACTCACTGCACTGAAGTATTTCATGCAGAAGGTATTCATTTGATTACTTGGGATGAAGATGTTTGTCTATGAGCCTAAATCAACTGTTGTTTTTTATATTAACAACCGCCAAGCGAACAGATGGACTCCAAATGTGCATGGTCATCACCACCCATGCAGCTCAACACAGGGGCGTAATTGACGTATTGGCGGTTAAAAGAAAATCTGAAAGCCTGCTAGTTTCCGAACAAAGATTTCTAGAAGCTACAAGAAGCCAGGTAGTAGTACCGTCGGGATCAACTAAAGTCTGTTTTTTATTCCCACGGAGAAATCTGACATTTCTTGTGCTGCAAGTGTTCTCTCCGGGGAAATAAAAACAGACTTAACGTAGCACAGAACCTCCTGAATAAGGCAACTGGCGCATTTTCATCGTCTATTAGCTAAATGTGCCGCTTGACCTTTCAAGGCAAGTCTTTCCGAGGTGTCGCGCTATCGTGGACACAGGACAGAGCTCGAACATTTTAAAATATAATATAATACCTATGTGCACAAGGTTTTTGACCGAGTTTGGACGCATTGACAGCCTAATGGATCCAAATACCATAATAATTATACATTATAGTGGTAAGTATAATGGGAAATTATAGTGTTAGCCTTCGAGTTTTTCATAGGCAGATTAATTCCTAACTTCGCTAAGCGATCGTCAATTGTGGACCCTCCATGTAGCTTACTATTAAATTAAAATATACCTAACTAGCTTTTGCCCGCAGCTTCGCCCGCGGTAGATATAATTTTTTTACAAATCCTACTTACTTTTTACATAATTAGATGTATCATTTGATAGCGTGATTCAGAACTTGCAAATGAATTTTACTAACGCCATCTATTAACAACATTCGGAACTGAATATCCAGCAACTAACAAAATATGTATCGATCTTCCCATGGGGATGTTTTACCGCGGTAAAAAGAAGCCTACGTTACTCTCCACCCTCCTCACTATCTTCACACACAAAAACCATACCATATAACAGCTTCGTTGCGACGTGAAAGACGGACAAACAAACAAACAAACACACTTTCACATTTATAATATTAGTAAGTAAGTATAGTAAGTATGGAGTATGGATTACATTTGTGAGTAATTTTTTTCACACGTTTACATTTAAAACAATTGTTAATCAGATACGCACGTCCTCAATCCATTATCCCTCGTAGCTGTAGCCCACATAAACAAACGATATCTTTCCAAAACTCAGAAACAAGGGTTTTAATTAATGCACCGTCATGAATTTAAATTGTATTAATTATTATGTTGCACGGTTCCATAAGTAATGGTAAAATTACAGTATTAGTAACACGCTCTTGTTTCGCTTCAGGAAATATTATTCTTGCCTTCGCAAATAGATAATAAATAACCGCACTCGAAGCTTGTTCCTTGTTTGTATCAAGCGATTTACAAATCCATATTTACCTTCCTTGTAGAATAAACACAAAATTTTACCTCAAGCTTACTACAATACATCTAAAAATACCGCACTCTATTCCTAAGTGATTAAGCCTTTCGTTAAAACAAACGCACAGGCAAAACGAAAAACAGACAAAAACTTGTAGGTCCAATGCGAATTTTTTTCAAAAATCTTCCATACATGTAATATCATGATCAGAAACATTTTGTTCTATGAATAAACTACAGTATTGCGACACTTGTGGTGTATAAAATATAGATGTGAATGAATGTCACCGCAGAACCTTTTAACAATTTAGACACTCTTGATGTTAGTCCATAGTGAGGTTAATATTAATGTAGCAACTGGCAACGTACCACCGTCGGTTGACCACAATGCTGTAATGAAGGTTATCAGAAACAGAATCAGCCAGGATAATCTCGTAATTAAAATCTACCGCCCTGGACTATATCCCCAATCAACAGTCCTGGCTAGGAATATTGATTTTTCAACATTCCAATAATGCAGTTTTAGTTTTCATCAAAATCAGGCCCGAGGGTCGACTTTTCCCTATTCCTTTTAGTTTCGGATTTAGCCCAATTGAAAAAAATCACCCTTTATAGACTAGTGTTGGGGCTTTATACAGTATAATTAAATGACTCTATTGTTACCAAATATTAACTCAACATTACTATTTACTACAAACGTTATTAAGGTCAGTTCTACGAAATACAAAGGTACACTCATGCATACACGATGTAAAAATGTGTGATGTACATGTATTCATGTACATCACACATACAAATACAAGAACGTGCACTTGCATACAGCGATACAGCCATCACATAATGCGTAGGTTAGGTACGGCAATCACGCCAATCCGATTCCTTTCGTAATCACCGCTGATTAAATCATTATCAACAGTGCTTTCATCATATTAATACTTAATACAATATAATTTTAGATGAACTAAATAATTTATAATTAACACTTACAATATACTTACGTATTTGATACTGCTATCGCTACTAATTCTATATGGATTCCCTATTTGAAATAACCGACTCACGACCTCAAATCTACCATTACCATTTGTCCACTAACAAGACAGTGCTCGTTAGCGAATGCACCGCATCAATAAGTTACCTATCCAATCAACATAACAAATCATAGCAAAATCCATCAATCCATCGTATTTGTACAGCCGCCGGAGCAATGCGCAGATTGCTCTCCCTCGTACAAGAGATAAGCGCTCGCTCGCCCCGGGTTATTATAGTCCAGAGGTTAATGTTTGCGCGATTCCCACACAGTCATCACGTGAACGCTAATATTAAACCATAAGGAAAACATTTATTAATCTATTACTGTAAAACAAACAATAACACTGACTCACTTCGTTTAAAACATTTCGATTCGCCGGTATGTTTGTGGAACGTTTCCGCGTTTATTTATTTGTTACATAATTAAACACGGAACAATTACATAATTGCAAAAGTTCAAGTTATGATCAGTGAATAATAATTATTATTAAAGCGTGACTTTTGGTACATTGGTCGTATTAATGATTAATAGATAAACTTAAATTGAAATTTAAAAAACCTCCGACAGTTTTATTCACACTAAACATAGGTAGAAGAAACATAGTAGAGAACACTCTCGATTAAGTCACCTTTAACCCAAAAAAACTACAAAATCGTTCAAAATCGGAAAATGTAAATCAAAATAAACGAACTTCACGATAGTAAGTACCATACAAACCAACCACTACACGGCCAAATCATACGAGTAATAATAACCCGCATAACAAAATGTGTGTCACGTCGATACAGTCACTGTGAAAATATCACTCGACTTCCAACTCCATTATTTATCGATTGACCATACAAGTTCCATTTTCCAAGTCATCATTAAAATTTCATGAACCAACATTTACAAGTAGGTGTATGACGCGCTCATACGAGTTAATGGTCCAAGATCCCAGGGCCACCAGACGTCACGTATTTTCTGACGGACGAAATGTGGACGATTGAGTAGTGTTAGTGTATACTACGGTCGTATGCCTACCTGCTAACTTGGTCAAACGGCCAATTTCCAGGTATCAGGTGATCAAGGTACATAAAAACATTATAAACTTCACGTGAATTCTCATGGCTGATTTTCACGATGTTCTAGATAATATAGTTAAAAGTAAGTCGTCAATGCTCCCAGATACTTTCCGTTGGCCATATTGCTTTGTAGACGCTTTAAATCTCCCAAAATAATTAGTTATGTGCGCCTACACCAAAACAGACACTTTTACACCGCGCAATTTGATTGCTCTTCGAATTCTACAGGAGTCGATTAGTGTTGATACCTTATTATTTTGAGAGCTTTAAAGCGTCTGGCAAGCAATATGGCCGACGGAAAGTGTCTGGGAGCATTGACGACTTATTTTTAACTATATTATCTAGAACATACGTGAAAATCAGCCATGAGAATTTACGTGAAGTTTATAATGTTTTTATGTACCTTGATCACCTGATACCTGGAAATTGGCCGTTTGACCAAGCTAGCAGGTAGGCATACGCTCATAGTACATACTAACCCTACTCAATCGTCCACATTTCGTCCGTCAGATAATCTAAATTTTACTAACAAAAAATAACCGACTTCAAAGTCTCAAAAACTACATAGTTGTCAGATCTCGTTCAAATTTATGTGAGACCACATGACAAGCGCCTGCTTTCGATTAAAAAAAGAATCATCGAAATCGGTTGGCGTGATATTGAGTTATTCGTGAATTTGTCGCGCACATCTTAACACAAATTTACGACTTATGTAGTTTTCTCATGGATGCCGTTGTCAGATCTCAATAAAATTTATGTGGGACCACATGACAGCCACCAGCTTTCGATTAAAAAAAGAATCATCAAAATCGGTTCGCCCAGTCCAAAGTTCTGAGGTAACAAACATAAAAAAAAAAAAAAAAAAATACAGTCGAATTGAGAATCTCCTCCTTTTTTGAAGTCGGTTAAAAATACGTGAGGTCTGGTGGCCCTGGGATCTTGCTCTATAATACTAGAATGACGCGTTAGGGCGAAGTAGGGTGCATATTCCATACCCATTCATCAGTCACGTCTGTTTTGTTTTGTACATCCATTGACAAAAGGAACCCTTATCTCCATCTCCAAAAACCGTTTTTTTACGAATCTATTGAAAGAAAACCTTGGAATTCCCAACATAATATAGAGACTATCATATTATGATAACTGCCGAGGGTATAGCACAAATGAACGAAATCACATTTATGGGGGGTTAACTTTAGGGAAATAATGAGGGAAAAAAGAAATGGTGGATCGCATCATGTAATCGAGGATCAAATCATGGGTTTATTATAAAGAATTGATGGATATGATTTTGTTAATATCTAATTGGCAAATGGACAAAAATTGGCCCTGATTAGTGATCATGGGATCAATCAGCAACACCAGGAGACGTGACAGAATTTGTTCGTAAAGAACACAACAAGCGGAGAAGGTGGGATTAGATTTAAGGATAAATGGAGGAACCCCTTCATCAAAAGCCACATAGATTATCGTAGATTGACAACGAATGGCTAATATTTTATAAGAAACAAATAACATCTTTTACGTACATCGTGTAGGTTTATAAAGTCTCTTTGGGATTTATTTGTCAAAAGTATCAAAACGCTTTAAAATAAATTAGTTTCATTTCCATTTTTATCAGAAATTTTGAACTAAAATTATATCATTAATCATTGACTTACTTTTCTTATTCGAGCTCTCGAACCTGTCTTCATCGTGGCCATTGTAAGTCCGGTCCTCGTCATAGTCGTACACCTTAAAGCTGTCGAAGGAATACAGTTTGACGGATTTACGAATGCCGTCTGTTCTCCTAAACTTTTCCGAACAGAGCTATGGACAGTGGATAGGGGCAGTTTCAGAAACCCGGAAAAAATCGTCCTCAAAGGTAGTGCTGGCCACACAATAAAATATATTCACTCACACAGCGGAAACGAATTCACAGGTCCGAAAGTATCTGTCCCCTGATATCGTTAGAATTTTCGTCGAGCGGTTCAGAAATCGTCTCAACAATAGAATACAGGAAGTGGGTCTACGCACGTCTCATTGTGAACTCGAACAATGGTCACAAATCAGAACGTCATGATTTCCGAACGGAATGATTTTAAATTTGAATTTCGTTTGAAAAGTTCGCGATCGCAAAACACGGGAGCTCAGTTGGGCGGGAGCGCTCGTGAGGATGACCGCGTGCCGTCTGGCCGGGCTGCAGTCTCCCGACCCGCCGCGCCGGCGCCCGGAATTGTGTCAGACGGTACCCGGAGCACCCCAGTCTCTATACCTCTCTACGCCTCGCGTTCTACGCATCAATACATTCGTTACCGTATGCATACCCGGCAATTTGTAATTGCCACTCACATGCTATTATCTCTGAAAGAATAATGCCACTGCTGTTGTCGGACTCCCGAGGTGGAATTTATAATGGAGTTGTACATAAACAAAGTTCGTAAAAGTCACTTCACTAGTGGAAATATTCTGCAAAGCTAGTAATTAAAATATCAAGCTTTTTGTAATGAATATTTATGACACACGTTTCTGAATGAAACAACTAATGTCGGGACAACATTTTCTATCCATGACCCGTGTGAGAACTTATGCTAAAGATCGGGTGATTAATTGTGAAACAACACGGTACCGGAAGGCGTTTAGCAAAGGTTAGAGGCGGACATAACAAAGGACCCAAATTATTAACAGCGCACCACACATCACGCGACCAACATCATAAACAACAATAAGGCTTTATTTTTATTCATATTTAGTGCCGTTTCATACGATGGCTGAATCAAACGAGAAACCCAATAAGGGTTCAAAATAATATTAGTGACACAGAAACATTACAATTCTTATTGACATTACAGAACTTGATTCTAAAGAAAGTAAAATGCATTATTTTATATTTGATATTGCCTCATTTTTACAAGCTTTTATTTAACTTACGTTATTAGTTTCTTATCACTTGGTATTAGAATGTACCTAATGGGATAATTAATTCTTGCAAACTGAATTAGAACTTCATCATAACCTACGATGGAGTAAACATTCTGCATGTTGCGTTGCGTGGCGACGAGACAACTCTTCGATGGATTAAAATATGGATTATACTCTTAAGGTCAAAAACGCATGAAGTTTGACTTTATACATATTACACAATACAGAGATGGAAATTATAAACGTATACAATTATGATAGTTCTTTGATCTTTCTAAACTCCATCGTGACCTAACTGCCGCGCTCAAGGATGGTTCCATACCAGAAATACTCCTGAGCAGCCAACAGCACCAACATAAAATTTTAAGATCTTTTTTTCAAAACATAATATATTTTTCAAATATATATATTTAATATATATCTTTAAAAGTTCTGTAAAGTTTCGTGTTAATATTTATTTTGATTTTCGTCGTATACGTTATTCCTGTATTAAAACATTGCATGTCTTAAGTCTTAGCAATATGATAATTCTGTAGAAACAGCACAACTACCGTGAAACAGCTATTGTCTTTCGCTCTGGGACCCGGTAGGCGGAAGATCGACACAGTCATGGTCTGTTCAATGCATTGTCATGTAGGAGAAGAAATTTTGCAGTTCAATAGTAATGATAAAATAGATAAGCCGATGAATAAAATGAAACGGAATTCGTACACAAAATCATAAACATAATTATTAACCCTCATCGGATACTTTAACTGATATAATTTTTTTAAATTGATTTTAACTGCGACTCTTATCAGTTAAGCGGTAGCAACCGGTAGTACTAAGTGAAGTTCACCATTTCTAAATAATTTAATATTTAAAGTTCAGAACTCTACCAATAATGACAACTTTTTACGCAAATTTGAGGACGTAGAGTAAAATATCTGATTGAACACTACAGATTTTGTTTGTCGACCTCAAACGTGGTAGGTAGATATATTTTTCAAGATCAATAACTTGTTACTGTTAAAAAACCGTACAAAAGGTTTCAATGGTTAAAGTTTGAAATTTTATACCGAAGTTTTATTGAATGATCCTAGTTTGAAGTACTAAGCCATAGATTTTGTTACGATGTTGTGCAATAGTAGTAGGACAAGATATTGATCTGATATTGGAATCCTCAATCGTTCTTTCGGTAAAGTTATATTAAGCAAAGCGCAAGCGATACTTTGATGTAAATGTAAAATAACTTAATGAATAAATGAGTGTCTAAAGACAGCGTACCTTCCTATTACCTAAGCCTTGTTTCTGTTGTAAGCACTGCACAAATCTAACATTGCGCTTAACCTCATCTGATACGAATTACTTTGTACACGAAACCCGATCAAAGCAAAACAACGATTAAATTAACATTAAATTGAGAAATTATACAGCTAAGTACTAAATCGTGCAAAGTTTCCAAGTAAATCCGATAAGTAGAAGCAGGTCAGGTTGGGTGGGTTGCAAGATCGTAATACAGGAGCTTCGGAAAGGTTTTGAGAAAGTTCGATGGAAATTATCACAAGAGATTTGTAAACAGCTTCTCGTTACTGATAAAACTAGGTTTTAAGATAATATAGGAGAAAACGAACGTTAAATATTCAGTAATCTTCAGAGTTTCCTGTGTTATCTGTAATCTTTCTAAGCGTAAGTTTTACTGTCAATACTTTACACGTCTGTACAACTTCGTGGCTTAGTATAGGCAACCTCTCGGTTTTCAATAGTGTTTCTTGTGCAGAAATGGCGAATTATTCCAGACAGTTATTGGGATACGCGGAATACCACAAACCCAGCGGTTTTTAGTTACCCTCATACTCTTCTTGGGACTGTACGGAATCGCCACCGCACTCCGTGTTCCCTCGAGGGTCAGCCGTGCAAAATCTACCTAGGAACATGTTCCTTTATTTCACGGCACGGCACATTCACTGCGGTGACCGGACGAACCTACATTCAAATAAACAACCTATTCAACATTTTAAAAGTAAGTTAAACTACACACGTCCATTGTATCCAAAATAAAGAACAAAACTACTACTGATGCATTTAATCGTTGAAACAGCTAGACATCTTGACTCACTTTATTTACCTTTGGAGCATATATTTAAAAATTAATTTAAAAAATGAAGTTCTAAATTAACAATTTCAATAACATCACGATCTATACAATATGTATCTTAAATATATGTAACTTAGGAGGGTACATGGCTCAAAATCGGCAGCTGAATCGATTCCACGTATTTTTAATGTAGGTAATTTTTTTTTCCTAAAAGAAATTAAAATTAAGTAAATGATGTCACCCAATTCTTTAAACAGTCGAAACAAACAAAAATGAAACTTAAGTCAATGCAATAGGGTCCTTTCAAGCATTATTATACTTAGCCACAGCCTCAAACACACACTGCCAAACGTACGAGTTGTACGACGTTAAAGAAATACACTACAAACGCAATAGATCAAAAAAATATTATTAAGAAAGTTCGCACACTTCCATACGTTTTCTCTCTTCCGCATATTTAAAAACAGTCGGGAGGAAGCGAGACGTAACGAGAGTGTCCCAGCCGGCGGTGTGATCGGCCCGGCGACCGGCGGCTTTTGTAATCTACGATTTAGAAAATTAAAAAGTCAGTCACACCGCACGCGCCGGCCTTATCAGCTGATTTGATCCAACTAGACTTTTTTCTGTGGGGACGTGTTTATTTCAAACATTCCATTAGCGGTGAGGATCTAAAAAATGGAATAATAGCTGCATTTGACGTAGTGAAAAGTGACACTGTAGTATTAAATAAACTTAAACGACAATTACAAAAACGTGCATTATTGTGTATCGAACAAGGTAGTGGACATTTTGAAAATGTCATTTTATGACGACGCCGCAGGAGTTGATAGGAGTCTATGAGGACGAAGAGGGAAGAAACCAATTATTATCAGACCTGTAAGTTACCTACAGTAACTAAATTTAAATGGTTGTTTAATATTTGTAAATATTTTAATAATTCACAGCTTTTAAACACGCAGTCTTTTTTGTTTTGTTGTATTATTACTTAAGTCCGATTTAAACGTATTATGTAGATTGTAGGCAGTTAACTTAATTTTATGTGAATGATTTTTAGTGCGCGCCCAAACGGAATAATTTAGTAAAGCTCTTTAGTTCATACAATTCTTCACAACCTACTTAATAAACTTATGCATTTTACTAAATTTTAATTAAAAAATGTCTGCTCAAACGTGTTAAGTGTTATGCCCCGCCCATAGAAAAATTTCTAAATCACTTGTTTACTTGCGTACAAAATTTGAAGTAGGTAGTAAATTATCCGTTTACACCTATTAATTTACTTAAAATTTAGTTATCTACATATCTACTTCTAAACAATAAATATTTCAATAAATAGGTATCTTATCATTTTAATGCCAAAACGATAGACATTGTATTAATTAAAATGATTCAAAGTCGACAGTCCAAAAGCTGTAAAAAGTGATTGAAAGAGGGAATCATAATTTGTTTATGAAACAATTTATCTTAGTACGATTAACTATTATTTTAGGCATATGTAGGTAATAATAATGTTTTTATGTTCAATAAAATCTTTGAATCTTTACCTAATTGGATGTGTTCAGTAAGTGATACGAGTATAACACACCAACCAATTAAATGAAATGAGTACTCAGGTAACAAACATGTTGTGTTTAACAATGTCTAATGTAGGTATGTACAATGTCGAATTCGTTTTCGTGCATCAGCTGTTATCGACGCGCGCGCGCCGCGCTGGCCCCCGCGGCCCGCGTTGTGGCCTGTGACGTGGGTCTCACTCTCATGTGTGCGTTAGTCTGTATGCTTGTTTAGAATATTATGAACATTCTTATCCCTCTACGAGAACAAGTAATTTCTTGAATAAACAATTAATAAGCTAATAAAAAATATTTTAGTGTAGGTATTATGATTAAAACTGAATAGGTATTCTAATTGGGGTGTTTAAGGGTGTACGTCATTTATGCATTCAATGTAGTGAAAAGTGACACTGTAGTAGGTATTAAATAAACTTAAACTTATTACTGACATTGTTAAATAATTTTGTTCTTTAATTTGAGGTTTATTAATCAATGAGTTCAAAATTGTTCACAGTCTACAGTACAAAGCCTGAAAAATGTGATGGAAAGAGAGAATCATAATTTGTTTACTATTTAATCTTCGTACCATTACCTACTACATATTTTATGTAATGATCGCTCGATCGCTAATAGCTCTGCTGTTTTCGTCGGGGTGTACTCACACAGACGCGCGCACCGACCTTGTAGCGCTCGTTCGCTCTCATGTGTGCGTGCGCCGCTGGGTAGAATGTTCACACTTTTCGTTCGAAATGAGTATAACTTATTTCTTAAATAAAAAATTATTAAGCTATAAAAAACAATTAAAAATACGTGGAATCGATTCAGTTGCCGATTTTGAGGAAGATACTTTCTCAAAGTGCGTAAATCCTGTTATACGTTGTATACATACATGTATTTTCTGAATCTCGGAAACGGCGTAAATTTCATGAAATTTAGTATGCAGGGGGTTTCGGGGGCGATAAATCGATCTAGGTAGGATTCATTTTTAGAAAATGTCGTTTTATCCGTGTTTTCAGGCAATGAAAAACTGCTACAATATCAATGACTCTTCCTGACATCTATTGGTGTGTAATAATACTAATTTTATTGGGAGCAACTAACTGGTTTATCGACACAAAGCTACTTCAGTAGATGGCGTTGGTAAGCAATATTAAAATACCCAGCAAAGCTCGCTCATCCAGATATTAAATAAAATCGAAGCAAGGGATTCAATTTCCAGAAATGAGATACTTACCAATCTTTTCATCTAATCGCTCCACCGATCGACCTGTGACATTTCGAAAGTGAACATTACCGGCCAGTAACCTGGGACTCGGCGTTTCCTCACGTTCTAAATTTATTTGCGTATTTTAAGCAAATAAGAGGAATACTGTTTATTTACTGTCTTACATCTGATTCTATGGTCGGATTACATTATGAATTATTAATACGTAGATATGTAATCCAACTCAGGCTAAATCTCCATTTACAATCAGGATCAGATATAATCGTAATCACGCATTATTTTGTTTTATTATATTATAATAAAATTATTACACTCAAGCAGTGATAGCCTAGCGGTAGAACGTTGGTCTCTCGAACGAAGGGGCCCGAGTTCAAACCCTGGCACGCACCTCTAATTTTCAAATATTATGTGTGTATTACAAGTTAATTATCACTTGCTTCGACGAAGGAAAACATCGTGAGGAAACCTGCACACCGGAGAGTTCTCTATAAAGTTTTCGAAGGTGTGTGAAGTCTACCAATCCGCACTTGGCCAGCGTGGTAGACTATGGCCTAATACCCCTCACATTGTGAGAGGAGACCCCGAGCCCAGCAGTGGGACAATTATGGGTTGTTGCTTTGCTTTTGCTTTGCTTTATTACACTCATTCTTTTGCACTAGAATTTCTATCACATAATGGTCTGCTCCGGCAAGGAATGAAACCCGGAACCCTTCGCTTCGCAGTTCATCATCAACTATCAAAGCAACGCGACTCTGAATTTGGATTTCATCATTTTTTTACATTTAAAAGATATTGCAAAATATTACAGAAAAGAGGATTGCCAACCTACCTAAAGCCTAGAAACTTTGTTGATACTGGGGCAAAATATGCATTTGCATTCACTTGGGCACTCCGAATGATGTGCCTGAACTTTGACCAACGAGCCAAACTTTATACTAACAGCACCGAGCTTTAAGCTAAGTAATTCGCACATTACGGGTACATTTATTTATTTACATGAAAACGTAATATACGTGAAATAAATGTATTTAATAAACTCGGGTCGTTAGTTATTTTGTTAGTTGAAGTACTTCCAATCATATAAAAAAGGATTAATATTTTGGACAGGACCTTTATTTATTTTTGAAATACATATTAGAATAATACTTTTAGATATAGCAGGGGTGGTGTTTCAATTTGATAATATCACATGATGTATGCAAGTTAAAAAAAACTTATAGTATTTCTAAATGCTACCTGCAGATTAATCCAGAAATAAAAAAAATTAAAGTAATCCTACTAATATTCTAAATGTGAAACTTTGTAGGATATGGATGTTTTTTACACTTTCACGCAGACTATGTTAGTCTTTTTTTAGGATAATAATAGGATTTTCATGAAATTTTGTGCACAGGTAGACCCATTACCTGGAACAGCTCATAAAGTACTTATTATCCCGGAAAACGCGAGCACAGCCGCGGGCAGAGCTTGAGTAATACATAATTATTATAAAGTGTCAATATAATTATATAATACGAGTTTGCTTCGGTTTTCTTATTTTTTACACCTTACATTATTGGAGTTTTATTACGGATCCCTAATTTTTTTGAAAATATAATATAGCCTATGTCACCCGGGAATAGTGTAGCTTCCCAACAGTGAAAGAATTTTTCAAATCCGTTCAGTAGTTTCGAAGCCTATTCAATGCAAACAATCAAAAGTTTCCTCTTTATAATATTAGTATAGAAGTATAGATTTCAGTCACATTCATGTATGATGTAATGTAAATTGTAAAGCATAGTTACTGGTGTTCATTGAAAGGCATACATAATAACAGTAATATACCTATCATATGATAAAATAAATGAAATGCGTCAAACTTATAATACAGACAATACATCAATCGAGTGAATTGGGCCATATCTAACGCGGTAAATATAAATTTATTTGTGGCATTCTGGCAAAATCTAGCTGCACTGCCAGCTGCCAGCGACTGCATAAGGAAACATATCGACTGTATACAATACATTTAAAAAGTAATATACCACAGGCCGTTTGTTGAAGTAAATTGCCCCTGAAGACTTTAACGACTATTAGCGAAGTTACATTGCCCATTCTGAATCGGTCAAAGATGTGTCGTTTGGGGATTAAGATAGTAACAAAATAACACCTCACGCCTTATGCAAATATTGATAACAGATGCGATGCTTTGCTGCAGTTGAAGATGACGTTGAAAGACCTCGTTTGTACAATTATTACAAACGTTCTCATATACATATTTAGTCCATTGAAATGTTACATTTTTTAGGCCTTACCTTGCGTTTTTTAGAGGACGCAATTTTATTTTTTTGATGTGTAGGGGGGGTCAGTGTAAAGTTAAAACCAAGTTTGTGGGATCGCCACCCTTGTCCCACGGCCGCCATCTTGAAAATAGGGGTTGAAATGGTTTTTACGATACATCTCTTAAACTATTTATTTGATAAAAAAAATTTGTAACCATTTTTTGTTGCAAATTAAATTCTCTACAACTTTGGTTCAGTAACTTTTTGTCGTAAAACTATAAATAAAAAAGTTATAAGCGAAAATGATCAGAAAAAAAAGTATCCTTCTATGCATTATTTCAAGCTCTTGCCTGCTTTTGATGTCATTTAAATGTAAAGAACTATTGTTGGATCTTACAGATCGTACACTTTGGTCGAAATAAATTTCAGTATTGCCATACAAAAAATAATAATTTTCATACAAATGTATCCTTCTATGCATAAATTCAAGCACTAGCCTGCTTTTGATGTAATTTAAATGTACAGGACTATTGTTGGGTCTTACAGATCGCACACTTTGGTGGAAATAAATTTCAGTATTGCCATACAAAAAATAATAATTTTCATACAAATGTATCCTTCTATGCATAAATTCAAGCACTAGCTTGCTTTTGATGTCATTTAAATGTACAGGACTATTGTTGGATCTTACAGATCGCACACTTTGGTGGAAATAAATTTCAGTATTGCCATACAAAAAATAATAATTTTCATACAAATGTATCCTTCTATGCATAATTTCAAGGTCTAGTCTGCTTTTGATGTCATTTAAATGTACAGGACTATTGTTGGATCTTACAAATCGCACACTTTGGTGGAAATAAATTTCAGTATTGCCATACAAAAAATAATAATTTTCATACAAATGTATCCTTCTATGCATAATTTCAAGGTCTAGTCTGCTTTTGATGTCATTTAAATGTACAGGACTATTGTTGGATCTTACAAATCGCACACTTTGGTGGAAATAAATTTCAGTATTGCCATACAAAAAATAATAATTTTCAATTATAACTTTTCTGAACATTTTCGCTTATAACTTTTTATTTATAGTTTTACGACAAAAAGTTACTGGACTAAAGTTGTAGAGAATTTAATTTGCAACAAAAAATGTTCACAAATTTTTTTTATCAAATAAATAGTTTAAGAGATATATCGTAAAAACCATTTCAACCCCTATTTTCAAGATGGCGGCCGTGGGACAAGGGTGGCGACCCCACAAACTTGGTTTTAGCTTTACACTGACCCCCCCTACACATCAAAAAAATAAAATTGCGTCCTCTAAAAAACGCAACCCCAAATGTAACTTTTCAATGGACTAATTAGTTCAACGGTAAATTCCGTCAATTGCTTTTATAGACAACACCGGCACCGGTTTTAAATGCTTTAAGTTAGATATTATTACATAGGTATATCGGCAGTTTAATATATCTGACCTTTTCAGACAGACCGCTTAATGTTTGTAGATCTAAAAAATACCGGTTATCAAAAATTTATGTGAGACATGTAGACAAGAAGCCTAAGTAGACTCGTAGCAAACAGACAACTCGGACAAAATTCAGATAAAAAAATGTTTTTTTCTAAGGGATCTCCGTCATATTAGTTAAATGGACAATTTAATCGGAAATTCCGCTAAATACAAACCGAAACAAAATTGGTTAAAAGAAAAGCATGACAACTGCGGAATTAAGCTACTAACAGGAAAAGTGAAATCTCCGAAAATCCGCTTTACAAAACTTTTCGTTGTGAATTATCGTGAATATGTACAACCACCGATGGTTGGCTGAAGTCTGAAGGTACCTTGACAGTCAAATTAAAAGTAACCAAAGCTCGTAAGCTGTATATTGAGAAGACTTGTAGCAAAATGTAGATACACAATATCCACAGATAAACGAGTAACAATACAATGGAAGAACTCCTTCAAAAGGCAGTTGCGGAAACACTGCTTACGACACAATAGTTGAAATTAAGTGTCTGGCCGCTCGTGCAAAGATCTGGCTGCTCTTTTAAATCTTCGGCTATAAATTCCCTATGTATTGAGTTATCTTACTTCGTGATCAGAAAGTGTCTTGAAAAGGATTTATTTACCCATTAACACTTTACAAAACGCTTACAGTCTAAATAAGCTTATCAATTAAATGATTTAAATATCCGAATCTCAAGCTAATCAAAGATAGGGCTCGGAACAATGATATTGTATGTACCCTTAGAATAATAATAAACTAGAAGCCACATCTCGCTGTCATTGCTAGTCGCGCGTTGTGTCCAGAACCGCCCGGCCCCGCCGTTCTTCCCACCCGCGGTAGTGTTGCAACGTAAAACATGTCGCATTATTCCGGGAAATGTTTGTGACAGGACGTTGAGAAAAAAGATAAAGGCGATTATACGTAGGTCTACCAGTATCTGATCGCAACATATTATTACTGTGTTTCTAAAAATATGTTTCTCATGTAAGTGACTGTATCTTAAATATGAGAATAAGTTTCTTTAAACCTAAATAAAACTTGTTGATCGTAATTGAACTATTATTACTTTCAATGTTGATTGTTAGTATTTTTATCATAATATGTATTAGTTTTATAATAGGTATTATAATTTGTGTGGTTTGTTAATTTCAGACGAAAACATATTAAAAAATAAAGACCCCACCCATTTTCAAAAAAAATTGTTGAAAATTTGGGTGGGGAGTTAGGGGTGGGTCCAGCAAGGTTTATATAATTGGGACTGGGGTTTTTTTAGGGGGGTTGGAAATCGTGTCAAAAATCGTCTAGGACGCACCGTTTCCGAGATATCCGGTTTTTCCAAAAAAAAATGTTGAAAATTTGGGTGGGGGGTTAGGGGTGGGTCCAGCAAGGTTTATGTAATTGGGACTGGGGGATCCTAAGGCGGGTTGAAAATCGTGTCAAAAATCGTCTAGGACGCACCGTTTCCGAGATATCCGGTTTTTCCTAAAAAATTGTTGAAAATTTGGGAGGGGGGTTAGGGGTGGGTCCAGCAAGGTTTATGTAATTGGGACTGGGGCTTCTTAAGGGGGGTTGGAAATCGTGTCAAAAATCGTCTAGGACGCACCATTTCCGAGATATCCGGTTTTTCCAAAAAAAAATGTTGAAAATTTGGGTGGGGGGTTAGGGGTGGGTCCAGCAAGGTTTATATAATTGGGACTGAGGATTTTTAAGGGGGGTTGGAAATCGTGTCAAAAATCGTCTAGGACGCACCGTTTCCGAGATATCCGGGATTTCCGGTATTTCCAAAAAAAAAAAAATTGTTGAAAATTTGGGTGGGGGTTAGTGATGGGGCCAGCAAGGTTTATTTATCGGAACTGGGGTGTGCACGGGGGGATGGGAATCGTGTCAAAAATCGTCTAGGACGAACCGTTTCCGAGATATCCGGGATTTCATTCACAACTAATTTCATTTTTAAAATAGAAGATAATAAGATAAGATGATAAGATTCACAATTACAAAACTACAAATGAACTCAAGTCGTTTGATAAAATTAAAATACTGTCAGTGGACGCGCGCGTTTAAGTACCGCGCGGGTGTAGGCAAATTTTTCAAGGACAGGGCCGAGTAGGAATATGGCTTATTTGTGCTGCAAAGCCGGCGGCTTCAAAAGTTGCCAATCACGCCAGCGGCAAAGTGTGTAACAGTCATTACGGTAGGGAAAATCAAAACTGTTATATTGGCAACACTGACAAAATGGAGGCATAACTATGGTTGACAATTTCAATATGAATGAAATATTTGATAATTTATTAAGATAATGTTTTATTGTGCTAATTACACATGAAATGTGATCCCATCCTTTTTCTTTTTATGATCAGCTGCATTTGTACACGTCGGAACGGCGCAAGACGGCATTATTTAATAAAATTACGAGAGCAATTCAGCCGTCCGTCCACAGGGGAATTTCCGGAGAACTAATCGCTCGTTCGTAATAATAGTCTATATTAGACTATTTTTTGTATCGTCAATTTTAGGCGCGTATGAGGGATGCTTGTATGTACCTATAAAATATCTTTGGCTCGGGAACAATCATCTTCTGCTTACAGTTACACCAATCAACTCTCACTGGTGGAGAGTTAGTTATCAGTATATTGATTTAAAAATCCGTGGAAAATTAAAGCTTTTCTTTTGTACGAAGGATTTTAAGACACGTTACCTGGACTAAAATAGGTTACCTATGTACCTAGTAGGCAGTTCACCTTGACAACTAAGAACTCATTCTTATATTCCAATGTCATCGTCGTTTAACAAGACGCTCAGAGACAGTTCCGGATAACACTAGATAAAAATCGATGCAGTTAAGCATATCGCCATAGACATCACATCTAGACTAGAGACGAGACTTTGTGAATAGCGGCGCCGAGTCCGTCCTTGACCTGGCAACCTTTATCCGATTTCATGTGGCACGCCGCCATGCGCCATGACGCTAATATACATAACTGATTTTTGTTCTTTAAATCCATATAAACCTCTACTTCAACGGTTACAAAGAACTCTTCTTTGAATGTCATTGGGAGGAAGAGCAGCTTTTTATGGAAATAGCCGACAAGCAAGCATACGATCCATCTGATAAATGACTATCGTTGCCCAGGGACACCAAAGGCATCACTGCTGAGTTGCCGGTCAAAAAAGAAATTAGAAATAGAGAGCCCTAAGTTGGAACACGACCAATTGTTTGGGGGCTGACTCGCACTAGACATTGGTAGATATAGATATCCAGGCGGACCCCATGAAGAAATAATAATAGTAATAATGGTATTACTAAAGTAATAAAATCAATATTACCAATATAGTCCAAGGGTCCTACCGCCAGCGGGCCGAATTTTGTCGCCTCTTACGACACCAATCCAACTTGGGATTGGGGTTTGTATTCTTAGCCGTTCAATAGGACTAAAGTTCTTATCACAATATGAAAATAGAATTTATGACCTCATTGTTTGCTAAAGACTATTATATTACTAGACTACTGATAACTGAAGATTTTGATCAACGTAGATGACCTAAAAGGTCAACTCGTTGCACTTTCTTAAAATCTATTTGCATACAATATTCTCCATAGATATGTGAAATAGTTGCATCAATATGACATCGACAAATGCTAATCTATCTTTGTACTTGACCTACCGCACTCTATCTACTATTACATGGAACGATGCCATCATATTTGACACCATAATACGTATGTCATTGTTGCTTCTAAAAACTGGGTAAATCAATACATCTAGCAATAATTTACAACTTTGCTTGTTTAATTAGAACCTTTATTTTTATAAAGGTAAACTTAAAAATTAACTATACCTTGCAATGAATAATCTTAGCACTTAGCAAGATAGAGAAGAGCTGATAACCATTTTCTTAAATGTTAATTCAAAAATAGACAAAAACTGAGGAAGTAAGGCACTACATTCATATCAGAACCATATTAATTAATACTACAAAATATACATTTCATAACAGTATTTGAAGGTTTTTCATATTGATTCATATTGATTGGGGATCAAATGGATACTGTCTAAATGCAGTAACTTATGATTATAATAGAATAGGAAAATATAACACCTTAAGGTATTTTTTAACTATGATCTAACATTATCCTTGGGGGTTCAAAGTTTCAAACTAGAACTACTTGTGTTTAATACTTTTGTAGACCAATAGTTAGTTATAAAGCCTATAAGATATATTAGAAGTACTATTTTAAAATTGATAACGGTTGATGTTGACACAAACCATAACTTTGCTCATTTAAATCAGGCATTTTTGATCTCAGATATTTTTCTTAAACTTAAATTATTAAAGTTTTAACAAAATACACAAGTTTTGGCTTTATATAGTTTTCAGGAAATTACTGTTTTATCAACAATTATTATTTTCTAAATAGTAATGATTTTAAGCTATTTATAATCAAGAGAACTGTATTCAGCTCAAAGGTGACTGTGAAAGGCAGAGCATAAAACTGCAAGCATCTAAGCATCTACATACTATGCTTAGTATGCCTTTACTGAGATACATTCACTTTCATAATCATTTGTACAATACTATAGTATCCTAGAACTGATAACCTACCAAAATATCAATAAAATTAACTTATTATTTATTATTAATTCAATATTTGAAGCAATAGGTACAGCTCAAAAATGGCTCAAAATTACAATTATGAAAATCTCGCCTTTGGTGGACGGCAAAGTTAGTTTTACTGAAGATCGTTTTTATTTAGCACAACATATTTAGTGCAAAGTGAATATTACAATCAGTTTTAAACAACAAAATATATTGAATATTTTTATATTTGCCTAAAGAAAAGTTCGATGTTTAAAAACAATCGCATTGAGTTCTGTTGTTAAGTTTATTTTTATTTACGAAACTTTTTATCAAAACACTCAGGGAATTTCCTTATTATTTTTCCGTCGAGTTATCGATTTATTGATTCTTTAATTATATTATCATTAACACACACACATAACCAAAAATCTAAACTAAAAAAACTGACAACCACAAACTTACCATCTTTGACATTCTTCGAAGACTGTGACGATGACACTCCGGCTATAGTTTTATCACTCGCACAGTACATTATAATAACGTCCACAACTTGGTGCTGTTAAATGTTTCTCATCTGGTTAAATATTGCATATTAAAACCTAGCGTTTAGAATGATAACGCAATACATTCGCACATAATACGAAACACGGCGGCCATTCCACATTCCGATTGTAAATATGGCACCATAGACAATAGACGTATAAGCTGTTTTATTTTTGGACCGGTGAAAAAATGTATCTTGTCTATTACCTTAAATTTAGATTTTCCGAGGTAGGTATTACATTTTGTTATAATTTCTTTTAATAATCTTGCACGTGATTTAAAATGCGACCATAAGTATAATTCCTTTTATAAATTAAAATCGTAACATGAAAATATTGTTTAACATGGAAACATCGATCTACATTTTTCGCAAAATTGATAATGTCATTGTCAAAGTGTCGGCCTCGATTGTCAGATTTGTCACTTCTAAGTCACTTCACTTCAGTCAGCGTAATCAGTGTTGCCAACTTAGTGGAATTTCCACTAGATCTGGTGGTTTCGATACCCCTTTTAGTGGGGATATATTGGTTTCAGTGGCTAGTGGATTTTCTAGTGGAAAAGATTCTTTAATTTAGTGATAGGGCATGTCATTTAACCACTACGATGATTTTACAAAATTATTTTTGAAACTCATTTGGCAACGATTAGAGATAAAGGACTTCCACGCAATGACGATAAGATAATCCGTAATAGGTGTCTTCAGTTCATTGTAAATTTGATTTATGAATTAAAAAACAAATTGCCCGAAAATTTAAAACTTATGAAAAGGATATAAAAAATTTGCGTAGAACACTTGTTGTCCCTTAATAAAGAACTGATTGCTGACTGAATGTTGCATTTTAATAAAAAGCAAGAAGATATTGCGAAAGTCAATGAACAGTAGCGTTAAATACATCTACTGAATTGTAAAAAAATAAAAAATACAAAAGAATTTTGGTACGAGGTTTTCTATTTCAAATATATGACTGGAGAAAACATATTTAAATATGTAGCCACATTTGCCATATCGTTATTAAATAGTTTTACCGCATTCTAACACTGATGTAGTGCGATTATTTAGCACGATGAATATAATAAAGACAACTGAGAAGCTGAGAAATTCTCACGGTTCGTGCTGGCTTATCTCGCGAAAGCAAATGCTGCAATAATTACACATTACCAAATTATATAGTACAAAAAATTGGTACTAAAGAAAATTTATTCTTTGAAATCTATGATGAATCCGATTTTTCTGAAGACGATAATTTTTAAAAAATTCAGTTAGTTAAATTCAAAATAATTTATTAATGCTAGTATCACTGATACACTTATTGCACGTCCTTTTTATTTTTCCTAAAAATTTTTTTTTGTGGTTTTCTGCCTGTTCTGCTGGTAAGTTTAGTGGGGTTGTTAAAATAAAGTTGGCAACACTGAGCGTAATGTGTCAAGTCAAGGATTAGAAGAATACAAAGTTCCTTAATTTCAGTTTAATATATATCTTTTAATAAGGCTCACATTAATTTACATATAAATCATTAATTCAATATGATGCAGCATCAGTACTGGGTAACAAAGAAGACTGTGTTGAATAAACTTGGGACTAAAGAAGATGAGTGTATCGTGGCATCCGATGCCGAATTGGACGCAAAATTAGAGTTGTTTCGATCAATATCGGATAGCTGCCTAGAGTTACAACGAGTTTTAGATCAGTACCAGCAGCGGTTGTGTCTTTTGGCACAGGAAGAGAATGGGTTGGGGAAGTTCTTAAGGGAAGCGGGTAAAACCAATGATGCGGCAGGTAAACACATGGTGTCGGCAGGTAGAGCGATCTCTTACTCGGGCCAACAGCGATTAGGAGTACGTGCGCCGTTGTTGAGGCTTTATCACGAAGTAGAGACGTTTAGATGCCGTGCTGTAAAAGATATGCGGGCGACTGTATCGGCGATGGAGAAGGCACGTATTGAATACCGTGCCGCTTTGAGTTGGATGAAGTCAACCTGTGCCCAATTGGATCCAGATACCGGCCGCGGGTTGGACAACTTTCGAAAAGCCCAGCGCCAAGTGCGCGAAAGTAAAAAAATATTTGACAAGCTGACTTTGGATGTTCTACAAAAGGTACTACACTATACTACTAAATGCTGTTTAGTTAAATATTTTATCTTATCATGTCCTTTATATGACATGTGCAGTAAACATCCATTCAACTATGCCAATTAACTATAGTATAATGGTGTAGATTGGTCATTCATTACTCATTAGGTATAAAATATCCTGCACGCATCATGTCATTACTATAATAATGTTGCCTAAATTATTATTAATTGTACATTAAATAATCTTTACAGAAAAGACAATTAATGCCTTGTTAATAATATACCCATCCATTAATCATGATTAATTATATTTAATTTGTTGAAAAACATACATGAACATAAGAACACCTGTTGGTCTGCCTTTATAAAATAAATAAATTAATTAAATTAATGTTTGAACTTTCAGATAGATCTTTTAGCTGCAGCTCGGTGCAACATGTTCTCCCATGTTTTGACATCATACCAGAACTCTTTCATGACTTTCTCTTCTAAAGTGTCCCATACCCTGATGACCACGGTTGACACAATGAATGCTGCTCCTCAGTATGAGTTTAGTATACTAAAAAGCACTCTGGGTAAACCGGAAATTGATCAGGAACAACATACTCCACAGGATAGTGATCAGATGCTCTTTTTTCAGGTAATATGAATGTTATGATTTTTGGATGTTTTACTGTAGATATGTTTAGAACAAAGAATCCATAAATGTCACTTATAATATTAACCTGTTGCATGTTTTGCCTACACTGTTTAGACTGATCACCTTCCCATGATTCCCATACTACATTGCTATAAAATCGATGCCTGCTCATTGATCCCTCTTTTACCATAGTCTTTAACAAAGAAGATAGCAAATTAACAACCAATATGCAACCAATGTTATGGTCGAAATATGTCTCAGATTTGCTTTTTTCCATTCAGGACGAGTATCGAGATGATGAGCCAAATAAAACTAAACCAGATGGTGACACCAAAATTAACAATGGGATGCAATCTAAATCGGAAACTGGTGAACCATCAACATCCACTGATCTTATCAACACTGCAACTGAAGCTGACGGGTCCAACAACTTGGATGTCAACTCTGACTTAGCTGGCCTCAATTTGGATTGTGACCTGCCGGCTCACTTTGGATCTTTTCTACCAGCACAGATGCTACAGGTGTGTTACTTCTTTACACACAAACAATGCAATTCAATAGATTTGAGCAGTTTAAATGACATTCAAACTCTTTTTTTATTTCGACTTAACAAAAAATCCATAATATTCCTTGGGATTTGGTTATAAACACAGATTTGGGTACAAACCTTAATAATGTCAATAATTATTATTATAATGTCGATAATGTCAATATATATTTATCTGGCCCTAGTTGTAAGCTACAGTTATAAATAAAATAAAAAAATTGAGATAACTAAGACATTTTTCCAGCACATGGATACATCTGGCACATTGGCTCCAGAAGCTGTGAACAATATCAAGGATGCTACTTCTCCTCAAAAAGCTGCCGTACCAACTGCACCAAAGAAAGACGACAAAGCAGCATGGTTCAAATTGTTTGCTGAACTGGACCCCCTCGCCAATCCTGATAATTTGCCTGGTTCTAACAGTAATCAAAGTCATGCTGCATAAGTTGTGGAGTGCCCTTCATTTCTTGCCCTATTTTGCTAGTCTAAAAATATGTATAAGGTAAGATAACTTTAACATTTTAATCAAGTCACCAGGCAGAATTACAACACTGCTAAAACTTAAAAATGTTATTTTCCTTTGCCAAATGTTGTCTGTTTCAAAATAATGCATTTTATAAATTCACAGCAATTTTCTTGCTCAATGTTTTATTCCTACCAAATATTTGCTAAAGCGAATAATGCTTGAATTAAAAAAAACAGAGTGGTGTTATTATTTAATTTATTATTGTAACATAGAAACAAATTATTTAATATGATCTGTCATTTGAATTTTATTAAGTTTTTCAGAAATTACATTTTAGACATTATTTTAGCCATTTAGCGATCTGATAATAGCTTTAGTAAAAAATAAATTTATTTACAAATAAGTTGGTATTGTATGATTGCTTTAATTTTATGTAACATGGTGACGTAAAACAAAACATTACAATTTTAAACCAAAGAATTTATGCATCATAGTTGCTTAACTAGTCAACTTTTGTTTAAAGGAATAATTAGAATATAATAAGTCCTTATGTTAAATTGTTCTCTAATATACATTGTTTATTAAATAAAATATACTGAGGCGATTTTATAAGTAATGAAATATACAATAATAATGTACAAAGTGATTGACGTTATCTATAATGTATAATACATATTGCTAGACATAACATGCCATAGTCTAATTTATATACCCGTTTTTTCAATTTACCATATAGCTTTGCACACATGTTATAGTTATTCCTAAGATACTTTATTACATTATTCAATATTAATATATGTACACCTAAAATGGTTATCATGTTTTCATTTCTATTGTTTAAGTGAGTACAGTTTAGTTAATTAATATGTTTAGAAGTGCAGTATGCTTTAGTTTAATATCATACTTTTCTACATTCCAATTTTTTGTAAAGACTACCTGGTTATCAAATTGTCCAGCTATATACTCCGCATTTATGACCCTATTCCCTTTACCAGGGCGTACTATTAGACACCATTCAGACTGATTATAAATTTCTCATGTTCCCCTCAAGTATTTGGTCCACTTAAAATGCAAAAACTTTGAATTATGATACCATGGTTGTTTTCCAGTTGCCATTAAAATTACCTAACAGCACAGTTCCCATGAATTTTACTATGAACTTATGAAATGTGGCATACAAGTAAGGAAGCTAGTCGTGTTTTATTGATTGTTTACATTTGAGTTTAGCTTTTGAGTATTCTATGGCGTAATTCATTTTACTTATATACCTATACACTTACCACATGGTTATGTATCCAAATTATTTAATAATCAATAAATATGTGTTTATTATCTGAAATTGTTTTCTTTTTAAACACCAATGCCTGTCTGGAAGACTTTGTTTTGCTCTTTGTTATGTCTAACTACATACTTAGGTACTTAGGTAATTCATGATTTTATTATTTTTCAAAATAGTAGGTATGTAACCACCCTCGCTTTGCTTTGGTTTTCGTATAATAGGTATTTTTTAATAAATTATGGTCCATGTTACTCAGAAACAACAGAAATGGTCTAAGATCCGAACATAAGACGACCTTCACCGAGCTGTTAATAGAATAAAACTTATTTTATAACAAATATAGTTTATTAGAAAATATATTATACATGGGTTGCCAAAAAAAATCCTGGACAGAATATTTTAAATATTTTTTTTAAAAAATGATTTTTCATTAAATGTTGCATAGTAAGAAAATTTTATACTGGACTTAAAAGTGTGTGTACTCTGTGATTCAGATTTCAGTTTTTATTGGAATTTCAGCAACATTCATATTTTTTTACTACTGCCATCTAGTTATTAAATTACCTAATTTTCAAAAAATTAGGGATTCTTATTAAAACTCCAATAATTTAGCCCAAGGTGTAAAAAAATAAGAAAACTGAAGCAAAGCGAGGGCGGTTAATAATATTATTAAAATAAAATTGGTATTTGAAATGGCAACATTTTATCAATATGGAATTTGTAATATTAATCTATGGTAATGGCGGTTCTGATAATTTGACACTTTTGAAATTTTGAAAGTTTTGTAATTTGTTTAAAACAAAAAATACAATCATTTATAAAAGGTTCAAATATTAGTGGCGTACTGTATTACGCACAACTTTTGTCGACCTCCGTACTCTGTTTATTACTAAAGCTTATAACTAGATGGCAGCACTTTCGCAAATTAGCTAAGTTAGGGAACGTTCCCAAACCACGTGACACATTTAGGGGGGGGGAGGGGGGTCTGCAAAACACCACGCGTGGTCACAGGGGGGAGGGAGGGGGTTTAGGTTTTTGTCACGTGGTCAGTATCCACTAAGGGAATCTCCCACTTTCTTTCGAGCTATACTTACTCACCTACAGGAAGTTGGCGCCACACTTTGAAGTTACAAACATTTTGAAGGTTGAACGCGAATTTTGAACTGGCACCGCGCTTTCAAGGTATCGCGATTCTGGCGACGATGACGATGCACAGAAATTGCCTTGAATGGCTTTGATCACAGACCATAACGCTCGGCTACCTTCTTCTTGAATAATTTTAAAATTATCAAATAATAAAATATATTTGCGATCCTTACAACAAGCCCTTTCATTTGACATGCCACAAGTGACACGACACGATACAGTTTATAAAACAGTTTTTTTTAACCGACTTCAAAAAAGGAGGTTCTCAATTCGACTGTTTTTTTATGTTTGTTACCTCAGAAGTCAGAACTTTGGACTGGGTGAACCGATCTTGATGATTCTTTTTTTAATCGAAAGCTGGTGCCTGTCATGTGGTCCCACATAAATTTTATTGAGATCTGACAATGGCATCCATGAGAAAACCATATAAGTCTTAAATTTTTATTAAGTATGTGCGCGACAAACGGACTCAATATGACGCCAACTGATTTCAATGATTCTTTTTTTAATCGAAAGCTGGTGCTTGTCATGTGGTACCCACATAAGTTTGAACGAGATCTGACTAGTAGTTTTTGAGTAACTTTGAAGTCGGTTATTTTTTGTTAGTAAAATTTTGATTATTAGGGTTCCGACACGAAAAAAATCAAAACCGAACCGTTATAGGATCACTCGTGCGTCTGGGCGGCCGCCGTTCACAGCCAATTTACTTCGAAACTACTAGTCCAAATGAGTTGAAATTTGGTACTCATGTACTTTTTTGTGACCCAAAGACGAAGGTATATAAAGTAAACAACTGAATTTGGAAAAAAAAATTGTCTGTAAAGTCGGTTTACGGACGATAGTTTTACGTGATAACGTCGTAAAGAAACATTGATGAAAAATTGCATAGTTTCATGAATTGAATTGAAATATTATCATTGAATTATCATTATTTTGTATAATACTAAGAAGGAGTTAACTGAAAATTATAATTTTTTTGCGCGAGAGGAGAGATAAATGTGTCACAAGCCAACGCTTGGGCCGATCGTGTCTCTCTATCGCTTGTTCTGCGCTCTCGCTTGCACGCTCAGGCTCAGGCGGAACGTGACACTTTTCCGTGCGTGCAGCCAGTGTTCATCGATTTATAAGACGTTATAAGACTTCAAAATAACGTTTATAAGACTTCAAAATAACTCAAAAACTACTGGTCAGATCTCGCTTATATTTATGTGGGGCCTCATGACAAGCACCAGCTTTCGACTAAAAAAAGAATCATCAAAATCGGTTCACCCAGTCGAAAGTGCTGAGGTGACAAACGTAAAAAACAGTCGAATTGAATACCTCCTCCTTTTTTTAAATTGGGAAAAAGAGCTTGTTGTCAGGATCTCAAATAATATATTTTAGTTATAGTTCTACAATGGAAAGTTTTAAAATTATTCAAGAACGAATGAAAATTAAAGCCAAGAATTGACTATCTTTATCTCCGAAACTACTGACGCTTGAATTAAAAAAAATACAGAGTTCTTTACTTAAATATTACAGGAAAAATAAGTCAATGGTCTTAAAAAACGGCAAAAATAAATAAAATAGGAAAATAACGGTAGGTAAATACATAATCAACGGACGAAACCCTCTTGTCAAGTTTATTTTATTATAGTTCTGCAATAGATAATTCATATATTTTTAACTGTCTGCAAAAAAAAATTGTCACGTGAAAACTAGGGGGGGAGGGGGGGGTCTTCTCATATACCACGATTGGTCACCGAGGGGGGGGGGGAGGGGGGGTAAAAAATGCTAAAAAATGGGTCACGTGGTTTGGGAACGTTCCCTTACCTAGGTATCAATTCTCCAGTATATTAAATTAATCGATGATTTCAACGATTGTCACGCAAAATATCGATAACCAGATGCCTTAGTGCGAGTTTTATGTTACATAGCTGGCTCGCTATGTAAATGCGAGTTGGCTAAAATTTGTATGGGACCGAAGCAGAGCCATCTAGCGGCTGTGAAAAGAAAAGCTTAGGTCCCATACAGTTTGTAGCCAACTCGCATTTATAAGTAGCGAGCCCGTTATGACACGTAAAACCCGCATTAAGGCCACTGTATGTCCTGGCAACATTTGAGTTGTCAAAGTCAAAGACAAAGAAAACTGTCAAAACTCAGAAGTGTCAAAGTCTCCAAAGTCGACTGCGGTCTGACGGCAAAATTTCTCAGAAAATAATTTGAGATTTCAGTTTATTGCAAGAGTCTTGCATTAGATTTAGCACAGAATTTTAAAGTATTTAAACACTATGTTTTAAGTGTAACTGTAAATTACATATAATTTTATTCGTTTACACCAGTGACATACGATTATAGAAAAACATTCGGCAACATTGAAAATGCTTAATTCCTGTAAGAATATGTTTCTTTCGTATTATCTACGTAAACTTATTCACTCAGATATTATTATATTTGTGCCAATATGTTTGCTGATTCTAATGGTGTGGTTTGTATCACCCAGTTTTTCGTGGTCTGCTCGGGACAGAGGAGTCTCCGACAAAAGTGCTAGAAGTTCGCTCCGACAACTACATTTCGAGGCCGATTCGTTATAGAGAAGATTCTATATTATTATACGGACCAAAAATACCTAATGATGGTAAAAATTCCAAAGATAAATATTACGAAATTGTACTGCATAAACCATTCACGGAAAGCCTGCATCAGATGTACAGGTAAGTATTGTAATTTTGAAAACAAATTGTATAAGTAATTTCTAGAAAAAATCTGATCATAATAGAATTTTTATTGCAGTCTTTTTCGATCTGAAAACCCGGAATTAGCTGAGGAAAGGTTCATTGTTTTTAAGGATAAAATCCCCCTATATGTCAAGATTACTAAGGAGGTTGGTATGGTTACATCTCTAATTTCTCTCATTATGTTTTCATATGTATAATGTAACTGAATCAAATCATGCTTAAATATTTTGCATCATTAATCATTAAATTAATGACTCACTCAACACATAGTTAATAGGTATAAAAATTGATTATAATTATTTATTATCTCACTATTGATAATCATTATTTAGGTCAGATGTGTCATATTTACACATCAGTATGGCTTATGCAATTGCTATAACTAATCATGGATTAACTGACTTGGTAGGAATTTGATGTTCAAATTATTTTCTGTTTCTATAGTTGAATCACTAATCCACTAGACCACAATGACAGATGCTAATGTCAGTAATATCACTTCGTAAAATAATGTTAGAGTAGTGATTAGATTTTCTGGCCTATGTTTTTATTCTATTAAAAAACTTAATACAAAAAGAAACATTAATGTGAAAGAAACTTCATACCTTAGATATAGAAAAGTAATGAAGCTTGAAAGTGGTGTTTTTCAAGAATATTTTGTGATATATCAGTACTTGTCCCACCTGACTTGTAATTGCCTCACCCTCGTATGACTAAATAAATTATATGAAAGACGATCTCAGAAAAAAGCGATGACGTCACATACCTATGAATCGGAGAATACGTTAATTTTAATCATTTATATCTTAGCCATTTAATAATAGACTTAAAAAATATTTCGATAATTTATTAGATTTATATATTTATGTAAGATATATTTTATTTTATTATGTAAATATACTAAATATAGTATTTTTTACATCATGAAACTTCTCCTTAATAGGTCCTTCGAATCACAAAAAATGAATTATTTTGTTAGAATTGGTCGGTCACAACATTATTTATTTTTAACCGACGAAAAAAAAAGGAGGAGGTTCTCAATTCGACACGTATTTTTTTTTTTTGTATGATCACGCAGCAATCGGCACAGGGTGGTCCGATTTGGATGATTCTTTTTTTATTGGATAGGGTATGTCTTGAAGTTGGTCCCATATTTTTTTGAAAATTTTATTCCCACCCTAAAGGTACGAAAATAGGGAATGATTGATTATTCACCCGTTTTTTACTCGGAATTTTTACATGTTAACCCCAATAACTTTGTACTGGATGATCCGATTTCGATGATTCTTTTTTTATTGAATAGTGTATACCTTGAAGTTACTCTTGTTTAAATTTCGAAACAAAATTTTACCCCTATAGGTACGAAAATAGGGGATGATTGATATTTCACCTACTACATTTTTACCTGGTAACTGAATCTATAATTCATAAAATCAATAATTTATTATTAATTATAAGTAATAATACTTAACTAAAAATTAAAAAATAATTACTTTTTAACAAAAAATAAAACCAACGAAAAAAAAACTGAAAATAGTTAATAGTATCAGGCGTTACTTTGCGGAAATCCATTGTTATTAAGTTAGTATTAGTCTACTTTGCAACAATCCGCGTTTAACATGTATGATGGTGTATACTCTAAAACATGCGTGGCACCTCCCTCCCTCCCACAACGGAAACATGCACTACAATAATTAAACGTATATATACCAACATACATACCAGCACCAACACGTGTTTCGCCCCGAAACGGAGCATCATCAGGGTAAGTTGGTTGTAATTAATTAATTATTCAATCAATTAAATAATGTATGTTGGTATATACGTTTAATTATTGTAGTGCATGTTTCCGTTGTGGGAGGGAGGGAGGTGCCACGCATGTTTTAGAGTATATACCATCATACATGTTAAACGCGGATTGTTGCAAAGTAGACTAATACTAACTTAATAAAAACTGAAAAGCAATAAATAAAATAAACCATTTAGTATTATAAATTATGATCCGAAATTAACAGTAAATAAATAATTTTGGGCGGTGCCAAACCAATGAAAAAACAAACGGCGAAAAGATGTGCGCCGCCCTGCTGCTGCAGTGTGCATGCCGCTGCCCTCATAATATGAACTTTATGTAATTAATTTTGGTTGTTTGTTTGGCACGGTCTCAAAATTATTTATTTACTGTTAATTTCGGATCTTAATTTATAATACTAAATGGTTTATTTTATTTTTTGCTTTTCAGTTTTTTTTCGTTGGTTTTATTTTTTGTTAAAAAGTAATTATTCATTAAAAACTGGTATCATTGTAAACATCAAATCTGTCTGGTGGATTAGTTATTCAACTATTTAATATATTAATGTGTCAGATTGAAAAGTTACTTTTAAATTTCAGCTGTTTCATGGACATCACTCAAATTATTATTGGTATCAATGTAATTACCGCATATCTTCTTCTTAATATATATAAATTACGTGTCACGTTGTTTGTCCGCGATGAACTCCTAAACTACTTAACCGATTTTAATCCAATTTGCACACCGTGTGCAGTTTGATCCAACTTAAAAGATAGGATAGCATATATCTCAAAAAAAAACTTTTGACAGAACGGAGTCTGTCCGGGCAGCTAGTTATAATATAAAAATCTTTATTGAATAGTATTGAATCTTAATGTAATTAAATGTTTTTGAATTTTAAAATACCTAAATGTATATCAAGAATAGTTTGTTTCATCCTAAATACCTAAATTGAAAAGTCATTGGTATACTTATCTCAGTGTCATTAAGTTATCATCCCATTTAAAAATGTGATAATGCTATATTATGTATTTCCTATAAACATCATTAAAATTAGTAGATCTCATTAGAGACCAGTTTCTAATGAATAGTATTACTTACATTGATACACATATTAAACTATTACAATTCTGTGCTTAACATAATGAATGTCCAATTCTAGTGCACAGTTGCAAGTCTGCAGAAGATTTGTGATACATTAACGGAGAACAAGTCTTGGACAATAGCACATTTGGTTGCACATTTTGGCCTGTATGAACTCTTCAATGATCCGGACGTACAAAGACATATCAATGATGCGGATCCAGCGACTGGAGCAACACCACTTATGGTATTTAATTAGAATTTGTATGAATGAATGAATGTATTATATTTTGTTTTTGTAAACAAATACTCATAATTTCTGCTGTTTGTATGTGAGTGGTTATTACATTGTGTTGCCATTTATATTAACAAATATTTTTACAATGGTTTTTTGGATTCCGTGATCTATTTGACTTGGTTTGAACTTATGATGAACATATTATGCCAAGTGTGATGTTTGAGGAGGTTATTTGTCATAAATGTCATATAAAACTGACAGATCCACTTTAAACATTTAATTTCAACAGTTGTCAGCACCACAAATGGGCCTTTACACATTAGTTACATGAACTGCCAACAATTTGAATGTTGAAAATATAGTAGGTATAAATTAGTTTTGTTATAGTCAATTAAAATTATTATGAAGTTACAATACTGAATTTTTATATTAAGATTTTGAAACCTAAGAAAGAATAAAATTATTGGGGTAGGTACAGATCTCAATCTGTAATTATGTTCAGGTGGCGATCAAAACTAGTAATTTACGCATGGTACAAAGCCTGGTATCACTCAAGTGTAACTTGGACACTGTGGATTCTGACGGCAACACTGTTTTCCACTATGCGTCTGCAAGTAGCAAGGACATTATTAATGTGAGTATTCTTCAAGTATGTGAATATTGTATGTATTATAGTGAATTGCCGTTTTATTCATTTTTATCTGTAGTTGCAACTAATTTTTAGTCAAGGTAAACATGGCAATTTATAAAAACAAAGGCTTGCTCGATTTAACTAGAGCTCATGATAAAAAAATACTGTTATTTTGAAAACATATTGATAAGAGCACAGAGTAGGATAAGGCAAATTTAAGGCGAGTGAAGCCGAGTATCAGATTGTTTTGAGGCAACTTATACTGTCAGAATAATGATAAATGTTGACGATAATTTCAGATTGTGGCGGCTCAGAACACGTCAACTCTGAACATGTACAATAAGCAAGGGTTTACACCGTTGCACATGGCTTGCCTCGCGGATTCACCCGACTGTGTGCGTGCGTTATTACTCGCAGGAGCAGACGTTAACCTCTCCACTGCTAGCAGGACTACTAGCACTCAGCCAGGTGAAAATGAAAGAGACAGATGAGTTAATTTCTTAGTGAATGGTAGAACTGTGGTTTACTCTAAAAAGTTAATGGGACAAAATAGTTTATACATATACATATACTGGACAACAATAATTTATAATGGTGGAATCAAGCCTTGGAAAAACTTTCTAAACATTATTATTTCATTGAAAAATAATTCAGAAGCCAATTTTTCCATGCTAATTGCATGCTAAGCTATCTATATTTTGACGCTAACGATAAACTATGAATATAGATTTATGAATGATGATCAATGAAAAACCAATTGCACATTGTTAAGATCTGAATATGTCCACATGATGCAATACAATTTAATAATTCATGATCTAGTCATCGGCTAACAAATCAGTAATTGTATTAGGATAGGAACTGCAAGGGATAGTCGACGGCTAGAAATATTTATAAATTGTTATCTCAGATTATTATTTGTATTAAAAATGGATTCCGGCCAGTGTTTAATATCGGAGTTGCTTGGTAAAGTTAATTTATTTTAGCATTTAGAATAACTTAAATGGTTGATTACTGTGAGCTTTTACAGACATTTTAATGTTTTTGCTTAGATTTTATTGTTAGTAATTTCCAATTTTAATGTTTATAAATCCTTTACAGGTATAGTAGGCGACATAGTGCAAGTGAACCAACCAAAGCTATACCAGCAAGATATGAAGCGTGGCGGGACCCCTCTCCACTGGGTCATATCTAGAGAAGTGATCGAAACGTTAGCGGACAAACACTGCGACATAAATGCTATAAACTTCGACGGACGGACAGCTTTACACATCCACGTGTTACGAGGAAGACTTGAATGTGCCATGGCTTTGTTATCCAGGGGTGCGGAACACTCCATGCCTGATAACGAAGGCAATACTCCCCTACATCTGGCGGTGAAGCAAACTAATATGACGATAGTGAAAGCTTTGCTGGTTTTTGGAGCGGATATGGAGGCTAGGAATAATGCCGGACATACCCCAAGGCATACTATTAATACAGAAATGTCGAACGGGACCTTTGATAAGATACTGTATATTATTCATGCTGTTGGGGCTAAAAGGTTAGTCTTATCTTCTAATTATATTTGAAGGATTTCACAATAATTTTACCTTAGCTTTTTAGTAATATTATTGTGGGGCAACTATTAGTCCACTAAAAATATAATATGGGTTTACATTAATTTACATAGATCTGAAAATTTGCTACAACATGTTTAATATTGAGAACATCATTATGAATTAAGTGCAAAAAGTCCCCACCGATCCCATGTCTACCAAAAAAAAATTCAAAATCAAAGTTATTTTAAGTTTGTTTTGCATTTTTGTCAACAGATGTTCCTCAGATACCCCAGGCTGCGGGCCGGGGTGCTCCGCCCGCGGCGAGTACAACGGGGTCCCGCCGCCCCCCGTCGCCCGCAGCGGGGTCAGGCAGATGGTGAGTGATATGCTCACCGCCACCACCATGGCTAAGGCTGCCACTCTTGAACGGCATGAGAAGCAAGGACGGTAGGTGGTTGTTATGTTAGTAAAAGAGTTTTGAGACCATTCAAATTTTAAAAGCAATATCGCAACTCAAAACTGTCCCACTGGTTCAGTCCTCTTACAATGTTGTTACATAACTATCGTACATTTGAATGTGTGCTATAAAAAATGTCTGCGCTTATATGTGTAAACACATCCAAAATGAAACTTCTTTACGATATCTTTTTTTATGGAAATAGCCAGCAAATGTCCTGACGATCCACCTGATGGTAAGTGGCTATCGTCGCCCATGGACATCAGCAACACCTTCAGCAATCTTATTATAATTTTCTTGTTGTGGTATACTCATGTAACATTGACGTTAAAACGTTACAATAAACTGTTACAAGAAACATCACTTTTTTGCTATACTGTCTCCACTCTCCACGTCATCAATATAGAAGTTTCATTTCAAAAACTTCTCCATTGCAGATTGCTCTGTCTTGACGGGGGTGGTATCAAAGGCCTTGTCTTGGTCCAACTCTTGCTTAACCTTGAAGCGGCAGTACGTAGACCAATCATCCAATGCTTCGACTGGGTAGCTGGTACCAGCACGGGCGGTATCCTAGCGTTGGCGTTAGCTAAGGGCCTGAATCTCCGCGAGTGCCAACGACTGTACTTCAGGATGAAGGAACGCGCATTCATCGGGATGCGCCCTTATCCTTCTGAACCGTTGGAGACTATACTTCAGGAATGTTTGGGTAAGCCTTTTCGTATTCTCAGAACTTATTCCACAATTCCATGCCGACCAAGGTATCTTAATTGGCGAAAGGAGCCGGCCCCTTGCTTGGGGGTGTTTTTCCGTTAAGCCTGCTTGGTTAGCTACTGCATACCTTCTTCTTTGTACCAGCTGCCAAATAACTCGTCGTGTTCCGGGTAAGCTCAAGCCTATATTGAGAGCCAGTTTCTTCTCTCTTCATTCATGGCTAGCAATGCTTTAGTCAGGCCTTTGATGGCTTTGATGTTACAAATGTCTATGAGTTGCGGTTACCACTCCACGTGTCTTGTCTGTTAGTTTAAAACTCACACTCAAATAATTTATTTCATGTAAGTAATCAATACACTTATGAACGTTAAATATTTTTGAATTATCCACCGTTTCAAAAAAGTTGCCTTATTAAAGAGACAAAGAAACGGTGAAAGAAGCTCATCTTTGTTGGCTATTTACCTAAAACATCAGTCTTGTAACTGAGAATTTACAGTATGTTTTTAATTGGCAGGAACGGAGACGGTGATGGCGGATCTCAAACACCCGAAGCTGATGATTCTAGCGCTGCTGGCGGACAGGAAGCCCGTGGACCTCCACATATTCCGCAACTATCAGTCTCCTCAAGAGTTGTTGGATGAATACAACGGCACTTTTAGTGAGTAGAATACAGTAACATTATTTAAGACGAGTAACCGCCCTTGCTTTGCTTCGGTTTTCCTATTTTTTTACACCTTGGGTTACATTATTGGAGTTTTATTAAGGATCCCTAATTTTTTTTTAAATATAGCCTATGTTCACCAGGTATAGTGTAGCTTTCTAACAGTGAAATAATTTTTCAAATCGGTTCAGTTGTTTCGGAGCCTATATGATGCAAACATAAAATCAAATCTTTCCTCTTTATATATTAGTACTAGCTGTCCGGACAGACTTCGTTCTGTCAAAAGTTTTTTTTTGAGATGTAAGCTATCCTATCTTTCAAGTTAGATCAAACTGCACACGGTGTCCAAATTTGATTAAAATCGGTCGAGTAGTTTAGGAGTCCATCGCGGACAAACAACGTGACACGTAATATATATATATTAAGATAGATAAGAAGGTAAGATAAAGACAACTTCAATTTACAACCATGCTTAATTTCTCTCTCTCTTGATTATGTCACCCTTCAAACAAAAAACTACATTAAAATCGGTTCATCCGTTTGGGAGCTACGATGCCACAGACAGACATACAGACAGATACACAGATACGTCAAACTTATGACAGTTATGACACCCCTCTTTTTTCGTCGGGGGTTAAAAAACAGATAGACTCAAGACATGTATGAATCGGTCAGGTCCGAAGGCGGAGGCCGGCGACAACGCGTCCGTGGTGACTCTGCCCTCGCCGCCGCCGCCCTCGGAGCAGCTGGTGTGGCAGGCGGCGCGCGCCACGGGCGCTGCGCCCTCGTACTTCAGGGCTTCCGGCAGGTGAGCGTGAGATATGCCGTACTAGGAGAGGAGTGAACTCAGCAGTCCCAGGTCTATGTAAACTGTTCAATAGATGCGATAGATCAGTTGATTTGGACGTCAATCACTTGTCTTTAAACAATTATAAAAAAAACTTAGCCTTACCTATAAATAATGTAAGACAGTGGTATTCCTTTTCTTTTTAATGAAAATGATTGTGCAAGTGGTGTTTGCCTTAAAGATACTAGTTCTTTCTTAGTTAGATTTGAGAAAAAATATGTTAACATAGTATAATAACCACTGGCAGACCTTAATAATAAATAAATACATGGTAAATGTCATATGCGAAAGAGAAAGTTAGTCGTGTTAATGTGGGCTAAGTCTAACACAATATCAGTTTGTAAAAGGACCACTTACCATCAGGTGGATCGTCAGCTCACTTGCTATTTCCATAAAAAAACTAAGTACATATTTGTGTATCGCAGGTATTTGGACGGTGGCTTAATGGGCAACAACCCCACACTGGATGCTCTAACGGAACTGTCTGAGCTGCGGCTTGCGTTGGAAGGCACTGGCAAAATGGAGGCCGCTAAGAAAACATACCTCAAGGTCGTAGTGTCTTGTGGAACAGGTAACATATAACAGAGATAGATAATATTTTCTTTATGCTTTTCTGATTATAATATACTAGCTTTTGCCCGCAGCTTCGCTGCTTCGCCCGCGGAATTTTACTAACGCCATCTATTAACAAAATCCGGAACTAAACATGTAGTAACTAACAAAATATCGATCTCCCCATGGGGATGTTTTACCGGCGTAAAAAGTAGCCTACGTTACTCTCCACCCTCCTCACTAACTCCACACACAAAAACCATACCATATAACAGTTTATTTGCGACGTGAAAGACGGACAAACAAACAAACACACTTTCACATTTATAATATTAGTAGTGATAAAGCGTTTTTTTGAAACATACACTATGATAAATAATTTTAGTGTGAGTACAGTGAATGTGTCAGCTTTGGGTAATAATAAATACTAAAATACATTATAACATAATAAAATTATCATGTAACTTTACTTATTGCCTTGTCTTGTTTTGGTATTTGAATTAAACATTCAACTAATTCTGAAATATTTCATGTTGGAGCAGTGCGGATTGGTGCAAAGTAGACTAATACTAACTTAATCATAATCCTAGTCTCTAAATGCTTCCCTATCCAGGTTTGATCCCAGTGACGAAGCTGAAGGACATCGACGTGTTCAAGCCGGAGAGCATGTGGGACACGGCGCGGCTGGCGCTGGGGCTCACGGCCATCGGCGGGCTGTTGGTCGACCAGGTGAGTCACCGACCGCCGGCTTACGCTTCCCGCCCACGTCAGACTTTTTGTAGGACAGATAATCAGGCCGATTTTTCCTCCCATATTATTTCTGACCGACTTTGTGTAGGACGTGTGCGTTGCACTATTGCTATCAGTACGTTCTATTTTTCTCCTACAAAAAATCGGTCACCGATTATAATTATCGGTCGTGGGCGAATAGCCTTATCTATACATCTATACAAATAAGTAAAATTGGAGTGTATGTTTGTAATATTAAAAGAACCGCTTTTTAATAAGTGCATTTGGATGTATACACGGTACATATACCAAAACAACATTTTTCAAAATTTTTGTCTGTCTATCTGTTTGTTTGTTCCGGCTAATCTCTGAAATGGCTGGTCCGATTTTGACGGGACTTTCACTGGCAGATAGCTGATGTAAATCGAGAGTGTTCTTAGCTATGTTTAGTATAAATAGCCTTCCTATTATCCCATCTCCAGGCGACGCAAGCCGACGGTCGTGTAGTGGAGCGAGCGCGCGCCTGGTGCAACGCGCTGGGTGCGCCGTACTACCGGTTCAGCCCCGCGCTGTCCCGCGACGTGGCCATGGACGAGCGCGCGGACGAGTGCCTCGTGGCCGCGCTGTGGGAGGCCCAGGCCTACATGCGGGACCACCGGGACCGTGTGGCGGAGTTGGCGGAGTTGCTCAATGATGGTGAGTTGTAGTGGCAGATAATGTTGATGTGTGAAGCGGTTTCTGAAGCGGTGCGAAGGCAGTGGTATTTAACCGTGTGTGATAAATTACCGCCTGGCCACGGGACATTCGCCATAGCGAATATTCGCGCGGTGTGAACGGCGAAGCGCCTAGGAACGAAAACAAATGTGTAGAACTGTACTGATCAACCTTATGTACAGAGCGAATCGCGACACATATCGTCGTGGGTGACTAAAACAAAAGCATGAACCACTATGTACAACCAAACGAGTTTAGTAGTTTTCGCCGCGAATTTTTCAGCGATACAAATTCTATTCAATTCTGGTTGAATATTAACAAGAATATAATCAAGAATTTCGAAACTCATTCTGAAACTTGAAATATTTTTCTGAAGACGTTTTATATTATTTCTCGTACTTCTTGTGGTATTCTCCATCAATATTCCGATTCGTCCACATTCATTCCGACACTATGTCTTGTACCAAAAACTATTACTATCGAAGCAATATCGAGATGACTTTGATAAAGACATTTCGTTCTCGGCTTGTCTGGTCGCGGCGGTGAACGTCCGTCCCGTGGCCGTCAAACTGTGCCGCGCGAATTGACGCCCCGCACGACGAACGCGACGAACAACTATTGTTTTTTGCGTTAGCACTAACGGCCGGTCTCAATAATGTACTAACAGATGGAAGACTGGATTGGGCTACCATATGTAGTACCATATGTAGTGTATGTAGTATGTGATCTGTCATATTTGTCAATTTTTGCATCTGAAAAATTGACGCAAGATCAAGGTGTATAAGCTTACAATGTGTATACCTTCGTACCTCCTCCGCTGCCTTCGGATTTTCCCAAATTCTTCATGGATGATGGGATCGAACCAATCTTGTGTATATTGACTTATCAGATGAAAAAGAATTTCCAAACGACGGAGATCTGGGTTATCGAATATTAAAAAAATAACAAAAAGAAACAAAATAATAAACAATCCAAAATATACAAAACAAAGTAAAAAAACTGTATGCTTTCAATAACTGTTTTTTTTTTGTTTCAGATGACAGTAAATTTGATAAAATATAGGTATAATTGAGCCTGAAATGCAAGAGCGTATTTACAATTATTGCAATATTACTTTATTTTAATGTCATAAGTAGTATTCATTGCGAAAACGCTTCAAATGTATCAAATAGCAATCTTTATGCCTCTGTGTTCTTCGTATTGAGGCGTGGATTATATTAAATATGACAAAGTTGTGTGAGATATTTATATAATATAAAATATTATAAACGTTATATAAAACAATTATGAGATAGATCTATTATATGATGTAGTTATGAGATTGTTTATGAAATTTAAAATTTTATTTATACAGTTAATTCAATATTTTGATTTTAATGTCATGTCCGTTTTTCAGATTTTTTTATGTTGTAGTAATATACTATTTATTATATTGAATTATTAACCTAACGACATGTTACATTGTTTATTATTTAATTATTTAAAATTAATCACATGGGGCTAATATCTATTTTGTGGCAATAATAGTATGAATATCGTCTTGAAATGGCAGATATGTTTATTAGAGAAAGTATAAAGTTATTATATTATTTAACTTAGATTAGGTGATTTATTACTATAATTTAGCAGCCAAAAAGGTTTCTGCCCGTATGTATGTATGTTGATCTATTTCCATAAAATTTATATTTCGACAATTTTATTGAGGTATCTTAGAAGCGTTTTGTCATCTCAAACGGAATTTAACATGACGCTCTTTGAGGATATAAAGTCATTAATAAAAAAAATAGTAATTTGTCGTGTTGGGTATCAAATAAAACGGCCTAATTTGTACATTTCAAACTTATTTTCGGTGCTCGATTTTTTTTGCATAGAAGGCTATTAGTTTTTTTACTTATATTTGAGATTAATTTAGTGAGGTATTAATGATGAGGTACATATTAAGGGAGCTATCGTACAAAAAATAGCATTATGGACGATTAGTTGTAAAAAATTATTCAAAAACAAACATTCCCTTTCCACAATGAATAAATAAACTAACGATTGATAAAATAAGATACTTATAACACGATGTAAGTTTGCCCAGATTAAATAATATTAATATATTACCTTTATTGACCACAAGTATTATAGTGGTACGAACGACATGCTTAATGCAGAATTAAGTTCCAGCTTATCGTTGGGATGAATTGTAAACAATAATGATTTAGGAATGTTTAAATACTTTTATGTTTAAAAATTATATCACTTTCTGCTGAGGATAATTTGGTTTTCTGTTTCTTTCACTGAGATACTTCCAGTGATAACTATGTCTGACTGAAAACTGTGACCGAAAAATTTGCTCTCTATGAACGCTGCACTGAGTCTGTGTTAACAAATAAATTGTTTTTGGTGCCTGTGAATTATGAACTAAAGTTCAATTTTGTTCCTTTAAATTATTTAATTTTGTCCATATAGGAAAAATTTGTAGTTTGCTTAGTTTTTTTAGTGTAACCACATAAATTTTTTGAAAATTTGAAATGTTTGAGATTCCATTGTATATTTTTTTACTTTCCAAAATATAGTAGGTATAGTTAAATAAAAATGGCTGTTTTACTAGTCCATTCTGTTTAATTATTGATTGACTTTTATTTGTATAAAATATTGTTTAGCTTCAAAAAATAACGATCTACGAATGGCAACTATTGCTTGTCAAAAAATTATAGAATGTTACCTTATAATAAGGTTGCATAATGCCCTGTTTACATTATTCCAGTCCAGTGATCGAATCCAGCGCTGGGATGCTACTGGGTAAATGTAAACCAGCACTCGAATGCACTGAATCCAGTGAGCATTCCAATTCAGTAATTGGATTGGCGGTCTACTTTTGAATCCAGTGGGATCATGCCAGTGCAAGTGGAATGATGTAGACGGCCAAACCAGTACCGTTTGACACATTTTCGAAACTGATCTCTTCTTGAAATCATTCTCACTCATGTCACTGTAGCTTTCACACTTCAACGGCTTTTAAATGACGAATAATGTAGACGATACAATCGTCTACAAACTCGCTGGATTACTGGACTGGGAATAATGTAAACCGAGCATAATATTGTTCAACACAAAGTAACTAATGCACCATTAGACATGGCAGCAATTAATTAATTAATTAAGTTTGGGTTTGTGGCAACTGTATAAATTATAGTCATTATCACTTATGCTGCGGCTACATTAGCGGGATTCGGCAAAGATTCGCGTTATCGCGATAAATGTGGCCAGGTAGATCGTTGAATCACGTAGTATTCGTGCGAAGACAAATGCTTATCGGGAAACTGTCGGTAAACTGGCGCGCATCAAAGGGTTTTGTCGCGACAATATTCGCTTGCGTGGCTACACCTGCGTCTTTTCAGTGCAGTCCATACTTTGAAACGGGATGATGTTTAGCGCGCCTATACGACATGGATCTAATGTAGACAAGAATATCGCGTATACCCGTTGACGAAGTTTTTATCGCGACAACACGACACAAATGTTCGCCCGCTAATGTAGCCCCACTATTACAGGAACGTAATGGGGATAATGTATTGAAAATGTATATGTTTGTGTGTATGTTGTAGTTGTAGTAGTACTTAGTGTTTCAACTGTGTTACTCGTTGTAGTAGTTTACCATTAGCAAAATTATTTAAACCAAATGAAGGCTAGAAGCTAGAAGTAAGGTAATATGAACTGGTGTGAGCATAAGCTTGTTGTTATCTACGGAATGCAAATCAATTGGATAATAATCTAATGTAATCCTTAATTAATTGTGGGATCCTACAATTCATTGTTTGCAAAGAAACATAAATATTACACTTTTGATTCTGACTGTATTTACGTTCGAAAGTGGCAGGTGTGTCTATTGAAGATTCCTATTTAAGTTACTTCGCATAAAAACAGCAAATAAATCCGCTCTGCTCTAATTTATTATGTTTTTTGAACTTTGTTTCCGTGAGATCGCGTTTAATTGGGAAAAATGAAATTAAGTTAGTATTCCAGTGAACCATGTGTTTCTTTTACCTTATAAATCCATTAATTTGTTAAGATAAAGGACAAATAATGAAATTAATGAAAACCGTTCGTAAGGTTCGTAATTTACATAGTAATATTGTAATAATATTATTGTGTTATAAAATAAATATTGTTCATTTGTCATTCAGCTGTGAGTTGAAGTTAAAGTTAAGAGAAAATATAAAAAATAATTTTGTTATCTTTGCAAAGTTGAGTTTGCATAATATAATCTACAGAGTTTATTAGATTTATGTATCTGTACATCACTGACTGATTGTAATATGTGTTGATATGTAGCGTCTACTAGCTTTAATAAATATAGTGATGGGAAAAGGAGTTTTATTACAATAACACGCAATAATTTTGCAAAGCGTTTTATTTTATATTAAAACGTATCTGTTAACACTAATGCTTATATACCAAGACTCAATAATATCACATTTCTGATGTGGATATTATCAATCCACGACTATGCTAAGTACATATAATAAAACTTTATCTAAATTGATCTAACAATAAGTCCAAAACTAAGTACCACCAATTTAAGGGTTCAGCCAAAAATAAATAAGTTTCCAATAAAGTGCCTTTGAATGATCCACGGGGATAAGTCGAGCCCTGAACACTCACTTAGTGCCTTAGTTAGAGACCACGCCGTTTGGTAATTCAAGGTTACAAATAAATTGCTAGAGCGTTACCGAGTTATATTTCGAATTGAATGTGTCGAATTAAAATCAATATGACACATACATTAATTTCAATTAGACAAGAATTGGCGACTTTAAAAATAGGCACTAATCTAAGGCACTAAAAGAGCAACACTCCCCGATATTTTGAACATAAATAAGTACATGTCATTTTAAATAAAAAAAATGTTAGTAGTGTAAGTACAATATTAAGTCATCAACCTGAGATTCTACGAAACATTGACCCGATCAGTTAGCGCCAGAATAGTTTTACCTGTGCACTATTCTGATCGGTATAAAAAATAAGTGGTAAGGCAACATAATGTTGATTTAAAAAATAGCTTGAAAATTGCTAACAAGGCTATGTAGTACTACCCTCGGTACTAACAAGAGCATGAAACATTGAGGTACTTTATTGATCAAAATTTATTTAGAATTATAGGAACGTAATAACTTAAACTATTTAAGCCAAACATTTACCGCGACCTGACGTGCGTTACATAAGTTACTATAAAACTATTTAGAAACGAGGCACCGTAATATTAAATTAAAACAACCTTGCACGCTTCACTGAGAATGTATACCTAAATAAATGGAATACTGTACGTTTTCTACAAGTTTTTGTCTTTCATAAAAATCTTAATTAGGTAACATAAAAAAGGTAGACGCTGAATATTCAATTTAGTAAATCGATTCAACAGAATGATGTTTCGATATTCAATAAATTAATTCGAACAATTGAATATGAACTTGAATACTTATGTATTATTTTTTTAGTCATAAACACGCCTGCATTTTTAACCATGTTTTTCAAGCAGACTTTTAACAGATATAGATTAACCAGAAGGTTATGACCTATTTCTTTGTAGAAAACGTAATGTCGATCGCTCACTCTTAACAAGTCTTATATAAGCCATCCCTAATCGAATTACGATTGTACTGCTCTTTTATCTAAATAAATTAATCATGGATATTCTAGTTTTAATGGACATTTTTAGAAGTTAATAAATGTTATTGATGTGCTTAGAAGTGATTATGTCTATGAAAAAAATTCCGTAGATAATTATTTAATTTGCACGTAGTCAAGATTAGATTATTTTAATTGTCTGATTAGCCAATCTTGTAGAGAACTCCATAATGTCTTTTGCTTCAAGCTTTTCGCAGTGTCATCAATTTGAATGTCAATAAAGAAGTGCAGTTACAATACGTGAACTCTCTAGGGATATGCAATGACATGGAAGAACAATTATAAGTAAAATATGAACACAATCGAGGAAAATAATAATTTAAATGAGAGATAATTTTCAGACCGTTGTTTGAAATTATCCTAAATGTCTTATGTAGGATTAGTCTGGATTAGTTGTCCTAACCACGACATTCGATTCATCTACTTGCGCTTACGAATTGAAATTGATTGTGATTATTGTATGAATTTTGAAATAACACGTTATTGTTTTTTACAAAAGCGTCATTTGATGCCAAGCCCGTTTGAGGCCGCTTTTTATTTAATGAGTTTAATAAAGGTAGGTATACAGATTGATAAGACAATTTTTTTGATGATAACAAATATCTCCATTGAAACCAAATGGTCCAATATTATCTCTCTATGACAAAATTAAATAAAACGTTTTTCTTCACAATGATAACGAAATTTAAATACATAAATTGTTAATGAGGTGTTTTGTGCTCTATACTACTCAAACAATACCTATCATAAGTACCATAAAACAAAAATGCTTATTTTAATCAGAAGCTTCAAATACCTATGTTATCATTTATGAAGAAAAACGTCTCTAACTACCACCAAAAAGTAAGCAATAAGTACAACAACTGTTTTAAAAGTAGGTAATATTAATACAAAATAAATTATAGCTTCTGATATTTTGTAATCCTACATTCGTTCATACATGTTATTATGATCTCGATAATTACGTAAATCCACAATAAAAATAAAATTAGTCTCATTAGGTAAAATTTGTATCTTATTAAGAATGTATTCTTGTATTTTCGAGCGATTACCCATAATATGTCACGGTATTTACCTATTTCCAAAGTAAATAAACACTAGTAATAATTAGGTATTTATGGTAACTGGGGGCCATGAAACTGTTTATCAGTATTTCTGTTACAAACATTCGTAAGTATAAATGTATAAATGCTCTTTATTTTTTTACAAAAAAGTGTCTTGCCAAAAAAATTAAATTAACTTTGGCACGCGCGCGTTTATAAATTTATAAATATTTGTAACGAACAACAGGGTCATTACTTTATTCAAAGCATTTTAAGTCGTAGTGTTCTCATAAATCAGATAAGTGAATAAGCAGTGATGCAAGATTTCAGTAATCTTGCCGCATGGTATCTTGCATACCGCTTCAGACTCCTTTTTGAAGCTTTCGTATAGTGCCTGTTCTGTTCTAAGAATCGATAATGTCATTAATTAAATAAGACGACGAACAAAAAGTTTATTGTTCCTTCTCCTTATAAAGATAAAAGGCACCGTGTGGTAAAAAACGGAAATCTGACTAACTCTGTAATCGCAAATCATTATCACAGTTAATTCCATGTTTTATTATTGTAAGATCTTATAATAATATTGTTAATGCACTCCGAAATGGTTTATTTAATCATAATAAGATTAATAAGTAATAACCATCTTCATCACAAGCACAACCCACTGGGCTGGAGTCTACTCGCACGCGACGCACAGTGGCTATCTAAGACCTTCGCGCTGGCCAAGTTCGGATTAGCAGATTTGACATATCTTTCAGAACGTTATAGAGAAATCTCAGGCGTGTAGCTTCGATCGGCTATGAATCTGTATATACCTGAATTCCCTACTTGTATCGCGGATTACAGGGAAAAATTTGCAAAACCCCACTACTGGGGATTGGTGGGGATTTCAGGAATGAATAGTTCGGTTTGGGTATCTACTAAGTAGTAACCGCATTAGGAGTAGGTATATATACCTACTTAAATACCAATCATACCGCGGAAATTACTGTGAATATGATTTGTGAGAACAGGCTCACCGCGTAGCTCATAATAAACGATTCGACTGACGGAAGCATATTCTATTGATACCTACTTAATAACTTCGAAGCAACTGCCCCTGACTACCCACATCATACGCTATAGCTGTAGGTAAGTATCAACCCTTCATAGTCAGAACCCAATAACATTACGTTACGTACAATTTAGATATAGTTGCTTCTAGAAATTCCTAGCTCAAACACGTCCATAAAATCCATATACGAAAGTTACTTAAAATCTAGTTCGCTTGCACTCAGATTTCAAGTAATTTACCTTTACATAGGCGGTCATATACAACGGTCAAATATTTAAAAGTTAACAAGTGCTTAAAAACCATACTTAGATATAAAATTATATTTTAAATAACAGTTTGTCTATAATGGTCTGCGAAAAAGAAACAAGTAGGTATTACATTAAAGAAGAATATGAGCAAAAGGAATAGGTAATAGTTTTAGTTTAGGTATTAGGTTTAACCCGTGACCTATATTATCAACCGCCTTATCTGAATGCACTCGCTGACCCTCAGATTAATGTAATCCTTCAACGGGCCCTACATCGAATATCACAATAGTAACCTTTGGACTCAATTTGCACTCAAGTACAATCACGCACAAAAAAGTATACAATACTCCAATGTTCAAAGAAGAGGGAAGAATTTAACTTAGGCAAATTTTTAACTGGTTCAAGTGGTTAGATACATTTCAGGTTTTTTTTTAATATTACCTCCTTCAGGCAAGTTATAAGAATGTATATTTTCCTTTGTGCGTGATTGTACATTTGCAAGGAATTATTTGGATATGCAGCTCTACCGACCGGCGTTGGAGAACCTTGAAGAACAAATTTCTCCAACTCCGACATCGGATGTAGTGACGTTTAATAGAGGTCATCTTGGTTCTCCATGTTGGCAATAAGATTCTTCTTTTCTTCCTTGCCTGGTTTCGAGTCCAGTAGAGTCGGCCTTATTGTGTTCCTCGGCTCAAAACAGGGCTGGAACAAAAACAAAATACCTTTTAAAAATATGATTTTGGTTTTTTGTAACATTTTACGATGCGACGTGGTCAGTGACCAATGTGGTCACATCTATATACTTAACTATTATAACACTAAAAAGAAAAACAAGCTTAGTACCTAGTTCAGAATGTTGTTAAAAGTAATACTGAACAACAACATCATAGAACGATTAACAGTCAGCCAGGACCGACTTAAATTTTACAGGGCTGCTTGAAAAAAAAAACACAAAATTGGGTTGATCGAAGAATGGGTCCCGACTGTATCCTTCTATGGTGTATTTGTTCAGTAGGTATTACTTTTAACAACATTCTAAACTACTGGGCTTGTTTTTCTTAGTGTTATACGCAGTCGGGCATTTATTTATTTATTTAACTCTTTATTGCACACCAAGTATAGGACAACAACAATGTTACTTAACATTAAGCAAGTATACAAAAGGCGGTCTTATCGCTACACAGCGATCTCTTCCAGACAACCTTAAGATGCGGAATGCTGTATATAGATAGATAAGATGAGGTAAGGTGCACGAGAAGTATTAAGGAAACTATAACAATTTAAAAGTCAAAACACATTTTGTCATTTTGTTTTTTTAAATAATTTCACAGTATTTTTCATTGTAGATAGCAATGAATCTACTTCGCTACTGACTGCTTATTGCTAACAGAATTCTCTTCCTGCAGATTTAGAACTTCTTGCAATAATTTTGTTAGCAAAAAGCCAAGATATCAATCTTACTTCCCACTCAAATTCATTGCGTTGTGTTTGTTGATAAAAATCAAAATAAATACATGGTTAAAAGACGTAAGCATTTTTTGCTTAGTTAAAGGATATTGCGATCGTGGTGTTCTGTCTCGATAAGATTACACTTTGACTAACGTAAAATAAATGTTTAAGTCTGTATTTAATGTTATTAGGAACTTATGCTCCTGTTGTGAAGCAGTTTACTATGTACAAACATTTAACTTATGTAACACCACAGACACGCTTGTTTGCTCTGTGGCCTACGCCCTATATTGAGTCTGTAGTCACTACCGTTTCCGCTCTCTCTATCTCTCTCACACACTGGAGGAATACGATGTTTAGTCGAGGTCGCTTGCGCGTGTAACATATTAATAATATAATTTAGTCTTGTAGTAAACATATGTGAATCTTGTAACTTTGTGTTTAAATCCACGGTCGAATTCCATAACATCTCATAGCCGGACAAACCCCATTACAATTGGCGCCCAACGTGGGGCCAATTATGGTTAATTCCTGAAATCCTCACCAAGAAGTCCCCAGATTTACAGATTTTGTTTTCATTAAACGATTATTTAAAACAGATTGCGCATGCATTGTCCTTTTGTACGAATAATATGATTATGTTAAGTAAATAAATATGTAAAAGTCATGCAATATACGTAAACTTACATACACATGCGTTATTATACCTACTATAATATCAATAATACATAGTTATTTAGAATAGGTAATGTGTATCTGAAAGCTAAAATCTGCAACTTAAAATACATGATAAAAATATTGAAATTTAATATTCACCTACCTACTTGATGGTTGAATGCAACGTGAACATTAAGATACCTACTTTTAATTTAAGTATTTTTTATAGTCAGCAAGTGGATAATAAAGGATTAATTAACCTTTAAATATCTATCCATCCATATAAATGGGCACGGGAAAGTTTAAAGAACGCTTACGAAGGAAAGTAATGCAAAGAAAAGTAGTGTAAAGTAAAAATTAATTAAATACCTACAGTAATATTACAAAAATTGTCCTGTCGATATAAATCTCTTTGACGTAGACAGGACAATAAGGATCGAACGTTTGATCATTTAATCCTCATATTATAGAACAAAATATTCCCATAAAAATTACATGGCTAGATTAGTGTTACCAGTGGCGTAGCTAGCTCTAAGGAGGCCCCATACCAATATTTGTTGTGTGGGCCCCCTCAGCTATCAAAAGAAGTGCCAACTGTTTGTAGCGGTCGTAGGCCGCTGGCGAGATTTTTTTGGGAGTGTTAGTGGGGGCAGGTATAATTGATACGGCTGATACGGCGGTAGCTACGCCCCTGAGTGTTACTATCTTACGTATATCCACCGAGAAAGTACGATAGCGACGAATCACTCGACGACTGCTGTACTTGACCCCTTGCGCTATTAACATCTATTGTGCCAATACTAGGCCAAAGCAGTTTTTCAACATTACAATGAAAATGACTTTAATTCCAATTTAAAACCCACGACTTGAGAAGAATGAACCACATAGGTACGGCACTAAATGGATGTTCTTTTCGGACAAACACATTGCATTGCACCCCATTGTAATCATATTGTACTTACAAACACTCCCAGGATACTTTCCCTTAGAGATATCCAAGAGATTGGTTTTTTAGTACTCTGGCTCTCTTCCGACTGAAAAACAAGATTCTTCGTAGCAGAAATCATTTAACCAGTAAGATGTTATGTATAATTATAAAATAGTCAAGTGATGACAATGTCACGGATATCTTAATTATTTATGAATAAAATGTCTTCCACGATTAATTGTGTTGCCCTTTATGTCTGATAATGGAAATGAGGAGACCATCACGCGATCCCAATGCCGCGATCAAGGCATGAAGTAACAATGATCGGTGAATCTCACTTGATAAAGTTTGCAGGAAACTGGTGTTAAGGCGTGGTTGTCGTGATAAAAACGGCAAAGTTAACCTCAATTAGTACACCGGTAAATTCCTTATCGGAAATTATGTAACTTGATCAATGGTGCCTATTGATATAGAATTTATTATACTATGCAAAACTGTCATTCAACTGACAATTAAGGCCAAGTTCTTCAAACTGATTCTCAATAACTAAACTGACGGCTTCGATACAATACTAAATGCCATGTGATCTGTCCGCGTTAAAAGGCCGATAAGGGCCAACAACAAATATCTATTAGAAGAAAAAACTATGTGCATTTTAGAAAAGGTTCCTTTATAGGTTACATATCTAATATGTACCTAGATATATTAATAACAGAAATAAATTAAGGAAGTTTAAGAATATTGAGATAAAAAAAGAAAACGGAGTGTGTTCTAAATTATTTTAATGTACGGACAGTCGATGTATACTTTTTTACATTATACAAAGAAAATTATGCGACGGACATTTTAGTTTATGATATTTTTATTTTGTGAATGATCAGATGATAGATAGGTATATATATACATGTAGTTTATTTTAATTATTATGAAACATTTGACATTAATATCAAATTAAATTAATATGAATTGAATTGGATTGGATTGCATGAATAGGTTAAGGTAAATTACTGCTGTTGACATTGTATTTTTATATTTGCATACCACACTGTGGTTAAAATTGAGGATTAACTTATCTGTACCAATTTTATTGCAAATAGGTAACTATTATTATGTTTTTTTTTTCAATGTCAGGTGTTTGGAGGTTTGGTAATAGGTGGGCCGGGGCCTACTTATTCCTATTATTTCGATCACTGCGGCCCAAACTTCCACGTATTCACACTAAAACCTCAAAAGTGTATAACCCACACCCAACACTACAACAGAAACAACAAACCAGTTACGTTTTACTTGCGTTGCTTTTTATCTAAATGTGTATAATCGATATCACACTTTACAAGCTATCTTGTTAGCACATGCAAACAAGTCACAATCATAGTGAGATACAGTATCATTAGAATTTGTAAAAACACCTTATCAATATATAGTATGTAGGTAACAAACTTGCAAAATTAATAATGTAATCTAAAATTGAATTGAAAACGTAGACGAATACTTTTTAGGTTCTACATAAAAGATTATTTAAGAAGAAACACGTGGAATCGAAATAAAAATAAGTGAAAGCCAAAAAACGTCAGAAAAAATTATTAAGACACGAGAGATATATAGATGGGATAATAATAATAAATTATACTTAAAGTTTATTGGAACAAAATTATACAAAGGTATAGAGTTGAGGATCGTTTGTCCCACACTAGGATTTCCTATGTTGTGGAAGACCAACTTACCTTCCTCATACAAATGGATGAATGAAGATGAATTAGGTAGTACTAGGTACCTAATTATTTTATGATTGTATTCAGAATTATTAAAGTACATAATCAGCAAAATATCATGCGATTAAACCCTAAAGTCTTGATACTCAGAACCGAGTCGTAGAACTAGATTTAACTATACTTACGAGTAAAAATTATATAACTGATCGAAAGTACTCGTGGAAACAATGAAATGATGGCTAAAGAATATTAGTGATCTGACTAATCGTGACTGATCCATGATGAAAATAATACTGAGTGAAAGATATATGGTCAATGTACAGGCGAAACTGATGGTATGAATATAATACGAGTGTTATAAATAAATACAATTAATATTACTACTACTGGTACTAAGAAGTACAGAACAGATATATAACTTTTTTAAATACAGGAAACGACGTTGAAAGACTTGAAAAGAAAAGTCATGAGACGAATTTTAATAGCATGCCTTAACACGACTTCCAAAGATATCACACGACTTTCAAAGACATCACACGACTTTCGAAGACTTCACACGACTTTCAAGACATCACACAACTTTCAAAGACATCACATGACGTTCAAAGAGTTCACACGACTTCTAAAGAAATCACATGATTTTCGAATACATCACACGGCTTTCAGACTTCACACGACTTTCAAGACATCACACGTCTTTGAAAGACATCACACGACTTTGAAAGACATCACACGACTTCCACAGACATCATACGATTTCCACAGACATCACACGACTTTCAAAGACATCACACGACTTTTAAAGACATCACATAACTTCCAAAGGCATCACACGACTTTTAAAGACATTATACGACTTCCACAGACATCACACGACTTCCACAGACATCATACGACTTCCACAGACATCGCACGACTTTCAAAGACATCACACGACTTTTAAAAACATCACACGACTTTCAAAGATTTCACACGACTTTAAAGACATCACACGACTTTCAAAGACATCACACGACTTTCAAGACATCACATGACTTTCAAGACATCACACGACTTTCAAAGACATCACACGACTTTCAAAGACATCACATGACTTTCAAGACATCACACGACTTTCAAGACATCACACGACTTTCAAGACATCACACGACTTTCAAGACATCACACGACTTTCAAAGTCAACAAACTTTTGAAGTCACTGAATTAAACTTACCGTCTCACAAATGTTCATGTTACAACAGTTCTCAATGGTGATCTCGCACTGGTCGGGGCGCGCTGTTAGCGGTGTGACGTTCTTGTTCACTATGATGCGTTTCTTGATCCTGCAACAATCACGTAACTCAAAATTTCACATACAATCATACATAACAATAATCATGCATATTATGTACATAGGTCACTTTTTATTGTCCAATATAAAACGACTTTTAGAAAGAGCAATGGAAATAAAAAAAACATGCATAATATCAAGTGTATTTATTTATTTTTATTTAATGGTATAAATGAATGAATGAATTACAATTCTATACCTAATATTGCATTGTGTTGTTACATTGTTCAAAATACATTGCCCTGTGCAAAATTACCTATAACTTACATAACAGTTAGTGTTAGCAAGGCAACAAAACATTACTCAGACATACATTGTAAGATTTGTAAGCAATATTGCGGAGGTAATGACGATTGTTTGCAAGGCAACGAAATAATGCGTTCGATGACCTTGTGAGAAACTAGGACTCGACTGAACAAGACTGGTAGAGGCTTGAAGAGCGATCGTGTAGCGGTTGTATGTCATTTGATAATGACCTTCTCTGAGCGCCTTGGGTTCGAATCCAAAGATGTTATATGGCATTTGCGTGTCATCGTTGGAGAGATTAGGGCTTTTTGACCGAAGAATCTGAGTATGCTTGTAATCAAAGGCTTTCCTATTTGTCCTAATATCTTTGTCTACTAAGTGTCTTGGATTCGATTTCTAAACGGTAATATCTTTTCAGTGGTAATGACTTTGTTTATGGAGCTGCTCACGTTTGTTTCCTGGCAATATTTGCATATCGCCGACCATGACACTGAGCGCTCATAGTTCCTTTACGTATACCTTGATTTGAGAGATTCGAAAATGATTATGGCTGATTTTACCTATAGATAACTATAACAGAACTAATATCATTCGACATAACGTGAGACTTCTTCACTATTGTTAGCCTTGATAAAAGATAAGCCCGAAATAATTATGGTTAAAAAATGTAGAAATCTGAGTTTGTTGAGACGCAAATAATAACATCTGTTGTGTTTATGTGATATTTTATCGAAATTCAGCGTTAGACAATAAAGAAAACGTACGTACAACAAGGTATCGAAGTGTACTTGGCAACCAGGTGCGTGATTTAAAAATATCTCCGTCTTTAATACTACGGCCACGGCTCTCGCGTTTTGTTTATATCGTAATTGCAAAACAATTAATGTACATTACAGTAACCTATGTTTATGTTTATAATATAAATAATGTATTTTTCACATTACTAGACTATTGAACTTAATGATTATAAATGTAGGCCGTACTTCGTCACTTAATAGCTTGTGATCAGGGATGTTGGTTGGATGTAGGATGGACCTAATTCGAGTTATATGATTGTTGCGGATAGTTTCGTTAGTGGATATTAGATAATTTTATTTTTTAGATAAGGGCAAAAAAATTTTTTAAGACAATGTCGAAAAACAATCATAATAGTGTATCTCACACTCCGCGCCCTGGCTCGATTTTATTTATCGAATTCGGTTACGGTTTTGGATATTATGTGACAGTTACGGTTCATTCCTTTATAAAAATTTCGTTGAAATTTCTCCAGTGTCGAGAAACGCGTCACATTTGTATGGCATAGTTATGGGAGTTTGCTACGGCTATTTAGAAGCTACTAAAAATTATAATTTTCAAGTGGATTCATACGTTTAGAAAGATTTATATTTCCAATGTTTCAGACGTCCATTGCAGGGAAACAATTTGGTTAATTGGTATTTATTCCGACAACACTTCAGTTCTGAAAGGGCTTTTTGTAAAGTTCTTACTTAGCCTGTAGATATGTAATGAAATGAATAATTATTAATATTTATGCATTTATCTTAATGGAACTCTTTGACGTGATGTTATTTTTAATGTTTATTGTCACACTCGGTTAAGTGTAGCAATACAATGGATATTTACACACCATCAATCATTTGAATGATAATAACATTTTTTATATCTTTTTAAAAGTATAATTTCAGCTGGTCTTTTATTTACGCAAAAAGATGAAAATGCATTCTTTTGTTATCTTTGTACATTATTTGCATTTTATTTGCGTTAAATAATTATACTTTTTAATCAATTGAAAAGTGAATTAATGTCAGTCAGTGGCTTATTTACCAATGTAAAATATTATTATAAGACGCTGAAATATAGTTTGAACAATTGCTGCACTGTTGTTCACTGTCGTGCATGAAATCGTGGCTTATTTATCTATGGTAATTAATGGTAAATTGGAATACCCAGTTTTCATTTAAATTTTAATATGTACATATCGTTTGTACGTGAATAAAGTTACAAGTATATAATATATTATTGTAAAGTTCACTCGTATTATGCCATTATTTTACTAAAATAGGCAATTTAGCCTCGATTGTTATATTATTACAACTTGTAAATGTCCCAATGCTGTGATTGGGTTTCCTCACAATAGTGTAAAGGATTAAAAGGCCCACAAGTCTTCACGCAAGTAAGAAATAAATCACGCGCCTTTAAGAACATTAAAGAGAACTTTCAAGTTAATTCATAATTGAATTTTGTCGTTGACGAAATTGAAAAAAAAAACCGGGCAAGTGCGTGTCAGGCCACGCGCAATGAAGGGTTCTGAAGTAGTAAGTTTATCGACTTTTACTCATGCTAGCATAGCCTTAATAGTTTTCCTTGTAAATTCATCACATAACCCATTTTTGAGAATTTTTTCACTTGTCCAACTCCAACCGTTTAGCCGGCAGCTTGACTCTAACCAAAATTAGCACTTTAAAGCCAAATATTTCGCAAACGGACCCCTAATTCCCAAAATGGTCTTAAAAGACCCATACTATTTTAGTTCAACGATATCCCACACTATAGAGTAGTAGTAGTTCTAGTATTAAGGGTCTCGTCGCTTTGCTTCGGACAGAAATAAAATAAAATAAAAACCTTTCTGGTTTCGTATTTTATCATTTATGTTACTTAACTACCGAGTTGTAAGAGTAGATGCAGCACTTACCTAGGCCGTTTCTTGAGCTGCAGTATCTTGGTGACGAGCACAGCGCAGGTGAGCAGAAGCAGTCCACAGAGGATGCCGAGCAGCATGAGTGCGGGGTCCCTCAGAGGGTCCCAGCCGGCGCAGCCTACCTCCACGTACCCGTCGTCAGGCAGCAAGCTATCTCCCTGGACCACGGCATCTGAGCTGTTTCTGATGTCGCTGCAACTATCGGTACTTCTGTTAGTTACTTAGTTTTAGAAGGCAACTTATCCTCAAGGAAGCCTTAGATTCATCATGTCAACTCATGTCCGTCCGTATGTCAGTATGAATTGATAGACCCTTTATATTAGAAATGTTATTTGGCATTGTTTGCATATTTATCACGTCGATAAAGTGGTGGAATAAAATGAAAACCCAAATAGTTTGTCTAATTAGGGAATACAGACTTTTTCTCCATGACAATCTAATTTGGAGTTTGGACCATGAAGATGAGATGAAGAACAGAAAATCTGATCCATTTACTAGGATAGAAGAATAAGAAGTGTGAAATATATGAAATATAAGTCATAAGCGCTTAATTATTCATAATCCATTGGAATATTTCACAAGTCTCAGAAATTAGTTTGTGTAAGGTGCATTATTTCCAAATGAATTTTAACTATTAACTTAAAAACAATTAGAATTTTCTCTAAGTATATTTTTAACATACTTGCAAGGCTCGCTGACATGCGGCAGAGGTGTTGTCGTCTCAACTATTCGTGTCTCGCATCTCTCTCCTTCAAAATCACTAACACATCTGCACACCGGATTCGAACCTTCCAACGAACATTCCCCGTTGTTCAAACAGCGGCCATTGCACACGTCAATCTCACATCTCACTCCACTGAAGCCAAGTTTGCATCTGTAACAACAATGGCATTAATAACAACTTTCAAATGACTTACTTTCATTTGCATTTTAACGATCTTAATGATGATTGCTCACGAGCTTTATAAATCAAACACCAATGAGGTGACAATCTCTATTCTCTCTTCTTTACTTAGCATTATGTATAGCTGATAAGCCAATGCATTAATATAATAGGGCAGTGATTTGCGATATTATCTATTTAACATGTACGATCCTTTCCAGCAGATGGTAATTTTTCAATTCTGCCACCATTTCGGAAAGGAGAAAAAGCGGAGGAACATCATCATCATCAACATCAGCTCCATGCTAGAAGAATGTATGAAGAAGTTAGCTTCAAGTTATTTAAGTGGTATTTGGAAGAGAGGTTATACCATACCCAAGATCGCACGCAGCACTAATTATGTAATAGGTAGATAATACTACACACTCACAGCCCCACACTAGGATACCCAATGTGGTGGGTGCCATGGACAACACACAAAGACAAGAAAAGTAAGAACACACACCCAGATCAATAACAGAAGTTCAGACTCATTCAAATTTTGGACTAATATAAAATAAAATAAATTCACTTACTTGCAAGTTGGGTTTCCTTCAGGAGTTGAACTGCAATCACCGTTCAGGCAAAAGTTTTGACACACAGAGATTTCACACCTGATTCCAGTGTAACCAGGGAAGCATTTGCAAGTGGAATATTTCTCAGCAACTTTGTCGCCATGAAGGCAAAATAAGCCCACATCTTCGCGAATATTAAAGGAATCATTAAACGACGACTTATTTAGCGAAAGAATATTTAAATTTTCACATTCCGGAATACCCGAAGCTTGATCTTCCACTGAATAATTTGCTACTATTCCAAACGGTGACTCGGGGAATACTACGATTTCTATAGGCTTACTAAATTCTTCGTTTTTGTTAATTTTCCAAACTGTATTGTACCCGTCGAGCCAGTAAATGGAATCTTTTGATACAGTCAAAGTATTGGGCTGATGGTCCGTACCATGTAGTAAAGTTTTTCTATTTTTTCCATCTAAATCTGAACTTTCAATAGAATAATAGATACCTGCACGATCATCAGCCCAATATAGTCTCTTAGTTCTTTGGTCCAGTGCTAAACTAATCGGGCTGTGTATATCAGTCTGTACTATTACTTTTCTTTCCGAACCATCGAGACGTGCCTTTTCGATAGTTGGTTTTGATTGGTTTATGTTTGTCCAGTATATGTAGCTGGAAATAAAAAAAAACAACATTATAATTCTAGACAAAGCCATCACTAAAATGCACAAATATTTAAATTTGTACAGTTGGTACAGATGAACAAGATGACGTACCCTCTACAGCTGTCTACAACAATACCCCTGGGGATTTCGTCATCCATTTTAATTAATAGGTTACCATAGAGATCATTCTTTGGCCTCTCTGGCCATAGTTGGATCCAGAATATGCTTTTTTCGTTTTTGTCGGTCCAGAATAGCTTTCCGCTAACTGGATCGAAGTCTAGACCTTGAATGTCTTCATTCGATCGTCGGCCGACTAGCGATTGGTATTTCTTTGTTGCTAGATGATAACTAAAGATGGAAGCGTTGTCATTCTGCTTGTCCACAAACAGCAGCATATTGTGAACTGCGTCGTACGCCAGCGCCGTGAGCGCACGAAAACTGGCTCGTTCATAATGTGTTATCGTTTTATTCGTATAAAATTCTAGTTGGTCCCCGGTGGTTACGGCGATATCTGGAACAAGGAAATAATACGTTGTAGTGACGTTTCCTCTTAAAACTCTTATTTGAGTTTGTTGTAGGTAAATATTAAAACTTATTGCACTTTTTGTCGTATTTCAAAAAGACATGCTAATGCTAAATTAGGTACTTTGGTGGCGTAAATATTTGTTAAATCAATCGAATTGCTAAAACAGTCCAACTATTGCAGCCAATGCATTTTTTGGCATGCAAGTGCGATCATCGGCTACTGTCCATAATGTCGATATTACTCGAAATCGCATCCGTGACCATCAATTAAGGTTGTCCACATTTTTATCGTAACGTGACCAGTACATTTTAAAGTAGTTATTTATTTCTGCGTGTTTTTCATGACTACTAAATATAATCAAATTTATTTATTTTGGGCTACGGTTCTTTTTGCCGCTGTTAAAAATACTCGTACTTACCTACCAAAGGAAAAAACATCAAGGTATATTCTTTATTCTAAGCATTAAGGCTACCATGGGTGCTCCATTATGGCTACCATGGGTAGAAGGTACTTAGGTACTAAGTTATTGCGCTCACCATTTTAAACTTGTATCATTGTATAGGTAGGTACATGAAATTCTCTGCGACTATTAAATTAAGAAGATTATTACTATTCAATTCTAAAATAAATGATCAAAATAACCCATCGCGTAAATGTATGGGGGATTTCAGTACCTAAAGTTGATAAAATAATGTCTTGTCCTCGTTTACCAACTTAGTGTATTTATAGCCTCCCTTTATTTACTCGTGATATTATTTCAAATATACCTACTTATATGAGATTTCCAGATTTATTCTCTCCACCAAATTTTTTATTGATTATCAAACGTTAATCAAAATGCGATTCAAAGATACCTACTTTGTATCTACTTTGAATTGTTTTTACTTAAGGACCTATTTATTTATTTTTTTGAGTATGTAATCGTCTTTTAAGTAGCTAGGTAGCTGTACTTAATTTATGGTAAAAAAAAGTGAATTACGTGCGTATTACGAAAAATCTATATTGAGATCTAGTTTTCTTCCTTTTATCGTTGCGTTTAATCTAAAGATTAAGAAATACATGGCGTCTTCACATTCCAAGTAAATACAACTGCCTGTTGATTCTAATAATCGATATTTGTAATTAAATTACCTACTGATGTTTGATAAACATCAAGATTCAAGTTCCATTCCGATGACGTCGTATGTAACGTTACGAGTTATCGTGGGCACATTCTGTGCAGTCGCCGGTCCATCCAACATTGATACAATTTTGTTAAAAACTTAATTTTTTATTAATTAATTAATTTTTTTATTTACGAGGTACAAACATTATTCAGCGTACACAGAGCAGTTTGTCGGCAGCACACAAACACACAAACTTAAAAATGTAAAGACACTACCTTCAGATTTGGGTGATAAATAGGCAAACTCAAAACAGTTTAGTACCTAAGTAGGTCCTACCATATTCACCTTTCCCTTATTACATAGTTCCCGCGGAAATAGAGATATATTGCTTTTTTCATATTTAGGTATTATTAAGCCATTTCTTATATTACGTAAATACTTATATTGAGATAAAATACCTTCCCTTTTAATACATGACAAGTGATTCGTACTTGCAAAATCGTTGATAATATGCTCATTCCAAGTATAATAATAATAATAATAACGCTTCACACTCATAGCCCCACACTAGGATTCCCTGTGTCGTGAGTGCCATGGACAACACACAACATAGACAAGGACATTCACACCCAGACCGAGAACAGAAATTCAAACTCATCATTCAAATTTCCGACTCGCTGGGAATCGAACCCAGAACCCTCGGTGCGGCGATCCGGCATGGTAACCATTGCGCCACACTGGTCGTCAAGTATGTATGTAGCTAATGTAGCTATACATATCTAATTCACTATAAAGCAAAAATAATTAATCAATTTCAATCTTGTTGTATTGACTTGTCGTATTACATGTAACTACTTTATTAAATCTTTCAAGGCACTAATAACAACAGGTTTAAAATACAATGTTTGCGTGAGGTATTCTGAGAAGGAAATTTTATGGTATTGCAAATATGTATTTAGAACCAACACAGGGGGTCTTTCTCTGCTTGTGCAATATTTCAATGTCCTTTTTGTTGATTTTGTAATATTTACGAGAACTTACAGATTTCGACTCTACTCGTAAGAAAATTGAGAAGTAAAACCACCTCAAATTGCTTGATACGCAAACAAATACATTATTACATTAAGTTCTCATTTGAGCTTAAGCACAGAATAGATAATAGATTTGATTTGAATATAAAATTTCTCTCAGAACTATAGAGCTGCTTACGCCCACATGATATTTTTTTTACAATTTTCGTTACGTGATAATGTAATGCGCGTAAAATCCGTAGAACCACAGCAATGACGTAGGCGTTTAATTTTCTGCGCTATAAATTTCCGGTACCAACAAAAGATCGGTAAGGTCATCCACTTAAGTACATCTGAAATTGCGATTAGGTAGACAATATGTCACATAAATTTTGGAGTAATGGTAAGTTTATCAATAATATAACCACCACATTCACTATTTTAAAAATAATAATAACTAGCAAATAAATCAATAAATAATTAAATTCAATCAATCAAATTCAGTCAGTCAAATAAATCAATAAATATTTAAATAATAACATCTGTCCCAGGCATAGAATTACAATTACTAGCGTATAGAAGGGACACCGCGAACATCGGGTTCGGGGGTGTGCATTGCAGCCGGCCGGCTGCATTTCATTCTGTCACTCAGCTGTCACTCGGCTGCGCTCATTGCGGCCGCATGTCAAAATTGTTTACGAAAATACTGAAAAAATGCCGTCGTGCATAATAAGAATGTGTCACAATTGCACGACAAAAAACAAAAAAGATAATGTTATCACTTTATCATCAGTAAGAAAACAAAATGTTAACTTAAATCAACTAAAACGAATTTAATTAAATTATTGAGCAATGTTCCCGCCATTTTGAATAAAAAAATCATAAGGAGCGTTTGAACTTGGCAAGCCACTAGCGTGTTAATGGACTAAATAAGCTTGCCGACGCGACGCTTGTGACCAATTTAAAGTGTTGGATTTTTGGACACGAATCAATGGTAATTACGTTTGAAATCGTTTAAACGCTTTTGCACGTTAAATAAAGTTGGAGTAAGAGCTTGTAAAGATTTGGAGTCGGTGACTGCTTGTCTTGGTTCGACAAGTGTCATGTACAAAGTTACTCTATGGCAAGTGTGCAAACGAGGCTTCTAGTTTGAAAAGAGAACGGAGGGCAAGCCGGCGGTGGAACACACATTTTGTTTGAGATAGCCTCTCTATGTATACTACCTCAATGGTCCCAGGCGGGAATCGAACCCGATATGGTCATAAACATCTGAGCTAAAGAGGCAATATTATATGTATTTGATAGCACAGGCTTATTCACGTGATATTTACCGTTGTAACTTACGGTTTTTTGTAAATATCCTAAATTCGATTCAAACATAAGTTTTATTTTATTTGTGTCACAGCTGATTGAAATTCAAATAATTTCCTGTTACATAATTCCTCTCGAGTGCTCTCATCGAGTTGTTTTTACTCTACATTTTTTCATTTTGCTTCGGTAGGTATAATATAATATCGTCATAATGAAGCTTGTAATTGTAATAGTTTCACTTTCTTCTAAACGGAACCCTGATGACCATTAATGTCATTATCGACAATGCCGTCCATGAATATTAGAAGCGAAAATAAAACAAGAACGAAGCAAGATTCTGGATTTTAACTGACAAACGGCGCTTTTTATTTCTTATAGTACTAATAATTGTAAGTATAACTTTGATATGAGAAGATAATTTAAGTACCAATAAATGATATATAAAATAGTAGATTGTTTTCCATCAGCAAACAATTATTTTAAAGGTGTTTCCCCTCCCTAGTCTTCAGCGCAGCACAAATCACTTTAGTCCCAACTCCCAAGGCATTAATGAGTTATTTTAGTCCCTGTTTACGAAGAATTAACCAGCTCTTAGGTAAGTAGCAAAATATAGTTCTAGAGACAGATTGCGTTACCTATATTGTAACAGTAATGCCCTGCCCGGGCTTTACACGTATTTTCCAAAATAATAAGCACCCTATATATTATTTCAGATCATGGTCTAACTGTGTGATAAATTTCAGTAAAATCAGTTCAGTAGCTTTTGCGTAAAAGAGAAACAAACATTCATACAAAATTTCAACAATAGAATAATGTGAAAAAGTTTTTTTCTGCAATACACGAACCCTAATCATCTTATAATATAATATAAATCGATGGTGTACCATGTTTTGTATTACATTTAGTATGTATCTATAAAGCGCCATGAGTCACAGCACGTCACGTGGAATGGAATTCGGTTGGAAAATGCCCAATTTCGTTCGCTACGTAACGTACGAATATGTGTGTGAGGTGCGTACGCGTTTACGATACAGACAGAAACGCGCCCGCATCTTAACCAACAACGGCGCAGACTAAATATAAAAATTATTTTTGCATTGAAAAATAATTATAACTATAAAAAATTATAGTATACAATATTTAAATTTAGGACTGTCTAATCAACTTTACTCCTTGTCTTAAACGCTTCGAAGAATACGTATAATTTGTTTTAAAATGCAGACTGTTAATTAGATTTTAATGCCTTAGCTATGAAAATAAATTTCCAAATGGAATGGAAAATATTCTGATTCTTAATGAGTTGCCTTAGACCTAATAAGAAACAAGTAAACAAAGTGTGTAGAGTTGAGACTTGAGATGAATAGCGTGTTGTGATGCTATTAATATTTCTATCAACGCCGTAAAATTATAAACTACCCGTTAAAAGACCAAAAGCTAAAATTACTTTGGAATGCCAACGATTTTGAATTTTATACCGATATTTTCGACCCAATTATATGGATCAAAGTCACGGCGAGATCCACTTAACGTCAGGTGGATCGTCTGGTCGTAAACAATGTCGACTAGTTACATAAACAAATATTGTACATAATATTATGTTAGCGAGCGACCTCCTTGGTTCTACAGCGATCGGCCGATCCACACCAGAAGAGTCATGAAGAATACTTAAATGTCAATCTATTTGGAACATACGTAGGACATTCTATGGGATTCTATTAATGATCACGTAGTGTGGAAGTACTTTGGAATATTGATGTGAACGTTAAGAGAACTGGAAATACTGGAATAATAAGAACTGGAATAGGTACATGCAAAGTGAAAGAAATAAACAAGGAATAACCAATACCATAGAATACCACTTCTTCTCCATATTAGACAAATTGCGAGACAGAAACACAGATTAGTGTATTGGTTATAATATTATGTCAATAAATCAATCAATAATTAAATTTTAATTGCATATTCATTAAGTCCTATGATAATGAAGTTCTACGTGGAAATAATTGCAACTATATTGAAAAACGTCACACACAGGGTCAAGTTAATCGAATGATAAGTAATTGACGTAATCGAGTAAAAACATACACAATACATAAGTTAGTATAATATTTAACATGCTGGCGCTTTTATTTAGTTACACATTCATGATAAATGATAAGATATAACAAAAAATACCTTCTTATTATTGTACATTAGTTATAACTAGCTAAGTACTGTAAAATTATAAAATAAACTTGACAAGTGCGAGTTTAAGTCGTTCAAAGAGGGTTCTGTACGTTGATTATGTATTTACCGTTATTTTTCTATTTTATTTATTTTTGCCCTTTTTATAAGACAATAGATTTCTTATAGGTTTTCCTGTAATATTTAAGTAAAGAAATATTCGCTGTATTTTCAATATTTTTCAAAATCATATTATTATTAATAAAGGCATTTTAAATGCAACGGGTTACAATTTTATTCAAATAAATATTAAATATTACCCATAGTACATAATTTTGTTGCATAATCTCTTTGAATCATCTTTAATTACTAGCTTAATGGAACCTAATAATATCTGGAAACAAAATAAATGGGTAGTTTATATCTTAAAATTAGGTTAATTAGATGGGTTAATTAGATTGAAAATATGAATATCTTATCAAGTAAAGGCATTTTACCTAAAGCTGCAGTTATCCTCTAACTATCTGCGCCGTGACACTGCAAGAGCCAAAGGTCTTGATACTTGATAGATCGAAAGAACAACAAATCCCTCACTGTCACTCGATTAAGGAAGCTGTCACAACTTTTATAATTATTGCCGCGTAGATAAGGAATAATAAGGGCGCTTTTAAAGTATAGCATAAGCTCCGAGGAAGTATTTATTAATAGGCCACTTAACAGGCACTCAATCTTTACATAACCGCAAACAAAAAAAAATTGTCAACGTAATTTATTTTTTTCTTGGAAATCCAACACAGCCCGATATATTATCAAGAAACGGACCAAACCTGTTTTTCTAAAAATCTCAGAACAAAGGCTAAACATTATGTAGAAATTGTTTTTCTTTAATTGAATTTTTTTTCCCATTTCTATTGGCGACTAGATTAGTTTCAAATTAGTGGTGATGAAACAAACATTTTTAGTCATGTATATCGCCTGTCAAATTTAATTTTTTTTAAATCTTGATACTTTTCTTTTAATTCAGTTTGTCCTATTTAAACGTTATCTTGTTACTAGACGCTAAATAATTAATTTACCTACCTGAGTAGCGATACGGACGTCTTACATTTATCGTAAAGTAACGAGCCTGTTCTTACATTGTTACAGGTTGATTATTATTTATGAAGGTGATTGATTCCGTTGATAAGCGATTAGATATTTTAACTCCTCGAAAAGAGGCTTGCTCACAGCCACAAACTGTTGATTTTTGGCAAAACATAAACTATCCGAAAACTACTTACTCTGTAGACTCTTACTTCCCAAAGTGGTCCAGGTGGACCCCCAGGGGTCCACGGGAGACTCGACGGGGGTCTACGTTGGCGTGAAAAAAAATCAATTAATTAATTAACCAATCAATTCTCACTTTTTTTCGAAAACTATTAATCTCTATAATTAATCTAAACTCAGCCGCAACGCTTTTTAAATATCTAATCTTCACATTTACTGTCGAGTTTTGGGAATATGGTAGAAATTTAGCTGCAAGGGGTCCACGGAACGTTTTTAAAAACGCGCGTGACGTTTTTCGCTACGATCGTTTTTGTGTCACCGTCCGTGTTACAGATCTTATAAAATTTCACTCACAAATGTTACTATTTTGCCGGAGTAATAATCGGTGTTGGAAGAATAGCCCCTAAAATATCGGAAAAGTCGGAAAATAAATGAGGAATGACACTAGTTCGGATGACATTTGAAGAAAATTTTGCAATGAGAAATGAAACAATCTCAGATGGAATAAAAGGAACAATCCAAAGCGCGATGAAGCGAGAATCATGGAAGTTTATAATATGATCAACGTGGAAAATGCAAAACCATTGCGGAGTAAGATGTGCAGACTTGAGATGCACACTGTTCGCGTCTGGGTTTGAGTACCTACCTACACAACACGAGGTCGTGTTGATGATGGTCACGATGGCCGAAGGAGTGCGGATTGCAGATAAGTAGCTCTAGTGTAGTTTGAAATGTAAATTGTGACATCGTACGTGTGAAAATAACTATCCTTGTGTTTTTCAGTTGTGGAAAACGATATAACGACGTGCCATCACAAAACAAGCGAACCAGCATTCAAGGGGTGGCAGTCCAGGTGACGGCAGCATGAACGCGGCCGGGAGAGAGCGACGTGCTGATGTATTCGATGTACAAACATCTTCAGGCGTATTTAGAAAGGTGATTTTGTGAATTTGTTAAATGATAAAGAAACGTTTGAGAGCTGTCATTACTGTCTTGAGTGATAAAAATAATAGTGAGCTTTTGCAAATTGTTGAATTGAGTTTCCAAATGAAAGAGAGATTTAAAGGTCCATATAGTCTGTTTGAGGTTTTCATGAATGCCTGTAAGTCATGTACCAGTCGAAGCGGATATTAACTGTGATAAGATGTGATTTGTGTTGAATTGGGTTGGAGATGAGAACTTGAGTAAGAAACTTGTTGTGGTGAAATGACGTCGAATGAATTGAAGGGGAGTGTAATCAGGCTTCTTAGTAGCGGTGCACTCCTGTGGTTTAAGAGACTTACTCAAGATTTGTTGTTGTTGTTACGTCGAAAATGAAATGAAACGACTATGGTACATGGCTCAAGGTAATAACATCATAAACTTGTAAAGTATTGCCCTGTTGAGGTCAGGAACGACCGAGTGAACAAGTACTGCCGTAAGATATTATATGGAAATATAATATCATGGAGCAAAGTAAAAGGAATATTATTGAATAACCAACACCGTAGATTACCCCTTTTTGTTATATATATATATATATATATATATATATATATATATATATATAATAAAATATTGTTGAATATATGTTGAATATATGTAATTATTTACACTAAGTATTAAATATTTAACTGTTTTATTGATTACATGATATTGAACCAGATAAGTAGATATATTACACAGGTATACTGAACAGATAGTTTTCATCTTAGTTTAACCTTTTTTGTGGACCGACTAGGCATTAGAATTCATTCATCGGATGAATTCGAATGATAAATTGATTAATTTTATTCATGGGCTTTCTTGGAAATTCGTTCCTTTCGTTAACGTCCCCCGAAAGATAGTTTTATTACACCTTGGATTACATTATTGGAGTTTTATTAAGGATCCGAATTTTTTTTTGAAAATATAACATAGCCAATAGGCTATGACATATCAATGATATCCAAGGGGATAATGTAGCTTCCTAATAGTGAAAAAAATTTTCAAATCGGTTCAGTAGTTTCGGAGCCTATTCAATGCAAACAAACAATCGAATCTTTCCTCTTTATAATCAATAATATCTCTTCATTATGATCAATAATAGAACTTAATGACAGATCCAACAACCTGATATAGATCTAACTACGACTGAAAAATTAAACTATGACCAATGCCACTGCGATAGTTGTTTAGTTTCAGGAACTGTGACAATCTTTAGATCTAGGTTTAAAATCAACAAACATAATAATAAATAATAATAATAAAGTCAAGTTAATTTTGCTCAGGAGATAAATGATGATGATGATATTTCACATCATCAGAATAAGATGTAACAAGACTACCAAGACTACAACAACAACAACAACCAAGACTACCAAGATAATTATTATCATTACATGGCGTTGTTAACAATCAACCATCCAACGCCATCTAGATTCTGTGTTGCGAATTACAGACATAACGCATAAGTTCAACATTACATAGGTACGTAACGTATGTAGATAAGGAGTTAAACTCCAAAAAGCTACATATTTTATTTATCTGAGAGTACTACATAGTGAATGATTCCCAAAGATGATTCTGATAAGGATACTGGTTTCACATTTCATCTTCGAAAACAGAGTCCATAGCATAATGTAATTTCCATTCTTCCCTCCTGCTGGTGTGGCCTACGTGACTGACTGAAGCTCTGGCGTCGGATGTCAATGGTCTATAATTATGTATTAGGTATTTGTTTGTTAGCTTTTAGCTTTGCTGCGACGGACAAGGTCAAATTACATTACATAAGGAGGTGTAGGGTTTCATATGAAATGATCCTAATGAATAGAATGTTACCTATCTATACATCTTTAAATAGTTACATATAAGGTAGGTAGGTACCTACCTACTATTATTGACAAAAACTTGGATTTATTGACGCAACCGATTTTCTATTTGTCTGTGTTTGTTGATTTGTTCCCGCCAAACATAAACAGCTTGACCGATTTAAATCGAAAATGTAAAAAATATTTCAGAAACCTGTTTAAAAATTTTTTGAGTAGGATAGGTCAGGTTTCCCGAAGCGATAGGAAAATGATCCGCTTTCGATATTGTGATAAAACAATAATTATTGACAAACGATTTTTACGATGTACGGTGCACATCCCAGACCAAATTACATTTGTTTGAGAGTCAAAATCCGTTTTTAGGGTTCCGTAGCCAAATGGCAAAAAACGGAACCCTTATAGATTCGTCATGTCTGTCTGTCTGTCTGTCTGTCTGTCTGTCTGTCTGTCTGTCTGTCTGTCCGTCCGTATGTCACAGCCACTTTTCTCCGAAACTATAAGAACTACACTGTTGAAACTTGGTAAGTAGATGTATTCTGTGAACCGCATTAAGATTTTTACACAAAAATAGAAATAAAACAATAAATTTTGGGGGTTCCCCTTACTTAGAACTGAAACTCAAAAATTTTTTTTTCATCAAACCCATACATGTGGGGTATCTATGAATAGGTCTTCAAAAATGATATTGAGGTTTCTAATATCATTTTTTTCTAAACTGAATAGTTTGCGCGAGAGACACTTCCAAAGTGAAAAAATGTGTGTCCCCCCCCCGTAACTTCTAAAATAAGAGATTGATAAAACTAAAAAAAATATATGATGTATATTACCATGCAAACTTCCAACGAAAATTGGTTTGAACGAGATCTAGTAAGTAGTTTTTTTTTAATACGTCATAAATCGTAAACCGCAATACCTCGATCAAAGTTACAACGAACTTCAAGAACTTTTATATTATGTTACTTGCTGCTACGGAACCCTTCATGGGCGAGTCCGACTCGCACTTGGCCGCTTTTTTCAATATAGGTAACGATTCAATAATTTTTAGATTTGTAGATTGTTTAAATGGGTAAATAGTTCGCGCGTGATTGACTGTATTTTAGCAGTGAAATACAAAGCGCGATAATAGAAATAAAATTATGATCAAGTTACCCTACTTTTACGTTAACTATCTATTTTCTTGTTTTATCATGAAAATTCGTATAATTATAAAATTATTTCGATTATTGGAAAGGTTAGTCAATGTAGATTTTTCCTTCGAATTATATTACTCGTATTACCTATCTTAAATCTTTCATTGCCGTATAAAACTAAGTTTAAACCCTTAATTTAATATGTTTTTCGTAAATCTAAAGAAATTAAGTGAAAGACAAAAGATATCACTTCCGAATTCTGATAGATATACAATACAATATATACATAATTATATTAAATCGACACTTTTTTTAAACATACTTATTGTGCAAAAACTATATAAATGCTGCGATTAGGTATTTAGAAAAGTCTGATAAGGCAGACTATTACGCAAATTAATTATTTATTTGTAGTTTTATGCATCAGATCGTTTGGTCTGCACAAAAACGTATTTCTTTACTATGAACAATAATAGAAATACTTACCATCTGTTAAGTCCAGAGGTACATAACGGTTTATCTACTAAAATATTATACAGTCATGTCTAGTAGATATCCACAAAGGAGAGTGGTCACAGGACTTCGTGGAATGCACTGGTATACAGTTGGGTACGGCTATGGATACTTCTAAAAGTGGGATAGATAAGATTAAAATAACCGTACTTTAATTTAGTAATAATTATCTAGTAATTTTTAATCGACTTCAAAAAAAGGAGGAGGTTATCTTTTTTTATGTTTGTTACCTCAGAACTTTCGACTGGGTGAACCGATTTTGATAATTCTCTTTTTAATCAAAAGCTGGTGCTTGTCATGTGCTCCCACTTAAATTTGAACTAGATCTGACGAGTAGTTTTTGAGTTATTTTGAAGTCGGTTATCTTTTTCTTGGTAAAATTCAAATTATAACCACGCCTCTTACCGGGTAAAAATGTAAGTAGCTTTTTAAGTAGGGAAAATGACCGACAAATGATTGGGCGAAAGAGTCATCTGGCAAATTAATGGTCACTGTAGTTCGTTGACTACAGCAACATCAAAGTCATCACGATGTATTTTCGACTAACAAAAATAATAAGTTTCATTAAGTAAATCTCAAAGAAGTAAAAAAGTCTAACCCAAAAAGTGATTTATTTGACCCTGCCCCAGATCCCGTCTTTGTCGTGTAACATACAAATTAGACTTCAATACATTTCAAAGGTTACCTTAGTCAATTAAGTAATCCGATTCAAGTCCACAGTGAAACATGGAGACAATTCTCGATTGTTAGCGCTAATACGTTTTACTATATATTTGTCATTAGGAAATACGGTAGCAATTTTAATTTTGTTTCTAGAACTAGAACGAATAGTTCATTGAACCTGAAGTTTACAAGCGATAAAAAATAGTTGATGCTATCATATTTTAAATGTGCTTAAAACTAATAAATAATCATCCTGCTACTAACATAAGTATTTATTATAAATGTGAGAGTTTGTGAGGATGGATTTAGGTACGAGTATGTTATTCTTACACGCAATAGTTCTACTGAAAGCATTTGCATGTAGCCCGAGCTTTGGAGGGCACGTAAAGCCGTCGGTCCCGGTTGTTATCATAAGATAACAGTCGTTAAGCTATGTCGGAGGCCCTCGGGCGGTTCGAAAACTTCCGACACTCGGGTTGGCCACTAACCCCTCCACCAATCCGCACTGGAGCAGCGTGGTGGAGTATGCTCTAGGCCTCCTCAAGAGGAGAGACCCGTGCCCAGTAGTGGGCCATTAATGGGTTGAAGCCAGCCAGCCGGAGCCGGCGTTAGGGGGGGCGCGGTGGGGCGACGGCCTAGGGCGCCTTGGAGGGTTGCCGCATTTGGGGTGAGGAGCAAAAAAAAAGCTATCCTATCTTTCAAGTTGGATCAAACTGCACACTGTGTGCAAAGATTAAAATCGGTTCAGTAGTTAAGGAGTCCATCGCGGACAAACAACGTGACACGTAATTTATACACCTATATTACTAGGTACCCGGACAGACTTCGTTCTGTCAAAAGTTTTTCTTTTATTAAAACCTTCCGTGTGCCTTAAGGGAGATGTAAGCTATCCTATCTTTCAAGATAGATCAAACTGCACACGGTGTGCAAATTTGATTAAAATCGGTTAAGTAGTTTAGGAGTCCATCGCGGACAAACAACGTGACACGTAATTTATATATATTAAGAAGATAATAGAAAATAGACACATAGAAAATAGCACATAGAATAACATAATAACATATGGTCTGTTCTACAACATAAGGAAGAAACTGAGTGTGATTTCGGTCTAATATTTTTTGTAGATTCTCTAACTGTGTAATTTGACGTAGTACAACTATAAAGAACACTACATCTTTTACCAAATGTTAAATGGAACAGTCAAAATATTTTAAAGTTTTAGATTTATGACCATTTCAAGAAAATCGAGCCACAGGAACCTGAGAATGTAACCAGGAGACTGAGAAAAAATACAAAAATATACCGAAATCAATGTTTCATTACTATTTATTTCACAAATAGGTTTATATATATTTTTAGCAATAACTTGTGATACTTAAAGTAGGTATCTTGAGTAATAACTAAAATGAGGTCTTATTTTCTTAAAAACGAGTACCCGCCCTCGCTTTGCTTCGGTTTTCTTATTTTTTTACACCTTGGGTTACATTATTGGAGTTTTATTAAGGATCCCTAATTTTTTTGAAAACAATGTCTATGTCACCCGGGGATAGTGTAACTTCCACACAGTGAAAGAATTTTTCAAATCAAACAATCAAATCTTTCCTCTTTATAATATTAGTATAGATAATACTCCTAAACCAGTCTTAAATCTGAGTGTTCTCTAATATTTGCGAACTTGTCTTTTTCACGAGTCTATAGGTATTAATGCGAGTCTATAATAATTGTATGAGTTGAGATGAACGGTTGTTTAAACTTTCTATTTTAAAATTAAATTCATAGGTCCTAATCTAAATTAATATTATCAATAAAAATGCATGACAATAATTAGTTAATACTAATTCGCAAGAAAGTATCCATTATTATTTTTTTGGTAAATAAAAACCACCACCGCTTCTCAAAGTTTTTTCGCTAATAGAAAAGGACAATTCATTTTATTAGTATCTAACTAAAGGATAGTGGTTTCGCATATTATATCGAAGTAGATGAAATAGGTAACTCAATTTTGCTTTGTAGATCAGATAAAGGGTGATAGGAATGCACCTGTAAGTATAAAAATATTTTTGCTTTTAACTCTGTAGTCTGTACTGTGTCTAAAGTAAGTAAGGTATTTAGATTGTCCAATATGTATTTTAGAGTATCATTATCTTTCCTTTATGAAGCAGGTAAATTACAAGATTATAATCTTATTGTTAATTAAATTAGACATTTTTTATTTTTTTTATTTAAACCAACCTACTACAACAAAACAACCTTATGCAAATAAGTACACAGTCGTAAATTAAGACTGATATTATTATACCATTGTCTCAAACAGTAATAGATTCGATCTAACACGTCGTCATACTTATGTAACTAAAAACAATGCAGATAATACTTAATAATATACAAAAATCAGGTAAATATTGAATTTGACTAAAATTGATTTTTCACAACAAAAAAATCGTTTAAAAAATCGTATTTAGCCGGATTTTGAAAATAACACGTGTAAATACAAACGCCGCAAAAGCGATTTCCACATTTCAGGAGAGCGATACAATACTTAAAAGTAGGTTACAGTTCTTCAAAACATCCATAGAATGCTAGCCATTTTAACTTAGCCGGTTAATACAAACCGCTCGAAGTGGCCTACGTGACTCTCGGTCCCCTAGCAATGGTGTCGTGGCGCCAAACGAATGCCTGCCTTATTGACATTTTGCACTTTACTTAATTTAAGAATGAAACTATGCCATATCATTTAGGTATACATATATCTTGCTTAAATAATAATTGTATAACCTGTCACAGTTGCGTAACCATAAAAAAATGCACGTGTTAAAAAGTCACGCATCAGCTGATTTTTGCGATACTTACCCCAGGAGCTTACAAGGTTGATTGATAGTGCTGCGAAGAAAAACAAACACTGTGTTTTACACATTTTGTTTCATAAATTTATTATAGACTGGTTTAAATGCACATTAGATCGAATATTGTGTAGCGAGTTTCAGTCCAATGTCAAATAGAGGGCGCACGTATCGTGTACGACCACGCCGGGCGCGTGTTAGACCGAAACTAACTGAAGTAAAAGCGGCCGCCTGTTTTGCCGCGAAGTTAAACTCGAAATAGGTTCATTGAATGAATGCGATTCGCGGATTCGCACTTGTCGTAGTAAAGAGACGTGAGCGTAGGAGATATTCATATTCATATCACTAACGTTATCAATTAGCTGGATCGGTCGAGATTTCGAAGCAACAAAAACAACCTATTTGTGTTTACCTTGGGAAATAATTATCATGTGATTAAGTACACATGATTATAATATTATGTAACTCTTTTTGCAGTATGTAATGTATATTAACTACTTGTATAAAATAGTTATGGAGTTAGGAGCTTCTGTTTCAAGTAGGTACTTAACAAGTTGAAGTGCTTGTAATCTGAGAAAATATACATGAAGTAGGTACTTCGTATACAGTCTTAGAGATTTTTTGTGTATTATTTATATAAATACCTATATTTTTTTAATTTCCTTCATGAAATTTTTGAATGTATCGCCTGGGGCAAATCTGGTGAGGTCTTTTGGCCAGACGTGCTTACGAATTAGCATCATACCTAATATGGATATTTTTAATTTAGTTTCAGTACAGGGTACATGATATTAAATAATATAATATATTTTTGAAGTTTTTTATTATAGAAGAATTCGTTATGTTTTTATGTATCATATCAATGATGAAGTCTACTTATATTAAAATTTTCAAACACAACAAGTATTATGTCAAATTTTGATTAAAGATATTTTGAGAAAAAAAAATTTGAACTAAAATCACATAATTAAGATTTCTGCTAATAAAATAATCAAAATCTAAGAAATAAATAATATAAACAACTTAAAAGATCTGAACTGAATCTGATGTTTCTTGATCAGGAAAGAGCATTTGATAAAGTCTCAGTCGAACTTTTTCAAGTGATTCTAAGAGCATATTATGAGCTAGTAGTAGTGTTTTTACACTATTTCAGACATCTTAAATTTTTCATAAATAATTAACAACTAACGTTGTAAGTACAAAATAAGTGAGCATATTTAAGTAAAATTTAGGTGTGCAACAGTGTTCTGTTATGGGACCTCTACTGAAAATCTTGATACGTCTATAGAAATCGACTTTAGGGTTACATAATAATATATGCGAACTGAAATTTGATACAATGTCCATAATAATCAGAACATATACTATATAGCTCCACCAATCTGCACTGGATCTGCATACTTCACATGCTCTAGGATTAAAAGGAGATACCCGTGCTCAGTAGTGGCCCATTAATGCGTTGAAATCAGTCAATAGCTGCAAAAGAACATTTGTAAAATTATCTAAATATTATATATTTGCTGTCTGCTAACAGATCCCATTCTTGTACCCTATTGCATAGTTAATTTTCTTAGTATCACTTAATATTTAATAACATAATATAACAGAACCAGTTTAGTTGTAAAGCAGGCAGTTATAAATAAAATAAGGTACATAAATTTACTAAGTCAATATTATACCCGGACATCCGGTCACGAACACCGTGCAACCAGTAGGAAGTATAGTGTACTAGTAGGTATTATATATTCTGTGGCAATACCTAATCCTTTGACAGCAATAAGCTTTTGTAAAAGCTAGGAAGTGACATGAAATTCATTACTTAAATGATTGCCAAATCAATGTCTCAAATAGCCGTAGGCCGAAAATTGCCACATTTGACAGTTGGCTTACTTCATAATAATATAAATTGTTATGGATTTGAAAAAAAAACTTTGTAAGGCATGATTTATTATTTTAAACAAGTACGAAATACGTATTTTACTGGACTTTTACAGGAGATTTATATAGGTATATACCTACGTTCATGACTACAAGTTAGGTCACAAATAAGGAATCTATACCACATAAATTATAAATATCACATAAATTACATTAAATTATCACATATATCCATAGTAATAGTAATTCTATGCATATATCACATAAATTACAAGGCTATCACTGCTTCACGTTTATGTGCATTATGAAGTTAGAAGAGAGAAGAAGATTAATTAGGTTGGGAGCGATCTTTCTTATCAATCCCACACTTTGACGCCCACGTTAAGACTATGGAATAAATTATTTTCCGAGTCGCTAATACAAGGATTTTATAAAATAACTGATACTTGTTGCACTTTTTTGCTCAGCAGAATTTTTATAAAATATTTATAAAATAATGATAGATATGTACTCTTAATCCTAAATTAAGAAAATCTTTTATATCGTGAAATAAGCAGACGTAAAAATCAATTAAGAATATACCTAGGTACGTACCTATTATACTTTAATATAAGATTGTAAGACTCGTCAACATTAATTGCTGAGAGCGCTATCGGTGCGATATTTCTCTTTTCTTTTTGGTAAAACTTTGACAACAAGTGCCTTTTACACATCAACAAACACTGACATATAACGGAGATTTTATCCTGTTACAATTTTAAATTTTCCGATTTGTTTTAAGTATTATATTTTAAAAAGTTTTTGAACTTGTTAAATTTTGATTGATAGTAAAATTAACAAAATTACATTACTTACAGAAATTAAAAGGATCAAAAAGTCTGCATATTTATCTTAAAGATTAAACTTGAAAAATGGTACCATTGTATTATTCCATTTGATTATCATGTTTTAGGGAACCGTAGGTAAAAGAAAAAATGGAACCCTTATAAGATCACTTTGTTGTCTGTCTGTCAACCCTCTATTTCTCAGGAACGCATGGAGATATTAAGTTGATAATAACATTTCAGGGATTTTATACATATTTTTTTAATGTTCCTCTACCTACTGTTATTAATTTATTCGCAGTTAATTAATATAATAATACGTTCTTGAAGTGAAGTGTGTTTTTGATAGTAGCGGTAGAGTTGCGAGTATGTACCTACCTACCTACCACTTACCCACTTACCTGCCTGCTTAAAAGAATAATCATTAATTAAAATACAATTGAAGCCACTCACGTTTCGAATAATACTTACAGCGATAATTTTATACGTGCCTATTTTTAGCTTGGAAATAACTTAACAACGTACCTTGCAGGGCACTATATAAACGTCAAGTTGCAGTTGAAAGGCAGGATCGCCGATGTGACCGTTAACGATGCGGGACTTAGTGATATGAATAGCATGGAGCATGGAAGGTAAAAGGAGGGCCATCTCATATGATGGGAAAGTTGAAAAAGTGTCCAGCTGTTTACTGAAAATAGGCAATCCAAAATTAAGGGCATCTCCCAGGAAGCTTTTGTAAAGGGGGGGAATAGCTGTTATTACGCGTAGGTAGGTATTTAATAAATTTCATCTGATTTACGTGGATTTTAATCTGACAATTAATTAAATAACTGATTAAACAATGTGTTATAAGCTCCAGGGTCTTCGCGGTTGTTGATCTTTGTGTCGGTAACTCCGTAGTGTACCTACTTTGTGAGCTTAGAATAATAGGCGTTATTATTCTAAGTTTGTGAGTTTATACACTTATGTGTCAAAATGTTCTATTATCTACTTATTTTTAGATAGGTAATAAAAATACTTTACTTGGAAAACGCCCGTTGAAAAATAACACAACACGCGTTATACTAGCGACATCTATTATAGCAATCAGAACTGCTATGTACTTGCAGATGGTAGGTATCATTTTGTTGTGTAAATATCGTACAGATGTCGTTAGTAGTAGTAGTGCCGATAATTGTTTTTGGGTTTCAATAAAAAAACTATATTGTGTCCCGTGATCTTTTAAGATAGACTTTAATACCTACTTACCTTATAATGTAGATCTTTTTATATGATTAGATTTCACAGGCATTAGTGGCATTATTATAAAAGAAAAATGATTTTGGCTTTATTAGGTAGGTACCTAGACAAAATTATAGTATATTAACAGTATGACAATAATAACAATAGTATGAAATGTTGCACCTAGGCCCTAAAAATGTAATAGGTACTTAATTTAAATGACTTATGCTCCAACTCAGAGTCACTAACGGTTACTTTAATCTCTCCTTAGTAACGAATTACCATACAAATCCTGTACTAAGCAGCGAGCGATTTAATTAACCGTTAGTGACTCTAAGTTGGGGCGATAATCCCTCGACATAAATTCTCTACGTAGCGCATATCGGAGGGATAATCAAAACTATTGTCAAACATTACATCACGCACATCTGTTCAAATAGGTACCTATTTTTGATTAAAATATTGCTTTGATATTAAATTAGAATTTATATTAAAGAGAATTTAATATTGCTTTGATATTATTTAGAATTTAATATTTCATAAATGTAGCTAAAACAGTTATTGTTATATGAACGTTTAAAAACCCGCATTTTGGTGACTGACTCACTGACATAGGATCAAAAACCTAACTTACTTCCAGATGACCTAGACACTTGATACATATTGGAATCGTCATCATCAAGATATTTGGTAATATGCGTATAAAGTGGGAAAAATACCCGGCCGGATACTGAATTTCTATCCGGTATCCGGCCGGATAGTGAAAACATGGCTTAATGCCGGTTACCGGATAGTTACCAGATATCCGTTTCATCTCTACTATAATTACATAGCGTTAAATATTAACAGTTTTGATATACTTTAGAGTCTTCAGACACAGTTTACACACAAGTACTTGAGTTACATACTCAGATCAATATTATATTTAAGAATTTGTGTTTACTTATTATTATTATTATTATACATTTTTACTTGGCTCCAAAGAGTATTTAAACACTACGGCTAAAAACCATTTTAGCCGTAAATAAAATAAATAAATAAATAAAAATATTTTTTTTTTAAGTTTCACAACAGATACTTGGTAGTATCTGTTATTTATTTATTTCACTACTTATTATAAGTAAGTACCTACTATTATTTCTTCTGTGATTTCACCTAGATTTTTGTCGATCGATCGCTTGTAATATTGATATAAATAAATATTACAAGCGATCCATTAAGCGTGAGTGAGTGGTGTGAATGAATGAATGAGCGGCAGCCAGATGGATTCGCGTTCAGCAACCAGGGGAATAAAAATATTTATGTTCGGAATTGGTTTTTAATCCATTAAATATTTACATAGTGATTGATGGGTAAACTGTTAGGTTAGGTTTCATTTTAACAATATTAAATTAATACATTTTACTTTAAAAACCCGTGCAATGTACGTTTTCGAAGTATGCTAACATAGCCGAGATAGTTTTCCATATAAATTCATCATATAAACTATTTTTGAGAAAATTTTCACTTGTCCAACTCCAACCATTTAGCCAGCAGAGGGGGGGACACTTGACTCTACCAAAATTAGCAATTTAAACCCAAATATTTCGCAAAAAGACCACTAATTCCAAAAATGATTTCGCAAGATTTCAGCGATACCCCACACTATAGGGTACACGACGAATAAAAAATCCATGCTCACGTTACCTGTAGGGGAGGTACCCTAAAAAAAAAGGTTTTTCAATATTTTATTCTACGATTGTAGAGTTTTAATAAATACTCGTATGTATAATTGTATATCCTTGCCAAATTACAGCTTTCTAGCACTAAGGGTCTCGGCGCTTTGCTTCGGACGGACAGACGGACTATAAGGGTTCCGATTTTACTTCGGAACCCTAAAAAGGCGAATACATATTTTGTATTTTCCTCAACTTCGTCATAGTTAATAACGATTCATGCAAAATATAATCTTACAAGTGACCAGATACATAAAAGAAAGATCGTTTTTATAAGTAAGTTTTTTATGTGAATAGATTTATTTTAGAAATATAAATATACCGCAGGTTTTAAATATTCACGTGAAGAATGATGATGCGATCTAAGCTGATTATTACATTTATTACCCATCTCAAAAATAAATAATTTCTCCACGAAATGGATTACTAGAGCTTGATTGATGGTAGTAACGTATGAATGGATGGAAAAGATATAATATTACGTCATAAAGGGTACTACAAAATTATTATATCTAAAAGATACGTTTCTTTTCGGTGCCTTTCATAACCTACCTTTATCTATTTACTAATTTGTTAAGTAAAAAAATATTCAGATGAAACCGGTACTATAATATTTTATTTAGGTATGAACTTTATTTCACAAGTAATGAAAAAACTGCCACCATTGATATCGCCCGATGGTAGGACATACCCAAGACGTCACCAACGAGTTGCGGACCAAGAGTAAAGCGAATAAAACTTGTCATCTACCTCTACAATATTGCAACCGAAACACTAAAATATTACATTGACTTGTAAAGGAACAGTTTTTACGACGCAACATAAAATACGATGATGAATAAGTGTCTCTGTCCAGTTTACAGAGATAAAACGGAGGGTAGCTACCCTTGTGTGAAACTGTGAACGCAACACGTGTTCGCGAGGGCGAGATGGATTATATGAGTCTTTATTGCATTACCAACACTTGTTCGATCGTCAGTAAGTTTTGTATCACGCTGATGAAGCCAGTTGGTAGAATAACACTTAACAAATGTTGCTTAAATGAGAAATGATTATTACCTGTTTAATCAACCAGTAGAGCAGCCAGTGTGGGAAAAGGATAGGCAAAGAATTTATTGCCGAGCTTGTAATTAGAATAACATTTTAATTTAATGAAATTTAGGTAACCCAGTATATGTGGGACAAATTATAATCAAGTTACATAGACCTAATTCCTCATAACAACAAGTTGAAATATTACATGTTGCTCTAATTGTGATGAATTGACGATTCATATTTGTGATTGATTGTGACTTGATACTATAGAAACTCCTTAACAATGCAGTCATTATTATTCGCAGTTATTACAGTTATTATTATTGCTATTTAAGTAATAAGACCGCCTATTGTACTAAGGTCTGTCTTTTGGCTTGGATTCAAGATGTATCAACTTCGAACAATGCTAACTGTATGAAGCCTCCTTACGCTTCAGTAAGAACCAACGTAGAAACTAAATGAATGTGATGAACTATACTTCCTTTCAGTTCCTTTCAGAGCAACTCCAACCAATAAAGGTTAAAACTATCCTCTGCCCTTCGAATTTAAACCACCAATATTTGGTAAGCAGATTCAATTTCCTGTCGGTGTTCTGATGAAATATTTCCACGTATTTACATTTTATTCCGTGGGCGTTACAATATTGGGAATATTGAGTTTGTTTTGTATATGAAAGATTGTTGGATCTTCTCGGTGTGAAAATATATTATAAGCTTAGTGGTTTGAAGTAGGATATGAAACTAAAGTGACGACAGTTCGAGACGACAATTTTCTAGAGAACAGTAGTAACAGTAGCAGTAGTCGATATCGAAGTTTATTTTTGGTAGGCAATAAAAATTAAAATGAAATTACCTGAGTAAGTCCACTACATACGAGCTACTAATGATCCACCTTATGGTACGTGACGTGGCTATCGTCATCCATGAACATCAGCGATAACAAATGCATCACTGATGCGTTACCGGCCAAGATAGAAGAAAAAGAAAGAAAGTAATAAGTAATATCTCCATTACTATTTGGATGTTTGAAAGAATAAAAAAAACTCGTAAGATTATAAATATGTTTTTCAATATTTATCTTATGCTCTATCTAAGCGAGAGCAAAATTGCTGAATATATCGAACATAGCTGGACTGTCTTTTCCAACAAAGTACATACGGGAATTATTCCTATAAAAGAATAATAAAATAATATAATTTAATGCATTATAGAAAATTTGTACTAAACTTAATTTTCCGATAAACGTCTTCTTTAATGGCCATCTCGGCAGTCTTGTCAAATAAACTTTGGTTTGTAAACGAATCCGGTATCCTTTCGCTAGACACGACGGAGTCAACGAACTGGGTTACTTATACCTATTGTATTTTAAAAAAACTTACTTAACTTACTTTAAGGAACCCGAAAATGTACTGCAGCCAAGTGGATACCTATCTACTGTGTTGGGAGGCAATACTTGCGTTGAATAGCTAAGTAAAAAAACTAGGATCAGCCCAGCTCAACCAACTGAAGATCGAAGGCATCACCACCCAAACAGTAGGTAATAAGTACATCCCATTATACACGTCTCTACCCTATGTATAATAATCTTAATATGCAATATTTGTAACCAAAACAAATTAATTCAAAAACCTTGCAAGCTTTCAGGTAAAGTAGGATGAACCCTTTTCTAAATCCTGCAAATATTTTTGTAAGTAGATTGAAATTACGTTCGAAGAAGATAACATAATATGGAATCAGCAAGGCTATTCTGTTTTGTAACTTGACAGCGGAATCCGCGATGAGTTTCAAAATTGAAGTTCGAGTCCGAGATCTTGATATGTGATTCTCTAATCATCTGGTACGCACTTGCGAAGTGAAGGGAGTCTCGAACTCGAACTTCAATTTTGAAACTCATCGTGGATTCCGCTGTCAAGTTACAAAACAAAAGCGAACTTGCATCATATTGATATGTCATTCTCTAATCATCTAGTACGCACTTGCGAAGTGAAGTGAGTCTCGATCTCGAATTTCAATTTTGAAACTCATTGCGGATTCCGCTGTCGAGTTACAAAACAGAATAGCCCTGCAGTACCAATACTCGTATTAGGCAGAAAACTTTACCCCCTACGTTGTTACAAGTTTGACAAGCAAATCTTTTGATGTTTATCTCAGGAAATAATAAACTTGAGACCCTGATCAGACCTTCCAATTTGTATTCAGATATTCAAATATTCGGGTATATTCCGGTCCCTAGGTGAGCATTTCGCGCCGGCCGTGAAAAACTTAAAATATTTACATTGTACGGCTTACATACTGTATATTATGTAAGATATATGTATGGAAGATTCTCGATCTCGTCCAATTCCTGCTAGCTACACTCAATGGATGTCTTAGTACTATTTTCATTCTCGTAACTGTGTCACCAGTTACGCATTATATTGTCAGACTAGTGTCGAGTGCTTCTAAACACAATGCGGCACGAAAATGGGACAGATGATATTATGAGTCGCATCGGAAAAATCCTTCTAATCCTGTATCTTAATATATATAAATTACGTGTCACGTTGTTTGTCCGCGATGGACTCCTAAACTACTGAACCGATTTTAATCAAATTTGCACATCGTGTGCAGTTTGATCCAACTTGAAAGATAGGATAGCTTACATCTCAAAATAACAATAAAAAAAACTTTTGACAGGACGAAGTCTGTCCGGGCAGCTAGTAATATTATAAATCTGAAAGCGTGTATGGATGTTTTTACTCTTTTACGCGAAAACTACAGAACGGATTTTTCGAAATTTAGCACATCGGTAGACAATAATCGGGCATGATATAGTAGGGTATTGGGTAGGTATGGGTATTGTACCGGAAAATGCAGACAAAGTCGCGGGCAGAGCGCTAGTAATCGTCAATTTTTTTTATCGATTTTGACTTTTAAATAAACTGGTTTAAGGTCTTGAAGTGACGCCTGATACTTGCACTGCTGAACGAAAGTAGATAATAAATATGTAGATAGTAGATGATGAGTGTAGAGTCGACTCTAGTGTCGGGAAACCAATGCGTTCCCATTTATTATTTATAAGTATGACATATATAAGCATTTAACTATGATTTAATTTAATTTAAAATTCACATATTTATTTATGTGATTTTTTTAGTAATAAAAATCCGAGTCTTGGTGAGTATTGGTGAGAGCATCACTACTGCAATACCACCGGCAAGACAATCTTTAATCAATATCAGTAACATCCTTACTCAATGGTATGTAATTTTTAAATCAAATCATAACATTGATATTTTCATTTGTTTTCTTAATTTTTTATATATATTATTATTATTAAATATTATTATTAGTAAAATATTATTCTGGTTAATCTGTTAAATTAGATACCTAATAGATATAATTTATAAATCGTATGTACGCTCTCTCTAGCGAATTTACGACACGCGACCTTTCAGGGCATCACATATTGTTAATATAAAATGTTATAAGTGTTATGTGCAATAAATGAATGAATAAATAAAAATATTACATAGAAAACTAGTCTAAAATGATTAATTCGTAATCAACAAAATTGCCACGACGCGACGGTGGCGTAGAGTCCTGAAATAATGCTCTTCCCTGCTACGAAAGGGTTTCAGTAAATCTACATGCAGCGTTAACGACACGGAAGGAGTTAACCAAAAGTTAACTTTTGGAACTATCGAAATAGCAAGTGCATGTAGTGCAATTCGAGTTGTAATCACTGTGATATTGCAGTCCTTGTTTCACGTATGACAAACGACGGGGGGAGAGCGAGTGAGCGCTATCAGGTAGAGTCGAGCGCTAACAGTCGAATGTCGAATCCAGTCAACTCAGTTAGTGCAGTGCCGTGTGACCGGTTGGAGGTGTCCGTGTTATCGTGTGTTTCAACACTTCGTATTTACAAACTTTGTCGTGTTATCGTGTGACATATTTCACACAAAGTGACGGTATTCTGTTTGAAAATAGAAAATTCAGGAAGACATATTCATGCCGTATTTGTTTTTGAGTTTGTATTGTTTTAATTAGTGCTAGTTTGTGTAACCTTGTGTTTGATTGACGTGAGTTTACCAGCGGGTTATTTCGGCGGTAATGATGTAATCGCCTGAGGTCCGGGGTTCGATTCCCGTGGCAAGGAGATGAGTTACGATGCACACTTCAATGATGATGGTAAGTTTGTATGCTATTTTGAGCTCGCAGTACTGATTATGTCAACACTTGTACGAATTCACATTATGACTTTGCATCGCTGTATTGAATGGACTATTATCTTATCAACAGCTAAAACACCTATTGTTTGAGTCAAATACGTTTACAAGCGATACAAATCGATGAATTTCAAATAATAGGTATAAATACGTACTTAAGACAGGACTGTAGCCCTTTGCATTTAACTTAAAAAATTTATTAGATTCTTTGTAAGAATTAAAAGTGCATAGTTTTATACTAGGTTTTATGGTTTTAAAAATAAAGTGTACGTACCTACCTAGTAAACTTTTTTATATCTTTTGAATACTTACGAGTAACATTTTAAGCAACTGTAAAATATTGAGGTTATTATTATTATGGAAATTGCTTATTGTCCAATGTAATTAACACAGCTGACTCAATTTATCAATTATCGTAAGGATGGTAATAATACAGCGATTTGCATATTTAAATTAAGTCTCGGTACACGAATACCACGTCACTTATTTATCAACTGAGAGTTTTGTAGAGCAATTTATTTTACATCCTTCTAAAGTAGGATTTTAAATGAGGGATTTTGTAGAGCTATTCAAATCTGACAATTGAATTGAAATTTTGAACGATATTCTTTATTTCAAGTAGAATTAGGTTTGTATACTTTTCGAAAGACAAGCAAATCTTTCAGCATTAATGCTTTAGGGCTCTGGAGCCTGTGAGCAGACTAGGAAGAGCGTTAAGAAACTCCTAAAGAAAAATTTACACTGCAGATTAAATGCAGTTATGTTTTGAAATCTTATATAAATTACGTGTCACGTTGTTTGTCCGCGATGGACTCCTAAACTACTGAACCGATTTTAATCAAATTTGCACACCGTGTGCAGTTTGATCCAACTTGAAAGATAGGATAGCTTACATCTCAAAATACTAAAAAAAATAATTGACAGAACGAAGTCTGTCCGGGCAGCTAGTAATCTATAAAGTTGGTAGGTTCTTTTTAAATAAAAAATGTTCTTTGCTTTTTTTGTAAAATAGTTCGTATTCCTAGTGCAATGTCTTTGTATTTTACGAGTGGTTTTTTTAGCAATATGCCCACTCTATTGACGCCTACATTACATATACCATGGGATTTGAAGTTATGGATTGAAAACAAACTGTTGTTGGGTTTATTTTTTAAAACAATTGAACAGAGACGTAACTTCCATAATGAATGACTTTGTCTGTTTGTGAGTTTGTTCACCCCAGTCTCAGATATGGCTCTACCGATTTGGGTCTGGTTTTCAATTTGTTTTTCTAGTTTACTCGTTCCACGTAGGTATTTAGGTTAACTTTTCACGGAATTCTAACATTACTTTTACGTTTAGTAAGTTATATTTGCATTGCATTCTTTGCATTACTTCTCGTAAATGCATCATAAGGAAACGAGTAATTTTACGGAGAATCGTGAACAGTCTCTTAATTTACAGAAAGTTAGACGCTCAGCAAAATTATCTAAGCTGAAAGTAGGTAGATAACTAACCTACCTATTTATAAATTAAATGAACAAGATGTTCCCGCAGCTTTTAGTGTCACAAGCATCTAAATAAATAGCAATTTTGATATTTTAATTGCCTAAAAAGTTAAATACTTTAACTAAAACAGTTTGGTTTTAGGTAATTTCGCATTATTGTATCGGATTAAAAAACAATGAATTGAACCAAACTATGTCAGCAAGTAGGTTGGTACTGTTGGTAGTTCTATTACTTTGTTTTTATTGATACATTAGAAATTGTAAGCGAGGAAGTGTAGAAAGTAAAATCAACGGTCTTGTTAAGTCATGGACGTCATGGTCAGTTTGTTCCGGTGGCTAATTCCGTTTACTTTGTTATTGTATCTATTTATCTACTCATTTACTTATTTTAGTTATATTTTCTTTAAGTCTTCACTCACGCTTTGCTCTGGGTAGTTATGACTTTGATGGTAGCTAACTACTCTTACTAGTAGGTATACCTAATTAGCTACTAATACGCTACTATAAGCATATTTGAAAAATGGTATTCTTTAAATGAAGGGTCAATCACTCTGTTGCCCTAAGTCCCATCTCTTGGAGCATGATCCGAAAGTCTTATAAATAAGGATCTAGGACATGTTGAGGTTTATAAACATAGAAGAGTATTTAAGAAGAGATAATAGAAACTACTTGCCTACTTAGATAATTCATTTATCATAATCGAGTTATTAATTATTTTACAATGATCAAAGCGTTATAATCATGTTCAGTACATATTATGAGGTAAGTACATTATTATATAAGTACGCCTAACCCTTTACACAGCTAGTATTATTTGTTATCGACAACAGGAAATAAATTATGGAAACCACCCGTAATTAGTCTATTTAAGTCAACAGATTTATTTTTCACTTCTGTTAATTGTTGACAATTTGATATTAATAATTGCCAAACATTCTCAAGCTGAGATAAAGAAAACATCGCGGAGATAAAGAATGGATAGAAAACCCTGACCCGAGTGACTGCTGTGTTGTTTCATTTTATACTTTGTTTTGTGACACTGTCGCATAACTTTATAAGGGACCTTCACTCATTTTATCTTTAAACTAGCTTCCGCCCGCAGCTTCGCCCGCCTGGATATCAGTCAATTTACATAAAACCATAATCTATACATCTATACAATAAATAAAATTGTAAAAAATGTTGTTTTGGTATATGTATCGTGAGTATACACGATAAATATACCAAAACAACATTTTTTACAATTTTTGTCTGTCTGTCTGTCTGTTTGTTCCGGCTAATCTCTGAAATGGCTGGACCGATTTTGACGGGACTTTCACTGGCAGATAGCTGATGTAACAAGGAGTAACTTAGGCTACTTTTATTTTAGAAAAAAAGTTTTTAGGCGATACGAAGTTCGCCGGGTCAGCTAGTTAATTATACACCTAAAGTTCCTCTTCCTAACTTCCTCAGGAATCACACTACATATCTATTGGTGAAAACCGTTCAAAAATCCGTTGGGTTGTTTTTGAGTTTATCGCGTTCATACAGACAGCTGACGCGGCCGGGGGACTTCATTTTATAATAATAATATGAACACTTAGATGACGTGTCTGTATTGAACACTTTTTTACTAAATAGCCAACAAAATAGCTCTTCATTATGTTTTGTGGTCAACATCGCTTGTATTCATCTGTAACTCAAGGCATAGCTACGAAGTTGCAAGCAAAAAGCAAAATAAATTTGAGGCCTTCTTTTTTGCACTAACTAACGTTTGATTTACACGTATTAAGTAGTTAAGTAGGTAACTAAATTTTAACTAAAAAGTTACTAAATTGTCTGTTTACACGTATTAATTTAATTAAAATTTAGTAATCTACTAACTACTTGTAACTACGACTACGTGTAAACCGGACTTTACAATAATGATTACACACACTCCTACTGGATGGTCTTGAAGAAGAGCGGTGAAGATCACGATGATAAGATGGTGATGGGGATGATGACGATAACGGTAACATCACTTTGAAGTAAAAAACTATCGACCGAATTTCGGTCATGAGGTGATAAGATTTTCTAATACACTCTGTAATCTGATACAATTTATTGTATCTTCGGTCTTTAGACCGGAAGACTGGCTTAAAATAAATTATGTCTTTTTAAGAAAACAAGAAAACCCACTGGTATCTTTTATAATTACCCCAATTTTTTACTTGTGTGCAAGAACGTCTTTGTATCGGAGTTTTAACGTTGGAATAAATTTTATTGTTGCCTTTATAAAAGGCTCTACAAAGACTTTGAATACCTTTTTACGTGTCTGTTGCTAAATTTGGAATTTCTAAGTAAATTCTAGTCGTGATTTTATTCATTTTTAACATAAAATTAAAGAATGCAGTTTAACTTTTTGTTTGGCTCAAGAAACTGGATCATGAGTAACAAAATACTTGAATCTATATTTTTTGGTAGCTGATGAAGTATTCACGTCTCTTTTCCATTTATATTAAGCAAATCATGCAATGCAATTAATTGTACTTATGCTTAGTATTTTTACCAGTTTTACCTAAAAATATATAACGAACAAAATATGTATGTATTTGATCTAAAATGTAAGTTTACATGTCTCTATGATATTTCATGTTTCACGGTTAAAGTTGGAAACAAAAAATATTAAAATAAAACGAAAACTTTATAAATTAAAACTAATTTTATTATATGGGTAAATAATATAGTAAGTAGTTACGCGATTTTTACGAAATTATAGAAGTTCAAATATTACCTATGTACTCACACTATCTCCGATTATTTTAATATGTAGGCATCTGTGTTAAGTATATAAATTAAAACAAATGTTATTATATGGGTAAATAATATAGTAAGTACGCGATTTTTACGAAATTATAGAAGTTCAAATATTACCTATGTACTCACACTATCTCCGATTATTTTAATATGTAGGCATCTGTGTTAAGTATATAATATTATGTTTCCCAAATCTTTTTTATGTTCCACCCAATGTTACTTATGTTCCAGCCAACTTTTTTATGTTCCAGCCAGTAGGTAGAGCATGTAAATTAAAAGATTTATTGAAATCAATAAACAATAAATAAACTTACATATCTACTAGCTGCCCGGACAGACTTCGTTCTGTCAATATTTTTTTTTGAGATTTAAGCTATCCTATCTTTCAAGTTGGATCAAACTGCACACGGTGTGCAAATTTGATTAAAATCGGTTAAGTAGTTTAGGAGTCCATCGCGGACAAACAACGTGACACGTAATTTATATATATATATTCTAGCTGCCCGGACAGACTTCGTTCTGTCAAAAGTTTTTTTTTTATTTTGAGATGTAAGCTATCCTATCTTTCAAGTTGGATCAAACTGCACATGGTGTGCAAATTTGATTAAAATCGGTTCAGTAGTTTAGGAGTCCATCGCGGACAAACAACGTGACACGTAATTTATATATATTAAGATATTATATAGGTACATAAACGGTAAAGAAAAATTATTCATACAAATTTAAATTGGAAAGCAACCCATAGTAAAAAATATGTTTTAATATTCGAAAGCACTTTTCTAGTCACGTTCAGTCGTTTTCCGTAACAAGATTTGAAGTACCGCTAAAGTCGGTGTAGGTATTTTCTTTTTACAAGTACCGAAATGTGACTTGACGTACGTGTCGTTCGTAGAGTTACCTTGCAATAAATAGACTACGTTACTTCGCTTTATATTACTTTATATTATACGAGTAACCGCCCTCGCTTTGCTTCGGTTTTCTTATTTTTTTACACCATGGGTTTTTTTATTAAGGATCCCTAATTTTTTTGAAAATATAATATAGCCTATGTCACCCGGGGATAGTGTAGCTTCCCAACAGTGAAAGAATTTTTCAAATCGGTTCAGTAGTTTCGGAGCCTATTCAATGCATTAACAATCAAATCTTTTCTCTTTATAATATTTGTATAGATGTGCCTGTATGTTTTCTTTACATTACAATACATCGTATTGTAAAACGTTAATAGGACCTTTATAATTAGCCATTATAGGTAGATACTAACTCTAAAATTATAACATCTCTTTTTTTTAAACACGGTGTTAAAATATAACAGTAGGCTTAAAAACAAATACACTGAAGATTTCATAATTATAGTAATCTTATTCGTCAAAATGATAATAAAACTACATAAAAAATTTGTAAATAGGTAGGTATAAGGTTAGGTTGTAAAGGTCCACATATAATTAATTTATACTAAAATATAAAATCGCGGTGCGTAGCGGCTAGTAAATATTAATTCCACCGGTCACAAAGTTATTAGATTAAGTTAAGGTTGAGTTAGTATTTAGGTTGAAGGTCGAGTTAGACATTGGCTTGCCGCTAATTCTATTGTACTGTTTTATAAGAGACTATTTCAAATATTATTCTTATTTTGCTCAGCATTTTTCTGACAACTCCAACTATTTTTTGTCCAAATTAGGCTATGAAAAGAAAACCGAAAAGGAAATATGCAACATTTTTGAGTGTTAGCTGGTAGCGACTTTGTCTGCGAAGCGAGAGGTCCCGGGTTCGATTCCCGGCCGGGGCAGATATTTATGTGACACATAAATATTTGTATTCGGGTCATGGGTGTTACTGTGATGTGTTACGTGTGTCGTCCATGCCACCCGCGACACAGGTAATAACCTACTGGCCTACTGCGGGAGTGTGAGTGTGTTAGGGTTTATTTTATTTTATCATAAATAAGTGTAGTTTGCCTCTTGTCCGAGGTCGCGTCTCACATGATCATGCACACGCAGACTGCCGCATGCTTCGTTATACAATAAACCGTTTTTTGTTGCCAGTCCAAATGATTCCGCGCCAAGGTCTTATCTACTCCTGTTTCTAAGATGAAATTGTTCAGTGCATTAAAATATTGATTATTGTATTGTGCAGTGTTGGTGCAAAATCTTTGTATGCGCATTAATATTAGCTATAGGTACATTATAGACTATTTAATTACTTCAAACTTATTGTGGTCTTTGGAATCATCTGCTGATTGATTCGTTATAAAGTATTAAAAATTAATGTAACATCTTCCTGGTTATTATAAAAAACTTTACAGATGCATTGATCAAAACATAAAATTTGTACTGTAATATTTTTATTGTGGTCAATAAAGTTTAAATAAATTTAAAATATGATAAGTAAATAATCCAGTCTCTATCAAAAGATATTTTTAAAACACTGAATGAATGAAGACAATAAGTCCACGATGGTGTGTAGATTGTAGTTTATTACATTATCTCATCAGTGACAGATTGTTTCTCAAAACTGAAAAGCTTGTTTTAGTTTATTTTGTACTCCTTGGATTACAAAGATGAGTTCTCTATACAATATTTTATAGTTGTCCCTTTGAAATAAAGTAATTCCTTTATTTATGTATCCCAAGTTTCAGCACTGATTCATCAAAGGAACATTCATTTTGATGCCAGTTAGAAAGAAATTCTTTCCAGAAAAGGTGTGTGTACCTTTAATCCGATTTAGGATGTTCTCGTACCGTTGTACTCAGACGAAGGGACAGATAAGTAATATTTAGTGAGGCGGCTCAGTTGCTGTAATGGGATATTTTCTGGGGATTTTTATCCAGTTTAAAGCATACTTTGTGGTAATACTCTTTACTATAGACCATCGTATAATTTGATAACAGAATAGCGATCCCATCTGCTTTTTATCCGTCTTTATTTAAGTTTAAGATTGTGACGTAATTAATCAATAAGTGGGTACATTTTTGACGTACATATGTAATCTATGACATAAGTATACTTAAGTCCCAACTCAGAGTTACTAAAGGTTACTTAAAACGCTCCTTAGTACAGAATTTGTATGGTGAATCTTCTTTACTAAAGAGCGATTAAAGTAACCGTTAGTGACTCTGTGTTGGGGCGTAAATATATCTTTTCTGACGTACATAAATATTTTTAGTTTTAAGATAGTCAGTTGTAATATAAGACAAATCGAATTTCCAAGCACTGAATTGTAAGTCAAAAGATATGATAACTCTACATTAAGCAAGCCATACTGAACTCGGGTTGGGATAAACATCCGACCGGAAAACTGCAGTGCTAGTATTTGTTTGGGATAAAAACACGTCCTCGTCCTTTGGGTCAGCAAGGAAATAACAAATTTTATCTTAAACATAATGCGACGCATTTTTAACCGACTTCAAAAAGCGAGGAGGTATTCAATTTGAGTGTATTTTCTTATATTTGTTATCTCAGAACTTTCGACTGGGTGAACCGATTTTGATGATTTTTTTAAATCTTGTCATGTGTCGGTGCTTGTCATGTGGGACCACTTAAGTTTGAGGTAGATCTGACGAGTAGTTTTTTAGTTATTTTGAAGTCGATTATTTTAAACATGTACTTATTTTATGAACATGAGTCTTAAAACGTAGGCTGCATCCACATACTATGACTTACGGTTTCCAATTTTTAATATTTTTTTTTATTGGGGTAACCAACACCAATTACTCAAATCTAAATTTAAAAAATAATGTTGTTTTAATTTTTTATACCACAGCATGCAAATAATAACCAATATAAATTAAATTAATATATGTATTGGTACGCCGAGATGACCATGAATTGAGTAGCATTTAAAAAATTGTTCTTTTTCATGTTATAGACGTTGGCAGTAGCCATGGTAAAATCCCGGGTTTAAAAAAAAGCAAAAGCAAAGCAACAACCCATAATTGTCCCACTGCTGGGCTCGGGGTCTCCTCTCACAATGTGAGGGGAACAGGCCATAGTCTACCACGCTGGCCAAGTACGGATTGGTAGACTTCACACACCTTCAAGAACTTTTATGGAGAACTCTCCGGTGTGCAGGTTTCCTCACGATGTTTTCCTTCACCGAAGCAAGTGATAATTAACTTCTAATACGCACATAATATTTGAAAACCAGAGGTGCGTGCCAGGATTTGAACTCGGGCCCCTCCGTTCGAGAGACCAACGTTCTAACCTCTAGGCTATCACTGCTTCAAACTGCAATCCCGGGTTTAGCTTCAATAAATATTTTTCCTTGCTGGCAGTGAAATACGGCGTTCGTGCAAAATACACACGGAACATTTCCATGGAATTTTATTGTGGTTCTGGAGATCTGGCTACAGCGTTGGTTTTGCGATGGGACTTTATTTCGAATAGTATCGTAGCGGAGATAAAAGCTCAAAGCTCGAGTGTAAGCTTGATAGACGCAAGGACGCTTTTACTCAAACACACATTTCATGATAAGAAAACCTGCGTATGTTTAATCCTAGGCATTATTATAATTAGTATAACTAGTTATAGTACTACTACATAACTACTAAATACACTACTACTATGAGTACTACATAAGTACATACTACATAACCGCCCAGTTGCTTCGGTTTTCGTACGATTTCTTATTTTTTTAACAAATGATAGAATATGTTACTCAGAAAGAATAGCACTGTTGATTTTGAGCCTAATATAGTAGAAAGAAAAATACAATTTTGCATTCAGGTATAATCACAGAAGAAATAATAGTACTTATAATATACAATATTAGTACCTTTATTATAATAAGCTAATCACAATTTTCGTAACGCACGTCTCCTGTTCACAACGCGACATAATAAATAAATAAAAATAATGTACTTAATAAAAAAAAATTTAAAAGAAATATGTAATTGGGCTAGCCCTTACTAGTTCAACAGTCAACGAAACCCAATCGGTGTTGTTAACTTGAGGTTACATTATTCGCATGCAGTCTTACGGTTGAGTGAACGGTGAGTCCGGCGACCGCAGCGGTTAGTATTGAACTATTGACCCCAACTACATCCAAATTAACTGTCCAATAAGATATTAGTTAATATCTTCTATGATTGAAACCGTCATGGAAGATAATGAGTAAAAAGATGGTTTCATTGCTTGTAAGATATAACTGACCTACTTTGTTATTTCTCTGACATTTTTACCCTCGCGTTTATACGCTGTTATATTTTTAGGATAGAAAATAGTCGACAAGATACCTGAAGTTACATGGTCACTGTTTTACTGGAAATCAGTAACACTAAACGCATCACGACTTATGAAGGGTTCAGGGTTCGATTTCTGGCCAGGGCAGAGACGTTAGTAACGTCTCACTTGTGTTGTCCATGCCACATTGTGAGAAGTGGGCGATCGATTATTATTATATTTATTCCTATCTATTTCTATGATAACGATTTTAACAACAGTGATATCGTAGCCGTAAAATAAACAAACACTTTTATTCGTGCCAGCAAGCTACTTTCACTTCCAGTGCTACGTACTGCTGACAAACGTTTCGATATTTTATTTACTGACATTTCGTCGATGGAAAGTGACACATCGGTGAGGCACTGATTGCGAGATGTATCATTATTACGGATAATAAAACCGAACTCAAATGCCTTTAAAATGTTACTTATTAATGATGATTATTTTTTTGAAGTGAAAACTTCTTTAGTACGGGGGTGATTTGAAATTTGATGAAACGAAACTGTCTAGTAAAAAGAGACAAACACATAAATTGTAAAGTGAGATAGGAAGCATGTACAGGGGTAGGGTAGGGGAGTTGAGTGGAGCGGAGCGGGGCGGCCGGCGGGGCGGAGCGGATCGGGGCGGGGCGGATCGGGGCAGAGCGGAGCGGAGCGGGGCGGAGCGGAGCGGAGTGGAGTAGTGAAACCTAAATTTTTCATCTTCCCGAAATTTTACATTCGTCTCTTAAATTATCTTGAAAACAAAAATTTCGAAGGTTTCACTTCTAGCACGTGTGAATTGCACACATTTTAATTTTATTTTTAGTGCTTGATATGAACAAGAAACATATGCTTTATTAAAACTCATTTAAAAGGGCTTCTAACATTTTATATTATTATTAGGTAAATTACAGAAATTAAAAGAAATCTCTTACGATGTCATCGTATATAATATTCATATGTGTATGTATTATGTAATAATCTTCGATAGACCTTGACGAAGTCCGCCCGGTCGGCCGCGCCTCACCCCATGTCGTGGCGAGGCGACGGCTAATTATTGAAAACCACTCCGAGACAAGGATTTTCCCACGGAAACTATTTATTTGCGATGACTTAAGGTTGAGTTACTATAAGTCATTATACAAGGCCAATAATTGCAAGCATAAGTGAAACTTGGACTAAAATAAAGGATAGTACACTCATGTCTTAATTTGAATTCATTGTAGACAACACTTACAATATAAATAAGATCTTTGAACAGAAGTCACAATTAAAAAAAATTGTTACAAAAATCTGTGCCTAGTCTGAAATCAAACTTGCATTTTCGTTGTACCGTCTGTTATAATATAAAATTGTCGACTTTGACCAAACTAAGTGACAGAAATTCTTACACTGAAGGTTGCCTATTCAGCTTAAAACTATACTACTACAATAGCTTCATACTGGCTTAATTCTTATCCGAAAATAACTGACTGCACTGACAATTTAAATTGCTCTCTTAAAAATGGAAGCGCGAAATGTTTTTTGCTACTGGAGGTCATGCACCAAATCACTAACCGTGACGGAAGTTGCTCGATTAGATATAAGTAGACTAATTATAGTCTAACACACGCCTCTCATTTTAGTGTCTGCAAAAGTTATGAGCGTATTAGAAGTTAATTGTCATTTGCTGCGATCAATGATATTATATGTATTAAAAAAGAGGAAGATATGCCATAAGGGCGCTGAAATTAAGTCAGTCGAATGTAGTCAAGTGTAGCGATTTCACTATGAAATTTGACAGCTGCCTTTGAGTGATTCAGTCTAAAGTTGTCATCAAAAACTGAACCTCGCGGTGTATGAACATAACATATCTAAAGGGCGCTGAAATTAAGTCAGTCGAATGTAGTCAAGTGTAGCGATTTCACTATGAAATTTGACAGCTGCCTTTGAGTGATTCAGTCTAAAGTTGTCATCAAAAACTGAACCTCGCGGTGTATGAACATAACATATCTATAGTATATCTTTGGCTGCGATGAAGGAAACCATCGTGAAGAAACCTTCATCTGAGAGTTAACATAATTCTTAGTAAATTATTATTGTAATATGTAAATAAAACACAAAAAAATTGTACAGATGTCCTTATAGACTCTGAAACCATTCAACCGATATGCCTCAAAATGGCATTCGGCTTGATTAAGTCGATTTTCAACTTTTTCCATACAAAAATTTGAAGATATTAAGAGAAAATGGCGTATAATACAGACTGTCAACACTGATAGGTCATTGTAAACAGATTTTTTTTAGCGTAGTAGAACACGCCGGGTCAACTAGTTGTTATTTTAATTATCATAAAATTATGAGATACTAACGCTTACCCGCTTTTTCCGGGACAATAAGTACATCTGTGCGCTAAATTTCATGAAAATCCGTTCTGTAGTTGTTGCATGAAACAGTAACAACTAACAAGCATCCATACTACAAGCCCTACATCCTCGCTAACTTTGACATTTATAATTAGTTATTCACTTACTTGTAGCATTTATAATATTAGTAGGATTTAGCCTGAAGCTCAGGCAACCTCGCAACTAATTACCGTGTTAAAGCTAAAATAATATTTTTTTAACAGCCAGACCTTTCTTCCGTTGGAAATGGGACATGTGGATTGAGCGAAAGGTCGTATGATTCACAAGTTCAACGCTCATGGATGTCTTCAAGGTTCCCAACACAAGTTTACACAACACGTAAATTGTGTAAATATTAAACACTTTCGGGGTTTCAGACAGGTTTGTCATCCTTGATTTTTGTGTTAATATTGGTTTCTTGATACAGTTATCCTTAAACCAATACTAAAGGATTGAAGACAAAAAATAAATTATATTCTTGTATAATTTGATACTACACTTCCTAAACCTGTCCACGCCTCCACGGCACGTTCACATTATATCGGTTAGTAAAAATACCTTTATATTGCACATAAGCGTATCTATTTCAATGGAACCATTCACATTTCAGTGTTAGTATATGCTTAAGAAATGTAGAGTTTGATGAAGAACAAATACTACGTTTACCTTAACCAACTAAATAACTAAATTAATGGTAACATTAATCAGATTCAGAGATCAAGCACCTCTGGCTCTATACAAGATTGAGCAACTCTGCAACTTTCAGATTTTGCAATGAGGTGGGTAGATGATCCACATATTCTATTATTACATTGCAACAATTGCAGAACCCATATACCTACTATCAAGTCTCAGCCTTGTGGCACAATACAATATTAGCTTACTGTAGGTCTAGCCTCTTCGGGTCAAGATTTATAAATATTGATTGGGCTCCACCAATATCAGGTCGCGATGGCTGTCAAGTACTTCAAAATTTTCAAAATTGTTGCACGTAAGTATTATACGGAATTTTTTTTAGTCTACCACCATTTCGGAAGGGTGCTTTGTCATGGAGGAGAAGAAATGGCGAAAGAAACTCCTCACCACTTAGCTCTAAGCTATGGTACAAGTTAAAACTATGTAACGTTTTTCAACCATAAAATTGTAAAAATAATGTCCATCTGATCGAGTTCTTGTTCTCAATGTTCCGAACGTACTAAATCGCAAATAGGCACCTGGCACACTGAGTTGAATTAGTGTTTTTCGCTATCCAAATAGCTACGCGAACATTATCGATTGATAAACAGACATTCCTCGCTACTCAGGCCAAACGACGCCGCCCACAGGGCAGTACATACATACACATTTTGACGATCCATGTCACTTACCATGTCGGTCCGCCGCCGCGCCGCTAGGAGGGTTCTGGGTTTAATTCCAGCGAACAGAAATTTGAATGATGAGTTTTGACTTGAGAGCCAGTTCTTTCTTTATTTTTCTTCTCTCATCCTTGACTGGCAACGCATAACTGATGCCTTTGGTGTCATTGGGCGGCTATGGCCAGTTACCATCTGGTGGATAAGTCATAAAAAAATCTGTTCTTGGTCTTTAGATGTGAGTCTCTTGTATTTATGTATTGTTGTATATGAGTGTGTAGCGTTATTTATGTATTCGTTAAGTGCTGAAGGTTGCGATATTTGAAAATGTTTCTATTGCCGAGTCAATATTTCTTGAGTAGTTCAATCCCTAGCATTACTTATTTTTTGTTCGCGAGTTGTAACGATTGTAATTATATTTTTACTATACAATGGTACTTTTTACATCAACGGCTAAGGCCAGTGGTAATAAGTGGTCATTGTAAGCCATGGCCGTCTTATTCTTTTTCGTGTCAATCACAGACTTGATTCATAATCCATTTAGTCCGACTATTTTCTACATCCATACTTCACTCAGTTCATTTTCGGCTATTTCAAAAGAAAAAAAAAACATTTTTATTTGATTGATATTTAATATTGTGGGTGGATGTCAATATATCAAAGCAAGGTAAAATATACTGTCGTTGTATATTCTTCATAATCTTAACCAAACTTTGATAAATCTGATAAAAGTCGTCCATTTTTTTATTTGTATAGATAAACAAACTGTTTAGTATGATTAGATACATTACTCTATGCAGCGTTATCGATACATTATCTTTGGTATTACGATCAATGTGGATATTATATTGATGTTAATTTGTTGAACAAGTGTGATCGTCTTTTGGTATTGCTGACGTTTAATCTTGCCGTAACATTTATACTTAACTTAATAATTATTTTACGATAGTAAGTGACCATTTAAGTTCAGTAAGTTTTCTGTTTTAGTGAAGAGACTGCCTAATTTAAAATCCAGACTATTATTTAAGAGTAACTACTTTATATCTATTGTTTTGCTGATCCAATCAGGCACAACACAACGCACAAACTATTATGTTTAACGTATAATGTAAATCCAATAATATCAAAACAGTACTAAACAAAGCATCATTTGCCAAGATCAAATATTTTCTTACAAAATGTTATAAAAACAAAAAATATACTACGAGTATTATATATATATATATAAAAACAAAAAACTAACGAGTTTGCTCAGTACTTAGTAGATAAACAGTATATTATTATTATTATACTGAAAAAGTATGTCCAACTGGGACTAAAATGAATTAGGTATATTTTTTATGTCCCTATTCTGAGTATTTTTTTTATCTTTTATCAATTGAAGGCGACGGTGCTGGAAGTTGGAACAGATAATATACATAGCGTGTAGGTCACCAAAACTGAAAATTGAAAATGAGTTTGGATGTATAGATGATAAACTTCCTTGTTATTGTTATAATAAAATAAATTGTGCTTGTGTTTCAACCCTTGAGTCAATAATAATTATACTTAATTAATATTTATTTTGATTAAATGAAATATATTTATGGACTATTTATCAGTCAGCAGCATTCACTTGACTACAATTTGATGGACTGATTTTTTATTCTGTATTATAGATACATATGTATATTAGAAAGAAAGAAAGAAAGAAAGAAATAAAAACATTTATTTCCCTCACAGGGCACTGCAACAGATACCAAACAATATGCTTAAGTCTACTTAATATAATGATTAAAAATTAAATGCAGTGCCACGCAGATGGAACGGAAAACACGGATAAGATTAAAACTATGTTCTAAAGCCAAGATATCCGATGATCATCTGTTCGTGAATCAGTAGGACGAGCTGCGGCGGATGCGCATGCGCAGGTCTAATTTTACCGCGTCACGTGTAAAAAGCGCGCCAAGCAACGTTAACGTAAACAATACGCCATCTCTGGATTAAAACATGTTCGTTGAGTATTTCGTTCACTCCCATTCATGAAAATTGAGAGTAGGCGTAAAGTAAAAATAAATGACCTATTAATATGGTCTCTTTTACCAGTATCGAATGAAAGAAAACGTGATATCTGTCTATAGTTTCATCTTTTTTCAATATTTATATGCAAAAGTAAGCAAAATATAATTCCTTCTTCATCATTAGATTCCTAGTCAAGCTTGGCTACCCAAGCACTCGATAAGATCATAGAATGCGCTCCCGACGAAGCGAATTAACATTCTATGCCACGAATGTTTCTAAAAGGCACTTAAAATATTCAAATACAGCTGTGTTTCTGATGCTGATGCTGTTGTTATTGTTTTATTTCTATTTTAAATCATAGCAATGATAATAGGTAGTTAGATCCAATTTATATGGGATTCCAAATTATAAACCAGTTGCAGATAAACATAAAAACTAAGACAGACGAAGCAGTTTTTTATCAACTTCGGTTAAAATCTCTTGTTAATAATCTCGGAGGTTTTTACTTTGAACGGTCGAGTCATTTGCAACTTGTACAATTGATTTTGTATAAGATTGAAATAATCCAAAACATCAGATTAATAGATACCTATAGTAAAATAGGTGTCAATGATTATTAGAAATGGTTTCCAGATCGAGACTTCTTTTAGTGATAAGGCATTTAAGTATAAAAATATATCCAACAATTAATTTTGATTTATTACACTATGTAGGCGACTGGTCGAGATGGCAATTTGTGATGATTTTGAAGGTAATCGGAAAATTTAACTTCTTTTAATTAATTTCATCATAAAAAATCTAATTATTTAATAGAATAACTGCCGTACATAATTGGCAATGGTAATGCGCATTGCGCAGTCCGTCTTATTAAAGACGAAGAAACTGAAAGTCTGAAAAACCTCAGTATATTTTGTAAAAACAATACCACTAAAGACCTAAACTAACAACATAGGTACAATTACTAAAAAGATATTATAATGAGATTGGGATATTAGGAAAAATCAACATACATTTAAATTAATAATTATTCTAATATTCTAAACATTATTCTAAAACAGGTGATTTACAGTGATCTTATAAATTCTTATACAAAAATTCTAATTAATTAACCTAACCTGACGCCGACAAATCATGTTATACAATGAAGGTCAATGGAACAGATTTGTATTCTCAATTAACATTTATATTGTGTCGAAAGTTAACGATATGCATAATTGAGTGGTGGAGAAATTTATTATCTGAGATAAAGCGAGCGATACTTAGGTACTCCCATACTTGTACGATATAGGCCTGTTTTTAATGTGGATTTTGTTGTTCATTCTATATGTTGAAAAGCTATTGCAAAATCAATTTGAAAAATTCTAATAATATCATAAATGCGAAAGTAGGATATTTTTTACTTTTTCACGCAAAACGTTCTGATTGGATTTTCTTGAAGCACATGTGTACATGATGTATAGTACCTAAGTATACATACATTGTATACCATGGAATAAGATATAGGATAGTTTAGACTTTAGATTATTCCGGAAAGCGCGGGAAAAACCGCGGGCAAAACGCTAGTCCTAAATATACCGATAATCTATCTGCTTTGGAATCAAATTATCCGGTTCTTTGTAATCGTCCTAGGATTATCACAAAGATCCTATTTTTTACTATCCTGCGTCATACGGCTAGGTAATGTTTTGATGATGCAATGCTTATATAATCCAGAAAGCAATTAAGCTAAAAAAATAAAAAAATGCATAAGTCCGTTTTCTAATTGTGTGTGTTCTAAGCCGTGTCGAACACTTCTTTGATCATTCCGTGTCGTGAACACGCCCGCGCCGCTGCCGATGGTCACATTGTTTATGCTTCACCGACTGGCACATAATCATTTCACTTTGTCTACAGATACACGTTAATCACGTTCGATTTCACCGCTTTTACAGTAGTCTTTTTTAAATTGTTTACATTAGTGTAGTTACGCCGTACGCGAGGGTGAGGAGGTATTTGGCTACAACCCATTTATGATGACCCACTAATGAGTACGGGTCTCTCCGAGGAGGCCTAGTCGCTAAAGCTTACTCCACCACACTGCTCCAGTGCGGATTGGTGGAGGCCGTGGAGGAATTAGTGGTCAACCCAAATATCGCCGTGCAGCCGATCTTACGATAGGCTCTCAAGAAAATTTTTGTACTAGCAGTTACCATCACCCATCCAACTAACAACTGCGCCTGTTGTTGTTTCACGTGGTCAATTAGGATCGAAAATTTTGATTCGAAATAAACCGCCGCACCCTAATGACGCGAAGCTCAGTAACGCCATCTCTTATCAAGTTTTGAAAAGCATTACATACGCATAGATTCTCATCACTGGTTATTACAATTCATTGTTTACGGACGAGTGGAGCAAATCATTTCACTTGCTGCATCAGTTGCACATTCAGTTTCACTGCGCTCAGCTAGCGTAGGGTTACCATCATCTAAGTCGCCATCGACGGACAAAAATTTTAAAACCCGGATATTTGGAAGAAATTTAGATTTTTAATTTTTAATGAAATGCTTCTCAACGGCGCTCCTCTTAGTCTGTTTTGACATAATTACTAAGGTACTTTTTACATAATTATAGCACCTCGTCTACCGCGCTTTTGTCAACGCACCTCTTTACATACACAAAAAGCGTCTGGGCGAAGCTGAGTCTGTGTGTACTGTTTCCGATAATCCTACCCGGACGCCCCATGTATTCATTCATGTATACATTCATGTATACACCCTATACTATCCTCATCATATCATAGGGCGTATCTATCATAGTTCATAAACTAGAAATAAGACGGTGAAACCCGGACGAATGGCAGCCCTATGTTAGCGAAACGCGCGTTAACTGTTCTGGGAAACTCATAGCATGACATCGTTCTGTATTTTAAATAGTGTAGAATCTTACATACATTAACATCGTGATTGAATTGGGTCATTACCTTATAAATTGTTTGACTCTATGGAAATGTAATTTTGAATCTTATGAAATCGATTGCAGATTGGTATTGGAAAATGAAATGAAGGGACGATGACAACAAAAGCAAAACAATAAAAATATTGGAATAGTGAACAATGCACAGACAATGTTAAAGATATTAATTTATTTTATTAATAGCAATAGCAAGGTCTTGTTTTATATTTTAGTCATTGTTGTTGAGTTTAAGTGTAACATTATTTTTTCTTATGTTTTTTTGTTCTTGTGAGTATTAGAACAAAATGCTTTTGATTACAGTTATGTAACTATAGGTTAACAATTTAATATCGCGTTAGTTTCGCTTTCTATACCGTTCGATTGTACTTCGACAGTACAAAAGGTAATTCTGAAGTAACTTCCATCTTGGACCTATGATACTACAACAATAAAATTGACCCTTTATACTTTTTTTCCTTTATATTGTACCCCAAATTATTTTAGTTTATGGAGATTGATTCTTAGTAGTAGGAAGGAACTGACTTTTACCCAGAGGTGGGCATAATGTTTTAAAACTAACAAAAATATATACAGAGTGTTCCGTATCTTGGATCAAAGGAATGTGGGCGATACAGGAGCTCATTCTGCATCAGATTTAGAATTTTATTGTCCATATAGGGTTACATTAAAAACATATTCTATTGTTAATACCAAATGAAATACCAATTACTTTGTTATTACGTCTGCATAGTTGATAAGTATTGCTTTATGAAATCAATTTCTCAAGACACCGCAAAAAGTTAATAGGTAGTAATAACTAATAGGTACCAATAATAAATGGATAAGATGGATGGAAGATAACAGGAATTTGATTACAGGATACAGGTTCAGTAATGAGCTTGGGAGCGACACAATGATAAAGCCTAGGCGATAGGAGATTAATGATGTAAGAAAATTACTTTTTTTACCCTGCAGTCTAGTTGTCTGTCAAGTGATGGATCCCAGGTTTGAGTCCGGGCAATTAAATATATTAGGGACCATCCATAAATTACGTCAATTTACGTCACACGTTAGGGGGGCGGGGGAGGGGGTTCGATGTAGTGTGACAAGAGGTGGGAGGGGGTCCTAAACGTGACGTCACATTTCAAAATCGAATAATTGCTATGTATAGGTAAATATAAAAAAAAAAACAATTAATGGAAACAAAAGTTATTTCCGAACTGCTGTTTTAATTTAATGATTTCTAGGTGTAAAATTTCATAATATTATGTGACGTCACACTGCTGTGACAAGGAAGGGGGAGGGGTCAAAAAGTCATGAAATTAGTGTGTCGTAATTTATGGATGGACCCTTATGTGATAGATAAATTTTTATTCGCGGGTATGTGATGTTTTGTGACTAAAAGGCGTAAAATACTAGCTGGATCGTTTTTCATGTGGGATTCTTCTCAGTCTAGTTCTTCTCCTGAATGTCGTGACTCATGATGTAATAAGAGCCCAAATATAACAAACATGTAATTTTGTACTTTATGATCAGGTTACGTGGATATCTTACTGTATACGTAGTATCATGCGGCTGGTAACATTACGTACCTAGTTTACCGAGACAATTCCTAAATTCTTAATGTAATCTCGGCTAGGTTCTGCGGTCTGTTAATTTAGCTTGGTTTGTGTGTGGCGGCTCACGGCAGGCAATCTTATACTCGGAATAAGATAACATTAGCTAAAGGAGTCTATTCACTAGGTACAGCGTACTACCATGCCGGCACGGAAAGCAACACGCTCTACTATGGCCATTGAAACTGATCGACAGCGTTATAATAATATACCCGTTACATACATTTCCGTTGATAATACGCTTAGTCCCGTTCGGTCGGTGACGGAACGGTCTAGTCACATAATGGGAATAGTCATACTTTTCAATACAATCTCATGGTATAGTAGGCTCCTTAAGAATGCTAGGCTGATTAGAGTAATAATTAAATTATATTATAAACGTTAATAAAATATTAAGTACTTAAATATTATGTATCTTAATGCAATCGCTGTTTTCACCTTCACTCTTAAATGACATTGATTTCTTATTTCTCAATTGTCTGGAACTGCCTTTTGTTTGGTAAATAATTGTATGTTATTTGTCGAGTAAATATTTGTCCGGCGCATCGCCGGATATCGAACCCGGACCTCGAGTGGGTAGGGTCATTGTGTTGAAAAATGAAGAGTTTACTTATTTAGTTTTACCTGTATCACATGCATTTTAAAGTATGTAATACCCAGTATTTTAATTTTTTTCTGTATTTATCCATGCCGCCATATCGTTGTGTTCACACTGCCTTAAGGTTGACTGGAAAAGAATGCTTTTAGCATTAGGTCTGCCTTTGTCTGTACTTTTGTATGGGGCATAAAGTTTTAAATAAATACCTAAATAATAAAAAACTGAAGAAGAAGCTGAATCTAATATAAAGCTGCAAAGTTCTTTAGTCTTATTGTGAGCTTTATCGTGGGCCTCAATCACATACCGAATATAAGTCACATAATAATTAGATGTACCATTTTACCATGGAGACTATTGGAGACCTGAGTCCAGCGTTGGGACAGTTGTGATACTTGTGAGTTACGAAGACGACAGTATAGTGTTTTGTTTCCCGATGTTTCAGTCTTAACAGGAGCATGTGGTGAATCAGCCGCCAAGGTTTTGGCACGCAGCCGTCAACGGTGCCTGTGTAAATAATGTAACGTATTTATAATTTTTCATCGCTGTTCGCACTACGATGTGCTAAACGCGTAAACATTGTTCCTAATATTTCGTATTAGCTTGCGTAAGGTGAAATATTTTGTTCGTAGCGACGCTTCGTAAGGGAATTCTGTGTAAACAGTTTGCATTGAAGGAACACAGACAGCTTCGTCTCGTGTGTTTGTTTTCCCATTTATGATATATTATATGATAGTACCAGGATGACCAAGCTTTGCTCTATTTGCTATATTTTTGGTAGATTGTGTTTTTTGGAAATCATTGGCTTAGTGTTGCTTAACAACGCCATCTACTGAAGTAGCTTTAGTGTTACTACTCGCCAATAGATGTCAGGAAGCGTCTATTGTAGCAGTTTTTCATTGCCTGAAAACACGGATCAAACGACATTTTTTAAAAATGAATCCTAGCTAGATCGATTTATCGCCTCCGAAACCCGTAAGACATAACAGATCCGAACTCTTTATCGTTTGTTGACCCAATTAAAAAAATCAATTACATTACTCGTTAGTTCGCTACCTACTGCGACGATAAGTAAATTTAATTGTATGTATCATATTAAAAATATTTATTAATAAGTTGATAGTAGTACCTATTGTTATGTTACCATCCGTGTCGCTGGTACTATAACTAATTAATCGATAAGGATGCAAGCTCTACATCATCTACATGTAAGGCAACATACCCGAGTAGGTACCTAGTACCTACTAACATTATAAATATCGTAAAAGATGAAGGCGTCGGCTAAGCTAAAATTACATTGTGTACTATAAATATTGTCAAACAATAATGGCTTGCTAGCAAGTGGGAAACATGAACAAAAATTACCAAGGGCTGAAATGGAATTCAAGATCTAAAACGTAAAAAAGAAAAATGTCACTGCTGAAATGGTATGGATATTTTCGTATTTTTTGTAGAAATTACTTTAGAGATATTCATTCAATTTGTTCTTGAATAATTTATTTTATTAATTTTCATGTTTGCAAACTTGAAAGAATAATTTCTTCACGAGCAGCAGGTACCAAAATAGACACTTTTCGAATTTTTGTGTCTGTATATTTCCGCACGCATGACGAAAAAATACTGAAACGAATTTGATACAGTTTCACAGTTGTATTGCTGGAGGTATAGGTTAATAACTGGGGCATATTCATCTTGGTATTAATAGTTTCAACATTCCACGCGTACGAAGTCGCGGGCAAAAGCTACTTTCATGATATTTATCAAGTTCACCTTACTTAACATGAGCTTCAAAGGACAATGCATATCCACTTGTGAATTATCTAGCTAACGCACTACATTAGGTCCCTTATCAGTGTTTTGTGGATCCTGGCACAATGGGGTCAACGCACCTCTTATCGGGAAGTGTTGAGAGCACTTTATTTATGCTCACTATCCTAAGCTGTGGGTCTGGCTTGCTGACTCATGAAATGTTGTGTAATAGTTCCACTCACTCCATCAATCCCCACTGGAGCAGCGTGGTGGAGTGTGCTCTAGGCTTCCTCAAGAGAAGAGACTCGGGTCCTGTAAAGCCATTATTGGTTGAAGTTATGTTAATTTAAGGTGCTTAGTTTCGTATCCCTTGACTCCTTGTAAGAACTTATAATTGTCTATCGGTTTTAATGACAGAAGAACATGTAGTATGTTCTTGTTAAGCTTTCTGTCCACATAGACGCACGTCAATTGTCGTTTCCTTGCAGCTTGCTTGCGTAGTAGAAAATCCACAGAGCAGTATCGTCGCGTTTGCTTATTCTCTTTGTTTCATTATGCAACTTGCATGCAATCGTGGACAATAGGCCGTCTAGATTTTACGTTACCAACTATAATCCCGTTGCACCTAAGTTGACTACCTACCTGACCCTGCAAACCGAAGGGTTCCGAGTTCGATTCCCTACGCGGGCAGATATTTACGTAGCAGTTTTCGGTCTCCCACACACGGTTTTTTCAAACACACTTTTTTCAAGCTTTATTTTTTGAATATTTTCTGCTCCATAGTTCCTTAATGTTGCGTATTAAGGAAAGTATTTTCACTTTATAGTATGAGTGCTGAGTTAATCAATTGTGATAAGGAAAATCAGTAATTTCGTTGTTACCCATGCGGACCAGCTTTCACCATTACAAACAATATTAATCGGTTGTTCTGTTATGTAATAAATTTAGTTTCGCTTGTATTCGAGAAAGTACTACCACGGTGATAATAAATCACAAAGGGCTGACTCAGAGCTCAATACAATATATTATAATAATACAATATTAAGTAATAAAAAAATTTTGTTATTTTAAATATTCGTTGCATACTTATAATTTTTTAATTTTATATTAATATCTCTTATATTGTCAACTGTCAATCACTGATTGTAACAGATCTCTCTATAGCCATTATACAAATATCTTTGTATTATTAGCTGCTACAACGGACGAAACTCTCCTCAATTCATTAATTTTAATATACCACCATATGTGTCATATAATGATGAACAGTGTGCCAACATTGCAGACACATAGCAGGAAGTTCCCATTGACTCAAGGTGCGCCGGCGCCGATTGGTAGAACTGGTCGTATTTAGGTTAGATTAATGACCACTGGCTACTCGCAACTAGATTACTGGAAGCCGTATACACTCTACTAACTAATATTATGTATTTCGTATGTTTGTGTACAGGTCATTATTAAAATATGAATGTAAAACTAATAGGCTTATTTTTACCACTCTGCCAGGAAGGGTTATGTTTTTTGATTGATTAGCCTTGCACTCGCGTTACTTGCGTACCCTTTGTAATGAGCAAAGGAGATAAATGTTGTTTACATACGTGTAAAAGCTGGCATTGTGGAGAGCCAGAAATAATGCGGGTCCCTCCCTACGGATTCCTCAGCTTTTCTTTTTAGTCGGTACAATATTGTACCGACTGCTTATTGCACAAATGTACAATCGCTGATGCCTTTGGTGTTACCGGTATCCATGAGCGATAAGATATCTTCTGTAAAATGATATCTTCTATAGGTTTCAGACTTCTCTGGTCTAGTTTCGGGTAATACAAGAATGTTGCCCTCTAAAACCATTTCGTAAGGCTTACTGAATTTTGAAGGTCTACTTCAAAATTTCAACCTCTGAGTTACTTTCGTATTTCCTTAGTACCTAACCTACTTAGAAGAAGTAGAAAAACATACGATACATTAACTGTGATGTGCCGATAGTGATATATTACTGTGATATACTACTGCTATACTGTGTGACCTGTGTGTTACTAATTGCGTATTTGTAACGGTAGATCGACCGAAAGGAAGTCTTCGGTCGACATTCGCCCGGTATCCGATGTCGGCGATCAGCGCGCATTTGGGTCAGATACACTAATGTCTGGGTGACATATGAAACTGGTATGCCATATGCGACTTACTAGAATACGAATGATACCTACATGTTTTTTTTTAAGTTCGGAGTTTGGTTTGTGAGTTTCTAGAAGTAGCTAAAGCGACTAACCATCGTAAAGTCAACTTACCCTGATGATGCTTCGTTTGGGGGTGAAACACGTGTTGGTGCTGGCATGTATGTTGGTAAATACTTTTAAATATTGTAGTGCATGTTTCCGTTGTGGGAGGGAGGGAGGTGCCACGCATGTTTTAAAGTTTAAACCATCATACATGTTAACCGCGGATTGTTGCAAAGTAACCTAATACTTACTTAATAACAATGGATTTCCGCAAGGTAACGCTTGATACTAGGTATTAACTATAGCTAAATTTGGATTATTTTTGACTCCCGACGAAAAAGAGGGGTGTTATAAGTTTGACGTGTCTGTATGTCTGTCTGTAGTATCGTAGCTCGCTAATCGAATGGACTGGGATGAGGGTTTTTTGTTTGAAAGCTGGCGTGATGGAGATGGTTCTTCTTAGCCATGCCTTTAAAAACAACAGTCGGGAGGTTTTTTAAATTTTAAATGCATAGTTATTCGGATATTCCATTTCGGACCCAAAAACTGATGTAGGTACTGTTTTTGGCACATAATATTATAATTTCTGTATTTTACGCACGAATTATGAGACTTGATTGTTAGAAAGATTTCTTTGTTCAAAACCTCAAGCTCAATTTAATTAGACTATGAGCCTTGTCTTGAATGTTTCGCTCCGTTTACACATCAATTCCCTAACCCCAAACAGTACTTATCCAAGGAAACCAGAACATAAGGGGCCGTGTTCTCACGTAATAGGCAATCTTGCTTCATATACTAACATAACGCTTTGTTTGGGAAGTTTCTCGGTATTTCCATGTCGAAAATATCAACAAGATGCATTCTTCACTGATAGCTCGCTATTTTTCATAACATGGAATAGTGAATCCCGGCTTGGGCAAATACTAGTCCTTTGTCTGGGTCGGTGGACGATGACTTGTATTTGTATAGACCCGAAGTTGAGCTTGAGGACAATCTAATATCGCCCACCGTGTATATTTAGGTTAGTTTTTGTCACGAATAAGTCAAATATTTTGCAAGATGATGGTTAGTTATCTTTTGTCTGTCGTTCAGCTTAACGTTTTTGTTATCCTATGTTGTCCTTCTCCATAATTCGGCATAGTGAAACCAGTTATTGATCATATCCACAATAGGAACATCATCATAATTTCTGGTAATATCGTATCTATCTTGGGTAGTTTTACTTGAAGTGTTGAAGAGCTTATTGAGCGAATTCTTGGCGGACAACGCAAGTGATAAGTTTTTCTGACATCGCTTGACCACTTATCACAAGGTGAGATATAATATATCTCTATCGTATAATGGCTTTTCGACTGTTTACATAATGAAAACCCACAGCGTCCAAGTTTTCTTAACGCCAATGATATCGCATACAGTAAAATATCTTCGGCTTGACTCTTTTTTAGGGTTCCGAAAAAATCGGAACTCTAATGGCCCGTTTAGATGCGCGCGCGAGCCACGAGACGATCCGCGAGACGCGCTCGTACGCGCGCGTGTGAACAGGGAGCTCGCGGACCAGACCGCGGCGCGTCTCGTGGCTCGCAGGGCTCGCGTCGGGAGCGGTTTTTTGGGCGCGCGCCAAAGGGGCTCGCGCGAGAGCTCGCGCGGTGTTCACACGCGCGCGGCGCGCGCTTCATTCAACAACGGCTACTAGCGCCATACGTACGTGTTCTATTGGATTCGTATTTTTCAAAATAAAAATATGATACTGAACGTTAATACTGAATGATAATAATAATAATAACCTAAAACAAAACCTCGTGGTTTTGTTACTAATAATTATTCAAAGTAATATTATTTTATAGGAAATTTTGATGTTTTGTTTGTAATGAATACCAATAGCTTTTTTATTTTAAAAAACCTAATTGTACAGAAATCTACCCATAGTACAATCTACATTGAGTATTTTGCCTATAAATCATGGTAGAAAGGTTTCACTGACTGGATGCCGATGTATTACGTCAACGTGCTTCATCCTTGAACGTTCGAACGCATCTGAACGCAGCGAGCGTGTGAACACTAGATAGCGCTCGCGCGCGTAGGGGGCGTGTCTTACGGACGCGCTGCGAGACGATCCGCGAGCCGCGCGTATAAATGAGCGGTTATAGTTTTTCACTATTGACACAAGAGACGTACAAAGAGGTAGATATAATATGAAGTAAATTTTGTAGATACAATCAATAATTTATAAATAAGCTCTTACACTACACCTCACACCCCCGCATTAGAATTTCCTGTAACGTCTCGGATGGCGGTTACACACAAGTTCACACAACTCGTCAAAGATGTCTACGACAAGGGAACAATAATAAATAATTTATCTGTCAAATAACGGTTACAATACAACGGAAATAAACTTGGGATGAGGCTTTAACTAGGATATGTCAGGATAAATTATCTATTCAATTTATAAGTTATAGTAAACAGTAGTTTAAAGTTTAGGCTGATTTATTGAACGAACAAATATTTATTTGGGGCTTTTAAACTACCGATCTCCATGGGGTATCCCCAGGAGGGAGGGCTAGGGGTCTTATTTCCGTTTACAAATAATGCAAAGGAATGCTCTTTGTTAAGGGTTGTTTTTGTACTCTTGAACGAGTATTGTTCACAAGTTAGCGCGATTCGGTTATAACCGAATATTTACGGTTATAAACGAATAATAAAATAAATGGAATTGTAGAGCAATTTTAACGCGAGTTTCAAGGCCGTTTTATATTATAAGCTGTGCATTGTGGTGGAATCAATATGCACATTGATTCGCACATCAAAATTAAAAGAAAAAGGAGTTTCGTGGCTCTGTCCATTCTGTATTACAATTCACCATCAATTAGTAGAAAAAAAATTATGTTCTATAAATATACTAACTCGGAAAACAGTGCTGCAGTGTTAGGAAAAAAATATTTTTTAAATATTATTTCTTTACAGATTACAGATTAAATAACCAATGATAGAGAAAATAACATGGCATCATAACTGAAGCGAAGTCCTACAAGTGAGACTGGAATGCTCGGTCAAGCTTAATAAGATTGTAAGAACACGCTTGCAACTTGGCATATTTTACTAGAAGGTTCTGACCGATAAAAAGGGCAAACTGTAGTACCACCACAGAAGAAATAATAGTACTTATAAAAAGGTACTAAGCAATATTTAATTTACACGACGCGACCCTTGAAGAGTAAGTAGGCCAAACTCAGCTTGCAAAACTTACCAAGTAACTAACAAGGCAAGTTAAATAAAAATAAATTAAATCACATAATGACGCAATTTATTCAATTTCTTCGCTATACACATAATAAATGAGGAAGCGGAGCGCGTCGTCCGTACAATATTATACGTAACTTAGATACAGTCAACAAAAATGTAGTTATAGCTATCTAATCATCGTAGTAAGCGGGTCTTGCTATTTAAAGTATTGTTCACTTTCGTTACTCGACCGGTTAAGCATACGAGTATAAGCCGTATGCGTGACGCTACGCTAAGCATGGCGCGGCAAGATCGGATGTAGCGAGAAAGTGTTCCATTCGTCTGAGGGACATACCGATAATGCCATGAATTGATACGCTGCTAATAGTAAGTGAAACTGTTTGATCCATTAGCGGGATTAGTTTTTGATCGCTACGCTAATGATACTAATACTGATACTGTTCCTTGAATTACGTTGCTAGGGCTTAATACAAATAGATCGACTCGAGAGAACTTTAGGGAGTAATTGAGGGATATTAAGCCTATTAGTGTTAAATGAAATAATGTGATTCTTATAGTAATCCATAAATTTTATCAACTTAATATATTATCATGGGGTAGACAAGTGATCGCATTGAAATTGTTTTAAAAATATAATACACAATATAACAAATAGTCCACCAAATTCAAAAACCAGAGTCTGAATGAAGCCAGAATCCATGAAAGGTTGAATTACAAACCCCTTAACATTTAACATTGTTAAAAGTTAACAAAATTTCCTCCAAAACTTCTCAAATCTCAAGCCAGGCTATCGTATTTACGAGGACTGAGGAGATAGCGAAAAGTAGGCCGACCGCGCCTGTCGACGTATACATATACAAATACATAGATACATAGATATTGTTCTGAGTACCAATTACTGTGTTGATTTGTGTAACTGTGTTATAAAGTTAGAATCGTGCAAAATAAAGAGGTCATCAAATAATTTTATTTTTAACCGACTTCAAAAAAGGAGGAGGTTCTCAATTTAAATGTATTTTATATGTTTGTTACCTCAGAACTTTCGACTGGGTGAACTGATTTTGATGATTCTTTTTTTAATCATAAGCAGTTACATAGTTACTTGTCATGTGGTCCCACACTTTGAACGAGATCTGACAAGTATCTAATTGCTACTAGACAATGATAACTGATTTGGTGGACGAATATTGGGTCATATTCCCGATGACGCCTCAGATTGGTGAGAGATTTGTATCACAAGTTTATTTTAACACAGGTGTTAGGTTCTCCTTATTGTTCTTTTAGCACGGTGATCAAAAGCAAATCTATAAAGAAAAGTATTGGACTTTTCCTTGTTAGTATTTTAGATACACAACAGTCACAACAGAATTAAAACATCTGAATACGTCTCAGAATAACAATAGTATTATTGTTTCCGGGTTTCAACCAGAAAACACTGTTACTCTGTCTGATAAGCTAACAACGATTATTTTATTTATGACCCTCTTATATTAGGGAGCTTGGAATCCATTTCTGATAGTTACATTGATATTGTAAGAATACAACGTTTATTTATTTAGTCTTAGCTATCCATGGCATGTAAGCGCTACGGCGTAAACTTGATTTTAAAGGACAACCGTAAAATGGGACTGGGAACTATATAGCTAGTGTAGCTACAGTTTCATGCATTTTACCTTTATGGAATTCCTGAATTAGAATTTATTCACACCGACTGAGTTTAGAGGGTCTGACAGTCTGATTGATAATGCCATTACAAGGGCGGGAAACCTTCCAAAACCCTTCGGAACACCGATTCAAACATGGTGGGGTATGGCATCAAATTGAAATTTTAAGTACAATTTTTCATTGTCTTAAACCCATGAGATTTTACGAAACGGAAATATTTATTAATATTAGAAATATTTATATTTTTTTAAATGTATAACCGTAGAAGTAGTAACACCAAGAAAGCTACTAAGTACAATATCGATAGAATAGAAGTAAAAATATTGGTGAAAAATGTACCTTTAATTTATTTATACACACCCAAAGAAATAAGAAAATATTTTTGTCTGATAGATTTAACTTGCCCAGTCACCCGGTTGCAACGGTCACCTATTCTACTACTGACCGTGCACTAAGTTCCAAGAATTGGTTCACAAATCACGACTACGTATTACTACTTTTGAAACAAATATGACCTTTAAATAAAATAGGCCGTATATTATTTAGCGATTCTGGTCGTCTACAAAAGTCGTTTATTTGAATGAAAAAGATACCATTTCATTAGCAATTTTATTACCAATGTAGCAGAGGTTATTTTAAAGACCCCTGTTATTATACTAATGATTATTATATCCCGAAATAGGCCAAATGTGATCGGCCTTGGCTTGAAAATAAAACAGGGAACAAGGGATAAGTACCAACGGCCTTTTATATAAAATTAAGGGACCGTCGATATTTTCTTGGTTATGCTCCGAAGGGCTTAGTTTTAGAGTGGTTTTTTATGTCCATTATCGAGAAAAGACTTGATTGTAAGTGGCCACCCTCACCGTAGTCTATGACTTCCATATCACTAAGTGTATCAATGACGCGTTGCAATTCTAAAAGAAGTTGCACCCGCAACTCGTCAAAAACTGTGCAAACTAGTTGGACAATTTGATTGCTTATACTACGCGTATTAGTCCGTTTCTACACGTACTATTGCTAATCCTCAGTACGCTAATATTTATATTTCTATGCAACTATTATAATTTTTCAAATATTTCTTGACGGCACGAGAACTGCTTACAAAATTAAATTCATACCTACAGAAATTACGGTTGTCTTAACTAGGACACGATTCTTAAGCAAAGCTTTATAAATTGAATCATTCAATTGACCACATAAAGCTAAATCGCCAGTAAACTGGCTAATAATAAACAGTACATTATGATTAGTTTCTAATAAAACTAATGCGCGCTTATCGTCAAAAGATACGGCCTCGTCCGTCCACCAATCAATCACAATTTAATGTGGACCTTTTCGACCCCACTGGCCGAATTAAACGTCCAACTAAACTAGACCCCGGAGGAAATTGGTGCAACTTCCTCTGTTCGCTAATTGAAATGCGTTTAAACAATATCGTAACCTTGCGCAAATTAAAATAATAGGTAGGTATGTACAGTGCCTTGACCGTGTTCATCTTTCGTATCGTTTTTATATTTTCCTATATTATATTATATACGAGTAGCCGCCCTCGATTTGCTTCGGTTTTCTTATTTTTTTTTACACCTTGGCTTATATTATTGGAGTTTTATTAAGAATACCTATTTTTTTTTTGAAAATATAATATAGCCTATGTCACCCGGGGATAGTGTAGATACCCGACAGTAAAAGATTTTTTCAAATCGGTTCAGTAGTTTCGGAGCCAGTTCAATGCAAACAAACAATCAAATTTTTCCTCTTTATAATGTTAATATTGAAGTATAGATGTATAAAGTAATCCCCGGTTATGGTAAACTTAACTAAACATATATAGTAAGGCTAACCTTGACAGTCGATCTTTGATCATACGTCCCTTATAAATACTAAGAAAGAGCTAAAGTTGGGCAGCTGAAGGCTTGAATTTTATTATGTTGCTTTCCGTTGTTTGCTATATCTGTAACGTTACATTACACGTGAATGCTCCCGGTTAGGGAGCACCTTTAGGGTCTGCGGGGATCTTCTTACACTGGCGATAAAATTAGCCGAGATACGGGGCATTCGATAATTTGTTGGAATGTAGTTTTAGTGGTCGCTTTGTTGTTAATATCTCTGTGTTTATAGTTTTGGGTGAATAGTTATAAACAACTAGTAAAATTCAAATTATGGCATTGGTTTAACAAAAATATACTAAAACTCCCAGAAGATTTTTCTACTGATGTTGCATAGAACGCTACTAATCACAGTGATTTGCATTTTGCAAAAAGATATAACTATAGACTTATCTTTACTATACTAGAGATTTTCAAATTTATTTTACTATAATTATGGCATTCCCGTCAATCCAGTCAAATGTCGATTAACAGATTTTCCAGCCCTCCTTTTTTAAGAACCCAAAAAAGATGCGTGTCAGCTCCGATGCACTACTGGAGTTTACTCCTTACGAACGATTATAAAATATAATACTAATCTATATAGTAAACTAGCTGACCAGACAGACTTCGTTCTGTCGAAACTTTTTTATTTTTATTTTGAGATGTAAGCTATCGTATCTTTCAAGTTGGATCAAACTGCACATGATGTGCAAACTTGATTAAAATCGGTTAAGTAGTTTAGGAGTCCATCGCGGACAAACAACGTGACACGTAATTTATATATATTAAGATAAATGAGCGCATATTTTATATTACTGAAATTATGCTTGTTACGTTTATTTATATTAATTATTTAATTTAACATGACGTTATCGTCAAATCAGAAAAACCACAGTATAAATATCTCCTTATACTGTGGTAAAACGCCGAATCTAGATCTAGATATATTCGGTAGTTTGCGATCGTCAAATCAGTCGCAATCTAGATTCTTTGTTATGAATTACAAACCTAACGCATAACGTAACGAAGAAAGTTTCATTTTACTCCCCATAAAGTTTTATATCCAGGGATTTTATATGAAAATCGATTCTAAAGGAATTAAACTCCAAAAGAAACGCTCGCACACTCAAAATTATCTGACCCAAATTATTCCCCTACACCAGGATTATCCCTTTAAGTCCCGATCGGGAATCGAACCCGGGACCCTTTACAGGCAGGATCACTACTCGCCACTTACTAGTCGAGAGGGTCTGTCAATATTAAAATTACACTTAGATAATTCACGTTTTGATCACAAGAAACTGAGGTTCAGTCATAAAATTTTCAACCATTATTTTAACGCTCCATTACACTCGCGAGGAGTTTCCGTCTACTTACTTATTGAGGAGGAAGGTCTTATACAGATTAGTTCCTCGAAAGCTCTGCCATTATCGTGTATAATACCCGAACTTCTCGTTGTATTCCGGTATGAACGGTTATTTATTAATCATTTAATTTACAACGTAATATATTCCAAAAAAAAAGTCCCTTTGAAAGAATTTGGATAGTTTCATTCTCAGTATACTCGTATAATGTCAGTAAACATATCTATCTATGGTTAATTTGTATTTGGCTACTTGCCGACCTCCCTATTTCCATATATATATCCTATAATTTGGCTTTGGCCAGTGGGTATCTATCTATCTCTGTTAACTCACTGCGTGGTACAAATATTTCTCCGCGATTGTTGACAACGCCTAGAGTATACGAGGGGTTAGTCATTAGTAGTCCTGCTTATAATTAATGCCCAATGGCTTTCCTTGCAAAAGTATTAGCCATTTCTCAGATAGTTTTCTTCGTCACTAAGGCTCGTATCGTTCGATCACTTATAAAATAACTTTTATCGTTATTTATTCGATCACTTATAGTTATAGTACCTTAGTGACGAAGAAAAATATCTGAGAAATGGCTAATACTTTTGATTTTACGATAACGTCATGTTAAATTAAATAATTAATATAAATAAACGTATAATAAATAATAAATAAATAAATAACGCTTCACACTCATAGCCCCACACTAGGATTCCCTGTGTCGTGGGTGCCATGGACAACACACAACATAGACAAGGACATTCACACCCAGACCGAGAACAGAAATTCAAACTCATCATTCAAATTTCCGCCTCGCTGGGAATCGAACCCAGGACCCTCGGTGCGGCGATCCGGCATGGTAACCATTGCGCCACACGGGTCGTCATAAATATAAGTATCAAGCATACTTTCAGTAATATAAAATATGCGTTCATTTACTGTATATTTTATAATCGTTCGTAAAGAGTAAACTCCAGTATAAAATAAATTTTATAAGTGATCGAAGCTTTTATATCTGACTTATTTTGGCGTTTCAAACCTAACCTTAAGATCGCCGAGATATTGTGGTTGATTCATTAATGCATGCTTAACTGTCATTCTCAAATATTCTATCTTTCCACATATCACTAGTCAGTTGTCTAAAAATATAATCATCTATACTATAATAAAACTCAAAGGGCAAATTTACTGTACATTGAATATTTTTTTTAAATTTTGATTAGAGGGTACTTCATTAACGTGTTAGAGCACAAAAATATTTTTTTTAGAATTATTGTCTGTCTGTCTGTCTGTCTGTCCGGGCATCACATGAAAACCCTTGAACGGATTTTGATGAAAATTGGTAAAGTTGTTACTAATACTCCGGGTCATATTTTAGGATACTTTTTATCCCGGAAAATTAAAAGGTTTCCCCACAAACATCATCCTGTTTCCCGAAACAGGATGAAAGTTTGTATGGAATATTTTTAAAACATCAACCGATTTGCTTCAAATTTGCATCAAATGTTCCTTGCTTAAATTTATGGAACACGTATTTTTCAGTTTTTCAGAATTTTGCAAAAAAAAATACAAATTAATGTGAATATTGCATATTTTTCAAAACCCGCTCCTGGAGGAATCCTTTGTGATTTTATCGTGGGTTTCAGTATATAAATTACTAAATATAAGTACTTCAATATAAATTCACCGTTTTTGAAATTTCCTTCTGCAAGAGGTACAAATAAGGTAAAACATAATTTCCGTATGCGAAGCTGCGGGCAACAGCTAGTTTCAAATATATCTCAGTCTGTTTGTAATTTGGAGACAGACGATGGGAACAGACACATCACACGAAACTTTTAACTTCAAAGCAAATAAAGTGTCTTTGAAATTAAATGGGTTATATTCATCAAATCCATTAGTGTACTAACTAACGTAGTTCAACTTACAATGGTCCGCTGTCTTTGATGTCGGAAGAAAGCTGTAGCTCGAGCACGAATATTTGCGAGAAAGTATTCGTATGGTTAACGTAAGCAATTTGTATGGCATTTTTTCAAAAGCGCCCCTATCGTGCGTAAATGGTACTAAAATGCTTACAAATTTGACAAATTGCTTACGATACTATTAATACTTATACTACGAAATACCATACGAATACTTTCTCGCAAATATTCGTGCTCGAGCTACTGTTATGTCTAGACCTGCGTGACTGCGTCACTTGGAAATGTTTGTCAGATACAAAATAATATTAGTGAAATGAAATGAGTATAATGCAGGTGGTGTTATCCTAATATATAAAATTCTCGTGTCACGGTGTTAGAAGTTGAACTCCTCCGAAACGGCTCGACCGATTTTCGTGAATCTTAGCGTGCATATCGGCTAGGGTGGAGAATCGGACAACATCTATTTTTCATCCCCCTAAATGATAAGGGTTGTCTATCCCTAATTTTTTTTTTTACTTTTGACTTAACGAAGTTTGTCCGGGCAGCTAGTAACTTTATAATATACAATTACCTACTCTTAACCTTTCGCGAAAAGTTCTTACAATTTTGGAAACGACTGTCCTTCGTTGCCATTCGTTGGTTTTTAATTTTTTATATCTCTTATGAACTTAAAAGGTCAAGTTAAAGCTTTTTAGCAAGCAAGCAAGCGCTTTTGAGTTTGGATCTAAACACGCGGTAGCGTGTAAGCCAATTTTCTAGCTAACAGAATTGGCGAGCAGCACCGTGTGTAATATTACACGAACCATTTGGAGCCACTTTTGACCACCTCATAACTCAAAAACTATTCAACATAAACCTGTCAAATTTGGCTCATTTATTAAGACTTGCGAAATATATACGTCTTCCAAATTTCATAAACACATCTCAAACGGTTATTTAGATATTAACGTCCAAAAATCGAGAAATTTAACACTGACTGATCTATAGATCAAAACTATATCCAACTTCCAGGTGACCTAGAAAGTTAAAATTTGGCATGCAGATAGGTAGTCGGGTGAATACAAAGGAATAAATCTGAAAGTAGTAAATTTTTATCATTTTATGATAATTTTTCAAAAAAATGATTCTATTAGGAACACTTACTTATAATGCCTGAAATTTATGAACAGCAATCAAAATTGATGACAGGTGGTCATTATGTGGAATATATATAAGGAGTGGAATACCACCCTTAATTTTTTTTTAATCGAAACATATCAGTTTTAGTACTTTCTGAAGCTTCTAACGGGGGGAAGATGTTCAGTGTACGTACGTATTATTTACGTACAGATTAGTGAGACGTCAGTAGCCGTTATTTCCAGTGTATTGCATTGTTTCATTTTTAATGTGTGAAAAATTATTCTTCTCTTATCTTGTATGGCATGTACACCACTAAATTTTGTATTATTTCCGAAATTATACCAGTGTAAAGTGATTCGAAGTATTGTTTCCAAATATATTATGGCACGTTATCTCATCGAACACAAACTACTTATAACTAATAAGAGTATATTCGACTATCGTATTTATTATTATTATTACTACTATCGTATCGTATCGTATTTATTATTATTATAACAGACTGGGATTTAGTATTAATTATTATTTCAATATTTAGCGTACATGAATAGTAGAAGATCATTACTTATAAATAATGAAGTAATAGGTATTTTGGACCACGATGCACTAACTACGGATTTAGTTGAAGGGCACTATTACAGTTCATGTATAAGGTAACAAAATTAATCAGTAACGTTATGAATAAGTACCTACTAATAATTTCTATACAAAAAGTAATGATATCCCATCAAAAACATGAATGTAAAGTAAAAGCCAATTTTTAAAAAAAGAATTGAGATCTAAATGGGTGCCAAGTTCTGTGTAGAAAAGCCTAAAATTTTAGTCACAAGAACATGTAATTCAAGCTTTACATTTGAATTGGCTAGTTTTCATTACTGCAACCAACAAACCAAATTTTAGAAAAGTAACATAGGTCATCAACCTAACAGACTTAACAAAGATAATTATACAAATATAATATTATGGCCTACATAGGTACGTGAAAACTAACCAAGTCAAATGTAAAGCTTGAATTACATGTTCTTGTGACTAAAATTTTAGGCTTTTCTACACAGAACTTGGCACCCATTTAGATCTCAATTCTTTTTTAAAAAATTGGCTTTTACTTTACATTCATGTTTTTGATGGGATAATGTTATCAATACCTATTTCGATCCAATTACACGGCGAAAGCTACATACTAACTAAATGATAAAACATAAGTAACATAACAATCGTATGATGCTCTCGTATAGAACAAAGTTATAATGATGCCTTGCATTTCCACTAACTTCGTATGACTGATGTGTTCGGGCCGTTCCTATTCTATGTTAATGTGTGACAGAGTCGTAACGAAAGTGTGACTCAAACACAAAATAACCGACTTCAAAATTAGGGGTAACTCAAAAACTACTCGTCAGATCTCGCTCAAAACATAATTGGGACCACATGTCAAGCAAATTCAAATTCAAATTTCAATTAAAAAAAGAATCATCAAAATCAGTTCACCCAGTCGAAAGTTCTGAGGTAACAAACATAAAAAAAATTGGGGAATTGTTTTCAACTTTTTTGAAGTCTGTTAAAAGTCAGGCGATCCGGCGGCGCAATAATAATTATACAAATCTCGACACACATACCATATTCATCGAATGTAATTTGAATATTGATGAATGGATGAACTGTGATTGCTATCTTCTCGAATTATTTATGACACTTATGACAAACATATTTAAAATAAATATTACTGGTGGGACTTTCACGATTACGAGTGCATATATCTGATACATATGTAGGTATATCTTTATGATTTCATATGACATGTGAACCTAGTGTGTGTGAGTCTACTTCGAAAAACAGACGAGTCCTATCTGCTAGTCCGTAAGTACGTATAGTTCTGATGTAATAAGGTTTTTTTATAAAGTACCTTCGAGATTAAGCTGGCTGATGCAGAGTCTAAAAGCTTAAAAATACGACTCCACTCCACAAACAGAAATAATTATGGGATTGGGCATCAATGGATCTCCACCATTGATACATTTAAAAATCACAATAAATACTATTTCACTACCTGGATTCTCTGTTACACGTATTATTTGCAAATAAACTTCGCCGAGTCCTAATTAAATATTGAAGATGAAGTCAAAGTCAGACTCAAGTTTCGTGAAGTGGCTCTTAATTTTATTACGGCTGTTTTCATGCTCTGACTTGGCTGTTATAATGTCATATTTTACATTTTGATGGTTATTAAAGCTTTTAGTAAAAATTTTGTTTGTTGCTCTTTTTCTTTGTCGATTCAGAAAAAGTTATAATCATATAAAAAACTTCTCAGAGCGCATGGGTGACTACAAATGGGAACAAAACCCAGCATTTACAGAATATAAAATATAAATCCTCCCTACTTCCAATATCTCTCGGTTCTTATTCTCGATACCAGCTCCCATCGCACGTAACGATATTATGTCAGAAATATCAAATAAGTAATATTAGTATTGGAGCATTTATCTAAGTAACTGACGAAAATTGGAAAATGAGTTTTTGAAGTCTCTTTTTTTGCTTCATAAAATTACCGAGGCTGTGCGGAAATCTTGGCAATTCCAGAATCGTGTTTGATTTCTCTCGTAATAAAGTTAGGGAGTTAAAATTAGAAAACAATCCATTTTCGAATACATTATTAGAATCATCGGAAGAATTCACGTTAACATTAGTAGTTTATTATTATTTTTATTGCTTAGCATTGGTATTTGATTTATGTATGAGGTTTACGGCAAAAAGTCATTATTTTCCTTCAAAATCTTTTTTTTAGTTTATAACACAGTTTTTTTTTTAACTATGTAAGTTCGTGTTATTGAACCAATCGTAGTGATAAACAAATCACCAGAGATTACTACAGTAATCACTTCCTATGCAACGCTTCTTTCTCAGATTTTTTTATCGCAACAAACGATAAATCAACAGGAACTACACCTCCTTCCATAGACAAAGGCATCGACGCGTTGCCGACCTCTACACTCCATGCAAGAGCGAATCCTGAACTGGCATCAACCAAAACAAGACAAAAAAAATTCGGAGATGTATATCAGATGCATAGATTTATTGTCAACGTTTACCTACTTTACAAACGGCAAAATGCGCTGAGATTTCACTTTCATTTGCATTTTGCGTCACTAAAGATGACTTTTTAATTACGCAAAAACCGATAACGTCTTTAGAGGCAAACTTTCACATTGTTAAATTGTTGATTGACTCGTGAGTCGTGACTCATGAGGGGTTGCCGAGTGCCGACGGATGGTCGAATTGTACGCGAAAGCGGTAAGGCTGGTTTTGGGAGTTTCTGTCTACCAAAAAGGATGACGTAAAGATAAATGGACAGAAATAACTGAGGTCGTAATGGAGAAATGAGATGGGAGGGCTCTTGCGTTGTGAGCGAATACTTACGTCACCTTTTGAATAATCGCTCACATAAACCCCTGTAAGGACAGATTGTTTCTCGGTAAGGTAATATGGCTCGAAAATGACAGTTGCGTGGCTTAATAAGCAGTGATAGTCTAGTGGGATGGGATACAATATACAATATAATTGGTTGAAAGTGATATAAAGTACCAGTGAGTTGTTTTTGAATCCTGCACGCATCTCTAATTTCTCAAATGCATATTCAATTTCTAAGGTATATTTGATAATAGTAATTTTGATTTATTTATTGTATTTTCTTATTGTATTTTCTTAAAGCTGTAGGTATTTACAAAATAAATTAAGAGGATGATTAAATCAATCTTATACATAGAATTGAAAGGATATATTTAAGTTCAAGCACAATACAAGTCTACCAAGAAAGAAGAGAAAGAAAGAAAGAACTGGTGCTCAGGCCCCAGCCCAGCTGAAATAAAACTTCTCTTTATGTATATTGTCATAAGTATCATAAAATGTTGATTCGTAACAAAGTTGTCGTCTATATAAACGCACCCTGCACGCGGATAATCCACTTCGTTCTGCTATCAACTTATTTATTTACAACTTTCCCCTCTATAATAAATCATGAAGGCTATCTAAAATTAAATACATTGCGGCGCCACAAAGCTTGCAACTTACGACTCTAATCTACTGTGCAATAAAAGTAAGAAATGTATAGCAACCCTGTGATAATGTTGGTGTACTGATTTGCATTCCCTTCTTAATAATATTAATACCTGTAATTCCCTAACCTTCCCAGTTTACGACACAAGTGTATGACACCCTCTTATCAACGGGGTGTATAATAATTATTATGATACTGCCGTCCCTTTCCTGTTATAATCCCACATCTGGTATTTTGATTTTTTAACCCTTCGTATTTAGAATAATGTTATATAATTAAAAGTTTTATTATTTAAAAAAAATCTTTCCAATAGTTCGTGATTTTTACATGCCCGTCAGCTAACATCCTCCTTACATTAGATTACATCTTCTCATTGCAGATATTACATGTACTTATGTATTTCAAAAATGTTAAAATCAAGTGTAACGAGTTTAGTTTATTTTGAAAGCCGTATTCATTACAGCTTCTGACTACTTCGTTACAATAAAATATAGTCAATTACTCAAAGTGTAAAACGTTACATTGCGGGATTTTAAGTGTAAATTATTGTAAACCTCAATAAACCGTTCGCTGTTCTGTAATCGCCGGTACTTTCAACACGAGGAGTTTTGTGACTCGTTAATCTCGTTATCAATAATTATTTCCTTTGACATTTCACAGCTGTGTAATTACTGAATTAAGCAACATCTGCGGAAACATTCATATCAAAAGAGAGTTATTTAACATACAGCATTATCTCATAATCACAAATTATCTTTGGTGTAATGGGGTCTTTTGATGCAAGAGAACTTCTTTAGGAGCACCTTTTGATGTGTAATTGTGTATGGCAATCCATCCATTCATACATCCATCCATACATGTTACCACTATTTACCATGCCTGACCTCCGTTCGAAGAGTAGTGGGTTCGATATCTTGCGAGGCAAAAATTTTAATTATGAGTTTGAATTTCTTTTCTCGGCCTGGGTGTGTGTGTTCTTTCTTGTCTTTGTGTGTTGTCCATGGCACCCCCGATATTATTTATTTATTATGTTATTATTTATCTTATTTATTATCTTTAAGTCCATGCGAAGTGCCCTTGGTCCTGATCAAGCATGATGCCACGCCGTCAGGTCAGGTCCAAAGGGCTGCGTATCATCGAGCGTTGTACAAGGTGCTCTCGTGTGACGTTCAGTAGGTATGTTTATGTGTATCCATCCTGTTTTTGAGTTTAAATAGTAATATGGAATGCGCAGATTCGAAGGTAATTTTGTTTCTTTATCAAGCGAGTTTATTACTTCCTGTTTGTTAGACCTAGCGTGCTGCGTGGCTATGTCTTAAGTGACAGATGTCCATGCCTCCATGTGCAAGAGTGACCAGCTACTAGAAAACGGCTATTATTGGAATAAGGTAGAAAAGGACTGCTATTTATAATTATTTCGTATTAGGTATATAAATTAATAATGCCTATCCCTATGGTACAGTTTATTTACATAAGGCTGCGTATAATATGAGAATCCTTTTATTTATTTAATCTGAGATGAGAGTATAAAGTAATCGGTGGAAACATTTTTGCTATTGTCAATTTTATATTTCCATTTTGGACCAATATCCCTGATATTTTCCAATTGTTTAAATACTTCAGTAGAATTTAATTTAACTTACCAGCTTGATAATAAGCAGATCACGTACTTCGATTATACTCGTAGTCGAACGGACAATTCAAAATGGCGTTTAGGAAAACCTTTATATAGCTTAGCATTACACGAAATGAACGGAATCTGCTACGAATATGAAAACAAGTAACAGATCAATTTATTCTTTTAAGTTATGAAAGCCTGGAACATAGTTTAGTACCTAGTTAGTTCTGAAAATAAAGTTAGGTTTTTAGTAATAATTATATATATTGGACTAACCGAATAACCTAACCTAACATAATTATTCGGTATCAGAAATTATTATTCTTTATTTTCCTTTATTTTACTTTAAAAAGCAGGTCATAATGCACTTTACAAACGTTGATTTTTAAAGGTGTCGATCTCAGGTTCGATCTCTGCATGTGATTTGTAACACATATTTTAATTTCATTTATTTTTCATGTGAAAATGTCAAAATAAAATTAAAAAATATACAAATTGAATTAATAAAATACGAATCGAGAGTACCCGTTGCATTTAAAATGTTTTATGATGTATGTTGTCGTACATATGTTACTTATTACAACAGGATTGATAGAAACGAACGATGTATAATCATTATAATTATTGAGTTAACAGTATTTTGAATACATTCCCAATTATTACCAAGTTTTTAACGGTCCCAATTAATAAAGTCTCGACAAGTCGAGTTTGAACTCGGTGCTCCCAAAATAACGTTTCGTTCGCATTGTTTCGATTTCGCAAACCGATTGTACGCTGCGCAAGTGTGCAATATGCAAAGTGTGCATCCTCACACACTCAGAGTTCACGTCTCCAATCACTAGCAAAGTAGCAACCAGGCTCTTAATGTCATGGCCGTTTTGTTTGCCACTCGCGTTTTATCAAAATTATACGAATGCAACTATAAAATAAAATTAACTGAAGTTGGAATAGCAAAATATTCATAAATACCACTGAGAAGTATAAATAGAGAGACAACGCGTCGGTGATGCCTTCATTGTCGCTGCTATTTATTTATTTATTTATTTATTCTTTATTGCATTCACCTTACACTAGGAGATACAAAGGGCGAACTTAATGCCTATTGGCATTCTCTACCAGCCAACCCAGTGTGACGGAGAGAAATGCGAGGTAGGCGTAAATACATAATTAAAAATTATCAATTCATGGGCGATTGTCATTTGTCACTTACCATCAGTAGCTCAAGCACGAATATTTGCGAGAAAGTATTCGTATGGTTAACGTAAGCAATTTGTATGGCATTTTAGTACCATTTACGCACGATAGGGGCGCTTTTGAAAAAATGCCATACAAATTGCTTACGTTAACCATACGAATACTTTCTCGCAAATATTCGTGCTGGAGCTACAGGTGAATAATCAGTTCGTTTATCGGCTACTTACATAAGTTTTTTTATGGTGTCGATAAAATATTTTTATTTTATTTTATTATAATGGCACTGAACTGTTCTTTTATATAATTAGATATGAATTATGAAAAGACATACCTACTGCCTAAAAAAACGAATGTATAGATACGAGGACCAAAAAAATGTTCAAAACATGCGAATTGATAAAATTTGATTTACAAAAATATAATTTATGATTAGGTATGGTCTAATTTCGACCAGGCGAACTCTAGTTATTATAAATTACCATCAAGAACCAGGTGTATAAACAGATAGAAACAGCAACTATGTTCTCATATAAATCATATGTTATCATGTTAGTCATAAAGCATAATGTCATAATAAATAATAGATACAATAAATTAACGGGGTATCCTCGTGACTACTAAGTTGCTTCGTAAATGGGGAGATGGTCAATATATTAGTTAAGATTGCCCAAAACCGAAATAAATTTGGAGAGCTTTGAATGGTTTATGCTGTAGGTATGTGCTATTTAAGTATAGACAAGGTACTATTCTGTGGTATTATAGATGGAGTAGGATTGCCAGCTAGCAAGACTGAAATATCTGGACAAAACTTCAAAAAGTCGGGATTTGTCGGGACATTTTGTATTTTGTCGGGCATTGTACTTGTATTTTGTCGGGCCTTGTCTAGAACATCATGTAAAATGTCGGGACAATCCAGACGAATCCCGACCATCTGGCAACCCTAAGAAGGAGTCACATTATTTTCTAAACTTAAAAATATAGAGAAAAGGAATCATCGGAGTCACATTATCAACTTCAACTGCGCAGTTCAGTATTTTCACAGAGTAGGTATCCTATCTATGGTAACATATCCTATTTATTCATCTATTCTAACAAAGGATTTTATTGCTCCCACAGGAACTACGTAGAATTGTAATTTTAAATTGAATGCGAGGTCGACAATGTTTCCTCCTTATAAAAACCGTACTCATGTTTCAGTGCAATTAAAATAGTTCATTCTACTGACTTTTCCGTTATAATGCGACAGTTATTTCAATATGAGCAATCAATTTTCAGCCTTATGTTTTTAGTTATAAGAACTACTTGAAAGTTCATCAAACGACACGTCTCCGGTGCCTTTAAGGAATCGTGTCCCGTCTCAGAGCACGCTTGCATGTAACGCGATATCCATACCATCAACGCTGCAACGGTCACTGTACGATACGACACTGTTATTGCTCGAATAACGTCATTTACATTGCTCCTTTTGATCACAAAAGCAAGAAAACTTGATCAGAAAGCCGCAATGTATTTATAACAATGTTTGTTTATTAAATAATAATAGTTCTAAGTGTCGAACGGATAACTAGACAATATAGAACATTTCTCAGACCGCCAGCGTTTAGTTAGATCTAGTTACTAGAAAAGTATTCTGTAAATAATTTTCATTTATGAGCAATTGTATTGCGTAACACTTGTTTTTGTCCGTGGAATAGACATGCGGAGGGATTATGATTCTAGTCTGTATAATCTGTAGAGCTTCTAAACTTCACACCATCATCATAGTTTGACAATTAATAAGGTATCGTTAGAAGTGCTTTGATTGTCCTCTGGTTATAATTATAGCCTGTAGGGTATGTAACGAGTAAGGACATATCTGTCCTTTACATTGTATTCTATTACTATTATTATGATTTCGCCCATTGCATTACTGTATTGTCTAAAATTTAGTGCAGTAAACACCTTAGTATTTATTAGCCGGCAAAGTCATCAAGTGCCAATTGTCAGACTACGCAGGTTTTCTCGCGATAACTTTGCTTACTGAAAAAACTGATAATTACTTTCTAAAATGATAACTTGAAAATCTTGAAATATAAGAAGAGCATAGGAAATAGAGAATTCGCTATGAGTTGTCCCGTGGGAGACTAACAATCAAATGTTATGTATGTATCAGAATTAAGCTTTAGTTACGAATCACTATCTTCACCGCTTAGTATGCACTATACCTAATAATACCTACCTAGTACAAACATACTTGCTATTATTAAAATTTACGTGAAAGTAATTTTAATACTATATTCCTATTTCTGCTGTGATGTTGTCAGGTGATTAATTGATGTTTACATTAAAGGCAATTTAGTGTTCAAAAACGTTTTGGCAGCCATATGTAATTTATCGAATGACCATAAATGCATTGCCAATTATGCTAAATACTTTACTGAGGGGCAGCAGCATTTAATCTGGTGAGTACCTACTTTCGTTATCAGAATTCTTATACAACATGACCTGAATTTTATTTTATTGGTGTGGATGCTCGAAGGACCGATTTTATTGGAAAAATAAGATTCCTACGAGTGGCGATGTGGTAAAAGGTATTTGGATGAAGAAGTACGGTATGAATTCTGAGGGTTTAGAAGGGATATGTCAGCTCAGCAAACGATTCCAGCAGTACTCATGGCTCATCATAAAATTGAATTATAATGTATAAATGAATGAATTATTTTGGATAGTGTTAATTTCTTCAATATAGTTTAAATCTCTTTTTGGGACGCACAAAGTATTATTATTACACTTATACAAAGTATTTATATTTTTTATGACGTTAAATACGTCTACGTCTAAGTAAATACGTCTTATTATAGGTAAAGAACACCACCACTCCTGGACGTCAGTCACACCAGAAGAAACCGCAGGTTGAAAGCAAGCCCGTGGGACATTTGTCTTTTTCTGTATATTTAATATACTAGTACATTTATGCAAATGCATAAAATCAGATTAGTTATTTAGATATTTTCTTCTCAGAAAGTCATTATAATACTTTTATTGATACATTTTTGCTGAAGACGCTCACGATATTCCCGTCACGTCTCTGTCAAAACGAAACGAGATTACATCCAGTCGAGGTGACGTCGATAGATTCTGATTTTGGCGCGTGCAATCAAAAATCGACTGGCGCCTGTTACCGTCTGAGACTGACTGGATAATGTGCTGAGATCACAATAGGTAACTGAGAATACATTTATATTTATTTATAGTCTACACTAATTCTAACATACAGTGTTGTACCTAAGCAAGAAGGTCTAGTCGGTAGGGGAAGTGCGATGGAATGAGGTGAAAAGCAGATGAGAATGTGAGTAGAAACAAAACCAATAAGTTTATAAATCATTGAGATATAAAGAAAACTTCTTGCAGCATTTTTTTCGGGTTCCGTAGTCAAAACAGAACCCATCGTTTCGTCATGTAAGTCCGTGGTTGTATTGAACATGTTATTATGAAAAAATATTGGTAGTAGCATAATTACGACGAATTTAAAAGGAAAACTATCATGGGCTTGGTTACATGAAGTTAATTGGCAATAGTTGACTAACTTACGGAGCCCTACACTGAGCGTGGCCTGACACGCACTTGACCAGTATTTATTATTTGCGTAACACTGATATCCACATCCATTTTTTATTTGTAAAAAACAAATTTGGTCTAACTAGTGGTCAGTGGACAGTGGTGTTTAATTAAGAAAATAAAACTTCAAATAAACATAATTATGTTCAAAATATATTTGGCAGTTGGCACCCACGACACGGAATTATAGTGTAGCTATGAGTTTGTAGCGTACTTATTTGCGTTATTTATTTAATTGAAATGAGTGAATTTAAAGGGTAATTTCTAAAAAGTATCTGTAAAAGTCGTGTGTTTATAATCTTTTACCTTATTTTTCAGACATTTTCAGTAACTATCGTATTTTACAAAGCGTCATCGTCATATTCCTGTAGTAGCACGGTATTCCTCTCACGTGTGCCGTCCAAATGAACAAGATTACGTTCGCTGTAGGTGACGTCGATCGTTCCTGTTCTGATATTGTACCGATTGAACCGATGTTGCTATCATATGAACGATTGCGACGTGGTTGCTGACATAGCAGTAATATTGGATTTGATTTTATGTCATAAAAACATAAATGTGAAATGTGAGCAAAGTTCAAAAAAAAAGAATTGAGATCTAAATGGGTGCCAAATTACGTGTAGATAGAAAAGCCTAAAATTTTAGTCACGAACTTGTAATTCAAGCTCTACATCTGACCCGCACGGGTAGTAGAGTTAGACCCGTGCGTGGAGGTATGTATATTTCTATAAAAAAAAATATATCCAGATAGCCACACACCGTCAAGTTGACTGGATGCTGCATCAAGTCCGCTGCAAACTTGACAGGTAAACTTGATCATGTAGGTGGCCAGCTTAAATGTCGTTGTCGCGTAGTCCGATGAAGAAACGACAATCCGAGGAACTGATGTTACTACAGTTGTTTATGATCAGAACGGTAGTTTGTAGTATGTTTTGAATACGGGTATTTCGTAGTAAAGTACTGTATTTGTATACAAATAGGGCATTACAAAATATTCTCCGAGCTACTGGCCAAGTGGCCACATTCTGATGCAATACAGGCCGTATTAGGACTTCAACCTCAATGTATCTGTCCTTATAAATAAATCGCAGTAAAAGCAAATGTTAGGTTCGAGATAACCGACATAGCTTAACGACTGAGGTATGTTAGAACTGACACAAAAATTACTTAATGTGTTCAGTTTTAATCGACGTTTAAAAAAATTTCATGTTTTCTCCTTTACATTTTTTTTTACATTACTGCGTTTAGATAGACCTAATTTATTATACTTCAGCCTTGAGTAGCGATTACCAATTTATTTCACTACGCTTTAGGAAATAATGTCTCTAAGAATGTGTCCAATATTAGAACTTTGAACCTAGAAATCAAATAAATTTTTTTGTATTAATTTTACTTATAAGTTTAATCTATCATAAATAATTATTTGCAACGATTCTGAAGAGTTTTAAGTGTACCTGTGTAGTGTGTTATATGCCAAAAATATTTAAGGTACGTTTTTTGTGAAACAGTGCCCGCTACGAGTAATAGCATACTGCTTCTGGGAAGATAATGCTTCAAGCAAGCTTATGCTTCCGTTTGGAAAAGTTAGAACCAATGATGGAGAAGTAATAAGATAAGGTTATTATTAAACGATCGTATATTCCCAAATTTATAAAAAAATCCCAAGTGAGGTTGTGACCTTTGGTTGAAGTATGTTATTCATATTCAAAATCGAAAATTACTTTAATTAATAAAAAACCAAACTTTGGTCCACGAAACGAAGTACTTTTTCAAAGTAACGTTATATTATATAATGAATTGTCCCAAAACCGAACCTTGGATCCCTCAATTTACGATATTGGAGTTGGGAACACTAAATAGTAGGATTACGTTTCCGTTTATGGCGTATGAATGGGACCGGTTCGCTTCGAACCGTGTAGAAAGGGATAGGGGTCACTTTCCCACATGAATCAATGGTTTTTACACTGATACTGCTACTCTATAAGGGTCTTCGAGTTCGCTCCGTTTACTCGACATTGCAGGCTTCATTACGTATGACGGTTAAATTAATTGCCTTATAAGCAATTCTAAAAATTCGATATTTGAATTAGCGCGCGAACGGCACTTGTTTTAATGTTTTTGTAATTTACGTTTTGTAATTTACGTTTTCGCCATATTGGATGAATTAGTTTTTATATTACTTATTAAGGCGATATTATCCCAAGAAATGGTATTTTTGAAGGTGTTTTGTTCATAAATGGTACATAATACAATTCTAAAAAAAATATATGTTATTTTACAGTCTTTGTTCTTTCGTTCCCTCATACTTGATACACGATAGCAATTATTTCATTGGATAGAAATAAATCACAAAGTGGGGTCTAATCTGGCATAAAAATGGCGTTTTATTCGCGTTTTAATCGCTTCCAGATAATAAAAAATATACCACAGTATAGGTCCTATAGATACCAATATTTCTTTCTGATCATAATTTGAAATTTTGAAAAACTTCCCTTTCAATTTCTATTTTTTCCCTTTCCACGAGCAACGAAACGCCCGACGCGTTAATTTACTCAATTTTACTCTCGCGCCAGTCGCCTTCGAGGTAGGACCTGTGCTAATCGGCATCGCAGCCGCACGTTGTCGAATTTCCGACACTAATTTTAATTTCGAATTTGGCGCGCGCGCCTTCTGAACTTATATTACGTATTAGGTACTGTCCAAAGTATCCACACTGCTGTAATTTGAAATAATAAAATTTTTTCGTTTTTATACTTTAGTTACTATTATAGTATTTGGGTATTGGTATAAGTCAAGTGCTAATTACACAATTATTATCTAATACTATCCCAAGCCGGATGGGTGTCGTAAAAGGCGACTAAATTTGGCCCGCTGGTGGTAGGGCCCCTCGAGGGATTATATTGGTAATATTGATTTTAAATTTAATACCATTATTACTATTATTATTATTATTATTATTATTATTATTTCTCCATGGGGTTCGCATGGATAGCTACCACCCTTGAGCATGTGTCAGTCGCCAAACGACTCGTCGTGACGGCTGGGAGCTTGAGAGACAGTTTTCTTTTTTGAAGTTATACCTTATTTAGGCGCGTTATGAAATAAATGGAAAATTGTTTTGAAAAAATGATTATTGAAGTGAAAACTTCTTGAAGTCAAAAGTCAAAAAAGTCGAAAGTCAAAAATGTCAAAAAAGTCAAAAAAGTCAAAAGTCGAAATTCAAAAAAGTCAAAAAAGTCAAAAAAGTCAAAAGTCAAAAGTCAAAAAAGTCAAAAAAGTCAAGTCAAAAAAGTCAAAGTCAAAAAAGTCAAAAGTCAAAAAAGTCAAAAAAGTCAAAATTCAAACAAGTCAAAAGTCAAAAGTCAAAAGTCAAAAAAGTCAAGTCAAAAAAGTCAAAAAAGTCAAAGTCAAAAAAGTTAAAAAGTCAAAAAAGTCAAAATTCAAAAAAGTCAAAAGTCAAAAGTCAAAAGTCAAAAAAGTCAAAAGTCTAAAGTCAAAAAAGTCAAAAAAGTCAAAATTCAAAAAAGTCAAAAGTCAAAAGTCAAAAGTCATAAAAGTCAAGTCAAAAAAGTCAAAAAAGTCAAAAAAGTCAAAATTCAAAAAAGTCAAAAGTCAAAAAAGTCAAAAAAGTCAAGTCAAAAAAGTCAAAAAAGTCAAAAAAGTCAAAGTCAAAAAAGTCAAAAGTCAAAAAAGTCAAAAAAGTCAAAATTCAAAAAAGTCAAAAGTCAAAAGTCAAAAGTCAAAAGTCAAAAGTCAAAAAAGTCAAAAGTCAAAAGTCTAGTCAAAAAAGTCAAAAGTCAAAAAAGTCAAAAAAGTCAAAAGTCAAAAGTCAAAAGTCAAAAAAGTCATAAAAGTCAAGTCAAAAAAGTCAAAGTCAAAAAAGTCAAAATTCAAAAAAGTCAAAAGTCAAAAAAGTCAAAAGTCAAAAAAGTCAAAGTCAAAAGTCAAAAGTCAAAAAAGTCAAAATTCAAAAAAGTCAAAAGTCAAAAGTCAAAAGTCTAAAGTCAAAAAAGTAAAAAAAGTCAAAAAAGTCAAAAAAGTCAAAAGTCTAAAGTCAAAAAGGTCAAAATTCAAAAAAGTCAAAAGTCTAAAGTCAAAAAAGTCAAAAAAGTCAAAAGTCAAAAAAGTCAACAGTCAAAAAAGTCAAAAAAGCCAAAAAAGTCAAAAGTCAAAAGTCAAAAGTCAAAAAAGTCAAAAGTCTAAAGTCAAAAAAGTCAAAAAAGTCAAAATTCAAAAAAGTCAAAAGTCAAAAGTCAAAAGTCATAAAAGTCAAGTCAAAAAAGTCAAAAAAGTCAAAAAAGTCAAAATTCAAAAAAGTCAAAAGTCAAAAAAGTCAAAAAAGTCAAGTCAAAAAAGTCAAAAAAGTCAAAAAAGTCAAAGTCAAAAAAGTCAAAAGTCAAAAAAGTCAAAAAAGTCAAAATTCAAAAAAGTCAAAAGTCAAAAGTCAAAAGTCAAAAGTCAAAAGTCAAAAAAGTCAAAAGTCAAAAGTCTAGTCAAAAAAGTCAAAAGTCAAAAAAGTCAAAAAAGTCAAAAGTCAAAAGTCAAAAGTCAAAAAAGTCATAAAAGTCAAAAGTCAAAAGTCAAAAAAGTCAAAAAAGTCAAGTCAAAAAAGTCAAAGTCAAAAAAGTCAAAAGTCAAAAAAGTCAAAAAAGTCAAAATTCAAACAAGTCAAAAGTCAAAAGTCAAAAGTCAAAAAAGTCAAGTCAAAAAAGTCAAAAAAGTCAAAGTCAAAAAAGTTAAAAAGTCAAAAAAGTCAAAATTCAAAAAAAGTCAAAAGTCAAAAGTCAAAAGTCAAAAAAGTCAAAAGTCTAAAGTCAAAAAAGTCAAAAAAGTCAAAATTCAAAAAAGTCAAAAGTCAAAAGTCAAAAGTCATAAAAGTCAAGTCAAAAAAGTCAAAAAAGTCAAAAAAGTCAAAATTCAAAAAAGTCAAAAGTCAAAAAAGTCAAAAAAGTCAAGTCAAAAAAGTCAAAAAAGTCAAAAAAGTCAAAGTCAAAAAAGTCAAAAGTCAAAAAAGTCAAAAAAGTCAAAATTCAAAAAAGTCAAAAGTCAAAAGTCAAAAGTCAAAAGTCAAAAGTCAAAAAAGTCAAAAGTCAAAAGTCTAGTCAAAAAAGTCAAAAGTCAAAAAAGTCAAAAAAGTCAAAAGTCAAAAGTCAAAAGTCAAAAAAGTCATAAAAGTCAAGTCAAAAAAGTCAAAGTCAAAAAAGTCAAAATTCAAAAAAGTCAAAAGTCAAAAAAGTCAAAAGTCAAAAAAGTCAAAGTCAAAAAAGTCAAAAGTCAAAAGTCAAAAAAGTCAAAATTCAAAAAAGTCAAAAGTCAAAAGTCAAAAGTCTAAAGTCAAAAAAGTAAAAAAAGTCAAAAAAGTCAAAAAAGTCAAAAGTCTAAAGTCAAAAAGGTCAAAATTCAAAAAAGTCAAAAGTCAAAAGTCAAAAAAGTCAAAAAAGTCAAAAGTCAAAAAAGTCAACAGTCAAAAAAGTCAAAAAAGCCAAAAAAGTCAAAGTCAAAATTCAAAAAAGTCAAAAAAGTCAAAAGTCAAAAGTCAAAAGTCAAAAGTCAAAAGTCAAAAGTCAAAAGTCAAAAGTCAAAAGTCAAAAAAGTCAAAAAAGTCAAGTCAAAAAAGTAAAAAAAGTCAAGTCAAAAAAGTCAAAAAAGTCAAAAGTCAAAAAAGTCAAAAAAGTCAATAAAGTGAAAAAAGTAAGAAAAGTCAAAGTCAAAAAAGTCAAAAAAGTCAAAAAAGTCAAAAAAGTCAAAAGTCAACAGTCAAGTCAAAAACGTCAAAAAAAGTCAAAAAAGTCTAAAGTCTAAAGTCAAAAAAGGCAAAAAAGTCAAAAGTCAAAATTTGTGGAGTGGAGTGGAGTGGAGTGGAATAGTAAAACCTACAATTATCATCTTCCCGAAATTTTACATTCGTCTCATTATCTTGAAAACAAAATTTTTGAAGGTTTCACTTCTAAGTTCTAAAATGTGTGAATGGCACACATTTTAATTTTTTTGTTTTTATTATTTTTTACGTACCTTTAGGTATTTTATTTTAAATTATTCTTATACTTTTTATCATTCTCAACATACTTGTAAAATATCTTATCCAAAGGGTTTGAAGATTTTTGTACGGAACCTGGCATACCTACAAGTCCGCCATTTTGAAAAAAAAGCTCGTTTCGATTTTGAAGTTGGTTACTTTTTGTTAGTATTTAGATGATATTAGTCAATTTTGTATGTAAGTACCTACTTATTTGTAGGTGAACCGATTTTGATGATTCTTTTTTTGATAGAAAGCTGGTGCGTATCATGTGGTTCCACATAAATTTGAGGGAGATTTGACAAGTAGTTTTCGAGTTATTTTGAAGTTGGTTATTTTTTGTTAGTATTTAGATGATATTAGTCAATTTTGTATGTAAGTACCTACTTATTTGTTATCCACTCACCTTTAGTCTCCACTGGACAGTTTCGTTTCATAAAATTTCAAGTCAGTCTGCACTCACCTCTAGTCTCCACTGGACAGTTTCGTTTCATAAAATTTCAAGTCAGTCTCCACTCAACTCTAGTCTCCACTGGACAGTTTCGTTTCATAAAATTTCAAGTCAGTCTCCACTCACCTCTAGTCTCCACTGGACAGTTTCGTTTCATAAAATTTCAAGTCAGTCTCCACTCACCTCTAGTCTCCACTGGACAGTTTCGTATCATAAAATTTCAAGTCAGTCTCCACTCACCTCTAGTCTCCACTGGACAGTTTCGTATCATAAAATTTCAAGTCAGTCTCCACTCACCTCTAGTCTCCACTGGCCAGTCTCGTATCATAAAATTTCAAGTCAGTCTCCACTCACCTCTAGTCTCCACTGGACAGTTTCGTATCATAAAATTTCAAGTCAGTCTCCACTCACCTCTAGTCTCCACTGGACAGTTTCGTATCATAAAATTTCAAGTCAGTCTCCACTCACCTCTAGTCTCCATTGGACAGTTTCGTATCATAAAATTTCAAGTCAGTCTCCACTCACCTCTAGTCTCCACTGGATAAGCTAAAATTATCATTACTCTTATTTTATTACACCTAAAATTCCAATGAATAAATCAAAATAAAGTATACTTACACCCCAACTCAGAGCAGTTACTAATAATAATAATAATAATAATAATAATAAGCCCCCTAAAGTCCAACCGTACGTCCGAATCGACCACCTGATTCACGTGGGGGGCGGACACGTGATATAAAATTACTGGCACGGCTAACACGGCACTGGTGACCCATTCAACATGGAGACACGTTCGAAAAGTAAACGTTTAGGGCCGCTTCCCGGGGGTGATCGCCGGGGCACACCTGGAGCTGACGCTGGGTGTTTCAGCATGCGAACCGTCAGCGGAGAGGAGTTGAATAGGCGGGCTCCCTCCGGGTATCCCGAATATACTACAGCCAACACTACCGATAGCCATAGTACTACAAATTCATCCATGTCAATAGAAGAACCCTATAGTCCATCCACAACCTCATACATACCATCACCGGTGTCTTTCGCGGACGATATGTCACGCGAAGCACCAACCCCAACTTTAAGTGTTGCGCAGGAGGTGAATACCTTTTTACCTGCGTCCACTAAAGCTGGGAAACCAAGAATGCGCATGAGATGGAGTAAAGAAGTGAACTTATTTATCATGCGCACTTATTACCACATAACGAAATTAGAAACAGACATGACCATGTATAGAAAACAGCTGTATGAACTTTTCTTACAACAATATCCCGAAATTAAAGTTACAGAACAGCGAATATCAGACCAAAGGAGAACGATAATACGGAATAAATTACTGCCCATTAGTACATTAAATGAAATTAAAGAAGAAGTAAGAATAAAGTTACAGGAAAACACAGAGTCCGTCGAAAATTTACCCACCATCGCCACAACCTCTCAGCCAAATGCTCAGATCACACAATCACACAACACTAACATGCAATTGGAACCACAAACACGTACACAGTTATACACCGAAACATCACACACAGCCACCCAAATAACACATCAGTTTACCCAAACTGAGTGTGAAACAGTAATAGTAGAAAATGACATAGAAATTTTCGGAGAAACAAACCCTCTAATTGAAACACAAGTCCAAAGACTACATGATAGGTTAAAATCAACATTAATACAATACTCTGGAATGGACCCTACTATGCGTCCAAAATTGCCCAAATTAAAATATAGCTACAAGTTATCACAGTTAACAAATGTATTTAATAATGACATTTTGCCACAATATATTTCAAATGATACAAAACTTATAGATATACATACACTTATATATTGCACAGGTGCTGTTATATCAGCAGAACTAAATTACAAAATTATTGAATTTGCAAATAACGTTGAACAAAGACATAATAATAAGCCTCCATGGCAACAAAGACTAGAAAAAGATATAGAAAAACTTCGAGCAGATTGTGGTAGACTTACTCAGTATATAAATAATATCAGAACAAAGAAAGTAGTTAAAAAAGTCCAGGAAATATTTAAGAGAAAAATCACCCACACCAGACACGAAAGCAACAATAGTACACCTCAGGAATTTTTAGACACTCTGAAACAAAAACTAGCACTAAAGGTACACAGGCTAAGAAGGTACAAGAAAGCACAGCAGCGGAAAAATGACAATATTCTATTTAGTAAAAATGAAAAAGTATTCTATAGAAACTTACAAAAAAAGACAGATAACACTACAACAGATAATTTAAAGATACCACCGAAAACACAACTAGAAGACTTTTGGGCTAAAATATGGGAAGAGAATGCACAACATAACGATAGGGCGAAGTGGATAACGCAGGAAGAAAGCAGGTGGAACACAATACCAGAAATGGATTTTGTTGAGATTACAGAGACAGATATTACAAATATTACAACTACATTACATAATTGGAAAGCACCTGGCATCGACAAAATACATAATTATTGGTATAAAAAGTTAAGTTCATTACATAAATCTATTGCAAAAAATTTAACAGACATCATATTAGGAAAACAGAATATACCAGAATTCATCGCGACAGGAATAACTTACATGCTACCCAAAACCACACACACACAAGAACCATCTAAGTATAGGCCAATCACTTGTCTACCCACAATATACAAGATTCTCACGTCAGCAATAGCCAGAAAAATTAATACACATATCGAACATAATCATATTATGGCCGAAGAGCAGAAAGGGTGTAGGCGAGGCCACATGGGGTGCAAAGAACAGTTAATCATAGATTCCACTATCCATAAACACGCCACCACAAAAAATAGAAACTTGCATTGTACATATATAGATTATCAAAAAGCTTTTGATAGTGTCCCACATTCCTGGTTATTACATGTATTACATATTTATAAAATTAATCCAAACATAATTAGTTTTATGCGTGACATAAAGAATCTTTGGAAAACTACACTACAATTAAATTATAGAAATAGTACAGTAAGAACTCGACAAATAGTAATTAGGAAAGGAATCTATCAAGGAGATTCCTTTAGTCCCCTATGGTTTTGCCTCGCACTAAACCCTCTATCAAACCTATTGCATAGTTGTTGTGCCGGATATACTCTTAAATCAACGACTGGTAAAGCAACCATCTCACATCTTATTTACATGGACGACATAAAACTTTACTCACAAACCCAGAAACAAATGAACCAACTAATGAACGCAACATCAGAATTTAGCAAGGATATAAATATGGAGTTTGGACTGGATAAGTGTAAGACATTGCATATAATAAAAGGTAATATCCGGCCTGGAGACCACGAAATAGACCAAAATTGTACAATACGAGCAATGGAACCATCTGATGTATATAAATATTTAGGATATAATCAGTTAAAAGGATTGAACCATACACAAATCAAACAGACACTTACCGTAGAATATAAAAAAAGAATAAACGCTGTATGCAATACGCAACTGTCGGGAAAAAACACAATAAAAGCTTTGAACACCTACGCTATACCAATACTAACATATTCATTTGGAGTAGTAAAATGGTCAAAAACAGACATAGAACATATTGAACGAACCACACGCACTACACTTACCAAATATAACTATTTACACCCAAAATCTGCCGTTGAAAGAATTACCATCAAAAGAGATAAGGGGGGAAGAGGCTTAATAGATGTTCACCATCTTTGGGAGAAACAAATTGATAGTCTGAAATCATTTTTTCACACTAAATCCCTAACTAGTAATATCCACAAAGCTATATCACAAAACGACAATAATCTTACTCCTTTAAACCTCAGCGAAGAGCGACCTATACGTACTGACACTGACAATAGAGACCCCCAATCATATAAAATAGATACCTGGAAAAAGAAAACTCTTCATGGACGCCACCCACATGATCTTTATCAATCGCATATAGACTCAGTAGCTTCTAACAAATGGTTAAAAATAGGCAGCTTGTTTCCTGAGACAGAAGGGTTTATAACAGCCATTCAGGATCAGGTGATAAACACTAAAAATTACAGGAAATTTATCATTAAAGACCCATCCATTACAAGTGATAAATGTCGCAAATGTCACACCCAACCAGAAACTGTACAACATATTACCGGAGCATGTACAACACTTACACAGACAGACTATACTTACAGACACAACCAGGTAGTTAATATAATACATCAAAAATTAGCATTAAAATATAATCTTGTAAATAATACCAATACGCCATATTATAAATACACTCCATCAACAGTACTAGAAAATGCCACACACAAATTGTACTATGACCGCGCTATACTTACCGATAGGACCATTCACTACAACAGACCTGATATAACTCTTCAAGACAAAACTAATAAAGTCACTTACCTCATAGATATTTCAATACCAAATACCCATAACATACAGAAAACTATAACAGAAAAAATTAATAAATATTTAGAACTCAAGGAAGAAGTAGTTAGAATCTGGAAACAGAATAAAGTGTATGTAGTTCCAATAGTTCTCTCTACTACGGGTGTGATACCTAAACATCTTCGCCATAGCTTACAACTTTTAGACCTAAAAGAAACGATCTACATCTCTCTTCAAAAAGCCGTCATTTTAAATACTTGCAGAATTGTGAGAAAGTTCTTACAAATAGACGATAACGAAACTCATACGCACACATTATAGGTACATTTACATTTCTGCATTTACTTGGCCCTGGTCCGTAAATGTGGATAAAAACCAGCCCAAGAGCTGAGAAATACGTACGTATAAAAAAAAAAAAATAATAATAATAAAACCCTTCCACACTCATACCCCCGCAGTAGGTTACAAGTATTTACCTGTGTCGCGGGTGGCATGTACTACACATATAACACATCACAATAACAGCCATGACACGAGTACAAATATTTATCTGTCACATAAATATTTGCCCCGGCCGGAAATCGAACCCGAAACCCCTCGCTTCGCAGTTCGGAGGCAGGTCCACTACCAACTAGGCTATGTAGGATCTACAGCTACGCACGGGGTCATTAACCTCACAGCCGCGCGCGGCCGGCTCACGGCGTGGCGGTCGAGTTTACACTCAGGGGAGCGGGGTAAAGGGCAGTGAACAAAATGCCTACAACGGTCGAATACGCTCGCCTTAAGATAACTATGCGTTTATTGACGTGATAACGTCTATTAAAACGATGAGCCGGGCTTATCTTTGAAAAACTGTAGCGTTCCGCGAGCGAGAGAGCGGCAAAAGCGAGAGAGAGAGAGACACTGTCGGCTACGATCGGCGTATCGTAGCGTAGCGAGCGGCGTAGCGAGCTACGGCTCGCCTACGGCATCGGCGAGCCGTAGGCGGTCGTAGTTGAGTGGAGCGGTCATGACGTTGTCACTTTTTGTTCTTTTTTAGTTTTTTGGTTTGGGCCTTAGTTTCCTGACAATAAATGTATTGAATTTACTTTCACCGTTCGTGTGTTACAAATTGCATAAATATTTAACAACCTCTCTTTGTTCCAGGTATGTTAATCGAAGCCAGGATTACGCGGGAGAGTAGAAAAACGGTTCACAAACGTAAGATCAAAGTACTCCCAAGCTCGTTATGTTAAATAAAAAATGTTCAAGCCTCTCAGACCTTGTAAGGAATGTAATGAAACGAAATGAAAGGCGTTGTTGCTGTGCGTGTTATTTTTATTTAAATAAATAACACCAGTAACACAACCCTATAGTAAGGGTGTCCAGTACACTATAATAACATTGAATTCCCTTTCTTTCTTTCTTCTGTTTTCTTTCTGGGCCGACAATCATGACAAAACATGAATGATGTCAACTTTGTTACTGATGTCCAAGGGGGACAATGACCACTCACTAGGGATGGACGATATACATCGATGTATTAAAAACACTCGATGTAAAGTATGGATACATCGATTTAATCCGATGTTTTTTTAGTACGTCAACATCGAGTAAACATCGATGTTTTTTATTCGATGCATCGAAGAGGCAAACCTGCTTATCTCTCCTACAAAAAGTCGGACGTGGGCGGGAAGCGTTAATCTGCACTTGGGCGTACTGTTGGTAGTATTGAAATAAGTGTCTTTTATATTTCAAAAACCATTTTATGGACATAATAATAGCGTCGTTATTAAGTTCATCAAAGGTAATAACGATATAATATTATGTTACTAGAAATATAAAACATTACATAATATAATATACCATTTTAATTTTTATACTCCTTTTTCAATGCTACCAACTATACGCCCAAGGTTGTTAGTTGGAGAGCACTATAGTCGAATCCATAAATCGACGGACCACTTTGACAACACAAATGCAAAAATTTTGCCAGCACATATTTGTATTGCTGTTTTTATCGATATTATAAAAAGATATTATTATCTTGTATAAGTATTGTATAACCTTAAGTGTATCTTTTGCAAATAAATGTATTTTCTTTTTTTCTTTCAAAAGTTACATCATGTTTTTACGTAAGTTTTAAAATGAAGATAATTCTATTTTCATTAGTAAGAAAAACCCAAAAATAGTTAACTGTCTACTATCTTCAGGATAATTTTTTGGTATGCGCCACATTCATACATAATTGGTTAAAAAAATATAATCGATGTATGGAAAACATCGATGTATTTTTTAAAACATCGATATAACATCGATGCCACTATACGATGCATTGCATCGAAAAACATCGATGTTTTTTTTCAACGTCCATCACTACCACTCACTATCAAGTAGCTCGTCGGTTCTCTATTTACATAATTAATATTTCAATTTTTTTTATTCAATGAAGTTGGTCAAAACAGTCAAAAAAGTGAAGCAAATCGGTTGAAAAGCAGAGAAGAGAAATGAGGGAAGGGGATATAACTTTTTTCATTTAGCCTATTTTTATATGCAGATGTTAAAAGTATATAGCTACATACTTTTAACACAACTTTTACACTACCCAATGTCAGTATTATCCGGGGAAAGGACAAAGTTTTGAATAGTTGGAGTTAGCTCCAAAACTCATCGGACTGAAACAATACACTAGCAAAGTTGCTGTGATAACTTGCTGGCCCCGACGCGATGGGATTTAGGGCTTCGAAGTTCGAACTTCAAAATTAAATGAAATAAAATTACATAGTTAATTGTTAATGCATTCCTTTTTTAAAACACGGGTTTCGTGGGAATTTTAATAGTACATTATGATACAAGTGTGGTATGTTGGTCATTACACTCCAGGTGATATTGCACAGCGCGAGCCGAAGGCGAGTGCTGCAAGAAAACCGAGAATGTAATGACCAAACCTCACGTGTGTCATACGACGTTTTTCAACACACTTACGAGTAAAAAAACAAATAATCACTTATTTGTACTCAAATAAACAATGCTCACAGACCAGACGGAAAGTTTGTTAAAAATGGCGCACTCCGCGCTGATTTTTTTTTTCTGCGCGCGGCGTGTTAGCGCGCAGATTGGAGCGGAGGCACGAACAATTACGCTAAACAGCCAAAACGCAAAATGTAAAAAGATCTAATATTTATGTATTTATGAATTAGTTTCACGTTGAATTATTAATTAAAGTAAATAAGTTGTTGAAAATTTATCATATTCAAGGTGGTACACTTCTTTTTTTTACAAAAATAGTGTTATTTTTAGTCTTATGTTGCAACGAAACGTATCTAAGTCAAAACTTTTTTTCGAAATTTAATAATAAAACTATAACCCGGCTAAGTTAAGAGCAAATAGAATGCATAAATAATATCTTTCAGTAAGGTACAAACTTAATTTGATGGAATATAAAATAAAACACTAGTGCGATCAAGAAAAAAAGCACAAGTGTTTAATACCATGGTTTATGAGTGTAAAAGCCATGTGATAAAAACCAATTTATGAGCAAGGGTGTTGAAAAATAATAAGCGCACGTATCAGTACAGTTAGTAATAAATGATAAATAATTGAGTAGGAATAATTAGAACACTTGTCAATAACCCATAACGATTATAATTATTTTTAAATCAAATCTATGAATTCTTTGATGTTATTAAAACAGATTGTTATTCGATGGTTATTAGATATTAGAACTCTGTTTTACTATATTCCGTTGTATCCATATATTTGCCACACAGATAATTATTAAACATTACCATAAACAACATTGGACACAGAATAGATCCTAGCGGAACACCTGACAATATATTGCGTGAAAATGAGGAAAAGTCATTCACTTAGTAGATACTTTAGGATTTTAGGCCAACTAAGAAAAAACACCAGAAAATCCATATAAGTTTAACTAAGTCAATGGGAGTTTGTGAACTACTTTGTCAAATGTCTTCGTTAAATCCATATAATTATCGTATCAAAATGAATCTACGATGATTTAATTCTGTAGTCATAATCATAGTAATAACTCACAGCCTTTCAAACAGGATCACCTTAGCACTAGTGAATAAGGTAAGGTTACATAGAAACGTGCGTGATCTATTGAAACTAGTTCCGAATAAGAACATTAACTCATTCAGCGAGGCGTTTCAATGCCGCAGGCCAGATGGAGTCAATCTCCGTATGGAGACATTCAGCAAGAAAAAACTAAGTGTGGACATGGCTGATTGAAGATTACTACAAGTTGAAGTTAAGATTTATTGGTACTGTTTTATTCATGGCAAAGGCGAGATGTGGTACCGTCATTGATAGATTAATAGGTGTGGCGTGAAATAGCAACACCTTATAGAGCATCCATCTTTATTTAAATTGTTAAAGATAGAGAGTTTTAAAAGCAGTTTTACTAAGTTAAAAGTGACATTTATTGGTACTGTTGATTTATTTATAATGGGGAAATTCTGTGTCAACCCTCTATTCAGTTCAGTAATCTAAATGAGATAATAAAGTTTTTAAAAGCTTTTACTCGGTTACTACGTCGGGGTTTATAATCTTTAAAATGTATGTTGTTGTCTTATTTACATTATTATTATTTGGGGATTCTACTTATATGATTCGGCCATACATTTCCTTTAGCTTTTACCACATCCAATGTTGTAGTGTTATTTCCTTAGTTCCTTGTTTAAATACTCTCAAATATAGTGGCCAATACATCTTGTGAAGACAATCACGCCTCCACATTGTTATCGAGTAACAAAAAACCATGTACTCGATGACTTCGATGAGGCCGTATCGGTGGTGGGTTTGTGGCAATGGTACGCTTAGTTTTTTACACTACAATATAATAATGAATGTTTTAATTTAAAAAGCTTAAAAAACAGCATATATATATGCCATGTGATGGTATGTGGTCATCGTCGTCCGTGGGCATAAGTAAATATGGAATCACAAATGGATGGACCAAAAGGATGCGGCAGACATATTATTATTAGCCCACAACCGATTCCTAGTATCTTTACTGTCCATTTGATATTCGTGGTTCTATTTTGTCCGCGTGAAGCTCGTCACTGTCGAGAAAAAAACTTTTTAATAAAAAATTTACCGCCTTAAAATTAAAAACAAACTGAAAAAATTTACTAAAACTAAACTAAACTTCTTACTTATTAATTAATTATTATACAAAATATTTTGGTATTTTATTTTCACATGTCTAATTTTTGCTTATAGGTATTGCTTATACATAAGTAGTGTAGGTATGTTATGGTCGACTTATGAAATTTATTACTTGGCATACAGATATAAACTATGTCCAATACAAGAAAATAAGGCAGATTTTATCCCGGTTGTATGTTCTTGTAAGATGTTTGGGACTTTTATATATTTACGAAGCTATACCACCCGCAACTCGAGGAAACTAAGAAAGTTCGTGCGAGTTCGTTATGTGATGAGATTATGAAGTTTCCTCATACATGCATATAAAATTTAGACAATAGTGAATAATAAACTCAATAAAATAACAAGAAATAGATAACTCACACACGCGATAAGAATAATCTTACAACCATCGAAGACGCGGCATCATTGAAATTATAATAAACATTTTATGAAAGGTTGCATCTTTTCTAAGCATCGAGTATTATGTATTAGGCATAGGTATTCCTCCGTATGATAATATGTTGTTTTCCTGTAATCAGTCCAAGGGTTTGGTACCTTTATTAGGACCTTGTTTTACCATCAGCGAGAAAAGCGATTTATTTTTATGGGAGTTGTAAGACGATACTGTATTTTTTTAAGCGGAAATGGTTTATTAGACGAGTATAAGGTTACCATCTGATTACCGACCGTTTGTCAGTTATGTATATCCGTATCCGTATCCTAATAATTTTATATTATGTGTAGTTGTGACTCAGCTGGTGATGCCTGCCAGGGAATTAAAGAGTCCCGGTAGATTTTCGTCCGGGCCAATTTATATTATGAGGCAGATAAATGGTTATTTGGGTCTTGCATGGCTTGCATGTTCTCTATGTTTCATGTAAGTTAGTAACAATATGCAGATCGTCTGTCTGCGTGTTTCTTTCCGCTAATTAACAAGCGGATTCGGGATTAACCAATTTGAATGCGGTCTCTCGAACTAAAGGCAATATTTTACTGTAACAATAAGTGGGTAGCGATTTAATAATGCATCTTAGCTGACGAGGAACCCTAAGAGATCGCTGACGTTTTAATATCTTTTACCCGTCAACAGGGTGACAAGTCCAGACAAGGGTAACATTGGTAACGCATATTAATTTGTAATCAATGCTCGTTGGGTATGCAACGTGCGCGCGTGTGAAGTAATTCCCTTTGTGAGTTCGTTAGTTGTTTGTTTCATCTTTATGTAATGGTACTATTATGTATCATTAAATTAAATAATAGATTAAGCCATATTTAAATTACATATAACTAAGTATTAGTGGGCATTTAGTTTGGGTTGAATGGTTGACAAGAGTAGTATCGCTATGTCACTATTATAAATGAAATGTTTACATTTAGATACAAAATACTGCTATTAACTTTTTGCGACAACAATTCTCTCTTCAAAGTCGAAAGCAAAACACATTAGCCGATCGTTCACCTATCAATTTCAATAACACGACTTATTTTTTTTCTATCGTTTCTTCACACAATGCCTATTCGATCGATTCAAACGCAATAAGAGTGGATATTAAAGCAATAACGTCTCGATCACGTCTCTGCCGCTTTTTCTGGACCACACTTCATCATAATTAATTCTTGTCGTACGCAAAGCTATGCGTAGGGCCGACTTGTGATCAGGGCTAGCAGCGACAAATGAAACTATATTACCAGAGCCTAGGGACCGTATTAATAAACCGATTTGAGATAGTTTGTATTCCTTCCTTGTGCTCTTTATATCTATTATTTTATGGTGTACAAACAATAAACTGTAAAATAAATAAATAAATAATCGCGCAGTTGAGCCGAGATCCGTTTATTAATACGGACTTTTTATTATATTATGTATTTACAAATAAATGCCCTCGTTTAGCTTCGGTAAAACTTTCGGTAAGCCCACGCTCGAATAAATATATATGTATGGATCCACCACTAAATTTTAATTCAAGCTTATTTAAATACATTTGTGAAAACCGCATCTAAATCGGTTAAGCCGTTCCTGAGATTAGCAGGAACAAACGCACAGGCAAACAGACAAAAATTACAGTTTTATTATATGTATTGATGATTTATACTTTCCACAGCACTGAAAAGTTCTATTGCGGTGTCGTGAGCGTATATTATCTATTGTATTAATTTTATTTTCGAGTTCTGAGATTCCCCACAAATGACACAGAATTAGCTATTGTGAATTTGTGACTTAAATTCTGCCAAACAAGATGATTCTTGTGGGGATCCAGGTCTATCCACGTCGAAAATGCTTTATTTATTTAGACAGCAATGACAATTAAGACTGGTCATTTTTTAAGAACCATGTGAAATATAACAACGCGACAACCCTAACAACGTCTCCATCATTTGTTTTTGATTTATTTATATTTACGATAAGTTACCTACACTATGATATTGATTGTTTTCCAATTGAGGTCATTATGGCAATGTCGTAACTCGTAAGATAATTTTTGTTTTGTTGTTGAAACCTACATCTAGTTGGCAGTAATTTATAATCATTGTTCGTTATTAAATGACACCATAATTATAATATACTGGACTTTGTTCAACGTAAAATATGTAATAAAGGATAAGTTAATTGTATAAGTAATACACATAAGTAAAGTAAGAAAGTGCATATGGGCGTATACAAATTTACATCAATTACATAGTTACTTTATATTATTGGCGCCCAAGCTGGGACAACATGCAAGTAAGCAAGCAAATTAATTTGTAAGTTACGTTTCTGATTTCAACAAGTACAATTTCGGTAAAAAGCGTCGAAATTGTCCATCAAGGTACTACGATTTTCATATAAAGTGAACCTACATCATATGGACCGATTAAGATCTTATCTATGTACTTTAAGCAATGTGATGATGTCCTATAGTACAGTACAGTTTATAATGGATAATGGAAATGGATAAGTAATCAACGATCACATATTGCTTACCCATAGTTAGGCATACATTATCAATATCGATACACGATCACCTTTTGTTTACTCCCAGGGTCACTTTCCTTAATGGTTTTCATGAAAATGAAAGTTATTCTGAAAACATGACCTTAACTACAAAATAAGAATTGAAAACAAATTCATTTTTACGCCTAGCTTTTATTTGTTTGTTTACTCAATTCTGGAATTCATGAAATGAATTACAATGAATGGATTAATGGTAATGTTATTTCCAAACTGGCTGATTGCTAAATATGAGGCCTTAACTGCCCTCTGAAACACGGAGGCTGGCATAATTTGCCGTTAGCCTAGCTGTACATCAACAATTCAATACATGTCATGCTTGAGTCAATCGACTCGTCGTGTTCCAGGCTCCAGCTGGGGGCTTGAGAGCCAGTTCTTTCTTTCTTTTTCTTCTTTCTTTCATGGCTGACAACGCATCAGTGATGCCTTTGTTGTTGCTGATGTATATGGGCGACGAATGACGATAGCTTACCATAGGTGGATCATCAATTCATTTGCCGGCTCTAAAAACTCTCTAAAGCTCTAACAATCATTCGAGGAAAGGTATTTTAACTTTTTTTATTTTCAGAATAATTTTACTGTAACTGTTCTGTAACTTTGATGAATCCCTACCGAACCCGCAAGCCAAGGGATTCAGTTAAACAAATAAGAGTTTATCACGGTTTCCCGCCTTGAATGACAACGTGGGAGGTAATTCATACGCGGATCACGTATGTATTCGTGATTCCAGCACGAGTGGCTTTAGGGCACCATGTCACATGACATAAATATTTGGGTGTATCGCTACTTGACTCCTTTAATTTTGATACACTTTCGAATTAATTTCTGTTTTCAGTTTAAAAAAAAACTAAAAATACGCTTTTGTCAATAGCTCCTGCTAAAAGGAGATTCGTCACGAGGCAGAATGTGTGGAATTCATCAAAACATAAATGATAACAAGGACGCTTTGAAATAGTGCCGCATCAATAGGTATCCATGTACGTTAGATTATAACCTATATTGTAACTATTAATCTATTTAAAATATGCGCTGAGGAGTTTCTTTCGTCATTTCTTCGCTTTCTTGACAAAGAATCTTTCCGAAATGGTGGTAGAATCAAAAAAAAATACACGTTAATTTACATAGGGACAGTCAAGATATTGTGATAATATGATTTGTCACATACAGCTAACGATAGCCGTCACATAATTAGGAACTGAGTAAAGTCCATAAAATTGCGCATTATTCAGCACTGCACTATTTAAAGGCAGGTCAAAGTCTTCCGCGGCACGCGTGAGGCATATTGAGGCAATTGTTTTGATTCCGCTTACGACTACATGAACTAAATAACTAACTATGCATACAAAACTACTACATACTTCGTCTACATAAGGACTTCGACGAAATAGCGTTTGATGAGGTCCAGTAACATAATCGCTAAACATATATAAAAATACCATTTGGATATTTATACGTATCTGAGTAGTTACTCCAATTCCTCATGGATCGCATTCCCACCATCAGATCAAATTTGGGACCACTCTGGAAGTATATTCCTCCAAATAATGAAAGAATTTTCAAAATCGGTTGATAAAAGTTTTGTTATCATTATTATGAGAAGTTAGATTTCTATATTATTTTTTACTAATTATGCTTTCGATCTGCCAATTTTTTACATTAATTATAAATTAAAATATCTGTCGATTTACACAAAATTATACTAATAGGGTTGTTTTTAATCACAAGAATAAAATCGTCTTTTGGTTTCTTTAAAAAATATTTTTAATTTAATTTGATTAAAATTGCGGTTCCATGTTTCAAACTTTAACAATACTACGTTTTATGAACAAAAAATACATATTTTTACAGATAATAATAATTTCTCTCAAACAAACCCATATCACAAGCTGAGCACTCATTAGATTCGTTTTTCGTATCGTCGTCGGTCCGCTGTCCGCTGTCCGTACGTGGTCCGTACGCAGTCCGTAATGAAGTCACGTACGTATCGGTAACGGACACGATGTGTCCGTATTTAACACCCGTTCCGGTATTTATATATTATATTTATTTTGACAATTCCCCTTTCATACTAGCGCTCTGTGGTCGCTTCTAGTTATTTCGCTACCTATGTTGTAGGTAAATTATAAAAAATAAAGTTTGGACTTGAATCTCAACTACTTAGCAGACCTATCATCGGAACAGACCGTTTGTTAGTTATCAAGCACTTTTTTTTTTATAAATGACATCTACGTCTTCTAGCGTTGATTAATAAATAAAAACATTAAAAATAAACAGTAAAGTAAGCTATTCTTTGCATAATACTTACCTATCCACTTTTGGTTTTATTTTCTCGATAAATTATATTATTATAATCGCAATATTACTTGTTAATAACTTAAGTCGTATCAAGGCTTTCGACATTTTTCGATCGCTAGTAGTAGTAGTAGTTTCGACATTTTTCCGTCGCTAGTATGAAAGTATTTATTGTAACAGTTCCCGCCCTTTTCGGCTGACATTCTCGAATGTCGTAATGGAGACGTGATACGAGTCGTGAATTCCGTAGCATCTAGTGAAGAGCTTTGACTACCCTTTGAATTGAACCTTGAACGACCACAAAAGGTATATAAGATGCCCTTTATGAGTTTTGCCCTCTATGAGCTCTATTGGATTAAACCCAGTTGTACAAGCACTAGCACCTTCAATGGATGGCTTTTTCCACAGCTCAGTAGGACCATAGCCATTGATTGCTTCGTCCAGAGGTTAGCTTGGATTTATTGATTGGAGCTTTTACAGCCTGTAAGCATTACAATAAGAAATCTCATATATTTATTTTATGAAATTTCAATAAAGCTGACGATCCACCTGATGGTACGTGGTCACCGTTGTTTATACCAAATTTATTCCAAAGGCATCACTTTCATTTCAAAGGTGTAATATTAAATATATTCAAATAAAATTCGAATCATCCTTAACGTTTGTAATATCGTCATGATATTTATTATTGAATTTTATTTGATACCTTTTTATGTAGCGCGTTTTGCGATTACATTTGATGTGATTACGTTTTCTGCTTGATATAATTTTGTGCGGTATTTTATTATTCATTTGAAATTCAAATATTGTTAATTCAAATCTTAAGCTTCAATCTTTTAACTGTAATGCAATCAAGCCGAAACCAACATAAGAAACTACGCACATGTCTTGCTGTATTCATCTTCTATGTCAAATACGAAATCTTATACATCCTAGTCCAATATCCCCCTAACTTTGCCTATCTTTAGAATTGCCTATCTCATTCAATGTCCTTCACGCTTGGTCCTTCGAGCAGGGCGACCTATTCACCTGAATATCTGGCTGTGATGTGAATATCAATCGTTGGTACACATGTATTGCTAACGTGTGTTTACTGAGTAATGCCCAATAGCATTCACGTGTTTACACCTATTTACATATGCATCATTGTAATATTAAACAAAGGATCGCATTGGTACTGTGTTTATGGCTGTGTAGTCTGTGTACCACAAGATTTTATACAATTCTAATGTAAACAAAGGTAGAATTTACTGTGTCTCAGTTAGCGTAGCAACGGCTACCTTAGCAACGGAAGTAGCTACCAGCCAAAATACGAGTATTATTCGATTAATTAGAATAAAAAGTATAATAGGTTGTGTTATAATAAATTATACCTACATTCACAAATATATTTCTTAAGCGATCATAAATTAATTGATTAAAAAATGTCCAACTACAGATTGAATTTTCTAACACTTCACTATTAACAAGAAGCCTAAGTAGGTAGGTATACAAGACCATGTAAAAGCAAAGGCATGTCGTAGTCAAGTGCATTAGGACGTTTCCTGTTGTAAACAACATAAAGGGAGCGTAAACTTACTTTCTAGAACTAAAAAGTAAGTTAATACTTTTGTTAATACTTTTTTATCATAATTATGTGTGTAATAATATTAGTTAATAAACATATTTTCCCATTTCCCAAACGTTTCGTTACAAAATTAAGGAGTGTACTTCTGGTCTCTGGTTTCAACCCATTAACGGCCCACTACTGGGCACGGGTCTCTCCTCTTGAGGAGGCCTAGAGCTATAGTGGCTATCGTCGCCCATGGACATCAGCAACACCAAAGGCATCACTGATGCGTTGCCGGCCAAGAAAAAGAGAAGATAAAGAAAGAAAGAACTGACTCTCAAGCCCCCAGCCGGAACACGAGGAGTCGTTTGGCGGCTGACTCATGCTCAAGGGTGGTAGCTATGCGAGGGGGCAGATCCTCGACAGTAGTAATTGTAGGTAGCTCAGGGCGGGGTAAGAGATTATATTGCACAATTCCGATTTTTAATGTATTGTATTTTTAAAACACAACATCCGAATTAATAATAATATGAAGGCACTGTACAAAGTTTATAAAAGTGATAAAAATATCCAAAATAAAAATATCGTACATATTTACATCATTCCCGAAGGGAACCCAGCTGACAGATGATTTTTATTCTCCTGCCAAAATGTCAATATTTAAAAATTTAAAAGTAAAATGCATCTGCCAGCCAAGGAGTATTGAACGAGGTATTAGTACACCTCGTTACAATACCCCGGGCTCCCCTCAAAAAAAATCTTAATGATTTTTTTTAAGTAGGTAAAAATAAAAGTATAAAAAAAGTAGAGTAGGTATAAAGAATATTCTCCTGCCAAAATGTCAATATTTAAAAATTTAAAAGTAAAATGCATCTGCCAGCCAAGGAGTATTGAACGAGGTATTAGTACACCTCGTTACAATTATTCAGGCGAACCCCATGGAGAAATAATAATTGTAATAATGGTATTATCTAACAATTAAAATTAATATTACCAATATAATCCCTCCGAGGGGCCCTATCACCAGCGGGCTGGATTTAGTCGCCTCTTACGACACCCATCTGGCATGGGATTTGGGACAGTATTCTAAGTCGCCCCAACACTGCAAAAGTTTGAAAGACAAATATCTAAACCTGACGTTTTATGAGTGATTGAATAATAAACGCTTAGGTACCTGCGTTATCTCAACAGCCTAAATATTTACTAACTTATTACAGTATTCAATCAGAACGGATAGCCTGATAAACAACGAAATAGGTTATGATAATTACTGAATACTTCAATTATACATGAAATCAATTAATTTATAAATTATTGTATTTGCATTTCGTTTTCGGCATCAGTTTTCCTATTAGGTTATGTGACTATTACCATAATTTGTCATTAAAAATATTTGTTTTAATGATCGTGTTTAAAAAAAAATTATATTACACTAATGGCAGTAATGGCCCAGTTTTTTTTTGCGATACGAGAGGTTCGGGGTTTGATTCCTGGGCTGGCGGAATTTTTGTGGCAAATAGATAAGTATTGTGTGTAATCATAATATCCGGTATTTCCCTTACTGTGCTGTTTTATTTAAATGCAATTTCTTATCAATTATCTATATCGTTATAACATTTTAAATGCCTAACACTTTCACATACCTCCTGATTTCCAGAAACAGGGCTGAAATTCCGGACATGTAAGAAAAACTCTGTCATATGGTAACACAAGACATGTTATCAACAGGTTAATATCACTAACCTTGAATTCACCAGGTATGTACTCATAGTACGAACTACGAACTATATCTCAAGTGGTTAGCCCACTTGTCGATAATATTAGAGTTATCCTCATATTATCGTTACATATCATGCATGTACTATCTATGCAATGACGAAACGCACCTTAGGCACGTGGTATGCCTGGTATAAGTATTTCACCCTTAAATCATCAAGGTATAAATACAAGTTATAGCGATATTTCCGAATCCACCTAACGCAAAATTAAAATTTGGTACACATGTAGAATAGGGATGTTGACTAATTTTAGGATTCAATTTCATTTTATAGATAGAACCTTAAGATTCACGAAAAAAATATTATAAAAATAATAATCTTCAATTTTAAAACAAAAATTGATAAATAAAAATCATTTTCAAATTTCCCGCCAAAAACGTCACGTGACGTCACTAGCCGATATTCAATACTATCTGTCGACTGAAGTTAGTTGCACTTTCATATAAAATAGGAACAATGACGTCATAAGCTCCAAACGGCGTTTGAGGTCACGTGACAGTGAGTACTATTTTTAACATTTTAAAATAATTATATTTAATTTATATTGATTGATTTCGACAAAAGAATAATATTTTAGGTGTTTAAATGTTTTCCTTCATACTTTAAACATAAATTTATTTTAATTTACTGATAGTGTCAACATCCCTATTGTGTATGTACATATATTAACCTAATGCATATAAAAACATTTGAATTACGATTTTCCCTTGATTGCCTGTAAATGATCAGTTGAGAAAGCAGTGGACTGCATAGTATCGGTCATTACTACACAATGAACGATAAACCGAACCACCTTCAACAATACACTTGATACCAAACAAAGAAGTTTCTCGGAAACTCATTCGATAGGGTAAGCTGTCGATTCGAGTCGATTTAGAAATCGAAAACAATGACTCGGTGTGCTGCACAGAATTTAAGAATAAACTAATTGTAAGGTGTACCTATATTCCGTTTTTTTTGAGAAGACTTATTTGGTAAACAGTGTTGGAATAGTTATTTAATTTTTAAAATTACCAACTAAGTACTAATGAATAATGATGCAGTTTTAGTTGTCATCAAAATCGGGCCCGAGAGACTTTTGAGCATTATTCGCAATTCCTCATAGTTTCTATGTAGTTCTTAGTTCTATGTAGTTACAACTTCAAAATTTAGTTTAGAGATTGTTTAAGTACCTACCTACCTGTATTAAAAAAAATGTTATGAGGGAATTAGAGGAAACGTCTGTTCTTTTAAGAATTCGTTGCATTAACAATATTAATAACAAGAATGAAATAGGTTGTTAAATTCATTATTTATATATGTACTTATGCTTATATGCATATGTTGTTATAATGATAAATAAAATCGTAGTACCTACCACAGTATAAGTGGTATTACGTAACACTAGTAGTAGTAGTAAAGATAAAGTGAAGTAATTAATTTATTGAAGTGGTACCTAGGTACTTAATTTCGAAATTAATTTATATGTGCATTTAATCACGTATGCATTACAAAGTTATGTACAGACGAGTCACATTTTTGTGTCATTCATAATGATTAATTTTGATGCTTAAACATTTTTTATTTAAAACGATAGATATTACGCAAGGCTTCACCGAGGCATGTTGGCCGAGGGGAAAGCGATCCGTTTTTTACTATCTCTCATAGCTACAAAAATATCTGCCCCGGCCGAGAATCAAACTCGAGATCTGTTCGGGACCCTTCGTTTTTCAGACAGGGTCACGTCACACCCAAATGCGTTAGAGTTAAAGTACCAGGTTCCACCAACACCACCTGGATACCTGGTGTTCGTCCACAGTTCGGTTCTCGCGTAGTTTTCTACCCCGCACGTGTAAACTGTAGAACGAACTTCCTGCAACGGTGTTCCTTCCAAACTATGACATGGGGTCCTTCAAGAAGCGGCTCTATTGTTTTCTTCGAGGCCGGCAACGCATTAGTGACGCCCCCGGTGTTAGTAATGTCCATGGACGGCGATGATCACTTACCATCAGGTGACCCGTCTGCTTGTTTGCCTGCTGAAGGCATAAAAAATCTTCTTGATAGCATAAAAATGTGAAAGCTTTATGCATCATCTCTTTAACAGTTCATTATGATCCATCATTAACAAATAAACACGCACTTAAAATGATACCGCAATTAAGAGAAAGTAATGACAACAATCATTATCATTCACAATCATTATAGACAGCTAAATAAGATGTTTTTGTTCCATTGCGAAGTGTGTTCAGTGTGTGAAAGTGATAATGATAGTGAGTGTAGCAATCAGGCGACACACTTTACTTTTTCTAGATCGGCATAGTTATCAGTGATGTCTTAATATCTAATTACAGTACAACTTGCATGTCATGCAAGGCGTGTCATGCTGATGTAATGTGATTAAGTTTAAATATTAAGTTTTAGTAGCTTAATAAATTTCTTACAAATATTCTTCGCACGATAAACTTATATGATTATAAACTTCGTTAATTTCTGTTGATAATCTTGCAGCTAATGAACCTCACTAACAAGGAAATTCATTCACGGGTAAAGTGTCCCTTAAGCTCGATAAACCGGTGATATTACCAGACCTCAAAATTTAACATTTAGTTGGCAACGACGTAACAAGAACTTTGTCGCGCAGAACGCCGCAACTTTGCCGCCTACTTATACCAACAAAGGTTTGAATGTCACGGTTAATATTATCCAGAAACTGATGGGAGTTTCAGTGGGATTATTTATCTATTATATCCATACAAGTAGAGGTATAAAAGATGACTTCAATGCTAAAAATATCCATTTACCCTCTTATCTTTTTAACCTTTGTGCTAGAAAATACTGAAAGAATCGCGAAGGCGAAGAAATTGGTTTTACTAACAAAAGAGGCTTCATGTTTGTTTCAGATGTAGCATTTGTTTGTGTTGAACTTTAAATAGAATAGAAAATACAGTCTTGTTTGAGGTTGAATCAGTTAAAACTTAAAATTGAATCGTGTAAAACGAGTCTTATAACAAAGGTACCTAAGCCAAAAGACAACATAACTAACGGCCGGTCTCAATAATGTACTAACAGATGGAAGACTGTGGATAGGGCTGTCATCTGTCATATTTGTCAATTTTTCAGAGGCAAAAATTGACAAATATGACAGATAACATACTAATGATAGCCCTATCCACAGTCTTCCATCTGTTAGTACATTATTGAAACCGGCCGTAAGAGTGAGATCTATAACCCGCACTTACCATTAGACTTGAACTTTACTCACACAACATTCAAATATACTAGATGACTGACACTTTGTTAGTACGAAAAAAAATAAAAAGGGTCATGTAAAACGGCTAAAGTTAAGCTTGATTTAGATTCATCATTTTTTGATTGTTAGTAAGAAAAAAAAGCCATGTAAAACGGCTACTTTTAAGCTTGATTTAGGATCATCTATTCTTGTTCGGATAATATCATTTTAAGTCTGAGCAAAACCTAAGTGCGGTTTAGATCCCAAGCCTAAGATCCCAGAAAAAATAAATTATAATATACACGAAATAAATATTACACACTCTTCAACGATTAAATTGTTACCAATTTCTATACCTCATTATAAAACCTCATTTAAATGAACTTGTTAATATTCCCTGCATTCGGCCTCCTGAGATCGGTCACCATAAAAAGTCCCGTTTTGCGTGTATTTTCACGTCAATTCATTTAAGAGTCATTACGCAATTCCTGTGAATGTAAAAGGTTACTAACCGGAGCGTAAATTTTCCTTTAAGGTGTAGTGATTTCACGGATACGTATTTCCTCGTAACGAGAGGTGCTCAAATTGGCGCAAAGTTTGAAGCAAAGCCTCGATCGAATTATGAATACGTATTACTTAAGGCGATATTATCCCAAGAAATGGTATTTTTGAAGGTGTTTTGTTCATAAATGGTACATAATACAATTCTAAAAAAAATATATGTTATTTTACAGTCTTTGTGCTTTCGTTCCCTCATACTTGATACACGATAGCAATTATTTCATTGGATAGAAATAAATCACAAAGTGGGGTCTAATCTGGCATAAAAATGGCGTTTTATTCGCGTTTTAATCGCTTCCAGATAATAAAAAATATACCACAGTATAGGTCCTATAGATACCAATATTTCTTTCTGATCATAATTTGAAATTTTGCAAAACTTCCCTTTCAATTTCAATTTTTTCCCTTTCCACTAGCAACGAAACGCCCGACGCGTTAATTTACTCAATTTTACTCTCGCGCCAGTCGCCTTCGAGGTAGGACCTGTGCTAATCGGCATCGCAGCCGCACGTTGTCGAATTTCCGACACTAATTTTAATTTCGAATTTGGCGCGCGCGCCTTCTGAACTTATATTACGTACTTACGTATTAGGTACTGTCCAAAGTATCCACACTGCTGTAATTTGAAATAATAAAAATTTTTCGTTTTTATACTTTAGTTACTATTAAAGTATTTGGGTATTGGTATAAGTCAAGTGCTAATCACACAATTATTATCTAATACTATCCCAAGCCGGATGGGTGTCGTAAAAGGCGACTAAATCCGGCCCGCTGGTGGTAGGGCCCCTCGAGGGATTATATTGGTAATATTGATTTTAAATTTAATACCATTATTACTATTATTATTTCTCCATGGGGTTCGCATGGATAGCTACCACCCTTGAGCATGTGTCAGTCGCCAAACGACTCGTCGTGACGGCTGGGAGCTTGAGAGACAGTTTTCTTTTTTGAAGTTATACCTTATTTAGGCGCGTTATGAAATAAATGGAAAATTGTTTTGAAAAAATGATTATTGAAGTGAAAACTTCTTGAAGTCAAAAGTCAAAAAAGTCGAAAGTCAAAAATGTCAAAAAAGTCAAAAAAGTCAAAAGTCGAAATTCAAAAAAGTCAAAAGTCAAAAGTCAAAAAAGTCAAAAAAGTCAAAATTCAAAAAAGTCAAAAGTCAAAAGTCAAAAGTCAAAAGTCAAAAAAGTAAAGTCAAAAAAGTCAAAAAAGTCAAAGTCAAAAAAGTCAAAAGTCAAAAAAGTCAAAAGTCAAAAAAGTCAAAAAAGTCAAAATTCAAAAAAGTCAAAAGTCAAAAGTCAAAAGTCAAAAGTCAAAAAAGTCAAAAGTCAAAAGTCTAAAGTCAAAAAAGTCAAAAGCCAAAAAAGTCAAAAAAGTCAAAATTCAAAAAAGTCAAAAGTCAAAAGTCAAAAGTCAAAAAAGTAAAGTCAAAAAAGTCAAAAAAGTCAAAGTCAAAAAAGTCAAAAGTCAAAAAAGTCAAAAGTCAAAAAAGTCAAAAGTCAAAAAAGTCAAAAGTCAAAAAAGTCAAAAAAGTCAAAATTCAAAAAAGTCAAAAGTCAAAAGTCAAAAGTCAAAAAAGTCAAAAGTCAAAAGTCTAAAGTCAAAAGCCAAAAAAGTCAAAAAAGTCAAAATTCAAAAAAGTCTAAAGTCAAAAGTCAAAAGTCAAAAAAGTCAAAAGTCAAAAGTCAAAAAAGTCAAAAAAGTCAAGTCAAAAAAGTCAAAATTCAAAAAAGTCTAAAGTCAAAAGTCAAAAGTCAAAAAAGTCAAAAGTCAAAAAAGTCAAAAAAGCCAAAAAAGTCAAAGTCAAAATTCAAAAAAGTCAAAAAAGTCAAAAGTCAAAAGTCAAAAGTCAAAAAAGTCAAAAAAGTAAAAAAAGTCAAGTCAAAAAAGTCAAAAAAGTCAAAAGTCAAAAAAGTCAAAAAAGTCAAGTCAAAAAAGTCAAAAGTCAAAAGTCAAAAGTCAAATAAGTCAAAAGTCAAAAGTCAAAAAAGTCAAAAAAGCCAAAAATGTCAAAAGTCAAGTCAAAAGTCAAAAGTCAAAAGTCAAAAAAGTCAAGTCAAAAAAGTCAAAAAAGTCAAAAGTCAAAAAAGTCAAAAAAGTCAAAGAAGTCAAAAGTCAAAAAAGTCAAAAGTCAAAAAACAAATGTCAAAAAAGTCAAAAGTAAAAAAAAACTAAAAAGTCAAAAAAGTCAAAAGTCAAAAGTCAAAAAAGTCAAAAGTCAAAAAAGTCAAGTCAAAAGTCAAAAAAGTAAATAAAGTCAAAAGTCAAAAGTTAAAAAAGTAAAAAAAGTCAAAAGTCAAAAAAGTAAAAAAAGTCAGTCAAAAAAGTCAAAAAAGTCAAAAGTCAAAAAAGTTTTTATCATTTTCATTTTTATCATTCTCAACATACTTGTAAAATATCTTATCCAAAGGGTTTGAAGATTTTTGTACGGAACCTGGCATACCTACAAGTCCGCCATTTTGAAAAAAAAGCTCGTTTCGATTTTGAAGTTGGTTACTTTTTGTTAGTATTTAGATGATAATATTAGTCAATTTTGTATGTAAGTACCTACTTATTTGTAGGTGAACCGATTTTGATGATTCTTTTTTTGATAGAAAGCTGGTGCGTATCATGTGGTTCCACATAAATTTGAGGGAGATTTGACAAGTAGTTTTCGAGTTATTTTGAAGTTGGTTATTTTTTGTTAGTATTTAGATGATATTAGTCAATTTTGTATGTAAGTACCTACTTATTTGTTATCCACTCACCTTTAGTCTCCACTGGACAGTTTCGTTTCATAAAATTTCAAGTCAGTCTGCACTCACCTCTAGTCTCCACTGGACAGTTTCGTTTCATAAAATTTCAAGTCAGTCTCCACTCAACTCTAGTCTCCACTGGACAGTTTCGTTTCATAAAATTTCAAGTCAGTCTCCACTCACCTCTAGTCTCCACTGGACAGTTTCGTTTCATAAAATTTCAAGTCAGTCTCCACTCACCTCTAGTCTCCACTGGACAGTTTCGTATCATAAAATTTCAAGTCAGTCTCCACTCACCTCTAGTCTCCACTGGACACTTTCGTATCATAAAATTTCAAGTCAGTCTCCACTCACCTCTAGTCTCCACTGGCCAGTTTCGTATCATAAAATTTCAAGTCAGTCTCCACTCACCTCTAGTCTCCACTGGACAGTTTCGTATCATAAAATTTCAAGTCAGTCTCCACTCACCTCTAGTCTCCACTGGACAGTTTCGTATCATAAAATTTCAAGTCAGTCTCCACTCACCTCTAGTCTCCATTGGACAGTTTCGTATCATAAAATTTCAAGTCAGTCTCCACTCACCTCTAGTCTCCACTGGATAAGCTAAAATTATCATTACTCTTATTTTATTACACCTAAAATTCCAATGAATAAATCAAAATAAAGTATACTTACACCCCAACTCAGAGCAGTTACTAATAATAATAATAATAATAAAACCCTTCCACACTCATACCCCCGCAGTAGGTTACAAGTATTTACCTGTGTCGCGGGTGGCATGTACTACACATATAACACATCACAATAACAGCCATGACACGAGTACAAATATTTATCTGTCACATAAATATTTGCCCCGGCCGGAAATCGAACCCGAAACCCCTCGCTTCGCAGTTCGCAGGCAGGTCCACTACCAACTAGGCTATGTAGGATCTACAGCTACGCACGGGGTCATTAACCTCACAGCCGCGCGCGGCCGGCTCACGGCGTGGCGGTCGAGTTTACACTCAGGGGAGCGGGGTAAAGGGAAGTGAACAAAATGCCTACAACGGTCGAATAAGCTCGCCTTAAGCTGTTTTTCCGTGCTTTGACGTATCCTACGTAAAGGATACTTTTTTTACTTTACTCAAATCTACTTTACTTCTCTTAAACGTTTGTTTTTTTTTTGATAAATTATGCTTGACTACGGCACACCTGAAAATAAGTGGCAATAAGGGAAAAACGACGAAGGATTTGAAAGCTCAGAAGAAATCCCAATAGAATCAATCGCTTTCTACCTCATTCCTTCATAATAATATTTCTACCTAGCATATTAATAATAACTAGGTCGCCAATTATTATAAAGACGGATGAATCTCGTTGACTTCGCCCTTCATTCAGTCTATCATCCTATTACAAATGTCGAGATGTCTGCGCGTAGGTCTTATATCAACAGCTAAACTACCTTAGGAATGCGTGATGCGAATGATACAAGGTTCGATTGAAATGTCTCAGATACCAGGAAGCCTAGATAGTGGAATTTTCAGAACGATGATGAAATACGAAAACTTGAATAATTATGGGGTATGTATGACAGTAATGTCATCTCGTACGTCTATTTTAAAGGATAATTTAAAGGTATTTTCAGGATAAATACCAGATCGAGATTATCTACCTTTAGTTAAAAGAAACATTTTAGTAGATCCCAAGGACCCCTGAATCTCAAGGAACAATCCGCTCAATCTATAAAATTTGAGAATTAAATATTTATAAAATAACTAGCTGCCTGGACAGACTTCGTTCTGTCAAAAAAATTGCAATAAAATAATATTGCGACTATAAATTGAGATGCAAGCTACCCTATCTTTCAAGTTGGATCAAACTGCACACGGTGTGCAAATTGGATTAAAATCGGTTAAGTAGTTTACGAGTCCATCGCGGACAAACAACGTGACACGTAATTTATATATATATGATGAAGATAATCGATTATTTATAATGGTTTGCAAATTTTCCAATTAGAAGTTAATTATCACTTGCTTCGGTGAAGGAAAACATCGTGAGGAAACCTGCACAGAGAATTCTCCATAATGTTCTCAAAGGTGTGTGTAGTCTACCAATTCCCACTTGGCCAGCGTGGTAGACTATGACCTGTACCCCTCACATTTTGAGAGGAGACCCCAGCTCAGCATCGCGGCAGCGGGACAATTATGTGTTATGACTTTTTCAAATTTATTTTTTTACTTGTGATTTTATTTCGTTGCAGCTCTTTCGTGACTGTCAGTTCAGCGTAACAGAATTCACTCATTCTTCCCAGTGGTCAGTGATGTGACAAAAACAGTCTCGACAAAAACTTTTAAAGAACTAGCTTGTCATCTATTTCAGTTAAGGGTCACTTACATATTTTTCTTTCTCGTTCGAAAAATTGCTTTTTAATGTAATTATTTTTTCAGATATTCATCATTTATTTCAATCATTGTTGTGGAGTTTAAGAGGTGGTTTTCTGCAAAGAACGGGACATCCTAGAATTATTTTATTTACTTTGTGGCGTAGTTGCTACCAGGCAATCAATCCTTTTCAGTGCTGATTAATTTAGAATAAGAAGTATTGCAGGCATTGCAGCAAGAGATCATTTCAACACGAGAAAGGGTAGATACAGTGGGTACATACAGTAATTGGTACATAGTACGTACAATAATAGGTTATATACAAAACTACCTATCTCTTTTTATGAATACCCACTTCGGACTCAAAAGCATTAACAAGCATCTATTTCATACTTGTAATAAATAATACTGATTCAATCAGGATAATTCAAACCGGGCCGCGAGCGTGAATTGACAAAAAACCGTCTGACTGATCGGTGAACCAAGTTTTTGTTTAACACGTGTTTTGTGCCGTTTTTTATCACACCGTCCTTTCTTGTCCTTGAGTGCACATGGTTGATTTCCAACACATTTACAACGTGTCTATTTGTAGGTAAGTTTTAGTTTTAAAGCACGATAAATTTTCAATCTTTTTTTATTCAAATTATTGTTACACAGGTTACACTTATGGTCATTTATTGATTCTATGACCGGTTTTACATTATGTCATGTAAAAGTTTTCCGCCAGGCAGAAAATGAATCTGGTACTTTTTTCGGCTGGCGGTGTTAGTCAAGTAAATATAGGGTCGTGCGTGGTATGTACAGACATCGTTTTGTCGTTTGAAACGATAATTTTGACTGACAGCGAAATTCACATGGTTTTAAATGTTTTCTTTATTATGATTATGAATTATGATATTTATACAACTACTTTATCTTTTTCCTTGTTTCTGTAACATAATATTAACGAACTCAACGAGAATACCATATAGTATATTAACTTTTTTTTTATTAACAACACCATTGAGTGTAGAGCATGGGGTAGGTATTTCGAAAAGTGTATTTTTACTTAACCTGCGATTAATTTGTGTATTCATATTCAAGACTGCAGAAAAGGTAATAAAAGAGTAAAACGCATTACATCCGTACAAAGGAACATACCTATTACTTAATAGCGGCTTGCATCATGATACCATCTTTTATACATTCTCATCACTATAGCGTAACGTTTTGTATGACTACTTATTTCGAAGTAAAAGAATAGTTTAGAATTTCCCACTTCATTGCATTACATTGTTCAATTTAATTTCAAGGTATTAATCATAATTACGTCAGAGTTTTAGAGCCTACGTAACTTTATTTAATAACACATGTGTAAAAAGTAAAAACTATGACCTGTATCCTACTAATAGGTATGTATTATAAACGTGTTTATGGAAGATTGTTACTCTGTCACGCAAAAATACCAAACGGATTTTCATGAAAGTTTGCACACAGGTATAACCATGATCTGGAAAACAGATGGGGTACCTACTATCCTGGAAAACGCGAGCAAAGCAGCGGGCATTGCGCTAACAGTTTGCCTACTGGGAACACAGCCTAATTGAGTCTAACTGCAAATTTATTTATTTAAAACACAAAAAATGTTTGTACGGATGTCCTCTATAGACTTGGAAACCATCCAACCGATCTGCCCCAAAGTGGTTTCATTTGAAAGCCAATAATGCGAAGATGGTTTTAAACCACTAAAACAATGCATTAGGCACATTTTCGATTTTCGACTTTACCCATACAACATTTTTTAGCGTAGTGAAACACGCCGGGTATCCTACTCCACTAGTATTATAAAAAAATACAAAAAAATCAGATAGAATTTTTGTATTATTGTCGCTTAATACATTCTTACACATTTCTAATGACGTTATTTATATCTCGGTATTTTCCCGCAAAACCATTGGATTGTTTTCTGCTTTACTTCAATATTCTGCTCTACCACAGCGCGAACGAAACGTGGTCGGAAATTGTACGAGTAATATTCGTATCATCGTATGGGAAACACGCGGCATCCTTTAATCTCGTACAGCGCAAAATTGGGAAATAAATCATTGTAATCGACAGGACATTATACGTTAAACCTTGGGATCACTGTAGTTAAATGTATTAGGCGTCACTTTGTGGAAATTCCTTGTTAAGTAGTAAGTACGTAATATACTTTGCTTTCCGTTTACAAAAACTTACCCTGATGATGCGCTCTTTTTGGGCGTAACATGACGTGTTGGCAAATTGCTTGCCGTGCTATTTATTAAATATCAAGTGTTTGAAGTCAAAAATGAATGAACCTTGAGTGTTCCCGGGAGAAGAAACAACAATAAACTCTCAAGGTGGTTTTTCATTCAAAAGTCGAAACGATGGAGCTTAAATACAAACATTTGCCCTATTGATGATGATCTGTTATGATTTTAAATTTTGTTTAACCCAAGGTTACAAAGCAACGTTGTGCTAGGTCGGTTAATTATTTTGCAGAATAATTGGTTCAAGAATAAAAATAATATTCATTGCTATCACTTATTAATTACACAATACAATCAAATTATAATTGGTAGGTACGATTTAATCTAGGTAGATAGTTAGTTAGGTAACTAATAGAGAGTTGCAATGACGTGTTTCGTGTGTGGCTTAAATGATTAATTGGGTCGTTGGTTTATAATGTAATTATGACGAATATGATTGACCAGTGACATAATATTGTGTTAATGCAACCAGCTCCATATTGTGAAAAAATATAAGCAAAAATGTAGTGGGAGTATTTTTCTTCCGGCTTTTTTCTCTCGGCCTACCCTAGCTTACATACAGTATAATGTATTTTTCTTATATGATACGTTAGGTACTGTAGAATCGTATCTGTGTCGTATCAAAATCGTATCATTATCGTAGCTATCGACGCTACGAACTAACGGACCACAGTTGTAGACAGTCAGTGAATTGTTGTGATATCGAATTGCGAATTATTTTACACCTTTACATCAGCGATCTGATTATTGTCATACATTTGCTGACGCGATTGACATTCGACAGCAAAACATTCCGGGCATTCCGGCGACGGGGTGGTCTTATTTGATACTTTATTTATTAAAGAACAACAAAAATTAATCCATAAATAAATTACTTTACTTTTATAGTTCAGAAGAGATTTTAATAAACGGCTACGTTTTATTGCGTCTTTTTGCATAAACCGTAACATTTGTAAGTGTTCGTAATATAAATTGTTTCAGAGATATAACATTTTACATTTAACGAGCGTACTTGATATACTGCAACCGTTCGTTCATTCAGCTAGTGACTCTACATGCGATTTCTCATTTTTATAACACCCCGTCGCAATATTTTATATTTAGTCTGCATTTTATAAATTTGCCAGAATACTGTGAAATATAAAGCTATGTAATATGTTCTAGTAATGCGGTTTCCTGATGGACCAAATATGTACCTATGCACTCCACAAGTAGTGTCATTTTAAAAATCCTTCCCATTGGCACAACAAAGTTTTTTCTTGTTGTTTTTTGTAATCAGCGGTGTTTATCCTTTCGATTTTGATATACATATCTTTCCTGTTTCACTATAGTTGTATTCCAAGGAACGAATGGATTATAGAAAATAGTTATGCTTAGTTATGCGTAGTTGTACTTAGTTGTGTCAGTAAGAACACTTTCTGGGATAGCGCAACTAGGTAGTTGTGCGTACGTAGTTGGTCCACGAGGAAACCGCGCTTTCTCTTCGCTTTAGGAAATGTAATGCCTTGCAAATTATTTTTATTTTTACATGTAATTTTTTAAATTCATATAAAAATATATAATAAAATGTTTGAGTCGATTGAAACTAACATAGCTTATCTCAGTAAAAACTGCATTGTAATCAGTAGCCGTTTCTGAGATTAGCCGGAATAAACAAAGCTTAGTAACAGTTTTATATAGGTACCTACTTTATATTTTATCCTACCCTGTCCAATTCACTGGGGTCTCATTCCAAAATAAATAAAGTTAATCTGTCAAAACAAATTAGGCAACAATAAACAACATAAAAAACTGGCTAACATTCAAAATGGAAATGTTTGGTGGGAACACGGGAACATTTAGTGCAACTTACGCATGCTCCATATAATATGGAGAGCACGTTTTAAAGTGTGCAGTTTAATAAATATATGCTCATACAATCACATTTCCATACTAGAATTATAGCATCGTACTACACAAGTGATAATAATAAATACACTGTTAAATTAATCTGTCACATATAATATGTCTATCGCCCCAACTCAAAATCACTAATGGTTACTTTAATCGCTCCTTACTCCTTAAAGAATCACCATACAAATTCTGTACTAAGCAGCGATTTAAGTAACCATTAGTGACTCTTAGTTGGGGCGTAAATCTGTTACATATAATAATATACATACACATAAATGTCACCCTTTACAGGAATCTTTGGGACCCTATCATGGTCGCTTAGACAGTGTCCCTTGTTCGCCCATAACATGCAAGCAAATAATAATATCTTTATTTTAACCTGAACTAGAATTAAAACTATTTTAAAATCCAGAAACTGCTTCCAATAATCGAATTTTTAAAAAACACTTGAGAAAATAGTTCAGTGAAGTTAGCTTTAAAATATCCTCGGACATTTTATGAATCTCGATTTTAATGATTCTGGAACTCGGTCAGTTCTAGAGTATTGGGAAAAATCTTTTTTTCGTTCAGACGAAAATCTCTTTTTGGCAAACCTATTACTTCGTGGTCATTTAGAAAACAGTAATTCCCATTCGTTTTTCACTTTCTGAACCTTTCTGATGGTGAATAAGTATAGGTACCTAATAATGTTCGATGGTAAGTTAAACCTATACCTACACTAACATAAAAAGTCTAAATTGTTGTTTTATTCTCTGTTATCCAATTATACTTAGTAAAAAAAATTAAAATAAATAATAATAGGTAATATAAAAATTTGTGTTGTAGTGGTTAATTTCCAACCCCTGTAAAAAGATTTTCTAGCGAGTCACCTGATTGTAGGTGATTACTACCTACATAATGGACATCGACATTTTCAAACACATCATGGTATAACGTACTTTAAGCGACTTCAATGCTTAATTATATTCAAGGCAAACGTAGAACAGGGAAGGAAAATATATTTATTTTGCTTAAACAAACATTAGACATCGCATTAAGTTTGTTTTTGCCCAGTCTCATCCCTTTATGGGTCCCTAATTTATATAATTAGGCAGTTCAGAACTCAATTTGTTGAAAGTAAAAAAGGGTTTGCCTAAGCTTCTGTTAATACGAGTATCTGTGTAGTCTGTCCTCAGCTTAGTCATGATGACAAAACGAAGTCGCGAGACTGATTTTTACGCAGTTCCTAGGGCGAATCAATCATATTATGCAGTGCAGAATCAATAATGAAAAAGTTTCAAAATCGTTGGACACTAAAGTTTTTCATTGACTCGTACTTCAGAGTTTTAGATGTCCCTTGAAAGCTTTCCACTAAGTAACACCCGATATCGCAGTATGATAATGTTGAAATGAAAAAGCTTATTATAAGGCGCTTCACCCACTGCACCGCGCACCGCGACGGGGCGCGGAATGGCAGATTTTACCATTGTATGCAATTATGTCAATTTACATAGAAATCACGCCTAGCACAACACACTGCCGACGCGCCACCGCGCGGGAAATTGCCCCGCGCGCAGTTGTGTTATCCGTCGCTCTGCGCACCGCGGCGGGACGCGTCTTCAGTGGGTGGAACGCCTTATGGAATACAAGCTGCCCGGCCGGACAGACTTTGTTCTGTCAAAAGTAAAAAAAAAATTACCCTTAACATTTAGGGGGGTGAAAAATAGATGTTGTCCGATTCTCCACCCTAGCCGACATGCACGCTAAGATTCACGAAAATCAGTCGAGCCGTTTCGGAGGACTTCAACTTCAAACACCGTGACGTACGTGAAGTAAATACGGCTTGTTATAGAAAAATCTCGATTAGATACCAGATTTAATATTTTAATATTAAATTAACATAATGTTTGTGTTACACAGTGTATTTTGTAAACTACGTATACATTAGTTGCACCATGTCATCTAAATCTGGACTGGGTCGTGTCGTGTGACCAAAGGATGTAAGGTACATTGTGCATTACGTGGTCTAATTCCGTCTTGGAAGCGTAGTTCGGTAATTTCGGTATAGATAGAGCACAAACTTGGGAACCAAGTTGTGAAATGTAGTGAATCGAAGTATTGGACTCGTCACGTAATTATAGCCTTGTTTGGTGTTTTAAATTGATAAATAGTATTAAAAAAAATTGTAAATTTTGTAAACATCATGTCGCTCCGATGAATGAACTTCATATAGATATACACTGGACGGCAAGTTTCGATCAGATTAGAAATATTGCGGGTGCCTAATTAATTTTTAACCGACTTCAAAATAGGAGGAGGTATTCAATTCGACTGTAATATTTTTTTATGTTTGTTAGCTCAGGACTTTCGAATTTTTGATTTATTTTGAAGTCGGTAATTTTTTTTTTTGGTAAAATTAATTTATTGTCCGTCAACGCATCGGTGATGCCTTTGATGCTATTAATGCCTATGGGCAACAGGCACTTACTGTCTTTGCTGCATTTATAAATAAATTGTACTTTTCTTTACCACTAGACGGGATCTTTATTCGCACTGGAGCAGCGTAGTGGAGTGTTTATGTTTCAGTTTTCTTACCAGGGGGCTTACCTTGAACTCTTAAAACAGGTCAATATTAGCCGATAATTGGCCTGTCCTGCTATATCCTACCATGATCTGGCTAAAACACAGAGCAGCCAGCGACCACGTCACCGTAACAGGACAGCGGTCACGTGACTTCAAAAATGATCTTCTGCCCTGCAATTCGTGTACCATGATGCGATTGTTGACGTATTGACACCAGAAAGTGGCATATGTTAACGTCAAAATATTACAGCTCACCGAAAGTAACATTTATTGTCCTGTTTCGGCTATTTCGTTGATGATGATGAAACACGACGGGATGCAGCCATGGCGAATTTCAAATACACCATCATCACAAAATAAATACATTTCATTTGTTTGGAAAATTTTAAAAACATTCATTGTACTTATGCTTTTTAAATTATCGCTCCTAACCCCGGTCACTCACATGCGCGCAAATGTTTGACATTTTTACGAATGTTTGCACATATGTGAAGGGTGGTCATGCAAATGGGTTCGCATATGAGTATACAATACAAGCCCATTTCAGCTTCCTCCTACACTTTGTTCACGAATGTTCAATCTTGCTGTTGTTATTATGTTGTTGTCATTAAAATCCATTTTCAATACAGAAAATAAATGGTAGTACGATTAGACGCCACGAACCACGAAAAATTAAGAGATACATCACCTTTTTAGTCGTGTGCGCAACTGGTTGCACGAATGTGTGGGAGACTACACGAAGGTTCGAGGTTCGCGCGTTTTGATGTGTGACAAAAAACCGAGAGAGCTTGGAAAACCCCGAATGCCTCGAAAACTTCGCATAATCATTCGCGAATGTCGTCCCACACTTGTGGGTTCGCGTATTCGCGCGAATGTGAGTGACCGGCATTATAAATCACACATTATAATAGACATTTAGACATGTCACTGTGTCAAGTGTCAAGTCAGTCAAGTGGTGTAAGATTACGTTCAAAAATGTAAGCATCACTTAGCGATAATTTTTTTGGTAATTTTAGAGAACGAAAGGTTAATAAATCACACCACTTAAGTATTTATAACAAATCTCGAAATCTTCAATTGAGATTTTTATTTTAAACTTTTAAAAACATCAATATTACGCATTCATTTGAAAACCGGTAAACCGATAAAACGCTCTATTTCAGAACATAATTAGTACAAATCAAGTACCTTGCATGTCATAGACTAAGATGCAGGACAGAAGTAGAGGCATTGCAGGTCATCGGTAAACGTTCATGGTACAAAATACACTCCTGTCAGGTTTTAGCTACAAGCTGACCTGTCCTGAACATGACACATTTTATTAGAGTTCATGGTAAGGCACCAGAGATCCGCTGTAACGCTACGTATACTTATTACACAAGATTTTGACTTTTTTGAGAGAAATAAATCGCAACTTTATTTAGAATTTCTCGCCCCAGATTTTCTTAACGACTCGTAGGAAGTTTGTACAGGGAAAATATGTTTATCTCTAATACTTCCCGTTGCGACTTGATTCACGGTAAGTTGAATAAATTTAGATATTATTTGACCGCTAAATATTGATTGACCAGTACCTATTATTATCAAAGGCACCGATGAATAGTCGGCCAAGAAGAGAGAAGGAAGATAATCATAAATACCATCTCGATCATACCAATGTGATTGGTGTAGTGAAGCAAAAGATAAACGTGTGTCTGTTGTACCTAGTTCTTTTCGGAACAGATTTTTTGGTTGATATGTAAGGGCATAACGTATCTATATTTTTTAAATATCATTGGTCATAATCGATCCATTCATTCAGGAGCTATGATGCCACAGACAGACACAAAAACGTCAAACTTAAGCACCCCTCTTTTTGCGTCGGAGGTTAAAAAAATATTTTAGTTAAAAAATGCTTTTAAGTCAAATCTAAAGTAAAAGATGTATCGTTGACATGTCAATCAACCGTGCGTAAATGTATGATAGAAGCTAATTGATACTAATCGACTCCACTTCGATGAAAACCGGTTAGCGTCAGTTCTCATTTGCCAGCAAACTGCAATATGTACTGCTTTGAGCTTTCCACTTCTCCAATAAATAACTACACAATCTAAATTCGACTCTCTTCACAAGTAACAAAGCTTAAAGTCCTTTGAATATTTTCAGTGCAGTATATTGGAAATTAAGTTAATCAAAGGTTAAGTAATGGCCGACCAGAAAATTTTTAAACGCTTTAAACGTCCCAGTCATTTATTTGGCTATAAAATAAGGTCAGGCTTTGGTGATAAATCAATTAATTTCAGATGAAATTCATTCGTTACTCTATTGGTTTATTTGAAGACAGTTTGAAAAGTTCAGAGATTTAGATGGATTCGAGATATTTTAAAAGTCTATACTTAAAATACATCTGCAAGTAAGTAATATGCTTTTATGAATTACGGCTTGTTTTTTAAGGATTTAAAAGTATTTATACATTTTTTTTAATGAGGACTATAGATATCACTCTAATACTAACACTACTAGATACTAGTTGTAGTAATATATAGTTTTATATTAACTAAAGCGTTTTCAAAAGCTATGATTTTTAGACAAAACGCTTACCTACCAGGCCATTATTCTTTCTTGTTTTTATTTTGTTTAACTCTTATCTCCGGGGCCCTAATGGAGGGTTTTTGTCTTTGTTGTCTCAGTAAACGCGATTTCCGGAATGTTCCGAAAGGTTTATCGACTAACAAATGACTCACTAACAATTAGTCTAAATACACGCGAAGCCGTGGCAAGATATGGAGTCTAATAAAAGAGTTTTGAAGGAACTTGCTTGAAGTTCTTGCTTGGAGTTTGAAGGCCAGGTCTTTCTTTATTTCTCTATCTTCATTCTTGGTTGGTGACGTATCGGTGATGCCTTTGGTGTTGGTGATGTCTATGGTCATCTTATCATCAGGTCGTTTGTAGGCTTCTTCTTCTTCTTAGTCGGTGTCTTCATTGCTGAAGGTCATGTCTAGCTTGAAGTGTTAGTCACTCGGTGCACTATGCTTCTCCACGATGCCGCGATGTTCTGTCCTAGGCGGTCTTTAGAGCTTGGGTTATCGGCAGGCCTGTGAGGGTCTTTACTAGGTCGGACCAGTGGGTAGGTGAGGGACCGCGTGGTCTTTTCCCATCGACCTTGCCAACTACCATCAGCTTTTCTTAAACGTCTAAGTTTGTAGGCTAGGTATATAAAAAACTTTTTTCAAGGAAAGTATCCATAATAGAGTCTGCTAAATTAAGTCCAATACACCGACCCGCAAAGCTGAAATTAATTCCAATTAATTTTGACACCGTAACGCGATAATGGATCTGTAATCGCGAGGATACCTAAAGATACGGTAGGTATATTATTATAGTCGCTGAAATTAATTCGATATTCTCTAAAGAAAAGAACTGTCATTAATCTATATTTTGATAATAAGGCAAAATAAGACATTTTCGGTTGGTTGGTTCTGGCTGTTATCGTGTGTAATAAGAGTCGTTAACTATTAAGTAATAAGACTCGTGTCGGTAGCTGTCGGGTAGTATAACTTATAAGTTGTAATACTTATGTTCAGACCCGGATCTACGATATTTTCGAATCGGGGCAAAATCGGTTGAGGGCTCAGGCATTCACTAAAAAAAAGGTCATCGGGCGTCTATTTGTATACCTATGCTAGGCGCTTTGTAGAGCAAATTTAATCATACTATACATAATTATTATGATAAACCCCCTTACTGGCGCCCCGGGCAGGTGCCCGTTTCACCCTCCCTAGATCCAGCCCTGCTTAGGTTAGCCTCTTCCACCAAATTGTATTGCAGCAATGGCGGCCTTCCTCAATGAACTGATGACAATTTGATGACAAACCTAAAAACATGACGTGTTCTTGGAACGAAAAAAGCGTCTAGTAAATGAAGCGACGCACTCAGTATCAGAAATATCAAGGACATTGTTGACCACTAAACCGTACAAGTTTCCTCAAGATTATTTTCGTTCACCGTTCTATATTGCCAAATAGGCTTACTCGGCAGGGCATGAAATTTAATGAAACATAAATTGAGAAAACAGACTTCTATTTCTATGTTTGTTGCCAAGAAAACTCGAACAATTGTACGAATATTCAAGCCATGATTATTATTCAAGTTATTAGATTTCTCGTATTCGCTAACAACTGAGTAACAACTGTGGGTTGCCAAAGTGTAGAATATTGAGGTCAATCCAGTCCCATTATTACTATTATTATTTCTCCATGGGGTTCGCCTGGATAGCTACCATCCTTTTGCTTGAGTCTGTCGCCAAACGACTCGTTCCGGCTAGGCTGGGGCCTCGAGTTCCATTTCTCCCTTTCTTTTTCTTCTTTCTTTCTTGGCCAGCAAGGCATCAGTGACGCCTTTGGTGTCGCTGATTTCCCCGGGCAAGGACCTATGACCTTATTCTGATAAGGTCGATCGTCAGCTCGTCTAGTCGTCGCTTTTATAGAAATGGACGTATTTCCTTATAACAAAATTGTACGGTTGAAAAAGTTTTGTAAAACTTACAAATAATTTGATCCTGCATACATTCCTAAATTGTTCATACTTCTTTCGAAGGTATACAAAACAAATGATCGTTCTGACTATCATTACATCGTACTATCTAAATCTATGTATCCGATCAGGAATATGTTGATATTCAACAAAGCACAAATAATCATTTGTATTATGCCTTATGCCATTTCATCACCGTACCCTAAACGTAGGCCAATCTTCACCTCGTCATCCATTGTTCCCGATAAAATTGTTCCTTACAGACATACATACATTCATATCATACTAAACATAAATATAGAACCAAAAACGTCCAGAAATAATGTTATATTTCAAACATAAACTTAATAAATAAAGATAATCTCTTCCTAACTTCATTAAAAAGCCTTTTCATCGCTGCAAGATTAAAAACAAAGACAAAAAATGATCCTATAATTTCTGCGACTTATTAACGTAGGCACAATCGCTTGCCGCCTTCCGATTCTTTACAAACGAATCCTTTCAGAGACAATGCGGCGGATGCTGGATGAGAGGCGGATTAGTCTGGAGGCCTAACGAGGCCTCGCGCTAGTGAAGCTTACTTGACAGACGAAAGCGATGGTTGCGGAATAAGTGCGGAATATGTGCTCAAGTAGTTTATAGGTTTATGATGGAAACCAAGCTTCGAAGAGGTGCCTCTTGAAGATGGATCCAATGTCACGTATTGGATTAATTCCTATATTATTAAAACATGTCACATCAAAGGGCTAAATAATCGTCCTTGAGTATTATTACAAAATCTAAGCGCTAATGCCTTTAAATAATCGTCCTTGAGTATTATGTTACTGTCTCAGAACAAAATCTAAGCGCTAATGCCTTTGTTTATATTATTTGTCCCTTTTACCTATTATAATGAGTACCTTATTTCACCCGCCTGTGTTCAAAATTACATTTATTACCTTTAAGATTTACGCAGCTCCTTGAAAAAACGTAACTAATTTCACAAAATACAGTTGTGACAACGTGATGCTTTATTTTTTGCTAAGGGTTTGTTTACATGAGCTCTGAGACTCATAGCTCAAGGCCGACGCACGGGTAATGCATTTTAGATTTTTTCCTTCTGGGCCAAGAGCCACTAAGTTACTTCATATTCATGTAACAGCCCTATCACATATCTCACTGGAGTCTAAGGTCGCGATTACATTTTTAAATCCCCCAGCTATGTAGAAGTGAGAAAGTAATTTTCTTTAAATGCATAAGTTATCATACAATCTATTAGGTACGTAGACTCTTTGAATCCCGAATTTTACTCTTAGATTCAAAGAAGAGAAGAAAGTTTTTGTGTAAGTTATTCTACAAAGTTAGACAACGATGAATGACAATCAGAGCGGGAATTGTGTTATAGGTAAGGTACAAATTTGGATTCGTTTCTTTTGATCCGAAACCGGTGGACCGCGATAGGTTTTGTAATAAAGGCTGTTTTCGGGGAAATGGCCTATTCGTTTTGATTGGACGAACGGTTTTCTATCAAATGGACGTCCTTCAGAGTCAGAAGTCAGATTTATACGACAATAGGTCATAAGATTACATTGGGACCAAAGGATTGCATGCTTTTTACCTTTCTAAAGAGACCTTTTTACATTTGAGTTTTGAGACCCTTTACTTGTATAAATGTTACAACATAACCTAAACGTTTGTGCAAATAAGTTCATCTGTGTGTATTTATAATAACAGATATAATCTGAATTTTACCAAGAAAAAATAATCGACTTCAAAATAACTCAAAAACGACTCGTCAGATCTAGCTCAAATTTAAGTAGGACCACATGACAAGCACCAGCTTTCGATTAAAAAAAGAATCCTTAAAATCGGTTCACCCAGTCGTTGAATACCTCTTCCTTTTTGAAGTCGGCTAAAAATAATTAATCATTGTCATTTGTTGTCATTATCATCATAAAGCATCATTTAATTTTGTCAATGTTAAGCTTGGGTCTTTGGAAAACTATCTTTTCTTGTCTTTTTCTACATGAAAACATTGAAAAACTTAAGTTTTGTTACGACGTGTTCTATGAACGTAGCAAGTGTTAATTTAATTAAAAACCACAACACATGAACTAGGTCGTCTTTGTACGTTACTCGAGACGCGGTTTCTTCTATAAATGCAATAGTATCGAGTTGTAGTCTCGAATAGTATTGAGTAGTTTTCTTATACTTATTCTTAGCAACAATAATTCTTAATAAGTCAGTATCGAATGTATATTACTTTTACATATATAGTTGAATTTAAATTCACTATCTATTAGTATATACCTATGTATAATTGTATATTCGCTAGCTATAAAGTCGAATTTGAGGTATTTTAATCGATATTATTGTTTGCATCTCCTAAACATCTGAGGAGTAACTTTAATTTATAAGAATGAAATCATTCTAAACAAAACAATATTGAGCTGTAAAAATCTTCAGTGTAAGGTAAACACCCTCGTTTTGCTCCCGGTGCCAACTGCTGAACAATAGATGACGTCCATGTAGGGTTGCCAGACGTCCGTATAAAGCCGGACAGGGTTAGGCTTTTTGAGTGCGTGTCCGGCCAAATTGAACGGTGTCCGGCCTGTCCGGTTTTGTTAGGTTTTTTGCATTCGACTTGTCACGTCATTTAGAAGATTTATGGTAAAGGATCACAAAGGCCTGGGGGACACCACAAATTTTTTATCTTGTTAATTTTATTCTAAGACACATAACTCAATAATTTAGGGTGTCCGGCCTTTTTACCCAAATGTCCGGCCAAACTGGCTGGTCTGTCCGGCTATTTGGTTTGACGACCTGGCAACCCTCGGTCCATGGTCGATGGTCACCACTCAGACACCATAAAGTGGTATACATATATCTGCTTATTCGTCAGCAATTCACGTAAATTGGCAATATACAAGCAAAATGTCTTACATGATGTGATATAGATATTTATCGGAAAATCCTAAGGAAGACCGCCTAAGGAGAAAATATGGAAAACCCAAAACCCCTTTTTACGTAAAAGGATTTTCCGGATGACGCGTGTAAGCTCACAGCAACGCGAAAAAATCATAAGCGACTCGTTATTTATTATAACTTCCGAGCTTTTACATACCTTGATACGTTGGACGGGATAAGGCGGTAAAATGATGAAGGCAGCTTCCGGGGTAGGGGCTTCTTATCAACGGTATTGTTAAAACGGTATTGACTAAAAATAACCGACTTCAAAATTAGGGATAACTCAAAAACTACTAGTCATATCTCGCTCATAGCTCTGAGGTAATAAACATAAAATAAGTAAATACAGTCAAATTGAACACCTCCTCCTTTTTTTGACGTCGGTTGAAAACTATGGTTAAAAAAACACATAGTTAACACCGATTCTAGTTTCAGGCATTCTTGCTCAAGTCAGCCGCCAAACGACTCGTCGTGTTCATGCAAGGGGCTTGCGAGCCAGTTCTTTCCTTCTTTCTTTCTGTCTTTCCCTTCTGTCTTGGTCGGCAACGCATCGGTGAAGCCTTTGTTTATACGGATATCCATGGGCACCAGTAGCCATTTCCGATCAGGTCAGCTAGTTTATCCATTGAACAAGGCCACTGAACTCTAACATTTAATTTTGGCGTTTGTTTAAAATTTCCACATTCAAATTTCAAATGAAAGTTACTCAATTTCTGTTTTAAAATTGGTTTTTCATTTATTTCTTTTTGCGTCGTCTGGTTTCTGACATCGTATGCACGATTGTAGAAAAGCAAAAATATCGCGTTATTTTCAAATGTAATAAAACTGTAACAGACCGATGTTTGTTCCGGCTAATCAGAAACGGCTACCCAACCACGATGCAATTAACACAAAATTTACTGTTGTATGATCTATCAAGCTTTGGTAAACAATGGGGAAAGAGAAAAAAAGTTTAAGTACAGACCATATGAAATAAGTGGACTAAGTGAAGTCTATACATATAAATAGCTAAGAGGCTACAATGGATACGTTCACACTCTCATATCCCTACTTAGTGGAGTCCAGTTAGCATGAAAAAGAGCTAAACCTCTGAATCCAATTACACTAAATGTATTAAAATGAAACCTTTTCTGTCAAGTTTACCTCTTTTTAACCGACTTCAAAAAAGGAGGAGGTATTCAATTCGACTGTACTTTTTTATGTTTGTTACCTCAGAACTTTCGACTGGTTGAACCGATTTTGATGATTTTTTTAAACGAAAGCTGGTGCTTGTGATGTGGTTTCATTTTTTGAGCTAGATCTGAAGAATAGTTTTTGAGTTATTTTGAAGTCGGTTATTTTTTTCTTAATCAAATTCAGATTATTGTTAGGCTGGTTTTGTTTTTTATTTTGCCATAATTAAATTTATTTTTTAAAGAAGATTAGACATACATGTGGATTAATTTAAAGATCCTTAAAATTGACAGATTTCTTTTTTATTTGTGAACCGATTGAAATGAAACATTATCTAAATTTTACGAATTTTGTTGTCACTTCGATGAGGTACCTACGCACAGGGTTTCAATTACCCCAAAAAGTGACATCGTTGTTTTATCGATTGAATGAAAAGATATTTGTATTTTGAATGTAAGAATTCTACTCTTACGGTGTCATTTCCAATTCGTTTATTTTTTATGTATTCCCAAAGTTGGAGTAGCCTGATGAAAATGACGCTTAAGGCCTTGGACAACAAATCTCTACTACAGATGCTTTCCTTGCCATCGTCAATATTGAAAACCGTCTCCTGTTGGCCCGTCCGCATCGACACGTACCAATATCGGCAGAGAGAGTACAAAAGCGTGTTTGTTTCCACGACACGGTCGTAAGGTGATTGGATTCTGTTTGAAGTTGATAATATAATTTATTGTTCAAAAACAACAACAAAATCCTCTTTATTGTACACCAAAATTATATCTGGGTAAGTATAGGTGTACCAGAATCTGATGGCAAAATGGGGAAATTAAAATTGGAGACAACACACTCCCCAGCGTTGGGGAAACTAGAATAAAACTTGTTGATCCTTGATATTTTTAACAGTGTTAGTTTCATAATAGGCAATAATATAAATTATGTTGGTATGGTTTATTAACTTCAGATGAAAATATATAAAAGACAAAGCTACACATTTTTTACATAAGCACATATTTTTTATATTATAATTAATTATTACAGTGACTAACAATAATTTATGCAACTATAATTTAAAATTTGCCATCTCTATACTAGTATTTTTTATTCATTTGATGAAAAGAACAAATAGATAATAATAATAAATTGCTCCTCCACCGTTTCAGTTACGTGAACTTGTATGATGTAACTTTTCATTTCATATTCACAAAATTTTTGCTACGTTTAATTTGTAACAATGTTTGTATTATTTATTATTAATAACATTAATTAAGAAGACAGCGGGTATCCGCTGGATTCAGAAGGCTCAGGACCGGTCAGAGTGGCGGAAGTTAGGGGAGGCCTATGTCCAGCAGTGGACCTACAAAGGCTGATGGATGGATGGATGGATTGTATTATTTATTTCAATTAATTTAATATCATTTGCTAATCTTACTTACATACAAAGAAATCTTAAGTAGATTATTTACTAAGAAAATATAATCACGAAAGCTAAGTATCAAAACGAGTTAATCCTACAAGATGGATAATATTAATAATGCAGATTGTCGCATAAATACAACTTTTTCCTCACATGTTTTTCATTAAACATTGAAAATAATATTTGTGGCTTGTGATCGTAAAGTGGTTTTCGGCAGTACATCGAAAATAATCATCATTTTAGAAAAAGAAAAATATTCCATACAACATGCATACAACTATTTTTTTGACTTGACAAGCCGCTTGACAATAGTAAGTTTTAAAAATTTTCATTGCCATATTAAAAACCCATTTTTCTGCTTGTCAAAAATGCCATGAGATGCTGGTACACCTATATTAAGTATATTCATTCAAATTGTTGATGTTTGGAAGGCGTCTTTTGTTCTAGCTAATCAAAAGTAAGTTTCAGCAGATTCGTCTTATAAATTGTTTTTATATATTTTATCTTTGTTGTTCTTGTTGAAACTTTTTAGTTCAAATCAATTATTTGAAATCAAAAGAATCGCGTTCATTGTTTTGTTTTTAATTTGTCTACTGTCCTCCAACAGCTACCGCCATTCCATATTTATTTTGTGTCAAAGAAGTACTTACGTTTACCTCAAATTTGTTCCCTCTGTAAATAGATATAAATAATTAAAAATCCAGTTTCTCCAGTAGCACGTATTTGTGTTAGCCGTGCCTTCTAATGGTTTATGTTAATTTGTCTCACGCAATTTAATAGAGCCATTGTTTGGCCGTCACGCCCACACCGTCAGACACCGTGTCACGACAATTAAGTTAATAATGGCAGACTTTTGTGAAAACGTGGCTTATGTTTGGATGATAACGAATATTAATTTCAAGATAAACATCTTGACTTTCCTCTTATTAAAACCCAACAACGTATTCAAATAACATCTTCCGAACGACGAACTCTTAACGGTTTTTTAAAGAATTTATAGTTTTATTTTACTAGTTAAATAATAACATTTATTTTATTTTGTAGGAGCGTATGAACGTAAAATTTATTCGATTCGATGCATATTATAATTTACTAATATACTCGTAACGCTATTAATTAAATAATATAATAAATATTACTTGTCCTAACAATAAGACATTCTTTCGCATTATTCTTAAAAAGGGACCCAAAATTTATTTTTCGTATTAGTATTACTATTCGATAGTCTCCGTTATACTTTAGTATTTCATCATATCTTATAGATACTATACCTGCTTATTCAACGTTATTCTTTTTGTTTCAGGTACGTATTTTGGCTGAAGAACGATGAACAAGAAAAAGTATTTAATTAAAAACTTTTTACATTTGGACTAAAATCGTGACTGGCGTAACGAATTTTTAAATCCAAACACGCCCCTATTTCGTATATAAGCAGGTATGCCTATAAGCGAACAGATTATTCGGTATGTATATAAACGAACTCAATCTCGCACAGCATACTGTGAAGGGCTAAATTATAATCATTAGTGTTAGCTTTCGCCAGAGTTGTCTATTTTGATTCGCGTAAAGAAAGTTTTCGTCTGAGATTATTTTGTAATAATTTTATTGAAGAAAATTATTATGTTTACAGTGTTACTTGGTTGAATTCTCATCATCTAAAATCATTCCAGTAATCAGTCTTTTTTGCCAATTAAATTAATAGTCCGGTACGCCATGTCCATCTTTGGATTAATTCTTAACATTCTTACGCCCCAACTCAGAGTCACTAACGTTTACTTAAATTGCTCCTTAGTAATGAATCACCATACAAATTCCGTACTAAGGAGCGATTAAAGTAACCGTTAGTGACTCTGAGTTGGGGCGTTAGAGTGGGTAACACAGAGCTGCCTGGTGTCAATATCAGCAAATTATTTAAGTACATAATTCAAAATCATATTAACATAAAGTCGACAGATCGGCTTGGATATGGGTTAACACATCGGACAGATTTTTAGATTATTTTTTATCTCATCGATATAATCTCCTATCTTTTCATAAGCTTTAAGATAAGCTCACCCGAAATTCAACGAATAACCGTACTATGCATTTTACACGGAGTGCTACACAAATCAATCAATCAATCAAATATTTTATTTGTGAAATAAGGTACATAAGGATGGTAACATTAATACATAGCTCGCTTACTCTGCCAATTATATTGGCGTCTGCGTCTCTGCCAATTATCACTGGGATATCTTTCACAAACGATGGCACTTGTACGTATACATGTTGTATAATAAAAAGTATTGTATTGTATCGCATAGCAAGCCTCATAAAGGGAACATTAAACAATACACATTCTCACGTACCTACGTTTAAATTAGGTTTGATTACATGTCGCAGCGGTGACGCAGGGCTGTTTCAGTCTGTCTGTCACCCGCATTGTATGCTAATTGCAGCCAAATATTAAGATTCACTGCCGATTCTTCGATAATGAGATTTTAATAGAGGTCGCGCGTGACGTCGGCCGATGGGAAAATGAGATCGTTATTATGGCGGTGGCGAATGCAAATTGAAGCTGGAAAGTTAAGTATGAGTCTTTGCCCTTTGAGACGAGAAGATGTAACTCATAATGCTGTGTCCAATGAGGTATGCTTATCGATAAATTGAATGGCGCTTGCGCGTGCCAATGCGTAAAAAGCGATGAGGCGGTTATTTAATTTTTTAATATACCTATCTATATAGGTACTATGTACAAGCAGGTAAGGAAGAAAGAATGGTGAAAGAAAGGAGAAATACATATAGGTCATTGATTAGAAAAAATAAAAAATAATGCGCGAATTATGAAGTGTCAGGTTTGGTTTAATTAAATTAATGAAGTGACGCATAAAGTTGAAAAACATTCATTCTTTCAAGATTAAACACGTAATTGTCTGTGGTGAATGAAATAGAGGCATAAATAAAGATTGTCGTCCTCGAATGGAAATAAAACCGGCCGAAACGTGTCAGGCCGCGTATGGTTCCGTAGTTGTAAGTTGATAGACTATTCGTAATTCGTTATCCTGTAATCGTGACCGGACGAACATGAAACTATAAGGTTTCCGATTTGTCTACGAGACCCTAAAAAGTTATACAGAGAAAGAAACCTAGTTAGATATTCTTAGGTATACATAAATATACATATAAATACTAGTATGTTCAAACGAAAGGAAAAATCTTATTTCGACTACTAGACAACGTGTTTAAATACAACAACAAAAATATTCATGCTTTAATTTCCTTTCGCTCATAAATGCTGACGTAATTCAATTATAATTGACATTTGATGTTAATAAAATTATTCGCTCCTGTGTAAGAATTACAGATAGGCACTTAACGCGTTTCCCAAATTTAATTAACGGAGCCTATAAAATTTATTCATGAATTTAAAAAAATACGCTTTTCTGGCTGTTTCAATGATTATAATAATTTTAATTTCGCCCTTAATGCCATTCTGAATTACGGATACAGTAATACATTCTATGAAATCCACTGTCACATGGTTATTTAACCCTTCAGCATAGATATTTGGGCTCTACCAACCTTTCAAAGTTGGTAGTATGAACAAGTTGTTTCTAGTATGAACCGAAAGAGGTTTTGTGCTTCAGTTTCAGTGTTAAGTAAATATCTAAACACGCGGTAGCGTGTAAGCCAATTTTCTAGCTAACAGAATTGGCGAGCAGCACCGTGTGTAATATTACACGAACCATTTGGAGCCACTTTTGACCACCTCATAACTCAAAAACTATTCAACATAAACCTGTCAAATTTGGCTCATTTATTAAGACTTGCAAAATACATACGTTTTCCAAATTTCATAAACACATCTCAAACGGTTATTTAGATATTGACGTCCAAAAATCGAGAAATTTAACACTGACTGACCTATAGATCAAAACTATATCCAACTTCCAGGTGATCTAGAAAGTTAAAATTTGGCATGCAGATAGGTAGTCGGGTGAACACAAAGGAATAAATCTGAAAATAGTAAATTTTTATCATTTTATGATAATTTTTCAAAAAATTGATTCTATTAGGAACACTTACTTATAACGCCTGAAATTTATGAACAGCAATCAAAATTGATGACAGGTGGTCATTATGTGGAATATATATAAGGAGTGGAATACCACCCTTAATTTTTTTTTAATCGAAACATATCAGTTTTAGTACTTTGTGAAGCTTTTAACGGGGGGAAGATGTTCAGTGGACGTACGTATTATTTACGTACAGATTAGTGAGACGTCAGTAGCCGTTATTTCCAGTGTATTGCATTGTTTCATTTTTAATGTGTGAAAAATTATTCTTCTCTTATCTTGTATGGCATGTACACCACTAAATTTTGTATTATTTCCGAAATTATACCAGTTTAAAGTGATTCGAAGTATTGTTTCCAAATATATTATGGCACGTTATCTCATCGAACACAAACTACATACTTATAACTATTAAGAGTATATTCGACTATCGTATTTATTATTATTATAACTACTATCGTATCGTATCGTATTTATTATTATTATAACAGACTGGGATTTAGTATTAATTATTATTTCAATATTTAGCGGACATGAATAGTAGAAGATCATTACTTATAAATAATGAAGTAATAGGTATTTTGGACCACGGTGCACTAATTACGGATTTAGTTGAAGGGCACTGTTACAGTTCATGTATAAGGTAACAAAATTAATCAGTAACGTTATGAATAAGTACTGTACAAAAAGTAATGATATCCCATCAAAAACATGAATGTAAAGTAAAAGCCAATTTAAAAAAAAAGAATTGAGATCTAAATGGGTGCCAAGTTCTGTGTAGAAAAGCCTAAAATTTTAGTCATAAGAACATGTAATTCAAGCTTTACATTTGAATTGGCTAGTTTTCATTAGTTAGCAACCAACAAACCAAATTTTAGAAAAGTAACATAGGTCATCAACCTAACAGACTTAACAAAGATAATTATACAAATATGATATTATAGCCTAGATAGGTACGTGAAAACTAACCAAGTCAAATGTGGAGCTTGAATTACATGTTCTTGTGACAAAAATTTTAGGCTTTTCTACACAGAACTTGGCACCCATTTAGATCTCAATTCTTTTTTTTTAAATTGGCTTTTACTTTACATTCATGTTTTTGATGGGATTTAAAAATACCTAAAAAAAAACGCTTTATAAACTTTGTTTTGTTCTGTTGAGGAGTTCCCATCGTCTGGAGGCAATCGTGAGTTTCAAATCACCGTTATCATCATAAAAATGTTTGTAATTTGAACGAAATCAATTTTTTATATTAATTCCGTAGGATGAGAGGAGGTAGTTCTGCTACATAGTACTACAAACTAACGAACAAAGCAAGTTAAACAAAGCACGTTAAATAAAAGTTTTTGAAAATCGGTAATAAGCTAGCCCAACGCTTGCTTTGGGACTGGCTACGCATCACTGATTTTTCATCAAGTGACCAACGTACAACATTATAAATTTGAATTTGAAATAATACAGACGCCTGAAAACAGGCAACGACCGATTTTTATATTTTTTTGTATATATTTGTTGATATGAGAATACTCAGGTCGTAAAGTCCAGTCCAGAAAAGTTTCGGCAGAACAGCGTTTGCCGAATCAGCTAGTTAAAACATAAATGCATGCAAATGAATCTACACAGCTTGTCATACAGCATTTTTTCTTGGATGACTGAAATTAAATCTAGAAGCAGAGCATTGCATGAGAGCGAGCCGTAACAAGTTATGAGTATAGTATTTCGTTTCGAGAAACGAGGCACCGCGACATAATGGCAAAGGGAAAGAAAACCAGGAGCCTCTAATGGGGCCCCACTGACCACTTCAGTTTAACTACCTAGAATCCCTTCTGGCTTGAAACTGTAATACTTCAGCGGTTTTAATCTGCCCATTCGTGTGGATTTGGGTTCGATTCAAAACGTTCAGACTTGGATGAACTCAGCGTTTTAGAAATTAAATTGCGAGTTCCTGATTTTTGGTACGGATATTTTTCTTTATCGAAGCAATACGCACATAATTTTTGAAAATTAGAGGTGCGTGCCAGGAATCAGGATTCGAACTCGGGCTCCTGCGAGAGACCAACGTTCAAATAGTGCTCAATAATGTGAGCCATTGTGTTGAAGCCACATTTTTTCCTGCATAAAATCCTTTCACCACCACCAACATGTACAGAACCAAAAAATATGTTTAAGTACGTACCTTTTACATAACCCTGTCCACTTGCAGGTGCAATTAAGCATCACTTGTTCTGCTCGCCGTCTATGAATGCGATAAATTGATGAATAGACGCTGATCATGGCAATTCAACATAGTTCCATCTCAATTTATTTTACCTGCATTTAAGTGAAAACCTACCCTGATGTTGCTTCTAAACTTGTTAATATGATTGGTATATTGTATAGCCTAGTTTTCATGCCACCTTCTGGCTTGTGACATTGTTTAAAGTCATTAAATATTAACAAATATCTGAGCTATCAAACTATGACAAATTATGACTGGTTAATTACACGCTTTGTATTTACACGATGAAGGTGCACGGACATGGAGAATGAAAACTTATCGTATTACTTTTGTATGGAAATAGCCGGCAAACGAGCTGACGATCCACCTGGTAGTAAGTGGCTATCGTCGCCCATGGACATCAGCGATACCAACGCGTGCCTGATGCGTTGCCAGCCAAGAAAGAAAGAAGAAGAAGAAAGAAAGAACTGACTGGCTCTCAAGCCCCCAGCCGGAACACGACGAGTCGCTTGGCGACTGACACATGCTCAAGGGTGGTAGCTGTCCAGGCGAACCCCATGGAGAAATAATAATAGTAATAATGGTATTAATTAAAAAATACAAACAGTATTACCAAAGTAATCCCTCGAGGGGCCCTACCACCAGTGGGCCGGATTTAGTCGCCTCTTACGGCACCCATCCGGCGTGGGATTGGGGTTAGTATTCTAAGCCGCCTCAATACGGCGTAATGTACACTTCGTTAAATTACACTTCGGTTACATAGGGATGTTTTATAATATGTTTTATAACTTGCAAATCACGTGTAGAATAGTTTTATGTAAAATGAAATGTATTGTTTCTAGGAGAAAATAAAGTGTTTTAACCAGAAAAAAATGTGTGGTTAACCATTAAGTGTTTTGGATTATGAAGAGCTGAAGACGTTCTTCAAAAATAAAATGTAATGTTACAATGTAAAATCCTGTCGGTAATATTAAATCCGAGAAATTCCCGAAGAGTAAAATATCGTTCCCTGGTTATGCAGCGGAAAACTTAATTCGAGGGCTGCCGAATTTCCTTCACGAAATATATGATACGACTCTTTGAAATCTCGAATTATGTTCTTTTTCGCTTCCACAGACGTGTTTCGCGATTTCTTCTTTAAAACTTTTAACTTTCAGCTTTTGCTGTGGCCAATATCAACGTGTTTACAGTTTTGTTTCTAGATTTTTTAGATTTTAATTTAATTATTTGTGGATGTGCCTTTGTTTTTTCATGTTTCATAAATGTCAGGCATCTTTGGTTGTGTACATATTTGTTATCAAATGTCCAGCATTTATTGAGGTTAGCTTAATGAGGTCCTTAACTAGTGCCTACCTGGAGGAGTAAACCAACCCCCACCAAGCCCTCCATTCCGCGAACTTATTTATTATTGACCTCCCTCGTATATGTTGGATTTCTAACGTTACAAACATAAAAAAATAACAACTAACGCCCCAACTCAGAGTCATTAACGGTTACTTTAATCGCTCCTTAGTAAAGAATCACCACACAAATTCTGTACTAAGGACCGATTTAAATAATCGTTAGTGAAGAGTCACTAACGGCAACTCAGAGTGAGTTGGGGCGTAAGTAAATTGCGATCTCTCCAAAAATAGTAATGATGTGTTAAGTATAGAAATTTACTTCACAGTAAAAAAATAAAATATACCTACTGGATCTTAATACTAAGTGTCTTAATGTAGGTGAGTTATATTTCAACATTTATGAATGTTTCATGAATTCAATATAATTATAATCCGGTAAAGCTGTCCTCATCAATCAACAGTCGACTTTGATGTGAAGTGTGGCAAAAACCCTTACCTACAGTTTTCGTAACTTTTGAACTTATTGACTAAATTACTCAATTTTGTTATTACTCAATTTGTGATAAGAGAGGTAAGTACATATACTACACTACGATGTCTACAATGTGTGTCTTCAGTATCCTAGCTTATTATTTTCTTATATAATTTTATTATTTTCTTTGGAAGCCGTAATATTATAGTATACAAAGTTTTAAGTTCCTTTACAGTCCCGCTCATAAAAAAGACTTGCTTGTGGGATGGCAGATACAGTAAAAAATCCATGTAACAGCAGTAAAGTAACCAATCATAAAATATATTGGAGACATCAATTTTTAGCATTGCAACCTTATGGAACATAAAATACTTCAGAAGTTTTAAAAAGAAACAAAAGAGTATAACTAAATAAAAAACACATAAAACAATACGAGTACACAACAATACTGCTTTCATTTTTTAAATTATTTAACTAAAGCGCAAAATTAAAAAAATATTTCCCCATCCCAGTAGGTATTTCTCCCAAAGCAATGAATTTGCATAATAGCTTAAGGAACCAAGGAGTAAACAGAGGCCCCCCTTTAAATTCAAAATAATGTAAAAAAATGGCGGGCCTCATTACGTCCAATTTGCGTTTAATAACGCTCCTGTCTTATAAATTCAGTCGAGTCGTGGCTCGCGTAATTTGTTGTGCTTAGCTTGTCACACTGGCAGCGATTAAATATCTTAACGGTTGGCAACAATTTTACTATCTATTATGATTTGATTATACCAGCGATTGGATGTTTTTATAAACTTATTTCAATCATTCATAATTATCGTAACAGGCTCAGATCAATAAAATAGATTTTTATTTCACTGAAGTTACAGAATTAAGTTACTAAATTTTGAAGTAAATGACTTAAATATTTTCGCGTTTGCAGTACTAAATTTGGCGTATGTGTGATATACCTACCTACATATAAATCGAAAATTGTGGAACTTTGAAAACAGTATCAAATATCTAATTTTTGAAATGAAATGTTCCCTTTACAATTTCCCTGGACAATCGTACGCACTCTCTTCCAACCTATGTAAATCTAATACTTGTGCATATTAGAAAGATTAAAAACCTACTTGACTAAACATTACAGAAAATTCTAGACTATCTAGAGTCTAGACCAATCGACCAATTTATTAATGTTTTGGAAACAGTTGGGATCAGGTAAAGTCATTCACTTCCTTGGCTGGTAATGCATTGGTGAAATTTTTACGTAAACAGTGATTGTAAAGTTCTGTGCAATTTTTCTTCTTTTGGTTCCTGTGGGACAAGCGTCTCTGAATAAGATTAAGGAAAAAAGGTGCTCGTAGAATGCAATTAAAATACGAATATAGGTTTAATGGCGGCATTCAAGCCGCAATCTCAAGCCAGATCGTTTAAAACTAGGGCGCTAATTTCAACCATCTATTAACTTCAGTAGTCATGTTAGCATTTTTCAAAGAGATAGTATATTTTATTATTTTCTTAGTTTCCCGGAAAAATACGAAATTCTCGTAAGATCGCGCGTTTCGTTTCGGCGACGATTGAATACATACATCATACGTGTTAAAGTCCCGAAGGAAACCGAGAAGAAAACCAAGAGGCAGCATTGATTTGTCATGTATATTTTTTATCATAGATGGATGGCGTTGGAAGCTATTACAATTAATTTGAGTAATATGTCCAATTTATGTAGTTAATTATTGAGCTTATGTAAACATTTAAGAAATATACGCCATCATCACTGCCTGTTTGGTATTGTTAAAAATTTAATCGTTATTACCCGAAAGTATTCAGGGTAAAATTTTAATTTTAACTAATTAAGTAGACCCTTACTACCTCGGATAAATACTGTCAGGATTAACCTGGTTCAGAGGGCTTTGACCTCCAGTGTATTGGCTATCGCCTCGTCCGCTATGAAGGTTGGCTCAGATTCAAATATGGCGGAATGAAACATCCCCTTACACCCCCGTCTGTTTCCATATTGCGTATTCCAAAATTTCAGGAATTGTGGATAGGGTTACCAACGTTTAGCTGTTACATTCCGGGTGAAAAAAGGGCGGCAAGGGGCGTAAACTATTCTTTTTAGAAGGCGCCACGTTTGAAATGTAACGCATCGTTACAGGGGCGCTTAACTTGTAGTACCGGGAGAATTTTGTTGACTTGAAATTCTTTTCGGTATCCGAGAGACTTTAATTTTCAGAGTTCAAATCCGGGAAAGGTGGGAAGTATGGGAACCCTAATTGTACTATTATTATAGTATACTAATACTATGTCATAGACGGGGCTTTATTCCAAAGTTTCCCCAGGAAATTAAGATATGATAAAAAGATTTCTTCTTGATTGAAATCAATTAATAAAACAAAATCATTCTAACCACAACAGTAGGTACTTTGAAAGCACAAGTTCGGCCTTGTGTGGAGTACTGCTGTCACATTTGGGCTGGTGTTGCCAAATACCACCTGTCAGCATTGGATTCAATGGAGAGACGTGCTAAGAGGCTTATTGGTGAATTGGTTGAGACCAATCTTCAAAGCCTCGGATACCTACAGGCGCAGAGTTGCCAGCCTCTCAGTATTCTACAGGATACATTTTGGAGAGTGTGCGCAGGAATTACATGATTTGATTCCGGCATCCCCTTTCCACCATCGAACGTCCCGAAGCACGGCGGGTATCCATCCCTTCGTTGTTAACATTCCCCCTGTACGGACGACGCCCTCCGCTTCATCATTTATTATACGTACAGCCAAGGATAAGCTTTTACTAAGTTAATGTGTTTTACCACCCATGACCACATCGCCACTTACCATCAGGTGGGATTGTGTTCAAGCATTAACTTTTAAGATGTAAAAAAACTTTTCGCTTTAAACCTTAAATTGTTAACCACATTGTTCTACTAATTTAACTGCTATTACTAGCGTTAGTGCGGTTAAAGAAACTTTCGTCGTTTTGGTCTAACTAATAACCTCCACTATAGAACCAGTGTTTATAGTCATGACACTTACTGTTAAACTTTCCTGTTTTAACTGAAATCTGTTCTCTTTAAACGTTATAAAACTTTCACGTATCATATTGACGCTGTATAATAATTTATTAAAGTAAGATCATAAGAAGAAAGTTGTGAATTTCTGTTACTTACGACTTACGAGTACATTGCTTGTGAAATCTTAATAATTTATAACTCAACAATTTCTAGCCTTTGAAGTTGTTTCCAATGTTGAATTCTGTTCTTAGCTGTCAGAATTGCCGAGTGTCTTAACTATGTTACTTCAATTGGATTACAAAACACGCATTTATTCATATTGTATTAGTGTGAGCGAGATTAATAATATTTTGATAACAATGACATCTTGTCTATTACTCTACCCAGGGGTGACGTCACAAGCGACGCCATGACACTGAAGTGTTTTGGTGCGAATTTTAACCTTATAAATTAAAGTGTATTTATTTTACACTAATCCTTAAACCTTATTTTTTTGCGGAAACATGTTATACGTTGTAATTATAATATATTTCCCAAAAATTTACAACAGTATTTCAAAATCTGTCATTATCATTAGAATAGGCAATGATAATTTAGTAATATTTGTCTAAGTACTTCACTATAGTACAGAGATATTCGTAATATTCGGGTCAGACCTGTCGGTTAAAATAGGTAGGAGTCGTACTTGTCCTGAGAATCTCCTATTCAATTTTTTATTTAGGTAAAAAGGAATGAAGTTTTTTTTCTAAGAGAATGACGTAATACGGAATTAAGTCTTATCGTATCCCAAGCATACCATGTCCGTCAAAAAATACTGAACCTGCATTAGGGACTCAGATTATATTGTCGACAACGAAAACAAATACTTCTGTTAAAAATTCCGCTCACAACAAAGTTGCAAGAACAACTAGTTTATTATACTTACAGGAAACAAACAATGGCTTTTTGCAACGTTGTTCTTGGCGTCGGCAACATTAGCTCTAATGGGCTTACGTCTCTTCCTGTCTAGCCAACCAACGGTGGCGCGCCCAGGGAATGCCTTGTAAGTCGTAAACACGAAACTTGACCAATAAACTCGCATCGTACATGAGTGCATTTTCTTTTTTTAAATGTCAAAAGGAAAATATACTTCTAATTTGAAACGTGACAGTTTTCAGAAGTTCTAGACGTGATGTAGCTTTAAAGTTTTTAATCCAATTCGTGTTCACTCTTGAAATTCTTGAAAGTACAAACTGTAAAAACTGCATGCTTAACTTTTTGATTTCTTTTATAAATCAATGAGCATAATATTGGACAAGTATGATGGGGTAGGTATGCTTTAGATCTCTTCAATCCGTGGTGTACTGGGCCATTAATGGGTTGAATCTAATTGATAATATTCAATCATATTTAAGGTAATGGTCAAACCTAGACAACCCTAGCTGCATCCACGGCGCCAATAGCCAACTGCAACGTAGCTGGCACAGGTGTTGCATTGTATGCCCACGAGGTATGCTAACAATGCAAGGTTACGAAGTTCTAGTCTAGTTTACTGATGCGTTCATTAGTAAACCGTGATTCACCCGAGCAAATGTAATCGGTATCGATTTCTTGTGGGAATTCTATTCCTTGCTATCATTACAAATGCGCGTTGTACACTTGCATGATTAACTTTCTACGCAGTTGTTGATCTTCGTCTGTTTTGATGTGTCATCTGAAAAAATTAGAAATGTCTGCATATTTTTTTCCTGTTATTTATTTTCTTTGTTCGTCTTACGATCATAGGATAAGAAGATATCGACAGTAATTATTGTATTTTTGTGTATTTTTGGACTTGAAAGTCATCCATCATTACAGAAAATTTATTTGAAAAGCTAACCAAGGTCTGATGGCAAGCGGTCACCGTCATCCTACGTAACAGCTATGCGTTGTCGGCCAAGAAATAAATGAGAAAAAAGGTAGATAGCATCTACTGACCCTCAAGGCAAATTATATTCTTCATTTTGTTTAAATGTTACTTTTAATGTAATAGAGACGTACGTACCTATATTACATGTAATATTAAATATAACTTTTATAATTGATTTAAATATTTATAAATGTATGTCAATTTTTAAGCAACAATATTTGCATGATGTTCGTGGTATCAAAATATCAATAGATGAATCTAGACGGACTATTTAGCATAACAATGAAACATAAGCGTGTCAAGCTTGTACAGTTATTAAATTACAATATGATAATGATGTAAGACAATTTGGCACATGATTATTAATACAAAGGATCCTCTAAGCCTTGGCCCTAGCACCCGGTACGCCTACGCTAACAGATGATTAAATTAAGTGGTACTGGTACTCGACCTTAAGGATCGATTGTATTATTGCAAGATTTGCGAGATATAGGTACCAAGGAGAATTTAATTTAACGGCAAATAGTATTTCAATTATATCATAATCATTTTTATTTTAGTATTTTGGATTATTTTTATTATTTATTACTGCGTATTCTACTTGGATGGATGATTGGACGAATGGATAATTGAAAAACGTGTACTTAAGACGTAAGGACCGCATATTTGGTATTGGATACTGCCAACCGATATAAACGTGTTATCAATTAGAATACCATTTTCTTAATTTCTTTAATCCGGCAGATTTCAGTCAAAATAAATGGGGTTACTTTTTCGGGACAAATATGTACATACATTGCTAATAGGTGGAAGCTGTTGGTAATCACGGAACACAGACTCACGGAACACAGACAAAAGACACAGTGTCTGTGTTCCGTGAGTAAAATCGATGTAAAAATATGTTTTTATTTTGTGTGGTGAAATTGAACCTATTCTTAATTTTTAATTTATTTGTTACAGGTAATTCCATTTCCATGGGAATAAAACTCTTTACTTACATTTATGCTCATTGCCGAGGATGTGGTAGGCTGGTAGGTGATTGGCACTTGATAGCCGTACCAAGTTGATAGGCCGGTGCTGATATTCTTTTTTTTTTAATGTAACTGCCGGCAAACGAGCTGACGGTCAACTGAATATTAAATGGCCACCGTCACCCGGACATCTGCAGTAACACCAAAGGTATCAACGTTGCGTTGCCGGCCAAGGGAAAAGCAAAAGAAGTGGCTTCCTTAGCAAATATGATAAATAAATATTTGTACTCGGGTATTGGGTGTGAGTGATGTGTTATTTGTGTTGTCACACAGATACCGACACAGTGAACTCTAGTGTGGGGGTATGTGTGTGAGCGATTATACGATTAGTATCATAGGTATAACACAGATATCGTAAGCATTGTTTCAGCGTTTTTATTATAATTCCTTTGTCCAGCCGTCCCCGGCGTGACCTAGCCTACGTGTGCCGCGCGTGCCACGGTTAGGGCTGCCACTTGCCAGATACAGGCTTATCATTTTCAAGAAAATTCTATTGGAGGATCAAGGATTTTTGCTTAGAATGCCCTTTTTGTGTTAACGCACATTAATTTCAATGTGGCATCCCTCTAAAAAAAGCTCGCCTTGTTTTTTATCATTGTTTTGTTTTTTGTCGTTCTTTGTTTTTTTCTTAAATTCTGGATATGTCCACCCCATCATCAAGCAACCCTAGCCCCGATCGTCACTCGCCCCTCGCCCTGAGGGGTTTCTTTATCATTTTCCTATACTAGACTGTTTACTGAACTACATGAAGGCCATGAGAACCAGAGTAGCCTAATTTATCGAACATTTTTACAATATAGAGATTATGATTTAAAACAGTTGAAATTGGTTATTTTGTTAGAACCAGAGTGGCTAATATCTATTGAATACCTAATTATTGAATCACTATAAGTTAACTTTTAAATACGATACTTCTTTCAAAAAGTTATGATATATTTATAATAACGGCTATTGTAAATAACCATCTTACATATTTGTGGTATGTAGGAGAAATTAGGAGTTCATATGGCCGCGCTGATTACATATTTATTAAAGCCTGGCCGCTTTCAACTTTAGTTCAACTTTGGCTATCACTGACTAGGTATTTGCTTAAACTACTACCACAGAAGACATACCTAATAGTACATAATAATACTACTACATAACGAAATACTTTTATAGTATACCTAAAGAGTATAAATATTTCCTAAGTAAGAGTGTACCTATGTAGTTTTCACTATTTATAGTTGGCTTGAATGACAGAATAGACCAGACCCTATGATTTAGGTAAGGTTTACTCTTTTTCGCACGTTTACATCAATCCGAGAGAGTTTTCTCCTGTTTTCCCTTGCGTGACTCATTGCGTGGTATTATAATAAATACATACACCTGATAATATAATGGAGTGGGCTCACGACAAACTCGTCACAGAAATTACTGCTATTAAGGTTTGACCTGGGATTTAAATACGTAGTTACCGTGGAAAGTTTATTAGTTATTATCACTTGTACGAGGTGTTTGTTCTTTCCTCGTTCGATATTCCTTGACTGGCAGATGTATTTTCTTCTAAATTTAAAATATCATTTGCTTTGCTTATAAAATGCATCTGGTGTGGTTGATATGACCATGGTGGTTGATATCTATAATAGATATTACTATTTAATAAGTCATTTAAGTTTTAACTTTAAATTATCGCTGCGTAACGGTTTCTAGACGGAATATTAGGATTAGATACTGCCCTGAGATCCTAATTTTATGGTGGAATCTGTTACCTCACACACTCATATTTTACGTACGTTTACTTGTATTTAATTGCTTATTTGTTTTGTTTGTGCAAGCAGCACACCGGTTCATATGTTATGTGTATGACATTGTAAAAAGAAACAAAGAAAGATTTCCGCGTAAAATTATGCTTTTCGGGAATTGGACAAAAGCTGTAGATGATTAAAAGAACAAATTTAAAACACTTTGATGTTTGTTCTTCCAAACGTTAATTAGGTGTATAGTCGTGTGCAATCTTTATTTCATGGATGTTAATAAACACTTTCTTGCGAATTTTGATTTGTTGTTTACGACTACAATGTCTGGTTCTTAATTTATTTCTGCGAATGGCAATAATATTTCATATAACGGTGTTTTATGTTAAAATGGAATAGTGACTAACATTGATTGGTGATGTCATCTTTCTTTAGTTCTTTATAGCATTATTTTATAAAGCAAAATGTCTACAAAAATTTAGATTTTATTATGCACTGTCTGCTCACCTTGAGCAGAGATTGCATACGTTACGTTTCTTTACTATTCATTAAAAAGGTTTGCTTCCCTATTTATACAACGAACCGAAAAAGGAAGAATTTTAAAAGAATCACGTTCAAACTCAAGTACCTACACACTTTTGTACTAACAAAAGAGAAAAATAAACACTTACCTTACAGCTGATACAAGGCAAGGATAATGTTGTCGAATACGGGAAGAACATTGTGAAAGGACTGGACTGCAAAGTAGAAAATTGGATTTGAGAAAATGCAAAGGACTAAAATACAAAATAAGGGCAAGGTGAAAATCTTGGCAAGATTCGACGTGCTTATCAAAATGTGCTGATACAAACGTACAAAAAGTTTTTATGGTGAATACATAAACAATACATATGTCTGTGGTCAATTCCGATCGGACTTTAGATTTTTTTTATTTATTTATTTCCAACGAATGAGTACATTTTCTACATTTCCATGTCTGCCAAACTGTAAGCCAGTTTATCGGCAACTGAACCAGTTTCTCGCTTTTATTACATTTTTATTTATATAACAACTACTACTTATAAGTATCTATATATAATATGTATACTGTGTATATAACATTACCTATTAGGGATGTTGACTATTTTTTATATCTGATGACGTGTCGTTCTTCTTTATCTGTGCTACATTTAACATTTTTAGTAAGCCTTGCAAGCGGTGAAATTTTATAATTAGGTAAAGGTACTTAATTGCTTTAATCATCATGGCAATTTTGAGATATGAAGCTTGATCGGAGACTACACTCAAGGTTTGCCTCGAGACGACGGAACTCCTTAACGGTTAACAACTCTGTTATTAAATTTATTTTTGCTTTAGTATAATGGAGGTATTGATCTTTAATCTGAGTGGAGGTGCTGTATCCTTTTTTCATTTGGGTTAATTCACACAGGTGTCTAGTCTACTTTTAGTTGACTTTATTCACCTATGCACCCAGATGAATTTAGTCTACTGAACAAGGTGTATTAAGTTTACTGATTTAGGTACGTGATTAAGGTAAGCTATACGCGAGTCTTTTGTCCTAGATGAGTGTATTTACACTAAAAGAGCGTGTATTGGCACTTTAAAAGCGTGTATTTAATTTTTACACGCTTTATATTAGCTTCACCTGTATGTTTCTTTGTTGGTTTGTTTGTTTGTAACTTCTCTTTTTTTAAGCTATTATCACAAACCGTTAAATAAATGGTCGCGCCGTATCTCTTAGTACTGCCGCATACATACACATCGTTTCCGCTTTCCCTACCTGTCAGGAATGATCAAGTAAAACGATTGTAATATAAATTTTGCATTTCCTAAAATCTGTGCTCATCTCATCATCACTGCAGTTGTTGCATTACCCTGTGACATTACCTCTCCCTACTAAGCTAAATCCTAGCTTTCTCCTCATTGAAATAGACTAAGTTTAATGGAATTCTTTTTAGATAAAACACAAAGTCACTCTTCGAATAGTAGTTGAGTTGCAGAGAACAAGAGCATAACATTAAATCCACACAAAGGTTTTGAACAAGACTTGTTTGTACTGAAAATGTGACTCTCCGTCGTAATTGAATTGGGTAGAGGAACGCTACTAGACTTGACGTGGATGTTCTCCGGAAAACGCTGTAACAGATTATGGGATGAAACGTGAAAGAAGGACATGCGATGCATGGCTCCTGTATTTTTCCTCCTCACGTCAGTGAAAAATTCAGCAAGAAGAAAGATAAAGTACTCTTATTTGTAGAGTAGGAACTGCTCGTACGCTAGCGTGGATTTGTTTTTTACCGTGATTTTCTTATGGAAACTTAAAAGTAAAAATATTAATTCGCTTTATTAATTCTCTTAAATTTTGAATTATATTCTAAAGCTATGAAAATATTTGGGACTCATCCATAACGCTCATTAATTACCTTGCCAGATATTTGTTTGTAGTTTGATACGCACATCAGCTGGTTTTGGGTTTAATCATACATAACTCAACTCATAGATTCTATTACTAGTAATTATAATATAAAAAGGAGGTAGATATATCACTAGCGCGCCGACGATGAAGAGCGTAAGAACAGGCAATTGACCGCTCGTAGTCGCTCTGTCAATACAAGACGATAAGCACGCTTTTGTTGTTGTCAGAAGTGCTTGACATTTGACATACAGCGTTAAAATGCCTTCGTGTATTATACTACAGAATAAGTAATACTACTTATAATATTATACCAATGTGATTGGTGTAGTGAAATAAAAGATAAACGTGTGTGTGTTGTAGCTCTTTTCGGAACAGATTTGTAGTTGATTTGTAAGGGCATAACGTATATGGTAGCCAATAAACATGCAAATGGTAAATGGCCACCATCATTCATGTACTACGTCAGTGACAAGATAAGTGTCACCGATGCATGGTGGTACCTCAGATGGAATAAGGTGGTACAAACATCAATTTACTTGTTCACATAACGTAAATTTTTTAACAATTTTTAATAATAACGTTACGTAAGATTTTTTGGCAAAGGCGATTTAAGCATAAATTCATCGATACTTTTTTGAACACCAGCCAAATTACAAGGCGTTTTTATAAAAAAAATATAAAAATATTTTTACAAAAAACTAAAAAAATATGCTAACTATTAAATGAGGTGAATAAGAAAAAAATTTAAATGACATAAATGAACACCCATAATATATGTGCATAAACACAATGAACATCATATTTAAAAAACCAATTTCAGAATTGGAATTTTAAAAACGGGAGAAAGGAAATTCTACTCTTTATTGCGAATAGTAATTACTTGATTCTAGGTTGTTCCAGTTTGGAAATTTGAATCCAACCGAATTTCAATTCCATTTTGCAACACTCAAAAATTGACTCGGTAAAAGTAACAGTACATTATATTATATTATGTACTTACGAAATCCTGAAATAAATAATTAGTTCTACTAAAGTACAAGTGTCTGAAAAGCTTTCAAATAAATTTCTATCCCCAATAATCCTTCTTAAATTCTTTTCGTTCCCAAGCATTGAGATTAAATTGCTAATATCCGACACTAATAGGTGCTTAAATCGAAGAATTAAGGTTAATACCTCGGGTACTCATTCGTTACGTCGAAATAGAATTTGCATTTGCAATCTCCGATCTAAAAAGCATTGGTTAATAAATCAGAACATGATGGGATCGGTGAGATAGATTGAAGGCATTGACCTTATCATCTCGCTTGTGATTATTAATTTATTGACTACGTAGTTATCTGCGCGGATGTGTTTTTACGTCTTTCTCTGAACTTTTACTAAAATAGACGTCTTTGTAATTAAATAAATAAACGCGATCATTTACCTCCGCGCCGCCGTCATTCTCTGCAGTAGATTTCCCAATAAATAAGATATTTTTGTCCATTTTACGAAAACACGTTTACTAGTAAAACGAAACAAACCTAGGATTTTCCCAAAATTCAGTACCAATCCGAGTTACAAAGCTCTGTTTTATTATAAGCTCTAAAAGATTGCATTGTAAACTTTCTGCAACTGTAATCATTTTCTGCAAGGCTGTAAAAAATGTACAGTTGTGAATACATATTCATCACATAATATGCTATATTTTAACATTTGGTGGAGATGTGTTAAATGAGAAGAAATATATGCAGCAGATCATATTAGCAGAACTGAGTTCTCTAGAGTAAGATTCAATTTAGACGTTTGAATTAATTTACAAAAAATACGTGTTTCGAAAAAGCAAAGTGAAGAAGTCTCCTGCCCTGATCGATATGGAAATTAGCTCAGATGATTAATCTGAGGAAGTTAGTGACGTGACGTATACAGTTAGACTGGACGGCAATCAATGTCAATATCGTTGTCTATCGCGAAGGCAGAGACGGGGTAGTGTGGGCGTTATAAAATTTTAATAACACACGTTTCAACGTTCAACGTTTCTAGGACAACGCCCGCGTTATTGTGTAGCTCCTAACTGTTGCTGCTCCCGTCGCCCTATTTCCTGGAGGATTTATACAAATGAGAAAAACTCGCTTCACTATTTTTGAGCCAAGTTGTTCTTTGGTATAGACGTGCTGATTTGGGTTTCTCGGTCTTGTAATGTTATTTTTTGACGTTTTGTATTTTTTCTCGGTGTAAGTTCGTTCGTGTGTTGTAAAAATACAACAGTTTTACAGTGTAACTATCTGTTTTAAAGTTCATTTCGTATCTGGCCACCAAACGAACCGTGGTGCTCTGACTGGTGACTTGACAGCTGCTTCTTTCTTCTTCTTTCTTGCGTCTTGGCATTGCATTGGTGAAGCCTTTGGTGATTCTGGTGTTTTACACATAAACACCAGAATCACCAAAGGCTCATCATCTACGGTGATCATCTACCATCAAGCTTCTTATACCATAGTTTTCTTTTTTAACACACTCATAGCACCACACTGGTATTCCCTGTATGGAATGGACACACACAACTAGACTGAGACAAGAAATTTAAAGTCATCATTTTTCTGCGTCTCTGAGAATCTAAACCAGGAGTCAGGACCCATCGGAGGGCGATCGGGCAAATGAAGTTCTTAATAATTCAACTTAAGTACTTTAATTCGGACTCTATCCATAACGCTTGTCATATAAAATTCAACGCGCCAAATTGCGTTTTGACAGCTGATAGCCAGCGTCATAGAGTAGATATTAGATCTACATAGATACGTCATAACAGTACTATTATATTCTGTTATTTATGAGAAAGCGATTCATCTATTATTCACTACACTATATTCACATTCGGATCAGAATTTACATACACATTGTGTTGCCTAGCAACCACAAACAAACAGGTGCATGAAACTTTTGGTCGTATAAAGTGCGTTTGAACTAAATCTGAAGTTCGCTAGTCGCGTTCCGTTCCACTCATTATAATTTAATTTCTTTTTAAACATAATATTTATTTGGCAAAAGTTTAAAATAACACTGAATAGTAACGTATAAAATCGATATAGACTGTTTTAAAATACATAAACATAAATATAAAATGTTATTCAGCTTTGTTTAATGAAATTAAACCTATAAATAATTTTATGCCCATGCATATTGAGTGGAATGAAATATCTGTATAATCTGTACAGTGCCATCTCTGAAGAACTTATTTGTGACGTGGCGAAAATTGGAACTAATGCCGTTTCATTCATAACTTACTAATACGTCTCGAATTGCGCACTATGATTGGTCCAATCGTCCGACAGCGCCCTCCTTAAAGTCACAGATAAGTTGATTTCACTGTATTTTGAAATATAATACGACCAAGTTGCAAAGCATGTAAGCGCCATTATAGCTGTGAGGTTTTCGTAGTCATTTCTATTTATAGTCATAGGTAAGCAACCTTGAAATAATAATTTTGTGCAAAGGTTTGAAGTCGCTTCACGAAATTAAGGACGTGCGAGCGTGAGTTATTCAATGATGAAAATTGTTTTAAGATGTTGGTTTTTACGTCGTTTTCTCTTAGTGTGTTGTTGTTATAGGTCAATAGTAAAATAATGAAGATGTCACAAACGTTATAATGATTATTTAGTTCTTTAATAGTTATTTGGTGTGCGAAATACAAATCAGTTTGTGAAAACCCTATAAAGGAATTTTAATGGTTTGTTGACAAGGATTCTGATGCGAGTTTGACTCAAGTATAATTCAAAATTGTCGCTTGGGAACGCCCTGAGGATGATAGAATGGATGGATGGTCACTTTCATTTTGCTTGATTTTGATACTGGGGATGGTAATTTTTAAGGATTATCTCATATATTCCAACCTTAATTGTTAATGGTATGGTAAGTTGGTAACATATTCCAATCCATCATAATCGGTCCTGTCACAATGGGTACAGGCCATAGTCCACCACGCTGGCCAAGTGACGATTTGCATTTCACACACCATTGAGAACATTGAACAACATGATGGAGAACTCTTAGTTTTACAGTTTCCTCACGAGGTTTTCTTCACTGAATCAATTGATGAATTAATTTCTTATACACATAACTTTTGATAATTAGAGGACTTCTCTCTGGTTCTATGTAAAACGCTTCCCGGCATCACGGCAACGGGCTAACATTGGAACTATACAGCTAAAGGAACTCAAGGCTTATACCAGTTATACCTAAGTAACGCAAATTACAATGACAAAGTTGAATGCAATTCATACTTATGCAGCACCTTTGACAAAACCGACCGTCGAGAAGTAAGTGGTTTCTTTAGCAGGAGTTCACGACCGGAGCTCGAGGGCTGTGCGTTGTTGACGCCGTAGACTGAAAAACTGAAGGAAACTGCGTTAAATCCCGTTAAGAACAACATTTCTATAGTCATTTGGAAAGTGCGATTTTCAGTATTGGAACAATGTGCACTTCAAAACATGTTTATTAGATACCAAATTCAGACAAATATTTTATTTAAAAAATTAAACAACCATATTTTCGAAACTTTGGCATTTACGAGAAGGTTGCTATATTAAGAATAACTCCATAATAATTTAAATAAAACCTATTGGACTAAAACATCTTATAACGAATGTACCTACATAATAAAATGATTAAGCTCTAGATTTGGAGGTAAGATGTTTTAGTCCAAAAAAACACTTAAGAATATAGCCTATAGCGTACCTCATAGTAATCGTGGCTTTGTATGATTCTTTATGTAAATACTATATAGCCGATAAAGGAGAAGATGAGCCACTTTAACGGGTTGGGATAAGAACCAACAAACTCTAACTAATAGGACCTTTCACAACCTTGTCTATTTCCAGTAGGGTGCACAGCGAGTTTAGGACTTAGCTTGGAGTCTTGGACGCAACAATAGAAAATAATATTATCTTGGACAACAAAATGGACAAGAATATATTATGAAAAGATTTCCTTGCGTTATACAGGGTGGTCATGCAATCGTAGGAGATATTTCAGGGGGTGGTTCGCCTCGCGATTCTCTGCCCGAATAAACAAAGAAATAAAAAAAACATCCATAAATCACAAAGATAATAATATCAAACTAAATACGAAAAATCTCAAAACGTGTGGACACCTTAGCAGCGCGTTGAACTCGCGTTATTAGGTTACTAGGTGAATGACCTGTTACGATTATTTGACGTTTGCGGAGTGTCTTTGCGACGTGCCGACAAAGCGGTGCGGCGGCGGTGCGACTTTTAGGGTCCGTTCACACAGACCGGCTCGGAGAGCATCGGCCTGCTTTTTTCTTTTCAACAGACCGGATCGTATACGCTTGTAATTGGCCGGAACGGAGCCGCCAACTATTTCACATAGACCGGCTGGAAGAGATCTGAAAGCGGATGCGGTCGGATGTGCTCGGAGCCGGTCAGATGCGCTCGGAGACGGGTGGATACACTACAAAGGCAGTATCAGTATTCCGCGCAGTCCAAGTTTTATTTTCGGTGTGTTCATGTGCACGAAATCGAAGCCGACAGGCTGCGCGAGCGAGAAAGAGCACGCAATCGGAGCCGACAAGCTGCACGATCGAGAAAGAGCACACAATTTTTATTTCACACGAAGGGCGTTCAAGCATTCTTGATGACAAAAAAGGTGCACATGCAAAAATAAACTTTACTAAAATTCAAAACTCTGTTTCCAACGTGATAAAAATCTGCTCTCCTCTCCGAGCTGGTCTGTGTGAACGGACCCTTAGGCGGCATGATTCAATGGAAAAAAGCGAGCGTTTGCGGCGCGGCGTGCCTTTGTGGTGTGCCGACAGAGCGGCGGTGTTCTTTTGCAATATGTGGGTTACTAGGTCACCGCTTTCTCGAGCGCAGTGTCTATGATTAATGTATTTTAAAGGATAATTTGGGTAAAAATTAAGGTCAGATTTTTTTTACGTATTCGGGCAGAGAATCGCGAGGTGAAGCGGGGGGTGAAATATCTCCTACGATTGCATGACCACCCCGTATACCCACTTTGTAACCGCAATCTAATTGGAGAAATTTAATTAAACTCGCAATATAATTGGAACTGTAGATTTGCATAAATTTTAATAGTCACATTTTTAAATGCGTCGCTTTTAACTTATTAAAGTAGCTAAATTAGAGCCGGCAATGTAATGAATTTGAGACCATAATTAACATTATTATAAAAAAATTAACAATATAAAATTACTGATAGTTGATTAATCAAGTAAAAAGAACCCTTAATCAATGTAATTGAAAACTTCTACATGGTTTTGCACTAAGTTCAGTAGGTTAAATTAATAAATAAAATTTGTAAGTCCTTTTTTGCTCAAGACACGTAGCTGTTAATGAAGTTTTTTAATGTGCTACGATACTAATTCATCTTAGATATAAGTCTAAACCATAATCTTTCAGTCTAGGAACAGACCTAAGTCTAGAAGTGGGCTATCCCACCGTATGTGTGTGATTATTTTAATATTTGTAAAAAAAAAACTATTAATACACAATACAATACAATGAGTATTTTTATGACAGCAAAATTACAGTCATACTATAAGGTGGGGTCTACACTGGAATGCCACCTTTACTTATCTTGCGGTCGGTATGCGTAAAAAAATTCCTCGTATCCCGACAATCCTCACAATTGAGACCCCAACCTCGGGACATTTTGGGAGGCTCTCTCTAATAGTCCATTTCTGTGAGATCATTAGGGCATTCTTGCTATCTGCCAGCTAGATTGTCCTCGGTAAAAGTATGTATTACATACTCATACGCTAGTCCGTTTGTTGAATTCAAATTAACTTTCTTATAAGTTTAGTCGATTTAACAGGACAAAGTCGTTTTAGGTTTCTGATAAGGATGTGGAAGATAATCTAAGGAGTTATTAGATATCGATTCGATATTTGAAAATCGAATTTTTAGCCTGCGAAGCGAGGGGTCCCGGGTTCGATTCCCGGCCGGGGCAGATATTTATGTGACACATAAATATTTGTACCCAGATCATGGGTGTTATTATGATGTGTTTATAATGTGTAGTCCATGCTACCCGTGACACAACCTACTGCGGGGGGTATAAGTTTGCTAGCGTTTATTTATTTATTTATTATACTTTAATAAAAATCAATATTTACACGGCCTATGTTGAAACAAATTTTGTAAATTTTTTTATTGTCAGATAGCATGACTGTAACCATCAAGAATGATGTACGCACCTGTAATTGGCAAGCATACCAGATCATGTTGTAACTTGTAGAATGTTAAGCAAATGTAATATTGTATGTAAGCTGTTGGTGTGCTAATAAATAAATAAATAAATAAATATGCCAAACCGTCAATACAAAAGTCTTGTCTCGTTCTACAAAACCTAAACGGCCAAGGACTTCTTGTATATAGTATAATGAATAGATAATTATAAGGTATTGAAACACATTAGAGACTTTTTGTCGGCGCGTCATTAACCCCGTAAATCTCAGTGCGAACACATTGTTCGGTCATTTGACGTCATGGGCGTGAGATGCGGTGTTGAGATTGTTTCGGATGTATGAAAGATTAATCGTGCCTACGCGCTACGGTCTAATGACGTAGTTGACGGTTGATGGTAACTGAAACGTGAATTTCATAGTAACTTGGAAGCAGTAGTTTGTGATTAGTATGCAAACACTACTAGGTACTACATAGTTCTTTATATGCGACACCAAAGTCGGAACTCTTTCTTTTGACTTGTAGACATTAAAAACAATATGAAATATCTATTTACAGACTATACATTACAGACATAATTTATCTGTGTTATTCGTTCACATAATTTCCTCGGATTAATTAAAAAAAATATTAGATATGGTCTGCGTGACGTAACATTACGATTGTCCGTAGCTAGTGAGCGATCATATGTAATTAATCACGTAACAGAGTTGCGTTACACACGCCATCTGGAGGAACAAACAGACATTACAATCCCATTAGCTGCTCTGAAACTGATTCAGATCAATCTTGCAAAAATATGGCAACATTGATGACTGCATCTCATTGACAACCGCGCAATATAATGGGGTTACCTAATGTAGCGGATGCGTGCAATTTTTGCATTTATGGCTGTAAATCGAAAGATCTCGTCATAACCATAGTACATAATGTAAATATGAGTAAGTTGGAACGGTTGTATAGTAAGTGAATAGTTTAGTAAATAGTTTAAATAACTAAATATACGGTTTTATAGTGTCAATCTGGGTACTAATACCAATTACCAATTGGTACTAATAATAATTGTTATAAGTATTTCTGTTAACTGATATTATGGAGTTCCCACTTTTGGAGCCCACTTTGGGTTTAGACACGCACCCACGTAAAAGATGCAATCTCAAAAAATAAACCTTTGTACAAAATTACTTTCCTGATGTTTCCCTTTACTTTCTTTAGAATAAAACGACCATAATAATATGTTTTAATATAATATCCACAAATTAACTGTTTTGATTTTACATTTTTATAAAATTTATAGTAAAGTCATGCATTTAATGTATGCAAATTAATTTAAGGCGCGGTGTGATCTCAATATTAACAAAACTGGGTTTCTTTGAAGCTCGAGACCGAGGAAACCCAATGAAAATATCGCACGCAAAAAATACAGAGCATAGAAAAAGATCTAAATAATAATTTTAACCGAATAGAATATTAAATAGTTATTTAATATTTCCAATAAAAAATCGTAATTTGCTATACAAAAATAAACTTTAGCGTCGCAGTTCTCTGTATTTTCAGCGGTAACAACATATTTTTTTTGAGAATATAATAGGTATATGGTTTTATTAAAACTTGAACCGGACAGATATTGAATTTAATGTGTATATTCTGAATAATCTAAGGAAAACCCTCAAATTAAATGTTTATTGGCAGTCTAGTTACATTGTTAGCAAAAATGTGCTTTGCAATTTTGAGCCCTATTCAGCGTCACGTAAATGTAACATTAGATTAGCGCAGATATGCGGTTGTGTGCGTGAAATCAACGTTTTTAAATCGTAGTCATACCGCGCCTTAACATGAAAATTTTATATTTATTTGTTTCACTCTCAGAAAAGCTTACCTACCGCTTCAAATAGTGATCGTATATGTATACCTATGTTAATAAGTAGAATTATCAAAAGATTCAACAAATTATAGCATCGTGAAATTATTGTAAATGCATTATCCTATTCACCCCTCAGATTGTAAACTAAATTATAAACCTAGTAAAAACACATCAGAAACAGCATTTCAGAATCTACAGTCATTAGTTCGTAGCAATGTATTTTTAAAAATGTTTGCTAGCCGCCTCACATTCTAAATGTGACCAAGCGTCATTCCACGGTCACACACGTGCAGCGATGACGCGGGAAATGATGCACTTTCCCAGTTCCCAGCCGGCTCTATGTGAGCTAAATGTGTTAATCATAATATTATATTAGTTTATTATTATTAAGAGCTGTTTCTGCCTGTTTATTTTGTTCGTAGTTGGAGCTAAACATCCTACCTCATTTATTATCGGGACTCGACTACATATTTTTTCAGTTGTGTTTTAATAATTGTGTACGTAAGTATTATAATAGTTCGGATCATAGTATTTTTATTTTATGGATGTGAGTGTCGTACATAATCTCGAACTTCCTAACGCATTGATCATAATAATATCCGGTGCAGTGAGATGAACTCATGGAAACACTAATACCACAAGTTAACTTGTTAATCTTGTTATTAACACTCCTTCACAGTTCTGCATGCACTAAGAGATGACGCAAAGGAAATGATGCACTCTCCCATGCAATCATTACCATAGGGAGAAGCAACTAAACACGCACTTCCCGACTACAGCTTTATTTGAACTGCGCGGAATTGACTGCCACTAATAATAGATTAACTCTACTAAACGTAGGTGTACCTATAGCACTAGCGTTCTGCCTGCGACGTTGCCCGCGTTTTGAGGGATAAGTACAACAATATCAAAACTAACTAAAAAAATAACGCTGATCAACAGGAAGAGTGACGTTATTAATAATCCACTGTCCAACTGTTATTTTTTAATGAAAATAACCAGCAAATAGGTAAGTGGCTATCGTCGGCCAAAAACCATCAGCAACACCAAAAACATCACTGATGTGTTTACAACACCCTCTTACGAGTTACGACACCCACCTGGCGTGGGATTAGAGTTAGTATTCTTAGCCGCCCCAATACGGCTAAAACTGTCTTTAAAAATCTTTATCGGATGCGGATAATTTTATTGTCACATTTTTAAATTGGTTCCTCACAAAAAAAAACAGTTTCTCTTTAACACCATCTAATAAATTAACTTATAAACATGTCTTTCCTAGATGTCTACATAGAGAGGGAATGTGATAAATAAGGGTGATTTCACAACGGATGTGCGCAGTTGAGTGAAGCGACACATCTCATGTCGTGACGAACCCATCACTCAACTAATAAACTAGTTCGGCTTGTACCGCTGCCGTCGTGAAATCGATGAGGAAACGGATGGAGATTAAGTAAATTGTATTAGATAGGTCCCGTTACGTGCGATAATTAAATAAATTAAATACTCTTTGCTTTAATTGACCGCTTCTTCTTTGGACGACACGATAACGAGACAATTTTTTATTGAAGTGAAAACTTCTTTAGTACGGGGGTGACTTGAAATTTTATGAAACGAAACTGTCCAGTGGAGACTAGAAATGAGTGGAGACTGACTTGAGTTGAGTTGAGTTGAGTGGAGTGGAGTGGAGTGGAGTAGTAAAACCTACAATTATCATCTTCCCGAAATTTTACATTCGTCTCATTATCTTGAAAACAAAATTTTTGAAGGTTTTACTTCTAACACGTGTGAATTGCACACATTTTAATTTTTTAAATTTCAGTTGTGCTTGTAAATGTTTTCATACCGACAACATCCATACATACAAATAATTTTCACATTTATAATATTTGTAGGATTAGAAAGATTGAAACAACAAAAGGAATAGTGAAATAGCTTTAATTCTACACTCCAATTTTATTTATTTGTATAGTATAAATGTAAAAAAGTATAAATGTAAAAAGTGCATTATCTTGCTAATATTATAAATGTGAAAGTTTGTATGGATGTTTGTAACTCTTTCACGCAATAACTCCTGATGGCCTGGAATAAGATATAGGGTACTTATTGTCCCGTAAAACGCGGGCAAAGCCGCCGGCAGTGTGCTAGTTAATCTTAATATATATAAATTACGTGTCACGTTGTTTGTCCGCGATGGACTCCTAAACTACTTCACCGATTTTAATCAAATTTGAACACCGTGTGCAGTTTGATCCAACTTGAAAGATAGGATAGCTTACATATATTATAAGTTCTATTGTTTCTCCTGTGTTAATATTAAAACGGAAGAGAACCGTTGAGCATGACGGACGTCAACGCGATGGCTTCGACGAGACGAGCATCGCTTTAGAATAAACGCTTCACATTCGGTTCACCACGTTACTGTGTTTATGAGGAATAATTGTTTTTTCTTGTTCGACTTATTTATAAACCTAATAAAACACGTGCACGCAAAACTGTTGCTTGAAATTTTTTTTGAGGGTTCGATAGTCAAATCGGAACCTTTAGTTTCGTCATGTCTGTCTATCTGTATGTGCGTCCGTCCTTCCGTAGCATAGCGCAGAGACCCTGTGTTAGAAAGCTGTTATTTGGCGTGGATATAAATATTCATTAAAACTACGAAATCTTAGAAAAAAATCTTTCAAAAAAATATTTTTCAGGGTCCGTCCCCTACAATTAACGTGGGGATGATTTTTTTCCTCATCTACCCCATAATGTAGAGTATCATTGAAAAGGTACGTACTTCCAAAATATTTTGGGTCGGCAAGTACCATTTTTCGATTAGTATTAATGATGTTTTATTTGTGTTAGCCATGCCACCCGCGCGACAGGGAATCAGTGTGGGGATATGAGTGCGTAAGCGCTTATTTATATTCTATTATTATAGGACTGTCCATTATTATGCGTAAACATGCTGGCACTACGACTGTCCTGTCACTCCGGGCGACCGAACACAGCGCGCTGTCAATTTATGTCACTCATAGGCACGGAAATGCACGGATTATTATAGAAACCTGTGATAAAAACAAAAAATAGCTCGCTCTCTCTATGTTCAACAGTTTTATTTTAGAACTAAATTAATGCTAACACAAACCGGTTTATGTGCAACGCATTTATCTATTAAGTGTTTGAATTTAAATTTAAAATCGATGTCTTTCGAAGTTTGTTTACACAAAAAAGTTGCCAAAACCTTAAAAAGAGAAAATGGTAAGAATGGTTTAATCGTGTGAGCTTGTTAGTATATCGCTGAAATAATACATTTTCTACCGCCCAACAACATTGGCAAAGCGACTAAGATGTATCTTAAAATTTATCAAAGGCGTGAATTCCCGAGAATAGAGCCGCTATTAATAAATCACGTAATCACGCTTATTTATTGATATACAGCCATATGTAGGTTATTTTCAAGCATTTTTGAGTTCTGTTATATTTCGTAACATAGTTCGCCGATCCTTAACAATTTTCATTCTTAAATAAAAGACCTACCGCATACAAAATTAGTTAAAAAAAATACTAAAAACTAACTCTCCTTAAACTTTTTTAAGATACTGTATAATATATCAATTTAATTAATCTTAAGTGTAGTACATAGTTACATACCAAACGAATATACGAGCAAAGTAGATCGGTAGCGACGAAGCGACAAATTGGGCCACATATGGCAACGACGATGCATGGGATGATCTATGACAGAGTATTTATAGATCCGGGTAATCTGTCGCAGCTACCGAATGTAAAATGTATTCCAAATTAGTTACGTATTACGAGTAATAAGGCTTATTCGGAGATACGCTTTATTTCAAAGGATTCGAATACGGGTATCTTGTATATTCTGTGTTTTCAACTTGCACCCATGACTTGGTATTTCTACGTGGAGATTTTTTACTTACGCCAATAAATATGACATATTTGTCGAATTTGAACCGTCCGTCAAATAAAATACTTGCTAATACTTGATAGGCGTAAGTTAGTACGTTATTGTGGACCACAATAAAAGTTCAGTATTTGCTTACTCTAGAATAAATTCTATGAAAACAAAAATATCTACATTTTTTTTTCGGAAAAACAACGTAACTTGGTTAAAGTTACTTTACGGTATTGCTTATTGATTGATTGCAATTTGACTTTTTTCTCCATTGTATTGAAAATGAATGGTAAATTATCCTGTATTGAGCTCGTAGGTTAATTGATGGACAACTTCCTCATCAATCAGTCGCAATCTGGACGTTTTAATTGTTACCAGAGAAGGTACAAGTTCGCAATTTTACAATATTGTTTTAATTGGTTTAAAGCCGAAAATAACATGTAAATAAATTTAAATTGTTTTTTCGAGAATATTTCTTTCGTATTTTGTTAAATAAAAATATTAAACAGATAAAGAAACAGTTATATTGAACCACGATGATATGGTCACCGTCGCCTTTGAATGAGAGGAAGTAGTTTTAATTCAGCTTACAAGATTTGACTCCATACATGCTGTGCCAATAATCTAACGAACAAAGGTAGTATAGTAGTAGGTAATATAGAAGCAGTAGTAACTAGTAGGTAGTGCAAAAAGATAATGCTGACTGGCTATAAAGCCAATGTTTTAATCATTACTTTGGTTGTTAGGATATTAGACTTACGATAATACGTCTGAGATTAGTTCATTTAACTTTTAAGCAACAAAACAATAAGCGTAATAGATATGGAGGAAATAGAAGATGAAAAGATCGTATTTGTAACGCTCGGACACAATCTGGATAAAGGGTTTCATTTTTTCACCGCACGTACGAAAATCTAATAAACAACAGTCAAATATCCAATTTATCGCCCATTGCTCTCGACATCTGATTGTCCCATGCTGATGTCGGTTCCAAGCCCTTCCCGGTTTTAATGAGCATCCAGAGACCGTCCATTTTTCAGGATTTAATTAAATAGTGTGGGGGATACAAGCTTAATTTGTTCACGGAGAGCAACGTATGGATAAATGGGTTGGCTCAACGCAAATAAACTGGTATTCGGGTTTCCGATGCCAAAATACCTGCTCCGAGTTCTTGAGCGATAAAGTGCTTAATTAGTATCAAAATAGAGATTGGTGGATCTGAAGGGCTTATAATTCAAATAATGACGCTGTAGGGTAGTGATGTGTGCTCAGTGAAGAGTCCCAGGTTCGTTGTTATATTTTATCGATAAATGTTAAAGCGTTTGATTGTTAGAAGGGAATTGCAAGCCTGGCAAGTTTCTATCGCGAATCGTGAGATATTTTTGCATGCATATTTTATGCATGCACATGATGAGGTCAGTAGAAAACTGGGATCCTATTCTTCTTGGCTGGCAACGCATCGCATGATGACTCTGGAGATACGAATGTCCATAGTCTATTGGTTAGAGCTATCTATCTAGAGCTATTACACAAAGAATTGATTACAAAATTACTATCAAACTGACCTTTGAAATATCGTCAAATAATACTTACTTTAATGACCTATACCAACCCATTCCCAATTCAAATACTTTAATCTCTGCGTTTAATCCAATTAATTTTCTCAGTCAGTAAATTACGCTAATCCCCCTCGAACGTTAAATGACATTATAACGTTCTAATCGCTTACTAATCTCTCACAAACAAATGTTGATGTTCAAACATCAACTCAAATTGGAAAAAATAGATCATTGATATTAATAGCCACTCCTGGCTAGCAATATCTATCAATAAAACACCTGTTTCGATCGATTTTGAACTGTATATCTATTGTAATAAGTGTTAGAGATCAAAGTATCTACAGAATTAACTGGTTACCGTACCAGTTCATCGTGCACTTGACTCATGATGTATTTGGGGCTCTTAAGCAATCTTCACTTCAACCGATCGTGAACGTTAAATACTTCTTTAGGTATTATTCCTCAATTTGAGGAGGTAATGCTCAACGACTTTTGAGTAAATGTAGGTTTGAGCATTCAAACGGTACTTAATAATGCTCTTTGCCCTTTAGGATTCTTAATGGAAAATGAAGCGTCTGTGAAGAAAATAAAGCTCTTTGCTCTTTTGTGTTGAGTAAATTTTGGAAATAAAATTCTCATTATTATTGTTATTTAATTTTTGAGTTATCAAGCATTGTGGTATTATTACATTCTCAGATATTATACCTTACATTTTGGAAGCGATTTAGTTAAGCGATTTTTTTTTCTTTCGACTTTGTCGGTAATGCATGGGTGATGCCTTTGGTGTTACTGAGTTCCATGGGTGACGGTTGCCACTTACCATCAGGAAATCGTCATTCCCACTATCGGCTTGTACCTATCATAACAATTACACAAATACATTATATTCATAAAGCATTTAATATTTTTGTGTTATTTTTAAATTAGCAAGATAACTCGATTTAGATGTCTGTTTATCAGAAATCTAATCTAATATTGTGGGTTTATTATATAACATTACTGTAAATTGATTTGCATGGGACATACGTAGCATGCTCAATTAGCGATGTGTTAACTGTCAGTTAAATCCGGTGGCTAACTGTTTCATCTACTGTCCCTTTTGCGTTGACGTTTTCTTTTCTATTGTTCCATATTTGGTTTCGGAACTCTTCCAGAATGTATTTAAATTAATCATTTTTATCTCTTTCTTTCTCTGTCTTTCGCTTTTTATCCAAACTACGTGTATTTGAGTGAAAAACTTTATTAGAATTTTCCATATTATTATTATTCATCCGCTCGTCTTACTTTGATTCAGAAAGATAAATATTTACTTTAATTAAAAGGGTAAAGTGAACACAACTCTTAAAAACTCTTCAAAAAACAAACAAAATAAACTGCTTTAATACTAATTAATTGCGCTGTCTTAGAAGCATTTAGTAAGTCACTGAAGAATTTATTTTAACCGCTAAAATACTCTTGAGGTTTAAATAACGGACTTAATTTAGTAAACACTGGATCAAAAAAGAACCTATCGAAAGCTGTAATTTATTCCGACGGGCGAATTCCCGGCGTCCCACTACAAGAACTGCATTGAAATAAAAAATAAATAATACGAGATCAAACTATATAAATAACTAGATTTGTGGAGTAATGGGGGCGATGCTGTGTTTATAGCGCAGAATTTAGAAACGCGTCAGCTCACAGCTTCCGACCGGGATACGATGTCGTAACGATGTCGCGACATAATTTTTATAGATCCAGATTCCAGGACTGCAACGGGTAAGTCTTGTACAGCTAAGTCACCGACGCGTTGCTGGCTAAATATGAAGCAGAAATTACAACAACCGAAACAAGATTGATTGTAATCATAGCAGTGATATTAATTGAAGTTAAATTCAGTAGTAGTAGTTTTATTAATTCAGTATTGTTATACGGTGTAATCCACTTTAGAACGTCATGTCCTAGACATTATGCTTTAGTCACGTAACATTTTGAAAATGTGAAGGGTGAAATAAACAATGCAGCTGTTTTCATGAACTTATTTAATGCTGGATATTCAGACAGAATGAGAGAGACCTACTTGAAACTTTACTCAAACAGAAAAAATGAAATCGATAAATATATGCCTTGGATTCAAGTTAATTATGTATATTAGTATTATAAATAATTGCGTCATTATTTTTTATTAAAATAAAATAAAATTCGTTACCATGTACTCGAATGTTGAAAATATTTATATCAACCCAAAAAAAAAAAAAAATATCCATCCATTATTGCTCGACTTCGCTTTGATGTGGGAAATAGGTTATCCCTCTGTTTAGAAAGGAGTAACCCCAATCAAAACAACTGCTTTTCGTTTTTTATCTGATGTTTTTAAATTGGTGTTTTTACCCCAAATACCTTCATTGGTTTCAACCACAGACATGTTTCAATCTTTTTTTGTAAATTAATCTATCTATGTCGGCATGTTTCAAAACCAGGGAAGTGCGTGTCAGGGCACGCGCATTAAAGGGTTTCGTAGTTCATCGACTATTATTCATTAACTACGTGCCGTGATAGTTTTCCTTTTAAATTCATCATCTATTCATATTTCCTTTATTCAACATAATTATCCTATATTACTGCCGTCAATTTTTTCACATGTCCAACATCTATCATTTAGCTGACAGACATGACGAAACTATATCAAACAGACTGATAGCTCTACTTTCATTCTATTTATTGATATCGACGTGAGCATATATTCTGGCGTTCTTGCTTACAGACTAATCATTTACAGCCTTACTTATAAACGTTACTTAAAATTTAAGAAACTCTTAACAGCCATTTAAGAATATTTTTTACTTATAAATGTTGATTAGCTCTAATCAGTTGCTTAGAGGCGTTTTAAAGTAGCTGTCAAATTAATCAATGGCGAACCCTTGTTTAGGGCGTTAAGTAACACAATGGCGGCTTGAATATTGTCAGCTGGTCAGCTGCACAGCATTTGTTGTACCGTATCTACCTAGGACTGAAGTCAACGATGTTTTTTACTAAGGTGGCTAAGGTTTATTATTTTGTCGTTTGTCATTTGAGTTCTTTGTGTTGTTATGGCTTGAAAATAATTTTATAAAATGGACATTTTTAAAGAATCTAACAGGTAATTAGGTATATTATGTACGTTTCGTAATGAAATAGAAGAAATAAAGATTAGTAGTAGTTTTCTTGTTCATCCCAATTAGCAGATCGCAATAATTTTTTTTAGTAAAATTTTCCATTTTAAACACCGATATTCCGACAGTCACAATCACAATAGAAACTCTTCAAACAAAACTTCACCAAAACACCGAAAACACCACGTTCTAATAAGACAGCTGACTTTTTATTGATGAAATGTTGCTATTATGAACCTTATGTACGACATTTGCAACAAAAAAATGTTTTTGTGCTGTCAACATGTGGCAGTGTCCACAGAGTAAAATATTGTTTGGGTAGTTAAACGTTAATTAGCTAAGTCAAGCATAATTAACGTTTTTAAGTAGAAAATATTTAGTCATTGCTTAAGGCGTTAAGAAGTGATTAACTGATCAGTTGCCAAGTTGTAAGGCTGTTAGATTTTTGTGTTTGTTTCGCACCGCTATCGTGCCCATGAGCTTTGTCGCATGATGTAAAGGGAGTCCAAGTCAGCGCCGTTTTCATAACAGCACTGAAATAATTCCGGAGTCGGCGGAGTCGGCGCGAACTCTCGGCGCGGGCGCACGCGCACATCTTAATACAAAGACTGATCTATAGATTGATATGTAAATAACGTGCACTTCGAAATATACAAGTGATTTGACAAAATGATCAACAGTGCTAGTGCGATACAAAGAAGTGTGATGAAACGATGTTATTATGATGTTTTAATTCAAAGCTCTAGATTTAAAATGCTCAATTAGTAATATTTTCCAGTGACGAAGGTTTCAACAATTTTGAGCTATTAAGTTCTCAATATCTACTTGTAGATTCGTGCCAGATGGTATAAGTGGGTGTTTCAATGCCTGACTGATTTTATATGTGTTTACGATGGTTGCCATGATTGGAGTGGCGGAACGAGCTACGAATGACTACTTTAAATCATTTCTACCTGTAAGTGTTATATATATTTTGAAGGTCGTAAAACGCAAATAGATACAAGCTCAAACACGCAGTTTGGCTGTAGCCCATATTTATGTCTCACTGCTGACATAGCTGTTGGGGATTCCGAATTTGTTTAGCAAATCTCTAATCGCAATTGTAGAAAGAGTATGAACCAATACAAAGTAACAAAATAAAATTGAGGAAATAACAAAAATGTAATCTATTTAATGATACGCGAAAAGAAAAAGCGGCCAAGTGCGAGTCGGACTCGCCCATGAAGGGTTCCGTAGCAGCAAGTAACATAATATAAAAGATCTTGTAGTTCGTTGTAACTTTGATCAATGTTTTTTGCGGTTTACGATTTATGACGTATTAAAAAAAAACTACTTACTAGATCTCATTCAAACCAATTTTCGTTGGAAGTTTGCTTAGTAATGTACATCATATATTTTTTTCAGTTTTATCATTCCCTTATTTTAGAAGTTACGGGGGGGGGGGGGGGGGGGCGGGGACACACATTTTACCACTTTGGAAGTGTCTCTCGCGCAAACTATTCACTTTAGAAAAAAAAATGATATTAGAAACCTCAATATCATTTTTGAAGACCTATTCATAGATACCCTACACGTTTGGGTTTGATGAAAAAAACATTTTTGAGTTTCAGTTCTATGTATGGGGAACCCCCAAAATTTATTGTTTTTTTTTATATTTTTGTGTGAAAATCTTAATGCGGTTCACAGAATACATCTACTTATCAAGTTTCAATGGTATAGCTCTTATAGTTTCGGAAAAAAGTGGCTGTGACATACGGACGGACGGACAGACAGACAGACAGACATGACGAATCCATAAGGGTTCCGTTTTTTGCCATTCGGCTACGGAACCCTAAAAAAGGGCTTACCTCTTTTTGAGAATAATGCACACACGTAACAGAGTGAGTTTTGGCATAGTGAAAATTTACATGCAGAAAAAAGCTAACTTTTTTATGTACTTATAGTCCAGTGCCGATAATTTTTGAAACGAAAAAAAATTATAGTAGAATGAAACCTATTGCAAAAGGAAGAGAATATAACGAATATTATAGGAAAAATAAATTACGGGCGATCTGAGGTCGGGAAGGGGGGGGGGAGGGGGGGTTTAAGGAAAAAAAATGGTTTATCTCGATTTCCGGAAAAACTACAAGTCCTATTGAAAAAAGTTGAATGGCAAAGTTGTAGGTAATAAAAAGATCTACAACTTTTGTATTTACACTTTTTTACATAACCTCAAAATTTATGTGAAAAATTCAAAAAACCACGTTTTTGGTTTTTTATTTTTATCTTTTACAAAAAATAATTTTTTTTTTCACGAAATTTGGTGAAAACTTACCTTTGTATGTCCTTAACATACTGTAATTTTTTTGATTCAAAAAAATATTTTTTCCACCTTATTTTGACCTTAAATCAAAAAAACAACCTTATTTTCAGTCGAAAAATCTCACGTCAAAATATCTGATTTTTTTTAAAAGTCGGTAGTCCTCTTGTTCGGTGAAATCTCTACTTTCTAATGGTATATAAAAACCTATACACTACTATGGTAAATGTTCTCAGAAAATGCAATGAAACGACTACTATTTTCGCATGTTTTTTGCCATCTCATATGCAATCAATGAAATCCGAAATTTTTTTGCGAAAATCTCTACTTTCTAATGGTATATAAAAACCTATACACTAAAATGGTAAATGTTCTCAGAAAATGCAATGAAAAGACTACTATTTTCGCATGTTTTTTGCAATCTTATATGCAATCAATGGAATCCGAATTTTTTTTGCGTTTTTTTTTTGTACTATAATTTTCTTCCACTTTTTACCGTTTTTAGAGCTATCGGCACTGGGCTATTAATGACTAATGTGTAAGTACCTACTACAAATGTATTGATTACGAAAATTAAATATTAAATTAGTTAGTGTCAATGTTTAAGTAATCCTTTGCCAAATAGATGCGAGTCGAATAGAACTAATAAAAACCGGGCAAGTGCATGTCAGGCCACGCGCATTGTAGGGTTCCGAATTAGTAAGTTTATCGACTATTACTCATTAACTACTTGTGCTAACATAGCCGTGTTTTCCTTGTAAATTCATCATATACATATTTTTGAGTTTTTTTTTCACTTGTCCAACTCCAATCGTTTAGACAGCAGGGGGCACACTTGACTCTAACCAAAATTAGCACTTTAAAGCCAAATATTTCACAAAGGGACCCCTAATTCCAAGAATGGTCTAAGAAGACCCTTAATATGTTTGGAAGACCTTTTAAACGATACCTCACACTACAGGGTAAGCGATGAATAAAAATTCACCCTCATGTTAACTGTAAAGGTGGTATCCTGAAAAAATGTTTTTCAATATGTTATTCTACTATTCTGGATTTTTAATAAATATATATATATTATATCCATGTCAAATTACAACTTTCTAGCACTAAGGGTCTCGGCGATTTCCTTCGGACAGACGGACGGACGGACTGTATGACGAAACTATAAGGTTTCCGATTTTCCTTCGGAAAAAACTAACGCTTTTTGGTATCTAGAGATGCACCCAATTTTTGGTTCAATATTTGATTGGGATCCGCACATTTTTTTAAGTTCGTATTTGAACGAGGGTTCGGTTATTTTACGGAATAATCGAACACCTACCTAAACATTAAAATTGATTTTAACGAAACAGTCCATTAGGCAATAAATAAATGAACATAATTTGGCAAGTAAGTCCTGCCAAATAAATTTTTTTTTGAAGTCCTGCTGAACCGAATAATTCGGCCGAATATTCGGTTCGGCACATTGTTGATCCAACATTCGGCCACGGGCCATCATTCAGCTGAATATTCGTATTCGGCTGAACCAACATTCGGCACATCTCCACTTTTATTAGTATTAAGTTTATTGAACTCTGCGAAGAATAGAAAATTGGCATCACCGATCACCGATCCTATCAAAGTATTGATTCTGTTTGGATTAAGTGTACATAATTATGTTGATTAGGTATGTCTACATAATCAGCATATTTAATATCACAATATTGAAACAAAATATCACAAATTCAATATTTGAAAATCGCAAATATAAATCTTTTTGTCTGAGCTTTTACGTAGGTATTTCGTTTAATAATCTAATCTGTACAAGTGTTATGGTACAGATAATTTATATTAATTATAATATTAATTATATTATAATAATTTATATTTATTAACTTTTGTTTTTTCCGGTCTAAGATGTAGGCAATTATTTAATTTACTACTTTATAAATATTTATCTGTGCTATGTTATTCGATCCCGAAGTCTTATCTCGTTTGAATTACTTAAGTAGGTACAAAATAAACAGATAAGTCTGCGTTTTATTATCATATTCATATACCTAACTTAACTTAATAAAGACGTTTTATTCTACGCTCGCTATAAAGAAACTGTTCAACAGTATATTATTAAATGTGATAAAATGTAGATGAGAATAATGTTTATAAGAATTCAATATCTTCCATCATCGTCTGCCTCGCAAATAAATCAAGAATATTGATATTTACAGCACACAGTACCATAATATTATCTACTAGTATTTAACCTGGAACCCCAGTTATTATCGCTATAATGAATGAACAAGCACTAAACTAGTTCCTAAACTATGAACTCCAACAAAAAAGTAGATAAAGGACCATTTTGTTAGTTTGAACGTAAGCCAAGAAGCCGTCCTTGCTTCCTCCGCAGCTCCGTGCACGAGACAGCAAGGCGAGATTGTTTGTCTTATTTTTAATTCTTGTCAGCAGACAGCTAAACAACTATTTATTTTTATTTATAATGTGGTTAGTTCTAAATTTACGATATTATTATTTTCATTCCATGAGTACTTTTTTGACATGGCAATTTATCAGGCAAAACTTCGTTGTTCTACTTATTTATTCATTGGTTTTTTTTGGATGTGTGTCTTTGTAAATTATCTTTTTATTTATGTGACTTTTTTTACTTTTCAGACTGTCAACTCTCCGCCTGTACCCCATCGTGACCTCACTGGACCAGCACCATCCTACCGGGTCTACAACGAAGAGTACGCTTCCGTCCAGCCGCGACACGTAGAGAGACCAGTCCAGCCCGATGCAGATGCTGAACGCACCAAGAAAGACAAAAAGTGGTCCATCGGAAAACTTTTCAGAAGAAAGAAAAAAGAAGATGAAAGTGGATCGTCATCGCAAAGTGAAGAAGGAGTCAGTTCCAAATCTCCATCCAAAAGAAAAGCAAAAAAGAAAAAGAAACCCCCAGCAATCAACAACTTCGATCATATAGTGATCAGAGACACAAGAAGAGCTCAAAGTTTGGCCAAACCAAGCAAACGAGAAGTTAATGATGATGAAGTGTTGTCGGATCCATCAGCTGGCTTCATACTAAATTATAAAACTCAAGATAAATATCGAACATCTAAGGAATCAGTCAGCTTAAAAGATGACTCAACCAATATACTGGAGCGAATCGGACTGGAAACGCCTTCACGAAAGTCAAGAAAGGGCAGACTAAAAGCGCGAGTGGAAGCCCTAAGAAATAGCATGAGAGGAGAATCGAGCAGTGAAGAAGAGTCCCTGAAATCTTCAAATTCTTCATCTATTGTTCGTTTTCGAAGCGATGAGTCACTAATGCGATCACGTGATAGCTCTTTAAACAAAAGATCTAGGAGTGCTAGAAATGAAAGATATATTAAAAGGTTATCAAGAGATGAAGAAAATCAACTCAATAAAGAAGCAGAATTATTACAACAAGGATATACAAAAGCCGAGGTTGAAATGTTAACGAGGACTCCTACTAGTCAAAGTAGTGGATACGGGACGTGTAAACGCGAGCAAGCTACTAAAACCAAAACAGATCAATTAGCTGTTAATGAGTTGAACCTGCGGCCAATGAAATCAGAATCAATATCATCGTTTCCGTCAACTCAAAGTTACCCATCATCCATTAATTTCAGTGCTAAGGTTAACAGTGAACATATTAACTATTCCATTAATTACCCAAATAACAACGTTAATAGAGAATCGCTTTATGCTAACAGTAACAGAGAAAGAAGTGTATCCAGTCAGCATGAAAATCCTGATAAAGTAATATGCGTAAAATTTCCTCTAGGAAACGTTTCAATCGGTGCTAAAAAAGAAGAAAGGGCCCCTCCAGTTCCACCTCCTCGGGACATGCATCGCAAAGTAGTAACACCTGTGTCAATGTATTATGAGAACAATTCATTAGTAGCAGATCGAACCGCTCATAATCAGAATGTTTCCTACGGTGTACCGAACAATGACTTCGAAAGAATAATGAGGAGAAGCCAGGAAAGAACGACCGCCTATGTAGTTAATGGCTTACGCCGACCAATTTCTAATTCCGAAGATCATATAAATATGCAAAACAATGAATATCTACACAACTATAGATATAAAAGTGAACAACCGCGTAGGCCTGCGTCTGTTTCAGCTGAACCTAATCATTATGGAATGTACATAAATACACCACCGTGGCGAAAAAAGATTGAATCACCAGGCTTAATAAAGCCAGAGCCGGTCCAAATGAGACAGGATTACCTTTATTATGCTGACCAGAGTCCCAGGTCTCGAAGGCCTATTAGCATAAAAACTAGTCAAAATGGTTTAGAAAACCAATATTTAAGTGATTCCCAAACTTCTTCTAATATAATGGAAAATGTATACAGGCGGCCAAGAAATGCATCCGAATTTTGGAGAAAAATGGACGATGCGGAAAAGCATCGACGTCAACTAAATTTATTTACGAATGCTAAAAACAATACTGACTATCCAAATAGTACACAATTACACAATAGTTACGTAGACCATTCAAAACTAGGAAGAGAAAATACTCAAGAAAAAATTGATAATGCCGATAGTAAAAATAGACAAAGTAAGATTATTGACACTATCGATGGTGCCCAAGTTTGGAAGGCAACAACTGAATACAAAAGATCCGTTACGGTAGAGCCTCCAAAGGTTACATCACCCAGTTCTAAAACACATGTACGACATAAATCGGACACCTATGCTTCTAACACTTCTCAGATGCTTTCCGATGATGAAAAGAATTCAGAACGTCGAAAGTCTACTAATCTCGATGACGCTCTAAATGAGTTAGAAGCTATATATAATAGTTTAGGTTTAGGAGATGAAGATTTATTAGATAGAGCTGAACGCCGAGAATTAATGACACCGAAATTTAACGACCAATTTAATGACTGGAATGGAAACGACGACGACCTGCAATTGCGAAGCCAACCTACTACACCCTTGAGACGCATATCGAGACGATCTACATTACCTGATAAACTTCAGGATGATATGGCATTCCGAAGAATGAACTCATTTTCAAAAGAAAAGCCAAATTTTAAGGAAACCCAAGCCCAAATTAGTTACATGCTAGCATCACCTGTATATGTGCCTTATGCATCTGATGATGATAAACAATCGGAGCGAAATGAACCAGATATCGTTCATGATGACGTAGTGTACAGAAATATAAAACAAACTAATAGTCGCTTGAAGACTATGGATCCTCAACCTCCATTTGGTATTCCCGTGGGTCCTGTATCACCAGCGCCTCAAAGTGATTATTTGCATGCTAAACCTGAGAACAAAGGACGGTCTCGATTCGTTCCAAAACGATCACCCGATCTCGTATCCGATGATCTTGCATACAGAAGTCTACGTAAAGATAATAGACATTCGTCTTTGTTTAACGGTGAAGAATTTAATGGACATAGTAATAACAATCAAAATTATGTTGAATTTCCGTTTAGTAAAGATTCGTCAGCAAATATCAAGAAAAAGCGTGCTGTGAGATCATTATCTGCCAATATATTTTCTATGATACAGAAAGAAATAGATGACGCTCTTAATATGAGTAAACCATGTCAACTTCAGAAGACCCACAGTAATAGCGATGTTATGAGACGGCTACGTGATACATTCGAAAACAACGACAATGAGCAAGAACATTATCCCCGTAATAAGGTAAAACAACGTCACAATACTGTCAATATATTTGTCAATAACACCCATGCACCATCACATCATTTCGCAAAAGACGATTCATTCATTCATAATGATGATAAATGTTTTGCTAAGCCACCATCTTGCGATAAATCAAAGAGTTCATCGCCATCAAATAGATCACCTCTTTGTAAAAAATCTTCGAAAGAGGAATTCCAACATGTTCTTAGTATGTTAGCACAAGAAGCAATGGATACTAGCAATAAATTGGGAGTAGCATTAGCCGAATTAGATAAAAATCGAAATAAAAACGAGCTATCAGATGTTCAAAGTAGAATATCCGATAGCAGGTTGACATTTTTAAATGAATTAACAAGTAAGTCTTACGATAATTCCATATCTAATGTGAAACAGGACCACAACCAATCCGCAATAATTAACAACTTAAAAGCAGATGGTAATGCAGTTAATATAGATGATAATTCAAGTAAAGGCAAGAAAACAGAAGACAGCTTGTTAGTAATATCTGATCAACTACATAAAGTTGAAGATCAGTTGAAATTTAGTTTTGAAAAGGAATTAAAGTTTGATGACGAAAGTCTGAGACTGTCCAACTACATTGAAGAAAAGGATAAGCTTAAAGCTCATGAAACTACAGTTGCGGTTCCAGATACTAAAATTATTCCTAATGTTATGCCTGTGGTTGTAAAAGATGATACTAAGAACGTTGAGAACATGAACAGTAAAATTACGACTGAGGCAGCAGTAGCTCCAATTAAATCATTGAATCCGTTTTTAAACACAGATGATAAAGTGAAGGAGATAGATGAAATTAAAGCTTTCAAAGAATTGAAAGATGGTATTTCAGATTTAATTGCTGGCATTTCTGAAGTCAATGAAAAATTATTCATCGCAAAATCATCTAAAAGTGAACATGCTTCAAATACAAACCATATATCCAATATATCTGAGGCTGGAGAAAAGTTGAACGAAGTAACACAAAACGGATCTAAGCAAAATGTTCCTAACAGAGCTTCGGTTAATCTTTCTATTTATGAGGATGATCTAGAATTCAAAGATAAGGATGCTGCTGATTCCACGGAGTATAATTCTTCAGAAGAATTAGCCACAATATTTAAATTAAGCAGTGAAGCAAAACTTTCAGCCGATGTTGATAAAGAAAATTCAGAAGAAAGCAACAATGAGCCTCACGCTGACCTCAGCTCACCGAAGCTGGTAAAAACAATGAATCAACAGCTCAGAAGGCTTTCAGTCGATGATGGTACTCCTAGTCAAAGTAATTCACTGCCATCCAATGTAGTTCCATGGAGAAACAAAAGGCAATGCAATAATTCACAAAACGACAGCAAAGGTACGTGGTGTAATATCATGCATGGTGTATGGATTTCACTTTAATCATCTGCATCCCTCTCATTGTGTGATCATTTCAATGTCGTTTTGTCTTATTAATTTAGTTGTCTGAATGCTAGACTAACGTTGATCGTATGTATTGATTGTTTTAGCAGGCAATAGTTCAAAGAACAAGCGCAATTGGCACGACTCCGGCACTTTGATGTTAGCTTGCTCGTACACTGTGATGCTCTCCCAGCACTTGGCAGATTCGGATTGGCTGACGCTACTCGGCTTGCTGCTAGCCATGATCACCATCATCGCTATGCTCCTACTGTAATATGCGGCTTCTTCACTACTCGCGAAGTAAATAGAAATTTTTCTTTCTTCGCTCCTCGCTTCGGGCTCTGTTTTTGAGAATTTAGAGACGGAGTCGCGCGAGGCAGTTGAACGATTTATTTAGTAGTTCCTCGAGAAGTTACGCTGTGTATGAATTAGTTCTTGGGCTAAGTACTTGAACTATGTAGGTCCATAAGCGAGAAACTTCGACGAGTAGTGTAGTGGACGTGTTACAGTCTGATATAATTCCCGCCAAATTGACAGCGCTGAACTACGTCACCAAACGTTGCGTTTCACTCATTGTTTCACTCCAGCTACATCATAAAATCAAATCCGCGAATTTCAAATTACACAGCGTAGTTCAGAGATGCCAAAACCTTGGCGCACATTATGTTATGACTTAATTAATTAAGTTTTGAGCTATATAACCATGTTATAACTTAGCTATTTAATATGTGTATTGTTTAAAATAGTTTTTACAATAATTCTAAAAAAATAGTACTTATTTATCCTCGTTTATAAAAATCGTTATATAATTATGTGGCTGTTTGTAGTAACTTATATTTTTGCTTAAGTTTGATTTCGTAAGTTCGATAAGTAATTAATTTAAATTGTTACCTACTTCATGTATAAATCGTAGAAAATTATTTTGCTTTGCAACGAATATTTTAGATGTTATTTTTCCTGTGATGTCTAATTTCTTTTTTTTTTAATAGTATTTGTGAAGTTTTAAGTATTTTGATTAATTGGTGCCAAATCCTTCGATCAAAATTAAGAAGTTGAAATTTTCTTCTAAATTTAATGGTAAAGAATAAAATGAACAATTTTTATTTTTTAGGTGTAAATATTCGTAAATACTTAATATTAATTGGACCGTGTAGCCCAGTGAGACGTAACCCGGCCTGCTAAGAGAAAAGCCCTGGGTACGATTCCCGGACGGGGCAGGGGCAGACATTGATTTGACACATAAATGTTGATTCTTGGGTTTTGGCTATAGACGTCCTGAGTATTAATATCAAAGGCGTCCGCTATATTTTTTTGAAATATATATGTATGTCTCAACTTATTTTTAGTTTTTTGTGAAAATAGATAGTTTTTTAATAAATGTTTGTTTTTTGTATTATCGCATGTCTACTAAACGTATTATCATTGCATGTTTTTTTCTTGACATGGATTTATTTGTTTTATTTTTCTTATCAATTTTAAATGAAATACTGTTTTTGAAGTTTATCAAGTTATAAATTAACATTCTAAATAAAATATTTTATTCTACCATATAATTATGTATTTACTACATAAAATTATCATAAATAGTATTTTTATAAACATTGCAAATAATACCTTACTTAGGTAGATAAAAAAGCCTAAAAATTGCAGTTTAAATAAAATGTTTCCGTAAAGCCCAAAAAGTTTGCTTATACAGATTTATTGACGGATATAAAATTTATATTATTTTCATTAAAATATAAAATGAAATAGGTACCTACTTGTAATATTAAATGTTTATTTTATTTCTGCTTCTAGGTGAAAACTAAACGCCACTGTTCTACATGACCAGTATACTCCGCTATTATTAAATATAATAATAATTGTAAGATATACCTACACTTAATTTATATAATTACTTACAGTGTATTACTTATTGTATTGTTGAATGTACACTTACTACTTTCTATGTTTATGTAGAGGCTTCCAGTTACACTTTAAAAGAGCGTAATTTATATGAAAAAGTTATAATTTAAATAAAGTGTTTCAGTTATTGTGATGTTTCATTTCATTCTTGTAATCTTGTCACCGTCGCCCATAAATAAGTTGCTGAATAAGATAGAAGAGAGAGAGAAGGAAATTAAGAACTCTAGTTCTAGGAACTTAACGCGATGTGTCGTTTGGCGACTGACTCGAACAAGAGGGCGCTAGCTAGGCATGCTTCATGGAAGGATAATAATAATAATTAACAGTAAAAACATTAATGACCTAATAATAATATTGATAAAAAATGTCTCTCTTAACCGACAACGCGTTGTTGAAGGCTTTATTTAGGTGTTACCAACAGAACTAATATAAGTTTAGTAATTTCCTATCTACTTGGGTACCTCCCTACCACCAGTTTTTCACCAATTATGTGGATTTGTTTTATTTTTTACTGAGAGTACTATGCTATCACAGATGTTATGCTCACCCACTGCCATCTAGTGATTATTGTTGATAATAAAACAAATGAAAGTAGCGACATCTATAAAGCAGCTAATAAAGTAGCTGACATTGACAACAAGAAGATTATGCTCGTATAAATAGAGGGCGTTGAAACTAATGTAGACAACTCAAATGAAGAGAATGAATATTTTTTAATACTACTGATATATTTAAATGAATTTTTTTTTTATAGTCAAATTAAAATTAATTAAATTTAATTATTATTTTTCTTCGCTTTATTTTTCATTGGCAGCCTATAATGTCATTAAATAATGACATATGTCAATTTTGTCAAGTGTCAAATACTTGCTAAATGAATGAAATGCTGAATCGAAAACGGACACGGACGATTGTGTCTGTTGTGCGCGTAACGTGTTGTGAATTTACTAGCGAATGATTTTTGTTACTTATTGACATTAGATTTAATATTTTATTGGTGATAAACAGCAGTAATCGTTGCCGAATTTGGTGTTTAGTGTGTTCATGAAATCGTTATTGTGGCATGTCACATGAATTTACTGTAGAGGATTCGTAACACAAGCAACCTACTTTGTTCCTGTTGACCTGCCTGTATCGTGGTTTTCAAAAGGTAACGGTTTTAATATATTATCATAATTTAACGGATAGTTTATGAGTATAATATTACCTTGGTGATAGTAGGGTTAGATCGAGATCCCTCTTTTATTTTCTTAATTTAAGGTACATGCTTTTGAAACATCGTCAATCAACCGATGTTATCTTTAATAGTCAATACTGCGTGTTTTCTGACTGTTAAAGCATTGTTAGAATCATCTTCTTATTTTTAATTCTATGGTTTTTTCCTCATAATCATTCGCGTTAAAAGCTAGCTTGTCTGACTTAACTTTAATAATGAAATTTCATTAACTCTAAACGTGATAATATAGCACCTGTAAGTGGTATCTAAATCAATAAAGCTATAATATTACAAATAGATCGAAAACAACAACATTTGCGATATTACGAGTAGAAGCAAATAATTTCAATTTTCAGGTAGTGTTTTGTGTCATCTTTTTTTCTATAGTTATTTTATAATCCATAGTTATTGCCTCTACACAGAATTCTGTCTTGTATTGCATTAAAAGTTAGCCAGTGGACTAAGTATATATAAGTAGAAAAAATTATGTGTTATTCATTAGTTACAAGAATATCACAAGGATTGTTTTTCTAAGGTAATCATTGGTATCTTAAATGCTGATGTCTAGTACTTAACTAACTTCTGTTTTATTTTATTCTGCACTGACCTTTTCTCACATTTACATACATTTACCAGGTAATATTATGTTATTTATACAATTAGTCAAGGAAGTACGTAATATGACCACTAACCAGTATCTACTTATCATATTATTAATTAGCATAATCATTTTGATGTATTGAGTCAAACTTTTGATCAACAATTTTAATTTTTGGAGGATGGATTAATAAAATCAAATACTTAAATGGTAACAAAATAGTCAAGTGCATCTAATCTCTCTCAACCCTCTCATGTCATACATCCTGCTGAATTTTTAATGAAGGAACGATGGTGGATTCCTACTTCTAAACCTAGTTTGCTAGCCTCTGAACTTCAAGCAAACAATTCACATGGCTCACAGCTATGTGAGCCATTGTTTGAAGTATCAAAAAATAAAAATAAATAGAATAACGCGATATGGGTATGAAATTAAATAGCTCACCATAAGGATTTCAAAAAGGTATATCATTATAGCTTTTTTGATAGCAGGCTGGTTTTTTTTAACCGACTCCAAAAAAAGGTGGAGGTTCTCAATTCGACTGTATTTTTTTTTTAATGTTTGTTACCTCAGAACTTTGGACTGGGCGAACCGATTTTGATGATTCTTTTTTTAATCGAAAGCTGGTGGCTGTCATGTGGTTCCACATAAATTTTATTGAAATCTGACAATGGCATCCATGAGAAAACAACATAAGTCGTAAATTTGTATTGACAAATTGACGAATAACTCAATATCACGCCAACCGATTTCGATGATTCTTTTTTTTAATCGAAAGCAGGTGCTTGTCATGTGGTCCAACATAAATTTGAACTAGATCTGACAAGTAGTTTTTGAGAAACTTTGAAGTCGGTTATTTTTTGTTAATAAAATATAGATTATTAATTTTTTAAATTCGCTACGCAGGCAGGTTCACTACCAACTAGGCTATAGGGTCTAGGGCTTCCAAATATTCGATAAAATTTATATTCGAATATTCGAATATTTTTTGGGAACTATTCGAATATTCGAATATTATTCGAACATCAAAAAATTCTTTAATAATCACGTGTTTATTAAACTGTTAAATGAACGAATGTATGTTGTAGTTTCCATAAATAAATAGTTGATTGTCTCTGAAAATTTATGGTTTTTAAGGAAAAGAAAAACACCAAGTTTGATGATTTCGTTAATTTATCTACTTTATGATTTTTTTGTGAATTTTCAAGTATACCAAGGTAGCCAGCCATAGCCTGAGAGTACTTAATCACTACTCACTACGTCACCTACGTGTCATCATCCATCCACCCATCCATCAGCCTTTGTAGGTCCACTGCTGGACATAGGCCTCCCCTAACTTGTGCCACTCTGACCGGGCCTGAGCCTTCTGAATCCAGCGGATGCCCACTGTCTTCTTCAGGTCGTCAGTCCACCTGGTCGAGGGGCGTCCTATGCTCCTTTTTCCGAGACGTGGGCGCCATTCGAGGACCTTTCTTCCCCATAGATTATCGGTCCTTCGAACTATGTGGCCAGCTCATTGCCACTTCAACCGGCTAATTCTTTGAACTATGTCGGTTACCTTTGTTTGCCTACGGATCTCCTCATTTCTAATTTGATCACGTAGAGAAATACCGAGCATAGCCCTCTCCATAGCCCGCTGCGCTACTCTGAGCCTGTGGATTAAGCCAATAGTGAAGCACCACGTCTCGGATCCGTATGTCATCACTGGCAACACACACTGCACGAACACCTTCGACTTCAGGCACTGAGGTAGTGTTTTGGACGACAAGATATGACGCAGTTTCCCGAACGCAGCCCATCCGAGTTGGATTCTACGATTGACTTCTTTCTCGAAGTTGGACTTACCCATTTGGATCACTTGTCCTAGGTAAATGTATTCGTCTACAACTTCGAGAGCAGCGCCATCAACTACAACTGGTACGGGTGTGACATGGACATTGGACATGATTTTCGTCTTGTCCATGTTCATCTTAAGCCCCACCCGTTGTGAGGCGATGTTCAAGTCCCCGAGCATTGTACTAAGTTCTTGCAGGGAACCCGCCAAGATGACTATATCATCGGCATATCGCAGGTGTCATCCGTTGGGCATTGATGTTAATGCCACGTCGTTTCCACTCCATCAGCTTAAACACGTCTTCCAACGCAGCGGTGAACAGTTTTGGGGATATGACGTCCCCTTGCCTGACACCTCTCTGCAGTTGGATAGGGTTCGTTGCTGTATCGTGTACTTTGACGGACATGGTGGCTGATATGTACAAACACTTCAACACCTCGATATACCGGTAGTCGATGCGGCACCGCTGAAGAGAATTTAGTACTGCCCAGGTCTCGATAGAATCAAAGGCTTTCTCATAGTCCACATAGGCAACACACAGCGGCAGATTATACTCCTCGGTCTTTTGTATAATCTGCCGTAGTGTGTGTATGTGGTCTATGGTACTGTAGCCTTTTCGGAATCCTGCTTGTTCGGGAGGCTGGAAGTCGTCAAGCCTGCGTGCAATGCGATTAGTGAGGACCCTAGAAAACAGCTTATAAACGTGGCTCAGAAGTGCGATGGGCCTGTAGTTCTTCAAAAGGGCTTTATCGCCTTTCTTGAAGAACAGCGTCACCACACTTCTGCCCCACGCTTCCGGGGTAGTCCCAGTATTGATGACGGAATCGAACAGCTTTTGGAGCGCCACACGGAGGGGTTTCCCACCAGCTCTCAGCAGCTCTGTTGTGATCCCGTCATCACCCGGTGCCTTGTTGTTTTTAAGCTGTTTCAGAGCCTCCCTAATCTCGTACAGGCTGACGTCCGGGATATCTTCGGTATAGTGCCGGGTCAATTGAGCTCGCTTGTCTCTCTCCTCCTGGGGAGGTGGAGCTTGCGAGGAGGCATACAGCTGTCCGTAGAATCTCTCAGTTTCTCTCAGAACTTCGGGCTTCGTCGAGACTATGGTGCCGGACTCGGTCTATAGGATAACTATATCATCGGCATATCGCAGGTGTGTGATGTATTCGCCATTAATGTTGATGCCACGTCGTTTCCACTCCATCAGCTTGAACACGTCCTCCAATGCAGCGGTGAACAGTTTTGGGGATATGACATCCCCTTGTCTGACACCTCTCTGCAGTTGGATGGGCTTCGTTGCTGTGTCTTGTACTCTGACGGACATGGTGGCAGATGAGTATAAACACTTCAACACCTCGATATAGTGGTAGTCGATCCGGCACCGCTGGAGAGACTTGTGAACGAGAAACCCGACACCACCTTGGGACAGGTGTTCGCCCTCCCGGTGATAGAACAAGTTTCCGGATTTGAGTATTATCGTGTCCTCCCCCTGTCTTCGGACTTCAGATAAACCCACAATTCTCTAGTTTGACTTGTCTATATCTTCTTCCAGCTCTTTTACCTTGTCGTCGGTCCTAAGTGTCCTGGTGTTATATGTTGCCAGGTGCAGAAGTCGTCGTTTGGATTGGTAGCCCGATCTCTACCGGCGATTCTTAGCACCCCCTGCCCCGCCGTTACCATAGCCGCTACCGTAACTAGGAATAGCGGGGCTGCCGGGGACTAACATGCGGAGGTTTACCTACGTGTCATAGCTTTGAGTATTTACGAAGTTCCGAATCATGTTTCCAGAGGGCGACTCTTTCCATGTTCTCATAATTCGCGCTGAGATAGACCTCTATTCCCGTATATACAAAGTAACTCTATGCAAGTGATGTAACACGCCAATGCCGGTTACAAACGCAACGCGACGTCGACCGACGTCCCGGGTATTTCCGAAGTCCGAACACTTCCATATTCTGAAGAATTGCGCACTCTCACCGCCCAAAACGACATTTTGAAGGTCACGCGCCACCTCGTTAACTTTAAAATTGTATTTTGACTATTTTGTGCACATTGGAATCCGAATTTGGTGTCGAGTTAGGTTTTGTAGAAATTGATCGAATATTCGAATATTCGGTCCTTGTATTCGAATATTTCAGCGAATTTATTATTCGAATTATTCGAATATTCGAATATTCGATGAAAGCCCTAATAGGGTCGTCAAACATAACTAGTGTGGGCTAAGAGTGTTTCAATATCTGTTTATTTTCATTTAAATCAGAATCCAAAGAATAAAACAGTGAATAATATCTAACAGTGTCATTTATTACCATTATATTTAATGTTTATATTATAGTTACTAAAGATAACATGAACAGCCAAACATTTGCATAATTATTATGAATAGATTAAATGTTAACAGCATAGTAACATAATGTTACTTTTGAAATGCCTAGGTAACTGAGTCATGCTAATTATACAAAAATTGATTAATTCTGCAAGTGCCAAGTACGTTGGTAGATATATTATAATGTAATTTTCTTCATTAACAATTAAAGTAAACAATAAGGTTATTTATATCTTGGCTTTATGCCGTTACCTTATTAGCAACTAATAGTGTTCATACAAATTAGGGAATATGTGGCCCGTCATTCAGGTTAAATCACAATTTCTTGTATCGTGTAGCAAGGAAGCTTTAAATCTTGCCCATTATCCCAATTGGGGCAGGGGTCCCTATTCTTTTTATAGCTTCTTGGCCTAAGGTCAGAGCTATTGTTAGCATCTGGTTTCATCCGGACACAATTTGTACAATCAAGGTTTGATGTTCAATAAAATCACAATTTCTTGAACTCAATACTAAATAGTACCTTTTGATATGATACAAAACGAAACATTTAAAAGTTCAAGGAAATCAATCAACTTATGCAAAATGAAGGTTATTTATTTATATTGTTATATATATATTGTTAAACAATAAAAGCAAGATAATTTGAAGCTGTTATCATATCAACATATTCACTGTAATACAATCTTAGTTTACTTCCTCAGTTTCAAATAAAAAGATATAACAGTAAACCTGATAAGGATTTCTTATTTTATCTTATCTGCTTTACTTTTGATAACTTTTTAATCAACTTCAAAAAAAGGAGGAGGTTCTCAATTCGACTGTATTTTTTTTTTGTTACCTCAGAACTTTTGACTAGGTGAACCGATTTTGATGATTATTTTTTTAATAGAAAGTTGGTGCTTGTCATGTGGTCCCACTTAAAGAACTATATCTGACGAGTAGTTTTTGAGTTATTTTGATGTCGGTTATTTTTTTCTTGGTAAAATTCAAATTATATTGTTTTGTATTTTATGTAGACTTTCATTATGAACCATTTCTCTTAGAAAAAAAAAAATAGTTGAGTCATTCAGTAACACTTCTGTCTATAATAACGTCTACATATAATAGGCACCATAACTGGGGTGCCTCTATAGCACTTAAGTACTAAAAACATATTATGATATGACATTATCATTGACATCATTATTGCTATACTTGTATATGTGGTGCTCTGGAGCAATTGAATCTAATTAATTAGTATTTTCCCATTACTGTTTATTCCTTCGTTTGACTAATTCAACTGCAACATAAAATCTTAGACGGGTACTAAATTAGACACAACTTGTCTGAAAAAAAATATTAGAAAAAAAAATATACGTGTCGAATTGAGAACCTCCTCCTTTTTTTTTCATCGGTTAATAAATTTAGTAAATCAAAGTAAAATGATCAGATTTCAGTAATAAAGGAAGCACAATCTAAAGCCACAATATCCAAAGTCCACAATTAAAATTAAGAAAATTATTAAGTAACAATGTTAATACCTACTGTTTTTAATATTGTCAGTTATATTCCCAATGACTTGGAGAAAATTATAGTTTTAATGCTACAAGTTTATTGGTTTTAAGTTCCCTTTTACTGAACTTTCCTATTTAAAGTACTAAAACAGCGACACATGTTACTGAAGTTAACAAAACTTGATAAATACTTGTTACATATTTTGTACTTTAACCATAGTTTATAGTTATACCCAATAATAAACTTACAAATTGTTTTGTTGTGAGGTCAAAGTAATGTAAAGTTCGACTCACTTGCTTATTTCTTTATTTTAATTTAAATATTCATTGTTGAAACTTGCCAGTAAATGATCTTGCCAGTAAGTGATGAGAGAAGTACCTAGTAACACCTAGCAGTAGGAATGTTGACATTTCAGTAAATAATTTCAGAAATGGAACTAAACTTATTATTATTATGAATAGAGCAGATTTTATTTGTTAATTGCTTTTATCTAATTATATTAGACACAAACAAACCATTCGTGATAGGCCAATAACTAAGCGACTTAAGTTATGATAAGTACTGCACACGCGTGGTATGACAGCATAAAAGTTTTGAGGGTTTGGTAATGGCGACGTGTGACCTTCTCAATGGAAGGCCATATTTAAGTGGTCGTATCAACTACCTTTGTTAGACGACGCATATTCGTGATAGTTATGATTAAATTGTGAAGTACTTAAGTAGATACTCAATTGAAAATTATGTACGGGAGTTTGGGAGCTTAAATGCTAAACAAACATTAGAAAAAGTCAGGTTTCAAGTCGAAACGTTATTAATTATTTCATTTGAATAAACCATGAAATGAAAAGAAAAGAAATGAAAAAGCGTTCATATAGGTACATGTGACCGCTAGTAGGCTAGTAGCCAAATTTCTTGATCGCTTCCGTGTTTTAGAGTCACAGTTAGTCACATACAGTACGTTCGAGTGGCATAATTTGACATGACACTTAGGTAGGTACAGTGGGAGCGTGACAAAAATCAATTAATTCATTATCCAATCAATTCTCACTTTTTTTCGAAAACTTAATCTTTATATATATAATCTAAACTCCTAAAACTTCACATTTTTTGTCGAGCTTTGGGAATATGGTAGAAATGTAGCTAGCTGCAGGGGGTCCACCGAAACCAGCAAAATTTTGAAAGTAGTCTATGAGAAAAAGTCTGGTAACCTCTGCCTAGAGCAAACTACGGCCCGCGGGCCAATTCCGGCCAGCGATCAGTTACGAATTACGATCCGGGCAATCCGTCCCGCGACCATCCAGTGGCGAGCTTTTATTATGAAGAGTTTAGGGAAGGGACGCCAAAAGAGCACTGAAAGAGAATTTCCCTAGTCCCAGATCCCACGTTGACAGAATCCTATCCGCCCAAGCCCAATGACTTCAGTAAAAAACTGTCTGTCCTGCTCTAGGGCATAGGTCGTCTTAGTTTGAGCGGACCCAGGGTGCTCAACGTCGTGCATTGATGGGAAACTCAAAACCGCGAATTTTAGTACCGTGTATAAAAAGGTTACTTTACAGTTACACAGAAAAGCGTGAAATAAGTGCACGCTTAGGTGTTATAAACATATTTTGAGATGGCTTTCCTTCTACTCTATCCTCTATGCTCCGATAGCATAGTTGAGTTGACATGGTTCACGGTAGCAGATTGTACCTATAAATTTTATTAATATTGTAATCAAAGAACAACAGAATCTTAATGCGGATGTCTAAGTGCGCCAAAGAATTTAAAAATGTCTTTAAAAGTGTGAAGTGTGCCAACATTCATTTTGTCTTGCTGTCTAGGCCCTCTAGAGAGATAGCTACCTCGTTAAATAGATTGAGCATTGCCTCCCAGTCCCTTAGTACTTAATACTAAAAAAATAATATAAATAGATAAGTATTAGAAAATCAATTTTAAATACCCACACAATTGATAAGTAACTTGGCGGATAAATTATTTCTCTAATTACATAACTAGGTTTTATCAGCTATTCATCATTTCATTTCGGTGAAATAAAAATTGCCGAGGAAATTTATATAAAAAATGCAATGTTTTACTTTACTTTAACTTTGTGTTTTGCTTTAACTTTGTGTTAAATCTATCAATTCGGACGAGGTCAAAATCTGTTACTGTAAGCTCGGCACGGGTCCCCTAACAGATTAGCGCTGTGTCACAAAATATAATTGGCTGTAATGAAAAACCTATGGGTGCGCCCGGTGTGGGTGCCGCAGGGTGCAAGGGGGTGAATTTGCATCCCCCTGTCAGGAAAAGATTGAGATTTTTTTTATTAAGTTACAGTTTGGAATAATTTTTAATAAAGTGTGGATTTGGATGCACGATAAAACATAATCCTAAGCTTCTACCTTATTAAAACCTCTTTTTCTACCTTATATTGTACCTTATAGTAAAAACTTATACTAATTGTAAGTAAAAAACCTACCTCTACTAACTAACCTATTTTTGACTGCAAAAACATTTCTACGTTCCTGTTTATTCAATTTCAGTTTTAACCTTATTCTTTGCTCCGTTGAGGTTGCCAAAACCTGAATGGGAGATATTCAAAGGTGCATTTTACGGCCGTTATAGCTGGCTTTTAAACCGAATCGATAGTTCGGTTAACTTGAACATGCCAACGTGGTACAGTATTGTTTCAAGTTGGTACAGTATATATATATAGGGTGTCCCGTAAGTAGTGGATCAACGGAAGGTGGCAGATAGCTTGAAGGTTGACCTATCATATGTCAAAAAATTACCTCAGTAAAAGTATCACAGTTTTCGAGATATTGATCATTTTTTAAAATTTAGAAAAATCGGCTGCTTTACCCTACTTTTTCCTGTTGAGTCCACAAATGAGCAGATATTTTGATAATTTTTTTTTCCTAGAGCTCTCAGATAGTTGCTTTATAATTATCAGTATGTAATGTTGTTGAAATTTTTAGGAAAAGCTGAGAAAATAGCATCTACTTTGGATATTTTTGTTTTTGATTTTCTTCGACACAACTTTGATGCGAGGTGGTTGAAAAAAAGTGTACTGGGCAAGAATGCCCCAGTATTTTAAAAACTTGTCTGTTAAATGTAGATTTTAAAAAGGTACAATACAGGCTACTTTAATAAGGAAAATTTTCAAGTAAAAGCCATTTCAGTGTCAAAGGGGTGAATTTGAATCAAAAGTTATTTTATTGTTTACTGTTATGGGATGAAGTTTTTCAATGGTTTTTGCTTAAAATTACGTTACGTTAAATTAATGCTCAAATAAATTTAAAATAATGATTATTTTACGATATTTCAACCTTTCAAAGAAATTTCAAATTACCTCACAATTACTTGAAAAATATTGTTTATTTCAAAAATAATGCTATTATTTACTGTTTTTTTTTAATACTAGTTGATCAGGAAGCCTTGTAAATAATTGCTTTAAGATTATTTTTGAATGATAAAATAAATAAAAATAAATATTTTGCTTAAATTTTTTCTCATTCTTTTTTTGCTGAATATTCATACAAAAATAATCTTAAAGCAATAATTTACAAGGCTTCCTGATCATTAAGTATTAAAAAAGAGTAAACGATAGCACAATTTTTGAAATAAACAATATTTTTCAAGTAATTCTGAGGTAATTTGAAATTTCTTTAAAAGGTTGAAATATCGCAAAACAATCATTATTTTAATAATTTATTAGACCATTAATTTAACGTAACGTAATTTTAAGCAAAAAACATTGAAAAACTTCATCCCATAGCAGAAAACAATAAAATAACTTTTGATTCAAATTCACCCCTTTAACACTGAAATGGCTTTTACTTGAAAATTTTCCCTATTAAAGTAGCCTGTATTGTACCTTTTTAAAATCTGCATCTAACAGACAAGTTTTTAAAATACTGGGGCATTCTTGCCCAGTACATTTTTTTTCAACCACCTCGCATCAAAGTTGTGTCGAAGAAAATCAAAAACAAAAATATCCAAATTAGATGCTATTTTTTCAACGTTTCCTAAAAATTTCAACAACATTACATACTGATAATTATAAAGCAACTATCTGAGAGCTCTAGAAAAAAAATATATCATAATATCTGCTCATTTGTGGACTCAACAGGAAAAAGTAGGGTAAAGGAGCCGATTTTTCTAAATTTTAAAAAATGTTCAATATCTCGAAAATGGTGACACTTTTACTGAGGTAATTTTTTTACATATGATAGGTCAACCTTCAAGCTATCTGCCACCTTCGGTTGATCCACTACTTACGGGACACCCTGTATATACTAACTACAGTCTATACTAATATTATAAAGCTGAAGAGTTTCTTTGGTTGAAAACGCTAATCTCAGGAACTACTTGGTTCGAATTGAAAAAAATATTTTTGTGTTGTGTGTGATGTTCCATTTATCGAGGAAGGCTATTATAACATCATATATTTTAGTAGTTACTTTTTTTTCTACAAATTGGCTATTAGACTATTTTTGGAAAAATATTTTAAAATTTTCGTAGTTTTATTTTATACCTCTTACAATATTTATTTTTCTCATAAAAGTGTTATATAGTAGGAAAAAAATACCTTTTAATCCATTAATTTTAAATTCACGCGAAAATAGTCCGCCATCTGTCACTTGCTGGCTGTGACGTCACATTTCAAATAACAAATGTTTACGCTCTAACTCTGAAGATATTTTAAGTGAAAAACTTACACCTTTTTCACTGGAATTGTGAAAATGACATGCTACAAGACGTGTGCAGTGCCTATGTGTAGAAGTACTACAATTAAACCTGACAAATTGTTTATACCTACACGTTCCTAAATGCCCTCAACGTCGAAAGCAGTGGTTATAATTAGCACGTCGAGACCCAGAGTTAACATCTGTTATATCAGCAATATTCTTTTGTGAGGACCACTTTGATGTAAGTATTTAGAAGTAATCAACTTAGCCTCTGATTTACTAAAAAAACAAATTAAACCTAACCTAATATTGTTCATAAACATAACCTATAAGTAATTTAAAATCATTATTAGTAATATGGTATTATATGTTAAGGGTATATTGGTAGTAGGTATATGTTAAGGGGGCGTTGAGGAAAAACTTAGAAAAAAATCCCCCTGTGACCATTTAGCAAGACTGACCAATTTTACTTTATTAATTTCAGTACTTACAAGGAGGTTTTTGCATTCTGAAGCTCGGTAGAGCAAAAGTCAGGGTTACACGCAAAGAAATTTGCGACCATAAATGAATCAACTTGAGGCAAATTCGCACTGTCAGCTTTTGTATAGCCTGACTCCATTTTACAAAACCTCTCAAAAGCACAAATCAAAATATATCTTATTAATTTTCTTAGTAAATTGCACAGTGCTCACGATATAGTTAGTAGTACACGATGCTTTATTTATTGAAGTGTGACGTCATAACATGCTCAATCATGGCCGCCCGCGTTTCGGTTCTCGTATCCACAGGTAAAAAAACTCAAATCTATTTTTCAAAAGTAAAAATATTTACAATTTATTTTCATGCAAGAAACGCATTGTATAATTATTGTTAACCATTAAGCAACCATATTTAACACATTTCATATTTTACCGTGACAACTGTCAAATAGCCAATTAACGCGGGTGAAACCGCGGGGCACAGTTAGTACGATATAAGATTTAATATAGTGATGGGCCGACTATGGGTTTTGCCGATCAGCCGACTAGCCGACTAGTCGGCAAGAAAATTGCCGACTATTCGGCCGACCAGTCGGCAATGCCGATCATCCTTACTTCGGTCAAATTTTTACTCTTTACCACCATAATTCATGCTATTGTGCAAGATAACGGTAGAAATGTTTCAAAAGCTATCGATGACTCCTGTTTTAAAGTAGTACCCTGTTTTATACATACACTAGCTGTTGCCCGCAGCTTCGTATACGGAAATTGTTTTACCTTATTTGTACCTCATGCACAAGGAAATTTAAAAAACGGTGAATTTATATTGAGGTACTTATATTTAGTAATTTATGTAATGAAACCCACGATAAAATCACAAAGGATTCCTCCAGGAACGAGTCTTGAAAAATAAGCAATATTCAAATTAATTTGTATTTTTTTTATTGTTTTCAAAATTTTGAACAACTGAAAAATATGTGTTCCATAAATTTAAGCAAGGAACATTTGTTGCTTTGAAGCAAATCGGTTGATGTTTTAAAACTATTCCATACAAACTTTCATCACGTTTCCCGGTGAAACCTTTTAATTTTCCGGGATAAAAAGTATCTTAAAATATGACCCGTAGTATTAGTAACAACTTTATTCATTTTCATCGAAATCCGTTCAAGGGTTTTCATGTGATGCCCGGACAGACAAACAGACATACAGACAATAATTCTGAAAAATATATTTTTGTGCTCTAACACGTTATTGAAGTGCCCCCTAATCAAAATTAAAAAAAAACTTGAGAGGTGTCAAGGGACACCCGGATGGAACGAAGTACCTTGCAGTCAGTACTAGGATAGCAAAAACATGCAGCAAGTGTGCCAAAATAAATCTAAGGTACCTATTAAATTTCTCATGAAATTTAATACCTTAGATTTGTTTTGGCACACTCGCTTGCATGTTTTTGCTATCTTAGTACTCTGGCTTGCTTTCTATGTAAAAAAAAACTACGACGGCAAAATGTGTCGTTACCAAATTTTCCACCTAGCCCCCTTTCGCAACGCGCGATAAGGAACTTCGTTCCAAAAATTCTGTGTACAGAAAATTTGCCCTTTGAGTTTTATTATAGTATAGATTGGAATTATCGATCAAAGAGGCGTTGAAGCAAAATCAAGGCGCATTGTCACTCACTTCAATCTTTTTTTTGTTATTATCTGATTTATTAAAATAATAAATCTAGTTAACTATGTTGATTTTATAATTTTGGAGTTTTCTTTAACTTTATTTTTAGTAGCGAAAATAAATGCCGACTATTCGGCCTTTTTTGCCGACTATTCGGCGAATACATGCCGACTAGAAAACATGCCGAATAGTCGGTTTTCCCGACTAATCGGTTGTAGTCGGCCCATCACTAATTTAATATGAACTGTAAACTCGCTATGCGCTTGAAATTCGACCGTAAATTCATATTGTAAAAAGGTTATTTCAGAGTAGCCATTGAATTTTCTTTAATAATAACTCGATAGAAAATTATGTTCTCCATTTAGCAAATCTTAGCTTTCTCACGTGTAGTACAAAGGTTTTTTATTCCGATTCTTTACATCAATATCGATGGTTGCCCTATTACCTCCGCAGCGACGAGATCGCTCATTATCTGACGATATGGTATTGAACACGGCGTGTGTAATTTAATTTATGTCTTCGTTCATCACGTTATAAGTAACGCAGTTATTTGCGCCAATGTTAAGCGCCAGACACCAAGGTGTTCCTGTTCTCAGAAAGACAGACTTTATGTTAAGGTTTTTTTTTTTTTTTTTTTCATTTATTTAGGTCAACAAACAGTCACAACAGATCTTACGTTGTACAATTGGTTTTTGACTCAATATTAAGTTGTGTACCAACACCGTCAACCACAGATTACTCTTATAAATTGAAAGTGAAACGGCAATAAATTCAACCAAAAGAAAATTGAACTTTAAATTTAACTTTACATTTTTACATACTTAGGTTTGCGTTCAGTTTTAAATATTTTTTCCTTAACTTCAGATTGACCTTCAGTTATGATGTTTATGTAAAATATAATATAATATAGATGTTTGCGTGTTGACTGTGAATGTCTTGTCTCCAAATCAATAATAATTAAATGCACCATGGAGGCGTGTTAGTAGTGAATCATTACTATTTTGTCTTTGCAGTTGGCCAAAATCAGATCGGTCAGAACGGTTTAGTAAAGTGTGGCAATTTTTTTATCAATATCGTATCTTCCTAGTTTTAACGTATTGATAAAATCATCATCATCAACAAATTTACTAACATAAATTTTTATAGTTCAATACGAATATGATCCAATGACACAATACAATGAGTCAACGATTGCCTAATTGGACACCGTTGTTTTGATTTTATTCACACCAATTAGCATTTGTTATTCTTATTCAGCAATAACTAGATCATTAACTTCTTTTATAAAATAACATTATACATTAAATATTTTAAAGCAAAAAAATCGAACACGATCCCTTGCACGTAAAAATTACGCAAGGATTTCATGAAATCGATGAAAATGCCCAACTGCGTTTCACATGTGCGAACAATTTTCGCCAGCGTATTGCGAAACGGTGAAACTCCAGACCTTCACAAGGCAACCTCAGTGTACATTACAGTTCACACGCATTGTCCGCTTCTTCATTCGACGACACGACTAAGATACGACACAGCTTTATAAATGCCGTAGCACCACCACACTTCAGATACCATACTTTGCCTGAACTTGGTTCAACCCATTAAGGGCCCAGTACTGAGCACGAGTCTCTCCTATTGAGACGGCCTACAGCATATTCAAACACGCTCCGTGGAGGGATTAGTGGGCAACCCAGGGTTGGAACAGACTGCTTTAAGTGTCCTACGAAGCACGGAACCGTTCAAAGAAATTTTTGCTACTAGCGGTCACCCATCCAAATACCGACCGTGCCGTCTTAACTCGTTCGATCACATTAGAATCAACTCACCGCCGAGCTATGGATTCGCATCAAAATCCATTAACTAGGTATTACTCGTGTGGCAGCACCTAAGCTCCACGCCACTCTCACGCACACATGTAGATATGCATGTGAACACAATACAACATGAGATGTCGTTGTCGTGTCGTCCGATGAAGAAGCAGCAAACTAAGAACTCGATTCACTCGATTCATCGTTCACCAGTCAATCGCAACCGTCGATGCAGCGGTCGCGATGACCGACGGACCGTGAATACTAACGAGTAGCGTGCACTTACTGTTGCTTGGCTATTTTTTCATTGATAAAGAAATATTGGAATCGTGCGATGAACCGAATTTTTTGGGAAAATAAACATGTGTTTTAATTAACATTGGTGTGCCATGTTAATGGAAGGTAGTTGATACTCTGAAAACCATAAGAATTCTCTGACAAGGAAACGGTTTACAGGCTTGCTACAAACAGGGCACATTGGGAACAAGGACAAGTGAAGCCCTTTACACGTTTCAGTTACATTTATTCCTTCTCTTTGATCAATCATGTAGTTAAATGCGATATCGCGTATCCAATATACGTTAGCGTCTAGTTTCAAAGGAAATATTCGCAGTATCTATAAATACTTGTTAAGCTTGTGCGACTCCATTTTCAGTTAATCGTCGTTTCCGCGCCAGTTATGATACGGTTCCGATCAATGCGGTCTATAGTTTTTCCGATATTGTCTGAATAGGCAAGCCACGACTCAAGTAAGGCTTTGATATTCTTTTAGAGATAAGTTAGCTCCAATTGAATGATCACTAACCTACACTGTTTTTTTAAATTCCTAGTTTTATTATACCGTGTGGCGCAATGGTTATCATGCCGGATGGTCACACCAATGGTCCTGGGTTCGATTTCCAGCGAGGCGGAAATTTGGATGAGTTTGGATTTCTGTTCTTGGTCTGGGTGTCAATGTCTTTGTCTAGTGTGTTGTACATGGCACCCACGACACAGGGAATCCTAGTGTGGGGTTATGAGTAAAGCGTTATTATTATTGTTATTGTTTTACTTTTCTCGGTTTACACCGGTTGACTAAGATACACGTGCCTAAGCCAAGTGCATACCTTAAATTTTAGCTTTATTATTATTATATTATATCAGGAAGTAATATTATTGTTATTATTTAAATTTTCGGCCCGGGACACTGCTGCTGCTACTGGGATCCCAGGGGGCACTGTGACCGGATTTGATCTATTGTAGCCTTACCCGTTTCTGAATTAGATCTGGGGGTTGGCTATATTATATTATATCTAAGGTACTAGATTTTGATATTGGTGTGAGTTGAGATGTAGTCAGGATTTCGTGTGAACTTTTAAAAACATTTTCAAATCCAGAAGACGCGTTTTGATTTAATTACGACAAAAATAAGTTCAACAAAAATCGCGTAGTACGGAAGACAATTCTCGTCAATTTGGTCAAGTCAAGACTCAAGAGTTAGAGGGTACTTCTACCAAAAAACAAGGATCTATTGAGTTGATTATACACATTGTTTGCCTCTTATTATAAATTAATCGTCATGTTCACGCCCCAATTAACCATTCATTGTGTAACTGGCCTTCTTAGTAGGTATGTTTTGTTTTTATAGCGTAGGATGGCAGATGGGCATTGAATTATCATACTTTTACATCATGCCCTTTGTCTGCGGTCTCTGACACTAACGACTTGGATAAGAGTGATTCACACAAATCGTCCATGTTCGATGACCAATTATTAGAGTTGAGAAAAATGAGCTCCGAGCCCCGGACTCGAGCTCCGAGTCGGAGCTACTGAGCCTTCAAAGCTCGAGGCCTAAGGGCTCGCGAGCCTTAGAAGGCTCGAGCCTTTAGGGTTCGAGCCTTAAGGGCTCAAGAGCCTTCAATTGAAGACTCGAGTCGAAGCTCGGCAATCAACCGATACGCCTATCTTTTTTTTTAGACAAACAGATAAAATTTGAAAAAAGAAATTGCAAACAGATAAAATTTCTAAAAATAAATTGAATGGGATCTATAAACTTTTACTAAAAGGTTTTTTGAAGTGAAAACTTCTTTAGTACGGGGGTGACTTGAAATTTTATGATATGAAACTGTCCAGTGGAGACTAGAAATGAGTGGAGACTGACTTGAAATTTTTTTGAAAAATGAGAGATGATTTGAGAGATGAGTTGAGAGGTGAGTTGAGAGGTGAGTTGAGAGGTGAGTAGAGAGGTGAGTTGAGAGGTGAGTTGAGAGGTGAGTTGAGAGGTGAGTTGAGAGGTGAGTTGAGAGGTGAGTTGAGAGGTGAGTTGAGAGGTGAGTTGAGAGGTGAGTTGAGAGGTGAGTTGAGAGATGAGTTGAGAGGTGAGTTGAGAGATGAGTTGAGGGATGAGAGATCATTACTAAAACCTACAATTATCATCTTCCCGAAATTTTACATTCGTCTCATTATATCTTGAAAACAAAATTTTTGAAGGTTTCACTTCTACTACTTGTGAATTGCACACATTTTAATTTTTCTTAAATATCTTCGACGCACGGCCATCGCTCAGTTACAGTTTTATTATAATATACATAAAACCTCAATATTCATAAAAATATTATAATAAACTAGCTGCCCGGACAGACTTCGTTCTGTCAAAAGTTATTTATATCTGAACAATAAATGACGATTACTTTATTTCTTAACATTACCGATCCTACTTTCCATTGAAGGTTATGAGGTGTCAATCCCGGAAAATTTAACGATTCTGGTGGATAGTTGACGACATCATCTTGATTAGTTGCCCAATCAACTGTATGTGAAATTTGTATGTCTATAATTCACCGGCAATTTCATTTTGAATTTTGAATTTTATTTCATCTACATCCGTAATTTTGGCAGCTGATATAGCACGTTCGCTCAGCCACAAATGATCTTTGTAATTTTGAGAGACGTTTGGGAATACGTTTTGTATGAGCTCGATTGTTGTTTCAGTAAACTGACAAAAATATAATGCAGCCAGTCGAATCATTTAACAGGGATTTTGCCATTACCAAAGTCAATGAGTTGCTTTGAAAATATTTCTCCAGATTGATCATTTTGCTATCGTACACGTATATTCTTGTTTCAATTTAGTATATTTACGTATTTCCACAAAATGGAGGACTTTGAATATGCATTGAGTTCATCCGCTGGTGTTGACCGAGGAATCACTGGTAATGTTTGACGAAAATCTCCTGCTAATAAAATCATCGCTCCACTAAATCGGTTTCGATTGTTTCGTAGATCTTTCATAGTTCTGTCTTATATATATATATAAGATGCCTCCAAAGACTTTTTATGTGCATCCATCCCACACTATCAACTTACATTGATGCAAAACCTTTGCCATTGCTGTATTCTTCGAAATGTTGGAGGTCGAAGTTTCATTGCTTTGAATATTCAATGGAAATTTTAGCACTGAATCGGCTGATCGACCGCCTCTCAATAACGTGGCTGCAATTCCAGATGAAGATGTACCACCTGGAGCGTCCAAATAGTAAATTCCTCCAGTTCCATCATTTACAAATTTTTGTTGTTAGTTCAACAGCGGAACATTTATTTTGATTCCCTTAAAGCAACGTCGTGTCGTGGGGCGATTAGGCACGGCCATGCCTAATTGAGATGATACTTTGTTTGACATCATCAAGCACATGTCCTTAACTATTATCAATGCCTCGTTGTAAATTTCTTCTGTGTATTGTTAATGTATATTCCCTTTTCTAGTGCGCATTTGATGCAAGATATCGTCACATATATCATCTTTGTATTTGATTCATAAATCAATTGGGTTTGACGGGAAGCATATCGATATAATTATAGAAAACAATGTTCGTATTTGCTGAGGTTTAAAAGAAATTACAGCATCATTTGAGGTTTGATCCCAATGGGAATCATTTTCTAACAGCTGCAAACGCTGCTAGCAGTGTTCGGGCAAAATCATCATTCTGACACATACCAAAAATTTAAAATGTGTGCAATTCACACGTGGTAGAAGTGAAACCTTCAAAATTTTTGTTTTCAAGTTAATGAGACGTATGTAAAATTTCGGGAAGATGATAATTGTAGGTTTACTACTCCACGCCACTCCACTCCACTCAACTCCCCTACCCCTGTACAATGCTTCCTATCTCACTTTAGAATTTATGTGTCTGTCTCTTTTTACTGGAAGTTTTCACTTCAAAAACTGGTCAAGGTTGTATATAGTGGTTGAATAACTCGTTGTAGTACGTTCTGTGCAGTGAAATATTAAACTCTTTGGCCAATTTCTAAGTTGACTGCTAAATGAACTACATTGGGGTACAAATCTTTCATGAATGGGAAGAGAAAAAATGCGCGAAATTGCTTCATTAATACTAACGTAACGGCCCATTTGGTATTGGTTAACTTCATCAACAGAAATCTCAGCACTAACTCCAATCACAGCCATATCACTTCCTTTTGTTACATATTTGCAAATGTATTTTATAGATTTTACGGAATGGCAAGATTCAACATTGATGTGCGCCTTGAAAGTCTTTGATAGGATTGGTGAATAAGGATCAATCCAACGATTATCAATTTCGATTGTTAGTTGATTTACTTTTACAACTGTTGATCTTGTTTATCTGCAGTTGATCTACGACGATATAGCGGTTAGCCATTGTTTCCGGTACCTAATTGTTTCTGCTACTAATTCCCGTGGATACCATTTCGAATATTTACCATCTACCATACATGCTGAAACAATTTTTATGTGAAAAGAAAAGTATTGTTTTAGTATTGTCCGCGCATTTTTTTTTTTTTTTTTTTTTTAATATTATAAAAACCTTCCGTGGACTCCAAGGAACATACAAAAAAAATTTCAGCCAAATCGGTCGAGCCGTTCTCGAGTTTAGCGCTTAGCAACATCCATTTTTATATATATAGATTTTGATGATATAAATCAAAATCATCATTGAATTTTGTTCCCAAAATCTACATATCTTGTGACGTGACGTCATACACCAATAAATCGTATTCGCGCCACTGTGATTCGCGCGGTATTTTGAACTTGCTTTTGAATTTGGAATAATGACGACGCCGCCACGATGCGCTTCGAATGGCGGTCAAAGTTTGATTTATGAGTATTATTTATTTATGTTATTTTTTATTAATTTGTTATCTATAGTATGTTGAGTTATTTTGAAGTTGGTTATTTATCTTGTTAAAATCCAGATTATACTAACTATATATTAATAAGTTTGACGACCCGTATTATTTAATGGTTATATGCTGGTCCACCGTACCAAGGGTCCTGGGTTCGATTCCCAGCGACATTTGAATAATAAGTTTAAACTGTTCTTTTAGTCTGAGTGTGTGTTCATGTCTTTGTGTGTTATCTATGACACTTACGACACAGTGAATCCTAGCGTTGGCTAATAGTGTGTAACATTATAAATGATGATGATGGAAGATGATGATGATAATGACGAATGGTGATTATGATTATGAATGGTGGTGATGATGATGATGGATGATGATGGTGATGATGATGATGACGGAGGATGATGATGAATGATGATGATAAAATAAACTATGATGATGAATGATGATGGTGAATGATGATGATGAATGATGAAGACGAATGATTATGATGGTGATGATGAATGATGATGATAATGATGACTGGTGACGGTGATGATGATGAATGGTGATGAGTGGTGATGATGATTATTAATTGTGATGATGAAGATGACTGATGATGACAACGATGAATGACAATGATGATGATGTTTCACATAAGAATAGGATGTACCAAGATTATTATTATCATTAGATGGCGTTGTTACTTGTTACTGATCAGCCATCCAACGCCATCTAGATTCTGTGTTACGAATTACAAACACATCGCATAACTAACGGAGAAAGTTTTATTTTACTCCCCATAAAATTTCATACCGCGGGCTTAAATGTGAAAATCAGTTAACTCAAAAATTCGCAGCGCGCCCTAATTCAAATTTTGAGGTTAAGGGTTTTTTAGGGTTCCGTAGTCAAACACAGTACGTTTTAATTAGGGAACCCTGAAATTACAGTAAATATTACAAAATGAGCCCTGAAGACAAAGCTCGAGCTTCGACTCGAGCCCTGGACCAGAGCTCGAACCCCCGCCTCGAGCCTTCATGTAGGACTCGAGGCGAAGGCTCGAGCCTTATTAGAGAGCTCGAGCCTTCAATGAGCTCTAGACTCGGAAGGCTCGAGCCTTTTAACAACACTACCAATTATGCATGTTGATAAAATAGGTACAAAGCGGTGACTGCGTAGGGGAATAAAATTGATCTCTGTGTAAACTTGCATTGAAATCTTACTCACTTCTGATTAAAAAATCCTTCGAATGCCTCGTGGGGGAGCTTAGGTGCTACTGCTAAGTCAATATTGCGAACGCTAATTTCCCATGTTTACATTTATGCTATATATCTGCCTCCATCTTTCAGCCCTTGAAGGTCCGATGGACAGTCCTGAGCTTTCTGAATGCAGCTGATATCCGCTGTCTTCTTCAGGTCGTCAGTCCACTTGGTTAGGTGAGGCTTCTTAAACTCTTTTTCCGAAATAATCTGAGGTCTTCAATACTATATCTGCCTAAATATAATTGATGCTAAAAGTACTTTTAGTGTAAAAGTGGTAAAATGAACGAAAAGTTAAACTTGATTTTTCACGTGATATAACTTAAACTGTTTATTAATGCACCGCGACTACTTAACGACGAGATTCGTTTCATTTTAAACGGTGATCACTCGATGTCATCTCGTGACATGCGATTGCAAATGCATTGAACAAATGTCGACTTTAGAACAATATTAATAAGTTTTGGATTGGAATACACGGGGATGATATTTTTTCACGAGAAAGGAACGCATTGTCTCTGTAATTGCCGCTTCGCATCAACGAAAGTGGGCTATAAGGTCAGGCGGTTCCAATAAAAGTTGCTTGGAAAGAGACAGCTAATGTGATGTAGTGTTACATGTTTGTTTCTTCTACAGTTACCTGTGTTCATTGGATCCTTTTCTTCGAATACAGTTTATGGTTGGTATGGTTAAGGATTATGGACGTAATGGTATTGAACCCGGGACCCGTCGCTTCGCAGACAGGGTCGCTACCAACTGGGCTACAACTAGGCTAGGCAACCAGCTAGGCTTGAACTATGATGCATGTGTCTTTTGTTCTCAAACAAATTTCAATGTATTTCACTAAGTATCTCTATAATAATCTGGTTCGTGCACTACCTGTATTGCACACGGTACTCTGGAATATAATATATTCAATTGTAGGACAAAATTGGAAAATAATATATTCGAGATGGAGAGATATCTAGTAGAGATTCGAGTAGACAGGGAAAAATTGTGGAGTAATATATCCCGCAAAATTCAAGTAGACAGAAGATTTTTCGTATCTTCCAGCTCAGACGGGCAATATCTAACTTTCCAGACATATTAAAGTATGCACCCCTTTCATAGCGTCCTTTTGTGCATGTAAGTGCTTGCTCCTGAAACTTCTGTTCTTACTTACTAATTTGTTTTTATTGCTTCAAAGAAATTTACTATGAACTGTTTTACCTGTGTTCTTCATTATACTCTTTCATGAGAATTATTTAGTTTTCGGGAAAAAGCGAGAACTCTTTTAATTGTGTAGTAAATTTTACGTTGCATAAACTGATCTAAGAATTCTAAGTAGGTACTCTTTCTTCAGACGCTTGGCTTTATAAAACTCATTGGAAAAAATAATGAGTCTAACTTTGTATGTAACTTTTTGTTATTGCTATAGGTAGTACCTTTACCAAAAAATTAATCCAGCATCTTATAATTAAATAGTTTTCTCTAAGTTGTCAAACTTTTCTAAAGGTTTTCTGTTGGTTTAAATGGGTAGTTGTTGTGATCGTCGATGACGATGTTTTTCCCGTCCCGTACGAGAAAAAACCCGTTACATATGCATTGGCCTTAAGCTGATTTTTAAGCTGTTAATTTTTAAGAGACATTTTTTATATTGTATTCATTGAAGAGATCGCCTAATTAGTTATTCAGCTTGAAGGCTCTCGGATGTAAGGGCATCGGAATACTTACAAATACTATGTATATTATAGTTGTATATTATACAACTTCTACGATGACGTGATATCAAATGTAATTTCAGAAGATGCGTGAACTATTATGTAAATGTCTCTAATCAGGAAATAACGGCTAAATATATATTTGTAGAAGAAAGGCCTGGCATGCTGCTAAACATTTGAAGAGGTCAGATATGAAAACCCGATAAAACATGGGGAAATAACGAAACGTAACCCTTATTTGATTGGTCTTAGGGTAATTTCTGCAGAAGGCGCCTATATTTAATCCCATTGACCCATATTCCAGGCCTTCAATAAAATATTCGCTTTTACAAATTCATTCAGTTAAGAGTCAGTCGTTTTTAGCAGATTTTTATTTAAACCCGAGATAAAATTTAAAAATAGTTAGTTCAATTCTGAATTGGGTTTCGAAATGTAAATCTATAGGAATAATTTCTGTTTCCTGTAGATAGCCATATGTAGGTTTTTCTGGAAATTGTGTGTCTCAAACCACCTTCAGATTTTATTGCTTTTCAAATGAAACTATTTTGAGGCATATCGATTTGATGATTTCAGAGTCTATATATATAAAGGACATCCGTACAAACATTTTTTGTTTTATAAATTATATCAATATAATATATAGATAATATTTAAAAGGTCCCCTTTCATTTTATACGTTACCTAATGCATTTGAAGAATTATGTTTTTTGTTTTCTAAATTACTCAAGAAGGCAGTGTTTTAACTGTTTGTTACTAATAGTAATAAAAAATAATAAAATTAATAAGTAGTATAATCACAGAAGAAATAATAGTTCTTATAATAAGTAGTAGGTATAATTAAATTGTTTTTTCGGCATAAGTTCATCGTTGAGTCATTAAACTCTATAATATTCAGGTTTTTCCAGTATTCTACAAGTTGAATGAGTCGGAAAATTTAGGGGTTCATATTATACACAGACGAACTGTTACAGGGACATCAAAAGGAACAAAAAATCCTTGAAAGTTACCTTACGCTTGATTAATCACTATTGTGTTTATGAAATAAACTAGTATACTAAAATAAAAATAGCACAATTACCGTACCAATAATATAATGCAATAAATTGTGCTGGCTACACCTATTTATTGGAACTAATTACTGACACATCAAATGCGCGGTTTCCTCGTGGACCAACAATGAACTGGATTTCCCTACATTCACCGTCTTATCAGGAGGTATGGAACCATAAAAATTGGTCTACTTGCATTCCATTTCACTTACATGACATAAAGATGACTTACATGAACCAATAATATTTACAAAAATTTATTCATAATAAAAATTAATTCATAATTTTCCTTATAATGAATATGAAAAACATTCATGTATGTGTCTTATTCTCATAAGAATGGTGGAAAATACTTACTTTTAATTTTTACATGAACTTATTAGGTGGTATGGAACCCTAAAAAATTGGTCTCTGCATTCAATTTCACATGTAAACGATTCATTTCTAGTGGCGTGACGCCACTTAAAGATGACGTACATGAACTAATAATATTTACAAAAATTAATTCATAATTTTCCTTCTTCATAATGAATATGAAAAACATTCATGTGTTATTCTCATAAGAATGAGTGGAAAACTTACTTTTTTTTACATAAATAGTCATTTGAGTATTGCTCATTATTCTTTACAGTTATTCAAAAACTCGCATCAAGAAATAATAGCTCTAGGGAGAGTCTATACAGGGTGTCCCGTAAGTAGTGGATCAACCGAAGGTGGCAGATAGCTTGAAGGTGGACCTATCATATGTCAAAAAATTACCTCAGTAAAAGTGTCACCGTTTTCGAGATATTGACCATTTTTTAAAATTTTGAAAATTCGGCTCCTTTACCCTACTTTTTCCTGTTGAGTCCACAAATGAGCAGATATTTTGATAATTTTTTTTCCTAGAGCTCTCAGATAGTTGCTTTATAATTATCAGTATGTAATATTGTTGAAATTATTAGGGAACGCTGAGAAAATAGCGTCTACTTTGGATATTTTTGTTTTTGATTTTCTTCGACACAACTTTGTTGCGAGGTGGTTGAAAAAAAATTTACTGGGCAAGTATGCCCCGGTATTTTAAAAACTGGTCTGTTTAATGTAGATTTTAAAAAGGTACAATACAGGCTACTTTGATAAGGAAAATTTTCAAGTCAAAGCCATTTCAGTGTCAAAGGGGTGAATTTGAATCGAAAGTTATTTTATTGTTTACTGTTATGGGATGAAGTTTTTCAATGGTTTTTGCTTAATATTACGTTACGTTAAATTATTGCTCTAATAAATATTTAAAACAATGATTATTTTCCGATATTCCAACCTTATAAAGAAATTACATATTACTTGAAAACATTGTTTATTTCAAAAATAATGCTATGATTTCCTGTTTTTTTAATACTAGATGATCAGGAAGCCTTGTAAATTAATGTTTTAAGATTATTTTTGTATAAATATTCAACAAAAAAAAAGAATTTGAAAAAATGTAAGTAAAATATTTATTTATGTTTATTTTATCATACAAAAATAATCTTAAAGCAATAATTGACAAGGTTTGCTGATCATCTTGTATTAAAAAACAGTAAATAATAGCATTATTTTTTGAAGAAACAATATTTTTCAAGTAATTCTTAGGTAATTTGAAATTTCTTTTAAAGGTTGAAATATCGCAAAATAATCATTCTTTTAAATATTTATTAGAGCATTAATTTAACGTAACGTAATATTAAGCAAAAATCATTGAAAAACTTCATCTCAAAACAGTAAACAATAAAATAACTTTTGATTTAAATTCACCCCTTTGACACTGAAATGGCTTTTACTTGAAAATTTTCCCAAACAAAGTAGCCTGTATTGTACCTTTTTAAAATCTGCATTATACAGACAAGTTTTTAAAATACCGGGACATACTTGCCCAGTACATTTTTTTTCAACCACCTCGCATCAAAGTTGTGTCGAAGAAAATCAAAAACAAAAATATCCAAAGTAGACGCTATTTTCTCAGTGTTCCCTGATAATTTCAACAATATTACATACTGATAATTATAAAGCAACTATCTGAGAGCTCTAGGAAAAAAAATTATCAAAATATCTGCTCATTTGTGGACTCAACAGGAAAAAGTAGGGTAAAGGAGCCGAATTTTCAAAATTTTAAAAATGGTCAATATCTCGAAAACGGTGACACTTTTACTGAGGTAATTTTTTGACATATGATAGGTCCACCTTCAAGCTATCTGCCACCTTCGGTTGATCCACTACTTACGGGACACCCTGTATATTCTCTACTATAGTCTCTTTAAGTAGGTACTACGTTAAAAATAGTGTATTTTATTTTATTTGATAGAGACTGTCTAAAAGCTCACAAAAAAAAGGCTATAGGCGGATGAAAATTAACCCTATTCTGCGAACTCTTTTGACACGGAGCGTAACACAATAAAACTCAGGTTAAACCTTTCTGCATTTAAACCTAAAAGCACTTCTTGGGGATATGTCCAGATCAGGCTATCTTTTAACGCACTTTAATAAGACGCAAAATGCATCCGTAGCTGCGATTTTCTTCAAGTCGTCGATGTCCAGAGCAGAACCGGCTTCCGCATGACGTGTTCGCAACTAATGGGCCGAGTCGTGCCAGTAACGCTCCTCGCGCGGCGACAACAGGTGCTTTGCAGAATCAACTCCTGCGTACTTCTGCTCGCCTGGTACTTTACCACCTATACCACCCAATACGGACAATAAACTGTGTTTGTGTGTGCAAGTGCCGTTACTCTTCGAATTTTCGGGATTTAGTGTTGTTTTTTTGTGTTTAATTTTTTTGTTTTTTTTTTGCTTGTGTCGTTTTATTCCGCTGCGTTTTGATTCAGCCTTCGAATTAAGTGTCCATAGCGAGATTTCAAAATTTATTGACTTCACATTCTATAAGGTGAGTCTGGAAAAAAAACGTTTATTAAATATATAAAAAAAGTTAAATTACTTCACTTTCGAGATCTCGAAATCGTTTTCCACGAGGTTTTTCATCAACTTTGCTATGGTAAATTTATTGTTTATGCGATCTATCAATAAATCGATTAGCAACGGAGGAAAGTTGCGAGAGTAACTTAGCAAGAACTATAGTCTACTCGATAAGTTCAAAATGGTTGAAATTAGAGATACTGCTCTTAAAAATACGTGCGATAGCTCATTCTGTTCGGAATGATGTCTAGAAAAATGTTTCGGAAGCGTTTACCAGCACGTAAAAAATTGCAAAAGTTATTGACAAAATAAAGTTGAAAAAAAAAAGTATTTTGTTTTTGGTAATCACTCCGAAACTATTAATATTTAAGAAATTTTAAAACAAGATTCTTAAAGTAGAGGAAATTTCCAAACAATGACTCGCGACTCTCGGAACTCTATCTCCATTATTTATAACTTTAATTTAACGCTGAAAATGGGTCTCCACGCTGCATTTTTAGGTTGCGCGTGCGGCGTCAAAACCGAGTTCGTCACACTCAATAATTTTTTAAGGTATTAATTATTAATTTTAAAAAATAAAAAAAATATGGTGTATTCGAAACACTTCAAAGAATTTGCTCCCGTAGGAAATTTCGCTTAAAGTTAATTTTTCAACAAGTTAGACGATTGTTAATTAAGTAAATTTTCTCGAACTTCCATTTTCATTGTACATTTAAAAAAATGTTTAAGTAATTGTCCTATAAATTTTTCGCTTCGTGGAGCCCTTCTTATATACATGCTTAACGAGATCACGTCATAAAAGTTTAAAAATTTTTAATACTTTGTGTATAATAATTTTATAAGTTGAACAAACAATTTTTTCGTTTTTTTATCGAATCGAAATTAAAAAATTGAAAAATGTTTTTATCTGTACTTTGTTATACATCGTTGTTTTTTTTATTTTTAGGTGTTTCAGAAAAAATATATAAAAAAACTGAAAATTTGTTTATAAAAAATTGTTAAGTTAAAAAACAATGAAATTGTTGATAAAAAAAATATTTTTTTACATTTCTATTAAAGATGGTTAATTATAATTTTTAAGAAAAAAAAATTATTAACTAATTATTCAAACAATAGAAATATTAAAAAACAATTATAAACAATTAAATATCATTATTAAGAAAAAATTTTTTTTTCAAAAATCATAATGTTTTGTAAAGAATAAGATATTAAGAAATTTTTTCTTGAAAGCATTGAAATAGTCTATTTGTGTATAAAAAAAAAATTATAAAAAAATTAGGGATTTTTTTTTTCAAGTCATTAAATGTCTTTTATGAATGCCAAAACGATTATGTAATAATAAATTGAGAAAAAAATATTTTCAATAATATTATTTGGATTTTTCATTTTTTGTTCAACTTATAAAATTATTATACACAAAGTATTAAAACTTTTTAAACTTTTATGACGTGATCTCGTTAAGCATGTATATAAGAAGGGCTCCACGAAGCGAAAAATTTATAGGACAATTACTTAAACATTTTTTTTAATGTACAATGAAAATGGAAGTTCGAGAAAATTTAGTTAATTAACAATCGTCTAACTTGTTGAAAAATTAACTTTAAGCAAAATTTCCTACAGGAGCAAATTCTTTGAAGTGTTTCGAATACACCATATTTTTTTTATTTTTTTAAATTAATAATTAATACCTTAAAAAATTATTGAGTGTGACGAACTCGGTTTTGACGCCGCACGCGCAACCTAAAAATGCAGCGTGGAGACCCATTTTCAGCGTTAAATTAAAGTTATAAATAATGGAGATAGAGTTCCGAGAGTCGCGAGTCATTGTTTGGAAATTTCCTCTACTTTAAGAATCTTGTTTTAAAATTTCTTAAATATTAATAGTTTCGGAGTGATTACCAAAAACAAAATACTTTTTTTTTTCAACTTTATTTTGTCAATAACTTTTGCAATTTTTTACGTGCTGGTAAACGCTTCCGAAACATTTTTTTAGACATCATTCCGAACAGAATGACCTATCGCACGTATTTTTAAGAGCAGTATCTCTAATTTCAACCATTTTGAACTTATCGCGTAGACTACTAGGTGATTATGTTTTTGTCGGCTAAGTTACTTAACTATGATTATATTTATTTAATACCTACGTTGGTTGATTGCATAGAATAAGAATGGGAAAGTTATCGTGAAAGAGTGAGCTAGATTACAATCTTTGATTAGATTAATCTTGAGTCAAATTGAGAATGAATAACTGAATTAAATATCATTTGATATTTATTACGTCATGTTATAAAAGGATCGTTCTTTAAAATAACTGTCCAAGTGAAATTATATATTACGAGAAGTTACTGTTAATATAATCTGGACGCGACCTTAAACTAAAGGTTTGAATATTGAATGCGACAAAAAGATGGCTCGCACTTAAATAGCACATGTCATTGAACTTGATAAATGTATCCACATAAATTTAATCGTACTGTCTACTTGTGGTCCCAAAATAAGTGTACAGTTATTTACATAACGATAAAGAAATACGCGTATAGTTGTGTTTTGTAATTATCATCAGTAGGTAGGTACCTATGCATTATTTATTAAGTTATATTTATATTTTGTTTATGTTATTCTATGTACCTTTTATTGAGTTTGCTTTCAAAACATGATAAATATGCTAAGAACTGGAAGGTCTGTGTTTATTTATACAGAAAAATAACTTTTTGGTGTCCTTTGTTTTCCTTCAAACATTCACAATATTAAATAGGTACTTTTATTAATATACCTACGTTAATTGAGCTGCGTTTTTATACATTAAATATACATAGCAAAATATTAAAATGCCTAACAAGGTATTAATGTATAAAAAAATATGGCCAATAGCACCAATCCACGACGCGTTACTGGCCAAAAAAGAAGCAGGAAACGACAAATACTCACTCTCCGATATTGCAACGGTTTACGGTATATCGTTTCATGGTCAATTTTAAAAGTTATAAACAAACTCCTATTAAATTAATTATAGTCCATCCATTATCTTGTTACACTTACCAAGTGAAATTTATAGAGCATGCACGCAGATTAGAATACTAGGACAGATTTTATTATTCTCGAACGCGTCAGTTATCGACGTACACGGTGCATAACTATTCTTTATCACTGGCCACGGAAAATGAAAAATAAAGGTATTATTATAGTTAATAGTATCAGGCGTTACTTTGCGGAAATCCATTGTTATTAATTTAGTATTAGTCTACTTTGCAACAATCTGCGGTTATATGATGGTACATATATGTATACTTTAAGACATACTTTGCAACAAACCATCGTAGAGTCAACTTACCCTGATGATGCTCCGTTTCGGTGCAAAATACGTGCTGGTGCTGGGATGTATGTTGGTATATATGTACATGACAAATAACATAACAAAAACATGACCAACATAGCGCGGAGAATAAGCCGGCTGAAGTGGCAATGGGCTGGTCATATAGTTCGAAGGACCAATATTTAACCGTTGGGGATGAAAGGTCCTCAAATGAAAACCACACCTCGGAAAAGGAACACAGGATGCCCCCCGACCAGGTGGACTGACGACTTGAAGAAGACAGCGGGTATCCGCTGGATTCAGAAGGCTCAGACCCGGTCAGAGTGGCGCTTGATAGGAGAAACCTATGTCCAGCAGTGGACTTCCAAAGGCTGATGGATGGATGGATGCAATTTTAAAATAGACCAATTGATTATTCGGCATTTGCAACAATTATACCAATGTTTGAGTGTATAATATGATCTGATTATAAAATGAACCATTGAGATAATTCAATATTTTGGTGCTCGCTATTCCACCGAATTTCGCATAAAGTTGTTATGCAAAATGAGGCCAGGTTCGCTACAAAGCTTGTTAAATTTGTTGATATAGCGGATAAATTATGACTGAGATTACCTGAAACTATTGTTTATTAAATTGTATCGTTCCATTATTTTATGTCCTTCATCATAACCCTTATGATGTACTCGTTCTTTCTTTTTTATCTTTTTATGGTACTCGGATTTCACTTATTTACCATAAAATACCACCCGAGGACACCAAAATGTGAATGGCTTCAACCCATTAATAGCAATGACGCAATAATAGAACTTCGACGATCAGACCAAGCTTTACAGTTCATTAAAGAGTATAAAAAATTGAAAATTCGAAGTAATTAATCAGTTTCAAATGAATATAGGCGGTTTTACTATGGATAACTTGACGCATAACTGCCTTGACTCTGGATTCTACGAGCGATTTTGTGAGAACAGCTAAATGTTCAAGCAAAATGTTGTAAGAGCTTTCGTATATTTTTTAGGGTATAAAAGTATCATAAAATCAGAACCCTTACAGTTTCGTCATGTTCGTCCGTCCGTCCGAAGCAAAGCGGCGATACCCTTAGTGCTAGAAAGCTGTAATTTGGCATGGATAAACATATAATTATACTAGCTACCCGGACAGACTTCGTTCTGTCAAAAGTTTTTTTTTTTTTGAGATCTAAACTATCCTATCTTTCAAATTGGATCAAACTACACACGGTGTGCAAATTTGATTAAAATCGGTTCAGTAGTTTAGGAGTCTATCGCGGACAAACAACGTGACACGTAATTTATATATACATACTAGCTGCCTGGACAGACTTCGTTCTGTCAAAAGTTTTTTTTTATTTTGAGATGTAAACTATCCTATCTTTTAAGTTGGATCAAACTGCGCACGGTTTCCAAATTTGATTTAAATCGGTTCAGTAGTTTAGGAGTCCATCGCGGACAAACAACGTGACACGTAATTTATATATATTAAGACTAGCTGCCCGGACAGACTTCGTTCTGTCAATTTTTTTTTTAATTTTGAGATGTAAGCTATCCTATCTTTCAAGTTGGATCAAACTGCTCACGGTGTGCAAATTTGATTAAAATCGGTTCAGTAGTTTAGGAGTCCATCGTGGACAAACAACGTGACACGTAATTTATATATATTAAGATTAAGATAAAAACTCCTGAATCGTGGAATAAAATATTGAAAAATAATTTCAGGGTAAGGGACAGGTAAGGTGAAGATGAATTTTTTATTTGTCGCGTTCCCTATAGTGTGGAGTATCATTGAAAAGGTCTTTTAAAAATATTATGGGTCTTCTAAGACCATTTTTGGAATTAGTTGTTCGTTTGCGAAATATTTGGCTTTAATGTGCTAATTTTGGTTAGAGTCAAGTCATGTCCCCCCTCCCCCTGCCGGCTAAACGGTTGGAGATGGACAAGTGAAAAAATTCTCAAAAATAAGTTACAAAATGAATTTACAACGAAAACTATTACCGCTATGTTAGCATAAGTAGTTAATGAGTAATAGTCGATAAACTTACTACTTCGGAACCCCCTTACATTGCGCGTGGCCTGACACGCACTTGCCCGGTTTTTTTTATCGAGACAACAGATTTTGCTATTACAAGATCAGGAAAGTTATATGTATAAACAGTATTCAGTATTGCTGACTCAATATAAATTTATTGTCCCGGCAGTTCTAAAAATACGGATGAGACTGTCGCATTTGAATCATTTATGTGTCTAACTGCACTCGAATTATTTTAAAACACCAGAAACATCTATGTGACGTCCTTTTTACAAAGACATTAATTTAGTCTTCTGCCCACACGAAATCGATATCGTGCGATTTATTTTAGTCTTTAACAATTTGTTACAGTATATTTGTACCAATTTGAACATAATGGTTCGTCTCTGAACAATTTGTTACACGTTTACACAAAGAATTTAGAATTAGTTTGTCTGAACACGTCATTTGTTTCATTTATCAATTCATTAGGTATTAGTTTAAACTGTAAGAAATTGACAACCACGTTTGTTTAGTAATCTTCAGATGAGAATATTAATAATCATTTGGTGGTGTCATCATAACTATCGTTTCTGGGAATTCCACAATTTTGTGACAAAAACATTAAATTGCTTTAATAACTCAATAAAAACGAAAATATCATTATTAAATGAAGAATCAAGCGTAATTGAGTAGATGTTAACATGATGTTTATTTTGTATTGTTAAGTTTTATTATTGTTCGTTTTTATAAAGTGAATAAATATATTATTAAAGTTTTTGCTTTACAATGTACCTGAATAAAGTGAACATTTGGTTATATAGTTCTAATTATAATCGTCCATAAATAATTATCAGCATACCTGCTATTCAGCTAAAATATAAATAAAGTTTTCATTGCAAAACAATCACAAATGATTGCCGGTATCAAAATAAAACGACGATGTCCGTGCTGCATTTAAGTCATGGTTCATTTTTAATGAGTCCAACGGTATTTTAAAATTTAAGGAGAAAATACGTTGCGTCGCCCGGTGTGCTAAAAAGTGCACTCAACTCCAATCCTCGTTGGTTAAACTCCACTTATAAATTACTTCAAGACGAGACAGGACTGGCTTTCAATAAAATCCGGCCTGACTTTACTTTTATTCGCCATATAAGTCTGGGGTTGGCAACAGTGTATTACCTCTTTAGCATAGATGTATACTTATAGATTCATCATTCAGCCACGGCGTGGCTTCACATTAGAGACAGACATATTTATTAAAACTCCAGAATCGTAGCATAAAATATTGAAAAACATTTTCTTTGAGGGGTACCTCCCGGTAACGTGAGGATGATTTTTTTTATTCTTCACGTACTCTATAGTGTGGGGTATCGTTGAAAAGGTCTTTAAAATATTATTAGGTCTTGTAACACCATTTTTGAAATTAGGGGTCCGTTTCTGAAATATTTGGATTTAAATTGCTAATTTTGGTTAGAGTCAAGTGTCCCCATTTGTTCCAATGGTTCCAACTGTTCAAAAATGACTGAAATTAAAATAAATTGTTTTAGTAAGTATAAAGTATCCGTCCACGACTTAATTTCCACTTACCATCAGGTGGGTTTGTAATTATGCATTCGCTTATTCATTATAAAAAATTAAAATATATAAATCTACTAGGGTTTGCATGAAAACATCTTAAGAAACACTAACGCCTTTTAAGTTAAGAGGCCTTCGGGCCTGACTCATGGCATCTGTTTTGTCAGTTTTGGAAGAAACAAAATACTTGTTTTCGATGAGGCAAAACTGTATTATATTTTTATATTTGTTCACTTGTAAAGGATATGTTTTAAAGAGTATTTTTACAAAGATCACTGGGCTTTCTCTTATGCATTCTTAAAGCCGATCACAGGGGAGTTAGTGCGCTTAAAAATTATTTGGTAGTTGACATCAGAGTAGTTTTTATGATTTAAGAAAGCTCCTTTAAGCTACCAGGAATGCATAAAAATTACTTTTTATAACTTCACAAGGTTGATGTGACAGTGCTTACTCCAGCATAGTCGAAAGACTCGTAAGGTTCTCATGTGCTTGGCTAGTAGGTAAAGCTATCTTCTAGTTGGCTTCAACACATTAATGGCTACCGGGTCTCTAGAGCATACTCCCTACCACGCTATTCCAGTGCGGATTGGAGGTACGGTCTTTCTTCCAGTTATCAATCAATTGTCCCGTGTAATTGGGTTGATTGTTTGGCTCCCTTGGTGATGTCAGTGTGTAAAGATCTTTATGGGAGGTCGTTATTAGACTTACCATCAGGTATATATATCGGTAGTCATTTTTCAGCAGCTATTGGAGAAAGTAAAAGAAATACTGTCGAGGTTTACATAACATACAAAGTAACATAACTTTGTAATCTAAGCAATAATTAACACCTTAAATTCTCTCACTTTCATTAATTACCCCTATTAAAAAAAGTGCGAGAATTTATTACATTAGTTAGTTATTAACATTTCAACATGATAAAGCGAATATGAAAGACTCTGTAAGTCATATCGTATTCATAAAATATTCATAGCGTTCCTCGTTAAAAGTAACGGACGTAATATTGAGGTAAAAAGGAATCCGATTGGAACTTTATCGTTTCGGCTTTGCTATTCGTATAAAAAGACGTTTGAGTTTCTTGTGCATGTATGTTCTTATATTTTCATCAGTGACTCCCAATAAGCGGTTGAAATTCAACTTTAAATCATATTGTCAAAAGGGTACTTCACATTGTAACATATTTGTAAATGTGAAATGTATTTATCTCATTTCTCAAATTAATGTGCTCATCCAAGATTATTACTAAATTCTATAAGAAATTTTCCAAAAGATATCCAGTTTTATCATTTTAAGGATTGTTTTTTGCACTGTAACTGGTGCTGCAAGATTATCTGAATTATGAGGAAAATGTGTTATAATAATGTGCCTTGGTCAGTTTAAAGGTTGAAGTCATGCAAATAACAGTCGATACGGACAGACAATTACACAAATTAACAGTTGTCACTTTTCTCCTTTAGCCTGTAGATATGAAATCAATTGAACAAAGAAAGCGTGCAATGGACGCGGAGTATGGCGCAGCGCAAAACTGGGTTTACTCGTTAATAGTATCAGGCGTTACTTTGCGGAAATCCATTGTTATTAAGTTAGTATTAGTCTACTTTGCAACAATCCGCGTTTAACATGTATGATGGTATATACTTTAAAACATGCGTGGCACCTCCCTCCCTCCCACAACGGAAACATGCACTACAATAATTAAACGTATATACCAACATACATACCAGCACCAACACGTGTTTCGCCCCGAAACGGAGCATCATCAGGGTAAGTTGACTCTACGATGGTTAGTCGGAAAGTGAGCATCGTTCACTGAGCGTGGCGTATTTATACCCAACTCGCCCACAGTTCGAAATAAGAGCAGTTAGAAATAATAAAACATAATAATAATCCAAGTTTTACACTGCTGAATGAACAAATAAATGTATCCAACTCGCCTTTACTGAGGATTTTCAACAGTACACATCACCAGATTACGTCAGACCCGGTTCCTGCCGGCGTGAATCACTAATTGATTGATTAATTAATTAATCGATTGATTAATTGATTGAATAATTAATTAATTACTAATTACTAATTATTACAACATCATTAGATAATCAGTGGGCGAGTTGGGTATAAATACGCCACGCTCAGTGAACGATGCTCACTTTCCGACTAACCATCGTAGAGTCAACTTACCCTGATGATGCTCCGTTTCGGGGCGAAATACGTGTTGGTGCTGGTATGTATGTTGGTATATACGTTTAATTATTGTAGTGCATGTTTCCGTTGTGGGAGGGAGGTGCCACGCATGTTTTAAAGTATATACCATCATACATGTTAAACGCGGATTGTTGCAAAGTAGACTAATACTAACTTAATGGGTTTACTCGTTTACAAAGTATCGTATCTCGTATCTTATCCGGGGGGAAAAGTGCAAGCGTCACGCTTGTTTGAGTACTGTGTTTGTATTATGAAATGTGAGAATATTTGCAACTCGAATATCATCGGCTTCATATTGGTATAGTTCTGTTCATGAGTGTATGTCTTTATCTTTCTGCATAATTATGTGTCTTTCTATCTGCCTAACTTTCTTTAATTCTGTGGTTCCGTGCTATTTGTTTTTCTAAATTTGAGGTATATACACGGATTGAGGTATACCTATTTCATTTCTATCTTTCCATTTACAACCTATTTTGTTCTCATCTATAGCATGGATTTTTTTTTTGTATTAATTATGTTAGCTTAATCATGGTTGCACGAATACACCCTCTACAAACAATATCTAATTAAGATTTTGAGTTTGAAAAGAAACTTAATATCTAGGATTTAAAAGATCATGAAAATAATGTCACTGTTTGTTTCTTAAAATTAGGCGGATGGATTTGTAGTAACGAATTACTTACCGCAGCATGTGTCCGGTTCCTACTTTAGAACATCGATTTAAAGTAGACGTGTGGCCTAGTTCCTATTTGCATTCTGAGCTGAGCTAGTACAGGCAGGTAGCTATCAGTGTGAGCTACAATCACATCGGTTCATTTCCATTCGCGTAATCAGCATCCATTAAATAGTGGTTCAATAAATATTGGCTATCAATCATATCACGTGATTCACGTGCTCTGTGTCAAGTGGAAGTTTTGCGTGCGGACCATACAGTGTATCAATGTTTATTGTTTATTTTGTCTTTCCTGCTCTCGATTGTTTTCGAGTTTCTGGTTAGTTTATTATCAGTGCCTAACTACCTTCAGATACGTTTTACATTAACCAGGTCCGAGAAACCAGCAGTGGGCTCGTAAACGCTGATCGATGGATGGAAGGATGGATGGTAAGCCAAACGGCGTTATTGTCTTTTGTTATTGATTGATCACCGTCCATACATACTTAATATCTTACGTATAATAAACTTCATACGTAAATATGACATAAAACAGCACTTCATGTTTATGGAGTAAAACATTCGTTAAAACTGCCAACTTGGCAGTGACTCTGTTTGCTGAACAAAATTTCAGGTTCTGGGTTCCAATCGCGACTACATATTTCATTTAAATTATGTTTGTTATTTCTGTTCTAATTCTGCTAATTTCCCATTGCTGGAAACTGTTATGGATATTTATCTTAATGGACTTGAAGATTGTAGAAAAAGTACCATGAAGGGTGTACTGATCCAACCTGTCTGCCTCTTCATTTGTCAAGAGCAAGAGTATTTTTTCTAAAACCCTTATTTTATGCTGGTATCGTTCCATCCAAATGGATTTGGAATGTAGTTCATATGATTGTCCCATATTGTATGAATTTCGCATTTGCATATTGATTTTATGTTATCTCACTTAGAGGAGTCTGATACCGAGATATTTTACCTACATTTGCCTGAAATATGATATCGAGGTATAAATTTGAAATGTCGACGCTATTCAAAATGTCGGTTGGATACTGATAATGTAAAATAGATTCATGTCCTCTAGTTGTCCCACTTTTTTATCAGTGGAAGTGAAGATTCGTGGGCCAAATATATTTGACGGCTGTGTATTTATTTGGGTTGATTTGATATTGTCAGGATAGCAACAGTGGTCGCGGTCAAATGGTCTTTAATGATCATGTCATTATCAATTTCATCAAATTTTTCTTATATTTAGGTCTTACTAATCACTTACTTACTCATCATGCGGAACTTGTTTGATCGAAATTATTTCCGTGGTAGAAGAACTTCTAACTTTTGATCAGCCGTGGAACTACACTAGTGAAAGTCGGAAAGGACCTTAGTGTTAGCCTGTAATCCTCATTGATTGAGCGACGGAATGTATTCCAGGTTGTTTTTTAACAAAAGAACTGCGCTATTCAATAAAAATTATATCGTCTCAAATGTTATGTTATATACGCTCATAAAGTCTCATTTGGCGTTAAAGCCATCTGAATAGGCATGAAGTTCGTCTGAATATATTAACATCAACTGTCTAAACTCTAAATGAATATCACCTACTCCTTATTTGTCTAGAACTCTCGTTCTAGAAGTACGAGTATATTCGGGTTAGACTTTAGAGTCTCATTTGAGAGGTTGCCCATTTAGGCGCTCCACCCACTGCACCGCGCACCGCGACGGGGCGCGGGATGGCAGATTTTACCATTGTATGCAATTATGTCAATTTATATAGAAATCACGCCTAGCACAACACACTGCCGACGCGGCACCGCGCGGGAAATTGCCCCGCGCGCAGTTGTGTTATCCGTCGCTCTGCGCACCGCGGCGGGACGCGTCTTCAGTGGGTGGAGCGCCTTATTCGCCGCATAGCTGAAGTCGACCTCAAAGATTTTGACCTAAGTCAGTCTACTCGGGTTCACTCGAAAATATTCCATGAGGACACTGGAATATTAAAGTTAATCCCTCGCCTATATAAAGTAAAATATTTTGTAGCACGTGTTGCCTACTTAGTATTCTTGTCTGTCGCCATTTGCAGCTTTCTTGAACTTCAAGCCATTAAGAATATTCTGGTTAAGTGCCGCGGGGAGCCGACGGAAGTTTCTCTTGTGACCTGACAGCAGATGGTGTATCTATTTAGCGGATCCGGAATGTCCTTTGCTTAAAATATTCAAGGTCAATGGACTTGTTGGTATTTTGATTTCCTCTTTCTCCGTCATTCATTACCTGTGTCCTTGAATTGGTGACGGCTTTGACTTACAGATTTTATTTCGTATTTGATTGTATGGCATCGATAGCTATAGATTCAATATACCTTATTAGATTTTTTTATACATGATGGTACAGAATAATTTTGAGAGCTAGTTCCTAATTACTAATAGGTAACATCGGTAACATAAGTTTAAAGTTATTAGTTATTACATAATATTTTATTTAAGTATTATGAGTATCACGAATACGATCAAATAATTATAATGCCCATTTTAGGTTTGCGACATTTTATAAATTGCCGAATGGTACATAGTATTAAACTTTCTCAAATGATATGATTTAAATTTTATTCTTACCATAAAGCATAAATTATGCCAAGTTAAATTTTAATGTCTTTCATCACATGGAATTGAATTGAATATAAACAATACATGTATATCTGTAGTAGATATACCTCACGTATTTTATGATATGAATTGAATTAAATTTTACGCATATTTAAATTCTTTAAATAGACATAATGTGATCTCATTTGCACATAAAATATATCTGCGGTCATCCTTTCCTAAACATCCTATTACTTACTTTATTAAAGTATTAAATATTAACATAACCGCTTCGCTACTGATACCTGCTGGATTGTTCACTTAAACTTAAGTGCTAAGCTCAATACAATTCTTCTGTTATAAGTCTCGCCGTGTCCTCTCTACCTGTGACTTGTAATAGAATTGCGTGTCTTTGAGATGAGTTTAATTCTTCGGTGCATTACCAGACTTCAGTATACTCGACTTTACTACATGACTGCAGTTTAGTGGCTGGGTGATTGGCCTAACTTCAAGTAAAACTTAGTGTCGGATGTTTTCTGAAGGAAGCGGCGCAAAGACGCAATAGACCTCCGAGTCCAACTTACATAGCTACTTACATACTTACTTAGCAAAGAGAAGACTAGCGGAACTCACCTACAGTAGTACACCTAGCTGATCGATCGGTTGATCACACTGATCACATCACCTAGACGAAGAGTCGAACTGTGAACGGTTGCTGGTTACCATACAGCGCCCAATTGGCCATAATATTGTGTTGATCATATTAGTCGACGTGGACAATAATTATATCTAATTGCACAATCACTGAGCTGTTACTGTAAACACTAATTGGCTTTTTAAATACGATATGATTCGATTCGAAGACGATCCGATTCGATTCAAAGCCGACAATACTCGATATTCGGTAGTGTTCCACTTGCGTTTGCGATCGCGATGTTTTATTAATTGAATCGCGTTCATCGCACCGTACGCGGATGTGATCGATCCGCCGACATAATCGTTGCGTCTCGGGATGCGTGCGAATTAGACTGTGAGAGCCGCACGCCAGTTGAGACGTTGTTGACTCATTGTTGTTCATAGAAATTGCCGGTCAAGTGTAGGTATACTGTAGTGCAATGCATCCAGACTGCGTTATTTAGTGGAAGCACTGGGAAAGTGAAACTGTCATCAATATTTAAACTAAAAAAACTTCAAAGAAACAGACTTTAAAGATACTTAATACAATCCATAAACATAATACCTATATCAAAGTCGCCATAAATAAGTATAATATTTCAGAAGTTCCCTCAATTCCTCTTGGTTCCCATCATAAGTAGGTACTGTAATTTGATAAATACCGGTCATGACACCTTGCAATAGCCAAGCGCGGTGACTATGGCTATTACCCCTATGGTAGATAAATACCAACCATCACCAATCTGGAAGGAGCTAGGTACCCTTTAAAATAAAAAAAGAGAAAATCGAATGTATCAGACAGGCTAGTGATCTTTAAGTATTTCATGTTTTTATAGGATTTATAGAGCCCTGAAAAGCTAGTACCTACAACGCGCAATTCCCATCAGTTTTTTTCGACATCATAAGCAGAAGCGTCTGTAAATATTTTTAGAAGTCCTATTTCTCCAAAGTCATTTCAGTATAAAATCTGGCCTTTATCTAGCACAAAACAGGTAGGTACAGCTACGGACAGTCGTACCCTTATCTCGTTAACGTAAGAGTTCGGCGAGACGTTTCGATCTGCGGATAGTTCGGGGTCCGGACGTCTGGATAAGTGGACACGTACAAAGTAGTAAAAAATTAGTGGTGAGAACATGCCCAAAAAGTGAGAGAAATAGGAATCTAATGGTTTTATGTAACGGTTTGGACAAAATTAAAAAAAAAGAAAAAGTGTAAGGACTCCAATGTTTTTGCAGCTGTTTTACCTATAGTAGAATAGTTTTCTTTAGTTAGAGAACATTTCGAGTTTACGTGCAGATGAGCTAGATAGTCCATCTAGGGTGCACCTCGAGAAGTGGAAACGGCTTGTGTTCAAGGCTTAGAGAAGCTCCTTAGTTAGAATTTTGTGGGACTCACACCCATTAAAACCCCCTCCTACTTTGACCCTACTTTATTATCACGTGTGAACATTCCGGTTCATTAGTCCGACAAGAAAATCACAGATTATGTCACATATACCTCGAACAATAACATATATATGTACATACGAGTATATCACACTGACGTCAATCACACGTGTTCTTACGATAGTGTCGTCAGCGTCAACAGTAACATTCTAATTTAGTTATGCATAATGATAATGAAATGTCTCCTATCTCATATCTGTGTTTATAATTAGTGCGCACAAACAATGTGTACACAGCGAAAATAACTATGATGGATAACGATGCATCCGTGCATCTTCATAATCATTATGAATTTGTATCTGTGTGTGTCTTAGAATCTTCTTCAACTATTGAATTAAGGATTATAGGTAATTTCCCTGAAGCCTTATGAAAGTTATGAACGACTTCTCCGAACAAGACTTTTATTGCTTCGTTTTGTATCGTTGGACTAAGTTATTATTCTAATTTCTTACCGATCATAGGGTTAGTTAACAGTCCTATAATATTTGAACCTAGCAGTTAACAAGTAGTGGCTAGGCTTTTAGTTTTAGGCAATGAAAAGCGCGTATTGTTAAAAATTGTAAGGAACTTTGCTGTAGTTTTTCAAGTGTTTCAAGGAATATATTTTTAAATCGTTGTTATTAACAGTATTTATGAATGCAAGTCATACTTAGTTAATTTAATTTATTACTCCATCAATGTTACTTTTTCTACGCTTATTACTTACTAGCTGTTGCCCGCAGCTTCGCTCGCGGAAATTATGCTTATCATATTATTTAGTATTCCTTACAAAAGAAAATTTAAAAACAGGTTCATTTATGTTGAATTTACATACTGAAACTTACGATACAATCACAGATCATTCCTCCGGGAGCGGGTTTGGAATAGTAAACAACATTAACATTTTTTTTTCTTTTCCCTCTCCCTCTCTCTCTCCATCTCCATCTCTCCCCTTGCCCTCTTCCTCTCCCGCTCCCTGTCCCTTTTCCTCTCCCGCTCCCTGTCTCATTTCCCCTCGCTCTCCCTCTTCCTGTCCCACTCCCTCTCCCTTTCCCGCTCGAGGTCCTTTTCCCACCACATATCCCTCTCCCTTTCCCGCTCGAGGTCCTTCTCCCACTTCATATCCCTCTTCCTCTTCCTCTATCGCTCCCAGTCCCTCTCCCGCCCGCTCCCACTCCCTCTCCTGCTCCCTGTCCATCTCTATCTCCCTCTTCCGCTCCTTCTCCCTCTCCTGCTCCCTGTCCATTTTTAACTTAAAAAAAAGTTGCTTACTAAGTTCATTCCCCTAAATTAACTCTTTAAGGGATGATTTTCCGAAAAAAATAATTCTAAGTTAACTTTTGTTTATTACTATAAACTTACGTAAAAAATTCATATATTTTATAACTCTAAAACTGGCGAAGTTGATTTGTATGTAGTTGACTACCAACCCCTATTTTTAGGGGATGAATTTCGAGAAAACAGTGGTACAGTTATTTTTTGTGTCTAACTATAAGCTTATACACAAAATTTCACCCTTCTTACTTCAAAACTGACGAAGTTGGCATACTAACTCGCATACTCTTATTCAACCCTTTAGGGGATGACTTTCCAAAAAAACGTAATATGTACTTCCAAATTTTGTTTCTAATCTGGAGCTAATATATAAATTTTCATGTTTTTAACTTTAAAAATTACGAAGTTGCGTACTAATTGAAATCCTCTAATTTAACCCTTTAAGGGATGATTTTCCAAAAAACCGTGTTAAAATTAACTTTTGTTCACAACTATAAACTTACATAAAAATTTTCATATTTATAAGTCTAAAACTGACGAAGTTGATTTATACGTAAATGGCTTCCAACCCCTATTTTTAGGGGATGAATTTCGAGAAAACAGTGATACAGTTATTTTTTGTGTCTAACTATAAGCTTATATACAAAATTTCACCCTTCTTACTTTAAAAATGACGAAGTTACATACTAAATTAAATCCACTAAATTAACCCTTTAAGGGATGATTTTCCGAAAAAAAATGTTAAAGTTAACTTTTGTTTATTACTATAAACTTACATAAAAAATTTCATATTTATAACTCTAAAATTGGCGAAGTTGATTTGTATGTAGTTGACTACCAACCCCTATTTTTAGGGGATGAATTTCGAGAAAACAGTGATACAGTTATTTTTTGTGTCTAACTATAAGCTTATATACAAATTTTCGCCCTTCTTACTTCAAAACTGATGAAGTTGCCATACTAACTTTCGCACTCTTAATTAACCCTTTAGGGGATGATTTTCCAAAAAAACATAATACTTACAAATATTGTTTCTAGTCTGGAGCTAATTTGTAAATTTTCATGTTTTTAACTTCAAAAATGACGAAGTTGCCTACTAAGTTCAATTAAATCAGTAAATTAACCCTTTAAGGGATGATTTTCCAAAAAAATATATTAAAGTTAACTTTTCTTTATTACTATAAACCTACATAAAAAATTTCAAATTTATAAATCTAAAACTAAGAAAGTTGGTTTGTATGAAAGTGTCTTCTAACCCTTATTTGTACCCCTTAGGGGATGAATTTCTAAAAATCCGTTCTTAGTGGACGTCTCCTTAGCATAAACTATCTCCCTGCCAAATTTCATCTTAATCGGTTCGGCAGTTTCTGAGATTTTTTGTTTAATCAACGGTGTGTCGCTTTTCAATTTTATATATATGTTACCGGATATCTGTATAATGCGGGTATTCAGCACAATCCCTAGGCACTGTGAATAATACCTGGGTCGTTTTGGCAATGTATTAAATGATATTAATATTATTCACCATTACATACTTTACCTAGGTAATGTATACGTTTCCGAACTACTATACAGAATACCTACAGGTCCACCGGCAATAAATAAAATTAATAGATTTGGGTATGTGTATTCGATGAACTGCCATCAAATGGCAATTCATCGAATGACAATTCCTCGAATTGTAATTTTTCTTGTTTAAAAGGTTTAAAGATTTTATTATAAAGAGAAACAATTTAATGCTTTTTATAACTTTTTTGTATTTCTTATTTTTTGATCAATAACAATTTAACATTTTTCCGTACATAAAAATTTTAGGTTTACTTTCTTCCTTGAATCATTGTTTTTTCAAAACGTTTACGTTAGTGACAGAAACGAATCGTTGCAAAACCGAATCCACGTAGTCTTGTTTGCCCTACCCCTAGAGTGTAATGTAAACCCGCGTAGGCGCGGAGGGGCGAGATCTGCGACGATAAGCTCGCGTGGGACCGCCGGAGCCCCGCAGCGCCGGAGCCGTGACAGAAACTGTGCTTGCTGCATGTTGCATTCTGCTTACGTTTTAATGCTGCCTTTCAAGGATGGGTGACATTTGAAATAATAAAAAAATATTTAATAATGATCATAAGAAAATTATATCATTCGATTCGGCCAATTGTGATTCGATATTTTGTAATTCGGTATATTGTCATTCGATGAACTGTCATTTGATTAATTGTTTTCGATGAAATGTTAATTCGATTAATTGTGTTTTCGATGAAATGTTCATTCGATTAATTGTGATTTTGATGAAATGTCGATTCGATTATATGTAATTCGATGAAATGTGACCGATGAAATGTTTTCGATGATTTTTCCGCAAATCGTAGTGTTTGCGCAACTTTGTAAGAATTCCATGTATCGTTGGTTGCTTAGCCTTTGGTTCTATGCACCGCCAAAAGTTGGGGTTTTTACCTTAACTCGTAACAACTGAAGGCGATCGGTATATTCTTAATGTACGTTATGAAAAGTAGAGCTCGGGTGAGCGGGCTCCTGATACGTGCGGTAAATATACCTACACGTATCTTAGTCTTAGAATTCCACAAGATTGGCCGTGCCCTACTCGGATACAGCCCAAATTGTGAGATTTATACGTTTCACCACCACTCTGCTATCATCTGCGTACCCATACACAATAGGCATGAGCGGGTGGGTCATTACTCATTACTATGTACAAAGAAGAAATCCCAAACCTAGCCGATAAGGACAGAGGATATGTCGGAGCTGGAAGCTTGCTTAAATGTAAGAATGCCAAAGTTTGGGTTTGGCAGCCAAAACCATTTGTACTAAGTAAACTGCCTGCCCTCACGTCTCGCTTCTCTCCCACTTGTTGTCTTTTACACACATTACCAATTACGCATGGAGTATTGTATAGAATGCCTGGGCGAAGTATGAAATAAATAATATTCGAAACGTTACCTGAACGTTTTAGATATTCTATAAATTGCCTAGGTATTGTATAGAGTGCTGAATTATATAGATATCCGGTAACATATATATGTTACCGGATATCTGTAAAATTCAGCAGTCTATACAATACCTAGGCAATCTATAGAATATCTAAAATGTTCAGGTAACGCTTTGAATATTATTTATTTCATACTTCACCCAGGCATTATATACTATACTCCATGCGTAGTTGGTAATGTGTGTAAAAGACAAAAACAAGCAAGTGGGAGAGGGGTGAGACGGCGTCTTTTCCTTCTATACAACGCTAGAACGCAGCGATAGCAAACTGCTTGCGTATATATTGTAAGGCTGTTTTTAAATTTATTGTTACAATGCATACACGAATTTTGCGTATTGATCGTGTATCCTTCTTCGTTCCAAACTATACTACACTTCGGGATCTCTGCCTTTTCACCGAATATTGTTTGGCAGATTATCACTTGCCAACTAACGTTTCGCAGAATTTTATTTCGCCGAATAATCATTTGCCAACTTATCACATAATTTTGTTTTATTTCCCAACCTAACAGTTGCCAACTGTACGTTTGGTCTGCCTTTTATAATGACACTTTTCAAAAGGCCAACTCATTCATTTAGTTGTATATTGTTTACCAAATGATGTATTAAGTAAAGTAAAATTAAAAATCATTATATGTACAAAGTTGCATTATATGCACTTTTAGGGAGAATTTAGGGGTTTTTGATACACAAACAGGCTTCCAAACGTCTCGGGCGCTGCGGGAAGTGCAGCCCCTCCGCCCTTGCGTAACAAACTGCAGGCACTCCATGTTCGCCTACGCAGCTTCGGCTTTTTGGTCGCCTGCGGCGACCAGCCTCAGCCGCTTCGGCTCACATGGTGCCTGCAGTTTGTTACAGCGGGCGGGGGCTGCTCTCCCTCCGCGCCTCCGGGGTTCACATTCACTCTAGGGGTAGGGCAGACTAGTACCACGTGGGGTCGGGGTTGACTAAGTCGGTTCTGTCACCAATTTTGAAAAATTACCGCCCTCCACTCCCCCCGTCACGGAGGTTCCGATACACACACGATTAGTCCGTATGCGTAATGGCGCTGTACATTATGGAACAAGATATACTTCTACGTCTTCTACGAAGTATACGCGATTATTTGCGTACTGCTCGTGTATGGATTGGAAGAACTTAGTAAAAAAGTTAGTTCCAACCTATACGTGGTTAGTTTCATATCCCTGCGTTCTGGCCTTGTACAAAATGGCAAAACGCGGCGAGACGTGAGGGCAGGCAGTAAAAGTTTACTTGCCACAAAGGGTTTTGGCTGCCAAACCCAAACTTTGGCTTTCTTACATTTAAGCAGCTCCGACATATCCTCTGGCCTTATTGGCTAGGTTTGGGATTTCTTCTTTATACATAGAAATGACTCGCTCATGCCTGTTATCTATGGGTACGCAGACGATAGCAGAGTGGTGGTGGAACGTATAAATCTCACAATTTGGGCTGTATCCGAGTGGGGCACGGCCAATCTTGTAGAATTCTAAGACTAAGATGTTTCTCTTACTTCCCAAAGGTTGACTGGTAGAGAATGCTTTTAGCATTAAGTCCGCCTTTTACCTCTTACATTGTTGTAAGGTTCAAAAGTTTAAATAAATAAAAAGGAGCCCGCTCACCCGAGCCCTACTTTTCATAACGTACATTAAGAATATACCGATCGCCTTCAGTTGTTACGAGTTAAGGTAAAAACCCCAACTTTTGGCGGTGCATTGAACCAAACGCTAAAGCTGCTGCAACGATACGTGGAATTCTTGCAAAGTTGAGCAAACACTACACCCACCCGCCAATGACGTGAAGAGAGTCAAAATTCAAAATATTTTTTTCATATAGGTATCACTGGCACGTTTTTTAATTTACCAGGTTTTCGGAAAGGTGCTTTGTCATGGAGGAGAAGAAAAGCCGTCGAGAAACTCCTGAGCAAATCTTTTAAAAATAAAAATACATTGGTATAGATTTTATTACAAAAAAATATCACTAACTTAAACGGAACTGGTTGTAGAGTTGGTCATTTCCATGCGTCTTTGTCATTTAAGTACTTATCTAATCTTCAAGAAAAGAGTGAATCTTATGTCTCTTACACACTATGCCGTCGGCTTAAAAAAGCATAAAAAGCCACAAGCCTAATATCAGTTCGTTCCTGGCACGAAAAAGGAATATAAAATGTGATTTAATAACTAAAAAGAAGCATTGCTGGTAATTGAAATTTTTCCAAGGGCCTTTATATTTCTCGGGATATAAAGTTTACTAATATAATATGACATGATGTAATTAATATACCTACCCAATTACCTACATCGATGCCTGGACAGACAAACAGACATAGTTACAAGTAATAATTTAAAAAAAAAATTTTGAGTTCTAACTTGGTGTGTAAGTGCCCCCTATTCGAAATTTTAAAATAATATTAAATGTACAGAAAACAATCCTTTCAGTTTTATCAATTTAGTGCTCCCTAATCGATACTTTGAAAAATATTCATTTTATTATAATATAGTGAGTTAAACAAACACAACGTGTACATGTATCATCATCACCATGCGTTAAACAAGACTGATGTTGCTATCCGGCACTGAGCCGATTTCTGCGGCACATGCTGCCGGCAAGATATCCGCAAAATATGTCGCCATGGCTTCATAGTTCATACCGCGCGGGATGATGGCGGCATACCTAGTGTGTAGCAGTCTAATGAGACTGCATCTCCCCTTACCATCAAGTGGGATTTCGGTCAAGCATTAATTTAAAATGTATAAAAATTTCATTTCATATATGTAAATTCTTAATTCCAACCTACATCCAAGTTGACTACACATACCCAAATCTATTAATTTTATTCATTGCCGGTGAACCTGCAGGTATTCTGTACAGTAGATGGGAAACGTATACATTACCTAGGTAAAGTATGTAATGGTGAATAATATTAATATCATTTAACACATTGCCAAAACGACCCAGGTATTATACACATTTCCTAGGGATTGTGCTGAATACCCGCATTATACAGATATCCGGTAACATATAGATGAAAAAATATACCTAGTTCCTGGTAAAAGCCATTGTAAATTAATTCCGCCAGAATTAAATTTCATATAACATACGGGAACCCTTACAAATCGAATAGACATCTGCCGTTTTGTTACGTTATTGCAATTAGTGTCATGTTGTTGTCATTATGTCACCAGGTCACTTATTTATACTATCTAAATATACTTATATGGTTCTATCACGTTAGATATCGTATACAGATTTGCAGAGTACACGCGGCGTTACGTAAATGTGTAACTATTAAATTTCCCAACTCTGCAAATTATTTAAGTCAATTTACTTACGTGAAATCGGTTACTGTATTTGTAAAAGCACTAAATGCTTTTACGTAATTTTATTTACAAACAATTCATTTCAAACAAAAAAGAATACCTTCAAGGCCAAGTTTTTTAAAAACCTTACTACGTCAAGGGGATAAAGAAAAGTAGCGAACCGCAATTTTAGACTATCGGTCATTTTTATACGTTTAGTAACATTTTAGATTATTTTAAACTTCGTTTGTATTTCCTCCGTTTTAAATGTTCTCACCCCTGACCCCATGCCCACCGGCGCGGCGGCTATAGTCGTATTATTCTTGAGTTCTTCACCGTTTTCTTACGAAGTTAGTGCTAGATTAGTGCAACCTGGCTTCAGTTCCAGGAAAGCTTGTCATTACCTCGTGTTACCGCCTCATCGCGTTTGTTTGTAGGTAATGTTAGCAACGTACGTAGTATGTTATACTAACGTGACTTAAAGATCCTTCGAAATATTAAAATTGAACCGCATTTTTCCTGCGATCTACCCACCCATAAGCTTACCTACAAAAATATATCAGCGGTTATTTATCTATTTGATACTAAAATAAAATGTTTACGATTTATATGTTATCTATAATGTAGATATTAATCTCCAGACTTTGCTTATTATCAACAATGAGGACATCAAATTAATGTTTCAATACACTTATGTAATAATGTCTTAAAAATTTATGGTTTTAGAATTACAACACAAAAAGATTGAATTTTCTTTATAAATATTCTGTTGATTACTGAGCTACATGGGTATGTCGTTCAGTTAATCGATTTGTTAACACCGCAATACTTAGTGCTAATGCTTACTCGATTTAGTAATCTCGTATCGCGTAGCCAATCGCCCGGTGATTTGACATAACTTGATCAACTCCTAATCACAATAGTGTATCTACACTAGTAGCCCATTGCGACATTATACTGATTTACACTTAATGTAATATTAATATGTACTGTCGTAGGTGTGTTTGTTTGTTGGGATAGGTTGTAAAGTTCTGAATGATTCAGGTCACATCTGCAAATACTATTTTGTTCTGTCGATTAGGCTACACAACTACAACTACAGTACGGCCGAAGTTTCTTGGCGCGTCTGAACATAGGCTTTGCGAACTTTAGCGCATGTAAGACAGAGATAGTGACACAAACATGCTAACGTGTGACTGAGATATAATACGCCGCGTACTGAGCATGTGTTACTGCGCAGCCTTCCGCGCGAACTTCAGACGCACCTAGATACGTCGGCCGTACTGTACAACTGCAAATACAATTTTGCTATTATTTATTAATTGATTTCATTCTTAATAAAGCTAATAACCAGTAGCTGACGTTATAGGATTGTTTTATGTTAAAAACCAAAATCATTATTTAAATACACACACACTACACACATACGACTTTCCACCGAGAAAAACAGTATTATAATACTTAATCGATAAGAAGGTTGTTAATCATTATCATTAAAACGATTGTAAATTGCATGATCGTTGCGTATAGTTCATAACATAAACAAAGAGTTATCAGTAGCGTTATTAATCGATTTACAAAAAACGATTTTTCAACGTGCGAACTGATACTGTTTTTTATGACGATGCGCAATGTATAAGGGTAACGCGCTAAACAATCAGCTGTTGCATCAGCGTTCTCAGACATTATGGGGTTCGGAACAATGGAACAAAGCCGTGCGATGCTCCACGAAATGCAATCCTGTCTTCGGCGTGTTGATTAAACACGATTGTTCCGATTGTACACAAAGAAAAGAGTTTGGTACGCAGGGCATGATATTTTTTTTAATGGAAATAGCAAACGAGATGGTAAGTGGCTATCGTCGCCCATGGACATCAGCAACACCAAAGGCATTTCTGATGCGTTGCCGGCCAAGAAAGAGAGGAGAAAAAGAGAGCTCTCTCAAGCCCCCAGCCGGAACACAATGAGTCGTTTGGCGGCTGAGTCATGCTCAAGGCTACCCCCTTGAGCCAGGCGAACCCCATGGAGAAATAAATAATAGTATTAATTAACTGATCCATAATGTTAAATATTACAGATTTTTATGTTATTAGTCAAGTTAAATCATAATGTACCTTATGAATACGGATAGCATTTGACATAACGCAAAAATTCTGTAATTTGCATCCCTTAGTGCAATCTAACTCTTTTGTTTTGTGTACACGTTTTGTTCCGCGACTCACTTAGCCCCGACCTTTTAGCGCTGTATCGCGTTACTCATTATAAACGTGACTGATGGATCTAATTTCACGTGTTCCTATTTCATTTCAGATACCGCACGCGCCTTCGTAGCAACTTTAGCCTGTATTCATCACTGCCAACTATTCCGCCCTTTTGCGCGCTCGATGTCGATGTCGCCATGCTAGACGAGACCAACGCTAGTGTTAAGATAAGCACTCCAGATTATAATAAAGATCGTTGCTGGCGAACGTGACGTTGACGGGAACCCAGAGTCGGCGTTATGAGTCAGTCGCCAGATGAGGCCCGAGCGGCCAGGATACAGAAATATAAAGAAGAGAGGAGGAAACAACTGACAGCAAAAACAGCGACGTTGTTTTCAGCGAACGTCACTGAGAGGTAATTGTTTTCATATCACTTCATTTTTGTTGCATGTGACTTCTTATTTCTTTCTTAAAATATATGAAAACTTGAGTTCTGTTTCTCATGGACATTACGGATACGTGAACGTGAAAAACTATTAGAAATTATTTACTTCTAGCGTCTGTAAAGGAAAAGTAAACTAGTGGCTGCCAATACTGCCATTTATACTATAGCATCAATCTCTTTGATTGTAAGAGGACCACCGGTTGCGAAGATAATGATTTCATATTTTATTGTTTCGTATTATAATCGATGTAATCAGGTACCCCAGTTAAGAAAAACCTGAAATGAGAAGTTCAAGAGTTATATAAAAAAATTTTTCACACACTACATAAAATTGTCAATTTGTTTTAATTATTTCATATCTTGTTTTCACCATAAAAATATATTTAACAGTCTTAATTTTACTTTTTCAGGCGACCCAGGAAAGTAGCAACTCGAACGCCTTTAGAAGATGCTGGAGATCATCTCAAATCTTCCTCGGAGCTAAACCTTAATACTGCTTCAACTTCAGTGCCTATTAGAACTACGCGAACATCACGCTTAAGAGCTGCTGCCGCAAACCAATCTGATACCTGCCAGTTTCCTAAGAAATCTAATAGAAGTTCCTCAGTTCAATCGTTGTTAGAAGATGATAAAAATAAAAAGCCTAAAAATTCTAAAATAGTAGATAGAGATAAACAAGGTCGAACGAGTGCAAGTAGAAGACAGAGCCATGAGAAGGAAAATTTGAAGAGTGCATCGACCACTTGCTTTGCTGATAAAGATATTGGTGCTATTAGAACGAAACTTAAACATTCCAATAGTAAAAATATTTTAGAAAAAGACAAAAGTAATTTTTTAGTCAGTAGTTCTAGGGGAAAAATTGTTGACGAGAAGAATAATTTAAAGTTAGATGACAAGAAAAAAAAGAAACCTGTGACTGAAGATATTAAGTTAATTAATGTTAAAGATGACGAAAAAAATGTTAATGTTGATGAGATTTTCAATAATATTTTAGGAGATAGAAGTCTTTCAAATAGTCTAGATAAGGACCGATTTGAAGATTTGTACAAGGATCTTGTTGTTGAGGAGAAATGTATGCCGGATCGCATTGAATTGAGAGTAAACAACGTTGTAGTAGATGAAACAAATACTGGAGAACTTGTAAATGGTCACAATATTACTAACATTCCTGAAGTTAAAGAAACAATAGTCGTCAATGAAGTTGATGAGAAGAGGGAAGAGAAAGGTGTTGTGCCAAAAGTAGTGAAAGAGGATGTTGGGAGGATGTTAGGGGCCGTATGTGTTCGAAAAGTTGAAAGGTTCAGTGAATTGCTCAGTAATCTATGTTCTCCTTGTGAAGCCGATATTCTGTTCGAAGACATATTAGTAGAGAATGGAATTAATGGAAATAGTAGTTCGGTGAGTAACTAATGCAATATTTAAATATTTTGGTTATAATATTACTTAGACCTAGTACCAACCTTAGTTAAACAAACATCGAGTCATACCGCGGAAGACCTGACTGCTGCAGGTGTATTGCATAATTTCAAACTACTCAGCATAAATTATAAGTAATAACTTATGCATGCAATAAATTACATTTAGGTATTTATAGAATTATGAAATCTACGATAACTTTCCAAGAACGTTTGAGTCTCCTTGAACAGCATTTAAAATACAAATATTCTTATTATTTTATTATTTAACCAATTTAACATGTTTCTTAGCATACCTTAACCGTACTTTTTCATATGTGAGAAAGAGATGTATATCACCTACAGAAGATGTCTTTAAATCACCGTGAGAAGTATCGCGAATATTAAAATTTCATATTATTATAATATTTAACTAACATGTTTCTTAGAATCTCTTATCCATATTTCTTCGTTATGTTAAAAAGAGAAGTATATCAGGTAAATATTTCTTTAAATATTTTATCGCGATCATATAAATATTTTTTTCTCCATCGATTATAATTTGAGTCCTTTGGACTGTGCTCAATCTATTTCGACTTCAGACCGCTAGCTCTGAAAACTTTAGTCAGTCAATTTAAAACATATTTTTTTAATATACTCGCCATGTTTTTACAATAGGTATATATTGTAAAACGTCTAATATCGATGGATGACTTAACAATATCATTGTTAAGGAGGTGGCGATAGTGACTTGTAGTATGTAAATACATGGGTGTAATGTTTATTTAAACCATTAGCGCTAGACGTGTGATAAGCTAGTCTACAGATAATCCGATAACGTGCAAGTTATATAGAACACATTACGATGACATACTACCAATAGTACCAATACATTTTTGGATATTGCATAGTAATTTAGTCGTTAGAAATATACCTAGTGATCTGACCTCGTTGATTGGCCTGGCGATTATGCGGTATGCAATACCTGTACGTTTTCAGGAGAGTAAACTTTCTTGTAGTTCAAACAAGAAAGTTGTCAAGAAAGTTTTTTTTTAATAGCAACTGACAAGTATTATTATTTATTGATGAAATTTTACTCAAAGATGTGCCTAATTAATCAATTGGTATTCAATTATGAATGTACCCGGAAAGTGGAAAACACCGAAATCCAGACGGTGGATCACTTAAGTTCCGGAAATCGTCGGCAATCTGTGACGCCATATTTGAAAATATTCTGTATTAAATGCAGAAACAAATACCTCACTTACTAATATGGTATGATAACTCAATTTTTCTCCAAAGCGTGATTGTATCTAAATGTAGCAATTCATGTGTTCATTATAACGGCAAGAACGGTAATAAATTATGATTATCACACATCAAAGAGGAAAGGTGAAGGTTTAGTGCTTTCGTACCTTATTTGGTTTGATGTCATTGTGAGTAGTATGGTCAAGTTTAACTTGAATTGCAAATAACAGGTTATTATACAATTCAATAACGTATGCATTTTTGTTGTTCTTGCATTCGGCTTGTACACTCATAGTGTGATGTTCTTACCGTCTGCTGCCAGTGTCTTTTAAATAGATACATTACAGGAGAAATAAAATCCGTATAGCTGTTATATTATGGGGTAGAGACAGACAGAAAAATAGAAACTTGGTTTTGTACTAATATTGAAATAACTGTATCATTTCTAATGATACCTGCTGTAAAAATGAATTAAAGCTTGGTTTTATTATTTATTATTAGTATTGACAATGGAAAATAATTAAGCTTGAGTCAGTTCTTTTGTTCTTCCCTCTCTTTATCTTTCTTCTTTCTTGCCCTGCAAGGCATAGGTGATGCGTTTGGTGTTACAAATGGCCAGGAGGGATGATAACTTACCATCACCTAGCTCGTATGCTCGTTTGTAAGCTATTCACATAATGTAAAATACCAAAGAAAATAACCGATTTCAATGAAATAATCTTCGGGTAAGTCCCACTAAAATTGTCATTAAAACCTCGGACATAAAAAAAGAACGGACGTAACCTTGTCTAATCGATAGTGAAGCTGACAGCTGACAGCTCGCTTACCATGTGTGCGTAATTTTGTAATTTTTGATTCGCGATGGTGTCAATATCGTAGCCGTATGGTGTCAATGTCTGGGTGTGTGTACTTGTACGAACACAGAGTTGGTATTCGTATGGGTGCTTCACTGAATTTGTTCTTGGGATTACGTCCGTCTTTTTTTTACGTCCGTGATTAAAACATATAATATATCAAAATCACCGTAAAATGTATTGTATACCTATAATATTTGAGGAAATCCCTCGATTCCTCATGAATCACATCACCAGAACTGACTTGATAGATATGGGACGCATCTTTAACAAATAAAACAAAAATACAACCGAATGAAAACCTCTGTTATTTTAAGTCGGTTAATAAAAAAGAGTACTGCGGTCCGTGCCAAACATGTGCCCAATAAATCAATAAAAACTTTTCACCCTTGTATTGGTTTTTGGAGCAAATCCAATCACCGCCGGTAAATGTTTCAGTCGATCCATCCGATCTAATAGAATCTTCGGTCCAGACCCAATTGACTATAAATGGTTTAACTTATCGCATGCAAAGGGGTCAAGAGTGAATCGATAGTGTCGCTAGCATTAAATTGCATGCACTCGTTAACCGCTAACGATTCAATTCAATTCAGTACTTGTTAGTACTTACCTAATGTGTTCGATTGGTTTACGTAGAGGTAATTCTGTATTCATGTGAAGCGGCAAGTGCTCTGTGCTAGATCAGTTTATTTGAACAACGTTATATTTAATAGTATCAGGCGTTACTTTGCGGAAATCCATTGTTATTAAGTTAGTATTACTCTACTTTGCAACAATCCGCGTTTAACATGTATGATGGTATATACTTTAAAACATGCGTGGCACCTCCCTCCCTCCCACAACGGAAACATGTCGGAAAGTCCGACTAACCATCGTAGAGTCAATTTACCCTGATGGTGCTCCGTTTCGGGGCGAAACACGTGTTGGTGCTGGTATGTATGTTGGTATATACGTTTAATTATTGTAGTGCATGTTGGTATATACGTTTAATTATTGTAGTGCATTAGTAAGTAGTTTTTTTTAATACGTCATAAATCGTAAACCGCAAAAAACATCGATCAAAGTTACAATGAAGTACAAGAACTTTTATATTATGTTACTTGCTGCTACGGAACCCTTCATGGGCGAGTCCGACTCGCACTTGGCCGCTTTTTTATAAATCAATGTGTAGCGACCCTACATTTGTACATTGTAGATGAGCAACCCTTATATTGGTTGCCGTAGTATTTGAGAATAACACCATTGTCATTCATTGTCAAGCTAGAAAATAGCAAAATATTGTAATAATGTAAATATTGAAAATATAAACTTGCAATGAGAAGGAATATAATTGTATTTTATTGTAAATAATTTGAGATCCCTGAGCTATCCATACTATGTATTCCGTGTGTTAAAACATTTAACGACTTAACGACTTTTCTAACAATAATGCCTCGAGTGAATGCTGTTAGTTTACCTTAGCTTTTCCACGATAGCTACTGTTTTCTACTCTAAAATCTCTTTCTCCTCTTCAAAGACTAGAACACCACATAGGTCTTTATTCTCTAAAATCTCTTTCTCATCTTCAAGACTAGAACACCGCATAGGTTTTTATTCTCTAAAATCTCTTTCTCCTCTTCAAAGACTAAAACACCACATAGGTCTTTATTCTCCACATTTTCCTCAACTGAGCCAAGTTAAACATACCTTGCTTAACATTGCTAAATAAAAGCTTTTTCGTTTTTACGTAACATGTCATTTCTTATTTGGTCTAGACCCAGGATTGTCCTCAAATGGCTGAACTTATGCAACGGGGTCAAGACTCCCCTTGTATGGCGTCGTGAAATCGCATGTAAATCGACAACGCTTCACTTATCGCCACATACGGTCCGGTCGCTTCGAGGTTCGGTAGCGGTTTGTTTGTATGAATTGTTCACGCCCTTCTTATATAAATAACTTGATGGGGGTTAAATTCATTACTGTGGTATATAGGTACTTTGTGTTTTAATTGTCGTATGTGAAATGCAATTGTACAACTATTAGAGATTTAGTAGAGATTTTTGAAACTGTCAAAATTTTATTTATTTATTTATGCTTTATTGACCCTTAACAAATAAGTGGTACAAAAGGCGGACTTAATGCTAAACAACATTCTCTACCAGTCAACCTTAAGAATGTGCAGAGAACAATTTTCTCATAGATTACTCAATAGATATTAATCTATTTACAGACTTATCCTAAAATAAATTGTAGTCATTAAGTGCGTTAAAGTGTTTATTTTTTATTTTTATGTTTAATCAGTTATTTGGTGCTAGGAAAAAACCAGCACGGGAGCATAAAATCGATATTTGAGATTGATGTTGCAAAGTTGCTATTATCTATTTTAAAATCTCAATCAATACGACTCAATCAGAAAGTGTAGAATAAGTCTTAATATTAATCTTAGATTCGCAGCTTCGTTACGCTCTGCAGGTGTTATTATCGGAATTCTTATAGAGCCTGTTGTGAAGAGGATTAATACTAATTGAATAACGGCTAATACCGTTCACTATCAATTAAAATAATAAGATAACACTTAATCGGTAAACTGATAAATTATCTTTTTATTGGTCATAATAGGTACTAGGTATACTTGTCTGTGGTCATAATAAAACTGATAGTAGCCTATGTAAGTAGTAGTATGTGTAGATTATTGCTATTGACATTGTTACGTATAATAATAATTACTGTAAATCATTGATATTTAGACATTAGTTTGAGAAAACCTATTTTTAAGAGCATTTATTTAGTAGCAGTATTTTATTTAGTTATTAAAATAATTATTTTTAGAATGTTTGTGTGCGTTAATTTCTGCTTATCTCAGTAACGTAGCCTACGTTACCGAATTAGATGGGGTTTTTTCCGATATATTGTACCGAGTAAGATGGTAACAGTGTTTTTTCAATTGGTTCACAATTAAAAAGATAACCAAACACTCAAGTCTACTTAAACATTTTTTAAGAAAGGGTAGGATACTTTTAGTGATTTAATTTATTATTGTCCTACTTTAAATTAACCATAAATCTTCCGTGGGTGGATTTCAACGAGTGTGAATTTCAGTGTCGAATAGCCAGTGAAAAAACGAGCTCTTGCCTTGACCGGCAATGCGTCAATATTCATAATTGCTGTCGATGATGATATCGTTGGACCATCGTTGGACTTACCATAAAAAGTTATTAACAAAATACCGCACCTGGTATTTGGTTTTACTTAACTGAGATAAATCTGTTTATAAACACAGTATTTTTTATGCCGTAACGTCGTGGTGGTCATGTATATCAATTAATCATTTTGACAGAATGCCTAGTAATATTCAATTTACCATTGTCAAGACTATATTGGTATTGTATAATTTTCACATACAATATTCATGGCGATGTGACGATATTACCTACCATTTTGCTTGGGCACATGTTTGCCTCGAAACCCTTATGTAAACTGATGACAAAAACTGTTTTCCTCTTTAAATTTCTTGTTACGTGACCTAATTGGTACTGAGGCCATAAGGCCTCTGGGGGCCTCGGAGAAACTAATGTTGATAGACGTCTTATTCCAGTTGCTTAAGATAGGGTAGGTAGGGTTCCCAAGATAACTAAATGATATTACTATAGTATTTATATCTAATGTATAAAATTCTCGTGTCACGTTTTTTTGAAGTTGAACTCCTAAACGGCTCGACCGATTTTCGTGAATCTTGCGTGCATATCGGCTAGAGTGGAGAATCGGACAACATCTATTTTTCATCCCCCTAAATGTTAAGGGTGGTCCACCCCTAAATTTTTTTTTCAGAACGAAGTCTGTCCGGGCAACTATTTTTCAGAACGAAGTCTGTCCGGGCAACTAGTTTACTAATAGTATTTTTAGAAGTCTTGTTTAATAAACTGTAAATGTAAATAATTTACGGATAAATTATCTATCTATATAATCCATATACCTATATACCTTTATACCTTCTTATTTATATATCTATATACCTTTAAACGAGCAATTCTTGTATTAATCTGAGTCTCGGAAACGGCTCCAATGATTTTCATGAAATTTATATGCAGGGGGTTTCGGGGGCAATAAATCGATCTAGCTAGGATTCATTTTCAAAAGATGTCGTTTTATCCGTGTTTTCAGGCAAAGAAATATTGGTACAATAGACTCTTCCTGACATCTATTGGCGAGTAGCAAGACTAAAGCATCTTCAGTAGATGGCGTTGTTAAGCGACACTAAGCCAATGATTTCCAAAAAACACGATTTACCAAAAAAAATAAAATAACGAGCAAAGCTCGGTTATCCGGCTACTATTATTAAATGCTAAAACAAACTGTTCACTATTTTTTTTAAACTAATATTTAAATAAAAAGTACCAAGATTGTTTACCAAATCAGTTTCGTCTCTAAGAAATCAGAGTACCTATATGTTTATTTTGAAGTGAAATTATATCGCAGTAAGCATTGGCGTAACTTGCGTGACTTTCAAAAAGTGTTTGTAAACCAAACCAATTTTGAATAAAAACATTTGATTTGATTTGATTTGATGTGCAACCCGTTATACGTATATTTAGTGCGTACATATGTGCAGCCCGTTATACAGCTCATGTATAGAAAGATATAAAATCTTTGGTAAAGTTGAATGTTGATTATTTTATTGAAATACGATGCGATGTGAGGTCAGTGCATGGTTCTGGTATGAACACCAAATTCGGCAGCCATGTAATCGAATGTATGACAGCTTTTAGCTTCGATAATATGCTGACGACCTCGGAGTGAGACACAATGGAACGGCGCCTATTTGGTTATGATGAGTAGACACGCCTTTACTTGCCTCTTTCGGTGTTTTTTTTTAACTTGGTGACTTGTGAAATTGTTACCTGTCCAGACATACCAATATATTGGACAATGAAAAAAAAAGTTTAATTGTTGATGGCATTATAGCCCAATTGAAAGTATTACCGGGAATCGAACTCAGGACCCTTGCCACAGCGGTCCGGCATAATAAACACCACACCACACGTGTCATGTTGTTTGTATGTGAGCGTGATTACTATCGTAACAAGCATTTTAATGGCCCTGTTTGTAATTCAAGACGTCGCGTGATTTACAGCTCAAATAGCCGACTGCGCTTCTGTGTAATCTGTCATTAGCCAATTATGTACAGACATTTATCACTAATGGTTTTCAGCTAATCAGTCTTAGCCGCCCATATAGATACCTTGCTTAATCAGTACTATGTATGAGTTAATTTATGTATGAGTGTTTGATGCTAGTACGGTATCCATGTAGTAACTTGCGAATATGCGAAGAAAAGTGAAAAGCTAAAAAGTATATTAATGAAATAAATGTTATATTATAATCGATTAACTAATTCGACACGAAAAGCATTCAAAAATAATGATGAAAAATATTGCATGATATTATAATCCAGGTTACGAAATATCTGTGTCCCATATTTAAATTAAATTAAGGTGGAATATCAAAATCACGTATAATATTAGTTGGGACCTAGCAGTAAAATGTTTAATCTCATGTAGGATTTAACACGGCAAAGCAAGCCCCTTTGATTTTTGAGTGTCAGTTGAAGGCCTTCTCTCAACCTATATCAGAGGATTTACAAAGTGTAAGATTAAAGGTCCTTTATAAATAAGCTCACAGTTCGTTAGGCAAAGTATATTACTCTCAGTGTAGCTATTTTGAGCTATGGTTCTCTTTGAAAACATGAAGAACTCGCGTACAGGGTTCGATGGTAACGATATTTTGTTCATCGAATTAAAGTAAATGACAATCAAGTTATAAGTACAATGTAAGCATATATCTCAACAAATAATTATACTCAAAAGAGTATAATCGTAGTAAAAACACGATGTACAAGATTACTCATGAATTGAAAGTGTGACATGCCGGCTTATATTATAAGTAAACATTGAGTTAATCATTCACGTGACTTTACTGATTTTAAAACAGTAGTTAAAGCGTTATTGATAACATTTTACGTAATAGCTAAAAAGTTAAAACGTCACAGGTACTCAGACTGTAACTGATTGATGTCAGTATATGAAACATCCTACTTCCTATTTCCTACTAATATTATAAATGTGAAAGTTGATATGGATGTTTCTCTTTCATTTACAAACTACTCAATGGATTTTCATGAAATTTTGCACACAGGTAGACCCCGTAGACCGTAGATCGGGAATAAGACATAGGTACAGTCACCTGCAGAGAAAAGTAACCCATTTGTTTACAACGCAACAGGCAATGGAAACGTTGCTGTTCGTATATTTATAAACAGATGGGTTACTTTTCTCTGCAGGTGACTGTGCTTATTATCCCGGAAAACGCGGGCAAAGCCGCGAGCTTGACACTAGTATTTGAAAAAGTATTATGGGGGTAAAGCTAATGACAATAGATAAACCTAACAATACTTTAAAAAAATGTCTGTCGGTTTTTCTTTGCATTTGGCCCATTTTAAAAACGGATTAACCGAGTTGGATGTAGTTTTCATTGATGTAGTATTGTTACCTTGGGTAAGATTTGTATTGGATGTATGAAAAAATACATTTAAGTAAATAAAAATAATTATACAGCATGATATATTACCTCTATACATATACAATAACGCAAACATGCCTCCCGTAACAGCATGTTATTATAAAGTATGTAACATTATATTAAAAAATGCTAACAAGCGAATCATTAGTTTGCGTCAATGTAAACTTTCGCATGTCTTGTTGTGATGCTATAATATGCAGTATGATTAATTTGATCTATAACTTGTAGAGTTTAGTTGCTTAGGGCTGACATGTAGCGGAGATTTCCTGAAATTATCTAGTATGTTTCACCCTTGCGGAAGATTGAGAAAAATGCCCATTGAAAATTAAAGAATTAAACACAATTTATATTATGTAGTTAGATCCCCGAATAATTGAACATTAAGCGAAAAGTAAAAACAAAATGAAAAAATGTTTTTCCCAAGGGTTTTGTGGAAAAAATATTTGATCCAAATGTTCTGAAAGTTTGTCTTGCGTCAGAAATTAAGCTTATAGCAACCCTGGTATTGCATCGTCCGTCGTTGTAATTGATGATAGCGTTGCCCATCGTGCATAGTACGAGATTTTTAGAGTTAAACGATTATATCGATACTTTTACCTCGGCTGCTTTCAATTTGTACATGATATCATGCCGAATGGAAACGCGATTGCGCAATGTACGATAATATCGAAGTTATGGCGGCTTCTATCGATAATTACGTTTTCACAAAGCAATAAAATGTGTGAAAGGTGTATCGATTGATTCTTTACTTGTAATTTGATGGAAAAATAACTTGTGTGAGAGCTGTGTCGAATATGTAATTAATATTAATTATTGAATGTCGTTCCTATAGGTACTTTTTACCCGATTGCTAGGAAAGCTTATGTTTTTCGCGCGTATCTTGTATGTATGTATACGTATGTTTGTATGTATGTATGTATGTATGCGTGTAATATTCTTTATTACCTCGTATTTGCCAAACCGCTGAAATGATTTATTTATACAATAAGATATCGTTAGATTCGTCTTGATAACTTAAATGTTCTAGATAAGTGAAATGAAAAAACAATTATGGTGGCTGTGAGATGCTATTCGTTGAAATATCAAAAAATAAAAGTAAATCAAATAATGCAATATGGGTATGAAATTAAAAAGCTCATCATAAGAATTTTTTAAAAAGTATATCATGATAGCTTTTTTGATAGCAGGCGGTTTTTTTATAATATTTAAATTTATACTAGTTACTACTTAACTAAATTTGTATGTACATTAAAGAGAGGTATATATAGTTACAATGTATAGTAGTAAAGTTTATCCCATCAAAAACATTCTGTAAAAAACTAGCCAAGTCTCGATGGAGCTGCTTGTTTATCTCTAAAAAGTAATGAATTCTAGGCAAAGTCGTGCCAAGTCTAAGGTTAATGTTGTGTGACCGTTGAAGAGCACACAAGGGTACAAAATAGTGTTGTTAAAAGGCTCGAGCCTTCCGAGTCTAGAGCTCATTGAAGGCTCGAGCTCTCTAATAAGGCTCGAGCCTTCGCCTCGAGTCCTACATGAAGGGTCGAGGCGGAGGTTCGAGCTCTGCATCCAGGGCTCGAGTCGAAGCTCGAGCTTTGTCTTCAGGGCTCATTTTGTAATATTTACTGTAATTTCAGGGTTCCCTAATCAAAACGTACTGTGTTTGACTACGGAACCCTAAAAAACCCTTAACCTCAAAATTTGAATTAGGGCGCGCTGCGAATTTTGGAGTTATCTGATTTTCACATTTAAGCTCGCGGTATGAAATTTTATGAGGAGTAAAATAAAACTTTCTCCGTTAGTTATGCGATGTGTTTGTAATTCGTAACACAGAATCTAGATGGCGTTGGATGGCTGATCAGTAACAACGCCATCTAATGATAATAATAATCTTGGTACATCCTATTCTTATGTGAAACATCATCATCATTGTCATTCATCGTTGTCTTCATCAGTCATCTTCATCATCACCATTCATCATCATCACAATTAATCATCATCATCACCACTCATCATCATCACCATCATAATCATTCATTTTCATCATTCATCATCATAGTTTATCATCATCATTCATCATCATCGTCACCATCGTCCTCCATCATCATCATACCACCATTCATAATCATAATCACCATTCGACATTATCATCATCATCTTCTGGAAGATATGGTCATCATTTATAACGTTACACTACACACTCATAGCCAACACTAGGATTCACTGTGTCGTAAGTGTCATAGATAACACACAAATACAAGAACACACACTCAGACTAAGAACAGTTTAAACTTATCATTCAAATGTCGCTGAGAATCGAACCCAGGACCCTTGGTACGGTGGACCAGCATATTACCATTAAGTAACACGGGTCGTCAAACTTATGTACTTAATATATATGTAGTTAGTATAATCTGGATTTTAACAAGAAAAAAATAACCAACTTCAAAATAACTCAACATACTATAGATATAACAAATTAATAAAAAATTATATAAATAATACTCATAAATCACTTAAACTTTGAACGCCATTCGAAGCGCATCGTGGCGGGGCGTCGTCATTATTCCAAATTCAAAAGCAAGTTCAAAATACCGCGCGAATCACAGTGGCGCGAATACGATTTATTGGTGTATGACGTCACGTCACAAGATATGTAGATTTTGGGAATAAAATTCAATGATGATTTTGATTTATGTTTTGTTTCTTTAATATAGACTTTTATTATAATATTTTTATGAATATTGAGGTTTTATGTACCTATATTATAATAAAACTGTAACTGAGCGATGGCCGTGCGTCGAAGATATTTAAGAAAAAAACCTTTTAGTAAGTTTATAGATCGCATTCAATTTATTTTTAGAAATTTTATCTGTTTGCAATTTCTTTTTTCAAATTTTATCTGTTTGTCTAAAAAAAAAAGATAGGCGTATCCGTTGATTGCCGAGCTTCGACTCGAGTCTTCAATTGAAGGCTCTTGAGCCCTTAAGGCTCGAACCCTAAAGGCTCGAGCCTTCTAAGGCTCGCGAGCCCTTAGGCCTCGAGCTTTGAAGGCTCAGTAGCTCCGACTCGGAGCTCGAGTCCGGGGCTCGGAGCTCATTTTTCTCAACTCTAGTACAAAACCAGGTGCTCCATGACACCATTGCACCAATCTGTGTCGCCAGAACCTGTGTTTGCTTCGCGCTCGACTTGGCGGGGGCACTACCGTGCCCCCCGATTTGATTCTTGAACTGTAAATGACTTCAACATTTGAGGTCATATTATTCTTAAAATACAATTTTTTAACCGACTTCAAAAAAAGGAGGAGGTTCTCAATTCGACTGTATTTTTTATGTTTATTACCTCAGAACTTTCGACTGGGTGAACCGATTTTGATGATTCTTTTTTTAAACGAAAGCAGGTGCTTGTCATGGGACCACATAAATTTGAACAGGATCTGATTTTGAGTAATTTTGAAGTCGGTTATTTTTAACCGACTTCAAAAAAAGGAGGAGGTTCTCAATTCGACTGTATATTTTTTTTTTTTTTATGTTTGTTACCTCAGAACTTTGGACTGTGCGAACCGATTTTGATGATTCTTTTTTTAATCGAAAGCTGGTGGCTGTCATGTGGTCACATATAAATTTTATTGAGATCTGACAATGGCATCCATGATAAAACCACATAAGTCGTAAATTTGTGTTAAGATGTCCGCGACAAATTGACGAATAACTCAATATCACGCAGACCGATTTCGATGATTCTTTTTTTAATCGAAAGCAGGTGCTTGTCATGTGGTCCCACATAAATTTGAACGAGATCTGACTGACAAGTAGTTTTTGAGACTTTGAAGTCGGTTATTTTTTGTTAGTAAAATTTAGATTATTTGTTAGTAACTTTTAGATTATTTATTTCAACAAGACTATGGTTTAGTGCTAGAAGCCGATATACAATACCTACATATGTTATGTCCTTAGATATGGCAATATGAGTTGCCATTATACTTGGGTAGCTAGGTATACAATCGATTTAATATCTGTACACTTCAATGTTTAATCCAATAGTACTAATTGTTTTGTGCGTGACTTGATAGATAGCTCATGATTAAATAGAGAATTATTCAGGGGAATAAATTAACAGTAGATAGAATCCTGTGATATAATCGAATCAATCCCCAGAGGCGACAGCTCTGAATAATTTCTATTTACCATACTCAATAAGGAGAATATAATGGTTTTATTTGAAGTTAAGTAAATTAATTGGATATTGAGTAAATTTGATTTAATTAAAACCCCATGAAAAAACAGGGCTGTTATAAGTTTGAAGCGTATGTCTGCGTGTCTGTCCGTGGCATCGTAGCTCCTAAAAATGGACAGAATTTGATGCGGTTTTTTTATCGAAAGCTTGTCGACGTTTGGTGAAACATAAACGCGCGGACACAATTTCGGAAACTTTTTTGCAAAAAACATTTGATGTACAGATTGGTCTCTATAACTTTTGTTATTAGTACCTACACAACACACATTTAGTGTTGTACATCCAAGCAAGCCTATTCCTAAACCGCAAGTATCACTTCAACAATACAGCCCACCTCACCAGTTGAAGTGAAAGACGGTGCGCCTGCGCACAGCCAGTTGCTAACGACGCGCCCGCTCACGCGCATCACGTATACGTTCGGTCATTTGTCATTTAACTTGTTTTCTTACGAATGTTTTACGAGTTATTGAAATTTTACAAGTTCATACGATTTTTTTATTTTATTTTTCGTATGTGATCTTTTTTTTCGTATTCGATAATAGCGCAAGTTCAATCGGGTTTTTTGTATTCGATCATAGCGCAAGTTCAACTTGATTCAAATACGAGTTGTATTTTTTTGTGTTATTGTTTTTGACTGAATGAAGATAAAATGTTGATAGTGTGCAGTTCAAGTTTTGTGCCTCGTTTTTATTTTTTTCCATTATTTACGTCATGATTCATGTCAATGACCCCGATTGCTAGTTCATCGATCACTTTGGACAGTTGTTGAGTTATGAGTTTGTTGGTTTTAATTATTTTTACTTATTGGAAAATCCATAAGCTTTAAATAAATGTCTCCTGTCGATAGTGTATTTCTGGTAATGTAAATGTTTCGCTTATAATTTCATTCATATATCCGATTTCTGAATACGTATATCGAGGTAATTCAATAAATATGTTGCATGTATGTATGAGGTTCTTGTGTCGATTCATCGTTTCAGTTGGAATATATGCGCTTGGCGGTGAAAGTGGTGTTTTGTTATTGTTTTCCAATAAACATATTGATTGGAATGTGTCATGAATTGATTTGTATGGCAGGTTAAGATTTGAAACGTCAAAATTATTACGTGTACACTATACTAACTAACTTAATACTATATATTTTTCAAACAGCACCTCTTGTGTAATTTTATAGCAATAGTGAAACTCCAAGTTGAATAAAATTGTATATTAGTTTCTATGTACATACTACGTTAGGTATACTACGTATACATACGGTTAAACATACTTACTTGAAACATTGAAGTCTTGTATAATAACTTCACTTTAACCTTGCATTTTGTAGCGTCTACTCCGAAAGTTCTAAACTCTAGTTAAAGTTAAACTACCTGAATAGAACCGCACCACTGCCGGAAAGTCGGAAGCACGCCTGGTAACCTTGTTTGTTCCGAGCCTTATTTGGCTATGCAAGCTATATGAGCTTCTACTAGTTGGCCGTATTCAGAAATAGCTTTGTGAATACGACCTAGGTGATTGTTGAAATTATGTAACGTTTTGTAATTTTAATATGTTTTCGGAAAAAGTTTTCCGAAAAAATTAGGTATAAAAGACATTTTTCACGGTGGTATCTGGTACATAATGTCATGTCATCTAAAATTCTAAGGAGAATTTTAGAACCTACGACAGGCTTACGTAATGTAAAACATCGTCTGTTATTTAGATATGTAACCTTGTTTGCTTCACGCCTTATATGGCCGTACAAGAGTCGCTGCTAAAATGGCTTTGCGAATAAGGCCTAGAAGATAGATGAATTTATGTTCATTATATCTTACATACTAGTTAATGGTTAAATACAATCTTACCAGATTGTCAATGTTGTTGTAGTTAGCAAAGCGCATAACTTAGTAAAAGTCTATTTTACTCCTGACTTCATGACACCCACATTGTAATGGAACGGGTACACCGACGCAGGCAACCTGTCAGTCCTTGGTTCGTTAGGTTTCGTAAAGAGATAAAACAAAAACCTTTTGCCCACACATAATGGCCATCTTTCTCACTATGAGAAAGATTCAAGCCCGATAGAGATAACATTCAGTGATGTAAACGCATTTAATATGCGTAACAGACATTCATTTTTAGTCTCTAACGGCCGGTCTCAATAATGTACTAACAGATGGAAGACTGTGAATATGGCTACCATTAGTATGTTATCTGTCATATTTGTCAATTTTTGCCTCTGAAAAATTGACAAATATGACAGATGACAGCCCTATCCACAGTCTTCCATCTGTTAGTACACGTAAGTGATTGCTACAAATTGTTATGAATTTATGTGAACTAATTATTTAAGTAGAAATAAAATAAACTTAATTTTTTGCGGCGTTATAAATATTTAATTAAATATAGGCGTCATTATTGTTCACTATAAAATAAAAACTGATGTGGGTCTTACGGCATAAATGATGGCTTTGTTGTTATTGATATCCATGAATTTAGTTGAACAACTACATACATAGGTTTTCTTCTCGTTTGTTGCCTGTCAAATCAGTTAAATAATGATGACTTATAGTTATTTGTCTATTGCTTTCAATATAATTTTATGAAAGGTTTAAAACGAAACATTATACAAACCAGGTCACCAAAACCGAAGAACAGACGGCAGGTTTGTCAAATAAATTAACATTAAGTAGGTGGTACATTCCCAGTTTATCTAGATCGACATTCTATCTACTGTCCAAGGACCGGTGCTTGCGGCTCGCATTGAGGCCTAGGTGACGCGAATTTCGCAACTGTTACAATCGCTTAGAATGCTATTTGATTTCTTGAGTCTTAAGTAGATAGGTAAAATGCTGTATGAATGCTAAATTGTGCGATACAAGTTGATTGTCGGACTTGAATATCATAACTTTTTGAATAGGGCTTAGGAAAATTATTTTGAAAAAGTCCAATGAAGATTTTGCACAAAATTCTAAAAATAGGTTCAAATTTTCTACCAGACGGATGTTTTTATCTACTAACTAATAGTCGCCTTCGCTTTGCTTTTGTTTTCGTATAGATCCCCATTTCTATACTATAATAAAATTCAAAGGGCAAATTTTCTGTACATTGAATATTTTTTAAAAATTTTGATTAGGGGGCACTTCAATAACGTGTTAGAGCACAAAAATATTTTTTTTAGAATTATTGTCTGTCTGTCTGTCTGTCTGTCTGTCTGTCTGTTTGTCTGTCCGGGCATCACATGAAAACCTTTGAACGGATTTCGATGAAAATTGGTAAAGTTGTTACTAATACTCCGGGTCATATTTTAGGATACTTTTTATCCCGGAAAGTTAAGAGGTTTCCCCGGGGAACGGGATGAAAGTTTGTATGGAATATTTTTAAAACATCAACCGATTTGCTTCAAATTTGCCACAAATGTTCCTTGCTTAAATTGATCAAACATATATTTTTCAGTTTTTCAAAATTTTGCAAAAAAAAAAGAAAAAAATACAAATTAATGTGAATATTGCTTATTTTTCAAAACCCGCTCCTGGAGGAATCCTTTGTGATTTTATCGTGGGTTTCAGTATATAAATTACTAAATATAAGTTATTCAATATAAATTCACCGTTTTTTAAATTTCCTTCTGCAAGAGGTACAAATAAGGTAAAACATAATTTCCGTATGCGAAGCTGCGGGCAACAGCTAGTTTTTAAATAAAGTCGATCTAGTAGTTTTTGAGTTTATCCAAACAAACAAAAAAAAGCGGCCAAGTGCGAGTCGGACTCGCCCATGAAGGGTTCCGTAGCAGCAAGTAACATAATATAAAAGTTCTTGAAGTTCGTTGTAACTTTGATCGAAGTAAATTGCGATTTACGATTATTTTATGACGTATTAAAAAAAAAAAAACTACTTAGGTACTAGATCTCGTTCAAACCAATTTTCGGTGGAAGTTTGCATGGTAATGTACATCATATATTTTGTAGTTTCATTCTCTTAATTTTAGAAATTACAGCTGGGGGACACACATTTTACCACTTTGGAAGTGTCTCTCGCGTAAACTATTCAGTTTAGAAAAAAATGATATTAGAAACCTCAATATCATTTTTGAAGACCTATTCATAGATCCCACACGTATGGGTTTGATGAAAAAAAAAATTTTGAGTTTCAGTTCTAAGTATGGGGAACCCCCAAAATTTATCGTTTTTTTTTTCTATTTTTGTGTGAAAATCTTAATGCAGTTCACAGAATACATCTACTTACCAAGTTTCAACAGTATAGTTTCTGTAGTTTCGGAAAAAAGTGGCTGTGATATACGGACGGACAGACAGACAGACAGACATGACGAATCTATAAGGGTTCCGGTTTTTGCCATTTGGCTACGGAACCCTAAAAACAGCAGCTTTCTACGTTTTATTAATTTGTACATTACGTATCTTAGTATCTTTAATCCTTGAAAAAGATAAGTGTATTTATGGTACTTTAGTTTCATATTTCAGGACAGAAATGTGGGTTGCATTCCTGATTCGCATTCAAATAACCGGGAGTCCGTTCCTTTGAGCAACGTATTTGGGTCCGTGCCATGCTAAGTGATTTCGTAACATAAATAACTTGAAGCAGGTACCTATTTCGTGTCTTATCTTAAAACAGCTAAGAATATTTAAGTACGAGTAGATCCTAGAAAGGTTTGCGTCTTGAAATTATTTTTATATTAATTTTTTTCATTACTGAAGTTATGCTTCGTTTTCTTTAGATACAATCCTACTTATACACCGCCATGCAGTAGGTATGGGATGATAAGTGCCTTAACTTTACTTAAAATTTCTTTGTTCTTTACCTATGCGATCATCATAAGCATGTAATGTGTAACAAGTACATCTGTTTAGTACAGATGGTACTGATACTTGGGAATAAAAATATCACTTATTTTAAACAAATACAAACCTATAAAATAACAATATGTTTTATTACGTAATTGATGTGTTATCAGTCTGAAAAATAACATACATACACCTTATTAGATTAGATCACAATGATCGTTATATTTTTGCAGGTTGTTAGTGTCAAAAGTAAGTCGTTATGTGTCATAAGTATATTTCGTCGGCGATGCAAAAAAATTAGGTGAGAAAACCTTGGTGCAAATTGGAGAGTCTTAACAGGTCGGCGATGTCATTAAAGTCGTACGGTCGTGGAGTGTGTACCTTAATTGAGCAAACTTCTTGTTTTCACTATAAGTTTCTCTCTATTATATCAAACCATAGTTTGGTAGTCTGAACTTTGAAGCATGCTATTTAATGGAATTTGGGTTGGTTTTTGTTGCAAAGTTTGGAACTATGTACATTGATTAGGAATTTAGACTTTGTCGTGTCTCGTTTATTTGTTGCTTGTTATTTATATTAAAATCATCTTCTATTTGGGTCTGTTGAACGTTTTATTTTACTGAGGTGTTATTTAAATAATATGGATTGTTTGTTCAAATAATGATGGTTAAAGCTTCAGTTCAATAGATCGAGATAGAAAATCTATGGATTTCAAAAGATTGTGATCGGTAGTTGTTATTATGATATCGGTTGTGTCTTGTCGATGTAATACAAGAAATAAACAGATTGGAAAAATCTTCACCAGCTTCAAAATTTTTACCAGCTCCACTGATTTTAAGCTCATCGAAAATATCGTTACACAATATCTGCTGCTCAGTAGGAGTATACAGCAAAGTCCTTTTTTACTAACCGACTTCAAAAAAAGAGGAGGTATTCAATTCCACTGTATTTTTTTTAAACTCAAGTTTATCAGAAAACGTGCAAGTAACGCGCTGCCAAGTACTTGTTACCTACGTGCGGTCTAACTGACCCTCTTGCTTTGGAACTAGATTCCTTCTTTCAGAGTGTTAATACTTTGAACATTTTAACGCGGTTCTTGCCCGATTTTTAACCGACTTCAAAAAAGGATATTCAATTCGACTGTATTTTTTTATGTTTGTTACCTCAGAGCTTTCGACTGGGTGAACTGATTTTGATGATTCCTTTTTTAATCGAAAGCTGGTGCTTGTCATGTAGTCCCATTTAATTTTATTTGAGCGAGATATGACTAGTATTTAAGTTAGGAGACTAGGTTTTGAGTTATCCCTAATTTTGAAGGCTGTTATTTTTTGTCAAGAATTATTTAGTTTCGCTAAACTCCAACACTTTAAGGTTTACGGTTTTCTTAGTGTGTTTTGTTGATTTAAAGTTTTGTTATTCTTTAGTCTGTATAACTTTTTTCTTATGTTTCTCAGATTCATGGATCTATGTAACATTTTAGATATAATATGCTCTCATAGATTGCTAATGAAGTGAAGTGTACAGTTATATAATAGTGCTCTTGAATTTTATGTTCGTATCATAAATTTCATGAGCCAGTTATTATAAGTGAGCAAGATGAGAATATATTTCAAGGAGTATAAAGACAAAGCGGTAAGTTGAAGGTTGTTTTTACTTAACTACACGAGACACGTCTACACGAGACCCGTAATTAACTAACGCTCCGATTTGCAAAGAATATAACAGTGGAAAGCAGAACTTTTAATTAAAGCTCCACGTTTTGCTTTTAGATGTACCAACTTCATACTCTAAGATCCGAACTAGGCGCAACCTTCACTCTGTTTACTGTATCTATTTACTGGATGAAAAGTATTTAATGTAGGTACATACAATTTAGTATACTAATTAATTCAGATCGTAGACCATCATCTTTACTTTGTTTTGATGTGGCTGGCCAATATCTATCGGTAGCCTAACCGGCGTGGGGTTTTCTATTTGTGATATGAGAACTTTAATAGGACACACTGAAGTGTTGATGTAGTCTTGCCTGGTGAAGCGTATTTCATCACAAGCATTGCTCCTGCTATCAAAAGACTGCTTGCGAATTATTAGCACTGACCACATGATCGGACAATGAATTCTATGCATCTGTTTTCGCCTTTGTTGCTTCGAAAGTACCAGGCAAACAGGACAGCTGGTATAGTGGCTAATGGACAACAGTCACGGACCACAATATAGCTAACCACAGTCTTACGGTACCTCCGTGCCAGTTCTGTAGTGAAATAAATTGTATCAAGCTGCCTTGTGTTTTGGCAGTGATGGACCACTTACGTATGAAGCAATAGGTACAATACAATACCAGAACTCTTTATTGTTCACCAGTCATCTAAAGATTACAATAAATAGTCGTACACAGAGAGACGATATACAAAAACAATGAACTCTCAAATTAGTATGTAGGAATTGTAGGACTGTAGAGAGTTGGTTTAAAACATTATTAATTATTATATATAAGATAATATAAAATTTATGTAAAATTTACAGATTACAGTAGATATGATTTTAATTAAAAACATAAAGTCCAAGCATACACATCTCTGTAAACTGCAAATCGGTCTAGACAAGGTCTTCAGTGTTCAGTAAATTAAATACGTACGTACATATGTACATACCTTTATAATTATATTTAGCTGTCTGGATCCTAAGTAAACGTAACATTATGTAAATAATCTATAGAAAGCTAAATTAATGTTCAGAATACGAATTAGTTACACGAGAATTTCAATTAATAAAAAAAATATTGACTTCAATTAAGTTTACTTAAAAGCAAAATAATAAATTGGGGACCTACAGTTTTTTTTTGGGTTTATATCGTACCTACTAGCAAAGCAGTGGAACATTGTAAAACTGCATGCAACAATCTCACAGAAAAACCGACAAAAATTCTGAACAGGTTTTGGGATTAATAGCGTTAATAAATACCCCCCCCCCCCCAATTTTACTTTTTTTTTCAAATATCTTGCATGTAATTGTACAGACAGTAAAGTTTTGCTATTATTATGGCATAACACACCCATGTGGCGTATTGTCCATGGCACCCACGAGTTCCACGACACACGGAATCCTAGTGATGGGCTATTAGTCTATAGCGTTATTTATTGTATACTAGCTGACCCGGCGAACTTCGTATCGCCTAACAAACTATTTTTTTCTAAAATAAAAGTAGCCTAAGTTACTCCATGTTACATCAGCTATCTGCCAGTTAAAGTGCCGTCAAAATCGATCCAGCCATTTCAGAGATTAGCCGGAACAAACAGACAGACAGTCAGACAGACAAAAATTGTAAAAAAAAATTGTTTTCGTATATGTACGGTGTATACATCCAAATGCACTTAGTAAAAAGCGGTTATTTTAATATTACAAACAGACACTCCAATTTTATTTATTTGTATAGATAGATGTATAGATAATATAGATAGGGATGTGTCGCTTCGATCCGATCGATGGTACAAGTGCCTTATGATGACGTTTTCTCCGCCGCCTGTTTCACTAGAAAGACTCTGTATTATGTAAATGGAATCGAGGCAAAGTAACTGCGGTTTGTATTAGTAACACGTGGATTACATGGCCTTGCTTTATAAAAAAATATGAGTAAATTGGTTATAACTTATAACTATAGACTGGATTCTTTTATCTCTTAAGTGCACTTCAGTTATGAAATGAGAGATGTTAAGAATGAAAGAGACAGTGACCATTGATTTCATTCCCGGCTCATGCAGACATTTTGTGACTGATAATAATAAATGCTAACACACTCATACACATAACACAATACACAATAACACATCACAATCACACCCATGACCCGAGTACAAATATTTATTTATGTGTCTCATAAATATCTGCCCCGGCCGGGAATCGAACCCGGGACCCCTCGCTTCGCAGGATGAGTCGCTACCAACTAGGTTACAGGGTCGTCAAATGTTTGTTTTGTGTTGCTCATGTCACCCGCGACATAGGGAATCCTTTTGCTGGCATATTATGCATTTATTAAGTGTCAGTATACTAAGTACCTATATCTGATTCCAGGTCCATGATAATCTGTTCCTTAGTTTTTAACATCCACAACAACTTTCATATTTATAATTAAATAGGATCAGTAGGAGTAGGATATATTTTTTCCTAGTTTTATGTGAACCAGTAAATAATACGTGGATAATTGAATCCTATCTGATGTTTTGCTCCCGAACGTTAGCAATATCCTTCAGTCGTTATTAGATGTCTATTTATTGGATCGAAGCGGCCTCGGATAAAGTTTTTCGGCTAAAGAATTAATTGGTCTGCGTAGCTCTACGTTCTATAGTCCGTTTTTTTACGTCGAGTCTCTATTTAGTAAACAAACTTACTGCGTCTTTTTATCTTTATTCGTAATTTAAAAATAAAACAGACACAATGATAGTAATTTAAAGAAGACTAAACATTTAATTCAAAAACTTATTTGTGTTCATCATTAATTATTTTTTAAAATCAATTTAAATTAATATTTCCATAAAAAGTAGTACTAACGTTTGTTTACCAAATAAGTCTCGTAACCACCAAGTAAGAGCGGGTGAAATTATTTTGCAAATTAATTACACTCAGTAGGATCAGAAGTTTTATTTACATTCTCATTTATTTTTGTACATTTATTTCTGGCAGAATATTAATGAGAGTATGTACCTATATCTGTTAATTTATAAGGCTTGCGTCGGGAAAAAGGTCAGGTATAGTTCGAACGATGTATAATTATATAGTATCACAGTTAATATGTACATAGTTCGACTAGTAACTCAGCGGTCGAAATCCTACCGTAATGTAATCAAAGGGCTACTTCACACTGACAGTAATTAACTAATGTTTTGTTATCTTTACTGTGTACTTCTTCGCAGCTATGTGCTTGTTTATTACAGAGCCGTGATCTCGCACACCTTTGGTAGATTTTCAGTGTAATTTACTAATTGAATATAAAATACCGGTAAATTTTTCCGTTGTAATTTGTCATGTTTTAACAAAACCCTCACGTTTGTTGTTTGACTTTGCCGTACGCGTAATCCTCTTGGGAGAAAATGCCTTGTATTATATGAACCCTTATATAATGTAAACTTTTATCGAATTGCTAGATAAATTTACATTAGGAGATAATCTAGACAGATTATTATTTATCTATACTTTAGTCGTTTTGCAGACAACTCAAATGTAAACAAACCAATAAAATAGTTTTCTAGGGTTTTCACCAACTGACATGAATTTGTGCACCAAATGCGTTTTATTTCTCAGTGATGCCTTTGGTGTTGCTGATGTCCATGGGCGACGATAGCCACTTACCATCAGGTGGATCGTCAGCTCGTTTGCCGGCTATTTCCATAAAAAAAAAATTTAGACAAACTACTCATTTATTTATTTATTTATTTATTTTATTGTTTATGTACACATAAAAAATTTAAGGAAAACAATTACAGAAATAATGTACAAAGGTTCTGCTTATCTCTAATGAAATTTCTTCCAGCAGACCTGCGACTGGAGAGGTGACAGAAAGGTAGATAGCGTGCACACAATAAAGACAAGTAATAATTAAATATGAATAAATATAATAAACATAAAATACCTTTTAATAAACATACCTACCAATATATATATATATATATATACATAAAATACATAAATAAATAAATATAATATATATAATACATAAATATATAAATAATATATATTAACATATATAAATATATAAAACTACGTACAACATAATGAGAGAGAAATAGAATAAAGAAAGGAAAATTAAATCAATTTATTAAGCTAACATAAAGATAAATAGTGTTCTCGCACTTTTTTTTTAAAGGTGTATAAAGTTTTTGAATCACGTATATTAGGCGGGAGCGAGTTCCATAGTGTGACTGCATGAGCTGAAAAGGAATGAGTGTAATAAGAACTTTTGTGTTGGGGATATGTAAGAAGGGTTCTTAGGTGAGTTCGGCAGGGAGCGATAGATGGACGAGCAAAGGAGAATCTTTCGCGCAGGTAAGTCGGGGATGATGGAGAATGCAGGATGTTATAAAGCAGACATAATATCCTAGTGTTTCGGCGAAGGCGGATAGGGAGCCACTTGAGGTCCTTGCGAAGCTGAGAAACATGGTCATACTTACCAATTCCGAAAATGAATCGAATACACAAATTTTGCAGGCGCTCAAGTTTATTTAGGAGCTCCTCTGTAACATCTAAGTAGCAGGCGTCAGCGTAGTCTATGACAGGTAGGATTAGGGTATGAGCGAGGGAAACTTTAGTTTTAAGAGGCAAAAATCCTTGGAGGCATTTTAGCGAATGGAAAGCATAGTGCACCTTACGACCAACCTCACTGACATGAGCACGCCACGAGAGATTAGAGTCAATAATCACGCCTAGATCTTTCACAGTGTCTGTATAGCGAATAGGAATACCGTTCAGTGTAATGGTAGGCACCGAAGATATATTTATTCTACTCAGGACGTATTTACTTCCTATAATGATCGCCTGTGATTTGTTTGGGTTAAGAGCGAGTCCAAATGATTTTGCCCAGTCATTGATTCGGCTTAAGTCGCTGTTAACAATTAGCTATTATTAAGTCATTGTTAGCGAAGTGTTTGAATGATGACAGTGTTATTTAATTTTCAGCGGGCGAAAGCTCCAGAATGCACGCCGCCGTGTCGACGAGCTCAGCCCGCGCCTCGCACCTCGAGCACGCCGAAGAAATCCCCTGGGATCATTGGAAACGATGGAGACGGTGAGTGATTTGTAAACTAGTGCTCTCCCCGCAGCTTTGCTCGCTATTTCCGGAATAATAAGTACCTTATGTCTTATTCCAGAACATGGTATACTTGTGTGCCAAATTTCATGAGGATCTCTTCATAGTTTTTGCGTGAAAGTAGCCCCTATATTAGTTAGGATAGTAGGATAGCAAAGACAAACTAACAGAAAGGTCTTAGTGCACCTTAACAGACGAGGCATGGTCCCGTTGTTGACTTCATCAGTTCTTACATAAGACAATAATAAAATTCTTCTTGAATCATCTGGATACCACAAATCATCATCTTTCTAAAATTCTGTCTCAAATCTTCAACACGTGCTACGTTATGTTTTTGCTGAAATTAAACAAGGGTGGCTACAGTTGTTACGCAAAGCTTGGTCTAAAAATGTATTGTCCCAAGATAATATCATCATCATAGTTTATACCCTATAAAATGTCCTTAATGCTGTCTTGTATTCTTCTCTCAGAATGCTTAGACAATAGACGTTGCTTTGTAATACTGTGTATTATTATTTTCTGTAGCTTTATTGGCCATTCGGCACTGTACAACACTTTTGTGTTGCCGAATTGTAACATTTTTTTTTATTCAACGAAGTAATATACTTATATTGTATGCATTGAGTGTCATTAAATTCAAGTTGTTTATTGTACTGAATTAATTAGTCAACTTATTGGATTACGGTTGAGCGTGCTGAATACATTGCTCCATTAAGTAGTGTTTGTTCATCGGTTCAATGAGTTGATTGGCAACAAAGTGGTCCGGTGCGTATTTCATTATCTCTACTATTTGCTCTTAATATGGCGGTAGTACTGTAGGCATCAATTCTATGATGATGGTATCAGATAATGATAAAAGTAAAAGGACTATCGTATGTAGATTCTATAAATGTATCAAGGCAGCACCATTTCGGCAGAAACTACGGTAAGACATATAGGTGATTTATAAAGTTATAAAGCAAAAAAAGCAAGCATATATATATTTTATGGTCATGTCTTCTCTGTCTTCGATAGTCTAATATGAAACTACTCCCATATGACTCTACCCAACAGTTCCTCTTTTCTGAAATTTGTTTGAAGCCAACCTTGCTTTTTACTGGCATGGTGGTTTGATCAGTTCATTCCAACCCTAAGGATAATTATACAGAGATTATATCAGATCAGATTATAGTGTCATAACAGTTGCCTTGAAAAGTTTCGCGGCCCGCTCGTATAACCTGTGAACCTATATGTTTATTGGCAGCTGATTGAACAGGTTGCAATGTCAAAGATATGCCCTCGGTTTATTTACGTCACGTTCAATGGTTCGGTTGTCCGACCATGACCGTAGTGAACTAGAAATTGGGACCAAGACCGGACCAATAGTGCCAACACTGCCAACGCTATTGGCAATGGACGTGTGAACCTTATTCTTAAAGAAAGAGGGAGTGGAACGCACATTGTAATGTTGTTTTGTTATTGATACTTGAGTCGTAAACATTACAAACAAAGACGGTTAATGCAAATATTTCATGGTCATGGTATTTTGTATCTGGATTGTTTGATTTTCTATACTACATATTTCTTGGTTTAGGTACCATTGAGATAGACTAACTTACAAATATATTATTTTAGGGAGAACATCTCCTTAGGTAGTTAAACTGACATGAACACTTACATTTACTTATCGATAGGCAATTTACATAAATGACTAACTTTTAACGTATCGAAACAATTTGTTGGACTGCGAATGATTCCGTAACCTGTAATAACATTTGCATTGAACACATTATGTAAATGTATAATTATGCTGAAAATTGATTGGTTCTGCCCGTTAGAAGCGCTTCGTTCGGCATAGTAATTAAATATTATTGTAATGATGAGAGCTCATTCATTTCTTTCTATAAAGTTTAGTGACCTATTCTTGTACCTACTATACTTATGGTAATTTGCCAGTAAAACTAATAAAGTGCACTAAACTTAACAGTAGCTTCTAGACTTCAAGAAACCACACAATAGAACTGGAACATTGACACGGGCAAGTTATTCCAGTCCTTCGAATATCCGATATTCTTCGAATATTTGATAATCCGGAACTCTTCGATGGTCTAATTTATCTATGCTATGCTATCTATGCTACCCTTAGGTTAGAAGATGGAAGAAGGAAACTGGATTACTTCAAGTCTTTTAAAAAAATTCCCTGAAAAACAAAACCATAAACCCCACCAGAATAGATAAAATTAACACAGTTAACATTTTTCGAATTAAGTTCAAACTTATGCAAACAAAATTCAAAACAAAGCCGCAATAAAACAAATGACATCCACAGAAACTATATTGTTCAGCTAGTGAATTCCAGTTTCAAAAATTGGAATAACTTTTTAACTACTAAATTGTAACAGTCAGAATTTACAGTATGATCCTAGTATTTTTTAAAAAATATTCAAATTGTTCGTTAGTTTGTTAGCATGCAATATGTATGAGACAATTAATCTTATAAGCTGAATTAGCACCACTTCCTCTCATCCTACTGAGTTGAAAATTCACAAAGTGTTGAACTATCTTCAGGCGAGGGAACTCCTCAGCGGCCAACACCACAAACACATAATATATATTTTTTGAAGTGAAAACTTCTCTAGTACAGGGGTGACTTGAAATTTTATGAAACGAAACTGTCCAGTGGAGACTAGAGGTAAGGGGAGACTGACTTGAGTTGAGTTGAGTGGAGTGGAGTGGAGTAGTAAAACCTACAATTATCATCTTCCCGAAATTTTACATTCGTCTCATTATCTTGAAAACAAAATTTTTGAAGGTTTCACTTCTAACACGTGTGAATTGCACACATTTTAAATTTTTAATATAATTATTATTTTTCTGCTTTAACTAATTATTTCATAGTGCAGCGACAATGTAGTGTAACAATAATCGCTTTGTTCAAACAGGCTATTGTTCTGTTTGATACTTGAGATGCGCTATGAATATTTGCCGCAAAACTTGTTCTAACACAAAGGAGAAAATTTGAATTCCACATGATGTATTGAGCCGTAATGTGTATAGTTGGAGCGGAGTCCGATTTATTATTTAAAAGGAGTCGTTTATAAGCGACAGGTAGACGTTGTAATTTTCATTCGCCTGACAGTTTCTGAGCAGTCTTGCGAGGTGAGACGCTTCTGTAGGCGGTTTAAATTATTAAACACTGGAACGTGTTACTGAAATATCGAGTTGCCACAGGCTGTATATGGGGCAAGGTTGTTTGCTAACTGCTAGTTTATTCTTAAGAAGTAGTCGTAATGTTTGCAGTTCCAATTGCTGTTCTTCGTCTGGATAAGACATAACGAGATTCTCTTTGTGTTTTTTCTTTCAAACTGCTCTCTGGTTGGGAATTAGTTAACTTGGACTTTTTGCTTGTTTGAAATGATTTAAAAGCGTTAGCGTAGTAACTAATATTACTAGATACTTGTGTTTTTTTTTTCATAATTAAAGTGAACTTTGCGATTGTGTAAATGTACGTTGCTTGCTACATGAACGATGATTTTCTTTTGCTCTCCATCTTAAAGATAAATTCCTTGAATGATGCGAAAGATATTTGTTTTCTTAACCATGTCACCCTCAAAACCAATTTGGGAGACATTACAACATTCCTATTTGAGAGAATGTGTGTAAGCATTATAATAATTCTATTTGACTTATCCGCTCGTCATACATTTTTATTAAATAATTCAAACAAAATTACTATCTTAGCACTATAAATACTGTGAGCGTAATAATTGCAGCTTGAGTGTCAATGGCATACAGTTTACGAGAGTCACGTCTCGCCGTTATAATACCTAATGCATATTCATGCTGGGTATGGCTATAAATAAAAACGTTGCTATACGAGAAACTCATCTGGAATCGGACTTAATAGCTCGGGCTCGAGCTTAATGCTTCGTGCGATTATATGTATTTCCTTGAGCTAAGTGAGGCTACGTGTTCCTAATAGAAATAAACATGAGGTTGTTAAAAATGCATTAAATAGGTCCCGGGAGGACGTTCGAACGTTAACGGACTCAAGGCGGCGATAAAACCGTTCGAGTTCGACCCGCTAAGTTTCTCACAACCTACTTGTGTAAGAATTGCCGTGTTCGTGGCTTTGTTATTAGTTCTTAAGATGTGTAGATTATAATGTTTGTGACATCAGCCGAACTGCTGTCTGTCCGGCATGCTGTTGGCGCGTCGACTGCAAGCGTCGACGTTTGCAGTTGCCTCTACGAGTATCAACTGCAACGTGCTGCTCGTGTGTAAGAGCGCTAACATCATTACACATACCGACGGCCATGTTTAATATCCACTATAATGACGACCAAAGTTCCGTCAGGTAACAGAAGCCAGCTGGTAGTGAACCTGCCTGCGAAGGGTCTCGGGTTCGATGCCCGGCCGTTACAGACGGATAAATCTTTGTTGTCAGATCATGGATGGTTCTCATGTATTATTTGTGTACCAACACAATGAACCTTGTGCGGGGTGTATGAGTGTGTAATGTGTTTACTTATTATTTATTTATACAGTTTAAGGTCGCATTACAGTCTCGGGGATACGTGCAAGGCCCTGTCGCCCCTGTCCTTGACCTGTGTGCTTAGTGCGAGTTGCATCGAAGAGTTACCGTACCTCGTTAACGTCAACACATGACTAACGAGAAATTGCGAGTGCCAGTCTCAAAACGTGACGTGTGTAATTCCACGTTAGTTCACTGAAAATATCTATTATTATGTTGGCAGCAAAAACGTCGTTAAATCTCGTTAAACGTCGTGAAAGAACCCAACCAAATTGAAAATAATACATTTATTTAGTTGGAGCAATAGTATCAAGCTACAATTAAAATAGTGGTGTTATACTGTAGTTTACTTGCTATCGTGCTATAGATTAGTGTTTTGGTTGTTTGTTTCATATTACCTAATAAATATTTTTTTTTTCAGTACTTACTTATCAATCTTATTATATTGTGGCATTTTAAGCGAGAAAACAGGCAATATTAAATAATGGAACATAGCTACAGTGATAAATTTGATATGGAAAAGTTTTTGTGTGGTGAGGTTATGTGAATGAAATTTATTATTTATTTATCAAGCTCAGATCAATAATTATCAAGTTCACGATTGGTGTAATATTTATTTAATAGGATTTATATGTTTAGGCACAGTGACCTTTGGCTGTAAATACTTATTCACGATAAACAACAAATGGACAAATCATGTCTATTTTGAAAAATGAAAGTTTTTATGATACCTAACATATTACAATATGAGGAAGTGTACAAAGTAAGAAATGTTATGTTCCTAGTATTTATTCATATCTTTATATTTAAGGTACAATTCAAGATAGATGGCAGAGTATCAAACTTGTCTCAACAGCACTAGCGGAGACTACTACTTCCAACAAAACAACAGCAATGCAACATTTTCCCCATTGTGATTTAAGAGTAAACGAGTAAAGAAATACGTATATAAAGTAAAAGTATAAACACAGCAACATGGATTTGAGAATTGAGAAGATATGTCAGAATAAGGTCGCTACAAAATATATTATACTCATTAATTTATATTACAGTGTATGAAATGTGAAGTCTATGACCATTGTAATTTACTCATTGGTTTTCTATTGAGATTGGAATTGAAGGTATAACACTATGTGGGAGAAATAAAACTTTAAAAGACAGATTGTGGTTTTCTTGATAATTTTATTTTAGGAGGCATATTATGTTGAATATTAAATTAATGAGGCATTACAGCATAATTATTATGTGATTTTGATTTAAAGAGTGGAAATAAAACGTTGAACGGTAAATAATTTTTAATATAATATTTTTGTAATTCTTCTCCGGGCAACAGTATCCAGCTGGATGTCAATAGTCTTAGTTGTAATTCAATCTTCCCCTTTTGTTATTGTATTCTTCTTATTTGCTCTTCAACACCTTTCCTTTAATAAAAATATTACATATTACAAATTTATTGTGTTCAGCAGTATATTGAAATCTTTTAAAACAAGGATTAAATATATGTATGTTTGTAAAACATAATACATAAATATCTATGTTTTATTTATTATATTATGCCTTATTAAATTATTCTCTATCTATTTGGAAATAAAAAAGGCCCATATCATTTTGGCACATTGCAATGGCATGGCATAATATAGTGAAGTACTATCAACAGATCTTGCTGGGTATATTGGCTTGGCAAGAAATTTTAAACATTATGAACATAGATATAATTTAGTATCTCAAAAGTGTAGGTACTGATACATAATGTTAATAAAGTCCCAAGTAGATATATTGAATGTTAAGCTCACAGCTGGGTATTCAGTTTATGGGTTTATCAAATATGTAATTATTTAATAAATATTTTCCTTGATCCTTGAGGGCTCGTATGCAAACGATATTATCACCTTTGGCAATATTAAGTTGCATAATAAAATAATTCATTGAGTCCATACTTGTAGACAATTTTAAATAAACTTATTTAAATCTTAATTATGTAGGTAATGTAAGTACCTTTTAATTCCAAGAGTCCAAGTCAAGACACAATAATATTAGGTTTATCGAGTTCCTTGCAAGTAGATTAAAAGGTATTGTCTTTATAAATATCTCCTTAAACTTTTTAAAAGCTTGGTGACATTCGCCATTGGATTAGTGTTTATGTTTAAGTACTCTGTGACTGAGATTGCGTAGTGTTTAAGTACTCTGTGATTGGATTACCGGAAATTATTTCTTGCATGAACAATACAAATACTACTTAACAATAATTTTATTCACTTTAAGATTTAGTGGCCGCAAACATGCTCCGAGCAATTATAAATATCCAGTCATAATTTTCAAGAAACAGAAAAAAAGTGTAATTAAATTAATAAACCATCTTTTTATGATTTCACTTGTAAATTTCACGTGAAAACTTTTCGGTCACGTGGTCCCATAGTTTTCGCAAGCTACGTATTGGAACTGTCAAATAAAGCCACTCGCACTCGCGCAATGTTCGAGGAACAATACATTAACCACTGACAGTAAGACTTCACTCGAGTGAACGTGAGTGCATGAAACTCGCACTCGCGCATTTTTTTTCTTCATTTTCCCGCTAGATGGCTCTGCTTCGGTCCCATACAAATTTGCATTTACGTAGCGAGCCCGTTATGTCACGTAAAACTCGCACTAAGCACACTGGGAGCAACAGCGCAGGTGCTGCGATGAAATTCAAACGTGTCCTTGTTTAAATAATAACGTACACCAACCACAACGTTAATGGAATGGCTGTTGTAAAAGCGCAGTAGTATTACTTTCATCGTTAATGTCTTTTGCGACCTGGAATACTGCTGCACGTTGAAATGTCGATATTTCCAAAGTGATTTTCCATAGCGGCACTATCTAATACCTTTAAACGAGCAATTCTTAATTTGTTATATATTCTGAGTCTCGGAAACGGCACCAACGGTTTGCATGAAAAGTAGGTAGTGGGGTTCCTCACCTTCTTGCGTCGTATTCTTCATTACTTAATGTAGTGTCCAAAATGAAAGTCTTTGAAAGTTTTTATGATACGCTTTCATTCTCCTCGTTCTTCGGCTTTCTTTAGAGCAGATGTTACAGAGAGACCAGTGAGTGCGGTCACTTGGTCACTCCAACGGCTAGGTGATCGGCCGCGGGGTCGTTTTCCTTCGACTTTGCCTACCACCACCAACTTGTCGAGATCGTCTGGTTGACGGCAGGCAATGTGACCAAAATACCCCAGTCACCAAACAAACTTTCATTATATTATTTTTTCGTTATGAAATAATAAAATCAATACATTACATTTGGTATGAACAGTTGGCGCTCTTATCGCTACCAGCAATCAATTGAACACTGACCACATTTCATGAGTATAATTCTCATGTCAATATTTAGTAGATAGTATCTTAACTCGTTAAATAACTTCTTTTTAAAAATAATTGATTTGCGTGATGGCGTGCATGCGTGACTGAAGACAGTGCGTTCGCGTACTTTTTCTTCCTATTAAATTGATACTTATTTACCATTTTTGCGTACGTAACAACCAAATTATAATATCTCGATCTCTCTTGGCCGAATATCGTGGTTTCTCAAGCCATAAACACATGAATAGGCTACAAAATCAAGTCTCAGATTAGTAACCGCTACTTTGCTTCGGTTTTCGTACAAATTTTTATTTTTAACCCCCGACAATAAAGAGGGGTGTTATAAGTTTGACGTGTATATCTGTGTCTGTCTGTGGCATCGTAGCTCCCAAACGGATGAACCGATTTTGATCTTGTTATTTCTGTCTGAAAGGTGACTTAATCGAGAGTGTTCTTAGCTATGTTTAGTGTAAATTAAACTGTCGGGGGTTAAGATTATTTAAAATAATATATAGCTCATGTTACTCAGAATAGAGCGTTCTAGTGGTGTCTGTTTGGTCGAGCCCGTTTGGTACAAACAAAAATACAAAAAAATCTTTCCTCTTTCTAATATTAGTATAGACGAGTAGCCTAAAATCAACTTTTCTTATGTATTGTATGTAGCTTTATAGAAATAGCTATTTCATTCAACCTACTTTTCTGTTCAAGCGAGCGCTATTCATTTTATGTAAAATTTACCTTTGTGAAAGATCATAGAATGGGCACAAAACTGTTTGCAAAGTATTTGTTGAATTTTGCTTAGCTAAAGAGCTTTTATAATAATTGATTATCTCGTGAGGAGCGCATTCTCCGTTTTATGGCTTTGTAATGCTCTTTAGAGTCTTTGCCCCATTATCAACTTCTAAGAAGTTTTTTAATGTTACGTGATAAGTTACCATAGGTTTGATCTCCTTCCAAGACATAAGGAGTTTAAGTACAGCCTTACTATTTGTCCGATCTCAATTGGTCTGTTGAGTTGAACAATATCTACAAAGTAATTGCTCTTCGCTTCGAAAAACCAATTTTTGGTGGTTTGAAATTGTAATAAGTCAACGATTGTTTTTTGATTTTTGCTCGGTGTTAACATTTTATGTGGGCCCTATTATACTGTAGTAGGGTTTATTTTCCCATATTTAATTATTATAATTATAAGCATATGTATTTAAGTATCTACTTATTACAATAGCTACAAAAATCTGCGAGTAAAATGATGGTAGCACAGATCTATGCTATTATAGTTTCGAAGCTGTTATCTTTACTAGTGTTGAAAGTCCACACGTTTGTATCGTAAGTAGGTATATTGTACTCCTATTCTTCATCATATGAAACGATTTTACTATGGATATGAATGTTCACTTACTATAAAAGCACTGATCATTTCTCTTTCCTGAGTCATAGATACTGGTTTTATGTACAGCGTAGGAAGCTGCAGGGAAATGAGATATAATCTAGGAATCAATAAATTTCTGCACTTCGGATGCGTCGCTTCATAGCTTTATAATTTATGGTTATCCACAGTACCTGGCCTTCACTGTATTTAACACCAGGAACATCTTATCATGGTCATAGCCTCATAGTTATAGCTGGGCAATACATAATGTAAGAATGATTATTATTATAAGAGTATACACCATTCTTAATAATTAGAAGGGCACATAAGTATTATATACTCTGTGGTCATAGCTCCTGTTAGTATTTAATTACTCTGTGTCAGTTTGGAGTTTTGACAAGAAGGACTGTTTTCTTTAATCTATGTTTTGCTCTCAAAAAGTTTCGGAAGTCTGAAATGTGTGATTTGTTAAAAATTGTGTAAACAGAACTATAAAAAGCTGTCTTAGAATTATATCAAAGATTAATAAAGTATTTGAAGAAGATTCGGATTGTTTTTATCAGCTTCAGAACCGGGATATGACATAAAACGCCCACCAATAAGTTGCCTACTATTTATGCAATTATCATTGAAGCTATTGTGAATGATGGACGGCCATACACCTGAATACGATCGAGATTTGTGTATCTCAAGTAATCGACGTCATATGCATAATAAGCATCACAACAAACCTCGTAGTAGGAGTAGAGAATCGCAAAAAGAGAACCAAAGGAGCACTAGACGGATTTCAGAGTTGGACAGCCCAAACACAGGCGGACAGAGCAAAAGGAGAAAGCAACAAGAGGAAGACAACCAGGAGTATCGACAAATGAGTCGTCTTCGTCACTCCGACTTAAGAATTCGCAGCCGTGGCTATTCAAGGAGTCGCAGCCGTGATGATTCCAAGCGTCGCAGCCGTGATGATTCGAAGCGTCGCAGCCGCGATGATTCGAGGCGTCGCAGTCGTAGCTACTCCAGGGGTCACAGCCGTGATCATTCAAAGCGTCGCAGCCATGGTTATTCGAGGTATCGCAGCTGTCATCGTTCACCTTCACATCGTCGTGCACCAGTGAGTTTGTCTAAGTCTAACGATACAACACAATTTTTACTAACCCAATTGATACAGTCAATTAGTAGTAATTGTTCCGAAAAAAATAAATTTCCAATGCTAGGCAACGTGATACCAGAATTTGATCCCATGGTCAAGGGACAAACTATTACAACGTGGCTTAGCAAAGTAGACGAATGTGCTAGGTTATATAAGTGGGGAGAAGATCAAATAATCCATTATGCATTGCCAAAATTAAGTGGCGTAGCCAAAACTTGGTACCAGACTTTACCAACTATGTCATTTTCTTGGGTCGAATGGAAGGCCAAATTAATTGAATCATTTCCGTCCAGTAGTGATTACGCAGAAATGTTGACTGAAATGTTAGCCAAAAAAGCTAAGTTTAATGATTCCTTAGAGTTATATTATTATGAAAAAATTAATTTATTAAATAGGTGTGACATAAAAGGGAGACGTGCGGTAGACTGCCTATTGTATGGCATTGAGGATCGAAGTATAAGGCTAGGTGCAAAAGCAGCTAAATGTGTAGAGCCCGAACAGGTGTTACAATATATTCAATCTATCAAACAACAACCGAGAGATTTAGAAAATAAAAATAAAATGCCTTTTGATAAGAAGTCAATTCCAAACACAACATATTCAAAACAAACTAGACAAAATGACAACATAAAACCTGTTGTCTGTTACAATTGTAATGAAACCGGCCATTACAGCTTTAAATGTACCAAAAAAATTGTTAAGTGTAATGTATGTAATAAATTAGGACATTATTCAACAAACTGCCCAAAATTACAAATAGAAAGCAAAACCAAAAGTGATATTAATAAGGAGCAATCAATTATGAAATTAGATACTATGTATAATATCAGTAATGATAAATATTTGATTAATTTGAAGTTAAATGGTAATCTTACACAAGGATATGTCGATCTAGGAAGCCAGTGTACTTTATTGCGATATAGTGAAGCTAAACGATTAGGTATCATATGGGAAACTGACAATTTACCTACAATGCGGGGTGTAGGAAATAATATTTTTTTACCAATGGGTAGAGCATATGTAAATATTGAAATTCAAGGCATACAAGAATTAACTGATACTTATATTGTGGAGGATAGCGTTACTAAGTATGCAGTATTAGTGGGTCATACTTTTACTGAAAAACCAGGTATAATCATAACAAAAACCACAGATTCATTAACCTTTTCTAGAGATAATTCTGCTAAATTACAATTGTACTTATCTGATGATGTTGTGATTCCTCCACATGTTGTATATTTAGTAGAAGTTAGTAGTCATCCAAAAAAATATTCAGGTACCTTATATGTGACAGGATCCTTGTGTAGGTTGCCTGGTAAAGAATATTACCTATTACCAGGTGAGTACAGCATGACAGATGGGTTAGGTGTATTATTAATACAAAACTTATCTGATATCGAGTTAAAATTGAAACAAGAATCCATAATCACTCGTGCTATACGCACAAATGAATATGTTGATATCAATTTGTTGAATTTTAATGATCCAAACACATCTGCATTAATAAACCATAGTAAACATTTATCTATTAAAGAAATTGAGTTATTACAAGATTTATTACAAAAATATAAGGATTGCTTTTCAAGCAATTTGATGGATTTAGGATACACCAATATTGAAAAAATGGAAATTGAGTTGACAGATACGACCCCTGTGGTGTACAGACCATACAGATACCCAGAAAGAGTATTGGTAAAATCAATGGTAAAGGAAATGCTTGATGCAGAAATAATATGTGAATCAAATTCAGCTTACGCTAGTCCAGTTATTCTAGTTAAAAAGAAGACTGGAGATAAACGTCTTTGCATTGATTATCGTGCACTTAACAATAAAACAAAAAAAGAGCACTTCCCGTTGCCATTGATTGATGACCTTTTGGATCGACTGTCTGGTAATTCACTATTTACTAGTTTAGACTTAGCTTCAGGATATTATCAGATACCCATTGGGGAGAAATCACAAGATAAAACAGCTTTTGTGACCCCTGATGGTCAATATCAGTTTAAAAGAATGCCATTTGGCTTAGCAAATGCACCATCAGTATTCCAAAGAACAATGAATAAGATTTTGGCTAAAAATGAATATGTCTTAGTCTATATGGATGATATATTGATACCGGCTCGTACATTTGATGAAGGTTTATCAAGATTAGATGAGGTTTTAAAAAAATTTCACAGTGCAAATTTGACACTTAAATTAGAAAAGTGCTATTTCTTCTATGAAGAAATAGACTTTTTAGGATTTGAAATAAGTGGTTCTGGTATACGCCCCGGATCCCGAAAAATTGCGGCTGTATCAAATTTCCCTACTCCTAAAAACATTCATGATATTAGACGATTTATTGGATTGGCGAGTTACTTTAGGCGATTTGTAAAAGATTTTTCATTTATTGCACAGCCATTAACAGATCTCCTCAAAAAACATTTTAAATGGGAGTGGAATGACAAACACACAGAAGCATTTGAAAAATTAAAGGCAAAACTCACTGAAAGACCTGTACTGGCATTGTACGATCCAAAATTAGAAACCGAACTGCACACAGATGCATCAAAAAATGGAATTGCGGGTATTTTAATGCAACGCGCATTGGATGGTATAATGAGACCTGTAGCATATTACAGTCGAAAAACAACGGTTGACGAACAAAAATTTCATTCATTTGATTTAGAAACATTAGCTGTAGTAGCTTCTTTAAATCGATTTCGCGTTTACCTACTAGGCTTAAAATTTAAAATCATAACTGATTGTAATGCATTACGAACAACAATGACAAAACGTGACGTTGTACCTAGAATTGGTCGGTGGTGGATACAGCTCCAAGAATATGATTGTGAAATTGTATATAGGCCTGGAGCAAAAATGCCACATGTGGATGCACTAAGTCGAGCTCCTGTTGAGGAGTGTTCATCTATAAATGACAATCATGTGATTGATGTACTTACAGTAGAAGTTCAGGATTGGGTAGCTACAGTACAAAGTGATGATGAGGAGATCAAACGCATTAAAGATATTTTATTAGATAAAGATACCAATTTTATTGTGGATGTGCACAAAAATTACCAATTAAAGGGTAACTATGTTTATAGGGTAGTAGATGGTAAATTGCGTTGGGTGGTTCCAAAACCTGTAAGATGGCAATTGTTACGAATGAACCACGATGATGTGGGACATTTTGGTTATGACAAAACTTTAAAACGACTCAAAGATTCTTTTTGGTTCCCTAAAATGCGTCGTTTCACAAAGAAATATGTATCCGCTTGCTTAGAATGTGCTTATCACAAGACTCCTGGAGGAGCTAAAGAGGGACTGCTCCATCCAATACCAAAACCGGATATTCCATTCCATACAATCCATGCAGATCATTTGGGTCCATTTGTTCGCTCCCGACGAGGTAATACTTATTTGTTGGTGATAGTGGACGCATTTACTAAGTTTATTAATTTGAAACCAGTTAGGGATACTAAGACTACAACAGCTATCCGTATATTTAAAGAACACTTTAGTTTTTTTGGAGCACCTATTCGGTTAATTACAGACAGAGGTTCATGTTTTACTAGTAATAAATTTAAAGCGTTTATTAAAAATATTGGAATTAAACACATTTTGAATGCAGTAGCAACTCCACGAGCAAATGGGCAAGTGGAAAGATATAACCGAACTATTTCAGAAGCTCTAAGTACCAAAAGTCATGACAAAAATGATAATACTTGGGATGAATATGTAGGCGAAGTTCAGCTAGGATTAAATACTTCTGTTAATAAAACAACTGGTAAAAGTCCATCAGACTTATTGTTTGGGTTTAAAATTAAAGGTTTGTCAGAAAACATATTAAGTGATGTCATCAATACAATGACTGAACGAAATAGTGGAGATGAACTAATTAGTCTTAGAAAAGAAGCTATTGCCAGTATCGAAAAAGAGCAAGAAGTGGCCAAAGAAAGGTTTGACAAACATAGAAAATTATCTAAAGTATATAAGGAAGGTGACCTTGTTAGAGTAGAAAGGATGATGTTCGATAAAGATAGAGTAGGTAAATCTAAGAAACTTCTTCCGAAATTTCAGGGACCATATAGAATTATGAAAGTATTGCCTAATGATAGATTTCTTATACAAGATACTCCTCTCACCAGAAAGGGGAATAAAAAGTATGAAAATATAGTTTCTATTGACAAAATACATCCTTGGCTAAATTTTAAGGGTTATGGAAGCGAAAATGATACAGACATAGATGAGAGCAACGAAGAGAGTGATAAATAATTACTAAAGTTTTTGTTTTTCTGTAATTGACATTTTTTTTTTTTATATAAAGAAGTATAGGTTGTGAGCGTCAGTGCTGACTGCATAGATGACGTAGATCACGACAGACTATACCTCTTAATATCTATTTATTTCATTGTGAGCAGGCAGTTGTTTTTGACGCAGATGCCTACAGATCACAATAACTTATTATATTAAACGAATGTGATTGGGATTTGAAATGTTTAATTGTGAGCAGACAGTGTTTATGACACAGATGCCTGTAGATCACAATATCTATTATGAGAAATGAATGTGATTGGGATTTGAAATACTTAATTGTGAGCAGACAGTGTTATGACACAGATGCCTGTAGATCACAATATCTTAATATAAGAAATGAATGTGATTGGGATTTGAAATACTTAATTATGATGCAGATGCCTGTAGATCAGAATAATTTATTTAAAGAAATTAATGTGATTGCAATTTGAAATACTTAAGTAGTTTATGTTTAATTGTGAGCAGACAGTATTTAGCCTGCAGATCACAATAGCTTATTAAACAGAATGAATGTGACTGAGATTTGAAATTTTTAATTTATATTTAATTGTGAGCAGTCAGTGTTTATAACACAGATGCCTGCAGATCACAACTTAGTAGAGAAGGGCATATACAGATTGAGCATTGTGTATAGTAAAATAATGATATCAATAGTAATATTGCTTAATATGTATATTAGATGCATGTTGATTCTGGATAATAGAAAATTAAGAAATTACTTTGTTTGAATTTTGACATAAGATGTGTTTATTTTTATTGGTATATAAGTATGATGAACCATATGGCTAAATAATCATGTAATTTGATTTAAGTAAGGTTTTCAAATAATGTTAATTTTTTTTGTTGTTTTTGTCAATTAATATATTAATAGGTATATTATAATTGTTATACTAACAATTTTATTCATTTAATTATGTGTGAGGACCCACCCTAATTAGGATGGCCGAGCTGTAAGAATGATTATTATTATAAGAGTATACACCATTCTTAATAATTAGAAGGGCACATAAGTATTATATACTCTGTGGTCATAGCTCCTGTTAGTATTTAATTACTCTGTGTCAGTTTGGAGTTTTGACAAGAAGGACTGTTTTCTTTAATCTATGTTTTGCTCTCAAAAAGTTTCGGAAGTCTGAAATGTGTGATTTGTTAAAAATTGTGTAAACAGAACTATAAAAAGCTGTCTTAGAATTATATCAAAGATTAATAAAGTATTTGAAGAAGATTCGGATTGTTTTTATCAATAAAATTAGGACAAACTCACGCATCAAGTACACAGTTCTGTAATTTGCTCTTGTTTATTCAGAAACCATGTAATTTCGTAAAGCGTTCTCGTAATGTTCTCGCGTTGGAAACGTACTATATATTTCTGATTTCCCGAGGGATTCGTGTAATTTTCTGAATACCCCCGATGTACAGTAAACCACATGGTAACTGTTATAGTTTGACATCAATATAAAAATATTGATGTTCCTTAGAGATGTAGAACTACATAATTATGAGGAAAGGCAGACTAGTAGATACAAAATAGATTTTCAGTTTTCATTAAAGTATTTGTTCAGGTTGGTTTGAAGTAATACCTGGTACTTGTTAAATTTGCTAAGTGATTGAGAAGTTTTGCGTGAAGAGATGAAAGAACATAATTTGTATGTATAGATAGGTAGTTATGTACAATGTTATGTAAATTGTACATGCTAAATTTATAATCCTAGTAGTGTCGGGTAATAACAATAAAATCCATTCCCTCGCGATAAAAGGAAAACTAAAATTTTCCTCGCGTTTCTCAAAGGTTTTAGAAAATTTTTGAGAGCCAAGCTGCCCATAAAACCTCTTTTTATTTACACGTAATAAATATCCTTTAATTGTTATTAAATACATATAGTTACCACGCCGTTTAATTGCTTTGTACAAATGACTAATCATTTCATCGGTTAATAATATCTATTGAGGTCTTATTTGAACACAAGTTATTAATTTCACCATTTTAAAGTTCACCATTATCTTTCTGCTATTCCTAGAGTTCGATTCACTCAGGAACTTCTCAACGATGAACATTAGGTACAGTCAACATTTTTTTTCTTTCGTGCACAACAAAACCTTAATTTTACTGTTTTTGTACCTGTATAATGGTATATAATGAAGTACCTTCTTGCTATTTGTTTTGTTAATCGAACAATGCACTATCTCACACGAAATAAAATTCTTATCATAATGTCGTATATTAACCTAAACGTGTCTTTGATGTGGTTCAGGGAACGTAATTGTCATTATACACTTGACGGTGCGAGAACAACCCTTAACGTGGCATGTGGCCTTCGTGATATAATCTAATTTAGTTGTTTAAACTGTATCGTTAAAGGATCATTATAGTGAATTTAATTAATTAATTATTCAATTTGTGATTAATGAACGAACTTCGCAGTGCCGTCTCCCGTTTGGGTGACTAGGGTTCAAATTCGAATGCACTTCTGCAAATTATGAGTCGATGAAGAAAATATTATGAGAAAATCCCTTTATCTGTCATGTTCTCCAGAAGATTCAGGTAAATCTGCCTTTTGGTTTCTTAATCAGGCCTTCTGAGATGTGACCTGAGCCCAGCTGTGAAACAGTGGATTGGATCATGACGAAGCTAGCTGCGAATTCATATCAGTCAACTCCTGATTCTTAAATACTCGCGTTACATGTGGTTTTAGATGTGTTGGTATTCTTATAAATCCAGGCGTTTGTAACAAACATGTAACAAAACTCAGTGATGCCCTTGGTGTCGCTGATGCGACGAAAGCCACTAAACATCAGGTGGATCGTCAGCTCGTTTGCCGGCTATTTTGAAAAAATTGCATCTAATTTATGCATCTAAACACGCGGTAGCGTGTAAGCCAATTTCTAGCTATAACAGAATTGGGGAGCAGCACCGTGTGTCATATTACACGAACCATTTGGAGCCACTTTTGACCACCTCATAACTCAAAAAATATTCAACATAAACTTGTCAAATTTGGCTCATGTATTGAGACTTGCGAAATGCATATGTATTCCAAATTTCATAAACACATCTCAAACGGTTATTTAGATATTAACGTCCAAAAATCGACATTTTTATCACTGACTGACCTATAGATCAAAACTCTAACCCACTTCCAGATGACCTAGAAAGTTAAAATTTGGCATGCAGATAGGTAGTCGGGTGAATACAAAGGAATAAATCTGAAAGTAGTAAATTTTTATCATTTTATTATAATTTTTCAAAAAATTTATTCTATTAGGAATACTTACATATACAATCTAGACAAAAAGTAATGATATCCCATCAAAAACATAAATGTAAAGTAAAAGCCAACTTCAAAAAAAAAAGAATTGAGATCTAAATGGGTGCCAAGTTCTGTGTAGAAAAGCCTAAAATTTTAGTCACAAGAACATGTAATTCAAGCTTTACATTTGAATTTAGTTTTCATTATTTAGCAACCAACAAACCAAATTTTAGAAAAATAACATAGGTCATCAACCTAACAGACTTAACGAAGATAATTATACAAATATAATATAGCCTAGGTAGGTACGTGAAAACTAACCAAGTCAAATGTGGAGCTTGAATTACATGTTCTTGTGACTAAAATTTTAGGCTTTTCTACACAGAACTTGGCACCCATTTAGATCTCAATTCTTTTTTTTTTAAATTGGCTTTTACTTTACATTTATGTTTTTGATGGGATACCTACTTTCATGACAAGGGATTTCAACTTACTAACGTTTGCGATCCGGGAGTTAAACCTATGGATAAAAATAATTCGTTTGGTGATTTCGTGTCAGGATATGTTGTATACAAACGAGTATTAAGATGCGAAGGTCAGCGACTCGAGGCAAACATTACGCTGATTGCTACAATAAACCAGTGTAAATAGAAATTCCCCGGCGAATTGTCAAAGCCGTTCCAAATGCAGTTTATGAAGTTTTATCTTAACGTTTATTCCCGCGCACAAAGTTGGAACATTCCGTTTGTCAGCAAATCTCGTTAGGAATATTTTTACACAGAGCTTTTATGTGTTAAATTTATTAATGCTTAAACAGATGTATTGTTAAAATATTTAGCTCTGTTGTTATAAGTGAAGTGGATACAGAAATATTAATGGTCTGTGAAGATGTTGAAACTTCTTTGTCTAACAAATTCATGATGATTAATGGCGGGTCTCTTGATACTGGATTTCGCCTTTGTTGGGACCTTTGACAGAGAGAAACAACTTATTCTGAGCTGAACTTCTTTTCATAGGTTTTCATTTTTATCGCAACAATTGAACCAAAACATGTGAAAGTAGGTACCTACGTATATAATATTCATTTTGAAATAATCGCGAGTGAGCGTCGTCTATTCTTTTGGGTTCATAATATTAAGTTCTTATAATTAATAGGGTTCTTAACTACTCAGCTTAATCGTAATGGTTTCTTTGAATGGTTTGGGCATTTTGGTACCTATGTCTGCTCAATATCAGCGGTGAATAGAAGTGAAATGTTTTTATAGTTCCGTAGCCAAAAGAAAATCCTCATGGCATCGTTGCGTGAGTTCCTTAACCGAATGTCACAGATCCATCTTGCTACATAAATGGAATTTAGAAGATGGATGGTATAGCGCTGATAATGAAATGAGTTGCAAATGATAGCTAGGACAATAAATTTGGATATTTTTGATGTCGAAGTTTAAGTAGTTGGAGAAATTTTCGCTTCCAGTTTGCAACCGTAAAGTTCAGATAACAGAACTACTTAAAACGAAGTTGGATTTCTGAAAACCTTTAAAGTATTGCATTTCATTTACTGTTGTGAAAACCATTATACTACGGTTCGTTGAATTTGCTCATGGTTATAACTTAGATCCGTTAGGTGAGCTTAAGAAAATCTATCTACAAAGAACATTAATTTTCCTTTTACTGGAAGATATTTCGTTTCTAAATAAGTAGTACCTACCCATGTGCGAATGTGTCTGATTGTTTTTAAAGTTCATTTTTTCTGTATATAATTATATGGTGTGCATAAATTATTAAATAAAGTAAATAAACATTTAGGTTAGGGTACTGACATAATATTTCATGTTGGTGGAATAAAAATTCATTGAATGTGACTCGTGTCCAAACCAATTGTAACATAAAACGTATCCAAGTGTACTCAGCTAATGTCAAATCTGTCTTGTTGAGGCACTAGACTGGAAGCAATGGCTACCGAACCATTTATCAAAGTAAAACGTTATGCCGACAAAATAACAATAGGTAATTTTTTTTTACGTTTAACACACTCCCAACTTTTGTATAGGTACGTACAGTCCAACCATTATACTCATAGGATCCATGATCTATCTTAAGGCGATATTATCCCAAGAAATGGTATTTTTGAAGGTGTTTTGTTCATAAATGGTACATAATACAATTCTAAAAAAAATATATGTTATTTTACAGTCTTTGTTCTTTCGTTCCCTCATACTTGATACACGATAGCAATTATTTCATTGGATAGAAATAAATCACAAAGTGGGGTCTAATCTGGCATAAAAATGGCGTTTTATTCGCGTTTTAATCGCTTCCAGATAATAAAAAATATACCACAGTATAGGTCCTATAGATACCAATATTTCTTTCTGATCATAATTTGAAATTTTGAAAAACTTCCCTTTCAATTTCTATTTTTTCCCTTTCCACGAGCAACGAAACGCCCGACGCGTTAATTTACTCAATTTTACTCTCGCGCCAGTCGCCTTCGAGGTAGGACCTGTGCTAATCGGCATCGCAGCCGCACGTTGTCGAATTTCCGACACTAATTTTAATTTCGAATTTGGCGCGCGCGCCTTCTGAACTTATATTACGTATTAGGTACTGTCCAAAGTATCCACACTGCTGTAATTTGAAATAATAAAAATTTTTCGTTTTTATACTTTAGTTACTATTATAGTATTTGGGTATTGGTATAAGTCAAGTGCTAATTACACAATTATTATCTAATACTATCCCAAGCCGGATGGGTGTCGTAAAAGGCGACTAAATCCGGCCCGCTGGTGGTAGGGCCCCTCGAGGGATTATATTGGTAATATTGATTTTAAATTTAATACCATTATTACTATTATTATTTCTCCATGGGGTTCGCATGGATAGCTACCACCCTTGAGCATGTGTCAGTCGCCAAACGACTCGTCGTGACGGCTGGGAGCTTGAGAGACAGTTTTCTTTTTTGAAGTTATACCTTATTTAGGCGCGTTATGAAATAAATGGAAAATTGTTTTGAAAAAATGATTATTGAAGTGAAAACTTCTTGAAGTCAAAAGTCAAAAAAGTCGAAAGTCAAAAATGTCAAAAAAGTCAAAAGTCGAAATTCAAAAAAGTCAAAAAAGTCAAAAAAGTCAAAAGTCAAAAGTCAAAAGTCAAAAAAGTAAAAAAAGTCAAAAAAGTCAAGTCAAAAAAGTCAAAGTCAAAAAAGTCAAAAGTCAAAAAAGTCAAAATTCAAACAAGTCAAAAGTCAAAAGCCAAAAAAGTCAAAAAAGTCAAGTCAAAAAAGTCAAAAAAGTCAAAGTCAAAAAAGTCAAAAGTCAAAAAAGTCAAAAAAGTCAAAATTCAAAAAAGTCAAAAGTCAAAAGTCAAAAGTCAAAAAAGTCAAAAGTCAAAAGTCTAAAGTCAAAAAAGTCAAAAGTCAAAAAAGTCAAAAAAGTCAAAATTCAAAAAAGTCAAAAGTCAAAAGTCAAAAAAGTCATAAAAGTCAAGTCAAAAAAGTCAAAAAAGTCAAAAGTCAAAAAAGTCAAAAAAGTCAAAATTCAAAAAAGTCAAAAGTCAAAAAAGTCAAAGTCAAAAAAGTCAAAAGTCAAAAAAGTCAAAAAAGTCAAAATTCAAAAAAGTCAAAAGTCAAAAGTCAAGTCAAAAGTCAAAAGTCTAAAGTCAAAAAAGTAAAAAGTCAAAAAAGTCAAAAAAGTCAAAATTCAAACAAGTCAAAAGTCAAAAGTCAAAAGTCAAAAAAGTCAAGTCAAAAAAGTCAAAAAAGTCAAAGTCAAAAAAGTCAAAAGTCAAAAAAGTCAAAAAAGTCAAAATTCAAAAAAGTCAAAAGTCAAAAGTCAAAAAAGTCAAAAGTCAAAAGTCTAAAGTCAAAAAAGTAAAAAAAGTCAAAATTCAAAAAAGTCAAAAGTCAAAAGTCAAAAGTCAAAAGTCAAAAAAGTCATAAAAGTCAAGTCAAAAAAGTCAAAAAAGTCAAAGTCAAAAAAGTCAAAGTCAAAAAAGTCAAAAAAGTCAAAATTCAAAAAAGTCAAAAGTCAAAAGTCAAAAAAGTCAAAAGTCAAAAAAGTCAAAGTCAAAAAAGTCAAAAGTCAAAAAGTCAAAATTCAAAAAAGTCAAAAGTCAAAAGTCTAAAGTCAAAAAAGTCAAAAAAGTCAAAAAAGTCAAAAAAGTCAAAAGTCAAAAGTCAAAAAGGTCAAAATTCAAAAAAGTCAAAAGTCAAAAGTCAAAAGTCAAAAAAGTCAAAAAAGTCAAAAGTCAAAAAAGTCAAAAGTCAAAAAAGTCAAAAAAGCCAAAAAAGTCAAAGTCAAAATTCAAAAAAGTCAAAAAAGTCAAAAGTCAAAAGTCAAAAGTCAAAAGTCAAAAGTCAAAAAAGTCAAAAAAGTCAAGTCAAAAAAGTAAAAAAAGTCAAGTCAAAAAAGTCAAAAGTCAAAAAAGTCAAAAAAGTCAATAAAGTGAAAAAAGTAAGAAAAGTCAAAGTCAAAAAAGTCAAAAAAGTCAAAAGTCAACAGTCAAGTCAAAAACGTCAAAAAAAGTCAAAAAAGTCTAAAGTCTAAAGTCAAAAAAGGCAAAAAAGTCAAAAGTCAAAATTTGTGGAGTGGAGTGGAGTGGAGTGGAATAGTAAAACCTACAATTACCATCTTCCCGAAATTTTACATTCGTCTCATTATCTTGAAAACAAAATTTTTGAAGGTTTCACTTCTAAGTTCTAAAATGTGTGAATGGCACACATTTTAATTTTTTTGTTTTTATTATTTTTTACGTATCTTTAGGTATTTTATTTTAAATTATTCTTATACTTTTTATCATTCTCAACATACTTGTAAAATATCTTATCCAAAGGGTTTGAAGATTTTTGTACGGAACCTGGCATACCTACAAGTCCGCCATTTTGAAAAAAAAGCTCGTTTCGATTTTGAAGTTGGTTACTTTTTGTTAGTATTTAGATGATATTAGTCAATTTTGTATGTAAGTACCTACTTATTTGTAGGTGAACCGATTTTGATGATTCTTTTTTTGATAGAAAGCTGGTGCGTATCATGTGGTTCCACATAAATTTGAGGGAGATTTGACAAGTAGTTTTCGAGTTATTTTGAAGTTGGTTATTTTTTGTTAGTATTTAGATGATATTAGTCAATTTTGTATGTAAGTACCTACTTATTTGTTATCCACTCACCTTTAGTCTCCACTGGACAGTTTCGTTTCATAAAATTTCAAGTCAGTCTGCACTCACCTCTAGTCTCCACTGGACAGTTTCGTTTCATAAAATTTCAAGTCAGTCTCCACTCAACTCTAGTCTCCACTGGACAGTTTCGTTTCATAAAATTTCAAGTCAGTCTCCACTCACCTCTAGTCTCCACTGGACAGTTTCGTTTCATAAAATTTCAAGTCAGTCTCCACTCACCTCTAGTCTCCACTGGACAGTTTCGTATCATAAAATTTCAAGTCAGTCTCCACTCACCTCTAGTCTCCACTGGACAGTTTCGTATCATAAAATTTCAAGTCAGTCTCCACTCACCTCTAGTCTCCACTGGCCAGTTTCGTATCATAAAATTTCAAGTCAGTCTCCACTCACCTCTAGTCTCCACTGGACAGTTTCGTATCATAAAATTTCAAGTCAGTCTCCACTCACCTCTAGTCTCCACTGGACAGTTTCGTATCATAAAATTTCAAGTCAGTCTCCACTCACCTCTAGTCTCCATTGGACAGTTTCGTATCATAAAATTTCAAGTCAGTCTCCACTCACCTCTAGTCTCCACTGGATAAGCTAAAATTATCATTACTCTTATTTTATTACACCTAAAATTCCAATGAATAAATCAAAATAAAGTATACTTACACCCCAACTCAGAGCAGTTACTAATAATAATAATAATAATAATAATAATAAAACCCTTCCACACTCATACCCCCGCAGTAGGTTACAAGTATTTACCTGTGTCGCGGGTGGCATGTACTACACATATAACACATCACAATAACAGCCATGACACGAGTACAAATATTTATCTGTCACATAAATATTTGCCCCGGCCGGAAATCGAACCCGAAACCCCTCGCTTCGCAGTTCGCAGGCAGGTCCACTACCATAGGCTATGTAGGATCTACAGCTACGCACGGGGTCATTAACCTCACAGCCGCGCGCGGCCGGCTCACGGCGTGGCGGTCGAGTTTACACTCAGGGGAGCGGGGTAAAGGGCAGTGAACAAAATGCCTACAACGGTCGAATACGCTCGCCTTAACTACTATTTAATAATTATAGATACTCCTACCATTTCTGATATGAATAATTACCTATTAATCACTTTATTCGTAACATTATAAAACACTATTATTTAATTAGGATCTTCTGCATTTGTATGTCCTACCCGCACAGGGTAGGACCTACATACATATTATTATTTTGTTAGATTTTGTGCTCAAGTTTTGGCCAGATTACGTTCGGATTTGATATATGTACCTCTGGGCTCTGATTAAAAAAAACTTTTTCTGTATGTATTCCTAATAATGTATTCTGTGATTTCGGCCACTAGGTACCTATTCGGTTCGCTGAATTCTCGTTACATGTTAGTGAAGTTGAATTTTCTTATAGGTAAATTGGAGTTGCTTTTTCTTCGATGTCGACGTAAGGTTTATGGAGCCATCAAGCCCTTTTATTTACGAGTAAATTGTCGCAAAGCGAAAGTGTCTGGTGATTCATTCACCTGAGTGAATACGAAAATAACTGTGTATTCATACACAAACTTTTGTGTGTGTTTGCGTGTGTGTATAGATTTTATGGGTTTTATAAAAAGAAAAATAAATGTAATGTATATATATGGATATTAAAGGCTTTCCTGATTCAGTTGTATGAAGATATTATGAAATTGTGCAACGCAACGTACCTACCTATCTTCCTCAATTGGCTTCAGACGAACCATTCCATGCATTTTAAAGGAGTTTCTCAAAATCTGTTACTAGCATTATCATTGAATGCCTCTCGTGCTCAGTATTCCGTTCATTCGATATGACATAGGGACACCTTAACAGACCAGACACACAGACCCAGACACTAGAAGTAGAGAGTTTACGATGGGCCCGGACTCAGGATGGATGGAGGATGCCAACCTCTCCGGCTCGTAATACACCAGCCAGCCCCGGATTCGATTTATGATAGTGTAAATCGGTAAAGCGCTCAGACTAAAAAAATAGGCAGTTGTAAGACTTGTAAGGACTGCCGACAGAAGTGAAAACTCAAACCAATGGAAAAACTGTGTTCTTTTAAAAAAAATTAAATCAATTATAGTCTGAATTATTTAAATTTCATTATTTGTAAATTTAAACAATTAAATTAATTCAAAGATAAATAAACATTTAATGCCTAAACTATAATTAAGCATTAAATGTTTATTCATCATAATATTTACCGATAATTTATTGTTTAAATTGAATTTTGATTATTATTTTCATAAAAAAGTTGTACTAAGTCTGTTTACTAAACTCGTCTGAAAAAACAGAGTATACTCGTTCATTGACCTTGTTTTAGCAACGTAGGTGCTAAAATTATAACGGATCGTAATCTGATTACCTACGTGAAAATATCAATCAACTCAGAGGGCATTATAACCACAAAGGGGTCTTTGGTACCTATTCAATTAAAGGGCGACGGCTATCAAATCTAACGAATCCATTAATGTGGGCGTTCGATATGTGTTTGATAGGCGTGAAAGGATTCGATGTACCTACGCATGTACACATGGCAAAAGAAATATGCAGGGCAAGATAAAAAAACTAAAAGTTTAATATCACAGAATTTGTGTTATTATCAATGTTATATTGGGCCTTACACAAACATTCTGTAACATTAAACTTTACCGGTCTCATTACAGAACGAGGTCTATCGTTAGTCCTGGTACCTCCTTTGAAGCTTGGACTAAGCAAATTATTATTACAAGACGCGTTTTAACGCTTAAGCCATTGCCTAACTATGATACTAAAGCCTCAGATGAAAGAATTTTGACAATTGCGACGTGCATTGCGCGATGCTTTTTGACGCTTTGTGACACGAGATTGTATTTGATTTTTATTTTGTATTTACCGTGGTAGGTTTACGTCGTATTCGAACGACTTTACGTGCCTTTTATTTCTTTCATCTGAGACTATAGCTAAACCTGTGAGCCCCCTAGTTTAACGTTGGACTATTTCACAAATGTCAAAGTCAGTTTTGAGGTTGTTGTCATGTTTATTTCGAAATTGTTGAAAAATATTTATTAAAATGTTTTATTCAATGTATTTTGTACATACTGAAGATATTTTAATATTCAGTACAATGATGTTGTTGGTAAAAATCTTTGATTCAGTATCACCTGACAGACAAATAGGTAGGCATAAAAATCGTGTTATTATGGATCCGTTTGCCGAACTGAGTGATGAAGATATTTAATGTAAATATAGTTACCAAGAGGTTTACAATGAAATTTGTGGATTTGGTGCGAGAAAATTGGACTCCATGACCATCGTGGAAATCCATTTGTCCTCTGAAATTCCAGTAATTTGTGCAATACGTTGCTGGACTCGCCACGAAGTAAGTATCTATAATAATGTTGTTTACATACAATACCACTGCAATTATAACGTAGCTGTAGCATTATTTTATGAAAGTGAACTAGCAAGTGAGAATTCTGTCCACCTGATGTTAAGTAAATACTTCTTTCTAAGGTTTGTCGTATATTCTGTTGCTACTCCTATTGTGGGTTATGAGAAATGCATAAAAATTTATCAAACTAATTCCAAAACGAACACAAATATTATCATGTTGCTTCACACTAGATATAAAATTAGTTGGTGATATATTTCTCTTTCTCACTCAAACCTTGGCAGTACCCTTACTATGCTATTATTACCTATTTATTCCAATGATAATAACATTGTTTTGTTTTTGTTATTTTAGATTCAAGATGATGCAGTTGATTTGCAAGGAGTTGCTGAGCCAACTAAAGGGAGCCGGAGCAATTGCAAAATTATCCCATAGATTCAAAATTTTATATTGCATTATAATGTTTTTTCAATTCATATGAAGGAATCTGTTAATACCTGAATAATGAATAATTAATACTTACATTACGACCAGAACTTTTATATATTACCTAAGTGTACTAATATTAATAAAGTTTTGCTTATATTTTAGTAATTTGTAGATTGTTATTCATTTTGTGAATTTTACGAATTGGGATGAGTCACAATATTTATTACTTACAATACACTCTGCTGCTCAAGGTACAATTGTTCATAATAGCACTTATGAACCAAAGATCTCAACCGTGTAATAAATTTCGAAGCCAACTGGATTTTATTTTAGTTAAGATTGGTTTTGTTTACGTAAAATTATAGACTCTTATTAATACGCGCGAGAAATCCACACGCGTACATTAATTCTTAAAAAATACATGTTTTAACATGTAATAAAATCCACGACAACAACAATCAATAGAATTGATTGAAAACTGTATAATTATTTATTTGCAATAATATTTACGCTCTTAATATTAATAATAGACGTGTTCCATTAAATATGTCAAAAACAATAAACAGCATCGTAGTATAAATTGTAGGCGACGCAATTTAATATTGCATTATACTAATGATAAAGTTCGCACTGAACTGCATTTTGTATATTTTGTACTATTTAATTGTAAAAATTAAATAAAACAGAGCTCGGCCGAGGGACCTCCTTGTCACAGCTGCTACTGGCAGTTATCTGAATTTATGGAACGTCGTAAATCGTAATCGAATAAATACTGACACTGACGTTTTGAATCAGTTTCGTGTCAAACCCATGTCAGTTATGTCAGCATTTTCAGCCAAGGGTGAGCCAAGGTCTAAAATTGAAACCAATAGTACTAACAAGTCAACGAGTATTTTGCGTTTTGTAATAAACTTTGGCTTACAGTATGTTACTAAAGTCAGTATCGTACCAAGCTTGGACTATTTAGTCATGGTTTAAACCTAAACTTTAGACCTCGTCTTGTAATAAGGGGGTACATGTTTAATAACGTTTTTATATCACGCCCGGCACACACCTAGCTATTTTGCTGACTGTACACCTTATCGAATGTTTCCATTAACTAATATCAGGTCAATATTAGCATGTTTTAGGGGATATTATCGTACTATAGGCGCGTTACCGTAATGTTGCTGTACGTAAATCAGTTAGCGCAAATTAACCAATTAATAATTATACATTCCGACTGCTTGTCGCGGTCTTGATTGTAAGTGATTGATCGAATTAGGAAATAATGAGTCGGTAGTTGAATGGCTGACTGTAACGAGCAAGATTCTGGTGCGTTTCTGTGCTTTAAAGGTCTCTTGAAGTCGGGATGGTTTCATCGTTCGCAGTCGTTAAGCCATAGCTTTGGTTTCTGGACGGCTTAAATTAAATAGTAACCCCTCTACCAGTGTGTGTACGCGTGAAGCTGTAAAGGCCGCGTAGGGCAACAGGAAACGTCCATTCGAAAAAAAAATATAGTGCCCCGATAAATTGTGTGGCGATAACTTACGATATTATAATATATGTATAGATATGAGAGAGAAAGTATTTTATCAGTCTAACGAACTTTCATAGTATCGGCGAACGAAGATGTCTAGACAGGTCAATCGTGAGCAGCATGCAGTGGCAAGCAGTTTTTAAATTCACAGTTTAAATTCATATTATTAACAGATTAAATAAAACCAGGTCTGCGATCAGTCTCGTCAATCAGGTTGAGTCACATTTCAACAATAATGATATATTATAGAAAAAGGAATAATTGTTGTACACTGAATATGATGCAACACAATAAAACAATGGAAATTTATTTTATAATAACTGACTTCAGAGCTTGTGCATGCGATTTTAATGGCGCCTGATTTGTAAGAAAATGCTCTAATATAACTTCTGAACCTCGCCTTTAACGTACTCGTAAATATGTATTGAATTGTAACTTGTAACTATGGCAAATTTAACTATTATTACTTTGATAACAAGAGTTCCGAACCTAAATCTTGTCATTACCCCAAACCAATTTACCAACGTGGTTTCGTAAAGTAGAATTATGAACATAACGGTGTTGCTCTAATCTTGAAACATGACAAAGATATGAAATTATTGCGGCATTTGTGTCGTGAACAAACCGCTGGGGGAACGTTAATGATAGTTTAGAATTCCTTCCCTTGCGTATTTGGTCACGTATGACTCTTGTGCAGTTCGTTCATCCAATTTTGTGAAAAGTTTCCACTGTGCAATAAGACATGGCACTAGTGGTGTTTTCAAAAGTTTCCACTGTACAATAAGACATGGCACTAGTGGTGTTTTCCTGAATCACGATGTTGAGTTTTTTCCTAATTATTTTGTCACCAGATTTTTAAATAAAGAAATAAAGTTGTTCATCTGTGTTCCACTCCTGTCCGCTCCTTCTTGCTCTGTACTTTTCTTTTTCATGTTCAATAACGTACTTTAAATTTGAGAGAAATAAATAAACAATAACAATTAGGAAAACTTAATTAAATACAATATACTGTCCCGACGAACTTTGCACCGCCTAATGACTAATCAATGTCATGTTTCTTTTAACTAAACGGTGTGTGCGTCTCTCTCTCTCTCTCTCTCTCTCTCTCTCTCTCAGAAATAAAAGTTATAACTAAAAATCGGCTAAACCGATTTTATCGATCTTTGATTTATTTGTTTCGGCTGGAATAGCAGAATAACTCGAAAAATATCGAAAAAAATGACAACCGTCAAAACTAAAAGACAATTATCAGAACAAATGACAATCTTCAGACGTCATTTGTTTTGACAGCTGTCATTTGTTCTCATTTTCAGTTTTATGTTTATTTCTTAAGTTCTGTCTGTTTTTTCTATATTTTTTTAATTATTCTGCTATTCCGGACCGAGACGAATCTAACGAATCAAAGATCATTAAAATCGGTTCAGCCGTTCTTGAGTTATAAGTGTTCTAACACAGCTTTGTTTTATATAATTAATATATAGATTTTATATATAAAACCATATTGTTACTCTGTAAATTAATTACCTAACATTATTAATTAGTGTTGAATAAATCATAGTTTAAGCTTTATGAGCTTATACATTTAGTACATTCTATTTCATGGATGTTTATAGACCAAACATTTTGATAATAATAATTTAATAACAATAATAATATAACTAATTCGTGAATGTAATACATAGTGAATTCATTACCGAAACCAGGGCTGAAATTTTTTGATACTGCGATTTGAAGACAATGTTCTACGTCTCAATGAAAAAAAAAATTACTGCACTCAGAGATGCATTTCATCATGAATCAATGGTTGTTGTTCACTTTTCTCCCTGGGAGGCGTGTTTTATTTTCGTTATCATTAACAAGCGTATTGTGTGCTGTCGACACATGTCAGGCGGTCGCGTGCGCGGGCGCAGGTCAGTCGAGTGCGCGGGTTCGTTGCGCGCGTTTATCTCATCAATGATCCCATTGGAATCTCCCGCGCCGCGGCCGAGGGCGGGAATCGACTTCTTTTGTTTCAGTTATTACAGTTAAACATCGTAAACCAATTCCGATTAATTTGACGAGTTAGATGTGCTGATAAGTGACGAGCGAATCGCGATTGATTGATTCAGTGTTCCTAGATTCGTTTAGTTTCGTTAACGAGTGGGAGAATTTCAAAGTCTGTTTTGTTTGGTAATTAAAATGCTTTTTTCGGTGAAATAATTTGGCTTGTCTGTCGGCGTCAGCTCCTTTGCCAAGCGGCCAAGCGGTCGGCGTTCGCATATCTGTAGTGTCAGCAGAAGACACCGACCCGTGCTACCCACATGCTTTTTGTATATACTCGTTCGATACGAAGCATCGCTATTCTGTTTGTACGTGAAAATATAGCGTTTTTTATTACTCGCTGTTTGTTTTGTTCACTGCGCGATCGTTCTGTAGTTTTCTGTCGTGTGTGAAAGTAACTGTTGTGTTGAAGAAATGGATATATTGGTGGTGCAAGACGGGCCCATTGTGATCTCTTGGATTGTGTTTTTGTTGCTGATATGCCGATGTTACTATCAGATAGGTGAGTCTTGTACCTTAGTTCTTAAGGTTACTCTGGTCAGGAAAATTACTAGACTTCTTTATACAATACCAACAGTAGTTCGTTAATTTTGTATTTTTAATTTATATTTCGCCATTTTATCAGTGAAGCAATTATGAAGAACATTGATTGAGAGGTCAATTACGTTGCGGCAAAAGCAAGTAAAAAATAAAGTTGCAATAATAGAATATATAAAAGTTTGAGGTAGGTAAGTACATAGAATTTGAATGCAAATGTATGTAATCATCAAGAGTCCAAAAAAACTAATAACAACGTTAAAGAATGGTCGTGAATACTTTTTAGATGGAACATCACATGTACCTATGTGAAGTACATGATATAAAGATCTTCAAGATTCACATTAATATAAGTTTATAATTTAACCTCTTCTTATATTCGTTTCCTCGCCAGTGGACTGACTGGTTTTGCGGTTTATTAGAGTTACAGAGTATTGATATCATAATGTTAGAAACTGGTGCTGCCGATATAGGAACTAGTTAGGTATTATTACCTACTGTGACATTGAGCGCTTTATTTATTTATTTATTGTCATCGATCGTACTTTTATTGAACTTCACTAAACAAATTTAATTATTATTAATTTACTAAAAAGCAGTTTTTATGGGGAATTATTTTAACCCAAACCCAGATAAATATCAACAGTAAATTATTTTCAGGCAGCTTTGTCATAAAAAATATTTTGGGTTCCCTGCTTAGTTCCGCAATCCCTTGAAACTGTAAAACAATAATGCTTCTAAGATTCGGCCGTATTTTTGGAGTTATTGCACTTGCAACTTGCAAGGGATTCAAAACTTATAGGGTACTCCCCGTTGTCTTAGAATCATGAAATCATGAAGAAGTAAGAAGTTTTTTCTGTCACAACAAGTAAAGGAAAAAAAATCCGAAAACCGAAAATTTATTTACAAAAAAATATCTTTACATAATTGCAGTTGGTTCGCACTTCGCGAGAATTACACTTTTAAAACGGCAAAGTTAACTTTGTTACTCAATTCACTTTATGCATGAGAGCAATACTTCCCTCTACAAGTTTCTATGGAACTCTCGATCTGAGAATCCGACTCGCACTTGGTCGGTTGCTTGTCATAGCTGTTAATGAACTATGGGGATATAGGGGTGTGAGGCTGTGTGCTACAGTTTTGATTTTTCGAATGAGTAAGATCTGTGACGATAAGTACGAATAGGTAATTAGTTCATTTTTTTTGTGCATTTGTACCTATTTTGTCTAATCCAAGTTGTTTGTGTATACTTTAAAGTTTCGTTTGTACTTGACGTTGACGCCGACGGGTCTAGGCAGTAGCTGCTAGCTGCACTGGCATATTGCAGGGCATGCGTTCGACATATCTGTCAATTTGTCATTCACTACTTATTAGTAACAAATGGCAGTGTTGCGCCAATGTCGTAGTTAGTGCGTCATTTTTATTTGTAGTGATTGCGCGTTGAAGATTCAGTAACTCGTGGTTGTTTAAAGTTGCCTTTATTTGATTATAATTAGGTATTTGCTACTTGCCAATTATTTTTAGTAGGAAAATAAATTTTCCTTTATCATCTTTAATACTTCTATGATTTCAAACTATCCTACAGTTGGGTCGTACAACCATCTATTCCTCAACGCTAATCAAGTAGGTACCTATGGTTTAGTAAACTTCTCTCGTGTTGTTTTGTTTTTCTGAGGCAAGTGAAAAATAACTCTGTTTTTCAATCAGTATTCATTCTTCAATTGCTATTCTTCTGTTCTACGGTAGATATATCTTACATATTTTTACAATAAAATGCTTACTTTGCTACTTTGCTAATAGTTCTTCAGTCTGTATTTATCACAGAACAAAACAGAGAATTATTTTATGTTTATTTATTAAAATCAAATAAAATCCTCCTAAAGTGGTTTCGATTAGAGTTAATTTCGTGTAGCTGTGTGTATTTTGAACTGTGGTATTAAAGTATTTTGCGCAATGGCTCGATATTCGTTAAGTAGGTTAGTGTGATGTATAGTGGTTATACAGACTTCCGCGGACAAAATAGCGTACGGGAATGATAACATTAAAATTCTTGCACTGTTGTGATTGGCTTACGTGGCATCGTTTAAGATTCTTTAAAGAAAGTCCACGCGTGAACGATTAAGCACTCCATATAAAAATAACGCATTTTTGTCGTAGAGTTTTAGCGTAATATAATAGTTTTGGAGTACCTTATTAAATCGAGCTACCAAGCACTTTTGGAAAGAAGTTCGTTCGCGGCTTGCGGCAGGAGTGAAATGGCAGAAATCGTGTACTAACTATGGCGGAAGGGTGAAGTAACATAAGTTAGGAAATGCTTTTTATAAACATAGAAAAAAAGTGGCTGTGACATACGGACGGACAGACAGACAGAGAGACAGACAGACAGACAGACATGACGAATCTATAAGGGTTCCGTTTTTTGTCATTTGGCTACGGAACCCTAAAAATTACATTTTATTACCATTTCTTTAATCAATGTCATATATTATCAAGGATTTAAATTGAAGTATAGGGATGACATTTACTTGTTTGTGCTGTGCATTGTTGATTGTTGTACATTTATGAGAAGTTTGCAAAGAATCAGTAATTTCATTTTTAAGTTTCAAGTTAGACCTAAAAATGTGTGTTGTTTTGAAATATTAATACGTACATAGACAACAATGGCAATATTTACTATGTGCATAATATATTGAGAGCTGAGACTTTATTAATGTTATAAAAACAGCCATAAAATTTTAAATATGAAATGAAATTATTTTATGAAATGACAAAGTTTAGATCGCTATTATGAATTCTACGAAAGCCCAAGAATAGATGGAATAGAGTTGCGCGTCGCGATTTAAATTTTGAATTTTATATTTACGGCCGGAGCACGAATCGCAGCCTGTATTCGTGGATTCTTTCAAAGTAGACGTAAAGTTAAGATCGGGATCGGATGCATTGTTTATAGCGATCGTTCGTCCATAAAATGGGTCGCGTCCGTTCGAGCAATGGCAATACATTAAAATAGATATGTCGTCGTCCAACCGTTAAATTTGACATATTGCGAAATGTGCACTCGGGCATTTTAAGAAATTGAGTTATGTTACTTCCTTAGAGAACGGGGACTTATTGTGTTTTTTAATATAAAATTTATATATTTCATGAATAATAGTAAAGTTATTGGTATTTCTTTGAATTTTAAATCTGAACGTACATCTGTGTGTACAAACTATATCGTATGATATCTTTTTTTATTAGGGTTATTTGACAAAAAATATATGTAATGTAGCGTAATATACTAATATAACAATAATAACGCTTCACACTCATAGCCCCACACTAGGATTCCCTGAGGACCTCCAGATCGCGACAGAAATTCAATCTCATCATTCAAATTTCCGCCTCGCTGTGAATCTAACCCAGGACCCTTGGTGGTATGGTAACCATTGGGCCACACGGGTCGTCGGGTATTATATTTATGTACCCACCTTAATAAGGTTGAGGTAAAATCTGAAGAAACCTAAGTTGCATCTTGTGATTTTCATTTTATTAGTTACTACAGAATTTAATCTAACCATCTGAGTTTTAAAATAATCCCCTCTTTCTTATTAAGTCTGTTAATGTTTTAATTAACTAATATCTACTAACGCAGTGTTTTCCCTCGTGTAATGAAAAATTCGACCATTATGATAGTATCATTTGCGGAAAATGTTATTTAACAGAACGTTTATATCTTTTAATTAACAAAAACAAAACTAAAATGTTTTTGGGCGATATATTGAAAGAATAGGAATTCACTTGATTTTATACTAGAGTCTTCAATATAAAGAAATTCATAACTCAACGTAGGCATGAATATGGAATACAATACATAGGTATATTACAGCGTCAGGAAACCTATGTCGTCTAGAAATTTGAGATATACGCTTTCTCCGTTGTCATTCAGGTTTTTCCAGTGGGCTCGGATCTCGTCAGTTGAACTTAGTTCTGGAATACATTGCTTACATAAAGCTAATGTTACTGACTACCGGTCTTCTGTAGAATGTTTTACCTTCTCCTTAAGGTAGGTAATGTTAAAAAACATTGCCTACGCGATTTTTGTAATACATCTACTAATTACCCACTAATACTTGTCTATGAAAAGCAGTAGTATGTACATAAAGTTAAATAGATCTAAATTGGCTGTTTAGGTAAGTTGCGAATTGCATTATAAACGTTTACTCGATCCTCGCCTCTACTATTTTACGTTTTTCTCATCTCATACCTCCTTTTCACTACATCCTCTCCTGTAATCAAATGGAGGTTTTTTAATCCGCCACATGAAACCCTTTTAAAACCAATCCGTTTCTAGTGCGGTGCATTGTTATGTACAATCGTTTCTTGTGGCGCTACTCGTCAGATGTAGGTGACCCGGTTCCTGTAAACAGATGTGGATTTTTATGTACCTAAGTGACTTGGTGCTGGTGGTCATTGACATCATCAGTAATGATTTGCATGTTTTAATCTCGTGGATCCTTTGATTAATATGGAAATTCTGTACTTTAAATAGTCAAGTATGTATGTTTTTAAGATTCCCTTTAGGAACTTTACTCTGAGAGCTACCTACGTATTGCATTTTCTTCACACTAAACAAATTTTGCATTAAAATTAAACAGTATAGCTTGCCTGAATTTTGGTCTCGTCGACAAATATATTTCTATAGCTGATACTCTGATAGGTATATAAAACTTGGCTGCTTTTGGTTGGATTGTAGCACAGTATAGGAATCTATATTTATACTGTGATTGTAGGTAGGGTTACCATTTTTGTAATGATAAATTTAAGGATTTCAGGAATACATTAGTTTTCGTTTTGTACAACTTTGGACTTTTGAAGATTTAGTTGGCTGTTCTTGAAAATGTTCTGAATTTTGTTTAATTTCTAAATAAAAAAATCACAGAACATCTAATAATTAGTTAGAAAGGGCATAGCGCGTAACTTATACGAGAACCACTGTCGCCGTTATGATCGCCTCCATTTGCTTACTACTACGAAAATGAACAAATACGCACGAGAGTCGTTATGTGTGCGTGAGAGGCGTGACACTGTACCTAAGGATTGACTGACGTAAACTTTTATCGGTATTTATTTTCGTAAGGTCGATAGATGTGTAAAATAAAGGTTTACCTTAAATCCATAAAAAATATCATATTTATTGGAAAAAATATAGGATATTGGAAACTCGCTACGTATGTCAGATTCAGATTCATTTGTTCTTCATCATACTTATTTTATTATAATAATATATGTAATATTTATCTTCAAGGCAAGAGTGAATAGGCTTTTGCTAATTTAGTTCGTTTTACCACCCATGACTACATCGCCACTTACCATCAGGTGGGATTGAGGTCAAGCATTAACTTTTAAGATATAAAAAATTGGATTAAAAAAAATTAAAAACATAAAAGAAATAGGATGTAAAATACGTCAATGTTCTTTCAAACTATATTTCAATGCATAAAATATTAAATTTATCTGGCCACATGTACATTATTTAAGAAAGTTGTTTTTATTATAACTTCGAAAGAATCTATCGAATATCGATGTCATCTTTTACTACGCCCAATGCTAGAGCTACTACTACGTAATACATTACGCGTTCTCATTGATGTGTTAAAAATGACGAGCGCATGAAGCCCGCAATGTATATTTTTTGGGCAAATAATCATTTGTAGGACATTTTTAAAGATTTAAACTAAAATATCCTAGTTTTTTACTTATCGATGAAAAGAAACGCTTCCTTTGTTTATTTTGAGCATTTCGCTTCTTGCACGGCAAGTAATTACCGCAAATGTAGGCATTTTTATGTAATTTAGTCGCAGTATTTTGCAGTACTTTTCTCCGTTGGAGTTCGCGAGTCACTAAACAACGCGATCGCGTGTTTTTGAGGATCCTGCACGTTTGCTCATAATCTTGGCGCGCCTGCCACGCCCACAACTCCTTTCTAACTAATTATTAGGTGTACTGTGAAAAAAATGTTTTGGACAACATCCTTGAAATTAAGAAATGGTAACCCTGTTCGGAAATGACCTTTTAGATGTTTTTCATTTTATACAACATTCGAAATCATTCAAGCTTAAGTTGAAAAATTCAAAATCATGTAAAAGAAATGGCGAAAGAATTGGATCGGTCAATCACACTCTGCCAAAAATATAACGATCTTATGTGGAATGATCTAGTAAATCCTAATTTGTTTATTGTTTCTGATCCAAACTTGATTTACGATCGATCGTAAATCGTAAACCATTTTATGCATTAAAATAAAAGCATTGTGTATATTTTTTAACGATTTTATCATTATGACGATATCGTATGTTATGTCGTTCGTCTTTTATACGCCTTGTACGGAAAAACAAAGCGGTCAGAAGATAGTAAGTGGACATTGCCACTAAAGGAAATTAGTGTTACCAGGGATCAAAATACATATAATTCATAGTTGTATGAAATGGTTCTTGAATTGGTGGAAATCGCACACTATGATGAAATTAGTTTAAGGAAAAAACGAGGTCTTTAAAAAAATATTGAGAAATCAAATGCATAATAGGAAATAATTTCTGTGAAAATGTTTCTTTTTGAATATCTGTTTGCTGGTACAAAATAAATAATACCAAGAATATACTAAACTTTCTCTGTATAGAAACCTCTTTATATAAATAAATATTGAAGTCGAGTTTATAAATATTTTAGTGAATACGAACACGCGTTCGTATTCACTACTTTTATAACATTTTCTTAAAAGCAATGTTCGTTATTCAAATTTAAAATTAGAACAAAATTCAAAGGCAGTGTAAGCTTTTACGTATAAAGTTTCACGGAGTAATTAAGCTGTCATTATTATTTCAATACATCAGGTCTTTAAAATTATAAAAATTTTAAGCTCATTTAAACGTGAAGCCATAATCAAAAATAATTATATCAATCATGTAAAATTTTGTCAGTATTAAAGCGCAATTAGTGCCGATTTAAACGTTTCGCTGTTTACATTTTTCATTAAATATATCTGAAAATATGATCACTGCATTCAATATTCCAATTTCACTGACCGCCGTACGAATTAATTACCGTTTATTATCGCATATTTGCCTGCTAAATGAGCATTACAAAATAGAGAAAATAACGTCGAAATGTTTATATTAACTCATGGTTTGATCGGTGCTGACATTCATTGGATTAATTTAATGCCATCAAAAACATAACTTGTAAAAAAACCCAAGTCTCGCAACTCAGTTCTTCTACCGTAAAAACTTGTGAGATCCATGTAATACCAAGTCGGTTAATTTATTCAGTTCCTACTTAAAGTTCCTTCTGTCTTAAGTTATTACGTAATTAGCTAACCTAACAAGTAACAACATCTTATAGTGACCATATCAATATTGAAAATCTTTTATGTTTTAAATAAATAGATCGACTTGACCATCGCATGAAAACACAATGTATCTCACAAGTAATATCTACCTACATATTATATTTGTTTAGTGCGATTGCCAAGTCAATCTATTTATTTAAAACATAAAAGATTTTCAATATTGATATGGTCACTATAAGATGTTGTTACTTGTTAGGTTAGCTAATTACGTAATAACTTAAGACAGAAGGAACCTTAAGTAGGAACTGAATAAATTAACCGACTTGGTATTACATGGATCTCACAAGTTTTTACGGTAGAAGAACTGAGTTGCGAGACTTGGGTTTTTTTACAAGTTATGTTTTTGATGGCATCTCATTTCTTTTTGTAGATAGTCCTACTTTTTTTCCTTTTACAAGTTATCTTTGAACATAATTATATCTAGGTACCTATCTACACCTATTATTCCATTATATCTAGGTACCTATCTACACATATATACATGTACACTGATTCATTCACTGCAAATGTAACTTTGTTATACAGGTACAGTGATTCATTAACTGCAAATGTAACTTTGTAATCCTATACCTTTATATAGGATTACAAAGTTATTTATGCAGTTGATATATCTAGAAAACTGGAGCGAAATTGCAAAATATTTTAGTTTTTCCTTGATCTATACACTAAACACTAATTGTGTTCCAAATTTGAAGCTTTTATGTCTGCTAGAAGTGCCTTAGAGTTTTGATGATCGGTCAGTCAGTCAGTGAGTGACGAAATTAAGCAACTTTGACTAGTTATAATTCTAAAACTACTGAATCAAATTGAATGAAATTTGAAATATAGCGTGTTTATACCATGACTGCTTGGTAGCTGAAAATTCAGACTTCTAGCTTTATCCACAAGGAAGTTATAGGGGGTCGAAAATGGCCTGAATTGCTTCGAGAAAAGGATGGTACGGCCGTGCCGCTTTTTTGCTCGACTTGGCGGGGGCACTGCCGTGCCCCCAGATGTGATTGAAATGGGTAGGAATGGTAGGTTTTCATTATGTTTAGTTTTTAAGTTTTGTGTATTTAAAAGCTTTTGGATACCTATAGGATTACCTTAAAAAGATTGTTTGACCTTAGAAATATTATAAATTATCGATTTTATATTAAGGTACAGTAATGTTGCATAATATGTTATTGTTTATTACGACTAATCAATGATCTTAAATTAAAATAGAACATAGCAACAAGTCACCTTTCAGACAAAAAAACTAGATCAAAATCGGTTCTGAATCCGTTTGGGAGCTACGATGCCACAGATAGACATACAGATCGACAGATACACAGACACGTCCAACTTATAACACCCCCTCTTTTTTGATCTGCCTGTAGCTGTTATTGTTGATACCTTTGTAGTACATTAATGTTATTTAACGTTTACGACAATACATGACCATTAAAGATAAAAGTAAACTTTATAAAATAGCGTGCCATAAAGCATACAGGTACGTGTTTTGTTGGTCAGTTTAATAAAGTGGAAAACATCGAGGGCCGTTCGGACGATATCAATAATGCAGCGCGATGCGCTACCAGCTGCGAATGTTCAATGCTTTCAACATGCTCTTAGGGACATTAGGAAATATCATTGGATCTAACTCCACTATCAGACACATACATTGAACACACACACACATACGCCATGAATAAAATCGGTGCATTGTGTATAACATATAATCAAGCCTGCATCAGTTCAATAGCTGGCATTAACATTAAACTCTTCCATAAATAGAGGATATCTATATTAGCTAGAATAATACCTGGTAGGTAATAATAGTTAAGTAATAAATGACCTTACCATTAGAGCATGTACCTCATTCCGTCGTACCTCGGTACTCTTTATTAATTAACTTTGCGATAATGTGACATGAGCTAAAGGTGCGCGACTGCGAATGATCTCACTATTCGAATAATCTACGACTACTAATGTACGTATTCGACTTGAATATTAGTAATATACTAACGTTCGTATTCGAATGACGACTAGTCGACTGCTAAATTAGTAACTAATCTAATAGCCGCTCTAAGAGTCGAGTCGCTCGCGCATTCGACGCTGACGACTAGAGTCGAGGTCGACTGCTAAATTAGTAACTAATTTAATAGCAGTAATAATAGCCGCTCTAAGAGTCGAGTCGCTCACGCATTCGACGCTCACTCAGCAGTGTTGCCAACTTGGGGGTTTTCCACCTAAATTTGGGGGTAAGTTAGATGAATATGGGTATCTTTAGGGGCATTATTTTTTAGGAGCATACACTAGAGGTACAATTTTTTGACGCATGTTTCAATAGTTACCTTTTTTAGAGGAATTTTCTAGGGTGAAATTTTAATGCCGGGTTTTGTTACGTATTTAGAAGATCATTGATTGGGTTGATGAATTAATTCAATTTATCCTGGTGAGCTTCTTTTTCCTTTTACTTACTTAAATAAATTACTGCTTAGACATAGTGTTAGGGGGAAAGAGGGGAATTTCGAGATGACGCTGGGGGGGGGATGCTTAGTCGAGGTTGGCAACACTGTCACGTAGTCAGTTTGGAATGAATATCATTATTATTATGTATGATCGTTCACTAGACATGGCTCAGTACGCGTTTTCGTAATACCATAACTATTTATTGTTATTGTCGCCGATAAAGTGTTTTAAAACTATTTATTTTAAAAACTATTTATTGAAATGTTTACTCGGTATATCAGTTTTACTGTATCATCAGTATAATCTTATTCTCGCTAATGTCGGTATACGGAATAACTGATTAAATGAATCCTTAATAGTGAACTTTATTGCAATAGGAATAAAGGCGATATACTGTTCAGTTGCATTTAAAATAAATATATTATTCCTAACTCGCAATACCTCGTATTTACGAATAAATGGTTTCTCTCAATAAATAGTTATTGAGGCACCTGATACCAATAAATAGTTACTTAAACTGTTTATCGTTTATACCGCCCATGTCTATCGTTCACCACTCCGCCGCCGTGCGGTAGTAGTCGCTTCCTTCAAGTTCATTCAATGGAATTTTTGGGCAAATTGATTTAAGACCTTATGTGATTACCAATATGGTCTAAAGTCAATTTGCCCAAAAACTCGACTTATTGCACTCTTCGTTAGGACGGCCGAGTTCGCCGTTCGCTAGCCGCTAACAAAGTTCCGAGTCGAATGAAAGGTTACTATTAGTACTCTGTGTCGACTCAAGTCAAATTAGTTACTAATTTTTATAGATTATTCGAATGAGTCGAATGATTTACTAAGTCGAATAATTCGACTGGAATCATTCAGAGTCGCGCATCGCTAACATGAGCAAAGGTTTTTATGCGCGAATAACCTTGTTATTTTCTAGTGTCGGCGTATCGTCTATGCAAATGTGACGTGACGGAGGAGTCTCGAGAGGGATGCAAAAAATGATGTATAGTGCTCATATTTAGATTGGTATATCAACCCATCTCAGACGACATCTTGTTATGAAGTCAATTTATGAAGCGTTAAAGCATTTAATTACATTAGAGTTTGTTACGCTACACGCTTAATAAGTTTTGTTATCCTTTAGTTTATCGATATTTATAGCAGTATAGGTGTTTGGTTCTTCATTATTATGTTTAAGAATAAGGATGAATATGATGATAAAACTGTAGAAAGTGTAGAATTCATTTAGTTGTTTGTTTTGTTGCATAATTAACAGTTATAATCTGTACGTGTTATTAACAATTCTTAAACTTGTATGCGTATTATTCTTGATCGGGCCAGGATTTTTTAAATATGTTGAATTCCTAAAAAAAATAATTTCCCATCCGGATCACTAACTGTTCTGAAAGATGTTTGAAACCAAATCAAACTTAGCCTTTGTACTTCATACAACGAGACAGGTTTTGGGACAATTATTACAAAGTTGTTTGTGTCTGAGAATGCGTAACTATTTACTGTTTAATCAAAGCTGCACTAGGTATTATTTTGTTCTTTTATAGTATGTACTATTATAATTAACTATCGACTACTATCTAGGTCGTTTGAGGTCACTGGCACCTCAACACTCGATTCATCTTTTCAGACAGGAATGTTGATTAGTTTCTTTTTTGGCGAAGCGAAGATGAATAATCCTAACGAAGAATTAAGAACTTTTCCTCACCTCTTCTGCTAATACTTATTTTTCTACTATAGCAACAAATTACTAGGCGAATTCAGGTTTCGATTATTGCATAGACATTTTTCTATACTTAGGTATGTACTATGTACAAAGTGTGTTTTGTTAAACGACAACATCCAGTAAATACCGACAATAGCGACATGCTTTAGAAAATTCCATAACGGACTTTTTTTAAAAACATCTTAGATCTCCATAATGTCGTTAATGATGCCCAAAATCTAGTAGGTACATATTACTTTTTGGCCAGCCCGTAATTTGGTCAGTTAAAAATTGAGCTTATTTTAATACCATTAGCTACTCGTAATACCATATAGTGATGTATCAAAGTGTTTATTTTATTTCAAAGTTGTGGCTTACATTAATTACTATTACTAAGATAGAAACATGTTACGTAATATTATTAGCTTATTTTCCAAGCAGACTTACCCAGTGTAATGTTCAGTGCACCCACCGCATACAAAGCATTCACATGCAGATTGAACTCGAGAACTTCAAAGCGTCTGGATCACAGTCTGTCTAAACTTTGAAACGTCTAGACTGTGAAATGTTTTCACTGATAGTGTAATTGTAATATAATAAAAACTAGAAAATGAGAACATTGTTTAAACATCTTCTTAATATATATAAATTACGTGTCACGTTGTTTGTCCACGATGGACTCCTAAACTACTGAACCGATTTTAATCAAATTTGCACACCGTGTGCTGTTTGATCCAACTTGAAAGATAGGATAGCTTACATCTCAAAATAAAAATATTATTTTCACAGAACGAAGTCTGTCCAGGCAGCTAGTAGAAATATATAAAGAAAGAAGTGGCTAGTGGCTACCTTCTTTCGTTCGTTTGTTCGCACTTCGTCGGATTCTCAAAAGGTCGGATTCTCATTTTGTCGGATTCAGTACAGTCAGTAACATAGATATAATTCTTTCAAAAATATTATGGGTCTTCTAAGGCCATTTTTTGAATTAGGGGTCCGTTTGCGAAATATTTGGCTTTAAAGTGCTAATTTTGGTTAGAGTCAAGTGTCCCCACTCCATGCTGGCTAACATAGCGCATGGCCTGACACGCACATGCCCGGTTTTTTAAAACTGCCTTCGTCTTTTAAATACATAATATATTGATTATAAGCATTAAATCTTCCACCGTGGTTGTCTTCCCTCAGGTCTACCACAGCCTGTTTGTTTAATTTCTTTGTAGAATAACATCGATATTGACATCGAACGAAATTTAACTTATTTGTTCATCATATACAAGCAAGAGAGCACTTTCCTAGTTCCACGTAGTCTTAAAAATATAATACAATCCGACAGGACACATAACATAATAATATGAACACGTGTAGTAAGTAGGTACACCTATCTACGTATCTTATCGTATATGAGCTTCGTAATTTTCCGGTGGCTTCTAGAAGTCTTTTCTAGCTATCGAGATACGTCTGGGCGAGTCGACTGAAATACGAAATCAATATTTCTTAGTTTCTTCCCATCCTATTGAAAATTTTGTACATCGGTCGCAATATTTTTAAAGCCATATAGACAAAATCGAGAACTTTCTCATTTCTACAGGGACAAATTACATCTAGATATTTATTTACTTCATAAAATCTGTGTCTCGTTAGGAAAAATCTACTGAAAGTCGATTATTATTAATACTTGTTTTACTAATTTAGCAAATCCTTGACGAGCAATGAAATGTAATTTTGTTGAGAGCACTTTGTAGACTTCGCCAATGATGAATTTTCATGGAACGATTGAAGGTATTAATTTAAAAACTAAATTAATGTTATAATGAAGACGATCTGAATAAAAATGGTAAATGGAAAATGAAGCTTTCGTTTGATGTAGTTTTCACAGGTTTCTGATGACGTCATAACCCCATTACCTTCACGGTTGGATTGTTGACCTTTGACCCATTCGTAGTTTGTTTGTGGTTTAATGATAATGACACTGTTGACTTAGTAATCAACAATAGGTAATGTTACCAATACATTAGTGGTTAGAATTCCGTACTTAAGGTTCCGTACGCTAAGGGTAAAAACGGGACCCTATTACTAAGACTCCACCGTTTGTCTGTCTGTCACCAGGCTGTATCTCATGAATCGTGCTAGCTGGACAGTTGAAAATTTCACAGATGATGTATGTATTTCTGTTGCCGCTGTAACAACAAATAGGTACTAAAAACACAAAAAAAAAATATTTAAGTGGGGCTTCCATATAACAAACGTGATTTTTTGCCAATTTTGGTGGTGCGTGGCGCCCATGTCAGTGTACCTATATTATCATCAGTTTAAAATCTAGTAACGTTCGTTCTCTTGCTCATTTAAAATGAACAAGTCATATTTTTGACCACGAAGGTTGGTAGCTTGATGAAAACATTAGATTCAGGCTTTGTAGCGTTTAGATCTTAAAGAGATCTAATACGTTTTATATTAAAAACATTATTAGCTTGTGAATTTGCCACTTCATAACGCTTTTGGTGGGATACATAATATATTCAGGTAACTATTTCAGGTACTTGTAACCTACATACAAACAAAGAATGTGTGATTTCCTGGCCGTGTTCTTACTTAAACTACCAAAAAAACATTGCATCTTCTATGGTGAATTGTTAGGATGACGTCAGCTAGTGCACACTATGAAGGCAAGCCGTTTCATAGAGCACGCCATGAGGTATGTCGGTGACGTCACTCCCATCACGATGGCCTTCACGGCCGGTCGTTGACCTCGTGCACCGTTAGTAATGCAAATACCCCTATCTAATGGCCGCTGTGATTTGTTTATGGTAATTTTGTGATAATAAATTAAATTGATGTAAGTTGATTTTGCCAACTCTGTTTCAATTAAATAAGAGCTATGGTTATCTCCTGTGTTTTCATTAAGATAAAAGTTTATGATCAATTTATTTAATGTTGATATTATTTCATAATATAATTAAACTTGAGTTTCCAACGCCATTTAGGTATTGTCAAGCATTCGCATATAGCCTGTTATATGTTGTAGGTACCTAATAAATAAATTAATTAATATTTAAAAGTAAGCTTTTCAAATTTTGTGTTTGTGTTGTTGGCCACTGAGGAGTTCTCTTGCCTGCCAATCGCCAACCCAGCCCACCATTCTTTTATTTTACTTTCTATAAGAAATTTTTTGTAAAAAATTTAACAGATAAGTTGCTTTTTAAGACTTTTTATCTTATTGTTATTTTTCTATTGTTTCAGGTATGTATAGCTGTGTCTACTAAGATTGAGCGTGTGAGAAAACTTTTGGACAATATTTTTATTGGGCTCAAAAGGAAGGATTTTAGAAAGTCAACTTTAAATAGACCTAGTAAAAAAAAAATTAAAATGTGTGCAATTCACACGTGTTAGAAGTGAAACCTACAAAAATTTTGTTTTCAAGATAATGAGACGAATGTAAAATCTCGGGAAGATGATCCACTCCACTCCACTCCACTCCACTCCACTCCACTCCACTCCACTCCACTCCACTCCACTCAACTCAAGTCGGTCTCCACTCATTTCTAGTCTCCACTGGACAGTTTCGTTTCATAAAATTTCAAGTCACCCCCGTACTAAAGAAGTTTTCACTTCAAAAAGTTCTACTTTCATAGATCGTTAATATTGTAAGTTAAAAAATAATTCGCTGTATTACAAACCTATGTAAATCGTAAGGATTGTAATACTATCTTAATATATATAAATTAAGTGTCACGTTGTTTGTCCGCGATGGACTCCTAAACTACTGAACCGATTTTAATCAAATTTGCACACCGTGTGCAGTTTGATCCAACTTGAAAGATAGGATAGTTTACATCTCAAGTTATAGTTGCAATATTATTTTATTGCAAATTTTTTGACAGAACGAAGTCTGTCCGGGCAGCTAGTATTATTATAAGTGATTCGGCTTAAGGTTGGCGACGTCCTTATGTGGAAGTGCAAGGTGCATGTGCAGGTGACATGAGGTGACCATCGATCATTCTTGTACAGTCGGCCGCAGAAGTAGCTTAACATTATAGTACTTTGTAATAGTAACTGTTTCGACGGTTTCCTAGCAACATCTATGACAAATTCAAGAAATGTAATGTGACAACGTGACAAGGTACAAAAATGTTAAGCTACTTCTGCGGCCGACTGTACCATAGGATCGTCTGGTAACAATCCAGCTATTAACATAATACAAAGAGACGCGTCAACGTTGAGATTATCATTCGTCATTCACAATATCCATGCATCCATCAAGTCATACTTCATTTGATTTATTATTTACCTACTTCATAATTCTTATGTGCATAATGAATAATAATAATCTATCCAATCAAATAGTTTTGGTATCTTAAGGTATACATATTTACGAGTATTTTAAATCTTTTCCATCACAAATCTTATTATTGGTCTAGACGAGAACGACAATGTTTACTTGAAAATCACAAATTGAAATCGTAAACTTTGATCTTGATAAACCTTTGATTGAATACGAATGGAAGATAAAATCTTTTTAAATAATTGCTTTACTTTGGCCCTGAAACGGAGATAAATGTAATGATCAAAAGCTTCACCATTAAATTTTGCTCTTTTTTATTGACTTCAAAAAAGGAGGATATTAGACCCTTATTAGCGACAATAGCTAAGCTGGCTAGAAATATTTGTTTAAAAAATCCAATGATACAGTTTAGTCTTAAAATTGTAATCATATAAAAATTTGAAAAATTTATTTCGAATTTTTTTGCCCGTATGTGCACGGTCGCGCGACGTCCGGCCTTCGGTGCTTCGGGTAAAAAGTTACTAATAAAATACGATAGCTTTTCACAGTTCCCCGATGCATTTTAAACGATTCACCGTTTTAACGTGACTATATCGGGGAATTCGAGGAATAAGACCAATATAACACGGAATTTCGAATTCAGTAATTGCCTCACAAATTAATTAATGATTGCAAAATTGCTGCTGACTTCGTGAGCAGTTTTTTTTGTTTGTAGATTACATGGGTGGGTACTCATGACATTTCTTTAGTGTTATCTGAAGTTTGATATATTATAAAATGTCACTGTATTATTGTGTAAGCATTTTAAAATTGACCTTTTGACATTAAACTTCAATAAAAAAAAAATCTCAGACCATGCTGCCCTATTAGTTCAATCGATATTAAAAATCACAACTGCTGATATACGGATTCCCAGGTTCAATGCCAGACCAGATTATTAGTATTTTTTTTAATCGGGGTCTTAGTTCCTTTTAAAATATTAATTGTTTCTGTCTACGAGTATTTCAAACAGTCGTAAATCTTAGCTTGCGAATCTGTCACAGCGCTCACAGCCCACAAGCATGAGATAATTTTGTAGCGAAATAGTAAGATTTTATAGCGAATAAGATATTCCACAATCTTCTAAACCCTATCCTTGAGCCGGATGTGTCTATATTGGTACGAAGGGTATTGAAACCATAGCAGGTTCCTCACCGACTCGAGCGTGCTCTCATTCGAAATGGCTGTTCAAGTAATTGCATTGCTCTCCCGGTCAAATACATTTCTGATGTAAATGGACCGTATTTACGACAAGTGCACGGTGTAGTATGCCCGCATGGCACGCATGCATAATTTGCTATGTGGTGTCGTGTGCTACGGATGTTTATGACAGATTTTTTATCTTGATTGACGATGTCATAATCTAGATTCTTGTAAAATGTATGTGATATTTTAATTTGTTCGCAAGAAGTATCTTGTGATGTAATGTATAAAGTACACTCGATTTAGATTTTATTAAGTTTTGCATATTCTTATCCAATAAATAGCGGAATAGATTTCACAAACCTGTGAGAATGGTTACTTACAATACTTTTATGGTTCGCAGCTTTCCTCGTCATGCTTCGTTTAATAAGCTTTTAAGCAAGATTATTTTTCATACGCACGTAACTTTCTGCATGCTTGTCTCGATCTCATACCTACCCTTTGTGCGGGAGCCTTATGTTTCAGTCTTATGGTTTGGCCTTTTGGTATAGCTTTACATGGCTGTCTCTGTAATATGTCAGAAAATATAGATTTTGAGTAACTAGACTACAGCCGCCTCAAACGGAACCTAGATAAGTTATTAAAAGACAACGTAACTAGGCTGAACTAGCGACTTACTTTCTACAATATAACTATGATTGATTGACACGAACAATTGACAATCATAATTAGCTAATATGTAACGTTTGTTCGAACTGTGAAACGGATGTAGTGGCGTGTTGGCCATTAAAAATAATAGATCAATGAAATGAAAATTCCATTAGTATTCGAGAGGTAATTTAAATGAGACTGATTACGCAGCTTTTAGTTTGAATATTTCACGACAATTTCATCGATCAATGAACAGAAACCCGTCCAACTCTATCATGGAAATTTGGCCACAATTAAGCATTTTAAAAATATTTATAAAACCTGTTTTCAAACTTCTAGTGACTTATTCCAGAGATTAAGGATAGACAGAATGGGGAACGGTCGTTAGTCACCTCGCATAATCTAAAACTAAAATTTCAAATATCGTATATTCAATACTAGCTATTACCCGCGGCTTCGCCCGCGTGTTCAAAGGGAAGTAACAATGAGTTGTTTAACATGCATGCCTCTTTCCTAGATATCATAACATATAATTAATAATTATTATTATTAATTATTATTATTAATTATTATGTTATGATATCTAGGAAAGAGTCATGCATGTTAAACAACTCATTGTTACTTCCCTTTGAACACGCGGGCGAAGCCGTGGGTAATAGCTAGTACTTTATATTTACAGTTGGAAGGTCGAGGAGGGTCATAGGTTTTACAGTTGGTTCCTCTTAGTATCTTTTAAATTTTGGATCTGTCACTTATTTATGAATTATTATTAGTATGTTGTTATAACTAGGAATAAATCATGCATGTTAAAAAACTCATTGTTACTTCCCTTTGAACACGCGGGCGAAGCCGCGGGTAATAGCTAGTTTATAATATTAAGTATGGAAGTTTGGAAGTATGGATAGTATGGATGGATATGGAAGTATAGAAGTATGGACAAATACGCATCATAATGGATCTTTCCATGGGAATGAGTTGTTTTACTGCGGTAAAAAGTAGCCTACGTTACTCTCCAGCCTCCTACCCATCTCCACACAAAAAATCTTACCATAACATCGCTCCGTTACGACGTGAATCACGGACAAACAAACAAACAAACACACTTTCGCATTTATAATATTAGTATGGATAATACAATTATCTACTTAAAGATACAGTATAGAATACTAACATTCTACATTGAATGGAACTTTTTACGTCAGATCACGCAAATGGTCACGATGGTAGACATTGGGTCTTGGTCATTAACCTGATCGTTGGACGTCTACTAATAGGAGTGATTGGACATCAGTTTCAACGTACGTATTAAAGCATCTACCTGAGATGGTTCTCATTAAAACTAGCTTACGAAGACTGATGGTAAATGTGATGTGTAAGGAAATGAGTTACCTAAGGCGCCCAGTACTTAAATAAGTAGGTACTCGAATTAAGTAAGGATATAGGAATGTAGGTAATATCCTACGTATAACGCGTCTGACTAAGGGTAGTCAGGCTTTAATGAATTACCACATGCTTAGACAAGTGTCTATGTTAGTACTTGCATTTTACAGGATTCATTATGATTACGATAGGTGAATGAATTACTAGTCTCCTCCCGTGGCTTTACCTGCGGAAGTGTGGTTTCACGGATATCACAAACATTAAATCGTCCCAATCATCCTACGATTCCTATGGCAGCATATAAGCGGGAATAAGTCGCCTGTTGTTAGCGATCCTGTCTGCGAAGCGAAGAGTTCCGGGTTCGATTCCCGGCCGGGGGAGATATTTATGTGACAGATAAATATGTGTACTCGGGTCATGGGTGTGATTGTGATGTGTGTCATCCATGCCACCCGCGACACAGGTAAAAACCTACTGCGGGGGTGAGTGTATAAGCGTTTATTATTTATTGAATCTACCCCTACATCTCTACTTCTTGTCCTGGACTTTGACTGTGTGCCAAGTTTTATCTTATTCCGTACTGTACCCACAAATTTTAGCGCATAATGAAAAGACAAACATCCAAACATATACGCAAACTTTTATTAATAATATAATAGGATTATTATGTGCATAACGTTGTAATAAGACCAGAAAAAATTTATTCAAAAATCATAGACAGACACTTCAATTTCATTAATTTGCATAAATTAAAAAAGCGGCCAAGTGCGAGTCGGACTCGCCTATGAAGGGTTCCGTAGCAGCAAGTAACATAATACATATAAAAGTTCTTGTAGTTCGTTGTAACTTTGATCAATGTTTTTTGCGGTTTACGATTTATGACGTATTAAAAAAAACTACTTACTAGATCTCATTCAAACCAATTTTCGTTTTAAGTTTGCTTAGTAATGTACATCATATATTTTTGTCAGTTTTATCATTCCCTTATTTTAGAAGTTACGGGGGGGGGGGGGGGGGGGGACACATTTTACCACTTTGGAAGTGTCTCTCGCGCAATCTATTCAGTTTAGAAAAAAATGATATTAGAAACCTCAATATCATTTTTGAAGACCTATCCATACATACCCCACACGTATGGGTTTGATGAAAAAAACATTTTTGAGTTTCAGTTCTATGTATGGGGAACCCCCAAAATTTATTGTTTTTTTATATTTTTGTGTGAAAATCTTAATGCGGTTCACAGAATACATCTACTTACCAAGTTTCAATGTTATAGCTCTTATAGTTTCGGAAAAAAGTGGCTGTGACATACGGACGGACAGACAGACAGACATGACGAATCCATAAGGGTTCCGTTTTTTGCCATTAGGCTACGGAACCCTAAAAATCATAATTAATTCGGTATTAATAAAATTACTTGGGGTTGTTCCCGTGCGCCGTCTCATTACAATTTCACTCGACATTTAGTTCAAATCAAATTGGATGTAATTCAAAAGCTGGCAACACGAATATCAAAGACGTGACAGCTATTTACATCCATTACAGGGTGTATTGTTTGCCACAAGAGTACCTACCTATTCAAAATTTCTCGCGACACGAGATAGGTCTTGAATTTCAATTAATAACTTCAAGAATTATACAACATTTAAATCACAATGTACTATTTCGCTTCCAGCGAAGATACATAATATATTGTATTTGTGCTACAAATCTTGGTATTTATTTATTTAGAGACAAGCTTATTAATTCAGGAATAAAATAAAAATGCAACGATTTAGGCCCGAATCTATAATGTCTATCTATAAAATGATTTATTAGGGTTCCCGAATGAAATAGTTAAACTGTAAAACATTTTAAATACTACATAACATTATCATTAATAGTAGACCACTGTAATTAATACCCGTATCTGAGAGATGAAAACATTAAGCTTGAGAGACTGAGTAGAAAATAAGAAGTCTATGTAAGTATAAAAGTTATACCGACGCCGCGACGTTTCATAATAACTTTTTTATCAAAGCTGACGTAAGGCTGTAACGAAGACGAAGAAGATTATAATAATTTCTGGAGCAGGAAGTCGTCGATCGTGTTTGCATCGATAATTCGATAGTGGCGATACTGGGGGATTTCATTAGAGAGGGCGGAAATATGAATGATTCATCCGTTATCGGTCGATCTCCGATACCGTGTTTCATTAGCGGACTGTAGATATACCTACGCCTCCTTTATCCCTAGTGCAAAGGATTTATTGACTATTGATAGTCTGAATCGAAAATGCAAACACTTAATATTCGATCTGAGTTCGAGGTTTGTTCATGTGAACAGAAATACATAGATGATGGTGACCACTTGCCCTCAGGTGGTAGTAGGTACCACAGTCTGTTGCTCGTTTTACGGCACTTTCAAAAAAATATTACATAGGTTTGGATGTTTTTTAATATTAATTTATTATTATCATTTTTTCCGACGATTTTTTTTATATTATCTTCGTAAAACTGATGAAATATGGAAACATCTCAATAAAATATGATCCTACACTTAAAATATATAAACGAAATAAACATAAAAAAACTAAGCTATTTATAAATACTGTTTATACTTCACAAAGAACATTTTGTGTTGCATTCTGTACCATTAACTAAATTAATAAAATAAAAATAATTAGCTTACAGAAAGTTGTACATAATCCTTAAGGCAACACAACCTCTTAATTACAGTTGGGGTCAGGTTTCTACTCTTAATTAAAACTTAACACTTGACGTAACCCATATTTACATTTAATTTCCGTCTTTATTATGCCTTCAGTACTCGGAAACCAAGCTTAAAGCAAAAACTGATTGAATGTAGAGTTTCCTTCAGTTTATGTTATAAAATAACATACCTATTACTTATTTTGCAAGAAACTACAAGTAGGAAAATTATAAATACGTCAACAATACGAAGCAAACTACTTATATTATGTATGTATTTTTTAGTATTAAATGTTTATTTATAGTAAAGAGTGTAATATTTCACTCTTTGTCAGTTTTATCTCTTAATATCTTATCTTTCAGGATGTGTTAAAAGATTGTAAAGGAGATTGATAAAAAGATAATGTTATTGAAGATATACCTATAGTAACCTGTATGTAACCTGTACAAAATGTCTGTTTAATAAAAAAATTATAATAATCCAGTCTACATCAATGTCCACTGTTTCGTGTCAAAACGGAACCGGAAATTGGGTTGGCCACTAACCCTTCAGTCCACCAATGCGCACTGAAGCTGCGTGGTGGAGTAATTATGCTCTAGGCATCCTCAAGGTTCAGTAGTAAGCTGTTAGGGGGTTAAAGCCACTATAAATTTGAAATTATCTAACATACTAATGATCACAATCCATTTCACTATAAAGTCAAGATCTTGTGAGTGGACAAATATCTTACTCCAGTAATAAGCGAGGAATATAAATGAAAAATGATTCTTGATCCTTAATTTGATACCCATAATTGCATTATTCAATAAATTTTTTTTTTTTGATCCTTCAAAAAATGACATCTCACAGCCGCCGTATTTGATTTCTTAATTTTCCTTATCTAACAATAAGAACACTTGGGTTATCAAGACGAATTTAACGATATCTTAATTATGCATGTAAATCCATTCAGCGGTTTGGAAGATACGAACGAGGTAATAATGTGCGTGCATACGTAAAGGTTGATGTATGACGTATGTACATGTATGTATGTACATACAAGTTGATACTAATGTGCGTGCATACTTACAACTTATATGTATGCACGCACATTAGTATCTTGTATGCTACAAGATACGCGCGAAAAAATATAACCCTTCCTGGCAGTCGGGTAAAACATTTAGCTATGGGGTTGTCATAATACCCAGCTAGTTTTCTCACTTATTAAATATGAAGCATTTGTAAATGCATTCGTTTCGATCGAAGCTGCAGTAAAGTAATTGAGGTACAGTGACAAAAGGAAAACTTTCAAATGGTTTAGTTAGACCTCACGATCTGCAGTGGCCTTGACACTAGCTCGAAAACTACAGCCTTGGCGTCATTGCATTTTCTATTCTGTTCGCTTATTATGAATATGAAACCGCCACCAGTTTCAGTTGAAATTCACTTTTCAGCCATTTCTAACTTAAAGTAGAATGGAAAACAAGTGGTTGACCTTTGTTTCTAAAACTACCCGCTATTTTAGGATTCTTTGTAGAGAACGATAAAATTGTTATCAAAGATATACTTGTTAAACGGGTATAACTTCGTTTCTTATCTGTAAAACGTTTGTTGACTTAACAAATGAAAGTTAGTTCTGTAATGGGCTTCGAGTTCTATAATTTTCTTCGGTAAGGGTTAGTGAGAGAATTATGTTGATTTCTTTCAAAAATTTTCCAAGATAAACGGGAACAGGTTAACTGTAGAAAAACTAAGTAGGTACACGCTTTGTTAAGTGCTGTTAGGTGGCGGCTGGTGGATTATAAATATAAAAGTGGTGATGCACTTTACCAGCGTAGATATTTTCATAAATTAAATCTATACGTCGATTATTTTCCGCAGCGAAATATCAAATATCTACCTCTTTTTAACCGACTTCAAAAAAAGGAGGAGGTTCTCAATTCGACTGTATTTTTTATTTTTGTTACCTCAGAACTTTGGACTGGGCGAACCGATTTTGATGATTCTTTTTTTAATCGAAAGCTGGTGGCTGTCATGTGGTCCCACATAAATTTTATTGAGATGTGATAATGGCATCCATTAGAAAACCACATAAGTCGTTTTGTGTTAAGATGTACGCGACAAATTGACGAATAACTCAATATCACGCCAACCGATTTCGATGATTCTTTTTTTAATCGAAAGCAGGTGCTTATCATGTCATATAGTCCCACATAAATTTGAACGAGATCTGACAAGTAGTTTTTGAGAATTTGAAGTCGGTTATTTTTTGTTAGTAAAATTTAGATTATTTACATTACATATAAATATCATTGGTAAATACCCGATGAACAGATGAGCTATCAGCTACTCAATTGACTTTGGACTCTTTCACCCATGGACATCAGTAACATCACAGGCTGCCAGGCATTATTATATTAGGCTGCCAAGAGGAAATTGTGGTCTTGCGCTCTAGGAAAGGGCCTAGAAATCAAATTCCTACTAGCTCTTCATTATTGTAAATTAAACACATAAAAACATATACTGATACTAATTTGCTTATCTAGATATGTAGCTAATTAATTTAAGATTTAAAGATTTATTATAAACAATTCTATAAATGATAATGTTCGTGGACAGCGGCTATAGTTTTTACTGTGTTGCCATTGTTTACGCCACTGTTTACGTTTTATATCAGCTAATTACTATTCGTTAATTCTCTCTGTTAAAGTCGTAAACAATTTTGTTGTTCGTTCTTTTTTGCGTAATGCTTCTTATTCGATCACCTTGGATACCAATTCGGTGTTCGATTTCTTTTTTGTCTGCCCAGATAATGGGGAAACCATAATATTTAATAGAATTTTTTGTAAGCGTTATTTTCAATATTTACGAAAACAAAAACGGTTATTATAGCAAAATAATTTCTTAAAGTTATTATTTGGCTTCTTTGTAATTTTATGTTAAGTTTTGATACATTTCTGACCCCTTTTTAGGGTTCCACATCCAAAGGGTAAAAACTAAGACTCCACTGTCCGTCTGTCTGTCTCCAGGCTGTATCTCATGAACCGTGATAGCTAGACAGTAGAAATTTTCATAGATGATCTATTTTTGTTGCCACTATAACAACAGATAGGTACTCAAAACAGAATAAAATAAATATTTAAGTAGGGCTTCCATACAACAAACGTGACATTTTTGCCGTCTTTTTGCTCGATATTAATAACGGCAACAAGTAGACGCTTGAAATATTCAATATTGTATAGAGTCCGACTCGCAGGTTTTTTATATACTACTGGGCTATAGGCCTAGTCCTGGTGAGATGTCTATGTCTGTGATCATCGATGATTAAGCTGGTTGATACAGAGTAAAATGCCTTTGTAAGTAGTTTCCTAGGGTGCACCTGCACCACACCACGAGCAGGAGAAGTTGGCTGGCTTGGACTAGACACACGTCTTTATAACCCTAATTTATCGTTAATATTCTATATTTGGATACCTTTGTTATTATGTATGTAGATGTATAACAATACCGGATGAGCATCGCCGTGCCAAACAATTGCTTTCGTAGGATTTCTATACACAATCAGATAACGGTATTCATACAAAATCCATGTCAGTCATATGACATATCGTCACGTACGTAGTTACAATGCCACCGCGTCGTTTGATATGTAACATCGCTCTAGAGGTGCGAGTTGTTTAGGACAACTTGATCTTTTCACGACTTCAAGAGGCTTCAAGCATTGTTTCATATTGCTCATTGCCCGTCTTCTCTTCACTACTCTACTCTTCAGTCCTGCATCGAACGCTGACGGAGGCGCACGTCCCTTGTCTCGCGACCGACGCGACATCGCGACACCCTTATTTAGAACGAATATTTTTAATTCTATATCGTGTCGTTGACACACAAAGTGGTCTCGAAGTGCACAAAGGAAGTTTAAAAAAGTTGTTTGAAAAGCAATCGAACGTTGTATGCGTCGATGTGGATGTAGTGTTTCCAGTAATGAGGTGAGTGAAGTTTGTTTATGTTTACGTCCATCAGCTGCGAGATGTTGGGGGGTTAAGATCTACGCTTGATAGCATTAACGGGTTATGGTTATGATCTTTTTTCATGAGCGCGTTTTTAATTTGTGTTTAAGAGGTTCGAGGTTCTATATTATGAAAGTTATAGTGTTTGGAAAGAATACAGAAATAGATTAACATTTTATGTTTACTGGATTTTATCCCCGTGTTTAAAGTATGGTTTCCTTCTTTATGGTTTATGGAGTATTATAAAAAGATGTTGGATTATATTAATCTATTTTTATTGTTATTTATGTGGTTGATTTCTTAATAACATTATTCATCAACAGGTACAAATATGAACACGAAATATTAGACAAGGAAAACATTAACTCTTAATTAGTATCAGATGTCAGATGAAACGGAGATACGATAAGATGGTTTGTTATGATGTAATTATAATAAAAAATATAGATCCTACCTTCTTAGATGGACATTTAAATAACAACGAAAATTTTTCTTTCATTGGAAGTATCAAGATTTGAATTTGGAAGCTTTAGACCATCATAATTTTAAATTTAGAAAATCTCCAACAGTTTTATTTGTAACATTAAACATAGCTAAGAACACTCTCGATTTCACCTTAAACGATCCACATATACACATATACACAGAGATGTCAAACTTATAACAGCCCTCTTTTTGTGTCAGGGGTTAAAAAACAATATAATTATTATATGTGATGTATTTACCTAATTTTTTGCCAAAATATTTAACATATGAAAATTATATACCTACTTAAATTATAAATATTAAAAAAATACTTTTTTAATATTTATTTACTATTGCAATTATGGAAATTAATAGGTGCCTAGGTACAGTCATCTGCAGAGAAAAGTAACCCATCTGTTTACTACGCAACAGGCAACGGAAACGTTGCTGTTCGTATATTTATGATGGGTAACTTTTCTCTGCAGGTGACTGTACATGCTCTTACGTGTTTGAATGTGTAAGTAAATAATAAAGACAGCTGTTCAAAGTGATAATGATAATGAAATATAAGTTCAATTCAATTGTTCGCAAGTAATAAAATTAATTGTTACAAAGTTTTTGTTGCCTAGCGTGACGTTGGTGGCGGTGTAGTTTTTGTCAGGTCTACTTACTTATAAAATTTTAGTTACGTATAAATATATTTTGGTCAATAATCTATTTTATTCATTTTGGTGATTGGGCTTTTAGCCCATAAAATACATAATATATGTTTATAGTATAGTGTCCTTGTCTTTGAGTATTATCCATGGCACCCAAGACACAGGGAATCCTCGTATGTGGCTATGAGTCTGTAGCGTTATTTATAGTTTGCCCATGGTTACCCAAAAAAATATGTTAAAATAACAAAGAAACGCTTATTTAGTCATCGCTCTGGCTGGCTGGAAAACACAAATAAAATATTACAACGATTCATGAGCCGAAAATATTCATTTATTTGTGACATAAATGTCTGTCCCGGCAGGGAATCAAACCCAGGACCACTCGCTTCGCAGGCAGGATCGCTGTCAATTAGACGAAGAGGTCGTCAAAGTTATATACAAGTTAACTATTCATGTGTCATGATTTTATTTATTTCAATCAGAATTTTACAAAATATTTCGGTAATTAATATTTAATTTAATGTAATCCAATGCCAAGTAATATCAACCGGAAATAAAGTTAAATACATTTTTTCAAAATTACAACGGATGTACGATATTTAAAAATTAGAGCGGAAGGAAGTGAGACTTGCATATTACTTGACAGTGGAGGGATAAGATTATATAAAAAGCCTTTGCAACAGTAGTGTGGTCGATTGTTGAATTTAGTGTCGAACGGTTCGGATATAGTGAATTGGTGTAATTTGTGTAATAACAGTGCAATAAAAGTGTTTAAAAAGTATATAGTGTTTCACTACTACGACGACGACGACGGAGTTTCTTTAAATATCAGAAGTGCCGATCCGCGTTCCACAATGTCGGAAACTGGTGGTAAGTACGTTTAAAATATAATAATTCGTAAATTACCTTTAATACACTGTTTCTTTTAGCCTCAATTAATTTGGTACGAATTACGAAGTGCAGTTTAAATAAATCAGGAATAAATGACAGGCACGTGCTCAATTGAACCACGTGTTATGTTTAAGTAACTTACGAAACGTGTACCCGAATTTGCAAGAGGTGTTTCTACCTATTTGTAATTTGCAATAAAATAAATATTAAGCATTTGAATTAGGTAAATTAAGAGCCATGTAGGTGTGCTCGTGTGAATGGTAAGATATGAGACATGTAGGTGTGCTCATGCGAGTAGTAAAATAAGAGCCATGTAGGTGTGCTCGTGTGAATAGTAAGATATGAGCCATGTAGGTGTGCTCCTGTGAATTACATTACGAGCCATGTAGGTGTGCTCCTGTGAATTACATTACGAGCCATGTAGGTGTGCTCCTGTGAATTACATTACGAGCCATGTATGTGTGCTCCTGTGAATTACATTACGAGCCATGTAGGTGTGCTCCTGTGAATTATATTACAAGCCATGTAGGTGTGCTTAAGTAAGTTGTAGGTGTGAGTTGCATAGCTCAAGTACATCAATGTGCTATATTGTTATGGATTATTTTTCTTATTTTATTTTTTATTTTTGAAGAGTCGCTTATATATCAGTGAATAGTATAACATCTTCCAACGTTACCCAATGGTAATAAATGAGGACTAATTTAGTGTGAAACCTAATGTCACCTAACAGATGAAATATTCCAAGTATTTAGAGATTTTTATTTATAAATTTTTTCTTTCAATTAAATAAATAATAATTAAAGGGAAAATAAAACATGAATTACTTTATTTACAAATATTTACAAAACAATTGAACAATTACTGATTTTTAAGTATTGTCAATTACAGTGGATGATGCAACAGGGAGATCTCGGCGTCGCAGACGACGTAGGCGATCGTCTTCATCAGAGTCCGGTGATGAGAGGCCGTCGCGGCGATCGCGACGGAGTGCAGATCAAGACCGAGCCACTGCAGAGTATCTCCTGAAGATGATAGCTTCGCTTCAAGGATCAAGTAAGACTAATCATTCAACTAATGTAGTACCGGAATTCGATCCTGATAGTAAGTCTCAGGATGTTGATCGTTGGCTGAGGAAGGTTAACGAATGTGCTGTCATCTATAGTTGGGATGAACAGCAAACTGTGCATTTCGCGTTGCAAAAGTTATGTGGGTTGGCGAAAAAGTGGTATGAAGCTCTTCCATCACTCAACTATTCATGGCCTGAATGGCAAGTTAAATTAAGAAAAGCTTTCCCTAACGAAGAAAATTATGGCAAGTTATTGGAAGAAATGTTGAACAGGAAATCACAAACTGATGAAAGTTTAAGAGACTATTTTTACGATAAGCTTTCATTGTTAAGCAGGTGTGATATTCAGGGCACAAAAGCAGTTGACTGTATAATACATGGAATATCTGATCATTCGATTAAAAACGGTGCTCAAGCCCTTAAGTGCAAGGAACCTGAAGACTTGTTAAATTATTTAGCTTCACAACAGACTAAAGTTCAGACTTATTCGAATAATTCTTACAAAAGAAAATACGAGCAACGCAGTAATTTACATAACAATAAGAATGCAAATTTGAATTTTACTAATAGTAAAAGTAACCTCACTTGTTTTAACTGTCAAGATAAGGGCCATTCATATTACAATTGTCCTAAGCCAATAGTTAAGTGTGCTAAGTGTGGACGGATAGGTCATAATTACGACGACTGCAGTAGAAAACCATTGAATTCTTTTACTAACAAAAATTCAACGGACGATAATAAGAAGGTTCTTAAAATTTGTTATTCTAAAAACGACGCAGCACTTTCTACACTGAATAATCCTCAATATATCCGTAGTGACCAAAATATGTCTACCTCTATCAACCCTCTAAATACCAACAATAAATTTCACAAAACGATATATTTAAACGACAACGTGTTGGAGTCGTATGTAGATTTTGGAAGTGATTGTAGTTTAATTCGATTATTTGATGCCGAAAATTTAGGTCTACAGAAAATTTCAGAAGATTTGCCTACTATCAAGGGATTCGGAAATGCAAGTGTCCTCCCATTATTTAGATCTAAAGTTAATATAAAAATAGACGAAATTGAGGCAGAGATAGACATATTTGCGGTGAGCGATGAACTTTTACAGACGCCGGTGCTATTGGGTCAGAATTTAACTGAGTTGCCTAACCTTACCGTTATTAAAAATAATGAGCGTTTATATTTTTACTCGAGTCCCTGTCACGGCTTAAGTAGGGGTAACTCAAATTTAAGTTTATTCGTAAAGAAGGAAACCACTATTGATCAGGGAGGTCTGATAGATGTTTATTGTAACGATAAATTCTCTGGGGTAATTTACATAGATAGTAGCATAAGAACAACTCCAGCGCAGGAATATCATCTCCATCGCGGTCGTTACATGTTAGATAATGGTGAAGGGTCGATTTTTGTAACAGCTCTAACCAAAATGCCAATTACTTTTAAACCTGATACGTTAATAGCTAGAGTCCACCCTGTGGTAGAATCTGTACTCAATATAAATTTAAATGAAAGTCAAACTAAAGCATTTGAATCGACCGATATCAAAGTAGGACCTAATATAGACAATACTGTTAAAAATAAACTTTACGAACTCTTGCATAAGTATCGTTCATGTTTTGCTTCCAGTCTGAATGAGCTGGGGTGCACCAAAGACACAGAAATGACAATAGAGTTGACTGACAAAATACCTGTAGTATACCGCCCTTACAGATTGTCCTATCATGAACGTGAACAAGTTAGACTGATTATTGACGACTTAATGAAAAATAATATAATACAGGAGTCTGAATCAAATTACGCCAGCCCTGTTTTGTTAGTAAAAAAGAAAACAGGTGATGTAAGGTTGTGTATAGATTATAGGGCGTTAAATAATAAAACTATAAAAGATAAATACCCACTTCCTTTGATTGATGATCAGGTGACAAACTTAAGCGGTAATAAATTTTTCTGCACATTGGATTTGGCTTCTGGGTATTATCAGATACCGGTGAAAGAAGAATGTCGTCACCTGACTGCGTTCGTCACTCCTGACGGCCACTATGAGTTTAGGCGAATGCCGTTTGGATTGGCGAACGCACCGGCCGTTTTCCAACGAATGATAAATAAGTTATTGGGTACTAAAAGGTTCACATCAGCACTTGCTTATATGGACGACATTCTTATTCCATCGGCTACCATAGAAGACGGATTTACGAAGCTAGAAGATATATTAGAGTTACTCAAGACGGCTGGCCTCACTTTAAAATTATCTAAGTGTAGCTTTTTTGATACTAAGATTGAATACTTAGGTTATGAAATATCTTGGGAGGGTATACAACCTGGGGAGAGAAAAATCGAAGCTGTTAAGAATTTTCCCATACCTAAAAATACACATGAAGTAAGACAGTTTTTGGGCTTAGCAAGCTACTTTCGCAAGTTTGTTCGGGGTTTTGGCGAAATCGCCAGACCTTTGACTAGGTTATTGAAGAAGGAAGTATCATGGCAATGGACCGAATCTGAAGCACAGTCGTTCCATACACTAAAAAGTAATTTAATTGAACGTCCTATTCTAGCGTTATATGATCCAGATCTAGTTACCGAATTGCACACGGATGCCAGCTCTATTGGTCTGGGTGGAATTCTACTTCAGTGGCAAAAAGATCCAAAATCCCTTAAACCGGTAGCATATTTTAGCAGACAAACCACAGCTGATGAGCGCCATTTACATTCGTACGAATTAGAGACGTTAGCCGTCGTATGTTCGTTAAAAAAGTTTCGCGCCTATCTACTTGGTCTAAACTTTACAGTCTTTACAGATTGCAGTGCCCTACGAACCACACTAACTAAGCGAGATCTAATACCACGCATCGCGAGATGGTGGCTTCAGATTAGTGAGTTCAATTTTAAAATAGAATATCGTCCTGGCCACAAAATGTCACACGTAGATGCGCTGAGTAGGAATCCATCCACGTCTAATGAATCGGAAGTATTTAACTGTTCAAAAATTACCTCTGAAAATTGGTTGCTTACTCTTCAAATGGCAGACCCGGAACTAAAACGTATATCTAGAATTTTAAAACCTGACTGTGAAGACGAAGTCCTTGAGATCAAAAAGAATTATGTTGTCAAAAATCATGTATTATATCGAAAAATTAACGGTGAATTGCGCTTGGTAGTACCGAAGAATGCTAGGTGGCAGATTTGCAAATCCAATCATGATGATATGGGACACTTTGGATTTGCAAAGACTTTCGAACGCATCGAAGCCCGGTATTGGTTTCCTAAATTAAGAAGATTTGTACGGAAATATGTAGCTGCGTGTATTGACTGCGCTTATAATAAGGATAATGCATCTAAAACGCGTGTAGGGCTTCTACATCCCATTGAGAAAATAGCAATTCCATTCCATACGCTACATCTTGACCATTTGGGTCCATTTATAAAAAGTAAATCTAGTCAAAGCTACGTATTAACCATTGTCGATGGATTTACCAAATATCTTTTTGCACGACCAGTTAGGGATACTAAAACCAAGAACGTCATAAGAACCTTACAAAGTTTATTCTATGATTTTTGTGTGCCTTCTAGAATAATAACGGATCGAGGTACTGCATTTACTTCTGCACAGTTTAAAAACTTTTGTAATGACCATGGGATAAAACATGTGCTTAACGCAGTTGCTTGCCCCAGAGCAAATGGACAAGCAGAGAGGTTCAATCAAACAATTTTATCTGCTCTATCAACTCAGAACTTTAATAATGATGAACGTGACTGGGACAAGCAATTGGGTAAGGTACAGTGGGGTATAAATAATACTGTTAATGCTACAACAAAGAAATCTGCAGCAGAATTACTATTTGGTTTTAAATTAAACAATATATGTGATAACAAATTGCTTGAAAACGCGTTCGAGAATAATACAGACCTCACGTTACCAGACGTTGCTGAAACTAGACGTGAAGCAGCTGAAAATACAAAAATCTGTCAGGCTAAACAAAAAGAACTTTACGATCGCGATAGACAGCCAGCTAAACAATATTCAGAAGGTGATTTAATTAAAATCACGAAGACTAATTTCAGCAACGATGGTAAAAGTAAAAAGCTGTTACCTAAATTTATTGGCCCCTATAGAATTTCGAAGTGTTTAGGAAACGATCGATATCAGATATGTAATGTGCCTGGTTTCAATACTAAGAATTATAACAGTGTTATTTCATCAGATAGAATCCGCCCATGGATACATTTAAATTCTTTAGATGTTAATAATGATTCAAACTCGGAATCATCTTCTTCAGATGACGAAAAATCAACCGCTTAGCACCTTTAACTAAGTCATTTTATTTTACTTATAATTTATTACTTTACAATTTTTTTTTTATCAAAATTTCTTTATTTATCACTTTTTATTATTCAATCATGTCTATGTAAATGAACTAATAATTTAAAATTGTTTTTTTTTGTGTTAAATCGAATTGCGAGTGTCATGATTTTAATTGATTTATTTTATTTTTACATGAATTATTATTGTTTATTAATTTTATTGTGTATACTTTTAATCGCAATTGTTGTAATTTTAGTGATTTTAAGATTAATTACGACTGTTTTTGTATGTTCCGAATCACGAATGTTATCATAAACATTTTATTTATTTTATTTTAATTGTTTAGTTTACGAAAAGTTTTCGAATCATAAATAATTATATTATTTTTTTATTTCGTGCTCCGGAGCTAGCACGTTATCAGATGGCCGAGTGTCATGATTTTATTTATTTCAATCAGAATTTTACAAAATATTTCGGTAATTAATATTTAATTTAATGTAATCCAATGCCAAGTAATATCAACCGGAAATAAAGTTAAATACATTTTTTCAAAATTACAACGGATGTACGATATTTAAAAATTAGAGCGGAAGGAAGTGAGACTTGCATATTACTTGACAGTGGAGGGATAAGATTATATAAAAAGCCTTTGCAACAGTAGTGTGGTCGATTGTTGAATTTAGTGTCGAACGGTTCGGATATAGTGAATTGGTGTAATTTGTGTAATAACAGTGCAATAAAAGTGTTTAAAAAGTATATAGTGTTTCACTACTACGACGACGACGACGGAGTTTCTTTAAACATGTAATAACTTTATTTTATTAGCAGCATAATTCGCTTAGAACATTTTAACGCATCAAGGTGAAGCCCGCGATATGCAGTTATGCATAAAACCATTTCTCAACATGATTGTATAAGGCATAGGTCTTTATACTGTTATATGGGTATAGCCGTATAGCTATTTATAATACTATACCTATAGTTACTTGTCTCATTATAGATGTAATTAGTATGTTTCGAATTATTTTAACCGACTTCAAAAAAGGAGGAGGTATTAAATTCGACTGTAAAAAAAGCAAAGCAACAACCCATAATTGTCCCACTGCTGGGCTTGGGGTCTCCTCTCAGAATGTGAGGGCTAGGCCATAGTCTACCACGCTGGCCAACTGCGGATTGGTAGACTTCACACATCTTCGAGAACTTTTATGGAGAACTCTCCGGTGTGCAGGTTTTCTCACGATGTTTTCCTTCACCGAACGAATTCGACTGTATTTTGTTTATATTTGTTCAGAACTTTCGACTGGGTGAACCAATTTTGATGATTCTTTTTTAATCGAAAGCTGGTGCTTGTCATGTGGTCCCACTTAATTTGAGCGAGATATGACTAGTAGTTTTTGACTTATTCCTAATTTTGAAATTGGTTATTTTTTGTCAAGAATCATTAACCATCATACACTCTTTATTCTAGATTCTAGACTTCTAAGCATCTTCTAAGATAAGACATGTCAAACAACTAAGAATCGTTAATAAACTTTTCTTCTTAAATGTTTGCCCTATCTGTCAATTGAACCCAGCTCTTTCCTGTCTTTCAAGGAAAAAGTATAAAATGATTGGTAGGTAAATGAAAATTGACAAGTAGTTTGCAAAATATATATTTTATTTCATAAATACGTTTCTACTGATGACTGGGTTATATGGCGCGTGTTTGTATTCCTTTTACGGTTCGATAGCTTGAATATTAAGCTAAGTAAGTATCTTCAACGAAGAATTCATTTCAGCCCTCAAAAGTAACAACAGATCTGTAAGGATGTAATCTTATCTTTGAATGAACTTTGTTGTAATCCAAGAGGAAAACTCATAGCTTACTCATTGATGTTCGGGTCTCCTTTCAGAATGTTCAGGATACTATGCGGTTTGGTGTTCCTTTGATACGTCAGGTAAATTTTCGTCCTTGAATGAATTGATTTCAAGTTTCGCTCGAAAGATTCGAACCCAAGTTTCTCAAAAGGATGATACAAAACTCAGCTTATGGGTACAAAAGGAAGCGATAGTAAGAATTATGGTAGGTATAGCGTTGTATTTCTGCATCTTGTACCATATTTTTTCTCTGAGGAAGCTAAGAAATAAGGAACCTTTTTCCTACTCTATAAACTGACCTGATGTCCTGAAACCATTGCAACTTGTATCCTTAGCTTTATAAACTGACCTAGAACCATATGATGTTGATGATGTTAGACCGCATCTGTCCCACAGCGATCCCACTTAGCTTAAAGCGTCGCGTCGTAACGAAGGTTCGACAGGTTTGATCGATGGCACGTCACACGCTATAAACCACCCATACATTATTATTGTGAAGCTAAAGTCTTCACTACACAAGTCATTAGGATGTATTGATAGAAAAGTAAAATGTGGAAACTCTCGCGTAGGTTTGCTACGGGAAAACTTTTGAGCTAAGATACCTCAGTTATATTTATTTTATTTATTTATTTATTTATTCTTTATGTAAGACCTATGAACAGGTTTTTACATGGGCGGACTTAATGCCTAGTGGCATTCTCTACCAGTCAACCCAGGGTGATGGCGAGAAATATGTGGCAGGTGGAAAGAATGAAAAATTCAAAATAGTGATCAATATACCTAAACAAGAACTAATATATTATTTAAATACAAGTTAATAATACATATAAATATATTATTAATGATATATATCAAATACCATAATATATATAGTAATATTATAATATATATATGTTATATATAACATAATATAATATTTATATACTTAAATATATATAATACATACACACAGATACACATTATGTCGGATGAAGAGTATCAATAAAACGATTAGATAATAATCTTATTTAGTGAGCCATTAATCCCCTTAACGAAATTTGAAATTACACTGAAGATTTCAGAAGATGTTCGCGAACCAATTTTTTGAAAACATTTTTGGAGGAAGCTTGTCTGATATTTACCGGCAGGGCGTTCCAGAGTAGTGTTGCCTGAAAAGTAAAGGAATCTTTATAGAAACAGGTGTTGTATGATGGAATATCCAATTTAAGTTTAAGATTTGCAGAAGATCTGGGTACTCTATCGTGGGTAGTGCAGCGGTAATGAAATTTCTCTTTTAGGTAGGAAGGAGAGGTGGGATCATATATTGTCGTTAATGTAACTTCATGGAATTATTTTTCCATTAACTGATTAGCTTTTATGCGTTCAACGCATAGTGGACAAACATACAAACATTTTTAAATATAAAAACTTGTCGTTAATCTGTAATAAAATTAGTTACAAATATTCCATTGAATTTGGAAATGGTACTTACATCTAATGGGATCTTATGGAAAGTGGACGTTTTGTGATAATGGTCCCATTTGCAAATGAAACGTTTTGCAACTAATTTGGATCAATAAAACGGGGGATAAGGAACCTTAATCGAAAAACTGGTTACATCTCATTTCATAATATTCCAAACATATTCTTCAAAATCATGGAGTACAAAAATGTTTTCCATAACTCTCGACCAAACTGTGATCTACTAATCACTTAACGAGTTCACGAAACGATTTCGTAACATATCTTTCTCGTATCTCTGTCGCATGTTTGCCAAATAAAATCTGATAAATGTTGAAGAGTATTAAACGAGATAGACTGGAGACACAGAAGATAAATAGATTTTGTCTCTAAAATTATTTCAAACATTCATTAGCAATTTTCATCTCTTACGCAATTTTCTTCCATTGATAGTGATTATGTAGTATAGATTATTTCCTTGTAATTATTACTTTCTCTTTCCGATAAACCTATTACAGTATTAGAAAATTATATACATAGAATCTCAGATTTAAGAAGAAAGGATAGAATACTTTACAAAATAGTAGTAGTATAGTAACAGTATAGTATTTACTATTTTGTTTTAATACATAAAAATCTGTCGGAACATAAAACCAGGTGCGTAGGTACCGCTGTATCAGCCGTATCAATTATACGGGGCTCCCAGCGTATAGGGGCCCCCACTAACACTCCCAAAAAAAAAACTCGCCAGCGGCCTACGACCGCTACAGTTGGCACTCCTTTTATATTTGACTTCTAACGTCGAGGGGGCCCCACAACAAATATTGATATGGGGCCTCCTTAGGGCTAGCTACGCCACTGCTTAAAACAATTTGCATTACGCTCTAGCCAGGGAATATAAAGTGACGGACGATAAAATTTCGCTGAAGGACAGTACGTTGTCACAATTTAAATGAAATTAAAAATCGAAAGTCACGTAACGGTGGCGTATCTTGTTTAATATATTTATTTTATAACACAGCTGTAGTTTTTCTGCGAAACATACATATCTGCCTTATGGTATGGGTTAGGTAAACAATTTTAATAATAACAATTGTGTATAAAAGCAAAACAACAACCCATTAATTGTCCTACTGCTGGGCTCGGAGTCTCCTCTCACAATGTGAGGGGTATTAGGCCATAGTCTACCACGCTGGCCAAGTGCGGATTGGTAGATTTCACACACCTTTGAGAACTTTATGGAGAACTCAATCATATTATAATTTGCAGGTTTCCTCACGATGTTTACCTTCACATAGCTTTTCTATAATCAGTATAGATTTATTATCAGGTAATTAATATATCTAGTATGGTTTCGTCAATATACTTAGGTACTTATTTAAAAACAAAAAAAAAATGTTTTAAAATAAAGGGCAACACGCAACATTCATATGAATTCGGACATTATTTACACCATATTTTTCCTCTAAGAATGCTGTCCTCCCTAAAAATTGTATTTTTATTAGTTAGCGTTGTTTACTATGTCCATTACTTGCTTTAATTAAAATGTCACGTGTGGATAATAATACTTTAATAACTGAGGCCGCTGTAGGTCAGTTAGTTGTGACCCAGTCCGGCCAGTGAGCACAGTCCAGGGTATATAATAATTGTATCGAAAATAAACATTTTTCTGGCAGAAATAATTGAGGACTGTCTCGATTAATATTGTCTATGTGATTATTAGATTAGATTTCAATACGGTGTATTATGTCGTGTACTCCGTAATAATAAGTGTTTCAAGGGACTATCGATTTATTTGTTACTCACAAAAATATTTGTACGCATGCTTTGCCTACGGATTTCATTATAATACGATGTAAGTAGATACGTTTATTTACCGTGGATTTCAAATTGATTAAACGCGCGTGACATCGCTGTAGCGTAGCAGCAATCACGTAAAACGGTAAATCCTTTGTATTTCGCTGTAAAAGATACGTACAATAAATATTTAAATACAGATGTTTTCAATTTTAAAGTTCAAACGACCTGTTTATGTTTTTGCAACGTTTAAATGCGATGTTAACACGTACACTGCTATACTCGAACGTTTTGTGTAAACAATCCGTTACTCGAACGTATGGAGATCTCACTCTTATGCCTTGTAAGAAATATTCACTGTTGATGTAACAGATTCTCCGTAATATTCTGTCAAAATATTAATATTTTTAACAAAACAAAGAAAATAAGGATGGAAAACAAATTCATATTTATACAACTCATAACTTTACAGCTAGAAAGAAGATTAGTTCTGACGACAGGCATTCTAACTATAAATGATAAATAATCATCTCATTAAAACCATCGCACTGTGTACAATGAACATAAAAAATAGATAAAATAAAAAAGGCTTTTATTTCATGTTCATCATTTTAACAAAATTAATAAATTTCAATTAAATTTTATTACACATATTAATTAAAAATATTTCAAATAGATTGAATAATTAATTAATAAAAAAACATTTTGTCCATTTATTCTCTTAAGTCGTAATTTAAAAAGTAAAATTTGTAAAATTTTTGATTTTTTACTAACTAGTATTAAATATTTCATAATAAGTATTCGTTATTTATGTCAGGTTATTATTATTTGTCATATTCAATTACAGGACCCCTACACACGGACCCCTCTCGGATGAAGGCCTCTTCTAAAGACTTCCATCTGTCTCTATCTTTCGCGCATGTCATCCAATTTCGTCCAGCTAGTTTTCTGATGTCATCCTCCCAGCGTGTGTATGGTCTACCAACACGTCTTTTATGTCGTAACCCTGTGAGTCCATCGGTCGTCTTTGAGCCGTGCAACATGGCCAGCCCATTTCAATTTAAGCTGACGTGCGTAACTCAGTGCATCTATTGCTTTGGTCTGTTGTCTTATTTTTGAGTGGCGGACTCTGTGGACCTTACTTCAAATGAACAGTGTTATAAATAAATCTCTCTCTGTAAAAAATATTTTAGAAGTCGATGGGGCCGGTATATTTTACTTTTTTACGCCTAAATATCGTTGGAATTATGAGTCACGATTTCACGAAACAATTCAATGTTTTGTGAATTTGTGAAACCAAAAATATACCGCGTCTAACACTCTTTGTGTTTGGTGTTCAAAGAAAAGAGCCAATGTTTTGTGTTGTTTGACATGCTTTAAACAATTACTTTCCAAAAGTACAACATTGTTTGTGGAAACGACAAAAGACTTATTACTCTTATTAGCTTCTTTTTTGTTATGGAAATCTTTTGCTCCATTTATTGTATAAGCATAAAGAAAATTACTTCATAAATATAAAATTAACCCACACATACTCATATCCTCGCAGAGAAATTCTCTGTGGCCCGAGCTTCACGGTGTAACCTAATTGAGAGATAACATACCTATTCAATTATTATAATTTATATAACTCTATTATTTAGTATCACTTATGGTGTTTGCATAGATTTCTAGAAACCACAACGCTTGATTGAATCACAATGCGAAAATTTTATAGTTCTGAGTTCTGACTAAATGGTGCGCTAATAAATATTATTCCTTTCTTTCATCCTTTGCTTTCTTTGGGGTTTTTACTGTCCCGTTTATGAGTTGTTATTACCGCCACGTGCAAACAGTGAGTGCTTCGTTCTAAAATATTCTTGGAATCATTTTCCGGACATGCAAGAGATTCTCTAACTTTAGCTAAGTTTTGAGAGAATTTAATTTTGGTGTTGTATTAGCATTGTTACTTTTGATTTTATTAACCGACTTCAAAAAAAGGAGGAGGTTCTCAATTCGACTGTATTTTTTTTTTTTTTATGTTTGTTACCTCAGAACTTTGGACTGGGCGAACCGATTTTGATGATTCTTTTTTTAATCGAAAGCTGGTGGCTGTCATGTGGTCCCATATAAATTTTATTGAGATCTGACAATGGAATCCATGATAAAACCACATAAGTCGTAAATTTGTGTTAAGATGTGCGCGACAAATTGACGAATAACTCAATATCACGCCAACCGATTTCGATGATTCTTTTTTTAATCGAAAGCAGGTGCTTGTCATGTGGTTCCACATAAATTTGAACGAGATCTGACTGACAAGTCGTTTTTGGGACTTTGAAGTCGGTTATTTTTTGTTAGTAAAATTTAGATTATTAGATACCGGTGTTTGTAGAATACTATTTATTTCAGAGCAACCTATACTCTGAAACAAGATCTGGTGCGGATCTACTAGATGCCTGAACGATTTTAACCTTGAAAAAAGTTGTGTCCAAAATATTTAAAAAAAACATCTTCATGAATGAGTCTTCTACTTAAGAATCAATTAGAAAATATCTTTCCGGACATTGAAAATAGGTACTACCTTTTTAACTTAATGAAAATTTGAAATTATTTTGCATGTACATAGTTAAAGGTGACCTTTCAGTCCGGCATTCTACATAAACCTTACAAACGATTAACGTTTTATCCTTCCATAACCTGTTATCTTCGGAGTCCAGCCAGTCCTGGATTATTAGTATTTTGCTTTAAAGAAGAGCTTACTCATGGTGACGATCGATTTAAAGTTTAAAATTAATATAATATTGTAGGTGTTAGCTAGATACTCTATTTATCTCAATAACCTACTCATAGCTCCAAACGACGCGACGGGGATTAAGTTTTGATGATTAAGAATTTATTATTACGTCAAGCAGATACTTTGAAATTATAGTCTAGGGTCCAACTACTCCACATTCTGACGATTATAGTGTGTGTAGAAGAAGAAGATTATGTAACATTGTTCAAAATTACATAAGCAAAGTAAATTGTTTATCTTAATATATATAAATTACGTGTCACGTTGTTTGTCCGCGACTACTAAACCGATTTTAATGAAATTTGCACACCGTGTGCAGTTTGACCAACTTGAAAGATAGGATAGCTTACATCTCAAAATAAAAAAAAACTTTTGACGGAACGAAGTCTGTCCGGGCAGCTAGTTTGTTAATATTTTATGAATGTCTGAAAATGAAGCACACATTGAACCTGTGGTTATATTGCTAAGAACCTTATTAACATGCAAATATTGATAGTATTACAATTCTGCTGTCGTATGCGGTACAGATTATCTTCTTATACACATATTAACCTCGCTAGCGATGTTTCCACGTTTGGCCGAGTGTCGTCGGCTTACAGAAAATTCATTGAATATATAATTTATGATGCGGTACAGTTCAATAATATTTACATTTCAATATTTGCCGACTGTCTCGATGGGATGTTGTAGTACATTAATATTTGCCATTTTATGTTTCTTACAATCTTATTTCAGTGTTTTCGTACGATTATAGTTTTATAGAGCAAGTTTCGTGTCTGTATGTGAGTCGTGTTTTTGGTATGTTTTAATTAAGATTATTGGTAGTGTAGTGTTTGTACTGCTATTATGGTTATAGCAGTAATCATGTTATCTCGAGAGCACGGGTAGTGGGGCAACACTGAGTCAGTCACGAGACAGCCGTAGACGCAGGCAGACGTGTTCCCCTACCACTGGTGACGTAACGAGCTAATGCAAGTCAACCATATCACTATATCCAAATATTACGGAGCACGTAAGTACAACAACTACTACAGGTAGTTTAGGTTTTGTCAGTGATTTTGATGTTCGAAGCATTGACTTTATTTAGAATTCAAGTAGGGATTTACCAAAACAAAAATAATTTCCAGTTAATAGTAATTTCTGATTTTATTAGATTAAAATAAGATGCTCTCAATAATAAATTATTTCAGACAATATGTACCCATAAGCGACTGAAGGCTTAGTAAGTCTGTAGTAACTTGAACGATGTTTGGACAAACAGATAAGCACAGGCTCCCTGCAGTCTTACATTATTTTCTCTCTCGGATAAATGTTGCAGGTGTCATGAACACACAAAGATAACACGTCACAACTGGATGCTACCCAGAGTGAGAATAAATTTTTCTGTTACCTCACCGCGAGCAACGTAACTTACGTTGTATTCTTAGGCTTTCTGTCTTTAGTTATAATTGGGTGGTCAAAATGAAATCTTTATATTCAAAATGCAACGTCGTTGTTGTAATACACTGCTGGATGGTGGATGTTGTCTTGAAATTTCTACATAAATATAAATATAGTACATAGTTTAGAACTTTAGAAATGAGAACGTACAATATACAATATATGGCACCAGAATGTAAACAAATTTTTAAACTTTATAAGAAATAAATTATTTTGTATTTCTAATTTCCATAGGTAGGTATATAAAATAGCATTAAAATTTAATATAAATAAGTTTTTACATACTATTTATTCGGAAATATTCAAAATAGTGGAGAATTTCATGCATTTTGGATTGACTTTGACATGTTTGCTATATTCTTTGCTATGGCGATTATCATAGCAACGGCTTTGAGCCACAGTGTAGCGTAACCGGATCCTACCGATTTAACTAGTAATAAATAAATATAATACAATTCGCACACGTTGCATTGCTCGCGGTCTTACAAAATCACAAATTGAAACGGGCATACCTTGCTTGATATATTGCACCGAGTAAAAATAACGGGCATGCCGAATGGGTACAATATGTTTTTGTTTTCTTTTCTACCGCCACTCAGCTGTGCTGCTTGTCGGAGATTTATCTGCCAATAAATGCCAGTGCTGTGGCCGTGCGGGTGCTTTGACGGCGGATGTCCTGAATTAAATTAATACATATGTTTTTTTGCTAACAAGGATTTGACGATTGATATTATCATTATATTGATATTTACTAGCTACTACGACATATAATAATTGTAGGTCAATCAAAAGGTAAGTAGAAATATACTTAATGCTTTGTTTCTTTGTGAACAGCATTCATATAAACGGTTCAAAGTGAACGCAGTTACTGCATTGAATGCATGGCCAAGCAGATATGGTGGATGAGACAAGATACCGTAGCCTTGAGCCTTGTGAGATAGATAACACACGTTGTGATAATGATAGGGATTTCTTTACAATGACTCAGTTACTCAGTATACTTACAATAACTCAAAGATATAATCCAGTTGTAAGTATCGTAGTAACTATAATAATGTGATACCTAAGTACTTGTACTTTGTGCAAAAATAAATAAACACTTATAAGCGCATATCTCCGCACTAAGATTTTGCCGCGAGTCCTCGCCAGAGGCACGAACTACACAAGTAACACATATTAATATGTAATCATGCCTGGAATCGAACCTGAGACCCCTCATTTCATAGGTTGAATTCCTACGAGGCTACGGGGACATTAAGTTCATAATTAAAATGCACTGGCAATGACCGTACGTAGTAGCACTATAGTAGCTTCTTACTCGTACAAAAACAATGTTCATCAGTAATAAAACAATTTTGTTCGTACGAAATCCCATAACTTTCGTTATTATGGAAGCTATACAGAAGTTCAGCTACTAATACATACGTTGATCGATCGATCGTAATATCGTTTGCAATATCAAACCGCGTTGAATGCCATTGGCTTTGATATGTGAAGTGAGAATGTGGTATCTTTGCCATTGTGGTTTCATAAACGTTTGTGAAAGAATTTTTAGCGTTAATAAAAACTACAATAGATCTTCTCTATTTTTTTTATTAACGCACTAATCTTTTTGTTAGTCGTTGCATTTTTTTTTTCATAAAAAAAAAAATAATGGTCAGAAGACAAAACTGACAAGAGAGAAGACAAAAATGTACAAAATGACACTGAAAAATAAAAATAAATGTATCGATTGTTAAATGAAAGTAAAACAATTTTAAATTGCCCAAAAATAAATTGCTGGCATCGTGAAATATTCTATTAGATCTAAGCCATTTTCACATGTTTTTCGGAAGCAAAATCCAATCACCCAATGGCGGCGGCTTTACTTTAAAAAGATTACGTTATCAGGTGGATTTAAAAGGCTGACATTATACTAATAAAAACATCCCAGAGATTTTGTTACACAAAATTACCTTTTGACAAATGACAAATACCTACTACATTCAATTATAGAAAGCCTGGATTATTTTATTTTAACTAAAATGCAATAAAAATTTGTTAATTTTATTCTGGAAATCCAAAGTTTGTTTTTTCTTTTAGAAATATCAATAAGATGATAATGCAACAATATTTTTAGGTTTATTTTCCAAAAGGGGTTAATTTTCCGATTGCGGCTAAGTTAATACGTATATCGGCAGCTCAGTGAATTCTAGTGTAGAATATAGTTTGTCTGTAGACGGCTATGTAACCAATCTACCGAGGGAAGGATTCCTGGTTGGTTTCCCGTCGGCAAACTTTGAGAAATCCACACTACAAGGAATGCTGGTTTGAGATAATATTATGATTTATGGGCGTATTAAATTTCATACAACAACGATACACAATTTATTTACATACAACATAGATACAAAATTAACTTAAATTCATTTCTCGATGAGGCTTGTTACCTCATGTTTTTACTCGACTGCCAACTGCCAAGAAGGGTTATGTTTTTCGCGCGTATCTTGTACCTATGTATGTATGAAATATTTTGTATTGCCTCATATCTTTCAAACCGCTAAACGGATTTATATAATAAAGATATCGTTTGATGCGTCTTGATAACCCAAGTGTTCTTAGAGAGTGAAATTTAAAAAGAAGAATAAAATTTGAAATATCAAAAAATAAAAATGAATAATACAATATGGGTACCAAACTAAAGAGCTCACCATAAGGATTTCAAAAAGGTATTTCATGACGGCTTTTTATTTTGGTATATCATAATGGACCGTCTCGAAGAATCTCGAAGATGAAGACTCAAATTCAAATTCAAATTCAAATTCAAAATCATTTATTCATGTAGGTATCATCGATACACTTATGCACGTCATTTTTTTAATTTACCAGCTTTTCGGAAAGGTGCTTTGTCATGGAGGAGAAGAAAAGCCGAAAGAAACTCCTCAGCACATCTTTTAAAAATAAAATACATTGGTATATTTTTTACAAAGAAGTATCACTAACCTGTACGGAACTGGTTGCAGATCTGGTCATTTCCATGCGTCTTTGTCATTTATGTATTCATCTACAGTATAGTAGCCTTTGCCTAAAAGTTGAGATTTTACATGTTTCTTAAATAATTCCACTGGCAAATCACGTATTAACTTTGGGATTTTATTATAGAACTGTACACCACGGCCCATAAAAGATCGCTTCACTTTAGAAAGACGGTAAGATGGCGTTACTAACTGGTGCATTTTTCTTGTTTGACGATTAGTGATATCAAAATTTTGTTTATACGCGCTTATATTATTCCGTATAAAAACCACGTTACTATAGATATATTGTGAGGCTACTGTAAGTATACCTATTTCTTTGAACTTGTCACGCAAAGTTTCACGAGATCTAAGTTTATAAATAGCCCTAATAGCTCTTTTTTGTAGTATGAAAATTTGTTCTATACTGGCTGCTTTGCCCCACAGCAAGATGGCATATGACATAATACTGTGAAAATATGCAAAATAAACCATCCTAGCAGTTTCGATGTCAGTATACTGCCTTATTTTTCTAACAGCGTAAGCAGCCCTACCGAGTTTAGTCGCGAGATTTGTTATATGTGGGTCCCATTGAAGTTTATTATCTAAGGTCACCCCTAAAAATACGGTGGATTCCTCCATATTCAATGTTTCATTATTAAGTTTAATAAGTTTATTGACTTTTTTAACATTAGGTAGTACAAACTCTATACATTTAGTTTTTTTTGCATTTAACAGTAAATTGTTAATAGTGAACCAACGCGAGACATACGAAAGAGTACTATTTACGTCGTCGAAATTTTCTTTATTCCTATCACACTTAAATATTAATGATGTATCATCAGCAAATAGTACAATATCCGCTTGGTTTTTTACATAATGAGGTAAGTCATTTATGTATACCAATACTCAAATGAGGAAATTAGATTTCAATGGACATCTAACACGTTCTGACTTGACATCTGTTTTACACAATAGTGACAATAGCAGCCAGGATACAAGGCTCCACGGCCCGTAAATACAATTGTGTACCCCTTAACGTAACGTGATACAATTAGGGCGTCACACCGCTCAATGCTAGACGTGTCATGGAAGGTTTGTCCACAGTAGTTGAACATTGCTACTACACGGTTAACACATTGTTTTTGTTGTTGTGAAAGTAGCAGGTTTTGGAACTTTTCCAGTCTATATTATTAGGTGTTAGGTAAAACTTTGTTGAGGAGTTTCTTTCGCCATTTCTCCTCCATGACAAAGCTTCTTTTCGAAGTGGTGGATGAATCGTAAAATTAACGTGCATGTCTCAGTGCATGTCTCAGTGTTATTTATATGAAGGAAGGAATGGAAGGAATTAAAGGAAGCTTTTAGGAAAATTAATGTGACTTAAGGTACCCACTGACGATACGTCCATCAATCCAAATGGAGTGGTCGTCTTCCAAAATCGTTCCGTGAATGGTAAAATAATATTCCATTTGGATGGACGTCGTCCAGCTCTGGATTTCCAAACGGATTGAAATCCACGCGTCCAGTCTAAATGGACGTCGTCTGCGGCCGACTGTCAATGTAAAAAACGTGCGCCATGCCGTATGGAAGCAGTCCGAATTGTCAATGAATGGGCAAATCGGCGTCCACTTTCTTGTGTTTATTGTCTCAGTTTATGTTTTGGTGTCGATGGTGGTACTTGGTACATGTGCTGGATCTGTCATTTGTATCTAACAAACAAACTTCTCCGTACCTATCTATTAGATTATATTATTATAATGCCTACGTCTGCGCCTCACATGAGGACTTATGGCTTGCCTCATATTAGTATCTTGTTTTTTATTAATGGTGTTACAAGTTCCAGTAATTTGTAATACGTCTGTTCGTCCATTCTCAAGTAGTTTCTCCAATCATTGGGCTCTAAAGATAATTATAATAAATAAATAACGTTTCACACTCATAGCCCCACACTAGGGTTCCCTGTGTCGTGGCCCGTGGGTGCCATGGACAACACACTAGACAAGGACATTCACACCCAGACCGAGAACAGAAATTCAAACTCATCATTCTTTCCGCCTTGCTGGGAATCGAACCCAGGACTCTTGGTGCGGCGATCCGGCATGGTAACCAATGCGCCACACGGGTCGTCAAATTCAAATTCGTCAAAATCCGATAACAAGAATGTATTTCTTTGTTTCAACCAACCCTTCATCCACTTCTTCTTAAGTTTTTTTTTGTCTTTTTATTGAAATACACACTGCTGTTGCCACGACTGCAAAGATCGAAGTGATGCCATGCGTCCAAACGGAAGTATAGTCAATGGTACCTTAACAGGATCAATTTTCATTTGGAGTGCATCCATTTGGAAGTCTACCAAATGGACTTGTCGTCAGTGGGTACCTTTAATATCACACTCGGATACGATGTAATGTCTAAATTTTCCAGAAAATCTATCAACAGTTTAAGAAGTCGTGCACGTACAGACATTTTCGTCTTAAATTTCCGGTCTGAAGGCACCTCCGTGCATTGGGATAGTAATGGAACTTTCGATGCAAGCTTAATACTAAAAGCATTTGAAACGGACGCGCTGGGGAGTAAATAAAAAATAATACTCGAAAAGGTGAGTCCGTTACTTCTGTACCGTTCTGTACCGTAAATTTATTGTATTTTAGGTTTCGGTGGAATTTTAATGAGTAGTTCTTGATCAGATATTTTTTTATTTTAGTCCGCCATTTTAGTCTGTGACTTCGGCGAAGAGTGATGGAAGGCAACACATTAATTTTACAATCTTTACATACATAACTTGCATAAATAATAAATTGCCCATCGCCGATTCAGTATCTCCAAGTATGTATATCCAAACTGCAGTCAAAATTTTTAGAAAGAACGTAAGATGCCTAACTTCATAATGTTATGTATGTTTCTAGGTCTCATATCCCTGGTATAGTTATCAATAGAAAAACCGGTTTGTACTATACATATTCTATTCTTTAGAAAAGTCAACATTATTAAATCAGGTATGATGTGCACTCGTAACAAATATCGATTACTTGTCATTAATGTAATTTTCTTGTCGTGGGCAAAATACAACACCCATTGGCTCAATTGGGTATCTTTCACTTTGCATATTTCATAAGCTTTATTTAACGTTACCTTCATTTTCGCTCACGTATTATTTTCTGTAAATAATTTACGTATTTTACGAGTACTACTTTCCGTATCTGTAATTAACGCTGAGGCTTCAAAATATTACGCAATAACTCGAAGATAATGAAAGACTTTTTTGTAAAATGGCTATTTGACTTATTATGTTATATTCAGAGTAAGTTACGAGTATCTCCGATTGTTGACCAATTAATATAGTGAATTAACATGTAAGCTTTTTTAAGTGCAACTTAAGTTTATAAGTTCACTTAAATGATAATTTCAATTTCAACCATCGTTACTACTACAATATTACGAGTATATCGAAGGGTATCCGTATGCCTGTCAGCTATTAAAATGTCACCGCCATTAAAATAATGAACGTTGAATTATAAAGGTGAAAACTTCTTGGCGTTAGAACTTCGTAGATTTTAGCGGTACGGCAATTTAATCTGGAATAAATATTTGATAGAAGGATGGAACTAACACATGCGTGCGTAATGCATAATGTCAAACTATCAAGATCTCGAATTGTCAAAGATATCAATAATTCAAAATGTAACCAATCGAAATATTTCGTATTTGAAATTTTGATCGCATGACAAACTTCCTCAAAATCTCTCTTACTCTAGAATTAGCTGTTGTACGCAGCTTCGCATACGATAATTATGTTTTACCTTATTTGTACCTCTTGCAGAAGAAAATTAAAAACGTTAGGGTTCCGAAGTAGTAACTTTATCGAATATTACTCATTACATTATGCTAACATAGCCGTGATAGCTTTCCTTGTAACGACCAAAACCATTATTTTATAATATATCTTATCTCTTTCGACCCGATCTAGTAAAAATTTAGTGCGATTTTTCAGCGTCCGCTGTAGCATGTCACATGTGACGTAAACGTGTGACACATCCGTTTAAGTCCGGAACACTGTTTGTGTCCTCGGTGTAATCTGATAACAGTTTGCTATCCAAATACATTTTAACATTTTTAACATATTCTAAACAAACTGTCAGTAAACCATCAAGCAAGTTTAACTGTTCTACTGTTGTGTATTTTAATATTAATCAAAGTTAGGGTTAATATTGACATGCTCTAAGCTCTTAATTCTCTTCTGACTGGAGTAACTTTCCGGAAAATAAGTAGATACATTCAATTCAAAATAATTTTATCTTTTTACTTTGTTTTTCAGTACACCATTTCTTTTTTGATTTAAAACACCATTTCGGAAAGGTGCTTTATCATGAATGTCATGATAGAGAAGAAATGGCGACGCACTATGCTATCGTTGCTATGTTACTCAACCGGGGTAATTGTTTTAATAGGGAATTACAATTATATACAAGTATCACTATACAATTACGAATACATTCGTGCCTCGAAGTGAACCGGCAAATGGTTGATGCAATACGTAAGATAAAGTCGATAATGTAACAAAAAATACGCTTTTCAACTGGTGTATACTGGTCAATGACTGGTGTTACTGGCAGCTGCTATAGACCAAAGGAACGCAAAAAGTGTTTAACACATCTACTATATCTATATAACTATACAAATAATACATATAATATACTATGCAATGTCCGTTGTTCCTTTCGATTCCTAAAAGAACGAAACGTATGAATATGAAGTTTGATAAGTAGTAAAGCCATGTTATATTCCTCTGTTATTCCATAAGTGAATAAATAACCAGGCGATAAATAACGAAAAGTTTTAGCTGGTATAGGTCTCTTCTGTATGTTTTGTTCTGTGTTGCTAATTTTCGTGGTCGACGGTGACCACTTGGTGACTTACAAGGAGATGGTGTACTATCGTGAGTACGCGTTACTGGTGTTTGGTTAAACTGTAAAGTTTAAAATTATTCAAAGGACTATCGCGTTTCATGCGCGTTGTTTGCCTTAGTGTTAAAGTAATGTGACTTTTGACTTTTGACTTTTTTGAATTTTGACTTTTTTGACTTTGACTTTTTTGACTTTTTTGACTTGACTTTTTTGACTTTTTTAACTTTTTTGACTTTTGACTTTAGACTTTTGACTTTTTTGAATTTTGACTTTTGACTTTTTTGACTTTTTTGACTTGCGACTTTTTTGACTTTTTTGACTTTTGACAAAAACAATTTTCCATTTATTTCATAACGCGCCTAAATAAGGTATAACTTTTAAAAATAAAACTGTCTCTCAAGCTCCCAGCCGTCACGACGAGTCGTTTGGCGACTGACACATGCTCAAGGGTGGTAGCTATCCATGCGAACCCCATGGAGAAATAATAATAGTAATAATGGTATTAAATTTAAAATCAATATTACCAATATAATCCCTCGAGGGGCCCTACCACCAGCGGGCCGGATTTAGTCGCCTTTTACGACACCCATCCGGCTTGGGATAGTATTCTAAGCCGCCCTAATACGACAAGAATAATAATTGTGTAATTAGCACTTGACTTATACCAATACCCAAATACTATAATAGTAACTAAAGTATAAAAACTAAAATTTTTTGTTATTTCAAATTACAGCAGTGTGGATACTTTGAACAGTACCTAATACGTAATATAAGAAGACACGCGCGCGCCAAATTCGAAATTAAAATTAGTGTCGGAAATTCGACGAGGTGCGGCTGCGATGCGGATTAGCACAGGTCCTACCTCGAAGGCGACTGGCGCGAGAGTAAAATTGAGTAAATCAACGTGTCCGGCGTTTCTTAGCTAGTGGAAAGGGAAAAAATAGAAATTGAAAGGGAATTTTTTCAAAATTTCAAATTATGATCTGAAAGGATCTATGGTATCTATAAGACCTATACTGTGGTATATTTTTTATTATCTGAAAGCGATTAAAACGCGAATAAAACGCCATTTTTATGCCAGATTAGACCCCACTTTGTGATTTATTTCTATCCAATGAAATAATTGCTATCGTGTATCAAGTTTGACGAAACGAAAGAACAAAGACTGTAAAATAACATATATTTTTTTTAGAATTGTATTATGTACCATTTATGAACAAAACACCTTCAAAAATACCATTTCTTGGGATAATACCGCCTTAAATTTAAAACATTATTCATGTTTCATATTTTTATTAATGAACTTCTCCGTTATTCTTACAGAGTCATATGAAGGAGGCACTTAGGCGATCAAACTTGTTCGGTGGAGTTTTTATCTACCTAGAGTACCTAGAGCTGTGGCTAGAGCGACGCTAGCCATTGTCTGTAACACAATGCCTTGTTTATCTAGATAATAGTAATATGTGTTGTGTGGGCTAAGGGCAACCTTTGTTTCTTGTGCCTAGTCGATGTCTTCGTGGATTCCAAGAAGCGCGGGAATCCTTGAAGTTCACAATGTTTTGATTAAATGTACTTAAAATGGATTGTTTTTTTAAAGAATACATTACCTGTTAACATAGATTTACTTAAAAGTGAAATTAATTAAAATAAATGTACCTATATAATATAACTAGGACCCGTTTAAATTCATCATGATATAGTTTGGCCCGATCTTAAATTTTTTGGCATTTGCAAAGATATTTATTAAGGACTTGAAAGTAAAATAACATTTTATCAATTGATTTAATTTCGTTTTAAGTCAAACAAATCCAACCTACTTAAATGAGAACTACAAATCTTTCCGTAAATGTTAACGTTCCGTAATTGGCGTTATTTATTAAGCAATTTTAAAAGTATAAAAACTGGTGTAAAAAATTAAATAAGTTTGTTGAAACAGTGTCACGAAGCAGCTGTTCATAAGCCGTAAATATCATATATCGGGAACTTTACGACTCGCCGTTGAAGCTGATTAAAATATCCCAAGTTATGTCACCATCAGACTATCACATGCACTTTGTAACAGAGAAAATAAAAGCAATGGTTTTATGGACACCAACTTTTTTAATAACATTCAATTTGTTTGCGCTCTTACGCGGATTTGTCTTTGTCTTGAGAAAGGATCTGGGATAGGTCCAAAAGTAATCAAATTGAATGTGAGCTAAATCACCATTGTTTTATAAATTTATTTTTCTGCATGAACAGATAAGTAAAATTCTTTTATTGATATCTCTTGAAGGACTTCGAATAAGTCCGCTCATGTTTGATATACACGTTTTTAAGTGGATTTATTATGAATATTCCAGTTTGTAGTTAATTTCAAGTACCTTGTTTAATTATGTCTGAGTGTAATTATGTAACTTTACATAGCAATAAGTAGATAATAGCAACTACTATGTTGCATCTGCGTGCATAAGATAATTCTTAACGGGCCATAACGTTTCTCGGAAGAGCGGGAATTTGCTTTGCTCTGAGCGCTATGAATATTATTATTACAGAAAATGGCATAAACTTCATTTAAAATTAAAAAAAAAACGACAGTTTAATTTACACTAAACATAGCTAAAAACACTCTCGATTAAGTCACCTTTCAGACAAAATAACTAGATCCAAATCGGTTTATCTGTTTGGGACCTACGATGCCACAGCCAGACATACAGATACACAGACACTTCAAACTTACAACATCCCTGTTTTCGTCGGGGTTTAAAAATAAAATTAATTAACAATTAAAATCAATATTACCAATATAATCCCTCCGAGGAGCCCTACCACCGGCGTGTCCCATATACTCGTCTCTTAAGACACCCATCCGGCGTGGAATTAGGCACGCAGCAATTAGGCAATTATAAACGAGCATTTCTTCGTCTTCTATAACGTTTGTCAATACTATCGTATACTCATTACCTTAATTCTAAACCACTTGGTGTTTTCGATGTTTGGACGTCAGGGAATACTTAATTTGTTTATTTCCGTCGTCGGTCGACGGAACGATGTTTTATTCACGATATCATGGCATGGTGCGACCAAAATGTTTTGTATAGGTACGTATACTTAAATATAACCAAACAATGGCCATAAATTTACTTCATTTTGGTGGTATTGGCTTCAACCCATTTATGCCCCACTACGTACGGGCCTCCAGTGCTACTCCACCGTCTCCACCACGCTGCTCCAGTGCGGATTGGTGGAGGGGTTAGTGGCCACAGGTCAATCCATATTTCGGAAGTTTTTATGCCGCCTGAAGGCCTCTGCCATGGCTTAACGACTTACTCTTACGATAATAACCGGGTCGGACGGCTTTACGTGCCCTCCGTAGCACGGTAGCGCTAAATATAATAAATTTTGCCACTAGCGGTCATCCATTCAACTACCGACCGCGCCCGCTGTTGCTTGACTCAAGTGATCACCTAAAATCGACACAAGCCAGGCTATGAGCGCTTTTGGTTGGAGTAAGTCGAAAATTCATGACATATTTTTAAATCCTTTCCGATCCGATGAAAAACATAGCCCATAAACAATCGTAGTGACTCTCTGTGGACTCTGTGTATTTGTTTATTCGTTGGTCCCAGCCTGTAGTACATTATTATTGTTATACGCTCCGCGTGTCTAGATATCGACAAAATCGTCTCAGTTTACATAAACCAGAGATTTTTCTTGAATAAATTTCGCGCTACGGCTAGCTCACCATTGCTAGATATTGCATCTCAAAGGAGTTTAGTAATAAATCTGTATATATTAAAACTAAACGGTACCCAAAAGCGATGATATGTAAATATCTGGTGGTCGTGAATGTATTCAGCCTTAAAGACTACGAAAATAATATTTATTGAGTAGTTTGATCTTAACTAATATTATAAAGAGAATAGTTATGATTTTTGGAGTTTAACTCCTTATCTATTAAGTCCACGGTATGAAATTTTATAGGGAGTAAAATACTATGGTAAAATCAAACTTTTTCCGTTACGTTATGCGTTATTTTTGTAATTCGTAACACAGAATCTAGATGGTGTTGGATGGCTGATCAGCAACAACGCCATCTTATGATAATAATAATATTGGATCATCCTATTCTGATGATGTGAAACATCATCATCATCCGTTCTTACTGATTTGACGATTGCAAACTAGATGGCGTTAAACTCCAGTTGTGCGTCGGAGCTGACACGCACAATTTTTTATTTGTTTGTAATCGATAAATTTAAAAATAATGTAATGGATAAAATCACCAATATAATGCTCTATTGTTTCTCAGTAACATTGGCTATATTTTATTTGAAAAAAAAATTGAGATTTATACGAAAACCGAAGCAAAAGGCAAAGCAAAAGCAACAACCCATATTTGTCCCACTGCTGGGCTCGGGGTCTCCTCTCAGAATGTGAGGGTTAGGCCATAGTCTACCACGCTGGCCAAGTGCGGATTGGTAGACTTCTCACACCTTCGAGAACTTTTTATGGAGAACTCTCCGGTGTGCAGGTTTCCTCACGATGTTTTCCTTCACCGAAGCAAGTGATAATTAACATGTACTAATACGCACATAATATTTGAAAATTAGAGGTGCGTGCCAGGATTTGAACTCGGGCCCCTTCGTTCGGGAGACCAACGTTCTACCGCTAGGCTATCACACTGCTGTAAGCAAAAGGGGAGGGCGGTTATTGGTAAAAAATAAGTTTCTTTTTCGATTATTTTATTTTTAATCTTTACTAACTTTTGCGAAAACGTTTGACATTCTTGACTGTTTCTGGAGAAATTTAAATTGTTTTAGTAGACTAGACCGAGTGCACAGATTGTTTTGCCTTATACAAATGTTTCTTTACATTTGTATCGCTTACATTCCAAAGTACCTAGGTAGCTTGATATAGGTTAATTGGCTCTTAAAGCTATGCATATTGGCTTACATAATAGTCAATATGTAACAATATGTTTACAATATAGCTCATATATGAATACAACATTCAATAATTATACAATGTATATTAATATGGATTCAATATAAGTTATTCACGTTATCAGATGACCTAGGGAGGCAATATTTGAATATTCGAGTTTGTGTTTACTAGACAGAGCTTTTTACCTTTCGCATCATCATAGCTTATTTACTGCGTGTTGATATTTGTTCAGCTCAGAGTAAACAGATTGTAAGAATTTTAATAAACCATTTTTCACGTAACATAATGGAAAATACATTGTGTTCTTTTACACAAAAATAACAATGTGTCGACTGCTCCCAGACAATCCGTATCGTAATAATAGGTGAAAAGTTTTTTCTTTTTACCATGAAATAATATGTTTATGCGTTCAGCATAATAATCTTTTGTTTTTATTACACGATTGAAAGTATGTAGGTACCTACATAATATGAATGTAGTTAAAAACTGAAATGAAGTATGTTGTTATTATTTTACTCGTATTTAAGAAGTTATGAATAAATAAACAACTAACAATAAATATTCAACATTACGATTGCTTTAGACACTCGAGTGTTAAAAAAAAAACTTGAGAGGTGTCAAGGGACACCCGGATGGAACGAAATTCCTTGCGGTCAGTAGGTACTAGGATAGCAAAAACATGCAGCAAGTGTGCCAAAACGGCTTTGTTCACCTAGTTTAAATTTAATACTCCATCAATGGTTTTGATGTCGCATACTGATGTGTGCAGTTGGAAAAAATTCATAAATAATTTCCCCCGACGCAAAAACGGATGGTGTTATTTTGACGTGTGTGTCTGTAAGGGCCTGTCCACATCTCCACGTCACGACGTCGTCAACGTGGAACGGTGCCGTAACGTGCTACGTTACGTTGCCGCAACGTGCAAGTTTACGTTAACGCAACGTAAAAATGCACGTCACGGTGCAGCAACGTTACACGTCGCCGTGGCTTGTAAAATTCTGGTACATTCTTTAATAGGGTTACGCAAAATTTCAAAAGTATCGATACTTTACTCGATACCAGCATCGCATCAAAAGTATCGATACCTCCAGGTATCGAGTACTTTTTAATACATTTATAAAAAACCTGAATGGAATGTTGTGTGCGTTGCAAAGTTTCGCAAAACAATCTAGCAGGAACGTGTCTCACAAAATAGTCACTGATATCCAATCTATATACACATATATATATTACACAAAAATGTTTGTATGGATGTCCTATATAGACACTGAAACCATTCAACCCATATCTCTCAAAATGGTTTCATTTGAAAGGTAATAATCCGAAGATGGTTTGAGACCACTAAAGCAATGCATTAAGCACATTCAGTCCATTGATAAAGTCGTTTTTCTACTTTTACAATACAACAATTGGAAGACAATTATTGTAACGATGGTGCATCAACGTCAATACAAAAACACTGATCTGTCATATTTATCAGAAAATAATTTATCGTAGTGGAACATGCCGAGTATCCAATTGTAGATATATATTATGAAACTGTCAAGACAGTTAGTCCATGGAGTATAGAGGGTAAGGAGAGCCATCTCATATGGGAGGAAAGTTGAAATAGTGTCCAGTTGTATACTAATAATAGAGATTCCAGTACCTACTACCATCCTGCGACAATAGCGCTAGCATCGGAATAACTACGATATGAACATAGCTGTTGTAGACGGAGTGAAGTTTGCCGAGTTCAATAAAATTTATCCTAGGCTAGGTAAATATGGAATGATGAAAAAATACAATATTACGAATTTTCTCCAGAATATTATGATAGTTTATTTAATAAACATTTATTTTCTTCATATACAAAAATTTTTAATTCAAAAATTTCTTTAAAATCGCAACAACTCAATTATTATCATCAGAGATTATTGATGTCAGACATATTTAATTGTTAAAAAAATAAATTAGAAGAATAAAATTATCACTTCGCCAGTATTTGAACTCTGGTTCCGACAATATCCAAATAAAATAGGCCACAGTTTCTTGTTTTGAAGTTTCGAATTTGTCGTACCCTATGCTACAGCCTATCAAACCAAGTTTATTTATGATTACCCACATTGTGTTATTATTATTATTTTTCATATTGCCGGCGATGCGTCGCCACGGCCTATATCACCATGCCAAAAATCAGGTTTACCCCTCGCGTAAAGATGTTTCACATCAAAATATCGATATATATATCGAAAATCCGATATTTTAAAAAACATCAACAGCCCTAAACTGAGCAAGCGCATTGTGCCACGTCGGACGACGGTGCGACGGCCGACGCGTCGTCCCACTGCGACGTCGCCGTAACGTGCACTAGCACGTTGCGGCAACGTAACGTTGCACGTTACCGCACAGTTCCACGTTGACGACGTCGTGACGTGGAGATGTGGACAAGCTCTAAGGATGTAACTCTGTCTGTCTACGTTACATCGTAGCTCTCGAACGGATGAACTGATTTTGATTTACTTTTTTTTACAAATTTAAGTGAGTTGTTTTGTTTGTTTGTTTGTTGTTGTGCTGAAGTACAAGCATGTACAAGTGCAAACATCAGATTTTTATCAGACTTCATAGCTTAAAATCATGATGTAGGGTTGTGAACGTGCAGCGTTATTTATTTACTTAGATTTTTAGGTGCACGGGTTTTCTCACTATTTTTCTTTTAGCGAAAAATATGTTAATTTCTAAATTTAGTGACAAAATTATAAAGTGTATCAGTAGTGATCCAAAGCTTTTCAATATTACACATTGAATAAAAAAACTGAAATTAACCTGTTCCAATTTTTCTTGTCTGGACACAATGGTATTTGATTAATGTTGATCTCGGAGGCCCTTTCAGTGTTCAGTGGCCTCTTTCCCTTCGTACGGTTATTACTCTTTTGACACAAATGTGCTTTACTTGTAACGTGGAACATAATGAAAATCTGAATAAATTTTCATTATATTACCGTCACACATTATACAAAAAATCCTTATGTAAAGATTGTTATTATTTTTTTCGGATTAAAATTAACAAATCTAGCTTTCGCATGCGAAATATCAAATTGTAATCTTAACATAGAATGGCATTCTAATCATCCGAGTTTTTGATGCTTTCGTATTAATATCTTTATGTCCAATCGAATTTGAAAAGCTTGAAATGATTTCGTCGTTGAAAAATATAATTACGTATCCAATATTTTCTATTTACAGAAATATATTGACTTTATAGGAACAAATTATTACTTTAGGGTTTCAAATGCTATCTTGTTTCACTCTAGTTTCTTCACTTTTCTGTATCATCCCATTTTAAAAGTAAATTTAATAACATCTATTTTAGTAATTTCAACAAAGTAAGAATTTATTAAGTATAATCCCATCAAAAACATAAATGTAAAGTGAGAGTCAATTTCAAAAAAAAAAAAAAGAATTGAGATCTAAATGGGTGCCAATTTCTGTGTAGAAAAGCCTAAAATTTTAGTCACAAGAACATGTAATTCAAGCTCCACATTTGACTTGGTTAGTTTTCACGTACCTACCTAGGCTATATTATATCTATGTCATTAGCTTCGTCAAATCTGTTAGGTTGATGGCTTATGACACTCTTCTCTAATTTGGTTTGTTGGTTGCTAACTAAAGAAAACTAGCCAAGTCAAATGTAAAGCTTGAATTACATGTTCTTGTGACTAAAATTTTAGGCTTTTCTACACAGAAATTGGCACCCATTTAGATCTCAATTCTTTTTTTTTTTTTTGAAATTGACTCTCACTTTACATTTATGTTTTTGATGGGATATCATTACTTTTTGTATAGAAATTATTAGTAAGTACTTATTCATAACGTTACTGATTAATTTTAATACATGAACTGTTATAGTGCTCTTCAACTAAATCTGTAGTTAGTGCGCCGTGGTCCGAAATACGGTACCTATTATTTCATTATTTATAAGTAATGATCTTCCACTATTGATGTCCGCTAAATATTGAAATAATAATTAATACTAAATCCCAATTATACTATCGTAATAAATACGAAAGTCGACTATACTCTTATTAGTTACGAGTGACCGCCCTCGCTTTGCTTTGGTTTTCTTATTTTTTTACACCTTGGGTTACGTTATTGGAGTTTTATTAAGGATCCCTAATTTATTGAAAATATAATATAGCCTATGTCACCTGGGGACAGTGTAGCTTTCCAACAGTGAAGGAATTTTTCAAATCGGTTTAGTAGTTTCGGAGCCTATTCAATGCAAACAAACAATCAAATCTTTCCTCTTTATACTATTAGTACAGATAAGTTGTTTATGTTCGATGACATCGTGCAACAATAAATTTTGAAACAATACTTCGAATTACTTTAAACTGGTATAATTACGGAAATAATACAAAATTTTGTAGTGTAATCTTGTAGATTAGAGAAAAATAATTTTCCACACATTAAAAATAAAACGACGTAATACACTGGAAATAACGTCTCCTGACGAACCAATGATCTTCACGTAAATGTATATGTGCTGTGCACTTCTCACAGGCACTTGGGACACTGAACATCTTCCTCCCGTTGAAAGCTGCAGAAAGTACTAAAACTGATATGTTTCGTTATGTATTCACCTTGGAATCCACATAATGACCAGATGTCATCAATTTTGATCGCTACTCTTAAATTTCAGGCATTTTAAGTAAGTGTTCCTAATAGAATCAATTTTTTGAAAAATTATCATAAAATGATAAAAATTTACTACTTTCAGATTTATTCCTTAGTACTCACCTGACTACCTATCTGCATGCCAAATTTTAACTTTCTAGGTCACCTGGAAGTTGGATATAGTTTAGATCTATAGGTCAGTCAGTGTTAAATTTCTCGATTTTTGGACGTTAATATCTAAATAACCGTTTGAGATGTGTTTATGAAATTTGGAAGACGTATGTATTTCGCAAGTTTTAATAAATGAGCCAAATTTGACAGGTTTATGTTGAATAGTTTTTGAGTTATGAGGTGGTCAAAAGTGGCTCCAAATGGTTCGTGTAATATTACACACGGTGCTGCTCGTCAATTCTGTTAGCTAAGAAATTGACTTGACACGCTCCGCGTGTCTAGATAAATAATTGATTAAATTATTCTTATTGTTAGTCAAATCCCCTGTGTACACTTTCGAGAATTTTTAGAGTCCTACGGTATCAAGTGTAAAATATTATAGCTCTTTAAATATAAATCTGTTCAAAATCACGTAACATCTGTGTGAAATAAGTGAAATCTATCCTATGATGTGATGCACTGTAGCATCGACGTTCTCACTCAAATTCTGACCATTTAAAAATGCAGCCGCATCTTACTACCGCTACTTACATTGGAACACGGACCCATGTCGAAAGGCTTTGTATTTCTAAATTTCACTGTAGAGGTTATTGTCCGACTCAGGCTATGAACTCGTGACCTCACGTCATTCAACCTGATCCCATCACTCTTGCGGATAGCAGGATTACCGCCGACCTCAGCTCAATCACTTTACGCGGCATATTTTTGGTCTATATGTTAATGGGGAAAATATTACAGAACTACGAAACTTCTGAATAATAAATGTTTTTGCCGTCGTCATGTTGTCAGCGTTACACATTTTTACATTTGCTCATTGCGTTCATTTGTCATTCACTAATTTGTCATTTCAATATAAAGTATGGCACATTGTACCTACGTCATCGTTTACTATTAGATCCAGCATTAGTGTCGTGTCTGGCGAAATAGCCGTATTGAGATTTACGACACTATGTTCCTATCATGAATCATGATACAACATCGCATCGGACGCGGATGCAGTAAAATGTTGTTTGTTTCATAAGAGTTATGTTTGTGCGAAATGTGTTTTTATATGATTCTGTGTGTATGTACTCACAAGTTTTTTACTATCAAATGTATAGTGAGGAATGTTATCATTTACGCGTCTTTTTCCGTTGTTTGTTTTATTGATGACCTATTGGAAAGTTTGTCCTTGAAAAATGTAATTGTTATTGTTACGTTCTATAAAGCAATTGTAATTATTATATTAACATACTTATTAGTTATTCGTTTTAGTAGGTATTTTCGTTTTTATATGTTTTATCTATACCTTTAATAAACTTTCCTCATTAATAGTTAAAACAGTGACAAATAGACAGACGCACAAAAATATAACCGTAGGTGCATTGAATTACCGATAGCATAGTTTCTTTGACAAAACGAATCCGTAATGAGTGTTAACTACTTCTGGTTTCTTTGATTTTCCATTCCTGCGAACAGACCCAGTTGTTGACACGACAGGAACTAATTGGACAAGCTCTTCCTACAGAGGTACGTTTATAGCGTATAATGATTCGAATAGGAAAACCGTTCGTTTTATATCTCAAGTTATTTTCACGTAACATCGTTGGGATGGATCGTAAACCGGCCCGTGTAAGGCGCTGGTCGCTTAGTGTATTCTTTTACTATCTCTCATTTTATTGTCTCGCTATAAATTCTTCACGAGTCTTATCCAGAATGTTTGTTTCCGCACTTACAAGTTAAATTCACTGTGGACAATACGGATGCACTCGTCAAATCAACGAATCTGTTGTCTGTTTCGATTTAACTGATGATTCAGTGACATTTCGTTTTGATTGGGCTTTATTGTAAGTTTTATGAGGAAGAGGCGCTTGATAGTAAGATCGTCGTTGATATTCGTAATCCAAAAACATCAACGACGCTTAAAAAAAACGCCAAGAAGGATCCGGGGGACTTGACCTGTAAATAATTGAACATTGCAGCCAACATTAAAAATATTCCTTGATTCTAGAAGAAATATTTTTAAAGCATTCGCAATAGTTAGGTATCCCATAGTGGCAAACATTAGGGCTTTTGAGTCCATTCCTATTTCATGTCAGTTAGGTTTTTTGTAGCTCAGTGTACCAGCTTTGAAAGTTCTCAAACCTCTCCCCTCTATCAATGATGAGGCATCCTTCACGCCTATTCAATTATGAGAAGAGATGTATTTTCTTTGGACCGTTAATGAGCTCAACTAAGTGTATACGCAACGCCCTTCCAAGACTTACAACAGAACATAATTATAGTATGTGCTAGGATTTTCAATTAAGGCTACGTATGCTCGTACATGTAGGTACGTACATTCATTATTGCGATTTATAAGCCAAGGGCGCTCAGTCGACGATCGGTCTGGTAAATCAATGGATTAATATTCTATACAATGCCTAGTTTAATTGTTTTTCGGTATATCGAAAGTATAAACACATAACCTACCAACATTAAGATTGTAAGGGAAATTGAATCTGTACAAAGTAGGTATAAAAAGTTTTAGTGTGTAAGCTTTGTTATTGGTGTGGAGGCCAAAACATATATTTTTTGTAAGTTTTGACCGGCCATTTTTCTAGGTCTAGAAATACCGACCCATGAAAGATAAAAACGGGTAAACAAGACATTTATAAAATGCTGCGATAAAAGTAGGTAAAGTTATGCGAATCAGACGCGGGAGCTATTTGTAAACGTAAGAGATAGTTTTTATTAAGGCGATATTATCCCAAGAAATGGTATTTTTGAAGGTGTTTTGTTCATAAATGGTACATAATACAATTCTAAAAAAAATATATGTTATTTTACAGTCTTTGTTCTTTCGTTCCCTCATACTTGATACACGATAGCAATTATTTCATTGGATAGAAATAAATCACAAAGTGGGGTCTAATCTGGCATAAAAATGGCGTTTTATTCGCGTTTTAATCGCTTCCAGATAATAAAAAATATACCACAGTATAGGTCCTATAGATACCAATATTTCTTTCTGATCATAATTTGAAATTTTGAAAAACTTCCCTTTCAATTTCTATTTTTTCCCTTTCCACGAGCAACGAAACGCCCGACGCGTTAATTTACTCAATTTTACTCTCGCGCCAGTCGCCTTCGAGGTAGGACCTGTGCTAATCGGCATCGCAGCCGCACGTTGTCGAATTTCCGACACTAATTTTAATTTCGAATTTGGCGCGCGCGCCTTCTGAACTTATATTACGTATTAGGTACTGTCCAAAGTATCCACACTGCTGTAATTTGAAATAATAAAAATTTTTCGTTTTTATACTTTAGTTACTATTATAGTATTTGGGTATTGGTATAAGTCAAGTGCTAATTACACAATTATTATCTAATACTATCCCAAGCCGGATGGGTGTCGTAAAAGGCGACTAAATCCGGCCCGCTGGTGGTAGGGCCCCTCGAGGGATTATATTGGTAATATTGATTTTAAATTTAATACCATTATTACTATTATTATTTCTCCATGGGGTTCGCATGGATAGCTACCACCCTTGAGCATGTGTCAGTCGCCAAACGACTCGTCGTGACGGCTGGGAGCTTGAGAGACAGTTTTCTTTTTTGAAGTTATACCTTATTTAGGCGCGTTATGAAATAAATGGAAAATTGTTTTGAAAAAATGATTATTGAAGTGAAAACTTCTTGAAGTCAAAAGTCAAAAAAGTCGAAAGTCAAAAATGTCAAAAAAGTCAAAAAAGTCAAAAGTCGAAATTCAAAAAAGTCAAAAAGGTCAAAAAAGTCAAAAGTCAAAAGTCAAAAAAGTCAAAAAAGTCAAAGTCAAAGTCAAAAAAGTCAAAAAAGTCAAAATTCAAAAAAGTCAAAAGTCAAAAGTCAAAAAAGTCAAAAGTCAAAAAAGTCAAAGTCAAAAAAGTCAAAAGTCAAAAAAGTCAAAAAAGTCAAAATTCAAAAAAGTCAAAAGTCAAAAGTCAAAAAAGTCAAAAGTCAAAAGTCTAAAGTCAAAAAAGTCAAAAAAGTCAAAAGTCAAAATTCAAAAAAGTCAAAAGTCAAAAGTCAAAAAAGTCATAAAAGTCAAGTCAAAAAAGTCAAAGTCAAAAAAGTCAAAAAAGTCAAAATTCAAAAAAGTCAAAAGTCAAAAGTCAAAAAAGTCAAAAGTCAAAAAAGTCAAAGTCAAAAAAGTCAAAAGTCAAAAAAGTCAAAAAAGTCAAAATTCAAAAAAGTCAAAAGTCAAAAGTCAAAAGTCTAAAGTCAAAAAAGTAAAAAAAGTCAAAAAAGTCAAAAAAGTCAAAAGTCAAAAGTCAAAAAGGTCAAAATTCAAAAAACTCAAAAGTCAAAAGTCAAGAAAGTCAAAAAAGTCAAAAGTCAAAAAAGTCAAAAGTCAAAAAAGTCAAAAAAGCCAAAAAAGTCAAAGTCAAAAGTCAAAAAAGTCAAAAGTCAAAAGTCAAAAGTCAAAAGTCAAAAGTCTAATAGAAAGTCAAAAAAGTAAAAAAAGTCAAAAAAGTCAAAAAAGTCAAAAAAGTCAAAAGTCAAAAGTCAAAAAGGTCAAAATTCAAAAAAGTCAAAAGTCAAAAGTCAAAAAAGTCAAAAAAGTCAAAAGTCAAAAAAGTCAAAAGTCAAAAAAGTCAAAAAAGCCAAAAAAGTCAAAGTCAAAATTCAAAAAAGTCAAAAAAGTCAAAAGTCAAAAGTCAAAAGTCAAAAGTCAAAAAAGTCAAAAAAGTCAAGTCAAAAAAGTAAAAAAAGTCAAGTCAAAAAAGTCAAAAAAGTCAAAAGTCAAAAAAGTCAAAAAAGTCAATAAAGTGAAAAAAGTAAGAAAAGTCAAAGTCAAAAAAGTCAAAAAAGTCAAAAGTCAACAGTCAAGTCAAAAACGTCAAAAAAAGTCAAAAAAGTCTAAAGTCTAAAGTCAAAAAAGGCAAAAAAGTCAAAAGTCAAAATTTGTGGAGTGGAGTGGAGTGGAGTGGAGTGGAGTGGAGTGGAATAGTAAAACCTACAATTATCATCTTCCCGAAATTTTACATTCGTCTCATTATCTTGAAAACAAAATTTTTGAAGGTTTCACTTCTAAGTTCTAAAATGTGTGAATGGCACACATTTTAATTTTTTTGTTTTTATTATTTTTTACGTATCTTTAGGTATTTTATTTTAAATTATTCTTATACTTTTTATCATTCTCAACATACTTGTAAAATATCTTATCCAAAGGGTTTGAAGATTTTTGTACGGAACCTGGCATACCTACAAGTCCGCCATTTTGAAAAAAAAGCTCGTTTCGATTTTGAAGTTGGTTACTTTTTGTTAGTATTTAGATGATATTAGTCAATTTTGTATGTAAGTACCTACTTATTTGTAGGTGAACCGATTTTGATGATTCTTTTTTTGATAGAAAGCTGGTGCGTATCATGTGGTTCCACATAAATTTGAGGGAGATTTGACAAGTAGTTTTCGAGTTATTTTGAAGTTGGTTATTTTTTGTTAGTATTTAGATGATATTAGTCAATTTTGTATGTAAGTACCTACTTATTTGTTATCCACTCACCTTTAGTCTCCACTGGACAGTTTCGTTTCATAAAATTTCAAGTCAGTCTGCACTCACCTCTAGTCTCCACTGGACAGTTTCGTTTCATAAAATTTCAAGTCAGTCTCCACTCAACTCTAGTCTCCACTGGACAGTTTCGTATCATAAAATTTCAAGTCAGTCTCCACTCACCTCTAGTCTCCATTGGACAGTTTCGTATCATAAAATTTCAAGTCAGTCTCCACTCACCTCTAGTCTCCACTGGATAAGCTAAAATTATCATTACTCTTATTTTATTACACCTAAAATTCCAATGAATAAATCAAAATAAAGTATACTTACACCCCAACTCAGAGCAGTTACTAATAATAATAATAATAATAATAAAACCCTTCCACACTCATACCCCCGCAGTAGGTTACAAGTATTTACCTGTGTCGCGGGTGGCATGTACTACACTTATAACACATCACAATAACAGCCATGACACGAGTACAAATATTTATCTGTCACATAAATATTTGCCCCGGCCGGAAATCGAACCCGAAACCCCTCGCTTCGCAGTTCGCAGGCAGGTCCACTACCAACTAGGCTATGTAGGATCTACAGCTACGCACGGGGTCATTAACCTCACAGCCGCGCGCGGCCGGCTCACGGCGTGGCGGTCGAGTTTACACTCAGGGGAGCGGGGTAAAGGGCAGTGAACAAAATGCCTACAACGGTCGAATACGCTCGCCTTAACCCCCGACGCAAAAACGAGGGGCGTTATAAGTTTAACGTGTCACGTGTGACTGTAAGGATGTAACTCTGTTTGTCTGTCTACGTTACATCGTAGGTCTTAAACGGATGAACCGATTTTGATTTAGTTGCTTTTGTTTGAAAGATTTCTTAGTCGAGAGTGTTTTAGGCTATGTTTGAAGAAAATTGAATCAGCCGTTTAATAGCTGTTAGGTATGGGAGGTGGAAGAGGGGATGAATAAACGATAGTAAGCGAATATATTCGAGCGAATATAAGTATACTTACCACCTTATTCATAGTCAAGCAAAGCATAGAAGGCTTTATTTAAAATGTTTTGTTTCTTTCATTGTTATGAAAAACGATAGTTTAAATAAGTATGTATATCATATCAGTGCTATTAGCTAAAGGAGGGTTTTAGGCGTTAATAAGGCCGTTAATCTCCTAGCACCATTTAAAATAGTAATCCTTGGGTTAGCTACACGCCAACTTTTCCTTCTATCGGTACACCCTGGCGAATAACGGATGAGATTATGGCGCCAGGACCCAGCCTAGGTGTTGTAGGTCGCTGGCCTATGTACCATCAGTTAGTCCCAAGGATACTGGAATGTACTAACATTATATAAAAAAAAATTGACGTCAACAAAATAGCGCTCGATAAGGATTACAAAATTATCACTAAATTGGAGGATGAAAAATAATTTTCCAAATCGATTGATAAATGGCGAAGTTCTGAGGTAACAAACATAAAAATACTACAGAATTCAGAAACCCGTCCTTTTTGAAGTCGAATACAAAAATAATTTCAACTTAAAACTGTTATGCTCTTCTACATGTTTGAGTTGCCATTCATTTACTGATTCCCGTTGAGTCATACCAAATATAAAAACTTGAAGTAAATTTTCCAGCTCTTTATAAAACGGTAGTCGTTTCAGAGTCGACGGCCCTCCTACCTACGAATGTTCAATGACGCTGAATGTTCAGTAGAAGCTCTTTTCTGTGCTCAATTTGTCTTGAAATAAAAGACGATCAAGACTTGATTCATCAGCAACAGGTTGTTTGATGTTTGATTGTGATCTTCGTTGTTTGCTTAGTGTTTGCTTCGAAGCTTAGTGTTATGTATAGTTGGTTTTTGTTGATTGGATTTATGTGTTCCATTTTTGATTTAGATTTTTTTTAAACCTGCTCCTTGATAATTTTAAAAATCAATGCGTAGGTACCTCGTTATTGGATATAGACGACTCGCACTTGGCCGGTATTTTCTCTTATTCGGCAACACTGTAAATAAAACTGACGGGGGTTTTTTAAATTATAATAATTTAAGATTATAAATGTGAAAGTTTTTGAAGATATTTGGATATTAGCCGTTGTACGGCTTAAAATGAAACTAGGGACAAAGAATATGTCCAGGATAGGAAGTAGGATCGATTTTATGTCCCTGATCGTATGTTCTGAAATGCTTTGGCAAGGACGTTTTATAAAACAGCTATAATATTTTGTTCTAAAAAAAGTTCTTATAAAGCGCCAAAAATCTAAAAGAATGGAATGGACATTCCAGTCTCTGATGGCTTCAACAATCTTATTGTTAGTTTAAACAACTTCTCCTTTATTTTACTAAACTGTGTCTCTGCCAAATCTTAGTTGCCTAGGTACAGAAAATATTTCCACAGTCCAAAACAATCGTCATATCGATAACACGTGTCGCGCAAGGTCGAGGATAATTGCTTATATGGGAACTTTCCGAACTTCGTTATGTAGACAGTTTTTTTCGTAGAGATACTACGCACATAAAAAGCTAACTGTTCAGATTTTACGAATTAATAATGAAAGGGGTTGATGGCTTTCTTCGGATTTGCTTGTGAATATTGTATGCAACTTGTAGGTTCATTGTTTGTATTTATAATACTTAATGTTTTGTGAACGTATGCTATTTACACCACCATTCCTCTCACACCTTCTCCTCCCACAGTTAGAGACAAAGAGAGAAGTTAAGGGCAGTATTCTCCATTTTATTCAAGTGCGTATAGATGATTTTCTTATTACATTGATAACATTATATATAGAACTCTCGCTTGTCAAGTACAGATTTTCTCACGTTTAAGTTTTTTGAAGCAAGTGATAACTTGATAGATTTAATATAGATAATAGTAGTAGTAGTAATCTACTATCTAAGTGCCTATCTTTGAAACTCGCGCGACTTAATGGGACCTTTGATAACTATTTATGCGTTTTGTTCTCTAAAAATCCATAAGATTTAACCTTTAAATATCTATGAATTATATCTAAGCGGCATCGCCATCACATCGCAAACATCGCTTTTATCTTTATCCTAATGTTACTTACAAGTCTTACAGGCGCGAAACTAAATTTATATCATTTCGTACGCAAACTTGAGTGGAACTAGTGTTTTGTACACACAATAGTAACAAGGTTTCCTCTAACCTGAAGAGCGGCTCAGTACATAACCAGTTGAAGAAAACCTTGAGACGAGAGCTGATGTTCAGGACGCTAGTCAAGTGAGCTGTTTGTGCACTTTGTTTTTGTACGTACGGATATAAGAGTCATTCTAAGTAGGTGCGTGGACGGTATTTTCGTTTTCATCTAGAAGTTGGATTCAGGAGAGTGCTTAGGTAAAGAAATAGTTTAATATATTCGTGCTCCTGAATATAACCCGTCTGTTTCGCTGAACGTAACATAAATATTGCTCTACTAACTTGTAATCAATACGTACCTATTGAGTATTATACGGCTTCATTCCTCTTATAAAATTAACAAGATAGAAATCACAGATTTTAAAATAATACTCACAAGGCATAAAAGAAAAGGTTTTCATTTTATTTATGCATATTATAAAACCTACCTACTAGTCTCACTCTATTGAAATAGAAAAGTGATTTGTCCAATGCTTTTAACTCGTCGCTGGCTGAAATAGGTACGTGTTTCTGTGTGACGTATCCTATGCCTAGCTATGACGAGTCCTATAACTAAAGTAGAGACTTATTATTGAAATCATTACTTTTTTTATTAAACTGGTTGCTGTCAGGTGATAACTTAAAATGCTTTATTGGTATTATCAATATTAACAGCGGCAATCGAGTAACAAATATCTCCTTTGACCTTTACAAAACTTCTGTCAACCAAGTATTGCAAATGACGATATTTAATGTTTAGTGTAATAGGCAGTAAAGGCTTTGTAACTGTTATCATTTATCTTTAGACAGCTGTGCCAGCTGTTGATATTAATCTAGTGAAAGCTTGCCTGTAATGTAACGTAGACATACATTCAATTACGACTGAATATTTCGTAACTATTAACATGAAGGTAAGTTTTATTTATGTGTAAATCGATATAATCAATAATGAAAGATTAGGAATATTTAAATTATAAATGACGAAGTCATTTTATGATTTGAACTTTGAATTTGCATGCTTAAAAAAATACAGTCGAATTGAAAACCTCCTCCTTTTTTTGAAGTCGGTTAAAAAAGTAGGAGGTATTCAATTCGACTGTATTTTTTATGTTTGTTATCTCAAAACCATCGACTGGTTGAACCGATTTTGATGATTTTTTTAAATCGAAGGCTGGTGCTTGTCACGTGATCCCACTTTGAACAAGATCAATTTGAGCGCGATCTGACGAGTAGTTTTTAAGCCATGCTTAATTTTGAATTCGATTATTTTTTGTCGAGAATTAGCGTAATTCGTAGTTTAAAAATAAGGCAGGCATAAAATATGGTATTTGATTATAGTTAATTTGTTTATAAATAATACATATTGTATTTCAGCAAAAGTAAAGCCAAGATTGTTTACAAAATAAGACTCGTCTAAAAAACGGAGTATAGAGTGAAGCACGTCCAGAAACCAAAAGCAACGAACTAGGTCAAATAAACTGCATCGAATAGCCGGGAGTTTTTTATTGAGACCACTTCATTGCCAGCCGGTTTATTCTTGTTTTGTTTGAAGCTTTAACGAAATTAACAATAGTAGGTATGATGGTTAAATTTTTTGTTGGTTATTGGGTAGGTTTAGTAATTTTGTATGTTGTATGTGTATATGTATGTTGTATGATGCGTAGAAATAAGTCATGGTAAACATACACAGTTATAGGCATCTTTATGTGTGTAAGTATGTATGTATGTACTACACAGTATAAAGTTTTTTTTATTTGGGTGTCTTGGCTTCAACCCACTACTGACGGGTCTCTCATGAGGAGGCCTAGAGCATGCCGCCCGAGGGCCTCCAACAGTCACTAAGCCAATGACTATTTTCTTGGAATAACAAGCGAGACGGGAGCTCGGAAAATCTCAAGAAATTTTTATCACCAGCAGTCACCCATATATGACAGTTACTTTATTATGATGATCACGATTTACGACACACGCCGCCGGGCTATGAGCGCTTCAATACCAGGCCAGAATTCAAAAAATATAATATTCCTGTATTTATTTCAGTCACACCTGTTCTGCATCAGACTGAATAGCAAAAATGTGAGAAGGATAGAGGAGACCCAGCTATTTTAATTTAGCCCGATTTGGGTCATAACAATTAGTGGGCGCAAATTGCCCCAATTTGTAACCGTTATTCCGCGTAACAACGCGTGTTTGTTAAATGCTTTTAGTGGTTATTATTCTATGCAATATGCAAAGCGAAGTAGATGAGTAGCAGCTTATGTGTGATATCACCTGAAAGTCGATTATTATTATGGAATAACGCTGCGATAAGTTTCAGTGGCCGATACGTTCATAGCATGGGCAATGGGCATGGTATGATACGCTGTAGTGGACAGACTCCTTAACTGCTAAACTTGTATTCAAAAATGTATTGTTCTTATATACCTTCATGTAGGTATGTAAACTACTTATTATTGGATGGATCTGTATTCTGTAGGCTCGCACAAAGAGAACAACAAATACATAAAGTTTGCGGAATCTTCACTTATATAACGTGAATATAACTTTAGTAGCAGTGCTAAAGTATCAAGCTGTTTTAAATTCATTATTAAGCGTCGTTGATGATAACAGAACAGCTAATGATTGATTTAACCGCTATTAAGGCCGCTCACCTCTGTTTCAGTGACCTAAAAGGTTCTCCATTATTTGAAATATTAATTAATTTCACGCGGTGAATAGTCTAGTCGCAATTTCTAATTGAACCGGAACCACAGATCCTTTATATTAAAACTTTCAATATTTTGATTGGGATAGATAAAATTTAATTTTGTATTTATGTATTATTATTAGAGAAACCTTTCCGAGTAGGTTTCTAATCCTTTCTAAGTTTTATGATAAAGTATCATCGCTTTGCTTCTTGAATTAATCCTAAATTAATCATAATCGTTTATAGGTATGTGCCAATATTTTACATATTAAAATACGTTTAATGCAAGTGGGTTAAAGTATGTAATTAATGTAATTATGTCACGAGGTCCATTGCAAATGTACATAAATAGTAATGAGTAATGACTAATATACTGTAACTTTCTTATTGTTCTTAGACATCGGATATATGCAATAATACCATCGCTCAAATTACGATTGAATTACACAATGCACCACGCGTTACGTTCAGAATGTACAACAATAGCATCGGTCGCCATATCGCGCAAAATAACAGCGATCAACACTTGCGCAGTCACTGAACCTGTGCAGAACAATGCGCACGCGTGGATCGCTCATTTCCTCTTCCGCCTAATAATGCCCAACGTACTTTGTAACCAATGTAGTGCGAGTACAAAATAAATCCACTCACAACTCCTTTCTTTTGTTTCAGGCACTGTCGCTAAAACGAGAAATCGCCGATCCCTAGAAGCACCGCATTCCAAGACTGAAAACACACTGCCGTCTTCCAGAATATCTCCTAAAGTCACTAATAGTTTAACAAACGGTGTTAAACCTAGTTCCGATAAGCCCTTATCTTCAAATCCACTTGCGAAAACCAACGAAAAACGTCGATGCTTAGATTCTGGCTCTAAACCTAGTTGCATTCCTCTTTCCAAAAAAAGCCCGGAAAAATCTACCCGCTCATCTTCATCGCCCGTTAAGCAGGACTTAACAAAAGATAGTACTTGCAAGTTAGACAATTCCTCGAAATTGAAACTGGATTCATCCAAAGGTAAACTCACAAGAAAAAGCCCTGAGAAAGCAAAGAGTGATTGTGAAAATAATCGTAATGATAGAAAACATCGAGCTCAAAAGGATAGTGAAAGTCTTAACGAAAAATATCATTATTTAAAGAAAAGACTGACTAGTTTAGATAGTTCTCCAAGAGATACGTATGATGAAAAAAATCCTACACGTAAAATTATATTGAGTGATAATATATATGCCAATTCTAAACTAGATTCTATTTCTGGTGTTCTTGAAGATTCTAAAGATACTACAAAAATGTCTACTCTTCATGAAATAGCAAGACCTCATGGAAGTTCTAGACTTTCACAAGAAATGGATAGCTTAGCTGCTTTAACAAAACAAACGTTAGATAGGGTTAATAAATTGTCAAGTAACTTAACTAGTAATAAGTTAAATTTAAATTCTCCGGAACCCCGATTTGATTCACCGTTTTGTTTTGCTTCGACATCAGAACAAAAAAATAATAACCATACCTATAATTATGGTCTCCTTAATGATAAACATATTGCAAACAGAGGAGTTACAGAAAGATTAAAAGATATTGACACAGCAGCTCAGAGACTGATCGACTTTGAAAAGCAAAGTGCAATGTTTTCTGATCTCAGTAATGATGCGTCTAGTCAAAATCGTCGTATTGATAATTCGTCGACGTCTTTCAACACGCCTGTGTCAATCTTAAAGAGAAAATCAGTTCATGAAGATAATGCTATTTCTAACACTCCAAATCACGCTATTGCTTCTCCACCAGTGACATTTTCTCCAAACGTTATTGAACCCAGAAATTGTCGTTCTGAAAATAGACAGCGTCAAGGAATACTGAAAAAACGTCGTAGTCTCGATGAATCACAAGTTGCTAGAAGAAGGTCTTGCAGCCCTGAAGTTTCCTTTGCTGAAGATGGTTCATGTGACATAAATAAACCCATTTTGAAAAATCGAAGATCGTCATTAGAGGATGTCGTCAGAAATAGATCGCCAGATGGACAAATTCAAGGTATACTGAAAAGAAAAATGAGTCGAGAAGAAGATCATACTCATGATGACTTATCTCATAGTTCACCGGAGCCACATGGAATTTTAAAGCGCAAATCGAATTCTAGTTCCAGTAGTAGTACCACATCATCTCATGTATCAATTGCTCAAGCTGTGCTATTAGCAGCTGCAGGCGGTGCTGAATTAGTTGAAGAGGATAAAGAAATAGTAAGACCTATTCTGAAAAAGAAAAGTTTTTCCGAAGAACGACCGTGCCCTGATGTTTTGCCATCAGAAACACCGAAACCTATTCTGAAGAAAAAATCCACTGAGCATGATGATCATGACTTTGATCTTCCTAAAAAACCAATTCTGAAGTCATCTAAAAAACTTTCAGGCGATGAAGGGCATGCTTCTAGTTTCGATTTGAGCGAAGACGACAGAAGCTCACGAAGACCTTCTCTCCTAAGATCTCGGACATCAGACCACTCTGGCTCCGAATGCGAAACGACGGTGAAACCTATTTTAAAGCAGAGAGGTTCCAGTCTCACTAGGGAACGTAGCCAATCCCCACGCCCCCGTCTTTCATTCTGCGCGGATAACGATGCGAACATTAGTGTGACGAATTTTAGTAGTGACGCGAACGACCTGTTGGCGGCTGGACCGCGCCGTATTTTGAATCTCGCGACCGATTCCGAAGAAAGTTTTCCTAGTGCTGTGATCCGTCGTAGAAACCTTCGTCCAAAGGCGAATCCTCGGTCGATGAGCCTAGCGTGTGACGTGAATGATGAATTGCTTTCCATTTTAAACAACCGCAGAATTAAAGTGGATGAAAACTGTGAAAACGGAGCTCGTGAGACGTGGGATCCAGATAGAATTGTTAATGGTGGTGAACCGAAGACTTTTCCATCAATTGCATCAAGAATAAAGAGTATGGAACAGGCTTTGACTAAGGATAATTTTTTAAAGGATCAATCATCTACATCGAGATCGAAAGATCGTGACAAGGAGCGCTATAAAACTCAACCAGTTACTATAGATGAGATGAGATCGATAACGTCTAGGTAAGATATTCTTTTTTTTTATTGAAACCCTTTTCGACCTCCCAAATCATGTTCTATTAATATTAGATGCACGTACACCGTTCGAACAAACGCAATTGAGCTTTCTTTTAATTACCGAAATAGATTGCTTAGTTTCTTGATGTTACTAGATAAATACTGTAAAAAATAATTTACGAGACCTTTGATATTAGATAGTAGGTACTTTCAGTTTCTTTGCTAACATAATAATATGTACAATAGTGTTGTTTCAATCTCTTTATGTTTTTAATGTGCAGAGGTGATTGTGCTTTGTACCGGCGGTAGTTGGACGTTCGAAGCCGAATCTTGGCTGAACGCCATTATTTTGACGGTCCATCGCGTGGCGTAGGAGCTACCAAATGTTTTGTAGGTGTTGTTCTTGCTGTACGTGTTTACTCATTACCATAGATTCACATACTGTTGATTGTTACTCGAACTAAAACTTATTTTAAACACTGGGCTTCAAAATTATTCAAATATACCAGAGTTTGTTGTAAATAATGTAACATGTAAACAGAAAGTAATTTTAACCATGACTTATTGTAAGGCTTAGCACGCATTGCGAATTTTCACCGCGCGATTTTTTCCGCAAAATTCTGTGAGATATGGATGTTGTATGAAGCTGCACGCACTTGCGAAAAAAAAATCGTGTTGGTTATGTATGTAGTACGCGATTTAAAAATCGTCAGAAAAAAAATCGCGCGGTGAAAATTCGCAATGCGTGCTTACCCTAAATGTATCATCGTATGAGCATTGAGCAAATGAGCAAGTATTTGATGACTGCATGACTCATGCTAGATATGTAAGTCAGCAGGGTTGGATATCTTGCCAAAATATCATCAAACACAATGATTATATTATCATTACATTTATCATTATTTAATGTTTAGGAAGTAATCTAATTATTGCCAACATAACGCAATTTTAGGGTTCCGTACGAAAAATCGAAAAACGGAACCCTTATAGGATCACTCGTGCTGCGTGCATCTGAGCGACTGCCGTTCACAGCCAATTTACTGATTCTTGACCAAATGAGTTGAAATTTAGTACTCATATACTTTTTTGTAACCCAAAGTCGACGGTATAAAGTAAACAACTGAATTTTGAAAAAAAATTTAACTCGAAATCGAAATTAAACAAAAATTGTTTTGCAAACCGTATCGTGTGGTATGTTGTCAAATATATTTTTGTTATAGTTCTACAATGGATAGTTTTAAAATTATTCAAGAAAGAACGAAAATTAAAGCCAATAATTGACCATTACCCCTTTATCTCCGAAACTACTGACGCTTGAATTTTGAAAAAAAATATATAGATACACTTAAATATTACAGTTGAACCTATAAGAAGTCTTAAAAGAACGGTAAAAATAAGTAAAATAGAAAAATAACGGTAAATACTCAACGTACGGAACCCTCTCCAAGCGAGCTTAACTCGCACTTGTCAAGTTTATTTTAATTATCATAGCTCGCTCTGGGCTTATTTTCTGTTAATTCGCACACAATTGCAGTCTGACATCAGTGTTTGAGGTTTAGTTTACTGGAATCATGTTCAGTATACAATAGCGTAAGCATTAATTTTGGACGTCGTTCTAGTTGCATGTGTTTTTAAAGCATTGTGTCGTAAAAATGTACCGTCACATTTTCGAGTGGCCTCTTTATGAATTGTAAGTAAAAAATAACAAAGGAATTTCAATATTATTATCGCTCATGTAGTTTAAAATGTGTATTTTCTCTTTGTTTCGTTTTCGTAATAACTAAGTAAATAAGTCAAATAATTCAGGTAGCGCTATCTAGGTAATGCTTAGCATAAAATAAGGTTCAAAATACCGCAATATCTTCCAAAGATAACGTTGTTAAATAATATGGCGCCGTTTATTTTATTCACAGGTCTCATTCCAAGGCGTAAGCGTATTTCTCGTTATTTCTCATGTAAATGAACAGTAAAATTTTATGATCGCGAGTATCAATTTCTTGTATATGTTGGGAATATTTGTTTTATTCCATTGTGTCTTTATCTATATAATCACTTTGATGTTAGAATTCTTTGTCATTAGTTTAAAGAACACATAATTATAACTCTATAAGATGACCAATGTTAGTTCTATCCCTGAAGTGCATAGAAGCAAAAACCGTGCAGCCAGTAGCGCCAAGTCTTTTAAAGTTGTACCATTAATAAATGCAACATGCATTATGTCATCTTTGTCTTATTTTATATTGTTGACAACAAAATAATTTTATGCATTGACTAGCCCTGCCCGCTGCTCTGCCACCCTATACCCTATATCTCATTCCAGGTTGTGATATACCTGTGTGCTAAATTACATGAAAATCCGTGCTGTAGTTTTTGCGTCTGTGAAAGAATAGCAAACATCCTCACAAACTTTCACATTTACACAATTTGTATGGTGTTGGTGTCATACTCCTACTAATAACATTAACAAATTAGAGTATAGCTTTTGTACCAACAAAAGCTAAACTCTTAATTTGTTTCTCCTCACCGGTCACATTATCTCCTGAGCGATTGACATCGATTCTGTTAGAAGTACAGCTAGACAAAACGGCAAGTTGATGACGGAAATAAGCGCTCCAGTCGTTACTGGGTCAAGCACTATTTCTGGCTCTGTTGTGCTTCACAGCACGCATCCAATGTTTTATGACCGGACCATCTGATGCTTCGTACTCCACGTGATTTTAATGGCTTGTGGCTTAATGTTTTTTATTTCTGATGTCTGCGATATTAATGACCTCAGTAGTTTAGAGTATGTTCTTATCAGAACACGAAATCACATACAAATAGGTATTGTTAGTAAGAGATAATAATCAAAATAATGTATCAAAAAGTATTTAGTTATTTGAATTCAATCAATATCTTTGTTTGTTGGAAATGGTCGACAAACAAGCAGACAAGAATAACAGCCCATAGACATCAATTACTTCAAATGTATAACCGATAGGATGCGGAATAAAAAAAAGCGAAATTTCAATTGCTTCTAAGACACTGTGACCGAAACACGTAAACAAAATTACGACTTACGAATGAACTAACCATTACCATACATCTGTTTAACTGCATAATCAATGTCGGTCAAAAAGCCAGCGGACATTTATATTTAGATTATATTGAAGACACTGTCAAACTTCCCTAAATCGATAGATCGACGTCGGTCCAGATCACTAGTACTATAATTCATCGAAATTTATGAAGGTGAACTAAACGTGCAAGCGTCTCTTTCTTTCAAACGGGTGTGCTCTACATAATCGCGTTTCTTTTCTCATTTCACAGTTTGGAGCCGGGCCAAGCAAGTTTCCAAGCGTTCGGCCCAGCGGGCTGTAGTTTTCCGAGCCGTCCCGTCGAGTCCGGTGCTGCCCTGTCGCTCAGGGCCCCTTACGACGTGGAACCGGAGAGAGATCCCTTCGCAGACTTACACTCTCCGCCCTTCGGAGACAGTCCCTTCGGCCCTAATCCGCTTCTAGTCAACGGCCTCTCGGACAGCAGTCCCAGTGCAAAGGAAGACAGCATCGGTGAGGCTACATTCCTCGATTTTGAAAACATAGACAAGAATTCTGAAAGAAAACAGTCTACTTTAGATGAAATAGAACAAGAAGTGAACAAGGTCAGAGTGGCTCTCGATGAGGACAGCCGTGCTCTAGAGGAAGACGAGCGGCATCAGGCAGACGGGGACAATTGGAGTTTAAATGTGTCCTGTGATAGCGGAGTGTACAACCGTGCATCGTCCCGCGATTCCGGTCCGCATTCTGGTTAGTATTTCGCTCAGTGTTGTTAGTCACGATCGATTATCTCCAAATGGCTAGTTTCAACAGATATTTTTATCGCGGTCGATGGCACGCTGACTGCTACTGTATATCGCATAAACAAACTTATTTACTTATTTGGTGCAATCCGAGTCGACTGCAAACATTGTTAAGAAAACACACGGCAGGAATCGGGGCTTGCATTAACTTGCGCTTTGTTTATGTTGTGTTTGGTATATTTAGATTTGTGAATGCGTCGCTACTCATATTAGGACGGTTTTGAAAATAAACTTGTCCAACCTTGCCGACGTCTTTCTGTCCTTTTATTTAGGTCAATGTAATTCATGTATTCATTGTCAACACGTGGTTTCAATTGCATCTGGTACGATATCGCGTCATTCGTGGCTTTTTTTCTGTTATAATCATATGGCATTGGATGTACGGTGCGCGGTGTGTTAAAATTGTAGTGTTGTTCAAGTTTCCGAGTCGGTGCGGTCATGTCGGTAATTTTTGTACGTAATGTTTGTCAGGCGTCTATTTCGGTTCGTGCTGGACTAATAATGTTTTTTTATCGATTTCCAGGAGAGGAGTTGGGTTTGATAGAGAGTCAGGAGATAAAGGAGAACCACGCAACGAACAGTAGTAACAACGATTGGTCGACGTCATCGATTGAGCGTGGTCTTCTCACGATGGAGAGGGAGAGGAAGTCGACGGAAACGGAGATTCTGCAGAGTCCGGATAGCAGGGAGAGTGATGATGAGGGCAACGAGACCAGTGGCTTCGCGCTGGGCTTGGTGAAGAGCAACAGCGTCGTAGCCCGAGCTAGCATGTGGCAACAGCTGCAACAACAAGCCAAAGGTATTGTTTTTCTGATAATATGTTCCTACTAAATTTATTATTGTTGGGTTTAAGCAAAATTGTCGAATAATAGATTCGTGTATTACAAGTGAAAAATACGTAAGAACAAAAAAATCTAATTTCACTGTTGTACAATGTTGCAACAGAAGTTTCAATAATGTAGGTTTGAGTTATTAATATTAATAATCGACACGATTTAGGTTTAGTGACATTATCTTAGTCAATTTGTCGCCGACTGATTCACAGAAAATTTCGCATTTATTTGATCAAGTAAAAGTTCATTATTAAATTATTCATTATTAAATTCGATTAGTAATGTTTGTGATGACTTAAAAATTTCCTAAAATGATGTCTAAAGAATCGCCTTAAGTTTAACCATTAAATTCGATTTGGATGTTGTTGATGTTTGGATTATAAATCCCATAAGGGTATTAATTGGTTGCGTTTCTCATTTTCAGGCACACCGAAACCGCTAATTCGTCACAGTCGCTCAAAGATAAAGGAGGGGCCGTCAGTGACGGAGCGGTTCAAAACTCAACCCGTCAACGTTGAGGCCGTCAATGAGGCGGCCAATCAGGGATTCTCTCTCGCTCAGTCCAAAAGCACCGCCAATGTGCTAGACAGAGATGAAGATGGTAAGAGATCGCAAGTTGATGTTATTTTACGTAAGAGGAAATTCAGGATAGGACATAATAGAAGGAAATTTGGAATGTTAGCGAATGTTAGATTATGAGAGTTTGTGGACGTTATTAAAACGTAGATGGGACACTTTAGTTTTGAATTGTGTTGGCCAAATAAAATATCTACATAATTTCCTCTCTAGTTTAATTTGATGTCATGAGCTTTTTCAATGTCTTTTTAAATTGTTTGTGTGAGTCCTACATTCATTATATACATATGAGCCGCAAGAATGGCGACTGTGGCGAGCGATCCCAAGCGCCGGCAAATCACACCAAGCTTTGAACAACATGTGTGGCTTAACAATAAAGTGAAGATTCGATTCAATGATTATTTGAAGTATCCACAATAGTTGCTTCAGTGAGGGACTCAAAATTCCCTGAATGTATTATTTTGTAGACGTCGTTAGGCTTTAAATTCTTTAAAACATTTTAGTATGCTTTATTGCAAATATTGAATTGATTAAGTAGTCACTTCTCATCAGGTAGTATTGCCAATTTTTCTACCATAAAGTTATCAAACTTTAGTTCAAGTGGTGGTTAAATTATGTTCAATTTAATTGTTCCTCTTTGTGTTAATCCACTTTACAATAGATAATGTTTTAACTTCAAGATAACTACAGAACAGAACGGCATGTAAATTGCATTAAGTACGACGAATCAGGCTTCCTGTCTATTGATTGTCAGCTTTTGTTTCTTTTTTGCATGTCCTCGATCTACTCTACTATTTATGTCCGGGGCTCTATCGTAAACACACTGCACAATGTAATGTATATATGCACGCGCACGGTGGCAGCTAAGTTAGACGAAGACGATCCAGCCAAGATGTCTCTTTCGGAGAAGATGAAGATGTTTAACTCGAAGTTGACGCATAAACCGCCGGTGGCCGGACTACCTACCGGGAGGACGAGAGAGGAAAGGGTTGTAAGAGCGTCTCGCCTTAGAACGATGCCCGTCCTAGCCAGCCAAGTTCAGGAGGCAATGGAACAAAATGAAAGGCTAACGAAGTCCTTAACACACGAGGAGGTGCCACGAAATCCAGACTTTCAACTGAAAATGGAACTGTTCCGTTCTGCGAGCGCGAAAAACACCTCCCTAGAGTACCTAATGCGGCAGAACTCGAAGTTTAGGAGCTTAGGTCTGATTCTGTTCATTATTTTGAGTTTGGTTTTGTCGTTTTTTTTATTGCTTGGTCGTCCCGCTTTTGGGTGTTCAGCACTAATAACATGACCCCTAGCGCCGTATTCGCGAGGTGAGTATCGGTGTCTCCTTTGCATGGTCTCGATGCATGGTGTACCTACTAATTCTACTTTTCGTAGCTATACTATAACTGTAACCATGTGGGTAAAAATAATTAAAATGCTTCATATTATATTTCTATTCTTTGTAGGTGCGATTAATCTGTCTTTAAAATTGTATGAAGTGAGAAATATGTTTTACTCTCCAACAAATTCCATCGCTAACGTAACAGTAAAGTTTATTTTTAAAAGATCTTAAAAAATGTTGAAATGATAATAATAATGTCCAAGACCTAGCCCTACAAAAGGGAAAAAGCGACCTTTTGCAAAATATGTTACTTTTATGATCTCAAGCTTTTTCTTAAACATTGATCGATTTTGTGGTCTAACATTATAATTTTTCTTCATCTGACATTTCATCACACTCTTAGAATGTTAATGGAATTTTAGTGCTTGTTCATACTGACTCGCGGGCGCGGTCGCGGGCGCGGTCGCGAAATTTCAAACATATGAACTACTATGAAAGTGTTCATATACAAAACGCACGTGCGGTGTAAGTAGCGGGCACGCTAGCGACAACCGCGCGCGGCCCGCTAGCGGCAATATCAAACGCATGAGAATGTATGAGTGTGTTCACACTGAACTAGCGGCGGAACGCGCGACTCACTCGCGATGTCAGGTAAGTTCAACCATTTTGAACTTGTCGCTAGAAACGATAGCACATGAATTCATTATGTCAAACCTACCTATTAGGTTTTCAACCTCTGACAAAATGTCACAATCGCGCAAACGCCTGGCGGCCAGTGTGAACACGAATCCGCCACCGCGCCCGCGACCGCGCCCGCGCCCGCGAGTTCAGTGTGAACACTCACTTAAAAATATTCCAAAGTCATTCGCCAAAGAAATTGATTGTTTATTATATCGATCGCGTTAAAACGATTCGATAAATCAATTTCTTTGTGAGTCCAACTATGTTTTAATGTTGAGTAATGTTTATTTTTAACGTTTAGATCAGTCGCTTGAACTGACCGTTTACTCATAATGGTGACTAGTTCAAGAATCGTTCCTAGAACGTTGAATTTTACGCTTTATAACTTCATAAAATGTTATTTATTTACTTACGCTTGTATCTGTATATTCTGGAATATATGGGGGTCTGTTAGGATAAACAATTTGAGCATCAAATTATGTATTCCAACTGGTTTGTTTGATGTAAATAATATCCTTACTAATATTTGTTGTAATTTATATGTGTTTAAGTTTGCTAGTATATTATCCGTATATATTATCTGTAAATAAATAATTTATTAAACTGTAATAAGGATGTTTCTGATAATAAAAAAATACTTGAGTAGTTTTCGATCGGAAATATTTTTTTCGTCTTTGTTTATCTGTTTGGATGTTAGTTTGTTTCTCTATTTCCATATTTAGGAAACTTATGGCTCATTGTTAAACAGCCATATAAACTAACAAAATCAGTTCGATAGAACCGAATTCAGACAGAGATCAACGTCGATCTTCTTCTACGTAATAGAATTAAAAAATGTCCATGGAGCTTCTGTTAAATAGTTATTGAATAAAGTTTTGAAAAATCTTTGATCCATTGCAATAATAATGAACTTGTTTCTAATTTTATTAATACATCCAGAAAATCCGACTCATAAACCTATGAAATGGGATAAGCATGAAATAACTAGTGTGGTTGAAACGTAAATAATACGTTTCTCGAAGCGAAGCGATGACTGGCTGGTTATTAAGTTTGTACATAATTATACTCGTACAGTTTGGATTTTATCTTCCCTTTCACACTGTTCTTAACACTTGTTTTAAAGTTTGTGTATGATTTTTATATACAAGCTTCACATAGTGAGTTTGTAACATTAGTTACTATAACATAGGTTTTGATTGTAACTAAACTAATTGCCGTAGTGTAAATATTTATTATTTATTTTAATAAACACGCTATATTGCTTGGGTATAAGATCTATTTTATAAATTAATTTTATACAATATAAACTATTTTTCAATGTTTATGACTTGCGCATTTACGGAAAATACGCAGCGGTTATGGTGTGGTTTTATGGGCAAAGCTTATGAATAACGCATCAGGCCGTAATTTGCGTATTGGCGTATGCGTAAGGTCGGCTTGCCGAAATTACGGCTATAATATCAGTTTACATAAAAAGCAATAATACTCGGCTGCGTCTAAATTTAAGCTGCTGAGCCCTACCAATGCTTCAGAGTGGAAAAGAGTTATCTAACTTTAGCAAATAATGGCGTAGATTCTGTTCATTAATTTGTAAATATGACTAACTTTTATTATTGTCTCTTTGTTCTATTGTTTCAAAACATTTAATACATTTTCTATATTTGTTAATAAAGAAATATTAATAAGTTTTCTGAAAAGGTTTCCAAGGTATGCTTTATTTTTTATAGAAATTTATAGAGTTTGAAAGGAAGAAGATGGAGATGTTCCTATTATATCTGAAGACGGACTTGTCTTATTTTAGATTGTACCCTACATTGCTGCTATAACAGCTAGTATCTGAAAAATAAAAAAACAAATTAATATTGGAATAGGTTTAATTGTAGGCATTTTAAACTTTCTAAACTAAAGAATTTAATACATTTTCCTGAATTTAGAGCCTCTATACTAATAATTCTTTATTAATTATTGCTGTATTAGTCAAAGAAAGCTAACATTTTTTTTGGCTTATACTGCAATTAACTCTTAATTTAGGGAAATGTAATAAGCCTCTAAGAAAAGGAGCCTTAATCAACAGAAGGTTATTCAAATGTTATCTTAATGAATTATGATGATGACAGTACATCATCAATGTTAAATGTTTTAGTGATGAATTACAAGTGTGTTAACTTACTTCCAGACCTGGACGATGATTCCCCCTCAGAGCGCGCCCAACGCATGATCACGCCCGAGGTGAGGGGTATTCTGACGTCAGGGTCTACCGTAGTGCCCAAACCCAAGATCCTCGCGAAGGGGGAAAGCTCTGAGGTGCGTACTGTATGTATTGGGTTCGTTTGTTTTTTGTTGTTGGCTTGTATTTTTGCATGGTTTGCTATATACGGGAGGATTAAGAACGAATTAGCAGTTGATGACCCCTCAGGTCACTTGAAATGCCAATGCCAATGCCTGCCTGTGAGTAAGAAGTTCAGGGTTTGATTCCCGCTGAGTCAGACTTCGATGTGACAGATAGTGTGTTCGCGATATCTTATTTGTGTGTCCGTATCGCATATTACGATTATTAAATTTAAATTTGACAGACCTTTTTAGACGTACTAATTTTGCAGCAATAGATTCTGTAGATTTTAGAGCCTAAAATTTAATGCGTACAACTTTAAAGCTGTTTACTTACACGTTATTTATAATTTTATTTCTAGGGTCTCAAGGATGAAGGCATTGACAGCTCATCAGACGACGAGTCTGTTTCCGCGTCCAGCGTTTCATCCTCTGAGAAGAGTTGTTCTTCATCAGAAAGCTCGGACGAGGCGCCCGGACCGAAGCCCCGGCGCTTCCAGCGAAAGAACAACAAACTCAAATCCTCCAGAACTGACTCCGACCTGACGAGAGTACTCCAAGACCCTTATCCTCGCAAGGTGCAATTACCAGGCGCCAGTGAGTTGAAGGAGCGTTTGAGCGAAGCGAGAAACACCGACGTTAAGATACCGTTGTTGGGTAAACTTGGTAGGAAACCCTCGGAGGAAGTGAAAGAAGACGATGATAATGCCAGGGCGCGACGGTTTGCTAAGAATGAGCCGATCCAGTTGGGGAAATTGAGGAGGGATAAGGTAGTCACACCGCCTAGTGAGGAGAAACCGCCGGTTCTGAAGATATCGGCGTTGAACCAGGCCGCGAAGAATAAGTTCTTCGGACTGGACGCGGGGAAGAAGGAGAAGAGCATCGATGAACTGACGGCTGCTGTCAGGAGATACATTCCACCGGTGAGCTATTGATGTTATCCTACTAATATTATAAATGTGAAAGTTTGTCTAGGTATATGTTTGTTACTTTTTCGCACAAAAATTACTGAACAGATTTTCATGAAATTTTGCACACTGCCACTGGTAGACCATAATCTGGATAAGACATATGGTACTTATTGTCCCGAAAAACGCGAGAAAAGCCACGAACAGAGCGCTACTAGTATTACACACTCATACCCTGCAGTAGGATTTTACCTGTGTCGCGGGTGGCATCGACGACACATACAATACAAACACATCACAATAACACCCATGACCCGAGTACAAATATTTATCTGTCACATAAATTATCGAACCCGAGACCCCTCGCTTCGCAGGCAGGGTCGCTACCAACTAGGCTACAGGCTACAATGTAATGTTGTTGTTCAGGTGAGCAAGTCGATATCGAGCCACGTGCTGGAGGCGACCGGGCCCGGCGGCTCGGGCAGCGACGGCGAGAGCAGCGGCGGCCGCGAGGTGCGTCGCATCAACACGCCGCGCCGATACAGGTAGGATTGCATGTTTGTTGCTATTAATAGTATCTACAAAAAATCTACAAAATTAATAAATAACGCTTCACACTCACAGCCTCACTCTAGGATTCCCTGTGTCGTGGGTGCCATGGACAACACACAACATAGACAAGGACATTTACACCCAGACCGAGAACAGAAATTCAAACTCGTCATTCAAATTTCCGCCTCGCTGGGAATCGAACCCAGGACCCTTGGTGCGGCGATCCGGCATGGTAACCATTGCGCCACACGGGTTCTATGAACAAATGCTTTCTATGAACAGATTTGATTAAATATTTGTTAAGTTTAGCGACTTTTTTGATCAATAAATAACGTCTATTAGTAATGACGACCCTGTAGCCTAGTTGGTAGTGACCCTGCCTGCGAAGCGAGGGGTCCCGGGTTCGATAACGGCCGGGGCAGATATTTATGTGACAGATTAATTATTTGTACTCTGGTCATCGCGAAACCCTATTGCGGGGGTATGTAGGAATGAGTAATCGTTTAAGCGTTTAATAAATATTACGTACCAATCATTCATCAAGAACAGTCGAAAGTAAATAGTGGGCGGAGTATATTAGTCAGTATTATATAAGTGTTACTACATGAATTTATTTTTATTCGCACCGTTAGCATTGACTATGTCGATTGACATGCGATGATAGATACCAACAATATTGCCAATACAAGCGGAATGAGCACTTTGATATTATGTTTCATTGAGATATATTAGTTCAAGGTACGATTAATTTAGTCGATTTAAGCACGTAGCTGTAGTAACCACTTTGTTTTGTTTCGTACCAAAACGTGTTTTTTAACCGACTTCAAAAAAGGAGGAGGTATTTAATTCGACTGATTTTTTTATGTTTGTTACATTTGAACTTTCGACTAGGTGAACCGATTTTCATGATATTTTTTTTAATCGAAAGCTGGTGCTTGTCATGTGGTCCCACTTTAATTTAGCGAGATATGACTAGTATTTTTGAGTTATTTTAAAGTCGGACATTTTTTTCTTGGTAAAATTCAGATTATATTGTAACTGTTAGAAAAGAGAACATTCAACAATTAGCAGGGAAAACCAATACGCATAGAGGGACCTGAGGTATATTCCTTAAGCGTCGTTCTACAGGAAACACTATAAATAGTTTACTCTAACTCAAAAATATAAGACTTTTCCCTACTAAATTAAAATTTACATTAAAATCTTAACTTTACCGTAGTTAACATTTATGCTACAGAAAATCCATGCGTTCTTAGATTTCTTCAGAACATTTTTAGGGACGTTTATCAATAACTTTTTCAAATAATGAAAGCAACGTGCAATATTATTATATCGGACACTACCGAGTCAGGAAATAATTTCAAACTACTGGGCTCTGCTAATAATGAAATTAAATTCTGATTTAGATAAGTTTTTTTATCAACTTCCGATCGTTAATTTTGACACATCAGATTGCACGGCGATCTTTCACGTCACATGGAATTATATCTTTAACGTTATGTTTATGTTAAATTAATGCGCATGTTCGTGCAGTGAAATACGTAGTACGCATGATAATTAATTACTGGGGCTCTTAAAAGTATGTGGGGGAAAACATTTACCTACATTTAAGTAATGCACATTTTTAAATAACAATAGTCCGTTTTTAGACGAATATTTTTTGATAAATAGTCTAGACACTCCTTTTTACTAAAATAATGTACTTATATTAAATTAATTTAAAAAAAGAACTCACATCAATTATTATAAATTAGTCTAAGCATTAAATTATAGGTACTTTATGTTTAAAATCCTTTTCATTTTGTACCTGTCTTATTTTAAAACTCAAACTGAGACGTAAAAGACTCATCTAAAAAACGGACAATAGTATTGTTAAAAAAATGTGTATGATTATAACTTATTCTTGACGTTTGAAATAGTAAATTATTTTGTTTGTAATGGTTAATCAACAAATTCTAAAATCATTCGTAGAAAAGGAATTCTGCATGATGCTTTATTCTATTGAATTCAATGATATTTAATACCATACTAAAAATATGCATCTGTAAAGGATGCAAACAGGATTTACGATTAATAAGGCTTTTAATATTATCATTTACGTTTTCGCTATACGTGGCTTGTTCGCTTTAAAACCCGTTGTATCCTTTAATTACATCATTTATTCAAGTCGTTAGCTTTAAATAGAAAACATTTATTTTGCTATCAAAAGCAAATCTTAATGCGTTCTTGTGAGCTTTTATATGGCCATTTTGTATCTTGGAATCTTGGTGTATTTTATAATATGCGGATAATATTACGGAAATTTATAATATAAAGGACCGTGAATAGAAATGCGTATTTATATGTAGTCAATAAAGTTAATCTCGACGTAAGTTAATGATTATATCATAAAACTCGTTTTTATTTTCTGTACTGGTATTTTTATTTAATGGTACACTGTCCAAGTACCATACCGTGTTTTTGTAAGTCAACATTTTACTAAAAAAACGGTCCGTACTTTATACATAACATTCTCAGTCTATTAAGTAAAATCTAACATAATGTTGAGCGTGTACTTGGCGCGAGACACTACAGTGTCTCTGGATTAATACTATACAATATACATTTATTTTATTTGTTAGTTTTGGTTTTCTTAAATTGCTTTAGTTGCTTCAAAGTATAAAAATGTTTTAATGCCGTTTTTAGGGTTCCGAATGAAAAAAAAAACGAAAAACGGATCCCTTAATGGATCACTCGTGCGTCTGGGCGATCAGTAGGTATTCTTACCGGTAGGTTTTGGTATAAAATCTTAAGATTGCAGATATAGCTTCCTTCGAAATATTAAGTCGTGTACTTGGTAGAACATGCATTACTAAATATTAAAAATAATGTTTTGCTTCACTACGCTCGAACCTAATAAGATAAACCTATTACAAGACCCTTATATTTTCTATTATGAAGTTTCATCTGGTATTTGCCAATGAAAGCAGTGCCGTATATTTCGAAATAAATGATTTCTCCTCATGAGCGACACGGAATGTTTGATTAAATTGTTTAATTAGATCCATCTAGTCGTCCAATCGTTGATTAAGGTGTAACTTTAATATCTGGACATTTTAAGTAGTCTCGTCTTCAGTAGTAGTCTAAATATAATCTGCATATATTATGTAAAAGGATAAATGATCGTGTCGATACATTTTGTGTAATATTTCGTTATGTTGCACTATTTCACAAAACAAGAACTAGACGATTTATGATAGGTACATCGAATTCCAAGTCTTACCGTAGACGTACCCAAGTAAGATTATCATCAATTGTAGAGGGCCGATGAAAGTTGTCAATTACTTACGCCTTGCTAAGTTCACAAGTGTAGTGGTGCGTACAATCGGTGAGACGCTTTTCCCTTGTTAGATCACGGTTTTCAACTCTAATTGAAAATGAAAATGAAAGACAAATAGATAAGTAAAACACGGTAGTACGGTACTTTCCCTTGTTGATTAGATGCGCTTTCCATTACGTATTTATTTATTTCATTGCACCAACAAACTAAACACTGATTCAAGCATCTAAAGAAGCGCAAGGCAAGTTTAGTGTCACCCTAATTATTGGTGCAAACTTGTAATACATTCCACAAATAAGATTGAATAATAAAAAATATAGAGATATTGCAAGTCACATACATAATTAAGTTACAAAAACACATTAAAATTGTTTTTATTAGTAGAAATTGTAACCAATGATTAATTATTATTGAAGATGGATACGTACAAAAAGTCAAGGCTTAAAATTCTGTTGCTGAAAGTAACTTTAAAAGTCCACACAATATAGTCCTAAATATTAAAGCTTCACTGTAGTAGTAGATACTTTTTACAGATTTGGTAAACAAGAATTTCGTCGTTCGTTGAAACGATGGTAGAAATAACAAATCGTTGATAAACCTTTCTTAAAGATACAAAATACAATTGACCAACAATCTAAGTGAGAAAATAATGACACATACTATAATTTACCGTTCTAATATCCGCATTTTCCCTGCCACTTACCCTGTCAAGAACAGCTTCAATGTGTTTAGTGAGGCATGTTAGACGGTGATATTTGAAAATAACTTTTTAAGACACTATAATAACGTCAAATATTTGTGTAAATTAAGAAATTTATTTTTACTGGTACTTCGGCTCGGCCTAAGTAACTAAAAATAATACTTTAGTTGCGATTTGACCGCATTAAGCGTGTAATTTATATGAGGCTAATGTGTTGTGGCTGAGCAGACTGAGGACCCGAATGAAAGCGACGCATACCTATTTACTAATTCCACAAGCACAGAACTGCACCCTAATTCACGTAATTTAAGAAGTTCGATTGCAGTTGCAGTGACGTTCCGATCAAAATAACACTTTCGGTATTCTCGTAGCTTTCGCGAGCGCTGTCAAACAACGTCAACCAACGTCAACTTGATTGCCGCGTCATTGCAACTTGATTGCAGCGTCACTGCAACTCAATCGATGCGTCTTAACCCCTTCGGACCTGGTGTCCATCTCAGTGGACATACTTTTAAAGTGCATGTCATATGATACACTGGTATTAAAATCTAAATGTAAACATTTAAAAGTACCCGACCCTTATCTAGGAATGATATTAGAAACAAAACACAATGTTTATTGTATGTAGGTAAGTCGCAATATCCAATCAAGTAACGACGATCGTCATGGATATACGCAAGACAGGTAAGTCTTCGGTTATGTTGTATTTTTTCTTGAACTTCACGTGATTTTCTTTCAAATATTTTATTTTCTCATAGATTAGATCATAATTGTGGATTATATTCATAATTAAACATAATTCAATGCAATACTATAATTGAAATGCGCGATCAAAGTTGTGTCCATGTCAATGGACATCAGGTCTCAAAAGTCGTCAAAATATACATATGTACGTTATGAAATTGTTTTGAATCATAAAATATTTTTGTTTTGTTTTGATTTTGATTTTTCAAAAAATAATGATAGGTAACTTCGGTAAGTAATATTAACTCGTTACTTGATATGTTAGAAAATGGAGCAATATCAGACCTTGATGAAGAAAGTGACGATGAAATAATACAAGCCACCGCTCAAAATGTGGTTCGTGTGGGTAGTGATATTGTGCATCCGGGTATTAGATGTTTTGGATAATGAAGACAACAAGAAGAACCTGAAGCTGGATCGAGCACTAATAAACCGAGCAAGGCTTAACAGGACATCAAATGGCGAAAGCATTTAAAACTTGATGCACCGCAAATCACCTGGCCAACTCCAGCGCCTTCTGAAATAAATAGGCCACTTGCACCAATTTTACAAAACTTCACAAAAGATAAAGGACATAGTGATGAAGTTACGAACAGCACCAAAGATCTAGCAGCCATAAAGTGGATGGGTGTAGTTCTTGCATCAAATTTTGTCGGAATAGGAGAACAGGATGAGGTAAGAAGAGTAACAAAGTATCCAAGCAATATTTATCAATTCCACGGCCTGAAAGTTTATATAACAATGGAATGGGTGGCGTGGACAAAACAGACCACCTTAGTAGTTAGTACTGCATCTTTATCAGATCTAAAAAATGGACATTACGGATGATATTCCATGCCATTTGGCACTAAGCAACAGTTGGCAGGAATATCAAGAAGATTGTAAAACCTGTATATATCATTCCAAAAATAAAAAAATCTAGACCTATTGCGTTTCAGACACTCGCTGAGGTTCTTATAAAAATGGGACACCCACTCATAGCTAGAAAACGAGAACGTCCATCCTCTGGTCCCAGTAGTTTGGTATATATCCCAGCCAATACACCAAAGCGACGTCCTCGCAATGTTGTTGGAATTAGACCAGGGAGTGAAATTCAGTACGATTATTTGCATGAATACGATAAAAAGAAGGAAGCGACAAGATGCAAGAAACTACAATACAAAGGTAAAACACATGTGTTCTGTTTGAAGTGCAATATATATACATTTCGGAATTGTTTTCGCGAATTCCATCAAAACCATTCATCTTTTAACTATTTTATATGTTATGAAGAGATCACCCTTGTAAAAATTAATAATAAATAAATAAACTAAATAAATTTGTTGTTTCAATACATTAATATTTAGTAAAAATATATAAAAGAAGAGTTAACTAGAAATTCTACAAAAAGCTATACTGAAGACCTGGTGTCCATGTGAATGGACACTCAATTTTTCAAAAAAGTAAAAAAGGAAAATCAATTTTTTCTACAGAATTTAATTCATTGTAATATTAATGATAAGAAAATCATTAAAAACATTTTTTCTGACGTGTAAAATTAATTCAGGTTCGAAGGGGTTAAAGTTACGTGAATTAGGGTGATGATCAACTTCAGCGCTGCAGCGTGACGTAAGTTAGAGGAGACCGGGGTATTTATGACTTACGTATTAAGGACCTTAAAATTTGGTGAATGCCAAGTTTTATAAACCTTAAAAAATATCTGACACCCGCTGCAGTTAGTTTTCGTTGACTTTTTTAGTGAATGAAATTGATACGGTGGAGTCATAATGACTAATAAAAATAAAATGGTGTACTGGCTTATTTCTGAAAAAATAAAAAGCGAACAGTTGTGCTTCATGGTCATCCGCCACGCAATACGCTTATACAATTTTATTGGAGCTAGGAAGTTTCAACTGGCACAGTTGCTTAACAAGTGGCTAAGGCTAGCTAAGGCTAAGAATTACCAGAAATTTGTAACCAGAATTAGCAGGTCAAGTGCATAGACTGTCATTTGAATATGAACTTTAAGTGTTCTTGACATTACTGACCTAATGTGTCACGGAACTGATTCTGATTGGTGCTTTGAAGCAACCTTGTTTTCGACAAGGGTTTTATGTCAACTGCATGAAGGGGTAGGTAAGCATATATGCGGGGTTCATTCATGGTCTCATAAATAATCATCATTCATGGTCATGATCTCTTAATCATTGAGGTTCTGTTTAAGGTCGGTTATAGATTATTATTTCAACAACCAGTCGGTTAAATGCTTAATAACTTTTGTACTTATTTCTCTGTTCGACTCTTGACATTATGGTTTTCTCAAACGTTTGTAAAGGTTTTATTTATCGTTTCAAATCAATTAGGTAATACCCACACTCATATCCCCTGGAATCGAACCTGGGACTCTTCGCTTCGTTGGCGTCACTACGAACTACGGCTACGGTGTCATAGCTTGTAGACGTGTTATAAATGCATCTCATTATAAACGGTAAAAATACACAAGAATTATGCAATTTTTCCGTCGTGTAACTAATTCGCTCGAGTTTTTCAACGGTACCGCTCTATTGTGGCAAATAACTGTATTGGGGTTACGAAAACCGTTTCGTCAATGTCATTTAACTGTTTCAGTATTGATTATGTACCGTGCGCTAATCAAGAAGACAAAGTACCTATTGTTTTATCCTGTATGTAGGTGTACCGTTAAGATGGAATGATTCATTTTAAAGGATTATTTGTTTTTATACGTAACGTTAATTTTGAGATAGCAGTAATTAATTAAAATTTAGATACGGTACTTAATTAAATGTACTCGTAAATTAATTGGATTTTTCTCTTCTCTATAATTTTTGATGAATTTGACTAATCGCCTAAGTTCCGGCTAATTTGGTGTATTTATATTATCTTACGTAAATTCTTAGTTTATTGTCGAGACAATCATTCATGGTTCTACGCATAATTTAAAAAAGTTACTTGTCAGTATATCAATATAACTATTTTTGTCTTTTTGTTTCGGAAAGGCATAATAAATATCCTTTGCCTGCAAGCTTTGCGTTCATGCAACGCTTGAGCATTCCAACTAGAATCCGATAGGTGGCACATAAGTAAATTGTTAACAATTACCTTTTTCATACTAATGTATGAACATAAGGATTTTTGAAACCGTTATAGCAATTTCAGTTAACTGTTGTAAATTATAAAGGCACCGTTTCAGATGACTATCATACCGGGCCGGGGTTAGAGCGGAATAACTTGTAGTAATTATTTTACGGAGGCGTAGGGCGGACTGGTTACCGGACATAACTCAGACAGCTAATTATATTAGCTGGTAATGCGGCTATCTCCTCAATTCAACTTACCCTGAGATGTTACGGACATGGCATTACCCTTGAAAGATACAACTGTAAACAGCAGGGCTCACTGAAGAAATTGTAGTATGGAAGAACCTAATTGATGACTTGTGATGTGTTATATTATGTATAAATAATCCATGCGTCCATGCCACCCGCGACACAGGTAAAAACCTACTGCGGGGGTATGAGTGTGTAAGCGTTTTTTTTTATTTATTTATTTATGTGTTGACACACGGCCACTACTCGAATGGCATATTCTTAGCAGTTAGAAGGCAGTTCTAAATTTGCTAATAGTTCAGTGCGTAAAGTTAATTTTGTGTATTACTACACAGTAATAAATAATTTATTTCAAACGTACGAGAATGTTGATTATCCATTATATTTTTAAGGTCTAGTTACGTTACGTTAATTGTATAGAGATATCAAAGATTACAGATATTTTGTAGGTAAAGTTGGTATTATGTAACAGTTTCTTGTAATACTGTACGTAGTGGTAGTGGGTAGCCGGTAGCTATTGTAATCCCGTCGGCAAGACGTCGTCGCGCGTCGTGACGTAGTATCTTACGCGTGCGCCGGCGCAAGACAATCAAAATATGACACACGTGCGTTACGGAGCTTTCACTCACACCGGTTTGTTGCTGGCTACTGGCTTGACCGTGCTCCGTGCTCCGTGACTCATCTGAAAACTTGTTGCTACTTATCTCTATATGTAGGGCTGCCGTTATTATGTTTTTTATGGATCCTACGAATATTATAATTGAGAGAAAAAATCTTTTTTAACCTTCAAAAAACAGATATTTTTCGTGCTTTTGAAAAAAAGAGAAAAATTTCTAATAGGTTTGCGTCAATAACTGAAGTAGAAAAATTAAAAAATAATAATATTTGTTTATAAAAAGAAAGTGTTGGGGGTGAATAACTAAATTATTACAGCTCAATTATCTAGCTTATTGTATTGAAAATTTCACGGGGTTTTAGGCAATCTCTTATCAGCTTACTTGAGCATGTTATTTTATGTTTTAGGATTAATCATTTTATGAAAATTACTTACTGAATCTTGAACTCCAATGGAATAACCCTGCCAGGTCGATGTCGCTTCACCAAGACGAATTTGTTTAATGAGATCGAAACGTTTTCTTTTATCCGAGCTAGCGATATCACTTTCTGCCGTTCAAGTGTAAAGGTTCTGTAATTGCAGTTTGCCGCAATAAGGGTAAATAGCTTTTTTGGTCCCTTACTTTTACTTACCCAGTGCCGCGCAAAGGCAATTGCTTCATTGAAGCGCTATTTTAATATTTCGTAGATTGATGTTTTATTTTACAAAAGTAAAATTTATTTCTCAAATATTTTCCATGTAGATACAGAGACATCGATCAGTCACAGTTTTATTATAAGTATGCATTGATAAATTGTATTAATTGAATCTACTATAAATTTTCATAATGCAAGAAATATGTCAATTGTGTAGTTATAATGAGTATGAAAGACATCGATGGAATAAGATGCTTAAAGTATACTACAATTTAAATTTTTTCTGATATAGATTTCTCAACGAAAACTATCTACAATTTCTGTTTTCAATTTAACTAACTATACAATCACAACATACTCCTACAATCTAGCAGTGCATAAAATAACATTACGTATCTAATCAATTTTATGGCTCCGTAAGTATAATGTTGCGTTTATGTCATGTATAATTTTCATACGATTATCTCGGATAACTTCGTTGCCAGGTTCGGTTGAAATTGATCAGGACGTTCAGAAAATATATGGAATCATGTTGGATAGATCGAGCGTGCAATCATTCAAAGAGATTCTGATTTCATGTTTCTGCCTTCCGTGAATTTGTGCAAGTGTTGTCTGTTAAGCGCTGACGTTAATCATAGTTAAGCCTTAACAACGTTTAGTTTAGTAGGTACTTACTTATATCGGTTCGTACACAAAGTAAATATCGTGAGTACCTGTACCGTGGTAAAATATGCAGATTCCAACAAGCTTGTGGAATATGCCGAATATGAGAAGAGCGGTATGGAAATTCTGTAAACAAAACATTCGCATACGTATTGGCCGGCTTTTAAAATGTAGTGTACCTATTCAAATGTTAATAAAAAATCTGTAACGGCTGAATCGATTCAGGCTATTGCTATTTCTTTTTAAGTGCTCTTGATGGTCAGAAGTTGTGTAACACTATAAAAGTCGCAATGAACGTATATAGTACAAGAAATACGGGAGAACTTTATATGGCTAACCAATTGCATTCTAAATAACAATATTTTCAGTTGCGAAAACATAATTGAGCTGCGTTTGCTAGTTCCTCGTTGTGCACTGTGCATGCACTCGTTTAGACGTATACAATTATAAATTACACAATACCACATAACGAACCATTCAACGGTTGGCCTACAAACCTAGCTTTTGTTAGCTCTCAAACGCTAATTACGATACAACGATATCTCTTACAAGACAACCGACGTAGCTACTGATAACCCGCTGTGATGACTCATGAGCGGAACAAAATGCATATCGCCACAATATCTGCTGAAGAATACATGGAATAAATAAAAGAGTTTTTGGTGAAATTGTTGGTATGTAACGAGGTGCTCGTTTAAATGTGATATTTATAATAAAAAAATACAATTAGAAAGTCCGTGAATAAAATAAAAGTTTATTTTGTTGTTTTGTCTAGACTGACTAGACTGCATTGTCTGCAATTATTAACTGATAGTGTTAGCGATTCAATAAAATTTTGTCATTTTCGATAAGATAATCACGTAAAGAACTAACTACATTTAAATATGTATTTACGTGAGTCAATTTATTTATTCTATCAAAAGTGTATGACAGCATGCATTTTGGTTCTTACTTCATCATTCGTTGAGTAATCGTTAATCCGACGAGCGCCATAGCAGGAGACATTAAAAATATATTAAACTAGATAGATAATCGCTGCGTCACAAAGTGTCAAAAAAATTAAAACTCAATTATGATCTTGATATCAAGTAGTCTAACGAAGTAATGATGTGTCGAGCAGAGGTCAGTTCATTGGCGGAAGAACCAGTTAACGGGAAGGCGAGAGGTTATTGTCATTACCAGGCGTCTGAGCGGTGCAAGAAAACAAAATTATAAACACTTCCATTCAGATACGAGCGATTCTTATACTGTAGATAATTTTATTTAGGATTTTATGATTACGTTTATGTGGCGCAAACGGCAGATAACTTTTGGGGAAATGTTAAAGTATTCTATGTATTAATTTTCGTTTCCAATTTAGAATCTACTGAAAAAATTTGATCTGCCGTTTTATCACCAAATGAAGATATGTGTCACCAAAAATCGATTATCAAATATCTTGTTGTCTAGATTATATTAATTCATGATTGCAAAAGATTTATCAATGTGTTAAATTTAAATATGATGAGTATTCAAAATAAATGCACCTTTTTGAAAAAGATTAATTTGTGTAATCGGTTCATGATTCATTCTGAGAAAAACCATACTAACTTTCTTTATAACTCCAAAAATAAATTTTGTTGATAAACCTATTAGCTGTTTTTAAAACGTAAAAAGTAAATGAATCACAAAGACTAATAAGGTTTCTGTAGATAATGACAAAGGTACATTACATAAATCGCTCAATACACTTATTCCTAGAAAGGGAATCTAAGCGATTAATTAGTACTAACCGGACTTACGATGTATTGTATGAAACGCAAAAGTTCGTTTCCGATTTGACCATAAAGGTACACGGAACTCAATTATAATAAACTTATATAAGAATCCAAGGCAAGCGGTACGACCATTAGTTGACTCATACATCACATAGAAGTCGTCTGTTTGCCTTTTACAGACAACTTTTCACCTCGTTTGTCAATGTACCGATGGTATTTGTGTGGTTCATAACGACATTGTTAGATGATTTTCTGCCGTCTTATTCCTTATCACCCTTCATCGTCTTCCATGAGATTAAGTGTTTTAAATTTATTATCTTCATTTAGATGAAATGTTTCGTCCAATCTGACATTTACTTCTCAATAAATCGCAACTTCAAAAGAAATGGAAAGTCGTGTGTCAATAACTACAGATAGTTCAAGTTCGGTGAAAGCTCTCACAGGATTTATGGTACTGACTCTTCCTAGACATTGTTATCGATTTGTCCACAGAGTCATGAACTGCGTCATGAGCCAGACAAGGTCTAGACTCAGTCTAGACTACTCAGTTTCAAATTCCTAGTTTTATTAAAACAAAATGTGGAAGTGCACCCCTATCGTATATGTATTCTACGAACATAAGTTAAATTTTGTGTTTGTTTACATTCATCTTCAGTGTCTGCATTACCTTTCATTATACATAATATTTCCATATTTAGTAATTGTTGACACATTACGTCTCGAATAATTTTAACATGTCTTTCCGTAACTGTGTTAATTTATGTACATGTTAATTTAACACTTCACATAAGAATTCAATTTAGCTTTTGTAATGCTACTGGTGTTGGTTATAAACAAAACATTTGGCACAAACGACGAGTACTTCCGATAAATTTTAATACTACACCGCTCTACTAGCGCATGTTAGTCAACCATAGCAAAATTTGCTTTGATTACGTCATTGTGCCACAAATGATTTAGGGCGTTAAACCTCATGTGCAAACATATAAGAGCTACTGGATTTCCATTATTGTCATTAGAAAATTTACAACTTTCGATTTCGACAGCAAAGTGTAATGCGTTAGTGCCGGCTCACGGTGCGCTGATTTCGTTTTGGTTTCGTGCGCAATCTGTTGCGAGTTACGCTTCACGAATCGGATGTAGGTTAATGCTTGTGAGATAATATCCGTTGATGCATCGAACGACATAAGTGAATCCCAGTTTTATTTTAGGGTTTTATGGATTAACATTATCTCATAGTGCTTTCATCATTTTGCTTTGACTAGCTTTGGTTCATTTTAACAGTATATTTTTCTAATTTGCCAATAAAATTGTAGTAGAGTGTATGATCTGTTACTAATTTGTCATGTTTTCTCGTCATTAATTGTTCCGCCTCATTAAAAATACGATGTTTGTTTCATGCAGATACTATCATGTGTATACTGTGTCAGTGAAAAATATTATTCAAAAGTCCGCATGAAGCTGCCTCGTAATATTTTATCGAATGCATAATTATTATTACATAATATCATGCAACTTAGTGGGATTTGTATCAATTTACATGGGCACTGATAAATCTTTAACGTGCCGTTTATGTGGTCTTCTCTACTTTACCCATACGCTCTTCCCACGTTTTTGGTGTCGACGCCACTTTTTTATTACTATCGTTCTCAACTCAGGTTACATATTGAGCAACGTATGGTAATTTATACAGAACATATTCGATATTTTGTACAAAAGTGGGCTTTGAAATGCCGGTACAGAGTCCCTTTATGTAGCCAGCGTCTAAACTTATTCTCAGCCATTTTGCGTACTGATTAAAACAATCTCAAATTATTTTAACTATGTATGTTTCTACTAATTATTATCATCATGTCTATGTAAGTATGTTAGTTAGCAATGAGTATCGGTATGTGTCGTTATAGTAATTGTTCACTTGTGAGTACTTGTACATGTTTACGTTTGTCTACAGCGCAATGTTACTGTGGGAAACATAATAATCTTATTCATCCATCCATATCACGAGTTTCAATTTTGTAGCAAAATGTCAGCGTTTCTTACGATTAAAGCTACCTTCTAAGATATTTTGCAACTTCACGTGTTTGTAGCGAAAGAGATGTTCAAAGGTCACACTTTGAATAGAATGGCTTGCAGGTGCTTATTTGCACAATGGGATCGATTTTGTTGTTCACAGACAATGAACGGTACAATTATGTATTGGCCTGAGCAGGAAGACATAAACTACAAGAGATTTTTAGTAGATCCAACAATTTTCTATTACATATACTCTTTATATTACCGACTTGTTCTTTATCGTCATACCTCTGTCACATGTCCTCCTTGACCAGATGTTTTAATGTAATTTATTTAAGGTCGTAACCATGTGTATAATTTGCAGATTTTTTTATAAAAATAGCTTCCTTAATTAACTAGTTACCACTAGTGACGAATAATAACAAGAATAATTGTTATTTTTTACTATTCTTCTATTCTATTTCTTTTACCAAGTACCATTACCAAGAATCATTGCGAGAAATCAATATAAAATATAAATCTTGGTATATTTTACCTCTAGTACCGGAAAAGTAACGGAGTACCCTAGTATAACACTCTGCATATACCTACATAAACATATCCACATATTATTCAAACACTCAATCGCGACGCTCGTGGCATCGAGAAATTTTGAGATCACAGTTGACTGTACCAAAATACGAGTTGTTTATTTACGTGTAGCCGTAGTACGAGTAGGTAACGGGGTGGTAGCGAGTCTCTTGTGCCGGCCGGCTCTGCGGCAGCCAGCCAGCCAGTCAGTCGCGCGCGGCATATGCGCTCGCACGCACACAGCGTATTTAGCCGCGCACACAACAGCAGCTGATCGGAGCCTCACGCAAGCTTATCGAGAATATATCAATTAAAATTCATACAAAACATCACTACTCTTCTAAATAAACAAACTTTTTTATCGCTGTTGATAGAAACAGAGTTATAGCAGGAAATGTAAGCGACGATCGATAAACAGAAAACCCTCCAACCTCTACCGATTGAGCTGAAGCAATATTTGGTGCAATATGTCAACAGTTGCAATCACGAATCTGACTATCGAATTTATTGCCGAAGTCTGATTTCGTTTTGTTTACGGTCGATGAGTAAGAAACTGATCGCTGGTGTTTTTCAAGTGTCGTGTGTAAGAGTGGATTTCCTTTACTGACTGTGATTTCCAGTGGTTTTGCCGTTTTATCTTCGGATTCTTTATAACCAAGTAAGTGTTTAATTGGTTTATTTAATAACTTAAAAAAAATGTTTCTTACAGTTCTTTTACTTCTTTGTATATAATATAAATTGTTCACTTAACTACTGATACGTTAATCACGCGCGCATTCTGGTTTGTTCTGTCGAAATGTTTGAAAGATACTCAGATTGTTTAACGTGCGAATGAAATTCGTCTAAATTTTGCGCAAAATCAATTCGCTCCCTTGTCTCGTACAGCCGGGTTTATGTGAGTGTAGCCGTGTCTCCGAGCCAACCCCGAGGCTGACTGTGAACTTGAGGGGTGCGTTACCCTCTAGTCTGTGAACGTCGGGGCGGTCATCCAACTTGATCGCTAACACAATACCTTTTCAAAGCTCCACATCCCTTTGTACCACGGGATGAATGTTCGGCACGTACGATGTACCTACTAGCTGTAATTGTTGTCGCGTTGATTACATCCAGCTTTTCTATTTTCTTTTTCCAATTATCGAGTATAAATGAATTAACTAATTCAAGTTGTACATTTCTTCAATTTTCCATCTTAACATTTTATTCCTTTCAATGGTTACGTTCCGTAATATAATTTGTATCTCCTTACGAAATCAGCGTTGTAGCAAAATTACATCGATATCAGATCGGTGAGAGTGAACATCCAAATTATTGTGGTATCTTATCTATTGTAATAAAACTAATAAATCCACACGCGACGTGTAGGTCTAGTAAGTCTGAAAGAGCAAGGACTTTCACTGTCGACGAACATAGATGATGATGTCAGGAGCTACCATTGTGTTATTATCCATTCAAGTATTACTTTGGTTATATGCTTAGCATTCATTTCGTAACTGACATCGCGCGCTTATATGCTAAGTACCTATGCTATTATGTACCTATAATTGAACTATCTGATGACAAAAGTTTATTTCTCTCACTTCTTATTCAAGTCATGATGCACGGATACACGAAAAGCGGTCAGATCTCTGCGTTTGTTCATGTCATGAGTTTCACCCTCTTTTGTATTCCAGGAAGTGCTCTAAGGAAGGCTCGCTACAGTGCACTTTCCGTAGATAAATCCGTATCTAGAACATCGTACACCCATTACTCGCGCCTCGTTAGTAATTGTGCATAAAAAATAAAGTGGTATTTGTTGAATGCCTTGAAATTATCGGAATAGACCATTTCTATTCGTCACATTTGTAGAATTATTTTACCGGGTATGGTAACAACATTGAAAATTTATAGAGATGATTGATGTAGTTTTTGACATCGGTATATCACTGTGATGTTGTAATACGCTTTGGTTCATTTATGGGAATAATAACGCAGTCGGTGCTTCACAGACCCTTTCCCGCAATCTTGTGCTTTAGAGCGTGACTCCGTATCATTTTTACTCTTCATTTATTCAATAATATTACAATGGACCTTGTGTCACTCACGTTATCGTCCATTTTCAACAAATGCGTAAAGAGCTAGTTGTGACTCGTATTGTTTACATTACAATAGTTACCTATGCTCTTTTGAATTGCTGTTCCAGTTAAATGTTTGTTCCCAACTTCTTCGACAGGTTTTTTAAAGCTAGGTAGGTACTTAAAGTAAAGTTCTTTAAACTTTCTCCTTTCTTGATTTCCTCTGACACATTCGACCTTTTACGAGTACGTTTAATTATACTATTGTTTCGTATCAGGAATATCAGGGTAAGCCGATGGATAAACAAATAATGAAGCCAATCAAGTACCCACCTCAGTCAGCTAGCACTTCTATTGTGATTCATAGACCTTATCAACTTTCAAGGTTGCTGGTAGATTTTAATGCAGTATATTTTTTGCATCGCAACAACAACTTTGCGGTTTTGTGATGGAGTCCCCGTGTAATAAGGCACGTCGCGTTATTACATTGTCACGTCTCGGTTTGGCCTGTCATTAGATGACTGATTGCATTTATTATGCCAAGCTTTCGTATACTTTTTTGTTTACATTTTATTTATAATCTTTTTTGATTAGCTACTACAGGTAACAATACCTGTGGCTCGCAGGCTATTCCGATAGAATAGCAGTTGAGTTAAAATATTTTTTTTATTGTTATTAATATAGTATCCGGCGTCACTTATAAAGTTATGACGTACTTATTCTCTTGCTTAATTTACGTGTTGTTTTAGTTTTCTTGACATAAAAGTAACTATGCTATCTTTATTTCTGTTTATTCGGTACGTTCTGTCATGTCTGTCTATCATTGTCTATATCTTAAAGATCAACTCCTAGAGACGTATTTAAAGATGGTGGTCCATATTTAGTCTATTCTTTGTTGTCACGGTAATTAAGTATGGTGTTTGGTGGTGTTCCCTTCCGGATCTATTTTTGACTGGTATTGGATACCAATATCCACAGAGTCGGCGCTGGAAAAAGTTTATTTTCGGGCTTTTGTGTTCGAGTGCTTCCGCTGCTATTTGTATTAACTTCTTTTATTCTGAAATAGGTATTATTTTAAGTAAAGGTACTGTTGAACTTTTCCCTTAATTTCTTGATTTTTATTATATGTTATAGGTAGATTAACTTATAATATTTGTTTTGTACTTATTGTTTTCATTCGCCTATTTTGTTTACTTATTCTTTGAATTGTATAGAAAAGAAACTATTGCGAATGATTCGTGTCAATTCACACCATAAACCTATTCTTAAACAATAACAACTTCTGTTAGTTGTCATTGAAATTGTTTAATGTCGACATAATTGTGACACGAAATTATGGAAATAACCACAAAATAAACAATATCATAATTATGTAAAATATAGATAATTGCTTTATCTGATGTATTCGGGGTTTACGATGGTTTGATATCTACTGACTACACATATGAACTCTAGACGTTGCATGTTCGCTTTCGATTCGAACACGCTATTTTATGAATGCTTCGTAAGCCGTAGTATTTGTATGTACCTATGTATACGAATGATGTTTAACACACAATAACGCACTAGTTATAGGAAAGGATGAGTGTCGGCAATTTTAATGAGTGCAACAAGGAAATGACATATGAGCAGGAATAGTGGTACTGTTGTTAATTAGCCTTATCGCTATTAATGTAGCTGTAATATAGCACTAATTGTTATGCAAATAGATAGGCCGGTATGAATATGAAGTAACGTCGAAATATATCCTGTCAATATTGTTGTTCCTATTACAGACAAAGTTTACAGTGTTTGAATTAAGGCCAACAGCATGTTTTGTGTGAATCACCTCAGTAAAAACATTTAGGCATAGTTCTAGGGTACTTTATATTAATGAAAGGACTGTCGTCTTAATATGGTTGACGCACAGGGTTGACGTCAAGGTACCTAATTCAAGTTGGACATTAGAAAATTTTGTTTGATCGATGGTGGTCAAATCATACGAATTACGATACAAAGCTTATACCACGAGGTTAAAATATTTAGAAGGATGTCTATATTGCTGTAATAGTATTAATTTTAAAGTAAGTAGTTGATTTGTTCTTTAATAATAATCATTTTAACGTTGATATACGAAACGCCAGTTCAATGACACATTATTCCATGCCAGTCACATTTATGTAAAAAGCAAAATAATAAATTTCCATACAGGGAAAATCAATTTAAATCTACGCACCTATATTGTCTTGTTTTTATGAACGATTTGCTTCCAAGAAATGGTAAAAAATACAAGATTCCGCAGCGTAAATGGTACACGCGGGCCATCGCTGCTGGCCATCTTATTACAACTCGTTACCCGACCACGCCCACATCTCGTGCGCGCGCACCGTTTGTACTGCTCATCACAGGCACCTGAATTAAATCCTCTTCACATTCTGTTTCTTGATATTCATCCTTTTTCCTTATGACTGTTTTCTTATGTGTTTCCGTAGCAGTATCGTAAGCTCGTGCTGAGTTATACTGTGGATTTCATGATATCTTCCTGCAGGGTTGCCTTTGTTGCTGATACACGACAGTTTTGCTTCAGTATTTGTAGATACGCACTGTACACTTTCTCCCTTCCTCATCTTTCCTCTCTATATTTACGAACTAGTATTTTACTAATTGTGTAAACCCTAACTCTGTTTTTGTTTACCGTATTTATACAAAAAAAAGCGGCCAAGTGCGAGTCGGACTCGCCCATGAAGGGTTCCGTAGTAGAAAGTAACATAATATAAAATTCTTGAAGTTCGTTGTAACTTTGATCGAGGTAAATTGCGGTTTACGATTTATGACGTATTAAAAAAAACTACTTACTAGATCTCGTTCAAACCAATTTTCGTTGGAAGTTTGCATGGTAATGTACATCATATATTTTTTTTAGTTTTATCATTCTCTTATTTTAGAAGTTACAGGGGGGGGGGGACACACTTTTTACCACTTTGGAAGTGTCTCTCGCGCAAACTATTCAGTTTAGAAAAAAATGATACTAGAAACCTCAATATCATTTTTAAAGACCTATTCATAGATACCCCACACGTATGGGTTTGATGAAAAAAATTTTTTTGCATTTCAGTTCTAAGTATGGGGAACCCCCAAAATTTATTGTTTTTTTTTCTATTTTTGTGTGAAAATCTTAATGTGGTTCACAGAATACATCTACTTACCAAGTTTCAACAGTATAGTTCCTATAGTTTCGGATAAAAGTGGCTGTGACATACGGACGGACAGACAGACAGACAGACATGACGAATCTATAAGGGTTCCGTTTTTTGCCATTTGGCTACGGAACCCTAAAAAGCCTGGCAACTGTGTTTCAGGCCACGCGCAATGTAATGTTTCGAAGTAGTAAGTTTATCTACTATTACCCATTAACTACTTATGCTAACGTAGCCGTGATAGTTTTCCGTGCAAATTCATCATATTAACTAATTTGGATAATTTTTCCACTTGTCCAACTCCAACCGTTTACATTGCTTCAAAATCCAAATTGTATGAGATAAAAAAATCTGTGATTATTTAAGAAGTATAGCGTTAACAGTCATTGTTCTTTCTATGGCTAATAATTACAATAATTCTTCCTACAACACATATCCAACATAGCAAAACAGTAGTAGGCGTATCATTTCTTCATTGAGAATAACATTAATTGTATCCGTAAATACGGCTATTGTTTCATGATTATTGTTTGCAAGTTCTTTTTGGATTTCATTAGTGTTATTAGGAAATTAGTGCGAGAGATACACTCCAGATTGCGTAGATATCTTGTTAGCGATGAGACTATGAATGTGTATTCATAAGTGTTTTCTTTAGTTTATATTAGAACTCTAGTTCCACAGTCCACACTAAAAGATAAGGCCTGTGTGTGATTGCATTTTACGTTGCTTACTCAGCAACATATAAGCAACTATGCACTAACAACCAACTTTCTGGTTCTTATTGTATATCCGGGTCTTATTTTAGGTCGCCTTGTTCTGAATACTATAGAACTCTAGTTCCACACTAAAAGATAAGGCCTGTGTGTGATTGCATTTTACGTTGCTTACTCAGCAACATATAAGCAACTATGCACTAACAACCAACTTTCTGGTTCTTATTGTATATCCGGGTCTTATTTTAGGTCGCCTTGTTCTGAATACTATTGATGTAAATCCTTACATCTTTTTTATAACTATCGATGAACTGTTAGCAATGTTCAATAAAGGAAAAAGAATGGCAAAAAACAAAAGAATAAGAAGAATCAATCTCGTATTGTCTTATCCATAAAACAAAGTTAATTTGTTTGATCAACAAATAGCAAAATGTGCGAGTTGCAATTTCATGCCTTGTTAAAAGTTTTAGTACCCACAACACGTTTGTGTAATAATTACCTAATGCTTTTATATAGTCGTTAGTATTTTACAACCGTTAATTGTTATCATTTGCGTACAAAAATTGAAATTGTTTGATTTCGCATTTACTCGACTAAAACACCTGTGCACACTATAACGCTTTGTCGTGTGCAACAGTTCAAGGCGAACACACACACAATGACGTCCATAATTCATTATTTCACTGTCCTTGGTGTTATCATTATTAAGATTGTTGAAAATCGTTTATTAATTGTCTACTAGTCTTTACGCACCTGTGTCGTTTTTAAAACATGATCTCCACTATCTTTCTTGTTAATGTTGTTCTTATCCTGTTTTGATTCTATTTGTCGTTTCACGTTTTGAGGAGCATTATTTAATTACTGGGCCTTATCAATATGAGCGTTGTTCTCTTCTTTATATGCTGTCGTATCTTATAATTTTGACCTAATACCTAAATATCTACAGTATGTAGTAATAGTGTTTCTACAGCATTTTTTTTATCTCGATAAATAAACAATGTTATGATTAACAGTGACTAAGAATAACATTGCTAAAAAAGGAACGATTATAGCGTGGTCATCGTATATCTAATACTTCTATGTAAACAAATAATTTTATTGACGAAGTGCTACTTTTAACAACATTTGAATTTAGCTCGCGGCATTCTATACGTGTTCGTATTTATGTTCGAACTTCGATCGCACCTATTCAATTCATTGAATATATCTTACCGAAATTAAAAGGTTACATTTTGCATGGTGTCGTTTACAAAGTAATCGTGCACCTAATTTCGCCGTATATTCTATGTGAACTCATTGTGCTGACCGAACCGGGGTCGGTTAGCTCTCGATATGTAATTGTGTTGTGTTTTGTCCATCCGTGCGTTGCGTACTTCCGTCGTGTGAAAGTAGCTTTCTCTTGATAAAACAGATCAATTTTGACTGTCAGAGGTCAAAGGGTCTATATTTATCAATGGTTCAATGGTACTTTAAATGTTAAGGTCAGTTAGAATTGCATATGTCAGAATGTAGTCACGATTTTAAATTATACATTACTCGTGCTTAGAATTTGTTGACAACAACCTGGTGTGTTGAATGTAAAATCAAAATCAAACGACGGAAGTTTTACATTTTGTAACACAAAATTTACTACCGAAAAATAATAAATAATTTTAACTATAAAGCTGTGAAAGTATTTTTAGATAAATTAAAAACCTTTCGTGACTTTAGTCATAGCTCAGAAGAAATAATAGTACTTATTAGTCGATTTTTAGTGAAGGAGGATGAAATTTAGACCGGGAGGTGAATCAAGCAGATGCAAAGCCTAGCGACCTCTTACAGTAGGAAATGGTTGCTTTGTCAACGTTTAGTCAGCAGGTTACTTCATTAGTAGAGAAGACTCGTAATTAAGGCCTCAAGAATAGACGAACCTTTACGCTCCAAAATATCTTTAAAATACTCATTAATTATATTACAATCCCAGCCAATTACGAAAGCCACTTCGCAATGAATGAAACAAGTCCTCTTTGAGATGTGATGAATAAACAAATCCGTAGGTACTATTCAGAAACCGTGTCAAATGATAATGAAGATTCTCAACTGAGAATCTTCTCCTGCCTTACGTAACTACGTAAGGCAGGAGATATGTATGAATTTTGAATAGTTCATCACTTAATTACTGTACTTTTAATCTTATTGTAAATAACATAAAGTTCATAAATTAAGAAGCTATTCGCTTAAATATAAATATTAATGTTAAAATTATGATTATCGTACATATGCCCGTGTAGGTGTTATTATTAAATGATGTCTTAAGTGTGACTTATGTAACTTTCATGCAGTTGAAGAACAGACCGTCGAATTTATGCTATGGGTTCTGTTACATTTTTTATTACAAGTTTGGATTTGGAAAAAATCCTAAATGTATTTCGTTGTATAAATATAAAAATTTTGCGTAGTGACACCTATTGACACCCGAAGTAGATGTAAACCCATTGTCTTCACAAAGTATCCTGTTAACAAGATGTTAATCGTCAATATGAATGTACCCGACCATCATCGAACAAATCACCAGTTACATGAGTAGATTTTTTCATACCATCGTTTATAATTTATACGTAGTGGTGAGACAAATATTTGCAATCCATTCATATTTCATGTTATCTAATACATGATCATGTTCATTTGCTTAGTTGGTACCGGGTGTGATGTTATTTTGTGTGTTGATGACGTATATTACTCGTTGAAATGAGATTATTAATGTCTCTATGTTATATATTTTTTTAGATTCCCGGAAAAATATTTTTTGTTATCTGTGATATTATTTTTACCATAAAATGCAACAACCGCGATAACCGCGTCTCGTGCTTCTACTTCTTAAACATGTTGAATGTCATGTCGTTTTACATGTTTATTTATATATTTCATAATTAAACAATGTTATAGATATTATTTATCCATTAACATGACGGTTATAAAAAAATTACCTATTTATCTCATTCTTCGATACCAATCGTTCGTTAGTTAAAATTGATGTTGTCGATCAACCCTTCCCCCTTCCCCATTCCCTTTTGACATTAACTACATGCCTGCTGAATGCTCTGTTTATATTAATTAAAATATCTATGTTAAGAAATTGACCAATTGTAGAGCTATCTGCAGTCGCTGTAAGATTGAGAATGCAACAATGAAACCCCTGCACTAGAATTCCCTCCGTCGCAGGCAGCATGGCCATTGATTTGTAGCATAATATCTGTCACGGTAGATAATCGAAATCAACCTAAGTTCCCAGTAGCCAGTCATATTGGTTATCATTTCGTCTAATCAATTGTCGACAAAATTGCATCGTTATTGTGAATTTAAGTGAGGTTTATGGTGAAGTATCGAAGCTAATTAGATGTACGTGAGGTATGTACGTCCCGTATGTCCCGTATGTCCCAGTATATTGAAATCTATTTTCTTTATTTGGCGTAACGCATCGTTGAAAGTCGCAATGGTATACCTATCTAAGCACACACGTTCCTAAAACTGACAATATGAATATTTTTTGCCTTCACAATTAATGAATCGTACTTGGTGGTTGTCGAGTCATTTTGTTTAAGAAGATTGCTGATAAGCGGTGTTCCGAGGAGCGATTAGTCATAGAGCGTAATACCTGCGCCATTGGCTGTTATCGCGTGTTGCCTCGTGCTAGTTTGGACGATATTGAGCTGATGATTGTTTAATGATTCCGTTGAACAACTTCATTGTTATTAATTTTCAAACAGCCAACAGTTGTTGTCCATCAAGTAGGCAGTAGTTGTATATTGAGAAAGGTCTCGGAATTCGAGTAAAACACGCATAAAAGTTAATTGTCCGCTGATTTAATCATTATTAATTTATTACTTTTACAATTAACAAATTACAATTAAGAAAAGATAATCATGTTCTATGTATTTCAATAATACATAGCAGAAAATGTTAATGGGTGCGAGAACAATACCGCATATACCGGTTCAACATATCGAACAACATTTGTTTTAAAAAGCGTGTGTAACAAATAACAACTACACTTACAAATAGTTGTTGTACTTGAAATGAAGAGTGGTAATATAATAGAGTGGGAAGCCGATGTCCTCGTGACGTCATGCAGTAACAGTGGTTTGCAAATGCAAACCATTATTATGTAGCTAGAAGCTTGAGGCCTATCGCTAATGAACTTGCATAGTTATTACTCGCATGTCTAGCTTTGGCTGCCTTGTGAAGAGGATTATAATTATCTTCAGAGAATTACTTTCAAATTTGCATTTCATATATATTAAATTACGCAATATTCAAGGATCACGGATGCAAAACTTTTTATTTCTGTTTACCATTTTTTTAAATGTTTCAAATAACATCAAATAATCTTTTTTAAACCGTACAACGTACATTTATAATTTTTGATTTTTATTCTTTGATATTATGTTTATCGATTGTGCATAGATACTTAGTGGTATTAAAAAATGTTATTGTCATGCTTTATTATCATAAACATTGTGTCGTCGTGGTACAAGTTATTTCCAGTCATCCAAAACATAATAAGAAGAGTAAAAAAAATGTGATTGCTTTGAAGATGTTATTAAGCCAAAGAAATTAATAACTATAGTCCTGTGTCGTTGAAACTATTCAGCGGTAATGATAACAGACTATGCAACTAAAAATATATTATAAGCATCAAAGAACGCGTTTCTCACAAGTTGTTTATTTTATAAGTCGTTAACGCTTGGGCTACGAGGAGCTTTTAATGTTCCCTCAAGGAGAAACCAATTTTCATATCAACTAGTATTTGCTTATTCAGAAAAACATTAATATCTTGATACAAACTTTGTGTTTAAATTTGTTTCAAATTTACATGTAAAATTCAAACTGCATGAAAGATGTAACAAAATTAAGGTATAGACTATAGACAAAAGCCTTAAGGTATGCAACCTAGGTAACTAGTGCTGACGATCTCGTCGTATTTTTTTGTCTAATGGGATTATCTGGTTCTCTGATTTGACATTTCACACCAAGGATTGACTGGTAGAGAATGCCACTAGGCACTTAATCCACCCAATGTATTAAATACAATAAAGAGTGAAATAAAAAAAATCATCTACCTCAGAGTAGTAATATAAAACTGAACAATAAAATCAAATACTCTACCTTGCAATTAAGTTGATTAAAAATGTTTTTAATGCACTAATGAGTAGACTGCAGATGCGCATGTTTTTATAATTTTAGTTTTGTTTTCTTCATTGTCTACAAATATCTTCGGTTAATTATTATCATTATTAACAAAAACATTTGTAAGACTAAAGCATCGAAAATACCACCGAAGTCTTATTAAGGTTTAACAACTAAAAAAAGTGGAATTCTACCAACTTCTTCCTGACCATATGTATGGCACAACAAAGCCCATTGTCCAGTACTTTTATGGATTCTGCATCATTTTGTCTTTAAGTAACTGACAATAGTATTAAATGCTTAAATGTATGATAATTAAGGCCCAGAATAGTTGTCGTGGATAATGATTGTCCCTTTTTGTGCCTTGAACAACTTTAGTTTAATATCTACTATCATTGTAGCTAGGTTGTTTTTAATTTTCTTGATAGGTTCATTCGAATGATGGAATTCCATCTTAATAAAATCAACAGACGCCATATTACAGTAAGTTTGATATGATTAGGTATAACTGAACGTCCCCGATATACCCAAAATGTGGATGCAAATATGTGTTTCGCCTATTCGTCCATCAATGCTATTACAAGAGCACGAGAGCCGAAGCACTTAATTTTCTTTACCACGGCAAAAACTATTAACATTGCATCGACAAAACAAAAAGGTAATGGGTATGGGAGAATGATTATGGAAATAAATTGTGAGACACCCTGTTATAGATGATGGTGTCGGAGACGGCGGGATGCCGGCCACTCGCTGTGTTGTGTAGCTGATACACTTTGAGACTGTTATATCACGGAAACGATGGTAAAATGCAACCCTACAAGTACATTCAACAAAAACACGACTCGTGAGAAGCTTTTCATTTAACATAAGGCGTATCCAATTATCACGTATTGGAATTTCTTATCCAGAAAAACTTTAATAACACGTTCAGACAGAATAGGAAACACACTGGATAATTAACGGAGGCAATTAAAATCTTCCGATGGAAATTATTATAGATCAGGTTTGAGAAATAGATGAAGAAAATGTAACCCAATGTATAGATTTTGATTGGCTTCGAAATTATTGAGACTAAAAACTAACTTAACTGCTTGTGAAAGTTAAATTGTTCGTCGCCCAGTTACAGATGATATTTTCCGCTGCCAGGAACCATGGAACGTCGGCTCCCCGCTGCGATGTTATCGAGACCTGTGTGCTGACATATCTCCTCACGTTCCTAGTTCCTAATGTTGCTATTTCTTGTCTGAAAACGATCTTGGAACTGCCCTAAATTGTAACACCTATAGAAAGTTTAAATTATGTTGTGTCGACTTGTTTGTTTCTGAACATTCTAATATTATACAAAATACATGATCGTTGAAAAATTGGATTGATTACTGCAAAGGCAGAGAACAACGACAATTGAAGATTACGACCACGTATTCCTCAATTGAAGTAGTGTCATATGAAGAAGGTGTTAGTTAACTAACAATTTTCTGAATACTGCTCCCGTTGGTTTTACTGAAAAAAAAAATAGTTTTATATAATAGAGAATACAAAGCAATTATTGACTAAATTATTACTTCAAATCCAAATCCGATATATGTAGCTATTGGTTGTCTGTGTAGCAAGCAACAAAGATGTTTTAATACCTAAAATTGTAACAACGCCTTCCTATTTCATTACGAACTAAATCAAATAAATCATAGCAAGTGCAACTCGTACCGTGCACTGGCTTCGATTACCGTGTCGCTCCAATAACTTAACCCAGTACGAGCTAGTGCTAGTGGGTGTCAGATGGAATTGCTAATAGTTGAAAAGTGCTCACTTGTCGGTTGTGAAATATTAGCGTGGGATATCGCTACCTTAGTTACGTTGTGCAATCGAAGCCCTTTCATGGCCTACACGTCCTGTAGGTCTAGTTGTCGCTTCTCATGGCGTAGGTACTATCTTGTTTAACGGCAACTTTCTAATTTCGTCAGCGGAGATTAGCCGATAATAATTTAAACTAAAATTTTGCTGCAATCTTATGTTTACAAAAGTGCATAAAGTTATTGAACCGTTTAATGAAATCGTGGCCTCTGAATCTAATTAGCATTAGTAGGTAGTCAATAATTTTGCATCGTTTAGAATTTGTGAGTTATTTATTACATCTTGATTTAGGTTGATAAGTAAGTTAAGTGTATTTGTTGTTGTGTAGTTTTATCCCACGATTTAATCTATAAGAATGCCGATAGCTATAGTAAAGTAACAAGTTCCTTGTATGTACCGAAAATATTTATATGCAAATATATTACTATAAACTTAGCCGAGTAATCCGAGTATGATGTCACGATATGTGCACATAATCTCTCACGCCACCTTTAGGTAAACACAGACCTGTTTTCAGCAAACAATATTGCAAATAATTGTTTATATGACTGACACATGTGGGCCGACATTTTGTAGGATGATATCTCATTTCACGAACTTCATTAATAGTCCATTGAAATGTTACATTTTTTAGGCCTAACCTTGCGTTTTTTAGAGGACGCAATTTTATTTTTTTGATGTGTAGGGGGGGTCAGTGTAAAGCTAAAACCAAGTTTGTGGGGTCGCCACCCTTGTCCCACGGCCGCCATCTTGAAAATAGGGGTTGAAATGGTTTTTACGATATATCTCTTAAACTACTTATTTGATAAAAAAAATTTGTTAACATTTTTTGTTGCAAATTAAATTCTCTACAATTTTGGTCCAGTAACTTTTTGTCGTAAAACTATAAATAAAAAAGTTATAAGCGAAAATGTTCAGAAAAATAATGTATCCTTCTATGCATTATTTCAAGCTCTTGCCTGCTTTTGATGTCATTTAAATGTACAGAACTATTGTTGGATCTTACAGATCGTACACTTTGGTGGAAATAAATTTCAGTATTGCCATACAAAAAATAATAATTTTCATACAAATGTATCCTTCTATGCATAAATTCAAGCACTAGCCTGCTTTTGATGTCATTTAAATGTACATGACTATTGTTGGATCTTATAGATCGCACACTTTGGTGGAAATAAATTTCAGTATTGCCATACAAAAAATAATAATTTTCATAGAAATGTATCCTTCTATGCATAATTTCAAGGTCTAGTCTGCTTTTGATGTCATTTAAATGTACAGGACTATTGTTGGATCTTACAGATCGCACACTTTGGTGGAAATAAATTTCAGTATTGCCATACAAAAAATAATAATTTTCATACAAATGTATCCTTCTATGCATAATTTCAAGGTCTAGTCTGCTCTTGATGTCATTTAAATGTACAGGACTATTGTTGGATCTTACAGATCGCACACTTTGGTGGAAATAAATTTCAGTATTGCCATACAAAAAATAATAATTTTCATACAAATGTATTCTTCTATGCATAATTTCAAGCTCTAGTCTGCTTTTGATGTCATTTAAATGTATAGGACTATTGTTGGATCTTACAGATCCCACACTTTGGTGGAAATAAATTTCAGTATTGCCATACAAAAAAATAATAATTTTCATTTATAACTTTTCTGAACATTTTCGCTTATAACTTTTTTATTTATAGTTTTACGACAAAAAGTTACTGGACCAAAGTTGTAGAGAATTTAATTTGCAACAAAAAATGTTAACAATTTTTTTTTATCAAATAAATAGTTTAAGAGATATATCGTAAAAACCATTTCAACCCCTATTTTCAAGATGGCGGCCGTGGGACAAGGGTGGCGACCCCACAAACTTGGTTTTAGCTTTACACTGACCCCCCCTACACATCAAAAAAATAAAATTGCGTCCTCTAAAAAACGCAACCCCAAATGTAACTTTTCAATGGACTATAAATGCTATCAATGCACCCATGATGCAATATGCAATATGTACTGCTTTTATATATTGATAGATTGTGATTAATGATTTCTTACCTTTATGTAGGTGTGATATAATATTGCCTTTACAATATTTCACTGAACATTTAAGTTTTCCATTCCAAATTACACATTTCCTGTTTGGATTATTGCCATTCACAAAGTGATTAATGATTGCGTTATTAAATTATGAAAACGTAAATTGTCAAATTACATAATATAACATTTCCCACGTCGATTTATTTGCTTCCATCGAAAGTAGTATTGATAGTTCCTATTTTATAAATAATTTAATAGGTAGCTGTAATAGGTACTAAAACTTTGGTTCTTAATCATGCGACTTAGTATTTTCATCTATGATTTTCATACACAATACAGAATTTAGTGCAATTAGGTCAGGTATATTTTTATGTTGGTAGTCATTATGAAGCATTAGCTATATAAACTATAAAGGTTTGCAGACAATAAAATGTTAAAACCTGTGTCTTTTGTTGCTAACTGTGTCGCAACTGCAGTAGAACTGTATGCGATAATAATGTTCGGATGATCGTTTGCTGCGTCAATTAGCATTGCAGTCTGGGATGGGCAAATGAAATAGCTTATCGATATTTAGAAATTTATCGATGCTTGTCGTGGAAAAATTCTCGTTTATTGAGCCCAAAATTATTAGTTGGCCAAAAATGTATGTTAAATATATTTAAACATATCACTACTTATTATAAAATACTACTGCGTCACATTTTTTCTTTCGTAGGTAGAGTGGTATTAGTATGTAGCAATGTAGCATTACAGGAGCTGGTTTAGTTAAAATATGTCATGTGTAATTTGTAAATGCTATTTGGAGAACCTAATTTTTAAACGATTTCTAAAAACGAAGGTTCTGTTTCTGTTATTCAACCCGTATGAAAGTTCTGTAAGTTTGAAACATTGAAATTAAAATTATTGACTACTGTTTTTATGCAATATCATTATTGTTGTAGTTAATAATATGTCGATATTTAAGATACTAATTATGTCGATATATTGCTACATCGATATGACTTGTATTCAACCCTATCTATGCAACATACTATGTATCGACGATTGCAGTTCAATCCAAGGCCGTGAAGTACTTGCTTTACGATTATAAATGCCCACTGCATCTCCAGCAAGACAGACACCGTCAAATCCAAGTGGATGTCTCAATGTTATTTATTGGCATTTCAGTATAAATTATTACCGTTTCTATAGAATTTTCTATTAAGATTTTAATGAGTAGGTGCTGCGCAATCGATGAAATAAATTCTAGTCATGTCTATATATGTTTCTTGGCGTTGTTGTGGCATGGTATGTGAGATGTTGTAATGTTGCATGGTGTAATAACATCCTTATCGTATGTATGTATGTATACAATCAATTCCTTTAGTCTGGTTTGTTTAAATTATGTTACTTGGATAACGACTAGAACACAATAATGACTCTTTTTCTCTCACTGCTCGCTGTCTCTTTGGTTTCCCCTCTTTTTTCTCTGTCTGATTTTTCTCTAATACACACTTCTCCTTGCGTATGAGTACCTACGTGAGTCTTTAATAAGTTCAGTTCAGCGTGAATCAAAATGTTGATAAATTCTTTGATGCTTACCAGCGTTTCTCAAATTATACATATACATCTGTAAATTGCACGGTATCGTTAAATTTCAGCGCAGTCGACGCTGTGTAGCGATTTATGGTATGGGCTATTCATCTATTGCTCATTGTAGTGAAGAAGAATTATCGTTCTATAAATCAGGTAGATTTCCCCTCTACTGAATAGGAGGGCTGGGGAAGCTTTGACACCTTCATTCCTATTTAGACATTACATTTGAGTCGAGGGTATTGTACGTTATATGAGCTTCGCTTATTCTGTCACTGAATTCCCAATGAACGCTGAACGTTTATTTTTGCATAAATCAATTTAAAACTGAATTTCAAAAAGATAAAACGATCTCAATTTCGTTTGTATTATAAGCAGCTACCGTTTTGCTTGGGAAAAAATCGAACTTAGGTATGCTGAAAAATAAAGCCATTTATACTAGGCAGTGATAAAATTAGATGATGGAATGTAAGACTCAAGGGTGCCTACACACAACGCTATGAAGAAAGTTTAGATTGCTCTTCACTCGTATATTAGATGTACCTATTACGCGTGTGTACCCACCAACTGTAGAACTTCCTTCGTCGAGCCGTGGCTTTAAAAGTAAGAGTGAACTTTTTCTTCTAGTCTAGAATATAAAGTTATTTTATTTTCTAAAGGTTGTCTGGAGTTCTTTTCGAACACTAGTATCATGATTATAATATATTATCCTCTTTCTTCGGATACATAATGTATTTTTCACTTTTAGATATTAAAGTCTTTTGTCATCACTTAAAATTTTCTTTATTTACAAAAACGAGAAAAATGTGAACTAATACCATACAGGAACTAATCATCGAAAACATAACTGTTCCTCTATCACCAAAGTATGAGTTTTTTATTTTATTTTATCCTGGTTTTAGTATTTCATGCAACATTTTCTATCTTCAAAGGTGAACCGCACCCCTCAATTGAGAATTAACCGTAAAGTGAATAATTAAAGCATTGCCACCCCATGCGGAATTGGATCACTCCAGTTGGAAAGGTCTAATGTCTAATAGGTGTCTGAGCACCTGAGTACTTAATTGTGATACATGGGATGTTGATTGCCTTGAATTACCTTCGCACAGCCAGTTTCAAGGGCCTACAGACATTGCCAATGGTGTAGCGTACTGTAGGAAGAATTATATTTATAGGAGACTGCGTCTGTTCAAGCCCTTTCGCTACAGTAACCAATCGTATTGGATGTTAGAGATGTATTTAAAAAAAAACACTCTGAGGTCGCTCGTTAATTTATTTTATAAATATACAGTTTCTCGGTCATCTATTATGTCTAATAGATTCGCAGTAGGTATTATGTCTAATTATATAGATTCGCAGATAAACCGGCAGGTGGACAGACAGACAATTATTGAGATTGAGAAGGATTCGGCCTCTTATTTAAAATAATACGACGATAGGTACCTACTACCAGTGATGTACAAGATACCTTAAGTAAAGTATTTGGAATACAAAATACAAAATACAAAATACTTTCAAATTAAGTATTTCAGATACCAGATGCAAATAACTTTCTAGAATGGTATCTGAAATACTAGATATAAAATACATATCTTTTAAATACTTTTTATAGATAAAATACTTTTGTAAAAAAAACAATGTTTTTTAACCGACGAGAAAAAAGGAGGAGGTTCTCAATTCGACACGTATATATATAAATATACTAAAAATTAAAAAATAATTACATTTGAACAAAAATTGAACCAACGAAAAAAAAACTGAAAAGTGAAAAATAAAATAAACCACCATTAAATAAATAATTTTGAAGCGGTGCCAAACAGATAAAAAAACAAACTGTGAAAAGATGTGCGCCGCGCTACTGCTGCCGTGTGCATCGCATGCCGCTGCCCTCATAAAATGAGCTTTATGCATTGAAGTATTATTACTAGCGTATAGAACATTCGTTCGATTTTGAAAGGAGAACAGGGGCTCAATTTTGAAAATACAACCTCCCCGCGGCGGGGACACACATTTTGTACGAGATGTCTATTCTATGACATTATACTTCAATGGCTTTATGTAATGAATTTTGCTTGTTTGTGTGGCTCCGTCTCAAAATTATTATTTACTGTTTATTTAGGATCTTAATTTATAATACTAAATGGCTTATTTTTCGCTTTTCAGTTTTTTTCATTGGTTTATTTTTTGTTAAAAAGTAATTATTTAATTAAAAGTTTATTTTATCGTTTGATCGCGCAAACGTAATATTACATTTTATAACAACATACACAACAACAGCTTCGATCTCGCTCTTAGCCGTGCGGTGATTCTGCCAATGTCAAGTATTAAACTATTACTGAGTTCCGTCACTATTACTAAAAGTATTTTAGCAAACATAGTATTTACAAAATACTAAGATACCAAAGAAAAGGTATTTAAATACAAGATACAAAATGAATTATAAAAAAGTATTTTAGATACAAGATGAAAATACGTATTTTGTATCTTGTATCTGTATTTCAGATACTTGTATCTTAGATAAGTTACATCTCTGCCTACTACATTATTAATCGTTATATTTTTCCCAAGAATTAAATTTTTTCAAATGGTACGTTTCTCTTTTACCATAAAAATTTTACAGATTAAATTTAATGTCCTAGTTGAACCGAATACAAATTTAGTTTCAATTTCTAATTCTAGAGAAGTATTATTATTTCTTCTGTGGTTCTAATAAAATTACATTATAAAATTACATCGTAAAAATCAACTTCATAACTTCGGCCATCCCGTGTTGCCTGCCTTAAAACTTCATCTGATAGTCCAGGTTTCCAACATTTTCACATATCTACTCAAGCCTGGTTTAGTTAATAGGTATTTCCTCTAAGGAGCTACAACTATTATCTACCATACTTGGATCTCTAAGCCCAGCCGCATATTTTACTTATAGTTGCGTCAACGAGTGACAGGATGTGGCAATTTCATAATTTCATGCACAACTAGTTATAACGCATAATAAATAATGTGGAAAGCGATTACATAACTAATTCCGTGCACTATGGGCCCTGTGTACCTTCACGTTTCGTAGTAATACATAATGTTAGGGCGTTTTCACATTCGATTTTAACATGTTGTCGCATGAAATAGGCATATTTTAGTGTTGTTTCCGTACTTTACAAATATTATGTGACACCTGCTTAACATTAGTTGATGCTGAATCCTTAGCATACTTTTGAGTCTGATCATGAGGATTTATTAAAAAGAAGAGAAAATCCTAGACAATCCTTTAAATACCGTATGGTGAATGAATTCAGGAAATTTCTCAATTTCTAATAATATCTTCCAATAATGAACATGAGTCCTTACATTTACAACATGTTTGTTGTGGTATTGGACCTGAAATCATAATTACAGTACATATACGAGTATACTATGGGCATTCGGAATAAAGCCATTCCGAGTAGTGTGCAAGTAGCATAACATTCATTGCAAGGTGTCGTTTACACCGGAGTCCAGACGCAGTCGTGTGCAAATTGCAAATTAACTATCACACGGGCTTCGGCCGAGAAACCTAATGAGTGCTTTGAGATATTACTCCTTCAAGTTTGCAGGGCCCTTAAGCTATTCGTATCAATTGCTTCTATGCATCTGCATTAAATCTTGTATGTAGCAATTGGGCTATAATGAGGAACTTGAGGAAGGTAAAATTTTGAATTGGTTTTCATTTTTAGGGTACCGTAATCAAAACACAACCCCTAGGTATATGTAACGATTATTCGAATAGCTTTGATTGTGTTGTTTGCAGCTGAGGATTATTCGTCTTACCTATTACCTACATATCTCTTACAAATATTTATTTTATTGCAATATATTTTGATAAAAGCTGTGTATCAGATTATCGCACAATTTTCTGTTAGCTCTTGTCAATTCTACTGATATGAGTACCGTTCCAGACTTATGCGGGCATTTTCTCTAGTGAAATATTTTTGGAAGCCAGCTACCGTACTGCTATTGTTATATTCTTAATTTTCATTTATATTTTTGTTAGTTTTTAAACTAATACAAAGCGTGTTGTAGTTACTTTATCTTAATGTATGTTCTCAGTCAGTATCTCCGACCGTGACATAATGCAACCCAATATCTTAATGTGTTAGAAGCGAAGAGTACGATAACGGGGTTCTTAACAACATTTTAACTTTAAAGTATACAATAGTGTTTTTGATATCCATAGTGCAACTAATTTAGTTACTACAATGTACTATGTATACTCGGTTACCCGACTTCTATCTACCGATATAGATTTCCGGGGCGGGAGGAAATTCGGGCAATCTTTGCCTTAGTAAGCGAATACACCTTTTAGGAACCTCACTACTAACTTTATGTCTTACGTCGCATGAATCATCCTATCTCCCGGGTCAAAAGTATTAGATAATGACCCATCCATTAAAAATAATAATGAAGGCAAACATTTGATCTCGGTACGTTTTATGAATAAATAAGACATTTACTTATTATTTAGTTAAGTTGCCCCTTATTTAGTTAAGTACGGAGATAAAAACATACATACTTTCTATCGTCAATAGGATGCGGTTATCGTAACTATTTTCGGTTTTACCGTACGATGTATGCTTTATTCAGTGACTGTTTAATTATTAAATTAATTAAAATTTATTGTTTTGCCTTGTTTCAGGTCAGTATCTCTTAACATCTGGATTATTTGGGTGAGAATTTAAAAACAAATGTAGAATTTTTTTTATACCGTGTGTTTCTTTCTATACAAAATGTCTATTCGTTTGAACATATTATCTCCGTGTTGGATTAGGTATTTTAATCGATAATTATATATGGACACAACCTGTTTCGAATAGTTTTACGTATTTTAGTCCTTCTACAGGTAACAAAACAAACGAGTTCGTCTTGTATTATTTTATTTTATCATTTTTACTACAAATCGCGGTCTAACATAAGTATCTTAAGCTTGTAAAATGCTCCTATGTAAAAAGCTGGTTTTGTTTACGATACGGGTCATAGACTCCCAACTTGGTTGTATCACGTATGTATTAGCATATGCGTACGACGTGAGCGCCGCCATGTAAATTCATCGTACGTGCGACGCATCGGTGGGTGGCATAGGGGCACCATAGACTCCATAGAGCCATAGTAGAACGCTACTATTCTACTTATATTAAACACGAGTAACCGCCCTCACTTTGCTTCGGTTTTTTTTTATTTTTTTACCATTTTTTTAAATATAATATAGCCTATGTCACCCGGGGATAGTGTAGCTTCCCAACAGTAAAATAATTTTTCAAATTGGTTTATTTATTTATTTAAAATTTCATGTACACGATTAAACTTAAATTAAAACGTTATTTAAATCAATATTACATACGAGTTTAGTAGTACATAGGTTTAGTAGTTTCGGAGCCTATTCAATGCAAACAATAAAATCTTTCCTCTTTATAATATTAGTATATGTATAGTCCCCGCGAACTAAGATGCCCAATTTGTCGTTTGCAATCACAGTGACACTAGAGATGTACAAAAAAATCGGTTCACGAAAGAAACCAATTTTTGCAACAAATCGATTCAAAATTGTAAGACCTTCTAATCGATTCGATAATGAAATTGTGAACTAAAAACGGTAACATTTAGGTACATCCCAACTACCTCGATTGAGCTACATATCTAGCACCACGTATTCTCAATATTAATTTACGACTCCAATAAAATATTCTTTTGTTTCTTCCTAACAACTCATGCTGCTAGATATGCATGGAAATAGCCGAGCCGTCAAACAACCTGACGATCCACCTGATGGTAAATGGCTGTCATCGCCCATGAACATCAGCAAAACCAAAAGCATCACTGATGCGTTGCCGGCTAAGAAAGAGTAGAAAAAGAAAGAAAGATTGATCATGATAGAAAGAACTCAGTTTCATAATAATATTTTGAATAATATTATGAGCGTCAGGGAAAAAACTACAGTGAATAAATTCTTGTTTATTTCGTAACACACATTCATGTATAAATAATTATTATTTTGTTGAAAAAAAAGAATACCGCAAAAAGCTTAGCTACATAATTACATATATTATCTGCAGTTTACTGTCCATGGATGGCGAAGTGCCCATACATAATGGAAAATGTCCTTTGTTAGCATCCAATTCGTCGTGGTATTCTTAGGTACCTAATTTTAAATTCAAATGCAAGTAAATCATTTTTAACAAAGTAATTAAATTAATCAATTTTCATTTTTAAATTCCGATTATAGTAATGCATCGATTATGATTGGTTTTTGAGACGGTTTTAGGCCGTCACATCACTTTGAGTCAGTTTTGTTTTAGGCCTCTTCATCTATCATTGTTTCGATGTCAAATATTTTTAATAAATTTTGCATAAATTATGATGTGATGGGACTTTTACTAGATTATAACGTTTACTATGATTTATAATCAACGCCAATGCAAATGAGTAAGGATTTTTAACAAATTTTGGAAAAATCCTTTGTCCGTAAGTGTTCAACTATTCATGTCAAGTAAATTAATATACCATATCGCTCAAAGACGCCCATACAATGTTAGTTCATATTAATAAATGGCAGCTATCATTATGGGCATCTTAGATAATTTTGACTATAGTTAGATTAAACATGCGAAAGTTTGTGAGATTAAATGGATATACGGTATGTTATATGTATGTATATATGGTACGTTACTCTTTCACGCAAAAACTATTGATGGATGTTCATGTAATTTACACACAGATGGACTAATATAGGGTACTTATTTCATTCAAACGGTGCTTAGCTATACACACTAGCGACATTACGTATGAAAAGCGGCTCTCCCGCGTGTGTTGGAGTTTTAGATAAGAGCTAATAGTTGTGTGATTCACTAATAGATGGCGTCACTAATATCATCCGTATATTTTTAAAGAAAACAATATTTAAAATAGCAGCAGTTGTAATTACAATTTTTAATGGAATTTTGTATCATTTTGAATATATTTACGTCACTTATTTGACATTATTTCCGTAATTAATGAAAATTGAGAGTAAATAATGTTTTACATATCTTTTTACCAAAACGGTGTCGGTTTTTTATTATAGTCTTAAAATAGCAAGTGTATAATAATATGTTTACCCTAACTATACGGCAACTGGTTCAAAAATGACCTACCAAATGGACACTGCTTTCATTGATTTGTTTTGGTGATACGGAAACGCGGCGTGCTTTTAACGTAGGCTGAGAAATGTTGCGTAGGCCTTTCAAAGCCTTTGATTTAGAATTTTTTTTGTACCTATATCCATTACCTATACCTATTAATTTATTGTTGTTTAAATTATTGTCGCCTTTTACAGTATGGATAGATACTCATACTAGATTCCTATTTGATAATTAAATTGTGTAAGTTGGAATTATTGATGTGTGGTCAAGAATCGATCAAACCATGGAAAGCCTGTCAATAGACTAAATATTTATCTTTTGAGAACTTGAAATAACTAAGAAGAACTATAAGAACTATATATAGAAATGACTGACATTTCTAACATAATATAGATCAGAATTTATTGAGGATTTTATTCACTTTACAAGAAATCTCAAGACACGTTCAATACAGTTACATATTATTACTTGTTTTGCCATAGATAGGAATAATTATATTATTTTAATTCTTTCCTAAAATACTCGCCTATTAGTAGATTAAATAAGCTTAAACAAGAAGAGGATTAAAATCGCACCCGTGCTAGTGCAATGTAAAGGGACTGTTCATACGGTGATGTATACGGGTTTTGGATACAAAAAGGACCAAGTAGGTAATACACGCGTCCTTTGTGCAGCCGGTGAACCTACCGTGTAGTGTGGACGAACCTTTTTTTAATTTTCCCGTGTTATTTTCCGCCGCCGCTTTTTTATTTTAATATTTTACGGCGTGTTCAGTGTTACGGCATTTTACGCTTCCAAATTACAGAGGCAAGCCCTTTTTGTGACGAATGCTACGTGAACTCTAACTGGTTGGAACTTGGAAGTGTGGCATTACTCGTTCACGTTTTCTTATTTTTTCGTATTTTGGGTACATTTCCTTTTTAGTTAATATTTTTATATTATTATTTCACGATGTAACTATACACCGTGTTCCTGACGTTGTGCACAGACTTCGGCCTGATATTCAGTCCATTAAATTGGTCATCTTTCGTTATGGATTCATTATTGAAATTTTTACTTTTTTTATTTTTCATTTTCATACAAACTAAATACTTGAACGTAAATTGCCTAATGTGTAATCTCTTTACGCAAGCTGGCAACGTCGCATTATGATTGATATGAAACTTTGACATGAGTAAACTTTTCTTGACGTTAACAATAATTATTTCTCATCGACTTCGTTCTGTGCGGCCAGTGATCTTTTGAAAACCAAATAGGTAATAATACGGGTTCAAAAAGTTTTACCATGTTTGTTTACTTTAAGGCCCATTTAGACGGAGACTTTCTAGTATCTATCGTACACTACTATCACTAGTAATAATCGCCATAACATTATCGTATCAAATGTTTACATACAGGAAAGAACTAAATTCTCACCTACGATTATCTCATATGACATTCGTAACTTATCAATCAAGGCGATAATTTCCTACGTGTATTTAGGTACACATTGTACGTAAGATTACTTACGACAATCTCGACTTGTATTCGACTTACATTTTTCAAATTCATACGTGTATCATACAAGACGGTTGAAAACGTTTTGAGTGCGAGATTTGTCATTGGAGTTAAGTTTACAATCAATATTCCATTGCGAGGAAATTGTCGTCAAATAGCGAGAGGTGTAAATGTAAGAAAGATTTTTTTATTAATTCGATTCGTGGCTTCTTCGAGACGCTCTGAGAGAGAAGCTCTCCGTCTAAATGGGCCTTTATTGACAAGTCAAGCCAATAATGACATGACATTTAAAATGAAACAAGTACAGTTTAAATGATTATGACCATACTGAGCGGCAACATAGCACAAATAAAGACCCTTTTACAATGTACACCCATATTAAATGGAATTACCAATAACTTAAAAACTAAGCTTTATAATGCACTAGTACATGTATAAGATATGTTTAGTAAATGCTATAGAATCATTTGGTAAAGTTTGTGCACAACCTCAAAAAAACCCTGTATACTATGAAATTGTGTATTTAAACTTAAACGTTTTTCTGAAAAACAACCAAACCGCAAGGAAACACTACATAACTGTAGTTTGCTATGGACCAAATTGCATTGGTTTATTTCCGACAATTCGAGCATTCTGGTAAAAAGTCATAATATTTATAAAGATATTAAATTTGTTTCCATGAAATATTTAATAACAATAAATAAAATTATTAAAGGTTGTGTATGTGTACAATTGAATTTTACTGCACGCTCAATTTTCTGTTTCCATACTATTCAGAAACCAACTGGCATGCATCTGTACCTACTACTCGTATATTCCCATCCGTAAAACAACATAGATTACCGGCTACGAAGATACTTCATACCTTTACGTTTAATCGCATCCCACGTAAATCATCCCCCGAGCGTTAGCGTTGCCGTAACTACGTTTACAGCGGTTATGACGTGCGTTGCCTGGTCGGGAACACATCCGGCCATGCACTTCCGGTCCGGTGGTGCGCGGGAAATGGACTCGATCTCGTAATGTGATGGCGGCCATGTTTGTTGGATTGTGTATTTCATTTTCATGAGTTGTTTGTCGGGGGGAGTGTTTGTTATGACTATCGAAGTTTAAGTGACATGTACAATTACATTTGTACCTAATGGCCTATTGCCAAAAGTGGACATGTAAAGGCCGACGAATGGATGGATGAACTGTTGATGTATTTGTCCATCCAGTAGTCCCAACTTTTTGGAAATACCTATTATAAATGTATTTAAATATAAAGGCACAAAAAATTTTTGAGTATGTAGTTATGTAAACTATTTTTTTATTTGTCAGTTGCTTAAATTGCTGCGTTTTCTATTATAGTTTTGTTCGCAACATTTTTATAATCCATACTTTTCATATATCTGTGATAATAAAATACGTATTTACAAACATCTTTACAGACTTCAGATCATTGAAATAAAATAGGTCGCATACCGTCTTAAAACTCAATAACTTCGCACATACTACGATTTATGGATACTTATTAGTCCCCTAAAGTATTTGCTGGCTTCAGTAAGGGGTGGAGACGACGTGAGCACGGCTTACCGTACGTGTGAGCTTGGAGAGGACACGAGGACCCTTGATTAAGACAGACGTAGCTACGTTTAAAATGAGGAAAATCCCAGATTAAAAAGCGCTTCGCTTCGGCTGCCTTCGCTGGAACTTGATGTACATTTAATATAGGTTTAGAGAGAGATATGAGAATTTGCTTTGGAAGGTGAATAGCTTCATGTAATAACTTGGTTTTTATTGCTTAGGTTGACTTTTATGTTGTTTTCATTTTAAATTATGTAATTTGTTATCATTTTAGGCAGCGCATATTTCGAACATAACATTAATGTAATTACTTTTGGCTCTAGCGGTATTTACAGGTACAAGCGGACGGATGTAGTATAATACATTTTCAAGTGGACGAGGATGGCTAAATCTGAAACTACAAGGAATAGTGAAAAGTGTTCTGAAAAACGTTCCAATCCACACTCATTTTGAAATTGAATTAATACTTAAGTATTAATACTTAATAATACTTCCTTACTTAGTATACTTACTTATTATTTACACTTAAGTATTAATAATATATATCTAAGTATTAATTCAATTTCAACATGAGTGTGGATTTTCAGAAACTACGTCCGTAATGAATAAGTCTCGTTTAACTTCGCTTGTTTTACTATCGCGTATAACGCCTGACACGATCTAATTGCAATGTGCCCTAATATTATTTACGTGTGGGTTAGGAAAATATTCAGGCGTAGGTGTGTCAAAAGTCAAAACTATTCTACTTATTTCAATATTGTGGGCTTGTGTAATATGGAGACTATGGAGTGTAATATTTTCATAGTGTATAACAGACTTCACTGGCCTTAGCTACGAGTACGTCAAGGGAACAGAATATTAAGCTCTGTGGAATCTTAATATGGTATCGATTTTCCGTTACCATTCTCTCAGCAATACCAAAAGCGTTTAAAAATACGCGAGTCACGCACAAATTCTAAGAGTTATTTTGCGATAATAAAAGGAAAAGGCTACGAAGTTTTGTATTTACAATGAGAAAATTAATTTTATTGTGTTTCTTGATTAAAGATGTGCGAATAAAGATATAACGTTGTAGGTGGTGCACGATGATATGATAGGTAACATAATATTATGTTTTCAATAATTTAACTTGAATTCTTATTAATTATTATGCATATTTTACGGTCCAATTAATGGCAGATAACTTTTGACACATAATTACAATTGCTTGTTTGTTGATAAGACTGAGATAATTGTTGATAAGAACACTGTATCCCGTAGCTCATAAAATTCTTAAAGGTATGGTCACGTATTTTTGTTGTTTTTATGTTGTATTTAAACAATGTTACTGTATCTTCTGCAGTACTTTAATAAATCTATTTTCTTTCTGCTTTCATTATTTACCTAACAAATGAATTGGGGATTTCTATTAAAATTAATTTTAGCATTCACCTCTAGATGTGAAGAAAGTTTTAAGTAACACTAGCTTCCGCCCGCATCTTCGCCCGCGTGGATTTCGGTCAATTTACATAATGAATTATACACCTAAACCTTCCTCAGGAATCACACAATCTATTGATGAAAACCGTTCAAAATCAGTTCGGTAGTTTTTGAGTTTATCGCGTTCATACAGACAGACAGACGTGGCCGGGGGACTTCATTTTATAATATGTATAGATTATTACAACATTGTAGACCAGTCATTCTCACTTTGTCCACTGACCGTGACCTCTGTGGATTGGTTCGCGTTTTGTGGTCAACTTGTAGCGTAGCGGGTCTTGCGTTGCTTGGAAACTGTCTTTGTTTGATGTTTGTCACGGCCCATTGCACCTGCGGTCAGCGTATATGACAATGAAGGATAATATTAGAGAGATAAGTAAAAGGAAATTAAGTAGAGCAATAGAGTTACGACGAGGAATGACAGTTCCTATTTCCCTAGTAGAATGAGTTGGTGGCACGACGGTTTGGCTACGTTTTTTTTTCTTTTTTTTTTTGTCTCTCTTTTTCCTCTTTGTGCCGTTGTTATATACTAAGTATGTGGTTTAGTCTTGTCTCCATGGGAATTTTAGTACGAGCTTTTGAAGTATGCATATTCAGTAAAATCTTGCAAAATTTTGAAATTAACTTAATCGATTGAACAGAAACTTCAATGACATTTCAACAATGTGATATAACTAGATCTGATGATATAACTACATGCCGGCTTTGACCATTACTTAATAAAGTAAAGATTGTTAGAAAAACATTTTTACATTACACATTTCCATTGTAAACATATTCTTCATAATTTATCATTGTCTTATTTGGACACTTTTTCATTAGGTAATTCTGCAACCCTGACGGTTCTGGTATGGTATGTGAGGGTGCGTGACTGTGTGTAACACGTCAAAGAAACTAAGATTACAAGTACCTAAATAGCTTAATGAGTGTCGCGTATTTCCCCTCCATGTACGCAACATTCCCTATAACCCCTCTAGGGGTGTTAAATGTAAACTGTTTCTCCAACTCTTATCTATTGTTCTGTCTGCCTGCGTTATGGCTTCTAATCCATAAGCTACCGAAGCTTATGCGACCCTCTTACGTGTATACACCCCTCATGTATGTAAGTACACATTTTTATACAAACTACCCTTTTTCATATGAAAAGGGAAGGTGTTTTTATCTTAAATCACACGTATTGCAAAGGTAGGGAATAATTTATCCACCTCGGTACTCCCACCTGGTAGTGTGGGTCTTCAAGGCAAGTGAACAGGATTTTATTTAATATTCAGTCTAATGATTTAGTCAAGCATTAGGTTATATGAGTACAAAAATTCACAATATTACGTAGTTTTTTTTGGGAATTCCATCATAAGGACATTTCTTTAGTATGTTAATAGGTTAAGTCAAATACTTCTATATAATTTTTTCCTCCGTTTGAAAACCAAAGTGTTTTTTTTGGCTCTTGACGAAAATATTGTGTTAAATATAAACATAATAATTTTCTATAATGTTTACGGCTAAACCATATAAATTGAGGATATTCAAATTGGTAACTGCTGTAGTAGGTGCCTACTTCAAAATTGTAATCAGGATTGGTCCAACTCAACTCGGCCACTCCAATCAATTTAATTAATTACAGAAGTACGTTACCTAGTTAGAACTAAGCACAATGTAAGGTACTAAGCCCGAGTTGAACACTTTGCCGTCCAATAACTTTGACTGCGTCGTTACTGCATAATGGTACAGGACCTTGGGTTTCCTTATTGCGAGGAGGTGTTAATTAATGGCATTAAGATCAAGTCTGGTGTAGATGTGGTGTGTAATCGTTGAAATCAATGAGTTTTACGGAAGAGGCATGGTCTTCGTGGAGGTATTGATGAAGATATTTTTTAATGGAGGTACCTCAAAAGAAAAAAACGGAACCCTTATAGGATCATTTGCAACAGTAACATTTTTTAATAATTGCTAAAGTTCCTTTACGATTTACCGAATAAGACTGTCAGACTGTTGACAAGATACCATTATGCACTAAAAACTATTTTTTTTTATTCCAAAAACGAGATCACCTGTATTCCCTGCAGTGCAGTGAAAAGTATCTAAGGAATGCACATTGTTTCCTCCCTCGTCTAGACTTACTAAAAACCCACCCCTCGTTGAAGACTTCTTTCTTTAACTCGTTGGAGGACGAAACGGTGGATTCCTTACGCTGACGTAAACGACATTTTAAGCACTTTGTTAAATTAAAGTCAAAGTTTTATATTTGGCGTGCAATGTTATTATGTGTGCTACGCGTTTAAGCTTAAGCGTTTTATATGTTTAGTTATTTTCATATAAATACTTAATAAATCTATGGTGGCGTGACAAATCAAAACTTCAAATTTAGCACATACCTTTCAGGCAGGTACCCAATAAAACCCACCTGCCCAATAGGGGACTCAGAAGCCACCTCACAAAAACTTCGAACCATACACTGTCTGCAGTGATACAACCACTCGTATGTACCTACATACATATATGTGAGACAGTTTGGTTATCACTGCGTTTTGAATATATAAACTGTTTAGCTCAACAAAAGCGAAACACGACATGAATGCAAAACTTATCTAAATGTCGTTGTTTCAAACTGTGCCTGGTTCATTATATACTCGTACACCTGTTATAACGATGTACAGTTGAGCAACAAAGTTGAATATAGGACATATTGTTGCGAAGTTAGTTATTCAAAGCTGCATGAATAAAGCACTTGTATGTTGCCTTAAACATTTAACTGTACTATTTAGTTACTGAACGTTTGAATCGCAACTGTAGAGTTTTGATTTTATTTATAAACCCCATATTTAATATTAAAAAAATATTTTCGTATCGGCCTCGACCCTGTTACGTTATTTTCTAGGCTAAATACAAGTATTAAGACGAGTAGTCATTGATATGAATACCATATTAGTGCTTGGCCGACTGCAAGGTTTAGTTAGTATCAGCAGTGTATTTTTAATCCCATCCACCCTTCGCTTCATTTCTAGAAATACGATCTGTGCAGCATAGAAATTCTCGAGGCCAAATATTGTTATGATTTAAACTATAGATATATTAGACATGTTACAAGTCTGTCTGCCTGTGCTTCACTTTTTCAAAAAGTTCAATTCCTATCTTGCCTGCTTAGGAGAATTCCTTCTTTAATGCAAGCCTTACGATGTAAAACGTATTCAACATCTAACTAGCAATTTTCTAACTTTAATTCTGAACAAACTTTCATCCCCTTTTTTTAACCCTCTGGAGGTGAATTATCATTCTTTCATCTTCGATTGGATTCAGTTAGATTGCAAAGGAGAACCCCATCTTCCATAGAGACACCGGCCCAGATTAGACAAGAATGAAAATTGGTGGTCAGTTAGATCATTGTAAAAGCTTTAATTTCTCCAATTTTCACGTCTGCTAGCAATGGCCAAATAATGAAATCCTAGAATTTCTACCTAAATATGGTTATGTCACACTCATGTCACTCAGCAATATATTATGCCTGTTACTAGGGACTTACTACCTCAAACCAAACACCTAATCTAATATTGACAGTATTAGGAATAATTATGATCGACGCAGTAAAAATTAAAGTTACATTTACACTAAAAAAATACAACTACATAAACGGTAGGTAATGGTTGAAACTAAGTAGGTGGGTGAATATTATTATTAATAAAAGCTATTTCATGTTTTAAAGAGATTTTATTAGTTATCATCACATCATAATATTATATTAATATTTCGTCTAGAAATTGTGCAGTATTGTATGGGTACTGCAACGTCTGCATCCTCTCGTTCTTCTAGTGGTGTATAGGGTACGTCATCCAGTGTTCAGAAAAAGGTCAGTCACAAAACAGGCGATCTCGGAGTCCAATATTCATGCAATATTTGTTAAAAAACAAATCCAGAAGTTATAGCGAAAACACATTCACCAAAACACTAGTAAGAAAGCGAATGCAATAGAAAATTAAAACAACTGTGTGCGTTTCGATATGTTTCAATAGTAAATAGGATTGCAAATACAATGAAAATATTAATTTAATAGCAAAAATACACAAAAGATGCAAGATTATTGACAATGGTGTTATTTATAATTGCTATGGTAACCAAAATGACATTAGATAGGTTAGATTACACCAGAGATCTTTGTTGTCAATCGATTCAAATGTCTCGAAATCGATGTCAAAATACTAGAAATGTCTTTTAATTAGCGTAACGATTTAATGGTAATTATAAATATATAACATAGTTTAGTTATACAATGAACAAGAAAACATATAAAAAAGGAAAAAAGGAATTAATCTTGTACTTATTATTAATTTCCCTAATCGATATATATAATCGATTTAATTGATTATAAAATCGTTTGTAATGAGGTAAATACTATGAAAATTTTTTGGATTATTTTGTTCATTTAGCAACAGCAGATGAGGCTCAGATTTAAATGTGTTTATCTAGTAAATAAGACGAATTTTTTGGTATATAGTTTACTCTTGTCTTTTCTTATGCCTACCACAGAACACATATAATTCGTGGCCGGAAATCGGGGTTCTCCTTTAAATAGTTACACATACATAAGTCGTTCCTGCAAGGATGCAGCGGTATTTTCACCTATGTTAGCTCAAGTGACGCTTTTAAGAATCTCATAAATCATTATTTCGATGTAAGTTTGCCTTGAGAGGCGAATCTTCAAACATTGTGCTACATGCATACAATATGATTAAATTGTTTTCTACTTTGCTTAAAATTGCATGTACATGATTAACATTAGAAGTAACATTAGTAGGTAGTATTTGTTAAACAAAAGTTAACTTAAAACGTAATATAAATAAAGTACACAGTAATATAACTAGATACGTACCTATCTATAGACTAGATTTAATCGAACTAGGCCGAACGCCTTGGGTTGGTTTCCGGCTGTCGAACGTACTGCGTTTTCATGTTGATAGTTGATACACAATTCCGCATTTCCATGGACAACGCGGGTGTGCTTTTGTGGCATTTGTTTTACCAGAATATTTAGCAAGACTGTAGTCGTTATGTATGGAGTAATGTTCATTGATGACCATGTTGCATGGGTTCCGGTCCCTGATAATGAATTAATGATACCAATAAACTTAACCATATGTTCTATATTTAGAATGTTATGATTTTTTTAGTTTGAATCTATGTTTTTGTCATATTCTGTGGTTTTATAGATCAGTGGAAAGGAGAACCCCGTTTTCCGGCCACGAATTATATGTAATCTGTGCTAGCACATAAGACTGGACAAGAGTAAACTATATACATAAAAATTCGTCTTATTTACTAAATAAACATATTTAAATCTTAGCCTCATTTGCAATCGCCAAATGAACAAAATAAAGAAAGAAGTTCTCATTGTATTTACCTCATTACAAACGATTTTATAATCGATTGATTCAGGAACATATGTATTAAATTAACTATTTATTAATTATAAAAACAATATTTATTCCTTTCTGATATGTTTTCATGTTCTATATAAAGCTAAACTATTTAATATATATGTAATAATTACCATTAAATCCTTTAACGACATCGTTACGCTTATTATAAGACATTTTGAGTTTAACTTATCTGTGTAAAAAAAGTAAAAGAATATTATGATGACATTTATGACAATTTAATTTTTGCACAGAGTACTTAATCACTATGTTCTATTGCATTCGCTTTTCGTTTCGTGCGTTGGTGAATGTGTTTTTGATACAATTTCTAGATTTGCTTTTCTTACTACCACTGCCTGAATATTGGAAATAGGAGTATAGCGCCTCCTGCACAATTTCTTGACAAAATATTGATATATTTTGATGATAATGAATAAAATATCTTTAAAAAATTAAAATGCCTTTATTATACAACCTTTTTGACATTTTTTTGGGTAAAACCCATTAAAGTGGGTAGGTAGTAGGTATGTAGTATTATACCCACCTACTCAGTTTTAACCATTATGGTTTAAGTAGTATTTATTTATTTATGGTCTTCATTATATTCCTGACATTGTCTATATACTCGTAGGTGTTTGAGGTAGTAAGTGCCTAGTAAAACGCATATTCAGTAGATAGGTACTCACCAACCGGTGACCAACCGACCTTACGTTACCCATAATAAACGAGAACTTTATCAAAAACATATTTTTTTCATCAGCACTGTGACACGAGTGTGACATAATCATAACCCATATGTAAGGTGATTCATTAGGATTTCATTAGTTGGCCATTACTAGCAGACGTGAAAATTGGAGAAATTAAAGCTTTTACAATGATCTAATTGACCACCAATTTTCATTCTTGTCTATTCTGGGCCGGTGTCTCTATGGAAGATGGGGTTCTCCTTTACCAGTTTAAAGCTATTTCTGCATACTTAAGTTGAAGTAATAGGTGTAAGTCAAGAGATAGAAAGACGATATTTTAAAATTTTAAAACGGAGAGTAAAGAAATACTTGTAATGTATCGCATTTATAACACCGTGCAGTGCACCACAGGAAATTAGTAATGCCAATAAATATAGTATGGGGTGTGGCTCCGGTATCGCAGGTTTCCGAGCCATAAAACACCGTCAAATTGCCGTGATGAAGCCTTAATGTACGGCTTCGGTGCATACAACAGTACGGTACGACCCAACCAGGTGTTTGTCGCGGTTCATTAGCTTTCTATAAGGCTGTAATTAATGACGTGAACGATGGAGAGGGGTGGGTAACTAGTGCCGTGTGTGTTGAGTAGGTAACAGCCTGGTTACCATCACGGTGGTTTAAAATCCTGCCAGCTAGCAGTGCATGGGTGCCGTTAAACTGGATGTTAAATGGTCGGTCTGGATGGGTTATCCAGTAGGAGGGATCGTGTTCTTTATATCGTACGTTGTTCAGCGAGGTGGAACAGGAGAAGTATTGAACTGAGGAATAGATCGAGTCCCTTATCTCCCAAGACGCCACCAATCTGCATATGTAGGTGGGCACTCCTATATAATAAAATTATTGTAACTCATCGAAGTGTACATTGAAGATATTGAAGAAAATTTGATATTGGGACTCTGTAGGAGTAATATATTGTAAATTGTCATTTGTTAAAATCTTCAAACATGCAGACTAAGTGTATAAAAAGGAAATATAATATAACTATTTATCTGCACGATACAAATAATATATTTCCAATAAATAGAGTGTTCGTATTTGTATACTTTGCATGCATTTCAATATTAACACTAAGATTAAACACTTAACAAGTATACATTATTGTGCGAGCGGTACATTTAGATAATCAGTTTGATTTATTAGTTTATCAGCGGTGAGCGATTATCTATATTAATAATTTTATCAAAACATCGAACGACTCTACGACCATTGATTACGTACTAGTGAATCCCCGCTCTGCGGTCTTAATTCGACCGTAATTTTTATTGTCCAAAGGTTTACTTTACCTTTACACTTTTTAAAATGTTGTTTTTTTTTAATAAAAAAATATATACTTAACACGTAAAATAGATAATTGTACACTTCTTTTCCGTCTAAGTCTAAACTTTGATACCAAACATTAGAATTTAGAACATGCATTGGATGTTCGTAAAAAGGTTTTACCCCTCTACGTATATTGTGGTGTGATATTTATTACATTCGCAGCTATAAATTGTGCATTATGCACTTCTTTGATAACAGGGAAAATCCTCGAAAGTAATGTATCATAAAAATACATATTTATTTGTGTTTGTAAATTTTGTGGTAATTTAGCTTCTTCTCATAGTTCATATCTCAGCCTATATTTAACAATGTCTGAAGAAAAAATAATTAATAAGTAATTTGAAGCAACACTTAACTTGTGTTTTTTGAAGTTTAACTTCACTCTCCAATTATTATTTTTTTATCCAAACAATGACTACAATACAAAGTGATCTAGTTCATGTGATGTATTTATAAAATGCGTAGATAACACAATATCCATTATCAAATTATTATCATTATTGGTGAACAGTTCAGTTTTGGTATCGGATTTAAAAAGGTGCGCTCGTTAGTGCACTGTCGCGAGTGAAAATTGAAATGTTTTTTAAGTGTCGTAACGTAACTAAACTTCTTGACAAAGTTATTCCAGTCGTTGTCTTGATTTAAATTCAGCGTGTACTTAGTTTGATATGGATAAATAAAGTAAATTCAATTCTTAATATGTCGCGAGTAAATAAATAATGGGCTATTTGATTCTAAAACTATAAAGTAGTAGATTGCTGGTCTTATGATAATTTTCTAAGCAGAACCGACAAGATCCATAAACATCTATTCGTTCCAATTACAACATAGTATTTTCGGGTGTGACCAGAGACGTGGTTAAGCTTGAAAATTGTGTTTTATTTTCATTGCGATAAGATTGAATTTCAAGTAGAACGTTCGTTGCATGTTGAGCACTTATATTGTACTGATCTATCAAGAGTTAATTGACAGACATTGGTATCATAATTCATCGGCTTGCTGTCGGGTTGTGTTGTTATTTAATTGTCAATATGTTGAGTGATTTTGTTATTGTAAATATTGTAATATGTAGTTTTCACAATGGTGTAACAAGAATATCTAGTGTAGACACTATGTTACATTTGATAGTTTCTTCTACCCGTTTACTTCGCTGGAGTAAACTTCTAAGCCTAACGGCAATCAATCCTTTATATACCTAAACTGTTAAAGTACCTAAATAAAAATTCGAGTTACTAGTACTTTGGTATTCGCTATAACATGCCATAGGTTTTCGTTGATTATACTCGACCATTGATAAGTCTAAATAATGCTATCAGAACATAATATAGCCATAACCATTGTCCATAATAATTCCAATCGCCAACGATTCCGATTCCACAATTTCATCCCCTGGAAAGTTTAATCGCGGCTATAAATTTTCCAAAACGGGATTCCGAATGTAGGGGAGCGGGGGGCACGTTGTTGCACGGGTAAGAAGTTACACGCCTTTTTTACCGGGATTTTAAACTCTTTAGTGGACATAATTGGACTCATTTGTTTTCTTATAACATCGTGCATTACATAAAAACGATCAGTGACCCACCAAGCGCCAAGCTGCTAGGTTGTGTGCATGTGTCTGGATTTCAACCAAGAAAGTAAAAAAATCTTTTACGAAATTTTTGATTCCTGATGTCTACATTTTTTATTTTCTCAAAATTCTTAACCTTGAACGTTCATAATATATCCACCTTTAATTTGCAATATTGTTTTTTTCTACTATCGATATCTATTAACGGTGACCTCAATTTATATTAAAAAACGTGCCATGGGGCAGGTAGTTACAATTTTTTGGGGTAAGTTGTTACATGTCGTATAGGCGTCGTTGAACGCAAATTCCCTGTGTTAACCAGCACACCTGAAAAGACTCATTAAAAAAGGTTATGAAGAAAAAGTGGCCAAGTCCTCGAAAATGAGCGGAGAAGGAAAAGATAAGGTGAAGAAAAAAATTTTGGTTTCCGATTCATATTCTGATGAATGGTTTTGGTTAATGTGTAGCGAAAGTTACAGCACCTCTAAAAAAGAAGATTGGGTAGAATGTTTAGAATGCAAAATGTAGCCTATGTCAAATGTGTAACGGGAAACGTTCACTTATTCATTTGCATTAGTTGCAATTCTGCTGAAGACTAATTTAATATTAGTATGTTATGGATATCGTTACCTACCTCTATATAAATAACTATATTATTTTTCTATAATATAAGTGCCTTAAAAATTTTAGAATCCAATGTATTTTAGTTTGCTATAATCTAAATTTTACTAACAAAAAATAACCGACTTCAAAAACTAGTTACTCAAAAACTAATTGTCAGATCTCGTTCAAATGGAACCACATGACAAGTACCTGCTTTCGATTAAAAAAAGAATCATCAAAATCGGTTCGCCCAGTCCAAAGTTCTGAGGTAACGAACATAAAAAAAATACAGTCGAATTGAGAACCTCCTCCTTTTTTTGAAGTCGGTTAAAAAGTTTATTAAAATAACTAATTAGTAATTTACGTACTACAAGTTGTTATTTGCAGACGAAGTTTCTGTGCTTTTATATAAGATTAAAAAAAGTTCCTGCAAAGTTATGTTATTTTTCTACAAAAAAAAATCTTTAAAAATTACGATATAGATATTATAAATTACTCATAAATAATAGAATTCTGTTTAAAGTGATCTATTTTGTTTATAACGTTTTGAAATAATAAAAAAAATGATTTATAATTGATGATTTTGTTTATTTATCTACCGTAACATCATGCCCCGAAGATGTAACAACTAACCCCGAATCGGGGGTTAGTTGTTACAATCGACTTTTTTGGTTAAATTGTTCATTGTGAAAAAATTGCATACATTTTAATAACGTTTCAATCATATTTTAATAGCTGAATAGACATAGTAACGATAAAAGCAATCAAATGTATAAATTATTTGATAGCTTTTGTCGTATTGACAATTGTCTAAAAATTGTAACAACGTTCCCCCCGCTCCCCTAAACGTCAAAACCGGCAAACAGTTTCGTAAATTAATACCCCCGAATTCCCCTCGCAATTTTGCCCTGTCCGTTCGGTTCCACAGTTCCACTATCGCATTACCCGGGGCGTTACTCAAAAGCCGGCGATTTTGCGAAGGCTTCCACTGCAATATGTATTTTCGGGTTGGTTCTGGGCTTGCATCATTCTTCATTGTCGTCGCAATTTGTAGCTACCACAACCTCGGGTCGTCTTTTATAATTTAAGCTACAAATCAGTAAGAGTTCAGGTCTTCTTTAAAATTTGAGGCGTCAATACTGATAACTGTACATATTGGTAAGTGCGGATTATCAAGCTTTAAGAACGTTATGGTAAACTCACTCATAGGTTTTTTTACTATGTTTGTTGTTGTGCTTTGTTATTTTGTTTTTAAACATACGATACCTACAGTTATTAATAAAAAATGTGAATAAAAACATATTTAGGTCATAACAGGTCATAGCAGGTCTGAAAATATTCAGCATTTGAAAGAAAGCATCGAATTTAGATGTCGGAAATAGTTATGATTATATTCATGTCTGATAACGATATTTATATTATTTTAGTGGAAGATAACTTTTTTGTTCATTTACCGACTAAGTGATGATATCTTTAATTTGTAATTTAATTATGAGTACATGTAAATTATTTAAAAAAATACTTAACGCTTGCACAAAGAAAATATGCACACGTACAGGCGATTTAAATGTGTGCGTATCGAGCTCCGATAGTGTTGATAAAATTCCCGTAAACACTCAGTAATGTACACAACATACATTTACGCATACATACGCAACACACTCTGTAATGTACACACACGGCCTACATACACGCGTACATACACAAAATGTACATGTGAGTTCCCACCTACGTAGCATCACTGCTACGCGGAAATCCATAGGAAATCCGTAGCACACGGAAAACAAATGGCTCTTCTTGGTCTGATGCGATTTTTAGTCCTAAGTTTTGATGACATGGTCAAAGAAGAAGAAGAAAGTATAAGTTAAATAGAATAAGCATTGTTTAGAGAAATTTTAAGTTCTTCTTTTATTTTATAGGAATAATGTAAATTTAATAATAGAAAGCATCCGTAATTAATTTTTAAATCATGGTAGATACCTCTTTAAAATCTATTGTGCATTGCGATTAAATGCAGGAGCAGACGGAGAAAAATAATCTCATTGTTCCATTCTATTAAGTCATTTTCGAATTGTAATTTCCTCTTTTTGGTAATAAAACAAAACGATGCATCTCATTGTTCAAATGAGAGTTAAATTCCAATGTTCATTGAGGAATCTATTAAATCACGCTACTCTGCATAGTTAAACTCCCTTTAGAAGATTAAAATTTCTCACTACAACACATTGTACAAGTGTTAACAAGCGTATAATCGAAGGGTATTATTGTTAATCCATTAAACACCCTAATTGGCTAAGGGCCTCTTTCACCACCATCAAGTAAAGTCCCGAGTAGGCTAATTGCCGATTAAAGTGACGAGTAACTATGCATACGCATTTCACAATCGCCGAATAGCGCTACCTGACAAGTAAAGTAGCCAGTAACTTACTTGTAACATCATCTGCCGATTAGTTTGTTTAACTGACGAGTAAGACGAGTACGGTATGTGCAGTGAAGTAAAAAAACTATTACAGCTAACCTTATAAGTATATTTATTTGACAAAAAATTATTAAACATTTACTTATTTCATTTATAGATAATCAAATAGACGATTTCGAAAAATTTGCACGAAAAACACCAAGAATTTGTGTAGTTATTTTTATTTATTATTATATTTTCGACTCTCACACCTGCGTACAAAATATAACATACAGGGCCAAAAAAAATTATATAATAAACATAAATATATATACCAATAAGTAAACTTACATAAACTCTACATAAATAAATACTTGTAGCGGGTGGAGGATTACGCCCCGGCAGGGGGGACCAGACGGCCGGGGGTCAGGGCGACAGGCTGAGAAACCGACGGACTATCTTAGCCGAGTCTAGCAGCACCGCTTTCTACATCTTGGCTGCGAGCGAACTGCCGCGGAACCCCAGTCGCCTCATATGGTGAGCGAGGCTGACTGGGATCAGCCCATTCGCAGATATAACGATTGGGATGGTTTTAGTGGACTCCACATGCCACATGCTGGAAACCTCGTGAGCCAGATCTAGATACTTTCGTTTTTTGTCTGTCTCCGCATTCACGAGGTTTTCGTCATGTGGGATGGTGATGTCCACTAAAAACACCCTGGACTGTGCCTGGTCCATCAGCACGATATCAGGCTTATTCGCCAGAATCGTCCTGTCCGTGATGATGGACCGGTCCTAATAGAGCCGAACTCCGTCACGCTCGAGTACTGGCATCGGTGTGTACAATGGTGTGTACCTATAATACGGCACTCTCTCATCCAGGAGACCGTATTTCAGAGCAAGCTCTTGGTGAAAGATTTTGGCCGCTTGGTTGTGTCTGTGCAGATACTCAGTGTTAGCAAGAGCCAAACATCCCGACAGCACATGCTCGAGTGACTCGCCGGGATGGCGACAAGCTCGACAAATGTCGGTAGTGCCATCCTTCAGGATGTACTTTCGGTAGTTCTTATTATTATTATTATTTTAAACAATAATTGATATTAAAATATACCTATCTTTGTTACAGAGTAAAGTTAGCACTTCTTTCTCTCTTGATTATATCCATGTTTTACAAATTTAATATCGGTCAAAACTCTAAACTAAAAAACTACCTGCGAATTTTAATAACACCAACTTATACAAAACCTTTGTAGTAATGACGGACGGACTGGCACTTAACCGATTTGACACGTGTTTGACATCTGGCAAACACAAACTGACCGAATGATGGAACGCATTATGACAAATCATTCAACTAACCGCCAAGTTGTTACTCGGAACTACATTTTATATTGTGAAACTGATAAAAGTTAATTGTGACTTTTACTTGCCGATTAACGTTATTCAGCAAGTAACTACTTATGACTTTACTTGACGATTGTGAAAGAGGCGCTAAGCCTCGCACAACTGAACGTGGCTTCGACTGCCCGACTACTGAATGCTGAGTACTGACTGAGCTGCGGTCAACGCTCGATTTGATATAAGCCGGTGTCATTAGGATCGCTGATACAACTCGTTAGAGCTACACAATGATCATCCGTTCTTCAGTTAAGGGGATTGCCTTGCCCGATGACCTTGAAGATTTGGTCCCTCTACTAGTATTTTTTAACTAAGCGCCATCTACCGACCAACGACTATACTACAATAAAACCAACTGAAGATAAAGCAAGGAAACATGTGGCACAGAGTTGTCATCGTTCTTGCCTATTTTTGTTCGCTCTCTGAGAGATTTTCGAATTCATTTTGTTCCTATAGTTTTTGTAGTCTTGTACGAGTATCTGCCTACATGATAATAATTTATTTATTTTGAACTACGCTATGCACTATGCCTGCTGAAATAGCTTTCATTATACTAAATGATACATTCTGAAGTCTGATGATGACCAGGTAAGTACTGATCAGTTTTCAGTAACGGGAATAGTTAGGATGACCTAGCTTTCAACATTTATCTAATTGAGCACGGGTGCTACTACATGAAACATTCTGAAGGTCTGATGATGACCAGGTATATACTTATCGGTTTTCAGTAACGGGAATAGTTAGGATGACCTAGCTTTCAACATTTATCTAATTGAGCACAGGTGCTACTACATGAAACATTCTGAAGGTCTGATGATGACCAGGTATATACTTATCGGTTCTCAGTAACGGGAATAGTTAGGATGACCTAGCTTTCAACATTTATCTAATTGAGCACAGGTGCTACTACATGAAACATTCTGAAGGTCTGATGATGACCAGGTATATACTTATCGGTTCTCAGTAACGGGAATAGTTAGGATGACCTAGCTTTCAACATTTATCTAATTGAGCACGGGTGCTACTACATGAAACATTCTGAAGGTCTGATGATGACCAGGTATATACTTATCGGTTCTCAGTAACGGGAATAGTTAGGATGACCTAGCTTTCAACATTTATCTAATTGAGCACAGGTGCTACTACATGAAACATTCTGCAGGTCTGATGATGACCAGGTATATACTTATCGGTTCTCAGTAACGGGAATAGTTAGGATGACCTAGCGTTCAACATTTATCTAATTGAGCACAGGTGCTACTACATGAAACATTCTGAAGGTCTGATGATGACCAGGTATATACTTATCGGTTCTCAGTAACGGGAATAGTTAGGATGACCTAGCTTTCAACATTTATCTAATTGAGCACAGGTGCTACTACATGAAACATTCTGAAGGTCTGATGATGACCAGGTATATACTTATTGGTTCTCAGTAACGGGAATAGTTAGGATGACCTAGCTTTCAACATTTATCTAATTGAGCACGGGTGCTACTACATGAAACATTCTGAAGGTCTGATGATGACCAGGTATATACTTATCGGTTCTCAGTAACGGGAATAGTTAGGATGACCTAGCTTTCAACATTTATCTAATTGAGCACGGGTGCTACTACATGAAACATTCTGAAGGTCTGATGATGACCAGGTATATGCTTATGGGTTCTCAGTAACGGAAATAACGGATGACCTAGTTTGATGACCCTGTTTTAATGTTGCCATTGTGACTGTTCCTAAATTAAAATAATTAATTAATTCTATAGGAAATAAGGTTAGGGGGGGCGTAAAGAAAACTGCAGAGTTTAGGATTTTTAAATATCATCGTTATATTAATCCTTTATAGATTGGGAAGTACAAGTAATACGTCTGTATCCTACCAAGAAGATATCGAGAAGAACAGCGTGTGACTAAATGAGTGGCCTTTTATAAGGTTGGATTGAACATCAATCTTTACTTATACTGATACTTAGTTTTCGTGATTATATTTTCTTAGTAAATAATCTACATATGATTTCTTTGTATGTAAGTAAGATAAGCAAATGATATTAAATTAATTGAAAAAATAATACAGACATTGTTACAAATTAAAGGTACCTAGCAAAAATTTTGTGAATATGAAATGAAAAGTTACATCATACAAGTTCACGTAATTAAAAATAATAAATGCATTTCATTTCATTTCATTAATTGAAATGGTGGAGGAGCAATTTATTATTATTATCTATTTGTTCTATTCATCAAATGAATAAAAAATACTAGTATACAGATGGCAAATTTTAAATTATAGTTGCATAAATTATTGTTAGTCACTATAATAATTAATTATAATATAAAAAATATGTGCTTGTCTAAAAAATGTGTAGCTTATTTCACCTAAATACATGACACATTTATTAAAACCCCTTAGCTTAATTAAAATTTAAAATTTCATAAATGTGGCTAAAATTGTTTTTGATACATTAACGGCTGGTCACGGCTAGACTGAAAGTTAATGATAATTAGTGAAACAAGTGAATAAGCGATTACACTGTGTAGAGTAATTTTACAAATAACAATAGGTATATTCATTATCTATAAACACTAATAATTTCTAGACAAAAAGTAATGATATCTTATCAAAAACATAAATGTGAAATGAGAGCCAAGTTAAAAAAAAGTATTGAGATCTAAATGGGTTAAAAAGACAAAAATTTTAGTCACAGGGACATGTAATTGAAACTTTCAAAGCACCATGGCCGCCTATTTCTTATATTTTGGAAAAAAGTAAGTTAGATCTATAACTCGTCTTCCAGATATATTTTTTGTTTCTGCTTGTGATTCTTCTTCAATAATCAAATCTTGTAAATCTTCTTCATCTTGTTCAACCTAAAACAAACAAACAATGCAGTGTCAAATTAAATTAGCTAGGGAAACTATCTAATATCTAAAAAATACCACAGTGTAAGCAAACAGACTAAGTTACCGGCAAAATTTGCTTTGCCCCCTCATCAACTTCCGTCCCAGACAGATCATATGTTTCTGTTAACGACTGAAGTTCCTGATTTTGTAAATCTGAGTTTTGCTGGTTCCTGAACTGCCTGAAACATAATAACTTAAGTGAGCGAACGTAATGTTCTTGCTGCTACAGTCAGTAATAAGCCATACACAAAAATTCAAATGAGTCCAAACACGATGGTTCTACGATATGCCATCACTGAGATCCTTTACCCACCTTCGGAGTCCACCATCAGGTAGGTGACATCATCAGTCACCAAGGTATCAATGAGACCTTTCAAAGGAGTCCAAGCACGATGCTTCTACATAGTGACGTCACTGAGATCCTTTACCCACATTAAAAGTCCACCATCAAGTAGGTGACATCATCAGTCACCAAGGTCTCCATGAGACCTTTTAAATGAGTCCAAGCACGAAGGTTCTACGTAGTGCCGTTACTGAGATCCTTTACCCATCTTCGGAGTCCACCATCAGGTAGGTGACATCATAAGTCACCAAGGTCTCCATGAGACCTTTTAAATGAGTCCAAGCACAATGGTTCTACGTAGTGCCGTCACTGAGATCCTTTACCCACCTTCGGAGTCCACCATCAGGTAGGTGACGTCATCAGTCACCAAGGTCTCCATGAGACCTTTCAAATGAGTCCAAACACGATGGTTCTACGTAGTGCCGTCACTGAGATCCTTTACCCACCTTCGGAGTCCACCATCAGGTAGGTGACATCATCAGTCACCAAGGTCTTAATGAGTGCTTTCAAATGAGTCCAAACACGATGGTTCTACGTAGTGCCGTCACTGAGATCCTTTACCCACCTTCGGAGTCCACCATCAGGTAGGTGACGTCATCAGTCACCAAGGTCTCCATGAGACCTTTCAAATGAGTCCAAACACGATGGTTCTACGTAGTGCCGTCACTGAGATCCTTTACCCACCTTCGGAGTCCACCATCAGGTAGGTGACATCATCAGTCACCAAGGTCTTAATGAGTGCTTTCAAATGAGTCCAAACACGATGGTTCTACGTAGTGCCGTCACTGAGACCCTTTACCCACCTTCGGAGTCCACCATCAGGTAGGTGACATCATCAGTCACCAAGGTCTCCATGAGACCTTTTAAATGAGTCCAAGCACGAAGGCTCTACGTAGTGCCGTCACTGAGATCCTTTACCCACCTTCGGAGTCCACCATCAGGTAGGTGACATCATCAGTCACCAAGGTCTCCATGAGACCTTTTAAATGAGTCCAAGCACGAAGGTTCTACGTAGTGCCGTCACTGAGATCCTTTACCCACCTTCGGAGTCCACCATCAGGTAGGTGACATCATCAGTCACCAAGGTCTCAATGAGACCTTTCAAATGAGTCCAAGCACGATACTTCTACATAGTGATGTCACTGAGATCCTTTACCCACCTTCGGAGTCCACCATCAGGTAGGTGACATCATCAGTCACCAAGGTCTCCATGAGACCTTTTAAATGAGTCCAAGCACGAAGGTTCTACGTAGTGCCGTCACTGAGATCCTTTACCCACCTTCGGAGTCCACCATCATGTAGGTGACATCATCAGTCACCAAGGTCTCAATGAGACCTTTCAAATGAGTCCAAGCACGATACTTCTACATAGTGACGTCACTGAGATCCTTTACCCACCTTCGAAGTCCACCATCAGGTAGGTGACGTCATCAGACACCAAGGTCTCCATGAGACCTTTTAAATGAGTCCAAGCACCATGGTTCTACGTAGTGCCGTCACTGAGATCCTTTACCCACCTTCGGAGTCCACCATCAGGTAGGTGACATCAACAGTCACCAAGGTCTCAATGAGACCTTTCAAATGAGTCCAAGCACGATACTTCTACATAGTGACGTCACTGAGATCCTTTACCCACCTTCGGAGTCCACCATCAGGTAGGTGACATCAACAGTCACCAAGGTCTCAATGAGACCTTTCAAATGAGTCCAAGCACGATACTTCTACATAGTGACGTCACTGAGATCCTTTACCCACCTTCGGAGTCCACCATCAGGTAGGTGACATCATCAGTCATCAAGGTCTTAATGAGACCTTTCAAATGAATCCAAACACGATGGTTCTATCTAGTGCCGTCACTGAGATCCTTTACCCACCTTCGGAGTTCACCATCAGGTAGGTGACATCATCAGTCATCAAGGTCTCAATGAGACCTTTCAAATGAGTCCAAGCACAATGGTTCTACGTAGTGCCATCACTGAGATCCTTTACCCACCTTCGGAGTCCACCATCAGGTAGATGACATCATAATTCACCAAGGTCTCCATGAGACCTTTCAAATGAATCCAAACACGATGGTTATACGTAGTGCAGTCAATGAGATGCTAATACCCACCTTCGGAGTCATCATCATTTAGATCTCCATCCGCCGTCAAACGAAATTCTCAAGATAGCTAAAACGTTCAAAAAATAAACACACTAAAAATAATGTACTCAATATACTTACCAATAGTTTTGGAGACCTCGGTCACGTGTTTCACTTTACATTTTCATACAATATTTAGCCACAGTCAGTCTTACTCTATGATAGGGTCAATAAACTAAACGAAATTATAATCTACTTTACATATATTTACAAACTTAATTTCTATTGTTCTTCTACGAAATATTTATATTTGTACTATTTACAATATGACTTCATTCAAAAAAATTTCAAAACGTGAAGTTTTAGTTTTTATTAGGAAAAAATAACGCGCGTACAACCCACCCGTCACAACAGTCATCGAGACACTGATCGAGCACGCGACGCAGGGCTTATCGGGGGCGCTCCAGTGGGGTACTGGTGAAGTTTTGGGTTTTTATTCATTATTTAAAAATAATAAAAGAATTAAGAAAAAAACAACAATACAAATTGTGAAACACGTCATTACATATTTTTTAGTACAAAATTCATGCCGAACTATATATCCGTTACAAAGAAAGTTTACAATTTAGGTTGAAGAAGGACCTATTTAACAAAATTTTTTCCCAATATTTGCAAGAGGTTATTAAAATTTTAAACAATACAATATCATTGTGATGACCTTCAGTATACCATATATTTTTTATATGGAAATCGCACAAAAGGATTCATCTGCAGTCTTCTTCAAACTTACAGTGTTTTTGAGATTTGAGCGAGCCAATCCCCTTAACAGATACTCATACTGAAAGTTCCCGCGCCATTTATTTTGAGAGCGCAGATAGAATAGAATATTGTAGGCCATTGCACAGGCCACAGAGTAGATATTTTTATGTTGTAGCTTATTTTAAGTAGGTATTATTTCTTCTGTGGTTGTAGCACAGATCCAGATTTTTTATTATTATTCTGATAAGTATTTTTTTTCTCTTTTGGATTTATATGGTGATCTTATTTATTAGCTTTAGACTCATGCCTAAGTTTTCGAATGTTTTACATAAAAATGAATGAATGTTTAATATAAAAATAAATTGTCAATATAGATGACATGTATCTAATATATTTTTAATATCAGAAAAACAGGTTTACTACCAATTCGGCTAGGATCAAGGATATTATACTCTAAGCTTACTTGAACTTCCATCGTGCTCTCAATAGAAGGCGCTGTGTCTGACAGTCTTAGCGCATCCAGCGACCGCTTAACATAAGACTGCACGCCAGTCACTTCATTAACATTAAAAAAGGAAACTTGTTTAAGCGAAACAGCGGGCTTCCGTCGTTTAGCTAGTAGACACCAAACATGGAATATTAACAAGGAAACTTTGCGACGCCCGTACACCCAGACTTCATTGTGTGCAAACAAAGGGAGGAACGGCGGCGTCGCTCATTAAAACATGCCACCAAGAATGTCCCGGCGAGCGCCACTTAATGCGAGAACGTACGGCGGTATGACACTGATTTTTAATCGAATTAGAAGTACGCAAGGTCGATGTCAAAGGTTTATGCAGAAACGGCGTAATCTTTGACATTACTAAGCTTTAGATCGCAAGCTAACACGATTGCTAATCATGAGGACTGAAATGGAACACCATGTTTATAAATGTCGATTGCTCAAAAATCTGGACCATAAGACTGAATGCTTTTGTTTTTTTTTAACTAGGGGACAATCAGCAGACGTAGGTACCATCTGATGGTAAGTGGTGACTGTCGCCGATAGAAATTAGTATTACACGGAGGGCAATGTTGCATGCATTTTCGGTCAAAATTATTTAAAGTCCTCAATTCAAACTTATCTCCTATGAAAGTAATCACATCAGGTTTTAATGTCAATCGAAGCATAATTTCTAAAAGTTCTATGAAAAAAGAATCTAAAGAAAAACAGCTTATGTATCTACAATAAATCGGAGGCAATTACCAGTGCACGCGTAAAGTATACAGATGTAATTATGGAGTGTTCTGTTTGTAACATGTGATTCTATTTTCATTGATGACACCAGACTGCACGTTTTAACTATTGCATTAATTGCACGTCGCATCGTGACAATTGAAATGAATGAAAGCTTAGTTAGGGTATCGTTTACTTGTGTTATACAGTATAATTATTCTCCATTATATACAATGTAATTATTCTTTACTAGTTTAAAGCCAACTTAACCTTAAGGTCAACGTACGTAAGACGGATTATTGTTCTATCTTTGATCATGAATAGTGTTGCGGTTTACTTATTGTCTTTTTAATTGGTAATTAATTTTAATGATTATTAGTAATCATATTATGCTATTGATCAAGCTGTTTATGATTGAACTATGGTTTAATATTTAATTTTATTCGTAATTATATTATAACCTTTACATCTTATGAATCGGTAGACATGTCCATAAAATTCTTTTACTATATCAGCTTACTTAAAAGTTGGATTGAAAAAAAAAATTATTAGTTAGAAATAATTATGTTTGTATGTTCCTCTATACATAAATACGTACGTTAAATCAGTAGGTACAGCAATAAATAAAAAGAAAACAAAAATGCACGCTTTATCCATAAATTTCATAAAAAAGTGTTAACTAAAAAAATTGGTCAAGACAAATCAGTACATACGGACATAACAAACAACAATTATTACAACAAAAACAAGCTATTAGGTATTTACATCAACCGATATTTGAAAGAGCATAGTATTTAACAGATACGATACATTTGGTAATTGGTAATTTTAACCATAAATACTCCACTTACCATTAGTAAAGTTTCAACGGTATCAGTTCTTTATTAGCGGAAAATGCAGATGAAATTGTTGACGGTGTGTTGGTTAATACCACATGGAGTAGTAAATGCTGCGATTTTCAATCCGCCGCGCAAAAAGCGAGGTCTAAAAGCCGTAGTGGCAACGGCCGCTGCACGCGTCTACGAAAAGCTGCAGTGTCTCCTACTACGAGTCACTCGAAAGAGTTTTATAACTGTTTCATAAATATAATAATAATAACGCTACACACTCATAGCCCCACAATAGGATTCCCTGTGGTGTCGTGGGTGCCATGGACAACACGCAAAGACAGCAGAACACACAAGCAGACCAGTAACAGAAAGTTTAAACTGTCTAAAAGATTATGTTATCTCGTAGAAATAAACACATTGTGGCAATAACTTTGTTATTTTTGTTGTATGTTATGTTTGTTTGTATGCTTTTTAAGAAATCAAATCATATACTTTTCAGGACATTCTTTTTATTGGATACTCAAAGTAATCTGATTTAATATAAAGGAGTAGGAGTAGCCGGTCCCCATTTTCTTTTCTTGCTGTTTTCAATATACTACTGGGTTGCCTGGAGGAAATCGCTTTAAAGCGATAAGGTTGCCCATTGTTTTGTGTTCCTTTCTTGTGCTCTTTATGTTAATTATGATAAGGTGTACAAACAATAAAGTGTTAAATAAATAAATAAATAAAGGAGCCTCATATAAATTAGCATTTTTAAATAAGCGTTAACAAAGATAAGAATTACATAGTAATATTTATATAATTGTCTTAATTTAATACTGCATATTAATATTGCATCAATCCGCGTGTGTTATAAAAGTTCCTTGCCCGCGTGCGTTCGAGTCGAATAAACATCGACATAGTATCGAGTTTCGTTGGTAAGTACATATGCCTACGTTGCCTTGAAAGCGCCGCCCGCCCTACAGTTGAAACGCGCTCTCCGTAGGGCGAACTCGCGTGAAAGCCTCCGGCTGAGTAAAGTGGAAGCTCAGAGACATTGAACCTTGAACCCTCACCCGTTGTTTTGATAAAGTAACGGTAGGTGTTATTCAATTTAGATGATTTGTTGTTTGGAATAAAATAGTATAGATTATCATATTTTTGTTTTAGCTTTATTTTCGTTTTTCATTTTTTAAAAACATAGGGTTTGAAGTGATGTTTTATGCGAAATTTAATAGCTGTGTACTAATGCACGACAAGTGTTTTTTTTTGCTGATGAAAATTGTTTAAAATAGTGGTTTTACGGTTATAACTTGTAATAGTAGACATAATAGATTTCAATAGATCTACTCATACAGGTAATTTGAAGTCTTTTTAACCCCTGACGCATAAAAAGGGGTGTTATAAGTTTGTCGTGTCACACAGAGTTATTTGATTGGATTTTATTAAAATATGGTTTATCGGTGATATGAACAACTGTTACAACTATTAATCTAATAACGACTCGCAACTCTCACAAGCCCTTGTGGGCTAGATTGGCCACTTAACAAGTGCATATATGTACCTACACAAACAGTCGAGTACTCTCATATAAAATAACTTTATCGACTATTAAGCTGAGAACGCTTCATTTTATTATTTTGGTTAAACCGCTCTTGCCCACTTAGCGCGACTAAATAAAAGAGAATTAAGCCATAGGTGAGATAGAACGACAGGTTTCGAATTTGATTCCAAACTTTAATAAATTGTTGCTTATCTGAGATGTGTAAAGTATACAATACATACATCCATGTCACCCGCGACGCGAGATGGAATATTCTAGTGTGTAATGTGAGACTTTTCTTTATTAGAGTTGAATACCACAGCCATCTAAAATTCTAAACGTTCCTTATCAAGTGTTTCCGGTCATAAGTATAGAATAGAACGTCGCATTTTATTGAAATAGTTATAGCAGAGATTCAAGATCTAAACAACTTATAGTCCCGTCCTTATCATTGTCAAATAAATTATGATGATAGCAACATTGTAGCTGGCCGCTTACTTATATCGAACAGGTTCGTATGAGCTTACATTAGCAATCTGTGGTAAACTTATTTACTTGTTTAGTGTCTTGGCGGATAATAAGTAGTCATATCGATGGGCCATTCAGGTACGCGTAGTGTAAATATAAATAGTGATAAAAAGTAAAGTATTGGATAATTAGAAGCCTGGTTGTATCGGCTAGTAATCTTCCGCTTCGAAAAAACATACTTATTAGTACGTGCAATGTTTATAACGTTGTTATTAATTTTAATCAGGAGCAAACGGTAAACAACTCTGTTTACTCATTTTATGATTTAATTAAGGTTTCGGTTTTTACAGTTTTAAATAAATAATTTTCTGTTAATGATAAATCTAAACATACATTTTCAAGATAAAAAACTCAAAAATGGAGACAAAAACTTGGCGACAGTTGTTCTTAGGTCCAGGTGGCTCGGTTGCATGAAGAAACCCCGCCAAAATTTAATACATAGTCATAAAAAACTAGGTACAGAACAGGCAGACAGCGTCTCTGTCTTATATTTTTAATAGCAATGGTGCTATTTACATACAATACAATTCTTTTACTTGGTTCCTGGTACTAGTGTTAAGGGATTCTGGATTATTAATGATTTAAGACGAATTCGTTTCACACTAAAATTATTGTATGTTTAGTTTCCACAGATAGAAGTTACAGTATTAAAAACTTCACATTTTTACTCTGCATTTTTTAATTCATAAAACTTCTAATAATTCCGCATTGCCGAGGTCGGACCTCTCGACCTTTTCATCTTATTCTCATCTATTACCTATTGTGGCCACCTGGTAGTTACTAATGACGGGGAAATTTTCGCTCGCATTGTGTATATTATTATTTCTGCTGATGTCACTCGTCAATCTAGAAACAATTATTTTAATCCGTAGGTACGTAACTTATATTTTGCGTTGTCACGTTATGAAAGTTTAACAAAAAGTAGTAACATAATTACCATTTGTAGCTCGGTATTAGTGAATACAACCTTTTTTAAGAGTAAGTGCCCTCGAATTTGTGCTCATGAAGATCAGACTTTCAATATATACCCCTATTTTGCCCCTATTTTGATGATTTTTCAAAAATCCTTAGTTAGCAATCTTCAACATTAGGAACGTCTATACATGCTTCTATTCTAGGTGCACTGGTTTATAGTCCCCGCGAACTAAGATGCCCAATTTGTCGTTTGCAATCACAGTGACACTAGAGATGTACAAAAAAATCGGTTCACGAAAGAAACCAATTTTTGCAACAAATCGATTCAAAATTGTAAGACCTTCTAATCGATTCGATAATTAAATTGTAAACTAAAAACCGTAACATTTAGGTACCTCCCAACTACCTCGATTGAGCTACATATCTAGTACCACGTATTCTCAATATTATGTATTTACGACTCCAGTAAAATATTCTTTTGTTTCTTCCTAACAACTCATGCTGCTAGATATGCTTGGAAATAGCCGAGCCGGCAAACAACCTGACGATCCACCTCATCAGGTGGATGGCTGTCATCGCCCATGAACATCAGCAAAACCAAAAGCATCACTGATGCGTTGCCGGCTAAGAAAGAGTAGAAAAAGAAAGAAAGATTGATCATGATAGAAAGAACTCATCCGCTCAGTTTCATAATAATATTTTGAATAATATTATGAGCGTCAGGGAAAAAACTACAGTGAATAAATTCTTGTTTATTTCGTAACACACATTCATGTATAAATAAATATTATTTTGTTGAAAAAAAAAGAATACCGCAAAAAGCTTAGCTACATAATTACATATAATATATTATCTGCAGTTTACTTTCCATGGATGGCGAAGTGCCCATACATAATGGAAAATGTCCTTTGTTAGCATCCAATTCGTCGTGGTATTCTTAGGTACCTAATTTTAAATTCAAATGCAAGTAAATCATTTTTAACAAAGTAATTAAATTAATCAATTTTCATTTTTAAATTCCGATTATAGTAATGCATCGATTATGATTGGTTTTTGAGACGGTTTCAGGCCGTCACATCACTTTGCGTCAGTTTTGTTTTAGGCCTCTTCATCTATCATTGTTTCGACGTCAAATATTTTTAATAAATTTTGCACAAATTATGATGTGATGGGATTTTTAATAGATTATAACGTTTACTATGATTTATAATCAACGCCAATTCAAATGAGTAAGGATTTTTAACAAATTTTGGAAAAATCCTTTGTCCGTAAGTGTTCAACTATTCATGTCAAGTAAATTAATATTCCATTTCGCTCAAAGACGCCCATACAATGTTAGTTCATATTAGGTAATAAATGGCAGCTATCATTATGGGCATCTTAGATAATTTTGACTATAGTATGTGCGTTGTGTCAGTCAGTAGGTAATTGGGCTTAAGAATGGGTTATAACAATATTTATGTTATTTAATCTACGCATTGACATACTTTTTATGTATATTCGTTGTTATCAGCTTCGAGCCTCTATTCCGCTATATAGTGCATACGAACGTGGTGATTTCCGAACTAACTATATTTTTATCGTCATTTGTTTCGTTATTAAATGCGTGGCTGCATTATTATTATGTACTATCGTATTGTTCTGCCCTCTTTAGGCCCGTAATATCAATAGCAGTTTAAACAATGATTCTGAGTTTAAACTGTCTTTGTTGAACCAACAACGACAGTTTAAACTCAGAATCATAGATTAAACTGCTATTGATATTATGGGCCTTAGCGAAGTATGGTCGGGCTATTGTATACAAATTGGGAAATTGATGAGACTTGATGTACTCTATACTGCAATAACATAATACAAACAACCTCCGCAATAATTCAATATCCGCAATAGTTTTTTTCTGTTTTTCTAAGTGACTTTAATTTAGTTATTAATACATAATTCATTACCCCATATCGTCTCCAGTCCTCATTAAGTTGCATTATTCAGAAATACAAAGATATTTTATAATTAATTAGCTCCCAAATACTCCCAATAGTAGACTCAAGTAAATAAACATCGCCTATGACAATACAGGCCCTATGTTATACGTATCCTTAATGTTTGTCCGATCAATTAATTATATGCATCTAACGGCTTCAAGGATAAGGGCGACGCCTGTGACGTCACGCTGGACAAATGTATACAAAACTAAATACAACAACACTTCAGTTATATTCTGAACGCGACCGGATTCGAACCGATGACACCGTCACTGTCCGACTGTCAACATTGTAGTCTGTCGCGCGTTTGCTCAGCGCTGTAGGGATTTGTCAAACTATTTTTACATACCAAAGGACTTAGATTTATTCTTTAAATTAATTAATGAATTTTTAAAGAAGAATGCTTTGAGTTTAGTTTCGTACTTGTAACTTTATAATTGTACGGGTTTCAGTGAAATTAAGCGTGTTTTAAGATTGTTTATAAAGTTTTTGAAATCGTTTTAAACCTGCTTTGTTATGATGTGGACGGTTTATTTGCGTTGGTTTTTCCGCGTTTATACCCTGTGTTAATAAAATTATTTTCCCTGTTGCAAACAACACAAACCTATATTTACAGTCGATGGGTTAATGACTTTGTCTGAAGTGTTTTGGTGTTTGTTTAGATTTTGTGTTTGTTTTGATAAGACGAGTGTTTCGCGCTCAAAATGTTATCGATGAGGCCACCGGCTGAGGAGAGGCTGTTCAGCTTCAAGACACTGAAGGAGAAGTTTGAGAAGCCCAGGTAATTGTTGTTGTGATAACATAGAAATTCGTGATGTGTTGATGTTTTTAATCCGTATCAACGGAATGAAAAGTAAATTTCCTTATCAGTTTTTGGGCATCATAAATAATATTTTATTTTTTAATTACATAGTTGCACTAGAAAGGTATTATTACACTGGTACCTACGTGGGATATTTCTCATAACATGTAATTAAATGAAGCTTCTAGGGATATAAGTTAAAGGGTAGGCTATGCCAACGTTACATATAAAAAAACCCTTAAAGTTTGAGAGCGTCATTAAGTCCTTATGTTTGTTTGTCTGTTGTTCTTGTCCATGGCAACATACTTGTTGTGGATGTACCTATAGCTCTTTCACAAGCAAATTGAATAGTCCAAATAGGGGTCTCACAAAAATAATTCTGCTTATGCCTGGAAACGTCGAATAAAGTTTATGAAATTCGAGCTCGGAAAATTCAATTTATGTTAAAATAATTACCGTAACTGCATTTATCTGGAGTTACTCTCAGAACTGATATGAAATGCAACGAGATGATGATAATTTTATGTGGCTGTGACTTATTATCAGACTGCAATATTAACCACGCTATTTACCTATGGGACATACCCAGTATCGAAAAATGTTATACTGCCCAATAGCTTTATTAGTAGCAGTAGCACTATAGTAAACTTTGATGAGAAATAGAACTGACTGTTGCCCTCGGAGGAAATACAATTACGCGTAAAATTAGTTACTAACTTAGGTAGTGCCTGTTTTCCCGGTAGGTCAATTAGGCAATTATAATTATGTAATAGACTTTGGATACACAAGCCGTGCCTATGATCACTTCATGTTTATGAAAATGCAAATTAATAAAGCCTTAAAATTGAAATTACCTACTTCTCCATATTTTAGTAGCAAAGTATTTTCTTTTTCATCCACTTATGAGAAAACTGGCGCGGAATCATGAAGCACTTTAACACAAAGAGTGACGGACTACTTTCACATCAAAAGAATTTAATAAACAAAGTGCATTATACATTTGAAATTCACTAGAGCAGTAGGTCAAAAATGAAGCCTTTTTTGCCGAGGGATCCTTTGTGCACTGTGCGAAAAGAAACAAATTTGCAATTTTGAATTAATTCCCATTGCATCACGGTGCATAATTGGGTCCTTTTGAAACTGCTAGTGCTGAGTGGTAATTTAGGCTTACTTTGTTTGTGTTTGTCTTAGTTGTGTTATTTAGGTTTTGCTTCAATTCATTTTTGTTATACTGCCTATATAAGTTTGTTAATCCTTGCATTAGACTGCTATGAGTTTTATTACTTGATTGAAAAAAAAGGAAATTTTAAATTGGCTAGCTAATAAATAAAATTAAGTAAGCCACTAAACTTTTTTAATCCTCAATTCTTGGTTTTACCAAACAGGTCATAATTCCAATACGTCGTTATCTGCACAATTATTTTTGAGCTTTACCTTATCTAAGTTCGTTAAGATTTTAAGAAAAGAGATTTAATTTTTACAACCATTATTGTTCGTTACTATTTTGTCGTGCTTAAAGTTATCGTTAATTTTTATATAAAATGTGTAAAGTTTCTATTGTATTAGTACTATCTAAAACATAAATACCATACCAATAACCTTCACAAAAGCCACTGCCATTATCACTCTCATAAATAACTCATTTCGTTGATAATCTCATTGTCTGTAGAGACGGGTTGTGTCTTCGTTGCGGCTTCTTATATTTCATTTATAGATCTAAGTATGCTTACCATGTACCAGGTACCTTCACTGAATCATTTCAAAAGTCCATATTTTTATAATAAAACTAAGCGCGCCTACTTATAAATAGTAACCGCTTGGTAACTGAAAGCTCAAAATGGCGGAAGTAGCTGCTTAACAAGATGTCGGACATATTTTTTTAAGAACGTTTTCGGACGGTATCTTTTTAGCCTAAGGGTTTTTCAGTTAAAACTTTATGCGCCATTAAATTTGTAAGTACATAAGTAAACATGATCCGATTAAGACCATTATTAACTAGTTAACCTTTAGGCAATATCAATAAAAATTCAGGAAATTTTAAATATTTATCTACCTACCACCTATATTAAAAATATTAATTTTAAGAGTTTATTTTGCGATATGCAATATGAAAACTCGAGATATTCACGAATTATGCTGTGCTGCAGTGTATATTATACATTGATATGTTTAAAACAAGCAGTATTCTCAATTTTGCACATTTTGCTCGACAGGGTGGGCGGGGGTGTGCAACGCAGCGCCACCCATGCCGAAATGCCGCACCGTGGGGGCACCATCGCCGAGAGGTATGTTCATCAACGTTTTATAGCGAAATGAAGCGTACACCATCGTCCATCTGATGGGAAATGTTGCCTGTAGCGGCTAGCTCTTACACCATACCGTAACAGTGATATGTAACATAGAATTTATTGCTGCGTTTGATGGGTGGTTACTTCGTACTAATATGATCATGTGAGGTGGTCTGGTTATAAGATAAAAGTTGTAGTCAGTATAATCAAATGTCAATGCATCTAATAACTCAATTAATTTCTGTATCACACACACAAACACACATGTAGTTATCAATTTGTAATGGTCACTTAACATCGGGTGGGCTCCATATCTACGTACCTTCTAAATTCTAATTTGATTGTTACATAATATTAATGAAATAACACAACAACATGGATGGGCATTATTATGACTATTTGATCCAGCGAGGATCGAACCAAGACGTTCTGCGATATATCGTATTATACGGAAGAGGAAAATTGTTTCGTTATGTACAGTTATACAGGATATACATTATTTACACGCAGAATATTACTTATATACCTATTGAATATAGTAGGAAAATTTCGTAATTACACAGTTTATTTCTAGACATGCAGGATAATATATTCTAATCTCCACTCGGGTACACTCACGTACACTCTGTAGTTGTACACTCGACTTGAGCGAAAAGATAACATAATGCAGGAGGTCACTGACATTGTACATTCGATTAATCGAATTCTATTTTGATTTTGATTTGTATAACGCTCAAGAGTAATGGAGTCTCGATTGCACGAATTCCAAGATGCAAGGAACGAACCTTGCTTTTGTTTAGCATCAATTTTTTTCCTTGTCATTTTTAATTCAATCAATCGGCGTTGTTTAATCGTTTTTGCCGTTTCGAAATGCACGATTATTGTTTTTTTAGTTGAAAGTATAGGTATGTTGGTTATTATTAAACGTAATTTTAAAGTTATAGTGGGAGGCTTTTTGCAAATGTAAGTTGGACATAATCGAAAAATGTAATAGTAGCAAAACTTCAAACTCCCGCCCATATAATAATTAAAATTTTATCACGAAAATAACAGACTTAAAAATAACATGACTGTGTATGTATCAAAATCGTCCTATTTTTACTAAAAGATAAATTTTCTAAATCGGTTGATAAATGACATATGTACCTATTTTTTAGGTAGCAAACGTAAAAAGATACAACTGAATTGAGTACCTTTTTGAAGTAGTCGGTTAAAATACTTGCAGCTAACTATATAAATCCTACTTAGTTCGTAAATAGACAGCAGTCAATTACTTTACTTATTAATGCCTACTTAGTTAATACTACGAGTTAAATTTTATGATCCTTACTCGAAGTTTTATTTTTACGAGGATTACTATGCTACTTAACTGTAATTAGTTTATAGAAGTAAAGTTGCTTTACCCCGTGCCCCGTAACAGGCAATCGGGCAGTTAGGCACGGATTAAATAATGAACCTGCAATAATATACATTAATTGTTGTACATGAAGAAGATAAGTAAGGCAATAAGTTGTTAAATTTGGTTCTTTACAATTAATTTATTATTTACGTTGCAAACTCATAATTACTTACAAACCAGGCTTTCGTGTGATTTTTTGCTTCGGGAATCTATGCCTTCAGTGTTACCATAAGCTTACAAGCAAATAGCCCGTGTTAAAACATAAGTTCACCAGCAGGTAGCAATGGGTTTCGTTTATAGTAAAGGGTCTACTTATCCAGGCTATTTTAAGGTATCTTTTGTCTCCTACGACGAAGCATAAACGATTCCTCTAGTATTTCTCAAGTGGTACAGGGTTGCCAAGTACCACATAGTTATGTATTCTACCCTATTCAGCTTCGGTCTATCGTAACAATTTTATAGTGTTTCAGGTACATTGTAACGTATTTTGAGATTTTTGAGGCACACAAAAAACACATTTGGACGAAAATACAGTAATCCAGTTTTTGGACCTGACAACATTACTGCCGTCCTCAAACTAAAAGTCGGTTAAGTGACAAAAACAGTTTTTGAGGTAGAGCCAAAAAACGCAGGATTATTTTGAAATCGTGCTAGTGATTCTCTATATACAATTGTTAATGTTGTCATACTATGTCAAACTCAAAAGATATATATATATTTTGAACTTAAATATTACTAAAGGTCAAAAAAATATCAAAACTGTTAATAAAGTAAAAATTTACCAGATGACATTTAGCCGCCTTTTAGCTTGAGGACGGCAGATTAGTTGACATTGTTTTTCGTCAGTCCTTATTATATGATTTTTTCTTCTTCTTTCAGGCTGGCTGCACTCCAGGCGGCTGGTGCGAACGACTGGCGCGCCAGGGTGTGTCGTCTGAGTCCCGAGAGAGAAGACTCCAAGGCCATCGAGAGGGCAAAGAACAGGATCAATGTTAGTATCTAGTTTTGATTAACTCCTAGTTTTTGTAACTTACGCCCCCCCAGCTCAGAATCACTTATGGTTACTTAAATCGCTCATTAGTACAGAATTTGTATGATGAGTCTGTACTAAGGGGCGATAAGCAACCAACTCTCTGAGTGACTCTGAGTTGAGGCGTTAGTGTGGTATCAAGTGAATTCGAAGGAATGAAGTCGTAGATTCTACAATGAAGTTATTAGTAAAACTCTCTCACTACACCGATATTTTAAAACATTTTTTACAACGTTAGAAGCGGATGCTTGATGTTTGGTTTCCAGGAGATTACGGGTCCCTTAATTTTTTTATTGAAGTTGGATGAATCACTGCTGCGAGCAATAACTTGTGACAGGGCTAAGGGAACATAAATCAACAATTAAAAACGTTAATTGACCCTCAAGTACGACAGTTAATTTAAATCGCAGACGTCTAGATGTTTCAGTATCTACACAAATAATAATAACTACTCTAATATAGTCTATGTATTAATGCGTAGTAATGCGTTATTTTTCATTGTCATGTCCTACAATAGGCTCATCACTGTATTTGTTGACGTCTTCCGTTTTAGATAATAAAGAAAATGTCTATATATATCATAAAACATAATTACTTATATTTTGTCCTAAAGTCAAATTGTAATGGGTTTGCAAACAATAACTTTAGCCAGGTCAATGACACTGTTAATGATCAGCTGTCAAATCGTATATTTTCATATTAACGATGAAGGAGAGTACCTCATAAATCTCATCAGAATCCGTTATTTTTTCAATCCCTAATATCTGTACCAACATATAAACGAATGACTTCTTTTGTGAGATGAATATTCCCGTTTGAAATTTCATTTCTTTATTTGCTTTTGTGTTTAAATTTTCATATGGTATTATAAGCCCCTGCCCGCCTGAGGCATTTTGCGGCGCTGCCTAAGATCTTTTGTAAGTTTCGTTCAAGCGTCGCCGCGTGGTTAGAAAAGTCGAGATAAAAAACACAAGTTTTGAGTGGCGCCGCTAGCGATTGTCATAATCACGTAGATACCATGTTGTAACTAGCTGCGAGGGTTCGTGAGAATCGTGAGGACCCTCGGTCGCGTAGACCTTGCATCGTTCCTCCCCTAAAGAGCATTCTATTGTGCTTCACGACAAGATTTACAGCATGCGACTGTGACGATATGTCGTTAGCGTTGATGTACTATGAAGAGGCACTCTACCATCAGGACCATTGCTTTCTTTATAGCCTACCATGCGATGATGATACTTGCAGCGCTTGGGTTTGTCTTAATTAAGGGTGCATGGATCGTCATATACCACTAAGCAGGATAAGTCTAGCCAGCTTAAGTTTTTACGCCCCAACTCAGAGTTACAACGGTTACTTAAATCGCTCCTTAGTACAGAATTTGTATGGTGATTCTTTACTAAAGAGCGATTAAAGTAACCGTTAGTGACTCTGAGTTGGGGCGTTAGTATTGGAAGTGCTTATGCCACATGCCACACACATTGCCACACATTTATAATTCATAAATGATTTCAGGGTTATGATAGCAGCGCTTTAAATCAGTGATATTTAACAACTTTTTTAAGACTAATTATTAGAAACAGTACGAAACTGTTAATTAATAATATAATCATAGAGGATAAAAAATATTGTTGAAGCTCTCTTGGATATCGCTATATCGCTACACCCTTTTGTTTAGCCCTCATCTAACGGCAAAGCTCTAAGCTGAACTAATGTGAACTTAAGACGTTAGTTTAACTGGATGAAAATTATCATCTTTTGTTGTTTTAATTAATATGAAATATGGAGTTCAGCTGTGAAGTCAAGACTGCATATATATTAATTGTATATTACCATTATATTACCTGTCAATTAATTGAAATTTTTTCGCAGATTCTCATTCTCTTATATATAACAGCGTGACCTTATTATTGATAGAAAATCGTTATTTGGTACTGCCAAGGGCACCAGTGCACGTAAAAACCGTATCAGGGAGTGATATCTCCTATATTCGCTGTCGATTGTAGGACATAGTACGTATCACCTTTATTGAAATGTTTATAGTTTTAACATGATGAATAAATTAGTTTAATATGGTTCTGTTAAGATTTTCTTAATATACCTAAGATTATTTTCTAGACCAAATATTCTACAGAATAGGTACTGAAACATATTAATTATGTTGCAAGTGGAGGATGTGAAATAATATTTAAAATAAGTAAAAATTTTTTGTAATAAACAAATATACTTGTTCCAGTATGGTAGATACCCGCGTCACAAAATATGTAGTGTAACATTTATTGTCTCTTATTCGTGATTTAAGTAAGTAATTATGTTTTCAGACCGTGAACCTCGGAAAAACACTCCCTGTAAATTTTTAAGTGGATTATTGACGTGGTGATAATGAATTGAAGCACGGTATTTCCGCATTAAAACACACTGCTGAAACGCCCCTGGCACTACGGACGGAGTTTTATTTAAAACTAGCGAATACACGGCGTGTTCCACTACGCTAAAAACTTTTCTAATGAGAATTACAGATAAATGTTTTTGTGTTGACGTTGAAGTTGATGCACCATCTTTACATACATATTATCTTCAAATTGTTCAAAGTGACAATCCACCTGAAGTAAGTGGCTATCGTCGCCCACGAACATCAGCAACACCAAAGGCATCACTGATGCGTTGCCGGCCAAGAAAGAGAGAAGAAAAATAAAGAACTTGCTCTCAAGCGCCCAGCCGGAACATGACGAGTCGTTTGGCGGCTGATTCATGCTCAAGGGTCGTAGCCGTGGTAGCTATCCAGACGAACATCGTGGAGAAAGAATAAAAGTAATATTGGCAAATAGCAATTAAAATCAATATTACCAATGTAATCCCTCCGAGGGATTACATTTTTACATTAGTGTTTTTAAATTAAAATAGTTAAAATTTATTATTTTGGTAGAACCAGATTGGCCTAAAACTGGATTCCATTCGATTCGATTCCAAAAACTGGCTATTGTCAAAAGTCACATCTCACATAAAAATACTCTTACGCCCCAACTCAGAGTCACTAACGGTTACTTAAAACGCTCCTTAGTAAAGAATTAGTAATAAAAATCACCATGCAAATTCTGTACTAAGAAGCGATCTAAGTAACCGTTAGTGACTCTTGAGTTGGGGCGTAAATAATCTAAATTTTACTAACAAAAAATAACCGACTTCAAAGTCTCAAAAACTACATAGTTGTCAAATCTCGTTCAAATTTATGTGAGACCACATGACAAGCGCCTGCTTTCGATTAAAAAACGAATCATCGAAATCGGTTGGCGTGATATTGAGTTATTCGTCAATTTGTCGCGCACATTTTAACACAAATTTACGACTTATGTGGTTTTCTCATGGATTCCATTGTCAGATCTCAATAAAATTTATGTGGGACCACATGACAGCCACCAGCTTTCGATTAAAAAAAGAATCATCAAAATCGGTTCGCCCAGTCTAAAGTTCTGAGGTAACAAACATAAAAAAAAATACAGTCGAATTGAGAACCTCCTCCTTTTTTGAAGTCGGTTAAATACTCGTAAAAAAGAAAAGATTTTATCCCGGTTATGCGGTCCCGTGGTATGATTTGGACGTTTCCATCCCATCCATCCATCCTCCATCATCATCCATCCTTTGGAGGTCCACTGCTGGACATAGGCCTTCCCTAATTTGCGCCACTCTGACCGGTCTTTTGAAGCCTTTTGAATCCAGCGGATGCCCGCTGTCTTTTTCAGGTCGTCAGTCCACCAGGTCGAGGGGGCGTCTTACGCTCCTTTTTCCGAGACATGTGCGCCATTCGAGTACCTTTCTTCCCCAATGGTTATCGGTCCTTCTAACTATGTGGCCAGCCTATTGCCACTTCAGCCGGTTAATTCTTTAAGCAGTGTCTGTTACCCTTGTTCGTCTACGGATCTCCTCATTTCTGATGCGATCACGTAGAGATTTGGACCTTTATGTGTTTAAAAAACATTTTTCCGCGGACAAAGCCGAGGGCGGAAACTAGTATTTAATAAATTCTATTTGTTGTGGTATATTGGATTTTACCACACCAAACGCCACTGGAGTAGTTTTATGAGCCATTTTACGAAATTAAATACATTAATCTGTTTCTTCTGGTTTCTGAATACCTACATACTGTTCTTTACACTAAATGAATTCATTAAATGAGCGCAACTGTAAATATACGTAAAATATATCTTTTTGACTTATAAATACTTATAAAAGATACACCATTACCGGCCCAATGTAATTACGAAGGGCAGTAAAGCCAGTAAAGGGTTTATTTAGTGAAACACTAATTACTGCTGAATTTCGTACCAAAAGCGCCATAAAGCTGAGTGCACCATGCAATGTAATTTCGTCTCTATTTTAACGGCATAGAGTCTGTATTGTGTTATAATATAAACGGCCCATTTTCAGCTTAGAAAAACGTTAAACATTAACGGTTTTACTTGTCAACGTCATGTCACGTTACGTCATCGTTAATTTAAAGATGGCCGCTTCATCTTCAAAGTTCATTATTAATAAAATCTTTAAAGTGCCCCGTAACGCCATTGACAAGCTTAAGCTTTTTAATAATAATTCCATTTCAGTTGCACAGCAGAGATAATTTATACGAAATTCTTATTTAGTTATTATCAATCTTGAAGAAAACGTGGTGCTGGAATACCTATTATAAGGGGGAAAAAAATTACTGAGTGCACCTTAGGTACCTACTGTCTAGACGCCAGTTACTAGTCCAGTATTAACTAAATATTCACCCAACTCCTAATCTTTGGAATGAAATGGTCACAAAAGCTGGCTGTCTCGTGATCGTGATTTCTTAAATAAGAAATAAAACTCTTAGCGATAACAATGCTTCACACACTTCACACTCATAGCCCCACACTAGGATTCCCTGTGTCGTGGGTACCATGGACAACACACAACAGACAATAAATGTAGGATCAGTCCTAAATAAACAGAACGTGCTATAAACCAAACAGTATTCCGTTTATTGAGACATCTATCTATTTACGTTAATAGAAATTTGGGCTCTTTTGAAAATGGCTGAGTCATTCCTTGAAATTACCATCGACCCTATTTTCTGCTTAGTTGACTCTAAAACTTTTTATGAGTTTGCCAGATCAGACGTGTAGATGTTTTGATAAAACGTCGGTACTCTAGGGCACATTCGCCGCTGCAGATCTTCCAACATTCAATTATAACAAAGTGTTAAGAAGTTTGTGCGCAATACCGCGTAAAGAAGTTTTTTTGTTTGTGCTTGATAATATATAAAGTGGCGGAAACTATTTTGGCATAAAGGTCAGAAGGTTAATATCGTTCGGCGACCCCGCGGAAAATTCCTCCATTTTATATTTAGCTGTGTCAGCGCCACAGACCGTGCTAAAAGTTCAGCCTATTTTTAAACAGTGACACTCCTCTATTTTCGGATTTCAAAATGCCAGTCTCCCGACATTTTCATTATACTCCCTTTATGCCTTAATGGAAGATTGTCATTATTTTGAACCTTATGAAAATACCTTTCATAAAAGAATGCCTTGTTAGGACAATATCTTTATGCTGGATTTATATTGTGTTCTTGTTTATTAAATATTTGATATTTAAATTAATTTTAAATATCTTTAAGTTTATAGCATAACAACGCCATCTCTACGTAAAAGTGTAAACTACAAACTACATACGTTACGCTCAGAGCGCCTCTGGTGGTTGATAATACAATAATGACGGTGCACGCTGGATTGGAGTTAATTACTTTACTTCCAACGATTTCCCCTTAGCTTGTTTACAGGAAATATAGTTTAATTTCTAGTACAATAATATGTTTGCATAAAATTATGATCGTAAAGTTATTGATACACTATAATTAATTTAATTGTATTAGGTACATGAAACGATGTTATAGTATATTTTTTTCCCAATTGTCACTTAGTTATATTTTATTGCCAAAAGTCCTTTCCTTTATTTAACAACCCATCGAGAGTTGAAGAAACGATCATTTAAAATTAGGCCAACTTTAAAACATACAATGTCAGAACACCATTACATTGTTACGCAAAGTCGGCAAAGTACGTACTTCTTAGTAATTTAGTATCAAAGGTTACTAAGACCATCTGCATAAATCAGTCCTTGTCCGTAAAAGGCGTACGTTGCGGTCGCCGTGACGTCCTAACCCTCGCGTTATCGGAACGGAAGGAGGTCGCAGTGACCACAGAACACCTAATAATTAGTTAGAAAGGGCATAGCGCGTAATTTGTATGGGAACCACTGTCGCCATTCCGATCCCCTCCATTTGCTTACTCCTACAAAAATGAACAAATACGCACGAGGGTCGTTATGTGTGCGTGAGAGGCGTGACACTGTAGCTAAGGATTGACTGACGTAAACTTTTATCGGTATTTATTGTCGTAAGGTCGACAGATATGTAAAATAAAGGTAAAATATCATAATTATTGGAAAATAATATAGGAAACTTGCTACGTATGTCAGATTCAGATTCATTTGTTCTTCATCATACTTATTTTATTAAATATACTTATCTTCAAGGCAAGAGTGAATAGGCTTTTGCTAATTTAGTGCGTTTTACCACCCATGACTACATCGCCACTTACCATCAAGCATTAACTTATAAGATATAAAAAATAGGATTAAAAAAATATATAGGTATATAAAAAATAGGATGTAAAATACGTCAATGTTCTTTCAAACTATATTTCAATGCATAAAATATTAAATTTATCTGGCCACATGTACATTATTTAAGAAAGTTGTTTTTTATTATAACTTCGAAAGAATCTATCGAATATCGATGTCATCTTTTACTACGCCCAACGCTAGAGCTACTGCTACGTGATCAATGAACTAATATACTAACGTACATACGTGATACATTACGCGTTCTCATTGATGTGTTAAAAATGACGAGCGCATGAAGCCCGCAATGTATATTTTTTGGGCAAAGAATCATTTGAAGGACATTTTTAAAGATTTAAACTAAAATATCCTAGTTTTTTACTTAACGATGAAAAGAAACGCTTCCTTTGTTTATTTTAAGCATTTCGCTTCTTGTACGGCAAGTAATTACCGTACATGTAGGCATTTATAAGTAATTTAGTCGCAGTATTTCGCAGTACTTTTCTCCGTTGGAGTTCGCGAGTCACTAAACAGCGCGATCGCGTGTTTTTGAGGATTGTGCTCGTTTGCGCCTAATATTGGCGCGCCTGCCACGCCCACAACGCCTTTCTAACTAATTATTAGGTGTTCTGTGGCAGTGACCAACGCGGCGACGCGACGCGACGTGTGAATTCCGATCCGATTCCGATCGACCGTTTCCGACGCTGACCGCTGCAGGGGGGGTTATGATTTACCATAATGTTGTGTTTGTTGAATCGGAATGGCATTTTTTATCTTGTTGATCTGATTGACGAAACATGATTCAGAAACTTTTTTTCTGCAATGTTTGGGAGTTTTGAACTGCATTTGGACAACAGCATCGGGATTATGCATTTTAGTACGCGTTTCAGCATTAGTGACAGGCCAGGACAGGGACGGCCTGTAATAATTTCCTAACAGGAAAACAGAACTTACCTATCATCGATTATATTAGATTAAATAATCATCTTATCTACGTTACTGAATCCTTAATAAGTTAACTGGATTATAAATGGCCCGTTGCAATGGACTCGAGGCAACGATTCGTGGCATAAAGATGAGATCACCCAGTTCTAATGGAACTGTGAAAGGGATTTATAAAGGTTTACTCTTGATTTTGAATCCTTGTGATCAGAAATGTGAACTGTGTTTAACCGGCAGAAATGCGTATGAATCCTCCGCAGCTTGTCTGTTCCTCTTGCAATAGATGGCTTAAAAATGTCCAGGAGTTAAAATAAGAAGTTACCTTTCGCTTTTCAAGCAGATTCACTAATATTATAAATCAGCTATGTGTTCAGTTATAGTATTGCTTTCTACTATTTATCACAATAGCTAAAGTTTTTATCCAAAAAGGCAATATATAATTAATCGATGTTTTGCGTTCGATACAACAATGACTCGGAAATGCTCTGAAACCTTTGACATTGAATAATAGTGTCGCAAGTCAAAGTTCACTCATAACGTCATAACTCAAAATAAGGTTCTCTAGTAGTGGTGGGTGTCAATAACCCCATGCGATACAATATGAACAGATAGTTAGGGTTACCAACTCTAAATGTGAAGAGTCCGGACAATTTAGCGGAATATTATGAAAGAACGGGTCATTTTATTAAAAAAAATGTTTGTGTTTGAAGAAGGAAAATTGATTTAATATTTTGTTTGAACTGGTCATGTGCTTTGTCAATATGCATGATGACAGTAAGTAAAAATCACTAAAACTATGTATTCATTTAATGAAACCCTTTTAATGGATTACAAAACACGCATTTATCGTATTATTATTAGCGATTTTCACAATATTTTTGATAAAATAAAACTAAAAAATACGGCAAGCCGCCATCTTAGCTAAAACGCCAGTCAGTCTCAGTTAGCGCGAATTACGTCACACGCCTTAAAACAAATGAATATCACCATACTAATAATGACGGATTGTCTTTTGTTTTCCTGAGGACTGACGTCACTACCACGCCCTGACACTTTGAAGCGTTTTGGTGCGAATTTTAAACTTATAAATTGAAATGTATATTTTTTTATACCAAACCTTATTTTTGCGGAAATATGATATACGTTGTAATTATAATATATTTCCCAACAATATAGAACAGTATTTCAAAATCTGTCATCATGCTTATTATGTTAGTGTATAATGATTTTTTTATACTTTTTTCGAAAGGAAGGACTATTAAAAATGTTTAAATACTCTATATCTATTAAAAAGGACTATTGCTGTTGGCCCTAGCGATCTTCACAGTTTCACGCGAATATATTAGATAGTTTTTTTACTGATAAGGGGCCATCCATAAATTACGTCACACTAATTTCACGACTTTTTGACCCCTCCCCCCCCTTATCACAGCTGGTCACATTTGTGAGACCTCCCTCCCCTAGTGTGACGTCACATATTATGAAATTTTACACCTAAAATTATTAAATTAAAACAGCAGTTCCGAAATATGTTTTATGTCCATCAATTGTTTTTTAATATTTATCTATACATACCAATTATTCGAGTTTGAAATGTGACGTCACGAAATTTAGGACCCCCTCCCACCCCTTGTCACACAATGTCACACTTCATCGACCCCCTCCCTCCCCCCTAACGTGTGACGTAATTTATGGATGGCCCCTAAGTACACTAACTTAATACAAAAATAAAAGCTGATTGAATACTACTTACATTTTAAAGTATTTTTTTAAACATTGGGACACCTAAAACAAACCAACCAACAATTCGGAGGTTGGACAAAAGCTGGATAGAAGACCAGAAGTCCGACACTCCGGAAGTCCGGACATATCCGGATGTTTGGTAACCGTACAGCCAGCCCTTCGCGACACGATCGGCGAGACTGGTTTAGGGCAGGTAAAGTTACCGTGCTGCTTCAGTCCTCGGCTTCCTTTTGCAATACTTTCCTTTTGAATGTTCAAACGTCCTTTCCTCATGTCGTGTGCTTGTAGGGATTTTTTAAATGTAGATTATTATGTTTGTGTGTTTTATTAATGTTTATTGTGTTTAAATAATGTTTGATTTGAATTGACACCGACTAATCACTGAAAATCTTTTTTTTAAATTAGATTCTTTCATTCTTGAGTAAACAAATACTTGAGTAAACATATTGATAAAAGCCCATTTAGTTTTTAGTACCTGGCGAACCGCGGTACTCAATATTATCGCTATCTATTATCCTCAAGTCACTTCTTACCTAGCAACTTATCCAAAGATTATGGATAGATAGATTATTGAAAATAGCCCAGAAAAAAAACTCATAGTTTTCTATGTTTCAAAGGTGCAATTAATTAACTGCTAAAGTCATATAATATAAAACGCAAAAAAATTGTACGGATGTCCTCTAAAGACGACTCTGTAACCATCCAACCGATATGCCTTAAAATGGTCTCATTTAAAGTTTAAAAGGCAATAATGCGATGGTGGTTTGAGATCACTAAAACAATGCATTAGGCACATTCGGTCCATTGATAAAGTCGATTTTCCACTTTTCCTATACAACAATTTGGACATAATAAGTACATAGGTACTGTCAACACAATTTTTGTGGCCTAGTGGAACACGCCGGGTATTTTCTAGCATTAGATGAAAATGATCTCCGTTGAAATGGATAGGTTGTATTGCACTTTTAAATATATTATCTTAATATATATAAATTACGTGTCACGTTGTTTGTCCGCGATGGACTCCTAAACTGCTTAACCGATTTTAATCAAATTTGCACACCGTGTGCAGTTTGATCCAACTTGAAAGATAGGATAGCTTATATCTCAAAATAAAAAAAAAACTTTTGACAGAACGAAGTCTGTCCGGGCAGCTAGTCTTAATATATATAAATTACGTGTCACGTTGTTTGTCCGCGATGGACTCCTAAACTACTTAACCGATTTTAATCAAATTTACACACCGTGTGCAGTTTGATCCAATTTAAAAGATAGGATAGCTTAAATCTCAAAAAAAAAAGAAATTCGACGGAACGAAGTCTGTCCGGGCAGCTAGTAGTTTAATAATATAATTACTATTTTGTAAGGTAAGATGTTTTATATGCAATACTTAAGTATGTAGAGTGATGAGTCAAGGTTTTTTGAAATGAAATTGATTGAACCGTGCAATTATTCCTACCACCTGTACTAGCGTTGATGCGGAATTATTACTTTACATTACAATAAGTATCTCGATCACAGTTGTAGGTGAGAAGTCTTGTGATGTTTTCGATGTTTAATTATATTTCATGTTTCATTTTCAATATTTGTAGGAAACCCGGATGTTTATTAAGAACATTGAATAGTTGTCGCCTACATAGATTGTGGCTACAACGTGAACAAAATCGCCTGGAAGTATCCCACTTTAAAATAGACTGGAAAGTGGCCAAAAGGAAAAACCCGTATAGACTATAATCATGTTTGCGAAACATATGATAACGTTGTCCAAAGTTGTTACTTATTGTCTTTAAACAATCTCTGTTTTATATTGTACTTTCTGGTTCTTTAATTTGAGTTATTTCTTCTGAAACACCCAAATTAAAAGGTCTTCCTCAAACTAAATTGTTTGTAACTATTCAACAGTAAGGCAAGAATGAATTCGTAAATATTGAGCTCAGATATTTACGAATCATTCTGTATTAAATTTGAATCATTCTAACAATAGTAACATTATTTACTTCTTTCTATGTTCGATTCGAGAGGGGATCCAAATTAGTCTTTTAAACACAAATAACATTCTTGATAATGATATAATTTATAACAGTTTGATAGAAAGTTGTAGTTATGAATAAGAGAAAGAGATCACTCGCTTATTAATTCAGTGTGGATTGCTATTTAAATGGAGTAAAAATAAAATAAATAATTTTGTCAACTAATCGTTTCTTCGTCGTCGTAGGTCGTGAAAAAATGCCATTAGTGGTCGGTCAAGACCAAAACCGACCTTATTACTTTTGTGGTGTACTGTTATATTCTCATGCTATTATATTAAATACATTATTTTTCAAAGAAATCCAGTTACTAAGATCAAACGCTGAGAATATTTTGTTTTACGCGCAAAGATCTAGAACAACATTCTTTGATGCATTACTAACAATAAGTGTAACCCTAATATGCAGTATGTGATTCATAAGTAAAGTTTCCTCATTCCTTATGACGAAGAAATATGATGTCGTGATCAAAACAAATGGTTTCTTGTAAGGTAAGGTCAACAAAGTCATGGACTAATAAACTCCCTCGACAAAAGTAGAATTTCTTCTAGTGGGCTCTACAATTACGGGTTAAAACACTGAAATACAAAGGGTTCCAACATTAAAAACTTCCCGGTGTATTTTTTTGTGGGTCAGATGTCGGCGTTTATTTTTAAAACACTTGGCTATTCAGCTGTGATACAAACGAATGCCGCTTAAAATTTCAACTGCGTTCTCTTTGCTAATGTTGGCTGAATTTTAAATGCCCCTGACGAATTGCAAAGTTCACATGTTGAAAAATTAAAAGTGTGTGAGGTAGATTATGAAGCCTCCACGCATATGTAAGTTAGATGCCATGAATATTGTTGTATATAGGATCTTCATGTTCATAACTCGTATGTATGTTACCAGATGGGTCGGTAATCTTTTGAATTGATGTGACTTCACAACGCAACATGTTCAGACATATGTATTTTCGACATATTTTTCATATACATTATTTGACTGAATACAGAATTTGAAGTTTTATTTATTTATTTATTTACACTTTATTACACCCTTAAAGCTAAGTGGTACAAAAGGTGGAATTAATGCTATAAGCATTTCTGTACTGAAAGTTCTTAAAATTTATTCGTTAAAATCATTATGGTTCTTACAGAAAAGACCTAATTTTAGATGTGTTAGATTTTGCTAGTCTAGTGAAGCGTCAACATGTGGTCTATAACTAGTTATATTTTTATCTCCACCAACGCGATGATACGAAGACTTGATTCTAGTATATTTTACACTGTGTTTTCAAGATACAGTTTTTGGCCTTAACTCCAGTAATTCTTCGTACTATGTCGAGTCTGTTGATAAAATTCATTTATGTTCTGATCCGGCGTTCCCATCATTTTTGAGGCGGCCTGTACCATATGTTACCCTTGAACCAACTGAAAACATGTGGCCGAGAACATCACTAATTACTTGCTTTAATTACTTTCTATTTCTCACTATTAGTGACTTTAACACCGAGTATAAATGTATAATTACTACACACTTTTTGTTTTTATTAAAATTTTTATTCAGCGAATTAATGAGGACGCTTTAATTTCTCGTTGGAAGAGCGTAACAAATTATAATACTTATAATTAAATCATAATTGTTTATTTACCTCTTCGTTGGAATTTATTCAGTATCCAAATAGAAATTCAATCGAGCCTTGTTTGTTTTTAAGATATCGAAGTATCATTTTGATTCCGTGTATCGAACGAGATATTTGAAAAACCAATATCTGTGACCTATTTTCGTATCAATTATTAATTACTGTATATTCCGGTTCTGCAACGGAAGAGCATATTTCTCGTGGATAAAATTTATTGAAGGCAAAAAATATTGCGTGCATTTTTATATGAAGGACGTCCATTCGTTAGCTGATGTGATTTTATTTTTAATTAAAGTTGTTATGAAACCTTATTTGATGTCTATATCATAATTATATTTATTTCGTATAACGTATTGCATGTTAAAATAAATTTATTTGTGAATAAAGATAATGTTGTTACTCGAAGTTGGTTGTTGATTGATGTTGTCCGTAAACCGTTATTTAATTTTTTGTTGTTGTTTTTTTTTTGGTGTTACAAATTGAAATCATTCTCATTTTGTTATTGAATAAAAAAAAAGTCAATGGCAAAATGTTGACTATTCCTGATTAAAAACTAAGAGGCATTTAGTTATGTAATGTTAGCTGGCACAGTCTATAAATTGCTCAAGAGCACTTCAATTACTGCCCGTTGATTTGCATAATAACTGTGATCTTGAATTTTAACTAACCAAACCATATTCTGATAGAATGCGGTCACCCATCGGAATACTGGGGTTTCATGACACTTCAAGTTGCCATTTTTAACAATAAAATAGCATGACATCTTAATTTAAAGTGCAAAACGAAGCTAAATTAAAAGACGTCTTTTATGATAGGGATTATTTGAGGCCATTGACGTGTAAATGAAATAGGAAGAAAAGATAAGCCAAAGGTTCTCTCCGAGACACACAGATTAACAGTATTTTGAAGAAATAAATTATTTAAATCTGATCCTGGATCCATACCTTAGAGGCTTAGATCGAAATGCAAAATGTTTAAAACAGGAGGAATAAGAAAATCGCTGTTTTATACATACTGCAGGAAATGCAGCGTTACATGCTCGTAGTTCATGACCGAGAACTTATATTAGATTTTGGAGATACTTAGTCTTAGCTTTAATGATTCTTATCAATTAGCAGATAAGGTTATCATGAAATAAGATGAAATTACAATTTAATTCCTACCAAAATTTATAATGGTGTAACCGGAGATATTTTCTTTTATCAGACTAAGCAGTTTCAGAGCCATTTTCTTAAAACCCTGTCAAGACAGGGTTTTAAGAAATAGATAACAATGAAAATAACTAGAAAGAATAACTAGAAAGAGATAACAATGAAAATGAGTTGATATTACTCAAGAGTAATATCAACTCATTTTCATTGTTATCGTAACTATTAATTTTCTACAAAACGAGTTTATTACTAACGAGTTTAATCACTGTGGAAATCCTCGCTCGAATCCTGTTACTTTACGATCGGTCAATTAACAACGGTCCAAGTTAATGATAGTGCATATCGTTTTACCAAAAGTGGTATTTGTGTTGCACGCACACGACAATGACCCATCCGGTCGGTCAGACTGGTTGGCACCTCGCTCGCCGCTCAGTTGTTTTGACGGTCGGGCTCTGTGCGCGCGCGCAGACCGCGAGATGCCCTATACGTGAAGATTCACCGGACGCAAATTTAAAATTTCGCTTTCACAAAGACGCGAGCCGCTCCGATCTACAAGTCTCGGATGTGAAATTAATTGTGATTAGTGTTTCTTTCATGCTCTTACCTACCGGAGCTTTTGATTTAGTTTGCGCGTTGCCGTTTAAGGTTTTATATCTTGCTGGTTCTCGCAAGCTTTTACGATGATGATTCATTACGTTGCGTTTTGATTCCTGTGCTGTACTCCACTCCTCAATTGAGATTAATGATCGTGTTTATTCTCGAGTTTAATTCTGTTGTGCGTCTGTCCATATGGTGTTCTTGAGCGAATTGCTATCATATCTTATCGGAGATTTATCGCTCGCTATCTTTTCTTAGTGGATGACGTATAATTATAGATGCAAGTGTTTGAGAAAATTCTTGCTGAAACTGTTTTAGTTTTAGGATGTTAGTGTCTTCCCCAACCATAGTTTTGAATATTTATATTTGATTCCATTGCATTACAATATTGGCAGGGTAGAACTGTTTACTTACTTTCTTTTGTTGGTTGAAGTTTTTGTTTAAAAGAATCTCTTTCAATGAAACAATATTGTTTCACGGAATACCTACATGCTATTTTGTCTAACTACACCAAAATACTATTGTCTTCATATTTTAAATTATGTTAATTAAAAGGACTCAGTAGCAACTGTACTTGCGTCTTTGTTCTTCATGACTTTTTGTCTTTTGATCCACAATACGTACAGTCGTATTATAATGTCCTACTAACACTCTTCTAACTAACCCATATCAGTTACAAGGCATTGTTGGACCAATAAACAACGGGGTCAACAGTTTCTAAAACTGAACCTACTGCTCACCTAATTTGTATGCAGTAAACATTGACCTATTCCATGCCTTTTGTGAAAACTTAAACACTGTCCCTTTTTTGGTTTCTCACAGGATTGATTATGCAAATTGTGTTTAGGTTAATTGTTATCGCTCCAATCGATAACTGTTGTTTGCATAATTTGAACTATGAACAGTTGCAGTATTTGTAACGGGGTCATAGCTCGTAAATAGATATTAATAAATAGGTCGTTCTCTTGGCTTCGTTCCTTTGCGATGAATGATCCGAATATCTCCCTCTGGAACATCCCCTGGGATGACAGATAGCAATTCCAATGAAACAATGTCATTCAGAAATTCTCTCTTGACCTTTCATCCATGATTTCGATGACGATTCCAAATTAGCTGTTTGCGATATTGAATAATGGTCTCCTAGGTCTATGATTAAGTTTAACTGCTTTATTAGCTTAGATGAGATGATTATCATAATTTATATTATCTTGCAGAAAGGTGTCTTGCAGAAAATATAAATTTATGAGTGTTTATGAAAATATTGCTGTTCATAAATGTTACCGCAAATTTGTATCTGACCGTCTACTAATAAATTAGTCTTGTCACTTTAGCGTTACAGTGTGAAATTAGAAAATATTTTATTTATTTTACTAATTGCACGTTATTTAAAACTTATGTGCAAATCGCAAAGTTTGCGATTCATCTTTGATCATTTGAATTTTGAATTCTGTCGCTGTGTTATGCAAATATTTTCAGACATGATATGTTAATAACACCAATTGTATTTAATACGTTTTGCTATAAAAATCGTAATTACTCACCCACTTTGTAACAGCATACTACTACAGAGATAATATAAAGATGTCATAACACCAATAAAATATTTATTGTTATTTATTAGGATTGATTGGAATTTATTGATGCTGAACTAAGGTCACGGTATTGATATCTAGCCACCCGTGTGCGTTACTCTGTAATGGATACGAACTTACTCGCTTGTCGCACATCTATTCGTCCTTCAAAAACTACTTGTGTTATATATTTCCTGTAACATTCATGTCCTTTATAATTTACGTAATTCTATAATTTATGTAAGGCTTTGATCTAAAAAAAAATCATACTTCTAACTTTGCAAAAATTTATATTCCTCTCATTGAATCAAAATTATATAATCGAAATTAATAATTAATTTTGAATGATTTTATGGCTTTGATTTTCACCAAAACAAACTCGCCGTCTGATTGTCGCCATTCAGAAATGTAGCCAATTTATCAATCATGTTATCGATCTAAAACTAATTTAAGTCCTAGAGCCATTTTTTCCGTAAACCGTTTAAGGTAGCGACGAGTTTACTTATTAGGAGCGCGTTCTTCTCGAAATCTGTGGAGGTCTGAATGTGAGGAAAACGACCTGTATATCTTTTTCCTTGTTTGTATTATGCTATCGTTAGATATCAATTAATATGATAGGTTCCACTTAATAGAACTATGTATTATCATTTTGTACTAAAAATCTGTTCGGAATTGGCCCAAAGTTCTTCCTTTAGGTAATTAGCAGAAGAAAATTGTCGATAGCTCAGTCGTTTTTGTTTTGTCATGATCAAAGGACTGTCTTTACCTGCCAGTATTTTCTAATATACTTTTATAATCATTACCCGGTATAAGTATTGCAATGTAAAATATACGTACGAGCTCCGACAGTCATTAGCATATTCTACATGATTTGAATTGCAAAAGTTTATTTAGATTTTGCTACGACATAGCTACATATTTGCCAGAGCTCATTTAATACAGGTTTGTAGGAAGGACGTCTGTAAAGGAAAATATGTAATTATCCAAAACATGCCCTTTTATCACTGACATTGTCGTACGCAGTATAAATATTTAATACCTTAACCAATGTAACCAGTTAACATTGAGAATCGATCTCGTATTACATTGCATTACAATAATATTATATCTGTAGTTTCCATTGTTTGCGGTATACGCAGTCGGAATCTTATTGCTACCTTGTTAACTCTTGTCGCAATATCTTTGCTATTTTTATTTGAAAATTGTACGACATTTCGCTCATCTACGTCATCTCTTCCGATGTGCTTAATCGATTCGATCTTTTTTGATTCGGCTTCCGTCTGACCTCGTAAAGGGATCTACTATGAAGTATAAAGGGTCACATGTATTTAATGGAAATTCAAGGTTGTTTCAACAACTTACTACTGGTTTTGGCGCACCTACAACTTTGTTCTCGTCTTGAGTGATGCGTCATATATTACCGCTGATGTTGATAATGTTTACCAACGCACTAGGATCCGCGCCTGAGTCATTAGTGTTGTGTCCACATCGCTTCGGCCAGTCTGCAGTACCGCCAGCGATCTTAGTTCGCGTGTGTCAATCCCTCGTGGTAGTTGCTCCGTAAATATTCTCGCGAGATAAAATAACAACCTTCGTAAATCTTATCTCTGGTCCTCAAATTTTCACTCGCTTTGTATTATTCTGGTGTCTCACTATTACATGTATTATGTATTACCAGTTGTGAACACATCGCGAACGTAAACCAGTATGTTCCTTAATAGTGCAAAAACAATTACTGCCTCGTTACAAATAGTAAACGGCTCCATGGAATCGAGAGTGAACTTATTCTAGTCAGTGATGTGATTGAATATAAAAGTGAAAATGATTTACGAAGTGATCATTGGCTTTTTCGCCTTTATATTTTTAATATGGAAATTTTTGAGAGGCGATAAGCAAGTGAAAAATACATCAGCGAATTTAAATAATAACAAAGAATATGATGATACGTCTACGAAGAACAAACTCGTCTCACCCACGCAAATTACTTTAAACGACAGTAGTGATGTGTCGAAAGATATTACAAATAGTTCACATAAAAATATTAAGATAGCACCGGTAAAACTTTCTCCACTAATTGAAAGCTTAGAAGAAAAATTTGAAGATACGCTAGAAAATGATTTTGAAAATAAAATAAAAATTGCTGCAAGTAGATTATCACACAATGAAAAAAATATTGACATCGATAAGCTTTATAAGCGGGACAGTCCACCAAAAGAAAGGCTAGCTGAATTCTTAGAAAAGACCGTTTTAAATGATGACAAACTGCAGTCTATCATACAAAATTTATCACTGGATAAATCTGACGAACTGCCAACAACACAAGGAACTTTTGGCACAGAACGTGAAAACAACATAAATAATAAAATTTTGAATGCAGAATATTCTACAATAAAAGAAGACAAAGAAATTGAAAATAAAGAATTGAATCATACTGCATATAAAGATGATTCGAAGACAAATGGGCACAATGGAACTTCTGAAAGTAACCCTTTATTGTTGAGAAGACTCAAGAAACAATCAGGATTACCCAGTGGACTTAATTTTGGATCAGTCATAGGAGAGCTAAAGTTAAAAACTAAAAATACTGAGGGACTGAAGCCAGTTTTTAAGAAGTTTGATGTTGACACAGTCGACAATAATCAGGCATGTGCAGTTTTAGATTATTAATTGATTTGTAGAATTCTACAAATACTTTAAATTTTCATTTTTAACCGATTTCTAAAAAGGAGGAGGTTCTCAATTCGACTGTATTTTTGTTTGTTATCTTAGAACTTTCGACTGGGTGAACCGATTTTGATGATTCTTTTTTTAATCGAAAGCAGTTGCTTGTCATGTGGTTTGGACCTTTTCATAAATTTGCACGAGATCTGACAAGTAGTTTTTGAGTAATTTTGAAGTCTGTAATTTTTTGTTAGTAAAATTTAGATTATGATTAATCAAGTAGAAAAATCTTATTCACGTCCTTCTTTCATCCTCAGCCAAACATGTTTTCCTATGTTATAAGTTTTTTACTCAGTTTCTGTTAACATCATATTATCCGAAAAATAAAAGTATCAGCATATTTTTTCAATTATAAATCTACGATAATTTACTTTTCCGCTTATTCCTGTATCGTTCAAATAATTCATTTTTAAATCTCCTGTCTTTGACAATAAAGCAATATAAAATTTCATAATTCGTTTCGTAACTGATGTTAAAATTATGATGAGTATGCGTAACAATAGATTTATGTTACATATTACAAGGAAGATGGCATTGATTGTAATCTTTCACACTATTATTCCCATAACCGTGTCAGTGTACCTTCGCTTCGTAAGACTTAAGATTAAATAATTTCTCACAAAAAATATTTATATTGCGTTCAGATATTTCAATCAGCGTCGTCGTATTCGATAGACCGATAAATAGACAAACGGCAAATTTATACACTAGAAGTAAAATAAAAATGTGTGAGAGGTTCTACTTTTTAACCGACTTCAAAAAAGGAGGAGGTTCTCAATTCGACTGTATTTTTTTTATGTTTGTTACCTCAGAACTTTGGACTGGGCGAACCGATTTTGATGATTCTTTTTTTAATCGAAAGCTGGTGGCTGTCATGTGGTCCTGTATAAATTTTATTGAGATCTGACAATGGCATCCACGACAAAACCACATAAGTCGTAAATTTGTGTTAAGATGTGCGCGACAAATTGACAAATAACTCAATATCACGCCAACCGATTTCGATGATTCTTTTTTTAATCGAAAGCAGGTGCTTTTTATGTGGTCCCACATAAATTTGAATGAGATCTGACTAGTAGTTTTTGAGACTTTGAAGTCGGTTATTTTTTGTTAGTAAAATTTTTGCTTATATGCAAAAAAGATGAACTAATCGTAAAGCGATCTCTTGCAGGCGTTTTGTAAAGGAAAGAGGAAGACTATAATAATGCACTCAACGTTATATTATTGTAGTATCATTAGGTACATTCATAGATAAACATAAACTAACAACGGGTTGATAACGTTTAAAGGGTGTTATAGATATTTCATTTTTAAGTTCTCCGGAAACTGATAAGGTTTGTCCGGGTCATAACAATAATTTTATACAAATACAACGTTTGGACATTAAAATATAATTTCTTTTTTTACATGATTTATATGAAACAATATCCCTTCATAATAACTTCATCTGGCTTGACTATAATAAACGGTTAATCTTGAAGAATTTACATTCTTTCATTTCGTTTACACGAATCAAAATCGAAATTGAATTTGGCCACCGTCAGACATTGAATTCAAGCCGAAATGGATTCTCTGACATGAAAAATAATTTGTATATTCCCTTGTTACAGGAAACGCTAAACACTACGGTAGATGATAAGAAAAAGGTGCACATAGACGAAACTGAACTGGGATCCAACATCTTAGCCGATCGACGGAATAAGCTTGAGACAGCAGCACAGGTATTTTTTTAACCGACTTCAAAAAAGGAGGAGGTTCTCAATTCGACTGTTTTTTTTTAATGTTTGTTAACTCAGAACTTTGGACTAGGCGAACCAATTTTGATGATTCTTTTTTTAATCGAAAGCTGGTGGCTGTCATGTGGTCCCACATAAATTTTATTGAGATCTGACAACGGCATCCATGAGAAAACTACGTAAGTCGTAAATTTGTGTTAAGATGTGCGCGACAAATTGACGAATAACTCCGCTCCGGACCGTCTGACCACCAAATCTCAACACCAGTGGTCAATTGAGACGAGAATTTTCTCATCTGACTACTGGTGGTCAATTGGGAGCAATTCATTCCTAATTCATCACCAGTGATGAAGTGGGAGATTTCTGACCACTGGAGGTCAATTGGGAGATTTTTTTTCCTAATTCACCAGTCTTATTTGAATACAAAAAAATTAAAATTTGTGCAATTCACACGTGTTAGAAGTGAAACCTTCAAAAATTTTGTTTTCAAGATAATGAGACGAATGTAAAATTTCGGGAAGATGATAATTGTAGGTTTTACTACTCCACTCCACTCCACTCAAGTCAGTCTCCACTCATTTCTAGTCTCCACTGGACAGTTTCGTTTCATAAAATTTCAAGTCACCCCCGTACTAAAGAAGTTTTCACTTCAAAAAGTTAGCATAAATGTTATTAAGTCATCGGGGTCACCGACGCGGTGGTGATGGGTGTACCACAGGGCTCGATCTTGGGTCCTTTTCTTTTCCTGGTATACATGTAATGATTTACCTCATTATGTAAAAAACCAAGTGGATATTGTTTTATTTGCTGATGATACATCATCAATATTTAAGTGTGATAGGAATAAAGAAAATTTTGACGATGTATATAGTGCTCTTTTACGTGTCTCGCATTGGTTCACTATTAACAATTTAATGGTAAATGCAAAAAAATATATAGAGTTTGTACTACCTAATGTTAAAAAAGTGGCCAAGTGTGAGTCGGACTCGCCCATGAAGGGTTCCGTAGCAGCAAGTAACATAATATAAAAGTTCTTGTAGTTAGTTGTAACTTTGATCGATGTTTTTTGCGGTTTACGATTTATGACGTATTAAAAAAAACTACTTACTAGATCTCGTTCAAATTAATTTTCGTTGGAAGTTTGCATGGTAATGTACATCATATATTTTTTTTAGTTTTATCATTCTCTTATTTTAGAAGTTACAGGGGGGGGGGGGGACACACATTTTACCACTTCGAAAGTGTCTCTCGAGCAAACTATTCACTTTAGAAAAAAATGATATCAGAAACCTTAATATCATTTTTGAAGACCTATCCATAGATACCACACGTGTGGGTTTGATGAAAAAAAATTTTTTGAGTTTCAGTTCTATGTATGGGGAACCCCAAAAGTTATTGTTTTTTTTTCTATTTTTGTGTAAAAATCTTAATGCGGTTTACAGAGTACATCTATTTAGCAAGTTTCAACAGTATAGTTCTTATAGTTTCGGAGAAAAATGGCTGTGACATACGGATGGACGGACAGACAGACAGACAGACATGACGAATCTATAAGGGTTCGTTTTTTGCCATTTGGCTACGGAACCCTAAAAAATCCCACTAGTCCGACTAGGTGGGTGATATGGAAACCCCAATGTGTTATTTGGTCAATGGTAGTCAGTTGAGAAACTGCTGACCACAAGTGGTGAAATTTCATAGATCATGGACCACCATATACCCAATTCGTCACCAGTGGCGAAATAGGACAATTTACACCACTGGTGGTAAAATGGGAGTAACATTGTTTTATTTCGTAACTGGTAGTCAGTTGAGAAATTAGAGTGCCAACTGACCACTGGTGTTGAGATTTGGTGGTCAGATGGTCCGGAGCGAATAACTCAATATAACGCCAACCGATTTCGATGATTCTTTTTTTAATCGAAAGCAGGCGCTTGTCATGTGGTCTCACATAAATTTGAACGAGATCTGACAACTATGTAGTTTTTGAGACTTTGAAGTCGGTTATTTTTTGTTAGTAAAATTTAGATTATTCAAATAAGAATAAATGTATGTTGTTGATCAGTATAATTCACACGAGACTCGCAAGTATGATGGTTCTGATAGGAATACAGCATAAAGTGAAACCTTCGCCAGAGACATCGGATAATATATTGAAGGTCCCAAAATGTCTAATGCAAAAGACAAGAAGTGTCTTGAATATATTATAAAATTTTCGTATCTAAGGTACCTATGTAGAACCCAAGGCACAGTTAGGATCTAGACTATATTTAATTGTACAGGAGTAATGTTTCATGAGTCAAGAATTTGTGCCATAGTATGGCTGGTATATGCTATGATTCATGAAAATCTGTAGAGTATATACTTCCCGTTGACGTAGATACTGGAAAAATCATTCGAAACGGGACTCATGACGAATGTGGACAGTAATAGATGATAGGTACCTATTAATATTGTGTCGTAGTCTTTGTATAGTTCTAATGGAATGGTACGACCAATATGATTGCTAATGCTGATGAGGATTGCTCCTATAGAATCCTAAGGGTACAAAATGAATAAGTTTCAGCCCTTATGGCTAGGGCTGCTATCGCCTAAAATGCCTAAATCAATGTAGCCGGAGAAAAACTTTAAAAACTTCGTTTAAAATGTAAAGGGCGCCGGTTGCGTTGAGCTGGTAGGCCTAACGGGTGTTGCCTGGACTGTTTTAAAAATGCGGCCCGGATGCCCTATTAACTAGGGCCGACAAATTCGGGGAAACCCGGACGGATAGGTAACAGTCCTATTTATAACTGCAACATTCATTTGTTTACAATAAAATAATTTATTGACATCTAAGAAAGCACTTATAGCCTGATGGCAACAACTTCTTTATCAACAAAGAGCTCTATAACCATAATAATTCTGTTTGTAGGAATACAAACTGTCTAACAAGTTTTCCTTCGAGAAGCCGAGAATAGGCACAAAAGTTATGGAAACGACCAACTTTTGAGTGCGGAATTAAGCTGGATTGCTAATTTCACACATTACCATTATTTTATTACGTACCTACTACTGTGTTAAAATAAGATCTTTTCTAAGTGTTGGTTATTATTATACCAGTTACAGGTAGGGAAGGTATTAGTTCGTAGTTTAAATTAACTTAATTGCGTTTTTGCAAAGTTTCGAATTGAAAGCTTGCAGTACGGTACACGAATTTAAGGTAATAATTATTCAACATAATAATAGGCACAGAAATTAATTAATATTTATGATTGATAAATATATACCGTTAGGTATAGGGAAATGGTTCGCTTATAATTTAAATTTAAGTTTCTCGATTATTGACTCATATTCATAGTTCAAAAGCAGTCGCAATAGAAACAAAATGTTTGTACTAAACAAACACAAAAAAACTTATTTTTTTAATTTATTGTTTACATTCACAAGCTTTAACAAGATTATAATTATCACCTAGTCGTCTATGGATTGTAATTGATTAGTGTGTCATACACAGATAGGTATAGTAATAAACCAACCCGTCCACATGGATGCAAACACGTGCGTACTGGGTACATTCAAATATACATGTTATTTTTATTTTATATTTTATTTTATTTTATTAAAGACTTGTGACCCGCCCCAACTTTGCATAGGTAGCACTAATAAAACAAAATTAAAAACTGTTGAGCCCATAGATTCACAGGTGATTAGCCCATCTAATCTGGAGAATACCTGAAATTTTTATCAAATTCGGTCCAGGCCTTTTTCAGTTCACAGCAAACATAAGTGTACACATCGATTTTTTTATATATAGAAAAAACTGTTGTTTAAGTGTGTTTGGTTAGTGTCAACAGCCTCATTAAACATTGAATTTCGACATTGTAGTTATTGCAATGTTTCTTAAACACTTTTAAAATGTCAAGGTTGTTACTTCCGTACAAACTACAATTAATTGAACTGCCGCTTTACTTGACACTTAAACTTTCCTTCCTTATTTGTAAATAATTTTAACATTGTATATAAATTGGTATATTGTTTTATAATATAACAAAACACATACAATGAGTAATTCGACCCTTATCCTAAGTGAGTCATTGACCACACGATGTTTAATGCAATTCCATGTATTCGCGTTCACATAATTTTAATTTGTCGGGCTACAGACGAATGATAATAATTATGATGATTAGTTATTTTATATTTATTTTACAATAATATTGCAAAAGTATAAGTTTGTAGGTAGTTTCGTATACTAACGCCCCAACTCAAAGTCACTAACGCTATTTAGTGTCTAAAACCCAATTAATTTTTACAAGAACAAGAACTCAGCCGCCAACCGACTCTCCTGCTGGTTGCTTGAGAACCAGTTCTTTCGTTCTTTTTCTTCTCTTTTTCTTGGCCGGAAACGCATCAGTGATGCCCTTGGTGTTGCTGATATCCATGCTCGATGATAGCCACTTACCATCAGGTGGATCGTCAGCTCGTTTGCCGGCAATTTCCATACTAAATAAAAACTTGAGAGGTGTCAAGGGACACCCGGATGGAACGAAGTTCCTTGCAGTCAGTTGTTTTGGCACACTCGCTTGCATGTTTTTGCTACTCTACTACTGTGTTAAGTACTCTGGCTTGCTTTCTATGTAAAAAAAAAACTACGACGGCAAAAAGTGTCGTTACAACTTTTCGTTACCGGCAAAAAGTGTCGTTACCACTTTTCGTTACCAAATTTTCCGCCTAGGCCCCTTTCGCAACGCGCGATAAGGAACTTCGTTCCAAAACTCTCAAATCTCTTGCCCATTGAAGTATGTAACCGTCGACTAATAATCACATGTCATATTCTCTTCCAGGGATGGCGCAAACGCGTGCCCGCGAGCGACGCGTCAATGTTCACGGTGGCGGGGCGGCTGGAGCGCGACAAGGTGACGACGGGGACTCCGCCCCTCACGCCGCCGCCGGTCGCCACGCCGCTCAGCGCTTCGCCCGTCGTCACGCCCGCCGTGCCGCCGCCGAACAAGTTCAGGTAAATTTACCCACCTTATCTAATTTTACCATAGCATAGAACCCTAAAATGATTGAATACCATTTACAATTGCTTTTGCAAAAAAGCGTAGTCCGATTCATCAACCCACGAATTACTGTCAAAGTCTAAGTCAAAGATTTTGATTTGCTAGAACATAGTGTACAAAAAGCTGTTACAAACTGAATTCAACCGTATGCTCTGCCTAATCGATCTGTCGATATATAATACTGTCTTTGCATGGACATAAGACCTGTGCAAGATCTACCAACTTTGTATTGGTCACTTATATCATCCCCAAACACAGATTTTTTGAATTTAATGAAAAGCCCAGGGCTTAGCAACAAAATGTCATCTGTTTTATGGTGACATAATACATCAATAGGATCATCCTGCTGCAATAATTTTTCCTAAAGTTAACCCTTGCTTTTTTAGCGCGCCTTGATACGAGTACAATACCGATGATGAGTTTTCTGTTATTTCTTACGTCGATATATTATGTCTGTTAAATTTCGTTTGTCTGGTTTAAAATAAAATCATTTCACACGGTAGTATACCCTAAATCATTCCCCATTACTTCCAGATCTCGAAAACAACCCACCTCGCCCACAAATGGCTTCGCGGCCGGTCCGCTCCGCTCAGCGTCCTGCGCGGTGATGAGCGCAGTGGTCGACAAGCCCAAGGAGAGCCCGCGGCAAGACAGGGAGTCCTTCAAACGTAGCCACTCTGTCAGCGAGAGCATCAGCCGGCTAGATGAGAGTGAGTAGTGTTGGAGAGTATGTACTTGGTGCTAGGTGAATTACGATAACATCGAATTACGATAAAAGATAACAAGCGAATAAAAAAGGAAAGAAATAACGCCTCAACTCAGAGTCACTAACGGTTACTTTAATCGCTCCTTAGTAAAGAATCATCATACAAATTCTGTACTAAGGAGCGATTTATGTAACCATCACACAAAGAAGGATTAATACATTTAAAAAAAACATTGCGAATAAACTCCCGTCATTGAATATTAACCCAGATGACACACCTGACAATGCATACTCGACAGTTTTTAATTTAATAAAATGTGAATTTAATAATAATTTCAAACAAAAAAATATTGAGTGTGATAATACCAAAACAAAATTCAGTGACTGGGCCACACCAGGAATATATAAAAGTAGAATAAAGCTTTTTGAATTATACGCAGAAAAATCAACCTCCACAGACCTGGAATTTTTAAATCGTGTTAGAATGTATTCTAAAACTTTTAAGTTAGTCTGTGCTAAAGCGAAATCTATCTACATTGCTGATAAAATAAAGAATTCTTCAAACAAAATTAAAGCAACCTGGAATGTTATTAATAAAGAAACAGGCAAAATAAAATCAAATAAGCATAGATATTCGCTAAAAATCAATAATGTAAATGTCACTTCTGATAGTGTGATTGCCACCGTATTCGAGGATTTTTTTTCTAAAATACCGCATGTGATTACAAAAAACTTAAATGCATGCCCCCAACTAGCTATGACCATCTTAGAATCATGTGTTGATAAAAGTACCAACTCATTTAACTTTAAACCCGTTACTTGTAATCAAATTATACAAAGTTTCAATTCGATAAATGTTAAAAAGTCAAGTGATATCTGGGGTCTTTCTACAGTTGTAGTTAAATCAATAATCAACTCAATTGCCCCCCACTTAAGTTTTATTTTTAATAAATGTGTTGAAGATGGTATTTTTCCCAATCTTATGAAACATGGGAAAATAATACCGGTTTTTAAATCTGGAGATAAAAACGACCCAACAAATTTTAGACCAATATCCATTTTACCAGCCCTCAGTAAAATTTTCGAAAAAATTATCTACAACCAACTACTATCGCATTTTTCTACAAACAAATTATTTCATATTAATCAGTTTGGTTTTTCAAAAGGGAAAAACACCACTGATGCAGGCATCGCACTTCTTAAACACATTTTTAATGCTTGGGAGGATAAGCATGATGCTATCGGTATATTCTGTGATCTCTCAAAGGCATTCGATTGTGTTGATCATAATATATTAATAAACAAACTTAGGCATTATGGTGTCTCAACACAATCAGTTAGTCTTATAAAATCTTATTTATCTGAACGTAGTCAAAAAGTAGTTATTAATGGAATAGAGTCACCTGGAGTGCACATGACCATGGGTGTGCCCCAGGGATCAATATTAGGACCACTGCTATTTTTAATATATATCAATGATCTTCCTTATTTCACTAAGGACATGTGTGAAACGGTATTGTTTGCTGACGATACTTCTCTAATTTTTAAAGTAGATAGGAGGAAAAAATGTTATGACGACGTAAATAATACTGTTTCGCAAGTATTACACTGGTTTACATGTAATAACTTGATGTTAAACGCGAAAAAAACTAAATGTGTCAGATTTGCCTTACCTAATGTGAAACAGATCCCAGCTCAAATTGTCCTAAATAAGGAAGTATTAGAACTAGTAAATTCTACAACATTTCTCGGCATTACCATAGACTCTCGACTACAATGGGGTCCTCATATTGAAGCCTTGTCAGGGAGGCTCAGTTCCGCTGCTTATGCAGTTAAGAAAGTAAGGCTCTTAACTGATGTAGAAACAGCAAGATTAGTTTATTACAGCTACTTTCACAGTATAATGTCCTACGGTTTGTTGTTGTGGGGCTCAGCTGCAGATATTGAGTCAATCTTTGTATTACAGAAAAGAGCAGTTCGCGCCATTTACAACCTCAGGCCTAGGGACTCTCTTAGAGAACTCTTTAAAGAAATCAATATACTAACTGTTAGCTCACAATACATTTTGGAAAATATTATGTATGTTAAAAAATACTCCGATACTTTTCTTAAAAAGAGTGATGTTCACAATATTAACACAAGAAATAAGGCTAGACTGATTGTGCCTCGTTTTAGACTCAACAAAACTGGTGGCTCGTTCATGGGTAGATGTGTAAAAATCTACAATAAAATCCCGTTAGAATTAACAGAAATGCCATACTGTAAATTAAAAACTCATGTAAAAGGTATTCTCATGAAGAAAGCATATTACAAAGTTGATGAGTATTTAAATGACAAGACTGCTTGGACATGAGTTTTTTTTTTTTAAATTAAATAATGTAATAAGTAGTAGTAAGTACTGTCTGTAACTGTGAGTAGGAAAAAAAGAAAATCCCGGGAGTTTCTTGTCGCTTCTTCTACCGGGACCACTCACGGTAGGGATTTGTTGAAGCGATGGCGTTGAGTGACTTTCGAAAAGTGTTTGTAACAAACCTACTTCGAATAAACTAATTTCATTTCATTTCATTATGTACAGAATTTGTATGATGATTCTTTACTAAGAAACGATGAAAGTAACCAGTAGTGACTCTGAGTTGGGGCGTAAGTCTTCATTTTAATATCAAAACACTACGTGGTAGCAATAACCCATTCTATATTATAGCAATCGATAAATAACAATAACTTCCCAAGTCGCAAATGAGTTCTTGATTAAGGACTTCGGACATAAAAAAAACGTGAATAAGCTGATATACACCAGTAAGACTTACGAATTATTCAGTGTTAAAACAATAAAATAACAATAACATAATCAATAAACAACAATCACCCAATCTTTCTGCAGACGAGGAGACGTCCCCCGGCGCGGAGAAGTCCGGGTGCCCGGTGCGAGTGCCGCGGGCTGATGATGAGACCTTCCAGGCGTTCTTCACTCCAGCCCTGGAACAACAGGAGCAGCGGACGCCCGCGGACAATGTGGATGTTGATGTTGACCTCGACGCTATTGATAGTGGCTCGCGGCAAATGTGAGTAACTACTGCTGTGTTTACTTAATACGCATTTCTGGTGTGTTTGCTTGACGTTAGCTGACCAAACTAGTTTTAATGTAGTTTGTGGTTTTATTTTTGTTGACTAAGCTAATTTGGAAGACCTAGAACCATTAAGAACTATTAAGGAGTCATTATGGATCTCCTCTTGAGAATCTCTATGATATACTCTTATCATGCTAGTCCAGTGCGGATTAGTGGAGGGGTTAGTGGTCAAAAAAAATGTCGGAAGATTTCATCCCGTCCGAAGGACTCCGTGGCTGAATAAGTCTTCTCATCAATATGCTTAAATCGGCAAAATATATTACGAATAATGATGTCTTACATGTTCATTCATTAATCATTTGTCAACTAATAAGATGGTTTCTATGATATATTTGGTCAAATCCACCCTGAGTTGGTCGTGTCTCTTGGACCATGTCGTGAACCTTTCTAAATGTCTCTTCTTCGTGTTCTGTTCTCTCTTTCTTATCCGGCAACGCATCAGTGATGCCTTTGGTGTTGCTGAAGTCCATGGGCGACGATAGCCTCTTACCATCAGGTGGATCGTCAGCTCGTTTGCCGGCTATTTCCATACAAAAAAATGATTAAATAGGTGCACGATAATTTTAGGTTGAGATAATAGTTATGTAACTAACTCTTGATCAATACTGTTTTCTTCAGGTTATCAAACGACTGGGCGCGCAGGGCCAAGCGCGAGCGGCGGCACGCGGCCTCAAGGAACCCTCTGAAAGCGCTGGCGGCGAGGACCGACCTCAGGGAGGAATACGTCCCTCCCCCCTCCACTAACATACGCGACCAGTTGATTAAGGAGAAGGGTGAGTGAGATTGCAGTTTTACGTTACATTATGTATACATATATTAATTAAATCGTCAGAAATACATTTGAATGCGTTGATGTAGTCTCGTCAATAAATCCAAAGTTTTGCTATATTGAAGAGGCGCTTTTCAATTTAAATTTTTTTTGTTGATTAAAAGTGCGCTGGTTAATATATCAAGTTTGAGGCCATATTTTTCATTGTGGTTTAAAGAAATGACAGAAATTTTATTGAAAACACTGAATTCCACAAGCAAATCATTTTTTTAAAGCTACACTACATCCAACCCTTATGTATCCTTTTGTTTATATGTACGCAATTTTCTCAAAAACTGTAAATTGAATTTTTGTGATCTTGGGTTATCGTTGTGTCCAACAGTGACAGCAAACTGCGGCCTAGCAGCGGAGGCCCTCGCGGCGCTGGCCAGCAAGGAGGACTTCTCGAGCGTGGCCTTGCGGAGTGCGTCCACCGCCAGCGTGCCCAGCCACGGGACCAGGCCTCTCATGTTGCTGCAGGTCAAGGGGCGGAGGCGAGTTCAGGTGGGTCTTTGTACCAATAATATGTATATTGCTAACTAAATTATAGCTAGCTTAATTAAAGCTAAAGTAGCGGGGTTCGGAGTTTGTTACTCATTTGTTAGGTACCTCGAAATTTTTAATTAAAAAATTTGTCTATTATAACGCTGATTATAAAATCAACATTAAAAATTATTTTGATTTAGTCGCATGTTTTATATTTTTAAAACACTTAACTGACTGTAGAACCCTACATCATAAACTGTAGTAGTACTGAAACGTAAAAAAAAATCTATTGCACTGGATATCGTATTTTCGATTACATTATTTCGACACATCATACTCTATTTATGTATTACGAGTAACCGCCCTCGCTTTGCTTAGGTTTTCTTATTTTTTTACACCTAGGGTCACATTATTGGAGTTTTATTTAGGATCCTTTTTTTAAATATAATATAGTCTATGTCACCCGGGAATAGTGTAGCTTCCCAACAGTGAAATAAGTTTTCAAATCGGTTCAGTAGTTTCGGAGCCTATTCAATGCAAACTATCAAATCTTTCCTCTTTATAATATTAGTATACGAGTAGATGTATAGATAATAATATATTGTGTGTTGTCCACAATGATATTGTATGTTATGTTTGGTTGTTCATCAGACTCGTTTGGTGGAGCCCGTTCACACGAGCGTGAACCGCGGCGACTGTTTCCTGCTGGTGACGCCCGACCAGGTGTTCCTGTATATTGGACTCTACGCCAACGTCATAGAGAGGTAATTACCTTGTGTTATCACCACCAAGCTACTTCATCTGGTATTTAGGTGCATTTTTTTGGGTTATGATTGAAGTTGTCTGCATCATACGTTTTAAGTTCTGGGTTGATTGTAGCAACTTGCTTAACTTGTTTAGCTGTTGTTGTTGATCATTGAGTGGTGACAGAATTTTGTGTGGAATCTTTCAGTATAATCACTTCAGCTTTCAGTCTCACGAAATAAGCGTATCATAATGACGAGAAGAGAATCGTGCTGTACTATGGGCAGCTATTAGGATCAATCTTGATAATTGTGTGACTAAAGTATATTAAATTAATATTTTTTATGTCATTACAGAAATCGAAGCACAGATATCGCGATCCACATATACAACACCAAAGATCTCGGCTGCAAGAACTCGACCGGCGTCATAAAGATCGACGAACAATTGAAGAACTACTCCAACAAGCATTGGAACCAGTTCTGGTCTCTCCTCGGCGTCACTGAGGAAATAGAGAACTATCAACCGATCGAAACCGGTTCGGTGGACGAGGATGAGATATTCGAGTCATGCATCGTTCAAACGAATATGTGTTACGAAGTTATGGATGACGAGCTAGTTCCCATTCAGGAGTACTGGGGTCAAATGCCAAGGATCGCCATGCTACACCAATCTAAAGTCATCGTCTTCGATTTCGGCTCAGAAATGTATATCTGGTACGGCAAGAACGTTCCACTTGAGAGTCGAAGACGCGCGGCGCAGTTGGCCCAAGAGTTGTTCGATGACGGATACAACTACGAGGAGTGTCACATTAATCCGTTGAATGCCGCCGAATACCAGGGCGTCAGGACCGATGTGATCGCGCCGGTGAAATCTTCAAAGAGCCGCCCCGAATGGACTATAATATCCAAAGTCACCCAGCATATGGAAACCATTCTCTTCAAGGAGAAGTTCCTCGACTGGCCGGACTATAGCAGGGTTATCAAGATAAAACCCCAGGAGAATAAATCTAGCAGCGTGGAGATAACCCCCTGCGACGCTGAGGAGATGTGGTCGAACGAGTACCAAGATCCAGATCTCATTTTAGAAGGATCGCACGTCGGCCGCGGAACTCACTACTACGATAAAGAATCCATGAGACATTACGATATCAAGACTAAGTCGGTCTGCAAGTGGGTGATACAGGAGTATGATTATCAGAAAGTTGAGGATGAAGCGGAGATCTGCGAATTCTTCTCCGGAGACAGCTACATCATCCGATGGGAGTACCAGATCACGGTGACTGGGAGGGAGTTGAACGGGAAACCCTCGAAGCACAACTTGACTGGCAGAGATCGTTGTGCATACTTCTGTTGGCAAGGGAAGGATGCTTCGTCGAATGAGAAGGGTGCCGCGGCGCTGTTGACGGTGGAGTTGGATAAGGAGAGGGGTCCTCAAGTGAGGGTTGCCCAGGGGAACGAGCCGCCAGCATTCCTCAACCTTTTCCAGGGGAAGTTGGTGATACACCAGGGGAAACGGGATACGGATAAGAGTCGGTACCGGTTATTCGTGACTCGAGGCAACTTGGTGAATGAGGCCTACCTTCTCCAGGTGCCTTGTTCGGTGAGGCAGCTGAGGAGTCGAGGGTCCCTGGTTCTAGCTGACACGGAGAAGGCGTGTCTGTATGTGTGGCATGGAGCCAGGAGTCTGAAGCACACCAAGGCCATTGCTGTGGAGCTCGCGAACAAGATGATAGCGAGGAAGTCTCAGTATCTGTTCGGTGACAATGTCGCCGGTGTGAACGTCACTGAGGTTAAGGAGGGCGAGGAACCTAAAGAGGTGTGTATTACAAGTCTTTTGTATAATTTACGGATGATTTTGATAGTTTCCTTTCTTTGGTTGGTGTTCGTTTACGTATTTGGATTGTGTACATTTTTAACTGACTTCAAAAAAGGAGGAGGTTCTCAATTCGACTGTATTTTTTTATGTTTGTTACCTCAGAACTTTCGATCTGGTGAACCGATTTTGATGATTCTTTTTTAATCGAAAGCTGGTGCTTGTCATGTGGTCCCACTTAAAGAACGAGATCTGACGAGTAGTTTTTGAGTTATTTTGAAGTCGGTTATTTTTTTCTTGGTAAAATTCAGATTCTGTTACAAACAGCTCAACATTCTAAGGGCGCTTTCCCCCAAGCATGTGGAACAAATCATATCTTATTAGCATACCTCATATTGTTTGACTCAAGATGGATGCATGTCCTTCCACCTCTAAATATCCTGTTATATCCTAAATTAATCTTCAACTTCCCAGGTATACGAAGCGCTAGGTGTAGCGAACAAACAGTCGTACAACTCCATAATGGGCGGGTCCAAGCCTGCACTAGAAGTGACGGACATCACGCCTAGGTTGTTCCACTTCACGGACCTCGGCGGACAGTTCGAGGCTAACGAGGTGCTGTCCCCGCTGAGGCATGAAAGCCTGGTCACCCCGTTCCCGTTTGAGCAGAAGGAGTTGTATTCTGCCTCGCAGCCAGGTTGGTTGTTATGTTAAGTTAGCTGAGCATTTTCAGTTGTATCGGTCTGTGTGTATAGGTCTTTGGTCTTCAGATAAGTTAGTAGGTACAATAATAGTAACATGAACTTTATTATTGTGAAGATACTGTTGTTACACTGTATTGATTATTGGGATTGTGCATAGACTTTTTTTTACAAACGGCTTAATGTCAAAAAAAGAGTCAAAGTCACAACCCACTGCTGGGTCTCCTCTCACAATGTGAGGAGTACAGGCAATAGTCTACTACGCTGGCAAAGTGCGGACTTCACACACTCACTAACATTATGGAGAACTCTCAACAATGTTTTCCTTCACCGAAGCAAGTGTAAATCAACTTCTAATACGCACATAATTTTTGTTTTTTTTTTCAACTTTTTTGGTAATCCTATCTTACCGGCGACAGAGCCGCTGTGACGTCACAAAATGTTAAGGTTATTTCTATTGAGTGTTTGATGGCATGTTTGTATGTTTGTATTGCAGCCTTGTTCCTGCTAGACGACGGACACGTGCTGTGGCTGTGGCAGGGCTGGTGGCCGCGCGGCGAGGACGGGGAGCTCGAGCCCGCTGAGAGGAACGCCGGTATGTACACGGACAGACATTCACGCACGCACGCACGCACGCACATACACACAGAGTGAGAAAGACAGAGAGAGAGTATGTGGTATAGTTGTGGCTTGGCTGGTGGCCGTTTGTAAACGTGTTAATATTTTGGAGAAACGTTGATAAACTTGACTTGACTCTGTGTGTTGACCATGGCACCCACACAGGAAATCATAATATGAGTGTGTAGCATTAATTAATTTATTATTTATTTATAGGTGTAGGCGCATTCGCGGGTCGCTGGCAAGCCATGCGCGCGGCGGCGTTGCGCACTGCGGACGCGTACTGGCACGTGGCGCGCGCCCGCGTGGCCCACGCTGGCCCACGGCCGGACGTGCGCGTAGTCGCCGCGGGGCTCGAGCCGCAAGCCTTCACCGACCTGTTCGATACCTGGGCGGAACATGACGACGCGGCTGAGGCTAATATCGCGGTGAGTTTGTGACATTGGTGGTTTGTGGGAGTGGCAGAGTGAAAGGTTTTTTTTTGTCCAATGTAGAAGCGACCATTAGGTGTTGTACAGTGGTGGATGATTTCAGTTTGTACATATTATTGTATTTTTTTTTGTATTTAAAATGACTTCTTAAGGCTCATTTCTTATTTGTAATTTTAAAAGAGTTATGTATACAAAATACAAATTGTATATATTTTCCTATTTTATTAATTTATGTGTGTATTACAAGTTAGTCATCAATTTAATTTTGTTATGATCCGATATTAACTGGCATAGCAGGAAATAAAGTAAGTTTTATTGATGTTGTGAACAATAGCTGAGTAAAAGTAAACGAGTTATCAAAAATAATGAAATCGTTATCCATAATGAGATAAATAAATTTAAGAAATCGACTGCTTTCAGCTTACACATTACCGAATATATTAAATTCTATAAATGTAAATACTATAAATACGGCTTATGTACACTCTTACCCCGTTTAACATTATTGTTTATCTTGTGTACAAATATATTTATAAGTCTCTCTTCTCTCTATCCGTCCATATATCCATATTGGCTTTTCTCAGTATTCTGTCTATTCATTATCCTTAAGTTAGTTACTTGGCAACTGTGAAAAATTGCATTAAAGTTAACTTATCTACCTAACTAATTAAAAGATAATGAATTGCCAGAGTATTGAAAACAACCTTTTATTTATCTATGCATCTCTTTAGCATTCTATCTTTCCATACATCGTCCTCATCTAACCATCCATCCATCCATCCATATATATCTAACATCCGTCCATATATCAACCATCTATCCATCTACCAAACGTCCATCACATCTGTCATACGTTCATCAATCTGTCAACCGTCTATCTAATCTACCATCCATCTATCCATTAACAATCCGTCCATCAATCTACCATCCGTCCATCAATCTACCATCCGTCCATCAATCTACCATCCGTCCATCAATCTACCAAACGTCCATCACATCGACCATCCATCCATCCATTACTATCCATTCATCCATCCACTATACTTCCATTTATCTGTCATTCATCCATCAACCTCCCAACCACAATCCATCCATCCAATCACCACCTATCTCTACGCCTGCCTCACGGTCGCGGATGTCTGTCTAGCACGGGCACAAGGCGGGCGCGGCGCAGTGCGGCGCGGCGGAGCTGGCGCGACTGCGCAGCGCGGGCGCCGTGCTACCGCTCGCGGCGCTGCAGCGGCGCCCCTTGCCAGACCACGTCGATCCACACCATCTGGAGCGACACCTCGCCTCGCCTGATTTCCTGGTACGTGCGGGTGGGAGTGAGGGAGTGAGGGAGATGATGTGTGGTGTGTACGTACGTCGTAGGTGTGGCTTGTAGGAGTGATGGAGATTCACCTTGAGCAACTTACCATCTGGAGCAACACCTCGCCTCGCCTGATTACCTGGTACGTGCGGGTAGTGTGCGTGGGGTAGGAGTGAGGGAGATGGGAGATGAAGTGTCTTGCGTGTTGGAGTGGGAGAGATGAAGTGTGGTGTATACGTACGTCGTAGGTGTGTCTTGTAGGAGTGAGGGAGTTTCGCCTCGAGCTACATCTTGCCTCCCCTGTCTTCTTGGTACGTGTGGGTAGTGCTGTGGGAGTGAGGGAGATGGGAGATGACGTGTGGTATGTACGTGTTGCGTGTTGGAGTGAGGAGATGACGCGTGATGAGTTTGCTATCTCCTGTCGATTCTGTTTTTATAAAGGACCGTCTTTGTACATACACACCAGCTTTCGTTGGCATGATTTCCAGTAAGATATATGTATGTTTTATGCTTTCGCAAAATATTTGTATTTCGGAAGAGATGTAGTGAGGGAGATAGAATGAGACATGAACGCACTAATACAATAATACTTCTGATTTCCTGGTACGTATTCGCAAATTACTGTTAAAATGCACTCAACATAATGCACAAATGCACAATGAATAAATAAACACACAATTAACTAACAATAAATAAGTTGGCGAAGTGGTTGTACATTATAAATAAAACAAGGACCACATTTAAAGTGTTACTTACTCTTCGTTAATTTTTTTTTAAACTGTTGTCATATTAATGTTTCAGGAGGCATTCGGCATGACCAAAGATGAATTCTCAGCGCTGCCGGCTTGGAAGCAGACGAACATGAAGAAAGACGTCGGATTGTTCTGAGCCGACGCCGCACACCTCGAATTCAATCGGTATCCTTCGTGTATCAATCGAAACGAAGTATCGTCATAGTTTGTTCTTAGGTATTTTGTACAACCGCAGCTATTTCGTACTTTTTTACTGAACAATGTTGAAGGGATTTGATACAATTTAATGTTAAGGAGCACACTATAAACTTTTTTATACCAAACGAGTTGTCGAACGCAATGTGTCGGTAACTTTTTGTACTAACGGAATGTAATGTATTCGTCGACGTGATATTTTCATGTAACCGCTCGTAGGATTAGTTTAGTGAGGAGCTGATTATGGATTTGTTATAATTATTGGAATTGTTTCGATAATACTTGTTATTTGTCGCATCCATCGCATGGTTTTGTAACTATTTTGTATATAGTTGTTTTTTTTTTTTTTTGTTTTGTTTAATTTTATCATTATTATTTATTATTTTTAAATGCTCGTTTTCTCGTATTTCTATAGTTTTCGTCGTCTTTCGTACTACCTGTTTAATATTATAATTTTTAATATAATATATTCGTATTCTAGTATTTTAGACTGTGTGAAACTATTCCGATTCTCTAGAACGCTTGCGTGGATATGACAAAATGGCAATAAATAAAAAGGTGATATTTTGTGTTTTACGGTGTGATATTTTTGGAAAATAATTATACAGATATTGTTTTAAAAGAATTGTACGCGATGATACAATGACAACTTATATTTACTATGAATTGTTTTTCAAAAGTTTTAATAGATTTTTTTGTGTTGCATATCGGGGAAATGAATTTTACTTAAAGGACAGTTCCAACAATATCGCACGTAAAACGAATGTAGGGTAAAATGTATCTGGTCAAAAGTATGAATATTGTTTGAAAATCGTTAGGTATACAAACGTGTACTTGTATAACTATTATGTACGCTTTAGGGTAGGCTTTTACTGCCTGTGACGGACGGACATTTATACAAATGGCAACTTGTGTGATAGATATCACGTACCGCCGTAGGTAGATGGCGTTAGTGACGTCATATGTTCTGATATATATTTGTATATATATCCGCCGTCGCAATGTCTATGTATTTTAACACATCACATATCTTAATCTACTCATTAGCTAATTTTTATACTGAGCGTTAGGTGGACCATGTTAATGTTATGGCTGGTTCTTCAATGTAACTGCGTATTAAATAAATAACAACCAGCGTTTGGGATTTTACAATTTTATAAATATTTGCAATTTGAATGTCGTTTTTTTCGTCGGATTTTAATCGTTAGTGAACTTGACTCGCAAATATGACCACTATTGACATTGAAAATTTTTCTCTTGAAATAGGACATTTTTGGAGTAGTATCAAAAGCCGCTTTGGATACCTATCGCTGCACGATAGTATATAATTTAGTTTCATATAATGTTGCTCTATATACAATATTTATAGATGTTTATTTTTTTAACTTAGTTTCGTAAAATCTGCGTGATTGTCCCGGGGATAGGGAATGTCGGTGCCAGTACGCGAACCGTCGGTCGCCAATGAGTAGAGACTAACATTAACCGTCGAGTCATACCTTAGTTAACGTACTTAGTTAACGTAAATAACCTATATTTTATGCATTTACGGCCGATCCTAAACGGGCCTACCGTGACATAAACGTATCTCTCAAATTCAACGTGTAATGTTTTGCTTTGGTTGTGTTACTTATATCTATAATTATTATTGTATTTGAGATTTATTTTGTATAATAATGATGTAATAAATTGCTAAAATTGATCACAAATATTTTTTTATTTCTTCTTTTTTTTAACTTAATCAAAAAATATGTTTAAGTATATCTTGTACACTTTAACTTTATTTAGTGAATAGCCAACATACGAATAGACGAGCCACTTGATAGAGCAAGATCCCAGGGCCACCAGACGTCACGTATTTTCTGACGGACGAAATGTGGACGATTGAGTAGGGTTAGTATGTACTATGAGCGTATGCCTACCTGCTAGCTTGGTCAAACGGCCAATTTCCAGGTATCAGGTGATCAAGGTACATAAAAACATTATAAACTTCACGTAAATTCTCATGGCTGATTTTCACGTATGTTCTAGATAATATAGTTAAAAATAAGTCGTCAATGCTCCCAGACACTTTCCGTCGGCCATATTGCTTGCCAGACGCTTTAAAGCTCTCAAAATAATAAGGTATCAACACTAATCGACTCCTGTAGAATTCGAAGAGCAATCAAATTGCGCGGTGTAAAAGTGTCTGTTTTGGTGTAGGCGCACATAACTAATTATTTTGGGAGATTTAAAGCGTCTACAAAGCAATATGGCCAACGGAAAGTATCTGGGAGCATTGACGACTTACTTTTAACTATATTATCTAGAACATCGTGAAAATCAGCCATGAGAATTCACCTGAAGTTTATAATGTTTTTATGTACCTTGATCACCTGATACCTGGAAATTGGCCGTTTGACCAAGTTAGCAGGTAGGCATACGACCGTAGTATACACTAACACTACTCAATCGTCCACATTTCGTCCGTCAGAAAATACGTGACGTCTGGTGGCCCTGGGATCTTGGACCATGATGGTAAGTGGTTATCATCGCCCATCGAGAGTCAGGAGTAGGGAGTCAATATACACCATGCGGTGACATATAATACGCACTGTGCATGAGTACCGTCTGGGGTTAACGGATGGTACAAGGTACAAAGGTATTACATAATTAGGGGATGAAATTTATATGGAAAGCTTCGTCAATTTTGAAATCAAAAATGTGTAATTTTTAGAGATGAAACGGACAGTGGTTTGGTTAGATACCGGATATTCGGCAAGCTACGAGGCCGGAGCGCCGGAAATCCGGTTACCGCCCCTTTAGTAGTGATTGTCGCAATCAAGAAAAACACTTTTTCTTAAAAACATCTCTGGCAGTAGCGTTTACAGTGAAAGACTATTTTCAGAAGCTGGTCTGGGATATGAAGCCAAATGCGGAATATTTGGTATTCATTCACCATAATTTGCCACTCCTTACTAAAACAAACTTTTGACGTGCATACATGGTGTAACAGGGGTGGTGGATCAACGGTGTGTCCCAGTGGTAGGGGACCTCAAGACCTACCAATTTAACCACCATGTATATTCAGTGGCTAATATTTATTTTTTTGAAGAAATCAGATTCTTTGAGAAACCTTGAAATTATGGCCTAACTGTTAGGTCTTAGGCTGTGTTCCCAGTAGGCAAACTGTTAGCGGCCGACTACTGAGACAGTCGTCACCAATGCGTTGCTAGCCTCGAAGAAAACAATAGACCCGCTTCTTGAAGGACCCCATGTCATAGCTTAGCGGGAACACGTGATTTTTATAATGGTATTAATGAACTATTAAAATCAATATTGGTAATATACTACCTCCGAGGGGCCCTACCACCAACGGATCGTATTTAGTTGCCTCTTAAGTCTTACATCATCCATCCGGCATGGGGTTGCGACTAAATAATTATCTATTTAAACCAATGGGACATAGCGGTGGGACTACGATTAAAAGGTCTTTTTAAATCAATTAGAGGGTCAGTTTTTATAATTTGAAACTCCGATTATAAATAATAACTAGCTGCCCGGACAGACTTCGTTCTGTCCAATAATTTGCAATAAAATAATATTGCGACTATAAATTGAGATGTAAGCTATCCTATCTTTCAAGTTGGATCAAACTGCACATGGTGTGCATATTTGATTAAAATCGGTTCAGTAGTTTAGGAGTCCATCGCGGACAAACAACGTGACACGTAATTTATATATATTAAGATAAAAAGATGTTCATTCATTTCAATAGTCACAGCCAAGTGGTTTAAACAAATGATCAAAATATTCGCACATGCATAGTTAAACATACACGTAGTATATTTTGAGATACGAGGTTACAGTAATTTCTTAGGTTAGCGGATTGAGAGCTCCAGTTAATCGACCACAACTTTTATATCATACGTTGCACAAATTTTTTTTCTTCACCACGATGTTTTCACAATTTTTTCCTAAATTCCTCCTTGATTTTGAAAAAATCTGAGTAACTTAAAAAAGAGCCCTCAATCCACACGCACACGCAATGCGTCACCCATTTAGTTCGGATTTTCGGTGGATATTATTAAGTTGTCTTTTTTCTCTTTTTTGGTTACATTCTGTATTCAGAATACAACATTGATACCATTTGATAATGTTCGCAACATTTATTACATTCTCACGTCAGCATATTTACAAAGTTGCACAAAGTGATCCTACTCGCAATACTTAAATTAAGGTTACCAACTAAATACCTAAATAAATACTACCTACGTCACTACTGAATTCCAAACTGGCACTCCCGCGGGAAATGCTTTTGAAACTACTCGTCTTACGCGAAGCCTCTAAAGATTTTTCGGAAAAACTTTCTCACTCCTCTGACTTCTTCGTCATCATTTTGTTCACCATCCTCAATATCGTCATCGTTATCTTGTACCTCATCATCGTTACCTTCATTTTCTGTTTCTTCATTGTCACCTTCATTTTCCTCATCGTCATTGTTCTCATCGTCGGCATCGTCAGTTTCATTCTGTTTAAGAGATCTGCGGTTTCTTAGATCTCCTGCAAAACCTTCATCGTCGGCATCCGTTTCTTCTTCATCATCCTCAACTTCAACTTCGTTCTGTTTGACAGATCTTCGCGATCTCATATTTCTATAATTTATGAATACGTCTTCTAATTCTTTTGCCTCGGTATTCACATCCTTAATAAGGTTAAGGCTTTTAAGGACGTGCTTAAAGGCTTCCTCCTCCCAGTCTTCTAAGCCTTCCCCTGAACCTTCGTCTTCATTTTGTTCCTCTTGTTTGTTTTGTGATTCTTCTTCAATTTCATTATTCTCTTCTTGAGCTTCCCCTTCCTCTCCGTCATCTTCGTTTATTTCCATTTGTTCATCTTCTTCGGGTAATTCTTCAGGATCTACTATTTCCGGTTCAAGATCGATTTCCTGTATTTCATCGTCTTCGTTTTCTGGTTCTTCCTCTGGCTGCTCTTCAGTCTCTTCAGATTCTTCAGATTCAAGTTCTGGTGCAGGTTCAGTTTCTGTTTCTGGTTCTGGTTCGGGTTCTTGTTCTGGTTCCGGTTCCAGTTCTGGCTCCGGTTCTGGTTCTGGCTCCGGTTCTGGCTCTTCTTCCGATTGACGACACCTTTCTGGCATTGGTGACCAGTCACACACCTGAGAACAATATAGATATAGTTATTAAAGGCTTTGTGTAGAAACCACCATAGAGCGCTAATGTTGAAGAAATATATCTTATCGCACCTTTGGTGGAACAAGGGCACATCTTACAAAAAATCGTAAAATGACAAAAATTAAACAAAAAAATATTTTACACCTGCAAAGTACATGGCCATATTCACAAATAAATGGGTCGTATCTCATGCAAAGAACAAACACTTTGAAGCAATAAAAAGACGAATAATACGACTCGGAATGCAAAAAAAAAACTTTGAAATGGCTCTCCTGTAAAATTACAAAAGTGCAGTTGAGCCCTTGTTCCACCAAAGGTGCGTTATATCTACAAAACGTAGTTCAATACTGTTATACATAATAACAACGAACTCTGGAAGCTTTGGTGTCCATTGTCATCAATTAATCGAGACTAACTATCCGGAAAACTAGTTGACGATTCACCTGATGGTACGTAAGTGGCCATAATCGCCCATGGAGTCGGCGATGGTATGATAAATGATATGATAAAACGCGATTAGGCCATCCTTTCAGGCTTAAAAATAATAAATGATGTTCACAGGTAACTTTATGGCCATCTGCTCTTTAAACATACCTGTTCCTCCTCATTGAACCAGGTTGCCCGAGGGCATTGCATGAGGTAAGCTCGCCCCGAGTAGCATTGGTAGTAGTGCACGCAGTCATGGATGCTGGCTATCCGTAGGAAGTTCTGCTGGCCGGCGCAGAGCGTCTCCGGATTTTGTCTCAAGTTGATTGAGAGAGCGGAGGCGCTCGCGAACGCCGCCACGACACACACAAGCCATGCGGCTTCTGGAAACGATGACTTGGTTAGTTGCGTTTGCAAAATTTATATAATACTTACAAACTTATCACCTGCACCAAAAACATTGGCTTCTACCCATTAACGGCCCAATATTGAGCACCAGTCTTATTAGAGTTAGAGACCTCCACCACCCTGCTTCAGTGCGGATTGGATGGAGGTGGAGTTAGTGGCCAAACCAAGTGTCGAAAGTTTTCATCCCACCCGAAGGCCTCCGACATGGCTTAACGATTGTTATCTTACGTTAACCACCAGAACTGACGACTTTACGTGCCCTCCGAAGCACGGAAATGCTCAAAAATTTTTTGCCACTAGCGGTCACCCATCCAAGTACCGACCGCGCCCGCTATTGCTTAATTGGCCGATCTCTTGAGATTAGGTATCTACATACCAAAAACATTACTATCTAAATTAAGATATTATCTCATATTTTCACAATCTACAATGTCGGACTTTGGTGCTCGAGTTTTCTTTTACAATGTAATGCAAGTCAAGTGCAGGAAGGCTTCACACAAGTCTGAAAACATTATGGAGAACTTTCAGGTGTGCAGGTCTTAAGCTTAGTAAGACTTTAATTAAATGTAGGTAGGCACTCGTAATCGAATTTATGTAGGTAAATTATATGTAGGCACCACATCTCACTTATTCCACGCATCAATTCTTTACGAATTTGCATTAAATTAGAAACGTTTTGCGTTATTATCCGGTTTTCCTTAAGCTTTTATCAATACTAAAATATGGCTTTAAAATTTTCTTTCTCTGGAAAATTAACAGATAGGTAGGTACCGACGGGCAATAATTTTATTAAGAGCTATAGTAAAAAAAATATAAATGAAGAAGTTACTTACGACACTAAAACATTACATAATTTTTTTATCGTTGTGATTTTTTATTTATTTATTTTTTTGTTTTATCAACATTATATTTTCAAGAAATCCTGATGGATTTTTTTTGACGATTCATTATAGTAAAAAGGTACTCACTAATCATTTTGACCACTTGTTCGTTCGTGACTGTCTTGCGATCTGAGACAAAAGTAATAGAAACTAAGGTCGATCTTCAATTTTATCATATCATGCTATCTCCATCAACTGTTGATAATGTCATCGATATTGCGAGATGAAGTTATGTCGCAGATATTGTCGATCAACTTATCTGCGCATTGGTTAGACTTGTGGTAAGGTATTCACTCATTTAAGCTCATTTTTCGTGACGGCGCAGTGCGACACAACAATTATTATTATTTTTTAAATGCATACACATTTTGCACACAACATACAAAATGAAAATAACAATTTCTTAGTTGTCGATATTTTTTAAATTGACTACTCGCATATGCACTGCTATTTATCAGTCGTATTTAGGGTAGTCTATTTACCACAGCTAGATATACTCAACGTACGGCCCGCCAGGCTTTTGTAGTTGGCCCATCTGGGATTACTTTATTTATTTACGTATTTTATAATAATCGCGAAAACCTAAGAAATCAATACAATTTTTTTTATTTCTTTGTTTTGCGGCCCGTGACAGTATGACTAACACGTGTTTGTGGCCCGTATGAAAAAATATGGATTACCACTGATTAACCATTATCTTTTAAAAATTCTGATGTTCATGGATAATATTATATTGTTGTTCATAGTTAAAAAAAAAATTGAATTAAACTTAATGCAACACTATTTTTCAGAACGAAAAATAAAAAAATTAAAGAGAATATTTGATTTAACATATTATTTCACTAGGTATACCTTGATCAGTAATGCAATGGTTGTCGAGAAATCGCCCTATCCAAATCAGATCCTTTCAAATCAATAATGTATCAATCATACGAAGTAGGTATTAATAGGTTCCAGCATTCCATGCGAGTTCTTCATATGACCTTCCACTTAATTAATCTATTAGTTTACAAGTATAGGACGATGCATTTACCGCAGAACATTTATGGATGTATGTATACCATTATCCGCACATTTAATAACAAGATAATTGAAATGGTTTACAGAAACCATTTGGTTTGATTGGTATGGTTTTCTTAAAAATGTAATCTTTGTCCACCTTGTAGTACAGTTGGTGACCCTGCCTGCTAAGCGAAAGGATCCGGGTTCAAATCTCTGCCGATAGGTACAGTTATTTGTGTGACAAATAAAATGTTTCAGGGTTAGTAAAAATGGAGACATTAGAAGCTTAGAACACTATCATTATTGAACTAAAATAAGAAAATAATGATTTTGTTTATTATGTATTTTTTTAAAGGCTGGTCAAGCAGTCACTGTGGACGCCATAATTTCACCATAATAATCCACCTGATTGTAATGGGAATTAACTCATGGATGGTAAAGCGCAATAATCTTATGTTACTCCACAATTAACCCTTGAAAAGAAACTGTTTTTAAAATGTTTTCATTATTACCTACCTAATTTAAATCTTGCGTAATTGTTTCTCCCTTAATTAAGCTACGACGTAGTCAGTGTTATCCCTATTGCGAGTTGGGAAAGCTTAACTTGTAGGTATACCAAAAGAAAACTTAAATTAAACTACGCCGGTGTTTCAGGGCATATTGTCTAGAATTCTAGATGTTTCGTAGATAGCCGCTATGCCCGCTAGCGTCGATAAGAGTTGGCTATCGTAAACACTATCACTGATATTAGGAATTTATCATGGCACAGTAGTTGTACGTACTTAAGATGTCGATAAATGTATTCTGCTAATATTGTGAAGAAACGTTTTAACTAAAAATGTTTGTTGTTGTTTTAAGACTCATATGACGTATGATTTTATATCTATGTTACCGGATATCTATATAATTCAGCACTCTATACAATACCTAGGCAATTTATAGAATATCTAAAACGTTCAGGTAACGTTTCGAATATTATTTATTTCATACTTCGCCCAGGCATTCTATACAATACTCCATGCGTAATTGGTAATGTGTGTAAAAGACAACAAGTGGGAGAGAAGCGAGACGTGAAGGGCAGGCAGTTTACTTCGCACAAATGGTTTTGGCTGCCAAACCCAAACTTTGGCATTCTTACATTTAAGCAAGCTTCCAGCTCCGACATATCCTCTGTCCTTATCGGCTAGGTTTGGGATTTCTTCTTTGTACATAGTAATGACCCGCTCATGCCTATTGTCTATGGGTACGCAGATGATAGCAGAGTGGTGGTGAAACGTATAAATCTCACAATTTGGGCTGTATCCGAGTGGGGCACGGCCAATCTTGTGGAATTCTAAGACTAAGATATGTGAAGGTATATTTACCGCACGTACCAGGAGCCCGCTCACCCGAGCTCTACTTTTCTTAACGTACATTAAGAATATACCGATCGCCTTCAGTTGTTACGAGTTAAGGTAAAAACCCCAACTTTTGGCGGTGCATTGAACCAAAGGCTAAAGCTGCTGCAACGATACATGGAATTCTTACAAAGTTGCGCAAACACTACGATTTGCGGAAAAATCATTGAAAATATTTCATCGGTCACATTTCATCGAATTACAAATAATCGAATCGACATTTCATCGAAATCACAATTAATCGAATGAACATTTCATCGAAAACAATTAATCAAATGACAGTTCATCGAATGACAATATATCGAATTACAAAATATCGAATCACAATTGGCCGAATCGAATGATATAATTTTCATATGATCATTAATAAATATTTTTTTATTATTTCAAATGTCACCCATCCTTGAAAGGCAGCATTAAAACGTAAGCAGAATGCAACATGCAACAAGCACAGTTTCTGTCACGGCTCCGGCGCTGCGGGGCTCCGGCGGTCCCACGCGAGCTTATCGTCGCAGGTGGTTTTAATGCTCACCACCGCAGCTTCGGCTTGCTGGCCGGCTGCGCCGGCCAGCCTCAGCTGCTGCGGCGAGCATTAAAACCATCTGCTCCTTAGCTCGCGGGCCGCCTCGCCCCTCCGCGCCTACGCGGGTTTACATTACACTCTAGGGGTAGGGCAAACAAGACTACGTGGAGTCGGTTTTGCAGCGATTCGTTTCTGTCACTAACGTAAACGTTTTGAAAAAAAAATGATTCAAGGAAGAAAGTAAACCTAAAATTTTTATGTACGGAAAAATGTTAAATTGTTATTGATCAAAAAATAAGAAATAAAAAAAAGTTATAAAAAGCATTAAATTGTTTCTGTTTATAATAAAATCTTTAAATCTTTTAAACAAGAAAAATTGCAATTCGAGGAATTGTCATTCGATGAATTGCCATTCGATGACAGTTCATCGAATACGCATACCCAAATCTATTAGTTTTATTCATAGATATATACTCTAGCTAGATCGACGACTTTGTAGAGGTACCTGATGCTCGATGACGTCATACCCTAAAGTTCATTTTTCCATTGTGTCCATGTTATCTATAGTCCCAGGACATAATACCATTCGATGCATTTGATTATGATTTTTTATAATGATATAAAAACATCTAAGATGAATATTAAAGATACCGTAAGTGTGTGGTAGTTTGCAACACTGCGCCAAAAACTCAATGCAATTTTTCAGAGTGGCGATTATGCAGTGTTGCCAATGCTACGGCAATTATCGTGTTCTGCGGCTTTCGGGCCAAAAAATCACAAAATCTACGGTCTACGGCTGGAACCCTATTACCGTAGCAAATTCTACGGCTTTTCGCAAATTCTCCGGTCTTTTTTTATTTACTTGTTTTGAAACATATTACGAATGTTAAAACCATAGACATAATACTACTAGACTAGACAAGCGGGCCTTCTTTGCGTCACGCTATTAGAAAGAGACCAAGGAGACTCGCGTAACTCGTAAGTAAGACAAGGATAGGTTTACCTCCTGCCTTTCTTCGCAGCGTGACGGTTTCACTTACATATGCTCAGATACCTTGCCTAGTCTAGTAGTATTATGTCTATGGTTAAAACCCATAAAACAGTGCCACTAGGCAAATGTTGATGTTAATTTAATTGGTGAAGGCGTTTCTGAGATAAGCTGGATTAAATCCAAAAGTGGTGTTTTGTATGTATAAGTGATATCTATAATATGAATAAATGATTTTAATGTTATAAATGTACGTACCTACCACAATTATATTGTTTCTTACTTCGCAATAACCTTATCTCATTGTTTCGCTCAATTAATGAGTTAATATTAATTAAAATTCAAGCCACAGTTTTCGTTACATGAAGATAATCATTGAATTTTCATTTTCGTGTGATCTGAATACCTAATTTAAAGTTGCTGTTATAGTGCAAAAATGGTGGTTTGCATGGATAAGTGATATCTATAATATGAATAAATGATTTTAATTTTAATGTTATTGATATATGTACCTACCACAATAATATCGTTTCTTACTTCGCAATAACCTCATCCCATTGTTTCGTTAAATTAATGAATTAATATTAATTAAAATTCGAGATGAACCTTGAATTTTCATTTTCGTATGACCTGAAAAGAATTAGATCAGGGAAAGAAGTAGCTCATGGTTCTAACGAACTAATTGATATTCGTGCTAATATCCTTTCCTAACTGAATAATTCCCAGTCCCTTCCTGAGTGTTGTTTAAAGGTAATCAATATTATCATGGGCAGCAGAGGATCGGTGGGTTTGCTATCGTAAATCTAAAAACACGTAAAGCAACTTAAAGTGGAGAATAATAACATAATACTGTACATTTAATATTACTCATTACATTTCATTAATAAAAAGCTGGAATGTGCAATCATCTCAATTTTGCTCTTAATGCAATATTTTAAATTCGGTAATTTTGATTTTTTTTTAATATAACGTATTATTAAAATATAATTTTTACCCAAAAAAAAATTTACCTACAGAAAATATTTTAAAGAAATATATCAAAATAGGACAATCCTTCTAAGTATGTAAGTGTGGATACCCTATAATTATGAAGGACAACCTCAATCCGGCCTGTGATTGGTTCTTTAGGGGACTTTAGGTTATGACGTCATCGATGACGTTTTATCGAAATCGAACTTCAGGTACCTCTACAAAGTCGTCGATCTAGCTAGAGTATATATCTATGGTTTTATTCATTGCCGGTGGACCTGTAGGTATTCTGTATAGTAGTTCGGAAACGTATACATTACCTAGGTAAAGTATGTAATGGTGAATAATATTAATATCATTTAATACATTGCCAAAATGACCCAGGTATTATACACAGTGCCTAGGGATTGTGCTGAATACCCGCATTATACAGATATCCGGTAACATCTATATCTAATTGTTGTTAATTATAGTATAATAAGTATAATCATAGCATCTAATTCACACAAAATTAAAGTTTGAAAATGAGAAGACGCCTATGCAAAGTCAGTGAGCCACAATAATTTGTTCACTATATTTTATAATCGCGGTAAAAGTGAAATTTGTGACCGAACGTTTGATATAAGATACATATTATAAGGGTGCAGGTATGCTTTGTAAATAAAGATAAAATAATTAATAAATAATAATAACAATAATAAACTTTATTTATTTCTCACCACAAACAGCAAAAATACAAAGGGGTTCATACAGATAGGAAGATTATATTTACAAATGATGTTTGTGGGAGCTGGTGCTTGAGCTAGGTATTTAAATACCTGTGTTACAAGACACCAGGCCCCAACCTCTTGTAAGGTAGCATATATTTAGATCTTATTATTATAATACAAAGACAGAACAATAATCGTATCATATGTGTATCCGAGGTGAGTAAGGTAACAAAAAATAACTTACAAATAGGTTATTATTATATTGAGTAGCTTATAGGGTTGATGCCGTATGAATGTGTGTGTGTGTGTGTGTTAGTGTGTTAGTGTGTTCGTGTGTGTGTGTGGTGTAGTGTTAGTTTGTTTAGTAAATATATTTAAAATATAAATATGCAATTTTGATCTAAATTAAGAAAAATAAACGCTACACTCTCATACCCCCGCAGTAGGTTTTCACCTGTGTCACAATAACACCCATAACCCGAGTACAAATATTTATCTGTCACATAAATATCTGCCCCGGCCGGGATTCGAACCCGGGACCCCTCACTTCGCAGGCAGGGTCGCTACCAATCAAATAAGAATAGGTGAACAAAATCACGTGGCTGTAAAATTTGAGATAAACTATTAATGAGGAATTAACGTAATTATGATATAATGATCTCTAGAATTTTTGTTTGTTTATGTGTTTGTTTGTTTCCAACCATTCCAGAAACGGCTTAACCGATTAGGATGCGGTTTTTAGTGATATATTGTAGTAAGCTTTGAGTAACATTTAGTATATAATTTACATATTTCAATCTACTTAACAAGAACAAGATAATGATGTCAATTTAAAGAATACCGTGTAAAGATTTTATCGAGTGCGGTGAGCTTAGCATAAAGCAAAGTCAGGGCGGTTACTAGTGTATAATAATATAATAAGTAGATAAAAACGGAAAAAAACTCGCTTTTCCTGCAATTTACTCAAATTATGATGTCGGCCTACGTATCGAGTTTTTCGTCAAATGGCAGGTAATCCGTTTTACAAATATCTGGGGAATGACTGATGTGTCTTCGTCCATTTATCAGACTCCGGGATTTAGAACGTGAAAAAAGGATTTGTCACGAATCGACTCCGTGATGGATATTCGTGTTTTGTTTGTGCCATTCAGTCAATTAGGTGGATACGTTAAAATTACTGGTAATATTTCGATACCTCCATTAATATAAATAATTGGGGGCCTACAACGACATATTTTTTATATTACTGTTTTGTTATTTTTAATATAGTCGTTTCGAGTAATCAGTCAATCAGTATTAAGAATTCAATTAGTATCTGAAGCAAGAAAAGGTGATAGAAATACCTATAAAGACAAAAAATGTAGGTATCAAATAAGAAGGAAAAAATTCTTGACTCCGTCCTTTACCAAAACGGTGTATTGTTTTGCATTATTTCATGAATATTTTATTCATAAGCAATTAAAAAAAATTGTAGTTGAAATTCATATAAAGTACAAGAACTAGTTGCAGTTCTTGTACTTTGTGTTGACAAAAATATTCAGAAACGTATCGTATACATGTAGGTATAATTTTATTGTACTTTTTAAAACTACTTATAATTTAATCTGTCACGCACGTACTGGTCCTATTATAAAATTAGGTAGACACGTGTATAAAAGCACAATTTAATTTTCTATACGCTGAAACCTTTTCGTGAGAGTTAGTTCGAGAGTTGAATTGCTGTTCGCTGAGACGTAATAAGTTCCCCAACTCTTATTGCATAGCATTGAATCATCGCATTCCTTCCTATACGAGATTTTATTTCACACTCATCCTTGACTTTCTATCGGTGTATTTTCTTTTTAAGCATGTTTTAAGCTATTGCATAGCTTTTATCACGGGCTTTGAGCGCGGCGACCGAATCAAGAAATTCCGTAACGAAAATAAACCTGACACCCCCACTTGCAGTCAGTACTAGGATAGCAAAAACATGTAAGCAAGTGTGCCAAAACAAAGCTGGGGTGTTAAATTTCTCATCGGATTTGTTCACCATTAGTAGCAATTAATGAAAGCGAGTACTAGTGTATATTTCTTCATAAATGTTGCTAATTTTATAATCACATTCAAATTAACCAACTGCTATGTATCTACCTACTACTATCGGCCACTTATAATTTGTTAGGTACATACAAATACATGTTCTAAAATAACTTCTAAAAACACAATCTGTTTGTATAATTTTTATGGCAATAACTGAATAAACAAATGTTAACAAACCGGCAGTTTTCTTTGCTTCGTGTTAGTCATTTAGTCTCTAGAACAGCTTTTTTCAAAGTGGCCGCTAACTCTGCGTCCCCTTGTGGGTAATAAACACTTTTTGGTGGTAAGTCTTAAACATTTGAGTAAGGTGATCTAATCAAAAACCGCTCCAAAGTTAAACTTTTTTCATAAGCATATTTACCTGCATTTTTAACTCAGGGGAGCTTTAGAAAAATTGTTGTCATTAAAAGGAACCGTGGTTAAGATAAGTTTGAGAACCTGTGATCTGACAATTTCAAGGTAAATTTACCGTAATGTATCGTAGCGTTGTATAAAACACACATGCCCAATTGCCCATTCACACATTTAATACGTGATCTACGTCACACATGCAAAATCCATTAGATGCATACAATTCTTGCATCTTCGTAAGTACGATTTCGTGTATTCCAATTCTAGAGATTTTTCTTATTAATTTGGTCAGATGTGGCGCGACAGCGAAATATTGGACTAGTTTCTAACGAATTCGAATGCTTTTTGCTTTACCCTTTTAATTTAGAGACAGTTATGGGCTATTGCTTCAATGTTCAATACAAGGCATGACGCTCTTTTCATAACAGAGCGCATACTCTACCACGCTGCTCCAGTGTGCATTTGTGGAAGGATCAATGTAGTCAAACCAAGTGTCTAAAGTTTGCATGCTGCCTGAAAGTCTCCAACATACATAGTTTAATGACTGTTTTCGTCTCTATCGATCACAATTAGGTCTAGCGGCTTTATATGTATAATAATGTGCTCTCTGAAGCACCTACGCTAGCCCAAGGGATTTTAGCCACTAGCCGGCACCCTTTGAAATACCGACCATTGCTGGTGCCTGACTTGGTCGATCATTTTGGGTAAGATCTGTATATATTTATTGAGGTGATACTAGAGTTTTTTTATTATCTTTGTTGTATTTTGAGTGTGATAGTGTCCACTTTGTTGGTGTTATCCGAACAAAAATAGTGGTTTGAAATCAAAACTATTAGGCGTTTTATACTACTTTTTAAATTTTTAACCGACTTCAAAAAAGGAGGAGGTTCTCAATTCGACTGTATTTCTTTTTTTTTTTTTATGTTTGTTACCTCAGAACTTTGGACTGGGCGAACCGATTTTGATGATTCTTTTTTTAATCGAAAGATGTTGGCTGTCATGTGGTCCCACATAAATTTTATTGAGATCTGACAATGACATCCATGAGAAAACCACATAAGTCGTAAATTTGTGTTAAGATGTGCGCGACAAATTGACGAATAACTCAATATCACGCCAACCGATTTCGATGATTCTTTTTTTAATCGAAAGCAGGCGCTTGTCATGTGGTCTCACATAAATTTGAACGAGATCTGACAACTATGTAGTTTTTGAGACTTTGAAGTCGGTTATTTTTTGTTAGTAAAATTTAGATTATTCGTATTGACAAATTGGTCACATTTAGTAGGTACCTATTTATTACAAGTACTACGAGTTAAACGACGTACGAGTTTCTAGACTGTTGTCTGAGCAAAGCTGCAAAGTTGAAATCTAAGTTTGCTTAAGGCTATTCGCCCACGACCGTTAAAATCGGTGACCGATTGTTTGTAGGAGAAAAATAGAACGTACAGATAACAATAGTGCAACGCACACGTCCTACAAAAAGTCGTTCAGAAATAATATGGAAGGAAAAATCGGCCCGATCTGTCCTACAAAAAGTCTGACGTGGGCGGGAAGCGTTATGGTGAACGGACATTTGTCGGCATCATCCGCGCCGGACGCATCGGGTTTGTATGAACTCATATGTCCATATGGGAGCCCGAAGTGGATGAAAGATGCGTGTGGTGTGTGTGTGTTACAATTTTAGGGCAATGTGTGTACCTATAATAAAATAATTTTAATGTACCTACTGCTTGTTAATGTATGTTTATTATTTAATTTTGTAGGTAGAGTTTTATAAATGTGAGCCGTTTGTTTCTATGACGAAATAAATAATATGACTTTGGCTTGAACCGTGACCACTTATCATCAGGTGATTCGTCGCTGGTAGTAAGTTGTTCAATCCAGTCGATCACTAACGATAATCACAATCTATCGAGTCATGAGCATTTCACGCGTCTATCTATGATTGATTGTAAAACTGACAAATGGATTTGCATCAGAGTAAGCCTCTCTTTATACGTACAAAATCATTTTGTGTAAGTCATATTAAAAATGACTCATACTGACTTGTGATGTGAGCAGTGAAATGTTACAAATTGATTAATGATTACATTTGATCTACGCTTTCAATAGTTCACATTAAAAACATGACTTAACATGTTATTATAGATAAATCTCTATATAGACTATTTAATATTTCTAATTTATTGCTTAGTAACTGTAACCTCGGGAATTACAAATGATTAGATTCGAAATCATACAGTATACAGATTCTATCTGTTTTTAAATGTTTAATTACCTAAAATACTATACTTTTACTAAGCTGATGAAGTCCATCTCGGACTATATTGCGGATTGCCACTTCCCGTCAGGAAGTGGTCTGGTCAAGTATTAACTTTTTCATAAAAAGCGGCCAAGTGCGAGTCTGACTCGCCCATGAAGGGTTCCGTAGCAGCAAGTAACATAATATAAAAGTTCTTGAAGTTCGTTGTAACTTTAATCGAGGTAAATTGCGGTTTACGATTTACGACGTATTAAAAAAAACTGCTTATTAGATCTCGTTCAAACCAATTTTCGTTGGAAGTTTGCATGGTAATATACATCATATATTTTTTTTAGTTTTATCATTCTCTTATTTTAGAAGTTACGGGGGGGGGGGACACACATTTTTCCACTTTGGAAGTGTCTCTCGCGCAAACTATTCAGTTTAGAAAAAAATGAGATTAGAAACCTCAATATCATTTTTGAAGACCTATTTATAGATACCCCACATGTATGGGTTTGATGAAAAAAAAATTTTTGAGTTTCAGTTCCAAGTATGGGGAACCCCCAAAATTTATTGGTTTTTTTCTATTTTTGTGTGAAAATCTTAATGCGGTTCACAGAATACATCTACTTACCAAGTTTCAATAGTGTAGTTCTTATAGTTTCGGAGAAAAGTGGCTGTGACATACGGACGGACGGACAGACAGACAGACAGACAGACAGACAGACAGACAGACAGACAGACAGACAGACATGACGAATCTATAAGGGTTCCGTTTTTTGCCATTTGGCTACGGAACCCTAAAAAGGAGAAAAATGTTAATTTTCGCAATAAAGAATGATTTTCACTAGAACCACGGCTCTCAAAATGCTTCTTGGGCACCAAAATACGTAAAAATATTTACAACAACATTAATCTAATAACATGCAAATAACTCTCGTTCCTCAATATGAATATGAATAAATAAAAACTTAATTTGTTTGGAACTATTGATATTTTTTATCTTTTTTTTAAGTGAAATACCTATTATATAATATTACAGTAAACTTGTATTTAGGAAAGCTTGGTAGACCATTTCAGATCCTTCATATCCAGTGGTTCGCGGACCATAGTTTAAGAAACACTTCTGTAGACTATAAGGAACCTGACCTCCGCAATAGGGATGACAATAACCGTAAATTAATACAAATTTATATTTAAAGTATTAATGGTAACATTTAAACACCTAAAATATTATTCTTTTATGAAAGTCAGTCACAATAAATTAAATAGGTACCTATCATTAATTTAAAATGCTAAAAATAGTACTCACTGTCACGTGACCTCAAACGCCATTTTGAGTATATGACGTCATTGTCCGTATTTTATAAGCAAATTCAAGGAACTTCAATAGACCGCTAGCTAGTACTGAATATTGGTTAGTGACGTCACGTGACGTTTTTGGTGGGTTTGATATTGATTATTATTATTTATCAATTTTTGTTTTTAAATTGAACATTATTATTTTAATAATATTTTTTTCGTTTGGGTTCTATCTATAAAATAAAATTTAATCCTTAAGATAGTCAACATCCCTATTGTATTATAGACATCTGCAGGAAGTTAGAAACAGAATTTAGAATAATTTCACAGTATTAGCATAGTCAAGAATTATCTAGCGTTGAAAATGGGTTGTCCAAGATGGTCCAATTGCTAGTTGATAAGCAATCCACTTAGCGGCAGAGTGGCTATTAGCATATGTGCTTGAACTGGTATCGTAAGCTGTAACCACATTCGAGTAAGAGGTAATAAATGCCTTAACTAGGCATTTCTAGGAATCCTTGGCGCCACGTAGTAATCTCGCAAAGACAGTGTTTAATTAGAATATGCCATGAGTAATAATGTATTTAAACTGAAAGAAGTAGTTACCTACTCGTGTATGTCTGTTGCCTCTTTGTATTTATTATTATAACAATTTATATTATTATAACAAAAGGCAGGTAGAGCGCGCAGTATACGAAAGTGAAGCCACTAAAGCAAATACAAACATTATATACGATTTAGAAAATTTTTCGATTTCGACACATATGAACAATAACGCATAGTTATTTATTAAATTATTAATTAACTTTTGGTTATTAAATGGTTGACCCTATTTTGGTCATCTTAAACACTTTGTGCATTCCTTTAAACCACGTCAGAGACGAAAGAGGCGACAACCTTCGGTCAATCATGTTTACTGTGACCTAATTTACACTAGTGGATTACGGAGAAATATGTTCCAGATCCCATCTATGTGCGAACAAAGTTTAAATTATAGTGTTTACGTATTCCGACACACGAAAATTTAACTTGTGTTCTAAAGGGGTCTCTCAATTATTGTTGACTTTGATAAGATGGCGGAAGAGCATCATTTAAATAATGACCCTTAAAATGCAAATAACATTTCCGAGAATAGATGATAGATGGTCCATATACTCGAAAATTAAGTATTTAGCTCATTATTATCTTCATAACCTGTGACTGGGCTCTCCTATCACAGAATGAGGGGTAGGTATGTATAGTCACCTGCAGAGAAAAGTAACCCATCTTTTGCTGTGTGTTTATTAAGAGATGGGTCACTTTTCTTTGCAGGGGACTGTACAATTGTACATGCCATTGTCTATCACACAGGCCAACTGCGGATTGGCAAACGTCACTTCACAATAATTCACACACCTTTGAGAACATAAATGAAGAACTCTTAACAAGGTTAGGGAAACATGGGTATTCCAATAGGTTAAGAAATAAAAAAGATAATTTTGTGAATAAAATCAACTCAAATTGTATAGGCGCTTACTTTTAGGGTTTCTATTTATTTTTAGCACAGTAGCAGAAACATGTGACAGAATTTTCCGTTTAAATTATTGTTTTAGCTGTAGTAAAATATAAAAAATGTATTAACTTATGTCTTTGGAAATCTATAAATACGTCATATCATACGCTTTCTTGATCGATCCATATTTTCAGGCTACCTCCTTTACATGTCGAAAGTCTGCTAAGTTTATTTGACAAACTATTGATTTTACAGAAAAATGTTTCTTACAAAAGTTGTAGTCCATCAAAAGATTGAGATTTATGTCTTATACATTTTTCTTTAGAGCTGGGTTTGGGAGAAAAATGCGAAATTCATTCCATTTAATTTCTTGATACAATTTCATAATAATATCAAATATCATAGGCAAAATATCGCCTACGATACGTTTTCAGCGCGTCAAAATAATATACCAAATACCAAAATTCTGATCAATCAGATGTATGATGATGATCTGGAATAAAATCTTTCGTTTCTTTCGGCTTTTCTTCTCCTCCATGACAAAGCACCTTTCCGAAAAGCTGGTAAATTAAAAAAATGACGTGCATAAGTGTATCAATGATACCTACATGAATAAATGATTTTGAATTTGAATTTGAATTTGAATTTGAATATAACGAAAACGGAAGGCGGAAAACGCAGGCAAACCCGCGAACAGAGTTCTATTAGGTTACGAACAGAGTTCTATCCATACTAATATTATAAAAGTGAAAGTGTTTGTTTGTTTGTTTGTCCGTCTTTCACGTCGCAACGAAGCTGTTATATGGTATGGTTTTTGTGTGTGGAGATAGTGAGGAGGGTGGAGAGTAACGTAGGCTACTTTTTACCGCGATAATACATCCCCATGGGAAGATCGATATTTTGTTAGTTGCTAGATATTTAGTTCCGGGTGTTGTTAATAGATGGCGTTAGTAAAATTCATTTGCAAGTTCTGAATCACGCTATCAAATGATACATGTTTACATAAGTCATAGGCAACTAAATCTAAGTAAAAGTAAGTAGGATTTGTTAAAAATCGATCTCTACCGCGGGCAAAGCTGCGGGCAAAAGCTAGTTAGGTTATAAAGACATATAACTATCGTATACAATCCTAAACTGTATATTTCATATCAGGTATAAATAAAATTTACGTCGCTAAGATTTACTCCTAGGTACTTTGATTCGAGTAATGGAGTTGTTACAAAGTGGGACTCCCATCTAGGTTTTCCTTTGACCTATAAACTTTGTTTAATATAACTCGGTGAGTTTTGCTAGATTCCTTATATAACTTCACTAGATTCCTTAAACAAGTGCACTTTATAAAATGTTTAATTAACACCTGAGCGATTTTGTTTTATCCTTTTGCGGGAATTAAATGAAACGTTACGTGATTTGAACTAGAAATAATTTATAATTGTTAAGCTTTAATACTTAAGTATAACAGTTAGTTAACTGTAACTGACAAATGGAATTGATTATTTCTTAAACTACTACACTTATTGCGAAGAAATGTGTACCATTTGGACGGACATGACGAAACTTTATGGGTTCCCATTTGTTTACGGAACCCTAAAAAGGGGCTTTTCAATCGCGATAGACAGATGGAAATTCAATTTAATGATTTATTTAATAAATTAATTCAATTAAATGTCATTGAAATGCTATCAAAAGTGGTTTCCGGCGTCGCTACGATATCGCTACGACTTTTGCTACGAGGATCGAGATTAGGTAGAAAAAAATTAATATGGTACCTGTACGTATCTTTATTATCTAATACATATATAATATTCTCGTGTCACGGTGTTAAAAGTTGAACTCCTCCGAAACGGCTCGACCGATTTTCGTGAATCTTAGCGTGCATATCGGCTAGGGTGGAGAATCGGACATCTTTTTTTCATCCCCATCCACCCCTAAATTTTTGCAGAACAACGTTTGCCGAGTCAGCTAGTGTATCTATATTAATCACACCTCACATAGTAAGAGAAGACCCGAGTCCCTGCTAAGTCAATTAGGTATGTGATTGACCTAAATAATGTACATAGGTAACCGTAATAATCAATTTTAAAGGTTACCTTTAGATATCCGGGATCATCGGATAAAATTATGTGAATATCATATTTTTTCAGAACTATGATTGAATTTGAAATGCAATATATCATTTCCTTCGAGGAAGGAAAACTCCTTCAAGTAATGTAAGGTTACTTTAGTGATTTATTAGGTATGTAACTAAGCGAGATGCAGATTGCTTAGATTTATGAACCAGAAAAATCGCTCCTAGTATAAGTAATGACTTTGAAAAATAAACAAGAGGACAGACAATGGAAAAGTAATATTATGAAAATGACCTTCAAAGTATTGAGGTAGGTCCTCGAGGTAAAAAACTAAAAAGTGAAGGCATAATTAAAAGAATTACTTCAACAAATTATGTTACATAATAAAAAGCAACAGTGAATAAGCCATCTGTTTCGTAATGTTCCCAAAGGTAAGTTATTTTAAAAGGTACCTATTTGGTATTGTAACAAATCGTTAAAATGTGCATACTTGGTACTATTCGCAAATATCTTTTTGTATATTGAGTTTAGTGCCGTATCACATTATACATAATAATTAGCGAACCATAAAGACACATTTAAGATATTTAATTTGTCGGGAGGTATCTGAACTAAGAGTTAATTAACTATGTTAGAAGAACACCATGAAACCATAAGCTGAAATCAAAAGCCTAAGGCAAATCTTAGCCGTACTCGGGTAATTAGTTATACATCAAAACACAATGGCACGGTTTCATGGACCATTTAATTAAGCTAAATACTTAATTATGGAGAACGAGATCGTCCAATCTCCTCTACCCGTGCTTGTATTTTTCGCTTGTATCATGCAAAAATAATTATAAAGAGAATAAGACGCTAATATCAGTAAACGAGGCATGAAACATTGTGGTGGTATTAGTATAGTATATGGTGTCTGATGTCATCTTAATGATATAATACTGTAATTAGGTATGTGAGGCACTAGGCAGTAATAAATCAGAGTGCAAGCGCAACGGTTGTTTCCATTAAATCGTCTCCCAATACATGGCGACCCTGCCGCCGGTCAGGCACGACGCCGCCGCGTAAGCATTTTTACTCAATAATAAATTCAATTTGGCATTCACAATGGCAGTGCGCTCAGAACTCTCCAAACGAAACGTGTGCGATACTAACAATAAGTACGAGTATAATATTGTTCCTGCTGCTGTCCCTCAAAGGAAAAATGGGCAACTCTTACACTAAAGCTGACGAGAAGGAGACTACAATAATTTCAGCTGGAGCTGGGACTGAGAGCGTGCTGAAGGAAACAGCAGCACAGCTGCAGATATCAAATATTGTTGTGTCATTTGTGGCAATAGTCATTGTAATTGTCGCATTGTTCATCGTATTCAAATACTACAAAAAGTGCCACATTAAGCTGATCAGAAAAGAATTAAACAGCGAGGCTTGGAACCGCATCAGAGCGCGGATGTCGCTGCGAGGTCGGGCTGAGCGAGGCTTCGGAGCTGGAGCTGGTGTCCCTGGAGTCGACGAAAATAATATAAAGTGTGCTTCAGTGTAGTGCGGTTTTATCGGTCGATATAGTGAAGTGAAGTGGTATATGGGTTCTTAAAGTGTGCTTGCGCATAAGCACATCCGGTATGTTTTTACTATTTAGATAAATGTAAGAAATTTTAAGGATATTTTCATATAGATTCTTCAATTAGCTAACAGAGTAGATTATAACTATAATACATGCAGATAACTAATATGATTTATGCAATTAGCAGCTAAGCAATGAAAAAAAAATAATGGTTATTGTAGTGAAAATATAAATTGTTATATATGGAAATATCCTTACGTGAAATTTATGATAAACTAGAAAGTATACAAATCAATTTAAGGAAATTGGGTCCGCAAAGGAGACAATTATATGTTAGTAGTGTAAGTGAGAAAATTCTAGAAGCTAATGTCTTATTCGAAGAATTTAAAAACATTGTCTATGTAAGTAGTTATAAGCAAGTGGTAGGTAGTAGTACAGAGGTTCTATGTCAACAAATTAAAGATTTATATCATAAGATATTGAGTTACGGTGGTATTAATTGTACGAGTTTCACAATGGAGAAGTTTGAGATTAGAACTGCGACGTCATTAATTCCTGTTATGGATGGAAAAGAGGAAACTGTAAACAAAATAATCGAAGGGATAGAAATGTATTCCAGTTGTTTAGGAGATGATGCTAATAAAAAGTTGTTGATTTCATTTATTTTAAAAACTCGTTTAAATAAAGTGGGAAAATTAAAACTTAAAAATAAATATGAAAGCGTTGATAGTTTAGTGACTGATATGAAACAATTTCTTTTGACAAAAAAATCTGCCAACTCTTTATTAGCACAGTTAAATGTTGTTTCTCAAAAGGATTTGACTATTACTGAATTTGGTGATAAGATAGAAGAACTTTTTGCTGACCTTACAATTTCACAAGCCGACTGTAATTCGGAGGCATATGAAATTTTAAGGCCTTTAAATGAAAAACTTGCTATTAAAAGATTCGCCGACGGATTACGTAACAGACGTTTAAGTACAATAATATCAGCTCGAAATTACAGTAATTTAAAGGATGCTGTACGCGCAGCCGAAGATGAGCAATTAGCTGCTCCACCTTCCCAGGACATGGTGTTGAGCATGAGACCCCCTCTCAGGTCACGGCGCAGTCGAGGCTACTCCAGGCCGCGAGGTAATCCTGGACCCCATTATCAACGGCAGTTCACAGGTAACAGACAATTTTATACTAATAATTATGCTCGAGGAAATTACATCAATAACAGCAGCTTTCAACGAGGTGCGCAACGAGGTTTTCAGCGAGGACGCCCCCAGTCAACATTCCTCAACAACTCCAACAACCCTTTCCAACATCGTGGTGCACCTACTTTTACATATCGGAATCCGGCATTTCGTAACTTTCGTCGAAACGGTCGAAATTATAATACGGTTTATTCTACCAGGGTGATACCTTCAATAGAACAGCAAGAACATACAGATGTTAACCCTGAAAGTACTGAAACCATGCAGTTTTTTCGGTCATAAAGTCTTAACGTATAATCATGGGTTCACTTTTGTTAACTTTTATTTAGAGAACAAAGAACTTTCATTCTTAGTCGATACAGGAGCTAGCTTATCTATAATACGCAAAGGTATAATTCCCAGTAGTATAACTTTAAACAAAGATTTCACTATAATCAAAGGCATAGGTGGTCAAGTTCATGCGAACAGCTATGCTGACTTGACTTTGCAAACACACAGCGGTATTGAATTTCGTCATAACTTCTACGTATTCGATACTTTACCGTGTGATACAAATGGCATAATCGGACTTGATTTCCTGCGTGCTTACTTTGCATGCATTGATTTACCGAACAATACTTTAACATTGCGTAATAAGCACGGTGATAAATGTATGGTTACACTGCATAAGCGGAGCGATTTTAATAGCGATTTTCATAATTATTTTTATATTCCTTCACGAAGTGAATCGATACATTATTTGCAGGTGGATCAACAATTAAAAGGAGATTACATTATTTCATCAAAACAAATTTCAGATAATTTATTTTTAGCTGGGGCAATAGTTTCACCTGTCAATGGGAAAATTCCTATTCAACTATTAAATACTAGTGAGAATATCATTCAATTACCACATTTTAAGCCAGAACTTTATCCCTTGTCAGATTATAAAATATGTAGTTTTAACAAATTAGATAACAACGTCGAGCGTGTCAAAAAGCTTTTACCTTTATTAAATTTAAGTCATTTAAATAGCGAAGAGCATAGATCCATTGAAATTATTTGTGCTAAATATGCAGATGTATTTCATTTAGAAGGCGATAAATTGACTACAACTAATATTATGCAACAAGAAATTCATTTAAAACCCAATTCTATTCCAGCATATACAAAGCCTTACAGATTACCGGTAGCTTTAAAACCTGAAATTAAAAATCAAATAGAAAAATGTTACAAAATGATATAATAGAAAAAACTAATTCTGATTGGTCTAGTCCTATTCTTTTAGTTCCAAAGAAGACAGATTCTAGTGGTAAATCGAAGTGGCGATTAGTTATTGATTTTCGGAAAGTAAATGAAAAAATTCAAGACGATAAATTTCCATTGCCGAATATTACTGAAATATTAGATTCTCTTTCAAACGCTATATACTACACTCATTTAGACCTTCACCAAGGATTTTACCAAGTAACTTTAACTGAAGAATGTAGGAAAATTACGGCTTTTACAACTGATACTGGACAGTACCTACCAACTAAAGCGGTTACCTATGGGTTTAAAAATTAGTCCAAGCGCATTTTCGAGAATCATGTCTGTTGCACTTTCGGGTTTGACTTATGACAAATGTTTTGTTTATTGTGATGATGTTATTGTGTTCGGTCGAAGTTTAGAAATTCATAACAAAAATTTAATCGATGTACTTCAACGATTTCGTAACGTTAATTTAAAGCTAAATCCAAGTAAATGCGAATTTTTGAAAAAAGAAATTTTGTATCTAGGTCATTTAGTTACATCTGAAGGGGTTTTACCCGATCCTGAAAAAACTTCAATCTTACGTAATTATCCAGTGCCACGAAACGCAGACGAAGTGAGGCGTTTTGTTGCATTTTGTAACTATTATAGAAAATTTATACCTAATTTTGGCGAAATAACTATTCCTTTAAATAAATTATGTAAGAAAAATGAACCATTTATTTGGACTGAGCAGTGTAAACATTCCTTTGAATTTTTAAAGAAGGCTTTATCTTCATCACCAGTGTTACAATATCCAGATTTTTCCGAAAATAATACATTTGTGTTACAGACCGACGCTTCTAATAAAGCTTTAGGTGCTGTTTTATGTAATCAAAATTTAAGACCTATAGCTTACACGAGTAGACCATTAAATAAAGCTGAATTAAATTATCCGACAATACAAAAAGAATTATTAGCTATTGTTTGGAGCGTTAAATATTACAGGCCTTATCTTTATGGTAGGAAATTCACTATCATGACTGATCATAAGCCTTTAATTTACTTGTTTGGAATGAAGAATCCATCTAGCCGCTTGTTAAAATTTAGATTAACCCTTGAAGAATACGATTTTGATGTAGTTTATGTTAAAGGAAAAAATAATGTAGTTGCAGGCGCGTTGTCGAGAGTAGTAATTTCTTCAGATGAATTGAAATCTTTAAATGAAAACATTTTAAATGTAATGACTAGAGGACAGAAACGTAGATTATTAGAATCTTCAAAACCAGACGTGACGTCGATTTCTGATAAAAATTGCTACGACAATTGGACTGATCAACCAAGAGTTGTAGAAATATTACAGAAACCGAATTATTTTACGGAATTACGACTCATTCATGGCCATGAATTAAATACGATGAGAAAAGGAAATACAATAACTAATGAGAAGAAATGTTTTGCATACGTGCCAAGTCAAATGACTTTGTTTCTTAATCTCGATTTCAAAATGCATTTCACGCGAGACGTATTTGCTGACGAATTGAGTATATTTTGCGCAAGTATGAATATAGAGAATTTATATATAATTAAAAATATTAATAACGCGTTATTCATTAAAGAATTAAAAGAAGAAATAAATAATAGGGAGAAATGGATAGGTCCTAGGATCCATATTTTAAATAAAGTAAGAAAAATTACTGATAGTGACGAAAAGACATTTATATTACAAGATTATCATTTATTACCAACTAGCGGTCATGCGGGCATTCGTAAAATGGTAAACAGTATAAAGAAAAAATATTATTGGTCTAGTTTAGAAAATGACGTACGAAGTTTTGTAGGTAAATGTAAAAAGTGTCAATTAATGAAGCACTCGAAGAATATCAAAGAGCCTATGATAATTACTAGCACAGCGTCTTCAGCTTTCGAAAAAATTTTTCTTGATATTGTAGGTCCCATAGATAAGGATTATGAAGGTAATACCTACATACTGACCTTACAGTGCGAGCTTAGTAAATATGTAGAGGCTTATCCACTAAAAACAAAAGATACTAAGTCTGTAGCAAAGTCCTTAGTAAATAATTTTATTTTACGATATGGTCTGCCAAGGATCATCGCGTCTGATCGTGGTTCGGAGTTCATGTCATCAATGTTTATAGAGGTATGTAAACACTTATGTATTGAAAAACAAAACTCAACAGCTTACCATCACCAGTCCATCGGAGCATTGGAGAATACACATAAACATTTGCGTTCTTTTCTTAGGATTCAATGTGATAAACACACAGACACATGGTCTGATTGGTTACCTTTTTGGTGTTTTGCTTTTAATACTACTGTTCACTGTGAAACTCGGTATACCCCATACGAACTTGTGTTTGGAAAGGTTTGTAAACTTCCAAGTAATTTAAAAGATGAATTAGATCCTCTGTACAACCCTGATAATTATGTCTTAGAATTAAAATATAGGTTACAGTTAGCTAGTAAGGAAGCAAGGAAACATTTAATAGATAGTAAGTTAAAAAGAAAAATTGTTTATGATAAGTATATTAATCCAATTAAATATGCAAAAGGAGATTTGATTTTGGTAAAAAACGAAAGTGGTTCAAAAATGCAGCAATTATATAATGGTCCATTTGAAGTGTTAGAGGATTGTGAGCCTAATGTAAAAGTTATAAAGGACAATAAGGTAGAATTAGTACATAAGAATAGAACTAAGAAATTTATTTTATAACACTAACAATTATAATAGTAATGAAGTGTTTTAACTTGGTTGGTTTTGAACTTGATTTATATAAAAAAAAAAATGTTTAGAATTATTTTTTTTTTCTTTGAAACCCCCGAGGTGTGGTGGTATTAGTATAGTATATGGTGTCTGATGTCATCTTAATGATATAATACTGTAATTAGGTATGTGAGGCAGTAATAAATCAGAGTGCAAGCGCAACGGTTGTTTCCATTAAATCGTCTCCCAATACAACATAAGTAAGCTTTTAGTTTAAATAACTCAACCAGTAAATCATACGTAGGTATGAGTTACAAAAAATAGGTTAAAAACACTTAGAACTTTGAGCGTTTAATGCACGTCATAAGAAAAGCGTATAATTGCTTGCATAATAATTAACTATTTACGTTTGTAGAACTTTGTTCCAAGGATATATTAACACTTATAGTATTGTATGCTGTTTTTGTTTTCTTTAATGCTTCACGTTCTAAATATTATAACATTCACCTACAGTTTTATTTAAACATCATGCGTGCATAATGCGTGCATCTATACGTCGTATAAAGAGTAATGCTAATATCAAATAATAATATCGATAACATTTTTAATGAGTTTTTGAAAATATTTGTCATTTTTAAATGTAAGTAGTTGACTTGACGAAAGAACATAATTATATACCTATAAACTATTATTTCATTATTTAGATTTTGCAGGTTATAAACACGGACGTAGAAAAAGAATATAAAATAATTATAATAATAAATAAAACAAGAACGAAATAAAAAATAAGGACATTATTAGCACAAGTCAGTCCGTAACTACCTGCTATTCAAATTGAAATTATTCACAGCTTCGTAATAATGTGTTTGTTTCATTTGTGTATGTCCATACCTGATACCATGCAGCAAATCTTATTTTGTGTGGACTCTACAGCCCACACCCAAAACGGCTTGTTTTATAGCTAAAAACCTACTTTTTTCATCTATTACAAACGGTACTTACGTGTATTGTTGCTCATAAGCACGTTACGCAACGTGTAAGAGTTTTATATGACAGCGTTAAATGGGTCCGCCTTAAAGTAATGGCTTTCCATAAAATTTATGGTGTAATCACTTTAATAAGGTTTTCCAAGAAATGCTGATCGGTATCAATATTTTATTTTTGTAGGATCAAACAGGTTACAAAGTATGTATAAGAAAATGTGTTTTTATTCAAAATGAGACTGAACATTTTTTGCATTAAACTTTGGAATGAAGTTAATTTTGACTTATATTTTAAACTTGGTTTTAATAACTGTAATAGTAACGAAAGAAAGTGTGAGGTAGGCGTGCAAACAAAATAAAAACTAAATAACTAGTATAATTCTTGACAAAAAATAACTGACTTCAAAATTAGACATAACTCAAAAACTACTAGACATATCTCGACAAGCACCAGCTTTCGATTAAAAAAAGAATCATCAAAATCGGTTCACCCAGTCAAAAGTTCTGTGGTAACAAACGTAAAAAATACAATCGAATTGAATACCTCCTCCTTTTTTGAAGTCGGTTAAAAATAGATAGATTTAGTTTACAATACAATACAATCAAACTGCAAGAAAAGTCAAACTGCAGACTTAACAAGTATACTCGATCGTGTATGGCCTCCATTAATTAACTTACTATTTCTAGGATCCCGTCGTAATGGTAGAATATCGTAAGGATTCATCGGAGTCAACTTTGAGACTCTTTGAGACTCTTTAGTGCTCGAGAATTATCATCGACGTCACTCTCCAAGCTTTTCATGCATATAGACGTCAAACAGGGTAACGACCTACCTATATTATAATACTACTTAAGGACACCCACATCATTTTCCTCGCAGTAGTTTGACATCAAAGCATCGTACAAGTATTTAGCTATAATTTATTATGTTATCGATCTTGGTCCGTCAATTTCACCTGTGGAACATCAATTATTGAATAGTTACTTGAAGAATAATATTAGGTAACATTTGGCGATTGGACCTTGAAGAAATCACATACATTCTTTGGACGCAATTTATACGATGATGTATACCACTGAAGTACCTATACAGTTGAATCGGGTAACTGAATTGTAGTGCATAGAATATGATATTTTCACCTTGATGACCTTGAATATGATATTTTCATTTGGGTCTTGGCCTCTAAAAAAATAACGCGCGTTAAAAGGCCAAGACGCCCTTAAAAACGTGACTTTAATAAAATTGGACCAATGCTCAGTACTCGTATATTGGACGTTTGACGACTGACTCAAGCAGGTGGTAGCTATCAAGATTGGACCCCACGGATAAATAATAATAGTAATAATGGTATTAATAAACTGTTACAATCAATGTTACCCGTATAATCCCTTCGAGAGGCCCTACCAGCGCAGTGTGCTGGATTGAGTCGCCTCTTACAACACGACACCCATCCAGTGTGGTATTGGGGTTAGTATTTTAAGCCCCGAGATTGGTGACGGCGATCTCGCTACTGTCGTAAGAGAAATTCGATACATAACTCTTCTTTTTTGCTTGTATGAGGAACATTTGATACCTATCCATTCTGTCTAGATAAATCGTTGTCTGAATAACTAAATATTGCTCAAAAACCAAACTGAATTTTAAAACAATACCTAAAATAAATGTTGTTTTACTTTAGGACATTCTGTTTTATGAACTGTATTTTAATTTTTGTTGAAAAACAAATTTAAAAACAAGTCATGATTGATAGATTGTTTGATTTTGATTCGGGTAAACTGGATCTATGCATCATTTTATTCTGGATGTTTTCAATGTTGTTAAAATTGTATTTTAGGTTTGCGATTAGTAAAAATATTCTAACTGATAACTGTTGGTAACATAAGTACTAGTTCCATTTTAATCTAGATTATAACCCTGTTGTAGATTATTCAATTAATTTATGCTTTGACTAGTACAAAATACATGAGATGCAGTAGTATCTAAGTACGACAATTTTTATTCACGAGACTTGAAGCTTTGGTTGCTACAAAATTATGGAAACACGACTCGGACGGTTAATGTTGTCCGTCAGTCCCGTCACAATATAACGCTTATTACTTTATCATTTATTGCACACCGGGGACTGGAACTGATGTCGAGGTAAATGATGGACAGGAACAATAATGTTTAAAGAGAATATTAATACAGATCATCTTTGAAAATGTTCGATGCCGCGTACGTTAAGTGTGTGATATTATGTTCTTGGAGCACTTCTTTGGTTCGGGACTCTCTCTTCTCCTAGGACAATAGTACCTCGTCTGTGCAGGCCATTAAATAAACCTTGCGATCTCACATTCAGCGGACAGTATAAATAAATAAGATCAAGATAAAATATATGAATGATCTGGTATTCATTATTAATTGATATGATATACAAATATTCATCTTTGCTTCGAAGAAGTAGGTTAGAAATATATAATTTCCTCTCTGGTTAGTTAAAGCAAGCTGTAATACTGCTCATAAAACTTAATAAAATATTCCTCTAGAGAATATTTCTAATTAGGGTAAGATGGGGGAATAACGGTCAGTGGGCAGTGCCGGTCACATCGAAATCTAAAACTTCCACAAGTATTTCACTAATGCTACTAGTGCCGTCATCTAATATACGCCTCAGTAAACTTATTGACAAAGCGCCGCCATTTTGCTCTGCACGCAGTGCGCTTGACAAGCTGTGTAAGGTTAAGACGTGTTTTGTTATAAGAAATTTGAAAATTCGATGAAAGGTAAGCTTAAAGTGTTTTATTCCGATCAATATCTTTCGAATTGTTTATTATTACACATGTATTAGTACATTTTATGTGTTTGTTTGATTTTATGTAAGTTATTTAAGTTTTCTTATCATCGAACACAGTAACCATTTTTGAATTTTCGGGTAATGCCAGTCATTCTATGAGGGTAATACCGGTCACTGACCGGTATATCCCCATATGAAATAATATGACAATTTTGTCTTAAGTATATTATTTTGTTTTTGTTGAAATAATGTGTCATGATTAACTTTATTTTTGTTTTAGACGCCGCGGCACAGAGAAAGAACTACGACGAAAGGAAAATGGACTACAGATTCTCCTGATAATTATTTATGTGATTACCGTAAGAGTAAACAGAAAGTTCATAGGCGTCTTGCCTTGTAACTTTGTGAATCTTCAAGTGATTGAATTTAAAGATGTACATACCTGATTAAAATAAGTATGTTTTGTTGAAATATATATAAAAAAATATTGTTTTGGTTAATTTTGGTTAAAATTTTAAAAATTAAGAATATGTTTGGTTAAATAAAAAAATAAAGAATATGTTTAGTTAAAATATAAAAAAGATGTTGTTTTATTGCTTTAATTTATTAATTAGTATATTTAAGAAACAAAACAGTGTTGCTTTTGAATGACTGGTTATATCACACTCACTGACCGCCATTACCCGCAGATTGCGTGTAATGGCGGTCAACGAAGGGTTTTTAAAAATGATGATGAAATCAAAAACGCTTAAAATTTTTATAATTTATATCATATACTTCAAAGGGCAACTAAATAAGTTATATGATACATTAGTTACGTTTGCTATAAGTCCCTAAAATAAAATTATATTTACATTATTGCTTAAGTGACCGCCATTCCCCCACTCTACCCTACACTTTTGCATTAAAATCACAAAGGAAAGTATTATGCTAAGGGGAAAAGGAGAAAAATTGAATATTAATGTGCCATAACGGCAGTCATAATTTATCCATGGAACATTCTAAATGGATATCTGCTTGAATGGCAAATATCTCAATATGCGTTCTCTAATGGATAATTTATCATGTGCCTCTCGCCAACACTGAACGTTGTTTTTCAGAATCTTCTTTTGTTTCCTTTACATTATTTTTCAGTCAAACCACAGAAGAAATAATACTTAAAATGTCAAACCATAAAGTACGGGCCACTGATCTGTAATTATAAAGTACGAGTAACCTCCCTCGCTTTGCTTCGGTTTTCTTATTTTTTTACTCCTTGGGTTACATTATTGGAGTTTTATTAAGGATCCCTATTTTTTAGAAAATATAATATAGCCTATATCGCCCGGGGATAGTGTAGCTTCCCAATAGTGAAGGAATTTTTCAAATCGGTTCAGTAGTTTCGGAGCCTATTCAATGCAAACAAACAATCAAATCTTTCCTCTTTATAATATTAGTATAGATTAGTAACCTCGCTTTGCTTCGGTTTTTGTATAGATCCCTATGTTACTATATGGCCCATTTTACTAAAAAACAGAGCATCTTATTGATGAAAGAATTTTTGAAATTGATCCAGTAATGCAATGAATTTCTTGACCGTGAGTTTTTAGAAATCCGGCACCTCGATTCCTCCTTGCTTGCTTGTTGATGCCTCAGGAATGCCCTTGATGTTACTGATGACTGGTGACCATCGGCAAAGATGACCACTTTACCAATGCATATAACCCATCAGCACGTTTACCTACATGTTACGCCATAGATACGGGTATTAAAAGAAATTTGTACAAGTTGACTCGACGAGAAAGTATGGTCCCGTTATCGCGACACGAAACCCTACTCACAAACACTTACAAGTCTAATGTGTAATTTTATGGGTTTGAAAGCGAATACAAAGGACATAAAATTAAGGGCTCCTAGAAGCTGTAACTTTAGCCGTACGCGTGTTTCTGAAAAGGATTTTCAGACAAGAAATTCGATTTATTAAATATCTTGTCGTCGTCTAAAGTCAAGAAGTATTGACCGACCAATTTGTTGTGTTTATTTAATATGATACATACTTAAGCATCTTCATAATTGAATTAAAAATGTATTAATGTTAATTAAAGAAATAGGACAGAAAATATATTGTACATTTTTTACGTAAAAGCCATTTATAAAATTCTAAACTTTTAACCATTCGAGCGTAGCATCGTTTGGTTAGTGGGCGCAACACTAATCGTTTGATTCAATGATAGGCGCAAGTAAGCCATGATAAACTAACACATTTAAATTTTATTAAACTTTGCGTAGTAATGTTGGAACCCACGCATAAGTTACTTGAAAAAATGGAAACGCAACCGCAGAACGAAAGATTAGTGGTAGGTATGTGCAGGACACTAATAAGTAGGTATGTACAGGTGTCCCAGCGCGAAGTGACCGCCCGGCGTCTCTTGATTATTTTGACACAACTATCCAACTATCAACAAATACCATTAAAGTACTCTTATCGGATTGTTTTTTTATTAGCACTTTTCTTATTAAGCACTATTTTCAGTTTTTTTTTGTTTTTACATTTTTATTCTGTTTTTTTTTACCAGTTGTTATCATAGTTTATCAATTAGAGGTATAAAATATATGTTCCCAAAATTGGACGACAATATTTCAATAACGCCTCTGGTGTTTTAGATGTCCTTAAACTCGATAAATTTTCGATTCGACATTGAATTCTTGAGAATAAAACCTACAATTAAGGCCTTTATATATTTATTATATTAATTATATAGTCTATAAAAAGGGGAAAGTCTTGAACAGTTAGCTGTCGGGCGATAATGAGGTGTCGCCATGCTAATCTTCGATTCGTGTTAATAAAACTTAAAAGAAAACTTGCGTGTGAAAATAACCAGTACGCAATTGTTCTAATCAATGGTTTACGATACATAACGCCACTAAGGTTGTTTCGGGAAATGGACAATTTCCTGAAAGTTAGATATAGTTGCGGAATACAAATGTCTGATTTGGAGTTTTGTATTGTGACGAGCCGCCGACTGAGTTTTAAGTGTTTTGTTACGTCATCATGGTGTTTCACTTTGTTATGCATTTGTAAGGCAAGAATTTACTACTTTTTCAGTCAGTCAGTCCAATTTACCTTGAACTAAATCTTAACTTAGTATTAGACAAAGTAGTAGTCTAACTCTAATTTTTAAATTAAATTAAAAAGATTATCTTTGCTGCTGGATTTTAAAGGTGAATCTTTTTACCTCATTTTGGGTAACCAAAAAAGCAATAGCGCTCGGTTTATTAAAGGCTTCTGGTATTTGGGTAACCCAGCATAATCTGGAATAATCTACTACCTAACTTATAAGTTAGGCTGGCTAACACTCATTCTAAAATCAACCTTAAAATTTTAAGGTATTTTGTTACGCATTCAGAAAAACTTAACAAGATAAAGAAATCGCATCATTATCGGTCCGTTCGTTTAGAAGCTACGATGCCACAGACATACTCACGTCAAACTTATAACTCTCCTCTTTTTGCGTCGAAGGCAAAAAATAACTCGTCAACGACTTGATGGTTATCACGAATGTATAGGGGTGGAAGGTTGACCACAAAATATCCTACGCATATCCTGTTGTTTCACTGTGTTGTATAAAAACAAAAACACATTCGGTTCAGTAATTCTCAAAGGCGAGCCTATACACAAATGTAAGCAATTTCGTTTTATATCTTGTATGTTAGCATTAAGTTATTGTAAGGTATTCTGCTGGAAGAATTACCTCAAAGGTTAGCCCAAATAAGAAAAAATAAAAAAGATGAGTTTAGTTCGTTGTTCTTGTTGTTGTTGATAGGCATTTGTTTTCGGTCAAAATACATGAGAATTTGATTCTGAACTTTCAACCTTACTGCGTAGGCAAAATATAATTTCGTAGCGATAGAATTTAATTTCAGGGGTCCGTGAAACAATAAAATAAAAACTTATTTGACGTATAAACAAGACGCACAAAGGTTTACGTCACAGTTTTAAGTACTTTGATAAAGGTCATCCGATAGCACATATTAAAAGCCTCTCGCATACGACAGACTTATAATTATTGTAGGCTTCCTCAAAATAACTATTTAATATTTTTTAATTCCGTCGCAAAAAGAGGTGTTATAAGCTATGGTTATAAGTTGAAGTCTGTGGTATCATAGTTTTATAGATAGAGGTATGGTTAAGTTTATTTTTTTGTAAAGTGATGGAGTGTGACGATAGTATTCTTAGCTCGGATTAAATAATATCGATTTAGCTGCGAATATTTTCAGCCCTTGTTTAGTTGTTACAGTGAAATAGGAACTCTGCCACAGTTGTGAAGCCTGAAATAACGAGGATCCTCCGCTTCCTTCTAACCAGCAAAGCATCGGTGATATCTTTGGTGCTCCTGGTGTCTATGGGTGATGGTGGACACTTACCATCAGTCGCTTGTCTGCTCATTGGGGTCAGTATTTACATTGCCTCTAGCAATAACCCGGATGCATGGAGTGGAGTATAGAGGTAAGGAGTGACTCATATAGGGGGAAAGATGAAGAAGTGTCCAGCAGTAAGCAGTAAACAAATGGCAATATGGCGGATGCACAGGACCTCAGCTGACGTGATTATAGCAGTTGTTGCATGGAGTATAGAGGAAAAGAGAGCCATGTGTATGAAAGTGATGTTGCCTTATCTGATTTTTAGGAGTTTATTAAAATTTGACAAGTATAGGTACACATTGATACGACAAACTATAATTGACAAATGCCGTTGAACTATGAGCGCTTCGTTACGTTAAAAATATTTGTAATTTTTCAGAACTCATCTTTAATAATATGTAAATGAAATAAGGATTTAACAAAAGAACTCGTTGGCCGAATAATTCGGGTTCAAGAAGTTTCACTGCCAATTTCAATATTCAAAGTTTGATGTTTCATGTTGGGAGACTGAGCGTCCAATAACTATTATAATTAAAACTGTTCTTTGGAAGGGTGTACGCTGAATCCATTAACTTTAAAAATAAAAGATATGTGGCAGAAGGGGTATTCTACGGTGTTGGTTATTCAATAATATTCCTTTTACTTTGCTCCATGATGTTATATTTCCAGTTCTCCTAACGTTCACATCAATAACAATCTGTACTACTCCGTGATCACTATTCGAATCCCATAGAATGTCCCACACGTACCTATTGTTCTAAATAGATTGACAGATTCCTTATTCTAAACATTTGGTTTTTCTCATGACTTCTCGTATGACAGACCAAAGAGGTCGCTCGCCGTCAGATATATATATATGACGTTATTTTATCATAGCTAAAGAAATGGTTATTGATAATTTTAATTAGATTTAACCGATAGACACAGTGCCGGCATTAGAGCCACTGACGCCCCAGGCAAGAATATTATGGCGCCCACATAAGAAAATAAAAATCGAGCTTTTTTTGCTTGAAATTTTTTTCTCTGAACCAGTGGGAACGTTAATTAAGAATTTTATTTTTCTTTTATTTTTTGCTCCTCACCCCAAATGTGATGCCTCTCCAAATTTGGCGCCCTAGGCCTACTACCTAGGATGGACATACATAAATGTTAATTTTTACGTCAAGCATAGATAAGAGCCTTTGCACACGGCGTATTTTTGAAGCATGTCCATTGTCCAACGCGACGCGCGGTATCTGCGCGTTATGACGAGGCGAACGAGGCGTTTCCTCGTACGATCGCATTTGAGGCGCCGTAAAAATACGCCGTGTGCACAGGCTCTAAGTGAAAAAAAAAATAGATTTTATCAGTTTTTTCTATGTCAATTTAAAACTTATTAAATACCAATTGAAAAATAGTAAAGAATATTATTTTAATCTGAATAGATTAAAAATGAGTAAATCCCCCTGTAATATGAAACTCGTAATCATGCAATCCTTGCAATTACAATTAAATTTATTAAACAGGAGAAATAAAAGTAAGTATGTATTTCAAAATGAAATATAAACTTTAGTTTTTTCTCCTACAAGACAAAATGTCGGACAACATGTCTTTGTGAATATTATTGTCTACAACTTGCGACATTTTGACGCACGTGAGAATGAAACTATGCAACAAAGCGCCTGCTGACTTTCTTGTGCGAGAATAAAATTGGTCGTGTCTTTTCGCATGTGACTTCCGCATTTACATATTATTATGTATATTACCTCATATTTAGTACGGAATTATTCTTTAACCTTTATTTTCGTTTTTAGTCTATATGTAATTATTAGTAGTTCGAGTTTAGTCTTTATGTAAATTATTAATAATATCAATCAAAATATGATAACATAAGTAATAAAGCTACACTCGTAAATTTTAAATAAATTATATTAGTAATATTGTATAGTATATCTATCTATCTATGTATATATGTATATCTATCTATATATGAGCAGTGATAGCCTAGCGGTAGAACGTTGGTCTCCCGAACGAAGGGGCCCGAGTTCAAATCCTGGCACGCACCTCTAATTTTCAAATATTATGTGCGTTATCACTTGCTTCGGTGAAGGAAAACATCGTGAGGAAACCTGCACACCGGAGAGTTCTCCATAAAAAGTTCTCGAAGGTGTGTGAAGTCTACCAATCCGCACTTGGCCAGCGTGGTATACTATGGCCTAACCTGAGAGGAGACCCCGAGCCCAGCAGTGGGAAAATTATGGGTTGTTGCTTTGCTTTGCTTTTATATCTATCTATCTAACAGCCTTTTAAAGTCCACTGTTGGACATAGGTCTCCCCTAATTGGCGCCACTCTGACCGGTCCTGGGCCCTCTGAATCCAACGGCTTTCCGCCGTCTTCTTTAGGTCATCAGTCCATCTGGTCGGAGGGCAACCTGTGCTCCTTTTACCGAGACGTGGCGTGTCTTGTATAGTAAATGCTATATAATATTTCTTAAATCAGGTGTTTGATCAGATCATTGATTGACGAGTATCGAGGGTCCGATATTAAACGTACCTAGACTACCTAGTCATCAATGTTACGAGAGATTCTACTAGCTTTCAACAATGATACTTTCAACAAAAAAATTGCGGTATCAAATATTAACTTACCTATATCGATTATTCATTTGTATTAAGTATTTTATAATCCTTTTTAAAGTCAACCCTATAGGAGAATAATTTAACAATAATATGTTTGTTTTAAAAGTTTTTCTATCTTAATATATATAAATTACGTGTCACGTTGTTTGTCCGCGATGGACTCCTAAACTACTTAACCGATTTTAATCAAATTTACACGCCATGTGCAGTTTGATCCAACTTGAGAGATAGGATAGCTTACAACTCAAAAAAAAAAACTTTTGACAGAACGAAGTCTGTCCAGGCAGCTAGTAGTGTATAAAATGAACACAATATTTTACCGATCGCAATAACATTTATACAGAAATCCAGTGAATGAGGGTAGGCTTAAATCGCAGAGGCAACAATTAAAACTATTCAATTTCACGTGGTATTGGACTCGCACCGATTTATATAATTTAACCTTCGATGTAAAATGTTACGCTCTATGCTTTTATCTCTATAAATTGTTTTGTTGAAGCGTACGTATTTTTAATTCTTAATAACAGACTTAAACTGCATAAAAATATACTGTATAATAGTTCAAGGGATGTAGGTATTTGTTTTTTTAATTTTTTTATTCTATATTATGACCTTTGAATGATATTTTTCTTTTTCCTTTTTTTTTGTTTAATTTTGTTAGCTAATATTTTCTTTTCTTTTGTTCGTGTATTATTTAGTGTAATTGGGTTTTACCGTACTAATTAAATAAATAAAAATAAATAATTGATGAAAATCATCTATGCTTTTTAAATCTATGTTTAAAGTTTTTTGGTTTTTTTTTCAGAAAAACAGTCTGTGTATTTGTTTCCGGTAACATACAACTTAGGTATATTGCTATTATTCTAAGCCCACTAATTTCAAAAATTAATGCGGTTTTCTCTAATAATTTTCTAGCAAGCTAACACAAGCTAACAGTGTATTGTTTTATTTGGATTAGGTAATAAAAAATATTGTGTCAATCATGGAATCCGTCGAAACATTTTTTGAAGCTGGTATCATCGAAATACATTAGCGAAATACATTATTTAGCTTTCAATAAAGTAGGCCAGTCACTCATATTATGAAGAATAAAGTTATTTATAAAGGGTAGCAGTCCGTCGTTGCAAGGCTTCACAATGCGTACAAGAGTCTAGTTGCAACAAATGGCTATTGTAATAGACTTGTGTCCATTGTCAACACACAATGCTTCGAGTTCTTTGTTTATAACTTCTACCTCCTGGACTATACACGTACGGACAACGGACGGTACCGCCCACGCTCATATGAACATCTAACTAAAGCTTAACTTCACTAGATACTGTTCTACTGTTGTCGTTAATACAGATGTTGCTCTGTCGTTTTTATTCACTTGTTGATCAGATTAGCTTCAGTTATACTTACTTATCCTACTGATGAAAGTTTGTATGAATGTTTTTTGCTCTTTAACATAAAAGTAATGAACGGATTTTCATGAAATATTCTACCGTCTGCCCGCAGCTTTGCGCGAGTTTTCCGGATTATTAGGTACCCTATATCTCATTTCTACAGTGCTAAATTTCATGAAAATCCGTGCAGTACTTTTTGCGTGAAAGAGAAAGAAACACATTTATTATATTAGTAGGATGTTCTAGTCCTTGCTTTTAGCGCTTCCATTGGAGCCTGTGGCCTACTGAAGGGTTAAGCCAACTTTTTTTTAATGGAAAAAGCCGGCAAACGAGCTGACGATCCACCTGATGGTAAGTGGCTATCGTCGCCCATGAAAATCAGCAACACCAAAGGCATCATCGATGCGTTGCCGGCCAAGAAAGAGAGAAGAAAAAAAGAACTGGCTCTCAAGCCCCCAGCCGGAACACGACGAGAAACAGAAATTCCCAGAAAAAATCAAATTGGTTCACAAGAATCTCTTCAAGCAGGTTGAGGCTGATTCAAGTATATTGCCTCTCTTTTACAGAGCTTAGAGGATTTATTTGAAGTTTTTAAACTCTTTGCAACTCTCTGTGTGACTTTAAACGCGGACAATAAGATCCGTTTGTACAAAGCGGCTTAACTTACAAAGATATAATACTTTATTAGTTTAACAACGTCACAAGATAACGAAACGGATTCACAAAAGAATGTTATTTTATTATTTTCATCATAACCCTGCAATATATTTTAGTTCCGAGGATATAATAAAATTATGATCATAATTATTAAATTAGTGTTCGGAGATTTATCTAGTCTCATAAGTATGAACAAACCTTTGCCTATGCCTTTAATATGTTATCAATTCTGTACCTATAATCCCAGTAAACATTCTTGTATGGGAAAAATTGAAAATCGAAAATGTGCCTAATACATTATTTTAGTGGTCTCAAATTATCTTCGCATTATTGCCTTTCAAATGAATTCAGTTTGGGGCACATCGATTGTATGGTTTTAAAGTCTATAGAGGACATCCGTAGAAACATTTTTTGTGTTTTATATAAGCTCTAGTAATCTATATGTAGAGGAAATAAAATTCGAACTGATGAAAACAACGCTACAAATGCTTGTCATTCAGCCAATTTGCTAAGAGCTGAAGCGCCAAGCGGCCGGTTTTAAAATGTAGATATAAACTCAGTCGCGTGTACGTAAAGATCGTTTCAACTGATTTGTATGCAAATTGACGGAAAAGCATGTTATGTGAAAATGTTTAGCTCTTTCTTCAGTTGCACGACAGGCGGTCGAATTAGAATATAATATTGCTTTAACCATTTCTTACTTTAAGGCTACGTCCGCACAGACAGGCGGCTTGCTTAGCGCCTAGAGCCTAGTGGTTTGCATTCTGACTACTTGCTAGGATACAAGGTGGCCGCACTGAGAGGTGGTTTGCGTGGTGGGTCAATAGGTACCTTGGTCATTTTGCTTGTCGGCACGTTGACGAAATGTCACTCTCAAAAATATCTTACAAAATTAATGAAATAAATGCAACAATTTCTCGTTTCAGCTTTTAGTTTATGCCATTGACATTCATCAATAATATTATATCCATGACAACCCGACCGTCAATGTCATTTTTGCTTCAAAAATGCCTAGCGCCTAGTGACAAAAAACCAACACGTTTGTTTACTTCGATACACGATAAGCAACTATTTAGGCACCAAGCGCCCAGTGCGGCCAGTCGCGAACACTCTAGAGCGTTCGTTATAAGAAGCTACTCGCTAGGTGACTAATTAGGCTCTAGGCGCTAAGCAAGCCACCTGTCTGTGCGGACGTAGCCTGAGTAACTTGAGCTATCCGTCAGTATTTTGAAGTCTACTGATGAATTAAGATCTCTAATTGAGATTATTTGCACTGGTTCTGGGTTATTAGGATACAGCTGCTCTTCTATTCCTGCTATTTCTTTAATTAAACCTATAGTGACCTGTTATTATTTGCGAGGCATGGCTATCATTCATGTATTGATTAAGTTATCCATAGTTATAGAACCTTTGGCAGCAAAACTGTAATAAAAAATATTGTTCTTTTAAAAAACAATAACCAACCCGTATCTGCAGATTAGGTATAACTATTCCTATTTAGTTGATGTTCTTGTATCCTTTTCAGTTCGTCTTACTCGTATTTGGGTACCTACATATATTTTAATACATACTTAATTTTATTGGCAACTAGCTGCCCGGACAGACTTCGTTCTGTCAAAAGTTATTTATATCTGAACAATAAACGACGATTACCTACTTACAAAAATAAGTTAATATTTAATATTTCTTAACATTACCGATCCTACTTTCCATTGAAGGTTATGAGGTGTCAATCCCGGAAAATTTAACGATTCTGGTGGACAGTTGACGACATCATCTTGATTAGTTGCCCAATCAACTGTATGTGAAATTTGTATGTTTTTAATTCACCGGCAATTTCATTTTGAATTTTGAAGTTTATTTCATCTACATCCGTAATTTTGGCAGCTGATATAGCACGTTCGCTCAGCCACAAATGATCTTTGTAATTTTGAGAGACTTTTGCTCGATTGTTGTTTCAGTAAACTGACAAAAATATAATGCAGCCAGTCGAATCATTTAACAGGGATTTTGCCATTACCAAAGTCAATGAGTTGCTTTGAAAATATTTTTCCAGATTGATCATTTTGCTATCGTACACGTATATATTCTTGTTTCAGTTTAGTATCTTTAAGTATTTCCACAAAATGGAGGACTTTGAATATGCATTGAGTTCATCCGCTGGTGTTGACCGAGGAATCACTGGTAATGTTTGACGGAAATCTCCTGCTAATAAAATCATCGCTCCACCAAATCGGTTTCGATTGTTTCGTAGATCTTTCATAGTTCTGTCTAATGCCTCCAAAGACTTTTTATGTGCTATCGTGCATCCATCCCACACTATCAACTTACATTGCTGCAAAACCTTTGCCATTGCTGTATTCTTGGAAATGTTGCAGGTCGAAGTTTTATTGCTTTGAAATTTTAGCACTGAATCGGCTGTTCGACCGCCTTTCAATAACGTGGCTGCAATTCCAGATGAAGATGTAACACCTGGAGCGTCCAAATAGTAAATTCCTCCAGTTCCATCATTTACAAATATTACAATCAATCAATCTGGTCAAGGTTGTATATAGTGGTTGAATAACTCGTTGTAGTACGTTCTGTGCAGTGAAATGGCACTCTTTGGCCAATTTCTAAGTTGACTGCTAAATGAACTACATTGGGGTACCTATCTTTCATGAATGGGAAGAGAAAAAATGCGGGAAATTGCTTCATTAATACTAACGTAACGGCCCATTTGGTATTGTTTAACTTCATCAACAGAAATCTCAGCACTAACTCCAATCACAGCCATATCACTTCCTTTTGTTACATATTTGCAAATGTATTTTATAGATTTTACGGAATGGCAAGATTCAACATTGATGTGCGTCTTGATAGTCTTTGATAGGATTGGTGAATAAGGAACAATGCAACGATTATCAATTTCGATATTTTGTTGATTTACTTTTACAACTGTTGATCTTCTTTTATCTGCAGTTGATCGGCGACGATAAAGCGGTTAGCCATTATTCCCGGTACCTAATTGTTTCTGCTACTAATTCCCGTGGATACCGTTTCGAATATTTACCATCTACCATACATGCTGAAACAAATTTTTATGTAAAAAGAAAAGTATTGTGTTAGTATTGTCCGCCAATTTTTTTTTTTTTTTTTTTAATATTATAAAAACCTTCCGTGGACTCCAAGGAACATACAAAAAAAATTTTAGCCGAATCGGTCGAGCCATTCTCGAGATTAGCGCTTAGCAACATCCATTTTTATATATATAGATAACATATTCATAATGATAACCCTTATTTCTTTGCCAAACATGTTCTCCGCCATTAACGAAAAATAGGCAATACATTATTATAAGTACCATTATTTCTTATGTGGCGATACTTAAAATTGGTTAAAGTTTACGTCCAAAAAATGTTTCTAATGGTGCTCCCTCACCGGGAGCATTCACGTGTATCTAATGTAACATTATATATTCGTCTTTGAGCATTACATTACAATAATACCTCGCTGACTGACGAGCATTCGCGTGTAATGTAACATTATAGATTCGACTTTGAGCATTACATTACATTGCTACCTCCCTGACTGACGAGCATTTGCGTGTAATGTAACATTACAGATTCGACTTTGAGCATTCCATAGCAAGATGTCAGACGAAGCGGTCGGAAGTGGAGCGCATTGATGTTACAAATTGTAACAAGATATTACACGTATTGTATCATTACAATGTGCGCATTGTAATGCTCGGTTCTCCTCCTTCACTGATGTATCCCCGTTTTGTATCATTACAAGGTGCGCATTTTAATGCTCGGTTCTCCTCCTTCACTGATGTAATGCTCAAAACTGTAACGTTACATTACACGCGAATGCTCCCGGTAAGGGAGCACCTTAAGCGTAATTATCATTAGCAATAAAACTGTTTGTAAATTTGTTTGTGACTTCTATCATAAATAATGTAAAAGATGATTATTATGCAAAAAAAGTAACATTAATCTTTGACCGTATGGCGTATTAAATGAAGAAATTTAATGCACTGTTATCTTGGAATTCAGAAAACAAGCACACCCGGCATAAAGATTATTTATCAATCCTCAATCGTCTAGGCTACACGTGCAATGATGATGAAAAAAATTCATAATGATTAATAATTGACAATCATGCTTGTACGTGTAACCTTCGCCATTATAAACTCGAACTGTAAATTAAGTTACTATAGTTCTGCACTTCTCTCAGAGATGCCGCCACAGGTGGGTGTCGATTAAAATGATGACGGTGTCGCAAACTGTATGGTTTCAACCCATCTCAAAAATGTCCAACGCGCCTAAAGAAGTTTTCACTTCAAAAACATTTAGTAAATAAGGTACGCGGTGACCCGGGTATATATACGGAATCAGCTAGTCTTATTTACAATCATTTGTACACCACAATCTGCTTTCTTCCAGACACTACTTTTTTCGTTTCATTTATTTAGGTCGTCTGGGCTAGGCGATAAGGTCGCCTATTGTTGTGTACATTAATCAACAATATGTGAGAAAAACAATGATAATCTAATTGTCGTTAATAGTGCGTGATTTCCAAATAGCTATGCTTTCTCAAGTGCTTAAAGTTATTTACACAATAATAAAACAGAAACAAGTTGAGTCACTATGTCTGTCAGTTTATCCGGGCTAATCTCTGGAACGGCTGAACCGATTTTAATGTGACTTTCAGTGGAAGATAGAGGAGGTTATAGGATAAGATATAGGCTTTTTTATCACGGAAATTCCAATAAATCAGGACTTACGCGGAAAAAAACTTACGCAGAAAAAAAACACGCGAACGAATTCGCTGGAACATTCAGTAAATATACACGAGTAATTTACAGTACTATATCTAATTTGTCAGTCACATTAAGGAGCACTTTACACAACGCTCTCAGCAATGTGTTTGTATGTTGTTAATGTTTTAATCACAACGAATTATCATGATGTCAGCTGAAAGAGACAAGTTAATAAGGCTTATTTAACTTGATGAATGCATACGAGTTTGTCACCCGAACATACATCCTGCATCTCATTTTGTCTTGTAAATTTAACATTAGATATCAAATAAATTAAGAATTTAATTAATGCACAGTAACAGTTGTTTCGAGTTTATTTAGCGTGGCATTTTGAATGTAATAAGCATTATTTTTAGGTGGAATTGTAACCGCACCACAGCATTAACACATTTATTATACATTTTAAAGTAATCCATTTTCATTATAATATTTTTATTAGGTAGGTATATAAAATTTGTTCAACAATGTCCAATGTCCAGTATTACCTACTATTCTATGTTGCCATGAATTCACGCTATGTTTATATTATAAAAATGTTTTCATTTACTCTTTCTGCTTAGTCTAAAACTTAACTGGTGGAGAATGCTTTTAGGATTATGTCCGCTTTTCCGCATATAATTAATTTTGGTAGCTATAATAAAGTTACTTACATAAATCTCTCCTTAGAACAGAATTTGTTGTATGGTGAATGGTGATTCTTTACTAAGGAGCGATTAAAGTAATCGTTAGTGACTCTGAGTGGTACAATGTTTTTACATTATGTTAAAAGAATGGAAAAGCCTTTATCTTTATCTAAAGCTATTTTAATATACATTATTAAGCATAACTCTTTAGTTTTCCTTCAGAAATATAAAAATAAGAAATTCTCTTTGTCGTAGTAAAAAGCAGTACGATAAAGTTTATTAAAGAACTATATTTTGAGAAGAAGAATTCAAAGTGTGGACTTTAAGTTAACTGCACTATTTTCCCGGTGGGCTAGTTTGAGTTCCTTAACTTATTCTTTTAAAAAATGATATACATAAAATGTCCCTTGAGCAAGCTGTCTTAGCTTCTTTACTATAAAATCAAAATTACAAGTTTGGAAAAAAATTAAACAGGATTCAATTTTTGAAATATTCCCAACTAAGCCAACATTGAAACTTTCCTGATTTAACTACTTAAGTAACGAGAAAATAGGTGCCGTCGGGTGTAAGAAGGGTTTAAAAAAAATTGATAATAATAATGATGACCTCCCAAGTAACATAATTTTCCTATAGTGCACAGTTTACAGGCTCACAGCACTAGTACCTCTCTCTTAGTGGTTCCAGGTTTTACTACCAAGCTTATAACAGGCTACGCGGAGTACGTTTGGGTTTATAGTACATCTGTTCTTATAAGTTGACTTATAGTCGTGTATAGAACGAAATTATAGGCGCAGTAAAAGCTAAGATGGCCTATAAAAGTGTTGCATAGGTGTAAATACACTTGAGAAAACTTGCTCCAGTAAGATACACTTATAATCGCCTACAAGAAGTAATTATAAATCCGCTATAAGTGTCATACGCCAGTAATAGTAATCTATCGAACTAAATGCACTTAGAACCATTTGCAATTGTTACTTGACCTTATAGGGGTGCATAAGTCTACTTTATGTGCCAATTATAAGTGAATTAGTTCTACAGTGGTTTCTTCTAAGAGTAAGTATACTTGGTATTATTGTAGACTCGGCCATTTTGATTTATGTAGTGGAACCCTAATTCGTCACAATATGGCGCGACCATGCTGTCAGGACTAATATTATTTTTAAACACAACTTAGTTAATATGCCGTGTTCAAAAGGCGAACAAAAATTGAGATGTAAAACACAATATACTTCACCGGAAATTCTTACGCGTTTGCCGTGCAAACATGTATGCACGCATTACTACGTGCGAAATATTTGTTAATACATTTTATACAAAATAGATGAACTTAAATTTTATTTTTTTATTTTTCTCCACAACTGCGCAACAACAATTCACAAATATTTGAAGTAGCTAGTAATAGAAGCGCGGAGTACGTTACACGCCTGCTTGGTTCTATGAGATGCTTATAGCTGGCTTCGCGGGAGCAGATAGTTCTGCGTAGTCCAACTATAAGTGTATTATTGGTCTAAGTGGTGCTCGCCAAGTCTTCTATGAGTGTTTTATTAGCAAAAGTACGCGTATAAAATGGGCCCTTTTCCGTGGTTATAAACTTTTACTAGCCTGTTATAGACCTGGCTCCGGAACCACTACCAGGCCACATTTTGTTACTTGGGCTGTGATGGTTACCATGCCGGATTGCCGCGCTTCCCAGGGAGGCGGAAATATGAATGATGAGTTTGAATTTCGTTGCTCGATCTGGGTGTGAGAGTCTTGTCTCTGTGTGTTGTCCATGGCACCCACGATACAGGGAATCCTAGCCCCACAAGCCTATGAGTGTGAAACGTTTTAAAAAAAAATCTTAAATTTAAATTTAGAAAACCCCTGATAGTTTTATTAACACTAAACATAGCTAATAATAGAGCTATATCACTTATAAACGGACGCTAGTACATTCATTACATAACCAATATCCAAAGTTTTTTAAGACAAAGATTTGGTGTTAATAATCTAAATAAAGACAACTGAGTGCTAAGGTCGGTCTCGTGGCAAATATAGAGTAGGATTAAGATATAATATACTCATATTCACGATATTAACAAATACGTACCTACGTGTAAATTCTATCCTACCTATGATGACATCATATTATTATTAACCTTTCACTGTGATACACAATGAGTTTTTAAAATGGATGATAGCAATTTATAACTTGAACCACAACCCCAAAGGAAATGTAATGTTCCCGCATTCCATTACCAGGAAAAATATGTTTTGTAACTACTCGCACTTGTTACTATCATTAAAATAAATTAAAATTATTGCTTTCATGTAACCATAAACCAATTTGGATTTTATATTTTTATGTAATGTTTTCTTGCGGTTGGAAACATGTTGGTGCATATTTATCGGTCTGTGTTTAACTACGGGTATTCAATATTTGTGGTCTTCCATAATTATCTACTGACTTAAATCGGTTCAATACAAATAAATTTCATTGTACACAAATACAGGAGTAAAACAATAAAATAAGTGTTAATTATCACGAACTAGAACTAATCTAAGGGGGCGTCCATAAATTACGTGAGATGTTTAAGGGGGGGAGGGTGTCGAGTCAAATCTCATCTAATCTTACGTTGGAGAGAGGGGGGGGTCTCGGCAAATATCACGCAATTTTTTTTTCTGATCGAAACAAAAAAATATATACTATTTTGGTCCATTTAATCCAGATTGTACATGCTTAAGATTTAATCTTTTAAGCGTAATCGTAATACGATTAAGATCATTCACTAAATAAAAGCACGAAGCATTTTTTTTTTCTTTTTACAATAACAATCCAACGCGTTTACGTAAGAAACCCACATTTTTAAAAATTTCACGTGAGATTGGGGGATGGGGGAGGGGGTTGAATAAAATCTCACGACATCTCACCAGGGGGGGAGGGAGGGGCAGAAAATTTAAAAAAACACCTCACGTAATTTATGGACGCCCCCTAACTACTTCTACTAATCTACTACTACTAATCTATCGGTCGGTAGGTAATAGCGATTTCTAGGTCAACCCTAGGTCCCTAGGGTAAAAGACACATGACTAAACATATAGTTTGTCGGGAAAATCCGAACACATGTAAATTGTTTATAAACTCTTAAAAATCAGATAGGGTAAAATTCTTATCTTTACTAGATTAAGGTAGGGCATAATGTGTTATCTGCAGTAGTTTATTATCTGTCATATTTTGCCCCAATTTACCCTACATCAAATTAATGGTGAACGCACATTTGTCTGCACCGTCCGCGCCGGACGTGCCGCATTTGTATGCATCGGCATATTCGCTCACCTAGTAATATCAATAAAACATCTACAAAAAATGCGAAATTGAGTTTACATCGTATACGTGTTTAAAAGTGCATAATCTAGATAGTGGTAAATATGTATTAATGTCTATACTAATAACTAAACCCACACAATCTGTAAAAAACGTAAAAAGAACCTGTAAATTAATTTTAAACATTTTTATAAAATTTTTGATCCTCGTTTCTGTAAAATGTGACAAACGTAGATGTGCCGTTGTATTACTGAGTGAGCGATATGTCATCCGCATCGGGCTCTCATATGTTTTCATACAAATACGATGCGTCCGGCGCGGACGGTGCCGACAAATATGCGTTCAGCATTAAAGAGTGATGTCCTATCCTATCAGATATTTAAATATTCATTAAAATTTGACATGTATTCATTTGTTTTATATGCAATAAAGTTCAAATGTACTAAACAATCTGGCCCGCGTGACTAAAATTATACCTTTTGGTACAAAGTGTCCGCAACCACATACCGCAAACACACGAGTAAGGTTATCATTACGGTGTAGTTGCGGTGCTTTTGAACAAACTGTAATTATTGAGTGAGTGTGATTTTGCGTAGTGAACTTACGCAATAGATAATTACTAGAGCGTCACTGGAATGAAACTGGAGTTTACGTATTTTAGCCAACTACACCATAGAAGGATTAACAGTCGGGATCCATTTAAATTTTACAGGGCTGCTTGGAAAAAAACAAACAAAGATTTGGTTGGTTGAAGAATAGGTCCCGACTGTTAATCCTTCTATGGTGTACTTGTTCAGTATTACTTTTAACTACTGGGCTTGTTTTGTTCTTTTTAGGTTTTTAGGCAGTCGGGTTTTTTGTTTTTTTATTTTATTTATTGGAACGAAGTTCCTTATCGTGCGTTGCGAAAGGGGGCTAGGCGGAAAATTTTGGGACGAAAAGTTGTAACGACACTTTTCGCAGTCGTAGTTTTTTTTTACATAGAAAGCAAGCCAGATATTTTCGTGTTTTGCAGTCAGTACTAGGATAGTAGCTATTATAGATTATAGCTAGCAATTGCTACTAGGTGAACAAAGCCGTGCCACGGGCCGCGTTGCGGCCGTGATAGCCTAGCGGTAGAACGTTGGTCTCCCGAACGAAGGGGCCCGAGTTCAAACCCTGGCACGCACCTCTAATTTTTCAAATATTATGTGCGTATTACAAGTTAATTATCACTTGCTTCGGTGAAGGAAAACATCGTGAGGAAACCTGCACACCGGAGAGTTCTCCATAAAGTTCTCGAAGGTGTGTGAAGTCTACCAATCCGCACTTGGCCAGCGTGGTAGACTATGGCCTAATACCCCTCACATTGTGTGAGGAGACCCCGAGCCCAGCAGTGGGACAATTATGGGTTGTTGCTTTGCTTTTGCTTTGCTTTGAACAAAGCCGATGAGAAATTTAATACCTTAGATTTGTTTTGGCACACTTGCTGCATGTTTTTGCTATCCTAGTACTGACTGCAAGGAACTTCATTCCATCCGGGTGTCCCTTGACACCTCTCAAGCTTTTTTCAATGACTTTTCAAAAGAATCTGAGACATGGAAAATAGTTTTTTCAAATTCTGAATAAAAGATAGTTAATGATCTAGTCTAGGTAAAGTCGCTTTCTTTCAGTTACAAAATCTAAAAAACTTCACTCAATAAAAAAAAAGTTTAAAACGGGGTAGGTATCTGTTAATATTCTGTTCAATAGGTATTATGAATAAACTACTAACATTTTCCATTTTATTTTTAACCGACTTGAAAAAGTCTTCAATTCGACTGTATTTATTTTTATGTTTGTTACCTCAGAACTTCGACTGGGTGAACTGATTTTGATGATGCTTTTTTAATCGCAAGCTAGTGCTTGTCATGTGGTCCAATGTAGAGCGAGATCTGACGAGTAGTTTTTGAGTTATTTCTTTTTTTGAGTTATTTTGAAATCGGTTATTTTTTGTGAAGAATTATTGTACTCAATTAAAGACACTAAACCCTTGTATGCATTAAGTACATATATTTTATCCTGATTTTATATCCCCCTGGGTTAAATAGTTTATTATGTTTGTGATTTCGTTTCGTGAAACCACTCTTCGCGGACGAAGCCACGGCCGGAAACTAATAATAATATAAAGACGTGTATCTAAATGCATTTCCCTCGTTTCCACTTAAGAGTACAATAAAAATTACAAAATGTACATTTGCTAGGCCCCCAGCCACTCTGAATCCAGCGATTTACATAATTATCCCAACTCGCTAGTTGACATCCGAATGATGGATGATTATTCAGATCTGGTACATTACATAACTTATGTATCTACTAGCTATTTTAAGGCGTTACGGTAGAATGCCACAGATGTCCCATAATATCACATGTTTCGTTTCTATCGTTTCCTATAAACAGTAGAAACTACTGTTTGTAATTTTACAACCTTTGCCAAAAGATTTTTTCACTATCAGGGTCCTATTTTGTACAATAAACCTAACAAAATATTGGACATAGTGAAATGTCGCAGATGTAAACTAAAAAGAACTGACCACTACGTCGCTTTTCACTTTAAACTACAGTTAAACAGAAACAATTCTCAATAATTAATTTATAATACTAATTATTATTTATTTAAGTTACGTTAAATTATAACGAATTTGAAATTATTTTCTGCTTTCTTTAGTACATTTCTATTAAAGAAAGTAGAAAATAATTTCAAATTAGTGCAAATAATTAGGGCATCCATTGTAGTATTACGAGTAGGTACCATCTCACTTCTTCTTTCCATGAATAACATACGAGCGAGCAGTACCAATAACCAAACACTTTCAAATAGAAACAGCCTGTCTAGTACATACATGGTTTAGTAAGTAGTATAACTACATAGTCAATCGATAACAAGTGAATAGAAAAAGTAAATATACGGTTTTATAGTGTCATTAAAGATAGGTACAAGAGAAAAAAAATTGGGACCTCATCTGAAGCCAATACTGTGTTTAGTACCTATCAAGTCATGCTTATCACAGAAACGCATTGTCATCAGAAACAACTCCTTAGGATAAATGGAAGTAGGTCTTAGAATTAGACTTGCAAGATTTGACCCAAACAAACAGGGCAAGCTAAATAAAACCGTTTAAAAATAGCATGCTGGTACAATATATCTCACAAAGGTAACCAGGCCGCTATTAGTCATGTGTCGATATTTGCGTGACATCTCTAACAATCGGATTTTATTCACGTACGCAGTTTTATTAGATTTATAGTGTTGCGTTGAATTTGGATGTATTTGGAATAACAGAAAGGTGCGTGGGTGGATAAAAAATAGAATATTTGAGAAGCTTTTTGAAAAAAACTATACACCGTGTTTTTGGTGTCCACCAATAGATGCATTCTGCCAATTCGCGCTGGAGCAGCGTGGTGAAATATAGGATGGTCCTCTTCCGTTAAGGAGACTCTCCTTAACGGACTCTCCTTAGGAGAGACATGAGCTCTGAAGTCAGTTTATCTCAGCCAGCTTGGATGGCAGTCACGTGACTCGTCAATTCATTCGTTCATACGGTAAATAGCAAACCCTTATTACAATTTTATGTAGCAGGTAACATCTAATTTTCCAGTTCGTTGAAAACTAAACGTGTTAGAATCGACCGTCGTAGTGTGTGAATTCCGTTTGACCGTACAAGGAATTTATAATTGTGCCATGATGATTTTCGTGTGGTAACAGGGATTTCAATATTAGTAGTTAATTTGTTTGGTCAACGTAGTTCTTTAGGGCACTCACACAGTTTGTTTATTTTGACGGTAAACATTGGAGAGTAAATATTTAAATGGATAAGTTAATAAAATTAGTGAGCAGAGAAATAAATGAAACTGGCAGTTCCGCTTCCGTGTGGGCAGTTAAAAAATCAAAACTAGTCGGTAAGTCCCCTCCCACAACGGAAACATACACTACAATAATTAAAAGTATATATCAACATACGTACCAGCACCAACACGTACGTTCTACAATATTCTACAATAACACATCAATGTAGTGTATTCGAAATGTAGCAATGAAGGGACCCATAAATTTCCAAAAGAAGAAAATGTGCGAAAACTATGGGAAGTGCCAACACGTTGCAAAGACTTTCGAGCGAAGAAATACTCAAAAATGTGTTCAGCACATTTTCAACCCGAAGATTTCATAAAAACCGAAAAGTTTTCAGATAAGATAGTTGCAATTAAAGAATAATCTTCACTGTTATCACGTAAGACAACCAAATATGTTTTTACTAGCTTTTGCCCGCGGCTTCGCCTACGATAGAGTACCGTGGTTTCGAAACGAAATTTTACACATAGAACACATAAAATTAATTGAACTGAATCTAAATATGAATTATTTAAAATTTGTAATATTTTCTTATACCTATACTACTTAGGTGCGTCCGCAACTTCGTTTTCGTGATAGGTTTTTTCGCATTAAAATCGGTTCAGCCGTTCCACAGATTAGCCTGGACAAACAGAAAGACCATGTCATGTAGAAGTTGAAAACACGAACATGAATGGATAAGCAATAAAAAAATCTGTCACAAATCAAAATCGATTCGAATAACCAGGAAAAACGTGTGATTTACAGAAAAACAAGGACTAGATTCAAAGCTACAATCAATTAGCTGTTGCAATTTTTAATTAATATTAAGAAGAACGGAAGACCTACAAAGGAGAAAGAACAAAATGGATCGATTTCAAATAGTTTCCTAGAAATAGGGAACATTACGCAAAGTTCATCGTAGATGATGCCACCAGCTCATGCAGTAAACAAACCGGCATCATGGTGCATTCATGTTTGGCTTCAACCCATTAATGGCCCACTACTGGGCACAGGTCTCTCATCTTAAGGAGGCCTAGAGCATACTCCACCACGCTGCTCCAGTGCGGATTGGTGGAGGGGTTAGTGGTTATTCCATATTCATTACGTTGTTAAACTTAGTTGTCATATTGTAAATAATAGCTAGGTACTCATATCTGTGACATACCAATAGTACTAACCTTTGTATACCAACAAGTTAATGAAAAAATAAACAACTCATGGTCATTTCATCGTCTAATTTATGTGCGAGAAGTAAGTAACACCTTTACGTGCTCATAAGCGAAGTAATGACGCTGTTAACGGCATAATATAATTATTATTAGCGTATACGAAATAATTTAGTGTTATATATTAAGTCAGTGTTAAACTTATAGTACTTATTTTGTATACGGCAAAGGATTATTCAAGGATTAGGTCAGCTAACTTTCAAAAGGATACGGTATACAATGTATCATAATTTTATTATTAAAATCAATTAATAAATTATTTAAACAATTGAATATTAAGTCACCCATCGCTACAACCATTCCTATAAAGTCATGGAACAAGAGGTTTAAAAAGATCAAAAATGTTATGGGAGATTTTATAGTAATAATAAAATTTGGCGACTATGTTATTTAGCCGCCATGCGTTTCATTCGTGATGTTAAATGTGAAACACTGCTCAATTAACCACTTAAGCACAATACTAAAAAGGTTTTAAATACCACCCCGTATAATATTCCTGTATTAAAGTTGTGTAACAGTTGATGCGTCAACAATCCCTTTGAGCAATTAAGCCTGTATTTATTTGTGGTATTGTTTATTGGGAAAGTTTCGAAATTTAACAAACGATGTTTCGAATGAAGATACCTGAAATATCCATACAGCTATGGAGAAACACACAGTCATACTTCGCCTACAATTTTGAAAGAAAGAAAATCATTTATTCCTCCATTTTACAATATACTGCAACAGTTTTATAATTATATATAAATACAGATAATAAGAAGCTAGGGCCATCTATCCAATACTTTCATACCCTCTCCATGTTGCAAGTCGCCTAAGAAGTATAACTTCAAAAATATGCACAGTTATGTTACTTTAGGATACAATAATGGAGGATATGTTACTTTAGATTATAAAAATTTTATAGGAATTTTATAGGATTATAGCGTTTACTCTATTTCATTGATTTTCTACATAATTAAATTTAAAAAGTACCCATTTTTAATATTTAAACATCTTCCCACTCACCCGGACCTCTGACTTCACTTATCATGTAGGCCATACCAAAACACGAAACAATTGATTCTTACTCGTTTTTTATTTTTATCAATTTTTTTCAGGAATTTATAACAATATTTACTTACTATAATCTGTTCAGGACTTCCGGAATAAATCAATTCTCTATATCTTTCGGTCTGCATATTATATGTATAGTCTCAATAATCAATCTTAAAAAGTTATTCGAAGTGATTGTACAAAATTAGAAATAAAAAAGACTTGAACGGCCAGCATACCTTATTGAACTCAATAAACAGTATAATCTGGTTTTATTAACATTTTGCTCCATTAAGGTCTTTTATATTCCAAATGTGAATACCAAAAGTTATTGAAATAAGTAATTCCCGGAGGAATAATAATTTCCTGTTAAAAAGACTATAAGCCGTTTCGCTACGGACGATCCACGGAAAGTCCATTGACCTGTAATGGTCAATTCCCGTAAGCCATCAACGCCCTCTTTTGCTTATTATAAAATCATGAAATACGAAAACACATTAACATCATAACTTTTCCAATTGAACTTGCATTAAACCCCTAAGGGTCACCTCATCATGTTACATGTTTATAATTTGGATGTTTACGCTCATTCAGTTATAGAAATATTTATAATTATGGCTATAATTATCTACCCATGAACGAGCCACCAGTTTTGCTGAGTCTAAAACTAGGCACAATCAGTCTAGTCTTATTTCTTGTGTTAATATTGTGAATAACTCTTTTTAAGAAAAGTATCGGAGAAGTTTTTAACATACATAAGTACATAATATTTTCCAAAATATATTGTGAAGAGGATGTTTCTTTACTTATATACTTAAATATTATTAGTGATTGCAATAATTGTATGTGATTATCATCACGAAATTATTAATGAACACCTTGAATTATTACCAACACAACTTTCTTCTTTGAATATCTATATTCTACATAGTACAAAATATGAGGACGAGATTACAGAACATAATTAAATAGATCGGACTAACTTACCAAGTCCTCAATCCTCAATTATGTAAAGTAATTACGTCCTCATTCTAGCCCCAACCCTTCCCAGTACTCTTTAAAGGGTTTACATACTGCTAGTATCCTTTAAAGAATCATTTATATTCCGTAAGTAACATTCATGATGATATGTATTGTTTACTCTACACCCCTTCTCCAAAAGTTGTGTTGTAGAGCTTTGAAACAATGACATTGCCAGTGGTGGACGGATGGAGCTAGGGGTGAACCACAGAGTATGAAGAACGCACTTATCTTTAAACATTGTGACGGCAAGTACCAAGTATTTTAACATCCTTATTGATTTTGATTCCTCATTTTAACACTTTACAAGTAATGTGAAAAATTATGAGCAAAATGGGGCTCAGAATATAATAGTTCAACTATACTAAACGCAAAGACTCGTGGCAAGCGAAGTAATAAAACGTGCAAGAGACGGCGCACATCATTTTCTCTATCGCACTTACACTGTTTATGAAAATTAAGTGTTTCGCATCTCTGTTGTACTGTATAAACCCCTACATACTCACCTACTATAGTATCATGTAGTAACAACCTATAGAATAAGCAGTCAATCATTCTAATGCCATCAAAAACATAACTTGTAAAAAAACCCAAGTCTCGCAACTCAGTTCTTCTACCGTAAAAACTTGTGAGATCCATGTAATACCAAGTCGGTTAATTTATTCAGTTCCTACTTAAGGTTCCTTCTGTCTTAAGTTATTACGTAATTAGCTAACCTAACAAGTAACAACATCTTATAGTGACCATATCAATATTGAAAATCTTTTATGTTTTAAATAAATAGATCGACTTGACCATCGCATGAAAACACAATGTATCTCACAAGTAATATCTACCTACATATTATATTTGTTTAGTGCGATTGCCAAGTCAATCTATTTATTTAAAACATAAAAGATTTTCAATATTGATATGGTCACTATAAGATGTTGTTACTTGTTGGGTTAGCTAATTTCGTAATAACTTAAGACAGAAGGAACCTTAAGTAGGAACTGAATAAATTAACCGACTTGGTATTACATGGATCTCACAAGTTTTTACGGTAGAAGAACTGAGTTGCGAGACTTGGTTTTTTTTACAAGTTATGTTTTTGATGGCATCTCATTTCTTTTTGTAGATAGTCCTACTTTTTTTCCTTTTACAAGTTATCTTTGAACATAATTATATCTAGGTACCTATCTACACCTATTATTCCATTATATCTAGGTACCTATCTACACATATTATATACATGTACACTGATTCATTCACTGCAAATGTAACTTTGTTATACAGGTACAGTGATTCATTAACTGCAAATGTAACTTTGTAATCCTATACCTTTATATAGGATTACAAAGTTATTTATGCAGTTGATATATCTAGAAAACTGGAGCGAAATTGCAAAATATTTTAGTTTTTCCTTGATCTATACACTAAACACTAATTGTGTTCCAAATTTGAAGCTTCTATGTCTGCTAGAAGTGCCTTAGAGTTTTGATGATCGGTCAGTCAGTGAGTGACGAAATTAAGCAACTTTGACTAGTTATAATTCTAAAACTACTGAATCAAATTGAATGAAATTTGAAATATAGCGTGTTTATACCATGACTGCTTGGTAGCTGACTGAATTCAGACTTCTAGCTTTATCCACAAGGAAGTTACAGGGGGTCGAAAATGGCCTGAATTGCTTCGAGAAAAGGATGGTACGGCCGTGCCGCTTTTTTGCTCGACTTGGCGGGGGCACTGCCGTGCCCCCAGATAAATCAGTAATTACTCAGCATTCCGTGGTTTCACTTGTCTCGTTGTGATCCAACCAGGGGGCTTACCATGAACTCTTAAAACAGGTCAATATTAGCCGATAATTGGCCTGTCCTGCTATATCCTACCATGATCTGGCTAAAACACAGGGCAGCCAGCGACCACGTCACCGTATCAGGACAGCGGTCACGTGACTTCAAAAATGATCTTCTGCCCTGCAATTCGTGTACCATGACGCGATTGTTGACGTATTGACATCAGAAAGTGGCATATGTTAATGTCAAAATATTACAGCTCACCGAAAGTAACATTTATTGTCCTGTTTCGGCTATTTCGTTAATGATGATGAAACACGACGGGATGCAGCCATGGCGAATTTCAAATACACCATCATCACAAAATAAATACATTTCATTTGTTTGGAAAATTTTAAAAACATTCATTGTACTTACGCTTTTTAAATTATCGCTCTTAACCCTGGTCACACACATGCGCGCAAATGTTTGACATTTTTACGAATGTTTGCACATATGTGAAGGGTGGTCAGGCAAATGGGTTCGCATATGAGTATACAATACAAGCCCATTTCCACTTCCTCCTACACTTTGTTCACGAATGTTCAATCTTGCTGAACTTGTTATTATGTTGTTGTCATTAAAATCCATTTTCAATACAGAAAATAAATGTTAGTACGATTAGACGCCACGAACCACGAAAAATTAAGAGATACATCACCTTTTTAGTCGTGTGCGCAACTGGTCGCACGAATGTGTGGGAGACTACACGAAGGTTCGAGGTTCGCGCGCTGTCATGTGCGACAAAAAACCGACACAGCTTGGAAAACCCCGAATGCCTCGAAAACTTCGCATAATCATTCTCGATGTCGTCCCACACTTGTGGGTTCGCGTATTCGCGCGAATGTGAGTGACCGGCATTATAAATCACACATTTTAATAGACATTTAGACATGTCACTGTGTCAAGTGTCAAGTGGTGTAAGATTACGTTCAAAAATGTAAGCATCACTCAGCGATATTTTTTTGGTAATTTTAGAGAACGAAAGGTTAATAAATCACAACACTTAAGTATACACTTATATTTATAACAAATCTCAAAATCTTCAATTGAGATTGTTATTTTAAACTTTTAAAAACATCAATATTACGCATTCATTTGAAAACCGGTAAACCGATAAAACGCTCTATTTCAGAACATAATTAGTACAAATCAAGTACCTTGCATGTCATAGACTAAAGATGCAGGACAGAAGTAGAGGCATTGCAGGTCATCGGTAAACGTTCATGGTACAAAATACACTTCTGTCAGGTTTTAGCTACAAGCTGACCTGTCCTGAACATGACACATTTTATTAGAGTTCATGGTAAGGCACCAGTACACTGTGCCTGTGCGCCGTCTCTTTTGCACGTTTTATTACTCCGCCTGCCACGAGTCTTTGCGTTTAGTATTATAAAATAAATGTGAAAATTTGTGAGGATATACGAATGTTTGTTATTCTTTCACGCAAAAACTGCTAAACGGATATTCACGAAATTTAGTACACAGATAGACCAATATCTGGAATAAGATATAATTTGTTCTCAGCAATAAAATTGGGAGTCCTGTCGAAAAACGTCATTTTAACTTTATAATAGTGATTGCTAGTTGATTAACATTGCTTTAAATATTTGACGACCCTGTAGCCTATTTGTTAGCGACCCTGCCTGCGACGCGAGGGGTCCCACGTTCGATTCCCAGCTGGGGCAGATATTTGTGTGACAGATAAATATTTGTACTCGGGTCATGGGTGTGATTGTGATGTGTTATATATGTCGTCCATGCCACCCGCGACACATGTAATAACCTACTGCGGGGGTATGAGTGTGTCAGCGTTTATTTATAAAAAAAAAACTTATTTTGTGGTCGGTCATAAGTTATAATTAGGTACATACAATGTAAATGTTGAGTTTGTATTTCCTGCTACAACTACAGCTTATTTCGTAGGCGGTTTTATTGACTTGACCGAATGTGACCATAGAATTACATTTTAAACCAGGGTGTTACGAGAGGTATTCCGCCGGCTTAGGAAGGTCACTATCTCAGCTACCTACGTACTTTGTGCACGATCGAAGCGTAAATCACTTCAGCGTGTGTAGGGAAAGTTCACATATTTTGAGGTCATAGTGCAAAATTCAGGTATGCACGTCGCTTTACAGATTGTAAGTCATGTACTTTTCAATTATCTGCAAGGGCTAATTATAGTATTGTATTATAATATATAGACCGTAATAATAATTAAAAACAGACGGAAAGATTATTGAATAGAGGCAGAGATTTTGGCATCAAAATTAAATATAGGTTTCATGAGCTGCTTAGAATATTTATGAAAAATTCGGTTTTCTCAATAATAATTTATCAGTAACACGAAAACATCAAGGACGAGTTTCTGATCAAAAGAAAACGAGGACACCCTTTGTAGGAGATCCGACGTGTATTAATAATTATATTGTTTCTCTGGCTCGACAATGCCCACGTATTTTATTATAGCATACGCACTGTTGTACGTATCCGACATTCGGCTTCCGCCATGTCAGTGACCACAGAGTAAGTAACCACTTCGTAAGTGACAGTAATGTTTGCCATCTAAAGGTGGACACTCACGGTCATTCCATCGCGTCAAATGGCGTGATAGACAGCCAAAATTTGATCGTGAATGTGAAAAACTGATGGCGTGATATAAAACTCTGGATTTCCAATCGCGCCATGGCGACACGCCGCAACATCGCGCCGACTGATCGTGAATGCGCAAACCCACATCCATTTTTTGTTCATTTCGCGCCAGGGTTGGATTTAGGTACATTGAAAAATATAGTACAAAACAATGAAAAGTATAGTATTTATAAAAAAAAATTATAGTATACTCAGTGTTGCAAGCACAAAATCGGTACATCAACTGCTTTTGCACAATTTTGTTGAAATGGAAAAAATACTTTTACTTTCAAGTCAAGTAGTAGGAAGAACTTCGTAAATAAACGTATTATTACACACAAATTCGCAAGCGATTGTTATCGCTTTGATTGAATTTCGTATGGAATGGAAGGAATCATAAGGAACGAGATTAGTTACTGTTACTGGAAAGGAACAAAAGACACCACCTTGGACCACATCTACACTTACCATCAGGTGGGATTGTGGTCAAGCATTAACTTATACGTGTTAAAAAAAAAGAAGCCTACTGCTGAGGACATTGAAACAGGAAACGCAAGATCAGAATTTGGTCGGATACACGCACTGTCGAAATATTCATAATATGTCTTAAAACTAAACATTCGGGACCAAATAAAATTATAGTATTTTAGCGTACTATACTTAGATGTGGATAGTACATAGTACAAAGGGTGAAATTATAGTGTAAATACTATAATTATTATAGTAGAAAATCCAACCCTGTTTCGCGCCGAGACGTCGAACGAAGGAGACACTTCCAAATGTCATTGTATAATTTTTTGTAACAAAATGGCTTCCGAACGCAACGTCATGTCAACGTCTTTCGATGAGGTCAAACGCGCAAATGAAAGAGAATTGGAATGATCGTGAGTGTGCATCATGTTTGGCATCCATCCAATTTGACATATGTCGTTTGGCGTAGCTCCAAAAATGACGCGATGGAATGACCGTGAGTGACCACCATAATACAGGGACACATGCGACAGTGTATGTACTCGTATGCTATCGCACAAACACTGTACCCTTGTTATTAGCTGTTCGACACTTTTTTTATGCTTTTAGCAGGCAAACGCGCAGACGGGTCGCCTGATGGTAAATGATCACCGCCGCCCATGGACATTAGCAAATATAGACCCGCTTCTTGAAGAACCCCATGTCATAGCTTAGAGGGAACACCGATGCAGGAAGTTTGTTCCACAGTTTACACGTACGCGGTAGAAAATTACGTGAGAACCGAACTGTGGACGAATGCCAGTTATCCAGGTGATGCTGGTGGAACCTGGTACCCCGTGATGTGCGGCAACTGCAAGCAAGACGCCTTTTATTCTTTCATCTGAGGCAAGACGCCTCAAAAACAATTCACGATTCATAGTAAAGCAAGTACTATTATTTATTCTGTGGTAGAAGGAAGCTACGAGGGTGCTACGAGTAAAAGCATAGACCAATACAATATGTTTCTCTTGAATAACTCATTTGCACTTAAATTAACGAGTATTGGACTAAGACTTAGTTACTGCAGCGCAATCAGAACAGATACATCAGATGAAGTGGACTATTAATTTGTACACGTTTACCTGTGAAATTGGAAGCTATTCGTAGCAAACGATTTTGTATTTCCATTGTAAATTGTTCAAGTCAGCCGTGTGTAGAAACAATAAAGTGGATTGTTATCTTCTGTCTAGTTTATTACATCTGCTATATACCTACTAATATTATGTCTATTATTGTTGATGATTTGTTTGTTCTAACCGTGTATTTTGTCTAGACACCGAACCGACAGATATAAAAGTCATCATTCATAAAATGTATTATTTTACTGAAACAATGACTCGTTGTTGTTGATAATGATATGCGCCATAGGAAGTTAACAAAATCCTAATTGAAAAGGCGATTCTTGAATTGCTTTTGGATAAAAAACACGTGAAAAAAATGCTTTTCTTTGTTATAAAATTAAAATCCTGCCAACGTCAAATTAGTCATTAGTTTCTTATTTTATTCCTTTGTTATTTTAAAATACGAAAACGTGAAAAAGTAAATTATATAAAGACGGACTTATTTTTAAACTTTATACTTAAACCATATGTACATAATATGTATACGTATACGTATACCATGCCAATGAGTGCCAAAGGTCAGTCGCAATGTTTGATCATCCCATTCGCTAGTAGTCCAATCATTACGTCGGTAAAAATGGCTTAGAAAATTCGATCATTAATATTAGTGATCGCGTCGATCGTCGACATCAGCAATGCGTTGCCGACCAAGATGAAATGGGAGATACGCATTATTTACTAGGTAGGCTTAAGTATAACAGTGCATAAATTTATATTTTATGTTATGTGTGTTATTTTTATGTTCATACATACATTGTTAGGGGTTATCGGTTATCAAATGTACTAGAGTGCCGTAATAAGCAACAGAAGCCGGCCCGCGAGCATTAATTAATTAAACATTATTTTACTATAAAAAGTCAGTGCTTGCAACCAGGATAAAATGAGCCAACAAAATTAAATTCAAGTGGCTGTTCCTTTATGAAGTATTCCATAGTTAATCAAAATTCAAAGGCATGTTAAACTTTGCTGTAGGTACAATTTACATCGTTTTGTCCAATGTAGATTCTTCGTCGCCGCAGGCTACCATTCGTAACAGATATATAATATTCTCTAGATAGATATTAATCTCTAAAGTGGGGCATTCACTAGCCGTGTTGCATAATATTATCTAGATAGATATTAATCTCTAAAGTGGGGCATTCACTAGCCGTGTTGCATAATAACCCGCCCTGACTTTGCTTCATAAATGCGTATGCCTTAATTGCCTTAGTACCCGCAACCAAATCAATTGCTACTCATTTCTGTCAGGCGTAAGAGCAATTTTAATTTAATATAAACATAATTCATCAAAAGGTCAGAAAAAGTCAAAATAATTTAATTGCAATTATTAATTAGAACATTTTCTCAATAAGCACATAGGTCCATAACTATTTGATTCTACAACAGTTTTGAAAAAGATATTTTTCCTATAGGAGTTAGAAACGGTACGAGAAGCCACTTAGCACATTTTCAAATAAATTTATAGTTACAGCTGATATGGAATAAACTTCTAATCTACGCGAATCTATGTAAAGATTAGACTGGATAATCGAAAATATTCGCAACGGACTATCTGCCCGATATTCCGTAGTGACTTCCCTGCTCAAACTTATATCTTGAGATTAGTTGGTAACTTGATTTACGATGATTTCAGGACTGGATTCCTCGTAAATTTAATATTATACGATTAATTCAAACGAGCGTAACTATTTCTGCAAATCGATTTAGACGCTGCGATGTCCATATGCTGAAATGTCTGACGGTGACTTCCGAATAATTATCAAGTTATTAAAGAATTAACCAGCCATTGCTTAGCTTCGGGAAATTTGTTTCATAGATTTTTTTACTTTTAACATATTGCTATGCGAAGAAGAAAGTAAGACATAGACATAGATATTTATCGTCTATTTTATAGCGCGAATTATCATAAAAATATTTTCCTGTAGGAACTGAAGTGTAACTAGAGTTGAGAAAAATGAGCTCCGAGCCCCGGACTCGAGCTCCGAGTCGGAGCTACTGAGCCTTCAAAGCTCGAGGCCTAAGGGCTCGCGAGCCTTAGAAGACTCGAGCCTTTAGGGTTCGAGCCTTAAGGGCTCAAGAGCCTTCAATTGAAGACTCGAGTCGAAGCTCGGCAATCAACCGATACGCCTATCTTTTTTTTTAGACAAACAGATAAAATTTGAAAAAAGAAATTGCAAACAGATAAAATTTCTAAAAATAAATTGAATGGGATCTATAAACTTTTACTAAAAGGTTTTTTGAAGTGAAAACTTCTTTAGTACGGGGGTGACTTGAAATTTTATGATATGAAACTGTCCAGTGGAGACTAGAAATGAGTGGAGACTGACTTGAAATTTTTTTGAAAAATGAGAGATGATTTGAGAGATGATTTGAGAGATGAGTTGAGAGGTGAGTTGAGAGGTGAGTAGAGAGGTGAGTTGAGAGGTGAGTTGAGAGGTGAGTTGAGAGATGAGTTGAGAGGTGAGTTGAGAGGTGAGTTGAGAGGTGAGTTGAGAGGTGAGTTGAGAGGTGAGTTGAGAGGTGAGTTGAGAGGTGAGTTGAGAGGTGAGTTGAGAGGTGAGTTGAGAGGTGAGTTGAGAGATGAGTTGAGAGGTGAGTTGAGAGATGAGTTGAGAGGTGAGTTGAGAGGTGAGTTGAGAGGTGAGTTGAGAGGTGAGTTGAGAGGTGAGTTGAGAGGTGAGTTGAGAGGTGAGTTGAGAGATGAGTTGAGGGATGAGAGATCATTACTAAAACCTACAATTATCATCTTCCCGAAATTTTACATTCGTCTCATTATATCTTGAAAACAAAATTTTTGAAGGTTTCACTTCTACTACTTGTGAATTGCACACATTTTAATTTTTCTTAAATATCTTCGACGCACGGCCATCGCTCAGTTACAGTTTTATTATAATATACATAAAACCTCAATATTCATAAAAATATTATAATAAAAGTCTATATTAAAGAAACAAAATATAAATCAAAATCATCATTGAATTTTGTTCCCAAAATCTACATATCTTGTGACGTGACGTCATACACCAATAAATCGTATTCGCGCCACTGTGATTCGCGCGGTATTTTGAACTTGCTTTTGAATTTGGAATAATGACGACGCCGCCGCCACGATGCGCTTCGAATGGCGGTCAAAGTTTGATTTATGAGTATTATTTATTTATGTCATTTTTTATTAATTTGTTATCTATAGTATGTTGAGTTATTTTGAAGTTGGTTATTTATCTTGTTAAAATCCAGATTATACTAACTATATATTAATAAGTTTGACGACCCGTATTATTTAATGGTTATATGCTGGTCCACCGTACCAAGGGTCCTGGGTTCGATTCCCAGCGACATTTGAATACATTTTGAATAATAAGTTTAACTGTTCTTTTAGTCTGAGTGTGTGTTCATGTCTTTGTGTGTTATCTATGATACTTACGACACAGTGAATCCTAGCGTTGGCTAATAGTGTGTAACATTATAAATGATGATGATGGAAGATGATGATGATAATGACGAATGATGATTATGAATGGTGGTGATGATGATGATGGATGATGATGGTGATGATGATGATGGATGATGATGGTGATGATGATGATGACGGAGGATGATGATGAATGATGATGATAAAATAAACTATGATGATGAATGATGATGATGAATGATGAAGACGAATGATTATGATGGTGATGATGAATGATGATGATAATGATGACTGTTGACGGTGATGATGATGAATGGTGATGGTGATGAGTGGTGATGATGATTATTAATTGTGATGATGAAGATGACTGATGATGACAACGATGAATGACAATGATGATGATGTTTCACATAAGAATAGGATGTACCAAGATTATTATTATCATTAGATGGCGTTGTTACTGATCAGCCATCCAACGCCATCTAGATTCTGTGTTACGAATTACAAACACATCGCATAACTAACGGAGAAAGTTTTATTTTACTCCCCATAAAATTTCATACCGCGGGCTTAAATGTGAAAATCAGTTAACTCAAAAATTCGCAGCGCGACCTAATTCAAATTTTGAGGTTAAGGGTTTTTTAGGGTTCCGTAGTCAAACACAGTACGTTTTAATTAGGGAACCCTGAAATTACAGTAAATATTACAAAATGAGCCCTGAAGACAAAGCTCGAGCTTCGACTCGAGCCCTGGACCAGAGCTCGAACCCCCGCCTCGAGCCTTCATGTAGGACTCGAGGCGAAGGCTCGAGCCTTATTAGAGAGCTCGAGCCTTCAATGAGCTCTAGACTCGGAAGGCTCGAGCCTTTTAACAACACTAAGTGTAACACTAGGACATCTAAAATTCAAAGCGAATGTTGTCAAGTTCTAGAAAGAAATAATGTTCATTTCGTTATTCATAGAGATTCATACTTACTTTTTTCTTGCCTTGCAATAAAACATTTCCTTCTTTATTTTGCCTGTACATTTAGTATCATTTATCCGGGACAGGTATGTAATAAAATAATAAAATGGACTGAAATGACGATGCAACATTGATACATTTATTAATATTTTATTTTAATCGTAACTTTGACAGTGATAACAACAAACTAAGTTTTAGATTTTTCAAACATACATTCAGATTTCTTTGATTATTCTAACATTTATTAATGCTCTATTTTATTACAGGTATGTATGTAGAGACAGAGATTTCTACAGTTACTATTTATTTAAATTGACACCTTGACGTACACTGAACAGCCCAGCCTATATACGTATTAGAGAGTAAATTAAAATTTATTTTAATAATAATAAGATAAGAATCAGAGTAGCCTTTCCCCTAAAACAAAACATAACATTTTAAAAATCTTAAAAAGCACTGAAATTTTCGATAACGATCTATACTAAGAATTAAATAAGTCTTGTATCTCATCTTTGAAAGTAATTACTCCGAGAGCAACCAACATAAACGCTCAAAGTATAAAAAAATGAATAAAAAATATAAATAAGTACCTAATCTACGTTTAAGTTACAAAGATTACTTTCTATGGACAATTCTTATGCCATCGTAATAAATAAATTATTTACAACGCTTCCAAGGTATGACGTCAAACATTTCTCAAATATAAATAAAACGTCTAGTGAAACTGAAGTTGAAGAACCATATATTTCTTTGTCAATGGAAGATAATATAATTTGATATCACAGTACCATAAATTTATAACGATGGTTACAAACTCATAAAGTGCCTATACAAAAATATCCATACAGTAACCGATTTGAGACGTTTTCGAGTATTTAACTATTTAAGAGTAGATTTAAACCACGTTTCTGAGCAGTTCGTCTGATGATAGAAGCCCGTCCTGAAACAACAGATATAATTTTAAAAGCTTTGCTTCATTTATTAAAAATAACAATTATGTTTTTCTCGACACAGAATAACATTTTCCCTTGTAACTCAGTTGTCCTTTTAAAAGGACTAAAACGCGCATAAAAATATAAAAGATTTTTGGTCTTTATACAACAAAACTAGGTTTAAGAAGATTAGCTTAGTAACATAAAAATAGACATTCAAAAATTTTTAGCCTTGAAAAATAATAGAGTAGGTATGTACGTAGTTGAAAAACTGAAACATTTTTACATTCATATTTTATATCTGAAACACACATAGTCCGATGGCTTGTGACAATCTTAAGGGATCGACCTATGTATGTCCTGTAAGCACTAAGGCAAGGTCAGCTAGTGGCATTTCATTCATCCTTGCTTCAAAGGACTCGTTGAATTGGTTCCCGTAGCCAGAAGTTAGAAGTTGAAGCCAATATATCAACAATTAGTGATTCCCGCTCTGCGGTCGAGATTCAACCATAATTCATAATTGTCAAAGGGTTACTTCACATTCAAACTATTTTATATTTTACTGTTTTCATAAAAGTTTTTGTAACACATAACTTTGTCCAAACTTATACGTTGGTGAAATACTCTTCATACTCGGCTTAAGAGAAAGTATTTTTTATAGCCTGAGGGGCTGACGAAAAAGCAGACGGACCACCTGATGGTAAGTGGTCACCGTCGCCTATGGACATGAGCAATACCAGAGGATTCGCCAATGCATCGTCGGCCCTGAAGGAGAACTCTTTATACACCTTTTTTCAAGAACCCTATGTCATAGCGCTCCGGGAATACCCCAGTTTTTTCTTTCTTTCTCTTTCTTCTCTCTTTCTTGGCCGGCAACGCATCAGTAATGACTTTGGTGTTGCTAAAGTCCATGGGCGACGATAGCAACTTACCATCAGGTGGATCGTCTGCTCATTTGCTGGCTATTTCCATAAGAAAGTATTACCTGGTTGAGGTCGATGAACTTGCGGACGACAGAGCGCGCGAAGTCCGGGTTGTTGAGCATCTCGTTAACGAACCAATCTAGAGGAATGCTGAAAAACAACCATTAACAGTTACTTTCTCGTTGAAATAACAAAACATTTTAGTAAACTTAATACTGTTACAGATTTTAGAACGGTCACTGCTGCTAAATATTTAATTGGGTTAATAGCAGAACACGAAGTTTTCAAAAAGGTGGCTAATAATTATTATGAATTATTTAATCTATACTTTTAAAGTAAAGAGAGTATGAAGTTGCTCGAGTACCTCGAAGCTTTATGAAATACAAAAATATCGACGTACTAAAATTTACAAAACTCAGATCAAAGTCAAATGACAACAAATAATATTTAGTTATGGAAATTAATGACGACAAGGCTAGGCTATCTAAAATATGTATCAGTCTAGTGAACATGTATATCATGCCGAATATCCCATCACTCGGTAAACTGGTCAACGTAATAGCGTCCACGTCAATTACCCGGTATTACTACTATGCTTGATATATTGGCAGTTACCTATTCAAATATCGTTTTCATCCGCATCGGGGCTTAGAATACTGCCAGCAATACTAGGGTGTGTTGAGCAAAATGTGACAAAAGCCGGCCCGCTTGGCGGTAAGGTTTAATAATAACATTATTTATTTATTTTATATGTTACACCAACGAGATACACACCAGATACAAATACTTAAGATCATGCAATTTTACGACACAAACTAAGTGTCACCTCCGTTATAGGTGTAAACAGCTTTCTAACAATCCTTTCGGCAGACTATTCTAAACAAAAATTGCAACCTGCTTGTGACAATATAAATATGATTCTAATATTAAGTAAAAATTTAAAATTACAAAATTATTATTATATTAATTCAATAATCTTATTATTACCTTCACGTTAAGCCTGCCTACCTACCACCATCTAGCTCGAGTAGATTGTAAAATAACTCAACAACTCATCGTGAACTGAAAACATTCTTCGTATCACACGGGTACTTCAGTCATGATTCATATACCTAATTCATTTTTTGAAATGATTGACAAAGCAAAGGCAATATCCATCCATCCATGTTTTTGCATGTTAGTGCAATGCATCAGAAAATCTTTTCTGATTTTACGTCACAGCATTCGCTGTAAGTGCTTTCACGTATAAGGTAGCTCCTGCAATATATTCCAGGCAAATAAATCAATGACAACTAAATCACGTTAGGAAGGGGTACGTTTCAAACCACCCTTCATCGGAAAAGGATACCGGAAATACTGTCCGTTACTTGACTTGACTTCCGACGCAGAATCCTATTTGTGATGTAAATACTACAAGTATCCTTACCGCCAGTTTAAATAATACTTCTTTGTCTGTTGCTCTAATTGTGCGTTTCGTTTTAAATCTATTTTAGTCGCAATCTACTGAACCAAACGCAAATTAAATCCGCAGTGTTAAGTTTAAAAATGAGTGTAAAAAAAAATTCTCCCAAGTAATTTCAATGGATTGAAGCCCTAGTGCCATAGACCGTTGTTTATTTATATGACCTTTATTGACCCCATAAAATTTCATGGTACAAATGGCGAATTTAATGTTCAATGTCTACCAGTTAGCCAAGGCGTTAAGTACTTATCGAACTCGGTAGCAACGTTAATCATCAGGGTATACTACAAAGATTGGATTACACTCAAGCATAGATGAATCTCTTTATATCGCAATTGCTTCGTTGGCTTACATAACAGCGCTATTTAAACTTCAGTTCTTTACATTATTTTCTTCACTTTCAAGAGCTTACTTTATTTCACGTCAAGCTAAAAAGTTTGTTTAAGCTGTTGCTGGCATGTAATTTTTAAAAGGCTCTTTGTGGGCTGAACTTATAAACTTAAGGAATAAACGAAATAAAACTCACAGTCAGTTTATTACTACTTTGTTGTTTTTGATTACTTTAGACTTGGACCCTAGAGAAACTATCCTAATTATATTATCAGAGTTTAACTAATAATATGCGAAATTCCGGTAAAAATACATAGACATTTACCCTAATAATATAACACAGGAAGGCAACATAATTTAATAGGAATTTGAAATCACAGAATTAATCATATAAGTATTGTTATGGTATTCATACTTTTTGTTAACCGCTTTATCTTTATCATATAAAGAGTTAAGAGTTTCAGAATATTTTCTCTGGTGTAGATAAAGGACAGTAACGATATTACTCTGGACATTAAATGAGAAAGAATGGCGCACTCTACACTCAAGCTTTGCGTTTCTTTTATTGTATTTTATTAAAATACATGAATATAGATGGATGGTAAGAACTTTGTTTAGTATTGTTGAAATTTTTTAAGTGTTCAATGCTAGAATGTCTTAAGCAGCAATTTGATATGAGTTGTTGATTAATGAAAGTATTTTAAACTAATAAATATTATTATTTCATGAAATAACCGATGAAAGAGAAGACGAGTTATAGGTTGATAAGGTACCGACGGCCATGAAAATCAATTGTATAGTTGTGTCAAAGGCATAACTGACGCGTTGTCGGCCAAAAAGGAAACGGAGGACTGATTGTAAGATAAAACAAAGTTACAGAAATATTACATTAAATTAAGCCAAAAATATTTTAATTAAATAAGTAGACCTGAGCACTGGAGGACTGATATTAAGTAATTAAATAATACGTAATATAATTAAATTTCCTTTGCAATGAAAGCCTGAGGCGAATCTGTCGTTACATTTATTAATTCTGCGTTTAATCTATTTATACCAAACTTTTTGTGTTTGAGAAAAAAATTGTGAGTTTTATATACTGACAGCCGGCAAACTATCAGCAGGATAACTTGTTATATAGGAAAAATCGAAACAAGCACATAACGACAGAAGAAGGGTTTAATGCCATTTGCAACCAAGACAAGAGACGATTGATTTAAAATCCTTCTAAAAATATAACTTTGAATATTATTCTCATTCAAATGATTCGTGTTTTATGAGTTCTCGAACTGACTGTGTCGGTTTGAGGTCGATTCAAGATATATTAATTATTGGCTCTTTGCTGCAGTGTTTTTACTGCATATTGTATTTGATGACTGAAAAACTGAACAAAGTTTATCATACCTTTCCACTGTTTTGTCTTCGTTGATATCTTGGCCATCCTTCTCGGGCGAAGCTTCCAGATTCTCCCAGAAGTTATCCAATCCGTACACTGTAAATATAACTTGTATGAGTATTTCATTGTTACATTATCTTTCGAGCCCAGAAACACTCAACATGTCTAGGTAATTCACCCTATTATTCTTGTTGACAAAAAACAAGGTACGTACACGTCTTCGCTGTCCAATTAACGTTTGACTCACGTTCACAATGACACATTGAAGCCGTAATAAACATTTCAGATACAATAGCGTCTTACAGAAGCCCTCCTACATAAGCGTAGTTCTTTCATAAACCGGCAACACAAATATCAAGCTGGCACATTGTCTCATTCACCTTAAAATAGACAGTATATTTTTACGTACATTTTTTGCGTAAATCGCAGAAGCTTTTCTCAAACATGCAAATGTAATAATAAAAGTGACTGCCAGGATAAACACGTATTCACGTCGAATTGAGTATACGTTTGCAAAGTTAACCACACTGTGGTTTACGCAAAAAATATAAACAAATATGGCGTAGGAATCATGTTCGGTCATATTGTAGAGTAGTGTTAAACGAGTATTTCGTGACTCGAGTCCTTTGAGACCTGTCCTCAGGCGTTAGTCAATCGATATGTTGGTAAAACGGACGTAAATAAAGACCGCTTTGTAACGGCTTTAGCTCAAATCAAATAGCACCCAGACTGTAGTTCCATCGCGTATGGGTTTTCCGTTATCACTTTACCTCCACCGTTTTGTCTTTGGTCTCGTTTTCCATAACCCCTCGCGATTAGAATGTTGGAATTAGGCTTGAACGTTCCTCTTGTCACCCTAATTTCCTCTTCTGCCAAAATTTCATTGCATTGGTTTAGTTTTAAGCATTCGAAATACGATTACATTACAAAGCGTCTGCGTAGTCGCTTGGATCCTAATCTAAGGCTGAATAGATTTTTTGTAAATAATAAAGCAATGATAATGCCACGGTGGTGTTGGTGTATGAATGTATAATTTATACACCGGCACCATCGTGACATAGACACATAAAAATGAGACAAAAATATGTCTGTACATATATGCCACGGCGGGGAATCGAATTTGGGTCCCTAGCTTCGCTGGCAGGGTCACTTCCAACTAGGTAGCCTAGTCGGCAATTATAGTTGTCAATTATTAGAATAGAATATTTTACTCTTTATTGTACACACCTAATAAGTTAATACATTAGAACATATTATAAATAACAAGTAGTACAAAAGACGGTCTTATCGCTATAGAGCGATATTGTGGTATATTAAACCTGTCTTTCCTTACAGAGAATTAACCCCGAGTCCAGCTTTAGTCGCAGCAGAAAACAGTACCAACTGAGTTCTGTAGCTCTGGTACTTCTTTAATATATTTTTTCATTAATTCAAATTTTTAGATAAAGCATTCAAAGCTCGGCATTTTCAATTACCTTCCTCATTAACTTCATCGTTACCACTCCTTTTGCCAAAGTCAAATGCCACCATTAGAGGTCCTTTGGGGTTAAACCTCCTATGAGGTGTGGGCACATCTGTTGAGTAGCATTCAGTGCTGTGAGTATCAGTTATGTATTGTTATGTAAGTGTCAATTAATCGGTTCTTATCTCTAAACGACATTAAAAGCTGTACCCGTCTTATAGGTGATCTTTGTCTCTAAATGACTGAAGTTAAATACTCCCATTTATAACAGAATAGAGAATTGAAAGTTTTTGATTTTCAATTTCGAAAATAAAAGTTAAAACACTGTATTGAACATAAAGACAATTAAACACGACTAAAATTGTCCTTAAACAACTTGGTAAACTGTGTTTTGTAGCGCAAAAATTTCAAAAACTTTCAATTTTTTATTTATGGTCACTTATTTCCAACACTGAAGCATAAAGGAGTTCCGTTCGAAGGCTCCTTAAACCAATTTCAATTGGAAGTTTTTTCACTGTGAGACTGTTTGTTCCCTAAACAGCCTTCTACCGCAGATGTGTTGATAGCGAGACCCGAATGCCAAATGGGGTCCTTGGTACCTTCAGTTTCCAATTCAGGGGTTCTTTTGCCAAAATCTCGGGCTATTCCTACAGATGGACTCTTAAATGTAGGTGTACCGCGGTTCGCGCGTTCTGCCGTCGGTGATTGATGGTCCACGTCGCCTTTAAATAGTTTTAAGTTTTAACTTATAAGTTAACGGAAGATTGATCACTAGTGGTTTGGTTGGTTTAATTTTTTTCGTTGGAATTCTAAGTACAGATTATTACTTAGTTACGAGTCAGTATTTATACTGTTCTTACGTTAGATATGGATTGCACCTGAAATACTGGAATAACATTTTAAAATAACACTCTTACATACTTTTTAATGGATTACTTCAAGGTTACAGTTAATCCGGTTACCTGTATGAATTCCTATGTTCATTTCAACTTTATTAAATTAACATAACCTAATGTTTGTAAGCCCTTATCTTATTTAAATATACACACGTTATTTTTTTAGACCAAGACCGGCTAAGAAAATATCGCGATCAAAATCACATTAAAATTCAAGGATTGGATGAAGTAGGTGATATAAAAATAAATACCGATGAGAATAATAGCTTCAATTAATTAATTTTATTACTTTACAAAACATTTTAATAATTTTTAAGTATCCCTTACAGAATTATTTAAAATTCATCTCGGAAGTTTATAACGAATCATGTTTTAATACAAATACAATATTAACAAAATCATTTTCAGAGTTCAAGTTTCACAAATCATCCACTCCATTACCTGTTACGCCTAAACTTTTAAGCTAACGGAACCGAAAGTTCATAAAACTTTCTTGTATCCTTTTGACCGTGTTTTTGTCACTTGCATAAATTAGAGAATTTTGAATCTTTTCTGATTTAAATCATTTCTCGTTTTCGCTACTCGACGTTTTATTGGCTTCAACCGATTAATGTCCACTACAGGGCACTTCATCCAAGTCCTAGAGCATACTTCTCCACGCTACTCAAGTGTGACCTCGCTTCTCCATTGGAGGACATGACCTTATATTTATTACAAACAGAAACATTCAGAAATGTAGTACCTATTTCATTTTCTACCTTCGCAGCAATGAACTTAGTTACAAATTAGAAAGTTCTGGAATACATCCACTGTAGAATCCAATCTAATCCACTGAAGAATTGAGTATACAAAAATATTATCATTTTCATTTAACCTTCAACTATTCTACTACTATACTATACTATACCTGACTCACCTGAGTGTCTACTTCCCTTGAGAGGATTATAAGTGTAGTGGTGTACCTCGCTAGTTAAGTAGAATTGTAGTGCTTACACATTTTAAAAACGTTATGGAGAATATAGAAGAATGCAGTTTTTCTTGCGATGTTTCCTTCGCTTAAACTTGTTATATTTTTTTCGCTCACACACCCATACAGAAGGCCCTGTACTAATAAACCGATCTTAGGATGCGATTTGAGATGGCGAAAGAGTATAAGTCGAATCGTATGTTTAAATGACTTTCGTAAGATATGAGGTCGCGCTCTTGAGCTGAGATTGATTTATTAGCACGGACTAATACGACTAGAACTCGATGAATCGGGAATTGCGGGCAACACATCACTAACATCCATGACCAAAAAAGAATGTATCTGGCCCGGCCGGGAATCGAACTCGGGACACCTCGCTACTAGGACACTAGGCTACGAGCCCATCAATTTTTTTTTAGTTTAATGTGATGTGCGGATTTTAGCCCAGTGTTTTGACGGAGCTTCAATGGCGACATTAATAATTATGTATCTTTCATTACATTTATAGCGTAGCACTTAACCAGCTAAAGATAACTTTACAACAATGTGTTATGAAAACTTTAACCTTATTTTAATTAACGTAGTTTAAAAAGTGGACGACGATAAAAGCGAATATACTTTGAGGTCTCTTTATGCTAAAAGCATTTAGGAATATACACATTGTCGTATACGTTGTTAGATGCTATTATTATAGGAGAATTCAAAAAAACAGTGAAATTTAATTGAGGTTAACCTCATATTGCAACGTTGTTATAGAATCTAAGATATATAGAATCTAAGATACAGGTGTACCACCTAAATTCCTAAACCAAACATTTTAGTGACATTATAATGATTTGAAAATGCTCTACAGTCGTTAACAGTTACCAAATAAAGACGTGAAACCAATTTCTTCACCCTATTTTTACAGTTAAAAGGTTTCCTCGCAACATAATATTTCTTCTAAGAATGTGGTATTTGATTTCTAATTTACATCTTAAACGTTCAGTGCAGGCTTCGACGCCATTCACCACGTACCGACCCACGGTTATTAAATTATTTTCTAAGAAAGTTACGGGCACTTATTAAGTTGTTTTCTAAGAAACTCACGTTCAGTCCTGGCGCGTTTGCCGAAGCCTCGTGCGGTCATCATTTCAACGTTCTTGAAGCCGCGCGTGGGGCGGTTCTGCTTGGTTCTACCCAGCCGGGAGTCGGGGGCGGCGTCGGCGAGGCACAGGCAGACCGCCGTGATGACCAGCGCCAGTTGCATTGAGGTGTTCATGGTTGATGGCTGGAACAAGGTCATGGTGTTACTTATGGGGAATTTAGGGATAACAGCTCACAGTCCTATTAGATATTTATCATAGTCCATGGGCGACAGGGGATGGTGATGAAAAGATAACAATGATCGTTACAAAAATCTTGTGACTCTTGGTTGCCATGTTAAGCTAAGAAATAGAATACAAATTATTTTATTTTCACTGTAATATATTACCAGCATATTATTTTTTCCACTATCGTACGTATTTAAAACATAGTGTCTCGTTAGGTTTACCAGAGCTATACAGTAATAACGCAAAATGTTCTACAAAACTCGAATTCTGCAACTCGTTAACATTAATTAATTATCATTTAATTAATCAAGTATCTAAAGTTATCTTAAACCTTATCGTCTCGTGTATTAACGACTTTCAACTATTAATAAATGATAAGATTAGGGTAACTCAATTAGCTTGGCATCATTCTTTAATGAAAATGTCTGGCAAATAACAAACTTTCCACTTAGCAAGCAGAGTTTAATGGACCACGAACATTATTTTATGAGCACTACGTTAAAACTAGTAAAAGATGACCCTCCCACACTTTACCTGCTAACAAGACAATCACGTTGAGGGTTTTATGGGGTAATACACTGCTGAATGTTACCTTTACACGTTTTTATTGTCGTTAGCGTGAAATCTTTTTGGAGGTGTACAATAAAATTCGTAGTAAATCACACAATTTAGTGTAACTTTAAGCAATTTGCAGTAACTAGGAATATAGAATCCGACGAATGGCTAAATTGGATCGTTTTGCTTTGCAATTTATTAAGGTAAGTACATATAGAAATGAGTATAAAACAGAATGACGATTGTTTCTGTTATAAGTATTCTTATTTTTATGTCGTACAGTATATATTATATTACTTTGTTCTTATACATACAATGTATAAGAACAAAGTATGACGATTGTTATAGGTATTCTTATTTAATACTTCAAAATACAATATCATTGAAATTAACAGGTACCTAAAATAAATTCATATATTAATTTTCACTATCGGAATACGGCATAAAACGATAGAAGAATATTTGCAATAAAGTTAACAAATATATAGACACTGCATTCAAACTTCAGTTCTGATTGATGATGATATCCCATAGGGATACATGGGGGATTGAGGAAACTCCACAAATATTATAATAGGTATATGGCCATTTTCTTATTTTGTTTTTCAAAGACTGTTTCCTTGAAGTCGAATATTTTTTTGGTTAACCTTTATTTATTTACGTTTTTCGGTCACAATGTCAAAAAGCCAGAAATGACGTGGGCACTTTTTGTAGCCATCTTCGCATAAGCGACGGTGACCACTTACCATCAGGGCGACTCGTAGGCAACTTTGTCGCTTATTTACATAAAACACATTTATAAACTGCTTACTCTGGAGTACGTAATGTTTACGTGGCGTGAAGCCATGAAACTAAGATAATCCTTTTTTAATACGGATTATCTCGCATTTATTTTGACGTAGGTAATTGTTTTAGCGTTCATTTTATAAATAGTTTCATATCCTTGTTACTTTTAATTAATATTAAATAATCCCCAAAATTATAATAAAGATCGCTTCATACATAACGTGTTTTTTCCCGGACGGAACGGGACGTGAAGTTTTGAAAATATCGTTTAATAGAAATGTATGTTACGATCCATTTTAATCTATACTAATATTATAAAGAGGAAAGCTTTGTATTTTTATATTTTTGTATTTTTGTATTTTTGTATGTTTGCAACGAATAAACTCAAAAACTACTGAACCGATTTTCAAAATTCTTTCACCATTAGAATGCTACATTATTCATGAGTAACATAGGCTATATTTAGTACTAGAAAAAATTAGGGATCCTTGCTAAAACATCAGTAACGTGAACCAAAGTGTGAAAAAATTTGCTTAAAAATTTCTTTCATCGCATACGCTGCGGAAACTATTGATGATAGAACAAAAAAATGTTCTACAATATTGTAGAAAATATCAATATCTACAAAAAACCTCGCGATACTATATGTCCAACTATTGTCGTTATGTCACTATAACCACTTTTTACATTTTAAAAGTTAATAAAAAAGATGACCAAAATCAGATCATGAAAACCATACCTTCGTATTAATTCTTATCCAAATAAATTATTTCATATTCAAAACTGTTTCAATACCTATAGATAACTTTTTGAATTACTCAAATCGGACATTCCATTCGGAAGATATTACGTAGTAAAGAAACTACGTGTGGTACGTGGGGTGTGGAATCCCCGTGTGGTGTCCGGGTTCACTTCCCCGTGTGGTGTCCGGGTTCACTTTGTAGAATAGCACCACTCCCGTTCTTCCTGGGATGTCGTAAAAGGCGACTAATAGGACAAATCCAGAAGATGGGCAGCAGCATCTTTCTGTGTATGACGAATACCAGTCAGGTCTCCTGCGGTCACCAACACGCACTAGCCAAGCGTGGTGACTATCGGCTAAAACCCCCGCATGTCAGACACGAATGAGCCTCGGCCCCCAGTCCCCGGCAGCCCCGCTATTCCTAGTTACGGTAGCGGCTATGGTAACGGCGGGGCAGGGGGTGCTAAGAATCTCCGGCAGAGATCGGGCTACCAATCCAAACGACGACTTCTGCACCTGGCAACATATAACACCAGGACACTGAGGACCGACGACAAGGTAAAAGAGCTGGAAGAAGAGATAGACAAGTTAAACTGGAGTATTGTGGGTTTATCTGAAGTCCGAAGACAGGGGGAGGACACGATAATACTCAAATCCGGAAACTTGTTCTATCACCGGGAGGGCGAACACCTGTCCCAAGGTGGTGTCGGGTTTCTCGTTCACAAGTCCCTCGTCAACAACATTGTGCAAGTTGGGAGCGTGTCGGCTAGGGTAGCGTACCTTACACTCAGAATATCCAAACGGTATTCGTTGAAGGTTGTACAGGTATATGCGCCGACTTCGACACATCCCGACGATGAGGTTGAGGTTATGTATGAGGACATAAGTAGAGCCATACATACCTCTAAAGCTCACTTCAATGTTGTGATGGGGGACTTCAACGCGAGACTGGGCACGCAGAGCGGCGCCGAGACGAAAGTGGGTCCCTACGGAATTGGACGACGGAACCACCGAGGACACTTGCTGGCCAACTTTTTGGAGAAGGAAGATCTCTTCATGATGAACTCCTTCTTCAGAAAGAAGCCACAACGCAAGTGGACTTGGATAAGTCCTGATGGTTCCACGAAAAGCGAGATAGACTTCATTCTGGCAGACAAACGGCACATATTTAATGATGTCTCTGTGATCAGCAGGTTCAAAACCGGGAGCGATCACCGACTTGTAAGAGGCACATTAAATATCGATCTGAAGCTGGAACGGTCACGCCTGATGAAGTCTACGCTTCGCCCAACATCCGTCCAAATCCAGGGATCTGAAAACTTTCAACTTGAGCTGCAAAATCGTTTTGCGTGCCTAGAATCGTGCACGTCAGTGGACGAGTTTAACACCAGGATGGTAACAACTGTCCACGAGGTAGGGTCGAAGTATTTCAAGACCCACCCTAGTGGTAGATCTCAGGTTCTCTCAGAACAAACTCTCGGTCTTATGAGGGATCGACGAGAACTATGTGTGCAGTCTCCAACCTCTATGAGGGAATACCGACGGCTCAATGAACAGATCTCCAAGTGCAGGCGACGCGATTTGCGAAAACACAACGCAAATCGTGTAAAAAACACAATTGAGCGAAACCAGGGCTCCAAAGTGTTCGCCAGGGATCTGTCTATTGGGCAAAGTCAGCTTACGAGGTTGAAGACCGAGTCCGGCACCGTGGTTTCGTCGAAACCGGAAGTTCTGAGAGAGACTGAGAGATACTACGGACGGTTGTATACCTCCTCTCAAGCTCCACCTCCTCGCGAGGAGAGCGACAAGCGAGCTAAACTGACCCGACACTACACAGAGGATATCCCGGACGTCAGCCTGTATGAGATTAGAGAGGCTCTCAAACAGCTTAAAAACAACAAGGCACCGGGAGATGACGGAATCACAACCGAGCTACTAAGAGCTGGAGGTAAACCCCTTCTAGTGGCGCTCCAGAAACTGTTCGATTCCGTCATTAATACTGGAACTACCCCGGAAGCGTGGAGCAGAAGTGTGGTGACGCTGTTCTTCAAGAAGGGGGATAAAGCCCTTTTGAAGAACTACAGGCCCATTGCACTTCTGAGCCACGTTTATAAGCTGTTTTCGAGGGTGCTCACGAATCGCATTGCACGCAGGCTTGACGACTTCCAGCCTCCCGAACAAGCAGGATTCCGAAAAGGCTACAGCACCATGGACCATATACACACACTGCGGCAGATTATACAAAAGACCGAGGAGTATAATCTGCCGTTGTGTGTTGCCTATGTGGACTATGAGAAAGCCTTTGATTCTATCGAGACCTGGGCGGTACTAAATTCTCTCCAACGGTGCCGGATCGACTACCGGTATATCGAGGTGTTGAAGTGTTTATACTCATCTGCCACCATGTCCGTCAGAGTACAAGACACAGCAACGAACCCCATCCAACTGCAGAGAGGTGTCAGGCAAGGGGATGTCATATCCCCAAAACTGTTCACCGCTGCGTTGGAAGACGTGTTCAAGCTGATGGAATGGAAACGACGTGGCATCAACATCAATGGCGAATACATCACACACCTGCGATATGCCGATGATATAGTCATCCTGGCGGGATCCCTGGAGGAACTTGGTACAATGCTCGGGGACTTGAACAGCGCCTCACAACGGGTGGGTCTTAAGATGAACATGGACAAGACTAAAATCATGTCGAATGTCCATGTCACACCCGTACCGGTTGTTGTTGACGGCGCTGCTCTCGAAGTTGTAGACGAGTACATTTACCTGGGACAAGTGATCCAAATGGGTAAGTCCAACTTCGAGAAAGAAGTCACTCGTAGAATCCAACTCGGATGGGCTGCGTTCGGGAAACTACGTCATATCTTGTCGTCCAAAAAGTTACCTCAGTGCCTGAAGTCGAAGGTGTTCGAGCAGTGTGTGTTGCCAGTGATGACATACGGATCCGAGACGTGGTGCTTCACTATTGGCCTTATGCATAAGCTTAGAGTCGCCCAGCGGGCTATGGAACGAGCTATGCTCGGTATTTCTCTACGCGATCGAATTAGAAATGATGAAATCCGTAGACGAACGAGGGTGACCGACATAGCTCAGAGAATTAGCAGGCTGAAGTGGCAATGGGCTGGCCACATAGTTCGAAGGACCGATAACCGTTGGGGAAGAAAGGTCCTCGAATGGAGACCACGCCTCGGTAAAAGGAGCACAGGACGCCCCCCGACCAGGTGGACCGACGACCTGAAGAAGACAGCGGGTATCCGCTGGATTCAGAAGGCTCAGGACCGGTCAGAGTGGCGGAAGTTAGGGGAGGCCTATGTCCAGCAGTGGACCTACAAAGGCTGATGGATGGATGGATGGAAAGAAACTACGTGACAACGTAATTGTACGAGTAGTACAATCATCACCGGCCCCGCGGCCGGACAGCTCGCGCATGTTCCGCGGATCCCGATTATGTAACACGGGGAGGGGAGGGGAGTGGAGTGGGAGCGGGAGCGGGAGCGGGAGCGGGAGCGGGAGCGGGAGCGGGAGCGGGAGCGGGAGCGGGAGCGGGAGCGGGAGCGGGAGCGGGAGCGGGAGCGGGAGCGGGAGCGGGAGCGGGAGCGGGAGCGGGAGCGGGAGCGAGAGCGAGAGCGGGAGCGGGAGCGGGAGCGGGAGCGGGAGAGGGAGAGGGAGAGGAAGAGAGAGAGGGAGAGGGAGAGGGGGAGGAGGAGGGGGATGGGGAAGGGGGAGGGAGAGGGGGAGAGGGAGAGTGAGAGGGAGGACACGGAAATAAGAACGGATGTACCGATTTTAATGATCTCTGATTTGTTACATTTTAGGCGATACGAAGTTCGCCGGGTCAGCTAGTATCTTATACACTTAAAAACATTGCCGGGAGCAAACAATTTGAAATGGCTGATCCCTAATCTAAAAATGAAAGCTAAACTTTACAAAGGAATTCTTAGCTAAGTACTTATAAAGAATTTGGAATGAAACAAAATCGTTACATACTCGTACATACATATTGTAATCTGACAGACTAATACAAAATACTAATCGCCATTTCTGTCAGTGTGCTAATTCATATTATAAGTTTTTGTTAATGTATGTACCTAACTTAAATATATAATAAAAATTAGCATATTAATTTAAAATCATGAACTTTGCAAACCTAGTACCCCTTTGAGTTAAAATTAACAAGTGTTTCTTGCTTAGGGCTTATGTACAACACAAGTACAATATAAAGAACCGCTGTACAAAGTTTTATGACTGATTCAGGCTTTGTTTTGTCCATTACCTTAGTCGCTTAGCCTTTTCCTAAGCAAATGCTTGATAATAAACCCACCTGGAAGTGAGTCATGTAAACATATCCTGAACATAAAGAATAGGTAAAAATGACAAGGTCGCATAAAATAAACTGTAATGCAGATTAAAAGTCCATATAGGTTAAAAGCTGTAGGTGCTGAGGAGTTTATTTTGCCGTTTTTTCGTCTTGATAATATGAGCATCTTATCGCAACCGTGGTAGAAGCAAAAAGTTCGAAATTGATGTTAAGCGCACTCTTTTACTATTTTCTTGAAGATCACTTCAAAGGAATGGTTGAGTAGACCACAAGCCACTTTACGATTGTTTGCGTGTAGCGGAGAGGTCAATCTCATTACGCTACATCCATTACCAAGTTTCTATCAAGTTATAGACTTAAAGGAAACATTGTCATTTCAATCGGGGAGCGAAGGTTTGTTTATTTTGATATGTAAATTTATTCTTCGACTATTGCTTTAAAGTCAAATTGTTAACAACTTATTACTTTATAAAATAACACTTAAAAAAAAATCAAAATTAATAACCATAAAAATACTTAACAATGTTTTATTTCTGATCATCATCAAAAAAGAAAATGACTAATTAAATAGTAGTGACGTCTCTATTTATAAAGTACTAGCTTTTACCCGCGACTTCGTCTGCGTGGACTTGAGAATGAAATTAAAGTAATTAAAAACATCCCGGGAAATGCGAGTTTTTTGGCACCGAGGGTTTTGTACTTTAGAGAACCGAACATAGGAGCAATATTAAATGATTCAGTAACAAACTTAACTTTGCCACTGTAAAACTGTCGTTCCTATGCTTGGACACAGTGATCAATTAACCAAATACAAATAAGTTTAAGTTTTTTGGAATGATATCTCCACGTGTTCCTGAGAAAATAAGGTCGATAGACAGACAGACAGACGGACAACGAAGTGATCCTTTAAGGGTTATGTTTTTTCTTTTGAGGAACAAAACCCTAAAACAATAAATAACCTGTAAACCCAACTTCGAAACTTAATTATACCCTTGACCTGATGAAGAAGCTGATCCATCTCCGAACTCGAATGACCTGATCCCGACGAACATGCACCCTGTTCTTTGATGCGGGATATGGAATATCTATGAGCCAAAATTCATCTAAATGAATTTAGCCGTTTTAGCGAGAGTAAAAAAATATCTTATTATAGGTACGCCTAAGAAATATTAGTGGGATTTTATATACACGTACACCATCAGATCTTGAATTGTTCAATGTTGTACTGGTTTTGCTATGTCAACGTGACCATCAACAAATATTTTTAAAACTGTTATTCTCACCCATTCTGGAGTTACATAGTCTGTCTCTAAGATACACCACCAGACCCAACCCAACCCAGACCCTAATACAATATGGCCTATGGTTGGGCCTTACCACCTGTTATTTCGTAGCAGCTACCATAATAATGTATTTTTATACCATCAAAAGGTAGAGATTTCAAAGAAAAAAATCCCACAGACTTTTTTTAAAAAGCAGATATTTTGACGTGAGAATTTTCGATTGAAAATAATTAGGGTGCTTTTTCGATGTTAAGTCAAAATAAGGTGAAATAAGAAATATTTTAAATCAAAAAAATTACAGTGTTTGGAACATAAAAAGTTAAGTTTTCACCAAATTTCATGAATTTGTTTGTTTGTAAAAGAAAAATAAAAACCCAAAAACTTGGTTATTTGAACTTTTTACAAAAATTTTGAGATTATATGGAAAAAACTGTAAATGGAAAACTTGTAGATCTTTCTATTACCTACAACTTTGCCATTTTTTAACTATTTTCCATAGGACTTGTAGTTTTGCCGGAAATCGAGGTAGACCGTTTTTACCATTAAAAACTCAAAACTTCCCGACCGCAGATCGCCCGTAAATTATTTTTCCTTTCATTTTTGTTATATTCTCTTCCTTTTTGAATGGGTTTCATCCTACTATTATTTTTTCACTTACCATTTTCTAAGGCTTCAGCCCTGGTCAATTAAGATATACTGAGATAAATAAAGACAACTGAAAAAAAAATTTTACTTCGACTACACCTCCCCGAAATTAAACCAGGAGATTGTAGGAGTTGGAGATTATAAATGCTAGTTTAATTCAGACTACTGGAATACTGGACTGCTCCTATTTATTCATAGACTTCGACAAACTTTTCCACGTAAGTATAAACAGCAAAACCTAAAGTAATCGAATTCTTTTTCCATTTTAATTACGTAATGTTTTATTGGCAATACTTCTTCCTTCTTTTCGACTTATTATGTGTTTTCATCTGACCAAGTAATGTCTGTAAGACGGTCCCCATGCTGCTCACCAGATCACGCAAACTGCCGCCGCCGCCGCGCCTCTCTGTCTCCATGATCGGATCGGGTGGTTTAGCAGGCACCTGGTGTACCATGTTAGGTTTCCCGGTCAATATTTGATCGCGCCGACCACGGGCTACATGAGTCGCTCAGGGACGTCTCGCCCCTCCGTATTTGATTGCCTGAGAGCTAAATGGTAAACGCTTCTGCGTGAAGAGTCAAAAGAGCCCCCCCCGACTATCTGGGGAGTTTCACAACCGCGATACCAGTTAGATTTATGGTAATGAAAGCATCCCCTACCCGACAGCAGGGCCCGCCTCTCAACCGGGAGACTCTACTTCTCCTGAGTTTATTCCTGAATGACTTTGGGATTTTTAAGTGTCCAAGAACCTGGCCCAAATACCAGACGTATATTTTATACCTATAAAACGTTTCAAAAGAAACTCATTCTTTGAACTGATTCGCCATTGGTGGATTAAACAGCGTGCCTGCATTACCATAACATTAGTTTATTTTTACTACTATTTAAATAATAAATAACTCACTGCTAAATCATAAATAACTCTCTCTAAACTTAACAGAATGGAAATTTAATCATCTTCATAATTTATTATTTTTTCATTCTTGTTTCCTTTCTTGAATAACAACCAATGGGTGATATGCCTTTGGTCTGATCTGATCACGGACGATGCTTTTAGTCATCCATGGAGGATGATGACAATTTAGACTATTTGCAAATTCAAAAATATTTTAGTTATTTGTATTGCACTTACGTCCGGTCATAATTAGCCTATGCGGGGCCGGCTTGGTACGCACTGACCAGTAGGTGACACCAGTAGACGATTATTTGCAAATATTTTAATTTCTTACTTACTGTGATTTGTATTTTTAATATTATCTACTTTCTATGTGCCTTTTCCTACATCAGAATAAGAAAATCTAAATTGTAATACTTTGTCAAAATTTAAGATTTTTATTTATCTACAGAAAAAACAATATTTGATAATAAAATTTTCCTAAATTGTGTCATTATTATCACTAACTCTAACCCACACTATCATACAGCGAATTGAATATAGGAATCTGATAGCACAATCTAACATAAATAGTTGTGTTATTGATTGAGTAGGGTAATTAATTTCTTAAAACCCCAATGTTTTAAATATTGTAAATATGTATAGTTACACATTAATTTCAATAAAAGATTTATTGACTCGTTTTCAGACCTACTTACATTTTTTAATTATGGCTTCTAGTTACCTAAACTGACATCTGTTGTTGATTAGCAGAACTAATTCACTGCAAAATCATAAATTAAAAAAAAATTGTACGCATTGATTTTTTTGAAGAAATAACGTATATTTCCAATACTAAACAGTCTCTTATATCCCTGTATCGGGCACTTTCAGAATTTCTTACTGTTATGTGGCATATCAAAAAGTCCTATTTATTGATATCTCGGCTTCTAAGCGACGTATCACGATAAAACATACACCAGATTTTAAGTTAGACCACCAGTAATACAATTGTGAAAACCGCACTCAATTTCATTCAGTGGTTTTGGCGTGATGCTGTGTCAAACATACAGACAGACAAGATTTTTAAAAATGACAGATTCGTAATCTATTGGTCCTATACAGTCCCCTGATACCAAATTTTCTTAAATATCTTCAATGTACAGACATTATCGAGTTACAGTTTTATAATATACTAGCTGACCCGGCGAACTTCGTATCGCCTAAAATGTAACAAATCAGAGATCATTAAAATCGGTACATCCGTTCTTATTTCCGTGTCCTCCCTCTCACTCTCCCTCTCCCCCTCTCCCTCCCCCTTCCCCATCCCCCTCCTCCTCCCCCTCTCCCTCTCCCTCTCTCTCTTCCTCTCCCTCTCCCTCTCCCGCTCCCGCTCCCGCTCCCGCTCCCGCTCTCGCTCTCGCTCCCGCTCCCGCTCCCGCTCCCGCTCCCGCTCCCGCTCCCGCTCCCGCTCCCGCTCCCGCTCCCGCTCCCGCTCCCGCTCCCGCTCCCGCTCCCGCTCCCGCTCCCACTCCACTCCCCTCCCCTCCCCGTGTTACATAATCGGGATCCGCGGAACATGCGCGAGCTGTCCGGCCGCGGGGCCGGTGATGATTGTACTACTCGTACAATTACGTTGTCACGTAGTTTCTTTCCATCCATCCATCCATCAGCCTTTGTAGGTCCACTGCTGGACATAGGCCTCCCCTAACTTCCGCCACTCTGACCGGTCCTGAGCCTTCTGAATCCAGCGGATACCCGCTGTCTTCTTCAGGTCGTCGGTCCACCTGGTCGGGGGGCGTCCTGTGCTCCTTTTACCGAGGCGTGGTCTCCATTCGAGGACCTTTCTTCCCCAACGGTTATCGGTCCTTCGAACTATGTGGCCAGCCCATTGCCACTTCAGCCTGCTAATTCTCTGAGCTATGTCGGTCACCCTCGTTCGTCTACGGATTTCATCATTTCTAATTCGATCGCGTAGAGAAATACCGAGCATAGCTCGTTCCATAGCCCGCTGGGCGACTCTAAGCTTATGCATAAGGCCAATAGTGAAGCACCACGTCTCGGATCCGTATGTCATCACTGGCAACACACACTGCTCGAACACCTTCGACTTCAGGCACTGAGGTAACTTTTTGGACGACAAGATATGACGTAGTTTCCCGAACGCAGCCCATCCGAGTTGGATTCTACGAGTGACTTCTTTCTCGAAGTTGGACTTACCCATTTGGATCACTTGTCCCAGGTAAATGTACTCGTCTACAACTTCGAGAGCAGCGCCGTCAACAACAACCGGTACGGGTGTGACATGGACATTCGACATGATTTTAGTCTTGTCCATGTTCATCTTAAGACCCACCCGTTGTGAGGCGCTGTTCAAGTCCCCGAGCATTGTACCAAGTTCCTCCAGGGATCCCGCCAGGATGACTATATCATCGGCATATCGCAGGTGTGTGATGTATTCGCCATTGATGTTGATGCCACGTCGTTTCCATTCCATCAGCTTGAACACGTCTTCCAACGCAGCGGTGAACAGTTTTGGGGATATGACATCCCCTTGCCTGACACCTCTCTGCAGTTGGATGGGGTTCGTTGCTGTGTCTTGTACTCTGACGGACATGGTGGCAGATGAGTATAAACACTTCAACACCTCGATATACCGGTAGTCGATCCGGCACCGTTGGAGAGAATTTAGTACCGCCCAGGTCTCGATAGAATCAAAGGCTTTCTCATAGTCCACATAGGCAACACACAACGGCAGATTATACTCCTCGGTCTTTTGTATAATCTGCCGCAGTGTGTGTATATGGTCCATGGTGCTGTAGCCTTTTCGGAATCCTGCTTGTTCGGGAGGCTGGAAGTCGTCAAGCCTGCGTGCAATGCGATTCGTGAGCACCCTCGAAAACAGCTTATAAACGTGGCTCAGAAGTGCAATGGGCCTGTAGTTCTTCAAAAGGGCTTTATCCCCCTTCTTGAAGAACAGCGTCACCACACTTCTGCTCCACGCTTCCGGGGTAGTTCCAGTATTAATGACGGAATCGAACAGTTTCTGGAGCGCCACTAGAAGGGGTTTACCTCCAGCTCTTAGTAGCTCGGTTGTGATTCCGTCATCTCCCGGTGCCTTGTTGTTTTTAAGCTGTTTGAGAGCCTCTCTAATCTCATACAGGCTGACGTCCGGGATATCCTCTGTGTAGTGTCGGGTCAGTTTAGCTCGCTTGTCGCTCTCCTCGCGAGGAGGTGGAGCTTGAGAGGAGGTATACAACCGTCCGTAGTATCTCTCAGTCTCTCTCAGAACTTCCGGTTTCGACGAAACCACGGTGCCGGACTCGGTCTTCAACCTCGTAAGCTGACTTTGCCCAATAGACAGATCCCTGGCGAACACTTTGGAGCCCTGGTTTCGCTCAATTGTGTTTTTTACACGATTTGCGTTGTGTTTTCGCAAATCGCGTCGCCTGCACTTGGAGATCTGTTCATTGAGCCGTCGGTATTCCCTCATAGAGGTTGGAGACTGCACACATAGTTCTCGTCGATCCCTCATAAGACCGAGAGTTTGTTCTGAGAGAACCTGAGATCTACCACTAGGGTGGGTCTTGAAATACTTCGACCCTACCTCGTGGACAGTTGTTACCATCCTGGTGTTAAACTCGTCCACTGACGTGCACGATTCTAGGCACGCAAAACGATTTTGCAGCTCAAGTTGAAAGTTTTCAGATCCCTGGATTTGGACGGATGTTGGGCGAAGCGTAGACTTCATCAGGCGTGACCGTTCCAGCTTCAGATCGATATTTAATGTGCCTCTTACAAGTCGGTGATCGCTCCCGGTTTTGAACCTGCTGATCACAGAGACATCATTAAATATGTGCCGTTTGTCTGCCAGAATGAAGTCTATCTCGCTTTTCGTGGAACCATCAGGACTTATCCAAGTCCACTTGCGTTGTGGCTTCTTTCTGAAGAAGGAGTTCATCATGAAGAGATCTTCCTTCTCCAAAAAGTTGGCCAGCAAGTGTCCTCGGTGGTTCCGTCGTCCAATTCCGTAGGGACCCACTTTCGTCTCGGCGCCGCTCTGCGTGCCCAGTCTCGCGTTGAAGTCCCCCATCACAACATTGAAGTGAGCTTTAGAGGTATGTATGGCTCTACTTATGTCCTCATACATAACCTCAACCTCATCGTCGGGATGTGTCGAAGTCGGCGCATATACCTGTACAACCTTCAACGAATACCGTTTGGATATTCTGAGTGTAAGGTACGCTACCCTAGCCGACACGCTCCCAACTTGCACAATGTTGTTGACGAGGGACTTGTGAACGAGAAACCCGACACCACCTTGGGACAGGTGTTCGCCCTCCCGGTGATAGAACAAGTTTCCGGATTTGAGTATTATCGTGTCCTCCCCCTGTCTTCGGACTTCAGATAAACCCACAATACTCCAGTTTAACTTGTCTATCTCTTCTTCCAGCTCTTTTACCTTGTCGTCGGTCCTCAGTGTCCTGGTGTTATATGTTGCCAGGTGCAGAAGTCGTCGTTTGGATTGGTAGCCCGATCTCTGCCGGAGATTCTTAGCACCCCCTGCCCCGCCGTTACCATAGCCGCTACCGTAACTAGGAATAGCGGGGCTGCCGGGGACTGGGGGCCGAGGCTCATTCGTGTCTGACATGCGGGGGTTTTAGCCGATAGTCACCACGCTTGGCTAGTGCGTGTTGGTGACCGCAGGAGACCTGACTGGTATTCGTCATACACAGAAAGATGCTGCTGCCCATCTTCTGGATTTGTCCTATTAGTCGCCTTTTACGACATCCCAGGAAGAACGGGAGTGGTGCTATTCTACAAAGTGAACCCGGACACCACACGGGGAAGTGAACCCGGACACCACACGGGGATTCCACACCCCACGTACCACACGTAGTTTCTTTACTACGTAATATCTTCCGAATGGAATGTCCGATTTGAGTAATTCAAAAAGTTATCTATAGGTATTGAAACAGTTTTGAATATGAAATAATTTATTTGGATAAGAATTAATACGAAGGTATGGTTTTCATGATCTGATTTTGGTCATCTTTTTTATTAACTTTTAAAATGTAAAAAGTGGTTATAGTGACATAACGACAATAGTTGGACATATAGTATCGCGAGGTTTTTTGTAGATATTGATATTTTCTACAATATTGTAGAACATTTTTTTGTTCTATCATCAATAGTTTCCGCAGCGTATGCGATGAAAGAAATTTTTAAGCAAATTTTTTCACACTTTGGTTCACGTTACTGATGTTTTAGCAAGGATCCCTAATTTTTTCTAGTACTAAATATAGCCTATGTTACTCATGAATAATGTAGCATTCTAATGGTGAAAGAATTTTGAAAATCGGTTCAGTAGTTTTTGAGTTTATTCGTTGCAAACATACAAAAATACAAAAATACAAAAATATAAAAATACAAAGCTTTCCTCTTTATAATATTAGTATAGATATAGATTATATCTAAGTGGAGTATGCTCTAGGCCTCCTCAAGAAGAAAAACCTTCGCTCATTACTGGCGGTAATAATTGCGTCAGGTCAATTATTTTTCTTAATTTCTATCCACCAAATGACTGCAAAAATGCAATCGAGTGAGTGGTACGATTATAATCTTTCTCGCTTACCCCTACTGAGCTTCGTGCATGCTAACTTATGTCGACCTTAATCAAATATTTATGAAAATATATCAGACGCGTAATTCGAATTTTATTTACAAGACAATTATTATTAGCACGTTATAACAAAAACATATACAAATGTAATACTTTAAGTTTATAAAACACAGAGAATTCAACATAAGTTAGCAAAGGAGTGTACTAGTTCCATGGATAGAATAATATATCCATGACTAGTTCCATGGAACCGCCATTGTTGTCGTGTATAAAAATTAAAATAATTTCTCTGCAGAGAACAGCTCTTATAATATTTTTTTTAAATATTTTTCTGTGAATGTACAAAAGTCCTGCCCAAAAAAACACATCTTCTTTTAGTAACACACATTCACAACATTTGCAGTTTAAAGTAACATCCCCTGTGGTCTCAGGTGGAGAGGCCCGGCTAGTGAAACCGGAGATTGTAGATTCAAATTCCTCCAGGGTAACGTTCAATTTAATGTGTTTCATGGAATTTTTTTGCATTTCGTTTTATTTGTATATTTATAAATAGGAACTAAAATTACATTACAATTATAAATTAATAATTGTATTGACAATAACATTTAAATTTGTACTTCAAGAAAATTTTGGTTATAATACTAATAGCTGTAATGGATAGTTTCAACCCTTCAGGACAGCATATTCGTAGAAATTAATAATAACTATCACAAGAAGAAACCGTGAGCCATAGAAAGCTTTATATTTGAAAGTTCTGCATAATCCTCTCAAGTGTGTGAATCTGTCAATTCGTGTAATCGCAAACTTAGTGTGTGGCTTTTACCTCACACACTATGCTCACACGTCATGAGAGTTGACTGTTTCGTAATACCAGTACGGCAGACAGGTTGTTTAAGATGATTGATTGAATACGTCACAATGACATTCTTGCTTGTATCTACTCACAGAAGAGTATGGAGTACCTACTGGTTTTCATCTCATGCTCTGTTATCACCTCCCACGAATAGCGATGAGTTTCGAAAGGATTAATGGAATAACAGTCAATAAACTGAGGAGGACACAATATTGATTTTGTCATAGTTGTTTATAAAAAATCCTTTTTTTATCTGCGCTGAGTGTAGTATCAGGTCATGCTAATCACAAAAATACATTGTCTTAAAGCATTATGAATAATTTCAACTCCTGAGAATAAGAAGAAATAGTGCTAATGAGGCAAGATTTGGCCCATGCAAACAGGGTAATCTAAATATACTGGTCAATATGCTGCATCAACTTTGAGCTTGTCGCACGTTTCGCTTTAAAGTCGCGTCTGGCGATCGAGCCTTAGCAACGATACGACAGACCTACAGTCTACTGTCTATCACCTGCCCGTGACAGCACTACGTGCACTGACGTGGGTGGTACGAACATGACGTCCTATCTGCATGCTTTTACATGATTTGAATAATAAGCCGAATTTAATATGACGTTGTTATTTTGTTCTTTATTTATTTGTGTTGTTTTTGAATAACTTATTCAATTATTTATCACTTGATTGTAACGATATGCTTTTATGATACTGATATACGTTATTGACTCAAGAGTAAGCGGGAAAACCGCTGAATATAGGATTTTCCGGTACTTCCTTTTCAAGAATTGATGGAGCACAGTCATTATATCGTGCTCAGGGTAACACTTTACGTTTTGTTTATTTGAATCAGTTCTTTTAAAAGGTTGTTTTAAACGATCTATACCTAGAAACTCATAAACAATACAAATATTATAAGATCATTCAAATCGGATATTAACACCTAAAACTTAATTCAAATCTGTGAAGCTTTTAAAAAATAATCTCTTTTTATTCGGTATTAGCTTTCAATATAGAATGTCCGGGATAAAGGGTAATGGTAATAAGTATATGTGCCTTTGTCCAAATGCGACCGTATAAAAGTGACAAAGACCTTTATTGTCCAATAAAATGGCATTTGAAGTATTTTACACTCAAAAGGAGCGGTGGTAACGACCGACAATAATTCTAATTATAACTATGTATTAAATCGTTTTATGTATTAACTATTTTCAATGCAGCATGCATTAAACCATGTGAATGACAAAGACACCTGGAAATAATGTATAGTCGCAAAATGTCTCATTCACAAATGGTCCCATGGTCGCAAAACCTATTTATTATTGGCAATAATTTTCTCCTTGATTCAACAATCTTTAAAGTAGAAGAAAAAATACAGGATGGAAATTACCGTTAACCGCCATATTTTGGCGACAGCGTAAACTAACAATAAGACAAAATAAGCTGTATCTCGCTCTATCTGTCTGCATAAATACGCAAATGTTTATCAATCACGTAAATAAAAGTCCTAATGGGAAATCGACACCGAACCTTCCATATCAGTTAGACAATACCACAGAAAAATATTAAGACTTATTGCTGACAAGGATTACACTTTTTCATTCATTTTATTATGAACTAGCTGCCCGGACAGACTTCGTTCTGTCAAAAGTTATTTAAATCTGAACAATAAACGACGATTACTTACAAAAATAAGTTAATATTTAATATTTCTTAACATTACCGATCCTACTTTCCATTGAAGGTTATGAGGTGTCAATCCCGGAAAATTTAACGATCCTGGTGGATAGTTGACGACATCATCTTGATTAGTTGCCCAATCAACTGTATGTGACATTTGTATGTCTATAATTCACCGGCAATTTCATTTTAAATTTTGAATTTTATTTCATCTACATCCGTAATTTTGGCAGCTGATATAGCACGTTCGTTCAGCCACAAATGATCTTTGTAATTTTGAGAGACGTTTGGGAATACGTTTTGTATGAGCTCGATTGTTGTTTCAGTAAACTGACAAAAATATAATGCGGCCAGTCGAATCATTAACAGGGATTTTGCCATTACCAAGGTCAATGAGTTGCTTTGAAAATATTTCTCCAGATTGATTATTTTGCTATCGTATACTTACGTATATTCTTGTTTCAATCATCATCTTTAGCCAATTTCTAAGTTGACTGCTAAATGAACAGTGGGGTATCTTTCATGAATGGGAAGAGAAAAAATGCCATAAATCAATTGGGTTTGACGGGAAGCATATCGATATAAGTAATTATAGAAAACAATGTTTGTATTTGCTGAGATTTAAAAGAAATTACAGCATCATTTGAGGTTTGATTCCAATGAGAATCATTTTCTAACAGCTGCAAACGCTGCTAGCAGTGTTCGGGCAAAATCATCATTCTGACACATACCAAAAAAACTGATCAAGGTTGTATATAGTGGCTGAATAACTCGTTGTAGTACGTTCTGTGCAGTGAAATATACTCTTTGGCCAATTTCTAAGTTGACTGCTAAATGAACTACAGTGGGGTATATTTTATGAATGGGAAGAGAAAAAATGCGCGAAATTGCTTCATTAATACTAACGTAACGGCCCATTTGGTATTGGTTAACTTCATCAACAGAAATTTCAGCACTAACTCCAATCACAGCCATATCACTTCCTTTTGTTACATATTTGCAAATGTATTTTATAGATTTTACGGAATGGCAAGATTCAACATTGATGTGCGCCTTGAAAGTCTTTGATAGGATTGGTGAATAAGGAACAATGCAACGATTATCAATTTCGATATTTTGTTGATTTACTTTTACAACTGTTGATCTTCTTTTATCTGCAGTTGATCGGCGACGATATAGCGGTTAGCCATTATTCCCGGTACCTAATTGTTTCTGCTACTAATTCGCGTGAATACCGTTTCGAATATTTACCATCTACCATACATGTTGAAACAATTTTTTATGTGTGTTCACGTTTGTCGATGGTTAAAAATATTTTGTTACTCTATGACAGTTGTTGTCTATGGAGAGTCTTGTTCTTGTCTTCGAGAAGTTAGCATGGCGGGAGCGCGAACGTGCTAATTCCAAATTGTCGTTTTCGTATTTTATCGTTTTCTCGTTTTCGTGGCGAGCACTTAGTGCAGGAGCCTAATTATATCATTTGTCGAGTCCAAAGGGCTAATTTATCGTTAAACAATACGTTATCGTATGGGACTGATAGTGGCGAAGAAGGACAGTTCACGTGGAAGATACAGGGGTCTATCGTCAAGGAGTTTGGAGAGCGAAACACTGGTGTAAGTCTGCGCAGCGTCAGTTAGCTCATATATACAGTAAGAAGAAACCTCGGTAAGTACCTTTGTAATCGTACCCGTTTCTGTACCTAATTCTATGCTATCAGTCTCTAGCTCAAATACAGTCCACTCTATCGTATCGAAGGGTGCTTCGGCTAATAACTGGAGCACAAGGTCTGATTCTTCGAGCCGGATTATACAATGTGAAAAGAAAAATATTGTTTTAGTATTGTCCGCGCATTTTTTTTTTTTTTTTCTTTTTTTTAATATTATAAAAACCTTCCGTGGACTCCAAGGAACATACAAAAAAAATTTTAGCCGAATCGGTCGAGCCGTTCTCGAGATTAGCGCTTAGCAACATCCATTTTTATATATATAGATGTGCATTGTGCACCCCAACCAACACCTCTTGATTTTTCCCTTTGACATATTCACAAAGATTATCTGGAAGATATATTTAGCGATAAGATCGTCTATTGTGCACAAAGTACTTAAATATTGTTATGCTTTTTATTTATTTATTTTACCGTTTACTTAAATGAAAATATGTTCAATAATATGATGTAAAATTACTTTTTTCTTTGGTAGTTGTATGCGTATACTGTAATGGATATTAAAATCAACATCAATATCATAATGCGCGTCCGTCTGTAGCTAAGCGTTTCGATTGAATATTTTCGTTATCATTTGCACACTCGGCGAAATATCGGTAATTTTATCTGATCATGGATTCCGACGAGAATAGTCGAAAACTAACTAACTTTAAAGTTACATCACACAAGTTACGTCAATGTACGAGGATTGACTTTAGACACTATAACTGATCGATGTCTGTATATGGAAGATATTTGAGAAAAAGTGGCTGTGACATACGGACGGACAGACAGACAGACAGACAGACAGACAGACAGACATGACGAATCTATAAGGGTTCCGTTTTTTGCCATTTGGCTACGGAACCCTAAAAAAGAGTAGTAATTAATGAAACAGATAATGGGAACAAAAATGATTTATTCCCGCTTATTTTAAAAACGGCGTAACCGAACTGGAAGTGGTTTTCAATGAAGTAAAATGTAATTTTGAAATAAATAGTTCCATGGGTTAAAAATAAATAAAATATCTTATTTTAGTTACTAACATTACTATCACAAGAATAATGTACAACGCATTACAATATTGTGTGTTGTCATACTATAGATAGTGTCCATAACATACTTTTCAATCTTCTGAAATTGTCTGTATTATTCCATGTTGAGTTGAGTTGTCACAAAAACTTATTCCGAATTTGATGAATCACTAGATCACTACCAAATTGGCATGGATTAAAAAGACGTAGGTACGTTTTAAAAAGATGCTTATACAGGATTCGAATCCACCTGTCATTGCTTAATCCCCAGGGTTACCTTTTCACAAGCCACAATCATTGTCTTTAGTATTCTGTCCTCGAATGATTTTATATTCGCTTGACATTCACACCGTGATACAGATATGTGCCTTTTATTGGAAGCCCTCAGTTTCATGGCAAAGAATATCACCAATAAAGTTCTGAATCTTTATTCGCATTGCGTATGTACCGGGTTCAGTAATTCAATATTTTTGTGAAAATATGTATATTTTTGTTATATTAACACGTCATGATAATGACAAAGGCACAAGCAAAGTTAGTTACAAATGTCTTGACTGAAAAATTAGATTAATTTATAGCATATATGCTGTTTTAAAAGTTCGGTAAGTGCTATGTATTATATTTAACCCTAATTTATCCATGTTTGATTTAGTTACAAATATATCGAACCTCTATATTGTATATTGTATTATTAACAGATACTAATAAAATTTCTTAGGTAGCCTTCTTCTCTGATTAATACGGTGATAAATTAACAATAATACTACTACATTGAGGAAACGAATATTATTAACATCCGCAATTTTCTTAATAATGAGGCACAATACTTGTAATAATACAATCATATCGGTTTGATTAAAGTTGCGTACAGCACTGCGGTCATATTATTCTCATGTAGAAGAGGTCCTCCTTCTTGCGTTGATATCCTCATTGCTGAGGGTCGTGACCCCTTGCACGGAACTCTTTATTCTGGACTATCTGACGCCAGCGGTTCCGGTTTTTTGCAGCGTGGATGGCCTCGTGCATCTTGCTGTCAAGAGTGGTGCGGATTTGGTCCGACCAGCGCATCGGACTGCGACCTCGCGGTCTGATTCCCTGGACTTTGCCGGTGATGACTATTTATCAAGAGGAGGTATTACAACAAAATTCTATATCGTGATCACGTCATGAGTACTCTTTTATTGTTATTATAATATGAGTAGGAAAAACGTATATCACATCATTATCTCTACAAGCTTTTACCGTACTAACCCAAACGATACTTGGCCGAAAGCTGTCACGAATAGAAACAATAAGATTATCTTGAAAAATTGCATTTCATCCCCAAGTTTATTGGATACGTCGGTGATAATAAGAGCGATGGACCATGATTTGTTAACGTCGTTGTCGTCGTTCGTCGACCCGTGTGGCGCAATGGTTACCATACTATGCCGGATCCTGGGTTCGATTCCCAGCCAGGCAAAAATTTTAATGATGAGTTTGAATTTCTGTTCTCGGTCTGGGCGTGTGTGTGTTCTTGTATTTATGTGTTGTCCATGGCATACACGACACAGGGATTCCTAGCCTGAGGCTATGAGTGTGAAGCGTTATTTATTTATAACTTTTGCTATAGGTACTACCTACTTATTTTTACGTAGGCAAACATGATGCTGAAATGGGCAGCGCTGGCCATGGATAATTTTAATACCCGTTACTTGACAAAATGAAAGCGAAAAAGGCATAGACCTATATGTATAAAAGGCTCTCAATTTTTACAACGTAGCCACTGAACCACGAAGAACGGTTAATTTAATAATAATAACATATATCATTATTAATTGTTTGTATTACTTCACAATAATTATTTACTCTACTTTTTATTAAATTTTAAAAGTGTGACTATTAATATTTCATTTCGCTCGTAATATGATTCCCTGTAGAAATAATGTTGAGTAATAATTTAATTAAAATGGCTCGCAAATGTTGGCGCGCCTAAAATATCACTTTTCATGGTCAATATAGTAAATTCAAGTGTGGATAGGTGAAATTTTAAACTGTGTCTATTAAGTAATTTTCTAATCTTTATATTATTTGATGGGCATAGTTGATGGGTTTGTTAGGGTAATAACTCCTGAACAAGGTCAAATTCACATTTACTATTCTGTCAAGGTTAATCACAACAATGATAGCACAATATAGGAATCTAGATAGATTCCTATATTGTGATGATAGTATTCTATAAGTGGTCTTGACTATACATACAGGTTAAGATAGTGACGAATTGATATCTTTTTTATTTCCCTTCATAACTAAATCTGACGGTTCTTTCCGTCTTAACTACGGAACCCTAAAAAGGGACTTGTTATATTACAAAATAATTATTTGTAAATAATATTTTATACAATAATTCTGATATCATTGCGAAGGCAAATTAATATACCGAATAGTTAGCGAATTTATTTGGAACAAAGCAGAATAAGCACGGTAGCATAATCACACGAGATCGTTACGACTTAAGGGCTCTATCCTACTCTCATTAAAAGTAAAGTAGTTATAATAAGAATTTTCCTGGTTTGCGCCCGTTCACATAAATAGTTAAAGTTGTGATTAGTGGCCATCGCATGTCTATAATCTAAGTTGGCAATTTTTTCACCAAAATTTCCTCATATTGAACTACAATACTTTTCTCACTTCATTATAAGTATGAATAGTATAGTAAAGATAGACAAGCTTCCCTTTTAAGGTATCAATGTGAATTTTGACGCCACACCGCTCAAGTTACAAGCCATTTTTATATCGAAGTAATTTTATAGAATTCGTACCTGTTTCAGTAATTCTGAAACGAGGTTTGACGAAATGTGTTACAATAAAATTGTGATTTTAATGTTTGTAATCACGAATAAAATAAACAAAGTTTGTAAAATGTTACTATATTGAACGAAGTTGCTGGCATCCTTAATATTATAAATAATAATAATGTTAGGGTCATACACACACAATTTAATTGAGTTAATGTTGATATGATAAACACAAATTGTAGCAAATTAATTAACAATAATTATTTTAACCAAATATTGTTTTGAAGGCGTAAAATATTTAGATGGGATTGGGGTAATTCATAATATCCTTTGAGTAATTAGAGACGTGAAGTAAAGTTTGAGGGAATGGGCTGCTAAGAAATTTGTTTACATTATAAACATGCCGTATCCCGACTTTGTTTGTTTTTAATGTTAGTATATTATGTAAAGGTGGAGGGTGCATGACAATTGGTTTATGTGTATCGTTTTGTGTTAATTATGACGACTATACCAATTAGTAATAATTATGCTTGGCCAGCGTGGTGGACTATGGCCTAATACCCCTCACATTGTGAGAGGAGACCCCGAGCCCAGCAGTGCGACAATTATGGGTTGTTGCTTTGCTTTTTTTTTATGCTTAAACAAAGATTCAGTTTTCAGGTTAAATTTTGAGAACAGCAGGAGATGAGCGACCTAATCTTAAGTGGTTATTACTCATTACCTTCAATGGATGGCGTAACCGGCTAAGAAAGAGAAAAGAAAAAGAAAGAATGAACTGGCTCTCAAGCCCCCAACCGGAACATGACGAGTCATTGTACGAAAATGTCAAAAATTAAGTACTTAACAATCAAATACACGTCATTCTCAAATTAAGTATTAAAGTTATATATTTTTAACAGAATAAGAGCAGTTATTCGCTACATAGATACTCCCTAAAACCTAGAATAAGTAAACACAAAAAACAATTTTTATGATAACCATTTTCACGCATCACAGCTTTTCGTGCAATCTAATTTACCTAGGATCCTTTTTGCTAAGATCAGAAAAAACGGTGTACGAAATAAAAACCCTATGATTTTTTCGAAAGCCACTTAAATTAATAAACTGAAGGTACGCTATGAAGACATTTTTTTCTTCAAGCGTAAGAAATAAATATTAATATAACAATATCATCGAGCTTTTTCTATGCTAAAATAATTTAACAAAAATTCTAGAGTATTGCTAAAGGTGTGTCAAATGTAAACTTTATAATTTTTTTATATCCGCTATTCCGTGTTACAATATTTTTATGCTGACAAAGTTGTAAAGTCATCAAATTTTTGAATTTTTAAATTGGTTAGGCCAAACAAAGCTCCTAATGTACTTAGATAAAGCAGTAATAAAAAAAGTAATTACAATCATAATTATTTTATCGTTTGCCAAGGTGGTGGTGAGGTGGCTTGGACAAAGGCGCTACGGCTATTTCCCAGATTCCGTAAATTTAAACAACCACAATATAATTATGTAAATAGAAATAACTCTTGACAAAAAGTAACCGACTTCAAAATTATTGATAACTCAAAAACTGCTTGTGAGATCCCGCTCAAATTTAAGTGTGACTACATGACAAGCACCAGCTTTCGATCACAAAAAGAATCATCAAAATCGGTTCAACCCTTTTTTGAAGTCGGTTAAAAATCAGTGTTTATGCTTCTTATTTATAGAGGTTCAAAACATGGTAGCGCTAGTAACTATACATCAAGTTTCTGGTATTTAAACGGGATTGCTAATCTCCGATTATTGGCTCTTCTCACAACAAATATTGATTAATAAACAAAACGTTGTGGATTTATAGTAAAGTATACACGAGGGGAATTTACATTTTGGCTTACTTGCCAAATGGTCCTATCGTATTCCGTTTATAAGGAACCTGTTCCACTTTCCTGGAGTATGTAGAGGCGAGGTGGTTGCGATATTGGCTATAAATCCATAGCAAATTGGAATGAAAACTTTCCCGAGACTCCACTACACTCTCTGCTTCAATGTAGTGGCCAACCAATACTGAAAGTTACTTATTTTAGCACAATCTTAATAAGCAACAAAGCGCTTCACCAACTTATGCTAACTAGAATTAAATGTTGTAAACATAAACCAATTAGAATTAAAGTTGAAAATAATACTCGTAAGAAGATGCACAAAATCAAATTCAATTAACGATATTATGTTTATTATATTTGTTTAAACTCAACAAAGCAAAATGGCTTTAGGCGTAAAAGTAAATAATCGTAAAATAGCTGATCGCTTGTAGCTTAGCTTTACGCAGTAGAACAACTCAACAAGCTTATCGGAATTATAGGATTATGTGCAACTTTACTATGATTGTATTGGTAAACGTAAATTACAAATCAAATATCCCAGAAATACGGTTTGTTACTTTTGAGAAGCTTAGGTATAAGATTTATCTTACAAATCCATTACAATGTTATATATTTACGTCCATGCAATGTTAATATGGATAAGAATGTCATATCCGTGGATATTTGCTTGCTAAATAAATTGCAGTTTTCCTTACTTTTAAAAAAAAATGTGTAACTCTTTATATAGTGTACAGCTTATAACATTCGAATGGTGTTTATTCACTTGTCTGAGGCCTGAGGAAATAGCCTGTATTAAATAAATAAATAACGCTTCACACTCATAGCCCCACACTAGGATTACCTGTGTTGTGGGTGCCATGGACAACACACAACATAGACAAGGACATTCACACCCAGACCGAGAACAGAAATTCAAACTCATCATTCAAATTTCCGCCTCGCTGGGAATCGAACCCAGGACCCTCGGTGCGGCGATCCGGCATGGTAACCATTGCGCCACACTGGTCGTCAAATTGGTTCCATAGTAGTTCTATAGCCGACTTAACTTAGTAACAGTTTATTAAAATAATTATATTCAATGTCTACATTATCTACTAAAGGCTTTAGTACTTAAAAGATACCAAATATGTAAAAACACAAAAACACAGGTATTTACACTGTAGCAAAATTGTCCCATATGTCTCCAGTGACGTCACGCTAGACCTGAATTATGCTATCGAAGCTTTCTACAACTGAACCCCTACTTTATCCGGAGTTAAGCGCAACTAGAGACCGACCGAAGGTTCGGTTTCGGTTTCGGTTTCGGCCAGTTTCGGCCAAAAAATCTAGTTTCGGTTTCGGTTTCGGTTTCCGAAAAAATTGGCCGAAACTTTCGGCCAAACCGAAACTCTGTGTTCGTGAATTTTCATGCGTCGTTTGGTTAAGTTCGTGGCTAACCCGTGGGCGCTGACGGTGATCCAAGCATGGTAATGAAACTGTAACTGGAAGATATTTAAGTAAAACTGTTACAAGGGGTTTTAATTAGACGTAATAGATTATATAAAAAGTAGTTTTCGTCTATTTGTCTGTGCGTTTGTTCTGACTACTCACAGGAAAGACATAACAGATTTACCTGCGGTTTTCACTTCCTTATATCTTACAATACATACGTATTGTAGTGAGCTTTGGTTAACATTTAGGGGTTGGTTAATTTCAAACGGTTTACAAATAAATAAATTACGTTATGTCAATTTCGCCCATACTTGCATATATTGAGTGAGGGGCCGAGGGCTTACCGAAAGGTTTACGGAAGCAAAGCGAGGGCATTCACTAGTAGTATTTTCGAAGTCTAAATCCCAAATCATCCGTTACAATGAAACGGTAACTGATCGATATGTCTGTACATGGAAGAATTTGAGAAAATCTATCACGAGCGGTATTTGTCAATGCAAAAAAGACCATAGCAATTATTTTTAGAATTTTCGTCTGTTTGTATGTATGTGCGTGTGTTCAGGGTAATTTCAAAATCGGCTAAATCGATTTGCATGCGGTTTTCACTAACGTATTTTAATAAAATGGGGCTAACATTTAAATGATCTATTTAAATGATCTTTAATTAAAACTTAAAAACCCCCGACAGTTTGATATACACTAAATATAGCTAAGAACACACTCGATTATGTCACCTTCATGCAAAAAAAACTAGATCAAGATCGGTTCCCCCGTTTGGGAGCTATGATGCCACAGACAGACATGAAGATACACAGATACACAGACACGTCAAATTTATAACACCCCTCTTTTTTCATCCATAGGTACCTACATTTTTTCGAATTTTGTCGTTTACTTGTTAAGATAAGTTTACCGAACTGAAGGCAGTTAATACACACAAAAATTTACAAATAAAAATGTGTAAAAAAATGCTAGATTTCAGTACCTATACAGGTTGTCCCGTAAGTAGTGGGTCAACGTTAGGGGACAGATAGCTTGAGGGTTGACCTACCTAATGTCAAAAAAGCGACCAAGTGCGAGTCGGACTCGCCCATGAAGGGTTCCGTAGCAGCAAGTAACATAATATAAAAGTTCTTGTAGTTCGTTGTAACTTTTGCGATGCTTTTTGCGGTTTACGATTTATGACGTATTAAAAAAACTACTTACTAGATCTCGTTAGAAACCAATTTTCGGTGGAAGTTTGCGTGGTAATGTACGTCATATATTTTTTTTAGTTTTATCATTCTCTTATTTTAGAAGTTACAGGGGGGGGGGGGGACACATTTTACCACTTTGGAAGTGTCTCTCGCGCAAACTATTCAGTCTAGAAAAAAATGATATTAGAAACCTCAATATCATTTTTCAAGACCTATTCATAGATATCCCACATGTATGGGTTTGATGAAAAAAGATTTTGAGTTTCAGTTCTAGTATGGGGAACCCCCAAAATTTATTGTTTTTTTTTTCTATTTTTGTGTAAAAATCTTAATGCGGTTCACAAAAGCTACTTTTTTCTGTTGAGTCCCCAAATGAGCAGCTCAAAATAAATACCCTAATGCTATAGCCAAAGAGCGTATTTTTTGAGCTGTGCGTCGCGTAAAATAGCGTAAATCGTAAAATCGCGTAAAATACAAATTCCAAAGAGTTGAATTTGAACTTTTGTATGAAACCGGCTCATTTCACGTGACTCACAGCACTAAAAATACGCTCGTTTGGCCTAACCCTAAGTTTCGGTTTCGGTTTCGGTTTCGGCCGAAACTGGACCTAAGGCCGAAGGTTCGGTTTCGGTTTCGGTTTCGGCTGAAAAACCAGTTTCGGTCGGACTCTAAGCGCAACTTCCAAACGTGAACAATCGGAGCACGGCTGTTCGCCCGTTCCCCAGGCATGATCACTAACCTGGGAGATCTCCCTTCGCTAAAATATGATAACGACGTTGTATAACTTATCTGTATTATAATGACAATGTCCATAAAGTGCTACGCCTACAATCTACATCGCAACAATAATGTAAATGAAGTTGTTTTTATATTAAATACCAGGTTCATCATTTTACTGTCTATTATTACCTGCGGGCACCGCGGCTTCGGCAGGGCGGAGTGGGAATAAGATAATTTCCCGCGTTAAAAATAGCCCTATGTTACTCTCAAGCCCTCCAACTATCTCCACATTATAAATCACGTCAATCCGTCGCTCTGTTTTGACGTCAAATAGAGACAAACAAACACACATTCGTATATGGATGGATTTCATAACAACATACTTTTTACAGCCGCCCACTTTTTAAATTGTGTTTGACAGAAACAAAGATGGTACCACTTATTGTTGCATTTCTGTTATAATATTACACGCAAACAACATAAATCATGAATAGAAGATTCGCAAAGAAAGCGAAATCATTGGTCTGAAGCTCGGTATTACAGAATCAATAACGAATCATTGCAAAAACGCCGATTCTTTTCAATAGCCACTCGATAGCTGAAACTGCATTGAAATTGCGTTCATTGCGGGGTAGATTGGAGTTTTGTCATTTAAATATGAACACCTAAGAGTACATCAGATAATTAATAATATTTTTCGGTGTCAGGCATTGAGTAGACAGATATCTACTCACATCAAAATGTATAGGTATGTATTGAATGTTGCATCTGGTTATAAATTAAAATAATAAGAATTTCTATTATCAAATTACGTACCGCATGTAAATCTTATCTGATTATATTTCAGATTCTAATAATTAAGACCAGAGGTATTTTTTGTACCTACTCTAAACTTCGGGTTAGTTTCATATTGCAAATTAATAAATATTTAATATTTCCCTTGTGTCCAGAAACAGATCTAGACGCTTATTATTACACAAAGGTAGACAGGTTATTTTACGTATATTTTTCTGGATAAACTAAATATTTCAAAGAGAATTACAATTTTAAGTTCAATCATGGTACCATACACTAGTCCCTAAGAACCTTGTAACATAACCCAGGTGTCGGTTACGCAAACTTTACCCCAGAAATAGTTCAAGGTGTATCAATGACACAGCCTATTGATTTTTATATTGCACTATGCACAAATGCTTTTATAATTGTATCCCCCTGTGTACGTGACCTGCGGTGTAGTATGTGAACAGCGAGATTGACGGGATTGAGATGTGATTATGTACATATCCGAGCGTTTGTTTTGTCTTCATAACGCTATTGAAATACGTATACGAGTGGGCGCAACGTGCGAGAGAATACAGAGAATAGACACGCAATCTATGAAGCATGGCGGATATTGAATTGGGATTAATTATAAGTAAATGAAATACAGGACAAAAAATTATAATTGATGCTTTAATAAAAGTCTGTGTTAAAAGTACCAAGATTAACTGACTTTTGGAATTTCTTTCTGATTTGTAATAGATAAAGCCCCATATTTATACAAATTCAGCTCTGACGATGGAAGCCTTGAGAAATTATTAAAATTCCTCGACTATTAGTTATGGTAATTTTAATATTTGAAAAACCTTTATCGAAGACTATATTTGCAGTCGGGTATTTATTTGATTCAGCTTTGATTACTAACTTATGACATCTGTGATATGGAGGTTTAATCTATGTGTCTAGTTTGACTGCTGAAATTATTATGATTAATTTATACATCTGGTAATAGTCTAATAGAACATTTAATAAGGCGATTCAATTTGATTGAGTTATAAAGCGAATTAAATACATTATTTATTTGTTTACTATTTATTGACTACAATATTTAATTACGGTATAATTGGCGAGCTTAATCCTTAATGCATTTTCTACCAGCTAACAAGCAGGCCAAACAGAGACAACACGAAGGGCGGTATAAATACAGTATTAATTATATTAACGCAACATATACCTATGTATTTTGATAAATATTTATATACTAGATACCATACATAAGTTTGTAAGTATTACGTATCTGTGTTCTAGAGGTAGGTAATGTTCACATTGTATCTTGCCTATGTTCGTATGTAAAAGCTTTTGATTTGTCCACAGAAAAATAGTACATAATTAATGTAATTTGTCTAGAGATAATTATATTTATTGGAAGATTGACGTCACAAAAAAATAAACTCTGTATTTGTAACGAAAACTAAGACGATGCCGCGGGATGCGCTTGATATTATTTTAGGAGACCTCTAAAATGTTGGAGGCCAAAAGGGCTTTCTATAATAATAGTCAGAAATAACCACGTATGTATGAATGTATATACAATATCTTTTGATAGAAATAAAACACAGGTAAGTTCGTTTCAATAACGTGCTATGTTTTACCTACAAGATGTGCAACCGACAAGCTGTTCCGGAACAATGATGCAGCAGCTTAAAAGCTAATCTAGCATACGATTAGATGTTTAAAGGTTAGCAAAAACGTGTAAAAGAAGTAGATTAATCTCCTTCTACGTAATAACCTCTGTACTAATGTTATTTCTAGTTTTTCATTAGTTGCAGAATAATTATGCTGTTGCAAGCTTCGATCATGTCATGATGTTTAAGTTAATAGAGACATTCGTCAGTCGATGAACGTTAATGAACGTTAAATGCCTAATAACCTTTGAAACATGAGTTTATTTCACCACTAATGTTATTTATCTTAACTTAGAGCACAAGGAAGAGCGATTTGTTCTTGTAACAATTTATTAACTTGCCACTTTTCTTCTATAAAATGTAACTAAATTTTAAACAACTTTAATATTGATTTCGCGACACGATCGAGCGATTAACTTGACGAAGTCTCCGCTAATCGTACTACGTTAACGAAAACTCAACAAAAGACTAAATATAATCCACTTAGTAATAAACGGTAGCAACCACTTGATTGGTGTCAAATCTGTTGAGTAGCTTGTACTTGATCCTTAATGAAGTGCCACTCATTAATTACCTTTTGAAGTAAATGCCGTGTCATTCTCGGTTTAATTGAAATTTCCCCCTCCATTATTTGGATTAGCAGGCAAAGATTTCATCACGGCTCGCGTTATTAATTATTTTGAACGATTTTATAAAGGTGTAAAGGTTTGAGGTCATCTGATTACCACAAAAGGAAGATATTTTGGGATCTAGCTGCGAGGATTTTGTAATTTGATACTATGACGCAAATTATTTTCAAACTGCCGAATACAAAGGAAATAAGTTTTAATGATGATAGTATAATGAGAAGTGTTCTTTATTACGTAACTTAGCTAAATAGTAATTTCTTGATTTGGTCGTCAAGCCACCTACCAAGTTCACCTACGTAATATGTTAACCTTTGGAAGTTTTTAAATTAGTTTATAAAATTTTTGACTAGGAAGTTTGAAATCGCTTCAGAAGCTGTACGCGATTCACTAAATAAAGAAGTCAAAAAATTTATTAATTAAACTTTAAATAGCTTGGTAACTTCATAACAACAATTGTCATTGTCTTTAATATTATAGTCTGTGGTATAACTTAGGATGTACAGTTTTAGTACAATTTTATAAAAAGTTTAAAAAATTATTTATAACTTTTTTTTACATTTGAGCTTGACATTTTAATTAAACTTTTCAATTTCCTATACTTCACAGTCTCGCGCATTGTTTACAACTACGTCAGTAGCCGTATAACGTCGAAACATGCAAATTTTGTTTGAGAATCAACAAGTGAGTGATCGATTGAATGATTATTTATCGACGCTATGCGCTGAAATGTTCGGAATCGAACGAAACGTACAATATAATTATTTTCAATAACATTTTTTAGAATGTTATATTAGAATTATTTAAAATAGGTATCCCATAAAAAACTAATAATATTTAATCCATTTTAACAATCCAAAATGAGTAAAGTTTAAGGACAGAGAAAGTTTCAATATCAACTCATTTAGATGCTTACCTAAAATTATAACATGGGAATTAATTATAATTTCCTCACTCCGTCATGGAAATTATATGATTTATTGCGACACATTCCTGTCGAAACCTTTGAAATACTCTTACGAATCACACCGAAAATTAATAATTATTCTGCTTCCTTAGCTATGTGACGTGTTAAGCTCTTGATATTTATAGTTTTGTAAACAAAATACCTAAGATATTAATATGAGATTCTAAAGCTCTGATTATTCGAATTTCTAACGTAATTTCTCCTATTAATACTCTTGAAGTAGAAAAATTATAAACTTAAGGAAATCACTATCGAAATATGCCAATTTTTGAGCCAATTTTTGTGCCAATTTTTGAGAACCAGCGAAATAATTTGGATCATCGATGTGTCTTATTCATAAACTTAATTAGCTATTGCGTTTTATAATATGTTTTATCTTTATTGTTATTTAATAAAGTCGTAAAAACTTGTGGCATACCACGTTCGATACTTTAAGTAAGGCGTAGTAATATAATATAATACAATATGTTCCAAATGTTAGCAAGGTTAGACAACCTATCTTCTAAATTTACAAAAGCCTAAAGGCTTCCCTTAGTCTGACTTTAGTACCTCTCCATTGTATTAATATTTCCTGACAGTAAATGGTTATTGAATTCACATTAACCCCTTTGAATAATACAAATATATTCGATTCTCTTAGTTCATAAAATCTGGAGGAGCTTTTAATTAAGCTTCATGAGTTATATATCGGATTCGTATTCATTCCTTAAGGGTACTGTATTATTGAATTATTTCTTTAAAATATCAAATTATCGTATTAATAGTATAGTAATATTGTAATTTATGTCATTCAAATTATTATACTCTTCATAGAAAGAGTGGCATTGAAAAACAGAAGACAATCTCGTGGTTCGTTCATTTTTAAAATGATGGATGTATATCCTTTTCTGACTACAATACTCCTTACGCATCTCTTACATGACCCCTATATCATCGGTAGCAAATTTCCTATTGTAGGAAATTCGATGGCAATGCCTTTGGGGCTGTAGATGTGCCGATGTCTTGAACAGGTATGGCAGGACTTACATTTCATAACGGCTAATATAAAAATGTACGGTTCATAAAAATTTACATCAAGAGAAGAGATAAAACCGAAAAATAATTTAAAAAGATGTATCTACATTAGAGAGTAAATTGCACTTTAAAGTGGAATCTTGAGAACTTTAAAGTTTTCCAAGTAAATTGTATAGCACACCGTTTTTTAATCATCTCAATGCGCAATGGTCTGGGGAAATAAGAGACATTAAGTGCTAGTGTGCTTCAAGTGTTAACTTATACGGTTGTACCGACACCACTTTTCTTTTTATTAGTTTTATTTGTATGGTTTATTTGAAGAAACTGAACGTTTACCTGGGGTAAATGTATGTAATTTACAGCAATAAATTAAATTAGAGTTTCTTGAGTTAAGAACAGTATTGATGTGCAAATGTACTCATGAAACTTTTCCCACCGTTGTACCGACAGCTGGACTGTGGAATTGACATTTTTGTCAAGCAACAACCCATAATTGTCCCACTGCTGGGCTCGGGGTCTCCTCTCACAATGTGAGGGGTACTGGCCACAGTTTACCACGCTGGCCAAGTGCGGATTGGTAGACTTCACACACCTTTGAGAACTTTATGGATGTTTCCTCATAGTGTCAGCTTACTTACGAGCCTCGGGATTTCTTCCACTAGGGTTGAATTGGGAAAAAATCAAATTATCAAAGATGAAATATGTTCTGAGCAAAAAAAATTCCATTATGGAAGGTCTTAAATTTATTAACGATCGTGTACAATTTTATGATTCACCCATTTCTGATCATCCATTCAGTCTTTTAATGTGTGTACAAAATGTATGAAGATCACGGTAAAAATAGCTAATCTACCCTACGAATAATGAAAGTAAAGTTATTCTTTAAAGAATAATTAAAGAATAATAAAGAACTCAAGTGGAAATGCTAAAGCCAATTTGCATTAGGTACTCGAAATAATTGGTCAAGTATTTGGAGTTACTTAAAGGGTTATTTCTTAATTTATAAGTAAAAAATTCACTGGTTTCTTTTATTACCACAATAAACCAATATGAAATATAATAAAGGGTTCTTTGTAAGGTTAATTTTAAGCATATTGATTTAATTTCCTTTTTACAACCTTTTTTAGCATCTATCTATGGCTTACACATTTATTTTCCCGGATGTTAACAAAGGAAACTTATTAGATTTTATTTATATTTTCACTGTTATGTGAAATGAAAAAGGATTCCTAAGATAAATCCGATGTTGTCTTCAAAAACCTAATAAATAAAACCACGATGAAGAGAAACAACATATAATCAACAAACATTTATAACTTCAGCTAATGAAACCACTTTTACAATAGTGAGAAGCAAATTCCGTGGTCAATTTTGAATGGATCGTTTATAGTTTATCCGAATTTACCCAACGCTTCCTAAGCAGCTTACGCCTACGTCATTGGCTTGAATCGCCCAATATTTGTCTATTGGATCCATCTCTACGTGTCTGAGAACTCTTCAACCTTTTATTAGACTGAAATCAAATCTTTATCGTCCGTAATGTCAACAGAGGTGTGATTGTAGATATCATCGAAAACAAAGATCTGTAATGAAATATCGTCGTCTTATGTTATTAGTTTGTTATTTTTGGGCCACATATTACTTTCAATACAGTTCCAAGTATTGGGGGTGTGTTATATTAATTAGAAGTAGGATTATGCGGATCAAAGATAGCTTTTCATTATTCGCAGTAGCACGAATCCCTAATCGAGGAGCCCTAAAGTGTACTCGAAAACCAGTGGTAGAAGCTTATACCGTCCGTTTTTTTAGATGAGACTTACTTGGTAAACAAACATAGCACTTCTTTTTATTAAAATATCAATTTAAATTATTTTTTAAAATAATTATGATTGAAAAAGAATCCTGCTTGCACTTTCTTGTGTTCAAAAAGTTAAAAGATCTTATCTTTAGGTTTTAAATTATATCAGTTCCGTAGGTTTAAATCAATACCCACCAAACAAACACTCAGGAAAAAAATAATGTGATACTACTGAGAAACCGTAAGCCGTAAGAATCCAATTCAGCAATGCGATTTTCTAGTTTCTTTATTTGTTACCCCTACCTGTTGCTTACGGGTGCAAAGTCGTTGTTAAAGAGAAAATTCTGAAAAGCCTTTTTATCGTAAAGTACTGAAGCGAATGACGTTATTAATTATTGTAGTCGTAAAAGTTTTAAAACCTTACGTCCGTTTATTTTCATTTATAGTAGTAACTTCTGCTTTGCGGTCAAAATGGAACCGCAATTCTTTTTGTCTAAGAGATTCACAGTGACAATAATTAAAGTTTTAGTATCGGTAATAAAAGTATGTGTAACAAATTATTACATTATTTTTAGCTTTCGGCAGATAGAAAAGAATCTCTCTCTCAACTTTAATTTATTTGTACAAATCGCAAGTATATTACACTCTATGATTTCTATGACCAAACTGACGAATGAATTCTAGAATAAAAAAAAATCTGTAAAAAGATAATAATGCTTTTAGCATTAAGTCCGCCTTTTGTTCATATACATTTGTATGGTACAATAAAGAATAAATAAATAAATATTTAATTCATATGATATTCATTGTATTGTGGGCGTTTTAGATATTCCGTGTACATTTCTTAAAGTTCACTTCTGCTTCATAACAATATAGTATTTTTACACAAAAATGGAGATAAGCTTTCTTGGCCTTCATAATAGCCGTAAAAATCACAAACTATTGTAGAGTTGAGCCACCTTTTGTGTATGGCACTTACTTTTATTTTCTTTTTTAATTATTCTGCTTTGAAAATAATTAATATTCTTAATTTAAATTTCAATATTAACGAAAAAGTTTCAGTTTAATGGCCTATTTTTAATACTGTACGTGTACACGCTTGCATAAACAAATTACTCATGAAGAAATGGAGAACAAAACAATTTCCTAACTTTTCAATTAACATAAGTCTATGATTTTGTCTGATAAATGATCTATGTTGAATTTGTGTATAAATAAATAAAAAAACATTATTTGAAGACAAAAGCAACCAGAGATATCAATCACTGCGTTGTATTCAGAGCTTTTGGCAAGTTTCATTCTGCAGATTAGTTTTTACTACAATACGAGTATTCATGATTGATGTATTCGTATATTGTGCCGATATTTTGACCTAATTGCACGGATCTTGGGCATGACCAGAATATGTATAGGATAGTACAATACAATAATGTGTTAGTACGAGTATAATATCTTCCATAGTATTTAATTCGTTGTTTCTATAATGCTTGTGTTATGTAATTCCAAGCTTTATAAGCTTCATATATCAAAAATATAATCTTTATATATATAATATATATCAAATAAGATATGACGAATTGAATTTACCTACTTAAACATCGTTAATAATTATTGTTTGTCAAATTCAATAAATACGACGGCGCCATTTAATTCTATTTGCAAACATTTTGATTAGTTTGGCCAACATCTATTATTATTGTGTATTATATGTGTCTCAAACACTTTGATTTTGAAGTAGGTTTTTTTTTTGTAAAATGTTGAACCCAGTGAATGTCCGACTTCGTCTTATTCGTCGTCTTTTTATTAACACATTGAGTTATTACTTAAAACTTTATTAACTGTATGCTGTAAATCTTGATAATAACTTTGTAATTACTGTTCACGGGTTTCATAATTCAATACAATTTGACGAAGTGAATGAACCCTTATTCGTGATCATGTTGATTGTTTTTTAATAAGCTATCAAACATATAACTAGAATGGTACTTAAAAGTGGTACTTAAATATTTTAAAATGATCCAAAAGTCGAATCAATCAACGTTTTTGAAACGGTTAAGATGTGAAAAATCTTTGGTAATAATGTATCTTACATTATAAATAGTATTTTTGTCTATATAAATATTTTTATTAGGTAAAATGGTGCATATTCCGGTTTATATAAAATTGTAATGAGACGAACAATTGCCGAAGAATATTTAATTTATCCAATATGTGTTTTTTATACCTACATGAAAATACTTCTCTGGACTTTATCAGCACACTGCTCAATACCCAAAACCTTTACTTGACAAATCAAGTTTAAGTAAGTAAAGTAACTTTAAGTTATGACGTAGAAACTCGTACAAAGTTGAACACCTGTACTAGCTTGTGTAGTCATGCACAGTTTTAAACTATTAAATTATACACAATACACGGTAGCAAATTATAATAGTTCTAACGAATTGCAAAAAATAATTGAGCCATTAGTGACACGCCTTCATTTAATCACACAGGTCAATAAGCACCCTATACCGGTGATACGCTAAGTAGTTTTAATAAACATACATTTTACACCGATATTTTTATTAACTAATGTTGAGGTAGAGATAATGTTGAACAATTTTCGTACAAGTTTCATTCGTTGTTCCACGAATGAATAAAACAGTGTTTCATCACGTTCCGGCCAATCTTATATTTATTAATAAAACTTTTATGTAAGTTTCAAGAAAATTTCTATGAGTTTCAATGGCTCAATAGTCATTTAGCCATAGCCATTTAGCAAAAAAAAAATTGAATGGAACGAAACTTTCAAAGGTTCTCTTTGTTAATGTTTTTTTGCTTCTCATTGTTTTAACTTTTTCACGTGGTACGTCACTTGAAATGTAAGTGTAAATTATGTTGAAACAATTAAAAAACGAACTCGTACAACTTTTCAACACAGCTTTCTTTAAAAAGTTTTCCTTTGAATTTTTTTTTACGAAAATCTCGACTTTAAACACAAGGCCTGAACTACTTACACTTACCTGTGAGTTCCGTTACTAGTCACTTGGAGCACTGCACTGTCAGTATGCGCGTACCGCGCGCTTTCTTGTTCAATGCGGAATGGCTTGGACGGACCCTCCTTGGTCGGTTTTATACCAATCGCGCGCGTAGCGGTTGGTTCTACGGGCTACGCCGCGCCCAGCGTAGGCGTGCGTAGGCTTCAGCCTACGGGCTACGGTAAGTGCTACGCATCAATGCAAATTTTGGAAATTGTCACCTGATTTTTAATTGACAGGAATTGAAAGAAGTATTTCAAATCCGAAAAATAGAGATTAATATTGGAGATTCAATAATAAAATTGACAATAATAAAAATGAAAAAATATAATATTTAATTTTTGACGATGTCAACAACTTGAAGTCAACGAAGATTTAAGTAAAAATTTTTTTGCGGAAAAATACAACATCTTCAAGTCTACATAAAATTTTGTCGTCATCAAAATGAAATAAAAAATGACCAATTTAATTTCATTAAATTCTATGATTAATTCGTTAATAAATGAAAATGAACCCTTTCTGTACAAGATTTTTTTATTAAGATTTATTTCTCTATGAAGATATTCCCTAGAAATGCCGTCAAAGCTAAAGAATGAAGATAATTTTAATCTCCAAAATTTAATTAGTTAGAACACAATTTCATTTCGGCTCCCAGAGTGGCCGGCGGGCGGCGCCGCGGCGCCGGCGGCGTGTAACAATATCTCCTTTTCCTGTTACGCTCGAGTAGTTTTACCTTTTGTTACATAGATACGTCACAGAAATTGTCTAATTTTTCGGATATAACAATTTTAAAAATATTATGGAAAACACTTACGCCCCAACTCAGAGTCACTAACAGTTACTTAAATCGCTCCTTAGTACAGAATTTGTATGGCGATTCTATACTAAGGAGCGATTTAAGTAACCGTTAGTGACTCTGAGTTGGGGCGTTAGTGTTAGGAGATAGCGCACATAGATAAAATAAGACAAACAACAGTCAAATGTACTAGATGACTGAAACTTTGTTAATAATTTTATTATGAAAAACTTAAAAAGTCATATAAAAGACTAGCTTTGCCACGCGGTTTTAGCTGCGTTAATTTGTAGAAAAACTGACTACTAAAATATGTGATGTTATATAGTCATTAGTAATATTAATTTCATAATAATCCAATTGAAAAAAACAAACACAAAATATTAAGCCCAATTTGATTTATTGCCCAATAAATTATTGAAAACCGCGTCCAAATTGGTCAGGCCGTTTATGAGATTAGCCGGAACAAACGCACAGACAAACAGACAAAAATATGGGATTTTTTGCGTTATTAAATAGTACCCCTAGTAATAGTTCTTAAATATCTTCCATGTACTAACATCGATAAGTTATAGTTTTATTATATGTAGGTATGATGATGTATTTAACTGCAAAACTCCGGTGCTGGCTAGAAAATATTAAACCAGATTAGAAAAATGTTTTTACATACTTTTATGTTCCGAAGTTTCCACGAGAATGGGAAATTTCAAACGTTTTAGATTTACTTATAATTTGACATAGTTGCTACTTTTGTTTGTAAAATTTTGAATAAGTATTTTTAGGGTTTATAATCTAAATTTTACTAACAAAAAATAACCGACTAAAACTACTTGTCAGATCTCGTTCAAATTTATGTGGGACTACATGACAAGTACCTGCTTTCGATTAAAAAAAGAATCATCGAAATCGGTTGGCGTGATATTGAGTTATTCGTCAATTTGTCGCGCACATCTTAACACAAATTTACGACTTATGTGGTTTTTTCATGGATGCCATTGTCAGATCTCAATAAAATTTATGTGGGACTACATGACAGCCACCAGCTTTCGATTAAAAAAAGAATCATCAAAATCGGTTCGCCCAGTCCAAAGTTCTGAGGTAACAAACATAAAAAAAATACAGTTGAATTGAGAACCTCCTAATTTTTTTTGAAGTCGGTTAAAAATCGGAAAAATCATTTCTTAATCTCAAACTAAAAACACATGCCCAAAAATTCACAATACATGCAAAAAATACTCCGTCCTTGCAGTTCAAAATACCTACGTTTAGACATTTTCTTAATAATAACTAATGAATTTATAATTACTATAGGTAATACAGATACGAGATACATTATGCTTTCTCAAGCGTAGGAAGCCCAGTTTTGTGCACGAATCGTAAATTCGACCTTTGAAACATAAATCTTGTCACTGGTCTTTTAAAGTTACTGAGGCTGGGTGTAGTCATCATCCAATAATCCATAATTATCACTATGCAGCTATGGTAAGCTTAGGGATTAGAACATCACGAAGAACTTTGTTGTAGGTATGTAGTTTCCTTGTGATGCTTCCATAAACAGGAAATAAAATGATGAATAAAACCTGTGTTAATAAAGTAGTTCAGTCACTTTTTCATACGAAATGACACATTTCAGGTCGGACATTAAGGCCCGTAACAAGTATAAACAGTATAAACTCAAACTCAAAACTTCTATTGATTGTTGCTTCCAACAATGACAGTTTAAACTCAGAATTTAGTTTAAACTGCTATTGATATCACGGGCCTAATAGGGTTAATACGGGCCTAAGACAGAATGTATAATGTTGCTTTTAAGGTCATGTAACTAAAATGGGGCATGAGACCCTATTACCAATGAACAGTTATCTCATGTGCGATTAGTAAGACTCCGTTGTCCATCCGTTCATTCGGTCATGTGACGTAGGGCTTTTAAATTGAACAATATAATAAGAAGACATTTAAAAGTGTCTTACTGAGGCCGATGTATACTGTATACCTACAAATACCCATTAAAAAAGAAATCCCCATACGGTACTAAAATTTATTCTTTTTTCAGCGTAAATATCGCACGGAATTATGCATTATAAAGAACTTGAATAAATTCAAAAAATAAAAAATATTAAGAATGAATTCAAAATTCTTGAAATTTGTTTTGTAGTTTAAATAAATCCATTTTAAATAATGGTATGTAATATTATTTGTTTTGGAGAAAACAAAAAAATATTATTATTAGATTTAGTAAGCTAACTCAATAGTCATAAAATAATTACTTTGACCACATAAATACCGAATGATTTCACAAATATCAAAAACAAGTGACTGCAAGGAATTTTATTTCAAGCACCCTATGAAAATGTTTTAAGTAAGATAAAGTTTTATCTACTTTTTAGCTATTGTCCTATATAACTAAAGGTTGAAAAGGGCGCTCCTAATCCCGAAAAAGTTTAGCGACAAAGAAACCCAGTATAAATTCTTTCAGCAAATAGTGTCGAAATTAACGCACTCCGTGGCCACTTATCGCGAAATTCAATCTGGTCCATTGGAGGGTTCACCTAGACGCCTATTCGTCGTGGCATTTACTTAGTGATAACATTTCATACCTACAGTCTACGAATAGCATACCTTAATAATGTTTGTGATCAAATACATGGTTCTCGGTTCAAGTACCCGAGATAATTAACAAATCTCGGCCTTAATATACAAATAATTGTTATCAAACTTATTGTAATACTTTATACAAATAATTGTTATCAAAGATGATCACGCTGTCAAGTTGAACTTTAAATTAATTGTCGTAAAATTAATGAGTTCCTACGTACGTAGGAACTGATTCACTTGTCTGTACTATACATACCAGGGCGCCAGATTTGAAGGGGCGCCGCAGGTAGTCATAACGTAACCCTTATAGTTTCGTCTTGTCTGTCCGTCCGTCCGTCTGTCCGTCGCAGCTTAGCGTCGAGACCCATAGTACTGGAAAGCTGTAACATTGGCATGGATTTACATGTATCTATTTTTGTATGGGTTTTAATGGCAGAAGGGGGGAGCCGTAGAAAACCTTCGCTGGATATTTCAAACATTTAAATAAAACCATGCTACAAGTTTACGCTTAAATCGTATTAAACAGTTAAAATGCAAATAGACTTGGAAAGAAATATTTTCTCTCCGGTCAGAAACTCACGACGGGTCTAGATAACTGAATTAAATGTATATTTGTTTGCAAATGAAACGTTTGCACGTACGAGAATAAATGAATTGCACGATAATGTAAGTTAGAACTGTGCGATTTCCACAGGATTTATATTTTGTTTATTTATTAACCGACTTCAATAAAAGGAAGGAAGTTCTCAATTTGAATGTATTTTTTATGTGTGTTACCTTATAACTTTTTACTGGGTGTACTGATTTTGATGATTCTTTTTATATTCGAAAGCTGGTGCTTGACATGTGGTTCCATTTAATTGAACGAGGTCGGACGAGTAGTTTTTGAGTTATCCCTAATTTTAACGTTGGGTATTTTGTTCGCCTACGGACTTCATATTATGTTATGTGTATCATCTACAAAGGTTAAACATTTAAAAAGTTAGTATCGCTTTAATTTGCCACAAAAGTGGCAAAAATAATTACCAAGTATTTAATTATATTTTAAAACAAAATACATCAATTTCATGTCAAATACATGCAAAATAAGCATTATTTCTTTAGAAAGTTACACATAAGTTTAAAAGTTAAATTATAATAAATGAAATGAATTAAAAAGATATGAGTATGAGAATAAAATATCAGTAATTGAAAGTGTTGAAAGCAAAATAAAAAAATATTTTCGTGTTCAACGTGGAGGCAGTGTTTTATTACCTAAAGCTACTATTCTTAAGTAATACGAGTAAGTAACATGTTTTTTTTCTCACTAATGAGGTAAAAATGTGTACTAAAGCAAAGAAATTTGCGAAAGAATTCGTGATTCAATTACGCATTGATTGCTTCGGATTGATTGTTGTCAAATTTGTGTTGTATTCTGGAATTCACTTAATCTAGACTATTTTTAGACATACTCAGTCGTTACATTTTACTCATTTAACTTTTAGTAGAGCCTATCTATAACTATTGTTGTTCTTAACTTAGTTACCTAATCTATACATTGGCTTCAAGTCATTAATGACTCATATTCCACCAAGCTGCTGCAATGCGGATTGGTGCAGGACTTAGTGTTCAACCCAATTGTGCCCTCCGAAGCCCGGAAGCGCTCAAGAAAGCTACTAGAGGTTGCTTACTCCGTCGATCAGTAGAATCACACAAGATAGACACAAGCCTGCGGGATATCAGCGCTTCATTTTTTAAGAAATATTAATGCGACACATTGTTTAGCCAGTCCGATTCCCAGGAGTGGCAAGCATATTTTTAAAAATCTTTGAATGAAGTTTCGCTTGTATAAAATAAAGAAATGCTTCCTTCAGGTAAAATTGACTATCTCCAGTATTTAGAGTAATTTTCTCCAAGTGAAGTAAAAAAATCCACCTTTTACTTTGATAAAAGTATGTCCATCCAGTTCTTTCGAGTGTCGGTAGTTAAGTAGATCTAATACTAGGGCATCATAGGTTAGGTACATGTATAGCGTAGCGAGAATGGTTAAATGTTTTATATATTTTCATGCAGCATAGGTACCTAAAAAAGGTCAAAACAATTGTTCTTAATTGCAAAGCGAAAGTAATCTCCCCTGAAGTACTCGTACTAATTTAAACGTAATAAACTTGAAACACATGTGCTAAAAACTTACCTACTTATTAGACAACTTTTCACTTTCCCAAATAACTTGAAAACACGTGCGAGTAACAGGTCTATTACATCAAAACTTTTAAGATCTGCTTTAATGCAAATGATAACGAAATGTTTTATTCCAAGTTGGTTTTAAATACCTTTGATATAAGATAAGAGAATCAAAAATACAGTGTCTTTCAATTATTGTAACCTAACCTTTCAACGCAATCTCTATTTGCCCAACTTACTTTTTAAAATATAAGCATAATAATATTTATCTACCTAATATCCATTTAAATATGATAGGTTTAGTTTTTGTTAGTCTGTTTGAACACGTATTAAATGGACTGAATGCCTGGCACTGGCAGCCCCATTTAAAAAAAAATGTATAATATGATGAAGGAGGGCATGAGAAGCTGGCCATACGTGATCAATTTTACTTGTCAAGTTTGCAGCGGACTTGATGCGACATCCAGTAAACTTGACGGTGTATCTGGCTATAAAGCTATCTCATGCAAACTGGATGCCGCATCAAGTCTGTTGCAAACTTGACAAGTAAACTTGACCATGTATGGCCAGCTTAAAGGCAAAAAGAAGTTGCTTCGGAGCAACTGTTTGAGTGAAAATATAAATTGAGTTATCTCTAAAATAAATATGATGAAAAATGTGTTTAATTTAAAAATGAAGCTTTACAAATGGAAATGTTTAGGTAGGTAAGGTAGTAAAACCAATATTTTGCATAACAACACCGCAAATGTTACGGTTGAGATATCATTTTACGAATGAACGATTACGTTACGTTAACAATACGTTAAAAAATCCGTTTACTTGAAGTAAATAAAGAAGAATAAAATAATTAAAAAATAATAATCTTGGAATAATCATCAGGTGAGATTGCTGTCAAGCACTAACTTATTCGATTTAAGAAAAATCAAAATACATAATTATTTGAATTTAATCATAACCATCCTACATTTTACTATAGTACCCAACTACCCACCCAGGAACGTAATTACTGTCATATCTTTTCCCGAAAGACAGTTAAATTTGAATAAAAGGCCCTTCAATAAAATAAATATTTATACAAAGCCTCCTTAGGGCAAGCTACGCTACCTACTCCTATGCTCGTGACTTACGAAAATATGTATTTTGTAACAATGATATTATAATGTAATAAGAAGTAGATATGTTAGTAGCGCGCCGACAATAAAGAGCGTAGGAACAGGCAATTGACCGTTCTGCTCTGTCAATACAAGACGATACGCACGCTCGTGTTGTTGTCAGAAATTCTTGACATTTGACATACAGCGTTAAAATGCCTTCGTGTATTATACCAATGTGATTGATGTAGTGAAACAAAAGATAAACGTGTGTGTGTGTTGTAGCTCTTTTCGGAACAGATTTTTTGGTTGATTAGTAAGGGTATAACGTATCTATATTTTTTTAAATATCATTTTTTTGTGAATACATATTTCGACCTAGTTGTAAAGACAGTGGTCACGGCTGAATAGCAGTGGCGCAGAGAAATATCGGCGTACAAAGACATACAATGAGTATTAGTATTACAATAAAAACCAAAATATGCTAACTTGTAAATTTATCAATGGTGAACCGTAAGTTCCATGAACCGTAATAACGATAATTCAGACTAATTAGTGGTAATAAATTTCATTGACTGCGAAACAATGGGTAAGCGAGCGATGAAATCTCATTTCGAATTAATTCTACATCCAATATAACATTGTTCTGTGGCGCAGCTTAACTGGATTTCGTTTGTGGAATCGGTAGCCGCTAAAGAGATTTTAATACAAGCAATCGCTAACGATGAAACCGTGCTATAAATTTCAGTACAGAAGCTATGTAAATATACTTTGGTTTATTTAGTAGGGCAAATAAACAGGGCGTCACATTTTGTATAGTGTAAGCGGCTTCTTCCATTCTTAGGCCAGACAGTGCGTCGTAAGGATCCTATCAACCTCTTTCCTAGCAACTGAGAAATGTTTTTAAGAGCAGATAATCGTCAAAAAGGCTGATTAGTGCCTTTACTGTGAGGTACCGATGTCTATATGCAACCACCATCGCTATCTAGCTGCTAGCATATTTGTTGGCTATACACATAAATAAATCTCCTCTAGGGCATCATCGCAGTCTCACGCCTGTCTGAAGACTATAATCACGATATTTTTCAGACTACTTAGTTATTTTTAGGGGAATCATCTGCTCTGTTGGCCGACATGGTATAACGAATTATCTAATCATAATAGAGACCAGGGCTTAGACGGAAGAGCTCAAGAAATTGCCACTAACAATCGTCTTAAGATCGCGTTGACGCTGAAAGCCACTTACATACCTACGTCGTCCATAGCTTACCTAGTTACTGAATGATAATGAATTAGATATCTAGTTCACAAGGTCACAGGCCCTTGGGGGCAGGGAGCTCATCTGTTCGAATTGCTGCTACAAGTTGAATGCGTCGCCAAATGATACTTCGCCTTAATTTATTAAAGAGTAAAGTAACTACTGTTGTACCTACCTAACTACTGATGAGCTAGGCAGAATTTGAAGCTATAGTTAGGCTTTTTATAAAGACGTTTATGGTCTCTTAAGTTCGTCCATAATCATCGTTGAAAATTTGTGGAAGGAAGATGCAATTGGGTGTTTCAGTTCTAGTTTTTCTATACCTACTGAATATAAAAGTCAGTGAGATTGGAAATATCGTTACGCTACTTAATAAAAATAAAGAAAATCGCTTGACGAATAAAATAGAAAAAAGAGTACAGTTCAAGACACTTGTCTAAGCTAATTTATTTTTTATGTTAATAACGAGCCAACAAACATAAAGTCGAGCCACTTAATCATTTGTGTTCACTATCGTCAATGGACACCAAAGGTACCAAAGGTAGCACCGACACCTTATGTAGGTACATATTTATTTAGTCATTCAGAGTCCTAAGACGATTTTAAGAACGATTTGTAAAACTCTTAAAATTTACAGTTTCATGTTTAATTTATCGTTTTATGTAAAACTTGAGAAATTACGTATTCAGCGGAATTTTTCAGAGTTTTCAGAACTCAAGTTCCTCGTATTATAATTGCTGACCCGGTATTTAGAAATTAGGCGCTTTTATTAAACTTACACTTTAAGAAGAAGAAATAGTAGAGTGGATATATTACTTACAAAAGATAGGATAGTGATAACGAGTTGGTTTCCAAAATTTCTTTCGGTATTTTAAATGCTTTGATAGGCTAGCGGTAGAACGTTGGTCTCCCGAACGAAGGGGCCCGAGTTCAAACCCTGGCACGCACCTCTAATTTTCAAATATTATGTGCGTATTACAAGTTAATTATCACTTGCTTCGGTGAAGGAAAACATCGTGAGGAAACCTGCACACCGGAGAGTTCTCTATAAAGTTCTCGAAGGTGTGTGAAGTCTACCAATCCGCACTTGGCCAGCGTGGTAGACTATGGCCTAATACCCCTCACATTGTGAGAGGAGACCCCGAGCCCAGCAGTGGGACAATTATGGGTTGTTGCTTTGCTTTTTTTTAAATGCTACACATCATAGCCTTACTAGGATTCCATGTTTTTATCGGCAACACAATATATTTACCACACAAAAGGCAGAAAGTTCAAATGTTGCGTTACACTCTATACAATGTTTGGCAACATTGTCAACCAACGTCACCAAAGTTTGTATTTCTATGCAAAATTAAATGAGAGTATTAATAACTAAATGAAGAACCACGGTAACAACAGTTTTAATAGAAAAGGGACTGTTTTGTTATGAAAATAAACACTTGAAATAAACATGTTATTGTATTCATAAGGTTCTTTTAAACATGAAAACGTCATAGTATATTGTTAGATTAATTTTCTATACAGAATTTTCTAATGAAAAGGCACTCGTGAGTCTTCAGTGGAAAGGAGCGATGAGTTTCATAAAAACTTGCGCAATCCATTGTATTATTCTTTTTTCTGTTTACTCGTTAATTGTATTTAATAATGAACAAAAATTTAACAACTTATTGAGTGAGTGAATAGAGCTATAGTCCGTTTATTTAGACAAGTCTTACGCCCTAACACAGAGTCACTAACGGTTACTTTAATCGCTCCTTAGTAATGAATCACCATACATATTCTGTGCTAAGGAGTGATTTAAGTAACCGTTAGTGACCCTGAGTTGAGGCGTTATTTGATAAACAATCGTGCCACTACTTTTTATTCAAACATTAATTTAAAAAAAAACTTAATATTATCTTTGAAATCTTTTTTATGCCTGTCCTATTTTTTAAAATTACAAATTACAATCAAAAACCCTGTAAGATTGTTTATTAAATAAGAATCTATCCTACTAATATTATAAAACAACTAGCTGCCCGGACAGACTTCGTTCTGTCAAAAGTTGTTTTTTTTTTAGATGTAAGCTATCCTATCTTTCAAGTTGGATCAAACTGCATACGGTGTGCAAATTTGATTAAAATCGGTTCAGTAGTTTAGGAGTCCATCGCGGACAAACAACGTGACACGTAATTTATATATATTAAGATAAACAAAACAATGGAGTATTATAATATTCACTGTTTCTTTAGGTTTAACAACTAGTGACTCCCGCGTTATTAGCTAGCAGGTTATAGTTCCATAACTACTTAACAGAACAGAATTACATAAAAGAACTTTTTTATATATTGTTACACCGCGGCAAAACAATAGCACACTATACATTTTTGATTATAACTTTTAACAAAATGTTTAGTGAAGACAGTCATATAAATGTTAGAAAGATATAGCTATAGTGTACCTACTTTATGGGTCCGAATATGATATTGCCGCCATATAGGTGCGACAAAACTACAGCACACTTTTATTATATTGTGCGGTTGTCTAGCCGAGTTGTTTTTAGTGCATTAGCACCATATGCATTTACATATTAAAATACCAGTTTAGTTTTTAATTTATCCTTGCGAAAAGATAATTATTAGACATAGAACATAGCCACGCCTAACTGTTTATGCAGAATAAATAATCCTATAAAATTTATGACTTAAAAATTCATCCTCATAACTTACCCTAAACTTCCTCTGGGATTTGGATTCGCATACAAGATGTCTAACGCTTTCATTAACATAATTTTGAACTTCGGGAACTTTATTTAGGCTCCTAAATAAGCGTGGAATCCGACATACACATGATTCTCATGAGTATTTTTGTTGCAGCAACTAAAGCAACAAGCAAAATAGGCTAGCGTTTCCATACTCTCAACATTATTGGAATCTATAACGTCGCTTTACTCAAAAGCTTTCAAAAGGACGTAGCCTTCGTTTCCTATCACTCAAAAAGTAACCATAAAAACCTAGTACGAATGCTCAGTATCTCTTTTCGCCCTGTTAACATATCTAAATTAGATATTGAGCAGGCCCTTCATGTTATATCGAAGACTACATGAACGTCTATTCAGTGTACGTAGCGAAAATAGAACAAATTAAGTAAATGTTAGAAAATAGAAACAGAACAAGTGAAAGCATACGAGCAAGAACAAATCTTTTCTTGTGTGCCAAGAGCAACTCATGGGCAAATTAAGAACGAAGCAACATTAAAACTTAATTTATGACTCTTTGCTTTGGTGCAGATGCACCTAGATTTCAAAATTTGTGGGTAATCTAGAATTCATAATTTTTTTCATCGTAATAATCAGTAGAATTAGTCGTAAACCGTGTTTCACTCACCACCTTGTGGACCGACAATACGTCGGGGATTATCTTTAGTCTCTAATGTACAGTCACCTGCAGAGAAAAGTAACCCATCTCTTACTGTATCTTTATAAACAGATGGGTTACTTTTCTCTGCAGGTGACTGTACGAGTATACCATGATAACTAATCATTCTATGGTAACATACAATATAAAAAAATACAGTCGAATAACTGAGAATCTCTTCTTCTTTTGAAGTCAACCGACTGACTGACCGAAAGACTGTATCACGCGTGAAGCGGTATTATAATATGGGTCCTAATTTTTCTTTAGTTATAAACTTAAAAACTTAACTAGTTAAAAATAAGCTTATTAGAAATTCATTCTTGAAGTTGTTGTTAAACTCAAGATTGCACCAGAGACCGCTTTAAGCAGCGAGTTTATATTCACAAGTCCTGAATTTAATTTTAGTTGCCTAGGTAGGTAGGTAATTATTATCATTCAACCTACATAGAATAAAAGCCTGTGCATTTATTTTTCTACATAGTACACGAAAAGTAAAATAAAATTAAAATGAAAACTGGAAAAATTCTTTACAGTTTTTTTCTTTTTTTGTACAATCATGTAGCTACATTATTTTATTTTTGTGGCCGTATTTGAGGCGGAATACTGCACCCTAATTTTCTTGCTCATACTACAACACACGCAAGATTTTTTATCAAAATGTTGGCCATCTTACAAAAATGAAAAAATACGCAATTTATTGGACGAAATCACAGCCCACATAATAAATTATTTTCCGGTACAAATGAACTGACGATTTCACGTCTTTAGCCTCATGATAATAATCATAGAACAGGTCACGTAGACGTGGAATTAGGCGGACGGTGTAACAGAGCAATATATAAAATATAATACATTTGAAGATTAGAGTGACCTAATAGAATACGAAGGCTTCGTGGGCAGGTGCGTGCTGACTCATCTCTATTTTATCAATTGCTTACTAAACTTACGACAGAAAGTAAACGGCAATCTAAAAATAGGTACCTACGTGTAAAAGGTGTTTTCTGCTGGATTAAGTAATTTGTTCGGAGAGCGTTTGGTGGGATTCTAGACTAACCGACTATTATTAAAGCTGGTATTTGTTTTCCAGATAGTTAGAGTTCCAATTTTTCTCAACAAGGACAAGTTTAGTTTACTTGCATTACCTTTCAAAGCTTCAAGGACTACCTAAGTACCTACTATTGGGCTCGGCCCAATGAAACGACGATATCCAAAAGCTATTTTATTATACTTTTCTGCAAGATAATCTTAACACTAAAATTAGGTTCTAATATTACTAACTTCCAGAGAGACATAACTTTTGCAACCGACTGTTCAGCCCAAATGTCGAAAGACGAATGCCCCGCGTTCGGTGCTCTTTGCTAAACGTAATCAATAGTGACTGGCGTTGGATCAATACATCACTACGCCTGACGGAGACTGATGACAGTAGGCTGCACAAGTCAATTACCATACTGATATTCATAATAGTTATACGAAGAAATGTAATTATATATTAGCACGCTAACAGCTCGGCCATCTGACTTTGCGTACGTCCTCGTACGCGATCTCAAAAATTCGATGAAATTGTAGAGTCGTCAAATCTTCGTAGTAGTATTATTACGATATGTTAATGAACTTCCTTTATCTACATCATTAATACATTCATCTCTGTTCTAAGATACCTCTGTTATTTATAATATTTTTCTATCTATCTTAAATAATTGCATGAATACGAATTTTGATTATTAAAGTTATGCACTTGCAGTAATAATAATACAATGACAATTTCTATGTCTTAAAGTAAATATTACTCGTGTTAAAAATCATTTTACATTTTTTTCAGGTCAGCATTATCCCAATAATATCAATACAATATATCCAAATATTTTAAGCAGGTGTATACAATAGTCTTCCAGTTACTTAGTTAGGGTAATCACAATCAATTATTTCAATTATTTCGATATCATTCATTTTCAATAACAAAAATTTTCCTCAAGTCAGTTTAATGCCCATCAGTTAAATTATTGAAATGGAAATTCCACCGCGTACACTTTTCATCTACAAATGGGCGTTAATAACAGTATAAATGTTTAAAAATTGTTTTAAATTTATATCAAATTTTTTTTTAATAGATACAATATGAGGCAAGCATACGTTTTACATATTAATGCGAGCAGGTAATTACGATTTGTATAATGTTAAATATGGCCATACCAAGGCTATATACTCGTATTACTCTTTGGATTGTGACTACCCGAACCAGCAAAACCATCTTTTACATCAGTAATTACATCTATAAATTGCCTAATGTCACGATAGACAGTACCTAACTTATCATCGGCTTTAAGAGAAAAATACATTAAACTTAGTCTATGTAAGTTAGGGTAGGCCAGGAGAAAAAAGCCGGAGGAAAAAAACTCCCAGAACTCTTTTAAAAAAAAGGTCAATAGTAATAAAGGTCGAAAACAGATTTATCATACCCAGACGGTTCCGGGTCGTGTTTAAATCATCAGCTACCTTGCTGCGTGGCGCGTCTTGAACATCTGCTACTTCTTCCATTGTCCTTTTCTCCAATCAGTTACATCTCTTGCCTCATACTTGGCCGTGATCGGAGAGTGTTGCTCGAGCTCTCCACCACGTCCATCACGACCAAGCTTTTGGTCCACTAGGTCCGTAGCTCATTCTTATTCTCATCGCTCGGACCGTCTTTTGACAATCCTTCAGCCGTCGCTCTAGCTCGCCGTCCGAAGAATTTAGTGGGCCATTTAGATTCACGGATCGGTCGTCATCCAAGCTCACCGCCCGAACCGTGTATCTTCACTCTTATGACTTACAACTTACAACCTTTTCAGTCGTGGTTTTCTCTCAACAGTGGCATTTGTGTATCTACCTCCAGGCGCTGATGTATCCACATTGAATCTGAAACTTATTACTGTATTAGTGTGGATTCATACTTCAAGACAAAAGACCAAGATTACATGACATGAATGATGATGAAGATAATATTGTCGCTTTATTATTAAGATGCTAATGTTGCTAGGGATCAATTAATGGAATTATTTTCACATTTTCATAACAATGTACTGCGATGACTGCAAGTTCTTTGAGTTTGTTTATCTAAACTAGCGACTGAATGCGGCTACGCTCGCATGGATTTTTGTCGCTGAAATAAAGCAGTTTAAATGCAATAATAATGTATCAGAAGCAGAATCGGCGCGAAGATTGATAAAGAGAGGAGTGGGTAAAAGATGATAAAACGACGGTTGACATTTCATGGAGCGACTACACCTTCCTTCAATAAAATTTTAATTAGTTGTTAGAAACATTATTATAAAAGCGATTAAGAATTATTCAATTATACCTTACTTCTTCTCATTGTCGTCATATGGGTCAATTCATCGTCATTACCTTATTCATAAACGCTTAATAACATACTTTAGCTATTGCAAATTTTTTTCATCTCAAAAGTTTTTCCTAAGAGTGAAAGAAATAAAACACTTTATAAGAAGTGTATAACTTTGCTTGTTTTTATAAGTTAGGAGAGATAGTTTAGTCACAGTTCAAAGTCATAGTTCAGAGTCATAATTCACATTCATAATTCACAGTCATAATTCGTAGTCATAGTTGACATAGATGTACATACATACATAGGCTTTATAATATACTTGATCTTATCTTTTACCATAATATGCTCCAAAATAAGTGTGTTATATCAATAATAAAATAAACCTTTCTCAAATAATTTTTTATCATTGTTGTGATGTTATGATGAGTCAGTCAGTCGGATAGAGCGAATGTTTTGTTTGTATGTAAAATATAATATAAATATAAAACAAACGACATTTTAAAATTTCATTAACACCGTGCTCAAAAGGGACTATTTCCAATAATCTGGAGACCTTATTTATAATCCATATCCAGTGCGATGGTTTTCGATGATTAATGACTCAGTACTCTGTATTCATTTGACGTTTTAGAGCGATCGCTTCATTCTATTATAGTTAACGCGAACTATAAGGCGACAAGTGACACTAGAGATATACAAAAAAAAACTCACGAAAGAATCAAATTGTAAGACCCATCAATCCATTCGCTAATCAAATTGTAACTCCAAAAACTGCAATATTAGGACACTTCTATTGAGCTACCACTTCGATTGAGCTCCCTTGAGCTACCTCGCACCGCGCATTCCCAATACGCATCTACGACTCCAATATGGACTCCTAAGCTACTAAACTTAACCGAGTTTAATAAATTTGCACATCGTGTGCAATTTGATCCAAGTTGAAGGATAGGATAGCTAAAATCTCAAAATAATAAAAAAAAACTTTGGCAGAACGAAGTCTTTCCGGGCAGCTAGTTACATATAATTATATGCGGTTACTGTTCATGGATGGCGAAGTGCCCATACATAATGGAAAATGTCCCTTGTAAGCGTCCAACCCGTCGTGGCACCCCTACGCACCTAATTTTGAATTCAAATGCAAGTAAAACATTCTTAACAATGTAATTACTTAAATCAATTTTCATTCTCAAATTTCGATTATAGTAATGTATCGATTATGAATCTTTTCACGAACGGCCTCAAGCCGTCATATCGCTTTATTAAATCATTTTTCATTAATCTTGCATAAACTATGATGCGATGGAATCTTTACTAGATTTTATCGTAAGTACCATCTAAACGTTTTCTTTTTTTTGATTTGGTTGATTGATTGGTTAATTTATAATAAACGCCAATGAAAACGAGTAGGAATTTCCTAACAAATTCTGTCAAAATCCCTTGTCCGTAAGTATCCAACTATTAATATAAAAGTAAATAAAGTAAGTAAGTAATAATAAATGTTTATTCCATTTCGCTCAAAGATGCCCATACGAGGCTAGTTCATATTAATAAAATGGTAGCCGTCATCATGTCCAATCCGTGTAAATAATTTTCAGTATATGGGAAAGTAACTCTCAAACTTTCCAAAGAGGCCCGTCCACCCGGGCAGCAGTCTACGGCCGGTAAACAGCCAAGTAATATCACCAAGGTGTTACATACATCCACATCGCAAGGGAAAGGATGTCTGAATGACATCCTCTATTCTGAACCATCTTTAGATTATTTTTAATCGCTAAAGCATATTCAATAAAACTTGCCCCGTGATGAACCCCTCATCAACAAGAAGACAACAATCACATTTACTAAATATTAATGAACATTATGTAGGTATTCCATCCATTCAATAATGGCTCTGAAGTCAGTTTGATACTTTGAAGTTTTCACACCACATACAAATTACACACGTGATAGACACACATGCCATACATACATCATATCACACATACAGATCACCAATTTTTATATAGCTACAGGAAGGGTTATGTGGAATTCGTTAAACTCGTAATAATGACGCTTCAACATGTAATAGTTTGGTGCTATATATCAGGCCCACTATGTTATATCAGTCTATAGTTTGCCTGATGCCTCAGTGAATCGCAACATCGCCACTCATCATGTCAAAACTCTTATAGTTAAAACCTGGAACTAATCACAAATTCACAGAATTTTATTTAACTCTAATATTAATATCATGTTTAAGTGTGTGTGCCCAGATGAATTTGTATTGCAAGAACAGTGACTAAATTTTACTTGTATGTTTGTCGACAATTTTTTTTTTTTTTTTTTACTAGCTGCATCGACTGCAACACACAATATATTACCTACTTAGCCGCCTATTTTCATTTACCATCCTGAAAAATCGCTTTACTCCAGAGATCTAGTCCTAATTCCTTAGTTTACTAATGAAACTAACTAAACCTAAGGTATTACAAATATATCGCGTTTTAAGGGTTTTTAATACAAGGTTAGGTACATTTATGTTTCACAGTGAACAACTTTTTGATAAAAGATTCTAACTGTTTAGCTGAAATCAGATACTCGAGCTTCAGCATTATGTTCATTATCATATCATCATCATAATATTATGTCATACCTACCACATCATTATATCACATCATATCGTCACCATTATTATACACGTAAAGATTGGATTAACATCTAGTGTTTGTTTTATTACAATCGGTTCACTCACTCCAAAATATACCGGTCAACCTTTAAAAAAATACCGTCCATACATTTAACTCTAGTTTGGTTACCGAACCGACTCTAAACTGTATATTCGTCGCGAATATACATAATTCACCATATTTTAACTATCACGAATATTTAAAATATAAAAAAACAGACATTCGTTTCTAAGATTTCTAAAATTTATATATAAGACTAGCAAACCAGCCGTTCGGAGCAATTAGTACTTGTCCCGAAGTGAACTTATAGTACCTCCTAACGAATCTAGTTAATTTATAAGATAATTCGGATGATATAACTTACAATGGTGGAAGAATTTTTCAAATAGGTGTCGTAATCATCAGTAGGTAATCATGCTCACAAAATTCTTTTTCTTCCCTTAGCAAAAATTTACATATTCTACCCTAACCAGATCTACAAGTGAAGTAATATTCAAAAGAAGTTCAGGAGTTGCAGAGATTACTTCCCACGACAAACTCGCGAACCCAAGAAACTCACGAATTTTACTCTTTATAATATATTTTGTATTCCGATCGCATAGCGTGTCGCGTATTTGTGTATTGCACCGCTGCAACGTGCAATGCTGACAAGTTAGGAATAAGCCCGCTTTCCAAGGTGATGTGAATGTCGCATCTACCGTAAGCAAATAACAAAGTAATATTAATCGCGTACTAAAAAGATGGATCTTTATTTTACGGATTAGCCGTTCATTGTTTACGTTCAGCCTCAATGTTAAACAATCCCTGAAGAAATAAATTACAGCAGAATCCCGACCGCAGAACAGGAGTCGCATGCCTTAATAAAATCTTATCTGTAGTACCTACTTATAATAATCTGCTCATCATCATGATCCTCTCACACACTGTCACTAGTCAACGGTTTAGGTTCGTTCCGATTAGTCTGTCCGTTTCAATTATACATAATATATGTACTAATAGGTGTATGTGCTTAACTCTAATACATTTGATAATTTCATTATCATTACTAGTAACAACATCAACGGAAATAAGAAGAAATATTCCGAAGTAGCCGTCTGATACCGTTATAGGCAATAAGTTATTGTCCAACATAAACCTCAATTCAAATTCAATAAAACAGTTGTAACCTCAAACATTTCAAGTAGTCCTCTAAACTCACATACTAAAAAAAAAACATAAATCTTACCAGTTTTAAGCTTCTATTTAGTTTTACCTGTCCGGTGTCTGTAATCAGATTCTAGTCAATTGACTCTCTTCTCCGTATCCAATCGATCTGAAATGTGGCGCACATTTTGGGTTATTACAACAATGTATTTTTATGGTAAAGATGTCCTGACTAGGCCCTACACTCTCAATTGGCTCCAGGAGGAGCTCCATAATGAGTAATATCACATTAAATTTCCCATGCACATCCTGGTTGGCCTCAACAGTAGAACTACACAACGTTAAATACACATATAAAAGTGTGTTTATTTTTTTAGCACAATTATTATTTTTACCTACTTACTTCTAATATCCAATTCACGTCACCAGGTAAGTTTAATGTATGGAACTTAAAGTTTTGGACTCAATTATTTTCAATACAATAAAATTGAACTATTAATTTTAAGTCATGGTCTACCGCTCAATAGATATACAATGGACACTATGGAGTGGCTATGTCGGTAGATACGATCGTAAAAATATTTTTATGTTACTACCTGCACTGAATTTACTTATAAAATGTAACAAATTATTGCATAGGTTTAATGAATTCTAGTGTGACGAATTATGTGTGACGTATAAAAAACTTGTGGATACCCGGCGTTTGCAACAACACTAAAAAATTTGTACGGTAAAGTCAAAAATCGACTTTATGAATGGACTGCATCATCATGGACCATCTTCGCATCATTGCCTTTCAGTTCCTAGCATATCGGTTGGATGGTTTCAGAGTCCAAAAAGGACATCACCACTATATTTCTTGTTTTACATACAGAAAAAGTTTATGAACCAAAATATCGGAGAACTCTCCAAGACTAAGCAAATTCGCACTCGAAGAGGCTCGTAATAACAGCAGAATAATTCCTCTGTCCCTTGATCTGTCTCTTTATCCCGTCATCAGTCCATTGCATCGTAATCAAGCCGAAACTGCCATACCGTTGTATTGCGTTGGGTGACCTGCAGTTCTACATGCTGAAAAGACTTACATTAAATGTGATCAAAGGAATAATACGATTATAGTGTCAGTCTAAATAGAACGGTCTAAAATAAAATTGCAGCATTATTATTCAAACATACAGACAATTTATATGGACCAACGCAATGTTGTAATACTCTACGGAATCACCACACAATATTTTCGAATATTTCAATAATAAATATAGGTACAATGAATAAATTTCCTGTGAAACAATTGGTGTTTTATTTAATCTTCAGTTTTCAATTCTCGTACATTAATTTCATTACAGTTAGTCGTTTTCAGTAGGTATTGGTGTTTTCGTTGCTGGCCCTGAAGAAACTTAACCCTCATTATGAAAATAAAAACCCTATGAATATCCACATCTTTGCAACTTAAATTTAAACATACCTACTCGTTTACTTAATTTCCTTTCCTTAGGACAAGGATGACCATACAAGTATACCTAATGTCCTAATAATAACTTCAGTTTAGTACCCATACATTTATGATTTAAAAACGTATATTTTCTTAAAAGATTTTACAAAAAATCACTTACTGAGAAATTATAGTTATAATATACAATAATTCATAAGCCAATTCAATGAACAACATTAGTTAGATATGGAGGGTAAGTGTGAAAAATGTTTGCTAGTGATCAGTTCAAGTTAGAAAAACTGGAAGCGGCGTAAATGAATTTTTTTCTTAAGCCCATGCTTTAATATATTTCTTCTAGGTTATACGGTCAACTGTGCTCAGCAAACCCTTTACGATGTCGTAGCTACTTAATATCAGTTCTCGGGTAGACAGAGGTTGAAGCGCAAGCAGAATAAGAAAAGAAAAGAGAGAAAGAGAAAAAAAAAAATCATCGAATCTTTTTCGTATTTCAGCACTTGTCTTGGCACGTGGCAATTAGCACGTAGCATCAAGCAGAGAAGAGAAAAAAATATATGCATATACTCACTTTCCTTGGGGCGTGGCGTTTATGTCACTTCTGAGATATTGGGCTCGGCCCAATGAAACGACGATATCCAAAAGCTATTTTATTATACTTTTCTGCAAGATAATCTTAACACTAAAATTAGGTTCTAATATTACTAACTTCCAGAGAGACATAACTTTTGCAACCGACTGTTCAGCCCAAATGTCGAAAGACGAATGCCCCGCGTTCGGTGCTCTTTGCTAAACGTAATCAATAGTGACTGGCGTTGGATCAATACATCACTACGCCTGACGGAGACTGATGACAGTAGGCTGCACAAGTCAATTACCATACTGATATTCATAATAGTTATACGAAGAAATGTAATTATATATTAGCACGCTAACACTACTAATAACGAAATTAAGTATATACTGACAGTTTATTATATACTGACTAATAAACTGTCTACTCACTACACATTTAGGTACATTAAGCATTTATGAATAAATGATTTTGAATTTGACAGTTGACACTTACCTACTTTGAAAATAGCAATTGATTATAACGTTGATCTCCTGCGCAAGGGTCTGGGTTCAAATCCTGCAGCCACGGCTTTGATTCAAAGTTATGTGCGAAATTTAAATATTTATGTCACTTTAGTGAAAGAATACCTACCTGGAATTAATTTAAATATTCATCTATGCTATAATAACCCTTGCCTACGAGTTGAATTTTTACATGTTTCTCATAGCTGTTCCATTATGATGGATTTGCGGAAAATTCGTCGAATAACGATTCATCGAATTACAATAATTAGTCGAATCAACAATTCATCCAATGACAATTAATCGAATGACAGTTCATCGAATGACAATTCATCGAAACGCAATTCGTTTAATCGAATGATAATAATTTTCGTAATGATCATTAATAAATATTTTTTATTATTTCAAACGTCACTTATCTTTGAAAGGCAGCACTAGGACGTATGCAGCATGCAGCAAACACAATTTCTATCACGGCTCCGTCGCTGTGGAGCTCAGGCGGTGCCACACGAGCTGAGGAGCAGGTGGTTTTAATGTTCGCCACAGCAGCTGAAGCTGGCTGGCAGAGCCAAACTGTGGATTTTAAGCATGAATTCTAAGCATTTGATTTTCTTTGCATCTTGAAAAGTAAATTATTTATAATGAACCAATGCGACAGAGCATTATTTACATCGTCAAAATTATTATTATTATTATTTATATCAGCTATAGCTGATCACTACATGTATGGGCGGTATGGCTGATCATCATGGCCGTAGCTACCGCCGTATCAGTCGTATCAATAATTATACGGGGCCCCCAGCGTATAGGGGCCCCCATAACACTCCGAAAAAAAGCTTGCCAGCGGCCTACAACCGCTAAGTAGGCACTCCTTTTAAATTTGACAGCTGACATTGAGGGGGCCCTACAACATAATATATTGATATGGGGCCTCCTTAGGGTACCTACGCCATTGCTGATCATTTAACTTTTAACAAATTATATAACGTAAACTACCCAGTAATGGACGAGGCTCCAGTAATGGACGAAAAAAAAAGAAATCATCTAGAATATGGTTATGAACGAGTTTTTTTTTATTGGCTACACTGTTTCATATACTATAGTCATCGGACTGCCTAAGTTTGACATTTTATTCAATTCGGTCTGTTAGAACACAAGTTAGCGCGAACTATAAATTGTTCGTCATCGTAGATTTATAATTACGGACTTTTCTTAAGGAAATCGTTAGTGCGGTAAGAAAAAAGTTTCTTCTGTAAATTTGTATTGCTTTATTTATATCAAAATGTGTTTTGTTTGTTTGGTTAACCATGAAATTAGGGTGAATATCAAATCGGCAAATTTTACGTGTCCACGTTGAGAATCGAGGTGTAAAATGATAGAATGTTTCTGATTTTTTTATATAGTAAACTACGTAACTTCTTTTAATTGGGGCCACATTGTTTTTTTAAATATATGTGTAAATAAAAAATCAGGGTAAAAAAATGCCTTAAAATTCAAGTTTGGTGGTATGTCCCAGCTCCATTTTTTGATACAATTTCATTCACCACAGTGACAATTGAAGTTAAAATAAAAAATATATAATTTCGTTAGTATACACATAAGACACACTATCTAAAACTAACTAAACCATATTATAAAATGTTATGTAGCATCACAGGATACTCGATCAAAGTTTGTCCAAGAAAAAACCAAAATCTTGGGTGCACTTGTTCAACTTACTAAAACATGAACTTTCTTGCGTATGCGATCATTTAAGTTTAATTATTTCGCAGGGCATAGTTGTCTGGTAACGTTTGAGTGTAACGGGTATGTGATTAGAGCTATGACTTCCCGCCAAAACAAAAGTACTCGCTTGGGTGGCACAGGGGGACAAGAATTGTTCAATTTTTGGTGGATCGATTTGCTGTTTATTTTAAAGTGCTTTTATAGTAAGCTACACAATATAGGTAGTGATTTGGATTACGCATAAAACAGTTATATAAATTTAATTGTATCTTAAGATCCCTATTTTTAAAGATTTTTTTTATGCAGGGTCCGAGTTTGGTGGCTCAATTTTGGTGGATTTGGTGGCGTTTATGCGTGACCAAAATTTAAAACGAGCCACTTCAGCGAAACTAGAGCTTCAAAATGTTCGCCAGGGATCTGTCTATTGGGTAAAGTCAGCTTACGAGGTTGAAGACGGAGTCCAGTAACATGTTTTCGTCGAAATCTGAAGTTCTGAGAGATGGTCGTATGCCTCCTCTCAAGCTCCAGCTGCCTGCGAGGACAATAACAATCAAGCTAAACTGATCCGACACTACACACAGGATACCCCGGACGCCGCCTGTATAAGATAAGAGAGGGTCTCAAACAGCTTAAAAAGATCAAGGCTCCGGAAAATGACGGATTCACAATAGCTTCTAAGAGCTTATGGGAAACCTCTACTAATGACGCTCCAATAGCTGTTCGTTTCCGTCATCAATACTGGAACTGCCCCGGAAGCGTGCAGCAGAACTGTGGTGACTCTGTTCTTCAAGAAGGGCGAAAAAGCCCTTTTGAAGAACTATAAAGGCCCATTGCATTTCTGAACCACGTTTATAAGCCGTTTGCGAGGCAGGTTTGACGACTTCCAGCCTCCCGAACAAGCAGGATTCCGAAAGGCTACAGAACCATAGACCATAATATAGACATACTGAGGCAGATTATACAAAAGACCAAGGAGTATAATCTGTTGTTATGTGTTACTTATGTATACTATGAGAAAGCTTTTGATTCTATCGGTATCAGTACTTAATTCTCATATCGAGGTGTTGAAGTGTTTGTAATCATCAGGTACCATTTCCGTCAGTGTATACGACACAGCTACGAACCCTATACAACTGCAGAGAGGTGTCAGGCAAGGGAACGTCATATCTCCTTAACTGTTCACTGCTGCGTTAGAAGACGTGTTCAAGCTGATGGAATGAAAACAACGTGGTATCATCGTGGTCAATAGTGACATCACACACTTGCGATATGCCGATGATATAGTCTATCTGGCAAGATCCCTTGAGGAACTTGGTAAAATTATAGGGGACTTGAACAGCGCCACAATCGGTGTCTCTTAAGATGAACATGGACAAGACGAAAATCATGTCCAATGTCTATATCATGTACCTACGTCCAACTTCGAGAAATAAGTCACTCGTAGAATTCAACTCGAATGGGCTGCGTTCGGGAAACTGCGTCATATCTTGTCGTCCAAAACACTATCTCAGTGCCTGAAGTTGAAGGTGTTCAAGCAGTGTGTGTTGCCAGTGATGACATACGGCTCCGAGAGGTCGTGCTTTATTATTATTGGCCTTATTCATATACTCAAAGTCACAAAGCGGACAGAGAGAGAAAAAGCGGATGGAGAGGGCTAAGCTCGGTATTTCTGTACGTGATCAAATCAGAAATGACGTAGACGAACAAGAATAATCGACATAGCTCATCGAGTACGCCGGCTGAAGTGGTAATGGGCTAGCCACATAATTCGAAGGACCGATGACCATTGGGAAGAGGTCCTCGAATGGCGCCCACGTCTTGGAAAAAGGCGCATTGGGAGCTCCCCAACCAGGTGGACTGACGACCTGAAGAAGACAGCAGGCACCCTCTGGACTCAGAAGGCACAGGACTGGTCAGAGTGGCGCAAATTAGGGGAGACCTGTGTCCACCAAGGGCTGATGGATTGATAGATTTTAAATAATAATATCTATATTTTTTTAACAATAGAGTTTTATAAAACGATGAAAGTTATTGATAATTCCCGAGAATTCGTGATATTAGCCACTTTGAGCTTTATTTTATTGATTTTAGAGCTTTTGTGACAGAAAAATCCAATTTTGGTGTCACTGATTTTCAATTTTGGTGGGTACTTTCGATTTTGGTGGGCGATTATCAATTCTGGTGGCCACACTAAACTTTGAATTTAAATATCTCAAAAAGTTATCGAGATATTCTCAGACCTCTTGAAGGTTCATATAGATTAGACTTTCTATTCTTATACCAGGTCCTCATTTTTCACGTAAACTGAAGAGAAAATTTCGCCACCAAAGTTGAAAAAAAATGCACGTTTCTGATATTCACCCATTAAGTCTACAACACACAGTGCTGTTACTCCAGAGAAGTTATATTTGTTGATATTTTGTTGGTGTTCATTACTGGTGCACTATAATTGTATAGCTCCAGTAATGGACATAATTTTATCGAAATTTATCTTTGCTATTATGTATCCAGAATTTGAACTAATTTTACTCCTAGTATTATTTTTTTACTATGAGCTTGCTGCAAATTATGAAAATGTTGCTATTATTGGGTATTTTACAGATATCCAGTAATGACACTGATATAAAATGATAGATACTGAATGATTCTAGCGTATAGAACCGACACCGCGAACCCGAAATTTTCTCAATGAACTGTAGCCAACTGGCAACTGTTTTCAGTGGATCCTGTCGATTTTGAAAAGAGAACGAGGGCTCAATTTTGAAAATTGAACCTCCCGGCGCGACACAAATTTTACAGTGTAAAAGAAATGAAAAAAATACTAAATTTTTGCTATTTAAATTGTTAACTAGTGTTTTAAAAATATTTTTGATTTTTATTACTTTACAGAGACTAATAATACTGATAATCTGATATATTATAAGTGCATGCCAAAATTCTTTACTTGCAGATATATCTCATTACAAAAATTGACAGCAGAAAATTATAATTGTTTTTGATTAATTAATTTAATAGACTAGCCGTCCCGGCGATCTTTGTAAAGCCGGACAAATTAATGCCATGTTACTAAATTTTAACTAAACTTGTGTACGTGTCTCTCTCTCCTGCTCCATCTCACTCTCCTCCCTCTCTCTTTTTCTATCAATTAATTAATTAATTCTTAACCAATTCACTCATACACCCATTCATTCATTCCTTCGTTCACTCATTAATTAATTCTTTCACTTATTCATTCAAATTCATTCACTCGTTCTTTCATTCATTCATTCGTTCATTTTTCATTCACTCGTTCATTATTTCATTCAATTACTCATTCATTCGTTCATTCATTCAATTAATCATTCATTCATTCAGTGTTCATTGATCAACATTCGATTTCGCAGTTTTTATTTGTTTATTTCCATTCATATTTATTAATATTTGTAAATTATTTTAATTTAGTTTAGGTAGTTAATAATTAATGCATACCTATATAAAAAGCTGATAATGTTGACATTCATAAATTGCGTATCCATACTAATATTATAAATGCGAAAGTGTTTGTCCCTCTTTCACGTCGTAACTAAGCGATGTAATGGTATGAATTTTTGTGTGGAGATAGTTAGGATGCTGGAGAATAACATAGGTAACTCTTTACCGCGGTAAAACTATATGTCATTCCCATGGGAAGATCCATTATGATGCGTTTTGAATTACTCCATACTAAAAGTAACAAAGTGATGGTCCTCTACTCCTCTATATGTATAAGTTCGTAAAGTATCTATGGACTGATATAAATTTATAGTTAGAAATATTAATATTTTTTCAAATCAAATCAAATCAAATCAAATCAAATCAAAAGTAGTTTATTGTGGACTAGGTAAAATAGGGTGGTACAGTTTTAGAGATCTTATCGCTACGTCCTGCCCATTATGGGCGTACAATGTTCATTAATTTAAAATATAAGTTTTAACAAAAGTAAACATAGAGAAGTCGGACCAGTCTACTTATTATTAATATTCCGTCTTAAAAGTAAATGGAAATTCAATTAAAATGAAGATAAAATCCGTAAATACACACTCGAATGTCGCATAATATTCAAAATTTCAAATTACCATAAAATAAATGTCAAAATATTAAAATAGTACAATAAATTATTAAATTAATACATAAATGTCAAATGATAATAATTATTGATAAAATACAATTTAGGATTTACTATAATTTGTCATTTAAAAAGTCACCTAGGTTATAATAACATTTTTCCAGTAAGAGCTTTTGCAAGGCTTCTTTGAATTTTTCTACATTAGTTACAGAACGAATGTTATGTGGTATTTTGTTATATATTGTAGCTGCTTTGCCGAAAAAACTTTGTCGAAATAAAAATGTCCTAGCTGGTACTATGTCTAATTTACTTGCATGTCGTGCTCTAGATTTTAATTCAAAACAATTTATATTTGATTTAACAAATAAGCAGCATTCTAAAATATATATACTTGGCAGTGTGAGTAGCTTTAGTTGCATAAAGTGCGGTTTACAAGAATCAGTTTTCTTAATATTACAGATAGCCCGGACGCACTTTTTTTGCGCTTTAAATGCGATCTCTTTATCGGTTGAGTTTCCCCAAAAAATTACTCCATATCTTAAAGCTGCGGCGACGTATGCGTGATAAGCCAAAAGGACAGTTTGCTGCTTAACGCATTTATTAAGTTTTGCTAATGCATACGAGAATTTGTGTAATTTTTTACATAGATGGTTTATGTGCTCCTTCCATTTCAACTTTTTATCTATAAATAATCCTAGAAATTTTACAGTGTCTGTTTCACTGATGGTGGTCCCCATATAATTAATATTCAACATATTTATATTGGTATCTCTTTGTCTGAAGTTCATTAATTTGGTTTTACCGAGATTTATTTTTAAATTGTTATTCTCAAACCACTGTACTATTGATTTCAATGACATATTAATTTCCTGTTCAAAATTGGTTAATTTATCACCCGTAAATAGTATAGTACTGTCATCAGCGAACAATGTCATACTATGATTTGTAACTTTTGGAAGGTCATTAATGTAAAGTAAAAAAAGTAATGGGCCTAGTATACTTCCCTGAGTGATACCATACAAAACCTTTCTGATGTTGGAATAAAACTTTTGTTCCATTTTGGTATCTAGACATAATTTTGTGACCTGGGTGATTTGTTTCCGATTTGTCAAGTAAGATTTAATCAAATCATGTGCTTTGCCCCTAATACCATACGAATACATTTTCCTCATTAATATTTGGTGATCTACATGGTCGAATGCTTTTGTAATATCCATATATAGCGCTATTACGGGTGACCTTTTATCCATATTTGACATTACTTTTTGGAGGAAATTGAAGATCGCCATATTTATTGTCTTATTTTTTCTAAATCCAAATTGTTCATTTGCAAACACATTATTCGATTCCAAAAAATTGTAAATTAATTTGTATATGACTTATTTTTTATATCTTATAAGTTAATGCTTGACTACAATCCCACCCGTATATAAATATTGATATAACTTTATATTTATAGTTGGAAGGTCAAGGAGGGTCATAGGTTCTACAGTTGGTTTCTCTTAGTAACTTTTAAATTTTGGATTTGTTACTTATTTATTCTTGCACTAGGAATGAGTCATGCATGTAAAACCACTCATTGTTACTTCCCTGTGAACATGCGGGTGAAGCCGCGGGTAATAGCTAGTTAATAAATGAAAAGCTTAATATGAGTACAATTTTAATTATTTTCTCTTCCTTAATGCTAACCTCATTGTCAATTTAGAAAACTTACAAGTAACCAAGTTCCTTAATGTGAATGTTACATGTAAAGTTGATTAAACAAGTGCTTGTCAGGCCAAGCGCAATTTAGGGTTCTGAAGTAGTAAGTTCATCGACTATTACTTATTGACTACACAAAATAACATAGCCGGAATAGTTTTTCTTGTAAATTCATCATATAAACTATTTTTCACAATTGTTTCACTTGTCCAACTCTAACAGTTTAGCCAGCACTCCCCTACTTGACTCTAACCAAAATTAGCTCTTTAAAGCCAAATATTTTGCAAACGAACCCCTAATTCCAAAAATGGTCTTTGAAGAACCATAATATTTTTGGAATTCCTTTTCAACGATACCCCACACTATAGGGTACACGAAGAATAAAAAAATCATCCTCACGTTATCTGTAGGGGAGGTACCCTAAAAAAAAAGTTTTTCAGTATTTTATTCCACTGTTCTGGAGTTTTAATAAATAGGTATATTCATGTAAAATTACAGCTTTCTAGCACTAAGGGTCTCGGCGCTTTGCTTCGGACAGATGGACGGACATGACGAAACTATAAGGGTTCCGATTTTACTTCGGAACCCTAGAAAGATATTAATAATTATTATTCTTTTGGATTTTCATCATAGATTAGTCGATAACTAGCCTAACTAGTTTTATATGATTCGTGTCCATTACTGGGTGTCCATGACTGGGGTATGTCCATTACTGGGTGTCCATGACTGGGTTTTTGCTGTCCATAACTGGGTAAAAAAATGATAATTTTTATTTGTTAATTAAATTTAAACCAATTGCAATATCTCACGCGTGACACAACAGAAATGTTGAATAAGAACAGGACTTTACACTTTAAGTACTTTCAGGTTCTGAACTTTCACAATATAGGTAAAATTTCACAAATACCACAAATTTGCTGTTAAACCGTCCATAATTGGGGTGTTTACCTTAGTTCAAATTATCAATTCTTTATCTGTTTGATCATAAATGAACCAAAGTAATCGGCTCGTACCGATCATTAGCGAGAAGTGGTAGGATCCGTGATTTTTGAGCACGCTCTAAATAAGCATTGCTCATTACTAGCAATGTTGTACACACGTGCTATTAATGAGCACTTGCTCAATAAAAGCATGCTTTCGTGCACGTCTGTCCGTAGCTTAAGTATAAAGTATTTGACGTGATTAATACGTCGCATCCTTCGGTTTAGATGCCCATGCAAGTTTGAAAATCCCGCCTACGGACATAGAATTAATATTACTAGCGTATAGAACAGACACCGCGAACATTGGGTTCGGGGGTGTGCATTGCAGCCGGCCGGCTGCATTTCATTCTGTCACTCGGCTGTCACTCGGCTGCGCTCATTGCGGCCGCATGACAAAATTGTTTGTGAAAAAACTGAAAAAATGCCGTCGTGCCTAATAAGAATGTGTCACAATTGCACGACAAAAAAGTTACTCTATGGCAAGTGTGCAAACGAGGCTTCTAGTTTGAAAAGAGAACGGAGGGCAAGCCGGCGGTGGAACACACATTTTGTTTGAGATAGCTTCTCTATGTATAGTACCTCAATGCCTACGGATCATCTACGCATTAAGGTCAAACTTTTTAATTCACTGAAAAGACGAAGGAATCTGAACCTATTCAACCAGTGATTGAAATGTAATTTATTTATTATTAAAAGTCTGAAGAAAGACCATGAATAAATTAAATTAAGTATGCTTTTTTGTATTTATATAATGTTTTGATTAGATTTTAAAAACCACATTTTTACTGTGTGTGATCTGGCAACTCTGGCATATCCGATCAATTTGGCAACGCTACAATTCGATATTGTCTATGGGCAGTATTCGTCAATTTCATTGGTTGTTTAAATTAAGTTAAAAATGGCGCGGGTTTTGTCACATCCTGTTGTGTGTTGGTGAGTGCATGGATGTGGTTGGACGGCCTCGACGTTGGTCCCGTTCCAAGATTTTTATTCTACTACGCCGCTGTGTCTTTTTGAGTGTAATATTTACATTAATAATTCGTGATGGTGTCCAGTAAAAGGCCATGGCTTTGATGAAAACGGTAAGCATGCGTTAGTTGCAGAATTTTCCTTTATTTTTGTTTGGCTTTTGTTTCTTGTTTTGGTGATATTGAAACTGGCCATTACATTAGAAAAAATATCTCTTTCCAGAATTTTGTGAACGTGGGAGGTAAGTGTTATAGATTTCATTTAGTAAATGGTGTCCAGTTTCGGATTTACACAATAAGAATTCCAACTTTGTTGATTTGTCAATACATGGCACCCGGCAACCGAACCGCACGGGCCGAGCGTTATTACGCCATCTTAAAGTCCTCCAATCGTTGCGCACATTTTACAGCTTTGAATTATTTAGAAGAAACGATTAGAGGCTGAAATTGATGCCTTATTGAAAAGGGAATGCAAAGGAAGTTGATTCGATAAACGTTGGTATGGGTATGTCATTTTCATTTTTGCAGTGCATCATATTACATGACTTGACAAACCACATGTGCATAGATGGATTTGTTATTGTTATTTAGTCGGCAACTAATACATTGCATAATACATTTCTGCACGTTGGCCGACCTGTTTAATTTCAGGGTATTCTGTTCGGAATGTGCCTGTTAATAGCTTTAAATGTGACCGAAATGTCATATAACCTACAAATTTGACAGAAAAGTCCAATGTTCACGGCAGGGTTTCATTCCTGTCCATTTGCTGCTAATTTCAAGGTCATTTGGTTTAGAAAATCTAGTTGTGTTTGTGTGTGATATATTTTATGTTTCTAAGATAAACATTATTATAGTAATTTAAAATGAGAGCTAATTGAATTCCAAACATATGGGATAAGTGGGACATACTTAATTGTCAATAGAAATAAATTATAGAAAACTGATTGCAAGTATTTGATATTTCACCATTGCATTGCAAGTTACAATTTATTATAGGTACTTGAATCATTATTTTTGTGAAGTTAGTTTACTTTAGAACCTTATTTGCCATTTCTTATTGTTGGGCTGGGCCCAATGAAACGACGATATCCAACAACTATTTTATTATACTTTTCTGCAAGATAATCTTAACACTAAAATTCTGAGATATTAATATTACTAACTTCTAATATTACTAACTTCCAGAGAGACGTAACTTTTGCAACCGACTGTTCAGCCCAAATGTCGAAAGACGAATGCTTCGCGTTCGGTGCTCTTTGCTATGACAATCTATACTGACTGGCGTTGGATCAATACATCAATACGCCTGACGGAGACTGTTGACAGTAGGCTGCACAAGTCAATTACCATACAGTATATACAAAGATAATGCATTACACAGTAACTATATAATAGCACGCTAACATTATCATGGAAAAATATTTCATATTTTTCAATAAACAGTATAAATATGCAATAATGGATGTTATGTTCATAATATGTAACATTTAATTTACATATTATTACTAAATTGTTGGCACAATATTAAACAATCATATCTGTATATTTTAATGTGGTTGTATTGCTAAAGAATCAAATCATTTAAACTTTATTTTTATTGAATCTTTTGTTGACATCCTTGTATTACAGAATTGAAATTATGATTCTAATCTAATCTATTTCACATGTGTCGGTTTAAATGTATTTTTCTTGCATTTATAATTGATTTGAGTACACAAATTACATAAGCAGAACTAATTTAAAAAACCCACTTTTAAAAACTATAGATATGATATAATAGTATGAATTAATTTTATCAAAGAAATTTTTTGACAGTCAGAATACCGAGTCTCTTTCACAGACCTTACATTTTATATGTAATTGCTTCTAGTAGTAACCTCAAACTGACATCTGTTGTTGATTAGCGGAACCAATTCACTGCAAACCCCAAATAATATTATAATTTATGAAGATAAAACCCAATTTGTATATATAATTTTTTTGTTGATTCAAGTGTCTTGTAAACATTTGATCTTTGCAATCTTTGAAGCTCACTTTCAAAACTTTTATCTTAGTGCTGCTCAATTAGTTATTACATAACATAATGTTGCAATAGTTAAACACAAAATATAAGCAAAAACTAGAATATCAGGGTACTAGTTCAGTTTCATTTTTTAGTTTGATAAAATCTTGATCAGTCATTTCTGTATTTAATTGATTGAATTTGTTAATGAATAAGTTTACTTCATTTATCACAAAAATGTATCAAATGAAAATGCAATATTTTTATCACTATTTCCGACCCTGTTTTAATATATCAAAGGTCATTTTACCTACAGGCTGTTGCTAATACTGCAGATCTTTCTTGGTGTGCAACATATCATGGATGCCTTTGGTATCCATGGGGTATCCACTTACCATCAGGTGGATCAACAGCTTGTTATTCCACTAGTTACTTAAAAAAAGCTGAAAATAATAAAAAAAATATACAAACCTCTAAAATCATATACATACTAAGTAAATGAGTATTTATGTAAGGTTGGTTTTTTTATATGAGACTTATTTGGTAAACAATCTTATCACAACTTTTTATTTAAATACATATATTAATACAATTAATACATACATATATTATATTAATTACACCTTGGGTTACATTATTGGAGTTTTATTAAGGATCCCTAATTTTTTTGAAAATATATTATAGCCTGTCACCCAGGGATAGTGTAGCTAGCTTCCCGACAGTGAAAGAATGTTTCAAATCGGTTAGTAGTTTTGGAGCCTATTCAATGCAAACAAACAATCAAATCTTTCTTCTTTATAATATAAGTATAGATTAATATTTTAATTACTTTACAAAAAATAGTAATAGTGAACAGAAATTAGTTTTGGCATTAAGTGATTATTATCTGTCTTTAAATTCGTTTCATTTTGTGTTCTGTAAGATTGTTTATTTGTTTACTATAATTAATAGGCCTTGTCAAAAAATGGACTATGTTTCTATTTGCTAAGTATGATTTCTATATTTTCTATCATAAACCAGTGATGACAAGTCTTACATAATATTTATGTCAATATATTGACACATCATGTCTACCTCAATAAAAAAAAGAATCAATAAATATCAATGTTTCTCTTACTTCCCGAAGGTTGACTGGCAGATAATGCTTTTAGCATTAAGTCCGTCGTACCTTTTACATAGTTGTAAGGTTCAAAAGTTTAAATAAATAAAAAAATAATATCTTTTTTTGAAAAAATGTATCTTATTCTAAGAATTTCTTGGTGGTAATAGTGAATTTTTACAAGCGGTGATTGCTTGTTAAAGTTCTCTTAACATGTCTGGCATGTTTCAGGAATATGAGTTCCTAGACTTGTCAGATGTGAAAGAAGCAGAGTTGAGCAGTTTGCAGAGTGCACTGTTCCAGCGAAGCACCGACACTCCTGCGTCCACCGCCAGCGCCGGTTGGACCAAGCCTGCAGTTGGTGAGTTGCATGTACTGTTGCACTTAGCTCTTGAAACTGTTGCGCAATCGACGCGCTCTCGTGCGCTACAACTATCTCAAGGTTATCACAAGGAATGCAATAAGTAATCGTTTTCGGTACAACGAAAGTAATACTTTAAACGTAAGCTTAACGTTTTAAAATTTTAATTCGATTTAAAATTCACTCATTCAGTATTCAAATATCGCCCCGCACGCTTATGAAATATTAATCAATCGGTACGTGGAATGTTCCCACACAGAAGTTTCATCGAGCACGGCGGATCCACCGACCGTGTCGAGCAGCCTGGATAGCCTGTCGGGCGGCGAGTGCGACATGGCGCCCCACTCGCCGCAACGGGGCGCTGCCGGCCCGCCACCGAACGCGCCGCCGCCGCCCTACGTGCAGCCGCCCCCCGCCTACCCGCCGCCGCCGCCGCAGTGGCCCGTCGCGCCCCCCAACGTGTACGTCAGTCAGGTCACCGCCAACGTCAACGTTCACGGCTACATGGGACAGTACTACCAGCCTCCGCAGCATCAGTACATCCCTCCGCCCCACCAGGTGGATCGCCCCCAGCGCAACCACAGGAGGGATCGACGCGGCAAGCGCGCCCCTTCGCCCCCGCCACCGCAGCCCCCGCCGTACTATGTCCCTTACTCGCAGTATTACCATCCCGCGGCGCAGGCGCAAGGTGCGCCGTTGTACCATCTGCCGGTGTATCAGCCCCTGGTCTACGGCCCGTACGCCTATCCGCCGTATTATCCCGAGTACCCTATTCCAGTGGAAGGGGACACCGGTGAAAAGGGCCCCGATGAATACTCTCAGGAAGTCGTGATGGAACAGGAGGCAGTCGATGCGTATTACGCCGGCGCCCATTACCCTGGGCCACCTTACGGGCCGCCCGTGGAGCCCGGAGTGGAGTACATTCCGCCCATGTACATTCCGCCGCCCCACCACGCTGCGCCGATCCCGATCCCGCAGCAACCACTGCCGCATCAGCCGACCCCACATCAGTTCAATGTTCATGCCAAGAATTTTGTCCAAGGACAAAATCACAGTAAAAACTACACGCCAGATAAGGTGCAGGAACAAAAACCTGCGACTCCTACGGCTACCGCAATCGAGACCTTGCCTATAAAAGATCTCAAAATTAATAATAAGGGACCTAGCAGTCCTAAACAAGATCGACCCTCTGAAGTTAATGCAGCAAAGCCGATGATGCCAGTTCCTGAAAAAGTATCTCCAACTCTTAAAACGGATCCTGCGAAACCATCGTGGACGCCCAGTGATAAACCACAAGATAATGTGACAACCCCTCCTCAAAATGTCGGAGCTGTAAAGACGTTTGCACCCACTACTGCTTTGCCGAGCAATCAACCTATCACTAAGGTGACACCGGTTGCGGGTAAACCTCAAAAGGGACCCGCAGCCCCCTTCTCTGGGGGTAAACAGCCCACGAAACCAATCGTGCCAAGCCAAGTCGCAGTCCCGGTTCAGCAATCCGTATCGACGCCTAAAGCTCCGTTCGGAAATAGACAGAAACGTGAGGGAACCACAAATCGTTCTCCCTCGAGTGATAATACTGAGAGTGACAAATTGGTAGTTGTTCCGGAACAACAGCACATAAAACGCGAGCCGCCGTTGCCGCCCAGCAAGGCTCCGATGCCTATTTCGATAACGCTGAACTCCCAAGGGCCACCTGTGATAGTGGCCAACAAGCCGCCGTTCGGACATTCCAGGAAAGCTCCTATCGTCCCGGAGCCTCCGCCGGTGCCTCAGCCGCCGCCGCCGGCGCCTACTGCTTCAGATTTCCCTCCTCCGCCCACTCCGAGGAACAGAGGAGAGCCTGCGCCTCAGCCCGTCGTGCAACCTCAGCCACAACCGGCCCCTGGCAAGTCGTGGGCTAGCTTGTTCTCCAACAAGGCCTCGAATGCTTCACCTGCCGTCACAACTCCCCCTGTAAGTGTAGAGGAGCCTTCGAACCCGACTACCATGACGCCGCCAGCAGCTCAGAACATCCAGAAACCAGTTGCCAAGGTGCCCCCTTTTGATGCTTCGCCACTGCAGACTGCAGTGGTTGATAAGACATCCCCAGTCCCTAGGCCGGCGCCGCCCAGCACTGCGTCAACACCTGCAGTGTCTTACTCTGAGAAGACGTCAGTGAATGCCGTCAGCAATGTGAACACGACGGCGCCAGTGAAACCGCCTGCAGCGGTGAACCAACCGGCTATGGAAGTTCGGGAAGTTCCTATCCAAAAGGAGCCGACACCCGCCCTGCCTCTTCCAGCCTCGCCTTTTAGTGATGACCCTAATTCATACAGGATGGGAGGTACGTATTTTATTTTATATTTTCACTGCAGGCAGTTAGTGTTTGTACCATGAAAAAAATCTGTTGGATTTAACTTGTAGATACACACTACTTGAACAAATTTCATCCAGCATCATCATGATACTAACCTCTTAATATGTTACAATTCAATGTCTTCATCTTTTAGCAGAAATTAGTACAGCCAATGTTACCAAATTATAAGTACTTCCTTTTTTCATGACCACACATATCCACCAATCTATCTAATAATAATCTCTATCTCAAATACAGATTTGAATAATTTCAATTCTGAGACAAGTCTATAACATAATTATATGCATTGCTATTTAGTTTTAATATATTATACACATACAACTTGAAGTTACTACATCATTGTAAATTTCAGAGTTCCTCACAAAATACCAACTGGACAACCGACCAGTGTCGTTGCTACCTCGTGGTCTCACCAACCGTTCCAACTACTGCTATGTGAACGCTATCCTCCAAGCGCTGATCGCCTGCCCACCGTTCTACAATATGCTAAAGGCATTGCCATATCAGACGCGCCGCGGCAAGTCTAGCACGCCTGTCATTGATTCCATGTAAGTTGAATGAAGGAAATATAAGCAGGTTGTGTTGTTTTATGTAAGGATTTGTAAAGGGTTCGTGTTTTGGACTTACAACACCATCTTGATTGCCAGAGAGTATAATTTAACTTTCTTAAGTTTCCTAACTTTCCTGTATAGTAATTTTTTAAATTCATACATGATTTACATTCTGTTCTGTTACACAACTAATATATTAATTTGATCTCATTTACATACAATATGAGTTCAGAAATGTGTATATTACATGTTTAAAGTTTAAATTTTAGCTTAAGTTTTATAACTGTTTGATGAACAGAAGGTCTCAATCTTATATGCTGATGGTCTGACGTCCCAACTCAGAGTCACGTAATGGTTACTTAAATCGCTCTTTAGTACAGAATTTGTCTATAATAAGGAGCAATTAAAGTAACCGTTAGTGTCTCTGAGTTGGGGTGTTAAAGTTCTAATTGTGTGTCTCCCATTTTATGTTGTTGGTCTCCTTAATAAAGTTTAAAGTTATGTAGCATCTACATTATGACATTTAACATTTTCAGGGTGGAGCTATGTTACGAGTTCAGTCCATTGTCAACCACGGCGCGACGCGGAGCGCGTGGCGAGGCGAGTGGCAGTGGAGCCGCCAATGGGTCCCTACCAGTACCCGCTGGGCCTCCGCTCGACGGCTCTGCGGGGCAACGGGTGCTGCGGGCGCTTCGCCCCTTCCCCGGCTCGCAGGAGACGAGACAGGAAGACGCTGAGGAGTTTCTAGGATGCCTGCTCAATTCTCTTAATGATGAGATGCTGGAGGTTTGTTAATTATTATAATATGTACTAGCTTTTGACCGCGTTACAGATCGATATTTTTCAAATCCCGCGGGAACTCTGAAGTTTTCCGGGATAAAAAGTATGTGTTAATTCAGGGCATAGGGTATATGCATTTCAAATTTCAGCCAAATTGGTTTAGTTATGGTGTTATTGAGGAACAAACATTCAAACATTATAGGATTTATGTATAGAAAAAAAAAAACATTGTTTAGTTGTTGATTCAGGACTAGAATTTAAGGGATATAATATATGTATTCTGAAGTAATAAAATGACAGGATTTGTATTCTAAATATGACATGGACATTTGTATCAATGTTTGCTTTCTAGCGTCGATATGTTATGTCATCTATGTATTATCATATCAGTATTATAGCAGATCATGTTATCCTTTTCAGCTGATGAAATTGGTGGAGCCAGAAGAACCAAAAGAGACCACTGCGCGACCAAACGGCGTCGTGACACAGGAACAACCGGCTGAGGAAGAAGATGATGATGATGAATGGAAGGTGAGGAATTGATAACCGGCTTTAGCTATAACTAATAGTATCGGAATACTTTGTAATTTACTTACTAGTAGAAGAAAGAAAGTAGAAATGTAATGATATTTATACATACTTTACTGTTAGGAAGTAAGGTATACCAGCACATACATTACAGCCGAGACGGCCGATTTACGACGCCTCTTAGGGCGCCATTCATTACGTAAGGACAATTTTAGTCATTTTTGACCCCCCCCCCCCCCCCCCTACCCCAATGTAAGAGCACGTAAGATTTCTGGGACCCCCTCCGTCTTCTTACGTAAGATTATATCTGGTTCCAGAAAAAAATCAATTGCACTAAAACTCATAATTTGACTCAAATCAAAGATTTTTAGGCTTCAATAATTTATTAGAACTTGAACCTGTAAAATATAACATAAGAATGTCTATTCCCTCCCCTCCCTAGATGATAAGGACATGTAGAGATTTTGAGGATCCCCCCTAATTAATAACGTAATAAAATTAATAAATGGCCCCTTTCGACACTATTTTACCGGCATGAGATTGCCTAGAATAGATTCCAGGACTAGACCAATTCCATATTTTTCCAGGTGATGGGCCCCCGCAACCGCGGCGCAGTCGAGCGTCGCTGGGCGGCTCGCCGCACGCCCGTCGCGGATATATTCCGCGGCCGCACGCGTCTGCGGTTGCATCGCGCGCCGCACCATGACGTCACAGATGCAGTACAACCATTCTTCACGCTGCAACTGGATATCGAGGTAATTGAGTTGGATTTGTTAAATACATATCATATGCAATTTTGACAATGTTATTATAAAAGGGCAATGAAACACCACATTAATAACAAATAATATTGGCTTATAAACAACATTTAACGAAATTACTATGATGGTACATATTTTTCGTCTCTGAAAATGTTAAACAATACACTTTAATGAGGATAGAACATACTGAGTTAGTAACAATAACTTTAAAATAAAGGCAAATCAGTATTTTTTTGTAACATTCAACGATTGTATTGCAGCGTTCAACAACAGTGAAGGATGCTCTAGAACTGCTCGCGGGTAAGGACACTCTGGAAGGAGTGTCGGACGCCTGGCAACAGCTGTCACTGGAACAGTTGCCAGTTGTGCTGTTGCTGCATCTGAAGTGCTTCCAACTGGACGCTGAAGGGCACACTGCGAAGATCGTCAAGAACATTGAGTTCCCTATCGACTTGAAGATTGATCAGAGTATGTATTGCGCAGTATATTCTCATGTTTGCTAGTTTAATTCGCTAGGTATTGTTTTTTTTTGTACTATTGAGGTTGAATTATGTTAAATTAAGCGCTCATCCTAGTGTTTTTAATGTTGGTGTCATATACAATAAGCTCTGTATGACACGAACATTGTCAACTCACAAAAAATTCATTATCCTTCCTATCTATGATTTTCTTTGCAATGTTTTCAAAGGTAGGTGTAGTTTGCCTATGTACAGATAGCAACGGACCTGAGCCCAGCATTGGATAGCGATGATATCATCTTAATATTGTTACTCAATAGTCATTTCACCATGATGTACTTATTTTTCGTCGCTGAAATCGTCCATAGTGACGTTTCTATGTGGTCAACATTGTCTGAATGTGAAAATATTTATTTATATTAGTCTGTTATCCTATTATTTGAAAGCTAACTTTAAAAATATCATTAACGTTGCAGAGATCATGTCATCAAAATACACAACTAAGCAGCGACTGTACAAACTGTTTGCTGTTGTGTACCATGAGGGTGTCGAGGCAGTGAAGGGACATTATCTTACGGATACTTATCATGGGCAGGCAGGATGGATAAGGTAAATTTTACTTACTAACACTAATGTTCAAACCTGAACTTATTCAGCTGTTTGAAGCATATTATGCCATGCGTACTGATTATTATTTTTGTTTAGTTTTATGTTTGAATGAAAAGAATTGTAGATATAAATTTTACTTGATTAATGTAATAATTCTATACAACGACATAATCGACAATGCATTTTTATAAAGCATTTTGCACAATGATGTCATTTATTTTTCGTCTCCGAAACAAGTATTATCTTTTGTGTGGACAACATTTACTGAGTATTCAATCTAAAATAAATGATTTAAAACTATTAATAAATTTCATGGTATACACGAAAATGGTTTTTATTTTTCTAGGTATGACGACTCAACTGTAACGCAAGTGACTGACGTTCAAGTACTGAAGCCGAAGCCACCGCGAATGCCTTACTTGCTCATGTACCGCAGGCATGACACTCTCCCTGTGCATCGTGCTTCCGGTAAGCCTGAATAGAAACACTCATATATTGTTTCAAAGGACTGAAGTGTTGAGTTTTGATAGACTCGACAAATGTGTATAGACGTAAATGTGCCTCTAGTTGCAAAGACTTAATTATAGCACAACGAAATTATCCTGTAACTAACTATAAGTTAAATAAGAGAAGCGGAAAGGACTGGCCAGTTGTAATTTTTTTTTTCTCTTTTGCACAAAATTCTTGTGTATGTTTGTTTTTTCTGTGCTCTTAATTATTCTGTGATTTCGATCCTTGAGAACGAGCAACTGGCCCATGGTAGTTTGAAATGTATATATCTGTACATTTTACTAGGATGCGATTAGATGTAAGTTTGTTTACACAATACATTTTGTGTAAACCTGCTTGTAGGATATATCTTTGTACAAAGCAACGTTTTGTTTCATTCAAATTGCTAACGAATATTGTAAATAAGTGTATCTTATATTGATATTACAATTACAAGGAAAAATTATGGATGCAAAGCAACCAGATTTAATCATTTTTGAATACAAGGAATGATTAAATCTGGTTTATTAGACAAGTTTAACCAAACTGAATAAATTTGTTAACCAAGAGGAGTTAATATCTGTAGGCCTAATTTAAATATAATAAGAAATATACTTCATCATTGTGTGTAAATTATTGTAAATTAAATTAGAAACCTTTAGTCTTCTCAGGGGACTAATGTCGTTATGTTATTATAACTTACTCTAGTTTATTTTCTTAACTCCTCTAAATTATTAAGTGGACATATGGAATTGCATTAATAAATTCAAAAAAAGTTATAAAAAAAATGTTTGTCTATGTGTAAACTTTTTGCAAGCATCAGCCGATATAATTTGAACTGATGGAAAGTACAAAGAATTGATTATGTTGTGATAAAGACTTGTTGCTGCCAGGATGCATTTTAGGGGAATAAAATGTGTTTGTGGAATTAGTTTTCGGTTGGCAAATAGACTTGTAATATAAAATTTCGTCCTACTAGTGATGGATAAGGTATAGAATTGGACGGATCGTTAGTGAAGTGTTTGAATCGGTGCTCTGATGGACTAAAAGTTTTTGTGAGTGGAAATGTGCCCTTGTGAAATGTGATACGGAAGGAATGCCGGATGGTTGCTGTGGAAAGGTTGGTTGTATAAATACTGTTATAATTCTGTAAGTGTTAAATATAAATAGATTATATTATCTCGCCCTGTACCGAGATGAAGACGTCTGTTTTTAATATTATTCAAAATATTCTTGAATCTAATTTTTTTTGGCGCTGAATGGTGTTTCGATACAATAATTATCGTAAAGAATCTTATGAATACGAAATAAACATGTTGGTTATACTAAATTTTACATCTGCTATTGATTACTATTATTACGTATTTATTTTGTTTGACTTTTTTTTTCTTTTTTTCTAGCGTAGCTGTGCTATGTTAAAAAATCATATATTAACTTATATGTTAATAGTGAATACATTTGATCTCACAAAAAATATTCTTTGGATATCAATGTGGATGTAAATTTTACTTTCTTAGCATGTTGGAAATGGTATGTCAGTGCTTTGATATAAATATCGTTATTTTGGAGCTGAAATCATAATAGAAAATGTTGTGTAATGTTTATACCTAGCGTTGTATTGAGATGTGCACTTTTGCATTATTCTAATATCATGCCAATGTTTGAAGAACTGATCAATTCTGATCTGCCTTCAAGCTAAGAGGTGCCTAACGTCTGCTTGATTTTGTTAATCACATTTTATGTGACTACCAAGATAGTTATTCATGCAACAATTTTTTTCTATCACACAGATTTTCTGTAATTTTTTGACGACTGTAAATGGAAATATGAATCGCTTTGGTTATATATATAGATTCAAAACAATTTTATTACCTGCTACTTTTTTGGACAACATGGCCGAAAAACATTTTCGTAATCATTATATTGGAGTAATTAAAGAAATGCCTCGAAAAGACTGCCTTAACTCAATTGGTATTAATCACAAATGTTGATTGACAAATCTTGAACAAATATTTAAATAACATAAAGCCATAATGAAACTGCTATGAGATGTTTTAAAATAATATAGAAAGCACATTGGTTATGTGTCCAATTTGAATAAATGTTTAGTCTTAACATAGTCAATTTAACATTATGGTAATGAATATCGAAATAGTTTTAGTTTGTAGTCCTATAATTTCTGATGCAAAAGTAATTACGACTAACTAAGCTTGTAATAATAATAATTTTATGTGTAAATTGGTTGTTGTTATTCGTTTAAATGGATCATGGGTAGCTCCTTAAGTATCTAGAAGTATGACTGGAAGTAATGATTAGCTTTCATGTGTAATGAGACAGGTGACACCAAAAGTGGGCCAGAATTACATTTCTGTTTTGAACTACGCCCGTCGCCCATAGGAAGTGTTGGGGCCAACAATGAGATTCAAAGGCAATGCATCTATCAAAAAATATATGATGACAAAATTCATAGCTTGCAGTGGCTATATAATAATGAAATACCAGCAATTATTATCTGGTAACTTCATATAATATTGAAATATGTATTCAATTTGGTGAGAATGTACACAGAAAAAAATTATGGCTACATTTGCTCATGAAATTTCAAATATTTACTATTTATTTAAGTAAACCATAGATTGCATGATTCCAACAAATGAAATAAATATAAACATAATTTCAAGGGAAATTGAAGTGAATTAAGTGAGATTGAATGCATGCCTAAGAGAGAAACTATCAATTTTTTTGGAATATTTCGGCCATATAATGGCAAGTGTACACATTATTATAGCTAGGAAAATGCCAAATTATGCAATTGAATATAGCTAAAGCTATATTGTCATTTGAAGATTCATTTATATTCTGTAATAAACATCCAAATTGACCGAAGTGTAGAAATGTAATTTTGGCCTTATTCTATTGTACTAAGTATTTGTAAACTTACTTGCTGTAGTGGTATACATAGTCATGAAAACTTGGAAGTGAATTGATACAATTTTATACATTAATTTAAAATATAATAATAAGCTGGATTATTCTGCACCTATAGTTGCACAAATCATTTAGTTTTTTTATTTTATCCACTGGTTCCTTATGTGGCACTGTTAAAATTGAGTGATTTTATGGTTAAGACTGAATGTATGGGCCCTGCATGGTTTTTGTAATCTACATGAGTGTCCCCATGCTAACTGACATGAAAGATTAGGTTGAGCTGCCTAGGCAAGGCTTTATACCCATGGCATTACGGGTTAAAACTACTTTGTTCGTTTGGAACAAGTCGTTCATAATACCAAGATTCAGATTGTACTTTCTTGAAAAATATTCGTAGCTAAAATATGATTTGTCTCTTTTTGGCATAAGTGAATTTAAGTGGGTAGGCGTAAGACAAAACATATTTTAGTTAGAACACTTTTACATTACAAAGTTAATGTTTTTATAATGGGTAGCCAAAAAACGCCAATTTCATGTCTGTTGCATGTGGAGATTCAAAAAGTGCACACATTTTAGTGTATAAGATTTTATGCAATAAACGCTGCCTTTTAGTTAATTAAGTGTCTGTATTGCGTATTTATTGAAATAGTTTTTACAGGAATTGGTATTTAAGAAATAAGGGAACAAATACAGAGCGCTTGAAGGGACAGAGCTTTTGAATTGGAAACAGGGAAATAAATCTTGTTCTATGGGGACTACTTTGAAACACCATGTATGTAATAAGTATTATTAATAATTTAAATAATCTTAACATTATCAATTATTATTAGCTGTTCAGTACCATCACTTTTCATTTCAAAAGAAATAAACATTCATTCGTTGAATAAAGTTCTTTATAATGTTTTCTATGGCCGTCCTTATTAGGCCAGCATAATTGATAGTTCTATGTAAAAGAAAAAAACGGAAGGTGAAGTGATAGTCTATAGCTAATACTTACAGTTTAAATACTTGGAATGTTTTAGTAAATGCCCTGAGAAACTATTAAGCTACAAATACAGCCATTTTGATTATGAAGATACCGTTCAGTTCTATAGCTCTGGTCCATTGAGCCGCTTCAGACATCAGGTTAAAACCTATATCCGACTATCTGGCATTTATAACTAAGCACTGCATGATCCTATCGCGGTTGGCTGTGACGTTACTTAGGACATCAGCTGTTATAAATGACGGCATTGGCTTGTATTATAGAACTATCTTCGTATTTTGTATATACCGTTGATTTTAAAAAGTTAGCGTAGAAAAAAAAGTTGTGATTTGAACATGATTGCTATCTGATTCTGATAAGAAACAATTTTGGCAGTATGTCAAAGCTGTCAATTTCAACTTTATTTTTCTATGCTGCATTTCTACGGGACCATGATCTCGTTAATATACGGATTCTACGGTATAGACACTATACGAGTATGTATTATAAATATTTTATCTCAAATAAAATCGATTCTATCTTAGTTTTTAACGGGTTCACTACGTAATATATTTTGAGTACCATGTAACCCAGTTAATTTTGCCACTCTAGGGTAATAATTCTAGTGTAGACTTATCAATTCATAATGTACATTTTGTCTAATTTGAGTGGAAGATTAGTTTTGTTTATAAAAGAGTGTTAATTTGTCCTCTAGTAGATTGTGTCGCGTATCTTGAGATATCAATTGTTTTAAATGCCGATAAAATGTGTACCATGCGATTTAAAAAAGTAAACAAACTCTTGAGCTACGTAATACCTAATTTGCTATTAAGCTTTTTAAAATCTGAGACTAACATGGCTTACAGAGCAATTATGAGAAATTAGCCTTTGACTTTAGGAAATTGCAACAAGTATCAAATTTTGTTAATTCAATCAAGAATAAAAAAATCAAGACTCCTTTCTAGCTTTATGCAGAAATGTTCAGAAAAGCTTATGATGGCTATCTAACATACTTACCTTGTTGTAGTTAATTGAAGTAATTAAATGGTGTGTAAAAAGCGACAGGATATAAAAAGTACTTTTTAATCGCATGATACAAATGCTATTATATAGAGGACCGTTCCTGATGAAATAGATTTTAATTGTCTGATCAAATGAGTCATATATTATTACTTTTAATTGTATGTAATTTATGATTAATATTGCAGCTTTTAACGAGTCGATGTTGCTTTGTGTGTATATTTGTGTTTAGCGTACTTTGATTGTTACGCTGGTACTTCAGTCTTTAAGGTATTAATATATTTATTTCCAGTGATTACTATAAATTATATTTATTGACAGCTTTCTCCTAACTATTCATGTGGTATGTAATGTATGTCTGATGTATCATTCATATTCATTATTGTGGTTTCATATTCAATTTGAATATAACGGAATCGGTTTGAATAATGACAATATTAATAAGGCTGGTTTCACAGCTATGCGGGAGACCCGTACGGGTCTTCCGTATAGCTGTAAAACCAGCCTAAGATTTGAGTTTCACAGGTCAATTGACAAAGTTTTATTCTGTTATGTATTTGACATTTTCTGTTCATGGTCCAAAACTTTGTCAAACTAATTACAGTGCGCCCAAGTTATCTGTGAAATGGCGAATTGGTGTCGAATTGCGTCCAGTGATTGGTCCAATGCGTCCGACAGCGCCCTCCGTCAGTTCACACATAACTTGGGTGCACTGTAAATGCAATTTTTATATATTGCAAGTCTTTGTCTTATTGGTTCTTATATTAGAGTTATTCTTGTCAAATACATATATACTTTTAGGATGAAAATGTACTTTCTAAAAATCTAATTTTTATACATAAAACTATAATTTAACGAATATTTATTAAATTTTCTAATCGATTGGGCAAATCGAACAATAAACTATAATAATATAATGTGCTGATGAGTTTCCCAGTTAGCGTAGTGTATTAATAAGGTTCTCAAATAAAGTAAGTATTGGTGTTATGTAGTAATTATAAAATAGTCCGATGTAATCACGCAGCGCCATTGAGGCTTCATAGCTAATTTGACGTTGATTATACCAATTTGGCATTGGTTGCCACACTAAAATAAATGTATGTATAAATATATTTTTATACATTTTGTAACTGAATAATTTTTAAAGTTCAACAATTTGCAACATGCGGGTTCGTTTTTGTATATTGATTGTTGGTAACTACTAAATTTCGTTGCGTTGCACCTAAAAAAAGCGTTGGGCATGAAACTGTTTTTTTAGTCATTTACCTGTATTTGTCCGCAATGTATAATAGTCCGGTCAATTTAGACCAAAAAATGATAGTGAAGGTGCATAAATTCCCAACAAGCTGAAAATCAGTAAGATTGTTCAAAACATAATTAATTATAAATAAAATTTTTAAGTTCCCCATCATTCCCGTGAATGGATTTTTTTATTCAAGGTCAAAGGTAAAAAAAAATGAGTTTTTCGCGATTTTCAGCAAAACTAGGTTTTATCATAAAGTACCCTAGACAAAAATTGTAGATCATAAAATTATCTGTAAAAATATATCAATACTTTTTTTCTGTGAGCCACTGGTTCTGAGATATAACGATTCAAAAAGTTGTAAAAGTTGCTATCGCTAACGCGCCAAGTACACTACCTCATAGGCACGACAGCAACTTTTACAAATTTTTGAATCGTTATATCTCAGAAACGGTGGCTCGTAGGAAAAAAGTATTAATACATTTTTATACATATTTTTATGATCTACAATTTTTGGCTGGGATACTTTATGGTAAAACTTATTTCCTGATTATGATCAGCCCAATTGTCTACTCATTTATTATAAAATATAAAATAATGTTTTGAATAAACTATTGAGTAAGGAATAGCATGAGAATTGACAATGGCCAGTGATGCATATTATGTACATATTTTATTTAGTTGTGGACAAATTACATGATCAATACTTAATATAGTAATAAATAATTATTCGGAATGGCTTCAGGTTATTATTTTTTGAGAATGCCCAGTGCTTTATGCAATTCGTTGTGGGCGTCTATGTATATATTTACACCATGATAATACTGCGATTGTAGTATGTACTAGATCTTTTCATATTGCATACTTTGTATCAAAAAAGTAACTTTGTTTTATGATCAATGAAGAATTTTACTAAAGGATTACTAAAGGAAAGAATTAGATTTTGTTTAGAAGTTAGTTAATTATCTACCAAATAAAACATCCGCATTTAAAATTACTTCTAGTCTCAATAAATTACAAAAAAAAAATACTTAGGTGCAATGAAATTTTACGAACGAAAATTAATGTAGAATCTAGATCGCAATAATCGCATTTGTTAAAAAATACATGAAATAGCTGTTAATACGAATATTTGTGCAATAGTTTTGGAATATTGATACTAACGAGACTATAACAATGAACACATCGGCGGTCTATCTACTTAGGTTTAAACGTATGCTTATAAACTATCTTTATTATTTTTATATGAGAGGTTAAATATTTAAGTTAGTTTATTTTAGTAATTAAGTTCCAAGGCTGTATTAAAAGGAATGTTTCCAATGAAGAGAATAGTAACGTATTTTTTGTTTAAAAATGATTTTTGGTAGTGTGTTTCATACGGTTTACTCCCAACCAGTTGTAATAAACAACGTGCAGTGAAATAATTTATTATAAGTTATCTGTGTTGTCTATTAAGTTCGACATCCTAATTAGTTAAAATGAATGTGTGTATGACTAATTATAAAATAATCATTTATTTTGGTAACAAATTGGTGTTATGAAAATTTTGTGAATAAAATATGGTGTCATTCTGAACTTGATTTTCATTTATCTCCCTTCACCCCAAGGTTTTTTTTTGTGCTTTGTAAATCTTATCTTATTGAATTTGTTATGATGGATGTTGACCAACTAGCTTCGGTCGCAAAAATATTGCTTTTTATACCTACATGGCTTTGTGAATACAACTTTAAGTCATGATTATATAAGGTTGAAATTGACTGATAATAAGAGATTCATGAGTATGTATTATGTATACTGAAAAGTTACAAAATGTTATGGAGATAAATTTTCAGGGGTTTTGACACTAGATAGACACTGTAGTAGGTAACTGGAGTATTTTGAACCGACAATGAAGCATCTCTGATTCAAAAATGTAATTTACACGAGAAACAATAATATTTACTCTAAAATTGAAACCATGGCGTTTAGAAATAATGTAATTTATTTTTTACATAAAACTGTCCTATTTTTCGTCACCCACGATGTTCTGCAACAAAAAATAAGCATATTTGTGAAAATACACAAATTATATCTCTCTCCTTTGACCTTATTTTGTTTTGTTAGAGATCGGTTATTGCATTGACGATTAGCTCTTAGTTGGACTAAATTCAAATTATTTATTGGACTTAGTTGGACTAGTTTAGTATTAGTAGCGCCGGCGAAATGAGGCATCAAGAAACCAAGTCTGAAGCAGATAAATTAATTACAATGGTATGGATTTTTTTTTCATGCCCCTCGGCTTGAACCGACTTTAATTTAAGGAGGGGGTAAACAGTTAAGGAAATTAAATAAATTTACGTACCCTTACTCTGAATTTGAAGACGAGGTACAGGAACATAACTATTAAGATTGGCGCGGCCGACGTCGCCATCATCAACCAACCCACGGTGGTCTCTGCAGTTGGCCACGTCATCAATCCCGAAATGAAACTTGCCTACAAAAAAAAACATTCACAAAAATACAAGTACATACAATGTTAAGAAATTAGTTGTAGATATTCTTATCGTCAAAATCTTTCACGGTTAGTTAGCTGGTTTGTAATTGGGCAGATAAAAATTAAAAATATCTACCACTATCTTGCACAAATATCGTCGATATTAAACTCAGTCTTGCGAAGCCTAAGGCTACGTCCGCACAGACAGGCGGCTTGCTTAGCGCCTAGAGCCTAGTGGTTTGCATTCTGACTACTTGCTAGGATACAAGGTGGCCGCACTGAGAGGTGGTTTGCGTGGTGGGTCAATAGGTACCTTGGTCATTTTGCTTGTCGGCACGTTGACGAAATGTCACTCTCAAAAATATCTTACAAAATTAATGAAATAAATGCAACAATTTCTCGTTTCAGCTTTTAGTTTATGCCATTGACATTCATCAATAATATTATATCCATGACAACCCGACCGTCAATGTCATTTTTGCTTCAAAAATGCCTAGCGCCTAGTGACAAAAAACCAACACGTTTGTTTACTTCGATACACGATAAGCAACTATTTAGGCACCAAGCGCCCAGTGCGGCCAGTCGCGAACACTCTAGAGCGTTCGTTATAAGAAGCTACTCGCTAGGTGACTAATTAGGCTCTAGGCGCTAAGCAAGCCACCTGTCTGTGCGGACGTAGCCTAACGCAAGCCAACGCAAAGTTATCTACCTACCTGACAATGAGTATAAATCCAATCCGTGGTCGCCTCTAAACAGAGTGTATGACTACGAGTAGTAGGTAAGTTTGCCTTGAAATACAGTCCAGATGTGACGTCCGAGTTGTGTAAGCTCTAACTTCTTACACTAACGCCCCAACTCAGAGTCACTAACGGTTACTTAAATCACTCCTTAGTAAAAAATCACCATACAAATTCTGTACTAAGGAGCGATTAAAGGATACATTAGTGACTATGAGCAGGGCCGGCCCGTCCATATAGGCGAACTAGGCGACCGCCTAGGGCGCTGGGATTCGGGGGGCGCAAAACGGCGGTATCGAAATTAGGAAAAAAAATTAAATCGATGACCGTTTAGACATAAAATATGAAAAATAATTTACACAACACAACACTACAAGCAAGTCTTTGTAGCGTTGAGGATATGCAGAATAAAACTTCCTAAGCTGTTCAAGAACCCTGTGTATGAAATTTTTTTTTTGTCATAGAGCCTAAATAGGAGTTGATGCAATGAAGTAAGTGGAGAAATACAAAGTACCGACTATTGCGAATAATACCAAATTATGTACAACAAGAAATAGCTAAAACAAACTCCCTCCATCTTGATTCCACTTTTGCTAAAATTAAGTCGAGAATGAATAAACTTAAGTATGTAACAGCCCAAACCCATTTATAGCCAAAACACTTTTTGAATAGATGAAAATATTTTTAATTATGTGCCATTGTACACCTAAAACCTTCTATTCTAATCTAAAATGAATATTCGTTATAATTAGTTTTCACTTTTCACTAGACAAACATTTTTGACAAAGTAGCTTAATTACAACTGTTTTGATTGAGATCAATCATATTGTGTTCATTTATTAAGCCATATTACACGTCTTTTCCATCCATCCATCAGCGCTTGGAGGTATACTGCTGGACAAAGTCCTCTCCTAAGTTGCCCTACACTGACCAGTCCTGAACTTTCTGAATCCATCGGATACCCGCTGTCTTCTTCAGGTCGTCAGTTCACCTGTTCGGGGAGCGTCCATTCGCCATTTTCCGAGACGTGGGCGCCATTTGAAGACCTTTCTTCCCAACGGGTATCAGTCCTTCGATCTGTGGCCTGCCCATTGCAACTTCAGCCGGCGTATTCGCTGAGCTATGTCGCGATTACGTACAGACATACCGAGCATAGTTCGCTTCTTTCTTTCGAACCTTCGATTTCAGGCACTGAGGAAGTGTCCTGGACGACAATATATAACGCAGTTTCCCGAACGAGCCCATCCGAGTTGGATTCTACGTGTGACTTCTTCCTCGAAGTGGGACTTATCCATATGGATCACTTGTTCCAGGTATTCGTCTACAACTTCGAGAGAAGCGCCGTCAGCAATAACCGGTACGGGTGTGACATGTAAATTGGACATGATTTTCGTCTTGTCCATGTTGTCCAAGACCCACCCGTTGTAAGGCGCTATTTAAGTCCCCGAGCATTATACTAAGTTTCACCATGTAACCTGCACGGATTACTACATCATCGGTATATGGTAGGTGTGTAATGTATTCGCCGTTGATGTTAATTCCCCGTAGTTTCCACTCCATCAGCTTGAACACACTTCCAACGGAGCGGCGAACAGCTTTGGGGATATGACATCCCCTTTCCTGTCACCTCTCTGCAGTTGGATGGAGTTCGTTGTTGCGTCGTGTATACTGACGAACATGGTGGCTGATGTATACAAATACTAACACCTCGATATACTGGTAGTCGATCCGGTACCGCTGAAGAGAATTTAGTACCACCCAGGTCTCAATAGAATAGGCTTTCTCATATTCAACGTAGGTAACACATAACGGCAGATTATAATAATCGGTCCTTTGTATAATTTGCTTCAGAGTGTGTATATGGGTCTATGATGCTGTAGCCTTTACGGTATCCTGCTTATTCGAGAAGCTGGAAGTTGTCAAGCCTGCGTGCAATGCGATTTGTAAGCACCCTCGAAAACAGTTTATAAACGTGGCTCAGAAATGCAATGGGCTTGTAGATCTTTAAAAGGGCTTTGTCGCCCTTCTTAAAAACAAAGTCATACACTTCTGTTTCTCACTTCCAGAGTATTTTCAGTATTGATGATGGAATCAAATAGTTTTCCGAGCGCCACTAGGAGGGGTTTCTCTCAAGCTCTTACCAGTTCGCTGGTGATTCTGTCATCTCCCGGTGCCTTGTTCTTTTTAAGCTATTTGAGAACTTCTCTAATCTCATACAGGCTGACGTCCGGGATATCCTCTTTGTAGTATTGGGTCAGTTTAGCTCGCTTGTTGCTTTCCTCCCGGAGAGCTGGAGCTTGAGAGAAGGCGTACAACCGTAGTATCTCTCAGGTTCATTCAGAACTTCGGGTTTCGACGAAACCATGGTGCCGGATGCGGTCTTCAAACTCGTAAGCTGATTTTGTTTAATATGTCTATTACAGGGATCTCTCGATCCCTGGCGAACACTTTGGAGCCCTGGTTTCAGCCTGGTTGGTTGTGTTTTTTACACGATTTTTGTTGTATTTTTGCAAATCGCATTGCATGCACATTAAGATCATCGATCCCTCATAAGACCGAGAGTTTGTTCTAAGAGAACTTGAGATCTAAGTACCTCTGGGGTGGGTCTTGAAATGCTTCGACCCAACCTTGTGCACATCCTGGTTGTTAAAATCCTGGTAACACCAGCTGATGACCTTGAAATATTTCTAGAAGTTATTTTTTGTTATTTCATCTTGTTCATGTAATAATTTTGATTAAAAATTGCACATTTTATTTTTTTACATTATAAATTGGCCAAAAAAATTTCTTAAGGGGGCGCCGTTGTAATTTTTCGCCTAGGGCGCCAGAAAAGCTCGGGCCGGCCCTGACTATGAGTGGGGCGTAAATCATTTACATTAATTTAGCGATAATACCAAAAGAACAACAGGCGACAAAGCCCAGGAGATCCTCATGAACACGCAAGGGTATTCGCCGACTGCGAAATAAACGTTCTCGCAAAACGTCGTCTGGCCGTGCACGTACGTCACCGTCACGGCCACGACGGCGGCCAGCAGCACGCGCGGCCGGGACACCGGCCACTGCATTAGGAAGTTCAGCACGTATACACCACCCTGAGGAAAGAGTCGTTTTTTGAAGTGAAAACTTCTTTAGTACGGGGGTGACTTGAAATTTTATGAAACGAAACTGTCCAGTAAAAAGAGACAAACACATAAATTCTAAAGTGAGATAGGAAGCATTGTACGGGGGTAGGGTAGAGGAGTGAGGGGTAGGGGAGCGGAGCGGAACGGGGCGGAGCGGAGTAGTGAAACCTACATTTATCATCTTCCCGAAATTTTACATTCGTCTCATTATCTTGAAAAGAAAAATTTGGAGGTTTCACTTCTACCACGTGTGAATTGCACACATTTTAATTTTTTTCACTTTTGAATTTAACTTTAATTCACTTTCATTTAGGATGGAAGAATGGTATAAGCCGCGCCATTAAAGAAACGAATCTAAAATGGCGGTCGGCGGAAATTATCATTCCTCTCACTCGCACGCTAAATTCCTGCCTGCGAGTGAGGGGGAATGATAATTTCCGCCATTTTAGATTGGTTTCTTTCATGGCGCGACTTATACCTACTTATTCCAAGATTTTTAATTAGTTCTCTAATCGGTAGATTAGGTACTCTCGGATTTGAATCCAATGAAGATCAAGATGCAGATGATCAAGTTTTTTGACAACAAAATATGCAATATTATAATAACATAGGTCTATAGACCAGTTCTCGTTATTTAGATATTCATGGTCGTATAGTCCCGAATACAATTCCGGGGCAAATCAAACATTGATGCAATATTTTGATTAATATTTGTCTAGTAACTAAGTTACAGCTATAAGTTATAAGCTAAGAATAAGCATTCTTAGAGGAGATCCTAGCCAAAATACATTCACAAACCTGTGTACAAAGTGTAATGATTCCTATAATCCCGAAGAGAATGCAACTAAGGATAAGGAAGGCCCAAGTGATCTTCCGCATGGCCCGGCCGGTGAACGTCGACATTATTGTCTGCACAAGTAACGCCTGGAACAAGAATAGACCTTCAATAAAGAATGCATGGACCACGTCATTTAAAACTTGCATGAGTCAGTTGCATTGGTATCAGTCATATTAATACTACGTGTATATTAACAACATTATTATTAAGTCTGTAACCTAGTTGGTTTGGTAGCGACCCTGCATGCGAAGCGAGGGGACCCGGGTTCGATTCCCGGCCGACGCAGATATTTATGTGACAGATAAATATTTGTACTCGGGTCATGGTCGTCATTTGCTGTGTTCCACTAGACGATCACAACGATCACGCTCACGACCGCGGTTTTTCCTGTTCCATTAGCTTGTGAGCGTTACAATCGTACACCCACGTGGAACGAGGTGGGTCGTTTTGAGCATGCCGTGAGCGAAATTAATGACGTCATCAATGACGTTTTCGCCGCGACCATGATGACCGTGGTCGCCATGTGGAACGCAAAATTGGGTCGTTTTGATCGTTGTGAACGTCTAGTGGAACGCGCCCATTGTGATGTGTTTTGTGTCGTCCATGCCACCCGCGACACAGGTAAAAACTTAATGTCATACACAGACATATATACCCAGAGTAGATGAGGCATGTACCTCGAATTGTATGAAAACCAAGCGTGTCACTTTTTTTGACACAATGTTATGTCACAAGAATATTTTAGTGATTGATATACCTCATCCTAGCAATACCAATACGAAACCGATTTCTTACCGATTCTCGATATCGATAACCGATTATAATCAGTCTGGTTGGTTGTTATTGTACGTATAGGTTATAGTGCTGTATAAAACCAAATAAATAATTTTCTTTTGTTAATATTTTGTTATTAAATATCATTGGGGTGAGTTTGATTTAACTTGATTATTTATTATAAACACAAATTATAAAATTTATTAAATTTTTATTAAAATTATAAACACGTTTCAAAAATATAAATAAACAGATCAATATCATATTAAATTCCTTACTTCAAAATTTTATGCAAAATAAAAAAAGAGAATTAAAACAAAATATAATCATTTATTTATTGAAATCAAAACCTTTGTAATTTAATAATCAAAATAACAAAAATGTACCACCATTGATTTAGACCTATTTGAAAAATTCTTTCGATTGATGAAAAACAACTGGTCAAGAGCTTGTAAGGCCATGCGCAATGTAGGGTTCTATACTTGTAAGTTGATCGATTATTACTCGTTAACCTGCAAATATTTCGTAACCGTGTGAATTTTTTCACATGTCACTCCACCTTTCCACCACATTTCACTCCACCTTTTTAGCTGGCAGGGGAGACGAAAACTTGAACCAAAATTATCACTTTTATTAGTTTTTTTTTTTTAAGAAAATTAGCATTTTATAATTTTACCTCGTTATCCTTAATAGAATAATTATTAGTGAAAATGAAATAAAATTATTTCACCTATTAGTGAAATTGTTGTATTCATATGACAATAATGTTCTTTAAACCGAACCCATAATATTTTTTTTAATTATCTTTGCAACAATACCTTACACTATGTGTATTGGGTAGCCAAGGAAAAAAATCCATCCCCACTTGAACTGCGGTAAATAAATATTTTTAATATTTTATTCTACGACTTTGTAGTTTTAATAAATAATTATGTACGTCCATGCCAAATTACACCTTTCTAGCTCTTAGGTTCTCAGCACTAAGTTGCGAATGGACGGACGTACGGGCGAACAGATATGACGAAACTATAAAAAAAATACAAAAAAATACCTTTGGAATAAAATTTGTGTTACTAAATATATGTCTATGAGAATATTTATTTATTCGACGATTCTCAAAATCGATTAGAATCGAGACAAGACAGGGTAAATGAAAAACACTATATACTATATTTGACCGAAAAACGACAATATTGACAGTACCACGAAGTAAAGCGTTACTTAGCAACGATTGATAGTAACGATTGTTGTATTTTCATTGCATGTTCCAACAAAGAAACCCTAAATTTTTTAAACCAAAATGAGCAATGTATTGTGTAGTATGTAGTACATATACTCAGTAAGTGCTCGTCATTGTAAAACGTGGTAAAACCACAATAAACATTAAATTAATTTATTTTAAATAGATAGGAACACAATTTTATAACGACATTACTTAGCGATGAAAGAAAATGTTTTCTTTATCTTTCCTAACTATATTTGTAGATTTTCTACAGTTTATAACATTAAAATCAGGCATTTTTCGTTATTTCAGTTGACATCTGTTGCCAATAGCAATGAAAGTCCGACTAAATGACACGGCGCCTCATTAGGATTTCAAATCCTAATTGTTACACGTGAATTGTATGAACTTGCCGCGTCTACTCTGGGTATACAGGTTTGTGATGTCATCGCTGTCGGCTAGTTACCTACATAAATAAAAGTACAAACCGTGGAAGTAAGCGACAGCACAAAGAATACAAAGAACACTAGCGCCGACCAGAACTGGCTGCCCGGCACCCGCGCCACGAAGTCTGCCCACAGGATCATGGACGATGAGGATCCTGAGAATTTTCATACATTTCTACATTTAGAATGGATTGAAAATTACGATGATGGTTGACTGAATCAATAGCATGATAAAAATACCACAAGCTCCTGGTGAATTCGGTAATTTGTATAACATTGGCATTTGTATAAGTATAACGATTCTTATAACATTTGATATTAGGTAATTGTATCTATAGATGTTACCGTGGCAAGTATTCTAATAGATAGTAATAAAAACGCAAACGCCCAGCTCAGTGTCTTGTGTTCGAATCCTAAATGGACCGGGCGCGGTCGTTACTCGGTGGTTAGATGGGTGATAAAATTAGTGGCAAAATTTTCTTAAGCGTTTCCGTGCTTTGGAGGTCATTTAAAGCCGTCGGTTTGTTATCGTAAGATAGCAGTCGTTAAGCCATGTCGGATGCCTTCGGGTGGCATGAAAACTTTCGAGTGTTGACCACTAACCACTCCATCAATACACACACTAAGTACAGTGTATTGATCGACACTTTAGGCCTCCTCAAGAAGAGAGACCATACTCATTATTCGACCTCTCTCCAGATAATATTAGTATAGATATAGATAATTATAAAACAAACATAAAAAGCTAGACAACAAACCTCCCCAAACATTAGTAACATTATCATAATCCGAGTACAACGCGCCGTGAGTAGCTCCCAGTACCAGCGCGCTCGCCATACTGCTAGATTTAGAGGCCCCGAAGGCCACGAGGGCGGTAGTGGCCAGGCCCTGCTTCTGTTTGGGACAATACGCGCCCAGCATTATCAGGGAGCCCTGAGACACCGCCATCTGGAGCAGCGCGTATTCTATCGCGTCTCGCCATAACTGTAAAGGAATAAATACTCTAAGTCATAAACTTAACCGATTCGTTGCTGATGCCACAAAGTTTTCATACATTTATGGCACGCCCCTGTAGTGTCATCAGCAACGAATCGGTTAACTGTTTGACACGTTAATTGTTGTATTTCTGATGTATAAAAAAATCTTACGAGATGTAAAATTCTATACTTAAATCAAAACCAATATGTTGTCTATGTTATCCAATTTGATCTCTTATGTAAACCAACTGTAAATTTACAATTTCAAACTATACAAATAACGTGTATACCTTACTATCCTCCAAAAGAACTTTCCAATCGCAGTCATTGAACATCCTCCCCGCTCCGTTCAGCCTCATGGCGCCAATGCCACAGCACAGTAGCACGAAGTATGCCAACACATCCTTGAATAATACCAGCTGTAACATATAATTGTATTAGGTAACTAATAATTAGCTCTCGGATCACTTAGATAAATTATTGTCCTTTGATAATTTCTTTAGTACCCACACCCGAAGCAATTGCTATTCAATTATAACAGGAGTTATACATATTTCCTAATAATATTATTACCTACTCTAATTTATCACGTTAGGGTCAATTTTATTGCTCTATGCCAGCACTTCGACAATCAATCGACTAATCTGATATGATATTGAAACAAAATGCACGAACAATTAAAACGCAGACATGCTATACCTTACTTTATAAGTATTAGTAGGGTAGTTATGTCACCACTACGCAAAGCCCAAACTCACCTTAGAATAACTGTATATCCGCTTGACCGCTATGAAGTACACCAACACCCAGCATATCGCGTAGTACACCGTCAGCTCTGACACCATATTCCCCAGCCCGCCTTCCAAGCCGTTGCGTTTAAGTTTTAGCACAAAATTACTGGAATTAAAAATAAAGTAGGCGATTGAAAGTTCAAGAAAATATTATTCGTGGATTCTATGTTGACTATAATAATTATATTCTGCAAAAAATGTATCCATCTTGTACCTATAGTTTTTGTATAAGTATCGTGATTTCCTACTAGGTATGCTGTTTGTTTTATTTTAGATTTCTGGTACTTCTATGAAAACTACACGTATGAAAAACGTGTGTCTGCAATATTTTTAAAATTGCTATTATTTAGGCTAATTTCAGTCCCTCGTCCTTTCTCTTAGGTATATCGTGGACTATAATACCTTCCTCGAGGATAATCCCTCGTTCTGTAGACCGTCAACGCCCCTACCTTCCCTATCAATGTTCTGAGTGAAGTAGAACGAAACTCTGGACATAAGTGCCTTCCATCATATGTGTCCCTCGTTCGGAAGGATATCAACATCCCTATCTTCTTCGATGACTATCAACATCCATGAAGACAACTTACAAGAAGAAAGACTGCGCCGGAGTATCAGTCCCCTCAGTGATGGGGCGGTGTCGAGCCGCGCAGGGCGGGGTAGCGGCCGCCGCGCAGTGCAGCCAGGGGAGGAAGGTGTGGAGCGAGTGGACCAGCAGCGCCAGACACCATGAACTCACTATACTGAGAGCTAGCGCCGTGAAGAGGCAAGATGCTAGCATCGCGAAGCCTACACCTGGTGAGGTGGAAGTGTTGCGTTCGAGACAGTTTGTGGTAGTCTAGGGACAGCATTTTTTTATAGTTTTTTTTTTTACTTCGCTACACACTTGTTAGCTTTTGTATGATTAACGAGTATTTTTATTATGTTATATTATAAACTGTTTTAGATAGATGAGATGCTGGTAGTTAATGTTTTGGTTTGACGCCGCAGATATTTTTATTTTTGACATAATGTCTGTCGTTAAATGTCGATGGAACAGTAAAAATGGTTATAAACTTTTGAATATTAATTATGTAATTAACTGGAATTATACTTATAAATACAAATGTAAACGTTGAAGAGTTCACTGTTTTATTTCCCGGCCTGATTCTAACACACTCATATTCACATTTGATGCGTGTCGGGGGTGCTATGAACAACACAATGAAAAGAACACACACCCAGACCGAGAACAGAAATTCAAACTCATCATTCAAATTTCCACCTCGCTGGGAATCGAACCCAGAACCCTTGGCACGGCGATCCGGCATGGTAACCATTACGCAACACGAGTGACACTAGAATGAATGGTACTGCCCGCCAAGCTGTGTTTGAAATAACACCTATCAAGATAATTGTTATAAGTATAACCTCTTGCCACCGGCGCCATATCCCAACAGCTCACAACTCCTTTCCTAGTGACAACACCGAGTGCGAGCTCCAAATAAAACATGGGGTATCCGAACAACGCACTGAACACATTATACAGGAACAGAAAAGGCAGTAAGCGACGAAAATCGTGGACGTAAGGGTGCCACCACACTTGTATGATGCCCACGCACGTCGATAACACTAGTTGCCGATAGCTGATGTTGTGGGTCCATCGGTCGGTAATCTGAAATCATACGGTTTAGATGTTATTAACAAATTTAAATGCACGACCAATTATGAATTATTTAGTCTTTACATTAAGATTGCATCTGACATGGACAGCACAAATAAGAAATCATTAACGCCTATGACCCGGAACCGGTACCACCGGTACCAACACTGAATTATATATTTATCTCATCAATTTTATTTCAAGTAATAATTATTTATTAAAAAGTCCTTTACCAAAGGATCTTCGATAGATTCCGAATCAGAAGTAACTGTAACAGTTTTGGTTCGGGAGCTCTGTGAAAGGAGAAATGAAGTAATTTAGCTATGTTTCTGTTTTTATATAAAATTATAACTTAAAAAAAACACATAATTACGTACCTGACTTTCACTCATGCTTCCCTTTTGTTGCTTGTCTTATAAAATCAATGTTATTTCTAACAATTATTATTAATGTAAACTTTGTTAGAAATATCCCGAAATATTTTTGAAATGAAGTTTTTGACAAAGCGCATCAATCATAATCAAAAATATTCTTTTTATGTGTAGATAATATATTATTATTATTATCGGTAGGTATAGAATATATATTAGGTATAGAATTCTTAATATCTAGACCACCAGCGCCATCTATTTACTAATGACTATAAACTATTATATTTATCAAAATGTATTTACCGACAACCTAATCAATTTTTACTATCCAAACGCTTATTCAAGCCTAAACCTTGATAACTGTATATAATGAAACCTTATATAAAAGAAAATAAGACGAGGGCGTAAAGAAAACAATCCTTTAATATAACAAATTTATAATTTTATTATCGCCAATAAAACCTAGCCTTATACCGTGGATTTGGTGACGAAATACAACTCGCACCAAAAACTATCTACTATTTGGTTCAAAACGGTGAAGTTATAAGAAAAAAAATTTAAAGGCCAGTGTTGCTTACGGGGAAGTTACATCTCATCAATTGTTATTTTATGTATTTTCTACATAAATGAAGCAAAACAGAAGGCAATAAATAAATCTCAGACGTCGCGCTATTTTAAAGGTTTATACTTAATATTATAAAAAATAAAGTCCTCCAGAAATTAACCCGGATAAACAGAAAGACAGACAGACAAGTTTTAAAAAAAAGTATGATTTTGATTATTACTATTATTTACAGAATACTGTAAATAACTATAAGCACTTTAGTAACGCAGTTCTTTGGAAATCTCAGACTTCAATTTTTATTTATATGTATAGATTTAGTCAAATGTACTATATAGTGAATAGGCAATACACGAAAATTTCCAATAGGAATTAATAAAACTCGTATCTAAATGTGAGGGTAGAAAATAAAATGTGGGTACTTTGATACAATACTTTGATACTATATTTGATAATACTTTGATTGTATTTTGATACAATGAGATAACTTCCACACCACAGAACATGACTGTAGTCTGTAATAACACTGGCCTTAAAAACAGGAAACCAAACTTATGCATAGTTACATTACAGGTAATAAATTTCATAGAACAGGATAAATACCACACCGCAAACCGTGCCTATAGGGCCTGCGCTCACTTACGGCACCAAGTGCCCGGGCATTTGTATGCAACGAAAGAAATTATATCTTATTGTATGGCGACAAGGTTGACATTTTAATGGAGGCCATCGTAGCTACAAAATCGATGGCGATATGCATAGACGTTTATTTCATCAACGCATGTATGAACGAAATATTTTGCCCTATTTTCGAAGTTTTTATACTATATAGTGAACAAGCGGCATATATCCGACTCTATATAATGTGACAAATTCACCCTTAATGTGTTGGGATACGGCAAAAACATCTAAATTTAACTTTTATACACCATAGACTTGAATGAGTTTTTTCTAAACTTGCAACTTTAAAATGACCGCGAACAAAATGTATGTTCCAATGAATTGGCGCCGCGCGGCTTCAATTGCCAATGGATTCGTTCGATTTTGAAAGAAGAACGGGGGCCCAATTTTGAAAATAGAACCTCCCGGCGGGGACACACATTTTGTTCGAGATGTCTGTTCTATGACATTATACTTCAATGGCCATGAACAGTATGTTCTTGGCAATTATTTTCGCAAAAACATTTAGTAGTTCAACTCTATGGCGTATAAAAAACACAATTTAATTATCCATTCAAGACTTATAAATAAAATGACAAAGAAGAAAATAACTCGTACCACAAAAAGCTTTCGCATCATGTCATTGAAACCAGACGTGACTATAAAAATATTTTTTACGTTTTTTAGTCTAGGTATAGTTACATGTGTACTATGTAAATTGAATAGGACAGCGTATTTATCGATATTAGTGTACAGCACTAAGCACAGCCCTAAACGTCAGGTTCAATATAGGCTACCAGTTTAATATATTTAAATTGAAGTCAGCTAACGCTTATAATGTAGGTTGGTATTCATATTATGTGCATGAAGAGAAAAGAAAGAAAAAAAACTAAATTGTTAATCAGTGCTAACGCCATCCATTTATCCACAACTCAATTAAACATACAGTAGAATCCCGATTATCCGAACCTCGATTATCCGAACATCCGATTATCCGGACTCGCGTCACGGCTCTACTTGCTGATTTAAAAATGTTTTACCGCGCAACGAGGCACGTTACAAATTACAATTTTGATACAAGAAGCGTCTTGACTGCAATGAAAAGATGAAACGATTGCGTCCAAGATCAACTACAAGTTATTTCCAATGAAAGTTCTAAATTACATAGGTATTACGCGTTCACGTCAAGTTTGCCCTTACCTCCCGTCCCGCACCTCATTTAGTACGGACAGCAAGCAACGCTACCCGCGTATTTTTGAGGTCCCGTGCGACGAGTACGTTCTTGAGTTTGTTGTTGATTTTGATGGTACTTTCGTTAAATGATTTTTCTATTGATTTATTTTACGTTGATTTTTGTCGCTTCAATGACTAAAATAGTAAATGTTTTACACAGTGGCATACGTAATTTGTTATTAAATTTGTGAAATTATTTGATTACTTTTTTGTCTACAGTACCGTTAGCTGTGAAATCGTAACGGACGACGAGGGCAAACTTGAAGTAAACGCGTAGTATTATGTGATTCATTATCATTATAGCACGTATTTTTTATAAAATTTAAATATTGTTTGATTTGAATTTGAAATCGATTATCCGGATTTTCCATTATACGGAATACCCCTGGTTTTATTTGATCCGGATAATCGGGATTCTACTGTATTTTGCAATTACATAAATGAATTTAGACAATAATATATTATTTTCTTATTATATTATGTAGATTTACTTAAAGGAATATAATTATTATAAGCTTCCATAAACGTGAAAATTATAATTTATGTGTATTTTTCTTTAAATTATAATTACGACTTCTGTGTACAAGAACGTCGTCAATCGTGATAGCCTTCATTGAAATGTACAATCTAGTACATAATAATTATAATCTATAATATTGTTTTGGATATGTCACGCCCTCTATATTTTAGAAACTGTATTAAGCTCTCCTACTCTAGCTTTCGCAAAAAATCGCATCGTATTATAAACGTAGAGGCTGATTTTAATATTTATTAATTTTAAATGTATAAGGCAACAATGTAATGGCTTAAATCTATTACATGCAGTTAATAATTTAACAGCTATATTGCAATACAGTCAAATATAATTGTTATAACACTTGGTTTTTTATCGTCGATCTGAAAACTCGACTATTTTAAAAATTTATTATAGATTTTCTTGAACTACTCAATCCTTGCCGAAGAGAACCATACAACAAAGTATTTTCTGTAATTTTCATGTACTCTAGATATATTACTTGTATATTAAGGGATGCCTATAAAATAGCTTGACAGGTGCACTTTTAAATATTATGCATAGCTTCAGTTCTAAATATTATTCAGTAGCTACGGGCAAAGTAAAACAGGGAGGAAACAAAATACCAAATTAATGTTACATACAAACAATACTAACCACGCAAACATTATAAACAATGGTCTAACGCCCCAACTCAGAATCACTAACGGTTACTTTAATCGCTCCTTAGTAAAGAATCACCAAACAAATTCTGTACTAAGGAGCGATTTAAGTAACCGTTAGTGACTCTCGAGTTGGGGCGTTAATAACATAATATATATTTATTTTAGCTAAATAAGACCGTTACTAATTGTAAGTTTCAGCACAAATGGCGAGATGATACATTTTTGTGAATATAATGAACTTAATCACAAATTAACAACTTACATTATTTAAAACTACAGGTATACTAAATATATGAACAGAATCGCTGTAAAATAAACAGAAAAAAAATTATATTTATTGCAATTCTAATATTGCTTAATGCTTTAGTTTTAAAAGGGATTATCGATGGATAATTTCCTAATACATTTTCAATATAAAATTGCAAACAAACGCTTTTATTTAAAGCGCACCTAAAAAGTATTCTGAAAAAAATATTACTTTCTATAATTAATTTAAAAACATTTCCATGTTCCGAAATAAGGGTCCTTAACATAACAAAATTGATTTTCACTAATGAAATAAAAACATAATATACATTGCTTATGGTTATAATATCTGAGAACTAATTATTTAATATAACAGCCCCAACAAATTACTAAGTACTAAAATCTGAACTATTTTTATTTCAGAACATTTTTATATGTGCAATATTGTGAATAGCCGAATTACAAGTCGATGTAGATATATGTTTGTATATTATATATATTTCATGTCCTTACAATTATGTGAAAAGTAAATACAGTGAAACTTGGTTAAGTGGGACCTGGATAAGTGAGAAACCTCCATAACTGGAACTCATGCTGAGGTCCCAACACCTTGGCACTGAATTACCTCTGTTAGTGGGACGAGGTAAGCCTCTATATCTGGGATTTGTTCTTTCGATTTATCATCATAGTTACCTCTATAACTGAGACAGCGAGTAAATTTTATATGCATAAACCTCTGTAACTGAGATAACATTGTTTGTTTACTCATTCTTATTCTACCCACAAATTCCACACGTAATTCCAAGTACGTAAGTAATTTTGAGCTTCAATTACCTTCAGTTTTAGTTTCGCTTTACTATCATACAGATGTTTATTTGAAAAATGCCAAAACGAAAGCTACAATCGTTATCATTACGTGAAAAACTGAAGTTAATATCCGTTTATGAAAGTGGGAAGACACGCGAAGAAGTTTGTGCCGAATTTAATGTGCCAAAATCTACTCTTTGTAGAATAATTCAAAGTAAACATAAAATTGAATCACAATGTTCTGAAGGACAAGGAAAACTAAAACTGTAAATGCATACATACTAATTTTTAATAAAAAAAACACGTTATTTTATTTAATGATCGCACCTGTATAACTGAAATAACCTGTATTCTCACCTCTATTAATGGAACCCTCTGTAAATGAGACAGATATTTATTTATACCTGTATATCTGAGACACTGGGTAAGTGGAATACCTCTATAAGTGAAACGACATTGCAGGTCCCTTGATGTCTCACTTAACCAGGTTTCACTGTATATGAGTAAATTTATTGACTACTGCAGCCGGAATTATTCTGTTTAAAGCCCCCCTTTAATCCTGTTATAGGTAGAGTTGAATTTTAAACGTAAAATGTAATAAGGAAAATTGACTCTTATTTCTATAACACAATGCACATATTTTTTTAAGTAATCGACGCAAACAGCTTGATTACTCGTATCTTATCCATATTATAAGTTGTGCATTATATTGTATGAATAAGGTTTAATTTTATATTCTCGCTTATTTCGACTTTATACCAGAAGATTAGAGCTTTGATCAATTTAAGGATGCCTAAGACTTCAACGGAACTAAACTGATCAAAAATATTGCGCAGTATTTTCTGTCAATAGAATAGACATAACAAGCACCCTATATTTATTGCTAAAATGTGTACGATGTACATTCAATTTAAGGACATTATGGGTTTAATATCATATTATAGTCCTATTGATACAATTAAGTTCAATGTCAATCGTCTTTTTTTGCAAAAATTTTTTTAAATGTTCATCATAGTTATTTGACCTATTTTAACGGTAATCAAATTATGCATCTAGTATATTAGTGGATACATTAGTGTCTACAACTTTAACTTCACTCACCCACCCAAGCAGTGAAATGATCAACATTGATCATCACCAAGTTTTAGGGATGATCAAATCAGGCTGCAGGTGGTTGTTATTGCTGTTGTGAGGCATATACATGCTTAAAAAATTTGAGACAACTTTTTATAATAATATGTCAATTATATTAAAGTCGAAAACACCACCGCGTATAACACAAATTTAGTCACATTACTTTTTACTTTTTTACGACGGTTTAATTATTATTTTTTATTATTCTAATTACGACAAATTTTGAACTCATCTGTATTATACTAACTTTACCAAACACTTAATTTAGTTACAAGCTTAATTTGAGTACTGATCAAGCTTCAGCATAATTCATTAATGGAAACACAATTTCACGCCTATTTTCGAGCAATGATTATGACAAAAATTCCGATAGTACAATTTTACAACTACTCTCGCATGTGGATCAATTTTGATCGCGACTTGGATCAAATCTCTAGCTAACGCGTCATTGTAGTTAAACAATCAAATACTAAATAGATCACCAGCGCAGGGTAACGGGGCTAGTCCGCCAGTGACGTCAGGCAGTCGAGACACATCTGGAAGATTCTCTATATGGGACTTCACTTCAGCCTTCACTTCGTAGATCTTTTGCAGTTTTATGTTGTACTCCTGAAAAATGGGTTTAATTACTTTTTCCTGTGTAAAAATAATCACAATTAGAAACCCTAGCACGTCTTCGCTTCTAAAGGCTTAGTATCTACTAAAGAAAATCAAAGAAGATCCATGTACCAATAGGATAACTAATTTATTTAATTTTACTGCTTACTTAGTATAGGTACTTGCATTCCTAACGCAAGGCCAGGAAAATTAAGTACCTTATGTAAGTAATATTTTTATAGCCGTATTGGTGCTTAGAATACTGACGCCAATCCCATTCTGGCATACAAGTGTGCAATATAAAATGTGTCGTAAAAATCGACAGAAGCTGGCCTGCTCGGTGCTAATGCTTTACATAAATATTATTATTATGTCATTGTATTATTATTACTGGTATTTTTATCCTTCCATGAAGCCTGTGGATCGACGTTTTTTGTCGGCTAGTTTCATAAAAAAAAGTAATAATTACCTCAAGCCGTGCCTCGGCTTGCTTAGCAAGGTCTCGTTGAGCTTGAGCGAAGTCCCTCAACATGGCAGCAACTTTACGCCTCTTCTCCAACTCTTCAGATAACCTCAAATTGTACTCTGCCAATAGCTCCACTGCCGAGTTCACGACAGCACTAAGGCTTGTTGCTGCTTCCTTATCTAAAATAAAAGATTTTTTTTATTAGGAATAAGTTGTGCCCTTGTACAAACTATTTCATATAATTTTTATTTCCTGTAAATTTAATTCCTAATTTTTTTTTATAAAAACTTGTAAAAAAAAGATAAAGTATTAACATTTAATACTGTAACCCGGCTATAATCTATAATATTGGAACAAGCGTGATTATAGCCAGTTTACAGTATTAAATGTGTTCAGACGCTCAAGATTCCTTCAATGGGAAGATAAAGGTGTAAGTTATAAGGTTTAAGTTACAGTGCATATGTAAGAACTGTTTAGAATGAGACTTTCTGTGAGTAACTTTAATACAAAATATTAAATAACTTCGTTGATTGAATTCTGTATTGTATTAGGTCACACAAATAGTAGAGATAAATAAATGTGAAAAAAATGTATAGGAAAATAAAATTAAATACTCCTGATATGGCTGACATAAACATGTTAATACAAACAATGGATTTAAATATTACTGTTTTTAGAAACCTAAATTATTGATGAAATCAAGTAAGCTAATTGATCTTTAATATTTTTCATCAACAAAATTAATAAAGAACTTGTGTTTAAAAATTTATGTAGGTACCATGGAATAAGAATTAAATTGATATTATCTCCAATTATGGCTAGCAAAAAATAGTTATGCAAATAGAGGTTAAATTAAGAGGTTCCCTTGATTCACATGCCTATTAAACAAAATATTAATTACAAGTTATTTCATATCATAAGGCATTATCTTTTGTTCATAATAACAAAACAAAACCCATTAAATGTAATGAGTGTAATTAGGCCTAATTGAATACTATTACGAAATACAGTAATTAAGAAAAGATAGCATGTCAAAATAACTTAGCAACACCAAGATTTATAGAGTGTGAAAAGAAACACAAAAGTGAAACTTGAAACCTCAATTTAAGGTGATTACACTAAGTTAAATTAAGTAGGGATATGAAAAGTCGAGTGGTAACTAACTATACATGATTACTTAAATCAGATACAGTTAAAAACCTTGTAACAATATAAATGAAACAATATATTGTGTAACCGTTCCAATGTTTATTTTATACGTATTTTTACAAATAATATATTTTTTTATTTTTATAGAACACACTTGGTCACAAAGTTTACCTTCTAACTTAGACAATAATTGGACTTCAGACACTTCTGGTGGAAGAGATGCAATTCTTTCTCTCACGGCTTCGTCACTGGACGCGCTCGACTCTAGTTCTAGCAGGGCCTGAAATGTGCAAACAATAATATTAGCTGTTAGTGGATACCCGGCGTGTGGCTACTACGCAAAAAAATTGTATGTCGAAAATCGTAAATGTGCCTGATGCATCAAATCATCTTCCCATTCTTGCATAGTGCAAAATAAAAATAATAATAAGATGACTAGACCCCCCAAATGTGGGTATTTTTGTCGATAAAATTAGATACATTTCATGCCCTTAAACTATCGCTAGTTAGTTGCTGGACACACTGTAGGTATATATAGATAAATTAAAAAGCTACAGAATATGGAAAATACAAATTTTCAATCCTTTATCATTAGTATGCAATTAATGAATCATCCAATTTACATCAAACCCAGATAAGTCACACATATTGATAACTTAAACAATGTATCAATCATATTAAATTCTTCAGATACTTCAGATAGCTTAAAAGTTACATAAAAATATAAATTCACTGTATGTACTAAATCTAATCTATACTAATATTATAAAGAGGAATGATTTGATTGTTTGTTTGCATTGAATAGGCTCCGAAACTACTGAACCGATTTGAAAAATTCTTTCACTGTCGGGAAACTACACTATCCCCGGGTGACACAGGCTATATTATATTTTCAAAAAATTAGGGATCCTTAATAAAACTCCAATAATGTAACCCAAGGTGTAAAAAATAAGAAAACCGAAGCAAAGCGAGGGCAATTACTCGTATATTATAAAAATCTCATGTCACGGTGTTTGTGGTCGCACTCCTCCAAAATGACTTGACTGAAGGTTATAATTTTTTTTTGTATTTATTTAGGGTTAGGATTAGGGTGTCTTTAAAATAACCAGATATTTTTTGGCAGAACAATATTTACCGAGTTGGCTACTGAAAAAAATAAATGTACTACTGTATGTACTAAATGTACTGTAGTATTATTCTTAAAGTTATGCCATTCAAAAGCAAATACCTTAATCAATTCTTCAGGTTCCGGAGGATCTCCCGGAGGAGTTTTAGGGCTCAACGTGATATGTGTTTCAACATGGCCGTCCACTTCCACTATGGTCTCACTCCGGCGTCTCTCCTTCTTCTCTTTGCTCTCTTTCTCTATCTTGGGTTTCTTCTCACTGCTTTTAGGTTCAGTATCCACAGATTTACGCTTGCTTACCTTTTTTGGTATTGCATCATTCGGATCCACTGTAATTGACGTACATATAATATTAAACCTTTTAAGTGTACAATTACATTGTAATGTAGTGATATTATGATAAAAAAATCAAATATTAAAATTTAAATTCATGAACATTGGTTGTTAGTATTTAGTTTAATGATGTAATGTTGTGTGGAAATACAGAAAGTGGTGAAGATTTCTAGGGATTCTCAAGTGATTTTTTTAGTGCCAATTATTTTATTGATGGTATTTGATTTTACAACATGTAATCATTTATGTATGTTAATATATTGATTTAAATGTGACTATTTGAGCATTTATTTATTTATTATTTGGTGTTCTTGCATAAATTAGGGAAAGCTAACCATTATTATGTTGAACACTGATATGAAATCATCAAATCTTGGTGGAAATAGCAACATAAAATACTGATATGTATATGGTGTTGTGTACATTTCACACTAAACAAAATTTTAACAAATTTATTTTTAGATTCCCTTACAAGATTCTTTAAACTCCTGTATCTTCTCTGCGTCGTAGACCCCTCTCTCCTCCCAGATAGACAAAATTCTATGAATTGTGGTTTTTGTTTTAGCAGTAAACCCAGTCTTGGCCATGTGCTTGAAAGATTCATTGAGAACTTCGCCAAAGTCTTTACCATATTCCGGGCCCTTCTTCTTACTGTTTTGTATTACGTCATTAGCAAGATACATGAATGTAAGCTGCTTGCTGTCTTTTGCTAGAAGTGAAGCATCAGGTATTTTTAGTTAGAGGTTATACAGTAAGTTTTTTCATAAATTCGAAGCTTTCTGTCCCAGCTATTGCTAACGTTGAACATAACTAAATTACAACTGCAACTAAGAGTCTAGAAGTAATTCTGAAACATGCAAGCAGCAAAATTAATAGAACCAAAATGTAGATGACGAATACAAAAAAGCAAATTACCTTTCATCATTTCCTTAAACCATGTTTTTACAATGGCAGTGTGATGTTTTCTGTGATGTATCAGCCAAAGAGATAAAGTTTGAATGCTCTGTTGACTGGAGTTTAACTCTTGTAACTTACGTACTAAAGCGTTCTCAGTAAAACCAGCCATGTTGCTAGGTAAGACTTATGAGCACCAATAATTACTGCAATTAAGTAGTAGATTCACTTCATTTGTATATATACGATATTTTCTCTGGATAAAGTTGAAATTAAACCAAAAAACTAACCAAAATATCCAAAGCCAAACCAACAGTAACACACATAACCAGAGACTATGGAACCACACAGACTACAAAACACAGAGTGATGAGTGAGTGAATACCCCAGAAAAATAGATACAAAATAAATAATTACTATAACCATAGAGTGCAATTATCACAGCTATTATGATCAGTGTTACCAGAATATTTTTTTCTCGAATCGCCTTGCCGCCGCCGTGCCGGAGCGCACGTGTAGCCCCGAGATAGCCCCATCATGGCGCACAGGTAGTTAAGGCGGGAAAGTTGAAATAAATTCATGAGCTTATTATTGCTTTTTAACCGACGAAAAAAAAAGGAGGAGGTTCTCAATTCGACACGTATTTTTTTTTTTTTTTATGTATGATCACGCAGAAATCAGCACAGGGTGGTCCGATTTGGATGATTCTTTTTTTATTGGATAGGGTATGTCCTGAAGTTGGTCCCATATTTTTTTGAAAATTTTATTCCCACCCTAAAGGTACGAAAATAGGGAATGATTGATTATTCACCCGTTTTTAACCCGGAATTTTAACATGTTAACCCCAATAACTTTGTACTGGATGATCCGATTTCGATGATTCTTTTTTTATTGAATAGTGTATACCTTGAGGTTACTCTTGTTTAAATTTCGAAACAAAATTTTACCCCTATAGGTACGAAAATAGGGGATGATTGATATTTCATCTACTACATTTTTACCTGGTAACTGAATCTATAATTCATAAAATCAATAATTTATTATTAATTATAAGTATTATAGCAACTAAAAATTAAAAAATAATTACTTTTTAACAAAAAATAAAACCAACGAAAAAAAAACTGAAAAGCAAAAAATAAAATAAACCATTTAGTATTATAAATTAAGATCCGAAATTAACAGTAAATAAATAATTTTGAGGCGGTGCCAAACCAATGAAAAAACAAACGGCGAAAAGATGTGCGCCGCGCTGCTGCTGCCGTGTGCATCGCATACCGCTGCCCTCATAATATGAATTTTATGTAATTAATTTTGGTTGTTTGTTTGGCACGGTCTCAAAATTATTTATTTACTATTAATTTCGGATCTTAATTTATAATACTAAATGGTTTATTTTATTTTTTGCTTTTCAGTTTTTTTTTCGTTGGTTTTATTTTTTGTTAAAAAGTAATTATGTAGATAACGTTTTAAAATACATGTTATAAACATATATATAAAAACTTAAAAACTATTGAAACTATTGTTGCTGTAAAAGTTCTTTTTTTTTCTGCATATTGATGCAAATTATTTAATTAAATATTTCTGAAAAAAAAAAATAGCCGAATCGCTCGGTAAGGGAGATAGCCCCATTGAGGCTAAATAATAATATTATATTATGCAAAGTTCGTCGTAGATGGCGCCACCAGCACATACAGCAAAGCAAACAGCCCGGCATCATGGAATCATGGTGCATCATGCATGTTTGCACTAATGTTATTAAAATGTAAAAACTTCTAATAACTTACCAAATTAATTTTATAATTATTCTTATATATTATTACATGAATACTGTAGGTAGGTATATTGTCCGGAATAATAACTCCTAAAATCAATTTTATCGACGCTGAAATTGAGGCGTTGAGCAAATGGAAACCTCCTCTTTCTTTTGTCTTAGCTTTAACGTGCGAACTTGTGTATCTATTCGTACGGTTGACTCGACTAAAGTGAGTCGATTGCAATTTGGAACTTATTCTAGAGTTCTCGACTTCAAATACAAACGTGGTTCAGTTAACCTGCACCGACGCGACGTCCGAAAAGGAATGAGCAGGCCCTGTTTAAATGGCATCTCCAGACTCTCCAGTAGGTACCTAATACCTATGATATTTGTAAAGCTATGTGAACCATTTCCTTGCTATCAATATTGTCACTGATTTGAAGATAAAACAGAACAAGAAATATCCTCTGTTCTCTGAGGAGTTTCTTTACGGCTTTTCTTCTCCTCCATGATAAAGCACCTTTGCGAGAAGCTGATTCATTAAAAAAATGACGTGCATAAGTGTATCAATGATACCTATTACCTACATGAATAAACGATTTTGAATTTTAATTTGAATTCAATCTGTGTGATCTAGTCTTGCGGAACGTCAGCATTAAAAGGTTTTGTATCTGGACAACATCATTGATATGTCGTTGTCCATTGCGTGGTCCTATTTTCATTTTTAATTTAACCTAACCTAACTCAGCTCAAATGGAATAGATCGATAAAACGGTCATCACTCATCAGTGACATTGCATCGTTTTTTTTTTCTTCAGAAAACATGCTGCCGGGCACGGCTAAGTGCCAATCAGTAAACGGTCGCTGCACTTACAACTCCCCATACTGAATGTATCATTGTAGTCGGGTATACTTGACAGACCTGATCTTGCTTCGCCGGACCAGTTCTTCGCATAGTAACACAAAACCACATAAAAACTCCGCATCAGACGGTTAAATTGAGCATTATCGTGCATCGGAAATCAGAAGGTACAACAAAGTAGGACTAGGTAGGTAGGTACCTGTAATAGATGAGTTTTGTTAAGCTTTAACCCAAGACCAGGATACCATATTGGTGAACCAACCACGGTCTACGTAATCAAGGAGGGTTAAAGTATACGATACTTCACCGCGCTGCACCAGTGCGGATTTGTGGAGACTGGAGGGTTTAATGCCCGAACTAAATGTCGGATCTTTTTATACTGCCCGAAGACCTTCGACTCCTGCGTTATCGTGATAACAACCGGGACTGTGGCGATCGGCTTTACGTGCCCTCCAAAGCACGGAAGCGAGCAAGAATTTTTTGTCACTATCAGTCACTCATCCGACTACCGACTGCGCCCGCTTGCTCTCAGTCGAACACTTATGTTCGGTTTACACATTAAAGATAACTAAATGTTAACTTAATAAGTGATTAATTTTAAGTGAGCGTCTATACGTAATAATTTGTTTAAGCTCTTTATTCATTCAAGATGAATGATCAACACCGCAAGGAACCCTTGAATTATTCTTAACTTAAAGGCGACTTTTAGAAAATAACCCAGTCTAATCCAATTTTGACTAAGGTAGAGTTTGGGAAGAAAGGGCTTGTAGATTTAGGGCGTGTGGGTAGGATTTAGAAGCTTGGCTCTACATAATTGCTCTACCTGTAGCCTAGTTGGCAGCGACGCGATCGTATCTAGGAAGCGAGGGGTTTCGGGTTTGATTCCCGACCGGGGCAGATATTTATGTGACAGATAAATATTGGTACTCGGGTCATGGGTGTTATTGTGATGTGTGCCGTATTGTAAGAATACTAACCCTAATCCCACGCTGGATGGGTGTCGTAAGAGCCGACTAAATCCGGCCAGCTACTGCGGGGAGTAAGTAGGGAGTGTGTAGGCGTTTAAATATTTAAGAGATCTGATAATTTTTTGATATAGAGCCATTGGTCTCGTCATGGCAACATTTTACATAAAAAAATTTTTGGTGGGATAAGTTTTTCATAAACATTTCGGGTACTTTATTGTGACTATATTTCGTTTCAGGTATCCGTTCAAAGTTCTATCTCCCCATCCCCTGCTAGGTAACAGGGTGATGTTGAATTAGTGAATTGAATAACTGACTGAAATACCTATCACTTAATAAGTATGATGAAATACAAAATATGACATTCAACTTTCGGGATGTAATGAGAGGGGTCAACCGAAAGGCCGGTGCCTTGGTGGTCGCTCCAAATATCCTTCGAATAATAGTGGAGTGACAAAGTGAGCATCGAACGTCAAACTGCAGAATAAACTGCACCGGATCGAATAGAGCCAAACGTACTCTTGTCTTAAACCAAGACTATGGCCAGTATTAATAAACTGATCTCAGCTCCAAAGCGAGATCTCAGAGACTCTTGTGATCGCAGCGATCTAGAGATCGGTTAATTTATACGAGCCTGACTCGCTAATCTAATGCTGTTTACCTACCATCCTTATTAAATTACTTGGTACAGAACAGAACATAGTTAGTTACCTCCAAAAGGACTATTCGCCATAGTGTTAACCGTTGTTCAGCAATCTGCACTGCGTGCAGGGAAGATTGGCTTGAGTTCAAGACCTAACGTCCGAAAAACCTTAGACTGATTCCGATTCTTATCGCGAGCTTTTATTTGTCGATGCTTGCTATATTGCCTTTGGAAGTACTTACTTCTACTTCCGACACTTGGAGTACTCTCTGACTAAGAGCGTAGTGGAAGACGATCAGGCAACTTCAGTTACAAGGGTCTTTCTTACTCTGCACTTCTGCAGTGTGTCGGTTTTTGGTAAAAACCAATGTGCAGACCTTATCGACATAAGATCGAAAATGTGTGATGCGTGCAGAATTTCAAACTAGGTCACCGATTAGAAGACAAAGTTCAAGAAACTGTCTATCTAGACTAATGTAGAGCTATCGGAGCTGGTCATAAATGCTTTAAGAATATTCAATAAATTAGCTGTAAAACTACGGAACTAGCAACCTATCTGCTTTTTGTGTGATGATGCAGCTAATAACAATAATATCAATATCAAACTTATTACCTACGACATCGTTAGCGATACTAAACATTTTATTAGGTATCGACAAACTATTGTTATGAAACACTGCCTTTGTGACCGTTCATATTAAATTGGGTTTTTGACGCTGTTGTTTGTGTATAAAAATAAATAATATAATTTTAGACAACGGGTCGTTGAGAAGTATTGCTTTTATAGTCCACTGTGACAGTAACTATCTTCAGGGTCGGCTGCTTATGAGCTAGTTTTTCTACGATCGTAGTCCGGCCAACAATCTTGTTTATAATTTCGCTCCAAGTCGTTACTATTTTAAACGGTTGTGGTTAAACAAGTTCTATTAGTGAAGAAGCTGCAGCGCGAATAATAATACCCCTTTATATATTAATCACTGGGTCAGTTCTTTCTCCGTCCGTCTACGCACCTGCGCAAGCACATCGCATCATCCTCAGTAACCACATTTCAAAGACCGTGCCGCACGCGCATTTTGATTGCGGCTACTCTCGTCCGCGCGAAAATGAAATCGCGGTTCTAAATTCAAAATCTTTTACTTTTTTCTTTTACGTTTACGTTGCGTTCAAGTGTTGTTTTCTTTTGTTTTTTTTTTCTGTAGTGAATCCAAAATGAAGTTCTTCTTGATTAATAAATTACACAGTGTTTTTCTTATGTCGCTAGTTTTACTAGCTAGCGCACAAAAAGCTTCGAATAATGGTCGAGATGTTGGTGAGTACCTAATTTTAATATTATCCTTGGAATATTAAAATTTTATATGTATTCTCTGTCTAAGTATATGTCCTCGTAAAATAATTATTATCATTTTAATCGGTAATCTTCCACGTGCATAACATATTAATCTATTTCCAAGGTGACTAACTTAGGTAACTTTCTGACTACATTTTTATTGTAATGACGCATCATATGCTTTATTTATTTTCTATGATAAAGTGAATGAAGCGAACAAAATAATTCTTACACATTTCTTCGTTCGAACATTTACAACTTACGCTATATAACCAAAGCAAAGTAGAATACGAAGAAAGGAATGTAATGAAAAAAAAGTATGAACTAAACTATAAACTAATTCATAAATAAGTATCTAACAAGGAGACGGCAAGGATGTGGGGTTCTCAAATCGAACTGTGGTTCCGCGTGTATGTAGTACTCAGTAACGGCCGGTCTCAATAATGTACTAACAGATGGAAGACTGTGGATAGGGCTGTCATCTGTCATATTTGTCAATTTTTCAGAGGCAAAAATTGACAAATATGACAGATAACATACTAATGGTAGCCCTATTCACAGCCTTCCATCTGTTAGTACATTATTGAGACCGGCCGTAAGTGTATCCATATACTCAATCCGTAGAGCGCACTTCTTGGTCATTGCCAAGAAAAAAAATCCTAAAGTATGAAAATATTTTTTTATTAAAATTCAATAACTCGTTATAAACTATTTCTTTTTGACTTTTATACAGTATTGAATAGCGAATTCAATAATTTATAACTCTTTAAACATCAAACACATGAAAATTTAAAATTCACATGTTATTAGGTATTATTAAATGAAATTTAATATACCATACATAATATGAAGAATGTACAAAATATTATTCCATGATAAATATCATCCAGGTTTGTGTTTTCCTTAAGATTTATGATTGAAAAAAATTGTGGTTTAAATATTTTATCACAAATATTCGCTGTATTTATTAATAATATTCATCAATAATAATTTATTGTATTTATTGATATACTGCTTTAATAAAAATTATAACGTTTAAATGAACTTTGGCTTTTGTATTTCCTTATACCTAAGTTATAATTATTAAAAAGTTAAAAATCATTCAATTCACGGTTCAATAATGTATAAAAGTCGAAAAGAAATTGTTTATAATGAGTTATTGAATTTTATTAAAAAAATATTTTCATACTATAGGATTTTTTTTCTCGGCAATGACCAAGTAGTGCGCTCTACGGATTGAGGATATGGATACACTTACTGAGTACTACATACACGCGGAACCACAGTTCGATTTGAGAACCCCACACCCTTGCCGTCTCCTTGTAAGTAAAATCTAGCAGTTACCTATTGACCGACTAAGAAACGAAGAAGTAGCTTAGTCGAAATTATGGCTGCATGAAAAAAAAATACGTTTTTTTGAGAAATGTCACAAATATTAACTTTAAAAATCTTTCTAATGCAATTTTAAAACCACCTGAAGTAAATAGATTCTATAGGTAGGTATATGATTAAATTTGAAACTTAAAACTTTTAAAAGCATTTTCATTCACATCTACTCGCAAGGGAAATCTTCGGGAAATAGCCGGCTTCTTCGGTGCAGCGATAGGGTTAAGACGCTAGACTTTTTTATAATATAGTGTTAAGGGGATGTTCGTGAATCTAGTGCGAATTGAATGTTGTCTCCTTAGTCCAGTTTCCCATGGGTTCGTCTGTGGGGATCATCAATTAACAATGAGTTCATGAAACCAAGACCTTTACCTAGAAGGCTTTCAGCACCTTAAAGTCTGCGTAAAAAAGAGTGATTGGCACGATGGAGGTCCAAAGTGTATCCATCGGACATCCATAAGGCCCTTTCGACCCGATACCTCTGAATGGTATTAAAGCTGTATTATCCTTGCAAATTAATAATGTAAATGGTGTATTTTAGATTTGTAGACCAGTGGAACCGATCTAGATATCCGTATCTTTAAGCAGGACTGGCATTTGGCACAATATCACTCAAAGCTCTCATTTCTTCCCGCAACCCACAACAATTTTGCGGAAGTAGACCTTTAATGGCCCTATATTAGAGTTGAGAAAAATGAGCTCCGAGCCCCGGACTCGAGCTCCGAGTCGGAGCTACTGAGCCTTCAAAGCTCGAGGCCTAAGGGCTCGCGAGCCTTAGAAGGCTCGAGCCTTTAGGGTTCGAGCCTTAAGGGCTCAAGAGCCTTCAATTGAAGACTCGAGTCGAAGCTCGGCAATCAACCGATACGCCTATCTTTTTTTTTTAAACAAACAGATAAAATTTGAAAAAAGAAATTGCAAACAGATAAAATTTCTAAAAATAAATTGAATGGGATCTATAAACTTTTACTAAAAGGTTTTTCGAAGTGAAAACTTCTTTAGTACGGGGGTGACTTGAAATTTTATGAAACGAAATTTTTGATAAATGAGAGATGATTTGAGAGATGAGTTGAGAGATGAGTTGAGAGATGAGTTGAGAGGTGAGTTGAGAGGTGAGTTGAGAGGTGAGTTGAGAGGTGAGTTGAGAGGTGAGTTGAGAGGTGAGTTGAGAGGTGAGTTGAGAGGTGAGTTGAGAGGTGAGTTGAGAGGTGAGTTGAGAGGTGAGTTGAGAGGTGAGTTGAGAGGTGAGTTGAGAGATGAGTTGAGGGATGAGAGATCATTACTAAAACCTACAATTATCATCTTCCCGAAATTTTACATTCGTCTCATTATATCTTGAAAACAAAATTTTTGAAGGTTTCACTTCTACTACGTGTGAATTGCACACATTTTAATTTTTCTTAAATATCTTTGACGCACGGCCATCGCTCAGTTAGTTTTATTATAATATACATAAAACCTCAATATTCATAAAAATATTATAATAAAAGTCTATATTAAAGAAACAAAATATAAATCAAAATCATCATTGAATTTTGTTTCCAAAATCTACATATCTGCATATGACGTGACGTCATACACCAATAAATCGTACTCGCGCCACTGTGATTCGCGCGGTATTTTGAACTTGCTTTTGAATTTGGAATAATGACGACGCCGCCGCGCCGCGCGCCGCCACGATGCGCTTCGAATGGCGTTCAAAGTTTAAGTGATTTATGAGTATTATTTATTTATATTATTTTTTATTAATTTGTTATCTATAGTATGTTGAGTTATTTTGAAGTTGGTTATTTTATTCTTGTTAAAATCCAGATTATACTAACTATAATATATTAATAAGTTTGAGGACCCGTATTACTTAATGGTTATATGCTGGTCCACCGTACCAAGGGTCCTGGGTTCGGTTCCCAGCGACATTTGAATGATAAGTTTAAACTGTTCTTTTAGTCTGAGTGTGTGTTCATGTCTTTGTGTGTTATCTATGACACTTACGACACAGTGAATCCTAGCGTTGGCTATGAGTGTGTAACATTATAAATGATGATGATGGAAGAAGATGATGATGATAATGACGAATGGTGATTAAGATTATGAATGGTGGTGATGATGATGATGGAGGATGATGGTGATGAATGATGATGATAAACTATGAGGATGAATGATGATGATGAATGATGAAGATGAATGATTATGGTGGTGATGATGAATGATGATGATTGTGATGACTGGTGACGGTGATGATGATGATGAATGGTGATGGTGATGAGTGGTGATGATGATTATTAATTGTGATGATGAAGATGTCTGATGATGACAACGATGAATGACAATGATGATGATGTTTCACATAAGAATAGGATGTACCAAGATTATTATTATCATTAGATGGCGTTGTTACTGATCAGCCATCCAACGCCATCTAGATTCTGTGTTACGAATTACAAACACATCGCATAACTAACGGAGAAAGTTTTATTTTACTCCCCATAAAATTTCATACCGCGGGCTTAAATGTGAAAATCAGTTAACTCCAAAATTCGCAGCGCGCCCTAATTCAAATTTTGAGGTTAAGGGTTTTTTAGGGTTCCGTAGTCAAACACAGTACGTTTTAATTAGGGAACCCTGAAATTACAGTAAATATTACAAAATGAGCCCTGAAGACAAAGCTCGAGCTTCGACTCGAGCCCTGGACCAGAGCTCGAACCTCCGCCTCGAGCCTTCATGTAGGACTCGAGGCGAAGGCTCGAGCCTTCAATGAGCTCTAGACTCGGAAGGCTCGAGCCTTTTAACAACACTACCCTATATACTTTTGCATATCTTCATACTAACCTTGTTGCCATAAACCCAGATAATGTTAAAACATGTTGGCCATTTTTATTGCGTTCTTGGTTACATAACTACGAAAGAATACCGTTTCCGCAAATCTTAACTGTGCTAATCATAATCCATGAAGTAACGAATTATTCAAGTTGTATCCTCAGCTATTAAATATTTGGCCAGTTAAATGGTATTTTAAGGCCTCGCGTATAATGCTGACAGGATGTCATTAACCTCTCACTGTTATTAGGTACCCAAATAAATCTTTAATTAACTTGTAGGGATTATGAAGCGATATCAGTGATATCACATAGGTGTACCTATATCTTATTATTATTTAATTTTATTCTTTGAATAACTCGTAAGCTAAAAGTTTGTTATAGATAGACCTGTAGATACCTAGGTACTATGAAATATTATTTTTATTATTAATATTATTTTTTTGGATAATATGAAAGCAGAAATATAAACATACCAATTAAGTAAGACACATCTTTAATGAGTTTAAAGTCTTAAAAAGTCTTCGGAAAATTTTGGTGACTTACGTCACCTTTTAAAATCTTAAGATGTAAGTAAGTTAATAAGTTTTGATATTATTATCGTAAAATATTTAATATCTTTGTAAAAATGTGGTCTTGTATTCTTATGTAACTTAGGCAGATGGAACAGTCGAACACAACACATCAAATGACAAATACTTATCGTAGGTAGGTCAAAAAGTGTTATTTGTAGAGTGTAAGAAAAATTTTATGCATTATAAAATATAATTTGTGTAATTTTATATATTTTTTAAATAAATAAACGCTAACACACTCATAACTATATCTTAATATATATAAATTACGTGTCACGTTGTTTGTCCGCGATGGACTCCTAAACTACTGAACCGATTTTAATAAAATTTGCACACCGTGTGCAGTTTGATCCAACTTGAAAGATAGGATAGCTTACATCTCAATTTATAAAAAACTTTTGACAGAACGAAGTCTGTCCGGGCAGCTAGTAATAATTTATAAATTACGTGTCACGTTGTTTGTCCACGATGAACTCCTAAACTACTTAACCGATTTTAATGAAATTTGCTCACCGTGTGCAGTTTGATCCAACTTGAAAGATAGGATAGCTTACATCTCAAAATAAAAAACTTTTGACAGAACGAAGTCTGTCCGGGCAGCTAGTATTACTGTGTATTACTTTATTAACCCATAATATTTTACGTACGCCCTCATCATGGTATAATATACACAGCATCTAATTTACGAGCCTATGACGACATTGAGCTGGTCAAGCACGATATGGTCATCATTAAAACTAAGATATGGTTATACTGGTTATCGTCTACTAGTTTGTACAGTTCAATCAAATTATGTATCTTGTAATCTCAAGGCAAGAAACACTTATTTATCTAAAAATTTCTATGTATTATGTAAGGCATAATAATTAAATATTAACAAATATAATGTATACCTAAATGTATATAGTAAGATTTCCGCCCTCGCTTTGCTTCGGTTTTTTTTATTTATTTTTACACATTATTATAGTTTTATTAAGGATCCCTAATTTTTTTGAAAAAAATAATAATAGCCTATGTCACCCGTGGATAGCGTAGCATTCCGACAGTGAAAGAATTCTTCAAATCGGTTCAGTAGTTTTGGAGCCTATTAATACAAACAAACAATCAAATATTTCCTATTTATAATCTAACTAATATATAAAATTCTCGTGTCACGGTGTTAGAAGTTGAACTCCTCCGAAACGGCTCGACCGATTTTTGTGAATCTTAGCGTGCATATCGGCTAGGGTGGAGAATCGGACAACATCTATTTTTCATCCCCCTAAATGTTAAGGGTGGTTTACCCCTATTTTTTTATTTTTTTTTTACTTTTGACAGAACGAAGTCTGTCCGGGCAGCTAGTATTAGTATAGATTACATACATAAAACTTGAATTGTATGGCTTTTGGTGTCTCTTGTAAATGAAAAATGTAATAAATACCAAGGACTTATATCCTTGGTAGGATTTTAATTTATTTTGATGTAACTAGGTAAATTATTTGCATTCTTTCATGATCCAATGTATTGCTGCATATACCTATCTACACTATACAGATATATCAACATTACAAGAAATTACATTATTTTTAATTAAATTGACTTTTAAAACTTCTATTCCTTATCAATTTTACAGAGTCTGAATGCGGTTCTTACGCAACAGACAAATTAGACAAAATGTTACTCAAAAACCTGTCCGCCACGATCCTAATGTTTACAATTTTACATCCTTACTCAAGGTGAACGAAGACAGATTTTTGAACTTGTTCGAAATTCCACGCATTTATGCAACGAGTGCACGGTTCATAAACGCATTTTAATTTTAAAATGGTGTAAAAGCAAACTTTGGCTGGCTTATTATTAATAATAAAATTGTTATTTTTTTCTATAATACAAATACTTATCATAATCATCTGTGGAATAGTATGCAGAAATTAGCATTACTTATTAAAATTTATTAATCGAAGAGGTTTTTTAGTGTTTCGTAAAGAATTAAAACCAAAATCAAAAATTATGAAATGAGAAAAGTAACATATTAAATTACAAAATTGTTTTGGGTATTACCCGTAAACGTGTGATTAAACGATAAATTTCTCGAAGCGAAACGATGACGTATATTTTAATAAAAAATAATTTTATTCCTTAACCCTGTAATTATGCACACGACGAAATATTATAAAAATAAGCTGTAGATCGGTTCGTAGTAGCTCTACTTTTACTTTTAGTGACACAACCGTGAATGTGATTTCACTCTCGCTAAACCAGTTAATGACTGACGGCGAACGGTGGGCGCTTCAAGAAATGTATCGATATGTTTGATAGCTTTTTAACTCTCTTTTTAATCGCTGGCCGAAGTACAAGGTACGCTCTTTATTAAAGAAAAGAAAAAATATACAGAACGTCAAACTGTTATTCGCGTCACAATCGACCCATCATCAGACCGGAAAGTTTAAATTTGGAATACCGGGTCGCAATCATATGCTGTGACCTCGTATTTTGGTATTTCAATTTAAATCTTACCATTAACTTGATCTTAGGTACCCGCTAACAAACGCTACCATTTTTTCCATCACATTAGGTATTTTCGCATCACTACTATTTCCACAGACTTTGCAATGATGTAAAATTCATTCAACAACAAACATAACTATCATGCTATCCTCAGATGCTATCATTACCATCGTTTTATTAAAACAAAGAAAGTGTAGCGTGTAATTACTATTAACTTTTGATTAATTGGCAGAGATAAAATCCAGTATCTACTGAACACAAATTAAAAAGAGTCGATGAAAATTTGATTTTACACTCTGTACTCGTATTTTGAAGAGCCCGCGGCGATCGCAAATGCGATTCCTGCTGCTGGTTACTCGCGTAATTGGATTGCAATGATCAAATAAATATCGATAACATTATTGCGATGGTGATATTGCGATTATTGTGATGCGATATCATGCGACGCAGTGACTTTTTACTAAAATGCATATTGACACTGTAGCTATCTCTTGCCTGAGCTGAGAGGCCCTAGAGTAGAATCCCGGGCAGATATTAGAGCTTTCATTCTTTTTCTTCTCTCTTTCCTCTCTTTCTTCTCCGGCAACGCATTAGTGATGTTTTTAATGTCGCTGATATCCATGGGCGACGATAGCCACTTACCATTAATTGGATCGTCAGTTTTGCCGGTTATTTCCTGCATTAAAAATCGTAAATGTTTTTTCACGGGTCTTTCGTTTAACGGAATGGGTAAAACCAATAGGTAAAACAACAAACAACAGAATAGGTAAAACTAAAGTCAGAAAAACTACATAATGTAAACAAATCTTAATTATAACAAAAGAAGTGATACCTATTTAATAATAAAACACTGATGTTTTTTTTATTTTATTTGAAATTTATAATAAAAATCTAATTAGCATAATTTTGTCAATATTGACCCTACTTATTAAAATTTGTTAAAGAAATAAAGTAACATTAAGTATTGAGAATAGAGAATAAAATATTTTGCTTTTGTCTTAACAGGTATAAAAGTGTCATTAAAAGGTGTCTTAATACTAAAAACACATTGATTTGAATATTCAACTATTTAAGTCCTTTTACAAGAAGCAACTAAGTTGTTTTTTATTAGGGTATTATAGAATATTAAGTAGATAACAAGTAATAATAGATTGATATAACTAATGTGCAAAGATTACAAAAAGTTGAAAAAGATGCCAACCTAAACCGGAATAGTTGGTAGCGGAATGAGGCTTGAGGCTTATTTATATAAAAAATGTCTAAATAACGATTTGTAAACTAGCATAATGGCGTTGTTTTACACAAATTAAGATTGGGTTTGTCTACTCTGAATCTTCGACAGATTAAGCAATGATTGCTCTGTTTGGTTTTCAAAAACATTATCTTCGATTTGTACCTATCTAAGTATCAAGTTCTGATATCTAGATTGGATTTTTAGTGCACTGTTTCGAATAAAAACCCAGGTATTATTGTGTGATGGGTTGCCTTAACGGATTGGTTTGTCATTGATATGGAAATAACATGCCAAATCTTTGTGTAGTATCAGCAGTTAATTCTGATTTTTTGAAAGTCTACTTGTTTACTATTTTTATGAAAATCTATTAGCTTTTTATTTACTAATGAAATGCATCAGACCAGTGAGGAAAATGCCTCCTCGATATTTTTTGTGCGACCTTGTGAATTAGTTCGTTCACGTCTATTTATTACCATTATATTTGATACTTATTAATAGAATCAAATAATGCGTGCAAAAAATTTATTAAAACAAAAGTATGTACAAAATTTTAACATAAAAGATAATTTTTAAAATGTTTTGTGTTGTGTTTTTACTTTTTAACCCATGAATCTCAGATTAAAGATTCTTTTTGTGAGCCATGAATGCTCATGTCACGGATTGGCACATGGCATCATAGTTATAAGAATCATTTCAGTTGTTTTTTCATTTTCAAGTCTTTCAATAATCATCTTCATCAATATTAAATGAGGTAGGTATAGAGAATTGATCATAAGTTACGCATAAGTAACGGTTTACTACGTTTTCCCAGACTGGTAGAATACATAGTCTAGTAGAAGTCTTTGCTCATCAAATGATTTTTGACCCATAACGCCATACGGCATACCCTCTAGTAGACCGTTAATAGCTTGAACCTAACATATTGCTCCTCATGTGCCTACACTGTACACGATCTTAGTTTAATCTAATGTGTCATATTCCAATGATGCAACGTAAGAAAGTTGCAATAATGTAATTACTGGTACTAGTAGCGCTCCATTAAAGCTAGTGGCAGAATGGCAACACAGTTTGTCCGAGATGTAGATAATTTAATCGATATTTAATGAAAATTATTATAAATCAATCACAAATATTTTGGTTTATAGAGATCCTATCGGAACGGCGAACTCACCGCGTAGATATTCGATACGCACCAAACCAGTTAGAAATAACTCAAATACTTATGTAATACTAGTAACATAATCTCGCGTCGCTTCGGTATCTGTAATTAGAACATGGGGACTTTTGCGTCTTCTTTATGATATTATAATCGTAACTCTATTTTACGAATTCAACCCATTAGAAAGGTTCTTTTCGATAAAACTAAATTACAATAATGATTATTGTTCAAAGTTTATTTTACACGCTGGTATATTTGAATTTTGTAGATCGAGCACTTGGCTCCGACCTCCTTCGCGTCTCGGGATAAAAAGTACTTTACAGTGTCCTTTTCTTATATTATTTTAATCCGGCGGTCAGCAAATTGCACCAAAAGCACGGAGTTTGGAGATAGAGTAGGTATAGTATAGACTCGAGATAGAATAGATGGAGAGATAGAGTCCCACATTCTAACAGGAACGTCGCCACGTTACTTAAAACTACTTAGTTTAAATCATACGACAAATTTCCGACATTTTTTCATTAAGTTATCAATATTAATTAAAAGTATTTTTTTTTAGTTTTCTAACAGATATACCATTTGTGATACAATACAATAGTAAGTAGTAATACAATAAAAATGTAATTAATGAAAATTGTTATAACTTCTATTTCTTTTTAAATGTGGATAAAATAATACTTATTTATGAATAGAAAATACTATGTCAAAGCCCAAACCTGAAATTGTGATAGTTCTCCGTAAAGTGTTCCACAAAAATGCATAGATTGTGGATTTAATACCTATTGCATTAAAAAATAGTGCCAAGATTTTGTACCAAATAGAACTCATTTAAAAAAAAACCGGCTGTTGGTAGGCTAAACACTGTAGTTATATATGTAATACTTACCTGATGTAAATAAAAGCGTGTTTTAGTTAACAAGTTACTAAACTACTGTATCAAGTTTTATAACTTATTGGTTATTGTAAAAACGTGATAGGTAATTAATTAGTTGATGTTATCTTATTTGTCAAACAAAACTATGATTATCTAAATGGTAAAAGAACATATTTTTTGGGTGTGAAGGTGACATTGATTCAGGTTCTAGACAGAAAAATATTTTGTTTGTTTACTATGTAAATAACCTGACGGCTAATATAAAAAGTATACAGTGAGCCAAACATTTGTGCGTGTGTGGTTTAAAGAATGCAGCATGATCAGTGTCAAAATTTCATGAAGTATCCGTGCTTTGTAGGGCACGGTAGCTGTTGGTCACGTTGCTCTATAGCGAATAGATTACAATCCTTACACAAATTTAGCATGAAAAATATTTTGATTACAATAAAACTTTATGTGAAAATTTTAAGTATTTTATTCTGACTACGTTTTGATTTAGCATAGTTTTTAGTCTATTTTGATTTTCAGTTTTATGTTTTCCATTATTTTGCACTGAACTTTTAATGACTTTTATCACTTGAATTCTGAGCTTTTATCCATTACATCCATTATATTAATAGGTATAGATTTGAAATAAATATATATTTTCTTAATCAGTCTTTGTGAATTTCAATGCAAACAAAAATTGAAATTTTATTTTACCAGGAAATTAATTTTCTCAGTCAATAGGTTACTATTTATTAGGTACAATGAATATATACCTATTTGTAAAACATAAAAAGGCAATGTTCGATGCACGTGACATCGTGACATGCAATGTCATGTTTGTATTTAAATCTAAATCAAATAATTAAATTTCATATTAAAATGTGTTGTATTGTATCTATATCTATATTTCTTATTATTTTGTTTCCGGATGGGACTTCACAAAATTTAAACACGGCTAATAGGAACGATAATTTAAAAGTGTTTATTAAATTAAGCTTTGATAATGTTCATTGTACCCTAACTACTGATGCCATGATGTTGCGTGTACATAATTATATCACAATATTACATAATAGATACGATATCTTTATACCTATTTACAATGCATAAGATGCCTTTGGGCTAAAGCTTTAGGATAAAAATAGTGCCAATTGGCACAAATAAGGCATATAGGGTGGCGATGAGCGATGCAGCAAACATCCGTCTCCTTACACGACGCGACGTAGACGCCCACAAGCGTGAAAACGAAACGAAATGGGATACGAAAATGAAATGGCCAGCGTAATCCGTTTTCAAGTTCCATTTGGCAACCTTATAGGGATGCCTAGGCATTAGGATGGGTGTAATGCGAGTGTTTAAGAAAAGACTAGGATAATCTTTAAGTTTTAGCGCCTATCTTCCATCACCTATCTTCGATTGCCCCGTAGACAATCTCGTCTGCTTTAGAAATGAACGAGGGGACACGATATAGATATTATTGTTAAAAAATAAACTAATTGGAAATATTTAGGAAACATTTTATCTAATCTAATATTACGATAATATTAGTTGTTAAGTATGACCTCTCTACATGCCCTCCGAGGAACGAAAATACTCAAAACATTTTTGATCCAACTATGGACCTGCGGGCGTGGTCCACTCAGCGGATCATTTAAGTTCGACCTAAGTCGGGCTATGAACACTTACAATACTTACAATGGTGACTTACATAAGACTTATTACGAAGAGACGAAAAACAGAATGCTATTGTCTACAAAATATCATCTTTGATTGAAAGTTTTTGTCTAAGGTGTTAATTCGAGAGTGTCGCTCAAGGCTTCAAGCAAGAAATAAGATATCTATCAAGTATCATTCGTTAGGCTAGACCGGTAGTTCATAATAGTGGCTGTTGAATTGTTTTTAATTTACAGCTACATTACAAAGCTGTGGTTTTTGCGAATTGTCTCAGGTATTAACAGCTCTCTGATGAAAGTTTTTTCGAGTTCGTCACCAATGAACAGATATTAGTCAAATCATCTTTATGTATTTGATTGTTGACCTCATGGAAACGACATTCATAAATGCCATTTTCATCTAGGTATATGCTAATTTTCATTGTTGTGTCTGGTTCGGCAAAAAAGTACGATACATAAATTTTTACTAAACATAGATATACATAGGTACAAACAAAAAGTACCTACTTCCGCACGGGAAAAACCGAATGCAACAACAGTTGGAGATGAAATTGGAAACATTTGGTAACACGATTTGATCATTTTATTAGTGTTATTTTTATTCTCTGTAATTTAATACAAATTATCATAATCTTTGCGCTACCACAGTCTCAATATTTCGAATATCGGGCAGTAACCAGTGGTCTAAAGGACGAAAGGATTTTGAAAAATGAATGCATCTACCAGCGAAACAATATTAAATTCGGTATTGCTTTACATACCTCGGAGCAAGGTCACACACAAATAACATATCAGTATCTTCTTACTTCCTAGTTTATTATATTTATAATGACTAGTCGATTAAATAGATACGTCAGTGCAAAAAAGTTAATAACTAGTTAAATACCTAGGTAATTAAATATTACAATCCAAAACATATTATTATTAAATTGTGTATTAATTTGGTAATTATAAAGTATGAAGCTACTAATCAATAATAATTATTATGTATGTAGTTAGACTTGTTTTAATTATGAGGATAAATATATTTTGCGTTTCTCAGGTACGCGTGGATATATCGAGTTATACCACAGAAGACATAATGGTACTTAGTTAAACTTAAAATTAATATTAAATACTCAAGTCCGCCTTCCATTAGAGCTGTGAAAAACTCAAGCTTGTCAACGCAATCAAGAGATATAAAGATATAATCTAAGTGTCTTCAAGGCAAGAAGACTGAATAGGCTTTTACTACTCGTAAGTTAATGCGTTTTACCACCCATGACTATGTACATCGCCACTTACCATACGGCGGGAATGTAATTTTTTTAATCAATAAATGTTCATATATTATGGAATTACCCTTTTAAATACTAAACGGAATATAATAATTTGTGTCATATTTATATTATATATGATTCTATGATTTCCTTACAGTTTAATTAAACATTTTATAACCGTCAAAATATCCGTATCTACTGCGGAGTAGAACACAAAAGTTAATGTGTTATTTCTGCATGAGGTCAGCAAAGTTAACAAAGTGCTTTTTGTAGCTGTTGCAATAAATAAACTTGTTTCTGATTTATAGAATCCACCCTAAGAAAATAAAGTGGTGAGAACATAAGATAAATAAAACACCAAACAATGAGTGGCATTTCTTTCAGTTACTTTATTTCTTATTTCTTGGCCTGGAGTGCATCTATTGTCTTTGGTGCGCATGTGGTCACTGGTCACTAACAATCAGGATCATTTACTAAATAATCTAAATTTTACAAACAAAAAATAACCGACTTCAAAATTACTCAAAAACTAATCAGATCTCGTTCAAATTTATGTGAGACCACATAAATTTGAACGAGTTGAATTGAAAGCAGGTGCTTGTACCTGCTTTCGATTAAAAAAAGAATTATCAAAATCGGTTCACCCAGTCGAAAGTTCTGAGGTAACAAACATAAAAAAACAGTCTAATTGAGAACCTCCTCCTTTTTTTGAAGTCGGTTAAAAATACTACTAGGTACTCCTAGTTTACTATACTACCCATTTTATGTTAACAAAGACTACTATTACCTACAGGTACTCGAATCGTATACAGCAGAGCTATTCAGATTTGTAACTTGACAGCGGAGTTTCAAAATTGACGTTCGAGTTCTAGGATCACTTCACTTCGCAAGTGCGTACTAGATGATTAGATAATGACATATCAATACGATGCAAGTTCGCTTTTGTTTAGTAACTTGACAGCGGAATACACGATGAGTTTCTAAATTGAAGTAAGAGTTCGAGACTCCCTTCACCTCGCAAGTGCGTGCCAGATGATTAGAGAATCACATATCAAGATCTCGGACTCGAACTTCAATTTTGAAACTCATCGCGGATTCCGCTGTCAAGTTACAAAAGTGAATAGCCCTGCTGCAGCGAAACTATGACAAGACATAATCACAAAGTAATCGTTGTCTTCTTAATACACCCGAGATATTTATTGACATAAGGTTATTCACCTTTAGCCCCTATTCAAACCTGTTTTGATCCCTGACTGTTTCTGGGTCCTTGTACCGCGCAGGTGGTCAGACTGTCAGGTGGCAGATGGAATCGGGTGTCAATTGGCCTTCACTCGGATAGCCAGCCGCAAACTGAGTTGGCTTGGACTAGAATAGGTTTGTTAGGTGGTAGGGAAATCCGGGAATATCCCGGAATTTTGTGATATATACCTACCATATTTTTATTGTACCCGATTCTCAGTTTTTGATGTTTTTTATAATTTTTATAATATTTAGTGTGAAAATTAACAGTGTGTCAAGGTATTTACTTATATAAGTAACTTTAAAAACTAGTAAAACATTATTGACGACTAGTTATTATTTGTACAGGATGGAAAAACAAGACCGTAGTTGGAGGAAAAGTACCCTGAATATTGATGATGGCAAATTTTACTGAAAGGAAACAATCCTTTATTTACAAAACTAAGTAAAACTGCATTCAAACATTTTTCAAAATTCACCTGCTTGAGTGGTGAAATGTGACAAAAAAAAACATCCTATATTTTTATGACACCAACCATTTATTTATAAGAATCAATTTCTGTTGAGCAACATAGTATCTTAAATTAAGGGAAGACCAAAAAAAAGTTTTTAGTTGAAAAAATGTTCGTGTAAAGTTCCTACAGACTAATGATGTAGGTGCACTAAATTCAAAGCATATTGTTTTCATATTATGTCTGTGGTTTTCATAGTGCGTTTCTCTGTTTTTATTATATACAAGTATCTATTCATTAATTGTATAGAAATTTATATTCATAAACTTATTATAATGCTAATGAATAGCCCGTGAATAAATAACGGACGTCAGTTGTGAAAGTTCAGGCACAAGTAAATTACCAGTCACGCATTTTTAACACCATTTTATGTTTTCTAAAGAAACTATTACAACATAAGTGTTATACCATAAACTGAACTTTATAATAAAAAATCTTAAATATTAGAAACAATAATCCAAGCAGATGTAAAAGATTACGTATGTCAGGCTCGAAGATAATGGCGATCGAAATAGTAAAAAAATATTGTAAGGAACAAGACGTAATAGGCTAAAAGACAGCTGTAATTCGCGTTGCAGCTTTGTTTGTAAATAATTGCGTATAAGAAACATCAAAATGAGTGCAACTTAATAGATATTGATAGCGTTTGTACAATTGAATTTATAAATTGAATTAATATTAAGGCTACGTAACTCTACTGCTCGGTATAATAATACGAGTAACATGTATAACTTTGGTATTTTTGGTATCAATCGCTCAATCCTTCGCTTTAATAACTCAATATACTTACGCCCCTAACATACGCACAAACGGTTACTTTAATCGCTGCTTAGTAAAGAATCACCATACAAATTCTGTACTTAGGAGCGATTTAAGTAACCGTTATTGACTCTGAGTTGAGGCGTTAAAAGGAAATTACACGTTGATTAATAATATTGTCGATATGAAGCATAAAATATAATTTTTATTCTTGTATTTCCATATAGATACCAACCACTCTACGAACTTAAAGCATTTAAATTATTGCAAAGATTTAGTAGCAAATACCATGGAATGGCTCATATCTTCCACATAATTGCATACTATACTCATATCCAGTTATATCGTTTGACCTTAACCTTTCGTTTCTTATGAAATATTGATGAATGTGTGTGAACTTGCGGTCATGTGTTTTTGTGATCGTAATGTTCTTACGGATTGTTGGGAAAACGCTAATTTGAAAAAGATTTGTTACTTCATGTTCTGTCTTTCCTATTTCGTACTTACCATTAGTTGGTAAATCAACATTCGTTCGATTTGATTCAGGTTTGGCCTGGTCTACAAAAAGTATAGATTTACTGAGGTAGGGTAGAATTAGTTTGCCGCCTTTATATCCTTTTTGAAGTTGTGTTGCAATTATGGCTGGAGAGCTATTGAACCATTTGACTATCCCACTTCCCACAAAGCTAGAAATTTATTAAATGATATTTTATTATCAGTCAATTAAGAAAGTACCGTTCTGGCAGGCATCTCGCGGTTGCGTCATGGTCCCTTAAATTTTTGAAAATGCAAAAAATATTTTTTTTTCATCCCACTCCCACAAGGCTACAATTTTAATATGTTGCAATTTACATATGTTTAAGTGTAAAAAAAAATTGCCAGAACATTTTGAGGGTTGCAAGTATGTGCCAGAACAGAGCAAAGTTGTCATCGGGATTTCAATTCTATCTTTCTATGTATAATTTCAGGCTCTAGTCTGATTTGATATCATTCAAATGTATAAGGCGATTGTTGGTTCTCACAGATAGTACACATTGGTGGAAATAAATTTCAGTACTGCTATACAAAAAATAATAATTTTCATACAAATGTATCCTTCTATTCATAAATTCAAGCACTAGCCTGCTTTTGATGTCATTTAAATGTATAGGACTATTCTTGGATCTTACAGATCGTACACTTTGGTGGAAAAAAAATTCGGTATTGCCATACAAAATATAATAATTTTCATACAAATGTATCCTTCTATGCATAATTTCAAGCTCTAGCCTACTTTTGATGTCATTTAAATGTACAGGACTATCGTTGGATCTTACAGATCGTACACTCTGGTGGAAAAAAATTTCGGTATTGCCATACAAAAAAGAATAATTTTCATACAAATGTATCCTTCTATGCATAATTTCAAGCACTAGCCTGTTTTTGATGTCATTTTAAGGTACGGTACTATTGTTGGATCTTACAGATAGTACACTTTGGTGGAAAGAAATTTCGGTATTTCCATACAAAAAAGAATAATTTTCATACAAATGTATCATTCTATGCATAATTTCAAGCTCTAGCCTGCTTATGATGTCATTTAAATGTACAGGACTATCGTTGGATCTTACAGATCATACACTTTGGTGGAAAAAAATTCGATATTGCCATACAAAATATAATAATTTTCATACAAATGTATCCTTCTATGCATAATTTCAAGCTTTAGCCTGTTTTTGATGTCATTTTAATGTATAGGACTGTTGTTGGATCTTACAGATCGTACACTTTGGTGGAAAAAAAATTCGGTATTGCCATACAAAAAATAATAATTTTCATACAAATGTATCCTTCTATGCATAATTTCAAGCTCTAGCCTGTTTTTGATGTCATTTTAATGTATAGGACTATCGTTGAATCTTACAGATCGTACACTTTGATGGAAAAAAAATTCGGTATTGCCATACAAAATATAATAATTTTCATACAAATGTATCCTTCTATGCATAATTTCAAGCTCTAGCCTGTTTTTGATGTCATTTTAATGTACAGGACTATTGTTGGATCTTACAGATCGTACACTTTGGTGGAAAAACATTTCGGTATTGCCATACAAAATATAATAATTTTCATACAAATGTATCCTTCTATGCATAATTTCAAGCTCTAGCCTGCTTTTGATGTCATTTAAATGTACAGGACTATCGTTGGATCTCACAGATTGTACACTTTGGTGGAAAAAAAAACAGTGTTACCCTACAAAAAAATAATTTTCATGAGGCAAAATCAGCGAGTTCAATTCCTGGCTAATAATATTAATTTTTCAAAAATCTAATTATGCCGTTTTGGTTTTCGTCAAAATCAGCCCTGAGACTCCTTTTACCACTTTTCGCTATTCCTCATAGTTTTGAATTTGTTCATCCACGCTCACTTGAAAAATTCACCCTGTATACTCTTCTGGCAGATACTTGCAACCGCTAGAATGTTCTGGCTGTTTACATATATTTTTTAAACAATTGAAAGAATGTTCCCTGAAAATTTGAGCCTTGTGCGAGTAGGTTATGAATTGCTCTCCCGATGACAACTTTGCTATGTTCTGGCACATACTTGCAACCCTCAAAATGTTCTGGCAATTTTTTTTTACACTTAAACATATGTAAATTGCAACATATTACAATTGTAGCCTTGTGGGAGTGGGATGAAAAAAATATATTTTTTGCATTTTCAAAAATTTAAGGGACCATGACGCAACCGCGAGATGCCTGCCAGAACGGTACTTTCTTAATTGACTGATAATAAAATATCATTTAATAAATTTCTAGCTTTGTGGGAAGTGGGATGGTCAAATGGTTCAATAGCTCTAGGGCTATTAGGATTAGTCTTCGATCATACTAACGTGTGTTAAGCGTGCTGGGCCTTGCTTTGATAGAGCCCAGAATTAGTACAAATAAATGAATTCCAACTAAGAAATAAACTGAATATATGGGTTAAACTGAAAGTAACTAAAAGTTAAAGGCTAAAAGTAAAATGATAGTGTGCTTTTTATGTTAATGGTAAGAGACCTAATGGTAAGTTGGTGGTAGAGGCAATTAGGTACACTCTTGAAGAGGCCACTCTTACAGAGGGAGCAGATGATGAAAGATGCGAAGAGCTTTGTCTTGAACTGCAACTGAAACAGGTAAATATATTTTACGTTCCATTTATAACCTACCTAAATGGTAGCTATCTAACTTAAACGGGATTCTGTCGTCATTCTAACACGCAAGATTCGCAATCGCTAGTATGATTAGAGCCTAAAGTCTAATTCATGCTTTGTATGTTATGCGTGTTTGCTAGATAAGTAAGTACATATCATACAAGAACCTTCATCGCTTAAGGCAATCGGTATGTTTAAATATACATTAGTATACATATTAGAGGGTTACTCCGTTACTTTTCTTGTGAATGAATTCAGGTAATGTATGTAAAATTATTATGTCCCCATTTCGTGTCTCATAATATTTATTTATTTGGCTTCAACCCAATAATGGCCCACTATTGGGCACGGGTCTCTTCTCTTGAGGAGGCCTGGAGCATATTCCACCACGCTGCTCCAGTGTGGATTGGTGGAGGGGTTAGTGGCCAACCCGAGTGTCGAAGTTTTCACACCGCCCGAGGGCCTCCGACATGGCTTAACAACTGTTATTTTATGATAACAACCGGGACCGACGGTATTACGTGCACTCCGAAGCACGGAAACGCTCAAGAATTTTTTGCCACTAACGGTCACCCATCCAACTACCGACCGCGCCCGCTGTTGCTTAACTTTGTCGATCGCATAGGTATCGACGCAAGCCGCCGGCCTATGAGCGCTTCTTTAATTAAATCATTTTATTACTTCATTTATTTATTTAATTAATAATTTATGCACACCATACAATTTAGATAGTTTGCCATTTAATCTGTATTAGGGAATGTAACTTCAAAGGCCACGTAGACCTGGGATTTATGGATATGATATTATTTCGAATTTGTATAAATGGATACAGATATTTAAATACCTAATATTTTACGGGATTCGGTTACATGTATAGAACTGTTTCTTATAAAACAAATGGAATTTCCAAAAGAAAACTCGTTGCAATTTTGTATTAACTTGATGTATTGGCGAAAGGTACAGTACAGACTCGATAACGTGATGACAATGAATGAAACATTTAGTAGGTAGGTTAATTAAAAAAAAATACAACTCCTGGCAGTAGCACATAGCAATAATAACTCGCTGGTGTTTTGCGTTACTTCTGGGCGTAGACATAAACTCCCCGCCGTTGAAGACGTTGGTCCTTCAACCATGTCAATCATCTTGTGGAAGAAGTGGGCAAAGCCGAACTAGGGGGCGTCTGTAGGATCCTCTAGTGGTAGTGACTTCAGCAACGCGGGATATGTTGTCTGGTCCCGGAAACAACTTTGTAACACGTCCAACGCTCCAGCACAACGGAGGGAGAGAATCTTCATACAGCAACACTAAGTCACCGACCTTAAGGCCGACGGTATTCTGTTTCCACTTCGTTCGCAACTGTAATTCGGAGATGTATTCTCTCTGCCATCGTCGCCAGAAGTGTTGACGCAGCTGCTCCAAGCGGGCATAGCGATCCAGACTGCTTTCGTTCCTGGCTTCCAGAGAAGGAGCAGGCAGCGCATTCAATGGTCGTCCTATCAGAAAGTGCCCTGGGGATAGGTAAAGGAAATCATCAGGGGAAGAGGAGAGAGGACACAAGGGACGGCTATTTAAAATGGACTCTACTTGTGCAAACAAGGTAGTAATTTCTTCAAACGTGAGATGAGAATTCCCCATTACGCGTTTTACGTGATATTTGGCCGACTTCACGCCGGCTTCCCAGATTCCACCGAAATGGGCCGCATACGAAGGTATAAAGGTGAACGCGAATCCTTCTTGGCTTGCAAACTCAGAAAGGGACTCGTTGTTATATTTTAAAAATGAACTAAGTTCTTTAGATGCGGCTACAAAATTGCGCCCGTTGTCCGAAAACAATTCTGCAGGCCTTCCGCGTCGTGAGATAAATCTCCGCAAGGTCATTATAAATGAGTCCTTGGAAAGATCGGAAACAGCCTCCAAATGCACGCATTTATACCGAAGACATATAAAAATGCATAAGTAGCATTTCGTTAATTTGGCCCCACGACCCTTTCTATTTAAAATGTAAAAAGGCCCGGCATAGTCCATGCCAACCGAGCGGAATGGGAAATCTGGTGTAATTCTTTGAGATGGTAGGTCCCCCATTTTAGGGTGCAAAGTCTTACCTCGAGCACGTCGCAAAGCACACAATTATTTGCAATTTTTCTAGCAAGACGCCTTCCATTTATTGGCCACACAGTTTCCCTGACGGAAGCCAACAATAATTGCGGACCGGCATGCATATTACGAATATGCTCATATTCAAAAATCAATTTGGTTAAATGATGAGATGATTCAAGGAGTATAGGATGTTTTTTGTCATAAGAATAATCAGATGCGTTAATTCTACCACCAACTCTTATTAAATTGTTTTCATCTACGAAAGGCGATAAGGATAACATTTTACATTTTGAATTTAGGCCTTGGTTCGCAGATAAAGTTTTGTACTCTTGCTGAAAAGTCTGTTGTTGCGACATAAAACAAAGATAATTATATGAATTATTTAGCTCGTCGACTGTAAGTATACCAGTTATTTTATTTCTTGGATTTCTCGTATTATGTATAAACCGTTTAACATAGCAAAGTGTTCTTTTAAGTCTATTTAAATTGGAAAAGCGCTTAAATTCAATTATAGATTCATAAATAGATGTGGTTAAAGTGTTGATTTTAGTCTTTATTTCAGGTAGGTCCTCGGTTTGTCTCTTTAGATTAGGCCAGTTAGTCTCGCTGTCCAGCAAAAATTTTGGACCGTGCCACCACAGTGAAGCATCCATCAGCTGACTAGGATTGACACTTCTAGAAATTAAATCAGCGGGGTTTTCAGTGGTTGGCACGTATCTCCAAGACGAAGCATTCGTTTCGTCTAGAATCTCACCTATTCTGTTTGAAACAAAGGTTTTCAATTTAGTGGGATCGCTGGATAGCCAGCCGAGAACTACACTGGAATCACACCAGTATAAAATACGATTAGGGGAATACCGAAGCGATTCGGTAACCAGCTTACATAAACGAACTGCGAGGAGTGCGGCGCAGAGCTCCAGGCGAGGGATGGAGGTGGGTTTAAGGGGTGCTACTTTGGATTTCGAGCATAGCAGGTTCACTGTGACGTCATCCCAGCCATTTATTGTTCGCACATAGATGCACGCGCCGTAGCCTATTTGAGAAGCGTCGCTAAAACAGTGAAGTTCTATAGAATTTGGAGAATCACAAAGTACACAACGAGGAATTTTAAGTGTGGATAGAAGGGGTAAGTTATCCGCGAAAGATATCCATTGCTCGCGGATTTCGTTTGAAACTGGCTGACCCCAGTCAAATTTTTGCTCCCACAATCGCTGTATCATCAACTTCGGTTGCATGATGCAAGGGCTGAGAAGACCTAAGGGATCAAAAATTTTAAAGGAGTGGGATAGAATGAATCTTTTGGTTATGACTTCATTTTGCGGTGGATGGTTTATAGGAAATTGAAGTGTGTCACTGTTCGGATTCCAATCAAGTCCGAGAGTATTTGAAGATTCGCTTAGTGTTAAATTTTCTTGTAACATCGCGGTATCTTTAAAAATAGATGGTAAGTTTGTTTTAAATTTTCTTAAGTTAAAGCAACCCTTTTTTAACTCCTCACATACAAAAATTCTAATGAAATTTAATTCTTCTTCATTGTTGGAGCCTGTTATAAGATCGTCAATGTAAAAATCTCTTTGGATTATGGTTTTAATTAAATCGTTAGCACATTCTTCCCCGATTTGCCACAAACATCTGGTGCTTAAATAACTGGCACTTGCGGTGCCGTAGGTGACAGTATTTAGTTGCATTGTTTGCATTGGTAGAGATTCGTCTTCCCTCCATAATACAAGCTGTAAGTTTCTATCATCAGTATGGACATCGATCTGACGATACATTTTTTCGATATCTCCAGTGAGCAGATACTTATATTGTCGACCTCTTAATAAGATAGAAAAAAGGGAGTCTTGTATATTTGGACCTACCATTTGCAAATCGTTTACAGAATAACCGGAGCTGGATGGAGCTGAACCGTCAAATACCACTCGGATCTTAGTTGACTCGCTGGATTCTCTGAAGACCGCATGATGACATAAGAAATAAGAAGGATTAGGTAAGTGAAACCTTGACCTTGACAGGTGGCCTAAAGACTCATACTCTTTCATAAATTGGACATACTGCAATTTGAGGTCTTTATTTTTGCGAAATCTCTTTTCTAAGTTAAGTAAACGTTTTTTAGCTAGGGTGTATGAGTCACCCAAACAGTCAGGTGAGTCTCGTAATGGTAACCTTACACAAAATCGCCCAGTGGTTAGTCTGGTGGTATTACTTATGAAATGATTTTCGCATGCCTTTTCAGTTTCACTTAAACGAGGTATGCGAGGCAGCTCTTCCAGCTCCCAGAATTTTGAAAGTAAGTAGTCAATTTCATCTTCTTTGGAATTATTCTGAATTGACAACATAGCAGAGTTCGAGTAAGACGTGTCAGATAATTTACTGTTAGTAGTAGAATTTTGTGAGATTGAAGAATTTTTAAAATTATTGTGCAACTTACCCGAAGAACGATGTGTATGCATCGATCCCCCAATCAACCAACCAAACTTGGAATTTTGTAATCTAGGGTAACATTCGCCTAGAGATCTTTGTTCTCCGCATAAGATGTCCCAAAATATATCGGCACCTATTAAAACCTCAACAGGACCGGGGTGATTAAATTGTGGGTCTGCTAAATGTATATCCTTTGGTATGTTTAGTTTGGATGGATCGATTGGAGACTTAGGCAAGTTTCCTGTGAGATTGTTTAACACCAAGCAAGAGAAAACTAATTTAAAATTGTTGATTGAGTCACGGGGTTGCAATTGCACGATACATTTTTCGTGAACTGTGCTAGCAGGGCAGTTCCCAATGCCGATAATATTTATGTCAATCGGAGTTATTTTTAGAGATAAACGCTCTTGTAAAGATTTTGTAATGAAAGTAGACTGGCTGCCAGAGTCCAGTAAGGCGCGCACCTTAAGTACCTGTTTGGTCACCGGATTCACGACTTCAACCAGTGCAGTAGACAACAGAACTTGACCAGTAAGGTCCTTAGAAAAATTGACAATTGAATCATATTCTTGTGTGTCGCTGTGACTTATTTTAGAATCGACGTTATCGTTATGCAATAAAGTATTGTGCCGTCCTTTGCATTGTCTGCAAGGACCCAAGTGACACTCGCTTACTGGATGGCCCTGTCTCAAACAATTAGTACATAATTTGTACTTTGCCGCCAAGTTAATTCTTTCTTCTACTGTTTTTAGTTTAAAAATAGGACAGTCATATATTCTGTGGTTTTGGTTACACACAATGCACAAGAATATAGGATTGTTCTCCTTGCCAACGGATGTAAATGAATTCGTACTTTTGCTAGGCTTGCTACTACTAGCGCCACCTACATGCTGCTGAGACCTAGGATTAACGTCGCGACTTCGTTGTATAGCCTCTAATACATGAGCACGATCGAGTAGAAAAGATTTAAATTGCTCTAAAGTTGGAATCTCGTCCAGGATACTACGGTGTTCTTCCCACTTAATTAGTGTATTGCTGTCAATCTTAGAGGTCAACATGAATATGATCAATGTATCCCAATGTTCAGTCGGCTGGCCGAGATTTGAGAGCGCACGTAAATTTTTTGTCACATGATCCACTAAAAACCTTAAGGAATTTTCAGATTCGCGAGTAATAGGTTGTATGCTATGAAGAGATTTTAGATGATAGTTTATCAATAATCTCCTATTATTATAGCGGTCACAAAGTAGTTGCCATGCATTTAAATAATTAGCTGATGAAACTTCTATATTGGAAACTATGCGCTTTGCCTCGCCCTCGAGGTAAGATAACAAATAATGAAATTTTTGTATCATTGATATGCGTTGATTATTGTGAATTAAGTTAACAAAAGTGTCGTGGAACTCAAGCCAGCGAAAGAACGATCCATCAAATTTAGTTATTTCGATTTGAGGCAATTTTATTCCTACATCATTATGATCAAGAGAGCATTGAGCTTCTTGAAATAATACCGATTCGCGTCTTTTCTTTTCTTGTTCAAAGGATTTCAACTCGTTTTGTGCTTCAATTAATTCTTTGCCTATCGCGGTACACAAGATTATATCTTGCTCAATGCTTTCTCTTTCATCGATTTCAGAATCCAATTTTTCCGAATTTTGGAGTTCAATCTGAGTTTGCAAGTCGTCAAATTTAATTGACAGACTCTCAAATCTGCTAAGTTTCAACGACAACTCAGTATATTCAACGGATGTCAGTGTAGGTTGCTTTGTGACTTTATCCAAATAATTTTTAAACTTGGTAATTTGACCTTTAATTGAACTTCTTTTAGTCACCAAGGTTTGAAGTGAATTGAAGTCATTATCAATTAACTTCCTTTCAGATGTATTCTGTTTATCCATATTGTTAAGCAAAATTAATTTCAGACTAAAATAGAAATAATATTAAAGAGGATGGTTTACAATAATAACTAACTTAGATAATATACTGATCAATCACAAAGCAACTGTACACATAAGATGTGTTTAGTTAAAGTATTAAACTGTTTTATCTCACGTTCGTCACACTGCGTTGGCGATATCTGGGCCCAGCAGGCCAGCACGTCCCGGCCGCCCGGGAGGTTAGATGTACTCACGAAATCAGCTGATGTACCGTTAGCTGCGGGAGCGATAGGTCGATCAGCCGGCCCGCGATTCTGGAATTCGTCGGCAGAAAACAACCAAATATCACGTAAAGGCTAATGCGGAACAAGGAGAACGGAATGTTTTTATTACTGTTTACTTGATTTAGCGGAATATTAACTTAATTTTGACAAAGTAAAAATATTTTAGAAAATTATTTTTATGCGGAGGTAATATACAAATTTTAACGTTTTTATTTGTAATGAATTACATAAAAGTTTTGGATGGGGATAGATTTTGGGAGTATTGAGGAGGTTAGGAAAGAAAACAGAACACTTAACTGATGAACATTAAGCTGCGAGGTGATGTTTTAGCGGCGTCACTGCTCGGCGATGTTCGTTAAGATCCTGGTGAAACCATCAATATTGTTCTGATCGACTGCTGTTCTCTTCGTTTCAATAATCTCCGTAGCCGCGTAGACTCGTATATGTGCACTTATTGAACGAAAACTGCTAATTAATTTCGTAATCAGCCGGCTCGTCGGTACAACTTGACGTAGGTACAGCGGCACTCCAATACTCCAATGGTCGGTATAAGTTGTAGTTGTATTTCTTCGTATATTCTGGTATTGTCACGGTCGCCACTTTATGTTTCTTATAAAACAAATGGAATTTCCAAAAGAAAACTCGTTGCAATTTTGTATTAACTTGATGTATTGGCGAAAGGTACAGTACAGACTCGATAACGTGATGACAATGAATGAAACATTTAGTAGGTAGGTTAATTAAAAAAAAATACAACTCCTGGCAGTAGCACATAGCAATAATAACTCGCTGGTGTTTTGCGTTACTTCTGGGCGTAGACAAGAACTATTTCGGGTTATCCAATAGTTTCAGATATTTACGCATATTGGGCCTTAGGAATTGAATGGGGAAATACAAAAAAAATACATGGTAACAAATTCATTTTATTTTTCGGTTAGATATGTATTAGGCATTACAATGAAAATCAGAGAAAAATAAATAATTAGCATTACGTGTTTACTTGCTTTTATACAATTCCTTGTTCTTTTACAACAAGATGATAAAAGAATATCTGAAATTATTTTAAAAGTTTTATGGATTTGGTGACCGTTTTGGATAGGTTTTTTATCGGATATCCGATAGTTTCGGTAACGGTTATAAAGCACTATAACATCCCTAACGTAGACGCGTTCAAAATCGATGAAACGGCGTGATTAGTGCATTCGTAGGACTGCAGATTGTAGTCAGCAAACCAAATTCGAATTGGTTTCGTATCGCCGAAGCCTCTGTGTATGGTAATAGCTAATCTGTGTTCGACTCTATTTGTACGTGTATCGTAACGTAGTTATGGACTCTAATGGTGCTGTTATTTGTGATACATATGCTATGCTACGAGTAGTTTGTAGCACATGAGCATGCGCACTGGATTCCTCTATCTGAGGCGCAGGTGGAAGGAAGCAAGCTCTGAACATGTGTGCTTGTATTTAAATATTTATGCATGTGTGTTAAACTAGCATGCATTCATTTGACTTTACAGAAATAGGGTAGCTTGTTTTAGAACTCACAAGTTGGCTATTTCGAATGTATGTAGTAGCTCCAGCCCCATTTGATTATTATGGAGAAATCTAGATGCACAAGTTTCCATACGCTTTCCTTCATCGTAGCAAGTGAAAATTAATTTACAATTTATATATTGTTGCGAAATATGCGGTGAAGAATTCCAACCCCGACCGCCCTGTGGAGGAGACCTGTGTTCAAACCACTGAGCTCTCACAGATTTTTTGTAAACATCGGATTTTTTTTTCTATCAATAAAATTGAATAATTCAGGTTAATTGGTAGTAGAAGAGCTATTAAATTAGTCGGGTTTGCACAATTTATTTTATATACTGAGAATATTGAAATGCATAAAAATATATCGACAGTAATGGCTAATGATCTATACATTTTCGTATGAAATAAAGTTAAAACCAACAAATTGCAAGTAAAATAATTATTTCTGTGTCCGAAGTGTTAATGCTATCCATTAATCTTTGTTTCCCGTTCCTGATCAGTTTATGAAAGTCATGCTGTTTTGTTGGTTTGTGAAACACGAGTATTTATTTATTTAATCTTTATTGACCACAAAAACACGGTACAATTGGCGAGCTTAATGCTTAAATGCATTTTCTACCAGCTAACCATTAGGCCAAACAGATATTTATACTGTAGAACTACTTATATCTATTTGTTCGAAGATATTGCGTAGACAAAAAGTTATTAGATGTAGAGCCAAGCTTCTAACTTTACAAGCCCTGACTCTACAAGCCCTTTTTTACTAACTCTACACCTTAGTCGAAATATGTGGATTGGCCGTTTCGCTGTCGTCACATGGGTATTTATGTACTGTTCATTATTTTTATGTTAAACTATAGTTATTTAGTAACGAAACGGCTAAGGTGTAGAATTTGTGAAGATAGGGCTCGTAGAGTTAGGGCGTGTAAAGTTAGAAGCTTGGCTCTACATGAAGTCTGATAACTTTTTTATGTAGAGCCATATGGTCTTGACAACTTTTTACACGAAAACTGTTTTTGGTGGTATATCTATTTGTTCAAAGGTATGCGCAGATTTCGTTGTTCATTATATTATGTAGATTTGAGGTGACTTGAAGCTTCTTTCGCCATTTCTTCTCCTCCGTGATAAGGAACCATTCCGAAATGGTGGTAGAACCAAAAATAAATATTTTAAAAATGTTTTTATAAAACCAAGCTTCTAAAATTTTGTGTTTGTACTGTTGGGCGTTAAAAAGTTCCGTTGTTTTTAACCGACTTCAAAAAAAGGAGGAGGTTCTCAATTCGACTGTATTTTTTTTATATGTTTGTTACCTCAAAACTTTGGACTGTGCAAACCGATTTTGATGATTCTTTTTTTAATCAAAAGCTGGTGGCTGTAATGTGTTCCCACATAAATTTTATTGAGATTTGACAATGGCATCCATGAGAAAACCACATAAGTCGTAAATTTGTGTTAAGATGTGCGCGACAAATTGACGAATAACTCAATATCACGCCAACCGATTTCGATGATTCTTTTTTTAATTGAAAGCAGGTGTTTTTCATGTGGTCCCACATAAATTTGAACGAGATCTGACTGACAAGTAGTTTTTGAGACTTTGAAGTCGGTTATTTTTTGTTAGTAAAATTTAGATTATTAGTCAACCCTGAGCATAGTATCAGGTCACCATTATCATAAAATTGCATTACCATCGCAACCAATAATCTAAATCAATTTAAAAATGTAGACTAATTCAGTTTGCAAGATTTTACCCATATCTACATGTTTTTAAATTAATAATGTTTGATATAATGTGTGATATATTATAAACCTTGGAATTGCTTAATTTTTTTAACTTATCTCATTTCTAAGAACATGCCTAAAAGAAGAAAAAAAAAACTTGAGAGGTGTCAAGGGACACCCGGATGGAACGAAGTTCCTTGCAGTCAGTACTAGGATAGCAAAAACATGCAGCAAGTGTGCCAAAACAAATCTAAGGTAATAAATTTCTCATCGGCTTTGTTCACCTAGTAGCAATTGCTATAGCTGGAGAGCTATTGAACCATTTGACTATCCCACTTCCCACAAAGCTAGAATTTTTTTAAATGATATTTTATTATCAGCCAATTAAGAAAGTACCGTTCTGGCAGGCATCTCGCGGGTGCGTCATGGCCCATTAAAATTTTGAAAATGCAAAAAATATATTTTTTTTATCCCACTCCCACAAGGCTACAATTTTAATATGTTGTAATTTACATATGTTTAAGTGTAAAAAAAAATTGCCAGAACATTTTGAGGGTTGCAAGTATGTGCCAGAACAGAGCAAAGTTGTCTTCGGGATTACAATTCTATCTTTCTATGTATTATTTCAGGCTCTAGTCTGATTTGATATCATTCAAATGTATAAGGCGATTGTTGGTTCTCACAGATAGTACATATTGATGGAAATAAATTTCAGTACTGCCATAGAAAAAATAATAATTTTCATACAAATGTATCCTTCTATTCATAAATTCAAGCTCTAGCCTGCTTTTGATGCCATTTAAATGTACAGAACTATTGTTGGATCTTACAGATCGTACACTTTGGTGGAAATAAATTTCAGTATTGTCATACAAAAAATAATAATTTTCATACAAATGTATCATTCTATGCATAATTTCAAGCTCTAGCCTGCTTTTGATGTCATTTAAATGTATGGCACTATTCTTGGATCTTACAGATAGTACACTTTAGTGGAAAGAAATTTCGGTATTGCCATACAAAAAATAATAATTTTCATACAAATGTATCCTTCTATGCATAATTTCAAGCTCTAGCCTGCTTTTGATGTCATTTAAATGTATGGCACTATTCTTGGATCTTACAGATAGTACACTTTAGTGGAAAGAAATTTCGGTATTGCCATACAAAAAATAATAATTTTCATACAAATGTATCCTTCTATGCATAATTTCAAGCTCTAGCCTGCTTTTGATGTCATTTAAATGTATGGCACTATTCTTGGATCTTACAGATAGTACACTTTGGTGGAAAAAAAATTCGGTATTGCCATACAAAATATAATAATTTTCATACAAATGTATCCTTCTATGCATAATTTCAAGCTCTAGCCTGCTTTTGATGTCATTTAAATGTATAGGACTATCGTTGGATCTTACAGATCGTACACTTTGGTGGAAAAAAAAATCGGTATTGCCATACAATATATAATAATTTTCATACAAATGTATCCTTCTATGCATAATTTCAAGCCCTAGCCTGCTTTCGATGTCATTCAAATGTATTGGACTATTGTTGGATCATACAGATAGTACACTTTGGTGGAAAGAAATTTCGGTATTGCCATACAAAATATAATAATTTTCATACAAATGTATCCTTCTATGCATAATTTCAAGCTCTAGCCTGCTTTTGATGTCATTTAAATGTACATAACTATTGTTGGATCTTACACATCGTACATTTTGGTGGAAATAAATTTCAGTATTGCCATACATAAAATAATAATTTTCATACAAATGTATCCTTCTATGCATAATTTCAAGCCCTAGCCTGCTTTCGATGTCATTTAAATGTATAGGACTATTGTTGGATCATACAGATAGTACACTTTGGTGGAAATAAATTTCAGTATATCCATACAAAAAATTATAATTTTCATACAAATGTATCCTTCTATGCATAATTTCAAGCTCTAGCCTGCTTTTGATGTCATTTAAATGTTCAGGACTATCGTTGGATCTCACAGATTGTACACTTTGGTGGAAACAAAACAGTGTTACCCTACAAAAAAAAATTTTTTCATGAGGCAAAATCAGCGAGTTCGATTCCTGGCTAATAATATTGATTTTTCAAAAATCTAATTATGCCGTTATGGTTTTCGTCAAAATCAGCCCTGAGACTCCTTTGACCACTTTTCGCTATTCCTCATAGTTTTGAATTTGTCCATCCACGCTCACTTGAAAAATTCACCCTGTATACTCTTCTGGCAGATACTTGCAACCGCTAGAATGTTCTGGCTGTTTACACATATTTTTTAAACAATTGAAAGAATATTCCCTGAAAATTTCAGCCTTGTGCGAGTAGGTTATGAATTCCTCTCCCGATGACAACTTTGCTCTGTTCTGGCACACACTTGCAACCCTCAAAATGTTCTGGCAATTTTTTTTTACACTTAAACATATGTAAATTACAACATATTAAAATTGTAGCCTTGTGGGAGTGGGATAAAAAAAAAATATTTTTTGCATTTTCAAAAATTTAAGGGATGATGACGCAACCGCGAGATGCCTGCCAGAACGGTACTTTCTTAATTGACTGATAATAAAATATCATTTAATAAATTTCTAGCTTTGTGGGAAGTGGGATAGTCAAATGGTTCAATAGCTCTAGGGCTACTACTAGGAGAACAAAGCCGATGAGAAATTTAATACCTACCCCAGATTTATTTTGGCACACTCACTTGCATGTTTTTGCTATCCTAGTACTCTGGCTTGCTTTCTATGTAAAAAAAACTACGACGGCAAAAAGTGTCGTTACCACTTTTCGTTACGGCAAAAAGTGTCGTTACCAAATTTTCCGCCTAGCCCCCTTTCGCAACGCGCGATAAGGAACTTCGTTCCAAAAACATAAATTATTGTGACATAAATGAAAAGTTTCATCAATGCTAATTTTGGTGTTTCACGAATGCGCAATAAGCAAGCATAATCTTTAATTATAAGTACTTAAATATTGCCTTTAAAAGTGTCACGTATAGTCGTCGTTCCCAAAGAGGAAATTTCACAAGAATTATGGACAATGGACACCGTAAAATTATGTTTATTATACGACCACCATATATTTATTATTAGTTGAATCATTTACACTTAATCAAGTTCTTTGGTAAAATACTTTTATTCATGGAAGCATGTCACGGCAATGCAAAAGGGCACATCGGAAGGCCTGTTATATTTCTTTAAAATATTGCTTTGCAGATCAATTATATTTTATACAGATCCATTCGTAAGGGATTATTGCCATTTCCTTATATTTTTATGGTCCTCGCAACGACGGATATGATAATTTAGTCTCACGAATAACTGCAATATTTATGTTACTTCTTTATTTATTATATAATTTATATGTTAAACCTTTATTTTAAAACTTCTTTTGTTTTATTTTTAAGGTCTGACTTTAAGGCGTTATTTGTGTTATGGGTAGATACTTGAAAACAACCTGGGGTTGGGTAGGTTTTTATAGGATATTAATCATTTACATTTATGAGAAGAGTCTTTAATACGGTCATGAAACTCATGAATTACGATACAATAACATTTGATTCTGCATAATCAATAATTAATGATAATACACATCATACACATAACATTATTCTATGTTTAAGATGGGCTCCAAACGATAGAACTCCTTAACGGGTTAGACACAGACGTTAGACATTTTATATGTAGATCTATGTAGGTATACGTATTCAATTACAAGTACGTTCTTAACTTTATTATAACCGTGCCACGCCCAGGGATGGCTCCACCAGAAATCTCCACAGCGGTCAGTAATACCGACGCGAAATAATACGCGCAATAGACTTTAAATACGACAGCCCTTTCGTACCTTCACTATGTTCTGGCTGCTAAACTTTTGAACTTCTAAAGGGTGAACTGTAATAAAAGCCTGAAGTAAGACAAAAGGTGTAAAGTGGTCAATGTCGTCCATGGACACCATCAGAAAAGCCTCCAAAGGCTAGAAAGAAAAGATAAGAAAGAAAGAAACAGAGAAAAAGGACATAAAGTTGTCTCAACTTTGATTTTAATTTAAAATTTACCATTATAATAAGTAATTCACTATCTGTACTCTGCACGCATTCCTACATCCGCGTGCGTCTCGAATTGCCTCCCAACTTTCGTAATTAACACGCCTCGCATCTACGAGTAGGTATGTTCACGGCTGTCGTGCAATGAAGTATTAATTTCTTATTTCAAACAACATACACATATATGAAAGTAGTGATAGCCTAGTTGTTATAGTTCCTTCGATATACAAGTTTCTTGCCTGCTAAATGAAGAATAACGTAGTGCAAACCAACCGTCTTCGAAGATGGTGAAGTCATCCAATCCACATTCGGCTAACGTGGTGAATAGAGACCAGAGCACAACAATGGGATACCTAATAATGGGTTGTAAATAGTTTTGATGAATGAGTAACGGCGCAGGTGTAGTCTCTGTATATGGTCTTGTAATGTGAATCACATATTATTGCAACTAATACACGCTTACACATTCGCCGCAATCACTGCCTTAGGAATTTAAATGAGACACACATATAATACACACAAATATTTATCTATGACATGTCTGCCCAGGGCGGGAATCGAACCTGGGACCCCACGAATTCCAAGCAAAATCACTAACAACGGTCAAAAAGTCCTGCACTTACACACAAAACCTTTTTCTGTTAGCGTTCATACCAAACGCTACCTTCAAATCAAAATGTATGGATACGACATTGAAGTGCGGAAAAATGTGCACGTGACTTTTCCACACCTAATGTCATTTCCATGTCCCGTTTGGCGGAATGGTTATCGACGTTCGAAAGTTCCTGGGTTCGATTCCCAGCGAAGCAGGAATTTTAAGAATGAGTTTGAATTTCTGTTGTTGGTCTGGGTGAGTGTGATCATGTCTTTGTGTGTTGTCCGTGGAAGCCACGACACGAGGAATATGTAACTTTATTAATATTTATTTATAACTTTTGACGGTAGTTTCGTGTAAATGCTTACCGAAAATAGTTTTATCTAGACTCTAGCTAGAGGCTCGGATCTATAAATAATACAATGATTTACCAATGCAAGCTTTCTAAATGCAGTTCGGATTTGCAACTAGCCAGTGTCCATTTAATTTGCACTAGGAAGAGTTGCATTGTGAACGTAATGTTGCGCAACCAGTTCAAACTGGAGCAGCTGCAGACCTCTCACCATGGATTTATGGTGAACGCATTAGTCAGAAACAAAGTGGCGTGTCATGATATGGCCACGGGTATGTCCTGAATAGGGGTGCCAGAAACATCAGATACGGGGCTAGCGTTTGTAGCAAAAATACTAGATACAGGACTCCTGTAAATATTTTCTTGTACATTATTTCCTGTACATTTACTACGTAAGTACGTGGCTGCTCGTTTGTTGGTATTTGAACTTTAAAATAAACAGACTACTAGACTACTAGACGTCGATTAGTTGTTTTTAGAGCAAACCAAATATTTTAGTGATTCAAAAATAATTGTGTAAGGGTTTCCTTTCTGCCATAATATAAACAATCTATATATTTTTACATTGTTATAAAACTTATAAAAATGGCAGCAACTGAAAATATAGGTCAGTAAAGTATAGGGCATAGAAAAAGACAAAATTCACATTCCTAGATTTCCCGTCTTTATGGCAACCCTAGTGCTAGTGTTCCCATGGACAATTCTTACTCGAATTAGGCACTGTCGCACGTTATGTCGAGTCACGAAAGTTCAATCCGTCTTTCTAAATCTATGGTGGATTTATTATCGTATGTTTTCACATGTTGCAAGACGGTTAAGTAAATTTGCAAGAATACTTATGCAAATTTAATGCTTAAGTGTATCTGCTTTTATTTAATTAAGCAATTTTTAATTTCATACCGTTTCCTTACGTTGCATAAGACCCGTTCATTACGAGATTATAGCTAGCTAGTGACTGAAAATGCCTCATAGGATTGATGCATTTATCCATAATTAGATATGTATTTATTCTTGAGCAGATTTTTTCCACTAAATTTCTATTCAGAGAATTTAAAACATTAAAGATATAGGTTTTTAACGTAGACTTAACAAAGGAGAAACTACACTAATATTTTTTATTTGTTTATAATGGTAGGTAAGTAATAAAAATGTAATAATAATAAGTAAACGACGTAATAATACTATAATCTTGTGATATCTAATATATAAAATTCTCGTGTCACGGTGTTAGAAGTTGAATTCCTCCGAAACGGCTCGACCGATTTTCGTGAATCTTAGGGTGAATCGGCTAGGGTGGATAATCGGACAAAATCTATTTTTCATCCTCCTAAATGTTAAGGGTGGTCCACCCCTTAATTTTTGGCATAAAAACGTTTGCCGAGTCAGCTACTTTTCATTATAATAACGCTACAATAGATAGGGCATAAGTTCTCTGTGTTCTAACATACAACGTTTCTCGGTCAATAGATTCACAAACAATGATAAATTCACAAAGTACCCACCTAGTTTCCTGCTGTGAACTATCAAACAAGGGACTGTACAAACTGTGAACTATTTTAAAACAGTCGAGCGCGACAGGGTTCTTGTTTTATTATTCAGTGTATCACGGAAGCCTTTTGTAATAACCAGTTTACAATTTCATGCGGTATACCTACTTCTTTGTATGCAAAATTTGGAGATATTTAATGAGCAACCCTTACCAGAGAAATTGAGATCATAGAGAAAACTGGTTTTATTAGAAGAACTGAATACCCTGTAGCCTAATATTTCTACTCGGTGTATGGAATAGTGCTGATTAGGAGCTGATTAGACTGGTTCCTGAAGTCTTGGTGGGCTAGACGAATGCAGCGTTTATTTGCACGCGAGCATGCATTGGAAGGGATTTGACAGTTGTAGAGTTTGCATTAAGGAGGCCATACACGATCAAGTGTACTTGATCAAGCGTCAAGCGGATTTGACGCGGCATCTAGTACACTTGATCGTGTATGGCCACGGTGTAGCTATCTGGCCATTTAACTATCTTATGGCTAACTGGATGGCGCGTCAAATCAAACTGCAGACTTGATCAAGTACACATGACCGTGTATGGCCTCCCTTACATTACATGTGACTGCTATTATAATAAGCAACATTCGCGTCATGGGTGTTAATAGTGATGTCTTAATTTTATGTTGTCCATGCCACCCGTGATCCACCCTATCCTACTGAATCCTACCGCGGCATAGGGGATAGAGGGCTTCATCCACCTTGAGTCTAAACCAACCTTCCCTGATCGTGGGGCACCCTGGTGAACAACAAATGACGAACGGTTCCTCTGGTTGTAGGTCACTGGGCTCTGTATCACCAAGTTTCACCGTACTCATCGTGGTAGAATGTTTTACCCGCCTGTTTACTTTGCAGGGTCCTGCTAAAAGGGACTATGAAATGTTATTTACATGTGTCGCAGTTTTGGAAGGCCATCAGGCCATTAGTCAAGCATAAATTTATAATGTATAAAAAAAGAAATATGTAATGTTAAGCGTATTTTTTGGCGACATTGGACTTCTCACAAATCTACCATATGTCCAAGAGTCATACAAATGGCTTCAAGGTGATCTCTTATATAAGATCAGTAAATCTATTCTATCTAAATAATCAATTGCTAATGACTAAGGTCATCTATATTGTACCTCTTTTAGCTAAAAGAGTAGTATTAGCTACTACCTACGTAGATGAGAGATAAAAAGTAATTAACTACAGACAGATTAATTGCTTACCTTTCGTCTATGTCAAAGAAACAATGCAATGTCAACTATTCAACAACTCCAGCGTTCTAAAGTGACCGATGTGACGTCACTCCAAAGAAATTCCAAGCTTTGACTTTGACTTTGATAAGAACGCATACGCAACTATGAGAATGACCTCCAAAGTAAGCTCAGTACAAGACTGTGACGTAACAACTAACAAGCCAATAAATACTTACGTATCTAAATAGCCAATAAATACTTACGTATCTTAATACTAAATAGCCAATAAATGCTTACGTTTCCTAGCTAATAACGAAATTGTTTAGATAAGTACTTGTACCAATGCATTTATCATTAGTGCAGGTCATAATATTATTTTCTTGTAAGTAATAAATTAGTAGTGTATTAATAGATAGGTAGGAACTACGAACTAAAGTGAATGCCTGATGCATGTACCTAGCCCTGACTTTTTTGAACCATATAATACAAGAATACAAGTTATTTAATAAAACATCACTATCACTCACTACCTGAGAAGAGAATTTTTACCTGTCACATAAATATCTGCACCGGCTGGATATCGAACCCGGGAATCGCTTCGCAGGATCACTACCAACTAAACTTCGGGGTGGTAATCCTGTTTATTCTTTTTGGGGATAATTTTTCCTGAATGTATATTATGTGTTACAAAAATATTCATTTATTGCAATAATACCGTACACCAATCCAAATATTAATTACCAGGACGTCCATACTAACTATGTACTCGTAGTATGAATTGCTGCATAACTCTCACATATATATTAGTTGGATTTCATTTCACTTCATATATTTTACATACCCTAAGTTACAATATAGGTCTTGAATATAGGTACATAATTATACAGTACAGGATCTATAACAGTCTCGAGGCTAAAGTATTATATGTAAATGATGACATCGCATATCTACGTGATCTGTGTATCCGAACACAACAGCATAACCCATTTCGATCGGAAAACGCAACGCAAAGCCAAATTGAAGTTCCATTCAGTTGCAATACGAATTAGAATGCAGATGAATAAATATGGTGAGCTCGTATGACAGCTCTTTGGCTGTATAATCGTATATGAATATCGGTATGTTTTATCGTAGCACCGTTATTTCAGATTGTTTCTTTTAGACGATATCGCTAAAGCCTATAGTGTACTACTTTCAGTAGGTATCTACTGATGCTTGTCGGGTATTTAAGTCCAAAAAATATTCGTCTTCAATTAACTACTTCGCATAATAATGCCTGTAAAAAACAAGATGTTTTATTGTTTTAACTTGGCTAATAAATGGAGGAGCTACCGGATGGTACTTAATGATATACGCTGCTCATGAATATCAGCGATAATATTTCATAATCAGCCAATGATAGAACATCTTATATATGTAGGTGGTAAGAAATAAAAGTTCCGCGAAATTTTCAGGTGCTGTTTTTGTTTATTTGATATTGACAAAAACCTATATAGAAATGATTCTGTAAAAACTAAAATCAGTTTTCTGCTTGCATCGGAAGACAATATAGTGTAAATGACAAAGGAAATAAGTTATTGAATAAAAAAAATTGGTAATAATGAAGCCGATTTCCAAAAGAAACATGACAAATCGCAATAAAAACCGGAAAATAACTGAATGGAAAAACTTAAGTCGTTACATAATGAGCGTTAACTATTAAAAGAAGTGGAGTCTATGTTACGGTTAAAATAACGATGGAAGTTTATTTTATTTTAAGATTTGTTTAGACACGTAGTAGATGTCAAGTGTTGAAATAATATTCTTCGTAACTTTTAACACATTACTGTTCGCGGTTGGCAGCTATAAACTTAAAATACTCCGTTTGCGGTGTCCATTACTTTGATATAAAACACATATTATCATAATTACGTATTTGTGTCAACACGCTCTACTTTCCAGCAACAATGGTGAGTCAAAAACAGAATTACCATAACTCAGCGTTGCATAAAGCATGAGTTTCGCTGTTTGTATTTTGTGCAAAGGATTTACCAACTACGGGTATGCACCAGTGCTTTATTGCATGATAATATGCGATTATCTGAACACTATTAAGAATGACGGCATAGTCATGTGAAGTAATGTTACTTAAAATTGTTATATGTACTTAAGAAGGTAAAGAACCTATTCTATACATTACACAACATTTTTAGGGTTCCGAAAAAAATCGGAACCCTCATAGTATCCACCTGATTGTATGTGGCCATAAACATCACGGTGCCGGTCAAGAAACAGAGAAGAACAAGAAAGAAAGCTGAATACATGAATTAAAAAAAACATATCTTGTTTACCCGTTATATTAGGTACGTAGGTACCTATTCAACAAATCAAAACGATGTAATATGCTTGAACAATGTTAAAGTTCCAAGGAAATTCTGTTTCAATTTGTAAGACTGTTTGAAATGTTTGCATCTGGCCTTCCGGTTTGAATCTAAAGTAATTAAAACCATACGAGGATTTCCGAGTCAGTGCTCAAAGTGTTTTACGCCTCAGCGACCTGCTAGAAGTTATATTTCCATTGGAAATTGTTGGTTGTAAATAATATGTTTAGTGAAGATGAATCGGAATACTTTTATTTTACAAGTTTCCATCTTTTCTGCAAGCATGTGATCGTTTTAATTTGAATAGTAGCCCATTACATCCAAAACAAGTTGAGGTACATTTAGGCGATTATGTGATAACAAATCTTTCTTTTTAGATCTATAAGTTGCTTAGGGGTAGCATTTCATTGCTGAAATGAAAATTAATATGTTATCTTCAGCTAAATCTCCCATGAACAGATTGTTCATTCTGACACAACATAATCACAATATTGTAATGCTAAAATAATAAAAACTACGTCAGTCGATAGCATTAAACTTTTGAACTATATACGCAGCATAAATTAACTCTCCTTGAACTAATAGCGTCATTGTGAGGACTCAATTTTAAACGATATTCTCCATTGTCTACTGTAAGTTCAAAGTGCTAACATATTGCTAGCAATTTGAAGAACTTGCCGGGAATAAAATAATAGAAGTCCACACACCCTTCATCTAAATTAGTAATACCTAATTAGACTATATACTAAATAGATAATAACTAGATTAATAATAGTAGAATTGCTTCCTATTTCCTACTATCCTACTAATATTATACTCGTAAATGTTTGGATGTATGGATGTTTGCTACACATTCTGGTTCGATTTTGGGCACGACACCTTGGGTTACATTATTGGAGTTTTATTAAGGATCCCTAATTTTTTGAAAATATAATATAGCCTATGTCACCCGGAGATAGTGTAGCTTTCCAACAGTGAAAGAATTTTTCAAATCGGTTCAGTAGTTTCGGAGCATATTCAATGCAAACAAACGAATCTTTCCTCTTTATAATATTAGTATGTATAGACAACAACGGAGGCATTGACCGCAAATTTTAGAGCACTTCCACGCTAAGGAGAGCCGAGTAAAGCTGTCGTTTCTTGATGTAATCCATTATGCAGTTGTTAAATCATGTCGGAGGCCTTTGGGTGGTAATACAATACTTTACGAAACTTGGCTTGGCAACTAACTCCTTCTCCAATCCGCACTGAAGCAGCATGGATTATGCTCCCCTTCTTCAAGAGAAGACCCGTGCCCTTTCGTAGGCCATTAACGGGTTGAAAGCAACGAACCAACTGGAATTTCGTAATAATCCGTTTTTAATTCAAAATTGATTCCATTAACAGAATAGGCAAGCGCAGAAAACCGGGTTACGTGACGCTGAGTGAACCCATTAGACAATTAGGACACCCACAGAGGGCCCATTATCACAGTAGATCCCTGATAAGAATTCCTGTAAAAATGGGTATGTAGGTTACGGCTTACGGCACCTATTGAGTCAAATTGTATTATTTCAGTTGATGTGCAGTCGATAGTAATCTATTGCTTTTATATAGCTGCCCAATTATGGACGTAGGTTTTAGGGAAATTAAGGAGAATTGACGTCACCTTTCTTTAGCACCCTTTGTTGAATGACTGGCTTCGACCCATTGATGGCCCACTACTGAGTACGGGTGTCTCCTCTTGAGGAGACCTAGAGTACACTCCACCACGCTGCTCCAGTGCAGATTGGTAGAATTGTTGAATGGTGCCTTCTAATTCACGGATGTAGTTATTATATTAAGTTTTGCCATCGTCAATAAATGTTCTTGTGATGTCTTATTAGTGTGTAACCAGAGGAATCCAGAAGACCAAATATTATAAGAATAACTCCCTCAACTAGTTTACAGTTTTAACTGACGAATTTCTAATTATGTCTTTTCCAGCTGTCAAATAAATCTGGCCAACGGGAAAAAAAATTCCCGTTGGCCAGACTAGTCTGACCATCAATCTGACCACTGGGAATTACCCGGATTTTTTTTGTATGTACATACGTAATGATGTTAAATAAGTACCTACCTACTTAAATTACCATGACAACATTGAAACTATAAGAAAATCTGCTCAAATCGTCTATGGTATAATGGTGTTATTACGCCACGCGAATAAAATTGCATGATAGTTAAAATAAACTGTATCTATGACGGTAACGTAAGCACACGGAGTCTTACTAACTTACGCATTAATTAGGTTAATTGTAATATATAAACATAATATGTTACGTTAAGTGGAGAAATAGTGAGTGAAATGTTTTATTATCCAGTTTATTACCCTACGAAGTAAGGATAAAATAGGTATTTTAATACCCACTGCGACACGAACCTGTGCGTTATTTAATAAGTATAATAACTACATTTTTATGGAAATAGCCGGCAAATGAGCTGACGATCCACCTGAAGGTAAGTGGCTATCGTCACCCATGAACATCAGCAACACCAAAGGCATCACTTATGCGTTTCCGGTCAAGAAAGATAAAGAAAAAGAAAGAAAGAAAGAAGTGACTCTCAAGCCCCCAGCCGGAACACGGCGAGTCGTTTGACGGCTGACTCATGCTCAAGGGTGGTAGCTATCCAGGTGAACCCTATGGAGAAATAATAATAGTAATAATGGTATTAATTAAAAATTAAAATTCATATTACCACTAAAATACCTCCGAGGGGTCCTACCACCAGCGGGCCGGATTCGAACACTATTATGTTATAATCAAAATCAATGTTTTAATCAAACACAAATTATCTATTAGTAATTTATTAGTAATCCAAACATGCGTCGTCGTACTTGTCATCGAAAATTTGATTATATAGTAACCTTTGGTAGTAACTAACAAAATGTAGAGCTTTCCGCCAATTCGAGAGACAAAAAAATAATAAATAAACGTTTACACACTGATTATAATAGACCTATTCCTATTCCAACTTTTCTATGCCATAATAATCCGTAGTGCGATAATAATCCGTTATTAGATTTTTATAATAATTAATAGCCACTAGAGACCTGTAATAATATTTTGGTTAGATTATGTGTTCCAGCTTAAATTTTTTACCGCTTTTTTGTAAGTGTAGCTTAGTTAGAACCATTAAAATTTAGTATAGTGCAATCATTAATTTTTATTATTATCTACATAATAATTCATTATGAGTTTCATTAATGAGATTGTTGAATGCATACCATCTCTTGATCTTCGATCAAAAATTTCACACAAAATGAGATATTGCGTAGGAAACTTTACATATCCTTGAACTGAAAGATTTATAACATTAATTTATGATTTGACCTAATTAACATACAATTTAAATAACGTAGCTTAAAAGCTCTTAATAAATAAATATAGCAGGGTTTGTAAACATGTCACAGACAGACCTGTAATAGGATATCAAAGCGATTTATATTTTTTCTAAAGACTGATATTAATTAATGAATTTTAGGATGTATCCACTTAATTTTAATAGTCAGAGAGAGCCCTACACATCTGCAGGTCAACAATTTAAGTATAATGAGGCGGAAAAAATACTTTGTCAGAATTTCTTATTACCCATAAAACAGGAGTTAAACAATTGCTCTAAGAATACATCAAAACCTATCATTTTCAATTGCGGCACTAATGTCACTTTCTCCGTTCGAACCGGATTTCAAACATATAATTTTGTTTTGAACCGATGAGTAGTGTTATGATCTAATTTCCTTTCGACACACGGCAAATAATTACGATCACTCCTAGTTAATTATCTCAAGAGACGATTAGTTTGTTTATTACAGTAGAGATCGTAAAATCGTTTTTCCGCATAGTCGTTCGACTATTTGTGTTTTTTTTTTGTTTTAAAACCTATTTCTGTTTATCATTCAAAGGCGTAATAAATAACAAACTACAATAATAAATGTTTTCTAAGATATTATTTTTAGGCTTGTAATACCAGAGACGACATAAAATAAATAATCACGCCCGTCTTCCTTTTGACATGGTACAAATTCAAGTGGAATGACGCATTGACCTTTATCTGGAGGCGCCTCACTTCATCATTGTTATCTGTAGTCCTATTGCTTGGTTCTACTCATGGAGTATAGAGGTAAGGAGAGCCATCTGATATGGGAGGAAAGTTGAAAATTGTCCAGCTGTATACTGAACATAGAGGTTCCAGTACCTACCACCATCCTACCACAACTACGATATGAACATAGCTCTTGTAGACGGAGTGAAGTTTGCTGAGTTCAATAAAATTTATCATAGGCTACCGCAGCGCCACCGGTTATTGGACGCGTTTTTACGGACAATTTTCATACACAGAGATGGCTCTCCTTACCTCTAGTATCACAGAAAAAATAATTTGCACTGGCCCTACTATGTACTACTACCCCCCTATCGTTTAGACTTTCCATCAGATGTATATCACTCGGTGCTTAGAACTTAGCTCATTAAAAAAATTAAATAGAGATAGGTATACCTAAGGGGGCGTCCATAAATTACGTGAGGTATTTTTTTAAATTTTCTGTCCCTCCCTTCCCCCCTGGTGAGATGTCGTGAGATTTTATTCAACCCCCTCCCCCATCCCCCAATCTCACGTGAGATTTTCAAAATGTGGGTTTCTTACGTAAACGCGTTGGATTATTATTGTAAAAAGAAAAAAAAATTGTTTCGTGCTTTTATTTAGTGAATGATCTTAATCGTATTACGATTACGCTTAAGATTAAATTTTAAATGGACCAAAATAGTATATTTTTTTTTTGTTTCTATCAGAAAAAAAATTGCGTGATATTTGCCGAGACCCCCCCTCTCTCCAACGTTAGATTAGATGAGATTTGACTCAACCCCCTCCCCCCCTTAAACACCTCACGTAATTTATGGACGCCCCCTAATATGTTTTCTTGTAATTTAAAAGACACAAATACGTTCACATACTGTACCATAACAGCTATTCTTTGTATCTATTCGTCTAAAAAAACATAATATTGTATTATCTACTTGGAGTATTTATATTAAAATGAATAAGTATGTTAAGAATCAACAAACAATAATGAAGAATTCTTAAGCTTGACTTTTGAAGGACTGGTTTTGGTCTATAATTATATTCTATAGTGGTAATTGATGGTAGGTAATTAAAAAAGCGGCCAAGTGCGAGTCGGACTCGCCCATGAAGGGTTCCGTAGCAGCAAGTAACATAATATAAAAGTTATTGAAGTTCGTTGTAACTTTGATCGAGGTAAATTGCGGTTTACGATTTATGACGTATTAAAAAAAAACTACTTACTAGATCTCGTTCAAACCAATTTTCGTTGGAAGTTTGCATGGTAATATACATCATATATTTTTTTTAGTTTTATCATTCTCTTATTTTAGAAGTTACGGGGGGGGGGGACACACATTTTTCCACTTTGGAAGTGTCTCTCGCGCAAACTATTCAGTTTAGAAAAAAATGATATTAGAAACCTCAATATCATTTTTGAAGACCTATTCATAGATATCCCCACACGTATGGGTTTGATGAAAAAAAATTTTTTGAGTTTCAGTTCTAAGTATGGGGAACCCCCAAAATTTATTGTTTTTTTTCTATTTTTGTGTGAAAATCTTAATGCGGTTCATAGAATACATCTACTTACCAAGTTTCAACAGTGTAGTTCTTATAGTTTCGGAGAAAAGTGGCTGTGACATACGGACGGACAGACAGACAGACAGACAGACAGACAGACAGACATGACGAATCTATAAGGGTTCCGTTTTTTGCCATTTGGCTACGGAACCCTAAAAACGATTACTTTGAATTGTATATTATTATTGTACAATATTAAGGTAGTAGGTATATTATTTTTTGTTACTTAATGCCATAAGGAATTGTACAACCACGGAACATATAAAAATAAAAAACTTGAGAGGTGTCAAGGGACACCCGGATGGAACGAAGTTCCTTGCAGTCAGTACTAGGATAGCAAAAACATGCAGCAAGTGTGCCAAAACTACGACTACAAAAAACTACGACGGCAAAAAGTGTCGTTACCAAATTTTCCGCCTAACCCCCTTTAACAACGCGCGATAAGGAACTTCGTTCCAATATTTTCTGTGGGTACAACGCAAACATACGAAAAAACTGTGAAGTGGTTTTGGTAACATCAAGCTCCATACCTCAGTGTATTATTTGATTGTAACTTGGTAATTTTAAGTTTGAACGTATGTGGCGAAAATTTAAATAGTAATAATCGCCGGAACGACTGCTTTTGTTTCAAAAACTCTTACTAAGTATTAGAAAGTTACATTAATCTAAATGAACATAAACGTACATGAAAATAATGCATAAATTATTCCGACCTAATTTTAATTTATTAACTTTATTGTACAGTCGGCGCCAAGACGGAGCGGAGGCCTTCAGTAATAAACAAAAACGAAAAAAAATAAGTTTGTTTTAGTTTCTCCATCTAGATTTAAACAGATAGGTACTAAAGGTGTTTGTTAATTATTTATAAGCGAATGTTGGCACGTTACTTTCACTTTTCACATAGCTGGACTCAATTACTGAATCAAAATTGAACGATTAAATGATTAAAGATACATGTTGATACATATATTAAGGATAATTTCTTCAATAAATATTTAACACATGTTTTTAGAAATACTCTTAAATAAAAATAAAAAAACGACAGTTTTATTCATACTAAACATAGCTTCTGAACACTCTCGATTAAGTCACCTTTCAAACAAAAAAAATCTAGAAATCGGTTCATCCGTTTGGGAGCTATGATGCCACAGACATACATACAGGTCTACAGATACATAGACACACAGATACACAGACATGTTAAACTTATAACACCCCTCTTTTTTCGTCGGAGGTTAATAAATTAGCAATAGCAAAAAGTTATTGGTCTAACAAAATGTTTTATTACGTTAAATAAATTACATTCATTACACATATTCGCAGCTATAGAAAATAAACAATCAAAATCGTAAATTGCATTCTAAATATCACTATTTATTATTGTCGCTATCAATCTCATTATTGTTATTCAAAGTAAATTCTTTAACTTTTTCTTGATACATACGATGTTTTGCTTCCAAAGTTCGTAAAGCGCTTGAAGGCCTCAATCCTCCCATGTTAACCAAAAAACTGATTTGTACGGGAGGTACAGGAACATCGTCGTTAATGTGATTAATAACTGGCTCAATATCATTTCTTTTTGTACCACAAGACTTAATCCTCTCTTTATTAAATACCCCTCCCTTTGTACTTATAGCGTTTTTAATTATTTTGTTTCTATCAGCATTTTGATTTTGATAATTATGTTTATTGATGGATTTGTCATTATCTTCATCAGGTTGTTTTGCTTTTTTTGCGTTAGCTGATTTAGATTTAGAGTAACAAATTCTTCTATTCAATGGAGATGTTTTGTCTGGTGTATTTTTGTTGATCAAAAAATTGTCGTTACCTCTTCGCTCTTTAGACTTAGCAGATTCTTGTCGTCTTAAAGGTTGATCTTTTTCTGCTTTTTTCTCAATCTCTTCTTGTACTGATTTTTTGTAAATTTTAACACGGTTTTCCATTCTCACTTTTTCTGAATATCTTTGCAAACTACGAGCTCTTTCCAGTCTTGGCCTTATATTTTCCATATCAGGACCTAGACCTCCTAGTTTGATACTTGGTATGGGTTGTGTGGTAGCACGTCGCATATTTCGCCGAGGTTGTGAAACGTCTGAAACACTTCTTAGATTATTGTCATCGATGATTTCAGGTGAATCTGTTCGTATATCATTGGCAAATTTCAACTGCTCTGCGTAAGCTTGTTCTAGGAAATTATTTATTTCTTGGTTCATAAGTTTATCATAATACATTTCATTATATGACTCGGTATTGTAAAAATCTGCCGGAGGATTGTTGACCTCTTCTCTGAAGCTTTCTCTTTCCGTATCACCAAATTCTGGGGAAATCGATCTTATATCATTCTCCGTTGGCCTGTTATCAGCTTGTGTGGGAACAAACTGCTTACGAAACATTTCCAAGTACGACGTGTGTTTCTTCTTGGAAACCTCTTTGTTGACTAGATAATTTTTGGTTGGTGACGAATCCTTCTTAAATTTATTACCTGCGTTTTTATTCTTACTATTGTCATTCATATTCTTGGACTTGTGACCTTTTGGGACTTTAATAAGAACATCCTTTTCATAAAACGGAACAAGTATTGTGTCTACACGCTCATCTGAAACCTTTTTTTTCATGGATGGTTTCTTTTTAAAATCCTTTTCCAAGCTATCTAAGGAAATATTGCTATCGGAACTAGAGTATCCTTCCATTATTTGTAATAAAATATCAAACTTTTCCTTTTGCTCAAAATGCCAATAAATGCGATGACACTTTCATTATTTATTGTTATTACTTTGACAATAATTTTGACATTTGTTTCGAATAATAAAGGCTGCCAGTGTATGGTACATATTACTTTGTGTGTTGTGTTCTCATTCACTGACGAGATATATAAAGTATTGTTCGGACACTGGTTCTGATAGAAAGCAATCTTAATTTGAGTTTTTAAATGTTTCTGGAAAAAACAGGCGCGCAAAAGAGACAAAAAAATATAGGTCTATTTCACTTCTACGCCTCATACTTATGTAAGACTTTCTATAATATTTGGAATGATATTTTTATGCATATAATATCATTGAATGTGATTTAAGATTCGACGAACGAATGTCACAAAACACCGTGTTAACCTCAATTTAATCAGCATGAGATTCATCCTAGTAGACTAATGATGTATTAATTTTTAGCGATTTGGCATCGAATGCTACGGGTCAAATGTTAATTGTTTCATGTAAAATTGTGATTTTAATAGTTTTATTAATTTGTCAAAATTTTCGAAGCTCACCTTGTAGAGAATAGATTTATAAAATTTACGATTATAACATTATTATACCATTACTAGCTGCCCGGACAGACTTCGTTCTGTCAAAAGTTAACAGTAAAAATTATGTAAATTTTTCCGAGTGATCACGTTATTTATATCTCAACAATAAACGACGATTACTTACAAAAATAAGTTAATATTTAATATTTCTTAACATTCGAGCATTGGGCGATTAGGCACGGCCATTCCTAATTGAGATGATCCTACTTTGTTTGACATCATCAAGCACATGTCCTCAACTATTAACAATGCCTCGATATAATTATAGAAAAAAATGTTCGTATTTGCTGCGGTTTAAAAGAAATTACAGCATCATTTGAGGTTTGATCCCAATGGGAATCATTTTCTAACAGCTGCAAACGCTGCTAGCAGTGTTCGGGCAAAATCATCATTCTGACACATACCAAAATTGCTTCACTAATACTAACGTAACGGCCCATTTGGTATAGGATAACTTCATCAACAGAACTCGGCACTAACTCCAGTCACAGCCATATAATTTCCTTTTGTTAAATATTTGCAAATGTATTTTATAGATTTAGAATGGCAAGATTCAACATTGATGTGCGCCTTGAAAGTCTTTGATAGGATTGGTGAATATGGTACAATGCAACGATTATCAATTTCGATATTTTGTTGATTTACTTTTACAACTTGATCTTCTTTTATCTGCAGTTGATCAGCGACGATATAGCGGTTATTAATTCCCTTGGACACCGTTTCGAATATTTTCCATCTGCCATACCTTTAGTATAGTCCGCGCATTTTTTTTTTTTTTTTTTTTTTTTTTTTTTTAATATTATAAAAACCTTCCGTGGAATCCAAGGAACATACAAAAAAAAATTTAGCCAAATCGGTCGAGCCGTTCTCGAGTTTAGCGCTTAGCAACATCCATTTTTATATATATAGATTATGTAAAATCAAGCCTTTGCCTTAAACCATCCGTCACGTAAAAATATTGGATAGATTTTTGAAATCGTTAAGAGAGAAAGAAGTGAAGAATCCGATAGTTAACTGCCTAATTAAACAAACCATCATGCTTGCATGCATCAATGAATGACTTGAAGTTTTATAAGGAAGTGGTTTTAACTTTCATATTGAATTAGTCAGCAGATGGCTGGTATCGATCTTAAGTGATACGAGTGCAACCAAAAAGTGTAAAAATTTATGGATTTTAGTGGAAATCGCCTATTTAGTTTGACTAGTGACTCAACCTGGTTTAACACAGGTAGCAACGATCAGGATTTCCCGCTGATCTAATCTGAATATCGCCTGAAAATTTCATCAAAATCGGTTCATCCATTTTAGAGTCCATAAGGCCCATAGGACCTCAAAACAATAGTACTTAAATAGAAATAGTATTCATTGTTTTTATTGGTACACTTAAGATGTTATACAAGGATGAACTATTCTCAGCAGGGAACACTACGGGTGTAGGTAGGTACAATAATCTTAATTTATTTTAATACTAATTTTATTTTATCAATTACATAAACAATTATACATAAACATTTACATTTTACATTACATTAAATTATATTAACATTACACTTTATCACAAATATAAAATAGACATGACTTATATGAGCATAGCTCTGGCATGTTAATACTTCTATTTGGCATCCTGACGCTCTCTACGCCTACGAGAAATCCAATTCAGCTAGAATATCTGAATGGAAATCTCATAACTGATCAATCACGTTTTGCTCGAAATATACTTACTTTGATAATAACATTTCTAAACTCCTGATGACGTAGTTTAACAAGAGATTGACGTCACTCGACGAATAAAGGTAGCTACGAGTACATTATCGATTATATTATGTATATCTAGTATCTATATAGATACGTTACGAGTACGTCACTAGTTCTCACTCCGCTGACGTCACTGCTTCCAAGATATAAAGTTTCCAATTAGGAACCCGACTTCAAGTTAGTGAATTATAATATCAATTAATAAATATTTTTATTCTTTTTCGAAGTTGGTTTAGTTGTCTCAGAAAAGAAACGTGTATTCTTGACAAGAGATTGTCTACTTCAAAAATGAACGCGCCATTACAACGTAGTGATTAACTACTCTGTGACCATTACTAAACCAACACTTGAGGTTGTATGTTGTATGCTTAGGTTGTATGTAGCTCAGACTGCGAATATAGAAAGCATGTTCGCAGAGCTCAGATGCTTAGAGTATATTATTACAAGCTTATGAAGAATGAACAAAACAAACGAGCAAAACCACCTGATGATAAGTTGTCATCATCACCCATGGACATCAAAGGCATCCCCAATGACCCGCCTGATTACTTTTCCGACAAGTAGAAGAATACATGTTACAAGACTATGAACCTATTTCAAGAACCGATCATTGGAAACTAAGACGATAATTTGACCGTGTCAAACTTAATACTTATGTATAATGTGTATACATGTGCACAGCCTTAACAAACTTCAGAGAACGATGACGTATGTATGAGAAAGCAAGCGGAGTTGGAAGAGAGCCAGGGAGCGTAAACACGGCGTGAGATAACGGCAGGGAGCAGGATATCCGCAGTTATAAATGAGAGCAACTATCCAACTGGAATATATAGGTTATTTCAACCCTAGTGCTGCAGCTTTGCAGTGAGCGAAAGCTGTGTTTGTTATTCGCGTCGGGTTTGTAACTTCGTGAGAGAGAACAGGTGAATCAGTATTTCATAGCAAGATAAGATAAAATCGGTGGGGAAACCATAGTAAAGAAAACTGCGCACTTCTTCAAACTCATAAGAGTAATGTTCTCAAAAGTGAAATATCACATTGTGAGAGGAGACAAGAGTGCAGCAGTAATAATTAACACACTCATAGCTCCACACTAGGATTGCCTGTATCGTGGGTGCCATGGAAAAAACACTCAAACCGAAGAAATAAATTCAAACTCATAATTCAAATTTCCGTCTTGTTGGGAATCGACCTCAGGACCATTGGCACGGCGATCCGACATGGTAACCATTGCGCCACATGGGTCGTCTAGCACTGAGACAGTTATGAATTTTGAATTTTGATGATGATGGAAAAGAAGTAAAACTGCTACGAATGTGGCATACGTAAGTGGTCTGTGGTATATCAGGATAATAATATAGAAATATCAAAAAAATCTCTATTATTAGGATCAATAATTATGATACAATTAAATTACCCTTATTATTATTTCTTCCACAATATTTTTGAAAAAGACTTATTTATTATAGTTTTGGATTTTTACATAGGTTAGGCAATTTTATAGTCTTTACCAGATAATCCTATAACAAAAGTGAATTAATAATGGTAAGTAAAAATTATGTCGATAATATAATCTGAGGTATAGACAATTGACAAGGGCTTGTTTCACAATCTTCAAGTAAGTCCGAAGTAAGCTATTCGTTGGTTAAGTTGACATTTCGTGTATGTAAAATGACACTTTAACGTCACTTTAACCGGCGAATAGCTTAATCAGGACTCTACATGGAGATTGTGAAACAAGCCCCTCTTGAAATGTATCTTTTGATAAGCAGGCACATAAGAAGTGCAAATTATAATCAAAACAAACGTAAGTGTATACTTATTATTTGATTTCTTTTAACCTTATCACCTTAGGCTAACCTTATTCACGGTGAACAAATTTTTATGATATCAGTGCAAATTTAGTGTCGCTACATAATTAATATTAATTAATTTATGTATAAATATGCACGCGTCGAATTTTGATGTTAATGAACATATAAATAGATCATAAATCACATTATCATACTTAATGTAGAATTTCTGGTCCAAAATAGCAAATGTCATCACACAATAAAATAAATCAGGGTTTTAAATTGATGTGACATGTTATAATTCGACGTATAATTGGATGCAGTAAAATTAGGCCAATATTAATAAACCGATCTCTGCTCAAGAGCACGATCTCGAACTTTGCAAATGTTACTTTTTCATTATGATTTGACATATTTCAGCATCTCAAACAAAATTTTTAGATCATAGAGATCTTAAAATAGGATTACTCCGTTCGCTGTAGCATGACTAGCATGGTGCGGGTGACAGTTTCAATAACGTTTCGTTTCACTCTTGAAAGTTACCGCGATTTACAAATTATGATTTAGTATTTCAGCTGTACCACATTTGTAATAAAAATTAAGCAAAGTTTTATGCGTATAACGTAACTCCATAGACGTATTTACTGTAGGTCTGCCTTCCTCAAGCTAAAATGCGGCTAAATGTCATCTGGTAAATTTTTACCTTATTAACAGTTTTGATATTTTTTTGACCTTTAGTAATATTTAAGTTCAAAAAAATATATATATCTTTTGAGTTTGACATAGTATGACAACATTAACAATTGTTTATAGAGAATCATTAGCACGATTTCAAAATAATCCTGCGTTTTTTGGCTCTACCTCAAAAACTGTTTTTGTCACTTAACCGCCTTTTAGTTTGAGGACTGCAGAGGTACTGACAGATCTCAACATCATAAAGACAACTGTCACCCGCACCATGCTACAGCGAACGGAGTACATAGTGATGCAGGTTATAAAAAAATAAAAATGCAATTTTGAACACCCCACATTAAGGCATGAATGACAGACGGACAGAGGGACGAACTGACATGACAAAACTGTAAAAGGGTTCCGATTTTATTTCGGAACCTTAAAAAACATCCTTAAACACTCACAAACTATTACATTTAAAATAGATATCAGTAGAACATTCAGCGTCTTTATTTTCTTTAAAATTTTACGTATGAACAAAATATATTTTATTTTTAAAGAATAGACACAATCAGATGTTTATCGCCTTTATCGTAATCAATAACTGTGCTCATACACAAAACGAAACTATTCGGAGGTCACGCGCACTCATGCCTTTAAGGTGCTCCCTCACCGGGAGCATTCACGTGTAATGTAACATTATAGATTCGTCTTTGAGCATTACATTACAATAATACCTCCCTGACTGACGAGCATTCGCGTGTAATGTAACATTATAGATTCGACTTTGAACATTACATTACAATACTACCTCCCTGACTGACGAGCATCTGCGTGTAATGTAACACAACAGATTCGACTTTGAGCATTCCATAGAAAGATGTCAGACGAAGCGGTCGGAAGTGGAGCGCATTGTTGTTACAAGTTGTAACAAGATATTACACATTGTATCATTACAAGGTGCGCATTGTAATGCTCGGTTCTCCTCCTTCACTGATGTATCCCCGTTTTGTATCATTACAAGGTGCGCATTGTAATGCTCGGTTCTCCTCCTTCACTGATGTAATGCTCAAAACTGTAACGTTACATTACACGCGAATGCTCCCGGTGAGGGAGCACCATTACGATATGAGTAGGGATCACAGCGTAGCCCAAACGTGATGTTGCAATTTGTTTACTTTAGCTGTACCTATTATTCATAAGACAAATTCGTGGCAAATAACATCTTAACCTATGATATAATGTACCTGTAATATGTAGTTTTTCGTGAATCTGCAATGATTTTGATCTGTGATTTTCAAGAATAACTTTTCGAGCTTAATCTAAAAATTTTAATGATTGATATTCCAAAGTAGAAACACAAGGTTTAACAAATCGAACTTTATAAAAAAAAAATTAAAGCTGAAAAATTATTATTTATCGGATTTAACTCTTATTAAGATTTATAAGGTGTTGTTTTGTTTAAGAACATTATGTCGGGGAAAATTTTCCAAATAAATCTTTGTTAAAAAATCTTGTGGCTATCTAATTGTTTGTTAGGGGATAATAATATGACATTTCGTGAAGTTCCCCAGAATATGAACTAATACTATATATGTATGAGTAGTTGAGTATAAAATAAAGAATTACCTAAAACTAAGCAATGTTATGGATGGTTTCTGTACTCTAATATGCATGCAGTGTGTAGGCATTTCGTGTACCTAACTGAAATTAATATTTTATTAGTAAAATTAAATTATGTTATTGAGTGTTATTTATGTTATTGAGTGGATGCTACTGAAGACGTATAAAAAATATAAAAATGTAGTAGTAAAAATAAATAAATAAACGCTTACACACTCATACCCCCGCAGTAGGTTTTCACCTGTGTGCGGGTGGCATGGATGACACATATACAACACCATGACCCGAGTAAAAATAATCTGCCTCAGTCGGGAATCGAACCCGGGACCCCTTGCTTCGTAGGCAGGGTCTCTACCAACTAGGCTACAGGGTCTCTACCAACTAGGCTACACGGTCGTCAGGGGACACGGTTTTTACTAAAACCGAAAAAAGTGTTTTCCGGTGATTCTTCACCCTCATATTATTATATACAATTTCCGCAACTTTTAGAAACGTGTTTTTATTGACAATTCTTAGGTTTTAAAGCCTTTATGATCTTCTTTAGCTTTGATATTTGCTATCTCATCGGCTCGAGTTATTCTAATGTTAACGATGAAAAAAATAATAGGCAGGTATATTTTAAATAATCTTTGAAGATCTATATAATTTCAAGCCTAGAAGGGATCGCTCTATAGTGATTATATTGAACTGAACACTAATTAATTTGACTGATTAATGTTGTTATGTTAATACTATTTTACATTTTGTTTATACGAAGTTATTGACAACCGTGCGAATATTTTGTCTGTATCACCTTGTACAATTCGGAATATTCAGACTCATCTTTAATTTGCGATACGATTAATTAAAGTATACTTAATTAAGATTTAAATTGTATCATATAGGAATGCATCTAAATGTACCAGTTTGCCTCCAATTTATAAAACTCGATCAACTATCACTGGACTAACCCCTAATTCTTAACTAAATTCATCAAAATTAAATATATGGGACATTTGAGACATGTCATTAATATTTCGATTGATTTATACGTCTCATCAATAAAATTATCTCAAAGGTTAGACTAGATTTTTACGGAACGTAGAAAAATTAAATGTTAACCACCTAATCATTCTAAAATAGGTCTCGATTACCATCAATTCAATATTTATGGGCCGTCAGTTCTAATACGCAGACAGTTCCAGAATGTATTGATTTAGAGCAAAAGTAACGGTCTATGATGAGGAAATATCAAGGTGGAATATATCAAGAAAACTTATTAGTCTATTTCCATGCAAAATTTAGGTCAAAAGATTCCGACTTTCGTGTTATAAGTCAACAATACCATAGGCTTAGTTCAACTTTTAAAAAATAACTTTGTATTACACGACTCACTATAGGATGATAGCTCTTGATTTTACAAAAGAAGTTAAACGAAGAAGCTATACGACAAAGACTTCTTGAAGTTTGTGCTAAAATGGAGATATGTATATTGTATATTCACCGTGAGTCTATTCATGAAGATGTAGTCCATGCATTTTCTGACCTTTAACCTTGATCTTTCAAGAGCCTTTGCAATAGATTTAAGTTGGTGGGTATATGAAATAACTCTTTCAGTTTCAAAAATATCTAACAAGAAGTCATAGATCGGATTTCGTAGTCGTTTTGTTGTTTAAAGCGGTTTCGTTTTTCAAAACAAAAGCACCTACGTCTGTAGGCTGAGCAACATGTAGGTAACGATGGGATGTCGGAAAATATATTGCCGATAACGTTTAATAAACTTACGTTTGATGGTCTATTAAATTATAAAGTTATTTTTACTTTATAAACTTGTGTTAAAAGGTAAATATTTTATAGTTATGTGGCATGACGTGGTGTTCGTAATGTTGTAATTTGTATTTATTTAGGTATAAAAAAAAACCTTTAACCTACATGCAACCTAAACACATAGTTCATATTAAACTACATTGAAGTATTATTACTAAACTACAGGTTTTTTGTTTTCAACTTAAACTTTGATCTCTCGACGTATTCACTTGCATTTAACAATAATGTTGATGATAATGTAGTTAACCTCACGTTTATGATTTAAAGGATTTTAAAAATTTAAAGGATTTTTTTGTGTATTGATACTTAATATGAAAATTTTAAGCAGTGATAGCCTAGCGGTAGAACGTTGGTTTCCCGAACGAAGGGGCCCGAGTTCAAACCCTGGCACGCACCTCTAATTTTCAAATATTATGTGCGTATTACAAGTCAATAATTATCACTTGCTTCGGTGAAGGAAAACATCGTGAGGAAACCTGCACATCGGAGAGTTCTCCATAAAGTTCTCGAAGGTGTGTGAAGTCTACCAATCCGCACTTGGCCAGCGTGGTAGACTATGGCCTAATACCCCTCAAATTGTGAGAGGAGACCCCGAGCCCAGCAGTGGGACAATTATGGGTTGTTGCTTTGCTTTTTTGCTTTGCTTTTATGAAAATTTTGACAAGGTGGTGTGAATTAGGATGCGCCGATACTAACTAGTTTAGCAATGCATGTAGGCCAAGGCACAGTTAGATTGGCGCCAATTTAGTTGACAATAGCCATTGTCGAAGTCTGTCTGTGGCCTGTGCACTGGACTCCTATCGAAGGTCGTATCAGGATTTAGAGAGTCGCCTTTACGACAACGATAACTGATACGTAATTTCATAATAGATTTAGATAGTTTTTGTCTTTCGTAAAACCGTTTTTTGTGATCGCTGATTGCGAATCGTCTGTCATTTGTAATCGATTTAAAACATATCGAATGATTTCAGACAGTGAAATTAGCAATGACTGCGAGTTTATGCCATTGATCAACATTAATGAATAATAAGATTTTTAATCTATGAGAGTCTTTCAATTATGAAAATTCCACGAAATTTTTTAGTTTGTTTAAGGCCTGTGGGAAAAGAACGATTTACATAGCAAGTTTACATTTGTATAATTAAGTATATAGTATGATGTAAGAAGCTGGATCAAACTATTTTATATGTTACATTGCATCTAATTCTAACACCATTGAAGGTTCAAACGTTTTAAAGCCTAAAAGGTCAAGTTCGTCATGTACCGATCAATACTCTACAATTCATTAGTAATTCGTTAACTGCATAAGGTTAGGGTTGCCACGCGAAGCTTTATATCATTAATAATGACAATCGCTTCTACATAATTTGGTTCGTGCGCATTAGACATAGTCATTAGAATTGAATAATATTCATTAGCTTCCGGTTAAATCAATTTTGTAATGTCGGATCAGGTATTTCGGTAATTATATTTCTCGTAGTCATGTTTTGTCTTTATCTTCTTTATAATATGCCGATGGTGGTGGACTGACAGAATCACAGCTAGAACCAGTGGTCCTAGAAGAGTGAAATTTTACAGATATTCTTATTATTTTGGAGATTTGAGCATTGTGTGAACTAAGAAATTCGTTTGGACATTAGGTATAGAGATAAAATGGTTTCTTGGAATTCTAATATCTTCGTGGACAAAGTACCAGGTTCCAGGTTCCATCAGCTAGTTTCAAAATATAGGTAAAATATAGGTGGGTATTTTAAGTATCAAATATTACAATAACAACAACTGCGATTAATGTAAATGAAAATCCATGTACCTAAGTGTAGATATTTGAACATTTGTGGCGATAAACATGATTTTCAGCAACCCTTTTCTCGGTGTTTTCTTTATCTATTCTTGTAAGATTAATAGGGTCTGGTCACCATTGGCATTTATGTATAGTTATGTATCTCGAACCGAGGTAACTGTAGGTTATGTACAGTTACTAGTAAATAAAAGGCTGGTACACTAAGGAACTTGTGTCTTATAGTAAAACCTTCGTATTTTTAGTGGATTAGGTACAAGAAAAACAGACGTTTTCGTAGACGCCATGACAGAAATAGTTATTCTTCCGCTCTAGCTGCCCCACTTTTCATTAGACAAAGGACTTTTTAAATATTACTTTTTTCCTTAAAATAACCTCGGTGTTTGTTGAAATAAAGCTTTACAAGGCCCTTCTTGCAGTACAATTAATCATGTCGTCAAAAGCAAGTTTTACTCTTTAATCTTTAATCGGATGTGTTATTGGGACCTTCTATTGGTAAGCTAGGGTTTTTAGAAAACTTTATTAGCGTGATTCAGGTTGGGCGTGATACCGCCCAAATAAAAACAAAATGAAATTTCAAAATACAAATCAACAGTTAAATTCAGACTATACAAGTATAATTACAGTTTAGAGTTAATGCAATGAATAGAACAACAATGCAAATAATTATAATGAGTCATATTGTTTAAATCTTCTAAATGCAATCGTTAAAAACAATAACAGTTCAATTAGGTAACCGAGTATTACACTTGACCCAAATTAGCTTATAACGCGAAAACCAAACCGCTGCTAAGAAGGTTAACCATGATTTAGGTGTTTTTAAAAGCTACTCCATTAACATAGGTATACGTACTTAATATAAGTATTAAGTACGTAGTTGTATTAACTTTTAGTTTATTTATTTAGACTGTAATACTTAATTTAGCAACAACGGGCGCAGATGACAGCCAGTGGCAATTTCTTGAGCGCTTCCGTGCTTTGCAGTGCACGTAAAGACGTCGAATCCGGTTGTTATCGTGACTAATGGATACCCGGCGTGTGCTATGATGCAAAAAAAATTGTACGGTAAAGTCGAAAATCGAAAATTTGCCCAATGCATTGTTTTAGTGGTGTCAAACCATCTTCGCATTATTGCTTTCAAATGAAACTATATGCCCCATATGTGTCGGATGGTTTCCAAACAAACATTTTTTATGTTTTATATATGTATATGCAGATAAAAGTCATTAAGCCATGTCTGAGGCCTTCTTGCGGCATTCCAATTTCCCGTTTATTGCCCGTGGTCCGATCGCCGAGTTCTAATGGTCGATCCATGAGTAATTTTCCGACACTTTGGTTGGGTGAATATCTATTACTGGAATAAGTAACATTCAAATTATTTGTGATCGATTGTAACGAAATAAAATTACAACAAATAAATGTGAAGAAATAAAAATTAAAACATAAGTATATTAATTTAATATAAAAAGTCATAATTCCTATTAACATAAAAGACAGACCGATTAATTCAAAATCTAACGGATGGTGTCCAAATATATGTTCTCAGTAGTTTTATATCGCAGACGATAATCGATTAATGACTGTGTCAATAACTAAGCGTATGTTATCGATTTGTTTTATTTACTCGCGTATTCATATTCAAATTTATTATTATTTAATCTGTTTTCCATTAGTCTTAACAAAAGCTGTTAACTGTAAACACTAATTAATTATTAAAATGATTTCCATGCAGTTATTTAACTTATAATAAACTTGAACTACTGACACGGCCATTAGTTAAGATCATAAAAATCGCATAATTTGAATGCTAATTAGGATGGGACCCTCATTTAATATTGATGAATGTGATATACAAATGGATCAAAAGTTCTAGAAAAATTATTATTCGATTTCCTTATTGCGACCTGTCATTTGAATATTCAGTAACTGAATCTAACTCTTCAAATGCATTGAATTCATGACACATGATAAGGACAGTTTCTATCGAAATTAGTAATTTAAAAATAAAGCAGATACAAAATGAAAAGAATTTAAGAACCAATTATCCTTGAAAAGTAATTTCTGTTTACTACTTTTCATTTTTTAAACAGATATAAATTTGTTCTTAAAAAGAAGGGAATTAAGTACTTATATTATAATCAATGAACGCCTGTAACTCTTTGCGGGCAAGAAGAATTCGATTTCTTGTCCGCTTGTGCGTCTATTGGATTTTTAAATACAACTCAAATACATCAGATACATTTGACGAATTACTGTTTTTAAGGAAGCTACCAAAAACTTTACACAACTCTTCAAACTTACAAAATTCGAAGGCATCAGAGCCAAAAACTATGGTGTACAGAAGGAACCTGGTAACATTGTCCTTGCTTTGCAGCTTGTATATACCTATATATATTATGCACCCCAGGCTTAAGGGGTCATTACCTGGCATTGATGGCGCAAATTTCAACTCATTTAAAAAACGAATACTAACCTATTTCCTACATTTTAAATCTCGTTATGTCATGTTATGTAAAACACGTGTGAACTTGACCTTTATATCCAGACTCATAAGATGTGAAACCTGGTATTGACACTCCGACGCCGATAACAGCGATTCTCATATTATAACTGCAATGTCGCACATTTTTACGCATCGCATAAAATACTCGCAACACTCAATAAATTCCTTAAACATCGCGACAGATTGCAATTCAACCAACTGCTACATAAATTATACACCGTATCATCTTCCAAAATTAATTCCCGTATTAAAGTATTACAGCCTTTACGGCGCAAATTACTTGTTATTAAGCTGTAATTTTGTAATGCTTTTTTAAATCCTATAATTCTATACGGTTCTGCAAACATCTTGAAGTGTCTTATGCATGATGACATAAAATAATTTGGTGTAATGGTGGAATCTCATATGTAATATTTTTATGGTAATTTTCTTGAAATAAGTTGCACAATAATCACAGCGGGAGCATTTCCGATAAAAATTTTGGTAATGGTGTTTTGATTGAGTTTTGTAAATGTGGGAATAAAATGAATCACCGTAAGCCATATTATTCAATACAAAAAAAAGGCTTACTACGATACTACTACTATGGTAAACGCAAATAGCTAGATGCATGATTCTGTAACTAACCGTAAGTACCTACACATTTAGCTTTGTACGTACTAACATGTAATAACAATCAATAAATTCTTGAGCATTTGGATGGAGAGTAGAAATCTCTCCTTATTTATATCAGAGCTTCCGCAGCACTGCTACTAGCCACGTACCTACCTGAACGTTGTAAGACTTGTAAGAGACTTGTAAACGTTGTAACTACTTATTATAAGTACTATTATATTTCTTCTGTGGTATAAGTAAGGTACTCGTACTCCAGACAAACAAAGTTGAGCAATTATAACGAACATGTCCATGTACAAGTAAACTTCTTCAAAATACAATGGATCATTAGTAAAGATGTGATCTTGAACCTGTCCAATGGAGCTTTAAACACAATAGGGAGTGCGCACGAACGCGAATTTACCTTTACATATACGAATACGTATCCTTAAGCCTTCGCAGGGCAATTATTCAAATGGTGCAGTAGCTTCCGTACATTCATACCATCTATAGACTGTAGCAGTTGGTAAGACGTTCCCATTGTTCTCGTAATGGATAGCAAAGTTAACAATAGTGTGGTACCACACAAATCTTTAATCTTTCATAAGTAGCAGCTAACTGTCTACGGAAACCGAACCAGTGTCAAAATATCCGACTGAAGTTGAATAGTCTCTTTTCCGTTCTTGTCTTAAGTAGCTCAATGGTCTCTTCATCACGTCTTTTGAGCTTATTCACTAACCTTTAATAGCACTCGTATTATCATGTCATCTAGAATCCTCTTGATTGTTCACCCTTGTTGACTTGCCGTTTCAAGATACAAATAAAATTGTTTTAAATTTTATAAATTAAAACCAAAGTTAATTTGCATGCCACTTCAATTCTGGAAATGATATTAGTAGCTCTAAAAATAGCAATATGTATGGATACTGACACCATAAGTATGATGATATAATGTCAATGTACGATATACCTAATGTTGTTTTAGAACAATTGTAAATCTTACTGTGAGGCCACATCTCAATTTGTTTAGTTACATAATAAAGTGTTTGAAATAGTTTAAGAAAAAAGATAACAAAAAATCAAATGACCATAGCTCGCATGTTTTGAATAGAATTTGGTAAGAATATCAATTGGATACATATTTCTTTGTAAATATATAAGTTCGTAGAGCATTGGTTGTTGTGTCCTTATTTGCTATTCCATATGAATTAATTAATGGCTATTGTATAATTTTATTAAGTTACAGTATTTTAAAAAACTGTCCTTTATAGTTATAGTCTGAACAAGCTTAAATTCTATATTTTATGTTATCTTATAAAATTCTTGAAGCCTCTTAATATAATTATCTGTTTTTGGAGCTTCTATAACATTCCACCATAAAGGGAAATGGGAAACCAGATAAAAATGACGTCTCACTTGATTTAAAATTTCTTTTTTATCTTTTTCATTATCAATTTGGCTATTCGCGCAGTCATTTTTATCTCTTTTCTCCTTTCTCCACAGACATGCCTGAACTGCAGAGGCAGAACAGAATTACGAAGCAGATTCTAGAAGCATTTATCCAGAAGAAGCTAGGATTATCCAGAAGTAACGTTAACGCACCGTCTATTTTTGATATTCTTCCAACGAAGAAAGAAGAGGAAAGACCTACAAGAGAATTAATGGCTGAAGGAGAACCTCCTGAACATGAAGAAAGTGAGACGAATGAAGAAGTTGAGGAAATTGAAGATAGCGTTTTAGACGATAGCCTACAAAGCGTCGAGAGTGAGCAAATCGACTCAATATATGATTCAGGTATTTTGATAATAAGTTGTGCAGAATTTTAATTAGCTCTATCAGCCTTTTGCAAAGGGCATTTACGCTGCTTTGAAGCCCATGAAGGCTAATCTATATATATTATAAAACTGTAACTCGATAATGTCTGTACATTGAAGATATTTATGAAAATTTGGTATCAGGGGACTATATAGGAGCAATAGATTGCAAATCTGTCATTTTTAAAAATCTTGTCTGTCTGTATGTTTGACACCGCATCACGCCAAAACCACTGGATGAGATTGAATGCGGTTTTCACAGTTGTTTTACTGGTGGTCTAACTTAGAATCTGGTGTATGTTTTATCGTGATACGTTGCTTAGAAGCCGAGATATCAATAAATAGGACTTTTTGATACGCCACATAACAGTAAGAAATACTGAAAGTGCCCGATACAGGGATATAAGAGACTGTTTAGTATCGGAAATATACGTTATTTCTTCAAAAAAATTAATGCGTACAATTTTTTTTTATTTATGATTTTGCAGTGAATTAGTTCTGCTAATCAACAACAGATGTCAGTTTAGGTAACTAGAAGCCATAATTAAAAAATGTAAGTAGGTCTGAAAACGAGTCAATAAATCTTTTATTGAAATTAATGTGTAACTATACATATTTACAATATTTAAAACATTGGGGTTTTAAGAAATTAATTACCCTACTCAATCAATAACACAACTATGTATGTTAGATTGTGCTATCAGATTCCTATATTCAATTCGCTGTATGATAGTGTGGGTTAGAGTTAGTGATAATAATGACACAATTTAGGAAAATTTTATTATCAAACATTGTTTTTTCTGTAGATAAATAAAAATCTTATATTTTGACAAAGTATTACAATTTAGATTTTCTTATTGTGATTTAGGAAAAGGCACATAGAAAGTAGATAATATTAAAAATACAAATCACAGTAAGTAAGAAATTAAAATATTTGCGAATAATCGTCTACTGGTCAGTGCGTACCAAGCCGGCCCCGCATAGGCTAATTATGACCGGACGTAAGTGCAATACAAATAACTAAAATATTTTTGAATTTGCAAATAGTCTAAATTGTCATCATCCTCCATGGATGACTAAAAGCATCGTCCGTGATCAGATCGGACTAAGGGCGTATCACCCATTGGTTGTTATTCAAGAAAGAAAACAAGAATGAAAAAATAATAAATTATGAAGATGATTAAATTTCCATTCTGCTAAGTTTAGAGGGAGTTATTTATGATTTAGCAGTGAGTTATTTATTATTTAAATAGTAGTAAAAATAAACTAATGTTATGGTAATGCAGGCACGCTGTTTAATCCACCAATGGCGAATCAGTTCAAAGAATGAGTTTCTTTTGAAACGTTTTATAGGTATAAAATATACGTCTGGTATTTGGGCCAGGTTCTTGGACACTTAAAAATCCCAAAGTCATTCAGGAATAAACTCAGGAGGAGTAGAGTCTCCCGGTTGAGAGGCGGGCCCTGCTGTCGGGTAGGGGATGCTTTTTCATTACCATAAATCTAGCTGGTACCGCGGTTGTGAAACTCCCCAGATAGTCGGGGGGGCTCTTTTGACTCTTAAAATGGAAAAAGAATTCGATTACTTTAGGTTTTGCTGTTTATACTTACGTGGAAAAATTTGTCGAAGTCTATGAATAAATAGGAGCAGTCCAGTATTCCAGTAGTCTGAATTAAACTAGCATTTATAATCTCCAACTCCTACAATCTCCTGGTTTAATTTCGGGGAGGTGTAGTCAAAGTAAAACTTTTTTTTCAGTTGTCTTTATTTATCTCAGTATATCTTAATTGACCAGGGCTGAAGCCTTTGAAAATGGTAAGTGAAAAAATAATAGTAGGATGAAACCCATTGAAAAAGGAAGAGAATTGAACAAAAATGAAAGGAAAAAGAATTTACGGGCGATCTGAGGTCGGGAAGTGGGGGGGGGGGGGTTGAGTTTTTAATGGTAAAAAACGGTTTATCTCGATTTCCGGCAAAACTACAAGTCCTATGGAAAATAGTTAAAAAATGGCAAAGTTGTAGGTAATAGAAAGATCTACAAGTTTTCGATTTACACTTTTTTCCATATAATCTCAAAATTTATGTAAAAAGTTCAAATAACCAAGTTTTTGGGTTTTTATTTTTCTTTTACAAACAAGCAAATTCATGAAATTTGGTGAAAACTTTTTATGTTCCAAACACTGTAATTTTTTTGATTTAAAATATTTCTTATTTTACCTAATTTTGACATAACATCGAAAAAGCACCCTAATTATTTTCAATCGAAAATTCTCACGTCAAAATATCTGCTTTTTTAAAAAAGTCTGTGGGATTTTTTTCTTTGAAATCTCTACCTTTTGATGGTATAAAAATACATTATTATGGTAGCTGCTACGAAATAATAGGTGGTAAGGCCCAACCATAGGCCATATTGTATTAGGGTCTGGGTTTGGTTAGGTCTGGTGGTGTATCTTAGAGACAGACTATGTAACTCAGAATGGGTGAGAATAACAGTTTTAAAAATATTTGTTGATGGTCACGTTGACGTAGCAAAACCAGTACAACATTGAACAATTCAATATCTGATGGTGTACGTCTATATAAAATCCCACTAATATTTCTCAGGCGTACCTATAATAAGATATTTTTTTACTCTCGCTAAAACGGCTAAATGGATTTAGATGAATTTTGGCTCATAGATATTCCATATCCCGCATCAAAGAACAGGGTGCATGTTCGTCGGGATCAGGTCGTTCGAGTTCGGAGATGGATCAGCTTCTTCATCAGGTCAAGGGTATAGTTTAGTTTGGAAGTTGGGTTTACAGGTTATTTATTGTTTTAGGGTTTTGTTCCTCAAAAGAAAAAACATAACCCTTAAAGGATCACTTCGTTGTCCGTCTGTCTGTCTGTCTGTCGACCTTATTTTCTCAGGAACACGTGGAGATATCATTCCAAAAAACTTAAACTTATTTGTATTTGGTTAATTGATCACTATGTCCAAATATAGGAACGACAGTTTTACAGTGGCAAAGTTAAGTTTGTTACTGAATCATTTAATATTGCTCTTATGTTCGGTTCTCTAAAGTACAAAACCCTCGGTGCCAAAAAACTCGCATTTCCCGGGATGTTTTTTAATTACTTTAATTTCATTCTCAAGTCCCGCAGACGAAGTCGCGGGAAAAAGCTAGTAAACGATAATAATGAAAAATGACAACCACTTATGTCAAAGTTCGAAATAATGATACCAGCTTTTGTGCTTAAACTTATTTTTATATTAGTTTTAGGGACTCTACAATAATCATACAAGTAGAACCTGCGAATATTTTTCCGGTTTACTTTCCGGTTTATTGTTGATACTGGTCACCCATGAAACGTCAATAATTTAGTCTGAGATTTGACGGACTAATCAATATAATATTAACAAATCCAAATATGTTATTTCCCAATAACAAATGAATACCAACTGTACCTATCCTTACTTCTATTTAGCCCTGAAGACATATTTCATTACTATTTGTCTTACTTGACAAAACTATACACATGTTTGGATAACCTTAAAAAAATGGCCAGATTGTGAAACCTAGCCGTGAGATGCCAATGAACCAACATAGTCAAACATTTGCGGATAAATATCGGGTAATGAGAATATTTTCGCGCAAGTACTCTGTATGTACTATGTAGCTATGTAGTGTCACGCCCATTGCGAAAACGCTTAGAGCTGGCAACCGGTCGAGTTTCCTAATCACACATGCTAATTTATTTAGTCCCGCGAATTTTTACAGCTCTACGCAATGTTTGAGTGTTTGTTCTAAAATTTTAATCTTAATTGGACTTTACAATTTGATTAAAATGTTTGCGTATTACACTAGACTATGGAAATTATGTTAATATTGAGGGCAACGTTTAAACTTTTTCGACACTTAAAAGATCAAGTTAGTTTCAGGCACCAAAAGAAAAATATTCATACATCACGTTGGTCAAGAGTCCAAACAGTCAATGCAAGATGTAAAAAGCTCTAGGTACCTACATATAATGCGACACATTTTTGCATACATAATGAGAGTGTACAAGCATACGGATACGGATAGGTTGATGATTCTAAAAGCCAACCGCAAATACAAAACTATTAAAATCAATTTCAATTCGATAAATAATAATAGAAAACGCAATCGGTTCACAATCTTCCGACAGTTTACAATCTTGCGAGATATTTACAATTTTACGGTACACACTGCATAACGAAGTTAAAAGGAAAACACAGCTTTCAGTAGGCTTAAGAAGTAAAAGTGTAATAATAGTCGATCAACCTTACAACTACAGATCCCTACACTGTGCGTGGCCTATACGCACTTGGTTGGTTGTTTTATAGATTCCCAGGCATTCTATTTAAACCACGTTGCTATGACATTTCGTCTTAGTTACCTTGAGAAGGTCAATACTTACAAACCGGTCGGCAGCCGTCGAACAATTATTCCAGATAGGACTTGAGGATCATTGACCTATGGTTTATAAAAAGAAATTGATTATTTATCTATTAGGTAGGTATATAATTAACATTTGTGTGTTTTTTACAGAATAATATTGTAATCTGTCTGTATCCGTTTCAACTTGTTGTTATTAATATCTGTTAAGTGTTACTGACAACACTTGGTACCTACCTACTCATGTATGTGTTAAAACTACAACGATTAGCAATCCCTTTCTTTTTTTAAATAACTTATCTTAAGTAATAGTTCCTGGGACACATGAATATACCTATTACATAGAAATAAATTATATTCTTGCTTCCTCCATTACAATATAATTATCCCTGAATATTTTGAATATAAAATTACAGTAGGTAAATGTCACAGCCCTCTGATCTTTTACTGGGATTAAGTTAACTATTGTTGACCAATCATTGGCCCAATATATTAATTATGCTCTATTAGTGCTCTATTAGCTCTGCCTACGTGAGGAAAGCAATGGTAGCGCATTGTTATTTGGGCACTAAAAACTCAAAAGAAATCTAAACTCTAATCTAAACTTATATTTTTCAGAGCATAGATAAATCTCTAATAACCGCTAATTTTATGATCTTGGGTAACCTAATGACAGGAATAATTAAAAATAATACATTACATTCAAAAGAATGTAACGAAAACAGGATTTTTTTAATTTTCAGCTTGTAAGCTTTCACTTTTTGGAACGAAGTTCCTTATCGCGCGTTGCGAAAGGGGGCTAGGCGGAAAATTTGGTAACGACATTTTTTGACAGATAACGACACTTTTTGCCGGTAACGACACTTTTTGCCGTCGTAGTTTTTTTTTACATAGAAAGCAAGCCATAGTACTAGAATTCGTCCCTTGACACCTCTCAAGTTTTTTTATTGCTGTATATTGCTTTCCGAATAAATATTTATACTTAATTAAGTTTTTTAAATTAAACATAAATTAAAAGGTAAACAAGTATTTTTGCTGCCTTCCTGTGTATGCCTTTACCTATCCTAAATATACCTAACTTTGAAAAATGTTAGGAATTTTATTACTGTAGTGAATTTATTTTATTTTGTCAGGAAAATTCATTTTCGTTTTTGGTTACTCTTTATAAAATGCATTAACATTGAACAACCAAATTATCGACCTAAACCAAGGCCAAGATATAAGAAAAGTTAAGCAATACTTTTTTATCGTTTTGTAATTTTATTATACGGACACACTTGTAATTTTTTGTGACCTTCGAGGATCCTTATATTATATTCGTAACGAGACATAATCGGATTGGTGCGTGGTTGCATTTGTTTTGTCAAACTTTTTATACGCCGTTGATACTTTGACGTCCCGCTCCCGACTCAGAGTCACTAACGGTTACTTAAATCGCACCTTAGTACAGAATTTGTATGGTGATTCTTTACTAAGGAGCGATTAAAGTAACCGTTAGTGACTCTGAGTTGGGACTTCAGATTCCTAATATTTTAGTATTATCGCAGACAAAGTTTCAGACAAAGCTGCCGAGTAGGCGTCTGAATAAATTAACTAGGTAATATACTTAAATGTCATAGCACCAAGCTCGTCAAGACTTAAATAAGTATATTATTTTATTTGTTTAGGAATAAAAAAGCGGCCAAGTGCGAGTCGGACTCGCCCATGAAGGGTTCCGTAGCAGCAAGTAACATAATATAAAAGTTCTTGTAGTTCGTTATAACTTTGATCAATGTTTTTTGCGCTTTACGATTTATGACGTATTAAAAAAAACTACTTACTAGATCTCATTCAAACTAATTTTCGTTGGAAGTTTGCGTACGTTACGTACATCATATATTTTTTTCAGTTTTATCATTCCCTTATTTTAGAAGTTACGGGGGGGGGGGACACACATTTTACCACTTTGGAAGTGTCTCTCGCGCAAACTATTCAGTTTAGAAAAAAATGATATTAGAAACCTCAATATCATTTTTGAAGACCTGTCCATAGATACCCCACACGGGTTTGATGAAAAAAACATTTTTGAGTTTCAGTTCTATGTATGGGGAACCCCCAAAATTTATTGTTTTTTTATATTTTTGTGTGAAAATCTTAATGCGGTTCACAGAATACATCTACTTACCAAGTTTCAATGGTATAGCTCTTATAGTTTCGGAAAAAAGTGGCTGTGACATACGGACGGACAGACAGACAGACAGACAGACATGACGAATCCATAAGGGTTCCGTTTTTGCCATTCGGCTACGGAACCCTAAAAAGCACACATATTATTTATTTTCCCACTTACAACAAAATTAGGGAAGTACAAAAGACACACAAGGGGACACAATGGAACACAAATTGATCGAGATTAACCAAGTGATAGGGACAATTTGCACCAAAATTATCCACAGTCTATGCAAATATTGTAAAAATCTATAAAATAAATTTGTATACTATGAATCTGTAAAAATAAATGCATATACTATGTCAACAAACTCACATTTCATGCAACTAGTAGTCGGCTTTAGTTCTTAAACTTGTCGTATATCTTTTATTTCCTACGCAGCAACGCGTCGATATAAAGGTTAAACACGAAGATAATGTAGAAAAGTAATCTTGCTTGTATAAAATGAGTCACGATCACAAAAGATCATAGTTTTAGTCAATGTCACATATCACTGGCCACGCCCACTGAATGTTTTATCTGTTACAAAGAATTCAGATTTAAATATGACATCATTCTAATATGTGGACCTGACCCCGGATTTGTTTTACAGACTGTTTAATCATTGCATGGCTATCCTAGCAGTCGATATTCTATAGGTACCTATTTTTTTAATAATGTCGAATAAAATCACCTTTACCCATGGAAATTTAAAAACAAATACATCAATAACATGTTACCAGCAAATAGGAATGGCACATTTCACCTATCACTGGATATATCACTTGTTACAACATACTTCACTTGTCACACCAGTTACATGCATCGAAACCGTCTGTTACATTTATCGCGACGGTGATATCACCACAGTATTCCTTTTACTGTGACTTAACGCAGGCCACCGGCCAAGCTACATATAATTCACAGAATTCCATCGTGCGAAAGAGAGAAAGCAACATTTGTGAGAAAAAATAGCCGATTTCAAAATAACTCAAAAACGACGCGTCAGATCTAGATGTAAGTGTATTTATGTAAGCTCCAGCTTTCGATTAAAAAAAAGAATCATCAAAATCGGTTCACCCAGTCGAAAGTTCTGAGGTAACAAACATAAAAAATACAGTCGAATTGAATACCTCCTCCATTTTTGAAGTCGGTTAAAAAATTTCACGGTGACTACAAGGATCAAGAGGACAGTCTCAGACGCGGCGCGGTGTGGCGCGAAACATAATACCTATGTATTTTCCATACACATCATACAAATGGGAAAATTATCATATAAAAGGTCACACAAGCATTCCAAAACATTAAATATTATTAAAAATACCCGTATTAATTATGAGCAGACAAAATATCTAAAACTGAATCCAATGACCACTTAATGAAATCAAAAAAATAACAGATAAACACAAACTTTTTCTTTTAAAAAAATTATCATCATACAAATAGGAAAATTATCATGATGAAAGGTCAAATTATCATTCCAAAACATTGAATATTAGTAAAATTACTCTTTAAACCAGTCCTTGTTGATAAGATCATTAGATAATTTCCAATTTTTACACGGGTCAATGGCAGTTGAAGGACGTCGCTAAAGCCCGCGATATGAAAAAAAGGAAAGAAAACATAACTCTTATTACATTCAGGTTTTCTACCTCTTGGGCACGGGTGAGTACTTGACTCCCGCTTCAAAACATTCCCTATCGCGTGGAAAGTTGCCTCCTTTATATGCCCACGGGATATAATAGGTCTAGTATCCACCCTCGCTCCTACAATGCAGACGCTAATTCATACGGCATGTGGCAGACTAACTTGCGCTGTCCCCTTTTAAAAGGACAAAAGGGAAATTTTGCGGGCTGATTTTTAGGGTTCCGAAGAAAAATCGGAACCCTTACAGTTTCGTCATGTCCATCCGTCCGTCTGTCCGAAGCATAGCGCAGAGACCCTAAGTGCTTATGGCTATATATGTTAGCATAAATGGTTATGGAGTAATAGATTGCGCGTGATATGATACCCAGTTGGCCGCTTTAATGGCCGAGTTCTGTTTTCAAACGTTCGTTCCATTTTAAAAATAAAAGGCATAATAAAAAGCACATAAAAAGGCATATACTGCTGATCGAGAGTGACATTGAACATTTTTAGGGTTCCGAAGTAAAATCAGAACCCTTATAGTTTCGTCATGTCCGTCTGTCTGTCCGTCTGTCCATCCGTCCGTCTGTCCATCCGTCCGTCTGTCCGAAGCAAAGCGCCGAGACCCTTAATGCTAGAAAGCTATAATTTGGCACGGATATACTTACACATTTATTAAAACTCCAGAATCGTAGAATAAAATATTGAAAAACATTTTTTTCAGGGTACCTCCCCTACAGGTAACGTGAGGATGAATTTTTTATTCGTCGCGTACCCTGTAGTATGGGGAATCGTTGAAAAATTATTTCAAAAATATGATGGGTCTACTAAAATCATTTTTGGAATTAGGGGTCCGTTTGTGAAATATTTGGCTTTAAAGTGCTAATTTTGGTTAGAGTCAAGTGTCCCCTTCCCCTGCCGGCTAAACGGTTTTAGTTGGACAAGTGAAAAAAAATCCCAAAAATAGGATAAGTGATGAATTTACAAAGCAAACTATCACGGCTGCGTTAGCTTTTAATGAGTAGGTATTAGTCGATAAACGTACTACTTCGGAACCCTACATTGCGCATGGCCTAACTTGACCGGTTTTTAAATTCTAACATTCCAAAGTAGGTAAGTAATTATTTTTTTGTCTAGAATTTTTACATAGAAATTAGATACTTACCGTTTAGGTGGTTAGTCCGGATTGCTTTTAGATATTCTCAAAGCGTGCAGGTTAATAATTTTGGCTGTGCAGAATCTTTTTTGGTTTTTTTTTTGTTCGTTTGAAAGGCGTAAAGGCGGCGGAAGTTAAACTAAGTATTGTAATTGTTTCAATTTATTCAAGTCAAGAAATACAAAATGCAAAAAAAAATAAGTGGGTACATACCTACCTGAGAATTGAGTAAAAAAAATAATTAAAGAAGTATTTTAGACCTGTCAGTAATATCTAGGCATAATCCTTTTTACTAACTTACTATGAATCTTAAGCTTTATTACCGAAGTTAACTGGAGGTTTAATGTAAGAGAGGAAATTGCGCCACAAATATTTAATCTGTGGTCTCCTGGCTACGTTGATTAAAAGTTGCTCGCTAAGCTTATGGTTAAGCTGTTTGCATAAAGTTCATAAACTTTAAAATCACATCGTAACATGACTCATGCATCGTAAATTAATATCTTAACACTCTTTGTTACACTTAAAAAATAAAAGCGGCCAAGTGCGAGTCGGACTCGCCCATGAAGGGTTCCGTAGCAGCAAGTAACATAATATAAAATTTCTTGTAGTTCGTTGTAACTTTGATCAATGTTTTTTGCGGTTTACGATTTATGACGTATTAAATAAAACTACTTACTAGATTTCATTCAAACCAATTTTCGTTGGAAGTTTGCTTAGTAATGTACATCATATATATTTTTCAGTTTTATCATTCCCTTATTTTAGAAGTTACGGGGGGGGGGGGTACACACATTTTACCACTTTGGAAGTGTCTCTCGCGCAAACTATTCAGTTTAGAAAAAAATTATATTAGAAACCTCAATATCATTTTTGAAGACCTATCCATAGATACCTACCCCACACGTTTGATGAAAAAAACATTTTTGAGTTTCAGTTCTAAGTATGGGGAACCCCCAAAATTTATTGTTTTTTTTATAGTTTTGTGTGAAAATCTTAATGCGGTTCACAGAATACATCTACTTACCAAGTTTCAATGGTATAGCTCTTATAGTTTCGGAAAAAAGTGGCTGTGACATGCGGACGGACAGACAGACAGACAGACAGACAGACAGACATGACGAATCCATAAGGGTTCCGTTTTTTGCCATTCGGCTACGGAACCCTAAAAATATCGTTATTTTTTCTGAAATTGGATTTTTCTTTCTATGACAAAACCTTAGAAACAAATGGAAGAAAAAAAAATATCTCCTCATCGATTAAAAGAATTAAATTTCAACTCCTTTGTAGAAAAGCAAGTGGGTCTAATTAAGCTTGTAAGAGTTGACCCACGTTTGTAAATTAAAAAATTTAATAAATCCCCCGTCGTTTTTACTAACACAAAACATAGCGAAGAACCATCTCGAACCTGTCAGACAAAGAAAACCACATCATAATTGGTCCATTCGGAGTCCAGAAGTCCAGTTAGAAGCTAAGATTCCGCACACAGACACGTCCAACTTATACTACCCTTCTTTTTGCCTCGGGGGTTAAATATAGGGCCTCTTTTGTTAAGTAGTCACTAAAAACTGTGTTTGAAATGAAAAACGAGAGAATTTTGTTCCAGATTCATTTTGGTTCAACGCTGTATCGAACCATTTTTTTTGTGATTTATATTTTTGAAACCTAGAAAGGGTTCGACGCATGACACGACTCTTTTTGTTCTGAGGAAATACCAAACTTTATGCTGGTGCAAAGTCGTCAGTGTGATATATGAAATTATCAGATGAGCCTTGAACATACCACTTTTGTTTCCACATAAATTAAAAAAATATAATTAACTAGATTTGTTATAGACCTGCTACTTTGCTCCCGTTTAAAACTGAAAGTACTGACTCTATGTTTTTTGTAAACCACACAAACTTTTAATCCCTATTTTACACCCTTAAGGTTGATTTTCCCTAAATGTTTTCTTATTTCTTGCCCAACTAGGGTATAAAAGGAATCTACTGCCTTTCGTAGTTCTAGGATCGGTCGTTTCGGTTCTGCTTTCATGAATCAGTCACGCGAAAAAGACCTTCCTCTTTATAATATCAGCAGTGATTTCGGAATCGATTTAATCTATATAGTAACGAGTCAAATGAACCTTGACCCGAGCGATTAATCAATGACGACGTAGGATCAGCCGTAAATGGCAGAGTCTCATCAAATTAGGCGTTGTCGTTATTTCATGTTGTGGGAAGTTTCACAATTTTGTTTGGCTTCAATCACTTCGAACAAGGATGCATGGTTACAAAAATTTTTAATAGGTTCTTAATAGTTTTTGACGCAAAGACTATAATTAAATTCCACAAAATATAAGTTGTCAAGCATTATTACAACTCACAGAACTAGTGGGATTTTTTTCCCATTAGTACTGTCAATAGAACTACTCAACAGGACATTACAAGTTCCCACTTGTAAACGTTTGCTTCTACCTTTTTTGGAAGGGGAAGTCTTTGAAAGATACCTGTAGCTCGAGCACGAATATTTGCGAGAAAGTATTCGTATGGTTAACGTAAGCAATTTGTCTTTGTATGGCATTTTAGTACCATTTACGCACGATAGGGGCGCTTTTGAAAAAATGCCATAAAAATTGCTTACGTTAACCATACGAATACTTTCCCGCAAATATTCGTGCTCGAGCTACTGAACCTTCCGAACTAGGTGCCATTTCTATTCAGTAAAATCATCTCGACTGTCATCTGGTGCTACGGAATAGTCAGTTGTTCTCATTGCTTCCGAAAATTCGTTATTTTTCTTGAATTACAATTTAATTTCCATGGATAAAACAGTATCTACCTATGAAGTATGCTATATCTAGTCATAGACATGTATAACCAGAAGATATAGTACTATATGATTTTTATATGTATTTTGCATGAAATGTTCGTATGTTTCGGTCTTTATAACTCAATAAGAAACCCGATTTTAATTTAACTGTCCACACTGACAAATTGACACGCAGAAGCTAGTTAAAATCAAAAGTTTATTTAACTCACGGCAATGAGTAAGAATAATAAGATAGTTGTTTCTAAACTCGATTGGTTCTCCTTAAATTGATGATGAATACAGTTATCGCCAATCATAATACGGCCTTCTAGCATTCATCTGCGCCGTTATTATTGCCTATAAGAATGTGATGTTCCAGATAATTAAAATAAACACTCAGATATATTTTTATTACTCATTTATTTATATTAATGCCAGGATTTTGATGACTATGACCAATTTAATGAATATTGTTAATCGTTATCGAATGTCAATACGATGTATTAGTGCTAATTAATAATGTAATAAAATTCATACTAACGCAAAATCTATATATTAATGCGTAATTTAAAATTTTATATCGCTATTTCGATCATGAATGTCACGCTTGTTAATTATAAAATACTGTGGATTGAATACATTAGCGAGTTCAATCGGAAGAGGTAACTTGACCCCATTTTATCCTTTTAGGTTGACCCCTAAACTTGAAGATTTCCTGATGAAACTAAATTATGCAACTGGAAGATTCGTGATTGTCTGAATATGTAGCCGTAGGAATTACTGAAAATTATGGTTTTCTTGCATCATACTTTTTTCAGATAATACCGATTAGTTTACATTTTCAATTACGATATACTTGTACCTATGTGACATATTTATATTAGGATGATGTCTTATACATTAGTACTATACTACTAGTAAAGGTAATGCTCCCTATGGTACCGCCAGCCAGCAGGTTTACGTGTTCGTTTTGTTTAGTTGCCGACATCAAACACTTTGGTAGGCGCAGGCGGCTACTGTTCAATTCATCGATTGTCTCTATAGTCCAGTGCCGATAATTTTTGAAACGAAAAAAAATTATAGTAGAATGAAACCTATTGCAAAAGGAAGAGAATATAACGAAGATTATAGGAAAAATAAATTACGGGCGATCTGAGGTCGGGAAGGGGGGGGAGGGGGGGTTTAAGGGAAAAAAATGGTTTATCTCGATATCCGGAAAAACTACAAGTCCTTTGAAAAAAGTTGAATGGCAAAGATGTAGGTAATAAAAAGATCTACAACTTTTGTATTTACACTCTTTTACATAACCTCAAAATTTATGTGAAAAATTCAAAAAACCACGTTTTTGGTTTTTTATTTTTATCTTTTACAAATTTTTTTTTTTTCACGAAATTTGGTGAAAACTTACCTTTGCATGTCCTTAACATACTGTAATTTTTTTGATTCAAAAAAATATTTTTTTCCACCTTATTTTGACCTTAAATCAAAAAAACAACCTTATTTTCAGTCGAAAAATCTCACGTCAAAATATCTGATTTTTTTAAAAAGTCGGTAGTCCTTTTGTTCGTTGGAATCTCTACTTTCTAATGGTATATAAAAACTTATACACTACTATGGTAAATGTTCTCAGAAAATGCAATGAAACGTATATTATTGTAGTGCATGTTTCCGTTGTGGGAGGGAGGGAGGTGCCACGCATGTTTTAAAGTATATACCATCATACATGTTAAACGCGGATTGTTGCAAAGTAGACTAATACTAACTTAATAACAATGGATTTCCGCAAAGTAACGCCTGATACTATTAACTATATAAATGTTTTCATGTAAATATCTTACTAATTCATAGTATAACAAAAATTTTCCCCTAAATCGACGAAATGAGGTAAACATGAAAATATGTTTAATGCGTGAAATTATTTACTAGCAATATTTCGGATGCATGTACTTAGTGCCGCATGCTTACCAAAGCAAAGCGAGAGCGGGTTACTAGTTCTAATATAAACAAAAAAAGGAAAAATAACACCATAAATCTATTTGACATAGTGGCACTGCACCAACCTCTCGCCTAGAGACAAAAATTTCACTGCTGGCTAGTCGCCCTGAATTTTTCAACAAAGCCATTGTTCTGCGTTATTTTACAACGAATGCCATTGCAGTCAAAGTTTGTGTGGAATATTCACAAGCTAACATTTATATTTACACCAAAAGCTTACTTTTGAAACAATAGATTAATAACGTAATTTCATACTGATGTAATCTTTGCTTTCATCTGCTCTATTAAAAAAATGTAAGTTGATTATACTACATAACATAATAGTGTCTCAACTCAGTCAACTCACACTCACATGAAGAGGATGTAATGATCTATCGCGATAATTCTGCTAAATTACACTATAGCTTAATATTCCAAATCTGCATCGTGAATCTATTTTAATATTTTTAAGATGTCATTTAAAGTGAGATATCTTTGCCTGCAAACAGTCAGACATCTAAATTAATTAAAAAAACAATAAAGCCCACTGTGTAAAAAAACTAAAAAGAAAAACATATACGTGTACTTATGTACGGCGTACGCACGTTGTAAGTTATACCTACTTGTCTTCTTTGGCATCATTAAATAAATATTTAACACTAGCTGTCTTGGGGAACTTCGTATCGCCTTATAATCAGTGAATGTACTTTGTTTTACTTTTAACTTTTATATTATTACTAGCTGCCCGGACAGACTTCGTTCTGTCAAAATTTTTTTTTTGAGATGTAAGCTATCCTATCTCTCAAGTTGGATCAAACTGCACACGGTGTGCAAATTTGATTTAAATCGGTTCAGTAGTTTAGGAGTCCATCGCGGACAAACAACGTGACACGTAATTTATATATATTAAGATTATTATACCAATTTCATTGGTGTAGTAAAACAAAAGATAAACGTGTGTGTGTTGTAGCTCTTTTCGGAACAGATTTTTGGTTGATTTGTAAGGATATAACGTATCTATAGTTCTTAAATATCATTGGGTGCTTTATAATAAATGTCATGTTATATAGAATTTATGTACAAAAACATTGAAGCCCCTAATGTACCTACACTCACGTATTTTGTTTTTTATTTGATTCTTTCTATCGTGGCATCACGTCAAAGTATAATTTACTGATTATTATTAAGGTGAATTATCTTAATGATACAATCTCTGTTATGAAAATAGCGCCTGAAAAGGAATAGAGTTATTATCATAAATGTGAATCTATTATATTATTCTTTCAAAACACAAACTACATAATAATAGCCATGCCACAATTATTATGTTTCACATAATAGCGTTTTTATTGTATTCTAGGATTTTATAAGGTTAATTTATATTTATGTTACGTATTGCGTTCGCCTGTACCTAACTTAAATTGAAGTTAAATACAAAATATGTGTATAATTATGTTTAGGTTAGTAACGTAGTCGTTTAGCGCCATTTATTTACCTATTTATACGGACTTTCTTCATCTCATCTTTCAATAACATAATCTAAAATAATGTTTTTAATTTCAGGTAGGAGTAAAAAGTACTCCAGCTCTGCATATGAAAATGATTTGGAACCACATCAATACCGTAAGTATTTTTGCATATTGTATAAACATATGGGATGCAAAGTTAATAATTATACATATTATAATGATGGGATTTGTATTATATTTTTATTCAAAGCAAGGTTTTTTTTTCATACAACCATCTTCATAAGTCTACTATAGGTACTTAGTATTAACTACTTTATGTCTTTCAGTGATTCAATATAAAATCTAGCCATTTACACAATGTCACTAGAATGTTAAATAACTACGAAGTGACAAGTTTAAAATCTTAACATTCAATCTCACAATCATAAAATAATGACGAGGAAATAAATTATTATTCATAGGAATTTATATCTGACTTGAATTTATTTAAATTAATATTTAATTAAACTGATGAGTACATCCTGTCGGATGATTTTAATTGACCCAGAGACACTCATTTAAATGTCACAGATGAATTATGTTTTAAATGACACTTATTATATTTAATTTTTCACCTCACATTATTTGTAGGTGTCGTCGATTTTAGTATTCCAAAATACAAAAAAAAATCCTTGATTAGCAAATCATGTACGTATCTAATAACAAAATTTCCTATCTTATATTGATCTTATACGCTAAAATAACAGATTTCATAAAGGTATCAACAACGCATCAGTGATGCCTTTGGTGTTGCTGATATTCATGGGCGACGATAGCCACTTACCATCAGGTGGATCGTCAGCTCGTTTGCCGGCTATATCCATAAAAAGATATTGTATTTGTTTCTACTTAATATTATTATGTTGCCGTAAAATTAATTCGGTTGCTTTATACAAAAAGCTTTAAAATCTTCATATCCTTGTTCTATAATCTACCGCTAAAACATCCAACCACTTATACCTAACAAATAAGAAGTTAACAAGTGTTTTTTAATTGTTGCTTTTCATTTTAAACGATCAATCGTCGTTAATGAGTTTTTTTAAGTCGACATCCTAAGTTTAGTTTGGTTATAACTTTTTCTTAATTTATTAAAGAAATGTAATAATAATCTATTTATATACCTACCATAATCTTTAATTCTTCGGTGTTCCCGTTCGATTACAATGGTTGTTTTCAAATAAAAGTAAAACAGAGTGGCTATTATGTATGTGATCTTTCTCACATGAATATTCATAAAACATTGGCGACATTTGGACTAGCCAATCAACCAAGGTTGTGGTACTTTATGCATTCTGCACACGTCTGAAGTTGCCGGAAATATACCACTATAAACAAGTGTTTGATACATTGTGGTACATCAACGGTAATATAATATTAGAAAGGTACATTAGAGTATTGTAAAGTCCGAAATGGATCACGATTCACGAACCAGACGAGAATTCCTGCTGTATGAAGGACTCGTTGCTACGTAACACTGTAAACGATGTCTGTAAATGAAAAATATTTGAGAAGTTAGTATTAGTCTACTTTGCAACAATCCGCGTTTAACATGTATGATGGTATGGAAAGTCTAACTTTCCGACTAACCATCGTAGAGTCAACTTACCCTGATGATGCTCCGTTTCGGGGCGAAACACGTGTTGGTGCTGGTATGTATGTTGGTATATACGTTTAATTATTGTAGTGCATGTTTCCGTTGTGGGAGGGAGGTAGGTGCCACGCATGTTTTAAAGTATATACCATCATACATGTTAAACGCGGATTGTTGCAAAGTAGACTAATACTAACTTAATAACAATGGATTTCCGCAAAGTAACGCCTGATACTATTAAATATTTGAGAAAATCTATTATTGCTATTTGTCTGTTTGTTTCTTTGTAGATCTATTTATCTGTGCACATAAACTATCTATTTATCAAGTTCAGACTCTTGCTAATCACAGAAAAGGCTAAACCGATTTCAATGTGATATTGTAGTAAGATTGAGATTTAGTCTTCGTTTGTTTTAATCGGTATAAATCTAAAAAATCCATCAAAACATTTTTTGAATATAGATATTGTATATAGAGTAGGGAGATACAAAGTCATAGGGTTTCCTGAAGCGATGTAAGGACTACATGTGCACATTATTATATCTTCTGTGCTTTTACTGGATATTGTAGGTAGGTTAAATAAAACCCAATAAATAGGACTAATTATTTCAAATTGGCCTTTGATATCCCCTCTCACACTAAGTAGGGTTAAAAAGAAATAGCCGGCAAACATGCTGACGATCCACCTGATGGTAAGTGGCTGTCGTCGCCCATGGACATCAGCAACACCAAAGGCATCACCGATGCGTTGCCGGCCAAGAAAGAAAGAAGAAAAAGAAAGAAAGAACTGGCTCTCAAGCCCCCAGTCAGAACACGACGAGTCGTTTGGCGGCTGAGTCATGCTCAAGGGCGGTTACTGGATATAATAAAATTATTATATCAATTATAATAATCATGAAATATAAACGTTTTAATATGGTCGGCATTAAACTAATATTTTTTTTATGGGGTCACCCATTAATTTACTTTTGTCGATGCAACATGGTTTCGCGGATTATTATTTTATAGGCTTAATGACCTTAACAAATCGATGTGATATTTGACAATTTGATATTTACGTAATTTTAATAACGCCCAATGGTTAATCTATATATATTATAAAACTGTAACTCAATAATGTCTGTACATTGAAGATATTTATGAAAATTTGGTATCAGGGGACTATATAGGAGCAATAGATTGCAAATCTGTCATTTTTAAAAATCTTGTCTGTCTGTATGTTTGACACCGCATCACGCCAAAACCACTGGATGAAATTGAATGCGGTTTTCACAGTTGTTTTACTGGTGGTCTAACTTAGAATCTGGTGTATGTTTTATCGTGATACGTCGCTTAGAAACCGAGATATCAATAAATAGGACTTTTTGATATGCCACATAACAGTAAGAAATACTGAAAGTGACCGATACAGGGATATAAGAGACTGTTTAGTATCGGGAATATACGTTATTTCTTCAAAAAAATCAATGCGTACAATTTTTTTTTAATTTATGATTTTGCAGTGAATTAGTTCTGCTAATCAACAACAGATGTCAGTTTAGGTAACTAGAAGCCGTAATTAAAAAATGTAAGTAGGTCTGAAAACGAGTCAATAAATCTTTTATTGAAATTAATGTGTAACTATACATATTTACAATATTTAAAACATTGGGGTTTTAAGAAATTAATTACCCTACTCAATCAATAACACAACTATTTATGTTAGATTGTGCTATCAGATTCCTATATTCAATTCGCTGTGATAGTGTGGGTTAGAGTTAGTGATAATAATGACACAATTTAGCAAAATTTTATTATCAAATATTGTTTTTTCTGTAGATACATAAAAATCTTAAATTTTGACAAAGTATTACAATTTAGATTTTCTTATTGTGATGTAGGAAAAGGCACATAGAAAGTAGATAATATTAAAAATACAAATCACAGTAAGTAAGAAATTAAAATATTTGCGAATAATCGTCTACTGGTGTCACCTACTGGTCAGTGCGTACCAAGCCGGCCCCGCATAGGCTAATTATGACCGGACGTAAGTGCAATACAAATAACTAAAATATTTTTGAATTTGCAAATAGTCTAAATTGTCATCATCCTCCATGGATGACTAAAAGCATCGTCCGTGATCAGATCAGACTAAAGGCATATCACTCATTGGTTGTTATGCAAGAAAGAAAACAAGAATGAAAAAATAATAAATTATGAAGATGATTAAATTTCCATTCTGTTAAGTTTAGAGGGAGTTATTTATGATTTAGCAGTGAGTTATTTATTATTTAAATAGTAGTAAAAATAAACTAATGTTATGGTAATGCAGGCACGCTGTTTAATCCACCAATGGCGAATCAGTTCAAAGAATGAGTTTTTTTTTGAAACGTTTTATAGGTATAAAATATACGTCTGGTATTTGGACCAGGTTCTTGGACACTTAAAAATCCCAAAGTCATTCAGGAATAAACTCAGGAGAAGTAGAGTCTCCCGGTTGAGAGGCGGGCCCTGCTGTCGGGTAGGGGATGCTTTCATTACCATAAATCTAGCTGGTACCGCGGTTGTGAAACTCCCCAAATAGTCGGGGGGGCTCTTTTGACTGTTCACGCAGAAGCGTTTACCATTTAGCTCTCAGGCAATCAAATACGGAGGGGCGAGACGTCCCTGAGCGACTCATGTAGCCCGTGGTCGGCGCGATCAAATATTGACCGGGAAACCTAACATGGTACACCAGGTACCTGCTAAACCACCCGATCCGATCATGGAGACAGAGAGGCGCGGCGGCGGCGGCAGTTTGCGTGATCTGGTGAGCAGCATGGAGACCGTCTTACAGACATTACTTGGTCAGATGAAAACACATAATAAGTCGAAAAGAAGGAAGAAGTAGTGCCAATAAAACATTACGTAATTAAAATGGAAAAAGAATTCGATTACTTTAGGTTTTGCTGTTTATACTTACGTGGAAAAAATTGTCGAAGTCTATGAATAAATAGGAGCAGTCCAGTATTCCAGTAGTCTGAATTAAACTAGCATTTATAATCTCCAACTCCTACAATCTCCTGGTTTAATTTCGGGGAGGTGTAGTCAAAGTAAAACTTTTTTTCAGTTGTCTTTATTTATCTCAGTATATCTTAATTGACCTGGGCTGAAGCCTTTGAAAATGGTAAGTGAAAAAATAATAGTAGGATGAAACCCATTGAAAAAGGAAGAGAATATAACAAAAATGAAAGGAAAAATAATTTACGGGCGATCTGAGGTCGGGAAGTGGGTGGGGGGGGGAGGGGGTTGAGTTTTTAATGGTAAAAAACGGTCTACCTCGATTTCCGGCAAAACTACAAGTCCTATGGAAAATAGTTAAAAAATATCAAAGTTGTAGGTAATAGAAAGATCTACAAGTTTTCGATTTACACTTTTTTCCATATACCTAATCTCAAAATTTATGTAAAAAGTTCAAATAACCAAGTTTTTGGGTTTTTATTTTTCTTTTACAAACAAACAAATTCATGAAATTTGGTGAAATCTTAACTTTTTATGTTCCAAACACTGTAATTTTTTTGATTTAAAATATTTCTTATTTCACCTTATTTTGACTTAACATCGAAAAAGCACCCTAATTATTTTCAGTCGAAAATTCTCACGTCAAAATATCTGCTTTTTTAAAAAAGTCTGTGGGATTTTTTTCTTTGAAATCTCTACCTTTTGATGGTATAAAAATAGGTAAATTATTATGGTAGCTGCTACGAAATAACAGGTGGTAAGGCCCAACCATAGGCCATATTGTATTAGGGTCTGGGTTGCGTTGGGTCTGTTGGTGTATCCTAAGATACTATAGACTATGTAACTCCAGAATGGGTGAGAATAACAGTTTTAAAAATATTTGTTGATGGTCACGTTGACATAGCAAAACCAGTACAACATTGAACAATTCAAGATCTGATGGTGTACGTGTATATAAAATCCCACTAATATTTCTTAGGCGTACCTATAATAAGATATTATTTTACTCTCGCTAAAACGGCTAAATGGATTTAGATGAATTTTTGCTCATAGATATTCCATATCCCGCATCAAAGAACAGAGTGCATGTTCGTCGGGATCAGGTCGTTCCAGTTCGGAGATGGATCAGCTTCTTCATCAAGTCAAGGGTATATTAAAATTTAGTTTCGAAGTTGGGTTTACAGGTTATTTATTGTTTTAGGGTTTTGTTCCTCAAAAGAAAAAACATAAACCTTAAAGGATCACTTCGTTGTCCGTCTGTCTGTCTGTCTGTCTGTCGACCTTATTTTCTCAGGAACACGTGGAGATATCATTCCAAAAAACTTAAACTTTTTTGTATTTGGTTAATTTATCACTATGTCCAAGCATAGGAACGACAGTTTTACAGTGGCAAAGTTAAGTTTGTTACTGAATCATTTAATATTGCTCATAAGTTCGGTTTTCTAAAGTACAAAACCTTCGGTGCCAAAAAACTCGCATTTCCCGGGATGTTTTTTAATTACTTTATTTTCATTCTCAAGTCCACGCAGACGAAGTCGCGGGTAAAAGCTAGTGTCAAATAAACATCGTTGCAATAATAATTTAAGGTTAATAGCCATTTATTTGCGTAGGTTCATAGTTTTTGAATGTGCCTCGTGTATGATTACACCATATTGCAAGTAAGATTCAATGTCAATTATCATACTCTTTGTACTACAAAGTTTGTAGGCTTGCCCCTGTTTCACACTGTATTTGACACAGAATACATGAAATGAAGAAACACACACAATCTAAACAATATTGCTTAAGGTTGAATCTACCTAGTGTAAAGAATTTGTTCATCCTGAAACTGTAATCACGTGACACGTTATCTAACAAGCTTATTTATTATATTGCTAAGTAAATGAATAGTTTATTAGTAGAGCTACCTAATAATTGCATTTAAAAGTAGGAACATAAACTTACACAATGACACACGTAAATCATCCACGTAACTTTTAGTTGTGATATTTATCTCGGGTAGATCAGATAGAATAATAGAAGAAGTAGGCAATGACTTATACCTATCAATACAACCTTAAATCATACCTACATTGCTTACGGAGACTGTATGACCGCTCACTGCTATCACAAACATTCATAAGACGCAGCATGTTTACACGAATATCGATCGTCTATTTGTTGCCGTAAAATAAAACGCTTGCAGCAAAAGAAATGCGGCATAACAAAATCAAAATAAGGCAAAAATCACAGTTTAAATTGAACAAGTCGAGTGCAGTGCAAGCAACGACCTTTCTCTCACAAAAGCTATCGAGGTAAGCCCGACTTAACTGAATACGCTAGCTGCTTGTAAAATGCTGCAATGTATTTTTAGCCCTGCTTCTGCCGGATTTATTGAATTTTTGTCAGCTACTAAGCCGTTAACGTACATTGTTATACCCGCCTGATGTTAACAAAGTACTTGTGCAGTTGTTGGTTATTGAGTGGGGAGGGAGGCAAGGGGGGTAGTTGCTCCATGGATCTATGGTTACAAATTTAATACATACCCACGTTCTTCCATAAAAGTTATAGCCCTTCCTCGGGCCAGAATCTGAATTATTATAAAAATCCGGCTATTGTGGCTTAGCTAAATTAGCTTTTTGACTTTGAAATATAAAGCTAACTAAATATCGTATGTACCTAATTCGTCACGAAATTATGTTCCAATGAAAAAAATATTACATACGAGTAACCGCCCTCGCTTTGCTTCGGTTTTCTTATTTTTTTAGATCTTGGGTTACATTATTGGAGTTTTATTAAGGATCCCTAATTTTTGAAAATATTATATAGCGTATGTCACCCGGGGATAATGTAGCTTCCCAACAGTGAAAGAATTTTTCAAATCGGTTCAGTAGTTTCGGAGCCTATTCAATGCAAACAATCAAATCTTTCCACTTTATAATATTAGTAGGTATAGATAGTATAGATGAAATACCTACTGTAGAAGGTACCTTATCTCTATGTATAAATGAGAGTTAAATATTTTTTTATTCATCACCAATTTTTGCTTGCCTCTGGACTCGATTTAAGTCCTCGCAGAGAAAGTCGCAGCCAGAAGCTGGGTCAGAATAATTATCAAAATAATAATTGCCGTAATATTTCTCGCGTTGATGTCTGCACTTGTAATAAAGGTCTTCCCGCTGGCGAGCTATTATTAAGCTCTAATTAAAAATAAATACAGCATTAAAAATAAATAAAACAAGTGGTAGACCTTGTAGCCCTGATGTTAATGAACTTGCTTGCTGAGTGTCCGTTCCCGGGTTAAATTCCCGGCAAGAGACGTCTTCTAGCGGATAAATGTTGTTTCTTGAGTTTTTGTTTTATTTGTGCATCTATACAAACAATCAACAATATAGAATTTATATGTGCGGAAAAGAGTATTTGAATTTTGAGCGCTTGAAATATTTCTACACCTTAGCCAAAACGTACTATCTTAAAACATATTTTTACTGTATTCATGCTATTTTATATATTCATTATTGTATACAATTTTAAACGTGCAGGGTGCCCTGAGCATTTCAAATCGAGCAAAGGCAAGCCCTTCAATTTTATTTACTGGTCCACAGATGACTTTATTTATCTGCAACTGTTGAAGGCCCATAAAACACCCACACAGGATATTTCGAAATAATCACGATACATTCATAATGATAAAATAACATAACATACATTATGGCTGTAAATAAACTCGCATGTTAATATCGACAGCAGCAACATACTCGATAATCGATGATTTATTCTCCATGAAAATCGGTCAAGTTCGAACTGGACTTGTGATGAGAGTTCACCAGTCTTTTTATCACCGTCTCACCCAACTTCTCCCAACTGTTTATGACACTTGGAATAAGAACAGGTGTTGACCATCCGTAGCATTAAAGACATCATCGATACGTCTTTTGACTCTAGAAATACGGGCTCGTTTGCTACCTAGAAAGACCAACATCTATTTCAAGAAGTATTGTAGATCAACCAAATATTAAAAGTTAAAGAGTCGCAACTTTAGAAATACCGACAACTTAACGTTACGGAATCGTCAATTTGACGACTCCGGCATTTCTCGTGTTAAGAAGTAATTAGGGGACTGCATGGTTTATCCTTAAGCCAGGTTGGTGAAAAACCATACTAGCTTACCATGCGACTAAACCCTGGTAACTTTGGGATTGAGCTGGTTGAGACAGTGCCAAGCGACCGATGACACCTACTAAAGGATGCCTTATAGCCGAAACTAATAATCCTTGATCTTCCCTGCTTGTATAATTCTCTAGCAAGATCCTTGTAAGGAATGCTCGATTAGGTTCTTATAATAAACTGTTACTATTCTGCATGCAAATAGTAAGAGATGCCCTAGTAATCTTACAGAAGTTTTGTTTATTCATGAAACTTACGGAACGCTAACTATAGGAGATGCATATTATTTTTTCTTGGTCACATCTTGTTCAGAATACGACACAAATAAAAAACAGACTTTATAGGGCAAAATGACTAAAGAGAGCATGAGCCTTGCCCTTTTGAGTTCATTAACTGTATCGCAAAGGGCTCAAACTAGCCTCAATACTTCCTTCCATTATTCTCGTGTCTTTAACGACCGGACCCTTACAGGGACATTCTACTGGACAGGTAAACTATGTCGCTCTATCTTCGTCTTATGATGTGTCCAAGGAATTATAAGCCGGTCATGAGCCGCGTTAAGGAACTTCGTTCAAAAACATAACTTTAATTATTTTCTAAAGCTGAACTATTTTTTATAACTCCACATTCCTTTCAGAGTTATCATGGATATTTATAGCTTTTAAATGTGCGTTTTCGTGCCTACTTCTAGGCAGACTTATTAAAACCCGCCTTTTATCATTATCTCAGGTAGTATATTAAAGAATGTTAAATGTCAATTATAAAGTATGAAAATACCACACCTGTATCATTTGCTATATGGCAATCTGGTACACAGTTCTGCTAGAACAGGCTATAAAAACCTTGCAAAGGTCACCTAAGCAACGTTTATTTGGAGAGTTGCGTTTGCAACATCTTCATCGCAGAGCCTGCTTGACCGCAAGAATGCGGCTTTCAATCCGAAGGTTACATAAAAGCTTTGCTTATTTTATCATTGTTAATGCCTTAGTAGAGCCGCAACGACCGGGCCGAACACGCGTCTAAACTGCGCGCGCGCATCTATACTATTTCTAACGTGTTCATTTTCTAATCAGCCAGTATCTAATGAGGTTGACCTGAAGTGTTTTATTTTTTTAATTTAAAAAAAAATTCAATTCTGTTTGTGATTCTGTGCAGTAATTTAAAGCGTTGTCCTGGTTAATTTTTTATTTTTGTTTTTTTTTAATAATTTAGTAAACCTCAATTAATAACCTTTTACCTCTTCCGCGTGTCCTTGACATTATTGTGATAAGACTTGATTTAAACTAAGTGATGTCATGCCAGTTTATAACTCAAACATGTAACTCTGAATAAGTCCAAAATTAATCACGTCTCTGAATTTTGTTTGCGTTTACTTTTTGCGACACAATACTGAAAACTTTCAATCGATTGAGCATTTATTTTATGGTTAAATTATTTTTTTACAAAATGTTTAACTTTAGATTTTAGACGTACTTTTCCTCTAACTTTGGCTGTTTCTTCTCGCATGACAAAACTCGATTGATTTAAATTTAATTCATTACCATAAATATCGATCAGTATCGAATCAAAGTCAATTCACGATCTGTCACTCTGTCACCAATCTGAACGGGCAGAGCTCTTTCAAGGATATCAAGTAAACAAAAGCATGCAAAATTTCTGATTACATGCTATCCTAAAAATATAAATCAATATGGTTCAAGTAATTATTGTAATGTCTACTTATTTTTTATTTAATTTAATTTAAATTAGAACCACGTTGAAATTAAGGAATATTTGTGCAATGTATCTATTTGGAAATTTTTATTTTATACTCTTGTGACTAAATTTCTAAAATTATCTAAACATATTTTTTTTATCCGCTAGAAAAGTCTCTAATTCAAGATTTCAAGTAACATTTTTTGTACCAAATTCCAGACATGCGGTAATGTGCAATAAACACTTGTGGTACCCACTCTTGATCCAACCTGTAATCGTTCACTCCAAGCCCCAAAGAAAGTCAAAGCGGCGTGTGTACCGCATAATTATCTCTAGTGGAACCAGCGGACAGGTTATAAAGTTACATAACATCAAAGCCTGTTTGATGTACATTTAATTTCTAAAAGCCGGCTGTGCGCCACGGGAAATATCAATTTCCTTCTAAAATTGACACGGATGACAAGACGTCACGATGTCACTAACAATAAGTTTTAGGAGTTCGTATGCGAGGATAAAGCTGCAAACATATTATCGGACGCGACTGACCGGACGCGGCTGACAGCCGTGGCTGATAGTGTGCACAGTCTTTGAGACGTGGCTTCCGGAAGCGTTCCAACGCCTGTTCCACAGAGTACTATCACGCCTATTCCATAAAGAACTGTAGACGAAGAAACATGTCGAGTAGTGAAAGTGAGGGCGATTTTCTTGAATTAGCGGCGGCTGCTTTATGTTGTCTACCCAAAAAGAAAATAAAGAGAAGCGTTTGGGTCCATGACATAAATAAAGAAAGGATATTTTAGCTATTTCCTCTCAAACTTCTTGTTTTTTGAAGAATATTTGTTATCATTTAATTTATAATTATATGGTAATTCCCTGTTGCGAACATACTCAATAATTCGTTCGTCCATTTTTAATAGATACATACATTCTTCCTTCTGACACAGAGTACTAATGCCTTCTGACGCATGGACGCGTTCCGCACCCCGTGCATACTCTATGAAATACCGTCCGCGGACGTTTTCGGCTGACAAAAACATCCAGCGCGCCAGATAGCTCTCGGACGTCAGAACGCCTCAAGGTGACTCAAGGTCACGTCCGCGTCTTACCTCCGATAGTTTGCACAGCTCAGTGTACATTCATTATCTAGATACCATTACGTCACATCCTTCAGCCGCGTCCGGTCAGTCGCATCCGATAATATGTTTGCAGCTTAAGTGTGTGAAACAAGTGTGAAGTAAAATAAAGTCTAATTTAAACCATCACACTGAGATTCTATGTATCGACAGTAGCACCCCCATTACACAAGACATTACAATCACATACAATTTGAAAACATATTTTTTACTTAAATGTCTGCCGAATATCCCACTTACCCTTTCGGATATGCATCACTATTAAATAGGTTAAAAAGATATACCTTCTATATACTTTCAGAAACGAAGGTTTCGGATCGGAGATCGGAATGAAACGAAGGTTTATTCCGATCTAGACAAATCCCACTAAGGGCCTATTTATAGGATTTCTAAAGAGCTGAACTGTGAGCTGAACTAATTATCGTGTTTCTCGGAAAGTCTCCCGCCAAGACGGTTGTCTGGATACGCTTCAACAATGTCGTAAGAACACTTTGCTTACTAGTTTTCCTATAAGGCCACGTTCATGCTGAGACGTTTTACTCGTATGCACTTAAGCATGAAAATAAACGGGTCAAGTATGAATTAAACTACCTTGGTCTAGTATCCAGGAAATTTTCCTTTCTTCAATAATCTTGATAACACCATACGTAGTCTTTATTGATATTTTTATAATTTTTCGTTCAATAGACAGGAGAGTAGGTAATTTTTTGTAATTTTCAAAATCCTTATTTTAAACCACTAATTAATGGTGTTTATTTTATGTTGAGCATTTATTGACCTTTCACTTTCATTATTTATTCACATCTATGATGATGAAAATGAAACCAAATTATATAAATTAATATATTCCCGATATTTCCTCAAAAGTATTTCTTATAGCCTATTCTATTTCCATTACGTCTGTATGGGTATGAACTTAATCATTTAATTTTGGCCCTTAGTTTCCCTTACATTTAATTGAATTTACCATAATTTTTAATGATTATACCACACGTAAGGGAATAGAGTCGTCTTGAATAAAACTTAGGTAACCATACGCATACCTATGTAACTCCATGTGTGTGACCACATACCTATAGAATTAGGTAACCATCTATTTTAACGGTGAAATATGACAAAGAATTACCACGGCATGAACGCAGCTTAACCCTACGCGTACCAATGGTTACGCGCGGTAACACGAGACCAAACCAGTAACATATGTTAAAACGTGCAATATTAAGACATTGTTGCAGAATGTCTTTGTAGGGGACACACTAGACGTGGCTGTCAGTCTGAGGTCCTCCGTCCTCACTCCTCACAACCAATGACAAAATTGTGTGTTATAAATGTTTATCTTATGAGCTGCGACACTCATAATCATGACGTATTTGGAATGGCTCCAAGGGTCTGGTCTTGATATTCAGTTAAGACAGTCATTTTTGTGACAGAATTAAATTGTATCAGACAGAATTAGGACTTATGTGACAGCATTTGGGTCCGTATTAATAAACCGATCTTAATCTTAAGATTTTTGCCACCACGACCATAAAAAAATAAAAAGTTTTTACCAAATCGGTTGATAAAATTAATGACGGAGTTCTACTGTAACAAATAAAAAAATACAACCTATAATGTACAAAATGTTTTGAAGCTGGTGGCAAAATGCAGGACAAAGTCTACTGTAGTATTAATTATTGTAAACAAGGTTTTGCAATATGTTTCAACGGAAGTCGTCTGAATAACTAGTTTACAGCGGAACTAGTCAACTTCAAGTATTTGACTGGCGGGCATACAAAGTTATAGGTCATGTTTATTGTTACTCGTAATTACTTTTTAAAACCGACATTGGCAGCATTACAGGGTTATTAACAGATTGATATGTCACTTATTTAGTACTCGAAGTCTAGCGGTTTCACCTGCATTACATACGTACGTACCTAACGTATGTGTTCAAGTATTGAGATCTCGACAGTGTCGCAGAGAAATGTCGAAAACTGAGATTTGATTAAATCCCTAAGAGAAATTTATGGATTATTTGTTGATATTCGTGTATTCTTCTTCCATATGCAATATAGTCCAGTCATCTTAGGAATTCACTGCGGAATGAGAGATACCCAGCTGATTTTTTTGTATAAAGTTGTATTTTGGCATTCTAAAACTTGTCTCAAAACCTGCATATGGTAGGGTGACCGCGTCTATTAAAAATTTGAGGACAAAGGTCACAAAAATCGGTTTTTTGCAAATATCTCAATTCCTATGAGTTTTTCGCTATTTGTATCTTCATCAATATTGTAGAGAATTAAATTCCCTACAACTTTTGTATCAAAAAAAAAATTATAAGTTGAATCGTTTTCGAGATAGAGGGCGGAGAGCGCGCGGTTAGAGCACAATGTTAGGTCAACCGGTACAGTCCCGGTCAAAACACGCTATATTAAGTTTATTAATTATATCTATCTAACAGCCTTTTAAAGTCCACTGCTGGACATAGGCCTCCCCTAATTAGCGCCACTCGACCGATTCTGGGCCCTCTGAGTCCACATCGTTCGAAGGACAGATAACCAATGGGGTTGCAAAGTCCTCGAATGGCGGCCACGCATCGGGAAAAGGAGCACTGGTCGCTTCCCGACCAGGTGGACTGATGACCTAAAGAAGACAGCGGGAAGCCGCTGGATTCAGAGGGCCCAGGACCGGTCGGAGTGGTTCCAATTAGGGAGGCCTATGTCCAGCAGTGGACTTTAAAAGGCTGTTAGATAGATATAATTAATAAACTTAATATAGCATGTTTTCACCGGGACTGTACCGGTTGACTTTACATTGTGCTCTAACCGCGCGCTCTCCGCCCTCTATCTCGAAAATGATTCAACGCGTAAAATTTTTTTGAAACAAAAGTTGCAGGGAATTTAATTCTCTACAATATTGATGAACATACAAATAGCGAAAAACTCATAGGAAATGAGATATTTGCAAAAAACCGATTTTTGTGACCTTTGTCCTCAAATTTTTAATAGACGCGGTCACCCTACCATATGCAGGTTTTGAGACAAGTTTTAGAATGTCAAAATACAACTTTATACAAAAAAATCAGCTGGGTATCTCTCATTCCGCAATTCTTACCTAATTTTGACTAAAATGACTGGGCTAATATACCTACCTAGGTAGGTACAGAGAAGTATACCTAAATACAGTAGGTACGTCAGATTTTTCGTTTATAATTATGACTTCAACATGTAAATGGAAGCATTACACACTGGAGCCTGTAATTAATTAATCAATTATTGACAAAGCTTTAAAAATGTGTAAATGGTATTAAAATGTTATAAAATCCTGATCTTGGTTGTCGTCACCTGTCACTACAATTTCCTCCCCATCGATGAGAAAACTTTACAGCAATGCCTTAAAAATCTTATAGGTTCTTAATAATGCTTATAAAAAATATTGTAAACTCCTTGTAGGTTTTGAATTTTTGATTTATTTCATAAAAGACATCTGAGAGATCGAAAATCATGGTAAAGTTCATCATCATCATCATCAAAGATCATCAGGTGTCATCTCAAAGATCGTTATATTATTATGTGGAGGATTGTTTAGCTGCTAAGTTACTTTCATTGTGGTCATTACAGTCCATACAACCCTTATTAATATTTAGGTGAGCTGATTAGAACGAATTTCTTTGTAACAAAAACGATTCAATTATTTTTAAGTATTCATTGCAAACAAAAAAAGGCAAATAATATTCGTAATGCGTAAGAGACAACTTTTTTCACAACAACAGACCCAAAGATCATCCTTTTAATTGAGCTTCTTGAATACTTCTGATTCTGAAGTCGTGCGATACGGATGAATCATTAATCAGATCGGATGTATTCAATCGAAACCAGCTGTTCTGACCTTAAAGAAACTTTATTTTATCTGCGTCTGTCTTCTATCTCGCTTGATGATCCTTCAGCTATAATGAAATTTATATCCCTGTCTTTGTCGGTCAGGAGGACAGATTGCTTTCAAGGATAGCGAGTTCAGTGGGGTTTAATGGAAGAGGCAAATCGGTTCGCAGCTCATTATGCTATCGGACGATCCGGTAGCGGTAATGTGGCTTCTGAAACCGGTTCAATGCAGTTTGCATACTGGTATGTCATGATTCGTTGAAGAATTTTGAGGTTTTGCAATGAAGTAGAGGGATACTAAAATATGAAGATCATTCGATTTTCAAACATTGTATCGTATTCTCATGATTTTAAAATATTTTTAACCCCCCATGAAAAAAGAGAGGTGCTAAGTTTATCGTGTCTGCGTATCTGTGGATCTGTATGTCTTCCTGTGGCTCATCGTATGTATCGTCTGTATGTCATCGTAGCTCCCAAACTGGTGAACCTATTTTGATCTTCTTTTTTTGTATTAAAGGTGACTTACTCGAGAGTGTCCTTAGCTATGTTAGTGTGAATAAAACTGTCGGGGGATTTTTTAAATTTTAATTTAATATTATTAAGACTAAAGTTATTGTGAAAGATTAGAGATTTATTGTAATTTATTTAAGTATTTATTGGTGGACTGATTCATATTCCTGCACATGGCTCCAGTGTAAATTGGTAAAACTAGTAAAAGCTAGATATTAACTTCACTACAACCGAGAAACAAAAACATCTACCTATTGCCTGGTCCTCTCCTTATCTCTGTAGTCTTCTTGATATAATCTTTAAAGAAAAAAAAAACAGCAAAGCAAATTAAAAGAGTAAGTGAGATATAAATCTTTTTCACGTACTTCTTACATATTCATTGCTTTACAAGATAAGGTATTGCTGTGAACATAATTAGCATATTTTCACGACAGTATCGCTCAAAAGTGCACCGGTTTGCCCAAAAGAGATTGCAATGTGTCACCCTGCCCTTGTAAGTTTAACGATTCGTAATTAAATAAATTAAAAACCGGACTAAATACTGTCATTTAAAATTTCCGATTTGTAAGTGAAACATTTTTTTTCTTTTTTTCATAAAATATACTTGAATTCGATTTAATATCAAATTCATTACGTGGTTGATATTGATTTAAAAATACTTTTTGAAGAGCCGGTATGGAACTTGGTTTATTATTGTTCATTTAGGGCAATTACTTTGCTAAGTACAATATAAATTAATATTGATAATATACACATTTACTCTTGTATATAGCATAAGTATTAATATCGCTTAATACGATTAATACTTATATAAAAAAAACAAATGCAGGCATTACTTGGAAGTAATATCATTGCTGTGCATATAATCCATACCCTTGTATAGAGAATTCTAAGGTATTTTTTCTCATGATCTAATGAAAAATCTTCGCTAAAACAAGTAACGTATTAATTAGTAACAGATATGAATTTTATATGGGCTTTAAAAAATAGGGCTGTTATGATTTATATCCGAACCGTCTCGAAGTTCAAACCACTGTGCTTTATTAATTTACATATATTACTGTTTTTTATTATATGACCAAAAAAGAAGTTTGTATTAAATTGTTAATTAGTGAAAGATTAAATAACTATAAAACAAAAACAGTCGCTTACATAAAAGGGCAAATCATGTAAGTCATGCGGAAATTATCGTTGGTAAATAAAAGAACGACGGAAATAAAATGAATTTTTGTTGTTAAGATTTTTATTTATTACACGTCACAATATAGATAGGTTATTAAGTATTTGTTGTAATTGAAGACTGAACAAAACGCATTTAATTACTCGTATCTCCCGAATTAAAAACTACTATTATCATTAATGATTAAATGTGGGAATTATTAATTTTCCGTCGATCCATCCATCAGCCCTTGGAGGTCCACTGCTGGACATACGCCTCGCCTATTAATTTTGATATTGATTAAATGAATGCTATATAAACATAAATGCTACTATAAAATGATGGTAAAAGGGTATTTAGATTATGAATTGCAGCAAATGATAGTTACTAAAATAATTTAACAACCTTAACCTGGTGCCAGAATTGGAAGCACAACTGGGGTTATCAAAGATCTAGCTAATAATACAATACAAATAATAGATATATAATTTGTATAACAATGACCATTGCTTAATGTAAGTAGTAAACTTTGAAACAAAATTGCTTTACTAGTATTGTATTGTAGACTACTCACCTATATTTTGTTTAGAACTTGAATATCAGAGGTAGTGTTTATTACTTGTCCTAAGTATATTCTTACGAAATTTTAATTTTTTAGTATATAACCCACGATTTTTGTATTTGTTATAAAATAAGGTGACGCTTTGTAAATTTTTAGTCATCATAATTTCTCTTCTCTGCCACATCTGTGGCTGAACTCATTAAGAATGACAGCCTACCCCGAACGAGGCACGGACGAGGCACCGAGGCACGGCACTAACATTTTGTATAACGCGGACATCGAGTGATTATGCTACACCGTGCGAAATCCGCATCCAAGCCTCGTAAAATGTTAGTGAAGTGAAGTTGCTCGAGCCCAGCCCGGCTCGTGCCCGGCACGGTGTAGCATAATTTCATCCCTTGTATGATAAATATGTTGTTGGCTTCTACTACAAATTAAAGGATTTTATTCTGATGGCCACATTTGCGGTCTGACAGCCGTTAACATTAAACTCTACGCAGATGTAGCAGTGGCATAAAAGTTATTTTTACACTACTACCACAAAAGAAATAATAATACATATAATAGTACCTACTACTACACAAAACTAAGTATAAGAAATATTCAGGTTCATTCATATTTTACTAAAATTTTACATAAATTACCTATACAATAGGTATTAAAATTTATATTTTGAATGGAATTGGTTACTAATTTTATAATTACGAAATAATTTAGAAGTCACATCATCTACCTAAGTATTCAAATTTGCTTAATGATTTTGTTAGAAACTAGTTAATAATTAAATTTTATTATTTACACCTTGACATTTAATATAAGGTACATCTGCATTAAAACTTTTAATTTTGCGTAAAATATAAAACGACTTATCGAATATATTGATATTTTATACAAATACTGCACTTTTGGACGAATCCTGTTATTTTATTAGCAGTCGTTTTATATTTCTAATAGCTTAAATATTCGTAACGGACCAGCCGCCTATATAATTATACATATAACATATACCTGACCATATTCATGATCAATAATTTTGCTTCGTCAAATTAAACATAACATTAACAACACTAGAGGTCGGAACGCTACAGTAATTATTTAATTACGACATATGTAGGTATATAAACCCTACATTTAATAGCACCTCGAATAACCGCTGTTACAAACGTGGCAGATGCGATAGTTTTACGAACATTTAAAGGTCTATATAATTACGTGTCATACATTATGAACAAACGAACAGAGTGCCATGAGAGCGATATGATATTTAAACATATATTTCAATATGTTCTCATCGTATTACTATGTGCTCGATGATCTGTATAACATCGTATTGTATCGAAATCATAATGTAACGAAGAATGAAATATTTTACGCCACGTTAAATCTTATCACGGGAAAGCTAGCTGAATTGTGATGTGATTTCCTAGAACAAATTTATCCTTACCGGTGAGATCGCTTTTCCGCTTCACCAAATCGTTTCCCATATTGAAGTAGGACGGATGTTATTACCGGCTTCTTCAGAAAGGCTGCCTTTTTGAAAAATTCTTCTGATAACGATAAGTGTACGGATCGTCCTTAATAGAAACACAATTTTAATTCTACAATGAAGCAAACAGCTTTGCTTGAAACTATCTTATACCTATTTGTTGAGAACTACCTATCTGTAGAGGCATATAGACCTAAATAGTCTACATCTAAATAATCATGATTGTCTTTTGTTATGCGCAAAACCGAACCTATATAGAAGTGAGAATGAAGGGTTGTTATAATCTGACTAAAGTCAATTTACACCTAACCTAACTATACATTTACATCTACGAAGATTGTTTTGAACTGTAGCTAAAAGTTGCAATACTATCGAAACTACTTAGTTAACTAGAAGAAGGACAGTTTCACGTTTATTTATAGAAAATCTCGTTCAAAATCTTGATTCAAGTCCCATTAATTTAACTTAGTGCCATTACTTACAGCAAGTTTTACTAACGAAGTTTTAATGGATACAGGTTTCGTAATTTGGAAAAAGACCAAATTATACCGAGTTTATTCACTAATGTGAATTTAATAAGTACAAATTAAAATTAATTCCTCAGAGTTATGACAACAGCTAAGGTCTTATTATCATTCTGATTGTCTAAACTAGTATAAATTTAAAAATTAAAAAAAAATCAGCCTGCTATCAAAAAAAGGTATCATGATATACTTTTTTGAAATCCTTATGGTGAACTCTTCAATTTAATACCCGTATTATTCTATTTATACCCGCATTATTCCATTTATTTTTGTTTTTTGATACTTCAAACAATGGTATCTCACAGCCACCAATTTTTTTTAATTTCACTTTTCTAAGAACACTTGGTCTGTCAAGACGCATTTACCGATATCTTAATTATATAAATTGGTACAGTAGTTTGGAAGATATGATGTAATAAAAAATATTACACACATACATACATCTTTAAAAAAAAATTAAAAAAAAAAATACAAGATACGCGCGAAAAATATAAGTCCGAATGTATTGAATAATATAGAATGAAAGTTTCGTATCGAATACAAAGTCTAATCGAATAATATCGAAAACAAGGTAACATTTTATTTTCTATGTCATCACCAAAAACACAGTCTGTCCTCCATGAATATGGTGCATTTAAAAAAACTTAGAATTAATTAAAAAATAGGTACATACCTACACAGCAAAACTTTTGTTTTATAAATTTAAAACGTGTTTTATAGTAACTCTATTTTGAGACGATAGAGGCTTAAAATATTTTTATAATAACTACGTTGCTCGGTAGAGACCGAATGTAGAGACGTGTGGCACTTGTAGAACGTACCCTTAATGTCTTGGTTCGACCGCAAGCAGAAATAGGTAAACGAAATGGTGCGAACAATAATTTCATAAGAACCCAATGACTAATATTAATACTTGCTTCATAATACTTAATTTGTAAATAATAAAATTAATTGTAAATCATTTATGATAAAAAAATAAATTATAATTTAATTATCATTTTTATTACAGCACATCCACTTTTACATCACGAAGTTGTAATTAATTACCTACTAACCAGTAACTACTTGGGTTGCACTATGGAAATATCAAAAAATAGGCTTTAAATAGGTATAGATAGGTTATTATTAGAAGAGTGTATAATATGGCACCGTACGTGTTTTCTATAGTTGTAGAAAAATACGATTAACATGAATGAAATTATGATTAGGAAATGAAAGATCTCTTCCAGTCTCGTTACGAGGGAACTTAAAAATACTCTATCAAATTCGTTTTTCTTACTCCGTAACGCAGTTTTCAATCGCTCATAATGTGTTACGAAATTTCGTGTTAAATAGATTCCATTAATCGCCGTACCGCTTACGATCAAACGCCAGCCTACAAGCTGCAGGCAGTATTTTTATACCCAGTCTCATTAAACTTCCGTCACCTCATTAGGGATGCCGAGCTGACGTCAAATCAAGTAACTTAAACCGTGACCCAGTCCTTGCGTTAAGGAGCAAAAAGTTCGTACGTTAACCGGTAACTTCGTATGATATCGGGTCAGTGAAACAGTGCAAAATGTTCCAACGACAAATACTCTGCATCCTGGTACTATTGATGAGCTGGATCGCTGACACAAAAACCGCAGTGAACTACCAGTCATCGGTGAGCGGATTTGGAAGCAAGCCAGGTAAATATTGACTCATGTTACAAAATACGACTCATAGTGGCTTGCCGCTTGGGTCAATCGGAAGTGTTTCACCGACTTATGCAAGTTTGGGCGTGGTGAGAAATTGGAGAATTCTTTACTGGCCTGTAGCACACACACACACACACACACACAGACACTCACACGAGACAACATTAGTTAATGATTTGTAATATCACTTAACACTGTAATAATCTCTAAGTTAATAACATTGTGTGTAACGAATGCTGTTCACGCCTGTAATTGGCATGCACACATGCCATTATGCTTACTTGTACAAAACTTATATTAAGAACTGTGTGTAATGCTGTTGGTGTGTAAATAAATAAAATAAATAAATAAATGATGATATGAACAAATAAATGAATTATATAAAAATGGGATGTCATATATAACAAAAAACTAACAATTTCAGCTCCAAGTTATTGGTTTAGCTAAAACAACTCCCTGATTTTTTGTATACAACGCTACGATTAACAAAACTTAAATCTACGACTACAACTAAATGATTTTGGTAAAAACATAATATCACGGAACAGCCCTATAAGGAGTGAATTTCGTGACACGTTACCCGTGAACTGTAGTTGTCAAACCGCACGGATCACCCAGTCGTGCGTGATCCATAAGATCCATTGGAGCAAGGTTAAGGATTCGCGGTACACTTCACGCCCTTGATACACTTAACATAACATACGAATACAGTCGGCAAGTCTACACCCGCTGGTAATGACCCTCGTATAACGTTACATTTAGTCGATAATGCGGCTGATTCATTGTATGAATGAATGATTAGTCAACGTTAAGTGCTGGATTAGTTTTGTAATAACTGTATGCTAATTTACTGGTTGTTGTTGTCGTAAAAACGGGCTATTAGGTTTACTATAGCGGAAAGACGTTAGTTTCATGGTTATAGTGGGTAATAAAATGATTTGTAACTAGCATCGGGAAACTTATGCTTAGCATTCGAACTTAAAAAATGTTTTGACGGGATTTTAAAAATTTCGATACAATTTTTATTTTTGAACCGATAACAAGCTTACTTAAGTACATCAGTGAAAACCGTAAACAAATCAGTATATTAAATCTATCAATTTCTAAAATTAGTGAGGACACAGACAAACAGAAAGAAGCCAAAAATCACAGTCTTCAATAGAAATGAAATGGGTAGTGACATTATCTGATGTTACGAATTACGACGATCACTACACACGACCATCACTATATTCAGGTCTTTTACTTATTTTTTTAAGGCTTTAGTATAAATAATTAATATTAAAAAACTACTTAAAAAATGATCTTTAGCTGCTTTTTTAGCTGTGTGTATGTGTTTTTGGCTGCTGAGGAGTTCCATCCTCTGGAGACAACCCTGAGCATAGTATCAGGTCACCGATATCATAAAAATTCATTGTCATCGGAACCAAACCAACTTGTCAAATCTCAACTCTGCATGTTGAGAGGAAGTAATTCTAAATTTCAACTTGCAAAATCTGACTCATAAATATAGTTCATGCTAACAAACCAACAAAACAAGTTAATTAAAGCTAATACTATACAATTCGCAACATTCACAGCAACAGCCAAAACAATGCCAACAAAATAAACAACAAACACTTGTTATTTTAGCCGAAAAACCCCGGTATCATTAATGTGTCGACTCGTAAAACTTAACCTTTCTGGTTAATATCTTGTTTCATTTCATCAAAGATCAACTTAACTAGCAATCATAAAATGTGAGAAACAAGAAGGTGCAACTTCTAGCGAGCAATAAAGATCCATATCACCGCAACATAGTCATTATTTGCTAAGCTACTGTGTAAAAGAATAGGTCATCATTTTATTACTTATCATTACAATGCGTGCTGTCAAAATGTTATTCTGTATTCGTTTTCAACAGTAGTATGCTATAACTTAATAATGTTTCATACTAGTTATACGGCATACCTCATAAACTTATTAAGTACCTAGTATAGTTTATGCACATGCATATTACTAGTAGTTAGTACATTACTAATCCCATTAGTATCTATAGTAAACTAGCGCTCCACAAGCGGCTTTCCTCGTACATCCCAGAACATAAAGTACGAAACTATATGCTAAATTCCATCAAAATCCGTTCATTAGTTATTGCGTAAAGGATAATCTGAATTTTACTAAGAAAAAAATAATCGACTTCAAAATAACTCAAAAACTACTCGTCAGATCTAGCTCAAATTTAAGTGAGACCACATGACACGCACCAGCTTTCGATTAAAAATAATCATCAAAATCGGTTCACCCAGTCGAAAGTTCTGAAGTAACAAACGTAAAAAATAGAGTCAATTGAATACCTCTTCCTTATTTGAAGTCGGTTAAAAAGCATCTACCTATCTTGACAAACTTTCTCGTTTATTATATTAGTGAGTTGTAAAACTTAAAAGCTTCACTACTCTGTGGGAGACAAAAAATGTTTTTGCACCCTGACCTCTGGATTGTACTTCAGGATAAACTCTAGGTCACATTGTTTTATCTTTACGTGCGCTTTTACGTCTTTTCCGATACTTTTCAATGCCCAATGGTGTCAATAAAATCTTTTGTTTTGTACATTTGTCAGTAAGTAAATACGCTATTCCGTTTTCATATTTTGAACTTGAAATACGTCAATTTGTTATTTCTTCCTGAGGTAAACTACTATTTCCAGTAACATTCTCACTGCTTATTTGTTTTTTGATTTGTTTTTTTATTCAGTGAGTATTGTTTTATTTTGCATTCGATTGTGAATCACGTACGTAAGCTGTTGCATGATGTTTCAGACACTCAAGCATGAAATAATTTAAATATTATTGTTTTACTTTACTAGTCAGTTATGCTTCAATTAAGTTAGCCTTTTATAACACATTTTTTTAAAACAAAGATGATAATCGGATGCAAAATCCAGGACGCATTTTACTAAGATAGATTGCTACTAACAATGGAGGCTACACATTCAATTAAAAATACATAGATTATTTTTATAACCGTGCTTTAATAGAAAACAATTTAAACACGTGTTTCGTGCGACCTATGAATAAAATATTTGTAATTATCAGTCATTCATTCCACATTCCATAATATTGTCTGGTTACTTAGCAATTTAGATAAACAGTAATTAAGTTATGCAACACAATGGAATTTAGAATAGCTTAAAAGCAGCCATACACATAATTATAGTGACTAGTGACCCTCCCTGTGAGGAGTCCCGGGTTGCAGTCCGGGTAGACGGTTATGTGTTGGTAAATTTTTGTTCCTAAGTCGTGAGTGATGTGTCTTATTTTTGTTGTAAATGGCACCCCTGAGGCCTGACGACCCCAACACAGGGAATCCTAGGATAAGTTCTATATGGAGACTTTTTTTACCATTTGCCACCAGTGGTGGCGGAGACGGTGGGGGCAACTGGGAATAACCCTCTGTAAGGTGCACTATGTCTTCGACTTTGCTCAGACTACAGTAAGAGTCAAAAGTACTAGATGACTGACACTTTGTTATACGAAAAAAATCAAAAGTCATATGAAACGGTTAGCGTTAAAGTTGGTTTAGGAACATTATTTTTGTTCGGATAATTTTAAGTCTGAGCAAAGTAGGTACCAAAGTAAAAGTCTTAAGTAGGGTCTTAATGTATGTATAGGTAATACTCGTACATACATGCCACCCACATAATACACATATTATATCCACCCACACATTGCCTGACCATGCTTATTGAATCATGACCTTTATAGAGTAAATGACGATTGAGCAAATGTTTAGCAAACTTATCATGTGAGCAGCCATCACGATGCGTGACTGATTACTGCTATTTCTACGCTTGTCAAACTACTCCGTATTGTGTAACAGCAATTGTAAATCCGATCCCGCGATTAAAAACACATTTACACTCAGTTTAAGGTGGTTACACCCAAATTAATGATGTTTCTGCAATAGGGTACTGAAATTGTTTTCAAGATTTCTACTTAAAAAAATTTGTTAAAGTTTTAAGTGACATACATGTATTACTATGTATTTATTTACAAAATATTTTTTATCATTATGAAGTATGCAGATCATTTAAAAAATTATAAGATTTTAGGTAATGGTATATAATGTGTGGTAATGGTACGTGTATGTTAGTAGGTTAGTATTGCATTTGACAGAACATGAGTTTCTTTAACAGTTATGTCAGATCATTTAAAATACTATTTATAACGTAAGTTCCTATTAAGTTTTATTATTTTCGGTCTTACAACTACGAACTGTTGCAACTCCGACGGTAAAACTACTAATATCGTAATTTTATGCTGGTTAGCATTTACAAGATTTACCATTTCCTCTTGCGTAACAATTAAGCTCAGTGCATACGTAACGGGATTTTTCGTCGCCGACGGGCGACGATGTTTTTCTCGTCCCGTATGGGCCACGTTCCGTACGGAATTCCGCTGCGTATGCACTATCGTATACATTTTCTATGAAACGATATTTCCAAAACGTCACGTCCCCTCCCATACGGGAAAAAACCCGTTACGTATGTATTGGGCTTTAGTGTATCTATTTAAATCTAAATCCTTACATAGTCTGTTATAATAAACTGCTTGTCTTGCTATGCACAAAGATCGCCAGAACTACTTTATACTGTTTTGGCCAATAGATAAATGCCCAATTTTTAAATTTAAAATGATTGACGAGAGTGTTTTAATTATTAATTTACGAACCTTATAGGTATATGTCATCTGGTCTACGTTAATTTGTTAATAAGTCGCTCAAATAGACAATTTCCTATGAGACGAGACAAGACGTCACACACAAAACACTGTCCATTCAAATGTCTCCAGTTACAAAATGCTTCTTTCACAATCACTTACTACAATAAAAGCCTACTCGTGAAACCAGTAACACATGAAAAGTCAGCCCCGGACGCTAATAATTTACAAAGTGCTTCCAACTTACATTGAATACAACACTTCAAACAAAGACAAATCTTACAATATATTTCATTGTTCAGAATCTCAGCATTGTAGTGTTGACTAAAGTTGTATAACCGAACATCCGTTGTTGTACAGAAACTATTTTCTTGTATAAACTTTTTCTTGACTTTGTCTATTTCACTCGAAACTCGGTAGTTTCTTGCTGCTTCTTCTCCCGGGCCCTCTCACAGTAGGGCCTTGTTGAAGCATTGGCGTAACTTGCATGACTTTCAAAAAGTGTTTCAAAAGTGTTTCAAAAACCAAACCAATTTTGAATAAAAATTTTTGATTTGATTTGATTTGATTTGATTTGATTCACAAGCTTCGTATTAAAGCTTTCACACATAAAATCGTTTCTAACGTTGGCTCTTTATGAAGCTGGTTAACTAAACGTTAATTACACCTTCACTGAATATATTGTTTACTATGACCTTACACTAAATTAATAGCCTTGAATGTTACCCTTTTTGAGCTTCAATAAAATATGAAGCTGATAGATAAATTTATTATCACAAAACACGTAAACTATTGAGATAACCAAATCATAACTACAACAATCGTACTGCAACTTACACGAAAAAATGCCGTTAAGTGTGTAATAACAATAAAACATTAAGTCAAAAAAATAATTAATTAATTCCTAACATTTTGAATTTAATTTAACTGAAACTTGGCAACATGGCAACATTTTATTTACGCACACATACTCACTTTCAAAATTGGTTTCATACTTCACACACCTATGAAAACTGCATAGTTACACGAATTCGATTATCTTCGTCAGAGAAGGAGACCGCATTATGAACCATTGTCCATCGGCACTGCATTCTGGAACAAGCAATTTAAAATGATTTATTATCTATTGCTTCGATAAAGGAACTATCGCCACAGAACCTGCTTTCTTGTCTAACTTTCCAATATGTTTCTAAAACATAGTTCTAAAAGGCTTATAAATGTTGACTACGTGTATGAAACTGATATAATTGACTATGAATTCTCTCACTCTGAAATTAAGGCATGAATAAAACCCGACTACGTTAAAATTGCACCCTTATAAGTACCATAAGTTTAATGATATTTGTTAATTAAACCCACCAGTTTTACGGGTTTGTACCTATATTATCTAGCATTGCTGGAACCTCAAAACCCTAATTTATTATTTCATACCTTTACTCAATGATATTATAAAAATAGAGCTAATTTTCTAATTGTAAGTACTAAGTTTATGCATTTTTTCTTATTACCTACTATTTTTTTCTTTTTCCTTATCACTTCCTTAATTTCTTTACTAAGCTATTTATATATATTAAGACGGATGATGTAATTGTATGTGAATATTATAATTCTTATCTACTAATTATTATGCTAAACTATTCAATAAGGAAACTAGTCTATACCTATGTCTGAAAGCGAGATACCACTTAGGTACATCTTTTTACTGCGGCTCATATACACCTAAACAGCTATGTATAACCAACTTGTAATATAAATATATACCTATCCTAATTCTGTTACTGTAGTTTGTCAGACAATCACCATATTAAATATCACGAAATATTATTTGTTTTGAAATTAATCAGAAATAAAATAAATAATTTAATAAATATTTATAATACGAGGAGTAGAATAAATATAATAATTTAGAATACAAAAAGATTGTGAAAATAATGTATTTAGGCGCATGATTTATGTACTTACATAGTTAAGTGCATGCGATAGGGATTTTAACTCTATATTTTACACAAATAATACTTTACACATTCCCCTCAACTTTATCTGTTCTGGAAATAGCTAGGTACTCACATTGGAAATTAGTTATAGTACCTGCATAAAGTAAGGATAATTAAAATCATTTTATTGTCTTTGAGAAATCGTAACACTTTCCCGAAGCTACATTACAGTGTTTTATTACAAAATAACTTAGTTGTTTCACTTACGTAAACTTAATTTGCATCAAACCTAATGTAATTGGATCACGTACTTCCACGTAGTTTTACGAAAATTGCACAAATCATATGGTAAGGGATTTGACGCCATAAGTTGTCCGTGACATGAATCATCGTTATGGTCTTTAGAATATTTAAAATATGACATCAATCTAGATTAGCCGAAAAGGACAAAACGTCTTATTCCGAAATAGTAAATGTGGGTTACATTTCGTATGCAAAACGAATAGTCAGTCAAGGGCGATTCGAGTCATCAAAATAAAATGCATGCATTTGCATTTTAATAGGTCAGGTTCAGTTTAGCAAAACGACATTTGGATTATTCACATTATTAAGTTTATAAAAAGGTCACTATTTTATTCTGACTGGTATAGTTCGTTTCAAAATAGGAACTTTCATAATCCTGTCGAGGTAAAAAATTATGCGCGACGTCGCAACGACGCGCGACGGATTTTTATGCTTTTAATCTTCTGTGCTTATTATACATTTGGCTGGCGATCATCACTTACCAACAGGTGACCCGCCTTCTTGTTTGACTGCAGAAACATAATAAAAAGCGGCCAAGTGCGAGTCGGACTCGCCCATGAAGGGTTCCGTAGCAGCAAGTAACATAATATAAAAGTTCTTGAAGTTCGTTTTAACTATGATCGAGGTAAATTGCGGTTTACGATTTATGACGTATTAAAAAAAACTACTTACTAGATCTCGTTCAAACCAATTTTCGGTGGAAGTTTGCATGGTAATGTACATCATATATTTTTTTTAGTTTTATCATTCTCTTATTTTAGAAGTTACAGGGGGGGGGGGACACATTTTACCACTTTGGAAGTGTCTCTCGCGCAAACTATTCAGTTTAGAAAAAAATGATATTAGAAACCTCAATATCATTTTTGAAGACCTATTCATAGATAGAACCTACCCCACACGTATGGGTTTGATGAAAAAAAATTTTTTGAGTTTCAGTTCTAAGTATGGGGAACCCCCAAAATTTATTGTTTTTTTTTTCTATTTTTGTGTGAAAATCTTAATGCGGTTCACAGAATACATCTACTTACCAAGTTTCAACAGCATAGTTCCTATAGTTTCGGAAAAAAGTGGCTGTGACATACAGACGGACGGACAGACAGACAGACAGACAAACAGACAGACATGACGAATCTATAAGGGTTCCGTTTTTTGCCATTTGGCTACGGAACGCTAAAAAATAGCTAATCGCAGAAACTAAAAATATTTTAAATGCCGACTTTTCCAATTCCATATTTCGCTAACGAGTTATAGTTTACACGAGCGAATAATTCGATATTTATTATTTATCCACTAGGTTCTCTATTTACTGCGTGTGAAATTAAAATGATATGTGATATTTAAAATAAGTGATATTTTTAAGTTCAACCGATTTAATAAAATTCGAATAAGAGATAAGTTGAATCTAATGTTTTATTTTAATGTCACCCTAATAATAACACCCACACATTCTAAACCAGTATAATAGAATTATTTTTAATCGAATAATTAATTAAAGTTGTCATATTAATGCAGCAATTAGATCATGTTTAATTGAATATTATACAGGTGCAACAAGTTAGGTAGATACTTGTTGCACCTATGCTACGTTGTACTTATGCAAAATAATTTGATATTCATGAGTGATATGACAGAGCATTTTCTATAATGAATAAAACTAAATAAATCTGTGGTTTTCAAACATACCAGTTTTTATTTACATAACGTTACTCACCACTACAGAAAATGTATGTCAACATTACGGTAGATAATGCTAAAAAGTGTAAAAAATAATAATCGATTCTCTTTACCGTCTTTTGCAGTGTTTTTAGCGCAAGTTTTTGTTTTCTATTATGCTCATAATTTTTATTTATTTCCAGAATGTTCGAGTTGCGTGAGCGAGGATGAATTAGGAGTTACGCGATGGACCATGCCTCTTCTAAAGACGGGGGAGAAGCGATATTATCTAGGAATATTTTTCAAGGTAAATAAAACATTATTTTGAATATATACAATTTACACATACCTACTCTTGCAATCCGATAACTGTAGCTACAAAGGAATCTCTATATATTCTGATCTGGTTTTAATTTCAGTACCTAATAAGAGTAATTAGATAGGTACCTATATCATAAAAATATTATTGCGAAAATTTTCCCTGGCACACACACACACACACCTTAGCATGATTCCCTGTTTCAGGATCATATACATACACGAAAGAGACAAACACCCATAATTCGAAAACTAACATTTATGTACCTATCTTGAAAGAACATTAAATCCTTCGTTCCTTCAAACCATCGTTAGCAGTCAGTTATCATGTTAAATTCACCAGTTTCATTCATAATGTAAGTAGGTAGGTGTTGGTAGGTATCCTACAAACTATGTAGTATATTTGATTCTGGTTCAACATTTCTTCACAAGCTACGGATGTGTTATTTCCGGCATACCTTTTTTCAATTTTCATAACAAAAACAATCGCTATCCAAGGACATTCGTATGCGTGTCTCCTAGTAGGTAGGTACGTAAAAAAGCGCCATGTTGTTGTAGGTGCGTGCCGTATTTTTTCAGTAGCAGAAATCATAAATGTTTCATGATACCTACAGCTGAAATAGAGACAAATTCTACTTTTCCTTTTGAGTTGTGAAAATAAATATTTTTCATTATCTTACCTAATGATAATGACGTATTTACGTACTTAAATGATAGATTACCTGCTATTATTACCATTGAAAGTTTTAACCAATTACGGCTTAACAGTAAAAAATTTAATCAAGTAATTTAATAAATGTATGATATGAGTATTATAAGATTATTTAATGTTTTAATAAATTAATTCTTAATTATTCCGTAATCTGAATATCGTCATACTTTCTAGTTTTTAGCTATATTTTATTTTTAAATGATAATAAGGTAATAAGTTACCCACAGAACAATCCCTATACTAATTTTTTTGTCTTATTTTAAAGAGTCATCGGTTTAGTAAAGAATTATTCAACATTAAATTTGTACCGATTTTCTTTTGCTTTTTATTCTACTTACTGAAAATTGTATAATGTCTTGTCTTTGAATTAAAAATAAAAACCCTGTTGCATAAATACACTAAACTTACGCTTATTAAAATCTTCAAAGTGAAAGTAAAATCTTTAGTACAAACCTATAAAAACAGATGTACCTACATACTTTTTACATAGCTGCGAATGTGCATTAAAAAGTTGGCACAAAAAGTACCGGTTTCTTATTTCACTTATTATAAAATATTTCGATGTAACCGAAAGTAGCACAACCTTTGTTTTGAGCATTTTAAAGTAAGCGACAACCGTGTTTATATTGAAATAGGATGTTATAAAATTGGAGGTTGAAGGCTGAAGCAATTATCTACTAAGTCTCAAGGAAATCACTGCAACAGCGAATACCGTGGTTCAGTTACGCCAAATTACATTACGACGGCTAATTTGTGATTTCAACAGCGTTATCACGCTACCGTAATTGGCTTCATCAGGAAAGTCTTATCTAATTCGGAATGCGAAGGCGTGGCTGAATGAAATATCACGTAAAACATAATAGTTCACTTTACTATCATACAGTTTCGTACTGCATGTAGTAAGTCGCCCATTTTCTTTGATGACTGATCTTTATCTACGTCTCGAATTAATTTGGTAGGTTGTCATTATACAAAACTAGCTTTTGCCCGCAGCTTCGCCCGCGGTAGAGATCGATTTTTTACAAATCCGACTTAGGTACTTACTTCTACTTAGTTAGACTTCGTTGCCTATGACTTAAGTAATTTACATGTATCATTTGATAGCGTGAAATGCAAATGAATTTTACTAACGCCATCTATTAACAACATCCGGAACATCTAGCAACTAACAAAATATCGATCTTCTCATGGGGTTGTTTTACCGCGGTAAAAAGTAGCCTACGTGACTCTCCACCCTCCTCACTATCTCCACACACAAAAACCATACCATATAACAGCTTCTTTGCGACGTGAAAGACGGACAAACAAACAAACAAACAAACAAACAAACAAACAAACACACTTTCACAATTATAATATTAGTATGGAGTATGGATAATATTATTTGTAGAAAATGTTTTAATTACGAATAAATATTGCTAATACAGCGCGCTTAGAAATATGTTCAGATGAGTTGGTGTCATTATCTTTTAGGAGGGTTATGTATTTTAATTTAAAGAACTCATAATAAGTATGTCAAATACCATAAAAACTTATTCAATGTCTTCATATGAACCAGCAAAATCCGATTATAACCCAAGACGAGATAACTGACCAACATAAAAGTCGTAATATTCCCATTCATTCAAATTCATAACCACGTCAACAGCCGTTAGAGTTGTGTTTGGTTGGCGCTTAAGCTAATAAGGGATCGTCAAAACGTCGGTTACGTGATTACGTCACTCGCGTCATCTCGCCCGCGTAGCTTCAATCGCGTGTATGATCGATTGTAAACTTTCTCTCGCCTTCCAAACTATTTGAGTCACAAAACACAAGACCCACAACGCCTCATCACCTCGTGGTGCAATCGGAAACGAAATTGAATGTTCAAGGCTGAAGATGCGCAAAATGTTTTAAGGATAAATACGCAATAATGTATGTAAGTATGGAGGTACTTCTCAATAGGTGTAGGTACTTCATTATATTGTTATGCTGCCTACGGTTAAATCATTAATTAATTTATTGATTTTAATTAACCCGTTTGCTGATTGCTATTGTATAATTCGTCTATGTGAGACACATCTAAACGAAAATTGGCTGAAAAAATATGTGAATATTAAAAAATCAATTTTGACGGTACAACTGGAATAGTGTAGACCTTAACTAAAAGTTCTCTAACTGTAAAATATTCAGTGATTTTATTCGCAGATTAAACTTACAAATTTGGTTGAATTCTCCCCAAAACTTTATCTTATTATGTGCATAATGATAAGCTACCTGCTCTTACAATCTAATTCCCAAAATCCATAGAATACGCTCAGATAGATATTCCCACAGGCTTTCCTATTAAACATACATGCGCTGGCGAATAGAAATGAATTTGGAATCCAAAGCACGAACCTCTAAATTTTCGATGTCATCGTGCGTACCTATTTACTCGTATTACAAATGAAATATGTAACAGTTGCTTTATTTGAACTTGTTAGTTTATTCAAAGGGTAACTCTAGGCTTTCCCTTCATCGAAATTAATTTATCCCCTTCATCGAAATTAATTTAAAAGGTAACTTGAGTTGTCTTATCATCTTATCTTAATATATATAAATTACGTGTCACGTTGTTTGTCCGCGATGGATTCCTAAACTACTGAAACGATTTTAATCAAATTTGCACACCATGTGCAATTTGGTCCAACTTAAAAGATAGGATAGCTTACATCTCAAAAAAAAGACTTTTGACAGAACGAAGTCTGTCCGGGCAGCTAGTATCATAATAAAAATATATTATATTTGTTGAAGTAATGGCGTAGAGTGATTTCCGAAAAGCGTTTGTAAAAACTTACTTCGAAAAAACTTATTTTAATTTTATTTTGATGGAATGATGTTCCGGATTCGATTTAGAAAAAAAGGGACGTAAAATGAAGAAGAGGCAATGGAGCAATTTTCAGAAGAACGAAAAAACAAAGGCAATAACAAAAATTGTGGTCGCATTTTCATAATCCAAACATGGCGCCAAATTAAGGCGCTTGAGTTTATTTGGTTACTTCTCAGTAAAATTATGATAACATGCATAGATAACATCTTTGTCAAGTAAAGTAATGGATCTAAGTACAGAAGTTTTTTTTTTATATCTTATAAGTTGATGCTTGACTACAATGATTCAGTCCCACCTGATGGTAAAAAAGTGATAAAGTTATAAGGGAAATATCGGTGTAGTAGGTAACTAGTTAACTAGCCCGAGCGCATGTGGCTATTCCTCATATTGATAAAAATTATTGAAGTTGGAACTTCAGTGTTTTGATGTGTACTGTTATTTACATTACATTGATTTACATTGATTATGTACCTACTAATAAATACAATCGTTACTTCCATAATAATAGTTTTTTTTTTATATTCTATTTATTTTTTATTACGACACCTTAAATATTATCTGATTATTGAGCAAATTTATAAAATAGAAGATTTTTCATGCTACATCCAGCGAAGAGGACCCGTAACGGTTCATAAATTATAATTAAAATTTAAAAATATTCAAAAACACCAGTGTTAAATTCTAAATTAAAACTTAAAATTAGGTCATGGATTTAAAACTTAAGTATCAGTTTCCGCAGAATATACTTCAAGCTTCAGTGAACCGGATGCGACGTAGTCATGGCAGTGATAAAGTAATCACGGTACATTTTATTGAATTGAGCTAACTACAAATATGAAAGTTGTATTTTTTTGTATTAAACGAGGAAAAAGATGTATATATTTCGAAAGAAGTCGTGTATAAGTCGGTACTGTACCTATAAGGGAACATAAAAATAAGCTAATGACTTCTCCACATGAACGCTTTCCCAAAAAGTAAATGGCTTTGACCACGTTCTTTTCGTACAATGTGGTATGGTGGTCGCAGTGGTGATGGTGTAGCTGTGATGTTCTTAATTACGACAAAAAATCTAAAAAAAAACTTCAGTTGGTCAAATTGTGACCACGATGTGGCAACAACACTAACACGTCCAAACGATCATTGGGATATTTATCGCATTAAGTTAATGAATGCTATAATGTTACCTATTAACTAAGCCATATTTTTCTGAATCTGGCCTAACACTGTACTTGCTTTTGACCGTGGCCTGCAAACAATCGTATACTGAAAGTTAAAGGAATACGTGGTCTTTAATATCCTAGAAATCTATACAATATACCTAACACCAATTGTTATCAAACTATACGTAGGTACAAAGTTGGTTAGTATCCGCCTCCGGTTTTCGTTGTAGGGGCGTTACGCAGTACAGACGTGAAATTACTTTCTCCAGACCAACTTGAAACAGACCATGCATTTTACAATTGTACATCATTATTTACCACTAATATTACCATTGTTTAACGAATGTCTGTCGTTTCTGTACACTGATGTACATTGTTTTGTGATAACAATGTAACTTGATTATTGCAGTGCACATTCATTTCTGAAATTATTACTTTTATATAACAATTCGTTTCGTTTCCCAACCAATTAAACGTATAATTATTTTGCCAATTACAAACGTCTTTATCTTTTGTTATGTCGTTTAACATTACGTCAAGTAATTTGCTCTCGTGAACCAAAAAATCATCCAATCACCCAAATCTACTCATTCGAAGATATGCAATTTTCTGTAGATTTCATCTTTTTCATTATATACCCAGATAATATCACGTTGTTTGGAAAATTTAAAGATTTACTGTTTCTAACTTAATAGCAATATTTATCTTCAGATTTAGTCTTGTCGTACATGTCTGATGTTTTAAACACTACATTTTACAATTTTAAACCATAGTATTTTGGTAGGAGATAATATTGGACACGGAGACTACCATGCTACCAACCGATCCAAATTAGGTACCTTATTACTTAGCAATATTTATAATGCGTCGTGAAATGAGTTTTGCCCTGATTTTAGGAGTATTATTAAATTTCGACATATCTTCATAATCAGTCGACATATTATACATTCTATAGTACCTAATAGCAGATCGAATGCTCTACTTAAAAAGGCAATCTTCAAAACACTTGGAAGTCGGATCGATCCATCAATAGTCACGGATAGTTCGCGTCGGTGTCTGGAACCGATCCAACCGTGCCACTCGTAACAGCTCCGGTGGTTCCAAACTTGAGTATTATAAAAGTTAGATTCTCAAAACACTTGTTTACCGTGGTAAGTTTGTTTTTTTTTTTGTTTATTTATTTTTATTACATTTGCAATAGTTAGTCAACATCGAAATTCTTTAAAATTGCAGAGCAACAAATGTGCTACAACCTTAGACACAGACTAATAACGGTATTTTAGTAAAATTTAGAAGACGATGCAATGCAAGTCCTATTTCGATTCTTGTGTAAAGAAATAAATACACAGAACACCAAAATTGCTTAATTTCTCTTAGTATAGTAACAAGCGTTAAATCTTGATAACTGTGTAGTTTACGGTTAGTATCTGTCATTCATCGGTATTGTTATTATATTCACTAGCATACAATAAACCTTGTCGACTGAACTTACTTTCTATTCGCATTCTGTGTTCGTAAATACATTTACAGCAAGTAGGTACAATCATATATCATGAGATTTTTTTCTTTTTACATTTAATGAGATCAATTTGATGACCCGTGTGGCGCAATGCCGGATCGCCGCGCCAAGGGTCCTGGGTTCGATTCCCAGCGAGGCGGAAATTTGAATGATGATTTTGAATTTCCGTTCTCGGTCTTTGTGTAAATATCCTTGTTTTGTGAGTTGTCCATGGCACCTTCCGATTTTTTTAATTTAAATAATTTCTTCTCCAAATCTGAAAATTTGAAATTTATTTAGTCATAGATATTTAGAAGAAGTATCTAAACTACTTTAAAGTAATTTTTGCTTCCGTGCTAATAAAGTGAAGTTAATAATAGATTTCTTAAATTTTAATCATAAACCAAACCAAAATATATCTAGACATGCGGAGCGTGTCAAGTCAATTTCTTAGCTAACAGAATTGACGAGCAGCACCGTGTGTAATATTACACGAACCATTTGGAGCCACTTTTGACCACCTCATAACTCAAAAACTATTCAACATAAACCTGTCAAATTTGGCTCATTTATTATGACTTGCGAAATACATACGTCTTCCAAATTTCATAAACACATCTCAAACGGTTATTTAGATATTAACGTCCAAAAATCGAGAAATTTAACACTGACTGACCTATAGATCAAAACTATATCCAACTTCCAGGTGACCTAGAAAGTTAAAATTTGGCATGCAGATAGGTATTCGGGTGAATACAAAGGAATAAATCTGAAAGTAGTAAATTTTTATCAATTTATGATAATTTTTCAAAAAATTGATTCTATTAGGAACACTTACTTAACACGTTCGGTGCGTTAGGGATCTCTACGAGATCCCGTGCAGAACTTTCATACTGTGCGGCGTCAAAAATCGTGTTCTTTCACTCTGTGCGGGAGGCTATAACATCTAAAGTTCTATGTGTATGATAAAGACAAATATACATATTTGCTTCCCGCTTAAATTTTGAATCAATGGTGTAATAAAATATTTTAGGGGTCGACGAGGTCCCTACCGCACAGAAGTGAAAATATATTCACTCCTTGCGTTGGGGGTTTCCTTTGATACCCGTGAATCGTGAGCCCCGTAGCCGCAAGGACGGGAGAGTTGGAGGCACGAGCACCACAAGTTTTGTTTTAGGGATGTTCATGTATCGATCGTTAAGTTCGCGCTTCGATATCAAATTATTATGCTCGTAAATAAGAACAATGAGTTATTTTAAAATGAAAAAACTTGACAAGTGCGAGTTAAACTCGCTTGGAGAGAATTCCGTACGTTGATTTTATGTATTTACCGTTATTTTTCTATTATATTAATTTTTGTCATTTTTTAAGACTTCTTATAGGTTTTCCTGTAATATTTAAGTATATATTATATGTATAAGTATATATAATATTGTTCGTTCTTTCTTTAATAACTTTAAAACTATCCATTGTAAAACTATAAAAAAATATGTATGAGATCATTACAACAAGCCCTTTTATTTGACATGCAACGCGATACGGTTCGCAAAACAGATTTGTTAATTTTTTTTTCAAAATTCAGTTGTTTACTTTATACCTTCGTCTATAGGTCACAAAAATGTACATGAGTATCAAATTTCAACTCATTTGGTCCAGTTCTATCGGAGTAAATTGGCTGTGAACGGCGGTCGCCCAAACGCACGAGTGATATAAGGGTTCCGTTTTTCGTTTTTTCGTACGGAACCCTAAAAAGTGCGGGAAGTATGTAAATAAGTCAACGTCGGATTATACAGGAACGTATACATCGGATGTTAAAATAAAAATTTTGCAAAACATACAAATATCCCGCCAGTGGCCAGTGATAGTGATTCGGATTATGAGATGTTTAATCGTCCTGGTAAGAAAAAAATAACATAAACGTGTATTTACGTACGCGCGTGCGAAGTTATACTTCTATGGCATCAAAAAACCAATATAAAAAAACCAATATTAAAAAATAATATTTTAACAATATTAAAAAAACAATATAATAATAATAATTTTTCAAAACGAGCGTTTTTAAAAACGCACGTGACGTTTTTTGTGACCGTCGTTTTTGTGTCACCGTCCGTGTTACAAATCTTAAAATTTCACTCTCATTATTTTTTCCATTTATTTCACAACGCGCCTAAAGCAGTATAACTTCAAAAACCTTTTCTTTATAACACTTTTTTTAAATATTAAATTATTCATATGTACCAATTTTTTTGACGTGACGGGCGATCGGACGATCGGCGTATCGTAGCCGATGCCATAGGCGATCGTAGTTGAGTGGAGCGGAGCGGGGCGGAGCGGAGCGGGGTGGAGCGGAGTGGAGCTTTGTCATGACGTTGTCACGTTAAACTACCGTCCGTAAACTGACTTTACAGACAACCATTTTTTGTAATAAAACTTTTTTACCTATCGACAACTGGGATTTTATTTTATTCCCATCACTAGTAGCTACACATATTGAACTAACATCTGTTGCGGAATGGGATACAACAGATCCCTAATTTTCTTTTTGTAATAGCGATTTACCCTAATGTCAGAACTGCGTGCGAACCTACCAAAAGATAGAGTCATAGCCTATGTTTAAGCCACAAAAAATTCATAAATATATCATTGGTTTTGACGAAGATATTAATTATTTTCAAAACTGCTATTTTAGGGGGCTGAAGAGGTCCCTAACGCACCACAGGAAAGTTTAGTTAAGGGGTTTTTGAGGTCCCCATAGCACAGGCTGAAAGTTTTTTGAAAGTGTTGACGCAGTGAACGTGTTAAAATGCCTGAAATTTAAGAGTAGCAATCAAAATTGATGACATCTGGTCATTATGTGGATTCCAAGGTGAATATATAACGAAACATATCAGTTTTAGTACTTTCTGAAGCTTTCAACGGGAGGAAGATGTTCAGTGTCCCAAGTGCCTGTGAGAAGTGCACAGCACATAATACATTTACGTGAAGATTAGTGGTTCGTCAGGAGACGTTATTTCCAGTGTATTACGTCGTTTTATTATTAATGTGTGGAAAATCATTTTTCTCTAATCTACAAGATTACACCACAAAATTTTGTATTATTTCCGTAATTATATCAGTTTAAAGTAATTCGAAGTATTGTTTCAAAATTTATTGTTGCACGATGTCATCGAACATAAACAACTTATCTGTACTAATAGTATAAAGAGGAAAGATTTGATTGTTTGTTTGCATTGAATAGGCTCCGAAACTACTAAACCGATTTGAAAAATTCCTTCACTGTTGGAAAGCTACACTATCCCCGGGTGACATAGGCTATATTATATTTTCAATAAATTAGGGATCCTTAATAAAACTCCAATAACGTAACCCAAGGTGTAAAAAAATAAGAAAACCAAAGCAAAGCGAGGGCGGTCACTCGTAACTAATAAGAGTATAGTCGACTTTCGTATTTATTACGATATTATAATTGGGATTTAGTATTAATTATTATATTTAGCGGACATCAATAGTGGAAGATCATTACTTATAAATAATGAAATAATAGGTACCGTATTTCGGACCACGGCGCACTAACTACAGATTTAGTTGAAGAGCACTATAACAGTTCATGTATTAAAATTAATCAGTAACGTTATGAATAAGTACTTACTAAAAATTTCTATACAAAAAGTAATGATATCCCATCAAAAACATAAATGTAAAGTGAGAGTCAATTTCAAACAAAAAAAGAATTGAGATCTAAATGGGTGCCAATTTCTGTGTAGAAAAGCCTAAAATTTTAGTCACAAGAACATGTGATTCAAGCTTTACATTTGACTTGGCTAGTTTTCTTTAGTTAGCAACCAACACACCAAATTAGAGAAAAGTGTCATAAGCCATCAACCTAACAGATTTGACGAAGCTAATTACATAGATATAATATAGCCTAGGTAGGTACGTGAAAACTAACCAAGTCAAATGTGGAGCTTGAATTACATGTTCTTGTGACTAAAATTTTAGGCTTTTCTACACAGAAATTGGCACCCATTTAGATCTCAATTCTTTTTTTGTTTGAAATTGACTCTCACTTTACATTTATGTTTTTGATGGGATCCTTATTACACCTTATAGAAGCCAACAGATGAAGTGGGACATGAAAGTGGAAATTTTACTATAGCTCTAAAAATCGAAACACAACTGACGCAGCAATTTTTATAATAAAACAAGTTTATCTCTAAGGTTTAAACGTTTTTATATACAAACTAACATTGTGGTAGTGACAAAAACATTTCTAAGTACATTTTCCTTGAGAGACCTTTTACAATCGGACAGAATGAATATAAATAAGCATGAACGTTAGATAACATTATTTTGGTTCCGGTACTAATTTTAAATTACAGTTTCTAACTCTTTGATAAAGTATCCATTGGATGCAAAGCCAAGAGCCAACCAAACACAAGACAATCTTAGAGCATGAGACAAGTTTCCGGAAACTATAAACTTTTGAAAAACTTTCTGTCCCAGCCGGGAAACTCAGGATACTGATTCAGCAGCTGGTTTTCATTCTACATCAAAGGCTATCGAACACTGTTGTTAATTCTCTGTGGCTATCAGATGCAAGAAATGTCACAGAAAACATTCGTAGCCCACTTTACGTTTTACATAACCAGAGAGACGCTCTCCAAGTCGTGACATTTGACACCTAAGTATCAATATTCACTATGACGCATCATATTGACCGTATGACACTCAATTTGATATCAATTGAATTAAAATTATCTAATCCTCAGATTGTAGACTAATCTAATTGTAAAAAAAAATATTTTTCTACTCATCTACAGTAGCTAGCTATATAGCTAGCTACCTGCTCAGATATCTGAGAGCTACATAATCTTCATTTTTGTGATGTCTCAACAAGTTTTATTCTATAAACTCTTTTTATCATAAGCATTACAAAATTCCAACACTTCTATTAGTTCAATTAACCGCATGTATCTATTAATATTAAACAAATTATACAACGTTAAAATAAGCAATATCTTTTCTAATAATATAGAAATAATAACGATAGATAATATTCTCGCTTTGAAATGTTATCTACTACAGGACAGCAAATAAATTAACAGGCTAGGTTATATTTAACATCGGCGGTCAAATGCCAAATAGTCAAAGCTATATTAGAAACAACGTAATAGGCTCTGTAGTGTTTGTACTGCTATTATGGTTATAGCAGTAATCATGTTATCTCGAGAGCACGGGTAGTGGGGCAACACTGGGTCAGTCACGAGACAGCCGTAGACGCAGGCGGACGTGTTCCTCTACCACTGATGACGTAACGAGCTAATGCAAGTCAACCATATCACTATATCCAAATATTACGGAGCACGTAAGTACAACAACTACTACATAATGGCGACGAGGTCAAAAGGTCAGTGCAATAAATATTTTATTTTGTGTTGATAAAGGAAGAGTTGAAAGGAAAATAACACGTCGATGCAAGAAATAATCAACAGACGAATGTTAATATTAGTGCCGAATAGTTAACTCGAGAATTTGTTTAGGTGTGCTGTAACTTTAAATAACGTATTGAGCAAAATCATCATAATTATCGAAGTTCTCTCTCTAATTAGGTATAAAAATTGCCGCCATTACCGCTACCTACACAATTCCCTTTGTTTTCTGAAAAATGGCATTGATTGACATTGTAAAAACAACTGTGCGGTGAGTAAAAAGTGGCATTTTGTGTTATAAGCGTAATTCACGCTACTGAAGTAATAATAACATAAATGACATTTTGGATATAGTGTCACTTATTTAGCTGAAAGTGATAGCGAGGCAGGTTTTGTTTTTAAATAAGAAGTGATATTTAGTGTTTAGCTGTGTCGTTTTAAATATAATACACAGTATCATTGAAGTATTATTACTAGCGTATAGAACGGACACCGCGAGCACAATGTGTGTTCCAATGAATTGACGCCGCGCGGCTTCAATGTCCAATGGATTCGTTCGATTTTGGAAGGAGAACAGGGGCTCAATTTTGAAAATAGAACCTCCCGGCGGGGACACACATTTTGTTCGAGATGTCTTCTCTATGTATACTTATACCTCAATGCACAGTATCGATCTGTTGGAGGGATTGCTACATAAATGGAGTATTGCGTGTGGTGCCGCGTGTTTGGTTAAGGTTGCGTATGTGTGCCAATGAGAAAAAGTGGCATCATGCGGAACTTTTTCTGAATATATTTTTTGAATAACTACTTATTTACTAGCATGTTTTTAGTGCCTAACTAAAAGTAGGTTGGGCGAACTGACGAGAGAGGCTAATTGCAACGATATATTTCAGTTTTCTTCATAGATAGTGATCGCAATGTTGAGTTGAAAACTTTGAATGGCTATACTGAAAAACTACTATTTTGTAAAGCGCCATTTTTTGTTTTAAATGAGCGAATGGTGTCCGGCATCCACTCTTGCGTGTGTGTGTTGCACAGCAACACTTAGTACTAAAAAGGAGATAACATTATACAAATTATGAACTTAAATAAAGGAGTAGGGACTTTAAAATATTCAAGAATAAAAGGGTTCCCTAAATTAGTGAAATTTATTTAGGACTAGCTGTTTATTTAGCACTCTTCGGCTTTATAAAGTATAGATTTTACTACCATTATAGATGGCCGCACATGCAAGTTAAGTTTAATTGTTGAGAGTGAGTTTGCTTCTTCACGGCCATAAAACTATAACAGTAAGGGTAATTGTCAATAAAATTAGCTGTTTTTATGACTATTAGTTATATTCTACGCAGGTCCTGGGTTTCATTCAAACGTAGTTTTGCTTTAGTTACAAAGTACATGTGTAGGTATGATAAACTGAAATAATTGCAGTCGTCTTGATATGAATTCTGATAAAAAACGGAACTGAAGTTGTTTGATAAAAATTATGTTCTGTTATGAAAGTATTGCATTGGCAGTATCAAACATACATACATGCCTAGCCGCCTTGGTATACATGCAGCCATGCACTTGTATTTCTTTTGAAAATAATATACATAAACTATCACAAGCTGTTGTAATACGGTTAACGTAATTTAACGTTGCGGCGCCGGGTCCCTATTTCAGCTTGTAAGTTCTTTGTGATTCTTTAGCAGTCTTTCCTTTTGGTATTTGACTATCACGGCTGCACTACACGGCTGAAAATATAATAACATAATGTGGGTAATCATAAATAAAGTCGGTTTGATGGGCGGTAGCGTAAGAAGGAAAGAAACATTTATTCCGTCATAAGAATAGCAACATCGTTAGGGTTCTATGGTGGATGTGTCACTGGCGCGCCGACGATGAGGAGCGCGGGAGCGGGTAATTGACCGTTATGGTCGTGGTCGCTCTGTTAACACATGACGCTTTTGTTGTGGTCAGAAGTGCTTGACATTTGACATACAGCGTTAGAATGCCCTCGTGTATTGTACCAATGTGATTGGTGTAGTGGAGCAAAGGATGGGCGTGTGTGTGTGTTGTGGCTCTTTTCAGAACGGAGTTCTTGGTTGGTTTATAAGGGCATAACGTATCTATATTTTGAATATCATTGCGTATTGGGAGATGATAGGAAGTTCCTATCATCGTTCCTATTAGGAACCATTATACAAGCCACGACACCGAAATTCAAATCTTCGCGATGAGACAAGTTTATTTTTCTAATTTAGTTTTTGTGTTGAATTTTATAGAATCTATTGAGGCAGTGAGGGTCAAAAGCGCTTGCGAGCTAGACGCGTTCTTGTGTTGTTACTGTGATTAAACTAAGTTTTGTCACGGAAATCATATTATATATTTATCATTGAGTTATTCGTGCACAAAAGGAGTAAGTTTTTATTTTTAAATTGAGAACAATAATTGTATTTGTTCGAATGGGTGCAGCAATGTTTAAAATGTTGCTATTTATTATTGTAGCCTGAGGAAAGCGCCCTTTTGAAGACGCACGATTTGATATGCTGTAGTAAATTCATAGCCCTGGAGAAGCCGAGCCTTGGTTTTGACAGATTTCCACAAAAATCGTGAAGGAGAAACTCTCCTGACGTCCAAAAAATATTTATTAAGCTGGATGTATTTAGTTATAAATCGAGAAGTCCTCTTTAAACAGATTTGCAGATTATACCAATGCTATGACCTTAGTAATTAATAATTTTAATAGATTACAATTAAAGTTTGGTAATCTAATCTAATTAGCTATAATGGCGCTACCAATTATTGATCTACTTAGGTTGATTTCGGGGTCATAAACTCATAATTAAGTACTTACCTGCCTGAAGGATTGTTGACGTGAGTAATTTGATGGACTTGATAGGTCATAAATTTTGGTGCATAATGTACTTATTGCAATAACTATAATGTGTGTGTTAGGTAGTACGAACCTACATGAAATTGTAAATCGTGCGTGAGTGTGTGTGTCAGGTAGTACGAACCTACATGAAATTGTAAATCGTGCATAATTGTGTGTGTCAGGTAGTACGAACCTACATGAAATTGTAAATCGTGCATAATTGTGTGTGTCAGGTAGTACGAACCTACATGAAATTGTAAATCGTGCATAATTGTGTGTGTCAGGTAGTACGAACCTACATGAAATTGTAAATCGTGCATAATTGTGTGTGTCAGGTAGTACGAACCTACATGAAATTGTAAATCGTGCATAATTGTGTGTGTCAGGTAGTACGAACCTACATGAAATTGTAAATCGTGCATAATTGTGTGTGTCAGGTAGTACGAACCTACATGAAATTGTAAATCGTGCATAATTGTGTGTGTCAGGTAGTACGAACCTACATGAAATCGTAAATCGTAAATGATTGTGTATTAGGCAGCAAATGCCTTACGATACCAATTAACGTACATACCTTTTGTGACACGGAGTACTACATGTGTGTGTATTATTATTGATGCGTGTTTTTCGGTAAGATGTTAAATAATCAAGTCCGAACTGATATATATTTAATTATCGTTTACACATATATAATAATACATGTGTAACACATAAAGATAAACTTTCAGATTAATTTTATTCTTTCACAAAAGGCAACCCTGACATTGCCAGAGAGGATAAGCGACAGCGTTAGAAAGGAAGGCAACTCATTACGCGTTTTGATTAGCACTGTGCGATCAGAATTACACTTTATTGCGTTGGAGCCAGAGTCACTATTTATTTAAATGATTTTTCGGAATTTTTCTTAGTGCACCTTCTATAATTATTTATAAATACTATTATTTATTCTGTGTTTTTAGTTAAATTCAGAGTTAAAGAAAAAATTGTATTCAAGCTAAAGTTACAATGAAAGTAAAATTTAAAAGGCACTCTATCTCGAAGAGTCATAGAAATCAGAGTAAAATCAACCAATAATAATGAAGTTTAGTTTTGCTTAACATAAACATACGTTACTGTGTTGTGGGCAGTATGAGCCCTCATGAAATTGAAAATCATACGTTACTGTGTTGTGGGCAGTATGAGCCCTCATGAAATTGAAAATCATACGTTACTGTGTTGTGGGCAGTATGAGCCCTCATGAAATTGAAAATCATACGTTACTGTGTTGTGGGCAGTATGAGCCCTCATGAAATTGAAAATCATACGTAACTCAGTTGTCGGCAGTATGAGCCCTCATGAAATTGAAATCATACATTACTGAGTTGTCGGCAGTATGAGCGCTCATGAAATTGAGATTGATACATTGACTTGATGGAAGTAGTAACCTCATGAAATTTAGAATCATACATACATTACTTGACTAGACGGCAGTATAGGTCCCATGATTTGAAATCATAGTAACTAAAGTGTGTATGGACCTCTTGAAATTGAAATCATTACTGACTAGACAGCAGTATGGGCCCTCATAACTTTGAAAACCATACAAAATGTAGTTATTTTGTAAACATATTAGTTATTTGGCGTGATGGAGTTGAGATGTAGAATAAAGATAATGAATAGACGAGGTATTTCAATGAATGACTGGTGTGTGAATGATTGGTATCGGCAGTGTCTGATTCATATGTGACACCGTTGGGTCCGTTGGGATCCGTTGGATCCGTCCATTCAGGAAGGACGCCTAAATAAAGGAAATTCCTGTTGCGAGTCTAGCCATGGTTGGCGTGTTATGGTCGTCGGTGGGACCTAGTTTATATTACGTATATAAGAGGATTGTCTCGCAAGTAAAACTTTAGTCTTTAAAAAACGAAAGCAGGTTGTAAGCTGTACGTAATCTGTTGTTGACAGTAAACCACTTTTAGTAATAATATAAATTTTCATCGAGTTTCTCATATTTCCTGTGTTTGTTTTACCAGTAAGTTGTCTATTTAAAGACAGAAATGACGAGGTTTGTTTGAATGTTGGTATGAAACCTAATAACTTGGCGATCTTGATCAAAGAGAGAAGAAAGAGGGAAGTATGAAAAGCTAAGAGGTGATGTAAATAATTATTATTTAATAAAGATAGAAGGAGAACGGGTGTGAATGGGAAAGGTGTAAGACGAAAAAAGTCTCAGGTGCTGTTTCAATGTTTAAAATAATTGCAGTGAAAGTATAATCTACATAAGTAATTCTATACGAAGCATGCATATGACAGTTTGAGTTTGTTGAGGCTAGTGAAGGCACCCAGAAGGCTCAAGTTTACAAACCGTAGCCTGCTTCATACATATAGTGCGTGTTACAAATGTGTTTGTCTAAGTAACTGGAATATTGAATGGTATAGACGTGGAGTGGCCTTTGAAGGCTTGAGTTGCGATCAACTGCAGAGTCGACTGTGGATCGGGCTCCATATTAAATAAAGATTTTAATAAGGAAGGGATGTAGTGTTTGTACTGCTATTATGGTTATAGCAGTAATCATGTTATCTCGAGAGCACGGGTAGTGGGGCAACACTGGGTCAGTCACGAGACAGCCGTAGACGCAGGCGGACGTGTTCCTCTACCACTGGTGACGTAACGAGCTAATGCAAGTCAACCATATCACTATATCCAAATATTACGGAGCACGTAAGTACAACAACTACTACAGGCTCACACGAAATGAATCCGTAATTACTATTGATGAATGAATTACTAACCATCGTAGAGTCAACTTACCCTGATGATGCTCCGTTTCGGGGCGAAACACGTGTTGGTGCTGGCATGTATGTTGGTATATACGTTTAATTATTGTAGTGCATGTTTCCGTTGTGGGATGGAGGGATGTGCCACGCATGTTTTAAAGTATATACCATCATACAATATTGTTGCAAACGCGAATTGTTGCAAAGTAGACTAATACTAACTTAATAGTATTAATGATGCCTTTGATGTTGCTGATGTCCATGTGGAGATCGTCAGCTCGTGTGTCAATAAAAAGGCATTACCGACGGGTTATGGGTTAATAGAGAGCGGGGGACCCAAAACTACAACGGAAATTGATTGACAAACACGGAAAATCCTTTTACAATAATTGATTCAATGAATAGAGTTAGCCAGGCATATATGTGCCTAGAAAAATCGTAGTTTGCTCAATGAGCTCCCTATATCTCGCAATTACTAATATGGTTCCTAGGCGATTATATACCATAACATACATTTACGTACCTCTTCATTGCATGACATGACTTGCATGACGGTCCATCATGCACGCTTTACGTAAAGCGGTCCCTATGAGTTCGCCATGCATTTACGTACATGATCATGCTGAATGATGCCCCGTCATGCAAGCCTAAATAGTACAGTGAAGAGGTGTGTAAGGCTCAAACAATCAGATAAAACCCTAAAGAACATGGCAAATGATTTATAAATAGATGAGATTACGATTACCACGGAGGTCGTGGAGACCAATAAGGTTATTGGTCCTAACAATAACCATAGGAAAACATAATCTGAGCAAATCTAAAAAATCTTCAATAGCCATTATGACGCTATAATACTATAAATGATGTTTTTATTTAACAACCCGTAAATTATGTTATTTATATGCCAATATCTATAATTGGAAGATTCTTATTAAGTTATCTGCCATTTTGCAACTTTCGATTTCGTTTATGCAAATTTTTATGTTCGAATATTAGCTGATTAATCGGTCAAGATAGTTGCGGAGTAAAGTACCTACAATCAATCTTTCAAATTAAGATAAATTATTGAATTCCCTTATCTCAGACATTTAATTACATTTCAATAATTTAATTATGTTAGTGTTTATTTTTTTCTTTATCTGTAATAAATTAATCCTCGTTTCGATCACGGTACTGATTACTTAGTTGTTGAAGGAAAATAATATTATTATGTTGAATATTCCTTCACAAATAATAAAATATATTTTTTCTCAACATTAACAGTCTCATGCATTCACTCAAATTATTTCACATCACTTAATATTAAATTATTTCATCAAAAATCAAAAAATCTGAATTGAAATTTAAAAAAATTATAAATATGAAATTTAAAGAATTTTTATATTAATGAACGGGACGGTTTACAATACTAAAATTTAAAAGGCTTCTTAATGGTCTAAAGTTATTAAAAAAAAAATCGATGTGCTGAGGAGTTTCTTTCGGCTTTTCTTCTCCTCCATGACAAAGCACCTTTGCGAAAAGCTGGTTCATTAAAAAAAATGACGTGCATGAGTGTATCAATGATACCTACATGAATAAATGATTTTGAATTTGAAGTATTAAGTTGAGTTTTTCGAAAGATACCTTGTTTACATCCATACAGACCAACTGACGTCCAAGTGACATTTTTCTGCAATTTACTTTTTTTTAATGATAATCAAATTAAATAATCTTGAGTTCGTCAGAAGTGTTCATTGAAATATCCTCTTGCTGTTGCTATACTTTTTTAATATATGAAAGTGGAAGTGATTTAAAATGAGTGGATCGTGATTTTTTGATTCGGTGACAATAGAGCACAACCTCTCCGCTTCGCGTTCGATTCGAGGAGTGCAAAATGCCTGACACGACGTTCAAATGATATCTAAGATTATAAGTTACAATAGAAACTTAGACTGAACTTCTAGAGACACGGTAGGAATACCTAGGTACGAGAAGGGCACTATGTTATTCTCAGAAAGTCCGGTAGAGTTAGAAAACCAAATAAAATTAAATACAATAAATATTAGTTCGTCGTGACTCAATCACAACTAATCTTCTTTCATAGTCAATAAAACCTCCCATTTCTACAAGCTAACCTAATGACTCAGCACTGAGCAGTAAGCTATACAAGTGACTGTGTCTAAAGCAATCTAATACCTCTTTCAATATATCTGTAGATCGTAATCTATACGTACGTAAGGAAGTGTACTGTGCTGTACTTCGATGGGTGACCAACCGTGTCTGGTCCCCGATCAACATCAAACCACTACATCCAACTCTTTAGATGAGACTTTGTTTCACAATCTTCAAGTAGAGTCCTGAATAAGCTATTTGCCGGTTAAAGTGAAATTTTACATACACGAAATGTCAACTTAACCAACGAATAGCTTACTTCGGACTTACTTCAAGATTGTGAATCAAGCCCTTATTTAGTAAACAATCTTACAGGATCTTTTTGTCGAAATTTGGGGGATTTCTTGAAGTCAGGAGTCTATGTCAATCAACATCAGACTCTTGAAGCACTCAAAGAGAATTTTCGTCATAAATGCGGGAACCTTTCGCCAAAAGTTCTGGCAAGAGTGATGGAAAATACCATAAATCGGGCCCATATACTCGTAATATGGGAAAATACCATAATCGGGGCTGATATAATTTTTTCTACTAAAAAAAAATTAGACATAGAAATAAACACAATCCAGAGAGTATATTCATTGATACAATCCAATAGCAAAACAAAAAAAAACATTCAATAAAACAATCACAGTCAAACATCAGGTCAACATCAGTTACAACATTTAACAGTGATGTAATAAACTTTATTTCGACATACAAGTTTTTCTTTAATATACTAAATGGAGAGATCTATTTAGCATTTTTTGCATAAAATTCACTTACAAAGCCAGGTCAGTAACAGACAGGGATAGCAGGCAGGCAGTAGATACCGACAGACAAAAACCACTATTGTTGCTTTTCATTCTGTGAATAATAAAAACGTGTCAAGCGTGACTCTAGTCTTATGTCACGGAGACAAGACTTAAATTCGTACCGAACAAAGGTTTTGTTTTACTGCTTGGCTTCAGTTTTAATTTTTTACTTATGCTTGTTATGATCGCGAAACATTATCCTTAAGATTACATACTTACTGTTGGGTATCAGACCAATAATATCCTTAAAGGAATCAATTTTCTTTGTTCTTAGTTATTGATAAATTAACTTTATTTCTGATAATACTTCAACAATGAGTAACGTAAACGCTCCTATTACCGCCAGTTTAAGCTGACTTTGGATGAACTTCAGAAAATTAGATATACGCCGTTATGCTAGGACAGGCGTTTTAATTTATTCTTTATCATAATTAAATATTCTATGACATTCAGTACTTAAATGTAGTATTAAATCACACAATATTTAATAAATAATAATTTTATCTGAAATTGCGGCTGCTTCTATTACCGCCCGATGGGATGATGTTGTTTCTATTACCGTTTTTGATGTTTCTATTACCGACTACTGAAAAAGGAACACATTCTCCATATTATTAAATTAAAAAAAAAACAAAATAAATATTTATTAAGTTGTTATAAAACATTTGAGATCAATAATAATAATTATTAAAAACTGAGCTTTCTTCTTAATAATGTATTTAGAGTACATATTATTAAAAACACTATCTACTGAAATTTTATAAGATGGAGGTTAATATCTTAAAACAAGGTTTAGTTATTCCAAGCCGTTGGAGTTACACATTTTCCCTTCAAATCACATCATCAGACCCTAAGATATTCTATGATGTAGGTACTAGTTTTGCAAAAATAAAGTTATTGGCAAAAAAATTCTTAAAAACGGTTCCGATTCTCCTATTCAAGAGTTACACATTTTGTCTCCAAGGAACATCATCAGACCATAGAATGGTCAATGATGTACTGATTTTGCTGTGTAAATATTTACCAACAACAAAATATACCTTTTAAAACGGTTCAATTATTCCAATCCGTTGAGGAGTTACATATTTCGTCTCCAGTTCACATCATTATACCCTGAGATGTCAACGAACCTCTGAGGTGTTCCACTCTATATGTCCAGAATCCATCATAAGATCCTCACCATGATGTTAAAGAGACCACTCTGAAGCAATCCCCTATTTAATACCGTTTAAACCATCCAAATTGGTCGAACATATAAAGAAAAAAAACATATACGACGAATTGATAACCTCCTCCTTTTTGAAGTCGGTTAAAAACTTACCTACCTATGTGTGGCCTATAGAACATTTATGAACACAGGAACTTATAGTAGGCTTATCAGCATTTTAACTAAAGTACGCTACATACCTACAATAAGAGACTTTTATAAATAAGACCGTATGAGTCGGTAATAGAATTAAGTATGAAGATTCTATTACCGACCAAAAAAGAAATAACAACAGGCAAAAATCCGTAAGACAAAATGTATGGCGTTAATTGATCCAATTATGTAATATAGTCTTTAGAATCAAACAAGTTAAAAAAAAACATCTAAAATTATGTATTCAAAGAAATAAAAGCTAAAATACTAACTATTGTAAAACATCTAACACCGCCATGGGTCGTTAATAGAAGCAACTTATAAAAATTATGTTTCTAATACCGCTCCAATGTAAAATTCGATTTAAACGACAAGACATGGCCAGAATGGTAGTATTAGATGTTAATCTAGAAAACCAATGTATTATTTATTATAGTTACATATTTGCATGCACGTATACACATTTTATTTATGTTAATTTCTCTTAAGTAATAACGAGGTGTTCTTATGTAGCTGGGAGCACAACACTATGACACGGAAGTCCGTTGCGGCCGCGTCTCAATTATTGGCTATTTACTCTGTTTGCTGATTATTTACGCACACAAACTTTATTTTTTTTGTTTCTAAATATATATACCTAAAATATTTTTAGGCTACAACTTTCATGGAATCTATAAAATACCTTAAAATAGTGATTAAAAAAACTGGCGGTAATAGGATACAAATTTTGGGAGGCGGTAATAGGCGCGTTTACGTTATGTAAACGTTTATTTTTATTTATTTATTTAATTATTTTATTTATTTATTTTATTACAAAAAAAAACAACTACTATTCAACAACATGTTGGACATATCTACCAGCATATCAAGAACCTACCCCCCAAACCTTTGCCCCAAACAGATAAAAACTGTTTTACATGTGTAAAGATTTACCCCAAACATCATTATATCATATTTATCGCAATTTTTCTCTTATTACAGGCCAACTGGTTCAAAGCGCAACAGTATTGCAGATTCCACGGAATGCATCTCGCGTCTATATCATCGCAAGAAGAAAATGACAAGCTTGAAAAATACGTCAAGGATTCAGGTTTGTTGCCCTCAATACCTACTTTAGAATGTCTGTATTTAGAACGTTTGAAGGTTAAGAACCGTAAATTAACATTTTGCTGTATTGCAGACTGCAGTCAATCTAAAACCGATCACTTGACCAATTTTTCTGTCCTCAAAATCTCTTTAATTTAAAACTGTAGAACTCTAGCTTGCTACTATAACTGGTAGCAATTCGTTAACTGGTCTTTAAGGTCTTACCAAAGGTCTTACTTTTTGCCTTCTCCTGTATTCGTTTAACATACAGTCCCTGGCCAAATTATTAGGGACAGCACAACTCATGCTTTAACTGCATTTTTTAAACAAATAATTGGTTATACATCTCCAAAGTACATTCTAAACATATGAACATGTTGATTTTAAGCAAAACGGGTAGATATCGATGATCTATTACCTGTTCCTGTATGGTAGATAGATATAAGGGGTTACGCGCTGATTTACTGCTTTCAATTACTATCTTTTTCATTACTGTAAAAATAGAGCAGAAATTAATGACTCATTCAAGCTGTAATAAATGCTTATGTTTTTACATACCAAAGATCACTTTATAAAAACAAATTACAAAATGGAATATTACAATAAATGTTAAAAACACTAGGTACCTGTGGTGTGGTACATACTTAAGATAATGGAAGAATAATTGTTTGCGGTAAACAATTCTGACGCACTGAGGGAGAGAGCTGCAAGGTCTTTAATCGTTTCTATTGAATCTTACTTTTCTTTATTTCTTTTATATGTTTTTATATGTAGCTTAGTTTGAGTTAGAGCACTTATAAATACCTATGTCACCGCTGACATCGTCGAAATGAATTCAAATTGTTGTTGATACTGACTTTTCACACTAATACCATTTTAAACTGACCAAAGCCGAACGATAGAAGCGATACAGCGTAATTTGATTGATTAAATTACATTACAGCCCTATTCCTAGACGCTTAAACCCTATATTGTTTATGATACCAATCCAAACTCCCCGTAAGGTAAAAACCACTGGGTTATTATTGCTTTACATAATGTAACCTACAGAAAATGCTTACTTTTAATTGTAGAGATATTTCGGTAAGCGTAAATCAATCAAAACACCTGGCGTATACAATTTTTCCTCTCAAGCACTATCCACAACCACTTATCCGCATTTAGCGCCTCCCGTCCAGGTGGTACGTTTTTACTCTTTGTCATCGGAGGCTTGTTATTGGTCGCCCTACTTTCTTTCACTGTGAACCACTTCTTAGCTCAAGTTATGATTTTGTACGGTCATTTGTTAACGTCACAAAATAGTCTATAAAATATGTAGGTATGTTTGTGTAAAAGTTAATATAAAAATATTTTTTGTGTGCATTAATTAGCGTAATTAAATGAATTTTCACCTAGTTACGCCTACGCACCATTTCTGAAATTTAAAATAGCAGTAGGATCCCTCACTCCTTCCAGTCAATAATAACCGCTACTGTGATAATCATACAGTAACAAAATGTTATCCATTCTTACCGCACGTTGTCTAAATCCAAAGTTAAACACAACAACATTTACAATAACTTTTTGTTATCAAATGTTTCTCGCACATGATAACATTTCTCCACAAATAGTAATTGCTGTATGGATGCGTCCTTAGAATACAAATTGAGAATTGTATCTCTTTACATTGCAGGTTACGGCCGAGAACATTTCTGGACGTCTGGCACGGACTTGGCTGAAGAGGGCAACTTCTTCTGGATGGCCAACGGACGACCTCTCACCTTCGTCAACTGGAACGCCGGCGAACCCAACAACTTCCGATACGAGAACGGAGAAGAAGAGAACTGCTTAGAACTCTGGAACAGAGACGACAAAGGCCTCAAATGGAACGACTCCCCTTGCTCCTTCGAAACTTACTTCATCTGCGAAGTTCGATCAGACTGATGAAGGAACGTTCTAGATTATTCTTATTGTTGTGTGATATAAGTAGTGTGCTAGACGTCGATCTTTCTCGTATCTTCCATCCCTTTCTTCTTTATTTAAAATAGAACTGGATGTTCTTTTTCTAAACGTTTCAAGACGTTCGAATCTTAAAATCTGCTGTACCGTGTTCGATGTTTTCCTAGAATATTGTGTTAATTAAGTTTTTACCAGGCCCGTAAACTTTTGGTTCTTTGTTATTTATTTTTATTGTATTAAAAACTCAAGGTCGATTAGCACTGAATGTACATAAATTGAAAAAAGTAGGAAATAAGTGGTAATCAAAAAAACATATATTGTAAGTGGAAACGATCACTGCCTAATGATCTTGAAGTGTAAAACCTCCGAACCTTGTTGTTCTCGGGACGCTGAGAGTGTCCATAGTCAAACGTAGTGGTAAATAAACAATAGTTACCTTAGCAGTTAATGTATAAAATAGCTGTAAGTAACGACAATAAATGTTGTAAAAATCGAATTTTTTCTTGGTTCTCTTTTCCTTTAGGTTTTTTTTTTAAATATGCTTATGTCTTTTTTGTATAATACCTACCTACCCATTTTGTTCGTTGCACTCTTATGACAATATCTACTCACGACCACTTTTTCTATTAATTTCGATAACATTTTTAATAATTGACAAACGTCGGCTCGTTTGGTAATTATTGAGAATGTTATTGCACTCGGCAGGGCCATCGAACCACCTGATGATACATGATCAACCCCGCCCAAGATTTTTTCACATCAAAGGAGAGACCGACGAATTGACAGTCAAGAAGCCGGTCTAATACATAAAAGTCTTTGCGTTAAGTCATTAAGGTATAATGTTCTAAAGATTTATTTTACCGAATATATCATGAAATCAACTCAATGGGATCGTTATATTGATATCTGAGTGACGAAAATTTCAGATTCAAAAATCAAAACCCAAATAGAACACCGGGAAGTAGGTACATAGATCAATTTTAACACCCAATATTTGATTACACGCCTACAGGTGAAACTACACAAAAGGTTTTAAAAAGACAAGGAATAGTCAAATTAACGCAGCAATATTTAACAAGCTTTCCACATCACAATAAAATTAATGATATAAACTACAATTTCTATTATTTTCCGCTGCGAAATTCGATTTCCGACCCTGCAATAGCTTGTTGTGCAAGCACTATTATATTCCTGATAGTTTGAAAGCAATTCACGAAGCGTTGTTTAAAAATTTATAAACTGTCTTCAAGAACCTTTTTCAACACAATATTATTGTAGCTTTGTCTACGAAAGTTTTGTTTCAGGAGATGAGAGAGATGGAAAAGGTTGCAGCCTTTTTCTCTCATCTCTCTCTTCAATCATAATTATTGACAATCCAAAATCATGGGGTACTAACCCCCGTATTCAAGAACAATACTTGTATAAGTAAAGAAGCAATACTATGCGACGTAAGGCATTTCTCACTGCGTTCGTTATGGCAAGTCTTCTATTTCATAATCGACACTTAAGTATTACTTGACTGGTGAACGCATAGTGCTGTATACAGCCCAGTAATTGGTCCATTTGATGTGGCAAACTTCACTCTAGTCATTTGGCAAAGGTAAAAGACAAAGATAGCAGTACAAACAATCGATCCTTTCTTTCTATTTTGATAGAAGTCAAACCAACACTATGCGTTGGGTAAAATAGCTCGTCAGGCACTTTATCGATTTTGACAAACGCATAGCGATGGATTCCACTCAAGTATTGTTTATGAACTGGTTTTAATGAGACCTCACAGTGCTGTTCTTGAATACGGGCGTCAGCATGTCTGAAAGTTTACATCATCATACATTGCGCTCGCAGATTAGCGCACTCATAGTCGTAGAGAGGTTCATCGTAAGTAAAGTTTATCGTGTGTATGACATTATCTTAAGGGTAATTGTCTGGTTTGAGAGTTATGTTAATAAAAGACATGGATAGCAAATGAGCTTGAATATTGAGATTAGTACGAACTTAATAACATTAAACCGTGTCACGCTTGACATAACTTAGTAGCGTTACGTAGCGCAACGTAGAGCGCCTACGTGTTTCCAAATAGCCAGTTTCCATCCAGTTCACCCTACGCACATCCCTACGTGCTTTTATATACACACATGTCACATGTGCAATGTCAGATGCATATTTGCAGGCATCTCTTAACTGTCATCTATTTTACAGTTCTGTACATTTCATGTGCATTTCATGAAAAATAATCTGTGCACTTTGACTGCTATTTAAGTTATTTGCTACAAGGATATTTGCTAACAATAAAATCCTTAAAAAAAATAGATAACACTCAAAGAAGTAGGAGAAAAGTGGTTAAACACACATACGTACAGTTACACACATGCAGGTGTAAATATAATTTAACAAAGTGTACCTTCGTACTCATTTACCTCGTTTACATTCAGCTCATTTGAGCAGGAAAGTAGGTAGGGAAGTGGGCAGGACGAGTATGTGAACACGATACTTCTCATGCTCCTACCACTGCTACTCGCGCTGCCCGGCGCTCCCCAAAAGAGCGGTTTTTCAGCAAGTGTTGCCAATGCTACGGCAATTACCGTGTTCTACGGCTTTCAGGCCAAAAAATCACAAAATCTACGGGCTACGGCTGGAACCCTATTGCCGTAGCAAATTCTACGGCTTTTCGCAAATTTTCACAAAGTCAATTTTATTTATTGTTTTGCAAACATTTAACGAATGTTAAACCCTTAAAACAGCGCCACCAGGCTTATATTGATGTTAATGTAGGCTAATGAAAAGTATTACTCGTTTTGTGGGCATCAAATTCACTGCCCATGACCTTTTTTTTAGTTCGAGCGCTGAACCGATGGTATATATTGGCGTAATTGGATTGCTACGGCCCACACTTGATCCTTTCCCATATAAACACGGCTTTTTTATCTAATGGGCTCCATTGACGATGCGATCGATCGATCGCACCGATCGATCGGTTCAAAAGTGCCACTCATAGCGGTAACATACACTACCGATCCGTCGGTGCGATCGGTCGGCAACGACGGATCGCACCGATCGATCGCATCGTCAATGGCGCCCATAATGTACACGGCCTTCCAAAAATTTTCATTGGCAACACTGCATTCAGCTCCGTCGCAGTAATATTTCGACGTCTGCCATTGCCGAAAGTCGAAAGCGATGTGAGTGGTAGGGCAGTATGTAAACACTACACTTCTCTCGATCCTGCCACGGCAGTATCAAGGGGATTATTGCCGACAGCGCGAGGAGCAGCGGTAGGGGCTGAATGTAAACGAGGGGATTAAATTGAGTGATCTTTACCAATTTTATTTTATATCCATTCCTGTGAGCTCTGTCAACATCGAAACTCCAATCCCACGTACCTACCAGACACAGATCCTACGTATCACGTATCAAATGTTAATTAACGCTTTTGAAAACTGTGTCACTGTAACGAAGTCCTAATTTAATCTGTCACCCTATGATGTTGATTCAAATTTGGAACCGTCTCTTTACACAGTAAAGTCAGTGAATTTTGTAAACGACAAAATTGCAATGAGCAAAAATTTACTTCCACGAATTTAAATACTCACTCATTACTTTAATATTCATAGGACCTGGGTTTGATTACCAGCGAGGCGGAAGTTTGAATGATAAGTTTAAATTTCTAATCTTGGTCTGGGTATAATGTTTTTTGTCTTTGTGTGTTATCCATGGCACCCACGGCACAGACAATCCTAGCACTATGAGTTATTATTTATTACCTACTATTTACGGGATAGCACTGAATAAAATAATTTTTAATACGCAGTCAAATAGATCCAAATGGGTAAGTCCAACTTCGAGAAAGAAGCCACTCGTAGAATCCAACTCGGATGGGCTGCGTTCGGGAAACTACGTCATATCTTGTCGTCCAAAAAGTTACCTCAATGCCTGAAGTCGAAGGTGTTCGAGCAGTGTGTGTTGCCAGTGATGACATACGGATCCGAGACGTGGTGCTTCACTATTGGCCTTATGCATAAGCTTAGAGTCGCCCAGCGGGCTATGGAACGAGCTATGCTCGGTATTTCTCTACGCGATCGAATCAGAAATGATGAAATCCGTAGACGAACGAGGGTGACCGACATAGCTCAGAGAATTAGCAGGCTGAAGTGGCAATGGGCTGGCCACATAGTTCGAAGGACCGATAACCGTTGGGGAAGAAAGGTCCTCGAATGGAGACCACGCCTCGGTAAAAGGAGCACAGGACGCCCCCCGACCAGGTGGACCGACGACCTGAAGAAGACAGCGGGTATCCGCTGGATTCAGAAGGCTCAGGACCGGTCAGAGTGGCGGAAGTTAGGGGAGGCCTATGTCCAGCAGTGGACCTACAAAGGCTGATGGATGGATGGATGGATGGAGTCAAATAGATATTGATAAATGAGACATCCAATAAGTTTACCTAAGTTCTAAGTTATCTACATATAAAAATAGAATTATAATTATAAAAATCGACCCACTTTGCAATACATAGATAAACAGATAACTACATGTTATCTTTGTGTAAACGGAAAATGAGAATTCGTCTTCATTTTATATCGAGTATTTCGATAAATTATTCCGGATACCCTTTAATATCGCTTGTGTCAACACGCCGAGAAACCTATGAAAAGATATTTCAATTCGAAACCACAAATATTATGCACGTGCCACCCTCTTTGTCAACACGACTAGAATATTGAGTACCTAGGCAGGTATGAGAGTTGATATTATGTTGTATGTAACTTGACGCTCCTTCCTACATTTAAATAAAGGTGTCAAAAGTGATAGTAGGTGGTGGGCACATCACATTACTTTCCGACTTAACGGTAATTAAAATCAAATAGGTGCAGTAAAATTAATAATTCTCGATAAAAAATAACCGACTTCAATTTTCAAATTTATGTGGGACCACATGACAAGCACCAGCTTTCGATTAAAAAAAGAATCATCAAAATCGATTCACCCAGTCGAAAGTTCTGAGGTAAAAAAATACAGTCGATTTGAATACCTTCTCCTTTTTTGAAGTCGGTTAAAAAACACAATGGCATATCTTTGTACAAAACAGTATTTACATCTGTGTTATGAGACTTATGAAGTACAAGAAAGTACTTGATGTAAGACATTGACATGATTGTAATAATTTGTGCGACTATTTTCTGGTTTAGTTTGTTCAACATTTTGTCCAAGAATTTTAATAAAAAGCTACTGAACCTAAAATGTTTTTCATCGTTCTAAATCCTAATAACTGAGTTAAAAACTTATGTTTTGGATGGACACTGGATGATTAGGAGCGATGGTTTATATCTGCAAGGATTAATAATTGTAAGTTCTTACGGATATAGTCGCTGGGAAAGTCTTTGTGAATAATAAAAATATGAGTAGGGTGCGGAGCGGGGTACGGGGCGGGTGCGGGTAGCTAGAAATTTAACTGTACATTTTCCGGCACTTGCGCTTTCCAACTCGTTAAAAATCTCATCAACAGAAAACGTTGGTAAATTTCTTTCCGTTCCCAGGATCCTCTTCACATTTATAATGTACAAATTCCTTGATATTGGACGCTTTCCTGTTAAGAAGTTACGCTTCTTTATGTATTTTGTGCTATTTTTGGGTTAGGTAGTTACAATACTTACAGCTGTAACGGACATCTAGGAAGTAGATATTAATTATGTGCACTCCATTATTAAGGTTTTTATTATCCTAACTGACAACTAAAACCTACCGTGGACCAGCAAGGCTATTCTGTTTTGAAACTCGACAGCTGAATCCGCGATGAGTGTCAATTTTGGCAAGGAATTTTGACACTCATCGCGGATTCCGCTGTCGAGTTACAAAACAGAATAGCCTTGCTGATGGAGGTCCACAATGACATGACGGCCAAGGAAGTGGAACACTTTTAACTGCCTGTCTAAAATGCTAAAACACTAACTGGTTAGGTGGTAACTGGCCAGTCAGGTGAAAATCTTACCACCAAGTATGTTTGTTGTACGACTAGTGTTTGGGTGAAAAGTTTATTGGGACCAGTGACAATTGAGCATTCTGAATCAATGGTAACAATGCATTTGTGACCTGAATATAGACTGGCTGTGGTTCCAGGTATATGCTTACAGATTTTTACGATTTCCACGCGCGTATTTCCGATTTCGATCCTATTTCTAGACATCAATACTTAATTACATTACAGAACAAATGTCATAGGGATTTGCAGCCGACTTACTTCGCATGAAATTCGATTCCGACTGCAATTATATTTTCATCTAAACCGGATGAAAGGGAGGAGGGACGCTCACATTCAATCAAGGAACGGCTGTAAAAGTAAAAAGGAAAAAGCTGGTCCGGCGCAATTTAAATACAGTACAATGCCTTATAAAAATCATAATTTTCATACAAATGTATGTATGAAGCACGTGTGAAGTCATGACAATATATGAAGCAATTGTAGATAGTAATACACTATCATTTTTGGAAAAAAATGAGAGTTATCAAAGCACTTAAACATAATTTTTTAATTTTTGATTAACCATAGTCTGTTCAGCAACAAATTTTCGGTCGGCCCCGGGGGAGCACACGCTACGCCATTGAATATTAGTAGGATAGTTCACCAAATTTTAAAAGTAAGAAAACAATCGGCAGTTGTATTAGCTAAGCACTTAAGCAGCAATAATTTCCAGGCAACCTAAATAGCAGAAGGATAGGACAAATATTTTATTGGGTACGATTTACGAATATTTACTACGAATTTGTACTAAAACCGGAATAAGGGAAAAATTCTGTCCGCAATACATACTTAATCCCGCAATTGTCGTCCGGGTCAGATTGCTGAGTGCTCAAACGCTCTCGTGAACAGCGTCAACCTCATTGCTCGCCGCAATTGTTCTTTCTAGAGCCTGTGCAGGTCGAACGATAAATACACGGTTCTCAGTACATATTCTGTATCTGTAATTTATATGATATGATATACGAGTGCGAGGCGTCAAAATTAAATATTAACTAATGGATTCGCATGATGATTGTGTGTGCTTGTTGTACGAATCAACTTTAGTAAAAACTTAGACGTTTCATGATATGCATTATTTTAAAAAATACGAGAGGTGAGTGAAAGTGATAGAATATGATGTTTTTAATGCGATTGCTGTGCTACAAAGGCATTATCTTATATTTAAAATCGTTGAGGTGATCGGCTACAAACCGATACCGTTAGGGTTTTTGTCACAGTAAGGAACATAATACGGTCTATTATATTTCTCGAAACGAGGCATAGTTAGATATTACTCGCGTTGAAAGAGTTCCCCGTAAAGCATTGAAAATAAGTGTCTGAATCCGCAACTAAATACAGCGCACCACCTCCGACCTCTTTTTATACGAACATAATTTTCACTCATTAGTTTCTTTTATACTTATATCCCTGTACGTATGTCCCTACTTATCTACGCATAAAGAGTAATCCCGCTTGTCTTCTTACAAATATTATAAATGCAAAAGTTTATGAAGATGATTGGATGTTTATGGTCGCAACACAGGGATTAAGATGAAACTTGGCAACAGACAGACTTAAAAAATAGGGTAACTTTTATCCCAGCTATACGATCCCGTGGAATGTTTAAACGTCTATATGTTTGGGAAACCGCTATTGGATGATCGAATGTTCTAATTCTGTAAGTGTAAAGAAATCAGTAATTTACAGCTGATAATATATAATTTTATTAATTATGAGTAACCGCCCTCGCTTTCCTTCAGTTTTCTTATCTTTTTACAACTTGGGTTAAATTATTGGAGTTTTATTAGAGATCCCTAATTTTTTTTAAATATAATATAGCCTATGTCACCCAGGGATAGTAAAGCTTCCCGTCAGTGAAAGAATTTTTCAAATCGGTTCAATAGTATCGTAGCCTATTCAATGCAAACAAACAATCAAATCTTTCATCTTTATAATATTATTATACTTAGAGTAGCCATGCCATTAGATAGTTTGGATAGTAGAACACTTCCAAACTATCGTAGTTCAACTTATGTGTGCTAGCACAATCTAGCATCGATAAGTACTACCTAAGTTCGTGCAACGTGCATACTTTTGGTACTTGTACGTATGTATGAGAGGACGATATGCATTATATACGTAAGAATTAGGTACTGCAAATTATTGCAACTATTCTAAATTCGTTCAGGTAATAATAATAAAATGTTTGATGTTTTCTCATAATCTACTCATAAAAATAACATATGAATAGACCATTTGATTTAATAATTAGAAAACCACGTACGCTACATGGAATCTTTTAAGAAATAGGGCACATGGTAAACTGCCGTTCTTTCTCCTTTCAAAGGCGCCTTTTTCCTTCGTTTTATACTGATTATTCAACGCCGCTATCCACCGAGCAAGACGGCTTATAAACTTAACAACTTTAATGAAGTAATAAGCTGATGCTGAGCTGTTTTCTTTGTTTTTTGTAGGATGAGTTTAACAGTATTAAGCACTTGTTTTGTATGAGATATAATCATGAATTATAAGCGATTATTTTGAAACTACGAGTACTAAAGAACAAAAATCTCTAAGGACGTATTTTTGTCGCAGCACTTGCAGCAGGCGCGATAGTGAATCCAGGTGGACTAAGCAGGTGGACCACGGACACCGCCTGAAGTTTGAGTTAAAAATTGTTGATGAAAATAGATATGGGGCGGTACGGGCATAGACTGACAATAATTATGTTTCAGTTGTTTTATAGACTACGGTCTAAAAGTTTTGCTAATATTGAACAGTTGTTAGTGATGGCTAACATCTAATGCATACCTACTCAAGAAAGTGTTCCAAAAATGCAGAGAATCACGTTAAGAGTTCTCTAAAAATCACATCACTATTGTTACGTAAACGCAATCAAAATAAACAGTATTGTTAAATCTGAAAGAAACATGATACATTTTACAAAAATCCAATTTATAAAATGGTAACTTTTTATTTTTTCTACTCGTAGCTCCGCGTCATCGAATGCAGCGCCAACAAAAAAGGTATCTAGCTCTTAGATTTTTTTATTCCTTTAGGAGATTACCGAGCTGTTACATTCATATCGATTTATACGATGACGGATGCAATCATTACTTCCGAGGTTCTCAGGAGAGATTTTGATCAGCAAGGCTATTCTGTTTTGTAACTCGACAGCGGAATCCGCGATGACTGTCAAAATTCCTATCTTTAGTTGTTTGAAGTTCGAGTTCGAGACTCACTTCACTTTGCAAGTGCGTACTAGATGATTAGAGAATGACATATCAAGATGATGCAAGTTCGCTTTCGAGTCTCACTTGACTGAGCTTCGATTTCGAGTTTGTATTTTAGAGTTGAGTGAGCTTCGATTTCAAGTTTGCATTTTAAAGAATAGCCCTCCAGATCCTGATTATGAAGTAAGATTGAGAATACAGTTACTAAGAACATACTTCGTACCTTTCACAATATGTGCATTAAATACGTCACTAACGTCATTAGCTTCTTGTTTTTTCAAAACACGTTTCGATCCAAGCAAAATGTACAATGCGCACATACGTACTTTAGATTGAAACCTTTCTACACAAGTCCTAGTTACGCCTTGCAGCACCTTGCTCCGACAGGCTCGACCTAAAAAGATAGAAAGCTAGAAAGGCATCGCAGTGAACCCACAACGCTATGTACAACGGCTCACTTACATTTCCCTGCCACTTACAGGAGCCTCCCGGCAGTGATGCCAGCAGGGCTATTCAGTTTTATAACTTGACAGCGGAATCCGCGATGAGTTTCAAAATTGAAGTTCGAGTTGAGATCTTGATATGTGATTCTCTAATCATCTGAGATCTACTAGACTTTAGGCCTCATCTACGGATCTATGGATTGTATTGTCAAATCTACGGATTTTTGTGTATCCATCCAAAAATAACAAAAAACATAAAATATTTTCAGTACAAAATTATCAATATTTCGTTATATTGTAAGATTTGTAAGGTCTCTAAGGTACCACGTCGATAGTAGCGCGAATTTATCTATAGATCTTCGGGATATTTTTCCCGAATCTACGGATTTAGAGTGATGATCTACGAATTTTTAAAAATCGAATCTGGCACTGCCTCCCGGCGTGATTGCTGTCGATGACGTAGCTACGTAAAATGACGTTTCGTGCTACAAGCTTCAACGAGAATATATCGTGGAAATATCGACTATTCCTCGAAATATGGTGTCCCAATTTGTTTGCTGCAACCAATTTAAATGTGCTGTGAAACGGACGGGATTGGTTTTAAATCTGTTGATTTAAGACTTCAAATAAGAACATTTTTTACCCCCGACGAAAAAAGAGGGGTGTTATAAGTTTATCGTGTCTGTGTATCTGTGAATCATTTACATTATTCAGGAAGAACAGCCAGACTCAGTGGGCACTCGGCACAAGCAATTTTGTCAGAATACTGCCTGCTTCAATGGCTACATATAAACATGATTCGTTGAAATATGTAGATAATTCTGCATAATCGTCTCAAAACTGCGTTAAAACTCGTTTTCCCATTGTAGAGCTAAAGTAGAGTTCAGCGGAACATTGGGTTAGGGGTAAAAATAATAATAATAACAAATAAGACATCATTAACACCCGAAAACAAACCTTTATCTGTCACATAAGTATCAGCCCGGCCGGAAATCGAATCCACGTCCCTCGCTTTGCAGGCAGCGTCACTACAGGGCACAATAAATGGGTTGATGTGAAAGACAGGTTAAATGCCGTCCATACTTATTTATAACTCTCTATGGCTGCAGGGAGAAAAATACGTACGGAAAGAACGGCCCGAAACATTCGGATTTTATACTCTAGTACAATTTCCTACAAATCCTATTCAAGAAAACCTCTCAATTACTAGTATTAGACGCAGAGTGTGGATGTTAGAAAAGATATTGACAAATTCTAAACAGCTTAACGCTTTGACTCGACGTACCACAGTTTGATTAGAGAAATAGTTGAGAGGTGGCTTCAGGCTGATACTGCATTGGATGTATAGACTTACTGCATGCATGAACATGACTCTACAGACTCTACAGTCTATATACCTACTCCGTTTTTTAGGCGAGTCCTATTTATTTTGGTAAAAAAACTTACAGTGTATTTTAATCCTAATTAGTAATTTAAAAATAAAATATATACAGGGTGTCCCGTAAGTAGCGGATCAACCGAAGGTGGCAGATAGCTTGAAGGTTGACCTATCATATGTCAAAAAATTATCTTAGTAAAAGTGTCACCATTTTCGAGATATTGACCATTTTTTAAAATTTAGAAAATTCGGCTCCTTTACCCTACTTTTTCCTGTTGATTCCACAAATGAGCAGATATTTTGATAAATTTTTTTTCTTAGAGCTCTCAGATAGTTGCTTTATAATTATCAGTATGTAATGTTGTTGAAATTATTAGGGAACACTGAGAAAATAGCGTCTACATTACATATTTTTGTTTTTGATTTTCTTCGACGCAACTTTGATGTGAGGTGGTTGAAAAAAAATGTACTGGGCAAGTGTGCCCCAGTATTTTAAAAACTTGCCTCTTAAATGCAGATTTTAAAAAAGTACAATACAGGCTACTTTGATAAGGAAAATTTTCAAGTAAAAGCCATTTCAGTATCAAAGGGGTGAATTTGAATCAAAAGTTATTTTATTGTTTACTGTTATGGGATGAAGTTTTTCAATGGTTTTTGCTTAATATTACGTTACCTTAAATTAATGCTCTAATAAATGTTTAAAATAATGATTATTTTCCGATATTCCAACCTTATAAAGAAATTAAAATATTACCTCAGAATTACTTGAAAAATATTGTTTAATTCAAAAATAATGCTATTATTTACTGTTTTTTAATACTAGATGATCAGCAAGCCTTTTCAGTTATTGCTTTAAGATTATTTTTGTATGATAAAATAAATAAAAATGAAAATTTCACTTACATTTTTTTTATTCTTTTTTTTTGTTGAATATTCATACAAAATAATCTTAAAGCAATAATTAACAAGGCTTCCTGGTCATCTAGTATTTAAAAAACAGTAAATAATAGCATTATTTTTGAAATAAACAATATTTTTCAAGTAATTGTTAGGTAATTTGTAATTTCTTTATAAGGTTGGAATATCGGAAAATAATCATTATTTTAAACATTTATTAGAGCATTAATTTAACGTAACGTAATATTAAGCAAAAACCATTGAAAAACTTCATCCCATAACAGTAAACAATAAAATAACTTTTGATTCAAATTCACCCCTTTGATACTGAAATGGCTTTTACTTGAAAATTTTCCCTATCAAAGTAGCCTGTATTGTACCTTTTTAAAATCTGCATTTAAGAGGCAAGTTTTTAAAATACTGGGGCACACTTGCCCAGTACATTTTTTTTCAACCACCTCACATCAAAGTTGCGTCGAAGAAAATCAAAAACAAAAATATGTAATGTAGACGCTATTTTCTCAGTGTTCCCTAATAATTTCAACAACATTACATACTGATAATTATAAAGCAACTATCTGAGAGCTCTAAGAAAAAAAATTTATCAAAATATCTGCTCATTTGTGGAATCAACAGGAAAAAGTAGGGTAAAGGAGCCGAATTTTCTAAATTTTAAAAAATGGTCAATATCTCGAAAATGGTGACACTTTTACTAAGATAATTTTTTGACATATGATAGGTCAACCTTCAAGCTATCTGCCACCTTCGGTTGATCCGCTACTTACGGGACACCCTGTATATATATATATATATATATGTAACTTAAATATATGTAACTTAGGAGGGTACATGGCTCAAAATCGGCAGCTGAATCGATTCCACGTATTTTTAATGTAGGTAATTTTTTTTTCCTAAAAGAAATTAAAATTAAGTAAATGATGTCACCCAATTCTTTAAACAGTCGAAACAAACAAAAATGAAACTTAAGTCAATGCAATAGGGTCCTTTCAAGCATTATTATACTTAGCCACAGCCTTGTGGCACACACACTATCAAATGTACGAGTTGTACGACGTAAAAGAAATTTACACTACAAACGCAATAGATCAAAAAAATTAAAGACAGTTCGTACATTTCCTTACGTTCTCTTTTCCGCATATTTAAAAACAGTCCGGAGAAAGCGAGACATAACGAGGTTTCACTCACAGCCGGCGATACGGCCCGGCCGCCGCCGCCCTGCGTCGGCGGCTTTTGTGATTTAGATCTTAGGAATAAAAAGATGTAACTCAAAAATAACAACTTGTGGGAATCAGCTGTTAAAGTTTTGAACTTTTTCCGACTTGTGTTTGATTCAAGATTGAAAAATAATTACTATGCTTTCCATTATTTTAACTGTTGATATTGTATGTTCAAGGTACCGTGATTTCAAAAATAGTTGAAAATAGTGTCCTAATATCTATTATACTTTAAAAAAATTGATGCAAAAAAAGTTCGTACTAAAATATTTAAACTCCAATTGCTAAATTTCCAAAATCACAAATTTTGAGTTACATCTTTTTTTTAAGCGTGCGAAATAGTAACGCGCACACTTCCATACGCGCTTACTCTATTCTGCATATACGAAAACAATAATTGGAGCGAGACATAAACGAAGGTGTTTCCCCGGCCTTGTCGCTCAATTCCCACACACCGGCTTAAGATCTAAGTAAACAAACAAATTTGAAATTGAATTTAAATCAGTCAGTTCAATACGTTACGCCGAAGGCATCGCGCTGCGCTGCGCTTCGCCGATACTTACCTATTCTATTAGTGTTTTTAGTTATCGACTTATCGTAACTGTTCGTACAATGGCTTTTCAGTATACTAACATTGATTATACTGAAATGGTGAGAACTTTGGCACAGTGTGGTGACAACGTGGCATTAGCGTGCAGAACTTATAATGCTAGGTTCGGTACCAATGTAGACCGTAGGACTATGCTAGCAGCTACTCAACGGCTCCGAGACCACGGAACATTTCGACCGAACACTGCGATCGACAGAGGAAACAATGTGCGCATACCTACTCGTCTTCAAAGCGAAATACTGGAATATTTCGATGCGAATCCCCATACCAGTACTCGTGAAGCCGCCCCACATTTTAACGTCAGTCATATGTACGTGTGGCGAACGCTTCATGGTGACGGCGAGCACCCATTCCACTTGAGACGCTGTCAAGAATTGATTCCTCGTGATTATGAATCACGGTTGGAATTCAGCCGGTGGTTACTCGACAATTGGCAGCGAAACATTATTTGGACGGATGAAAGTACCTTTTCACGAGTGGGGATGTTCAATCAACATAATACGCATTTGTGGAGGCACGAAAATCCTCACGCATGTAGAGTGGATTCTTTCCAGCACCGGTTCTCCGTTAACGTCTGGGCGGGCATTATCGGTACACACGTACTTGGGCCCGTATTCCTAGAGAGATTAACAGGACAGTCATATTTAGTGTTTTTAAGAGAAACTTTGCCGGCACTGCTAGAAGACGTACCTCTTGTAAATTTACGAGAGGTGTTCTATCAACACGACGGTGCCCCAGCGCATTTCACGTGGACTGTCAGGCAGCATCTTGATGCTGAATATGGGGAGCGATGGATCGGTCGCGGCGGACCGGTTCAGTGGCCACCAAGGTCACCTGATTTGACGCCCCTAGACTTTTTTTTGTGGGGACGTGTTAAGTCTTTAGTTTATTTTAAAGATTCCACTAGCGCTGAGGATCTAAAAAATAAAATAATAGCTGCATTTGACATAGTGAAAAGTGACACTGTCGTATTAAATAAACTTAAACGACAATTGCACAAACGTGCATTATTGTGTATCGAACAAGGTGGTGGACATTTTGAAAATGTCATTAAAAGACGACGCCGCAGGAGTTGGTAGGAGCATGGGCGTAGCTAGCGCCCCACCGTGCCCCACCCAGGCTCTGACCTGTAAGCCTGTAAGGTACCTAATCAAACTTAAAAAACTTAATTATCTACGTACTAACTACAATACTTAATATCTGTAGGAAAGTTTACACTCGACAGCTGTCGTCAGTCGACACAAAAAATGCGATCAAAACAAAAAATTACATATTATTTTAGACTGCTGCCCCACCCTGAGCCCATGGCTGGCTACGCTGATGGTTAGGAGTACAGAAGGATCAGGAGAGAAGAAACCAGTTATCAGAACTGTAAGTAATACCTACATTAACTAAATTTAATTGGTTGTTTAATGTTAGTAAATACTTTTATGATTCACAGCTTTTAAACACGCCGTCTTTGTTTACTTTTGTTCTATTATACCTCTAAACGATAAATAATTCAATAAATATCTTATAATTTTAATGCCAAAACGATTGACATTGTATTTAATCAAAATTATTCAAAGTCGACAGTCCAAAGCCTGTAAAGTGTGATGGAAAGAGGGAATCATAATTTGTTTATGAAACATAATTTATCTCAGTACGATTACCTAATAATTTCAGTAAATTTTTAAATCAGCTGTTTCTGGCTTATGGAATCCACGCTGTGACGTTGGTCTCTCTCTCATGTGTGCGTGAGTCTGTATGCGTGCATAGAATGTTATGAACATTATTTTCCCTCTACGAGAAAGTAACTGATTTCTTAAATAAACAATTACTAAGCTAATAAAAAATATTTCAGTGTATGTATTATGATTAAAACTAAATAGGTAGGTATTCTAATTGGGGTGTTTAATGTAATGAAATGAAATGAAATTTAATGTAGTGAAAAGTGACACTGTAGTAGGTATTAAATAAACTTAAACTTATTACTGACATTGTTAAATAATTTTGTTCTTTAATTTGAGGTTTATTAATCAATGAGTTCAAAATTGTTCACAGTCTACATTACAAAGCCTGAAAAATGTGATGGAAAGAGAGAATCATAATTTGTTTACTATTTAATCTTCGTACCATTACCTACTACATATTTTATGTATCTAATGATCGCTCGATCGCTAATAGGTGCTAAACAGCTGTTTCCGTCGGGGTGTACCTCACACACACGCGCGCACCGACCTTGTAACGCTCGTTCGCTCTCATGTGTGCGTGCGCCGCGCTGTGGAACGAAAACAAAAAAAGTGGCCTTAAGGGCCAAATTTAGTAGAATCGGATTCTACTAACTAATACGGTTATTTTATATTCTATTTTTTTTTTTGTATTGTTAATATTTATCGAGTTATGGCATTATGAAAATTTTGTGAAAAAAAAAAACATAATTAGACTCTTTTTAACCGACTTCAAAAAAGGAGGAGGTTCTCAATTCAACTGTATTTTTTTTATTTTTTATGTTTGTGTCCTCAGAACTTTGAACTGGGCGAACCGATCTTGATGATTCTTTTCTTAATCGAAAGTTGGTCCCTGTCATGTGGTCCCACATAAATTTGAACGAGATCTGACAAGTAGTTTTTGAGTAACTTTGAAGTCGGTTATTTTTTGTAAGTAAAATTTAGATTATTCATAAATAACTTTAAACAAGGTAGTAGAAAACATAACTGGAATTGATAGTATTTTGATAGATTGTAAAAAAATCATGATTCGATCCACACCACCCTTATGACGTCATTTGTTTTGATCAAAATCCACATGTAAACAATAGAAAGCTTATCAGGTACCTAACCAAATGGCGTCATTTGTTTTGGTAAAAATCATGTTTCCATCCACACCACCCCAATGACGTCATTTGTTTTGATCAAAACCCACATGTAAACAATAGAAAGTTACCTGAATGACTACCTGACCTGTCACTGTAACCACTTTATTTAAATAGTGTCAGTTCGTGATTACATTCCGTAAGAAGCGCACTACTCATATTTTATTAAAAATGTCCAATACTTCAGATTTATATAAATGGTATTACATGCCTTCAAGCGTTCACAAAGTTCTTGCTCATGGAGCAGATATAATAGCCAATTTTGGACTTATTCCGATTGGTAAATTATCTGAAGAAGCATCTGAGGCAAGAAATAAAGATTTTAGACGGTACAGATTAAACCATTCTCGTAAATTCAATCGAAAAGCCACTAACCAAGACATTTTAAATAATTTGTTAATCAGTTCAGACCCATACATTTCAACTAAACGCATAAAAATACAACGAAAGCATAAAATACTTTCAGACGAAGCAAAAACATTATTAGTTTTACAAGATACTGTTGATGATGATATGGATGTCGAGAATTTCGATTATGTAAATGTAGACTCACAATCAGATTTTGAGGTTGACCATTCCGATTCCGAGCCTGAGCCAGAGTAATTTTAGTTTCAAACATTTCTTACTTTGTCACCTTTCCTAAATTACTGTTGACATCTTTCGTAGATCGCAATAATCTCGTAGCTCGATTACTAGTTGAAATGCCACCAGTAATCGAGCATTTTCGAGATTATTATCTTTCAAACACTGTGGAATAGGCCTACTGGGGACACCACTAAAAAAAAAGCGCACCTAGTTCTCTACCTCATGGGTGGTGTGGAATAGAGTTTAAGAAGAGTATGTCGTCTATAAGTTGATGATTTATATTTTTCATTTAAAAAATTTAACCGAAACAGCGTAGGTAGGTACGGATTTCTTATAGTTTCGCACGTTTACTACACGAATCTACAAGTTACTCTTTAAGATATGGTGAGGTTTTGGCGTAAAACGCTGTTTATCACTTTATCCCCTATACTAACAATATTAATTTCTTCAAAGTCAATTTCCGGGCATTTCCGGGTCGAGGCGGTATATAGTATGTTTACAGTTATGGTAGTTCAGCCATAGTACTATATGAATCTATATACGGCACCTTGACGAAATTATACGCCTTGCCGTAAAATCCATATTTTACTTTTTCTCCATACAAAAAAATCTTCAAGTTGCTATATCTCTGAAAATACTCTGTTAATCGAAAATACTCAAAAGCTATTTTATGTTTGCACTAGTAAGTAAAACCCGATTCTATAATAATATTTCAGAAAAAGTGATTTTCATTTTCATGTAACCCTAAGTCTATGAAGAGCCGTTTACGTTCCAACGTGCGCCGCTGGGTAGAATGTTCACACTTTTCGTTCGAAATGAGTATAACTTATTTCTTAAATAAAAAATTATTAAGCTATAAAACACAATTAAAAATACGTGGAATCGATTCAGTTGCCGGTTTCGATCACTGTACCTTCTTAATTAGCATATGAATCTATTACACGGTATACACACACATGTATATATTATATAATACAAGTTGCATATTATTATTTATATCATTTTATTATTAATTGTTAGTTATCTGTAAAATTTTATGTTCTTTTTTTTAAATTGATAATTTTTAATTATGTATTTACGCCTACCTCGCATTTCTCTCCGTCACACTGGGTTGGCTGGTAGAGAATGCCAATAGGCATTAAGTTCGCCCTTTGTATCTCCTAGTGTAAGGTGAATGCAATAAAGAATAAATAAATAAATATATTTTAACACTAATATAAAAAAATGTGTAATTTATGTGTATCATTAATTAATTTTAAACATAAATTCATATTTTAACAAAAATTATGCCAAATAAGACACGTCTAATGGACTATACATTATTTACACTCTGATGAAAATGAAATGAAAATTATTTGAAATGAAAGTGATGACTAACCTGATGAAACTGATACTAACATAGTAACATATTCAGATGTAAGGATTTATATAATTCAAACGAGACGATTGTTTTCTGTATCAGATGAAGTTTGGCATGTAACTTTCTTTTGGTGATGGCCGCGAAAAATACATATATCCTGCTGTATTAAAATTTTTCATAATTTTATTGTACTGTGTATGTATAATTATTTCCTTGTAATTTTGTACATCTCTGTCTCGTTCTAGTTTTCAGTGTTGAATAAAGTCTCAAAATAAGGATACATTTCTACCCGCAAAATTGTTATTTTATCTCAAAGCACGTGAATATGGTGGAAAGGAAAGAAATCGAAAAGGTTTGAAAGCAATGATGAAAGAGGTAAAACATTTTAACTGTTAAAACATTTGAATTTAATTAACCTTTTGAAGCAGTGGAGTGGCCACCAATCCACCCTGGAGTAGCGAGGTAAATTACGCTCAGCTCAGTAAACCAGGCTTCTGAGATAACTTTGACATTTTTCACATTCATAAACTAAATGCAAAAGTAAATCAGTCTTACAATCCTTTGACTCAACGTTCCTTGAACCGAGATTATCGACCAACCAAAACTTGAACTATGACCTTTAGCTCCCGCAGTCCCGCTACAGAACGAGGGGACTAAATGCCTATTCAATCAAATACAGATACAGAACAGATCTCTACAGAGCTGTATAGGCAGTAGACATAGGACATAGAGACCACTATGTCATACCTACGTATTACAGTCTATAGTATCTATAACTAAGGTGACTTTGCTTTGGGCGGGATTGTTCCGCTTTGAAGCTGTCTGTCCCGCGAGATCAAAAAAGTCCCGCTTTGTACCAAAATGTCCCGCTTTGGTATATATTTATTATTTACTTACTTGTGAACAGGAAATTCATTGAAAGTACGAGATTTATGCCCGACGATTTTTTAGCTATAAATGCAACTGACTGTAGACAAATAGACGCCCTGCACGCACTTCCGTGACGTGCACGGCCCGCTTTCAATGGTCAAAAAACCTATACCTATTTCTATAACCCAAAATCCAATAGCAGGTATAAATTAAGTACAAGATAATAGATGAATGATCGCATGCAGGTAGTATCTTTTGACAATAATTACTTTGACATAGCTATGGAAGCTTACAATTATTAGATCTAGAGTTGACTATACGTATCTAATATTTATATAGGGTTGACTATACGTATGTATTCGTATCGTATCGTATTTGCCAATGTAGGCTGAGTGGCATTGCATGCTTAAAATGAATCCTTTAGATTAGTCATCAATTCCATTTCATGATAAAGTTTCAAAAGTAAAATCAGCTTTTCGTGGCACCATAAAAGCTCAAATAAATGTCGATCTAATCGCCCGCTACGACACGCACATGCGAAATGTCATCGTTGTATGGAGTCATGCGAGTACCTATTAGGGTACGAGGGTACGATAAAGGTTAACGTCGACGCGGTCGCCCCCTGACCTTTAGACTCCCTCGGGAGAGCGTAATCCTCCGCATTACGCGATGGCTCCTAAAATCGTCTCGTAAATCGTAGCATAGTGTCTCGTTGGAGCGCACCTGTCTAGGTGAGCTCCGGCGACTGGTGACTGGTGAGTCTGGTGGCTGGGCAGAGCGACTGCTGCAGACGACGCCGCGGCGGCGCGTCGGCTCCGCGCATGCGCACTAGACGCCACTAAAAAATGAATTCCCATTGCCCGCACTGTGAGCCGCGCGCTCGACGCAGCTCGTCGTTTATTTTCGGGCTCCGGAGCCGCGCCCGACGCGAGTGGTCTGCGGGGTGTGGTCGTGTAGTGGGCGAAGGCCAATGCGGTGAGGGGCATGAACCCCCAGGGGCTCGCGCGCGCGTCTCCCGGCTGCTAGCGGCCGCGGCATGGCGCGCCGCGCCCCCCGCGCCCGCGCCCCCCCTCTCACACCATGAGCGACCTGCAGGCCACCTTCGAGTTCTCCGTGGAGCTCTACAAGTTCTACAATGTCGATCTCTTCCAGCGAGGGTGAGTTGTCGGAATACGACACGTAGTGCGTCTGTAGCAAGTGATAATAAATGATAAGAGTGTTTACACTGTTAACGGGGGACGACTCATGGAAATTAATGCCTTAACTCTAACCTCTGCTCTGATTCGTTGTGAAATAATGGACAAGCTATTGGGCAACATCTACGTGAAATGAAACAGCCGTTCATTATGAGATATTTTACGGAGCTTATCCACAAATAGTGGCTGAACGAAATTGAAATTATTTATTGTAATTAGCAATCTCGCATCACGCACAAGTTCACGGCTAATAATGTTTAGACTATGACCTAGTGATCCAAGTGGAATACTGAACTAGTTGAATCAGATATTACCCTAGGCCTAGGTTACATAATGACCAACAAATAGAATACAACAGAAGTCCTCACGAAGTCGTGTCTGATTGCGTTCCTCCTGGCTCCACTGCTTTTGTTTTGACGTCCAACCGTTATCTCGCATTGACTAGCAATATGACCTTTCATGGGACCGTATCACAATAACCCTTCTTATAAAACTGAGTACATAACATATTGATAACTGGTGCTTTGTGACTTTTCCCGCGTTCCCCGGAATTAAGTACCCTTTTTGTTATTCTAGATCATAGTCTATCTGTGTGCTAAATTTCATGAAAATCTGTTCAGTCGTTTTTACGTGAAAGAGTAACAAAGTCAATACATCCTCACAAAAACACATTTATAATATTAATAGGATAGTAGAATAATAAAATTCATTTAGTAAATTACAGACAGGAAACTGAAAATACAAATAACATAATCTAAATTTTACTAACAAAAAATAACCGACTTCAAAGTCTCAAAAACTACATTGGTAGTTGTCAGATCTCGGTGAGACCACATGACAAGCGCCTGCTTTCGATTAAAAAAAGAATCATCGAAATCGGTTGGCGTGATATTGAGTTATTCGTCAATTTGTCGCGCACATCTTATCACAAATTTACGACTTATGTGGTTTTCTCATGGATACCATTGTCAAATCTCAAGAAAATTTATGTGGGACCACATGACAGCCACCAGCTTTCGATTAAAAAAAGAATCATCAAAATCGGTTCGCCCAGTCCAAAGTTCTGAGGTAACAAACATAAAAAAAAATACAGTCGAATTGAGAACCTCCTCCTTTTTTGAAGTCGGTTAAAAATACTTCATTGGAAATAAGGCGTAGATAGAAAGCACGTGGCTTACAACTTCCATGTGTGTAAATAATTGATGGGTGAACCGATTTTGAGCTAGATCTAGATGAGTTTTTGAGTTATTTTGAAGTCGGTTATTTTTTATTTATTTATTATTTATTTAAATTTATGTCACCTCTTAAAAAGAGTAACAAAGGGCAAAACTTAATGCCTAATGGCATTGTCCACCAGTCAAGCCTGGGTGGATGTGGAAAAAGCTGATAGTAGGTATTAAATCATGAATAACAGAAAAAAAAGGACACAATAATATATAATAAAAATGTACGGATGATAAATATTATGATGATAAATATTTTTTCTTGGTGAAATTCAGATTATGCTTTAACGCAGTCACTTAAAAAGTAATCATTACGTTACATTTACTTTATACCAAATACAAAGCTACTATTACAGAGGATTTCACTCATTAACATAAATTACAAGAAGAACAAGGGGGTGGCTAGTTATTGAAAATAAATAATGTAGGTTTATTATTTATTAAATAAATATTTATTGGCGACCTAGCACCAGTTATGTGTCTAAAAGTAGTATTTAATTAGAGACCGACCGAAGGTTCGGTTTCGGTTTCGGTTTCGGCCAGTTTCGGCCAAAAAATCTAGTTTCGGTTTCGGTTTCGGTTTTGGAAAAATTTGGCCGAAACTTTCGGCCAAACCGAAACTCTGTGTTCGTGAATTTTCGTGCGTCGTTCGGTTAAGTTCGTGTCTAACCCGTGGGCGCTGACTTTCCAAGTGAAGTAATTGATTTAACATGTTTATTATATTTGTTCATTAATCTGAAGAGCGTCTGACAGGGTGCTTTGGCGCTTGATTTTAGCCGTTTTTTGCTCGATATTAATAACAGCAACAGGTAGAAAAAAGGTCATAATATAGTGTCTAATGCTGCATAGATAATGATTTGGAATTCATATCCAAGCATGGTAATGAAATTGTAACGTGGAAGATATTTAAGTAAAACTTTTACTAGGGGTATTAATTAGACGTAATAGATTATATAAAAAGTAGTTTTCGTCTATTTGTTCTGACTACTCTTAGGAACGACATAACAGATTTACCTGCGGTTTCCACTCCCTTATAACTTACAATACATACGTATTGTAATGAGCTTTGGTTAACATTTAGTGGTTGGTTTATTTCAAACGGTTTACAAATAAATAAATTACGTTATGTCAATTTCACCCATACTTACATTTATTGAGTGAGGGCTTACAGAAAGGTTTATGGAAGCAAAGCGAGGACATTCAGTAGTAGTATTTTTGAAGTCTAAATCCCAAATCATCCATTACAATGAAACGGTAACTGATCGATATGTCTGTACATGGAAGATATTTGAGAAAATCTATCACGAGCGGTAGGTATTTGTCAACGCAAAAGAGACCATAGCAATTATTTTTAGAATTTTCGTCTGTTTGTGTGTAGGTATGTGCGTTTGTTCAGGGTAATTTCTAAATCGGCTAAATCGATTTGCATGCGGTTTTCACTGACGTATTTAGTAAAATGGGGCTAAGATTTAAATTATCTTAAATTAAAATTTATAAAACCCCCGACAGTTTGATATACACTAAACATAGCTAAGAACACACTCGATTAAGTCACCTTCATGCAAAAAAAAAACTAGATCAAAATCGGTTCCTCCGTTTGGGAGCTACGATGCCACAGACAGACATAAAGATACACAGACACGTCAAACTTATAAAACCCCTCTTTTTTCGTCAGGGGTTAAAAACAGCGTTCATCCATAGGTACCCACAGTTTTTCGAATTTTGTCGTTTACGTTTAGATAAGTTTACCGAAATGAAGGCAGTTAATACACATAAAAATGTACAAATAAAAATGTGTAAAAAAACACGCTAGATTTCAGTACCTATACAGGGTGTCCCGTAAGTAGTGGGTCAACGTTAGGGGACAGATAGCTTGAGGGTTGACCTACCTAACGTCAAATAATCTAAATTTTACTAACAAAAAATAACCGACTTCAAATTCTCAAAAACTACTTGTCAGATCTCGTTCAAATTTATGTGGAACCACATGACAAGCACCAGCTTTCTATTAAAAAAAGAATCATCGAAATCGGTTGACGTGATATTGAGTTATTCGTCAATTTGTCGCGCACATCTTAACACAAATTTACGACTTATGTAGTTTTCTCATGGATGCCATTGTCAGATCTCAATAAAATTTATATGGGACCACATGACAGCCATCAGCTTTCGATTAAAAAAAGAATCATCAAAATCGGTTCGCCCAGTCCAAAGTTCTGAGGTAACAAACATTAAAAAAAAAAAAAAAACAGTCGAATTGAGAACCTCCTCCTTTTTTTGAAGTCGGTTAAAAATGACCTTTGTAAAATTTAAAAAATTCGGCTCCTTTAACCTACTTTTTTCTGTTGAGTCCACAAATGAGCAGCTCAAAAAATACCCTAAGGGGGTAGCCAAACGAGCGTAAATCGTAAAATCGCGTAAAATACAAAGGAGAATGCCCATTTTGTATGGAGAAATGTATTGACATTAATATTTTTGTGTCCTGATAAAAATACCTTTATTTTAATAAGTTATCTAAATACATTACACAAACCAACTTTAGTCAATTTTAATCGTAGGAGTTATGAGATTTTCAACAAAATTATTTTGTATTTAGGTTATAGTAGACACAGTAATATGGACTCTATGCAGGCGCATTAAGTCGTATATGTTTAAGTTTAAAATTCATTTGACAGTCCCCTAACACCATCTAGTTTGTTGTATCATAGTCATAATCGAATCAACGCAACCTATTGGCCCGAAGGATCTTAAAAGATCCCTGATTGGCTCCAATTCCAATATAAATGGCCGAATGCTTTTGTGTTGTAAAACGGAAGTAAAGTTACTTATTAATTTAAGAAAATAAAGCCCAAAAAGAATTTTTTAGGAAATACGGTAAAATATTTAAAATATTTTAACTTAATTTTTAGTACAAAAGTCATTGTGACACAATTATTTTTTTTGAGAGTACTGGCTATGGGCATTCTCCTTTCAATTAGAACTTTTGTATGAAACCAGCTCATTTCACGTGACTCACAGCACCAAAAATAAGCTCGTTTGGCCTCACCCTAAGTTTCGGTTTCGGTTTCGGTTTCGGCCGAAACTGGACCTAAGGCCGAAGGTTCGGTTTCGGTTTCGGTTTCGGCTGAAAAACCAGTTTCGGTCGGACTCTATATTTAATTAAACATAAATAAACTTTGATACTAAATTCATATCAGGAGCGTGCCCAGTAATAACAGTGGCTGAAGAAGAAAGTATGACTTTATTTTAAACTTAGTTAAACGTGGTTCTCCTAGAACGAACCGGACAGTGTGTGTTCCAAATTACAGTTAATTTTTCTATTACCAGGCCTTTTGATAATATGATGTTACAAGTACGTGCCGCGTTCGACGTGTCGGGCCAATTTCAGAAGGGCTACCACGCCGTGTCATACATTCGTAACCTATCACACATGTCATCACAAAAAGAAGACAACCCTGACGTTGTCAGAAAGGATTAGACTAGTAGAGTCTCTTTCTAATCATAATTAGTTGACCGTCCTGTTGACGATTAATTAGCGCTGAATTGAATTACATTTTACTGTGTCGGAGAAAGATTCGCTATTTATTCAAATGATTTTGCGGAGTGACTCTTCTGTACCAATAGATACTATTAGGTACTGTGCCATATTATAGTTGTTAACTATTACTCGTTAACATGTAAGTCTTAAAGATGGATATGACGAAACATTAAAGGTTCAGTTTTGTTTACGGAACCCTAAAAAAAGGATGAAAGCTACAAACTGAATGTAAAATAGATTAAATTTACTGAGCTACCTAATAAAATTGTTTGCGAGTTTTCCGACTTCGAAACAAAAGAAGCAATAATGTTACTTCTGAGTTTATCCTTAAAACCTAATAAGTACATACTACTTACTACATACATGAAAGCAATACAACACTCTTGTAGGAAAATAAGGAACAGTATCGTAAGTAACACAAAAAATCTGATACTGAAGATGTCCTCGGAAGATAAATTATTCATGATTGTGAATGAAGTCCCGAGAATTTTACGAGCCCCAAGGTAACTTCACTACATCCTTGAGTAAATAAAGAAAATGAAATAAAATTCTACGGTAATAAATTGAAAAGAATTCTGAACGAGAGAGAGTTTATCAATTTAGGATTTTTTTATCAAAGTGTATATCATAAAATACCTTCTAACTAGATCTAGCTCCTACGCTACGACATTGTTCGCTGAGTAACTTATTATCAATGAACTTTAAATATTAAATCATTGAATAATTTTAATATAGATAATCGTAGGAGAAAAAGCTACTCACCAATATTATAATTTATTATTATGGCAAAATGTTACTATATACCAGTGACGTCATTGCGCTAATTCGCCAACCACGTGCTAACTGGGGGTGATCGCTACCCCCGAGTGTAATACGCAATAGGGTAACAAGTATAATCGTGACTCATTTATTCCACAGAATAAATGTAATACAGCTGAGGGTCTGTCGTTAAATAATACATCTATTTTACTTGGTTTTTTGTATTTTTGGAGAAACTTGCTACGACTTAACTTTACAAGCTTCCTGTGTTTACTCATAAGGTAACAATTCCCTAATTTCCCAACGATAATAGTAAATTAGACCCAATTAATCAGCTCTGTTTGTTTGTGTTGTAATTGTTAAAATACCATTGGCTCACTAAACTGTTCGCGCGTGGTTTAAACCCGTTATAAATAAACCTGGCATCTATGTCGCTGTCACGTTACAATTACTGTCACGTTTTTAGATACAATTACAGTTTTTTCATCTTATGCGTTATCTGGAAAAGTAGTGCAGTAGCATAACTTAACTGCTAAATGATGTAAAAATAACTACAAATATTCACAATCTAAGCACAAAAGAACAACAATGGATGGATAGATGGGGATGGTTAGCTGGTAGAGAATGCAATAGCATTAAGCTCGCCATTTGTTCTGCAATATTTCATATCGTGGTCAATAAAGTGTACATAAATTAATTAATTAATTAACCACCGAATGTACAGAAAAGAAGAGGAACGTAAAAGATACACAAAATAATACTTTATGATGTCCTTATCGATGTAATCATTTGCGCTGTGTTTATCCATTATAAAGGAAACAAAAGGAGTGTTAAAAAATAAAAGAGCAAAGATAGAGATAAAGAATAAGAGAAGATAAAGAAACATAATGGATGTGAATGAGATTATCTAACTTACTATTATTTTTTATAAATATTATAAAGAGGAAAGTTTTGATTTTTTGTTTGTTTACTAGTTTGTAATGGATCTCAAAAACTACTAGACCGATTTCAAATTCTTTCACAAGGATACTCAATGTTCCTGAGTAACATAATTATGCTATATTTATTATAAAAAAAAGATATCTACACGAAAACCGAAGCAAAGTTCTAGTAACTTTAAAAGATGATTATAAAGAAAAAGAGGAATTCCATTTATTTTACTTAAACTTTCCGTGATATGTCCAAATCAGGTTAGTTAAATTAACAGTGGGTGAAGGTTCTCAACTGAATGAAAAAGAGAGTAAAAGATCTTGACATTCTTGACAAAGGAGAGAGACATTACTCTACGGTTTAAGGAACATGCCCTAGTTATTCACTGGCTTCATACAGACATGTTGCAAGTTTGTTTCTGTGATATGCCCTCTTTTTTGAGAATCCTTTGCCAGGGTTTTTAGGAAACTGGAAAACTTGGCTTTCTTACAGCAATATTTTAACCTAAATAGATTTCGTAATATTACTGTGTATTTTATCTCTTTTAATTTACGAGTCCTAAAACTACCAGCCCTACTACTTTTCAGTGGAAGTTCTTCAAATAGGCATAAATATATTGCCAATTTTGGTATAGATCATACGTAAGTACAACTTCATAACTTTGTAATGAACATTGGATATGTATATTTTAGCAGTAAATAAGCAAGATGCCAATAAAATGATGACTTTATCACTACATAACGAAACAGCAACGGCATGTATTCTGAGTGTGAATCGTGAAAACCCTCTCAGTTATAAAGTTAAAACCTTAAAGAATAGGGCTCTTTAGGTATAGTGTTCTGAAAATTGTTTGAATGGAGTCAAATCGTACTCGTTCAGCGTGGTGGACTACGGTCTTCCTTCACATTCTCTTACCTGCAAGACCGCGATGAGTTTCAAAATTGAAGTTCGAGTCCGAGATCTTGATATGTGATTCTCTAATCATCTGGCACGCACTTGCGAGGTGAAGGGAGTCTCGAACTCTTACTTCAATTAGAAACTCATCGTGTATTCCGCTGTCAAGTTACAAAACAAAAGCGAACTTGCATCGTATTGATATGTCATCATCTATCTAATCATCTAGTACGCACTTGCGAAGTGAAGTGATCCTAGAACTCGAACGTCAATTTTGAAACTCCGCTGTCAAGTTACAAATCTGAATAGCCTTCCTGATCCTAGCAGTGGAAAAAGTATGGTTTACGATGATGATAATGATGAAAGGTGTGTTTTTGTCTGTGCGTTGTCCATGGCACACACGACACAGGGAATCCTAGTGTGGGGCTGTGAGTTTGTAGCATTATTATTAAGAGTATGAACAATGATATTATAATGTAAAAAGAAGTAGATATGTCACTAGCGCGCCGACGATGAAGAGCGTAAGAACAGGCAACTGACCGTTCTGCTCGTAGTCGCTCTGTCAATACAATACGATACGCACGCTTTTGTTGTTGTCAGAAGTGCTTGACATTTTGACATAGAGCGTTAAAATGCCTTCGTGTATTATACCAATGTGATTGGTGTAGTGAAACAAAAGATAAACGTGTGTGTGTTGTAGCTCTTTTCGGAACAACTTTTTTGGTTGATTTGTAAGGGCATAACGTAATCTATATTTTTTAAATATCATTGATTATGAAATGATAACACAGAAACACATGGTTTGAATTTGCAGTTAATGCAATAGTGTTCTCTTTAACTAGGTTTTTCTGTTTTTCAAACTGGACAATGTCCAGTCTCATTTACAAACTCATCCATCTGACTTTGTGTAGAGCTGACACATTGTTCTACGAACGCCTGTTCGATGCACTTTTTCATTTTGGTGATGAAACAAACGTTCTACCTAAAAAGTTGCGCAGGAATAAATCACACTCAAAACACTCACGAACTACAGCTGAAGCTTTTGCGTAAAGTTGGTAGCACTGTGGAAATTACTACTTCAACTGATAACTTCAAGTGACAGTTCTGATATTGTTCAAAGCGGGAACTGAAAATGTATTCTATTTTTTATTGCGTATTAAGGTTGTGTATAACTACTTGATTGTTGAACGTACTTTTTCTATTTTTTGACGAGAGAAACATATTTATAAAAAAGGAAAATAGAAACAATTTTCTACGTAACCGTATCTCAATTAATAATTATGTTTAAAATAATCTTTAGATAAGCGCGATCTCAAGATTTGATTTGAGATGCTGAAATATTTCAAATCGTATACGTGAAGATGACATTGTAAGATCTGTGGTTGCGCTCTTGGGCCGAGATCTGTTTATTAATGTTTTATGATTTCTTCAATTGGCCACTCGAAACTTCATTCACAGTAACCACACTTCATACTACCTATCAATAACAAAGTTTAACGAATTCAATGACAGCTTAATCTTCACTTTGCGTGCATTATTTTTTATTCTCTCTTTATTACTTTCACTACTGACTTACCTGAGTTCATTAATTCACATATAACCCATTACATTCCTGTTACAGTAGGTTTAGAAACCATACAACAAATTAAACGTCCTGACACACATAACCTTAACGCTATTAACATCAAAGTAGCGGGTTTAATTATATGCAGCTCACCTATTTACCTTCCATCCTATTACCTCGTCCTATGTCCTCGTTGCGTGCAAATGGGTCTAACTGCGTTATGCTTAGAATAACGCTAATTGTATTTATTTTATACTTATTTACTGTATCTAAGTAAAGAGCTTTACAGTCCTTTTTATCTTTTGCTTGTTAACAACTTTTTTGGTTCTGTAGTCAAAACGGAAACCTTACAGTTTCGTCATTTCCATCCGTCCGTCCATCCGTATGTCCGTTCGCAGCATAGCGCAGAAACCCCTAGTAGATACTAGAAAGCTGTTTGGCATAGATATATAGGTATAAATGTCTGTGGATATATATTTAAAAACTAGCTGCCCGGACAAACTTCGTTCTGTCAAAAGTTTTTTTTTTAGATGAAAGCTATCCTATCTTTCAAGTTGGATCAAACTGCACACGGTGTACAAATTTGATTAAAATCGGTTAAGTAGTTTAGGAGTCCATCGCGGACAAACAACGTGACACGTAATTTTTATATATTAAGATAAAACTAAAAAGTCACCGAACAAATTTTTTTCAGGATACCTCCCCTACAGGTAAAGTGTGAATTTTCAGTATGTGAAAAATGTTCGAAACATGTGAATTTACAATCAAATTCATTTTCTAAATGATTACCTATATTCGAATTTCAACTGGGAGAACACTCATTGTATACCTCAAGATTGGCATAATATTAATTATGCTGCCAACTCGCGCTGACCGGCCGCGGTTACACCAATAATTTTCTCTCATTTAGATAACCGTTCTTCTCCTGCTTTCTAATTTGAAGGTAAGCCGTGCGCTACACAGGTGTAGTGACGTCATAAATTGATTTAGGTCGAGTGCCGCGCCGGGGCAGGTGTAAATGAATTGGGTTGCAAAATGATTTTATCTCCGCCTAAAGGGAATTACGAGCAGTGATACGCGTTAAGTGCTTCAAATGAGGGGTTTTTTTATTTTATTTTCAACCAGCAAGGCTATTCTGTTTTGTAACTTGACAGCGGAATCCGCGATGAGTTTCAAAATTGAAGTTCGAATCCGAGATCTTGATATATGATTCTCTAATCATCTGGTACCTACGCACTTGCGAAGTGAAGGGAGTCTCGAACTTGAACTTCAATTTTGAAACTCATCGTGGATTCCGCTGTCAAGTTACAAAACAAAAGCGAACTTGCATCATATTGATATGTCGTTCTTTAATCATCTAGTACGCACTTGCGAAGTGCAGTGAGTCTCGAACTCGAACATCAATTTTGAAACTCCGCTGTCAAGTTACAAAACAGAATAGCCTTGCTGTTACCACCTTTTCTTCCCTTCAGTAGCTCGAGCACGAATATTTGCGAGAAAGTATTCGTATGGTTAACGTAAGCAATTTGTCAAATTTGTATGGCATTTTAGTACCATTTACGCACGATAGGGGCGCTTTTGAAAAAATGCCATACAAATTGCTGACGTTAACCATACGAATACTTTCTCGCAAATATTCGAGCTCGAGCTACTGTAATGCAACGGTACATTTTAAAAAACAATTTTAGTCGAGGTTCTTAACAATGACATAGATATCCTTCTTTGTAAACCGATTGAAATAAATATGAAATGCTTCCCAAAACTTATCATAATACATCCACTCTTTTATATAGGCATTTCGATGATAGTTCAAGATTAGCTGGAAAAAACATACAGACAAAAAATCAAAAATCAATGCTAAAGGATCTATTGTTTTGATAATTACTCCCACTAATATTAAAATAATTCTCAAAGGTTAATTAAACTAATACTACTAAAAATAAAATACTATTACTTACAAAATAAAAAAGATCTTAACTAAAATAAGTACTATATTACAAAAGTATATTTACAAGAGATAAATGTCATCCAAAATTCCCAGATTAGGCATTGTACCCAGAACGCTGGCAGCATTGCCCCGCCGTATTGCTAAACTAATTCTTTGAGCAAAGTAGCTGCCAGCCTTCAGGTCTCCAGAAGTGCGGACTAGTCGTTTCGACATGTCTTTCATAAAACACTTCATGTCTTCCGACCAAGTACCCTAAGTTTCAATTGCAAGCGCCACAAACTCATACTCTTCTGTAACAGAAGAGTATTTGCGACGCTTTAGAAACTGGGCGCGGTTGACATCATCAAGCACATGTCCTTTGTGTTCAGACAATTTTATTTTATATTTTGACATATCGCACCTTTGGTGGAACAAGGGCTCAACTGCATTTTTATAATTTTACAGGGGAGCCATTTTAAAGTTTTTTTTTTGCATTCCGAGTCGTATTATTCGTCTTTGCATTGCTTCAAAGTGTTTGTTCTTTGCATGAGATACGACCCATTTATTTGTGAATATGGCCATGTACTTTGCAGGTGTAAAATATTTTTTTGTTTAATTTTTGTCATTTTACGATTTTTTGTAAGATGTGCCCTTGTTCCACCAAAGGTGCGATATGTACTTCTTCTAAAATAATGTAGAAAGGTTTAAAGCTAAAGAACGTGTTTCATTGTCCAAATGATTATGTCAGCTGTTTCCTTGGCCGACACGTTCTGACGCACTTGACATTTCTTCTCTGAGATTCACCTGAGATTCTTCTCCATTTATTCTTCTTTTTGGAAAAGCAATATTTTCGTGCATAAAATGTAAATTAATAATAATAATTATATAGAGAGAAAAGCTTTGATTTTTTTCTTCTAAAAGGATCCAGACGAAAGATAATTTGCGTGACAAACCCGTACGCGTTTCTGCGCGCAAACTTCATGCTTAAGTTACATGCCTCGCCATAGTCGCCATACTCGCCATGAACACGGGGTTATAAGAACAGTTTCCGTTACAATTGGAGGACACGTGCCTTGAACTGAACACGAGTTTGGAAAGAGAATTAGCGTGACAAACCCTTGCGCGTTTCGAGGCAATACTGCCTCCTATTGAACACGGAAATGGAAATACGCATCCAAAAGAAAATTAAGGAGAAAAAATTGTATATTAAAAATAAAGAACCTGTTTACAGCGGTACACAGTACAGTGAAGGTATACAGCAGGATAATACACAAAACACATTACAAACAACCTGGACTCGAAAATAAAGGTATCCATGTAATTTAAAATGTATTGGATAGGTGAGGGTGGCCCACAATAAAAACATTTCCGGGCTTCGCAGGGCACATTGATTTAGTCCGTGTTGTTATCGTTGACAACTGAATGAGCTGACCTGATTTACTTCCATGCACATACGTTACTTAGCAATATCAATAAACGGGCGCGAGAAAACAGCTCACCTCTGAACTGAATAAAAGAATAAAACTAGTCAGTCAAGTCGTGCCATTTGAAAATACTGGGGTGTGCACATTGAGGTAATACATAGAGACGCTATCTCAAACAAAATGTGTGTTCCACCGCCGGCTTGCCCTCCGTTCTCTTTTCAAACTAGAAGCCTCGTTTGCACACTTGCCATAGAGTAACTTTGTATATGACACTTGTCGAACCAAGACAAGCAGTCACCGACTCCAAATCTTTACAAACTCTTACTCCAACTTTATTTAACGTGCAAAAGCGTTTAAACGATTTCAAACGTAATTACCATTGATTCGTGTCAAAAAATCCAACACTTTAAATTTGTCACAAGCGTCGCGTCGGCAAGCTTATTTAGTCCATTAACACGCTAGTGGCTTGCCAAGTTCAAACGCTCCTTATGATTTTTTCATTCAAAATGGCGGGAACATTGCTCAATTATTAAATTAAATTCGTTTTAGTTGATTTAAGTTAAGATTTTGTTTTCTTACTGATGATAAAGTGATTACATTATCTTTTTTGTTTTTTGTCGTGTAATTGTGACACGTTCTTATTACGCACGACGGCATTTTTTCAATTTTTTCATAAACAATTTTGGCATGCGGCCGCCATGAGCGCAGCCGAGTGACAGGCGAGTGACAGAATTAAATGCAGCCGGCCGGCTGCAATGCACACCCCCGAACCCGATGTTCGCGGTGTCCCTTCTATACGCTAGTAATATTAATTCTATGGGTGTGCATAAATTGTTGTTCCATTTATAGAAAATATGAGGGTACTATATTTATGTTCTGTTTATTTTACGTACACAGTTCTTTGTTATTGTATTTCGTAAGTTCCCCACGTCAGCGTTCGATAATGTGGGTGGGTGTCTTCAAGTCAATGGCGAACAATTTATAAAGTTAGTGCGCTTTACTTGTAAAGTCTATATCGCCACTTATCACAACCATTTTAAACTTACTGGTTTTATGCTTAAGGTCAAGAATAAGAGGGAAGCGCTTATAGCCCGGGGACTTATGTTCTCTATGTCGTCATCCTCAGTGATCGACAAAGTTAAGCAACAGTGGGCGCAGTCGAGGTGGATAGATGGGTGACCGCTAGTCGCAAGAATTTTTTGAGCGCTTCCGCACTTCGGAGAGCAATAAAGCCTTTGATCCCCGGGCGGCATGAAGACTTCCGACTCTTGGGTTGGCCACTAACCCCTCTACCAATCCGCAATAGCAGCGTGGTGTAGTACTCCAGCCTCCAGGCCTTCTCAAGAGGAGAGACTCGTTCTCAGTAGTGGATCATTAATGGGTTGACGCCAGATGTTTACTTTCTGCGTCCACAGCTAACTTATGGGGGATGTCATTAGGCATTAAGTTTTCCCTTAAATACTTTAGTCTTACAACATACGCCAGTATAACAGGTTAATACAGCGTTGACAAAGAAACTGATAGGTTTTTTTATAGATATAGCCGGCAAAAGAGCTGACGATCCACCTGATAGTAAGTGGCTATCGTCGCCCATGGTCATCAGCAATACCAAAGGCATAACTGATGCGTTGCCAGCCAAGAAAGAAAGAAGAAAAAGAAAGAAAGAACTGACTCTCAAGCCCCCAGCCGGAACACGACGAGTCGATACATTCGATTAATCCTAAATTGGATTAAAGTATGTATAAGCCTCTCAGGAATATAAAAAGATTTCACCTCCACGTGATTCTGCCATTAATCTTAACGTTCCCGTTACAGCGTCGGCTTGCAAATCATTTGCATCCGCAAAGGATTCTTTTAGGAAATTAAATTTCATTCACGGAGCGGAACTTACTGTCACTATTTTTGAGTGCCTGCTTTCTTTTATATTGTTCTTAGTGCTTGAGTCAGACTGTTTTGAAACTTCCTTTGTTTGATTGTACTGTCGATCTAGAAGGTCTTAGAAGTTTGATAGAATTAACTGGTTGTAAGAAATTGTTTTATTTGTCTGTTTCTCTCAGTCGCTTCTATTTGCTCATAAACTTTTAAGGGTTTCGTAATCAAAACAGAATCTTTATAGTTTCATCTTGTCCGTCTGTCCATCCGTCCATCTTATCAGGTAGGTATCATAAAAGACCGAAATAATGAAGTAAGTATCTACAGTTCAAGACTAAGCAATAGAGCGCAAACTTGATATTTTCGTCGTTTTATTTCAAAGTTTCTTTAATCATCTTCCGTTTCTATCGGGAGACTAACTCTATGACGTCATTCTATTGCATATTCATGCGATATAGGGTACATGCATGAAAAACTTTAGCACAACCAAACAACGGGAAGTGAGTAAATTTTACTATCAAGATTTGATTATATTCCAACACCGGGAGTCCGGGCGGGACACGTACTACGTAAAACTAAATAAAAGCTTTTAAAATGTGACAGCTTTTCTCTCAAATTAGATTAAGTAAAACATTGTTTAGTCGACGTTTCATTAACACAAATGTTTCTTGTACATTTATTGTGTTAACACGCGGCAAACAAGCAAAATAAAGTGTAACAATGAACGCACATTTTTAGATCGGTAGCTGGAATCGATCTGCAATAGATATTTTTGGAAAGCTATTTAGCACGTTACTCTCTCTCATTTTCGCCTTGTAAATGAGTCTGGCACACAACCTGTATTTATCGTTTAGAAGAAATGCAATAATTTACGAATAAGATCCTATAATCCAGTACGTTATAAACGGGACTGCCAAACATCAAGGTTTTTAGTACTTTCTTGTATTATTAGGTGTGTGTATTAGCTGCAGCCTGCAACACCTAATCCGAGAATACCTACTATTACTAATTATATTATATTACCTACTTAAGAGTGGGTGTGTGTGAATAGTCCTAATTAAGGTCGATAACTGGATAGCCTTATACTTTACAAGACATGGATGTATAATACATTTTGTAAACCGCTTCTTTCTAGAAATACTTCGAGACCGTAGTCCAACTCTGACTTGCCCGATTTTCAGACGGCCGTGGCTGAGATCTTTTCGGGAACTGAGCCTTATCTAGGCGCTTGAGAGTAAACAAATTCCGCCTCATTACAGACTGTAAATAATCTAAATTTTACTAACAAAAAATAACCGACTTCAAAGTCTCAAAAACTACATAGTTGTCAGATCTCGTTCAAATTTATGTGAGACTACATGACAAGCACCTGCTTTCGATTAAAAAAAGAATCATCGAAATCGGTTGGCGTGATATTGAGTTATTCGTCAATTTGTCGCGCACATCTTAACACAAATTTACGACTTATGTGGTTTTCTCATGGATGCCATTGTCAGATCTCAATAAAATTTATGTGGGACCACATGACAGCCACCAGCTTTCGATTAAAAAAAGAATCATCAAAATCGGTTCGCCCAGTCCAAAGTTCTGAGGTAACAAACATAAAAAAAAAAAAAAAAAAAAAAAAAAAAATACAGTCGAATTGAGAACCTCCTCCTTTTTTGAAGTCGGTTAACAAGAAATTTATTAACGTAAATGACTGCAGCACAGCGTTGGTATTGAACTGTAGATTCTTACTCGATATTAGGAAGGATATATTATTCATACACTTTGGACAGAAACATGCACAGCTGTATGTTAAATAGTTACATAATATAGATTTAACTTTGCTTAACATTAAAGACAACTTACTGTATTGTAGTAATGCTTGTTAATCCTGTTGTTATTTCAGAAAATCGTACATTTATCGAAATACGCAGTATAACAAACTTTTAAAATAGTTTCTCTTTGAAAACGAATTGGGAGCACCATTTTTGATGCGGATACTATTGTTTGTTAGGGTACTTTTGATTATTGAAATGGTACCAAGTACATGTTCAGCTGAATATGTTGTAAACATAAAAGCTATTCGTTTGTTTCAATTGAGAAATTCTTTTATCACTATTATTTTACCTTTAAAATAACCTGTTCTACAATATGAGTATTTCAACCTTCTTACTCTATGGATCGCTATACTTTATCTCTATATATAGTACCTACTAGCACTCTACCCGTGACTTTGCTCGAGTTACCTGGGATAATATAGACAGTAATATAGTAGCACTATACCTGATATTTGATATAGCGCTCCTATCCCTCACTCTAAGGATTTTTGTCCTCTATTAACAGACTGTAGTAGGTACATTCGCATGGGAATCGATGTTTCAACCAGCCTTAAACTATCCTTTATACAGTGGTTCTTCCTCTTATCTCCAACTGTAATACTGACTTGTATTAAACTATCCCTGACATAGCGGTCCATGACTCGTAACTAATTTAAGGGAAATTATCCTTGACTCTAAAGAAGTTTTTTTTTGTTACAGACTGTACCAGGTGCGCGTGGGTCTCCGCGTGTCCCCCAAGGTGCCAGTCCACATCGAGGCTTCGGTGTCGAGTGGCAATGGAGCAGCTCGCACCGGGAGACCAGCCGCCAACGCGTCGCTGGTGGGCGGGCTGGCCGCTTCCCGCGCCTTTCAGATCATGTACCGGAATGAGGAGGTCACGCTACGAGATATCGTGCATTTTAGGGCGCATTTGTTGGGTAAGGGAGCGTTTCGTGTGTATAAATATAACTTGGTAATTTCATAAGTCTGACTAGAATAGGTTTAGGTACTGTTAGGAAAACTATCCTTTCAATATTTTATTTTTGAAGTGAAAACTTCTTTAGTACGGGGGTGATTTGAAATTTTATGAAAAGAAACTGTCGAGTAAAAAGAGGCAAACACAAATTCTAAAGTGAGATAGGAAGCATTGTACAGGGGTAGGGTAGGGGAGTGAGGGGTAGCGGAGCGGAGTGGGGCGGAGCGGAGTGGGGCTGAGCGGGACGAGGCGGAACGGAGCCGAGCGGAGTGAAGTAGATTAGTGAAACCTACATTTATCATCTTTCCGAAATTTTACATTCGTCTCATTATCTTGAAAACAAAAATTTTGAAGGTTTCACTTCTACCACGTGTGAATTGCACACATTTTAATTTTTTATTTATGTAGGTAAATGCATCTTTGGGTAAATAAATACTTATTTAGTTTCAAGAAAGGTTAAAAATCGTCTCGTATTTTTATGTAGGTTTACCTGTCAATTTAATCTTAGTATTTTATTTACCTATGTCACATAACAATCTTAACCACATCATTGTATTCGAAATTATATTGAGGTACGTGTTCTTACATTATGTGTTTGTAAGTCATTAGGTACTAAGTTGATATAAAACTGGATGAGAAATGAACCAATAAACATATTAAGGTGTTAAAAATAAGCCAATGACGTCAATCGGTAGTTAATCCGACAATACGTATCTATAATAATGAGAAGCGGCACAAACTATTGTCCACCTGACAATATCATTTATAGTAGACAAATATTATTGTATAAACATTTTAGCTGGCGAACGATACTGATGCATAGCTTATCTGAAAATTAAATATTGGTAGAGCACCTGTTATTGATCACTTGCTTATATCAAGGACGTAAATCATTTTAGTACGATTGTGAGAGCCAAAATACATTAGAAATAGAAAAGCACATTTGTAATGGAATGGTTAATTAACTTTAAATTGGTTTTCTAGTCAAGATAAACTAACGATTTCTTTACGGTTTATCATTATTAATAAACAAATCAAAGGATATTAAATGTTTCTAACGTAACACTTACATTAAAGCAGCTACTGTACCAACTAGCTGTAGCAGTAAACACCGATATTTATACTCATATGTCAAATAAGGTTAAAATACAACCAAGTATAACACCAGTCAATATACTCGTACTAGTACCCGTAGAGTAGTACTCTTTGCAAAGCTTCATTTAAGTAAACGCCCGACCTGAATAATGAAGCTATAAGCTGCTTACACAGACAGTTAAATGCAAACTATGACCCCCGAACTGTTATCTCATTATCTCGAATGGTTTAAATGCAAATGAGATTGGCGACGGTCCAAAAATGATCATCGCATGTCACATCTTCCTGGGAAATTGTAGTCGTGTTGTAAGTGGGAATAAGTTTTTGAAATAGCTGTGAAAATAGCTGGGATGGCTCGCGTGGCGCTGGCTGGTTGCCATCACGATTGACCTAATATGCAAAAATGACCTGAATAGTAATGGACGAATCCCTGTTTGTGGATGCATGTTAAGATCAGCTGATGTTATTAAATCACTGGTAAACTTAACAAACATTGTTTTGTTGAATTATAATCTCTTAGAAAACATTCTACCTACATTGTAATTAAGAAATAGGGACTTTGAATAGTAACTTCAATAATATGTCATGTAATGTAACATAGATTTTAAATTAATAGCATAAAAATAAAGAGCTATTTGCACTGGAATTTGTATTTGGTTCATTAGGTATCACCTTATGGGTCACTCATTTTGTGAAAAACATAAGTGTTGCCAAATTATTTGTTATTTAATCTATAACTTTCACAATTTGTTTATCATTTTGGTACGAACTGAAAAGAGTACCTATTATCTAAACATCGTTCTCTTTCACTATTTTGAAATAAAACGCAAAAAAAAAAATAACCAACCCGCTACTTACAGCATGTAGCTCACTTCCACAGGGGCTTGTAGACAAACAAAGCATAGCGTGTGGGTACACAACTACACAATCGATTTTATTCAGTTGACAGCCGGAACCTAAAGGAGTCGCTTGAGCGAGCGGAGTGGAGTCTCGGCGTGGAGCTATGGTGCAGCGAGGGGGCGCAGTCGAGTACACTCGCGCCAGTCTCCTGTCGAGTGCTCAAACTCCACTTCCAACCGGCACAAGGGCTCCATTACCACTTACCCGTGCTGTTCGACTACTTTCATCTCTCGGCTGTGTCCATCACGATCCATGCCAGCCTCGTCGCCCTACACCAGCCGTACATAAAGTAAGTCGTGTTCGATAAATGAGTGTATGCAATCTTTTACTGACTGACTCAGAATTTTTTCTTCTTACATGTCTATCCGCCGTTCCCCTAGGAAAAGTATAATGCATTACGTGCAGAGCTGGTGGGTACTAGATGATTTGTAAAGGGCCGATTTATCAACCTTTATCTCTTAATATTTCGTAGCTGACAATTAGAAAAATACTATTTACAACGTAGATTTTTAGATAAACGTATTTATTAGGTTAAACATTCTAAACGAAAGCATACCAAGATACATTAGAATTTCTATGTAGCTAGTTAACGCCGTTGATAAAGTAGAATTTGTCTTGAATAGTAGATAGGTACTTTTAACCATACCTTTATTATCTTGCATCATTATAAATTTACATGGCATGGTTTAATGAGGACATAACTTGTCATTTCTTTAAATATTGCAAAATCGGCCCTAAGTAAATTAGATTATATCATTTGTACGAATTCATAAGCCCATTAAAATTGTTACTAGTTTACTACTCGTTAGTGAATACGCCTTAGGTACCTACCTACTTTGGTTTTTCACAAAAATCTTTTATTGCCTTCTTGGTATGCGTCTTTAATTTATTTTTTGCTCTAACGAACTTATGAATTTCAGCACCCCACGCTCAAGTAAACAGTGGGGAAAATTAATGAAAAGTGCGGGCGCAAACTTCAACGCTTCGGGAAGCTTCGAAAATATTTTATTTGGTTCTAGCGGGAAGTGTGCAGGCGGTAATTCTAGCAAAATTGCTCATGCCAGGTAATAACATAATTACAGTTAAAACAAAATTTTATGTTTTCAACACTTTTTTGTCATATTTCGTAAGCAAGGTTTATTTTTCGAATTTTATAAAACTACTTCTATGTACGGCAAAATTAACGAATACCAAATGAAAAATCACGAACTTATACAAAAGTCGACTGGGTCAATTCGACAGAGCGCGTTAGCGTGCTAGTAGACGTAAAGTTGCAGCTTTTCTACAAAATTATTAAACAAAACGAGTCAGGTTGTTTGATTGATCTTTGATTGAGCTTGATTAATCTTGATTGAATTTTGCATGATCAATGGAAAATTTAAATAGGGGGAAAACGCTATTCCAAATTATTGATATCGATTTTCACCAAAGTGTGTATTTTATTTGTAAACAAAGTTTTGGAACCTATTTTATTAGTGTGTTTGACATCTGTTTTATGTGTTCTTTTTTTCCTATTTTTGATAAACTAAGTATACATGGAAGTGACCTCCATATTTTGTAGTACTTTGTTATCTTTTGGCATTATCTGAGTGTAAAATCAACAGGCAAGTGCACGCAGAAGTGTGTGGCATTCTTCTGGGTTCCCTTGAAGGGCTGCAGAGTGCTCTGGCTGTGTGTGGCTCCACCGGAGTGCTGCTGACTCCTGAGGAGTCTTCCTCTAACTCTATCGTCGGGGAGGTTGCGCAGAGGATAAAAGACCTGAGTGATATTGGCAAGGTAATGTTAATGATTTTCGGAAATTCTGACCAGTTTTATCAGGTTCCAGTTAAATTATTTCATTTCTGATAATATAAAGGTTTAAGTTTAATTAATGGAAAATTTTCTCATATTAAACTCTCTCTCACTCACTTTTGATATATTAAAAACACCTATTAATTCTAACGTGACACCAAGTTCGAACGGTTAAAAATACCAAATAGTAATTTGAGGGTGATAGCTCACCAGGCCGGAAAAATATCACCCAAGTAGTGTTAAACTGGGTGACTACGAACAGGAAGAACCTGGAGCCATAGCCTCGCCACAAACGCCAACCACAAGCAATCTATTTCATTCGCAGTACAGTAGTACAGACTTTGTCGTTTGCATCAATCTCTACCAACCAACCACAAAGTTCTTTGGCAGCAACACTCCACTTATGCACAAAATGAAACACAAGGATTGATACCGTTCACAAATGCAATAAATAAGAGTGATCTGCTAAATGCTGATCTTATTCGCGCTTATTTTTCGTGTCCGAGAACAATGTGCGCGTTGCTCGAACGATCTTGTGTGGAGTAATAGCTACTTCTTTCTCTTTTTATGACCTAAGGTTCTCTGTTGTCTCTCTATTTATAGTCTCGTTCTAGTTCTCCTGTTAACGGGGTGGTAAAACAACGTGGTTTGTCCCAGAAGTCCGAAGCAGGCGAGGAGGAGGAATGGGCGATGGGCGCGGCGCACGACATCGCGCGGCTGTGCGCGGAGGTGACGCTGCGATGGCGCGCCTTCCTCCACCACACCTCCGACCGTCCGCACGTGCATCACGCGCTCGCTGCCCGGCATCATGCGCTACGGTAATAGTCTGGCTTCAACCCATTAATGGCCCACTACTGAGCACGGGTATCTCCTCTTGAGGAGGCCTAGAGTACAATCCCTGCATTACGCTGCTCCAGTGCGAATTGATGGATAGGTAAGTGACCGAAACAAGAGTTGGAAGTTTTCATCATGCGCTCGCAGCAGTCGCAGCCAGACATCAAGCGATATAGTCTAAGAACCGTATTAGAGGCGTTTCTGCACTCATCTGCGTACCGGATCAAAATTATTTTATATCAAATATCTTATGTAAAGAAACGTATCGCGAATGGGTTGCCTAAAAACATATGTTCAAGGCTATATACGAGGTGGAAAAAATGCCTCTAATACGGCTTCCGTACTAATACGGTAGTACTTTGGTTTCAACCCATAAATGATCGCGAATCTCGAGCTTGAGGAGGCCTAGAGCGTACTCCATCACGCTGCTCCACTAGTTGGTGGAGGGCTTAATGACCAAACCAAGTCTATTATCATGTCTTCGACTTCCAACATGTTGTAACGAGGTGTGATAAATACCTCGTTCAATACTCCTTGGCTGGCAGATGCATTTTACTTATAAATTAAATATTGACATTTTAGGTTTTCAAAGAAATAAAATTCATCTGTCAGCTGGGTTCCCTTCGGGAATCATGTAAATACGTTATTTTATTTTATTTTGAATACTTTTATTGTTTTTATAGCCGTATCAGTGCCTATTTATGTAAATAATTTAATAACTATTGCTTTTACAATACAATATATTTAAAAATCGGAGTTGTGCCTCTACTTAATTACCCGCCCCGCCCTGAGAGTCTACCTTTCTACTTTTACTTGTCGAGGATCTGCACCCTCGCAAGGTGAGCTTCTCTTTTCTTCCTTAGTCGGAAACCGATCCGTTGCTTTTCTTGCTACCGATGCAGTAACGGCGACCACTTGCCATCAGATGGCTTGTAGAAAAATGAAGATATCACAAACCCCAAAACTATACCATTCCAGCATCAAGCGCTTCTCCGAATGCTTCTTCGTGCTGGACAACCCCCGCCACTCGCTGGCAGGGTGCTACGACAGCAACTACCAGTCGTACCAGAGCGTGGGGGACACGGCGCGCCGGTCCCGCTACCTGGCGCTGCTGCCGCCGCTGCCGGTCCACTGCATCGCGCTAGATGGGGATCCTCACATCATGCCTATTATATTTGAGGATAGGTACGTGTTTATTTAATTGGCTTCAAAAAAGATGTTCTCACTTCGGTTGTACCCGGATCTAAAGTGTGTTCATAGTAAAATTATGAGAAAGTACTCACTTCCAAATTGGTTTGATCCCATATTTAAAAAGTTGCCTGTAATAGTTGTTTAATACTGTATTCGTTTTTTTATTCAATAATAATTTCGATTTTAAATAGTCATTTAAATTTTATTTATTACAGATACCAAGACACCGCTGAGTTTGCGAGACGCAGATCGTTTTTAAGTTCTAATGCAAATAAAGCCGGAAGTGGTAAGTTAATTTACCATTTACCTGCTTCTATTGCTTACCACGTTTATATTCTATAGCATAGAAATGAAATTGTATTTCCAGATCCATTTTTATGTTCGGAAAGTATTGGAGAAGATTGTGCCTGTAGTGTAAGTTCTATAATGGATTCGAGAAGACCGTCGTCAGAAGCATCTCGAGTTACTCTTTCGTTACCTAAAACTATGATGGATGTATTAGAACCACAATTTAATGCTCCAAAAACAAACACAAATGTCGTGCAAGCAACGTTGACGCTCGCTCCTCAAAAATCTGCCCGTGGCTCACCAAAACGAACAATAGTAAAACAAAACGTCGTTGAAATGAACAAACCGCATAATAAGCAATTAGAACTTACAGGGCGAAATAGATATATTGTGCAAAATAATCAAATAAGTGAAATTCAGCTTCCTTCCAATAATGCATTTGCTTCATGTCCAATCCAGCAAGGGCAACAACTATCGAGGTATTCTGCTTCAACATTGCTGGACATTAACGCTTCTAAAAACGACGGCAATATTCCACGTTTGGCAAGGAATAAATCTGACGCGGATGATGTCCCTAGACAAAAGCATGAAATTACTAGCGGAGTAAGTACCCTACCAGCAAGACATAGCAAATCTTTGGATCAATTGAGAGTTTCACAAATGACACCACTTAGCGCACAACCATTAGCTAAAAATGTTAAAAATAGTTCTAATACCTCTGTCAACTATCAAAAGCCATACATACAGCCACAACCGATCAAACCTACAACACTACCGAGAAGTGTCACGACGAGTGCTTATCCTACAAATACAACAGCACGATGTAGTTCTAAGGGAGATGATTACAGACGAAATATAAATGAATTTAGAGAAAAATACAAAAATCCATGTAACCTTAACATTAATACGCACGGAATGAATAATGAAGTATTCCATAATGTAGGATATAAGTATGACGGAACGATGAAATCGAATTCTAACCAAGTCTATGGTTATACTTTCGGTAATCAGGGTACAATGCAAGGAAATAACGTTATTCGTAATCCATTAGAATTTCAGAGAGGCTACAGTGTAAATTTACCCCGTCCTATGTTGCCTCCACGTAATTCTTACCCACCAGTTAGTGGAAAAACTCAAGTTACCGATCAGAGTAATTTAGTATCAAACAAACACGTACACAGATCCAATTCTACTCACGTGTTTCAAAATGTAGATAATCAACAAATCGACATCGAAGCAGCGCGTAATCAATTACGACATGAACTTAACTATTACCTTCAAAAAGGGGATTGGAGTTACGACTTCAATACTGGAAGTCTAATACAAAACTACCAGAAAAAATCTAGTAAAAGTAGCGATGATAGTGGATTTGTAATGACATTGGATAGAAGCAGTGATGGGACATCTAAATCCACTTATTCGAAGACTCCACCATCAACTCCGCATTCTACGTTACCATCAGTACGACATAAGAAAAGTCGTTCTAAGGAATCCAAATTAAATAGTTGTGCTAAAGAAAATAACACTAAGATCAATTCTAGTCGGGATTCATTAAGCAGTCATCATTCAGCTAGGTCAAGAGATAGTAAATCGGATCGACAAACTCCTAAATCTGAGCGAAGTACTCCGAAATCAGACAAAGGGCCTCCAAGATCCGGGAAGACCACTCCCAGATCTGGTAAACTGACACCACGATCAGGTTTAGCTACCCCAAAATCTGGAGGTACAACACCAAAATCTGGCCTCGCTACGCCAAAAAGTGGTAGATCGAGTGGAAAACCTGATAAACGGTCAAAACATAAGCCTTCAGAAAAAATGACTCAACTCATGTCTGAAGCAGCGTCATCTTCTAGTAATGAAAGTATTCCATTTGAACTAAGACGGCTAGAATCATCAGCAAGTGTTCCGTATAGCCTTGATCATGAATTACGACATTGCAGGAGTGCAGCATCCGTACTGGATGAACCAAATTTAAATAATACTTTTGGTTCTGAATCTCTACCTAATTTAGCACCCCCTCCGGCATTCGAGTCTCCCCCATTAGATATCGGTGACAAAGATTTCAAAATCATGCCACCTGAAAACTTTCTAAACAAGGAAGACAAGCTTAGCAGGAGTAGTTCAACATCTAGTCTTAGTGAACAAAGTGGGTGGGTATCAAGTGGACGCAGCTCGGGGCCCTCTTCACCGGAGAATCCTACTTGTCAATTAAATCAAAATTATGCACCTCCCAGTAGTTCAGCAGCTTCTAAAATATCAAATAAGACCAGCGACGGGAATGCGGACACCCAGCGAAGGGTATCAGATTCTGAAAAAATAAGTGACTTTAAGAGGACCGTTTTAAACGGAGATCAACTTCGAGAGCGTTTGATAAAATTAGCCCTTAAAGCAGCCCAAACGGCTTCAGATGAGAAAATCGAATGTTGTGACAAGGAAGTATGTGAAGAATGTACAATATGTAGTGACTCTATTTGCACTGACAGTCAATGTGAGTATAATAAATTAATGCATACGAATGGCATAGATGCAGAATGTAATTCTGATACATGTACGGCAAGCTGTTATCAACAATGCTCTGATATGAATACCAATAAAATAACTCAAAGGCATAACTCTTTTAGTGCTATTCAAGGTAAATCATATGCCTCCGCGCCTAAAAAGCCAAGTGAAGGAACCGTTAAAAAATCTCAAACAATAAGTGATAATTTACACCCATATATAAGAAAAGAAATTCCATCAAAACAACAAGCATCAACGAACTCCAACTCATTAGATAAAACAAAATTAAAAGATAGAATACAATATACAGAGAAATTGATAGCAGCAGAAATCATGAACCTGGCGGTAGATCGTTCTTGTAGAAGTCATAAAGGTTCCACTCCAGGGCCTTCATCTGCAGGTCAAAAATACAGCAATAAAGCCAGATCTGAAGTAGATTTAAGCCATTTTAATGCTGAAAATGAATACGAGCATCTACCTCCTCCACAACAGTTCAGAGATGCCCCACCGCCGCCAGATGAGTTTAAGGTAATATTCATGAGCCTATCTGTGAGAGTGACATATGTATTTTATGATGCAACCTCTCGTATTAATATAAATCCCTATGCTTCGTTAGGATCCACCAATGAAGTCTCTCATGCTAAGTCGACAAAGCAGTAGCAAATCGTCGACCCCATCCAAATCACCTCGGCAAGCGAGCCAACCAACAACGCTTCAGTTGGACAATCCTTTATACCATGTTTGTGAAGGTAATATTTTTTTTATTTCATGATAACTAGTTTGCATTTGCTTTTAACATAACTAACATTTTGCTTGGCTTTGCACCAGGAATACTAGAAAGGAGAAAACTAAGACCTCATCAGTCAATAACTGCTAGCGCCATACCATCGTCCAGCACGCTTAACAAAAGCCAAAGCACTGGAGAATTGGCTAGCAGAAATGAAAATGGAGGTATTAAAGGTAGTAAAAATGTTCACCTTATTAATCATGAATCTATCACTAACCAATTGTGATTAATTTTAATGATGAATATTTTATATATTATGCTGTTTATCATTTCAGATCGCGAAAGCAATCTTGTTAGTATCTTTGGACTGGCAGAATCGGAAAGGTTATTTGTGAAGTGTAGAGATGAATTTCGGCAAAGCGTGAAATATCCCGGAGGCATTTACTCTGATTTCCCGCCTGCCGAAAACTCTCTGCCATATTTTCACATCAGTGATGAATACAGAATGTTTAATCCTGAAGGTAATAGGTATTATTGTTCATATAGATTTACATAACATAAATATCCATTAAATACTCATGTAAACCTAAATATACGTACCTTACTAAAGAAAAGTATCAATGACCAACTTTGCATTGACAAGAAGATTACTTTGATTCGATTAAGAAGTTACTTTGCTTACTGAATTCATGGTCTTGTTTACTCTAATCAAATTATAAAAATAGCCTTAACACATTATTATTATTTTACAGGCTTACATCTTATAATCTGCGTTCACGGCCTAGATGGAAATGCGGCAGACCTTAGATTAGTCAAAACCTATTTAGAATTAGGTTTGCCTGGAGCTCGTTTAGACTTTCTTATGTCTGAGAGGAATCAGGGCGATACGTTCTCTGATTTCGATACTATGACTGACAGGTAACATTCTTTTGTTTCATGACTTGAACCATTAATTTGTATTGAGCATCTTACTTACTTATTGATGTACTTTTTGCAGACTTGTCCAAGAAATAATGACCCATATACAGAACTCTAGCGAACCAGCTAGAATAAGCTTTGTAGGTCACTCTTTAGGCACCATTATAATTAGATCTGCGCTTGCAAGACCACAAATGAAGCCATTCTTAGGAAAACTGCACACATTCTTATCTCTAAGTGGCCCGCATCTTGGGACGCTTTATAATTCTAGCGGACTAGTCAATGCTGGTAAGTGTATACATAAAACTGTAAATATATTTATTGGGGGAGCAAGAATGCGCTTAAATGAGGTATCCTAAAATGTTGTTTACCACATTGTTCCAGTACGGTCTATGTAGCCATTCATCTAATCCCCTGCTTAGTGTTTGTCTAGCAATTACGGGAAGACTAAATCTTGACAATCTTCCAGCGTAAATGGAGACACTTAAATATCTTATTAACATGCTAGTTCTACTCCATTGCAAAGCCCCTCGAACAAATTCTGAGGGGAAAATCCATGACATATTTTTGTAACCTTTTAATACTTTTTTAGGGATGTGGTTTATGCAAAAGTGGAAGAAATCCGGTTCGCTCCTTCAACTTTCGTTGCGAGATGCTTCAGACCCACGGAGATCTTTCCTCTACCGCCTGAGCGAACGAAGCCAACTGCATCAGTTTAAGCACATCTTACTATGCGGTTCAGGTCAAGACCGATACGTCCCTCTACACTCGGCCAGGCTGGAGCTTTGTAAGGCGGCAGCAAAGGACACGTCGTTATTAGGACTTGCTTATAGAGAAATGGTAAAATATTTTTAGTACACAACTGACACTTTTTTTACTTTTCACGTGTTGGTCGTTGAGTACAATTTAATCTGATGGACAGTGATGCAGAGATAGAACTTATTCCTTCAAACCTCCACATTATAACCTGACGGAAACGACGCAGACCGAAATCGCAATCCTTTTGCAGCACGCATTATAAGACGCATCTAATACAATATTCTATGTCCCAAAACATCAAAAATTTCAAAGTTCTGGTCCGAAATGCTGGCAGCTGATAAAAAAACAATGATTCCAGGTTCAAAACATGGTGTCACCGCTAGCGGCACGCGCGTCCACAGTGTCGGTGGTGCGGTACGACGTGCAGCACGCGCTACCGCACACCGCTAGCGCGCTGGTCGGCCGCGCGGCACACATCGCTGCGTTGGACTCCGACCTGTTTATAGAGAAGTTCCTCCTCGTATCGGCTCTCAAGTACTTCCGATAAACTTGTCTACGTTCCTGTACATTCGCATCAGTGACGTCAATGGTATAATGTCACGTGGTACGGAAAAAATCCTTCTCGTATCAACAGACACATGGTACAGTCACACTCACATACATCAATTTCGTCAGTTTGTGTGGCTATTTATTTATAACTATACCTACTAGCAACAAGAAGGGATTTATTTTTCTTCAACTACCTTCACTACGTCATTACTTTAGTATGGCTCATCATAACTAAAAGTTTAGTGTTGACATAGCTACATAATTAATGTTATAGTCGGCACTAAAGTATCCATATTCGGTGAAATCAATGCAAAATATTTATAATTTTATTTTACCTAGTAACTTTACTTTTAAGTTGAAGCAATTGAGATTATTAATTTTATTCATGCACTTAACATAGTCACTATGATAAAAAAATCAACATGCGCAAGTTACTTTGAGTGAAAATTCATCTACCTAACCAAGGCATTTCTGGCATTTATTTACTGCAGTGACTAAAATTGTTAATTTTGTATCTATTTTCTAAATATAAAACACAAAACAAGATAATGCAATTTCAAATTCACATAATATCTACAACGAAACAGTTACAACTTGGGTTTATAGTAGTTAAGCTTTAAAAAAATAATTTGCGATTTGTTCCTACAAAAGCCGGTCACGGAAAATTATATGGAGCTCAAAATAAAATGTTATACCCTGTTCTGTTTTAGGCCAGCTTGTCTTGCACCATAATAAAAAAATACGTAGCAAGAATCGACATGGTTCCTTACATTTGCAATGCTTTTTAAATCATCAACATATCAGGCTGATTTTGTGTGACATTTCAGCGGAAATTATCGACGCATTTAATAAAGTAATCTATTTAACATGGCTACATGGCCAAAATGCGTTGATGTTCCGCGCATTCTGAATAATAAAAATACAAAAATATCGACACCAACTCACAGTCACTAACGGTTACTTAAATTGTTTCTTAGTATAGAATTTGTACGGTAATTCTTTAGTAAGGAGCGATAGTGACTCTGAGTTGGGGCGTGAGACTACAAAATAACATTCAAAATTGGAGTAAAATCTTATAACGTACCTATTTAAAAGATTTATGACTAATATGTGGAACTTCAAAGATGCTAATATTTTAATCAATGAATTAATGTTAAGGCGGATCTTTACACCAAATAATTAAGACTATAATTTAGTGACTGTAGATAATGACATAGATGTTATTCGTATTATATATTAATTGATTGTTGTGTGTATGAACGGTTGGTGTCACATTCTGGGTGTTACAATGTTAAGTACTTACTGGATTGCTAAAATATTTTACTTAGAATTTTGTAAATAAAAGAGACCTTCGTAGCGGGTCATAACATCATCGCCCGTTTGACTGTGTCACAGAGTGATCGGCAGTATACAAGTTCCGGCCTATAAGAAGCTGAATGGAGAATTTACCATTTTTTTATTCGATTGCTTCTAATTAATAAGGTAAAAAGAAACATAAATATGCAAAAATCACCAAGTAGCTTCAGAAATGGAAAAAAGGACTTTGAAGTTGCTTTTTACAAGAATAATAAAATTTTATTGATGTTGTCTCAAAACCTGTTACATGCAGCTCGTAATAGCATTTTTTGTTATAGTATTTGATTTGAATAAAATTAATCCATCGCAGAGTATATTACCTCAAATACTGGTCAAAGAATAAACTATACCTAATCATTTATATTAAGTATATTGATGGATTTTCAAAAAAAAAAAAAAAGATTTATTAGTTGTGGTCTATATTTGAATTGTATTGCGTTGAATATAAAATTTTCAACATCATGAATCTTCTCCATTGGGATTTCATTACCACTTCAGTGCTTTTGAGAGCACGATACTTAACTGCCTTTATCGTTACTCGTAGGTAGCAGTTAATATTGTCGAAGAACTTCAGGCCTATCTTTCAATATGTTGGGTAGCTACTTGATTTAACCATTTCTCTAATTTTCTCTAAGCTTTGAGAAAACCCATCCAGGTTGCAAAGGTGTTTGTGCGTATAAATTGCATAAAAGGCATATCGCATGCCTCCAAAATATACCCACTGAAAACTGCGAAATGTCTGAATAATTAAATGTATTATATTTATTAATGAATAATTTCTTCAAGCTAAAATTACCTGTTTTCCTGTTTTCTAATAGCCAATAGGCTCCTTATTGATACAAAATTTTATAACTAGAGTCAATTTATTTCTTATCAATCTTCGTATCTATTTACATTATTGTTGTATTGTGAAATAATAACTCCAGTTCACGAATAATATAAAATAATCAAAAGTCACATTATTTTAATATATTGTAACAATCGCACTAGAAAAATACTTTTCATAGTATAAGAACGTGTCCTAATAAAAGAGATTTGGAGTATTTACTCTATAATGACATTGATATTCTATTAGATAATATAAAATCGAACACCAAATGATACAAAATAGTTGAGAGTCAAAATATTACATAATGATTCTTAAGTATAGTCATCGTCAAAAGTGTAATATAAATAGCTATTTTAAACTATGTAAACATTACAATAAAATTACCAAAACAATAAAGTATTATATCAAAGGAATTATTTAAACCAGTCGGTTAACTAACTAAACTTTTGTCGATAACTGTACAAATTTTACTATTATGTTCAATTGAAGATGGCTTAATCAACTACATAGTAACATATTTTAACCAGCCCTTGTGAAAGGGCTCAGCCTTATCAACATTGCTAGGTAACTAAAGTTGTAAATTTTTATCGAATGTTAGACTGATCTTTAAAAATATACGATTATTAAGATATTGATAAGTTTCATAGATTACTTTTTCTTATTTGTAAGTAGTGATTATAATTTGATAAAAAACGATTATAAATGTCTTGCTCTGTCCACTTTTCTCTAATTAACTGTAGGTAATGTTTTATACAGGGGCTTGAACATTCTAGTCTTGGTTTGTATTTATGATACAGAGATTATACAGTCAGCAACACATTCACTAACTACCTATATAATAATTATTATATTGCTATTGCTATTATTTATTTAATATAGTTTAAATACCTAATTAACTTAATGTAACTCCAGTAATCTAAATGTTCTAAGTTTTTGCAAAATGTGATCAAAAGGTGTAAAATTCTACACGTAATTCTCTGAGGATTGCGTTAATCTCATCAATCTTTAGTGATTTCTTAATGGTGATGGAAAAAACAAATGAAATTAAATCCTTAAAACAATTCCTCATACAGGCGAAAAAACTAAATTAGATGATTTCCATCAGTAAAAAAAACTTTATTATACTTGCAAATCACGTTTTAATTAGCGTACGATATAAAAAATGCAATTTGCAAAATAAAAACGAATTAAATTTTTATATTTCGAACTCTATTAGAAACAGAGTTCAAGGAATTTTCTTCACAAAATTTAATTCATTTATCTCTTTCATTCTAATTATAAACGGATGATAAAGCAGTCAGTTAAAGAAATTAATTACAATTATACAAATCAGTCCCGAATTATGAAAGAATTATTGCTGGGCAAAAATTTAGTAGGTACAATATTATAAAGTAAAACTAACAAACAGGAATAAAGTTGGAGACAAATCAGGTTTCATAATATTTCTGCATCTCTGTTGATGAATTTCAAAATAAAAAATAAAACATTTTTTTTTACTTTAGGTATCAGCAATTTTTAATACCTAAAAATACATTTACAAAAACAAAACCCGTAAAAGTTCAGATATTTGACTCATTACAATATTGAGTCTGAAATATCTGAATGATTAAAACTTAACTGTAATAAAATATTACAATTAAGTTTTAATTTCTTGAATACACACCTCTCTATTATAAATCACACCGAATTTCGAAATGCGTTGCTGACGCTACATTTATTTTAACCATAAAATTTATAGTTATATTGTTATCTCAATTGCTCAGGAGCAAGCTTTTAAGAACAATAGATGCAGGACACAGATAAGATTGTACTTACAAATTTTGTAAATAGAAACAAAATTTTATTTGTAAATTACAATGGTATGTTTAATGGCAATGTGTCGATGTTATACACTTATGATAAATAAATAAATAAATAATGCCTGTGACCACAATCTTTTTATTTCTCCGTCAATCCCAGCAACATGATAATATGCGTCAGATGTCTAAGGGTTTTAAATTTTAGCTTCAAGCCTTAATAACTCCACTCACTCCTTAATTGAAGATCCTTAGTCCCATAATAATAAACCAATCTTAAGATCTTTTGCGGACTCAAGATTCGATTTGAGATGTTGAAATTATGTCAAATCGTAGGTAAAAATATCATTTGTACGATCTGAGATCGCTCGTTGAATCTCTCTCTCTCTCTCTCTCTCTCCCTAGATTTCTTGAGCCAAGTTTGGTTTATTAATATGGGCCTGATGCGAAGGTAATCTACATTGAAGTCTCAATACTCGCAACTATGATGCTCTGATCTGATGAAGATTAGTGGAGAGATTCGTAACCAACCCACGTATTAAAAGTCCTATAGTACAACATGGATTAACGATTGCTTTAAAAGGCTAACAGCTACATAACCATAAAATGCGTAACGAGAAGAGAGCGGGAAGCTGCCCCTTCTAGATTTTATATGCTTGTCAATCTTGTCATACTTATCCATCTTTCTTAAAGTCCTATTTCTTAAGCCTTTATCAGTAATCCAAGGAGTTTGCCCCCTGCTAGACAAAACGTCTGATTTGCTCCCTCTGGACTAAAAGCATGTAGTTCGTAAATGAATGCAGTCCAATCTATACTTGCACTAAATATGAAAATGTAAGTAGGTATATCTACAAAATTTTGTAATATCAATATATACTAATAATAATAACGCTTCACACTCATAGCCCCACACTAGGATTCCCTGTGTCGTGGGTGCCATGGACAACACACTAGACAAGGACATTCACACCCAGACCGAGAACAGAAATTAAAACTCATCATTCAAATTTCCGCCTCGTTGGGAATCGAACCCAGGACCCTTGGTGCGGCGATCCGGCATGGTAACCATTGCGCCAAACGGGTCGTCATTGCGCCACATGGGTCGTCAAATTCAATCAATGAAATTAATACTCGTTTAAAGTTGGTACAATTAAACGTATCCTACCTAAAATATCTGAAGCCAGTACTATCTAAAAGAGAGCAAGCACCTTTTGTTATCTATCCTTTTCATTTCGAAGTTAAATTCAATGTGAATGTGAATACAAAATAAAAGTGATGGTTGCTGAAAAGCGATGAAATACGTTTGTAGCGTACGACGAGATGCGTAGCAGAAAATTGCATTAGGAGAAGCGCACACGCTCCAACGCGTCCTGATTGAAAATGAATTGGTGTCGTTATCAAGAGGCTACACGCGACATTTTAAGGCCAGCTTCGGAGGGGTGCGGACGAATCTAATCTGCTATACCAAGAGAACAGTCATCGGTCCGCCATGTCGCAGGAAACTTCCCAGTCCAATGGAATCCTGGCTTTCGCGCTTGTCTACTTCACTTTCTTTTTGGACAATGTTCTTCTGACAGTTCTAGGTTAGTGATTAATTTTTTATTGTTACTTAAGGAATTGGATATGAAGATCGTAAACGTTTTTGGACTCATTGACTATGTTGTAGAGCATCGCTTCATGTTTCGATAAAGTCGAGAAATTCTCCACTAGTAATGTGCAAAATTTTTTTCTATTCCAAGATACTAAAAGTGTTAATTTAAGTAGGTAAAGTAACTATTATGGTTTTAAAATTTACCCTTACGACACCCATCCGTCGTGGGTTTGAGTTTAGTATTCCAAACCCCCACACGGCTAAAAATACTAACCCTAACAGTTGAAAAACTTCTTGAAACAATAATGTAGTCAACATTACCGCTACTGCGTTGACGTAACAGCGCCGGTCTCCCTTCCAAAAAGCTTTCCAGGGGATGTTTGTTGTCGTCCTCATCGAAATGAAATTTCCTTCAAAATATCAACAAATGATAGCCAAAGTGAAGTAATTAGTAATTCTGTTCCCAGTGCCGATCATCCCAGACTGGATTCGAGGGGAATCGCTCACGCTGTGGGCAGCTCATAACGCGCCTCTAGCGAAACTACTCAATTCTACTGTTCAACAGGTAGTCGACGATGACACTTCTGGTAAGTTAATTAACTAATTAGACGTCTCAATAGTAACTCTATCTGCTGAGTAAGGAAAACGAGTTTAATTCACAGTTCCTATTAAGCATAGGTACACCTCCTAGATTCCTAGAGCATACTCCATCACGTTGCTCCGGAGCGGATTGTGGAACCAAAGTCTCGGAAGTTTTCATGCTGACATGGCTTTAATCTGTTATCTTACGATACCAACCGGGACCGACGGATTAACATGCATTCCGAAATTCCGAAGCACAGAAGCGTTCAAAAATTTTTTGCCACGACGAATAAGCGCTTCAAAATGAGGATAAATTTTGTGAGGAAGGCCAATTTTGGCCATTTTTTATCCCTCCCTATACAGTGTGTTAGGGATCCGATTTCCGATATTTTACCCACGTATTGTACGTCTAATTTTATCGACAAAAAACCATACAAAGGGGGGTCGCACCCCTCACCCCTCTGAATGGGAGCCATTTTAAAATTTCATATCTCGTATTTTTACGAGTTCATTGAAACTCATTTTTTATGAGCTTATGTTATCCACATACTTGAAAGTCACCTTATTTTAAAGATGATGAAATTTGATATCATTTAAAACCAAATTTGATAAAAACTTACAAAGAATAATAATTTAAAACCTTTAGTTTAGATCAAAAACTTGGTAATTTTTGTTGCTTTTTTTTAGTTATTAAGCTTTACCTAAAAAACCAGGTCCTTAACCTATCGTTTTTTTTCTTCTAAACTGTTTGCAGTAAGCTGTGCTAATAAATAAACCTCAAATTATTACTGGTATTCACGCAAATAATTTAAAAACGGGGTCTAACAACAAGAGTCGAAATTGAGAAATAATGACTCATTCATACAGCACGTAGCATTCGATTGTGTGTGAGCGAGAAAAATATAAAAAAAAGACAAGTTTACAAAAATTGTCCAAAGTGGCCGCCATTATTTTGAAGGCATGCGATTGCCCTCAATCCAACCTGTTGAGTTGCTCTCATCAATATTTCTCGTTCGTTTCTCATGTCATCAGCTGTGGCCATAATCCTTTGAAGGAGCTCCTCCCTGGTGTTTGAAACTTCCCGATAAACTCTCTGTTTCATTGTTCCCCATAAATAGAAGTCCAGAGCAGTTAAGTCTGGTGAACGAGGCGGCTAGGCGATCGTTCCGCCTCGTCCAATCCATGGCGTATACTTATCATGAACATGTGCCCTCACATTTCGGGAGAAATGTGCTGGCGCTCCGTCCATTTGCAGATAAAAAGGCCGCCGCTGCTGGCGCCGCCTGAACATCAACGGAGCCTCTTCCATAAAATAATTTTGAAGAAACTCCTAAAATCTCACCGTTTATGTGGTCGGGCAAGACAATAGGACCAATTAGCTGGTCATTCAATAAACCTACCCACACGTTTATCGAAAATTCGTGTTGGAATTGACCAGGCGTAATAGCGTGCGGGTTTTCAGTCATCCACAAGTGGTAATTTCTGTGATTTATTATACCGGCTCTAGTGAATTTCACCTCATCAGTCCAGAAGATTCGACGTATCACATCCTGATGAATTCTTCTGTTGATCCATGTACTAAACGCAACACGACCGACGTAATCCAGTTCAATGAGATTTTGCACTTTCCTAAAATGGAAAGCGTGTAAATCTTCATTTTTTTAAACTCCGCACCGGCCGGGCAGCCGATGTGATAAACCAAGCCTCCGACCTTCTTGTCCTTAGTGTCCGAGTCTTGTACTTAGGCGCGGGTCGTCAATCAACCACAGAATTTCATCAACAAATAATGGAATTCTACCAGCTGTATGGATGAGTCATTATTTCTCAATTTTGACTCTTGTTGTTAGTCCCCGTTTTTAAATTATTTGCGTGAATACCAGTAATAATTTGAGGTTTATTTGTTAGCACAGATTACTGTAAACAATTTAGAAGAAAAAAACGATAGGTTAAGGACCTGGTTTTTTAGGTAGAGCTCAATAACTAAAAAAAAGCAACAAAAATTACCAAGTTTTTGATCTAAACTAAAGGTTTTAAATTATTATTCTTTGTAAATTTTTATCAAATTTGGTTTTAAATGATAGCAAATTTCATCATCTTTAAAATAAGGTGACTTTCAAGTATGTGGATAACATAAGCTCATAAAAAAATGAGTTTCAATGAACTCGTAAAAATACGAGATATGAAATTTTAAAATGGCTCCCATTCAGAGGGGTGAGGGGTGCGACCCCCCTTTGTATGGTTTTTTGTCGATAAAATTAGACGTACAATACGTGGGTAAAATATCGGAAATCGGATCCCTAACACACTGTATACCGTGTAAGAGCACATATGATTTTTCAGACTCCATCTCCTCTATAATACGTAAGATTTTCTTGGATTTTTGAAAAGGAAGATTATCTCCGTCCTGAGATAAGGGTATATAGAGATTTTGAGAACCCACCCTCCTCATTTGGGCCAGGTATTTCAGGTGCACTATTAGTCAAACAAACAAACAAACAAACAAACAAACGCTAACACACTCATACGGCTCATACCCCCGCAGTAGGTTATTTATCTGTGTCGCGGAAGGCATGGACGACACATATAACACATCACAATAACATGCATGACCCGAGTACAAATATTTATCTGTCACATAAATATCTGCCCCGGCCGGGAATCGAACCCAGGACCCCTCGCTTCGCAGGCAGGGTCGCTACCAACTAGGCTACAGGGTCGTCAGGCTACTAGGCTACAGTTGTGCTCTGGCAGGTATCGGAGTATCCCAAGCTGGTGTGGGTGCGGTGCTGGGGGCGAAGGCGGCGGCGCAGTTGCTGTGCGCGCCAACGGCCGCTGCGCTCGTGGCACGCCGCGGGCCCGCGCGCACGCTGTGCCTCGCCACCGCGCTCCTGGCCGCTGCTGCTATCGGTGATGATGATTGACTGATTCAATTCAATTCAATTTTTTCTATTCAATTCATTTATTTGTATTAAGTACAAAGGCACTTAGCCTATATTAGGCATACAAATATTTCAAAATACAACATTTAAACAGTACACACAAACACAACTAATTCATCAGTCATTACATTTCTTAAACATACTAAAATTAATTTTACACAATTACATTATATTACATATTTGAATTATAAACAATACATTTAGATTAATTTAGATTCAGAATTATATTAGACATTTAGAATTCAATTCAAAATTAAAATTAAAAAATCATACAATATAAATACTAAAGATTAAATAAATTCATTAATGTCATAATAACAATTATTTATTAAATGTCGCATAAGTTGTGTTCTAAATTTATTAAGAGTAAGTTTTTTAATGTCATCGGGAATTTTGTTATAAATTCTAACACACATCCCACACGCATTACGATGGACCAAGTTTGTACGCAAAACTTTATCTAGCACCAGCCGTTGTCCGTTCCTTGTATTTCTGGGATATACCTCCTGAGCTGTTTTAAATAATTCTCTGTGCTGTCTTACGAAGAGGGAAGCTTCTAATATATACATCGATGTAAGTGTCAGTATGCTATATTGTCGAAATATTGGCTTGCATGAATCAAACGGGGCAGCACCACATATAGCTCGAACACACTTCTTTTGCCCTATGAATGCTCTTTTAATATGTGCGGAATTTCCCCATAATAGTAGACCATAGGTATCTAAGGTTAGATGCCACGTAACCGTGATATGCAGTTAAAGCAGTTTCAACTGTTGACGTGTGTGCTAGTCTGGCTAAGGCAAATCTAAATTTGTTAAGCTTATCACATAATCTGTCAATGTGATTTTCCCAACTAATGTTTGAATCAATTGTTATTCCCAGAAATCTGATCACCATGTTGTGTTTATTATTCTGTTTAGGGGCCATCCATAAATTACGTCACATTAATAATATGACTTTTTGACCCCTCCCTCCTTGTCCAGCTGGTTTTACACTCAATTAATTATTTTTTAATATTTACCTATAGGTACATATCTACCAATTATTCGATTTTGAAATGTGACGTCACGATATTTAGGACCCCCTCCCACCCCTTGACACACAATGTCACATTACATCGACCCCCCTCCCCCCCCCCCCCTAACGTGTGACGCAATTTATGGATAGCCCCTTAAGTGGTTTTGATAAATCATCATCGCTATTCAAAGTGCATAGTACATAGTAGTTAGTCATTAATCGTTAGTAGAGGACTGTGAAAGTTAGGATTGCTATGCAGGTTACTCAGGTTAGTCATGTTAGTAAATATTCTGACTTATCATCAAGCGAAATATTTATTACTAGTAGTTTAATAAAAAAAAATGAATTGGCTCTGTTGTTCAGTATTTTCAGTATGCGCGGGAGTCGGAGCCGAGGGTGTGGGAGGTGCGTTGTGCGCGGGGGGAGGGCGCGCGACGCAGGGCGGCGGCGCAGCCCTGGCCGGGGTCGCGGGGCTTGCTCTAGCGGCCCGGGCCCTGCCGCCGCGACGACGACACGACGCGCTTGGGGCCTTACTCGGCGCTGTGGCCCTCGGTGAGAGTTGGAAGCCATACACGATCAAATGTATGTACTTGATGAAGCGTCAAGCAGACTTGACGCGGCATCCAGTATACTTGATCGTGTATGGTCACGGTATAGCTATCTCCCATACATCTATCTCGATATCATGCACACTGGATGGCGCGTCAAGTCAAACTGCAAATTTGACAAGTCAAACTTGATCAAGTACACTTGACCGTGTATTAGTGTTGTTAAAAGGCTCGAGCCTTCCGAGTAGTGTTGTTAAAAGGCTCGAGCCTTCCGAGTCTAGAGCTCATTGAAGGCTCGAGCTCTCTAATAAGGCTCGAGCCTTCGCCTCGAGTCCTACATGAAGGCTCGAGGCGGAGGTTCGAGCTCTGCATCCAGGGCTCGAGTCGAAGCTCGAGCTTTGTCTTCAGGGCTCATTTTGTAATAGTTACTGTAATTTCAGGGTTCCCTAATTAAAACGTACTGTGTTTGACTACGGAACCCTAAAAAACCCTTAACCTCAAAATTTGAATTAGGGCGCGCTGCGAATTTTGGAGTTAACTGATTTTCACATTTAAGCCCGCGGTATGAAATTTTATGGGGAGTAAAATAAAACTTTCTCCGTTAGTTATGCGATGTGTTTGTAATTCGTAACACAGAATCTAGATGGCGTTAGATGGCTGATCAGTAACAACGCCATCTAATGATAATAATAATCTTGGTACATCCTATTCTTATGTGAAACATCATCATCATTATCATTCATCGTTGTCATCATCAGTCATCTTCATCATCACAATTAATAATCATCATCACCATCACCATTCATCATCATCATCACCGTCACCAGTCATCATTATCATCATCATTCATCATCACCATCATAATCATTCGTCTTCATCATTCATCATCATCATTCATCATCTTCATTCATCATCATCATCCTCCATCATCATCATCATCACCATCATCATCATCCATCATCATCATCACCACCATTCATAATCATAATCACCATTCGTCATTATCATCATAATCTTCCATCATCATCATTTATAATGTTACACACTCATAGCCAACGCTAGGATTCACTGTGTCGTAAGTGTCATAGATAACACACAAAGACATGAACACACACTCAGACTACAAGAACAGTTTAAACTTATCATTCAAATGTCGCTGGGAATCGAACCCAGGACCCTTGGTACGGTGGACCAGCATATAACCATTAAATAATATGGGTCGTCAAACTTATTAATATATAGTTAGTATAATCTGGATTTTAACAAGATAAATAACCAACTTAAAAATAACTCAACATACTATAGATAACAAATTAATAAAAAATAATATAAATAAATAATACTCATAAATCAAACTTTGACCGCCATTCGAAGCGCATCGTGGCGGCGGCGTCGTCATTATTCCAAATTCAAAAGCAAGTTCAAAATACCGCGCGAATCACAGTGGCGCGAATACGATTTATTGGTGTATGACGTCACGTCACAAGATATTATTTATGTAGATTTTGGGAACAAAATTCAATGATGATTTTGATTTATAATTTGTTTCTTTAATATAGACTTTTATTATAATATTTTTATGAATATTGAGGTTTTATGTATATTATAATAAAACTGTAACTGAGCGATGGCCGTGCGTCGAAGATATTTAAGAAAAATTAAAATGTGTGCAATTCACACGTAGTAGAAGTGAAACCTTCAAAAATTTTGTTTTCAAGATATAATGAGACGAATGTAAAATTTCGGAAAGATGATAATTGTAGGTTTTAGTAATGATCTCTCATCCCTCAACTCATCTCTCAACTCACCTCTCAACTCACCTCTCAACTCACCTCTCAACTCACCTCTCAACTCACCTCTCAACTCACCTCTCAACTCACCTCTCAACTCACCTTTCAACTCACCTCTCAACTTACCTCTCAACTCACCTCTCAACTCACCTCTCAACTCACCTCTCAACTCATCTCTCAACTCATCTCTCTGCTCATCTCTCAAATCATCTCTCATTTTTCAAAAAAATTTCAAGTCAGTCTCCACTCATTTCTAGTCTCCACTGGAAAGTTTCGTTTCATAAAATTTCAAGTCACCCCCGTACTAAAGAAGTTTTCACTTCAAAAAACCTTTTAGTAAAAGTTTAAAGATCCCATTCAATTTGTTTTTAGAATTCATTTTTTCAAATTTTATCTGTTTGTCTAAAAAAAAAGATAGGCGTATCCGTTGATTGCCGAGCTTCGACTCGAGTCTTCAATTGAAGGCTCTTGAGCCCTTAAGGCTCGAACCCTAAAGGCTCGAGCCTTCTAAGGCTCGCGAGCCCTTAGGCCTCGAGCTTTGAAGGCTCAGTAGCTCCGACTCGGAGCTCGAGTCCGGGACTCGGAGCTCATTTTTCTCAACTCTACCGTGTATGGCCTCCCTGAGGAGTGTCTAGTAACTATGACAAAGGTCAGGGCTGAAGTGCAACCTTAGCAACGTGACAGAAACGTGATTTTAGTTACATTAAATGTTGAAAGTGGCTGGCAAGTTCCCTCCACCAATCCGCACTAGAGCAGCGTGGAGAAGTATGATGTAGGCCTCCTCAAGAGGAGAAACCCGTGCTCAGTAGTGGGTTTACTTTCAGATTCTGATAACAAATTATGACTTACACACTTAGATATTATGAATACGATAAAGATTAGTTTGCATTTATGTGACTTGATTAAAATCTCAAACATACACTCTGACCTGTCATTTGTGTAGGTGTTTTAGTGGGATACCCATTCGGAGGAGCCGCATATCTGCTATGGAGCCCGGCCGCGCCCTTCCAAATCATCGCTATTGCTTTGCTGTTGAACCTTGGTAAGGACCATAACATAACTAACTTTCAGTACTTAGTGAGATTTTTTAAAATAGATGATTCTACTCCATGGTGCTAATCTTATATTACTAGTATATAAATTGACTAGCAATTGTTTCGGGTGCGGTAAGATTTTTTTCAACACCCTTGCTCATAAATTGGTTTTTATCACATGGCTTTTACACTCATAAAACACTTGTGCTTTTTTTTTCTTGATCGCATTAGTGTTTTATTTTATATTCCATCAAATTAAGTTTGTACCTTGCTGAAAGATATTATTTATGCATTCTATTTGCTCTTAACTTAGCCGGGTTATAGTTTTATTTTTAAATTTCGGAAAAAAGTTTTGACTTAGATACGTTTCGTTTCAACATAGGACTAAAATAACACTATTTTTGTAAAAAAAAGAAGTTTACCACCTTGAATATGATAAATTTTCAACAACTTATTTACTTTAATTAATAATTCAACGTAAAACTAATTCATAAATACATAAATATTATTTTTTTTTACATTTTGCGTTTTGGCTGTTTAGCGTAGGTAATTGTTCGTGCCTACGTTCCAATCTGCGCGCGCATAGCTAATGGGCGCCATTGACATGCGATCGATCGGTGCAATCGATCGGTGCGATCGATCGCAACGATCGATCGGTTCAAAAGTGCCACTCATACACGAACGATCGGGCGCAACGATCGATCGCAACGATCGATCGCTATCAAACATTTACTTGTTTGACACGGAAGGATAAAGACGTGCTCAAATAATTCAATACGTGCCCTACAAAATGGAAAATGAACTTCTTTTCCTTAGCTATGTGGCAGTAACTTTGATTCGGCTACAAAAGAAAAAAATAAAACTCTACTTGATTACAAAACTACTAAATTATCCGTTTACACGTATTAATTTACTTAAAATTTAGTTAACTACTTAATACGTGTAAACCGAACATAACCGAACATTTTTTTCTTTCTTTCTTTCTTTTTTCTTTAAATATTGAATTATCATCGGTCCTCGATAGGTCTACGAAGTTTGGTCTTCCAAACTTAGTCTTAGTCTAACTGTTTAAAGCTAATATAAAGCGTTTAACTAGGTTTTTCTTTCTTTCTTTCTTTTTTTTAATATTGAATTGTCATCGCAGCATCGGTCCGCGATAAGTCCACGAAGTTTTTTTTATGGAAATAGCCGACAATCGAGCTGACGATCTACCTGATGGTAAGTGGCTATCGTCGCCCATGAACATTAGCAACACCAGAGGTAAAAGCGAAAAGTAAAAGTAAAAGCGAACCCCATGAAGTAATAACAATAGTAATAATGGTATTAATTAACAATTAAAATCAATATTACCAATATAATCCCTCCGAGGGCCTACCACCAGCGGGCCGGATTTAGTCGCCTCTTACGACACCCATCCAGCGTGGGTTTGGGTTTAGTATTCTAAAGCCGCCCCAATACGGCAAAAAAAATATTTGTTTCGTCCATCGAATGTTGATAGGTACGTAGTACCTACGTAACAAGTACGTAACGCACTAGCCAAGGCATTGAAGGCATGCGATGCGTGCGGTGTGGCGGCCGGCATCAGAATGAGACAAAAATCGCATCGGTGATCGCAAAGGTCCACACACTGTCGATTCATCGGTGCGATATTCAAGATTGCATAGATTTTTGTTGCGATCGCCGATATCGTCTGCGATCAAGCAAATCGTTCACGATCACAACATACACTACCGATCCGTCGTTGCGATCGGTCGGCAACGACGGATCGCACCGATCGATCGCATCGTCAATGGGGCCCATAATACGCCGCGCGCAGAAAAAAAAAATCAGCGCGGGGCGCGCCATTTTTAACAAACTTTCCGTCTGATCTGTGAGCATTGTTTATTTGAGTACGAAATTTGTTTTTTTACTCGTAAGTGTGTTGAAAAACGTCACACGTAAGGTTTGGTCATTACACTCTCGGTTTTCTTGCAGCACTCGCCTTCGGCTCGCGCTGTGCAATATCATCTCGAGTGTAATGACCAACATACCACACTTGTATCATAATGTACTATTTAAACACCCTTGCTCATAAATTGGTTTTTATCACATGGCTTTTACACTCATAAACCATGGTATTAAACACTTGTGCTTTTTTCCTTGATCGCACTAGTGTTTTATTTTATATTCCATCAAATTAAGTTTGTACCTTGCTGAAAGATATTATTTATGCATTCTATTTGCTCTTAACTTAGCCGGGTTATAGTTTTATTTTTAAATTTCGGAAAAAAGTTTTGACTTAGATACGTTTCGTTTCAACATAAGACTAAAAATAACACTATTTTTGTAAAAAAAAGAAGTGTACCACCTTGAATATGATAAATTTTCAACAACTTATTTACTTTAATTAATAATTCAACGTGAAACTAATTCATAAATACATAAATATTAGATTTTTTTACATTTTGCGTTTTGGCTGTTACGCCGCGCGCAGAAAAAAAAATATCAGCGCGGAGCACGCCATTTTTAACAAACTTTCCGTTTAATAACTATAAAATTTGTTTTTTTACTCGTAAGTGTGTTGAAAAACGTCGTATGACACACGTGAGGTTTGGTCATTACACTCTCTGTTTTCTTGCAGCACTCGTCTTCGGCTCGCGCTGTGCAATATCAGCTCGAGTGTAATGACCAACATACCACATAACATATCATAATGTACTATAATCGATTTAACATATTGTAGATACTTACTAATTTTGTTTTTGATATTTAACAGGAATGCAATATACATTTTTGAACACTGAAGAATACAATATGGTAAGCTGAAGCATATTTTCACTTAACGTACCAAAAAATCTTCAAACTAGACCAAAGGAACCCCGGATTTGAACTTTCAATTTGTTAAAAAAGTTTGTGGGAAATAACAGAACCAGAGGAATAAAGGTAAAGAATTCAACAATTATGCAAGAAATTTAATATTAAAATTACAATGTGCTTGCCATTACTTCAAAAAGTAGAAAGTTCAAATCCTGGCACGCACCTCTAATTTTTAAGTATTATGTGCGTATTATAAGTTAATTATCACTTGTTTCGGTGAAAGATAATCTAAATTTTACTAACAAATAATGTAAATTTTACTAACAAAAAATAACCGACTTCAAAGTCTCAAAAACGACTTGTCAGTCAGATCTCGTTCAAATTTATATGGGACCACATGACAAGCACCTGCTTTCGATTAAAAAAAGAATCATCGAAATCGGTTGGCGTGATATTGAGTTATTCGTCAATTTGTCGCGCACATCTTAACACAAATTTACGACTTATGTGGTTTTATCATGGATGCCATTGTCAGATCTCAATAAAATTTATATGGGACCACATGACAGCCACCAGCTTTCGATTAAAAAAAGAATCATCAAAATCGGTTCGCCCAGTCCAAAGTTCTGAGGTAACAAACATAAAAAAAAAAAAAAAAAAATACCGTCGAATTGAGAACCTCCTCCTTTTTTTGAAGTCGGTTAAAAATAACCGACTTCAAAGTCTCAAAAACTACATTTTTTTTTTTTTTTTTTTTTTATTTTTTATTTATCATTTAACAAAAGTTACATGCAATCATAGGTTAGCATTATAAAAACCACTGAGGTTTGTGTCATAATGCTATAAGTTTACATCAATTTTTCTTATGATCTAATACATTATGGCCATCTTAAAGTACCTACATATATGTATGTTAGATTAGTTAATGTTATTATTATTCTAAGAGTTAGTGGTTGTTGTTAAATGTATTTTTTAAAGTAATTAAAACTGTTAGGTACAATTATTTAATAAAAATGTCTTTAATTTATTCTTAATATTATTTGGCTTTATTTGATCTCGTAGGTCAGTGGGCAATGAGTTAATAAATCGAGGAACCAGGTAACTGAGTGTCCGCTTGCCGTATCTGTTGTTCGCGCGCGGCGTGCATAGCTGCCGGCGAGCGACGGCCCGTGTGCATACAGGATGTTTTATTACATCCCAATAACTATTGTTAAAAAAGTTTTCTTTTAATATTAGATATTTAAATTGAGTATGTATTGGTAATATTTTATTTCGTTTAAATAATTCCTGATCATTACTTAAATTTTGGTGTCTATTGTTAATGGTTTTTAATATTCTTTTTTGGAGCTTTAATATATCTTTAAGATATGAGTCGTATGTACGCCCATAACTGCTTAAGCCATATTGAATATATGATTCGGCAAGTGAATTGTAAAGCATTATTTTAACTTTATATGGAATTCTATTTTTTAGGATAGTCATATTAGCCAAAAATTGTCTGAGTTTATTACACACTTTTTCAATATGGCTACCCCAGTTAAATTTTTTGTCTATAATTAATCCTAAATAAGTATGGGTATCAACGCGTTCGATATCGGGGCACTGACACCCAGTGTTATACGTGGCATGTAGGCAGATATGATCATGTGCTACTAAGTTGTTCAATGGCAAATCTGGTAAGTGAGGTGATTTAATAAGTAACAGTTTTGTTTTACTGTGATTTAAAACTAATCCAGCATCGTGACACCATTTATTTAGAGTGTTAAGATCAGTTTGCATAAGACTTAAGGCTTTTTGTGGATCTCTATCAGCCGAGATCAAGCATGTATCATCTGCAAATTGGTAACACGAGCAAAACTTTAAGCAGTTGTTCATGTCATTAACGTATGAGAGAAAATGGAGCGGACCCAAAACTGACCCCTGGGCTGTACCCTCTGTACTTGGTATGTGTTTACTATATACATTTTCAATCTTGACAGTATAAGTACGGTTTTTAAGATAGTTTTCACACCACTTAGCCAGTGGGCCACGTACGCCACAGTTATCTAGCTTTTGTACCAGTTGTGTATGTTCGAGTGTATCAAACGCACGCGAGAAGTCGATAAATAAAGCTAGTACGTGTCTTTTATTGTGTAGATGATCATTGATTTCATCGGTAAATTTTGACAAAAGTTGTGTAGTTCCTTTTCCAGGTTGGAAACCAAATTGATTTTGGTATATCACATCATGTTTCCTATAGAATTTCTGGATTTGATCGCAAACACACTTTTCTACAACCTTATCTATAGAGGAAAGTAAAGTTATAGGACGATAATTGGAGTAATTGTTTCTTGTTCCCTTTTTATAAACCGGTCTAACACATCCAATCTTTAAATCATCGGGATATAAACCCGATTTAACGCTCTGATTAATTAAGTTAGCTATGGCTTCCGAGACGTCCCTACTTACTATTTTCAAATCGGATACTTTTATGTTATCAAATCCCGGCGCTTTATTGACGTTTAATTTATTTATAATTTTATGTACATCATCACATAGTTGTCAGATCTCGTTCAAATTTTTGTGAGACCACATGACAAGCGCCTGCTTGCGATTAAAAAAAGAATCATCGAAATCGGTTGGCGTGATATTGAGTTATTCGTCAATTTGTCACGCACATCTTAACACAAATTTACGACTTATTTAGTTTTCTCATGGATGCCGTTGTCAGATCTCAATAAAATTTATGTGGGACCACATGACAGCCACCAGCTTTCGATTAAAAAAAGAATCATTAAAATCGGTTAACCCAGTCCAAAGTTCTGAGGTAACAAACATAAAAAAAAATACAGTCGAATTGAGAACCTCCTCCTTTTTTGAAGTCGGTTAAAAAGATCGTGAGGAAACCTGCACACCGGAGAGTTCTCCATAAAGTTTTCAAAGGAGTGTGAAGTCTACCAATCCGCCATCGTGGAATATGACTACGGCTTGTACTGTACCCCTCACATTGTGAGAGGAGACCCCGAGCCCAGCCAACAATTATGGGTTGTTCGATAACCTAACAGATGAGCTTGATGATGAGCTGTAGCCATTGCCTAAAGACATCAACTCCAAAGTCACGATCGATGCGATGCCGGCTAAGAAGTAAGAAGAAAGAAGGAAACAAATTACTGAATCTAATGCGATCCGTAGCCGATCATGCAGCATGGTCATGGAAGCTTTACGTAAAGCAGTCCATAGACGATCCCATGCAATGCAACGTGCATGAACATGATGAACGATGGACTCTCATGCAAACCCAATCAAGCCTAAATAGTACAATGGTCTCCTGCTCTGTACACAAATGCATGTCATGCTGCATGGTCGGCTACGGATCGCATTAGACTCAGTCATTTGTTTCTCTTCTTCTATTTTTTTCTTAGCCATGTTGACTCAAGCCGTTTCTTATGCAGGCGCGTGAAGACGAGTGCGAGGTGTCAGGATGGCATGCGATGAAGGGGGCCCGCCGCGGGGCTATGGCGGGGTGCGCGGGGGGAGTGCTGCTGACAACCAGCGTGATGGCCGCGCTTGAGCCCTGCCTGCCACTTTGGATCATTCACAAATTCCATCCACAGGTAGTAATATCGCATCCTCAGTGGAAAAAAAGCATAAGTCGTGTTACTTTGAATTTTAGTTATTAATATGATTATAATGAGGGACAAAAGCTGCATATGCTCAATTTTTTTCAATTTTTTATCATTAATCTTGTGCAAGAAATATTAATGTAAATTCCTTTGACTTCTTACTGATATTTTAACAGTTTTTTGCTCTCCTGTAAAATTGCAATTTTCATCTTGTCTTTTTTCCACTGAGGATGCGATATTTGGATTTCAACAAGGGATCGTATTCCTAGCCAATGCGACCTTTGGTCTGTTGCATCGACAGGTATAAGCTATGGCTAAGAGCTATGGTTAACACATAAATAGTTAAATAGCACAACTATACCTAACATCTTATTCAAATAGCTAACAGGTTTTACGTCCACAAACGAGTAGACGACCTACCGGATGGTAAATGTTTACCACGGCCAATCAGCAACAACTAACAACTAACGCCAAAGGCATTATCCACGCATTGCCAGGAAAGGGTCCGGTTTTGATTCCCGGCGACTTATGTTTAAAAATATTTTTATCGGGTTGTGGTTTGAAAGAAATTACAGACTCATCTCCGTAAGCCCATCCACTCACATCACAAGGAATCTTAAGCCGCTTATACCTACATGTTGGCCGAGCCTAATCCTAGCGGCAATTGCGTATGGCGGGTAATGAACCAACATCCAACACTCGGCATGCGTTGGCCAACATGTATAGGCGGCTATAGAGCCTATAGAGACACGCTCCACTGTTCTGTGAACTTTAAGTGTATTGTCCATTATCCCTACAGCGTTGGGCGTTAGGCGCAGCATTTCTCCCAGACAGCGTGGGCTACTTCCTGGCGACCAGCACGCTGGGGGGCGCGGCGCGGCGGCTGGGCGCTGAGCGAGTGGCTCTCGCTGGCCTGATGGCCGTCGGCTTGGCCGCCGTCGCACTGCCGCACGCCTCCACGGTAACTAAGACTGACTATTCAAATGTAAAGGGTATTACTAATTGGTCATGTGGTGAATTAATAATTTTTCAATTGTCGGCCATTGAAGTACGGATTTTCCTGTAAGATTAATTATCAGGTTCACATAATCAAATTAAACATATACTAAATACTTGATCTTTAAATAATTTAATTATTGTATAATAAATAAATGACTAGACGCATACTCCTTCACTCGATCACAGAGTACAATCACTACTTACATTTACATTTTTTTTCCCGTCCCGTACAGGACGTGAAATTTTGGAAACATCGTTTCATAGAAAATGTATAATATGATAGTGCATACGCAGCGGAATCCCGTGCGGGACGGAAACGGGGCACGCACGTATATTTATGCCCCGTCCCCGTCCCGTACGGGGAAGAAACCCGTTACGTATGCATTGGGCTTTGGAGGATGGATCCCTCCATGGATTATTGGTAAATTACATATAATGGATACTTCTCGAAAATACAAATTATCGTCACGTTACCGGAACTTGAACATTGCCTCAAGTCAGTCATATATTTAGCGCCAAATGATGCGGGCACGGTGTATAGATGGCAACACTAGCAACACAGCTGTCAGTTATCTCGCACCATTTGTTGTGCAGGTGGCGTGGCTGGCGCCGGCACAGCTGGCGATAGGCGGTGGACTGGGCGCGCTGGACGCTGCGTTGGTACCGGCGCTGTTATCACGCGCGCCTTCACTGCCGCCCGCCGCCGCGCTGTTGCAAGCCGCTGCAAGCGCTGCTTATGCTATTGGTATCGCGTTTATTTTTATAATAAATAGACCAATATTATTATTATACTCTAAAATTTAATAAAACAGAAACTACTAAGTTTTAACCCTCAACGAAAAAAGAGGCCTGTTATAAGTTTGACGTGTCTGTGTATCTGTATGTCTGTCTGTGGCGTCGTAGCGCCCAAACGGATGAACTGATTTTGATCTAGTTTTTTTTTTGTCTGAAAGGTCACTTAATTGAGAATGTTCTTAGCTGTTTAGTGAAAATAAAACTGTCGGGGTTTTATTTTTAATTTTAATTTAAGATTATTTTACTCCTTTCCTCAAATCGCGGTGGCCCGATGGCGGTAACTATCTACTTACTTCAGCGAACGCATACCAATATTAAACTCAGTGGTTTAAGGATATCTTAAATAATAATAACAAACGTGTAGGTTCAGGCAGTTTAAAGTTTTATTATTAATACCAATCTTTTTTCTAATAATTTGAATAAAATGTTGTTTATAAAACTAAAATTTTATTTAGTTTAGAGCCACAATATATTCTCGAGTCCATTACAGTAAGCTAAATCTGCACCCAGGTCCAGTGGTAGGCGGTGTCCTCTCGTGGTGGGCAGGCTTCGAGACCGCCATGCGCACGCTCGGTGTCGCGAACCTTCTTTACATGGGCTATCTATATAACGTGCTGAAGGAATTTCCATTATCTGATCAGGTCCGTAAGTCCTATCATCTCCATGAACATTCACAACCCACACACTCATTGGCTAGCTACAATTCCTTTTAAAATTAAATCAACTTCAGGTCGTGTTTATTTCAGACTGTTATGCTACTTGTTGAATAACAAAAAAAAACATAATATGTATATTCATGTCAAATTACAGCTTTCTAGCAGTGTAGGCAATAGGGAAAATTATTATAAAGCGGTGTCGGTATCGTGTCGTGTCGATTAAAATATGACCTGTGGCGAACTATATGGTTTCACCCACCTCAAAAACCTCAACGTGCCTAAAGAAGTTTACACTTCAAAAATATTTTGATTTGAACTGTTTTGTTATGATGTTTATTAGCGGTTTAATAATAATTATTCATAGTTTGTGTTATTTTAACGAGTCCATGTGTAATTTACATACTACAAATGTGTACTGCATATTTCCTTAATATTATTAAGCCCCATAATTAAATGTATTTTCTCAAGTCAATAATATTTGTATTTATATTTTATCAGTGGGGCGCCGTTAGCTCTGATGGAGAAGACAGCGAAGATGGAGAACGAATGCCGCTCGACCAGCGTAGACATGTTCTGCGATAAGCCTCGCGTATATTATTGATAGACTATATTAATGTTCTCAGTTCGGTTAGCTTTTTCCTTTTTCATAAATAATAATATTATATTTGTTACCAAATAACTTTGACATTTACTTGGATTTAATAAACTTTCATTTAATTCTCGTATAACTCAGACCCTACAACGTACAGTATTATTAATGACGATAAAATATTTTATAAATTGTTTATACAACATTAAAACCATTATTTATTTATTATGCTGAACAATGTGTTTTATTAATTGACCCATAATTTCATCTTGATTTTCACATTATTCGATTACCCCGATCAAAAGACAATTAATATTAATAAAAAATTACCTTTGTTAAGTATCCACACATTTAACACTGGTACTAAAGATAAAAAAAAAACAATTTGACGAGAGAAGAAATAAAAATTTCTACAACTCATGCCCCATTTAGATTCGTGTGTGAGCCACGAAACGCACGCGAGTCTGCAAGTCTGAACAGGGCGCTCGCAGACCACACCACGGTGCGTCCCGTGGCTCACGAGCTCGCGTTGGGAGTGGTTTTTAGGGCGTGATTCAAAGGGGGTCGCGATGAGCTCGCGTGGTTGTTTATACACGCACTGCGAGCCGTGAGTATAAATGAGGGGTCAAAGACAGAATGATTTAGTTTCTCTAGCTTCTCTTGGTCCTATGATTTATTTTGTGGGGTTCAGCTGCAGATATTTTTATAATGAAGATACGTAATGTTCCTACGTATTAAACAAAATAGTAGTAATTTGTGTCACGTAAAACCTTTGTGATTCCAGCAATGACACCCAACCCAAATAATATGATAGATGTCGAACGTACGTTACATTAAAATTTGATAAAGCCGATGTATCTATTTATTGATATTTCAATTTTCAATACATTTATTATAATTATCAAGTAATAAAGCTAAAGACATACCGAAGCCTTCCGGATTTTACCGTATGTAGTAAGTACTCTGTAACGACGATCCGGTGTATGATCCGATAATAATTGTAATCTGGCAACACCAACACAAGCTGTCAGGCCTGTCAGTCATTGAAATTGACTTGCGTACCTATTTCATTTCATTTCAGACTTCAGTCAGTTTTTTTTAGACTGTCGGTGGGGTATTATCAATTTGTGTGGGACTTCGTTGTTGCTGTTTATTTGGGCGTTGTAGTTTTAAATTAAAACAAGCACATTAAATTTTAAATCCCTGTTATTTAGTGACAGTGTTTACTTACGTTACTATTCCGTGTTAGGGAGATCGAATAATAATTGATTAACTGGCAATGCAGTGATCGCTATGAGGTTTGAGTAATACAAAAATTGATACATAAAATAGAAAAATGGGAAAGCTGTTGAGTCTTTTAGCCCGGGATGAATCGAACTGTTGTTCGTCTCCGAGGTACGATATATTTTTGGATTTCGAAAACGCTGCACCTACAGATAACGAGCGGGACGTCTACGAAGAAGTTCAAAGAGTTCTCTTGGAGTCGGAGAAGATACTTGAAGAGATACAGTGTTATAAAGGAGCCGGGAAAGAGATAAAAGAGGCTATAGCAGATCCATCCAGGATAACACAGGAGAGAGCTTGGCGCGCTGTCAAGCCACTGGTTGACAAGTTGCTAAAGTTCTACAGCCACTCCTTGGAGCTTCAACGGGTGAGTCATTACAAATTAAATTGGGAATTCATCCATTTATCTACATACATTTACAATGAGGCCAACGCATCACATTTTGAAATAAAATTTTGTGTTTGATGAAATACCCTCAAAATGATTCATATTATTATCATGTGTTTTATAGAATAGTGTTTATTACAAATTTAATTATTTTCCTATCTATTTTCTGTAATACATTTTTTATTGTTAGTTTAAAAGAACACGCTCATACCCCTGCAGTAGGTTTTTTTTACCTGTGTCGCAGGTAGCATGGATGACATTATCATCACAATAACACCCATGACCCGAGTACAAATATTTATGTCACATAAATATCTGCCCCGGCCGGGAATCAAACCCAGGACCCCTCGCATTGCAGGCAGGGTCGCTACCGACTAGGCTTCAGGATCTCCATGGTCTAAAATAAGCATTCCAAATAGCTATTCCATATCTCACACAAGTAAATAAACTTATTACAAATTGACCACACTCATGTTACGTAAGCCATTATTATTGCAATATTGAAGGAAACATGTTATGACTAATACCAATATAGTTTTAAATGCAAATTACAGCATAACATCTGACTAGTATTTAAATTGGTGTTATTTATATTTCAAATACTATTATGTGTGTTGCTGTTTTCAGTAAACATGCATATTTTTCATCTTCCTCGAGACTTGTTGCCTTAAAATATTCATTGTTGCTCATTCATATGTTACTCGTTAAAAATTTTCCATGTGTTATACATGTAACAGGAAATAACTTGCACTCGCCACATAAATATAGTGATAACTGCTTTGTTTGTAAAGAACACTTGCTCCGCTTATCAAAAGGATGCTATCTGTATCAGTAGTGATTAATGATGTCACTCATGTAGATAAGTTTGCTATAGGATACAGAATATTGGTACGGTACCTGGTACGGTGGAGATAAAATTATGTGTATTTCAAAGATGGCTCAGAAGAGAACTTGAATTAAACACTTTAAGCTGAAAGTTCTAATCAGAGCGAATCTATTTTGGTATCGTTTGTGTTACTAAAGCTCTATAATATTATAATATTATTATTATAAAACTAGTGGATACCTGGTGTTCCACTATGCAAAAAAATTCTAATGAGAATAACAGATCAGTGTTTTTGTGTTGACATTGATGCTCTATCTTTACATAATATCTTCAACTTGTATGGGAAAAGTGGAAAATCGACTTTATCAATGGACCGAATGTGCCTAATGCATTGTTTTAGTAGTTTCAAACCACCTTCGGTTACGTATGTAACTAAATATGTATCTCTTGATATTCCATTAGTTAAACTGGCTTATGCGTGGTCCAGCAACCACCAATCAAATGGTCATGATTCCAGTACAGCCAATATTCATTTTTAAATAAAAATAAAAATTAAATATACCACTATAAACTCGCGTAATGTAGCCATGTAAAACTTCCGCCCACTGTGTTGAATCAATGTCACGTTCGTACGTGTCCCTCTAACGGGGGACACCCACGGGATTACAGCCTCGTACAAACCATGCGAATACCCTCAGCAATGACTAGAATTTATAATTTGAAATTCCTCTATGAATATTCAACCTGCCCTTTATGAAGATGATACGGTTTTCATAACATGATGTTAGTAGTAACATGTTTATTTGCTGGAAACTATGAAAACTGAAATATGAAACTCACGACGTACTTTCTTACCTATTTCTGCGATCAAAGCGAATAATAAAATAAAATTGATCAACTCTTTAAAAAAAGTGCAGGCAGGTTACGAACCCAGATACCTAGGGTTGCCAGAAGGTCGGGATTCGTCTGGACTCCGGATTGTCCCGACATTTCACATGAAGTCCCGACAAAATGTCCCGACAAATCACTCGATTCAACAGAACGCGATTGCCGCACGCGCTCTAGCCGTTTTGTTTTCTTTTTCAGCTCGTTTGCCGGCTATTTCCAATAAACATTTCTTTGCCCCGACAAATCCCGGCTACCGACAAATCTGGCAACCCTACCTACACTATATTCACATTCGGATCAGAATTTACATACACATTGTGTTGCCTAGCAACCACAAACAAACAGGTGCATGAAACTTTTGGTCGTATAAAGTGCGTTTGAACTAAATCTGAAGTTCGCAAGTCGCGTTCCGTTCCACTCTTTATAATTTAATTTCTTTTTAAACATAATATTTATTTGGCAAAAGTTTAAAATAACACTGAATAGTTACGTATAAAATCGATATAGACTGTTTTAAAATACATAAACATAAATATAAAATGTTATTCAGCTTTGTTTAATGAAATTAAACCTACAAATAATTTTATGCTCATGCATATTGGGTGGAATGAAATATCTGTATAATCTGTACAGTGCCATCTCTGAAGAACTTATTTGTGACGTGGCGAAAATTGGAACTAATGCCGTTTCATTCATAACTTACTAATACGTCTCGAATTGCGCACTATGATTGGTCCAATCGTCCGACAGCGCCCTCCTTAAAGTCACAGATAAGTTGATTTCACTGTATTTTGAAATATAATACGACCAAGTTGCAAAGCATGTAAGCGCCATTATAGCTGTGAGGTTTTCGTAGTCATTTCTATTTATAGTCATAGGCAAGCAACCTTGAAATAATAATTTTGTGCAAAGGTTTGAAGTCGCTTCACGAAATTAAGGACGTGCGAGCGTGAGTTATTCAATGATGAAAATTGTTTTAAGATGTTGGTTTTTACGTCGTTTTCTCTTAGTGGGTTGTTGTTATAGGTCAATAGTAAAATAATGAAGATGTCACAAACGTTATAATGATTATTTAGTTCTTTAATAGTTATTTGGTGTGCGAAATACAAATCAGTTTGTGAAAACCCTACAAAGGAATTTTAATGGTTTGTTGACAAGGATTCTGATGCGAGTTTGACTCAAGTATAGGTACCCCAAGCGAGAGACATTCAAATTAGATACTGAACTATCCCTACGATATATGTATAAACAATAAGCAACGTACATTGATGTGTATTGTAATCGAGACCACCTTGGAACTTATGAATAGTCTATAGAACTTCATTCTGCTTCCTTTTTCACTGCGGAATCGCACCCAATAAGCGTTAGTGTTTAATTAGGCATGCTAGCACAAAGATACGTGAGGGAGGTACCTACTATCTAGATTTCTTAATGGTGACGTCACTCAGTGTTTACTAAATACAAAAATCTTCATTTTAAAATTGTACATTTTTAAATCTCTGCTTTAGTTTACTTTAATTTGATTAAAAAGAATATACCTATTCCAAGTTTCAAGTTAATCGGACTAAATTTATTTTTATACTCTTACAACCCGATTTAGGAGATGAATTTGCAAAGATCCTTTATTAACAATTATATATAAAATCATTGGCAATAATCCATTTTTAGTGCTTCCCACAAAACCTTTGCATGAATCATCATCTCAAACGATCCCTTTAATATTAGCATTATCAAGTGAACGTTATGAACATTCTTCCTTCTTATAGGTCCGGTCCAGTCTTCCTTTTATAGGTTTAATATGAAGCGTATCCTAAGTGTCTTCAAAGATTATTAGGATCTATATATACAGGGTGGATTTTTGAGACGGGTCAGTAAGGGCAGGTACCTTAACCGTTATAGTTACAGGAAAACGTTCCTAGAAGACTATCCATAACTTTTTAAGATATTCTGAACTGCATTCACAGATTTTTGAAAAAATGTACGGTCAGTGAAAAAAGTACTAAAATCCAAAAAAAAATATTTTTATGCCTATCGATCCTACTTCGTATGGGGATCAAAATACTCTATGGGACCATTTAAGGTATGAGTACTAGAAATGTCAGAAAACGCTAAAAACATTTTCCATACATTTTGTACTGAAAATGGATAAATCAACTCGAAATATTCTTTATCGCCAAACAATCCTATTTCTTACTGCGATTAAAAGATTATTTAAGGCCTATTGAAATTTAAATACAAAAACTACGGTAAGACACAACATATCACACAAACTTAAAAATAGGTTATCTATTATTCAAAATGACCGCCATTTTCACGAAGACACGCTGCAAGAGGTCGTTAGTGAGGAGTTAGTGGTCCGTGGTCCAACACATGGTCCAATTAAGTGGCCACCTCGCAGCCCCGATCTAACGCCTCTCGAGTTTTTTTTTTGTGGGGCCACCTAAAAAATGAAGTCTACAAAAGAAAGTATGAAAGTGTTCAGGAGCTGAAAGAGGCATTAACGAGGATTTTAAATAATATCCATCAAAGAAAACTTTCCGTTGCTACTTGCTCAGTACAAAAACGAGTGAACTTATGTATTCGTGAAAACGGCGGTCATTTTGAATAATAGATAACCTATTTTTAAGTTTGTGTGATATGTTGTCTTACCGTAGTTTTTGTATTTAAATTTCAATAGGCCTTAAATAATCTTTTAATCGCAGTAAGAAATAGGATTGTTTGGCGATAAAGAATATTTTGAGTTGATTTATCGTTTTACAGTACAAAATGTATGGAAAATGATTTTAGCGTTTTCTGACATTTCTAGTACTTATACCTTAAATGGTCCCATAGAGTATTTTGATCCCCATACGAAGTAGGATCGATAGGAATAAAAATATTTTTTTTTGGATTTTAGCACTTTTTTCGCTGACCATACATTTTTTCAAAAATCTGTGAATGCAGTTCAGAATATCTAAAAAAGTTATGGATAGTCTCCTTGGAACGTTTTCCTGTAACTATAACGGTTAAGGTACCTGCCCTTACTGACCCGTCTCAAAAATCCACCCTGTATAGCTCTTATATATATTATATAAGAGATTTAATATCCAGTCTATTAGGTCTTTCAGGATTTTTTGGTACGTAATTACGTCTAGACGGATCGAGTCATTTAGTATTTTATTACAGGGTCAAAGATATTCAAATATAATATGTGGATTTTATATACGGAATAGTCCGATCGTGCGTTCTGCTAATTATGTAGTAGGCCCAGCTAACTCTTATCGTCATGACAGTACGAAGCCCTTTGTTTAAAAGGTTTTCTTTCCCTTTGTGGTTGTGACAGCACTGACAGCTGTACAAGACACTTTTAATTACGCCTTTGTCTTGTGGTTTTTTAATCAAAAATCTTTTAAAAATGTCATTACTTTCACGACAATTTTATTCTTAAACTTGTTAGTGACATAACTAACCGTTTTATGTACGGAGTTAGAAATTAATAATGAGCTAGGTACCCACTCGTTGCAACAATCCCAACTTTATCTCATTAACATAACCTGAACTATTGAACCCCAGCCCAACATAAACACTTCGACATCATCATTCTTCATTGTTTCTGATTTCATTCCATATCACAATAATTGAGTGACAATTACCTCCAACACCCCACGTTCGTGACAATCATCCAATCTAGGGAACAAGCGCACATAGAAGTCGCGTGAGAAATATTTAAACATTGCATCCTTTAGGGGCAATGAAACCATCAACCGCCGTGTCAGTTCACGTTCATATTGTATAAGTCATAATATTAAGTATGTGGATTGCAACAGCAATACATAATTTTGGCGTTATATAAAACATGTGACTAATGCAGTTTACCGTGCAATGCCGAATGCGACCATACTTTATCCTGCGAATGAAATCACATTATTCAGGGTTACTTTCGCAGTCACTGATTTTAAACTACATATGCCACAGTTTTTGATGCGGTTTTTTATCAATTCTCAAAATTCTCTCTCAATCTAAACTTAATGGTTCAATTTGAATTATAGAAGGAACGTCTTCAAAATCTGTTTTAGAGACTTCTTTTTAAGAAAATTTTACATGATCATGAACCACCGCCAAGATCAATTTTATTGCTCATCGCAGACTTTAATGACTCTTAAAGACAAATGACTTTGATTTACATCTGGACCTCTTACTCTATATTGAAAAACTTTCAAAACTTAAAAGAAGCGTTTTAAAGGAATTAAAAGAACAATAAGGAAGACAGAGGGTTTATAAACCCGGAGATACGTAAAGTGTACACCCAATACGGGCATGACGCAGCGTCGCATGCACAAACAGTATGCAACTTCAAAAGCTGTTTTGTAACCCAACGCCCACGCCAGAGCAATATAAACGATTGCGCCACAGCGAGATAAACCGCCTTCTATCAGCTTTTACACCAGATGCAACTAAAATTGCTGGAATAAAGTAGAAAATTTACGTTTCTACGTAGGTTGCATTGTTTTATAAGTACTGGAATGTACCTTTGTTAATTAGAATTTTAATACTCTTGAATAGCTTCACTAGTACATACGTATAATTATCATGTCGTGTATGTTATTGTAAGCTGAGTGGCACAGAGTCCAGCTCCAATAATACGGACCTGGCATCATGCGTATATTGTTGTTGCACCACGAGCAGAGAAGATCTGCTCGGGCTCAAGGATGGAACAGATGGATTCTTTACAATAAAGTATGTTAGCCAATTGGCAGACACCTCATGTACTCGTATGTCAGACTTTGAGCTTGAGGATGTCTCAGTTGTATGTTAACTATGTTTTCAGTTTTCTCCGAAACATTGTCTGGCTTCAACCCATTAATGGCCTACTACAGGCCATACACTCGCCTCATTACTGAGGAATTTAAGGGCATAGCCATATTCCATCCTGCTCCGATGTGGAATGGTAGAGGAAACATTGTCTTATACCTGAAACTAACCATTGTATTATACTTTTATCGGCGTTAGTTAAATAAGCTTTGTGTCGATAACGTGGCGATTGTATTTCAGTGAAGCATTCGTAGATTCGTTCGCTTCACAAAGTTGTAAGTGTTGTGACGAGCGAGAGAGACGGTTGCGCTCCACGTGATATTTCGGTTAACAATACCATGCATGATTCAATAGATTTCCTTATTAGGTATGTTGCGGTGTTCGAGCTGCAATCTTGCTCCATGTTTATTCAGACGAGACCACGTTTGTACACGCCTTCCTCGTACACGGTAAATGCACCGTTGTTACGCAGCTATATTAAAAGGTAATATGGACACACAGACCGATCAGGAATATTGTCTGAGGTTGATGCTGTTGAGGCTGATGCTAAGGATGGTCGGAGTCTGAAGGAGTCGGTTGTAAGTTTGTATCCAATAATATTATTTATAGCCAAGCTAAAAGTTCCAGCTTTTAACATTTATGAGAAACACTGTAAGTACTAAGAATCAATAATCTGCATCAATAATTTGGGAAAGGAATTGCCTTAAAAAAACCTTTAAAAATAATGTATGTTATATGAATTATTATGATATGTATATGATTATGATACATGTATTATGAATCATTTGTTTATTACCTTAACGTTTTGCAACTTACGCTTGCTTGCAATAGTTTGTAATAATTATACACGTTGTTGTTATAAGCCTTGCATAAAAGTATACGGAATACAATTTAATAAAATGTATTATTTTTTAATAAAGCTAGATGGAGTAAAAGGATAGATGAACTCGCTGTTAGCTTTCATAACGCTTAATAGCTCCAAAATGAAAGTTTTAATGAAATCAAAACATCAAGATTTCCACGGAATCTCGTCAAAAGTTCATATTATTATTTAGGTGAATGTAATTTGAATGTTTGTGAATTTCGTCTGTGAAATATACCTGCTATTTAGACGTAATAAATATTACGCTATTATTGTGTTATAAAATATCTACGGCGAAGCTGCTGTCCGCTCACATCCAAATGCATCCATAGAATGCACCATTCATTTATTCACTCTTTATTGTAAAGTTTGTAAACCTAAAAACTAGATTACAATGGGCGGAAATTTTCTACCAATCAACTTTGGGTGATAGTTAAAGGTTACGGTAGACCTCCAAGAAATATGACAAACCTTTATAAATACATAATACATAGCCGGTTAACGTTGCTATAGCCTACTGGTACTCCTAGAGTATGAGCCACGCTGATACTAATGAGACAAAACCTCAACGGATTACTATGGAATTCAATGTACGACCACGCAGCTGCAAGGATGCATAAATATAGAATTTCCCTGAGTAAGCATTTCAATACTGGTTACATACACCGCAGCCGGTGATACAGCTATCGCGATGATCAATGTCAACTACTGGCAGGTGTGGACGCAGCTTGCTAATTGTAAGACAAAGGGCCTCTTTCACCACCATCAAGTAAAGTCCCGAGTAGGCTAATTGCCGATTAAAGTGACGAGTAACTATGCATACGCATTTCACAATCGCCGAATAGCGCTACCTGACAAGTAAAGTAGCCAGTAACTTACTTGTAACATCATCTGCCAATTAGTTTGTTTAACTGACGAGTAAGACGAGTAACGTTACGTGCAGTGAAGTAAAAAACTATTATAGCTAACCTTATTTGACAATAAATTATTAAACATTTACTTATTTCATTTATCGATAATCAAATAGACGATTTCGAAAAATTTGCAAGATAAACACCAAGAATTTGTCTAGTTATTTTTATTTATTATTATATTTTCAACTCTCACACCCGCGTACAATATATATACATACAGGGCCAAAAAAAATTATATAATAAACATAAATATATAAATATAACAATAAATAAACTTACATAAACTCTACATAAATAAATACTTGTAGCGGGTGGAGGATTACGCCCCAGCAGGGGAGACCAAACGGCCGGGGGTCAGGGCGGCAGGCTGAGAAACCGACGGACTATCTTAGCCGAGTCTAGCAGCACCGCTTTCTGCATCTTGGCTGCGAGCGAACTGCCGCGGAACCCCAGTCGCCTCATATGGTGAGCGAGGCTCACTGAGATCAGCCCATTCGCAGATATAACGATTGGGATGGTTTTAGTGGACTCCACATGCCACATGCTGGAAACCTCGTGAGCCAGATCTAGATACTTTCGGTTTTTCTCTGTCTCCGCATTCACGAGGTTTTCGTCATGTGGGATGGTGATGTCCACTAAAAACACCCTGGACTGTGCCCGGTCCATCAGCACGATATCAGGCTTATTCGCCAGAATCGTCCTGTCTGTGATGATGGACCGGTCCCAATAGAGCCGAACTCCGTCACGCTCGAGTACTGGCATCGGTGTGTACCTATAATACGGCACTCTGTCATCCAGGAGACCGTATTTCAGAGCAAGCTCTTGGTGAAGGATTTTGGCCGCTTGGTTGTGTCTGTGCAGATACTCAGTGTTAGCAAGAGCCGGACATCCCGACAGCACATGCCTGAGTGACTCGCCGGGATGGCGACAAGCTCGACAAATGTCGGTAGTGCCATCCTTCAGGATGTACTTTCGGTAGTTCTTATTATTATTATTATTTTAAACAATTGATATTAAAATATATCTTTGTTACAGAGTAAAGTTAGCACTTCTTTCTCTCTTGATTATATCCATGTTTTACTAATTTAATATCGGTCAAAAATCTAAACTAAAAAACTACCTGCGAATTTTAATAACACCAACTTATACAAAACCTTTGTAGTAATGACGGACGGACTGGCACTTAACCGATTTGACACGTGTTTTGACATCTGGCAAACACAAACTGACCGAATGTTGGAACGAATTATGACAAATCATTCAACTAACCGCCAAGTTGTTACTCGGAACTACATTTTATAATGTGAAACTGATAAAAGTTAATTGTGACTTTTACTTGCCGATTAACGTTATCTATCAAGTAACTACTTATGACTTTACTTGACGATTGTGAAAGAGGCGCAAAATATCTTAAAAGTCGCCATTCTTATAACGTACGAGACGAGAAATTCAATAACGTATAGTTTTTCTGAATTAGCTAATGTCCGCGGAAAAAATATTTTACTTATCGGGATGAAATTCCAAATATCCTTTCTTAGCGCTCACTCACACTACATTATATCCTTTATAGGTAGGTACCATCTAATATTTGGAAGTGTCTGTCAATTACGTGTAGGCTGTGGTGTGGGTTTTAAATCTGCTAATTGATGTCCGCGACATCATCTACGAAAAAAATATATTACTTTAAAGGATAAACTAAAAATCCTTAGTACTTCCTCATACTATGTGACCTTTGTATTTAATTTTATAATCGACGTAGAGTCAATATTGTCCATGAAGTATAGCAATACTTCCTTCAGACGTAATCATACATTTTTACGAAACTTCATGAACAGACCACCGCCAAAACCAACATTGTATGTCGCAAGGATACCTATAAAAAGATTTTCTTTATGAGCAATAAGTACATACATCTCAACGTTATGTGTTTTAAGTCTGTGTTCGTTGTGTGGAACCAAGTAAATAGTGCATGCAGGGCGTTGCACTTGTTACATACTTTCTGTCTGCAATGGAAGTCTTACCGTCATGCAAATTTAACATGCGATTTATCACAACACAAATCAGTCTAAATCAGATGCGCAAGCAGTGATCGACCTAGTCGTCACAATTTTTTTCCAAAATCCGTAGCTGTTACCCCTCTGCCTTTACAATGTCATGCGGACAGATATCGCAGTAGTATGCCTTTAGGTTTGGTCCAACAATTACACCATTTTTAACCGACTTCAAAAAAAGGAGGAGGTTCTCAATTCGACTGTATTTTTTTTTTTTTTTTTTTTTTTATGTTTGTTACCTCAGAACTTTGGACTGGGCGAACCGATTTTGATGATTCTTTTTTTAATCGAAAGCTGGTGGCTGTCATGTGGTCCCACATAAATTTTATTGAGATCTGACAATGGCATCCATTAGAAAACCACATAAGTCGTAAATTTGGGTTAAGATGTGCGCGACAAATTGACGAATAACTCAATATCACGCCAACCGATTTCGATGATTCTTTTTTTAATCGAAAGCAGGTGCTTGTCATGTAGTCTCACATAACTTTGAACGAGATCTGACAAGTAGTTTTTGAGATTTGAAGTCGGTTATTTTTTGTTAGTAAAATTTAGATTATTGGAGTTTTTAATAAACATTAAGTAAATATCCACTAGGTAGGTTGTATTCGAAACACGTTCGAAACATGGAAGCATCGTTCAAGAAAACATCGTGAAGCTATGAATCCGAGAGTTCCCCATGTTCCTAAGGCGTATGAAGAGAATACGCACTTGGTCAGCGTGATGAACTATGACTTGTGCCCGACCCTGGGAGGAGACCTAAGCAATACAACGGGACACTGGTTAAAAGAGCGAGCTTAATAAAACCTATAAAAACGTCCACAATTAAGAGCGCAGACATGAGCTAGGGTCGTTTATTAAATTAACACTAGTTATCATCCAGTTGCGAGATTTGAGCCATACAGTTAGCCAGATGTTAAGTTATATTGGGAAGGAAACATGGTTATTGTTGAGTATTAGTGAGAAATATTGAGAATATTTTTTGGATGTTACAAACTTACTAAATCGTTTGAACGACTGGGACAGTATGTAAATTGTAAACTGATTGAAAAGCCAATTATCTATAAGTTCAGTGTTTGGTTAAGGAAGTATCCTGTTCAATTATGTATTGTAATTAAATTGCTTAATGATGTTATTGCTATTTTTATCTTTTACAATGTTGTTATGGAAAATATTAATTAGACCTAGATGCATTGAAGTTATAATTAGACCTATTTATCTTTATAATTAGACATATTTAGTTAACCGTTTTGTAATTTTGTAGTCTCTGAAGATAAGGATGTGATATTGTTTTTTTTTTTTGTATATTGAATATATTTTTAAAGCACGAAATTTTACATAAATTATTTTTTTTTCTCTCATAATTATTAGCCCTTTAAGTTTCCAATTGTACCTACTCGCTGAAAGATTTTTATTAGTAGATATGGCTTATTTTTTTGTATGTTAATAAATTATTACAATACATATTTACATGTTTTTAGTATTATAATGCATAATATTATCTACCTGTTACTTATGATGACAGTATTATTTATTACAAATACGAACGATTGAATTGCCAGAGACAGTAAAACGCACAATAGGTAGATATACGTACAACAACACAGTTCAACAATAATAATAAACATTATTTAATAATTAGCGTATTATTTCATAAATTATGGCCGTTTAAAGCCCTGTTCTATAATTAAGAATAGATTTGCCTTAGGTATGATTTATTATAACTGCCAGGTATAATAGTATCCAGCAATCAGCTATAGCACAGTAAAGTGGTTAAATAACTGATTTCATGTTGCCATACAAAGTTGCAAGAATGAGTTACAATTGCCGAGTAAAAATGTTACGTGTAAAAATGCTCTGAATTCTTTACTTATTTTCGCGTGTCGTTACTCTGTCGATTTATCCAAGTTTTACGCAAATCTAAAGCTATCGTATTTATAATAGTAAAAACAGTTTTTGATACGGTCTACTACTTATAAAGGCATGATTAAGATTTTTATTTTAGACGTATCACTAGTCTGGGTGTCTAGTATTTCTTAGCTAATAAAGAACCATTTACAGAGAATTGCATCATCGCGAACGAATCCCCGTTCGCTATCCTTTATTCCGGAGCCTCAGGGCTGTCAAGGAATATAATTTCTCATAAAGGACTTCGGGTTTCCACAAGAATGTATATAGCGTTTGATGTTCCTCTTGGGAAGATATTTTTTGCTTGTAACCGTCAGTTATTACGTTGTTTAGTTATTTACGTGTGTGCATGGTGTCGTTACCAAAATTACGGTGTTATGAGCTCGTTGCTTTATAAAGTTATCAAAGTAGGTATTCTGCGAGCTTCAAAAGTTCGGAAATTTTCTCGGTGTTGCTGGTGTATTTGCAACTCTTTTATAGTAAGCACGTTTTCAATTGAAATTTTAAACGTGAAAGATCTGATTTGGCTGTAATGGTGATATTCATTGCTTTGCAAAATCTAAATTAAACAACCATAAAGTGAAATATTTTAGTAGTAATTTAATTGCTTTCTCGTTTTCCCATGTGAAAATTGTATTTATACTCTGTTGTCTAATGTACGATAAGTTTTGGATGCTAAAATAAAATGACGTTTGACATGGATCGAAAGTCAAGTCTACAAATTAACTATTTTTTTACTAATTTGCTAAATATATAACATGCTGGCTGGGTCAGTATTCTTAACGCATAATACTATTTTACTGCATCTATTTTACTAATAACTTAAACATATCAGACTAAAATGAAACTGTTATGTAAACAATCTATAGCAGCGACGTGACACCCCTAATTAGTATAAAAAACTTGCAATCACGTGATTCATCTCAGTCATCCAAAGTGATTCATGGCAATTTATTAAACAACTAATGCGGGTAACGCGTTGTATAGCGCTACTGTTAAATTTTAATTTTATCTTTATAAATAAACGGATAAGTAAAGATATTCACCGGTGCGTTGTAACACCACACGCATCGTTGCGTCCTGATAGGATCATGGGATAGAAGGTGCTGGGTCTATCTTTATTACAATATTTTATATTATCTATTTAATAAATAAAAGTCATAGTCATATTCAGTGATTTTGCAATACAAGAATGAACCGATTTGAAGTCAGCCACGTGCGTAACAACTGGACTGAGTTAGTTGATGTTGTTTCATATTGTTTCATTTATTATTACATATGTATCTGTTTTTTGTCCTTGTAATAGACTAAGATTCTAATAAATAATGTTCTGAACCATGTGCCTTTCTACTAATAACATTATTAACATTGCACGCAGGATTTATTTGTTCATCTCCAACTTACGGAATATATCGGATTTCCTTTACACTTTTACAGCTTCATTAAGTTTTACATTTACCGTATGAAAACTTCCCTCTATTTTTATCCCGTTTACTATTACACGCTACTTTAGTAGACGATAACCATATTGTCCTTGTATTCGTAGAAATGTGACCTGTTTCGAATAACGAGGAAGAACTTTAGTCATTGCTTATTTTAGTAATTACGGACAATTAAACTTCTTTTTTTCTTCTGCAACTTACCAAATTGCGAGGAATGAAGTAAAATATACTATGGCACGAATCGTACGAGTATATGTGCCACAAAGAGTTCCTTACGACGACCATTTACGACCAACCTACGGCAAATAAAAAGTAGAGGAGGTAAAAAAATCGGTAACCCAGTTTATTTAAGAAATATATTTAAGAAAAGCGTGTCAGTTTATTTCTATATTAAAGTTCTCTTAACCTTTTTAATAAGTACCTGAATACTACCAAGTTTTAGAAAGATTTGCTCCAAAAACTAGGAACTTTTATGGCACCCACGTCCAAAAAAGATTTATAGTCGACGAAACGTGTAGTAAATCATAATTTCCCGATGTAACTGAAAACAGGTCGTGTTAATCTATTAACCCCATTTGTTTGTTCTGTATTAATGTTAGCGCTACGTTAACTACGTATGATCTCAATACTCTCGCAATTAATCTCTCTTTCACAATTTCGTTATTTATTTACACTTTATACCCGTAAAGATAAATTGATAAAGGTGGACTTAATGCTATAAGCATTCTCTGCCAATTGACCTTTAATTTAATTAAACAGAGGCGTACAAAGTGTACAAAGGCGGTACGAGTATGTATATAAAAGTAGAAATAGAAAAGAGAATAAATACAGATATCGGATAACGACGGTTAACAATCATTTTGTTGTTATCGATGACCTTTTTGTATACCGAGATACAGAGGGGCGACCTGATGGTGAGTGACCACCAAACTCTATGGATAATAATAATAATAATAATAGCGCTTTATTTCCACTTAAAAAAGTTGTAATAATTATAATAATAATTATAACACAAAGATATCTTTAGTATATTACTGACCAAGAAGGAAATGGAACCAAAATTGTATCATTCTTTCTATAAACTAGAAAGAAAGCATAAATAAGCTAACTGCGAAGTTGAAATTTTTATAAAATTTAATGTGCTCTCTTAAAATTACATACTTTAAAGGTTTGCCATCTGGAAACTCGTGAAATAATTCTTCGAAATTTAAGTATTGTCCAAACTTAAAAGGTTTTTTAAGTGAATTCGTAAAATTAAACTATTGCTTGTTCTCTATCACGATGCTTAGTCAAGGCATTTTACCGTAGTATAGATTTTCAGTTTGTATTATTACGAGTAAAATCTTCTTAACTCCTACAAGGCATTTTATATTCTCATGGGCTGATATATATAACAGATGGATATGATATGAGTTCTAATAGGATATGGTAGGCTACACGACGAAAACGTTTGGAAAATTATCAATTGATAAATTACTGTTCATGAAATGGGATAAATTTATAAGAACTCGTAAGTTTAAGAGAACTGGACTGGTCTACAGTGTTTAGCAGCTATCAGGAATAACTTACTGTTATAACACTTATACCTACCATGAATACGAGATCCTTCCAGTTTCTGAATTTGATACTTACATTAGTTTTAAAATTGGTTTCAGTATGAGTGAGGCTCTGGAAACGAAAAGTTTTTGAAAGAATTGGAGAACGCGCTTTATGAATTTTGATTAGAAACATTTCAGGCGGGTATTGAGAAAGGATTTTCTGAATCAGAGACATTTTAACGGGAACGGTTTGTTGGTTCATCGCCAAGTTTATGTCAGCAGAATATAACTTTTATTGGGTCATGTTATTGCAGGGACGTGATAAATAACTTCGTTTAATATAACCGTGGCTCGAGTATGCTCTTAAAACTTGCTACGTTATAACTGTTAATAATTGCATGCATTTTTAACTCTTTTGAGTACTTTGCGATGGAACTGGGGTCGCGCTTTAACCTCGACATTTAAATTTTTATTCCCTACGAGAAGTAAAAACTTTTGACGAAACAAAATGATGAATAAAACAAGATTTAAGCGACTGTTTTATTTATGGCCTTTTAAGATGTCCATGAACCTCAAACGGCTCGGTTTATCGCCTTGGAGAATATGGATTTACGATACTTACTTTTTGGAAGTATAAGTTATGATAAGTGGAGAATCCCCGCGACCCTGCTTAATGCGTGGAAGAAATATTTAGCATCTGTTTTTCGCATCGCAGAACGTCGTGTAGTTTTGGTTTGGTTATTTTTACAATATAGAGACAACATTAACTTTAAAATCTAGTCAAGGCACAGTTGGAAAAGTTCATGCATTTTCCCCTGACCTATTTGGATAAATGTTTCGGAAATCAAATCAATTGATTAATCAATCATCAATTAAAATAGGAAGCAAAGGTAATTTTGTCGATTAGCCTGCATGGTGGGGCCGGAGCAATTATTGCAAGTTGCATTGTTCCTGTTTCCTGTGCGCCAATCGTAACTTCAGAAGCGGTTCATTAAACGTTTGTGTATAGTGCAGCACTTTCTTCCGCTTTCATTATGGGCTATATTTAATGGATTTGGTCACTAGAAAGCTGGCTATCAGATGTTTGCTTAATAAATCTTAATTGGTCAGGTACAGCACTTTCTTCCGCTTCCATTATTGTAATGGATTTGGTCACTAGGAAGCTGCTGAAGTTTGCCAAATAAATCTAATTGAAAAATAGGTTTATACTTTATATCCTAGTATTTAGTAGATATAATATGCTGCTTTGTTTAAGAGTAATCCTGATTTCATTTATAAGGTTTCTGAAACTATTGTTACTTTAGCTCATATGGGTAATTAATAGTGATGGGCCGAATACGGGTTTTGCCGATCAGCCGACTAGCCGACTAGTCTGCAAAAAAATTGCCGACTATTCGGCCGACTAGTCGGCAATGCCGATCATCCTTACTTCGGTCAAATTTTTACTTTTTACCACCATAATTCATCCTAATGTGCGAGATAACGGTAGAAATGTTTCAAAAGCTATCGATGACTGCTGTTTTAAAGTAGCACCCTGTTTTATACATACACTAGCTGTTGTCCGCAGCTTCGCATACGAAATTGTTTTACCTTATTTGTACCTCTTGCAGAAGGAAATTTAAAAAACGGTGAATTTATATTGAAGTACTTATATTTAGTAATTTATATACTGAAATCCACGATAAAATCACAAAGGATTCCTCCAGGAACGGGTTTTGAAAAATAAGCAATATTCACATTAATTTGTATTTTTTTTCTACTGTTTTCAAAATTTTGAACAACTGAAAAATATGTGTTCCATAAATTTAAGCAAGGAACATTTGTTGCTTTGAAGCAAATCGGTTGATGTTTTAAAACTATTCCATACAAACTTTCATCACGTTTTAATTTTAATTTTCCGGGATAAAAGTATCTTAAAATATGACCCGGAGTATTAGTAACAACTTTACCAATTTTCATCGAAATCCGTTCAAGGGTTTTCATGTGATGCCCGGACAGACAAACAGACAGACAGACAATAATTCTGAAAAATATATTTTTGTGCTCTACCACGTTATTGAAGTGCCCCCTAATCAAAATTAAAAAAAATATATATTCAATGTACAGAAAATTTGCCCTTTGAGTTTTATTATAGTATAGATTGGAATTATCGATCAAAGAGGCGTTGAAGCAAAATCAAGGCGCATTATCACTCACTTCAATATTTTTTTTTTGTTATTATCTGATTTATTAAAATAATAAATCTAGTTAACTATGTTGATTTTATAATTTCGGAGTTTTCTTTAACTTTATTTTTAGTAGCGAAAATAAATGCCGACTATTCGGCCTTTTTTGCCGACTATTCGGCGAATAGTCGGCGACTAGAAAACATGCCGAATAGTCGGTTTTCCCGACTATTCGGTTGTAGTCGGCCCATCACTAGTAATTAATAATGTCTTGAAGTATGATAAAATTGAGGCGTTGCAACTTCCAACTCTTTCTTCGGGAATATGTGGTGATTTAATTTTTTGGTGATAATGTCTTGCAGTAGTTTTAATAATGAGCAAGTCTGCGTGCCATTTATATATAGATAGATATATAGATAGATTGAAAACAGCATTCCATGTACCTGGTCGTGGTATGTTTTGTTTTAAAGTTATGCCTTTTGGTTTAACTAATGCTCCTGCGACTCAACAACGATTTATAGATACACTTTTCTCAACTATTGATGATAATAAAGTTTTGGCCAATAAAGAAAATTCCTTACATTAAGCTACGTCCATTTTAAGTAAATTAGTCTATAGGTGTGGTTGAGTTATATAAATGATAGGAGCACTCCCCAGCTGACCTTTGCGAGCAGCATAGCTCACATTTATGAGCAGAAAGGTCACCGCTTATCCGTTTATCAGTAAAGTGCATTAGCCGGAGAGCGGTTTCTTCCGGTAGCTGTTGTGCGGTGTGAGTTCTGGGCGTTGAGACTGGGAACTGCAAATAAGTTGCTTTATTTTAAAGTCATATTGTTTTAAGATCAAGTCTTGCATAATCTTAATTTCGACTTTTTGTTTCGTTTGCATTCAGTGTAACATGAAAGTGGAATTTACTATTAGTAGGAACTAATATTATAAATGTGAAAGTTTGTGAGGATATATGGATGAATTCTCATTGACGTAAAAACTACTGAACGGATTTTAATGGAATTTAGCACAGATGTAGACAATGATCTGGAATAACATTTAGGGTACTTAATATCCCGGAAATCGCAGGCAATACCGCGGACAGAGCGCTAGTATTGATCCTTTGATACTCCAAAATTTATATGTTTGTTAAGCTTAACGTTGCATACTTGAACGATGTAGGTAGGTACTTGATGAAGTCATTATTAATTGTTGATTGATTGTTGTTGTTGATTTTATTACATATTGGTTTACTGTAATGAAATTATGTTAATTAATAAATTATTATTAATACTCTAATCATCGCTTATGGGATAGCAACTTAGGACATTACAGGGAGTGTTACCTCCGGTGACGTATGACGTTGTCCGCTACTGGCGGTGGCGTTAAAAGCTTTTTGTGAATTATGAAGATTAACCTACAACATTATCGCTGTTGTACGTTATACCATAATGTAATAACTTATCTACAATACACTTTTCGTAACAGAATAGAATAATTTAATATCAAACAATATACACTGGAAAAATTGAAATGTGTGCTGGGACTGGACACATAAGAAGTGAAATTTCAACGGACAAGTAGAAAAACAAATCGCAACGGACAAGTGGAAAAACGAATCGCAACGGACAAGTGGAAAAACGAGTGGCAACGGACAAGTGGAAAAACGAATCGCAACGAACAAGTAGCAAAACGTATCGCAACAAAATTTTAACTTGAAGTTTTAACGTAAGATCTTATCTGTCTATCTTAATATAATTTATAAGTAAATTAACTAGGATCGTTAATTGTGACGTTCGATAATGTCCTAATGAAAAAGCTGCTCTGAGGGTGTTTGCTGACGCCATTGGGTTTGATTACAGTTTAACGAGTGTGCCTCCCGAATGTAAATTTGCGTTTCCGTTTAATGATTCATGAGACTAATACGAGGAGGAATAAAAAAAATATAATAACCTGATGGAATGATGAGTGGTTTGAACATCGAATTCACGAAGGGATTGGAGTCCGATTTTGCACCACTAATTTTAAAAATTGTACGGATTCAAAATTTATCACTAATAAAATTTGTTTTGCTGAAGGAAACATCACGAAGAAACCAGGAGGTATTCATAATGTTCTCAAAGATATGCGAGATCTGCCTGTAGCTTTTTAACGTTCATAATGAGAACCGAGCCCAGCGGTTAGGGTTGTACAGATATAACGGTAAGGGTCAAAACACATTTATTCGGCTCCATTCGGCTTTTGTCCATAGTAAACAACGATTTTGTATGGAGACGCGTACGCATCCATTCGGCTTTTCGGCGCCGATTCCGCTTTCGCGGTAAACAAGTAGAAAACGACGACAAATGTGTTTTATCTTTCGGCCGCGTACGACGTCGAACGCGGCGGAACAGCGCCGCGCTGTAGGTAGGTACATGGAAGATTTTTGACTCCTTGGCCTTGTCGACAGGTTGCGACCTTCATAGTTCCCGTATAGATTATACCTACTAACGTCTTCGGACGGACTTCGCAGCGTATTCAGCGCCGTACGCAGCCGTTCGCATTCTTACGACGCCCGTAAGCAGTCGTTCGCATTCTTACGACGCCGTACGCGGCTGATAGAAGCCGAGCCGAATAAGTGTAACCAAAATCATTCGGCGAAACGCGAATGGCGCCGAATAAATGTGCGTTGACCCTAATGTTGATAATATAATCTGTCACTAAAACTACTTACATATTCAATTGTTTACAACATCAGTTAAAAAACGAAATTATCAATTTGTCATACAGATAAAACACGACAGAGGACTAATTCAAACCGTTAAACAATCCAAGTGATCAAGTAGGAAGTAACAAATCAATTTAAACTACGTATCGGGGTAGGCATAGATAGCATAAACGTATAGTTGATAGATCCTCTTTATTGTGATTATTCATCGTTTGAATGTTAAAAGCTTCCTTTTTAACTAGGAGCAGACCACTCGGATTTGGCCCGGTTTTTTTGTCTATCCGGAGTAGAGCGCACTTTTACTTTTTGCTATCGGCTGCCAAAGACAGAAGTTATGTAAAGCAGCCTGTAAAAAGATGTGAAAAGATGTAAAAATATAGATGTGAAATATTTTTACAAAGCCCATGTCTATAACAGCGAGGCGACACGAGAGATACCAATGGTTTTTGAAGTTTCTGAAATACAATAGAAAGAGGTACCGGCGAAATGTGTAAAGGCGAAAGAAACTTGAGGCAAGAAATAATTAGGCGTTTTCTTGGTCTTATTTTCGTCGTAGGAAGTTCGTGTAATTAGTTTAGATGGTAATCTGTTTCCATTGTGTTCATCGGCTGTTTACATTTGTTACGATGTTGTTACTTTGTAAGTGTAATTATATTGAACTGGCTCCTGTGTCCCATTCATCGCGAGACGCGACCTGTTTGGTAGCGACGTCTATGCTTGCCTTGAAGATTAAACTTCGTTTATGGACTACGGCCTATTGTTCGTCTACTCGCGTACACTGGACTGTTATGGTGGTCACTCACGGTCATTCCATCGCGTCATTTTTGGAGCCACGCCAAACGACATATGTCAAAATGGCGCTATTGGACATACAAATTTTTTAAATCACGCCATCAGTTTTTCACATTCACGATCAAATTTTGGCTGTATATCACGCCATTTGACGCGATGGAATGACCGTGAGTGTCCACCTTAAATCTAACTCAGGAACTACAACATACGATGACTGTACACTTAATAACTTCCAAGAAGATTAAATTAATCCTACTGGGAAAATTGTTGTATGGCTAATTTTGTTGTAAACATTAATTTTAGCCGGCTAATTTAGTTTCTCCATTTACATTTACATTTCTATTTACAGTTCCTTTTACATTTACGTAAATAAATTTATGGAGAAACGTTGCGATTTTCAAACAACAGACATTTCCGTCCTTTGGAAGACACATTTAAGCCGTGATCAGTTTTGTCCTTCGAGAGGCCTTCCTGTTTGGGACAATTCGTCGGTAGATACCCGCCAGCTTTAGTAGGTCGTCAACAAGTTGAAGCCAATGTAATAAGATATCATCAATGAATACGTAACTCAGAAGCGTGACTTCATGCATCAATGACTTCACACTCCTATGTACACGAGTCATGGGTTCAAATAACCTAACGCAATCAAATTCTACCACATGTCAACCAAAAAGTAAAATTATTATATTCTTCATTCTTTCGTCTGTCTTCTTAACGTAATTTGTAATTTTAAAGTAACGCTGACACAAAGTGAAAAGAATTTAAAGATAAAAGCAAAGCAAAAGCAACAACCCATAATTGTCCCACTGCTGGGCTCGGGGTCTCCTCTCACAATGTGAGGGGTATTAGGCCATAGTCTACCACGCTGGCCAAGTGCGGATTGGTAGACTTCACACACCTTCGAGAAATGAAATGAAATGAAATTAGTTTAAAATGAAATTAGTTTATTCGAAGTAGGTTTGTTACAAACACTTTTCGAAAGTCACTCAACGCCATCGCTTCAACAAATCCCTACCGTGAGTGGTCCCGGTAGAAGAAGCGGCAAGAAACTCCCGGGATTATTTTTTTTCCTACTCACAGTTACAGACAGTACTTACTACTACTTATTACATTATTTAATTAAAAAAAAAAAAAAAAACTCATGTCCAAGCAGTCTTGTCATTTAAATACTCATCAACTTTGTAATATGCTTTCTTCATGAGAATACCTTTTACATGAGTTTTTAATTTACAGTATGGCATTTCTGTTAATTCTAACGGGATTTTATTGTAGATTTTTACACATCTACCCATGAACGAGCCACCAGTTTTGTTGAGTCTAAAACGAGGCACAATCAGTCTAGCCTTATTTCTTGTGTTAATGGCTTAAAATCACGAAGGTGGCGAATTCGGTTTGGAAGCTCGTAAAATAAAATATACCAATAAATAACAGTAAATAAGAATTCAATACTATCGAGATCAATTAGACGTATTAATACCTAAAATTAATGATTTGAAAAATAAGTAATTTTAAATAATTTAACAAGAAATATGTGTAAAAAGTCAGTTCGGGAACGCGTCCCAAACAAAAACTTCAAACTTCAACTTGCGTTAAAAAATAGTAAAATCATACTTTTTATATTCTCAATTTTCATTAGAGTTTGCTTGTTTCCTAAACAATTATTATTCTAAGCCAGAATATAGAAAATAAAATCATTTTAAACACGGCATTTGTCAAAAGTTTGTCCGAGAAATCAAACGTCATATCCGTGAACGCAGCATTAGGCAGTGAAAACTTTTATTCTTAAACGCGACTTAAGGCGCTAATGTGTTTTAGTGACGAGCAATAGTGTTGTGAAGTGGGCGTCATTTGTTTTGTGCGTAAATAAATAACAATTTAAGTGGTAAGTACTGTTATGTTCATGTATTTTTCACCGTACATGAACTATACGTCATCCCGGGAACGGGTGCAATAGTAAATAATATTAAAATAACAATTAGTTAATAAGTATTCTGTAAAACTATCATTGTTTACTTCACAATAACCTAGAAATAATATGTCTAATAAGGCGACCATCGAAATTGTAGGCGTGAAATTTAAAAAACGTCATTTCGGGAACAGTCATTAAGGGGACGTTCCCGGACATGATGACGCGGTTCCAGATTAACGTAGTGGTTTCTGACATGACTTATTAATGGTGAATTAATGTTTAGTAAATATTTGTTTAAATTAAAAGATATTTTTTTGTCTTCAGTAAAAATGGAACCAAACGAAGGTGAAATAAAGAAGAAAACTAAAAAAAACTTAAAAACACAAAACTCGGTGAGAAGACAGCGCGGAAGAAAAAGTGTGAAAAAAGACCAGGCAAAAGCATACAGATATATAAAAGAACAACAAGATATAATAACAGAAATGAGACGTAATTGAATAAAATAATAAGCAGAAAGTAAAAGACAGAAAACAAGAAGAACAGTGATCAGATGACTCCAAAAAGTAAAATGAATGACTTAATCAAAGATATACCAGTTCCAGTACCTCGTGTAGTACAAGTATTATCTTATTTTAAGTCTAATTTTGATATATTTGAGAAATGTTAATTATTATATTTTCTTGTGGCTATTATTATTAATATTGATTATAATATTACAACAAATAATATTTCTTAGCAAGATTATAGAAATTACAAAAGTTAACTGTCGCATTTATTACTCAAAAATACCTTTACCTGTAAGAAAATCACCATAGTCATTCCGGGAACTCTACTTTTATTTGCCTTTATATACTAATTTCAAATATTATTGAACATGTAAATATGCACATACAAACATAATAAAGTTATTAATATAGAAATATCTAAATTTACTTATTAGGTCATCTATATTTTGTTATATTTTGAATTTTGTGCTTGAAATTTGAAACTTAGTTACTTTTCAATTTTCAATTTGATGATTTTTATAAATATCCATGTATATTCACCAAATTTCCATTTGTATCTAAAAAAATATAGTAGACTGCTATTAAAAATAATATTATTTTATTGTATTCTATAAACATTATATTTAAAAATAAATATTTAGCTACGTTCCCGAAATGACGATTTTTGCTGTCGAGTTACCTTAAAATCGCTGTAATTTGAAAAATTGTGAAATCTAAGCGCGCCCCTTTTAAATATGTTAAGATTAATAACAAACCAATCATTTATACTTCTTTAATTGGCTATTGCTTTTAACATTTTATGCTCAAATTGCAAACCTGAAATTCGCCACCTTCGTGATTTTGAGCCTAATATTGTGAACATCACTCTTTTTAAGAAAAGTATCGGAGTATTTTTTAACATACATAATATTTTCCAAAATGTATTGAGAACTAACAGTTAGTATATTGATTTCTTTAAAGAGTTCTCGAAGAGAGTCCCTAGGCCTGAGGTTGTAAATAGCGCGAACTGCTCTTTTCTGTAATACAAAGATTGACTCAATATCTGCAGCTGAGCCCCACAACAACAAACCGTAGGACATTACACTGTGAAAGTAGCTGTAATAAACTAATCTTGCTGTTTCTACATCAGTTAAGAGCCTTACTTTCTTAACTGCATAAGCAGCGGAACTGAGCCTCCCTGACAAGGCTTCAATATGAGGACCCCATTGTAGTCGAGAGTCTATGGTAATGCCGAGAAATGTTGTAGAATTTACTAGTTCTAATACTTCCTTATTTAGGACAATCTGACGATCTTCCTTATTTAGGAGAACTTTATGGAGAACTCTCCGGTGTGCAGGTTTCCTCACGATGTTTTCCTTCACCGAAGCAAGTGATAATTATCTTGTAATACGCACATAATATTTGAAAATTAGAGGTGCGTGCCAGGGTTTGAACTCGGGCCCCTTCGTTCGGGAGACCAACGTTCTACCGCTAGGCTATCACTGCTTAAATAACCATTAATTAAGTTAATTTAAAGATATAATCATTTAATGCCATAAGTTATTTCTGTTTACTGTTAATTTTTTAACTTTAAATTAATATTTTGAATAAAAAGTATGTAGTGCTAAGATTGTTTACCAATTAACGCCCCAACTCAGACTCACTAAAGGTTACTTAAATCGCTCCTTAGTACAGAATTTGTATGGTGATTCTTTACTAAGGAGCGATTAAAGTAACCGTTAGTGACTCTGAGTTGGGGCGTATGACTCGTCAAAAAATGGAATTTAAGGGTAGGGTACTATCCCTGGTTGATATACCAACCCTCGTCCATACATCATTAACACGTTGCTAGTGCGTGGCGTAAAATTTGCGGGTACCCGCGTTAGTTCTCTTTCTCTCTCACACACGCTGTAAGTTAAGGTTTAGTTTTTTAATATTTGTGTATTTGTTTCAGGTGGTCCCCAGATTGCTCGGTTCCCTGGTGGGCGGCGGAATGAGTCCCACACAACACTTGGAGCAACAACAGGCGCTGGTCAAACAGTTTGCAGAAATACTGGAATTCGTACTCAAATTCGATGAACATAAGGTATGTTTTCCTTTTTTTGGAGCCAAGCTGGATTTGATTGCTATCTGGTTACCGCTATAATAACTATCCATGTACATATGAACATTATAAAATAACCAACTAAAAAATTTGCCAGATTTTTAATAAACAATAACAATACGTTACTTTACTTACAGTCAACCCAAGTAATTTTGAAATCCTCTGCGTGGGATTCATATTTCTGATTTTATTCAATTAGACTATTATAATAACAACTCATAGCTTCATACATTTTTAACCGACTTCAAAAAAAGGAGGAGGTTCTCAATTCGACTGTATTTTTTTTTTTTTTTATGTTTGTTACCTCAGAACTTTGGACTGGGCGAACCGATTTTGATGATTCTTTTTTTTAATCGAAAGCTGATGGCTGTCATGTGGTCCCACATAAATTTTATTGAGATCTGACAATGGCATCCATGAGAAAACTACATAAGTCGTAAATTTGTGTTAAGATGTGCGCGACAAATTGACGAATAACTCAATATCACGTCAACCGATTTCGATGATTCTTTTTTTAATAGAAAGCTGGTGCTTGTCATGAGGTCCCACATAAATTTGAACGAGATCTGACAAGTAGTTTTTGAGAATTTGAAGTCGGTTATTTTTTGTTAGTAAAATTTAGATTATAACAAACAATGACAAACATTTCTAAGGAAAACGTTCTTAGGTTATGACGTACATTATGATGTATCCGTGAATATCTAGAACGGATGTCATATTTACGCCATGTGCCTTATTGTTATTTCAGTATGTTGATTTGTGTTATCAATTTAGGTAGGCATACTAGGCATGCATCGAAAGTAGTGATAAAACCGTTTCTTATTGGTACGGTCAGCATCAAAATATAAATTTTGTAATTCTATTTGATTTTTAAATTAAATTGTTAATGTGTTTGCGAACTGGTCATGCAACCAAATCACATTCCTAATAATAGAGCTGACATGCGTTGTAGGCCAAAATGCATACGTTGTTTGTATTGAAAGCTCAGCTGATCAGCGAATTTCACTGATTACGAATATGCTAATAACTCGTTTTCGTCAAAAATGTCAGATACGTTGTTTATCATTACGAGGGCAGAGTAGGTATGTAAATGATGTAAACAAAGTCATAACAGTACAATATAAAGTAAATACAATACAATAGAGTCAGAGGTAATGCGATTGGCAATTGAAAACCCTTTTGACCCCGACCTTGTAGTGTCGTTGCTCCAAGACGACATCAGAATATTATGCATTTAAATCACGGAGTTATTCCTTTGAATTTCTCGTGAATATTTAAAAACTTCAGCTTCATAAACCGTAGTTGCCTTAACAAAAGTAAAAATGAATTATATATAAAATTTTACAAATAAAAGATTTCTTGTTTTTTCAACGATACTTATCCATTGTGATAGGTTCTGTCTTAAGTTATAACTTCCTTTTTTCAAGAGATCATGAGTTCATGAGCCAGCCCTGAAATGTTTAATCATGACACAAGATTTGCAAGGTTGCAGAAGATAAAAAGTAAAAGAACCTGCGTTCCTCTCTACTAACATAAAAGGCACGTTTATGAAATTCAAACCATTTGGGATTCGTTTTGAAGAAGGTAACTTCATCAAAAACGTTATAGACCGACGCCAGAGCAGTGAAGGGGGGTGTATGACGTGTAATAAAAATAAATATTTTATTTTATTTTAAAATAGGATTTGTGACATCACTGCATAAAACATAATATTAATTTCAAAATGTCTAAACGTTCAGACCCAAAGGTTCCATTCAAATGCATGTGTTTTATTTCGCTGCGTGTGCAACATATCATTTGCGTCTCTTATATGTATACTCGGAATCAATCAATTCGATTGTATCTATTCATATCTATTCACAATTAATCATCAAACAATGCTTACTAAGCGTTAGTCACATCGGCCAATAAGTCGCGGGTCGGTCCTGTAGAAAGCGGTGGTACGACCTCGCGTGACTCACTGTTCACCAGTTCGGTTTTGAAGTGTACTAAATTGTGCAATATTTTGGCCCTAATTGAGTCTCCTTTTGAGTCAGGATCTCTTTGAGTACATACAATGAAGTTATGAAACATTGAATAAAGTTTATTTTGTTACTCACGTGTCTGAATAAGAATACCATTACCGGTAGATTTTTAATTCATAAGTCAGCCGCCAAATTCTTTTTTTGTTCGTTCTTTCTTGGCCGGCAACTCATCAGTGATGCCTTTGGTGTCGCTGATATCCATGAGCGACGACAGCCACTTACCATCAGGTGGATCGCCAGCTCGTTAGCCGGCTATTACTATTAAAAGAGATTTATCTATATCTGTATATCATCAATAACTCTAGTGTAGAAATCTAAATCGTATCCATCATTACAGTGGATCGCGATTCGCGTTACATCAAGTCGAAGACCTATAATGAATAATATGGACAACTCTCGCGACAGTAACAGATTGCTTTGCCTTTACTGGCTTTACTTCCCCATTTCACTATAACTTTATGACTACAGCCATACCGTATGCTCCGGAATGTAATCGATTAATTTTAATGCGATCATACATGTATGTAAATTCTGTATTTACCATAAAACGCTATGTTATGGAAATTTATTTTCTAGTTCAAATAAATTTCAAAAGTTTAAAGATCGTTTAAAAATTTTTTTGTTGCTACATTTTAGCAGCCTCATGTCAAAAAAGTTGTCTTAAATACAGAAAACAAAAAAAAATAGGGTTGGCTTCAGCTTCAGAGTTCAGACAAAGAACCTCCTAAAAGGCGAATAGCAATTTTTTGCCCTTAATTAGGTATTAAAAAATCGTGTTATTTAGACTATTATTTATTGAGTTTATGATAACAAAGTAAATTAGTTGTTAGAGCTTGTCCACATCTCCACGTCACGACGTCGTCAACGTGGAACTGTGCGGTAACGTGCAACGTTACGTTGCCGCAACGTGCTAGTGCACGTTACGGCGACGTCGCAGTGGGACGACGCGTCGGCCGTCGCACCGTCGTCCGACGTGGCACGATGCGCTTGCTCAGTTTAGGGCTGCTGTTGTTTTTTAAAATATCGGATTTTCGATATATGAATATCGATATTTTGATGTGAAACATCTTTACGCGAGGGGTAAACCTGATTTTTGGCATGGTGGTACCTAATAACACAATGTGGGTAATCATAAATAAACTTGGTTTGATAGGCTGTAGCATAGGGTACGACAAATTCGAAACTTCAAAACAAGAAACGGTGGCCTATTTTATTGGGATGTTGTCGGAACTATAACCTGAGTTGAAATACTGGCGAAGTGATAATTTTATTCTTCTAATTTATTTTTCTTACAATAAAATATGTCTGACATCGATAATCTCTGATGATAATAATTGAGTTGTTGCGATTTTAAAGAAATTTATGAATTAAAAATTTTTGTATATGAAGAAAATAAATGTTTAATAAATAAACTATCATAATATTCTGGAGAAAATTCGTAATATTGTATTTTTTCATCATGCCATATTTAGTTCCTGCCTATATATTTCGGTAGCGTAGGATAAATTTTATTGAACTCGGCAAACTTAACTCCGTCTACAACAGCTATTGTCGCAGGATGGTAGTAGGTATTGGAATCTCTATTATCAGTATACAACTGGACACTATTTCAACTTTCCCCCCATATGAGATGGCTCTCCTTACCCTCTATACTCCATGGACTAACTGTCTGACAGTTTCATAATATATATCTACAATTGGATACTCGGTATGTTCCACTACGATAAATTATTTTCTGATAAATATGACAGATCAGTGTTTTTGTGTTGACGTTGATGCACCATCGTTACAATAATTATCTTCAAATTTTTGTATTGTAAAAGTAGAAAATCGACTTTATCAATGGACGGAATGTGCTTAATGCATTGCTTTAGTGGTCTCAAATCATCTTCGGATTATTGCCTTTCAAATCAAATGAAACCATTTTGAGAGATATTGGTTGAATGGTTTCAGTGTCTATATAGGACATCCGTACAAACATTTTTGTGTAATATATATATGTGTGTATAGATTGCATATCAGATCAGTGACTATTTTGTGAGACACGTTCCTGCTAGATTTTTTTGCTAAACTTTGCAACACACACAACATTCCATTCACGTTTTTTTTAAATGTATTAAAAAGTACTCGATACCTGGAGGTATCGATACTTTTGTTTCAATACTTTTTTGGTATCGATACTTTTGATGCGATACTGGTATCGAGTATAGTATCGATACTTTTGAAATTTTGCGTAACCCTATTAAAGAATGTACCAGAATTTTACAAGCCACGGCGACGTGTAACGTTGCTGCGCCGTGACGTACATTTTTACGTTACGTTAACGTAGACTTGCACGTTGCGGCAACGTAACGTGGCACGTTACCGCACCGTTCCACGTTGACGACGTCGTGACGTGGAGATGTGGACAGGCCCTTAGGGATAGACAAGACTATTGCTTCTGCAATTTCAGTTTATAATTGAATTCAAAATTCTCAGCAATTTAAGTCAACTACCGTATCTCATGTCAAGATTCCGTTTATAGATACTAGAAAGGTTATGTGCGATCGTGGTGATACCACACGTCTAATATAGTTAATGAATAGAAAAAATCACATTTAGCTCAATATGAAAGGGTATTTTTAAACTTCACACACTTAAAGAATATTAAAGAGAACTCTCAGGTTCAACACCGAACCAAACAATACTAATCAGATTACTAACATTACATTCTAATACGCACACTTTTAAGATTGGAATGGTGGTAATGACTATTGACCGATGTTAAAATTACAAGATTTTCGTTTTCCCTTTCGTGAAAAACAATGAGATTACAAATGATGCTACAATTTAACACATTCATTAAACTAACATAACAATGTTACCACAGATGAAAACGCCAGCAATCCAGAACGACTTCAGCTATTACAGAAGAATCGTCTCCCGAGGCGGTCTGATCAACGCTGAACTTCCACCGGGCGAGGAGCCACACATAGGGGCAGAGGTGGCTAATCGAATGTCGCTGTTCTACGCGCAAGCCACGCCCATGCTCAAGGTCCTCTCCGAAGCCACCAGCCAGTTTGTCAACGACAACCAGCAGGACTTAGAAAATACCACGGAGACACTCAGCACAATGGCCAAAGTCTGCTTGAGGATGTTGGAGAATCCGTAAGTAGTTTATTACTGTTTATTTAGTACCCTGATACATCTATTTTTATCAATCTGACAATAATTAATTTTTAAATAATATTTTTATTTTATGAACGTTTAGATACTACTTACATATACGAACTTCCATAAGTTATTTTGTATGAAATTTCTAAATCTATGGTGTCAGATCTATTTGATCACGTCAATTGGTCAAGAAGTTCCGATCTAATACTCTAATATAAAATTGCATTTTAATACTTAAGACGAGTATTTTAATCGATAGATAAACATCACAATCGATTTAATACGATAGCGAGCAATCGTCGTCGAAAGAAATGCGAAGAAATGGAAATGTCTTTCAAATTCGTCTTTAAAACATGTTTGTTACATTGTTGCCGCCGTAAGATTGCTCACTGTAAGTCATTTTATTATGTAATACATATATTATACACTTACTGCCGATTCAAAACGACCAGAATTAAGCTTGATGCTAAAGATTAAACTTTAGTTCACGAATCATAAGATCAGAACTGCCTCTTAAAATATACTTAGCTCTGCCATAAATTTACTAGAAATCTAGTGCTCGGATTTACATTTCTCCACAGTTATAGCGCATAAATCGGAGATATCCCATTGAAACCAGTCTATGTTAGACACACTTACGACTTTCCTTGATAAAGGGGAAATTCAAAATCATCATTACTAACAAAATTTTCTCTGCTTGTTAAAGAAAGCTTATAATGAATGGATATTCGATTTATAGCTTAAAGCAACAACTAAACGCTTCGGTCAATATCAATTGACGTCTTTTTAAAATCTATTAATTTTGAAAAAGGTGTCAGTAAAAGTCACAAAATTCTCGTGTCACGTGTATTTTTTTTAATCAGCGATAAAATATTCTTTGCCATTCTGTAGAAATCTGCATCAAGAAAAAGCAACAAAATTATTGATCAAAACTTTTGTTAGCCTAATTTGCTCATTCTTTTTATTCATTTCTTTAAGCATTACTCATCTGTAAGATTTATTTCAAATTAACATTTACATTACAGTTACAATTATATTCCACGCAATTACGTGATATTTTCACGTAGTATTTTTTACCGGATTGTTATTGACGATTGTACTATTTTAATTCAATGACCTTCCGTTTATTGTAGTGTTTTATTTTTTCTTTTTTGCGATATTTACTGTAGGCCGCCTGAATTTTACAGCTTGGTTGATTTATTAGTCAAGCAACGTTAATGGAATTCCTTTACCCCTCTTGACCTGACTCTGATTGTCCTGAGTTGTCATAATATATTGGTGCTACCAATACATGCTCAAGTAATTACGGAACCCTAAAAAGGTACAGCTATATTTAGTCAGTTTATTCAGCCATATTTGAGGGTAACCTCCCGTGGAATAAGTTTCAACGTGACCTATTTCTTACCCAAGGTCCAGGACCGTATTGGGGTCACAGCGGGCCGGTTCGCGAGCACATCGCGAGTGAGGTATCCAGTATCCTTGTTAGACTCACAAGTAACAAGGGCGTATTTATTGTATTACTGCGTATCGTATATCGCACTATCTCTCCACGTGCCAGATATTGGATACTTCAATAAATGTACATTTTAATGATAACTATTACATTCGATTCTATCACGTTTTGAACGCACCGAGTACCGTCAACTTCCTTCCTTTGCTGAGTTTGTTTTCGATGTCCGCTGTTACTGTATTGTTATGTTTGGATGTGTTTGGATTATTACTTTAGTCATTGAGTCATAATGTTATGATGTGTTTTGTAGCTTCTCGTACTACAGCTAATAAGTATAGCTATTTTGTTTGTACGCACTTCTTTTATTCCGTGTGAACTGTACCTAAATACTCCTCACACATTTCTCACCTCGCTTCTCACCATCTGTCACTATTGAAAGCGCTTAAGAAGAGTCCTTAACTATAATATAATCCCAACTTGGCTTTGGTCGGTTTCATGTTTTCATAAATTCCTGACAATTTTCGTTTCAAAATTCTATCCAAATTATGACAAGTTATGACAGGTATATCATTACAACGCAGCTCGCACCATTACCCACAATCCTCGTAAGGAAGGATAAACTGATACTGAAATTGGATAACATTTAACTGCTTTCGCAAGTGATGTCGAATCGGCGGAAATACCGACCTGTCGTCCAAACGCTTATCGGATATCAAACCAGGGTTGTCAGCAAAATTACAATAATTTAATAATTTGGGTCCTTCGCTCCCAAAGGGAAAAATCGCTGAAGAAAGTGTAGTGGGTGCGTGTTATCAGGAGATGATTAAGACACGGAAGCCAGAATCGTAATGCATTTTATTCGAAATTTGCTCCATATTTATAGGAAAATTAGTTACAAATTACCTACAAGATTTTTCAGAATAATTAAAATAATAAATAATTTTGGGGTAATAGATGCGCAATGATTTGTGCGAGCAAGATAGCTACTGTAGCCGTCTTGCTCGCACCACGTAAATATAACGCCGCCGCGGAGCGCGCCGCGAGCAGTGCGCAGGCCAGCGCTATGGCGTGTGGTCGTGCGTCGCTCCTTCATCATCCCCCCTCAAGCGAAGCGTACGGTTTTCTTGACAATGCGTCCGCTACGCGTGATGTATGGCTGCGTCTTGCTTGTAGTATGCTCGTCCACTAGAGTTGAAGAATGCGCGAGGCTCGTTGATGATGACGATGATGTATTTGCGTATTCCTCCACCTCGTCATTGAGTATGTAGGCTGGCTTCAGTCTGTCGAGAGATACTACTGTAGTTCGAAGAGGTAGCTGAATCTCGTAGGATTTGTCAAAGCGCCTTAGTACTTTGTAGGGCCCATCGTAAGGAGGCGTAAGCGATGCTCGTACTGTGTCGTTTCGTACAAAAACATGAGTGCACGACGATAATTCTTTATACACGAAGGTTTTTTGATGATTCGACAGAGATCGCTTCGTCGGTGTGAGTGTAGCCATTGTCTCGGTGAGGCGTCTTACATAATCTGCATCGTTAATATCTGTTGGTGTAGGTACGAAGAAATCGGATGGAATGCGCAGCGTTGTACCGTAGGTCATCATTGCGGGACTGAAGTTATTTTCTCGTATTGCGGAGCGGAGTCCTAGGAGTATAGTAGGTAGCTCGTCCGTCCATTGTGTAGTTGCGCCACGTGCCATGAGTGCGGCTTTCATAGTCCGGTGCCATCTCTCTATTTGCCCATTCGCTTGTGGATGATATGCTGTAGTACGTATCCGTGAAATGCCGAATCTTTTCATGAGTGCATTGAACAAAGCGGATTCAAACTGGCGTCCTTGATCAGTGGATATGCGTAGTGGGCAACCGAAACGTGTAATCCAGTTTTCATATAATGCTTTAGCGACGACTTCGGCTGTGATTTCTTGTACCGCTATTGCTTCTGGCCATTTGGTTAATCGGTCAATGATTGTTACGCAGTATCGACATTCCCTTGACAGTTGCAGTGGTCCGACGATGTCGATATGTATGTGTTCGAAGCGCTGTGATGGTGGGAACTCTGCCAGTGGAGTAACGACGTGTCGATTGACTTTTGCTCGTTGACAACTGATGCATGATTTCGTCCATAACGTGACATCTTTGTTCATGGATGGCCAGAAGAATTTCGACGTTATTTGTTTGCGCGTCGTTCTAACGCCTGGATGACATAAACCGTGTTGTGCTTTGAATGCAACATGACGGTATGCCTTCGGTAGAAAAGGACGGGGCGAAGGTGTTGTCGTCTCGCACGTGATTGGTCGAAGTAGTCCGGGAAGAGTGATTTCAGTGAATTTTAAATTTGATTGATTTCTCAGTTTTTTAAGTTCTTCGTCGTTGCTTTGGTCGATGGCTAGTTGCTTGTAATCAATTTCATTCGGACATTGTATCTCTTCTATTCGTGATAATGCGTCGGCGACTGTATTTTCTTCTCCTTTGATATACTTGATGCTCGAAGAGAATTGACTGATAAAATGTAGCTGTCTTTCTCGCTTCGGTGTATCACTGCTACTAGCCGGTCTTGAGAGAGCGAAGGTAAGTGGCTTATGATCGGTGTATAGCGTAACTTCGCATCCTTCTATCCATCTTCGGAAGTGTTTTACAGCCGTATACATCGCTAATAGCTCGCGGTCGTACACGCTGTAGCGACGTTGCGTAGCACTCATTGCTTTGGAGAAGAAAGCAAGCGGTTTCCAAATGTTTTCGACCTTCTGTTGAAGTACTGCACCTACGCTGTGGTCTGAAGCATCGGTCATGATGGCGAGAGGGCAGCCAGGAATCGGATGACATAGTGTTGTGGCTTCTGTGATGCTTTGGCGGCATTTCTCAAAAGCATTAACTGCTGTAGTCGTCCATTCGATAGGCGTCTTGTCATTTTTCTTTCTATCGTGTAGATACTTGTTTAATTCGTTTTGTAGGTCGGCTTGATGTGGTAAACAGTCTCGATAGAAATTGAGCATGCCCAGGAAACGGCGTAGCTCGATAATGGTCTTCGGTTGAGGGTAAGAAGATATAGTTTCAATACGTTCTTGAGTAGGTTTGATTCCGTTCGCTGAGACTTCGTAGCCTAGGAAGTTGATTTTCTCTGCTCCAAATATGCACTTGTACTAGATGTACCAGATGGGGCTATTGAGCGCCAATGGGGCTATATTTCCGTTACCGAGCGGCTATAATATTTTACCCCTTGGCTACGTGTAGCCGCGGGGCTATATTTCAGCGCTCGGACTAAAACAAGAAAAAAAAAGGTCGTTGGGCTTGGATTTCTCAACAAAGTCATATGAAATTGACTGCCGATGATCTTTTTTTTTTAGATCCTATACTTCGAACTCTGGATGGGGCTATCTCGGGGCTACACGCGCACTCCGGCAAGGCTATTCGAGAAAAAATTATCTGGCAACACTGGTAAAGACTGATTAAATATTAATCTATGACTGACTATCTTGTAACTATTATAGTGAATCAACTAGAAAAGATCGAATAATCGGATAGAAGCACAGAAAAAATAAATTAAAATGTCTGCAATTCACACGTGGTAGAAGTGAAACCTTCAAAATTTTTGTTTTCAAGATCCCACTCCTTTCGACTCCACTCGACTCAACTCCACTCAACTCAACTCTCCTACCCCTGTACAATGCTTCCTATCTCACGCATCTCAGTCGGTCTCCACTCATTTCTAGTCTCCACTGGACACTTTCGTTTCATAAAATTTCATTTCACCCCCGTACTAAAGAAGTTTTCACTTCAATAATAGTACTCATAATAACTATTTTAGAAGATAGAATTCAGAACTAGATCAATCATCAAGCAAGATGCCATCTAGCGACACCAGCGCACAACTTCATACATAACACCGCCCACGCTAGGTTTTGCTTTTGGCCAATTTGACTGTGTTGCTTGCATTTGTCCCTAAAGTAACAGGAGTACAGTGCGTTGAAAGTTATTTTACCTCTGACACCTGTCATTGTATCTTACCACTAGATTGGCATTACCTGCTGTCAATATTCTTGGATTTTTCTTTTGTATTAATAATTTTTAACTTTTAACATGCCAAAAAGGATACAAAGTAGTGGTAGCAAAAAATTCTATCAGTGCGTAATTTTTGTAAAAAGGAAAAAGCTGAAAATGTCCCTGTAATCCCATTTAAGAATGATCGTTGACGGGTAGCGGCCATGACAGGTAGGAAAAATAGTGTTACCTGTTATTATTTTTTCCTCGCAGTAGTGTCCAACTAAAATTATGTATATGGTTATGGTTTATTAAAAAATAGCTCGTCATGGTTTTGTATCGACATAAAATTCAGTTGACCATAGAATTGAATTGAACTTTGTATCGATAAACGAACTGATTTTTTTAAATTTAGTCAAGAATTTATTTTGTTTTGCTTTTAATATAACAGTGTTCACGGATTCAGTGTAACGCCGTATTGGTCGAGACGTTGTAATACTTGATGAAGAAGCTTTTTATGCTGGTTTTCATCTTGTGAGTACAGTAGGATGTCGTCGACGAAACAAAAGCAGTCATCTATGCCTCGTAAAACTTGATGCATGAATCTCTGGAAGGTTTGGCTTGCATTACGAAGTCCAAAGGTCATGCACGTAAATTCGTATAAGCCAAACGGAGTGATGATTGCTGTTTTCTGTGCATCTTCTTGAGTCGCCAGTGGTATCCAGTAGTATGCCATTTTTAAATCAATTTTTGAAAATATTTTTTTGTTGTGAAGTTGATACGTGAAGTCTTGTATGTGGGGAATCGGATATCGATCGGGTTGCGTCACTGCGTTCAATCGTCTGTAGTCGCCACATACTCTTAGTCCACCATCTTTTTTCTTCACCACATGAAGAGGACTGGCCCAGGGGCTATTCGATGGCTTGCAGATGCCTTGTTCCACCATGCGATCGAATTCGTCCTTTGCAGCTTTGTATTTGTCTGGAGGGAGCGGTCTGGGTCGGGCGAATAGTGGCGGTCCCGTCGTTTCAATATGATGGACTACCTCGTGCTTCGTTGGTTGTTTCAGTGACATCGGCCGGAGAACATTAGGGTATTGCTTCAATATGTCGTGGTATGCTTGATTGGAGCTCATAGTGCGAATTGAGTCGATGGACGTTGATATTTCTAAAGCGCCTATGGTGATGTTCGTAGTGCTGTCGATGAGTTTCTTGCTATGTAGGTTCACCAGGAGCTTGTAGTGACGTAGGAAATCAGCGCCTAGGATTGACATCTTGACGTCCGCTACTACGAATGTCCATGAGAAACTACGTCGTAGTCCTAAGTCAAGCTTGATGGTTTTCTCTCCATACGTGTTGATCGGTGTATTATTTGCAGCAAAAAGTTTGTAGGCGCTCGGAGTGTTTTTCTTCAGTCTGTTCGTTGCGGCCCACACAGATATATCTGCGCCTGTGTCCACGAGGAAACGTTCGTGAGTGTTGCGATCGTGTACACATAGGCGGTTGCTGGAACTGGGAACACCGACGTCCGCCTCCGTCGGTGTCGCATTTAGTTTTCCGTCTTCTTTCTTCTGCAACATGGTGATTCGCATCGTTTCGCTTTGTCGCCGAATCGGAAGTGATATCGGCATTCCCATGTTGGATCGCCAGGCTTCACTTGTTTTCTTGATGTTGAGCGAGAGCGAGACCGTCGTGTGCGAAAGGGACGACGATAGTTACGGTACATTGGTCGACCGCGCAATTCCGCGACTTCCAGCGTGAGCTTCTCGATCTGTTTCGATAGTGTTTCGAAGGATTGTGGCTCCCTGCTGCTAGTAGATGTAGCTGAGGATACGGCTGCCACTGTGGGGGTACTGTCCGAGTATTCTAACATCTTGTCTGCCATGGCTGCCAAGGTGTCGAGCGATGATTCTTGGTTGACGGAAAGTACACAGCGGATGTGGGGCGGTAAATGATTCAACCATTCAATCTTCAATCCGTCTTCTGTGATCATGCCGCTGCCGAGTTCACGCATCTTACGTAGTAGAACGGTAGGTTTCTGGTCACCCAATTCTAGTCCGCTGATCAGTTTTTGAAAATTCTGGACTTCGGATTTTTCGTAGACGGTGAGCAGTCTGTTCTTCAGTGACGCATATTTATTTTTCAGTGGTGGGTTGTATAACAGGTCCGTGAGGTGCTGTAGGTCCTGGGCTTGTAGCTGCTGCAGAAGAAATCTGTACTTCTGGTCATCGGAAGTCTTCAGTGGGTCGATGACAGCTTCAAATTGTATGAACCAGGCTCTAGGAATTTCCCGCCAAAATGGTATTAACCTTGACTGAATGGAGATTGATGCAAGATCGGGCTGAGAATCTTCATTTGCCGCAGTTTGGGGTTCATCTTCTGCCATTTTCATTTCTTGATTTCTTCAAGGTACGTCGGGTCACCAATTGTAGTGGGTGCGTGTTATCAGGAGATGATTAAGACACGGAAGCCAGAATCGTAATGCATTTTATTCGAAATTTGCTCCATATTTATAGGAAAATTAGTTACAAATTACCTACAAGATTTTTCAGAATAATTAAAATAATAAATAATTTTGGGGTAATAGATGCGCAATGATTTGTGCGAGCAAGATAGCTACTGTAGCCGTCTTGCTCGCACCACGTAAATATAACGCCGCCGCGGAGCGCGCCGCGAGCAGTGCGCAGGCCAGCGCTATGGCGTGTGGTCGTGCGTCGCTCCTTCAAAAGTATTATCTGTGATTATTGTTATCCCTAAAAAGATCAGCCCTTCTCTATGTAGGAGGGAACAAACGAGTGGAAACGAGATCAGATCTTCAAACAGCTAGGATACCGATTTACTTCATTGATAGCTAATAATATTCCGGATCAAATCACCTTTTAATTTAATTTGGCATGAATGTAAAGGTGTAAATATAACACTTTAACTTTAACTTTTAACCAAAGAAAATCAGGGTTCCCACTTTATGTGTAGGGGAGGTCCTTACACGTAAAGTGGGAATGAATGTTTTTTCTCCTCTACCCCTTATTGTGGGGTATTGTTGAAAAAGTTAAGTTCAAATGACAACCCTACATCCAATCGTCACTCATTCGTACTTTTAGGACACGTAGCTCACCCATCCAATGACGTACACCGCTTCCTTATAATGTTTACTGTTGACACCTAACAGGTGCTATCCAGCTATAATGAAACGCGCAAGCCAATATGATTTTTACAGCTTCTACATAACGAGTATAACAGCGTGTATGTTCTCGTAAACCTATGCGTCGTTGTGATGCTCACTGTACCCGATATCGGCCCGTATAACCATTGAAAGTGACAATAGCACTATGTGATTTGAATGACAACATATGAACAGAGTTTTTCATGCAACATAATCATTTTGTATAAAAGATTCCACATGTCAATTTGCCACAGAAACCAAATCTACACCAATAATAAATTAGGATGTTCCCTACAATTTGCTTATATGAATGGAGTTTTTATTATAGTAGAAAATAAATTGTTAATAATCAAAATTAAGAATGTTACTCGATCCTAAATTGTTTTATGGAATACGAGACCATTCTTTCACTGTTTTTTCAACGCAGCATTTCGAAACGATAGAACACGCAAAAATAAAAGAAACGATAGCGTTCATTAACAAAACATGGAATAAATTAATTATTATTAATTAAAAAAGAATTCATTGGAAAAAGCCAAACTTTTTCTGCAAGTTATCGTGTAGTTTTACAAAACACGATAGCACATTGTCCCGCTCATGAATATGAACGCGTTAAACTTATTGACCTGCTTCAATTTCTGCGAAAAATTAAAACCATGTCACGAAAATGGCCCGTGCAACGAAGATAGGGGTCAGCTCAGCTCAAACCTTAACTAGGCTGGAGACACGCCAAGTCGGACGTACCGAGTGCCTCTACAATGTGCCTTTGCTGTAAACGCTTAAACAGCGAAATACCTTGATAGAGGCATCATTATGACTCCGAGATTGACGATAGTCGACTTTGTTTAGAACTAGTGTTGAGATATTTCATTTAAGTCAAGTGACCGTTAGTGGCAAAATATTCGGTTGATTACTAATCATTCCTTCAATACGCAGCAGAGCACAATGGTGGAGTAAGCTGTAGGCCTCTTCAATTATTGGAAGAACCACTTTATCTCATATCTCTCTTTTTCAATCGGTTGTAAGCTTCTAATCCAGCTGTAAAACGCATTGACGACTAAAATAGGTACCGATATATGTAGATACCGATTTTAGTTTTTTTCTTTTAGGAATTTCAACATCGTTGTCGTTCTCAAAAGGAACGACATCGGAACGAGAACGAGTTACATTGTGGATGGTTGGTCTTCTGCTGGATCTTAAAAAAGATGTTTTGGTAACTCAGCCAGACAATCTTAACATTGCTAAAATATAATTACAAAGTATTGACGTATATTTACGAAGCTCTGATAGTACCATAGTAACGTCCTGCATTGTTCTAATTTACTTCTTTAACGTTGCAATGCATCGCTCTGCTGTGATTTACTGTTCATACACATGCGAAAGCCATTAACATTGCCGGCAGATCCCAGTTAAATGGAACAAGGATTCTTTTGCCGAGTCGAGCTTTGCCCTCAATTTGGATCGAATCGAACGTCTATTATTGAGCAACTGTCACGTTGTCCTTCGATTTTATTTTATCACACAATAATGTTTGTTTTTTTTCATTTTTTGTTGCCTTTTAGCAAAACATTTGTCATTTTAGCCTTGCTGGAGTAAAGCATGTGAAGATTAGTAGAATTTGACCAAGGTTTTAAGACAATTCTCCTTTGTCACCAAACGTGTAGCTCGAATCAATAAGCTACAAGTTTCGTTTTACACTGTCAACAACTGAAGTTCTTTTTATGTAAAGCTTACTCTTTCCTCAGGTGAAATAGTTGTAACACAATGAAAGAGGTTACATTCAGATTACCTACTAGTTTTGGAGAAGTCCGTGGTTAACAAACATTCACTTATAATTTTGTAGGTATATCTTGTTTGGAGGCCTTATCAGATTGTCCGTGAGTGAATATTTTGAGCTTCTACTTACACTTTGATGACTGAAAATCAAATTCTTACTGATGGAAAGCCATGGATTCGTTGAGACTCGAGAGAAAATTTATCTAATAATATTATGAAGTCTAATGGACGATTTGGATACATGAATACGAGATACAAAGATCCCCTAAGGTGCAACAAATGTTATTTATTACTTTACCTCAATTCTAACCCCGTATCCTGGTACGTAAAATGTTGGCAAACGTGCTATATGTATACAGAGTCATATGCAAATTAAACCAAGACCTTGTGCTATTATTTATTTCGTACCAAGAGTAGGTATCAAGATTGTCAGTACCGCATAAATTGTACCTACGAGTCGTATCTCAGTAAAGCACTTAATATTGCTTCTGCCAGCCGAGCTCTGTGCGAGACAGGCCTAGATTAGCCTATTATACGCAACAAAGACTATTGTAGATCCGTGTCCTAGAATGATTTATGGCGAAAAGTTAAGTTCATTATGTTCGTTCTACCACAATAAGTCCATAACTAGTCTTGATTTTCATTAACCTTTTGACCGCCGAGCCTCAAACCGTGCGGCGAACTCTGTACGCCAACACATAAATTTAACAAAAATACCTACGAAAACAGTAGTGTTGCCAAGTGTCGTTATATCGATAACCCACAGTGACTTGTTTTTGTTGTTTTTTTATGCAATAAATGACTACTTACTTACAATTTGTGATGGTTTATTTAATTTTGTGCTACCTCCCACTCTATAGTAATTAATATATGTACTTACAATAACATAAATAAGAAACAAAACATTACAAACAAAATAGTAGTAAAGCACAGCACTAATTTTCATCGTTATGAAGTCGTCGTCTAGCATAGAAGACTGTGGCGTCGGGGGCATACCGTTTTGAAACTTCCTTAGAGATGTAGCCGTGTCGCGCGTTGTGTATCGCTTCCGAAATCGATATTCGGTGGAGGTGTGTGCCAAGTTAAGCACAGAAGAAAAACGTTACGCTCTTATGATAAATGACAATGGAGGTTTCAGATAGGGTTGCCACCCGTACCATATTATAGGTATAGTATCGTGCTATATTTCAGTCAATTGTACTATATGTTATAGGAAAATAATATAGTACGAATAATACTATATTTTCATCGGTAATTCAGTTGTCGAGCTTTTTTTAACTGTGACTGGAACGGATCCGCAACGCAGCATTGGGAATTTCAGAACGAAACGCATTCACGTCGTTCGTTTGCTCACACGTCACGGCAAGTAAACGTCAACTTCAAATTGACCGTTCTTGAAAAGTTCTCGAATAAAAGTTGTATAAAAACAAGTTTATGCAACCATTATCATTCATATATCGATAATATACTTACCCTTACTAACTAAATTTAAAAGTTATTTTGGTTACAAGAACGAATGTTTGATTATGGTTATATTCGGTATACTGCTAATTTTATACTGATTTGGCAGAAAACTAAATATCTAGGTAGATATGAGTGTCGCTACTAATATTGGCAATATTTTTACGACATAGTTTACGATTCAAAAAACCGAAAAAGTAGATCGCACAAATTTAGCTGGTATTATTTCGAACTTTGACATTAAAAGATTATCAGTAGATTTTTAAGAGAGTAAAATACTAGCTACTAGTTGGATTATAAAAGTAGGTAAACATGATGAGATTTTATTAACTTCGAAAACAAGAACATAAAAAAATGTTGGTAGTTAGCGAATGAATCAACTCACAAGTCACAAGCCATCTAGGTATAACTTCGTATCGAATACTTATTAGGTACTTTTATTTTCTCTAAAATGTAATAAAATATTAATAGTAACACAAAATGGACAATATGCATGTTAGTAAATAATTTATTAAGAACTTAAGATATTAACCTCTAAATCTTCTTCAGTTAATAATTCAGCTTCCGAAAATTCTTCATCATCATCGACACCTTCCAAAATGCGAAGCAATTCCGAACAATCGCTCATGCTGCACTGCACTACTGTTCTCGCTATTCGCTTATGACGTCATCAGGATGTCTTCAAATATAGACCGTGGCGCCCAGTGCACGGCTTGTCGACGACGCGCTAGGGATGCGCCAGATTTCCGATACCAGAGATTTATTAAGCGAAGTTGATTGGATGAAATTTGTTTTTCGTATAGCTAATGATAGTTTTATGTTTCTAGCCTTTTGTATTATTCATTCTTTTGTATTATTCATTCATATTAGAAGAAATTATACATTTTTAAGTTGAATTTTAAATAGTTTTCTAGAAATCTGTGTCACGTGTACCACATCACTAGCGGTCTAGTATGGAAGACTGTGGCGTCTTGGACATGGTATTTTCGTGGGTGTGAATCCATATTTTTTATTTACATATTTTTCAGTACTCATGGCTTTAATAAACATGTTTTTTATACTCATATGTTGCTGGGATATTCTATTTTGTGGAATGTTGAATTAAAATACCAATTATATTTTTTTAATATTTTTATTTAATATTTTTGTGGGACGGGTTTTTTGTCTAGCATAGAAGACCGTGGCGTACAGGGCCCGCAAGTGCTTGTCTAGCATAGAAGACTGTGGCGGTCAAAAGGTTAACGAAGGAATTTGTTATACCTTCACCCATAGGCAGTTCTCTCTCATAGACATGATTTGATGTGGCCTCAAATAAAGATAAGTAAACAGTTTCACTTTCATCACAAACGTAACAGAATTTTGATCTCAAGATCGATTCAAGAATTACTATGCAAGACAATACGACCCGAGTCGTAAATTTTCGTAAACTTGTCGCAAAAGGTTTCCTAGAACGCTGCGACATTGCGGCAAAGCTTTCCAAGCTGCGGCAATTCTTACGCCGCTTAAACATGTTGGTCAACGCTTGCCGAATGATGGCAAGCGACAACGTTTATAGGCGTCCCTTGCGGTGACTTGCCGGTGCTAGGATCGCTCACCACTCTTGGGGTTGAAACCTTCTAAACTTGACGACCCGTGTGGCGAAATGGTTACCATGCCGGCTGCCGCCTTGCCAATTTGTGCCGAGGAGGAAAGAATGATAAGTTTGAATTTCTGTTTTCGGTTTGAGTGTATTTGACACAGGGAATCCTATGTGGGACTACGATTGTGTAACGTTATTTATTTATTTATGAGAATGATATTACATCCGAGCTCTATGCGAAACGATTTGATTGAGCAACTTTTATAAACGTAAAGCCGCAAGAAGCAATTTCTAAATAAACGAATACACTGATATGTTTGTTCCCGTGTCATGTTTACCCAGCAACATTGGGATTTACGGCACAATAAAACTAAATACGAATACAAATTCGGGTCGTCTGAGCTTACGCCTATGTCAGTACAGGTAGCACCTACCATACACACGTTTGTTATATGTAACAGTTCCTGTCTCTATTGCGTACCTACAATCTAAACTTGTGTAGGTATGCTTTAGTAATTTTGAAATAGGTGTGGAGTTATTTAGATTCAGATGTAGTCCTAAATTTTACATTTCGCGCTTACGCGGTACCGTGTAGTTTCTATTCAAGACCGCAGCCTACCCTGGGCAGATCTTTTGGTTACCGAATTAATATTTGAGTTAATTCCTTTAAACGAAAACTTATCTTTTAAGTCAGTATAATCTAAGCACGTTATGAATGTCATAAAAAATCGCAACGTTGATGAAATTTTGTTCTTAAGACAATATTTACTTTTCAATTAAAATTCCTGAACCTAGTAAACTCAACTGTAAATTATGACTTTCAGGAAACTGGTAGCCCAGTTCAGTCGCGAGGAGACATCTCTCCTGGTACTTCGCGTGATGGTGGGTCTCATCATCCTTTACGACTGGGTGCATCCTTCCGGCGCGTTCTGTCGTTCCTCCTCAGTGGACGTGAAGGGCTGCGTCAAGTTCCTGCAACAGCAGCCCCAACCGAAGGCAGAACCTCTCCTCAACGCTCTCAGGTATACCACAAAACACCTGAACAGTCAGTCCACGCCCAAGAACATAAGGAGTCTGCTGGCCGCGTGAGGACACCATTCCAGCCTTGCATGTTGCTGTGGGGATTGATTCGTGACAATAATTACGTGGGGATTTCTCGTCGGCGATTATGTTGCTGTAGTTAAGGTCTGCCGGTCCCGGCTTGGTCTCTGATTGGTCGCATGGATGCATGGGACAAAGGTACAAGAATGTTTCTAAAGTTATTATTGTGACGAGCGAGCACAAACGGACAGTAGATAAAAATCTGGTCGATATCTCTCAAGACAGTTGCATAGCAACTGTCAAAAACTCATAATAATTATAGATATATTTCTGAAAACGGCCTGTCGTCAGAATCAAGCGCTGTGTTTACTTTAGTTGTTTATTTTTGATTTTTCTTCTATTCCTGTTACATATGTGTCATAATTGGGCAATAAAACATTTGAGTCATACAACCGATTGCGACTACAGTAGCAAAAACAGCTTTTACGCTATCCTAGATAGGAAACAATCCTCTTGTACCTTTGTTCCATGGTTTTTTCTAGCTTCAGTATATCAACTCACAGATTGTATTAACGAATTATAGTATGTGCTGTGCAGGGTTCCTAATTAAACGATTCCTGGTCTGATGGTCGTATTGTTATGGATGTTATGTATAAGACAAAATGATTAATCAAAAAATTTCATATTCGACAAATTAATGTTGTCAGTTCTTTTAACGTTTTAAGATTTTAGGGCATTACAGAGATCAAGCCAAAACCGCAGATATAGATGGATTAGTATAGTACTAAATTGTAAGAAAAGCTATGAGTAACATAATATATTAGTCCTAATTCCATAAATATATCAGTCATATACTTAGGTGTCGTGTGTGAATAGAATCGATAACTAATATTTAAAAAAAACTCCTATGAAGAAAAACTATAAAATATTTGTATGTATGTAATAATGACCCAAGTGATATTTTCAAATAATATACCTATTGTGTATGTGGTATTTAATTTTAGATGCACAAAGTTATTAATACATCAATTTTAATAGATATAACTGGCTTCAAAAGCGAATTATATTGCAAACTATTAGATATGAGAAATCTTTCCCTGAATCCCACACAATGCAAGGTTCGTGTCAGTGGCTAGTACGGCACAACATTCAAGAGAATTTATAGAATGAGTCGCAAATGTAATTTAGCTTAAATTTATATATAAGTAACTATTATGAGATTTTATAAAGATACTGAGGAAGTATTATTTATAACGTATCACAGTGGAGGCTGCGACGGTTCCATGTTTTAGTCGCCATAGCTCCATGGTATAATAAGTCCCCCGTGGTCCCTTACATATAGAAATGTTTAAAATATTTATTAGACTTCAATTGCATTTGAAACGTTTCGTTTTTAAAATAAGAATAGTTGTAATAGATGCAAAACACCAACTGACTTGCATTTTTCGGATCAGAAGCTCTGACATTTTTAATAACATACATTGTTGAAAAGACTGAAATATAATGCTCTGAACAGTGAGTCACTTATCAAATCCTCAATGATTTTCGACAAACGTTTTGCTAAACCTATTTTAAATTATTGTTAACCTAGATTAATTTCACAGGAAGCCTTTAAATCTAAGCTGAGGCTAAACATTATAGAGAATATTTCTGCCTTCTAACTTATCGGATAAGTAAGTTGTGTTAAAACTAATGTATGCATGTACCACTGCCTTGATATTATCATAGTAATTTTTAAATGGAATTTTATATATGTTTTATTATAATGTTTAATAGATTTGTGTAAGGTAATGTAATACTAATTAAGCATGTACGTTCGTTTTGAAGTCATTGTTTCAGATGTATTTACATGAAACAAATTACATAAATAATAATAATCTATTATCCTGATTAAAGATTAAGGGTTTAATGTTTAAAATATTATTCATCATATTAGCCGATGTAAACGCTCAAATGCTTTAAATTTTATCATTTTAATTTTAGCTTTGTGCATTAGACTGTCAACTATAGTGTTTTCACAACTTTAAGTAATAGCGCATAGCTAAAATTATTGACCTGAAGGTTTTTTTTTCAAAGGAAAATGTAATGTAACCTGAGAAAAAAGCTGCATGTACCTATGGTCATTGTACCGTCGATTTCTTTAGAAATTGAGTCCCAATTTCTGTCATAATCCGTCATTAAATTACTATGAAAATTTTTATGAAAGTAATAGTTAAAATAAGTACCTCATACAAATTGTATAAATGAGTAACAGCGTTTTCACAGTTGTACGTCATTTTGTTATCGTTCGAAAATACAATATTGTGGCAAGTAAATTAGGGGCCATCCATAATTACGTCACACTAATTTCATGACTTGACTCCTCCACACAGCTGGTCACATTTGTGAGACCTCCCCCCCCCCCCCCTAGTGTAACGTAACACATATTATGAAATTTTACTTTTACACCTAGAAATTAATAAATTAAAACGGTAGTATTTCCATTATTTTTTTATATTAACCTATACATACCAAAAAATGTATATAGATTTCATTCGAAGTCCTTCATAAGATGACTAGTAATTCACTGTAAAGCACAAGAAAGAGGAAAATCCTTTACTACTGTGGCCTGAGGAAGAAATCCATGTTATAGTCCGGAAACCCAAAAGCCGTTGACATGTCTTAAAGACTATAATGTGCAAACCCCAATTAACCACAACTACTATTTATCGATAACAATATTTGATAATACAAAGTTAAAACGCTGTTAATTTCAAAACTAAGTGATACCTCTAACTGCACTATAGTTTCTTTCTATACTGGTTATTTACATTTCTCTTAAGTATCCTATCTCTATTATTATCGAATTATTAATTATTATCTACTGTTGTCGATTTAACACGAGCACAATATTATGATAGTCGTCTGTGTTTAGATTGTATTTAAGTATTATAAAGGTTAGATAGTTTGTATAGATTGCACTGTTGGCACAATATTGTTGTTCATGAGTGATACCTTGTTGTTGAATGCCTCATATTCTTTATTATTGTTATTTGCAACAACTCATTTTCTGCATATAATTTTTAATAGAATTTACTATAAGGATTTGATTAACTGAATTGAATTATAATAAGATATCGATCGCAAAATTTACACTGCCCAGAGTCAATGTTGTAAGCTATTTTTATAAATAACAGGTTTTCCAAAAGTCACTTTGTAACTGAAATTATTAATACTCCGGGACGAGTCTAAATATTCTGTGTTTAATAAATGTATATGAAGGACAAGTTGATTGCATTGATAAATTTACAGCTTATAGGGCGGTGGATGGTAGGTAGGATGGTAAATGGTGGTATACAGTGGTATGTGGTACGGCTAACAAGAGATTTATATCTTTAGTCTGATATGACACCAGAGTGCATAAAAAATAGATTAGTGATGTACAATTAAATGTGCTTGAAATATTGAAGGGGTGTAGTTGCTTGAGACGGATTTTTCCAAATAGTCCTTTTACTAAGAAAATGTCAAACGATAAAGTTAATGTTAATTAATGGGAATACCTACATTTTATGATATTCTACTCTGCTCTAACTTCAAAATTGTTAGGTTGAATTTTTAATCTTGTTAAATCTATTTAAAATTATCTTTTAAAACTGTTTATAAATAGAAAAATATACTTGCTTCTTGACACTTAAACAAAATATTTTAGTAAAATGTAGGTTATATTTTGCAATTTAAATATATTTATGATTAGTTATTAAAGTCAATTATTATTTGAAATCGACGTGAATAATGTGTAAGATAAATATTTTTCTTAGTTATTCATTTATTTGTTGTATATAAAACACACCAAAGTTATAAATAATAAACTTAATAGTCCTAAGGGATTGTTTTATTTCTACAACTTAACATGATCCTCCGACCACAGAAATACATTATTCTTAAATAATATGTACATTGAATAAGACAGTAAGTATCTAATTGTTGGCTGGTCTTGGCTTCAGAATCAACTTGCCTGTTTCGTCACAGGACATGTTGAAATCATTGAGGACAGATCGGGTACGTGCTGTGATGATGCTGGGAGCTATCACTTTCCGATGCACTCCCATCATAAACAGCAACACTGAAAGAATTATATTCATAATAGAACATCTCCTTATCTTTTTACAAGCTTTTATTTAACTTTCCTTTTTCATTTCTTTTTAGCATGTAAAATATGTATGGGTCAAAGCTGAGTAATAACTACTTCCTGTCATCATACAGAAAAAATCACAAATTAATTTGGTTCCATTGACAATACATTTTTATGACAATAGTGACTTAACTACTCTCAGGGATGGCTTCAAATGATCGAACTCCTCAAAGCCAACACCACAAAAAAAAATAAGTTTGTTTTTAAAACATGATTTATGTAACAAGGTATTGATAGAGATATTGACCAGCATCACTATAACTCTGACTTTTATGTTAGACATAAGTTTATCTAATGTCACCATCCATTTGTATTCAAATACAATCAGAGATCTATCTTTAACATGGAAATATCCAAGAAAATCATTTTGAAAAAAAAAACATTCATACCCAAAAATGTTGAAGTGAATGCGAAGAAAGGATGGTTCCAGAGTGACTGTGTGAGGGACACGACTGGTGTGAATGGATCCGTGAGCCAGTGCCAGGCCGCTATAGCAGTGCACACCGATACTACTGCCAGCAGAACTGAAAATATATTCATAAATCATACAACATTTTATACTACTGCAGATCCAACCAAATTGATTAGTTGACGAATGACAGTTCAGATAATAACTGGATTGAGGACATGACATTTTATTTGCAGGTAAAGTTTGGCCCTACACAAAAGTAGACTATAGTCGTGTATGCACGCACAGTACATAAACCATAGTGAATTTCATACACTTATTTAGTTTGTATGTATTACACACCAGTTTAAAATCCATTTTTAAATCTGTATAGTCTGTATACAATGTAGTTGTTTTAAACAAATAAATAATGATGAACAGTGTCAGTTTTACTCACTTCTCCATCTCATAGTAGCCGGCTGAAGACATGCTATGACTTCAGTTAACCGCCGTTCAAAAGCCTTCAAATCTAAAACAAGAAAGTGTTTGAAACATGATTAACAAGAAAATGAGTCTTGACTTTGATAACCATATATTATACAATGCCTCATACATGACCAGTCTCCGGCAAATTTGATTCTCGTCTTATCTTTAACACAATTACTACTTACCATCACAAGCCGTTTGTTCGAGGGACATTTTCCTGTTTCCTGACCTTTACTTTATAACACTAGGACAACGCCATGTCCTTCTGTGTAGGACCTATCAGAAACTAATGAGAATAACTGTACAATTAAAATGTGTTGTAGTTTAAATCAAAACCATTGGCAAATGGTAAGATCAAAAATCAAAATATTCTTTTCACGGTACAGTAACAGACGGTTGCGGGTCGCTATCATTCATGTCAATGTCAATTATTGTCAATTCACAAATGTCACTCTCACTCATGATCAGTGTTACCAGAATATTTCTTTCTCGAACCGCCTTGCCGATGCCGCGATGCCGGAGCGCGCGTGTAGCCCTGAGATAGTCCCATCATGGCGCACAGGTAGTTAAGGCGGGAAAGTTGAAATAAATAAAATTCATGAGCTTAATATTGCTTTTATAGTTAACGTTTTAAAAACCATGTTATAAGATATACATAAAAAACAAAAAACTATTGAAACTGATTGTTATAGTACCTAAAAGTTCTTTCTTTCTGCATAAAAATGATTTGTTAATTAAATATTTCTGAAAAAAAATATAGCCGAATCATCTACCTGTAGCCAGCGGATAAAATATTATCGCCGCTTGGCATTGGCTCTAAATAGCCCCATCTGGCAGCACTGCTCATGTTCGGTTTATACGTATTAAGTAGTTAAGTACTAAATTTTAACAACATTTTAAGCAAATTAATACGTGTAAACGGACAATTTAGTATGTAATCGTTAAAATTTAGTAATCAAGTAAACAAGTAATTTAGAAAATTTTCTATTTTCTGTTAAGTAGGTGGGCGGACCTTATCACTTAACCCAGCGTTTCTTATATTCGGTTTACACTTATTAATTATAGTTAACTACATTTTAACTAAATATTAAGTAAATTAATACGTGTATACGGATAATTTAGGAGTTTAGTAATTTAGTAGTTAAGTAATCAAGTAGACAAGTAATTTAGAAATTTTTCTATTTTCTGCTAAGTTAGTTAACACTTAACACGTTTGGACAGGCACTTTTTAGTTAAAATTTAGTAAAACGCTTAAGTAATTAAGTATTTCAGTAAAATGCTTAACTATTTAAGTAGAATTATGAACTAAAGAGCTTTACTAAATTATTACGTGTGGACGCACACTAAAAATTATTAACTTAAAATTTAGTTAAAATTAGTTAACTACTTAACTACTGTGTGTACGGGCTATTAACCTCGGGTCGCAACACAAATTCTCGGGTCGCGGGCGATACTGGGATGGGTCGCCTTATTAGTCAATTTAACTTATGTACCTATGCAGACATTGTCAAATAAAATAGTTTTCTTATTCTAACTCATTCTGAAGTCCACGCAGACGAAGTCGCGGGTAGAAGCTAGTACTATGTATATAATAATATAGTGCCCCACTCTCGGACACAGCCCAAATTGTGAGATATATACGGGCCGCTACCCACCACCACCAGTGGGTTAAGCCAGTGGGTGGACGGGTAATTCGTGTTTACCCGTGAACCCACTGCATCAAGGTTGGAATTTTTAAAATATCGATAACATTGTCGATAATTTTAAAATGAAAAATAATACGATAAGACACTTATTTATTAAAACTAACGTAAATTGTTTAAAAAATGACCAACACTTATCTTATTAGTTATACGTTGCATCTGTGCATTCATTATCTGATTATCTCATAATATATAAATTATGCAAATTAATTAATTGGTGCAAATATTTTGGATAATAACTTTGCAACCGTCACATAACTTTTATTGATTTTCTTATTAATGCCAGAATTCCAGCTTTCGAAAACATTGTTTGTTCTGTGACATTTGTTATTCACGCAACATTCATCGAAGAACTTTTCTATTATATAAAATTTTTCGAAGTATGAAAGAAAATTTGGTATTATGTAAATAGGTTGAGTCAACAAAATTGTCGAGTTTTTTTTTGGCGTGATAACGTCTATTAAAACGATTAGCGCCGCGCCGGGCGCATCTATGAATAATCTAAATTTTACCAACTAAAAATAACCGTCTTCAAAGTCTCAAAAATTACTTGTCAGATCTCGTTCAAATTTATGTGGGACCACATGACAAGCACCAGCTTTCGATTAAAAAAGAATCATCAAAATCGGTTCGCCCAGTCCAAAGTTCTGAGGTAACAAACATAAAAAAAAATACAGTCGAATTGAGAACCTCCTTTTTTTGAAGTCGGTAAAAAAATGTAGCATTCCGCAAGCGAGAGAGCGGCAAAAGCGAGAGAGAGGCACTATCGGCTACGATCGGCGTATCATAGCCGATGCCGTAGGCGAGCTGTAGGTGAGCCGTAGGCGAGCTGTAGGTGAGCCGTAGGCGATCGTAGTTGAGTGGAGCAGAGCGGGGCGGGGCGGAGTGGGGCGGAGCGGGGCGGGGCGGAGCGGAGCGGGGCGGAGCGGAGCGGAGCTTTGTCATGACGTTGTCACGTTAAACTACCGTCCGTAAACCGACTTTACAGACAACCATTTTTTAAATTAATTCCACCCTGTGCGGATACACGGGTAAACAGGAATTACCCATCGGTGGGTGAAGCCAATGGGTGCACGGGTAGCGGGTGGAATAACGAATAAGATAAACATCGTTTATTTTTTAGACAAATTGCGTTAGTTTTAATAAATAATTGGCTTATCGTATTATTTTTCATTTTAAAATTATCGACAATGTTATCGATATTTTAAAAATTCCAACCTTGATGTAGTGGGTGCACGGGTAAACACGAATTACCCGTCCACCCACCAGTGGGTTAAGCCAGTGGGTGGACGGGTAACGGCCCATATATACGTTCCACCACCATGACTTTGCTATCGTCTGCGTACCCATAGATAACAGGCATGAGCGGATCATTAATAAGTATGTATCAAGAAGAAGTCCCAAACCTAGCCAATGAGGCCAGAGGATATGTCGTGAGCTGGAAGCTTGCCTAAAAATGTAAATATGCGAAAGTTTGGGCTCGGCAGTCAAACCCTAGTGGCAAGTAAAGTTTTACTGTCTGCCCGCGTCTCGGCCCTCTCCAACTTCCTTGTTTGTCTTTTATACACATTACCGACTACGCATGGAGTATTGTATAGAATGCCTGGGCGAAGTATGAAATAAATAATATTTCAAACATCACTGGAACGTACGTTTTGGGTATTTTATACAAACTAGGGATGGCGATTCTTTCCAAAAAGGATCGATTTTTGAATCGATTCGAATCGTGACCTAATGAATCGATCCACAAAAAAATCGAGGCCAATAAGATCGATTTCTGAAAAATCGATCTTTTTCTCAAGTTTTTGTTTATAATGTAATATAAATCTATTTTATTAAGAACAAGATACATATTATAATTTACTGATCTCTTATCAGTAAAATCAGATAATTCAATGATAAAAATATTTTTGTTACCATATCAAAACATCAGATCAGGTATAAAACAAGACATTTATTTTTTAACTGGTATTGATTTACAAAGTAATGATTAGTTAGTTAGTTATTATTCTGCGTCTGCGACAAACACTACATAAAAATCAGTATTTTTTCAGACAGGTTCTTCTACAACAACAAATGAACAAACAAAGAACAATGCCAAAAAAATATTTTTATTTTTTGTAGCGTCTTAAAACGTCAGTTACACCGAAGCAATTCAATATTTTTTTTACGTTTTTTAAAATTAATATCTGTACCCGTATTACCCAGGGTAAAATAATTTTAATAATAAGTGATGAATTGACTATAATAATAACAATGATGTCGATATTGTCCATTTTCGTGCGGTAAAAATGTTACCATTTCATACTTTTTTCCTTTAATGGTAGAAAATATATTTTGATAGTCGTACATATTTTCTGATTTTAATTGTTTCATATTGTATAAAGTGAGTAATTTGGGCAATCTTTAATAAAAAAGTAACATTGTGCTTGAACTTTTTTATTTTTATATTTAAAAATATTTATTTTCGTCATGCTTATGAAATTCTTTTAAGTAATTTAATCTTTCAGTAGTAGTAAAATGGCAACTTCTGAATCGTTTTTAAATTTGACGTTGACGTTTAGTGATCAAATCTTGACATCACATACTCTTCCGGCATTGTTGTTTTGTTGTGTACCAGGTACTCTATGTGTAATACTTCTATGGTTATAAAACATTAAATATCAAAATACTTTGGTTCTGGGGTGTGCCTGCTGAAAATTCTTATATATCTAAGCTCAGAAATTAATGCTGTATTTTTAGATTTTTTTTATTTTAAGACGCTTAAGTTGAAAATTAAATAAAACTATGTATGGCAGTTGGGCATTGTACTTTGAATGATGAATGATCGCGGCCCGCGCAACAAGAAAGAAATGTCACAATTTGTCACAGTCAGTCACAGATACAAAAAGTCAAAGGTAGCAAACAAACGTAACTTTTTTTTTATTAAAGAGAGGCGAAGGAATCCAAACATACAGCTATCTCGCAAGTTTTTGAATAATTAACCCTTTAACCGGCAGCCGGCAGCACTCTTATAATACGGGTACATTCAATTAATTGTAAATGGTTTTTTGGTTTATATAGGTACCAAAAAATAAAATAAAATCGAATGTCGATCTTCAAGGGTGAAATATCGATTCACTGAATCGATACAGTACAACATATCGATTTAAAAATCTTTTTGGCTCAAAAAAATCGATTCTTCGATTAATCGATCTCAGATCGCCATCCCTACGCGGGATTTTGAAACTTGCATGGGCATCCAAACCGAAGGATTTAAACACGTCAAATACTCAGGTCAAATACTTTATACTTAAGCTACGGACAGACGTGCACGAAAGCATGCTTTTATTGAGCAAGTGCTCATTAATAGCACGTGTGTACAACATTGCTAGTAATGAGCAATGCTTATTTAGAGCGTGCTCAATAATCACGGATTGCAATACAGACCACTTTCATAGGGAAAATTTTCAAGTAAAAGCCATTTCAGTGTCAAAGGTGTGAATTTAAATCAAAAGTAATTTTATTGTTTACTGTTATGGGATGAAGTTTTTCAATGGTTTTTGCTTAATATTACGTTACGTTAAATTATTGCTCTAATAAATGTTTAAAATAATGATTATTTTCCGATATTCCAACCTTATAAAGAAATTACAAATTACTTGAAAAATATTGTTTATTTAAAAATAATGCTATTATTTATTGTTTTTTTTAATACTAGATGATCAGGAAGCCTTGTAAATTATTGCTTTAAGATTATTTTGTATGAATATTCAACAAAAAAAAAATAAGAAAAAATGTAAGTAAAATTTTTATTTTTATTTATTTTATCATACAAAAATAATCTTAAAGCAATAATTGAAAAGGCTTGCTGATTATCTAGTATTAAAATACAGTAAATAGTAGCATTACTTTTGAAATAAATAATATTTTTCAAGTAATTCTGAGTTAATTTTTAATTTCTTTATAAGGTATCGGAATATCGGAAAAAATTCATTATTTTAAATATTTATTAGAGCATTAATTTAACGTAACGTAATATTAAGCAAAAAACATTGTAAAACTTCATCCCATAACAGTAAACAATAAAATTACTTTTGATTTAAATTCACACCTTTGACACTGAAATGGCTTTTACTTGAAAATTTTCCCTATGAAAGTGGTCTGTATTGTACCTTTTTAAAATCTGCATTAAACAGACAAGTTTTTAAAATACCGGGGCATACTTGCCCAGTACATTTTTTTTCAACCACCTCGCATCAAAATTGTGTCGAAGAAAATCAAAAACAAAAATATCCAAACTAGACGCTGCTTTCCCAGCGTTCCCTAATAATTTCAACAATATTACATACTGATAATTATAAAGCAACTATCTGAGAGCTCTAGAAAAAAAAAATTATCAAAATATCTGCTCATTTGTGGACTCAACAGGAAAAAGTAGGGTAAAGGAGCCGAATTTTCTAAATTTTAAAAAATGGTCAATATCTCGAAGACGGTGACACTTTTACTGAGGTAATTTTTTGACATATGATAGGTCAACCTTCTAGCTATCTGTCACCTTCGGTTGATTCACTACTTACGGGACACCCTGTATAAATTACGTGTCACGTTGTTTGTCCGCGATGGACTCCTAAACTACTTAATCGATTTTGATCAAATTTGCACAACGTGTGCATTTTGATCCAACTTAAAAGATAGGATAGCTTACATCTCAAAAAAAAAAAACTTTTGACAGAACGAAGTCTGTCCGGGCAGCTAGTACATATATAGATAATACTTAGGTACATTTAAATTGTTGCAAAAACTTTAAATTTTCTATGTAATTTATTGCCTATTGTCTGTCTACTTTAAATCATTTATATCTATATCTTACTATCTATACGGCCACACTGAAAAAAATAAGATAAAGGCCGATAGCTGCAATCTTAGAGCTGCAAAGTCCCAACTGCAACTGTCAGCAACTGTCCATTCGAAAAGTTTCGTTATAAAGAACACTCGGTTACTAAATATTTAGGTGGAAAATTATCACGTAACGTAAGTGACATTTCACGTAAGTAACAAAAATTCAGAAATAAAGTTATCTATTTGAAATACTTACCTATACCATTTCAAACATTTAGTGTAATTTATTATTAGATTAAAAATTAAAATTAACAAGTGCGTGTCAGGCCACGCGCAATGTAGGGTTCCGAAGTTGTAAGTTTACCGACTACGAGTAACCACCCTCGCTTTGCTTCGGTTTTCTTATTTTTTTACACCTTAGGTTATATTATTGTAGTTTTATTAAGGATTCCTAATTTTTTTTTAAATATAATACCTATAGCCTATGTAAGCAGTGATAGCCTAGCGGTAGAACGTTGGTCTCCCGAACGAAGGGGCCCGAGTTCAAATCCTGGCACGCACCTCTGATTTTCAAATATTATGTGCGTATTAGAAGTTAATTATCACTTGCTGCGGTGGAAGAAAACATCGTGAGGAAACCTGCACACCGGAGAGTTCTCCATAAAAAAGTTCTCGAAGGTGTGTGAAGTCTACCAATCCGCACTTGGCCAGCGTGGTAGACTATGGCCTAACCCTCACATTCTGAGAGGAGACCCCGAGCCCAGCAGTGGGACAATTATGGGTTGTTGCTTGCTTTCTTGCTATGTCACCCGGGGATAGTGTAGCTTCCCAAAAGTGAAAGATTTTTTCTAATCGGTTCGGTAGTTTCGGAGCCTATTCAATTTAAACAAACAATTAAATCTTTCCTCTTTATAATATTATTAATCTTAATATATATAAATTACGTGTCACGTTGTTTGTCCACGATGGACTCCTAAACTACTGAACCAATTTTACTCAAATTTGCACACCGTGTGCAGTTTGATCCAACTTGAAAGATAGGGTAGCTTACATCTCAATATAAAAAAAAAATTGACAGAACGAAGTCTGTCCGGGCAGCTAGTTTATTATAGATTACTCATTAACTTAAGCTAATTGTAAAGCGCGTTAGGCGTAGAATGTAGGTAGCTGTGGCCAACAAAATTAATATCTCCTAATGTATCGAAGAAGCCACTAGTGCCACTACCCGAGAAGGTGAAATGACATTAAACTAATCAATTGGGACTGTTGGCTACTCCTGCGTGATTTCATTGATAACGCATTAATTAAGCGTAAGGACGCAGCGCGCAGGTATGACAGCGACTTAAGAGAAACTATCGTATAATTGTTGCAGGATGTTTTCATTGAGATATGTAGCAACCAACGCGAAACGATTGGCTCCCGTCGGACAGCCATTAGCGAGCCAAGCTGGCCCACTGACTGACCTCAAAGTGGACAACGATGGGTCAGCCATTCTGACGATGCAGCGGCTGCCTGTAAACAGCCTCAATTTGGATCTGTTACAGGATCTGAGTAACTCCTTAGATGAGGTTGCTAAGGAGAAAGCTAGAGCAGTGATTTTAACATCGGTAAATTTAAATTTCATACAGTTTATAATACACGTGTGTCAATGTGTTCTAGAGACAATTAGTTAAACCAGTTGGTGTGTGACCGACCGCAGTGCTGGATTTAGGCCTAGGCCCGTGAGGCCCGGGCCTAGGGGCGCCATGATTTTGGGGGCGGCAAATTTTTCAGAACCCCAAAAACTTAGGAGCGGTAAAATGTCAGAATTATTTTTATCTAAAATATTTATAACTATGTATATAGTTTCGCTTCAAATTAATAAAAAATTATAAAATATTTCAAATGTTTTGTCGGTGAAATATGAATTCTTTTTGATCTACATTACTTTGAAAACAATAATTTTCAGATTTTTCGCAAATTCTTAATTTTTGTAGCGGGTAGTTAAAGATTATTTACTTTCTCAATAGCCTTTATGAATAAATTATAATTAAATTAAAAGTTTTCAACGTAACTTGTAAATTTAAATTATTTTCGGAAATGTTGAAGCAATAATTATTCTTGTTATTTAAAAATTCTATTTTCAACACCCTTGCTCATAAATTGGTTTTTATCACATGGCTTTTACACTCATAAACCATGGTATTAAACACTTGTGCTTTTTTTTCTTTATCGCACTAGTGTTTTATTTTATATTCCATCAAATTAAGTTTGTACCTTGCTGAAAGATATTATTTATGCATTCTATTTGCTCTTAACTTAGCCGGGTTATAGTTTTATTTTTAAATTTCGGAAAAAAGTTTTGACTTAGATACGTTTCGTTTCAACACAAGAATAAAAATATCACTATTTTTGTAAAAAAAAAGAAGTGTACCACCTTGAATATGATACATTTTCAACAACTTATTTACTATAATTAATAATTCAACGTGAAACTAATTCATAAATACATAAATATTAGATTTTTTTTACATTTTGCGTTTTGGCTGTTTAGCGTAATTGTTCGTGCCTAGTTGCCTACGCTCCAGCGGCGTGTTAGCTATGCGCGCGCAAAAAAAAAATCAGCGCGGAGCGCGCCATTTTTAACAAACTTTCCGTCTGGTCTGTGAGCATTGTTTATTTGAGCATTGTTTTTTTTACTCGTAAGTGTGTTGAAAAACGTCGTATGACACACGTGAGGTTTGGTCATTACACTTTCGATTATCTTGCAGCACTCGCCTTCGGCTCGCGCTGTGCAATATCACCTCGAGTGTAATGACCAACATACCACACTTGTATCATAATGTACTATTATCATTCATATGAGTGTGTTTTCCGAAATATTATGTTCCGAATGTCAGAAGGGCGTATAATTTTTTTGCCAATCGCTTTGCAAACATTTTTTAAGTGAAAAAATGAAAAAAAAAATCCAAAGCTAAAAAGTATGTCTCAAAATATACGCCCTTTTGGTAATAGAAAGAAAAAAATGTGATCTAAAGCCAAAAGGACACTAAAACTAAACCGCAGCGAATTCATCGATTTTTTTTACCTAGTCCGTCATTAGTAGGCCTTTCTATTGTTGCTGGCTTATGATCATCACGTTCTGGGACAACCTGAATAATAATAAAAAGTAAAAATTGCTTATTTCATTTCGATAATCACCTCCTCATAGAGCAAAAAAGCGGCCAAGTGCGAGTCGGACTCGCCCATGAAGAGTTCCGTAGCAGCAAGTAACAATACAAAAGTTCTTGTAGTTCGTTTTAACTTTGATCAATGTTTATGAAAGGTAAATTGCGGTTTACGATTTATGACGTATTAAAAAAAACTACTTACTAGATCTCGTTCAAACCAATTTTCGGTGGAAGTTTGCATGGTAGTGTACATATATTTTTTTTAACCGACTTCAAAAAAAGGAGGAGGTTCTCAATTCGACTGTATATTTTTTTTTATGTTTGTTACCTCAGAACTTTGGACTGGGCGAACCGATTATGATGATTCTTTTTTTAATCGAAATCTGGTGGCTGTCATGTGGTCCCACATATATTTTATTGAGATTGACAATGGCATCCATGAGAAAACCACATAAGTCGTAAATTTGTATTAAGATTGTGCGCGACAAATTAACGTATAACTCAATATCACGCCAACCGATTTCGATGATTGTTTTTTTAATCGAAAGCAGGTGCTTGTCATGTGGTCCCACATAAATTTGAACGAGATCTGACCAGTAATTTTTGAGTAACTTTGAAGTCGGTTATTTTTGTAAGTAAAATTTAAATTATTAGTTTTATCATTCTCTTATTTTAGAAGTTACTGGGGAGGGGGGGGGGGGGACACACATTTTATCACTTTGGAAGTGTCTCTCGCGCAAACTATTCAATTTAGAAAAAAATGATATTAGAAACCTTAATATCATTTTTGAAGACGTATATGGGTTTGATGAAAAAAAAAATTTTGAGTTTCAGTTCCAATTATGGGGAACCCCCAAAATTTATTGTTTTTTTTTCTATTTTTGTGTGAAAATCTTAATGCGGTTCACAAAATACATCTACTTACCAAGTTTCTACAGTAAACTTAGTTCTTATAGTTTCGGAAAAAAATGGCTGTGACATACGGACGGACAGACAGACGTGACGAATCTATAAGGGTTCCGTTTTTTGCCATTTGGCTACGGAACCCTAAAAAGGGCGGCATATCTTATGGGGCCTAGGGCGACATCAAACATAAATCCGCCACTGACCGACCGTATTGCTAAGCGAGGTGTTCCGGTTTCAGTCAAACGGCGTAGGCAGACATTTATGTGGCAGATATATTTGTTCTCGGATCATGTGTTTGTCTTAATTATGTAATGTTTGTTTGTTCAACTTATAAAATTATAATTATAAACAAAGTATTATTGTTTTTTAACTTTTATGGTGTGATCACGTTAAGTATGTACATATATAAGAAGGGCTCCACGAAGCAAAAAACGTACCTATACGACAACTTTTTTATGTACAATGAAAATGGAAATTCGAGAAAATTTTGTTAATTAACACTCTTCTAACTTGTTGAAAAATTTACTTTGGAAAAATTTCCTACAGAAGCAAATTCTTTGAAGTGTTCCGAATACACCATTTTTTTATTAATAATTAACACCACAACCTAAAAATGCCGCGTGTCCTCCATTTTCATAAATAATGGAGATAGAGTTCTGGGAGTCGGGAGTTATTTTTTGGAAATTTCCTGCTCTTTAAGAATCTTAAAATTTCTTAAATATTAATAGTTTCGAAGTAATTAAATAAAAACGAAATACCTTTTTTTGCAACTTAATTTTTTAAATAACTTTTGCCATTTTTAACGCGCTGGTAAACGCTTCTGAAATATTCTAGACATCATTTCGGACAGAATGAGCTATCGCACGTATTTTAACAGCAGTATTTCAATTTTTACCCTTTTGAACTTATTGCTTAGACTATTAGTAGTTTAGGAGTCCATCGCGGACAAAGAGCGTGACACGTAATTTACGTACACATAAATGATACAAATAATACTATTATTAGTTACCAGTCATCATTATAATCTGATGTATTAATTTTACAGGCGTCTCCAACAGTTTTTTCCGCTGGGCTTGACATAATGGAAATGTATAAACCGGACATGAAACGGGCTGAAATATTCTGGACCACATTGCAAGATGTCTGGCTCAAGCTCTTCGGTTCCCCCTACATCACTGCTGCAGCTATCAATGTCAGTTTAATAAAGAATAATTATTATGAAATTGTTAAGCAAATACCTAATATTAAATTTATTAACAACGAGATTAACGATAAGATACCTACTGATGAAGAAACTCCACTAGTGTAAAATCACGTAAAATTGTCGGCAAGCAAAAATATCGTATTTACTTATAACTTGTATTTTAATAAGTACCTACTTAGTCAAAAATTCTCGACGTCTATTTACATATTAATTACTAATCATGCGTTTTTATACGCTTAATTATTATTAAACGAATACATTCATCATGCTTTGATATTATCATTTTAATTTATTAATCATTAATCTTTGAACCCAAGTTTTTTTTTGTTTTAGGGTCATGCCCCGGCGGGTGGTTGCCTTCTGGCAATGTCGTGTGAATACAGGGCAATGGTTTCTGGCAAATTTACCATAGGAACCAACGAAGTTGCTGTAGGCATCCCCGCGCCTTCCTGGTTCATAGACACCATGACCCTAGCGATCCCGATTAGACAAGCGGAGCTTGCTTTCACGCTTGGCAAACTGTTCACCGTCGATGAAGCTTTAAAGGTTACAAAAAAATATTTGATGAATTAACCTTAGTGTTCAAATCAAAAAACATCTAATGAAATGATGACGATGAATGAGCGACTATTGGTTATTCTCGCGAACCAAAGTCCAAAACCACCACGGGATACAAAATATGACAAAATATTACATCCTATCCCATAGAATGAGGCCTGTATTATTATTTTTTTATAGTTTTTTTTCGTAAAGGATTGAATTTGTTTTTTTTAAATGTCTGTCAAAATCGCTCATAAACAACAAGCACTCGTTAAATTATTTTTATTGCTTTATTCCTACTTTTTAATTCTAGATTGGCTTGATAGATGCAACAGCTAGCGATAAAGACGATGCCATTGCTAAATGTAAAGCGTTTATTAAGACATTCGACAAGGTATCTCCCTGGGCCCGCTCTATTACCAAACTGAGAATAAGGGAAGCTCCACTTAGAAGGTTGCAGGAGAACAGAAAGCAAGATTTACAAGAGTTCTTGCAATTGGCGCAAAATCCTCAAACACAAGAACGCATAGAAATGTACATCCAAGCCATGAAGAAGAAAGCTGCGTCAGCTGATAAATGAGCGTGTTGTGTTGTAATATTATTCCTAAGTGACAATAAATTTTACTCTTTCATTCATTCCATTTGTATTCTTGTAAAATATAATGAAAGAAATAAAAAATGTAATTACAATTTTATTAATAAACAATAATTTTATAGCGTGTTTTGCATCTATTATTGTTCCCGTCATTTTGTTTTGCATTTTGAGGGTGGTTACATTTTTTTTAATGCTTTTATTATTATATGTATTTTTTATTGTTTCCAAAATTTTGACTTGAAATTGTCAATTACTGGTTTTGCAAAGTAAATTTTATCCGGTTCAGTCATTCGAATCCATTGAGGAGTTATTAGTTTTGTCTCTGTAGTAGTTGTTGTACTTACGTGCTCCGTAATATTTGGATAGTGATATGGTTGACTTGCATTAGCTCGTTACGTCACCAGTGGTAGGGAAACACGTCCGCGTGCGTCTACGGCTGTCTCGTGACTGACCCAGTGTTGCCCCACTACCCGTGCTCTCGAGATAACATGATTACTGCTATAACTATAATAGCAGTACAAACACTACAGTCTCCAAGTAACCAGACCCTGAGACCAGATCTGGCCAACGATGAACAACGATTTGCAATATTAATGTTACGAACATCAAATATCTGTGAACACGATTCCATTATCTACTCCTATCTGTTGAGGAATTCCAATCTATATGTCCGAAACGTATCATCAGATCCTCGCCGTGTTGATATTGGACAACCCTGGAGCAATTAGAATCATCCAGTTTTGGTCGAATCGTCTTCTAATATTAGTTATCTAATATACAGCGGCGTAGCTACCGCCGTATCAGCCGTATCAAATGTACGGGGCCCCCAGCACCAATCACAGAAGAGCTTTTAATTATTTTACGCTTCTTTAAAATACGGCAAATAACACACTGCTCTTGGATTAGTTATTATACTGCGTCTGCGTAGATTAGGGGAGGCCTATGTCCAGCAGTGGACCTCAAAAGGCTGATGGATGGATGGATGGATTGCCAATGCTACGGCAATTACCGTGTTCTACGGCTTTTAGGCCAAAAAATCACAAAATCCACGGCCTACAGCTGCAACCTTGCTGCCGTAGCAAATTCTACGGCTTTTTGCAAATTCTACGGTCTTTTTTAATGTAATTTTTTGCAAACATTTAACGAATGTTAAAACCCTTAAAACAGCGCCACTAGGCTAATGTTGAAAAGTGTTCCTTGTTTTTTGGACATCAAATTCACTGCCGATGACCTTTTTTTTAGTCCGAGCGCTGAACCGATGATATATATTGGATAATATATTAGAAGCACTCGACATGGCCCACAGTTAATCTTTTTCCATTTAAACACGGTTTTCACTGGACACGGCCCGCAGTTGACCTTTTTCCATTTAGACACGGTTTTTTATCTTATGTACACGGCAGTCTAAAAATTTGCATTGGCAACACTGATTAACGTTGTCAATTTGACAGTTTAACTGAGGTTCATCAGTCAGGCAGATAAGTAATAAAATTTAAAGTACAAACACTACAAACTTGTTCGGTAAACAAAGTCCAAAGTCCCATTCAAACACTACTGTAGTCTGTATGTTTTTATCGAATCAATCCACTTCATACAACCAAGCAACCGCTAGAGAAAAAATATAAATAATATTTTAACCAATACTCGGTTAGTCGGTCAGTTTCGTTCGTCTTCGCCGTTTCTCAAGTAAGTAATATTTACTGACACGTTAGCAAAATCGGACAGAAAATTATGTTAATAATTTATGATAAAATCTTAGAATAGGCGTTATTATTCTAAGGATAAAATTATTCTTTACAACATGTTACGAGTAGTACGAGATAAAATCAAACAACAATTAGGCATTTAAATTATGATAATTAAGTTGAAATATTCAAGAATAAGTACCTAATTTCCTAATAATTTCATAGCAATATTTTATGATAATGAACTGAAGTCATATTTGAAAATGTAATGGTTATTAAATGTAATAATGTAAACATGTAATTTATACTATAACTGTAATTAATAATAATATTATAAAGCTGAAAGAGTTTGTTTGGTTGAACGCGCTAATCTCAGGAAGTACTGGTTCGAATTGGAAAAGCATTTTTGTGTTTGATAGTCCATTCATCGAGGAAGGCTGCTATATAACATCATATATTTTAGTAGTTTGATTTTCCACAAATTAACGCGGGTGAAACCGCGGGGCACAGCTAGTAATATTATAAAGCAGAAGAGTTTGTTTGGTTGAAAGCACTAATCATAGGACCTACTGGTTTGAATTGAAAAAATATTTTTGTGTTGGATAGTTCATTTATGGAGGAACGCTTTAGGCTATCGGGTTTTTGGAAATTCTTCCCCTAACTAAGGGGTTAACGTAGGATGGAAGTCACTTTTATACAAACCAACTTTGTCACTTTTAAGAGTTACATAAAGACATGATTTTTTTTATGTACCTAAGTTTATGGTTATTTAACAAAAAATAATTTTAACACATTTTTTTGGAAAATCATCCCTTCAGGGGTTAATTTAGGGGATGGAACTTAGTCAGGTTTGAAGTAAAAAGGGTGAGTTAAATAGGGGAGGGTTAGTGGTAGGGAGAGGGAGAGGAAGAGGAAGAGGGAATTTAATGGTCTCTGATTTGTTAAACCTCCCAAAACTATAAAAGTTAAAAGTAACAACAAAGTACATTCGCTGATTGTTAGGCGATACGAAGTTCGCCAAGACAGCTAGTAATAATTCATTAAAGCAGAATTTAGAATAATTCTAAAAATGTTATGTTAATGATTTAAGCTTTGTACCATTGTTACAGGATGTTTTCATTAAGGAATGTAGCAAACAATGTAAAACGATTGGCTCCCATCGGACGGCCACTTGCGAGCCAAGCTGGCCCACTAACTGACCTTAAAGTGGACAATGATGGAACAGCCATTCTTACAATGCAGCGGATGCCTGTAAACAGCCTCAATTTGGATCTGTTGCAGGATTTGAGCAAATCTTTAGATGAGGTTGCCAAGAATAAAGCCAGAGCAATGATTTTAACATCGGTAAATTGGAATTCTATACAATAAAATTATACTTGTTCATTGTCTATAAACATTTATGATGTGGTTGTAGTTACATAAATATCACTGTAATTATTTAATGTTTTATTTACTAGACACATACTTAATACATAAATATTTTATATCAGTGTTCAACGTTGTCCTGGACACTCTCCTGTGAAAAAAATATTTTACAATTAAAATTATTTATTTATTTATTCAAGTCTTCCTTCGGAATGGCAATATTTCTTTAAATATTCGTAAATTGTTCTTTTGTTACACTTTTGCGTGCCAAGGTGCCTCCAATTAAAATAATAAAAGCAGTAAACAATGCTTGATTGCACAGAAGAAATAATAGTACTTATAAATAAGTACTTAATTGTTAGTTATTTAGCGATGACATAGTTCCCTTAGAATCAAGGATGCAGCAATTGAAATTTTAACTATACATTAAAACATAATAAACTGTACATTTACAAATTTCAAAACATATTTGGTAATTTATTGTATGTGTCATCATTAAAATATTATTTATTAATCGTACAGGCATCTCCAACAGTTTTCTCCGCTGGGCTTGACATAATGGAAATGTATAAACCGGACATGAAAAGGGCTGAAACATTCTGGACCACGTTGCAAGATGTCTGGCTCAAGCTCTTCGGTTCCCCCTACATCACTGCTGCAGCTATCAATGTTAGTATGATATTACTTTAGTTTTTAATTATTAAATGCTGCTATTAAGGTCGGGTTGGTGCATACACTATTAGATCAAACTCCACAGTAGCTAACTTTTTTTCAAAGTGGCATCGCATCTGAAATTTTGAAGGGGTTCCAAAAGAGGGCTGAAAGGCAATTCAGGTTCCTGGTCAGACTTTTAATTCTCAGTAAGTTCCCCACTTCAGGAAAAAAAATAACCCCCATTATACTAATACATACTATACAAAAATACATTATTTTTGTATTAATATTGGACCACAATCGAAAAACTTGCTCATCCCTGGTCTAGAGATTTTTTATATTAGTTTCAATTTTGTAATAATATGTTTTTTATTAAATATTACTGTGTATTGGCATCTATGGTTGGCAGTGCCAACTTGGCACCTTAGTTGCTTAAGTTAATTGTTATTATCTTTAATGTCTCAATTTGCATAAATTTATATTTATATTTATATTTATATATATATAAATTTATATTTATGCAAATTATATAAAATTATATTTGCATAACTAGTTTGATAGCTTATATGTTATATTCTTCAGCCGCAGAACGATGTCGAAAGTAAAAAAGAAAAGCCAAATAATTTGAATGTTATTTATAAGGAGCCATCTATAAATTACGTCACACGTTAGGGGGGAGGGAGGGGTGGGTCGATGTTGTGTGACAAGGGGTGGGGTTGATAAAGTGTGACAAGGGGTGGGTACGGAACCTGAAAATGATGTTCTAAGAGTATTGAAAAAATATTCGTGATAAAACGATCTTCATCTTTAATTGAAATTGGATTTAAATAGAGTTTGATCTTTTCTCTTTAGTTTAAGGAAAACATTTTTTTTTTTGTTATAGGGACATGCGCCGGCAGGTGGTTGCCTGCTATCGATGTCGTGTGAATACCGGGCAATGGTGACTGGTAAATTCACCATAGGACTTAACGAGACTGCTTTAGGTATCATTGCGCCCCCATGGTTTATGGACACCATGTGCCACACCATCCCGTCCAGACATGCAGAGCTTGCTCTCACTCTTGGGAAACTGTTTCCTGTTGAAGAAGCTTTAAAGGTTGGTTTATCAAAGAATTTTTAGAGTAATAATTTTAGCCTAGTTTTGCCGATCTATATTTCATTATCGATGGGATAATATACTATCGATAGACGCTATAGGCAATAACAGTATCGATAGAAAATCGATTTATTGCAAAAACAATATCGGAAATCGATTTATTGCATGGTGTTTAGCACCACGCTTGTGCGCTATCTTTACGCCCATGCATTTTTTTTGCGGCGAATAGAAATGATAATGTTGATAACGATAAGATTGAAATAAAAGAAGCAAGGTAGGACTATGAACTAGCACGATGCCGCGTTGTCTTTTTATGCCGTGCCGTTAATTGGCGCAGGCTTAAATGCGCCCAATACTGTAACGACATACAATGATATCAACTATTCAATTCCAGGTGGGTTTGATAGATGCAACAGCCAGCGATAAAGACGATGCCATAGCTAAATGTAAAGCGTTTGTTAAGCAATTCGAGAGGATACCTCCCATGGCACGCTCAATTACAAAACAGAAGATTAGGGAAGCTCCTCTTAGAAGGTTGCAGGAAAACAGAAAACAGGATGTACAAGAGTTCCTGGGATACCTTCAGAATCCTAAGGTACAGCAAGGTCTGGAAATGTACATTCAAGCAATGAAGAAGAAAGCTGCGGCCGCTGGGAAATGAAAGTCTGATAATGTATATACGCTGATGAGGTCGGATACACTTAAAGGGTAGTTGATATTTTTATTTTTGTCTTAATTTGATATTTTTCGATTGTTGTTACTTTATTTGTACACGTACCGTACTCATCATTTTATGTCACCTAATTTTACAATTTTGTGCAATATTGGTTATATTGTATTGTATTTTTGTATATCGAATTAACAGGACTTATTTTTATACCAGACAAATACGCGCAATATTTTCGTAATATACACGTTTATTTACTTCTCATTTTCAGTAGAACTTACATTCGCTCTTTTGGTGATTCCTTTCTATAAAGTACACGGTACTATAAGTACATATCAATACTGTGCCATTGACTCAAAATTGTTTTTTAAATTTTGGATTACACCTAATATTTATATAAAATTTTACTATGTTTATTATTTAAATGTGCCTTATAACAGTATTCTTATGAGGATCTTTAAATGACTATTTTTGTAAATTATGAAATGAAACGAAGTTGCATGTACCTAATTGTAATGAATGTAATACATTATTGTTGTATATTGTAATAAAATGTATCTCAAATTTTTATTTTGACTTTATTTTATATGCTATTCATCTTTGAGTTCCATTTATTTTTAAGTCCAAAGTCCAAACTTCAATTAACAGATTATATTAATAGATACACAGACTCGTCAAACTTATAAAATTCCTCTTTTTTCGTCGAGGGTTAAAAAAGAGAATAATTCAGTATAAACGCAACTATATTACTTCAAAGATAGTGAGAACAGTTCAGAAGTCATCTCCAAGTAGCGCCGCGGTCTCGGGGTCGACTGTCTCCGTCATGCTCATCTGCATGTCCGCCCACGCCTCGCGTTCGTTGTCGATGTAGTAGTAGATCTCCAGGATGCGATCCCGGTTGCGTTTCACCTCGTTACTGCAACACCAACCGGTATTGGTGTTATGAGCAGTTAGCATGCAATATGTCAAAATTTCACTGGCTTCATCAACATTATTACTGTTAGGTACTGTAATTTCTCCGTGGGGTTCGCCTATCAAGTCTACATGCTTGTTCACACTGAACGCGCGGGCGCGGGCGCGAAATATCAAACATTAAGCTACTATGAAAGTGTTCACACCAAAACGCGCGCGCGGTGTATGTACCGTTTACCGCGACCGCGCCCGCGAGTTCAGTGTGAACAAGCACTAACACTAGGGTTGCCAGATGGTCGCGATTCGTCTGGATTGTTCCGACAAAACCCGACTTTTTGATGTTTTGTCCAGATATTTCAGTCTTGCCAGCTGGCAACCCTACCTACCACCCCTCTTGCTTATTTATGTCAGCCGCCAAACGACTCGTCGTGTTTCGGCTAGCTAGGGGCTTGAGAGCCAGGTGGTTTTTTCTTTATATTCTTTCTTTCTTGCCTGGCAGCGCATCAGTGATGTCTCTGGTGTTGCTGATGTCCAAGAGCGACGATACACACTTACCTACTACCTCTCAGGTGGAACGTCAGCTCGAGAAATTAAATTTTGAAGTATGTACCTAAAATTATAATGGTCACTGAAGATATCGCACCCCCAGTGGAAAAAAAGCATATTAAGTCGCCTTACTTTGAATTTTAGTTATTAATATGATTGGAAAGAGGGACAAAAGCTGCATATGCTCAATTTTTTTCAAATTTTTATTATTAATCTTGACGGTTTTGTGCAAGACATTTGTAATGTATTACTATTGTTATGTGAATTCCTTTGAATTTTTACTGATATTTCAACAGTTTTTTTGCTCTCCTGTAAAATTGCAATTTTAATCTTATGCCTTTTTTCCACTGAGGGAGCGATATGAATGCAACGTTTACTTACGATATTTCGACTCGACTCAAAGTGCCCTCCAGAATACGTACTCCGAAAAATTGGAAAACCTCAAGTTTCCTGGATCATGTTCAAGATACCGCTACTCACTCATTAGTTCCTTGCACGAGGTCGTCGCGCCAGTTGTTGGCGCGCGTCATCAACAAGTCTTCACGGGCGTCGATGAACCGCATGTGGTTGTCCGACGACTGCGCTACCAGGTTCATCATAAGGTCCCTGTCCATCATTACCTAGAGGTGCGAGTTCATGGTTTTAACTTTTACTAGATATTGGTGAACAATTCGTAAGCCAAACATAACTAGGTGGGTATAGTTACCAATTATGTATATAATGCTCTAATGTTGTGCGCACTTACCTACTTGCATTAAAATTGCTACTACTCATTTGAAAACAATTAGGTATATCCGGTAAATGAATAAGCAAAGAAAAGCCCCCTAACTTTGACTCTAAAAACTCCCAACAGTTTTTTTTATTAATACCAAAAATTAATAGTTTTTGCAGTGAGTACCCATAAAACCTGCATGATTTAAATCGGATTACAGTTTACCTCAAACAGTTCAGGCGGCGCGTCGCCAAGCAAGATCTTGTTTCCCAACAGTTTGGAGAGCGTCTCGAACTGGCGCATGGACCACATGCCCTCGTGCTCGCGCCACGCGCCGAACGCGTTGCGAGACACTTCCAGCAACTTCGTTATCATCTCCGTCATGTTCACGGAGAACTGAACGCGGGATTCCTAGAAATAAAAACTGGTATGGAATTGATTGTTGGTAATTGACTCCGTGGGCAATGTGTAGAAACATTTAAAATTTAAAAGATTATGACTTCAGTGTAGTGCAATCGTTTAATATGACTACCCCCCTCAGAGGTAACCACTATAAATAAGTTTGAAATAGCTCAAACCAGCCTATTTAGATACTCGGTAAATGAAAATCCTCTATACCTACCTAAGTGATAAAAATCCTTGGTTCCCTAGATATAATTACAAGTTTTACTGAATATAATTCTTGACAAAAAATTGCCGACAACAAAATTATTGATAACTCAAAAACTACTCGTCAGATCTCGCTCAAATTTAAGTGGGACCACATGACAAGCACCAGCTTTCGATTAAAAAAGAATCATCAAAATCGGTTCACCCAGTCGAGGCAACGAACATAAAAAATACAGTCGAGTTGAATACCCTTTGTTGAAGTTGGTTAAAAATTCACTTTGAAGGTGCTACAGGTTAGCATGGATCATTTTAACTCCATCTGTTATATGAACTTACGATAAGCTAACACTAACAGTTCTGGGGCCCCTGGCTAAAAGGCTCGAGCCCTCCTAAAAATCATATACGTCTACCCTTGCCAACATTTTGAATAAGGTTTATTCATATCTTCAGCTAGTTCAAAACCCTTACCCTCCGCCTTACAAAAATTCTGGATCCGCTACTTTCCCCCACATAATTATAGTATCATAGTTTTAATAGAGTTGTCCAATCATCTCACCTCACACTGCTCATACAGTTGCATCTCTATCGTCATCAACTTCTTCCACAAGTCGTACAGCACGTCATTGAAGGCTTCCCCCACGTCCATTATGTTTGGCTCCAGCTGTTCTATCGTGGCTTGCTTCGTTGTAAACTTGCTTATTATCTCGTTCATCTGTGCCACTAGCGGCTTTTTCTTACTTTCGAAGTCTGCGACCACACTAGAAGAAACATTGAAGTTAATTCCATAATTATGCTTCTCTCCCACGTCTGTCAATTTAGGATTTACTTACCAGTATTGATGAAAAAATTAGACTCTGATTAATTAACATTTTCATGGGATTTTCTTTGCAAATTTTGTAAAAACCACTCGATAGAATCAACTGATGCCGTTTCATAACACCCGTGATAAATGGAAATCCTATGGTGCGTTTCGTGAAAGTCTATATAATATAAAAAATCCTTCACATCCTTATTTTAACTATTTTATAGACATGACGATAAACCTTGGAAAACTTACGCTTTGCTTTTCTTAACACTTTCATCTAAAGCATTGTCGACCAAATCCTTGAACAGTTTAATTTCATGTTGCCTAGCGTTATAGGCTCCTTGCGCAAATTCTACAAGACCAGCCATCGTTTCTACGTACTGTTCTGTGTACCTAAAACCATCATCGTTACCATTACTTTCTATATCTTCAATATTTTTAAGCGTATCTATTGTATCGTCTATTATAGTAGATAATTCATCTTTAGTATATCTGAGTAATATTATTGGCGCTAAAATTTTGAGTAAAAGACATTTACTGCTCATAAAATCCGATTAATTCTCCTCCGATTTTAAGTAGAAGCGAACCATCTGGGTCCTTTTCGAACATCGACTCCAGCAGTTCCGGACCGCTCAGATATTCCACAAATGAGAGCGCATAGAACTTCACTCTGGCATCGTATTCCTCCTTGGCAATCCTTTCCTTCTCTGCTTTTTCATCTGCGTCATCTAGCTTTCTTAATAAACCACTAAAAGATTGTTGCTACATGTAGTAATCATCTTTATTGTATAGCAAAAGTAGATAAAGATAGATGTTCCATAAGTATGAAGCTAATTGTCTCACCTACTCAAATATTATTTTAATTAAGCAGCAAATAGGCGGGCCAAGCCACCTAAGAATACATCGGTCAACTAAACAGCAAAATACTGAAGTTGATAATCTTCTCCTCACCGGAATAAAGCTCTTCCACTCTCCCTCTCCTCTTCAGAAATAGTTTTGTAATCTAAATAGGTCACCCTAGTCAGAGCTGATCTGAGAAATTGATAAGTCATAGGATCATCACAACACGGATTGCCCTTGAAGCTTACTGAGCGAAGTTTTCGAAACTTCCTGAGATACGCCATCTTCGGAAAAATAATAAGAATATCATTTAAATATTATTTATAATTCTTCCAATATTTTTATTTTATTAAGATTTTTTTCCCTTCACATAATTTATTTACACGAGTAAGAAACATTTATAAAGATTATGTAAATAAATAATTCTTATACTTTAATAAAAATTAGGTTTTGCAAAACTTGCACACTTTTTGTTGTAAGTAGGTAATTAATATTTAAATTCAGTTATGTTAAATTGATTGATTTGAAATGAAAAAATGAAATAAAAATACTTTATTGCATTCAATAAAATAAAGCACAAAAAGCGGGCTTAATGCGCGGACGTGAAAAATTTAGGTCCGTGGCTTAATGCAAATATTTGATTTGATCACTTTATATTTATAAGCAATCTACGGAGAGAACTATGTACCTACATAATAATGTATAATGATCCCAACCTCCTTATAATCCTCAATAAGGTTGTCGCCGATACTGAAGACCAACAGATTTTCTAAAGCTTCCAAATTCTCTAACTTTCTTATTTTATTATGGAAAAGTGTTAATATTTCTAAATTGACCAAAGCTTCTAAATTCTCAATTTTTTCTATTTTGTTAAAAGACAAATCTAATTCATTGAGGCCTGTCAGTTGTTCTAAGTTTTCAATCTTCTCAATTAAATTATGAGCCAAGGTTAATTTCCTGAGCGATTTTAACATCCAGAGATGGTCAATCCGCAGGATGTTTTGAAATTCGAGTCGGACGATCGGGGCTTCCTCCAAGTGCACGCCTTCTTCAGCAAAGAGCCTTCCTGCTTCTTCAGTAGGACCTGATAATATATTTTAATACAAATATTTTACTTTCCATCATTTATTTACTAAACTTAGCTGAGCAGAAAGTGAGCTTAACCCTTGGTCTACGGCACTACGACCGCAACACGTAAAAAACATTTTTCACTGTTGATTCCGATAGGATCCTGAATATAATGTATCCTCAGCTGAATAGACTTATCTAGGTACGGGAGCAGCAGGACTATTGTGAGAGTGGTATAAGTTCAATGATGGATGGTGAGCCTTAATACACGATAAACGTACCGTTATACAATAAGTAGGTAAGAGTGTTATAAAAGTAGGCTTACCGTATTCCAAAATACAACGAATGAGCATTGCATTATCTATTACACCAGGCTCAATATCGGGATGAATAATTAAACTATTCAATGACCGCTTTTCAGTCATTGTGTCTTACAATAATAATATCCACGGTTGCAGCAACTGAAACAGTGATTAGGCAGGCCTCAGGTGTAAATATATCACCTTCATCAAATTATAGGCAACCTATCCAAAGCAGGCGTAATTAAATAAAATTTGTTGCTAGGATACATTCAGATTATCTGTATGTATTACAGATTATCTGTATGTATCCTAGGATATTAATCTCAAAGGAAGAAAATGTAATATTTTCTAGGCACGAGTTTTACGATATATGATCAAAGAAACGTACTTCGAAGTAGATTTTTTATATCATTAAATAAAGATCTTCAGTACAGTACAATATGGTTTTCAACTCAGACTGAGGTTTTCATTTTCAAACTTTTCAATTTGCCGCCATTCCGCCATATTACTATGATAATAATACAGTACAGAGTACTGAGAGACCACAGAGTACATTACATTTAAATGGACCGAGTCAATTAAATATTACACAACAGTTTGTTTATAATAATTTAGGTATCTATTTTCATTTTTCACTGTGTTTTGGACGTTACAATATAAAATGGAACATAAAATCATTAAAATCAAATTATGAATTTCATAGACATGAATTGTAGATACCCATAAATAATGTGACAACATTGCACCAAAGACAATAAATTAATTTTCAGTCCGTCAGTCAATTCTAATGACAAGTGAAATCGGTGAAATTATTTTGATAAATATTCGATCTTTTCTCAACAATGTCTTTCTTTGGGGTCGGAAATCCCTTTGCTACACCAGTTGGTCAGAAAATAGGTAAATTGTTACATCTTTTGTTTATCTTAGTAAGTTTATCAGCCGATTCAATCGAAAGTTCTATTCATTCTTGTTGCGCATTACGAATTTCAAATTTCTCTTTGTTAAACTTTCATGTTTTCGGTGCAAGAGATCATAATATTGATAAATTAGTAACTTTTTATTTGTAATTCGTAGGATTTATTCAAAATCAATTCACTCTATGGAAGTATGTTATAGTATTTATCATATTTTAGAACAAGCAACTGATGGCTCATTACCGTCAGAGAACTGGGCTCTGAACATTGAAATCTGTGATATTATAAATAGCAGCACTGATGGACCAAAGGATGCTATAAAGGCAATAAGGAAACGGCTCACTCAGAGTGCTGGGAAGAATTACACAGTGGTGATGTACACACTCACTGTGCTGGAAACCTGCGTGAAAAACTGTGGGAAGTCCTTCCATGTTCTTGTTTGCAACAAGGAGTTCATTTCAGAGTTGGTAAGTCAATTTACATTGTGTTATTTTTTACATTATTTTCTTTCACAATTTCTTGTCATAAAAAGGCACCTGTACGACACAGTGGTAGATTATTAAATTTGACGTAAGTACATGAAATAAGTGTTTTGACTTTGATACTAGGTACATTAGGAATAAGTATGACAAAGCGTCAATTCATACTTGAAATAGCAATCTTATATCTTGATGGAATGATGAATTGGCTAATTAGTAATAGGATGCTAAGAAGTCATAATTCACGAGTTGATATGAATTTGGAAGTAGAATAATTTGATTGTTGACCTTGTAAGGGAGCTATGTTAGCCAAATGTGGTTCCGTTGATATCTGTGATATAGTCAAATTACTCTGACATTACTCGTGTAGATGTAACAAACATTTTTGTGACTGATATAACAGCTTTACCCTATAAAGATAACCTTATTTCAACCTACATTAAGGGTAACCAGGAGTAAAACTTACAATGGACACTTTATAAATCAGTCAAATATATTTTATCTTAGTAATTATTAAGTATCATATTTTGGTACTAAGGTTATGAAAGTTTTTTTCAATTTTCTCGAAAACGGTGCATCGCCGAGAGTTGCTAGTGGTACCGTTATAATCAGTAATCATAACATAGGTTTTTTCATTTTAGTGTCATAATTAAAATGAAAAAAAAAACTGTGTTAAAGGAGTTAAATTTACTCACCTCCAATTCTAAAAAAGCCATCTAAGCTGTGATGTGATGTGCGCCAGCGACGAATTATGGCACTTGACATACACTTATGGACCCTGGTGGTGTAACTTTAAAATTGACACCACTGTTAAGTTTTGATTCCAAGATGGGAGTAAAATTTACGTAGGTTATCCTTCTAGGGTTAATGTACCTTTCTGACATTTCTGGTGTTTAATTTTGAGTAAAGAACATATTTTATTATTGAGGTTAGAATTTTTTTTTCAAATGTTCCAAAAATCCTTTGGATAGATTTCGCATAATAATAAAGAAACAAAGCTGTGTTCCAATTTCTGCTCGAAATTCGGCTATCAAATTTCGTAACTTTATCCGGGCTTTACAATCATGCAGCGTGAATTTACTGTAACCAATGGTTGAAATTGATAGAGGTGAAAGTCCTCGTTCTAATGGTATTACATGGGGGAATACATGCTTTTTATATAATTAAAATTTGAACGGACAAGTAAGCTTACTTAATTATCATAAGATAATTAGAAAATTCAAACACTATAAAGAAAATTTCAAAACAAACTAATATTTTACTATCTAACAACCATAATAATGAAGTTTATAATTAATGAAGACAAGAGTTTTTATATATATTCTTGTCATGTCTTATCAGATAAAGTGTCAATAACTTACAGTAGTTATATCTATGTATATGTTTTATTTGATGTGATACTGTTTGATTGTTTAATTTTATCTGAAATTAGATTTTTTGCTATCACACAGACATTACATAGAAATTATTTGTTCCCCAAAATATAATATTATGATAGATAATTTGAATATTTTTTTTGAATTGCAAAAAGTGTGAGTATATTTCCATATCTTGCCAGATAAGCATTCAGTATGTAATAATATAGCTAATTACAATCTCACTCATTATCATGAATATTTATCATAATTTTTAACTATGGATCATAAACCTTTCTTAGCCAAACTATTATTTGTATCGGTTTGGCTTTCAAAAGATTTTAATTAATAAGTTTTACAATAAAATTGAAGTTATGAAAAAGACCCTCAGACATTATGTACCCAAAATCTAATTTTTGAGAGTACACCTATATAATAATAATAATAATGAAATTAATATTAAGATCTCTTGGGTCCCTATAGAACAATAAAAATTGCACAACACTGTTGTAACGTGTTGTAAATTTTATGTGATGTCACTTTAAGTGGAATATTAATTATTCCGATATTTAGGTTTATTTATATAGAAACACATTCATAAACAAGTTTTACTTGAATATTTTTCTCTTAGTAATTTTATGTAAATTAACTTTATTGTCTTGTTAGAGTTTCTTGCCTTGAATAGGTACCAGTTATATACAAATCTACACATCATATTGAATTGCTACTGTTATGATGATAGTATCAATTGCATATTATGCAAAGCCTATTAAAAAACGGTAAATAAGATATCATTATGAATACCATATTATGTGTCAAATAGATTGACACTGTTTCTTATGTAAAGACTGATTGTTCAGGAAAGTCAGGAAAGAAGGTTAAACACAGGGTATACAAAAGTTATACACATAAAATGATAAGTGATAGGTACAACATGACAAGTTATAGGAACATTGGATTTTCTATACTTGAGGGCTTACCACACTGCAATGTAAATACCTACTAAACCAGACAAACGATGGTAAACAATGATAGCTACTTTGTTGTGTTAATAATAATATTTTATGCCCTCCATACTTCAACTTACCAGGTATCTATATTATGATATTATAAAGCTGAAGAGTTTGTTTGGTTGAACGCGCTAATCTCAGGAACTACTGGTTGGAATTGGAAAATTATTTTTGTGTTGGATAGTCCATTTATCAACGACGCCTATAAGCTATATATAACATCATATATTTTAGTAGTTAGTTTTACCCTCAAGTTAACGCGGGTGAAACCGCGAGGCACAGCTAGTATTGTATAAACTTTAATAGATTTATTGCATTTAGTATGAGCAACCTCATATTTTGTTTTCTGTATAATCCTTTCGAAAGCAAGGTTGAGCTTATTTATACCAAAATTTGAGAATGCATTCTTATGAATCAACCATCATTCGTATCTACTGTTGCATTTCTTGCATTCTCCGATTATGTACCTACCAGATATGCTGATGTTGTTTGACTTTAATACTAAAAGGAAGGATGTGCTATAGACAGAAGAAATATTATCTATCCGGCCACGGCGTTCTATTAATGTGCCTATAATACCTATTACACCTATACACATTTGCATACACCTGCGCAATCTCGTTCTAATAGCATTTATCTACGCGGTAAAGAAGAAATCCTTGAAACACTACTAAATAAAAGTACCTAGGTAGTAGGTATCAAATTTTACAAGTAAGAGAAACGAAATATTTTACCCTCAAATACCTGTTTATTCCATAGATAAATTTTATATCTAGCTGTGCTACGCGGGTTCATCCGCGGTAATTTATGGATAAAACTAACTACTAAAATATATGATGTCATATATAGCCTATAGCCTTCCTTGATAAATGGAATATCAATCACTAAACGAATTTTCCAATTCGAACCAGTAGTTCCTGAGATTAGCGCGTTCAACCAAACAAACTCTTCAACTGTATAATCTTAATATATATAAATTACACACCGTGTGCAGTTTGATCCAACTTGAAAGATAGGATAGCTTACATCTCAATTTATAGTCGCAATATTATTTTATTGCATTTTTTTTTGGCAGAACGAAGTCGGACAGACTTCGTCAGACAGTCGGGCAGCTAGTATTAGTATAGATTACGTACGATAAGTCATTACAAACCTAAACCCTAAATAAATATATATAAATTACGTGTCACGTTGTTTGTCCGCGATGGACTCCTAAACTACTGAACCGATTTTAATCAAATTTGCACACCGTGTGCAGTTTGATCCAACTTGAAAGATAGGATAGTTTACATCTCAAAATAAAATAAAAACTTTTGACAGAACGAAGTCTGTCCGGGCAGCTAGTTCTATTATATATTAATGTCTCTCCCAGTAATGAAGTGGGGTCTTTTCGTACGACATGCAGGGTGACTAACGAAACTACGCTACGGAGTTATCAAAATGTGTATTATTTTAGACGATCTCCAACTAATTAAAATATTTTTCCAGGTGAAACTTATTGGACCTAAGAATGATCCCCCGACTGTGGTGCAGGAGAAGGTATTGAGCCTTATCCAGTGCTGGGCTGACGCGTTCCAGAACCAACCAGAGTTACAGGTGATCTTTTATTACTTTTTTTTTGCTTGCCCACCCACTCATGCCCCCGTACTCATATCGTACGAGGATACCGCACTAGGATTCCTTGTGTGGTGGCATGACAGTACAAATAAGACGTTACTTAATACCCCACGACCGCGGGACCCGAGCGAGTCTAAACATCTGTCTGAGACCACTGACCACTGAGAAACATACCTAAATGTTTGAATTTGAACAAGATTGATTGAATGAAATCAATCATCAATCAATGTGCAGATGTGAGCTATTAAACTAAATAAGTACATTGCTCGTTTCTAAATCAGGTAACGGACTTGTTGCCCAGACATGGCAAAACCTATGACAAATTAATATAAATAACACAGATCTTGTGAGGATATTATATTTTGTGATAATGATTCTCGTAAGTCGTAACATATCTTAGCAATACTTGTTAGTATATTTAGTAGCCATATGTTTGAATGTTAACAATAGCAATGTAAATTTATTCAATACGAATATAGTATATTTTTTTCTTCACATTTTTGAGGATTATTTAAAAATATATTTATTTATTTATTTTTTCGTTAAAAACCTATAAATATTAACTATTTTGATTAATTCTACAATAAAAAACATGCAAGTAATTCAACACTTATTTTTTAACACCAATGCACATTTTTTTAATAATACATGAAACTGTATAAAATATGATATTGTTTTGCGATTGAATATTCATATTTATTTCCTGTATTGATAAATAGATATTTATCCTTATCAATCCGCATTCTCTCAATGCTCTGAATCATTTACAAGTCTACTATAATAATTATCTCATTATTATGAAACATGATCTAACATACTATCAGAGGTCACCACTGGGCTACTGGGAGTCAATTAACAATATGTAATTGGCACAGGTATAATTAAATATGTAATTGTACGGTATACTTATCACTCTTATCAGTGTGTCATATGTTACGTTAATCTCGACTTGCAAATTTAATTCTAGCTTTTAATTATGACATTTTACTTGGGTATTGTTTGTACGAGTATTATGTGATAATGACTGATGAATTTTCTAAACGCTGCCCTGACTGGATACCTAAGTTTCGTTACTATTTAAGATTTAAGAAGACTCTTACGCCCCAACTCAGAGTCACTAATCCTTAGTACAGAATTTGTATGGTGATTCTTTACTAAGGAACAAGTAAAGTAACCGTTAGTGACTCTGAGTTGGGGCATTAGAGCCATATCTTTTCGGACTTGGCGTATTAGCCACTATATTTTACACTTTTAGCTGTTCAAGTAGCGTTCTTGTGAGGTAGGGCTCTTCCAGTACACCCACCAGTATATTTACTGGCTAATGGGTCGGCTGCTTTTCATGTTTTACACAGACCACATAAAATAATTGAAATGCAGTAGCGTAGCGTGGGGGCGGGGGGGGCGGCTGGGCCCTGGCCGCGGGCGGCACATGAAGAGGGGCGGCAAGTGTGGCGATTTTTAAAGAAGAAAAAAAATATACATAAAAATTAATTTTATTTAAATTTTAATGTAAATTGTGCTATGAAAAAAACAAGAATATTTTAAATAATATGCGGGGGGCAAAGATCACTTCGGTAAATTTTCGGTCGGCCCCGGGCGGCGGAAGCCTACGCTACCGCTACGCCACTGTTGAAATGTATAAAAATATTTTATCTGTTCTAAAGTTCTGTTAATATAAGATCAAACTTGGCTTTGCTTGACGAGCTGGTCTATTTGACCTTTCAAATACCCTAATTTGACTGGGCTAATCCGTTTCCGCCCTCTTTATTTCCTGTTCTAATTAATGCTAGAAGGTCATATTTCGGTGCTTATTGATATTTGATTGATTGACAGATGCATTGATCTATTAGGTATGAAACACGTCAAAACGAAGCAAAAGAGCCCAAATTCGAGAAGGATCATGTGTTTTTGCGAATCTCACCCCTAAATTCTCCGAAGTGTTGAAAGTCAATAACATCAATTGGTCTAAATGACAGCGCGATTATTCATCTATGGCTGCGGAAGGAGGCCAATTGATTAATAGCGGGCCAATGAAGCAAAATGTGCGCTGCGATACACTAATACACTGTTACCGAGTGTTCATTTTAATTTTAATAAATTAAATGGACAGACATATACTTAATATATTTAGGTTTTCCTTGTCTATGGTCAATTCCACCTATTTTATTCTTTTTGTCAGACTGTCTAAATCTACATTGGTACCTATCTAAAGAAATTGGGCCACCCACGTTTATTAAACCTATAGATATTTTTTTTAGTTGCCAATACTTCTGCATAACACGAGAGATGCGCCCAAAGTGTCGTTTAGTTCAACAATAGGTACTTATAATCTTAGAAAACGGGTTCTGAATTTAAAGGGTGTTCGAAAGCGAACGAGAGGGCTTGCAAAGAGGACATAATTATAATTTTGTTTGCATAATCCATGCTCGTATTATATTTACCATTCAGAGTAGGAATTGGTCTTATCGACATTGTATAGTATTTTTAACTATATTTTGTCAAACATTATCCATAATCTAATCGATTAGGTATCTTGAAATGGTAAAGATTAAAGGTTGTTCACACGTGAGTCAGTGCGCAAAAGGACTCGATCGTTTCAGTCTGTGTTTTCAGTTATCGGTGGTAATGGTAATATGGGTAATCGTAATTCGTATCGCGTCGTGTTGTCGTTGCAATCAGTCCGACAAGCATCAATGGCGTGCTGCTATTGTATTACTGCGATGTCAAGGGCAGCCATTGTTGCGAAGTTATTGTACAGCTACGATCGACAAACAACTACATAGCAAGAAAAACCGAGAAACACCGATTTCGGTTGTCTTGTTATCTTGATTGGCAATTTGTTGTTGTTGAGATTGTTTCATAATATTTTAATGACCATGAGGATTTTTGTGACCCTGACCGCCAAACGAGGAGTCCGGGGTTCTATTCCGTAACAGACATTTGTAAAAGATAGATTTAGACGACCCTGTAACCGTGTAGCCTGTAGTAGTAGTTGGTAGCGACCCTGCCTGCAAAGCGAGAGGTCCTAGGTTCGATTCCCGGCCGGGGCAGATATTTATGTGACAGATAAATATTTGTATCGGGTCATGGGTGTTATTGTGATGTGTTATATGTGTAGTCCATGCCACCCGCGACACAGGTAAATACCCTACTGCGGGAGTATGAATGTGTAAGGCTACGTCCGCACAGACAGGCGGCTTGCTTAGCGCCTAGATACTAGTGGTTTGCACTCTGGTTACTTGCTAGGATACACGGTGGCCGCACTGAGAAGTGGTTTGCGTGGTGGGTCGCTAGGTGCCTTGTAAAACGTAGTGATTAAGTACTCTGTGGTGCCTTGGTCATTTTGCTTGTCGGCACGTTGACGTTTACTCTTGACGTTTATTCTTTCAAAATGCCTGGCGCCTAGTGACAAAAAACCAACATGTTTGTTTACTTCGATACACGCTAAGTGACTAGCTAGGCACCAAGCGCGCAGTGCGGCCAGTCGCGAACACTCTTGAGCGTTCGTTTTACTAAGCTACTCGCTAGGTAACTCGCTGACTCTAGTCTCTAGGCGCTAAGCAAGCCGCCTGTCTGTGCGGACGTAGCCTAAGCGTTTATTTATTATCTATTTATATAGGTAATGTGTTTATTTTGTGTATGTCAATGCCGTATGCAACACGGTATCCCAGGAATAGAAACACGGGGTATTCAAAATGCCCTTTAATTTATAATTAAGTATATAGAAATCTTAAAATTATACGTATTACAAATCTTAAAATTATACGAGTTGTTTAGTAATAATTTATTATTTAGGGAAATCGTGTAGATCTAATTGTTTATCGAAGTTCAGGGAAGTGATTTTCTTCATTTTTATTAAATCAGTACCTAGTGCTTGATACTATTGTATTTTACTTCAATCGACATACAAAGCTATCTATCGAGTTCGGAATTTACATTAACGTTAATTAATATTATAAAAATAAATCGATAAAAAATACTGCACAGAAAAACACCTTGCATTTTAGTGTCTTTTTTTAACTATTGACCAATGTTACTTAAACCAATTTTTTAATTTCAGGGTGTGGGGCAAGTGTACAATGAACTCCGCAGTAAGGGTGTCGAGTTCCCCATGACAGACTTGGATGCTATGGCGCCTATTTTCACTCCAGTTAGAGTAAGTTTATACGTACATACCGAAAAAATTAGTTTCAACACCCATAGCCCAATGGATTTGTGTTAATCCCTAGATCGATCGAATTAAGCAAGTTTGGGGCGGGTGTTGAGTTACCGTTATATCCCTGCTATATCCGCGTTGACGATAATGTTAACAAATCGCCACACTTGTTATCGCTTAGTGCTTGTTCATACTGACTCGCGGGCGCGGTCGCGAAATTTCAAACATATGAACTACTATGGAAGTGTTCACATACAAAACGCACGTGCGGTGTAAGTAGCGGGCACGCTAGCGACAACCGCGCGTGGCCCGCTAGCAGCAATATCAAACGCATGAGAATGTATGAGTGTGTTCACACTGAACTAGCGGCGGAACGCGCGATTATGTCAGGTAAGTTCAACCATTTTGAACTTGTCGCTAGAAACGATAGCACATGAATTCATTATGTCCCCAGATTAAAGGGTTGTTCTTTCATCTAAGATCATGTCCTTCAATACAGAAGAATTTATTAGTACTATTCAGGCTAGAACTGATTTGATTTGAACTCAGATTTGGCAGAGTAAACACAGGCATCTTATGAACAGAAACATTCTTAATAAACTATGGAAGGAAATTGCTGAATTGTTTCCTGATATGGAGGGTGAGTACCTAAATGGAACTTTTGGTATGAATTTTCGGTTAAAAAAAGATCGTCGTCCATGTTTTCAACCTCTGACAACATGTCACAATCGCGCAAACGCCTGGCGGCCAGTGTGAACACGAATCCGCCACCGCGCCCGCGACCGCGTCCGCGCCCGCGCCCGCGAGTTCAGTATGAACACTCACTTAACGTAAGTGGCTATCTTCGCCCATGGACATCAGCGACACCATAAGCATCACTGATGCGTTGCCGGCCAAAAAAGCAAAAAGAAAAAGAAAAAAAAAACAAGAAAGAACTTATCCTTCTCTGTGATCTATTTTGTGGTTAAATCAAGAAAAAGAAGCTTCAACAGCAGTTTGGTTTACAGAGCGTCCCAGATGGCGTGGAGCCGGTTGTGGGGTCCCCGCAGCGCGCCGTCGTGGCCCCCGGGTCCCCCAGCCGACCCACACAGGAACAGATCACCGGCACTGTGAGTAATCATGTGGACCACAAGCTGGATTGCGTCTTCATGGCCAGTCCAATACTCTATCAGTCTTATTTATCTTAATATATATAAATTACGTGTCACGTTGTTTGTCCGCGATGGACTCCTAAACTACTGAACCGATTTTAATCAAATTTGCACACCGTGTGCAGTTTGATCCAACTTGAAAGATAGGATATCTTACATCTCAGAATAAAAAACCCTTTTGACAGAACGAAGTCTGTCCCAGCTAGTAAAAATATATAGGAGGCTTATGAGCCTATTATAAGGTTATTGATAAACAGTATTTATAAGTGGCCTATAAAACTTTTATAAATAAGACTGTCTCGTATATGTCCAGTAGGTTACCTAATAACTGTCAAAATTTACATACACAATAGTGTCAGTTGTATTCAAAGAGGTTCTCTTTGAATATCTCTTTGAATCTCTCTGATACTTTATTTTTATTATAAACTAGCTGTTGCCCGCAGCTTCGCATACGGAAATTATGTTTTACCTTATTTGTACCTCTTACAGAAGGAAATTTAAAAAGCGATGAATTTATATTGAAGTGCTTATATTTAGTAATTTATATACAGTAAACCCACGATAAAATCACAAAGGATTCCTCCAGGAGCGGGTTTTGAAAAATAAGCAATATTCACATTAATTTGTATTTTTTTTTCTTTTTTTGCAAAATTTTGAAAAACTGAAAAATATGTATTCCATAAATTTAAGCAAGGAACATATGTTGCAAATTTGAAGCCAATCGGTTGATGTTTTAAAAATATTCCATACAAACTTTCATCCCGTTTTCCGGGGAAACCTTTTAATTTTCCGGGATAAAAAGTATCCTAAAATATGTCCCGGAGTATTAGTAACAATTTTATAAATTTTCACAGACAGACAATAATTCTAAAAAAATATTTTTGTACTCTAACACGTTATTGAAGTGCCCCCTAATCAAAATTTTTAAAAAATATTCAATGTACAGTAAATTTGCCCTTTGAGTTTTATTACAGTATAGATAAATGTTTTGATTATTTGATATAATAGTTACCTCTGTTCTCCTCCTGTTTAATAAAAAAAAGAGTTAATGCTTCACACTCACAGCCCCACACTAGGATTCCCTGTGTCGTGGGTGCCATGGACAACACACAAGACAAGGACATTCACACCCAGGCCGAGAATAGAAATTCAAACTCATCATTCAAATTTCCTCCTCGCTGGGAATCGAACCCACGACCCACGGTGCGGCGATCCGGTATGGCAACCATTGCGCCACACGGGTCGTGAATGAATTAATACAATTTAAATTTTTCTTCAAACCATACTTTAAAGTTAAAGCCATAGTTTTGAGTTGAAGGTCATCGAGTTTCAATGATTGCATCATATACATCTGTATGTCCAGGTGACGGTGTCGGAGAGCCAGGCGAGCAAGCTGCGCGCGGACCTGGCCGTGGTGGAGGGCAACATGGCGGTGATGAACGACATGCTCAACGAGCTTACCGCGCAGCCGCCCGCGCAACATCACGACAGCGACATCGAGCTGCTTAACGTGAGTGGGGACCATCCATACTATCCATATCCATACTTACTAATATTATAAATGTGTGTGTTTGTTTTTTTGTTTGTTTATCCGTCTTTCACGTCGCAACGAAGCTGTTATATGGTATGGTTTTTGTGTGTGGAGATAGTGAGGAGGTTGGAGAATACCGTAGGCTACTTTTTACCACGATAAAACATCCCCATGGGAAGATCGATAATATTCTGTTAGTTGCTAGATATTTAGTTCCGGGTGTTGTTAATAGATGGCGTTATTAAAATTCATTTGCAAGTTCTGAATCACGCTATCAAATGATACATGTTTACATAAGTCATAGGCAACTAAATCTAACTAAGTAAAAGTAAGTAGGATTTGTAAAAAATCGATCTCTACCGCGGGCGAAGCTGCGGGCAAAAGCTAGTAGACCTATATGTATATACTATACTAGACAGGCTGTTCAGTACTAAAAGTTTCTACAACTACGTTGACACCATATGGTGCCAACGCATTTTAGTCTGCTGCGAGCGAGACAAATAGATGTCAGTTTTTAAAAACCCCGACCGTTCAAGAACACATAATAACGCATGTTGTTTATTGTGCACGGTTAAAACGTCTTCATTATTTACGTCTGAACTTTATTTGAGTTTATTTGAATCATAATTAGTAAATAACTATATTTTTACTTGAATTTAAAAAAAAAAATTTAGTGCAAAATATTTGATATCCGCCATCTTGAACCGAATTTGACCGAACGAAGCGCTGTCACCAAGCTGTCAGTGAGTAAGAAAAATGTGACACGGATTTTGTTCGGAACAGCCCGTCTATATATTTAAGTATATGGTTATAATGTGGTACGTGTGGCAGGAGTTGGCGAGCACCCTGGCGGCGATGCAGGAGCGCGTGGCGGCGCTGGTGGCGCGGCTGGCGGGCGCGCCGCTCACCGCCGACCTGCTGCTGGCCAACGACCGGCTGCACAACCTGCTGCTGAGACACAAGCGGTTCCTCAATAACAGGTACACCGACACACACACACACACACACACAACCACGCAAACAATGACACGTACGCATACGTACGCACGCACGCACACACATACTGGGCACAGACCAACAGAAATATGAAATGAAATGAAACGAAATACATGTATTCGAGGATACCAAATGCAACACATAACAAAAGATGCGTTAAAGGAAAGAACAAGAAATAACAAAAATGATAATAATTAGTGATGGGCCGACTATGGGTTTTGCCGATCAGCCGACTAGCCGACTAGTCGGCAAAAAAATTGCCGACTATTCGGCCGACTAGTCGGCAATGCCGATCATCCTTACTTCGATCAAATTTTTACTCTTTACCACCATAATAGGCTAGTTGACAAAATTTGGAAATTAGTTTAAAACTATAGCTTAGCATCTATTTCACCCCAAAAATATATTATTATAAGAAAAATAAGTCTTTTACATTAGTATTTTGAGTTTTCAGAAATGAACTTGAAATTGACCGCGAAAAAGGCCAAGACTGTCATGGCGTCTTGAATGACGTCACACCTCGCGAAACAGCCGTGTTTGTTTATGACAGTCAATTGTGTTTTTTAATAAATAATGAATTCCTCGCATTATAAAAACTTTATAGTGCCCCAATGTAAAAGTACAACGATAAAAACGCCAAACAAATTATTCATATACGTTCCAAACAATAAACAAATACGAAGAAAGTGGTTAAATATGGCAAGGAGGCAAGATGCTCTTACTTTATGAACTGATTCCACAATTTATTTCTGTGAAGATCATTTTGATGTAAGTATTAAACACAACTTGATGTATCTATTTATAAATGTATAGTAAAAGAAATGAATTTTGCAAAATCTACCATAATATACCACACATAACCATATAAAATGTTATGACTTGAATAGGGTTTTATGATGTATTTGAGTTAAAATATTATTAAAACTTTGTATTCGCTAACCTCAAAATCAGTTATATATTTAAATTCCATAGTAGGTAAATGCGACTCTCTGACTGGTAACTGCTAATTAAATGAGACTTTGTTTGTTCTTCACATTAAACTTACACAGAAGTTTTAACATTGCGGAATTCCGATGAACAAAAGTCGGTATTCATTGCAAGAAATTTGCCACGCATAACGGCGTCAATTTTGGGCAAATTACTTATGTTTGCTTTGTTAAATCCTAATTCCATGGCAAATTATACCTGTCTTTCAAGATTAAACTAAAAACGAACTGTATTAATTTAACAAGAATTGCTGAAAACTCCAAATAACCTGTTCACTTCATACGAAAATGACAGCTACAACGTAGTGTTTCGCGAGGTGTGACGTCACGCCTCCATGCGCTTCTCTGATAGGTGTTTAATGTCACATGATTAAACGCCTCAATTTGTCGATTTTATTTTCCAAAAATATTATTAATCTTTTATTATTTTAATAGAAAAGTTGCATTTTTGTTTACTAATTATCATGGTTAATCATTAGAAACTCTAAGCCATCGGATTTATTCTTAGTGGAAACAAGCCTATTCATCCTATTGTACGAGATAACGGTAGAAATGTTTCAAAAGCTATCGATGACTCCTGTTTTAAAGTAGCACCCTGTTTTATACATACACTAGCTGTTGCCCGCAGCTTCGCATACGGAAATTGTTTTACCTTATTTGTACCTCTAGCAGAAGGAAATTTTAAAACGGTGAATTTATATTGAAGTAGGTACTTATATTTAGTAATTTATATACTGAAACCCACGATAAAATTACAAAGGATTCCTCCAGGAACGGGTTTTGAAAAATAAGCAATATTCACATTAATTTGTATTTTTTTTCTATTGTTTTCAAAATTTTGAACAACTGAAAAATATGTGTTCCATAAATTTAAGCAAGGAACATTTGTTGCTTTGAAGCAAATCGGTTGATGTTTTAAAACTATTCCATACAAACTTTCATCACGTTTTAATTTTAATTTTCCGGGATAAAAAGTATCTTAAAATATGACCCGGAGTATTAGTAACATCTTTAGCAATTTTCATCGAAATCCGTTCAAGGGTTTTCATGTGATACCCGGACAGACAAACAGACAGACAGACAATAATTCTGAAAAATATATTTTTGTGCTCTACCACGTTATTGAAGTGCCCTCTAATCAAAATTTAAAAAAAATATATTCAATGTACAGAAAATTTGCCCTTTGAGTTTTATTATAGTATAGATTGGAATTATCGATCAAAGAGGCGTTGAAGCAAAATCAAGGCGCATTGTCAATCACTTCAATATTTTTTTTTATTATCTGATTTATTAAAATAATAAATCTAGTTAACTATGTTGATTTTATAATTTTGGGAGTTTTCTTTAACTTTATTTTTAGTAGCGAAAATAAATGCCGACTATTCGGCCTTTTTTGCCGACTATTCGGCGAATAGTCGGCGACTAGAAAACATGCCGAATAGTCGGTTTTCCCGACTAGTCGGTTGTAGTCGGCCCATCACTAATAATAATATATAACTAATATTAATAAGTTTCTCGTAATACAGATACACTCACGGCTACTATAGTAGTCGCAGTATCTCGTTGACGTAAAAATGCGAGCAGGGCGAAGCTTATTGCGCCTAAGTGCGAGTGAGCGCGCAATATGCTTGCAGGTTGACTGCTGATTGACAAGCACTTGCCAGTTTTAAAATTATATTTGGATCACTATTAGTAAATGAGGATTTTTTTTAAGATTAACGTCATTATGTTAGATGACTACGATTTGATTAATAAAGAAAAGAAATGTTATCCCAACCTTATTTACACTAACACACACACATTCCCACCGGACACTGTAGGGTCTGTATGTTGATTGTTAAGTGGAGAGCAACAGTTTCTTTCCATTGTAACACATAAAAGTGTGTAAAACTACTGACCTAACCATTTTCTTTGTCCGTGTCTGTGAAAAGTAAATTGCGAGTGACGTGAACGTAAAATTAAAGTTAAATTGAAAACTTACTCTTTCCCGTATGTGATGTAACAGACTATATTTGTACAGGAATGCTGTGACCGGTGGCGCCACTCCTTCGGCGATTCTCGGAGCCGCAATGGGGGTTCCCGGCGTCATCGAATCTCGTAAGTTTTCTATGTATTTAGTGTTGTAAAGACTGAAGGACTGATGATAAAAACGGGTCCAAGGGTTAAGCTGAGCGTAGCCTGTCATTCAGTAACAGTTAGCATATTATTATTAAGTATGATGATGATGATTTTGATATACCGAAATAACCAACAATCTACACTTATATCTTACTTAATTAATACTAAAGGTCAATGCATATGTAACGTGTATTTACCCCGTACGGGACGTGGACGGGGCATAAATATACGTGCGTGCCCCGTTCCCGTCCCGTGCGTGCCTCCGTGGCGAATGCGTTATCGTATTCAGACCAAGGATACAGGCCAAGGCTTAGTTTAGACACCATATCTCCCACAGATTACTTTGCATTTATATTTTCCTTTTATCTATGTTTTGAAATGTCACCTGAATGTAATTTGTGGATGAGATGAAATAAAGAGTTTTTGTATTTGTATACATTTTCTATGAAACGATGTTTCCAAAACTTCACGTCCCGTATATTTCCAGCGACGAAGCACAACGACGACGCCCTCATCGACCTCAGTGACGATGTGCCCGACGTTGCTAAACTCAGTAAGCCACCACTTTATTACTAAGGGGCCGTTCAAGTATTACGTAAGCACTATGGGGGGGGGGGGGTTTCTTTGTTTTGCTTATATTTGATGACATGGGGGGTAGGGGAGTCTAGATGATGATTACGTCATCGGTAGTTATTATAACATTATAATTATAATATTAAAAAAATACATTTATAATTGAAAAATGTTTACGTTACCATGGGGGGAGGGGATAAGAGCTTTGCTTACTTTTGCTGACAAGGGGGGGTAAATAATTGTAATAAATCTGCTTACGTAGGTAATATTTGAACGGCCCCTAATTGATGGCGCTTTGTAATACATGAAGTAACAATTATTGCTTTCTACTTACATGCCGAGTGCAGCTTTGTCTCCCAAATACATTATTTAAATGATAAAATGCTTAATTATATCATTGAACATTCCAGCCGTGAAGGAGAGCCAGGCGGATAAATCTCCGGGCAGCTCCAAGGACGAGTTCGATATGTTCGCGCAGTCGCGCAACGTTACGTATGAAAACACCAAGACTGGGTATGTCAATAACAATACTTTAACATCCTATTTGTATGTATGTGACTACTGACCGACTGATTGTCGTAGTGATTATGTTTGTGACACAAGCATAGTCTCTGATAAGTTAATCTATATACTAATATTATAAAGAGGAAAGATTTGATTGTTTGTTTGCATTGAATTTGACGACCCTGTAACCTAGTTGGTAGCGACCCTGCCTGCGAAGCGAAGGGTCCCGGGTTCGATTCCAGGCCGGGGCAGATATTTATTTGACAGATAAATATTTGTACTCGGGTCATGGGTGTTATTGTGATGTGCTCTATGTGTCGTCCATGCCACCCGCGACACAGGTTATAAACTACTGCGGGGTATGAGTGTGTTAGCGTTTATTATTATTATTATTTATTGAATAGGCTCTGAAAGTACTGAACCGATTTGAAAAATTCTTTCACTGTTGGGAAGCTACACTATCCCCGGGTGACTTATGCTATATTATATTTTCAAAAACAATAGGGATCTCTAATAAAACGCCAATAATGTAACCCAAGGTGTAAAGAAATAAGAAAACCGAAGCAAAGCGAGGGAGGTTACTCGTTAATTATAAATCACGCATCAAATCGGTCCATTCGTTTAGGAGCTCCCATAGACAGGCACATGTCAAACTTATAACACCCCTCCCCTCTTTGTTAAGTGTATTATTAGTGAAGTGTTTGTATTTATTATCGCGGTGTAGTGGCAGCAGCTACGCCGACGGCGCGGAGCAACAGGCGGCGGGCAGCCTGGGCGCCGCGGCCCAGCGCGCGCCCGTACCCTTGGTGAGTGACAGTGACACACCCACATACCAGATACCACATTACACACGACATCTTGTAGTATAGAGTATAGAACAAACTTGTATCTACTTCTCTGTGACATGAATGTTAAAAGATTAGTCTTAAGTAAACTTTTTTTTAAATTTTGGTTGCATTAGAATTAGAACGGAGAGATTTAACTTTTTTATTATTCGTTATTCGATTATGAATCTGTCTGTATTTTACTGCTTGTTTTGACTTGTTCTTGAAGTCGGTAATTTTATTGGTGAAATTTCAATTAGGTATTTCAGTTCAAATCGTTGGTTTCACTTATAGAAGAATTTTAAAAAATTGTCTTTATCTTTTTATTCTTTTATACTAAGTGTCCATATTTAGTTTAAATTTGGTTTTTCATATGAAATGAACAACTAATGATGAGTTATTTAGGGTCATTTATCCCAACTCCCTTGTAAAATATATTTTATACAATATTATTTACTTTTCCTTTCTTCCTTTTTTATTTATATTATTATAATTTACTTCCAACAGCCTACGGGGATGGATCAGAGGGAGATTGATGAGATATCCGCTTGGTTAGCTCAAGAGAAGGTGTGTTTGTTGTTTTTGTTTATTATGTTTGTTTATTTGTTTGCCTCTTGCACGCACGCGATATGAACACCGCTGTCACTGGTATATTATATGTTATACTTATATTTATTTGTTACATTGATGTTACACATGTTGAACACTTGATTCACCCTTTAAGTTTTTTTGTGTACAGTTTTCAGCCACGGTAATTTTTTTGTACTATAAATATTTACTACTAAAACATTACTAAAAACAGTGTGTGCTTGGGGTTTAGCAGCTCACAAGCTCGGCTCTAGACTCACGTAAACTTTCAATAAACAAAACGCGACACAATTTTGTCATTACTTTTTATTTAGATATAAATGAGTAAAAAAAATATTTAACAGTAAACATACATTTTTTGATATTAAATGATATTATACTTAAAATCTTTTAATTTTATGCTTGCGTAATTTTTATATTATTAAAACCAATAAAAAGACAATACAAGATTGTTAACTAAGTATGTGTAAAAGTCACTACACAAACTGTGGTTGCATTGGTCTTATTGGACCAATGAAAGCGCCACATTTTATTAGTCGACTAACTACTAACTATGCGCTACGGCCACCACAGGCGTCCAACGAAGCGAACGGCCAAGACAGCGTGACGAGCAGCGACTTCGACAAGTTCCTGGCGGAGCGCGCGGCCGCGGCCGAAGCCCTGCCCGCCGCCCCCGCCGGGGACAGCGCGGCCCAGCCCGCCACCACGCCGCGACACAGACAGATCAACAAGGACGGTCAGGACGCCATGTTCGCGCTGTGAACACGTGACACATGCCACGTGGTGAGGGGGGGGGGGGGGGATCGATGAACAATAGATCTAACCGCCTTTACAAGTAAGTTGCTTCCGTAAAATTTACATAAATACATTAACTTAAAAATTTACGTAACTTTCAGAGTATACCTACACAAGTATTAAAAATTACGATAAAGAATCTATCGCCCCAAATTTTTTAATACTCACCGGACTTTTCAAGCAAATCTAATAAACTTCGATCGGTATTCGATATGTCAAAAAAAAATGTGTGTACGACAAATAAAGTTTCTAACATGACTATCAAACCTTAATGAAATAGCAGCGTAAGATCATTAAGACACTAATGTGAAGAAATACACTGTTTAATAGGATAAAAATAAGAAAATCACCATGATTCGACTTTAAATTCGATGTTAGTATAATTAATTAAAATTAAATTAAAAAGCTCCTTATTTATTATGCATAAGTCATAAAAAGGTACAAACTCTATGAAAAGAAATTGGTGTTTTTTGTACGAATATATCGGTAAATTAGACAGAGAGGGGTGTATTGTGTGAGTGATGTAGATACATCATATAGATTCTATTGTTCATTGGTGCGACTACAAACTCCCGCGTCTCGATACCGTATGTTTATTATGTTGTCTTATTGTTAGAAAATGGTCTCGAATACACGGCTAGCTCATGTAATATTAATAACATATCAGGTTACCAAATACTTATAAACAAACTTACAAATACCAGGCTTTTCTTGATGATAAAGGCTTTTTTCCCACAGATCAGACCTACATTATCAAGTTTAAACTATCTTAATATATATAAATTACGTGTCACGTTGTTTGTCCGCGATGGACTCCTAAACTACTGAACCGATTTTAATCAAATTTGCACACCGTGTGCAGTTTGATCCAACTTGAAAGATAGGATAGCTTACATCTCAAAATAAAAAACTTTTGACAGAACGAAGTCTGTCCGGGCAGCTAGTTATAATATATATATTGTCATCGGAGATAGTTTCATACATTAAAGTTTTCTTAGAAACGGGTCAGTAGAAGTTGAGAAATCTTTTACAAGATTCGTGACAAATGTTTAGCAGGGTCATAGTTAATGACAGCAGTGGTTTACACATTGTTAGTAAAAGCTTTTGTTACTATCAGAGTCTGTGTATTCGAGATTATTTTCCAATATTTCAGGTAGTATGTACAAAGAATGGGTGTGATCATAGCAAAATATATAATTACAAATACTCAATTTCCGTTGAAAATCGAAATTGAAAACGAAAATACCAGAATGAATATGACGTCTTATTTTCGAAGTCTACATTTCACCAGCTTTAAATTTTGATAATTCAAATAATGTTATTCGAGAAAAATATTATTAATTCATATGTTATATTATAAATTATATGCTACAATAATCGTGATAAGTATGTGTTTTTATTGTAAAATGTTATTACGGTGTTTCGTTTGCTCATAGTTTGCTATGGTCACAACGACGTATGTGCTGTTATAAATATTTAATGTTGTTTTGGCATCGAATTATTGTAAGCAGCGGAAGTTACGCAGTGCTAGGGATTATAGCTGGTGCCTGCTTTTTGTAGATAACATCGAAATGTTTTCCTGACCGATTGTTTGCTGTGAATATTGTATCTGGCTCTCTGATATTGGCAATGGACGATTTAATTCAAAAATATCGAAGATTATACTACAGCATGAGAACATAATAAGGGAATTTTGACGAAACTTTTATTACCATTGCTTTATATATTGCTAGATATATGAGATGCCCATAATAACGCTGATCTTCTAGATTAATCAGAATATGCCCTGATATTCCCAATACCTAAAAGTTTTATCTACGATAAAGAAAAACTTTTTTTTTTGGTAAAGTTATCGCACTCAGTTTTTTCCCGGTGCTACAGTTATTGACCCAGGTACAATGTTCATAGTCTAATCAATTCTCGTTGTCTTATTTATAAGATTAAGTATTTTATCGTATTTATTATATCATGGACTTGTGTTACTTTACGAATTATTATTGCCAATTTTAATGTATGCCTTCGTTGAGATTATTTATACTAAATTAATTAATTTATTGAAATGAATTCAATTTGAATCATTCAATACAAAAATGTTTGATAAAATACAAACAATGGATTGATTCGTGAATGTATTGTTTTCAACAATTTAGCTTGATTAACTAGGCTTATGGAATAAAGATTTTTAAAAGCCCTGAAAGTGGTTTCATGGAGATGAAAAACTTATCAATTACGTATAATGTGTTGCGGTTTTGCCACAGGATTATAGACCTTAAGATTAATGCAATAAAGTAACAGCTTCTATAGAGCTTCAGAACACAGCACTGTCTTGTATTGTCGTTTATACACAAGCGGTGTGGCGTGAGGTCCGTTTATACACATGTTGAACTTGCGATGTATTTCTCAACAATTAGGTACATATTATAAAAGGTGCATATAACGTGAGAGTCGTATTCTGCATTTCATGTTGAGATATTGTTTCTAAGGATCGTGACATTTCATTGTTTAATATAGTCTGTCAATGTGTGTGTATGTAATCTATTCAGGTGGGTCCTATACTGAGCAGTATTGTAGATTGGCACGAACGTTACACAAAGATATCGTATTATGTTGTATCTCAATATACTTTCATGTCGATTTTTAGAAAGTTTGATTAAATGCACGCCTCCTAAAAAGTAGTCAAATGGCTTAAATCCTTATTTTTAATAAGTTATCAGATAACATCTAGTGTCCTTTCTAAAAAATATATCCCTATTATTCGATATGGAGTATATTTATTTGCAAAGTGAAAAAAAATAAAAGTTTCTTATCAAACTTTACACTGAATTGGATTATCTACTGTGCATGCCGCTTTACAATGCAGTGTTCAGTAATTAGAACGCACCTTTAGATATATTTACATTAGGATAAGAACCATAATTATATTATAAATCGTGTAGACTTGAAGAGACCACGGGAGCATTTATAACAAAATTATTTGGTGTTTACAGCCTCATTGTATAATTCTGAATTAGAATTTTAGTATTGAAGGGAGTGAGAATATAGCGTTGAATGTGATAAATATTTGTTTTATATCATGATATTATGATACTTTTTATGCCGTGTTTTTTCACAACACAATGTTTTTAAGTTCCATCGTGGAAAATGTGCTTCGGCACTGATACACTTTATATTTTGTAAGATTGTTGCTTGCATTTTTTACATAATCTTTTCAAAAGATCAAAATATTCACACTTAATTGTGTCTCAACCCTCGATGTAAAAATTCTAAGTCCCGCCTCTCCTGTGCCTACAGGCTAACCCTATAACTTGTAGCAACTAACCAATGTAGTATCATTACACCGTTACCTATTAATGTTAACCCGCGAGTACCAAAGTATATCTGTCCTATACTAACGAGAGAATATCGATTTTCTATTTCAACGAACGAGTCCAGTAAAACTATCGCAAGCCTTGTAAACTACATAAGTATAAAAGCTTTTTAAACTGTAGTGCGTGATATAATTTATTATGTTTGTATGTATAACTCCATGTCTATTAAAATTTAAAACATTATTTTAGTCAGTGACTTTAAGAAACATTACATGTAAGGGACTTCGCTCCCATAAAAAGATATCTTTACTTATTTTTATATGTATAACTTCATTTGTTTATAATACCTTCATTTGTTTATAATTAAGAAGGCTGTAAGTGAACGGTATTGTATGTGCTTATTAGTATCGTAATTCATTGCAATTGCACTGGTTAGAACATATTATTTCAAAAACATTTCCGTATAAAATTTCAAATTATTTCCCCGAAGCACAAAAATAAGCATAAAATAAGGCATACATTACCATATTGTTTTAAATCCTTTAAATATTGTTGGAGTGACAAGACTCGTTCGTCTACAAGTTACTTGTCGAACTAAATCATTCCACTTACTGTCTCTATAAATGGTATTTTGGTGTTAATGTGATAATTATAAAAAGAACAAGCTTAATGTTAATTATTTAAAAGAGTTATTTTATGTTTTAATCGTTGTATTTAAGATAATAAATTATGATATCGTGTAACCAGTGTTCTCAATTTTCCATACCTATTAACGTCTTGTCTAAAACCAATGTAGTCATTTATTTGATCGCTTTTCGCAAATGATTGGGATAACAACGTAATCGTCATCCCAAAAATCCATGAATAAAGTGGACATGAAGTGCAAAAAAATTTATCAAAGAATTTTATCATGGACTAGCTGTTGCCCGCAGCTTCGCACGCGGAAATTATGCTTATCATATTATTTATTATCCCTTACAAAAGAAAATTTAAAAACAGGTTCATTTATATTGAAGTACTTATATTTAGGAATTTACATACTGAAACTTACGATACAATCACAGATTATTCCTCCGGGAGAGGGTTTGGAATAGTAAACAACATTAACTTTTTTTCTTTTCCCTCTCCCTCTCCATCTCTCTCTCTCCCCTTGCCCTCTTCCTCTCCCACTCCCTGTCCCTTTTCCTCTCCCGCTCCCTGTCTCACTCCCCTCGCTCTCCCTCTTCCTGTCCCACTCCCTGTCCCTTTCCCGCTCGAGGTCCTTCTCCCACCACATATCCCTCTCCCTCTCCCTTTCCCGCTCGAGGTCTTTCTCCCACTTCATATCCCTCTCCCTCTTCCTCTATCGCTCCCAGTCCCTCTCACGCCCACACCCGCGAGCTCTCCCGATTTCTGTCCCGCTCCCACTCCCTCTTCCGCTCCCTGTCCCTCTCTATCTCCCTCTTCCGCTCCTTCTCCCACTCCTGCTCCCTGTCCATTCTTAACATAAAAAATGACGAAGTTGCTTACTAAGTTAATTCCCCTAAATTAACTCTTTAAGGGATGATTTTCCGAAAAAAATAAAATCTAAGTTAACTTTTGTTTATTACTATAAACTTACATAAAAAAATTCATATATTTTATAACTCTAAAACTGGCGAAGTTGATTTGTATGTAGTTGACTACCAACCCCCATTTTTAGGGGATGAATTTCGAGAATTCAGTGATACAGTTATTTTTGTGTCTAACTATAAGCTTATATACAAATTTTCGCCCTTCGTACTTCAAAACTGACGAAGTGTCCATACTAACTTTCGCACTCTTATTTAACCCTTTAGGGGATGACTTTCCAAAAAAAACTTAATATGTACTTCCAAATTTTGTTTCTAATATGGAGCTAATATCATCATAATATTTTCATGTTTTTAACTTTAAAAATGACGAAGTTGCGTACTAAATGAAATCCTCTAAATTAACCCTTTAAGGGATGATTTTCCAAAAAACCGTGTTAAAATTAACTTTTGTTCACAACTATAAACTTACATAAAAATTTTCATATTTATAAGTCTAAAACTGACGATGTTGATTTATACGTAAATGGCTTCTTACCCCTATTTTTAGGGGATGAATTTCGAGAAAACAGTGATACAGTTATTTTTTGTGTCTAACTATAAGCTTATATACAAAATTTCACTGTTCTTACTTTAAAAATGACGAAGTTGCATACTAAATTAAATTCACTAAATTAACCCTTTAAGGGATGATTTTCCGAAAAAAATTGTTAAAGTTAACTTTAGTTTATTACTATAAACTTACATAAAAAATTTCATATTTATAACTCTAAAATTGGCGAAGTTGATTTGTATGTAGTTGACTACCAACCCCTATTTTTAGGGGATGAATTTCGAGAAAACAATGATACAGTTATTTTTTGTGTCTAACTATAAGCTTATATACAAATTTTCGCCCTTCGTACTTCTAAACTGACGAAGTGTCCATACTAACTTTCGCACTCTTAATTAACCCTTTAGGGGATGATTTTCCAAAAAAACATAATACTTGCAAATTTTGTTTCTAGTCTGGAGCTAATATGTAAATTTTCATGTTTTTAACTTCAAAAATGACGAAGTTGCCTAGTAAGTTCAATTCAGTAAATTAACCCTTTAAGGGATGATTTTCCAAAAAAATATATTAAAGTTAACTTTTATTTATTACTATAAACCTACATAAAAATTTTCAAATTTATAACTCTAAAACTGACGAAGTTGGTTTGTATGAAAATGACCTCTATCCCGTATTTTTACCCCTTAGGGGATGAATTTCCAAAAATCCGTTCTTAGCTGACGTCTCCTTGGCATAAGCTATCTCCCTGCCAAATTTCATCACAATCGGTTCGGTAGTTTCTGAGATTTTTTGTTTAATCAGTGTATCTCTTTTCAATTTTATATATATAGATTAAAGCATAAAAGTAGAATTAGGGCCCTCGCCCACGGCGACTTTTAGTAGCGATGCTGTCGCGCGTTTCATGAATTGCAACGCGCTAGAGAAGCGATGCCAACGCGCTACAGAAGCGATGCCAACGCGCTACAGAAGCGATGCCAACGCGCTACAACATCGCGACTGTATCGATGCAACGCGCGACCGTGTCGGACGACATCGGTATCTTGCAACTGTAGCGATCGCAGTTACCATGGTGCCGTTACTGAATCGCGTTTGCATCGCGACAGAAGCGCGTTTGTATCGCGACTGAATCTGGGCCCGTGGGCGAGGGCACACAGCTAGCGACCGCTTCGCCACTGTATCGATGCGGACGCGCGACAGCATCGCTACAAAAAGTCGTCGTCGGCGAGGGCCCTTAGATCTATAAATTGATTTTTTGATTGTTACATGAAAAACACCAAAAGGTAATAAGGTAATTTTCAAAACAACACAATAACTTTTCTTATATGTATTTTATTTATTTATCAATTTCTGTATCTATAACAGATACATACAGGAGTTTTGGCGATTCCACTATATTTATTTACAGTATAGACAGATATAAAAGATGGCAAACAAAATTAATGAATTATTTTTCGAGAGAAATTAAGTATTCGGTGCTAGAAAAATCACCAGTTAATCGTCAATCTAACGGTCTAACCAAACGATAAAAACGATGTATAAAAATACCGTCATAATCATAAAATAACTTCTTGTGATGAATAAGGTATAAAAATAGTTATAAAACTTAAAAATTAGTTCAATTTTTCACTCTAAGCTCCCGCTTGTTCGACAAAATCATAATTGTACTGAAGAAGGAATGTAAACGAGAACCATCATGATACAGAAATTATAAATACACTAAATTTTTACGTACCTACATGCTGCTGTTCGTATTATGAAATAAATTATGCTTTTAATATAAGTTAAATTCTTCTGTTAGAGATCCAATCACGTCAAACAAGAGTATTTATTAACCATAATATCAATAATAAAGCCGGTTTAGACTATTTATTACTAGCAGCCGAGACTCGAAATAATTTAGTACGAACATTAGATGATTTATAAGAAGTTTCCACTTAACAGAATAGAACAGTAGAAACAATAAGATTCAAATACAACCTTAAACAGATAACATTAACAGTACAGTCTAGCTGACGAAATGCAGAGTGGTGTTAAGTGTACAAAGATAAGACTATATACTATGCTATGGAAGTCTCTTGCGAGCGAACTGGTCGCCTCCTGCTTATAACTCGTCCCTCGCCTTTCCTAGTTCTTCCTCCTCGTCGAACTCGCTCTGTGGAAATGGACAATATTTTAGATTGATTGATTCTGTTAAAGCTTGGACTAACAAACGTCCATGGGTGAAATTAATTACAGAGTACTGTAGCTCGAGCACGAATATTTGCGAGAAAGTATTCGTATGGTTAACGTAAGCAATTTGTCAAATTTGTATGGCATTTTAGTACCATTTACGCACGATAGGGGCGCTTTTGAAAAAATGCCATACAAATTGCTTACGTTAATCATACGAATACTTTCTCGCAAATATTCGTGCTCGAGCTACTGTTTGCTGCTGCCAATGGTGAAATCCTCCACTAACAAAAACTATTCCATTGCCTATTACCATCGGTAAGTGACCAGAAGATGTCATAAACATGACATGACTAGGTACGAGTGTCCAACGAGAACAACTAGGGATGATTGCCTAACGTGTCCTCCAATGGCTAAGCATAATACATGAGCACTACGAAAGTTTAACTTTTTGCCATAGTGGTCGCCTAACTATGAAATAAGTAGCTAAGCTCTGTTGACCATTTACGATTGATTAGCCTTCACACTAAGCGCTACATGATAACATCAATATCAGTCTCCCTCTGTGTGTACACTCGAGGCACTCTCTGTTTCCCTCTCTCCCTCTCTATATTTCTTTCTTCCACTCTCTATTTATCTCTTTCTCTCTAATTCTTTATCTCTCTGTTTCTCTCTCTCTGTCTGTGTCTGTCTCTCTCTCTCTCTCTCTCTCACTGTGTGTGTGTGATCGTGATACTGACCACGGAAGGCACGGGCTCGGCGCCCTCGCCGTCGCTCTCCACGAACTTGGTGAGCGCCGCCAGGGTGCGCTCGCCGTTGTACTCATGGACCTGCAATGACAACACGTTACTAACTTGTTGCTAGCTTGTGACAAACAGTTTGTAACAATAATAGCAAAATACGCTCTGCACATCTCAAAACTCGTAGTCCATCACAGTCTATCATAGTCAGTCATATACTGTTCTTACTCTTTCATACAAAAAGCACTGAAAAAATTATGATGATATTTGACAGAACATGATCTGGAATAACATACATAATTTATGAAATTTGAAATTAAAAGTTAATGTTTGATTACAATCCCACGGATGGTATATGGTGATATGTGGTGATGTAATCACTCTTGACTTAAAGACTGCACATTATAATCAAATTAATACTATGTATACAATTAATATTAATGCTTGCAGATACTGCAACTATAATAATCGGGACGCGAAACAGGAAGAAATTCGCACATTGACCTGTCTCTGTCGCTCCTGCGCAAATAGAACGGCGGCCAGTGCACTGTGCGAGCGAGACGCATTATATTTAAGCGGGAGTGACAGAAACAGGTAATAACAGGTCAATGTACGAAATTCTTCCTGCTTGACGTCGGGACTTTAGTAAGACATGCGCCATACCTGGTTGTCCTTGGTATAGAGCTTGATGGTGGGGAAGGAGGTGATCTTGGTGTGCTCCAGCTCGTTGACGGTGGCGTCCATCTTGGCGATCACCACGTCGGAGTCCTTCTCGAAGTGCTCGCCCAGCTTGTCGTAGATGGGAGCCAGTTGCTTGCAGTGGCCGCACCTGGTAACAATATATATTATTAAATAACAATGATAATAAACAAAAACTGCCACAAAACTAGGATTTAATGATGAATAAAATTTGTCTTCAGTAATCAAGGCCTGAATCCTGTGACCTACTTGGCGACCTTGCCCGTGAAGCGATGAGTTCCGGGTTCGATTCCAGGCCAAACCAGATATTTATGTGACGGATAAATATTTGTTCTCCGGTCATAGGTGTTAATGATGTCTTATTTGTAGTGTCCATGCCGACACGATCCATAGAGCAAACATAGACCATTATAGTATAAATAATAATACACATATTTAATGGGTTGCGTTCAAGTTAACACAGCAATCACTGACGGGGCCTCAGGAAGGTCAAATGTTCGAGATAAGTTTCGTCGCCGGGAAAACATAATTTGAGAATTGAGCAGCTTTAATCAGATAAAAATCGAAGTAATGTACTTTTGAGAATTTATTTTTCTATCAACTACTATTGCATTCCTTATATTACTCGCACCATTAAAGAAACAAATCTAAGATATCATTCCCTCTCATTTGCATGTTATTCCTGTCACATACTTTGGTACAGTAGGCAAAAAATATAATCAGCTTACACGCTGTCTCGATGCACTCCCTTCTTTCTAATTCATTGTTAAGTTGTTGTATCTCTCCCAAAGGATTTCAACCAGTATTCAATATAATATTCTATTTTAATTACGTACTCAACCTAATTAGGCGTTAGGTTTTATACGCGGAACCCGCGGTTCGCGATTCCGATTAGCACTTGGTCGGGTTTATAAAAATCTTGCTAATATTTATTTTGAAATAACAAAATATAAAAAAATATATAGAAAAGGTGTCGCGCAAAATTTACTATTAATCCCCATATGAATAAATGAATTCAAAATTAAATGGTCTGCTGCGCCCACGATGAATAAAAACATAATCAATATGCCATTCACAAAGACAAAACCATTAATAATCGATTCCATAAATAAAGTTATTATCAAGTTTGTTCAAGTGGTCGAAATGGCTATGTCATATCCGACCGATATACCCATTAATATGCGACACGTCAGTACTGATATTATGATGTCACTCGCGCCACGTGGCGTCTAGCGACTACAACGGAGTTTACTTAGTGATGAAACACAAGACAACATTTACATAATTTATTGGACGGTTTCAGGGCTACGGCACTAAAGCGCATATTATTTACAGACCACTGAATACGTCCTAACAAATACCTTTCATGATACACTTGGCTAAACAAAGCTGAACATTATTGCGACATCTCTATCATAATAGTGTATCGTGTCTAAATAACATGAGATGTAGCAAAGAAGCATAATAGTTTAGTAATGTTATTTATCTATTGGATCACCAACATACAAAACTTTGTTAAACATTCATAATATAAGTTTTATATAATAAAAATTAATAATGATAAAATAAAACTGATAAATTCGACATTCACCTTTGGTATAAAATAGGCCACGGTAGGTACGATTAGAACACTCAACTGCTCTATTACTTACTAATAATAAAATTGAAGAAAACTACGGGTACCCACTGGATTCAGAAGGCTCAGTACTGGTCAGAATGACACAAAGGAAAGGACTATGTCCAGCAGTGGACTTGTAAAGGCTGCTGGATGGAATAAAAACAAGTTCAACTCACCAAGGCGCGTAGAATTCAACGAGCACCTTCTTCTCCTTGTCGAAGACGACCTCATCGAAGTTGGTGGCGACGAGCACCTTGACGGGCTTGGCGGCCCAGTCCTCGGGCAGGGTCTCGCTCAGCAGGTGCTGCTTCAGGGTGCCAGCGAAGAATGACTGCACGAATTCCTGAACCACAAAATAGGTTATTTTATTTATTTATTTTACACACATTTTCATACATTTTTTTCATACAAAAGTCGGACCTTGCAAACCACGCAGGGTTTATATATGCCCGACGAGTCGTTCATGATACATTTTACGTAACTTATGGTGTGCGTTGATTAAACGCTCACAAAGTTATAACTTTGGTATACCCCTGCATGCTATAAATTATGTTCGTATAATTTCCTATGTTCGCATGGCATGGACAACATAAATCAGACTTTAAAACACACACGACCCTAGTACAGACGTTTTTTTAATTATCATATTATTATTTTTTGTGTTGCGGCCTTAGCTTCGCTATTGTTTCAGAAATTATCTGTGTTCGCAATGAAAATGATTTTTCTGTATTCACGTAATTAACGAAGCGCAAAGTCAAATATTTTCTTCTAAAGAGAAATAGTATTGCCCTTGAAAGTTAGAAATGCCAGCTGTGCAAACTGCACACTTGTGTATCACAAGACCGGATTGTCCACTGTAGGTCGTGAAACGATGATCGACGGTGTAGGGTTACCAACCATATACATGATACTTATTTTATTAGATTATATACATAGCTGAATAGAAAATTGTACATACTATTTGGCTTCAATTTGTAATTATTAAGGCTTCTTTACAGGCATATATTTATAACAGTACTAGTTTCAAACTTGCATAGTTTATTTTCTCAAATTAACTATTCTTGTTGTTGAAGGTCAATCAAGTAATTATTTAGTCGCGTCTGCAATTCTAATTTTATCTTTACTTGTACTGAACATTGCAAGACAAGCTAGATCAAGTACAACCACAATTACAATTCCATACGCATTTACATAACCAACACACATAATAATTTGTAAATCAATAGCTCTCTTCACTTGTGTTTCATTTCATTTCAAAGTAAACGATCAATTAAACTTTCAGATGGCGATTCATTCATATAATTACCGGCCGTTACAGATTTATTCACAGTTCACACCAATCACACCCTTGGACAACAACGTACTATTAATCGATTTTTACGACATTTTTAATTGCCACTGGTGATATGCCCATTAAAATTAATAACGGCACTTTTAATCAACACGATACTCAGGAAATGTGTGACCGAATATAAATCATATCAGTGCACTATCGTTGGCTACTTTAACTATTGCTAACGCTGAAACCAATTTAGTTTTATATGCATGTATACATACAGATTTCATGGCCTCCTTCAGTTCCAAATCAAATCAATTTGATAATTTGTTTTGCACATGGATCTAACTTACGTAAATAAAGTTGAGAACGACCATAATGACAACACTTGCTCCATTTGAAATGTAGATAATCCTACTTAAATTACAAGCTTAAAACTGCTTCATTACATTGATTTTGGAATATAATTTTATTTCTGAAATATAATATGTACAATGACAGTAAATTGAGATAATGTGTAAGTGGAAATATTTAGGAAATATTTCTCTCTACCTACGTTTTATAAAATATATCGCAAAAAATCTTACCTCAACCACGTTGGCACTGAGCTCGTTGCTGGCTGGCTTGTACTTGGCCATGTCTTGCTCCAGGGCGATCAGACGCACAGATGGTACTTCGTCCTTCTTCATGCCGAAGAACTCCAATATCCTGTTGAGATAGACAGAGTATTGAAATAAAGCCATGATTAGAGATATAGGTACGTAATTAGGTACAGATTTTATTCTACTACTGTGTCAGCGTGATTATCACATACATATGATTATGCCAAACTACAGCTTCTGGTACAAGGGTTTATGAGCTTAGCTTCGAACAGATGGATGGACTGACATGACGAAACTATGTTCCATTTTGACTACAAATTATAGTCAGAACACATTTGTAAATGGGAACTGGTCGCTATAAAATTAATTTAGAGCAAGCGCACACTTAACTTTACTACTTAGACTTTATTGTACACCAAAAATAGGACTACAATACTACGACAACTACAATTTAAAAGTAGGAAAATATATAAAGTACAAAAGGCCTTATCTCACGCAGCTCTTCCAGACAGCCTTAAGACGGAGTAATGTAATGTTCCCTCACCTCTGGTGGTCATCCTCGTCGGTATCAATGGCAACAGACATAATTCTGTCGCGGTAGGTCTTGGCGACGGGGCGGAGTTCCTCAAGGTACTTCTCGAAGTCGCCATTTTTCTACAAACCAAGACACTCATATTACTATTTGGCTGTAAGTTAATGTACATTCTGAGTATTATCATGGATTATGGATTTAAATTACGTCACGCGGTTAGCTATCTAAGTTGAGGTTTAAGGTATTAAACAAATATATTAAAGAATTTAAATTAATGTAGAAAGACCTATATTGACTTAGATAAGTTAATGTTGTTTGTCACAAAATTAATGTTATAGTCATTCGATTAATTCGATGTTAAACGCCTTTTTTACCTCGAACCCAAATTATGACTTTACTTCAAATCTTGTAAAAACTTATTTATCTTATTTTTCTTTAGGTACCGATTCTTTTAAAACTAATCTATTAATAAAATCTCGAATCCAGCTATGATTTCAGTAAATTGTTCTAAAAGTTAACATCACCAAACAAACTAACGATAGTCAGTTGATGCTAGCGAATAGGTCAAATAGGGTCAACGACCTTACGCATAGCTCCCTAACGGACGCGAGTTACGATGTGACGTGTAAACATTATTTTTAATTTTATCACTATTACTGCTCTTTAGATTATAGTAAAGCTTGACTTTTAATAACAAGAATATCGGCTTTGTAATAAAAAAATATAAGTATATAGGTAAGGTAGGTATCCTGTATTTAAGAATCCATGACCAGAAAAAAAGGTTCAATGTATCGATTTCTTTGAATCATAATAACGGTGAAACTGACCTAAATGAAGCAGCTTACGCGTCAGCTTTTAAGTCATCGGATAAGACAGAAAGTCATCTAGTTACTTTCACAATGCAGTGAGAACGCGCGAATGGGGTGACACATGAATTCATATACCTACACTCAATCAAGTCGTGTATACATACATGCCCGTATAGTGCTGATGTGAAAGATATTGTTTTATATACCACATAATTATGCTGTGATGGAATAGCTTGGTGTCGTTAACACGACCGATTATAATGTAGATGTCCTTGTAAAACGAAGTTAGTATTATTAACTTACATTACAACTACAATACCATTAACCTCAAGTCCATTAATCAATATTTCTATTACTATTGACATAACGGTCTTACCACCTAATCATCATGTTAAACTATTACTGTTGACATAACGGTGTTACCACCAATGGCAATGGCAATGTCAGCTACAGAAACAGACCACTGAACATAGGGTCTATCAGGGATGTAGTAGGTACCTACTGCTCCTATGCGACAATGAGATTACAACTAGTTTTATTTTAACAACTGTTTATGAGACTACAACCTACAACTTTTTACTCAACCCTTCTATTCAACACTACGGTTGCATGCCGTTACAACTTACAGATTAATAATAAATGTTAATTGTGTTACAAAATAATATCTATCACTTATGTATTAGGTTACTACTAGATAATAAAATCACTATGTATCTCATATAAGTCTAAGAAATGTATTTATATTGTATTGAACTTCGCTGACCTATTTTATACGTAATAAAAAATTTAAGTATGTATTAAAAAAAATCTAATTGTGTTTTATTAATCACGCTACAGCAGAATATAAGCATGACGATAACAATGTTACAAACTATAAAAATATCAGATTGTGTGTTTTATACTAGAGAATTAAAGTTCATAATTATGATAATATGGTGGAAGTAAAATCACTGCAACCCATTAATGGCCCATTGCAATGCACAACTCCATGACTTTGAGCATTGGTTGAGGTAGGATTTAGTAACTGTCAGAGCTAGTGATGTTTAATTCTAATGCTTACTGGCTAATTAGTTATTAGTATTAAATATTAATGACTATCTGGCTAGAACCAACTAAAAATAATATACCATGTAAAATATTTAAGAGCTCACATAATATTGCCAATATATCTCTATTCATCTATTATGTATTTAGACTTCTATTAAGTTAGTGCACCTTACTACCTAAGCCTAATAAAAAATTCTTAGATGCACTTGATCACTTTAGAGTGATATAAACCCTTGGATTAGAAGGAAAAATTCATGAAAACTAACCCAAAATAATTCCTAATAATTATATACCTAATAAGGTTCAAAACAACTCACCTTGGACAGGAACAGAAGAAGGTGGTATTTGATCTGACCACCAAAGATCTTGGAGGCAGTCTCGTGGGAGAACTCAACAACGGTGGGCATGCTGTGCACAAACACCCAGGTCTTGAGCAGTTCTTCTTCAAATTCTCCATCATACTTGACACGTGGTTCTTCAAACTGTCAACAAGAAAATTCATATAGATAAAATAAATAAGTAATAGTAACAAAAAATACACCCACGCTTTTTTACAATAAAATACATTTGTTTCTTATTTAAACTAGCCTTAATTTATATTTATTAAGTTTTTTTTTACATTATTCTTAGATCAAATTTTTTATTTTTATTTTTTAGTTGGATTTTCTATAAGTGTGATTTTTAGTTTTCTTAACTATTATTTATTTTCCATTTTTTAGTTGGATTTTCTGTAAAAGCATGTTTTTTTAGTTTTTTTTTTTAATATATTTTTTTAAATGAAACTTAAGTGCTTTGAGTATTTTTCCTTTCATTTTTTTACATATTGAATTGTCATCGGTCTTTGCATACTTATATGCCAAATTTTGATTTAATCCGATGTTTTGAAAGAGGTCAAAATCATGTTCAAAGTGTCCGTTACATAGGCACATACTAACATATAAAGTATGAAGGTAATAAAAGCGTGTTAACAATTCAGGGTCTTTATCGTTTTTGATAACTTAAAAGTACAATGTAATAAAATAAAATAATGTAAACTCGAGTAATGTAAAACATCAATTATTCATTCTGAATGTTTATCATAAGAGATAGTAAAAATATTATCTAATAATAACAATGTATGGTTATCTCTGAATTCAGTCAACTACAAGTGATCTTGCAGCTTGCAGAATTGATTAATAACTATGTACCAATTAAAATAAAGTTTCATATGGCACTTACATTGTCATTTACTTAGAACAACTCTAAAAGGTCATTTCTTTACTTACGTTTTTGAACAGTACAATGCTGTCAGAAGTTACTTCGAGTTCCTCCATAAGTTTCTCGTCATTGACAACAGCAAATACTTGGTCATCGACAGCTCCAGCCAGAGCGTAGAAGGTGGTAGCTTTGTCAGTGCCTTGCTCGGCAAAGAAACCAAATATAACCACTGGGTTAGCAGCGGTAATTTCTTTGAACTCCTGGGAGCTGGTGATCAGGACTGCCGCTGGGCCAGTCTTCTTCTTAAGCCATGCCACAATATCATCGGCTTGGCGACCACCTATTAGTATAGCAAATCTATGTAGATTACAGTAATTTTTAACATAATACCTACTCATATTTGTTAAATAAAAATTATAATTAATTAAAATGCACATACATAATTATAGTGATTCTATCAGTTAATGTAATGAATTCCAACAGACCATAAAAGTTTATAAAACACTGATTTACAGATTCAGTCATGGTTGAGTATTGAGCATTAAGATTTATTACAGCTAGGTGAGATAAGCTAACATGTTTGCAAAACACATTAATCAGACTCTTGTTAATCAAAGAGTTCATACCTGTGTAGTCAATTTGGGCTCCTTTCTTGAAGAACATGAGGGTTGGATATCCTCTGACTTTGTAGTTTTCGGCGAGGTCTTGTTCCTGAGTGGCATCCACTTTAGCTAACTTGATGTTGGAGCCTTCTTCCGCAAGCTTGGTAGCCGCCTTTGCGTATTCTGGCGCGAGGGATTTGCAGTGACCGCACCATGGTGCATCTATGACGTATACAAGTTTGCGGTGAATATGCCGCCCGGTAAAATGTATTTAGCCGGCCGACAATACAATAACACTGAATTATGAAATAAAAGTTAGATGTTTATAGTAAATTATTAAATAAAGATCTAAAATACCTGAAAGTGATTAATTATAACACAAAATACTTACAGAACTCCACCAGGAGGTAGTCTGTCGTGGAAAGAACAGAGTCGAAATTGGCTTTACTTAGAACGTATACGTTGTCTTCTTGTGGGATATCCTCAACATCGTCTCCTAGAGCAGAACCCAAAAGGGCTATTGCTACTGTGAATAATAGGATCCGCATCTTGAATTTGCGATTACCAAAATACAACTACCACTTGATTCTCTAAAGATCCAACCGCACAAAATGCCGAATTTGCCACTTCATTCACAGTCACTCACACCGATTAATTTGACGTGGCAGCGTCGATCGTGTCGTGTGGTTGGTCGTGATTGGTGGTTGGATATATTTTTTTAAAACCGGTATTCGGTTCCTGCCTCCTGGTCATAGACATAATACTACTAGACTAGACTAGGCAAGGTATCTGAGCATATGTGAGGGAAACCGTCACGCTGCGAAGAAAGGTAGGAGGTAAACCTATCCTTGTCTTACTTACGACTTACGCGAGTCTTCTTGGTCTCTTTCTCTTTCTAATAGCGTGACGCAAAGAAGGCCCGCTTGTCTAGTCTAGTAGTATTATGTCTATGCTCCTGGTACAAGTATAATATTAAACATACATACATACAAATACAAACTGATGATTGATTGATGACCAACTTATTCAAGTAAAATAATTATAGCTTTGTTTTAAAATATATAGAATTTATTAGTAATTATTACAATTAAAACAAATTTATTTTTATCTATGTTACATTTACATTTTTTTAAATCTCAGTTTTGCAATGGGCGCGTTCCACTAGACGCTCACAACGCTCACAACGATCAAAATATCATACTAATTTGATCGTTGTGAGCGTTTTGAGCTTCTAGTGGATCGCGGCCAATTTGTCATGGTTAGTGACATTCGTTTACGTCAACAGTCAAAGTCAGATTGACAATGACAACTATGACAAGCAAAGATCAAAATAAACAACAAGATCAGGCAATTTTGTGCGATTATTAATTAAATCAAACAATATGTGTATTAATACTGGTTAAATTTTATTTATGAAATTAATAGAGGTTTCAATAACAATATGCTGTGGATACTACTGTAAAGATGTCATCCGAGGAGGTTAGTAGGTAATAATAAAATTTTACATTTCTGTTTCTCTGAGCTTTGATCACATTAAAGTTCTGTTAATAGTTAATATTATGTGTGTATGACAGACAGTGTGTAAATTACAAATAAACCATTATTCTGAAAACTTTCATAAAAATAATATTAGGTACTTGTTTTACAAAAAAAAAAAAAATTTATATTGAAAATCTAAATAAGTAATGTTAATAAAACTTTATAATAACCACTTTATGCCACGATGACACAAGAGTATGGCCTTCTTTGGCTAGTATGGCCAGATGGCCTTCAGTCCAATCGAGTAAAGAATTTACGAAGTGACTGTTTGTACGGGTACTGGATAAATAATTTATATTTATTCGTACATGTATTCCATTTTTTAAAATATGAATGACTCTGATGATTAGCTTTTTTTTAAATTACGAATTGAAGACCAACATATTTGAAGTTGTTTTATTAGGATGAAATACATGCGCAAGGGGTCTCCTTGAAAAAGTAACGTGACCGAAATCAATAAATAGTTAGGTTAGGTTAGTTAGGTTCCTGTTTTATTTATGGGAAAAAAAGGACCCCGCGAAGAGGGGTTCCGAGACTTTTGTGACCGAGTCCTATTATTATGACGATGTGTGGGTGAAGCTCCCCGCCTTGTAAAAGTCACGTAACAATTATAATTTACGGAGGACTAAAGTTATTTTATTTGTCCATTTACCGGACGACTAGCTTCAGCCTATATTTTCATTCATTCATTGCTTTGGTTTAACCACAGAATACATAACATCCAACTACTGTAGAATAATAATAAATTGTTCGTACAGTACTCGTATTAATAGATTCTGCCAAGAATTTATTTTAGAATTCTATAATTGGACACTATCCAATTTTTATGCTCAAGCACTTCTGAAGATCAGTTATCACATGGTTTTCATGGTAGTTGTAGTTTAGGGAAATCTTTATAAAAAAGATTAGCTGAATATTTTGATTATAAAATTTAAATAGTGTGATAAAAATTGTGATATTGTGTAAAAACATATTAAATTTTTTTATTAGTCAGGAATTCAGCCAATTCAGCAGAGTTAGTTTTGTTTATCTAAAAAAAGCTACAATATTAAATAGTTTTATATGCACACAAGGTATGTTTTGTATTAAAAAACAATAAATGTGAATATCTTAAATCATATAAAAAATTAATTTATTTTTACACCATATAATTAAGTTACTTCATTAGATTAGCTTTCAAATTTAAAAAGTTAAGTATAAACAGACTAAAATATTAAAAGCTTTTACTAAATTCATTAAAGTATTTGAAATATATACAAAAAAGTCTCTAGCTTTGTATATTCATTCAACACATTTATTGATATTGTCCGCAGATGCCAGAGCTCACTGTGACATCTGAAATATATCAAGAATATGATTACAAGACTAAAATAACACCAAGCAAAGATGGAAGTAAGTTTATAGAACTGAATCTGTTCATAGTATATGATTAACACTGTATTTCTTGCCCTGATTGGCTGCCTCTTTTAACTGACCACCCTCAGTCTATATTGGGTTTTAGGACAAATCTGCCACTGATGATTATGTTTTCCACTTCATCTTCTAGATTAAAATGATTATATTTTATGACTTAAATAGCTATGAACAAATCTGGAATAATTTTGTAATATGTTACATACCACTATTCAATAATAGTTGTAATGTATTGGGAAGGGTTTTTATACTATGCAATAAAAATTCAATGGATTGTGTTATGGTTTTAATTTTGTCTCTTACAGTCAATGTGTCAATCGGTCTTAAACAATAATATATTTGAAACTCATTATTAATAGGAGTGAAGACATTTGCTTGAGAAGTGTGTGTAAAACATTATCTTTATATAGTTGTTATATAGTTGAGGTAACTTCTGTGAGTATTTAACTACAGATTCACTACTAAATACATACAATTTATTTTTACAGATGTGATATCTGAATTTCCATTTTTACTATGCAGTAAGGATTCCATGAACAAAATTGACCAAGATGGTGATATGGATGTTGAAAGGCCCGTGAAAGAAGTTATTAGAATAGGTAAGTTACTTATTAATAAAATTATAATCAATATGTATATTATAATCAATATGTAGTATACTACAATAACATTTATTTTTAACTTTTACTAAGTTATATGCCTTGTAGTGAAGTAGCTAAAGTGCTTGTTCATACTGACTCGCGGGCGCGGTCGCGAAATTTCAAACATATGAACTACTATGGAAGTGTTCACATACAAAACGCACGTGCGGTGTAAGTAGCGGGCACGCTAGCGACAACCGCGCGCGGCCCGCTAGCGGCAATATCAAACGCATGAGAATGTATGAGTGTGTTCACACTGAACTAGCGGCGGAACGCGCGATTATGTCAGGTAAGTTCAACCATTTTGAACTTGTCGCTAGAAACGATAGCACATGAATTCATTATGTCCCCAGATTAAAGGGTTGTTCTTTCATCTAAGATCATGTCCTTCAATACAGAAGAATTTATTAGTACTATTCAGGCTAGAACTGATTTGATTTGAACTCAGATTTGGCAGAGTAAACACAGGCATCTTATGAACAGAAACATTCTTAATAAACTATGGAAGGAAATTGCTGAATTGTTTCCTGATATGGAGGGTGAGTACCTAAATGGAACTTTTGGTATGAATTTTCGGTTAAAAAAAGATCGTCGTCCATGTTTTCAACCTCTGACAACATGTCACAATCGCGCAAACGCCTGGCGGCCAGTGTGAACACGAATCCGCTACCGCGCCCGCGACTAAGTTTTATTAACTTAATGCAATTATCATCTTGGACTCCAGAAAATAACATTTACTTTCTGTTTTCAGAGCACAGCTTTAAGACAAAAATAGCCTTAGTAGGTTTGCAAGTATGGAGGGGAGCCTTCTTACTGGGTGACCTGTTGATACATCTGGGCAGGAGAGGAGATTTAGAGGGAAAAAATATAATGGAACTGGGGGCTGGTACGGGTCTGACTAGTTTTGTAGCTGCTATGTACGCTAAGAAAGTTGTGTGTACAGGTAATTACTTATGTAATTATAAACATAATTGGTCAATTTCAAAATTAAGTTTAAATTAATACATTTTTTTCAATGGAAATAGCCAGCAAACGAACTGACGATCCACCTGATGGTAAGTAGCTATCGTCGTTCATGAACATCAGCAACACCAAAGGCATCATTGATGCGTTGTCGGCCAAGAAAGAGAAGAAAAGAAAGAACTGGCTCTCAAGCCTCCAGCCGGAACATGACGAGTCGTTTGGCGGCTGACTCATGCTCAAGGGTGGTAGCTATCCAGGCGAACCCCATGGAGAAATAATAATATAGTATTGATTAATAATTAAAATCAATGTTACCAGTATAATCCCTCCAAGGGGCCCTTCCACCAGCAGGCGGGATTTAGTCGCTTCTTACGACACCCATCTGGCGTGGGATTGGGGTTAGTATTCTAAGCCAGTCCAACATGGCTAAAGCATAAATTTTTAATAAGCATATGAAGTTATGAACCATCTGATCGTAAGTAATCAGCGTCGCCCACGGATATCAATAACTCTTTTTTAAGTGACCATGCTTTGTTATAGTCAGAGGTCCAAATTGTGAATATTTTTGTCTTTTATGAAAAAAAGATAATTGACATTAAAACCTTAGTAGTATAGTATTGGGCATTCTGCCCCACTTGTTCGCTCAGGCGTCTGCCTTCGCGTCGTGGGGCAGAATGCCCAATAAGATTTCTGGTAATGTGGGACAGAAAGCTTCATTAAAATTTCATAATTAGAAATGCAAAATAACTGTTTGTTGTTGTAAAGAACGCGGTTTCAGCTGAGAAAGGAAACAAAACAATATGTAAAAATTATTTATTCATAGTTATAATATTAATGTTAATTACAGGTTACAATCATTTGATATAAATGTAGGATGGTCCTCACACAGTTCATCCACCGAGTGCACCAAAGATTGAAGCTTACGCCATTGCGGTGTATCGTCTTGAGTCTGGAATTTTATCCGTACTAGCGCTTTCTTCCAGAGCTCTTGTGCATCAGTATTGCGCGCATCGTTGGTTTGGTAGACTTTCAAATCGATAAGGTAGTCCCCCGTTGTGTTGATCGCCCGACGTTCGTTGCCGTTTGCAACTCTGTTGACGAAGTACGTGGACAGCACGCGCGATGGAGGATCTTTGGATTTGCCGCCATCACGAGTAAGATTGAAGATGTCCACAGTCTTCCCTTTCTTTCTGTAACAAACATAAATAACCCGTATAAGTATAAAATTACTTACTGATGGTGTCGGTTTTCAAAATCATTACGAAAAATAACACAATAAATACAAAAATTGTATTAATTTACATACTGCATGGTCATGTAAATAAAATGTTGTTACTTGTAAATGAGAGTAACAATTTAATTATATTAAGAATCAATATAGTCTATCTCAAAAGTCAAGTTTACCGAAGAATAAATAAATTTTTACTCTGCAATCATAAGATTAGTGAAATATATTAAAATAAATCATGAACAAGAATAAATATAAACTTGATCGACATTTGCAGCAATAACCAGTGCCTATTACTGGTTATTTCAAAATAAATAAAAAAATATCTCCCATAATTTATATATCATAAACTATTTCAGTAACAGAAAGTGAATGTGTGTAATAAAAAATCAACTACTGACCGCAACGCCACATAAATATATCGAACGTAAGTACAAAATTTGAAATATTATAATTTAAATATAACGAGTAGATGTAAATTTAGTATGATTACCTTATAATGGCAGGCGATTTCTTCGTAGATTTACGCTTGCTTGTAGGAGTAGAATGTTTCCGCAGGAGCTCGGCACTGTGTTCAACATCTGTAGAGTTGCTGCGTTGATCGCACTCAGAGTCCGACCTGTAAATTGTTAAATTTTAATTAGATATTATTACTTGAAATACCTATGCTGAAAAAGGATTAAATGTTAAGTTAATGTTTATCTACTTGGAATGAACTAGTAATAATAAAACTATTAACTCGCACTTATAATTAATCTATTGACGATTATAACAATTATGAGTAAATTAAGTTAGTGAAAAATGTCAAAGTATTTGGCTACATGTTGTATCTGAAATATAAATTGGTTGAAGTAAAATATGAAAATTAATAAAAATTATAAAGACTTACATTTTAAATGGCAGCCACTTGAAGTATAATTACCAATACAACCACTGTTTGGATGGACTGAACTGCAGAGTGGAGGCACTCGGCGCTGGTTGCACTGTAGTCGTTGTAGGAGTACTTTGTTCCTATCCGAGGCTCGAATTTGATGTACCGAGCTCCGAAAACGTTAGCTTATAAGTCAGAAAAGACATGTAAATTTGGTAAAATGAAATGTAAGTGTGTTTAATAAAAATAATACACAAATTAGACATTTCTTATTTGTACGTATTACATTTGTACAAAAATGATAACTAAGAATGTTCTAGAATCATTATTTGCTAACGCAACACAAAGACTTAGGGCTACCAAAATAATTGTCATACATGTTACATACTATGTATAGACTGATGATCCCATTTTTATATAAAAATATGTGGAAGTGACATCCATAACCAAATTAGCTGCGTAGTAATAAAAATTCGTATTGCTGAATAACACTTTTAAATAGGTGTGCAATAATCACAAGTATTGTGTTGAGAAATATGATATTTTTGTTAGGGTTGACAAACGATATAAATTTAAAACATTCCAACTTAAATTGTAAAAATAAAAATATATGATTAAAAGGACTTGTTATTTACGTTTCATTGGGTCTTTTGTATTCTAGTTTAGGTAATTACATATCGAGAAAATATTGAATAATCCGGTAAATTAACAGACCATTAGCACTCTTAAATAAATATTCTATACCTATTTTTAACGTAGATAACTTTGTATGTAATAATTAAGTAATAAATACAACATTTTGTTCCAGTAAATAGGTAATAATAATACATAATTATTTGCATTTGGATGTCAACCCTGATCGAAATGAAAAATCTTGCAAAATACCGTTAAGTAATGCAACCGGATGGAACACGACACTTTTGTTTTGACAAAACACAATAGGTATTGGTACTATTTGCACGCAAAATGTGTATTTTAATTTAAATTTAATTCGATTACTGAGTACAAGTTATAGGTATATATTAATGGTAAAATCGATAGCAAAATTATTATAAGGTAATTATTATGTTAAATATTATAGTCTATTATATTTCATTCAAGTTTTGTTGTCATTATCAGTATTATTATAATAATTTTGTGTTTTTTTTTATTTCAGACCATCACTTATTATGAACTGTGAGGCAGCAGAGGTGCTGGTTTGAAGCAAATATTTTATTTGTTGACTAAATTTGCAGGTATAGAAATACCTACTTAATGAGGGAATGCTAATACTTTGGACATAATTAACAGAGACGACATTATTTTATTGTGAATATTGGGTATGTATTTAGTTGTTATTTCATATTACTATGATAGTTTTCATTATTTTTATCTGATTGAAAGAAAGAAATTATCCATTCTATGATGAATGACAAAGTGGCTTCTAATAATATTATTATCTGCTCGCCCTGCTCGTGGGCTAAGTATTAATTGTTGGTTCGATCTCCACAATAAAATAATATTAATGTTCTTAGATCTATTCTATTACAAAATCAATTGTAGATGTGTCTTAGTGATTATTTTTGTATCTGTTGTTAAAGATTTATTCCCGTAACAAAATAATTAAAAGTGTATTAAAATTATTATTTAATATGTGTTATTAAATTATGATCGTATCTTATTCCAGAGCACGTCACTTTGATGAGAGATTGAGAGATGCAATTGAAGATGTGAAGTTTTGAAGACCTACGGCAGTAATTGGTAATAAAGTCTGATATACTTAGCAGCTAACTCAATATTTCTGAATTATATAATAATTTTATTGTTATTGTGATTCTAAAAATGCCATTCTGTTCGGTTTGCAACATTGATGTGAATTCACGCTGTTGGATTAGCCATTTGCGAAGTAACAGACATAAAAATAATAGTACTATTCGTATCAATGACAACGTTGAAATTATACATTCCTGCTTCAAAGGACGTATTACAAGTTATCGGATTACTACAACTAAACCCGAAGCAAATATTTACCCAGAATGTTTCTTAAAAAATATTCATGATCAAGTTAAATCTTTAATAGATAGCTCGCTTCAAAAACATTATTCTGTTAAAATAAATTTTGAATATTTCGGAGTCTTTTTAATGCTGAAGAATGATCTACAAGAGTTGAAATCTTTTGCGACAAAAAATTTTATCATTCATTTAAATTACAGTTTCAAGTCCACCTATGAAAAAGTTATAATAATATTATTAAAAAAAATTGAAGAGTTTCAAGAAAGAGATAGTGGATGGACGTTTTTAAATAATTCACATTTAGAAATTAATATTAACAAATATCAACCTCTTAGTGGATCACGATTTATAGATTTACCGAAATATATAAAGAGTAAGAAAGCGTGTTTGAATATTCAAAACGATGACAGGTATTGTTTTTTGTGGTGTGTAGTTGCTGCTTTGTATCCAAGTACTCGGCATCCTGAGAGAGTCACGTCATATCCTCATTTTCGTGATGTCTTGAACTTAAATGATATTTCATTTCCAATCACTTTTTCAGATATAAACATTTTTGAAAGAAACAATCCTTTTTTGAATATTTATATTTACGGGTTAAGAGGTAGTAAGACTATAACGGGTCCTCTGTATAAACCCGATAAAATCTATCATAAATCCAAAATAATTCACCTACTATTTTTAGAAAATGGTAATTCATCTCATTATTGCCTCATTAAAGATCTACCTCGTCTCGTTAAAAGTCAAATAACTAAGCATCACGGCAAGCTATACTTTTGCGAAACCTGTTTAGTGTTTTTTCCTAGTGAAGATCAATTTGATAGTCATTTGTGTGGAGGGGTTGCTACTATTCTGCCTGAAAAAGGTTCATATTTACAATTTAAAAATTATAATAGAAAACAAGACGTTCCATTCACTATCTATGCCGATTTCGAAACATTACTTGAACCAATTTCCAACCATGAATCTGATACCACAAATACCTTTCGCTTACAACGACACATTCCTTCAGCTTTTGCGTATAATATTGTTTCATCGTGCAATGACAATTTCAATGAATTTAAAACGTATCGTGGAATTGATTGTGTTTCCAAATTTATAGATTTTCTTACTGAAGACATTAAGAGAATTTACAATATATTGACTCAAAATGTCTCGATTATATTTTCAGAAAAAGACGTTATTGATTTTAAAAAAGCTAGGAAATGTCACATATGTGAAAATCTGTTATGGAATAATAAAGTCAGAGATCATTGTCATATTACTGGTCGATACCGTGGTGCAGCCCATCGACATTGTAATTTACAATATAAGATACCAATGTTCATACCCATATTTTTTCATAATTTGTCAGGATACGACTGTCACTTATTTATTAAAAAATTAGGCGAAACGCCTGGCAAATTAAATATCATACCTAAAAGCAAAGAAAAATATATTTCATTTTCAAAATTTATGCATATCAACGATAACGATTATGTACAGATTAGATTTTTAGATTCATTTCATTTCTTAGGCACTAGTTTAGATAAACTGTCGAAAACTATGCAAACTGAGGATTTTATTAATTTGCGCTATCATTTCCCTGATAATCATCAGTTTCAACTACTTACACGAAAAGGCATTTATCCCTACGATTATGTAAGCAATTGGAAATGTTATGAAGAAAAAACATTACCAGCGAAACATTTATTTTTCAATTCGATAAGCAATGAACATATTTCACAGGAGGACTATGACCACGCTAAATTGGTATGGCACAAATTTAACATAAAGACATTGGGTGAATATACTGATTTGTATTTAAAGACTGACGTACTTTTACTTACCGACATATTTGAAAATTTTCGAAAAACTTGTAAGTTGCATTATAAGCTCGATCCTGCGTTTTATATTACTGCACCTAGTTTATCATTTGATGCAATGCTTTTAAAAACAGGAGTTAAATTAGAACTCTTAACTGACTTGTCTATGGTACGAATGATTCAAAGCGGTATTAGGGGAGGTTTATGTATGTGTTCTCATCGCTATGCAAAAGCTAATAATAAATATATGCCTTCGTGTGATGCTACAAAACCTTCCTGTTTCATAACTTATTTGGACTGTAACAATCTTTACGGCTATAGTATGGGTCAATATTTACCTCACTCAGGTTTTCGATTTTTAAATCAAAACGAAATAGATCAGATAGATATAGTAAATATCAGCGACAACGCAGAATGGGGTTTTATACTAGAAGTAGATATTTTGTATCCTGAAACCTTACATATATTACACAACGATTTACCTTTTTGTGCTGAAAAATGCATACCGCCAGGGGGCAAAACAGAAAAACTTATTTCAAATCTTTACAATAAGTATAACTATGTGATTCATTATGTTCATTTAAAGAAATGTATTGAACATGGGTTAAAATTACGTAAAATACACAGAGCCATTACGTTTCGACAAAGTGCTTATTTGAAGGAATATATCGAATTAAATACGCAACTACGACAAAACGCAAAAAGTGTATTTGAACAGGATTTTTTCAAATTATTAAACAACAGCGTTTTTGGGAAAACATTAGAAAATACCGAAAAAAGAGTGAGTGTTCATTTAATTAACTCTTGGAATAGCACAAATAATAAAACAAAAAAAACTACCTGTGCTGAAAAACTCGTAAGCAATCCTTATTTTCATAGTGCATCAGTTTTATCGGAAAACTTAGTTGCAATACAAATGAACCCCGATCATTTCATTTTGGATAAACCAATTTATATAGGTTTTACTGTTTTAGAGCTATCCAAATCACATATGTATCATTTTCATTATAATATAGTTAAACCTTTTTATGGCGACAGAGTAAAATTATGCTACACCGATACGGATTCTTTTGTTTATTCAATATACACAGAAGATTTCTACAAAGACTTAAAATGTAATTTTTTAGAGTACTTTGATACTAGTAACTATACCGTACAAAATGAATTCATGATACCTCAGATTAATAAAAAAGTGCCAGGATTGTTTAAGGATGAAATGGGAGGCAAACTTATTACTGAATTTGTTGGCTTGCGGTCCAAGTTATATTCATTAAAAACTATGAATAATGTAATTAAAAAAGCAAAAGGAATTAAATCCTGCGTGGTACGTGATTTAACTATAGATGATTACCAGAATGTATTATTTAATAGAGATGTTATCCATCGAAAAAATATCTTATTTAAATCAATTAAGCATGAAATATTTACACAAAGTGTGAATAAAATAGCACTATCAAGTAATGATGATAAACGTGTTATATCAAATTGCAATGTTGCAACCCGAGCGTGGGGGCATTCTTCAATTTTAAAAGGATCTTTCAATCCTAAATATTGATATTCGTAATTGGTTTTAATGGGCATGTAAATATAATTTATTTTATATTACTATAATAATATGTAGAGATTATGTAAATGTTCTTAGTAAAATATGTACTTAGGTAAATATAAAAAATAATAAAGTTAATAAACATTTCTGTAATTGATTTTGTAATAACTATAAGTAACCTATGATTTGTATTCAGTTAGTGTCCATGTTTCATTACAACTTAAAAATGTACATAAATAAGATTGTAAATTATAGAATTTATTAGTAAGTTTTTATGTAATATTATATACTTATAAATAAACAACCTTTGTTAAATATAAACTTTGTTTTATTGATCTATTTAAACTAATAATATTATAGTTTTTTTTTTACCGAAGGTGGCTTCTACCTATGTCTTTAGAAGGATTTCCTTGATATTTTTTTTGTATTTTATTCTTAATACCTAAATATTTAGCTTTTACAATTCATGACAATAACTTATACTTGCGTAATAATAATAATGCTCCGGAATGGTAGGTATTATTGATACACGCAACATGTTATAACATGTTACAGTTCATCGCACTTTATGAGAAGGTATAATATATTTATGCAGACTTGCAGTTTACAATTCATACTAAATTATTTTAATATATTGAACTATAAAACTATATCTGAAAGAGTGATTTTCAAACAACTAATCCATATCCTTGATTGAATGCTAAGTTAACAATTTTGGATTGATTTGAATATATAAAGTTGATAGTTAGTTTATTTTTTATTATTTACGGAATATTAATAGAATTGAGAAGTTGTTTTTACAGTATTATACCTAGTACTTGTGTTATTATAATAATTATGTGCACGGTAAGTAAAGTACCTATTTGAATCTGATATAATATTAGTGATTTTTGTGTGTGCACATCAGATTTGAAAATGGATAATTATTTTTGTTTCAGGTATCTGATTCAGAGATTGTGTTTAGCCAGTATGCTCAGGATCCTTACGAAGGATTTTCCGAGCTGAATCGCTGGGAACCCGAACAATACAAACTAACGAAAGAGAAAAAGTCCAAGCAACGTCGCCGAGAAACTTTGAAAAAACATAACGCTACACAATCTTTTGTAATGAGCCGATTACAACGACGAGGCATTAGGTTAATAAAAATTTCTGTTACTGATCTCTGCAGCAACAATTCTCAAACAAGCTGCAGCGATAGTGAAAGTGAGAACGTTGTGATAAGTGCGCAGTACATTGTTAAGGATGCCATGGATAGTGTTATGGACGATACAGAATCGCTAGTTAAGAAAATATCGAAATCTTTAATAGACAATGATTTTTAATAAAGATACTATTGTTATTGTAAGTTATTATTTTATTATGTTTAAAAAATAAAAATGCATTTTTACTGAAGAAATTATTTTTATTTATAAAACCAAAACAAAACATTTTAGTGCCACCCTAAATGCTTTTTTATACATAACACATTTTTTAAAGCACAATGATTTGTGTGTACATTACAATTTAAATTGTTATCACAGAATTTTTTATGTAATTCAAACATGTTAGGACACTGGTCTTCACCAAGATCTGACACTTCACAATTTTCGCAAATGTTTTTTATCCACGTAACCTTCTCCAAACCTTTCACTAAGATATTTTTGTTTTCTAGATAGGGAACGATTATACGATGAAATTCTCTATAGTCAATATGTCCTTCGTTCCAATGAATACCTCTATTGTTTTCCAGCCACTTTACTTGTCTTTTTTCATCAGTTGTTAAATATTTGAATAAATATGGGGGTTTTATTAAGAATAATTGCGTATAATCACGTGTTGCGAACGCTAATTCTTTTACTATAAAATTATTGTACTGATCTTTAAATCCTTGAATATCCACTATGATGGTATCCTGCTTCATGATAATTTTTTTACAGTATTACTCAGTGGCTTATATTCAATTATACAGTCGTTTAATATAAGACAGTACGCGCCGGTTTGATCTGGTATATCAGAATCACTTTCAATTTCCACTCTAACGTCCACAACCGGACCTGTCTTCAAATTGTCTACTTGTCTAGAGCAGTCGACAACAAATAACGGCGCTAAATCTTTAAATTGTTTCTCACTCAACAAGGGCTCTGGACGACGACCATAATATGACTGTTGAAATCTAACATATTGTTCGTATAATAAGGCAATGTTGTTGTTTGCGAAGTTAACGTTTAGGTTCTCATAAGGGAAGTATGTTGAATTGAGATAGACTCTAACGCTGCGAAGAAGACAGTGATCGAACTGAGACATGTCAGAACTTGCATTATTTTTTCTATTTGTTTGTAGACCAATAATAATATATCTTGGTTTTTCTATTTGTGACGAAGTTTTAATTGCCCAAGTATGTTTTGTAGTTTTAGGTAAAGCTGGATATTCATACAGATCCCAATTTCTAAATATCATTTGAAGCGGTTTATCTCTTTCTAACAGTTTCAAAAAATTAAGCTTTTCTTTGTCAGATATTTTAATGTGTGGTACACGCCAAATAATTTTATTTATTTGAACGTCTTCTACAAATTCACCGGTATTGAGTTTCACAGCATTCAAGTTTGTGTTACTTCTTAGTAATATTAGTTCGTGTCTACTATTTATCACAACTTTTTTAAAATCTTCTGCAAAGCCCATTATGTTACAGAGTGGTATAGAAGCAGAAAATTTACCTCCATTTTTTATACCATCAATATTCCACCCCCAAGAATAAGCTATCTTAGATTCACTTTCGTTCATTGATATTAAAGATTTCATGGTGGTCGTAACGCCTGCATTCTTTATTTTATCAATCTCCACTCCGTTTAGCTCATACCTTATATCTTGAAATAAGTACAATAAAGCGTTATTTGTAAATTGAACACTGGTGACAGGATCCTTAGAATCTCGTTTTTTAACGATAACATTCCCTTCCAAATACAAGGTGCTTGCTGATGGTAGTACATATAAATCCTGTTGATTGATTGGTATGCGGATTTCATCATTTCTATTAAAACTAGTAATGTAGGGTTTGTAAGAATGATATTCAATTCCTTCCACACTATTGTCGTAAGACGGAGTCGATAAAACGTCTAAAATATTCATTTTAATAAGCCGATCGCTTTTAAGAATGCCTTATTGCTTTTCGTTAATTTTATTTTCTTTTTATTACGACTTCTTGTATGATTGATTTCTTGAGTCAAACTGATACGTGTAGTTGGTTGTTGCGTATATTTATTATAGTCAATCATTTCTTCTTCTAAGATGTAAATACAGCTGTACCTCTTCACCACGTAAATTTATTAAATGATTATTTATATCTAAAAGTCTAATATTAATGCAGCTTATGTTGCTCTGGTTAATGGGGAAGTAAATTGCGTTTTTAGGTATTTCTATAATCCTATATCCAGGTGGTACGTTTAGTGCAAATTCATGAATAATATGACTTGATTCGCCGTTTATGTATGAGCCGCTTACGATATCACATTCAACCCTGATCACGGTTGTTGGTAAAATGTTTACTGGAAACTGTGACACATGCCATTTATTTGCTTTCAATATTTGTTTTTTAAACCCTAACAAGTTTCTAAAGGTATTTTCCTCAGAAAAATTAATATCTTTTGTACAGTACAAAGTTGCTTTCAATGTGTTGTTATTACACTGTAGATTGATTGATGCATCCTTTATTTCAGATTTTAAATAATCATTGATATCTTGTAATTCATAAGTCCCTTCAGGGATTTCAATAACTTCATTAGATCCATAGAATAACTTATTATTAGTTTTATCAATATTCGGAATGGAATTAAATGTTGAGATATGCAATAAAGCACATTCATACTGTCCATCTAATTGCAGAGTGTTTGGATAGTACGTGGATAAACTTGACGAATTTCCTGTTATCGACAAAGTGAGTGACATATTGCAAATGGTGAAAATAAAAGAATGATACATATTTTATACATTTTTATTCCAAAATTGCCATAGATATTTTAAGCATAAATGACCACAATTAACTGTATTAAATGACTGATATCTTGTGTAGTTATAACAAACATTACAATTCTTAAAATACCGAATTATTTCTTTAGGCGGTTTCAGATCGCCAAAACTATCAAAATATTCACAATAGTCATATATTTTAACATAAGCCACCCAATGCGTCCCCTTGTTCTTAGACTCATCCAAATTAACAATACCACATTCGATCTCCTTTGGTGTTCTTGGTAATTGATCTCGCATAAAAACTCCTCTGAAGTGGGGGATGTCACATGCGTACTTTATTATATCTATATTACTTAGAGGACGATTAGGTAGCTTACAATTCAGTTTTTTGAGGGCTTTATAAATAATCCGTGACCATTTCTGTGCGGTTTAATGTATAGACCCTTGCCTAATACTACACCTTCCATAGCTTTGTTATGTCGTTGTGTTTCTTGCAAATTTTTCTGAGCGGATTTGTAATCATTAATGGTTTTCGCAATGCCAGCTGCACCGCCAGCTAAGGTCCCTAATGCCGATAAACCAGCAAATATTGGAATCAAAGGTAGAATACCTCCAGTTTTTGGTATGGGTATTACACGTGGTATTCGAATTTTCTTTTTATTGGGAAATACTTTTTTAGCTGCTAAATAAGCAGCGTCGATTAAAGATTTACTATCATTGTGTTGAAATTTCTTGATTTTTGATCTTATTTTAGATACAAAATTTTTAAACGTTTTGACGCCAGCACCGGTTTTAAGTTTGGCTTTCATAACTTTACTCACTAACCATGAACTTAGTTTTTCGCCTTTGCAAGCATCTTTTGACTTAATGCGTTGTTTTGCCATATTTAGAAGTTGTAAATCTGCTTTATGACGATTAGGTAGGTCTGTATGTTTTGCATATGCTATGTCGTGTTGCATACAAGCGTCGTCTAGCTTATTCACCCCTCTATCACCCCGTAGTAAACGTTTCTGAAGTTTTGTGCCAGGTCCACAGTAATTATAACCAGGCAAATGAAGTTCAAACGGTAAATTATTAATGATACTATTAACTAGCCCACCTCCTTGCATCGCCAAAGTTGCAATGAAACAAATACGACTAAACTTCTTATTTAATAACAATTTTAGCCTTGAATTGCAGTTTTCTCAATCCAACTATTTTCATCATTGCTTAAACCTAACCATTTCACAAACAGCTTATTTCCTTTCTTTTTTATAACTTTTTCAATCAAATAAGCATCAGGATATTTAGTCTTTTGCAACTCGTGTTCGTAAAATGTTCCCAATATAGTTTGCTTACGTTGATCTTCTAAGTGATACGTAACTGGAACTGTGTTATTAATATTTTTTATCGTAAATAGTTCAGTTGACCAATTTGGAGTATACCCTTTCTCAAAATGCTGTTTGTATTTACTTATTCGAACATAGTCACCGACTTTAAACTTTGGTCCTGTCCTTGATGATATATATTTGTGGGTTTTTTTAATATTTTGTTTAATTAGAGGTTCCTTAGATTTATCTACATCGATTGGTTTACAATTGATAGTACGATGTTTCGTATTATTGTATTTTTTTAAGACAACTTCTAGTAATCCTAACCACCGATAACTTCCATTTAAACTAAAATATTTATATAATTTATTTTTGATAGTTTTAATTAATCGTTCGACAATCGAAGCCTTTTTGGTAGAAAAAGTTGAATAATGGTTTATATTGTTTGTCTTCATGAGATTCCGAAATACGTTATTATAAAATTCTGTCCCTAGATCAGTTTGCAAATTAATCGGTTTTCGATGACTATTGTATAATATAGATTCGAATGCATTGGTAACACAAATTTTATTTTTTGATTTGATTGGCACCGCCCAAGCGTATTTAGAAAAGCAGTCAATCACAATTAAAATGTAGTTGAAACCTTTATTAAACTTTGTTAAATTTTGCATGTCTATCAGATCGGCTTGCCATAAGTCATCTATTCCCTTTAGAATAACAGGTCTTCGAAGAAAATTTCTTCGTGCTTGTTTGTGTATTTCGTTAACTATTTGTTGTTTCATCATTACGAAGATTTCTTAAGTAATTTATCAATTTCTGATTTGGTATAAAACTTATCTTCCAAATGAGCCAAAACGTCTGATATCTTTGTTTTTATAGTAGCTTGAACAAAATTTTGAATATATGTCATGGTTTGTAAACGCAATGTCTCATTCAGTTTATGTAATTCTTTTATCAAATTATCCTGAAAATTATCAACATAATCCTTATTCACAGCATCGTCTGCTTCTATGGGTAATTTAATTCCTCTAAGTCTTGACGATTTTAAATCAAACTCTCCGTTTTCTGTTTTTGTTAAAGCGTTATCATAAACGTCAAATAGTTCTGACAAACGCATTCTTTTATGAATATAGTGCCCGAATTTATCCACATTCATGTTGAAAGTGTACTTTATTCGAAGGTTAGTAGTGTAATGAAAAAACATCCATCATCAGCAAACATTTATTTACTTATTTATAATTTTACTTTCACGCAATTCTTCAATAATTGATATAATTTCATTGTCTAATCCAGTATTGCCAGCATCTCGAGACGCAATTAATAATTTCAACCTCTCCACCAATTCATTTGGATCATCCCAATACACATAATCTATGTTTGTTTTCCATGTTTTCATTAAAGGTAGACCTTTTCCTTTGTGTTGTGTTTGAAGTTTAAATAGGGGTTTTACAATTTGTAAATATTTTTGTCCTTTATTACTCTTTATTGGTTTACTTGGATCACAGTCCCGTCGATGTGCATTGGTGTCAAGTAACATTGATTTATAATTTTGCATATCATTGTCTGTGACTAAACTTAAATCAACGTCTTTTTTTAGCAGCAACTGTTTTATACCTGGTGTACTATGATATTTGCGTCCAGCTACTGTGATATAATCATCACCAATTGCTACGCTAGCTGAACCTAACATTAATTTTCCGTTTTCTATTCTGACGCCAAATGGAATATCTTCTAATGCTTCTGATGATACTGACCAGGATGATGTATCGCGGTCTGATTTGCTTTCTTCTATTGATTGATATGAATAATCACTTTCGGTGTCAGATTGAGATTCGTCTGGATCGATGACTTTTCCAGTGTTAATTTTAGGGGTAACATTTTCTTCAATAATGCTTTTTATGGATGGTGTTTTAGTTTTTTCGTCGTCTATAGTAGGAAGGAGAGAATGATTATTTGCGTTTGCAATTAAGTTGAGAGGTTTAGTCACAGGCTTGAAAACTGTCTCCAATGCTTGCTTATTATCGATGTCAATATTCCTCATAATTTTTACTTTTTTCTTTACAGCTGCTGCAGCCTTCACAATTTTTCTTTTCATTGATTGTTCCATAATGACAGCAAGATAGTGATCGATTGAGCGTCGTATAAAGAATAACGATTTCATAAAAGTAATTTATTTAAATATTTTTTGTTTCAATCAAACACCACAAAAGTGTCAAATTTATTTCTGTAACATCCTTTATTTTTAGAACAATCTTTATTAATTACAACATAATTAAAGGGTTCTTTCCAAATTTCTGAACACATTTCGCGGAATTCAGTCCATGTCATATCTGTGTTAACATGCTCCTCATAAACGTGTTTTAAATTTATTTCGTCTTGCTTAAAAAGGATAATCAAGTTCGCATTGTCTCTAACTAACTGTTTAGGAATTTTACTATACGTTTGGTTCAGATAAAAAGCATCAATATTTTTGTGTCTTCCCATCGCAAAGTAATCACGCATATTATTTTGATTTTCACAAGCAACATCATCAAAAATAATAATTGAATTTGGTTTTGCGTCCTGAACCCTTAATACTTCCTCATTTCCCTGATATTTATGAAGCGAAATAACAGGTATAAGATTTAAAACATTTTCTAAAAATATGTACTTCGGTTGTTGTAAAGTTTTCGAATAAATATAAACATTTTGAAATCTCAATCCATTTTCATGTAAAAGGAGACCAATTAACAAATTTGTTTTTCCACAATTGGAGGGCCCGCATATGATGCATCGTATTGAATTAGGCAATAATTCGCCATGACGAGAATCAGCCTTACAAACTTCCTCACAGATTGTGTTAAAACTCAGCGATTGTGGTTGTTTTACAAATTTCATGATTTGAGTGGACGGTAGTTTGATTGATAATGAGTAATTATACTCATCACATTAACATTTATTAGCGTATGTAGTAAGTAGACTGAATATCTCATCCATCGACAACGCGGTATAACGCTTTACTACCAGAAACAGTGTCAGGCATTCTGTTCCACGTGGAGGAGGCGTATAGAAGAGTGAAACAGTGGAAAAAATGTACCTATAAGCCCTAATTACCAGAAATCTTATTGGGCATTCTGCCCCACGACGCGAAGGCAGACGCCTGAGCGAACAAGTGGGGCAGAATGCCCAATACTATACTACTAACCTTTTTTTTTACGTTTCAGACATAGATTTAGGAGGAATATTAGAATTGATAAAACTTAATGTTAAGTACAACACTAAACTAGTGAAGTCTCAGTTCAAAGTGATGCCACTGGATTTCAGTGACACCAACTGGAGCCCGAACTTGACAAATGAAGTGAAAGGAACTGATATACTAATAGCTGCAGATGGTGAGTATAAAATATATTTTTTTATCAATAGGTTTTTGTAACTCGCCGACAAACGAGCTGCCGATCCATCTGATTGTAAACAATGATATTATAATGTAAAAAGAGGTAGATATGTCACGAGCGCGCCGACGATGTCTTCATCGTAAGAACAAAATAATTGACCGTTCTGTTCGTAGTCGCTCCTCTGTCAATACAATACGATACGCACGCTTTTGTTGTTGTCAGAAGTGCTTGACATTTGACATAATGCGTTAAAATGCCTTCGTGTATTATCACAGAAGACATACAAAAGATAAACGTGTGTGTGTGTGTGTTGTAGCTGTTTTCGGAACAGATTTTATGGTTGATTTGTAGGGGCATAACGTATCTATATTTTTTTAAATACCATTGATGGTAAGTGGGCGACGATAGCCACTTACCATCAGGTGGATCGTCAGTTCGTTTGCCGGCTATTTCCATAAAAAACCAAGGTGTCTACAATTATGTTTCTTTTTCAGTTATATACGACGACGACGTGACAGCAGCATTCGTGGCCACTATACAGAAGATATTGAACACCAACCCCCCTAAAACTATGTACGTGGTATTGGAGAAGCGTTATGTGTTCACTATAGAGCACATGGACTCAGTCGCGCCGTGCTACGAGACATTCCTAACTCTACTGCGTAAGGTGGAAACTGACAACGTTCGCTCGTCGTGGACGGTCGAACAACTACCTCTGGACTTCCCAAAGTTCTTCACGTACGACCGGGTTAAGGAACTAGTGTTGTGGAGAATATCGTCTAGACCTAATTGATAAAAATTTTACTAACAAAAAACAACCGACTTCAAAATTACTCAGAAACTACTTGTCAGATCTCGTTCAAATTAATGTGGGACCACATGACAAGCAACTGCCTTCGATTAAAAAATAATCATCAAAATCGGTTCACCCAGTCGAATGTTCAGAGGTAACAAACATAAAAAATGCAGTCGAATTGAGAACCTCCTCCTTTTTTTGAAGTCGGTTAAAAAGACCAAATTGTGATATCAGATAAAAATAGGTTTTAAAGTAAATATTTTTAACCGACTTCAAAAAAAGGAGGAGGTTCTCAATTCGACTGTATTTTTTTTTTTTTTTTTTTTTTTTTTTTGTTTGTTACCTCAGAACTTTGGACTGGGCGAACCGATTTTGATGATTCTTTTTTTAATCGAAAGCTGATGTCTGTCATGTGGTCCCACATAAATTTTATTGAGATCTGACAATGGCATCCATGAGAAAACTACATAAGTCGTAAATTTGTGTTAAGATGTGCGCGACAAATTGACGAATAACTCAATATCACGTCAACCGATTTCGATGATTCTTTTTTTAATAGAAAGCTGGTGCTTGTCATGTGGTCCCACATGAACGAGATCTGACAAGTAGTTTTTGAGAATTTGAAGTCGGTTATTTTTTGTTAGTAAAATTTAGATTATTGAATTTAATGAGGACTACTTTATTTTAATATCATGTACTTACTACTTACTACTTACGAAAAAAGGTATTTTTGCAGTATAAAAAAACTAAATTTACGGCTTTTTCACATTGAACCCGCAAACCGCGATAACTTGGCGATGGCGAAGACAACAAACAACAAGCCATGTCATGAGATTCAATTAAATGCGAAAGCAGCTAAAAGGTGTTATTAGTTCGAAACTCATCAAGTAATAATTTTAATATTATATTAAGATCACTGTATGCTTTCCGAAAAGAATAAAATTAAAAATAAAATAGGAAATTGCAGATAGAGCGAGATGCAAAATTTTTGTCTATCACAGTTTCCGGTGCTGCCAAGCATGGGGGTTACCGGTGAATACATACATACAGGAACGACGTTTTTATAATGCTGATTAGCGCCTGTAGTTCAGTTGGTGGTTTGCGAAGCGATGAGTCCTGCGATCGATTCTCGCCCTGCTTCACTTAGGCACGATTATTACAGAAATTAAATACAACAGGGAATACTATGACTTAAATTTTATTTAAATTTGGTATACCTACTGTTTACACTATTCAGAATAATAATACAATTTTGATTAATTCAAATCAATAAATATATAAATATAAATGGATTACAAAACAACAATTTGAACATTAAACAAAATAAAATATAAATAACTGAAGTCCATACGGTCGTTACAGGTAGACACAGATTACTTTTGCGTGGGCCAAAACTCGTTATACTTGGTAAGGAAAGTCTTCCTTAGTTCGGAATTTCTCGCTTGCTGGTCTTTCTCCTTGCTCAGTGTTTCGATGCTCTGGCCTACACAGAGGTCTCCGGTGAAGTGTATAATCACAACTTGGGTGTTAAATGACACGTTTTTGTCGGGAATTTGTTTTGTGTAACTTTGAGGCCCAAAGTCCATGGTGTAGGGCAGCGAGTAGTCTTCAGCTGGGAACAATAACGAATGAGAAACAATCTACGAGTACTAACTACTGGTTTTCTGTCCTGCTACAACTGCGTAAGAATTAATGTTACGTTAACAACTGTTCTGGAATGCGTCTTACGCCCCAACTCAGAGTCACTACCGGTTACTTAAATCGCTACTTAGTACCGAATTTGTATGGTATTTCTTTACTAAGGAGCAATTAAAGCAACCGTTAGTGACTCTGAATTAGGACGTTAGTGCATTAGGTCGCAGAAAATCAAAATTCTTAAAAAATTTAATGTGTCGAATAAACCACCCGAGTTATCGCTTAACGTTTAATGGCAATTAAATGTCCATGCCTCGGGCGCTAACTATTTGCCACACATCACACACATGCGTTATGCCATTCTTAACGCCTGTCTCCACTTAATAGTTGGAGCACTCTGCACCAGATGTATATTGTACTCACGAGCATTGAACTCAGCAGATGTATATAGTACTCACGAGCATTGAACTCCTCCTCATCATGCAGCGAGGAGTCGCCGGTGCACTCGGGCCCGCAGCGGCCGTCCTTGAGGATCCCCCGCACCGTCGTCAGCTTGCTGACCGCGCGCTCGCAGCTCTTGCCCTCGCTCTTGTGCTTGTCGATGTTACGGAGGAACTTCTTCATCTGCAACCACTTCGCATTTAATAGCCCTTGTTTGGGATCGGCTAAATCAGTGTTTTACTTATATAACGGCTTATTTTTCAATGGTTGGTAGCGACACTAGCGACCCTGCTTGCGAAGCGAGGGGTCCCGGGTTCGATTCTTGGCCGGGGCAGATATTTATGTGACATATGAATATTTCTGCTTGGGTCATGGGTGTGATTGTGATGTATTATACCTATGTGTCGTCCATACCACCCGCGACTCGACACAGGTAATAACCTACAGCGGGGGTGTGAGTGTTTAGCGTTTATTGTTATCCTAATGCACGTTATAGTACCTACCTAAGTTATCGTGTCTAACCAATGAATATATGAAATCATAAAGTACAGAAGCAAGAAATGGAAAATGCGAAGCAAAATTCTAACAAAATTACTGAAAAGATGGGGTGGGGATGGAGATGGTGGTGATTTTCACCCTTCCTTTTAGAGTAGGTACGTATTTAGTTATAAAATTATGGTAAAATAAGTACTCTAAGTAGGGAGTATGTAGGTAAGCTTTAATTCAAACGACAATTCAAAAAGCAAACAGAAAATTGTAGGATATGTAGAGGTACTCACAGTCTTTGACATTTTCTTCGGTGGGTCTGGATAGGACATTTTTGGTTCTCCAGGATTACTGCCCACAACATACAGCGTGCTTTTCGGTATGTCAAAGTCCGAATAACCCGACGACGGTTGACCCTCCATTGCTTCTCGTGGACCCCCCGATATGGTCGAAGATTTGCTGTTGGTCGGAACATAGGTCGATTTGCTAGGATTTTCAGGCTTCGGCTTTTGGACGACGTTATTTCCTTTATTCTTTTTTTGTTTCCTTCGTACAGGCGACTCGTCTCCGTTCGAGAGGCTCTCGTCAGAAGTAGAAGGGAATACCTCGTTGAGGCTCAACACTTCCAAGTTGCATTCCTCGAGATTGGACAGATTGTCGGCGTTCGCGACTGTACACAGGTGATCGGTCGAGTGTATGCTTATAAATGATTTCTGGCCCGAATACAATCCATTTTCTTCACCAATAGAAGTCTTCTTGGAAACAGTGACTGAGGAGTTTTAGAATGTTGATTTAAATGTAGGTATTGAGCTAAATACTACGTTTGGTTTATTAAATCAATAGTTATCAATACGTACCAGAATAAGTGCAGCTTTCTGTAGGGTTGCAAGTGATTATATCGCCTGAAATACACCATTATTGTTTTATACTCATTACTTTTAACTGAATACCCCCAAAGCCTAACGAAGCACATTAAATGTAGCTCTATGAAGACCTTATGTAGGTAGCTTGTAACTTTCAATCACAGATTATGCTTTCAATCTTACGTTTTCTTAGTTCTTATAAGTGTTATTAAAAGTAACGAATGCACGTTACCTCCATCATCCATTCCATCATTTGTGAGAGAGTCTACTCCACATCTATCAGGTAATTTGAGTGTATTCTTCGTATTTGACATATTTAACAATAAATTTCAGTGTGTGATCTTTGTCAAACGTCTATCCATTTTTCTTAACGTATGACGACATAATGACGGTTCTAATTTTGATTTTTTATCCGGTCCTCATTGTGATTAATCCCCAACAAACTCCTTACAGCCTTACATAATATTATGTACGGATCACGTACGGACGCCATATATTTTTGTATTTGCCGCGTTATAAATAATTTGTAGATATTATTTTATATTAAATAAATAGGTATTTCCACTTACCCACCTACAGGTTGTAACAACGATGTTTATTGGAGATGGGAGTTAATTTTTAGGGTTCCGAAAAAAAATCGAAACTCTTACCTATAGTTTCGTTATGTCCGTCCGTCCGTCTGTCCGAAGCAAAGCGCGCGACGCCGCGCCGAGAACCTTAGTGCTAGAAAGCTGTAATTTGGCATGGACATATTAAAAACTCCAGAATCGTTGAATAAAATGTTGAAAAAAAAATCAAGAGTACCTTTCCTACAGGTAACGTGAGGATTAAATTTATATTTATAGTGTATCGTTGCAAGTCTTCCAAAAATATTGTCTTCAAAGACCATTTTTGGAATTAGGGGTCCGTTAGCGAAACATTTGGCTTTATAGTGCTAATTTTGCTGGCTAAACAGTTGGAGTTGAACAAGTGAAAAGATTCTCAAAAATAGATTATTATGATGAATTTACAAGGAAAACTGTCACGCTTATCTGAGTAAATAGTCGATAAATTTACCTACTACTTCGGAACCCTACATTGCGCGTGGCCCAACGCGCACTTGACCGGTTTTTAAATAGAATCTCTACATGATTTGGCTACGGAGCCGGCGGCTGGCCAAGTCGCCGTGTTATTTTAATAAAGTCACTGTTAGGTTCTCTGAAAAGTGTTTGCAACATAGTGAAACTTCAAAAAATATTGAAAATAATTTTATTGTTGTATTTCATTTTATAAGTACAAATCATTACTGCACGTTACACAAAATAGAACAATACAAAAATAACAAAATTGTTTTTGAATCAACATTGCAAAATGGAAATACATAAGATGGTAATGAACGCGTTACAAATCTGTAAGTCTTGTTGGGTGTAAAATGTTATTCCTATTCATGTAAATTAAGCTTAGATACAAGTGACAATATCAAAGTTACGACCAAAATATCAGGCATTGATCGAGTAAGGCAAAGGATATTGCAGTCTTTATATCATACTTACAATCATGCTTATCTTAGCTGTCTATTCATTTACTATCAAATTATCATCCATATTATTATATTTTATCTTGTTGATCATATTCACAATCCGATTTAATAGTAAAATTTTATAAAGCTCATCATTACTTTTAACTATCTGATTTTACCGTTAATCTAAAATTATCTTCCAAAGTCTGTCGTAATAATACAAAAAGATAGTAATGTATAATTTAGAGTCTTTAATTCAGTACCTCTAGCGTTTTAATGTGTTTTAACTTGTAATTGTCAAGGGCAACATACTAACGATTAGTTCATCTCAATGGGTCAAATGCATTTACTCCATAAAACACAGAGAAAGTGGAAATGGTAAGTTTTATTAAGTATAGGAATCACTCTAGCTTAAATAATCGAATTATAACTAAAAAAACATTTTTATTGGTTGTTAGTTGACAAGTACAAAATCGTCTATCAAATAAATCCGCTATTTATATTTGATAATGCTCCGATACTTTCAATTCTATTGTCCCATTTTTTGCAATTTAGTAAGTTAGTAATTTAGGAACATAATCACTTGTATATTTTTCTAACATCCGCTGAATGGTAGCATTGTAATTCTATGCTTAATGCCTTCAATAATAAAGTCGATATTGCATTGTATTGAGCAACACTTTACACTTTACAGCATACTGTAGCTGCATCACACCTACTTCCTATTTCCACCATTCTGTGTTCTTTGCCTCTAGTCCTAGCAAATTCTAATTACGATTGAAACCTATCACTACATCTAACGACGCCAGAACGAATTATTTATAAAAATCAGTCTATTCAATGTAGTGAAATAATGCTATAAAATGTATTTTCTAATTGTCACCTTGCTGTTATAATGTCAATTACATTAATGTTAATTAAAAAATAACTGAACACATTATGGACTACGGTAAGCAGTATTTTCTGACTTACCTAATACATGTAAGAATGTTTAAAATATGAATATAATTACGTAATTCATGTTTGGCAGTAAACAAGCAAAAATTATATTAAATATCTGCAATAGTACTGCATGCTATAATTGTAGTTAATCAAATCAGCGACAAATTACTACGAATGTAAAAATATAAATATATTGTATACTGCATACTGTAAAGACGTTACGAATTAAAAAATAGGATGTAAAAAAAAAACATAATTTGTCTACAATCCAATTGGAGTTCAAGTGATGTTTTTGCACCGCATGAAAATTAGCATCTTTAATAAAGCCAAAAAAATACAGGACATCTTAGCACGGCTCACTAGCAAACTATTTTACCTAGCATTATAATAGTTTAAATTAAACTCAACTAACTACGGCAATTTGACCAACGTTTCAACTAAATATAAATTATATTTTAAAAAAAATCTTGAAATTCATTTATCAGCACACTAACGATCGAAAATCGATTTAAAATTGAACGGTGCGTGACAACCCGGAATAACAAAGAGGCAACAAGTCATAATTTAGTAACTAAACTTTTGTCATCCATTACATGGACTTTCATTTACTTAAACCTACAACATAATCGGATAACACAGAAATTAAAATTACCTAATCACAATAGTGTAACATAATTTTGTTAAAATCGTCCGTCAATTGATATGGCGACGAGATTAAAATTATGCCGGGAGAAGATAGACTCGCGAGATCGATTAAAAAGATATTTGTTCCATCAGTCCCTGGTGCCGTATAGCCGCACGCTTCACACTTACTAACCTCACCGTAGGTGCGAGCGAGACGGGCGATGGGACGTCGCTATACGGAGCTCTTTCTCTCGGATATCGAGGACCGCTTGCGGCTTTGGATGCTTCCCGAGGACATTTTCCTTTTGGTTTCCGTGTTGCTCGGGCCGGGGCCGGGGCTGGCGGACTTATTGAAGCTAGCCAAGCTGGCCATCTTGTTGGCGTTTTGAAGGTTCGAGGTTTTCCGTCTGACGGACGGGCTCGCCTCGGCGTTGTTTAACTTAGCGGTGGTGGCTTGAGGCTTGTGCTCGATGACGACGGGCTGCTGGTACTTCCCGACCGCATTCCAGTGTTCCCGTTGCGCCTTTAGGGACACCCTCATCTTCTCTTTGGCTTCGGCATTGTCTGCCAGCATTTGATTGAGCAGCTGCACCGTCTGGTAGAGGGCTACGGGACTGAGGAGTCCGAAGTCGTGGAGTGAGCACATGTGGAGCACGAAGTTCCTATAGAGGTTCTTCTCCAGGAGTTCCTTGCCCTTCATCTGGAGGAACATCTGGCAGGCGCGCGGGATCTGGCAGTCTCCTACGTAGTTGTACTTCATGACGTGGAGGTTCCACATCTTCATGAGCTCCTTCTCTCCCTCGTTGACGTCCGTGAACTCGTCGATCATCATCATCGTCTTCTGCTGCAGCCACAGCGGGTCGGTCTCGCTCTCCGAGTCGATGTCCAGCTCGTTCGGGTACACCGGCAGACAAGTTATCGTGTGGTGGTATAGACTGGAAGTAATTGTACAATGAACAACAATATTAGATTAAAACTTTAAAAATGACTCTTTATTTCTCCAGCTTACGTTGCAAGATTATTATTAATTCAAAGCAAATTATCAATTTGAAAACAAATCAAATGTTAATCAATTACACATAACCGGCTGAACAGATTTACGATGATCTGTATGCCAACAGATGGGTTATTATAATCTGTACTATCATCGTACTTTTTATTCCAGTAATAATAATGTCAAACTGATTAGTTACAAGCAGAATGAAGCACAAACACTTACCGATTGTGTCCTATAAGGTACGGGCGCTGCGCATCAACGAGATCGGCGTCATCCAACTCCAGGAACTCTGCTAGGCTGTGTCGTTGCGGCCGGCGGCGCGCGCGGGGCCTCCACATCAGCAGGTGGGTGAGGGAGGCCCTCCGAGTGGGGCCCGCTCGGGGACCCGCCGCGGTGGGGGGCCCGCGACCCTGCGCCGCGATCAGATCGTGCGGGGACCCCGTGTAGGAGCCGTCGTATAGTTCGTTGATTGACACGTCGATCCGAGCGCCGGCGGGAATCGGCTGCGGATAAAGCTTGGATAGGTTTCATGAACAAATAACGCTTGGCTGATTGCACTGGTGCTCAGTGAAGGTAACTTCAGGCCTTAATTATGGAGTGAATAGTGCATTAAGATGATAACACAATTTGACTTTAATTGTTTTCTTTATGCCTAGAGTGTATTCCAGACATCACGCCAGTGTGGAATGAAGAGATTATATTCCGTTTTCTTCAACGGTTTCTTCAACATATTAAAGGATTTTAATTCTGTGGCCACATCTTTGGCCTAACGCGCTGAGCAAGAGCTTACGCCAGACGTAACAGGGGCATTAGGGTAAAAAATAAACCAACCATTATTTTTTGGCGAAAGTGAGAGAGAAAAAAAAGAAAGACTATAGCACTACAGCACCACAAAGTATGCAAGCTACTCACAAAGTATGTAAAGTTGAATCTGGAATGGCACAGCTTGAGGTGTTTGAGCAGTGAGTAGAGCGTGCCGCAGTCGAGCGAGCACCACGGGCAGTGCAGATCGTCGCACGCCTCCGTCTGCTGTCGCGAGTTGTTGTTGTACAGGAACTGGTAGATGATCTGCTGGCGCTTCGACTCCTCGCCCGGCTCTGACTTTATCTTGTCACCTGGAAATGTTGGCAATGTTTACCCACATTTATTATTGTAAACCTTTCGGAAAGCCCACACTAATAAATGTATGGTATTCTTTAAATTTACATAACTTTTTTATTTGTGAACTGATTGAATAAAACCAAGTCAAATGAACGCTGAGCTTACGTCAAAATCACCGTTTAACTATATCATTTACGTTTACATTTGTGCTTACCACACTGGACTTTAATGCAACTTATAATCGGGTGTGATTGCAGTGAAGCATTACCTTATCACATTAAAAAAATGCTTGGAAATTCACTATAAATTACACTTATGTCATTTTGAAATGTTTATGTTTCTTCAAAAATAAGTATGTTATAATTACCAATTTTAATATCACTAGTGTTACTTTTCTGTGCAGAACTTCGTTCCTTACTAGACGATTCTTTCTTAATACCATTCTCAGCGATCTGCTGGTATAGTTTTGGTCTATTCACGAGACCATTAGTAGGTTCCTGACTCCAACTGAGCTTTAGTTTTAGCAATGGTCTTACTTTAAATATATCAAAAGGATTAGTTTCTGTTTGTATGTCATTATCCTGCAACAAATATGTAAGTTTTTACATTTATTTTTAACACACTATGATGTTTGTATTAAAAAATGATTGCCTCTTTCTGTCATAAACACACAAAGTTCTTTTGTTAAAATGTTCCAACCAGGAATTGAATCTAGATCCTTCAATTACCAAATGATCTAAGGATTTTTTTCCAATGGAAAGTGCTGTTGGCCCTATCGGCTTTTACAGCTCCACATTCGCAGAGGCAAGCTTGCAAAGGCTCAACCAAGCCTACTATGAAATACTAGGTAAAGACATTCATACATTAGGTAAAGGATTCAAGGATTAACTAATCTATACTAATATTATAAAACTGAAAAGTTTGTTTGATTGAACACACCAATCTCAGGAAATACTGTTTCGAATCGAAAAGTTATTTTTGTGTTTGATAGTCTATTTATCACGGAAGGCAATAGGCTATATAACATCATATAATATTTAAGTAGTTAGTTTTTTCCACAAATTAACGCGAGTGAAACCGCATGGCACAGCTAGTTATTAATATAACTTACATGAGGTATAGTCTCCCACTGAGCCATGAGTGCCTTATGGGGAGATCGGGCTATGGTGGCACTCCTTCCACCAGGTGTAGCATCATGCAACACTAAATCATACTCTCCATTAGTGAGCAGGCAGCGATTATGTTTGTCATACACTATCAACTCACTGCCGTATAGTTTGGTCCATTTGCTATCAGTCGTAGACGAGTTTAAATGCTCTCCTGAAGACTTCAGGCGTTTTGCTAGTGGTTCTATCAAAATAATATAAATCTTTATTACTATTACAGTTGAGAGGGCTATTTATTTTATTTTCAACAGGCCAAATTCAACCTTTAATGTTAGATTACAGTAACTATTCCTCAAATAGTAGATAAAATGATGAATGAACATGTCAGGAAAGTTAAAACAAAATCCAATATTTATACAGCACAGCTACAGAATTCATGTGCACTACATTTTTGTAATCTTTTCAACTATTATTACCATGACAACATCCAAGTGAAGTAAGTTAATGACAATCAGATACAAAGTTTTATTTACAGGATGGATTTTTAGGTACAAGTTTGGTTGAATCAGCCCTGATGTTCGGTTTACACGTATTAATTAGTTAAGTATTTAAGTAGCGGAAATCGGAGACCATCACTATTACCATTACTTAAGTAGATAACTAAATTTCAAGTAAATTGTAAATACATGTAAATGGACAATTTAGTAGTTAAAATTTAGTGGCAAGTAAACAAGTAATTTAGAAATATTTCTATTTTTCTGTTAAGTAGGTGAGCGGAGCTTATCACTTACCACATTTGGACAGACACTAAGGGTTTTAAAAAATGATTAATAGTAAAAAAAATCTTTACCATCACTGTCACCATTTGTGATTTCCGAGGAACTAGAAGCACCATTTGAGCCACTGTTAGAGGATGCCCTGGTCACTGTGACTCGGAGCATCAGCATATAGGACTTAACGTTTGGACCTTGAGAGGGACTGAAGGTATCACTAGAGATGCTCACTGCTGATGCCATCGCTGGCGGCTCTGATGTTGAAGGATTTAATGGGACCGAACAGCTGCCAACCTAGTAATAAACTTAAGTCATTTAAAGGATTCTTGGAGGGAATTGTCAATAAATATAGAGACATGTTATGATTTAAATTAAAGCATTCACATAGATTTTAAATGATATTGAGTGCTATTAACAAAATCAACACTAATCTAAAATCAAAACTAAATTATTTAGCTTCTAAATATTACTTAAGCAAAGTGATAACAAAAACTTACACCTCATTCATAAATATACATATTTTATTCTTATATTAATATCTATTGACTAAAATTTTACTTGATACGTTATCAGTTTTAGTACTTAGATTGACAAAATTAGATAAACAGACAGCAGAGTACTTACAGAAACCTCCACAATTGCAGATGAACTTTCCTTTCTCTTTTTATGACATATTTTCAATAGCAGAGTCTCTACCTTAACCTGGTAGTCTCTAGGTTCATCTAGGCTCTTGTCATAGAATCCTAAAAAGGTTAGAGTCATGTAACCACCCAGGCTGTTTGGCTGGAGTTCTGTGCTCTTCTTCAAACTTACTTTCTCCAACAAACTGTCCAGTTTGAAGCCTTTACGATTTTTATTTGTTCGCGACATGCGACGTTTCATATAAGACAACGTCCTATTAAGAAATATGGGCTGAAAATCAAACAAATGCTGAGTAAGCCGTTATTAGCCAAACAAAAATAGAAGCCACAGTTTTATGTACAAAATACTAACCGATAACATATTACGTGTCCGTAAGAATCTGTAGATTTGCGTAGGCTCTGAAAAATACATTTGGTTTGAATATTATCTATTACTTTGTACAGTAACCATTATTAGAACGCTCACTTATCAGTCGCTCCAATCAAAACTTACTTTCGAACGCTTGTAAAAATAACTCATGGTCGGCTTGTAAGTGATCTATTTTTGAGTTCTTATTTGTTTCATTATCCTTATCACGCTTCTTGGGAGGCATTTTTTGGCTTGGTTTGATTATCCAACTATACTATACCTACTGAAACCGCCAAGCGAGTTCATCAGTTCGTTGACTTGACAGCGTCAGGTCAGGTCATCCAAAGACAATTTTTAAGATATGGGATTCGGTCGGTACACAGACTGCAAGGGTATGTACTCTGTGGTTCGGTATATCGGTGGCATAAATTAGCATGAAAATCCTTTTATTTAAGAATTGAAACTACACAAAATAGCAAACACATTTTAGCCTTCAAATTATAAATGGTCTGAAGTTTTAATTCTATAAATATTGTGATTGTTTATGTTTATAGTCCTCTATGACAATTTAATTTTCTGTGGTTCTATATAAGGTTCAATCCATAGACTATATGTCAAAAATCATAACAAAACATTGAACCATGCGAGATTTTCTTAGAATAATAATTCAAAAGACTGTATTCTAATAAATACTACGATTTGAAATGTAATATTTTTGAAAATGGTATATCTCATGAAAGAGAAAAGGAAACTAAGGAGGAGGCTTCATCGTGTTCAAGGGGAAGCAATTAATGGTGGTCTAGATTTAGCCTTATTGCATCAATTAAATTATATCTGTAACTATAAAGAAGAAGCTACAAACAGCAAAAAACATCAGAGGTTTATAATATCAGTAGTAACGGCTTTCTTATTGTTGGTTTTAGTCGGAATTGTGGTCGAAAATATTTTAAGTGCAAGGTGTCTATTACCTAGTAATTACTTAGTGTGGGAAGCGACACGCCCTCTCGCCGATTGCAATTATTGTGTGAATATTACGAAACCTATTATTCTTAAAAACATTACCAGGAAGGATTTTAGTGTAAGTTCTAATGTTTTAACTTAGTATGTTAAGATGTTATACACTATTTAAATGTGTTTCAGTGTTTAAACAGTATTTCTATTTCCAGCGCTATGCATATTCGTCAAAACCAATCATAGTGAAAAAGGCCATCAGTCATTGGCGAGCAATGAAAGAGTTTACTTATTACACTTTCAAACATTTGTACGAACGGACTGCGGGAAGCTATGAGAGTTTGGAAGATGGCTGTCAGTTCCTGAATTTTAAGTCTGATCTATTTACATTGAAGGATGTGTTCAGTATGCCCAGGGCTAGAGTAAGAAATGAACCCGGACAAGAACCTTGGTATGTTGGATGGTAAGTATTGTATGACAGTTAATTAATATTTAACAAAGGGTAAAATATATTAAATATTTGGTTAAACTTACTATTTTTTAATTATATAATAACAAAGGATACATAAAGTATATGGTTGACAATATATGTATTTTTTGAATAAGTGTTCTTTTAATCATTTCAAGGCTAAATTTCTATATTTCTATAATTTGCCTATCAAACTGACTTCATTACCTTGCATGAAATGAAAGTCACTAATAGAAGGAAGTATCCATCCATCCATCAGCCTTTGTAGGTCCACTGCTGGACATAGGCCTCCCCTAACTTCCGCCACTCTGACCGGTCCTGAGCCTTCTGAATCCAGCGGATACCTGCTGTCTTCTTCAGGTCGTTAGAAGGAAGTATAAAAATGGAAAAAAATTAGAACAATATACGCTATACTTCACTCACAAATACTATAGTGGGAATAATAAAGTTGCTACTTTCAGGGGAAATTGCCATCCAGATATTTTGGCCAAGGTGAGGCAATACTACTCCATCCCCGAGTTCTTGCCTGATGATGCAGAGTTTCCTGCTACTGAGAACATCTTTTTTGGATATGAAATTGGAGCAGTTATGCATGTAAATATTTTTATTTTTTTTTACTGTAGGAAAAGTCTACATTTGTGCCTAATCTGGGGCATAGTTACCACTATCTAACTAAAACTAAATTGTCGATTTTACAAACCTAATGATAGTGGGGGCCTCTCAACAAATTTTGATATAGGACCCATCTATAACAAGCAGCACCGCTGTCTCTATAATCATTAACATTATTTGTGTTAAAAAGTATGTCAATATAATTATGTATATTCCCACTAGGCATAGTAGAGTATAATATTGATTTATGTGTTTGTACATTCAGGGCATGGTCAAGGTTTGGTATGCAGACTTCATAAACTCTATGAACATTATCATTCCAGTTGGACTATATACCTCGTCTCATGTGGCAAGGCCAGGTGAAGGGCAACAAGACATGGGTGATAGCTCCGGTGCCTGAATGTGAACATGTTTGCCACTCGCTCGACTACTATGTGGAGCCTGGTGACGTTGGTTAGAATTTTATAGTTATTATTAAGTTACACACATACCTTTAAACAAGCAATTCTTGTATATATATTTTCTGAGTCTCGGAAACGGCACCAATGATTTTCATGAAATTTAGTATGCATGGGGTTTTTTCCCGTATGGGATTCCGCTGCGTATGCACTATGATATACATTTTCTATGAAACAATGTTTCCAAAACTTCACGTCCCGTCCCGTACGGGAAAAAAGCCGTTACGTATGCATTGGCCTTATATCAGTCAAGTTTTACTTTACAAAAAACTAATGTTGAATTTAAAATCAATTTGAAAGAGTGGGATCTTTTAAAGCAAAGTTTTAAATGTCTAGTATATGATAATTTTATTGATCCCAATGAGTAAGAGTTGGATAAATAGTGTTAGCTTAGATCAATAGTTTTAAAGATACTGAATTCTAATTTTTGTTGTTTCTTTTCAGTGCTATTAGATACTCGATTGTGGTATCATGCTACAACCATCCCTAAAGGTCAGTTTTCGCTGACGGTGCAATCTGAGTATGGATAAGTTTAATTTCATAAGTGATATAATATGATAAGGCAGCTTCAGTACAAAATGAGTATTATTTACACATATCGAAATGCCAAATTTTTTCTATGTCTTTATTTATTGTGCATACTGTTTTGGTGCCATTTTACTGTAGTTCAACTACTTTAGTAGCTTTAATATTGCAATATTTTACCTGTCTTTTATTTATTTTCTATTGAAGAATTTACTATGCATTGGTTTATCATTTTACTAAGGATTTTTACACAGTTTGTGAGTGTGAATGAAATAAACGAGTATGATTAATTCAAAATGTTTTTTAATCTAATTCTATGATCAGAAATATCTAGTGAAGGATTAGTTGAACAACTTAAATATCAAAATATTTAAATAAGCATAGATAGAAGATACTAATTTAATTTCCCAGTCCAATTAACAGTTTTTCCTCCAATCCTTCCCTACATATCATTGTAAAATTGAAATAGAGATAAGGTTTGAAAAATTGAAGGGATTATAAGCTCATGAGCTATGCAATGTATACTCACATAATGTATGTATGTTTAAAATGCCATTAAGAAATTAGCAATATTATACAGCTTATCCAAATGCATAAAATGCACATTTACATTAGCAATAAATAATTTCTCATTTGACCAGAAAGATGCCAGTACTTTGATGGACATATTTTTAATTGACATGGCAATAGTGATATCACAAAAATAAAAACCACATTTTAACGTACCGATACAACACATAGTTACACCAATATTACATGTGATTATATTCAAACAGTTATATAATGAAATAGCGACTAAATCTTAGATTAATTAGACGTCAATACAGTATAATTATTTCAAATATATTGGGTTTGTAGAATAGTATAGTCGTTAAACAGGATGACAGGGCCCTAGCACTTCTAAAATTATGTATTAAATTGAAAAATAAAATATTGATTTTAATCTTGACTGTAATGTATATTCAAAAGGAATACAAGGTATTATAAATAATTCAAAAAATTGTGCTAGGGCTTAAAATTTATAAAATGATAAAAATATATTGCAACTACCCAAGTAGTTCGGGGGTTATACATACAGCAACGAAAATGTAGAGACAAGTATATTGTGCTTAAAAAAACTGCCACACTCCGAGAACTGCATCCTTTATGGCTTCAATGTATTGTGCTGGCACCCAGTACACCCAATACCTGGAGGCTTCTGTTGGTCCTAATTGTAGACCCTACAATGGAAAAAGGAATACAAGGTATTATAAACTAAAAAAAGTTTCGAACATTGTATTTGTTATAATATATGTATCAATGTATAAAATTTTTAGAGAACTATGCTGTATATGCCACCAATATTCCACCACTTTGCATTTGGAGCAGCGTGGCGGAATATGCTTTAGTCTAGGCTTCTTCAAGAGTAGTGACCCATGCTCAGAAGTGGGCCAATTAAACTTACCATGATGTGATATTCTTCATGATCTTTTATTGGTTCCGATGTGATACCTACAATAAAATTTACACATGATTAATGCTTTACAGTTAAAATATAAACTGACTTAGTAAAAAGTAACTAATAACAATAAAATATTTCCTTACTCTTAATTGAAGTCATGGCTAGTTTCTCAGTGCGCTCCTTAGTTCCGAGCCAAAGCTGATCTTGTTCAGGTTTGAATGTCAGCCTCACTTTACCCCCGTGCTTATTTAACATGCCACTTAATGGAACGGGAGGCAAAGGTTCCTGAAATTCACATTATAATAAACATTTATACAATTAGGGTACATTTCCACCAGAGATGCATAGCTCAGGCTTAGACAGGTCTAAGTGCGAGTGAGCGTGTAATATTCGCCCTGGTCACACTTTATTAAATGTTATGTATTGGTTTTCATAAAACAATATTAAGTTCACCTTGACTCCTTTTATTCCAGGCATCGCATCAGGGGGGATGCCTTTGTCTAACACTTTCCTATGAATTTTCTGCATACACAGCGGTTCTTTACTGGATTGACTATTTGCTTTCTCTTCTAAAACTTCCTGTTGTAAGAACAATATTAACTAAGGTTTATTGTATTATTATATGTTATAAACAATGCAAAGAATAAAAGATATGCTAATAATATTATTTAGAGGAAAAGGATTAATAATTAATGATCTGCATTGTCACATACATTGCTTGTCTGGCAATAGTACCTACTTCAAATGAAATTGCCAAGATTGTCAAGCTTTCACAGCTGCAATTTTTTTTTTATATTTTGTTTATGTAATCTTAGTTGTTAGTTCATTATACACAGAAATACCGCTCACGCCTCAACTCAAGAGTCACTAACAGTTACTTTACGTTACATTACTTTAATCGCTCCTTAGTAAAGAATCACCATACAAATTCTTTACTAAGGAGCGATTTAAGTAACCGTTAGAGACTGAGTCGGGGCATAAGTCTTCTTCTTCCTATTTATGTTGTTGCATAGGAGCACAAAATCAAGTAAAGGCATAAACCACCCGTAGACTGAATTCACAATGTCGTAAGGCGGTCAATTCAACTGTGTCAAGAGGATAGTCAATTTAGTATTTACTGTTAACATTTGAATAAAATAATAACGAAGCTTTAAGCTAATTATCCTTACAGGACCTAATCGCATTTTGTGTAATAATCAGATACACCTGATAACATAATAATTTTAGTAATTCCTACCTTTGGAGCAGCCTTCACTGCCAATATATCATCCATTTTTGAGCCCACAAGCATTACTTTCCCTCCTTTCACGATCCCAGCATTTCGGAGCGTTAAGTTGTCTTTGGCCATACCTTTGATGATCAGCTTTTGTGCGGATTGTGGTACACCACATATTCGCTCAAGGTGCGCTTTTAGTTCTAATACGGTTGCGTCGTAAGCGAATGTGATGTCATGCTTATTTTTGTTGAAAACTACGGTGAATTCCACCTGCTCCGGTATTTCACAAAGCTCCGTATCCTCTGTTGACTCCGAGGTGCACGGCGCGCTTTCCAAAGGAGCTTCCGTGTGAGGTTTAATATCAACAATTGCTTTATCCTCCAATGACATTTTTGACGAACCGTTGGATATCAAGGAATTTGGATCCAGGTTTTCTGATGTATCTCCCTTTTCAGAGGCTGCAAAAGGAACGTGAGTTTGCAAAATTCATAGAACAAAAGACTTGGGGTTACTGAGCCAAATATTGTCAAAACTTCACCGGTTTTGTCCAAAATTTATATTAAATCTTACCGATAAAATCCATGTTACGATCTAATTTTTAAACCAGTGTGTAAATATATAACCAAAAATAACGACCGTCATGCAGTTGTTTTGAAAAAATAATTATAAATACAGCCGACTGCCTGACATGAAGCAACAAATTTTTTGTCAATCTCTAGAAATCTTCTTTCATATTAATTCACTCATTCGAGTCATCCCACAGATAAATAATAATTAAGTGCGTTCACAAAACATATGAAAGCGTTCCAAAATAAGGGGAAGCACCATACATTTTAATCTTTTCTAATCGTTTTTTAATGTTACTTTGGTTAAGCCCCCAGTTATGCAGTGTTTTTATTTTATATTTCAAAGAGTATGATCAGCAGTTGTATAGTGCGATTAGTGCGTTCAAAGTTATTTTACCTCTGACACCTGTCGTTGTACCTTTCCACTAGATTGGCATTACCTGCTGTCAATATTCTTGGATTTTTATTTGTATTAATAATTTTTAACTTCTATCATGCTAAAAAGGATACAAAGTAGTGGTAGAAAGAATGTTCTATTAGTGCGTAATTTTTGTTAAAAGGAAAAAGCTGAAAATGTCCCTATAATCCCATTTAAGAATGTTCGTTGACGGGTAGCGGCCATGACAGGTGGGAAAAATAGTGTTACCTGTTATTATTTTTTCCTCGTAGTAGTGTCCAACTAAAATGATATATACGGTTACGGTTTATTAAAAAATAGCTTGTCATGGTTTTGTGTCGACATAAAATTCAGTTGACCATAGAATTTAATTTAATTTTGTATCGATACAAAAACATGCCGACCATTTATAAACAAACTGATTTTTTAAAGCATTTCTTTTGGTTTGCTTTTAATATAAAACAGTGTTCACGGATAGTTCTTAATTTAGGTATGTATATCTGAAAAAACTGTCAGCACCATTACCAAGGAAGGCAAAGTTGCTGCTTCTACATCCCAAAAAATATTTTCACCTCGAAAAAACGAAATCAACAAAAGAAGATAAAGTTAGAAGATTTTGATCTGTGTGCAATCAGAAATAAAAGAACATGAAATGTACGCAGTCAGAAAAGAGATGCCAACTATAAGAAAGCTATTAGCTGAATTAAAAGTTGACATCCACTTTAACATGAAATATTTCATGTAAGGGAATCGTACAAACTAAATATGACAACACACAGCTAAGGTTAGCCAACTTAATAGCCAGAGGTAAAATAACTTTGGACGGACTGTACTCTACATTTTCAATGATTGCTCGAAATCACAGGTGATTTGATTTCCTCTTGACAGTTATAAGTGGTCTATGGTCTTGACCTACTCTGTAGATTTCCGTTTCCGTTTGGTTAGTTTCCATGGCGCACAATTTGTAAACAAGAGGGCGATTTGTATTATTCAGCATTTAAACTAATTTTCAAGAAAAGTTATGAATTTTGATCTAGATGATCCTTTGGCAGGGATATTGAGTGATGGAAGTGATGATAGTTTCTTTGACGATGATATATTGGGGAAAAAGAAACCTGCAAAGAAGAGCAGTACGCCCACTGCTGCGAAGAAAAACGCTTTATTTGACTTGGACAATACAAACGACGGAAGAGGTGATGATCAAATAATTGACAAAGATATTTTTGGAAACATAAACACTGGAGCCGTTGCATCTAGCTCCAAAATCGTGACTGAGTCAGAAGGAGAACCTACATCACCTGCTCTGCTTAGACCTGCAATTTCAAAAGAACCCAATAAAATTCAACAAGTTGACTCCAAAATCAAATCTGCTGAGAAAATTGATTTTGGCCGATCGCCAGCTAAATCTAAATTATCAGCAACCGTGGACAAACTTGACCTGATAGATGAATTGGGTTTAGAACCAAAGAAAGAAATTGCCAAACCGCTGGAGAAAGGAAAAAGTTCACAATCTTTGTTAGACGACATCTTAGGAGGCCCTTCTACGAAATCAGCAGTGCCTACTCAAAAAAGACCTACGACGGCGGTGAAAAAACAAGATTTTGATTTTGATTCAATTTTGGGAAAAAGTGAATCCAAGCAGAGTTCAATTATAAATAAAAATGTCACACAAAAATCTACAGCTAAAACAGATACACCGAAAGAAACGCAAATTAAGAAAAAGACGAGCGATGATTGGTTGGGAGTTTTCCAAAATAATGATGAGATCGCAGAAGAAGAAGATGAAACTGATATGCCAGCTTGGTTAGGTGGAGGAGATAGTAAAAAGAAAAAAAATACTGCCAAGGCATCTAAGCCAGAAACTAAAACTGATACAATCCAAGAGGTATCCAAGCCTGCTGCAGAAAGTGTTACTGACAACAAAAAGGAACAACAAGAAACAAACATCGATAATATTATTCAGATGCAGGCTTCGCAAAACTTAGGTATATCGGCAACCAGTAAATTAGGCGTGGGCAGTGAAGACGTGGCTATGGAAGGCGCGGCCTTGTATTTACAGCAACAGGAGTCACAAATAATGGTCGCACTTCAGTTGAAAGCCCAAGACGAAAAACTTGCTTCTATGCAGGGTATTACATTTCACTACTTATTGTTAGAGTAGTTAGCCAGCATACCTACTTGTATCTTCATATTAATTATGAATTTACTAACATAATATTGATTTGTCTTTGTGGTTCAAACTTTTTAGTTCGAGCACCCACAGTAGAATATTGATAAAAAAATAGCCTGGACAAGTACACACTGTTAGGTAGCTTCTTAATAAGTATTTACACGTTTCTTCCTCTCTCTTCCACGATCTTTTTTTTTTCTTCTGTTTCTTCCATAGTTTTACTAAATGGGTAAACCTTATAGCGCGTCAAAAGGAAAGTCAGCGTGTTCACCGCGAGGCAGCACAAGCCCAGCGCGAGCAACTGGACTCGCTGCTGCAACGACAAGCAGAGCACCGACAACAGATGCAGACTATCATAGCAGCTCATCAGGAACGGATCACGCAGAGAATCAAGGTAAGGGATCTGGGATAGGCTTTCATGATGTCTTTACTATTTATAGCGTGATTTCCCTCACAAGTTTGTAGCAACACTGCATATCATAGCATTCACGTCGCAATGGGCATTGAAAATTAAAGTCAGACTTTGAAGAAGAGGCTTTGCTGGACTAAAGTCCAAAGATTGTTTTTTATAGGAAACATTTTGCTGTTTCGTGCTACAAGCATTATATAACATTTTAGGATTAAATTTCAGTCTCTCTTGAGTGTAACTAATGAGGATGAAATAGAGGGTCATGAAGGTACTAACTACGAAACACCTGTGGAACGACAGACTAGTCCTTATGCGAAGGAGAAGAAACAGCTTTTACAGCTAATACAATCCTTACAGGAGAACCATGATAAGGAAATAGATTTAATGGAAACTTCGTACAGGTAAATTATTTTTAGACTGATATGCTTCAGCTCATAAAGGAAAAATATTAAATGATTTATGAAACAGTTTGGTACCTTCCTACTTAAATCGTAAAATATAACTTGCCGAATTACGAAAACCATCATAAGATGCATAACAACATAATTGAATGTTAATTATTTTAAAATATAACAGTAAAAATTTTATTCAAAATTCACAGAAGACAACTAGCTTTCGTAGAAGTATCGTTCAACCAAGCAGAAGAACGTATGAAAGAAGAAAGTGATAAACTTGTAAAATTTTACACGGAAAAGATAAGTTGGATAGATGAACATCACCAATTGTACAAAAAACTATCGGAAGACAATTTGAACTCTTTAATGGAGAGGCATAAGGCTGAAAATGAAATGCTACAACAACAACACTTGGATAATATCAGAGTTTTGCAAGAGCACCATACAACTCTGATGGAAAATGTAAAGTAAGAAGTTTGTCGAATGATTCCATAACTACTGTAGAAGATTAAATTAATAATTGATTAATAAACGCGATGTCAAAGTTATCAAAATTAGGACCACAATTAATAAAATATGCACTGAAAACAATTAAGTAATTGTAAATATTTTAATAATGTACACATTCCAGAAATGCAGTTAAACAGGAGCAAGCACTAATCAAAGATTCAACTGGTTTCTCATCAGAACTTAATGAATTGCTTATAGATGTAAGGGATAGTAAGTTACAATGCCAAGAACTTGTACAGAAAATTGAAAAACTATCACAAAACACGCAGCAGAACACTGACAATAGTGTTCACTTAAGAGAATCTCAGATAAGTGGTAAGATTTTCAACTTTGAAGAATACTGTCGCCTTACTTTAAAGTAAATTAATATAGTATTTTATTGCAGACATGATTCAACAATTAAAAATAGATAGAGAACATTTTGAAAAGGAAAAATCAGAAAGTAAAGATTTGGTTCACATGCTAGAAACAAGACTAAAGCAGATGACAACAGTAAGTATAGTTATCTTAAAATTTGACACTGAAAATTAGGTAGTGTTGCATACAAATGTTTATGAAAGTATGATTATTGATTTCTAGATGATTGAAGAAGAATCAGCTTCATTAAAGCAAAAGAAAATGGAGTTTGAATTTGAGAAGGCAACATTCAGTAAGCAAACAGAATTTGCCAAGAATATCCTCAAAAAGCAGGATGAGGAAATTAAGGTAACTTGTAATTAGTATTTTTATTTTTCAAACTTTCGTAAAATTATTGGTTCAATATGTACCACACTGCACAATTTGACAAAGGCATATCACTGAAAGGATTTGAAACCAATTTAAAATACAAATACGAGCAGTATAATGTAATTGATATACACGTAACTTATACTACGCTAATAACCAGCGTTGTTTTTTGATGTTTGTAGATGTTAAAGGAAGATATTCAAAAACAATATCAAGAGAAAATTGCCAAAATTGAAGAAGAAAAAGCAGTAGCATTGAAAGATAGTGCAACAATCGCGAAAGAAAAAGCTTCTATACAGAGTCTGAAGTTAGAATTGGAGGTCAGTTGATTATATATTGTTTAATGATTTGTTTGTTCATTAAATAAATAAATAAATAAATAAAAAAAATCTACTAACTATCAAGAATTGCACGATTAATTTTTTTTAATTGAAATGCAAATTTTCAGAAGACAAAAGCTGAGTTGCAAGCTCAGTTAGAGGAAGTGACTACAGAGCGATCTAAACTGAACTTAGAAAAACAAGAACTTCATATTGAAGAACAGAGAATATTGACTAAGTAAGTTAACTTTATTATAATTCAAGAGATCAAATTCTCATTATCATATCCCCTTTTATATAAATACCCGTCTAACCAGCGGACGAATCTCCTGATAGTAAATATGTAGATAGGATTAGTCTATAGGCGACGGTGTTTGATTACGTAAAGCTTTGCTTTGCTTATGTAAAACATACCTAAAAAGTGCTTATTATTCCCTAATTTATATGTTTTGCAATCGTCTCTGGCACCGCATTTTGGTATTAAATGAATCTGAAGTTATGATCACTAGAACAGTCTGACTTTAACTGTGCAAAGTAAATTTTAATTTGTTCAATAATTCTACTTTATTTTATTTTCCGATATCTAAAATTCAGCTCAAAAACATTTTGGATTGGTTTTAGGAGTCGTGATCTAGATATTTTAGCCAAGACGGCAATGGATAAGCAAGCTCAGGCCGAAAAAAAGTATTCTGAAGCAGAATTCGCTCAGCACAAATACGAGGAGCGTATCAGAAGGATTCAAGAACACGTAGTTTCCTTGAATGCTAGAGAAAAACAAATTGCTAAGGAAAAGGTTGCGTTATCTAGAGAGCGACTTAGTATACACAATGAGAGAAAGCAGTTAGAAAGTAGGCAACAATGTTCGCTATGTCGGAATACACAGTACATTGACCGCACATATTTGCCAGAAACATATTTGAATCCTTCAGTGTCTCGAGATTACAATGCAATACCAATAAATGTAGACCAAGAGATGGCCAATCTTATGGGAAGAGCGTTTAGGCTGAGACATAGTCCAGAAGTTAATACAAATTATCAAGAGAGGCCGGTGGAAGCTGACGATTTTGATCCTGTGCAAGCTACGCGATCAGATTCAGGAGCTTTCAGGGTATATTTTCAGTTTTTTTTTCAGAAAAATTTATAACAATTTTAATTTCACATCAATTAGAAATACAAGTTTAGATAATTTATAACATCAATTATTTTTTTAATATTCGTACCTACATCATTTAAATTCTTTTATTTTTAGGATTATTTGGATCCGAAATTGATGATGTTACGACTAGACGTTCAACAAGTGATAAACAATTTGGACCAAAGTAAAAAAGGAAACGTTGAACAAAATGAAGACTAAGTTGTTCTTATAAGAAGATAATTATTTCTCTAAATGTAAGTTTTAAGTACCAAAATAAAAGACTGAATAAGTTATATTAAAACTTTTTAATTTATGCGGATGACTGTTACATTGGATTATTTTTTCATTTTTTATATTATGAATCGTGTTATAAAAATGTACACAAATGCCTTAAAGCTACATGCTAACTTAATTATAAATATCTCATTGTAAAAATATAGGTACTCTCTCCGCATCATTTAAGCTACGCTAACATCAATTTAGGAATAAAACATCTACTACTTAAATGGCTTTACTTATCATTCATAAATTACAATTAGTATTTGAATATAATTTTGGATCACGAAGTTGTACCCAATTACAATATCTTCGAACTACAGACTCCCAGTCTTTCAATTTAGGTAGTAAATTATATGGACGGCCTGACCTTTTACTTTAACCACTCTACAATATCATAATGGTGCAATGTTGCAGATCTATAAACCTATATTTATGTATATACAAAATATTTCCGAAGGCTCGAAGGACCATAGTTTCTATACATAACATTCTGCATATTCCCATTCGTTTTTAAAACTATACACAATATTTACATTAAGTATCTAGGATTATAATTTTTATTTATAAATTAAATACCTTATCTCCCGGATGTGGAACAAAAAAAATAAGTAAATTTTGTTTATGTTTACTTTGTAAATCTTTACACATAATAATTTACATTAAGTAGAAATAACAATTTTAAAATAATTTAGGTACTGGCTTCTATTCAGTAAGATTTTTATCAGGCCTTAAACTTGAAAAATAACAATGTAAATTTGAACTCTAATACTTTGGAGCTCAAAATACTAGTAATGTTAAATTTAGTGCGTAATATTGCGCACCAAAAATAAAAATAGAATGAAAGAAGATAGTATGTAGGTAATAAAGTAGATGATTTTATAGAGTCGAAACAACTTTAATTGACGTGACAGAGGACGCGAGCATGTGTTACCTTCATGTCGACGTTTAAGAATTAATCATCAAAAATGTCTATCTCAAAAACGTTTGCCGAGTCAGCTAGTAATATAAAAATAAAGAAAAATTCTAACAAAAAAGTTGACTTTTTTGAGATAGACATTATTATTGTTAACCATCGATGTGTTAGAAAACGCAGGTATGGATAGTTACTATTTTATGGTAGTAGACATGGTGGAATAGCGACCATCGAGGATAGAGGCTCCTCCATGTCTACGACACAGGTTATCATCACAGTTACATAAAAGATTATCTATGATATGCATAACGTTTCGACGCGCAAAATACATGCTTGCGTCGTGTACGCCACTATACGTGTATATTTCAACTGTTCACAATTTTCCAAAACTAATATTTTCAATACATTAATATGTTGAATTTTTTCATATTCCTATCTACCTCTACCTTAGCATTACTTAATAAACAAAATTATATGTATAGCCTGGGAACAATTATTTTGTTAATATTTTCAGAAACATTCATTCACTTTTAAAATTATTTTGGCTGTTTGGAAATTTAATAAATTAATAAGAATCATTAAATTTTATACATTTGCAATTTAATATTACCAAATTATATCTATCACAGTATTAAATTCTTTACCATTAAACAAAAAAGAATTATATTGGGTATACCTACCTAGATATTTCATTTAAAATTCTACGATAAAAAGTAATAATTTTGCAACGACAATTCTATTATCAGGATTTAAGTAATGTATAACAACAAGTTATATTCAACTAATATTTTAAATTACTATGCGTTATGATTTTTCGATGGGTTTCTGGTACTTCACTTCGAGTAACTGCGGGTAGTTTTCAACGATGGACAGTAATATACCGTCGATGTAATCTCTCAGCTGTACGTTGACATCTTGTTGTTCTTTTAAAGCTTTCTGTAACTGTAGAAAAAAACAAGATAATTACAACGGAAAACTGACTAGAAATACAGAGTGCAAAGAATATGAAACGTGCAAAAGGGTATTCCGTAAAAACAGGGATAAAAAAACGATGAGTGGGTAGTTGTGTTTTTTCAGGCACTATGTTAAATGTAGGGTGCAATTTAGAAATGAGTAATTGGGAATGACAGGGTTCACTTTCATAAAGTGAAAAAGGTACAAACGGTACAAGTACAAATGGTACAAATTGTTGATAATCGAGTACAAGACAAGCATGCAGAAGGTAAGGTGGTAAGGTACACATGCATGATTAGTAAAAATGCGTACCTTTTCCAACTCTATGCTGAGATCAGATCGTGTATCGCTACCAACGGGCTGTAAAAACGCATACATAAAATATAAAGTTGCAGCAAATGAGCCTCGAATGAAGCAAAGCAAATGATGTAGTTATGTTTGTTTTAGATGGATTTCACAATTAATTTATGATATTATTATTTTGTACTGTTAATTATTATTAAATTATAAAGGGGAGGGTAATGCTTGAAACTTTCTTTTTGCAATGGACTAGGTAATATAAATTTGATTTCCATTACAAAAAATATGCGAAATTCACTATAAGATGCAATTATGGATTAAAAAAAATCAATATTTAAAAATTTGGCAAATAAATTGTGATGAATTCATTTTCATGAAATTATAATTTAAAGCAATGTTTGATGAATAATCACAGTAATTAATAAATAATTGATAAGTGATAATTCCACCAATTTGCACTGGAGCAGCGTGGTGGAGCATGCTCTAGGCCTCCATTAGATGGACCCATGTTGTGTAGTGGGCTATTAATGGGCTGAAGCCAATAACAATTGCTAATACAAAATCATGCATGAATATGATTTTTAATGGTGTATAAAAAGTAAATTAAGCACTAAGAATCAAGTACTGTTAATGATTATTATTGGTTAAAATATTAACTAATAATAATAATTTATATTAGAATTTAATTTTAATTCTGCTCGTTAGGTGAACCCTTTTGTGTAGGAATATGTACTTCATTTGTGTATACAATTTTACAATGTATATGAAATAGAACTGTGTAACAGTAAATAAGTTTATATCACAAGATTTCCGAATTTATTTTCAAAGAAAACAGCTTGTTTATTTATTGTAAAAAGTTTCATCGTTCTGGGTCCAATGGTTCAGGCTGTAAGTTGTCTGCGAGTCAGTCACCGTTCATGTTTACTCTTAAACTTACTCGCGTGTGTCCTGTGAATTTATATGTGTATGACACGGGTGCTGTTTATCTATTTTATCAATGACTTTAAGTAATTTCTGCATGTATCAATTTACCAGTTACGTATACATCGTAATATTGATAATTTGTCTTTATGAGAATCTGTCCCTATTGGAATCTATCTGTCTTCTTGCTTATAATCTAACAGGACAACAAAGACAACAGGATACACAGATTACCTAGAGCCATTAATAAATTAGAAAGAAAGATATCAACCTATGGCAGATAATATTTACCTCATCATCGCTCATCTGTGAGAGCTCGTGCGCGAGTGAGTTGGTCCCGGCGAGCGGTCCACTGACCCCGTCGAGCAGGCTGCGGCCCTCCTCCACGCCGCGGGTCAAGATCTGGGCTTGCAGCTCCTCTTGGGCCTCTGTTAATGCTGCAGATAGAATGGTTCGTCATGGTATGCTTGGAAGTTGGACTGAGCTGATGAGACATTAGACTGATGTTTGTTGAAAGGGTTGCCAACTGTCCGGATTAGATAATTAATAATTATGTTTGTTAAAAGAGTTGCCAACTGTCCGGATTTTGTCCGGAGTTATTGATTTTGAAAGGCTTTTAGGTTTGTCTGGCAGTTCATCTTAGAAATATCGCTCTACCTTGATTAAAGGCTAGGGCATAGCCCGGCAGCTTATGTCGATACTAAGCAATCGATCGAGTTAAGTAACTGGAAGTTAGATGGGTGACCCCTAGTGGCAAAAAAATTCTTGAGCGCTTTTGTGCTTCGGAGGGCAAATAAAGTTGACGGTGCTTGTTTTTATCTTAAGATAACAGTCCTTAAGCCAGGTGCCCTTCGGAGGCCTTCGGGTGGCACGTAAGCTTCGACACTTGAGTTTGTCAGAACCTTTCCACCAATCCGCACTGGAGCAACGCGGTGTAGATCTTGTCTAGGCCTCCTCAGGAGGAGAGGTCTGTGCTCAATAGTGAGCCAATAAAGGTTTGAAGTCACCTAATTGCCGGGTCTTTCACAAATTTGACATGGTAACCATAGTTAAAAGCAGTATAGATACGCAACGGCATTTTTTCATAAAAAAATGAAAACGAGATTTGGTGTGTGTGTGTGTATACTTAGTAACAATCGACAATTTAACGCGACTTACATTTATTTTGCGTCCGAAGCAAAGCCAGCTCCTGTCTGAGCTCGTCGAGCCGCGGGTCTGGGGGCGGCGGGGGCGCGGCGCGGAGTCTCTTGAGCTCCGCCTCGGCAGAGATGAGCGCGGCTCGGGCTGCGGTGGCGGCCTCGCGTTCCCGTCGCTCGGCCTCCCGCGCCGAGCTTAGCTGCGCCGCGAGCTCGCCCGCCGCCTCCTGGGCTTCACGGGCACTTCGCGTCGCTATGTCAGCGTTCGCGCGTAAGGTTTCCGCTACACCGCGGAGACGACCCACCTGGACAATAGTTAGGTTAGGTTAGGTTTTTTTTCATCTCTTCACCAAGTTAGGCCAGGTTTTTTTTACGGTCGGCGGAGCAGCGGAAGTGTGCGAAAGCGTTCCCGCAGCTCCGCCGGAAGATGGTGAGGAGGAACACCACTGGTTTTTAGGCGGTAAGAGTCCGGCAAAACCCGACAGCGCCCCCCCCGTGCCTGTCGGGTATCCATGAGGATTTTTCAGCGTTATAAAAAAAAAGGTTCTTTCTTACATCCCATCACCGAGTTAGGTCAGGTTCTTTTTTACATCCCATCACCGAGTTAGGTCAGGTTCTTTTTTACATCCCATCACAGAGTTAGGTCAGTTTCTATTTTATATCGAATCACCGAGTTAGGTCAGGTTCTTTTTTACATCCCATCACCAAGTTACGTCAGGTTCTTTTTTACATCCCATCACCGAGTTAGTTCAGGTTCTTTTTTACATCCCATCACCGAGTTAGGTCAGGTTCTTTTTTATATCGAATCACCGAGTTAGGTCAGATTCTTTTTTACATCCCATCACCGAGTTAGGTCAGGTTCTTTTTTACATCCCATCACCGAGTAAGGGTCAAAACACATTTATTCGGCTTCATTCGGCTTTTGTCCATAGTAAACAACGATTTTGTATGGAGACGCGTACGCATCCTTTCGGCTTTTCAGCGCCGATTCTGCTTTCACGGTAAACAAGTAGAAAACGACGACAAATATGTTTTATCTTTCGGCCGCGTACGCCGCGTACGAACGTCGAACGCGGCGGAACAGCGCCGCGCTGTAGGTAGGTACATGGAAGATTTTTGACTCCTTGGCCTTGTCGACAGGTTGCGACCTTCATAGTTCCCGTATAGATTATACCTACTAACGTCTTCGGACGGACTTCGCAGCGTATTCAGCGCCGTACGCAGCCGTTCGCATTCTTACGACGCCGTAAGCAGTCGTTCGCATTCTTACGACGCCGTACGCGGCTGATAGAAGCCGAGCCGAATAAGTGTAACCAAAATCATTCGGCGAAATGCGAATGGCGCCGAATAAATGTGCGTTGACTCTTAGTTCAGGTTCTTTTTTATATCGAATCACCGAGTTAGGTCAGGTTCTTTTTTACATCCCATCACTGAGTTAGGTCAGGTTCTTTTTTACATCCCATCACCGAGTTAGTTCAGGTTCTTTTTTATATCGAATCACCGAGTTAGGTCAGGTTCTTTTTTACATCCCATCACCGAGTTAGGTCAGGTTCTTTTTTACATCCCATCACCGAGTTAGTTCAGGTTCTTTTTTACATCCCATCAGAGAGTTAGGTCAGGTTCTTTTTTATATCGAATCACCGAGTTAGGTCAGGTTCTTTTTTACATCCCATCACCGAGTTAGGTCAGGTTCTTTTTTACATCCCATCACCGAGTTAGGTCAGGTTCTTTTTTATATCGAATCACCGAGTTAGGTCAGGTTCTTTTTTACATCCCATCACCGAGTTAGGTCAGGTTCTTTTTTACATCCCATCACAGAGTTAGTTCAGGTTCTTTTTTACATCCCATCACAGAGTTAGGTCAGGTTCTTTTTTACATCCCATCACCGAGTTAGGTCAGGTTCTTTTTTACATCCTATCACCAAGTTAGGTCAGGTTCTTTATTACCATAGCTTAGGTAAACGATAAATAGGACAAGGTAAACTTCAAATAGCAACTTTTTAAAGCTAAAATAAACTTGCTTATTACAAGTTTTACTAAACATACAAGTTTTAATTTTGTAAATTAGTTCAGTCGCGATTCGAAAGATAGGATGTAAAAAATCTCGCTACCATAAATTAATAACACTGATATAAAACTGGTAACGAGAAAACTTAGCCTAGTATCCAGAGGATACTGCAGTGCATGTAAGTATTTGCTATCTAAGTATTATTATAATACCAGTAACCGGTCGAGTGAAATGTAAGCATAAGATGTTACATACACAGTATCAAACTGTAAATGTGCTACTGACATGATGATGGAACAAGTTTCACAATCAATTATACTTAGAAGACACCGCCGGTGGTCTTAATTAGGACGGCTAACGACGATACATGCATAACATTCTATAGCTGATTCTAATTGAAGAAGTGATGATAAAAAATTACTTTCTCATATGCTAGGAAATCCGTAATTTAGTCTAATCAATAAGTTCAAAATGGTTGAAAATAGAGATACTGCTCTTAAAAATACGTGCGATAGCTTATTCTGTTCGGAATGATGTCTAGAAAAATGTTTCGGAAGCATTTACCAGCACGTAAAAAATTGCAAAAGTTATCGACAAAATAAAGTTGAAAAAAAAAAAGTATTTTGTTTTTGGTAATAACTCCGAAACTATTAATATTTAAGAAATTTTAAAACAAGATTCTTAAAGAAGAGGAAATTTCCAAACAATGATTCGCGACTCTCGGAACTCTATCTCCATTATTTATAACTTTAATTTAACGCTGAAAATGTGTCTCCACGCGGCATTTTTAGGTTGCGCGTGCGGCGTCAAAACCGTCACACTCAATAATTTTTTAAGGTATTAATTATTAACTTAAAAAAATAAAAAAAATATGGTGTATTCGAAACACTTCAAAGAATTTGCTCCCGTAGGAAATTTTTCTTAAAGTTAATTTTTCAACAAGTTAGACGATTGTTAATTAACTAAATTTTCTCGAGCTTCCATTTTCATTGTACATTAAAAAAAATGTTTAAGTAATTGTCCTATAAATTTTTCGCTTCGTGGAGCCCTTCTCATATACATGCTTAACGAGATCACGTCATAAAAGTTTAAAAAGTTTTAATACTTTGTGTATAATAATTTTATAAGTAGTTAATTATTTACGGTGTGTGGCTACTAATCTTAATCGCGGTTTCAAAACAGACCTAATGATGTTTTATTATTCTTACCGCAAATATCACATTTAATGCTATAATATATTTTTTCCTGAAATCACCAGCAAGATGATATCTGGGTTAGTTTTGAATTGAACAATACTTACTCAAAATAATTAGTTTAAATTAGTGAATTCAATAAAAAGCTGCTAAGAGTTATTTTATGGCTTACGTAAGTACTTATTATTATAAGATGTTTAAGGCTTAACTTCGAAGTTACAGTAATCAAGGTTGGGGTGAAATGTAGTTACTGGCTGAAATCACGCGATTCCTTAGTCGCTACGGCATTGCGCTATTTTTAGTTTTCAATGTTTTTAATACATTCACATATTTTTTGGGAAATACATAGTCAATATTAAAGTTATTACCTGAAGAGTGTATAGGATAACGATTAGTGTTACGTCTTAAATCTCTAAAAGTTGCCGAAACATTTTCCATTATATGAGAGTTATAACAATTTTTGGGCTTTGGTCTAGCAAAAGAGACAAAATAATATACTCCAGAGTCCAGACCTCTAATACCAGACATATAATAGAGGAGACAACCTGGAAGGCCATTAATCAAGCCCAAGCTCTTCACTCTTCATACATTAATGAGCTATATCTATGGCCTTTAAAAGGCAATGATACTCATGTCGTCCAACGAAAAGCCTTAATAGTAGTGTACCAAATACTTCAAAAGTAATGCGTAGACACGCAAACTTCCGTGTGCGCGTGCGACGATCTCAAGCAAGAGGTTAATTTTGTTTATTAATATAAACAAAATTAACCTCTTGCTTGAGATCGTCGCACGCGCACACGGAAGTTTGCGTGTCTACGCATTACTTTTTTGTTTTCGTGTCATCCAGTAAAAAGACGGCCATAGTCTTTAACTGTGGTCGTGAACCAAATACTTCAATAATAAAATAAACAGATTCAGACCCCTCTTTCCCACTGGGCACTCTGGGCAAGTGCCCAGGGCCCCGTGATCGATAGGGGCCCCCTAGTTCCTAACCGATATTTATTACCAAAAAACTTTTAATTCGAATAAATCGAACCTAAATTATTACTGACTACAAGGAGGCTTGCTTATCTACTTACTTTGTTTATTGTAACAAAATAGTGTTCTGTCAATGTCATAGGGGCCCCATTATCCTAATATGCCCAGGGTTTCCAATAGGTTAAAGATGGCCTTGAACAGATTAAACAGCACTAACCTCTTGCTTGAGATCGGAGGCTTCGGTCTCAGCAGCGGAGAGCCGGTCGGTGAGCGCCGCGAGCTGCGTGTCGCGGTCCCGCTCGACGCGCGCGATGGCGTCACGACATCGTCGCTGCTCCTCCGCTATTCGCTCCTCGCAGCGGCATTCGATCTGGAAATATTGGATCACGGTTGAGTTAAAGATGTTATGAAAGATAAGGTTAATGTGGAGATGTCGGCTGATAGGCAAGTAGGAAGAAAATTAAGAAAAAACATATTGCGCTGACCCCAAGTAAAATCGGAAAATAGGCAGGTTGATGATGATGAATTAAATACGGGTTATTGTTATTAATGTCAGTGATATCTATGGTCTATTTCGGTGAATTCTAGAATCTTGTCTCTTAAATTTACTGGTATCAAATTCTCTTTCTCTCTATTCTCTTATTTTAGTAGGAGGCAGTGATTTACAATCATCCTTATTCCTCATTAATGTACTTTAGTTTGTTATCCCCCCCTTAATTTTTTAATTTTCATTTTTTTCTCTTCCAAGGATATTCGAAGAGCCAACAAGCGGCAAGACTTTTGATGTCTTGTAAGTTTTGTGAAACTTTTTGAAATTCTAATTGTTTCTCAATCACAAATTGTAGGTAGAGGCAAGTCAACGTTAGGGCAACCTCATTTACATAAGCATCAAGTATTATATTTTTGAGTATCTGTTACGTAGCAAAATAAAGCGAAATACCATAAAAAATGTTAACAAGCACTCTCTCTCACACTATGTCATGTCCTGTCTATGTGTCAATACCTTGTTAAAACTATAATTATAGTCCCCGCGAACTAAGATGCCCAATTTGTCGTTTGCAATCACAGTGACACTAGAGATGTACAAAAAAATCGGTTCACGAAAGAAACCAATTTTTGCAACAAATCGATTCAAAATTGTAAGACCTTTCTAATCGATTCGATAATTAAATTGTAAACTAAAAACCGTAACATTTAGGTACCTCCCAACTACCTCGATTGAGCTACATAACTCGTACCACGTATTCTCAATATTATGTATTTACGACTCCAATAAAATATTTTATTTGTTTCTTCCTAACAACTCATGCTGCTAGATATGCATGGAAATAGCCGAGCCGGCAAACAACCTGACGATCCACCTGATGGTAAATGGCTGTCATCGCCCGTGAACATCCGCAAAACCAAAAGCATCACTGATGCGTTGCCGGCTAAGAAAGAATAGAAAAATAAAGAAAGATTGATCATGATAGAAAGAACTCATCCGCTCAGTTTCATAATAATATTTTGAATAATATTATGAGCGTCAGGGAAAAAACTACAGTAAATAAATTCTTGTTTATTTCGTAACACACATTGATGTATGAATAATTTATTTTGTTGAAAAAAAAAAGAATACCGCAAAAAGCTTAGCTACATAATTACATAGATATAATATATTATCTGCAGTTTACTGTCCATGGATGGCGAAGTGCCCATACATAATGGAAAATGTCCTTTGTTAGCATCCTATTCGTCGTGGTATCCTTGGGTACCTAATTTTAAATTCAAATGCAAGTAAATCATTTTTAACAAAGTAATTAAATTAATCAATTTTCATTTTTAAATTCCGATTATAGTAATGCATCGATTATGATTGGTTTTAGAGACGGTTTCAGGCCGTCACATCACTTTGCGTCGGTTTTGTTTTAGGCCTCTTCATCTATCATTGTTTCGACGTCAAATATTTTTAATAAATTTTGCATAAATTATGATGTGATGGGATTTTTACTAGATTATAACGTTTACTATGATTTATAATCAACGATAATGCAAATGAGTAAGGATTTTTAACAAATTTTAGAAAAATCCTTTGTCCGTAAGTGTTCAACTATTCATGTTAAGTAAATTAATATTCCATTTCGCTCAAAGACGCCCATACAATGTTAGTTCATATTAATAAATGGCAGCTATCATTATGGGCATCTTAGATAATTTTGACTATAGTTACTTGTTGTACTACTTATTCGATCTAGAAACATATATGTATGTCACAATTGAAAACCAAGTAATGTACACATACAAACTTTAGCGTTAACATGATACATTTTGTTAGGGTCTTTGTAAAATAACTGGTAGCGACTATCGAGTATATTTATCTTCTAGTTTTTAGTTATTTAGTAAAGAAGACTAGTAGCTCAAAACAGTTTCGCAAAGTGTAGAAAATAATTCACTGTAACATGTGCTACTAAAATACTGCCACACATACATAGGTACCGTTCTAATCAAATAATGCTTATATTTTACTAGAGAAAATTTAAACACTGGAGTAGATTTAAGTAAAAGCAGCTTACTGTAGGTATATAATTGCAGTAAGTTCTTGGTTTAACGTTAGAAACCGATTTAGAAACAGTAACTTGCTATCTGCGAGTAAGGAAATGGTTACAGAAGAGATTGTTGGTGATGGTTGTTCAGAAAGTAAAAGGCAACAACTTAGATGTTTTTTTTAACCTAAGTACCAGAAATCAACCTTCGACCTAATGTCTAAAAGGTTTTAACTATTTTATAGACAAACTTACGTTACAAAATATTAATTCCACTACGCGTGAAAAAGCCAACACATCTACAATACATCAGTGAGCCACATCTAACTACATCTTCAAGAGATTAGCGATTAGAGATTAAAGAACAAACGCACAGACAAACACCCGGTAATTCTAAAAATCGATATCATTATCATGGCGTAGATACCTACTCCAGATTTTCTCAGATATCTCTCATCTACATACACGGACCATATACAGTGTGTACGACAAGAACGTGACCGGCATATATTTAATTTTGGAACGGAGTTTATAAAAATAAATATTAGGCTGAATAGAACAATCCTTTCCCTAAATGCTTTGTAAGAAAACTTAAGATTTTCCTCCAAAACCTTGTTAAAAAAAACTTACGGAAAGTATGCCACGAAGATGGCAAGCGATTATGGACAATAGTATATGTAGATTGGATGCCATATTAATATTAAAGCATCCAACAGCAATAAAATAACTAATTCATAACAATTTTATCGTTTGATATTTCTAAGGTTTTCATTAAAATTTGCCGGTCACGCTTTTTTCGTAGTCCTAAACTACTGAGCCGATTTTACTCAAAGCACACCGTGTGCAGTTTGATCCGACTTGAAAGACAGGATAGCTTACATCTCAAAATAAAAAACTTGACAGAACGAAGTCTGTCCGGGCAGCTAGTATAGTTGTATAATAGGCTGTCGTACCTCTCGTATCTGTTCGTCCAACATGTGTACCCTGGCCTGCAGCACCGCGTTGTCGGCCTTGGCGCGCGCGTACCGCTCGTCCGCCGTGCTCTGCGTGTCCGCCAGCGACGTCACTTGCTGCTGGAGGAGTTGGACCTGCGGAGGAACAAGTCACATTAGAGCTGTGACTAGAGATAGTAGTATCTTACTATAGGTTTTGAGGCGGAATTCAGATGTAAGTTGATGAACAAGCAAGCAAGAAAGACAGATGCCTTTACAGATTGACGCGGACAGAGGAGTGAGCCTGGAAAGGTTGGGGTTACCACATAAAAATATTAATTCTACTCAATACCCATCGGTTAAATGTAAATATGTATTAAAATTAGACAGTAAACTGAAGAACAGTGAGCAAACTCTCGTACAAATTGGAAAAACCTCTTGAAAGAAGCGAAGATATGGCGCTATTCCTGCAAATTCATCGAGACCAGTTTATATCATAATCAATTTAATCAAAATTGAATAACTATGTATAATAAATGTATGAATAGTAAGTAAGGCTCTTTGTTTGACCTAAAATTAAAAGAATTTCGAAAAGTAATTCGATTGTACGTTACCAGTTTCTAGCGTAACAATGACAACATGAGATAAGCAATTAAATAAACTTAAGTAATAATGAGATTCACTTCCAAATAATTAGCGAATCATTCACGTTTAATCAATTACTTGATTATGAATAGATCTTTGAACAGTTCTAAGGAATCCATTAAACATCCAGACTTTGTTGTACCTACTTATGACTAATTGTAAGTACCTAAACAACATTTTGACCGTGACCACCGAATAAATATCACATAGGTGTTGTCTGCAGGAAAATGAGAATTTTGCACTTACATCACTAGCTCTGTACTTGTTGATTCATTTATTATTACCGTGATTAGTTAGTTAATTGGGTACTTAATTAAATTCAATTTTTTGATACTCAAAAACACGGGTAATGATAACAGCACGTAAATACACACAGTGTTTTGAATGACTTTTAGATTATTTTTAAGTGCTTTATTGATTATCGTGGATACAAATTTCATAGATAAGATATACTTATGATATTTAAATAATCCCATAACTGGTTTAATTGTGTCGAAACCATTATTCGATAGTTTGTACATGTATAGGACATTGTAAATTACTTATAAGGAATATATTTTTTCTGGAAATCCGCTATCACAGCCATGTACGTATCTACCTAGATAACAACCAATTAATTTCTAATGTTTTTATAACTCGAAACTGTAATAATAAACCGAATATGGAGCACAATAATTAGTTCTATATACTACTATTTAATCCTTGGGTTTGGCAGGAAAACAGATTATCATTGTCAGGAAAGTGATGAATTGCGTAAAATCGCATTTAATTACAAAATTACCTGCCTTTGCTGCTATTGTACAACTGAGTACCTAATTTAATGATTAGAAGTTTAGTGGTATCATGGTATGTAATCGATATAATTCTTTGTTATTATCTATTTGTACCTGATACACAAAGTGGCTATTTTAGCTTGTTCACTTCTGAACAATGAACAATTAGTTTTAAAATACGCATTATTCAGAGAATTTATATCCCAAAGATTTTGGTATGTAATGCATTTATAATATTACTTATATTTAAAGTAAATGTGCAATAGGGAAAAGTAAATAGGGAAATTTATTTCATATCCAGCGATGCGAGCTGATAATAATGATTAGATACTATAAAAATGTTCCGTTAATTAACAATACAAACGACTATTATTTTGAATCAATATTTAATTAAATTATGCAACAGATCTTTGTTTTAATTACGTTTTTAAACCTTTTCAGTAATGTTTCAAGGAAAAATGAGCGTGAAAATTGTTTATTGAAACGACAGATTTATTTTTAACAAGAGACCCATTCTGTGTTCGAAATGCGATTGCATTTCATAGAATTACTTCACATTGAAACTAATAAATGCATTATTTACTACTGTAAATGTATTATATTATGTATTAAATAGATTGATACCACTTAATTGTACAAAAAATAGCTTTTTAACCGACTTCAAAAAAAGGAAGAGGTTCTCAATTCGACTGTATTTTTTTTTATGTTCGTTACCTCATAACTTTGGACTGGGCGTACCGATTTCGATGGTTCTTTTTTTAATTGAAAGCTGGTGGCTGTCATGTGATCCCACATAAATTTGAACGAGATCTGACAAGTAGTTTTTGAGTAACTTTGAAGTTTGTTATTTTTTGTTAGTAAAATTTATACCATATCCAATTCTTACGTGCGTACAAGAGTTTAAAAAAAAAAGGTTTTCTCTTCACGTATTAATAATGGATGTGGAAATTTATTATATCTGTTTACCCCGTACTCCGACGGCTAGGAAAACAAAAGAGCCAAGAGTTTGGTTCTACGTTTTCAGTAAGTTTAATTGTCTTCGTTCAAGAGCTAGGGGGCTGGTGCAATCTAGCACAAGTAGTAAGTGTAATAGAGCAAGAGCCCGTGAGTGCCAGACCTTCGGCATTTTATAAAAGCTGAAAATTTTTCTATGTGTGTCCCTAGTACAGCTAAGAATGATCCCCACCCATGAAGCTGAGGCAGCGGTGGCTTTGGCAGGTAACAGGTAACAAAGGTGTATAAAATTCCATTTCAAATTTATCATAAAATAAAACTGATTTTTTTTATATTTGATTCATAATAATATCAAAACTCGCGTTGCTCATTGCCAGACAGTTAGTGTGGCTGCAACCCTCTGCCGGACACCCTTAAACTATTATAATTTATAATTATACTTACGTTATATTATAAAACCTAAATTTTATATATAATTTTTTGGGGACCTATTAATCTATGTTTACATAATAGCCGGACAGTTTCGACGGTTCTATCATCTTGCCAGACGCATTCAAAGTGAGCAGTAGTTCGGACTGTTCGGAGAGCAAGGAGCGTATACAGTAACTAGTGCGAGTGAGACAGAGCGCTTGGTCTATTGCGGCCCTTCATTGCGCATCAGCTGTTGTTTATTGTAACTATCTGGTGAACGGCTATGCTCATAATAAATGTATTATTTTTCTGTGCAGTTTATAAAATAAAAGTGATCAGTTGTAATAAAGTGCCATCACGAGTGACGAAAAAATAGTTTGCTTTGTTTGTAAGAAAAGTGATGAACATATAATAATATTTTCTGAGGAAACTTTAAAAAAATGCCAGACTATTCTTAAATTACGAAAAATACATAACCTAAAATACAGAGACATTATTTTACCCAGTGCCAGCTGCCTGGACAGACTTCGTTCTGTCAAAAGTTTTTTTATTTTTATTTTGAGATGTAAGCTATCCTATCTCTCAAGTTGGCTCAAACTGCACACGGTGTGCAAATTTGATTAAAATCGGTTCAGCAGTTTAGGAGTCCATCGCGGACAAACAACGTGACACGTAATTTATGTATAGTAACTAGCTGCCCGGACAGACTTCGTTCTGTCAAGTTTTTTTTTATTTTGAGATGTAAACTACCCTATCTTTCAAGTTGGATCAAACTGCACACGGTGTGCAAAATTGATTAAAATCGGTTAAGTAGTTTAGGAGTCCATCGCGGACAAACAACGTGACACGTAATTTATATATATTAAGACTAGCTGCCCGGATGTATGGAAATGTCAGTCCTTAACTTTTCTGTTGAACCCCCGAAACCCCCCCCCCCTGGCTACGCCCATGCTTTGGGAGTCTCCAGGTACCTAATTTAAACAATGATATTCCTGGGTGACTTAATGTCGTATTATAACACCCAAAAACAGCACAATATTTTGTATTCCTGTTTGCCATATTAAATACTTTTATAAGTCACACGCCGCACACGGCCACCACGGAACTAAACTAAAATAATTTGTTATTTGTACCGTGGGGCGCCCGGCCCCGGCCGTGGCTCAACCCGCGCTCGTTCGCCACAGTTTCTGCCCTTTACTACACTTATTCCGATGTGCGTAGGTATGAAGCGCGTTTCGACCGTTTGTATGAAGAGCGAATACTGTTAGATTCCTATATTGTGCTCCTTGCTCTCCGAACTACTGCTCACTTTGAATGCGTCTGGCAAGATGATAGAACCGTCGAAACTGTCCGGCTATTATGTAAACATAGATTAATAGGCCCCCAAAAAATTATATATAAAATTTAGGTTTTATAATATAACGTAAGTATAATTATAAATTATAATAGTTTAAGGGTGTCCGGCAGAGGGTTGCAACCACACTAACTGTCTGGCAATGAGCAACGCGAGTTTTGATATTATTATGAATCAAATATAAAAAAAATCAGTTTTATTTTATGATAAATTTGAAATGGAATTTTATACACCTTTGTTACCTGTTACCTGCCAAAGCCACCGCTGCCTCAGCTTCATGGGTGGGGATCATTCTTACCTGTACTAGGGACACACATAGAAAAATTTTCAGCTTTTATAAAATGCCGAAGGTCTGGCACTCACGGGCTCTTGGACCATAAGCGCACTGATTTACAAGTAGATACGGCTGGCAGCTGTTGCCCTCAACTTTGACGTAAGTACTTGTACTTGAGTTGTTTTGTACTTTGAATTATTTTCTCGTGGTACCGTTAAGGAATGTCCTTAACAGTACGGGCCCACCAGAAAAAAATATTTCATGTTTAGCTGTATATCGTGTGATAAATGAAAACACGGTGTCTATGATATATTACGGGAGAAAAATGTCTGATAAAAATGTCGTATGAGAACATGGCTCATAAATCATAATTGACACAATCTATTCGGATGTATCCTACATAAAATAGAATTCCTGAGTCTTCGAAACAATCGAACAACATGTATTCGAGGCCAAATACGTCAAGAGCACTATGGGAAATCAACAATGTACGTATATAGTACTATATAAGTACAAACATACGTAGCAAGTACGTCGGGTCGTGGACGGACATGTGGCGGATGAGTAATACTTCAAGGAGCAAGTAAACAGGAAGGGAATGATTTAAACTCCTCACAAGTTCCTTACGTAGTTCGACAAGAATTACATAGTGATATACATCATACATGAAACATACATCAGTTTTCCACGATATGGATCTCTCCACCATGACATTTGGCGCGTGTGCAAAAAATAAAATTTAATACAGTGAGCTAAAAATACTGAAGCTGAATACTTATTATTAGATTAATAATTACAAGACATGTAAATATAAATATTCGTGGTATTGATATAATGAGAGATACTCCTATAATCATGAATTCATGACTGAATTTGATCCTTCGCCAGAAAATGATTCATTTTCCCGAAATGAATCACTATCTGGCGCGTCTCATTACGCATAGGTATATTTTTCAGCTTTGTAATAGTAAGGGACTATTTTAGTTGTGTGAAAGCGAGTATCGTATCAAACCTGCTATGGACCACTACAGACTATAGTAACTATGGAAAGATCGAATTTTGTTACCGTCCACTTTCTCGTTCGGTCAATAGCACGCGTATCTTTATTCACATAGCCAACAGGTTGTTAATTAATTCAGAATTGATTATTGCAACATTTCTCATTACCGATACAGTATTAATATTCTACGGCACCAGTTTCTTTTGCAATTGATTCGAGATTAGCCGTAACGGTCCATCGGCTTTGTATTACTTACTTTTATTTTGTTGACGCTAACAGCATCAAAGTTGATCGAAATGTGTCTTTTGTGCAGCAAAAAAATAATTATAATAAGTTTAAGCTTTGAGAAACTATTAAATTAGGTACTACACTTGCTGTATTGCAGGTGTTAATGTTGAAATACCAGTTTGATCTTTACTTACAGAAAGCCTGTAGTACTATTAACATAATTACTATGCAATTCTTGAACACTTGTAAATACTTGAAAAATTACACATTTTATATTGTATGTATAAGAAAAATATATTTGTGGTTAATGTTACTTATTAAATTATAGTTAAAATAGGAACCTATGTTTTGAAGTATTTTATACATAAATTAAAATGTGTGCAATTCACACGTGTTAGAAGTGAAACCTTCAAAAATTTTGTTTTCAAGATAATGAGACGAATGTAAAATTTCGGGAAGATGATAATTGTAGGTTTTACTACTCCACTCCACTCCACTCCACTCCACTCCACTCCACTCCACTCCACTCAACTCAACTCAAGTCAGACTCCACTCATTTCTAGTCTCCACTGGACAGTTTCGTTTCATAAAATTTCAAGTCACCCCCGTACTAAAGAAGTTTTCACTTCAATAATATAATGATATTTGTCCGTAGACATAGAAATGATGAAGACACTATCGATTGGTGTAATTCTTCCACAGTGTGTTTCTTTTTAAGAAATCCATCGGTTCGATTCCTGGCTAAGAATATTAAGTTTTCAAAAATCCAATGACGCAGTTTTAGTTTTTTTCAAAATCGGGACCGAGATTCCTATGAGTACCTTTTGCTATTCCTCAGTTTCAGATTTGGTCACCCACGCCCACTAGAAAAATTCAACCTGTTTAAAATAATATTTCAAAATAAACAACTTTGTTATATTAGTACCGAATTTTATCACTTGGCTGAATATTTCAAAAGTCAAGAAGACTCCAAGCAAAATAATATTTCAGGTCAACAATCTTACCTTGAACTAAGTACACTAAAAATAATGCATTAATATACTTTCGTAGTAGGTATCTACTACCTAAATTGTATTAGTTTTTGTAACACAGTTTCGTAGTTTACAAAAAACTAATACAATTTGGAACATGAAAAAGTGATGTTGTTACCTATCTTGAAACCACTTAATTCACTTAAGATACTACTGCATGCATTAGTAGGTCAAATTCTTTGCGGAAAATCGCGTATCTGTAATAAAAAATATTTTGAATAAACCACTTTAGAGAAAATATTCAAACACTTTTTTCTACTCGGTTTTTCGACCGATTATTCGAACTGTTTTCAATAGTATCTAATTAGTAATTACACAGAGAAGTATATATTATTCTAATTTCCAAGATTAACTATAAATTTTGGAAATAAAGTCGGAGACTTGCAATTTTATGTGTTTTTTTTAGTTCCATCGATTAAGGTCGAATTCTCAACCACTAATAAATCTTTCAGGGTATATTCAGAAATCATACATACATCAATTATGTTGAAGGTGCGACGAATTGATGATAGTGGCAATACGATAAGTCGTAAGTGAAGTCATGACCTAAGCTATTAAAATACTTCGTGACTAGGTAGGAAATAAGTAGGTATATCAGTGTCTCACAGTTTTATTTAACTTTTTAATGAATCTGTGTAACAGCTGCTGTTTAGAGTGAGCTATCGTGAATTATTCAAATACGAGTGCTTGTTGACTACTAAATGCAATAATTTCAATCATCTGCACGTCATTGTCTATAGCCCTTTGATTTGGATGCAATTTAATCGTTTAGTATGTAATAGTACTTACTTAATTATTGATTTTAAATTTTAATGAATATTTTTTTTTCATTTTTCATTTTAAACTTAACTCGTAGTTGGGACATTTTACATAATGGATCGTGTTCCGCCGTGACTACGATTTATGCAACTGGATCCAAATATCGGTGTACAAAATAAATATCGTGAGTACCCATATTATAAATAGGTAAAAAACATAGTTTATTACTTATATTCAGAAACGATCATCTGTCAATATACTTAACGAATCTATTTGTGTATTTGATCTGAGTGTTAATAATGTTTATCACAAGAACTTAAACGTGCAACACATTTAAAAGTATTTATTTAAGTTTCTTCCATGCGATTGAGAGTAAGAAACTAGAAAGTGAAATCGTTTTTTTTTATTTTATTCCATTTCACTTGCTTAATTGCCAATAGATGGAGACGATATGACCCGGCGATATAGATACTTTGATAACATTATTGATTATTTCGAAAGTCATTACGAAATAGTGTGAATATGGATTCGAGAACGCAGGAAAGATAAATCATGATAAATAAATACTGATACTTTCCCCGATACATTTTAATATAAAATGTTTTAATTTAATTTTGATGCATCAATATTATCATTTAAATATGTAATTTAGTCGAATTAACGAATGAATTAGAACAAAGATGCAAATAAATGACATGTAGATGGTTTTTAAGTTAAAATATTCCGTGAAACAACAGCGATAACCTTGCATAATTGAGTTCGAGTATTATCTTAGTTTTTTAAACATTACTGATGGATGACGACATAATCGTTTACATTCTGTCGTGTTTAAGATACTAAATAAATACAGTAAGCACACACAGGATCTTGCTGGACGAATAAAATTAAAATTAGATTAGGATGGTTACATAACGCGGTTTAGGTAAGCAAATGTCTGATACCTAGTTACTACAGAAAATACTAGAGATAACAAGTTTACTTTTTGGGTTTGGATTTATCTAACTACATCTTATGCACCTAATTAGTACTTAAAAATTGAATAACATCAACAACGACTTCATAATTATAATTTTCATAGTACATTAGCTGAGTTATTACTGTTATTTTTATTCAATAAAGGTTGAGATTGATTGCTAGCTAAATGACTCGAAGACTTTGCTCAAGTCGTATTACAATTTACAACTTTCCAGTGATTTACAGCAATAAGAACGATTGCAGGATTCGTACAAGTTAATGGATGTTTTTATACCGAGAGGCAAACATCGGGTTTAGTTTTTCACAAAATATATGAATTGTAGTGTCGTTCACATGAGCTATTTTAATGACTTGTTTCACTCATGATTCATGAACTAGAAGAGCTATACAGTCTTTACACTGTCTTTACACTGATCCATTAATTAATGATGTTTCCCCATATAGTCCATTCGATACAATTAATGTGTTTGGAGAAGTTAAGACGCACGAAAGTTGTATTATATGTTTTAGTAAACCTACGCCTGAGCAAAATAATCTATCTACCACGTTATCATATGTACAGACAAGATCATGGGACCCCGGATATTTATAATTTTAAATCAAAACATTACATTATAAACTTAAAAGGGCAGGTGACACTACTAGTGTTATTCGAGATTGCTCACCCTCGTCATCTGCACGTCATTGTCTAATTAAGAATGCAGCAAGTAAAACCACGATCGTTATCGTAATGTGCAAATTGTGCAATCAATAGAAGTCAATAGGCACTTTAGATGATTTGTCGAAGCGAGCGCGCTCCTCGTGACTTCCCAGAGCGGGCGCATTTTCTTCGTACTCGTCTTGCAACTTTCCAGCGTTTGTTAACATTTTACATTCGCGTGTACATGCACTTTGAGGTTTCTTAAATTACCTACTGCCATGCCATTTAAAGGAAATTAAATCGCTTTAGATTAGGAAGTTTCAAGTAACTTAAAGATTTGTTTTGAATTTTATTTACAGGTTTGGTTCTAGATTTTACCCTTTGCATCAATCATGCAAATAATGCAATATTTGATCAATCATCCATTTATCAATCTTCCAAGGTACAAAAAGAAACGCAATAAGTTCTATCTCAAACTCAAAGTATCACGCATTTGACATGCATCATAGATAAAACGTCAGATCAATAAAATAGGATAAAATATTATTTATCGGCTACTAACTGTTTGCTTCATATTATGTTTGTTTCTTTACCGCAAACAATTTAAAGAAAAATAACAAGATTCTGTTCATCATTTTGTTTAATAATAAATAGTCATGTATTCAAAAATATCTTTAAAAAAAGTCTATTTGAAATTTGATTCCCAAATACTGTTATAATTATGATATCCTTTAGACCTAGTCATGTCACATCTTTAATAATAACTAAAAGGAATAGAGTGTCTATTTATGGTGAGTTAGATAATGATATACGCTAGATTGTAGATATTTTGTCAATTCCCAGTAGTAATAATTGTATAGCACATAACTCGGTCGCAGTCACAATTATTCCGGCGAAGTGGAGTGGCGACCGACGATCCAATAGCATTGGTTAGGTTCGTGATACATTTCACGGGTGTGGTAACGGTCAAATGCAACCGTTGTTCGCATGCTCATATTACTTAGTGAAATAATTAAACTGTCATTCCATACGTAGGTAAGTCGACCGTCTAAACTTGGACAACTACTGATTTACTCGTTCATGTCAATAAGGCAATGTCCACGTGGAATAACACGCGATAGTTACACGACGTCTTCATAGGATTGAAGAATCAAGAGATGTCTTAGAATAGTTAGAATACTAAACAAGGTTAACTTAGAAGAAGACATACTAAGCTAAGCCTTTCTTGACCTTATTGAATTACTTGCATCACTTATGAACATGGATAATGCTGTTAACAACAATATGAGTTTTATTAAAAATACACTTGATAGAGTTAAGGGAGAAATAAAGTAGAAGTTCGAGAGTAAGACGTTGAAAGTAATTAGGGAGGTTGTAAAAGTTTAAGCAAAAACTTGAAATTCAAACAGACATACCTATCAGCTTATTAGATAATGCGACCATGACCAAGATTGTCTTAGTTAGAGATGAATATACTGAATATAGAACAATTCATTCAAGTGAGTTTAATTTTTCAAGTAGGTGTAGTTGGAAACATAAACATTAAACATACAAGACTTGTTGAAGTATCTTGTAAGTACATAATCAATAAAGGTTTTAATTTATGGGAACACGGAAAAGAGGATATAGGAAGTGTATCAATTTGCTTTCAAAGCAGTTGCACGCTACGTTAACCTACTTATAAACGATGCATTATGTAGAATTGTTGATGACGTACAAGGTACCAAGGGTATGACTGTACAGTACTTCTTTGACCATTCAATAATATTTTTTATTGTACTAAAACGTTCAAGAAATATATTCAGAAAAGCCTTATTGCACCGGTTTACATGCTTCCTAGGGCTTCGGAGTAAAATACAAGGGAAAGAAAAAGGTCTTATAGAATTAATGCACAGATGTATTTACAATAAGCATTTTAATAACCAGGTAATTTGGAGGAAGCGCACGTGAGAAGTCAGGTCAGATTAGCGTCACGATTGCAGACGAAGTCATGAATAGATTTGTATACTTAGATTTAATATTACTTATCCATATTTTTGATGACCTTAATATTTTTTAACGATCTTACAATAAATGTTGGGTTGTTTGGAAGATATCGCTAGTACGTAAGTGATAAGGCCCATCTATGCTTATCAAAGTTATCAATAAACGTTACATTCTATGCTTTTCCCCTTAGGGTTCTGCATTCGATAAATAGTTAAAATAACTCAAATTCAAATGACTCGAAAACTGGTATAGACATGTAATTTATCTGAAATTAGATCTGGAAAGGCTTATAGTGCTTATACATATATCGAGATGAGATTTGTTGAAACTAAACATTGTAACAGAGTAGTAAGAAGCTTTTGCAGTTTCCATTATTACATAGCGACATATTTAAGTTTTTGTGCAACCTAATGTGCTATCTTGTAATCACGCCGTGGATTATGTACGGCCCAACAATTCTCCTTTCACACGACCAATTGTTTTTATAACATTATACATTTGTATCATTCTCATGATAATAATCTTTTAACTAAAATTAGTGTTAAATTACCTTGGTAAGTGTGTGAAATTATTTAGAATGTTAACTGTTTTGTAGATTCGTTTCATTACTAGCGAGTCTTGTGAGAGAGTCAGTCAATGAAATGGAAGATAATCTACTTGTTATTAATTCTATATTCAAGTTTGCAATATGAAGTACGCTGTCTATCGAAATTATTTACGATACACTTTGCTTTTTTACTGACGATACTTTTGTATAAATTTATTAAGTTGCGTATCTAGACTACATCGATAAACTAAGATAAATATGGTGATCGATCAATAATGCTGATAGCTACGACGTCGATAGCAAGTACTCAACTGAATGATTGTTTGTAAATTGAAAAGGTTACGTAAGTTATATTGGAAAAGTATGCAGGAATTTAGGCAAAAAAACGTACATATATGTAAAAAACTATAGGTTTTATCAATAAAGGACATCAATCGTATAATTTTAAAAGTAAACCGAAGACAGCGTAACTTGTAATGTTAATGAAGTCCTTAGAATTAATAATAAAGTAATAAAGTTATTACTCCCATTGATATAACCAAAAATACTATTTTCTTAGAAGTGGATTATGAAAAAACAAAGAAAAGTCATTAAATTATGTGCTGAGTTAGCACACTCAAAATTTTTTTGAGGCAAAGGATCGCGTGACATTGGGGCACAAATCGAAGCCATGATGGTACGAGGTTGAAGAAATAATGGCGACACCAGCGATGTCGCGCCGGCAGTCATCCGAAAAAATTGCTTTTGTTTTCGTTCAATAAAGTTCCGTTGATACTGCTGATAGCAAACAAACCTGCTCCTAAAAGCGTACCCTTAGTAGTAAAAGCAATGTTAGTTTATACATTTTTAGCTTTAAATCCTAATTTGGCATAAAAGTTTAAGATGAAATTTCCTAGTTCGTCTAGGAAGTCTTCTTACGAGAAATGTAACATATTACGATTTGTTGACAATTTATCAAAAATTTCAGACGCTTTTCCCAGAAGTTGTTTGGAAAAATATTTTTTTTTATTTACCATAAAAGGACCCGTAAGAAGCGTGGCGAGAATTTATCTAAGTGGGTTGAATTTATCTAATCTTTTTTGATGTACCAACTTACTCAGGTAGGTACCTACTTACTTTAGGAGTTGATCTTGAAGATAAACTGTAGAAGTCGATAGGTAATTTTGGTAATATATACGATATCTGGCGAAGTTATATAAAATAACTAACCGACCTTTTGCTATCATTTTGCTTTCTGTGAAAAATTACCAGAAGTAAATTCTGCTAATTTCAATACAAGGACTGTGTACATGAATTGCCTACATTTCTAGAAGTACATATAAGGATAAAACATAATAAACAAACTATTTGCGGTCATTCTGTATGTCATCGATGAGTATATGGATATCTCTTTGCTTACATCATTATTTTATTACGCATAATTTCCGAAAATGTACACTACGGTACATCTAGGAGTAGCTTACAATGATGTAAGTAGTTAATTACTTCAGCCTTGTTCCATAAAAAAGATAAAATTCTAATTTTGAGCAGGAAGGTATAAAAGAAACCTACTTGATCGGACAAATTGTCGCACCACTGGTGAGCCGCCGTCTTCTTTCCTCCGTTGAGGCCATTGCTTAAATGCGGGGTCAACGGACTTCCTGTGAATAGATCTTCGGTAATGCTAGCGTCCGAAGTAATTCGAGGGCGGATCACTGGAGGGTCCTGAGGACCCACGAAGTCAAACTGACCATCCCACATGTCATACTCCAGTTCCAAACTGTCCTCAACTTCAATAGGTTCTCCCATTGCACCACGGGAACGGAACAGTCCAGACTTAAACATTTATAATGCTATACCTACATAACATTTATTAAGATATCTTTGGGTTTTTATATTGCACTTAAATTTAGAAAATAACCTAATCGTCACTTAATTTGACTTTCAAAATTGATTAGATTTAGAACACGTAACTCAGTCTTTTAATGGCACTTATGTAGAGGGTTTGAAAGTATCACTTTAACCATTCGATATGTAGACACTTCACACGAATTAACAATGATTTTTACTTCAGTCACATATTAAAAAGTATCCGCAAGTCACAATATTTCTTCCAATATCACTTCGGGTTAAACAAATATTCAAAGAAAACTTCTCATAAATCTAATTACCGTCGTACAAGAGAATCAAAATAATATCGGGCTTAAACAGACTTCGCCGGAGTAAATTCAAAACTTGTAACGGCTGTTCTAACATCGTAATCATGAAAATTTTGCGCTCTTGCGTTTAAAAAAGTTATTAGTCTTGCAATATTTGCACTTCAAACATCAGTATTGAAAGGATCGTTTACGTTGACTTTAAAATAAAAACATTATTAATGGTCAAATACGTTATTTCAAGTCACTGCCTCGTTCGGCACTGAGCGGCGTTCCGTCCGCGCCCCACCCATCGACACGACATGATTATCAGACTGCCAACGCCACGGAGCCATACAAATAAACTTTATTCGCTCCCTGCACATATGCACGACTGCCTGATAGATAGTTCCGAGGCAATAACCCCTTTCATGTTCTCCCCTACCTAATCTCGTTGCATCTCATAATTTTACGGACGAGGGGCCACAATGATTGCTTGAATACGTCGGAGGTCAAACTGAAAAAAGCTACTATTCACTACACGAAAATAAATAATAAGCATTCACAATTTAAGAACTTTGAGTAACAAATACTTAAAATTAATAATATTAAAATTAATTTACAGATGAGGAATGATTTGATAGAAATACAAAACGATGTAGAAAGTGAAAAAGTAATTCATAGGGTTGCGGATACGCATGAACTTAATAATGGTCTATTTAATCTTAACGTCATGATAAGTAATCGAACATAATATAACAGAAACCCGTCGGAAATTCAATATAAATTTAATTGCTCGTTTTCTCGTGATCGTAAAGAGCGAAAAGGCAGAGCACTGATCTATTACGTAATCGAAGTGAAACTTTTTGATATATTTGTATTAATAACAATGTAAATTTTAAGAATGGTCAATGATACGTGGTAAAATTTTTGATACCTAATCCGTCATCGAAATTGAAGGCATTGTTCGCTAGAGCGTGTGAAATAATTGTAACAATGGCACACCGATTCCTACTATTACCTACTGTTGGTTTTGTTTTTGGGTACCTAGGAACACTATAGCTAATAAACAAGTACATAAAATTTAAACTGCAGTACATCTTACTAATAAAAACATGATTGTGTCAATCAGAATATGCAAAGTGTTGATTTAAAAGTGATTTCTGTTGCGTAAATAGCAAAAACATAACGGTTCATGTAGTATCTCAACGAATAAATAATGATCCAATTTATTTACATCCAAGTGCCGCTCATACATATGTAAAGTACATTATGCCATTCACCTTTATATTCAATAGGAATTTGAAGAGCACATTAGTTACATGAATCTTTCTGGAACACTTGAAAGATCTTGAATTAATGATGATGAATGTATTAGCTTCAAATAGTAGATTTCAGCAATGTAATCGATTTCGTTACTTACAGCTGTTAGTAATTCATGCAAATTTGGATGCTAATTCATCAAATATTTCCAATTACATTTGGGTAACTCTTCCCTACCCACTTCGATAGAAGTTAAAGAGAGTAAAAACATTGTTCAGTACCTAAGTACCTTCAAGAATAACGAATTGTTTATCAAAGAAGCCCTCACAAGCAGAGATGGAGTGCATTCGTTATTTTTTTTTTGCATAGCCATTCACTTGACAACAGTTCGCTTACCTGCATAGAACTGGTTCCCGTAGATTGCGCTGCAAGTACTTTGTCGTGAGATAATACAAATATGAATCAAAGAACGAGTTACTTCAGCGTCTAAACCGTGTTTATATCGCCATGATTATAACCTTGATTGTTAAAAGAGAAAAGCTTGTGCAGCAAAGCTATAGGGATAAGTAAACTGTAAGGTTGTATGATACAAAAAGTTTTGGAAATTTTAATATATCTATCTATCTGTCGGTCCCGTTCATCTGCCTTCCTGTGCAAGAACAACACGTATGCGGGATGAAAAAATTGGGCTCTCAAATAATGGAATTAAATTAATGATTTACATTATTCGATCCAGTTTCATTTCTAGAAAGAAAGATCTTTTAATTTGATCGGGAGCATTTTGTATTGTAAAATACACTCGAAGTCCAAACAAAACTCACAATGTACAAACATCATTCAATTAAATTGTAGTAAATTCCCCTTAGTCATGCGTTGGATTAACGCTGGCAGGGGTGAATCACAAGGGGTTAGTAATGGTATTTCTACGATCAATGTACCTATATACACATAATATTGACTATTTCTGTCTACAGCCGCTGATCCCTGACCCTATGTAGTTTTACCTCATTATTCAATTATGTACGTCATCAGAAATTATTCAACTGAATCAAGTATCTGTAGTAATTTCTTATTATGTTGACAGAATTGCAATTTTTGTATTTTTGTATAATTTACTGAAAAATCTCCATATTTTTGGACTGCCATGAAATTTACGACCATTGGATATACAGGAATTACAAGATATTAAACACTAAGTTGATTCCATAACTGTACCTTCTAATAATGGAAATAAATTATAGATGTCTATTAGTCGATGCCAGTGTACTTGTATTTTATGAAGGTCAATTGATGGATATTAAAGATGAAGTAGCAATCAATAAACGTTTGTATCAATAAATTGATATACATAAATATAATATAATTGTTTGATACTTGTTCGATGTTATAAAGACAAACCCTAAAACAAACGCAAACAAAATTGGATAAGTAAACTAAGTAAATATTATAATGTTAAAACGTTAGTGAATTTCATAATTTAAGTAGGTACAACATTTTATGTTATAATTCTCGAATGGACATGAGCTTTCAAACCCATTTAGATTAGATATGAATGTGAAAAATTCGCCCCCAATAACTCTTACATCATTGCCATCGTAATAGCGATGACTGGTGAGATACTTTGCTAGCTCACGACGTAATTATCGGAGTAACTGTTGATGCTATCTGCGTTTTTGGTCTAGATCTTCTCTGGAGAATAAATAGATATAAGTATGTAAAGTTCGCATATGTGGTTGATGCCATGTCCCAAAAGTTACTATTTTCAATTTCCGCATGTCCTACTTTGGATATTCGGGGAATCTATCCGGGAGAGTTTTCGGTGTGCCTAATTATCATGTATTCTACATTAGTTAGTTTACTTATTCGTGTGTCATTAGCCAATAATTGCCTTACATATGTCCCAATTGACGACCGATTGTTACTTAAACAGCTAATGAACTACTTGGGTTATCACTTGCAGTAGATTCAACTTATAACCTAATATGAAGAAGCATCGTATTAGATTTATTATTTAGATTATTGGCGCTGCTACTTTTATAATATTTATACGAACATAAATTTTCTTCGAATTATTATTTTCACTAAGAAAAATATCGAGAGGAAACCTGTACACCAAAAAAGTCTAATGTTCTAAAAGTTGTGAGATGTCTGCCAATCCCCAACGACGATGGCGTCGTTTACTCCTTTAATTTTTTAGACATGAGTCTAGCAGTAGAAATGTTATGCGTCATGATGATTCGAATTGGTGTTTCACCATCTGTTTCAGTGTTATCAAATGTAGCAGACTTCTTAAAATCATCATTCCTTTAACCCTAATAAAATCATTATTAATCATAACACACCGCCAGAGCTCATTTATGAGGTTGGAGTCTCTTTAACAATTTCTCAAGCACCTTCTTCCGTGTGTTCGGTAATTAGTCAACGTTGCTTATCGGGTAGCTGACATACTATGTAATAGCAATCTGCAAACAATGTCGTTTCTCACCAGTTTTCGCATGCCTTTCCATTCCACTTCTTATCACTTACGAATATATCGGCAACATGGGATACTGGGTGCTTTGAGATGAGGCTTTTCACTTGTTTTCAATGAGGTAGGAAACCTTCATCAAATGAGAATTTTATTATAACTGCATAGTTATATAATGTTTCTCATTCATTTTCAGTTGAATTTATAGTCAATTCGGTATTCAATTTTGTATATTTTCGGTTTTTCACTATTGTTTTATGTTTATTTTATGATTAGGATTCCATGCGGAAACGAAACTCTTGTAATGTATAAATTAGTGAAGATGTTTCTGCATCTGATTACATACATCAGGTAGGTAATCCTAATAAGGAAGAAGTGGGAAGTAAATAGCAATTAGAACCAATGTCAATTGTAAGGAAACCGAAGTACCTATACCCATTTGATTTCTTTCTTCTCCCTAATATCATCTTTCGGCTTTTATTTGGCTTTCTATGAAGCTTTGATATCTAGAATCATTTCATTTTATTTTAGTATATATCTAGATATAAAAACAAAAATTCTTTATTGTCATATTTGTAAGTAAAGCAGGCGTAGATTTTAATTGTACATGAAAAAGAAGTTGGCATATAGGTTCATGGTATCGTAACATAACAACTACCAAGCCCCGTTTTTGCATACGCATTATACATACATACCAAATAATCAATTGGCATGAATGCTACACATCACGCGAGATTTTAAAGTTCTATAGAATTTGGGTCAATATCCGATGTACATAAATCAATATGTAAATCGCTATCAATAAATAGTGCGCAAATATTGCGACATTTCATTCCCAGAAAATTCAGTAACATAAAATTTAGGCAATGCATGCCGATAAGACAGCTTGAATGAATATAAAAATACAAATGAAAATATATTAAAGTTGTTTAGTTGAAAAATCTTTTTAGATCAATAATATTGTATGTAGGTATATTTGTGTTACACAATAAAAGATAATTATCGTTTTTTTTTCTTTTTTACTTTCGCAAAGTATCTATCTATCTGATTAAATTTAGCAAAGAAAGTTCTGTCCAAACTTTCCGACGACATTGACATCAAAATTTCACGTCCTATTTAGTAGTAATTAAACGCTTACTGGAAATAAAACATTAGGTATCTACTGCGCAAAATTTAATTATTCACGCTGAAGTTAGAATTAAATCGATATCTTGCTTAATAACTTATGCTAAATTATATATTTTTTTATTTTCGGAAATTAGTTTTTTTATTTATCATCCTTTTAGGTTTATTTTTTTCTATTCTAAATAGCTACCGAAAAAGAAAACTGAGAAGGTACCTGATGGAAATTGATCACCGTTGCGTGGAATGAGCAACACCACCAGAATCACCATTACAACGCCAATAAAGAACTCTACACACTGTTTTACAAGCTCTACTCCTACTCGACTTAATACAATGAAGCGTGTACTCGGTGTACTCGACATTTACGCGTCATAGCACTTAATTAATGGCTCGATTATAAATGCAGGAGATTAGTATTTCGGGCGACTCCCGACATCCTTGACACAGATGGAGGTACCCACGCAGACACCCACGGAGCCATGTTATCTATTGTTTGCTTGTAACTTGTACCTGTGTTACTCCAATAAGCAATCAGTGCAATTGAAGTAGACTAATTTCGGAGTCACTGTTTTACGTGATGGTTTTTTGCCTGAATTAAATCAGGCTTCATGTTTCAAGCGGGTCCGAAACTAGATTTTTAATTAATTCTTTATTATACTTATTCATGATAGGGACGCGGTTAATGAGTACAAACTATACTATTTAATTATTTCTTTCATATCTACTATGTAATATAATGTCAGTAAAATAATTTTAAATCTACGTTCAATACCTGCTGTATGTTTTATTCATATTAAGTACCTAATTGTCAATAAAAAGGTGAATTGTACGTAACAATAATTGCAGACATGTGAACGCTACGCGGCTATTATGCTGCGTGTTCGTTATAAAAAACAATTCAAGTGACAATTGACTGGCGTTGAGAACAATAATTTTATTGCCCACTTCATACATGTGCAAATCCACAAGAAATTCCTTGTGTAAAAACAGCTTTTCGCTTGCTTTCTGATTTCTATCCTATAATGTCATGAAATATTCATTAACATCCCGGTAGCAAAATTTAAATTTTGACGCATATAATATCTTTCCAAAGAAATTTTTTAATACTTTTTTTCAACTTGACTGTTGATACATATTTCCTCACATTTCATATTTTTCCAAATATTGTTGTATCTTTTCAACCCAATTTGCATCATAAAGATTTTATTGTCTTATCGAAAGAAATTCGGAATGTTTTCAGTCCGACTGTATTACGTAATCCTCGAATCATTTCATGTTTTCCCGATAGAAATTTTTCAGAAGTTACGAATAGTTCAACCCAACTGTATCACAAAAATCACGAACTTTTCGTGTTTTTAATTTTGAATGCTTGTAAGAAAATTGCAACACAAAGAATTTAATGTCCCGCCAGAAATTTTGGATTAAACTGTAAACTGACACCTTACAATCGATATTTTGAAGCGGGTTGACATGTAACCGCCTATTATTCACGTAATGCATTATGCATGTTTAGATACCTTTGTCATGGAACATGCCTGCAGTCTGTGAGACTTATTGTCCATTGCGTTATATTTGCCAGCCATTGTCTTCGCCTTAGCTAGCCTGTATTGCAAATACAGAGCTGCTAATTTACAATGTCTCAGTTATGAAAGGTTTCTGCGAAGCAATACAATACAATTTAGAGATAGTTTCGCCCACATTGGCTCCAATAGCCCTCTTTTGCTAGAAACTTGCGCAATTTTTAATTTATTGCTGTAAAATAATGACAACTGTCAAATCAAATGACATTCAATTCACTGTCAATTCAAAAAATTTCAGGTAGGGAAGGTTATTGAGCTACTTGAGTAGGTATCTCTACACATCAATGATAAAAATAGATATTAAATCAATAATCTGTTCCAGGGCAGGCGATTTGAATGCATCCTCGATAGCACGTTTATCATAGGACGCACGCATCTGACCGGAAGCAGCGCACGCGCACTGAGGGACCGTTTCCGGCGGCCATTACTGTCGCGTTACGTACTGTGTAATGAAGCGGCGCGCCTATTGTTTAAACCCTTTCCTTCGGTGATATTCATAATAAGCCTCAGTAATAAGGTCATTGAACAGGAATTACGCATTTCATTGGAGTACCTACTTGCGCGTGTAAACACTATCAACTAAACATTCGCTTTTATTATTCATATTTCACGTCTAATTCTGTGAATTACGTAGCCTTACAATTGGCTGGATGCCAGCTGACCTTGCTTCGGATTTGGCTTCGTAATAAAATGAAATAATGACACAAATATAATAACTGAGACAACGCACTATTATCACTTCCTTCATTCCCGTTAAAAATAAAAATAATACTATTATTACTCGCCAATAGATGTCTAGAGTCAATGATATTGTAGCAGTTGTTCATTGCCTGAAAACACGGATAAAACGACATTTTCTATAAATGAATCCTAGCTAAATCGATTTAACGCCCCCGAAACCCCCTGCATACTAAATATCATGAAAATCGTTGGAGCCGTTTCAAAGACTCAGATTATATACATATGTACAACAATAACTGCTCATTTTTAATACCTGTTGTGCTGGTCATCAGTGTGGTCTGATGACCAAGATGAAGACATCTTATATTTTTTTCATCTTATCGTATTATTTTTGGTTATTTATCATCTAGCACCCTACAAATATCTACCTACATAATCATTATCACCTTCTTTGTGCGTGTGTTCCGTCCACATATTTATGATCTTAAAGTATCACAAGTAGAGATTAAAAAGTTACATACTTAGTAATAGCGAGTAGCGTCAAACAAAAATGTATCACTTCTAATCCTGATGTAATCATACATCGGATGTTTATGTAAAATGGATCCATGACGAAGATAAGATAAATTCAAGCGTATAGGTACATTAAAGTGCAAAGTGCACGGCTGAATAAGAATCACGCCGTGGAATTGAATAATTTGTACTTATAGAAAATTAACTCAGTCCATCAATGAAAATGTACGTAATGTTCAATATTAATCCTGCTCATACATATTATATTATGATGTAAGTATGTATGTATATCATAAATGTGAAAGTTTGTGAGGATGTATGTTTGTTTGTTACTCTTTCAAGTAAAAACTACTGAACGGATTTTCAGGAAATTTAACACACTGCACAGGGTAGGCCATAGCCCTTAATCTAGCTGGACAGTGGACTGCTGGAATAAGATATAAAGTACTTACTTATTATCAGGGCAAACACGGGTAGAGTGTCCGAAATAAGTAACATATGCTGATATAAATGAGATTTTATGAGTGTCTCGAGCTATATAATCATACCTACTGCTACTGATCATGAATTCAGAGGAAGCGACTATGTCACGAGCACGACGAACACTGCTACGTATTGTATAGTTGGTCATAAAAAGGATGTATAGGTAGTCATTCTCTCTATTCATTTTAAATCTGGACGGTGATTATTTAGTCTGTATCTATAATTACGAAATGTGAATATTGAATCATCTACGACACAACCCAAATCATCGCGTGGCGACGTAAGTAAATATGTATTCCAGTTGCAGGGGGTATCACTATTTTTGACCCACGTTCATGGCGAAACTAAAAAAACTTGAGATACTTAAATCATCAGTAGGTATTTAATGTATTCAGCCATTTTTCTCCATCAATGAAATTATGTAGAAAACACCTTTAGTGATTCATGGTAGTAAAAGAAAATTGCTCTGCATCAAACATGATGTTTTGTCGTGTAAAATATACTCATTCAGTCGGAAGGAAGTGCTAATAGCTGATATATCCTTACTTCGTATTCGATAAAACTTGACGACAACGCATTTGCGATAAGTGTACCAAGATATTCGTCAAGTTTTCTCAGAAACCTGTTTATTATCAGCCACATTGTCTACAATTAACACACACTGTGTGGGTAATTTTTTGAATGAAAACATTAGTCATTCTACGCTGTATAAATGTTTTCCAGTTGGTGATTGGTCAGGAGCAGAGTAAAACTGTACAGCAATGGGCATTACTAAAGCACAAAGTCATAGAATAAAATTATTCCTAACTAGGTACCTAGGTGGTATTTGTATATTATTTTATTATTCATGATTAACAGTTTCTTGTTGCCATGTATATATATTTTATATAAAAATTTACAATTACTGTAAACTTTTTTCCGTTGGGAGGTAAATTAAAGTTAGATGCGGCTATATGTATATTGGTCGCTTTAAAAACATGCTTAAATACGTCGCATTATCATCGTGAGTACCCATATCACAATAAATAAACGTTCTGTTAATTAATAAGTAAGAAGGTACCTAAGTTAGAATTAAAATGAAATATTTTATTTTATTTTTGTAACAAAAATATTTTATAAACATGAGTAGGTACCGAATCAAAACCCCAAAATGTTTTAAGTTTAACTGCAATGTGTAGATTTTACCTGGATGAGATATTTTTTTTACTTAATTTAAAACGGAAAAATTAAACCAAAATAGACTTAAAACATTATACCATAAAATATAAATGGTTGTACAAGCAAATTGTTAAGTAAATAATGTAACTTACCTTGTAATTGAGACCTTGGACATCCTCTTCTAGCGAGACATCAGAGTACATGTCGTCGGCCGGCTCCCCGCCCGATCCGCAGCCGGACGAGTTAAAGGACGACGACCGGTACAATTGGCTAAAACAACAGTCGCAGATCGAATTAGTCTTATTAGATTAGTCACAAACTTAGTCCAACACATTTTAGGACACATTGAGTACTTAAATTTTGTAGCTGCTAGTGACATCTAGCTGTTACTTTGCGAAGCGAAACAGCGACATCTATTGAGTGCGGTGGATGTTAGAACTTAGTACGTAACGCCGAGCGTAGATGGCGCTACTTGTGACGTTATACAGCGTGTTTTTGATAATGCATTGAATTACTAATTATTTTTATTTACTTTAATAATAATTATATTGTACGGTATAATGCTAACACTGCACGGAAATTGCAGCCACAACGCATATGTACAGGGTTTCAATAGGTATTACTTTTAAGCTACGTAATAATTTTAAATGCTACCTACCTTGCTAAGACATTGGAGCCGATTTGACGTTTACCAGAGCTGAAACAATAAAAATAAATAACAGATTAATTATCAGATACGCTGGTACTCAGTGGTTATGGATAGAGGGATCGTTCAAGTGCGTAAAGGAATACCATGTAGGTATTTGATATATTTTGCTAGACTTATACCAAGTAGGTATACATACAATGTACCTACTTACGTGGCTGGCATTTCCTCCATACCATCTTAAAAATTAGATGAATGAATGGCGCGGTAATTAATTACCCGCGTCTATTTAACTTTATTTATTTTAAGAAGTTTTTTAGAAAAACATTGAAAAAATATTTCACAAAAATTCCAAACCGATTTCGTGTTTTGTATTTAAACTATGGTAACTACCTACCTTGATAGGTAGGTACTCGTACAAGTCGTGCAAATGCAAATCATATTTTAAATTGGTCTTAATTTTCATTTTTCATGAAAAAAATTGATTGAAGATGTATAATATTAATAGGTGATTTGATATTTAGCTATTAATCAGTGTATTTTTTAATATAAATGAGTAAATTTTTTGTCTGCTATTAATTTGCCACTTTTCATTTTACGGTTCATTAAACGCAGTTATAAATCTTTGTTAAATTCAATTTAAATGAAATCCTACTAAAAACTTTAAAACTAACATAATATGTACATAATAAAATTCTGAAATAAAAAGAAGGCTCATACACTCACACCAATGCACCAATGCTTACATACACAAATAATCCCATAATGATTTTTATATTTTTTGTCCGTTTGATTCTGAGTTCGATACCGCTAATCACAGATAAGGATGGTTTTTTTATTTTGTCTTTACTAGGCTGGAATTCGGAATATATTAATTAAATCTATTTTTTTTCGATTGCCAACAATGTTTTTTGCCAATTTGAATTCTAACAAGCCTGATTAACTGATTATGTATGAAACGCGACTTCCGCTCTTTATAATTGGGTTTTTCTGAGTTTTCCTGGTGGGATTTTCTTATGAAGAACTAGCTTTTGCTCGCAGCTTTGCCCGCGGTAGAAATCGATTTTTTACAAATCCTACTTACTTCTATTTAGTATCTTACTTTTATTTAGTTAAGAATTAGTTGCCTATGACTTAAGTAAATAATTTACATGTATCATTTGATAGCGTGAAATGCAAATGAATTTTACTAACGCCATCTATTAACAACATCTGGAACTAAATATCTAGCAACTAACAAAATATCGATCCCCCCATGGGGATGTTTTACCGCGGTAAAAAGTAGCCTACGTTACTCTCCAGCCTCCTCACTATCCCCACACACAAAAACCATACCATATAACAGCTTCGTTGCGACGTGAAAGACGGACAAACAAACAAACAAACACACTTTCACATTTATAATATTAGTATGGATGTTAAATAAGGTCAATGCAGCCGGTCGGTGCAGCCGCGCGGCTTCAATTCATTGGAACATACATTGTGTTCGCGATGTCTGACATCTCGAACAAAATGTGTGTTCCCGCCGGGAAGTTCTATTTTCAAAATTGAGCCCCCGTTCTCCTTTCAAAATCGAACGAATCCGTTGGAAATGCAGCCGCACGGCTTCAATTAATTGGAACATACATTGTGTTCGCGATGTCTGTTCTATACGCTAGTAATAATACTTCAATGCTAGTTAGTTATTTTTAGGGTTCCGTACCTCAAAAGAAACGGAACATTAAATGATGACTTCGTTGTCCGTCTGTCGAATCTGACGATTCACTTTATCTCAGGTGCGTTTATCAGGAGGATAAATTAATGTAAATTTAAGAGTTTTGAAATCCTTATGGTGAGCTCTTTAATTTGAATTTGAGTTATTCAATTTATTTATATTTTTAGATACTTCAAACAATGGCGTCTCAAAGCCACTTTATTTGTTTTTTTTTATTTCACTTATTTATCTAAGAACATTTTGGTTATCAAGACGAATCGAAAGATATCATAATTATAATATAACTAGGTTTTGCGTGGGGCGCGCGCTGCTAAAGCAGCGCGCGTGCCTTTTTCTTTCGCAAAAGAACAAATTAAAAAATAGTTTTTTTTTCAAAAATATCATTGGTCTGAGAAAGTTCGATTTTTCGATTCACGGGTCTGTTTGCGACATATTCGGTTTCAAAGTACTTTGTCTTTTCTTGGTATGGCAACACTGAAATATATTTTCACCAAAATTTACAAATTGCCGGTACCTATAAACCCCATAAACCCTCATAAACCCTCATAAACCCCCTATAAACCCCATACGTGGACAATGAGAAAATATTCTATTTTTTTATTAAAATATTATTTTCTATATTGTAAGTATCCAAATTAGAAACAAAATTTGGATGTATTACATTTTTTTGGACAATCGTCTCCTAAGAGATAAATAAAGGGATTGCAAATTTTTCCACAACTTCGTCATTTTCAAACTCAGAAATATGAAAATTTATATGTAAGCATAGCGAGAAACAAAAATTTAGAGTAGAGGACTTTACGGATGGGAGGGGGAGAAGAGAGGGACAGGAAGTGAGAGGGACCGGGAGAAGGACCAGGAGCGGGAGAGGGACCAGGAGCGGGAGAGGGAGAGGGAAAGGAGAGGGAGAGGCGGTGGGAGAGGGAGAGCGAGAGCGAGAGGGATAGCGAGAGGGAGAGAGGGAGCGGGAGAGAGAGAGAGGGAGCGGGAGAGACCGAGAGAGCGAGAGGGAGAGGGAGAGAGGGAGCGGGAGAGAGAGAGGGAGCGGGAGAGAGAGAGGGAGCGGGAGAGAGAGAGGGAGCGGGAGAGAGATAGGGAGCGAGATAGAGAGAGAGGGAGAGTGAGAGCGAGAGGGAGAGCGAGAGCGAGAGGCAGAGGGAGAGGGAGCGGGAGTGAGAGAGAGGGAGCGGGAGTGAGAGAGAGGGAGCGGGAGTGAGAGAGAGGGAGCGGGAGAGAGAGGGAGCGGGAGAGAGAGGGGAGCGGGAGAGAGAGCGAGAAGGCGATGGAGAGCGAGAGGGAGAGGCGAAAGAGAGGGAAGAGTAAGAGAGTGAGAGAGAGAGATAGATGGAGAGGGAGATGGAGAGGAAAGGGAATTTAATGATCTCAGGAGAGGGAGAGGGAGCGAGAGAGGGAGTGAGAGAGGGGGAGGGAGTGAGAGAGTGAGGGGAAGACGGAGAGGGAGAAGGACAGGGGAAGGGGCAGGGGCAGGGATAGGGACAGGGACAGGACAGGGGAAGGGGCAGGGACAGGGACAGGAACAGGAACAGGACAGGGGCAGGGGCAGGGACAGGGGAAGGGACAGGGGCAGGGACAGGGACAGGACAGGGACAGGGACATGGAGAAGGAAAGGGAATTTAATGATCTAAGGAGAGGAAGAGGGATCGAGAGAGGGAGTGAGAGAGGGAGAGGCAGAAGGACAGGGGAAGAGGCAGGGGCAGGGGCATAGACAGGGGCAGAAGCAGGGGCAGGGGCAAGGGCAGAGCTATCCCTGTGGACAGGACAGGCAGTCGATAGTTTAACAACTTCATCCATGTATGATGTATTTTGGAGTTGAATCCTTTCTAAGGACCTATATTATGACTTTAAAAAGATCAATATGTAAAATGTAAACAGTTGCACAATAAATGTATTCTATTCAATTATAAAAAGTACTTATTTTAATTATAATTTGACTTGTAATTCTTACTTGTAAACTTACTTAAAGAACGGCACTTTGATATATAGGTACATAGTTATATTTCATACATTATAAAAAGTAGTTTTATTATAATTTAATACTTACCACGTTCTTGGAGATTATCTAAATCCTATCAATATATTTATAGTGAAAATTTGGATGTTTTTTTAATTATAATTTGACTTGTAATTCTTACTTGTAAACTTACATAAAGAACGGCACTTTGATATATAGGTACAACATAGTTATATTTCATACATTATAAAAAGTAGTTTTATTATAATTTAATACTTACCACGTTCTTGGAGATTATCTAAATCCTATCAATATATTTATAGTGAAAATTTGGATGTTTTTGTTCAATCACGTTAATACGGCTAAACAGATTCGGATGAAATATGTCTCACAGATAGTTTATGACCTGCATCAAAAGGTAGGACGCTTTTTATAACGGGAATGGATCTGTTCTATATAAGGGGTATAGTTTAGTATGGATGTTTAATGTATCTGCCAATAGATTAGATTTTTATATTATTATTTTTAAGGTTCCGTAAAAGGTCCGCCTGTCTGTATGTGTGTCTATCAAAAACCTTTCACTAAGGAATACGTGAAGGTATTAAATTGAAATTAATATCGAATTCTTAGGTCTGCTGTGCAATCTCTTAGAGTTGTGAAAAAATCAAGCTATTAAAAGTCAACGCTATCATAAAACTTTTTGTTTATGCCAGTTTATGCCCTATTTTTTAGTTATTTCGACTCTCGCAAGGTAATCAAAACCTATCCCCTAAATCCTTAAGTTTACGTTCCCGTGGATCAAGAAAAATGAAATGTGGTGAGAAGCAATGTCGTAAGGAAAATTTTAAGACAGTTTTGTAGTAACATTACATTACAATTTACAATAAATCGCACAGCCGAAGCTACTGGGCGTAAGAAGCTTTTGACATGTAATGTAGGTATATATAATATTATATTTCTTGGAGAGTGTAGGAGAGCACTAAGAGAAGATTTCACCTTAAGGGAGTAAAAAAGGGGGGAATAATTGTTACTCTTTCATGCAAATATCACTGGACGGATTTCGATGCTTGGTAAACGGGTAGAATGTAACCTGAAATAACTCATAGGGTACTTTTTATCACGAAATTCCATGGGCTGAACCAATTTTGATAGGAATTTCACTGAAAGGTTCGTGAAAACTAAAAAATGTTGAAAACTGTCATTCAAGCGAGCGAAGCTGCGGGCAAAAGCTAGTACAATATATTTTAACCCTCGAAGCATAAAGAGGGGTGTTATAATTTTGATATGTACATATGTGTGTCTGTTTGTGTCTAAATGAATGGAACGATTGTGATGCAGATTCTTTTAATGTTGAGGTTGAGAGGGTTCTTAACTATAATTTATGAAGATCTGTTTAGGCGTAAAATAATAAAACTGACTTAAACTGATATTCTGCATCATGCATGACGTGTTATTTTTTAAGCTGCAATTTTAGTAAAGAAGTAAATGCAAATGCAAAAATGTGCATATTTTTATTTATCTGGCAACACTTGAGACTTTCGTCATCAGACCAAGATGCGAGACGATTTACAAACAAATCGTACACTGTCGTGGTGTTGAATACTGCTGCTATAGAATAGAATTGATAGGTATTTCTCACAGTTTAGTTATGATTTAAAAATAATTACACTTAAAATTAAGTTTGCCTATACACAACAACTATTCAAAGGAGAAAAGGGCAGACGACATGACAAAACAGGTTCAAACTAAACTATCGGATAGGAGAGTCAAGAAACGGACAATCACTTCCAGAGCAGTAGGTAATTTAACAACACTATTGTGGTACAAATGTCTTAAATGTCTAAAAATATGTTATGAAGTAATAAAAAAAATGTAATTGAATTTTATTTTCAACATTTTAAATGTTTGCACGTTAATTTTGTTTTCTAGATTGAATAATAAAATATTTTTTGTATGCAAACACTTTTTTTTCACACATATAATGTGCAGTCTATTTGCACCTATAAACGCCTCATACAACAAATGCAAACAACAGTCCGAAATGTTCAATATAGATTTTTATGAAAAATACTTGTTTTTATATGGCAACACTGAAAGTTTCTCATTTTTTATGGCAATACTGAAACACGTTTACATGGATGTGACCGATCTATCAGTAGCAACAAACGTCGTATGCATTTTAATGACATCAAAAGGAGACAAAAGCCTGAAATATTACGTACAAAAAATTCATTTGTATGAAAATTTTTATTTTTTGTATGGCATCACTAAACTTTGGTTACACCAACGTGTCCGGCTCTTTAGTACCTACAAACGCCTCATACATTATAAAGACATACAATGGAGAAAACAGCCTCAAACATTCGAAAAAAGAATACATTTGTATGAAAATTATATTTTTTTGTATGGCAACACTGAATTTTTTTTCATCAAAATTTACAAAATGTCAGTACCTACAAATGTTCCATACATTATAATAACGAAATATTCGATCCAAAAATAAATTTGTATGAAAATTATTATTTTTTGTATGGCAAGACTAAAATTTTATAGTTTTTCTAAAATGAATATATTAATTTAAAAATATCTTCCATACATTTTCTATACTCTTGATCTATAGTTTCGGCTCAACTACTCGAAATGTGAAAAAAAATCTGGACTCCAGTGTTGCCAGTTGATTGAGTTGAAAATGGTCAAATGTCATTACGACGACCACGAAAAATTTTTTGGTATAATTTTTTGATTAAAAATGTTTCTCCTTCTACTTTTTACATTTTTGAATAGAAAGTTCACAAAATTGTATGAATGAAAAAAAAATCAACGTAACCTGGCAACACTTTCAGTCAAGTTACACAACCCCTCCATACAAAGTGACTCCCTCAAATGTTGCCAACATACAAATTTTATCCTTCAAAAAATGCAGTTTTTCGTACATTTTACAAAATGGCCGCCACGGGGTCCGCCATCTTGTCGAAAAAAAATATATACCCCAAACGTCAAAATTGAAGATAGACCCAAGCCAATAGAGTAAAAATATCGCAAAAATATTAAAACACCACCGCGATGCGAGTCCGCAAACACACCTCGAAAATTGAAAAATTTCAAACTAAAATATCTCGGCGGCCATCTTGTTCTTTCAATTTTTTCCAACTTCATCACATTACTCGTCCCAAGATTAACCGAAAACGACACCAATGTCGGGTAGGTGCTCAATGTAAACAAAAAGTTGACAATCGCCGAGCGGCCGCCATCTTGAATTTTCGAATGGTCGTATTTTTCCTGTAATGACCATAGATAGTCAAGCAACTTCCCCGTACATTATTATTACCCCCCACCAATACTTTCGGCTGGGCTATTCGAAATGTGAAAAAACATGAAAAAAAAAATCCAGCAGCCAGTGTTGCCAGTTAATTTTGATCAAAATGGTCAAATATCATTACGATGGCCACAAAAAGTTTTTTGGTGCAATTTTTTGATTAAAAATGTTTCTCCTTCTACTTTTTATATTTTTGAATAGAAAGTTTCCAAAAATGTATGAATGAAAAAAAAATCAACGTAACCTGGCAACACTTCAGACCAAGCCTCACAACCGCCCAATACAAAGTGACCCCCTCAAATATTGCCAACCTCAAAATTTTTTACCTCAAAAAATGCAATTTTTTGTACATTTTGCAAAATGGCCGCCATGGGATCCGCCATCTTTAAGAAAAAAAAAATATACTCCAATCGTCAAAATTGGGGATAGACCCGATGCAATAGCGAAAAAAAATCGTAAAAAAGTTGAAAACCCATTGCAATCCGACCCCGCAAAGTCACCTCGAAAATTGAAAAATTTTAAAGTAAAATATCTCGGCGGCCATCTTGTTTTTTTATTGTTTTCCATTTTCATCGTAACACATTTCCCAACATTAGCCGAAAACGACACCAATCTTGGGTAGGTGCATAGTGAAAAAAAAAGTTGGTCATTTCGACTCGGCCGCCATCTTGGATTTTTGAAAGGTCGGATTTTTCCCATAGACACGGAGGCAAACCAAAAATTCCCCCATACATTTTACCCACCCCCCACCACTCCTTCTGGGAGATCAATTCGACTTTTCGTAAAACGAAAAAAAAAATCCAGCACCCAGTGTTGCCAGCCGACATCGACGAAAATTGTCAAATGTCATTACGACGACCACGACACGTCTGCCCGTGTGACATTTTGATTAAAAATGTTGCTCCTTCTACTTTTCATGTTTTTGAATAAAAAGTCCAAAAAAATGTACCAACAAAAGAAAAAAAAACTCAACCTGGCAACACTTTGGGTCAAGTTACACAACCGCCTGGAACAAAGACAGCCGCTCAAATGTTGCCAACCCGAAGAAAAATTCACCCAAAAAACGTCGTTTTTCGTACATTTTTCAAAATGGCCGCCACCGCGTCCGCCATCTTGTCGAAAAAATAAATATCCCCAAAATATCAAAATTGAGGATACGTTTGAGGGATCACACAAAAAATATTGAAAAAAAGTTGGAAAACCACCCCGATGCGACCCCGCAAAGTGACCTCTAAAATCGAAAAAATTCAAACTGAAATATCTCGGCGGCCATCTTGTTTTTTCAATTTTTTCCAAAGTTTTCGTATTTTTCCCTCAAAACGTTACGAAACAGCCGAAAAAAATCCCGCAAAAAGCCATAAACAAAAAAGTTGAAAATCACAGAGCGGCCGCCATCTTGAAAATGGGAAATGTCAGATTTTTCCCGAGGTGTCGGGGGGGTATGGAGAAAACCCGCCATAGACAACAAAGTCCCATCTCACCTCCTTCTGGGAGAACAATTATATAGATCACTCCCCGTAAGTCTAGGATTATATAATATAATAACTAGGTTTTGCGTGGGGCGCGCGCTGCTAAAGCAGCGCGCGTGCCTTTTTCTTCCGCAAAAGAACAAATAAAAAAATTGTTTTTTCAAAAATATCATTGGTCTGTGAAATTCATTTTTCGATTCAGAGGTCTGTTTGCGACATGTTCGGTTTCTCACTATTTTTTTGACGGGAGGGGGAGGGGAGAGGAAGAGCGAGAGTGAGAGGATAGGGGGAGGTAGAGCGACAGTGAGAGCTAGAGGGAGAGTGAGAAGGAGTGCGACAGGAAGCGGGTGCGGGAGAGAGGGAGGGACAGGGACCGGGGAAGGAGAGGAAGAGGGAGAGCGAAAGGAAGAGCGAGAGGGAGAGGCAGAGGGAGAGGCAGAGGGAGAGGGAGCAGGAGAGAGAGAGGGAGAAAGAGCGGGATAGAAAGTGGGAGAAAGACTGGGAGTGGGGGAGAAAGAGGGACGGAAAGCGGGAGAAGGACCGGGAGTGGGAGAGGGAGAGGGACAGGAAGCGGGAGCGGGAGAATGAGAGGGACAGAGAGCGGGAGAAGGAGAGGGAGAGAGAGAGAGGGAAAGCGAGAGGGACAGGGAGTGGGAGAGGGAGTAGGAGAGTGAGTGGGACAAGGAGAGGGAAAAGGACAGGGGAAGAGAGAGGGGGAGAGGGACTTGGGGAGAGAGAGGGAGACGGTCAGGGAGAGAGAGAGAGGGGGAAAGGGGAGAGAGATATCATTGGTCTAAGAAATTCATTTATTCGATTCACAGGTCTGTTTGCGACATGTTCGGTTTCTCACTATTTTTTGACGGGAGGGGGAGAGGGAGAGCGAGAGGTAGAGCGGGAGGGAGAGGGAGAGGGGGAGGGGGAGCGAGAGGGGGAGGGAGAGCGAGAGGGGGAGGGGAGCGAGAGGGAGAATGAGAGTTAGAGGATAGGGAGAAGTAGAGCGAGAGGAAGAGCGAAAGGGAGAGCGAGAGGGAGAGTGAGAGGGAGAGCGAGAGGGAGAGGGAGAGATGGAGACAGGGAGAAGAAGAGGGACAGGGAGAGGGAGAGTGAGAGGGAGAGCGAGAGGGAGAGCGAGAGGGAGAGCGAGAGGGAGAGGGAGAGATGGAGAGAGAGAGGGAGAAGGAGAGGGACAGGGAGAGGGAGAGGGAATTTAATTATCCCACATTTGTTAAACCTACAAAAACTACAAAAGTGTAGACTTGAAAGTAGCACTACATTCATTACGCGATAATTTATTTAGCATTTTATCAAAATTACAAAATGGTAAAGTAAAATCTTTATAAGTTTTTTCGGGAATATATCCACGGCAGTAATTAATTTAATATGATAAATTCTAAAGGAAAACTCTCATGGCAATGTTAGCTTAATAGTGAAGTGATAGTCGATAAACTTACAACTACAGTACCCTAAATTCTCTACCCAAGTCCTCCCCAAGTCAAGTTAATATAGGAAGGATTTGATGATGGGTTCCAGAGATAAAGACTGGAGCATCTCAGTGGTGAGGCATAAATAATAATCCGTTTTTGGGAATGTTATGTTTATGAACAACCAGTCCATAACTTAACAACTTCATCTATGTGTGATGTATTTTGGAGTTTAATTCTTTCTAAGGACCTACGAGTATAATAAGACTTAAAAAAGATTAACATGTAAAATGTAAAGAATCTCGCAATAAATGTTCTCTATTCTATTGTAAAACTAAAAAGTACTCAATATAATTACGAGTATAATGTGACTTGTAATTCAACTTAATTAAAGAACGGCACTTTGATATATAGGTACATAATTATATTTCATACATTGTAAAAAGTAATTTTAATATACTGTAATACTTATCACGTACCTGGAGATTATGTAAATCCAACCAATATATTTTAGTGATTTGGATGTCTTTATTCAATATTATTTAATCAACAGTAAACCTACAAAGGCTGATGGATGGATGGGATGATTCAATCACGCTAATACGGCTAAACGGATTAGGATGAAATTTGTCTCATATATAGTTTAAGAACTGCATCAAAAGGTAGGATGCTTGTTATAACGGGAATGGATCTGTTCTATCAGGATAAGGGAGGGTATATTTTAGTATGGATGTTTAATGTATCTGCCAGTAGCTTAGATTTTTTTATATTATTATTTTTAGGGTTTTGAGGTAAAAGGTCCGTCTGTCTGTATGTGTGTCTATCAAAAACCTTTCACTAAGGAATACGTGGAGGTATTAATTTGAAATTAAAATCGAATTCTTAGGTCTGCTGTGCAATCCCTTAGAGTTGTGAAAAAATCAAGCTTTTAAAAGTCAACGCAATAATAAAACTCTTTCTTATGCCCTATTTATTTATTTATTTCGACTCTCGCAAGGTAATCAAAACCTATCCCTTAACTAAAGCCTTAAGTTTACGGTTCCGTGGATCAAGAAAAATGAAATGACAAAAACGGGTTCAAACTAAACTATCCGATAGAAGAGTCAAGAAACGGACAATCCAAACCAGACCAGTAGGTAATAATAACAACACTATAGTGGTACAAAATAATGTCTTGAATGTGTAAAATGTATGAAGTACTATAAAATGTTATTGAATTATATTTCAACATTTCAAATATTTACACGTTAATTTTGATTTCTAGATTGAACATTTCTTTGTATGCCAACCAACACAGTTTTTTTTTTCACTCATATAATGTGCAGTCTATTTGCACCTATAAACGCCCCATACATTTTATAGACATCAAATGCAAACAACAGTCCGAAATGTTCGATATAGATTTTTGTGAAAAATACTTGTTATTGTATGGCAATACTGAAAGTTTCTCATTTTTTATGGCAACACTGAAACACGTTTATACACATGTGACCGTAGCAACAAGCGTCATATACATTTTAATGACGTCAAAACGAGACAAAAGCCTGAAATAATACATACAAAAAATTAATTTGTATGAAAATTATTATTTTTTGTATGGCATCACTAAGCATTGGTTACACCAACGTGTCCGTCTCTTTAGTAACTACAAACGCCTCATACATTATAAAGACATAAAATAGAGACAACAGCCTCAAACATTCGAAAAAAGGATACATTTGTATGAAAATTATAATTTTTTGTATGGCAACACTGAATTTTTTTTCACCAAAATTTACAAAATGTCAGTACCTACAAATGCCCCATACATTATAACAACAAAATATTCAATAAAAAAAATAATTTGTATGAAAATTATTATTTTTCATATGGCAACACTAAAACTTTATGGTTTTTCCAAAACGAATATTCTAATTAAAAAATATCTCCCATACATTTTCTGTACCCTTGATCTATAATTTCGGCTCAACTACTCGAAACGTAAAAAAAAATCTGGACTCCAGTGTTGCCAGTTGATTGAGATGAAAATGGTCAAATGTCATTACGACGCCCACAAGCAATCTTGTGGTGTAATTATTTGATTAAAAATGTGTCTCCTTCTACTTTTTACATTTTTGAATAGAAAGTTCACAAAAATGTATGAATGAAAAAAAAATAAACGCAACCTGGCAACACTTCAAACTAAGACCCACAATCGCCCCATACAAAGTGACCCCCTTAAATGTTGCCAACCTACCAATTTTTTCCTTCCAAAAATGCAATTTTTCGTACATTTTACCAAATGGCCGCCACGGGGTCCGCCATCTTGTCGAAAAAAAATATATACCCAATATATCAAAATTGAGGATAGACCCAAGCCAATAGAGTAAAAATATCGTAAAAATGTTAAAACACCACCGCGATGCGAGCCCGCAAACACACCTCGAAAATTGAAAAATTTCAAACTGAAATATCTCGGCGGCCATCTTGTTTTTTAAATTTTTTCCAACTTCATCACATTAGTCGTCCCAAGATTAACCGAAAACGACACCAATGTTGGGTAGGTGCTCAAAGTAAACAAAAAGTTGACAATCGCCGAGCGGCCGCCATCTTGAATTTTCGAATGGTCGTATTTTTCCTGTAATGACCATAGATACTCAAGCAACTTCCCCATACATTATTATTACCCCCCACCAATACTTTTGGCTGGGCTATTCGAAATGTGAAAAAACGTGAAAAAAAAATCCAGCAGCCAGTGTTGCCAGTTAATTTTGATGAAAATGGTCAAATGTCATTACGACGGCCACGAGAAATTTTTTGGTGCAATTTTTTGATTAAAAATGTTTCTCCTTCTACTTTTTATATTTTTGAATAGAAAGTTCACAAAAATGTATGAATGAAAAAAAAATTAACGTAACCTGGCAACACTTTAGACCAAGCCTCACAACCGCCCCATACAAAGTGACCCCCTCAAATATTGCCAACCTCAAAATTTTTTACCTCAAAAAATGCAATTATTTGTACATTTTGCAAAATGGCCGCCATAGGATCCGCCATCTTTAAGAAAAAAAAAATATACTCCAATCGTCAAAATTGGGGATAGACCCGAGGCAATAGCGAAAAAAAATCGTAAAAAAGTTGAAAACTCATTGCAATCCGACCCCGCAAAGTCACCTCGAAAATTGAAAAATTTTAAAGTAAAATATCTCGGCGGCCATCTTGTTTTTTTATTTTTTTCCAATTTCATCGTAACACATTTTCTAACATTAGCCGAAAACGACACCAATCTCGGGTAGGTGCATAGTGAAAAAAAAAGTTGGTCATTTCGACTCGGCCGCCATCTTGGATTTTTGAAAGGTCGGATTTTTCCCATAGACACGGAGGCAAACCAAAAATTCTCCCATACATTGTACCCACCCCCCACCACTCCTTCTGGGAGATCAATTCGACTTTTCGTAAAACGAAAAAAAAATTCCAGCACCCAGTGTTGCCAGCCGACATCGACGAAAATGGTCAAATGTCATTACGACGACCACGACACGTTTGCCCGTGTGACATTTTGATAAAAAATATTGCTCCTTCTACTTTTCATATTTTTGAATAAAAAGTCCAAAAAAATGTATCGACAAAAGAAAAAAAAACTCAACCTGGCAACACTTTGGGTCAAGTTACACAACCGCCCGGAACAAAGACACCCGCTCAAATGTTGCCAACCCAAAGAAAAATTCACCCAAAAAACGTAGTTTTTCGTACATTTTTCAAAATGGCCGCCACCGCGTCCGCCATCTTGTCGAAAAAATAAATATTCCCAAAATATCAAAATCGAGGATACACTTGAGGGAACACTAAAAAAATATTGAAAAAAAGTTGAAAAACCACCCCGATGCGACCCCGCAAATTGACCTCTAAAATCGAAAAATTTCAAACTCGAATATCTCGGCGGCCATCTTGTTTTTTCAATTTTTTCTAAAATTTTCATAATACTCCTTCAAAAGTTTATAAAAATATTGAAAAAAATCCCGCAAAAAGCCATAAACAAAAAAGTTGAAAATCACAGAGCGGCCGCCATCTTGAAAATGGGAAATGTCAGATTTTTCCCGAGGTGTCGGGGGGGTATGGAGAAAACCCGCCATAGACAACAAAGTCCCATCTCACCTCCTTCTGGGAGAACAATTATATAGATCACTCCCCGTAAGTCTAGGATTATATAATATAATAATAATAATAATAACGCTTCAGACTCATAGCCCCACACTAGGATTCCCTGTGACGCGACGTGGATGCTATGGACAACACATACCTACAGACCGATTTTGACCAGACCGTTTTTGTCTTTAAGGGACGATGAGTTAGTTTATTGCGTTAATTTTTATTTTTAACATGAGTGATTATTATTTAAAATAATTAATTCACGGCCACCATCATTGAGACTAAAATCGCATTATAAAAGCGTGTCCAATGTATTCAAGAGAGCTAGATAGGCCAATGAAAACCCGTAATTATAATGATTCCTTAGTCATTAGTAAGTTACCAAACTTATTAAATATTTGATTCTCTATACATTTTCATTCAGCAGGACATCCGTGGGGAAGGCATCGCAGTGAAATCGGTACACAACTACGCAGCTACCACTTAACAGGTCTATGATTTGCAGGTAGTCGGGTAGTCGTGTAATGAAACATGGCTGTGTACGTGCTGTGAAATTGTATGAATGCGATGCAATCTGATTATAGGGTCCGTAGAAAAAAATATATAGGTAATCGTGAGAGGCTAGGGACAGCCCGATCACAGATCGGCTGTGGCAATTACTATTAATTATCTACGCTAAAGTTACGTCTTAAAATTGGCGGGAAAACAGAAAGTTATATTCATAAAACCTAATAAAACAGAAACATCAGATTTATTACAACCTGCCGGGTCTATTTTATGAAATACCGATTCACACTTGTATGTATGTACATTATGTAAGTAATCTAAACTGTAACAAACATGTTGAATTACACGAATTATCTTTTCTTTTCCGTATCCCATCACTTGCATCCTAAGCTTGCATCGTACCTAGCTACTTTTCCATTTACAACTAACGGGAGTTATTGTGAGAAGAAAGTTGGCGTAGAATCGTAGATTACAGATTAACTATAAAAAACCAGAGCCATATACATAATATAACTCAAGATTAATATCGACATTTGCCAACATCAAGATTGTGATTAGCAGTAAAATGGCGAGTTGGCGACTAGTTAAATGAATTGTGCGCAACGCTTTGCAACTGTCATAGTCATGAGCACATCACATCACACAACACAATACACAATGGTAACAATGAAATGAGTTGGTATGGTATCTATAAAGGTTGCATTCTAGTTTAGTTGGTGTAAATAAATAAATAACGCTTAACACTCATAGCCCCACACTAGGATTCCCTGTGTCGTGGGTGCCATGGACAACACACTAGATAAGGACATTCACACCCAGACCGAGAACAGAAATTCAAACTCATCATTCAAATTTCCGCATCGCTGGGAATCGAACCCAGGACCCTTGTTGCGGCGATCTGGCATGGTAACCATTGCGCCACATGGGTCGTCAAAGTGTGTATGAGGACTTCATATAAAAATGTATAGCCGAGAGTGCGAAATATAAATAATGTGTGAGATTTCGTAATTATATGGTTATGCATTGAAATGACAAAATAAGCAGTAAGGTGTGGGCAGTTAACCTATCGGAATTGATGCAATATATTGCGTAGGGTTTATTTAATTTTAGTCACACAAGTAACTTCATAATAATGTGACTACATATTATTATTACCTATGTCGGCGGAATCCCATTGCCCGGGGTTCTTTTTTTCGCGTAATTAAAAAAAACCTTACCATTATCTACCATCCTATGGGCCACCTGATGGTATGTGGTCACCGTCGCCTATGGACATGAGCAATACCAGAGGAATCGCCAATGCAACGTCGACCCCGAAGGAGAACTTTTTTACACCTTTTTGAAGAACCCCATGTCATAGCGCTCCGGGAATACCTCAGAAGGAAGCTCATTCCATTGGTACCATTAAGTGCCCAGCAAATTAAAAGCCACCTTTTTAGCCTTGGTTATAAATGCTTATGCGTCCTCACTCATTGTTCTGTTTTGAGTTTTGACTACAATGAAATAACCAGCGGATTTAATAGACATTCTAATTAAGTATACGTACAATACGTGCGGTACGCAATGAGTGACTAAGGTATGCTGTTATCACATCATAACCAATCAATTTAGTTTTGTTCGGTTTTTATACCGATAATAAGCACTCAAAACGAGATGTTTGTTGAGAATTTTAAGAAAAGCTGTTGATGTTTTAAAGAAATTCTGTAACATGAAATTGGTCGTATGATCTATTTATTTCTAGTTGTTTATATGATTTGTAAATGCTACTAAATGCAGATTATTGTAGATGATTACAATGATACATAAACGAGGGACGAGGTTAACAATAGTTTAATTAATTCAAAAATAATCAGAGCGAAGAAAGGTCACCGTTTAGGAAACTTGAATGTTTTTGTTTGGGAGGAACTTGCCGAAAATTAATGTTGTTTTTTCGCGCATTGTTGTTTTAGATACTAAGATTAATAATTATTATCTATTTATCATTTTTTTTTGCTTTGAAGTCTTCTTACGAATGTAAAATAGTATAGATATTATGTATTTTTACCGTCGTAGTTATTGTGACAGGGTCAGATTAATGATAAAAATTAGACTGACCGTACTTACTAGATCGATATAAAGTCATCCACTTATGGTTTACTTTAATATTTTTTTATGTTGCATACTCCGTTACTCGTTGCCAGTTTCACTGGAATTTGGAGGTAAATTGTAGGTAATTTTCTAACCTGTAGGGTCGCTTTCTGTAATGCATGTGCACACCGTTCCGCTCCAGCTTTACAAACAAAATTAGCTGATTAATCAAATAATAATACGCGCGTAATCACACACACGCGACTTAACCTAAATCATTATTAACAAAACACAATCACGGCAGAATACGGATGAACCTTTGTATGAGTAAGCGCGAAAAACTGTTTTTAAAATTGAAAATGGAATGAGTAAAGGCCGGAACGTACGAGTGGCCGGCGCGCGATGTACTGACGCATCAACAACGGAACGGACGGACGGTGGCACGGACAACGGACTAGCACCGCCAACCATGAATTATCCACAATAACTGCTTAGCTGGCCACGAAACACTCGCCGTTATAAAATTATTTAGCAATGAATGCACGCCGCGTGCGGTTATGTCCGCAGTTACTCTCTAAACGTATCTACATCCAACTAAAAAACGAATTAGTCATCCTTACCGACCGACGTACATGTATCAATGATCTAGCGAAGTACTTCATTCATTTATTTATTTATTTAATCTTTATTGAACCAAAAAAGTGGTACAATTGGCGGACTTAACGAATACCTATATATGGGAGGGGAAAGCATAAGAGTAATGTGACGATTTAAGGAAGATCAATTTTCTAAGCAATTTCAATATCAGGTTGTGTCAATGTGCTACATTCGATAATGTTTTATCTGATTTTTTGATGTGAGTTACAATTTGTTAAAATATTATTATGTTCAGATATAACGGTCTCCTACTCTCCTATAACGATGACGACACAATTTCTGTTGTGATTCGGCGTCATCACAACTGTTCTATCTAACAGCTGGCCCGCAGATTCCTCTCAGAATAATAGAAGTACTATCAATCACATTAGCCTGATGACTGATCCCGTTGAATATAAATCACAAACTGAGGTATGTAGGTTTCCTTATTTGAACATAGACTTTCTGAATGGAATGCTGAGTCATTTGAAAATTTTAGTATTTTTTGCTAGGAGACTAAAATTAGTCTTAGGATGTAACATCCTAGTCCTACTCCTCCGTGGGAATTGCGGCACACTACACCTCGACTATCCGATTCGGCGCGTATTGGTCCTATCACTCCTATCCCGACTCCGCTTTGCAGTCTTTACCATCACTTCCTCAGAAGAAGACCACAGAATAATAGTATTAGTATGGTTTAAGCATCAGCGCGTGATATCCAATTTGTGAGGCTTTCTCGTTTACATTGCTATTTAATAGTTGCACGACCTTGTCAGACTGTTTGGGAAGGAAACCTCCCACGCTAGCTATAATTTACACTGCTTCAAGCAAATTGCTGTCCAAGGTGTCGAAATAAAACCTCCATGCTGAATATGAGTCATCAAACCATACAAGTTTTTAGGGTTCCGAAGTAAAACCGGAACCCTTATAGTATTGTCATGTCCGTCCGTCTGTCCGAGGCATAGGTAGCGCCGAGAGTCGAGACCCTTAAGAACTCTGTAATTTAGTATGGATATAGGTACATAAATAAAACTTTAAAATCGAAAAATCGAAAAATATTTTCTTTCAGTGTACCTCCCCCTACAGGTAACGTGAGGATGATTTTTTTTCGTTGCGTACCCCATTGTATGCGTATCGTTGAAATAGTCTTTCAAAAATATTGTGGGTCTCGTATAAGACCATTTTTGGATTGAGGGGTTCGTTTGCGAAATATTTGGCTTTAAAGTGATAATTTTGAGTTAGAGTCAAGTGTACAACCCCCCCCCCCCCCCCTTGGACAAATGAAATAATTCCCAGAAATTGGTTATAATTATGATGAATTTAAAAGGAAAACTATCACGCTTAGGTTAACATAATTATGTAATTAATAAACTTACTACTTCGGAACCCTACATTGCGCTAGGCCTGACACGCGCTTGCACGGTTTTATTTTTTTCCCCACGGTCCTTTACAAAACGCTTGCGTAATAAATGCAAAATTAGCGTAGGTACCTATTCAGTACGTATGTTTTTATTTTACATAACTTATACAGTTATTGGATAGATAGACATTGTGTTTTGAGTTAAAAAATGTGGCACCTATCGTAACTTTTAGCTATCACCCTGGGTTGACTGATGGAGAATGCCATAAGGCATTAAGTTCGCCCATTGTAATCTAGTTTTTTGGTTTCCAATAATAAATAAATAAATAAAATTCTGAAAAAGGCCCTTAGCCTATTTTTAACAGACTTCAAAAAAAGGAGGAGGTTCTCAATTCGACTGTATTTTTTTATGTTTGTTACCTCAGAACTTTCGCTTTGGTGAACCGATTTTGATAATTCTTTTTTTAATCGAAAGCAGATGCTTGTAATTTGAAGGAGATCGGACAGGTAGTTTTTGAGTAGGTAATTTTGAAGTCGCTTATTTTTTGCTAGTAAAATTTAGATTATGTTACTAGGGAATTAAGATGCCGGCAATGTCTTAGGATTAGGAGTATCTCAGTATCGCAGTACACAGTCACACATTCCCACCGCAATGCATAGAACCCTAATGTCAGACTTACATAAAAGAAAGGGATCATCACATTACATGCAACTGTCTCATTATAAAAGTGTATTTGTCGAGCACACTGTACCGCTCGTGAATAATACAGGAAGCGGCTAGCGACACGGTGTCATGGTTTCATGTCGTAACGATTTTTTAACTGCGAGGCTATAAACCTTAAAAAATAAATGGATTTTCCAAGCCACGTCTGCTTGCATTTTATTAGTTCCTGATCAATTTTGATCTAATATTTATTTAATTAACAAGATTATTCCTGATTATTTTGTACTTTGTAGTCTAATTTTAATATCAAATCTTTAAAAGCCGGTCTTTTCTGCTGGTTAAAGGTCAAGTTCATTTTTTATTTGATCACCGTAAAGTGACAGATCAATTTCTTTGAAGAAGTTTGTATCTAAAGAAAGAAAGAAAGAAAGAAAGAAAGAAAGAAAGAAAGAAAGAAAGAAAGAAAGAAAGAAAGAAATGCTTTATTCCAACAGTTACTTACTACAGAAACAGTCATGGGTAGAACAATAACATCTACATCCTTAACTATCCTTATCTTTTTCTTTGGCTGTAAGGATGTCAAAGTCCATCCCTTAAATTGGACTATCAAATTGTGTCTACAATATACAATATGTGCCTACCTAGTACATTCTAGATTTCGTCCAATCTCTGAGTCCATGTCTAGAAGTAGGGTACAAAATATGGACTACAGCTATTAAAGCGGTATTATTATTAGTCCAAAAATGTCTGTGGTTAGAGCATCCTACGCTTAAAACATCGCAATAAATGGTTTCAAAAACTGTCCTCTAATGACGGTTGCTCATGCAGACTTCACTGAATAGTGTACGTAGTGAAGCTCTGAATTGAAAGCGTATTATGATGAAAAGAGACTCATTAACTGCACGCGGAAACGAATTAGACGCTGCGGTACGCCTTCCATGTTAATTGCACAATTTTTCAACCGCCATTTTATTTTTCTTCGTTGTGTGGTCATAATTTGACGGGAACAAAATTATAACTGTTACACAAGATTCGTCGTTAACATTGTCACTTTTAGTCCTAATTTTTTTTTTCCTATTCATATTACATACGCAGAGAAAAAAACTAATTTATTTCTACACCAAAGCTGCGTAAGTAATATAAGAACACTAGCTGCCCGGACAGACTTGGTTCTGTCAAAAGTTTATTTTTTATTTTTAGATGTAAGCTATCTATCCTATCTTTCAAGTTGGATCAAACTGCACAGGGTGTGCAAATTTGATTAAAATCGGTTCAGTAGTTTAGGAGTCCATCGCGGACAAACAACGTGACACGTAATTTATATATATTAAGATTGAATAAAGACAAAGCTAAAGTATCAAAAGTTTAAAAAGTCAATGACCAAAAAGAACAATAATTTAATATTTCCGTAAAAATATTTGTCGTTAAACAGTTCCATTATGTGCTAGGTACGTGTGTATAATACTCGCATACATTTTAAAATTACCCAATTAAGTTGTTAAACCAATGAAAGCAATGTAGATGATTTTTTATTGTGACTACATAAGCTATTAAAAATAAAGCAATCAACTCGATTCAGGCCTGGTATACGAAAATGTACATGTTATGTCTATTCATACAATAATAATGAACCATAGTAGAGCTATTTTCGGCATTTCGATATCTCTTATGGTTATTTTCAGTAGTTCGGCAGATCCATTGGCATATCTCGACAACAACGCCACCATCGCTATCTTTTAAGTTGGACTAAATTACAGTATGCAAAATTTCATAAAATCGGTTAGTAGTTTCGAAGTTCATGGCGGACAAATATCATTTCATAGATTAAAAGACGTCAAAAGTTTGTAAATTGTGAGTTACACTAGTTGACGCATAAGTTCCAAGTTCCAATAGAAATGTTCCAAATACAGATTATACAGTCCTTAGATACAGTACAGTGTAAATGCCACAGTCAGTGTTGGGCAAGCGATGGCCAGCCACGTGGAACACCAGTTCACTTTCCTGATGAGAAACTGACGTGCAGCGATGCACACATTTACTGCTCATACGTGTATTATTCTAATCTAAAGTATAATTGTTACTATTAGTATTTACCACTGATCTTTATCACCTAAATCACACAACACCACGTCATAGAATAGATATTTTTTGTGTAAGATATCTGGTAATTACTATTTTTCTATTAGGTGATATTATCTATTTATTTATTTTAGGTACAGATAAAAATAAATAATGGAGTTTGTGTAATTTGTATATGTTGTAAAATAAATCTTAATATATATAAATTACGTGTCACGTTGTTTGTCCGCGATGGACTCCTAAACTACTGAACCAATTTTACTCAAATTTGCACACCGTGTGCAGTTTGATCCAACTTGAAAGATAGGATAGCTTACATCTCAAAATAAAAAAAAATTGACAGAACGAAGTCTGTCTGGGCAGCTAGTATTAAATAAAAAGTGGCGATCCATAATTCTATTCTTGAAAAGTAAAAATGTAAAATAAGTCAAATAGACTCAATCACAGACATCTTGATCAAAATAAATATATTTTTTTCACTCTTAATTTTTAAAGGGACTCCTTTTAATAATAATATATTTTAATTATTGTATTATATTTTTTAAGGTTTTTAGTTTTAGGTCCTTTGTACATTAAGTATAGTATTAGTTATATTGTTCTGTTGATTTTTTTTAGATTGTAGTTAAATAAATGAACTTATATTTTTGAAAACTTTATTTATAATGACTGTGTGTGTACCTAATCGTGTTATTCATTCAGTTAAAACTCTTTCGCAATAGGATATTGTTTAGGTTGTCAGTAAACTTCCATTTATGTTTCGACGACCATTCTATCCGGCAATGATTGTACAACGTTGCTAATGACTAGGAATTTTTCACTTTTAATTGGCCTAAAGAATTATTTTTATCCTTAATTAAGTGTTAAATAGGTCGCAGCAAACCGGTCACTAGATAAGTTATTAGTTCTATTAGGAACTGGTTTTATTAATTATCGTTTTGTAAAGCCTACCATGGCTTGACCACAATCCCACCTGATGGTAAGTGGAGATGTGGTCCAGGATGGTGAGCGCACTAACCTAAAAGCCTATTCATTTTTTTCTTGAAGACATCCACGTCATAGGTGGGTGGTAACTTCCTCCCCTTCCCTCTTGCTTAAGTTAGGCGCAAAACAATCCGTCGTGTCCATACTGGTAGCTCGAGAGTCTTGAAACTCTTGAGAGCCATGTCTTCTTTCTTAGCCGGTACGTTATCGTTATTGGCGATGTCTTTGGTGTTATTGATGTCTATGGCCGGCGTTGGCTTACCATCAGGTCCGTCTGCCAGTTTCTTCGCTAGAAACCTTAGCTTTAATAAGCACTGTGTGGAAATATAGTTTTTTGTAGTTTATTTCTATTTTAGCTAGTTTTCAAGCGCTTTAACATCACATCTCCACATCATTGTTGCATCATTACTCAGGCACCATTATTTTAAACTTCTATCATCGTGGACTCTAAAATATACATTTATCTATATACCGATATATCGACCCAGTTACACAGATCACACGGTGACCACATCACTAAAATTGTGAGTACCCGATTGCATTCAAAATCCCTAGCACTATGGATGCCGTTGTAAGAAACGTTAACTATTTTTAACCGACTTCAAAAAAAGGAGGAGGTTCTCAATTCGACTGTATTTTTTTTTTTTTTTTTTTATGTTTGTTACCTCAGAACTTTGGACTGGGCGAACCGATTTTGATGATTCTTTTTTTAATCGAAAGCTGGTGGCTGTCATGTGGTCCCACATAAATTTTATTGAGATCTGACAATGGCATCCATTAGAAAACCACATAAGTCGTAAATTTGTGTTAAGATGTGCGCGACAAATTGACGAATAACACAATATCACGCCAACCGATTTCGATGATTCTTTTTTTAATCGAAAGCAGGTGCTTGTCATGTGGTCCCACATAAATTTGAACGAGATCTGACAAGTAGTTTTTGAGAATTTGAAGTCGGTTATTTTTTGTTAGTAAAATTTAGATTATTTATAAATTGGTCATTCAACAGTTTCTTGGGGGAGTACTTTTAGATTCATATTGATTCCTTAATTAATTTTATTATATGATAAATCAAAGATATATGGTAGACATCTACGAAAACTTTCTATTATTATTTTTTGTTTTAATATAGCCAACTTAAAAATGGTAGCGTCAATGAGTCGACCCCAAACATCTACTGTACGGTAATCTGTGGCTTTTACCGCATACTGCTGTGTTACTTTGTTATTTTTTTTACAGAATTTTAGAAACTGGTCGCCAAATTACGTCGTGTTGCCTGCCACAGATTTCTATCTCTAATAAATTGACAAGGACGCATATAACATTATCTTGACTAATCAATCGTAAATGAAACTTGGCCATTGTGTAATGTGTAGTAAATTCAATTCTGCAAAATAATACAGTATCTGATTCTTGTACTGTATCTGTTACTGTACAGACAACAAGTAATAACTTCATATTTTGAACAATATAATAGCATTAAAATGTATCTATCCTTTTCACTATTTTTGTCAACAATATCATTTATCTCACTATTTAAACTATTTAAAGGAAGAATTTATGTATTATTTTATAAACTAGAAGGTACTACACCTAAGAGACCTGGTGCCTTACCATGAACTCTAATAAAATGTGTCATGTTCAGGACAGGTCAGCTTGTAGCTAAAACCTGACAGGAGTGTATTTTGTACCATGAACGTCTACCGATGACCTGCAATGCCTCTACTTCTGTCCTGCATCTTAGTCTATGACATGCAAGGTACTTGATTTGTACTAATTATGTTCTGAAATAGAGCGTTTTATCGGTTTACCGGTTTCCAAATGAATGCGTAATATTGATGTTTTTAAAAGTTTAAAATAACAATCTCAGGTGAAGATTTTGAGATTTGTTATAAATACTTAAGTGTTGTGATTTATTAACCTTTCGTTCTCTAAAATTACCAAAAAAATTATCGCTAAGTAATGCTTACATTTTTGAACGTAATTTTACACCACTTGACACTTGACACAGTGACATGTCTAAATGTCTATTAAAATGTGTGATTTATAATGCCGGTCACTCACATTCGCGCGAATACGCGAACCCACAAGTGTGGGACGACATTCGCGAATGATTATGCGAAGTTTTCGAGGCATTCGGGGTTTTCCAAGCTGTGTCGATTTTTTGTCGCACATGACAGCGCGCGAACCTCGAACCTTCGTGTAGTTTCCCACACATTCGTGCGACCAGTTGCGCACATGACTAAAAAGGTGATGTATCTCTTAATTTTTCGTGATTCGTGGCGTCTAATCGTACTACCATTTATTTTCTGTATTGAAAATGGATTTTAATGACAACAACATAATAACAACAGCAAGATTGAACATTCGTGAACAAAGTGTAGGAGGAAGCGGAAATGGGCTTGTATTGTATACTCATATGCGAACCCATTTGCCTGACCACCCTTCACATATGTGCAAACATTCGTAAAAATGTCAAACATTTGCGCGCATGTGAGTGACCGGGGTTAAGAGCGATAATTTAAAAAGCATAAGTACAATGAATGTTTTTAAAATTTTCCAAACAAATGAAATGTATTTATTTTGTGATGATGGTGTATTTGAAATTCGCCATGGCTGCATCCCGTCGTGTTTCATCATCATCAACGAAATAGCCGAAACAGGACAATAAATGTTACTTTCGGTGAGCTGTAATATTTTGACGTTAACATATGCCACTTTCTGATGTCAATACGTCAACAATCGCGTCATGGTACACGAATTGCAGGGCAGAAGATCATTTTTGAAGTCACGTGACCGCTGTCCTGTTACGGTGACGTGGTCGCTGGTTGCCCTGTGTTTTAGCCAGATCATGGTAGGATATAGCAGGACAGGCCAATTATCGGCTAATATTGACCTGTTTTAAGAGTTCATGGTAAGCCCCCTGTATTCTGGAGCGAAGATATAACAATAGAAACAATAGATAGTATAAAATGCGTATTATACGTCAATAATATTTAAATATCTACCTCTTTTTTACATAATAATGTCATTTTATTAGCACAGAAGAAATAATAGTACTTAATAATTACGTAACAAATATAAAATTTATTTGTGACGACTATTTTGTCCATTAGTAACTTGAATCCGAAGGTGAGTCATTATGTTTATCTGAAAACTGCTACGTGCATGGACTACATTGTGTTCAGATGACAATAGTCCACTACGTCGATATTATACATACATAGAGCACCATGTCTGCATTAATACTATTTTGTTTCGACATAATACTTAATTTAATCAATCCAACACGAACAAAATATAGTGAATTTTCTTATACGAGTCCTATCTGGTAACAGAAGTGGTTACAGATAATTTGTACTTTAAAAAATAAAGTTGACACAAAATCAAAATAAAAGACAGATTCTATATTTCATGACTCGACTGCCAGCAAGGGTTATGTTTTTCGCGCGTATATTGTATGTATGTATGTATGTATGCATGCATGTAATATTCTTCATTACCTACCTAAATTATCTACCAAACCGCTGAACGGATTTATGTAATCTAGATTCGTCTTTATAACCCAAGTATTCTTATAGAAGTGAAATTAAAAAAAAAACAAATATGGTGGCTGTGAAATGCCATTGCTTGAAGTATAAAAAAATAAAAATAAATAGAGTACTACAGTATGGAAATCAAATTAAAAAGCTCATCATCATAAGGCTTTCAAAAAGGTATATATCATAATAGTTGTTATGATAGCAGGTGGCTTTTATTTTAATTTTTCTACTTTAATGTTTAAATTAATATTTGAATATAAAGTAGTGCCAAGATTTTTTAAATACCTCGTCAAGAAAACATACTATAGAGATTACCGCTCTGAATTGAAGTTGCTTTTGCTAAGAAATCAGAGTTTGATCCAGAGTAGATACATCATGACGGATGTAACATCACAAATATATTTTATGGGTTTTGTTTTTGTGTGACTGAAGAGTACAAGCGTATGAGGATTAATATTTTATTTATTTATTTATATTATTACTAGCAATGCGACATTCTGCAGCTAAGAAGTTATGGTTAAGTTATAGGTAGGTACAAAGTTTATTTGTTTTAGTAGTTAGACTAAGTCCCACACAATAGCAAATAGAGGTTAGAAAAGGAATAGTAAGTAAAAAAATATAATTAAAATAAATAAAAAATATAAAGTGCTTACTGTCTCATGGAGCCCCATCGACGGTGTGGCAGATTCTCTTGGTGGCTACGAAAGATAACACACATGTAAGGAGAAAACAACAAAATAAAATAAATGAATATTTAACAGTAAAATATTTAATAGTAAAATAAGGTAAACACAAACTAATGATATCAGTAAAAATTAAATACATGAAATTAATACATTTAAGACAAAACAAACAGGAAGGAAAACAAAGTGTCCCTAAGGTATACCTACCTACCGGCAAAATTAGGATTCAGCTTAGGTAAATAAATTACTTTTTAAATTGTTCTATAAACCGTTAAAAAAATATTTACCGTAAAAAATTGCCTTACATCATTGTAATAAGGATTATAGTTTTCATCTTGCCTTTTTACTTTTTTTGCCTGTAAGACTTTCGACTAGAAATAATTGATGTGTTGTATTTAGAGTAGTGTAAATTAAATTAAAATATTGTTATGTAGCAGCCAGGCCAACCCAAATAAGGATAGTTAATAATTTAAGCTAATTATTAGGTAATATAGGTAGGTTTTTCTTCAATTTTATTTATTTTTCTAACAAATCTCTCTTCTCGTTTTCTGTTTCTTTTTTGATGTCGTTGCCGCAGAAAAAACAAAAGGTTTTATATTTTTTAAACTCCGACGAAAAACGAAGGGTGTTATAAAGACGTGTCTGTGTATCTGTGTAGCTGTGGCTGTCTGATCTGAGGCATTGTAGCTCCCAAACGAATGAACCGATTTTGATAGGTATTATGTTTTTCTGTCTGAAAGGTGACTAAATCGAGAATGTTCTTAGCTATGTTTTGTGTAAATAAAACTGTTGGGGTTTTGTTTTATTTTAATTTAAGATTATTTACAAATGCGGAATGTGTAATAATCGCCAGTATTAAATGATATCTATCTATCATAATAAAGCTAAAGAGTCTTTTAAACTGACAGTATATTGCCTGACCTATGTATATTATTATTATTTTTTTATAATTCTTGCAGTGGCGTAGCTAGCTCTAAGGAGGCCCATAACAATATTTTTTGTACCCTCAACGTCAGCTGTCAAACATAAAAGTAGTGCCAACTGTAGCGGCCGTTGGCGAGCTTTTTTTGGGAGTGTAGTGGGGGCCCTTATACGCTGGAGGCCCCGTATAATTGATACGGCTGATACGGCGATAGCTACGCTCCTGAATTCTTGACAAACAGAACTTGCTTCAGGATTACAGGGTACGGCGGTATTAGAGGTAACCGAAACGAGTGAGGGCAGGTTAGTCTACTGATGATAGATATGATTGAATATCTAAATACCTGGGTGGGGTCCGTCTGAGGCTCGTCCGTGTCCAAGAATGTCGGTTCAGCTGATTTCCAGGACTTCTGGTGCCATTTTCTGTTCTGTGGGAAAAAGTAGCAGATGAGTAATTGGTCGAAATCTAACTTTAAACTGAGTTATTAAAAAATCCACTAGGGCAACACTCTTATCCAAAGAAGTGTAAGTTGGGGTAAAATACAAAAGTTAAGACAAATACAAAATTGGCCCCACCTTATTATATTACAGATAAGAGTGTTGCCCTACCTGATATTAATAGTACAGATATATTAAAATTTGACATAATATTATCTTTACATTTATCCGACAAAACTATACATTAAATAGGTATGAAATAAAAAGGTAATTATACCGATGTACACAAGCCATCAAGCTAACAATACAATTATGATTGAACTAAGTGATTACGACGAAACAGGTAGAACCTTGACTTTTTATGTCGAGCCAACTTTGTCATTCTACTTGTAAAATAAATTAATAATGCCTAATACATACATCCTTACAAAAATTTGTGATGTTTCTAGGATTCCAATCCAACCCCCCGGTACAACTTGCAAAATATTAAAATTATAATTTAATCTTAGGTATCTTCATTGAAGTATAATGTCATAGAAGAGACATCTCGAACAAAATGTATGTTCCCGCCGGGAAGTTCTATTTTCAAAATTGGGCCCCCGTTCTCCTTTCAAAATCGAACGAATCCATTGGCAATTGAAGCCGCGCGGCGTCAATTCATTGGAACATACATTGTGTTCACGGTGTCCATTCTATACGCTAGTAATAATACTTCAATGGGTATCTTCTATTTTTTTGATTTTTTGTGCGAGCTCTTTTTGATTGGACTGTGTAGGTACTCAGGTTCGAGTCTTGACTAGAGCAAAAATTTATGTGACAGATAAATGTTTCATTTCAGGAGGGCTATTCAGTTTTGTAACATGACAGCGGAATCCGCGATGAGTTTCAAAATTGAAGTTCGAGTCCGAGATCTTGATATGTGATTCTCTAATCATCTGGCACGCATTTGCGAGGTGAAGGGAGTCTCGAACTCGTAACTTCAATTTAGAAACTCATCGTGTATTCCGCTGTCAAGTTACAAAACAAAAGCGAACTTGCATCATATTGACATGACATTATCTAATCATCTAGTACGCACTTGCGAAGTGAAGTGATCCTAGAACTCGACGTCAATTTTGAAACTCCGCTGTCAAGTTACAAAACTGAATAGCCTTCCTGGTCTTGGTCGTTCGCCTGTTTCATTTTCATGTGTTTAAACGGATCTTAAGATCTCTGCGATCTCAAGATTCGGTTTGAGATTCTGTAGTTTGTCAAATCATATGAAAAAGCTCTGAGATCGTGCTCTTGAGCCGACAGCTTTATTAATTACGAGTAACCGCCCTCGCTTTGCTTCAGTTTTCTTATTTTTTACACCTTGGGTTTTATTAAGTTATTATTGGAGTTTTGTTAAGGATCCCTAATTTTTTTGAAAATATAATATAGCCTATGTCACCCGGGGATAGTATAGCTTCCCAACAGTGAAAAAATTTTTCAAATCGGTTGAGTAGTTTCGGAGCCTATTCAATGCAAACAAACAATCAAATCTTTCCTCTTTATAATATTTGTATAGATAATGCCTTAGTTATAACAAGTACTATTATTTCTTCTGTGGTTATAATGCAATAAGCAACGAATCATAGTAGGCAATGAATCCAGTAGAAGCCAATCCAATAGACTGGAATATGGTTGTAAACGTCTTTTTACGATTTATGATTTGGAAGTAAAATTAGATCGGGTTTACTACGTACAGAGTCAACCAATAAACATAACATTTCTGTGACATGTTGTGTAATAGACGTTAAACTAAATCTCCGTACAAATTTTACGAGTACGTTGACCGCCTAATCTCCCTATGTTTATTTTGTTACACGACTTTATGTTTTACGTAACAGTAACATCTATACAGATTGCAATTTACGTTTCATTGATAACTTTGAGTTACGTAAACTTAGTCTTTAGATATAATCAATGAAAGTAATAGACCGACTACTTATACAGAAAAAGGTAAAGTGTACTTATTTTCATAATAAAACCAAACGACATAAAAAATGAGAGCTATGAAATATACAGATTCGTCAATAAAATGTCTGCCACAGATCAGTGAACGATTTTTTTTTGTGTTTAGATAAGCTGGAGGAAGGAGGAGCCATTAATAAAAGTAGACACTATTTTATTATTTACAAAATTCTCCACCTTATTTGTAATGGAGTTCCGTAGGTTTAAACCTCAGAATCATATTACTATTAGAAAGTAAAATTCCTGAATTAAATAAAAAACAATAGTGACAAAAAATGGGTTAACTTTTAAGTATTTGGTCTATAAATCTTGATAATGTAGCAAAACTTTCATCTTAATAATTTATTCAAATCAAAATAATTGGATTCCGATGTGTAGCCAATGGCTACTAGCTATTGCTAATATTATCAGAAATGCATGATTGATTGGCTCTAATAGGGAATGTTCATTTACGTTTTGGCTGTATTCATGTTGATTGTTGACGTAAAGTAGTCTTTGTCAATGGACAATAACTCGCTCAATTTCAGGGGGACCGCAGACGTAACAATAACATTTGAAGGCTTTATAATGATCTAATAAAAAAATTCGGTATTGTTGTGTTGCTATAAAAAATATAAAAATATAATTTTATTGCCGCAGGTATTCGCCCGAAATCGTTGAAAGATTGGTTGAAATGACTTTACGCAATACAGTGTAATATTTTTTTCGTAATCCTAAATAGGTTATATTATAAATATGAAAATTTGTGAAGAGTTTGGATGATTGTCTTTTCATTACACGCTTATCTTACCATTCGCGTTGTAGGGATATGAAAATGTTGCACACAGATAGTCCATGTCCAAGTAGGTAATTAGGTTATAAATTTTATATGTTCCCCGGGATGATTACCTAAGACGTTTTTATTTTTGTGACTTCGTTTTTATTTTAAGCCAGAGTTATCCTCTTACCGTGATTGTTACATGATAATGCTAATAACTAAAAAAACATTACTTCAGCAACCTGTAACCTACCCCTGGACTACTGTTGATCCATCACCCCTGTTACACCGTGTATAGCAGTAAGAACTTGACGAAATGGGGCCAATTATGGTATTTACTATGCATATGTTTATATGTAATTTTTATTTATATTTCCTACTTATAGTTATGAGTTAGTGAGAACTAGCCAGCAATATGTTTTTGTTTACTTCGTGTATATTTTGTTTAGTTCGTCGAACGAGCTGACGATCCACCCGATGGTAAGTGGCTATCGTCACCTACGGACATCAGTATCACCCATGACATCACTAACGCGTTGCCGGCCAAAGAAGAGAGAAGAAAAATAAAGAAAGAACTGGCTCTCAAGTCCCCAGCCGGAACAAGACGAGTCGTGTTACTTACGTGTTTGCTGGTGCATCTGCATCTCCTTCGCCGTAGCATTCAAAGTTTTCTGCGTCCGATATGGAGTTCCCCGGGCTCGAGTCAGCAGTGGGTTCCGCCTGTGCAGCCGCGGTGGTTCCGTTCTGAAATACAGTTTAATTTGTGGTTATACAGATGACAATAATATTATTTAAATACCTAAAAATAAACGTTACACACTATGACTGATTCCCTGAATCGTGGATAAGACAAACAACACATAAAGACGAGAACACACCCGCATCGAGAACAGAAATCTAAACTCATCATTTAAGTTTCTGCCTGACTGGGAATCGAACCCAGGGCTCTTCAAACTTACTTTGCTATGTTGTTGCTGTAAACAATTCAACCAACGAGCAGGCGCGCCATCTGATGGTCATCGTTATACATGGACACTAACACGAAAGACTATGACGAAAGACTTCACCTCTTGACCACAACCTCAAAAAGGAAGACACCCACATTATTTCAGGCTCCATAATACTGTTAGCTCGTTTATTCTCTCGTTTATCAGCTATCTATTTACATAAAAACCTTGCTGGTGATTTACACATAAATTAAATGCAAAAACATGTTTCCAACTCTGTATCCTTATTTGTCTAAAAAAAATATGGTAGAACGGATGGAAATACATACTTATAAACAAAACACTTCAACTTGACATGAGACATAATTTAATATATCAGTTCCATTGGATTAAGTAATGATTTTTAGAATTTTTGTTTTTTCTTAGTCGGTTTGTCGGAATAACCGATTTGAATGCGGTTTTCACTAAAGTAATAAAGTGTTATGTGGTTAATATTTAGTGTTTGTTTTACGACAAGCTATTATTGAGGGTATTTCTTAACCTTTCTTTTCAATACCAACAAATTTAATCACATTTAACCATTAATTTTACCTGTGAAAGATAACAATAATATGAAAATGTTCATGAACCTGTAATTTCCTGGTGATGTTCCCGGGCGACGAGCGTGGTGACTTGGTCCTCTGGAACACACTGGGCGCCATCATGACCTCCACAGGCACCTTCACCTCTGGAATTAATACGGATTACTATTAATATCATATACAAAAAGCATCTTAAAATAAATAGTCTACAAAAAATATTTTAGGCGCAGAATGTCCTATTTGCAACAGCGTGCGCAAAAGGTCAAATTCACGCAATGTCCAATTCGGTCCACTAAAATATATCAAAATATAATAATTGAGGAATTGCCTTAATTCCTCATGCATTCCATCACTGAGTGAACTGAATTTCCATAAATATGGGACCAATCTAGAAGCACATCCTTTCAAGTAACAATATTTAAAAAATACAACCCCTTTTTTGAGATTGGTTCGTTTTTTTCATCCGTACTCATTTCATGATCATCTCAACAGCTACAAAGTTCTTACACTGTATTCTAAATAGAACGAGGATAATTTTATTTACAGTAGGTATGTAGTTATACATATTACAAAAGACATTTCAGCCGATGTACAATTGTTTTTATAAAAAAATCTTTATTCTCCGCGGTGATATAACTTTACAGTTTACATGATTTATTCTCCGCGGTGGCCGTTTACATGCTACTTCATATGCCTACTAATAGACATAATTTCATGTAAATTTTCAACTGCTCTCAAAACATTGCCTAAATGTTTGTGAAAGTCCGGTTCGCAAGCTGAAGGAAGGAAATAATACATTGCATAACCGGAACGATGCCACGAGAGCCAAACAAGTGAAAGACTGTTTTATGTTATTAGAATCTCGTTACATACATACCGTGTTACACAAGGGTAACGTAACATGATGCCCGATAATATTATCTCAGATAATAATCATACGGTGATCAATGATAATGGAAAAATGGAGATAGGCACTTGGGAAGTATGTAAGTATGAAATTGTCGTAACGCTACACAAAGCGTAACCTTTATGAGTTATTAATTAGAAATGATAAATTAACAATTAGAAAAAGTTATAGATAATAGATATTATTGTCGTATTTTATTATCATATTTATTCTTTCTTCATAATTAGCTGTTCACTTTGCGCAGTCCTTGTAGTTCACGGTGGCGGGTGAGGTACACTGACTCTAGGGCTACCAGAGAGCAAGACTGAAATATCTGGACAAAACTTCAAAAAGTCAGGATTTGTCGGTAATTTGGATTGGTTGGAAATAGCCGGCAAACGAGCTGACGAGGAAAAAAACGGCTAAAGCGCGTACGGCAAACGCGTTCTGTTGAATCGAGTGAATTGTCAGGACATTTTGTATTTTGTCGAGACTCTGGACATCATGTGAAATGTTGGGATAATCCAGACGAATCCCGACTATATGGCAACTCTAACTGTCTCCCATATCGAAAACTTTGATTTGAGTTCACGGTCACGTGAATCGTGATAATAACATAAAAGTGAACCTCATATAAGACTCGTTGGGTCGTTTTTACCCCGGATTTACCGTACTAATAAAGAACATTGTCGACAATCGAAAGGAATGTTTATTTGGTTCACAGCGTTTTTTACAACGTTCATGCAAAACAGGTAGCGCTAATTAGGTAATTTACGCTACATTATTGGTCTTTAGTCTTATTCATATTTATGCTGAATGTAAATACGAATGTTTACAGTTTACTGAAAACAAAGTATGCAAATATTTAAATTAATGCTGGAACAAATACGTTTAGGCAACACTGGTTCTAGCAATGAAGTAAAAAATGTTTTGTATTCGCACCGTTTATAGCTTCGCTGAGTAGTCGACAGAGGCAAAGTATAAAGCGAGCGAAGAGCAGAAGACCGTTCCACCAGGCTTCCAGAAGACGACCGGCTTCTATCGCATCACTCCGGAGTACCAACACCACTTCCGACATGTAAGTCAACATTGAGATGGCCTGTATTCGCTGTTTCACTCACACAAACCAAACATTTGTTTTCTTTAACAGCTTTGACAACAAGCTGTAAATTCATATTATTATGTATTCTGTTGCTAAGTTTCAAATTCTTCAATTCTTAATTTTAAAATATAAATTCGTTTTGGAACGAATCGGCCAGTTTATTACATATGTTCACTTTTAGTTCCTTGTCTTTTGTGTTTTAAACAAGCGAACTATACCTAATGTTTTTAGTTTTATACTCGACTCTTATTTTAGTGCTTTTAAAGAAGTTATGTAGTTCTTAAATTTCACCATCCACATTATCTTACACTGATACACTACACTATCATTGTCTTTATGAGTTTATAATTCTGTTCCTATTTAAGATTTACACAAAACACAATTTTCTCCTTCGAGACAGTTCACCACAAACCCAAAACTATAAGTGTTGATAATATTCGCACACTTTTTAGTTTTGCTTTACCATTGTTGCGAAATGCCATAGTGAATGTAGGAATTCGATACGTTTAAGAATCTGATAAGAGAACTGTGTTATCGGGCTTAGCGGTAAAAGGTGTGCCCATTTCGAACGCACTATGTAGTTCTTTTACTGAATCGCACAAATTATCACTTGATACAATTTTAGCTCACTGGTATCAACAAAGTACTGATTGACTTGTCTCGCGATTGCTTCTGGAAGAAAGTAACAGTTGATGAAGGCGTAGATTACATGTCAATCAGTATCATAATTATATGTTTACAGTGGAAAATTATCGGTTGCTGCAGCTGCACCGGCTCTGGTCGTTCACGCTCTCTGCACAGCTATCTTAACGAAATGTTTCAATGGATACAGTGTTGAATTGCTTTCATATCGAGTTGTCAGATTTGCAAACGTTGTCGCAATTGCACTTAAATTTCCATTTGTAAAATTATTTGCAGAAATAACTCATGTACCTGCTATATTATGATTTGTGACGAACACTTAATTATAGTTAATATAGTAATTTGATGACTTTATTAAATTACATACATCCTCAAATTCTTTAATTTCTAATATTTACTCTGTTCATCCAGCATCGTATAATAAATCTGTCATTTCGTCTTCGGTATAAAATTTACATTCAAATTTTGCAGTATAATCTTTCTGCACATGTAGAGCATTTCGACACTTCTTACTGTATCGCAATTGTCTGTAACGCAAGTGAAAATGCCGACATACAGTTTCCTCATCAATTTGCGTAAATATTTACGTCCTTCCATCAATTTTCATTGGGTAAATGTATAAACATTTAGAAAAGTTTGGTCGTAATTTTTACATACTGACAATCAATCTTTGCAAGGAACGCATTTTGTTTTGACACTTCTGTTCTTGTATCTAAACAAAAATACAATGTAATTATAACCAGTTTCATTTAATTATAATAATTTAAATCGCAATCACTCTGATGGCATTCTTGGGCACTCGCCGCATCGCCAGTCCCACCTGGTATTCCAACTTTTCAACATTGAGGAACTTTCTTTTACGTTCATCCGCATGTCAAGGAAGGAAACTAGTGGTCACTTCATCTTGATTAGCATTCTCGACGATTGCTTATGAAACAGTCTACATTTTCCCACCGATACTTTCAACGTTATTTTCTCCGTTACTTGTGACACTTTTTGTTGTTTTATTAACATTAGTTGATACGTTATTAACACGCGTGAGTAAATTGGGTTTATAGCACTGTTTTTGTACTTTAACACACAGTTTATTATTAATGTTAAAGCATTTGGAGCCGAAGACCGACGAGGTCCGACTACCGGACTCGACTGCAGGCCAGCTTCGCCGGTTCACTTCATACTTATGCAACACCAGCTATTATTACAGTATTATCGATAAACGGAAAGATAAAAAAAACCCTCATTGTAACCCAAACTATCGCAAGTCAGGTGACCGGCAATCGACTAACAAATAAAAAGTTGAATTCCAATTTCATTGTGAAAATACTTTTCCTAGATAGTTAATACAGACTACAGATATTATGTTTAAAGTGTAGGTGATGTAGTAATTTTTAATCATACTCTAGAGTTGGCTAATCGAAAATGTTGCCAATGATCTTCTATAAGTTATATTGAAATTAATTAAGGAAGAAATCAAATATTCTTTAATGGCATCTATACTAGCTACGAGTACCAATATAAAAATTGTCTTTAATAGATATGTGACAAAAAGTAAACAGCTGAATTAGGTAAGTTCTAAATTAAAATTGTCGGATTCAAAAGCTGAAAGTAAACATTTGCGCCAGTTACTATCGTCTCTACAGATAAAATGGCAGCAACCAATGCAAACAATGCTGATTGCCAAATAGAAAACGATAAGAACGACACAGATTTTTTTATGACCCTATTGAAGTTTTCAGTTCTGTTAACTAGCATTTTTTACGATGTAAGTTTGCAGTGATTTGAAAAAAATGAAAAAAAAACAAACTTAGTCGTAAAAATCACTATTAGATGTTTTTGTTTTATAAAAATCTGATTGTTTTGTATGCTAATAACTTAGGACTTAAGGAGATAATAGTTAATAGTTATATACTACGTATAAGATTTGCTTGAACGTTCTGTACTTGGTTCTCGTAAGAAAATCTGTTTTACGAACGAAAGCGGTTATAATATTAATGACAAAGTTCACCAATCCAAATATCGATCGCTCCATTCCTAAACTTGGTCGAGGCACGTGGTATTTTAATTTATTCAGTAAGTACTCCAAATATCATTACAATGTTTGCAATTTAATGAATTCAGGGTACAATTATCGAATGCTCGCTTTATGAAATCTCCCAGCAAATAGACCGAGAACACAATATGTTGCCCATTAATATTTGCATAACATTGTTGGCAGAGTGGCCTTGGCAGTGTTTTGTGGAGAGTATAAGATTTTGAAAGATATTTTTAATAAAAAGCTGCCCGGTGGTTATCGCACATACGTAACAATTTACACCATAGGTGTCATAAATACATTTTTTTCCATGGAAGTGCAAAGTGTGCAACTGGAAGTAAAGAAGCTGTAAAGGTACCTTAGTAGGGTAGCAAATGTCAAATCGTAAAAAAAGGATATATTCCTAAAGGACATACTCACGCGCAAAGGATATTATTAGGACTTTAGGAGTATTGGAAAATACTACTAAATTAGTACAAATGTGTAAACACGATTTTAAAACATATTATTTAGCATTTATTTATTTATTTTTTAATTTGCTGGTTGATCCTAACGACATCGAAAATACTCCTGGATTGGTCGCAATGTATGATCAAGTAGAATGCAAAGCAGAACAGATTGGCTGTCCCAAGTTAATAAATATTTGCAAAATATTGGCTCAATGTGCTAATTAGTGTGTTCGAAGTAAAACAGTGGTGAACAATGAGATTAAAGAGCATATCGATTGCGAGTACTGCCACTGTGGGAGCGGTGATGGCATCGACCTCTGCTTGCGTAACGTTTAATTCTTTCTTTCGGTTCAACTTTAATACTATTTTTGAAGTTTACTGAAGCAATTCAGCTACTATGAACTTTATTGTACGCCGTTCATGAGGCGTGAAACTCAGTTTAAAGGTACAAAACTTTCAGACGGTCGACACTTTGGATTGTTGTTGTTATGTTTCAGTAGATTTAGTTAAGAAAACTGCTTTGTGAAACTGATATAATATTACCTATTTTCCTGCTTATTCCTTTATTCATAGAGTTCGAGTGTGAAAGTTATTTATTTAAACTCTTTATTGATTGTACACACCAATAACATTTACAAAAGGGTACGCTGTTATTAAGTTATTGGATAATGAAACTATATTCTACTAGCCCTATATTATAGATTATTAGATAATACCTAATACAATAGTCAATGTCATGGATAGCTATTATTTGAAAGTATTGGGGACATTTTTAACGGAACAGATTCCATAGCAAAATTTTTAGGATTTTTCTATCTTTTTGTTGTCTTTATTGTGTTTTTCTGTCTGGATTATCTGTCTTTGCATTGATTCCACTAATTTCATAAACAACTTAATCGATTTGGATGCAGTTTTGGATGATGGATGACTGATGGCTACAGAATACAGAATATAGGATACAGAATAAAATTATAGACTACAGTATAGAGATACCTACTAATTTGAATTCATAAAGCATTACATACACTAGAAAATGAACTAAAGAATTAAGGCCTGAGAGAAAGACAGGACAATAACAAAACAATTGTTTAGTTTGAGTTTTATATTCAAGAATATCCATTGTGGCACTGCAAATTAATCCTTGCAACTACAGTAACCTCTTACTAATGTATTTCAATGTCTACCTGATAATAAAAATGCGTAAGTACTTTTGATATTATAAATAAGGCGACTATCCGCCGGAAGGACATTGAGGACGTGCTGTGGATTTTTATGTATCCTTTTAATAAAGTGTTACCTTCTAAATAATTACATTAGGTATTCACATTTTATAATGGTTTAACATTTCATACATTTCAGCATAAATACCTAATGTTAAGCAGGTACCTAGAGACACTAGCTATCTGATTAGTCAAGTGAAACTTTATAGGTGTGCTAAACATCGATTCCTTTACTAAAAGGAATTCAATAAATAACAAAAGGAATAGCCGTTGCATTCCACTACAACCGAGCACCGTTCACAGCACTTCTCCGATTGTAATCGTAGAACCTATAATTTGAGCTAACGTGGCATTAGCGTGCGAGTCGAAAGGTCATCGAATTGTTGAGCTAATGGTGAGAATAGAGCGGAACATAAAGTAATATCGTGGTAACTTAATCATTTTCTTTAAATACGAGTAATTAATGTTGGCATTGCTGCAGTGATACCCTCGCGGTATAAAAGCTGGTATTCCGCGCAGGTCTTGGTTTGAATTCTGCACGAACCCCTAATTTACATATATGTGAAGGATTTTCAGAAGGCAGTCGCTCCTTGGCAAGCTGCTTAAAGAGTCCCACCACTATGCATTAACACAGTCTACGTTAAGGTTCTCCATTCTGGAGTTTCCACTACATTGGTCAGCTCTACGCAGCTTTGCACGGAATAATAAGTACCCTATGTTTTATTCCAGATCATGGTCTACCTCTGTGCAAAATTTCATTAAAATCTGTTCAATAGTTTTTGCGTGAAAGAGTAACCAACATCTATACAGACTTTCACATTCATGATATCAATAGAATTAGTATAATAGAATTAGTATTAGGTATATTACTGTCTCATATGTTGCTCACGAGTTTTCCTTGATCATCATTTGCTTCGCTATTACAAGTAATAAGCGATTTCTAATACATAATTGAATAATTATAGGCTATAGCCTAACCTACTTACATGTCATAAAGTATACTCGTAGTTAGAATTACATATATATGGTCACCTATAGCCTAGTGTCAGTATATCGTATGTCCGCTTGATCAAACGGATTTGATATCTAGGTGAACTGAATGCCCGCACTGCATTGCAGACTACGGTGCATTAACACAATTCACATGAATTTAAAAACTAATTTACTTACTGTCTTGTTAGCGTTTATTTTATGGGCTCGGTCTGCCAAATTTATTAACGGTTTTTGAGGTTTAAAACCTGTATGTCCAAATATGTACCTATCCTGTGTTTATAGAAAGGAAATAAATACAAATTAAAAAATAAATAAGCGAACGCTAAAAATTAGTGAAACATCATGAATACCAAAGAATTGAGAACACAGATTTATCTGCCATATCTTTGGATTAATAATCTGAATTTTATCAAGAAAAAAAATAACCGACTTCAAAATAACTCAAAAACTACTCGTCAGATCTCTCTCTGCCAGATCCTCACTATAATGCCGTTCACAGTTCGTTCTCGGTCCAATCTCGGTTTGATAAAATATTATGACGTATAAAATATATGTGTGCATTCATACTATCCGTGACAGTCAAGTTTCGCTCCAAAATTTGTACGTGATAAGACTTTACCAGACCGAGATCGGATCGAGAACGGACTGTGAGCGGCATTATAGTGAGGATCTGGCCTAATTGGGACCCCTTGACAAGCCCAGTCGAAAGTTCCGACGTAACAAACATAAAAAAATACAATCGAATTGAACACCTCCTCCATTTTTGAAATCGGTTAAAAACAATATTTAACTCAGTTGGGAATCGAATCAATCCAATTGGGTTTCAGGGTTGTCTAATGTTTGATCGCCTGTTACCGTAGAGTTCATGAGATTCATTCTTTCTAGGCCGTCAACGCGCAAGTGATGCTTCTACTGTTCCGAAGCTCGATGATGATGATGTTGGTGATGGTAATAATGGTTACGACCCCAGTGGCGTAATGGTTACCACGCCATCGCCGTGCCCTTGTCCTGTGTTCGATTCCCAGCGAGGCGCTTTGAAGGATGAGTTTGAATTTCTGTTCTCGCTATGGGTGTGTTCCTTGTCTTTGTGTGTTGTCCATGGCACCCAAGACACATGGAATCCTCGTGTGTGTAGCGTTATTTCTTATATAAAATCGGTTGTGTGAGCTGTGTCCACTTATCACCAGGCGGTGCCTCCTCGTTTCTTACCAATCAGCAAAAAAATTTTTCGATCTAATTTCCATATTTTCATGTTCTTGAAGTAGCACAGCACATGGACATGCAATTTATGATTAATGCTTGCAAAATTTGCAAGTTTCAAGTTATGAATAAGTAAAACATGAAGTAATCGCGAAGCGTGACCATTTAGCATAATAAAGACCGATTTAATGCTTGTCATTGTAGTGCAACTCATAAATACTGGGTAATAAAGATTTGGTCAACTCGATTTGATCTCTAGATCTAGAGATATACCTAAGGGATTGGACTCAAGAACGAACGAAGCAATTTACACGGCTAATATTCTAAACAGTAATAGTCCATTGAAAAGTTACATTTGGGGTTGCGTTTTTTAGAGGACGCAATTTTATTTTTTTGATGTGTAGGGGGGGTCAGTGTAAAGCTAAAACCAAGTTTGTGGGGTCGCCACCCTTGTCCCATGGCCGCCATCTTGAAAATAGGGGTTTAAATAGTTTTTATGATATATCTCTTAAACTATTTATTTGATAAAAAAAATTGTTAACATTTTTTGTTGCAAATTAAATTCTCTACAACTTTGGTCCAGTAACTTTTTATCGTAAAACTATAAATAAAAAAGTTATAAGCGAAAATGCGAATTTTCTATACTTGTATGAAAATTATTATTTTTTGTATGGCAATACTAAAATTCATTTCCACCAAAGTGTGAGATCTGTAAGATCGAACAATAGTCCAGTACATTGAAATAACATCAAAAACAGTCTAGAGCTTGAAATTATGCATAGAAGGATACATTTGTATGAAAATTATTATTTTTTGTACGGCAATACTGAAATTTATTTCCACCAAAGTGTGCGATCTGTAAGATCCAACAATAGTCCTGTACATTTAAATGACATCAAAAGCAGACTAGAGCTTGAAATTATGCATAGAAGGATACATTTGTATGAAAATTATTATTTTTTGTATAGCAATACTGAAATTTATTTCCACCAAAGTGTGCGATCTATAAGATCCAACAATAGTCCTGTACATTTAAATGACATCAAAAGCAGGCTAGTGCTTGAATTTATGCATAGAAGGATACATTTGTAAGAAAATTATTATTTTTTGTATGGCAATACTGAAATTTATTTCCACCAAAGTGTACGATCTGTAAGATCCAACAATAGTTCTATACATTTAAATGACATCAAAAGCAGGCAAGAGCTTGAAATAATGCATAGAAGGATACATTTTTTTTCTGAACATCTTCGCTTATAACTTTTTTATTTATAGTTTTACGATAAAAAGTTACTGGACCAAAGTTGTAGAGAATTTAATTTGCAACAAAAAATGTTAACAATTTTTTTTTATCAAATAAAAAGTTTAAGAGATATATCGTAAAAACCATTTCAACCCCTATTTTCAAGATGGCGGCCGTGGGACAATGGTGGCGACCCCACAAACTTGGTTTTAGCTTTACACTGACCCCCCCTACACATCAAAAAAATAAAATTGCGTCCTCTAAAAAACGCAAGGTTAGGCCTAAAAAATGTAACATTTCAATGGACTATAAGGCGCTCCACCCATTGAAGACGCGTCCCGCCGCGGTGCGCAGAACGACGGATAACACAACTGCGCGCGGGGCAATTTCCCGCGCGGTGCCGCGTCGGCAGTGTGTTGTGCTAGGCGTGATTTCTATATAAATTGAGATAATTGCATACAATGGTAAAATCTGCCATCCCGCGCACCGCGACGGGGCGCGGTGCAGTGGGTGGAGCGCCTAAAAGAGGACTAATACAGAGTAGTTTAGCACCAATTCCCTTAATAACTCCAAACTGTACATAATGAAAAGGTCACTGAATACATAAAAAAGAAATGAACGAAATATGTAGTGACTTCTCGCGGTCGCCGCTCGAATAAGAACGAATTAATAATGCAAATACTGACAAATAGTCGGGATTGTTCTCCGTGAACTATCGTGTTTCGATATAATATTACACAAAATGATTCGAGTAGGTGTAAACTTAAGGTCGATCGCTCGAAGTGGAACCATTCAGACATCACACCGAGGTCGGTTAGCCCAGTTACCCCGTCCCGTGTTATGTGAGGCGATATTCGTCAAGTGATTCAGGTCAATACATTTCACCTTGGCTCTAGAGATTGTTTTGCTGATTAATTGGAACGGAAAAGGCTTTGTTTCTTGGGGTGTGGTTCGAATATCTTTGAACTGAATTAGTTCTATTCGTTGTGAACCTAAAGGCCCGAGAAATAAGAAAACCACCCATTATTTATAAGAAGTCATCGTCTCCCATGTACATCAGTAACACATTGCGCTGTCAGCCAAGAGGAGAAAGAGCAAGAAAGAAAAGAATTAGCTCTCAATCTTAAGCCAGAAAAATCTTATGCGCCTAGACTCTCCTGTCAAAATTCGGAAGGCCATTATTCATCGATATTTAGACAAAATACTTTAGATACAAATACATATTAGCTATATACGTTAAAGCTACATAATATTATAATCACCGGAGCATAACCTAACCGTGCAGTTTACCAAGAAAATCTTTAGTGATTGCTTACTCTATGTGCGTATGTGTAATGTGTGTAATATGTATTGAATGTGTATGACCCTGCATAAACTGCCAATTAAATCAAAGCATGCGTTGTTATTGCATTTCACGGTCTTTCATATAATTGTTTTTTGTAAATTACTATACGGCTATAAATTATGGTGCAACGGAGACGAAGCAAAGCAAGAATTTGGTCATGAAATGAAGTTTTACTATTCTTATTGGTTACGAAATCCAATGCGCAATCGAATTGAGTGAGGGTTAAATTTCGTTTGGAGCTCTAAGCTATTTTTTGTTGTTAATCTATTTAAAAAAATTGTAGAAAAAAGTAGGTATATGATTTAATTACGTTGATGTATAATTTCTAAGGCCAATTGTTAGTGAATAGTGACCACACCTGCGAAGTGCCGAGTCGCGAGTTCGATTCTCGGCTGGAGCACATATTTATGTGACGGATAAATGTTTGTTATCGGGTAGTTTTTGGGTTTTTTGTCCATGCCTCACACATTAAATCATAGTGAGGGGTGTGAATGTGTCAATGTGTGAACGTTAAACTTTATTGTAACCTAGATTCAGACCGAATTTTTTGCCCGCGGAAGTTTTTTCACAAAACGAAATCACATTCCGTGTGCCAAGTTTCATCTTAATCCATACAAACACATTCACATTTATAATATTAGTAGGACATAACTTTTTAAAACGTTAAACATAGATATCGTTAGCGACATTATTAATAATTGAACTACGAGCTAATTGCGATTTTTATATGAGTATCTATAAGAAAATTTATGGCTGCATAGAATAAGTTCTGTTAACGGAAAAACGAAAGCATTAAAACGTAGACAGACGTCGTCGTATAGCCACAAAACTCTTTGCTGATGGAAATAAACAGTGATTTGCAACTTTCAAATCCTGGAAATAAAGTTCAGATTAAAGTACTATTACAGCACTAATGATCGGTTGAGTCTTGAGAACAGAATCTAGTTTTTGCTGGTAACACACCATGTTTAGACAAATCTATGAACTAACCTTTTATGTAAATAGCTGACAAACGAGATTATAAGTAAATTGAATACCGATTGACATTAAGTTTAATGGATGGAACCTAGAGAACATTAAACTGATTTTTTTTTTACAAAAAAGGTCCGCTGTCGATTTAGTGCTTGTTCACACTGAACTCGCGGGCGCGGGCGCGGGCGCAGGCGCGGCCGCGGTCGCGGTCGCGGTCGCGGTAAACGCTATATACACCGCGCGCGCGTTTTGGCATGAACACTTTCATAGTAGGTCATATGTTTGATAGTTCGCGACCGCGCGCGCGCCCGCGCCTGCGAGTTCAGTGTGAACAAGCACTTAAGAGTTAGACGCAAGTATACGCTATTGTCAATTTATTGTCACTTGCTTGTTGGTAGCTTGCTTGCATCTTTTGTACTATCCAAGCGCAAGGCGCAGCAGCGGCGGCGGCGGCATCGATGCGTTTAATCATGCGTTTTGCCGTTTGCGTATTGCAAAACAAATGCAAACACTTAGCAAAACTTTTCCTTCCTCTCCTATAATAACATGGCTACATAAACATGACTACATCCCAGCTTGTCGTAGCCGTGTTCGTAATATACCGTATTTAGTATTTCCTTGAACGTCGCAGTCACAGTTATGTCAGTGCAGTTAGGTAGTGCTGTATAGTATTAACTCACATTTCGAATCGATTCGTAGATGGACCGAAAAGGAAGAGGGATAAATCTTGTTAGATCAGATATCGCAGTCCATGGATAATATTATGTTCCTGAAGTGACGGATGTGAAAGAAATTCTTAATTAATCTTAATTTATAAATGTGAAATGTGGCGATTTAGATATGGACGATTGCTACTCATTCACGAAAAAACTACTGAACTGATTTTCATGAAATAGCACACAGGTACATGATCTGGAGTAAAACATATTAAATAGGGTACTTATTATCCCGGAAAACACGGATAATGCCGCGGGCAGAGCACTAGTTTTATAATATACTAGCTGCCCGGACAGACTTCGTTCTGTCAAAAGTTTTCTTTTATTTTGAGATTTAAGCTATCCTATCTTTCAAGTTGCATCAAACTGCACACGGTGTGCAAATTTGATTAAAATCGGTTCAGTAGTTTAGGAGTCCATCGCGGACAAACAACGTGACACGTAATTTATATATATTAAGATTTAGATAGTAGGTACGTAGAGATATTTTTTTAAGTAAATTACGGCCAAACGAGCCATTTGATGTTAAGTTTTAACACTAAAAGCATGTATCGGGAATTGGCCACACAGAAAGAAGAAAAGATAGGAAGAGAAAATGAGAATCGTTTTTTGGGTTCCGTAATCAAAACCGAACCCTATCACTATGTCCGTCCGTCCGTCGAAATGTCAAAGTCAAATCATTTATTTTGTCAAACAAATGATGACACCTAAAACCAAAATCTATATTTAATCGGTTTTATAATATTAACAAAATGAAGTTAGGGAAAATTGGAAAGTATCTACTGGTCTTGACTCTTGACCTGTGAGTCCGGGACTGGACTCTGGAGTCATTATTTGCGGTGTCTCTTCCAGCATTCTTCTTCCCTTTCCTCGCTTGTTTGGCGTGATTCCAGATGCGAACTCGCTCGTATTTCACTCAAAGCGAAATAGTCGTGCAAATATAAGTGCACTATTAATGCCCGCTATAATTGGACCGCGGCGTCCGATAGTCTGCTCGCGATTTACAGACATCAGTTAATTTGGTCTTCCTTCTACGAGTATATACAACCGTAATTGGTAACGAATCTCGCGGATGCATTTGATTTTCGATGGGTCGTGTGAAGATAATATAAGAATGTTTTAGTTTAGGAAAATGACTTCCGAAGTTATATAACGTGTTTATTGATGATTTTTATGTTCAGGGATAAGAATGAACGTTTAAATGTACATATTGATCAATTAAATTGTGATTTGCTGAAAGTGAGTTAAAATTCTCGCACTTAACATACGAAATTACGATAACGTTTATTTTTAGGTTCGCTTACTAATATAATTTTTAACCGACTTCATAAAAAGGAGGAAGTTCTCAATTCGACTGTTTTTTATGTTTGTTAACTCAGAAATTTCGACTAGGTGAACCGATTTTGATGATTCTTTTGTTAGTCAAAAGCAGGTGTTTGTCATGTGGTCCCACATATCTGACAAGTAGTTTTTGAGTAATTTTGAAGTCGGTTATTTTTTGTTAGTAAAATTTAGATTACTGTGTATTAAATCTTGTTGTAGAATTGATTGTAGATAAATTAAAAATTAAAATGTGTGCAGTTCACACGTGCTAGAAGTGAAACCTTCAAAAAATTTTGTTTTCAAGATAATGAGACGAATTTAAAATTCAATTCAATTCAACTCCACTCAACCTCAACTCAACCTCAACTCAACTCAACCTCAACTCAACCTCAACTCAACCTCAACTCAACCTCAACTCAACCTCAACTCAACTTCAACTCAACCTCAACTCCCCCTCCCCTACCCGTGTACAATGCTTCCTATCTCATTTTAGAATTTATGTGTCTATCTCTTTTTACTGGACAGTTTCGTTTCATCGAATTTCAAATCACCCCCGTACTAAAGAAGTTTTCACTTCCAAAATCAATTAACTCGAAAAAGAAATCAAACTCGTACATTTTTCTATAAGTACTATAAAATAGTTTATCGAAACCACAATAAAATTTTCGATACTAAACCAGTAAAGCGCTATGAACCATTGCGTGTTGTTGCATGCAAAATTCCAGTAATCCAAATAACAGCCGATTCCTACAATTCGTGGTGACACGGGCTGAATTTACAAAACTTTGCATTCAAACCTTTACATGGACGTAACTGAGAATAGCGGCGATATACTGTCGGATGTAGGCGACAGGCTACGACCATGCATTATAATATTACGATACTGAGAATGAGAAGTAAATGCGTGACTCACATTGCTCGCGACTATAAAATTTACGCTTAAACGCGCCCAAGACTAGTGAAGAACAGACGGACAACCGGACGGACGGACATGACGAAACTATAAGGGTTCCTATCATCGTATTTCGGAACCCTAAAAACGATGACATTAAAAAAAATCTTTGAATCTGTTAGGTGTGTGGACTATTTCAATATGGTTAGGGAAGCGAGGAGAGAAAAAATGTATCAAATTTTTTACTTTTAAAATAAGCGATACTACGTCTTAAATTACACTACGGGTTTTATAATTCTTATAGTTATGTACTCTTACAGCGTATTTACTATTTACACAGCATTACCATGATAAAATGTACACACCTAATGACGCAAACGTACCTACCTATACGGTTTACTATCAATTATCAACACAGTGTTATTAAAATATAACTAAGAACACGATTTCTTAATTAATAAGGCATTAAGGCATATTAAAAAAATCGATATTCAAAGTTAAGGTCCCTGTCGCGACATTAAATTAAGTATTTTATTTTTAGAACGGACGGTTGCTGTTGTCCTGTGATATCCCTAGCAGCTTTTTAGCCCTGCGTGGGCAGATATGGTGCTCTATTGTAGAGTTTTCAACGGCAGAGGTTCCAACGTTTGTTAGCTACAAAACATTTATGTTACTATAAATTAATAGGTAGTGGAGCATGCTCTGGGCCTCCTCATTAATTTGTTAGGATAAACCCATGCCCTGTAGTGGGCCACAAAGCTAGCAAGTAATGCCTAATAATAACATAACGTAACCGAGGCTTTAAACAACGATATTAAATCTCTGTGATCTCAAAATTCTGTTTTAGATGCTGAATTAGGTATGTAAAATTTTACGTTTTTAAAGTTAAGCCGCCATCGGGCCTAAGACGCCCAAGCCCCAAAGCCTTCATAGATCATAATCAAGATACATATCAGATGTTGTTATGGTGACACCATCAAACCGTTAAAGGATGAAGCGCGTACTATGCGTGTATCATCAGTATTGCATGTTCTTTAGCTAGTTTTACAAGTGTTCTAACTGTATGTAATGTAATATTCAGCTACCGTGACTAAATACTTCTTAGACTTGTGTGGAATGTGCTCAATATTAAACATACAAGGGATTTGGAGCGTAAAGACCTATTTGCATATAAATTTCATAGCGAAATGGAAGCAGACTGTAAGGTACCGAATACACGCGTTATACAAACGTAGTGAAAGTCGCTAACGTAATGAACTTATATAGTACGAGTGTGCGGACTGCTGCAAAGTGCAAAGGCAAACACTGCCTATGATTTTTTACTGATGTAGAGCGTGTGGTGTATTTATTTGAAAACTAGCTGTTGCCCCCGGCTTCGCCTGCGGTAGAGATCAATTTTTAAAAATCCCGCGGGAACCCTGAACTTTTCCGGGATAAAAAGTAGCCTATGTTTTAATCCAGGGTATAGGCTATCTTCATTCCAAACAGCCAAATCGCTTAAGTAGTTTTCGCGTGAAAACGTAACAAAATAAACCTGCATTCACATTTATAATATCAGTAAGTACGATGTAGAGAAATAAATAAGGAACATATTATACGCATCTTATTACTAGCTGTGCCCACGACTTCGTTCGCGTGGAAGAATTTCTCCCGTAAATCCCGATCCCCTAGGAACTCTAATCACCTAGCGGTATGATATATACTTTACGGCCTATTCTCTTAATTTTTTTTATGGAAATAGCCGGCAAACGAGCTGACGATCTACCTGATGATAAGTGGCTAATTGGCTATCTACCAAATATACCTACACAAAAATTAAAATGTGTGCAATTCACACGTAGTAGAAGTGAAACCTTCAAAAATTTTGTTTTCAAGATAATGAGACGAATGTAAAATTTCGGGAAGATGATAATTGTAGGTTTTAGTAATGAAAATAGTGATGCCAAGTTAGATAATTATTTTACATTTTATTCGTATACTGTACCACTTAAATTTATTCAGACTCAGAGCTCACATTTTCGATAAATGATACAAGAGGCTTATTTAGGCGTAACTAAAGTATGAAATGCTCCCCTTCCCCCTCCCCCCTCTCCTCCCCTTCCCCTCCCCCCTCCCCTTCCCCTGCCCTACCCCTGTACAATGCTTCTATCTCACTTTAGAATTTATGTGTCTGTCTCTTTTTACTGGACAGTTTCGTTTCATCGAATTTCAAATTACCCCCGTACTAAAGAAGTTTTCACTTCAAAAATTCATTAATAGGTCGAGCCGTTTCGGAGGATTGCGACCACAAACACCGTGACACGAGATTTTTATATTGTATTAGATTACCTGGTCTAATCAATTAACAATCTATCTAAGTCTACCTAAAAATTTCACTTCGTTATTCCTTCATTGCCGAAAATGAAGAATAGGTTAGATTCAGTTAAAGTATAATTATTTTTAGCAACATCCGGCAAACGAATAGGCCGTAATAGATGCTCGTGAAGTATTAGCATGGCATCCAAATAAGCATCTATTATACAATTGCAGATGTAATACATGTATCAACATCACATGACTCAACCTGCACTAGGAGTCATCTAAAGAAAGCTTTAACCTTATAATTTTTTGACATTTTCAAGACGCATCACATTTGTGGTTTTAATGGAATATTAATAATTAAAACATGGAAAATGAGTGAATCGAGGGATTTAGTACGACTAGTGTCTTCCTGCGGCTTACGCTTTGACGTAGTTTGTAGAGAAAGAAAATACATAATGTTAATGGAAAGAAATAAAAGGGATCATAAAATCGAATACTCGTGTTGTATGGGTTCATTAATGATGAAGTAGTTCTACATACATTAGGTAGGTTAATGGTAGGTTGTACGGCCGTCGACCTATTCTGTATCGATCGCGAGTTTTGTGGAGCAAACGGAAATAAACGTCAACTATATTCATACGTCATTGTCGAACAAGCCTTTCATGGATTTGGAGGAGAGATTTCATAGATTCGAGAGTACAAGCTGGAACAACAATGCCATGGTTTTTATATACGGGATGACCATGACGTATGACAAACTACTATAGAGAAGATATTACTATGGATTAGGGATTAAGTACTCATGTCAAAAATGAGTGTCACCGTTTTCGAGTTTTCTAGTTCTATTGTAGAGTTAGAAGACATAATATTCGTAGTAGATAACCCTGACATAACCACAAGCAGATATAAAATACTATTTTCATATATCACAAGAATATTGGAAAGCTAGCCCAAATTTTTATTTGGATGTAATAACGACGTATTTAAGAAATTATTTAATTAGTAACACATGACGATAATATAACAACATTTAGAATCATCTTTATACTAGGTGCAACCAGTACAACGGTACTCGAGTGGTTCAACAATCATGATACATCACGTGTATCTAAACACCGTGCTAATTGTATTGCGTAGGTAAGTCAATGAGCAGGGCTAGTGAGTCACGGCCTCACAGGCTAAGTAGCTGGGCAACAGATCAGAGTTCAGCCAGCTTAGTCAACCGGCTGTAGCAACACGATTTAGATCCTATGCCTTTGATTGTAGACTTAGTTAAGTTATTGTGATAGATTATATAATAGTTATTTGTACCGTGATAAAACATTCAAACGTGCACTAAACTCATAAGTTATACCTAGTTTAATATGGAAATTAAATAGTAACACATTGCTTAATCCTCTTACGACCCAACTCAGAGTCACTAACGGTTACTTAAATCGCCCCTTAGTGCAGAATTTGTATGTTGATTCTTTAATAAGGAGCAATTAAAAATTAAACGCGTTATTGACTGTTAGTTTGGGCGTTAATGCTTTAGTTATTTAGTTGTAAGGCTATACGACTAAATACGCATTGGCAGACTAAAAAATTCGAGGTAAATTATGTAACATCAACTTTCAGTTTGGTGCTTTCCTAACGATGTTCCTCTGTATTCGCAAGACAAGTGACAATCAATTTCCTTTAAGCAAAATGATTTTGGAAAAATAAGACGTGCATGCAAGATTCGAACCCAGACCTCTACATGTTAAAGACCTTTAGATATTTCGGAGTGACACGCCAGAGCCTCTTTCTCTGAATCTTGAACCGTTTTTACCACAGAGGTCAGATATCTCATAAACGGTTCCCCCGAATAAGAAAATATCCAAACAGTAAAAGCATAAGTGCACAGATTAACCTATTTCTAACCACTTGGAAACATTTTTAAACCTATTAGAAGTCATAATGATCATCGATCAACAATCTGCGTTCCACATTCTTCAGACTGGTCATTTAGATAACTGTAGTTGTTGGCCAGTTGGCCACTGTTGTTGGCCATTGGATTTGGGATAAATATCTATCATTCATTGGAAGTTCATTACAATGCCAGTGTCATTCTTAACAATGAGTGGAAACTTAATTTGGCACGTTTGTCGTACTACCTCATTGTATGACTCAAAGATCAATGTAGGTAGTAACTGGAACGTATTAGAAGTAAAATGACAAAATTGTGTGGGCTTTGTATTACAGCCTTTAATATTCTGGCTGGTGACTACCAGTGAAAACTATTCTTGAGGACTTTACCTTAGAAGGGCACGGAAAGCCACTGGTATTATTAATTAGCTGTTTTATTGCCTTTAGATAGGCAGTACTAGTTAAGCCTTGTTGGAGGATGACAGGAAGTCCAAAAATTTGCAGTATGGCTTGACTACTAAGCAGTGTGATAATCTCTTTCATGATTTTCTCTTCTGTAATATAATATTACAAAATTACAAAACTCTGAAATTTGTGAAAAATTTCGTGAAAGCTTCTATCAATGTATACCTACATGAACAGGTCAAACTATTTATTAGTTTGATATTATCATATTTGAAACGATATGAATGACCATTTGAAAAATGCAAAAATCGCTCTATGGATATTTTTAACCACTATAAGCGATACCATATCAGTGATATCGATCTCAATACGAATAAAAAAGCATAATTAATTAATAAATAATTTATTTATTCGTAAGTATAAGTGTAGGTATAACAAGATCTTTTTTTATAACTAGTGTGTACACTTCGTCAATTTTATTGACATACGAATGTTAGTTCACTAAAGTTAATTAAATCATAGTAATAATTATAATTCAATGTCAAATAAAAATAATACTTAATTAATGTCAAATTCATCCTCCTTTGCGTCGCACAGTCGGGTAAAAATAGTCTCTACCTTCTTTCAGATCTACATAATTGTAAGATAGCTGTTCGTAAATATTGCAAGTCTTTGTTTATCTCGTAGGTGTATAAAAAGGTATACCTACGTCAGTCGTCAGGGTGTTTCAAGGTCACTTCATTCGGATCACGCGACACGGTCAATTAGCGTCAGTGGGTCAACATCGCGGGAATGTTCTAACTGGTGTCTAAACAATGTCGCCTTACCTGGTGGTTGGCAGCAATGGCTACATAAATAGAGGCACAATCGTACACAGGACTGAAGGCTCGAGAAGCGATGTCCCTTACAACTTTTGCAGTTTTCAGTGTCGGAAAACCGAAAATAGTGCGGATTTTGCTTCCTTTTCCGGTAACACATTGGATTTTATGTACATCGGATGTATGTACATTACAGTGACCATTTAGTTTACTACCAGGTTTCGTCTGCTCATTTGTCGACTAAATTATTTAGTGTCATAATTTTATTACATTATTATTTTTGTATTCTTTTGCTCTCCTCCGAGTGCGATTAGGAGTTTGTTTAATGTTACCCAATCATAACTTGAAGAATACGACTTGCATAATGATTTTACCAAGAAAATAAATAGTTATGAATACTTTAAAAATCTGGGCTTTATTCTGTTAATGCATTGCTTTGGCACTAGTCGCAGTAGTCATAGCATTAATCATTTGGCTACATAGTTATGTCAGCTCAATAATATCAAATTATTGCAATTTAATCGTAGCGTCGATCAAATAAAAAGTTATTATTAAAAAAGTAAATTATTAAAACTTAATCTTCAAAATTTAACCCGTACACAGTAACCTGTTAAAATAATTATAATAAATTTGGAGTACTGGTGGTATTTCTCTATTGTATGTATTATGCATATAATTATATATCTTAATATATATAAATTACGTGTCACGTTGTTTGTCCGCGATGGACTCCTAAACTGCTGAACCGATTTTAATCAAATTTGCACACCGTGTGCAGTTTGATCCAACTTGAAAGATAGGATAGCTTACATCTCAAAATAAAGAAAAAACTTTTGACAGAACGAAGTCTGTCCGGGCAGCTAGTGTACATATATGACTTGAGAATTTTAACATACTATGCTAAAAATCGAGAGCAAAAACTAGCAGTTATATACAAAAATAATAATGTATAATAAATCTTTTTATAAAACTAAAATATTGGCAGCGGCCTCTCTAGTGCCCCTAACGATGTGCTTACTTGGCCATCAAATAGCATGCGCATTGAATATCGTTGCCAAAAAACACCGTCATTATAAATAGGTACTAGAATAAAAGAAGCAACTAAAAAAAATATATGTAAACGATCAGGCTTGGATAAAATATATTTAAGATCTTTCATAAATAATGAGTTTTAACTAAGAAGAAGTTAAGGTTAAGTTAAAAGGTTGCGATGATAAAATATGATGATGGTTTAAGATCGCATTATTTGTATGTACTTATTTAATAGAGTAATGTTTGCGCAAAAACTACTGGACGAATTTTTATGAACATACGGTATTTATTATCCCGGAAAACAAAGCTGCGGACAGAGTGCTAGTAGCGCATCACCGATATTTTGCCATCCAAGAAAAAGAGAGAGGAAAGAAAGAATTAAAGCATCTTAGGTGTTTTTAGATAGATGTTTAAGTTACATGTTTACAAATAATTATCATGTAGATACAACACAATTGAACACAATACAAATGTAGATATCAACGCGTTTGTAGTTCGTAGAAAAATCAAAAAGCTTTTTAGTGCCGCTTGCCGCTTTATTATCTACGTTTGTGACCACTTTGTGACTCATTAAAAGGTTAGAAATCATAGCTTCTCTTGTGCTTTCATCTCGCCGCAATTACGTAATTGTAGCGATAAATGATATGGGTTAAGCGTCGTTCCATTAAATACATAGTAATTTTAACTTCCTGTCAGGAACTGAACAAAATGGATTGAAATGAAACAATATGAAATGTAAATGTTCGTACATTTTTCATTTCTAAAAATTATAGGTCTACTTATTAAAAGAATATTCAAATTGTACCTACTTCCGTAAGTCTGTGGCCCCAAAAACTGATAGGTAATCGATGAATTGACTTGAATTTCTTAAACCAGATACTTAGTATTTAAATAGGAAAAGTTTTTTATTGATATATTTCTTATAAAAAAATTCATCCGTAAATGAAATATTTACGCCATTTGAATTGACTTAGGTATATCGGGCTTATATATTAGTTGTAACTGATAAAAAATATCATTATTCATTTACGAGATAAACATGATAAATACGTAAACGACTGATAAGGCCAAATTCTGTTAATTCATAATTCTAAAATACACATTACAATTACAACGCTTTTAAGTAACTAGGTTTGTTTTTAAAAGAACACCTGAGCTCGTGGATAGCACAACGCTAAATAGAACAATGGGTGTAACATTCGTCACAGATTTGTAACACGTACCTACTTTTATAAAGTATTTTATAGGTAGTTTTCAATATCTATTTGTGCAGTTTTAAAATGATTTTTCAATATTTTGTACCTACACTGATCCAAATTCTAAAGCATAAAGACGTGTCTATAGATACGTTAGATAGAGATACTAAATGAATGAAGCATCTAAACAATCTCATGTTTTTCTTATTTTATAAGCTTTCGTTTTAGTGTAAAGTGCAAGATAATAAACATTTCTTTAACGCACTGCGGGAAATTTAATGTCCTCGTTTAAAATGAAAGAGAGTTAAGCGCGTCATAGTGCAGCACTTAGCAAAATGGTTTGCAACGGCAGCAATGCAATATGATTTTATGCCACTTTCAACTTTTCCTCATACTATGCGTGTATTAGTAACAAAATGTTACATGATTTGACAGATGCGGGCGCGTTCGCTCGTGCGAACGCGGAAATGAATTATTTATTATTGATATACATACTTTGAACTCTTGAACCATTCTTTAATTACGTAGATAAATTATATTTATGTTATTATTATTTTTTTCACTTTCGTTAAAATATATTTTATCCTATTGTTAAGATTTTTTTCTGCAAAATATAGATATTGAGCATTCTCTACCTGCCTCCTACCATTCTCTACATCCCGCCGCCAATCGGCACTAGAGTAACGTGGTGGAGTATGCTCTAAACCTCCTCTAAAGATGAGAGCCGTGCTTAGTAGTGGGCCATTAATGGGTTGAAGCCAACAACAACAACAACAACACTACCTGCCTAACAAAAAAATTAAAATGTGTGCAGTTCACACGTGGTAGAAGTGAAACCTACAAAAATTTTTGTTTTCAAGATAATTAGACGAAAGTAAAATTCAACTCAACTCAACTCAACTCCCGTCCCGTCCCCCTTCCCCTCCCCTGCCCGTGTACAATGCTTCCTATCTCACTTTAGAATAATTTATATGCTCATTTGCAGTTGGAGAGCTATTCGTCAATTTCGCCAACCCTCAATCTTTGCCGACAACGCATCGCTGAAATTCACGCTGTTACGGATGTAAATGTGCATTGTGCATTCACCACAATTAGTTTTCAAAGGATTTTGTATCCGCCACAAACCTTGCTGCGTGCTTTATACTAGCATTTAGCAAGTATAAAAAAGAAACAATATACAACAGTAAACGTACCAGAAGAAACCAATGCAATCGATCACGGTCACGTAATTTCTCAAACTTATCGGTTTTATTGCGTAACCGTTGTTGTATCGACGGAAAAGTTATTTAAAATGTACGCCTAACGAATTTGATTGGGCTATAACTATAAAGTTGCTACAATACAAGTCGTGATATATTGATTTCGAATGTATATTTACTTCAAATACATTTAATTGTGATTGATTACGGCAGGGCCATCGAAGTGTTTCCAAGTTAATGCGATTGTTAGACTGAAAAAATATTGGTAAAAACTTTGGAATAAAATTTTATTTCATTACATTTCAATAGACATAACACACAAACTTCTGGTTATTGTACTTATTTTCATAGAAAAAATATATTATAGGTAATATCAAGGGTGACTTTGTTTATTTTATGTCATAAAAATAAAAACCTGGATAAATAAAGAATTATCCAACATACTTTATTGTACTCGTTTTTCCCAATACTTGAGAAAAATATATTTTTGCAACTTTTAGTAAATATTTTCACAAGCTTTTATTATTAATAAGGTACGATTTCTTCGGGTGCTGCAAGATTATTCTTTATTTAACAACATTTTAGTGTGTAGTCTAAGCCTTATTCCAATACACGCAACCATTTTTTTTAATTTTTACAGCTATACTAGCTGCCCGGACAGACTTCGTTCTGTCAAAAGTTTGAGATGTAAGCTATCCTATCTTTCAAGTTGGATCAAACTGCACACGGTGTGTTAATTTCATTAAAATTGGTTCAGTAGTTTAGGAGTCCATCGCGGACAAACAACGTGACACGTAATTTATATATATTAAGAAGATTAAAAAGTGCGTTCTTTTACATGTACATATTTCACTATTTGATTTGCTTATCATGGCAATTTGATACCGGCTCGCCCTCACCGTACGCCCCCCGGTACTGAAATTAATCCGTCTGAGCAAACAAAGCAATATTTTTGTTAATTTCACTCATTGGTTCAACTATCATTAGTTTCGAATTACTTGTTTCATCGCCTATTTTTCAGATGAATTATAGAGTCGTGAAATTAGAGAGTGATTTTTTGTGATTTTGTACTAAGGAGCGATTATGTGACTGAGTTGGGCGTAAGACTTTTGAGTTGATCTTTGTTTATAATATTTACAGTATGTTTACAGTACGTCTTTATTCATTATTTATTGTAATTATATAGCCGAGAAAGCATGACTCCCGTGAACCAGTTGGTACGTTACAAACCCAGCAGATACCTAGTACGACCCAGCAACCTAAACCCAGCAGATAACAAAACAAGACCCGGGTTCGAATCCCCGAAGCAAAACAGATAAATGTTTGTTCTCAAGTCTGGGGTGTTTGTGTCTTGTGTAGTCTTGTTGTCCATGCCTCCCGAAGATGTCATGCGGGGGTATGAATGTTTAAGCGTTTATTTGTTGTAGGTATATCTCGCGAAAAACAAAGACCCGTACTAAGGAAAACATTGTGAGGAAATCGTCATACGTGAAATTCTTTATGGACCATTACTTAGCTATCGCTGTCTTCTTGTTCTATGAGGAGTTTAGTACCTACCCATTTTGTGGAATAAATAATCTATTGAGATGATTCTATACATGACGATGTTAATGATTGCTTCTAGTAATTCACTATGCAATAATTCACACGATACGGACAAAAACTAGAATTCTTTGATTTCCGACCTGTGTAGAAGAAGGCACTTTCTTACCTCTTATCTACAGCTACTTACACAAGATTGCATTGAAATGATTATTTTTTACGCATTTCATTAGTTCTCGTATGATTTCAAACGGTTTCAATTATCACGGGGAACTACAATGGCGTGAAAGATATGAAATGCCAAGAATACAATACTATAGCGGCGCTTCTTGGTAAACCACGAGAAATTTAAACAATGGGCGATAAGAAAGACGTTCATTTTATACTGCGAATGAGAAAACAGTCTTTAAATTACACGAATCGCGCGGTACTGTGAATTGTGATATTTGCACGAATATTTACCACAGATAAATTAATAAATTAATAAAGTTTGCGGGTGGTGTGGAGCGTAGACAAATTAATGAGACATTACTAACCATCTAAATCTTAATTTTAAAAAATACGAGTGTGCTTTAGACCACACGACTGAAGTAAAACTTATGTTATTATTATTATGATGTTTACTGTCTTAGATATACGAAACGTAGAGTTAAGTTTTCTTTCTATCTTCACTAACTTATATCTCCCTCTCAACTTCCGTTCGCCTCGCCCGATCACACTTTTCGTAACGCTCTCATCATGCATTCACCAGCTTACTCCACAAGTCAAGCATGCGTAAAGAAGTTTTACTTCAATAACCGACTTCAAAGAACTATTCCTCAAGAAACACATCTAAATCACCATGTATCTACACCTAAAATATTTGAGAAGTTCCCACAATTCCTCGCCTCATTCATCCTCGTTACGCTCGGGCGCAACTTTACTTCAGTGCACTAATAGACTACTATAAAGCAATGATATTATAATGTAAAAAAGAGCTTTAAAGCACCGTATTGTAATTTGTAATGTACTGTCAATTTCAATCGGCTCACATATACAACAAGTGCCTATCTAAAGATGTATCTTTGTAAGGAATCTGTACCAATATATTTTCGAGTGATAGTAAATAATTTCAAAATAAGTCTTATGTACCTACCTAAATAATGCTATTTCACAAACGCGACAGTGGAACGGCTGTCACCATACCATTACATGTTTGTTTGTCTGTGGCTCAAATATGACGGAGAAAGCTCTATTGTTCGGGACAACCAGATTAACTATGCCTTTGTTAATGCAAAAACGTTATAGTCATCAGGTTGGAATGGTACCTATGCCTTGAATGATTAACGACGAACGCAGTGTCTTTATCTAGAACTCAAAGGATACAAAATAGTGGTATTTTAATTGTATTTGGTAGGTACAATTTGCTTCTATAAAAATCCTTACTTAGATCGATCTCCAATTATTTTATCCTACTATTTTTTAACCCTTTGAATAAAAAATCTTTCAAGCCTAGATTATGAAATTACTTAAATGTGGAAAGATTAATTTATTAAGATAAGCACTCAAGTATTAACCGACTAAAAAAAAGGAATAACACACTTATAATTTATTATATTATATTTAATTAGGTACCTTTGGAAATATTTGTAATAAAATTTCAAATTATAAACTGTTTTCATGCTGCGGTAAAGGAAAACATCGTGAAAATATGGGGATAAATAAATCTATGGAGAATAATAACATATTAATAGTGTTGTCATTTTGTCAAAGATGTATGAAATCTCTATACCCATTCACACTGAGGCCAATTGCGGATTTAAAGCCCTCTTATTTCATAGATCAAGCCAAGCAGTTACTGTTATTGTTTATGATGAAAATGAAAATAAGATAAACAGGCTTGATTCTCATCTTCATGTGGCGTTGTGGGTGGCATTTACCTACAAACTCTACGGAATGTTAATACCATCGCAATCCGTTACCTTATTGGTTATGATGAAAGCAAAAAGACATTACAGTGTTGGCAGGATATCGTTTTTGTCTTATTAAGTACCTCCTATCAGCCTATTACGCACTTGCTTGCAATGTTGGTACAAAACATTTATTATAATTCAATTTTGTTTTTTTTTTATGTTCTTGCCGACAAACGAGCTCGATCTGCTCGACTTGATGGTTAATCAACGTCTGATGGACATCAGACATCACCCTAACACCAAAAGCATATTTGGGGCTACTAAAGAAATGAGGGACCTTACATTATCCCTGACTTTAAATTATTGTTTATAATATGGATGGACTTAAACGCCTTCAACCCAACAATGGCTCTGCACGTCACAGGTGTCTATTCTGTAAATAGGTAGATAATTTTCCACGCAGCTCCAATTGGATCACTGAAGGGCTTTGTCATCAATCAGTGTTAGTTAGTAAGTCGACCAATATGATTTGTCGAAAACATCCGGGTCCAACGGCATAACATGTCTTCCGAAGCATGGAAGCGTTCAAGAAATCTTGCAAGTATTCAATTCCTATCCATCTAGCGATGCTTAAATAGTACAAATCAATTTATAGGTTTCACTTCTTATTATGTTATTAGGTTATTACCTAACTTAAACTAAGTAATAATATTACCGATAATGATTTAGAAAATAACTTTCAACACATTAATTTACAGGAAATATGGATAGAACCGACAGAGCCTAAATGCGTTAGTCATTGAATGACTTTAACAAATAATAAGGCCTTTTGATATCCTTAATTTATCCTGTATTTAATTTAACTAAAGATACAACAGTAATTAAGGTTGCTTTTATCTGGCAACGTAACGCCTTGGCGCATGGCCATATTCGTCTTATCTTTTGAGAAATTCCAAGGCTAGTGCCAAAGAAACTATTTAATAGTAACACAGTGAATTAAGTGTATTTCCCTTTAGTATGTATGTAATCATGCAATAATGTTTAATGGTAACATTATTGATTATCTCGCGTGTTTCCTTCCGTCACGCGTAATTTGTCCGACCGAGGTCTATATTTAACCGCATACGTAAATATTTAGAGAAAATACAAGTACGTGGACGGCCACGCTCGTTTGCTTGTCTTTCATTGTCATCAACTTTCCCTGGTTAGGAATAATTTCCTAACGCTCAAGGATGTCGCACAAACAATTTTTTTAGCACATCCGAATATTTTCCAATACACAAGGTTCTTTTGTTCCTAGATTAACCCACTTTCTTGTTCATAAGTTTTAATTGATTCACTTCTTTTTGTGTACTTTTTATACATCTGCTTCTATCTTTCCGTGTATAAAATAAATGATCGGTGGAACATTAGAAATCGATAACAATGTAAGGTCTACTATAGTATATCGTATAATTCTGAATTGTATTTATCGTATATACCTAATATTAATAAGAATACGTACTACGTACAAGTAAATTCAATAATTCTTAGCATTAAATATTTTAATTTTTGCCCTAACTTTTTAATTTAAAGTCACAGGTGGCAGCCCTATACGTGGTAGACAGTTTATTCGCTCGTCGTGTTGAACACGTAATCGCCATTATTACATGCACAACACTAATTGTTATTTCGTTAATGAGAAATGTTTGTTCATTATATCTTAAACTAGTATGTGTTACTCACATCATTGTTCATTATTAGCGATGTGCACTAATGACGGCTTTAAATTAATTGCACGTTCGGTCAATGAATAGTTAGGTTGGATTAAATCTAAAATCATTGCTCAATTATATCAGGACAAAAAAACAAAGGACTCTCACACATACATAGGTATACCTGCAATAGGATTCGCTGTTGCAGATGGCTTGGCAATTTCTTTTTACCCATCAGGAAGGCGTTAATTTTTAATTATGTAAATAGTCGACAAACGAACAGAGATCCAACTGATGGTAAGTGGTAACTGTGCCCATAAATTGCTAGCCAATAAAGAAGGGAGATGAAGGAGAAGGAAGAAGAGAATACAGATGTCATATAGCGTAACTTTGTGTACGAATTGATCATGTGATCTTGTCTATGACAGGTAGATTAAATTTCGGACAAAACAGTTTCAAAACCAGATGAAAATTCAGTTACATAACGGATAGCCAATAGGCCAATAGTAGACATTACAATATTGATATCCCAGGACGATTCCCCTTAAATTCATAATAGGTTTCAATTAATAATAATTATTATATAGAACACAAGGCATGCTATGTACATAAATGTTAACTTAGCGATACGACATCGTCTGATGTGAAAATACTGTTGTTATACATCCGTATTACGGTAAACTTAAACCAGACTTAATGGAGGTATTATTACCGCTTAAGTTAACGATATTTCATAGACAGCATTCGTTTGGTTTCTTTGTATACCACTTGCAAAAGCATATTTATTTAGCTCCACAGCAATAGTTTAATCTTTTAAGCCCTTTGCTTAAAGGTTATAGAGTAAGGTGCTTCATATTTAAGTTCTAGACAACCTTCTATGCTTATGGTATACTCTAGTGAACATGCTGTAGAGCCTGGTTCCTCTTGATTGAGCCTGGACAGCGACCAACAAAGCCGATTTTTTAATGGAAAATAGCCGGCAAACGATCTGACGATCCACCTGATGGTAGGTAAGTGGCTATCGTCGGCCATGGACATCAGCAACACCAAAAGGCGTCACTGATGCGTTGCCGGCCAAGAAAGAGAGAAGAAAAAAAAAGAAAAAACGAACGAAAAGAACGATTGGTCTGGGAACGGCTAAGCAGCATAAGGCTGGCTGGTCCTAGCCTAGCTCGCACTTGCACGTAGTGTATTAGAGGTCGTATATCTGGTTACCTAGCATCATCTTTGTAATAGTTGCAGAGATAGTAAAGAGCTTGTAATTAGTACATAACTACATACATAGTAAGTACTGTCTGTATAATAGGAAAAAAGTTGGAAGTTTTTTGCCTCTTCCGGAACCACTCAAAGGGATTTTATGAAGCGATGGCGAGTTTGACTGTCGAAGTGTAAAACTAAGGAGAAAACATACGGTTTACGATATTTATAAGCGATGGCATTGACTCTACCAACTTCGAAAAAATTTTATTTCATTGTCGTTCAACATCAATATGTCATTGTTTAATGCAGAACCCCTAAGGCAGAATGCATTGTACCGCGACATGCCTTCCTGTCGTGTGAGACGGCTGAGAGAGTACCGACACTATACTAACACCCGCGCCGGCCGTGGGAGGAACTGCCCTTTTTATATGGCTTCCCTGAGGAACCGTGAGAATTTGGCCTTTTTATACCGTCCTCGTATAATGAGACAGTTTGAAAAACACAAAGCTCATAATTGCAGCCAGTGCAGGCATTGCAACGCTCCCTTCTGACTTGAATATACCTACTTATTTTAACGGCCGGCATGCTGGTACTAAAATTGTTACCTATATGGTAGTGTCAGATATTAATAAGGCGAAAAAAATAATATAAAATTATATTTTGTTCAGAATTAGATTTTATCGTAGTTTTATATCCCTACCTACTATCCCTACTAATATTATAAATGTGGAAGTGTGTTTGTTTGTTTGTCCGGCTTTCACGTCGCAACGAAGCTGTTATATGGTATGGTTTTTGTGTGTGGAGATAGTGAGGAGGGTGGAGAATAACTTAGGCTACTTTTTACCGCGGTAAAACATCCCCATGGGCCGGGGAGATCGATATTTTGTTAGTTGCTAGATATTTAGTTCCGGATTTTGTTAATAGATGGCGTTAGTAAAATTCATTTGCAAGTTCTGAATCACGCTATCAATTAATGATACATGTAAATTACTTAAGTTATAGGCAACTAAATCTAACTAAGTAAAAGTAAGTAGGATTAAAAAAAATCGATCTCTACCGCGGGCGAAGCTGCGGGCAAAAGCTAGTTAGTTTATATTAGATTTAAATAGATTTTATAGTTATAACAGAGAGAACATATTAGATTTTATAGTATAACAGAGAGAGAGAACAATTAAAATATATTTCCTTAAAGAAAATTCAAAAGAGCAAACTACTGTCTAGACAGCGTTCGTCTAAGATTTACGCAATCAAATTGCATCTCTCACGAAACAATAGCGGTGACAGTCGATAACGACGACTAAAGATGTATTTCACGCTTAAAATATTGGATGATGGTTGCACCGCGCTTTTTACTGCCTCGGGACGATCATGATTGGGCAAAAACCAATCAGAGCATGGAATCCTAAACCAATCAATAAATAATCCATAACCGTTAAAAACGATTGCGTTTTATTATGCTATGGTTTTAAATGTGCGTTACGGGGTCATTTGATGAACCGTGTTGGAAGTTATCCAACAGTCCAACTTATGTACCTTTTTAACTCGTAGTTTTTGGAGTTATGTTTACAAATAAACCAAATCGCTAAGTTTGTCGACCATGCGCCCGTTTGTCTATCTTTACATTATTTTTTTTTCTTTACAAAAATTATTAACAAAATAGGCACAATAGAAAAAAAACAATGAACCTATAGAAATAATTCTGGATGCGCGACTCTACAAGGTGCACCTTGGCAGCTTTATTATTCTTTTGTTTTACTGATACTACACGAAAAAAGATAGAATAGGAAAAAGAAGTGAGGAAAAGAAGAAATGAAAAATGAATGGTCAAAATAGCGTTTCCACAAAACGAACGATATGATCAACGACAAAACGGCGCGAAAACTTAAGTGTAATAAGTGGTCCTCAAACTACACTTACTACTTATTTCAATAAGCACCTGGAATGTTTCTTAATACAGGCAACAAAGTCAGGTACGAAGTGACTACGAAGTCACGTTTGTATAAACATGGGGTTAAGCGCGTGCGCGTGGGTGACCACTGCAGCACTGGTTTGGTGTTTATAAACACCGCGGAGAGTTTGTAAACACACGGCCATTCCGAAACGGGATGTGTTCGTGTTTTTCAACAACTGACACGATTAGACATTTAATGGACTTATTCTAATTGCTCTACTGGCCACCCTGGCATTATGTACCTACATCTACTAATACAGAACCGGCTTCGAATCAGACAAAGTTTTTTATGTTTTTTTGTTAAAACTTGCTTTTTATATAAGTTACATAATATAAAGTAAGAAACGCAATCGTTTAAACAATCATTTATAGCAATTCTATGAAAAACGTTTGAAAAGCAGACTTATAATAGACTATCAATAGTTTATTCTATCTTTAGTTTCTTTGTATAGATGATAATTTAATCTTGTCGAGGAAAAGTGTCAACTTAATTAAAGAGTTAAAATTAAAATATTCTACTATCGAACACTAAATTGAGTTTACCTTTTATTTTTTTGGGTTCACCTTTATTATTCTATTTATTCTAGTTATTTTATATTTACCGAAATATTCTCAGTTATCTAATTTCTTTCGCCTATCTAGTCCTTCAAATATTATTACACAACGGACACACTATAGAGATTTTATCTAGAAACTACTGCTAATACTTCTTTAAACGCACGCACGTATTCGGTTCAGTCTAGAAACAGCGAGATCCTATCATCCTTCTTGATAGTGACAATGCGTTGATATTCACGGTCAACAGTAACCACATGGGAATTATTAGTTAGCTCTAGGGTGGCCAGATATAGGCTAGTGATTCCGAGACAATTCAACGCACCGCTCAGGTTTAGGGCGGCTTCATACGTCGCGTTGGGGGCTCTTATCTAAACCAATATTGTAAAGAGGAAAGTTTTGATTGTTTGTTTGTTTGTTATAGATAAACTCAAAAACTACTGGACCGATTTTAAAAACTATTTAACAATAAGATGTTCTATTGTTTCTAAGTAACATATGCTATATTTTACTAAAAAATACGGGATCTATACGAAAATGAAAGCAAAGCAAGGGCGCTTTCTATAGAACAGATTTCTATCTATTCTATAGAAACCGATTAGAACTTAATTAATATAAACGGTAGTTACACCCCTGGTTTGGACTCGGGGTCTGGAAGTATAATAATTGGACATGACAAGATGTAAAATTCCAGGACTATCCCGGATTTCCCGGTCATCTGGCAACCCTTGGTCGCATTCGTTTGTTGGCAATTTAAGAAAATAATGTACGAAAATAATTATATGAGAACAAAATAAATATATTTTCGTACGACAGTCACTTGGTCAGTTAAAATCTTTTAAAGTTTTATTTCATTGCCACGGACCGGTTTACGTACGTTTCAATGATACAAGCATGTGGGAATTTTTCCAGTTATTGTTGTTGTTGTATATTTGTTGTTTCAAGTTAATCGTAACTTACTGAAGATTGTTTTATCGATGATTCGATAAACTCGTACGTTTATCTGTCAGTCCTGAACATGATTATCTCAAAACTGTTGTCATAGTTTTAAAACTGTTTGCCTTTTTATCAATGAAATGGAGTTATCTACTAATCTTTTAAGTAACTTATTCGAGCTATTTTTCCATCTTTGTCTCTGTGAAGCCCGCAATAACACATTAATACGACTACAATATCATCACGTACCTATCCAATTATTATCATTGATTAAGGCTAAGCACGCATTGCGATTTTTCACCGCGCGATTTTTTCCGCAAAATTTTGTGAGATATGGAAATTGTATGAAGCTGCCCGCACTTGCGAAAAAAAAATCGTGTTGGTTATGTATGTAGTACGCGATTTAAAAATCGTCAGAAAAAAAATCGCGCGGTGAAAATTCGCAATGCGTGCTAAGCCTTATATTATTTAAACTACGTTGTTAGCCATGAATTCTACATACGCGTATAAATAAACACCACGATACAAGTTACGTAAAGAATTTATAATGATATTATAATAAACGTGATTTTTATACGAATTCATATAGCAAGTTTTTAGTGCGCGGTAAATAAGTCAAGCTTTATAATGTCTGGGCGTCCCACGGTGTGGCGCGGCGGCCAGGGTATTTAAAAGCTCCTTGGGTCATTGTCACTTTGTTTTCTTTGTGACGCGATGACGTAGCTTCGAATTTTTATCATTACGGCTACAGTGACGTCATTCCACGTTGGAATGCTACAACTACAAGCCGTGACTCACAACATACCTTCACGGTGGAACTGTAGAAAATTTCTACAGAGAACATCTGGTAAAATAGTAGTAGTAGTAGAACCTTATTATTTTATTATGAAAACCTTTTTTATGCGACTATTAGACGATCAGACGAGTCTGATGGTAAGTGGTTAACGTCGTCCTTAGCGTCGAGTGGTCCATACCATACGCGATACGTGACCATGTGTCCATCAGTGACGCCAAAGGCATCATCGATGCGTGCCGGCCAAGATGCGGAGAGAAAAAAGAAAAAACCCGAGGTGGGATCACGGAAAAATATGAATAGAAATAAATAATAATGTCATCCCAAAAACATATTTTGTCAACTATAAAATATTGCCAATATTACACGGGTAGAGTTTTAAATTTTTAACCGACTTCAAAAAAAGGAGGAGGTTCTCAATTCGACTGTATTTTTTTTTATGTTTGTTACCTCAGAACTTAGGACAGGGCGAACTGATTTTGATGATTCTTTTTTTAATCAAAAGCTGGTGGCTGTCATGTGGTCTCACATAAATTTTATTGAGATCTGACAATGGCATCCATGAGAAAACCACATAAGTCGTAAAGTGTTAAGATGTGCGCGACAAATTAACGAATAACTCATTATCACGCCAACCGATTTCGATGATTCTTTTTTAATCGAAAGCAGGTGCTTGTCATGTGGTCCCACATAAATTTGAACGAGATCTAACGAGCAGTTTTTGAGACTTTGAAGTCGGTTATTTTTTGTTAGTAAAATTTAGATTATTAATTTAGCATGACAATCACGTGTCGGCATGTGCTGTTTTTCAAAATTGCCAAAATCGCTCGTATTTCAGGGAACTGATGATGACAATGGTAAGTGATCATTAATGAGTATAATATATCAATATCGTATGGAATAGTAGACAATAATGATTATTAGGAATTCCCAATTAAAAACTTCTGGACACGAGAATTGTGAAATCTCGTCTTTTTAGATTTCCATTTATAACTTATTTATATTTTTAAATGCTTTAATTACAATTTTGGAACAAGATGTTAGAAATAACATTAATCTTTTGATGTGCCAGCAATAAAACGGCATAAAAATCCCTGTTTTGAATTGTTTGTGTACAAAAATTTTAATTCAAAACAGGAAGGTGGCGATTCTGCTGCCCGAGATTAGTTAAGTTATTATATTCTCGAATGCTCTGAATTTGTGCCTGACAATTAAGAAATAATTTACTCGTTTACAGACTACTACAGTAAGATAAATTTTGTACTAAAAGTAAACTTCCTTCACTATAATACGAATATCGATAGTAATAGTAAAATGTGTTCAGTCCACGATGAGTTCAGTTTAAAGTAAACCTAACCGCAACCTTCCGTTCCAATTACAAATAACAGTAAGACATTATTATCACGTGGATAATATAGAATAGAGTATTGTTATTATGACATAGATATTATATCACTGGTTTAATCACATATTACACATTGCGTAATTTTGCCGTATGAGCGTAGTGACGAGTGTGACAAGTTTAGTGACAAGTAGCTAAGATAGAAAACTTGTAATCTTCTTATACAGGCTAAATAGCTAAGTAGTATTTAGTAATTATGTAGTCGTTGTTATGTAACTAAACTAGTGTTGATTTGTATGTTTTTAAATTGTTAAAAAAGGTATTTTTTTTCTATTGAATATTCAAATGACATGAGTAGGGCTAGGATCCCAGATTAATATACTCGTGCATTTATTTTTGGTTATGCTATTCCTCAGCTCTATCTTGTAACTTTTAATTTTTATTATTTAGTTAAGTAAATCCTTGAGTACATTTAACGTAGGGTCTCCGAAAGGTCGAATATTGTGTTTCTTATATTGTGTTTGATAAATCTTCAAAGTAATGTTCGTTAGCTGGACTTAGACATAACAGAAGAAGCCCTACGAAACGGCTTCATCGTACTTGATCGATAGACATTAATTTGATTAATTACTGGGATTTAAATTTTGACAAGAAAACTGCACAGTAGGTAGGTATGTCTCTAATTTTTATATAAAGTTATACCTTTGTTAAATGACGGACGAACCATAGTCTAGTTCATGGGTATAAATGTGTACCTACCGATGTTTACTGAAACGCAAAAATATGCCTGGTTTCAGGTAGTAGAATATGATTTGTTATGGGTAATAAAGTTAGAGTGGTAAAGAGTTAAATATGTGAAAGCGTAAAATAGTTAGAATCACTAATGACAGGACTGTACTGCTTGCAGCCACCCAGCCAGGTGACCAACTGTCAACCGCGACGACGCAACAACAGACAAGTCTATTTCTGCTGCAATAGCCTTTGTAGTTAGATACTCATGAAACCGCAGCCCGCAACACAGTTACGAATTTACGATATCTTACAATGGATGCAGCTTTCTTCATATTTCCAACTGAACGTATTTTATTTTGGAGGGAAGTTCATTTTGATGTTAAGAGTTCACTGCCGCTTAAAATTTGCTGCCCAAAAAAGAAAAAAAAAATATAATCTACTTAAAAATTATTTCAGATGACAATAGATGACAATTATAAAAGTAAGGTATAATAACTATCAAGTTAATATAAGTTACTGTGACATAAGTCATAACTATCATAACGATCTAGAAATACACATTCACTACACTGTCCATGGAATAAACAAAAAATCTAAAAGTAAAGATTAAAATTGGAAGCACTTAAAAAAATAACCGCTTAGGATTTGAATAGGACAGAAATAACCCCTGTTCGTGCGCAGGTAGCGGGGTAAACAATTGATAACTGCCCCTCAAATACCTCATACAATAAGGCACCTGACGGGGACAAAACGACACCTGATATCCTGATAAATGATAATGCGTTTGATAAATATTAACCTGTCGTAATCTTACCTTAATCATTGTGATATTATGATACATTAAATGTTTTGCGTGCTGTCAAATATTTACGATAAGTGTAGATTTATCTTGAGTCTAGATAAACTTAATTTTATCAATAAAACAAGAATTAACATGGTAAGAAATATCGTGGTTCTAAAATTTCTAAAACCGTTACCAACCGGCATTGCAGTAGTGGAAAATAATTCTACTTATTTACGTAAGCGTCGCGATGTCATTGGTAAATAGCTTTCTAACTACTGATATCCGGATCGAAGGACCACGTTTTTAAATGAAAGGATGCTCGAGTTGGACATTTAGATCTGATCTTAGGATATATTTTACTAACATGTAGTCGTGAGAAATCAATAAAATACACAATGAGTTTTCCGCTTCCCATTTGGCAGGCAATGAGTTGGTAGTACTTTTGGTGTTATTGACGTTCATTAGCGGCGGTGACCACATACGATCAAGCAGAATCTGTCAATTTGTTTGGCGGTTATTTACATAAAAGGTCAATAAAAAGATTTCTACTCAACTTTATTACATTAATAGATTTATTAGGCAATAGACAAAGAAAGTACAGTTAGAGATTTTAGGATCGAGATCGTAAAGTACTTTAATTATATATCGTAAAACCAGATGCTAAATCGAAAATGTACCCAATTCGCATCCCAACGGCTATGTTCTTCTAAACAGGTCCAAGTTTTATACAAATATCTGTGTAAGTTGACGAAAATAAATTCAAATACTAAGCATAATTTTATTATTCTTCATAACTCTTAAGTAAAGAAAATGTCATTGTAGAGTCGACTCTTCTAAAGGTAGAGCTCAAGAGAAAAGTGCAAAGGCGTGAAAAATAAATACCTCAGTCGCTAATTGGCTGCCAGACGAATAAGAAGAGCACAGAAAGAGCGTTGTTGACGATGATAAAGCCTCCGATTCAAGGACCGCACACACCACAAGAAAACTTGTTGTCACTATTTCGAAATGCAACCACTTTGATATCAACCTCAGCAATTAACTTAAAACACTTTTTCCCGGCACTTTAATTTTTTCTTTTTAATTGTTATCTCAAATTATACTTCTAGAATGCTATTTATGACAGTACAAACAGGTTTTATTTACGAACGTCAAACATGCCGCACACGGCTACACACCTGTGATACATAGAAGAGTTACGCGGTGACTGACTGTGTTGCAAGACAGAGACGGCGTGATGACGCCAGAAAGAGATATGCAGTGACGTGGAGGGAGGACGACCGCTAAGCTTCAAGAACGCACAGTGCTCCACTTTCCTAACACAAATGTCTAAATTATAATAAAATTATCATTCATGAACATTTCGCGTAGAGAGACTCTCAATAATGTCACGATTTACTGAAAAGTATTCGTCATCTTCAGTAATTAATAGTATGGCACGCATAGCGATTCGAATGATTAGAAAATATTGAAATGAATGTTACATTTTCGAATTTGTCAATATTGTTTATTGAACAATGAAATGAATGAAATAACTATGAAAAAGAATGAATGAAATGACTAATTTCTTTTAAATAATTACCTACCAAGAATAGGCTGCCTCGGGGTATAGAATTATGATTGGATGACCGCTGGTGATAGCTGTGAGGCTGTGATCCGTGGTGGATGATTTCGCTTGTTGGTTGATCCACAAGTTTACATTCAAAATATTATGTTATAAATATTTATCTGCTTTATTTATCAGCTCTGGTGGACTTATTCAAGGAGTTTTGAATGAAAAAATTTTGATACTCCATCCTTAGTACTTACCTCTATGCTTGTTTAGAAATAGAGCATACAATGTTATGTAATTGTAAAAAAATAACGTTCAATTTGAATTCCTTTCTTGTAATTTTTCTTTGTTTTGTGTTCTGTAAATGAATGAAAATTTTGTAAGTGAATGAGAAATACATTAATATCCTCTTGTCATAGTAAGAAAACACTGACTTAAAAGAATAAAAAATGTATTACATTTTTGTTAGCATTTTTTGTTATAGGGCATTTTAATGCCCTTTTGTCTGCATGAAAGTGTGTTCGCACACTGTGCGCGCCGTACCTCCTGTTACCTGGCACCGGCGTCTCCCTCCCCGCGCCCCGCGTGGTTGCACGTTTCAAATTTTAAATTTTACGAACCTCTTCTTTATAACTTAACATTGTACCTACTTAAATGCAATTTAAACATCTTAATACAATACAATGACATCTAAATATGAAAACATTTTTAGTAAAATGTGAACTGTCGAACCCATAAACTTTAATAGAATACGTTACTTTACATACAGTTAGATTTGCTAGAGGAAAAGTTATGGTGCGGATGCATTGAGCAACAGGTTTAGTAGTTAGCAACAGGTAGGTAATAGCCTAATAGGTAATTTAACTGCAAATTAGTTTAGTCTTTTAACTACAGCGTATTTTTTTTGTTTTTAAGAAAGCCTAATTAAGTTATGTAGAGCGAGCATTGTAAACTACACCATTTGTAATTTAAAAAACTCTTGTGTCTTCTGGTAACTAGGTATATGAGTTTATTATGTAAGAGCAGAAAAATATTTGCAAAAATAGGAAATGGAAGTTAAAAAGTTGAAAGGCACGTTTTCTTTTACGAGTTTTATTCTTGCATTTACCTACTTTTATCCTAAGCACCTTCATATTTATACATTTTGCATCACTAATGATACTAAATTTATATTCATTATTACACAAATCATAAAACGCCTATTTTCCATCATCATTAATGTAATAGAACAGTTGGAGAATATGCAGAAAACATTATTCAGTAAGATCGGGATGCGATCGGAAGGCGGAGATCGCTCTGATCGATTTGAGGTGAATCAGTACTTTTAAGCAGTTATAATAATGTTTTTTCAATAGTATTTTTTATTAAAACTAATAGTTTTAATAAAAAATACTGTGATAAAACTAATAGTTTTAATAAAAAATACTGTTGAAAAAACATTATTAAAAGTGTGTAAACTGTGATGATATTTTTGACGGTGTAGTTGTAGGGCTAGAGGAAGAGGGAGATACATATCCACTAGCTTCTAAAGTAAAGGTGACCCAAAAATGATGCAAAATAAATATCTAACAGTGCTTTTTAGGGTTCCGTAGCCAAATAGCAAAAAACGGAACCCTTATAGATTCGTCATGTCTGTCTGTCTGTCTGTCTGTCTGTCTGTCTGTCTGTCTGTCTGTCCGTCCGTCCGTATGTCACAGCCACTTTTTTCCGAAACTATAGGAACTATACTGTTGAAACTTGGTAAGTAGATGTATTCTGTGAACCGAATTAAGATTTTCACATAAAAATAGAAAAAAAACAATAAATTTTGGGGGAACCATACTTAGAACTGAAACTCAAAAAATTTGTTTTCATCAAACCCATACTATGAATAGGTCTTCAAAAATGATATTGAGGTTTCTAATATCATTTTTTTCTAAACTGAATAGTTTGCGCGAGAGACACTTCCAAAGTGGTAAAATGTGTCCCCCCCCCCCCCCCCCGAAACTTCTAAAATAAGAGAATGATAAAACTAAAAAAAATATATGATGTACATTACCATGCAAACTTCCAACGAAAATTGGTTTGAACGAGAGCTAGTAAGTAGTTTTTTTTTAATACGTCATAAATCGTAAACCGCAATTTACCTCGATCAAAGTTACAACGAACTTCAAGAACTTTTATATTGTGTTACTTGCTGCTACGGAACCCTTCATGGGCGAATCCGACTCGCACTTGGCCGCTTTTTCTTTTTTTCAGTAACACTACCAGTCAAAGGGTGGCAAGTTCAAATCTTACGTAATTTTTGTGACACTTTATTACCCTACCTATGGTATAAATTTAATAAATATACTTACATCCCCTTTTCTCCTCTGTCTTTCAATCGAGGTAAATTGGCGACTAAAATTATGCAGATTCATAATTTTTCTCTTTGAAATAATTATGAATTTAGAATCACAAGGCGACTTTTAATTTTAAAGCAATTTACCTAATTTTCTGTCGTGCACAGGCACACATTAAGATGAGGCTTTATAATAAGGGCTTTCATTAGAGCTCTTCAATGTATAAGACTCTACAATACATACCTAAGACTTTCCAATATAGTCGTTAGTAGATGGGTACAAATTGGATGAACTCGGCTGTGAAAATCAATAGAGGATTACCTTTATGTAAAGCGCTTCTTCGACTTGTTTCAATCGTGCAATCGTTCGAGTTAAGTAATAAGGAACGTGGGGTTCAAATAACTACCTACTTTTTAGATAATAGCTGACTAAGGATTAGTCGCGGTACAGCAGTGATAGCCTAGCGGTTTGAACGTTGGTCTCCCGAAAGCAGGGGCCAGAGTTCAAATCCAGATTCGCACCTAAAATAAAAAAAATCTGCGTATTAGAAGTTAATTTTCACTTGCTTCACTGAAGGAAACCATCGTGAGGAAACCTGCACACTTGAGAGTTCTCCATAATGTTTTCGAAGGTGTGTGAAGTCTACCAATCCGCACTTGGCCAGGTTAGTAGACTATGGCCTGTACCCCTCACAATCAGCACACCAAATTATAATTATAGAAATGAAGTTAAGTTTTTAAAAAAGTTTTTTTTTTGTTGGCCTGTGTTATGGGGTTGATGTAACTTAAAATTTTTGAGTTCGAGCAGACGTTGCTCCTCCGCAATGGAGACGAGGGTTCAAAATACGTTGGGTTTGTAGAGTTAAAGCTTGTAGAGCCTTGTAGGCCTCTCTAGCTTAGCTATAGTATGAGATATGTTAACATTTTAACCTGATTACTTACTAACAGGTGATTTTTTCATGTGGGTGTGGATGAAATCCGTAACTATGAGGAATAGCGAAAAGTACTGAAAGGAGGAGTATTGGGCCCCATTTTGATGTAAACTAAAACTGCATCATTGGAGTTTTGAAAAATCAATATTCAAGCTGGGAATGAAGTGTTTGATTTTGAGAAAAAACTAATCTTGTATTAGGTATTATTTCGATAGTGTTGCTAATAACGATCGAATTCTAAAAAGTAATGACTTACACAAAGTAATGACATTGTACAGTAATGGAAAATATAAGGAAAGAGCTCATTTTTGGGGCGCCGAATTAATCGGAACACTTATAGCTTCGTCATGTCCGTCCGTCCGTCTGTCCGTACGTCCGTCTGTCGGAAGCAAAGCACTGAGACCCTTAGTGCTGTATTTTGGCATGGATACACATATTTATTAAAACTCCAGAATCGTATAATAAAATATTGAAAAACATTTTTTTAAGGGTACCTCCCCTACAGGTAACTTCAGGATAAATTTTGTATTCGTCACGTACCCTATAGTGTGAGGTATCGTCGAAAATGTGTTCCAAAAATATTATGGGTCTTCTAAGACCAATTTTGGAATTAGGAGTCCGTTTGCGAAATACTTGGCTTTAAAGTGCTAATTTTGTTTAGAGTCAAGTGTCCTCCCCCCTGCCGGCTAAACGGTTGGAGTTGGAAAAGTGAAAAAATTCTAAAAAAAGGATACCTATATGATGAATTAACAAGGAAAACTATCACGGCTATGTTAGCATATGTACTCGTAGTTAATGAGTAATTATATTATATTATATAATCCTAGACTTACGGGGAGTGATCTATATAATTGTTCTCCCAGAAGGAGGTGAGATGGGACTTTGTTGTCTATGGCGGGTTTTCTCCATACCCCCCCGACACCTCGGGAAAAATCTGACATTTCCCATTTTCAAGATGGCGGCCGCTCTGTGATTTTCAACTTTTTTGTTTATGGCTTTTTGCGGGATTTTTTTCAATATTTTTATAAACTTTTGAAGGAGTATTATGAAAATTTTAGAAAAAATTGAAAAAACAAGATGGCCGCCGAGATATTCGAGTTTGAAATTTTTCGATTTTAGAGGTCAATTTGCGGGGTCGCATCGGGGTGGTTTTTCAACTTTTTTTCAATATTTTTTTAGTGTTCCCTCAAGTGTATCCTCGATTTTGATATTTTGGGAATATTTATTTTTTCGACAAGATGGCGGACGCGGTGGCGGCCATTTTGAAAAATGTACGAAAAACTACGTTTTTTGGGTGAATTTTTCTTTGGGTTGGCAACATTTGAGCGGGTGTCTTTGTTCCGGGCGGTTGTGTAACTTGACCCAAAGTGTTGCCAGGTTGAGTTTTTTTTTCTTTTGTCGATACATTTTTTTGGACTTTTTATTCAAAAATATGAAAAGTAGAAGGAGCAATATTTTTTATCAAAATGTCACACGGGCAAACGTGTCGTGGTCGTCGTAATGACATTTGACCGTTTTCGTCGATGTCGGCTGGCAACACTGGGTGCTGGAATTTTTTTTTCGTTTTATGAAAAGTCGAATTGATCTCCCAGAAAGAGTGGTGGGGGGTGGGTACGATGTATGGGGGAATTTTTGGTTTGCCTCCGTGTCTATGGGAAAAATCCGACCTTTCAAAAATCCAAGATGGCGGCCGAGTCGAAATGACCAACTTTTTTTTTCACTATGCACCTACCCGAGATTGGTGTCGTTTTCGGCTAATGTTAGGAAATGTGTTACGTTGAAATTGGAAAAAAACAAAAAAACAAGATGGCCGCCGAGATATTTTACTTTAAAATTTTTCAATTTTTGAGGTGACTTTGCTGGGTCGGATTGCAATGGGTTTTCAACTTTTTTACGATTTTTTTTCGCTATTGCCTCGGGTCTATCCCCAATTTTGACGATTGGAGTATATTTTTTTTTTCTTAAAGATGGCGGATCCTATGGCGGCCATTTTGCAAAATGTACAAAAAATTGCATTTTTTGAGGTAAAAAATTTTGAGGTTGGCAATATTTGAGGGGGTCACTTTGTATGGGGCGGTTGTGAGGCTTGGTCTAAAGTGTTGCCAGGTTACGTTAATTTTTTTTTCATTCATACATTTTTGTGAACTTTCTATTCAAAAATATAAAAAGTAGAAGGAGAAACATTTTTAATCAAAAAATTGCACCAAAAAATTTCTCGTGGCCGTCGTAATGACATTTGACCATTTTCATCAAAATTAACTGGCAACACTGGCTGCTGGATTTTTTTTTCACGTTTTTTCACATTTCGAATAGCCCAGCCAAAAGTATTGGTGGGGGGTAATAATAATGTATGGGGAAGTTGCTTGAGTATCTATGGTCATTACAGGAAAAATACGACCATTCGAAAATTCAAGATGGCGGCCGCTCGGCGATTGTCAACTTTTTGTTTACTTTGAGCACCTACCCGACATTGGTGTCGTTTTCGGTTAATCTTGGGACGACTAATGTGATGAAGTTGGAAAAAATTTAAAAAACAAGATGGCCGCCGAGATATTTTAGTTTGAAATTTTTCAATTTTCGAGGTGTGTTTGCGGGCTCGCATCGCGGTGGTGTTTTAACATTTTTGCTATATTTTTCTGCTTTTGGCTTGGGTCTATCCTCAATTTTGACGTTTGGGGTATATATTTTTTTTCAACAAGATGGCGGACCCCGTGGCGGCCATTTTGTAAAATGTACGAAAAACTGCATTTTTTGAAGGAAAAAATTTGTATGTTGGCAACATTTGAGGGGGTCGCTTTGTATGGAACGGTTGTGGGTCTTAGTCTGAAGTGTTGCCAGGTTACGTTTATTTTTTTTTCATTCATACATTTTTGTGAACTTTCTATTCAAAAATGTAAAAAGTAGAAGGAGACACATTTTAAATCAAAAAATTACACCACAAGATTGCTTGTGGGCGTCGTAATGACATTTGACCATTTTTAACTCAATCAACTGGCAACACTGGAGTCCAGAATTTTTTTCACATTTCGAGTAGTTGAGCCGAAACTATAGATCAAGAGTATAGAAAATGTATGGGAGATACTTTTAAATTAATATATTCATTTTAAAAAAACTATAAAATTTTAGTGTTGCCATACAAAAAATAATAATTTTCATACAAATTTATTTTTGGATCGAATATTTCGTTATTATAATGTATGGGGCATTTGTAGGTACTGACATTTTGTAAATTTTGGTGAAAAAAAATTCAGTGTTGCCATACAAAAAATTATAATTTTAATACGAATGTATCCTTTTTTCGAATGTTTGAGGCTGTTGTCTCCATTGTATGTCTTTATAATGTATGAGGCGTTTGTAGATACTAAAGGGCCGGACACGTTGGTGTAACCAATGTTTAGTGATACCATACAAAAAATAATAATTTTCATACAAATTAATTTTTTGTTCGTAATATTTCAGGCTTTTGTCTCCTTTTGCTGTCATTAAAATGTATACGACGTTTGTTGCTACTGATAAATCGGTCACATCCGTATAAACGTGTTTTAGTGTTGCCATAAAAATGAGAAACTTTCAGTGTTGCCATATAAAAACAAGTATTTTTCACAAAAATCTATATCGAACATTTCGGACTGTTGTTTGCATTTAGTGTCTATAAAATGTATGAGGCGTTTATAGGTGCAAATAGACTGCACATTGTATGAATGATAAAAAATCCGTGTTGGCATACAAAAAATATTTTATTGTTCAATCTAGAAAACAAAATTAACGAGTACACATTTAAAATCTCGAAAGATAATTTAAGACATCATTCAAGATATTATTTTTTTGTACCATTATAGTGTTGTTATTACCAACTGGTCTGGTCTGATGTGATTGTCTGTTTCTTGACTCTCCTCTCCGATAGTTTAGTTTGAACTTGATTTTGTCATTTATATTTACTTCTCTCTACTCTGCCCTATACCGCTCTGAATAGTTAATATGTGTGTAGGCACAATTAATTTTGAGTATAATTATTTTTCAATCATAACTAAACGGTGATAAATACTGGTTAAGCCCTACCTACTAATAGAAGCAAAAAGCGTTATTCTATAGCAGCAATATACAACACCACGACAGCGTACGAATTGTTTGTAAATCGTCTCGCATCTCATGTGTTGCCAGATAAATAAAAAATGTGCACATTTTTTGCATTTGCATTTGCATACATACTAAAATTGCAGCTAAAATATAATAAAAAATAACACGTCATGCATGACGCAGAATATCGGTTTAAGTCAGTTTTATTATTTTACTCCTAAACAGTTTTTAATAAATTATAGTTAAGAACCCTCAGCATTAAACGAAACTGCATCATAATCGGTCTATTCATTTAGGAGATACGATGCCACAAACAGACACACATACAAATCATATTGTACTAGCTTTTACCCGCAGCTTCACGCGCCTTAATGACATTTTTCAACATTTTTTATTTTTCACGAACCTTTCAGTGAGAGTCCTATCAATATTGGTTCAGCACATGGAATTTTGCGATAAAAAGTACTCTATGAGCTATTTCAGGTTATATTCTACCCGTTTGCCAAATTTGATCGAAATTCGTCCAGTGTTATTTGCGTGAAAGAGTAACAATCATACCTCTTGAGGGTTTACAAAAAGCATCTCTTAGTGCTCCCCTACACTCCCAAAGGAACATAATACATGCCAAAAACTTCTTGCCCCCAGTAGCTTCGGCTGTGCGATTGATTGTAAATTGTAATGTAATGTTACTACAAAACGGTCTTCAAATTTTTCCCTTACGACATTGCTTCTCACCACATTTCATTTTTCTTGATCAACCGGAACGTAAACTTAAGTCTTTAGGGGATAGGTTTTGATTACCTTGCGAGTGTCGAAAGAATTAAAAAAAAAGCATAACAAAGAGTTTTATGATTGCGTTGACTTTTAAAAGCTTAATTTTTACACAACTCTTAAGGGATTGCACAGCAGACCTAAGAATTGGATATTATTTTTTAAATTAATACCTCCACGTATTCCTTAGTGAAAGGTTCTAGACAGACACACATACAGACAGACGGACCTTTTACCTCAAAAGCAAAAATGGAACGGAAAAGGACCCTAAAAATAATAATTTAAAAAAATATAAGCTACTTGCAGATACTTTAAACATCCATACTAAAATATACCCCATAACCTAATATAACAGGTCCATTCCCGTTATAAAAATCGTCCTTCCTTTAGATGCAGGTCATAAACTATCTGTGAGATAAATTTCATCCGAATCCGTTTAGCCGTATTAGCGTGACTGAATAAAGACATACAAATTTTCACTACAATATGTTCGTAGTATTTACATAATCTCCAAGTACGTGATAAGTATTACAGTATAATAAAACTACTTTTTACAATGTATGAAATACAACTATGTGCCGTTCTTTAAGTAAGTTTAATACAAGTCACATTAAGATTTAATTGAGTACTCTTCTAATGGTCCGTGAGCTAGCGACAGATTTTCCTGACCAATTTCCTCTCAAGCGATAACTCGTGAAATACTTCAGAGAGTTGCATTATATAGCATGGTGAACGTCAGCTGCCACTCCAAGGGTGGGTAGGGGGGCGGCAGCCTTTCAATCATGTAAAAAAAAATTGTTTTCAGTCATTTCCTCCCGACTGAAAATTTGTTAGATGATAGATAACGTAATTATTTAAAGGTAAAAAAAAGTCAGCTGGCCATAGCGTGGTGGATTATACGTCAGCTGCATTATATAGCATGGTGAACGTCAGCTGCCGCTCTAAGGGGCGGCAGCCTTTCAATCATGTAAAAAAAAAATTGTTTTCAGTCATTTCCTCCCGACTGAAAATTTGTTAGATGATAGATAACGTAATTATTTAAAGGTAAAAAAAGTCAGCTGGCCATACCGTGGTGGATTATACGTCAGCTGGGCACGCGAACATGCAAAAAAAATTTTTTTGTTCAGTGATATCCTCTCACTTGAAAATGCGTCAGATGATACTTTACATGTTATTTTGAGTAATTAAAAACGTCAGCTGGCTGTATGTTGGTGGAAAGGTCGTCAGCTGATGCAGTGAATGGTGGAGCTCAGAAGCCAGGCGTGAGCGCCGATCGCTTATTTACATTCGTCAGCTGACGGGTTTTCCACCAACTTAGAGCCAGCTGATGTTTTTGTTTATTCAAAATAGCACGTAAACTATCACCTGACACATTTTCAAGTGAGAGGAAATTGCGTAACTACAGTTATTTTGAAAATTGGTGGCTTCTGAGCTCAACCATTCACTGCATCAGCTGACGACCTTTCCACCAACATACAGCCAGCTGACGTTTTTATTTACTCAAAATAACATGTAAAGTATCATCTGACGCATTTTCGAGTGAGAGGATATCACTGAACAAAAAAATTTTTTTCGCATGTTCGCGTGCCCAGACTTACGGGGAGTGATCTATATAATTGTTCTCCCAGAAGGAGGTGAGATGGGACTTTGTTGTCTATGGCGGGTTTTCTCCATACCCCCCCGACACCTCGGGAAAAATCTGACATTTCCCATTTTCAAGATGGCGGCCGCTCTGTGATTTTCAACTTTTTTGTTTATGGCTTTTTGCGGGATTTTTTTCAATATTTTTATAAACTTTTGAAGGAGTATTATGAAAATTTTAGAAAAAATTGAAAAAACAAGATGGCCGCCGAGATATTCGAGTTTGAAATTTTTCGATTTTAGAGGTCAATTTGCGGGGTCGCATCGGGGTGGTTTTTCAACTTTTTTTCAATATTTTTTTAGTGTTCCCTCAAGTGTATCCTCGATTTTGATATTTTGGGAATATTTATTTTTTCGACAAGATGGCGGACGCGGTGGCGGCCATTTTGAAAAATGTACGAAAAACTACGTTTTTTGGGTGAATTTTTCTTTGGGTTGGCAACATTTGAGCGGGTGTCTTTGTTCCGGGCGGTTGTGTAACTTGACCCAAAGTGTTGCCAGGTTGAGTTTTTTTTTCTTTTGTCGATACATTTTTTTGGACTTTTTATTCAAAAATATGAAAAGTAGAAGGAGCAATATTTTTTATCAAAATGTCACACGGGCAAACGTGTCGTGGTCGTCGTAATGACATTTGACCGTTTTCGTCGATGTCGGCTGGCAACACTGGGTGCTGGAATTTTTTTTTCGTTTTATGAAAAGTCGAATTGATCTCCCAGAAAGAGTGGTGGGGGGTGGGTACGATGTATGGGGGAATTTTTGGTTTGCCTCCGTGTCTATGGGAAAAATCCGACCTTTCAAAAATCCAAGATGGCGGCCGAGTCGAAATGACCAACTTTTTTTTTCACTATGCACCTACCCGAGATTGGTGTCGTTTTCGGCTAATGTTAGGAAATGTGTTACGTTGAAATTGGAAAAAAACAAAAAAACAAGATGGCCGCCGAGATATTTTACTTTAAAATTTTTCAATTTTTGAGGTGACTTTGCTGGGTCGGATTGCAATGGGTTTTCAACTTTTTTACGATTTTTTTTCGCTATTGCCTCGGGTCTATCCCCAATTTTGACGATTGGAGTATATTTTTTTTTTCTTAAAGATGGCGGATCCTATGGCGGCCATTTTGCAAAATGTACAAAAAATTGCATTTTTTGAGGTAAAAAATTTTGAGGTTGGCAATATTTGAGGGGGTCACTTTGTATGGGGCGGTTGTGAGGCTTGGTCTAAAGTGTTGCCAGGTTACGTTAATTTTTTTTTCATTCATACATTTTTGTGAACTTTCTATTCAAAAATATAAAAAGTAGAAGGAGAAACATTTTTAATCAAAAAATTGCACCAAAAAATTTCTCGTGGCCGTCGTAATGACATTTGACCATTTTCATCAAAATTAACTGGCAACACTGGCTGCTGGATTTTTTTTTCACGTTTTTTCACATTTCGAATAGCCCAGCCAAAAGTATTGGTGGGGGGTAATAATAATGTATGGGGAAGTTGCTTGAGTATCTATGGTCATTACAGGAAAAATACGACCATTCGAAAATTCAAGATGGCGGCCGCTCGGCGATTGTCAACTTTTTGTTTACTTTGAGCACCTACCCGACATTGGTGTCGTTTTCGGTTAATCTTGGGACGACTAATGTGATGAAGTTGGAAAAAATTTAAAAAACAAGATGGCCGCCGAGATATTTTAGTTTGAAATTTTTCAATTTTCGAGGTGTGTTTGCGGGCTCGCATCGCGGTGGTGTTTTAACATTTTTGCTATATTTTTCCGCTTTTGGCTTGGGTCTATCCTCAATTTTGACGTTTGGGGTATATATTTTTTTTCAACAAGATGGCGGACCCCGTGGCGGCCATTTTGTAAAATGTACGAAAAACTGCATTTTTTGAAGGAAAAAATTTGTATGTTGGCAACATTTGAGGGGGTCGCTTTGTATGGAACGGTTGTGGGTCTTAGTCTGAAGTGTTGCCAGGTTACGTTTATTTTTTTTTCATTCATACATTTTTGTGAACTTTCTATTCAAAAATGTAAAAAGTAGAAGGAGACACATTTTAAATCAAAAAATTACACCACAAGATTGCTTGTGGGCGTCGTAATGACATTTGACCATTTTTAACTCAATCAACTGGCAACACTGGAGTCCAGAATTTTTTTCACATTTCGAGTAGTTGAGCCGAAACTATAGATCAAGAGTATAGAAAATGTATGGGAGATACTTTTAAATTAATATATTCATTTTAAAAAAACTATAAAATTTTAGTGTTGCCATACAAAAAATAATAATTTTCATACAAATTTATTTTTGGATCGAATATTTCGTTATTATAATGTATGGGGCATTTGTAGGTACTGACATTTTGTAAATTTTGGTGAAAAAAAATTCAGTGTTGCCATACAAAAAATTATAATTTTAATACGAATGTATCCTTTTTTCGAATGTTTGAGGCTGTTGTCTCCATTGTATGTCTTTATAATGTATGAGGCGTTTGTAGATACTAAAGGGCCGGACACGTTGGTGTAACCAATGTTTAGTGATACCATACAAAAAATAATAATTTTCATACAAATTAATTTTTTGTTCGTAATATTTCAGGCTTTTGTTTCCTTTTGCTGTCATTAAAATGTATACGACGTTTGTTGCTACTGATAAATCGGTCACATCCGTATAAACGTGTTTTAGTGTTGCCATAAAAATGAGAAACTTTCAGTGTTGCCATATAAAAACAAGTATTTTTCACAAAAATCTATATCGAACATTTCGGACTGTTGTTTGCATTTAGTGTCTATAAAATGTATGAGGCGTTTATAGGTGCAAATAGACTGCACATTGTATGAATGATAAAAAATCCGTGTTGGCATACAAAAAATATTTTATTGTTCAATCTAGAAAACAAAATTAACGAGTACACATTTAAAATCTCGAAAGATAATTTAAGACATCATTCAAGATATTATTTTTTTTGTACCATTATAGTGTTGTTATTACCAACTGGTCTGGTCTGATGTGATTGTCTGTTTCTTGACTCTCCTCTCCGATAGTTTAGTTTGAACTTGATTTTGTCATTTATATTTACTTCTCTCTACTCTGCCCTATACCGCTCTGAATAGTTAATATGTGTGTAGGCACAATTAATTTTGAGTATAATTATTTTTCAATCATAACTAAACGGTGATAAATACTGGTTAAGCCCTACCTACTAATAGAAGCAAAAAGCGTTATTCTATAGCAGCAATATACAACACCACGACAGCGTACGAATTGTTTGTAAATCGTCTCGCATCTCATGTGTTGCCAGATAAATAAAAAATGTGCACATTTTTTGCATTTGCATTTGCATACATACTAAAATTGCAGCTAAAATATAATAAAAAATAACACGTCATGCATGACGCAGAATATCGGTTTAAGTCAGTTTTATTATTTTACTCCTAAACAGTTTTTAATAAATTATAGTTAAGAACCCTCAGCATTAAACGAAACTGCATCATAATCGGTCTATTCATTTAGGAGATACGATGCCACAAACAGACACACATACAAATCATATTGTACTAGCTTTTACCCGCAGCTTCACGCGCCTTAATGACATTTTTCAACATTTTTTATTTTTCACGAACCTTTCAGTGAGAGTCCTATCAATATTGGTTCAGCACATGGAATTTTGCGATAAAAAGTACTCTATGAGCTATTTCAGGTTATATTCTACCCGTTTGCCAAATTTGATCGAAATTCGTCCAGTGTTATTTGCGTGAAAGAGTAACAATCATACCTCTTGAGGGTTTACAAAAAGCATCTCTTAGTGCTCCCCTACACTCCCAAAGGAACATAATACATGCCAAAAACTTCTTGCCCCCAGTAGCTTCGGCTGTGCGATTGATTGTAAATTGTAATGTAATGTTACTACAAAACGGTCTTCAAATTTTTCCCTTACGACATTGCTTCTCACCACATTTCATTTTTCTTGATCAACCGGAACGTAAACTTAAGTCTTTAGGGGATAGGTTTTGATTACCTTGCGAGTGTCGAAAGAATTAAAAAAAAAGCATAACAAAGAGTTTTATGATTGCGTTGACTTTTAAAAGCTTAATTTTTACACAACTCTTAAGGGATTGCACAGCAGACCTAAGAATTGGATATTATTTTTTAAATTAATACCTCCACGTATTCCTTAGTGAAAGGTTCTAGACAGACACACATACAGACAGACGGACCTTTTACCTCAAAAGCAAAAATGGAACGGAAAAGGACCCTAAAAATAATAATTTAAAAAAATATAAGCTACTTGCAGATACTTTAAACATCCATACTAAAATATACCCCATAACCTAATATAACAGGTCCATTCCCGTTATAAAAATCGTCCTTCCTTTAGATGCAGGTCATAAACTATCTGTGAGATAAATTTCATCCGAATCCGTTTAGCCGTATTAGCGTGACTGAATAAAGACATACAAATTTTCACTACAATATGTTCGTAGTATTTACATAATCTCCAAGTACGTGATAAGTATTACAGTATAATAAAACTACTTTTTACAATGTATGAAATACAACTATGTGCCGTTCTTTAAGTAAGTTTAATACAAGTCACATTAAGATTTAATTGAGTACTCTTCTAATGGTCCGTGAGCTAGCGACAGATTTTCCTGACCAATTTCCTCTCAAGCGATAACTCGTGAAATACTTCAGAGAGTTGCATTATATAGCATGGTGAACGTCAGCTGCCACTCCAAGGGTGGGTAGGGGGGCGGCAGCCTTTCAATCATGTAAAAAAAAATTGTTTTCAGTCATTTCCTCCCGACTGAAAATTTGTTAGATGATAGATAACGTAATTATTTAAAGGTAAAAAAAAGTCAGCTGGCCATAGCGTGGTGGATTATACGTCAGCTGCATTATATAGCATGGTGAACGTCAGCTGCCGCTCTAAGGGGCGGCAGCCTTTCAATCATGTAAAAAAAAATTGTTTTCAGTCATTTCCTCCCGACTGAAAATTTGTTAGATGATAGATAACGTAATTATTTAAAGGTAAAAAAAGTCAGCTGGCCATACCGTGGTGGATTATACGTCAGCTGGGCACGCGAACATGCAAAAAAAAATTTTTTTGTTCAGTGATATCCTCTCACTTGAAAATGCGTCAGATGATACTTTACATGTTATTTTGAGTAATTAAAAACGTCAGCTGGCTGTATGTTGGTGGAAAGGTCGTCAGCTGATGCAGTGAATGGTGGAGCTCAGAAGCCAGGCGTGAGCGCCGATCGCTTATTTACATTCGTCAGCTGACGGGTTTTCCACCAACTTAGAGCCAGCTGATGTTTTTGTTTATTCAAAATAGCACGTAAACTATCACCTGACACATTTTCAAGTGAGAGGAAATTGCGTAACTACAGTTATTTTGAAAATTGGTGGCTTCTGAGCTCAACCATTCACTGCATCAGCTGACGACCTTTCCACCAACATACAGCCAGCTGACGTTTTTATTTACTCAAAATAACATGTAAAGTATCATCTGACGCATTTTCGAGTGAGAGGATATCACTGAACAAAAAAATTTTTTTCGCATGTTCGCGTGCCCAGACTTACGGGGAGTGATCTATATAATTGTTCTCCCAGAAGGAGGTGAGATGGGACTTTGTTGTCTATGGCGGGTTTTCTCCATACCCCCCCGACACCTCGGGAAAAATCTGACATTTCCCATTTTCAAGATGGCGGCCGCTCTGTGATTTTCAACTTTTTTGTTTATGGCTTTTTGCGGGATTTTTTTCAATATTTTTATAAACTTTTGAAGGAGTATTATGAAAATTTTAGAAAAAATTGAAAAAACAAGATGGCCGCCGAGATATTCGAGTTTGAAATTTTTCGATTTTAGAGGTCAATTTGCGGGGTCGCATCGGGGTGGTTTTTCAACTTTTTTTCAATATTTTTTTAGTGTTCCCTCAAGTGTATCCTCGATTTTGATATTTTGGGAATATTTATTTTTTCGACAAGATGGCGGACGCGGTGGCGGCCATTTTGAAAAATGTACGAAAAACTACGTTTTTTGGGTGAATTTTTCTTTGGGTTGGCAACATTTGAGCGGGTGTCTTTGTTCCGGGCGGTTGTGTAACTTGACCCAAAGTGTTGCCAGGTTGAGTTTTTTTTTCTTTTGTCGATACATTTTTTTGGACTTTTTATTCAAAAATATGAAAAGTAGAAGGAGCAATATTTTTTATCAAAATGTCACACGGGCAAACGTGTCGTGGTCGTCGTAATGACATTTGACCGTTTTCGTCGATGTCGGCTGGCAACACTGGGTGCTGGAATTTTTTTTTCGTTTTATGAAAAGTCGAATTGATCTCCCAGAAAGAGTGGTGGGGGGTGGGTACGATGTATGGGGGAATTTTTGGTTTGCCTCCGTGTCTATGGGAAAAATCCGACCTTTCAAAAATCCAAGATGGCGGCCGAGTCGAAATGACCAACTTTTTTTTTCACTATGCACCTACCCGAGATTGGTGTCGTTTTCGGCTAATGTTAGGAAATGTGTTACGTTGAAATTGGAAAAAAACAAAAAAACAAGATGGCCGCCGAGATATTTTACTTTAAAATTTTTCAATTTTTGAGGTGACTTTGCTGGGTCGGATTGCAATGGGTTTTCAACTTTTTTACGATTTTTTTTCGCTATTGCCTCGGGTCTATCCCCAATTTTGACGATTGGAGTATATTTTTTTTTTCTTAAAGATGGCGGATCCTATGGCGGCCATTTTGCAAAATGTACAAAAAATTGCATTTTTTGAGGTAAAAAATTTTGAGGTTGGCAATATTTGAGGGGGTCACTTTGTATGGGGCGGTTGTGAGGCTTGGTCTAAAGTGTTGCCAGGTTACGTTAATTTTTTTTTCATTCATACATTTTTGTGAACTTTCTATTCAAAAATATAAAAAGTAGAAGGAGAAACATTTTTAATCAAAAAATTGCACCAAAAAATTTCTCGTGGCCGTCGTAATGACATTTGACCATTTTCATCAAAATTAACTGGCAACACTGGCTGCTGGATTTTTTTTTCACGTTTTTTCACATTTCGAATAGCCCAGCCAAAAGTATTGGTGGGGGGTAATAATAATGTATGGGGAAGTTGCTTGAGTATCTATGGTCATTACAGGAAAAATACGACCATTCGAAAATTCAAGATGGCGGCCGCTCGGCGATTGTCAACTTTTTGTTTACTTTGAGCACCTACCCGACATTGGTGTCGTTTTCGGTTAATCTTGGGACGACTAATGTGATGAAGTTGGAAAAAATTTAAAAAACAAGATGGCCGCCGAGATATTTTAGTTTGAAATTTTTCAATTTTCGAGGTGTGTTTGCGGGCTCGCATCGCGGTGGTGTTTTAACATTTTTGCTATATTTTTCCGCTTTTGGCTTGGGTCTATCCTCAATTTTGACGTTTGGGGTATATATTTTTTTTCAACAAGATGGCGGACCCCGTGGCGGCCATTTTGTAAAATGTACGAAAAACTGCATTTTTTGAAGGAAAAAATTTGTATGTTGGCAACATTTGAGGGGGTCGCTTTGTATGGAACGGTTGTGGGTCTTAGTCTGAAGTGTTGCCAGGTTACGTTTATTTTTTTTTCATTCATACATTTTTGTGAACTTTCTATTCAAAAATGTAAAAAGTAGAAGGAGACACATTTTAAATCAAAAAATTACACCACAAGATTGCTTGTGGGCGTCGTAATGACATTTGACCATTTTTAACTCAATCAACTGGCAACACTGGAGTCCAGAATTTTTTTCACATTTCGAGTAGTTGAGCCGAAACTATAGATCAAGAGTATAGAAAATGTATGGGAGATACTTTTAAATTAATATATTCATTTTAAAAAAACTATAAAATTTTAGTGTTGCCATACAAAAAATAATAATTTTCATACAAATTTATTTTTGGATCGAATATTTCGTTATTATAATGTATGGGGCATTTGTAGGTACTGACATTTTGTAAATTTTGGTGAAAAAAAATTCAGTGTTGCCATACAAAAAATTATAATTTTAATACGAATGTATCCTTTTTTCGAATGTTTGAGGCTGTTGTCTCCATTGTATGTCTTTATAATGTATGAGGCGTTTGTAGATACTAAAGGGCCGGACACGTTGGTGTAACCAATGTTTAGTGATACCATACAAAAAATAATAATTTTCATACAAATTAATTTTTTGTTCGTAATATTTCAGGCTTTTGTCTCCTTTTGCTGTCATTAAAATGTATACGACGTTTGTTGCTACTGATAAATCGGTCACATCCGTATAAACGTGTTTTAGTGTTGCCATAAAAATGAGAAACTTTCAGTGTTGCCATATAAAAACAAGTATTTTTCACAAAAATCTATATCGAACATTTCGGACTGTTGTTTGCATTTAGTGTCTATAAAATGTATGAGGCGTTTATAGGTGCAAATAGACTGCACATTGTATGAATGATAAAAAATCCGTGTTGGCATACAAAAAATATTTTATTGTTCAATCTAGAAAACAAAATTAACGAGTACACATTTAAAATCTCGAAAGATAATTTAAGACATCATTCAAGATATTATTTTTTTGTACCATTATAGTGTTGTTATTACCAACTGGTCTGGTCTGATGTGATTGTCTGTTTCTTGACTCTCCTCTCCGATAGTTTAGTTTGAACTTGATTTTGTCATTTATATTTACTTCTCTCTACTCTGCCCTATACCGCTCTGAATAGTTAATATGTGTGTAGGCACAATTAATTTTGAGTATAATTATTTTTCAATCATAACTAAACGGTGATAAATACTGGTTAAGCCCTACCTACTAATAGAAGCAAAAAGCGTTATTCTATAGCAGCAATATACAACACCACGACAGCGTACGAATTGTTTGTAAATCGTCTCGCATCTCATGTGTTGCCAGATAAATAAAAAATGTGCACATTTTTTGCATTTGCATTTGCATACATACTAAAATTGCAGCTAAAATATAATAAAAAATAACACGTCATGCATGACGCAGAATATCGGTTTAAGTCAGTTTTATTATTTTACTCCTAAACAGTTTTTAATAAATTATAGTTAAGAACCCTCAGCATTAAACGAAACTGCATCATAATCGGTCTATTCATTTAGGAGATACGATGCCACAAACAGACACACATACAAATCATATTGTACTAGCTTTTACCCGCAGCTTCACGCGCCTTAATGACATTTTTCAACATTTTTTATTTTTCACGAACCTTTCAGTGAGAGTCCTATCAATATTGGTTCAGCACATGGAATTTTGCGATAAAAAGTACTCTATGAGCTATTTCAGGTTATATTCTACCCGTTTGCCAAATTTGATCGAAATTCGTCCAGTGTTATTTGCGTGAAAGAGTAACAATCATACCTCTTGAGGGTTTACAAAAAGCATCTCTTAGTGCTCCCCTACACTCCCAAAGGAACATAATACATGCCAAAAACTTCTTGCCCCCAGTAGCTTCGGCTGTGCGATTGATTGTAAATTGTAATGTAATGTTACTACAAAACGGTCTTCAAATTTTTCCCTTACGACATTGCTTCTCACCACATTTCATTTTTCTTGATCAACCGGAACGTAAACTTAAGTCTTTAGGGGATAGGTTTTGATTACCTTGCGAGTGTCGAAAGAATTAAAAAAAAAGCATAACAAAGAGTTTTATGATTGCGTTGACTTTTAAAAGCTTAATTTTTACACAACTCTTAAGGGATTGCACAGCAGACCTAAGAATTGGATATTATTTTTTAAATTAATACCTCCACGTATTCCTTAGTGAAAGGTTCTAGACAGACACACATACAGACAGACGGACCTTTTACCTCAAAAGCAAAAATGGAACGGAAAAGGACCCTAAAAATAATAATTTAAAAAAATATAAGCTACTTGCAGATACTTTAAACATCCATACTAAAATATACCCCATAACCTAATATAACAGGTCCATTCCCGTTATAAAAATCGTCCTTCCTTTAGATGCAGGTCATAAACTATCTGTGAGATAAATTTCATCCGAATCCGTTTAGCCGTATTAGCGTGACTGAATAAAGACATACAAATTTTCACTACAATATGTTCGTAGTATTTACATAATCTCCAAGTACGTGATAAGTATTACAGTATAATAAAACTACTTTTTACAATGTATGAAATACAACTATGTGCCGTTCTTTAAGTAAGTTTAATACAAGTCACATTAAGATTTAATTGAGTACTCTTCTAATGGTCCGTGAGCTAGCGACAGATTTTCCTGACCAATTTCCTCTCAAGCGATAACTCGTGAAATACTTCAGAGAGTTGCATTATATAGCATGGTGAACGTCAGCTGCCACTCCAAGGGTGGGTAGGGGGGCGGCAGCCTTTCAATCATGTAAAAAAAAATTGTTTTCAGTCATTTCCTCCCGACTGAAAATTTGTTAGATGATAGATAACGTAATTATTTAAAGGTAAAAAAAAGTCAGCTGGCCATAGCGTGGTGGATTATACGTCAGCTGCATTATATAGCATGGTGAACGTCAGCTGCCGCTCTAAGGGGCGGCAGCCTTTCAATCATGTAAAAAAAAATTGTTTTCAGTCATTTCCTCCCGACTGAAAATTTGTTAGATGATAGATAACGTAATTATTTAAAGGTAAAAAAAGTCAGCTGGCCATACCGTGGTGGATTATACGTCAGCTGGGCACGCGAACATGCAAAAAAAATTTTTTTGTTCAGTGATATCCTCTCACTTGAAAATGCGTCAGATGATACTTTACATGTTATTTTGAGTAATTAAAAACGTCAGCTGGCTGTATGTTGGTGGAAAGGTCGTCAGCTGATGCAGTGAATGGTGGAGCTCAGAAGCCAGGCGTGAGCGCCGATCGCTTATTTACATTCGTCAGCTGACGGGTTTTCCACCAACTTAGAGCCAGCTGATGTTTTTGTTTATTCAAAATAGCACGTAAACTATCACCTGACACATTTTCAAGTGAGAGGAAATTGCGTAACTACAGTTATTTTGAAAATTGGTGGCTTCTGAGCTCAACCATTCACTGCATCAGCTGACGACCTTTCCACCAACATACAGCCAGCTGACGTTTTTATTTACTCAAAATAACATGTAAAGTATCATCTGACGCATTTTCGAGTGAGAGGATATCACTGAACAAAAAAATTTTTTTCGCATGTTCGCGTGCCCAGCTGACATATAATCCACCACGGTATGGCCAGCTGACTTTTTTTTACCTTTAAATAATTACGTTATCTATCATCTAACAAATTTTCAGTCGGGAGGAAATGACTGAAAACAATTTTTTTTTCTACATGATTGAAAGGCTGCCGCCCCCCTACCCACCCTTGGAGCGGCAGCTGACGTTCACCATGCTATATAATGCAACTCTCTGAAGTATTTCACGAGTTATCGCTTGAGAGGAAATGACTGACAAAAAATACTATCTGGCTCACGGGCTATAAGTCTTAATATAGGTCCTTAGAAAGGATTCAACTCCGAAATACATCACGCATGAACGGAGTTGTTAAATTATGGACTGGTTGTTGAATAGTAACAGTCCCGAAATTAAAGATTATTATTAATGCCTCACCACTGAGGTGTTCCACTCTTTATCTCTGGAACCCATCATCAGATCCTTCCTATATTAAAGGAGGACTTGGGTAGAGAGTAGTTGTAAGTTTGACGAACATCACTAAATAACTATTTAAGTTAACATTTTCATGAGTTTTCGTTTGAAATTCATCATATTAAATATTCTACTGCCGTGGTCACATGTCCAACATCTACCATTTCGCTGGCATGGCACTACCCGAAAAAACTTATAAACATTTTATTTTACTATTATTCTAGCGCTAATGATCTCGGCGCTATACTGCGGTCGGACGGAGAGACGGACATGAAGAAGCTATTATTATTTACTAGGTGACCCGGCGAACTTCCTATCGCCTAATGCTAAATAAATTATCGCGTAATGAATGTAGGTTTAACAAATCAGAGATCATTAAATTCCCTCTCCTTCTCGCCTCTCCCTCTCCCCTCTCCTTTTCCCCTCTCCCTCTCCCATTTCCCTCTCCCTCTCCCATTTCCCTCTCCCTCTCGATCTCTCTCCTTCTTACTCTGCCCCTCTCCCTCTCTCCTATCTCCTTCTCACTATCTCCCATCACCTTCTCCCGCTCCCTGTCTCTCTCTCCCTCTCGCTCTCTCCCCCTCTCCTTCTTACTCTGCCCCCCGCCCTCTCTCTCCTTCTTAATCTGTCCCTCTCCCTCTCTCTCCTTCTTACTCTGCCTCTCTCCTTATCTCTCCTTCTTACTCTGCCCCTCTATCTCTCTCCCATCTCCCCCCCCTGCTTCCTGTCTCCCTCCCGCTTCACATCCGTCTCCCGCTCCCAGTCCCTCTCCCTTTTTCTGTCCCGCTCTTTCTCCCTCCCCGCTCCCTGCCCCTCTCCCTTTCCCTCTCCTCTCACTCCCGGTCCCTGTCTCGCGTCCTGTCCCCCTTCCCTTCCCCCTCCCGCCAAAAAAATAGTGTGAAGCCGAACATGTCGCAAACAGACCCGTGAATCGAAAAATCGAAATTTCTCAGACCAATGATATTTATGAAAAAAAACTATTTTTTTATTTGTTCTTTTGCGGAAGAAAAAGGCACGCGCGCTGCTTCAGCAGCGCGCGCCCCACGCAAAACCTAGTCTATATATATAAAATTGAAAAGAGATACACTGATTAAACAAAAAATCTCAGAAACTACCGAACCGATTATAATGAAATTTGGCAGGGAGATAGTTTATGCTAAGGAGACGTCAGCTAAGAACGGATTTTTGGAAATTCATCCCCTAAGGGGTAAAAATATTGGTTGGAGGTCATTTTCATACACACCAACTTCGTCAGTTTTAGAGTTATAAATATGATTTTTTTTATGGAAGTTTATAGTAATAAACAAAAGTTAACTTTAACATTTTTTTTTGGAAAATCATCCCTTAAAGGGTTAATTTCTTGGATGAAACTTAGTAGGCAACTTCGTCATTTTTGAAGTTAAAAACATGAAAATTTACATATTAGTTCAAGATTAGGAACAAAATTTAAAAGTAATGCGCTTTTTTGGAAAATCATCCCCTAAAGGGTTAATTAAGACGGCGTAAGTTAGTATGGCGACTTCGTCAGTTTTGAAGTAAAAAGGGTGAAAATTTATATTTAAGCTTATATTTAGACACGAAAAATAACTGTATCACTATTTTCTCGAAATTCATCCCTAAAAATAGGGGTTGGTAGTCAACTACATACAAATCAACTTCTCCAGTTTTAGAGTAATAAATGTGAAATTTTTTATGTAAGTTTATAGCCATAAAAGAAAGTAAACTTTGATAATTTTTTTCGGTAAATCATCCCTTAAAGGGTTAATTTAGTGGATTTAATTTAGTACGCAACTTCGTCATTTTTAAGGTTAAAAACGTGAAAAGGAGGTGGCCAATATTTACCCCGGAAATGGTTAGAATACGTTTTTTTGTACAAGGTTTTAGTCCTCTGAAAAGACATATTTTCCATTTATTATAACATAACTAGAATTTTAATTTTCTTCTGAACTCCGCCGTGAGTAGTTATAATAAATTAACAATAATAATAAGTTGTATTGTATACAAATATACTTTTACTACCTCCATTGCTATCACCCCGGTCACTCACATGCGCGCAAATGTTTGACATTTTTACGAATGTTTGCACATATGTGAAGGGCGGCCAGGCAAATGGGTTCGCATATGAGTATACAAGCCCATTTCCGCTTCCTCCTACACTTTTTTCACGAATGTTCAATCTTGCTGTTGTTAATATGTTGTTGTCATTCAAATCCATTTTCAATACAGAAAATAAATGGTAGTACGATTAGACGCCACGAACTACGAAAAATTAGGATACATCTCCTTTTTAGTCGTGTGCGCAACTGGTCGCACGAATGTGTGGGAGACTACACGAAGGTTCGAGGTTCGCGCGCTTTGATGTGCGACAAAAAACCGACACAGCTTGGAAAACCCCGAATGCCTCCAAAACTTCGCATAATCATTCGCGAAGGTCGTCCCACACTTGTGGGTTCGCGTATTCGCGCGAATGTGAGTGACCGGCATCACTGGAGGTTGACACTTATTGGCTGACAGAAGTGCGAATGTCTACTATATTGTCATTTGCCAAAATAATATTTTTCAGTTTCATTTCTGCAAAATATTAATTGTATTTGATTTTTTGCCATGAGGTGCATTAATTGCGCGGTTGATATTGAGCGTATGGCACGTCACTCCATATCTTCCTTAGCAAGAAACCTGCAATCCATATTGATAGAATGGATCACACGGATACAGGTATAGCATTTTTCTTTACTATTAAGTAGTGCTTACTACGACTAGGTTCACGCGGCAATGTACAATATTCCTGTTTTTTTTGCAATACGTTTAGAAAATAAGTTATATTTTATAATAGGCTCCTAACATTTTTTCTTTCAACTTTTAGGCAAAGGCTACTATACTGTAGATGAGTACATAAATGACAAAGACGCATGGAAATGACCAGCTCTGCAAGCAGTTCTGTACAAGCTGTATATTTTTTTGGAATAAATATATCAATGTATTTTTATTTTTAAAAGATGTGTTGAGGAGATTTTTTACAGCTTTTCTTGTCCTCCATGACAAAGCACCTTTGCGAAAAGCTGGTTGATTAAAAAAATACGTGCATAAGTGAATGAATGATACCTAAACGAATAAATTATTTTGAATTTGAAAAAAAATTGAATACATCACCTTATTTGGTACTATTGTTATATTTTATTCCTTAATTTTTACATATGTGTACCTAAATGTATATAATGAAACACTTAATAATATCAATATGCAGTTTTATTTATATTACGTTTGCTTGTGAATATTTACAGATAGGTAGGTGACAAGTTAATACGTTTATTTTATTTAGTACTGCTGGTACTTCTTTTTGTAGGAATAAGGTCATAAAGTCATAATTAAAGTAAAAGACATATATTAATTAATTATCCAAAAGATAAATAGTATTTATATAATACAAAAATCGTTCTTTAAAACAATTTTTCACGATTACATATGTTTTGCAGAATGTCAAACTACAAAAGCTAAAACTGCCCGTAAAAGGAGAATCCCGAGTTCTAGAGATTTTTATTGATAAAATTATCAAAGTAGATATTGTAAGCTTTAATGTAAGGTAAAAATAATATGTGTACATTATACTTCACAAATGGGGCAAATGCCCATACAGATGTTGGCCACCTCCTTTATATATTAGCTCCAGATTAGAAACAAAATTTGTAAGTATTACGTTTTTTTGGAAAGTCATCCCCTAAAGGGTTAAATAAGAATGTGCAAATTAGTATGGTAACTTCGTCAGTTTTGAAGTAAGAAGGGTGAAATTTTGTATATATAAGCTTATAGTTAGACACAAAAAATGACTGTATCACTGTTTTCTCGAAATTCATCCCCTAAAAATAGGGGTTGAAACTCATTTACGCATAAATCAGGTTCGTCAGTTTTAGAGTTATAAATATGGTTTTTTTATGTAAATTAATAGTTGTGAACAAAAGTCAATTATGACACGTTTTTTTGGAAATCATCCCTTAAAGAGTTAATTTAGAGCATGGAACTTAGTACGCAACTTCGACATTTTAGTTAAAAACATGAAAATTTATATATTAGCTCCAGATTAAAATTTAAAAGTCGTGTTTTTTTTGGAAAATCAACCCCTAAACAGTTAAATAAGGGTGTGTAAGTTAGTATGGCAACTTCGTCAGGTTTGAAGTAAGAAGGGTGAAAATTTGTATATTAGCATATAGTTAGACACAAAAATAACTGTATCACGGTTTTCTCAAAATTCATCCCCATAAGTGGTTAAACTAAGGGATTGTAAATATTTAAGAAACTACGTCATTTTTGAACTCAGTATGTAATATGAAAATTAATAATATGGAAGCTTATAGTGAGAAACAAAAATTTTGCGTAGAGAACTTTACGGACGGGAGGGGGAAGGGAGAGGGACAGAAAGCGGGAGAGGGACTGGGATCGGGAGAGGAAGCTAGAGTGGGAGCAGAAGAGGAAGAGGGAGCAGGAGAGGGAGTGAGAGAGGGACATGAAACGGGAGAAGGATCTCAAGCGGGAAAGGGAGAGGGACAAGGAGCGGGAGAAGGACCTCGAGCGGGAAAGGGAGAGGGACAGGGAGTGGGAGAAGAAGAGAGAGAGAGACAGGGAGCGGGAGAAGGAGAGAGAGCGGGAAAGGGAGAGGGACAGGGAGTGGGAGAAGAAGAGAGAGAGAGACAGGGAGCGGGAGAAGGAGAGAGAGTGGGACAGGAAGAAGGAGAGGGATAGGGAGCGGGAGATAAAGAGGGGGAGGGGGAGAGGAAGAGGGAGAGGGAGAAGGAGATGGAGAGGGGAGGGAGAGAGAGTATATAAATGGATGGAAACAATAGAACCGTTTTAAAGATATTTTTACTGTTTAAAATTATTGTCTGCCTGTCTATAATCTGTTTGTCTGACTGACTGGGCATCGCATGAAAACCCTTGAACTGATTCGACGGAAATTAGTTAAGTTGTTCCTTAGGTATACTTTGGGTCACATTTTAGAAAAAAAATTATCACCAAAAAATTAAAAGTTGTCCCCGGAAACAACATGAAACTTTGCATGAAATATTTTTAAAATATCAACAATTTGCTTTAAATTTGCAACAAACGTTCCTCCTTTAATTGATGATATACATGATTTCGAGTTTTTTCAAAATTTTTAAAGAATAAGAAAAAAAGCAAATTAATGTTCGAAAATTATTGTTCAAATTAATATTATTAAATTAATGTTCAAATTAATATTCGAAACCCGCTTCTGGAGGAATAATCTGTGATTGTATCGTAGGTTTCAGTATGTAAATTCCTAAATATTAGTAGCTACTTCAATATTGAACCTGTTTTTAAATTTTCTTCTGTAAGGGGTACAAATATGATAAGCATAATTTCCGCGTGCGAAGCTGCGGGCAACAGCTAGTAGTCGATAAACTTCCTACTTCGGAACTCTACATTGCGCGTGGCCTGATACGCACTTGCCTGGTTTTTTAACAAAATATGTTTTCTTCATAATAAACGTGACATACCTGAATAATTTTGTTGTTTCAAATGATGGCCATTATTTTCAATACTTAACTGGATGGACGTCTCAAGGATTGTATTGCATTCAGCATTACAATATTATAGATTCCGATCAGAACATTTTCCAAACATAGTTTCAAGTTATTAATTGCATTTTACGAGTCTTTTTAGATTTCATGTTTTACTCACGTGGTTCGTAAGAGACTAAGATGCATGATGCGTATTTTGCTTATTTCTATCAAGAAAATTTGTGTGAAAGGTTCCGAAGCGGTGGGTAAATCCTTATTTTTGAAATCATGACTGCAAACAAATTTTTAGGAGGGTGTGACGTTGGAAAAATTTTGTAGTGGCAATACGATAATGATGAATGAGGTAAGGTTTTCTTATTGATCTGATTTCTAAATATTTATTTATGTATCTCTATTTTCTTTGACTGCAACTACTAATATGGGTTACCAAACCGATTCCTTTTTTCATATTTTTAAATCTTATCATGTCATTCAGGTATTCAGCTATCAAAATAATAACTGGAAGGCTATTCACTTTTGTAACTTGACAGCGGAGTTTCAAAATTGACGTTCGTGTTCTAGGATCACTTCACTTCGCAAGTGCGTACTAGATGATTAGATAATGACATGTCAATACGATGCAAGTTCGCTTTTGTTTTGTAACTTGACAGCGGAATACACGATGAGTTTCTAAATTGAAGTTAGAGTTCGAGACTCCCTTCACCTCGCAAGTGCGTGCCAGATGATTAGAGAATCACATATCAAGATCTCGGACTCAAACTTCAATTTTGAAACTCATCGCGGATTCCGCTGTCAATTTACAAAAGTGAATAGCCTTCCTGATATCGTTTGATATTGTCGTTGGATCGCCTGTCAATGTTATGGGAATTTAATTTTTGTATTATAAGATTTTAACGATAACAATGACGCGTCATCGTGAACCGTAACTTGGTCAACCAATTGAGGTCATAATCTACATAACACATTTCTTTAAAAATAACAATGATTCATAGTAAATTATGTAGGATATATTATTCAAGGTGGAGGTATTAATTAGAATGTTTACTGAAATAAATTATCGCACTAAAAATATTTTCATGTAAAATGTTGCCAAGACGAGACCATATGGCTCTACATCATAAAGTTATCAGATCAGTAGAGCCAAGCTTCTAACACGTCCTAACTATACAAGCCCTAACTTCACAAACTCTACACCTTTGTCAAAATATGTGGCCGTTTCGTTACTAAAAGAACTATTGTACGAGTATAACAAAAAAGTAATGAACAGTGAATAAATTTTTCACCTTTAGGCGCTCCACCCACTGCACCGCGCACCGCGACGGGGCGCGGGATGGCAGATTTTACCATTGTATGCAAATATGTCAATTTATATAGAAATCACGCCTAGCACAACACACTGCCGACGCGGCACCGCGCGGGAAATTGCCCCGCGCGCAGTTGTGTTATCCGTCGCTCTGCGCACCGCGGCGGGACGCGTCTTCAGTGGGTGGAGCGCCTTAACGCCCATGTGACGGTAGCGGTCAAATGGTCAAACCACATATTTTGATAGGTGCAATAATAGTCCTCTTATATAATGATAATATTATCATTATTATTTTGTTATATTCTTATATCATAATGCATGACGCAATTGCATAGGTCATTAGCCGATGTCGAACCGTATTACTTAACATTCAGTAATTACTATGTAATTACATTTAAAGAACTCTTCAATGCTATCGCTTTTGTCGTTAGGTAGTATATTTTTAATGAAATTAATGAATTAGGTAATCTAATGACCTATTTTTCAAATTATTAATAATTAAAGTTGGTTAAATCGTTTCATATTAATAAGTAATAACTACCTACTAATCTATATCTGTATAGGTATCTTAAGTATTTTAAGAAGCATATTATTTCTTTAGCAAATAGGTACATAATTGGTAGATAAAGAAAATAAAAGGGCTGTAGAAAAGACCTGTGTGTTTGAGAAAAACTTGAATTTACATGTTTCGAAAGTTTTTTAACCAACGACGAAAAAAGAGGGGTGTTATAAGTTTGACGTGTCTGTGTATGACTATCTGTGGCATCGTAGCTCCCAAACGGATGAACCGATTTTGATCTAGTTTTTTTTTGGTGTGAAAGGTGACTTGTAAATGCAACTGTCGGGGGTGTTTAAAATTTTAATTTAGGATTAATTATACACTACATAATACAATCATTAGAGACCATACATCTGAGATCCCACTTTTTTATGGTAATGTACATACCTACCAGTTAACCGTACAAAACAGGTCAGTACCATAACAATGAGATAAAAAAACACATTTTGTTGAATAACACATCTCTTTAATATAACTGAAAAAATAACAAGAAAATTGGTTGAATACAGAGAAGGAAAAGGGGTGTGCTAATATCAGCCGAATGACTAATTTTTTTCTTACCCTATAATATACTTAAATCGCCAACTGATAAGACAAAATGCGGTATCAAATCTATACACACATCCCTCCCTATCTACACCATGACACAAAATATTTAAATTATTCTATTGAAGTCAATTGCTGTCGGCGAGGACCGTTGGGAGTGTACCTTACTCGGTAGTGTAGTATCTCACTATGAACAGCTGATACCAGTCGTGTTATCGTATTATAACAGTCATTATATAAAGTGCATTATAATATAATACCTTAGTGCAACCTTTAATAAAAGGACGTCGGTTGGCTGATAAAGTTGCACGTCATTTTAATAAGGTAAATTAAGGAATTATTTTACGAAGTAATATTTTTTGTGACTTTAATTTAACAGACTCAGTCCATTATTTAACTATGGTGAGGGTACACATGATTTGTACTGCATAGATTGTAGTAGCTGACAATTTATGATTAAATACAGTTTCAAAGAAGTTTACTTATAAACAAAATTAAACACATTAACTTATAGATGTTTTGAATTTTATCAGCCATTTTTAATTGTGTTCCTAAAACACAAAGTCCTTGTTATTATTTAGCTCATGAACTACCTAATACATGTCTCTGTCAAGGATTTTTCGATGTTAGTAACACATTAATACTCTGCATCCTGCGTGCAAACCATCCTTAAATGAACTTCCTTAGGGAGGCCATATTCTTAGGTCAAGTGCTGTTACTTCGCAAATTATACATATTCATAGGTGGTAAGATTATTAAGTGACAGTATTGTTTCACTGATAAAATGACTGAAACAATGATAAAAAATATAATAATATTCAACCCACATCGGAACTGCGATAATTAGCTATTATTGTTTAATCAAATGCATTTTTGCAACGACATTTGAATCAAATTCTGTGATCGTCATAAAAATTCAAAATCCAAATTCATTTATTCATATTGGTATCACTGATACTCTTATGCACTTATTTTTTTAATGTACCACTATAAAGCATGGTATCCCGGCTAGCGGGATGGTGGCGCCAGTCGCTGAAGAGGCGGCCAGTGGTGACCAACACGGCGGTATACGCCACCTTCTACACGGCCGCTGAGCTCTCACAGCAGACCTTCAACAGGATCTACTCGGTAAGAGATTTTTAACCGACTTAAAAGGAAAAGGTTGTTACTTTATTTTTAATGTTTGTAAACCTCGGAAGTTCGTCGTTTATGAATTTTACCAATGAACGATTTCGGAAAATTCATTTTTTGTTGGAAAGGATTATAATATTATTATTTCAGATTGGTCCCATATTTTAAATTTAGTTTTGACTTTTGAGTAGTTGGCTTCATAAATGGTCCATAACTTTGCACGGGTGTACTTAGTGTAGATGTATGTACTCGTAGTATGTAAGTAGATATATCCTGTAAAGCTCTCACTGATACAGCATTTTAATATAAAATTAATATTTTTACAGTTAACCTGTTAACCTAATACCTACATTATTAGCAATACTTATTTGAAATTTATTTTTTTGTGTTAGGTAACATAACATTTTATAAAAATTACTGTGTTCAAAATACAAACTTTTACGTAATAAAGTAACAAGAATAAACAACACCCAAAAAAATTAATCAAAAACGTAATGGCAGCGGTGGGATTCGAACCCACGCCTCCGAAGAGACTGGTGCCTTAAACCAGCGCCTTAGACCGCTCGGCCACGCTACCGATATCAGTACTGTTCGAATATGTTGATCGTTTCTCTAGGACTATGATGTTAATCATCTAGATATTTTTAATACATATAATAAAATGTACTGTTTTGTGGTATCGACACCAGTTAGTGCTTGTTCACATTGAACTCGCGGGCGCGGGCGCGGTCGCGACAAACGCTACATACACCGCGCGCGCGTTTTGGTATGAACACTTTCATAGTAGGTTATATTATTATGTTTGATATTTCGCGACCGCGACCGCGCCCGCGTTCAGTGTGAACAACGCGCGGGCGCGGGCGCGGTCGCGAAATATCAAACATAATGTGCTTTTTCACACTGAACTCGCGGGCGCGGGCGCGGTCGCGGTAAACGCTACATACACCGCGCGCGCATTTTGGTGTGAACACTTTCATAGTAGCTCATATGTTTGATATTTCCGATCGCGTTCGCGCCCGCGCCCGCGAGTTCAGTGTGAACAAGCACTGAAACCTACTATGAAAGTGTTCACACCAAAACGCGCGCGCGGTGTATGTAGCGTTTACCGCGACCGCGCCCGCGCCCGCGAGTTCAGTGTGAACAAGCACTGAAACCTACTATGAAAGTGTTCACACCAAAACGCGCGCGCGGTGTATGTAGCGTTTACCGCGGCCGCGCGCGCGCCCGCGCCCGCGAGTTCAGTGTGAACAAGCACTTAAAACACGTTTGATAGCGTTTATATCATAATCACGGAATAGAATAGATAAAGGGGTTGTGATTACACATTATACGAGTTCGATTTATCATTTGTGTTGGGGCAGGGCAGAAATAAGCTTTTGAACCAACAGATATATTGTATCTGTGTTTGAGCTAGTTTGAGCACTGCCTGATAAAAATAATATAAAATATGCTTATGATACATCAATAACTATTAATAAACTATTAGTAATCGATGTTATGATGTGATATTCTTATCAGCCTGTAAACACGTGCGCGTGAGAAATATCCAGCCAGTCTCTCTTTCAGCAAAATTGACTATTCAGTTTATTATGTATGTATTTAAAACACACAATTTTTCCATTTGGTACTGACTTACCAATATATACCTATTTCCTATTTATAAACATGAGTCTTAAAGAAGGAGAAATTGGCCAAATTATGAAAAATGTTTATTCCTGTCATTGGACCTTTTAAATTGCGACAGATTTTGAGGCAGTTTGTACAGCTACCTACCTATTAAAAAAAACTGGTTTAGACATGTTATCTCCTCCACGAAAACTGAACGGATTTTGAAAATTTTTTCACGATAATATAGATAAAGATCTTGGCTATGTCGGTATGTTTTTATTTTTTTCTTAATTTGCGTTTTATTTGGTTTGATCGACGTCTGAAAACGATCATTTTTATCGGTAAATCTTGTCGTTTTTAAAGCTTCATAACTTCTATAGTAATTTATTTATTTAAAAAAACAAAACATATCGACATGGCAGACGTAGAGATGTATTGTTTTCCAAAAAATATTTGCTCTTATGGTAATAAGTATCCAGGGAGGAAACAGAAAAATACGTTTGTATGGGCCGAACGGTGCTTCGATATCCTCTTAAGTCCAAGGAATTGGAACATTCATTGTTAAAGTGTTTAGAGAGTTACCTACGCCCCAACTCAGAGTCACTAACGACACAGTTTTTGAAGTGAAAACTTCTTTAGTACGGGGGTGATTTGAAATTTTTTGAAACGAAACTGTCCTCTAAAAAGAGACAAACACAAATTCTAAAGTGAGATAGGAAGCATTGTACAAGGGTAGGGTAGGGGAGTTGAGTGGAGCGGAGTGGGACGGAGCGGGGCGGAGCGGAGCGGGGTGGAGCGGAGTGGAGTGGAGTGGAGTAGTGAAACCTACATTTATCATCTTCCCGAAATTTTACATTCGTCTCATTATCTTGAAAGCAAACATTTTCAAGGTTTCTCTTCTACCACGTGTGAATTGCACACATTTTAATTTTTTCTTTACTGTGCTAAGGGTTAGTTTAATCGCTCCTTAGTAAAGAATCACCATACAAATTTATTTATTTATTTATTTATGCAAACTTTATTGACCACAATATAAAAATATTAACGGACAAATGGCGAGCTTAATGCTAGTGCATTCTCTACCAGCTAACCATTAGGCCAAACAGAAAAAAAACACGAAAATTCTGTACTAAGGAGCGATTTGAGTAACCGAGTGACTCTGAGTTGGAGCTTCAAATAGTCTATTAATAGAGGTAAAAAAAATACTTACATGCAACTGGTCACGCTCTTTCGAGAATTAAAACTGTACTAAAATTGTTGTAAGCATGGTTACGCAAGCGCAATCAACACTTGTGCAAACTAGATGCTGCTTAAGTGCTTAAATTGTCATAAATAACATAACAGACATCGGCAACGTAATTAAAAAGGAATGTATGAATTTAAAAATTGATGGGAGTATTTATGTCAGGCAGAAGGCATTAAAAATTTCCGACACTTAAGTTGGCCACCAACCTCTCAACCTATCCACAGCGAAGTTAGATGTGGAGTAGTTAGATATGCTTTAGGCCTCCTCAATAGAAGTTATATCTCTGAAAACCCACAATGTTGAATCATTTATTTAATAGCAATGAAACTAATTTTCAGGTTGAAAAGCCGCCGATGGACGTGGCGGCCGCGGCGCGTATTGTTACTGTCGGCAGTTGTTTGTATGCTCCTACGTTGTATTACTGGTAATTATGACAATAAGCATAATTATGACAATATGTAATACGTAATTATGAATAATAAATAATGACAATATGCATTACTTAAACGCACCCGATTAGTCTACTCTTCCGTTTTATCTAGCAATTAATAATTTTAATTTTATAGCTCTACAAAATATATTGTTTAAAATAACGCCATCTAGTATTCTTCAAAAGAACCAAAACTAATTGATCTTTAGCTGCTGGACAATAGATGTCACTAAAGTCGTATGTTGCAGAAGTAAGAAAAATCAGACTTTTTGTGAATTATCTGTCTAGTTTTGCTTTTAGATAACAGATGGCGCTGTTAAGGTATAAATTAATTTACTACTACATATAAACTTAGTTAAAACGTATCTAATAGGTAATCTATCGAGTACCTAACTACTTTGACGACCCGCGTGTCGCAATGGTTACCATGCCAGACCGCCGTTCGAAGAGTCCTGGATTCGATTTCCAGCGAGGCAGAAATTTCAATAATGAGTGAGAATTTCTGTTCTAGGTCTGAGTGTCTTGTTCTTGTCTTTGTGTGTTGTCCATAGCACCCACGACACAGGGAATCTCAGTGTGGAAAATGAAATGAAATTAGGATAGGATAGGATAGGTTGATAGGTAGGATCACTGATATACTTATCTGAGGACATAAGTGTGTATAGTTTATTTATTTACTTTTTAGTTTAAATACTGTCAGAGTAGATACTTACAGAGCCGTCGTGGTCAAGAATGTTGTGTGGAGACGCGTAGCAGCTCTCGATTTATCGCGAGTTATGCTTGGCGGGTATTGTTGTTGACAGACACGTTTGTCAGAGATTTGACCTGGTCGATCCAGCGTAGCCCTGGTTCCATCTACTCAACCCTGGACAACAACCTAACGCATTGATAAATAAGACCCATCATCCTCATTCAGGAACTATTCATATGTCCACAAAATCACGACAAACATTGGGATTTCATTATGATTATAAATGTTATATTAAGTAATTTACAGAAGTTGATTATCTAGTTCAAAAAGGGAATCATCAAAATAATGTTACCTATGTATTATTATGTAAGCATGAGTGTAATTGCTATACGATTTTATTCAGGAGTGAATTCAAAAAACGGTGTAGATTATAAATTGTCATAACAACATTCTACCTGGGTTCATCTTACTAATAATTAATTAGGTAATATTTCCTCTTATGTGAATAACAACATAATTGTGGTCCTTCTCTGAATAATAAGCTGTGTCAAAATCATATTTTACTTTTTATCATCTTCTCCTGCGCTACCTAACTATAACTGTTCTATATTGATATTCAGGTACAAGTTCCTAGACAAGAAATTCGTGGGGACGACGGTGAGAGTGGTGCTGACGAAGGTAGCGTCTGACCAGCTCATCGCGACTCCTGTGTTACTTGCTGCGTTTTATACCTGTAAGTCTGGTTCACATTATACAGGCATAGAGAGTAAGAGCGGTTCTGGTATTGGGGGAGAACCCCAATCATTCTAGAATTGAAACCAATCTACTCCTACGTCGTTTTGTGGCATGTGGCGCAATGGTTACTATACCGGATCGCCATTCAATAGGTCCTGTGTTCGATCCCCAGCGAGGCGGAAATTTCAATGAGTTGGAATTTCTGTTTTCAATCTGGGTGTGTGTGTTCTTGTCTGTGTGTGTTGTGTATGACACTCACGATACAGGGAATGAGTGTGTAGCGTTTAAAAAAAGATTGATCAAGGTGGATTCTTATAGAGACTATTCACGCTTTGGTTACAAGATTCAATTAAATGTTTATGACAAATATCCACCGGTATAAAAAATACTGTAATTTTGGTAACCCTAAAATCAATCAAAACATTTTCCTAATGAGCGGTTGCCGTGTCACGTTGCGGTCGTAAAGTCAGTAACCAATGGGTTTTACCCCATTAATGCATGGAATAGGTACCTGGAGTTTCACACATAGACCAATAATAAATTAGGTACCTAGTAACATTGTAACACTCTTTTATACTTACATGATACAATATCATTGGTTACACTCTTACCCGTAGGGTATATGACCTTATAAAGAATTGTGAAAGTTTTTAATATTCGGTATTTATCTTTTTCAGTGTTAGGAATTTTGGAGGGCAAAGAAGACGTCTTCGAAGAACTTCGGGAAAAGTATTGGAAAACTTTTATAGCTAATCAGGCGTTTTGGATTCCGGGACAAACTATTAACTTTTTCTTCGTCCCGTCCAATCTTCGAGTTGTATACGTAGCGTCGGCGTCATTTATATGGATCAATGTGCTTTGTTTTATAAAACGACAAAAAAGTTCCGAAAAACAATCAAACTAATTTTATTAAAAAATTCAACTAAAAATTCTGTTGAAAATTCTCCACCCTTACTGTATAGGTATAAATATTGGGAATTACAAGAAAAAAACTACTTATTATAATATTCGGTTTTAATTATAAGGTTTACGTTAGGTTTAATAATACAATTTAATTCTAGTTAGGTATTTTAAGATTTATTTCCTAGTCTTTAAATCAATACAATAAAATAGAAATCTGTATCGGTTAACAAAATTATTTTAAGTTGCTGTTTCTTCTATGTTTACTTTGAGTCTCATATTTTCCAAAAAGAGCAAGTTGCATTTCTTCATCTGCGGACAAATAGGAACAAAGTTGATATTGGAAATAATAAAAATTTAAATTATTCAACAAGCTTTGTTTGATCCCAAGATGTAAGATTTTTTATTGATGATCAAAAATCGTGAAGTCCAAAAAAACTGACAGTTCATTCAGATCGTTTTAAATGTTTATGTTTTTGGTGTGGAAGATTACATGCAATGCTGGCTAAGTTGGCTAAAAAATTTTTAATAGGTATACAAAGCACGTAAATTCAAAAACTACAATCTTCTCAGCAGAAGATTTTTTCTTCATTTCTTTTGCTCCGTGACAATCTGTCCAAAATGGTGGTAGAATCTAAAAAGTCACGTGTACAAGTGTTTCAGCGATTGCTGCTGGTTAGGTAAATGATTTTGACTGGATTTTTGATAAATAGCTAGGTGTGAGGCTGACGCCAAGACCTGACCTGACGCTACCATACTATTGGTATGACAGCGAAGGGAAAACTTACGTGAAACGCACTATAAAGTTAGTGTAGTATTTACCTCAGCAAGCAGCAACGCGATGGCGGCATCGTGCTCCGAGCACAGGGCTTGAGCAAGTTGCTCGTCGAGGTCGTGCCGGCCGCGCTCCACCTCGCACAGCATCTGCCGCAACTTGCGACGCAGTCTCTGCACTTTGGCTTCGTATCGGGACTTCTATTACATTCATAATGTAAAACGTGTGTGACATGGTGACGTAGCTGCTCAGTATAATTAAAGTTACTGAAGCAAAGGTCTTAGTGTAAGGGCATTAGGTACAACTATTGTTGCCACGCTTATTTTCGGGACAATTCTACTGTTGGCGGATCCAAGATTTTGTTTGTTGGGCGCCCCCAGCCCTTTTGTGTTAACACACCTCAAAAAAATTGAACGTGGCGCCAATCTAAAATACTAGCCCCAATAGCCATTACTGTTGGCGCGCCTATCATTTCTGCGCTCTTTTATCGACGTCGAAATTCGGGAGAAGAAAAGTAATACCTGCAACTAATAACTTAGGAACAAGATGTAAAATTCCGGGAAATTCCCGGATTTCTCGGCCAGCTGGACACCCTGGCTTCAACGGAAGTTACTAAGCAAGGAGTTAATTATTTTTGTGATTTGCCGACAACTTACTGGCCAACCTGATGGAATGTGGTCATCATCACCAAAATTTATAACCATCTAAAATACCATCTCCTGGTACTGGGCTGCTCTATTCTGACCCTTGCATAACTATAACTATAAATTCGGATAAAAAAGTACAGTAGATATTACTTGAGTCATCTTCTTGCTTCTAAGAGTGAGGTATCTCTCGCCGATGGACAGCACAGCCTCATGTGTGCTGGCAAGTTGTTCTTGGGCAGTTTTGACGCAGTGTTGCAGGCGTTGTACAGAGGCGTCTCTTGCGCTCAATGCCGTACAACGCTCGTCATACGCACGAAGGAGGGATTCGTAGCGTTTCGATAGTTCTTCATACCTGCGCATTATTATCACGGTAGATGCCAATGTCCAGGTAAAGTTGATTCCAGGTTATTTGTGATTCCTTACAGCTAAGCTACACAGATTACTTTGCATTATATTTTCCTTTTATCTATATTTTGAAATGTCACCTGAATGTAATTTGTGGATGAGATGAAATAAAGACTTTTGTATTTGTATAGTAGTTTTACTTTAAAAATGTGTTATGCGTACTTTTTCAGCAAGTTAGTAATTTAAAGCTGCGTTATTTTTAAAAACTGATGTGGTCGAAAAAAGGAGGTTGGTAAAGATATTATTTTGGCTGAGAAAATCAAGGAGATTAGCTAATGGTTTTCGTGTGATTTAAGGCAAAAGGTCTCAAATGAAGCTCCGCATAGATATATTTTACAGATTGCTATTATCTAAATGCTAAATTATGTTAAAATATGTGTAGGTACTCACTGGTACTGAAGGCAAACAATGCTCATAGTAGACCATGATTCGGCAAGATCTACTGGACTTCTCCATGAAGACGCCGTTGGTTTATCTGTCAACATAAGGCCGCAATTACAGTAGTAAGTGGGTTCCAAGGAGTACTTTGTACTTACTGAAAGTTGGTTCCGTAGAATTTACGAAGTAACAAGTATGTATTAATAAATTACGATAAGATAAGTAATGTGTTTACAATTTACATTTACAATTCATCTAGTCTCGCAAATACCGGGATAGAAAGCATTAATTTATAGTTACCTCCCTACTTTTATTTGTTCTTGTTTTTTAAATGAATTCATACGAGGATTCGTTCTGACCATACATACAATATCATTGTTCTGACCCAATACATACAATATCATTGGTTCTGACTAAAATTATGTAATGTGACTGTTATCAATGACCTGTCTCAGACGATATCGATTCCTTCGCTCCCAATTGACCTCTGTCGTGGGACTCGTGGGTGTGGCTAGCCTTGCATTGCAATAGTCTCGACTCATACTTGTTTGTCTTCTGAATGCTTCGGTCCAATTTATCCAGCAGATATCGACAGTTCCGTAAGCCTTCCACAAAATTCTTAAAAGGTTTATAAACATCTAAAGTAGGTACTTTTACCCGACTGCCAGGAAGGGTTATTTGAGTTGCTTTGGTTGAATACGAAAGAAATTAGCTAAACATACATTGATGTCTAAATAAAATCTTTCTACTTAACTATAATTTTATTATTTCTCACCTTACTATTATAGTCATTGAAACACGTCATTTTAGACATTAAAATGACAGTGATTATGTGTCTACATCTTGTACGTACCTACCTATATGTGGTATATAAGAAGAAGCTCATAATATTATCTCAAAATATTATTATGAAACTGAGCGGATGAGTTCATTCTATCATGATCTATCTTTCTTTCTTTTTCTTCTCTTTCTTAGACCTTGTCCAGAAGGGACGAATTCGCCGCGATTCTCTCGTGCGTATCACGCGCGACCGTTGCGTCCAGAAGGAGCCTGCCAACGCACGAAAATGTAGGCGCTCCATTTTCCTTGATACGTGCACCTCGCTCTGTTGTTCGACTTGTTCGCGCGTTAACCTGGACGCAACAAGGCGTCTCTAGTATCTCGACTCGCGCGCAATACGCGCGAAAAACGCGCGAGTCGAGAGTCTGGCGTAGTGCACGCGATTTACGCGCGTATTTTGAATTCGCGCGATGCTTGTGGACGCGATGTACTGGCGCCTAGTATCTCGCTAACGCGCGAATGAATTCGCGCGAAACGATTCGCGGCGAATTCGTCCCTTCTGGACAAGGTCTTAGCCGACAACGCACAGTGATGCTTTTGGTGTTGCTGATGTTCATGAGCGACGACAGCCACTTACCATCAGGTGGATCGTCAGCGTTTGCCGGCTCGGATATTTCCATGCATATTCCCAGCATGAGTTGTTAGGAAGAAACAAAAGAATATTTTAATAATACGTGGTACGAGATATGTAGCTCAATTGAGGTAGTTGGGAGGTACCTAAATGTTACGGTTTTTAGTTTACAATTTAATTATCGAATCGATTAGAAGGTCTTACAATTTTGAATCGATTTGTTACAAAAATTGGTTTCTTTCGTGAACCGATTTTTTTGTACATCTCTAGTGTCACTGTGATTGCAAACGACAAATTGGGCATCTTAGTTCACGGGGACTTTAGGATAGTTTGTGAATGACACTACCACAGGACCCTGCGTTTCTCAGGTGAAGAGATCTGTTATCAGAGGACTCATTAGGAAAATATATAATATGTATTTGTTTTTTAATGAATAATTAAAAAGATATAGAATACATTTCATGTAGGTACCTAAGCACGCTGAAATGCACTTCGTGGCGAGCCGAAGCGTGATCAGAGGTTTTTTTAACTCACTATTAATTTACATTGTAGGTATGATATAATTGACGCGAACAAAGTCGCAGGCACTGCAGCTTACAAAATATTATGAAGCAAGCATGAATGATATACGAGCCGCGTTTGAACGATAAGTATTTCTGTAGTGAATCGTTGAAAAATAGCATTACCTACCTAATCATAGTAAATTTAGAAGTGCTGGCTTTCCCTTTACATTTTTTTTATTATTTACTTCGGAATACAATGACACAATATTTTTTATATTTTCAAATTTTGCTCCACAGAACAACATGGCTTAGAGAGTCTACAGACATTTGTGTGATGCGAAAACTATAAGCTAATAATTTTATTTTTAAATAGTTGACTATGTACTGAGTTTATGACAATGGTTAATTTTGTTTGAGTGTTTTTATAAACATAACAATTGTTCACGAAGCTTAATTAACTTTTAATTTGTGTTGGATAACTATTATGCTCCCATATTAGTATCAATAGTATGTATGCTACATATGTTTATTTATATATTTTTACAATTTACTTTTCTCGAACTAAAGCCCAATGCACACGCAACGGGGTTTTTCCTGTCCCGTACGGGACGTGAAGTTTTGGAAATATCGTTTCATAGAAAATGTATACGATAGTGCATACGCAGCGTAATCCCGTGCGAGACGAGAACGGGGCACGCACGTATATATAAGCCCCGTCCCGGTCCCATACGGGGAAAAACCCGTTACGTATGCATTGGGCTTAATGCTGCATGTATTAGTAAGTGTGGAGTCTCGAATGAATAAACCAAAGAACTCTAACTAAATAAATTAATACTCAACTTCATACATAATTTTTAGTGAAAACTCTAGAAAGTAAAGTCTTTTCTGTATTAATTTAAAAAATGTGTTATTTTTACGATGTTTGTTAGAGAAGCGTTCAGTTAAAATTGTAGCAATGTCCAATAAAACTCACAAAAACTTTGTCAGATGGTTTACTCAACTACAACAAAAAGCATAACTTTTAACAACTAAGTCAGTCTAAAAATATTCTACATCCGTTATCACGCTATGACTCAAATATCCAATCTAATAGGTTTAAAATCTATAACTACATCGTGTGCAAATATCATGTTGATGTACGAATAGCTGTATGAAATGGCAACAACATACGCCAATCAGAACGAACCACACAAAATTACAAAAAGGGATAAAATTAACAAAGCATTTGTCTAATCAGATTAGCGGGTATAACTCTGCCAGTGGCAAATAAAAGTAAATACATGAATCACCGGGATATGCAAATAAAAAAATACAAACACATTTCGATAATGTAAAACCAATACTTCAAAGATTTGTAAAAATCACTCGATAAAAATGTTATGGAAGACTCAACGCTTCGAGCACTGGAAGCCGTAAAACATAACTAACAATTATTGCTTTAAATTGTATAACAACTACATAAAACATTAACAATTCGTTTGTAACAAGCTTTCCATAATTCAATACTGACAACAACTATAAATATGTAATATACAATAAATATTTGTAAATAATGTTTATTAATCGATTAATATTTATTGCTTCAACAAATTGCATTTAAGGGTTGCGATGCAAAATATTTAGCATTTTTACATTTGATAAATTAAATCAATATCTGGTAGAAAAATATGGCCCGGAAACTATAAAAGAGTACAATGTGTAAACTCCTTTATTTGGTATACAAAACAACATAATATGTACAACTATGATGATAAACTTCCAGATATGACGGTATTCATCGTGCAACAGCGTTATACAAAATTCTTTATGGTATAATCACAATCAAAAAGCACAATTTAAATATTATCATTACACTATGATCTTGATTTATGCAATCTTTACAATAATAAAATTGGTGTAATAATTTAAAGCTGTCGACGGCATGCGATTCGGCTTAACGTATTATTCATTTTGTTACACTACTTATAACAAGAAAACAATACACAACTGTTATTGCTTTAATTGTATTATTATTACGATGCATGAATACATGACATTCAGGCACTTCGGATAATTATATTTGGCGTCGATATTAAGGCTAGTCTTCCATCTTAAAACGTGGAATGATGTATTTTTATTAGAATGAATGATTTATTCACTTAAGGCATAGTTATAACGTTAAACTAGATTTTTTGATCGACAATTCTACAATCCATTCGTTCAACGCACAAGTAACAAAATGATAAAACATAAATATTTGTAATAACTTTAGCTCACAATATTTCTATTTTTAAAATAAACCTTTTTCATTTGTGTTCATATTCTTTGGTATTGATTTCTAAAAGATTTTTTTACAAATATTTTCAATTACAGTGATAAAATTCAGGAACAATAATTATAACATTCATAACACAACAATCTTAAAGAATATTGGCTCGCAACAATACTAACTGTCGCAAAAGATAACATTGAGCTTCGGAAAATCCCTAATTATTATTTTATGATAAAGGTGTTATCTAGTGAGATCCACAATCAACTGTAGGTTACTAAACTTCAATTCATTCATCACAATCACTGAGAGAATCTTATGTCCGATCAACATATGACTTTTATATGTCAGGAGAATAAATGTATAGCTATTTATTGCTATCAATCTGTAAATGACGTGTTATTTGATAAACAACAAATATTATCGCCACAGTACAATAGTAAGACGATGACGCAAGTCATATTACAAACGTTGCATCACAAGTATTTGGCAATACAGAATATTATAATTTAGTAAACTGCAATTGATTGTGACTAATGCTACCGAAAAATTTCATGTTCCCAATAATTGTTTCCATGATTTAGATTCTTAGAGAGAATTGGTGATGTTCTGGAAGAGTCTCTTGCCCCACCATGTCTCCAGGTCGAAGGGCTTGAAGTCATTGAGGATGGGGCTTGGGGCATCGTCTTGGTAGTAGAGATTGATCGGTGGAGCTGGTGATGAGCTTCCAGATCCTGAAACTACAGGAAGTATTTTTTGTTTTTGAAACATGATGATTCAAATAGAGAGATTTTTTAAAGAATAAATCAATAATTCAAGTAAGAAACAAATGAAATAACTTGATGTAGTTTTTTTCTTCGTTTTCATTTTGGTTAAGTTTCTGGTGGTACAGTACAACAGATGACATTTACTATCAAATGTCAATTGACATTTAAAAAATCTCTGGTACTGTTATGGATTCTTTCATAGCGAGACAGCGACGCGACGCAATAAGCTAAAATGTATGCCTGACGTTTAAGTATTATCTAGTAGAGTACAACCTAATTGCGTCGCATTCTTTTCATGGCCGCTGTGTCAAATTGGAATGTGAAATTGCTTAAATTTTTAGGGGAGGGGGAGGGGGAGGGGAAGGGAGGGTGAGGGGAAGGGAGGGTGAGGGGAGGGTATTATGTCAAAGAAGTATAACTTCTCACGCGCGTACAAAAGTACACGCACCCTTTTTTGTTGTTTTGTCCGTACTGTTTGTTATAGACAGAATGTCATAAAACAAACTTCTGGCAGTTGTATCGGCATAGTAGTATCTTTCATCAAGAAGACCCTAAGACCCTGTCACCATTGAGGGCACGGCTTTTTATTGTGGCGAATTGAAATGTACCTTAATAGCATGACGATAAAGTTGATAATTGGGAGCAATAGGCTCAGGCCCTAACAGATTTAAATTAACTGTAAAAATGCCCATCTAGATAAACAGTTTCAAAATATATTCTATTATAGCGACAGATCTACATATTTCACACAGGATTACACAAAGCAGTTCAACAGACATAATGATATGGTAATACTCACACCACATCACACCCACACATGTGATTGATACCTTGAACTTGCTATAAATAGATATTGAATAACTCTAATACACACACATACATCTGTAATATGATTTGGTGCCTGATACTTTGACATTATGCTGTAAGCCTTATAAATAATGGTTCTTTTATTCTCATTTATTACAACTCATAAAATCCCATTATTGGGGCTGATTATATTCTGATATATAAAAGCTCTAAATAGATTAATTATGCTCTGTACACAATTTTGGGTATATTAGACAGAAGTTTAATATTTCCTTTCGTTAGGAAAGTGAGAATATAATCATATATTAATATACATATATATATATATACATATATAATTGTTGTACAATCCTTTATCCTAATAATATTAGAAATGCGAAAGTTTGTGATGACGTTTGGATGTATGGGGTTGCAATACATTCTAAGTGTTGTACAGATTAAGACGAAACTTGGCACACACTTCCCGTAGGATGATTTGGACATATAATATGTTTGTGAAACCTCACTTCCGCAGGCGATGCTGCAAACTGAAGCTAGTATTTCTGTATGTTAAGATCCTAGATGCTGGGTGGGAGGTTAATTAAGAGATCAAAAGAGGTAAAACTAAGAGGTCACACTACTACTGTTACCTAATAAAAATTATTTATTTGATTTGATGTCACTAAGTATTTTTTTGATTTGCTAATGGATTTTTTCTTTTCTTTATTGATTAAACACATGTACATTATATAAAAAGATTGAAAATATAGTTAGAAAATGGCTTACCAATTGTACTCGTCGGAGTTGAAGGCTCGCTATCACCATTTGCTGTTTGTATCCAAGCTGTAGACAGACAAAACATTTATCTTTATCATCCATCCATCCATCAGCATTTACAAGGCCACTGCTGGACATAGGCGTTTCCTAACATGCGCTACTTTGAATGGTTCTGAGCCTTCAAAATTGTTTCTGTATGTTTAGTCTACTTTTTTCGATATAAACTGACATTATTACTTCTGGTCAAGTATAAGGCTTGAGTACTTCATACAGTTAGGTAACTAAAGATAGTTAAGTAGTAATAAGAACATTAATGGTGTCAATTGCAACTCACAGTGGTTGTTGATAAATGCTAGTTGAAAAATGTCTTTAATTTCCTATCACAAAATTTATTAATATCAATCATCATTAAAACCTATTACTGTCCCACTGATGGGCTCAGGGTTCCTCTCACATTCAGTGGGGCTAAAGTCATAGTCCACCAAGCTGACTAGTATTAGTAGCAAGTAGTAGTAGTAGTAAGCGGATTAGTAGATCACTTTTAGACCACCAAGTAAGTATTAAAAAGAAATAAAAATATTTCATTTATTTATCTTATTTTGTATGATAATATAGGGTTGATTTGACTTTGTATGTGGGCTGAACTTAGTGTTATAATAATATTTTAATTAGCTTTCTTCTTATGTTATGCTGTTATTGCAACTTATTGTGACATGTGACACCTACTATATGAAATAAATCATGAAATTGTTTTTTGTTTGGCCAAATGTTTTGTCAACAATAGTTATTTGTTTGCTTTATCAAAATAAAACTTAAACGAATATATGTGTTTATGTCTGGTGCTTCCTAATTCTGTAAAGTACAATTTAAAATAGTGCACTTACTTTCACTTATATATCTAATTATTTCTTCGTGCTGAGGAGTTATCACATGATGTTGTATTCTTTGATGCACTGTTTTTTTGCCATTGGAATAAAATACTGGTCTAGGCATGCTGAAAATTTATAAATCATGACTTAGAACAAATAAGTTATCAGATGAAAATAACTTCGTAGTAACATGTCATTGACTAAAAACTATATCAAACCCATTATTTAAAAATATTTATACAAGAATATCACTGCGACTTGAGGTTATGTAAAAACTGTGATGAAATATTAAAAAATGCCTGTGCAATATGACTGACTTTCAAAGTCGACTTACTTAACAATTTCTCCATTATCAGAGTCTGAAGACTTCCTGTTATGATCTTTTCGGCTATCTAACCTTTCCAAGTTTTGTGAGAGACCTGCAAAACAAATTGTTCTCGTCTTATGACTGATACTAGGTTATACGCAAACCAAACAAGTGGATTTCTATACCACCAAGAATTAAATACCTCTTCGTGTTTTTGCCACAATTTTGCTAGGTCCTTTAGAGACTGTATACATTTTAAAATTTCACACAATTTTATAAAAAATACAATTCCGAATCTCACACTTGACTTGAACTATGAATGAATGAAATTTAATGAAAGGACTGATCTGATGAATGACAGGAATGACGGGATTGACGAATGACGGGTTTCAAGTTTGATTGAAAATTGAAATTGAAAGTGCTGTGTTGCAGTGTTGCTATAGTCGAATCCATAATTCGACGGACCACTTTGATAGCTCAAACACAAATGTTGCCAGGTCATAAGCATTGTTCTTCTTAACGACAGAAAATGTTGCTATCGATATTTACGTGACTTTTAAAATGAAATGAACTCTGTCCTAATGCATTTTTCATAATAAAAATGTGACCGAAATTTGTTTAAATTATATAAAACTTAACTGAATTGATTTTAGCTAGCATCGAATCATTAAACGGAAAATATTTTAATTAGATAAGAAGTACAAACACATGAATCGAACACTGTTTTATCAACGTAACTAAAGCTTTCCCATTGCACGCCTAAATAAAACGTTTTTTCATCGTTCACTTTTTCGTTGAATCAAGCATCGACACTAAAATATCGACACTAACATTCGGTTTAATCCAGTGTAAACTATTATTGTTTTATAAATTTTATTATTCTGTTCTGTTACCTGTGAAAATAGAGGAGAAGGAATGCCATCTCTGTACATGAAAAGTTTAGTGTCCGTGAAACGCGTAAAATTACACTAGCCGCTAGCTGGCACTAGCGCCATTCATTACGGTGACGCTGCGGATGCACTAGGCACTGTCTAGGCATAACTCAACAAACTTCACTCCGTCTACAACAGCTATGTTCATGGTTCGCTATTTGTATCACACTAGCGCCATTCAGAAATGGCCATTATTAGAACCTCAATTTTCAGTATTAAACAGCTGGACAATTTTTTCAACTTTTCCGTCATATGAGATTGCCCTCCTTCTACTTACCCCCGTAATAAGTTACTCTATGCCATCTCTATGCCTTCTACCTTCTACGCTCCATGGTACTCATGGCAGGTACTTTAATGACATGATAACTTTTGACATGTTCTGATGTTATTATTCTAGATAGGACATTGCCATTATCAATGTCAATTAATGTTTCATGTTGTGTAACTAGATGGCGCTGGGCCGGTTTTACTGAATTAAGTTTGATTCTTTCGAATTTCGAATTTTATGTTGCTATAATGCAGCGCTTTTATTAATTTAAGCGAGTAGAGATTGTTAGTTTCAACTCCTCGAAAAGTAGGGGTTTGATAACGTGCTCTATAAGGGCACTGGTCACCCCTCGCTGGAGTTCGGTCATCGGCTTAGGACTCCTTTAACATCACACCGACACACTACTAGGACACGATTTTACGCATCGCCAGTGGCGATGCGTTCTTGCAGGGGTCATAAGTGGACAGGTAACGGGTTACGGGCAGTGAACGAATGTACGTTAGTATATTAGTTCATTGGTTACGGGTACAACTTACAACACTGCACAGTGGACCCAATGATATATTAGTAATAATATCATTGAGTGGACCTAACTAAAGTAGCTTTTGAAAGGTCACAGTGAGCTATGGACGCTGTGGTAGGAAGCTCGAAAGCGATGGAGGTCTATATTACTCACGAAGCACGAACTACGGGGAATCCGTAAACATGCGTATTATACGATTTTAATTTATTTCATTTCAAAAATGATTTAATTATAATCTCTTTGACAACCAGCGTGTATAATACCTAGGTTACTGTGCCGGACCGCCGCGCTGTTAAAGGGTCCTGGGTTCGATTCCCAGCGAGGTAGAAGTTTTAAGTTAGGTTTGAATGCCATTGTGTGCTGTTCATGGCACCCGCGACACAGACCAAAGACCGCGGCTAGGTTGACTATATGGGCAACGTCAGTAAGCCTGAAAATTTTTGAACTTAGGGTGGTTAAAATTACCGTACCGATAAACTGCAACTTTTAATGCGTCGTCTACTTTATGCAATGCGGAAAAATGTTTTTATGGTCGCATGTGTACCCACTGCACTGGTGGCTGACTGCCGCGATGCCGGTACTGATTGGCGTGTCTACCTCGAAGAGGAACTGAAACGCTTCTGCTTAATAATTACCCACTTTTCATAATGTTGTCGCATGATTACATCGAACACGCAATGATTGCATATAGATTCATTCAACGTGTACGTTTCCTGGCAAATTGAATATAACAACATAATATTTTATTCAATAGCAATCCATCCTTGCTTTTGTAAATATTTAGCTACCAGTAGGTACGGACTGTTCATTAATTTACGCCACGGATTACAGTATTTCCTGAAATCAAGGTTGCATTGCATCTTGCATCAGTGTTGTAGACACCCTGGCCTGGGTTAAAAAATTAAAATGATCATGTGAAGTTAGACTTCAGCCTAAATCATATTCGTATTATTAGGTATATATCTGTGGCCTAAATATTTAAATTTTACCTTTGCATAATCCTACTTATTAAATTTTGTAGTTACCTATTTTTAATGTTGACGTTATCCCTGACATTAGTTGAATTCAGCCAAATTACTTAACTTCGCTTTTGTAGGGTTAATAAAACTTTATTTCCACTCTCATAAATCAAAGTCACATCTGATTATAATAATGAAAACATCCCGAATGTTTTCATTATTATAATCGCCAGATAATTAGGTAGGTAATATATCAAGTAATATTTAAGTAATAATATAAAAGATAAATAAATAAATAACGCTTCACACTCATAGCCCCACACCAGGATTCCCTGTGTCGTGGGTGCCATGGACAACACACAACATAGACAAGGACATTCACACCCAGACCGAGAACAGAAATTCAAACTCATCATTCAAATTTCCGCCTCGCTGGGAATCGAACCCAGGACCCTTGGTGCGGCGATCCGGCATGGTAACCATTGCACCACACGGGTCGTCATAAGTGTTGTCATTACACTATAGTCTCTACTGCATGCTGCCCATAGACTTTAAGATAATGATCCATTTTCTAAGATGCTGCCATGCTGTCTGGACAACAACGACACTACACGATATTATCGTTATCGTCGGCAACAAGGCTCACATATACACTGGTGTCGGTCGTGACGACAGTTATATTACGTATGTGTAATGTATGTATACATACGACAGCTTCCATGTGTGCGTCATATTAAGTTAAGAGATTAAGTGCCTACTACATTTTTCTAAATTCAGAAACTCCCCAATTCCTAATTTGACATAAATTACATTGCTGTATAAACTAGAAAAAAACGTTAGCTTTTTTTAGTACCTAATCCAGCAATGTGTATCTAGTATCTACCGTATTAGGAATTAGCGGAGAATTTTTTTTTGTACTCATAGCCCCACATTAGGATTCCCCGTGTCTGGGTGCCATGGACAACATACAGAGACAAGGACATTCACACCCAGACCAAGAACAGAAATTCAAACTCATCATTCAAATTTCCACCTCGCTGGGAATCGAACCCAGGACCCTCGGTGCGGCGATCCGGCATGGTAACCATTGCGCCACACGGGTCGTCGATTATGTGGTACATATATGAATTTAGGAAAACATTCTTCTATCGGGTGTTTTTGTTTGGAATTCTATTAAGTTTATCCACCTATTGCCTATCTACAATAGCACGTAACAGTTTTTGCACTTTGTCATTGTCATGTCATGGCTGGCAGTGGCCTTCGCTGTGTCATGGCATTGTTTGTGATAAGGTTACAGCATCTTTTCAGACACGTTAGTACCTACCTACCTATCTATCTACTACTGTTACAACCTCACAATACAAGATTTCTGGAGTATTATTCTACCGGACAAGATTTTACACGAGTTGAATATTGTTGAGAAGGTACTTTGACTATATTCAAATTCAAAATCATTTATTCATATAGGTACCTATCATTGATACACTTATGCACGTCATTTTTTTAATCAACCAGCTTTTCGCAAAATGTGCTTTGTCATGGAGGAGAAGAAAAGCTGTAAAGAAACTCCTCAGCACATATATCTACTCGCGAGCAAGCAAATCGACTCAATACGTAATCTACCAAAAATTTATGAATTTTTCCAAAAATGTGTAATTTATTCTAAATTTTTATACATCGTTTGAAACCACCAATTTAAAGCTTGAAGGTCACGCTTTTCCAAAATGTATAATTTTATAGTAAAGTCGTCTTTAGTCTTTCGGAAAAAAATACATTTGTATTGTATGTGTTACCGGATATCTGTAAAATTCAGCAGTCTATACAATACCTAGGCAATGTATAGAATATCTAAAACGTTCAGGTAACGCTTTGAATATTATTTATTTCATACTTCACCCAGGCATTCTATACAATACTCCATGCGTAGTTGGTAATATGTGTAAAAGACAAAAACAAGCAAGTGGAAGAGGGGCGAGATGCCGTCTTTTCCTTCTATGCAACGCTAGAACGCAGCGATAGGAAACTGCTCGCGTATATATTGTAAGGCTGTTTTTAAATTTATTGTTACAATGCATACACGAATTTTGCGTACTGATCGTGTATATTTTGTATCGTGGATGGTGTCCTTCTTCGTTCCAAACTATACTACACTTTGGGATCTCTGCTTTTTCGCCGAATATTGTTTGGCAGATTATCACTTGCCAACTAACGTTTCGCAGAATTTTATTTCGCCGAATAATCATTTGCCCACTTGTCATATAATTTTAGTTTATTTCCCAACCTAACAGTTGCCAACTGTACGTTTGGTCTGCCTTTTATAATGACACTTTTCAAAAGGCCAACTCATTCATTTAGTTGTATATTGTTTACCAAATGATGTATTAAGTAAAGTAAAATTAAAAATCATTATATTTACAAAGTTGCATTATATGCACTTTTAGGGAGAATTTAGGGGTTTTTGATACACAAACAGGCTTCCAAATGTCTCCGGCGCTGCGGGAAGTGCAGCCCCTCCGCCATTGCGTAACAAACTGCAGGCACTCCATGCTCGCCTACGCAGCTTCGGCTTTTTGGTCGCCTGCAGCGACCAGCCTCAGCCGCTTCGGCTCACATGGTGCCTGCAGTTTGTTACAGCGGGCGGGGGCTGCTCTCCCGCCACGCCTCCGGGGTTCACATTCACTCTAGGGGTAGGGCAGACTAGTACCACGTGGGGTCGGTGTTGACTAAGTCGGTTCTGTCACCAATTTTGAAAAAATATCCGCCCCCCACTCCCACTGTCACGGAGGTTCCGATACACACACGATTAGTCCGTATGCGTAATGGCGCTGTACATTATGGAACAAGATATATTTCTACGTCTTCAACGAAGTATACGCGATTATTTTCGTACTGCTCGTGTATGGATTGGAAGAACTTAGTAAAAAAGTTAGTTCCAATCTATACGTGGTTAGTTTCATATCCCTGCGATCTGGCCTTGTACAGAATGGCAAAACGCGGCGAGACGTGAGGGCAGGCAGTAAAAGTTTACTTGCCACAAAGGGTTTTGGCTGCCAAACCCAAACTTTGGCATTCTTACATTTAAGCAAGCTTCCAGCTCCGACATATCCTCTGGCCTTATTGGCTAGGTTTGGGATTTCTTCTTGATACATAGAAATGATTCGCTCATGCCTGTTATTTATGGGTACGCAGACGATAGCAGAGTGGTGGTGGAACGTATAAATCTCACAATTTGGGCTGAATTGTAAGACTAAGATGTTTCTCTTATTTCCCAAAGGTTGACTGGTAGAGAATGCTTTTAGCATTAAGTCCGCCTTTGTACCTTTTACATTGTTGTAAGGTTCAAAAGTTTAAATAAATAAATAAGATACGTGTAGGTATATTTACCTCACGTACCAGGAGCCCGCTCACCCGAGCCCTACTTTTCATGACGTACATTAAGTGAACAGGCTTTAGGATCAATTCCTTCTCCTTACTCCCTTCCACAAACCACCCGTCATCATTTCGCCGCCTGTCAGAGCTGTCAAAGCTCAACAACAGGGAGTGACGTCCATCAAACGTCAAATGCCGCGCCGTGTGTCAAGATGACAGAAACTTCATTCAAAAAAACGTAAAGTAGTTCGAACTCAACTGTTGCGCCGGCCGGCGGCAATCTCTTACCCGCGCGGGAAAAGTCAAGAAATCTCCAATCCAAAGAAGACAGCTTTAACGCATTGTTTAGTGTGGTGGTCTCCCAGTATCCTGTAAATGTGAGTACCTTTCTGCTAAACCAAATCCTTAAGCCTGGGCCGTGGATCTAGCGATCACTTGCCGGGCGCATATCTTAACATTAAGAATATACCGATCGCCTTCAGTTGTTACGAGTTAAGGTAAAAACCCCAACTTTTGGCGGTGCATTGAACCAAACGCTTAAGCTGTTGCAACGATACGTGGAATTCTTGCAAAGTTGCGCAAACACTACACCCACCCGCCAATGACGAGAAGAGTGTCAAAATTCAAAATATTTTTTTCATATAGGTATCACTGGCACGTTTTTTAATTTACCAGGTTTTCGGAAAGGTGTTTTGTCATGGAGGAGACAAAAAGCCGTCGAGAAACTCCTTAGCAAATCTTTTAAAAATAAAAATACATTGGTATATATTTTATTACAAAAAAATATCACTAACTTGAACGGAACTGGTTGTAGAGTTGGTCATTTCCATGCGTCTTTGTCATTTAAGTACTCATCTAGTCTTCAAGAAAAGAGCGAATCTTATGGCTCTTACACACTATGCCGTCGACTTCGCCGCATAAAAAAAGCCACAAGCCTAATATCAGTTCGTTCCTGGCACGAAAAAGGAATTTTAAATGTGATTTAATAACTAAAAAGAAGCATTGCTGGTAATTGAAATTTTTCCAAGGTCCTTTATATTTCTCGGGATATAAAGTTTTCTAATATAATATGACATGAATGACATGATGTAATTAATATACCTACCCAATTACCTACATCGATGCCTGGACAGACAAACAGACATAGTTACAAGTTATAATTTAAAAAAATATTTTTGAGTTCTAACTTGGTGTGTAATTGCCCCCTATTCGAAATTTAAAAATAATATTAAATGTACAGAAAACAATCCCTTTCAGTTTTATCAATTTAGTGCTCCCTAATCGAAACTTTGAAAAATATTCATTTTACTATCGTATAGTGAGTTAAACAAACACAACGTGCACATGTATCATCATCACCATGCGTTATACAAGACTGATGTCGCTATCCGGCACTGAGCCGATTTCTGCGGCACATGCTGCCGGCAAGATATCCGCAAAATATGTCGCCATGGCTTCATACCGCGCGGGATGATGGCGGCATAGTGTGTAGGAGCCATTAGACAGGATCTCCCCTTACCATCAAATGGGATTTCGGTCAAGCATTAATTTAAAATGTATAAAAATTTCATTTCATTTCATTTTCATTTCATATAAGTAAATTCTTAATTCCAACCTACATCCAAGTTGACTACACATACCCAAATCTATTAATTTTATTCATTGCCGGTGGACCTGCAGGTATTCTGTACAGTAGATGGGAAACGTATACATTACCTAGGTAAAGTATGTAATGGTGAATAATATTAACATCATTTAACACATTGCCAAAACGACCCAGGTATTATACACATTACCTAGGGATTGTGCTGAATACCTGCATTATACAGATATCCGGTAACATATGCACCGCTTACACATTGAGTCGATTTGCCTGCCCGCGAGTGTATTATGATGAAAACTTTTTACAAGCAGTTGGTATTTAGTCAATCAACAGGTTATGGTTTCGTCTTGTCCGTCTGCTGTCCGTCCGTCCGCAGCATAGCGCTGAGACCCATATGGTGGCCACTCACGGTCAGTCCATTGCGTCAAATGGCGTGATATACAGCCAAAATTTGATCGGGAATGTGAAAAACTGATGGCGTGATATAAAAATCTGTATGTCCAATCGCGCCATTTTGACATAAGTATGTCATTTGGAGCCACGCCAAATGGCGCGACCGTGAGTGGCCACCTTTGTGGTAGAAAGCTGTAATTTGGCATAGATATAAAAAATATCATAACATAATATTATCTACGAATTTCAACTTCTCCTACACGTAAAATGGGGATGATATTTTTCTTTCGAGATAACAAACGTCTCGAAAGTTATAAAATATTTGGAAAATAATTACACAGTTCAGTTGAACAAAATTGCAGATGCAATGCGTCTAGATATCTAACTAGATTTATCTCTATCTATATCTATCTAAAAACCTTTTATTCATTTTCTGAATGTGAAGTGTGAACCGAATAATGGCTCACCTTGTGTGCTCGATTTCATGAAAATCCGTTCAGTAATTTTTGCGTGAAACAATAAGAAACATTGACGACGACGTCGACGACCCGTGTGGCGCCATGGAACCGAACCATGTCGGATCGCCACACCCATGGTCCTGGGTTCGATTTCCGGCGAGGCGGACATTTGGATGATGTGTTTGAATTTCTGGCCTTGGTCTGGGCGTTTGTCTGTTGTCTTTGTGTGTTGTCCATGGCACCCGCGACATATGGAATCCTAGTGTGGGGTTATGAGTGTGAAGCGTTATTATTATTATTATCCATACACCCTCACAAATAAACTTAAACATAATATTACTAGGTAGTAGAATGTCAACTTGTTATTGTTACGTTATGAAAATAGCATGATATTAAACTTATCGTCAAATGCATTATTGCAGGCGGAACTTGCAATTTATTTAAAATAAGGCGCACACCCACAACCAAGTACCTACTTATTATATGTCCACAGCTGCACAGCTGTTCTGTGACCACATCATACGTGTTAAAGTGTGGACATTCTGTGGGGCGAAATGTAAGCGGATGACTCTTTGGTAATTTGTAAAATAACCTCGTTATGTATTCTAAATCCAATGTGTTCATCATTCTGATGATAATAAAAAATTATGATTTAATCGAGAGTGTTCTTAGCTATGTTTAGTGTAAACTAAACTGTCGGGGGTTTTTACCCGAGCCAAGTAAGGGTTTTTATTTCGCACGTATCTTGTATGTTTGTAGTAATATTTTTTATTACCTCATCTTCCAAACCGCTCGAACAATTTATATCATTAAGATATCGTTATATGCGTCTTTACAGCCCAAGTGTTCAGTGAAATTAAAAAAAAAACAAATATGGTAGCTGTGAGATCTTTACTAAATATATTAATCATGTATTAAAGTCATAAATACAATCACTTATATTTTGTGAAGTTACGATGTTTCGTATTATTAGCATAGTATTTAAATTCACAATAATGCAATAATATGTAATTCAATCATATGTCAAGGAGTCTGTAACTTCTCGTTGTTATTTTTAGGGTTCCTTTTTGGTTTTTATGTTATTAATAAACGTGGTGATTACTGATAGAAATTTAGATTGGTCTCGGAGGGTCTCGGTTTGTACTTACCCCGCCACGCCGCCGTTGTTATTGTAGTTTGGCTAATAATGTTCCAGGACTTGAATATTATGAAAATTTGTTGTTGATCACACACACACAGGTCACAGCCGTTGAAATCAGGCACACAGAAAGCACTAGGTTGGGTTTGATACTAGTTTTAGGTAATTTTTCGCGGAGCCTAGGCGGACGCGTTCGTTGCTCGTACGGGAAGAGGAATAGTTCCTTGATGGCTCACCGGTGGCAGCACTAGTTCGCTATTTAACGGCGCGAACGCAACGACGAACGAATTGTGGCGGGAATCCGAATACCAAGACCAATATTCTACATTCCCCCCACCGAAATCCGTCAGGATTTCCCCAGTTACGACACCAATTGAAAACCTTTGAATAATTAGTACATAACTGGCAATTAAAATATATTATTGTTTGTTAGAGAGCGGACTGTATAATGACTATAATTAAATATTATATCTTAAATTGAACTTACAATATATGTAATAATAATAAATACTATGTTACTTGAAATTATATTGAATATATAAATAGAATTATATGTGTGTACCTATTAAGCTGAATCCTCCTGCAGGGGCAGTGGACTAAGCTTAACCATTGGTCGAGTAAATTCAGAGTTCTGTGTCCGGACGGTTACCACGCGAACTATACCGTCAGGACCGGGATGTAAGCTAGTAACGCGAGCCAGACTCCATTGCAGAGGTGATAAATTATCAGAATTGACGAGAACAAGATCACCCACTTTAATGTTTTGACATTTATTGAACCACTTTTGACGTTGTTGAAGCAAGTGCAAATAATCTTGCTTCCACTTTTTCCAAAATAATTGTGATATTTGTTGGACTAGTTGCCAACGATTTAAACGAGAATTAGAAACTTCTGTAATTTCGTATTCTGGTACAGTAAGTAATTCGCGACCTATTAAAAAATGCGACGGAGTCAATATCTCAAATTCGTTAGGATCGCTTGATAACGAACACAGAGGTCTGGAATTGAGCACAGCTTCGACGCGTGCGAATATAGTGCTGAGCTCTTCGAACGTTAAAGCTCTGGAGCCAACTGTCCGTTTTAAATGTAATTTGGCCATTTTTATCGCGGACTCATAGATACCGCCAAAATGACTACCTGTTGGAGGATTATATTTCCATTGCACATTACGCAATAGGAATTTATTAGATAATTCTTTAACATTTGAACGAAAGAATTTTGATACTTCAGCGATATATCGACCAGCAGCGACAAAGTTTGTGCCGTTGTCAGATATAACAGAATGGCAGAGGCCTCGTCTAGCAGTAAATCGGTCAAAACATGCTAGAAAACATTCAGTACTTAAGGATGATATGACTTCACAGTGTACTGCCCGAGTCGCACAGCACACAAATATGCACAAATATGCTTTAGTGATGCGAGCATTTTTACGAGTTGATTCCTTGATATAAAAAGGACCTCCGATATCAATCCCTACCGTATGGAAAACATGAATATCTTCGGAACGAAATTTAGGCAATTCACCCATCATTGGTTGCCTAATTGAAGGTGTAGCACGAAAACATGCGATGCATTTAATTGTGCGAGAACGAATTACACTACGAGCAGATATAATCCAATACTTCTGACTGAGAATGCTTTGAAGTGTACGAGGACCTACATGCAAATGTAATTTATGATAATAATCAATTAACACATTAGTAAAATTAGACTTCTTAGGAAGAAGTAATGGATGTTTTATATGAAAAGGCAAGTTGGATTGAGAAAGCCTACCCCCCACCCTGAGGAATTGTTCTGAATCTATAAAAGCATTGAGCTTTCGAAGGGGTAAACTACATTTCTCTCCTTTGGACAAGGCTACAATATCATCGGAGAAATGTTGTTGTTGTACAGATTTGACTATACAAGCTTGCGCTTTTCGAATATGAATAATTGAAAGAGATTTCCTGTTAGCAGGCTGCTTACGGAATTTAATGTTATCTAAAAATAAATAACAATATGCTACAACTTTAACAAGTTTATCGTAGGAAGAAAATTTTTCCGTTAGTGAATATATAAAATTTGAGTCAACGGATTGAGTTGCAACCAAGCCGTGACGAGCTGGTTTCAGTTCAGGAGGATTCTCATCCTTGAACTCTTCAATGGATTTTATAGGCCACTGTGAAGTGTCACTATAAAGCCAATTTGGGCCGTTAAGCCACTCTGGCATCTCGAGGAGTGCTGACGGTAAAGCACCACGAGAACAGATGTCAGCGGGGTTACAAGCACCTGAAACATGATTCCAGCATGAGCTGGGCACTGCATCAATGATTTTTGCAACGCGTGTAGCTACGAAAGTCTTTAAGGTATAGCTAGGAGTGTTGAGCCAATTTAACACAACTGAAGAGTCAGTAAATAAAAGAATTTCAGATATTTGAATTCTGTTAGAAAGAATTGAACTAACATATTTGACAAGTTTCGAAAGTAAATGAGCAGCCATTAATTCCAAGCGCGGAATTGAAATAGTTTTTAAAGGCGCTACTTTTGATTTTGCAATTAATAAACTAACTTTAGTATTAATGTTTACAGAACGCAAATAAACAACAGCTGCGTAGCCACTGGAAGATGCATCACAAAAACCTACTATTTGACAGTCAGTATGATTTTTGATCACAACATGTCGATCATGTTTGAAATTTGTTAATAAAGGAAGTTCACGGGCATAAGAGTGCCACTGTGACTCAAGCTCTGCAGGCAAGCTTTCATCCCATCCTAGCTTTTGGGACCAAATCTTCTGCATTAAGCATTTAGCAAAGAACACACAAGGGGCTACAAATCCCAGCGGATCGAATTGACGACCAATTTGAGACAATATAGTTCGTTTAGTTACCACAGGGTTCGGAGGAAGAGCAGAAAATGTAAAACTATCTGTAGCCGGTAACCACTGCAGACCAAGAACTTTGATGGAATGACTTTTCTCGTCGTCGAATGATAATGGGGTCTCTCTGTGATCATCAGGCACATGCTCAAGCACCTGTGAAGAATTACTAGACCATTTCCGTAATAAGAAACAGCCAGATTTTAACAGGGCTATTAATTCTTCTTGAAGTTGAATAGCCTCTTCAACAGAATCTACAGACCACAGAAAATCATCCACAAAAAATGCTGTTTTAAGGATTTCAGCAGCCAAAGGAAAGGAAGCCGCTTCATCATTTGCTAAGGTTTGTAGCACTTTGATTGCTAAATAAGGACTACTGGCAACACCGTAAGTGACAGTGTTCAGTTCATAAACCTGAATAGGTTGATTTGAAGAATAACGCCATAAAATGTGTTGATATGGTCGTTGACTTTCGTCCAAGTTAATCTGTCTGTACATTTTAGCTATGTCAGCAGACAAACAAATTTCTTTCAGTCGAAATTGTATGATTAACTGGTTTAAATCAGCTTGAAGTTTAGGACCTGGTAAAACAATTGAATTTAATGAATTACTGTTACTGGTTTTACATGAGGCATCGAACACTACACGATACTTCGTGGTAGTACTTGAAGGTTTCACAATACAGAAATGAGGAATGATATATTTCGAATTCACATTTTGTATTTCACCTAGACAAGTCATGTGTCCAAGAGACTCATATTCACGCATAAAGTTGTGATATTCAACCTTGAGTGCCTTTTCGCGCTCTAATTTTGTTTCTAAATTGATGAATCGACGAATTGCGATTTGACGCGAATTACCAAGTTCAGCAAGAGGACGCATTGGGTACTTGACAATATACCTACCGGTGCTGTCACGCCTATGTTCTTTTGAGAATAATTGATCCGCTAATACATCATCAGGGTTTTTAGGCACCTCGGTTGGTATATTTTCTAAGTCCCAGAAGGAACTCATAATATTATCTAAGTGTATAGAAACACCGCAAAAGGAATTATATTCATCACTTTGATCTACTGGAAGAAAAGGAATTTGTGCAGACTGATTCGAATGTTGAAACAGCACAGTCTGGTCACACGCGCTTTGTTGATTCACTGGTTGAACGATAGAGGGCGCAGACTGATTCGAATGTTGAGATAGCACAGTCTGACCTGCTATGACGTAACCGAAAATCGATTTTAAAGCTACTGGCATACCACTACTCTGTGGTAGAATCCTGTTGCCTTCATAAATATAAGGGAATAAGTCACCCGCTAATAACATGTCGATAGGACCCGGTTTATAAAAGAAAGGATCGGCTAGACATAAATTTTTATAATTATCAACCACCCTTTCAGGTAAAGGCATGGTAGGTAAATGACCCGTAATTTTTGTGACAATGACTGTATCAGTCGACAAGACAGGACCCGCTCGATTTGTGGGCTTGACTGTACACGTGGTTAACCCGAAATCTTGAACCGCGTTACCACCTAACCCGACAGGTTGAAAATGGCATCGACGGCGAGCTAAACCTAAGCGCGCAGCACATTCTTGAGTAATGTACCCAGTCATAGCCCCACTGTCAATTATAGCACGTACGGCGTGGTACTGGCCCCAACGATCTGCGACGTGTATAACAGCAGTACCAAGCAAAACAGTCAATGTCGCCGAGCACGTTAACGAAACCGCGTTATTTGAAATATCATTATTTGAATCCATGTGCAAGGTATGATGATGATTTTTCTTACAAACTGTACAACGAACCAAAGAGGGACACTCGTTGACAGTATGGTTTCTCCGCAAACAATTTTCACATAATTTCAACCTAGTAATAGCTTGCAAACGTTGAGAAGGTGAAAGGTCAATGTACTCTGGACATCGATAAATTGAATGTAATTTTTTGCAATATAAACAATTTTTAAAATTATTATACTGTGTGCAGTCACCTTTAGAATTATACTGTGTGTAATCTCCTTTAGCTTTAACCTTGATAACGTCTGACGACAATGTTGGCTTACGAACATTATATTTATTTGAAACAGTTTGTTTCGAATGCATAGATCTCTCACTTAACTGAAATTGACTTTGTTTATTACTGTTAACGAATTTAGAATTAATTTTACAATCGGACATTTCGAGTACACGGACACGATTTTCGATAAATGAAATTAGCTCCTTGAAAGTTGGAATTTTGTCTTGTTGAGTAGACTGTTCAAACTCCCGCCTAGTAACAGGGTCTAAGTTACGTATTGAAATATAAAATAGAATAAATTCCGACAATTCGCTTATGTCCAATAAGTTAAGTGCCCTAACACTGTCTTGAAAAGTTTGTAAAAACGAATTAAGAGACGTAAAAGATTCATTCTGTAACGGCTTGAAGTTAAATAATTTATCTAGGTAAATAGTAGCCAACGCTCGCTTATTTTCATACCGCTTAAATAACGTATCCCAAACAATAGAATAGTTCTCAGACGTCACTGGCAACGATTTGACGATAGTCAACGCAGGACCGCTAACAGATGACAACAAGTAATAAAACCTTTCTATGTCAGCTAAATCCGGGTTATTATTAATTAAAGTCGTAAATGTATCACGAAACGTAGGCCAATTTTCGAGCGAACTATCAAAATGAAAAATTTCTAATTTAGGTAACCTAGGTTTTACTTGAACACTAGACTTTTCATTCGACTTAATGGAATGTTTACTATCGGAAATATCGATGCAAGTTGATGCTACCGATTTAATTGAATAGTACAGTTGATCGAAACTTTCAATATCGCTATAGGAAGGAACATACTCAGTCTCATACTTTCTTTTTAAAGTTATAATTTCATGAACAGCCGTTTCATACAAGGTACGCCATGACTCAATGTCCTTAAGACGTAAACAGAAGTTCTCTCGAGATTCGGAACTATTTTCCACGTCTAATGATAAATCATACAAAGCTTGAATACGAGTAAAATACAATTCTTTAGTTACTATGTGTGGTGACAATAACTTGTGGAGATCTTGTTCCAATTTAGGATTTTTCGCCATCGCGAATTAATAAATTGAATAAATGTAGGTAGGTAACTACAAACAGCGCGAAGCGCGTACGCTGAGCCGTAATGGCGTCTTCTCAACGTTATAATTACGCAACTGAAGAATTGAATATTTCTTTGAAAACTGAATATTATGATTGATAAAGTATATGTATGCCGCTGTATACAGTGTGTAAATAATAATACAATTGTAATAATACGAGGTTATTGGCGTCGTAAGTGGAGAATTCTGAAACCGATTGTTTGGCTGAATGACCAAAATGCGACCCCGATTCAAAACCAAAATGCTATCGCGGTTTAATTTACCAAAAATGGTATCTCGATTGACCAAAAATGGTAGATCGCGGCTCGATGGACCAAAAATGGTGATTACTGATAGAAATTTAGATTGGTCTCGGAGGGTCTCGGTTTGTACTTACCCCGCCACGCCGCCGTTGTTATTGTAGTTTGGCTAATAATGTTCCAGGACTTGAATATTATGAAAATTTGTTGTTGATCACACACACACAGGTCACAGCCGTTGAAATCAGGCACACAGAAAGCACTAGGTTGGGTTTGATACTAGTTTTAGGTAATTTTTCGCGGAGCCTAGGCGGACGCGTTCGTTGCTCGTACGGGAAGAGGAATAGTTCCTTGATGGCTCACCGGTGGCAGCACTAGTTCGCTATTTAACGGCGCGAACGCAACGACGAACGAATTGTGGCGGGAATCCGAATACCAAGACCAATATTCTACAAAACGTATTTACTTTGTTACAGCTTTTTGCTCACAGACACACGTACATACACATAACTTTAACTATTAGCTATCCCTATTAATATACATATAGATAATCAAATTTTTATTTTGCTTTTTAACTATATTATTGTAAAGTTAATTTAATATCCTCAATCTTCCGTTACAAACATGGTAGCCCTGGTCATCCTTGTAATACAACACACGGGTAACATTATAGGTTGGCACTGGTTTCAGTATTCTGCCCGAGACGTTTTCACGTCAATTAACTATAGAAATAACTTACGTTCAGTGACGGATTAAGACTACTTGATGCCCTAAGCAATCCACACCTGTGGGCCCCCCCTATCCGTATGTCAACGTGGTTTTTTGTGCTTTTTGTGCTTCTTCTGGTGCCCCCCCAGACGTGATGCCCTAGGCAATTGCTTAATTTGATTAAGGGTTAATCCGTGACTGCTTACGTTTATGGTTTCAGCGTGGTTTTACAAAATGTTACACAAACATATAAACGTACTAATCATGCCAGGGGACTCACTCTTTTTTTCCTGGTCATGGATTTCTTCTGTGTGCCAGGGGTGCAGAAGTGTGCGTAGTCCTGCACTAATTTTGTTAATAAATTATTTTAGCTCGTTTATCTTCTTGAATAAAAACAATATCTCTTGCTCATAATTACTTCCACCCAAGAGCAATATATGTACGAGGTATATGAACACATTAGGTACAGGCTACCATACTACCAGTAAACATTAGCTTTACTTTATTTTAGCAACTAAAAACGAGAAAGTAAAATCTAATGTTATGATTGTCACATTTGTCACCTTTAAAACCTAACCACTACATTATAACCTTAAAATAACAATAGAATTAGGTTTGTTTTCTAATAACAGGGCGGTGAAGAGCGTCAAACAATAGCATTTCACACCATGACTCCCACGTCGAATGCCGTAACGGGATCCTGTCCCAGATCAGGGTACAGATACCGCGGAGCTGCTGACAAACGGATTCGCTTTGCTAGTTAAACCGAAGAACCTCTGGTACCTAGTATATTCCAGTTTGAAACGGTATAAATATATGTAGAGATGTCTCTACTGTTTATTATACTCTTTGTATTATAGCACCCCGCCCTATCTTCTCTTTGGAAAAAATAGTCCTTCAGTGTACTTAGAAAACCTACATATATTTTAAGCAGCTTGACTTAGAATTACTTATGATGCTGAAATATGATGCTGAAATATGTCAAATCGCATGAAAAAGAGACATCTGTAAAATCCGAAATCGTCGTTAGAACCGCATTGCAATGAAAGGAAATAAGGATTACTAAGTATACATTATAACATATAGAATTATATATGCGTATAGAATTGGATCGCACCTGTCTATTCCACTTTTTGTAAAAGGTAACGAGGAGACTCTACATCCGATGGTAAGTGGTCAGCGTCGCCCATGGACATTTCCGAAGGTTCGCCAGGAAATGGGTAGGTACCTAAGTCACATTAATTTTGTCTCTCCGAAAATTCGCAAATGACATATACATATAAGTAAAAAGTTTACTGTCATTGTGGTTAATACATAAATATAATTATATGAATAAATTATAAATAAAGCATCTCGCACAAGTTAAGTTTGTTTTTAACCGACTTAAAAAAAAAGGACGAGAATCTCAGTTTATTTCACCCGATAGGTAGTAGTACATATATCAATAGGTAGCGCATATTTAATTCGATATTTGAATATGTGTTTTTGATATGACTGTGTCATTCAAATGTAATTAAAAAAAAAATCTCTGTCCAAACAACGTTTTTACTTTCTTTATCCTAGTTATCTAGTATTTTATCATCAAAAAGTAGGAAGCTCAGTTTTTCAGTTATTTTTTTTTATGATTACTCAGTAGTTTTTATCGCTTATTTTTGAAGACGGTTATTTTTTATAGTTTTAAAGTATCCGGATCCGGTAGAGATGTCAAAAGACGATGATAAACACAGTCATGTTTTGGATTAACAATAAACAACTGCACACATCTCGAATACTTTTGTTGATAAATATTCGCATGTGTAATGAATACTACACTAACAATGTCTTAAAAATTGTACGACAAAATTCTATTTTAAAATATGGGTATAATATTATTTTTAAAACTTTGTATGACACCGATTACAAGTGTGGGTGAGGAGCAGGGTTGTCGACCTCCAGATCACGGATTAAGTCGGAGTATTACTCATTTTCTAAATTTATTAACAACAACTACAACAACATACTTAATGTCCAGTATAAATCATGCAAATTATTGAGTTTAAAATATGCCTGCGATTTTTATATCTTAATCTTAATATATATAAATTACGTGTCACGTTGTTTGTCCGCGATGGACTCCTAAACTACTGAACTGATTTTAATCAAATTTGCACACCGTGTGCAGTTTGATCCAACTTGAAAGATAGGATAGTTTACATTTCAAAATAAAAAAACTTTTGACAGAACGAAGTCTGTCCGGGCAGCTAGTATGTAGGTATAAATTACGTGTCACGTTGTTTGTCCGCGATGGACTCCTAAACTACTGAACCGATTTTAATCTAATTTGCACACCATGTGCAGTTTGATCCAACTTGAAAGATAGGAAGCTTACATCTTAAAATAAAAATAAAATAAAATGTGTGTAATCACACGTGGTAGAAGTGAAACCTTCAAAATTTTTGTTTTCAAGATAATGAGACGAATGTAAAATTTCGGGAAGATGATAAATGTAGGTTTCACTAATCTACTCCACTCCGCTCCGCTCCGCCCCGCTCCGCCCCACTCCGCCCCACTCCGCCCCGCCCCGCTCCGCTCAACTCTAGTCTCCACTCAACTCCAGTCTCCACTCATTTCTAGTCTCCACTGGACAGTTTCGTTTCATAAAATTTCAAGTCAGTCTCCACTCATTTCTAGTCTCCACTGGACAGTTTCGTTTCATAAAATTTCAAGTCACCCCCGTACTAAAGAAGTTTTCACTTCAAAAACTTTTGACAGAACGAAGTCTGTCCGGGTAGCTAGTTATACTTGATATTTGTTTTGTTACCTACTATTTCGTTTATTTTTAGACCGAGAAGCATCACCTACGTGCGGAGAACATGAAGACCTTTTATAACTCATTATGATGAAGTATTATGACTAGGTAAGAAGTATCTAAGTCAAAATTTTGAAAACACTTGCTCATTAAAGTTTCTACCCTCTAAAATATCACTCTGATCGGGGCGTACCACGCATTACCTGCAACTATTTTTGTGGATTAATAAGTCCCCTTTGCATTGACAATTGATAGCCCTAAAATAGAGGTGGCCCATTTGTGTATGTGTTTGTAGGAGCGATTTTGGCTTCGTCGCTGTTGACGTCACGGAAGCGAAGGGCTATTCGTGTATTCGCCTATTAATAAAATCGAACTATAAGCAAGTACCTACCCGTGTAATAGGATTAAAAACAATCATAACTGACTCATTAGTGCATTTTTTCATTGATACTAATTTGTACAGGATTAGCCACAAAAGGTGAATTAACTGCCATATCTACGAGTATACAGTGACAATATGGTTAATTAACCTAAGATCAATTACCAACGGCTCTGAGCAGCGCTATGAGCGATGTAGGTCATTAAATTAGGGCTAATAAAATATAAGTGTTGACTGCATGCATACTGGAAATACAATAGCATTTAATATTTACGATATAAAAACTGTTTATTGTGTACACATTAAGAAGTAGTAAAGAAATATATTAAGTTCAATAAACAGTGACACAAAAGGTTATTGAGTAGTAACTGAGACTAATTTGAAGAAATTTATTGTGATAAATGACTGGGCAGAGTAATAGATAATAATGTGTATTGTGATATTTATGACGATAACGTTCCCGGTTTTTATTTAAAGTAATATTTTAGCGTATACTCAAAACTAACAAGAGTTTATTTTAAAGCAAAGTATAAGATGCACTTTCACTTTAATAAACTGCAACAGAATCAGTAAAAGCAACAAAAGTATATACAGTCATGCGTGATATTCATAACAACGATTACATTGCTAGTTTTTCATACAACTTGCCTCATAAGACCTCATGTAGCCAGTAATATGTGTGTCTGCAAGCGAAAGTCGAGCAATTTAGTAAATATCGAAAGTTACATAATCAAGGCACGGATCTCCCGCCAAACGAGCGGTTGCTGCAAAGTGGTTACTCAGTCATCCAATCAGAGCCGTTCGCGGCCTACGTTCGCGAGCGCGCCTTTATCAAAATTGTGATAATGTGTCACAAAGCGTGGTGTTTAATAAACAATTACAAAATTACTTAAAACCCACCGTTATCGGCCGCCGAGCCCACTACACAGACATCGTTCGTCGCGTGAAGACATCATACGTTTCGCAAAAACAAATAAAATCACATACATATTAATAAAAAGCAAAAACTGCAGCGGCCGGTTTAGTTCCCTCGCCCTGTTTCGAGTTCGAGGCGAAAAATAAAAGCAAATTCAATGCTTGAATATGCTAAAGGCTATGAAATTTAGTCACGATTAAGGAACTTTATAAAATCGTTCGCAGCGCGATTTTGCTCATTCGTGTTATTATTTACGAAAAGCAACTAAAACTCGTATGTTTTGTTCAAAAGTGATACTTGTGCGGTGTGAACGAAAAGTGACAGTAATTTTATTCACAAAGCAACATAACATATTCCGACAGTTATTACCGACCCATTTGAAGTAAGTATCCTACGTCAGTTAAGTAATTACTCAGTTCAGTTGAATAAGTTTAACCTTCAAAGATTATTGTTACCTAATTTACATTTGGTTCGGCAATATTTTAACCTTGACTTTTGAATTTTGTTTCCTTTTTTGCATGACTTATAATATAATATCTTGAAATATTTGTAATGTGAGTCCTAGGTGCATTACTGAGACAATTCGTTTTGAAACGCTGTAACATTGTAATATTTGTAAAAAAATCAGTTCAATAATTTTGTTGATTTTTTTTTATTTAATGGAAAGAGTAAAGGTATGTAGGTAGAGAGTAGGTAGAGAGAGGTACTTATGTATCTAAAAGCTTTACAATAAATATTTATGTTTATAGTAAAGCGACAAGTTGAATTCTAATTTTATTTGCTTTGAATTTTATTTGCTAAGACATAAAAAACAAAAAATAGAATCGTCCAGCTCTATTTATTTTTTATTCATTTATTGTACAACTTCATTTCTTGTAATAACAAGTTGGCATTTATTACCCTAGAATCTATTCTGTTAGAAACCTATAAAGGCGTGGAGTTTACAGAATCAAAGGTGGAATTTGTTTTAAATATTTTAAGAAGTCAGAATTAATATCAAAAACTAACCAAAAAACCTTATGTGATCGTGTACTTAAAAAATGATCCTGGGGGCACGTTCATTTTTAAAGTAAATGGATGATCTGTACCTACATATATCCGATAAATTTAAACAAGGAAAAATCTTATTTTTCATTAATACACAGTTTTAAAAGCATAAAATTAAATAAAGTGGCTGGCTACATTTAACACGCTCCAATAATTTTTGTATCTACATTTATAAAAACAACACTCTTTCTCTTTCTGATGTGATATTGCCGCTCGCAATAAAAAAAAAACAATAAATTCCTATGACATTTTTTTTTATTCCTTATTTTCATAGTCAATTTAGAAGTCCAACTTCTAAATTGGAAGGTTTAATTTCTAGTTCCACATTTTTTAAACGTAGACACAATAATATATTTTTCATGGAACTGAAATTATCCAATAAATTGTAACTTATGATAAAACTCTACGATGTTTAATGTTTTGGAAAATGGGTTTATTTCGTGGAACAAGAGAAAAGTTAGTACCACAGTTTGGAAAGAGATAGATAAATTATTATTTTTACGTACTTACGTGATTACTGTGCCTATTTTAATAAACTAGAAAAGCAGACCGCTAAATGTGTAAATAACATCTGATAAAAGTACCTATCCTATGTATAAGTACCGAGTAATCATATCAGTTGGCAGTATCATTTACAACTTTTAAGAAGGATTTAGTAACTTTTCAATATGTAGAATAAATATCCAAACAATAAATGTTTCCATCGATGTAGAGTCAAAACCGTTAGGAATAGTTATGTATGTATGTACAAAATAACATGTATTATAATAGATTTGTATTAAAATTGTATTTTTTTTTTATAATTTACATAGGTACGTATTTCCATAGTTGCTAACGATGGTAGGCTTAGTAATGTTTCGGAAATCATAATCACTCTTAAAAATAATTTGCGCATCGGCAACCATAATCTTGTTACTCGATTTCATGGAGCATTTTAGTAAATGTTTTTTCATGAATAATCCATACACAGCAGTGTTCAGATTATCTCTATTAAACGTATAGATATAATTAACGTATAAAGATATTCTATACAATGTACTTAGTAGACAGAAATAATTCAAATAATATTAATAGGTTGTTACAGTACAATTTTTGTGCCCGGAAAATGATTCCATCAGGAAAATGATAAGACGAGTACCTACGGGAATGGAGGTCAAACTTAGCTCTAGCTAACTGGCGTCAACATGGATTCCACGTGAATAACCCTAAAAAACTAAGTTGTAGAGTCGTTCCGAAGCAAAATTAAATTTAGTTCCGATTCAGTATCCATACGAGAATATAATATATATAAATGCATCTCTAACCGACAACAATATGTGACACTTAAAAGTAAGAGTTTCATACGACTCTATCCTAATAATATAGGTAGAGACATTGAATTCAGCATAACTTTTCGAATATTATTACTGTTGTTGTTTAACATTAATTAATATGAGTTATACGAACATCATTATGTTTCGTTGCAGCCAGTTCTTTCTTTCTTCTCTCTTCTTTCCTAGCAACACGTCGGTGCTACCGTTGGTATCTGATGTCCATAGGCAACAACTTACCACAGCTTATTTGTCCGGCTATTGACGTAAAAAATGTCAATTATAAAGTTTGGAGAGTTATAAGGAAATATATGGGCCAGTGAGCAGTAGGCGTAAAACGTACTGCATGCCCGAATGCGCGTTGTTTATTTTGACGTCTATAAAAATACACTTTCTCCTAATGTACCGCTGTTACCGCTCACAAGTCACAACTCGAATTTGCATGGCATTACCATCGCGAATTGTCGCAGACGGAAGGATCGAACGTGTGACAGCTGAGTGTCCATCGTAACACACATCCGTAGTTTTTGTTGTGTCGTGTGACACAAAAAATTATGTTGATTAATTGCGCAAACAAGTAGTTTTTGTTTTATTTGATTCTTAATACTAGCTTTTGTATTTGTAACGATTGAGAATAGCTTTTGTGAAAGTTTGTTTATTATTTACAACATTTTATATTGTTCGCTTTCATAAGTCTTTCTTTCTTTTTCTTCTCTCTTTCTTGGCTGGCAACACATCGGTGATGCCTTTGGTGATGCTGTTGTCCATGGGCGACGATAGCCACTTACCATCAGGAGGATCGTCAGCTCGTTTGCCGGCTATGTCCATTAAAAAAAAAACTGCATAAAACTTAATCAATATTTATATTATCCATATTATTGGTATAATTTAAATTGTAGTTACTATACATATTACATGCATTTAGAATCTAGACGATATTTCCTCATTAAATGCAGGATTTGAATTCGATCATTACCGTACATGGACAATTGGACATCAGAAAAATTAAATTATAAATTGGTTTTAAATATAAATGGCAACGAAAAACAAAATATCTATAATCTGGTTTAAAAATATAAATGACCAGTTTTGCTGTAGACAAGAAGATTGTTTAACAGTGAGCTGATTCTAAACTCCTACCAAGCTTATAAAAGACGAAAGGAACAGCACGAGAGCGACCAAAGCTTAAAGATAGATAAATAGAAACATAATTCTTAATTGTTTGCACCTCGCAGATTATACAATCATAGAAGGAGAACAGATAAAAAAGAAGTATAAAACAACTGGCGGCCTTATATGCTTCGTAGCGATTTCTCCATGCAGGCAACCTATCAGAAGAACCTATTTATAATATATTTTCAAACAGATGTGACATACAAACACGTGTTCTTTACTACTGTACTACTGACCGACCCGGGGGTCAACATAGTTAACTTGTGTGATCAGTACCATGTAGAACCATTATCGAATGTTATAACAGCTTATCGCGTGCGGAAGTACATAGCAAGCGCGGCCGCAAGGTTCCGATATTGAATCCAGTTAACAATATACAGTAATGTAAAATAAATATAGAGTAACAATGATAACTAAATTAAACATCAAATTAGATGTCCTTTAATTCTGGGTTGATCAAACCTTGTAGTGGAAGTTGAGGCCAAATGCACGCCAATCGAAAGACGCTTCGTAATTCAGGGTACATATTACAATTACAAGACAGATTTATTACGTAAATTGGTGTGGCATCCCATAGACCATATGTATTGACATTTTATCTTCAAACAGTTATTAACTTATTGGTGTAAAAAAAACTACCAAAAATACGACGTAGACTGCAAGTTTCTTAAAAAAATAACGTAATTTGTCTTCAGAAATAATTGAAGTCTTCAAAGCCGTACTTAGCCTGAGGTGCATTACTTTATTACCTCGCAATAAATTTATCGTCTACACACAAAGTGCAATTAGTTTATTTATAAAAGCACTAGCTTATACCCGCGACTTCGTCTGCGTGGACTTGACAATTAAATGAAAGTAATTTAAAAAAATCCCGGGAAATGCGAGTTTTTTTGGCACCGAGGGTTTTGTACAAATTTAGAGAACCGAACATAAGAGCAATATTAAAAATTAATTCAGTAACAAACTTAACTTTGCCGCTGTAAAACTGTCGTTCCTATGCATGGACATAGCGATCAATTAACCAAATACAAATAAGTTTAAGTTTTTTTGAAATGATACCTCCACGCATTCCTGAGAAAATAGGGTCGATAGATAGACAGACTGACGGACAACGAAGTGATCCTATAAGGGCTATGTTTTTTCTTTTGAGGAAAACTTTAAAACAATAAATAACCTGTAAACCCAACTTCCAAACTAAATTATACCCTTGACCTGATGAAGAAGCAGATCCATCTCCGACCTCGAAACGACATGCACCCTGTTATTTGATGCGGGATATGAAATATTTGTGAGCCAAATTTCATCTAAATCCATTTAGCCGCTTTAGCGGGAGTAAAAAATACGCCTAAGAAATATTAGTGGGATTTTATTTATTTATTTATTTATTTATGCAAACTTTATTGACCACAATATAAAAATATTAACGGACAAATGGCGAGCTTAATGCTAATGCATTCTCTACCAGCTAACCATTAGGCCAAACAGAAAAAAAACACGATGAGCGGTAAAATGAAAAGAAAAGAGAAAGGAAACATAACTAAACGAATACAATAATATATACAGATATATACATATACAATATATATTTACATATATATAATATTAAATACTTATAGATATACATATTATACATATAAATGATTTATATACGTAAACCATCAGATCTTGAATTGGTCAATGTTGTACTGGTTTTGCTATGTCAACGTGACCATCAACAAATATTATTAAAACTGTTATTCCCATCCATTCTGGAGTTACATAGTCTGTCTCTAAGATACACAACCAGACCCAACCCAGACCCTAATACAATATACTGTTATTTCGTAGCAGCTACCACACAACATTTACCATAATAAAGTATTTTTTATACCACCAAAAAGTTGAGATTTCATGGACAAAAATCCCACCGACTTTTTTAAAAAAGCAGATAATTTGACTTGAGAATTACTATTACCTACAACTTTACCATTTAACTTTTTTCCATAGGACTTACAGTTTTGCCGGAAATCGAGATAAACCGTTTTTTACCATTAAAAACTCACCCCCCCCCCCCACTTCCCGACCTCAGATCGCCCGTAAATTATTTTTCCTTTAATTTTTATTATATTCTCTTCCTTTTTCAATGGGTTTCATCCTACTATTATTTTTTCACTTACTATTTTCAAAGGCTTCACCAGTCAATTAAGATATATCTACAGAGATAAATAAAGACAACTGAAAAAAAAGGTTTTACTTCGACTACACCTCCTCGAAATTAAACCAGGGCATTGTAGGAGTTGTAGATTATAAATGACAGCTTAATTCAGACTACGGGAATTTATTCATAGACGTCGACAATTTTTTCCACGTACCTAAGTATAAACAGCAAAACCTAAAGTAATCGAATTCTTCTTCCATTTTAATTACGTAGTGTTTTATTGGCACTACTTCTTCCTTCTTTTCAACTTATTATGTGTTTTCATCTGACCAAGTAATGTCTGTAAGACGGTCCCCATGCTGCTCACCAGATCACGCAAACTGCCGCTGCCGCCGCGCCGCTCTGTCTCCATGATTGGATCGGGTGGTTTAGCAGGTAGCTGAGGTGTACCATGTCAGGTTTATCGGTCAATGTTTGATCGCGCCGACCAAGGGCTACATGAGTCGCTCAGGGACGTCTTGCCCCTCCGTATTTGACTACCTGAGAGCTAAACGCTTCTGTGCGAAGAGTCAAAAGAGCCTCCCCGACTATTTGGAGAGTTTCGCAACCGCGGTAACAGCTAGATTTACGGTAATGAAAGGATCCCTTACCCGACAGCAGGGTCCGCCTCTCAACCGGGAGACTCTAGTTCTCCTGAGTTTATTCCTGAACAACTTTGGGATTTTTAAGTGTCCAAGAACCTGGCCCAAATACCAGACGTATATTTTATATACCTATAAAACGTTTTAAAATAAACTCATTGTTTAAACTGATTCGCCATTTGTGATTAAATAGCGTGCCTGCATTACCATAACATTAGTTTATTTTTACTACTATTTAAATAATAAATAACTCACCACTAAATCATAAATAACTCACTCTAAACTTGATATGGAATTTAATCATCTTCATAATTTATTATTTTTTCATTCTTGTTTTCTTTCTTGGATAACAACCAATGGGTGATATGCCTTTAGTTTGATCTGATCACGGACGATGCTTTTAGTCATACATGGAGGATGATGACAATTTAGCATCAGGTGGCTCGTCTGCTTTTACGTGGCTATTCGCAAAGTCAAAAGTATTTTAGTTATGTATTTGTATTGCACTTACATCCGGTCATAATTAGCCTATGCGGGGCCCCGCCGGCTTGGTACGCATTGACCAGTAGGTGACAGCAGTAGACGATTATTCGCAAATATTTCAATTTCTTACTCATTGTGATTTGTATTTTTATTAATATGTACTTTCTTTTCCTACATCACAATAAGAAAATCTAAAATGTTATACTTTGTCAAAATTTAAGATTTTTATTTATCTGCAGGTAAAACAATATTTGATAGTAAAATTTTCCTAAATTATGTCATAATAATATTATTATCACTAACTCTGACCCACACCATCATACAACGAATTGAACATAGGAATCTAACATAGTTGTGTGTAATTGATTGAGTAGGCTAACTAATTTCTTAAAATCCCAATGTTTTAAATATTGTAAATATGTATAGTTATACATTAATTTCAATAAAAGATTTGTTGACTCGTTCTCATACCTACGTACATTTTTTTAATTATGGCTTCTAGTTACCTAAACTGACATCTATTGTTGATTAGCAGAACTAATTCACAGCAAAATTATAAATTAAAAAAATTGGTACACATTGATTTTTTTGAAGAAATAACGTATATTTCCGATACTAAACAATCTTTTATATCCCTATAACGGGCACTTTCAGTATTTCCTGCAGTTATGTGGCCTATCAAAAAGTCCTATTCATTGATATCTCGGCTTCTAAGCAACGTATCACGATAAAACATACACCAGATTTTAAGTTAGACCACCAGTAATACAACTGTGAAAACCGCACTCCATTTCATTCAGTGGTTTTGGCGTGATGCTGTGTCAAACATACAGACAGACAAGATTTTTAAAAATGACAGATTCGTAATCTATTGGTCCTATATAGTCCCCTGATACCAAATTTTCTTAAATATCTTCAATGTACAGACATTATCGAGTTACAGTTTTATAATATATATAGATTAAAAAGCACTTTAGATTCGTGGTAGTGTGATACTATCGCGGGACTGTTGCAGTTGCAGCTAACACGCTGCCTCGCTGCACGCAAACACATTACATACATAATATTATGACCTCCAATGACCAGTGGACCTCCATGGGCTGATGGATGGATGGATGGATGGATGGATGGAATTTGTTAGTCATGACTAGTTAACCTCTCTTCGCTTTGATCCAAAACAGCCACATGAATTTGTCTTTTTTTTCTTTTCCTTGCAAAAATAGTGAAGAATTGGGAAATACGTAAGCAAGGAATAATAAGCACATTTGAGAAAAATCAGTTGGTCTTTTAAAAAAATTCATACAAACTTTCATCCTGTATCCCAAGCTTTATATTTCCCGGGAAAAAAGTTTCCTTAAATATGGCCCTGAACTAGGAGTAGTTATTATTAGATATACCAATTTTTCTCCAAATCCGTTCAAGGGTTTTCATGTGATGTCCAGAAAACAGTACAGAAAAACAGACTCATTCCAAATTGCTGTAATACCTACTTTTGCTACGATAGCTTTGAGGCTTTGTGGGTAATTAGTTTTTCAAATTATATTGAAGTATAATTATAATAAAATTTTGAATAATATTATATTGAGCAATTCACCATTTGGTTCCTGAATTACAAATATTTTATTGACTTCGTTTATAAGCCAACAGCAATTTACCCAATTTCATAATTTTAGAATTCTTTTTATTAAAATTTAGGGAAAAAGCTAACTCGAAACTTTATTTACGACCACTTAAGCCTTAACAGAATTTCTATAAAACCTTTATCTTATATTCCTTGGAAAAACCGAAACTATTTGAAGATACTGTGCCATGCTATACTAACTACTTTAACGTTCCGATATGCCAAGTATCATTCAAGAGTATTCTTTGAATTCCATTTGATGCCATAACAGAGAGACCGCAGACATGTATCTAGAGACAGTCGATACTCGATTGATTTTTTTATTAAATACTAGCTTTTGCCCGCAGCTTCGCCCGCGGTCGATTTAAAAAAAAAATCCTACTTACTTTTACTTAGTTAGATTTAGTTGACTTAGGTAATTTACATGTATCATTTGATAGCGTGATTCAAAACTTGCAAATGAATTTTATCATACTAACGTCATCTATTAACAACATCCGGAACTAAATATCTAGCAACTAACAAAATATCGATCTTCCCATGACTGAATGAATGAATGATGTCTAACCGCAGTAAAAAGTAGCCTACGTTACTCTCCACCCTCCTCACTATCTCCACACACAAAAACCATACCATATAACAGCTTAGTTGTGACGTGAAAGACGGACAAACAAACAAACAAACAAACACACTTTCACATTTATAATATTACTAGTACTAGTAGGTACTAGTACTAGTATACTAGTATTACTAGTACTAGTAATACTCGTAAGTATTTACAACTAGTACTAATACTACTACTATATATACTACTAATACTACTACTATATACTACTATTACTAGTATTACTAGTACTAGTATGAATCTTTGGGGACATTAAACATTTTAAATGGAACGAGTACTCACGATTCATATTTTATAACAGAGATTGCGACCCAGTTACATGGATCGTCACGGTGCGATCAAATTTTGAACTTATTCGAGATTCGAGATTTGTGTGTACCCGTTGCATTTAAAATGATACTCGATTCATTTGGTTTCAAAGATAATCTTGATAAAAACGTCTCTATTATAATCTGAATTTTACGAAGAAAAAAATAAACGACTTCAAAATAACTCAAAAACTACCGGTCAGATCTAGCTCAAAAAGTGGGACTACATGACAAGCATCAAAATCGGTTCACCCAGTCGAAAGTTCTGAGGTAACAAACATAAAACTATAGTCGAATTGAATACCTCCTCCTTTTTTTGAAGTCAGCTAAAAAGATTTTATAAATACATATTTATAAATTTTCCTAGATATTTATTTAATTTCACTTTATGATTTCGTGCGTAAATAAAATCAGAAGTTACTTTCCTTTATATGATGATTAAAAAGTCTAGAATATAGAATACTGTTTTCTACTTTCTAAACTGTTTGTGGGTCAAATGAAGTAAAAGTCCCATTAGCGTTTAAAGATTGACCCCCATTGTTTAGGACATGCTTTCTTCGAGACAATTTTATTGTAATATGTGTTTTCGCTAAATTAATGTAAATTTATTTAATGCTTTCATTAAATTATTTATTAGGCTTGAGCAAATTTCTGAGCAGACAAGAAATAGAAATAAGCATAAGCTTGACATATTTCACTATGACATAGTACTACTCAAATACTTCTTCCACTTTCTCATTTCTATCTTTCTGGAAATGTTCTTGAAAAATTTCCTGTAAAATGTACAATTAAAAACTGAAAATACAAAGCTAGTTTTCTGTGATTAATGTAAATTTTAATGTGAGTATCATTATTTATCATTATTAATACATTTTCTAGTCGTAAATTGAAGCGCTCTAACCGGCAGCAGCTTTGGTTTGATTAAAATATTAAATTATTAGGATTAAAATTATAAGATCTAAGAGACTGAACGAGTGAAGGAAATTCTTTCTTATGGACTTTAGTGCTACAAGCAGACGCTTATCCGTGTCGGAGGTCTACGATAGTATACATATTTCTTCAAACCTACTTGGGTTTGAAGTAACCCCTACACCACTTCGCACCGGTGCCGCGGTGCAACGTAATGTAGAGTTTACTGCAGACCCCATTGCTGCAGGCTTCCTTACGATGAGAGAACCGTTACCTCATTGGTGCATTGGGTTCGATTCCCAGGGAGGAGGAGATTTTAATAATGAGTTTGTGTTAGGTGTGTGTGTGATCTAGTCTGTGTTTTGTCCATGGTACTCACGACACAGGGAATCCATGTGCTATCAGTGTGGAACTTGCCTACTTGAAGGTTCTCTATGATGTTGTTAAAGGCGTGTAGACTCTACCTAACGGCCAGTATGGCATGACCTTAATATAATCGGATATAGTCAATTTTACAGCGATTTGTTTTATCGGGCTCTTTTCCTTTTATCTTAATCTGTATCTTATCTTTTTATTTTATCCTATCTTGTCAGCTATTTTTAATTTGATAGCCGGGCGGTAAAACTACTGAATGTAGCTACATGAAATCAATGAATTCTGCTGTTAATGTCAATAAATTTTTTAATCGACGTAATTTTGTACCATTGTTATTCAACCGAAAATATGGAAAATTAAAATTGGATTCGTTCGCCGTAATGGCTACTCAGAATGTTTACAAAAACTGTTTACTGTTTCGTACTTGTACTGAGCTAACTACTCGTCATACACCTACATTCAATACAGAACGAGTTTTATTGATAGGAAACCTTATGACAGCTGTACTTAATTAAGGTTCCGATAAAAGTATTCTTGCATTATTAAATTAAGGTACACGCTACACGTAGAGTACTTAATTTTTGTTATCTATGCGGGCACTTTCTAAGGGTCTATTCACATCTGCGACAGGTAAGCGACAACGACACGACAAAATGATGCATGTGGGAAAGTGTTGCTGCGATTTTTTGACGCTACGTTGTTGCGACGCAATACTCAAATAAACACGATCACAAATTGATAATAATGGCAATGATGCTGCCTTCTCGCCGCGATGTCGTTCATAGTTGCGTCTGCCGCAGCCTCATTTTGTCGATGCGATGCTTTCGCGATGTCGTGTCGCTATCGCAATCATATCGCATGAAGCCAGCGCGTAATGTTGCGGACTGTGAATAAATGGTAGGAATACCTTTTTTTGAATGGAGAGTTGCTGTTGACCCTAGCTGCCTTTACTTCCTTACGCGGATGGAAGTAATACCTTAAATCTCTTATGAGGAAACCCGACCTCAGCTATGTGATTTAGGTTGACCATCCATCCATCCATGAGCCTTTAGAAGTCCACTGTCGGAAAAAGGCTTCCCCTAACTTACGCCACTTTGACCAGTCCACCTGGTCAGGGGGCGTCCTGTGCTCCATTTACAGAGCCGTGGCCTGCATTCGAGCACGTTTCTGCCCCTATGGATACCTAGTATTTCAGTAATAAATAATTTTATAAACATTTATTTATTTTTATTTTTAGGTGAGAATGGTAGCGCGCTGGGCAGTGCTGGCAGTGGTTTTAGTGCACTTAGTACTAGGTAACGAGGAGAAAATTGAAGATTCTTCACCTCATGTATATGAGTAAGTAAATAACAATGTTTGCTTAAACTTTAGTCCTGATCAGACTTTCGCACAATTGATCAAAATTGGTTGCAGTTTCCTTTGAGAACGTGACCCTTACCCTGTTTTATATCGTGTCGTATACATACATACTCGTATATATGCATACACAACAGAAAAAAATTGAAGTAAATGTTACCTACCTACTTTTTTCTACGAAAGAATTTTTTAGTCACGATACATTTTAATCACAACTCGTGTCTTGTCTCAAGTCTGATCTGATAAAGGCCTCTCCATGTACGTTTGTAGCTGTAAAAGTCGAAAATTGTTGATAGATTATCTTGAAATTTTTACATATGATATATCTATTATCTACTTATATTTTATCCCAAAGTTTCTGTGAGAATGGCAAATAATCATTTTAAAAATTGACGTACATACAATTTTGCATACTTTCGTATCCTAGCGAAGCGTGACTGTATTTAGTTATTAGGTAAACTTTAGTTATTAGGAACCAACTTTTTTACGTGTGAAAAGTTAGTACTTGACTGTAATCCCACCTGGTAGTAAGTGGTGATGAAGTCCATGATGCTATTATACATTAACTAAGTAAAAGATATTCCTTCCATCTTTTTTTCTATTCTATTATTCTACTCTACTATTTTAATCCTTCGAATTTATGTTTTATTCCTTCATATTCTATTCCTTTATCCTTCTAATCAAGACTATTTCACAGACTATCGTCATCATCGATTATTTCACAGACCATCATGGGTGTTCAAATGTGTCCCCGACGAAGGTTGCGAGCGATCAAGTCACCCGCAACCGGGTACCAACTCATCAGGCCTAGTCTTCGAGAGCCTGGAGGTCTGTCGGACTGTCTGTGGCCGCTTCGGAGGCCTCTGGCCTAGGCCTGTCACCGCCGCTTTAAGCACACAGACTGTACAGATACATCCTAATTATTTAAGGTGAGTGATATTTTATTTTGAACCACGGAAATAATACGGAACGGATAGGAAAATAATTTTCTCTATTTTATTTCGTGAACTTTTTATTCGTTTCTAACAATTATTTAGGAGCTATTGTATACAATTTAGTTGTTTATTTTTAATTATAACTTAGATACGACGAGTTAAAGAAGTAAACAAATAGTCACGTTAGTAATTAAGTTTTTAGGTTTTGGTTAATCGCTTCCTTCTTCGCTGCCAGCGTATCAGCGCATAGGGAGCGATTTGGTGTTGACGTTATACTTATAGGTACTATTATTATAAGTACTGTTATGTCTTCTGTGCATATACCTAAATGTGATACTCCGTGTTCGGTGTTAGTCATTGGTGTCACAACCATCGAGTATACATATAATGTGCTCGCTACAAACTCATGACTGATTTTTTGATAATAACATATAAATGTAGGGTTTTTATTATTTATTTAAATTATTTGCGTTCACTACTGCATAATGTATTATACTACACAGCTGTGTGGGCACAGTATATGGGTTTATATCGGTCTTTTTCGTACAGAAAATTGAAAGGTTTCGATTCGGAGATAATATTGTTTGATATCTTGATTGTTTTCTTGACAAGAAATTCACACGCAATCAATAAGATGTAGCGCTGCTCTTAGCATGACCACAGAAGAAATAATAGTAGGTACTTATAACCTGACGTAAGACTGCAATAACAATGCCATTTGTAATACATAGTTATTGATTATAATAACACATAGTTCTATAAAACCTATAAGAAAAGGTATGTACCTACTATGCAGTTACTAGTTCTGTACTTAGCAAAACGCAGATGCAACAAGTGTGCCTTGACAAGATAGGTGTAACTAATTACGGCAGAGTAGATGACACGTCAGATATGCACGTTTTAGTTCTCCAATATAATAGTTAGAGCTTATTATGGTGTGGGTGAAACTCTAGACCATTATAACGGTCTAATAAAATCGTCATGGACTGTTGTATTGTTGTATGATTTTAATGTAAATAGCTGACAGACAGGGCGAGTATCATATCTGTGATAACTCTAATATCATAGGGCACAGGTGTATGGTATCCTATAGAAGCGACTTTTCCCATCAAATCGCTGATGTTATGCAAACGTTGTCAGTAAGGAAGCGCCGTTAAATATGTAGGTAGTTAGGTACCTACTAAAGACGTTTTAATTGCTTTCAATTAATTCCTTGCATTTCGCACAACACGCACAATTATCTCACAAGGTATGACTGATTATAAGCAAGTGTCTGCACGGTTGGCTGGTTTTCTATTTATACAAGTAATGTCACTTGAACTGGGTAATTACCTACTATTATTATTATAACATGAGTGTTAACATGGGAACCCGTTTTAGAGCATGCACCGGCCACCGCAGTAAATTGAATGATATTTTCATTTTACTTTATATTGACATTTCAATAGATTGACGACCCTGTAGCCTAGTTGGTAGCGACCCTGCCTGTGAAGCGAAGCGTCCCAGGTTTGATTCCCGGCTGGGGCAGATATTAAAATCATCGAAAAAAAGATCGTCGGTAATTTGTTTTAAGATACGCTCATAGGTAGAGTCTGATCTAGCCCTGGCTTAGAGCAATTTTTCACTTGATCGACAATAATTTTATTATAATTTAGCACACAGTTAGACTATGATATAGAATAAGACATAGGCTACCTACTTATTATCCCGGAAAACGTGGGCAAAGCCGCTTCTTTCAGCGCCCTCTTTTCACCGCGAAATCCGGGACAAAGAAGACTCATTACTTAACTCGGTACTTTATTTTCACTTTATCAATTAGTTAGCGATTTATTTTCTTTCTGTAGATGAATGAGGTTAATTTGTGTTGATATATCTCCTGTCTATATAGCACAGGTGTCTCCGTCGCGTCTGTCGAATCTATTCTAAGCCGTGCCCCTTGCGTCTTGGCGTACGACATTGTTGTTGACAATTTATGTGTAGACACAAGTGTCTAATAAATTAGGTGTTATGTATAGTTTTTACTGTTCCATTAATATTGTTTGTACGGATTATTTATTAAATCAACATTTATTAGATTCATCTCAAACAATAAAATTGCTACTCGTTTTTTTCAGGCTTTAAGTTTTGTGTTTAACTTTATTAAATCAAGAGCAATTTTTGGTATTGGCACATTTTTCTGAGAATAAACGTGGAATGACAATTAGTATAGTGTACCTATAGGAATTGCTTTATGGTATATGAAATACAAATAAAATAGGGGCGAGGGATTCAACAGTACAAGCTATAAAGCTCTTAAGAAGTAGTAAGATAACTGACGAAGTATAAAAATCATAAGTGATTAAGACAAAAGTAACTGTAGAATAGTAATGTTGATATAACATTTTATAATGTTATAAATAGCAATAAAAGGAACGCAGAAAATAGATATAGGTATATCGCAGTTATCTCTGAAAGGAATAAGTGTAGGAGTTAATAAACGCGCGACGCTGGGGTCAGCCACCCTGACTGGATCGTACCATAATACGACAATATTTGCTTAACATTATAGTAAATTGGTTTAACAGACATGGGGTCAACGGCCTCATGAGACTAGCGGTACTCCAACCTTCGATCCTTGTACGGTTACATCATAAACTGATCGTGATCGCTCGATTTGGATGGTATGATGATTATCATCATGATCATATTTTAGTCAGCAAGTTTATTTCGAGACATATTTGGACTGTCGTAGGTGATCGGTTTGATGAACTGTAAATCCAAATGTGTTGTATCCTACCTACTTCAAATGTCCAAATATGTTATTAACAAGAAGATGTCACGAATAGTTGATGGTGATACAGTTATTGTATGTTGGAAGTTGAGGTAGATTTGAATCAACCTCAGAAAGCAGATATTAATATTTCAGTAATTAAGTTTGTAGTTGGTGACACAGGTAATTCATTTGCAATAGGAAGCCAAGCAGGTAATCTCTATCACTATCACACTAAAAACAAAAATCCCAACTGTAAGTTGTAACTGCAACGACAAGTAGTTTTTAAGTTATTTTTTTGTTGAAATATGTTTATACAGGGTTGCTTGGGAAAAAATAAACAAGATTTGTCTGGTTGAAGAATGGGTCCCGACTGTTAATCCTTCTATGGTTACATTCTGAACAACTGGGCTTGTTTTTTCTTTTTAGTTTTTTTACGCAGGAAGATTTTTTGTTTTTTTCATTAAAATAGGATAATATTTTAATAAACGCTCATACGCTCACTTAAATACTTCGATAAAGGAACTCATCCATCCATCCATCAGCCTTTCGAAGTCCACTGCTGGACATAGGCCTCTCCTAACAAGCGCCCCTCTGACCAGTCCTGAGCCTTCTGAATCCAGCGGATAAAGTAGTAAAAGAACTAACCATATTTTTTTACGTGGTAACTATAGCACGAGCTTAGAGCCCCCATCCCATGGACATCTGTGACAAACCTCAAATCCTCGAATGAACTGTAATCGGTTAGTAGGTTCTATTAAATTTTCGTATAAATATTCCGGTAACATAACGATTTCTTGTAATTAATGATACGATTCACTTAATCACGTTTCATGATCATGTCTTCAATAATACAACTTTTATCAATAGAAAAATAAACACGTGATAAAATTGATAAAATATTTATATTATTCATATTACTAAATAACTATCTGCACTGATACTGATTGATATCACTTATTAAAATTGTTAAAATGGCGACACAGGGGTAGAATTATTATTTTAGAACAGTCGATAAAGGTGCTGACTGATTGTCTGGGTTTGGGCGGTAGATTTTTAGTAGAAAGCGCTACCCATAGACGTGCGTAACGACTATAAAGAAAATAGAACCTTCGTTTTATACTTAACACCCAGGCTCTGCCGATGTTTTATATCCTCCTATTTTAATATTTAAACTGTACCTAAAAAATCATACCTCGTAAATAAAGTAAATTGTTTTATAATTTCATAATCGATGTACTTAACCTTATTAGCGTAGATACATATATACCAAATTTATCTACATTATCTGCTTCTTTTATGTTCAAAGAAGACAGTAACGTTCCTATGTATTGTGCCTTGATAATAGGTGTGTGGGTAGAAATGGATTGGCTGAATAGCAGTAAATGTCGTTTGACTTCGTCCGCATTGTGACTGAAGACAAATATATGAGTGGAGGCAGCTTTGATCCGTATCTTAGCGTAACTCGGATATTTGTGTGCGTAACTCAAAGAGCCATAATTTATACTGTCGAAAGCACGTGAGTATGGCTAGATATAGCAGCATGCAAGTTTGAAACAATGCTAAAAATCTAATACTTACATGTTTAGTACGGTATTGAAAATGATAACTCTTTATTTGTGTAGAAAATTCAAAACTTGCTAGAGCCATTATGTCCACCTTCCACCGCGGAAATGTTATAAGTGGGAAATAGCTGGGCGAAACTGAAAATTACTGTTCGCCTTCCATTGCAAGATTTGCAAGCGAGCTTCGCGGAGTGAGGTTTTTTATGAGTTTTTTTTCAGTTTTGTGTAAGACTTAAATTTCGGGACATGCAAGCATATACAATTCACTGAAAGTTCACAACATCTTTCCAGATTCGATTTGATCGATGTGCCAGTGGAAGCCAGGGAGCTGGTGGTGGAGATGACGAAGGTAGCCAGCGGGCACCTGGTGGACGAGTGCGATGGCAACGTCACCGAGCTGGTCACCACGCCCGTCGTGGTCTACATCACCGTCAAGTCTCCCAACCTGGAGCTCAGCTGGAACACTGATGAGCAGTACATGCTAGATGTACAAACCAAAGGTTTGTGGAACACGGAAGCTTAAAAGACAAGACAAAACATTCATTTGGCGTAAAAACTACTAATACCAATGAGAATTTTAACTTGTTATAGATATTTAAATAAATAAGTTTAAACAATAACAAGATAAAATTATCTACGTCGGAAAAACTCCAACATACCTAATATGGGTTTTTTGCGTCAACTCTTGTAAGGGGGCGTCCATAAATTACGTGAGGTGTTTTTTTAAATTTTCTGCCCCTCCCTCCCCCCCTGGTGAGATGTCGTGATATTTTATACAACCCCCTCCCCCATCCCCCAATCTCACGTGAGATTTTTCAAAATGTGGGTTTCTTACATAAACGCGTTGGATTGTTATTGTAAAAAGAAAAAAAAAATTGCTTCGTGCTTTTATTTAGTGAATGATCTTAGTCGTAATACGATTACGCTTAAAAGATTAAATCTTAAGCATGTACAATCTGGATTAAATGGACCAAAATAGTATATATTTTTTTCTTTCAATCAGAAAAAAGTTGCGTGATATTTGCCGAGACCCCCCCTCTCTCCAACGTAAGATTAGATGAGATTTGACTCGACCCCCTCCCCCCCTTAAACACCTCACGTAATTTATGGACGCCCCCTAACTTATTTATGTAGGTACCTACTTTATTTTCCGCATTGAAGGGTGTTGAGATCAATGATACTTTAAATTAGTATCGTAAATCATTGTTTTTAAGACCATTTATGGAATACAGAGCAGCTTAAAGGTTCACCTCATTCGGAGTTACAGGGATCTAATGAAGCAGATGACTTTGCTTAAGTTAATATCGCGAATTTTCCTTTATTTCAGATGGAAGTGTAGCAGTGCACATAGTTGCCGAAACAGTGTACGGAGCTCGTCACGGCCTAGAGACATTCACCCAGCTGATAGCTCCCAGCAAGCCGCCATTCGCTAACACCTACAAGTGTAGTCTACGACTCGTTTCCGGCGCTAAGATCAGAGACAGACCAGTCTATAAGCACAGGGGCTTGGTTCTAGACACTTCTAGAAACTTCATCCCCTTTGATGACATCAAGAGGACGATTGACGGGTTAGCGTCTGTCAAAATGAATGTCTTCCACTGGCATGTGACAGACTCACACAGCTTTCCGTTTGAGTCGACTCGTGTGCCACAGTTTACAAGGTACCTAATGGATACATTTGTATGTTATGAGTTCATCTTTTCTTCTATATTAATTGCAAGATGAGTTTGTTTAATTGCATCTTTTGAATGTGTTTTTGGATACAGTATAGTAAAATAAACAGGCATTTACGTTTTAAATGTTAAATTGGATGAAAATGAAAATGGATGATTTATTGTTATGATAGAGTCTGATCAATTATTTACGGGTTGTATAGGAATAAGGTCTATTTTTTTTACTTTTATAATTTTATTATAAATACATTTATCTCATATACCTATTTTTACAGAATATTAAATAAAGGTACCGAAAATTATCAAGTAGTTATAGACAAACTTTTTTATAAAGAAACCTTTTTTTTTGTTGAACACTAAAGTAGGCCGAAACCACACAATCGCAAGTCATTAAACAACCAATGCACCGTACAGTTGGTGTGCACGTAAAAGAAAATCATTAATGTTGACATTTATGATTAATGGCCGCCGATAACCGCAACAGTGCAACGAGTGATTGACGACATCTACTCACTACGAACCTCTTCCTGGTAATGGAATTCATTTAATAATAAACAAATTGAGGCATATTATCGAAATAAAATAATAATAAAATATCATAAAATATACGTGATTTAAAAAAATCATCCGCAATATCAGTTGCACGATAGTGAAGAAAAATTGCTTTGAAATGATAGTATTTGATACGGTAGAGTCAGATAAAAATATATTAATTACCGTTATTGTTGTTGTTATACGTTCTGCATTCAATTCAAATTAAACTTTAATCCGTTAAGCCGTGTTTCTCCGTAGTTAAGTGTCAAACATACAAAGTTTCAGTAAAATAGAATTGTCTCTACTTTTTAAACGGTTTTATTTTGCTTGCTCTGTTTGTTTATTTGGGTCAAATATTGCAAGCCTAATTAGACCTACTTCCACTTATCCTAAGGAGTTGAAATTTTACACATTGCTTTAGTTCTGATGACAATGCATTTTTGTTGATTGACCTGATACTACAGCTACACCCAGGTTTAGCTCCAGTCGAGGGTACTCCTTAATGGTTAACAGCACAGTCCCATTTTTTTTCTTCAGTATCTCCGTAGATAATATTAAACCATGTGTTTAGTTTTTTAAACTATTATTCCGAATAAACTTTATTTCGCATCAATATAGTATTGTATTTTTCATCGAATCAGTTTTAATAATTTGGGTATTTTTTTTTGCTAAGTGATAGTTAATTGTATTGAAATTCAATTATTTTTTATATGAATGTCAGGCCAAATATATTTTGATGACCCGAAAGCAGGCATACTTAACTGACATTTCAACATTTCGATACGCCTTTACTCTTCATATGCATAATAATTATGTTTCACCTTGCGAACTGGTGCATCTTGTGCATTTGCACGTACATACTTGTAAAGTTATATTGGCGTAACGAAATTGCCTATTGAATAAGTTCATTTATTGTTTCTTTTATCTTTAACAAAGTTGCATATAAAGAATTAGAAATCTAACAGTCGTAAAACATCAAAAAACGTTCTTAGGCAATTCGGACATTTCCACTTTCTTGAAGGCCGCTACATTAGTGACAAGTGTTCTATGGTGGTAATAAATAGGGAAGATCATTCGATTCCCCAGTTTGTACGATAGCTAATACTTTACTTCAAATGCATATAACATTTAGTAACTATAATTACTTTTTAACAAAAAATAAAACCAACGAAAAAAAAAACTGAAAAGCAAAAAATAAAATAAACCATTTAGTATTAAAAATTAAGATCCGAAATTAACAGTAAATAAATAATTTTGAGACCGTGCCAAACAAACAACCAAAATTAATTACATAAAGTTCATATTATGAGGGCAGCAGCATGCGGTGCACACAGCAGCAGCAGGGCGGCGCACATCTTTTCGCCGTTTGTTTTTTTATTGGTTTGGCACCGCCTCAAAATTATTTATTTACTGTTAATTTCGGATCTTAATTTTTAATACTAAATGGTTTATTTTATTTTTTGCTTTTCAGTTTTTTTTTTCGTTGGTTTTATTTTTTGTTAAAAAGTAATTATTTTTTAATTTTTAGTTGCTATAATACTTATAATTAATAATAAATTATTTATTTTATGAATTATAGATTCAGTTACCAGGTAAAAATGTAGTAGGTGAAATATCAATTATCCCCTATTTTCGTACCTATAGGGGTAAAATTTTGTTCCGAAATTTATACAGGAGTAACTTCAAGGCATACACTATTCAATAAAAAAAGAATCATTGAAATCGGATCATCCAGTACAAAGTTATTGGGGTTAACATGTAAAAATTCCGAGTAAAAAACGGGTGAATAATCAATCATTCCCTATTTTCGTACCTTTAGGGTGGGAATAAAATTTTAAAAAAAATATGGGACCAACTTCAGGACATACCCTATCCAATAAAAAAAGAATCATCCAAATCGGACTACCCTGTGCCGAGTGCTGCGTGATCATACAAAAAAAAAAAAAAAAAAATATACGTGTCGAATTGAGAACCTCCTCCTTTTTTTTTCGTCGGTTAAAAAGTGATTTTCATTGCACACAAAAGTCAAGGTTTTCACTGAAAGTATAATGGACCTGTCCATTGACAATCGTACTACGACCAATGATAACTACGACGCCGCGACGAGACAAGAGCCGTTAGCGTGGTAGTCGATCGAACTTGATTACGCACATAAAGCAAAAGAGGTATGCAGGGTCCGATACAAAAACGTTCCGTAACGCCTACTTACACGTTTGCATCTGATTTTACACTTTTTTGTGCTGGTTTCAGGTATGGTGCATATTCGCCATATGAAATCTATACGGCTGAGGAAATTCGAGAGCTGATCAGATACGCTCAAATTCGCGGTGTGAGGGTAGTTGTTGAAATTGATGCTCCGGCGCATTCCGGCAACGGCTGGCAGTGGGGGAGGGTAAAATATAAATTAATAATAATAGGTTATTTTACAAAATGTTCCATGTTGTACATATTGTGCCGCTCAAAAATAATTGTAACTTTTAAAATTATAATAATTAAAGTATTAGTAAACCAATTGAAACGTTCACGTTACCGCGTTGTATATAGGGATTGCAATCCGGAAAACCGGATCCGGTAATCCGGCCGGATCCGGCATTTTTTACGCATACCGGATCCGGTGAAAATCGCCGGATCCGGTGACCGGATCCGGTCACGCCAATTTCTGGCAAAATAATCAGCCTGTTGCTAGTGTAGATGCTTTGAATGCCTGGTATAGATGTTTTAATTAATCTAGTAACGTTCAATAGGGATGTAATGTGCAACACAAGTTACTGAATGGATAAATTATAAGTTATAAAATAATATTTTCGTTAATATTACTTCTTGTTTATAATTTGTGCGCGATGATATGACAACAGAAAAAGCTCTTTAAACATACAAGGATGTGTAGTTGTATACACTTTTTATTGGCTCCCCTTAAAGAAAATAAAGACGAAAAATAATAGCAATTGATATATTTTTAGAAGACAAGTTATATTGACAATCTGTTCTACTTCTTACTAAAGTTACAGTTGTCAGATTAACAGACAGTAATTTAATAAACTAGATGAACCGTATCCACTTCGCTGGGTGTCAAACATTTTAAATTGAGATAAAGTAAAAAATATTATTAATCACAATAAAATATAGTATGTGTGACTAAGGAATAATGTAGCTTTTTATTGGTGTACATTTTTTTGAAATTGGTTCAATAGCTTTTGAGCTTATCCATTACAAAAAATAAATAACATATCAAAACTTTCCTGTTACTCCATCCATCCATTAGCCTTTAGAGGTCCACTGCTGGACATAGGCCTCCCCTAATATACGTCACTCCGACCGGTGGACTGAGCCATCTAAATCCAGCGGATACCCGCTGTCTTCTTCAGGTCGTTGGTCCACCTGGTCGAGGGACGTCCTATGCTCCTCTTGCCGAAGCGTTATCTTCATTCGAGGACCTTTCTTCCCCAACGGTTATCGGTCCTTCGAACGATGTGGCCAACCCATTGCGACTTCAGCCGGCTAATTCTCTAAGCTATGTTGGTGATCCTCGTTCGTCTACGAATTTCATAATTTTTGATTCGATTGCGTAGGCCGTAGAGAAATACCGAGCATAGCTCGTTCCATAGCTGCTGGGCTTATGCATTAGGCCAATAGTGAAGCATCCCACGTCTCGGATCCGTATGTCATCACTGGCAACACACACTGCTCGAACACCTTCGACTTCAGGCACTGAGGCAGTGTTTTGGACGACTAGATATTATGACGTAGTTTCTCGAACGCAGCCCATCCGAGTTGGATTCTACGAGTGATTTCTTTCTCAAAGTTGGACTTACCCATTTGGATCACTTGTCATTAGTCAAATGTACTCGTCTACAACTTTGAAAGCAGCGCCATCAACAACAATCGGTACGGGTGTGATATATGGACGTTCGACATGATTTTCGTCATGTCCATTCTTGTAGATTCCTCTTATTAATATTAAGTATTACATAATCGTCATTAGGTTCTACCTTAACCTTGACCTGTGCGAGTATTTATTACGACTCGGTTGCATTTACTTTGTCTTAACGCATTTGTGTTCCTTTACAATCCGAAAAAAAAAAAATTTACATCAAAAACAGTCTATATTGAAACGAGAACTAAAAAATTTGATTACGTGATCAATCCGGCCGGATCCGGCCGGATCCGACCGGATTGGTGAAAATCCGGTAAAATCCGGCCGGATTGAAAATGACACCGGATTGCAATCCCTAGTTGTATAGAAAAGTTTGTTTACAAGGTTTCACTTACTTCGATCAAAACTTCTATGTATCGATAGATTGCTAATTTCTATCTTTGAATAAAATTGACTGTCGAAAACCTTAGTAATACAAAATTAGTGCTTTTTACATGATTTTTTTTTTCAATTAGGTAAAGTTTAATTTATAAATCACAATAAATGTTCTCATTTAATATTGCTATTAAAAAGTTGTAAAAACTCCCTAGCGGTGCCTTTCCTTACCTCTGGCACAATGTATAAAACACAAACACATTTCAGGAGTACGGCTTCGGCGATCTAGCAGTGTGTGTGAACGAGAAGGACTGGCGGCGGCACTGCATCCAGCCGCCGTGCGGGCAACTCAACCCGGCCAACCCTGACATGTACCGCGTACTGCGAGACCTCTACCGGGACATCGCTGAGGCGGTGCCCAAACCAGCGCTGTTCCATATGGGGGGAGATGAGGTGTGTGGTTTGCTTGCATTGGTACGAAAGTTGGTCTCCCGTTCGGAGGGTGAAATTCTCCTCTACCGGGACATGGCTGAAGCGGTGCCCTAACCAGCGCTGTTCCTTAAGGGGGAGGTGAGGTTTGTGGATTGTAGACTAGTGGTACGAAAGTTGGGAAGAAATATACTCATTGTCAGATAACAGTTCTCTATTGTAGTGATCTCTAGGGTTATTGCTAAGCTTCAGATCAAATCTTACTTCACAAGTTTTCTTATTCCGTATGTTAGGATTCGAACCCCAGTCGTCCCGGCGAGGTTACCGAAGCAACGTATGATGTGCAAAATTTAAGTCATTCAATTGACTCGGTACTTTACGCGAATGTTGCATTGAAGAGAGAATTAATTTCTTTTATTAATTTATAATATACTATTTTCTAACCTCAACTTTTTTGTGGTTCAGGTATTCTTCGGCTGCTGGAACTCTAGTCAAGAGATAACATCGTACATGAAGGAGAAAGGGTACGACACTACTGTGGATGGGTTCATCAAGCTATGGGCAGAGTTCCATGAGCGAGCTCTTCAGATCTGGGACGAGGAGCTGCAAGCGGCTGGGGGTGACACCCAACCTGTGATGCTGTGGTCGTCAGAGCTGACGCAGGCGCACAGGATATCCAAGTATCTTAGTAAGGATAGGTACGTTATAGTGAAGTAATGCTTTTTTTTGGAAATAGCCAAACACAATCGAACTGATGGTAAGCAAGGCCGTCTTTAACCCATTGGAGGCCCTGGGCATATTAGCAGAGCCGGCGTTAGCAGGGGGGAAGGAGTGCGACGGCCTAGGGCGCCACACAAAAATGACCCCCCCCCCCCTATGACCCCTATGACTTAGACAGCAGTCAGAACACTATTTTTATGTTAGTATAAACAATATTTTTATTCATTTATGCATGCTGAAATCGGAAAGCCTAATTTTTGGGCGAGAATAGAGTACCTTTGCGCATGCAAAAAGTAAGAAGCAAATTGGTATTGTAGTCAGTACTTTAGGTTCGATTTATTCGAATTAAAAAAATTTCGGTAATAAATATCGGTTATCGTTTAGTGATCTGGCAGGAACTAGGGGGCCCCCTAGATCACGGGGCCCTGGGCACGTACCCAGTGTGCCCAGTGGAAAAGAGGGGTCGGATGGTAAGTGGCTGTCGCCGCCCATGGACGATGCATGCGCACATGTTTTAAAATTGTTATTACTGCAAGTGCTGTATGATAAAGTAACATCATGTAATAAAATTTTGTGAAAATTTTTGTGATGTTACTACAGAGCGAAGGTTAAAAGTTTAATTTTTAGGTCGATTTGTCTGTTCTTTATTTGATTATGGTTGTATTCACATTGTAAAATTAACTATCGTATGTTTCAGATACGTCATAGAAGTATGGGAGCCGCTAACGAGTCCCCTGCTGACCCAGCTCCTAAGAATGGGTTTCCGTACGGTGTCTGTGCCCAAGGACATCTGGTACCTTGACCACGGATTCTGGGGGGTCACGAAGTATTCAAACTGGCGAAGGATGTACTCCCACATGCTGCCCAGGGATCCTAACATGTTGGGCGGGGAAGTGGCTATGTGGAGTGAATATGTTGATTCTCAGGCTTTGGGTAAGTTGTTTTTTTTAAATAGCCGATAAAAATGAGCGGAGGAAGCGCGACAAAGTATCGCCTATAGTTTACACCGTGTTTGCTGTTATTTTGTAGTGTGCTTCTATAGGTTAATTGTATTTAAATCGGTTGCGACACTTGCAACTTGCAGACACTCGCGTGTGGCCGCGGGCAGCAGCAGTAGGCGAGCGGCTGTGGTCGGACCCGACGGCCGGCGCCGCAGCGGCCGAGCCGCGCCTGCAGCGGCACCGATTGCGACTTGCGGCGCGCGGCCTGCGCTCGGACGTGCTGTCCCCCGCCTGGTGCACGCAACACGACTCCCGCTGCTTATGACGACCTGGTACATTATTTGTAAACTCATTTGTTCTTCACATGGAGGTGGAGTTGCTGCCGTTTCTGATGCCCTGGTACTTTGTTGCAAACGTGAACTTGTTTTTAGTCCGTTAGGTATAGTAGTAGTTAATCGTAGAATTAGTAGCATCCCCGGTTCCCCAGTTCATCCCAGGGTTCACACAATTTATTGGTTTGGTATAAAATTACAAGCAGAAGATTACTGGAAGCTGTAGGTACTACCTACTGTTGCTTTTGGTGTCCTAGTAGCTCAATTATGTGGTCTAAAAAAACTTTCAACCAATCTTCCCTATTAGGGCGGATTTGACGAAATTAATATCAGTTATTTCATAGTAACAGTGACGTGAATAAATTGACAAGACTGAAATTTTATTGGTCTAATTTATACGAGCTATAAAAGCTGGAGAAATGTATTTTTCGAGTCGAAGTTAGCCGCTGACTTCTATAATAAAACATATTTGGATTGGAATTCCATAACATTTTCTTTCCGGTCGTACGACCAATGAATCTGCTATCACCCCTATAGTATCAGCATCAGCAATCCACCATCCCTATGGACTGGTAGATTTTGTGGCCTGTATGCAAGTTAGACTTTTTACTTGTTCATTTTTAATAAAAATTTGATTCAGCGCCATCTAGCGGTATGCAAGAGAAATATTTTTTTTGTTCTTTCGTCACTGCACCATCCCTAACGTTATTTTTTTACCGTTTGTTTAATATATTATACAGTATCGGAATTTTTCATTTTACACTAGAATCTCACTTTAAAAGGGGCATTAACTAATACTTTGTCAAATAGTAACCAATTTTATTTTAATTTTTCACTGCCCTATTGTAATTTTTAATTTCCTGAGACAATATCTGAATGTTAGGGCGTAAATCCTGATCCCTTGGGATTCCGGGATAAAGCGTCTATATTATACTGCTCTATAACCTCCTACCTATATTACATTGAAAGTCCCATTGAAATCGGTTCATCCGATCCAGAGATTAGCTTGGACAAAACAAACCCAGACAGGCAGACAAAATTTCTAAGGTAAGAATAAGTAGGAAGACGTCATAATACCAACCTATATGAACAATAGAGATTACCGTTAAAACGACGCGACGTGTCGTAGCATGCTTAGCTTGTCTCTTCCGTAGCGCGTCACTTCCGTGTCGTGTCTCTTCCATGTCGTGTATCCAGTTACGGCCGGTCTCAATAATGTACTAACAGATGGAAGACTGTGGATAGGGCTGTCATCTGTCATATTTGGCAATTTTTCAGAAGCAAAAATTGTCAAATATGACAGATAATATACCCTATCCACAGTATTCCATCTGTTAGTACATTATTGAGACCGGCCTTTAGTCGGTCGGTTCAATTGTCGTCAGCAAGTTAACAAGGTGCTATTTTATATTTTAATGATGAGTGATGACCCAACCGAATGCTGTCGATCTCAATATCGTGTAAATCTAGTAATTTAGTTCACTAATTATTTAGAACTAGCTACCTTCATTAAAATATTTTATGTCGTACAATGTTAAAATTTAATTTATAAAAATTATGTGTGAGGATAAGCTCGAGATAGTGACAATTCAACTAGGTAGTACGAGTATATAAGTTATCAATCAGTTTCATTATTATTTTTTGTATCTTACCTATTTATGATTGTCCTGTACTGTCTTGATTACTTACAGTTAAATATCATGTATATGATTGTATAACATTAAAATCAGTTAAACGGTTTCGTAAAATGTAATTAATGTAAGTATATTTTGTGAACTAAATTCAATGAAAGAGGCTGTATGGGTAATATTTTTGTGTGAAGATGTACGTCGTCTATTATTTGAAACGTCGCCATACCTTATCCGTATTGTAAAGTTTTCTCGTCCTGTATAATTTGTTGTATGTATTTACGGTTTTAGTATACGCGAAATCTATGCTATGAATTTGAATTATGATCTATTAAACATATTGGATTTTATTTTCAATCAAAATCACGTTTTGTAAATATATTTTTTTGTAAAATGTTTATATCTGACATTTGTGTTCGTAATATAGGTTGAAAGACATCTATGTGATACTTGTAATAAATAATATAAGAAATTGAATAAATAAAGCTTTTGTGTACTTTATGATTTTTGTTTTGTTATTTTGCAACAAAATCAATTATAATACTTATCATTGAATTGTACATGTATAATTTACAAAGGGAAACTAAACTACACAAGTGAAGATGATTATGGATGTTGACACTATCAGTAAATTAAAATAAATTTATGTTTAAAGTATCAAGGAAAACATTTAAACACCTAAAATATTATTCTTTTGTCGAAATCAATCACAATAAATTAAATATAATTATTTTAAAATGTTAAAAATAGTACTCACTGTCACGTGACCTCAAACGCCATTCTGAGCTTATGACGTCATTGTTCATATTTTATATGCAAGTGCAACTAACTTCAGTCGACAGATAGTATTGAATATCGGCTAGTGACGTCACGTGACGGTTTTGGTAGGAAAGAAAATGATTTTTATTTATCAATGTTTGTTTTTAAATTGAAGATTATTATTTTTATAATATTTGTTTCGTGAATCTTAAGGTTCTATCTATAAAATTAAATTGAATCCTAAAATTAGTCAACATCCCTATTGTATTGTTTTACACAGATTAAGGCTACTTCAGCATAATGTTGTTATTAAAAAATATACACAGTTTAATAACGTAAGTGCGATATATGACACGAATATTAGGTCCATTATAATTAAATTGAAATTTGCTATTTGTAGTTGCGTGCTACGCAAGTAGTTGTCATTAAAATATATGCCAATATTTCCAATATACAAGACCTTTTAAATTTTTCACAAATAATACTCTTTACTCATCTATATTATCCTAAATAATTCCAAAATATTTTATTCAAAATAAAATAGAAATGAAGCTAATATCCTTGGTAAATAGTTTAATTTTGAAACTACACATTATACTAAAATTTTATACATAATATTACACCTAGTTAATTATTACACTGACAACATTCATAATATGATTCTAGACGTTTGATAATACTGGATAAGAATAATAATGAGTGAAACACAATAACAAAATACAATATACGGCTAAGTACATAGTACGTCTCTATGAGACAATTAATTGCTAATGACTAGAAACTTAGAGAATAGAACGACTATAAAAATTACATAGACAAGTTATTCCTATTGAGATTCCTATCGCCACCAATATTCTTATTTGTGTTTAGACTGAGATCGTTCGGTACTAAATCGTGCAGAACCGTATCACTTCTAAAAATACTGGTTGCTATTCTGTTGGCTAGCCGCTCTGATTCGCGGAGATCGTCGTCTTTTGAAGAGTGAGAGGTAAGATCGATTTCAGTATCGCTGTCACTGTCGCTCGTTTCCTTCTCCCGTCTGGGGCGGTATGCCAAGTTCTGTGGTTCCTCCATTTTTTGCACTGAAGGGGCGCAGTGGCATGGGTTGTTCTTTGAGGTCATCACACGCAAATCAGTGGCGATATCATTGTTATCCATCTGTGGTGGCATCATTAAGGGGGGAACTGGGAAGGGGAAAGGTTGTTGAAGCATGCGCCCATCTTCGTTCCCGTAAGACATGGGCGGCGGTATATCATGAACTGGTGCCATTGAAGGATGCTCTGGTACGTTCCCGTTGTGGTGGTAAGCGTCTGGACGAGGAGACTTTAGTTCGCCGTTATTCTCCATTGATGGCGGTTCCGGGGAAGACTTTTCGTTCGGAGACTCCCCTCCCTCTGGTGAAGAGTCAGGTGGTTTTGTATGACCTGTAATAATATTAATTTTTATTTATTGGCTGTAGCCTTTGAAAATGAAAAATGAAAAATGATTTATTCAGCAACCATCATTACACACAGTTTCAGTGCACTAGCTCCCACACTAGGATTCCATGTGTTGTGAGAAGCTAGGAATCACTCTCTCGTAACAAAAGTGGATACACAATCAAATATCTTAAGTTAGTTCACTAAATTACTTAAAATTCAGAAAGTTAAAAAGTTTTTACATAATATTGGTTATGATTGTTATTTTAGTGACGCAATTTCAAAGAGGATTGGACGGCCTATTTCTGTTGGCCACAAGAATTTTACCTCCGGTGGATAAAGGGAGAAAACTGGGTTTTTGTTGCCTGCAATGGAAGCAGGTTTCGTTTTTATTCAATAGGGGACAGCACATGTTTTATTCTATACAAGGAGGTGAAAAAAAGTTCCATCACTTTTGTGCCCTAGACTCTACTAGGTTGGGCTGCCATCAGGTAAATCGCCGTCGCCGATTAAAAGTTTACAAAAACCTCGGACATTTTGATTTGGATTTTCCCCAGACCCATTTTAAAATCCGCGCCCGGACGCTACCCGGACGCCTCATAAACTAGGATAAATCCGACAAAACCCTGGATGGCAGCCCTAGGGCCTAGGGCACCCTCTATCTCAGAGCTCGTACCGTAGCTAGATCAGCGTACAACAAGTTTATGTAGTTTGTCAACGCATTTTAGTCGACGCTTTGATACTTCGCTTTTATCAGTGGCGGCCCTAGCGAAAGTTTTTGGTGATGCTTGAGCCCCTCTAAAAATAGCTCGTCAATATCGATGCACCACCATAGGACCGCCTCAGTTGGCGACCCCAGCCACCTAGAGCGACAGCTCATCTCGCTCTTCCCCAGGGCCTGCTCAACAACAAACACAATCGAGTTTGTCGGGCCTAGGGAGTTTTTGGTGATGCAAGAGTCCCTCTAAAAATACCTCGTTAATGTCGAAGTATCACCCTAAGACTGCCTCTGTTGGAGATCCTGGAGTGACCGCTCTTTTCGCTCTGCTCCATCCAATTTTGTCCCTTCATCAATATTTTACAAGACATAATTATAACGAGAAGTCTTCTCAAATCGTAGTGATATTAAAATTACATTATCATAATGATATGCTAAGACTACTAAAGAACTGTAGCATTCATCGCAACCCATAACTGTCTCACGGCTAGGCTCGAGTCTCCTCACAATTTGAGGAGTACTGGGCATATTGCACAACGCTGGCAATAAATAGATTGGCAGACTTCATGCACTTTTGTGAACCTTATTTCCATAAGGTAACTTAAGTGCTCAGGGTTTTTCGCGATGATTTCTCTCACGGAAGCAAGTGTTAATTAACTTCTAATAACTTTATGAAGATTAGAAGTGTGTGCAGGAATTGAACCCTTAGCCTTTTTGTTTCTAACCACAACGCTATCATTGTTAAATGTAGGTACTCTTTGTTCCCTATCCCATGGGATTTTCAGAAAATCCCGGTTTAGCCCTCGTCTACGTGATAAAAGAAACCTGTTTGCAAAATTCCAGTAGATAACGCTCCAACTCAGAGTCACTAATGGTTACTTTAATCGCTCCTTAGTAAATTGATTAATTAATACAAATTTACAGCGCTCGACTTTCAGGGGAGATAATTATCATCTCCCTTTGTTTAATTATGACAAGTGACGACAAATAGTAAGTTATGTGTTGTATCGAAAATTTGTAATTTTGTACTTAGTTTAGATTTTGTTCCAAGTTCAAATCCAAATCACTTTGAATATTTCTACAAAGCTTAGCTTTGAAACAAGATTTATGTAAATGAGCTCTCCAGACATGTACAACTAGCTTGGAGATAACACTTAGCTAATTCCCATTTACCCACAATATAAGTTACAAATATCAAGTAGGTAATTCTCTGTCATGCGTGCTCAGAAAGAGTCACATGAACACACAAACAAATTGAAAAAAAAAACCGGTCAGGTGCGTGCTCGGCCACGCGCATTGTAGGGTCCCGTAATTGTCGGCCATAACTCGATAACTTCTGAAGCCTCACATACTCTGATGATAGATTTCCTTTTACCTTGGATGCTATGCCAGAGTCTTGATTTAGCTTTAACTTTAAAGCTTACTTTGTCGCTGAATCAAAAAATTAGAAGTAAAAGAAAAGTAGAGTCACGTAATTACATACAGAACTCGGGGATTCCTCTATTCTATCTTTAATGCCTTTAATTATTCCCGCACACTACAAATTGTTATCAATTCTCAAAAACTGCCAAAGTACATTTTCAACACATGCGAAAACAGTAAGATCAAAATTTGGCCTTGTCTGCTGATTGACCTAAAAGTGTAAAAATTTTGCATTGTAATTTAATTACGTAAAAGTGCCTAAATATTGTACTCGTAATAAGGAAGGTTTCAAATAAGGTCTGTAATCACCCTTATTATGATAAAACAGTCTTAAAATTTTTGGTATTATTTTAGGTCAAATTCGGCACTAAAGTTGCCGTATTGGGGCGGCCTAAAATACTGACCTCAACCCCATGCCGGAAAGCCAGGATGCGGTAAGAGGCGACATAAACTGGCCAGTTTGGTGGTAGTAGGGCTTCGCAGATTATAGTATCAGTTTTACTATTGATTCATTCATAAAAAATATTTCTGGTACTTATTTATTATCTTTCCGTCCCCTCGCTTGAATCAACCACCAAACGACTCTTCGTGTTCCGACTGGGGGCTTGAGAGCCAGTTCTTTCCTTTTCTCTTCTGCGTCAGCAATGGATCGGTGATACCTTTGATGTTGCTGATGTAAATTGGCGACGGAGGCCACTTGCCATCAGGTCGATCGTCTGCTCGTTTGACGGTTTGATACGTAGAAAAAAACACCTTGGATGTGGTGCGTTGCCGGCCAATAAAGAAAGAAATAGAAAATAATTAAAACTGTTTTCACATAAAAAAATTTAATGCTTGACAGCAATCCCACCTGATGGTAAATGGCGTGGCAATGAAGTCCAAGATGACGAGACTAACTAGAAAGAATACATCAGGCTATTACAGTCCTTCACTGCAAGTATAACGAAAGACGAAGCGAACCATGTCATCCGTACCGGCGCGACGGCTGGATATTTACGACATAATGATGGATGGGTGGATACACGCCGTACGTCGAGATATTCCGATGAAGGAACTGGGAAGAGGAAATGTGATGTCATGTATTTATGTCGTAAAAATAAATGCCCAACCTGGCATTCCCAGCGGTGGGGTGCCCAGCCCCAGACAGCGCATCCTCCATGCGTCCTGCAGCAATTGAAGACGCGCCTGCTTGCGCCACTTGGCCCGCCGGTTTTGGAACCACACCTGGAATAAATCTTCATTGATTTACTGGTTTCAGTTATTTCCAAGCGCTCTGCTTGTAGCTTTAAACGCGTTTTCCGGGATAATAAGTGCTGTATTTATTTTATTATTCCAGATCAGGCCCTCGGGCGGTTTGAAAACTTCCGACACTCCGACGCTCGGGTTGGCCACTAACCCCTCCACCAACCCGCACTGGAGCAGCGTGGTGGAGTATGCTCTAGGCCTCCTCAAGAGGAGAGACCCGTGCCCAGTAGCGGGCCATTAATGGGTTGAAGCCAAGCCAAGCCAAGTCATTCCAGATCATGGTCTAGCTGTGCGCTCTTTATGAAAATTCGTTTAATAGTTTTCGCGTGAAGGAGTAACAAACATCCTCACAAAATGTTACATTTAGATATTTTATTTTTATTTTATTTTAAAGTTCATCAACAACTGATACATTTGAATACACAAACAAATAAATTGAGAGTACAGAACATGCAATAAATGGACAGTCAATTACAGATGAACATAACGAGCATATTATAATACTTATTAGTAGGATGAACTCCCGAATACCTAAAGAAACCTAGCTTTTTGATTTCATGGATTACGGAAAGCAACACGTTACGCTCTATTATACTGGTGGACGACGGCGTTTTATGCCCACTTATACAAATATGCATACAATCGTATTACATATTTCAGCATGTAATTAATTTGATAACCTATTGCGCACACCTGAATTCCTGAGCGAGTACCTAATCCTTAATCAAAGGTTGTCTGGTAAAGATTGCCATCAGATAATTGTCTTTTACCCTGGGCTACCAATTTAATCGACGTTAAATACTTTGTATCACGTATTTGTAGAGAGGAGTGAAGAAGTGTAGATAAATATTTCCACTTTCAAATTGTAACAATAAATAGGTAATAAGGTAGAGGTATTTTTTAAATTACACGACTTCTAGTCCAATATATATAGTGTGTCCAGCAACTTACTAGCGATAATGGAAGGGCATAAAATATAAGTAATTTAATCGACAAAAATACCCACATACTAATATCACATAATATCATCCTTCTTTTGAAATGGCCGCCATTTTAATTTTTTTAATGTGGTCGATGACTCTGCCGAAAGATTTCGATTTCTCTGGACTTAAAGGTCCCATAGATGTGAAAAAAAAATTGAAAGGTGTAATGGGCTAGCTTTTGAAGTATCTTAGAAAAAGTAAAAAAAAAAAATATGTGTACATGGACAATAAAATAAAAATAAATAAATAAACAATTGACTACATTGAGTATCAAATTTTTTAATGACATTTGTAACTTGATACTTGTGGGTTTTTTGACGATAAAATTTGTCATATTTTATGCCCTTAAATTATCGCTAGTTAGTTGCTGGACACACTCTACATAGTATCGTACTTCTCGTATTTACGTTTATTCACGTTTCCAAAGTTAGATGTATATTTTTGTAATATCACACTTAAATTGCATTTGCTTTCTTAGCTCAAAAAGTTTCTTAGTAAATGTAAGTAGATTTAGGTTGTAATCTAAACGTATAATTTTGTAATACAGTCTATAGAGTAGTTTTAGTTTAGGTATTATGATTTTAGTTACATGTATTTTTATCCGACTGCGCCAGAAGGAGGATTATTTGTTTTAATATTGTAACCTTTAGTTCCGAAGTAAATCCTTTTCATTGCCATGGAAATGAATTCAACGTAGAGACCAGGTATCCTAAGCTTTCCGCCACAAAGCTAGATATATTTGCTGATATCCGTTAATTAAATAATGTACTTATTCGTAGAGCACGCTGGTAATATTCATTAATAGGTGAATAATTACAAGCTCTTATCCAACCCTAATTAGGTGTACAAATTATAACAATATTGAATTATATTCATTAAATTTATTACAATGAAAGAGTAAAGACACTAATTAAGTTGTAAAATAAGATTAATTTGTAGACATTTCCAATACATAATCTAAATAAACCGTTTCGTAAACCGGTAACCGGTTCCGTTCATAAACGGTTCTTTATTTAAAATTGATAAATATTTTCCGAATTATTGTCGAAGTTACGAAGGAAAAGTAAGCAAGTACTTACCTAACTTTAGAAACTATTGGTATCAATTTTATTATAATATAATAAACCTTATTACCTACTCTACATAATATGTAGAGTAGGTACATAATATGTAGAGTAGGTAATAAGCCAAAACTATCACCACAATTAATAACGAGAATAAGATAAACATTCTTCTCGTAATTCTAAAACTACAGCAAAGAATCTGCATAAGATTAATGCAGCTATTAATTACCTGTACTCTAGCCTCAGAGAGACTGATCCTCAAAGCGACTTCTTCTCTAAGAAAGACGTCAGGGTAGTGAGTTTTCTGGAACAAGGACTCGAGTTCGCTTAACTGTTGTGGCGTAAATGTGGTCCTATTCCTCCGTTGACGTCTTCGGCCAAACATGTACTCGGTCAAAAGGTCGCCAGGTAATGGTGACAGATATGGACCCGCCATAGTTCCAGAATTCTTGTCGACCGCTTCGTATCTTCTGCTGGTATCAAGCAAACTTCATTACTAAACAAGTTTCCTTAGTTACTCAACTTTTTAGTTGCAAACATTTCACTTCCAAAACTTCTAACCCGCGAATGCTATCCCACAACAAACTTTATCAAGGAGTCTACTATGAGAGATGATCGACACTGAACTGTTCGAATCTACGAAAATTCTGTGATGAAAACCCCTCTGACTCCACCCCTCGGCAACCAAATGAAAACATTTCATTGGCCGAGAGCGCTAGGGGTGGAAAATTCAGCCAATAACAGCGCTCGTTGAGGGGTAGTATTTCAAATAGGTGTAGATTAAGTTATGGCGTATCCGTAAGTATAAATGCAGTTAATTTTGTACTGAAATTGTTGACGAGATATCGAAAGCTGTCAACGCGCTGATTAAAACATAATTAAGCATTTAATCATTTTCATCTTCAATGATTAAATGGAATGGTTTTGTATATCGGCGATTGCTTTTTGCAACTTGAATTATTAAACTTTACGCATGGTGGGTTAATTATAACCACAGGTTTGGAGACCGTTTTTTTTAATGAATTGAAGAATCGGTGACGTTACTACTCAATAGTCTTGTATTTGTATATTTTTATGAGAAACATTATCTGCTTATTATTACGGTAGGTACTCAATAATTTTTATTTATTTATATTTACTCTCAATCAATAAAGTAGGTAGGTACATAGTGGTCTTCGTGGTTATACATTTCATTCATTTAATTTTTTTTATTGTCAAAAAATATTTTTATTATTTGTTGTGTGCCTAATAATTCATTTTAAGCAGCTGATAAGGTAGACTGCGATTTGAGGAGGATCTGAGGAAGACAGCGGGTATCTGCTGTATTCAGAGGGCTCAGTCAGAGTGGCGCAGGTTAGGATAGCTTAGGCCAGTGATTCCCAAAGTGGTCTATATCGACCCCTAGGGGTCTATGACAACCTGCAAGGGGTCTACGTCAGCGAAAAAAAAATTGGGGGTCCATGAAATGAAAATGGGGGTCCACGATAGTGGACTGTGGATCATATACATTATTTATAAAAAAAACCTATGAAGTAAAAAAAATCTTAATATATACAAATTACGTGTCACGTTGATTGTCCGCGATGGACTCCTAAACTACTTAACCGATTTTAATCAAAATTGCACACCGTGTGCAGTTTGATCCAACTTGAACTCAATTTATAGTCGCAATATTATTTTATTGCAAATTTATTGACAGAACGAAGTCTGTTCGGGCAGCTAGTATGTTTATAAAATTGTGTAAGTTGTAGGATGTTGGTATTTGCTTTGTGGTCGCAATACATTTTGAACTTGTAATTTTTTTTATTTAATGCTGCGTATATTTCACATAACAGATACAAAATTTTATTTTGAGTAGTTTTAATTTAAATTCAATTAATAAATGTATAAAGTAACATGTGTTTTTACTTTAAGTTTTTAACACTAAACTTCACTAGTTAGAAATTTACAGGAAATCAATATCAGGTAAGTAGGGGGTCTACCCAACACGGAAAAACATGGCAAGGGGTCTACGACACAAAAAAGTTTGGGGAACTCTGGCTTAGGCGCAAATAGTAAAGGCGGGTTAATGGAAAAATATTTCTTGTACAGTAGGTATTCCCTGTAGCAAAATATTTAGATAATATATTATAAGTATCTACTATTATGTCTTCTGGGATAATACCTTGAAATCGTACATGCCGACAGCGCCATCTATCTATCACAGATAGGAACTATCATCATATATTATTATACCTATTTTTAAAACTTCGAATAAAAGGAGGAGGTTTTCAATGAGACTTATTTTCTTCTTGTTTTTTTTTTAATATTTCCTCTGAACTCTGCCATTTAGGTATCAAACGATTAGGAAGATTTTTTTTTCATTTGCTTCCAGATTGATCCTATATTTTTTCACATTTTTCTGATGGTGGAACCTTCATCCCATCCTTATAGAACACTAAAAATTATAGATATACTTAGAATTATATATAGGGCTATTTTAAAATAGGTTTTTCGAACATTGTTTCTTTGAAGCCAGTTATTTTTTTGGGTAAAAATCAGATAAATGGTAATGAACAGAAAAAATAAAAATATTCAATAGAACGTGATTTTATGTAGGATCTTTCACAAACATTAAATAATTAAATTAACTATATTTTATCATTTCATGCATACCTTTAATTTCGTTTATTCAATCAATCATCGCGATATTTTTCATGTAAATAGTCTGGAGACGAGCTATTTTATGATAAGTGTTGACCACTTACCACTGCCCATGAAGTTACATCAGAGGTAAATCTAAAGGAAAAGGCAAATGGTTAAATCTCAAAGGCATCATGGACGTGATACCGACCGAAAAGGAAGCGGGAAGGGGGTCATACGTGTACAATACAATACTGTAAGTAAAGTGTAAGTAGGTACAAACTGTACGTAATATAATAACATTTTACGGTCGATTTCTATATGGAGTACGCTATTGTATGGGAAAAGTCGAACATCGGAAATGTGCCACATTGCTTAGTCAAACCATCTTCGCATTATTTGACGACCCGTGTGGCGCAATGATTACCATGCCGGATCGCCGCACCAAGGGTCCTGGGTTCGATTCCCAGCGAGGCGGAAGTTTGAATGATGAGTTTGAATTTCTGTTCTCGGTCTGGGTGTGTCCTTGTCCCCAATGTCCTTGTCTAGTGTGTTTGTCCATGGCACCCATGACACAGGGAATCCTAGTGCGGGGCTATGAGTGTGAAGCGTTATTTATTATTATTTATTATTGCCTTTCAAATGAAACCATTTTGGGGCACATCGGTTGGATAGTTTCAGTCTATAAAGGATGTCCGTACAAAGATTTTTTGTGTTTTGTATAATTATGCAGATAGGTATAAGATCAAACTGAAGTTTCCTAACGTCACCATAATACATACATGTCAATATTTCTTCGTCATCGCGTTCACAAAACATTTTTGTAACGGCCATCTTCGCATGTTACAAATTCTTTTTCCTATTGCAGGCAAACAAATAAATAGTGAACAGATGAGCTGACAAGTCACCCATCGTTACCTATGGACATCACACCCTAGAAATCAACAATGCGTTACCGGCCAATAAAGAACAGGCAAGAAAAGCAGCCAAGTGCGAGTCGGACTCGCCCATGAAGGGTTCCGTAGCAGCAAGTAACATAATATAAAAGTTGTTGAAGTTCGTTGTAACTTTGATCAAGGTAAATTGTGGTTTACGATTTATGACGTACTAAAAAAAACTACTTACTAGATCTCGTTCAAACCAATTTTCGGTGGAAGTTTGCATGGTAATGTATCTACATCATATATTTTTTTAGTTTTATCATTCTCTTATTTTAGAAGTTACAGGGGGGGGGACACATTTTACCACTTTGGAAGTGTCTCTCGCGCAAACTATTCATTTTAGAAAAAAATGATATTAGAAACCTCAATATCATTTTTGAATACCTATTCATAGATACTCCACACGTATGGGTTTGACAAAAAAAAAAAATTTTGACTTTCAGTTCTAAGTATGGGGAACCCACAAAATTTATTGTTTTTTTTCTATTTTTGTGTAAAAATCTTAATGAGGTTCACAGAATACATCTACTTACCAAGTTTCAACAGTATAGTTCCTATAGTTTCGGAAAAAAGTGGCTGTGACATACGGACGGACAGACAGACAGACAGATAGACAGACATGATGAATCTATAAGGGTTCCGTTTTTTGCCTAATGGCTACGGAACCCTAAAAAAGAAGAGGAAAGAATTGGCTGAATGCCTCTCATCTGTCACATTATGCCACAAAGGAAATATTCTAGACCACGGTAAAAATATAATAACCATTAATGTAAAAGACATCAAATACTAAAGCAATCAGCTATGGATGTAACGGTATAATCTAGAGAAGTAGGTACCAGTATAATCCACTAAGTGGAATCGTCAATGCTCGCAGCACATGAATGATTCCCGCTTCGTAATATTGTCGTCGAATGACAACAGATTTGTACGTTAATTAATTAACTTTATACAGTTAACGTCATTATTTCTCGAATTTTGTATTTTTAGATATAAAATTATTATTTTTTGTGTGAAACTTGTGTGAAATGTTTAATTAAGTTTATCGAAAAGTTCGACGCAACGTTGTGTTATAACCGGAAGTAGGAAGGAAAAATTCATGTTAAATTTTCTCAAGATCCTTTTTAGGGGTCCGAAGTGAAATCGGAACCCGTATAATTTCGTCATGTCCATCTGTGTGAAACAAAGCGCCGCACCGAGACCAGAGCTAAAAAGCTGTTATTGGGCATGGATATACATACATATTTATTAAAACTCTAGAATTGTAGAATAAAATATTAAAACATTTTTGTTCAGGGTACCTTCCCGGTACATACCTACAGGTAACGTGAGGATGAATTTATTATTCGTCGCGTACCCTATAGTGTGGGGTATTGTTGAAAAGGTGTTCCAAAAATATTATGGGTCTTCTAAGACTATTTTTGGAATTAGGGGTCCGTTTGCGAAATATTTGGCTAATTTTGGTGCGAGGTTTGGCACAGAAGAAATAACAGACTTATAATAAGGATATTAGAGTCAAGTGTCCCTTTGCCGGCTAAACGGTTGGAGTTGGACAAGTGAAAAAATTGTCAAAAATGGGTTATAATAGTCGATAGTAATAGTCGATAAAACTACTTTGGAATCTTACATTGCGCATGGCTTGACACGCACTTGCCCGGTTTTTTGAAGTATATAGGTTGAAATCTCGCAATGAGATTCCCTATGTTACACGTGGCATGGACAATTGGACATACAGTATGATAGAATACATTGCAAAGGACAAGGAAACAAACATAATTATATCAGTCATAAAAAAACATCAGCTAAACTACAGGGTACTCACTATAGGGCACTAACTAACTATACTAAATAGGGTTGTCACATTTCATGTATCCGTTTCATTTGAACTACAATGCAAAATTTATTTATTTCCTTCACATAACTTCATGCATCAGGTACGTATCTTCATAAACGCAATGAGACTCACAGTACGGCTGCTAAGTAGGTTGCAGACAACGTAGCGATCGGGAACAAATCAATCATTCCTCCTCTCGACTACTGTTTTGGGATGACAACGGAAACGTTATTCTTTGTTCTTTATTCTTTAATCATTGCAACACGGAAATTCATTAAACTATCACGACTAAGTTTGTCTTTGTCATGTTAAAATTAATGTTCAAAATAATGCAATACGTACCTACGCACATTTTCGACTTTTTTCATACGACATTTTTTTTTGCGGTGGGTATCCACTTGTTATTCATAGGACATTAAATAAGACCATGTAAAGAAGCCATTCATTTTTGGAACATTTCCAATTCGTCATTATCGGAACGTAATGTAAAGTTATTCCACAACTCACTAACTTAATTAACATAAACATAAAATGATAATACACAAGTTATTTAATCGCAACTGGTCTAAAGTGTGACAATGGGTGTGGTATAGGATGCTACGAGGTACGTAGCGAGTCCCAAAGGCAACGTCGTTAGTGGGGCGGGCGCGCCCACAGCGCCGCTAAATGAGTTTCCACAAACATTTTAATGAATAACACCTCCCTCCCTCCCCTCCCCCTCCCCTGCAGCCTGCAATGCGCTAATTAAACATTCGAGGCATATTGTTTCAGTAACGATGCTGCGGAATTCGTAGTCCGGGATAATACGCAGATTAAATCCGTTCTGCGAATTATTTATATTTTTGTGCACTGGCGATGGCGGCGCGCTAGAGGATTTTAATTAAAAATCGGTTGCCACAACTTTGTTGGTTTCGAACTATCGTTATTTTCATGCGTCATTTATCACGAGATTAACAAGCATTACTGTTCGGTTTTAATAATTTTCGGCTTTATTAATTATAATCTAAATTTTACTAACAAAAAATAACCGACTTCAAATTCTCAAAAACTATCTACTTGTCAGATCTCGTTCAAATTTACGTGGGACCACATGACAAGCACCAGCTTTCTATTAAAAAAAGAATCATCGAAATCGGTTGACGTGATATTGAGTTATTCGTCAATTTGTCGCGCACATCTTAACACAAATTTACGACTTATGTAGTTTTCTCATGGATGCCATTGTTAGATCTCAATAAAATTTATGTGGGACCACATGACAGCCATCAGCTTTCGATTAAAAAAAGAATCATCAAAATCGGTTCGCCCAGTCCAAAGTTCTGAGGTAACAAACATAAAAAAAAAAAAAAATACAGTCGAATTGAGAACCTCCTCCTTTTTTTGAAGTCGGTTAAAAAGATTAAGTCACAATCCACAAGCCACGCTGGTTAATTGGATTGGCGGACTTCAAAAATGTTCCAGAATATAATTTAAAACTTCTTCGCGATGAATTACTTCACCGAAGCAATTTTCTAATTCTAGTACACACAAGACAAATCACAACTTCATGCATACCTAATGCATAAAATACTAAAAATTAAAATATGTGCAATTCACACGTGGTAGAAGTGAAACCTCCAAATTTTGTTTTCAAGATAATGAAACGAATGTAAAATTTCGGGAAGATGATAATTGTAGGTTTTACTACTCCACTCCACTCCACTCCACTCCACTCTACTCCACTCTACTCCACTCCATTCCACTCCACTCTACTCAACTCAACTCCCCTACCCCTGTACAATGCTTCCTGTCTCACTTTAGAATTTATGTGTCTGTCTCTTTTTACTGGACAGTTTCCTTTCATCGAATTTCAAATCACCCCCGTACTAAAGAAGTTTTCACTTCAAAAATATATGTCTTATACAAAGATACATACAATATCTTTGGTCTTTTATACAATAATTTACTCAATGAGTACTCTTTTTCTCCATTTTCGTTCTTGGTCGGTGACGCATCGGTGATGCCTTTAGTGTTGCTAACATCCATGGGGGACGATTACCGTTCGTTGAACGTCAGTTCTTTTGTCAGCTGGTTACATACTGTTAATATGTTGTTTTACTGCTAAATTGCTGCTAATTCCTACGTATAGCTTCTGTCCAGCAATATCGGATTCAAGATTCAATCCACGTCTGAGATGTCAAAGGAATGGCAGAAGGACAACATAATTATGAGTACTCCAGAAATAGATAAATTACTCATAGTTAACTCTCTGCTCTGGTGCTTCTATAAAGATGAATGGATGATTTAAGTACTCCAACTGGGAATCGAATCTAGGGCCGCTCGTTAACCAGACAGATTACTATAGTCGCCGCGAACTAAGATGCCCAATTTGTCGTTTGCAATCACAGTGACACTAGAGATGTACAAAAAAATCGGTTCACGAAAGAAACCAATTTTTGCTACAAATCGATTCAAAATTGTAAGACCTTCTAATCGATTCGATAATTAAATTGTAAACTAAAAACCGTAACATTTAGGTACCTCCCAACTACCTCGATTGAGCTACATATCTCGTACCACGTATTCTCAATATTATGTATTTAGGACTCCAATAAAATATTCTTTTGTTTCTTCCTAATAACTTATGCTGCTGGATATGCATGGTAATAGCCGAGCCGGTAAACAAGCTGACAATCCACCTGATGGTAAGTGGCTGTCGTCGCCCATGAACATCAGCAACACCAAAAGCATTATTTATTCTTTATTGCACCTTAAAACATAAAGGATACAAAAGGCGGACTTAATGCTAAAAGCATTCTCTGCCAGTCAACATTACTGGTTCGTTGACGGCTAAGAAAGAGAAGAAAAAGAAAGAAAGATAGATCATGATAGAATGAACTCATCCGCTCAGTTTCATAATAATATTTTGAGATAATAATATTATTATTTTTTTAAATATAATATTATCTGCAGTTTACTGTCCATGGATGGCGAAGTGCCCATACATAATGGAAAATGTCCTTTGTTAGCATCCAATTCGTCGTGGTATTCTTGGGTACCTAATTTTAAATTCAAATGCAAGTAAATCATTTTTAGCAATGTAATTAAATTAATCAATTTTCATTTTTAAATTCCGATTATTTATTTATTTATTTATTAATAGATCGCTAACATACTGTACACCATTACATTCAATTCAAGGCATTATACAGTTACACATTCTAAGCGCCAGTACAATTATAAGCGACGACTACATTCATTCATAGCAACAGAAATTATTATAATATAAATATAAATAAAAAAGACTTAAATTAATTTATATGCATTTTACAATAGAATTCATTGGATAATAATAATATAATAACATTGCATTTAGAATTAAACTAAAATTACAGCCAATTCTTAAGAAATATATGAGATCATTATCATTAATCAAATAGATATCTTAATTAAAATTATCAAAGAACTTAAAAATGTCAAGAATAAGATTAAATTAAAAATTCTAATAAATAATAAATTATGAAAAATTAATATTATTAGATTAGGGACATAGCAATGATAATAATAAAGATATCACAACAATAATAAAGATATTATAGTAATGTATCGATTATGATTGGTTTTAGAAACGGTTTCAGGCCGTCACATCACTTTGCGTCAGTTTTGTTTTAGGCCTCTTCATCTATCATTGTTTCGACGTCAAATATTTTTAATAAATTTTGCATAAATTATGATGTGATGGGATTTTTACTAGATTATAACGTTTACTATGATTTATAATCAACGAAAATGAAAATGAGTAAGGATTTTTAACAAATTTTGGAAAAATCCTTTGTCTGTAAGTATTCAACTATTCATGTCAAGTAAATGATTATTCCATTTCACTCAAAGACGTCCATACAATGTTAGTTCATATTAATAAATGGCAGCTATCATTATGGGCATCTTAGATAATTTTGACTATAACTGACCTAATTGAATGCTAGAGCATGTCTAAAGTACATCATACTAAATAAGTAGAATTTACCAATATCTTTAACTTCACATTTAACTACTATTATGTAATCGTACTATTATGACTATCTTCTGTGATTTAACCTGCTTGTTTTCACCTAGCTTTGTTAACTTTGATCGCCAATTCACGTAAGTACCTATTTTTTTATGTTATGATCTATTTTTAAGGTATGAAAGCTGTCCCAACGTATACGTTATCGGGCTTCAAGATAATCCTCTAACTCTTGCACATTATCAAGAGGTTTTCATTCCAAGACAATTCAAGAAATCTCAAATCTCCTCATTTTAACATCCCTGACAATAGCTTGTATTAAGTAAGATCTTTCTTCTCAATGTCAAAGGTGACCATGAGCGACCATGAATTCCAATTCTAATCCTTCACAATAAAGACCCACGGATGAAACCTGAATGTATGTATTAAATATTTATAAAAAATCATATTTATATTAAGTCCTGGTTACATTACAAAATCTTGGTTACATAGGATAATCTTGAATTAATAAAAAAATAAAACAATAAGCTGATCAGTAAATAAAACGAAACACGTTATTTCAATCAGCGTCATTTGAATAAATAAAGTTTCAAGTTCATTAATCGAACAGAATGCACGCGAAAACAGCTTGCCGAGGCGGGTGGTTCAATTAGTTAATTAATCTATTTTCCCGCGTTAAAATAGCATTTATAAGCGAGACGCAAACCAGTGGGAACCGCCTCCCTGCTACAGCTACACATTCTACAGGGCTGACAATCCTGCGGTGAAATTAAATAATTTAATAAAACTTTACGATAAATTCATCAATGATACAACAGATGCTGAAAATTTTAAATATACAAGTAGCCTTTAACCAGTACATATTTATAGCTAGGCAGGGCTGACGAAAAGTGGACGGGCCGCCTGATGGTAAGTGGTTTATGGACATGGCCAACAACAGAGGAGTTGTCAATGCTTCGCCGGTCTTGAAGGAGAAGGTTTGACCTATTGTACCCATACATACCCGTTTCGGAGTTAGATCTGGTCGCCAAATCCTACTGTTCGAACAAACCATAGGATGTTCCTGGGTTCCAGTTCTGCAACTTCGTTAGGTGATATCTTCCTAGAATGCGGCTAGCGTAGTGGTGGTGACCTATGGCAGGGTATTCACTGAGTATCAGAATGGCTTTTCTCTGTCTCACTGCAACATGTTGCAGTTTTGCTCAAGCCTGTGTCTATTGATCCTGCAATGTTCGGTGAGCAATCTGATTTGTGCCTGCATACGAGCACTCGCCCTTATAGAATCGTAGATCACATACAGGCATTATGTCCCTCTGAAGACTAAAAAAAATTAATTATTCCAATTTATAATTCTGGTAACCCTAACATGCAGTTTAGTAGCGGGAGTTAACAGAGTTTAGTAATTTGCAGGCAGTAGCGGAACAATGCGGTTGGCGCACGACGTCGACGCTCGGCGATGCGGTACGTACACTGTACAGTACACTCCGCAACGTTGCCTACGTTGCCGACTGTACAACCCATAATTAGGTAATTAGCAGAGTGTCTGTTTGTCGTACACATGGGTTACATTTTACAAGCAAGGTAGAGAGTTCTTATTCTGTTTATTATAAAGCTTAAAATTTTAAATACATAGTGACGAAAGATTTCAAATTTAAAAGTTAATTATAAATGGAATTTTTGTCATCATCTCTATATAGTCAGTGTTATTAACCGTAAGAAATAATTGTAAGTATGTTATGAAATTATACATAATGTTCTGTTCGTCATCAAAGACCACAAAGACACAAAGGCCGCACATACTGACATTTCTGATCAACAAGCTGAAATGATTGGATTCATACTTGGGTTTAGTTCTGACGTTGTGAACTATACATTTAAATTAAATACAAAATATTATCTAGAAAATATATAATAGGTTTGTAAACAAAGCCAATTCTCTTGGTGAGAAATTATATTTATTTAAAATACAACTCAGTAGGGGGTATAGGTATACAAGTGAGAAATGTACTTCGTCTTCCAGTTCTTCAACTTAGTATAACAAAATTAACCGTTGCAGTGCTAATGTATTAAACACCTTGTATTATTATATCAAATGTAACTTGTATAACAAAAAGAAGTACCTATAAATAAAGTATAAAACACATTTACCCTAATCTAGGCTTCAACGAGCGTTGCACTTTGGCGCTAACCAGCTAGTTAACTAATTAACTAGCTTTTAATTATCTGAGTGACGTATCTTGTGCCATACGGTCTACGGAACGTTTGCTATGCTACAGCTAATAATGTTTAGTAATTCGCCAGCCGCGAGATGGAGCCACTATCGCTTGTAATTGCGGCAAAGCTACTTAACTCGTAATTAACTAAGTGTCTGTCGCAGCGAAATTGTAAATTTTCTGTGATTTAATATTTTTTTCAATACCGAAAATTATCGGTGATTTCTAATCTTGTAAAATAAGTTTTCGCGATATTGTGAAACTGCAATAACTCACGATTAATTTAAATTAATAAATAAAATTATCTATCTATATATATAAAAATGGATGTTGCTAAGCGCTAAACTCGAGAACGGCTCGACTGATTCGGCTAAAATTTTTTTTGTATGTTCCTTGGAGTCCACGGAAGGTTTTTATAATATTAAAAAAAAAAAAAAAAAAAAAAAAAAAAAAAAAAAAAAATTGCGCGGACAATACTAAAACAATACTTTTCACATAAAAAATTGTTTCAGCATGTATGGTAGATGGTAAATATTCGAAACGGTATCCACGGGAATTAGTAGCAGAAATAATTAGGTACCGGGAGCCGATCAACTGCAGATAAAAGAAGATCAACAGTTGTAAAAGGAAATCAACAAAATATCGAAATTGATAATCGTTGCATTGTTCCTTATTCACCAATCCTATCAAAGACTTTCAAGGCGCATACCGTGATATGGCTGTGATTGGAGTGTCCATATGTGCCGTTACGTTAGTATTAATGAAGCAATTTCGCACATTTTTCTCTTCCCATTCATGAAAGATACCCCACTGTAGTTCATTAAGCAGTCAACTTAGAAATTGCCCAAAGAGTATATTTATTTCACTGCACAGAACGTACTACAACGAGTTATTCAACCACTATATACAACCTTGACCAGTTTTTTTGGTACCTATGTGTCAGAATGATGATTTTGCCCGAACACTGCTACTTAGCAGCGTTTGCAGCTGTTAGAAAATGATTCCCATTGGGATCAAACCTCAAATGATGCTGTAATTTCTTTTAAACCTCAGCAAATACGAACATTGTTTTCTATAATTATATCGATAAGCTTCCCGTCAAACCCAATTGATTTATGAATCAAATACAAAGATGATATATGTGACGATATCTTGCATCAAATGCGCACTAGAAAAGGGAATATACATTAACAATACACAGAGAAAATTTACAACGAGGCATTGATAATAGTTGAGGACCTGTGCTTGATGATGTCAAACAAAGTATCGTCTCAATCAGGCATGGCCGTGCTTAATCGCCCAATGCACGACGTTGCTTTAAGGGAATCAGAATAAATGTTCCGCTGTTGAACCAACAACAAAAATTTGTAAATGATGGAACTGGAGGAATTTACTATTTGGATGCTCCAGGTGGTACATCTTCATCTAGCAACTCATTGACCTTGGTAATGGCAAAATCCCTGTTAATGATTCGACTGGCTGCATTATATTTTTGTCAGTTTACTGAAAAAACAATCGAGCTCATACAAAACGTGTTCCCAAACGTCTCTCAAAATTACAAAGATCATATTTTATGGCTGAGCGTTCGTGCTATATTAGCTGCCAAAATTAGGGATGTAGCTGAAATAAACTGCAAAATTCAAAATGAAATTGCCGGTGAATTAAAGACATACAAATTTCACATACACTATATGTGAATGATGTATGTGTATGTGAACTGTATGTGAACTGATGATCGTTAAATTTTCCGGGATTGACACCTCATAATCTTCAATGGAAAGTAGGATCGGTAGTCATAATGTTAAGAAATAGTAAATATTAACTTATTTTTGTAAGTAATCGTCGTTTATTGTTGAGGTTTAGGTACTGTTAACTTTTGACAGAACGAAGTCTGTCGGGGCAGCTAGTTATTAATAAATTTTTACTAATTTCTTCCAATTTAGAGCAATGATGTCGTTTTGTAGGTAATATATTTTTGAATCAGTGCACGTACTAAAAAGGGTACGTTAATGTATTAGTCTTGAAGTATCTTAGAAAAACTAAAAAAAAACACAGTGAAATTTTTGACTACATTGGGCATCAAAACTTTTTAATGACATTTGTAACTTGAAACTTTATTCAATCTTTTCTATACTAATATTATAAAGAGGAAAGCTTTGTATTTTTATATTTTTGTATTTTTGTATTTTTGTATGTTTGCAACGAATAAACTCAAAAACTACTGAACCGATTTTCAAAATTCTTTCACCATTAGAATGCTACATTATTCATGAGTAACATAGGCTATATTTATTACTAGAAAAAATTAGGGATCCTGCTAAAACATCAGTAACGTGAACCAAAGTGTGAAAAAATTTGCTTAAAAATTTCTTTCATCGCATACGCTGCGGAAACTATTGATGATAGAACAAAAAAATGTTCTACAATATTGTAGAACATATCAATATCTACAAAAAACCTCGCGATACTATATGTCCAACTATTGTCGTTATGTCACTATAACCACTTTTTACATTTTAAAAGTTAATAAAAAAGATGACCAAAATCAGATCATGAAAACCATACCTTCGTATTAATCCTTATCCAAATAAATCATTTCATATTCAAAACTGTTTCAATACCTATAGATAACTTTTTGAATTACTCAAATCGGACATTCCATTCGGAAGATATTACGTAGTAAAGAAACTACGTGACAACGTGATTGTATGAGTAGTACAATCATCACCGGCCCCGCGCGGCCGCGGCCGGACAGCTCGCGCATGTTCCGCGGATCCCGATTATGTAACACGGGGAGGGGAGGGGAGTGGAGTGGGAGCGGGAGCGGGAGCGAAGCGGGAGTGGGAGCGGGAGCGGGAGCGGGAGCGAGAGCGAGAGCGAGAGCGGGAGCGGGAGCGGGAGCGGGAGCGGGAGCGGGAGCGGGAGAGGGAGAGGAAGAGAGAGAGGGAGAGGAAGAGGGGGAGGAGGAGGGGGATGGGGAAGGGGGAGGGAGAGGGGGAGAGGGAGAGTGAGAGGGAGGACACGGAAATAAGAACGGCTGTACCGATTTTAATGATCTCTGATTTGTTACATTCTTAGGCGATACGAAGTTCGCCGGGTCAGCTAGTTTGTAATAAATAGATGGTAGATATTACTTATTACCTTTCAAATAATATTATTATATTTTTCACATCTATGGGACCTTTAAGTCCAGAGAAATCGAAATATTTCGGCAGTCATCTACCATAGTAAAAAAATCAAAATGGCGTCCATTTCAACAGGAAGAGTGCTAGCTAGACCCCCACATGTGGGTATTTTTGTCGATGTAATTAGGTATATAGTATTATGCCCTTAAAATATCGCTACCTAATTAGTTGCAAAACACCTTGTATATGATATGTATTCCTTAGTAAGAATATCTATTAATTTGTCTGCTCTCTGTGGTCTGCCCCATTGTGTTTAAAAAGGTCTCAAAAATATTTATAGGTCTGCTAAGACTATTTTCAGGATTCTCAATTTAGGGATCCGTTTGTGAAATATTCTGCTATAAATTGCTTATTTTGGTTACAGTCAAGTATCCCCTCCTTCCAGCTAAATGGATCTTTGTTGGAAGTGGAAGTTGGACTGTAAAAATAAAATTCAGCAGTAGTATAGATAAATTATCAATTTAAAAGGAAAACTGTCCTGCCTAGGTTAGCTTAAGTAGGGTAATTAATGAGTAATAGTCGATAAACTACGGAACCTTATATTGCCTGTTAGTTGTAGTTACTTGGCCGTGTTTTTAAGCGACTTCAAAAAAGGAGGAGGTTCTCAATTCGACTGTATTTTTTTTATGTTCGTTACCTCAGAACTTTGGACTGGGCGAACCGATTTTGATGATTCTTTTTTTAATCGAAAGCTGGTGACTGTCATGTGGTCCCATATAAATTTTATTGAGATCTGACAATGGCATCCATGATAAAACCATATAAGTCTTAAATTTGTATTAAGTATGTGCGCGACAAATGGACGAATACCTAACTCAATATCACGCCAACCGATTTCGATGATTCTTTTTTTAATTGAAAGCAGGTGCTTGTCATGTAATCCCACATAAATTTGAACGAGATCTGATAAGTAGTTTTTGAGTAACTTTGAAGTCGGTTATTTTTTGTTAGTAAAATTTAGATTATTAGATAGAATCTCAGATGGAATAAAAGGGATAGAATATAAGAAGGTAGCTCGTGTTATTCAGAATGAAAAGAGCAATTTGTTGGTGAAAGAATATCTATTCAAAATCGGTCCAGTCCTGCAAAACAATAAATCTTTCATCTTTGTACTGTTAGTATAAATACTTAATATTAATTTATAATTTAGGTTAGGTTAGATCTTAACAGAACTAAAGGCTGGAGCTAATTAACTGAGTGACGTCTGTCATTGAGATTAGCTAGTGGGAGATGTGTCGTCAACTCGTCATGTCGTCATGTCGTCACGGCGCTTTGTCCCATTGAGAGCGGCACTAACTTGTTGAGGGGTTGTTCTCATTGAATGCACTTTACGCATGATTTGCATTTCTCTATTAGCAGTAGGTAATTCGCTTGCACAGCGAGCTGAAAATTGGTTTTAGCTTGGTAAAAGGTTGAGATTTGAATGAAACATTAATTTAAAGCCTTCTGAATATTATAAACTACTTAATGAGAACTTTAAAAAATTACAGCAAAGGAATTAAAACAATCCATAAAAAATATTTTTCTGTCATAAAAATATATCATTCGGTGATGTATACGTATCTTAATCACCGTTTTGATACACCTACTGTTACAAAACATAAAAATAAGGGAAAATAAATATAAGTATATACCTTTGTTAAAAAAATATGGTGTTCTAACTAACCAAAAGTGGTTTCGTAACTTGTTACAGACGGTCTTATTCTACCTACATTCTTCTGTCCGCGTGAAACTATAAAGACCGATAGTTTGAACAGCAAATGTTAATTGAAAAAAAAAACAACAATATACAAAGCTTATTATGAATCATCAAGACGGAATCGATGGAAAAATATAATAAACGTAAACATAGTACCTATACCTAATTACCTACACATCTTGAACTAAAATGGCTTTGTCTGTCTGTTAAAATGTTTAGATGTAAAAAATTTCTACATTTTCCTTTAAACTGTGAGAGGACTTTTATCGCTTATTTATCTACTACACCTATATTCATTTCTTATGTACCATAGGTTCTAAAATTCATATTATACTTTAATAACAATATGTATATTATGTACACATATCAAAAATTTCACAAGGTAATTAATCCAAGTAATTAGTTCATAACTTTTTTATAAAGATGTAGGACGTCGCATAGTTAATGAGAAGGATGTCTAAAGATAGACAAGTTCTTAAGACGAGAAATACGAGATCATCTTAGCGTACTACATTTTGTATTTAGTTGAAATTTTGAATGAATCGTGCAGAAAACTACGTGGTAGTGAAAATGATTTTATATTTGTCAGCTAAAAATGGGAAATGAAAAAACTCTTTTTTTTTACTTACAATTATTTTGTAAAAATATGATGTTCTGGAGGCTAATTAATGGAGAGCAATTCCAAGAGTCATTCTTCTTTCGTTCAATTCGGGAAAACAATTCAGGGTGTATTTTTAGCGTGGGATGACGGCACACCCTGATTTTCCCATAATTTATTATTATGTTTTTGACTAAGAACTATTTAAAATAAAATAAAAATTAAACAAATTTTGTTAAGTTTGTTATTATCCTAATTAGGTACACCAAAAAATAATTTCTAACGCGTGTGCATAACTTAATAACTGTTAAAAGGTACCTTAGATTTATCAATGTTTTAAATAAAAAAGTTATAAAAAAATAATAAAAAAGAGAAACTCCAATATACGAACACTAACGTTTGAGTTTCGAGATCAACAGTACTTATCTCCTACAAAGCAAGACGCACTCCGTGACTCCGTGTCTAAATAAAGATGGATTCTTTAATCAAAATATGTTACGCGTCCTCTTATTACTCGTGTAAATCGTAGTATCAAAAGGCTTGTAATCTGAGAACGCGTCGCTTCCTTCCTTTGTCCGAACTCATCCGTTTTGTTTTAACACCCCTTTTAACTTTCATACACTCATGTGCATGCCTCCTTCGAGCTTTTTTGAGCCACTTTCACACTTGCGAATGAAAAAAAAATGTAGAGCAGTTTAGTTGTTTTCAGTTAATAAAAGCATTATTTATTAAGCTCGTTATTATTTATTTAAATAAGTAACTATTCAATGAAAAAATTTCACACAAAGCAAGCAAGAGTAGGGTAGCAGTTACAGTTAGGGACGGGTAAACCACGAGATATTAAAGCAACATAGAACGGCAATATAGAGTGGTGTTAGTTAGGTTATTGAATAATATCATTGGTTTATAGACAAAGCAATCGCAGGGCAAGTATAAGGGCGCTTTCTGCGTCTCCGAACACAACATTAAAAAGTATTATACAATGTGTAACAAAATACCCACATGTGCTACTTACTAGTCCTCTTCCTGTTGGAATGGCCGCCATAATTTTTTTTGACCGCTATTTCGTAACCGGACGCACTACATATACTATACAATGTGGTTAATAAATAATTTGTTTACATAGCAATCCCAGGGCAAGTGTGAACGGCGCTTTCCTCGTCTCCGCTTGATATATTTATGATTAAGCTGAGCGTCCAAAGCGCACATTGTCTTTGCGAGCCCCTCTGTGGCGCCCCATCCGTCTTGCTTTCACGCCACTTCCCCCTTTCTTTGCAGGCACGAGATTTTTTTAATTATGACGTTGGGCCTTTTTGTCTCAACTACAACACGGCGCCCGTGGCCTGTTCACGGGCTATGTGGAAGTTGGGAGTTCGATTCTGGGGCGTTACATGATTACATCTTTAGTCTATGTATTCGTTAATATAGAGCGGTCAATAAAATTCTAGAACCTCAGCATATGCGATCCAAGTGGATTACGTGGGTTAAAAATAGCACGCTTACATTAATTTATACCATAAGAACTAAGAAATAATTATGTATTATTTTTGTTCATATATTTAGATACGTATTATATATTGAACAGACGATCATGCCCATTTGAATTGTAGATCATAGTGAATTATTTTTTAATCCAATCGTAATGTTATGTAAAACAGTTTTTATATCGATATCTAAAATAAATTGTGTTATGACAAATACAGAACAAGTTAAGTCAATAAATTATATTATTTACATTGTTTATTTAATATAAAAATGAATAATTAAAATTAATTAAATAAGTGTGTATAACTAGGCCCTTGCGACGCAATACCTAAAATGCTGGCAGCATTCCCTCGCTGTACAGGAATATACGCGGCCATCTAGAGTCACTTGTCTTCTCCAAGTCAACAAATTATTTTGCAAAAGAACATTCCTAAACGTCTGGTTCACAAGTCGATTGTATATTTCACGAAGCCTTTCTCGAAGGTAAGCTCCAATATTTATTAAAGAACGAAATAAACTTTGAAAGAGGTAAAACTACAACAAAATAAATATCTTTCAAGAGAGTGAAGCTACGGCACGGAGCGGCGGCGCGCTTACGGAAGTTCTGATTATGTAGAGGAATTAATTTTCAGACGCGACGAAACTGTACTGTACTGTAGTGGAGGGGAGGGGGAGGGGGAGCCTGGGGTGCATCATGAAACAAAACTACGTCGCCCGCACCTGAACAACGTAATAACTACGAGAGCGTAAATCAGTTTTCTACGGACTTCAGTTAGCGAGGAAAAGTTGGCCCCGAAAGTAAATTAGTTCAGGCTTGCCGACCCAGCACCGAAATGTTGACGGACAAATTTTCTGTCGGGTTTTGATGTTTCGGTATTAATTAAAATTGTGGGATTTTGAGTTCTAAGGTAATATGGGTGTGTTATCATTCTGAGATGCAGTTTTTCAAGGATACCAAAATACATAGATAAACCAACCTACTGATTCTGGACACTGGAATCGAATTCCGAGTGGGGCAGACGTTTATCTAACAGTTTATCATCTTTGTTGTCTTTGATGTCTGTTGTATGTCCATGTAACCTGCAACTACGAGAACGCCAATGTAATTTAATAAAATAAAATCTATCCTACTAGTGGGTACACCTAGTCTACTACAATGGGTCTGGCAGCTGGCTACTTAGTTGGTAATAGTAGCCTTTGGAAACATAACCCTTAGCCACGAAAAATAAAATGAAACTTAATTAATATTATTCTGATAAATAATAATTAAAGCTGATTATTATTTCTCTCTGGTTCTTACTTCCCACTTGGTAACGTTTCACCGAATACTTGGTGAGCCTATAAATAGGACAAAAAGACGGACAAAAAGAAGGACGACAAGAAAAACCCTGGGATACTTACCATCAGCTGTGTTTTCTCTTTTGCCAGCTTTCAAACAAAAAGAAAAGCTGGGCTGGAAGTGACTATGACCGCTGAGCAAAGGTTTCCGCGGCGGGTACGACTTGATAGTAGACTCCGTTTTCATTTTTTTTGGGTGTTATTTGTTTGTGATCTCTAAGTTCCCGAATTCTAGGTATTTTTTTTCGTGATTTTCAACTTGTGTATGTCCTTGAATAGTTGACAGTGAGTTACCTGTTCCATTCCGTGTGTCAGAGACGATTTTGGTGGAGATAAATAATTACCATGACAGTCATAGCGTCTGCATATAATTCAGGTCAGGTATTCACATAATAAAGATATTCCTAATGTTCAAAAACATGTAATCATTCGATATTTGTTAAAAAGACGATTTAAATAATAATGTCATAAATAAATACCGAAAGTTGTGATTAAATGGCCATAAACAACATGTTACCTTGTGAAGGGCCCTGCTTTGTGTGCACCTCTCGACATGCTATTAATATGAAAACAATTCGTCCCTCGCCGGTTTCGTTGACGCTACACCGCGGGACATTGCAAATGGTATCGTACTGAATAGTGACTACACTTTTTTCACATTTTTTAAATTATTTTATTTTTCCTGTGGTTTACAATGACAGGGATTAAAGCCATGTTTGCCAATCTGCGTGTGCGGTGGTTTGAATAACTTCACACACCTTTGAGAACATTCTGGAGAACTCAGAGTCATTAGACTAGTATCTAAACAACCTATTATAACTTAGGATTTTTTGTGATTTTGATTAAATTACAAATGCTATCCTACTTTTTATGCAGATAAAAAGTTACCAGACTTTTTATTAGGTCCTTCTTTGACTATAATTCAGTTTTAAAATACTATTAAGTAATGAATCAACCTTTATTCTACCTTATTTATTGCATTTACATTTTATCTTACGAGAGATAAAAACTAAAAATACCAATTTAAAATATTATACACGGTGTATCAGCAGCCTATTTTTCACGAGTGGTACAATATTAATAAAAAAAACTCATAAACTAGCGATTATGGAATCGCTCGACGCATCCGCATTGGAACTCCATACAAAAAGTATTAAAAAATGAATTGTGACTACCAGCTGACCGGCGTTAATAAATGGCAACAACACAAAAGGAGCACGCAAAACAATTTTCATTCAAAAATGAAGTCTGATAAAGCTGATAGTTATTAAGCACTGCGGTACACGCTAAGCGATCCCCAAAGACTATGCATATGCGCGCTCGCTGCAATCAGCGATTGCTCCCATTGTGGCTCAGATTAAAATTTTAGGGTTCACCCGCTAATGTGATTGCACTCTTTTCTCACTACGGAACCGCTCGGCTCATGTAATTAATCGCAGAAGTATAGGGGCGGTCTGTTATTTTTAATCACATTCGAAATTTGACGGGACTTCGATGAATACGAGGGGGCTAATGAGATGACCATATGCAAATGTTGGAGTAATCTGTTTATTTAGTGGGATTGAAATGGCGTGAGTGTAGTTTGCGTATATTGACTACTAATATACGTATTTTGTATTTAAATAATTAGTTAATTTTTCTGTTTGCTCGAAGTTTAAGTTATAAAAGTATTTAGTTTTACATCATTTTCCTCATCCATGTTTTTTATTAGATTTTCGGTTTTTTTTTTATTATCTAGTTGTTCGTTTTTAAGACTCTCTTTAAGATAATTGGTTTTAAATTGATTAAATTTCAAATATTTTTAAGTTTCTTATAAATAATTATACCTACCTTTTGTTTTGTTGGGAATTAATTTATAAAATATTAATGAATGTATAGTACAATATTCTCAAAAGACCCTTCATCGTAATTCAATCAGCTAAAAAACAATTGGTAAAAAAATAAAACTGGTAAAAAAAAGAAAAAATCCACGTTACATAAATCCAATTATGTAACATCCCGATAAAATTCGTACATGAATCCTAAATCCTAATACAAAATGTATCGCCAATCCTATCCAGACACACAATGAGCCGTCAGCCGGCTGTTTGAAAATAATAATTCATATTGGTAGGGATGGGAATGATTAAATTCACAAATTGATTGCATGCCGGCATTGTTGTACGGACGCTATCGAGCTCAAAGTTGATTAAACCAGCGCTGTACAATGTACGTTCTGCCGTCGAATCATTCAGGTTTGATTCGTTGTATTGATCAACTATTTCTCTATAAAATTTATTGATAAGTATTACTGTTTTTGTGCGATTTGCGGTGATTTGTTAGGGATCGTATTAGGTAGCATTTCTTGACCACTTCCGTGCTTGGTAAGGTATATATAAGAACTTCGGACTCTGTTTGAGTATAGGTACTCAACTTGTTATAACAAGTTTGGTGATTTGTACCACATAGGATGCAAATTAACAAATAGATTTATTTACATCTGTATGGAAACGATAAGTTTTTATGTCAGCTCAGCTGCCCACCAAATACATAAGTGGCAAATTGTATTATTGTCATCAGAAAATAAAAAATTTTCATGATTCAGCCATTTTCATGCGGTTTCATAATATATGGGTTAAGTTTAATATGGAAACTTTAATAATAAAATAAATAAGCCCACACAATTCAATATGAGTCTTTGTGTCGCAAACTTCGTGGAGACATACATTACATAATATATTTTATGACGTAAAAATAATACATCAATATAAACTTATAACTAAAGATCACTTATGCCTTATATGCCTTATAGAATTTGAGTTTGATGGTGAGATATGAATGATGTACCTACTGAAAATTCTGTTTGATTTCTTTTGTAAGTAGGCAGTAGGCAGTAGGTACCAGTATGAAATTCGTAAAGTAGATTATCAATAAACATTAATGCGAACATCTCATTTCGAATAAAATCTCCGGGGAATTTCACTTGATTTTCATTCGGCTCGCATTTTAGCGTTCGCATTCATTCAGTATTTTGGTATAAAATAAATGTATTCAATATTCGATATTAATGTATTCAATGGCGCCGGGCCGCAATTTTCATTTTGTAATTTTTAGCGGAGTGCACGATCGTGGCCCGTCAGGCCAACATTCACGAAAACATGCCCCGTCTGTTCATTACATTATAATTATACTAGTGCCCTACCCGCGACTTTGCCCGGGATTTCCGGGATAATAAGTACCCTATGTCGTATTCCAGATCATGGTCTACCTGTATGCTAAATTTCACGAAAATCCGTTCAGTAGTTTTTGCGTGAAGAAGTAACAAACACATACATATACAAACTTTCACATTTATAATATTACTATCTGCCCGGACAGACTTCGTTCTGTCAAAAGTTTTTTTTTTGAGATGTAAGCTATCCTATCTTTCAAGTTGGATCAAACTGCACACGGTGTGCAAATTTGATTAAAATCGTTTCAGTAGTTTAGGAGTCCATCGCGGACAAACAACGTGACACGTAATTTATATATATTAAGATGTAGAATTTAAACATTAACATAATCTAAATTTTACTAACAAAAAATAACCGACTTTAAAGTCTCAAAAACTACTTGTCAGATCTCGTTCAAATTTATGTGGGACTACATGACAAGCACCTGCTTTCGATTAAAAAAATAATCATCAAAATCGGTTCGCCCAGTCCAAAGTTCTGAGGTAACAAACATAAAAAAAAATACAGTGGAATTGTGAACCTCCTCCTTTTTTTGAAGTCGGTTAAAAATACTTATGTCATAATAAAATTTATAATACACCGTATTTGATATCGTCTTTGATGTAGGAGTGATAAATATATTATATGAAAATATTTTAAAGTAAATAATAGAGGAGTCATCTCACTTGATCACTTCTCTATGGTCACCGCATCACAAGAAATGGTCGGCAGAGCTGTCGGCTATCGAAACAAGTAAAAAAACCTTTTATGTGAGAGTAGCAAGATAAAAAGCACAATGTATAATTGAACGAATTAATTGAGTGGAGTGGATAAGGGTTCTCCAGCAGAAAGGAACGGGCGAAATATCATTATATTCATTAGGTATCATATTCAGGACTTACTACGAGTAGCGGAGGTTGGCTTGGATTCAAGAAAGGAGCCCCTAATATATGACTAATGAATAATAAATGACAGAGATAATAATTATATAAATGTATTAGACACTTAGACAAATTGATACCAGACATAATATAAATGCATCAATTGTAAAGAGGCTAATATTACTACAAAAACATTGGCAGGTCACATGGATTGCATTCTGTTGATGTTTCAACACATAACATAATACTCTGTATATAACACACGTTCTAAAAGCATATAAACACTGATTGGTACTAAGTACATGTAACCCCAACAATGCGGGTGCGAAAAATATTATACTCACTCAAGTTTAAACACTGAAAAATTGCAAAAAAAAAACACATAAATCGTTGTTTTTCCAGAGTTGTCCCATAAAAGGCAGGTACGTTCATTATGATAATGTCTTTGTGGGTACGTCAGTCTTTCCTCGCTCATTGAGGCCCCCTTGTCTTGCCGGTAGTGCTATGACACCGTTAATTGAAGCCACGGTGTGTCGCGGGCGCCCGCGAAGTAATCAATCTTGCACCTGTTTAAACAACGAACTAGAAATCGCAGATATGACACTATGGTATGGATTTTTTTATGTTAATAGACAAATGAAGAGACGAGACACTTCCTGGCAAGTCAACATCGTCCATGGACATCAGTAACACCTTAGGCATCAATAGTTTCAACATACCTATTACCTAATGGTTACTGAGCAAGGGTCTCTCCTCTTGAGGAGGCCTAGAGCATACTTACTCCACCGCGCTGTTCCAGTTGGTGGAGAGGGCATAAAAGAAAGAATCAACCGGCTCTCAAGCCCTTGCTGTCTCATGCAAGAAGTTGGTGTGGTAGCTAGCCTGACAGGTTTCACGGAAAGTTAATACGAGTATTAACTAATATTATCTATTAAGATACTAATTTAATAAAGCGGAAAAGTTTGTTTGTTTCGTGCTGTAACGCGCTAATCTCAGGAACTACTAGTTCGAACTGAAAAATTATTTTTGTGTTTGATAGTCCATTTATCAAGGAAGGCTATAAGCTATATAACGTTACATATTTTAGTAATTAGTCTTTCCACAAATTAACGCGGGTGAAACCGCGTGGCACAGCTAGTTCATTTACATATTAATAAGAAAGAACCATAATCTGTACTGGGACAGCGTAGTGATGTCTTCTGTCTCGTTCAGCTCTGCATGCAGTCTTTAGTAATGATGTCGGAATATTTCTTGTGTGCTAAACTATGGGGTGATGCAGAGATTAGTCAACCCAAATGTGAGAGGCTTTTTGTACAAGTATATGAATTGTCCGAAGATGGCTTTAACCTACTCGTATCAATGGTTCACTTCTGAGTACCGATCTCTTCTTTTGAGGAGGCCTAGGCCTAGCATACTGCACCACGCTGCTCCAGTGCCGATTTGGGGAAGGGTTAGTGGCCACTTGGGTAAATGTCCAAAGATATTTTTATTGGTAGACTTTTATTTCTATTGTGCAAAATTAAATAGAGAGAGATGCCGGTAGATTACAATGTGAGTTCCTGCTTTTTTTACGGAAATTTACGGAAAAAATAAATAAATGATGTCTGTGGTGCGACTACTGTCCAAGGGTGACAGACACCATTCACCCTCACCGTGGTGGTGAGTGGTGACTCATCAGCTCTTTTGTATAAAAATGCACCATCCAACAAATCTTTCTTCCTTTTAATAGTTATTTCTGGATATAAAGTTATCTGGAAGGTATTGCATCTCTTTGTTTTCTTTTAATATATGGAAATAGTTATATCTTTGTTTACGATTAAGAAACAAATAAAAATAACATATTTATTTATACGCCACGCCGCTCACATGATAATGGTAACAAATAAGTAATTTTAAATTATTTTTATGAGGTATTTTAGGTCACTTTATTTCATAATCTTTAAAGGAGGTTATATTCAAATAGTCAACCTGAGTGACAGTTGGAATCTACTTTAGATATTTTATACTTTTTAAGCAGATGTTTTATATTAAAAGTGACTTAATTCATAAGATAACAGAATAAAAATACTAGATTATACACTGTACACGCACATACATTTATGTGTAAATATACAAATAAAATGTTATTTATATAAATAATACTTACATATACATTTTCATACATAAATGTCAAGTAGAGTCGTATTATAATAACATAATGAGCTGAAATGAGCTTCTTGAATATTCGCAAGGGCCCTAAAATAGTTAAAATACGTACCTAATAGTTAAAATCCCATTATAATGAGTAGCATAATATGGTTATCGGTTAATTATGTAGATGGTTTATCATTAGGTAAACAAGCAAAATCATGAAATTTACCTATTACCACGAAATACATATAATATGTTATTAAATGGAATAAAAACCCAAATGGTGTTGTTCTGCGAATAAGAAGTTTTATTGACATTACTATCATCATAAGTCTTATAACAAATACAATTTAAGGATAATTAAATAAACAAATACAATACCTGCGAATAAGAAAAACAACATTTAAAGTCCTTATTCGAGATATCTTGATAATAATTAAATATTTAGTATTATTTACTTCCACATAGGAAAATCTTCATTTCTTATTAAATGACATGACAATTCTCAATTCAAATACTTAAGCGATAGACAATAAACCATAGATCATATAAGGCAATGAGCATAGCTTACATCTCCCCCCCCCCCCCCCCCGCTAGGTAGATCTTTGATTCCCGAATGATTCCTTCAGTACCGGGACCAATTTTGTTATATGGAAAAGATTTGATTCGCATTTCTTATGTCCTGTGTTTATTCTGTAGATTGAATTGGACAATTTTTCGAGAACCACGTACGGGCCAATTTTTAATTCATCCAATTTTCTCCTGTTTAACCTGTTCCCATTTTCAACATAAACTAAATCTCCAACTTTTATTTCACAATCTCTTCTGTTCTTGTCAAACTGTTGTTTATTATAATTATGCGATTTTATAGTATTTTCCAGGGCAATTCTTCTATCTTTTAATAAATCATTATGTGTTCTTTCTTGTTTTAATTCTTTTGGTAGAATATCAACATTTTTACCTTCTAATAAATATTTTGGAGAAAATCCTGTTATAGTATGCTCCGTTTCATTATACATTCGAGTACATTCATGAGCAATAGTGGTCCACGCTACTTTATTTTTTCTTTCGTTTATCTTACATCTTATTTTATTAACAAGTGTTTGATTCAACCTTTCATTTAAACCATTTGAAAATGGAGCATTAACTGCAGTGAATATTATGGGTATGTTTTCTTTACATAAAAAGTTTTTAAAATCCTTTGAATTTATACCCGGATATTGGTCAGACAAAATCAGGCCTATTTTGTTATCATCTGATACTTTTCTAATTAGTTTTATAAAATCACTTGAATTTTGTGATTTTGAAGTCAAAGTGTAAGCATATCTTGAAAAGTGATCTACTAAAAGGTGCAGATACGTTTTTGTAGAACGTTTGCCACCAAATCCTCCAATGGTATCTATAGATACTATCTCAAATGGGTATGTAGCGGGACCTAAGTGCGACAATAATCCAAATTTATATTTTCCTCTTGATTTGTTCTTTATACAGATTTCACAGCTATCACAAGCCTTTTTTATATTAGTTGTTAAATTTTTCGCAGCAAAGAATGGTACAATCTTATTTCTCATTTGTTTTATTCCTAAGTGACAATATTCATAATGTACCCTCTCTATAATTTCTTTGCTGAATTCTTCAGTTAAAATTATCTTATAATTTTTCCTAGCCTTTTTATAATATACTTTATTTTCAAATTTTAGGCTATTTTTATTATATTTTATATCTTCATTTATTTTTTGATCATTTTGAATATCTTCAATATTAATTAAATTTATAATTCTCAAATTTTCATCTTGATTTTCACATGATTCTAGTACTGGATTTCTGCTTAAACAGTCCGCTTCTAAATTATATTTTCCTGGAGAGTATATTACTTCGAAATTAAACTGTGATAAGTAATAAGTCAGGTCTCCTAATTCTTCATCGGGTCTGGCTTTAATATTTAATTTTTCTAGAGGCTTATGATCAGTATAAACTGTAAATCTTTTTCCTATTAGCCAGTATTGCCAAAATTTTACAGCTTCTTTTATTGCTAAGCACTCTAGATATATAGCTTTTTTCTTTTTCTGGGAATCATTCAATTTCTTCGAAAAGTATGCGCAGGGTTTTACTTCTCCATTGTGCTGTGGTTGTTTCAAGACAGCACCTATACCTTGTATACTGGCGTCTGTGTAAATATGTATCGGTAGATTTGGATTAAAGATAGCTAAGATGGGTTTTAAACAAAGTAGTTTTTTTATTTTATCGAATGCTTCCTGGCATTTTTCTGACCAAATAAATTCTTGTCCTTTCCTCAACAGATTATGTAATGGATCTAATATGATTGGCAAGTTTGGCACATATTTTCCATAGAAATTTATTTTACCTAGAAACTGTCTAACGTTTTTCTGTGTTCTTGGAACAGGAAAATCCTTTATAGCAATTAAGTTATCTTTGATTGGAGTAATTGTATTATTTTTGATAATATGGCCTAAATATTTTACTGAATCTTGTGCAAAGTTACATTTTGAGAATTTTAGTCTGAAACCTTCTTTCGATATTGCTTCTAACAACAATGACAAATGTTTAATGTGATCTTCAAAGGTTTCAGAAAATATCAAAATATCATCAATGTAATTAACAGTAAATTCTGACAATTTATGTTTTCTAATAATACTACTTAATACTCTTTGAAATATTGCTGGTGAGGTTTTTAAGCCAAACGGTAAACAAGTCCATTGAAAATGTCCTTCTTGAGTGACAAATGCTGTTTTTTCTCTGTCTTCAATTTTCATAGGAATTGCCCAAAATGCTGAATTTATGTCTAATGTTGAGAAGAACTTACAATTTGTGGTTTTTACCATTAAGTCTTCTATAAGTGGGAAGGGTTGTGACTGAGGAACCACAATTTTATTTAAATCGCGAAAATCTATACACAGTCTTGATTTTCTTCCTTCTTCTTTTTTATAAGCTAATGTTACCGGGGCAGCAAAAGGACTGTAAGACTCTTCAATTAACTTCTCTTCTAATAATTTCGATATTTGTTTTTCAATTTCTTTTTTGTCTTCTATAGTGCACCTATATGGTCTTTTATAACAATATTTATCAATAATTAAATCTATATGTGCTTCATAGCCTTTTACAGTTCCTATGTCAAATTTGTCTTTTGCAAAAATTGATTTGTATTTGCTTATTAATTCTTCTATTTTCGACTGTTTTTGTGCATCTAAATGATTGACTGAAATGATAAAGTTTGCCTCTTCAATATGTTCATTGAAATTTATTTCGTAAATATTTTTAATATTTTCTAAATCTTCTATAGTTTTATTATAATTATTTTCTACTTTCGTATTACCACAGTTTTGAATTATTTGTAATTTATCGTTTTGGATTAGATGAAATTTTTCTATGCAATCTAGTCCAATCAAAAAGTCGTAATCAAAGTTTTCTTCATCAATCACAAAAATATTCATGTTCTCTTCAATATCAAAAATCTTTATCTTCAATGTTACTATTCCTTTAGTGTTTTTCACGCCATTAATCGTTTTTAAACCTGCATTGCTTTCGCAACTGTTATTTGTCTTGTTTTTCAAAGATAACAATTTAGAATTTATGAGGGATACATTTGATCCTGAATCATAAATTCCTGTTGTTTCTAAGCTATCATTTAGTTAATAGTACTTTAACTTTGATCAATGGCGGAATTATTAGTTTTTTGGATTTAAATCATTTAATTCCGTTTCTAATTCAGAATTATTAACAGTTCTTATCTGCTCTCTTATATGTCTATCGTTATTATTTTTGTTTCTGAACCAACACAATGATTCAGGATGATATCGGATTCCTTTGTTTTCTTTTTCGCAAATTTTGCATGGTCTGTCTCTTCCGTCTTTTCCAATTTTATTTTCAAAAACTATCTTCTTTTCCGGATTTTTCTTATTAACAAAATGCTCCAATCCCCTGATGTTATTAAATAAATCTTTAGTATCCTTTAAATCATTTCTGTCAATTTTATCGACTATAAAATTAGGAAGCCCCGTCGCAATAAGATCGATTAGGGTGATTTTATCCATTAATTTGTTTACCTCCAATAATAGTTTTTCCTTTTTTATTGCATAGTCTAATAACGATCCCTGTCTATATTTAAACAGAAAAGCATACCTAACCGGTGACCATCCTCTGTCCGCATATGTTTCACAAAAGTTTTCATTCCATATTGACCATTCTGAGTCAATTGTATATTTTATTAACATAGAACCGTACCAGTCAAGACATGTACCTTCCAAAAATAATCTAAGTGTCTCAATTTTCTTTGAATCTTCTTTGATGCCTATACGAATACATTCCGATTCAAAAATAGCCATCCATTGGGATACGTTTGAGGTTTTTGTATTAAATTTCTCTAAAACAAATTTTTCTGCTAAATTTCTGATATTACAGGTGTTTGATGTATCCTTATTCATTTCAGCAAAATTCTCTAGGATTCTTGTCAAACTTTCTTCTGAAATTCCTGTCGCAGACGACTGTTGCTGTATTACAGGAGTTATTTTCTCTTCTAACAAATATCCTTTGAACTGCATGTTTCCATCTTCATCAATATATTCATTATTTATTTCTGGTGTCACCGAGATCCAAACCTGTCTTTTATCATGTCTTCGCTGTAATGTTGCTCTAACTTTTTGAAAAACTTGAGATTTAATTACTGTCTCATGTAGCTTTACCGGTTGTAGTTGTTCCGGAATCAAAAAGGTATGATTACTCATATCCGTAATTGAAGTTATACACATGATGTTGGTTTTTGGGTCGTCAATTGGTTTCACCACAAATTCAAATTTCAACTTTTCCATCGTTGGTAAGAACCGTTTAAAAATGTTGTTTTATAATATGTTATTAAATGGAATAAAAACCCAAATGGTGTTGTTCTGCGAATAAGAAGTTTTATTGACATTACTATCATCATAAGTCTTATAACAAATACAATTTAAGGATAATTAAATAAACAAATACAATACCTGCGAATAAGAAAAACAACATTTAAAGTCCTTATTCGAGATATCTTGATAATAATTAAATATTTAGTATTATTTACTTCCACATAGGAAAATCTTCATTTCTTATTAAATGACATGACAATTCTCAATTCAAATACTTAAGCGATAGACAATAAACCATAGATCATATAAGGCAATGAGCATAGCTTACATACATACCTAATAGTTGCTATTACGTTATAAGAGTGGTAAAATAAAATTAAAAAAAAAACACTTTTTTCTTCAGCGTACCTCCCGTACAGGTAAAGTAGGGATGAATTACCTATTTGTTTTTCGTTTACTAGTGGTAGAGAGTATGTAATAGTCGATCAAATTACAAATACGGAACTCTACATTGCGCGTGGTCTGACACGCACTTGGCAGTTAGCTGGCTTTTGTTTGATGTTTTTTTAACTGAATTAGGCTGTGTTCCCAGTAGGCAAACTGTTAGCGGCCGACTGAGTGAGCCGCAAATTTGTCGCGAATTGAAATTTGAGTTAGCTGCAAACTCAGATCAATTTGCGTGCGTCGCAAGCAAACTGAAGTTAGCCGCTTATTTAGGTCGACCGATTGAATTTTCACTTTACTATTGTTGTACGAAGGGAGTGGTCGTGTTGGTCACGATGGATATTTTTGAAGTAATTGGTATCTTAGAGGCGCTGAAAGAGGATAAAAACTGTCCAGCTGTCCGCATGAACAGTTTGCGGCAAACGGACTCACTACGCCCGGCGAACAACCATATCGCCGCCGCCGACTGGAACCGGGTTTGCTGTGAGTTAGCCTGACTACTGAGACAGTCGGCGCACGTAACGCTGCAAACTGCGTATAGTGAGCGCAAAACTAGCAAACTGTGGACACTCCATTTCAAATATATGGAAGGGCGTACTAAACCGATACGCCGCAAACTCAGTCGGCCGCTAACAGTTTGCCTACTGGGAACACAGCCTAAAGATAGATGTTTTCGAATTATTCGAAAAATCAAATTACTTCAAAATAATGATTTTTATATGCATGGCTAGACTTTTGATGTACATTTTTTTAGGATATAGATTTTTTTGTAAATTCCAACACTTTGTGATCAAAATAGAATTTTATCCACCGTTTCTAACAACATGCAACCTTTTTTAAAGCCAGTAAAACGAGAAAACCATTTGTATTACTTTCATCATACTGAAATAATAAAGCCCACGTAAACCACATAATCTTAACAAGTAATAAAAACCTTTATTTGTAACGAGATAACATTAATTTAGCACAGAAAGGACTCGACAATCACTCCGAGGCAAGAATAACAAGAACACACACCCGCCATTGTAACAAAGAATGGAAAACAATTTTATAATACCTAAAACGAATGAATGTGCAAGCCCATTGTTGTCCCAACAAAATATCCCAATTACGTTGCGGTGGAAAAGAAGAATATAATCAAAAGTGATCCCGCTCCTGTAAGGACTGCGGGGGAGAAGGGGGAAAAGGGGGAAATGAAAAATTTTAATTTCGAATGCAGTTTGTTAAAGAGCGCACAATAACACGCTCCGAAGGAATATTCTGCGGAAAGTAGATAATGTACAAAAGGGGTCCTGTCGTTTTTTGTTTTCGATCCTTAATACTTACTGGGCTGTTACTGCGGCGTTCCGGAGTGATCTCGTAATCAAAGTAGGGCCTTTCAGAAAAAATAATCATGTTTTATTACGAAGTTTGTTTGGTTCGGAATGTGTTTAAATTCAATGTTTACTGTTAGGAAGGCAACCAGGGTTCGCAGTAATTCTTTAATGTTACTGGTATGCAGTTGAATGTAATGAAATTACCGAAAATTTACATTCAACGTCAAGTTTTCAGCTTTAACCTCTTATAGAATAATTCATAAAATTCATTCAACCATACAAAAACATATTTATGTATGTATGTATGTAAGTAATCTTTTATTTTATTTGGGTCTTAGGAAAGTAAAGATAATTTAATTATATTATTTAAATATATTAGTTCTTTATTAATTTCACTGTACATTAGCATTGTTAGCAAATTTTAGGAAAGGACAGCACAGACATTTTTATTCGTTTAGCACTTACCCGTAGAGGCTATTAAGTCTAAAAATTTGGTTTGCTTTGTAAAGTGAGTTTTACAAATAATAAAAATCACACCTTTTATCAACTTAGAGATCTTAACAAAAAGCAACGAAGTATTTAAACCACATTTCACCAGATTGAACGGCAGCGGAAACTAGTAATTGAATGCACAGTAATGAAAGTTGGGTTTGAAAAGAAAACCAGTTAAAGATTTTTCAGTCGGACACGCCGGGAAATGGAAGGAAAATAGAAAAAGTTGTATTTGGTCGCACCTCAGCTCTGAAGCTTGTACGTAAACCTATCTACCGCGGACTCGTTTGATCCGACTAATTAGATACGTGTACGGTACATACACACGGGTTTTGAGCTCGGTTTTTCTAGTTTTATGGCCATCGTTTGTATAAAAGTGTAACTAAATGCTTCAACTGATGGAGTTTACTGCTAACTATATTTATCTATTTGGATGAATACAAACTGCTTAGTAGATTTTATATATTTTCGTGTGATACTTACTGATACCATTACCTATAATAGGGTGATGACGTAGAGTTGTAGAACATGTGATGAAGATCTGTTGTTCAGTATTTTTTAAACCTTGTTTTCGGTAGAAGCCTTTTTTCAACTTCCACGCAGCTAGGTACCTACTCAGATTAAAAATATTATTATACCTTTTAATGCCTTACACGAGAGTGCCTGCTAAGACGAACAGCACCACCTACTTTTTGTTGGAATGTTTTATCGAAAACTTTTATAAAAGTGTTACATACTTCTACCCATCCTCCTATAGTAGATTCATTCTCTAGTCTAGTAGATAGTATATAAAGTTTATCTATATACTTACTATTGATATACCAAGTTTGGTATGTAACTCATTCAGCCGTAATGGTAAAATGATGCAAGAAAACGTGACGTTTTTTGTTTACAGTATCAAATTTTACAACTAAGTCGATATAGAAATTTCGCTCCAATAATAATGGATTTTTGTGGTTCCTAAAGGTGGCCACTCACGGTCGCGCCCTTTGGCGTGGCTCCAAATGACATATGTCAAAATGGCGCGATTGGACATACATATTTTTATATCACGACATCAGTTTTTCACATTCACGATCAAATTTTGGCTGTATATCACGCCATTTGACGCGATGGACTGACCGTGAGTGACCACCATACACGGATAGTACATCAGTCGTGGGCGGGCGGCGTAGGGCAGAAAAAGTTTCTTCAATTAAAAGCTATTTGCTGCAGTAAGCCGATCTAATTTGTGGTAGGTAGGTATGTTTTATGTTATGAATAAATTAAAAAACGCTTACACACATTTACCTACCTATCTACTGCACTTTGTACCTACCTAGTATGTATAGTGAAATGTGGTTAACCTATTTAAAGGAATTTATATCCGGATTTCGGTCGGCTCGTTTCGAGTAATTACTTTTTGGCTCACTTTTACGGACTTACTAATTTGCAGACGTTTTAACAAGCGACCGCTCAAAGTTATCTCTCATTTCCACTTCATTAATCTTAATTAATCTCTCTCAATGAAACATTTAATTCAGCGCATTTGGTCGTTTAAACACAGACAGAAGTCCTATAATTATTTCAAGTAGAGGACTTTAATTTTTTTTGTCATAAATATTTTTATGTTCTCAGCAAAATGTATTATTTTAAGATATAATACGTTTTTATTTACAAAAAATATAAATAAAAAATCAAATGTAATAAATTTTTATTAAGACAAAAATTCATTGGAATTACGTAATCATATCTTTCGCTTATTAAGTAAGTACATAAGTATTATAAACCACAAAAATGTGCACAATACTGATCTTTTCGAATGTCTGGCAGGAAAATTCACTAGATTTTTAAATATAATTGTATCTAATACTTTACCTACCAAGGTACCTAGTAGTACCTACCTACTTGAACTTTTCTTAATATGAAAATTTAAAATCTGAGCTCAACAGTAACTCTTAATAGTAATAAATAAGCAACCTAAATTCAACATTAAAACAATTTAAAATGCTTTTTTTAATTCACCTAATTAATAAGTAAAATAATCTACTTAACATTTAAGTTTCACCTTTATTATACAGAGAAAATGGCCACGTCTATAAAAAGAAACAACTTTAGAATGCGAGTGTGTGAGTGAGTTTAAAGCGAAAAGCAGGTAAGCTCTAATGAAAATCAGTTGGCTTTAATCAGCCCGTAATGAATTGAGACCCGCACTCGCTCGCCACAAATCTGCTAAACGTAAATCGGTAACATCCCTCGCTTAGATTAAGCTAAATTAAATGTGGCTAGTTTTAAACCTGAGGGTTTTACCATTAGGTTATAACATAGTGAGAGTTTATAGAAAAGAGTTTATACAAAAGCGTTTGTGAATTTTATGGTTAAAGTAATTAATTAGTCGCATATTTTCGATGAATTATTATGATCAAATTTTGCATTGTCTACGAATATGAAACAATGTTTATCTGGTGACTTAAATTACCAATCGCTTTTTTAAACGACCCGTTTCTTAATTTGTCAGCTGCTGGCATCAAATGTTATACATCATAAAATAACACATTAATCTATACACTGCTGAAATGCAGCCAAAAACTTCATTACTAATTACTACATCATAATTATCATTTAATCGTTTCTGTGATTAACATACAATCAAGCAAAAATAAATTAAAAAATCAAATTTTATTCTGTAACCTTAATTTCAATTTCAAAGCTCATCTACATCGAAATTTTCAAAAAAATATTCTAAAAGTACAAAGTAGCAAATTCGGCCCTGTTCTATTAGTACAGATTATACATAACAGCTATCGCTTTTCAAATTCTAAGCTCGGATGTGCTCGTATATGTACAGTTCATTGGTTAGATATTTATTATCTATTGTGTAGCTGCAATAGAAATGAAACAGTGCATGATTTTTTTAGTAAAATCCAGGACTTAGAATGTATTGTGTGGGAATTGAGCTATGGTCAGCTTAACAACCATCAGAGTTGGGGCAACAAAATCTACACTGTATGTACGCAAAATTTGGACCAAATTTTGGTTGGCCCATGTAGATTATCCATGGATTCTCCATGAAATACTGACCAAAATCATAATCTTTTTTTTTAATAGATCTTAATAAAATCCTGGTGCAAGTAGGTACATTCAAATGTAGAGCCGGACAGCAGGCAGATAATTATTACATAAAGCAATATTTTGATAAATAATGGCCGTTTGACTTGTAAATCATTTCTGAAATAATTAAGTAAAATATTTTCTCTCCAGTTACTTAAACAGTTATTGTAATTTCATTAAGGCGCAGTAAAACACTAAAATGACCGACACCTTAAGTACCTATGTTTATACTCGTAATTACTTTTATTACATTATGATTATTTACCTTTAGCATCCACCCGCAATCTCGTATAATCTAAGTAGGTACATGAGGTTCTATTAATAAAATAGTATTATAGTATAATATTTTCTCTCCAGTATACATATAAAACAGTTATTGTAATTTCATTAGGGCGCAGTAAAACCGCAGGAATTGACCGACTCCCTAGATACGTTTACCTTGCGACTGGCGACCATTGAGATGCGATCATCTGTGAGGGGGTGGGGGAGGGGGTGGCAATTATTGAGCAAATGTAATAGCGGCATTGTGATAGAGGGCGCTGTGCTCAGACGTGGAGTGGTGTTGATTAGTGCGCCCGGAGAGCTGTGGAGACGCCTTCGATTTAACTGATTTTTACATTTAATTTACTGATATGACTTGTGAAGTTGTGACTTGTACCTAAGTCAAGTAAATAACATTTCAATATTTTTATACCTTATAGGTACCTCTGTTATTTATTATATATGATATTTACCATGTAGGTTTTTGTTACATGTTCTGTGTACTTATGTATGTTTGTAGGTAAGTAATAGCGAATTAACAGAAAATTTACGTAAGGATGATGTATATTTTGCTTCAATGATAACGGATATAAAGGTTTATTTTTGAAAACTAACTGAATAATGTCTGTGATATTTTTATGTTAACATTATGATCATTCATTTACCTGCAGACATCCTTATCATATTGTAATAAATATGCATACGATTAATTAATTACTCAATAAACAACAACCCAAATGCCACCATTTACTAATAGATATTACTATTATCAAATATTAACTTATAACATCATAATTTACACTATTTACTTACGATTAGAATATGTATAAATAACAAATTTGTGAAGGCAAACTTTTCAGCTATTTTATTAAGTCATATTTAATTTATGTACATAAAAATAAAAATGTATCTCCATTCCAATCTCAGTTCTTGATTATATTTGCGACGAGCCATAGACACGCCCCCTTCCATCCCCTATTATATTAACCATCGATGTCGAAATGGCTTATTACGTATTTATCGGTGAAACATTCTCAATCTTATGCCTTACCAATAAGGCAGAAATTCAAATAATAGATTTTATATAATATAAGCACATACTCCTTTTCCGTTTCGATTTGTCTATAAAATAATACACTTTGAGCTTTGTCTGGGAATCATTGAAAAGCAAGTGATGTTTTAGCAGTCAATGAATTTAATTAATTAAAATCCGCTTTTTGTTGATTACGAGATTTTGTTGAATATTGACAAAAGAACGTGATTTTAATCAACCAATAATTATCTTTAATTAATTTTCCTTTGCGATTGGATCAGTAATAAGTATTTCAAACTATGTACAACAAAAGAAGGTAACTATCTTAAAAAAATATACATTTAATAATACGTACGCAAATTGACTGTCGTTTTATAAGTTCGATATTTTAATGGGTGTCTTCATGTCAAGAGTGAATATTACTAAATAATTGTAAGTTAATGCGACTTACCATCCATAACTTACTATCAGGTCGTTCTGTAATGAAGCATATTAACTTCATTTAGTTTAAAAAAAATGTTGGTTTTTGTATGGCCAAGCCAAACTTTTTAGCGAGTTTGTAGAGTTAAATCTTGTAGAGTCAGACCTTGTAGAGTTATGGGCTTACCTAACTTTTCACGAGATCTGATACCTAAGATTTACCTAATTTTACATGATATGATTTTGGTAGGACAATATTATACGTTTCATCGATATTGTTCGATCTATCGAGTATGGTGTAGGTACATCTCTATCAATATCTTTAATTTAAAGATCAAATTAACGCTTTTACAATAGATAATATTTTATGTACCGCTGTAAAATACTGCATGAAATGAAAACAAACACCCCTGCATTGTTTCTGCAGTTCTGCAGTGTTAGTGTATCTACTTAATATTATGAACGCTCAAATAAAATCCCAAATACTGAACATCCTAAATCCCAAAGGAAAACTTTAATTTAAAACCCTTCGCTCGGCAAAATCAAATTCGCAATAACAATGCAATGAAAAAATAAAAACAAAATATAATATTATGTTAGTTATTTAGAATACCTTACGTTAGTTTGGCAGTATCATAGGTAGTAATCACTCCTTTCAGTTCTTCTTAATGTTTATATTGTCCGAGCATGCATTCTGTAAATTTTTGTACAGAAAAGAACAATGGCGAGGCGCGTTACTTGTATTGCTAAGAGGTTCTATTGTTTAATGCCACAATTAGCTGTGAATTCTGCTTCGGATGAAAGAAACTGGCCAAGTCGCCGCCCGGACTGTGTACTGCGGGTGCATAGTATTGATACTTGAAATAGTATTTTTATACCCGCTATTTAACCGTGACAAGCCTGAAATGCGGGAACCTAAGTTTATGGAGCCTGTTCAGATTTCTCTAGACATGTCTAGACTTTTTTCCTTCTATCGTGTGTTTTTGATTTTATCTGGCTTTTTGATTTGTCACGCGAGATTCTTTTAACGACGCGTCACTTTTGAAAGTAAGAGAATGCGGCGATGATTCAATGGTTCATGTAGTCTTGCTTTCCGCTCTGTGTGAATCACTCCATAGTAAAAGTAACAATGTTTTGGTCCTTCTATAAGTTCGTAAAGGATCTATGGATTGATATCAATTTATCGTTGGAAATATTAATAAAATATGTTTAGTAAATATTGATATAACTTTATATTTATAGTTGGAAGGATGAAGAGGGTCATAGGTTTTACAGTTGGTTCCTCTTAGTATCATTTAAATTTTGGAACTGTTACTTATTTATTCATGCACCAGGAATGTGTCATGCATGTTAAACTACTCATTGTTACTTCCCTTTGAACACGCGGGCGAAGCCGGGGGTAATAACTAGTGCTTATTATAAAAATGCATTTTTGTCTTTTATCGGCACTACAGCAATATGCAAATTTTTAACTTCTTGGGATGAAAGGAAATAGTTACCTAATTTAGCTTGCAAGATTTGATCCAAACATACAAGATATATTAAATAAAAGCTTGTAAAATCCAAATTATCTCAAGTGTCGAGACTAGCAGGTCGCAGTAGCGCGCAATTGGGCGGACGGACAGTGCGGAAGGCGGCCGCTGTGTCCGAATGACGGCGAGATACGGCTAGCCAGGGGCGGACTCGCTGGAGCAAATATTAAGTACAACATAACACATGTATTAAAATAATATAAAAGAAAATCTTGGTGATACAAATAAAAAGGGTCTTCTACTTATAGGTTTTAATACGTGCTTTTCAAAATTTTCGTAAAATATTTCATTGCCTGTAAGTATTATACGTTACGTACGTTTATAATTTTTTACGGGGGAGTTGGGTATTTAATACGCCACGCTCAGTGAACGATGTTCACTTTGCGACTACCATCGTAGAGTCAACTTACCCTGATGATGCTCCGTTTCGGGGCGAAACATGTGTTGCTGCTGGTATGTATGTTGGTCCTACTTTTAATTATTATTATAGTGCATGTTTCCGTTGTGGGAGGGAGAGAGGTGCCACGCATGTCATAAGGTATAGGTAAATCATCATCTAACTGTTAAATGCGGATTGTTGCAAAGTAAAATAACTTTATACAATGAATTTCCCCAAAGTAACGCCTGGTACTATTAACTAAAAGCAAAAATTCTTTTATTTTGAGCTAAAACTGAAATCAACTTTTTAAGCTAGCTCTGCAGTCCAGCCCTGGCAGCACAGTAGCGACCATCGTCCAGTGTATTCATATTCGTAAAGCAACTGCCAAAACAATGATCAATTAAGCAATCACAACGTGCAGCGCTGCCTTCCTTGTGTATACAGCATCAGGGCTGCTCCAACGTGCATTACAGGAAAGATAGATAGTTTATTCGAGGAATACGAGGAAGGTTGGTAGCTAACATAGTTGGTAGAAAACATAGGTAGATAATACTGCCGTGATTAAAAAGGTGATGCAGAGTTGAATAACCACCAGTAGGAGGCCTGGCTAGTACCTCGTCGGTTTGGTCCCAGGGACCAATGTTAGTACAACAAGGTTGGAAAGAGCTAATTGATAATCTCCTAAATAATATTTTGGAGGACTTAAAATATGAAATTAAAATAAATATTATTCATTGTTTTAATCAAAATTAAATGAAAAAATAGATTATAGTTATTAGACCCTTTATTAAAGATTAAAAATTGTATTAAAGTACATACATTGAAAAAGCTTGACATGAATCTAAAATAACGTTGTACGACAAATGAGAAAATTAATTTCTGAGTTTTATCATAGAAGAAATAATAGTTGGTAATTATATTACAGTAACTATATACTAAATTAAAACCAAGTACAAAATTAAATACAGCGCATGGCACCCCTACTTCCAAAAATATGTCTATTTCACGTTCACCTAGACTCTATTGTTTATTAAGCCAAAAAAGTTTTCATTTTTCCATTGTTATGCTCTTTTGTTTTATACAATGCAAAGCTTTGGATACTCGGTTGTTATGCAAATTGGGAAAGAGTTTCATTGACGTTACGTAAAATGTTATATGTGTTCTAAACACTACTTCTGTCGTATACAATCTACTTTATGATCTATTTAATATTTATAAAAACAATTTTAAGTAGTTAAGCATGTTAAAGAAGGATTGTGCAGATATTTATTTTTATTTAAATCACTATGCACTTTGTTCAATTAATTCTATTTAACCGGTTTGCCCTCTAGACATAATTAAGACTTAACCTTGAACTTTTATACTAGATTAAGATCAATTTATTTTTTTAAAATCCAATCCAGGTCTTATAAGTTTTGCTTACAATCACATTTATAAATAATTTATCTCCATTCGAGTCAGAGTAATTAAGTAATTGATTTCACCTTATTTCCTCAATAAAATGAGGACTTATCTGTATATGTGTGTAGTTGTGTACACCTGACTTATTACGGTCTCACACACTAACTACCACACGAACTGCATAGTATCACTATGACGTCATCAACTAATGCACTAGCCGACCTCATCAAGCTCTGCAGGTGTTTGCCGTAGTAATAATTACCGGCGAAAAGATGAGATGCGCCTCTCATTATTTAAGATGGTAGACGGGTTTGAAATACACACGTATTATGCCAACGTGTGTTCCGCGTCACAATGAATTATTCTTTTCTTTACCTTACCGCACTCTGCAAACGAACACATTGTCTATTTACATGAGCAACGCGGTTTCTTGTATTGAGAGTTCTCAGCATGGCGACGCGACGCGGCGACGATGCAAGGTGTTAAAGTTGCAATTTTAATTACAATGAGAATCATGGAGGGAATAGTTTCGCTAAATAGGCGGGGATTTTTATTTTAAGGAAAGCCATTTGACGTACACAATTTTTGACTTTTGACAAAGAATCTCCTACAAATTCTGTACTGAGGAGCGATTTGATTAACTGTTAGTGACTCTGAGTTGGTTCGGAGGATACGTTACGTAAGTATCGTTGTGACCTTTAAAATTAATTAATATTTATCATATTTAGATTCCATATAAAATTAAAAAGTTATTAAAACTATCTTGGTTATTTTTATTATCGTTATTTCAACAGAACTACTTTGTTTTTATTATGCATTGTATTTGTGGAATTGACATGTTGAATATGTATTTCTACCATTTGCCTGACCAAATTCGTCGTATCAACATTTGTGTGCACAATGAATTCAAATATCTTCAGTTCCTCCAACGCCTTATAATCATCTCTATTTTTTACTGCAACGTTGAACAATTCGTTGAGAACATCTTTTGACTTCTTCACAAGACTTAAAATGAAGCCGACCTTATATGGTGCCTCATTTTTATGCCTCTCTTTAAGCTTATGAAGAGCTCGTAATTTTCGTTCAGTGTCATGAAGCGTTTGTTCTACTAAGGTAGTAATTTTGCTTTTCAGATTTGCATCTTTGTCATTTTCCACATCAACAGGATTTTTATTTTTTTCAAGATCGATTTTGGAATCAACTAACCAAAAGCGTCTACTTGCTTGTTTACTAGAAATGCTGGAAGGTTCAATGGTTGTTTCTAGCGTAGTTATTTCTTCACTTGATTTGTCTATTGTATCGTGGCTTAAATTATCAAGTATTTCTTCTATAGATTTATCAGTTCCTTCATATTTACTTCCATCATGTTTGTCAGAACCCTCGCTATCGTATTGATTCATAGAACTGATATCACTGCACCGTAATATGTGTATAATTCCTAAAACAAATAATATTGGTAGGTAATTATAATACAAATTTATTATGTAACTATCGATTGTACGTTTCTATATACTTAATCCAAATCTTATATAAGTAAATGTAAATAAAAAATTTCTAAATTCGAATAGCTCACCTAAAGACACAACTATAAATATCCACATGTCGTCAATGCCTTAAAACATGATGGACGAGATTTTACTGTTAATTGTGTAATTATAGGTAATGTAGGTTTGAGTACGTTGTATCTAATGAATATGCGATATTACGAAACTTGATTATACCTTTTATACGCAGTGTACCTAGTTAATTAAAAATTTAAAATGCAATGGGCAGTGAGTGCGGTAATCACTTCATTAAACTTGAATTTTACATCCATATTTACATTGGATTACAATAATAGTGATTTACATTAATTGAAAACGTTCATAGCATAGTCTTCTAGTACTCGTACCTAAGCTATCGAGTGGCTTCGGGTAATTTTTTAGTCAGTGACGAAATATATTTTGGCACTTTTTCACAATTCGTTTTGAAATGTTATGTCGGTAAATACTTATATCTTTATGATACCATTATGCTATACGTAAGAAAGCCAAACTACAAACCAGGACAAACCTTCAACCTACAATTTTTGTTCATTATGTAGCTTGGCCGGCTTGGCGTAGCTTCACTGGCATCCATATTTAAAATAATGAATACCCAATGATATTGTATGTATAAAAGGTAACTTCTCACTAAGTTATAATTTTATTGGAGTAGGTAGGTACCTGTGCCATGGCCGCGTTTTATCCAAAAAATAATTCCATGGAGTTTTATTGCAGGCAATTATTAGGTACATAGATATTAATATTTTCAGTCATTTTATCTGTTTCTTCACGTAGTGTTTAAGTACTCTGTGGTTTCTTCTTTTTGAGTTGTCTTTTAATTTCGACAATTTATTAGGCTTCACTATTGGCACTTAATTGAACAAATTGACATCTTCCTTATTGAAAAGCAATTTAAAATTTATTGTACAAAACCAACATGTTTAAATCATTACCTAAACTATTGCGACTTCATTCCAATACAGCGATCTTTAAAGAATGCCACAGTATCTTTGGCTTAAAAGATATTATTTATCAAGATAAGGTAAGATTTGCATTCCCCTCGTTTATTGTTCGACATTACCAATTACCATTGCTGTTTATATTCCTAGAGATCGAGGTAAGTATACAGATTTCTCCTCCCCACATTTCTTTTCCGTTTAAGCATGCAAGTAGGTATCTGATGAATTTTGGGATGGGGCATTAAAAATACTCCCAATTTCTTAAAACTTATTTCATGTAGATAGATACAGACATTCATCAGTTAGTTTCATTGGGCTACGCGAGTCACGAGCCTAAATCCATACTATCCATTCTAATATTATAAATGTGAAAGTGTATTTGTTTGTTTGTCCGTCTTTCACGTCGCAACGTCACTGTTATATGGTATGGTTTTAGTGTGTGGAGATAATGAGGAGGATGGAGAGTAACGTAGGCTACTTTTTACCGCGGTAACACATCTCCATGGGAAGATCGATATTTTGTTAGTTGCTAAATATTTAGTTCCAGATATGGTTAATAGATGGCGTTAGTAAAATTCATTTGCAAGTTCTGATTCACGCTATCAAAATATGACACACGTATAAATTACTTAAGTCATAGGCAACTAAATCTAACTATTAACTAAGTAAAAGTAAGTAGGATTTGTAAAAAAATCGATCTTTACCGCGGGCTAAGCTGCTGGCAATAAGTACTTAGGTCTGATATGTCATACCTACATGGAATTCCACTGATGTATCCCTTCGAACTCACAGCTAGAAAAAGTTTCTTTACTACCTGTAACCAGTGACAAGCAAGAGCTGGCGATAGACTTGATTAAGCGGTATTACTTGACCGAACATGTGCTGGTCCGTGACCGAAAAATGAATATCCTGGACGACCGAGCTATGGACGAGTATCTCTTTAATTTGCTGAAGCAAGGTTGGTAAATAAATACACTAAAAAATATTTGCTTCCACTCTCAAATCCTCGTACTTGGTGGATTCCCTGTGTAGCCCGGTGGCATCATAGAATAGAAGAAATTAAAAAGACACACTCTAATCGACTTTAACAAAATCAAGTTTTTCAGGGATGGGTGCCTAAGGGAAGGGGCTACTCAGAGAAAATAACCCTCATGCTCCGAGAACATAAATATGTCTGCCCCACCTAGATTTTTTTTATGGAATAGCCGGCAAATGAGCTGACGATCCACCTGATGGTAAGTGGCTATCGTCACTCATGGACATCAGCAACACCAAAGGCATCACTGATGCGTTGCCGGCCAAGAAAGAGAAAAAGCAAGAAAGAACTGGCTCTCAAACCCCCAGCGGGAACACGCCGAGTCGTTTGACGGCTGTCTCAAACAAGAGGATGGTAACAATCCAGGTTGACCCCATGGAGAAATAGTAATAATGGTATAGGTATCTCTCTGACATTGCTTTGATAGCTGAGTTGACCTCAAACTCGTTTCTCTAACTCTAAGGCAGTCAGTCTATGGTCAGTAAAATAAAACCAGTCCAAATACCTAAGTATGTTTACATAGAAACTTTAATATTTGCAGGCAATTCGTTGTATGCTAAAACACACGATGGTACAATAGCAGGATTGTGCGTTAGTTTTGCATCCAGCCCTGTTGATCCCAAAAATCTTCGTAACTATGCGTTTTACAGACAGGTACCTGCGTATTTTGTATCTATTAAAATCTATTACATACCGACTTGCGTCTATATTTCAGTAGAAATCTACTGCGTAGCACTGGTAGTACTGGTATGTAGGTAGGTACTATGGTACTCTTGATGTGCTCTTGATCCGTTCATAATTATTACCCCAGAAATAAAATAAATTTTGATACACATGTCCTGAATCTCACTATTTTCTTCACTACGTCTTTACTAAACGAATAGCAAAAGGAATACCAATTTATACGGATTCTTGTCGTAGTTTTGTTGCTTCTTTCAACACAAAAGTAAACTAGGTACCTATGTTGTTTTACATAAACTTCTTTAATTTTTAAGGATCCCAATACGAAAGATTTCCTTTATTTCATGGCGAAATTACAAGAAACACCTAATCTTTGGAACATTTATAAGGAACCAAAAGTATTCGAGGTAATTTTAAAGGTTTTCATTAACTACATGTCAGCTTTTTTGCTATTTGAATCCATTATCGTCTTAATGTTCATGTCATCATCAGCTCAACCGATAAATTGTTAGGCTTAGGATTATTAGCCCCTATTAGGCTTGGATGGAAGCAGAATCCACTACTTTCTTCCTCTCTTCTTCCTTAGATGGTATGATAATATAACCTATCGATGATGCCTTTGTTAGCGTTACGATCTACCATGAGGTGGGTTGTCTGACTGTTTGTCAACGATTTTTAACGGCATAAAACATAGGTACATCCGTGATACATCTGCCAGTCGTAGGTACAAATCTTTTATCTAGGTTTTCTCGTGATGAATTTCTAAACCGAGGCAAGTGATAATGAACGACTAATATCTACGCAGTACGCACTTTCGAAAAACATGGCTGTTCTTCGGGTCGTATGTAGCCTCTGTAGTTAAGGTAAGGTCGCGTACCCTATAGTGTTGGGTATCTTTGAAAAGGTCTTTAAAAATTATTATGGGTCTTCAAAGACCATTTTTGGAATTAGGGGTCCGTGTGCGAAATATTTGACTTTAAAGTGCCCTCCCCCCCCCCCTGCCGACTAAATAGTTGGAGTTGGACAAGTGAAAATATTCTCAAAAATAGGATATAATTATGATGAATTTACAAGGAAAACTATCACGGCTATGTTAGCATAAGTAGTCAATGAGTAATAGTCCATAAACTTACTACATACCTACTTCTAAACCCTACATTGCGTGTGGCCTGTCACGCACTTGCCCGGTTTATTAATTAGTTATTTTACTCCATTAACTCCATATTAACATAGTTATAAGTGGAATACCGAATAATAAGCAACTAATAAATTTCAGATTAAAATGTTGACGGTGGTACCAGAGTTTCGTAGGCAGGGAGTGGCGACCATGCTGGTAGAAAAGTCCCAGGTACAAGCGAAGGATCAGGGTTACAAGATTGTACGCATGGACTGCATTAACCCACATGAGTAAGTCAATCAATTCACTCGACGAACTTTGAATGACTTTGAATCGTTAGGCTATTGGCGAGCTTGAACCATTAAAGATTTGGATACCTTACAAAAAACATACAAAAAATAATTAATTTTCCTCATATTTTCTAAAATGATTATGATTTTCGTCAAATAATTCAATTCGTTTAAAAAAAATACGGATTTTTCGTAATAGGTTTTCAGCCAAATTATCCGGACTTCTCGAATTTTGATTTGGTAACCTACCACGATGGTCGAGTGAGACTTGGCACTCTTGGCAGACATCCCACGTATTTAAACAAATATTAAAAGCAGCTTACAATCTCGATAGGCACTTACACTTCTCTGCCTAGGTAGACGAAGGTAGATACATACCTACTCATTATTACAAAATATTGCGATGTGTATTTTGCTGGTGTGTTTAGTTAGGAACTGTGATGTTTGCTAATCTTGAGACAAAATCTGCTTCACGATGTCATATCATGTGTAAATAAGCCACGGCCACGGTCATCAACTCATCATTCACGGTCAGTGGAAGTAACCGAAGTAAACAATATTTTAAACCCAGACTTTTAAAGAACGTTTTGTAACAGGTTCCTAATTTAATTCGCTGTTTTTGTATTGTGGGTAATGTGTGCACGAGTTTTTTATATCTACTTATTTTTTAAATGTCTGAATTTGTTTTGTTCCACAGTTTTATTACTTAATAAAATTAATAAACATGTATATTTTATAGTAGCTACAATGTAGTTATGATTATTTAAAATATGTTATACTGGTTATTTAAAATATGTTAAAAATGCATTTGTCCAAACCAAACTAACATACTTAATGAGAATAAAATATTATTAAAAAATATAATTATAGGATTATGTACGACATAATCAATAAAAAATACCTAATATTGATCACATCTCCACTCACCATGACATGGGATAGTGGTCAAGCATTAAGTATCTTATTCTGTAGTAAAAAAAAAATAGATTTTTTTTTCTTGATTTCTGATTGTGAAGCCAACAGTAGGACAACAAAGACAAGAAAACGTTGCATTTTTTTGGTACTCTGTCTGTATATCGACATAAAAGATACACTTAAATTATATTAGATATTGTTAAATCAAATACATCTTTCCAGCTATAAAGTAGCAGAGCGCTGTATGCTGAAGTGTTTGACTAAATTCCCTCTACACAAGCTGCGAGGAACTATCGCACCGTTCATAAAACGCAGTTCCGAGAACAACCGATGCGTTCGAGTCTATGTCAACGCGGACACACAGTTAGACTCCACTGACAAAGACTCGAAGGACCAACTCAAAGAATTGGAGAACATGTTTGATTAAATGCGTCAGATCTTAATTAAATTCGTCACATGTTAACTAAATTCGTGTTAATTAAATTCGTCTTATGTGAATTAAGTGCATCATCATTTACCCGTTGTTTTGATTATTTACGTTTTGAAACGCAATGATTTTTAAAGAAATTTCGATATTAACTGTTAGTGAAGTTTTAATGATTGGTTAATAATGTATTGTCTAAATAAAGATGGTTGATATTTGAGACGTGTTATTTATTTCATATCGTAACTGCCCGAGGTAATGGTCGGCAACGTATCGGTGTTGCATTTGTAGTTGCTACCACTACCAGTTTGTTATTCAAGCTATCATAATGTTGTTATGGCGTTAAAAATAATAAAGATATATTTAAAAAAATAGTCACTAAAAAACTAGGGCTATTTAATCAAATCCAATTCATTTAATTCAAATCATAAAATGTCTAGCTACTATTATAGGTAGTATAAATTCGGCAGATGTTTTAAAAATGAACACAGAAATAATTTCAAATTGATTTTATTTGTAACAAATAATGATGTATTATTATTATTAATTGATCAACTTATACATGGCCCTTAACACTTAATATCACTGGTTAAATAGCAATTATACCCTCTAATTTCACACTTAATATAATAAGTGATTAATGTAAAAAACATTATTGCATACACTTTTATTATAGGGCTACCAATTACGGTATGTCTAATACCTACTATTTTAAATCTAATTATTTATTTAAAAACGATGCATTCAATCATAATGTATAATTCTTTCAATAAATAACTTGACTCAACATGTTTATTTCGCTTAAAAACAACTGGATAAAAAAAAACGAAAACAACAACAATTAACAAATGGATTTTTGAAATTTAATTAAACCAATGGTAACCCTATTCTATTACTAATGAGTACATGACGAGTGCAAAATCGTAACAACTATATTATCAGTCTGTAATTAAACCGGACTAGAAAGAATGGTTCAAATGAGATAAGGAGTAATGATGTTTTCTATAAACCACTCCTCTGGCATACTCAGATGTTGTCCCGGGGTGGACAGGAACACCAACTTGCCAGTTTTGTCCATCTTCTTTAGTCCTAAACGATCCTGCAAGTAGATTAGATAAGTATGATATTTGCAAAACCGGTTTAATGTAATGATGATTCAGTTTACATTTTTAACTAACTCAAAAAAGGAGGTTCTTAATTCCGATGTTTTTTTTTTTTAATTTTTGTTACCTCTGAACTCCATCAGTTATGAACCGATTTGGTAATTTCTTTTTTTTTATTAATATTTTCAGTTATGTCCAGATAGCAAATGTGTGCATAGTAAAGGACAGAATGAAGAGACTGATCGAGCTGTGTTTTTGTCGGAATGGGAAGAATATAATAAAATAATTAATAGTTAATTTTGACACAGATTTCCACAACAGGACCTTATATAAACCCTGCATATTTTTATTAGACAATAGCAAATCAAAACAAAATTTCAATAATTGGACGGTCAGAACAACATAATACTTCACTTCTAACAATAACAACTTCTTATATCCTACAGTCTACACTCACCTGTATATAAATATCAGAATCCTGCAACGGAATCGTCTTCTCAGCTTGCCCGGGCGCGTAGAACCCGAACCATTCAGTCTCTCTCGGCTGCACTATCGTATCATTATCGTATTTGACCATCACGAAGTGGTCCAAATTACTGAGATTGTTCACGTACGTGTCGTTAACTTGCATCTCGTTGTTAATGTCTGAGAGGAACTCGCTGCGTTCCTTGTATTTCAGTTCGTCCAGAGGGTCGTGCCAATACGTGGCTTGGGCCAACGCGTTTTGGACCCAGCTAGAAAAGTTAAAAAAATCGAAGTCATAAGGCATAATGAGTGGTGTTTGTAACTGAGAAAAGGAAAAAACTCATTGAGAAAATGTTGAGAAAAGGAAAAAACTCCATGGCAGTTTCTTGCTACTTATAGGTACGCATTCCTAATATTCCAATCAAAGCATTCGCTTATATTTATTATTACATAACGATCTTACCACAGAACACCTATGAAAACAAATAATTTTATGAAAAGTTAAGATTACTTAACTTTCTACGCACAGTGCATTGACCACACGACATAATAGCCACCTCTCACTAGATGCTTAGACCATAACATTAAATAATGTATTACGCATAACAATCCGGTAACAAATGTTTTTATGACAACTTGCACCATTTAGCACAATATTATAGATCTGTATTTAGGTATAAAGAAATACTTTAATCTATATAAACAGCTTTTTGATAATGGACGTCTTACTTCGTTTTGCAAAAAAAAATCTTTTCTTCAAAAATATGTTATCACCCAATTTGACATACAGTGTTTCGTGTAATGAGTAATCTATCTGCTAGTAAAAACCGTATGAAAACTACTGCATTAGATTGTAAAATGATCGGGCGGAGATCGTCTAGCTAGAGTCTAGACTCTGGAGACTGATTCATGTTTATTGTATTTTGAGATTTTGACTTGTGATTAGGAAATATATTGAAGTGTTTTTAATTTTAAATACTAAATTTAATGTTAAAGTTGCGCACTCTCTAAAATCCTAAATGAACACCATGTCGCGATACTCAAATTGTATAAAACACAAAAAACGGTGATATTTTTTTATTAAATACTAGAAACAAATTCGAAATTTACTACCCAGCTTTATTTATATCTACGAAAGACTGAAACCGAAAGATTCCGAACTGGATTGAATAAGTAAGAATTAATATTGTCTGTTAAAACTTTTTTATCACATTGACTTTAGTTAAAATTGATAACCTTTTCACTGAGTTTGAGATACTAGACTAGACTATAAAATATGAGGTTTAATTATTGTAAACTAATAAATTATAGCCTGGCGCGGAGAGTCATTGACCGAGGTAAGCAACTACACGGAAGTGTTTTCGAGCTAATTTACTGTGCGCACGCAGCACTGGGCAACAACAAAGAACAACAATAAAGAAGTTCTAAGGAGAAGCGAAGATTTTTATCGAAAGGCAAACAACAGCTTACCCGTAATAAGCAGCATAGTTGAGCAGTTTGCGGATGTAGTCACAGGTCCCGTGCTGTAAGGCACCACAGTTGGGCAAGCCATACACTCCCTGGTGCTGGCCTCCGAGAGATATGAAGTTCTTTACAGGCCCCAGTCTGTGCCCACATCTCTGGATCACAGCTCGCCTATAAAAATGAAAATTGTAATAAAAAATACAAGAAAAAATATGCATAAAATACAAAAATTTTAAAAAGCTTACAAACTTACAGAAATTGACTTCCTTGAGAGAATCCAATAGCATTAAAGCCATTGTGCAACTTAGGATCCAGTGCCAACTTGTCACACACATATTCAACTTGTTTGTTGGGATGCATGAAGTACCCATTTTCCATATCTTCGATAATAGAGTTACCGATTCTAAGAGATCTGACATACACTCCGGGTATTTCTTTTTCCAGGAATACTTTGAAATAGCCCAAGCTGAATGACATACAGCATGAGTCACCTATTTATTGGAGTAAAAATACATTTTAATTTATTTTTTCTGTTTACAGATGCTTAATTGATAAAAAAATATAATTATATTTGACAAATTTAAATAAAAATCTTGCTTACCCATGCCATGCCACATAACTATTGGTGTTGGATTAGCCAGACATAGTTTAAAAATTAAGAGAAGAGTCCACAGCACTTTCATTTTTTGTGAGTCTGTTATTCACTAAATTAGACTGTAATTTTAAGTATTTAAATTAATGACAAAAAAAAATATTTTAAACTGATAAAAATCAGCTGGTATAAATATGGTGGTTTAAATATTACGTTAATTTAATAATAGTAATATTATACTAAGTTACAAAACAAGAGTAGTAGTAATATGAGTACCGTACTATTATTTTACTAATAGCAGACAAAACCGTATGTCTGGAGGAAACGATTGTAACTAAAACGATTTACGCAATAATGATTTATAGAACAGAGTTAAAAGTAAAACAGAGTTACGGGTTATTTTAGTATTGTACAGCCTCTAGATCTAGATTCAATTATTCCATGTACCCAGCGGTTACGATGATTACAAAACACTATCACTCAAGCTAATGTGTTATAAATACCGAGTACCGACCGACACTTATATTTCTATTCCTGCGACTGATATTAAAACGGAAAGTGCTTGTTTACAACAAACTTTATTTATTTACACAAAGACAACTTTGACGTCTTTGACTTTTGATTTGAGTTTTGACTGTTGACCAGTGTTGCCAGATAATTTTTTCTCGAATAGCCTAGCCGGAGTGCGCGCCCGAGATAGCTCATAGCCCCATCTAGGGTTCGAAGTATAGGAGCTAAAAACAAAAGACATCGGCAATCAATTTCTTCACTTTCTTGAAAAAGCCAAGCCCAATGACCTTTTTTTAGTCCGAGCGCTGAATTGACACTAAATATATTGGAAGCACTGGACACGGCCCACAGTACACTGAATAAAGCCTCTCGGTTACACGTAGCCAACGGATAAAATATGATAGCCGCTCGGTAACGGAAATAGCCCCATTGGCGCTTTATAGCCTTATCTGGCAACACTGCTGTTGACAAGTTTTATTTTTGTTATGACAGGCTTGACAGGTTGTCAATTTATGACATCTGACAGCTATCAATGGTGTACAGACTCAGGTAATATTTTTAATCTATGTATGTTTGAATCTTTAATGCTATCATGGATATAATGTATTACTCAAACTGGATACATAGCTTCTTAGAAGTACTTGAAGACCGCTGACGTCACAACGGAATGACTATTCAACCAATCACAGGCCGTATTGAGGTTGTCCTTCATAATTGTAGGGTGTCCATACTTAGAAAAAGTATGTCCTATAATGTCCTATTTATGGTTTTTCAAAATATTTATTTTCTAATATTTTTTCTTGTAGTAAAAAATTATAAGTTATGTTGAATTAACAAATTTTATTTTAATTTCTTCAAAATTATCCTTGTGTGATGAAAACTGATGTTTTACATGATTATTTTTGTATACAGTGATAGTGAAATAAAACAAGATTATTTATTAGGGTACATTGCTATTATTTTAATTGCACCGCACTTATAAAAATATTTTAATACAATCGAATGATATATCCTGGGACTATAGATAATATGGAGTCATGGACACAATAGAAAAATGGTTAATCCTTTGTGGCGTCATCCGTCTTCAGGTACCTCGACGAAGTTATGTATCCAGTTAGAGTAATATATCCATGTATGCTATAATAGAACAACATTCTGACATCTGTTGAGAGGAATTTAAACCTCTATTTTCTTTGAGTGATGTGTAGATGGCGGTTTGTGGAAAACGCCACAAGTTTTCAGAATCGTGTTTGAATTAAGATTAGTTATTTCACACCCTAACAGATGGCGTTATAAGTGTGCTGCAATATTTCTTTACAGCAAGGGATTATTAATAAACATTTAATAAATGATTATTATTTTGAAAGGAGAATCCATAGAAATTTTTGATAGGTTTAGTTTAACTTAAATAAAATGAAAATGTTTTTATTGATTCACAGATTACATTTTATACTAGTTGCAAGGGCCCCTGTACTATACTGGGATAGAACACCTACTAAACTAATTTTTATATTCAATTATTATTGTTACTTATTTTATTGTGTACCCAGTATTTTATTAGTTTCAACTACTACAACTACAACTTCAATTCCTTACAACCAGCAGAAGTATCATTTCAAGCAACCTTCCTGATTCTACAAACATTATAGTCCCCGTGAACTAAGATGCCCAATTTGTCGTTTGCAATCACAGTGACACTAGAGATGTACAAAAAAATCGGTTCACGAAAGAAACCAATTTTTGTAACAAATCGATTCAAAATTGTAAGACCTTCTAATCGATTCGATAATTAAATTGTAAACTAAAAACCGTAACATTTAGGTACCTCCCAACTACCTCAATTGAGCTACATATATCGTACCACGTATTCTCAATATTATGTATTTACGACTCCAATAAAATATTCTTTTGTTTCTTCCTAACAACTCATGCTGCTAGATATGCATGGAAATATCCGAGCCGGCAAACAAGCTGACGATCCACCTGATGGTAAGTGACTGTCGTCACTCATGAACATCAGCAACACCAAAAGCATCACTGTGCGTTGCCGGCTAAGAAAGAGAAGAAAAAGAAAGATAGATAGATCATGATAGAATGAACTCATCCGCTCAGTTTCATAATAATATTTTGAGGTAATATGCTGAGCGTCAGGGAAAAAACTACAGTGAATAAATTCTTGTTTATTTCGTAACACACGTTCATGTATACATAATTATTATTTTGTCGAAAAAAAAGAACACCGCAAAAAGCTAAGCTACATAATTACATAAAATATATTATCTGCAGTTTACTGTTCATGGATGGCGAAGTGCCCATACATAATGGAAAATGTCTTTTGTTAGCATCCAATTCGTCGTGGTATTCTTGGGTACCTAATTTTAAATTCAAATGCAAGTAAATCATTTTTAACAAAGTAATTAAATTAATCAATTTTCATTTTTAAATTCCGATTATAGTAATGTATCGATTATGATTGGTTTTAGAAACGGTTTCAGGCCGTCACATCACTTTGCGTCAGTTTTGTTTTAGGCCTCTTCATCTATCATTGTTTCGACGTCAAATATTTTTAATAAATTTTGCATAAATTATGATGTGAAGGGATTTTTACTAGATTATAACGTTTACTATGATTTATAATCAACGCCAATGAAAGTGAGTAAAGATTTTTTACAAATTTTGGAAAAATCCTTCGTCCGTAAGTATTCAACTATTCATGTCAAGTAAATGATTATTCCATTTCGCTCGAAGACGCCCATACAATGTTAGTTCATATTAATAAATGGCAGCTATCATTATGGGCATCTTAGATAATTTTGACTATAGTGAATCAGATACTCCAGTCGAGAGACAGCTAAGTAGAGCAGGTTATTATTTTTATGCCTTTAAAAGGCTACCATGGGTGAAATGTAGATATCTGTAAACCTGCTAAGATACATGACCATCTCAAGGCCATTTATCAAAATGTTAATTATGTAAATGAAACAAACTGTAGGTATTCTTGATTTCTTTTATTGGCGTCAATAATTGGTAACTCTTGTGTAAAATAATGATTAGGTTACTTTTAATTTTGGACTAAGTATTAGGTAGTTTGCGCAAGTAATCCATTTTTACTGTAAAGTCCAGTACCCAGTCATTTTGTACAAAGCTATAAATTAGTAGATACTAAATTAAAAATAAAAAACAGTTTCGCTCAAATTGAACTACAGTTAAATGCAACAGAATCATGCTATTGACGGACCAATCATAATTCATATTATACTTAAATAATAGGACTAGACATTGATATTTTGGGCCTCTCTATTATTCCTTGTGAATTTTTGGTAACCCTTGTTTTGTTTTCTTTTTTTGACAATGTCAGTTTTTCCAAATTTTTAAGATTCCAATAATACCTACCTACAATTATTTTTATGCGTTTACGTTACGTTACCTACCTAATGATGGGTAAGTGATATTAATAACATTGGTCGGATTAAGTTACTTATCTCTTTATAATCATTTAACTGAGTTCATTCCTAAGCCATAAATCTTTGTAATATGTCATTTCATATTATTATGTCACATAAATATTTATTTAGATATCTGTTTTCATAATAATGAATAATGATCTTATTCAACATCTGTCCATAAGTGACCAAGTCTCAGGGAGTCGACATTGTCCAAAGTCAATTATTATAATAATGAAAAAATACTTCAATACGTCACATAATCTTCTTCGTCATATAATATTATCATAACTAATCGTACTCAATACCTTACACAAATCATAATGTTACCGCAATATTCGCAAGTCATTTTGAATCGGACTAGCTTGAATATGACACTTGATAAGAATTCATACCAATATCAACTTATATCCTAGATCACGTTTTTACTTTTCAATATCTTAAACTATATTAACATACATAATAATTATATCATCAACTATAACACAATCACAGTCTCGTAAGGTAGATCACTTATGGTCGGAACTGACCACGTGTTGTATTTGTATCACTACTTGATAGCGAACATATTGCAAATAATGTCCCAATAGTTTTACTTGTCCACACAATTGTTTCCTGTCGTAGCCCTTCGTATGTCACGAGGATTATCAGGATTTGCTCAGCCTTCACAGGTTAGTCAGATCTAGTTACAGTATCCTCATAGAATCTGTATGCTTGATGATGTTACATTCTATACTTCTCAGTTTCTTGGGCGCTTCGAAGAAGTCGCTTGAATCCGAAGAATCGGCCAGTCGATGTCTACTGTAGGACATTATTCTTCTGGTCCTGGTATCGGAATCGTATGTGAGCATGAAGTTGCTTCCCTTCCGTGCCCTGAAAGGCACACGATACGGCGTACTGCTCTGGACGTCTGACATTGATCTGATGTGCCTTCTCATCTTTGATTCCTTTGTGAGAGGTGTGAACAGCAACTCGCCTTGCAACATCTTATCTTCTACAGACCTGGAACGAAAGAAAAAGTAATAAGATTTGTGGTTTATAAATATTTTGTTGATCTTCTGTTCCATTCCGTTTCCAGAAAACCATCTAAATCTATCTAATCTAGTTGACAAAACTGAGCAGACAGCCGCTCATTTTTGTCAACTATTTAACTGAAAACACGTGAAACTAGTGTTAACCGTAATTAGTTCAATATTATAAAAATATGTATTAATAATGGCACGATATGAGCTCGTTAATTCCATTGTTTACAAAGAATGCATAGCGTGGAACATTTTTAGTGTCTCAAACGTAACTCAGAATATAAATAGGTTGTTAAATACACACATCATGGTATCGTCTGCAGATATATAAGATATGTAATCATTTAATCAGTCATGTCATGACGAACTGTAAATAAATTCATGCAATTACAGTGGCGCCGGCGAAATCAACTCAATACGCGTGTCAGGCATAAACTAATATACCTATCTACATAATTATAGGTCTATGGTGTCAGGTAATATTCCATAGTTATTGTAATAATATGTAAGTAGGCAGTTCTTAATACAATAGGTACAGACTACAGTTTGATATTTGGACACACAGTCACAAACGTAGATAATTATTTTCTATTTAGTTCCTTTTAGTTCCCAAAGTGGTCCAGGTGTACCCCCAGGGGTCCACGGAAAACTCGACGGGGGTCTAAGTTGGCGTGACAAAAATCAATTACAAAATTAACCAATCAATTCTCACTGTTGATCTCTATATTATAATCTAAAGCTAAACTCAGCCGCAACGCAAACCATAGATAGATCTAATCTTCACATTTTTTGTCGAGTTTTGGGAATATGGTAGAAATGTATTATAGCTGCAGAGTGTCCACCGGAACCAGCTAAATTTTGAAAGTGGTCTATGAGAAAAATAAGTCTGGGAACCTCTGATTACCTTAATATTTTTAATCCTTTAAGAATCCAGCGAAAACAGTTGCCAATTGGCTACAGTTCATTGCGCAAACACTGGGTTCGCGTTCGCGGAGTCGGTTCTATAGGTATGCTCTAGACTGAACAAAAGATGGCGTCGATAAATTTAAATGCGCAATTAACATAGAATACAAAACAGGTGTAACAATCTACATAGTGATACGTAGGGGAGAGGGGGGCAGTTTAGTACAGGGGCAGTTTTGAATTATTCGATTTATGAACGCATTCTTTATCTTTCCCAACCTCCATAACCTTTTTAATACTGGTAAAACCGAACTACACATCTGTCAGAGCCCAACTACCGTCAACGTCAGGGTAATTTTACAAAAAATTTGCCGGTTACTTTACGGAGACGAAAATAATCAAATATTTTTTGCTTGTAAGCAAATTACTGAAAACATAAGTGTTATTATCAAGTTGTGATTATTTAATAGTGTTGCATATATTATAGACTCAGTATTTACAAATTTAAGATCATTAAACACAAGTAAGTTTTTCGTCTAGAAATTTTTAATTCTGAAGATTGGTATTGGGGCAAATTTGAACAAAATCACTGGGGCACTTTTGAATAAAATATTCAAAGTGCCCCATACATATAAATAACATATGGGTATTTATTTTATGAAAATATAAGGAAGCGATTTCATTTTTTATTGTCTTTAAAGTCATTGAGGACCGCTTTTTGAGATTCTTTATTTTATATTCAACACTTTTAAAGTAGGTATCTTCCTAAGGCTCTTTAAAATTTCATATTTTTAAGATACTTAGGAATGTTATTACTTTTTAATATTGTTTCGTAATATCTAATTTGATCTTGGTTAAAGAAATAAGTTTGTTACCTTTGTTCAAGACTGCCCCAGGCCGTTCAGAATTTTATAAAGTTTATTCAATTAATAGTTATTGTAAGAAATAAATGACAGTGTACTATGATAATATTAGATACAAATAACATAAATATACTGTTGATTATATTCTAAGTTACATGGTTTCCATTTAATCCTGGTTTTTCAAAACTGCCCCTAGGGGTTTCAAATGTGCCCCGCGGATGGGGCACATTTGAACAAAATAGAGCTAAAAAGAAAAACGAAATTGTGTTACTTTAGCAAGTCCAAATAAATTAATATCATCTTTGGTATGTAGTATAAACCCCATATATAATACTAAAATAAAATAAACCTTGATTGGTAATACTATACGAGAAATATAATAATTTATTTAAAAAGTGTTCGAGTGTGCCCCCCTCTCCCCTACCTACTTAAAACGAGATGTGTAATAAATTAAACGTTACTGCGATTAGATTGGACGTGACGGCTATCTTGCTATTTAATTAGCTTAAGTATTTCTACATCGGGAACTACCTATGTTTGTCCTTTCTGTTATTAATAGGACAAACATATTTTCTTGATTCTACCCGGTCCGTCAGATTTATATTATATCTAACATAATTTTAATAAAACCTTACTCTTGTACTAAGAGACTTTGTTTTGCGGGTAGGATGAATATTCCAAAAAACGCATCTCAAAACACGATAACAAATAATATCCATGAAGTAACAAACAAGGCAAACACGGGATTCATACTCGAAACTTATCCTGCACGGATGGACACGAAACACACTGAACTACAAAAATATAACTAGTATAAATTTAAAAAAAAGCCCGCCTGCTGTCAAACACTCTATCATGATAGTAGGTACCTACCTTTTTGAAATTATGGTGAGATCTTTAATTTGATACCCATTGTAGAATCCGATTTATTTTTAATTTTTTGATAAGTTACAACCAATGGCGTCTCGCCACCACCTAATTTCACTTATCTAAGAACACTAGTTTTTATCAAGAATCCAACGATAACTTAATTATATAAATCCGTTCAGCGGTATATTGGAATAAAGTTAATAAAGAATATTACATGCATACATACAAACATACATACATACATAAGATACGCGCAAAAACTTCCTGGCTGTCGTCGGGTTAAAAGACAGAAGCGGAAACAATTAGGTATATTATGTCGAAACATACAAGGAAATGACGTTTACAAATATAATATTCGACGCATTCGTACTTGAAGTGCCCACTTCGATGCATACCTACTTATAAAGGAGCGGCGATTACCACCTAGACGAGTTCTTTTCCCTTCCGGATATCTGTTTTGTTTCACTATATATAACAGGTTTATAATCTATATACCTATAACTCGCTGGATCAAGTTTTTATATCTTAAAGTTAATAAAGACTAAGAAATCGATATACGAACGTCGATTTCTACAAAGGTCGCCTGATTGTAGCAGCGACAACTTTGCCTTTTTTGTAACAACAAATTGTATTTTGAGTGTTCAATTCAATTATAATAATATGATTAGTTTAGTACATAGAGTGTTTATAGTATAGATAGGCTAAGTAGGTACGTAGGTACTAAGTTATCCACCTAATATTATTTAATGTGAATGTTTGTATGGTTGTTATTCGAACACGCGAAAAAGGCTGAATAGATTTGCATAAAATTTGGCAAATATACTTGTATAACTTGAATTTACCAATAGGATATATTACAACGCAGAATATTCTATTCTTGCGGGAAATACGAAGAAATAGGAGTAGGTACGTAATCTGAATTTTGCCAAGAAAAAATAACTGACTTCAAAATAACTCAAAAACTACTCGTCAGATCTAGCTTAGATTTAAGTGGGACCACATGACAAGCACCAGCTTTCGATTAAAAAAAGAATCATCAAAATCGGTTCACCCGGTCGAAAGTTCTGAGGTAACAAACATAAAGAAAACACAGTCGAATTGAATACCTCCTCCTTTTTTGAAGTCGGTTAAAAAGTAAGGGAGTATCTACAAGTAGGTAGTAAATACAAGAGTAAGCTAACTAAGCTAAGCACATTTACAAAAATGACAGCAATATAAAACTTTATTTATGGTTGGTCGTAATAAATTTGTAAAATAAAGACACTGATGTCTGAATGATTGACGATAAAATGATTACTACGGTCCGTCGAATGGTAATCGTTTATTATTAGCCTAGAGCACGGTCAACACAGACGATCAATTGATAGCTGTAGTAGTAAGTGTATCGTAAAACGGTCATTCAACTTGTAAATAACGGCAAACCCCGTCCATCTACCTCTAGGGACTGCTATGACCATCCCCTTAATATCGATTCCATACGTTTCCATATTGTAACTTCGTACTTCATAAGTTTAACTATTTCATCAGTTGATATTTGCAATGTCCGAGGAGACGAGCCAACTGGTGGTAAGTGGACATCAGCAGGTAACACCAAAGGCATCACCGATGCGTTGCCGTCAAAGAAAGAAAGAGAGTTCTGGTTCTCAATCTTTAATATTACATACAGTTTTATTTATGAAGAAGAAGAAGAAGAAACATTTATTTCGCCAAAATAAACATGGTACAAGTTTATAACCAAGAGGTACTAACAAAATGTAACCATAATAGTTTATTATTATTCTAAGCCATAATATATTATAGCGTGAACAAAACAGCAAACAAAATATTTGTATGTGGGTACCATGTTACCAGACGAAAAAGGGCTACCCTCAGCCTGTGCCATGGAACGGTTAGAAACCACGGCTGCTGGTTTTCAGGGTAGTCCCGTTTTTCGCGTAGTTCCACATGTGGTGATCTGAAGAAGTAAAATAGGTAGATACAAAAATGTTACGATATGAAGTCGCTGATCGCTATATAAAATAAAACATTAAATATTTCATTACAATTATAATTAATTAATTAATTAATCGTCAGAAGTCTGTACATCAATGTCTCGATTACAATCATCCATTTAGTCACTTAATTAAGGCGATATTATCCCAAGAAATGGTATTTTTGAAGGTGTTTTGTTCATAAATGGTACATAATACAATTCTAAAAAAAATATATGTTATTTTACAGTCTTTGTTCTTTCGTTCTCTCATACTTGATACACGATAGCAATTATTTCATTGGATAGAAATAAATCACAAAGTGGGGTCTAATCTGGCATAAAAATTGCGTTTTATTCGCGTTTTAATCGCTTCCAGATAATAAAAAATATACCACAGTATAGGTCCTATAGATACCAATATTTCTTTCTGATCATAATTTGAAATTTTGAAAAACTTCCCTTTCAATTTCTATTTTTTCCCTTTCCACTAGCAACGAAACGCCCGACGCGTTAATTTACTCAATTTTACTCTCGCGCCAGTCGCCTTCGAGGTAGGACCTGTGCTAATCGGCATCGCAGCCGCACGTTGTCGAATTTCCGACACTAATTTTAATTTCGAATTTGGCGCGCGCGCCTTCTGAACTTATATTACGTATTAGGTACTGTCCAAAGTATCCACACTGCTGTAATTTGAAATAATAAAAATTTTTCGTTTTTATACTTTAGTTACTATTATAGTATTTGGGTATTGGTATAAGTCAAGTGCTAATTACACAATTATTATCTAATACTATCCCAAGCCGGATGGGTGTCGTAAAAGGCGACTAAATCCGGCCCGCTGGTGGTAGGGCCCCTCGAGGGATTATATTGGTAATATTGATTTTAAATTTAATACCATTATTACTATTATTATTTCTCCATGGGGTTCGCATGGATAGCTACCACCCTTGAGCATGTGTCAGTCGCCAAACGACTCGTCGTGACGGCTGGGAGCTTGAGACAGTTTTCTTTTTTGAAAATTGTTTTGAAAAAATGATTATTGAAGTGAAAACTTCTTGAAGTCAAAAGTCAAAAAAGTCGAAAGTCAAAAATGTCAAAAAAGTCAAAAAAGTCAAAAGTCGAAATTCAAAAAAGTCAAAAAAGTCAAAAGTCAAAAGTCAAAAGTCAAAAAAGTCAAAAAAGTCAAGTCAAAAAAGTCAAAGTCAAAAAAGTCAAAAGTCAAAAAAGTCAAAAAAGTCAAAATTCAAAAAAGTCAAAAGTCAAAAGTCAAAAGTCAAAAGTCAAAAAAGTCAAAAAAGTCAAGTCAAAAAAGTCAAAAAAGTCAAAGTCAAAAAAGTCAAAAGTCAAAAAAGTCAAAAAAGTCAAAATTCAAAAAAGTCAAAAGTCAAAAGTCAAAAGTCAAAAAAGTCAAAAGTCCAAAGTCAAAAAAGTCAAAAGTCAAAAAAGTCAAAAAAGTCAAAATTCAAAAAAGTCAAAAGTCAAAAGTCAAAAAACAAAAGTCAAAAAAGTCAAAGTCAAAAAAGTCAAAAGTAAAAAAAAACAAAAAAGTCAAAAAAGTCAAAATTCAAAAAAGTCAAAAAAGTCAAGTCAAAAGTCAAAAAAGTCAAAAGTCAAAAAAGTAAATAAAGTCAAAAGTCAAAAGTTAAAAAAGTAAAAAAGTCAAAAGTCAAAAGTAAAAAAAGTCAAAATTCAAAAAAGTCAAAAAAGTCGAAAGCCAAAAGTCAAAAAAGTCAAAAGTCAAAAAAGTCAAGTCAAAAGTCAAAAAAGTAAATAAAGTCAAAAGTCAAAAGTTAAAAAAGTAAAAAAGTCAAAAGTCAAAAAAGTAAAAAAAGTCAAGTCAAAGAAGTCAAAAAAGTCAAAAGTCAAAAAATCAAAAAAGGCAACAAAGTCAACAAAGTCAAAAAAGTAAAAAAAGTCAAAAGTCAAAAAAGTAAAAAAAGTCAAAAGTCAAAAGTCAAAAAAGTCAAAAAAGTCAATAAAGTGAAAAAAGTAAGAAAAGTCAAAGTCAAAAAAGTCAAAAGTCAACAGTCAAGTCAAAAACGTCAAAAAAAGTCAAAAAAGTCTAAAGTCTAAAGTCAAAAAAGGCAAAAAAGTCAAAAGTCAAAATTTGTGGAGTGGAGTGGAGTGGAGTGGAATAGTAAAACCTACAATTATCATCTTCCCGAAATTTTACATTCGTCTCATTATCTTGAAAACAAAATTTTTGAAGGTTTCACTTCTAAGTTCTAAAATGTGTGAATGGCACACATTTTAATTTTTTTGTTTTTATTATTTTTTACGTATCTTTAGGTATTTTATTTTAAATTATTCTTATACTTTTTATCATTCTCAACATACTTGTAAAATATCTTATCCAAAGGGTTTGAAGATTTTTGTACGGAACCTGGCATACCTACAAGTCCGCCATTTTGAAAAAAAAGCTCGTTTCGATTTTGAAGTTGGTTACTTTTTGTTAGTATTTAGATGATATTAGTCAATTTTGTATGTAAGTACCTACTTATTTGTAGGTGAACCGATTTTGATGATTCTTTTTTTGATAGAAAGCTGGTGCGTATCATGTGGTTCCACATAAATTTGAGGGAGATTTGACAAGTAGTTTTCGAGTTATTTTGAAGTTGGTTATTTTTTGTTAGTATTTAGATGATATTAGTCAATTTTGTATGTAAGTACCTACTTATTTGTTATCCACTCACCTTTAGTCTCCACTGGACAGTTTCGTTTCATAAAATTTCAAGTCAGTCTGCACTCACCTCTAGTCTCCACTGGACAGTTTCGTTTCATAAAATTTCAAGTCAGTCTCCACTCACCTCTAGTCTCCACTGGACAGTTTCGTATCATAAAATTTCAAGTCAGTCTCCACTCACCTCTAGTCTCCACTGGACAGTTTCGTATCATAAAATTTCAAGTCAGTCTCCACTCACCTCTAGTCTCCACTGGCCAGTTTCGTATCATAAAATTTCAAGTCAGTCTCCACTCACCTCTAGTCTCCACTGGACAGTTTCGTATCATAAAATTTCAAGTCAGTCTCCACTCACCTCTAGTCTCCACTGGACAGTTTCGTATCATAAAATTTCAAGTCAGTCTCCACTCACCTCTAGTCTCCATTGGACAGTTTCGTATCATAAAATTTCAAGTCAGTCTCCACTCACCTCTAGTCTCCACTGGATAAGCTAAAATTATCATTACTCTTATTTTATTACACCTAAAATTCCAATGAATAAATCAAAATAAAGTATACTTACACCCCAACTCAGAGCAGTTACTAATAATAATAATAATAATAATTATAATAATAAAACCCTTCCACACTCATACCCCCGCAGTAGGTTACAAGTATTTACCTGTGTCGCGGGTGGCATGTACTACACATATAACACATCACAATAACAGCCATGACACGAGTACAAATATTTATCTGTCACATAAATATTTGCCCCGGCCGGAAATCGAACCCGAAACCCCTCGCTTCGCAGTTCGCAGGCAGGTCCACTACCAACTAGGCTATGTAGGATCTACAGCTACGCACGGGGTCATTAACCTCACAGCCGCGCGCGGCCGGCTCACGGCGTGGCGGTCGAGTTTACACTCAGGGGAGCGGGGTAAAGGGAAGTGAACAAAATGCCTACAACGGTCGAATAAGCTCGCCTTAAATACTAACTATTACCTACAATATTAATAAGTTTTTCCTTGTAATAGTTAATTAACTATCTGACATCGATTTTATCAGATAAAGATAATTAAATAAATAAAGAGATGGTTGAGGATTGAACAGCAAAATAGTTTACCTTCAGCGATATTGTGTTATTCTGTTCTTCACATTGCAATAAACTTGAAATTTCCATTATACCGTAATGAATTATTCAAAATTAATGAGCATTATTCTTGTTAAGTAATATCATTGAAAGTAACCGTGCTGATGCATTAGTTTCTTTTCTTTAATAATGCATTAGTTTATTAAGATAGTTTTATCAACATCGTAGTACATTTAGCCCAATAAAACAAGCAATGCAGTATTCAATTGGATGAAGTCCAAATAGATGCACGTTATTTCGAGCTTTTTATGGATTTCGAGACCGTAGAAGTCTTATATCCTATAGAAGAATGATACAACGGGAAGATCGCACATGGAATATTGCAAAGAAACCCTATATTCATGATAAGTTCATAGAACAAAGATAATTTTTTACTATCCACAAACTATAATTACTGAATGAGCTGGAATAAAACCTTTTTTTATATAAATAGCTAAGAAAAATGAGCAGTCTCAGTCGCCGATGGAAATATGTACAAGTACTACAGAGTACAGAGTTACAGACACAGGCATCTCCGATGCGTTGCGGGCAAAAGGGAAGCGGGCAGGGACGGCAGCAGTTAGACAGACTGGTAAAACAATCCTACTGCCACGCATTAGTGGCTACAGATAGATATGTTACCCCTGAGATCAAACTGGTGCATACAACGACTTCCAGTTTTAAGAACCATTGTTCATAGCTTCGCCCTTTGTATAGCAGACTACTCATCGAACTAGGGGTGTTAGATTAAACTCAAGAATGGATAAAGAGCATTATATTGTATCCTTATAATAAAATTATTAATTTTCATCATGAAATTCTACTTCCTACTAGTTTATATTATAAATGTAAGTTTGTGAGATGTTTGTTACTCTCAATAAGTACTATACCTACTGAACGGATTTTCATGAAATTTTGTACATAGGCACCATGATCTGGAGTAACCTTATTCATTAAGTTGGAAAACGCGAACAAAGACGCGGGAAGAGCGCTAGTGAGCTAGTAGTTTAGCTTTCAGCCTAAATTGTATGTTACCAATACCATCGAAAACTGAGCGTGTCATTTGTCATACATACGAAGTCACGCGAGGGAGTAAGTTGATGTGTACAACGTAAATATTGCTTACGGTAAATTATAATTAAAGGTAGCACAATTTGGAATTTTTATGTTTTTAATTAAATTTTAACGTCACGACTCACGACCACGACATTATCGTTATCGTAAAAAACACAAAGTAGCGCATGGAACTAGCACGAGCACTAGACGGAGGCACAATATAGGAATTAATATACTGTGACGGAGGCCTTGCTGTATTTACTATTCCACACTAACATTCTCTATTACTTTGAAACCAGGCACCTAGCTGTTGTAGAAGTGAGTTGTCTGTGTTCCGTAGATGAGAACATCGATTGTAAGAAGTTCGTACAACCACAGTATAAGGAGATGGTAGAACCTAGTTTTACACCTTTTCGTTCGGTGTATCAATAATTAGTCTTCAGACATTTGTCATAGATAGGTATAGACGGTGAAAATGTAGCTGCATAGAGCCAAAACTCCGAAACTCTGTGAGCTTATCGCAGATAAGTTTCTCTTCGCTGGAGAGTCTATGATCGGAAATTACATTTTCATTGTCTGTATTCTATACAATACAGTGTCATCTATTAACGATGACTGTGCGTGGGTTTTATAAATCACGTGTTTGTATTCGACTATACATTGGTGCAGCATTGTTATCTAATCCACGACTTGGCATCTAACTGTGACCTGTAGACGAAATTACATAATAATAAGTGCCAATGCCCTGAATTAAAGCGGAAACTAGGCACTTTCTAATCGGACGCACGACAAATGGCAAGTCGGAATTTATCTATCTAATATCACATAATAAATAATGGTACTTGCTAATACTTTTAAACGAGCAATTATTCTTTTTTAATATAATCTGATTCTCGGAAACGGCTCCAACGATTTTCATGAAATTTAGTAGGCAAGCAAGGCGTTTCGGGGGCGATAAATCGATCTAGCTAGGATTCATTTTTAGAAAATGTCGTTTTATCCGTGTTTTCAGGCAATGAAAAACTGTTACAATATCATTGGCTCTTCCTGATATCTATTGGCGAGTAGCAACACTAAAGCTACTTCAATAGATGGCGTTGATTTACCAAAAAAAAAACAGTCATCCTCCAGGTGCCTTAGCTTAATTGGACACTTTAAATATAACAGTGATATTAAAATATTTAAAACCCACGAATTTAAAAAAGAACGGGAACACACATGAATTCATATTCTTCTTCTTTGGTCATCCACTGGTTTTATTAAAATGGTTAACTTATAGGAATTTGCATTACTAATGCAGAATTATGCTAGTAATTTATTATTATGAATTTAATTCTTGGAAAAAAACAAAAAAAGCTACAACTATCGTAAGACCGCCTCCCCATGACAATAATGAAATCCTAGATGTGCCGCTGCTCAAAGACGATTTCAATGTACCCACACGTAAGTAGTTTATAATTTATACATATATTGCGTTTTAACATATGTATGACATAATATTTACAGGAAATTATATGCTCAAACTGTTCACAATCTTTCGACAGTTTACAATCTCGCATGATAGATTATAGTCTGATTATAGTCTAACGGTATTTACAATTTTACGGTGACATACAAATATTACTTATACTATAAATTATAATATCATGATACGGCTGCATTATTGGTGGGTATAAATTAGACTTGCAACGAATATTCGGTTACTATTCGGTATTCGGCCTATTCGGCTGCTTTTATTATATTCGGCCGAATACCGAATATGTAAATATTATTCGGCCGAAAAGCGAATACTTATGTTATAATATATTTTGTAATAGGGAGATATTGGTAAAATGAAAAAAAATCGATTCATTACGTATATATTCATCTTTTCATTTCTCTTATAATGATTTAAGTAGTCATTGCTATATAACATAGGTACATAATCATCTTCTGAATTAGAAAAGTTAAGGATTCTAAGTATTTGAATTATTGTCGTAGAAAGGTAGTTTTTCATTTCTTTCATAATCATTTAAGTAGTCATTGGTACACACAACAGGTAGGTACATAATTTATTTTCTATATTAGAAAAGTTAAGAATTTTTCTATTCATTTGAATTATTTTCATAAATAAATTTTAGTAAGGGGGGTTATGGTGCGGAAAGATTAATTTTTCTGCATTTTTAGGAAGTAGTTTACTTCTTTTTTTCTCGTAGACCATCCCAGCTTCAGAGAAAAGGCAGTCTGAATAAACACTACTTCCTGGTGCTGACAAATATTTTGCTGCAATGTTGATCAAAAACGAAAATTTAAACCTTGCTTGCCACCAAATATACGGATTGTCATGACTTGATATATTACTAATACTTAAGAAAAGATCCATTTCTGTTGAAACTGCATTTTATACCGCGCAGAGCAACTGTGGGCGTGCGGGAGGTGAGTAGGTACTAGAGATGGGCTGAGTACTAGATTTACCGAGTAACCGAATACCGAGTATTATTCGGTTTTACTTTTACGAGTAATTCGGCCGATTAAGAGTACTAAATAAAAGACCGAATACGCCGAGTACCGAGTAATGAACGAGTTCTCGGCGCATCTCTAGTAGGTACATTAGAACAAACGAGCGCGACACAATCACGTCTGTACAAGTTTTAGCGCTAAAATCCTGCCGAATATTCGGCTATTCGGTCAGGGGGCTCGCCGAATATTCGGTATTCGGTATACTGCCGAATATACTATTCGTTGCAAGCCTAGTATAAATTGAAATTGGAGAAGTGAGAGAAAGTTAATTATCAATCTGGATAAGGAAAACTTTGTGAGAACACACACACACGCACACACCAGAGTTGTCCATTGTCAAAGGTGTTTAACGTCTGCCAATTCAGGCTTGACCAGCGTCAAGCTCCCGTGCATTTAGCTTTACGTGCACAACTTAAAAAAGAATCCTAAAATCTAACTCACGCCCCAACTCAGAGTCACTAACGGTTACTTAAATCGCTCCTTAGTACAGAATTTGTATGGTGTTTGTACAGTATTTGTATCTTTACTAAGGAGCGATTTAAGTAACCATTTATGACTCTGAGTTGGGGCGTCATTCACTTAACTTAATAACTAAAGAAAATCCTCTTTTCACCCTACCCTCTCTTATCTACTTATGAAACTTTATGTGTTGTTGATGGCTGTTTACGTCGCTGTCCACCAAACAGTCTCAGATTATAAGACAAGACAATTGGTTTCTCGGTCCTTAAAAGGAACTTACGATAACATATTGTAATTAATCATACTGATAGAATCTGAATTTTACCAAGAAAAAAATAACCGACTTCAAAATAACTCAAAAACTACTCGTCAGATCTCGTTCTTTAAGTGGGACCACATGACAAGCACCAGCTTTTGATTAAATCGGTTTAACCTGTCGAAAATTCTGAGGTAACAAACATAAAAAAATTAAAAATAAAAATACAGACGAATTGAATACCTCCTCCTTTTTTGAAGTCGGTTAAAAATACCTTTGTTTCCAAAAAAGATGACTCGAAAAATAAAATTCCAACTAAGTAATTATCTACTTACAATGTATTGTTTGGCATCATTATTGTTATTGTTTGAATGTAAAAGACTTATGACTTACATTATCATATTATAAGTATATTATGTAACTTTATATACTTAGATAACTTTATGAGGTAATGCATAATACAGATATTATTAAGATATCTTGATCATGATGTCATTCAAGGTAAAGGCATGTAAAAACTTTAACATCTTCGAATTTCGTCACGGTTAGATCACAAATCAGACAGACGTAAATAATAAGTTAAAAAAAAAAAAAACAGTTCCAATTACTACCTATAATATTTAGTTCACTTATTATAATATATTATTAAGATTTATCATTTATGATAGTGAAGTGCACATTCTATATGCAAATGTAACTTCCGAGGAACTTGAATTAACGTCAACCGACATTAATTTTTTGTTTTATCGAGACAATTTTTCATAACGACGACAGAACCCCATCTAGTACCTACTTGAGTCAAGATGTTAAAAAAATCTATAGACCTGTAGTGTAGATACCTATTCTGAAAGTGAAACGCTCATTGCCCGACGGTTAATGTCAATCGGAAGTGATCGAAAGTGATTGACCAATTGAATGCGGGCGCCGTTAGTTATTCAACTAAGATGAGTACTATTTTTAACATTTTAAAATAATTATATTTAATTTGTTGTGATTGATTTCGACAAAAGAATAATATTTTAGGTTTTTAAATGTTATCCTACTATACCGGATTGTGCTATGGCTGTGACGATACTCGATAGTAGCGAAATTTTTTGAGAAACCCTCAAATTCCGACCTACAATACGACCTACATTACAGCTGATAACAAACTGCCATAATGCAAGTCTGTTATGTTATGCAAGCCTGAATTCAAGAAAATGTAGTAAATAAAAGCCTACATTGAACAATACATAATCCTTCAATCTGCCTACCCTGTTTTCAAGCACGTCATGTCATGTCATGAGCCTTTGAGCCATCATCATGACCATTAATTAAATTTTCTGTGACATCGATCCGAACGGACTCGAACACAATGAATAAAAGATAAGTACGGGATACTGGGTTTGGACTTTAGTTACCAGCAGTCGGTTCGGCAACTGTCGTCCGCCCGCGTCATCAATCATTACGTAGTATTCAGTCTAAAAATACCTCGACCAGGGTTGTAAGGGCGGCTGCATATTGTAATTTTCTTGACCAGACAAACAACAATGAAATTTAAAAAATATACGTTATGCTGTGGTTATGCCCTTACAAATCAACCAAAAAATCTGTTCCGAAAAGAGCTGCAACACAACTCACGTTTATCTTTTGTTTCACTACACCTTGACGCTGTATTACTACATTTTGACGCTGTATGTCAAATGTCAAGCACTTCTGACAACATCAAAAGCGTGCTTATTGTCTTGTATTGACAGAGCGACTACGAGAAGAACGGTCAATTGACTGTTCTTACGCACTTCATCGTCGGCGCGCTAGTGACATATCTACCTCTTTTTACATTATATTAATATCATTGCCAGACAAGACAGACAATTTTGTCTGAAATGTGCGAAAATAAAAGCAAAAGTAAATAATAACCTGACTGCAGGTTATTATTATACAAAATTATTTTTAAATGGTAACTTCTAGCTGACCGTACCCACTTCGCTGGGTGTCAAACATTTTTATTTGTAATGAAGTAAATAATATTATAAATCAAAATCAAATATAGCCTATGTCACTCAAGAATAATGTAGTTTTCTATTGGTGAAACAATTTTTGAAATCGGCCCAGTAGTTTTTGAGTTTATTCGTTACAAACATACAAAAATACAAATCTCTCCTCTTTATAATATTAGTATACATAGATAAGTCAGTTTAAAGTCATACACAACCTTGCAAGATTAGATATTTTTGTATATTATGGCTAAGACATAAACATTAATATAACACGAACAGCCGCAGTTCGTAGATTAATTTTAACCAGTAATTTAATCCATGCAACTTATTCTAAAACTTTTCATCCTTAAGTAATATTGTGTCCACAGCATAGACTTAAATATAGTACCTACCTATATTATAGGTCTATGGTCCATAGTCTAACGCCGGTCACTCACATTCGCGCGAATACGCGAACCCACAAGTGTGGGACGACATTCGCGAATGATTATGCGAAGTTTTCGAGGCATTCGTGGTTTTCCAAGCTGTGTCGGTTTTTTGTCGCACATCAAAGCGCGCGAACCTCGAACCTTCGTGTAGTCTCCCACACATTCGTGCGACCAGTTGCGCACACGACTAAAAAGGTGATGTATCTCTTAATTTTTCGTGGTTCGTGGCGTCTAATCGTACTACCATTTATTTTCTGTATTGAAAATGGATTTTAATGACAACAACATAATAACAATAGCAAGATTGAACATTCGTGAACAAAGTGTATGAGGAAGCGGAAATGGGCTTGTATTGTATACTCATATGCGAACCCATTTGCCTGACCACCCTTCACATATGTGCAAACATTCGTAAAAATGTCAAACATTTGCGCGCATGTGAGTGACCGGGGTAAAAAGACGCCTAATCCTAGTACGACATAAACAGTATAACATCCCTTTACTATCGGAAATGTTCGAATTTTGACTTGATGAAGCACTGCCATGAATTCACGATAGGTACATTGACTTGACAGATGACAGATTACTTTGGCAAGTGCAATGTGGTATAATCCGCGCGCGATCAGAATGGGATGCGACCTTTTGGAACTGAGACGCTTACGTGTCATCGGCAAGCCGTAGCGTCGGCAACAGTGATACTTATTTCTTTGTTTATTTATTGATGTACACTTTATTGACCACAATTTAAAATATTGAAGAACAAATGGCGAGCTTTATGCTTTTGCATGTATATTGTATGTATAAAAAAGGTAAACGTGCCAAGAGGGCGCTGAAATTGAGGCAGTCGAAAATTCGACTAAATAGTCAGACCTGACTAAGTAGTCAGGTGTAGCGATTTCACTATGACATTTGACAGCTAAATATAGATGATTTTGTAATTAACAAAAGGTGACTTCTGACGAAAGTGAAAGCTCTGAAGATGACAAAAACTCTGATGATGATTGCCATGAAGCAAATAGCAAAAACATTTTAATGAATTGATTACAACCATGAACATTTTTTATATATAAGTTACCATTATGATAGATCGTAGAAATAATTAATTTATAATGAATACTAGGTAATACTAAAAAATAATTATCTCAGTTTTTCAGGATTTTTTTTGCTAACGCTACTTGAGAACTTTTGTTTTTGATTTACTTCGACAAGGTTCCATACCAATCTCGTCGCGCGCGGATTATACAGTCAATATATTCTCCTCTGGCGCGCAAAGTACACACATTACAAAGTCCTTGATAGTGATAGTATTACGATGGTACCACAGTATAAATATTTTGTGATAGTTCCTACTAAAGTAACAAATTTCAAACGCGTCCATTAAATAATTAAGTTAAACAGTCTTAAGTATGATGCTTTATGTTAGTGTTGCTGCAGTTAATGTTTTACATTGTAAAATTTACAACATACTTATTTAAATATAAATTAATTAACTCTGTTAATATTGAATTGACTATTAGTAGCATAGCTAGCTACAAATCGTCTTCGAAAGTTATCTCATTATTTTATAAACTGTATTTTTTATAAAAAGAACTATTTTAATGAATATGTTAAATACGGTTGCATATGCAGACAATGAACTTCACATTCTCAAGAGGTGAAATAATCAATATTATTGTTATGTTTATCGATTATTATTTGAATGATTAAACTTTATCTAACTAGATCAATGTAGTGGAATATTTTGCAACAGGTAGGTAGGTACTCCTCTATTCTAATGAGTAACCACGGCCCCAGAAGAGCGCTAATGGGTTGTGGTAGGTACACTAGGTACCTACCATAAGAATTTTAAGTGAGTAGTTCATTACCGTTTGTGACATCACTAGTAATTATTACCAATCACCTTGAGCACAGTGAGTTAGCTATTGGGAGATTTAAAGTTTCAGTTTGTTTTATAAATAGAAAATCGTAGTAAGTTTAGTTTAAGTACGATTGTGGGTAGCAGTATTCTGGGCTGCTTGTTAAATTTTGTTACATTTCTTTAAAAATAACCTGAAAGAAACGTAAATTCTCTGTCTCGCGGCCATGCCGTGGCTGAATTTGTGGGGCCATCCATAAATTACGTCACACTAATTTCATGATTTTTGACCCCTCCCCCCTCCTTGTCACTGCTGGTCACATTTGTGAGACCTCCCCCAATTAGTGTGACGTCACATATGAAATTTTACACCTAGGAATTATTAAATTAAAACAGCAGTTCCGAAATGAGTTTTATTTCTATTTTTTTTTAACCATTTACCTATTTTATACTTACATATCAATTATTCGATTTTGAAACGTGACGCCACGAAATTAAGGACTCCCTCCCACCCCTTGTCACACAAGTTCCCACTACATGGAACGGCCATATTCTGCCCTCCTAATGATAAACAACGTATCTGACATTTTTGACGAAAACGAGTTATTAGCATATTCGTAGTCGGAGAAATTCACTGATTTTATTATTAGGAGGGCAGTATTACTCCGATACAAATACTACTTACACAGTTTAACATACTTGTTTTGTTGTCAGAGTTAAGGTTAATTTTTAATATGTTTGAATTTAACAATAATCAACCATTAGGTTAATAATCAACCATTAATAACCGCATAACGTAACCAAATACATTCAATAACAATTTAACTAACTATATACTATCCTTATACCTTCCTATCCTTTCGTGAATTAACCTCGTGTTCCGCACTTAAGTAACAATGAGGCAATAGACAGACATACACAGAAGTAGAGAATGCACACGCGTCGCGAACTGCATACTAAACTAACTCGCAGACCTTCAGTTAGTTATTATTACCCTCAATAACCCCCGATAATAGTAACAAAGAAGGGGACATGTACTAATGAAATGTTATTCATTTATGTTTGAAATAGGAGCACAATAATTAATGTTCACAAAATAGGTAAGTACTTGGCCTCTGTTTCGAAAACGGAAAGATAATTTGGGCTCTTATGTCACTAGAACCTTTTATTACCGGTGGTGGTGCTCCTTGGAAATCCATTTCTTTGTTTGAAGATTGTTTTTTCAGAAACTATAAACAGTTCCAAATATTGTTATCGTTATTTGAATTTGTAATTTAATGCGCTTACATATTATTAATGGCTCTTACGCCCCAACTTAGAGTCAACGGTTACTTTCGTCGCTCCTTAGTAAAGAATCTCCATACAAATTCTGTATTAATTTACGTAACCGTAAGCGATTTACGTAACCGTTAGTGACTCTGAGTTGTAAGTAATCTTTGTTATTCGTTGGTAATACGTGTATCAGGATATACGTGGTTTGCCATGGCTCATGGGTCATAAATAAGATAGACTGAATGAACTTCTAATGCTTTAGCACCACTACGGTATCAGTAAAGACCTTGTATGCATATCGAACATTATTTATATTAGTTCCTTAAATCTCCTTCAATTATAGCTGCACTTCGTGACAATATTGCGTGCAGTTACAATAGTTTACAATGTAACACGTCACAAAACGCTAAATCTTTCCTGTTCATTAATAGCTCATGTTCCTATTAAAATACGCCGTATATATTACTATTATCTATTCTATGATAGGGCTCAGACTAATTCGTGTCTCCAGTGTCTCGACTCTCGGTCAATCGTATACCTACGATCAGAGTTAAACGAATGATGAATGAGTTACCATGAGTAGCCAAATTTCATGAACTCATACTCGTAAATTCAGAATATAATATTAAGTTGGCTTTTGAATTTCGGAATATAATATTAAGTTGCTTTCACAGTTATACTTTAAATGAAAACGGTAATGAGTCAGACAGGTAGAAATAATTCTACATAAAAATATAGTATAAGTACCTAGTAAGAGACTTAAACCGTAGGACAATTGGAAAATAGCCCAGGAAATTCCAGAAGGAACTTTGCGCCATAAGCTCGTCCGAACAAACCGAAAAAGTAGGCTGATATTAAAAGAAAAATGAAGTTCTTCCTCTATATTCCCTTCATACACCACGTATTATGTGCGTACAATGAGACGACTGAATCAGAAATGACGAACAATGTTTAAAAATGGTGGATTGAAGTAGCCAGCCGGCTTGCCACATTCTTCAAAGGACCGATAGGTATGCGTTAGGAAATAAAGTTAAGGTTAACAAAATGGAATAACGACCTGAAGAAAACAGCGGGTATCAGGGCAACTGGTCAAATTAGACACACGATGCGAATATAGAAGAGATTAATTATGTCAAACCAGTGGAATTAGAGATAGATAGATGTACGATGATATTTTACCTCTGTTATAATAATTATAATTTACGTTATTCCCAATAACTTACTACTTGTAATATCGATCTAAGATGAGATCATCTCTAGCCGATGTGAGTTCATCCTCATTATAATATTGCTCAAACAATCATACGATACCCATTATCATGTTCCGATGTTTATTATTTTCAGAGAATGATCGTCATATAACAAGAAAATGCCATTTGCTGTGAAAATTTACTTATTTCATAAGCAAATAACTTATCAAGTTAAGCCGTGTGTAATATTGTGTATTCGAATAACCTACTTCTTATCTACGTAAGGAATTTATATGTAATGAATCATTATTCATGTTACAAATTTTATTTATCTAAATACCTACGTATATTATAATAATAAGTAGTAGGTGCCTAGTATGCATTGAGGAAGTACATTATACAAATATATGCTTTGTAAACCCACGTTCACGCTTCACTGTTATAACGAATACCGTAGTAACGAACGTACTGAATATGCCGAATTGTAATCTAAAATTATTTGATGTTTCAAGAATGTCACTTTCAAGAATGTTCACTCTACAATAATTTGCATTTATAGCTAAAAAAAGTCATTGGGCGTAATCCCGTACGGAACATTTGGTAAAAAGCGGGATTTTTTTGTTCTCGCGAGGGACCGCGGGACAGATAGCCTGAAAGCGGGACAATACTACCCAAAGCGGGACGTATGGTCACCTTAGTGATGGATCATCACTGGATAGATTACATCAACATGAAGTAACTAGGTATGAGACAGAATTGATCTATCAACTGATGGATTTTGAAAGTTTCTGTCATCAATAATAATTTATTTCCAATATTGTGATTTGTGACGTAAGCCCAACTAGTTGATAGTTTATCCAAACTTTACACTTAGGATAGTTTACGTTGAGGTATATTTAATCAGTTATGTATTTTATATTACAATTAAGTCCCATTAACATAAGTTTTTGATAACATTCAAACGCAGGTAATTGCCATTCAGAGTTTAACTTCATTATAAAATACTTCGGTACCTCCTTTAAAACAAAGTCCACTGATTAAAATACCTATTCATTTGCGCCAAATCGTCAGTCTATTGAACTTCTATACGAATTATATTACCTACCTTTAGAACCCAAGATGACCCCTATCGATCTCATAATGGGTCATAATGACATACTTGACCTTCGATTAATAAATATAGAGGTTATTGAAAGAGCTTGAGTTGAGACGAAGAACCGCTTCGTTGTTTATTTTGGTCTGCAACAAACAGTGACTTAACTGACCAAAACAAAACTGAGTTGACAAATTGCTTTAGTTTAAAAAAAATAGCTTTGACCTTCAGGATTGACCTTGATTGAATAATATCGTACTTGGCCTCCATGGTACACATATTGCAGTAAGATAGAAATCCACCACAAAATTTCTCAGTCAAATCAACGTTACCTAAATAATTCGGATAGGTAGGTAATCTTATAGGTACCTATGTAATAGACGCGATTATAATTTATAGAGCTAGATGTGTCTTATGTACCAAATTTATAACCTACAAATAAATAGGGAGAAGAGTTAAAAAATACGCGCCAATGATATTATAATGTAAAAGAGGTAGATATGTCACTAGCGCGCCGACGATGAAAAGCGTAAGAACAGGCAATTGACCATTCTGTTCGTAGTCGTAGTCGTCTCAAATCTCAAATACCTAGTTGAGTAGGTAGGTGCTACTACTACTGTGTATTTATATGTGTATAAGATGTGTATGTAGGTATGTTGTATTACAAAAAGTTTCTTATTAAACAAAACTGCAAATAGGTTCCTACCTATCATTGTTTGTACCTACTCAACTATTGCTAAGTAGTATTAATACCAATAAATACTTTTTTTTTACATTTTATTGAACAATAAGCCATTATGTTTACAAACCGTATGTAAGAGGGTAGGTCTACTTAGTAAATTCTTAGTTCCCATTAATTACCAATTGCTAACAAAACTTGACAATAATAGCCTGTATTAGCTGTATTATTAGCAAGGAATAGGGATGTTGACACTATCAGTAAATTAAAATAAATTTATGTTTAAAGTATCAAGGAAAACATTTAAACACCTAAAATGTTATTCTTTTGTCGAAATCAATCACAATAAATTAAATATAATTATTTTAAAATGTTAAAAATACCTAGTACTCATGTCACGTGACCACAAACGTCATTTTGAGCTTATGACGTCACTGTTCTTATTTTATATGCAAGTGCAACTAACTTCAGTCGACAGATAGTATTGAATATCGGCTAGTGACGTCACGTGACGTTTTTGGTGGGAAATTTGAAAATGATTTTTATTTATCAATTTTTGTCTTTAAATTGAAGATTATTATTTTTATAACATTTTTTTCATGATTCTTAAGGTTCTATCTATAAAATCAAATTGAATCCTAAAATTAGTCAACATCCCTATTTACGTTTAAGTAAGTTGAAGATCACACAAATGTACAGAAGTGCCGCTGTTATTACGTTATTGTTATTAACCTCGTTATTAAAATACTTACGTCCTACAAGCGTCTCGTCGTAAACTGTTTGAAAAGCTATGCTATCTAATGATAAGACAAGATTACTTACTTTCCCCTTAAATAGTCCGATATCTGGCTCATTTTCCAAAAGATCTGCAGCAATAACATCAACAGTGTGTGGTTAATCCAGGTGAACAGTTTGTAGCAGCTGTCCATCGTGCCTTCTCCCTCACGGTCGCACACAATCCAAAACGAAACCTCAGTCATCCGTCACTAGTTTATTTGCAAGTGAAATTAAAAACACTACGTTCAAAGAAATGACGACGCGCGTTCGAATTTTAAAACAATTGTGCACAGAGTAGACCGAATGTCGAAAAGCGTGCGGCGTGATGCCAGAACAAGGGTAGTTTGCCGGCTTATCAATAGTTGAGTGCCTTGAACGAAAATAGCGATACGTACTGAACGACAAGTTTGACCGCGCACGATCACCGGTACACGCGAACTGAAGCCCATGAGAATTCCACCGCGCCGCCACTGATGACGACAGATGACTCAGCTATCGAATGTTTGTTTCATATCGCGGCTAGTGCGGTATTCACGTCCCAATCCATCAATTAAAAGCCAAAACAATAAACAAAGATAAAATTATAAATGAACCACTTAACTGATGTTTATTAACATTCATTACCATTTTGCTGCAAATGGATGACAAAAATAATTGTTAAGGACCACCGTTTTAATAAAATTAATGGATCGGTTATGTTATGAATTAGCCATTAGGTACTTACATAACTAACATGTTAGATAATTTTACTCTGCAATCTATTTTCTTCATGTTCTGTCTATCGTTGCGATTGTACAGCAACGTACAAAAATACGGATAATTAGTTATTTTGCTAAGTTTATTAACAAACTGGTGATCATTCCCTGACGTCTGCGTGGGTAGTTACCAGTTACCTTGAATGAGTAAGCCGCCAAACTAATAAAAAAATACAAAAAAGTAAACAAACAAAAAGCAACCATTAACCAGCTATAGTGTTGTACGTGTGTATGTAATAAGTAGGTATGTCTAATGGACAATGACACCAAAGTAACAGTACCTACTTATCATAAATTATTTTGTACCCAAATTCCACTTTACGAGTAAATGGTGGATACATTTGAAAACAAATGAAAGAATAGGTTATCGCAGATAACATTTATAGCCTCGTAAATTTGTGTGAGATCATTAAAATTAAAGTTTACAACAGCAATAAAATTTCTCTTGTGTGTACTGTGAATGTTTTATAATTCTCTATCAATACAACTTCTCGTAAAATTACGGTTGAAGGCCTCTACTATGACATCACTTGCCACTAGGGCCGCTAGAATATGCTTAGCTTTTTCGAGACAATTTTTGTCGGTTATTCAGATCGCAAATCAATTTCAAGAAAGAAGCAAGAAGGCAATTCCGCTAGATCACGATAATATTTTACTCGTATTTTTAAAGCGTAAGGCTTAGAATAATATTAAACCGTAAGGTATCAAAATAAAGCTTATTTAATCTAGTTTAATAATATGTAAGTAACATTGAGCTGTGTTACAAAATGGTTCGTAAAACTTGCTTCAACAAATATTTTAGTCAAATTTAAACCAAGACTTGAAAATATTAATTTAAATTGTTTTTTATATATTTCGAATCTATAAAATAGTACTTTATTTTTTAGATAGTTGGACTTCCTAGAGTTTGAGCTTCATACGGGTATTTTTACTTTGCTGTAGCTGAAGTACTCTTAGTTTGCTAGAAATCAAATGTGTCATGCGGCGCTCGATGCGGTTGAATTGAACACAGATCGCGTTCGCGACGCGTCGGGAACATTTTGCATTTGACAGCAGTCTGTAATCGGACTAGGCAGTCATTAAATAGTAATTTTTGAATACATACTCTTTATAATCAAAACATACATTTCCATATTGTAATATGAATAAGAACAGAATGTAACCGTATTGGGTCATTTGGACTGACGACCTTATAAAATCAGCGGGGATCCGCTGGATTCAGAAGACTCAGAACCCGTCAGAATGGTGAGAATTAGGTGAGGCCTTTGTCAGCAAGCAGTAGATTGATTCTGAAAACGGGGCAAGACGTAAAGTTTCGGGACATTCCCGGATTTTCCGACGATCTGGCAACCCTAGTTGACATTGATATTGTAGTAGATACATAACTAATTAATTACATACATACGAATATCTTGAAACTTGAAGATAAATAAATCATTACCAAACCATTCTTTATTGTATTATTCATCTGATACTCAAATCTTCAACAATTCAGTCAAAAATGTCAAGAGTTCTCAGAAGAGTACTGTATAGTGCGTACTGCAACTGTGATGTGTGTGTGTGTGTGATGGCTGACATTTCCTATAAGTCTCTTTCTTATATTTTGTTCATTGGTTTTATCTAAGGCAATATAAACAGATAAAGAAATAGAGCCGTCGCGGTAAACTGGCTGATGTGAAAAATCGTATTATATTTTGTGTAAAAAAAGTGTGTCAACGTAAAATTAGATTTTTACATTTTTACATTTACATTTAGATTCTTTACAAGAAAAAAATATTTGTTCAAAAAGTATTAATTAAATTTTAGTTTACCAACATTTAACGTTTTCCGAAGTAAACCGTTGTATGTACTATCCCTGAGCTGTGTGGGATGGAAAGACAGTCACATCATAGGTAAGTATTGAGCATGGTTGTTGCATTCCGTTTTCAATGTAATCTACTGGTTATCAGATCCATAACTTACAAAATTCCAAGTACCAGATAAGTTTACCGATAAACAAAATTTCAAATATAATCTACAATTGTCTACAATATCACGTGTACCGTATCCGGATAGGTATATGTAAATATTATCACATACACAGATATTTTGGGTTTATGACGCGACGCATAAGTAATTTACTAACGGAATTTGAAATTAACTTTACCAATTTATTAAAACTAGGTATTCTTTGAGTGCAGAATAATAAAATTATTAGTCATAAAAAAGATAACAAAATGTTCGAAAAAAATATGCTTTCTTAAGCTTTGAATGCTGATTTTTTAAAGAACTTTATTATTTTCAAAGTTTTTATAAATTACATGTTTTCAGTTAGTAGAAGGAAGAGACCGACTCGAAATAAATGGAAGAAGTACCTATTCCGTATTCGACTCTACCTACTTAGTAACTTCTTATTACTATTTCTTATTATTCAGACCTCACGTTGATTACCTAGCTACCGGCAGCCAACCTGCCTGTGACGTTTCTCTCCTATTGTTGGAGACCTTAAAATTGTTCGGTAAATTTTGTAAATCAGTTCTTACCGTGTACCTCCATGAAAACAATTTCCGCATGACTGAAGTGTTATCATTGAATTAACAAGATGAGATCTGTTTCTATTTATAGACGTGCGGTAAAATTCCGACACAGATAATGGAACAATGATTGTAAATGCAAAGGTCATCAACAGAGTTATTAAAAACTGGATGATTATTTTAAAGAAAATATGAAACAAAAGTTTAGTATTAGCATTGAAGTATTATTACTAGCGTATAGAACGGACACCGCGAACACAATGTATGTTCCAATGAATTGACGCCGCGCGGCTTCAATGTCCAATGGATTCGTTCGATTTTGAAAGGAAAACAGGGGCTCAATTTTGAAAATAGAATTTCCCGGGGGGAGACACATTTTGTTTGAGATGTCTTCTCTATGTATACTTATACCTCAATGAGTATTAGGTATATTGTATTGTACTACAAATAACCATTTTTAGGGTTCCGTAGCCGAATGGCAAAAAACGGAACCCTTATGGATTCGTCATGTCTGTCTGTCTGTCCGTCCGTATGTCACAGCCACTTTTTTCCGAAACTATAAGAGCTATACCATTGAAACTTGGTAAGTAGATGTATTCTGTGAACCGCATTAAGGCGAGATTATTCGACCGTTGTAGGCATTTTGTTCACTCCCCTATACCCCGCTCCCCTGAGTGTAAACTCGACCGCCACGCCGTGAGCCGGTCGCGCGCGGCCGTGAGGTTCATGACCCCGTGCGTAGCTTTAGATCCTGTAACCTAGTTGGTAGTGATCCTGCCTGCGAACTGCGAAGCGAGGGGTTTCGGGTTCGATTTCCGGCGGGGCAAATATTTATGTGACAGATAAATATTTGTACTCGTGTCATGGCTGTTATTGTGATGTGTTATGTGTAGTCCATGCCACCCGCGAAACAGGTAAATACTTGTAACCTACTGCGGGGGTATGAGTGTGGAAGGGTTTTTATTATTATTATTAGTAACTGCTCTGAGTTGGGGTGAAAGTATACTTTATTTTGATTTATTCATTGGAATTTTAGGTGCAATAAAATAAGAGTAATGATAATTTTAGCTCAATTTTGTTTTTCTTATTTTTTACATAATTTTAGGTATTTTATTTTAAATTATTCTTATACTTTTTATCATTCTCAATATACTTATAAAATATCTTATCCAAAGGGTTTGAACATTTTTCTACGGAACCTAGCATACCTACAAGTCTGCCATTTTGAAAAAACCTCGTTTCGATTTTTAAGTTGGTTATTTTTTGTAGGTATTTACATGATATTAGTCAAAGTATGTAAGTACCTACTTATTTGTTCTTACTGATTCTTTTTTTAATCGATAGCTGGTGTTTGTCATGTGGTTCCACATAAATTTGAGCGAGATTTGACAAGTAGTTTTTGAGTTTTTTTGAAGTTGGTTATTTTTTGTAGGTATTTACATGATAATAATCAATTTTGTATGTAAGTACCTACTTATTTGTGGATGAACCGATTTTGATGATTCTTTTTTTAATCGATAGCTGGTGTTTGTCATGTGGTTCCACATAAATTTGAGCGAGATTTCACAAGTAGTTTTTGAGTTTTTTTGAAGTTGGTTATTTTTTGTAGGTATTTACTAGTGATGGGCCGACTACAACCGACTAGTCGGGAAAACCGACTATTCGGCATGTTTTCTAGTCGCCGACTATTCGCCGAATAGTCGGCAAAAAAGGCCGAATAGTCGGCATTTATTTTCGCTACTAAAAATAAAGTTAAAGAAAACTCCAAAATTATAAAATCAACATAGTTAACTAGATTTATTATTTTAATAAATCAGATAATAACAAAAAAAAAATTGAAGTGAGTGACAATGCGCCTTGATTTTGCTTCAACGGCTCTTTGATCGATAATTCTAATCTATCCATACTTTGTCCATACTTTGTCCGTCTTTCACGTCGCAACGAAGCTGTTATATGGTATGGTTTTTGTGTGTGGAGATAGTGAGGAGGGTGGAGAGTAACGTAGGCTACTTTTTTATCGCGGTAAAACATCCCCATGGGAAGATCGATATTTTGTTAGTTGGTAGATATTTAGTTCCGGATGCTGTTAATAGATGGCGTTAGTAAAATTCATTTGCAAATTCTGAATCACGCTATCAAACGATACATGTAAATTACTTAAGTCATAGGCAACGATCTCTATTGCGGGCGAAGCTGCGGGCAAATGCTAGTACTATAATAAAACTCAAAGGGCAAATTTTCTGTACATTGATTTATTTTTTTTTAATTTTGATTAGGGGGCACTTCAATAACGTGGTAGAACACAAAAATATATTTTTCAGAACCATTGTCTGTCTGTCTATTTTCTGTCCAGGCATCACATGAAAACCCTTGAACGGATTTCGATGAAGATTGGTAAAGTTGTTGCTAATACTCCGGGTCATATTTTAAGATACTTTTTATCCCGGAAAATTAAGATTAAAACGTGATGAAAGTTTGTATGGAATAGTTTTAAAACATCAACCGATTTGCTTCAAAGCAACAAATGTTCCTTGCTTAAATTTATGGAACACATATTTTTCGGTTGTTCAAAATTTTGAAAACAATAGGAAAAAAAATACAAATTAATGTGAATATTGCTTATTTTTCAAAACCCGTTCCTGGAGGAATCCTTTGTGATTTTATCGTGGGTTTCAGTATATAAATTACTAAATATTTACCTTCTGCAAGAGGTACAAATAAGGTAAAACAATTTCCGTATGCGAAGCTGCGGGCAACAGCTAGTGTATATATAAAACAGGGTGCTACTTTAAAACAGGAGTCATCGATAGCTTTTGAAACATTTCTACCGTTATCTCGCACAATAGGATGAATTATGGTGGTAAAGAGTAAAAATTTGATCGAAGTAAGGATGATCGGCATTGCCGACTAGTCGGCCGAATAGTCGGCAATTTTTTTGCCGACTAGTCGGCTAGTCGGCTGATCGGCAAAACCCATAGTCGGCCCATCACTAGTATTTACATGATATTAGTCAATTTTGTATGTAAGTACCTACTTATTTGTGGATGAACCGATTTTGATGATTCTTTTTTTAATCGATAGCTGGTGTTTGTCATGTGGTTCCACATAAATTTGAGCGAGTCTTGACAAGTAGTTTTTGAAGTTGGTTATTTTTTGTAGGTATTTACATGATATTAGTCAATTTTGTATGTAAGTACCTACTTATTTGTGGATGAACCGATTTTGATGATTCTTTTTTTAATCGATAGTTGGTGTTTGTCATGTGGTTCCACATAAATTTGAGCGAGATTTGACAAGTAGTTTTTTTGAAGTTGGTTATTTTTTGTAGGTATTTACATGATATTAGTCAATTTTGTATGTAAGTACCTACTTATTTGTGGATGAACCGATTTTGATGATTCTTTTTTTAATCGATAGTTGGTGTTTGTCATGTGGTTCCACATAAATTTGAGCGAGATTTGACAAGAAGTTTTTGAGTTTTTTTGAAGTTGGTTATTTTTTGTAGGTATTTACATGATATTAATCAATTTTGTATGTAAGTACCTACTTATTTGTGGACGAACCGATTTTGATGATTCTTTTTTTAATCGATAGCTGGTGTTTGTCATGTGGTTCCACATAAATTTGAGCGGGTCTTGACAAGTAGTTTTTGAAGTTGGTTATTTTTTGTAGGTATTTACATGATATTAGTCAATTTTGTATGTAAGTACCTACTTATTTGTGGATGAACCGATTTTGATGATTCTTTTTTTAATCGATAGTTGGTGTTTGTCATGTGGTTCCACATAAATTTGAGCGAGATTTGACAAGTAGTTTTTGAGTTTTTTTGAAGTTGGTTATTTTTTGTAGGTATTTACATGATATTAATCAATTTTGTATGTAAGTACCTACTTATTTGTGGACGAACCGATTTTGATGATTCTTTTTTTAATCGATAGCTGGTGTTTGTCATGTGGTTCCACATAAATTTGAGCGAGTCTTGACAAGTAGTTTTTGAGTTTTTTTGAAGTTGGTTATTTTTTGTTAGTATTTAGATGATAATATTAATCAATTTTGTATGTAAGTACCTACTTATTTGTGTATCACGCGTATCTCAGTTAGGAAATATAAATAAGTTTATATTATATTTATATGTATGTTTCTTAGTATATAAATTAATTGTGTAATTAGCACTTGACTTATACCTATACCAAAATACTATAAACAGTTATTAAAGTACAAACACGAACAATATTATTATTCTTACGATATAATTTTTTTTTATGGAAATAGCCGAAAAACGAGCTGACGATCCACCTGATGGTAATTGGCTATCGTCGTCCGTGGACATCAGCAACACCAAAGGCATCACTGATGCGTTGCCGGCCCTCCCCCTCCCTTCCCCTCCCCTCCACCTCCCTCCGCTCCCCCCTCCCCTCCCCTTCCCCTCCCTTCCACCTCCCCCGCTACCCTCCCTCTACCCTTCCTTCCCCTGTTTAACTTATATACAAATATACATATTATACTATACATATAAAAAAACAATACTCAAAAACAATATAAAAAAACAACATTAAAAAACAATATTCTTACAAAATTCTTACAATAGAAATAATAATAGTAATTATGGCATTAATTAACATTTAAAATCAATATTACCAATATAATCCCTCGAGGGGCCCTACCACCAGCGGGCCGGATTTAGTCGCCTTTTACGACACCCATCCGGCTTGGGATTGGGGTTAGTATTCTAAGCCGCCCTAATACGGCAAGAATTATTGTGTAATTAACACTTGACTTATACCAATACCTAAATACTATAAACAGTAACTTAAGTATAAAAACGAACAATTTTTATTATTTCAAATTACAGCTGTGTGGATACTTTGGATATTGTAATATAAGTTCAGAAGGCGCGCGCGCCAAATTCGAAATTAAAATTGGTGTCGGAAATTCGACAACGTGCGGCTGCGATGCCGATTAGCACAGGTCCTACCTCGAAGGCGACTGGCGCGAGAGTAAAATTGAGTAAATTAACGCGTCGGGCGTTTCGTAGCTAGTGGAAAGGGAAAAAATTGGAATTGAAAGGGAAGTTTTTCAAAATTTCAAATTATGATCACCAAGGAATATCGGTATCTTTAGGACCTATACTGTGGTATATTTTTTATTATCTGGAAGCGATTAAAACGCGAATAAAACTCCATTTTTATGCCAGATTAGACACAACTTTGTGATTTATTTCTATGCAATGAAATAACGGCTATCGTGTATCAAGTATAAGGGAACGAAAGAACAAAGACTGTAAAATAACATATATTTTTTTTAGAATTGTATTATGTACCATTTATGAACAAAACACCTTCAAAAATACCATTTTTTGGGATAATATCGCCAAGATTTTTACACAAAAATATAAAAAAAACAATAAATTTTGGGGTTCCCCATACATAGAACTAAAACTCAAAAATGTTTTTTTCATCAAACCCAAACGTGTGGGGTGTCTATGGATAGGTCTTCAAAAATGATATTAAGGTTTCTAATATCATTTTTTAGGGTTCCGTAGCCAAATGGCAAAAAACGGAACCCTTATAGATTCGTCATGTCTGTCTGTCTGTCTGTCTGTCTGTCTGTCTGTCTGTCCGTCCGTATGTCACAGCCACTTTTCTCCGAAACTATAAGAACTACACTGTTGAAACTTGGTAAGTAGATGTATTCTGTAAACCGCATTAAGATTTTCACACAAAAATAGAAAAAAAACAATAAATTTTGGGGGTTCCCCATACTTAGAACTGAAACTCAAAAAAATTTTTTTCATCAAACCCATACGTGTGGGGTATTTATGAATAGGTCTTCAAAAATGATATTGAGGTTTCTAATATCATTTTTTTCTAAACTGAATAGTTTGCGCGAGAGACACTTCTAAAGTGGAAAAATGTGTGTCCCCCCCCCTGTAACTTCTAAAATAAGAGAATGATAAAACTAAAAAAAATATATGATGTATATTACCATGCAAACTTCCAACGAAAATTGGTTTGAACGAGATCTAGTAAGTAGTTTTTTTTTAATACGTCATAAATCGTAAATCGCAATTTACCTCGATCAAAGTTACAACGAACTTCAAGAACTTTTATATTATGTTACTTGCTCCTACGGAAGCCTTCATGGGCGAGTCCAACTCGCACTTGGCCGCTTTTTCTAAACTGAATAGTTTGCGCGAGAGACACTTCCAAAGTGGTAAAATGTGTGTGTCCCCCCCCCGTAACTTCTAAAATAAGGGAATGATAAAACTGAAAAAAATATATGATGTACATTACTAAGCAAACTTCCAACGAAAATTGGTTTGAATGAGATCTAGTGAGTAGTTTTTTTTTTAATACGTCATAAATCGTAAACCGCAAAAAACATTGATCAAAGTTACAATGAACTACAAGAACTTTTATATTATGTTACTTGCTGCTACGGAACCCTTCATGGGCGAGTCCGACTCGCACTTGGCCGCTTTTATTATGTAGTAAGTGTTCTCCGTTACAGTATTTATCTAAATTTCTAAACTCATATTACCTATAAAGAGGAAAGTTTTGATTTTTAGGGTTCCGTAGCCAAATGGAAAAAAACGGAACCCTTACAGATTCGTCATGTCTGTCTGTCTGTCTGTCCGTCCGTCCGTATGTCACAGCCACTTTTTTCCGAAACTATAGGAACTATACTGTTGAAACTTGGTAAGTAGATGTATTCTGTGAACCGCATTAAGATTTTCACACAAAAATAGAAAAAAAAAAACAATAAATTTTGGGGGTTCCCCATACTTAGAACTGAAACTCAAAAATATTTTTTTCATCAAACCCATACGTGTGGGGTATCTATGAATAGGTCTTCAAAAATGATATTGAGGTTTCTAATATCATTTTTTTCTAAACTGAATAGTTTGGGCAAGAGACACTTCCAAAGTGGTAAAATGTGTGTCGTCCCCCCCGTAACTTCTAAAATAAGAGAATGCTAAAACTAAAAAAAATATATGATGTACATTACCATGCAAACTTCCAACGAAAATTGGTTTGAACGAGATCTAGTAAGCAGTTTTTTTTAATACGTCATAAATCGTAAACCGCAATTTACCTCGATTAAAGTTACAACGAACTTCAAGAACTTTTATATTATGTTACTTGCTGCTACGGAACCCTTCATGGGCGAGTCTGACTCGCACTTGGCCGCTTTTTTTTATTTTTGTTTATTTGTTTTGTTTGTTGCTTTTGTGAAATTTTATAAGTCCTTACATGAGGGGGAGATCAAAAATAGCCAAAATTCTCCTGACATAATTAATGATAGTTGCCTTCACATTTTGTAGATAGGTATACTGAACATTTGGCAGTTAACTAGTGACCGAAGGACCATTTTTAAGACTACCCTACACTAATGTAGACTACAATGTCTGTACGCATGTAACGTTAACATAACCGATAGGTTTAAGGAACCTTATTTCCTGATTTATTAAACATGACCTATCATCAAAATAGATCAGTAGGTTCATAATTTACTAGACTATAATTTTATAAACTTCACATAGTTATTTTAATTTTTTATATCAAAGATGATTGGAACATAAATCTGTGGTAACAAAAGTAAAAAATATCATGTCATTCACATAAATAGAATCCGTAAGTAAGACTGCTGTTTCTTAAATCAGCCCAGTACCTACATTTATTTTTATCATTATTATAAATGGATTTTGGCACGTCCTCAACGTTTTTGCAAAAATATAGAAGTTGTTGTAGGAGCAAAGCTAAATAAAAGATTTCACATCATGTAGAATTTTATGTACCTAATTATAATATTATAGGTACCTACTCCAATAAATATGTGGTTATATTGAGTCAATTCCAAAAAGTTCAGTAAATTTCTCCTGTTCGCGGTGCACCTTGCTGAGTAACGAATGACGTCCTCAGGCGGCAGGCCGCTTGTTTGAAAGATACTGGGTTCTCCGGCTCTGTAATTATACCCACCACTTTGCACAATATTTGGTAAAGTTTTACCGTTGGTAAATTAATCATGGGTTTTGTAAACTGAAGGATCATTTACAGGGAAAGAGATTAAGGCCAGATCCTCACTATAATGCCGTTCACAGTTCGTTCTCGGTTTGATAAAATATTATGAAGTATAAAATATATGTGTGAATTCATACTATCCGTGACAGTCAAATTTCGCTCCAATTGTATAATTTGTACGTGATACGAATTTACCAGACCGAGATCGGATCGAGAACGGACTGTGAGCGGCATTATAGTGAGGATCTGGCCTAATGCCGCTCACAGTCCGTTCTCGATCCGATGTCGGTCTGGTAAAGTCGTATCACGTACAAAATACAATTGGATCGAAACTTGACTGTCACGGATAGTATGAATGCACACATATATTTTATACTTCATAATATTTTATCAAACCGAGAACGAACTGTGAACGGCATTATAGTGAGGATCTGGCCTTATAGTGAGGATCTGGCCTAAATGGTCTACCGGCTACCGGTTCTAATTTTCGTTTCGCAGCCGCGCCGCGTCGCGTCGCACACTTTCTTGAAATTATGGTGAAAACTGAAAAGTTAAGTCTTACTTATTGACAGTTAGATTAGATTGTTAACAATAATTGTAATAGTTTTCAGAAATAAATACCAATTTATAAACATACTACACCAATCTACTTCTTCGTATTTGAGATAAGAACGCTATTGTATACAAGTAGCTAAATAAAAAATTGTGTGCATTATTCCTAACACGCCTTCTGCAACTGCGTAGTTGTAAACATCCATGTTCAAATGAATCTACATTCTGCTCACGTAGTCTTCAGAGAATTCGCATACAATATGACACTTTTAGCAGGGAATTACTGACGTCCTCGTAAAAAACCTGTAGGTAGCTGTTACGGTGGATGCATTACACAGATTACGCTATAATGAGGCTACAATACAAAATAATTATTTTTAATCTGTACACCAATTAGAAATAACAAGCGACGACAATCAAGCACAATAATATGGTATTAAAAAGGAGCTCGTGTATTATTATTACCTACACTATGAAAGCAAACAATTTCAGACTGTAAAAAATACAGAAATGAAGGAATAACAAGCTTTACAAAAAGTTTGAATACCTAGGTACTTAAAGTTTACGTACCATTGTATTAGTATAATGTAAGGAAGCAATGTTTTTAGGGTTCCGAACGAAATAAAAACGAAATGCGGAACCCTTGTAGGATCACTCGTGTGTCTGCTGGGCGACCGCCCTTCATAGCCAATTTTCTCCGAAACTACAAGACCAAATGAGTTGAAATTTGGTACTAATGTGCTATTTATATACTTAATGAATTTTGGATTTTTTTAACGAAATTAAACTCGCACTTGTCAAGTTATTTTTCTTTTGAAATGAATGTGTGTATTTTGTCGATAATCCGGACTGAAAAAGTCATCTTAAAACATAAATAATAATTGGATTATTATGACTTCATAGTTTTAAGTCAAACCCGCCGCGCCACTCCAAACGAGGAAGTAATTGACTCGACAGTGGCTGACCTCACAAATTGACGTGATTCAAACCAGCACCTCGCTTGTATACACAGTTACACATACTATCACATGTGTATTATTTTATTCTGTTTATAGGTATATATTGAAATTTTAGAGGCAAATAAATGAAACTCATTCTAACCCACTCCAGAGTCTCCAGATTATAATAGATAATTTGTGTTGGGTATGGTGGTATGGCCAACATAAGTCACAAACAATCAACAGAGGATAATACTTTACCTGTCACTAAAATGCCTGGCCTTACCGAGACAGGAACATGTACGGTCCTCGAGGAATCCTTAGCAGGACAGTGACCACAAGGTATGGATTTGCAGTGAAGCTATCAACCTTATAGAAGGGGAGCCCGAGAGGGACTGAAATTCCCTTTGTTCTCTTTTACTCCATTTACTCAAACGCATCAGATAATGGTAACATTACATTATAAAGGTAGTCTTCAAAAATGATATTGAGGTTTCTAATATCATTTTTTTCTAAACTGAATAGTTTGCGCGAGAGACACTTCCAAAGTGGTAAAATGTGTCCCCCCCCTGTAACTTCTAAAATAAGAGAATGATAAAACTAAAAAAATATATGATGTGCATTACCATACAAACTTCCAACGAAAATTGATTTGAACGAGATTTAGTAAGTAGTTTTTTTTTAATACGTCATAAATCGTAAACCGCAAAAAACATCGATCAAAGTTACAACGAACTACAAGAACTTTTATATTATGTTACTTGCTGCTACGGAACCCTTCATGGGCGAGTCCGACTCGCACTTGGCCGCTTTTTTTGAAGTTGGTTAAAAACTTTATTACAAAATCGTTCGATTATGAACTGTTGATGTGAAAGCAAGTACATGGAATAAATCCATGGGTTTAATTTAATTCACATTTATATTTTACTATACATATTGTAATGTAATTTTTCTTGACATCAAATAAATCTAACTGCAAATGTACTTTAGTTAAATAGTATTGTTTTTAACGACTTGCTATCATGCCATATCGCGTATGATCGTGATAGAAAGATACAATACTACAAGTACATTGTAATTATCGGCCACGATAATGGGACCGCTACATGGACTGAAACATTCCCAGGTATTTATTTGCATACGTTAAACTTATATGTAGTTACTCGTATCTAGGACATTAGTTATTACTGACCGATACGAATGTAGAGCTAGATGGCGGAGTTATAGATGTGGTAGTAAAAATTAAGGGAATGAAACTCCCTAGCCTCTGTCGTATATTAGGTAAAGTACACTTTACTTATTAATGATACTTAATTAATTAGGTAAACGTATGTACGTACCTAAATACGTTGTGTTATTTATATTAAGTTCACGACGTATAGAGACTACGTCGGCGTAGAGGGTGATCGCGTTCGCACGAATAAGGGAGTCAAGGCCTGGTTTTTATTTATTTATTTATTAATCTTTTTATTTATTTGTTTGTGATATGCACATAACTTTGATAATTTAGATATGTGTGCAGTAACATGCACCCTTCCCAACACCATTTACCTATGTAGTAACTTGCGGCTTAGAAGCTCGCTATAGAATCCATGGCTGTTTTTGTATTTACTAACCTTTTTACACCAGATTTGACAGTGATTTTCAATTAATGATAGGTAAACCCACATTAGGATTTTATGTTTTTTTTAAATCATGACTTGTCATTCTGCACAGTTTAAAATACTCCAAATTTTGACCAAAATGAAAAAGTCAAGATAAAGATTGTAGAGTCAAGCCTTATAGAGTTAGGGGCTTCTTTTTACTGCATGATGAATCGTTTAGCGGCTGACTCAAGGAGAGTCGGCTCACATCTGAGAGCATTCCTTAAGTACACCCCTAAAAAATATTTATTTATTTAATCTTTATTGAACCAAAATAATCTAAATTTTACTAACAAAAAATAACCGACTTCAAATTCTCAAAAACTACTTGCCAGATCTCGTTCAAATTTATGTGGGACCACATGACAAGCACCAGCTTTCTATTAAAAAAAGAATCATCGAAATCGGTTGACGTGATATTGAGTTATTCGTCAATTTGTCGCGCACATCTTAACACAAATTTACGACTTATGTAGTTTTCTCATGGATGCCATTATCAGATCTCAATAAAATTTATGTGGGACCACATGACAGCCATCAGCTTTCGATTAAAAAAAGAATCATCAAAATCGGTTCGCCCAGTCCAAAGTTCTGAGGTAACAAACATAAAATAAAAAAAACAGCCGAATTGAGAACCTCCTCCTTTTTTTGAAGTCGGTTAAAAAAGCGGTACAATTGGCGAACTTGTTGCTATTACTATGCTAAGTAGCAAATATTGTGATCATAATACAAATTGTCTGACTACCTGTGTCCAGTACGTTTGTTCTAGTACTTCTAATTAATTTCAGAAACGATTAAAGCATACGTTTCCCGATGCGAAGCGAGTTTACATAGTAAACATAATATGATAAGATTTAATAAGGAATGCAATAAGGAAGAAAGCGATGCATCCTGAAAATGTCGATTATACAACATTATCTACGAGGTCATTGAGTGCTCCACCGATTAAGAGCATCATCTAGTCTAGTGCTTCCGTACAGCTGTAAATATTTCACTGGTGACGTCACACGAGCCACGTGGCTAGACTAGACCATCGCAGTAGCCGTAACACGGCCGACCGGAGACCGGAGTCAGTCAGTGCGAGTTTAGTGCGAGTGTACTGAGTGAATGTGAATAATTCGTTTGTCAACACAATTAATAGTTAATTCTTTTAGAGTCGATATCGAGACTCGTTTTGTCACTGCTTTAAAATAAATAAATGACTAAGGGCGGGTTGTTTCACCACCACTTTACGCACGCGTGTTACGTTTGACGTACGCATGTTAAGTTAACCAACGCGACGCACATTGGTTCCAATAGAACAAGCTAGCTAGACAAAATTATTTATTGGGTTTGTTTGCTTGGTACGGCTTTCTGATGATGTTTTATGACAGTTTAAGTGCAAAATATATATAAAAAAGCGGCCAAGTGCGAGTCGGACTCGCCCATGAAGGGTTCCGTAGCAGCAAGTAAATTCAAACCAATTTTCGGTGGAAGTTTGCATGGTAATGTACATCATATATTTTTTTTACTTTTATCATTCTCGTATTTTAGAAGTTACAGGGGGGGGGACACTCATTTTACTACTTTGGAAGTGTCTCTCGCGCAAACTATTCAGTTTAGAAAAAAATGATATTAGAAACTTCAATATCATTTTTGAAGACCTATCCATAGATACCCCACACGTATGGGTTTGATGAAAAAAAAATTTGAGTTTCAGTTCTTAGTATGGGGAACCCCCAAAATTTACAATTTTTTTCTATTTTAGTGTGAAAAACTTAATGCGGTTAACAGAATACATCTACTTACCAAGTTTCAACAGTATAGATCTTATAGTTTCGGAAAAAAGTGGCTGTGCCTGTGACATACGGACGGACAGACAGACATGACGAATCCATAAGGGTTCCGCATTTTGCAATTTGGCTACGGAACCCTAAAAATGAAGGTAGGATCAAGGGTTCCAAGAATATTTTGTATAATATTTAAAAATGTCATACTGGTTAACATCCCTTGACTGAAGAAGATCATCCACGCGCCTCCTTTTCGTTTTGTCACCAGCCTCATCGAATTCCTTTGATGGACACCCAGGAATCGAAGCTCTTCCTGATTTTGATGGTACTGAGTAATGAACGGATACTTTGAACGTAAAATAACCAGCCAACCACTCAGAGTTCTTAGTCAGGAAGCGATCGCGGTTCTTCACAGAATTTTGCCATTTTTCTACTAAAATCGTTGATATTTTTGAAATTTTCTGTTTAATTTCCCTCGCAGATTCATTCGTAATATTTCCAAAATCATTTTTCAGTGATAGAAAGTCATAGAGTCTATAATTACGGTTCTCTTTCGGATGTTTCTGCCATTCATCAAAAAACTCGATTTTCGAAACCGAGAATTCTTATTCTGAAAAACAGACAAAAAAACAAAGTTGTACTCAAGTGTACAGGCTAAAATAGGCATCAATTGAAAGCTAACAGATATGGCTATGACATATATAATTTCCAGCCCAGGTACAAGAGGGTACAAGTACTTTCAAGTCCAACGAAAACAAAAAACCGTCAAAAAACTACATGTTTTTTTAAAGTTGAGGTATTATAAAAAAACTGGGGTTAAATATATTTACATATTAATTATAAATAAAAAGTACATACCTTTAACTTGAAGATCCATCACTAATATTATTCAAAAAACTTAAAACTCACTGACATTAATGTTACTTCGGTAATCGCAAAAATGCAACTGATTTGTAATTTTTTCACCCTTTCTTTTTATACTGCCCTAATTACCTAATTAGTGGTTGACATTAGTGAAATATAATTCTTGGATTTGGGTTAGTTGGGATATTGGTTAGGGGCTCACGTATAAAATTTCGGGAAATTCAACAATGACTTTTGTCTAGCTAGCTTCTTCTAATGGAACCAGTGTGCGACGGTTTGAAACAAGCCACACTAAGTGCGTGTCGTATCACAGGGGTTCCGTAGTCTGAATGTACATAGTTACATACAATAATGAAAAAAAAATTGCTTAGGAAATTCAGGTGAGTATTAATGATAAATATAAAAAAAAAAAAACATTTTTGCCGAAACGTAAACGAATAGGTATCCGACGTAAAGCACTGCAAAGTTCTGAAAAACAGTTGGCCATCATAAATTCTTTTTTATTGGTCTGAGTTGGCCATTTTATGACTGTTGTATGGACGTAGTATTTTTTTAAACAGAACTCCTTTGTAGTCCAGTCATTTTAGTCAAAATTAGGTAAGAATTGCGGAATGAGAGATACCCAGCTGATTTTTGTGTATAAAGTTGTATTTTGGCATTCTAAAACTTGTCTCAAAACCTGCATATGGTAGGGTGACCGCGTCTATTAAAAATTTGAGGACAAAGGTCACAAAAATCGGTTTTTTGCAAATATCTCATTTCCTATGAGTTTTTCGCTATTTGTATCATCATCAATATTGTAGAGAATTAAATTCCCTACAACTTTTGTTTCAAAAAAATTTTTATACGTTGAATCGTTTTCGAGATAGAGGGCGGAGAGCGCGCGGTTAGAGCACAATGTAAAGTCAACCGGTACAGTCCCGGTCAAAACATGCTATATTAAGTTTATTAATTCTATCTATCTAACAGCCTTTTAAAGTCCACTGCTGGACATAGGCCGCCCTAATTGGCGCCTCTCCGACCGGTCCTGGGCCCTTTGAATCCAGCGGCTTCCCGCTGTCTTCTTTAGGTCATCAGTCCACCTGGTCGGGGAGCGACCACTGCTCCTTTTACCGAGACGTGGCCGCCATTCGAGGACTTTGCAACCCCATTGGTTATCTGTCCTTCGAATGATGTGGACTCAGAGGGCCCAGAATCGGTCGGAGTGGCGCTAATTAGGGGAGGCCTATGTCCAGCAGTGGACTTTAAAAGGCTGTTAGATAGATAGAATTAATAAACCTAATATACCATGTTTTGACCGGGACTGTATCGGTTGACCTTACATTGTGCTCTAACCGCGCGCTCTCCACCCTCTATCTCGAAAACGATTCAACGTATAAAAATTTTTTTGAAACAAAAGTTGTAGGGAATTTAATTCTCTACAATATTGATGACGATACAAATAGCGAAAAACTCATAGGAAATGAGATATTTGCAAAAAACCGATTTTCGTGACCTTTGTCCTCAAATTTTTAATAGACGCGGTCACCCTACCATATGCAGGTTTTGAGACAAGTTTTAGAATGACAAAATACAACTTTATACAAAAAAATCTGCTGGGTATCTCTCATTCCGCAGTGAATTCCTAAGATGACTGGACTATGTTGCATTTAATGATGATGCAATGTGTCATGTACCCAATGATGTCAATTATTTTTACTTACAATGCAACTCGTAGGTATGTCTGCACACATACATATATATTGTTATAATATTATTATTAATTATAATATACCTACTTATTTTTAAGATTACCACACGTAGTAGGACTACTACATAATATAGGTACTTACCTATTTATGTAATAATGTACCAGCAGTATTTAGTTGTCAGTGTGAACCATGAGCCGCCATTATCATTATAATTTTATTGAGTGACTGTAATTCACACGGGTCTTTATACAATGTAAACTGAGCCGTGGGACCAATCAAAAGTAATCAAAACAATGACAAAATATGGTTCCGTCCGATTGTATTAAATACTTTAATTGCTGTGTCCGGACATCGTGATTGTAGGTAATAAATGACGTGATTTTATCATTTTTTTTTTGCTTTTTTACTGATTTCCATAAGGATCTCAATTATTTTGTATTTTTTATGCTTTAAGTATACAAGGTTTTTTTGAGGTTGTGCACAAACTTTACCAAATGATTCTATCGCATTTACTAAACAAATCTTATACAGGTAGGTACTAGTGCATTATAAAGCTTAGTTTTTATATATTCGTATAACTAAAAACAGAAATATTATTTTTATTGTATTATTAGATATATACTACCTATTTGAAAGTATATAATATATATATCATCTGATCTAAGTATATATCATGGGATCTATGATCGAATGACAACTCTCGGCGTAGCGCTCCTCGTCAGATCTCATGTGTAGAGTCAAGCTTCTGACTCTACACGCTCTAACTATACTTATTTATGTATTAACCCTATTTATGTACAAGCAGAAAAGCAAAAATAATTGCAAAACTGCCATCATAATTTATCTTTGCCTACATTACTAATAAACCCCCTCAATCAACTTCGTGATTCAATTACTGATCGAGAATGACAGGATTTGGTGGTCATTGACCACTTCACTTACGTGATATCCTACCATCTTCAAGGCGAGTCGTCGTGAAGTAAAACTGGGACCCTTGAAGTCACCTCTCGAGGGAACAGCAAATTATCTCGTTGACTGAATTTGATCCATCCGGTGCAATCCCAGTGTGAGCGCACCGGCAACAATACAATGCTTTTACTGACCTTATCCTAAGATAACTCATGTACCTACCTACCTACCTTACCTTTTATATGTGAAGTGCGTCGGATAAAATGTGAATAAAAGTCAAATTTTAGTAGACATTAAAAAATCTATTACTTCTTACTCTATTAGGTACATTACAGTTATGAGTACCTATTCTATCTGGTTTTAAAGAGTCATTATTTGTCATGTATTTATATTAGTGAGATAAACTAAGTATATTTTAAGGTATCTACCTACTTTATTTCGTCGACCTACAATCTACATGGCGACGCAGTTATTCATACGCTGCTATCGGCTATTACTTACCTGTGCAAGCAATTAAAACGCATTTAAAGCATTTTCCATGTTGTTGTTTTTAATGCAGAATGGATTATTCATGTTTTGTTTTGATAAATGTTTTTACAATATTTATATTATGTGATAAATATCTCTAATATTATTCGTAGACGTTATCATAACATCAAAACGTTTAATAATTCAAGTGTTTTGTGCGATGGGTCACTTGCTGTAACATATTTCGTGATGCACGATTATAGTTGTAAGGTCGGTTTAAAACGAATCAAACCATGCCGTTTAAAACCAAAATTTTGGTTTAAAACCGTTTAAAACGGTGTTTTACGGTTTTTATGGTTAGAAACAGTGTTTTTTTTAATATGAACTCAGAATGCATTAGATTATCGAATTCGCCATGCAACGGAGTACCAAACTGTGTATTTTCATGTTTGTTAGATTTTTTTACTAATAATTAATATTAGTGAAAAGCAATGAAAAAATGCCTTTTTCACTTTTTACTTAAGAATTAGCGCTCAAAACGCAAAAAGTTAAAAAACTTCAAAAAATAATAATGATTATACATATTAACTCTAATTTAATAACTTCTTAATAAAAAACATATTATTTCATTAATACCGATTCGAGTTCATCTATGCAACGTTGCCAGCTTGCACGCACAAACATAGTAGCCCAGTCATATTAGGGTTTCACCTCGGAATGAAAGATAATAAGCTGTAAATTGGTATAAACCTTTGTTTTGTCGTTCTAAATGTTGTCTCAAAAGTAACAAGTGCTATAGTGTCCGCGTCTTAAGATATTCAAGGTCAAAGGTCGTAAAAATCGGTTTTTCTATATAATATATGACTGTACGTGGCGCACTCTTCGCGGTCTACTGCAAAAACCGTTGATCGTATGAAAAAAAAGTTCAAACAAAATTGTAGAGAATTTTATATTCTATAACTTTTACATAGGTGCAAATCTCATTTAAGCAATAGAAAGCGGAGATATTCACGAAAAACCGATTTTTACGACCTTTGACCTTGAATATCTTAAGACGCGGACACGATAGCACTTGTGACTTTTGAAACAACATTTAGAACGACAAAACGAAGGTTTATACTAATTTACAGCTTATTATCTTTCATTCCGAGGTTGACCCCTTTTTTTGCCTAATTTGACTGGGCTATAGGTGTCATGTCGCTGAGTCGGACGATTCGTGCGCGCGAGCGGGTAGTGTAGGTATTTTTTCGTATGAAGTGCTAAGAGAACAATTATTTAAAGTAACCAATAATAGGTATAAAAAGTAGTAATATTCTTTTTTACTTGTAAATATTTTATTTCAACAAATAAAACCATTAAAGTAACTAGCTTGTAAAATATTGCACGTTATTTTATGCCTTTACAATTCTAAATACTCATCTCTCTTTTGTCTCCGCAGTCGGGTATTACACCGTTTAAAACGGTAGCTTTCGGGTTTTAAACGGTGCGTTTCAGTTTTAAACGTTTTAAACTGGTTTTTTTACAACTATATGCACGATATTGCGTCGGACGACGGTAACGGTTTGTCAACCGAGAAACAAACATTTCAGTAGGTTTCCTTTAGAAACATTTTTCATGGTTGATTAAGAAAGGTTGTAGCTGACTTGAGAAAAAGTACGGCCAGGCTGTATAACAGGTGATACTGTCTGTATCTTTCGTTGTTTTTTTTTTTGGACAATAAAATGTACTAAAAGGTTATAAAATTTGGAATCCACACCGATGTGCAATAATTTTATTTTGGTTTGAAAATAATTGATAACTGTCCCACTGCTGGGCTCGGGGTCTCCTCTCACAATGTGATGGTTATTAGGCCATAGTCTACCACGCTGGCCAAGTGCAAATTGGTAGACTTCACACACCTTTGAGAACTTTATGGAGAACTCTCCGGTGTGTAGGTTTCCTCACGATGTTTTGCTTCACCGAAGCAAGTGATAATTAACTTCTAATACGCACATAATATTTGAAAATTAGAGGTGCGTGCCAGGATTTGAACTCAGGCCCCTTCGTTCGGGAGACCAACGTTCTAATCGCGATAATAATATAATTATTGAAAACTAAGCACAGTACCTAGTATTTTTATATAAGCGCCATTTAATTAATCTTTTGTTTATTGTCCGATTAGGTATTTCTGCGTTTCACAATAGCGTTTTACGTCTGTTCATCGTGCGTTAATTATCGTGCATTAAATTCTAATCATCAATCTATAGATAGGTATAGGTAGGTACCTCTACCAAGTTATTGAACTAATTACAGAAAAACTTACCTAAAATATGATCTTATTTTTACCAACAACGATACTTCACCAACTATACAGGGTGTCCCGTAAGTAGTGGATCAACCGAAAGTGGCAGATAGCTTGAAGGATGACCTATCTTAAGTCAAAAAATTACCTTAATAAAAGTGTCACCGTTTTCGAGATATTGACCATTTTTTAAAATTTAGAAAATTCGGCTCCTTTACCCTACTTTTTCCTGTTGAGTCCACAAATAAGCAGATATTTTGATATTTTTTTTTCCTAGAGCTCTCAGATAGTTGCTTTATAATTATGATTGTGTAATGTTGTTGAAATTATTAGGAAACGCTGACAAAATAGCGTCAACTTTGGATATTTTTGTTTTTGATTTTCTTCGATACAACTTTGATGCGAGGTGGTTGAAAAAAAATGTACTGGGCAAGTATGCCCCGGTATTTTAAAAACTTTTCTGTTTAATGCAGATTTTAAAAAGGTACAATACAGGCTACTTTGATAGGGAAAATTTTCAAGTAAAAGCCATTTCAGTGTTAAAGGGGTGAATTTGAATCAAAAGTTATTTTATTGTTTACTGTTAAAGGATGAAGTTTTTCAATGGTTTTTGCTTAATATTACGTTACGTTAAATTATTGCTCTAATAAATATTGAAAATAATGATTATTTTCCGATATTCCAACCTAATAAAGAAATTACCAATTACTTGAAAAATATTGTTTATTTCAAAAATAATGCTATGATTTACTGTTTTTTAATACTAGATGATCAGGAAGCCTTGTAAATTATTGTTTTAAGATTATTTTTGTACGAATATTCAACAAAAAACAAATAATGAGAAAAAATGTAAGTAAAATAATTATTTTTGTTTATTTTATCATACAAAAATAATCTTAAAGCAATAATTGACAAGGTTTGCTGATCATCTAATATTAAAAAATAGTAAATAATAGCATTGTTTTTGAAGAAACAATATTTTTCAAGTAATTCTTAGGTAATTTGAAATTTCTTTTAAAAGTTGAAATATCAATAATCATTATTTTAAATATTTATTAGAGCATTAATTTAACGTAACGTAATATTAAGCAAAAACCATTGAAAAACTTCATCTCATAACAGTAAAAAATAAAATAACTTTTGATTTAAATTCACCTCTTTGACACTGAAATGGCTTTTACTTGAAAATTTTCCCTATCAAAGTAGCCTGTATTGTACCTTTTTAAAATTTGCATTAAACAGACAAGTTTTTAAAGTACCGGGGCATACTTGCCCAGTACATTTTTTTTCAACCACCTCGCATCAAAGTTGTGTCGAAGAAAATCAAAAACAAAAATATCCAAAGTAGACGCTATTTTCTCAGCGTTCCTCAAAAATATTACATACTGATAATTATAAAGCAACTATCTGAGAGCTCTAGGAAAAAAAATTATCAAAATACCTGCTCATTTGTGGACTCAACAGGAAAAAGTAGGGTAAAGGAGCCGAATTTTCTAAATTTTAAGGAATGGTCAATATCTCGAAAACGGTGACACTTTTACTAAAGTAATTTTTTGACATATGATAGGTCAACCTTCAAGCTATTTGCCACCTTCGGTTGATCCGCTACTTACGGGACACCCTGTATAAATTAATTTATTTTTTATCAATATCACTATCAAGATTGCTATTTTTACGTCACTGTTCAAACTGTCACAAAAACGACATCAAATTATTAAGTTTATGTAAAGAAAAAATTGTTGATAAGTAATTGTTTTATTGGATTCGCATTGTATCAGCAGTACCTAGGTATAGTATTACAATTCGCAGATCAAGATATCGTGTCGTTTTTATCAACAAGGGGCCTCAATTCTACTAACACACAATAAAATTATACCATACTGTCAGGTGTCGATAGCCCTTACGAGCTTACGTTACGACACGACCTTACTTTTTATTTTTTTATCATTTTTAACTAAAGATAACCAAGTTGTGCCTATAATTATTATACAGTATTCTACGGGTAAAGTAAAATTAATACATATAGGTTTCTTTACCAGTCTATCCTAGAGAGGTTATTCTAAACTAAAATGCTATTTTGAACCGAGCTAACTATATAACTACTTATTTATATAAAAATTAAAATGTGTGCAATTCACACGTGTTAGAAGTGAAACCTTCAAAAATTTTGTTTTCAAGATAATGAGACGAATGTAAAATTTCGGGAAGATGATAATTGTAGGTTTTACTACTCCACTCCACTCCTCTCCACTCCACTCCACTCAACTCAAGTCAGTCTCCACTCATTTCTAGTCTCCACTGGACAGTTTCGTTTCATAAAATTTCAAGTCACCCCCGTACTAAAGAAGTTTTCACTTCAAAAAACATGTTAAGCTTAATGTTACAATAACGATTATTAATACCACAAACATATATATTACCACAATAATTGCCTCCGATAATAATGTTTACAATATGTACATGTTTGTTTGAATACTCACTTCAATAATAGGTAGGTACCTAATTAGTTCTCAGAATTCCATTAGTCACACAAAATATTATAATGTTTATTATTTATATAACAGATGTTTCAATAAGTATGAAGTCATAATTTTTCCAAGAATGCGTTATAATACGAGTAGATATGTATAGGTTTAATAAATATATTAAGTAAGTACTATGAATTCTATTCAGTTAAATGTTGAAATAAAACGGTAATTTTAATAGTTGTTTGTAATTTCTAACTTGCTGATAGCTAGGATATTATGCCTTGTAAAACCAACCATGAAAATGTTTGTTTAGATTACAAAGTGGAGAATGGAGACCCGATCAACGCTTCCTACTTCCTACGATGACGTCGATGACGCTCATGGCACCCGATCAGTAGCTCGAGCACGAATATTTGCGAGAAAGTATTCGTATGGTTATCGTAAGCAATTTGTCAAATTTGTATGGCATTTTAGTACCATTTACGCACGATAGGGGCGCTTTTGAAAAAATGCCATCCAAATTGCTTACGTTAACCATACGAATACTTTCTCGCAAATATTCGTGCTCGAGCTACTGGTATCATTATCCGAACTGTTTAAAAAGCGGTAAGCGAGTCACCATTCCACTAATAAAAAGCACCCTTTCAGCGTAATATTGACATAGAATCAATTTGAGTCATTCGAATCATTGAGTCATTCATCGATAGATCATAACAAGACACAGGTGGTACAAATTGAACTCATCTGTAAGCCGGTTCACCGTTGACTCACTCTGTTTCTTAATGTTTTGGTGTCGAGAAAAAAAAATTAACCATCTATCTTTTAAGCTCAGGCGGATCATTAACAAACACCAAGATTCCCAAAATATCGTTTTCACTGTCTGATACGATATCATTTTACACATTCAGTAATCATGATAACATGAGAAATATTATGCCTACTATAACGATAACACTTAGGTACCTACCTATACAGGAATCTACCTCTTATGATAAAGACATGCTCAACCATTAATGTCCCACTACTGAGCTCGGATCTCTTCTCTTGAGGAGCCCTAGAGGCCCTAGAGTTTACTCTACCACGCAGACCAAGCTGCTCCAGTGCGGATTGTGGATTTTTTTATAGCACTGGCTTCAATGCATTATTAATGGCGCAGTACGGCACCGGTTTTTCCACTTATCTGAGTAACTGAGGAGGTCTAGAGATTATCTCTATAATAAACTAAAACCGACGGCTTTACGTACCTACCCTTCAAAGCAGTGCTCAAGAAATACATACCTACTAGCCGTCAGTGCCGTTACCCATCTATGATCTGATCTATCTGCCTACCAACCGCTATTTCCCTAACTATTTTCCCTAAGTTTAAAGTAGATAAACGCCTCGTTGATGGAACTTAGTATGAAAACGTTACTGAGCGTTCAGATTACAGAGTATTATTTTGTACATTAAGTACCACCATAACAAAACAGTTTTTTGCTTCTTATTCTCCAAATGACTGAAGGGCAGTGGTCCTTTAGAAATGTCGACATAAAGAAGAGTCTAATTTACAGGTGACTTCACAATTAACATGTGTATTCTTCATGACGTCAATTTCGTAAGTACCTACTTTATTTACACGGGTAGTATACTCGATTCTTGCTTCACCGATGCCGGCATTGCCACCTTTATGATTTGTGTCATTGAAACTTGTTGTGTCACAACAATAAATATGTTGTAATATACAACAGGATAAAAATAATAAATTTGCGACGTTAATCAACTTAATAAGTAATTATGATAATGTAATATACAAATTAAGCAACACTGCGGTTTGCCCGAATACATAAACTAATATGGTATGCACTACAATCAACGCCATCTATATTTCATTGAGTAGAACGTAGAGATTTTAAAATAAGAATTGAATATTGTTGTTTATTTCAAAGGCAAAATCAACAAATGGAGAAACAATTTTTATTTAACATGGTGTTGATGCCTTTGTATGCACAATGCACATATTTTAATATTATCAATAATTTCCATGTAATGTTCGTTCCTCCTTCGATATGTCGCCTGCAATCAGTGGACAGTTTTCTTATTAGTTTTGATTTGAATACAATACAATAAAATAATTATATCCACGTATCTCTAGATGGCACCAGCCGCATTTGCGCCAATAAATTTATTTTTAACGCATTTATTGGCGAAGATTTTCAATCAACAATCATTATTAATTTTTTTCATAATGATTGCATGTATATTATATTAAAGCCCTTTTGTTCTTTCATCTGAGATTATAGCCTAGCTGACTGACGATTGACAATATTTATGCCGGGTTTGCTAGATTTCTGAATACTAAAATGACTGTGTATTTTTCTACGTCATACATGTAATGCGCTCTCCACACTCGCGCGAGAATCTCGGCGCCTGAAAAAAGAACCTTCGAAAATTATGCGAATCGGTTCCACATTCACGTTTCTCGTGTTTTTCTCGCCTTCTCGCGTGAGTCTGGAGCGCGCATAATACAGCCATAGTCTAAATTAGAGATGTGAATACCGTATAATAATGAATACTACCAAATGATCATTCCGGTATTTTCTTATAACCTACAGTCCTACGGTATTTTTCGTATTTCTGGTAATTATTTTTTTAATAGGTAATTATACTTAGATAAGCAAGATGAGGATCACGTATTTTGTTATTCTAACGGTTTTCAATTACTTTGGTTTAAATATAATAACCAAAGAACTCCTTTTTAAACTAATTTGCAATAAATTGTTTAATAAAATATCTCGTATTTCGTAACCCGGATTCCTTAAAATGTCATACATCATCAGCCATCATATCATAATTTGACGGATTGAAAAATCACAGTTATTTGATAGTAGGTAAGTACGTGTAACCTCCGCCATTGCCAAAAGATACCTACTATAAATATTTCCCACTTATTCGTATTTCCGATAACTCATTCACTCATTGACTTTCATTTTTTTATCGAAGATAAACGTGGAGGGTAATGTCAGTATTTGCCGGTGAATGACCGATCATCATGAAAAGAATAAAATGTCGGACATTCATCAGCAAGCTTGGTACTACAGTACCTACATTTAGTACAGCAGTACAACTCAACAGTAATATTATACAGAACTTTAACAATCGTTTATGAGGATCATTTTGGTCAATAGCGTATGATTTATCATCATGCATTATCAACAGTTTATTTTATTGTCATTTAGAAATGTAGCATTTCTACGGAAAACATTAACATATAAATAAGCTTAAGCATATGCTTAAGCACATAAGCTTAAGCATATTTTCACGGCAAGAACAAATACCTAAAATAAATAAAAACAAGAATTTTCTTACCTAAAATATTTATTTTCATTTTCATGTATAAAGGCACAACATTAATGAGATATAATAATTAAATAAGCAATTAAATACTTCGTTATGATTTTATCACAAACTATTTATTATTTATGATTTGAAATAGGCACCTACGTTCATTGAAGTATTATTACTAGCGTATAGAATAGACACCGCGAACACTATGTGAATTGACGCCGCGCGGCTTCAATTGCCAATGGATTCGTTCGATTTTGAAAGGAGAACGGGGGCTCAATTTTGAAAATAGACCCTCCAGGCGGGGACATACTTTTTGTTCGAGATGTCTATTCTATGACATTATACTTCAATGCCTACGTTAAAGATAATTTCAGAACAATTATTGTAACTGTCTACGACAAACATTAAGGAGGGAGAATTTTCAATTTAAGAATATATGAAAATATTTATCTATAGGTATAAAATTAACGGAATGAGATGAATACAATTGTCTACTTAAGAGATAATCAAATGCAGAACTGTTGATATTCTGTTTAAAAATATTATTTTATTGCTTCTATATTACTTATTTCACACTGATTAAATACTGCAATATATTTGTGTCATGAAGCAAATTCACCATTTTCTACTTCAGTGTGGTGAAATACTATGACTACATCTTCACTGCTATGATGAGGATGAGAATAAAATAATGTAGATAATATATACATCTCTCGTGTACAATTTCGGTTATTTTCGCTTCCAACATAAGCTAATTGTTGAGTGGCGGACATAGACATTTTATCAAATACTTACGAGTATGATAATTACAAATCACATGACAGTTATGTCAGACAGGCCAGCTGCATTTATTAAATCCGGGGACCATTTTAAAAACATTCCCTAAATTGAGAAACCGGAAACCAAATTGTTTTAATCCCTTCCAGTCGAAGCATGCAGTGCCTCTCTCTTTATGACGCATCCCGTTCGCGCGTTCTTAACATAAAAATTATTTGGAAATGATCACTGTGTGCTTAGTGCGAGTTCTACAATCGCAACGGCGAGTTTAACAACGGCGGCGTCACGTAAACTCACGTATAGTGAAACCAACTTATCTGTGAATTGAAAGAGGGCGCTGTCGGACGCATTGGACCAATCATTGGACGCAATTCGAGAGGTAGTAAATGACAAATGAATGAGCACAAGGAAATTATGAATGACGCGGCATTAGTTCCAATTTTCGCCACTTCACAGATAAGTGCCACCAGGCACTGTAAACTAAAATTTGTATGACCCCGAAGCAGAGCCATCTGGCGGCAGTGAAAGGAAACAGCTTCGGTCCCACATATTTTATGTTTACGTGACGCCGTTATTATGTCAAGATTGTCAAGTAAAACTCAAACTAAGCACCCTGCTCTCTGTTCTTAAATACGGGGAGTAAATACGCGTTTCTGTAACATTTTTAATATTAATAAATCATAATTTCCATCGCAGATTAATGTGTGAGATTAACATGCAGTTATTTTTATTGGAAAGTTGCATACACAATCCGTTACGAATGCGATTTATATAGTCGACTTGCAATGTTTTTCCGAGCGGTTAAAATATAATTCGTGCTAAATGCGGTACAGTGATTCGCTCGTTCAATGTCAATGTCCATCTGCCAAATAATAATTTTAAGTCGCAAAATAATCAGCAATAAAATAAAGATGCGCGACTGCGAATAATCTGCCTGGTCGAATTATTTAAAATTAGGTACCACTTAAACATTCGACCGAAAGTTACTAATATTAATCGAATGGCATCTGCAAATTTTTTATGATAAGGTACTAATGGCATTGCCAAAAATGTTGTCAATTTGCAATTTCATAATAATATGTACATTATTTTATCGTCTGCGCCCTTACATCGCTAAATCGAATAAGATAGATTAATTAGTAGACAAATTTTTCAGACCATTCGAATAAGTTTAACGATTTATACATTCACATAATTCGACTAAGAATCATTCGTAATCGCGAATCACTAAACATTCACGTGAACTAGCACGCCAGTCCACCTCCCTCATTGCGTTCGAGCTCTCGCCTGACGTACTCGGCTTGTTTCTCGGTGAGGCCCAGCCGAGACACCTCCTGGTCGAACTGAGTCCTGCCTCCTACTCCCACCAGGTAGCCGTTGAGTCGCGCTGCCAAGTGAGAGGTCTGCAGCTTGGCGGAGTCCAGATCCAAACTGCGGCAGAGGTCCTTGTGGCCTTGCAGTCTGTACTTCTGGTGGTAGCTGGAATGGAATGTAAACTTATTATTAGGTAAAATGTTAAGAATACCTACCATGTTTTTTCTTTCTGGGACGAAAGGGGGTTATTGCATTCATAAGAAATACGACTCGAATGCACGTTGAGTGGCGTATATGGGAATAGAAAGTTTGTAAAATTTAAAAATAGTTTTCTTAATGGGGACACCTTTATTCAGCCACTTCTTTGTTGTTACACAAGTTTTATCAAGTAACACCATCATTAAACCTAAATCTTCACTGTTCGCTCAACAATTGATACGTTACAATAACCAATAATAACTGATATCAATCACAACAATCATACAAGTGATCGACGGTTTTATTGATCAATCAAAACCTCTACTTTGTAGCGAATTGCTACTGGGTGCTTTATTAGTCTTTATTTCGTTCACGTGCCGTATCGTAAACTGTAAAGTAGTTGACTTGATTGAAATGATCCAGAGATCAAATTCATCAGAAGTTACTCGATATGATTGGTTATATTTACAGGATTGTAGTAAACTGTAAAGTGACACAACTTGATGTTTAAAAATAGAATGACAATTCATAACTAAAATGTGAGTAGAGATTTGCATGGATTAAATTTAAAAAGTACTGAATAGTCATCATCATAGCAAATCAATGAAGAACCAATAGATGCAATTTTATGGGTTCAAAAGTATTTATGGTAACAAAAAGGCACTTACGGCTACTAGTTTGATCCGATAATGGAATCGGTCGTTAGTAGTGCTGTCAGATGGCAACACTGAAATATCTGGACAAAACTTCCAAAAGTCGGGATTTGTCGGGACATAACAATTTTTTTTGGAAATAGCCGGCAAACGAGATGATGAAGAAGAAAAAAAGCGGCTAAAGCGCGTACGGCAAACGCGTTCTGTTGAATCGAGTGAATTGTTGGGACATTTTGTATTTTGTCGGGACTCTGGACATCATGTGAAATGTCGGGATAATCCAGACGAATCCCGACTATCTGGCAACCCTAGTCGTTAATGATCTTCTGTTTCGGCAAGGTTGTATAATATACCATCGTCCATTGACCTATAATTCATTGCAATTTAGTCTTCAGGAGAAAGTTTGGTGTCCAACTGGTACAAGGGACTCCATCCATCGTAAGGTCTCTGCTTGTAGTGTACCCAGCTGAGTAACCGTTAGTCACTTCTTCCACTTAAATCCCTCCTTCTCAAATAAATAATCAATTTATCATCAACTTAAAGAGGAGATTCTCAATTCGGTTGATTCTTTTAGGTTAGTTACCTCAGAACTCCATCAATTATGAACCAATTAGGAAGATTATTTTTATTTGAAAGGAGAGGTACTTGCAGATTGGTCCCATAAATGTATGTGTATCAAAATTGTGATCTGAGGATGGGATTTATGAGGAAATTCTGAAGGAATTTCTAAAAAGTAACATGGCAATTTTTAAATATTGTTTATCAATAATATAATTTTAGTGGTTTTTATCTAATGCTATTTCGTTGAAGTTGTTTCTTTTTTGGTAAACTCTTAGAATTTTTTATCTGTTATTTATAGCATCAGCTGTCAGTGGGTGATATATCAACTTTAGGTGTCCAGCCATATTGATACGACATCCATAACATACTTAAGGTCGTAAGACAGGAAAACTGCACGTGTGACATCATGAGGAGGTTAACTAAGACAATTGATGGTCGGAAGGCCATAACGCCCATGACACAATTTTAGCAACAATACGTAACAAACTTTAACTGTAACGACTCGTTGCCATATAATACAGTGTCTCCAACTTATCTGTGAATTGACGGAGGGCGCTGTCGGACGCATTTGACCAATCATTGGAAGCAATTCGAGAGTAGTAAATGTCAATTAATGAACACAAAGAACTTATGAATGGGGCGGCATTAGTTCTAATTTTCGCCACTTCACAGATAAGTTAGTGGCACTGTAATAATTATATGTATCATATTAAAAAAATAACCGACTTAAAATTAGGGATAACTCAAAAACTACTCGTCAGGTCTCGCTCAAATTCAAATGGGACATGACAAGCACCTGCTTTCGAATATAAAAAGAATCATCAAAATCGATACACCCAGTAACAGTTATCAGGTACACATAAAAAATACTGTTGAATTGAGAACCTCCTCCTTTTTTGTAGTCGGTTAAAAATAGGAAAATATTGGTTTCGACCGATAATGTTCCATCATTTAGATACTTGACACACATGAATGGTCCAACGAATCCGGGGGAATAAAGAACAAAAGAGTGTAACTGCAACTTACTCCTCAGCGGGGTAGAAAGTTCCGGCGGGTGCTATCTCGGTTCGGAGCTTGCCGTTGCACTGCACCTGCATCTTCTTGTGGGAGGCTTCGGCCATCTCCCGCTGCTCCTCGTCGTGGTACAGGATCATTGACTGGTACTGCAATTAACAAAAATATACTAGTTTAGTCAATACTTCAGCAGTTTTAGCATTCATGCACTGAATGTAACGAAAGTTGAATAAGTCGCGTCTGAAAAAACGAACTATATATAGTCCAGTCCATTTTTTTGGCGGAGTCCAAACTGATAAACAAAAAACAGTCGTACGGAAATTTGAATTTGAATTTGAATTTGAATTCGCATAGTCATTTTCTTTAACATACAATGAATTTTATTCGCTGTATCAGATTAACCGACTCCAAGTTTCATTATATACGTACCAGAATCAGACAGCGAAGATGAATCAACTGAATTCTCTAAATATTTTTTTCAATGTCTTGTATCATGTCAATGTTTATGAAATATGAAAGGTGTAATTTAAATTTATCCATTTTTAAAGTATAATAAATATATATAAATATAATTCGGTTGAATTAATCGTATTTCAGTTCAAAACCTTATTCAATCGTGAATATTGTCTATGGCAAATTGACATTAGAAGTCGGCCATATTTGTTTACTACTTTAGACTCGACCAAAAACATGGACTATACAGACAATATAATCTGAATTTTACGAAGAAAAAAATAACCGACTTCAAAATAACTGAAAAACTACTCCTCAGATCTAGCTCAAATTTAAGTGGGACTACATGACAAGCACCAGCTTTCGATTAAAAAAAGAATCATCAAAATCGGTTCACCCAGTTCTGAGTTAACAAACAAAAAAAAGTCGAACTGAATACCGCCTTCTTTTTTGAAGTCGGTTAAAAAAAGGATGGTTCTGAAATAGTTAATTAGTTAATTATTTCCTGAGATTGATACCAGTTGAAAATTGTTAGCGCCGATTTTGGAACTTCTGCGATTCAAGCATGATTTGTATCCAGACTGTTACCTTAGTTTTAAATTAATCAATGTAAATTGCTACTCTGTGGCCATTTGTAAATTAACAAAAGATGAAAATAGAATTTAACGTGCCTGTGTATCTTTATATATTTTAAATATTTACAAAATATTACTGAAATAATTATTGCAATATTATACATATATGATATAACGATAGAAGGGCGGGATAACAATTTTAGAGCTACCGTTTGGTTCCATTTCAGCCATTGAGAACGATATAACATATATTTTCATATTATGAAAATTGAAAAGTTCTATTTTAAGAAGTCTCAAGGTCAGCGACGATTACGTTTCTGACAAAACATAAAATTATCTTTCAAAGGACATAGCTTTGATAAAGATTCGCTTTATACTACTTTATACACTAAATATAATACAGGATGTTTTGGCTATATTTATTGTTAGTAGATTATATTGAAACCATCTATTAAATATATTTACGTCATCTCGAGCATATTTAATTATGTCATTGAGGTTATGCTTATGACCGAAATAGAACAAACAAGCATCGGCATATAAAGTTAACTGGCCCTGCAAACCAGCTTGGTGGATATTATTTATATAAATTAAAAATATCAGCGGACCGAGGATTGAACCTTGTGGAACACCACAGGCTAAACTTAGGAGGACACTTTGATATTTACAAATTTTACAACTTGGTACCTATCAGATAGATAAGAATGGAACATATTAGACGCTGTACCAGTGAAACCAATACTCTTTAACTTTTTTAAAAGCAACGAGTGGCTGATTGTATCGAAGGCCTTTTTCAAGACTCCTAGTGCTATGTGCTTTTCGTCAATTTTTGTTTTAATCAGAGTTATTAAGTCCATGGTAGCATTAAGTGTGTTTGATAAATCAAATATCTAAAAATCGGAAATCGTATCGATATTGATAAATAAATTGTATTTTAGTATCAAGTCTTTTATAAATTACTTTTTCAAGTACCTTGGACAGTACTGGCAACACTGACACAGGACGGTAGTTTCCAGGGTCTGACTTAGTACCAGCTTTATATGTATATGGGGGTGACTTTTGCTATTTTTAAAGTTTCAGAGAAGTGCCAAAATCAGAAAAGTCAAGCAGAAAAATCATAAATTCACACTTAACTTTTTTATCTAACAAATTATTCTTAACTTTTCATTTAGCTCTGTTACCTTTAAAATAAAATAATTATATTAAAAAAATAATTACTAACCTAATAATTAGAAAAACTTTTAAATCTTAATTCCTTAGTTAATAGTTTTATATACCATATAATTATAATTTTACACAATAGCTCGACCACGATGCATGCCGTGGTAACCTATAATTAAGACTACATTAAGTTTTAAGTTAACCCATGGCTTGGTTGTAATTATAATGTAAGTCTTGTTGGTTACCCTAATAAAATAAATAAATAAAATAAAATGTTACACATTTTAGTAGGATCTGTAACTATTTCATCATTTTCATTTATTTATTAAATGGAGGAGCAATTTTGTTATTTGAAATGGTATTTATAAGTTTCCACATCTTCTTTGGGTTACGACTACACTTCCTGAATTCTTCGTAAAAATATTAATTATTCTTTGTGTATCTAATAGTCTGACTTAGGTTTTCATTGTTTGCAAGTTCGTTGTTGTTAGGATTTTGTTTATTCTTTCTCCATAACAGGTTTTTTCGCTAATCTTTGCTACAATTTGCCTATTAATCGAGTCTTATTGCGGTTGGTTTAGTATTTTGTGTTTGACAATTTTGTTTTTCTCAATCATTAGTTTCATGTAACTTTCAAAACAAGAAAAATCTAAAATATCGTCCAGCTTATTTATTTCTATTGTGGTATAAATTCATTAGTGTAATTGGCTGTGCCATTCTAGTTTATTAAATAAATAAATAAATCATATTATACCATTTACTATATAACCACTTACTATCAAGTGGCAGTTATATTTGAGTTTTTAATTAATATTTACCTGTCTCTTTAGCTTCGTCATGAGTCCGTATTCGTGATTGGCCCAGAACATATCCAGCAATTCATCATACGTCACAGTCTTTGGATCGTAGTCTATCTCTATAACTTCTGTGTGATCGCCTCTGAAAACAATGTAATAAAGCAATGATTAACGCCTAATTCTTAATTACTAGGTAGTAACAATTAAAATAATAAAATTTATTACTCTTAAATTTATTACTTAATAAAACTTAACATTGTAAACGATTGTGAGCGTTAAATTCATAAAAATTATTATATGGAGCTATACAATCTTAAAGACTACGACGCCGCGACGGTGCATTCAAAAGTTACTGATTTTTCAACCAAGCTATAATATACTTTCTGCTACGAGAAAAAACAGGAAGTGCCGATCGTCTTGACATAGAAGGTACCGTGTGGACCGTGGCCTCAGTTTCAGATTAATTCCTCGTGGCCAGGTTTTATCCTAGGCGCCTTCCTTTAACAACTAAATTGTCGTCTTTTTGGAATGGACAGCTGCTGATGGATCTGGTAGTCTTTACAGCTTCACGGTGAGAGAAGGTGAAAAAAACTAAATATTTACTCAACAGTTGATTTGACAGTTCATAAGTAAGTATAGTTTTTCTTTCAGAAACCGTAGGTTATTCTAACAGAACTAATGTAATTGATTTTTTATGAATGTTAAAGTTGACGTATCGTTCGTACGACGTGGTTTCCGATTACGCGTTTCATAACTCAGCTCGTTTGAATGAGTTATAAATAGTGGACAGTTACGTATAATGCGTGTGACGACAGACTACCTTGGCCTTCGCGAACACAACCTTGGCTTCCGCGCTAATAAGCAATGCCGAAATACTCGGTACTGATAGCGTCGGTGTCGGCACTTCGTTCTCTTTTCTACAATTTATAGCGTAGAGGTTTGATTATGATGCCCATGAAACAGCTTTGTAATGGATTAGATAATTTATTTGATCTGCTGGTTTATAGGATAGGATTCGTTTTATGGTTTAATTCAGTAATTCACTGATATCAGAGATCTCAGTCAGACATAAGAACATTATAATGCTTAACTGGATTTATCAATAGAACGATGCTAAACCATTAATTATTTTTATCTTTATATTAGAAAATCCACCTTCATGAATAATTACAAATGGTAAAGAGATTGTAAAAGGTTTTCTGAACACAATTACCTTTTACGATTAATCGTTGAAATCCTTGGCAAATGCTAAACATTCTAAACGATGATATATCTAAATTCTAAAGATTTGCTTAGATAAGCCGAATGAAGTACCTATCCAGCTTAGGGGTTATCCATAAATTACATCACACTAATTTCATGACTTTTTGACCCCTCCCTCCCTTGTCACAGCTGGTCACATTTGTGAGACCTCCCCCGCCTAGTGTGACGTCACATACCTATTATGAAATGAAATTTTACACCTAAAAACTATTAAATTAAAAGTGCAGTTCCAAAACAAGTTTTATTTCAATCAATTGTTTTTTAATATTTACCTGTACATACCAATTATTCGATTTTGAAATGCGACGTCTCGAAATTTAGGACCCCCTCCCAGCCCATGTCACACAATGTCACAATACATCGAACCCCCCCCCCCCCCCCTAACGTGTGACGTAATTTATGGATGGCCCCTTACCTGACCGCATTTTCATTACTTTTTGTAAAAGGTTAATTACATCTTTACCATGTATTTGTAATAAATACGATACACGTGCCTAAGTTTCTGTTCACACGTGCAACAGCGACACGACAAAATATCGCACTTCCACGTTGGTGGGAGCTTTGTACGAAAATATATTTTCATGCGTATGTGTGCCGTTTTGCAGTGTGAACACTGAACAGTGGATGTGCGACGTCGCAACGACAACGTAGCGAAGCTGTCAATGTAATTTCGTATTCTTGAATAAGTTGGTAATGAATAATAAATTCGTCTAAATGTCGCACATACGTCTGTCGTGTCGTTGTCGCATTACTGTCGCAGGTGTGAATAGATACCGTACCGTGTGCCGTAAGCAGTCAATTGTAGTATAGCAAATTTTAAATGAATAGTAGACTGATACTGTAGCACTATGTATTCATTCAAAATTGGCAAGGCAAGTGGCTTATTTCATACGTCAGCAATTTTTTCACTTATAAGTAACCATAACATAATATAAGACCATAATACGAGTAGCGAGATTTACGTCATCAGAACAAAAAACAATAATTACGAAATAATTTCACGAACTTTTTCTACAATAATGATTTAAAACATAATTATTCTAAAATAGGCACCTAACCTAACTAATGAATTTTTCTTGGTACGAGAAGATAGTTGAACACAATGACATGAACATGCAACAAAAAAATTGTGAATTTAACCCTTTTTTGTAGCTTCACCGTACGGGGATTAAATCACAAAATATTGCATAAAACACAACATCTATACAAATGGTAAAATATATGAGGCATATTATCAAGTATCATGGTAAATTAAATGAGGCACTCTGTATTGCACAATCTTTTGAAAACGCACTTTAGTAGAGTAGAGAGCAAAATATTAGAGATTGCTATTAGAACAATACTTTTCTGCAAATCATTGATGACTAGTAAATTACAAGCAAGACACGTGTAGATAATTATCAATATTTATACTACATATTACGTACATATAAAATTATGACTCAACTAATTATTAAAATAAAAATTGAAATCGTATCCTATAATCCAGTAAAGAAAAAAGCTGCAATTTTGATTAAAAAAACTCGCTTGATATTCTAAATTGTAAATTAATTAACAATTCTAATCTCGATTATAATCGCAGTGTTCCTTGACCCACTTCAATTGCGGATTATTATAATAAAAGTACAAATTATAATTAGGTCAAACACAAGATGTACAATACTCTGGTTGCTTTAGGCATAAAACATGATTTAATCTAAGGATTTAATTAAATAATTATGTATATTTGAGAATTAACAAAATAGAAGAGTCACTCACTTTATGATTTATAATTTATAAGATTTTACACATTTATATAAGATATTACACTTTATGATTTATAAGTTCTCGAGCGAGAGTAAGTGTTACTATTAATTTTAAACAGGAGAGTTCAGCAATATCCCTGGCATTTTTAGACAATGACCTTCACCCATCTTATCTTGAGAGGAGATATGAGATGCAGAGATAGGTTTTGGTTATAACGTTGATTAAGCAAGCCAATAGAATTAACCATGATATTAATGGAACATAAATGAACAGAACAAATATAGTTGGAAGTTAAATTGGATATATATTAACGTAGTCATATAAAACATGTTTTAGAAATGAGTGTGAAGTTTATACTTACAAGTTCCTGTAGTATGGGTTCTTAGTAGTGCCACCAGAGTATCCCACGCGAGTGCGGATGACGCCTAATGTGGCCCCGAATAGGGAGTCGTTGGACCAGAAGCATCCCATGCCGAAGGTGGCCTTTTTTGTCGGAATGTCCACATGGTGTAGAAGGCTAGCCTGAGGAAATAGGTAATCTATACTAATATGATGTAGAGGTGTTTGTACCAAATTGGCAGAAAACTGTTGGACCGATTTTAAAAGTTCTTTCACCAAAAGAATGTTCTGTTTTTTCTGACTAAGTAATATGAGCTATTAGATAGCTCGTGTTTATGTTGTTAAAAAAAAGATTGTACGAAAACCGAAGTAAAGCGTTTCTTACAAGTTACAAGAAATATTTTCACTAATCCAGACGAAAAAGTCAACGTAGAGTCAGTAACGCAACGCTAGAATCTAGAGTAGGCACTTAGTTTCCAACATAATAATAATAATAAGTTAATTAACCTCATTATTGTATTTAAAAATATTTATCGTGGGACATGATAAGCATGACTTTCTTTTAAATTGACACTAACATTGTAACACGCGCTTTTGTTTACATTTCCGAAAATAAGTAAAGATCAATACAATATAATTGGTAGAGATTAGTTTTTCATACATATTTTTTCATGTCAACATGTGGTTTAACATTTTTTAGGTATATGATCAAAAAGTAGGCATTGACCCATTGACACTATTGATCTAAGATATTATAAAGCCATTCACTAACTAATTCGCGCGTCCTTATGTAGATACATTCCACTTCCACACAATGGTCAACTGTTAAAACAGTATGAAGACATTCAGTTATCATTACCAGTGACATCAGTGACCGTAAGGTCGAATTACATAGAATATACATAATCCCTCAGATATAGGTACTTATTGTTAGATCATTCGTTTAGGGTGGGTCCCAAAATCTATCTAACCGTAATCTTCAGTTCCCTAGATAACTAGAGTCAAAAAAAAAGTCAAATACGTTACTCTTAATTGCCATTAATTTACGGAGGTACTAGAAATTCGGGATAGAATATTTAGGTAAAATATTGAGAACGGACGATAGAGCACAATAAAGAAGATTCTAATACGTATAGTTACTGCTGTCGTTCGGTCATGCTGCCGCATACCGTTGCGTCAAAAATCCATTTTATTCTTTGATCACTAGTAAACTTTTTTGTATCATCATTCATCAGATCCTTCAGTCAAAGATGAAATTGGAATATACGATTGGAGGATGAGTATAGTTCTAGCCAAGATAATGGGCGCCAGGTAATAAAGTTTATATTGGTGATGTTTGATAACACGTCTTAAAGAACGCTCATTGACTTTTTAAGTCATTGAAAACTTTTATCTCTCATCTGATATAATGTTGATAAATAAGGCGCTCGTAATACAACAAAAGATAAATAATGTAATTGCAATAAACTACCTACTTACTAAAATGAAAATGACTCTACAGCTCTACATTTAAAATGGTCTAGATTTTTGGTAGGTAATTTATTATTTAAAATAAAATTATATCAGACTCTAGTATCTTCTATAGCGTACATTACAGTTCGTTTGTAAATAAAACACAATGAATAATTAAAAACAGCATACAAAAACCAAACCGCGCGAAGCTATGAAAAAGTACCTAATAACTTACATTAGTCGGTGGTTTCATGGTCCAAATTGTTCTCAAAAATTTCAGCATGCACGAAGATTTTTCCAGAATTGTATCTGAGGTTGTTTCTTAAATTGAGGAACCGGTTGGTTTTTTGTTGTGAGCTGTTACGTGTGTGAAATTCCGCGAGTTATTGATCGGGCGGGAGTGAAGCCGCGACACGTTGTTACCTACTGACGGTCCGGCGAACACTGACGTCACTGACTCTGCTGAAGTACTGACTGCCATAGATAATTAACACAGTGATAAACACCGCCGCAAAACTGTCGTTGTCATAGTGGCGTTCTCTGGCCCTCTTCCACCGTACATTGCGTAGTAAATACCATCACATATTACAATTATACATTTAACACGGTTGTAAGACGGAGTTAGAAAACCACGTGGGCAATACCAACACAATGAAAATGAATCCAATAATCATTGAAGACAATAATTACCAGCTGATGCTTACACGCTTAAAATTAATTAATTTTTAAAAACCTAACATCAGAAAGTCTAATTTTAATTAAAATACAAGTCAGTTGACTAAATATAAACAGTAAAGATGCAGATTACGTTCGCGTTCTATACTGCAGAGCATGATTCGCATGATGCAATGTTCTTCGAACTTGCGTATACATACATTGCGTGCAATGTACGCTAACCGCATTTATAACGGTTTCCCGTAGCAAGAAGATAATAAAGCATTTTTGATTTTTAGATGCATGATTGTACCGAGGAATCATCTAGCCACCCCTGGGAATTGTATGCTTACCAGTAGGTACCCACTTTTGTCCATAAGGCTCCTTAGACCAAAAATATCTTATTTATCCCTCCCTTGGCCACAAATATTTCATTTCCACAGCTGGTTCAAGCTTCTCACCAGTCTCACCCCAAGTAAAAATCATGGATTCACCAGTCTGTATTACGGCCTTATACAGATAGATAAGCTGTTTATATTAAAAATAGTCAAATAATACATAAAATAAATCTGGCATTGCAGTTATTTGTATTATTAAGAAAGGCTATATGTATTTACTTACATTCTGATTTTACTTGTATTTTTCGATTGAAACTTCGGCTTTTACTGTTCGTTGTAACACGCGTCATATTGTGTTCCTCCTCAAGGCAACGCATTCTACGTGGCAGTGCCTGGACGATATTACCTCCTGAAATATAACTTGATTGATTTTATCATGACTGTCGAAACCCATAACTAAAGCACTGCTTACCTCTGGTCTCCTGTAATATTAGAGAGTACAGGCCATAGTCCACCACTCTAGCGGCTAGCCAAGTGCGGATTGTCAAATTTCACATGCAAGTCGTAACACGCAAGTAACTTTAAAAAGAATGTTGCGTGTGGGATTCGAACCCAGATTATTGGGACAATTTCTCCCATAATTCACAACTGAAGTATTTTTATAGTCCAGTGGTTCAGTTGGGAGTAAAATTTCTTCAATTAACCCTAATTCTACTCAGTATGCTTGTCAATTAGTATTAAGTATTAGATATCTACCTACCTACTAATGAAATATTCATTATCTGGTAATGCTCATTGAAAAAAAAACATTCGTCCTTATGCACGTTTTACATTCTTCAATACACTTTAATGACACACAATAAACGGGCCAAGTAGGAAGTACTTGGTCTGTTTCAGGACCTCATTCGTATCATGAATAACTCACTGTAATATCGAATTTTTAAAAATGAAGCACATCTTCACAGCCTAGATACAAATTACCGTTTTTCAACAATAATCTATCTCTCTTGACTCTCGTAAAGTAAAATAATCACAAGCACGCAAGCAGTTGCTACGTAACTGGCTTGAGAATTAGGGATTATAGATGGAATATTGAAAACAGCTGTAAAAGATCTCTCCGGTTGGGAGACTGGGCTGAGCGACTGCTGAAAATCAGAAAATGTATCTAAAACACAAGCGATAATAGTCCTTCCCAATCCCAATCCCTACGAAAACCTTATATTTTAAGAGTGTTGAGATAACTTCGTCCGAGCGCTAAGGATGTTAACAATCCAAAGGATGGATGCTCGAGATGCGGTTTGACCTCAGACAGTCGACAAGGGAAGATGATAATCATGAAATACGTACGCATTCTCCAAAATTAATCCCGTAAAATTGCAATAGGCTACCTTGCTTCCTGTCATTTATTTCTAACTTATCTAAAGATTATGGCTAAATATATTATTGAAAACGGCCATAATATCACTTGAAAAGTTTTCCTTACGAAGTGGACGAAAAGGACAAAAATTAAAAGATTAAAGATTTTAACAACAGATTTATTTATTCATAATAAATTTTACGGAATAGGAATCTCCGACTATCTTTGAATCTACTGCTTAAATGTTTTACAGATATGTAATAATTAATAAAAGGTAGAGACGTGCTTATAAAACCTATTAATATTTGTAAACAACAGATTTCTTGCATTGACACTGCATATGAATACAGAGGAAAATGTGTGGAATAAAATTGTACATAAAAGTTATTAATTTTGTCCATTATGCCATATTTACATCATCGTTGTCAATAAAAAAAACTAATAAATATACTTTGACAATAGTGACATTCTTAAATTTGTACCATATGTATGAACATTTAAGCAGTAAAGGGAACACATTTTAATAATTACAATTACGTTTAATATACTTAAATCTAGTGCTACAGTAAAACCATGTTAATAAAGCTTTACCCAGCTTTTCACACAAAAAGACAACAAATAGTTTAAGACAACTCATATATTTTTCATTCAATATCCCATATTGTATGAGTGTTTAGTCTATGTATATGAATCTGTTCTGTATATAAATATATTAATATGAACAATTACAACGAGGCGGGATGCCTTAATACCATGGTTGTACTGAACACTCTAGTGAATCAAAAATAATCTGACCTACCTTACATTACATCATATTCAGTGTAGGAGTATAAATCACAATAAAAATTTGTCTCTAAAGTGATACAGAGCATTATCAAACACGATCAAAATATTATCAAACGTATTTTTGGGGTTTAGATCCTAATCGTATAGTATTTAGTGTTCCATTTTGTAAAAGACATTCTCAGATAAGTTATAGAAAATACTGTACAATATATTACACAGAATGTAGGCAAATATCCTAAGCTATTTTAAAGGTAATAAAGTTGTTAACTTGATTTTCGAGTTTTAAGAAAGCTATTGCTTTTTCTAAGAAGTATAAAAATAATAACTTGTGCGAAAAATACTTTATAATTTTCAATATTTCTTTTGTAGTGGTCCAAGTCAAGGCAAGACTTAAGTGGCAAGGTCAGATATGTTGAAGGCTCGAATCAAATAATTAAAAATGTATTGAAGTAAATATTTTATTTATTTATGTAATAAATTATTATATTACTCATTTTGAAGTAATTTATAAACGTTATTGACTGCTCTTCTTAACTACATAATCATTTATAACTACATAACATTTTAGTTTTAACTGAAGAGCCAGGCAAGATTGATCAAGGCTAGTAATTTGAATAAGCTGGGTTTTTAAATCACACTTTATCCTAAAGTAAGTAAACCAAATATAGTGCATTTGGGCGTCACCGATAAAATAAGTAATCAACGTCAATTAATGATAATTTCACTGTAATGCAGAACACGTAATCGTGAATTTAATAGAAGTTGGGTGATAAAGAACCCAAATACATATTGTTACTTGCATTTATTTGAAATTACCACTATTCGAATACCAAACGCACTATAGTTAGTATTTAATTTAATATTTTGTAATAATATTTTATAAGTACACATAAATCTCACAATATAGGATCTTTTGTAACTACTAATCTTACGAACTCGAATTATTTAAAACATCTTGAACGATTAAATACAATACGTTTATATTGTTATGATACTAATTGATATTTTAGAACATTTTTTATTTCTATAGCAACCTTGCACTAATCAGTAATTAATATAATATTTTTTAAATGCAAATTATTGTATCGGTCTGTATATTATTCTGATATGACGCCACCGTTGACCAAAGTGTGTTTAGGATCACCCAATGTTGTATTTTGTAAATGCTTTCATAATAATACTGTAAAAATATACAAAACCATATTTTAATTAACCTCAATAAATTGTGCAGCCCATACTTCTCTATAAGGCCATTGTATTGCTTTGTGAGTACTGTAAGGTATAGTATTTTTTATGCATAATAATTTATACTTATGTAATTTTTTCATAGTTGCGACACTTACATATTTTTATATACTCGTAATGCACATGGATTAAGTACTTTTTAAGTACTGAAATATAACGAAATAACTATTAGCTATACTAGTGACTACGATATGGACGAATGAATTACTACCGGATGGGATGATGACATACATGACTACATGATAAATACATTTTCAAAAAGCTTATGTACATGAATATAGACACTTTAGTTAACACGAAGATATAATACGGAATGTAATCTGTAACCATTATCTAATTAAATTACCACAGACAATGAACACTGGACTTTATTTTATTCAACACGACCACGTATTATACAATAGGTATGTATCTACGATTTATAAATAGTTCTACAATAAATTGCTAATAATCGTTAATTTGCAGCAATTCTCCATAAATATAGCGTAGATTATTTATTATATTCAGACTATGTATCTTTAAACCGAAGTAAAATTTTACTATAATCCAGATTTAAGGCAAGTTGAGTAGCAAATATTCCCAAGGGTTCTTAATAATTCTTGCCTACAAATTATGTACAAAATCAATATTGGCACAATTTCTGTAATAAGCTGTTAGTAAAAAAGAAGTAATTTTTATAAAACTGTATACCGGAAAAATCATATGCCGAATGAAAAATTTTGGAATACAATACGATAAGATTTTAATTAAACTTGCTGAATGTGAGTTATGTTCCGTTATACAGATGTACTAGCTGCCCGGACAGACTTCGTTCTGTCAAAAGTTTTTTTTATTTTGAGATGTAAGCTATCCTATCTTTCAAGTTGGATCAAACTGCACAAGGTGTGCAAATTTGATTAAAATCGGTTCAGTAGTTTAGGAGTCCATCGCGGACAAACAACGTGACACGTAATTTATATATATTAAGATTAAACTGTTACATGTAACCAACCGTTATATTGTATCATTAGACATAATTTGTTACAAAAATGTAGGCGCAAGATTTAATTTTATAGCTTTCCATCTATTAATAGAATAACCCATTTCAAAAACAAGTCGGGTAATTATTTAGCTTAACCTTAATTTGGAGTAGGTATTTCTAGGTGTCAACTTTCTAAAAGTAACTAACCTATAATAAGGAGCTTACTTCAAAAAACCGTTTTACATGTTTTTAAAATTTATAAAAAATCAAGTATAGCATGGAGAAAAACTCTCAAAAAGTCTAAGCATAAATTCAGAAACTGCTTAAGACTAAGATTATTTGTTTAAACCATAATATGCTCAATATAAATGCTCAGGGCATTTCAGATGTACTCAATCAGCTATTTTAGGGCTATTCTGAATTATTTAACGAATATTGACAACATTTAAAATTCGGAATATGTTGCATTACGTTTGAGATATAAGTAACCTCTAATATTCTCAAGTTCAAGTCAGTTCGTCTTATTGTCCTCCTTTTCCTGTAAGATATTTACGTTGACTGTTTTATATGAATAGAATCTGCAATAAAAAACAGTTATGTTCAATTAAACTGTTTATACCATGCTTTAAATGTAACGTTGTCGTTCAGTGTTAATACGACAATAAATAATCTCTTAATATTAATTAAACCTCGACAAGCAGTCTTCATAACATTGGAAGAATTTTAAAAGAAAACACCGGGCAAGTGCGTGTCAGGCCACGCGCAATGTAGGGTTTCGAAGCAATTTATCGACCATTGCTCATTAACTACTATGCTAACATAGCCGTGATAGTTTTCCTTGTAAATTCATCATATAACCTATTTTTTGAGAACTTTTCACCTGTCCAACTCCAACCGTTTAGCCAGCATTGGACACTTGACTCTAACCACAGAAGACATAATAGTACATACCAAAATTACGTACAGCTTTAAAGCTGAATATTTCGCAAACGGACCTCTAAATCCAAAAATGGTCTTAGAAGACGCATAATATTTTGAAAGACCTTTTATACGATACTATAGAGTACGCTACGAATAAAAAAAACATCCTCACGTACCTGTAGGGGAGGTACCCTGAAAAGAAAATGTTTTCCATATTTTATTGTACGATTCTGAAGTTTTAATACATAATATGTTTATCTATGCCAAATTACAGCTTTCTAGCACTAAGGGTCTCGGCGCTTTGCTTCGGACAGACGGACGGACATGTCGAAATTATAAGGGTTATTTTACTTCGGAACCCTAAAAAGCAATAGAAAAATTGAGAATTAGAACAGTAAGTCTATTTAATATTACAGGAAATTTAAAAACGTAAGTTAATAATAGTCAAGAAGACCTATGTATGTATAGAATATTAAATATGCCAGTTTTGTAAGGTGATAATGTATTTTTTTTAAAGATTTTAATATGAATAATATTTCCTACGTTTCAAAAGTATGTATTCATCTTTGATAGAAATCATACAAAGTTAATCGTTAGGAAAAAAACTGTAACGTTATCCCTAAGTTTTGATATTTATTAATTAAGATATAAATTACGCTATCTGTTTTATCTGCAAATAAACGATATTTTTTAATATGGTAGGCCGAAAAAAATATTTAATCAAAAACAAGTACTTACAGTATACGTACCTACTATGAAATTTAACAATATAGGAAGGTTTCATGTACTTAAATAAATTTAAGAAAATATTTATTTGCCTAAATTAATTCAAGATAAATAGGATGGAAGGATAAGTATTACTCTATAAGTTCAAGGCACATCAAAAGGAAATCAAAGGGAATCGAATACAAAAGAAATTATTAACATGCGTCTGAAAATAAAATTATGATATGAATTTCAATACATGTTTTTTTTATATTCGAAAAAAATGTACATAGGAGAAAAATATTTAGTGATACAAGTTAAAGTTAACTGATGAGATACTCATTAATAGAATTAAGTTCAATGAAGTATGAAAATTAAGACAAAATCCATCAGCCACCCTTTATCTGCTCATAACAAACAAGCTTACAAGTTGCGTGACATGCGTACACAGATTATCGACAAAGATACGTATCACATGTGACGTTATTAAACGTTTAACAATAATCAGAAAATATTCAATAACATTTTTACGTATTAGAACAATTAATCACAACATCTCAGGCACTTTCAAAACCCACACTCATTCCCGCTTTGTTCACGTTCCTTGCAATTTGTTTAAAACAAAATACACTTCACAAGACAGTTGATTAAAACATTTACTGTACAATAACTTTCAAAAATCAAATATTGGAATGTTCAACTAGGAAATGGTAAGACGAAACAGTTTGTAATATTAAAACAATACATCGATTTCTAACAATAAAACAATAATTAAATAATCAATAATCCGATAACATTATTCATTTCAACACTATTTAAAATAATAGCGACCATATATTTTCCTTATCCTCTATACGAAATAACGATTGAGCTCTTAACAGGACTATCACACTGTTCCTAGCACATTGGCAAGCAGTTGCTTCTCAGAGCAAACATGGCAATATCCGTTTAAATCACCACCAATAATAAATACTCAATAATAACAGGTGGCCGCTCACTCTTAACCACCCCATAGGTTCATAACAATGTTACTGAATCAGTCACGCGATACGCGATACACCTTGCTAAATATAGATCAATACCTGTCACAGTTGACACCGAAAACATGTAAATAATGATACAATTTATTTTTGTAACACAAATTATTTTAAATTTAAACAGATAATTATTGTTAATAATAATAGATCACATATATATTTGTTGGAATGAAATGTATTTACGAGTATCTTTAGACTCTGGCAACTGTCAAAGATATCAAGCTATATTACGAGTACATTGTATAACAATTTAAAATTTGGAATGACAATCAGACTTGTGAGCTCACTTACTGCATTCCTGATTCCAAAATTAATTGGACTAAACGAAATCGATACGCACAATCGATTTTGTTGATTACATAATAATACAACACCTGTGTGACTTTTTGTCACGGTAATGATGGAGTGTACAAAGAACATAATCCTTAAGTTGTCGATATATCGATAAACCTAATCGATAAAACACTTTACATGATAATACTGCGCCGGTGAAACCTACCGTCACCGAAGTCACTGGTGTGTACAATGAACATAATCCGCAATTAATCGAAAAAACGAGACGCGCAATTGATGTTATTTTACATGGTAATAGATTAGCTCTACACAATAATACAACACTGTGATTTTCACTGAAGCCAACATCATCACTGATGTATCTAAAAACAAAACTCTTGACTAATCGATGAATCGTTACACGTAATCGATATTCATTCCATCTTACAGCACCCGTGATACGCTGACGCCGTCAACATCACGGATGGCTCGATAAACAAAGTCTTCAACTGATAAATCGATTGATTTATCGACCCGCGTAATCGATTTTACATGATAATACAGCACCTGTGTGACTTGGTGTCGCCGACTACGTCACTGGTGTGACCAGAGAAGCGAGGCACGGGCGCGGCGTTAGCAGTCTGAGGCAACTCTTGCTTCATGCCTTCAGGGAGAGAGCTCAAGCTATGATTGTTAGTGGAGCTCGCACTGTTCTCGACTGGGCTGCCATTGGTTCGTATCTGTGAGCGCTGCTTCTTCAAGTCAGCCAAGGTGCCTGAAACATTAGCGCTGTTTATGAATTCGACATATCGCACCTTTGGTGGAACAAGGGCTCAACTGCACTTTTGTAATTTTACAGGAGAGCCATTTCAAAGTTTTTTTTTTGCATTCCGAGTCGTATTATTTGTCTTTTTATTGCTTCAAAGTGTTTGTTCTTTGCATGAGATACGACCCATGTATTTGTGAATATGGCCATGTACTTTGCAGGTGTAAAATATTTTTTTGTTTAATTTTTGTCATTTTACGATTTTTTGTAAGATGTGCCCTTGTTCCACCAAAGGTGCGATATATTGAAAGTTAATATCAGATAGTTACCATAGTAGACATTAATTGAACTAGACAACGGAAGAATAAATGTGTCATATGTTTGAACCACTACATTCATAGGTAGATTAGTGATTATATTTAATCTTTCGTGCCATAGTAAAGCACTAATGGTCGTTCTTAGTATAATACCTATTCCTTATAGTTCCCTATCAACTGTTAAAGTGTATTTATCTATTAAATTAACCGACGATAATGTATTGAAGTAAACACATTACGCTATATTTTTTACGTTGTCTCGTTCAATTAATAGTTCGTATTTGAAAGCAATATCTTAGTACATTACTTTTATAACAAGACTGGCATAATCACTACGTAAGTCAATTGCTTTCAAGTATTTATTTTTATTATGCCCTCTTGTTACAAAACTATTTCCTGATCTTAGAAATTTAACAAGCTCAAATAAAAATTATGTAAAACACAACAATTAAGTGGTTGCAACATAAAGTATTCAATAAAATGCATAGAATGAAATTGAAGAGATTGTGTAAAACAGAAATAAATAGTTGTCAAAAGTGTGTGAAGAAAATATGATTCTAAACAAATAAGACAGTGATATACAGATTGAGAATCTAGCACGTTTAAAGAACCTAGTGAAGAAGAATAATGGATAGAAAGTGAGGAATATCGGACAAACAACATGCAACTACAAAGATACCGCTTGCCTCAATATGCATCCTCGAGAGCTATCCTGGAAACTTCCAATCTTTACATAAACCATCACTGTGCGAAACTGTTAGATAAACTTTTACTCATGAAAATGTTAAGTCAATGTGCCATAATATCATAATAGTAGTATTATATTGTGCTTTAATACAAGTGATATGGAGTTGTTCATAAGGATGCATATAATTACCTGCGTTAATCATGACGGTGACATGAACATTGATTTTACCATTATTGTCGGTCGTGTAGGTCGCCGTGCCGTCAGTGAGGGAGATCTGGTTGGGGCTCACTATCACCTCTTTCCTACCGTCTAGCGCGTCCTCAGTTTTTATCGCCTCGTTATCTTGCCCTTCGGGGGCTTTTCTGACCCCGTTCGGTAGGTTCGGTCGCTCGTACAGTTTCATATCATTATCGTGCGCTTGTATCGCGCCGGGCGCGTAGTGTGAGGCGGCGTTGACTCCGAATAAGGGGTTAGTGATCTTCGGGGTGTTGTAGTTGAGGGTTTTGTCGTTTGAGTCGGTCGAGTCGATCGTTCTGTGCGAGGTCCCTCGTTGGTTAAACGAGTGCTTGGGCACTGCGTAGTCCACGTTGCCCGATTCATAACTCTGGTTGGAGGTAGTGGAGCTGATCGACAGTCGGTTGTGTCCCAGGTCCGGTAGAATGGCCGTGTTCTGATCGTTCTCAACGCCATTTGTTAGGCCCTAGAAAAGATAAAATTATTTGGATGACGCTATGTTTGCATTGTGCGACACATGAAAACATGAAAGTGTTTATTATATCCCGTGTCATGTTCTAATTTTTATGGAATTTTATCTACGTTCGTCTTGGACAAATATGTGTATACTCTGTTAGTAAAGGAATCATCGAGAATAGTTTAAGATATTATGTAACAATCTTTAACATTAGATTGTAGGTAGTTTGGTACATGACGTAGATTATAATGATGTATGAGTAAATTAAGTAGAAAAATTACCTCAAATATATTTTACAACATTCCTGACTGTTATTTATATTTCAAGTTAGGTAAATGTCCCATACTACTGTAACTTATAATGGTATGCTTTTTATTCATATTATTGAATAATTTTGTATTTAAAATAGCTGTTTATATTCACTTGTATGTCTTTATGCGTAAACTAAGCATTTTGAAATAAAGTAAATTAATTAATTAAAAAATATGTTCACTAGAACAAAAATGTAATGCCCAATAGCATTATCTTCCTCCTCACCCCTGGTAGAGAGGAAGCAAGATAGCCGTTTTGAAATGATTAAAATACTAAACTAGTATAAATTTAAAAATTACAAAAAAAAATCCGCCTGCTACCAAAAAGCTATCATGATACTTACACCTTTTTGAAATCCTTACAGTGAGCTCTTTAATTTGATATCAATATTACATTATTCAATTTATTTTTATTTTTTAAACTTCAAACAATGGCATCTCACAGACACCATATTAGTTTTTTTTATTTCACTTATCTAAGAACACTTAGGTTATCAAGACAAATCTAACTATATCTTGATTACTTTATTCCGTTGAACGGTTTGGAAGATATTTTTGAAAAATATTACATACATACAAACATACAAGATACGCGCGAAAAATAAAACCCTTCTTGGCAGTCGGGTAAAAAGATAATTAAACTGATAACAATAATAAATATATAACATTTATAACATAATACTAATTTATATGCATGATGTAACCAAAACTATAGAACATTTATCATATTTGAGGGTTGATGAACAGGAACGCAACTAAGGCATTAAAGTTGACCCATCGTTAACTATTTTACATTTTAAAAGTCATATAATTAACATACACTTTTAAAAATAAACACGATTGTAGATCCAACAATATTAAGCCATTATTAATCTGTTTCATTGAATACATCATCGTTCGGACGTCAACAACTCAAAATACATACCCTATATCGAAGGCCTAGTACAGGGGGCTCCTTGCGCATTCGGTGCAGGTTGTCATTAGTCAAAAACATAATATCCAGCGACATAGTGTACCAGTTACATCGAGCACAAACAAAAAATCATCGTTATTGCATCACACAAACAAATTTTTGTCTCACAAAAATCGAGTTGTCAAATTGAGCGCGAAGGAGTCATAGTTGAGAAGCGATTTTTCTAACATCGTAATGCATATCGACGCGAGATATTATTATAATTAATTAGCGGGTGCGGTGCGTGCGCGCGCGCGGACGGCGCGAACTGACGTGCGTGTCAAATGCGATGCGAGGGAAATCGCAGGAAAACTCGGCGTTCGTTCCTTTTAGCACCACCGGCTAGCACCATTGCTAACTATTTTAACTATTTATACCTAGCTTAGTCGATAATAAGTAAATTGTGTAATAAATTTTAGTATGTGCAGGAGTTTAATACAAAATAATTTGATATATAATAAATAATAGTTTTTTTAGTTTGATTTTTTGAAATAAAACTGAGGTTTTTTCTATCTTCCTTTTTTTCTTTAAATATTGAATTGCCATCGGTCCTCGATAAGTCTACGAAGTTTGAAAAAAATCTGACCATTTGAAGTGGGTCAAAAACTCAAAATCAAGTCCAAATGAGTCGGTTACAAGTTACAAACAAACAAACATACAGGTGAAGCTAATATAAAGCGTGTAAAAATAAACATTACTATGAGCGGGTAACGTTTTGAAAAATTAAATGAGTACATTATATTATAGTACTTACGAGTACATTCGATTTTATTATTTATTGCGTAGGTGACAGCTGCACAAATATTCGCATCTATTTCAAGGAACTACCTTGCAGTTAGCACTTTACCCTCTCCCATATCTTTGGCGTCCTCAATAAGACTACAGTCATAACATAATAATATAGAACCCTTGGTCCGTGGGGTCCTAGCGCTTTAAGGCTTTTTAAGGAAATAACAAAAAGGTTAGTCGATATCACTGGAGACCGAAGAGCTGGCAGCTACCTCGGACAAAGAATTAGTCTTGCCATTCAAAGGGGGAACGCTGCCAGTATCTTCGGAACCTTGCCTAAAGGGACTCCTTTTAATACTAATATATTTTAAGGTTTTTAGTTTTAGGTAATTAAGTATAGTATTAGTTATTTTGTAAGTTACTTAAATGTACCTGTGAATAAAGTTGTTAGTTATATAGAAGTGACTACCAAATTTCTACAGCTTGCAGCTCTTAACATCACTCATTTATGCAACACTGCACAACTGCCGTCCTAACGAAGAGTGCAATATGTCGAGTTTTTGGGCTAATTGACTTAAGACCTTCAGTAGTTACGGATGTGGTCTTAAATCAATTTGCCCAAAAACTCGACTTATTGCACTCTTCGTTAGGACGGCAGACAAGTTACGAGTAGAAGGCGGATTCCGCCAGCGGTGCTATTGAGAACACATCTAGTCTCGGCGCGGCGTCTGTCAATCACTACTCTACGCGACGCCAGACGGCGTAACGAGATGCCAAGATGCTCTAATACACCGCAATCAACAGTTCCTATCGACGATTCTTATTTCTCTTTAAACACAAATGATCTGTCGCTTGTCACTTAGTTTATTTACGAGCCACTTTCCTTTATCTACTCATTCCGAACTTCCGAGGAAAGTGGACAATTTTACGGGTAACGACTAGAACGTGCCAGAGCAGTATTTATTGCCTTACACAAAATTACAGGTGGATAACTGTGCAATGAGTAATAGATAACTGAACGATGAAGAAAAACATACGTGATTTTTAAAATACTCGTAATCTTAAGAGCTATTTCATGCGAATTGTAGTTTACTGTTTCAATATTGTGGTCATTACAGCGCTCAGTTTTGAAATGAAATACCTTACTAACTAAATAGTCCTAACTGATAACTAACTAGGTAGTTATTAACTAGTACATTAAACATGAGGTTGAACACTGAATAATAACTAAAACATTTCATGCATCAACCGTAAACCCTTGTTTCAAAATATTCGGACATCCCACTCAAATTTTCATACGAGTAATTAGGTAAGTACGTTATAAAACAGTTCACCTCAGAATACGTGATAGTGTTCAAAATATTTCAATGTTTCTCATGTTTAAAAAAATACTTTTTTCATCAATAATATTTATAGTCTTATTAATAGAAATCTTTTATTGTAGGATTGTAGCGTTCAATTGTTAGAATGCTTAAAACCCTCTATATATTTCCTTTCGCTGCTTACATTTATAGGATACCGTTTTTTGTCGACATTTTGTTGGGTTCAACACCCAACAAGGCCGAAGAGTCTCTACATGAATTGATCATTTCAAATAGAACACCAATGCCAACACCCACCTACCGAGCGCTAACAGAGAAGGTTCTGTGTACAGTCGGTCAACATGGAAGAAGTAAGAACACCGTACAATTAATTATCTAAGTCCGGCTAATGACGATCGCTCTCGCGTCGAAAGCAGAGAAAGTACAGCGGCGGCGTAAAAACTGCGCCCGTTTAAATTATTCACTATGAAAATACCAATGTTATGCGGGACGGTAACGTTCTACGTAATTAAAGCGAAGTGAGATTCAATGCATAATAATAATAATAATTAGTATTAATAATTTTTCATCGTTTTTAGCATCGCACAACTATTAAGTACAGCGGAAGGGTTGGTTACATACTTAATAAATAATAATGACAGTTTTACTGCTTTGAATACTTTGAAATTTAGTCTCACGTACAAATGACTTGAGGTCGAATCCTGCGCACACTAATAATGGTGTATTTTAACTAAGTTATGTGCGTATTAAAAAATAATTTATCATTTGTGTAGGTGAAGGAAGACATGGCGAGAAAATCTGCGCGTGTGAGCTTGAGTTCGTTCTATAATTAAAAGGTGTGAAAATTTTGTCAATCGGTACTACACTTGTAGCACATGGCCTTTACATCTCTTAATGTCAAAAAAGAGATCTGATCATCGCACTGGGACAGCTCCCAGTAGGACCATAAAATTACAAATTACAAAAATACCATCAAAACAACGGCCACGTCTCAACGAGGCCGGACTGTCGATGACGCTAAACGAGCATCGTTAAGTTACTGCCATTCACTATAATTTCTACGATATCTAGATTAGAACAAAATTGTACGTATAAAAAGTCTAAAAGACCGCGGTTGCAATTAGGCGCGGCGCCGGGGCGCGGCACATACTTTCAGCCAATTTTTTCAATGCTCGAACTCAATACTTGCTGGGGCATAGAAACGGTGAAGTCACTACTCACTTAACAATGCACACTATATACATCTCCGGTACTTTATAATTTTTTTCAATGAGTGTAATAAACCCATTAAATTAAAAGAAATCTTGGTTAATGCGGCAGTAACGAATGCGCTTTGGTATGATTTTTTGTTGATCAATATGGATTTTTTATGCACTTTTTGATTAAGCACGAGATGGATGGACTCGCATTCGAACGGTTCCGTACCACCATGCAATATTGTTTGAAAGACAGACACTTCCCAAGTGGTAAAATGTGGGACACACCCTTTAACTTTTGAAATAACAGAGTGAAAAATGTAAAAAAAAAATATATGCTGTCAACAGTTTTTGAGATAAAGCACATTTTCTAAAACCGCAAATATAGCTTTGTCATTTATACAAACACGATGAAAAAAAAAATTTATTTTTTGCTGGTGAAAAATGATAGTGGTGTTTTGGCTCTTGCTACTACGGAACCCTTTCGACTCGCACTTGCCCACTTTTTTCCAACTAAGCAGTGATAACAACTCTAGATATTTTTTAAATTTGCCGCTCTTTCTCGCTTTCAGCTTACATTAGACAAACATAAAAATATCATAAATATAAAAATAAAAAATATACGAATATAACCTTAAAAGATTTTATAACTCTAGAGAAAACTAAAACTAATTGTAAGAGTTAATTATTAGTTTCAAATATGCACAATGCACATAGTTAGCAATTACAGAAGCGTGAAGAATTCAAGCCTAAGAGTCCCCAGAAAGCATTATACCAAACTACAATACTACCGGTTTTATCACACATAATATTATTATTGCTTATAGGTCGACGTAATGCCTTTGGTGTTACTGATATCCATGGGCGACAGTGACCACTTACCATCATAATCTAAATTTTACTAACAAAAAATAACCGACTTCAAAATTACTCAAAAACTACTCGTTCAAATTTATTTGGGACCACATGAAAAGCACCTGCTTTCGATTAAAAAAAGAATCATCAAAATCCTTTCTGAGGTAACAAACATAAAAAAAATACAGTCGAATTGAGAACCTCCTCCATTTTTTGAAGTCGGTTAAAAAGGATCGCCAGCTCGATTGCCGGCTAAATAAAAAAAAACACAATAAAAACTTACAATTACACTATTAAAAATGTATGCAATGTAATGATGTCATATAGTACATACACTATATTTCCTAGATACCTTACACAACTACAAGAAGATAGTATCTGATGTGGCCGCAAAATTCATCCGCGTACTTAACTTGCACGCTAATTATTATTTTATTGTTGTTTGTGTAATGTTGTAACTACTGTACAACTGTACTGTTGTTTGAAGATGCACTCAAGGGAAAAACAGTAGCTTATAAAGACATTAAACGTTTTTTATAATGAATATATGCAAACCTGTACTAATTTTCCAGCAATTTAGTACTGTGAACTAAATTTTAAACTACACGCAACAAAAATTTGGCAAGTTGGACGTCTATAATTTGGATAAAAATTAGGTTCAAAGATTCCATTAATAAAAGAAATTTAAATGAAGTATTTGCGTGTAAAAATAATTATAACTGCTCTTTATTATCCATTCATACGTGACGTACAGAACAAGCCACATGTATAAATGAAATGTAAAAGAAGTAGGTACGTCATATTCTAATTACTTTCGATTACCCTCTATTTATGGCCAATTTGAATGCTAGTGCTACCGTACAGGGAGAATTAAATGTGTCACGCATAGTAATTCTAATTAGATGTTGTGTGCTTTCTTTTCTTAAATGTTGTCTAAGGCTGGTGAGCCAATATTGCTCTGCAGTTTTGTGATTTTAAATCTTAATATTTCGACAGTGAAATATGTGTGAGAAAGTGAAATAATCCCCAGTGTGCATTTTATATTTTGCAGCTTTTACCAATATTATTTTAACATGAAGTTTAATGCTCGATTTTGACAATGGCGATTTCAATATTTATAAAGTGTGTTACAGCATCATACCAAGCTTAAATTTTTATTTTCTTGAAGGTGAGTGATTAAGAACTAAAAATAAGACCTAGGAAGAACTTTTGTTACTTTTAATACCCTACATATTTTTACAATTTACTTTTGTTTATGTTTTCTTTGGTTATTATTAAGTTACGATTAAGTCACATTTCATATAAAAAAAACTAGATCAAAATCGGTTCATCCGTTTGGGAACTACGATGCCACAGACAGATATACAAATCCACAGATACACAGACACGTCAAACTTATAACACACTTTTTTCGTCGGGGGTTAAAAATTTCCTTTATTCTATTTTAACATTTCCTTAAAGGTTTAAACTACTTTATTATAAATGAGAAAGTTTGTGAAAATGTTTGGATGTTTGTTTATTAAATCTAGCAGGCGAAACTTGGCACACAGATAGTCAATGTCCAAGCATAGACTTAAATATATAGACACGCTGTTCCATACAAAATTCGTGTCACATTCGCCAGCCACAGAGTAGGTACTCAATCACAGAGTCACTATGCGTCTGCCTATGGTGCCGGCACCCTGTTCCGTAGTGTTTAAGTACTCTGTGTTCGTTCTGTCAAGTTTGGTTCAAGATGGCGGTATTAAATATTTGACACTAAATAATTTTTAAAAATGTAAATAAAAATATAGTTACTTACCAATTATGATTAAATAAAGTGAAATAAAGTTCAAACGTAAATAATGAGAACGTTTTAACTGTGCACAATAAAGAATAATACGTTCATAAGTGTTCTTGAACAGTCGGAGTTTTCGGTCGGAGTTTAACGTGACAGCTACTTGCTCGCAACAGACTAAACTGAGGTGCCCCCAATTGGGGTAAACACAGGTGAACAAACTGTAAGTACTGAACAGCCTGTCTATAGGTCTATGTGTCCAAGACAATAAAATGGGGTAGATTTGATCCCAGCAGCATGGATGATTGGCACATTTGGTTTTAAACTAATGGCATCACAAACATTTGTGACGTCATTTTTGAAAAATAACTCGTGCGCGGGCGAAGCCGCCAGACGGAAACTAGTTTATCAATAAAAACCTTTGTAAGTGACTCTAGGATGCTTTATCCTATTCCAAGTTAAAAGAAATTAATGCTTTCTTCAAAGTTTTTACTAAACTTTTTATGAGGTGCACAAATTACGTTGCTGTATATCATTACAATTTAATGATAATTTCGTAACAAATCTGTTTAATGAGCATACCGTAACAATGTATCATTGCAAAACTTTAATAATAGCGTCGAGAAACATCACCGAAGCATACAATTACCAAATCAGTAATTACGTTCGATGGAATCTATTTACAGTACTTCAAACATAAAACGGTTTATCTGATGTGATTTGTATCTTAGTACACTGGAATGGAACGCATTACGCATCAGGATAATTAGGAGTTATATTATGTTATTAATATAAAAAACTAGCTGATCCGTGCCCACCTCGCTGGGCATCAAATATATTTACTTATGATGAATTAAGCAAATATGATTAATCACAATCAAATATAGCCCATATTACTCAGCAGTAATGTAGCCTTTTCTATTGGTGAAAATTTTTTTGATATCGGTCCAATAGTTTCTGAGTTTATACGTTACAATCATACAAAAATACATATCTTTCTTCTTTATTATTTTTCTTCTTTGTTATTTAATATTAGTGTAGATAATATCTTATCTTCCTTTTCAATGTTTTTACTTTAAATTCGTTTCCAGTCTGTTTTTATAAATACCGATCGTCAAGGAAGTAAAATAAATGAAATGTGACAGATCCGAAGTAATGAAATGCTCAATAAATATAAATAGCAATTATTGCTTTGAATGCGGGTGCGGATGCTATTCATACATGTAAGGCGTAAGGCGTAAGGCGCATGTAGGTCTAGGCAATTTTTTTTTATAAACTACAATATAGGCTTGACGTCCTAACTAAGTAGATAAAGAGTCAATGATTTATGGGCATTGCATTGTTATAGTGATTATACAGCTGACTCTTGCTCATCGATCAGTCTTTATCTATAGTAGCCGCAGTATCTCACTTAGACCTAAGACCTAAGTGCGAGTGAGCGCGAAATATGCTTCGCCCTGTTCGCATTTTATGTCAACGAGTACAGCGAGATACTATGACTACTATGTAGATGTATGCGAGGTACTATGTTTATTAATAATTAATATATCTTAAAAACTATGTACACCTACATTAATCGACGAAAAAAAAGGAGGAGTTCTCAATTCGACACGTATATTTTTTTTTATGTATGATCACGCAGCAATCGTTACAGGGTGGTCCGATTTTGATGATTTTTTTTAATGGATAGGGTATGTATTGATGTTGGTCCCATATTTTTTTGAAAATTTTATTCCCACCCTAAAGGTACGAAAATAGGGGATGATTGATTATTCACCCACGGAATTTTTACTCGTTACCCCAATAACTTTGTACTGGATGAAAGGCAACAAAATTTTACCCCTAAAGGTATGAAAATAAATAATTTTGAGGCGGTGCCAAACCAATGAAAAAACAAACGGTGAAAAGATGTGCGCCGCGCTGCTGCTGCCGTGTGCATCACATGCCGCTGCCCTCATAAAAAGAAATTCATGTAATTAATTTTGGTTGTTTGTTTAGCACGGTCTCAAAATTATTTATTTACAGTTAATTTAGGATCTTAATTTATGATACTAAATGGTTTATTTTATTTTTCGCTTTTCAGTTTTTTTTTGAAGTAAAATCTTCTTTAGTACGGGGGTTACTTGAAATTTTATGAAACGAAACTGTCCAGTGGAGGCTAGAAATGAGTGGAGACTGACTTGAAATTTTATGAAACGAAACTGTCCAGTGGAAACTAGAAATGAGTGGAGACTGGAGTTGAGTGGAGACTAGAGTGAGCGAAGCGGGGCGGAGCGGGGCGGAGTGGAGCGGGGCGGGGCGGAGCGGAGAGGAGCGGGGCGGAGCGGAGTGAAGTAGATTAGTGAAACCTACATTTATCTTCTTCTCGAAATTTTACATTCGTCTCATTATCTTGAAAACAAAAATTTTGAAGGTTTCACTCTACCACGTGTGAATTGCACACATTTAAATTTTTTTTTCGTTGGTTTTATGTTTTGTTTAAAAGTAATTATATTTGAATATATCTAACCATAGCCTTTTTCACAATACTAAAAATTTTAATTGGGAAATACTCACAAGGCACAAGAAACTTGTTTTGCGTTTTTAACTTCATATTCCTATAATTTCGCTCTACAATAAAATTATAATAATATAGGATGGCGCAAAAGTCGTCACCCTATCGGAAAATGCTATAATTTTTGCAAATGGCGGTAAATGTTAGTTCTACTGTGAGATTTGTGAAGTAAACAGATACAAAACAAATTTCAATAAGAAATGAATTGCTATACTCCTCAAGAACGCGGAATAATCTTAATAATCTCTCGTTTTGGTGATTTGCACTAGTCGTCAAGATCACCCGATTTCAAACGTTCTAGACTTCTTCGTGGGGTTTCTTGAAGTCATGAATCTATGTCAATACGTCCCCGGATTTTTTAAGCCCTCAAAGAGAATATCCCTCATAAATGCCGCCTATAACCTATCGCCAGAAATTCTAGCAAGAGTGGAAAATGCTATAAATCGGGCCCGCGTGGTCAATTCTGCCGGCGGCCACTTGGCTGATATAATTTTTTCTACTTTATGAAAAAAAATTAAGACATCAAATAAACACAATCCAATAACACAACTAAAGATTTTCATTTATTAAAAAAATTAGAGTAAAAGAACATCGGGCTGGCTTTTGCGCCACCCTATAGAAAGGAAACGGCGGAAAAACAACGCAAATCGTGTAAAAAACACAATTGAGCAAAACCGAGGCTCCAAAGTGTTCGCCAGGGATCTGTCTATTGGGCAAAGTCAGCTTACGAGGTTGAAGACCGAGCTTGGCACCATAGTGTCATCGAAACCCGAAGTTCTGAGAGAGACGGAGAGATACTACGGACGGTTGTATGCCTCCTCTCAAGCTCCAGCTCTCCTCGAGGAGAGCGATAAGCGAGCCAAACTAACCCGACACTACACAGAAGATATCCCGGACATCAGCCTGTATGAGATTAGAGAGGCTCTCAAACAGCTTAAAAACAACAAGGCACCGGGAGATGACGGAATCACAGCCGAGCTGTTAAGAGCTGGGGGGACACCCCTCCTAGTGGCGCTCCGAAATCTGTTCGATTCCGTCATTAATACTGGGACTACCCCGGAAGCGTGGAGCAGAAGTGTGGTGACTTTGTTCTTTAAGAAAGGGGATAAGACCCTTTTGAAGAACTACAGGCCCATTGCACTTCTGAGCCACGTTTATAAGCTGTTTTCGAGAGTGCTCACAAATCGCATTGCACGCAGGCTTGACGACTTCCAGCCTCCCGAACAAGCAGGATTCCGGAAAGGCTACAGTACCATGGACCACATACACACACTGCGGCGGATTATACAGAAGACCGAGGAGTATAATCTGCCGCTATGTGTTGCCTATGTGGACTATGAGAAAGCCTTTGATTCTATCGAGACCTGGGCAATACTAAATTCTCTTCAGCGGTGCCGGATCGACTACCGGTATATCGAGGTGTTGAAATGTTTATACACATCAGCCACCATGACCGTCAAGAGTACACAACACAGCAACGAACCCCATCCAACTGCAGAGAGGTGTCAGGCAAGGGGACGTCATATCCCCAAAACTGTTCACCGCTGCGTTGGAAGACGTGTTCAAGCTAATGGAGTGGAAACGACGTGGCATTAACATCAATGGCGAACACATCACACACCTGCGATACGCTGATGATATAGTCATCCTGGCAGGATCCCTGGAGGAACTTAGTACAATGCTCGGGGACTTGAACAGCGCCTCACAACGGGTGGGTCTTAAGATGAACATGGACAAGACGAAAATCATGTCGAATGTCCATGTCACACCCGTACCGGTTGTTGTTGACGGCGCTGCTCTCGAAGTTGTAGACGAGTACATTTACCTGGGACAAGTGATCCAAATGGGTAAGTCCAACTTCGAGAAAGAAGTCACTCGTAGAATCCAACTCGGATGGGCTGCGTTCGGGAATCTAAGTCATATCTTGTCGTCCAAAAAGTTACCTCAGTGCCTGAAGTCGAAGGTGTTCGAGCAGTGTGTGTTGCCAGTGATGACATACGGATCCGAGACGTGGTGCTTCACTATTGGCCTTATGCATAAGCTTAGAGTCGCCCAGCGGGCTATGGAACGAGCTATGCTCGGTATTTCTCTACGCGATCGAATCAGAAATGATGAAATCCGTAGACGAACGAGGGTGACCGACATAGCTCAGAGAATTAGCAGGCTGAAGTGGCAATGGGCTGGCCACATAGTTCGAAGGACCGATAACCGTTGGGGAAGAAAGGTCCTCGAATGGAGACCACGCCTCGGTAAAAGGAGCACAGGACGCCCCCCGACCAGGTGGACCGATGACCTGAAGAAGACAGCGGGTATCCGCTGGATTCAGAAGGCTCAGGACCGGTCTGAGTGGCGTAGATTAGGGGAGGCCTATGTCCAGCAGTGGACCTCAAAAGGCTGATGGATGGATGGATGGATAGAAAGGGTAATATTAATAAATTAAATATGTACAATAAGAAATAAACAACAACTAAACACAGTTCAACTGACAGTTGATAAGATGACCGTATCGAATTCTCAGTCCGGCTATCTGGCTCTGGCGTCACTAAGACCAAGCCCAAGCGCTTTACCAAAACGGACAAGTGAAAAAATTCACGGCAGTAGTATATTGCAGTAGTATGGTGAATCATTGCAGTGGGCGTGGATGGCCAAATCCGTAACTATGAGGAATAGCGAAAAATGCTCAAAGGAGTCTCGGGGTGGATTTTCATGAAAACTAAATCTGCATCATTGCAGTTTTGAAAAATCAATATTCGTAGCTAGGAATCGAACCCGGGCGTTGATTTAACACCATTCGATAGGGTCGCTAACAGGGATCAAATTCTGGGAAGTAATGACATACAAAAAAATCAATATTGCTGGCCAGGAATCGGACACAGGTTGATTTTGAAAAACCCTGTTACACCATTCGATAGTGTTGCTAACAAGGATCAAATTTTGGGAACATTAGTGATATTTTTACTATCAAATGTTATTATACAAACATTATATCCTCACCTGGTATTCATCATCGACAGCAGAATCGAAGGTTTCCCGAAGCCGTGCTTCGCCCCGCGCGTCCGCTTTTGCCGCCATTTGCTTCTCCCGTAGCGACGTCCGTCGAACTGACCTGACCCTGAGCGAAACAAAGAAAGTTCAATATAACAACAATGATACCGTAGCTGCGCTTTACGCTAATTGACCAAATTCATCAAATGCGATCGCGATTTTACGTAAACTATTAATTAAGTGTAAGTGGCTACCGTTGCCCATGGACATCAGTAACAACAAAGGCATGCAAAAGGCAAAATGCGTCACCAGCCAAGAAAAAGACAGAAGGAAGAAAGTCTCGCTCTCAAGCTCCCAACCGAAACACGACGGTGTGTCTACCTCTACCTCTACTTCTCTATTTTTAGCCAGCAACGCATCAGTGATGCCTCTGATGTCGCTGTTCATGGGCGACGATAGCCACTTACCAACAAGTCGATTAGTCGTCGTTAGCTCATTTGTCTGCTATTTCCATATTCCGTGTACAGTATTTCTAATCAGCAAAATATTTAGGTTACCGGACTGGTTTGCTATGTGCACACTGCACAGTACATACCTGCTAGTGCTAGCGGTGGAGGACGAGCGGCGCGCGGTCCGCAGCCGCTCGCCCGCCGAGTGCGCCGCGCGCCGCCGCACCTCCTCCTGCTCGGCCGCCAGCCGCAGGATGCGCGCGCGCAGCTCGCCCTCCTCGCAGATATCTACATACATTACATTCAACAAAATTAATTTAAAAATACAATATTACATTCACTATTAACTTATTATTCTTCACGTTAGCTAATCATTCACTCGTTTAACGTGTTACTCGCTCATGCATGTTGACTACGCCTTTAATTATAATAGCATTAAGAAATAACTGTAATAGATTATAGAATAAGTTTATTGTGTGTGTGCTAATGCTTATTATGTTGGCGTTCAATTAAATAAATAAGATCAAAGTGTACTAAAGATGAAAATAAAGGGCATTCAGATTTGGACTTTACTCAGTTCAGTCAAAGTTAATATGAAAAAAAAAAAGTCATATAAAACAGCTAACGTTAAGGTTGATTTAGGACCATTAGTTTTTGAGTCTCAAGCAAAGCAAAGTCTAAGCACGATTTATAGATCTCAGGCTAAGTGTAGCTTGGATCGGCTGCTTGATTTCAACTAATCGTAGTTAAGAACCATCTCGATTACGTCAGCTTTCAAACAAAATAATATTGCATCAAATTTGATGCGCGTTTATGTACGATGCCACAGATTGACACATATGTATGCAGACAGACAGACAGAAACATCAAAATTAATCTCTATTTGAGCTTCTGATGTTATTTTGGTTACTATAAACTGAAAACTCACCAGCAGGCGTTTCGTCGTGTTTATTCCTCACGTTGAGATCAGCCCCATATTGTACTAATAGTTCTAATACGTCTATCTGAAACAAACAGATTAACAGATTTTAGAATAAATTATTATGCAATTTTTTATGATGTTTACATGCTTATTAGCTAATCAATTCAAATAATGTTTACTTGAAGGGTACTTCAACCGTATCTTGCTAACTTTTCTTTTTTACATTAAAGTGACGTCCGTCAACATTACGCGTATTTTGGGTAGTTCGTGCAATGACCATGAGCGACGATGACCACTTACCACCAAATTGCTAGTTTGCTCGTTTATCGGCACATTTACATAAATCTGCCGCCAAACTACTATTCACATAGTATCATCACATTAAGTACTTAATAGTAGTCGCAGTAACTGCTACATTCGTTGATATATTGCGCGGTCACTCGCACTTTAATTAGACCTAAGACCGAAGTGCAAGTGAGCGCCCAATATCGAAGTGCGAGTGAGCGCACAATATGTCATCGAGTGCAGGGAGATACTGTGACTACGTCAGTATCATAGTACTCACGTGTCCCCAGCAAGCGGCGGCGTGGACAGGCTGCCACATGTCATGGTCGACGACGTCAGTAGACGCGCGGTGCTCCAGCAGAAACTCCACTACCTTCAGGTAACCGTTCGCCGACGCTATGTGCAGCTGCGACAATATAAAATACACGGTTTTATATATTATACATCACTGTTGTATTGTGATTTTATTAAAAGCCATTTTACAAAATTATGATGTCCACTTTTAGGTATTAATTATTGCTGCAGAATGCTCAAGGTTTCTCAGAAAGTTATATCAAATAAGGTTCCAAAACTAAAATGATAACCTGGTATATTGTATGGCTTTAATTCAACCAATAACTGCTCACTAATGAGCACGGGTCTTTGCTCTTAAGGAGGCTAAGAATATACTTCACCACACAGCTCCAGTGCAGATTGACCAACCCAAGTGTCGAAGATTTTCATGCCACCTGAAAGCCTCCGACAAACGGAAAAGCTCAATTTTCAGCAACTGCCAACTGATCCCTCTGTTTCTTAACTCAGTTTCTCACTTATGAATTATCGACATCAGCTGGTCCAACTTCGATAGTAAAGTTTTACTATATGCACTATAAGCACGCGAAACTCACCAACGTAGCCCCCTGTCCATCCCTCGGCTCATCCAGGTCCATCCCCTCCTTGACCAGGTCCGCTACATCCATCAACATCCTCATCTCAGTAGCCGCGCGCGTCTCGTCTATCAGCCGCTGCGTCACGCCCCGCGCGGCCATCTCACTCTCTATGGCATCTAGTGTTCTCTCCTCCTCGCATATATCGTATGGCATGTTTCCGTCTCCGTTTACTGCTAGTAGGTTCGCCCCTCTGTAAAGAAAACAAAGTCAGATTAAGATGTATCATTTATAACAGTAAGTACCGTATAGACAATCGCTTCACTCTCACTAGATCTCCCTGTGTCATGAGTAGTATGGGTACAGAGAGTCCCCTGTAGCACACATGGGTACAGAGATGAGAGAGTCCCCTGTAGCACACATGAATAAGGGTGTGACCCAAGGTTCAATATTGGGACCACTGATGTTTCTATTATATCAATGATCTCCCTTATTCTATTTTTTTATGGAAATAGCCGGCAAACGAGTTGACGATCCACCTGATGGTAAGTGGCTATCGTCGCCCATGGATATCAACAACACCAAAGGCATCACTGATGCGTTGCCGGCCAAGAAAGAGAGAAGAAAAAGAAAGAAACTAGGGATAATAATTATGTATCATATGTGCGAAACTATATTGCTTGCTAATGACACGAAATTGCCAAAAATTTACAAAAATACGTTTAGGTAATAAAAAAACACGTAAAAGATCAATATTTATTATTTGGGACACGTGGTAGCTTCCTTCAAAAAAAAACGCAACATTGGCAAGTGGAAAGCGGGCTATCACTTTCAAACAAGTGACAATATCGTGCGTGCGGTGCAATGGTGCGGTGCCATAAATCCATAAGTAGTAAAAACCCAGTTGTCTTCGTCACCGTATTAACAAGCAATATCTTATGAATTATTCTTGTAACACTGAGATCATACGCAAGGAAATTATCTTATCTTTCAATTAAGCTCTGAATTACAATATAAAGCAAAAAAAATGGTTTAGAAGTGTAATTACACGACAAACGACGAGCAAGGTGTCTCGGGTTCGATTTCCAGTCGGAGCAGATATATTTATATGACCGACAAGACAAGTATTTTTTCATGGGTATTTTATTTGTGTATTTATGGAAAAAGAAATTGTCAACGTATTTAAATTGAATGACAATTACAAATTTCAAAACCTATATGTTAAGCAAATTAATTGGATCACATTGAGGCTTTAGACCGAGTATTGAGTATCAGCATTAGTGGTATAACACTGTGGCTTTAGATAGGAATTTATCAAATTGGATAATGCTAATTGGACAATGTTTTGCTACAGAACTGATTTCAAATGAGAATAAACATAACATCAAACTTATAATTTTAATCGAAATATTTAAGTAATGTAGTATCATAACTGTTATGCGATGCAGACAAATTATATTATGACAGATAAATTATATCGGTTATAATCCCATTTTCGAATCCACCCACATTACAGGGAATCCCGATAAGGATGCATGAATAAATTATGAGTAAAAGACTAAAATATGACTAGCATTCCTCTCTCGACAGAAACCATTTCTCTTCACCGCATTATGGCTTCAACCAAACACACTACACGGCACAGGGCTCTTTTCATAACTGAATCTCTAACTAAAGCATACTCTACCACGCTACTCAAGTGCGGATTAGTGAAAAACATAAGTCTTGTTTTCACTTGGTACATAAAACTAACCGTCTCAACCGAAACCTTATTATCACCGGTGCTCAATCGTACCTCTGTATAAGTATCCGGACGAGGTTAAGGTTCCCGCACGTCGCAGCCGCATGCAAAGGAGTCCATTTTTCGCTGTCTTCAGCATTCACGTTGGCTCCATGGTCGAGTAACAGCCTCATCATTGCCTCGTTGTTGTCGATGCAGCACTGGTGCAACGCGGTGAGACCGTCTTCGTTGGTCGCGTCTGGTGTAACACCGCGCGCGAGTAACCGTCGCACTGCAAGTTCAATACAACCTTAATGTAAATGGTTTACAGTGTATATTGGCACGTGAATTGAAGTTTAGTATGTAAACCGTATTTCAGACTAATTTTTACCCTCGAACGGAGCGGTGGAAGTGGTGAGAAGTTACCGAATATCAAATTATCAGAAGTTGCGTATTAAGTCTGCGAAAGATACGAAAAAATTCAATGAGTTTATTTTTAATGTAACACAAACGATTTCATTCAAGATATCGGATTGAGAGTCCAAATTTCAGACCAAGTACCTACTTATTAAAAACAAATTTCCTTTATAAAAATTAACAACACGTGCCTTTTATTCTAAAACCTCTGGCAGGTTAAATAAAAAACAACAAAAAAATTCAACGGTTCATTCTCCACAACTAGGAGCTATGCTATGTATGTTAGATCATCCGGCATACTCGACAAGGCCGTTAATAACAGCCAACCTATAGTCAATATATCATAGCACGGTATGACCCCACATTTCAAAGTGAATTACAATCACCACGCATCTTATTTATTAGTCCACTAACACACCGTGGACTTGGTACACCATAAATCGAAGCATCTATTTATCGTAGCTATAATTTCCTGGCAATTTTAAAGCATGTACGACAATGTAACGTTTTAATAACTATCCTATAACTTGTTTGTTAACTCTACCTGCAGAACCATCGGGTTCGATTTCGGCACAGGTCACTAAGTATTATGTGATCCTATTAAATATTATAAATGAGGTTTGTGAAGATGTTTGGATGCGTGTTGCTCAATCACGCCATAATTACTTAACCATATGGCTGAAATTTGGAATGGAGATAGCCTATACCCTGGATTAACACATACGCTACTTTTTATCTCGGAAAAGTTCAGGCATCCCGCGGGATTTGTAAAAAACGATCTCTACAGCGGGCGAAGCCGCGGGCAAAAGCTAGTGGATAATAATTTAGCTCTCGGGTCGTGGGTGTTTGTAATGTATTGACACTGTTCACTTACGACACCGGAAAGTCTGGGAAGCTGGGAAGTAACATATAGCGTGAATGGGTGAACATTTCTTTATTTGGCAGTATTGTGAACGTAAAATTTGAAAATATTTATTCTGAAAACAGATAGCTTGTGGTAGAAATGTAAAGGTAAGATATTTTGTAGGATGCGTACCTATATAGGAAATATGTTTTAATCTTTAGGATGAAAAATCATCTATTAAAGTGTATCGTGTGCCAAGGGCTTTAGGTACTTGCTTAGGCATGGAACTCATCTATTGTATGCTAATGTCGATATCATAATGGTACCTACGTTCGAAAGTAACACTTTTGCTTTTCAAGTTCATTTAATAACAAAAATTACTATTGTAAAGTCTAAAGAGCCAGGTATGCATTTATGAAACTACTAAAGATAAAAGCTACTCAAATGTTGTTTTATTTATTTAAGTGTGTCTTCTTATCTTGCAGATGATAATATATTCCAAATGAAAAGAGGTTTAATAAATAAACAGGTACTTACCTACCAATAAAATAAAAATAAAGATGTGTTCTAAGCAAGACACTAAAGCATGCAGGTTCCGAAAATATATATGTATTATAATAATAATAACAATAATAATAATAATAAATCGCAATCCCCAATACACATAATATAGCTAAAACCATTACTGACAAAATAAGTAAATATGCAGATTTAAAAGAGGAAGTGATAAGAATTTGGAACCAAGATAAAGTATATGTAGTGCCCATAGTACTTTCTACCACAGGCGTAATCCCCAAACATCTTCACCATAGCATTAAACTCATAGGATTAAAAGAAACTATATACGTAACTCTTCAAAAAGCAGCTATCTTAAATACATGTAGAATAGTAAGAAAATTCATGCAAATAGATGAAAATAATTTAGCATCCCATAACACCGTAAACAAAGGTTAATTTAACACCACACGCTGCAGTTACTTGGTTTCGACCCGTAAATGTGGCAGTAGAACCAGCTAAAAAGCTGAGAAGAAAATCTCTTTCCGATAATAATAATAATATGTTTATTTGCAATAAAATTGAAGATTTTATAAAAACTTTAATTCATATAACAACAAACAAAAAATATAATAATATAGATACGTGTACATATACGCAAAAATATCAAGTGAGGGGCGTTAACTTCCTACACAGGTTTCAAGTGCCAAGGTCCTCTCACCAGTAAAACTGATACTAAAAAGAAATACTAATGTATGCAAATTATGTCATCTGTTTCGTAATGAGTTAGATTAAATCTACTCCTTGTTTGCCAAATAAATCTATCATTGTACTTTATTTACCCTAGTTCCATATTTTTCATCAATTTCTACTCATAAGTAAAATGAACATATTTTATTGCAATAGGTCATATTTTCAAGGAAAACAATAAATATTATGCAAGTTATTGTTGTTTTTATATTGCCTTATAATAAATAGTTCAGGTTGATGACAACAGGTTTTTTAATGCTTTGTGAGTGTCGAGAATCGAGATTGTTTATGTTTGGTCTGGTGGGTATTAAAGCCTCCAAGTCGAAAAGTTGTCTCCAAGATCCACCACCACACTACTTAGGTAAAAAAAATTATTATGGATGTTCTTACTCGCTCAATTCTGTCGGGTTTTTTAATTTTGAATTTATAGTTACGGTTAACAACCTTTAACAATTTAACCATCTATGTACTTACACCTACGGATACAAGTTTAGTGACACTTGTGCAATGATACAAAACGGGCAAGTGCCTGTCAGGCCACGCGCAATGTAGAGTTCCAAAGGAGTAAGTTTATCAACTATTACTCGTTATCTACTTAAGCTAATCTAGCCGTGATAGTTTTCCTTGTTCATTCATCATATAACCTATTTTTGTGAATTTTTTCACTAGCATATCTCCAAGCGTTTAGTTAGCAGGGAAGGGGACACTTGACACTAAGCAAAATTGGCACTTTAAAGCCAAATATTTCGCAAACGGGCCCCTGATTTGAAATCAGTTTTGACAGACCCATAATATTTTTGAAAGACCTTTTCAACGATAGCTCACACTAAGGGGTACGAGACGAAAAAAAAAATTAATCACAATTTTAGGATCTGTTTGGGAGGTACCCTAAAAAAATATTTTTCAATATTTTATTCTACGATTCTAGAGTTTTAATAAAAGTGTATATTAATGCCAAATTACAGCTTTCTAGTACAAAGAATCTAGGTGCTACGCTTCGGACAGACGGATGGACGGAGATGACGAAACTATGGGGGTTCCGATTTTTCTACGACAATTTCTTCTTTTTTACGACAATTACGCGGACGGTGTATAAATGGCATAGCTTTAAACTTTAGTTTACATGGAGAAGGAGTGCATGAAGCTAATATTTTTGTATGATAAGCATCAGAAAGTAGAAACATATAAATTAACTAGCTGCCCGGACAGACTTCGTTCTGTCAAAAAAAATTGCAATAAAATAATATTGCGACTATAAATTGAGATGTAAGCTATCCTATCTTTCAAGCTGGATCAAACTGCACACGGTGTGCAAATTTGATTAAAATCGGTTAAGTAGTTTAGGAGTCCATCGCGGACAAACAACGTGATACGTACTTTATATATATTAAGATAAAAATAAACATTACACACACTAGCATGCAATAGAACCACACACGCACGCATATAACATACACATAAATATGAATATAAAGTAGAATTGTAGTTTGGTTATGAAATAATAAATACTAGCTTTTGCCCGCAGCTTCGCCCGCGGTAGAGATCGATTTTTTACAAATCTTACTTATTTTTACTTCATTTGATAGCGTGATTCAGAACTTGCAAATGAATTTTACTAACGCCATCTATTAACCGGAACTTAATAACTTCCGGAGCTAAATATCTAGCAAGTAACAAAATATCGATCTTCCCATGGGGGTGTTTCACCGCGGTAAAAAGTAGGCTACGTTACTCTCCACTAGGAATGGCACATTTCACCTATCACTGGATATTTCACTTGTTAAATAAACTTCACCTTTTCACACCTGTGACATGCATCGAAACCGTCCGTTACATTTAACGGGACTGTGAATTCACCACAGTATTCCTTTTACTGTGACTTAACGCCGGCCACCGGCCAAAATTCACAGAATTCCATCGTGCGAAAAAGAGAAAGCAACATTTGTGACTTGAGCCGTGCGTGAGCGAGAGCGACACAGACACTAGAAGAGAGAATTTGTTTAAGTGAAATTGCATCTTATTCTCAACGTTATTAGACTTAAGTTTGTCTGATTTCTTTCAACTTGCTTCGTTAATAATATCGCTACCATTTGTAATCTTTACTCTGCGCGCCCGTCTCGCGCACGGTTTCGTTGATATTTTAAACATACCTAGTGATAATAGTTAATGAATGAATACTGTTAGTTAGTAGTATAGATAGATAATAGTCAGGGTCCTCAAACTTAGTACAATGAACAGGGAAAGATGACAGATATTATGATACTAAATAAAGACGCATGTTCATTACAAACAGTAAACCATTGCAAGAGGTTTTTTCGGTTGAGTAGCATTATAATTGTAGTTCCATAATATTTATACAGATAGCAGCACTTGTTCCTATTTTTTTCGTTCTATAGAGATGGACGCAACGCAGATAAATATTTATTTTTAGCTTAATAGCAATATTGTTTTTAAATATTTTTTATATGTTATTCAATCGGAATGCTGAAAAATAAATGAATTAGATAAATGTTATTAGACATATTATTAAATACAAAATATAATGTTGTATTAAAATAATGCAATGACCATAGACAAGAAAAATGTTTTAATTTTGTCTTTGGTCTCTCAACGTCAAGTTTAATGAATTTGACATTGTTGTTGATTGCGTTTTTCCGTGGTTATCGCCTAAAAATATAATTTTAAGTGAATTGTGTGTAATTTGAGTCGAATGCTGCTGTAATAGTTCCTCCAGTTATTATCATACAAAAATCCGAGATATTGTGTAGTGTTGTGCGTGGTTTTGAGTCAAGATTTTTTTTTTCCTTGTGCACCTTGATTTTACAATATCTACAAATTATTATTAAGCATTGCTGTGTACCTGGATGCTCTGAAAGAAAACATAAATAAATTCTAAAAATTATTCAATTTTTTATTTCCAATGGTTCCTCCTTCAAAATACCATAAAATAAACTGTAGTATAGACTATAGAACTAGGAACATTTTCTATTGGCTAGTGTTGCCAGGTTGTAAAATTGGATTTACGGTAGATCTACGTAATTATGTGCTGCCTGGCAACACTGGTTGACTTTTAGTTCCAGAACACTCTATAATGGCGCCACTGACGCACATTTCTAATCTTAGGCGCGAAGTTTGGTTTCTATTTCAGTATATTACAAAGTACTCTGTGATAATAGTGTACTCGAGTATTGACAAGCCGGTTGACAGTGACAATTGTTGATTGAGGAGTTTTGACGGGCGGCAGTTTGACGGCTAGTCTGTGGTAGTTGCCAAGGACGCTGTCAGACAGATGGACCAATCCTCGGTCGCCATTAGAGTGACTTTTTAAATCGCTGCGTTAGGTTCTGTAGTCTGTGGTCTGTTCAGCCTCTTGTCTCTGTCAATTTGTGGCGAGTATTTATTTTTTCGTTAGATGGGACTTCTGAATTTGTAATTTCTTTAAGAAGGTTCAGGACTTGTTTATAGAATAAATTGTTTATAGAATAAATATTGATTTTGAGTCTGTGGTTGGACCATAGCCGGAGGCGATATAGTCTGTGGTAGTGGGACGTGTCTGTGATTGATGGTTTTTCAGTCGGGGTTAACAGCGTAGAATTTTTCCCAAATATCGGGGTCTGCTATATTGGGAAATTGATTGGGCATATATATTGTTTTTTCATTGGGCAGGATAAAGTAGTCAGAGGTCCTGGGACTGACTGGCCAACGGGAGTTTAGCCATTTAAATTCAAAATATTGTATGGGTCAGCCCTCTGGAAGGGGAGAGGTCAAGGTGTGAGTGCAGGTCTGTGAATTAGTTTGCAACCTTGTTGAATTCGGTTCTCGAAATTGGTTGGGTTGTGGGAGTTTATAATAAATACATTTAGAGGGATGTCTGTGAGATTTAAGTCATCGTGGGTTTTTGTGTCTAGTTATGGGGAAGGAATATTTTTTTGAGTAGGGAATCCCCTTTTACAACGTCAACAAATCGTCGCCGGTAAGTTGACCGCTGAGCTTTGGTAACAGTGATGTTATTGATACGGCAATTGCCGTAATATACGGTAATCCACGATTTCTTTGCAAAAAATACGGTATACGGCAGGTTTTTCAATGCCGTATCAAAAAATACGGCAATTGGCTATAAGTGAAACGAAACGTTTTTTAACTAGCGCCACGAAACGTACCACTCACAGCCGGGGAAACCCTTACTCATATCGCCGTATCGTGGAAATCCCTATCGACTTATAGTTAGTTAAAAATGAATGAGACAACGTACAAAATTAAATTGGGTTTGTAATTATCTCGAATTAACGATGAGCGATTGTTGCAAAAAAAAAACCAATTGACTGAATCGAAAATTGTGCCGGTGCGCATTCGACTGTCGCTTTAAAAAATATATAAATATTTTTGCATATTCTCAAAATTCACGGCACCCTGAATCGATTGAAATAAAATTTGGTGATGGGGAAATGCCTCAAAAATCACTGCAAAAACATGTCGGTTTTTCATTGTTACACTTTCTTCCGTCTAGCCCCTCAGCCGCAAACAAATCAAAACGTGCGACAAAGAACTACACTTTAATCACCAACCAGAAATAAAAGTAATAAATAATCGAATACGGCAATTTTGTAATTTTCCCCATAAAATACGGCAATTCAGTCTATGACATACGGCAGCTCAGATTTTTACGATAGCAACACTGTTTGGTAATGACTGAATCAAGTCACTATCACTGCGAAATGTAACGGACGGAATAAAATGCACCCACTGTGACAATACTCGTCAATAATGAAATATACCAGTGGTGATTTTTCACGGGTGATTTAACAGTGACAAAAATAAATAATTTCACGGACTTGATAGTGAAATAAAAGTAACGATATTTCCCATCGCTACTCTCCACCCTCCTCACTATCTCCACACACAAAAACCATACCATATAATAGCTTCGTTGCGACGTGAAAGACGGACAAACAAACACACTCTCACATTTATAATATTATTTTTATTTTTATTATAAATTATAATATTATAATAATATTATAAGTATAGTATGGATGCTTCAGCGATACCGTAAACTATATTCTAGGAAACTGGCTTATCTTAATAATAAAGTAACAGGAAGCTTACAAAATGACGATAAAAATCGAGCGATATCGATTTACGGCAATTACGAGCCTATTGTTACGTAATGTAACGCGTGACGCTTGTCATTCGCGTCGAAAAATTGCCCGTGACCGCGATAAAATATTATGTTTTATGATTAATATATCTAATTGAAAATTTTTATCATATCATACTCTTATTTTATTTATAATTTTCACGTATTGCCAGTGGCATACACAAACGATATTTCACAAAACAATGAACCGACCGAGACATAAAATCTGTTGTCGTATAGGTAGGTGGTTTTAGATTAGACCAACTTAAAGCTGGAAATAGAAGGTTCTTTTAAAATATTTTGTATCCTTTATTCTTATTATTTTGAATCGTCGCAAGACAGAGTTAGAACTACAATGGAATTATCTGCCTCTGTTTCTTCAAAAAGAATTTCATAGAATATTGAGAGATCTTTCTTTCTTCTCTTTTCTTTCTTTGCGGACAACGCATTGATAATGCCTAAGATGTTAATGATTAAGATGTTAAGAATTTAAGGAATTAGTTTACGAATTTATACGACGATCATTTGTAAAACAAGATTAAATACAAAATTAAAGTACACGCTTTTATTTAGTGTCACTATCAAGTTGCTAAAGCAATAAAAGTGACTGCTGTTAACCGTTAAGGAATTCCCTCGTCTGGAGCCAAACCTGAGTTAAGTATCATTGTCACTAAGGGTCCTGGGTTCGATTCCCAGCGAGGAGAAAATTTAAATGATGATTTTGAATTTCTGTTCTCGGTTTGGCTGTGTGTCTTTGTGTTTTGTCCATGGCACCCCACATAGGGAAACCTAGTGTGGGGCTATGAGCGTAATTAAAACAAAAAAAGTTTCTTACCCTCTTCGATATCATTCCTGGCAGCAGCCTCCAAAAGCATTACACTGTCGCTGAAGTAGATGTTCCGCTTGGTGCTCTTCTCGCGTTTGGCTCGCGACCGCGCCCACTCCTTCTCCCGCTGCTGCCATATCTTCAGCTGCTGCATGCGACGCCTGGAAACATGAGTTGTTCATTGGACTAATTTGACATTGGTTTAGTTTGACTATGTTAAGTTAAGCGGGCCATGGAGGAGTTTCTAAGTTTCATCTCTTTCGTAGAATTAAAACAGTGTTTATTGGACCATGGACATCGAGAATTTTTTAAGGGAATTGAGTGCAGACTCTTTAGTAGAATAGAGCATTATGACAATCAGTAAACAGTTACTCTGCAAGTATCTATGCCCTCGGTTAACGCCGTTCTCAATATTTTGACTATCCATAATCCGAAGTAAGTCATATTGCCAAAAAGTTACCTGCGTATAGTTGTAATTTTTTTACTTTTCAAATTATCCAGATATCATGGATAAATAGAACACATAGCCATTTGTAAACTGTACCTATAGTCTACATCAGAATATAAGGGAAGTAAATATTCCTGATATTTTCATGCAAAAATCCTACTGGCACTAAAATTGCAGTAAGACCACAGCAATTACGCACTGGCCAGGTAGGTACACTTTATTAGCACACTTAGCAAGAAATAATCCATAGAGATATGAAATGTACCATTTTTATATTTCACTATAAATATTGTAACTTTTCTCTTTATAACCACTAAATCACGTGAATGTGACCATCAACTACTTAAAAATATTTCACAACTTTATATCCCGAGTGTAAAATACACAGTCTACATACTCCCAGAACACGGTAATCTCAGGAAACACGGCTGCTAAGGCAACGACAGGAATTTTCCCCATCTGGAAAAACGGAATTCCTTCTCCGGCGAAACGCATGCACTAACTAACAACAAACGTCTATACTCGATTCTTATATATTTTCTGAAGAACTCGATATTTGTGAAACATTTATCACATACGGTAATACGGTAAATAATTGACATGGTGCTAAAATATCCCAACATCGTTTGATGATACAAGGGAATTTAATTTTAAAATCGTGTCGTGTTAGACCATTTGTAACGTTGCCATTACAAATAACAGCTCTACGTCTTTGCTGAAAAAGTGCGTATCACGACTCTCATGTGGATTATGTGATTTAGATTCCAAGGTTAGTCTAACACCGAACCAAATAGATCGGCGAACTTTAACTCGCAAGCTATCCATCGGAAAACAGGTGTCTTTCCCCGTAAATTGAGAAGAATAAGATAAACATTGTTAGATCGAACTTCACAACGCTGCTCTATTTCAAGTTATTGATAGTCTCCAAGTCACTATCAGAAGAGTTCATGTAGCCCGAAAGTCGTAAGAGCCATAAAAATGCACTTTCTGCCATTCAAAGCAGTCAGTAATACTCAGAACATTTCTGGAACTTTCAAGGACGTTTCACTGTACAAATAGTTGAAAATACTTGAAACAGTTATGATGATATCTACAATTAAAGGCTTTCCAGTTCATGGTTACGTATTGTGTTAAATTACGTCAGGTGATAGACACACGTATAAGACAGACATAGAAGCAATCCCTGTAAAAACAATAATGGAGGTAATGTATTTCATTTGCATGGAGTTCAGTTAAGAAACAGAGGTCTTCACTTCTTTCCTGACAGGCAATCACCCTATGATGGGCCAAGGCCCTGGCTCCTAGTGTGACGAATATGTATGGTTGCCGGTGACCACTTACGATGAACATCAAGCATGTCTATAAGATTACTGGATATTAAAATAAAAATCACATTAAACTTTCAAAACAATGCTAGCTATTCCTTGCGCGTTATGAATATCTATCAGATACATTTCTCATTACCAGAAAATGAGTTTTTTATTATTGTGTAAAATTTTCAATAATAAAAATTTTAATACGTATATTTAAACAAATTGGTTACTATAAAAGTGAAGACAACGATACGATACGACCTATATAAAAATACGTTATCGATCTTTCGGTGTCATAACCTTCGCGAATGCGCGCAAACTGGTCTAATAACTTAAGCACGAAGTAGGATAAAACTAAATGTATTGCATTTGTAATTGTGCAGTGTATTTCAGTGCAGTGTGTCTGGGGCGAAATGTACGAAGGAGCGAACCGGTTGCAGGTACACGGTTGTGTGCGCGTTATGACCGCGAGTCGCGACGTTGAGATACAAGTGTGTCATTAAATCTTATATCGACGTATCTGGAACACTTATTAAATGCGATTTTGGAGTCGACTTTGTTAGATTTTTATACAGTACTTGAACGCCACATGACAAAACATGAAAATATTTTCCAGCTTACTTGTCACATCGTACCTATCCTTTAAATATGTTATATGCTGAATTTGTGGATTCCAGAGTTCAATAGTGAAATTATCTCATTGAAGTCTCTCGATAACATAATATAACATCGAACTGAACTCATCATGGAGGCTCACCCAGTCTTCAGCCCCTCTGCTGGGGACCTAGGAACCTACTCGTATTTAAAATTCATAATACATATAGTCGATACACGTAATTGATTCTTCTTTCTCGTACAGTCACATGCAGAGAAAATTAACCCATCTTTTACTGTGTGTTTAGTAAGAGATGGGTCACTTTTCTTTGCAGGGGACTGTACGAATAAAGGGTAATGTAACTCAACGTTAAAATAAATATATTCTAAAAAGGCGCAGTAAATTGATTAGGAACAAGTTTCTTGATGGTTTGGCGATTGACTCGTCATCAAAGGAGAATGCTTACGACCCATAGAAAAAAAACCTGACCCGATATGAACGAGACCTATCATGTTTTTTTTTTTGTTAAGTTTAGTAAGACAGATATATAAATTTTTAATTTTATATTCAATATTTGATGTCTAACATATCAATATTGCATAGTATCTACATATTTTCCTTCAGGTCCATTTCACTAAAATAACATGCTTTGAATTCTATACCTGAAGCTGTAGCTGAAGGAAAACAGGATAGTTACAAATGAGTATTCTACTAGGCAGTTCGGTCAACAATGCGTTCACGATTCTATTGATCATGGTATAATCCATAACATCATTAAAATATCAGTTTCATATGTGGAAAAGCACCAATGACTTAAGAATGTCCTTAATCATTGTCTCCTTGACCCAATTACGCTTATAAAAGCTTATATAGCTCGCACACCGACAAAGTCACACGCATAATATAATGTATTGATTACACAAGGGCAGAATTAAACGAGTAAAAAGTTGTGTATTTTATAAATTAAATTGTATATTTCGGTTACATTCTTATTTTATTGGGTTTTAGGGTTCCGAAGTAAAATCGGAAACCTTATAGTTTCGTCATAACCGTCTGTCCATCTGTCCGAACCGAAGCATAGCGCTGAGACCTTTGTGCTAGAAAGTTGTAATTCGGCATGGATACATATTTATTAAAACTCCAAAATCGTACAATACAATACAGAAAAACCTTTTTTTTTCAGAGTACATTCCCTACAGGTAACATGAGGATGACATTTCTTCGTTGCGTACAGTGTTGGGTATCGTTGAAAAGGTCTTAATCGATAAACTTACCATTTCGGAACCCTACAGTGCGCGGGGCCTGATACGCACTTGCCCGGTATTATTTTGCACTTGTGTTTAATAATCATAAGAAATACCGTTTCATAATTTTGTGATAATTATAATTGACCTTCATCATAACAAATGTGTTGCTCTGAGTTATGAACTTATAAAAATTAAACTAGGTACTTTACATTAAATTAGTTAATTACAACAGTGTGTTAAAATCTAATACCTTTAAACGAGCAATTCTTGTAAATATATATTCTGAGTCTCGGAAATGGCTCCAACGATTTTCATAAAATTTAGTAAACGGGGTTTTGGGGGCGATAAATCGATCTAGCTAGTTTATTTTCAGAAAATGTCGTTTTATCCGTGACTTTCAGGTATTGAAAAGCTACAATACTCTTCCTGACATCTATTGGCGAGTAGCAACACTAAAGTTACTTCAGTAGATGGCGTTGTTTGCAAAAAAAAATACCAAGCCAAAGCTCGGTCATCCGGGTACTTATATTTTAATAATATAGTTGTATAATATTGTAACAGATAACGCACACAGCTGAGCTGCTAAGTGTGATTTGACTGGTTTGATTTGGTTGTACGTTCGTGTCAAATGGCCAAGACCAACGTCATACATAAATGCACTTGAATGGATTGGCGGCTAGTAATTGACAGTTTTACCACATGATTATTGTCCTTAAAAAACCTTTATGCTACTACACAATGAACTGACAAGATGTCCAATTAAAATATCTATTCATCGGTATCGACTGTGTGCAACGAACATACGTACAATACCTATTTCTTTGTATAAGAACGGTAATGTACTATTACGTACTTAGCTTAAACGTAAAATATAAGGAAAAAAGGAAGTTCAACATTTACGATTAGAATCACAAATAAATTGAAGTTTATTTTAAACATTTACCTACTACAGTAGCTACAAAAAAGAGACCGAAAGTTAATTTATTGGCTTATTAACGGAGCCTATAATCTCTATACATTTATCTCTGTCTCTTTAATTAAAATTAAATGTTTGAATTTCGGTCCGATCCGTCATGTTAATTAAATAATCTTAATTAATTTGATATGTAATGTATGAAAGTGCTAGTCGTCATGCAATCTATATTACAAATATACATTCACTTTAGTATTTGAGTGATAGTTACAGCAGTTTATTGTTCAGCTTCATGATTCAAGAATCAAGATGCATGTTAAAAACAATAATTTTGCGTTAATTTCTTTCTGCAATACATTTTTGTAAGGAAGTAGCTGACATTCGAGCAGAGAAGCCACTGATGGTCAAGTGTCTTGCCATCAGTGGTCACCGTCGCATGTTGTACCGTTCATAAGGTGGATGAGGAAGTAGAACTATGCTCATTGTAATTTGTAAGCTATAACAAGGATCAATTTGTATGGCTTCAACACATTAATGGCCACGGGTCTCTCCTCTTGAGGAGGCCTTGGGCATACTGCACCACGCTGCTCCAGTGCGGATTGATGGTGTTAGTGGTCAACCCGAGTGTCGGAAGTTTTCAAACCGCCCGAGGGCCTCCGACACGACTGTTATCTTATAATAACAACCGGGACCGAACGTTTAATTTTTTAGTGTAATCCTTTCCGCTCACTTCAAACAAATCATTCCATTTTAAATGTAGGTAGGGCTGACATCGCCTAAATCGGCGTCGCCGGACCCAAACTACAAAAACCCCGAACACCTATGGACCTATCATTAAATTGACACGAAAATATAGCAAGGGGCACCAACATTAGTGGCCTCAACTCCTCAACTCCTGTGCCTTAAGCGGGCGCCGGGTTTAAAATAAAATATGAAATCCTGCAAAATGACAGCTTTCTAGTAATAGGTCTGTGGACGGACGGACATCACAAAACTACACGTTTTGACTACAGAACCATGAAATGAGAAAAAAGTTTTCTTTTTGCATACTTATATTATGTAGGTAACATTTAAATAACGATCAAAATGCAATTTATAGGTCAATGGTTAACATGTTGTTCGGCGCACAATACAAAAGCCACAATAATAGTGTTTAGCTATGCCCTTGAATTTCATAAAACTTTCTTTATAATGCGAAACGTTCAAAGGCACTCTAAACCATCACTCAGCGAAATTACCTTGCAACGTAGTACATTTCAATTCTTGATACCAGAGCCCCTCTCAAAATGAGAGAAGACCTAAGCAAAGTAGAGGGGCCGTTGTAGGTTGCAATTGAAATCATAAAAAACCTATGTACCACTCTGACTTTTACTACGTACTACACTTTCAGCTACGCACCAGACTTTGTTGCGGTTTGACAATCATTTAGAGCATTTCTTCCGCGTTGTTAATACCTCTTTATAATACATTTGCATAATACAAATAATACGCAAGAATATAGCTATTCATGTGATACCTATAGCTGAGACATCTAGATGTAAGCAGCAGGCGCATAATGGATAGTTTTATTTATAACATTGCATCGGTTGCGCATATTAATAAATGTATTTATTGTCAGTGATCATGGACGATTTACTGATTATATTGATGCCCCGAGTTACATCGGCCTAACCAAGGAATCTCGATGACAATGCACCCACTTCCGCTGACGCTGCATCCTCATTGTAATGATACACCATTTTCGGCAATAGCGTTTTTCGATTAATTAAAATCAGTCTTGTCACAGATCTCAGTCAGGAAACATACCATTGTTATTGTAATTAATTTTCCTAATAAATAAATTGTCTTTTTAAAAACATAATTTGTGTTCGCCCGAATTTAACTGGCGCAGTCGGTAGGATTGCGGTACTTTAGGGAAGATCAAACTCTTTTTCCTGAAGAAGACGGTTCCAATCGTCGTAAAACTGCGATCTTATAATCAAGAACCTAAGGGCGATATTCGCGGGAGTCCCGGAGCATTGGGAAGCCTGTTGCTGTGCAAGACCCCGGCAGGAGATGCAGTGGACGCTTTGGTGAGTGCTCAATAACTTCCAAGTTCCTTGCTCTATTTCCTGTTGTATTTTTGTATTTTTCTGTGTATTTTTTATTTTCCCGTGTATTTTATTTCCTGTGTATTTTTCGATATATACTGACAGAATACATATAACACTACACGTTTGATATATGCTAAAATCGCAAATACTCCGTGTTTTGTGTGAATATTAGTAACATTTTTTCTATTTTTCGTTTCAAATAATACAAACTTGTTTATTCCTATAACTTAAAGTAAATTTTAAACTCAAAATGTCTCTTAAAGATTGTGATGCTGCTTTTAAAATTGTGTCTGATTTAATGCCTAAATATGATGGCAATCCAAAGACGTTAAATTATTATATACGAGAGGTAGATACCTTGCTAGCGTTACTGGATGATACGTCTAGGAATCACCCCGCTGTATTGTGTCTTATTAAGAATAGGCTTAGTGGACAGGCTATCGACGCCATTGCGTATGAGGATAAACTTATCTCATGGGAGGCTATTAAGAGCGCGTTACTACGTCGCTTAGGGGAACCTAGGAACGAAATCCAGGTGATGCAAGAGTTAACACGGATGCGTCGCCTAAGATCGGAGGACGCCGATTCGTATGGTAAACGTCTGAGAGAAATCCTGGATATTTTATACTCAATAGGCAAACATTCAGATAAAAGTTATTACGAGAACATGGTTATTGAACAATACGTTAACCAATTAGATTTTAATGTTTCAATAGGAGTCAGGATAGCCAAACCAACCTCTCTAGAATCTGCGATAGTTACTGCTAGACAGGAGGAGGCCCGCTTATCGTTTAATCGTACCATGAATTTTAATTATAATAATATGCCGTCAACGTCTCAAGCAAGATTCAAGGAATTCAATAATTTCCGACCAGCAAATAATCAACGAGTTCAGTTAAATAACCCTCTTTCACATAACATTAATAACCAACCTAACAACCGAATACCGTGGCAACACCTTGTAACACCCAATTATGTACCAAAACAAAATAATATGTCTCCTCAACAACGACAGCAGCTAATCAACTCTATTTTACCATGGAAGAACCGACCAGGTAACTTTAATAATAAGCCTAACATGCCCCAGAGAGTTGCTAATCAACCCCGCAGTGTCTCCGACGTGACCATGAAATCGGTAGGTAAACCAAAACCTCAATGGGTGTCCGAAGAACTCTTCTATAGCCCTGATGAGCAGTATGCCGCTGAATATTACCAACCAGGCTACGAGGACTACATGCCTTACGAGAGTTACGAGGAACAACCCCCTTATGACTTACATGTTACTTCTGATGCTGAACAAGAGGTAAGCGACCATCAAAATTTTACCCAGGACCAGCGCGCAGACGAACCCAGGTAATTAAACTAAATAATCATGACAAAGATCATTTACCGTATATAGAATTACCGGAGTTTAATGGCAAATTTCTAATAGATACTGGTGCATCGAGATCTATGATTTCCCCGGATGTTATTTTCGGAACTATCCTTGAATATTGTTCATATTCATATTCAATGAACCGTTTGAAGTAAGAACTGCCCATGCTACTACTAAGCACGAGCACGTTGCATATTTACCCTTACCACCAGCTTTTAATTCGGATATATTTCATAAATTTTTACTCTTTGATTTCGACCCTAAATATAAAGGTTTAATAGGTTTGGATCTTCTTAAAGCTTTGTCGAGTAATATCGATCTGAAAAATAAAGTGCTTCACACATCATCAGCCGACATCCAAATTCATTTTGATTATCCTGCAAAAAAAATCAGAGTCGAACCAAGATGTAGTAAAATAATAACTGTTAAAACTAACTTTACAGACGGACAATACTTACATGATGATTTCATTTGGTCGAACGATCTAAAATCACCCGCAGCAATAGTAACTGTAAAAAATGGTTTATTTAAAACATCTATTATAAATTTTAATGATCAAAAAAAGATAATAAATAATGACACCCCTATTAACTTACAACCCTATTCTTGTGATGAAAATTATTCTAAATACAATAACAATTATAAACTAAATAACATGAAAGTTAAAACTAATGTAGATAAAATACTTACCGAAAACCTAAATAAAATAAGAACTAAACATATGAACGAGGAGGAGAAGCGCGAAATTACTAAGTTATGCTATCAATATAGAGACTTATTCTATGCAGAAGATATCCCTCTTACCTTTACTCACGCAGTTAAGCACGAACTTCGACTGACTGACGATAACCCTATTTACGTTAAAAGCTATAGACAACCCCCACAACAACGAGCTGAAATTGCAAATCAAGTTAATAAATTATTAAATCAAGGTATCATTAGAGAAAGCGTATCCCCTTGGTCATGTCCCGTTCATATTGTCCCCAAGAAACCGGACGCATCTGGCAATGTAAAGTGGAGGCTAGTTATAGATTATAGGAAACTGAACGATAAGATTATTGAGGATAAATATCCTTTGCCTAACATCAACGATATTCTTGATCGTTTAGGACGTGCTCAATACTTCACTACTTTAGATTTGGCTAGTGGTTATCACCAGGTAGAAATGCATCCCAAGGACGTAGAGAAAACAGCTTTTACTACTGAGCGTGGACACTACGAATTTTTGAGAATGCCTTTCGGTCTGAAAAATGCCCCTAGTACTTTTCAGAGATTAATGGACCATATATTACGAGGTATTAATAATGTTTTTACGTATTTAGATGATGTCATCATAGCATCCACATCCCTGCAGGAACACATAGGTAAAATTAAAGAAGTATTTGAACGTTTCAAAATACATAATCTTAAAATCCAATTAGATAAGTCAGAATTTTTGCAGAAACAAGTTAACTTTTTAGGTCATGAACTAACAGACACAGGTGTTAAACCAAATAAGGATAAAGTTAAAGCCGTATTGAATTTCCCTTTACCTCAAACACAAAAAGATATTAAAGCATTTTTAGGACTAGTAGGATACTACCGTAAATTTATCAGAAACTTTGCCGCACTAACTAAACCTATGACTGTTTGTTTAAAGAAAAACCATAAAGTTATTCATTCACCTGAATTTTTAAAAGCTTTCAATAAATGTAAAGAGATTTTGACTACTGATCCAATTCTAAAATACCCTGATTTTAATGAGCCATTTATTTTAACTACAGATGCTTCTGATTTTGCTTTAGGTGCTGTGTTATCACAGGGTAAAGTAGGATATGATAAACCTGTAGCATACGCATCTCGTACCCTCTCAGATACTGAAACACGGTACTCGACGATCGAGAAAGAACTTCTAGCGATTGTTTGGGCCGTTAAGTACTTTAGACCGTATCTGTATGGTCGTAATTTTACTATCTACACGGACCATAGACCTCTAACTTGGCTAATGTCGATAAAAGACCCAAATTCAAAATTAACTCGTTGGCGCCTCAAATTAGCAGAATACGATTTTAATGTTATTTATAAAAAGGGTTTACAGAATACTAACGCAGATGCTTTATCTCGGGCAAAATTGTTTCACAATAGCATGGAATCATTAGCGGTAAATCTTGATGATAATGACGATGAAAATTTAATTGGCAGAATTTTTGAAAATGTTAGGAATGAAGGCGGAAATGAAAACATAGTTAATGAAAATACAGATATCATAGATAATGGCAGTAATAGCAATAATAATGATAACATTATAGAGAGACCTTTATCCCAGTTACAGCCTGAATCTGATAGTATGAGTATAGTAACATTAGATCGTGTTCCAATAGCGACAGATGCGACAGATGATAATAGACCACGAATACCTATCTTAGCAGATGCGATAGATAGACAGTTAAAGCAATTTCATATAAGATCAACACCCGGTTCTGTTTATAGACTAGATAATAGATCGACTAGCACACGATACACAATTAAAGATGTTTTTATTCCAGTAAATAATACAGAAGAAGAAGTTATAAAATTTTTAAAAGAACATACAATTGCAGATAGAGTTTTCCATTGCTATTTTTATAATGAAGAATTATATCCTGTATTTTCTAAAGTCTATTCTACAGTCTTTAACGATAGAGGCCCTAAACTATTTAAATGTGAGTCGCGTGTAACATTAGTAGAAAACAAAACTGAACAACAAGATCTTATTAAGAAATATCACGAAGGTAAGACTATACATCGTGGTATACAAGAAACTTATAAACAACTACATAAAAACTATCATTGGCCTAGTATGTTATTAACTATTCAAAAATTTGTAAATCAGTGTGATACGTGTCTTAAAGCTAAATATGAACGTAATCCATTAAGACCCCCGTTAGCACTTACAGATACCCCGACGAAACCTATGGAACATCTATTTATGGACCTTTATTCTACAGGAGGTGCCACATTTCTTACCATAATTGATAATTTTTCTAAACATGCGCAATCATTACCGCTAAGTGTAGCTAACAGTATTAATATAGTTGATGCATTAATACAGTATTTTTCAGTAGTTGGAGTACCCCTCAAAATCACTACGGACTCTGACACTAAATTTGAAAATGATGTTATAAAAGAAATCTGTGCATTACATGGAATCCATATACATTTTACTACCCCTTATAATCCAAATTCGAATTCGCCAATTGAACGCTTTCATTCTACCATAGCTGAAATTATCCGTATACAGAGGATGTCCAATAAAGATGATCCTATTCAGAGTATTATGAGATATGCAATATTAGCTTATAATAATACTGTTCATTCGGCTACAGAATATACACCCCATGAATTACTTTTTGGACATACAGCTTCTCGAAATCCGTTAGAATTGTATTACAATAAAGAATATTATCAGGATTATGTTATTAAGCACCGCATGAACGCTGAAGCAATCCAGGAATGTGTAACAGCCCACATGTCGAAGAATAAGGAGCAGGTAATTGCAAGGCGTAACGAGACCGCAGAAAACCTGGCTTTCAAGGTAGGTGAAACTGTTTATAAACAGGTAGCCAAAACAGCGCGTAACGACAAGACGAAGCCAGTCTTCAAAGGTCCTTACAAGATTATTCATCTGCATCCTAATAACATAGCAGAGATTATAGGTAGTCACCCTAACTCAAAATCTATAAGGGTACACTTTAAATTACTACGGAGACCTCACCTTGTTACAGGACGATCGTCGCCGGAGCCTTCGTGCTCTACGCAGCAGCAAACGTAACCATAGATCCCGTAGACAACACCAACGGTATACTTTTGCTCAGAGAAGGAAAAGCTTTTAAACAAATAGATTCCTTTAGTCTTGCTTGTGTTTATAACATTACGGATTTACATGTTACTACTATTAAACTGACAGCATTATTTTCTAGCATTAAATTAGCAGAAATCCATTTGCCTACAAACGAATTACATAAGACTTATAAGGATCAAATAGCTCATACATTAGGTTTAATTGATAAAAAGATAGCTTATATCACGCCTCACGTGAGAGCAAAACGTGGTCTAATTAATGGCCTAGGATCTATTGTTAAAGCAATTACTGGTAACTTGGATAGTGATGATGCTATTAAGTACGAAAATGAGATCGCTAATCTTAAAAATCAAGTTATTAAAACTCAAAATTTACAGAAAAAATCTTTAGTATTGGCTGAAACTACAGTAAATGAATTTAATAACCAAATTAAGAAAATTAATGACAATCAGATGAATTTACTTAAGGCTTTTCAAAATGTAAGTACAATTACCAACCAACTAATAAACCACATTAACTTCCTAGATATGTATGTTCAAATAGATTTTAGTTTGCAAATTGTTTTAGATAAGTTAATGGTATTAGAAGACGCGATATCATTTTCGCAATTAGGAGTAGTACACCCTAGTATAATCGCTCCGAATAATTTAGTTTTAGAAATATTAAAAATAAAAAGTATATTTTCTTCCTTTTCACCCGTAACAGAAATAAGTGTTAGTAATATTCACGTAATAGAAAGGTCAATAAATATTAAAGCATATAGTACACAGCAATCACTTACCTTTATCCTTGAAATCCCATCTATTGATAATAATGTTTATGATTTTATCCACCTATTTTCTATCCCTAATAAAAATAACCTAGTTGTTATCCCTACATCCAAATACCTTATACTTGGAAGTAAAGAGTACACCTATATGCGAGATGACTGCCGTCTCCTCGATGAAGATACTCACCTCTGCAAGTCACTGGACATGAGATCGACAGAATCAACTGAAGACTGCATCCCATCTCTCATTCAACATAAAGAAGCAAACTGCACCTATGCTAAAGTTAATCTGAAGACAGCTAAGATACAGAAGATTAGAGAAAATAGCTGGATTGTAGTCAACAACGAAGAACTAGTATTGAGAACCCAGTGTGGATCCAGAACAGAGTACAGGAAGATACAAGGAGTCAATATAATCAAGTTAACTAATGACTGTCAAGTCCGTCTCAACAACACAACCCTACAAACTCATATAAACACTATATACTTACATGATGTGATACCCGTACCGAAGAAGCAATCAATACCGGAAGAAAATATAAGATACGAGATAAAATTGGAAGATTCATCCCTGGATAACCTACACCAACTCATTACTGAAACCCAAAGTTTAAGAGATGAGAACGACATCAGCTGGACTACGATGATGGCTACTCCAAGCTGGACTTCTATTCTATTCTACGCGATTATCACTGCTTTCCTGGCGTGGAAAATCTACAAATGGATTTCTGGAAGAAAAGTCAAGAAAACAATTAGTAGCGAGGACGCTACTGGAAGCTGCAAGGTGCGCTTCCATCTTAAGGAGGGAGGAGTTACATCGGCCTAACCAAGGAATCTCGATGACAATGCACCCACTTCCGCTGACGCTGCATCCTCATTGTAATGATACACCATTTTCGGCAATAGCGTTTTTCGATTAATTAAAATCAGTCTTGTCACAGATCTCAGTCAGGAAACATACCATTGTTATTGTAATTAATTTTCCTAATAAATAAATTGTCTTTTTAAAAACATAATTCGTGTTCGCCCGAATTTAACTCCCGCTAGGTTTTTTTACACATACAGTACATTTTGAAAACCAAATACTTTGATTGAATGTATTAAGATGAAATATTTTATACCATGATTTATAGAAAAAAGGCTAAATTTGTTAGGCCACTTATTTTCATAAATTGCCATAGCTTACTAATTTCTTTCTATCATAAAATTAATATTAAAATATATTTAATATCACATACAATCAATGAATATATCTATCTTGTTTTAAATTTAATATTTTCAACATTTAATTCAAACTCAAATACATCACAGAGTTAGGCACATGTCAGATCAGATATACCTTCAAGACACTAGTCATAAACAGACTTATTAGTAGTATAATAAGATATCGTTAGTTGCATTTTATGCCATAGTGTCTCCGTCTATCTATATTCTATACTCTATCTACAGTGTGTCCAGCGACCAACTAGCGATAATTTAAAGGTATGAAATATACTTAATTTTATCGACAAAAATACCCATTTATGGGGGTCTAGTTCCTTTTGGAATGGCCGCCAGTTTTTTTATTGTGTTAGACGACTCTGCCGAGAGATTTCGATTTCTCTGGACTTAAAGGTCCCATAGATGTGAGAAATCTACGTATATTAATTGAAAGGTAATAATGTCGATATGTCGATAAAATTAGGAGTATTTCATACCCTTAAATTATCGCTAGTTGGTCGCTGGACACACTGTATATTATATCTGTGCTGTAACTTCTATATAGGTAGGTACATGTGCTAAGGTAAAACGAACAATACAAACAAGCGATACGTATCACTGTTATCTTATGTTTTCAGATAGTGTTGTCGCTCTAGCCGATATTTGTTTAGAAGTTTAGCGGATATAAAATAATCTTACGTTAGCGGGATTTAACACAATATACTATTATTTTATACAAAATCCATGTATCTGTTCCTAATCCTTTGGAAGTCCATTTCTGGACATTATTCCCTGGAATGGGATTTCCATGACACGACCTAACATAATTATCCTTACCCGAAACTTCATTTGAATGACCATAGCATTTTTTTAGGTGAAAATTTTAACTGCATAGTTTTTAAAAACCTAAGCAACAAGAGGGCTTTTCCACGAGAGATGTGCAGCTATGCTGCGAGAATATGAAAGCTAAGCTAGGGAACTATGTGACCGTTTCCACTGATGCTAACCTATGTAGCGGAGCGAGTAGATGTGCTATGAAGATGCGCCGCCGCCGCGTCGCAAGGCGTGCGAGGAAGATGCGCAGCTCGAGCTATGCGACGTATAGACATTTGGGAAACCAAGGGGAGTGCGTCTGTGCGGTCTACTGGAATCTATTGCACGCATCCACAGTACGCATACTTCCATATAAAAAAGGTGTCAGCTCCGACGCACGACTGGAGTTTAGCGCCATGGTGATGATGATGATGATAAAAAATTTACAAAAAAAATACATAAAAAATTGACAAAAAAGTTGATAGAAATACAAAAATCTTTATTTTTGATACTGATGATGATGATGTTTCACACGTTACACGATTGTTACTGATCAACTATACAACGCTATCTACATTCTGTGTTGCAAATTCCAAACATAACGCAGTTAACACAACGTAACGGAAAAATTTATTTTACTCCCCATAAAATCTCATACCACGGGCTTAAATATTAAATCGATAGATAAGGAATTAAACTCCAAAAACGTAGCTTAGTTAAATCCATTTCCACCAGTGCTATGCTATGTGGACCAATGAATATGATTGATGGATATCAAACGCATCCATAGCAACGTAGCATAGCACATCTTTGGTGCAAAAGTGGAAGTCTAAACATACTTTTCAGATGTTTTGTGAGGAATATTGATAACTAATTTTTAATAGTTTTCAAATTTTTTTGTACAGGTGTTTTTAAAAACTATTATTACTACACTCGGGTGCAATGAAATCGCACATTTGATTTTTTTCTGCAAAATACAAATTATTTTTTTTTCTGAAAGATACATATATATTTTTTTAATATGGAATTAAAGCTGGTTTCATTACCTATCCAACGATACCATACAAGCCGTTATTACTTTACCCTACGGCCAAGAATTAATGACAACAAAAAAACCCTAAAATTAACTCCCTTAGGTTACCGTAGTTTGCCAGACTAATGCAGGTATAAAAAGGCATGTTTTGAGTAAAATGTCATCAGTTGCATTTCAACGCTCAAACTGAAAGGACGTCCAGTGACTACAGCTGCAATAATTATCGAAGAAAATGGATACTACGCCAGAAAAAGCCGCTCAAGTCGTTGCTCTAATTGAAGCAGGCCAGAACCAGAGTGCTGTAGCTCGACAGCTGAATATCAGTCGATATTCAGTTCGTCGTGTATACCAGCGCTATCGGGAGACTGGTGGCTATGAACGACGAAGAGGATCTGGTCGAGCTAGAGCTACAACTCAGCGCGACAACCGATTTCTCGTAACGACGGCTTTGCGAAATCGTCGCCTGACAACCGTTGATCTTGCACATCATCTCCAAGAAGTGCGTGAAGTGGAAGTCAGTCGGTGGACGGTCAGAAGGAGACTTGCTGAAGGCGGCCTAACAGCGCATAGGCCAGCAAACGGCCCTAAATTGGCGCCAGCTCACCGCCAAGCCCGTCTTCGATTTGCACAGGAACATGTGAACTGGACAGTCGACCAATGGCGAACAGTTCTGTTCTCAGACGAGTCTAGGATGTGTCTCCATGGCAATGATGGACGAGGGCGGGTCTATAGAAGGCCTACAGAGAGATTTGCCCCGTGTTGCATCACGGAACGCGTTGCATATGGCGGTGGTTCGTGTATGTTCTGGGGTGGAATCTCTTTGGAAGCCAAAACTGAGCTTGTCTTCCTCACTGGGGCCAATATAAGGCGTCCAACAAGGGGACTAACTGCTCGGAGGTACGTCGAAGAAGTTCTCCAGGAACATGTCGTACCATTTAGCGGTTTCATTGGAGAGAACTTTCTCTTTATGCATGACAATGCAAGACCCCATACCGCTCAAATTGTAACGCAGTACCTTCAAGAGGTGAATATCAAAACAATGGTGTGGCCAGCTCGGAGTCCGGACCTTAATCCGATCGAACACGTCTGGGACAATTTAAAAAGGAAAATAAGAGACCGAAATATTGCTCCAGCTAATCTCCAGGAGCTGCAAACTGCGCTCAAGGAGGAATGGGACGCTATCCCACAAGACTCTATCAATCACTTGATAGAGTCGATGGGAAACCGGTGTCGAGCGGTAATTCAAGTAAGAGGGGGTAACACTTCGTATTAATAAAGGTATTTTTGTAAGAAAAGGGTGTTTTTTTTTTAAGCCTTCATTTCCCACACAGTTTTGTCAAGGAAACTTCTTTTAATAAAGGATGAATTTGTAATTGGTGTTTTTTTTTGGCAGTAGGATAAAGTAATAACGGCTTGTATGGTATCGTTGGATAGGTAATGAAACCAGCTTTAATTCCATATTAAAAAAATATATATGTATCTTTCAGAAAAAAAAATAATTTGTATTTTGCAGAAAAAAATCAAATGTGCGATTTCATTGCACCCGAGTGTATTATGTATTGGGAAAATCTCCAAACTACCGTTCTATCAACTAATTAGAAGTTAAGTTTTTGTATCCGGAAAATTTGATATACTTACAGCCTAACTCTGGAAACAACAGACTTTTGTACAAACTCTCGTTCCCTATCGCCTTATCGATAACCGAAATATTTATATTTATTAACGTCACTTCTGGTAGTTCTGGTGTCACAGTCTCTATTCTCAACATCAAAATTAATTATGTCTTGCGTAATGCGTACATATCTGTAACGCGATCAACCATTACGCATATTTCATTTTCGTAATACCATTTAGTGCGCCACGCTCAATTCCATATGGGGTTTTTACAGTAAGTTGTCATGCGATCATAAAAAGTGAAAATGGTTTCACTGTATACCAGGTGGCAACTTCGTAGCTGTAAAAATATATACAACTTTTAATCTAACCTCGACTGGCTATTTAATGTAACATATTACTCAATTAGAAAAGTTCTTTAGCTTGTTGTTACACCATTTTTATACATTTAATAAATAGTGATGCCTAGTTGCCTACCTACTGTGTTATTTACATCAATATTTTATACGACAATTTTGTTTGCGAAACCTCACTTCTATAAAGGAGACTGGGATGGTTTTTAACAATCTTGGGCTAGAAGATTGAATGACGATGAAAGAATGCTAATTTGAAAGCTTTTAAATTATTTAGTTATCCGTGAAAATTGCCACTTATGTATCAACAGAGGAAATAAAGCTGAAAATTGATATATAGTAGTACTTACATTTAAAACATAAAGATAGAAAGGGAAAGAGTGCATAGGATAATTTTAGTAAGAGAGTCGTTTTAAAAAGTGAGCATGAGCATTTTTTTGAGCATACTATTACATGCCTGCTTTATGCTTATCACAACGGGTGTACGTGGCCTCTGGAGCAGAAAAGGATTAGCTGGCTATATTTAGAGCGGCTATAAAACCAACGATTGTGTACTTCTGATAAATCTCGTGTTGACATTAGCGCACTACAAAATACATAGCACCGGTCATACGATGGCGACGCATGCGTTTGTTCACGGATCTACATAACACGGATCTTTTGTGATCTTCCAGATATTATCTGTATTGAGTATTTTTATCTTTTACGAGCTTATATGGCATAAACAAAAAATATATAAAAAGGAATGTGAAAACATTCCTTAATATTCCTTAACCAGTAACCTCGACTATAACTTTAGTGTAGTAGTCATAATTTCTCTTTTAAGACGGAAGCAAGAAGAAACATTAAAAGCAAACCCGATGACGTTTGTCAAATTTTACTCTGCTTCGGTTTTCGAATAGGTCAATACTTTTTTTTATAAAAAAATATAGCCCATGTTCACAAACAATAGAGCATTGGTGAAAGACTTTTAGAAATCGGTTCAGTAGTTTTTGAGTTTATCCATTACAAATAAACAAACAAACAACAGTTCAGATACATAAACATTATATTATAAACAACGTATTTTTTAAAACATTTAGCATCGGGACAGCAAAGAATAACTGAACAACAACAACATAGACATTTCACATGCCACCGTAATCTATATCAAAATAATCTGTATCGTCTTCGAGTAATCTTTCGATATATCACCTTTATCTTTGACATCTTACATTGATACAGACGCAAGTACTTTAAGTACCGTCGCCTCTCTAAGCTTCAGATAGAGAAAATTACAGCGTAGATACTAATCTTAAAATACCTACCGAATCATAGTGCGTCTGTCTGTGATCGAGTCCTAACCAAGGTCTTGAGTGACTTGCTAGTATCATTATTTCGTACCCTGCTGATTTCATCATCAGAACAGTAAAAGTTGTTCATAACCCTTCAACAACTAGAACAGGGCTGATGAACTGCAAACAGCAGAACAGACTTTTTTCAATCGTAGCTGACGCTCTCTATTAATTTACCTTTTAAACAATAAAATGTAATATTTTAAAAATACTTTAAAAAAAACAGCTCTAAAAAGTTTGTGTTTGTACTATTGGCTGTTAAGTTTCCCGAACCAACCCTGACCTGAATGTTATATCAGGTCACCATGATCATAAAAATGCGTTGCCATCGAAACCAAATCAATTTGTGAATTTTCCAACTGCTCTGCGTAGCAGCCCCGGATCTACGATTTTTTCGAACCGGGGCGGAAACTAAATAGTGGTGCCCCTCTCTCCAGCGTTTGCGCTAAATTACTTAAAAAACTCACAAATATATAATGGTTGGCATTTTTCGTGAATGGGACAATAATAACCCTTTAATAACCAACCAGGCTTCCGTATGCCAGGCGCTTTGTAGAGCAAGTTTTATATTTTTAATCATAATAATATTTTATGATTTTGGCGCCCCCTGAAACTGTAAGATGTAATATTATAATTAATATGATTATAAAAGCACGTAAAATAAGTACCTATTACACACGAGTTATTATGAAGCAAGAACGAGCGAGGATCATTCTATGTATAGTTCGAGGTTGTAAGTGTAACTGATCTCTTACACAATTATTTACACCTGAGTTTATCACGAAGTGTCACAAATACGAGACAAAATGTAAAGCTTATGTATTGTCAATTGTGCTTATGTATTTTATATAGCACCGTCGTTGTACCGCGAAACGAAAAGTACTTGATTTAATAAAAAAAATGGTTGTCTGTAAAGTCGATTTACGGACGGTAGTTTAACGTGACAACGTCATGACAAAGCTCCGCTCCGCTCCACTCAACTACGATCGCCTACGGCTCGCCTACGGCATCGGCTACGATACGCCGATCGTAGCCGATAGTGCCTCTCTCTCGCTTTTGCCGCTCTCTCGCTCGCGGAACGCTACATTTTTTCATAGATGCGCCCGGCGCTCATCGTTTTAATAGACGTTATCACGTCAAAATGTGTGTACTAATGTGCCGTCTTAAAACTAGGCGAATGATTTTAGTACATACGAGTAACCGCCCTCGCTTTGCTTCAGTTTTCTTATTTTTTTTTACACCTTGGGATTTTTTTGAAAATATAATATAGCTTATGTCACCCGGGGATAGTGTAGCTTCCCAACAGTGAAAGAATTTTTCAAATTGGTTCAGTAGTTTCGGAGCCTATTCAATGCAAACAAATAATCAAATCTTTCCTCTTTGTAATATTAAGTATAGATGAAGAATTCGATGATTCACAATAAAAAAAAGTTTGTTTGACTGGTTGTAATTATTTGTTGCAGTTGTGCTATAACTTGCCACTTTTTATTTTTCCATGGAAAAAGCAGACTGAATAATCTACGTTATGTATCTGTTGGATAGATAAATAAAGATATTGATAAATGTCGGAGATAATACACATTGCTTCACTACTCGTAGTACAAGAAAACAAAAGATTCATGAAGTTAGGTATATTATGTTTGCTTGTCAATAATTATCGAGCATCATTGGCATGCATGTGTCAATTAAATTAATATATTGCACGGACGGAATATAACATTATCATTCTGTGACTTTTTGACTTGATAAATCAACTTGTCATAATCTAAATTTTACTAACAAAAAAAAACCGGCTTCAAAATTACTCATAAACTACTTGTCAGATCTCGCTCTTTTTGTGGGACGACATGACAAGCACTTGCTTTCGTTTAAAAAAAGAATCATCAAAATCGGTTCACCCAGTCGAAATTTATGAGGTAACAAACATAAAAAAAATACAGTCGAATTGAGAACCTCCTCCTTTTTTTTAAAGTATGTTAAAAATTGAGATCAGCCCTATGTCGATTTCGAGTCGATAAGTATGGAGAGTCTTTTGGGAGATAAATTAATATAACTTACAATAATCCGTATTTCGAGTTAAAATGTACAACTTATTTTCAAAGTAAATAGTGATAATAAGGTTATATTGTCATCTGTTCGTCCGTTATAGTTGGATGGGGTCAAACATTCTGAGCAAAAATTTAACCGTTATGTGTTGCTAATGATACAATGCGCTATGAATCATATTATATCGATTCCCCGGCAATGCCTTTCGCTTTGCATTTTTTAGATGTTTCATATAAATTACAAAACATTTTTTTTCTAATTTTATTTTATATTCATCGTCTCAAACTATACCACTACTGGGCCAGTCAAAACAGGTCAGTCGGCAAATGGCGGCATTGACGGATATAAGATGTTCTGTTCAAGTCAATACTAATATTATTATTATATTGTGTCCCATCATCCCATGATTTATGGACCTACGAGAAATAAATTATACTGGGGCTTAGGACGATAAAAATTTGTGATTCTTATGCAGAATATCACCCACATCCCGTTGGTCCTTACAATAAGCCATAGGACATTTATAAGCATAACGCATATCCAGTAGGTATTGTACCTTATACATATACCTACGCTCACACACCCTTGCACTAGGATTTTCTGTGTTACATCACTTACATCGTTATGGTGACATGGACGTAGATAACATTTCTTTATATCATTTAACAAAAGTTACTATAAGAATACAGGATGTCTCTGTATCAAAAATCGACAGAGACATCACATAACTTTATTATGAAACAAGAATAAATAATTCATCAAATGATTTACTGCTCGGTGATTGAACCCGAGACCGCTTGCTTACTATACAATTGGACTACTAAGGTATCGTCGAATACAGCTACGTTATTGCAAAAGTGCTAAAATAATTACAACACTTTCCTAAATGACTCTGGCAATAAATTTAAACGTGCAGTGCGAAAGTTAGACATTATTATGTAAATATTATTAATTATTGTTATAATTACTCATTTTAACTAATTGGGATGCTTTAACCATCATTATAAGGCATGCATTAAAGTAGTACTTACTTAATTTTGTGCTCAAATAAACAGTAAAATAATGAATAAAAGCATTTTACGTTTGATTTTCACAAGAGGTATCGTGTAAAGTGTAAGGTACCCCTGGCCAGTCCGTAGTCTTTATCAGGATGGACCAGGAACCACTAACACGGACCTACCTGGCTTAGAGATAAGGATTAAAGATGACGAATTCCCTTCACTTTAAATGCAAACATAAACGTTTCTCGCAATGTTTATTGTCGCAGATTGAAGCGCTGAATATTTTAAATAAGCACACGACTTCCAAAAACGAGGCAAATCCTGTATTCAATCCTTCGTGAGACCGAATATCATTATTTTTTGCGTTTACCAAAGATAAGAATAAATAACACAAAAACCTGAACCAAATAAATGAATATCAAAAGTACTTTTCATAATTAATCGTTAAAATAAAGTATTGCTCATTAAATTTGCCCCAGATTTTCTTAACATGCAGGTACAGTCAGAATCACAAGTAGAAGATTTAAATGAGAATTATGTATTACTGATATGGATAATGGATACAATAAGAGCCGATCATGTATCTGTTAGCTCATTTGGTGGTGCATGAGCCTGTTTAGCTAGGTGTCCCAGGTCCCAAATATAGGTGCCAACACTGTCAACAAACTAACGAACAAAGCAAGATTGTAAAAGCTTTTAGAAACTACTGAAACATCGTTTAAAATTAAAACATCATTTACAATACACACCATTACCTAAGTTATTCTATCCAATTTGCTCACGCTACTATTGAGATTCCAATTTTAACGATCTGCTTTTGCTGCTGACATTACCTACAAACGTAAACAATTTTACTCATTATTTTTGCCCGCATACAGTCTTATCGGAAATGCAATAAACATAACAGATAAACAAATCAAGTTATTTTCTTTTATCGAGGAAATTGCAAGCTTCGATGAAAATTTATTTATATTCGCATATTATTATGTATTTACATATTTTCGGGTGATTCATATTTTCGGCACTGTAATCAAATGGGCTTTGGGCAATGCGTTGTAAACTATATCACTAGTAGATAGTAGAAATCTATACTAATATTATAAAGAGGAAAGCTTTGTATTTTTGTATGTTTGCAACGAATAAACTCAAAAACTACTGAACCGATTTTCAAAATTCTTTCACCATTAGAATGCTACATCATTCATGAGTAACATAGGCTATATTTATTACTAGAAAAAATTAGGGATCCTTGCTAAAACATCAGTAACGTGAACCAAAGTGTGAAAAAATTTGCTTAAAAATTTCTTTCATCGCATACGCTGCGGAAACTATTGATGATAGAACAAAAAAATGTTCTACAATATTAAAGACGATATCAATATCTACAAAAAACCTCGCGATAGTATATATCCAACTATTGTCGTTATGTCACTATAACCACTTTTAACATTTTAAAAGTTAATAAAAAAGATGACCAAAATAAGATCATGAAAACCATACCTTCGTATTAATCCTTATCCAAATAAATCATTTCATATTCAAAACTGTTTCAATACCTATAGATAACTTTTTGAATTACTCAAATCGGACATTTAGGGTTCGAACGATACTTTCGATACTGAGTAGGTATCGATACTTTTGTTTCCGATACCCGATACTGAGTACTCGATACTCTTACCTGGTACTCACTCGCAAGTACTCATAAGAAACGTCGGTATCAAGTACTTTTATAAAACTGAGTACTTTTCAGTGTTGGCAATGCAAAACCATGTCAATTACTGTGGGACGAGTCTAGTGCTACCATTATGTTCAGGGCTCGGACTAAAAAAAAAAAAAAGGTCATTGGGCTTCGATTTCTCAAGAAAGTGATACGAAATTTACTGTCGATGACCTTTTTTTTTTTTTTAGCTCCTAAATGTGATGCTCGCAAGTACTCGATACTGAGTAGTATCGATACCTTACCCTCGATACCGCACGAGTACGATACCGCACGGTATCGATACCAGAGGCCGATACTTCGAACCCTACGGACATTCCATTCAGAAGATATTACGTAGTAAAGGAACTACGCGACAACGTGATTGTACGAGTAGCAACAATCATCACCGGCCCCGCGGCCGGACAGCTCGCGCATGTTCTGCGGATCCCGATTATGTAACACGGGGAGGGGAGGGAAGGGGAGGGGAGTGGAGTGGGAGCGGGAGTGGGAGAGGGAGCGGGAGAGGGAGAGAAACAGAGAGAGGGAAAGGGAGAGGGAGAGGAAGGGGAGGGCAGTGGAGTGGGAGCGGGAGTGGGAGCGGGAGAGGGAGAGGGAGACGGAGACAGAGAGGGAGAAGGAGAGGGAGAGGGAGAGGGAGAGGGAGAGGGAGAGGGAGAAGGAGAGGGAGAGGGAGCGGGAGCGGGAGCGGGAGCGGGAGAGGGAGGACAGGGAAACTATAACGGCTAAGAACGGCTGTACCGATTTTAATGATCTCTGATTTGTTACATTCTTAGGCGATACGAAGTTCGCCGGGTCAGCTAGTAATATAAATAAAACCGGCAAGTGTTTTTTAAGACTATAGTTGTCCTAGGTTTTCCGGTAATATAATTAAGTAAATAACTATTTTCTGTATTTTTTCAAAATTCTAGCTTCAGTAGTTTCGGAGATAAGATGGGGGAATGGTTAATTTTCGTCTTTTTAATTTTCGTTCTTTCAAATAATTATTTGGGATTCCTACAACAAACCCTTTCATTTGATATGACACACGATACGGTTGGCAAAACAGGTTTTTTTTTTGTTTTGATTTCGGTATATATTTTTTTCAAAATTCAGTTTGCTTACGTTATACCTTCGCCTTTGGGTCCCTGAAAAGCACATGAGTACCAAATGTAATCTCATTTGATCCAGTAGTTTCGGAGCAAATTGGCTGTATAAGACGGACACCCACCCATACAAGAGTGATCATATAAGGGTTTCGTTTTTGCTTTTTTCGTACGGAATCCTAAAAGAATGCCACCCGTAGTGCCTGTTCCGATTTTCGGGTTTCACTTTCCGACACCCGTTCCGACTGGCTTAACGTCTGCTGTCTAACGGTTACATCTGGGATAGATCTGGCGATTTAGTTTAATAACTTGCGCTCCTAATCACAGCAGCGCTCACGAAAGCTAAATGTCCTTCATCCATCCATACTGAAGGCATAGGATGTACCTAGTCTGGCCATAAATACATAAAAACTTTTCTTTTTTTCAGCTTTTTAATTATTTTGAATTTGGAACACGTATATTATTTTAAAAACTTCTTTCGATTTCGCGCCATTTCACATACTTTTTCGTGTTCATTATCAAATTACATTAAGGAATGGGGTGTTAAAGAAAATAGGATTGCAGTGATCGCCTTGCACAAAGTGGGTATGGAGCCGTCGGTCATATTCCAGACACTTCAAAAGCTTGGTATCAGCCGTATGTTCGTATATCGTACAATCAACAGATACAACAACACTTCGTCTGTCGAAGACCAGAAAAGATTGGGGCAGCCGCGTGCTGTTAGAACTACAAAGGCTGTTAATGCTGTTAAAGCCAGAATTCGTCGAAACCCCATTAGGAAGCAAAAAATCTTATCGCGAGAAATGAAGATTCCTGCTAGGACTCTGTCGCGTATTATAAAACAAGACCTGAAGCTCGGTGCTTATCGTCGATATACAGGACATGCCCTAAATCAATCTTTACAATTAAAGAGAGTGGATCGATCAAAACGCCTTCTGTCGCGATACGCAGGTGAAAGGCACAGAAATATCCTCTTTACCGATGAAAAAATTTTCACGATTGAAGAACACTACAATAAGCAAAATGATAAAGTGTACGCTCACAGTTCTAAAGAAGCTGCTCAAGTGGTCGGGAAGGTACAACGTGGTCATCATCCTGCGTCAGTGATGGTTTGGTGGGGCGTGTCTTATCAAGGAGTCACAAAACTGCATTTTTGTGAAAAAGGAGTGAAAACTTCAGCTAAAGTGTATCAAGATACAGTCTTGGATCATGTTGTGAAACCTCTCAGCAATACTCTTTTTAAAAATATACCGTGGACTTTCCAACAGGACTGCACCTGGTCACAAGGCACGAACTACCCAAGCCTGGCTTGAAACCAATGTTCCGGACTTTATAAGAGCTGAAGACTGGCCCTCATCTAGCCCAGACCTCAACCCTTTAGACTTCAAATTATGGTCAGTTTTAGAGGACATGGCCTGCTCTAAACGACACGGCGACATTGAGTCTCTTAAAAAATCTTTGGAGCAAGCAGTGGCGAAATTTCCCTTGGAAACAGTGCGTAAATCCATACATTCGTGGCCAAACAGATTAAAGGCCTGTATAAAAGCCAAAGGTAGCCATTTCGAATAGAATATTTTTTTTATTTTTTGCTGAGACTTTAATAAATATGTAGGTATAAATTTTATTAATATTACATTACTTCATTTAAAAAAAAGCATTTTCATTGTAACAGAACTTATGGCTGGACTAGTTATATATTTATTGCCTATTCAGGCGTTTTTAAAAATAAATTGTTTTTTTTTATGTAGGTACCTACAAAAGAACAAATAATTAACTGGATCTAAACAAGGCCTAGGTCGTGTAGAACATACATATTAGATCTCGTGACAAACATATTAATGAAGCAATGAAGAAAACTATTTACATTTTATACAACGTAGGTATGTGACGTTGCATGGGGTCTTTGATTTATTACAAAGAAGTCAACTACAACCAGTTTCATTAGAAACAGATTTTTGGATGTAAAATAAAATACTATAATAATGACTAGCTGACTCGGCAAACTTTGTTCTGCCAAAAATTTAGGGGTGGACCACCCTTAACATTTAGGGGGATGAAAAATAGATGTTGTCCAATTCTCCACCCTAGCCGATATGCACGCAAAGATTCACGAAAATCGGTCGAGCCGTTTCGGAGGAGTTCAACTTCAAAAAAGCGTGACACGAGAATTTTATATATTAGAAGATATGTAGTTTATTATATTTAGTATTTTAGTTTTATCACTTTTAGTAGTAAGATGTCATTTTTAATTATCATAAAATCTCTAATATCAATACGCAGTACTTTTATATCAGGTAATTGAAACCACTTATTGCTCTATTATCAAATGAGTAAGTAACTAATAAGTGTTTACGATGCTACCGTAGACAGAATAATTATGTCTAACGAGTACTATGAAGTTATTACACTAGAGTAAATAAACCTAGTGGCGAATCGGTCACGTGCATTAAACCTGATATTACGCCAATTTATTTGAATTAAACGCCATGCGCCAAGCCATGACATACAAATAAATTCATACGACCAACTCGTAAATGTCGCACGCTTACAAACAATCACCTCTCCTTGATCTTGTAAATGACAAATGAAATGTGTATCTGTATCAATTGTAATACGTTGCATAATGAATCGTAACATAATAATGTTTATTGATTTTAATTCGTCGTTGCGATTGTGACAATCTCCGGTGAAAGTTCACAGAGGTATTTCAATTGTACCGGCATTATTTCGAGAAGTTGGCCGGACGTTCCAATGATTTCGATTTGCAAAGTAAATAATAACGCCATCGTATCCAGATGTCTATCAAATTTATTAACCTTTGGTCTTCATTATGTTGCTTATATGGTTGCTTTACTGCCATGGGAGCTGAGATGGGCCGGACCCGATTTTTTTTATATTATTCGAAACAGAATCCGGAGGCGGTGCGGATACGGTTTCTAACTGTGTGAGTATAGGACATTCCATTAAGAACTGTTACTATTTGCATCAGCACAAAGTAAAAACAGACGCAAAATCAAGATATATGAGCCTACAAAATGTAGACCTCCGCAACGGTATCTGCCCGGCATCACACAGCCTCCGCACCGTACCACTACCACCTCTGCACCGCACCGCCTGCGCTCCCGCACAGTGCAGTGCGTAAATAATATTAATGATAGTGCGTTAAATATTATTAATGATATTTAACACGTAATATGGATGCCAGTGAAAAACTATGATCAGCACCTCCCAGACGAACGCACAGAGCTGTACCCGAGGCATTGGCAGCAGTAACTGACTCTATCGTTGTAATCAAACGTTAAATTCCATTGTGGCAGTCCGATCACCACATTACCAACACGTGTGTTGTTAGTGTAAAAAAATGATGATACGCGAGATCTACACCTATGATACAACATTCCATCTCCAGTCGAGTTTTATCCGATCTTCAACGAGATACGGTTACGATCATTCCGAAGATACGATAGTGAGAACGAGCATTCGACAACTACGAGTAGACACAGATATGACATGAGGACATGGCGTGGCGATATGGGGTTGCGATACGCCACAAAGATACAATTATAGAGTTAGCCACATGTCCTATAAAAACCGGGCAAGTGCGTGTTAGGTCACGCGCAATGTACGGTTCCGAAGTAGGAAGTTTATTGACTATTACTCATTAACTACTTAAGCTAACATAGCCGTGATAGTTTAGCCAGTGAGAGGGGGGGGACACTTAACTGTAACCAAAATTAGCTCTTTAAAGACAAATATTTCGCAAACGGACCCCTAAATCCAAAAATGTTCTGGAAAGACCCATAATATTTTTGAAAGACCTTTTCAACGATACCCCTCACTATAGGGTAGGTACTAGGTACGTGATGAATAAAAAATTCATCCTCACGTTACCTTTTTTTTTTTACTTACAATAAGTTAATGCTTGACCACAATCCCACATGATAGTAGGGGAAATACCCAGAAAAAAAGTTTTTTTTTTCAATATTTTATTGTACGGTTTTCGAGTGTAAATACACATGTATATCCATCCAAATCACAGGGTTCTAGCACTAAGGATCTCGACGCTATGCTTCGGCTAAAAAAAATTGGTTGTCTGTAAAGTCGGTTTACGGACGGTAGTTTAACGTGACGAAATGATTGCATACTTTTATAGATAAAATTGAGCGCTTCGGCCGATCGTAGCAGATCGTGCCTCTCTATCGCTTGTTCTGCGCTCTCGCTCGCGCGGAACGTGACATTGAGTCTTGCTTTTTAGGGTTCCGTAGCCAAATGGCAAAAAATGGAACCCTTATAGATTCGTCATGTCTGTCTGTCTGTCCGTCCGTATGTCACAGCCACTTTTTTCCGAAACTATAGGAACTATGCTGTTGAAACTTGGTAAGTAGATATATTCTGTGAACCGCATTAAGATTTTACACAAAAATAGAAAAAAAACAATAAATTTTGGGGGTTCCCCATACTTAGAACTGAATAGTTTGCGCGAGAGACACTTCCAAAGTGGTAAAATGTGTCCCCCCCCCCCCCCCCCCGTAACTTCTAAAATAAGAGAATGATAAAACTAAAAAAAATATATGATGTACATTACCATGCAAACTTCCAACGAAAATTGGTTTGAACGAGATCTAGTAAGTAGTTTTTTTTTAATACGTCATAAATCGTAAACCGTAATTTACCTCGATCAAAGTTACAACGAACTTCAAGAACTTTTATATTATGTTACTTGCTGCTACGGAACCCTTCATGGGCGAGTCCGACTCGCACTTGGCCGCTTTTTTTCGTGGGTGCACCCGGCGTTCATCGTTTTAATAGACGTTGTCACTAGGGCTTTCATCGAATATTCGAATATTCGAATAATTCGAATAATAAATTCGCTGAAATATTCGAATACAAGGACCGAATATTCGAATATTCGATCAATTTCTACAAAACCTAACTCGACACCAAATTCGGATTCCAATGTGCACAAAATAGTCAAAATACAATTTTAAAGTTAACGAGGTGGCGCGTGACCTTCAAAATGTCGTTGTGGGCGGTGAGAGTGCGCAATTCTTCAGAATATGGAAGTGTTCGGACTTTGGAAATACCTGGGACGTCGGTCGGCGTCGCGTTGCGTTTGTAACCGGCATTGGCGTGTTACATCACTTGCATAGAGTAACTTTGTATATACGGGAATAGAGGTCTATCTCAGCGCGAATTATGAGAACATGGAAAGAGTCGCCCTCTGGAAACATGATTCGGAACTTCGTAAACACTCAAAGCTATGACACGTAGGTAAACCTCCGCATGTTAGTCACGAATGAGCCTCGGCCCCCGGTCCCCGGCAGCCCCGCTATTCCTAGTTACGGTAGCGGCTATGGTAACGGCGGGGCAGGGGGTGCTAAGAATCGCCGGTAGAGATCGGGCTACCAATCCAAACGACGACTTCTGCACCTGGCAACATATAACACCAGGACACTGAGGACCGACGACAAGGTAAAAGAGCTGGAAGAAGATATAGACAAGTCAAACTGGAGAATTGTGGGTTTATCTGAAGTCCGAAGACAGGGGGAGGAGGACACGATTATACTCAAATCCGGAAACTTGTTCTATCACCGGGAGGGCGAACACCTGTCCCAAGGTGGTGTCGGGTTTCTCGTTCACAAGTCTCTCCAGCGGTGCCGGATCGACTACCGCTATATCGAGGTGTTGAAGTGTTTATACTCATCTGCCACCATGTCCGTCAGAGTACAAGACACAGCAACGAAGCCCATCCAACTGCAGAGAGGTGTCAGACAAGGGGATGTCATATCCCCAAATCTGTTCACCGCTGCATTGGAGGACGTGTTCAAGCTGATGAAGTGGAAACGACGTGGCATCAACATCAATGGCGAATACATCACACACCTGCGATATGCCGATGATATAGTTATCCTATAGACCGAGTCCGGCACCATAGTCTCGACGAAGCCCGAAGTTCTGAGAGAAACTGAGAGATTCTACGGACAGCTGTATGCCTCCTCGCAAGCTCCACCTCCCCAGGAGGAGAGAGACAAGCGAGCTCAATTGACCCGGCACTATACCGACGATATCCCGGACGTCAGCCTGTATGAGATTAGGGAGGCTCTGAAACAGCTTAAAAACAACAAGGCACCGGGTGATGACGGGATCACAACAGAGCTGCTGAGAGCAGGTGGGAAACCCCTCCTTGTGGCGCTCCAAAAGCTGTTCGATTCCGTCATCAATACTGGGACTACCCCGGAAGCGTGGGGCAGAAGTGTGGTGACGCTGTTCTTCAAGAAGGGCGATAAAGCCCTTTTGAAGAACTACAGGCCCATCGCACTTCTGAGCCACGTTTATAAGCTGTTTTCTAGGGTCCTCACTAATCGCATTGCACGCAGGCTTGACGACTTTCAGCCTCCCGAACAAGCAGGATTCCGAAAAGGCTACAGTACCATAGACCACATACACACACTACGGCAGATTATACAAAAGACCGAGGAGTATAATCTGCCGCTGTGTGTTGCCTATGTGGACTATGAGAAAGCCTTTGATTCTATCGAGACCTGGGCAGTACTAAATTCTCTTCAGCGGTGCCGGATCGACTACCGGTATATCGAGGTGTTGAAGTGTTTGTACACATCAGCCACTATGTCCGTCAAAGTACACGACACAGCAACGAACCCTATCCAACTGTAGAGAGGTGTCAGGCAAGGGGACGTCATATCCCCAAAACTGTTCACCGCTGCGTTGGAAGACGTGTTCAAGCTGATGGAGTGGAAACGACGTGGCATTAACATCAATGACGAATACATCACACACCTGCGATATGCCGATGATATAGTCATCTTGGCGGGTTCCCTGCAAGAACTTAGTACAATGCTCGGGGACTTGAACAGCGCCTCACAACGGGTGGGTCTTAAGATGAACATGGACAAGACGAAAATCATGTCCAATGTCCATGTCACACCCGTACCAGTTGTTGTTGATGGCGCTGCTCTCGAAGTTGTAGACGAATACATTTACCTAGGACAAGTGATCCAAATGGGTAAGTCCAACTTCGAGAAAGGAGCCAATCGTAGAATCCAACTCCAATGGGCTGCGTTCGGGAAACTGCGTCATATCTTGTCGTCCAAAACACTACCTCAGTGCCTGAATTCGAAGGTGTTCGAGCAGTGTGTGTTGCCAGTGATGACATACGGATCCGAGACGTGGAGCTTCACTATTGGCCTAATGCATAAGCTCAAAGTCACCCAGCGGGCTATGGAACGTACTATGCTCGGTATCTCTCTACGCGATAGAATTAGAAATGAGGAAATCCGTAGACGAACGAAACTGACCGACATAGCGCGGAGAATAAGTCGGCTGAAGTGGCAATGGGCTGGCCATATAGTTCGAAGAACCGATAACCGTTGGGGAAGAAAGGTCCTCGAATGGAGACCACGACTCGGAAAAAGGAGCACAGGACGCCCCCCGACAAGGTGGACTGACGACCTGAAGAAGACAGCGGGAATCCGCTGGATACAGAAGGCTCAGGACCGGTCAGAGTGGCGCTTGTTAGGAGAGGCCTATGTCCAGCAGTGGACTTCGAAAGGCTGATGGATGGATGGATGGATGGATGGATAGTTATCCTGGCGGGTTCCCTGGAAGAACTTGGTACAATGCTCGGGGACTTGAACAGCGCCTCACAACGTGATCGAATTAGAAATGTGGAGATCCGTAGGCAAACAAAGGTAACCGACATAGTTCAAAGAATTAGCCAGTTGAAGTGGCAATGAGCTGGCCACATAGGCCACATAGGCCGAAGGACCGATAATCTATGGGGAAGAAAGGTCCTCGAATGGTGCCCACGTCTCGGAAAAAGGAGCATAGGACGCCCCTCGACCAGGTGGACTGACGACCTGAAGAAGACAGTGGGCATCCGCTGGATTCAGAAGGCTCAGGCCCGGTCAGAGTGGCACAAGTTAGGGGAGGCCTATGTCCAGCAGTGGACCTACAAAGGCTGATGGATGGGTGGATGGATGATGACACGTAGGTGACGTAGTGAGTAGTGATTAAGTACTCTCAGGCTATGGCTGGCTACCTTGGTATACTTGAACATTCACAAAAAATTCATAAAGTTAGATAAATTAACGAAATCATCAAACTTGGTATTTTTCTTTTCCTTAAAAACCATAAATTTTCACAGACAATCAACTATTTATTTATGGAAACTACAACATACATTCGTTCATTTAACACGAACAAAATCAAAATATTGTATGTACTTGCAAATTACTCCTAAGTTTAATAAACACGTGATTATTAAAGAATTTTTTGATGTTCGAATAATATTCGAATATTCGAATAGTTCCCAAAAAATATTCGAATATTCGAATATAAATTTTATCGAATATTTGGAAGCCCTAGTTGTCACGTCAAAAGCTGACAAACTGTTAAAATTGGACTTGAAATTTTAACAGTAACACCTACTGTTGTAATTATTTTCTGACGCAAAAATCAACTGAGAATGCATTGTGATTGCGAACTACATATGTTTGTATGAGGTACACTAATTTGTGAAACATAACAATACAACATTGAAAAGAACACATGTCCCTCTTGGATATATTAAATAAAACCTTGATTTTACAGTGCATAAAGTATCTTAACTCACCGTGGAATGAATATAATTATGTACTTATGTATACTATGATATCTATTATAAGATATATATATATAAAGCAAAGCAAAAGCAAAGCAACAACCCATAATTGTCCCACTGCTGGGCTCGGGGTCTCCTCTCACAATGTGAGGTTCATTAGGCCATAGTCTACCACGCTGGCCAAGTGCGGATTGGTAGACTTCACACACCTTCGAGAACTTTATGGAGAACTCTCCGGTGTGCAGGTTTCCTCACGATGTTTTCCTTCACCGAAGCAAGTGAATTATCTTGTAATACGCACATAATATTTGAAAATTAGAGGTGCGTGCCAGGGTTTGAACTCGGGCCCCTTCGTTCGGGAGACCAACGTTCTACCGCTAGGCTATCACTGCTATATAATATAAGAGGCATACAAAATATAAATCGTGAATTATCGTGAGTACCCGTGTCATAGTAAGAACATGATTGTGTTTTCCGAACGAACCGTTTAAATAAAGAAAGACAGAGATAAAGACTTCTATGATACATAGAAATCTTTGCATCTAAAGCGCCTTATACATGGTCCATCTTGCTGTACGTCCCGCCAAGGCCATGCAAAATGCACGATGTAAAAGTGCCGTGAATAGGCTTGACGTACGTCGATGAATAATAATCATCGTGCATCGTGCATGGCCTTGGCGGGACGTACAGCAAGATGGACCATGTACCTATAAGACGCTTAATCGAAGAAAATCCAAAATGAATAGAGACAGCCTCTATTATCTATAACTAGTTATCTAAACAGACCCAGACCGTGGTCTGGCCACACACCGTATATAATAAATAAAAAAAATATGTTCAAAATATGACGCAAAAATTATGTCCCACACGTCTCGACCTTGTTTCACTTTATCGCCGACGAACTGTTCTGTTACATTTGGCCTTAGGTAAACCTAATATGTCCTAAGCCGAGCCTATCACATATGTGATACTTTCCGCATGAACGATGTTTATATACCTAGCCCTCTACTCGTTGCAAGCTCTAAACACGGCATTTAAGGCGAGATTATCCGACCGTTGTAGGCATTTTGTTCACTCCCCTATACCCCGCTCCCCTGAGTGTAAACTCGACCGCCACGCCGTGAGCCGGTCGCGCGCGGCCGTGAGGTTCATGACCCCGTGCGTAGCTTTAGATCCTGTAACCTAGTTGGTAGTGATCCTGCCTGCGAACTGCGAAGCGAGGGGTTTCGGGTTCGATTTCCGGCGGGGCAAATATTTATGTCACAGATAAATATTTGTACTCGTGTCATGGCTGTTATTGTGATGTGTTATATGTGTAGTCCATGCCACCCGCGAAACAGGTAAATACTTGTAACCTACTGCGGGGGTATGAGTGTGGAAGGGTTTTTATTATTATTATTAGTAACTGCTCTGAGTTGGGGTGAAAGTATACTTTATTTTGATTTATTCATTGGAATTTTAGGTGCAATAAAATAAGAGTAATGATAATTTTAGCTTAATTTTGTTTTTATTATTTTTTACATAATTTAAGGTATTTTATTTTAAATTATTCTTATACTTTTTATCATTCTCAATATACTTGTAAAATATCTTATCCAAAGGGTTTGAACATTTTTCTACGGAACCTGGCATACCTACAAGTCTGCCATTTTGAAAAAACCTCGTTTCGATTTTTAAGTTGGTTATTTTTTGTAGGTATTTACATGATATTAGTCAAAGTATGTAAGTACCTACTTATTTGTTCTTACTGATTCTTTTTTTAATCGATAGCTGGTGTTTGTCATGTGGTTCCACATAAATTTGAGTGAGATTTGACAAGTAGTTTTTTAGTTTTTTTGAAGTTGGTTATTTTTTGTAGGTATTTACATGATAATAATCAATTTTGTATGTAAGTACCTACTTATTTGTGGATGAACCGATTTTGATGATTCTTTTTTTAATCGATAGCTGGTGTTTGTCATGTGGTTCCACATAAATTTGAGCGAGATTTGACAAGTAGTTTTTGAGTTTTTTTGAAGTTGGTTATTTTTTGTAGGTATTTACATGATATTAGTCAATTTTGTATGTAAGTACCTACTTATTTGTGGATGAACCGATTTTGATGATTCTTTTTTTAATCGATAGCTGGTGTTTGTCATGTGGTTCCACATAAATTTGAGCGAGATTTGACAAGTAGTTTTTGAGTTTTTTTGAAGTTGGTTATTTTTTGTAGGTATTTACATGATATTAGTCAATTTTGTATGTAAGTACCTACTTATTTGTGGATGAACCGATTTTGATGATTCTTTTTTTAATCGATAGCTGGTGTTTGTCATGTGGTTCCACATAAATTTGAGCGAGATTTGACAAGTAGTTTTTGAGTTTTTTTGAAGTTGGTTATTTTTTGTAGGTATTTACATGATATTAGCCAATTTTATATGTAAGTACCTACTTATTTGTGGATGAACCGATTTTGATGATTCTTTTTTTAATCGATAGCTGGTGTTTGTCATGTGGTTCCACATAAATTTGAGCGAGTCTTGACAAGTAGTTTTTGAGTTTTTTGAAGTTGGTTATTTTTTGTAGGTATTTACATGATATTAGTCAATTTTGCATGTAAGTACCTACTTATTTGTGGATGAACCGATTTTGATGATTCTTTTTTTAATCGATAGCTGGTGTTTGTCATGTGGTTCCACATAAATTTGAGCGAGATTTGACAAGTAGTTTTTGAGTTTTTTTGAAGTTGGTTATTTTTTGTAGGTATTTACATGATATTAGTCAATTTTGTATGTAAGTACCTACTTATTTGTGGATGAACCGATTTTGATGATTCTTTTTTTAATCGATAGCTGGTGTTTGTCATGTGGTTCCACATAAATTTGAGCGAGATTTGACAAGTAGTTTTTGAGTTTTTTTGAAGTTGGTTATTTTTTGTAGGTATTTACATGATATTAGTCAATTTTGTATGTAAGTACCTACTTATTTGTGGATGAACCGATTTTGATGATTCTTTTTTTAATCGATAGCTGGTGTTTGTCATGTGGTTCCACATAAATTTGAGCGAGATTTGACAAGTAGTTTTTGAGTTTTTTTGAAGTTGGTTATTTTTTGTAGGTATTTACATGATATTAGCCAATTTTATATGTAAGTACCTACTTATTTGTGGATGAACCGATTTTGATGATTCTTTTTTTAATCGATAGCTGGTGTTTGTCATGTGGTTCCACATAAATTTGAGCGAGTCTTGACAAGTAGTTTTTGAGTTTTTTGAAGTTGGTTATTTTTTGTAGGTATTTACATGATATTAGTCAATTTTGCATGTAAGTACCTACTTATTTGTGGATGAACCGATTTTGATGATTCTTTTTTTAATCGATAGCTGGTGTTTGTCATGTGGTTCCACATAAATTTGAGCGAGATTTGACAAGTAGTTTTTGAGTTTTTTTGAAGTTGGTTATTTTTTGTAGGTATTTACATGATATTAGTCAATTTTGTATGTAAGTACCTACTTATTTGTGGATGAACCGATTTTGATGATTCTTTTTTTAATCGATAGCTGGTGTTTGTCATGTGGTTCCACATAAATTTGAGCGAGATTTGACAAGTAGTTTTTGAGTTTTTTTGAAGTTGGTTATTTTTTGTAGGTATTTATTTACATGATATTAGTCAATTTTGTATGTAAGTACCTACTTATTTGTGGATGAACCGATTTTGATTATTCTTTTTTTAATCGATAGCTGGTGTTTGTCATGTGGTTCCACATAAATTTGAGCGAGATTTGACAAGTAGTTTTTGAGTTTTTTTGAAGTTGGTTATTTTTTGTAGGTATTTACATGATATTAGCCAATTTTGTATGTAAGTACCTACTTATTTGTGGATGAACCGATTTTGATGATTCTTTTTTTAATCGATAGCTGGTGTTTGTCATGTGGTTCCACATAAATTTGAGCGAGATTTGACAAGTAGTTTTTGAGTTTTTTTGAAGTTGGTTATTTTTTGTAGGTATTTACATGATATTAGCCAATTTTGTATGTAAGTACCTACTTATTTGTGGATGAACCGATTTTGATGATTCTTTTTTTAATCGATAGCTGGTGTTTGTCATTTGGTTCCACATAAATTTGAGCGAGTCTTGACAAGTAGTTTTTGAGTTTTTTGAAGTTGGTTATTTTTTGTAGGTATTTACATGATATTAGTCAATTTTGCATGTAAGTACCTACTTATTTGTGGATGAACCGATTTTGATGATTCTTTTTTTAATCGATAGCTGGTGTTTGTCATGTGGTTCCACATAAATTTGAGCGAGATTTGACAAGTAGTTTTTGAGTTTTTTTGAAGTTGGTTATTTTTTGTAGGTATTTACATGATATTAATCAATTTTGTATGTAAGTACCTACTTATTTGTGGACGAACCGATTTTGATGATTCTTTTTTTAATCGATAGCTGGTGTTTGTCATGTGGTTCCACATAAATTTGAGCGAGTCTTGACAAGTAGTTTTGGAACTTGGTTATTTTTTGTAGGTATTTACATGATATTAGCCAATTTTGTATGTAAGTACCTACTTATTTGTGGATGAACTGATTTTGATGATTCTTTTTTTAATCGATAGCTGGTGTTTATGTGGTTCCACATAAATTTGAGCGAGATTTGACAAGTAGTTTTTGAGTTTTTTTGAAGTTGGTTATTTTTTGTTAGTATTTAGATGATATTAATCAATTTTGTATGTAAGTACCTACTTATTTGTGTATCACGCGTATCTCAGTTAGGAAATATAAATAAGTTTATATTATATTTATATGTATATTTCTTAGTATATAAATTAATTGTGTAATTAGCACTTGACTTATACATATACCAAAATACTATAAACAGTTACTAAAGTACAAACACGAACAATGTTATTATTCTTACGATATAATTTTTTTTTATGGAAATAGCCGGAAAACGAGCTGACGATCCACCTGATGGTAATTGGCTATCGTCGTCCGTGGACATCAGCAACACCAAAGGCATCACTGATGCGTTGCCGGCCCTCCCCCTCCCTTCCCCTCCCCTCCACCTCCCTCCGCTCCCCCCTCCCCTCCCCTTCCCCTCCCTTCCACCTCCCCCGCTACCCTCCCTCTACCCTTCCTTCCCCTGTTTAACTTATATACAAATATACATATTATACTATACATATAAAAAAAACAATACTCAAAAACAATATAAAAAAACAACATTAAAAAACAATATTCTTACAAAATTCTTACAATAGAAATAATAATAGTAATTATGGCATTAATTAACATTTAAAATCAATATTACCAATATAATCCCTCGAGGGGCCCTACCACCAGCGGGCCGGATTTAGTCGCCTTTTACGACACCCATCCGGCTTGGGATTGGGGTTAGTATTCTAAGCCGCCCTAATACGGCAAGAATTATTGTGTAATTAGCACTTGACTTATACCAATACCTAAATACTATAAACAGTAACTAAAGTATAAAAACGAACAATTTTTATTATTTCAAATTACAGCTGTGTGGATACTTTGGACAGTGTAATATAAGCCAAATTCGAAATTAAAATTGGTGTCGGAAATTCGACAACGTGCGGCTGCGATGCCGATTAGCACAGGTCCTACCTCGAAGGCGACTGGCGCGAGAGTAAAATTGAGTAAATTAACGCGTCGGGCGTTTCGTAGCTGGTGGAAAGGGAAAAAATTGGAATTGAAAGGGAAGTTTTTCAAAATTTCAAATTATGATCACCAAGGAATATCGGTATCTTTAGGACCTATACTATGGTATATTTTTTATTATCTGGAAGCGATTAAAACGCGAATAAAACTCCATTTTTATGCCAGATTAGACCCAACTTTGTGATTTATTTATATGCAATGAAATAACGGCTATCGTGTATCAAGAATGAGGGAACGAAAGAACAAAGACTGTAAAATAACATATATTTTTTTTAGAATTGTATTATGTACCATTTATGAACAAAACACCTTCAAAAATACCATTTTTTGGGATAATATCGCCTTAAATTAAAACTATGATATTGATATCATGAACTCCAGCCCTCAAGTACAAGTAACTATTAAAAATAAGAAAGATGTTACTTAATGAATTCACAGACATGTAGCAACCGTTCTAAGCATAGAAATTTTAAAATACAGTACGGTAGTACACTTACCCCCGTATTCAAGAACAATACTTGTCTAAGTAAAGAAGCAATACTATGCGAAGTAAGGCATTTCTCAGTGCGTTGGTCATGGCAAGCCTTCAGTTTCACAGTCGACCCTTAAGTATCACTTGGCTGTGCGGACGCACAGAGCTGTATACAGCCCTCTTCTTGGTCAATTTGATGCGGCAAACTTCACTCTAGTCATTTGACACAGGCAAAAGACAAAATTAACAACACAAATAATCGATCCTTTCTTTCTATTTTGATAGAAGTCAAACCAACACTATGCGTTCGGTAAAGTAGCTCGGCAGCTACTTTATCGATTTTGACAAACGCATAGCGAAGGACTTCAATCAAGTATTGTTTACGAAATGGTTTTAATGCCACTATGCACTCGCAAGCACTGTGAGACCTCACAGTGTTGTTCTTGAATACGGAGGTAAGGCATGTGATGGACTATTAATTGCTCTGCTCTCTCTGAACAAAGGATGAAATGAAACAATAGCGGGAAATACCCTAAAGTAGAGCCTGGATCTCTATGGAGGTCTCTCGTCTCTTTTCCACCAAGTTCAATAACATGGTAGGTACATACCTAATTACCTATTTGTTAGATGGCGCTTCTATTTCTTATCGACTGCAAACTACAGTGACTAATTAGTAATTACGAGTACAAACCTTAATTAGCAGTGACTACAATCCAATTTGTAGCCGATAAATAATAATAGGATCCTAAGCAATGTCCTAACAATTGCGTCAGAATCCCCTACTTGGGAGCCATAGACTTAATACCTACCTTGAAGCGCTCATAGCCCGACGGCTTGTGTCGATCCTATGTCATCGACAAAGTGAAGCAACAGCGGGCGCGGTCGGTAGTTGGATGGGTGACCGCTAGTGGCAAAAATTTCTTGAGCGTTTCCGTGCTTCGGAGGGCACGTAAAGCCGTCGGTCCCGGTTGTTATCATAAGATAACAGTCGTTAAGCCATGTCGGAGGCCCTCGGGCGGTTTGAAAAATTCCGACACTCGGGTTGGCCACTAACTCCTCCACCAATCCGCACTGGAGCAGCGTGGTGGAGTATGCTCTAGGCCTCCTCAAGAGGAGAGACCCGTGCCCAGTAGTGGGCCATTAATGGGTTGAAGCCATGGCCTATGCTTGGAACCCTCAGTTTACTTGTGACTCAAGCAGACCCTTCAGACCGAAACGGTAAGGTGCTTCGCGGTTCAGGTAGCAGGAGGGGTCTACACAACACTCCAAGTTACTCCAACCGTATAAATAAGGTTCCCCTTTCAAATAATTGCAAACATAACTTAATAATCTGTTTTTACGCATTAAATGGTGTCTAACAAAATTCGATACACATTTACCTCAGATTTATGGATTATTTTGATATGAATTGTTGTATTGTTGACGTGGCGATACAGGCCGTGGCGACGCATCGCCACGCAAAATGAAAAAAAAAAATAACACAATGTCGGTAATCATAATAAACTTGTAGTCTACTCAATAAGTTCAAAATGGTTGAAATTAGACATACTGCTCTTAAAAATACGTGCGATAGCTCATTCTGTTCGGAATGACGTCTAGAAAAATGTTTCGGAAGCGTTTACCAGCACGTAAAAAATTGCAAAAGTTATTGACAAAATAAAGTTGAAAAAAAAAAGTATTTTGTTTTTGGTAATCACTCCGAAACTATTAATATTTAAGAAATTTTAAAACAAGATTCTTAAAGAAGAGGAAATTTCCAAACAATGACTCGCGGCTCTCGAAACTCTATCTCCATTATTTATAGCTTTAATTTAACGCTGAAAATGGGTCTCCACACGGCATTTTTAGGTTGCGCGTGCGGCGTCAAAACCGAGTTCGTCACACTCAATAATTTTTTAAGGTATTAATTATTAATTATAAAATAAAAAAAATATGGTGTATTTGAAACACTTCAAACTTATAAAATTATTATACACAAAGTATTAAAACTTTTTAAACTTTTATGACGTGATTTCGTTAAGCATGTATATAAGAAGGGCTCCACGAAGCGAAAAATTTATAGGACAATTACTTAAACATTTTTTTTAATGTACAATGAAAATGGAAGTTCGAGAAAATGTAGTTAATTAACAATCGTCTCACTTGTTGAAAAATTAACTTTAAGCAAAATTTCCAACGGGAGCAAATTCTCTGAAGTGTTTGCAATACACCATATTTTTTTTATTTTTTTTTATTAATAATTAATACCTTAAAAAATTATTGAGTGTGACGAACTCGGTTTTGACGTCGCACGCGCAACTTAAAAATGCCGCGTGGAGACCCATTTTCAGCGTTAAATTAAAGTTATAAATAATGGAGATAGAGTTTCGAGAGTCGCGAGTCATTGTTTGGAAATTTCCTCTTCTTTGAGAATCTTGTTTTAAAATTTCTTAAATATTAATAGTTTCGGAGTGATTACCAAAAACAAAATACTTTTTTTTTTCAACTTTATTTTGTCAATAACTTTTGCAATTTTTTACGTGCTGGTAAACGCTTCCGAAACATTTTTCTAGACATCATTCCGAACAGAATGAGCTATCGCACGTATTTTTAAGAGCAGTATGTCTAATTTCAACCATTTTGAACTTATTGAGTAGACTATTGGTGTGATAGGCTGTAGCTTAAGCGGCCGGATCCGACCGGATTGGCGAAAATCCGGCCGGATTGAAAGTGACACCGGATTGCAATCCTTAAGTGCAAGTCTACGCGCTCTTACACACGAACAGCACTTTGCAGTCGAACTGCACGCCGACAGTTTTAAGAAAAATTTGAATTGGGGTAAACAATTACTAACGAAAGCGGAATGCTTCTTTTATTTTTTCACAAACTTTTTTTAATTGGGTTGCTGTGGAACTTTTACTATTAAGGACTTTAGTCCCTGTTTAGGAAGAATAAACTAGGTTTATATGGATAGAAAATAAATATATATTAATTACTAGCTGACCCGGCAGACGATGTTCTGCAAGATAAGTTACTGACACGAAAAATTTATAAAAACCTTCCTTGAAGCGTATTAGCATATTGTGTCAAAATTGAGCTCAATAGGCGATGAACTTTTCGAGTTTTTGAAGCATACACAAACCAACATAACATATTAGATAAGATTCATTCTTGTACCTATGTATGTATAATACGGGTACTAATGAGTATATTAAATCGCTTAATATGCATAATTTACATTTCCATCGCCATACAAGCTAAACCTACACAGTGCACCTCACACTGCCGATCGACGTACATCAGTTACTTATTGAAATAATACCGTAATATCTATTGAAAAGTAATACATTATTCATTCTTATATGCCTTGTTTTACACAGGTGTTCGATAACTCGTTTGTTAGAGCTTGGTATGACTAGCTACAGAGTTTAATCATATATTATTATAGCAGTGAGGTAGTAAGTATATGGCAGAGTATTGAACAATAAATGAAACTAGACATTACAAAGTAATATGCATGAAGAACACTTAGTGATTTGCTCTTGCAATTTGCCTGTCGACACTAGTGTATAGAACAATTTTTAAAATGAAGCTGTATGACAAGACAAGACAATATGTACTTGTATATTAAAAAAAGATCACTATCAATCACTAACAAAACATCCTTTGTGGCCAAAAATTCATTGGTGACACCTGTGGTGTTTTGGAAATCCATCTTGTATTGTATATAGTAGAAAAACTGTATAGTCTAAGCAATATAATTTATTACAAAGTAAAATATCTTTTTCTATCTTTTAACTTTAAAAATGAACTATTTCATTTTTCAACTAAAGGGCCATAAAAAATATAAGCCCGATGTTGGATAACTGGGTTATATCCTAAGGATAGCATAATGAATTAACACATTACCTGCGGGCCAAGTGGAGTCTCTCTTGTGTTGTGAGGTGCTCCACCTGAGCCATCTCCGACACTAAGTCTGCATGCTCCATTTTTCCTTTTATCTGCAATACAATATTGACACATTGAAATAATATTATATTTCATTTATCTAGCTAGGCTTACTAATACTATTATTAATAATGATTTTGTTTCTGCTAGTTTCAAAACGGTACTTTATTTTATACAACTGGGCTTGCCTTATTCTGACGGCCTAGGCATGCCACTGCTTATATCAGATACATAAAGATGTATTAAATGCCCATTTTTAAACGGTTTCATTTATTTTGCCCTGTTTGTTGTTCATTTGTTTGGGTCAAATATTGCAAGATTAATTAGACCTATTTCCTCTAAGGGGCCATCCATAAATTACGTCACACGTTAGGGGAGAGGGGGCGAGGATCGATGTAGTGTGACATTGAGTGACAAGGGGGTGGAATAGGGGAAATAATTGGTATGTATAGGTAAATATTAAAAAACAATTAATGGAAATAAAACTTATTTCGGAACTGCTGTTTTAATTTAATAATTTCTAAGTGTAAAAGGAGGTGGCCAATATTTACCCCGGAAATGGTAAAAATACGTTTTTTTGTACAAGGTTTTAGTCCTCTGAAAAGACACATTTTCCATTTATTATAACATAACTAGAATTTTAATTTTCTTCTGAACTCCGCCGTGAGTAGTTTTAATAAATTAACAATAATAATAAGTTGTATTGTATACAAATATACTTTTACTACCTCCATTGCTATCACCCCGGTCACTCACATGCGCGCAAATGTTTGACATTTGTACGAAAGTTTGCACATATGTGAAGGGCGGTCAAGCAAATGGGTTCGTATATGAGTATACAAGCCCATTTCCGCTTCCTCCTACACTTTGTTCACGAATGTTCAATCTTGCTGTTGTTATTAAAAATCCATTTTCAATACAGAAAATAAATGGTAGTACGATTAGACGCCACGAACCACGAAAAATTAGGAGATACATCACCTTTTTAGTCGTGTGCGCAACTGGTCGCACGAATGTGTGGGAGACTACACGAAGGTTCGAGGTTCGCGCGCTTTGATGTGCGACAAAAAACCGACACAGCTTGGAAAACCCCGAATGCCTCCAAAACTTCGCATAATCATTCGCGAAGGTCGTCCCACACTTGTGTTGTGTTCGCGTATTCGCGCGAATGTGAGTGACCGGCATCACTGGAGGTTGACAATTGGCTGACAATGAAGTTGAAGTGCGAATGTCTACTATATTGTCATTTGCCAAAATAATATTTTTCTGTTTCATTTCTGCAAAATATTAATTGTATTTGATTTTTTGCCATGAGGTGCATTAATTGCGCGGTTGATATTGAGCGCATGGCACGTCACTCCATATCTTCCTTAGCAAGAAACCTGCAATCCATATTGGTAGAATGGATCACTGCAGTACAGGTATAGCATTTTTCTTTACTATTAAGTAGTGCTTACTGCGACTAGGTTCACGCGGCAATGTACAATATTCCTGTTTTTTTTGCAATACGTTTAGAAAATAAGTTCTATTTTATAATAAGCTCCTAACATTTTTTCTTTCAACTTTTAGGCAAAGGCTACTGTATACTGTAGATGAGTACATAAATGACAAAGGCGCATGGAAATGACCAGCTCTGCAACCAGTTCTGTACAAGCTGTATATTTTTTTGTAATAAATTATATTTTTATTTTTAAAAGATGTGTTGAGGAGATTTTTTACAGCTTTTCTTGTCCTCCATGACAAAGCACCTTTGCGAAAAGCTGGTTGATTAAAAAATTACGTGCATAAGTGTATCAATGATACCTAAACGAATAAATGATTTTGAATTTGAAAAAAAATTGAATGCATCACCTTATTTGCCTTATTTGGTACTATTGTTATATTTTATTTCTTAATTTTTACATATGGGTACCTAAATGTATATAATGAAACACTTAATAATATCAATATGCAGTTTTATTTATACCTATTACGTTTGCTTGTGAATATTTACAGATAGGTAGGTGACAAGTTAATACGTATATTTTATTTAGTACTGCTGGTACTTCTTTTTGTAGGAATAAGGTCATAAAGTCATAATTAAAGTAAAAGACATATATTAATTAATTATCCAAAAGATAAATAGTATTTATTTAATACAAAAATCGCTCTTTAAAACACTTTTTCACGATTACATATGTTTTGCAGAATGTCAAACTACAAAAGCTAAAAGTGCCCGTAAAAGGAGAATCCCGAGTTCTAGAGATTTTTATTGATAAAATTATCAAAGTAGATATTGTAAGCTTTAATGTAAGGTAAAAATAGTATGTGTACATTATACTTCACAAATGGGGCAAATGCCCATACAGATGTTGGCCACCTCCTTTCATAATATGTGACGTCACACTAGGGGGAGGTCTCACAAAATGTGATCAGGTGTGACAAGGACAGGGGGAGGTGTCAAAAAGTCATGAAATTAGTGTGACGTAATTTATGGATGGCCTCTAATCTAAGGAGTTGAACGTTTACGTATTGCTTTAGTTCTGATTAAAATGCATTTTAAAGTTACAAATAAAAAAAATACAATTGAATTGAATATCTCCTCCTTTTTTGAAGTCGGTTAAAAAATAATGAGGTGCATAGCAACTGTCAAGAAGTTTATTACAGCGGTAGTTGTAATTACTTTACCTACTACCTTCAACGTATCCCACAGACTTAAACACTATGTTACTTATCCAAACGTTAGTTACATAGTTATAACTTATAAGTAAATATCATCCAACTTATTATTTGATTTGTAATCGGGAAATTACACGGTTTATACTACAGATAGGTTTGGTTCCAAGCGAGGGAACTCCATAATGGTGAACAGCACAGTCAAAATTTATTTTCTTTAGTACCTACATTGACACTATAAAACTGTGTGTATTTGTTTTTTAAACCATTAACTTGTACAAAGGAACTCAAAATATAATCACCATTTTAACTGCTATTTTCTTAATCCAATAAAAATATTTTTTTATGTAAGACATTATTTATAGTGTTTCTTTTCTTTCCTTTATCATTACTGCCAAATAAATTGTAACCTGCCACCTCTTTTGCAACTTACATACTAATTTTATCTAATCTTTTCTGCTCACTTTAATCTTTTGATACATTTTCATCAGTGTCAAGTATTAATTGGTAGATATAATTTAGGATTCTTGAAAAGTACTCAATGATCCTCCACTATTAAATATCCTTTGTTGTTTATAAAAAAAAACTTTTGAATCATTATTAATAATAAAAGAATTTGAAATGTGTAATACTGGTAGCACTTAATTTGTAGTGTAGGTAAGTAATGTTGATAGCAAATTACAAATACAAGATGCATGGAAAACTTAGTTTACATTATTATAAGATTAGCAAGGAATTGATAAGATAATTTATAAGTTAATAAAGTAGCACTGATAAAATTCAAATTGTTGACATTCTAAACAATAAATTGAAAAATATGTAAATCTGTGTCTGCATTAACAACATCTTATAAATAAAACAAAATGTAATGAACCGCTATGTATGTAGTGTAGGTACAAAAAAGACTGTACACAAACCGACAAATTTAGAAAGGCACCCTCTCTTATACTCCGACGTAACGAAACCTAAAAAGATAACTATTTAGCCAAGAGAATTGATGTCCTTTTTACCTTTATTTTGTGAAATATTTCAAACTACTTACCGCTATAATTAATTACTTCAAATAACACGTATGTTTCATTCTTGTGTTGATACGTTTACCACACATAATACACACAACTTAATAACGCACGTACGATTCGTGATTCGATGAGTTTAGATCACTTTATCATAGTCTTTTACAGTTACACCTCATTTTCCGTTACTTTTCATGAAAACTACGAACGAAAAAATCACATCCAGAACCAAAGCAAGCTGACGAGCGTCCGACCGCCGAACCGAAACTCAAAGTAACAATAAAACGTAGTGATTAAAGTACTCTGTGGTAACAATTTTTATTTTTTAATATAAATTAATTTCACACACAGTCACAGAGTGACACAGCCTGTCATGAAACCGGACCGTTTACAAACAGATTGAATATTTATCGGAACGGATATTTTTATACCATAGAGCATAAATGTAGTACCTTTAAGCGCCTTATACACGGTCCACCTTGCTGTACGTCCGTTCAAGGCCGCAGCGCTGGATGTAGCATACACACTATCGTGCGCGCATCTAGCGTACTAGAGTGTTGCCAGATGTACGATTTAAGTAGTATTCATCATACGACTTTTTTGCTTTTTTTAACATGTACGATCCAAAGATCTAAATCGTACGTAATTCCTACGACTTTTTCATATATCGTACAAACCAATATAGAATAACAAGACGTGTTTCGGGATCCATTTTTTAACGTGCAACACATGCATTTGCTGTACAGCAACTTTATACACGATCAAGCACGCGCATTAACTGTCTATCTGCACGACGTTCGCGGTGGTGGGGGTGCTCGCTGGATCGAAAATGGGTCTTGCAAGTCCAGCAAACAATTAATAATAATTATCGACGTACGTCAAGCCCATTCACGGTACTTTTGCATCGTGCATCGTGCATGGCCTTGGCAGGAGGTACAGCAGGATGGACCGTGTATCTAATGGTTTTAGGTTCAGCGACGGCGCGGCGGCCGCGGCGTGGCCGCACATGAGACAGAGAATTTAAGTTTCTTTGAGGTTAATTTATTTATAAGAAATGTAACATATTTCAATAAAAAGCAGCCCCTTTGGGCTGGGATGGTGTGTAGCAGTAAAAATACTATATTACACCATCGTACTTAAACTAAAGTTATAGCATAAACTTACTTTATATTTACGATTTAAAAAACAAACTGAGACTTTAAATCTTCAAATAGCCAACGCAACCTACATTGTTTGTCACAATTCTTACTAATGTTTGCACTTGTGACATCAATGAAAATCAACCACGGTGACAGGGACAAAAAATAATATTTTTGTCTCTGTCTTTCACGTAGATTTTTTTTAATCTGACGATCTCGCGACCTTATGCCGGTCACTCACATTCGCGCGAATACGCGAACCCACAAGTGTGGGACGACCTTCGCGAATGATTATGCGAAGTTTTCGAGATATTCGGGGTTTTCCAAGCTGTGTCGGTTTTTTGTCGCACATCAAAGCGCGCGAACCTCGAACCTTCGTGTAGTCTCCCACACATTCGTGCGACCAGTTGCGCACATGACTAAAAAGGTGATGTATCTCTTAATTTTTCGTGGTTCGTGGCGTTATAATCGTACTATCATTTATTTTCTGTATTGAAAATGGATTTGAATGACAACAACTTATTAACAACATTAAGATTGAACATTCGTGAACAAAGTGTAGGAGGAAGCGGAAATGGGCTTGTATACAAATGCGAACCCATTTGCCTGACCGCCCTTCACTTAAGTGCAAACATTCGTAAAAATGTCAAACATTTGCGCGCATGTGAGTGACCGGGGTTAGAAAAGGGAACTATAATAGAATTGCCATATCTACGAAAAAAACGTGCATACCTACGAAACGAAACATGGCGGTTTAGTTCCTGCTAATATCCACTTTGACATGACTTTGACATTACCTTAGTCAAAGTGGGTTTTGTAAATACTGCCTTAGTTTCTTAGTAATAAGTCACATTTTACACCGTAGTAAAGAGGAATACAATATGGCGGATACGGCACACGTCTGACGTCATAAAAATTTGACAGTATACAATGAACAGTATAGCGAAACTGTTGTGTATAGACATATAGTATATAGTATTGGCTTGTTTTTATATTTTCATGCGTTAGACAAGGACACCATTATGTTTATTATGTCATCTTCTAAACTATTCCCTAAATCAACCACGAATCTTTATGACATTTAATATAACGGGTCTATTATCTTAAAGTCTATGCTCGCGACTCGCTCTGCCATATTTAAACTTTGAAGAAAAAGGAGAAACTTATTTTTCTTCAATGTAATAGGAGAATCTATAATCTATGGCCCCAGATGCCCGAGTTTTATGCGGGCTACACACCTTCAGTTTTAACTGTGCGATTTAACTGTACAGTCGAACTATACAGTTAAATCGTTAGGTGTGTAGAACAAACAGTTGAACTGTACAGTTTTAACTGAATCTAATCAAAATATGAATAGATAAATCTGTACAGATCTTGGAGGAATGATAAACATGGAGCAGTAGCAATAAATTGAATGTTTTCTCTATAGCGATAGTCCTTTAACTTACGCACGTCCGCGCGTGTCGGAAAGAGATAAACATATATAATCCGTATGTACGTCAAACATTGATGTAGCCATTTTTTACGGCATCAGTTAAGGGACGGGATACGGAATTCTATCGATATTATTCCTCTGAGCTATCGATAGATTATGTACGTATAGAAAACTACGTTACATTTTGAGATTGTATTTTGAATTAAACCCACAGCCATAAAATACAGGTCAGCTGCATTATATTGTACCTAATATTTTACGTCATTTGTTTTAATTTAGAGTTAAAAATCCACAAAAATAATATGAAATTTTCGTATTTTTTCGCGATTTTATTAACTTACCATGACGAAGCAGCGAAGACGCCAACGACACCAGCTTATTCCATTTATGAAAAATATATAGAGCGAAGTATTTTTATAAATAAAAGACAAAATCAAACTGTAGAATCATTTATTTAAACGTAATGTTACATCGTCAGGTAGGTAGGCCCATATATATATTTTAAATTACCATACCATCAATGATTAGAGCACAAAATATTTTCTTTCCTGTTCTGGTTTTCTGTACCTATAAAATAAAATTAGTTTTTAATAACCGAAACGCTTAAAGAAATCTTATAATCATGTTTAATTCAGATATTTCCATTATTCATACATTAGGCAAATGGAAGCACTTAAGTCTAATAAAGATTCAAATACAAAAACCTTTTTTATATATGTTGGATAACTTTCAAATACTGTTGGTACAGCACACAAACGTAATAACAAGTTATTTAGCTTTAGCAAATAATTATTGTATCAATGTATCGATATCGTAAACATGGCTGTCTACAACACTTAAAAACAAATATTTGTAAAATTTTCGAAAACCAAGACGAAATAGGGTGTCAATTCCGGTCAATAAGATTTTATTTACACAACAATTGGTCATATTATGGTTCTTTCCCCTAAATAACTCTTATAATCAGAGAAAAATATTGAAAAAAGCATACCTGTGAAACGACAACCCCCGGTTTTCCTCGTATTTCTTCGAACTATGACTTTTACACCCATAAACCACACACGCTATGATTTCTTGAATGTACGATATATCGTTGTTAGTTAATTCGTTACTTTTCGCAAATATAGAAAGATTTACTCAAAAATTGCCGTAAAAGTTTATGCCACTTAGTCACCAGCCTGGTGAAGTGGTGACTCGTACTCGAAAAACCGGCGACATACAGCGTTTGACGTTTTAGGAACAGAGTGAATGACGTATTGTTGTCCTTTTTTAGCACACGCCAAAATGACATATGTCTGAGAAATACAGATAGTGCATAGAAAGTTCAACTTATTGCTACTACTCCATGTTTATCATTCCTCCAAGGTACAGATAGAACTGTACAGTTAAAACTGAGAGTGTGTAGTCGAAACTGCGCAGTTTTGTCAGTTTTGTCACAGCGAGCGTGAAGTGAACACGTATCGACCTTGCTATCTACCTTTGCGAAAACTTATCGACCATGGCTCAACGCGAATGGCTGGAAGAGTTTATACTACTATACCAATCGGAGCCTTCGTTATGGAAAATCAAGAGCAAGGATTATCATAATAGAGTAATAAAAGATTCAGCTTAAAAAAAGCTTATTTCAAAACTACGCGAAATAGATTCTAAAAAATAAAGAGGCTGTTATAAAGCAAATTAATAACCTACGCTGTACGTATAACAAGGAACATAAAAAAGTCATGGCCTCAAAATCCGGATCAGGCGCGTTTTTTTCCTTTTCTTCTATTTTCTTTTAACACACACATTAGCCCTACGATCGCTAAAGCGTCGTCTATGGAGGCCATGATGATAAAAACTGAAAGATCGTATAATTTTACTTGATCGTGTGTAGGCTGTATGGACCTACGTTTTAACTGTACAGTTCAACTGTACAGTTAAATCGCACAGTTAGAACTGAAGGTGTGTAGCCCGCATTACGTGACATAACGGGCTCGGTATGTAAATGCGAGTTGGCTACAATTTGTATGGGACCGAATCTTTTCTTTTCACTGCTGCTAGATGGCTCTGTGTCGGTGTGCGCGCGCATACTTTCCAAATCTCATATTTTTTCCAAATCCCTCATAGGTGCAGCGCAGACGGCACGCTGTCTGTGACGCTCTTTTAAGTCTGTGAAAATAGAACCTTTGCAATTATATGGTGCAGCGCAGACGACACTCTTCTTGAGCGATCGAGACTGCGGGCGCACAAATGTCTACATGGCGCGCACACAGTCTATCTCGGATTTTTCGCGAACTCAAAGCACACGACGCACACCTTCGATCACTCTGTCGGCAGAACTGTAGTGACGTACACGCTATGGAAATCACGCAGAGATCGCGATGCATTATTTTGTACTTGAAGTACAGAAAAAAAAGAAGAAATAGAGAATTTTGGGTACATTCTATACTTTCGGAGAGATTACTGAAAGGACAGTTCCATATTAAACATTCAATTCTGAAACAATATCCGGATAAATTTTTCAAATTCTATAAAATATCTGTTACAACATTTAATGAACTGTAATCTATTTTAAGACCAGCTTTGACTCATTCGGAAACAATGAGAAAGTGCTGGTCTGTTTTGTATTTCAATCGATCTTTGGCGCCATGCTAATAGCGCATACGTTACGCCCACCACTAACGAATGCAGATTACAGACTGAAGTGTGCGCCGTCTGCGTTAGCGCGTGTTGAAGCAAACGTTGTATTTCTTTCGCACACCATTTGAGCGGAGCTGCGCGACGCGGTGCGGCGCGGGCTGCCCGAATTACACGTATTTTGTGTGCACCGCACTCATTGCGCGTCGTATGCGTTACTGCATATAATTGCAAAGGTTCTATTTTCACAGACTTAAAAGAGCGTCACAGACAGTGTGCCGTCTGCGCTGCACCTATGCAGTAACGCATACGACGCGCAATAAGTGCGGTGCACACAAAATACGTGTAATTCGGGCAGCCCGCGCCGCACCGCGTCGCTCAGCTCCGCTCAAATGGTGTGCGAAAGAAATACGACGTTTGCTTCAACACGCGCTAACGCAGACGGCGCACACTTCAGTCTGCAATCTGCATTCGTTAGTGGTGGGCGTAACGTATGCGATATTAGCATGGCGCCAGAGATCGATTGAAATACAAAACAGACCAGCACTTTCTCATTGTTTCCGAATGAGTCAAAGCTGGTCTTAAAATAGATAACAGTTCATTAACCTTTTGACCGCCACAGTCTTCTATGCTAGACAAGCACTTGCGGGCCCTGTACGCCACGGTCTTCTATGCTAGACAAAAAACCCGTCCCACAAAAATATTAAATAAAAATATTTAAAAAATATAATTGGTGTTTTAATTCAACATTCCACAAAATAGAATATCCCAGCAACATATGAGTATAAAAAACATGTTTATTAAAGCCACCAGTACTGAAAAATATGTAAATAAAAAATATGGATTCACAACCACGAAAATACCATGTCCAAGACGCCACAGTCTTCCATGCTAGACCGCTAGTGATGTGGTGCACGTGACACAGATTTCTAGAAAACTATTTAAAATTCAACTTAAAAATGTATAATTTCTTCTAATATGAATGAATAATACAAAAGGCTAGAAACATAAAACTATCATTAGCTACACGAAAAACAAATTTCATCCAATCAACTTCGCTTAATAAATCTCTGGTATCGAAAATCTGGCGCATCCTTACCGCGTCGTCGACAAGCCGTGCTCTGTGCGCCACGGTCACAACTGGAAGACATTCTGATGACGTATGACGCGAATAGCGAGAACAGTAGTGCAGTGCAAGATGAGCGATTATTCGGAATTGCTTCGCATTTTGGAAGGTGTCGGTGATGATGACGAGTTTTTGGAAGTTGAGGTATTAAATGAAGAAGATTTAGAGGTAAGTATCTTAAGTTCTTAATAAATTATTTACTAACATGCATATTGCCCATTTTGTATTATTAGTTTATTACATTTAAGAAAAAATAAAAGTACCTAATAAGTATTCGATACGAAGTTATACCTTGATGGCTTGTGACTTGTGAGTTGATTCATTCGCTAACTACCAACATTTTTTTATGTTCTTGTTTTCGAAGTTAATAAAATCTCGTCATGTTTACCTACTTTTATAATCCAACTAGTAGCTAGTATTTTACTCTCTTAAAAAGCGAATTGATTTATTCTTCAGATAAATAAACTATATAATTTCAGCATAATCCTTCCGAAAAGTAGGTAGGTACCGTGAGTAGACTACAAATTATAAAATCAACCTAATGAAAAAGTACAATAATATTATCGAATTACGAACTTTCGGCATTACAATCGTTCCGAATAGTAGTGTGAGTAGACTAAAAATCTACTGATAATCTTTTAATGTCAAAGTTCGAAATAATGATACCAGCTAAATTTGTGCGATCTACTTTTTCGGTTTTTTGAATCGTAAACTATGTCGTAAGAATATTGCCAATATTAGTAGCGACACTCATAATTATCTACCTAGATATTTAGTTTTCTGCCAAATCAGTATAAAATTAGCAGTATACCGAATGTAACCATAACCAAATACTCGTTCTTGTAACCAAAATAACTTTTAAATTTAGTTAGTAAGGGTAAGTATGTATATTATGGATATATGAATGATAATGGTTGCTTAAACTTGTTTTTATACAACTTTTATTCAAGAAATTTTCAAGAACCGTCAATTTGAAGTTGACGTTTACTTGCCGTGACGTGTGAGCAAACGAACGACGTGAATGCGTTTCGTTCTGAAATTCCCAATACTGCGTTGCGGATCCGTTCCAGTCACAGTTAAAAAAAGCTCGACAACTGAATTACCGATGAAAATATAGTATTATTCGTACTATATTATTTTCCTATAACATATAGTACAATTGACTGAAATATAGCACGATACTATACCTATACTATAGTGCGGGTGGCAACCCTATCTGAAACCTCCATTGTCATTTATCATAAGAGCGTAACGTTTTTCTTCTGTGCTTAACTTGGCACACACCTCCACCGAATATCGATTTCGGAAGCGATACACAACGCGCGACACGGCTACATCTCTAAGGAAGTTTCAAAACGGTATGCCCCCGACGCCACAGTCTTTCATGCTAGACAACGACTTCATAACGATGACAATTAGTGCTGTGCTTTACTACTATTTTGTTTGTAATGTTTTGTTTCTTATTTATGTTATTGTAAGTATATTAATTACTATAGAGTGGGAGGTAGCACAAAATTAAATAAACCATCACGTATTATAAGTAAGTAGTCATTTATTGCATAAAAAACCAACAAAAACAAGTCACTGTGGGTTATCGATATAACGACACTTGGAAACACTACTGTTTTCGTAGGTATTTTTGTCAAATTTATGTCTTGGCGTACAGCGATCGGCGCACGGTTTGAGGCTTGGCGTTCAAAAGGTTAAATTTTGTAACAGATAATGTATAGAATTTGAAAAATTTATCCGGATATTGTTTCAGAATTGAATGTTTAATATGGAACTGTCCTTTCAGTAATCTCTCCGAAAGTATAGAATGTACCCAAAATTCTCTATTTCTTCTTTTTTTCTGTACTTCAAGTACAAAATAATGCATCGCGATCTCTGCGTGATTTCCATAGCGTGTACGTCACTACAGTTCTGCCGACAGAGTGATCGAAGGTGTGCGTCGTGTGCTTTGAGTCTGCGAAAAATCCGAGATAGACTGTTTGCGCGCCATGTAGACATTTGTGCGCCCGCAGTCTCGATCGCTCAAGAAGAGTGTCGTCTGCGCTGCACCATAAGAAGACTATTACTTCAAAAAAGAGTTGTGGCATACGGGATAAAATTAGCTATTTTTGTTCTGTTATGCCAAAGAAGCATAACTTCTTACGTGCGTACCTACATAAGTACACACACACACTTATAGATAGTACCTACTGTCTTATATAAATTATCATTACGATTTGTCAATTTTCTGGTGCAGCGCAGACGACACTCTTCTTGAGCGATCGAGACTGCGGGCGCACAAATGTCTACATGGCGCGCAAACAGTCTATCTCGGATTTTTCGCAGACTCAAAGCACACGACGCACACCTTCGATCACTCTGTCGGCAGAACTGTAGTGACGTACACGCTATGGAAATCACGCAGAGATCGCGATGCATTATTTTGTACTTGAAGTACAGAAAAAAAGAAGAAATAGAGAATTTTGGGTACATTCTATACCTACTTTCGGAGAGATTACTGAAAGGACAGTTCCATATTAAACATTTAATTCTGAAACAATATCCGGATAAATTTTTCAAATTCTATAAAATATCTGTTACAACATTTAATGAACTGTTATCTATTTTAAGACCAGCTTTGACTCATTCGGAAACAATGAGAAAGTGCTGGTCTGTTTTGTATTTCAATCGATCTCTGGCGCCATGCTAATATCGCATACGTTACGCCCACCACTAACGAATGCAGATTGCAGACTGAAGTGTGCGCCGTCTGCGTTAGCGCGTGTTGAAGCAAACGTTGTATTTCTTTCGCACACCATTTGAGCGGAGCTGCGCGACGCGGTGCGGCGCGGGCTGCCCGATTTACACGTATTTTGTGTGCACCGCACTTATTGCGCGTCGTATGCGTTACTGCATATAATTGCAAAGGTTCTATTTTCACAGACTTAAAAGAGCGTCACAGACAGTGTGCCGTCTGCAAAGATTCATTCGCGCGTTAGCGAGATACTAGGCGCCAGTACATCGCGTCCACAAGCATCGCGCGAATTCAAAATACGCGCGTAAATCGCGTGCACTTCGCCAGACTCTCGACTCGCGCGTGATTCGCGCGTATTGCGCGCGAGTCGAGATACTAGAGACGCCTTGTTGCGTCCAGGTTAACGCGCGAACAAGTCGAACAACAGAGTGAGGTGCACGTATCGAGGGAAATGGAGGAAATCTATTTTGTGCTTCTGAGGGCACTTAAAGCCGTTACGCCCGATTGTTATCGCACTGAAGGCTGGAGAGGGTGAAGTGCTTTGAATTAATTGAACCCAATTACTTCTAATTTGAAAAAGAAAAGTCAAGTAATAATATTTTTATTTCAAATATCAAGTTTTACACCATCTATTTTTCAACTAGGTATGATACATTACTTTTAACAATTTAATAATCAATCAATGAGCGCGATAATCTAGGCTAGGCACTATTATTATTCAATTGACACACCATAATTTTATGAAACCATTTTTTTTTATTTATGCGCTATTTTATATAATATTAAAAAATCACGGAATAGTTTAGGACCTAGATACATATTGCTGTACAAAATACAAATACACTCATTTCATTAACCTTGTCGGATACAGGAAGATTGGGCTCCATTCCACGATCCTGACATAGCTGTTCAATCTTAAAACTGTCTCGTAAAATGTAGACGTTTATTAGTGGGTGGGTACTCAGGTATGTATACCTATTTGGAGAATCTAAAAATGGTCCAGCAGTTTCTAAGATTAATATAATATTATTATCATGATTAAAAAATAATATTCTTTAACATAACCATACTTATATTACAGAATTTATACCATATGATTACTTGGAGCATATTTTAGTGTATTGTCTTCAATTCAGCTTGAAGTGATTCACCTTGAATTCATACCACGAAAAGCGCACAAAGGTATTTACCACCACGTGGAATGTATAGCGTTAGGCTGAGTAAACTAAGTATTCACCAAAAATATACGAGGTAACTAGGCGGTGCGCGATGAAAAATACACCAAATGGATTACTGCTATATTTTTCCTCGCGCACCACCCAAGTAGCACACCGGGGCTGAATAAGAGTTCACATTTAGCGTACAAGTGAACTTAAAGCATTATTTCACTCTTATATGAGTTCACCTGTGATGTATTAGCTGTATAAAGGCGAAAAATACGCTTAAAGCTGTTTAAGGTCTGTATAAGAGTGTAATGCTAACCTAATATACAGCTAAGGTCTGTATAAGAGTGTAATGTTAACCTAATATACAGCTATAGGTGTTATAATGCGATAACGTTACTGTTATAATGCGAGAAGCTGAATAAGAGCATTATAAGAGGGTAAATATACGCCAATAGCTGTCTAAGGGTCCACACCTACGATGTTATACTGCTAGAATTATAAAAGTTCACATCTGGTCACTTATTCAGCTTAAAGCTGTTTAGTTGACCATATTAGTCCCATATACTGCCATTAATCAGCTTTAAGTTCACGCGTTACCTCTTATACTGCTATTTAAATGCTGTTATACTGCTACTGTACAGCTATGTGAACTTAAGGCTGTATAACTTGTGCCCAAATCAGTCGTATAAGGGCTGTACAGCGTGCTCTACAGCTCTTATACAGCTGACTTACCGCTTATAGTTCACGTGTGAACCATTAGACAGCCCTTATACAGCCCCGTGTGCTACTTGGGCATCTAGCTAACCGGCACATATCTAGTGGATACTCAGCCTTAAGGCACAAATTAGATATTTGTACTGTTTTGTGCTAAACGTGCAATCGAAACTAGTGCTCGGACTGCTCGGAGTTTATTATGTACAGTCGACAAAACAGATATGCAGAGCATGATTGATGATACGAATACGAAACTAAGTATAATAAAACTAGGTAGGTACAGCAAAAGAGTTATTTACAGATTGGAAATACAGAATTTATGTATTATTTAATTATGTTAATTAATGCTACCTTCATACGTAAAGTATGAACAACTAACAAATAAATATAAATATATATATATAAATATAAGTATAGAAAAGAAACTAACTATTAACAATGATGTTTAAAAAATATAGATACGTTATTACCCTTACAAAGCAACCAAAAAATCTGTTCCGAAAAGAGCTACAACACACACAGGTTTATTTTTTGTTTCACTACACCAATCACATTGGTGTAATGGTATAACACACGAAGGCATTTTAACGCTGCATGTCAAATTAATGTCAAGCACTTTTAATAACAACAAAAGCGTGCGTATCTTCTACAGAGCGACTACGAGTGAACGGTCAATTGCCTGTTCTTACGCTCTTTATCGTCGGCGCGCTAGTGACATATCTACCTCTTTTTTACATTATAATATCATTGACTATTAATAATAAATTAATAACACAAACATTTAGTATAACTGAATGTCTGAATATACTAAACGGAACGGAGCGTTTTTGCATCATGGTCTGCCAGTCTTACTCATTTGCTATCTGTACGTACCTAATGAGGTGATTAGTCTCGATAAGATCAAAGTAATTATATAATCTTTATTGTATTTATTAGATTACAAATTAAAAATGAAATAATTTAATTTACAAAATAATTACATTTAAATCTTGATCTGACGTTGGCCCTTCAATTGGCGATCAACAAGATTAGCCTATTAGCATAAATTAGGTAAGAAAATCCCAATCTTCCTCTTCTCTTTACGTTACTTCAAAACAATAATTAGGTATATAATTAACTATTAGATAAAAATTATACACCTGTCTACACATTTAAAATCCAGACCTCTTTAGACTCTTCTTCTTTCTTTAGATTCTTTATAAAAAATGCAAAATATAAATAAATGTATGGACTCGGTGATTTTAATTCATTTATAATTTTAAAGATCCACGTGACTGTTGGACTAGACGTGAATTAGATAAGCCTATTATCTACTTCTCATAATAGGCTGTACCAGTCAGTATTCGGAACATTGAGTAACTCATGAGTCATGAGATATTTTTTCTTATTTAATTAAGTCCCCATTTACCCAACTACCGTTAGGATATCGTTATTTATTTATATAAAAAAAAACTATGCACCTTTCAACAGTTCGTTTCATTGAAATTTATTTAAGGACTTAGTAATAACAATACTTAAAAAGTACCTACTAATTATTTCTGCTTAGATCCTAGATTTTTAGATCTTTATTTAATATTATAGTTACCTATATGATAGGTATATCTATTATATTGAGTCCGCCTTTGTTTCGATACACATTTTTTGTAAGGTGCAGAAATTTATAAATAAACTAGCTGCTCAGACAGACTTCGTTCTGTCAAGATTTTTTTTATTTTTAGATGTAAGCTATCCTATCTCTCAAGTTGGATCAAACTGCACACGGTGTGCAAATTTGATTAAAATCGGTTAAGTAGTTTAAGAGTCCATCGCGGACAAACAACGTGACACGTAATTTATATATATTAAGATAAATATAAAACCAATAAGTAGATATATATAATTCGAATATTAATAACATTCATTATCTTTAGTATGTATGGTATGCATAGTATCTATATGTACCTTATGGTTACCATGTGATGTATTTTTCTGTATAAAATATACTTTAAATAATTCATTTTTATAAACAGCATCATAGTAGGATAGTAGGTAATCGCATTATTATGAAAGATCTAAATATTTTTTAATTTAAGAAAAAAAATTAAATGAGGTAAACATTTTTATGTTTTCATTATTATGCGATCATACACATAATTATGCTTTTGCCACCTTATTAACCCTGACTGATAGTTACTGACGCATAGATAACATTAGTGTTTAAAATATTTTTGATTAAAAAAACTTGAGAGCTGTCAAGGGACACCCGGATGGAACGAAGTTCCTTGCAGTCAGTACTAGGATAGCAAAAACATGCAGCGAGTGTGCCAAAACAAATCTGGGGTATTAAATTTCTCATCGGTTCACCTAGTAGCAAATGCATGTTTTTGCTATCCTAGTACTGACTGCAAGAAACGAAAATATCTGGCTTGCTTTCTATGTAAAAAAAAACTGTGACGGCAAAAAGTGTCGTTACAACTTTTCGTCCCAAAATCTTTTGCCTAGACCCCTTTCGCAACGCGCGATAAGGAACTTCGTTCCAAAAACTGATTGCTTATCGTACTTTCTGAAGCACGTAAGCGTCCTTATTTGCCGCATCGGACATCTTATTCGGCCCAACTAAACATTGTTTATCACTTACCTACAAGTTGCAACTGCCAGGGGCGGTTAGTATGTGTAATGTTTTTCAAAAATCATTACTACATTGAATACAAAGATCAGGTGGATCGTCAGCTCATTTGCCGCCTATTTCCATAAAAAGATTTAAACAAATAATAAAAAAAATTAAGTAAAATTGGTCACGGTAATAAAAACGTGCCGTTTTCATCAAAACTGAACCTACTCTATTTTATTATTAATCAATGTTTACGTTATAAAAGAAAAAAGAAATAAAACCTAATTATCTAATGATTATCGATAATAGTTTGTGTTCTGAAATGTTTCGCACATATAAATACCTACAAATTATAAGGTGCTTTATTTTATATACCTAATATGAGCGGCGCTGACAGCTTAAACCTTTTTAACCGACTTCAAAAAAGGAGGAGGTTCTCAATTTGACTGTATTTTTTTTTATGTTTGTTACCTCAGAACTTTGGACTGGGCGAACCGATTTCGATGATGCTTTTTTTAATCGAAAGTTGGTGGCTGTCATGTGGTCCCACATAAATTTTATTGAGATCTGACAACGGCATCCAGGAGAAAACTACATTAGTCGTAAATTTGTGTTAAGATGTGCGCGACAAATTGACGAATAACTCAATATCACGCCAACCGATTTCGATGATTCTTTAATCGAAAGCAGGCGCTTGTCATGTGGTCTCACATAAAGAACGAGATCTGACAACTATGTAGTTTTTGAGACTTTGAAGTCGGTTATTTTTTGTTAGTAAAATTTAGATTATTTCCATTCTCTATTACAATCTCTATTCTATACTCTATATTATAGATAATTTATTCCTACTACCCAATGCCTCCCAAATAACACACTTAGATAGTTGGGTCTAACTATTACAATTAATTAATAAATTAAATATTATTAAAACCATCATAAGATATTAGTCTATAACAATATCACAACATCCGTGATAAAAAATAAATCGACAATTAAATAATGTGACATGAATAAAAGATAGATAAATAGGTCCGTTGAGTTTTCCAGATCACCTGCAAGGAAATAAAATAGGTACTAAGGTAGCAAGTACCTATTCCTACGATATTTTTTTGATAAAAAGTTTTTCGTAGCTAGGCTGTCTATTTGTTCGAAATCCCTAAGATTATGAGGGTTTACCGCTAGGACTGCCAGCTGGCAAGACTGAAATATCTGGACAAAACTTCATAAAGTCGGGATTTGTCGGTAAATTTTGTATTTTGTCGGGCCTCGTAACTACTTGTATTTATCGGAACTTGTCTGGACATCATCTGAAATGTCGGGACAATCCAGACTAATCCCGACCATCTGTCAACCCTATCTACCGCGTGGAAAGTATTGTTTATTTTATTCGCCTGCGATTCTTTTTACTGGATGAAAATGGAATGGAAATAACTCATAAGTACTTATAACTTTTTGTAGCAAAATAAAAAAAAAAATTATTGCTCTGAGTGAATTTCAAGATTTTTTTGATACTCCTCTTTGCTTATATTGCAAGCACTTGATGGCATAAGTAACGGGCAAGGTAGAATCATCAATTACAGAATATAATACCTACAACACTTGGTACCTACCTACTTGTTTTCCTACGATATTTTTTTGATAAAAAGTTTTTCGTAGCTAGGCTGTCTATTTGTTCGAAATCCCTAAGATTATGAGGGTTTACCGCTAGGACTGCCAGCTGGCAAGACTGAAATATCTGGACAAAACTTCATAAAGTCGGGATTTGTCGGTACATTTTGTATTTTGTCAGGCCTCGTACCTACTTGTATTTATCGGAACTTGTCTGGACATCATGTGAAATGTCGGGACAATCCAGACGAATCCCGACCATCTGGCAACCCTATCTATCGCGTGGAAAGTATTGTTTATTTCATTCGCCTGCGATTCTTTTTACTGGATGAAAATGGAATGGAAATTTATAACTTTTTGTAGCAAAATTAAAATTTTTTTTATTGCTCTGAGTGAATTTAAAGATTTTTTTGATACTCCTCTTTGCTTATATTGCAAGCACTTGATGGCATAAGTAACGGGCAAGGTAGAATCATCAATTACAGAATATAATACCTACAACACTTGGTACCTACCTACTTGTTTTTATTAGGTACCTACTGAAAATCACGAGCTATTATATATCAATTTATTTGGCGACAAAGCATTTTACCCTAATTCTGGCATGACTATAAATAAGTACGGAAGCTTTTTTAAACGTTTTCACGTTAACAATATGATAATTTTTTATGATGATGAATGTCATGTACATTGCACATTTGTTAATGATGAACAATTCGCTGCTATTCAGAAAAAGATAAAAAAGTATGTTCTGTGGGTTTTCCCCGTAACATTAAACACATCAACAAAAGATACTCCAAATGAAACGGTTTATGTTCGTATTTTCTAAGTTGTGCAGTACTAGTAGATATATTCTTAGAGTACCTACGTATTAATATATCAAATTATAGGACAGACCTTCATTTGCTTTATATAATATGTATAGGTAGATTATCTTTTATTTGAGGTACGGACTCCATAAAAAAGTAGCAATATTCATTATTAACTGAAAAACTGCAATAATGGTACCTACCTGAATAATATCTAATAACTAAATTAGGCCATCACACAAAAATACATACAAAAATACATAAATGGTATATTTGTGCTATTGTAAACTATTAACTTATCAAATGCTTATTTAAAAATTAAGTAGCTATTCTCACAGTCACTTACAATATTTTTCAACAATTAAAATAGGTGTTTAAGGCGGTTAAGGATTAACAATGTGGTCATAACAAAATATAAAATATGAAAATTCACGTGGGAATACATAATTATAACTTGAATAGGTACTATCATAATTATTTACAGCGACTTAAATTAACTAGCTCTATTATTGTACTAGTTTTACGAACATTGTTCGTTATTACTTTATCTACATATTTTATCTATGTATTTCATTAAATAACCTAACAACAAATCAACATTAGCATTTTACATTTTATATTACAAGCTTTTTAACTTACACAATATTATATTGTATAAATCTAATGACCTCGAATTGCCAATGACATTGTATGAAGCAAAGATAAATAGATTATATACTTGTATAGATATTAGGTATAAGTACAAATAAATTATTATACACTTTTTCGTTCAAAACCAATATGAAAAAATAATTTTTCAAATTCGCCTATCACATCGAGAGATTACAGCCTGTTTAAGCAAATAACCAAAACCGGGCATGTTCGTGTCAGGCCACGCGCAATGAAGGGTTCCGAAATAGTAAGTTTATCGACTACTCAGATCGACTACTTATTACTCATTAACTACTTATGCTAATATAGCCGTGATAATTTTCCTTGTAAATTCAACATATATAACCTATTTTTGAGAATGTTTTCACGTGTCCAACTCCAACCGTTTAGCCGGCAGAAGGGGAACACTTGACTCTAACCAAAATTAGCACTTGAAAGCCAAATATTTCGCAAACAAACCCTTAATATTTACCTTTTCAACAATATCCCATACTATACATAGAAGTATAGAGTGAGCGGCGAATAATAAATTTATCCTCAAGTTACATAGCATAGAAGACATAATACTGTTGGGGAGGCACCCTGAAAAAATAAATTTTTCAATATTTATATTTTATTCTACGGTTTTGGAGTTTTAATAAATATGTATATCCGCGCCAAATTACAGCTTTCTAGCACTAAAGGTCTTGGCGGCGAGACGGCGCTATTCTTCGGACAGACGGACGGACGGACGGACGGACATGACGAAACTATAAGGGTTCATATTTTACTTCGGAACCCTAATATACTCTTCAGCTTCATTTTATAACTAAATATTAATATTCTCTGTTATAGATATTCACTTTTGTCGTTTCGACTTTTAATTATTCATATAGATAATAAACATTTATTAAATAAATTATAATAATTTGTAAATAACTAATTTGTATTGTTGTTAGTTGGCAAGAAGAATTGTTACTTTATTACTTTACTTCTGGTGTAGGTACAGCAACTCTAGGTATGTCATGTACATGTCTGTGACAGCAACGGACTAAAATATTTAGTAATTTAATACATTACTATTGTTTACAAATTACTTTTACGATAATAACGCCTTACAAAATAGGTACAATAATAATATTGTCATTGGCAATACATAATTATATGCTCAATTAAACTACTTTTCAACGATACTCATGTCGGTATTGTTCACGCCTATTGTTAGACTAATATCATAATATTATCACCATTTTTCTATTACCAGTATAGTACAAATAGGTATCAATAATAATTACAAAAATACTGTTTATTAGAATATTAGTAAGTATTATCAGTATTTTGTAGTTTGTACTTATAAAATAAACATTTAATACTTTCTAGTTTCCACATAAAAACTGTTTGGATATGAACGTACGACAAACATTTAATTACTTAACAAATTTTAATATTTTGTGAAATGAAATTAAAAAGCATTATTAAAATATACCTAAGTACAATATTAGTATCTATTATTAAACACAATGTCTTATTAAAGTAAATACTTACCCAATACAACTAAATAGTCAACATTTTAAAAATAGCAAGTATTGTTAAAAAGATACATTTTTAACAGTCAGATGGTGTTATCTAGCCCATTATTACATTTCCTGAAATTTCAGACCGATTCATTAATATTGTTGGTTTGATAATATATATCAAATAAATAATAAATTATAGTACCAGATCACGTCCCGCTATTATTGATTACATTTATTAGGTATGTAACTGGCTTAAAAGAATGTGAATTTTAATGCAAGATACACAAAAAAATAAGATCAAAGCCCAAAGGCTCTTTAATTATACGTCTTGTAACACAGCTGTGCGCCATCAAAACCATACACATTCAAAATCCAGCTAAACGTAACAAATACTCGTATCTAAAGGCTAAAGCTTATTAAGTACACCGCTATAAATTCACAGCACAGATAAAAATATTTGTTTTAGTTTACTCGTAGATCGAATGACGTTCATTCTAGAGTCCTATACTTAAGCAGTGGCAACCTGTCGGGGTCACCACGTCGGGTTACTCAGGTGTTCTCGTCGGAGGAGTCGTCTGACGATGAGCTGGTGAGGAGGCTGGAGGCCATGGTCAGCTGCCGGATGAACGGCTCCCGGGGAAGACTCTGCTGGCCCAGGGCCAGACGACGAACCCCCATACGTTCGCTCTCCGGCAAGGATTTACTGCACTTCTCTTCAGTTATCGCGTCACGTGACAACGAACTGTAATTTATATACATCTTTATTTTTTGAGACATAATGAGAAATTCGTAAGACAGACATTTTTTTTATTATTTCGATGAAAACTCTACCATAAAAGTTGGGACGATTTAATTCCAATAAAAAAATAATGATAACATTCATGGTCCATGGAGAACACTGATTATATGGGTCAAATTAGCTTGTCCAAAAAAAAAACAATTATTATGAGCCATAGAGTAGGATATAATTTTTGTTGTACGGCTAAATCCTCGCCACGGGTCTATCCTCCTGATTGAGGCCTGCATCAGTACGGATTAGCAGAAAGCATTTGAAGCCTTATTAAATAATCCATCTACAATAACAAGTGAGACCCGCAGCTTTTATTTACAATTAGCGGTAAAGTACTTCACTGAAAGTTATATAAGGACTAAAATAAATAAATAAATAACGCTTCACACTCATAGCCCCACACTAGGATTCCCTGTGTCGTGGGTGCCATGGACAACACACAACATAGACAAGGACATTCACACCCAGACCGAGAACAAAAATTCAAACTCATCATTCAAATTTCCGCCTCGCTGGGAATCGAACCCAGGACCCTTGGTGCGGCGATCCGGCATGGTAACCATTGCACCACACGGGTCGTCATGATTCAGAGCTAGGCATATTTCGAGAAGTGCGCAGCAAGTTATAAAATTCCATACCCGGTAAGCTCTAACATGGAGCCCCGTCTGCATTGCCCCCGATGTGGGCCTTGCATGATGCTGGCAGGCCTCGTCGATGCACCCAGAGGATCTGAATGCGCTACGTCTTCCATCAGCAGTACCGTTGGACCCCCCAAACTCGTGCTTCTCTTCGACAACAAATTAGGCCCAGGCCTCGACTGCCCGAAGCCGTCCTTCACCGATGAACTTTCCCCTTTACTCGAGTCAGCCTTGCTCTCAGTGTCAGACAGCACCGGCAACTCTGTAACACCTTGCGTAGAACTCGAGCTCTCTCTTCGGAATAGACCTATGATAGATTTTGGATGTTTTGGCTTCTCTATACCACCTAATAGCGGGAAAATGATGAAGGGTTGAACAATGGGTAGGGAAAAGAAAAACAATAAATCAGAATAAGTTTCAGTCAGTGTAATAAGTTAGATACATTCAGATGCAGGATGGGATGTAAGCGTTTGCAGTTCTATTCGAACTAGGGGTCTAATTTCTATTACATAGCACGTGCTGTCTACGGTGCATGTAATATAACGTGAACGTGATTAAAGTTATGAATAATTTATTGACAATCTAAAAGTGCTTTTTCATTGGCCTTTTGTCAGGTTCGTTTTTATGCCTACATCCCTACTGTTTGACTACTCCATAGATTTTAATTAATTAATTATACGAAATTATAGGCAGATACGGTGACTGATTCGTACCTAAGCTTAAAAAGGTTGAAAACATTACGGAGACAGACATGCATGCTTTCTTATAATATATTCCATTTTCTAATATTTTTGTAGTAGTTTATGCCATTTTTACGTTTATTTGTAATTTTTATTAAGTAATTCCATATTTAGCAGCTACATGATAAGGATGTTATTCATTTATAATGCGCATTACCCAAGAAAGTTGCAGATGGTGAGCTGTAAGCGAGGTATTCTTTGTTGGAAGCCCAGGAAGGGAACTCTGATTGTTTCACGGCGGCTGTTCCCTCGGTCTCCTCCCGTTTCCATGGCAACATGGTCTCCGTAGCCGTCGGCGTGGCGACGCGCGCCTGTTCAATTACCGTCATATACGTATCTGTAAATTAATAAATGAATAATTGTGTTGAGTTTTCAAACACCTCTACAAACTCTTATACATATTTTATAACTTTCATATCTCCCTCTCTAATACATTTATCCATTATACTTATTTAGTTACAGCCGAATAATGAGACGACTCACTATCTAACTTAAGTGGTAACCGCTTATGGACCCCAAAAACATCAAAGGCATCATCGTTGCCAACATCACGGTCGCTAGGCCCAAGTATCATCGGGATAAAACCTTCATTGTTTCAATTAAAGCAAAGTGCACAAGCAAAGAATGTTGCCTTGGACACAAGTCTGTTTGACGGCAAATTATCTAACGCTATTCCAAAAAATATTTTAGTATTTCAAATTTTAATACCGTTATCATCAGATAGTCTTCTTTCGTCCTCTTCTAATATATCTTCATTAGGTACTGTTGGAGGATAAAAAATTAAACATTAATTATAATTAGTTTTCTAAAGTAATTATTCAAAATTTTACTTACCAATATTACTTAGTAATGTTCAGTAGGTACTTACGGTAGAAGATATTTTGGAATGGAAAGAGTGCCTAATATATGAATTTAAATCAAGCTCTACTTGAAGATTTCATGCTGCACAACATTTTTCTAATTGTGTAAATAATAATTTATCTTACCTGTAGATTAAAAGAGGAAAAATGTAAAAAAAAATATGGATCATATCAATTTTAAAAACAAAGATTAGGGTCATAGAACTAAATGGTTTATGATCATAATTTTCCAAAGTACCTACCTACTAAAAAAATAATCATTGATTATTAAAGTATTGAATTGGCATAGAAGCATCCTTGTTCTTAAAATTTTAACAATGATTGAACATACCAATTGCACGCGGAGACAAACACAAATTGTTGAGAATACTACGTGTCGTAAAAGTGCACTAAAATATTTAAATTTAACTAATCAGAAAGGGCCGTCTAACTAAAAATTAAACAAAACTGAAGCGCTGAAATAAATTTTGAATTTCTAAAGCTGATAGATCGTTCGCAATCGCATATTTCTCATAAACACATACCGAAGTTATACGTGGATCTGTCCCTTCTCCACGGTAAAGATTTCTCAACAGCTGTAGGCAGTATTTCTTCAGGCGTTTTAGCATACTGCTTAACGATTCTCGCTTTCAGAGGATTAAATCCTGGTAGATTAGCCAACTGGTTTAGAAGTGAACTACTATTCTCTTTATGTGAAGACGTCGGACTGACTTCTTTATATCCAGCTGATAACGTTATCGCCAGTTGTCGAGAGTATCAGTAAGTTTGCGGAGCCACATGTAGGTTGCCAGAAGGGAAGAAAACGATAATCAAAGAAACAGTTAAACAAGCAGAAACGGAGAGCAATTGGAAATGAACACTTAAATGAGTTACAGGGGAGACGTTACCAAACTAGCGGTTAGCTTCTAGGGAATAGAGTTTATTATCGTAAAAATAAAACAGAACTTTAAAATTAGTAAACACAAGCTAAGAAGCAAAATAAGTTAGTTGAAAATTTTAAATTCTTTGACCAAAGGAAAATAAATTAGTATTAAGAGAGACGGTTAAAAGATATTAGAACATGCTAATAAAAATGCACAATCGTACAATAATTAATAGAGCCATTGTTAAAGAGATTACATAGGCCTGGAAACTGAAAATTTTGACTGTACATACCAAATTAATATCGATCATTATTTTGTTAACCTTCACGAGACAATCTTAAAACTGTGTAGATTACGTGACAACAAAATTTCTCACAACATATAATTTTTGGATTTGAATAATTTCTCTACAAATTCTTTTATATGCTCATCTTCAAATTCTTATTGAGTTTGGGACATTAGTTCATTGTCAAACCAATTTATCATGTATGTTATTTTTATTTTTCAAGAGATTTTAAGCTCATATCACCGCAGACACTGAAAATTTTAAATGCACCTAGTCACGATGTATTTTATAACACGAACTTCGACCTAGTTACGTGGATCGTTTTCACGGTGAGTCTCCGTGAATCTGAATCTTGAGTACCCGTTGCATTTAAAATTTTCAAAGAATATTCAAATCCAAAAACATCAGATTTCACACACGTGGACCATGCAGAATACCTACGCGGGGATTTTGCAGTGAAAGTAATACCGCCGTCGTCGTTTTCTCGTCGCGGCTCGCCCGCATCATCTTCTTGAAGCACCTCGTCTATGTAATCTATAAAAAATACATAATTGTCTTTGGTATTAGCCTCTTCGATTTTTTATTCAAAAATATTATAAAAGCATAAAACACATTTCTTTCTGGTTCTATATTTAATTGAAATCTTAGGATAGGATCAGTCTTTTGATAATTTCATCAATATTCGTTCATTTTGGATAAATATCCATGTGTAAGTAGGGCATATTTTAAATAATATTTTCATTGATTTCTTTTTTCGATGGATAAAATTAACTTTTTATAGCTGCACCGATCGATTCTTAAACAATTACATATTTTTAATTAGCACTACACTATGTGTGGGTGAACATGCAATAAAAATAAAATGATCTAATTGGATATAACATTACATACTAAATAAACACACTAATATGCATATACTTATATACATATAATAATAAAATTACTAGCTTTTGTCATCTTCCTTATATCTGTACGTGCCACTTTAATATGGCTCACCAATGTACTCATAATTGCTTTACCCTGATTCTGAAGTGAAAAAATCATAAATAACCCAAAAGGATATTGTGATCCTATTTTACAATATACTTGATTAATCATAATTATAGAATTCTAATTATTTTATTGGTCAATTGGTTGCAATACTTTTTATTTCAATAGCATAAAAAATACTTAAAAAAGGTTAATTGTTTTCTAGATTTCAATTGCAATTCAATAAAGCAAAATCATAAAAAAATAATACACAGAATCATAATTTTGATATATCTTTTGATATATATCGCAACATAAAAATAAAAAAATAAAACCTCCAAAATAAAATACTTGAACCCACACTTGTGCATGCGACTGACACTTGTGATATAAATAAGGAAATAAAGTAAGTACCTAATCTATAATATTTTTTTTTACCGTGCGTGAACTGTTTTGCCGAACCGTTTTGCTGGAATTCGGGGAATGTAACATGATTTTTGCCATCCTGAAAATACAAATTACTCTGTCATTATAAAATTTTCAATTTTGTAAAATCGTAATTTTCTTTTTTAAATAAATAACCGACAAACGAGAGGAGCCATCTTATGGTAAGTGGTCACATTAAAAGCTTAACCAATACGTCGCCGATCAAGAAAAAAAAGAGAAGGAAGAGAAGGAAAGATATTAAAATTCTCCTACATTTAAATTTATTCATTATTATAACACCGCTCTCATTTGCCTCTGGAAAATCTATTTTTGCCAGTTTATGTACCTGTTTCCCACGTTTACTGCGTTTATGGTGATGCTTCCTGTCTCCGACAAGACGTCGAATGTTCATATGGGTCTTATAATTCACTTGTATACCCAAATCTCGGTCATTAACTGCGTGACGACTGTAGCTTAAGCGACGGTGCTGTAATAAATCATTACTCCGTTAAAAATTTACGATCCTTCATATGATCCTTACTCAAGTCTTGTTTTATTTCGTAATCTGAATACACTTTTTTTTCAGAAACACAAGTTATGTCGTTTGGCAACTCAATCGTATTTTAACTAAATATCTTTAGCTCTCCTATTGACAGTTTAGTTGAATTTACATAAAAGTAAGTGTAACGAAATTTTAAGTTTTCTGTAATACATATTTAGAAGTAACTATGTACATAATCTAGTATAGTATTTAATCTAATCAAAGCAGCTATCCGAACAAGTAGTCTGCTCTAAGTGATGTCCATTATTATAAGAAAGTTTAATGGATGAAAGTTATTAATGAACAAGCAGTAAAGACTTCAATAGATTCCAATCAAACTCAGAACAATTTAGGAATTTGTATAAAACAATATTTACACATACACGTCGATATGGCTTGCACAACTCTTCGGCAAGCAAGTGATGAATTCTTGCGTCAGTAAGGTCTTTTTTGGACGGATTATACTCCAACTCTTGCATATCAATATTCCACGTGGATGAATCTAATTGACTGAAGCTAGGGCTGAAACAAAAAGATATATAAAATATTTTAAATTTAAAAACTATAATTATTTCAGTTTAATTAGGTAACTATTAACAAAATTTTCAAAACATACCTTCCGTTGAAATTTGCATTAGTGTAATTCTTAAATATAGCTGACATTGACTCAGCACCGGATATGTTGCCAATTGTAGATGCATTCCGTTGCATATACTCTATAGCATCTCTCATTGCTAATTTCGAATAAGTCTCCAATATTTTTGGCTCTGCCCCCTTAAAATAATTCAGTCATGAATCTTCTCTTTCGTTAACAAACATGCGTTACGAATTTACTAACTTTATGATCGATACCTGATAGTTCCTAAGCAAGAATGGTCTGATAAATCTATTGTCAAATCGTTTAAACTTATCTCGGATGTGATGATTTCCATGTCTCCCTAAAATATCCTCTATGCCTGCCATTAAATGGTCCATAAACTGAAATTCAATTATTTAAATATTTAAAATGTACACTGAATAAAGAATAAAGAATCAATAGCCTTTCAATGTCTCAAGTTCTTGTACCCTTTCATGTATTCTCTCATTCATGGTTGGTTTCCGTTTCTCTGCTGTCTTAACGTTGAGTATCTTCACCAACGGTTTTATGGTTATCCCCTGAATGAACACCGTGAAGTAAATGACAGCTATCGTAGTAGTCACGAACATCGGCTGCAATTTCACTACTTCAGGATCGATTAATAGCACCAACGCAAATGCGACCGCTCCACGAAGACCTAAAGAAATATGTCTTTGAAGCGATGAAAACAAACATTTTTGTATAATGTACTTGATTTAACTACAAACCTTACCTCCATACGACATTACAAATTTTTCCACCGTATTTAATTTGTGCAAACGGAACTTATTAGCTACTGCACTAAATATGTACACCCCTGGAACAAAATATGTATGATGAGAACAACATATGACTATGAAATACAAAATCGTTTTATAAGTACGGATTCCTTGTTTGTTTGTAACCAGGGTACGTACCTATTATTCGAAAGACTGAGCAAAAAGTAATTGTCAACAGCACAAACCAAGTATTCCAATCATGATGGTTGTTGACGGTGGCAACACCAAGGAACATAAATATAATTGTTTCTGAAGAAGAAGACAGCATTTTCATTGTATATTTTATTGTTGTATGCGATTTGTGCGAAATATTTCCTTCTACGTAATTCTTCATCGTGATGCCACAAAATGTGATCCTAAAATATCATAAATGTTGAATAATTAAAATTACAGTAAATTTTACATTTAATTGCAAATGAAAAAATTTTAAAACCAATTATTAGGCATCTATTAAGTAGTTTTTTAATTCAGTTATTTAGTAATGTTTCATCCATATAAAATTTTGTTGTTAGTTTCTACTTATGATTATCGTGCTTACATGGAACTATACTATAGCTTATCGATCGATTATTTATCCAAGGCAATCGTATCCATATTAAAATAATTATGTAATATAATACTTACGCCAATATTCCACTCATGTGGAACATTTCAGCGTTAAGATACGCTAGATAAGCCATCACAAAAATGAAGATAGGTTCAATAACTCTCACTTCATGAGTGAATCTGGTGACTAGGCCAGTAGCAAATCCCCAAACCACGCCTATGCAGGTTCCTCCTACAGCCACCACTAGGAATGATGCTAAACCAGCAAGGAAGTCAGTATACATTAACCGAGATGCCCCCATTTCTCTGGAAACGTATAATAAATAGTATAATAAAATTCATTACTTTCGAAAAGAAAAAAAAATTAAATCTTAAATCTATACGAAAATATAACTTACGTATAAGCTTCGAACATATGGTACAGTACGACAGTAACAGCGTCATTCAACAGGGACTCGCCAAAGACCACAATATATAAAACTTCATCTACGTGAATCTCTTCAAATACGGCCAAGACAGCTACAGGATCTACAGCTGATATGAGCGCTCCAAACAAAAACATGTCCAGCAAAGGAGTGGTGCAACCAAACATACCGGTCTGACCACATGCCCAAAGCGATGCTCCTGAAATAAAAATTATTTCATGATTATTGCATAATAAAGATACAGAAAGAAGTTTATAAATACAAAGACTTACCAATTGTCACAGTATTGAAAATGGTGCCTACTACTGCGAAGAGAAGTATAGTACCAAGATGGTCAAAAAATAAGCGATTGGGCATGAAGTACCCTGCATCTAATATAATTGGCGGTAACATGTATAAGAAAAATGTATCTGGCGTAAGTGGTTGTACGTGTACGCTGTGGGTGCTCAGGAGTAAGGCACCAATCAAAACACCTACAAATATCAGCAGACAGGACTCTGGGAATATCTTCGATAATCTTGGCGTCATATGAAAACCTGCAACAATACATTCTATTTTTAATAGCAGCACAGAAGAAATAATAGTACTTATAAGAAGAAATAATAACTATAGACCAGTTTCTATTTTACCAACTCTTAGTAAGATTTTTGAAAAAATAATATTGAATCAAATGCTGTCCCATTTCAACAATAATAATTTATTACATCCTGATCAATACGGTTTCACTAAAGGCCGTAGTACAACCGATGCAGGGGCTAGGCTTTTAAAGCATTTATTTGAAGCATGGGAATCATCACAAAATGCCATAGGTGTATTTTGTGACTTATCTAAGGCATTTGATTGTGTTCAGCACGAAACATTGCTGTTTAAACTTGGCCACTATGGTATAAAAAACAAGGCCCTTAGCTTGATCGCGTCGTATTTGAGTGATAGGATACAAAAAGTTAGTATAAAAGATATTAAGTCATCGGGGTCACCGGCTGTGTTGGGTGTACCGCAGGGCTCGATCTTGGGTCCGTTTCTTTTTCTGGTATACATTAACGATTTACCACATTATGTAAAGAACCAAGCGGATATTGTACTATTTGCTGACGATACATCATTAATATTTAAATGTGAAAGGAATAAAGTAAATTTTGACGACGTAAATAGTGCTCTTTCGCATGTGTCGCGTTGGTTCACTATCAATAATTTGCTTTTAAATGCAAAAAAAACTAAATGTATAGAGTTTGTACTACCTAATGTTAAAAAAGTTAACAAATCTCTCAGACTGAATAATGAAATATTGCACATGGAGGAATCCACGGTCTTTTTAGGGGTGACCTTAGATAGTAAACTTCAGTGGGGCCCACATATAACAAATCTCGCGACTAAACTCGGTAGGGCTGCTTACGCTGTTAGGAAAATAAGGCAGTTTACTGACGTCGAAACTGCTAGGATGGTTTATTTTGCATATTTTCACAGTATTATGTCATATGCCATCTTGCTGTGGGGCAAAGCAGCCAGTATAGAACAAATTTTCATACTACAAAAAAGAGCTATTAGGGCTATTTATAAACTTAGATCTCGTGAAACTTTGCGTGACAAGTTCAAAGAAATAGGTATACTTACAGTAGCCTCACAATATATCTATAGTAACGTGGTTTTTATACGGAATAATATAAGCGCGTATAAACAAAATTTTGATATCACTAATCGCCAAACAAGAAAAATGCACCAGTTAGTAACGCCATCTTACCGTCTTTCTAAAGTGAAGCGATCTTTTATGGGCCGTGGTGTACAGTTCTATAATAAAATCCCAAAGTTAATACGTGATTTGCCAGTGGAATTATTTAAGAAACATGTAAAATCTCAACTTTTAGGGAAAGGCTACTATACTGTAGATGAGTACATAAATGACAAAGACGCATGGAAATGACCAGATCTGCAACCAGTTCCGTACAGGCTAGTGATACTTCTTTGTAAGAAATATACCAATGTATTTTATTTTTAAAAGATGTGCTGAGGAGTTTCTTTCGGCTTTTCTTCTCCTCCATGACAAAGCACCTTTCCGAAAAGCTGGTAAATTAAAAAAATGACGTGCATAAGTGTATCAATGATACCTACATGAATAAATGATTTTGAATTTGAATTTGAATTTGAATATAAATAAGATAGCAGTCAACCACAAAAAAACGAAATGTGTGCTGGGACACATAGTACAAGTGAAACTTCAACGGACAAAAAATATTAAAAAAATACATTTCAAAAACATATTTTACAAAGAAATATATCTCAAAAAAAAATTTAATATTAATAATTATTCTCCCCCTCCGCCGCTGCCGCCTCTCACAACGCGATATATTATCTACCCCCTCCACGAGGCCGTCACAGAGTACTTAATCACTACGTTTTACGGAGGCCGTAACGCTTTTTCGTGACATAAAAAATTGATCTACTCGTATAATATAGAAGGAGCGCCATCTCATATGAAGGGAAAGTTGAAAAAGTATCCCGCTGTTTACAGAAAATAGAGGTTCCAATGGCCATTTCTGAATGGCGCGGGCGCTAGTGTGATACAAATAGCGAACCATGAACATAGCTGTTGTAGACGGAGTGAAGTTTGCCTAGTGATTGTAGGACCACAGCGCCACCCGTAATTTTACGCGTTTTCACGGACAATTTTCATATACAGAAATGGCATTCCTTCTCCTCTATTTTCCATGTATAGAAGTTTCATTTTAATATACAATACTTATCTGTGGGGATGTTAATGACACGAATGACATAAATATTCATTTAAAATGTCTAAATATAATGTCTAAATTCATAAAAATTGTAAAATGATTCTTATTCTTTGTAAATTTAGCAGTGACGCTTAGAAAAAATTTCAGTGATACTAAAATAATTTAATCGATTGAAATATTGTTAGGATCAATTTCAGATTTTTATTAATTATAGTTACCAGACAACTCTGAGCCTAAAGAATTTAATATGCATGACTGTTCAAAGCAAGTTTTATCTCAAACTAAATCGTATACAAGTGCGTATGACCTAATTGGATCAACAGAAATAAGAAATGCCTTCTGTAGCAACAAACATTCTATAAAACGCATTGAAAATGTAGTATTATTACACTCACAAACTAGAAATGTTAATGAAAGAAAATCAGCTTCAGATGATTCAAAAATGTTGAATGTAACACCATACGTTACGAGTGAAAGATACCACAAGCTAAATAAGAAGTCCAGTGACAAATCAGTAATTCGGTCAACGAGCACTTTTTTCTATGACCTAGATTCACTAGCGAAAAGACATTCATATCACTGTGTCACGGATAAATTAGAAGGTAATAATAAATCAAAGAATAACGATGTTGTTAAAAACTTTAAATCTGAAGCAATAGTTCAAGAGTGTGCCACTCAAATGAAACCAAAGATATTATCTGTTAAAAATGTAAAAGAAAATAAAAAGAAAATTTATAAAACATTTCCTAACGACACCTTGTTATCATCGGAAATATTTTTAAGAGATAATGAAGGTCCTTACACCTCTTACAAATCTCCATCAGATGATAAATGTATAAACGAAAGGCATCAAAAGTTTTGGTCTTTCGCAAAATATCGAACGGAACATACGAATCCAGTTAATGATGAAAAAAAGCTTAAGAAAAAAGACCGCGGTAAACGAACGGAAGACCCTTGCCCATGTCAATTATTTTCTTATGCTTGTCCTTGTACAAATACGAAGTCTTTAACAGAACTAGCTAAAAATAGTAAATCTTTAACAGTAGCCGATGAAGTAACAAGTACACCTGATGTATTTATTAAAGAAACTAAATGCAATAAACATAAAAATAAAAAGTTGAAAGATATAACAACATTTGAAAATAAACGGACAAGCACAATAAATATTACAAAACAATCTAAGGAAGTACTGTCCAAAGATCAAAATGACTGGAACGTAAACAATAATATGATTAGAACAAAACCAGAAGTAATTGCAAATACGATGAAAATAAAAAGCCCGAAAAAAACTCGACAAGTTTTGTGTCCAAATTGTAAAGAAATGATTGATATTATGAGTACAACGGAAGAAGAAGAAAGCTTAAATTCAAAAAGTTCTCCACTCTACCGAGATAACGAATTACCACCTACACCTGCGTATAGATATCAGGACTCTAAAGATAAAAGTAAAGTAGTGGAAAGTAGAGATATTTGTAACCATGAACCTCAATGCGAATTAGTTCCAGTTTGCCAGATTTTACCAACTGACAATGTTTCTCTTAGTCAAAATGTTACAAATAAAACGACCCCGTTGAAACCAACCCCACGAGTTATCAGAGTGACCAAAGGCTGCAGGCATCATCCTCCATGTACTGTTGTACCGTCATGTCAAAGGGTTAATGTTCTGAATAATAATTGTGAATATATACCTCCATGCTTGCATCGTCCGCGCTGCGTAAATTTACCTTTATGTGCTCCACTATCCAAGAGTATATACTACGATGAGACAGTCGGAAAACCTGAAGAAGATTTAGCGCATACGGAATGTCTTCATATGCACCATACGGGATGTATGCCAAGTCATCAAAATGAATCGATAGAAAATCAAATCAACAGAGTGCAAAATACATGTGAGTACCTCAGTGAATGTTCACCTAGATTCGTTCTTAATTCAACATTAGGTTGTATTTCACCATTAGCATCGCCTTGTCAACCGTTATCTCGCCCTATTTGCAAAAATTGCAAATCGGAGAAATCTTGTCAATACGATTTTTTTGACTGGAAACAAGATATTCCAACTACAATCAAGAAATCAATTAGTAACGAAGATGTGGTATTTATCAGAGATGTTGGATGCCAGTTTCGGAACAAAAATTACTCTCCAAAAGACTCCCTTATACAGTACAAAGCTTCTAGCGACTCTTTCAATATGAACGTAGATAGATATTGTACTAACTATCATACATTGAGATATGAAGATAAATTTACTCTTCCAATATCTGGAGAAGAGCTATCTGTGTCGACAGTTACATTGAGCTCTACAGAAATTGATTCGCAGTGTCCAGCCCATGGTAAACGCCGCAATCGAGACGGTCAAAAGGTACGACCAACAGGCTTTATACCGAAAACAACCATATCCCCTTTCGTTGCTTACACCAATACGTACCCGACTGCAAATTTTTATTTATCTGCGAACGACAACTTTAAGGAGAAATTGGACTATAAAAATCAGGCTTTAAATGAGTCATTAAGTATGTTGAAGAAGCGGCAGAATGCATTCTTAGTAAAATCTCGGAGCAGTTTTTTAAGAGGAAAATATAAAAACATATTAAGAAAAAGAAGGAGATCCAGGACGAATCATCAAACCAACATTAACTGGAACTCAAGAAAACTGTCCCCACCTTTTTAATTTAAAACATTTATAATCGTAAACTTGTCGCGCTATATTATTTTAAAAATGTACAAATATTTAATAAATTTGTCTATATTAATTACCACAACTCCTTTGTTTTGTAAAGTTTTAAGCAAGTCATGCCTATACTAAGTAATTGAATCAATTAGTGGAAGGATCCTAACTTGTGTATAATACAAATACCATTGTTGAACCTTCACGCGTCTTAGGCAGTTATCGAACTTCCCAATTAATAGTACAGTCACCAGCAGAGATACGAACAGCAACGGTTTCGTTGCGTGTTGCGTTGTAAACAGATGGGTTACTTTCCTATGCAGGTAAGGTACAGGAGCCGTATCAGAGCAGTTTCTGCACCCATCTGCTTACCGGATAAATATTGTTTTATATCAAATATCATAATTATGTAAAGAAAAGTATTGCGAATGTTGCCTAAGAAATATGTTCAAGGCTATACAGGATGGAAAAAAATATGGTTGGAGCAAAAGTACGCTGAATATAATGATGGCAAATACTGAAAGGAAACATTCCTTTATTTTCACGAATAAGTAAAACTGCATTCAAAAATTTTTGATAAATCAAGTGAGCCGAGAATCGAACCTGTAAAATGTGAAAAAAAAACAACCTGTATTTTATGATACCAAACGAAAGGGTCATTCACAAGGATCAATTTCTCTTAAGCAATATTTAAGTCTTAAATTAAAGGAAGACCAAGAAAAATATGAGTTAGTTGAAAATATGTCTACATAAATTACCACCCTGTATGTAGATTAATGATAGCCTTGAACATATTTTTTTAGGCAACCCATTCGCGATACTTTTCTTTACATAAGATATTTGACATAAATCAATTTTTATCCGTTAAGCAGATGGCTCTTAGACTATTGACTTGTTTCACAATCTTCAAGTAAGTCCGAAGTAAGCTATTCGTTGGTTAAGTTGACATTTCGTGTATGTAAAATGACACTTTAACGTCACTTTAACCGGCGAACAGCTTATTCAAGACTCTACTTGGAGATCGTGAAACAAGTCCTATAACAAGTAAATTCTGACGTAATTTGATGGAGCGAAATGGAAACTGTTTAATTTACCCTGTTTGAATACTGTCATAGTCGTCGGCTTTAATCTGTTAAGACCATTTAGATATTGTATCTTCTATTATATTTTATCATAGACATGTATACCCAGAGTATATGTACATTCTGTGAATTTTATTGTGTTATGTAAACAATTATTTAGTGATAGAGTTGCATTATCTTTCACGCAGCCCATGGTTTTTTTAACAAAATTGGTAATAATAAGGTAAATAAAGCACAGGATAACATTGAATTATATTAGGCATACACACAAATGTACTCTTTGCTATAATATTAACCAATAAGCAAAATAGATACGTACTGGTCTAAAATACGAACTAGGCGCGACCTTCACCCATCTGTTTATTGGATGAAAAGTGTTGATTTTATTCCCATTTTAGTATGCAAAGAAATATATCGCGAGTGGGTTGACGTAAAAATTCCTGGCCAGACTATAACTAGCGCTATGCCCGTGGCTTTGCGTGCGGTTGCCGGGATACTGTAATCTTTACCTCCAGATTATGATCCAGCTGTGTGCCAGGTGGACGGATGACCTGAAGAAGACAGCGGGCATTCGCTGGATTCAGAAGGCTCAGGACCGGTTAGAGTAGCACAAGTTAGAGGAGGCCTATGTCCAGCATTGGATCTCCAAAGGCTGATGGATGGATGGATGTGTGGCATCGTTTAAATACATCCGAAACCTAGGTAGGTATAGGTATGTACATCAAGGATAAAATAGTTAATTCGGACAATAAAATAAAAACCACTTGGAATATTATTAAAAATGAAACCGGTAACTCTAAATCTTGTGACTTTAGTTACGAAATAATGATTAATGGAAACAAAGTCACTTCTGATAAAGAAGTGGCAAGCGCTTTTGAAGAGTACTTCCGCAACATTCCCATTACATTAACTAGTACACTAGCTTCTTCTCCAACAGAAGCATTTTCTCTATTAAAAGATAATGTTAATGAATGCAATGTATTATTTGACTTTAAGCACATTACAATTAGGGACATAATTAAAATTTTTCAGTCTCTGAAAGTAAAAAGTACGGGTGATCTCTGGGGTATTTCAGTAAAAATAATACGTCACATAATAGATTTTATAGCTCCTAGTTTGTTGTTGTTTAGTTTGTAGTTGTTATTTTTAATAAATGCATAGATCTTGGTGTATTTCCAGACCTAATGAAATGCAGTAAAGTAATACCACTATTTAAAACAGGTGAAAAAACCGATATTAATAATTACAGACCGATTTCTATATTACCAACACTCAGTAAGATATTCGAAAAGATCATACTGAATCAAATGCTTACCCACTTCAACAATAATAAATTATTACATCCGGAGCAATACGGTTTTACTAAAGGTCGTAGTACAACTGATGCCGGAGCCAGGCTCTTAAAGCATATATATGAAGCATGGGTGTCATCTCAAAATGCTATAGGTATATTTTGTGACTTATCAAAAGCGTTTGATTGTGTTGAGCATGATACTTTACTGTCTAAACTTAGTCACTATGGCGTGAAAAACAAGGCCCTTAACTTGCTCGCTTCTTATTTAAGTAATAGGATACAAAGGGTTAATATAAACGATGAAAAGTCATCAGGGTCATCTACTGTGATGGGTGTACCGCAAGGTTCGATCTTAGGTCCTTTTCTTTTCCTGGTGTATATAAATGATTTACCATATTATGTAAATAACCATGCGAACATTGTGCTGTTTGCAGATGATACATCATTAATATTTAAGACTGATAGGAATAAAAATAATTTTGACGATGTTAATAGTGCTCTGTCGCATGTCTCACATTGGTTCACTGTAAATAATTTACTTTTAAATGCAAAGAAAACCAAATGCTTAGAATTCGTGCTACCAAATGTAAAAAAAGTCCATAAATCTCTTAAATTAAATAATGAAACATTAAAAATAGAGGAATCCACAGTCTTTTTAGGGGTAACCTTAGATAGTAAACTGCAATGGGGCCCGCACGTAGCATCTCTCACAACTAAACTCGCTAGGGCTGCTTATGCTGTTAGAAAAATAAGACAACTGACGTCGACACTGCTAGGCTTGTTTATTTTGCATATTTCCATAGTGTTATGTCTTATGGCATTTTGCTGTGGGGCAAAGCAGCCGATATTGAACAAATTTTTGTACTACAGAAAAGAGCCATTAGAGCTATTTATAAATTAAAATCAAGGGAGTCCTTGCGTGTCAAATTTAAAGAAATAGGTATACTTACAGTAGCTTCCCAATATATTTATAGTAATTTAGTCTTTATACGGAATAACATAACTGCATATAAACAAAATTGTGACTTATCAAATCGGCAAACAAGAAGGATGCATCAATTGGCTACCTCTTCGTACCGTCTTGCTAAAGTGCAACGTTCTTTTATGGGACTCGGTATAAAATTCTATAATAAAGTCCCTAAGCAAATACGTGACTTGCCGGTGGAATCTTTTAAGAAACGTGTAAAAAATCAACTAGTAGGCAAAGGTTATTATAACATGTATGAATATTTAAATGATAAGGATGCTTGGAAATGATCAGCTAGGCAACCAGTTCTGCTCAGGTTAGAGAATACCTATTTTTGTAATAAATATAAGTTTTATTTTTAAAAGATGTGCTGAGGAGTTTCTTTACGGCTTTTCTTCTCCTCCATGACAAAGCACCTTTGCGAAAAGCTGGTAAATTAAAAAAATGACGTGCATAAGTGTATCAGTGATACCTACATGAATAAAAGATTATTTCATTTCATTTCATTTCATTTCATTTCATTTCATTTCATTTCATTTCATTTCATTTCATTTCATTTCATTTCATTTCATTTCATTTCATTTCATTTCATTTCATTTCATTTCATTTCATTTCATTTCATTTCATTTCATTTCATTTCATTTCATTTCATTTCATTTCATTTCATTTCATTTCATTTCATTTCATTTCATTTCATTTCATTTCATTTCATTTCATTTCATTTCATTTCATTTCATTTCATTTCATTTCATTTCATTTCATTTCATTTCATTTCATTTCATTTTGTTGAATAAATAAATTTATAAAGTAGTTAATAGGTATCTTTGTAAACGTTTGGTTGCGGACTGTCTTTGTAAATGTAAGTTTAGTTTATTTTTCTGCCGCTGGTGGCGCTTTCGTTCTATACGAATTGTCATGTCGTCTTGTCACTACGAACAAAAATACAATAACGTGTTTCTACAGAAATCTAATGTGTTTTATTGAAATATTGCCTTAATCCAAGAGGTTATGGGCCCAGGCACAAGACAATTATATATTTCAATAAAAATATTAAATTAAGAGCAAGATTGAAACCGGTGTAAAACTGTTAACCTATAATGGAGGTTACAAACGCGATGAAAATTGAGAAGTTCGATGGAAGAAATTTCAAACAATGGAAATTCCAAGTGAAATGCGCATTAAGAGCAAAAGGATTAAACATCGAAAAGGCAAGACCAGCGGAAACCAGTTCGCAAGTGCAGTGGGATAAAGATGATGGCATGGCCATGTTTATTCTAACATCGTCCATGGATTTAACCCAAATATCTCTTATAGAAAACTGCGAGACTGCTAAAGAAATCATGACAAAATTAGAAGCCATCTATGAACAGAAATCAGAATATAACAAAATGTTAATTCATGAGCAATTTTATCAATATTCATACCTTGCCAATGATGCAAATAATAGTGAGACAGCACTAGTAACATCAAAAGGAAATTTTAAATCAAGAAATAGAAATAAACAGAACGCTTCAAATGATCAAAATACATCAACTCATAGATTTGTATGCTACAATTGTAATAAAAGAGGCCACTTCGCTAAGGATTGCAGAATGCCAAAGAAAAAGCATGATAAAAATATGTTGGCATTCAGCGCTGCGTTGAATGAACATGACGAAGAAGCATGGATTCTTGATAGTGGAGCCTCAATGCATATGACCTTCAAGCGGGACTACTTCTGGGAGTTGAACGAGTCTCAACACAACAATTCCGTTAAATTGGGTAACAAACAGAGTATCAAAGTAAGCGGTGAAGGAACTATATTGATAGACAAAAAGGTTAATGGTACATGGGAGAGATGTAAACTTGAGAATGTTTTATATGTACCTGATTTGCGAAGAAACCTGTTTTCAGAAGGTGCCGCCACTAGGAGAGGATATATGATAATGAAGAATTGTGAAAAAGCAATGATTATGAAAAATAATGTTGTTGTTATGAGTGCACATCTAACAGAGAATAACTTGTATGAATTAGATGTCAAAACAATCAAACAAGAAAATTGTAATATTGTGCAAACAGATATAAAAGTTTGGCATGAAAGATTAGGACATTTGAATGTCAAAGAGCTTCAAAATATGAGTAAGAATGGTGTGATTCCTGTTACTTTGAGTGGAAACCAGGAATTTGTTTGTGAAGCGTGCCAATATGGGAAGCAAGCAAGACGCCCCTTCTTGAAATCTACCCGAGGTCCAACACAGCCTGGTGAAATTGTGTACAGCGATGTGTGCGGTCCTATAGAAGAACCTTCTGTGTCAGGAATGAAATATTTTGTTTTGTTCAAAGATGGAGCTACAAGTTATCGCCATGTGTACTTCATGAAACATAAGAGTGAAGTATTTCAATGCTTTCTGAAGTATAATGCAATTGTGAAGAATAGATTTCAACGTGATTTGCAAATACTACATACAGATAACGGTTGTGAATATGTGAACCAGGAATTTATGTCATTTCTGGAGAATAAGGGAATAACGCATGAACGTACTGCCCCGTATACCCCTCAACAGAACGGGAGAGCAGAACGAGAATTGCGGTCGATCATGGAAACTGCAAGAACAATGTTATATGCAAAGAACATTCCCTTGAACATGTGGGCAGAAGCTGTCAACTGTGCCATATATTTGCTAAATAGAAATACATCAAGCCAGACTGGAGATGTTACACCATTTGAACTGTGGCATGGAGTGAAACCTAACTTGCAACATATCAGAATATTTGGATCCATTGGTTATGTACATGTACCAAAAGAAAAGCGAAGAAAGCTTGACAAGAAAAGTGTAAAGATGTTGTTAGTTGGATATGACCATGATAATTATAGGATGTATGATTATAGTACCAAGAAGATTACAGTATCCCGGGACGTGAAGTTTGATGAAAGTAGTACACCAGAAGGAAAACAAAGCTTTGTAGAAGTGACAGCTGAGCAAGAAGATAATTCTACAAATTCAACCCCACAGGATGTGTTTCAAGATGCCATCAATCAACAAGGCAAAGTACATGAAGAAAGTAGTTCAGATGATAGTATGAAAAGTTTAGAAGAACTAGATGAAAGTTATGTCCCTCCAAGACATATACGTTTGGATCAGGAAGAACAGAGAAACATAACGTTACGTCCACGTCGAAATAACCTGGAAGTAAATTTCACAGAATTTGAAATACCTAATACTTATGACGAAGCGATGAATGGTCCAAATTCTCATCTATGGAAGAAAGCTGTGATTGAAGAGCTTCAGTCACATGAAGAAAATCAAACTTGGATACTGACTGATCGAGCAGATAAGAAACCTGTATCTTGTAAATGGGTATTCACCATAAAGAAAAATAGAGATGGAGAAATAGTACGTTTCAAAGCACGACTGTGTGCACGAGGCTTTACACAGGTAAAGGGCTTAGACTATAATGAGACTTTTTCCCCCACTAGCAGGTACGATTCCATCAGGGTATTGCTTAGCATTGCCGCAAGAGATGAACTGCAGATCGAGCAATTTGATGTAAAGACGGCCTTCCTGTACGGTGAGCTCTCCGAGGACATATACATGGAGGTGCCAGAGGGGTTGGAAACACAGTCCTCAAAAGTATGTAAGTTAATTAAATCTATATATGGTCTTAAACAATCATCTAGATGTTGGAATGAGAAATTTTGTTATTTTCTTGACAGTTGTGGTTTCAAACAATGTCCATCTGATAATTGTGTATTTGTAGGATATTTTAAGGATGTAAAAGTAATATTAATTCTTTATGTTGATGATGGATTACTGCTGGCTAAAAGTAAAGTTGTTTTATCTGAGATATTAAATATTCTTAAACAAAAGTTTGATATTAAGATTATGAATTTTAATTCATTTATTGGTATGGAAATAAATAAAGAAAAAGATTGTATAAGCATAAGTCAAAGACAGTATATTAAAACAATAATTAATAAATTTAATTTGTCAGATGCAAAAAGTAGTAATACCCCGGCTGATGTAAATGTACATTTATGTAAGAATACAAGAAATGAGCCTATTAATTTCCCATATAGAGAGGCAGTGGGAGCATTGTTATTCTTGTCATCTGTGTCTAGACCTGACATAGCATATGCTGTAAATATTGTTAGTAGGTATGTCAATAACCCAGGTCCTTCACATGTAACAGCTGTTAAAAGGATCTTACGCTATTTAATTAATTCTAAAGATATGTCTATTGTGTATCAGGGTAATGCTGATTTAGTTGGCTACTCTGACTCTGACTTTGCAGGTGATTTGGACACTAGGAAGTCTAATACAGGTTATATATTTTTGATGAATGGGGGTCCTGTCACTTGGTCTAGCCGTAAACAAAATACTGTGGCATTATCCACAACTGAGTCTGAGTACATGGCTGCTAGTGAAGCTACTAAAGAAATTTTATGGCTTAGGCAATTTCTTTGTGATATTGGGGAGCCACGAGGCTTAATTACTTTAAATGTTGATAACCAGAGTGCGATTAAATTGATAAACAACCCTGTTTTTCATAGAAGAAGCAAGCATATAGATGTAAGATATAATTTTATTAGAGAGAATGTTGCAATGAAAATTGTTGATATTAAGTATGTTGAGAGTTCAAATCAATTAGCTGATTTCTTAACTAAAGCTTTGCCTGTAAATAAATTTAATTCAAATAGAGATAAGGTGTTGAGAAAAGTTTGATGTGGCTAATGTTTAATTTAAAGTTTATTTTTGTTTGAAGTTGTTTACTTAAAAGTAAAGTCAATTATTATGTCTACTTTATAAATTTAAGTGGGAGTGTTGAATAAATAAATTTATAAAGTAGTTAATAGGTATCTTTGTAAACGTTTGGTTGCGGACTGTCTTTGTAAATGTAAGTTTAGTTTATTTTTCTGCCGCTGGTGGCGCTTTCGTTCTATACGAATTGTCATGTCGTCTTGTCACTACGAACAAAAATACAATAACGTGTTTCTACAGAAATCTAATGTGTTTTATTGAAATATTGCCTTAATCCAAGACATTTCATTTCATTTCATTTCATTTCATTTCATTTCATTTCATTTCATTTCATTTCATTTCATTTCATTTCATTTCATTTCATTTCATTTCATTTCATTTCATTTCATTTCATTTCATTTCATTTCATTTCATTTCATTTCATTTCATTTCATTTCATTTCATTTCATTTCATTTCATTTCATTTCATTTCATTTCATTTCATTTCATTTCATTTCATTTCATTTCATTTCATTTCATTTCATTTCATTTCATTTCATTTCATTTCATTTCATTTCATTTCATTTCATTTCATTTCATTTCATTTCATTTCATTTCATTTCATTTCATTTCATTTCATTTCATTTCATTTCATTTCATTTCATTTCATTTCATTTCATTTCATTTCATTTCATTTCATTTCATTTCATTTCATTTCATTTCATTTCATTTCATTTCATTTCATTTCATTTCATTTCATTTCATTTCATTTCATTTCATTTCATTTCATTTCATTTCATTTCATTTCATTTCATTTCATTTCATTTCATTTCATTTCATTTCATTTCATTTCATTTCATTTCATTTCATTTCATTTCATTTCATTTCATTTCATTTCATTTCATTTCATTTCATTTCATTTCATTTCATTTCATTTCATTTCATTTCATTTCATTTCATTTCATTTCATTTCATTTCATTTCATTTCATTTCATTTCATTTCATTTCATTTCATTTCATTTCATTTCATTTCATTTCATTTCATTTCATTTCATTTCATTTCATTTCATTTCATTTCATTTCATTTCATTTCATTTCATTTCATTTCATTTCATTTCATTTCATTTCATTTCATTTCATTTCATTTCATTTCATTTCATTTCATTTCATTTCATTTCATTTCATTTCATTTCATTTCATTTCATTTCATTTCATTTCATTTCATTTCATTTCATTTCATTTCATTTCATTTCATTTCATTTCATTTCATTTCATTTCATTTCATTTCATTTCATTTCATTTCATTTCATTTCATTTCATTTCATTTCATTTCATTTCATTTCATTTCATTTCATTTCATTTCATTTCAGTTCAGTTCAGTTCAGTTCAGTTCAGTTCAGTTCAGTTCAGTTCAGTTCAGTTCAGTTCAGTTCAGTTCATTTCATTTCATTTCATTTCATTTCATTTCATTTCATTTCATTTCATTTCATTTCATTTCATTTCATTTCATTTCATTTCATTTCATTTCATTTCATTTCATTTCATTTCATTTCATTTCATTTCATTTCATTTCATTTCATTTCATTTCATTTCATTTCATTTCATTTCATTTCATTTCATTTCATTTCATTTCATTTCATTTCATTTCATTTCATTTCATTTCATTTCATTTCATTTCATTTCATTTCATTTCATTTCATTTCATTTCATTTCATTTCATTTCATTTCATTTCATTTCATTTCATTTCATTTCATTTCATTTCATTTCATTTCATTTCATTTCATTTCATTTCATTTCATTTCATTTCATTTCATTTCATTTCATTTCATTTCATTTCATTTCATTTCATTTCATTTCATTTCATTTCATTTCATTTCATTTCATTTCATTTCATTTCATTTCATTTCATTTCATTTCATTTCATTTCATTTCATTTCATTTCATTTCATTTCATTTCATTTCATTTCATTTCATTTCATTTCATTTCATTTCATATGTACGTTGTCAGTAACAAGTAACAGGTTCAAAGAAGTAACCTCTCGTACATCATTAATATAGAAGTAATATGTAGCTTAACCGGGCTGTAACGATACGTGTACTTTATTTTAAAAGAAGGATAGCAAGCAGATAGTCAAGTGGTTAAAAGATAGGAGAAAGCATCTGCATCGTCTTACTTATTGGATAATTCGGGTGGTAGATTTACGGATCGATCACCCTCTCAACAGAGATATTTCTTCGCTATTGGATCTGCGAAATGTTCTAACTATACCTATTTAGTTACATAGTTTTGACTATCGTAAAAAGAGAGACAAAAAATTATTTCTTAAAGGCAAAATATTTGAGACACTGAAAAAATATTTTCGTCATTTCACATCTTATTCTATTCTGTTCAACGCTCTACAGAATAATACGTCCACCGTCCTTTTATAATAAAATTGTATTCGTTCTGTAAACACATTTCATTGTATGGGGTAGGTATGTTACGGTACAATACAGGATTCCTGCGAAAACCCCGTTCTTGAAAGTCCCCCGACACGTCGAAATGGTTCAAGGGCACGTTGAATAAGATGTACTTAAATGTGATTTACGGCAAGACAAGACCATCTATCTCTATGGCCACCGAGAGATAATACGGTACCTTACTTTATCCTTGAATATCCTATATTTTGTAGCGATACAAAACCCTCGGGCACCTAAAGGGGATAATGTCTCTTGATCCCTGTGAATACGAATGTTCTATAATATAAAATTAGATATGCTACTTCATGATTGAAAATAGTTACCCACTGGTTAAGATGTTCCTCTAACATTTTCAAGAGATTGTGAACTTCAACATAGTGCTGCAAATCTTAATCTTGCTGTTTTTCTAAATAATTGCGTGCTTAAACACCATGATTATTACGCACTTGACGACATCGTTAATTTGTATTATACATTCGTAAATAACCTATGCCAGGACCCGAAGATTTGGTATCAATTGCATTTTAATTCGGAACAATTTATCATCTCTACTCTTATCGAAAACGTAACGAAATATGCATTTATTACATAGTTATAAATAATGTACATGAAATTTTTATGGACTTGGTAATTTCTATAGGCGTATTGTCGTATGAATAAATACCAGTATTCAGTATTTTTATTGCAATATATACAATGTGGTACATTTAGGTGTTACATGATGGAGAATTTGACATAGATATTTAGATACCAAGATAATTCTCAGTCTTTATGCAATAAAGTTGTTTCCTACCGTACGAAATAATTTACCTCCTGCTAGTAGCTACACGTGGAGAAGTGTTCGAAATAACTTTGCCCCGATAGTAAATAGTTTGTAGAGGAAATGCAGATGCTCTGGAAATAGATTGATGATTCTATGTATAAATTAACTGTTGGGAACACAGAAATAAGGTTGTTTTTTCAATGGTCCACTTTAAGATTATAAATCATACTTAGTTAAATCATGCACTAATAACCCACCCATGCTTAATAAAATTAAGTCTTAATACCCGTACCCCTGAAACAACTACCTTTTTGTTAGGAATTATACTAATATTATAACAAAATCATAACAAAATGTATATTTTACAAATCCGACTGGCAGTTCCAGGGATTAGCGCTCAAATAAAACACTCTTCAACTTTATTATCTTAATATATATAAATTACGTGTCACGTTGTTTGTCCGCGATGGACTCCTAAACTGCTGTACCGATTTTAATCAAATTTGCGCACCGTGTGCAGTTTGATCCAACTTGAAAGATAGGATAGCTTACATCTCAAAATAGAAAAAAAAACTTTTGACAGAACGAAGTCTGTCAGGGCAGCTAGTCTTAATATATATAAATTACGTGTCACGTTGTTTGTCCGCGATGGACTCCTAAACTACTGAACAGATTTTAATCAAATTTGCACACCGTGTGCAGTTTGTTCCAACTTGAAAGATAGGATAGCTTACATCTCAAAATAGAAAAAAAAACTTTTGACAGAACGAAGTCTGTCAGGGCAGCTAGTCTTAATATATATAAATTACGTGTCACGTTGTTTGTCCGCGATGGACCCCTAAACTACTGAACAGATTTTAATCAAATTTGCACACCGTATGCAGTTTGTTCCAACTTGAAAGATAGGATAGCTTACATCTCAATTTATAGTTGCAATATTATGTTATTGCAAATTTTTTGACAGAACGAAGTCTGTCCGGGCAGCTAGTATTAGTATAGATTTTTATTCCATATAAGCTTCGCAGAAATATTAAAAAAATAGTAGGTCGTGCCGTTCGTCTTGGCAATGGCACTAGAAAAGGACACGTTCAGATTTTAAGAATTTTCACAATTTTCTATTTTTCATCTATTTTTATCCAACGCTTACTGCAGCCTCTCATAATTCATAAACTACTGTAATAAAAGATGATAATAAAACTTTTATGAATCTTCCATTCACTCATATCCCTAATGCATATTCAGAAATAATTTATGCCGTTTAAGTGTGTAAACAGAGATCTGTGTGTTAAATCTCCAATTCTTATTTTTTAATCGTCTTCAACGTTAAACAAAGTTTTTGTACTTTTAAAACTAAATTCTTTTAAAAAATGTACATATTGAATTAGATTTTACGCTTTAGTCAAATGGCAAAAGCTAATTAAATCTTTTTATTTTCACATCGTCCGCCACAATGCATCTCAGAGAACATTTTTACGAAAGCCACATTGCAAATTACATTTGTATACCCCGTAGGAAAGTATTCCTTAATTGATGCCAGATTATAAACTCTTCAGCGCAAAAAATAAACAAAACAAGGTTTTACAATGTACAATTAAGAGTAATAAACCGCAAATCATCAAAATCAATTGTAGCGCAGTAAGTGGTACAGGTTGCTACAAACAGGGTTTGCTGACAATCTGACATAGTTAGTGAGTTTTTAGAAACAAAAACAAAGCACATTTCAGGTTCTTATCCAAAAAGCTTTTAGACTTAACATAGCGTTAGTGTAAGTGTCCATTAAAAATTGTTCGTAAGCAACGGAAGACGTTTAAGTGATCGACATAGACTCGTTTTGAAATCAAGCTTTATGCATAGAAAAGGTAATGTCAGGTCTATAGTAAGTAATAAAAACCTTCGCCTTCGTCGACAATGTTTCGAGGAAAGATATAGCAGAATGAAATAACAATGAATGTCGAGGAACAATCAACGAGAGGCTTAAGGCGATATTATCCCAAGAAATGGTATTTTTGAAGGTGTTTTGTTCATAAATGGTACATAATACAATTCTAAAAAAAATATATGTTATTTTACAGTCTTTGTTCTTTCGTTCCCTCATACTTGATACACGATAGCAATTATTTCATTGGATAGAAATAAATCACAAAGTGGGGTCTAATCTGGCATAAAAATGGCGTTTTATTCGCGTTTTAATCGCTTCCAGATAATAAAAAATATACCACAGTATAGGTCCTATAGATACCAATATTTCTTTCTGATCATAATTTGAAATTTTGAAAAACTTCCCTTTCAATTTCTATTTTTTCCCTTTCCACGAGCAACGAAACGCCCGACGCGTTAATTTACTCAATTTTACTCTCGCGCCAGTCGCCTTCGAGGTAGGACCTGTGCTAATCGGCATCGCAGCCGCACGTTGTCGAATTTCCGACACTAATTTTAATTTCGAATTTGGCGCGCGCGCCTTCTGAACTTATATTACGTATTAGGTACTGCCCAAAGTATCCACACTGCTGTAATTTGAAATAATAAAAATTTTTCGTTTTTATACTTTAGTTACTATTATAGTATTTGGGTATTGGTATAAGTCAAGTGCTAATTACACAATTATTATCTAATACTATCCCAAGCCGGATGGGTGTCGTAAAAGGCGACTAAATCCGGCCCGCTGGTGGTAGGGCCCCTCGAGGGATTATATTGGTAATATTGATTTTAAATTTAATACCATTATTACTATTATTATTTCTCCATGGGGTTCGCATGGATAGCTACCACCCTTGAGCATGTGTCAGTCGCCAAACGACTCGTCGTGACGGCTGGGAGCTTGAGAGACAGTTTTCTTTTTTGAAGTTATACCTTATTTAGGCGCGTTATGAAATAAATGGAAAATTGTTTTGAAAAAATGATTATTGAAGTGAAAACTTCTTGAAGTCAAAAGTCAAAAAAGTCGAAAGTCAAAAATGTCAAAAAAGTCAAAAAAGTCAAAAGTCGAAATTCAAAAAAGTCAAAAAAGTCAAAAAAGTCAAAAGTCAAAAGTCAAAAAAGTCAAAAAAGTCAAGTCAAAAAAGTCAAAGTCAAAAAAGTCAAAAGTCAAAAAAGTCAAAATTCAAACAAGTCAAAAGTCAAAAGTCAAAAGTCAAAAAAGTCAAAAAAGTCAAGTCAAAAAAGTCAAAGTCAAAAAAGTCAAAAGTCAAAAAAGTCAAAATTCAAAAAAGTCAAAAGTCAAAAGTCAAAAGTCAAAAAAGTCAAAAGTCTAAAGTCAAAAGTCAAAAGTCAAAAAAGTCAAGTCAAAAAAGTCAAAAAAGTCAAAGTCAAAAAAGTCAAAAGTCAAAAAAGTCAAAAAAGTCAAAATTCAAAAAAGTCAAAAGTCAAAAGTCAAAAGTCAAAAAAGTCAAAAGTCTAAAGTCAAAAAAGTCAAAAGTCAAAAAAGTCAAAAAAGTCAAAATTCAAAAAAGTCAAAAGTCAAAAGTCTTAAGTCAAAAAAGTAAAAAAAGTCAAAAAAGTCAAAAAAGTCAAAAGTCAAAAGTCAAAAAGGTCAAAATTCAAAAAAGTCAAAAGTCAAAAGTCAAAAGTCAAAAGTCAAAAAAGTCAAAAAAGTCAAAAGTCAAAAAAGTCAAAAGTCAAAAAAGTCAAAAGTCAAAAAAGCCAAAAATGTCAAAGTCAAAATTCAAAAAAGTCAAAAAAGTCAAAAGTCAAAAGTCAAAAGTCAAAAGTCAAAAAAGTCAAAAAAGTCAAGTCAAAAAAGTAAAAAAAGTCAAGTCAAAAAAGTCAAAAAAGTCAAAAGTCAAAAAAGTCAAAAAAGTCAATAAAGTGAAAAAAGTAAGAAAAGTCAAAGTCAAAAAAGTCAAAAAAGTCAAAAAAGTCAAAAGTCAACAGTCAAGTCAAAAACGTCAAAAAAAGTCAAAAAAGTCTAAAGTCTAAAGTCAAAAAAGGCAAAAAAGTCAAAAGTCAAAATTTGTGGAGTGGAGTGGAGTGGAGTGGAATAGTAAAACCTACAATTATCATCTTCCCGAAATTTTACATTCGTCTCATTATCTTGAAAACAAAATTTTTGAAGGTTTCACTTCTAAGTTCTAAAATGTGTGAATGGCACACATTTTAATTTTTTTGTTTTTATTATTTTTTACGTATCTTTAGGTATTTTATTTTAAATTATTCTTATACTTTTTATCATTCTCAACATACTTGTAAAATATCTTATCCAAAGGGTTTGAAGATTTTTGTACGGAACCTGGCATACCTACATAATGCCATACTGTAAATTAAAAACTCATGTAAAAGGTATTCTCATGAAGAAAGCATATTACAAAGTTGATGAGTATTTAAATGACAAGACTGCTTGGACATGAGTTTTTTTTTCTTCTTTTTTTTTTAATTAAATAATGTAATAAGTAGTAGTAAGTACTGTCTGTAACTGTGAGTAGGAAAAAAAATTATCCCGGGAGTTTCTTGCCGCTTCTTCTACCGGGACCACTCACGGTAGGGATTTGTTGAAGCGATGGCGTTGAGTGACTTTCGAAAAGTGTTTGTAACAAACCTACTTCGAATAAACTAATTTCATTTCATTTACAAGTCCGCTATTTTGAAAAAAAAGCTCGTTTCGATTTTGAAGTTGGTTACTTTTTGTTAGTATTTAGATGATATTAGTCAATTTTGTATGTAAGTACCTACTTATTTGTAGGTGAACCGATTTTGATGATTCTTTTTTTGATAGAAAGCTGGTGCGTATCATGTGGTTCCACATAAATTTGAGGGAGATTTGACAAGTAGTTTTCGAGTTATTTTGAAGTTGGTTATTTTTTGTTAGTATTTAGATGATATTAGTCAATTTTGTATGTAAGTACCTACTTATTTGTTATCCACTCACCTTTAGTCTCCACTGGACAGTTTCGTTTCATAAAATTTCAAGTCAGTCTGCACTCACCTCTAGTCTCCACTGGACAGTTTCGTTTCATAAAATTTCAAGTCAGTCTCCACTCAACTCTAGTCTCCACTGGACAGTTTCGTTTCATAAAATTTCAAGTCAGTCTCCACTCACCTCTAGTCTCCACTGGACAGTTTCGTTTCATAAAATTTCAAGTCAGTCTCCACTCACCTCTAGTCTCCACTGGACAGTTTCGTATCATAAAATTTCAAGTCAGTCTCCACTCACCTCTAGTCTCCACTGGACAGTTTCGTATCATAAAATTTCAAGTCAGTCTCCACTCACCTCTAGTCTCCACTGGCCAGTTTCGTATCATAAAATTTCAAGTCAGTCTCCACTCACCTCTAGTCTCCACTGGACAGTTTCGTATCATAAAATTTCAAGTCAGTCTCCACTCACCTCTAGTCTCCACTGGACAGTTTCGTATCATAAAATTTCAAGTCAGTCTCCACTCACCTCTAGTCTCCATTGGACAGTTTCGTATCATAAAATTTCAAGTCAGTCTCCACTCACCTCTAGTCTCCACTGGATAAGCTAAAATTATAATTACTCTTATTTTATTACACCTAAAATTCCAATGAATAAATCAAAATAAAGTATACTTACACCCCAACTCAGAGCAGTTACTAATAATAATAATAATAATAATAATAATAATAATAATAATAACCCCCCCGGGGAATGAACCTTGTCGTGGTGGGGGGGCTTAGCGGAAGCAGGATCTATCTATACGGTTAGCCCAACTTAACCACACCCCAAGATGGGAGAGACTTATACATGTAACTCATAATATCAAGAGTACCCTTCCTAAACTAATCATTCCCAACCCAAACATCATGGAGAAAAGTCAAAGTAGTAGATATAATCTTCGGCCGCTGCCCGGGGGTCGCCGGGGCGCACCTGGAGCCGGTGCTGGGTGCTTCAGTATGCGGGACACCGGTGACGCGGCGCTGAGCAGGCGGGCGCCCGTCACACAAAATGCTACAGCCGGTCGTCGTGGGTTGAACAGGCGGGCTCGCGACGTGGAAACTACAGCCGAATCATCAACGGGCGAAGATACATTGTCACTTATCTCATCGATCCCTTCAACTCGCCCTTCATATATGACAAGAAGTACAGCCACCTTGTCATCTGCTAGTTCACTCGACGGTGTTGTGCAGGATGTCAACCTAGACATTGATCCTGAACCCACTCCGAGTGCCCCTCTTAAACGCAAGCGATGGACACCTGAAATGAATAAGTTCATACTGCGTACCTACCTCATACTAACCGCACTGGACACTGATACTAAGAACTACCTCGAACCTTTATATCTAAAATTTATTGAAAAATACCCCAACATGCAAGTAGGCCGCCAAAGAGTAGGTGACCAACGCCGAGCTATTATCCGTAATAAATTATTAACACAAGATGAAATAGATGCAATCTTCAATCAGGCTAGGGAAGAGATAACAATCACACAATCACAAACCATAAATAGAAATAATTTGACACAATCACGTAGTAGAATGTCTTGGCTGAACCATCACAATGAAGCGATAATGAAGATATATTATAGAATAACTAACCTAGAAACTAATAGAACTATGTATCGAAAAACACTGCACGAAGAATTTATTAAAATGTTCCCTACAATGTCCCACATTAACGAACAAAGAGTTGCTGACCAACGAAGAGCAATAGTGAAAAATAGATACCTTAGCGATAGTAAATTAGAAGAAATTAAGACCGAAATAACAGCAGAACTTTTATCAAACATAAACAATAACACTAATGACGACACAAACAATTTACATAGTACAAGAACAGAGAACACTGACAGCAATGAAGAAGATGTTATAAATAACATAGGATTAGACCTTCAAAATGAAGCCAATGAACATAGGATATCCAAAAAACAATTACACATCGATAAAACTTTTCAAGAAGCGTACCAATTCTTTAGATTTACAGAACCCACCAATAGAACTTATATTCCCAGACAAAAATCATCTATAAATTTATCCAAAATAGTCAACTATATTAATGAAATAATACTGCCTGAATATATTACTGACGATAGTGATTTCAATACATTACAAACAGTAGTCTATTGCGCAGCATGGACTGCTGCTAAGATCAATGGCACAAAATTAACACTTGGGATCTCTGAAACTACTGGGACATATAAAAAAGACCATAGGCCTAATTGGCAAAGGCGATTGGAAAAAAAACTTAAAGATCTGCGATCCAAGATAGGTAGACTTACTCAATATGTAAATGGTAATAGAAACAGGAAAATAGTATACCAAATAAATAAAATCATGGAACAATATAAAATTCATTCTGTACATGAGGAACCTAACACACACCCCACGCATATACTCGATACTCTGAAACAAAAACTATCAGTTGTAGCAGGACGACTTAAGAGATATAAGGCTTGCACTGTTAGAAAAGAACAAAATAACAAATTTATTAGCAATGAAAAGCAGTTTTACCGTAACATTAGACAAGAAACAACAAACACACATAACAATAACATAAACAATCCTACACCAAATCCTGAGGATCTACAGAACTTCTGGGCAGCCATTTGGGAACAACCTGTCCAGCATAACAATGAAAGTGAGTGGATCAAAACAGAAATCATAAATAGTGACTTACTAACACAACCTATGAATTTTGAACACATACACATAGACACTCTCAAAGAAGTTATAGATAACCTACATAACTGGAAAGCTCCGGGATCTGACTACATTCACAGTTACTGGTACAAAAAATTTACGTTTACTCTTAAATATTTACACAAATTCATAAACGATTTTATTCAAAACCCTGAAAGAGTCCCAGCATACATCACATCAGGAACTACTTTTATGATCTCTAAAGACATTAAAGACAATACTAACCCAGAAAAATATCGACCGATAACTTGCTTGCAAACCTTGTACAAGATTATAACGTCTTGCATATCTAAACTTCTTTATGAACATGTCCAAAAAAATAATATTTTAGCTGAACAACAAAAAGGATGTCGAAAGTTTGCCCAAGGGTGTAAGGAACAATTAATTATAGATTCTGTAATACTGAAACAAGTTCAAAAAACAAAGTCTGACTTATTTAGCATGTATATAGACTATAAGAAAGCTTATGACTCTGTCCCACATTCCTGGCTAGTACAAATACTAAAAATATATAAAGTTCACCCAATAATAATCTCATTCTTGGAAACAATTATGGCAAACTGGACCACCCGACTCAAACTTACTACCTCAACAGAGACAACAGAAAGCCGTCCTATAGCAATACAGCGAGGTATCTTTCAGGGAGACGCTCTTAGCCCTCTCTGGTTTTGCTTAGCTCTCAATCCCCTCTCCAAGTTACTTGACTCAACTTCCCTAGGATACCCTTTATCTTTGAAACCGACGGACAGACTCAAAAATACACTTTAAGTCACCTACTTTACATGGATGACATTAAATTATACGCAAAAAGCGAGAACCAATTGCAACAATTAGCTAAAGTAACAGAAGTATTTACAGATGACATTAAAATGGTCTTTTCAGTAGATAAATGCAAGATAAACTCAATCAGAGCAGGAAAAACGTACCAACACCACCACACTTTACATTCAGGAGATCAGATACAACCATTAGAAGAAAATGAAGTATATAAATACCTAGGATATAACCAAGGACGCCAAATACAGTTTAGAGATACAAAATATAATTTAAGGAAAAATTTCCAACATAGACTTAATTCAATATTAAAAACACAACTAAATTCAAGAAACACAGTAAAAGCAATAAATTCCTATGCTATACCAATACTTACTTACTCTTTCGGTATAATAAACTGGACTAAATCTGATCTCAAAAATATACAGCGCACAATAAATACCACAATGACTAGGTTCCGCAAGCATCATCCAAGATCATGCATACAAAGACTTACATTACCTAGAAAGGAGGGTGGGCGAGGACTTATAGATATTATTAATTTACATAATCAGCAAATAACAACACTTAGAAAATACTTCTTTAGCAGAATGGATACTTCTCCATTGCACAAAGCGATAGTACTTAACGATAGTAAATCAACTCCTCTCAATCTCCAAGACAAAGCAACACAGACCAATGAACAACTTATTGACAATATTACAAAAATAGCAGACTGGACCAAAAAGTCTCTGCATGGAAGACACCGCCAAGATTTGTGTCAACCTAATGTCGACAAAGAAGCGTCGAACGCATGGCTCAATCGTGGCGAATTATTTCCAGAGACTGAGGGGTTCCTATTGGCCATACAGGATCAAGTCATAGAGACCAGGAATTACCAGAAGTATATTATTAAAAACCCAATATCTGATAATTGTAGAAAGTGTAATAGCTCCCCGGAAACTATTCAACATATCACAGGTGCATGCAAAACTATAGCTCAAACTGACTATAAATATAGACACGACCAAGCAGCCAACGTTATTCATCAAAAACTAGCACATAGATATAAATTTATTAATTCTATACAACCATACTACAAATACAAACCCGATGCAGTATTAGACAACTCTACCACCAAAATTTACTTTGACAGAGCTATCTTAACTGACCGAACAATTCACTACAATAGGCCAGACATTACACTGATAAACAAAACAGATAAAACCGGTTACCTTATAGATATTGCAGTTCCAAACACCCATAATCTACAAAACTCAATAGCAGAGAAATTAACTAAATACACAGAATTAAAAGATGAGATCACTCGAATTTGGCATCTAGAAAAAGTTACAATTATTCCAATAGTGATCTCTACTACAGGCGTTATACCTCAACAATTACACCTTTCTCTTAAGTCTCTTAACCTACCACCTAATACCTATTGTATATTGCAAAAAGCCGTAATCCTCAACACGTGCAGACTTGTTAGGAAATTTCTTCAAACTGATACAACCCTCATTCAGCATAGCTCAGCACTATCTCTCCCACAAGATCACGCACAAGAGGGTGAACTGTCCTGCAGAACCTAAGTTACACTTGGCCTAGGCCCGTGTATCTTAGATTATCCGGTGGAAACCGAGAAAAATAAATAAACAAATAATAATAATAATAATAATAAAACCCTTCCACACTCATACCCCCGCAGTAGGTTACAAGTATTTACCTGTGTCGCGGGTGGCATGTACTACACATATAACACATCACAATAACAGCCATGACACGAGTACAAATATTTATCTGTCACATAAATATTTGCCCCGGCCGGAAATCGAACCCGAAACCCCTCGCTTCGCAGTTCGCAGGCAGGTCCACTACCAACTAGGCTATGTAGGATCTACAGCTACGCACGGGGTCATTAACCTCACAGCCGCGCGCGGCCGGCTCACGGCCGCGGCGTGGCGGTCGAGTTTACACTCAGGGGAGCGGGGTAAAGGGCAGTGAACAAAATGCCTACAACGGTCGAATACGCTCGCCTTAATCAAGATCTACCAAGAGATCGCGGGCAATACTTTCGTTTCAGCAGTTAGTAGGCGTTGCTTGTATTTTGATAACGGAGTCTAAATATCAGTAGTATAAAACAATAACTGACTAAATTAAATATGACCTCAATTCGTTCTAATACATCAATTTCGTATCAATCGTTTTTCAATAAAAAATCTAATTTAAAAAACAATTCAACAATCACAGTTGTCGCTGTGGTGAATTTTAATTATTGTCATGTCATGTCATGAATCATCAAAATCGGTCAACCGTTTGGTCTCTACAACCCCACATACATACATAGACTGGTAAACACATTACTCTCCTTTGCGTCGCGCAGTCGGGTAAAAAGAAGAACAAACAGAAAAAAGAGTAGTCTTAGGCGCAATTAAGATTGTAAAGCTTACCTATTTTTGCAAGGCTGGCGAAAAAAATCCATAATCCGATTAGGAACGGAGTTTCAACTCGATGAAACTCAACGGCTGCAATAACAAAGGTCCTCTCTTTCTTGGGCTTGTCGGTGACTGGGGAGTCGGATGTGGTCTCTTGTCGCTGGCCCAGCTGAGTGCCAGGGGGCTCGCCGGGGAGAGGGGCCACGGGACCCATGGGCCCGAAACCCAGCCCAGGGTAAGTGGATATCCCATCGACAGCAATGGACGGACTCTGTTTCGTAGAGCTCTGAAAAAAGGAAAGTCAATTTTATTAAATTATCATCGAAAACCTTTAGAACCCTTCATGCACGACCTAACATGATAAGGTAAATGCTCACGATACTAAAGTGCTCTTAATAGGGTTTGTCGAATAGGGATATAAACCTCAAAGACTCGCACTTGGAACAACCCCGCAAAGCAACCTATACAAAAAAAACAAACATTTGATGATTTCAGATTGGGCTGGAAACTTGGGAGCCAATTCTTTCTGTCTTTCTCTCTCTTCTTATTTGGTCAACAACACATCGGTGATGCCTTTGGTGTTTCTAATGTCCATGGGCGACGGTGGCCACCTAAACGGTGGCAAAAAACGGAACCCTTATAGATTCGTCATGTCTGTCTGTCTGTCTGTCTGTCTGTCTGTCTGTCTGTCTGTCTGTCTGTCTGTCTGTCTGTCTGTCTGTCTGTCTGTCTGTCTGTCTGTCTGTCTGTCTGTCTGTCTGTCTGTCTGTCTGTCTGTCTGTCTGTCTGTCTGTCTGTCTGTCTGTCTGTCTGTCTGTCTGTCTGTCTGTCTGTCTGTCTGTCTGTCTGTCTGTCTGTCTGTCTGTCTGTCTGTCTGTCTGTCTGTCTGTCTGTCTGTCTGTCTGTCTGTCTGTCTGTCTGTCTGTCTGTCTGTCTGTCTGTCTGTCTGTCTGTCTGTCTGTCTGTCTGTCTGTCTGTCTGTCTGTCTGTCTGTCTGTCTGTCTGTCTGTCTGTCTGTCTGTCTGTCTGTCTGTCTGTCTGTCTGTCTGTCTGTCTGTCTGTCTGTCTGTCTGTCTGTCTGTCTGTCTGTCTGTCTGTCTGTCTGTCTGTCTGTCTGTCTGTCTGTCTGTCTGTCTGTCTGTCTGTCTGTCTGTCTGTCTGTCTGTCTGTCTGTCCGTCCGTCCGTATGTCACAGCCACTTTTTTCCGAAACTATAGGAACTATACTGTTAAAACTTGGTAAGTAGATGTATTCTGTGAACCGCATTAAGATTTTCATACAAAAATAGAAAAAAAACAATAAATTTTGGGGGTTCCCCATACTTAGAACTGAAACTCAAAAAATTTTTTTTCATCAAACCCATACGTGTGGGGTATCTATGAATAGGTCTTTAAAAATGACATTGAGGTTTCTAGCATCATTTTTTTCTAAACTGAATAGTTTGAGCGAGAGTCACGTCCAAAGTGGTAAAAAGTGTGTCCCCCCCCCCCTGTAACTTCTAAAATAAGCGAATGATAAAACTAAAAAAAATATATGATGTACATTACCATGCAAACTTCCAACGAAAATTGGTTTGAACGAGATCTAGTAAGTAGTTTTTTTTTAATACGTCATAAATCGTAAACCGCAATTTACCTCGATCAAAGTTACAACGAACTTCAAGAACTTTTATATTATGTTACTTGCTACTACGGAACCCTTCATGGGCGAGTCCGACTCGCACTTGGCCGCTTTTTTTTTAGTAAGATTTTTCGTCCTTTAATATAGAAAAGTAATTTTACATATTCCGCTATTTTGGTTCAGCTCGTTGGTCAGCTAATTGCATAAAAAATCTATCAATGTTATTTTACGTTACATACCTAATGCTACCCATAAATAAGTACATCGGCATAATTGGATGATGTCATGTTTAGTTTTGGAAGTTTTTGTGCAATTACAACGGAGAAAACATCTGAGGTGTAGGTACGCATTATTCATGGCCTATCAATTTTAAAACATTTCGAGATGAAATCACAGATGTTCGACGAACGCATGCATGAAATTTTATCCACAAGTTCATGTAAGAGTTATGACAATTTTACGATGTTGGCCGCTTGCCCGATTGCAAAACCTAAACAGCTCCAACACTAAAACCATGTTAAAAAAAGAAAGTGCAGAAGGCAATGATATTGTATGTATTAAAAGCAGAAGGGCTGCTAAATTCTGACATCATGAAAGTTGTCCATTTTTAGACTGCAGATTCGATTTGGTAACTGAATCACGTAGGGTCCAGCGTCGATATTTTTGTTGAGTGTTCAAGAATTTTGTTTGGGGTGGCTTGAACTTGAAACAAGTAAGAACCTCTTCGAAACAAACAACTTACCTAATAAAGCCATCATAAAATTTTACCTTCTTCGATAACTCATCGAAATAGCACCCGCGCCGCGTCGCCCGCACCCGACCACACCTCTCCTTATTTGATTATTTTACTCAATGCAATTATTTTACTTAACTACAGCAAACTGGTGGAGTGTGTACCTATTTGTACCTATAGTCCTATACCTTTCAATCTATCTATATATTCTGTGCTTTCAATAATAACGTTCTACACACTGGGGTCAGTGGAGGTCCTAGTCCGAATAACTTAGGCAACAAAGGTATACCAGCGAATATTTTGGTACATTGTTATTTTTTATTATCGAGGTATTGGAACGACCTAGAATTCTGGCCCTAATAGCATCCTTGTAAACCAGGGTATCGTATGAGGCGATAGACGCTGGACGGCTTGGTGGTAGAGCTCTACGAAAGGATAATAATTATTATCAATATTATAATCAATTAATAGTATTATTATATCTCCGTGAAGCCTCCCTGGCTAGGTACATATGACCCTCATGTCAGACGCCAAACGATGTGTCATGTTCCGGGAAGGGGTTTGAGCCTTTGAAGGAAAGTTCATCCTTTATTTATTTATTTATTTATTGTTCATGTACACATAAAATTAAAAGGAAAACAAATTCCTTCCTTTCTTCTTTTTTGACAACGACGCCGCGACGCGACGGTGACGTCGAAGGCTGCAAGGCTATTCAGTTTTGTAACTTGACAGCGGAATCCGCGATGAGTTTCAAAATTGAAGTTCGAGTCCGAGATCTTGATATGTGATTCTCTAATCATCTGTACGGCTATTCTCTTTTGTAACTTGACAGCGGAGTTTCAAAATTGACGTTCGAGTTCTAGGATCACTTCACTTCGCAAGTGCGTACTAGATGATTAGATAATGACATGTCAATATGATGCAAGTTCGCTTTTGTTTTGTAACTTGACAGCGGAATACACGATGAGTTTCAAAATTGAAGTTCGAGTCCGAGATCTTGATATGTGATTCTCTAATCATCTGTACGGCTATTCTCTTTTGTAACTTGACAGCGGAGTTTCAAAATTGACGTTCGAGTTCTAGGATCACTTCACTTCGCAAGTGCGTACTAGATGATTAGATAATGACATGTCAATATGATGCAAGTTCGCTTTTGTTTTGTAACTTGACAGCGGAATACACGATGAGTTTCTAAATTGAAGTTAGAGTTCGGGACTCCCTTCACTTCGCAAGTGCGTGCCAGATTATTAGAGAATCACATATCAAGATCTCGGACTCGAACTTCAATTTTGAAACTCATCGCGGATTCCGCTGTCAAGTTACAATACTGAATAGCCTTGCTGGTACGCACTTGCGACTATAACCTTACTATACCATGAATTAGCATTGGAATTAACTCGTCTGTTCGTTTGACGGCAATTAAAAAAAATCACAAATAGGCCCGATAGCGTCCCCGCTGCTTCATATCTGCAGAGAGCGCTGGATTAAAACGGATGTTCTTTTTTTGTTGTCACTAATCCAATGATCCAATCTGTCATAAATACAAACGTATGGTTAAGGTCATAATCCATTATACTAGTCAAGGGCCTAAGAGAGATAGTACATCTGACTTTGTGAACTTTTAGGAAATTTGTGGAGAATTCCCAGAATTTCCTCCTCTGTTTTCCCAATGGACGCACTTGGGCGACCGAAGCGCGACGTTCAAAGTACTAGGAAATATTTATTCAGAAATAAAAGTAATTCATGATTATTTTTCTATTGCTCTATACTAGAATTCTAGACAAATCGCGATTTAACTAGATCAGATTGGTTCAGAGTAGTCAAACACCACCACAAGTCAGATCAATCGAACCTAATTAAGGTTGGCTAGGTTAATTGTATTTAGATACTATAATTATATTCGTTAAAAGTTTATGTCATGGTTTACGATGATTTGTTTTACGAGCTTGTGCCTACGACTTCGTCCGCGGAAATATTTTTATACTCATACAAACTGTCATTGCCTATTTTAACCCCATTGGGAATGAATTTCCGAAAATTTATTTTATACTATATTACAAGGAATCTCTGTGAAAATAGATTCAATATTTCCGTCTGAATAAGTATAATTTGTATACTTTACGCCCTATCTCAGAGTTACTAACGGTCACTTTAATCGCTCCGTTGGCGTTGTAAAGAATCACCAGACAAATTTAATTCTGTAGTAACCGTTAGTGACTCTTGAGTTGGGGCGGGTTAAAGAGACATTAATGTAGCAATGGGCCAGCCGCTAGACATATAACGCGCTATACCGACGGCCGATGGACTATAAAGACAACTTTATGGAAGGGGCCAGTAGGAAAGAGAAATGCAGGCAGGGCTAAAAGGTGGGCTGATGACGTAATCAAAAGAGCGGGAAAAAATTGGCTGATGCTCGGCAGAGAGAGAGAGAGACTCGTGGAATAAGATGGAAAAGGCCTTCACCCAAGAAGGGCTCCATATCAATAGTTACTTACAAATTAGTCAATAAGTAAATTTCTAACAAATATCAACGAACAAACTACAATTGCGATGTAAAATGAGCATAAGGAAAATAAAATACAAAGTTATAAAAGGCGCGTTCTTTTTTAAATACCTAACTAGTTTTTTAGTACGCTGTTTCGCAAATATTTACGGTTTTTCTCGACATTGACTGAAATAGGAAAACGTGGGCTGAACGTGCTCACGTAGGTACAGTATTTTATGAGAGGCCTAGAACTTTTATGTATTTTACTAATAAAATTAAATCAATAAACGCATTTGATAATTTTGGCAAAAGAAAAGACAGGCCACGTAATGTTTGAAGTTTATTTCATCTGGTAGCGATGAACAAGAAAACTAAATAAAGCACATTTTACTTTATTGGTCTTATAGTTTATTGAACCCGTGCCAAATCATGTTAATATGATTTACTTGACCTTGCCAAAATTTTTTTATAATAATTTTATTTTATTCGGCCTTTGTTTAAGTTAAGTGTACCTGCTGAGGCTGTTACAATAATTATAGTACCTACATATATCAATGTAAATATTACAGACATACAATAATGATATGACCGACAATATTTATAGATATTCACAAATTAACATTAGTGTACGCGTACTACGTAAACGCAGCATAGATAACGCTACAAAATATTCCAAAATTAGCCACCTAGACCACGAGACCTAGAAATACTAAAAAATACTTTTAAATCACGATATCTGTCCAGGTAACCCCCTTTTCTAAAATAACATGAGAAATAATTTTGAAATATTTTGATTGCAACTTGCAATATCAGAGAACCAAATTATTGAGCAAATTTTTGAATTTAAATCTTCTTTAGGTGCGTTGGGCATTTTTGGGATTCCGAAGTAAAATTGGAATCCTTATAGTTTCGTCATGTCCGTCCGTGCGTCTGTCCGTCCGTCTGTCCGTTTGTCTGTCTGAAGTAAAGCGTCGAGACCCTTAGTGCTAGAAAGCTGTAATTATTTACCATGGATATACGCTTTTATTAAAACTCTAGAATCGTCGAATAAAATATTTAAAAACATTTTTTTCAGGGTACCTTCCCTACAGGTAACGTGAGGATTAATTTTTTATTCGTCACGAACTCTGTAGTGTGGGGTATCGTTGAAAAGGTCTTCCAAATATATTATGGAACTTCTAAGACCATTTTTGGAATTAGGGGTCCGTTTGCGAAATATTTGGCTTTTAAGTGCTAATTTTGGTTCTAGAGTCAAGTGCCCGCCCCCCTGCTGGCTAAATGGTTGGAGTTGGACTAGTGAAAACATTATGAAAATAGGTTATTATGATGAATTTACAAGGAAAACTATCACGGCTATGTTAGCATGAGTAATAGTCGATAAACTTACTACTTCGGAACTCTACATTGCGCGTGGCCTGACACAAACTTATCCGGTTTTTTTGATAGAACTTTTTATTACAATAATGTCAGGATAGATCAGGATAGAATAAGATCAGTCAATGAAATTATTATTTTTTAATTTTATGTACTCAGTCTAACGGATACCTATGGATCCGAAATGATGGTAGAGTCAAACATTTTAAATGCATAAGTGCATAAGTGATCAATACCCTACTTAAGCAGAAATGATTTTAAATTTTGAATTAAATGTCTACTAAATGGCATACAGCAAAATCGGAAAATTGTATGTTAGAGACAGAATGGGTAGTAAATTTCATGTCATGCATCTATTTGTTCAGTCAGTCAGTTTTATAAAATAGATACATACACAAAACAGCAGCCACGTGGATGCAGTTTACATTAGCATAAGTTAATGGAGTTTAACATAGAGAAGTATGACGTATCAGCTGAATTCTTGCCAACGCGATGGGTGGCTGTTGACCTTGCACGAACTCCTTGTCTCCGATCTTGGCCTTGATATTATCTCATACAGTTAACGTAGACTAAATCATGTAGTTCTCATTTTAAGTAATGACTAGCAAACAACCCACGCTTCGCCGAACCCGAAGGGACCTAAGTCTTATACGGGGCGTAGGTACTACCCCTGTAGCTTCTCTTTTTGGCTTTAAAACCAATAGTCTTCCTCATAAATGGGGCTACCATATCGGATCCAAATCCGAATGGCAGTTCAAGTTTGCGCGTTCAAACAAACAAAAATAATTCTTCAGCTTTAGTTATATTATAGTCTATACTTCTATAGATTAAATATATATCTTTATATTTGATGCAGTAGGGTAAGGTTGCCTGAGTCGTCCTAAAGGAAAATTGCTGTAATTTCTATAAGTACCCCCGACGAAACATCTGTAACATTTGCGTTCAGAAATTATAAATTACTGTCAAGTAGGGTCGATGTGCCGGTAGCCGGCCATGCGCCAGTACCCGGCCACCTGACGGACTACGTTTCTTTAATTACAGATAATAAGATTTCTACATGAGATAATAGTAAAGTGTAAGTTTTAAACGTATTTCAGATAATGTAGTAATAAGAATTTGCAATATTTACAACTATTCACTTAACCAGGAAGCTAAAACAATCCAATCAGTTTACCTCTTGTCTAAATGTTGTGCGCACATGCGATAAACACGCTAAAAAATAAGAAGTTATTACTTTCATAATTAACTGATCTTTATTATTAATGTGTATTTTTTCCAATTATAACATTTAATTATACAAAAATGAGGTGGCCGGATACTGGGCTACCAATTTATGTAAAACGCTAGTATATGGCCGTGCGGCCGGGTACTGGCTCACCCAGTCATAAGTGTAAAGATGCCGTAAGCCAGTATTCGGCCACATGTTTTCTTTACATTTCTGATTCACTCACAAATAAACAGGTACCTACCTACTAAATAGGTCTCCGCTTAGGTACTAAACTAATATAGTTAGCTATTTGGTATTTTGCAGGTACTTAAATTAAAATTAATTGTGGGTTTCATTTAAAAAAGCTGGCCAAGTGCGAGTTACACCTGCGTCGAAAGGGTTCCGTATAATATATGTAATATTATATAATTCCGTGTAATATATGTATAGGTAATAGGTTACTTCCGTTTTTCATTCATTTTCCTCGCCTGTTACAAGCACTCTTTTTTTTTTTGTTTTTTTCGAATATTTGGCTTGGTAGTTTTGGGAATTAGTGATCTATAATAATCATACGGAACCCTAAAATATTATATATTTATTATTATTAAATGTTTTTGACGAACCTCCAAATATTATATGAAGATAAAAAGATTTCCCAGTTCTCCTATGAAGATCTAAAAAAAGCTCTTCATGATATTCGTAACAAAGGGAATGGCAGAAGAGACCTCTCTGGCATACGAACAACAGAACAAAATTTTACAAACACCTACTTTTTAGGGTTCCGTAGCCAAATGGAAAAAACAGAACCCTTATAAATTTGTCATGTCTGTCTGTCTGTTTGTCTAGCGGGGGTTCCATACATGGAACTGAAAGTAAAAAAAAATTTTTCATTTATGTAACCTATATAGCGTGTCTGTAGATAGGTATAAAAAATGACATTGAGGTTCCTAACCATTCTTTCTCAAAGTCAATCGTTTGAAAGATTCACTTTCAAAGTGGTAAAATATGTCCCCCCTCTAACTTTTAAAACAAGAGAGTGAAAAATAAAAATAAAAAATGATGGAGACCTCAATGAACACTTTAAACGAAAATTGGTTTGAATGAGATATAGTCAGCAGTTTTTGAGATATAGCACATTTTCAACGGAACACTTCAAAGGGAAGTCCGACTCGCACTTGGCCACTTTTTTAGTAATAAGATGTGAGTAAATGTTTATAATAATAATAAATATTGTTTATCAGTAATAATTCGTTGTATTCTGAGCCTATTATAAATTTTTAAGGGGTGGCCGAGTACTGGCACACTAGGGGCCGTATACTGGCACAGAGGGCCGTATACTGGCACAATCGCTAGTTTTTCACTTTATCCGTTATATTTTGAAATTTATACATGGGAGGGCACTGGTTTATTTTTTATTTCACATCTTGACTATATTAGGGATCCAAATAAACGTAGATCGACTATTTTGCGTGTAGATAACATATTTTTTCACTCGCCCAAAGTGGCCAACTCCGCTAAAAGGCCGTATACTGGCACATCGACCCTATGTCGGTATGAAGTCAACACTGGTTCTAAAAAATCACATCAAATATTTATTTGCTTTTACTGTGACTATTAGTTGCTTCAGTCAAGGACTACGTCCCATAATCGATTATAGCACCGTAATAATGGTGTACAAGGTGGTTTGTTTGTTGATAAGCGATCGTTCAATATTTTAATAGACAAGGCGTGGTACGATAGCGAAGACTTATGGGGCATTGTCCTCTTTTTAGAGAACTAAAAAGTGCTATAATCTGGGATTACAAGAGACATCTTCGTCAGCATAATGAAAACAACTATTTGTCATGAAAATACAAAAATAATAAAAATAATATTTTTTTTTAGATTGATGTTAGCAAAGACATCAAACATGGCCTCTATCGAACTCAAAATATTTTTAGGTCCAGAATTTATTATTTCATACTTTTAGGTTAATATTTTTGGAATCGGTTTAACTTTATTTCAAAGTTTTTATGACACATAAAAGTCATAGAACATTAAGGTGCAGCGCAGACGGCACACTGTCTGTGACGCTCTTTTAAGTCAGTGAAAATAGAACCTTTGCAATTATATGCAGTAACGCATACGACGCGCAATAAGTGTGGTGCACACAAAATACTTGTAATTCGGGCAGCCCGCGCCGCACCGCGTCGCGCAGCTCCGCTCAAATGGTGTGCGAAAGAAATACAACGTTTGCTTCAACACGCGCTAACGCAGACGGCGCACACTTCAGTCTGCAATCTGCATTCGTTAGTGGTGGGCATAACGTATGCAATATTAGCATGGCGCCAGAGATCGATTGAAATACAAAACAGACCAGCACTTTCTCATTGTTTCCGAATGAGTCAAAGCTGGTCTTAAAATAGATAACAGTTCATTAAATGTTGTAACAGATATTTTATAGAATTTGAAATTTTATCCGGATATTGTTTCAGAATTGAATGTTTAATATGGAACTGTCCTTTCAGTAATCTCTCCGAAAGTATAGAATGTACCCAAAATTCTCTATTTCTTCTTTTTTTCTGTACTTCAAGTACAAAATAATGCATCGCGATCTCTGCGTGATTTCCATAGCGTGTACGTCACTACAGTTCTGCCGACAGAGTGATCGAAGGTGTGCGTCGTGTGCTTTGAGTCTGCGAAAAATCCGAGATAGACTGTTTGCGCGCCATGTAGACATTTGTACGCCCGCAGTCTCGATCGCTCAAGAAGAGTGTCGTCTGCGCTGCACCTAAAAGTTGCAATGAGAACTGTAGAACACTATTAGATAATTTAAGAAAGATATCAAAGAGCAAATGACGTGAAGTTCAATGTGACTAATGGGAATTAGATACCTACTGAGGAGTTTTGTCTTTATAAGAGTGCTGATGATGTTGTCAAAGAGGATATCATTTCGAAGAAACTTGAACAAAGTTATTGTTTGCTAGCGTTGCAACTTCAACTCTTCTAATACCCTCAATCCTACTTTGTTACTTTTACGAGCCATGAGCTTTAACATTTATTTCGGAATAAACACGTGTAGGGTGTTGAAATAATTGCCAGGCGTGGAAACCCTAGTCTAGAACGGCTAGCACTCCGCCCGTTGCGATACATCAAAGCTAAAGTGATGCTTGAATGTGAAGAGGCGGGAATATAAAAGATTTTTTCTAACAAGTTTACTTTTCAGGGTAACAAATGTTTAAAAGGCTTTTATTTGCATGGCTTCAATGTGCTTTTTACATTGCTTAAGTAACGTGAATGTTTTGAGAATTGCCTGCTTTCCTAAGTCAAGAGTAAGTAGGTACGTAAATACCTCATTTTAAAATCTACTTTAGTGGCAAACTTGAACTACTATCGACCCTTCATCATGGAAGTCATCAATAAATAAAATTAGATGAAATTTTACTCTAAGCTGTTTTTTAATAAACACTTGACGAAAGTCAAAAAGTATGTAATTAATACCAATAGTAGTACCTAATATTCATCGTTATTCACAACTCACAAGTTTCAGCTTCAAGGTATTTACCAAGTCTAGCATGTCTCTGCGAATGTCTTGGTTATTTATGTATATGACAACAGCGCAAGCGACGTTGAGTTAAAAAATACTTGCTGCAAAATAAGGTCAAGAGCACAGAACACCTAATAATTAGCAAGAGTAATCCTGTTAAAAAATTTAGTTTTTCAAAAATAAATGCATTGATAATGACAACATTACATCGCATATTATTTTAATCCTACTTTTTAATTGTAATAGTTAATACTTCGTTCAACTGTATAAATTAAGCAGAGTATAGCTAACCAAAAAAAAATTCCACCACCATACAATAATTATAATATACAGCAAGGTGAACCGGGATCCTGTCCGTGTTGAAAGTTGGCTTGGTTTCAAAGATGAACGCAAAATTTTTCATCCCAAACGAAACAGCATTAAATGATAAATTCACCTAAGTAATGGTTCTTCTAATAGAACGACAATGATAAGAATTCAGCTGATATGTATTACCTACGACGCCAATAAAACGCATATTTGCGTGAAGCATGACCTCAACATGAGTCACTCTTGAACTATGCCAATGCCAAGTTGAAAACATTAGTTTTGAAGAGATAGAAACGGTCAAATCTGAATTGGGTTTCACTTGGGAGACTTACGTAGGGTTCACATTTAAATATTCCAAAAAACCCAATATCTACGAACAGTTTTTTATTCCCCGTGGTATGCGAGTGGACTTTTTATGTTTTAACACGTTCACTGCGTCAACAATTTCAAAGAACTTTCAGCCTGTGCTATGGGGACCTCAAAAACCCCTTAACTAAACTTTCCTGTGGTGCGTTAGGGACCTCTTCAGCCCCCTAAAATAGCAGTTTTGAAAATAATTAATATCTTCGTCAAAACCAATGATATATTTATGAGTTTTTTGTGGCTTAAACATAGGTTATGACTCTATCTTTTGGTAGGTTTGCACGCAGTTCTGACATTAGGGTAAATCGCTATTAGAAAAAAAAAAATAGGGATCTGTTGTATCCCGTTCCGCAACAGATGATGGTTCAATATGTGTAGCTACTAGTGATGGGAATAAAATAAAATCCCAGTTATCGATAGGTAAAAAAGTTTTATTACAAAAAATGGTTGTCTGTAAAGTCGGTTTACGGACGGTAGTTTAACGTGACAACGTCATGACAAAGCTCCGCTCCACTCCGCCCCGCTCCGCTCAGCCCCGCTCCGCTCCACTCAACTACGATCGCCTATGGCATCGGCTACGATACGCCGATCGTCCGATCGCCCGGCGCTCATCGTTTTAATAGACGTTATCACGTCAAAAAAATTGGTACATATGAATAATTTAATATTTAAAAAAAGTGTTATAAAGAAAAGTTTGTGATGAAGGTTTTTGAAGTTATACTGCTTTAGGCGCGTTGTGAAATAAATGGAAAAAATAATGAGAGTGAAATTTTAAGATTTGTAACACGGACGGTGACATAAAAACGACGGTCACAAAAAACGTCACGTGCGTTTTTAAAAACGCTCGTTTTGAAAAATTATTATTATTATATTGTTTTTTTAATATTGTTAAAATATTATTTTTTAATATTGGTTTTTTTATATTGGTTTTTTGATGCCATAGAAGTATAACTTCGCACGCGCGTACGTAAGTACACGTTTATGTTATTTTTTTCTTACCAGGACGATTAAACATCTAATAATCCGAATCACTATCACTGGCCACTGGCGGGATATTTGTATGTTTTGCAAAATTTTTATTTTAACATCCGATGTATACGTTCCTGTATAATCCGAAGTTGACTTATTTACATACTTCCCGCACTTTTTAGGGTTCCGTACGAAAAAACGAAAAACGGAACCCTTATATCACTCGTGCGTTTGGGCGACCGCCGTTCACAGACAATTTACTCCGATAGAACTGGACCAAATGAGTTGAAATTTGGTACTCATGTACATTTTTGTGACCCAAAGACGAAGGTATAAAGTAAACAACTGAATTTTGAAAAAAAAATTAACAAATCTGTTTTGCGAACCGTATCGCGTTGTATGTCAAATAAAAGGGCTTGTTGTAATGATCTCATACATATTTTTTTATAGTTTTACAATGGATAGTTTTAAAGTTATTAAAGAAAGAACGAAAATTACTTGAATATTATATATATTTATATACATAATATATATTTAAATATTACAGGAAAACCTATAAGAAGTCTTAAAAAATTACAAAAATTAATAAAATTGAAAAATAACGGTAAATACATAAAATCTACGTACGGAATTCTCTCCAAGCGAGTTTAACTCGCACTTGTCAAGTTTTTTCATTTTAAAATAACTCATTGTTCGTATTTACGAGCGTAATAATTTGATATCGAAGCGCGAACTTAACGATCGATACATGGACATCCCTAAAACAAAACTTGTGGTGCTCGTGCCTCCAACTCTCCCGTCCTTGCGGCTACGGGGCTCACGATTCACGGGTATCAAAGGAAACCCCCAACGCAAGGAGTGAATATACTTTCACTTCTGTGCGGTAGGGACCTCGTCGACCCCTAAAATATTTTATTACACCATTGATTCAAAATTTAAGCGGGAAGCAAATATGTATATTTGTCTTTATCATACACATAGAACTTTAGATGTTATAGCCTCCCGCACAGAGTGAAAGAACACGATTTTTGACGCCGCACAGTATGAAAGTTCTGCACGGGATCTCGTAGAGATCCCTAACGCACCGAACGTAAGTAAGTAGTTTATTTTAACTTTCCTCCTGAAGTGGTTTTGTAATCTTAGATCGTAGAGCGCATTAACTTGGTAAAAGCCTTTCAATTCTTGACTTGATGACAAATGTACCCTTAAAAGACCAAATATTTAATGTAGTCGCAGTGGCCTTTGGGAATGATATTAATACCACTTACCCAGTTCACAAGTATAATAATAACTTACTTACAACAATACATCTGTAAAAATCCCATCCAAATCAGTTAGGCCGTTTTGAGCGTGATTAGCGGGACGAAATGATACTCATAAAACACACAAAAATATTTGTTATGGGATTTATTGTATTAATAAATACCTCCCTCTAATTTTAATTTTTTCTTGAATATCTTAGGTACGTTGATCTGAAGTCTGCCAATCCTCAGTAATTTTAAACAGCGTGGACTATTTACTATTTAACGCCACGTGTGGTGTGGCCTAACGATTACCATGCTGGACCGCCGTGCAAAGGGTCCTGGGTTCGATTCCCAGCGAGGCGGAAATAATGATAAGTTTGAATTTCTGTTCTCGGTATCAGTGTGTTTCCTTGTCTTTGAGTGTTGTCCAAGGCCGCCACAACACAAGGAATCCTTAATAATATATTGTTAATTTATTACAAGTAAGCGGAGGGTTGTAATACTTGTAATGATGATCTTAAATAACATACTTACTTCGACAGGATTGCAGTTGACAGCAGACAGAAGCGTAGCTACGACGAATAGAGTCAGGCTATGCCTACAGGCGCGCCGGCTCAGGTTGACTCCGTGTTTCAGTGACGTCATCTTCACCGCATACGGTAATCACCTCGAGCACATTCACCGCCAAAACACTTCACTTGACTGTCCTACTGGGTCATGTTGAATGTTCCGAAATTTTTATACACTTTTTACTCATTTACTTCCCAAGCCCACTGCAGTGATCGAACGAAGAATAAGTAATGGTATTAAAATTCTTCATTCCATTTAAATAACTACTGTTTCTAATTGAACATTCGCGACGCTGATAAAGTTCTCTGTCATGCCAACAATACGTCACGTGCTAGTTAAAGTTACGATGAATTGTATGATTCGATCGTATTTGAATTTGCACTGACCGTAAAATTATTTTAGGATCTAATCTTTAGCAAATACAAAGAAAGTATTTTTAAGTTAATACTTAAACGTATTGCAAGTGTTTAACCATTGGTGTTCTAACTATTTAACCTGTATTAAATGATTGGTACGGGTAAGATGTACAAGTAGATATGATTAAAGCCTAAAATGTTAGTGACTTCGTGCGAAGGAAGTCCTGGGTTCTAATTACTTTCTATCTAATAATTCGTTAAATTCTAAACCATGACAATCAATGAAAGGCCAGTGTTGTCTAAAATTGCACCTGGGACAGTTAGTCCTCAGATAGGATAGGGTCACTAGTAATAGGACAGTAGAGTCGTCCTACAACAGATTTTTTGTTATATGAGGATACAGTTTAGAACGCAATAATATAACCTCAGCTTTTTAATTAGAATCTTTAAACAAGGTATTAATCACTGCCAATTGTAACTTTAAATTAGGCATCATTATTCATACAAAAGATGTTTCTGACACGTCTTTAGTAAGCTTCAATTTAATTCAAAACTTCGGTAGCTTTGGTAACTTAGTGGAAATGTCGAGACAAGTTTTAAGAAGATTCCCGTCGTTGATAAATGGCCAGTACTAGAATGCTGTGGGAATGGACCGGAACGTTTATAGTGATGGTGGGAGGCAGGCGTCGCGTCATGGCGCCAAGACTATCGCCCTCCAAGGGTCACAGGGTTGCCACTTGCCGATTGAATTGACAATGTTTTTTATGCTTTAAAAGAAGCTTTTTAACCTCCGACACAAAAGCGAGGTGGAGTAACTTTGACGTGTCTGTGCATCGAACTCCTAAACAAATGGATCGATTATGATTTATGATGCGGATTTTTTTGTTTGAAAGCTGACGTGATCGAGATGGTTCTTAGCTCTTAGTTTAGTATAAATCATAGTGTTGAGGAATATATTTTTTTTTTAATTTATAGTTAAGTAGTCATAGCAAGTTTCAATTTCGAATTTGTATATTGTTTTTATAATTTTTTTAAACGATACTTACACATGCCAAAGTGATTTAGGGACTTTTGGCAAGATAATTTGTTGAAAAAGTATTAAATTTTAAATTTTAAGCTCGTATAAACTTGTATGAAAACTTAAATTAATTAACTATTTTCGTTTTCCTATCATCTTTATCCGAGATTAACAACCCTAATGGATTCTTACCAAAGAAACAGATATAGATAGACCATTCTTACGAATGTTTCGTTTTGCCCGCAATTTATTAGTTCAATGTCCTCTGCCATCTTTTCGTCTATCTAATTTTGGCAAAATGTAAAGCACCTTTTGACATAAAGTATGGATATAAAAAATTCTTCCCAACTTATTAGAGAAGTTGAGTTATTTATTGACCATGATAATAATATAAATGTGAACTCCAACTATACTCCAACAAATTTTTGATTAAAGTTCAGTTCATGAACCTTCTATAAATAATTCCATTACTTTTCAGCATAAAGCAAACAAAGCCACGAACAGGCATTGTTTGATGAAAACAAAACGTTTTAAAACTCTGTATTTAATTCCTCAATTAAAGGTGAAAATAATTTAGTAGGCAGTAATTTGTCGGTTGCACAGCTTTGCGATTGTAAGTCCATTAAAAGTCTGCAGCAGTAAATTAAGCAGCCTCTCGTATTTACAAACCAACGTTACGTAAAATGAACGTAAAACGATGGGCAAGCTCTATTTTTCGGGAAAAAATAAAGCACAAAAACTGAGCTTTGATGGAGGTATTGAAATAGTGTAAATAATAGGAGATTTATGTCTACGGACAACACGAGCATTCACATAATGAAAATAGACTATACAAAGAATATTCTCGTACAATTATTCTGTGGGAAGACTATGTTGTGGTACATACAACCTACTTAGCGTATGAGCTCATAAGCCTGGGCTTTGTTCTTTCATTATTAAGAAAGAACAATGCAATAATAGAACGGCTATTCTTCTTTAAACGTACCAGTAGCTACGGTGGGATTATAATGATTATGCAATTTCCTTCCTTCAATTATCGCTCAGCAAATAAAATGCTAGAAGCTTAGTGCTCAAGTATTGACAGGTTTGGTGATAGTTGGCAAGGCTTTGTTTTACATTCTATTGGCTTCCCGTACGGAAGATTTTACCTTGAACTTTTACAATTGTATACGGAAAGATTTCCCGATGCTATCATTTTAAATATTGCTGTGGAGATTACATTAATAACCTCACACATTCTAAAACATCCTTACAGGCACGTAGTTATGTCTATTTTCCTCAAACTGATTAATCGTAATACTGCTTTATATGCAAAGCGGAGTATGATAAAATCAATAAAGTTTCAGGTTAAAAATATTATCTTTAACATATAAATACGATCATCAAATAATAAACACTTCATGATAATGTAATAAATATTAAACAATGCGATTACGGCACCCACGCCGTAATAATTTATGATGATGGAAAATTTATTCACGTCCTATTCTTTACAAAATATTCTATAGACCGTCCTATATCTGTCAGAGCACAATTTCCTTGACCGAGTTGCCGCTCCTAATTCTTCTACTACAGACGTATCAACTATCACGTAACATTTAACATGATTAATAGGTTAGATCATTATTAAAGACTTTATAAGTACTACTCGTATTATTTCTTCTGTGGTAATATGTACTAGTAACTCGCCTTAGTTATTTGGCTATCATGCACAAAGAGAATTTTTAGGGTTCCGTAGCCAAATGGCAAAAAACGGAACCCTTATAGATTCGTCATGTCTGTCTGTCTGTCTGTCTGTCCGTCTGTATGTCACAGCCACTTTTTTCCGAAACTATAGGAACTATATTTTCCGAAACTATAGGAACTATACTGTTGAAACTTGGTAAGTAGATGTATTCTGTGAACCGCATTAAGATTTTCACACAAAAATAGAAAAAAAACAATAAATTTTGGGGGTTCCCCATACTTAGAACTGAAACTCTAAATTTTTTTTTTCATCAAACCCATACGTTTGGGGTATCTATGAATAGGTCTTCAAAAATTATATTGAGGTTTCTAATATCATTTTTTTCTAAACTGAATAGTTTGCGCGAGAGACACTTCCAAAGTGGTAAAATGTGTGTCCCCCACCCCCTGTAACTTCTAAAATAAGAGAATGATAAAACTAAAAAAAAATATACTTATGATGTACATTATCATGCAAACTTCCACCGAAAATTGGTTTGAACGAGATCTAGTAAGTAGTTTTTTTTTAATACGTCATAAATCGTAAACCGCGATTTACCTCGATCAAAGTTACAACGAACTTCAAGAACTTTTATATTATGTTACTTGCTGCTACGAAACCCTTCATGGGCGAGTCCGACTCGCACTTGGCCGCTTTTTCTCCGATTAGTGAATCCAGAGATTCAAAAAAACAAAGAAACGAACGAACAAATAAAAAACTCTTTTAACGCAGCATTTTCCTTTGAAAGAACTAGTTAGGAAAATAAGTTTAAGTGTAATACCTACTTAAAATTTTGCTTTTTAATCGCAACAGTTAGAGTATTATATAATTTTTTACCGTTTAAAGACTTCCGCTTACCGTTTAAATTTCTTTCTGTTCCAATCTAATCCTTTGAAATTTAAACTTCTACGTCAGTGATCTGGAAAATAAGATTTCTTTCAGGGTTTCAGGGAATTAGTCGCATATCAGTTTACTGTGCTAGCTCAAACAATTTTCTGCGTATCTGCACGTTTAAGTTACTCCATATCGTGTTCAAAATTATAGACAAATTAGGTACAAGAATTGTAATCACAGTAGGTACTTGAGCACTTAAAAAATACAGAATAAGTACCTATCTCAGATTAAAGAACAAAAGATTAAGTAGATATAAAAATATAAAACATTTTTTTTGTACGGATGTCCTTTAAAGAAACCATCCAACCGATAGGTATGCCTCAAAATGATTTCATTTGAAAGGCAATAATCTGAAGGTGCTTTGAGACCACCAAAACAATGCATTACGCACATTCGATCCATTGATAAAGTCGGTTTTCCACTTCTCCCAAACAAAATTTTAAGATAATTTGTGAAAATGGCGCTTAACATAATATACAGACTGTCAACAATGATCTATCATTGTCATCAGAATTTTTTTTAGCGTAATGGAACACGCTTGGCATCCACTAATATAGAATATAACATAAATTAAACACGATGACTAAACATTATTTAAACTGCCGCTCATTCACTATACAGTAATGCCATAAAATCCATTGTTATTCTTTTTGTTCAATGTACTTGACATTTACAAAACTATCGTACAATGCAGTGGAGTAAACGTGAACTTTCTTTGTCAACGAAACGAAATATAACAAAAATAGTTAGGAAAACTACTAGCCATCGTATTCGTCCTCTGTATTTGTCGTCGTGACATCAGAAAATGCAGTTAAGGTCAGCTCGATGGACAAAAGACCTTGACACTACTCCACCATTATTTATTCATGTCAGAAACGACTGGACATCCAGTTAATGGCATATGTACAATATTTTATTTATAGCTTCCAAGAACAGGGGGTTTTGATTACTTCGATCATCGAAGGTTAAGGCACGTGTATGAACAGTTAACATTGAGTACTGCTTGGTACCGATTCGGGTTGTCATACAGGTTTATAATTTTCGGTACCATGCTACGGATTTTTATTCGGGGGGTATTCGGGGGACCTAGCCAATGAGCTTTGTATAATACTAATTTTGAATGAATTTATATTTCAGAACATATGATTAAAATACCCCAAAAATAACAAGTTAGGATATTATTCTTTAAGAAAACTTTTTGCTTATTTTACCTTACAATTACAATTTGTATTACAATCATAATATATTTAGAAGAGTAATCCCAGTGGATTTTTGTGTAGAAATACAATTTCACTCTAAAAATATATTACTGCAAGAGAACCTTAAAACGGAGTGCAGCTACCGAAACGAAAATGGCAAATAAAACTGCAAAACCTTTGAACTCTCTGAACTAACATTGTTTTAGAGCAGCCAGCTAATGTAGGATTGCAAGAATTATATACATACAGCTGTGTAAAATATAATGAACAGTACTCAATAATAATTAATTGTTGCTGTAAAACTCTGCCTTCTCACAATATTTAGAATTTAAAACTAACCTTGTGTTGAACTGGGAGTAATTAGTTCCGTCCATTGGTGAGTCCAATTAAAGTCATACCATTTTTTTTTTTGGAAATAATAAACAGTAAACGCTAACACAGTACCTACCCTTATACCCTACCCTAAAATATAAACAAACTGTTGGTAATAAATTACATGGAAATCCTCAAGAGAAATATATTTAACTTAAAAACTTATTAAAATCAGAATATGTTATTTAAGCATCATGAAAGTTCCTTGTGTGATATTATTGCTACTAAGGCCCAAGCGCTACGTATACAAGCGACGCTACGCGCGTAGACGCTTTGCGTAGGCCACTTTATGCCAGCGACGTCACCGTAGAGTGACTACTATACTATATACAATGACTAACTACTTATAGTGACGTAGAGCGAAGAACAGTAGAGTGACATCTAACAGCATAATATTAATATTATATGAACCCCGCTTCTCTTTCTGTTAAATAATAGATATTGAAATATGGCATTCATATATTTTAAGACTCTTTTTTAAACCACTCAATATATTTTGATTTTTTTTTAAATAGCCGGCAAACGAGCTGACGATCCACCTGATGGTAAGTGGCTATCGTTGCCCATGAACATTAGCAACACCAAAGTCATCACTGATGCGTTGCCGGCCAAGAAAGAAAGAAGAAAAAGAAAGAAAGAACTGGCTCTCAAGCCCCCAGCCGGAATATGACGAGTCGTTTGGCAGCTGACTCATGCTCAAGGATGGTAGCTATCCAGGCGAGCTCCATGGAAAAATAATAATATGTAGGTTTTACCAAAATATTTCATTAATTTCTTTTGAATATTTTGTATTTATAAAATAAAATTTCTGTTAACTACCTCAAATCAATTTATTAATTAATTGAGCTTAGAAAACAATAAAAATATGTGGTTTCTACTAGACGATGATTCATATCATACGGCACGAGAAACCATCAAATTGAGATGTTACAGGTCAACTATTAAAAAGAAACAGATTTATTGAATAGCCTCCAAGATCACCAGAGCTTTCACAGATTTTGAAATACTGTTCTATATTGTTGGGAAATATATTATAATTACAACGTACCTATATCATATTTCCGCAAAAAAATAAGGTTTAGTATAAAATAAATACATTTCAATTTATAAGTTTAAAATTCGCACCAAAACGCTTCAAAGTGTCAGGGCGTGGTTGTGACGACGTCAGTCCTCAAGAAAACAAAAAGGCAACACGTCAATATTAGTATGGTGATATTCATTTGTTTTAAGATGTGTGACGTAATTCGCGTTAATTGAGACGGACTGGCGTTTTAGCTAATATGGCGGCTTGCCGTATTTTATAGATTTATTTTATCAAGAATATTGTTAATCTCGCTAATAATAATACGATAAATGCGTGTTTTGTAATCCATTAAAAGGCATTAAATAAATACATAGTTTTAGTGATTTTTACTTACTGTCATCATGCCTATTGCAGAACCTAAATTAAAGAATTTATTATTTATAAAAAAAAAAATAACCAAGACCTTCTTTCATGGATACAAAATAAACAATTCAATTCAGTGGCAGACAAAATATGGTTCTTGCTTCGTAATAAATAACTGTAAAGTAAAACAAACGGTCACACGGGCTTACCCCTGCATCAGAACTATTTATTGTCTTGACTGACACAGACACCCACAAATAAGACATGAAAAACACGACTCGAGAGCAAACATTTATCTTTTACTCCAATGTCTCTCTGTAATGTTTACTCGGGAATGAAACGCGGGACCCCTCACTCGACAAGCAAATTACTGGGCAATAGGATCTTTTTACAACAAAATTAAAATAGCACAGTACAAATAGAATATTCTACGTATCAAAGTTGAACATGGATTAGTCACCGAACGGGAATAAAGTGGAGTTGTATCCTATTTGATGTTAAAAATAGACTCGTGTGCATACTGCGATTCAATTTACCATTCCAGTAGATCCGCCTCCAGCCTTGCTTTCACAGTATTGAAACGTTCTATAAAAGTTATTATTAGCGTCCCTGACTCTCCATTATGACTATTATGCTAGGTCCATAATATTAATCCTTTATACCTTGTACTTGCATTCGCGAAAGTTCGATTAAGATTACGATCGATAAAGATAATTTTATTGTCTCGTATAAACCAGTACCACTTAATTTAATCCCGACGGTACTTGCAAGGTGGTTACTTGGTTATGTATTCTAAAATCGATCGTGAATTAGCTACGTGTCTCGGTCGCAGTTACTTTTGTTGTTACTGATGTTTTTTTTACTTAAAATAAGTTAATGCTTGACCACATGTTCATGGGTGATGGCGACTACTTATTGTCAGGTGACTCATCTTATTCATCTACTAGTTACAGTTACAAGTCGCATAATCTTATATTGAAATTTAAAAAATTCCCAACAGTTTGATTTAAACTAAACATAGCTAAGAACACTCTCGATTAAGTCACCTTTCATACAAAAAAAACTAGATCAAAATTGGTTCATCCGTTTGGGAGCTACTATGCCACAGACACACACAGACAGCATACAGAAACACAGACACGTCAAACTTATAACACCCCTCTTTTTTCGTCGGGGGTTAAAAACAAGGACACATCTAAGATTCACTATTCACTAACGAGGGGAGTTATCAACTAAAGCGGTTTCCATATATTACGAAGGGAATTGCCCTAGATTCACAAAGATAGTGGGTAAAGGTAAGCAAAACATGAATAATTTATAAAACGCTTAATGAACAACAGTTGGAATAAATATAGCTATTAGTAAGCTCGGGTTTTATCAATAAAAAGTAGTTTATTATATCATACGTTCATAAAGTAATAATCTCAGGCCCATAAATATAATAAACTAATGTAAGGCATATTAAACTAATGTATAAGAATAGAATATCGACCCCTAGGCCAACACTTACGACTACACCTACTTTGAATAAATTAGGTATTCGATTATGCTGGACATGACCTTACAAGTTCTAGCTGTTAGGCTGTTATGCAAATATCATTCGACTACGAAAATAATATTTAATAAACTAATTATCCTTAGTTTGCATTCCCTCGTGTTGAGGTGAAAATACCTTAAAAGGTAAACAGTGTTCCAATTCAATTCTAATCTAAAAAGGTTTTCCCAGCGGTAAAACTTTCATTTCACAAGATAAAACCATCACCTCTATTAACCCCGAAAAGCATAAATAATCATTTAGCAACATTTTATAGTAGTTATATATCTGGAATGTAGTATGTAAATAGCAGCTATTTACTTCGAATATGTATGTCAAAATTCAACATCTTAGAAATAAGCCAAGAATACATTACCTCACCGCTAAAAAGTCAGAATTGCGAAAGTAATAACGGTGTAAGGCAATTTTTACGAAAATTCTCTTTACTGCCTATCCATGGGAATTCAATAATCTTGAACATAAAAATATTAGAGATTACAATTAAACAAAAATATGATTTTTTCCTATCCTGTGGAATTTTCGAAGCATCCAGTATTAACACTTGGGAAACCAGAGTTTTACCTAAACACAAAAAGATCACACCTTTTGTGTTAAACCACAAATGAACTTTGTTAAAGAAATTACTTACATTAAAAAAAAACAAATATAACTTAAGTAAAACAGCAAAAAGAAACCATATCTTACCGAAAGATCAAAAGCCTTGACACTACCACGTGTATCACTAATATGACATGTACAAATATTTGGGCTAGACTCTGAAGGTTAAAAGTACCGCAGGATCTTAAATTGGCACCAGTAGGTATCTACTAGTACCTATAAGATTTACCTAAGCTTTATTTACAAAACTGTCTAGAGGCGATTACTTCGATGGAATTGAAGAATTAATTATGTAATGTATTAACTACTTCTTGATTAAGTACTAAATAAGTATTTAAATGTAAATAAATTATTCATTGACGATTTGTATGAAATTGGTGATAACGTTTATTAATAAAAATAAACAAAATTTTATAATTTACAATAACAATCAATAATAGAAAAGTAACATGTTTGTTTTTATTATATTTAAAGAAAATTACGGATCAACCCCGAAAAGAAATTATATTCAGCAACGTTTTGTTTTCACTATGTTCAAGCAGTGTTTTATACTTGTTTATAACAACATAATTACATAGAATGGCAGCTAGTCTGACATTGCTACGTCATGTTTTCCATGATGTAGGATCAGACCTGGTGCTCTGCAGTTACGTCACAAAAAGGATAGTGTTATATAATACAAATTTTGACACAACAACATCAATATTAGTTTTAGCCATAAAATTCAGACGGTATTTCAAAAACTCCTTTTTAGAAAAACCAAAAGCAGCATGAAAATATTTAGTTGCACCAATCGATTTACAACTCAATATTTTAACGATATTTTAGCATTTCTCCGATCACCTTCTTACAAATCGGCGATAAATTGCTCGCTCGCTGAGAAAATTAATATTTTATCGATTTTCAAACGCCTGCCGCGGAACATTTACGTAACGCTGTGATAAAATACGAATACATACGTTATAAGGACGCATTTACTCCAGACGTTTACATAACCCAGAATAGTTGACCGTGGTTTACTCGTGGGATCATGTGTTGGGTATGGTGGCCATATTTATGGTGTTGACAAGAGTCGTCCAGCAGCGCCGCGAACGTCCGAATCACTGAGGAAGTATCCTATTTTATATATCCTTTGTTATTGTCGTTGATGGTTATAATAGTGTTTGGATAGTTCTTTATTTAGACGGTTTATTTGGTGTTAAAATCGTTAATCACGGTATCGATCGCGCGGTGCGTGGGGTAGTAGTGCGCGTTCGCGGCTGCCTTTCTGGCGACTGGCCGATGCCGCCCGGGCGCCCGCCCGCCTCAACAGCCGCCCTCTACGACTGCGCGACTCTGTTTTGTTTTGGCCATCCGCCGCTAAAAGACTCGAAAGCAGACGAAATCAGGCGAATTAAATTGTCAATAAACTTGATTGTATTAGACTTGTGTTATGTAATGTAGTTTAATGGAAAGCAAAAGTAAGTTTATTGTTAGGTACGTTCTTCACGAACGCTAAGAACATATTATTGGGTGTTTGGTTAAAAACTTTTACTTATACCTATTTATTTCGATTAATTCGAGTGATTATCAACCTACCTAAAAACCTATCTACATAAATTTGGAGATAACCGTATAATGTGTAAAAAAATAAGCAAAATATTTTATCCAGTAGTTACAACGTAATTAAGTATATAAAGAACTTAAGTTTACAGCTGGCTCTTAAATCCAGCTTTTTAAAGCCACGTAAAGTTCTGGCTCCTTTGGCCTTTGCAGTGCTTGTGCAGAGGAGTTGGATCCCTAAAGTATAATGAAGAATGATGTTTTTCTTTCTTTAGCTGACGATAAGATTTTAATCAGCAATGTTTTCGAGGGTTTAAAGTTCATTGAGCACACGACGTAGGTACTTGTATATTACATAAATAAATTCAATACCAGCTTAATATCGAATCTCTGTGTTTATCTAATCTTCTAAATAAACTTCTAAAATAACAAAATAATCTTTTAAGCATAAAATATAAATATTATTATGTACTCTACATGAACGTAGTCTGGTGTATTTTATTATCATAGAAAAAATATAAAAAGGTTATTTCAGTTTAAATATTAATAATGCATTTTTTAATTTTGGGAAATACTTTTTAGCAAAATCAATATATCCTACCTGTGTTAGATTATCCCATTTACGTAAAATTACCCATTTGCGTAAATGGATGCCTGTATGTTTGTACGTTTGTGTACCTATATTCACAATTGCCATAATCACGGCCATAACTTAACTTGGTTTATCAATAACTCGCGTCACAGGTTTTTAACGTCCCATGTACCTCCATGAGCTGTTAATAAAACGTGAGTAAACACGTGCAGTTACAGATTCGCGAACGAAAACGTGAAATCTCTGTTGTCGGTCAACTAAAATTACATAGAGAAACAATGGTTGTGCCAGATTTCTGATAAATAACTGCTAAATCGAAGCTGGGTTACTGTTAGAGAATATTTAGTGCATACAACGTGATCTTTATAGGTACAACAGTTAATATAATATGCTTATAACTGCTATTTGTCCCATAAAACCGGCAAAAAAATCTTTACAAAAAGATTAGATTCGAGTATACACTGAATTGCATTTGGCAGAAAAAGACAAGTTGCCGGTCTTGAAAGATGTGTTAGTGTATGTCAGTGTGTCTGTCTGTGGTACTGTAACTTCCAAAAAAAGGTTGGACCGATTTCGATGCGATGTTTTTTATGTTAAACTGTCGGATTATTTGATTGTTTAACAATCAAAAATTAGTTAATTGAAAGCAAGTGAAAATAGAGATACAAACATATGCATAGAATATTATATCTACTTAGTATTTATTAAACAGCTATCTGGTATTAAATAATACAAAATTCTCCATTTAAGTAACTAGTCTATAAAATATTAATGTAAACAAAAACTGTAAATCGACGCTAGAAAGCAAACACGTAGTAACCTGCAACTATCAAATTGTTCATCAGAGCCGAAAAACTTTATGATCTCTCGAATTTTTTTTATAAATTCTCTATTTAGTTAGTAGAGAAATTATGAATTTTTCTCTGCTTTAGTAGAGAAGTAATGATTTTTGTTCGAGAAATCGAAAAGTTTATCGGCTTTTATTAACAATTTGATCTTTGCGGGTTACTACGTGTTTGCTTTCCAGCGTCGAAATATAGATCGAACAGTAAAAGCGAATGTCCGTCACTAATTAAAGGCACATGTCTATCTCGCTGGTCGATGTGTGTCAATAGCCACCGCATGCTTCAGATACTTACAACACGGCATCGTGACCTGCAGGAAATACTATACTTCATATACATCGTTCCAAGTAGCACTCAGTTAAATGATGCTTTATACACTAAATAACTTTCATACCTTATTGAAAAAACAGGCAAGAAGGACTCTATAATAGTTACCTACTACCTAAAAACTTCAAGGCAAGTTTTACGGACAAAACCATACTGAATATGTCTTTGAGATATATCGGCACAGTATGACGCCCATTTTATTGGATTTATTTCTGCCATATTTAACATAATAATTTTCCACCCTCACTCGTCATTGATTTAATAGTTCGTGGAAATACTAAAACTGGAATCAAGATTGGCACTGCGTGAGCTATCGCACGGAATATTCCCTGAACTATTATTAGCTGTGTATATTCACTGACGTCACCAAGGACTGGTATGACGTTATCAGACGTGTAAATGACAGGACCTTTAACTCTATTTTCGTCACGAATTGTAGTATTTTTTAGTAACCACCCACTTAAAATGTTTCAGGAGGTTGGCGCGTTAATTACCATTGACACTAACGTCAGTAAGTGACAAACGAGCCAACAGTTATCTGATGGTAGCTCCATAGACATAATACTACTGAATATCATAACTGAATAACATAACAATAATGAAATGAGAGCCCACTCTTTGACTAGCTCTCTGGTATTGCAAGTATTGCCAATGATTTAGATACGTTATACCCTCACAAATTAACCAAAAAATCTGTTCCGAAAAGAGCTACAACACACAGACGAAAAAAAAAGGAGGAGGTTCTCAATTCGACACGTATTTTTTTTTTTTATGTATGATCACGCAGAAATCGGCACAGGGTGGTCCGATTTGGATGATTCTTTTTTTATTGGATAGGGTATGTCCTGAAGTTGGTCCCATATTTTTTTGAAAATTTTATTCCCACCCTAAAGGTACGAAAATAGGGAATGATTGATTATTCACCCGTTTTTTACCCGGAATTTTTACATGTTAACCCCAATAACTTTGTACTGGATGATCCGATTTCGATGATTATTTTTTTATTGAATAGTGTGTACCTTGAGGTTACTCTTGTTTAAATTTCGAAACAAAATTTTACCCCTATAGGTACGAAAATAGGGGATGATTGATATTTCATCTACTACATTTTTACCTGGTAACTGAATCTATAATTGATAAAATTCGATAATTTATTATTAATTATAAGTATTATAGCAACTAAAAATTAAAAAATAATTACTTTTTAACAAAAAATAAAACCAACGAAAAAAAAAACTGAAAAGCAAAAAATAAAATAAACCATTCAGTATTATAAATTAAGATCCGAAATTAACAGTAAATAAATAATTTTGAGGCGGTGCCAAACCAATGAAAAAACAAACGGCGAAAAGATGTGCGCCGCGCTGCTGCTGCCGTGTGCATCGCATGCCGCTGCCCTCATAATATTATGAATTTTATGTAATTAATTTTGGTTGTTTGTTTGGCACGGTCTCAAAATTATTTATTTACTGTTAATTTCGGATCTTAATTTATAATACTGAATGGTTTATTTTATTTTTTGCTTTTCAGTTTTTTTTTTCGTTGGTTTTATTTTTTGTTAAAAAGTAATTATATTACACTACAGTGTAGGGACTACACCAATCACATTGGTACACGAAATACACGAAGGCATTTTAACGCTGTATGTCAAATGTCAAGCACTTCTAAAAACAATAAAAGCGTGCCTATCGTCTTGTATTGACAGAGCGACTACGAGCAACGGTCAATTGCCTGTTCTTACGCTCTTCATCGTCGGCGCGCTAGTGACATATCTACCTCTTTTTTACATTATATTAACATTGAGTATTGCTAACAAAACACGCCACGGTTTTAGAAGGGTACCTACTACTTAATAATATATCAAACGAAGAACACTAATACCGAAGTACAAGAGCCCAGTTACCAATTGAGATCTGACCCCATTACCTTGTCCGTTCTTCGGCACGATATAGGTACTACCTACGAACAATAGAAATTGGCTAGGCCAATCAGTTTTATATATGTACCCTTAGCTCGCAGCCTTTCCACCCTATTTCCAAGCGTCCAATATGTAAATACAGTACAGCCGACGTATCTTGGCACGTCTGAACATAGGCTTTGCGAACTTTTACGCAAGGAAGACAGAGATAGCGACACGAATATAGCAACGTGTGACTAAGACACAATACGCCGCGTACCGAGCATTGCCGAAATATGTTACAGCGCAGCCTTCTGCGTGAAGTTCAGACGCGCCAAGATACGTCAGCCGTACTGTAGTTACTTCTTCTTGAACCTAAATGATTTTTTTCATTTTTAGTTAAATAAATACTTGTATACTAGAATCCTTTTATATTACGTGGGTACATGTTCTCGTTAATTAATATTAATTTACAGCTGGCTGGGTTGTTTAGTTATTTTATAATAAGGGCGATTCGAGAACTTTGTTTACGAGTAAAATTTTGTTTACCGTTCATCTAAACAACATTGTTTTGACAAACAGGAGGCCAAATTTTAATTGGGTGCGTTCCTATTTTAATTAACAACGAACCGTTCAGTTAATAAATATCTACATTACATTATGAAGGAATTCGTACCTATTGCTGAAATACCTAATTTTGAAAAGAAATTATATAGGTAGGTAGGTATATACAATTTTAGCTTCCATCCGTCCGTCTATCAGCCTTTGGAAGTCTACTGCTGAACATAGGCCTGTCCTAATAAGCGCCATTCTGACCGGTCCTGAGCCATCTGAATCCAGTAGATATCCGCTGTCTTCTTCAGGTCTTCAGTCCACCTGGTCGGGGGGCGTCCTATATTCAATAAAAAAAAATATTCCTATCTATACTAATATTATGAAGAGAAAGATTTGATTGTTTGTTTGTATTGAATAGGCTCCGAAACTACTGAACCGATTTGAAAAATTCTTTCACTGTTGGGAAGCTACATTATCCCCGGGTGAAATAGGCTATATTATATTTAAAAAAAAATTAGGGATCCTTAATAAAACTCCAATGATGTAACCCAAGGTGTAAAAAAAAGAAAACCAAAGCAAAGCGAGGGCGCCGAGGGCGGTTACTCGTCTTAAATAACAAAGAACCTTTTTTTGAACATCCTGTAACATTATCACGATGTAGAGATAACAAGCACTAACGACCTAGCTCGCTAACGAGACATGCCGACACATGCTTACTATGACATAATTAGTTTTAAATTAAATTAAGTCACACTTATTAATAATTACGTTTCATAGCGCCTACTCCATGCCTTCAGTGTTAAGACGAACCTGTTACAAACTAGTCGAACTGAAAACAAAACACAGCAATGCCTTCAGGAGTAATTTTTGTTATTTTTATACCTACAGGCAATCACGAACGTTTATTGAAATTGGGTAAACAGGAAATGGTTTTAGTTGATGAAGACTCAGATAAGCAGATCTATTTAGAAGTAGAGCTGCGAAACAAGAAATCAAAAAATAATATACCGATTCATTTAACGCAGCATTATTATAATGAGGCATTCAGTCCCAAGTTGGAGAATATTACTGAAAATGTTGAACTTTTTACAATGGAGAATGTAAGTCACAGTTTTTTAAGCCATTTGGTAGAATAGAGATAGAATTTATACGTAAATTATTGAAGACACTACAGTTTGTCGTGCGGGAGGTTCTATTTTCAAAATCGAGCCCCCGTTCTCTTTTCAAATTCGACTGAATCCACTGAAAGCTGTAGTCAATTGGCTACAATTCAATGCACAAACATCGGGTTCGCGGTGTCGGTTCTTTATGCTAGTAGGTACTTAATAATAGTTAAATGGTTACGGCTATGGGTTACGGAGCCAGATTTAGATAATAAGTTATTATTCTCAGTTTCAAGCCAATTTCATTAAGACCAATTTTTCTTCGAAGAAGGGATTTTGTTACTGACCTAGTTCTAGTGTAATAATACTTCAATGGTTCTAGCTGATTTATCATGAAGAAGCATTACAAAGCCATTGAATCTATAATTTACTAAGTACTTATACTAAGAAAATGATATATATTTTTATGTAACGTATGAAGTTATTTAATGCTTTCTAAGACTCAGGAAGATAATTCCAAAGGCGCGCGGCTAGAACGGCAAAAGAAAAATTTGTCTCTAATAAATATATTTTTCATTTTCATTTTCACTGGCCAGATACTGCAAGAACTGCTGAAGAAGCTTCAGGTTGAGCATGTGGTATGGTCGCGGGATGCCCAGGCCAGCTACGTCCAGGTGGTGTTCCCGCTTCCCACGGGCGACCGCTGCGAGACCATGCTGCACTGCCTCACCCAGCTGGGTATTGGAGTGTGCTGCAGGTCTATTGTAAGGTAGGTAATGTCGATGAGGTGCCACGGGTAAAACAGGCGTAGAGTTTAGGGTACTTTCGTGTTATCCGTCCGCCTGTCCCTACGCAGCATGGCACTATCTATAGGGTAGACAGGAAAATAATAATTCATCCCCACTATATATGTAGAGGAGGTACCATGAAAACAAAATATTTTTTCAGATTTTATTCTACGACTTTGTAGTTTTAAATAAATTTTTATATCCATACCAAATTACAGCTTTCAAACTCAGGGTCTCTACGCTATACTACGGACGGACGGATATGACAAAACTATAAGGGTTCAGTTTTGACTACGGAATCCTAAAAACGGAAAGTAAATATTTGATTATCAAACGTGTACCTTGGTTATCAACTTTTCACAACTTGCTAGAATTGTCTTTAAAATACAGCCTAACGTAACCATTATAAAATAATAGATACAATTATTAATTTCCTTGATAAACTTTATTATAATATAAGTTCCGTTCAGCAATATGATCGTACATTTACATATAGACCTTGTCTGCCCTTGTTATGCCAAGATTGCCAAGGATATATATTGTGCTAATTGAACACTTAGTAATTCAGTAACACATGGCGCGCTACCCAAGACCTAAGCTAATAGACATAACTGGGTCGATACAGTGAGTTGAGGTGTTGTGTATCTTTACTGTAAAAGCTCTTGACTTTCAACGATTTTGTTATTTAAGTAGGTAATGTTAGAAATCCAATTAATTATTTTTAAGTTATTCAAATAGGTACAATATTATTAATTTCATTAATTAAAAGTTTTGATAACACCTACGATTACGACCCGAGCAGAAAAAAATATCTTTTTCATATGTCACATACCTCACATAAAAATAAATGTCCGCCCTGGCCGGAAATCAAACGCAGGACCATTCTTTTCGGAGGCAGTCACTAGCAACCAGGGGTCGTCAATGGTGACGATTTTGATGTTTAATTTAATTTTCCAGTGTCTTACCATGCAACGTGGTTCACTCAGCACTTGATCATGAACAAGATGACGATGAAACAATGCTGTAAGTTCAATTAAACTTCTCATAAAAATACATTATGTAAATTTTCAGTGTAGAGTGCTAGTGTAGAGACAAAGACTGCAAGTACCTACGGTATTATAGATACAGTATTTAGAGCAGTAGGTACCACTTTATTAGTAACTAGCTTTTGCCCGCAGCTTCGCTGCTTTGCCCGCGGAATTTTACTAACGCCATCTATTAACAAAATCCGGAACTAATATCGATCTCCCCATGGGGATGTTTTACAGCGGTAAAAAGTAGCCTACGTTACTCTCCACCCTCCTCACTAACTCCACACACAAAAACCATACCATATAACAGCTTCTTTGCGACGTGAAAGACGGATAAACAAACAAACAAATAAACACACTTTCACATTTATAATATTAGTAGGGATGTGGAAATACAATATTCTTAGTCAGGAAATTATTTTTTTCAAAAACAAATTTTATATCTAACTTAAAATTGAATTTTAATGAATTTATCAAAAAGAAACATATTCACACAATAAGAGTTTAATTAATTTTGATATAAATGAATTAACAAAAATTTGCAGCGATTCGACAGCAAAAATGGTTAACATAGATGTAAATTTTCTTTAATTTCAGACGAAAAAGTGAAGACGCGAAACGTTGGCGAAACTTCGTAGAGTCAATTCGATCGAAGCTCACAGTCAAGCAAGTTGTGGACGGGGTTCGCGGCGGCGGCGAACTATCATTTGATTATCTAACACTAATCATAACAGCAGAGTAAGCGCTTTCAAGTTACTTAGAAGAATGATTTTAAGTCTGGTCCCAGATTTATGGGCAAAAAGACACCAAAATGTTAACTGTTGAGCATGCAATGCTTCTTAAATTGCTACTAATACCTACCAACATAATATAAGCCTGATATTATATAGCGTTTTTGGGTAAGCCGTTTCGAATATCGTTTTTTGGTTCACCGAAAGTCTTAGTGGTTCGTGTCGAGCAACCCACCCAGCAGCTATGCAGCCAAAACTCGTAGCAAGATACGGCAAATGAGGTGCTACGCTTTTGTTTGCTACGTAACTAACATATTTTTTTTTAATGAACCTGTTCAGCAATGTAGAGCATTGTATATAATCTAAGGTCAGATTTTTTAAACGCGTCTATTGTGACAGTACAGTACCTACATGATGATAATAAAAATAATAATTCATAATACGAATACCAACAGTTAAATTGGTACGCAGAAATAGAACTACTTTTGTAATCAGTAGTTTAACAATATTCTAATTGCTAACCTATTTAATTATATATTTTTAGTTCCCTTGCAGCTCTAGGTCTCGTTGAAAATAACGCATCTAATATCGTGGCAGCCATGTTAGTATCTCCACTGATGGGTCCCGTGATGTCCATTACCTTCGGCACCATTATATCTGACAAGAGCCTGGTCAGGAGTGGGTTTGAGAGCTTGGTCTTAGGCATGTTGTTATCCCTATTATTTGGATTCATTTTCGGCCTAATTCTCGGAACTACAGAAATGCCGTGGGGATTTGGGGATTGGCCTACGGAAGAAATGAAATCACGGTTGGTGTCCAGTTGTTATTGTCACATATTTTTCTTCATTTAGATTATTATATTGATAGCTAACTAATGATGGTCACTTCAGTTCAGTCCATACAGTTACATCATCCATCACTCCAAGTGATACGCGGATAGATTGATACCTATACTAAACATTGATATAAGTACTCAAGCACCACATAAAAACTGTTATTAAAGTGGCTCTGTACGTGAAGTACACAACTGCAATTGATGCATTTTTTAAATATACCTATTCTTTTTTAGTTATTTTAACAACTACCTGAGTAGGTGTATAATATCACTGGATTTTGTTAAAAGTTATTAATGTCATTTATGACTCTATTTTTTAAACTTATAATATGAACAGTAAAAATGTGATATTCAAACTAATAGGTACTCACGATTTTTGGATTTTATACGGACATTTCCACCCAGTTACAATGATCATGGTCATTTTCACCGTATCCGAATAAAATACAAGCAAATAAATAGACTTTTACTAAGTTAGTGCGCTTTACCATCCATAACTTCATTTTCGCTTACCATCAGGTGGTATTTTAGCCAAGCAATAAATAATCTAATACGCATAAAAATGAAAAATTTGTGGATAAGTACCGGTTTTCATTTTAAATAACAATATAATATGTTCGGTTTTTAGGCATAACCTATCCAAACATGAGTTGCTTATTTACAGCGGTAACGTGAGGGCCCTCTGGATGGGAGTGCTATGGGCGCTGACGTCAGGCACTGGAGTGGCTTTGGCACTGCTACAAGGGAGCGCCGGACCCCTCATCGGCATAGCGATATCTGCTTCATTGTTACCTCCAGTTGTTAACTGTGTAAGTTCATGGTACAGTGCCATCATCCAACCGGGTGTTGATTTATAGCTACCCTTATGGGTAGGTGAGGAGGTAGTTGATGACGACACTTTAAATACTCAAAAAAAATGACTTTAACTTTTTAACACTAACAGACTTAGTTGTTTGTAGCATTACTAGAACCGTTCTTCCTTTCAATCGAAGTGGTTTGGTTCCGATTCCTTACCAGAATTACATTGATTGTAGATACGTAGATCTATCTAGATACTCTAGTATAAATATCTACAAGGCTTATACTAATTCGATAGATGGGTACTGTCTTCTTGAATAGCTTTTAAAACGTTTATGTATATTATTTTAGGGGCTGTACTGGGCGTTAGCCTGTATCTGGTTACTGTACCCGGGTGTGAAAATACCCCACATCAAGGGCGAGCCGTACTTCGGAAACTCCTCATACACACCCCTTTACCATGATTATCTTCCTATAGAATTTGCAGTTAATGGTAAAGTAGAAACAGTTCACAAAATATGTTTTTTTTTATATTTTATTTTCTTTTATATTATTTTATTTTATATTTTGGAGGAGATCGTGACTCAACCAATATTTTGTTTTTGAATAGTTTTGTGAACATCATGAAAAACTCTTATGGGTGCAGGTTTCCTCACGATGTTTTCCTTTACCGGAGCAAGTGATAATTAACTTTGAAAATTAGAAGTGTGTGCAAGATTCCAACTTATACCCTCGCGTTCGGGAGACCAGTGTTCAAAAAGCTACGCTGTTACTGTTATTTTTTTATGGAAATAACCGACAAACGAATTGACCACCGCCATAAGTGGCTAACGTCGCCCGGACATCAGTGACAGACACCAAAGGCATCACTGATGCGCTGTCGGCCAAGGACAGAAGAAAAAGAAAGAAAGATAATATTGTCATTAAAAGGTACTGTATAATTACAGGTATCGTAAGCTGCTGCCTGACCATAGTGAATGTAATCTGCATTTTTATAACAGCAATAATATTCCTTAAAATAAAAGAGGTGGCCGCTCCGTACACATCGACTCCGGATTTGAGACGGTTCTGGGAGCAAGATATTAAAGTAGCTCGTGAAGCCAACCGCGCTAACTTGTACAAGGCTGAAGAAGAGGAACGGGCAGGGTAGGTTTCCTTTATTATTGCACAAGAGTAGAGGCGTACCAGCTTCTGGCCCTGGCTTCAACACATTAAAGGCTCACTACTGAGCACGCGTCTCTCTAGGAGAGGAGGAGGCCTAGAGCATACTCTACTCTCTCTCTCTTTACAGGGTAGTAACCCTGTTCCAGTGCTGATTAGTGGTTTTGGTCTATGTATTTTTTTATTATATTAAACATCACAGGGTAGTTGTGTTTGATTGCAACATTAAGGACATTAACTGGGAGCACTAAACTATTGCTTTCCAGGTTAGTAATGGACGAACTAAATCAAGCTGATGATGAAGACCTGAAAGAAAAACTGGAGGAAGCCGTGCAACAGGCTGTGGACGATGATATATATAGGAAAGTTAAAAGAATGAGTTACCAGAGCCATAATGCAGATGAGGTAAAAAAACTTGGATACATTTTAATATCGCGTGTAGGTACATAGGTACCTGTCTTGGTAAAGATGAAATTTATCTGACTACATATTTAGTAATAATTATTAACAAAAATAATTGATACAGCTATTGGGTATCATAAATATCATTTCTTAACACACAGTTTCTATAGTTTCTTATTGGCAACATTCTCACAAAAAGAATGAGGTATTATGCAAAAGTAACGATAATTGTATTTACTATTATATTTCACAGGTAATCCGCTCAATAGGCCTGCAGAGCCGGACTCCAGCCTCCGTGCGATCTAGCATAATTCATTCGGGCGCTGCCACACCACGCGAACGCAAACAGAACGAAACTAGCCATCCACATGACATTGCTGCGTTGGACAAACTGCTCAACTCTTTGCTAGGTCATGACAGGAGAGGCAGGTCATTCCGTTCACACCTTGGTACTCCAAGGAACAGTCAGTTACCAACACTGACGGAAATGAAACATCGGTCCGAGTCGTGGCCGGAAAGGATTTACGAAGACTCAATTGTCCGTAATGTTTTACATAGCTTGAGATCGAATCGGAATAGTGCACCAGAGGAAGAACCCTTTCTGACACCCAATTAAACGATAAATAATAATTAGTTATTAAGGCCTGTTGTTGTGATTGTCGAGAATACTGAATTAACATTTTTTTTTTAATTACAACTTATCAAATCAGACAAATATATGCCTAAAGATATCCTCATTAATTTTAAACTATTAGTTATCATTCCAGTCATTTATTTACATTATTTGATGCGTAGTATAAGTTGCGAGTGCAGGATTTTTGTATGGGAACGGGGGTTTGAACTCTCGAGCCTAACAAGCATTATTATCATATTTTTAACTGACTTCAAAAAAGGAGGAGGTATTCAATTCGACTATATTTTTTATGTTTGTTACCTCAGAACTTTCGGCTGGGTGAACCGATTTTGATGATTCTTTTTTTAATCGAAAGCTTAAAAAAAAGCTTAAAAGCTTGTCATGACGTATACGTCCCACTTAAATTTGAGCGAGATCTGACAAGTAGTTTTTGAGTTATTTTGAAGTCGATTATTTTTTGTTATTAAAATTTATATTAGTAATATAGCTTAAAATAAAATAAAATCACCTCAATTATAACAATAACAATATATTTTAATAATTGACGCTCAATTTTTTAAATGTGCTCAATAATATCACTACTATACAAAATAGATACTTATACTTAAAATAAGTACATACATCTATGTATTCATATTGTAACTGAGTAAAATATAACAATATTATACAATCACAGTATCGCTTCTCTGAGACCAAGTGAAATGCCTATTGAGTCCTATTGACACTTTGTACTACTGTAGTAATTTCGGTAAGCATGAGTAAATGGAACATTTAAGTGTATCGAATGTTGAAGTATATTGTGTATAGGACGTAGGTACTTTATTGTGTTTAACATGTTTATGATACATTTCAGTTCTCGCGAATGTCAGACTGGCCAAGACATATTATAACAAATGTATTCTTACATTTTTAATGAAAAAAAAATATAGTGTTATACACTCGCAACGCAACACATAGGTAACCCTATAAATTGATTATTACAATATTTCCTAAACTATCACAGAAACGTTTGTGAAAAATTTTGAGGTTTATAAAATATATTATGTACCGAGTATGGTGTCTTGTTACTATATTGCAATAAATACATATTATGTTCTTATTCGCTCAAAGTTTCAATACTTTATTGTAAAAAACATATTATGAGGGTAGTTAGTACCAACCAAAACCAAACTGACCAAACGAAAAATAAATAATACTTGAATATTTTGGTTACGTGGAATCATACGTAAAAATTCATTTCTTATTTTCTGTATAAGAAGCGTCTTTTAATGACTTGTTATGTTTTACTTGGGAAGTATATACGTCATATCCTAAGGAAATTGTATTGTCATAAAGCACTCTGTATCTAGTTGGTAAAAAGTAGAAGTTAATAATTTGTGCCGGGGGCCAAACGACCCACTCGGCTTTGTATAATGTTACAAACTTGTCTCTAACTTCTTCCTTAAAATTTTCTAATGGATGGTCTTCTAGTAGGGCTAAACTTCCAAAAAACGTTACAATCATTATAGGAGAAAATATTATTTGATCTAACAAAAGTTTTTTAATTACCATATCTACAGTTTTTCCTATGATAAATTTATCTAAAACTTTGTACCAATGGTGACATAGAATACCTAAAGCAGCTCCAGAAAAGGCCATGTGCATAGTTCTCTTAGGATCATACTTCTCCTGGGTTCCAGTGTACATTTCATATCTTTGTTCTATAATATCACCAAGCGATGACAAACTTATGGATATTGAAATATTTGTGTATATCAAATATTTGTCGCTAAAGGCCACTTTTATTACTTTCTTCATGTGAGAGACAGGTCCGGATGCTCTCACATTAGTCGCTAGTTTCCGCCAAGTAACCCCCAGTGCTTGCATTGTCTGTGTCTGTAAGTAAAAGAAATAAAATGTTGATATTGTGTTCTTGGAAGTTCTAAAATATATATGTAGTTAATAAATTTCTATTATTGATGGTATTTAAAGACATAACATTCGACAGATAATCAGATGACATTGTAGTAAATGTGCCAAATGCCTTAATTTATTTGGGGTCTAGGGGTTCCAGCCATACTGAAACCCAAGTCAACCTCTATCAATTCAAACTTATGACAAATGCTCTCTCTGGCTGGAGGTAGCTGCAGTTTTAGAATCATCCCCCAAAAAAAACATCTAATGCAATAATCTGCATGAAGGTCTACACTATTAATAAAATCCTTCCTTTGACTGTGTGACAAACTACAATAACTGAGTTACATGGCCGTAACTACTTACTTTTAATTTTATTTAATTTTTCGAAAAAATACTAGCAGTGAATTTACTGTTTTCTTTCTGAAATGTAATCCTCAGGAATGCCTAGGTCTTTTTATCAATTTCTTTCTTATCATGTTCTATATGAGGCTTCTTGTGCTTTATATGAGATGTGTATATATCATAGCCAAGAGATATAGTATTGTCATATACTACTCGGTACTTAGTTGGTAAAAAGTAAAAATTTATAATCTGTGCTGGTGGCCATATTAACCATTCAGCTTTATATAAAGTCCAAAATTTTTCTTTTACTTCATCGTTAAAGTTTTCTAATGGGTTTTCTTCAAATATAGCCACCGTAGCAAAGAATGACAGAATGACAGCAGGGGAACAAATAAACTGATCTAAGAGTAATTTCTTGACGACCATGTCGAATGAACGGCCAATGATAATTCCATCTAAAAAGTTGTACCAATGGTGGCAAATTATGCCAGCAGTCATTCCTGAAAATGCCATATGGGCCGTTCGATGAGTGTCAATCTTATCAATTTGGTTGGTATGCCACTCATAACATTGTTCCATGATGTCTCCAGTTGCAGAAATCCCTACCGACAGCAAAACATTGGTGTAAAACAAATATTGGCGACTAAAGGCTTTATCAATACTGCTTCGATACCATGAATAACTTTTTGACAGCAATCTTCGAATCGTCATAACTCAATATTTTAGTTATGATGCTACCTATAACAATAGATTATTATCATTAGAACGTTTTACAACAATGTTTTGGAAATATAAACTACAGATATCTACATATTAAGTATAGTTACACAATCATGCCTGCATTGAAATTATTTGAAATCAATAAAATTGATTTAAAAATTTATTCATGGATATTATATTATGGTGGTTTCTATACATATACAGGAACTAATTTTACACGCAATTCACAACTAAAAACATGAAGAATTTAAGATTTTTATACTTACATATTGGATATCACAAGGTGAAAGTATGCTTCAAATAAATTGGGGAATGATTGTATACTGCTTCTAATTTTAATTTGTACCTGAACGAATACATAAACATCTGTGTTATAAAATTAAGTACGACGCAAAAACGTACATTTTGGCAATATAACACGATATTCATCTAACCTCGAAATTACTACATACTTGATTTCGTTGATTTTACTTGAATGAAATTGATTAATTGAGAATAAAATTGACACAACACAGGTGACACACAAAAAACGCCAATGGCTGCGTTCCAGTAGAGGCTCACATCGCTCACAATGATCAAAACGCGTTCCACATGGCGACCACGGTCGTCATGGTCGCGGCGAATACGTCATTGATGACGTCATTAATTTCGCTCACGGCACGCTCAAAACAACCCACCTCACGGGGTGGGTCGAAGTGGTCGAATTGCAGTGTTGCCAGATACGACGAAGTTACTCTCGCCAGTTTTTAGACCTGGCAACACTGGGTAGAAATGGATGGTGATAGAAATTTGGCGCAATTTTATAAAAGATAAGGATGGTGATGGAAAAAATTACTGTATACGATTCGACAAGAGATACTTTAGTGAATTATAGTAGTTTCTCCAGCAGATGCTCGACGTGGGGTCATAAGTTGATATAAATATGTTAAATTATGTAAATAATTTTAATGTTTAATTAACTATACATATAGCCATGTATACATTTTTCCTCGTCGGTCAATATCATTAACATAATTATTATGCAATTTTTTATTATATTAATTTGTCTATTCATAAAAAAAAATGTTTTGTTTGTAGATATACTTTTTTGCTAGTATAAAAATAAAATTGATAATTAATTATGTAACGTTTATTTATAGCTTAAAAATTATAACTTAACCTCTAATGTTTCAGACTTGTCTTATTCTCAACATCATAGAGAACATTTTGTATCAACGGCTAAAACGTGTAAATACTCTGTGGCTTGACCTTGAACGCTCACGTCGCTCACTATTGTAGTATATATACCTCTTTTTACTAAATGTCTACAGTACCTAAAAGAAAGAAACATATATGTCATTCGTTACTTATTTTATTCTTTGTCAAATATGCATGATTTTTAAGTTGAATAAAACCAATATTTCCATTGGTTTTGGCTTTCTTTATAACAATTTATTCAACTTAATGAATTAATGAATCCATGCAAAATATGTCGAAGCAAGAATATTCTGTATTATCAATGTCTCAATTATTTCAATGCTTAAAGCCAGAGCGCTTCGATGCCGAACCCGACGTAACATCTTCGGATACCAGATGGAGTCATTGGCGGTATACTTTTACAAATTTTTTATCGGAACAAATATCTCAAAAACTATCTGATGATACTAAACTAAAAATTTTGATTAACCATTTATCACCAAAAGTTTATACCTTTATTCGAGATTGTTCAAGTTTTGAAAATGCCATGAAATTACTGGACAGCATTTATATCAAACCTAAAAACGAAATATATTCACGACATGTCCTGGCTACGAGGAAACAGAAACCAGAAGAATCAATTGCCGATTACCTCTTAGCTTTAAAACAGTTAGCTTATGATTGCAATTTTACAGATGTGACGGCTGAAAAACATCGTAATGAATATATACGTGATGCATTTATATCCGGAATTTTAAATCAAAAGGTACGTCAAAGACTTTTGGAAAATACTACTCTAACATTAGATGAAGCACGAAATCAAGCCGTAACTCTCGAGACAGCTGAGAATAATTCTGCAGGATATATACATATCAATAACAATAATGAAAATCATATACAATCGCATGCAGTAACTGAATCTAATAAAGTTCAATTAAACGATAGAATTGAAAGCGTAGCCGCTAGCACTTCTAACAATCAGCATAAACGATGTTATTTTTGTGGTAGTAAAACTTTACACCAACGCATTAAGTGTCCTGCATTCCATGCAACTTGTCAGTTATGTTCAAAAAAAGGTCATTATGCTACTGTCTGTAGATCTGGAAAGGTTACGGCAAACGCCGTTGAAACTGATACTAGAGATATTGAATCCAACTGTATATCTGCTGCATTTCCATCTACATTAAATAAAGCAACAGTTACTGTTATCATCAATGAATATCAAGCTGATGCATTAATTGACACTGGAAGTTCTGTCAGTTTTATTAATAAAAAACTCGCACAAGAATTGAATATTAAAACTAGACCTTATAGACAAACTATATCTTTAGCTTCTCTCAGTCACACTTCTTTCGTTGATGGTATTTGTTATGCTACAATGAATATAGACAAACATGTTTATCAACGTCAGCCACTTTTAGTCGTGGAAAATTTGTGTGCTGATATTATAATTGGACATGATCTATTACAAAAGCATAAAACACTCGAATTCAACTTTGGCGGTTCAAGAGAGACCTTAAAAGTTTGTGTAATGGAGGCTTCAGTCCCTCCTGCATCACTATTCACAAATCTTAGTCCAAATATGAAGCCAGTTTCTATAAAATCTAGGCGCTATACTGATGAAGATGAAATATTTATCAGGGATGAAATATCTACTTTACTAAAAGATGGTGTGATAGAGCCAAGCAATTCACCATGGCGAGCGCAAGTGCTGATTACTAAGAGCTCAACACACCGAAAACGTCTCGTTATTGATTATTCTCAAACAATTAATAGATTTACGGAATTAGATGCCTATCCGTTGCCTAATATTGAAACTATGGTTAACAATATTGCGAAGTATAATTATTTTAGTCAGATTGATTTAAAAAGCGCATATCATCAGGTGCCAATACTAAAGACGGATCGAAAATATACAGCTTTTGAAGCATGTGGTGCTCTCTACCAATTTACTCGCATTCCATTTGGTGTCACAAATGGTGTAGCTGCTTTTCAGAGAACATTACAATTTATAATACAAACAGAAAATCTGAAAGGTACTTTTAGTTATCTCGATGATATTACCGTCTGTGGGAAAGACAAGGAAGATCACGATACCAATTTAAAGAATTTTATGAATGCAGTGCAAAAATATAAACTAACGTTAAATGAAGACAAATGTAAGTTTAGTTCCAACTGTATAAATGTTTTGGGCTATACAATTCAAAATAATATTATTAAACCTGATAAAGATCGCCTAAAACCCCTATTGGATCTTCCGATACCAACAGACGTATCTTCACTTAGACGCACACTTGGTATGTTTGCGCATTATTCAAAATGGATCCGTAATTTTTCTTATCACATAAAATTCTTAAACGATACGCACTTCCCTCTTAATCAAGATGCAATACATAGTTTTGAAACTTTGAAGTCCGAAATTGCTAAGGCATCTTTAACAGCTATTGACAATAATGAAATGTTTACAGTAGAAACGGATGCATCAGAACATTCAATAGCTGCAACTCTTTCTCAAAATGAACGACCAGTTGCATTTTTCTCACGAACTCTATCTAATACAGAAAGAGGTCATTCTTCAATAGAAAAAGAAGCTAGCGCCATTGTGGAAGCCCTTCGCAAATGGAGACATTATCTTCTTGGTAGACATTTCATTTTGATTACTGATCAACAATCTGTAGCCTTTATGTTTAATCAGAAACATTCAAGCAAGATAAAAAATGAAAAAATTTTACGATGGCGATTAGAATTGTCTTGCTACAAATTCGACATCATTTATCGACCAGGTCGAGAAAATACGGTAGCAGACGCCTTGTCAAGAGTTTGTGCCAGTATGGATTCAAATAAACTTTATGATTTGCACGATCAACTATGTCATCCAGGTATCACTAGAATGGTTCACTGGATACGGTCAAAGAACCTTCCATATTCTATAGAAGAAGTGAAAGCAATGACGTCTTCATGTAGAACATGCGCGGAACTAAAACCGAAATTTTTAAAGTCTCATAGTCGACTCATAAAGGCGATTGCACCTTTTGAGAGAATAAATATCGACTTTAAAGGCCCAATACCATCAAATACTCGTAATCGATATATACTCACAATCATAGATGAATATTCGAGATTTCCTTTTGCGTATCCGTGTAGTGATCTGTCAGCGGCCACTGTAATAAGATGCCTAAAGGATCTTTTTCACACATTCGGATTTCCGCTCTATGTGCATTCAGATAGAGGATCCTCATTTTTATCGGAAGAATTAAAACAATTTCTTACTTCGCTTGGAATCGCCGCAAGTAGAACAACTCCTTATAACCCCCAAGGAAATGGTCAAGTTGAACGACTTAACGGAACTTTATGGCGAGCAATACAACTGGGCCTTCGTTCAAAGAATATGGATGTATCTAATTGGGAGCAAATATTACCAATCGCGTTACATTCAATACGCTCACTTCTATGCACCAGTACAAATACGACCCCACATGAACGATTATTCCGATATCCTCGTCGTTCACCCAATGGTAAATCTTTGCCTACATGGCTTATGAACTCAGGGCCAGTATTAATAAAAAAAAATGTCAGAACTTGCAAATACGATCCTATTGTGGAAGAAGCACAAGTCCTCCAAGCAAATCCTTCGTATTCACACGTTCGTCTATCTGATGGACGAGAATGTACTATTTCAAATCGACAATTAGCACCGTTGCCTGAGGTTGAGCCAAACAATGATGATAATGCTGATGATGGAGATTACCATTCTTCTGTTGAAGAACAAGATGAGCCCGAATTACCAGTACAAAGTGAAAATGTACTACGAAAGTCAACGCGTGACAGACGGGCTCCAGCATATTTACGAGACTATGTTGCAGCTTCTAGGATGGGTGATTGTAGTATATATACCTCTTTTTACTAAATGTCTACAGTACCTAAAAGAAAGAAACATATATGTCATTCGTTACTTATTTTATTCTTTGTCAAATATGCATGATTTTTAAGTTGAATAAAACCAATATTTCCATTGGTTTTGGCTTTCTTTATAACAACTATACCCGTTCCACTTGGGTGTATGATTGTAACGCTCACAAGCTAGTGGAACGAAAAAATCGCGGTCGTGAGCGTGGTCGTTGTGATCGTCTACTGGAACGTAGGGCAATATGAGTGAAGATTGTCAAGATTGAAATGTCAAATGACTACAGTCCGGTCCGTTCAAAGTTATTTTATCTCTGGCTATTAAGTTGGCTAACCTTAGCTGTGTGTTGTCATATTTATTTTGTACGATTCCCTTACATAAAATATTTCATTTTAAAGTGGATGTCGACTTTTAATGAGGATCCGTAACGTTTTTAGTTGAGAATGCAGATTTATAGAGCTAAGAAATCCTTAACAGACAGTGTAAAAATTTTTGTCCTACGACAAAAATTGACGAAGTTATGACCAAATTACTAGCGAAGTTCACTGCGGGCCGCCGCGGTAGGCTGTGACGTCACGATACCGGTCGCCGCCAGTTAGCCGCTGGCAGCGATACGGCGCGTAATGTTTTGTTTGGATAATTTGTGACTTTGAAACAAATTAAGTGTCCGATTTGTGCCTAATTCACCTTTTAACTATGTATCAATATTGTATATTGCTTAAACGTTCAAACACTTCTATGATAATCTAAATTTTACTAACAAAAAATAACCGACTTCAAAGTCTCAAAAACTACATAGTTGTCAGATCTCATTCAAATTTATGTGAGACCACATGACAAGCGCCTGCTTTCGATTAAAAAAAGAATCATCGAAATCGGTTGGCGTGATATTGAGTTATTCGTCAATTTGTCGCGCACATCTTGACACAAATTTACGACTTATGTGGTTTTCTCATGGCTGCCATTGTCAGATCTCAATAAAATTTATGTGGGACCACATGACAGCCACCAGCTTTCGATTAAAAAAAGAATCATCAAAATCGGTTCGCCCATCCTGGAATGCGTGGGCGTAGCTACCCAACGGGCTGAAATCCTCGGCACTCCGAGGTCGTTCCGTGAAGCCTGTGGAGACACCAGGAGGATCCTGCGTTTCTGGACGGAGCTAGGCTGGCTAGACAACTAGCCGGCACACACATTTACGCAAAATGGCCCAACCTTGAGGCTAAATGCGGAAATTGGAGCCCATCACCATTACCATCGGTTCGCCCAGTCCAAAGTTCTGAGGTAACAAACATAAAAAAAAAATACAGTCGAATTGAGAACCTCCTCCTTTTTTGAAGTCGGTTAAAAACGCCAAAAAAACTATTTTTTAACGTGCCGAAAAAGCCAAAACTTCGTAGAAAATGGTATTCCGTTGTAAAAAGAGATAATATAATTATGATTTATCTTCCATAGTAACTGAGCTGGGAACATTGGCTGGGAACCATATCTTTAACTTATATAAATTTCGTAGTTGTATCTATATGTATAGCCAGCTGTGGTTCGGCTCAGTAACATTTTTTTTCAGTGGGAGATGGCTCCTCGCTGCGTCTATGGAGCCACATCAAAAATGCTACGCTATGTTTGCAGCCTCCTTTTTGAGCAGTACAGTCATGGAAATCCACCTTCTCAACCGTCCAGCAGCAATACAATAAATAAATAAATAAATAAATAAAATACGCTTTACTTTTCAGGGTTCCGAAGTAAAATCGGAACCCTTGTTTGGCAAAGGGAGATCTCCCGCCAGGCGAGGTGTGTTGCCTGGGAGGCGGCCGAGCCCCGACTGATCTGTCGGAGCATTTGTATATATGCCTTGCGATTGTAGATACTTCGATAGCGTGATTCAGGGCGACGTCACGTCACCGTGTGACGTGTGCGCGTCGTCGCCACACTTGTAGTTTCGTCATGTACGTCCGTCCGTCTGTAATTTGGCATGGACATACACATTTATTAAAACTCCAGAATCGTGGAATAAAATACTGAAAAACTTTTTTTTCAGGGTACCTCCCCTACACAGGTGTGAGGATGAATTTTTTATTCGTCGCGTACCCTGTAGTGTGGGATATCGTTGAAAAGGTCTTCGAAAAATATTATGGATCTTCTAGGACCATGTTTGGATTTAAGGGTGCGTTTGCGAAATATTTGCCTTTATAGTGCTAATTTTGGTCGAGCCCCTACTACTACTCAACGGATGATTTGTAACGATGAGTGAGAGGGAAATAAAAGCGGCCAAGTGCGAGTCGGACTCGCCTATGAAGGGTTCCGTAGCAGCAAGTAACATAATGATAGGTAATTTGCGGTTTACGATTTATGACGTATTAAAAAAAACTACTTACTAGATCTCGTTCAAACCAATTTTCGGTGGAAGTTTGCATGGTAATCAAATGTACCTACATCATATATTTTTTTTAGTTTTATCATTCTCTTATTTCAGAAGTTACGGGGGGGGGGGGGGGGGACACATTTTACCACTTTGGAAGTGTCTCTCGCGCAAACTATTCAGTTTCCATAGATACCCCACACATTTGATGAAAAAAAAATTTTGAGTTTCAGTTTTAAGTATGGGGAACCCCCAAATTTTATTGTTTTTTTTTCTATTTTGTGTGAAAATCTTAATGCGGTTCACAGAATACATCTACTTACCAAGTTTCAACAGTATAGTTCTTATAGTTTCGGAAAAAAGTGGCTGTGACATACGGACGGACGGACAGACAGACAGACATGACGAATCCATAAGGGTTCTGTTTTGTGCCATTTGGCTACGGAACCCTAAAAAAAAACAGCGATTGACAACCAATATTAAGGTTTCTGTCATAGATCAGCAAGTGTAGGGAACTATGCACTATAAAGAACAAGTAGGTAAAAAGTCATCCGCGAAATGATCTACATACGAATACCGAAAACAACATTCGTTTATCAATAAACTATAAACAATCCATTCATAAGTTCTGATTACATCCCTGTACGTATACTTTACATTCATTCTTTCTTACCCCTACCTACTACTAACAGCTTAGAAGTTAGACCTAAAGATTCCTAATAAATACCTACCAACAGTCAGCCTCAGAAACAGCTTAACATTATAGTACTTTGTAATAGTAACTGTTCCGACGGTTATAGAACAACATTATGACAAATTCAAGAAATATGTGACAAGGTACTAAAATGAAATGAAAATGAAATGAAATGAAAAATGATTTATTCAGCAACCATCATTACATACAATAATTTCAGTGCACTAGCTCCCACACTAGGATTCCCTGTTAAATGTTAAGCTACTTCTGATGATGACCGTACACGTAGATGAATAAACAGCACCTTTACCTTTGTGCTTTCCAACCACGGATTTAGCGCTGGTGAACTTAGAATGATTACCTAGGTAATCAAAAACCATGAATGAATCCACTTTTGGAAGATTATCTGATTGAGCTTGTACAAAATCAGCTTCTACTTTATTAGTACTTAGGTATATTATGTACTTTTTATACTTAATATGAAAAAATAACAGCCCTTCATGTAATTAAATTGCCGACTATAGTGACCAACTGCGTCAGATCGGCTCCGTCGAATCATGAAGAAGGAGTGTCGGTAGCCGGCTGCGCTCGGTCGGGTTTAATGACGTCACACGGACCCGCGTACTTTGAATTTTAGCGGCCGGAACAGCAATGTTCATTACTTAATATCTTCGCAAGTAATGGTCCGATTTGGATAATTCAAAAAGATATATCATTCTTACGCCATAAAGAATCACGTGGATAATAGTTCTATTGAATTTGCTACAACTTTACTGATCCTCATTCAGCTAATAGCTTTCATAAAGCTGGAATCTCTTTTCTGACTATATACATTTCATGTATTTTATTTCTGATTGCACACAGATCAAAATCTCCTAACTTTATCTTCTTTTGTTGATTTCGTTTTTCGAAGTGAAAATATTTTTTGGGATGTAGAAGCAGCAACTTTGCCTTCCTTGGTAATGGTGCTGACAGTTTTTTCAGATAAGAACTATCCGTGAACACTGTTATATTAAACTCAAAACAAAAGAAATGCTTAACTAAATAAAATAAAAATCAGTTCATTTATAAATGGTTGACATGTTTTTGCATCGATACAAAATTCAATTCAATTTTATGGTCAACTGAATTTTATGTCGATACAAAACCATGACGAGCTATTTTTTAACCGACTTCAAAAAAAGGAGGAGGTTCTCAATTCGACTGTTTTTTTTATGTTTGTTACCTCAGAACTTTGGACTGGGCGAACCGATTTTGATGATTCTTTTTTTAATCGAAAGCTGGTGGCTGTCATGTGGTCTCACATAAATTTTATTGAGATCTGACAATGGCATCCATTAGAAAACCACATAAGTCGTAAATTTGTGTTAAGATGTGCGCGACAAATTGACGAATAACTCAATATCACGCCAACCGATTTCGATGATTCTTTTTTAATCGAAAGCAGGTGCTTGTCATGTGGTCCCACATAAATTTGAACGAGATCTGACTAGTAGTTTTTGAGAATTTGAAGTCGGTTATTTTTTGTTAGTAAAACTTAGATTATTAATAAACCGTAACCGTATACATCACTTTAGTTAGACACTACTATGAGGAAAAAATTATAACAGGTAACACTATTTTTCCTACCTGTCATGGCCGCTACCCGTCAACGAACATGGGACTAGAGGGACTTTTTCGGACTTTGTCATTGTACCTTTCCACTAGATTGGCATTACCTGCTGTCAATATTCTTGGATTTTTCTTTTGCATTAATAATTTTTAACTTCTCTCATGCCAAAAAGGAGACAAAGTAGTGGTAGAAAAAATGTTCTATCAGTGCGTAATTTTTGTAAAAAAGAAAAAGCTGAAAATGTCCCTCTAATCCCATTTAAGAATGATCGTTGACGGGTAGCGGCCATGACAGTTGGGAAAAATAGTGTCCAACTAAAATGATGTATACGGTTACAGTTTATTAAAAAATAGCTCGTCATGGTTTTGTATCGACATAAAATTCAGTTGACCATAGAAGTGAATTGAATTTTGTATCGATACAAAAACATGCCGACCATTTATAAACGAACAGATTTTTCTTTAAAGCATTTCTTTTGTTTTGCTTTTAATATAACAGTGTTCACAGATAGGTCTTAATTTAGGTATATATCTGAAAAAACTATCAGCACCATTACCAAGGAAGGCAAAGTTGCTGCTTCTACATCCCAAAAAATATTTTCACCTCCAAAAAACGAAATCAACAAAAGAAGATAAAGTTAGAAGATTTTGATCTGGGTGCAATCATAAATAAAATATATGAAATGTACACAATCAGAAAAGAGATTTCAACGTTAGGAAAGCTATTAGCTGAATTAAAAGTTGACATCCACTTTAACATGAAATATTTCATGTAAGGGAATCGTACAAACTAAATATGACAACACACAGCTAAGGTTAGCCAACTTAATAGCCAGAGGTAAAATAACTTTGGACGGACTGTAGTGAGTGAGTAACACGAATAGGCCAACCATAGACATAATACTACTAGAGTAGGCAAGGTATCTGAGCATATGTAAGTGAAACCGTCACCCTGCGAAGAAAGTCAGGAGGTAAACCTATCCTTGTCTTACCAAGGTATGTGAGCATATGTAAGTGAAACCGTCACGCTGCGAAGAAAGGCAGGAGGTAAACCTATCCTTGTCTTACTTACGAGTTACGCGAGTCTCCTTGGTCTCTTTCTCTTTCTAATAGCGTGACGCAAAGAAGGCCCGCTTGTCTAGTCTAGTAGTATTATGTCTATGAGGCCAACCATAGACTTTAAGTTATATTTTTTAAGACGACTGTGGCTGCGTTCCAGTAGACGCTCACATCGCTCACAACGATCAAAACGCGTTCCACATGGCGACCACGGTCGTCATGGTCGCGGTGAAAACGTCATTGATGACGTCATTAATTTCGCTCACGGCAGTTCACGGCACGCTCAAAACAACCCACCTCACGGGGTGGGTCGAAGTGCCCGTTCCACTTGGGTGTATGATTGTAACGCTCACAAGCTAGTGGAACAGAAAAACCGCGGTCGTGAGCGTGATCGTTGTGATCGTCTAGTGGAACGTAGGGATAGTACTATCAATGTCATGATCAATGACATGACATCAGACAGACATTGACTCATGTCATTCATGTCATCGTGATCGTATGAAGTCTGTGAACGCTGTGTACAAAAAAAGACGCCGAAAACTAAAAGCGAGAACCGAGAAATCGTAGGATTTGCACAGGTCTTATGGCGAGGCAGAATTGCAAGTTCTGCTTATCATTCTAAGCTACTTAATATTAGCTATTATATATACATGTTATTGGGTGTTTATAAGATAGTTTTTACGTATAGAAAAACTCATTGAACATGGCTGGTGAGTAAAATAACTTACAACTTTTATAATGATTCTTTCTTCTTCACGCAACACGTAAATTCGAATGTTTTGATATTATGTTTGTTACTGTATGAATATCTATTAAGATTTAGGCTTTCAGCACTTTTCAGTAATACCTACATCTATTCGTAAAATCTGGAACAGGGGTTGGATTTAGAATCCGGTAGCAGGACTTCGTACCTACATGAGAATGGTTGAAGCTTATAGAGGTTTATCAGCCGATTACAACTGTACCACTTGCAACTAGGGTTCGAACGAATAACGATACTTTCGATACTGAGTAGGTATCGATGCTTTTGTTCGCGATACCCGATACTGAGTACTCGATACTCTTACCTGGTACTCACTCGCAAGTACTCATATGAAACGTCGGTATCGAGTACTTTTATAATACTGAGTACTTTTCAGTGTTGGCAATGCAAGACCATGTAAATTACAGGTCATTGGGCTTCGATTTTTCAAGAAAGTAATATGGAAATTTACTGCCGATGACCTTTTGTTTTTAGCTTCTAATGTGATGCTCGCAAGTACTCGGTACTGAGTAGTATCGATACCTTACCCTCGATACCGCACGAGTACTCGGTATCGATACCAGAGGCCGATACTTCGAACCCTACTTGCAGTTCTCGGCTATCCCCCCCCCCCCCTCCCTCCCTCCCCCCTCCTGCTACCGGATTCTAAATTACCGCTAGATTGACTTGAGATTTTGGATTGGTAGATTATTGAAATGGCAGTTAGTTATTTTGTAATACTCAGGTTTGTAAAAACATCACACATGCATTTGCTTATGTTTCTACTTGTCTCCTGTTTTGTCTCTTTCAGACAAACTAACCCTTGATAGACAGGCTATGAAAAATCGGGCCACAGCTCATCTTCGAATATATGTCGGTGGTTTGCCAGACTCGGCCACTGTGGATGAGATGTATGAACACTTTATTCCTTACGGCAAAATTAACGGAATTGTTGTAAACAGAGTATTTGGATTCGTCCAGTTTGATAAAGAGTCGAGTGTACAAGAAGCCATATCTAAAGCTGATGGCAGTGTCTTTCAAGGGAAACAAATTTCAGTTAGACCAGCACAGACTAACCCTGAGAAAAGGTATGTAGCCATATTTTTCTTCTCAACCTCAGCATTTTTTTTATATGTATATTGATAAGCTTATAAACTTTATGTAAAGGTTCTTCTACTACTATTATTTAACTACTACTTTTAATATTTTAGCATTTTGTGTAATTTTTTGGTAATTAAAGTTGTATTGATATGACATTATAATTAAAAATTAATAAGTGAAATAGCAATATAATTTCATAAGATCCCATTATTTGCTTTGTCATTGCTTGAATTATAAATGAAATGGGCACAAAATGAAGTGAAACTTCTTTGAGACATACAATTTTTGCTATATTAAATCAAATATACATACTTCTCATTTACTTTACTTTACATGAAAATATTTTGTTTTTATTTTTATCCCATTTCTCCATAATAATTATGTCAAAATGGAAGTTTCACTTCAAAACATATTAGCGGCCAACATCATTGCAATTTCTTTTCTATAGACGCGAAGAAGTTGTCTCAGTGCAACATGACAAACCTCCAGCAGTAGCTCTATCTGAAAATATACCAGCCGTTCCTGATGAGACTAATGACGATCTATATGACAGTTACGGCAACTATATCGGAGACCAAGGTAATGATCCTTCAAATAGTCTTTACAGCATACTGTGTGAATGAAGTATCCATTCAAAATCATCATCTTTTTTTGCTCCTCCCACCGTTTCTTCTTCCACTCTAAGAGAAGAAGAGAAAAAGATCAAGAAACGGGAAGAGAAGTAGGAAACGGCGAACAAAAGATCCCTCTGCATCTTTAGAACTAATATTGAGTGATGATGATGATAATAGTAAGTAGTATTATAATTAATACAACATAATGGCTCACTGTAGAATTAATTGAGTGTTTACACCCTGGGATGATTCCACATTGGTGGCACTAGTGTATTTATTTCTACAAGATCCCAGATACTTAATAAAAATATAAAAGTCATAAATTAACGATAAGTGCAAGGTTTGCATGTCTTAAACATTTATTATTAAACTTGACACTTTCTAAAGCAAATCTACTTGCCATGGGGCTGGCATATTTGTTTTGTAATTTTTATTACTCTAATGTCTGTATATTTCTGGATTTATAATGTTGTAGGTTACAGAGAAGAGGAGCCAGAAGAAAATTATCCGAAGAGCCATCCATATCCTCCAGAGAGGGTTGACAGAGGTCGCGGCCGGGGGGCGCCGAGAGGGAGGGGCGTGCGCGGTCGTGGGGCAGGGGGCTTTAGAGACGAAAGAGGTTAGAGTTTTTGATTGATTTTAATTGATAATTAAATTACTATTACTATTATTATTTCTCCATGGGGTTCGCCTGGATAGCCACCACCCTTGAGCATGAGTCAGCCGCCAAACGACTCATTGTGTTCCGGCTGGGGCCTTGAGAGCCAGTTCTTTTTCTTCTCTCTTTCTTGGCCGGCAAGGCATCAGTGATGCCTTTGGTGTTGCTGATATTCATAGGCGACAATAGCCATTTACCATCAGGTGGATCGTCAGCTCGTCTGCCGCCTATTTCCAAAAAAAAAAGAATAAAAATGTTATATTGTTTTGTGTATTTTTTTTGTTAAAATTTTGTTTGTTAAAGTAACTACCAGACTAGATAGCCCTCGTAAATTAGGGTTAAAAAATGTCTTTTTATAGTTTATTTTACAATATGAAAACCAACAGGTGGGGGTGAGTGGGCAGATCGACCCGGCTATGGATATAATAAGCCAGAGTACCCGAGAGCTCTGCCAGTGCCAGAGAGAAATGACTGTGAGATTATCGTTGTTTCGAAGGGCCTTACGTAAGTTTATGTTTAATTTTTAACTGTGTGCATTCACTTTGTAGGAATAATGTTTTAATTTGTAAATTTTAATGTGATATTTTTTAGTAAAATTTCTCAAATAATTCTAAATCCAGTCAGTAATTTATATAATTCACAATTAATTTATGGTAATTCCTCAGTTAAGCATGGTAGAATTCATTGTGAATTGTTTAACTACAAAATAATTCAATTTCCGGTAAGAATTTAAGGAGTGTTAACAGCGTTATGTAGTATGTATGTGTAATTATGTAGCCTGTCTGGAGTTTAATATTTATCTCCTACCATGTATAATGGAAAGGACTAAAACCTGATCTTTGTATATCATATTGTAATTAATGTTCTCATCAATGAAAACATGAGGAATAATTATTTTTTATTCTAGAGAGTATGCAGAGTATATTGAAGGGCGTTTGAAGCATTTAGGAATCGTCGTGGACCTTCTATTTCCGATGGAAGATGTACCTATTGGCAAAGTATTGGGAAACATCGCATCTCGTGGGTGTCTGTATGCCATTTTAGTTATGCCCCAGAATCAGGAACACAGATCTTTGACACTGACTATTCTACATGGCCTCCCTCAAGGTGAGTTTTGTGATGTAAAACTTTAAATTGATGTAAATTTTAAATGTATTAGCTTATAATCATAAAGTTCCGGTTGCTACTAAACTCTAGAATCACCTGGGCTAAATAATCTAATCTGAAAATTTCATCGAAATCGGTCCAGCCATTTTGAGTCCACAAACAAACACATAATAATTAAGGAGCATCTGTTCAAAAGGTTATAACTGCACTATAAATAAATTTATGATCACTGGAATAAACGGTTTTAAGATTAGTTTGAGGAAATTTTTGTTCATTTTTTCTCTCAATAGCAGCATAAATTAACTTAGGTTATACCTAGTCTGCCATGTTAAAAAATAAATGATCAAACGGACCTACCGCGTGACGTATCGAACGTCCTAATTTTCCTGTCTTCGCAAGTTAATATTGGTGTAAGTTTTCAGAGCACCGCAACATGCCGCTAGAGGACGCTCTGCAGCTGCTGTCGCGCAACTTCCAGGAGGTGCAGCGCGGGGGCTCCTCCGGGCGGGAGGCGGTGTACGCACTGCTCGGACAGTTGGCTGACGGACGGACTCTCACCGTCATGCAGTATGACAAGGTCATCGAGTATATGCAGGTGATTATTTAGAATAGTAATGGCTTGAGAGCCAGTTCTACCTTTCTTTTAATTCTCATTTTCTTGGCCGACAACGCATCAATGAGGGCCGCATACCATCAGGTGGATTGTAAGCCCGTTTATTGATTATTTTCATAAAAAACTTGTATGGTGTCGAATGTTGATTCTAGAGGGTACCGTATCAATGATAAGGGGATACTCAAGCTAAGGGGCCTCAACGTCTATAATAATGTTCACATATTTTACGAATCCCGTCGAAGCGCGCGCCTCCCATATTTTTATCTGACTGCCAGGAAGGGTTGTTTTTCGTGCGTATCTTGTATGTATGCATGTAATATTCTTTATTACCTCATATCTTCCAAACCGCATAACGATTTATACCATTAAGATATCGTTAGATTTGTCTTGATAACCCAAGTGTTCTTAGATACCCTTAGTGAAATAAAAAAAAAACACGGTGGCAAATCAAATAATGCAATATGGGTATCAAACACAGGTATCAAATTAAAGAGCTCACCATAAGATTTCAAAAAGGTCTATCATGACATTGGGGTAATACATAGAGAAGCTATCTCAAACAAAATGTGTGTTCCACCGCCGGCTTGCCCTCCGTTCTCTTTTCAAATTAGAAGCCTCGTTTGCACACTTGCCATAGAGTAACTTTGTATATATACAAAGTTACTCTATGGCAAGTCACTTGTCGAACCAAGACAAGCAGTCACCGACTCCAAATCTTTACAAGCTCTTACTCCAACTTTATTTAACGTGCAAAAGCGTTTAAACGATTTCAAACGTAATTACCATTGATTCCTGTCAAAAAATCCAACACTTTAAATTGGTCACAAGCGTCGCGTCGGCAAGCTTATTTAGTCCATTAAGCTAGTGGCTTGCCAAGTTCAAACGCTCCTTATGATTTTTTCATTCAAAATGGCGGGAACATTGCTCAATAATTTAATTAAATTCGTTTTAGTTTATTTAAGTTAAGATTTTGTTTTCTTACTGATGATAAAGTGATAACATTATCTTTTTTTGTTTTTTGTCGTGCAATTATGACACATTCTTATTACGCACGACGGTATTTTTTCAGTTTTTTCATAAACAATTTTGTCATGCGGCCGCAATGAGCGCAGCCGAGTGACAGAATGAAATGCACACCCCCGAACCCAATGTTCGCGGTGTCTGTTCTATACGCTAGTAATATTAATTCTATGTATCATGATAGCTTTTTTGATAGCAGGCGGGTTACAAATGTCAAAGAAACTTGAGTTGAATTATATTATCTATCCTAATTGGCTATTTGACAGTTGTCACGGTAAAATATGAAATGTGTTAAATATGGTTGCATATTGGTTAACATTAAATAAACAATACATTTTTTGCATGAAAATAAATTGTAAATATTTTTATTTTTGAAAAATAGATTTGAGTTTTTTTACCTGTGGACACGAGAACCGAAACGCGGGCGGCCATGATTGAGCATGTTATGACGTCACACTTCCGAAAATATAGCGTTGTGTACTACTAACTACATTGATTATCGTGTGCAATTTACTGAGAAAATTAATAATATATATTTTGATTTGTGCTTTTGAGAGGTTTTGTAAAATGGAGTCAGGCTATACAAAAGCTGACAGTGCGAATTTGCCTCAAGTTGATTCATTTATGGTCGCAAATTTCTTTGCGTGTAACCCTGACTTTTGCTCTACCGAGTTTCGGAATGCAAAAACCTCCTTGTAAGTACTGAAATTAATAAAGTAAAATTGGTCAGTCTTGCTAAGTGGTCATAGGGGGATTTTTTTCTAAGTTTTTCCTCAACGTCCCCTTAACGACACCATATTACTAATGATTTTAAATTACTTAAAGGTTATGTTTATGAACAACATTAGGTCAGGTTTAATTTGTTTTTTTAGTAAATCAGAGGCTAAGTTGATTTCTTCCAAATACTTACATCAAAGTGGTCCTCGCAAAAGAATATTGCAGATTTATCAGATGTTAACTGTTGGTCTCGACGTGCTAATTGTAACCACTGTTTTCGACGTTGAAGGCATTTAGGAACGTGTATAAACAATTTGTTAGGAAATTTAATTGTAGTACTTCTACACATAGGCACTGCACATGTCTTGTAGCTTGTCATTTTCACAATTCCAGTGAAAAAGTTGTAAGTTTTTCACATAAAATATCTTCAGAGTTAGAGCTTAAACTGTTGTTATTAGAAATGTGACGTCACAGCCAGCAAGTGACAGATGGCAGACTATTTTCGCGCGAATTTCAAATTAATGGATTAAAAGTTATTTTTATTCCTACTAAATAACACTTTTTTGAAAAAATAAATATTGTAAGAGGTATAAAATAAACCTACGAAAATTTTAAAATATTTTTCCAAAAATTGTCTAATAGCCAATTCCTACATAATATAAATTTTCAACAGGAGCGAAGAGAGCAGCAGGTCAAGATAGAGCTAGGGGAGCCTCTGACGACGACGCCGGCTGCAAACAAAACGCAAGTGGACCTTCAACAGAGGATCATGAGCATCCTGAACGAGAAGAAAGTGTTGAACAAGCCTGAACCTCCCCCAGCCCCCGAGCCACAACCCGCTGCACCCACGCAGAATAAGCTACTGAACGACCCAACTGTCAGAAAAGCATTAGATTCTATATTACAGAAATTCACATAATACCCTCTCCTGTCAACACGTAACAATCTGCAGTGAAGCAGCGTAAAATATGCGCAGTTCTGAAGAGACCTGAGTCCCATAGAGGGACATTAGTGGGTTAACATAATACATCCTGTAGGGTTGATATTTTTAAATGAGTCAACGTGATTTTATTGCATTCGCATCGTGAATTTTATTTAGTTAGTTAAGGAATAATTAAGAATTAAATTTAATACAAATTGATTAGTTGTTTTTATTAAAGACTTCTAAATTAATCCCCAATGTACTCAATTTGATATAAGTGTAGCTGTAGACCGTAACGGGATAGACGTGTGCCCCAGCCAGTTGTCCCGCAAGTTGCCTCGTTCAATTTCGGCCATAACGGGACTTGCGCCAGTGCCAGCAAGCATCACCAAAACACATATATTTGCGTTTTGTACATTATGCTCCAAAGGGTATAACACGACCACTGCCCAAGGCGAATGGTTTAGGAAATGGAGAATTGAGGTCAGTCCCGAGAAAAGCTCAGCCATATACTTCAATAGAGCCCGTAAAAGAAAAATGACAAGGCCCGTGTCTATGTTCGATCGTCCCATTCTCTGGGAAAAACAAGTCGAATACCTGGGCGTCACTCTTGATGAAAAGATTACCTTCCACGCGCATTAATTATCAAACAGGGCCGCCATCATACTAGGGCGACTGTATCCGATGATAGGCAAGACGAGTAAAATGTCGCTCCGTAACAAGACGACACTTTACAAGAGTTGCGTCCGTGTAAGTTGGTTACCATGCCAGACCGCCGCGGCGCCTTCCGAAGTATACTTGGTTCGATTCCCAGCGAGGCAGTTTGAATGATGAGTTTAAATTGAATTTCCTTTTTCGGTTTGGGTGTGTGTGTTGTCAATGGGATCCTAGTGTAAGGATACTGGCTGTTAATTGTTACACACTATGCCGCCGGCATGCCCACTCGGTTTTTGCTGACTCGTGCGGCACACAAAGTCAAGTCGTTCCCAGCGTTTACGCGATATAGAGCAAGATCCCAGGGCCACCAGAAGTCACGTATTTTCTGACGGACGAAATGTGGACGATTGAGTAGTGTTAGTGTGTACTACGATCGTATGCCTATCTGCTAATTTGGTCAAACGGCCAATTTCCAGGTATCAGGTAATCAAGGTACATAAAAACATTATAAACTTCACCTAAATTCTGATGCTCCATTTTTATATATGTTCTCCAGACAACTATTTTAAAACCTTTGACAAGAAGACAGACCGATCCAAGGGGCCAATCATCCCCTAAACTAAATTTTAATATCTCTGTGGGTGGAAGCGCGAGAGCATTATCTACGAGCTTGAGACTGAGTGAAACCAACCGCGCTGTTATGGCTACGAAAATTAATTGAGCACATATTTTATAATTTTTAGAACTTTCGTAAACAAGTAAATGATTACAACAAAAACAAGAAAAAAAAATACATGTTATAATTAAAAAAAAATATGTTTTTTTTAATTATACTAAAAATTAATCGACATTTTTTTTCATTTATTAATTAGAACTAAAAAATAATAGGCCTTACTCTCTCTCTCTTACAGTTTACTCCTATCAATTTATTATAAATATAAAAATGGTTGTCTGTAAAGTCGGTTTACGGACGCGGACGGTAGTTTAACGTGACAACGTCATGACAAAGCTCCGCTCCGCTCCGCCCCGCCCCGCTCCGATCCGCCCCGCCCCGCTCCGCTCCGCTCAACTACGATCGCCTACGGCTCGCCTACGGCATCGGCTACGATACGTCGATCGTAGCCGATAGTGCCTCTCTCTCGCTTTTGCCGCTTTCTCGCTCGCGGAACGCTACATTTTTTCATAGATGCTCCCGGCGCTCATCGTTATAATGGACGTTATCACGTCAAAAAAATCAACAGAAATATTGTCGCTAAACAGGAACAGGAGCGATGGTTGCTCAATAAAAGATGTTTTATGATTTCACAAACTGTATTCAGTACCTACTTTTCCTAATACAAGTATCATCTGATTTAGGTTTCGTTTTACGAAGATGTAGCTCGTGTCCCGCAATGTACTAATATACTTAGTATATTCGTTCACTGGTGTCCCGTATTGAAGGTAATTACGAATCACTTCACTTGATTTATATGAAGGTTTCACAAAGAAAAAATATTTTAAAGGTACCGACACTAATCGACTCCTGTAGAATTCGAAGAGCAATCAAATTGCGCGGTTAAAATTGTCTGTTTTGGTGTAGGCGCGAACATAATTATTATTTTGGGAGATTTAAAGCGTCTGCAAAGCAATATGGCCGACGGAAAGTGTCTGGGAGCATTGACTACTTATTTTTAGCTATATTTTCTAGAACGTACGTGAAAATCAGCCATGAGAATTTAGGTGAAGTTTATAATGTTTTTATGTACATTGATCACCTGATACCTGGAAATTGGCCGTTTGACCAAATTAACAGGTAGGCATACGATCGTAGTACACACTAACACTACTCAATCGTCCACATTTTGTTCGTCAGAAAATACGTGACGTCTGGTGGCCCTGGGATCTTGGACCAATAGCGTTGTGTGGTAAAGCAACGTAGTGGTTAATTAAGTACTCTGTGGTAAGGGTAAAAGGATTAAGTAATCAATGATATTATACGTAAAAAAGTAAATATTATTGCGACAAAGCCGTTGGCTCTAAAGGCCGCCGCGCCGGGCACACCGGCGGTATAGTTTAAAGCAGCCATATGATATGAGTGTGTACCGTTTATATATAGGTGTACCAGAATCTCAGGGCATTTTAGCAAGCAAAAAACATGGATTTTTGATATGGCATTGAATATTTTTTAAATTAGTAATATTACCACAGAAGAAATAATAGTACTTATAATATTACCATACTATGATAAAAATATCAACGATCAACGAGTTTTATTCCAATTTCCCCAACTCTGGGGAGTGTTGCGTATTAAATTACGTACGTACTATCACACTAAACTAAGCCCATGGCTGGCTACGCTCATAGTACTATGTATGAACTTTAAACTTGTATATGGGTAGTAACATAAAAACAGGCAACACAATTAAAACTACAATTTAATAGTATGATTTTAATACGTTTACATTTATTTTAGGTGGTCTAAACAAGTCACAGAGCTAGCAGTTTATTGGTGATTTGAAGAGACAATCGGTGCTATGTACTATAATTTTGTACATACATAAATATACATAAAGACAAAAATAACTATAATTTACTAACAACTAAATTTGAGATACTGACATTACTATTACACCAACAACTTTAGATAAAACTTTATTCTAAGTGATTAAATTACACATTTAGCAACCCAAAACGTGAACTGGTGAAAATGTCACTTATCAAAACTATTATGTAAAAAATTAAAATCAATGCAGTTATATTATATTTTGTATAGTTTAATATAAATTTGATTCACGTAAACCTAGTGACTGTCAACACCGCCAGCGGTATATAAAATCATAACAATTTTAACATCGAAAGCCAAGACAACTTTAATAGGAATCCGTAATTTGAGAATTTAAAAAATAATTAAGAAAAAGCACATCCATATAATTTTTTTTCTCTTAATCTGTAACGGCAATACAATCAATTGCAACATCCAAATTTTATTATGTTATTTAATAATGAATTAAACACACCACATTGAGATCATGGCCCTGTGTGTTAGGTCTCTAAGCGATATCATCTTTAGTTATATTTTATAGTCTAGGTTTCATAAGCTATACAAGATATATAATAAACTAGGATACCGTTAGGAATATCCACATCTTACTCTATATAAACAAGTCCACGTTCGCCCTTATCACTAGAGCAACTAAATGCCATCATACACCTATCAATCTCCGTAAAGCTATATTTGGAAGATTTATTTTGGTGTCGATCGGGAGCTCGATAGGTGAGCGCGATATTTACAACGACTCAGTCAAATATGACTACGTACATCGCCCACACAGCGATGGCGATTCGGAAACCATTATCAATCGGTTCAATTACTTAAGTCGACCGCTCTGGTGGGTCTTCCTGCTTTGATGGGTCAAACCCTTCTTTTATATGACCCCCTGTACCCTTAGGATCTAGGTCGGTCGCCCAACTGAAGTGCATCAGAGCCAAATGTGAGTTACCTAGCTTATTGTGAACTTTTCCGAGTAAGTAGTACACTAAGGATTCTCTCGGCGCTATGTCCTTCAAGTGGTGTAAATCGCTCAGCGCATCTTGGGGCCTTCCAGCTCTCAGTAAGACCGAAGCCCGGTGGAAACGACATAGGGGATTCTCGGTGTCTAGCGCCACTGCTCGTTCTAGAGTAGCTAAAGCGCGGTCCATCTTCCCTAAAGCCGCCTGCGCCAAGCCTAGCTGACATCTCAACACGCCCGAGTGCGGGTGAATGGCCAGAGCGCGTCGAATGTGAACCTCGGACGCTTTCCAACGTTCCTGTCGCGCGTACACCGTCGCTATACCGAACCACGCCACGTAATTTCTTGGATCAATACTAACTGCGGTCCGGAAGCTAGCTAGAGCCTTATCCGTTTCTTCTGCCACCGCGTATTCGTGTCCTAGCAGCGCGTGGGCGTACGCCGCGTCGGGTTCGATTTGAACGGCGCGTTTGAAGAATTTCAGCGCCGTTTCCCGCTCCTTATGCAACGAGAAACAATTGCCAGCTGCCAACCACGCGATGGAATTAGTTCTGTCCAATTCTACTAATTCCTGAGCCAAAGCAGACAGCTGCGCTTCGCGTTGTAGGTGCCATAAGCATGTACTGTATATGTCCATTCCTTCGGTGCGGTTCGGATACTGTTTGCGTATATCTGCAAATATCTTGGCAGCTGATTCGTACTGTGCGAGCTCGTAATGCGCCCGAGCTATCATAGTTTGAACCCACGGCGAATTTAACTGCTTATTTGGTATCTCCTGAAAGAGCTTGATAGCATTTTTGCAGTCTAAAAATGCAAGGGACTTGTAAGCCTCGCCAAGCTCTCTCAATAAACTCAGTAAAGCTAGCCCGTTAGCATTCTTAGGCGTGATCGTTGGCGTAACAGATTCGATAGTCTTATTTCTTTCATTTGTATCTACAGAAGTTGTTTTCAAGTTTTTAGCAGATCTTTGTTTGTTTTTCCGAGAGGGGCTCTTTGGTGCTACAAATTTTCTACTAGGAGACTTGTTATTTTCTTTCACAGAATAACTACTGTTATTGTTACTGAACAGTCTAGAAGATCTTCTCGGCGCTGGTCCCAGGGTACATCTCGGAGCAGGACTGAACACTGCATCTTTCAGTTGCCCCATTTGTGCTCGTAACGAATTCACAATCTTAGGTATAGCTTTTTGCTCATTTGAATCGGTGAGAGTTGGAGTATATAATACTGGAGATTCTTCCATTGGCAACATTCCAAAAGATGGTGAGAATGGTATCGGTGCCATACCACTGAACACACTGTGCATACGCTTCACTGGTGCCTGTGTGTCTGGTGTGATGCTCGTTGACATGGTCATTGGTGTTCTCATTGCATTAACATTATTCGGTGTAACATTTGTATTTATACTAGTGTTGTTAGGAATGTTACTGCTGACAAAGGAAATATTTTCAGAGTTGCTGACTAGATTCACTAACGTTGAGACACCAAATGAAAACTCCGAGTTGTTAATTTGGAATACTTGATGAGGGTCTACCTTTTCACCCATGTTACAAAGTCGGGCAAAGGATTTCCACATGAAAGGATTTAAGGATAGCGCTTTCCGATGAGCATCTGCGGCTTTACTTCTTCTTTCCGTGATGTTGTAAATGTTTGCAAGCAGCTGTAATGCATAAGGTGCTTGTTCTCCAAACTCTGATGCAACTATGTCTAAATTTGATCCCAAAGCAACTTCTGCATCTTTGTAACTGTAACAATAGTAATATAATTTGTTTTTAGTTAATTTGCTTATAACATAAATAACAATAAAAATATCTATTATTGTACAGCACTAATAGGATTAAACAGTTGCATCACACATGAAGTAGTAGTCAGAATGATGTCATACCATTTAGGTAACAACACTAACAACATTAACTTTTGGGTAGAAAATAGCACCTAACGAATAACTATAAATTTTTGAATTTAAAAAACCCTTCACTCTTTTACTTTTACAGAACATAGATATCATCAGACATCTCGATCATGTCAGCTTTGAAACAAAAATAAAACACATCAAAATCATTCCATTCTTTCAGAAGCGATGCCACAGACACCTCTTTTTTTGGCATTGGGGATTAAAAATGCAGATGAAGATGAAGAAAGATAATATTAGGAGATTACCATAGAATAATAATTTAAGACACCATTTATTTTCCCACACAGAGGTGATGTGAGTTATTTTGAGTTGCAATAATGATGATGCTACACCAATAGCTCTGTGATCAACATGAACGGGGATTTATTTGCATTTTTAACCAACATTATTATATTATTTAATCTTAAAAGGTATCAAACAGTCAAGTAGCAAAAATAGTTACACTTCTAGTAACACAAGAAAGAAGAACTTAAGATGCAACGGTAATGCCTAAGCGTTGTTGAAATTCCATGGGTGACAGTGACCAGTTATCATCAGGTGGCCTGTATGTTTGTTTTATCAAAGGTCTCCATCTTTTATAGTACAAACTTTGAAACCTCCCCCCCCCCCATAATAGTTGAATACTTACAATTTCAACTCTACTGAACATTTGGCTAGAAGAAATCGAGCTTGTGGTAGAGTAAGAGAAACATTCTGTAGTAAATGATGAGCTTCATTTACACGTCCAGCTCTGTAATAACATGTGCCTAATAAAAATGCAGTTTCTTCCGATGTCACTGAAAATAACAAAGTTTAATAAATCACTGTTTCAGTAAAATAAACTATTATTAAAATACTGGGGAACTATAGAGATACTGTAAAGAAATTATTTTAGTTCATAACAAAAAGTATTAACTAATGGCCAAACTCAGAGTCACTAACTGTTACTTGAATCGTTCCTTAGTACATAATCTGTATGGTAATTCTTTACTAAGAAGCGATTAAAGTAACCATTAGCAACTCCGAGTTGGGGCGTAAGCAGCATATTAGCTGTAATAACCATTTATTAGCTTTGATGAAGAAAGATCATTAATGTAATGAGGGGTATTGATTAATGAAGGTGAGCAAATTGCCTCAGGTTTTGACATTGCCCATAACTAAACATACTTTGCAGATCTTGCTTAATATCACAGAATTACAAGAGAATATGTCCAATCTTTTGGTAATTTATATTTTAGGTAAATCATGTATTGTTCACTTTACTAGGTAGTAGGAATTAATTAAATGTATGATCTATGTGGACAGTCATCTTTAATTTACTATTCTCATAAACCAACACACCTTACACACCTCCAATATTTACAAGGATTTAAATTATTGCCTTGTTATTATTTATGATTGCAGATCAATGTGTCGACATTAGCGAGAAATCCACACCATTTTATCATGTGGATGATACATTGTTTTTACTTTATTACACTGAAAAAGTTATTCCAGGAAGTATAAGTCGAGGGTAAGCTATGGAAAATTTTGTATAATTACCTTCAGCATGCAATCTTTCAGCCAAAAATATGGCATTGTCGTATTCATAATTATTGAGACAATCCCAAACGATTACCTGTAAAAATTTAAACGTATATTACCAAATTTATATGAAAAGGGTTGGAATACCTTGATTGACAGTTACTATGATATAATTTCACGTACTTGAATAGGCTCTTGTACAATCATTTTTGCAAATCATTAACACTTGGAACTACGAAAATATTGTAAAACACTTTACATAACTAGTCACGATCGTTATACAGTCACAATGGTCACAATGATTATTGAAAACGCATCTTTTACGACGGACATTTTCATTTCAGTTTGTTGATTGTCTATGGGCACAGATGATTATTGTTACGAAAGCGGTTCGTTCAGTCGGTTCGTTGATTCGTTCCCTCGTTCGCTCGATAACGATTTTGTTTACAACAAGCTAGTCTTGCCATATTCATGCAACTAAACCATGGAGAATAGAGTAGAAGGAGAGCCATCTCCGTGTATGAAAAGTGATTAAAAGTGTCCGTAAAAACTCGTCCAATAACGGGTGGCGCTTGTGGTGGCGGTGGTGGTTTAGGTTTTGTATACCAGTATTATGGAGGGTACCATGAAAATTTATAAATATTTGAACTCAGCAAACTTCACTCCGTCTACAACAGCTATGTTCAAATCACTATTTTTCTCAGACACCAGCGCGTTTTTTTTACAATTACACGATTTTTAATTCTAATTTATTTTCTATTTTTTGAAGTGAAAACTTCTTTAGTACGGGGGTGATTTGAAATTCGATGAAACGAAACTGTCCAGTGGAGAATGGAGTTTAGTGGAGACTGGAGTTTAGTGGAGACTGGAGTTTATTGGAGACTGGAGTTTAGTGGAGACTGGAGTTGAGTGGAGACTGGAGTTTATTGGAGACTAGAGTTTATTGGAGACTGGAGTTTAGTGGAGACTGGAGTTGAGTGGAGACTGGAGTTTATTGGAGACTGGAGTTGAGTGGAGACTGGAGTGGAGTGGAGACTGGAGTGGAGTGGAGACTGGAGTGGGGTGGAGACTGGAGTGTAGTGGAGACTAGAGTGGAGTGGAGACCGGAGTGGAGTGGAGACTGGAGTGGAGTGCAGACTGGAGTGGAGTGGAGACCGGAGTGGAGTGGAGACTGGAGTGGAGTGGAGTAGTAAAACCTACAATTATCATCTTCCCGAAACTTTATTCGTCTCAATATCTTGAAAACAACATTTTTGAAGGTTTCACTTCTACCACATGTGAATAGCACACATTTTTTTTTATTTTAGTTGGATTTTCTATAAGCGTGTTTTTAGTTTTTTTTTAATTTCTACTGTGTCCATGTAATTTATAGTTCCAGGATATATCTTTTGATTGTGTTCAAATATTTTTCTAGGTGCGGTGTACTTAGAGTAAAATGTACCTACCGTAATAAATAATATTGATTCATTTCGTTATCACCGTATACAAAAATAATCATATTTTTTTAAAAAACTTACCATAGTTTTCATGACATAAACATTATTTAGACAATCTCAATCCAACCTGTGATTGGTCGAAAATGGTGTCGTCAATTGTGACGTCACGTCTTCATGTACCTCTTCGAAGTCTGTGATCCAGTTATAATAGGCTATTAAATTAACATATTATATCCATGGATGTGTTCAGTTCATTGGTTTTTACACTTTTCACTGATGTGTTATTGCTTGCTGTGGTGATATTATATAGTGTTGCTAGTCGTCTATTTTACTTCTCCAACAGTCGAATGACTGTTATTTTATTCGTCCGATAGTAAAACGTTTTGTATAAGTACTTAATTCCGATAGTCGGACGACAAAATTATTATTTTGTTCGTCCTTTTAGCGGCCGACTAGCACTTTGTTATAAACATAGGTACGGACTACGGTATATCGTTCCGTGAATAGCCAGCATTACATAGCATAGACATCGTTCGATCAGGTTCGATCGTTCATTCTTTATTATTTTGTATCTATATCACATATTGCTATGATTATTATCTGTATTAATTATTACCTACTTTTGTTTCAACAAAAATAGTGAACGCGACTACGCGAGAACGCGAGCGATTCGTCACATCTTCGCGAGTGATCATCATGTTGTAGTAAAAAATATTGGCAAACTAAACTGAAAGATTATTTCCTGTTAATAAAGTGTTCGCACATCAGTTAGCCCAATTTATTGTCGATATTGTACTTATATACATCCATTGTTTGAACTCAGTGTGGAGAAAATCGATGAGATCTTGTGTACAGTGGTTCTGACAATATGTGCAGTGTTGATTACGAATGACATCTGATTCGAAACAAAAGGAAAACGTAGACTAAGTGGATTTTCCAACAACAGGAAGGTAAACTAAGAACTTTAACATCATTCTCTTTCTTCCATGAAACCCTGAGTTTGCCTGTCAAGCTTCGTGTTCCCTTCACTCTCACCTATTAACATTACAAACAAGAAAATGTTAAGGACTTGTGACCTCCAGTGGCTCTAGTTCTGTTTCACCTCGATTCTCCTATATGATTTTTATTAAATTACGTTCATTTGATATGACGCTTTTGTTCATGTAAATATTCTACCATCTGGCAAGGACTATGTTCTATTAATTTTAAAGGAATTTAGGTGAATTGAAACGGCAGTTGGTCTTAAATACTGAATAAGTATATGATATGGCTTTTGATTTAGATTGAAATTATTAGTTTTCTGTTGGTAAGATTGATTACACACCAGCTGTTGTTTCTTTGCATCATGTTGTTTGAAATAATATTTTGATTCAATAAAATGTTTATTTCTGAACCAACCTCCATTCAATGATATTTTTATCACAAATGCATTACACATTTAAATCAACAGTCAATGTTTAATTAACCTTATATTTGGTTAAGTATTACAATGACATGATGATTGATGATTGAATATTATTAATTATTTATTTATAAACTTGTTTTACTATATTATTGCTTTTATCCTCCTATCTAAAACACAATGTATGTTAAGGTGAGATTTATTATTCCTGTTGATTCTATACTTGTATTTTTCGTATTTGATGCTGTCTTCATGTTGTTCTAATAAAACTTGGAGTGGAGTGGAAGTCATAAAATATAACAATTGAATGGCACCTGATGAATCTAACCAAACTGATTTTCGATTTGTGTTACATGTATTTTTTTGACCAGAAGACACAACACAAACACAATGTGGACGTTTTACAGATGCCACAAGTGTTGTTCGCTAAATTAGCATTTTCAATCTTTGAGCGTAACATTTTCAAGTGAACCTCTTAAACTCGCTTGGAGAGGGTTCTGTACGTTGATTATGTATTATTCAGTAAATTATTCAGTTATTTTTCTATTTTATTTATTTTTCCCCCTTTTTTAAGGCCATAGACTTTTTATAGGTTTTCTTGTAATATGTAACTAAAAAACTATTTTCTGTATTTTTTTTTTCAAAATTCTAGCCTCAGCAGTTACGGAGATAAGGGAGGGAATGGTCAATTTTCGTTCTTTCTCGAATAATTTTAAAAGTATCCATTGCAGAACTATAACAAAAATACATATATATTTAAGATCCTTACAATAAGCTCTTTCATTTGACAAAAACTAGGTTTAATTGTTTTCTCTTAGCCAGTATTAAACTGGCTTGGCTAGGTATTTCTAGAAACAGTTATCTGTAATTAATGTGCTTTCATTATCACAAAACATATTGCTATGTTATCAGTGATAAGATAAGAAAACCTACATTTTAATTGTTGTTTTGTGTAAAGTCATGAATCAACATTTTTTAGCAACCCCATTACTATATTTCCTTAAGTTAAGAGACCTCCAACTTTTGAACAAAAAAACTACCGTGAATTATAAGTACTCTATATTTATTCCAGATCATGGTTTATCTGTGTGCTAAATTCCATGAAAATCCATCCACATCCATATATCCATCCTCACAAACTTTTACATTTATAATATCTGTAGCATAGTAGGATTATTAAAAACAAAATTTTGTGATTAATTGCCCCCCCCTTGTTGAATGTCACAAATAACTAGAACATTTGCCTAATATTTATATATAGTGAGATGTTATTCATCTTTGTTCAGCTGATCAGACATCTTGATTCTTATTAGAACTCTTGTTTAAAAACAATCTCATTGTTTGTGTTTAATAAAAGGTACCATACAATTAGACAATATACAACATTGTATTGTGAAATTAAGAAATGATTTATGGTAATAAAATAACATGTTATGATAATGTATATTGATAAAAAATATTCACATACCATCAGGTGGATCATCAGTTCGTTTGCTGGCTATTGCCATAAAAAAATCTCTGAAATGCAATTATGTACTTATTGAATTAGAGCCTGACTGAATTATATCCTCTACCACATCTTCAGTATTTGAGGAATGTGAAAACAATAACCTAAACTATTGACCATTTTTGCCAAGTATTACTAATCATAAAAGGTACATAAATAAATTATCTGTTAGGTTAAGGTACATATATTATTTGCCATATTTTCGTGGCTTGATGGCTTGTGACAGATAAATGGAGGTAAGAAAGTTATCATGGAAGAAAATCTCTGACTCTTGGCTTGTCCCGTAACCCCCAACCAGGCCAACATCTTTATAATTATGTTAAAAAATTTCATAACAAGCAATGAGATGATGTGTCGTTTTGTAAAGCAAAGATGAAAAACAATGTAATAAGTGCAGCCAGTGTGCCTAATGAGCCATTTGTTCCATTTTCATTTTAAACAATGGCATTGAGGTTCAGAATAATTCACATGATAATATACTACAGGGGCACGTTAAGTGCTTATTTTTAGTCCATGATAGTAAATGATAATAAAATCATTTTAATCATACATAACTGTTGTAATGGGGTCGAAACACAACATAATACAAGTAAGAAATATGAAAACTGAGTTTGCACTTAAAAGCAGTGGGTAGTTCAAACCATTGGGCCATCACTACATTACACTGTACTACGTTTGTTTAATATTTAAATCCTCATTTATATCTACCTACGTTATTTGCACGTAAAACTCTTAACTAATTACGGCCCTTTTTGTCCATAAAAGATTGCTATGTTACCAGTAATATATCACACTTGTTCCGTGATCACATACAGGCCATCTATCATATTCATTGATCTGTCCGCGTGAAGCTTTTACAATATAATAATCGAGAGTTTTCTTTAACAGGATGAGTGCGGAAACTATAAACCTGACTTCACAACCGATCGCGGACACCGTCCGTGAGATTCAGAAGTCACTCCAAGAGCCTGTGTTCCTCCAGACGCGCACTGCTCAGGTCATAGCAGGCATATTCGTGTGGACAGCACTTTTTATAACTTGCCAACAGGTAACTATTTATCAGACTTACAGTCAGTACTAGGATTGCAAAAACATGCAGCAAGTGTGCCAAAACAAATCTAAGGTATTAAATTTCTCACGAAATTTCTCACGAAATTTAATACCTTAAATTACTCTGGCTTGCTTTCTATGTAAAAAAAACTACGACGGCAAAAAGTGTCGTTACCGGCAAAAAGTGTCGTTACCAAATTTTCCGCCTAGCCCCCTTTCGCAACGCGCGTTAAGGAACTTCGTTCCAAAACTGTTAGTCGTGCTTCGTGAATCCACTATAGTAATTCAGTGCTGAGAAATAACTGTAATTATATATTATTTCCCTGGAAGTTTTGGCATATTTTGTACATTGATATGTTTTGGTCTTTTTGAAGCCTTTTTTCTTTGTCGCCAGGCAGTCACAATGGTTATGTGTATCTGGTATTTACTTCATTTGTAATACCAATTATTCGCATTCAGTAATATCGTCAATGGAAATCCTATTAGGGGCCATCCATAAATTACGTCACACTAATTTCATGACTTTTTGACCCCTACCCCCCCCTTGTCACAGCTGGTCACATCTGTGAGACCTCCCCCCCCCCCTAGTGTGACGTCACATATTATGAAATTTTACACCTAGAAATTATTAAATTAAAACACCTGTTCCGAAATAAGTTTTATTTCCATTATTTTTTTTTATATTTACCTATACATACCAATTATTCGATTTTGAAATGTGACGTCACGAATTTTAGGACCCCCTCCCACCCCTTGTCACACAATGTCACACTTCATCGACCCCCTCCCTCCCCCCTAAAGTGTGACGTAATTTATGGATGGCCCCTTAACGGTCGATTGTTGGCTTGGTATCGCGTCATCATTAACAATACAATACACCTATTAAAATGACTTTCTTGACAAGTGGTTGAACGTGCGTGACGCGGACGACACAGTATTCGCAGACTTCCTACCACATAAACAAGAATTGTCACCGTCATGTCCGTCATATTACGTTAATAAAAAAAAACAAAAAGCTCGACTGCGTAAAAAAACTAAAAAAAACAAGCCCAGAATTTTGTTAAAAGTAATACTGAAAAACTACACCATAAAAGGATATCGGGAACCATTTATAATTTACAGGGTTGCTTGGGATAAACAAACAAGATTTGATTGGTTGAAGAATGGGTCCCGACTGTTAATCCTTCTATGGTGTAATTGTTCAGTATTACTTTTAGCAAAATTCTGAACTACTGCCGGTCTATTATGAACTCTTAATTCCAGCCAAGTTCTAGCGTAAACGTCAAATTCGTATTACCAAAGCGGTCACGTGACACTTTTTAGCCAATCATACGTCGTTCCAAGCCCGATAAATGAATTGCCTGGAACATGAATGGTTTTATAAAAGTTCATAATAGGCTTGGACCCGCAGGGCTTGTTTTTTTTCTTTTTAGTTTTTTATGCAGTCGGGATTTTCTTAATTTTTTTTTATAAATATAAGCGCTTGTTAGGAGAACTTTTGGTTTTTATTGTAAAAATAAATAACTGTTGCGAGGTTTCACTTGTGTAAATAGTTATTGTCGATAATCTTGTGTGTTACTATAACTTGTTCCAATACTTTCAGTTGAGGCTTCGTCATTCGCAACTGGTAATGCTTGAGATAGTTTATTTATGTAGATATATCCATTCTGAGGTAGATATATCCTTAAGTTTGAAGGATTTTCGCTGCTTTTTGACTCAAAATGAAATTTTCAGGGCTTATTGTACATGAATTTTATTGTAGTAGTTTTTAAGATAGTTTGTGGAAAAAAAAATTGCCTATGAAATATTTTTTCTACAGCCTCTGAACATTAATGTTAAGTTTTAATTTTCTAAAAAAAAATTGTATTGTTTCAATTTACAGCGCTTATATGATACGAAGGGCATACTACTGAGCCAGGTTGACGAAAAATATCACGAGCCTAGACCTCACAGTTAGGCTGTAATTTTAAGTTTTCTTAAAGAATCTGATTTCTTAAAAAAATCACTAATTCCCAAATATCAGCTGAACCAGTGAATATTACTGGAACGTAAATGGAGGTTAAATCGTTTGGTCTTAACGTCCCCTACCCCTGGGCCACCGTTGATCCACCACCCCTATACATATAAATAAACGGTGTCCATAACCTATTGTGGTATAATTTGCCTTGTGTAAAATGAGATTTTTTAAAATTTTACTATCCGGTATCCGGCCGAATACTGAATTAATATCTCGTATTCGGCCGCAGAGTGAAAACAAGGCCGGATACCGGATAGTTACCGGATATCCGTTTCATCTCTAGTATATAGGTAATATACCTCGCTAAGATAGAAGATACAAACTCAGTTAAAGTTATAATATGTTCTAGATAGAAGCAAGCTAGCCAGCCCAAAAGACCCGACCGTGTCCAAAGTATTGAGTTATTTTTACGTTATGAATGACTATGATCTTTTCATATAGATCTGTTAATTTATTTTGAAATATCTTGTACGTCAAATATTTAATTTTTAGCGATTTGATGACGTGTATCATGTAATGTGTCGTACTGTCGTGTTTGTATCTCCGTTCTCGTGGTTAGAGATTCGCTTCCCGGTCGCGGGAGAAAGTGTTCCTATACTCGTTTGAAATAAACGTACAAGGTAAATCCAGTTGGATTATTTTTTGCTGTGAAAATCGCAAACTTTAGACCGGTATCCATCTTTTTCCCTATAGGCACGTATTAGAAATTGGTCATTGGAACTGGAATTGTCCCCAAATTCTACGTAGGTATATAATATATATATATAGTACCAGTGGCGTAGCATGCCTAAGACGGGCCGGGCCCTGTATCAAAATTTATTGAGGGGCCCCTGCTCCGACGGGGTTTGTAAAATATCAACATTAATTACCTACATGTAGGGGCCTCTGTGGTTCGGGGACTCCAAATTAATGATATGGAAAGAACGACTTGTGCGGATTTGTTGTATGCACTAGGCAGATGTGTGATATGCTTGGAGGACTGAAAAAAAGAGATATACAAATGTGTTTTCACAAATATGTTTTCACAGACTTGATAATTGCATTTTATTAAAAGTAGTTCTTGAAGATACTTTCATAAAATATAGGAAATTTATCACATTTATTATGTTATAAATAAGTAATATTATTTCTTCTGTGGTTATGACTAATCATAAATTACATAAATATTAAAGTACTAGCTGACCCGGCGAACTTCGTATCGCCTAAGAATGTAACAAATCAGAGATCATTAAAATCGGTACAGCCGTTCTTAGCCGTTATAGTTTCCGTGTCCTCCCTCTCACGCTCCCCTCCTCCCCCTCTCCCTCTCTATCTCTCTCTGTCTCCCGCTGTCTCTCCTCTCCCCTCCCCTCCCCCTCTCCCCTCCCCATCTCCCTCTCCTTCTCTCCCTCCCCCTCCCCCTCTCCCTCTCTCACACCCCTCCCCCTCCCCTCCCCCTCTCCCTGTCCCCTCCCCATCTCCATCTCCTTCCTCTCCCTCTTCCTCTCCCTCCCCCTTCCCCCTCCAACTCCCCCTCCCCCTTCGCCTCTCCCTCTTCCTCTTCCTCTCCCCCTCTTCCTCTCCCTCTCTCCCTCTCCCTCTCTCCTTCTCCCGCTCCCACTCCGCACTCCTCCCCTCCCGTGTTACATAATCGGGATTCGCGGAACATGCGCGAGCTGTCCGGCCGCGGGGCCGGTGATGATTGTTGCTACTCGTACAATCACGTTGTCACGTACTTCCTTTACTACGTAATATCTTCTGAATGGAATGTCCGATTTGAGTAATTCAAAAAGTTATCTATAGGTATTGAAACAGTTTTGAATATGAAATGATTTATTTGGATAAGGATTAATACGAAGGTATGGTTTTCATGATCTGACTTTGGTCATCTTTTTTATTAACTTTTAAAATGTAAAAAGTGGTTATAGTGACATAACTACAATAGTTGGGCATATACTATCCTGACTTTGGTCATCTTTTTTATTAACTTTTAAAATGTAAAAAGTGGTTATAGTGACATAACTACAATAGTTGGGCATATACTATCGCGAGGTTTTTTGTAGATATTGATATGTTCTATAATATTGTAGAACATTTTTTTGTTCTATCATCAATAGTTTCCGCAGCGTATGCGATGAAAGAAAATTTTAAGCAAATTTTTTCACACTTTGGTTCACGTTAGTGATGTTTTAGCAAGGATCCCTAATTTTTTCTAGTAATAAATATAGCCTATGTTACTCATGAATGATGTAGCATTCTAATGGTGAAAGAATTTTGAGAATCGGTTCAGTAGTTTTTGAGTTTATTCGTTGCAAACATACAAAAATACAAAGCTTTCCTCTTTATAATATTAGTATAGACTAGGTGCTTCAAATAATTCCTACTTAGTATAAGTAGTAGTATCCAACTTACTTTATGGACTGTAAATTGCTGTATGTAGAAGTTCTGTTTCCCCTCTCACACATATTCCATTTTCTGTTAACATAGTTGAGACTGTAAACAAAAGTATCGTAAAAGTATTGGTTAAATGACGTCACTGGCACTATCGTCATAATAACAACGTACACGGAGCAAATGCCCTCTTTAGAGACCGCCTGTATCTTGTTCGCAATATATTAGATATTCCTATTAGGTTACATGATGCTCATATTACTAACCTACTAGATACCTGGTAGAGTACCTACCTTGTTACTTGCGAAATTTGATCTAAATTCAGTCAGTGATATTGACAATTTGTTTCTCAATGTTAGTTTTGTTTGATTAACATTTTTTCAAAATTTTTAGAATACGGAGTTGATTTGTTTTAGAGCAAGATCCCAGGGCCGCCAGACGTCACGTATTTTCTGACGGACGAAATGTGGACGATTGAGTAGGGTTAGTATGTACTATGAGCGTATGTACTACCTGCTAGCTTGGTCAAACGGCCAATTTCCAGGTATCAGGTGATCAAGGTACATAAAAACACCAAAAACTTGAAGTAAATTCTCATGGCTGATATTCACGTATGTTCTAGAAAATATAGTTAAAAATAGGTCGTCAATGCTCCCAGACACTTTCCGTCGGCCATATTGCTTTGCAGACGCTTTAAAGCTCTCAAAATAATAAGGTATCAACAATAATCGACTCCTGTAGAATTCGAAGAGCAATCAAATTGCGCGGTGTAAAAGTGTCTGTTTTGGTGTAGGCGCACATAACTAATTATTTTGGGAGATTTAAAGCGTCTACAAAGCAATATGACCAACGGAAAGTGTCTGGGAGCATTGACGACTTACTTTTAACTATATTATCTAGAACATCGTGAAAATCAGCCATGAGAATTCACGTGAATTTTATAATGTTTTTATGTACCTTGATCACCTGATACCTGGAAATTGGCCGTTTGACCAAGCTAGCAGGTAGTACATACGCACATAGTACATACTAACCCTACTCAATCGTCCACATTTCGTCCGTCAGAAAATACGTGACGTCTGGTGGCCCTGGGATCTTGGACCATTTCGGTATCAGTAAAAAAAATATTCTACATTTATGGTTTTATAATATTACGTGGTTACACCGCTTCTTTGATGGCCGGCAACGCATCGATGATTCCTTGTTTGTTACTGATGTCCATTGGTGTCTGTGACCAGTTTAAGTGGCCTGTATCTCTGTTATATATCTTAAAAAAGAACATTTTCATACAACATTCTCACATTCTTTCACCATTAATTCATCACTTAGCACGACTCGAAAAAAAAATTGTGTGTCAAATCAACATCCGAAATCGAATCCAGGACTGTTCACTCTGTAGTTAGAGTCAATCTCAATACCTTATTAGCTACTGGGTCGTCAATAAACGATTTGATTTGATTTATTTTCTCGTAATATTCGATAATAATTGTTTTATTCATAAATTATAGGATTACTACCTGTTATAATATCTTGTTTATCTTTGAATTACCTGCTGTAATGTTTTGTAAATTACATTTACTATGAAAAGGTTATTTTGTAATTTAAAATGTGGCATTATAGATAATTGAAGTTCTCGAATGAAATTAATCCAATATCGTTTATCCAATACTGTGACAAAGAAATTTTAGTTTTTTTTAATAAGAGTTTTTTTAACCTTAGTTAATGCTTTACTATTTTTTTATTAATTCCATATGATGGTGAATGGAGCTAACAGTCTTGCCTGGTAAGGCTAACTATTATTTTATGAATAAGTAATGCCTGGTAATGTAAAAGGAGGCGACACAGGTGAATAGCGAGATGCTTGGTTTTCCTTTGACATTCTCTTACGGTTACGAAATCCGAACCTTGTGTCCGGAATAGTCCGGATACATGATGTATAGAAAACATTGTTAGCTTCATTCATAATAGCATGTAGCATATTTTTCTGTATCGAACGAAGTGGGTATCCGGCTAGCCGCCTTATGAGGTCCGGCAGAGGCAAGAGCAACCTAGATTTTTTCTCATACAGTGTTTGCAAGGTTTAACGGTATTGCTCGGACGTGCATAATGTCTGATGTCGTGTTTCAAGACGTGTTGAGTATTTTTTTATAATAACTGTAACAAAGCAATGTATTTTTAATATAAACTAGCTACCCGGACAGACTTCGTTCTGTCAAAAGTTTTTTTATTTATTTTGAGATGTAAGCTATCCTATCTTTCAAGTTGGATCAAACTGCACACGTTGTGCAAATTTGATTAAAATCGGTTCAGTAATTTAGGAGTCCATCGCGGACAAACAACGTGACACGTAATTTATATATCGGAGAGTTGGTATGGTGGGCCATTATCTTTCTGGTTGAACAAGGCGGAAGGCCAGGAATAGTCTGTACACCGAGTCCAGACATCACTCAAACGAACGATCATCATTTGTAAGATCAACAACGATCAACGATCCACGCGATTAACTACGATTAAACCTGGAAACGCGACAAGCTCGGTACAGCCAGCGATCGTCCATCTTATCGATCTCCGCGCTCTCCATCGAATCTGCCTGCCGCGGGCGGTCCCCCCGCTCCATCAATGTCAACTATCAAGTGTCAACCGTCAACTGTCAACTATCAACTGTCAACTGTCACGCCACGCCGCTGTACCGATCATGTCCAAACAAACGTTTGACGTTTCCTACAGTAGTTTTAGAAGTTCATAATAGATGGCGTTAAGAGTTCGATGCAGAACTTGTGCTGCGCTCCGACACGGCCGTCCTGACCTTTCGCACGTCCTCGTGCGAAATACCCGTGCAATGGGCAAAAGTCACAGTTTACAAAACAGTCGCTCGGTCAACCTGACCAATCTTAGGAATACTTGACATCAAAAAAAAAGTGATCTTTATCAATAATCACAAATAAAATCAAAATGAAATTCAGTCAGTTTTTTTTGACAGTGCATCTAGAATGATCCATTACCCTGATACACTAATTCCATTAGGCGCTAACAAGGCGAATATCAAGATAATCTATGTCCGGCGTCTGACAATGACTCAAGACAACCTACCTCTGGCGTCTGATAGTCTTAATCTGACAACGACTCAAGACAACCTTTAACTGGCGTCTGATAGTCTTAATCTGAAAACGACTCAAGACAACCTATATCTGGCGTCTGATAGTCTCAATCTGAAAACGACTCAAGACAACCTGCAACTGGCGTCTGTTAGTCCAGGTCAGCCTTCCTCCGGCGACCGATACTGACTCAAGACAACCTGCAAGGCGTCTGATAGTCTCAATCTCACATCGACTCAAGACAACCTGCAACTGGCGTCTGTTAGTCCAGGACAGCCTTCCACCGGCGCCTGATACTGACTCAAGACAACCTGCAAGGCGTCTGATAGTCTCAATCTGAAAATGACTCAAGACAACCTGCAACTGGCGTCTTTTAGTCCAGGACAGCCTTCCACCGGCGCCCGATACTGACTCAAGACAACCTGCAAGGCGTCTGATAGTCTCAATCTGAAAACGACTCAAGACAACCTGCAACTGGCGTCTGTTAGTCCAGGTCAGCCTTCCTCCGGCGACCGATACTGACTCAAGACAACCTGCAAGGCGTCTGATAGTCTCAATCTCACAACGACTCAAGACAACCCTTATCCGGCGTCTGATAGTCTTAATCTGTCAACGACTCAAGACAACCCTAATCCGGCGTCTGATAGTCTTAATCTGTCAACGACTCAAGACAACCCTTATCCGGCGTCTGATAGTCTTAATCTGTCAACGACTCAAGACAACCCTTATCCGGCGTCTGATAGTCTTTAATCTGTCAACGACTCAAGACAACCCTTATCCGGCGTCTGATAGTCTTAATCTGTCAACGACTCAAGACAACCCTTATCCGGCGTCTGATAGTCTTTAATCTGTCAACGACTCAAGACAACCCTTATCCGGCGTCTGATAGTCTTAATAACAACCTCTATCCATTGGCATATACCCAATAGCCTATATCCGGCAGTACACGAAGTCATTGCATACTAATTACTCATCAAAAACCATTAACCATCGGTTCACTTGCAGTGAAGATTATAAATTATTTCTTATTATGTTATCCCGTCTGTCTTAATAATTCGCAAAATCAGTACAGTTGGGCTGTTGATTTTAAATAGCAAAAAGTATTCTAGACTCATTATGTTGCGCAAAGGCGGTCACTTTAGCCATTGTTACCAGAAATCGTCAAGTTACAAAAACTCAAATAACCATCAAATTACAAATGCCACGTCAGCACTAACCTGACAAGAAATAATTACCGTTAGCGAATAGTAATCAAAATGAGCCACAAAAGAATCAATACAGATCACCCGTTATATCATGTCACCGTTCAATAACCGATGATGCTCATCGTAAGCCACGGCACGAGGAGCCGCGATGCGCTCCCGTCAGTGTCAACAAATGCAGGTAGTTGACGTCGCACCATTCAACGAAAGTGTTCGTCTAGTTCGTGATAAATGAAGAAATCTAGTGCTGCTCGCTATGAGACAACATACTGGCTGTGGGAGCTTACTAATAATAATAATGAAACAAAATATGCCATACCGAATCGCTGTCGAATCATAGTATCAAGGTAGCCATCTGAAAAACCTGAAATGCTGATTCTTGCGATTCAAGTGAAAATTAGGTACTTATCCCTAGACATGTCGTTTTTTTTTTTTGTTTGTTTGTTTGTTTGTTTGTTTGTTGGTGTGGTTTTATGTCTTGGACGATTTACCGCCTCGGCCATCTCTGACAAAATCAACACGTCCTCGTGTTGTTTTTCAAATACTAACGTACTCTGTTTTATCGTTGACTTCCACCATCAGCCATCATTGCCATAGAAACACAAAACAAACGACAACAAACACGCCATTTCTTAACTTCACTTTTCTACACCGAGGGTAAACGGCAAAGCAAAGAACAACAAAATGATTTAAAGTTTTTGATTTATAAAACGTTACCGGTGTCACAAAACAATACACTCGCACTGATTCTGAATAACTTTTGTTCGGCAAGTTTACGAAAGATTTTTTTTTTAAATCTCTCAAAACGTTACATTCTGTATGAAATCAAAACTATGATGCATTGTTTACCATTTGTGTAAAGAAAACAAAATAATTAAATTCCTTTTATTCAATGATCGCAACTTGGTGCATTTACCCTACTGGACGTAAACAAGTTTCTTTACCCTACAGGTAACAAGAAACAAAATAATAAAATTCCTTTTATTCAATGATCGCAATTTGGTGCTTTTACCCTACTGGTCGTAAACAAATTTATTTACCCTACTGGTAACAAGACACAAAATAATTAAATTCCTTTTATTCAATGATCACAATTTAGTGCTTTTCCCTACTGGTCGAAAACAAGTTTCTTTACCCTACAGGTAACAAGAAACAAAATAATAAAATTCCTTTTATTCAATGATCACAATTTAGTGCTTTTCCCTACTGGTCGAAAACAAGTTTCTTTACCCTACAGGTAACAAGAAACAAAATAATTAAATTCCTTTTATTCAATGATCACAATTTAGTGCTTTTACCCTACGGGTCGTAAACAAGTTTCTTTACCTATACAGGTAACCAGAGACAAAATAATTAAATTCCTTTTATTCAATGATCGCAGTTTAGTGTTTTTACCCTATTCACATTAATGTGACATTACCAAGAAAGTATACAGTTTTCATCGACACGGACTGATTGCTCTAAAATTTTTAATTTTATGTTGCTATAAGATATCCTCATGATTGACAATCATCAATCATCATCAATAATTATGTTGACCACAACATTGGCATCTTATATCACCCATAATATCTCATTCAGTCTATAATATCAAAATAGTTGTATCACACTTCATAGTACCTACTATTAAATCAATAATCCACATCCATTTGGGATTATAATTTAGTCAAAATTAATTTATTCTAAACTAACACTACCAAGCAACTATTTCTTTCTTATTAAAACTCATCAAAACTCATTCAACTCATTCTTTTGAACATGTGATGGTGGCAAGATATTCAATAACTTTATTTCATCGTCATCATTACAAAAAGATTTTACACACAAATAGACTTTATTTTAACTCTATAAAATAACTCATAACATCATAATGTATTGCCCTGCATTACCACATGTAATAGTCATGACTACAAACTACGCAGATACCAAGTAGTTAGTCTATATTTCCATTACTATTTTTTTGAGAAGATTTTAAAATCACATAACTGTAACTATATCACATGACTACTGATCTTGTTAGGTACTACAAGTTTCCTTTAGTAATCCTGGCACCATAACCCAAGTTGAGGTAACATATTTAGATAGTATTGTCTATCAGCTGTTTAAAACAAACTTTTAAAACTAACTAAATAATCAATTCACTTTTTCAAATTAACAGTAATTAGGTACTTAGCTAGGTACCCAATTTGGTCTCAATCTTTTATCTTAGGTTTTATTATTTGTTGTATGTGTCAATCTTATAATCCCAAAGCAGTACCATACTTCAAACATTATTTAAATCATATTGTAAGTAACCAAAAGATATTAGGTACCTGGATACACAAACTATAATTGTGTCCTTAATATTTCAAGACATTCATCCAACATAAAACAACAGATATCACCTGATTTCCAATAGCAGTCAGCACTCATCAAGTCCCTCAGCAGACCTATATCAGCTTCCCCGGGCACAATGATGCAAGCTTGAACTAACTGACAACACTTGTAAACACTTACACACGGTAGACATTCAGATACCTCCTGGCCTTAGCTTACGAGGCTTGAGGGCCCCTGGAAAACTTTGTTTTGGTCATAGAACTCTGCAGTTCTTTCTTACTGGGGTTACTGCAGGAATTCCATTCGTGAAATTATTCTCGTCAAGATTCATCGACTCCATTCTCAAATACCTACTTTAGCTTCCTCGAATTGTTTCGTCATGTTTTCAATAATAAAACGCACTTATCGATGTTACACTCGTAAAACTTTTCGTCAAGATTTGCAAACCAACGTCAGGGTCTCGTTTGCCGGTTCTTCAGTATTGTAGTAGGTATTGTCAGATAGCCTTTTCTTGGGGCATAAGTTACATCCCACTCTGATATCGGAGAGTTGGTATGGTGGGCCATTATCTTTCTGGTTGAACAAGGCGGAAGGCCAGGAATAGTCTGTACACCGAGTCCAGACATCACTCAAACGAACGATCATCATTTGTAAGATCAACAACGATCAACGATCCACGCGATTAACTACGATTAAACCTGGAAACGCGACAAGCTCGGTACAGCCAGCGATCGTCCATCTTATCGATCTCCGCGCTCTCCATCGAATCTGCCTGCCGCGGGCGGTCCCCCCGCTCCATCAATGTCAACTATCAAGTGTCAACCGTCAACTGTCAACTATCAACTGTCAACTGTCACGCCACGCCGCTGTACCGATCATGTCCAAACAAACGTTTGACGTTTCCTACAGTAGTTTTAGAAGTTCATAATAGATGGCGTTAAGAGTTCGATGCAGAACTTGTGCTGCGCTCCGACATATATATATTAAGATAATAAACATTTTTGATACAACACGTGGTCCGTATAATGCACCTAAGCAAACGAATATAAAACATTAAAATTTCGTGACATGTTATCGCTAAAAAATGTGATGAAATAATTTCTGGTTTTAAAATGATCTCTGAATGAGTCAGAATGATGCGCTTGCGTTCATTTCTAAAGGTTTTCCTTAATAAAACGTACACATTCCCTTAAATGTAAATTCAAGAAGGCTGGCTGGCTGCACTGCCGTGTAAGCTCGCTCGATATTTTGCAAAGTGTTTATGTATGGGATTTGCTGCGCAGCGTGTCGTCACAGTTTCGTCACATACGTCCTTATAAGCCACAGCGTAAGCCTGATTGATATTAGCTTTACTCTACGTATTAAGTATTCATTAAGAATTTTACTACACGGTATATTGGCAATTGTTTAACCGTCGCTATCGCTACTTTAACAGTTTTTAATAAGAAATGCTTACCTACATAAAATTTGAAGTGTGACTAATAATCCTTATTAGAATAGATTTGAAAGGTTTCTTAGATACGATTATTTTATTACATTTAAAATTACGTCTGAACTCTGACGTCACACGTTATAGTCTGAAACGTTATAGATGAGACATGAGTAACGATTGTGTAGAAATAGGATGTACTCGTAGATACTAGCACAGTTTAAAGAGATATTTATACTGTGATACTAGGTGCTCAGTCTGTAGTTAATTTAAAGAACTAAATAACAATATATTTTAAATCAGTTCAATATAGAACTTAAATACTGCTCAAAGCAATGTATTTGTGAATGCGACATTTTTAAACGAAATAATTAATTCGATCCTTGTTGTCGCGACCTTGATAACCAGTTTATATTGCCATTTGCCAAGTAGATATCTAGAACGATCTCGTTGTCAAGCAAGCGTGCAGTCCGGCTAATCAGCTAATGTTAAAATGGCCAATGACCATAATACGAGTATATGTCAGGTTGAAAAAATCTGAGTTTGAGTGACAAAATTTCAGAAAAAGCGAATTTTTTCCATTATTCTTTATTATAATTATTTATAGGTACTTGCAATATTGTTTACTACTTTTTTATTACTATTAGTTTAGACATTAGACGTTATGTAAGTCACGGCGTGTTTTGCAACGAAACTAATTAGAAAGTTTCATCTCTGAGATGAAGACGCGTCATTTTTTATCGAACACTAGTTTTTATTCTGTTGAATTATTCTTTGAAGACTGTTTTTTACTCAAGTAGATTAAGTATGCATAAATCTCGATTGTAATAATTGAAAATGTGTCGAAATAGGCCAGAGACCTTAAACTGCGGCTGACATTTCGCCTTCTGTTATTGTAGCATCGCAAATCTTTGAGAAATACGTTTAGCTACATAAACAGTCACAGCTGCGGTTTTACGACCCCGATATGACGCCGTCACAGTCCACGTAGTCAACATAAACCTTTGTGGGTATTTTTTTCGCCAATGCTCGGACAGAGGTCCGTATCGGACATTACCCGGCGTTGTGCATAAATCATGGACAATGTCACCGTGGGAAAATGCTTGGGAAACACCGAACCAAAATGTCGTTTACCCTTTACAGTTTACGAACGGCTATTATTGGGACAGTCACATAAATGTTATGAAATACAAAAACTTATTTTAAATATATAGTCAAGTTTAGAGAATTATTTTGAATAATAAATGATAATTTATGTAAAATAGTAATTGCTATTTTTATGGTATAAGTCCATAGTAGGTAGGTGTACTTACAATTAGGTTAGTAGGTAAAGGTATTTTCGCTAAGTACCGCCGTGTGAAATAAAGAAAATATTATTTTCCTAGTCGATGGTATCTACCATCGCATAAGAGTTCGAACCTTGTTTTGAATCTAATTGTTTGTTTCATAGGTTTGGTTTCTTGGAACAGTTTTGTGATCCATGACGAAATTATCTATTGTCTTAGATTAGTCGCTTATTGCGATGCCCCTGTGTACTTAAAAAATCATGTAAAACGAAATGTTATTACATTTTTAAACGTAAGAGCGAAGTGTATATAAAAAATATTACTTGAAAAGAAGCTACTTGTGCGAGTTGTTCGTTACCAGCCCGCTTGTGTAAATTATCTTGGAACTTTCACCATTTGTCATAATAGCTAAGCGCTGTTAGGCAGTCGTAAACAACAGTACACATTTTTCTTTGACTTTTCTTACGACTTTATGCTGATTTCTGAGCTATACTTACTTTGAACTATACTTTGATATACTTTGAACGAATGAGGATCCGTAACGTTTTTAGTTGAGAATGCAGATTTATAGAGCTAAGAAATCCTTAACAGACAGTGTAAAAATTTTTGTTCTACGACAAAAATTGACGAAGTTATGACGAAATTACTAGCGAAGTTCACTGCGGGCCGCCGCGGTAGGCTGTGACGTCACGATATCGGTCGCCGCCAGTTAGCCGCTGGCAGCGATACGGCGCGTAATGTTTTGTTTGGATAATTTGTGACTTTGAAACAAATTAAGTGTCCGATTTGTGCATAATTCACCTTTTAACTATGTATCAATATTGTATATTGCTTAAACGTTCAAACACTTCTATGAAAACGCCAAAAAAACTATTTTTTAACGTGCCGAAAAAGCCAAAACTTCGTAGAAAATGGTATTCCGTTGTAAAAAGAGATAATATATGATTTATCTTCGATAGTAACTGACCTGGGAACATTGGCTGGGAACCATATCTTTAACTTATATAAATTTCGTAGTTGTATCTATATGTATAGCCAGCTGTGGTTCGGCTCAGTAACATTTTTTTTCAGTGGGAGATGGCTCCTCGCTGCGTCTATGGAGCCACATCAAAAATGCTACGCTATGTTTGCAGCCTCCTTTTTGAGCAGTACAGTCAAGGAAATCCACCTTCTCAACCGTCCAGCAGCAATACAATAAATAAATAAATAAATAAAATACGCTTTACTTTTTAGGGTTCCGAAGTAAAATCGGAACCTTTGTAGTTTCGTCATGTCCGTCCGTCCGTCTGTAATTTGGCATGGACATACACATGTATTAAAACTCCAGAATCGTGGAATAAAATACTGAAAAACTTTTTCTTCAGGGTACCTCCCCTACACAGGTGTGAGGATGAATTTTTTATTCGTCGCGTACCCTGTAGTGTGGGATATCGTTGAAAAGGTCTTCGAAAAATATTATGGATCTTCTAGGACCATGTTTGGATTTAGGGGTGCGTTTGCGAAATATTTGCCTTTATAGTGCTAATTTTGGTCGAGCCCCTACTACTACTCAATCAACGGATGATTTGTAACGATGAGTGAGAGGGAAATAAAAGCGGCGAAGTGCGAGTTGGACTCGCCTATGAAGGGTTCCGTAGCAGCAAGTAACATAATGATAGGTAATTTGCGGTTTACGATTTATGACGTATTAAAAAAAACTACTTACTAGATCTCGTTCAAACCAATTTTCGGTGGAAGTTTGTATGGTAATCAAATGTACCTACATCATATATTTTTTTTAGTTTTATCATTCTCTTATTTCAGAAGTTACGGGGGGGGGGGGGGGGGGGGGGCGGGGGACGACGACACATTTTACCACTTTGAAAGTGTCTCTCGCGCAAACTATTCAGTTTAGAAAAAAATGATATTAGAAACCTCAATATCATTTTTGAAGACCGATCCATAGATACCCCACACATGTTTGATGAAAAAAAAATTTTGAGTTTCAGTTTTAAGTATGGGGAACCCCCAAAATTTATTGTTTTTTTTTCTATTTTGTGTGAAAATCTTAATGCGGTTCACAGAATACATCTACTTACCAAGTTTCAACAGTATAGTTCTTATAGTTTCGGAAAAAAGTGGCTGTGACATACGGACGGACGGACAGACAGACAGACATGACGAATCCATAAGGGTTCTGTTTTGTGCCATTTGGCTACGGAACCCTAAAAAAAACAGCTATTGACAACCAATATTAAGGTTTCTGTCATAGATCAGCAAGTGTAGTGAACTATGCACTATAAAGAACAAGCAGGTAAAAAGTCATCCGCGAAATGATCTACATACCTATACCGAAAACAACATTCATTTATCAATAAACTATAAACACTTCATTCATAACTTCTGATTACATCCCTGTACGTATACTTTACATTCATTCTTTCTTACCCCTACCTACTACTAACAGCTTAGAAGTTAGACCTAAAGATTCCTAATAAATACCTACCAACAGTCAGCCTCAGAAACAGCTTAACATTATAGTACTTTGTAATAGTAACTGTTCCGACGGTTTCCGAACAACATTATGACAAATTCAAGAAATATGTGACAAGGTACTAAAATGTTAAGCTACTTCTGATGATGACCGTACACGAAGATAAATAAACAGCACCTTTACCTTTGTGCTTTCCAACCACGGATATAGCGCTGGTGAACTTAGAATGATTACCTAGGTAATCAAAAATCATGAAAGAATCCACTTTTGGAAGTTTATCTGATTGAACTTGTACAAAATCAGCTTCTACTTTATTAGTACTTAGGTATATTATGTACGTTTTATACTTAATATGAAAAAATAACAGCCATTCATGTAATTAAATTGCCGACTATAGTGACCAACTGCGTCAGATCGGCTCCGTCGAATCATGAAGAAGGAGTGCCGGTAGCCGGCTGCGCTCGGTCGGGTTTAATGACGTCACACGGACCCGCGTACTTTGAATTTTAGCGGCCGGAACGGCAATGTTCATTACTTAATATCTTCGCAAGTAATGGTCCGATTTGGATAATTCAAAAAGATATATCATTCTTACGCCATAAAGAATCACGTGGATAATAGTTCTATTGAATTTGCTACAACTTTACTGATCCTCATTACCTTCCTACCCTACCCTATCGTATTGCTGAAATCGTAATGGTGGCGTAAATGGTAACTAATTGAGCATTAAGTGCATAGGATAGATAGTGCAGTGATTAAGTGTAACAGTTCATTAAACTTCACCATTTCATGCTACATCAAGAGTGCCCCAGGGATCTATCCTAGGTCCACTTCTCTTCAACATATCTATATTTTAATGACGTCACTGACTGTAAGTATACTAAGTATTTCATATTTGCTGATGACCTTTTAAGTTCGCGAAACAAATAAATCCTGACCAAGATGCCAAGGCACTTCAAGACGACATTGACGACTATCGGTTTGGTGCAGTAATAATGGAATGCTCCTACTAAACCCTGATAAGTGTTCATCAACAAAATCGGTTCTACCCAGTCTGAGTAACAAACAAAAAAGTACAGTCGAATTGAATACCTCCTCCTTTTTTGAAGTCGGTTAAATATAAGAAACGTGCAATGTTAATACACCTAAATACGCATGCTGTGTTCATCCGTAATTAAAATTACAAAAAGATTAGTTTTTAGGCCTAGATGTGTTAGAATTTGCTGTTTTTTGCAATTATGTGGATGATCCTCTAAATAAAAACGGTGAATTGGAACGAATTGGACTGCCGTTATAGGTATATTGTTTTGTATTATTTGTAATTTTATTCATGATTTCTTTTTATTTATCTTAATATATGTACCTATATAAATTACGTGTCACGTTGTTTGTCCGCGATGGACTCCTAAACTACTTAACCGATTTTAATCAAATTTGCACACCGTGTGCAGTTTGAAAGATAGGATAGCTTACATATCAAAATAATAAAAGAAACTTTTGGCAGAACGAAGTCTGTCCGGGCAGCTAGTCTTAATATATATAAATTACGTGTCACGTTGTTTGTCCGCGATGGACTCCTAAACTACTGAACCGATTTTAATCAAATTTGCACATCATGTGCAGTTTGATCCAACTTGAAAGATAGGATAGCTTACATCTAAAAAAAATAAAAAAATTGACAGAACGAAGTTTGTCCGGTCAGCTAGTATGTAGATATTTTTGCTTTTCTATGACTCATATTACTATTTTATAAACCTAGAATATGTGAAGTTTAAGTGGTTTTCAAGAGTACCTTATTTCTGTTTCACAATTAAAAACTCGTGAAAAACACGCGATTGATTTGCAACGAGTTCATAAAGGCCTTTTGAGGGTTCTTGTTCTTGAGACGTTCTTGAGTCGTTCAAGAACTACAGTGATACGGTCAAACAACCTCAATAACACTATTAAACTTATTATTAACTTTGATGCACTTATGAAAACATGTATTGTAAATAATCGCTTTTTAATGTTAAAGACTAAGATAAAAAAATACAAAAAATATACATGTATAGTGATAATACTTATCATAGAGAACTTTCGATTTTATTACTTACAAGGTATCCGGTAAGTAACGGATCAACCTTAGGGACAAAATACCTTGAGGAAGGACAAAAATTCACTTAACTTTTCCGATACTCGACTCCTTTTCCCTACTTTTCATTGTAACTTCACAAATATGCAGATATTTTTTTTTTCCAAAGAGTGGCTCTTGGCGTGTGGTGGTTGAAAAAAAAATGTACTGTTAATGTGTGCAATAATTGGCACATTTAACTTGTCTGTTAAGATGCACATTGTAAAAAGATAAATGCAGGCTCGGAAAATACATCATTAGAAAATTTTAAAGTAAAGCCATTTCCGTGTCAAAAGGGTAAATTTGAATAAAAAATAAAAAAAATGTGAGCAATTCACACGTGGTAGAAGTGAAACCTTCAAAATTTTTGTTTTCAAGATAATGAGATGAATGTAAAATTTCGGGAAGATGATAAATGTAGGTTTCACTAATCTACTTCAGGGGAGCGGAGCGGATCCCCTACCCTTCACTCCCCTACCCTACCCCTGTACATTGCTTCCTATCTCACTTTAGAATTTATGTGTTTGTCTCTTTTTACTGGACAGTTTCGTTTCATAAAATTTCAAGTCACCCCCGTACTAAAGAAGTTTTCACTTCAAAAAAGTGATAACGTTAACTACCGATGATCTTTTTTTTTAAATTTTCTTTAAATTAAGCTCAGTTTTTTAATCCCTAGACGGCGTCTGTTGGGATTAACCTAAAACATTTACTAGCAACAATAAGTTAACAATAATTATAATTTATTATTGCAGCCTAATTCTGCAGTCGCACATACTGTTTGAATCAAACAGTTTCTCTCTCTCTTCAAAATATGGCTGCTGCAGTTTTGTAGCATAAAATAAGACTCCTATTAATCTTTTTTTAAATATATAACGTAAATACTATGATTCACATTATTACGGGACTGAAACTTTCAAATGCCAAAAGGTGGTGTTAATGAATTCACAACGTTATCGCTTTTGGAATTGTTCCATATCCGACAGTATCCGACTTGTGTTTACAAACTGATAACGAGCTATTGTGGGCTGTGGCTTGTCATGGATAACTATGGTTAATATGTATGTGGGCTTGCAGTCAGCAGTGTAGCACAAACGCATAATATATTTAACGTAGGTCGTGCGCAGTAACGAGTGTATAATCTTTATAATATTTATGAAGGATGTATCCATAAAGCCGACGTATGTTAGGCATGTCCTTGTGCTATTTTAAATATAACCTTTAACTTTCTGTATGTGAAGTTAACAACGACTCTACAATGACTCCTAGTAAATTTAAAGTGACATAATTTGCTTCTTTAATAAACTTGGTAACGCGCTGTTCGATTTGCGAAATGTATTCCTAATTCAAAGTAATTAATTCTTTTTATAATAAACACAATAGTATAAGTGGCTATCGTCGCCCATACACATCAGCAACACAAAAGGCATCACTGATACGTTGGTGGCAAAGAAATAAAGGACAAAAAAGAAATTTATTTATGTATCATATTAAGAATATCAGAATATCATATTAACTAATTCCGTGATTTTTTTTCACAAGTCTTACTTCAACCGTTTAGTTGACCGAGCTTTTTGCACAGCAATGCAACGCTGCCTAACTAGTCCAGCCATAAGTTCTGTTACAAATGATTTTTTTAAATGAAGTACCTAATGTAATAATAATAAAATTTATACCTACATATTTATTAAAGTCTCAGCAAAAAATAAAAAAATATTCTATTTGAAATGACCACCTTTGGCTTTTATACAGGCCTTTAATCTGTTTGGCCACTGTAAAAGTTTTTATGTAACAGTATTTATGGCCAGACTAGGTATAGTACCTACATATAGTGTTACTGTACCGATGATGATGAGACTACTCGGCTGCTCTTTAGTAGATTATTCACATTGAAAAATTGTCTATTTACATACCGTATAGATCAAGGGGTTTGGACAAATTAGTTCTTAACATTTTGATAACAATTCGAAAGTTATTTAAACATCAGATTGTCTTATCTCAACATCTCCATATTCGATGAAAAATTGTAATAATTGTTAATTTGAAAGATATAAGACCTAAGAATCTTACTGATCCAAATCAGATTACTCATAGAAGCAATTCTTTAGATTTTTGCATTCGTCAACAAAAATGCGTGACTGAATGATCTGGAAACTAATAATATATTATAAACGTTCTAGATTAACTTGTCTCATCGAATAATGATAGCTCATAATTAATAGAAAAAGTGGCTGTGACATACGGACGGACAGACAGACAGACATGACGAATCTATAAGGGTTCCGTTTTTTGCCATTTGGCTACGGAACCCTAAAAATTCGTAGTTCATCAGTCCTAGAAACCACTCATTATCACTAGAAAGACTAAAATTTCGGCTTACCACGAAAGACGGCTAGGGGTCTTTTGACCCCAATACTATTGGCCATGGTATCTGCTTTATTTTTTGACAAATATCAATAATTTTGAATAAAAGTAAAATACCTTTATTTATTTGTTATTACTTTATTTATTTTTCATTACTTACTTGCAATTACCACAAGTACAATTACAATAACTACAAAACAATGTTTATGACTGAATACAAATTCCACATAACGGTTTTTTATAAGTTTCAAATTTTTTATTTGTTTTAATTTTGCAGTGTGGTCGGTTGAAATGTCTTCTTTTTCTTGGTTCTGCTGTCATTGGAGATCGCAGCAAAATTTGCTGCTGTAAGGGTGTATCAGCGGTAGAATTTTCTGAATAATTACAAAGTTCAGGTGCCAACTGTAAAATAAAATCCCTTCTACGTACTTTTTATTCAGTTTCTTGATACATCACTGATTGTAAAAAAAAAACCTGTACAAGCCATTTTCTAGAACTAGAACATTACTTGAACATTTGACATTGGACAAATTCAGATTTTTCACGTAGGGAGGAATGTCACTTCTACTTCTTCATTTACAGTTCCGACTGAAGTCGTTCGTTTTGAAACTAAGTTTTATGCTAGCGATACAGATGTAAAAAATAATCAGTAGTAACATTTATACCTTCATTCACATATGGTTGCATCAGTTTGTTCGTCAATTGTTATGGTTTCGTCTGGCCTATAGCAAATTACGCAGTTGTCAATATAAATGTTCCATACTTACGAAATCAATGTATATTTGTCTATTGCAAGTCTCGATAATCTTTCTGGTCGCAAATCAAAGCGTATTTACTTTATAATACTTTTGAAACAATCTCTGGACATTGTTTTTGAATAGTAAGTTGTTCCCCAAATTTTTCTCCACAACTCTTTTACAGAAGTAGTTTTTGCTCCTAAAGCACCCCTGTTATTCAAAATATAACAAAATAGGCAAGGCAAAGGCCAACTCAATACCACTTACTTATAATATAAACAAGATACGTCGATTTACCGACAATACAAACAATAACGCTGCTTATGGGTCATACGACCCCAGCCCGTCTTTATAGGTAAATGTTTGTTTATTTTCACTCCCACAACTCCTATTCTGTTTATACGTTGCAATATGTGAACTAATACTATTTTATTAAAAGTCAAGAAATATCAAGTCAATATTTGAAAAAAAACACCAGAATAATCAGCAACGAAATTTTAAAATGGGTCATTTGACCCCGTCCGTCTTTCTAGTGTTATACCTTGCGGCCCCCTTCATACAACATAGGTTTTATCGATGCACACTTGTTATGACGATAACAAGCAATATGGGGATGGTCGAGTGTAGATAAAAGCATAATTATGATAATTTATTGCATGGGCTTTAGCTCCATTATGTTTGATTAACTTCTGCGATCAACAACTATACCAAGATAGGTTTTCCTCAATAATGCAATGCTACTGTAGTCGCAGTATCTCACTGCACTTGCTGACATATTGCGCGCTCACTCGCACTTACGTCTTAGGTCTAAATGCGAGTGAGCGCGCAATATGTCAACGAATACAGTGCAGACCCAAACAAATAAACAGAGCAAGCAAAACAATGTCTACTGGGTCAGCTAATCTAAAACAAAATTAAAACAAGTTAGTTAATGATTGTTAAAAAAACGCCATAAGTCAAAGTTTGAGTGAATATCACAAGCAGTTTCCTTCCATATGGGAATTATTAAACATTGCCCAAATTAAGGTACTCGCTTATTACTAATGTGTCATACATTGCTAAAATAAACGAAAAAGTACCATCAGCCTTATTTAGGCAAGCAGCACAATATATTACGAACTGAATTTAGGAAAATGTTATAAGCCCTTTAATCGGAATTTGATACTAAAACGTGGTGTTTTGTTCATTACAGATTTACCAACACTTGCGCTGGTACACCAACCCCTCCGAGCAGCGATGGATCGTTCGGATCCTGTTCATCGTCCCGATCTACGGATGCTACAGTTGGATATCGTTGCTGTTTTTCAACGGGGACTCGTATTACGTCTACTTTTTCACAGTCAGAGATTGTTATGAAGGTAAATATATTTGGATTTAGATTGACGGTTGATTGATGGTCAGGAGTCTCATCGTTCCATCAATTACTTTCTGTGGATTGAGATTGAAATGTCGATTGTTGCCTCCGTCGTGTGCCGCTGTATTAAATCATGGAAGTATGGCTCCCATTAGACCATCGTCTTCATATCGTTCAGCCGTATCATTAAGCAAGTCTTAACTAATTCTAGAATCTAGAAGATCATCGCAGTCAAAAACGTTGGTCCTGCAAAGGAAAAAAAAGAAAGTTGATGGTTGTTATACTAACGACATCTATATTTACTTACATTCTAAAATAATCTTGTTTATGTTCTTATATGTCGAAAACAAGGTGTCTACGGGGTTGTTTGTTATTTCTTTACTGTAACGAGGTAACCTATTAGATTCTAGACGCGTGTTTACGAAGACCTGAATCTACGCACGTGTAGACGTTGAACTATAAATAAAATAGAATGTAGACAGACACGTGAATAATCACGTTCGATATTAACTTAATGTAACACTTATATGTGTGAAATATGCGTACAAATCCCGGGTACATATATCTAGTACATGATTTTTTGTTGACATGTTATTTGTCTCAGAGTCACTAACGTTTACTTTAAAAGCTCCATAGTAAAGAATCACCATAGTTATAAATTCTGTACTAAGGAGCGATAATCAGCGATTTAAGTATCTGTTAGTGACTTTGAGTTGGGGCGTAAGTGCTTGTTCACACTGAACTCGCGGGCGCGGGCACGAGCGCGGTCGCGGTAAACGCTACATACACCGCGCGCGCGTTTTGGTGTGAACACTTTCATAATAGGTCATATTATGTTTGATATTTCGCGACCGCGCCCGCGCGTTCAGTGTGAACAAGCACTAAGACTTGCTGTCCGCGTAAAGTCGTCGTTAAACCGCACGGCGCAGGTTATACGCACGCTACCATTGACTGACATTGACGCGTGATTGCGTCTTGTGGAGCGTTATAACGTTATGCGTTCGTCAAATAAAATGTCGTGGACAGTAGGCCTAACTTCAGTTAATGCTTGACAATAATTACACCTGATGTTAAGTGGAAATAAAGTCCAGAAGAAAAACATGTGATTTATTTACGGGTTGGTTTTTTTTATGTAGGGAATTATAGAAATTGATAAATATCTATGGTTAGATTATTTGATTATCCATAAGGACAAGGACAAGAGAATACAATTTATTCAATATAGCTGTTGCCCGCAGCTTCGCATACGGAAATTATGTTTTACCTTATTTATATCTCTTGCAGAAGAAAATTTAAAAAACGGTGAATATAATATAAGTACTTATATTCATTAACTTAATACTAAACCCCACCATAAAATCACAAGGGTTATGAAGCGGAGCGGACCAGGAGCGGGTTATGAAAAATAAGCAATATTCACATTATTTTTTTTTCTTTTTTTGCAAAATTTTGAAAAACTGAAGAATACATGTTCCATGAATTTAAGCAAGGAACATTTGTTGCAAAGAAGCAAATCAGTTGATGTTTTAAAAATATTCCATACAAACTTTCATTCCGTTTCCCGGGGAAAACTTTTAATTTTCCGGGATAAAAAGTATCCTAAAATATGACCCGGAGTATTAGTAATAAATAACTTTACCAATTTTCATCGAAATCCGTTCAAGGGTTTTCATGTGATGCCCGGACAGACAGACTATAATAAAAAAAAATTGTGCTCTAAGACGTACTTCAATAATCGAAATTTTTAAAAAATATTCAATGTACAGAAAATTTGCCCTTTGAGTTTTATTATAGTACTTATAGATTTTATGTTTTGACAACCCGTGTGGCGCAATGGCTACCATGCTGGATCGCCGCGCCAAGGGGCCTGGGTTCGATTCCCAGCGAAGCGGAAATTTGAATGATGAGTTTGAATTTCTGTTCTCGGTCTGGGTGTGAATGTCCTTGTCTAGTGTGTTATCCATGGCACCCACGACACAGGGAATCCTAGTGTGGGGGCTATGAGTGTGAAACGTTATTATTTATTATTTGTTTTTATTTATTATCTTTTTATAGGACATACTTACTTATGAGTTTTTTTCTATAAATTGTAAATTTGTACTTGCCAACCCATTTTAATTTTTTTATAACATACTATACATTTTTATCAAAATTGTTTTTTAAGTTTTATGTACTCAAGTAATTTATTCGTAATGTGTTTATTTTTTTACTTGAACATTTTTTTTACATTCCTCTATTTACATTTTTGTACATACATACATCTATTTACATTTTATTGGTTAAGTATAAAGGCCTACGAACTGCCTGAAGCCCTCATAGCCCGGCGGTTTGCGTCGATCCTATGTGATCGACAAAGTTAAGCAACAGCGCGCGCGGTCGGTAGTTGGATGGGTGACCGCTAGTGGCAAAAATTTCTTGAGCGTTTCCGTGCTTCGGAGGGCACGTAAAGCCGTCGGTCCCGGTTGTTATCATAAGATAACAGTCGTAAAGCCATGTCGGAGGCCCTCGGGCGGTTTGAAAACTTCCGACACTCGGGTTGGCCACTAACCCTGGAGGCCACTAACCAATCCGCACTGGAGCAGCGTGGTGGAGTATGCTCTAGGCCTCCTCAAGAGGAGAGACCCGTGCCCAGTAGTGGGCCATTAGTGGGTTGAAGCCAGCCATAAAGGCCTACGCTAAGCTGCTTTGCGTGGGGCTACACTGGTATTTGCGCGGCCGCGGCGGCGCGGCGGTGTTTATTTTCCTTAATTCGTATTATCTTCTGAACGGAATGTCCGATTTGAGTAATTCAAAAAGTTATCTATAGGTACTGAAACAGTTTTGAATATGAAATGATTTATTTGGATAAGGATTAATACGAAGGTATGATTTTCATGCTCTGATTTTGGTCATCTTTTTTATTAACTTTTAAAATGTAAAAAGTGGTTATAGTGACATAACGACAATAGTTGGACATATAGTATCGCGAGGTTTTTTGTAGATATTGATATGTTCTATAATATTGTAGAACATTTTTTTGTTCTATCGTCAATAGTTTCCGCAGCGTATGCGATGAAAGAAATTTTTAAGCAAATTTTTTCACACCTTGGTTCACGTTACTGATGTTTTAGCAAGGATCCCTAATTTTTTCTAGTAATAAATATAGCCTATGTTACTTCTGAATAATGTAGCATTCTAATGGTGAAAGAATTTTTTAAATCGGTTCAGTAGTTTTTGAGTTTATTCGTTGCAAACATACAAAAATACAAAAATACAAAAATACAAAGCTTTCCTCTTTATAATATTAGTATAGATGGCTAACTGAATTGCGAAATTTTACATGAACATAATGGATATCGTTGTGAGACAATCTAAAGTGTAATTGCAAATCCTTGTAATACAATATATTTAATGTACATTGTGTATTGTTGCTTTGCGCCTTTAGTGTTATTCGAATGGCTTCATTAATTTTTTTAATCCCGTGTGCTAAAATAGAAAAAAGCTTTTGTCTTATAAGGATCCTCTTGAAACTGTTGGATACATATTATTATTATAACTAGAACTACTACTATTTGGGGATAAATAAATAAAAAAAACGCCACAAATTGATAACGAATTCCTTTTTTGAAGTCTATTAAAACTTAAAACCAAATTATCTCTAAAATGTTACTTGTTTTATAGGTATTACGGACCGTCGGTATATTACATAAACATCAAAAACACCCCTAAAACAAATGAACATTTATCTTCTGCCATATAAATGTCCGATTCGGTCGGTCGGGAACTAAATTCGGGAATAGTTCGGCAAGTAGAATTACGGCCTAGTTAAATACAGGTTCGATTTTTATCCCAGGCAATTCCATGAGACTGCGAGCACTTATACGACTACGTAGAAAAACAAAATGACGTAAAATTTTAATAGTTATTGGCGGACAATTCTTATAATCTATCTGTCTGTGGTTAATTACAAATTTCTTTCTTTTTATCAAATTACTTACCTATCCTTTCATTTCTTTGGTAAAATGGTATGGTACAGCAGTTTCGGCTAATCAGCATTTTTCTCTCTTTTTTTTCTTCTCTCTTTCTTGGATGGCAACGCATGGGTCATGCCTTTGGTGTCGCTGATGTCTATGGGTGACGATGGCCACTTACAATCACGTGGATCGTCAGCTCCTTTGTAGGCTATTTCCATAAAAAATAGCAGAAAGGATTACCTACTTGCTTCAAACAGAGTGTATATTTATACCCGTTCTCAAACAATCATATCAGTACAAACTGGTCTACATTCAACAACATTGTCCGCAGCGTTCGTGATCTACAGTTTCCTGTCCCTATGCTACGAGTACCTCGGCGGTGAGGGTAACATAATGTCTGAGCTGCGCGGCCGGCCGGTGCGGGCGTCCTGTGTCAACGGCACCTGTTGCCTCTCCGGCGCCACCTACACCATCGGCTTCCTCCGGTTCTGCAAACAGGCCACCCTGCAGTTCTGTCTCGTCAAACCTGTGTGCGCATTCATCATTATATTCCTGCAGGTATGTCGGTTAAATTTTTCATATGTGAACCCGGCACTAATATGACTAGTCAAGGCCCGTTTGGCGTAATGGCGTGGTAATAATTGAATTTCTGTTCTCGATCTGAGACCATGGATAACAAACAAACACATCTTTGTGTGTTGTCCATTGCATCCACGACACTGGGAATCCTTGTGTGGGGCTAAAAAAATAATCATGGAATCGCTTTACGCTGCTCTGGTTCTATCAAAAATATCAATGTTAACAATTTTAAATTAAAAACACAATATTGTAAAAATGTAGTTTCGCTGTTTTGACTCTCATCGCCTGAATTGTAGTGTAAGGTGCAGTCGAACTGATAAAAAACGTTGAACGTAGGTTATTAAAGACCTTATGTTAGGTAGTGAGATCATAGACTGATAAATCCATATTGGATTTGAACGTGAGCAGTTCAAGTGACTCATATTCGTAATTACCTAGTAAATTAACACTTTACATGAGGTTTAAAATTATATTCTAACAATCATAAAGCATTGGTTTAATTAACACGATGTTATTTAAATCGTGTAAGATAACACAATTTGTAATGTCGACTTCAATTAAGATTTATTTAAGAGATTAAAAGTACAGTTGATACTAATTTAAATGTCTGATAATGATTTATTTACATACTATGTCATAAACATGATATTCACAGACAGTCCTAATCAAAAATTGCACTGTATATAAATATTTTGAGGATATTTGAATGGATTTCCGCAATTCAAATTCGAAATATTTGCAAAGTAATCAAATTCGAATTTCATTTTCTATTGATATTAAATCTATTTTTTATGTTAGTACAATATCCATAATATTTAAGCTGTAAGACAAATACATAAATCTATCCCGAAGCGATAGGTACACAACAAATGTGTAGAAAATTATCGAAGTGTCCGGGGCTCTGTCTGCATTTTCCGGTATAATAAGTACCCTATGTCGTATTCCAGATCATGCCCCACCTGTGTTCTAAACATGAAAATCCGTACCTAGTAGTATTTTTGTGAAAGAGTAAAAAATAACCTCACAAAATTTCACACTTATTATACATAGTAGTATTTGGCACGTGTTTTAAAGTGAAAATGTTCAAAACCCATAAGTATTACACAAACACTAGTACGTAAAGCTTATTCCTTAGTTTTTATGTACCTACTCGCATATATCGTACGTAGCCATTGGGCTGGAACGCGCACACCTCACTGCATTCACTCTTTTCTTTGGTTGATCTACGAGAAATTTCTCGTTTCCATTTCACAAACAGTAAGACAAATTAGAGTTGTAGTCTAAACTAGGTTATTTGTTTTAATATCCTTCGTACCTATACTAGTCCTTCTTTATAATATTATATTAATACCTAAGTATAGTATAAATAAATAAAATAAGTAAGTATAAAATAAATATGCGAAGCGGGTCGTTACTATTTTATTATGTAAATAAAATACTAAAATATGAAAATTTTGAAAATTTATCTTCTAATAGGTAAGGGGTAACTTTACCCCCTATTCATTTTTCATTCCCTCAAGGGGTAAATGGGTCATAACAGTTATACAGGGTGTTTCAAAACTACCCGTAAAGCCGAAAGGAGGTTAAATGGCACCTTATAACGAGTCCATTTACAATATTTAAAAACCGTAGTAACGCTGTATAACATACCCCAAAAAAATAAAAAAAAATTATTATTTTCACTGATGTGCAAACCCTATTTCAGTAAAATCAAAGAGTAAACTACGCAGAATGTACCTACATTTCTACCTAATTCGCGGAACGACAAAAATTTTAAAAGACCTAACCGAACGAAACAACCTAAATGAACACTTACTTTTTCATAATAAACGTCAAATTTACAAAAACGGCTCAAAGTGTGCTCCGCCTTGCTCAATACACAAACTCGCTCGTCGTGATATGGCTTGTGTGGCATTTCACACCATCGTCGATGTTATTGATGCGAAAACCGATCTAACACGCTGTTCCATCTCGGCAACCGTTGGGCAATCGGGCATCGGATACTCTGTCCTTCACATAACCCCACAAAAAGAATTCCAAGGGTGTGAGGTCTGGAGAACGAGCAGGCCATAGCACCGGTGCCCCGCGGCCGATCCATCCTCACGGAAAACAACCGTTAAGATGTTCTCGTACGTTGCGAGCAAAATGTGCCGGACCTCCATCGGAGGACATATTTTGAAGCCAGTACTTGAGTATAATGACATTCTTGTATTGAGGTAGCAAACATTTATGAATGAAAAATAGAAAAACTATTAAAGTAGATAATTATTAGGTAAAATAGGTACGTAGACCTTTCTGTTAAATAATCTGGGTCCCCGACATGACAACTTACTAGGGTTGACACAATGTTTGGCTTTGATAATTAATTATATTTTTTACGGGGTATTTTGAAACACGTTGTATATACAGAATACTTCGTTCTTGGAAGTTCAAAATTTCTCACGACGACGCGGGCATCAGCTAGTTGTAACGTTACTCACTTAACTCTACACACCCTTCTCAAAGTACCACAGACATTCCACACTACATACGATTCTCTGTGCCGTGGTGTCCATGAAACTTGGATCACAGACAATAAAACACACACCCAGACCGAAAACAAAAAATAAAAAAAAACTCATCATTCAAACTTCTGATTTGTTGCGAAACCAGGACACTATGAAGGTTCGGCATGGTAATCATAGCCATATATTAGACGACCCAAGTTGTGTAATGGTTATTTTGCCGACCGGCGTTCGAAAGGTTGTTGGGTTCGATATCCAGTGAAGCAGATATTTGAATGAGTTTGAATTTCTGTTCTGGTCTGGGTGTGTTCTTTCTTTTGTCGTCTATGGTCTAAATAAAACCTGGTCTTGTTCCAGTCTGCTGGCCACTACCACGACGGTGACTGGAGCCCCGACGGCGGTTACCTCTACATCACGATCGTGTACAACTTCTCCGTCAGCTTGGCCCTGTACGGCCTGTTCCTCTTCCTCGGAGCCACCAGGGAGATGCTCAAGCCCTTCGACCCGGTCCTCAAGTTTTTCACCGTCAAGTCTGTCATCTTCTTATCGTTCTGGCAAGGTGGGTGTATGAATGTTATTGTAGCTTGTAGTTTTATTTTTTTATTTTTTAAGTGATCATCTTTTTTGTTTTCCCTTTGTTGTTTTCCCACTGCCCAAAGGTTGACAGGCAGATAATGATTTTAGCATTAACTCCGCCTTTTCTTGTAAAACAATTGTATGGTACGATATGTCTAAATATATCAATAGCCGACAAATTTGCAAAAGCCAACTGACCAAGAAGCAATAGAGAAGAAAGAAAGAAAGTATAGAAAGAAAGAGTACGAGTCGACTGGAAGTCGAATCGAGTAAAAAAGTGGTATATAGCCTAGCCGGGTTGGGTTTACGGAAAGATTACTTTTCCTAACTCAAAACCCTACCAATACTCCCGGGACCGGCTTCTGTCGCATTTTCATTTCACCCTGATCGGCTGGTGCAAGATTGTGGTCGGTATTCTAGGCCGTCACTATACGGTCAACTTCTCAACATTATTATAATTACGCTTAGACTCGTGGCAGCCGGTGCTATAAATCACTTTTCTAATAGAGATGCGCACGCTCAAATGTAGAAAAAGAAAAGAAAAAAAATCTTAAAACAAACAGTATCATTGTGTGCCCACCAGGTGTCGCTCTAGCCATCCTGGAGAAGGCCGAGGTGATATCACCGATAGTGGACGCGCACGGGGTGCCCACTACAGCCGGTACCGTGTCGGCTGGCTACCAGGTATACATAAACATTTTATATTAAAGTATAATAATTTAACATGAATGAATATAACTTATATATTTTGGAACGAAGTTCCTTATCGCGCGTTGCAAAAGGGGGCTAGGCGGAAAATTTGGTAACGACACTTTTTGCCGTCGTAGTTTTTTTTACATAGAAAGCAAGCCAGAGTACTAGGATAGCAAAAACATGCAAGCGAGTGTTGCTGCATGTTTTTGCTATCTTAGTACTGACTGCAAGGAACTTTGTTCCATCCGGGTGTCCCTTGACACCTCTCAAGCTTTTTCTTGCTGTACCTACAATTTCTCTAGCACCTAAAACATGTTATAATGTAACTTTTGTATAATAAAGTATTTTTTATTTTTTATTTGACCAGAACTTCCTCATCTGCATCGAAATGCTCGCCGCCGCCATCGCCCTGAGGTACGCGTTCCCCGCGGCTGTATACGCGCACGCGCACCGCGACCCGCACCGATCTGTCACTATGCAATCGATCTCCAGTAGCCTCAAGGTATGTTGGATCGTTTGTAACTAAATACGATCATTATAATATTAACGTGCGTTAAACTGTACAACACTGATGTACTATTGTTATAGACCGTTCGAGTTATAAATCAATCAGTATTTTTGGAAGGTCCTACGTTAATATAAGGCCAGATCCTCACTATAATGCCGTTCACAGTTCGTTCTCGGTGTGATAAAATATTATGAAGTATAAAATATATGTGTGCATTCATACTATCCGTGACAGTCAAGTTTCGCTCCAATTGTATAATTTGTACGTGATACGACTTTACCAGACCGAAATCGGATCGAGAACGGACTGTGAGCGGCATTATAGTGAGGATCTGGCCTAAATATGCTATGTTAGTAACCGGTAACCGGCACTTACAGTCTATCTCGTAAGCCGTGGACATCATCGATGGCCCTGCAAGGCGTGTTATAAAGTATCTCGAAGCTTATCTGCAATCATTCAGTTGTCAAAGGCATCAGCGGCACGTTGCCACCCCGGGAACGCTACGACTTTCATTATTACTAGCACTTTAACACCGACCTTGAAACGTATAAAACATTGTACGGTCGATTTTAGAAAGAGATAATGTTCGAGTAAAAGTTTAAATGTTTAATTTTGATATAATAAAACTAGCTCTCATATTTCGCTATACGTTGTTTGCAGGAGACAATGAATCCCAAGGACATAATGACGGACGCTTTCCACAACTTCCACCCACAGTATCAGCAATACACCCAGTACAGCTCTGGTAAGAACAACTCTATATAGTTTTATCATTTAATGTTATATCATTATCAGTATGGACGCGCATGATCTCATCAGCTGCCTGATCACTTTATTTGCAAATCATTTAAATGAGTACAAGTTAGTTTTTGCTATGATCTAGAAATCTAAATTGATGTTGTTAAGTTTATGTTTTGAATGTGGGTTAATCATTTGTTATAATAATAGGTTGCTACTTGCTATGAATAAATAGAAGTTTTGACCAGGGAGTTCAGGGTAATTTAATTCTGTTTTCGTCTGTTTTGTTATACGGGTAAGGACCAAAAACTTGACGTATTAGCACAACGGAGATCACAACGGAACTTATCACACTGGAAAATAATTGTAGCACAATGGAGCATAAGGTTGCGTGTAAACAGTAACATTTTAGATTACCTAAAATGAAAGAAATTAAAATTATGTTGCAAGTATTTTTATTACAAAACAAAATAAAATGTAAATAAAATCAATCAAAATTTCACGAAAAAGTAGTAAAAACAAATAAATCTCTCATTAAAAAATACTTATGAAGTTATACCTACAGTGTGTTCAGTTATCGACAAAATCGACAAAAATACTAACATGTGTCGGTGTTTAAAAGCTGCCAAAATGTGGTCCCTTATAAATAACATTCAAATTATTTGGATTTTCTTTTTTTAAATTTTTCACTTTACTTTCGACATCGTTCTGCGGCTGAAGAATGCATCTGAAAAGCAAATATAGAAAACTATTTTTGAGAAGAATACAATAAAATATGAAAAAAATCAAGTCAATAATACTTCATTAAATCCTGATAAACATACCTTTAGGATCAATTTCGTGTCACAACGTCGCACAACGGAACAAAAATTCACACGACAACACCTAAAAGATGCAAAATTTCACAAATTTAACAACGAATTGACATTTTTGTACATTCTTTTGAATAGAACATTAAAAATGTAACGTATCTATAATATAATTTGCTAGAAAATCGTCATAATATTCGTAAAATACTCACCTAAAGTTTTCAAAATATTAACGACCAAACTGATGAGATCGAATCAAATGTTAAATTGGCAAAGAAAAAAACATCGTGGTCTATTGGAATTTCTATAGCAAGCATAAAACCAACGTTGCCACACTATATTGTTAAGAAACTTCTAAAAAGGCTTGTGGTTTCAATATTATAGCGTCGCACAACAGGAATATCACAACGGAATGAATTTTGGGACACATACATATATACCTGTAAAACTTTAAATAAGGAAGATAATGGGTTAATATTTGCCAAGGACATTGCTAGTATATATGGCAGTTCATTAATGTAGATTTACAAATTATAGCTCACGTAAAAACCAAACAGCATCAAAAATCTTCTGAGGAAGTCGGATTGGGACATTTTATTTTATCTACTTTTCTAAGGCAACAATTATACTGTCATGTTTTGATTATGAAATTAAAAAATCAAGGTAGTTATTTTTAATGTTTTTCTTAAGCTTACATGTTTAGAAGGTATTAGCAAATACAAAAAAATATTTTATGCATGTAATGGACTCTAATTTTCTTCCAATTTGAGTTGGACACCACAGTATGTCTGAATCCGTCAAAAATTTGGTCCTTACCCATACCTCTGTCAATCTATATTATTTTGAGTAGTTTAAATAGTTAGAATGTTAATTAATGTGTGATTTGGTAATTTCGTAGAAGTTTCGCCAGTTGCATTATTTTTTTACTTTTTCTGATGCCATTCAAACTTAAGTTACATTTTGTGAAAAACATTTTAGGAAATTTGACTTTGTTTTTTTGACTTTTGTTAATTTAAATGTTGAAAGGTTCATAGTTGTGGATAGTTTTTGTTTACTGCACTTTACTGTAGTATTTTTGCTTTTGTTTTTAATTTGTTTTATATATTATGTTGTCAGTCAGTAATATTTAAGCTTATTTATTTATATTTATTTAAGAATTTTGATTCCTTATTTTTCTATTTTTGCCAATATTATTTTAAGTTTGGTTGTTTATACCCACACTTGCCCGCAAGTGTATTTTTATTTTTGGTTTGTATTTCTTTCAGATGTCACATCTCAACTTCCTTATGAGAAACTTTAAGCTCTACCATTGCTGCATGAAGTGCATAGCTGTGTTGTTCATTGTGTACATTTAAATATATATAAGCTACATTTTATATAACGCCCACGCCATACTATGCGACTGGCAACATTATAACACTATGACTTTTTTAATATCCAGGGATTGTCAAATTTTGTTTTAGTAACAAGTAATAGTTAACAATAAAATTGTTATGGTATTGATTCGCGCTATTCGATCTGTTATTTATCTATACCGAAACTACCGCAACAACAGAGGTTTAACAAGAATGTTGCCAGTCGTATGGAAATGCCCGCCGAGCATGGAAACACCACTAACATTAACTTAACTATTTGTCCTCGTTTCACGACTCCGTTAAATAACATATTTTTAAATTCTGGTAAAATTAAGATTCAGGGAACATGATTGTATCATTCAAAAATAATATTGGCACCGGATTGTAACTTGCTACTATCAGGCGTTTAGAAATTCGTGTTGTAATTTTTGACATTGTCGCGATGAGACAGAAAGAGTGACTACGTTTTAATAATGGTGATTTCTCAACTTAACTACTGCCGACCAAACCAAACTGATAGCGAAATATAATTATCTTGTCATTTTCTTAATGAATTGGACATGCTCTGATTAAGTCCACCGATTAACAGAGACCGGTATAAAAGTGTAGTATAAAAGTAGGTTTACTTAGACTATTGTAATAAAATTTAGAGATACTATTTTTAGAAGAATAAAGTTTTCCGGATATTCCACGGTAAAATACATGGACGTTAATACAAACATTTTTGTTGCACCTACAATTTTTAACTATATACGAGTAGGCATATTCTTAATATTATAAAGTGATTCATTGAGTGCCTTTATCTTATCGTATTAATAAGTTTTAAAAATAAATGTTACATCATCTCGAATCAAGATAAAAAAATAATACAAAATCAGAACGAAAATAATTGTCTCATACGAAGTTGTGTTAATTTTTTTTTAATTTATTGGTTTTCGGTGCTCGGTTTTAAACCCCTTTTTTGTTGTGACAATATTTATATAACTTCCTCTTAATAGTTGACGAGTGTCGAGGTATTTGGATAGTCCGAATATGATAATCAAAGATTAATTTATTTGCTTTTTTATTTACTATCAAATTAACGAAATTTTAGTTTTCAAATTAGCAGTGTTTGTGAAAATCTTTGTAGATCTTCGGACTACTCATTGCCATTTTTATAATTTTAGTATATTTTTTACTTGTACTTACCTTGTCGAAGTTATTAGATAGTGTGTAAATGATTTATTTTTATTCTGTGATTTTTTTCTTTTTTGTACTTGTGTAATTTTGTTACTTGTCGTTTATATATAGGATACAATCCGTTAGTTAAAGCTAGGAATTTTTCAACTTAAAATAAATATAGAACTTTGGTATTTTGATACATTTGTTTCTGGGAATTCATTAAAGAGATTGCTTAAAAATTATACAGATAATTAAAATTTTGCCAAAGACCGGTCCACCGGTATCTTTCGTATACAAACAAAAAATATGCTTTGTATCTTTGCATCTTGTTATAGTTTAATATTTTTCCTTACTTTTAAAGCCTTATAAACTTAAATTAATGCTTTTTTTATAAATACTTCCTTAACAAAGACCGAAATAATATTAATTAAAATGTTTCTAAAGTTACATTGATATTTGAATTTATGTTAGTGCTGAATAGTTTTAAGCTAAGTCGTTTTAAACCAAACTCTCATGTGAACCTGACTGTACTTGACGTCTCACTAATAAATAAACGATTCTACCTGTATTTTAGACTTTGATATTAAAACTGAAGTTTGCGGAAAAGAGATAACTGCTGAAGATAAAGGTAAGATTGGAGTTATATGGGAATGTATGGCTTTTTATTATTATTTGCGGCATGCTCACTTGGCGTCTGTCACTTGCTTTACAAGTTTTAAACGAATGCTTTAGTTTCATCATACTTGAATGTTTACTTCATCTATGTAGCTGCATGTTAAATTTCACTCAATTGAATATCTATTGTTTTCTATTAGAAATATATTGATATCGTATTTCTATTCAGATATCGTCTTTGGGTAAAGTTCTCAGAAAGTATGGTAATGTATTCCTGAAATACGATACTCTATTGCTCTATTTGTCAATGAAAAGGTGTACTAGAAATGTTTTTAATGTCTACCTTAAAATGTTAATAATGTCTACCCTCAAAAAAGCACATTTCGCACTTTTCACCATAAAGATTTGATTCCAGTTACAAATCACAGCGACACAATGACATCATCATAAACAACACTTGAAGTAGTTCTTATGTATCTGCACAAAAGGTTTAAAGTTACACAGCAGTTGGTAGTGTTTACAAATACGGCTTATAAACATTGAATACAATACCTATTGGTAATTGGTAACACTGTAAACGCACCTTGAGGGAAATGCATGTCATAAGATGTGATAAAAGACTTTGCTTTCTCGGCGTTGAATACAATTGTTTTTAATAAACACGAATTATTGTTATGCACATTAAAATTCATATTGATTCCAGTACCGTTGTGAACCTTTTAAAACGGTAACACACCAATAAAATTGTGACATTGTAAATAAAGCAATGTAGAGTACACAGTCAGGCCCGGTGCCCTGATTACGCCACCCACGCCTATGGGCTTCCTAAATACATGGCCACACTCGTAGACTCACTTAGCGGTTACTTAAATCGCTCCTTAAGCTGGCCATAATATATAATCAAGTTTACAGCGGACTTGATGCGACGTCTAGTTTACATAAAATAAGCTATATAGAAGCCATACACCGTCAAGTATACTGGATGCCGCATCGAGTCCGCCATCAAGTATGACCAGCTTTAGTACAGAAACAAAAATTCACAAAGAGACTTATTCGGATGAGTTCGATATAAATTGCTGTATTACATACATAAGTACTATTATTTCTTCTGAGGTATTACTAGGAAAAGGCTAAAATAAATGAACATACTTGAAGCCCTGTCGACGAATTTTAAAATATTAATATTACGAATCGTTATAAACCCCAGGGTTGTGGTTGGTATGCACGTTTGTATATAATTCCATCCACCCATTGGGTGATTTTCCTTACTTCCTGTGCTTATATCTTTTACTTCCACATACTCAACGAATAACAAATAATGCAAAATAAATAGTTTTTGGTTGGTTTTTATTAGAACAGTAGATGCCTCAGCTAATTACTTCAGTTTATATAAAGTTTTATTTACGACTAACATACAAATAGTTTTGGTGATGGGTTAACGAAAGACAGGGATGGAAAATAATAGAAGTTACAATTTATCCGATACAACCAAAGTGGTCACCCTGGGTCTATTAAAATTATAAATTTTAACTACTTTAAATCAAAAACTTGGAATTGTATAAAAATCTGGCCATGAGAGCCAAAATAGCTTCACTATACTAAAGTTTTTTTAAAGTCTTATTTGGTAAAAGTGTCTTTTTATCGTAATTTGTAATTCAAAAATAGATACAAAAAGAAAATAATTTAAAGATACATGTTAAAAACAAAACAAAGACACAATAATTGTATGCCAAAACATGGCCAAAACTAATTTTTATTTACATACTATTATAATACTCACTTTTTAAACTAATTTAAATTAATATTACAACAAAACGAAGTGCCAAGATTGTTAAATAGATAAGTCTCGTCAAAAAAACGGACTACAGTTAGGCTATTTTGCCATGACCAGATTTGTATCATAATATATTGTGTTATATAATTAATCCGCATGGTTGTAGTGATGCGCGGCGCAGAGATTGGCAAGCGGGGCGCGGAGGAGGGCGCCACGCTAGCGCCCCGCCCGCCGCCGCCGCGCGTCGCCACCATCAGCCACGCCACCAACTACCACGAGAAGACCACGCTGCTCAGCTCCGATGATGAGTTCCAGTGAATACCGCTTCGATGTCTGTAAGTCAGTGATCTTGATTTGCCTGGCCATATTGCAAATGTAACGACGATGACGATTGATGTTGATCAACTGATTTAACTAGTAGACCATTGATCAATCAAATGATCAACAGTGAAAAGTAGATTTTTTATTTATTTGTATTTATGTATTTGTCTTTGATCTTACTTGTTATCTACAGTGCAATGCAATTAATACATCTACAAGACTTTTTGGACACATTAGTTGTGAATGTAATAAGTATTGTTTTACTTTATATTAATTAACTATCACTAAAACTTTGTAATGTGGCCATGGGAAGCAATAAGTTGAAGAGTTATGAGAACTTAGACCACTCACTCGAATTTAAATAGATACCTACCTAGTAGAGAATTGTTGGTGTACACGATTAATGGGATTTACATTAAATGATATGTAGTATATGTTAGAAAAAATATTGCATAAAAACCTTAGATTGTTACTGTTCAACTAAATTTTAGTATCTATTACGCTAGCTTTAAATTAATGCGACTTTGTTAATATTTTCTTTAAATTTGTAAACTTAATACGATCCCAATTGCCTATCGAAGCATCATATTGAGTAGGCTAATAGGTAGGTTCTATTATACTCTTAAAATCTGCATTTTATAAAGTTAATAAAATGTCTTTGCATTTGGAGATAAAAACGACGACTGTGGCGCGATTTCCTAACATTTGTATAGTAAAGTAAATTAGGAGATAGGTAAATTACACACTATATCAGTGTACAGAAAAGTAATTAAAAATAAACTGCATAGATACCTATTTATTTATATTTATATATTACTTATCTATATTCAGATTGTGTTAACACAGCAGTTTATCGTTATTTTGTGTTTACATAGGTTTAATATTCATTTACTAATTGTTTGACTAAGTTGATATTTTTTTTTAATTTAAGCTGGCGTTTGACACTACGCCATTGTTCAGATCATGTGCCGTACTTTAGAGCTGTGAGTTTTATGTATAAACACTAGAAATTAAATACATTTCATATTTACTGATAAAAGTTCTATTTCAATACTTACCTATATTTAAAAGCTTTATAACAAAAGGTATTAACATTGCGGCAAACATGTGCACATCATGTTACACTGGTCACTGCCTTAATAATTCCGATTATATAAAAATCTGTTTGTATAAACTCTGCACTGCTACGACTATAGTATTGTAACTCTATAACTGTATATCTTATGCTAACTTCCATAAGTAAGTGTAGATTTATGTAGATATTTATAGATGTCATGAAATACAACCCCGAGGGACGCACCATTTCCTTATTACAAATTGTGTAGTAAATAGTTATTTAAAAAATTAAACGCCTCATCAAGAGGCATGCTTTAATAAGAAAATTGCTTCGCCGTCCAATTTGATATATATGCCTTTCCGTGAAAACTAATATTATCTTCTCCGCTATCATTGAGTGCACTTGCTGAATGTTATAGAGAGAATTATTATTAAATGGAAATGTGACGTTCATCTTAATAAAATCACCAACCAGAAATATGGTGGAATTGGTTTTCAAAATCGTGTTTAGGAGATACTTTAGTACGTATGTAAATCTGGAATTAATACTGTTAGGATTTAACTATGTTCTTTCATTGACAGTAAGCCATGCTAATGCGTATTTTAATATTAAACTTTACCATAGCATTTTAAATTTTTGTATTTAAATTCTGGCACAATTCGACTTGCAAGGTAACAAGATTGAATTCAAGTTGATCGCAGATACGATTCCGAGTCGGTTCTCTGAATTTATATTGTAGTTAAAGGAAAGATAAGAATAGCAGAAAACTGGCGGTTAAAGTAAATAGCGTAAGATTCTTCACCAAATTTTCAGGTACCTGTTCAAATGATACAATAAGGCTGTATTTTGAATATAATTTAAAATTTAATCTTTGAATTGTATATTGTTTACGCATTTTAGTTTACTTTATAAATACCATCTGTACCTATTAGATAAGAGAAGAAATATAGAAACCATGAATGTTAGATTAATGTATCTATGTATATTCCAAAGAATGTGTATGTTTTACTTAAATCTATAGTAATCTTACTCATGTAAATGTAAATAATATAAGTTATAATGTAAGAATATTTTATTTTAAATTGTATTGTGCAAACTTATAACCGTTATTGTCCCGCTTATTAATGTTGTCGTTCTTTATTTATTAGTGAATTTGTTGTAGAAATAATAATTGTTTGCATTATTTTTTATTGTCGTGTAATGGTCAATTATTCCAAAGGCTAGATTCCGACAAACTTAAATGCATAAAAACCTCTGAAATAACCTTCATGCAAATAAACTCATGAATGTTATTTGGCGAAATCCCCACCGGTAGAGACAAATGAGTGGGTACTTAAGGATTGAATCACACATACAACTCAATAGTAGTATATCGCAGTTAATACATAATAAAAGAGATTGGATAAAAATTTTAAATAAAAAAGTTCCTCGTGTTGTACCTAGGTCTAGTGACAGGAAAAATATAATTATGAATATGGACTTAAAATTTTCAGGTAGTTTTATTCATCATCACCTGTTGAATTTATAAGTATGTATGAATTGGAGCTTCGAATTGAAAACTACATTTAATCATTCTAAATTAAGTCTTTTACCTCGTTATGCATTTCTTGTCTGAATCGAGCCTTAATCGACATTTAAGGTCTCCTTTTGAATATTAGAGAACCCTTAACGCATTAAATTAAATAGGCCAATATTTTGTAGAATTTTTCCGTTTTAATGTCGATATAAATAAAATTATTTTTGTAATGGAAATAGTGGACAGCTGTCATCGAATGGATTTTGTCGGAAACATAGTTGAAAGAAAATATAACTAATATAAAGTTAGATATATTAATTGAGATGTTCTAGCTCCCAAGTTTTTAATAATATAAATACATGGTAACATTGACGTAACTGTTTGTTTTATTTTATTGCCTACAAATAAATACTAGGGTAATACTTAACTCCTCTAGGAATTAAAGCAATGATAACGCAATTCAATGTTTTAAACTTTTATATTAAAAATATATATACAGCTGTAACCACACTATTATATTCACAGTTTTGATCATACAATAATTTAAGGTACATAATAAGGATTGGAACAAAATGCGGATGCCAGTCAACAAATAAATATTTTTTTTATTTATGTGCTTACTCAGAATGTCTGCTTGGAGATCAATAAAAGAAAGTCTAACGCCGCAACTCAAAGTCATTAACGGTTACTTAAATTGCTCCTTAGTACAGAACTTGTATGGTGATTCTTCATTATGGAGCGATTAAAGTAACTGGTTAGTGACTCTGAGTTGGGGCGTAAGTATATTAGTATAATAACTTCGTTGCTTATCAGCAACAAAACTGCTTAAAATAGTAAGTAGGTACTCGTACCAAATCAAGTTGCTTATTACATTTGATACAAAAGAATTAAACATAACTTTTTATTAGTAGGTAAACCGTAATGACCTCCAAAGCGAATATTGTGCATCAATCTAAATTCAACTGGTAACAAAAAATCTTATCATATATTCAACCACATTTTATATAAAATAATTTTATATAAAAATGGACAAAATAGTGCTCTTAAACCTTTCATAAAATATTGTCACTTCTGTCGTATCTTACGAGTCAAAGTTTACAGAAGGGTTTAGCTCATGTTTAGCTAAAATACATAGTAGGGGAAGGTGGGGTAAGACGGGGTAGCGAGGTAAGATGGGGACCCTACCAAAACAGATACTATAGTGTCACTAGAAAATTAATTTTAACGCCATCTAATTGTATTTAGCAGTACTTGTCAGTGTCACAAAAAGTTTAATCGGAGAAGTGCACGTTTCAACTTGGTAAGTATGTTTTTTTTATTTTAAGTGGTTTTATCTAATTATTGACGCATATAAAGTGCGTGGCTGCTCATAATATATGATATGTAAGATGTGTGACATTATTTTTTATTGATGTTTGTTTATTATACTATTCTAAACTCATTAATTCGTTCCGGCTTGTTTTGATTAATAAACCCCAAAAAATTTAATACAATTTATAAGTCCAGTTTGGGAAAGATACGGGGAAGACGGGGTTTGTACCCCATCTTACCCGCTGGTTTGTTCTTGTTGGATTTCGATTTAATTTAAAAATATCGTTATTAGTTGGGTTAGTTGGGTAATGGGTTAGCCCGAAAAAGTTAATGCCATATCCACGAATGGCCGTAAAAAGACCAAGATAAGTTCGAAGAAAAAGAAAAGCAGCTATTATCACTGCTTCTCCATATAAAACAGAATTAGAAGAAAGACAAAACAGTAAGAACTCGACAATAAAGGTAACATACAAAAAGAAAATGAAAAAAACAAACAAGAGATCTAAAAAATAATATTAAAAAAAAAAACAAAAAAACACGCTTTTATGGAAAATCCAACTAAAAAAAATAGAAAATTAATTTGAATTAAGAATCGTGTAATTGTAAAAAAAGCGTGGTCTCTATAAAAAAGGTTTCAATAAAAGCATGTTTTTTAGTTTTTATAAACTATTATTTATTTTTTCATTTTTAGTTTGATTTTTTGAAATGAAATTTAGATTTTTTTTCTTTAAATATTGAATTGTCATCGATCCTCGATAAGTCTACGAAGTTTGAAAGAAATCTGACCGTTTAAAGCTAATATAAAGTGTGCAATTAGGTTTTTTTTCTTTCTTTTCTTTAAATATTGAATTGTCATCGGTCCTCAATAAGTCCACGAAGTTTGAAATAAAACTGACCGTTTGAAGTAGGTCAAAATCAGGTCCAAAGAGAAGTTACAAAGAAACAAACATACAGGTGAAGCTAATATAAAGCGTGTAAAAACCAAGAAAGCTGACGATAGACCTCAGACATCAGATAACAAAGATACAGAATGTCTGTACTGCCACGGCTTGTATTCCGAGTCTAGTGAAGGATGGATCACTTGCCAGACTGGCGGTAAGTGGGCTCTTTGTGGCTGTGCAGGAGTGGAAGGTAACGATGACGAAGCTGTCTATATTTGCCCTATTTGTAAAGAGAACGACGCTTAAATATTCTATACCCCATCTTACCCACGGGGGTACCCCGTCTTGCCCTATAGGTGGGGTAAGATGGGGAGATTTAGTTATTTTGTTAAAGTTGATATTTCTATGAGAAGACTTACTTTTTTTTGTTTTGACTTATTATAATTAATGGAAGAAAGACTGATTATTTTCTTAATAAAAGTTCCTACATTGTGCAAATAAAAATTGAGGGTTGTATTTACGAAATACGTTAAGGTCCCCATCTTACCCCACCTTCCCCTATGTAGAACAGAGAGTAGTAGGTACCTAACTAAAAACGTGAATAACATAAAAAATATTGTTCAAAATAATTTTCTTCGAAACGTACCTACAGTAGATTTAGGTTATTCCCAAGGTAATTTAGAATTAAGAACGCTTTAGCTTTTCGTGTATCGTAAAAAATAGGTGCTACACCATCTTAAAACCTACAAATAATGTTATAAAGCGACAGCGGCATTTCAAGAAAATTAAATATTTGAAACAGAACTCAAAAACGACACTTACCTACCATAAACGCAAACAGCGTTGTAAGTGACGGCGTAACAGAAATATTGCTGCTATGATCGTAGATGTCCAGCTTTAGGTATTTTTTCGCTTAAAAGCTAAATCAGATTTTAAAAAAAATTGTATTCAAACTCCTTAAAATCCCTCGGGCCATATCTGGTGTATATGTTACCGGATATCTGTATAATGCAGGTATTCAGCACAATCCCTAGGCAATGTGTATAATACCTGGGTCGTTTTGGCAATGCATTAAATGATATTAATATTATTCACCATTCATACTTTACCTAGGTAATGTACATACGTTTCCCATCTACTGTACTTCTGTACAGTAGAATACCTGCAGGTCCACCGGCAATGAATAAAATTAATAGATTTGGGTATGTGTAGTCAACTTGGATGGAGGTTGGAATTAAGAATTTACTTATAAACACACTCAAAACAAATTGTATTAACCTGCATGAATAGATATTTTTTTATACATTTTAAATTAATGCTCGACCGAAATCCCACTTGATGGTTAGGGGAGATGCAGTCTAATGGCTCCTACCTGCAGGTCCACCGGCAATGAATAAAATTAATAGATTTGGGTATGTGTAGTCAACTTGGATGGAGGTTGGAATTAAGAATTTACTTATAAACACACTCAAAACAAATTGTATTAACCTGCATGAATAGATATTTTTTTATACATTTTAAATTAATGCTCGACCGAAATCCCACTTGATGGTTAGGGGAGATGCAGTCTAATGGCTCCTACACACTATGCCGTCATCATCCCGCGCGGTATGAAGCCATGGCGACATATTTTGCGGATATCTTGCTGGCGGCATGTGCCGCAGAAATCGGCTCAATGCCGGATAGCAACATCAGTCTTGTAGAACACATGGTGATGATGATACATGTGCATGTTGTGTCTGTTTAACTCACTATACTTTAATAAAATGAATATTTTTCAAAGTTTCGATTAGGGAGCACTAAATTGATAAAACTGAAAGGGATTGTTTTCTGTACATTTAATATTATTTTTAAATTTCGAATAGGGGGCACTTAAACAACCAGTTAGAACTTAAAAATATTTTTTTAAATTATTATTTGTAACTATGTCTGTTTGTCTCTCCGGGCATCAATGTAGGTAATTGGGTAGGTATATTAATTACATCATGTCATATTATATTACAAAACTTTAAATCCCGAGAAATATAAAGGCCCTTGGAAACATTTTAATTACCAGCAATGCTTCTTTTTAGTTATTGAATGACATTTAATATTCTTTTTTCGTGCCAGGAACGAACTGATATTAGGCTTGTGGCTTTTTTATGCGGCAAAGCCGACGGCATAGTGTGTAAGAGCCATAAGATTCACTCTTTTCTTAAAGACCAGATGAGTACTTAAATGACAAAGATGCATGGAAATGACCAACTCTACAACCAGTTCCGTTCAAGTTAGTGATATTTTTTTTGTAATAAAATATATACCAATGTATTTTTATTTTTAAAAGATTTGCTAAGGAGTTTCTCGACGGCCTCCATCCTCCTCCACGACAAAACACCTTTCCGAAAACCTGGTAGATTAAAATTTGTGTCAGTGATACCTACGTGAAAAAAATATTTTGAATTTTGACTCTCTCCACGTCATTGGCGGGTGGGTGTAGTGTTTGCGCAACTTTGCAAGAATTCCATGTATCGTTGCAACCTTTGGTTCAATGCACCGCCAAAAGTTGGGGTTTTTACCTTAACTCATAACAACTGAAGGCGATCGGTATATTCTTAATGTACGTTATGAAAAGTCTTAGTCTTAGAATTCTACAAGATTGGCCGTGCCCCACTCGGATACAGCCCAAATTGTGAGATTTATACGTTCCACCACCACTCTGCTATCGTCTGCGTACCCATAGTTAACAGGCATGAGCAGGTCATTACTATGTATCAAGAAGAAATCCCAAACCTAGCCGATAAGGCCAGAAGATATGTCGGAGCTGGAAGCTTACTTAAATGTAACAATGCCAAAGTTTGGGTTTGGCAGCCAAAACCCTTTGTGGCAAGTAAACTTTTACTGCCTGCCCTCACGTCTCGCCCCTCTCCCACTTGCTTGTTTTTGTCTTTTACACACATTACCAGCTACGCATGGAGTATTGTATAGAATCCCTGGGCGAAGTATGAAATAAATAATATTCAAAACGTTACCTGAACGTTTTAGATATTCTATACATTGCTAGGTATTGTATAGAATGCTGAATTATACAGATATCCGGTAACATATATATAATATATAAACCACAATCTTTAGCAAAATTGGAGAACCTTTTTAATAGATCATTAAAACTAAAGACGTTTTTGAGTTCTGTTCTAAAATGTCTTTTGCCACCGTGCTAAAGGCATCTAAATCACAATTTCTAATTTCTTACGGCTAAGCCTTAGCGAAAGAGTGAGAAAAAGAGATATGCAAAATTCACAACTTCTTAGTTTTCTAGTAGAATAAGGAGAATGAGTGGGCAATAGTCAAACGTGTGTCGAGTGGGCTACAGGGCCAACAGGCGATGTGCTTTGTGCACTCCACGGTGTATGGGCGTAGCGTAAATAAATAATAAGTAGCTAATAATAATAAATCAATCAATTTAATTTCTACGTACCAATGTAATAAAAACTTATTTCTCGCCACACAAATAAGGTTAGGTATGTACCTACGCACCGATTCGGAGGATGATAAGTAGGTACATAAGCTTCCCGTTTGTCTCTAAAATTTTTTTTAAATTGCCTGGTCTGGAGCTAACACATGGACACCACCGGACGGATTCTGGTAAATAATCTTTAGAGTGGCCAAAAATATCCCCGTGTATACACGTCCAATCCCTTGATTTATACTCCAGACAATAGAAATAAATACATTTTCAGTAAGATACATTTTTTTTGCGAAACTTCGAAAACCATAGGTGCCCGTAATGAAAATTAAGAAAAGACTATGATTTCAGTAGGAAGGTACATACTCGTAATTATGTGCCTGATCAAAATAAAAGCAAAAGAAATGCAGACGAAGATTACAAACTTAATATATACAATATACCTAAACAAAATAGGGAAAATTAAAAGCTACGCCCGTACTAAGATTCCGCGTCTAACAAATGTGAACGGACTTCATTAGGTAGGTACAATTTGAGCAAATATAGAATAAACCTTTCACCTTCAATAGGATGTTAATCCAATAACTAAGGAACACGCAAGAAGAGGAATTGGATGGAATGCCTCGTGCGTGCATCATCCAGAAAATGTAAACGGTAGGTACCTAGGTATCTGTTAGGAATCTCACAGATAAACTCACAGTTGGTTCCACGTGGTAATTTGTGTTATAATTATTAAAATACTTTATTGCTCGTAATATTTAGTATTGCGGTCAATTTAACCATTATGAATGTTAGCAGTAGGTAACCATAATATACGTTATTACCTAGTATAAACTATAAAGTATAGATACCTACTTAAGAGTTATTGGCGAATAAACTGTGGGTTTGCTTTGCGAGATTACAGCGCAGTACTATTTTACTCCTCCCAGGAAGGTAAACTTAATATAAGTCAACTTGTCAACTTTACCTTACTGATTCTTAAAGTTCATCACTTTATTTATATTTATAAAACCCTACATTGGTGAATATCTATATTTATAAACTAGCATTAATTTCAGTTATGAAAGCTTAGTAAAATCCTAATAATAAGGAAGGCAGGATTAAATTAGTGAGTAAGAATTGGAAATAGAAATTAGACTAGGTAAATCGAGTGTAAGTAGTAAATACAAGTTAGTAAAATATTTACATGTGTTAAAGCCGGATACAATGTACTGTATCTGATGGTGTACCATCAAATTGATAACTTAACATTTTGTTGTAAATTTTATAAGATAGCTGTCCCAATAAAATTTAAAATTTAGGTGGGAAGCTAAGCAAGCACTATGCAGCCATTTTGGTGTTATTAACAAATAAGAATATACTGAAAATATACATATATGGACTATTCCATTTATTATGCATCATACTTCAATACATATTTTTTTAAATAAATATATAATTATATTTAAAGCATCATGTTCCTTTTATTGCTTTTAAAGTGTTTTCCAATACAAATTGAAATTTTTAACAGATCAAGTCCTTGTTAATATACTCGTATTTATATTATTTTTCATATTCGTTATCAATGCGTTATATAGTTGAACAATTCTTGACCCTCAAATATCCTACACATAACAATATCAATATCCTACATAATAATTATGATTCATTACAATTCAACTACAATCTGAACCAGCCAGACCAATTTTTAAGCGTTTAATATATTTCTTAGTGTCTTAAATTCTTATCTATCTCAGATTCAATCATTGCCATTCATTAATATTTACACACTAGCTTAATCTTCCTTTTAAATATCTTAACTTGTACTTTCACTTTTAATTTAACAAGTAGGTATTTTTCAACAGTAACATTTTAAATGTCTTTAGTTTAATTTTAGGTTTAACCTTATTGTAGAGAAGTGCAATTTAGACATAACACGAGAAGCGAGTTTTTACACTTGCTGAATACTATAATATACGTATACCTACTGCTTTTTAGTCACCTTATAAATGTTAAAAATTATTTAGAACTGTTTTCTTATTTTAAGATAGATGGAGCTCGTAGGTTTAAAAAATTACTTTGTTCAACTTAATTCTCAAGCTGATAGGTATAATAAGCTGTTTTTATGAGCTTTCAAAAACTCTTTATACTCGTACGTCCAAGCAGTTTTTTTTCTTACTTTAATCAATTAGAAGTATCTAGTATTCGTTTTTTGTATCACAGTATGCATACATAAATACATATTTATAAAAAGGTCATTCATTAATTGAATAATATAATTCGTTTGATAGGGTAAGCCATAGCGCAATTTCATTTTTCATTACCATTACGTATGCATTATCATTTGTCATTTTACAAATATTCCTACAAGCTCAAAATCGAATACGAAAATCGAGATTGGTTTTAAAAAGAATTTTTAGTATGCTGCATATAAATTAATATCTTTATCCGATGACCCAATAGTGTAGGTAATCGGATTTCAGTGAAACGTGCGTGTCAGAAAGTATTGCACGAATAAACGTGCAAACTCAAAGTAGGTTTATCGGGCATACCGAATTATCGAACGTTGAGTTGAACACGTTACAAGTGATGTAATCTTAATCGTTCATTATTCATTCCTATACTTTTATCGACTTATCGTTTAGCCATTGTTTCTGTTTTTGTAGAGTAAAAAATTTCCGGAGAAATACCTATAAATGGTATCATAGTGCGATTGCATGTGAATCGTTAGCGATATAAAGAAATAAATACCTAAATAGATAAAGCGTTTGTAGGTATAAGAATCTGCAAAGCACTAAAAATACCTACAATAGCCAATTTAGATTTTCTTTCATGTCTGAGATAGGATGGAGATAGTTTAGTATCAAATTTTACCATTTGAACAGTGATTGATTTTTAAATTAACAATTTGACATCAATCCTACCAGTCTGTGTAGTAGACACTTAAGTGCATACACGGTTTTCTTTAAATTTTTTGACTTACGGCTGGCTAAACTTTGCATTAAATACCTATATAAAACAATACGATAACTTATTCATTTAAAGTTTCGTTGTTTATTGCAAATTACAATATTTGACGTAACCATTATTTAAATAATTAGAAGAAAAAATTTTCAAGAGTGGATTATGAATTTGTATTAGCATAATATAAACCGTCGCTTGTATCGCAATTTGTATAGAGGCGTACTTTATCGCCGCACGTAGAGCTTCGTTGTACGAGGGCTACGACTGCTACGAGGCTCGTAGATGTTGACAACGCAAGTCAGCCTTGCTACGGTAATTACGGTAGTTCGTTTGTCACTTTTTATTTTATCAATACAAAATTCTCAACATAATATCTGAGTACCTAGTACGAAAACAAAATTTAAATTAACATAAAAGTCAATTATCCCCTCAAATTAATGTAAGAACTAAGAACTCATGTTAAAAAAAAACTCGAATTAAATATTATTAGGTAATTATTTTGTTGCAATATAACATATTTTTTGAAATATTGAAAACCGGTGGTCCACCCTGACCTAAATAAGATTATCTCCCACTGAACACTCACGACGTGTAAATTGTGACGATTAATGTTTGTTATTTGTTATTGTTAGGATAAAAATATTTTTTTCTTGTGTTGCCAAGTTAGAAATCATTTTAGATTATCACATTTTTAGCGTCTATTGTTATCAACAGACTATTATAATTATTTTAATATATACATTTAATACTACTTATTATCGTTGAAAATGTAAAAATAACGCTACTTTTAATCTTTAAATCTTAACACATAACATCTCAATAACATACACACACGAAAACAACACAATCGTATAGGTAATATAATGTTATCATGCATGACATAATTATAAGCATAACATAAATTATGAACTAATGTTATCACTCTGTGTACTTCTGCAGGACGTATCTTATCTTTTAAAGCTTATTTCAAATCCACTCATTTTACACATCGAGCCATGATATACCCACATAGTACCTACTGCATTATATGCTTCGTATTCACATAAAACAGAGAATCAAAAAGCCAGTGCCCTATGCATCACTGGCCCTAGGGTACAACGAGAGAAGTGGTCGCTCTGGGCACCATGCGGTAAGCTGCGCCTTCAGTTGCAGCGCTGGGTGTGTCGTCATTGGCGTGCTTTTTAATTGGATTGCTTGTTTCCGGCTCTTCACACATGACGTCGTAACGTAAGGGAATCGTAATACCCGCATGTACGAGTATCTACATACAATATGTTACAGCGAATCGTAAAAACATCGCTTCGTCTGCAGACTGGTTTAAAAATGTTCCTGTCCGTATTGCTCACGTTCTACCAGCGTAGTACTCGTAAGTTCGATACGCTTACGTTACGACACCGGGTGCGAAGGACCTTATATCTCGCACCATCTAAAATTTTTGCTATAGTCACTGATGGAGAAAACCAAATTACATTTTACGTAATATGAAATCGTCAACCAAAGGGCGCTCAAATACAATCTCGCTCTACCCTGCTATGAAGTGCCAACGATGCAAAGAGCCCTTGAAGATCTGTACGGACTGTACCACAGATCATTCATAGAGTATCTAGCAAGAATCATAACCGCGTAAAGTAAAGTCGAATCGTCGATGTACGTCGTCAGGTGCATTGGATATTGTGCGGAGAGAGCTGGGCGGATGGCGGACGCGGTACGGGTGTCTGTTACGAACATCGCTGCAGTGCGCGTGACCTGCCAAATACAAAGTATACAAACATGTTACATCATCGACCTTTAAATTCCTAAGTGAAAAAAAACTAGACAAATAATTATCAAAAATACCAGAGTTCAAAGAAATAATTTTAGAAATTTTAGTCTTATGTGTCTTCTATCTATAATATTTAAGGAGTGCTTTCCATGGATCCCAATTCCCATTATACGAACTGAACTTTGATAAATAGATATAGAAGCAATTTGAAAGTAGATATGTAGTATTAATCTACGTATATTTATCCAGAGAAATAAAAATAATTTTCTAAATCGGTTGCTAAATAACGGAGACCTGACGTATCAAACATTAAAACAAAAACCAACAAAATACATCCGAATTGAGAACCTCCTTTTTGAAGTCAGTTAAAAAAGGGTTAAGTGTCACACAACAACCGAAGCATAAAATAAGTAGGTTTGCGTGTATACCTAACATACCTACCATAAGTAGCACGCAAGCTGGATAAACCAGTTATTTCGAACTCTTGTTATGTTGGATCTTTATTAAAATAAGTAATTATGCAATATTTCAGGACCAAATGTAACTAAATAAGTATTTCTTCTTAACTAAGGATAGTCTGAGCTGAATTAATATAATAAGATTGATATACTTACATACGTATACATAGTCTTGCCATAAATACTGTTACAGCCTCGTTTAATTCAAGTATGAAATACTAGCGAGAAATGTGTCGATTGATTGTGAATGAGGAACTTTTGCACTATCTTATAATCAAAAAATAATTGATATTGTGCCATTAAATAATAATCTAAATTTTACCAAGAAAAAAATGACCGACTTCAAAATAACTCAAAAACTACTCGTCAGATCTAGCTCAAATTTTAGTGGGACCAGCTTTCGATTAAAAAAAGAATCATCAAAATCGGTTCACCCAGTCGAAAGATCTGAGGTAAGAAACATTTTTTTTATACAGTCAAAAATACAGTCCAATTGAATACCTCCTCCTTTTATGAAGTCGGTTAAAAAGGTTTGGATGTTAAAAGAAGACAGACGGGTTATTAAGTTGCACCGCTACAGCTGTTTAGTTTTTATTACGCAGTCGGGTTTTTTTTTTGTATAACTAATTTACAGATATATTAATTAAAAAATATACGTTTAATGAAGTGTTTGTAACAGTATTTATTACCAGACTAGGTATATGTATGTGGGTGTCCCTTAGGAATCTTCATTGTAAGCAAACTTACTTTATGTTTCAGACGGTTATTACGTGATACGTCAAAAAGCTCTTATTTCACTATACACCGTGCTTTTACCTATTAGGTTTAGATGCAGGTACCAGCGGTTTCTTAATGTCACCCATTTATTTACAAAGTAAATGTCGTAATCTACATGCGACACAATCGAGTAACTTAAGGAGAAGCTAACGTTAGAACCTTTAACAATTTTTTTTACAATACATTTTAATTGGGGATAACTGGCACTCCATGCAAACTTATTTTACATTCGGTATTTTGACCTCATATTCCACGCAGATTTCCACGACTTTACACTCAGTGCAATGAAGCAGGTAATTTCTATATTTTTATATTTATGAATCCAGACTATTTAAGAATAGATGTGCAAAACATTCAAGTATTGTTATTAGAGTATAGAACCGACACCGCGAATAAGATTGATGACCTAATGAATTGGCGCCAATGGGCTTCAATTTTCATTGGATTCGTTCGATTTTCAAAGGACGGGGGCTCAATTTTGAAAATAGAACCTCCCGGCGCGACACTAATTTTCAAATTTTGTTCGCGAATTCGCGATGTCTGTTCTGGTACGTTAAGTACATTATACTTCAATGGTGCAAAATTAAATATTGAAGTAAGAACAACTAACCATTACAGGACGAAATACTTAGGTACATAATTACATTAATATACAATATATGTATACTAATTTATTTTTATACGCTGACTTATTTTTGTAACTTACTAAATCTATTAAAACAAATATCTAAATAATACCTACAGTGTAATCCAATAGTTTTATATTCTGCTCTACATTTCAAACAAAAGTATTGTTGGTTTCTACTGCTACAGTTCAATTGTTATTTAGTTCAGGGAATTGCAAAAAATCACAGAATATTAATCTGGAGATCGCTATTGTGTCGTGTTACAAAGCAATGCAATCTATGTTAATACTGAAAACCTGTGTAGGTGGCTGTGTTTTTATTGTGTCTAATTGCAAAGAATTCTACGATATAATAACACAAAGCTTAAAAAAGGAAAACTATTTATAATCAACCTGCATGCTCTATAATATGTACACGTTTAACAATTTGCAGATAAAAGCAAACCACAGAGTAAAAAGTTTGAACGAGTCAAAGCTACCGTAAATAACAATCTTTAGTTCGTTAACATTGAATATTTAAGATCAATAAAAATATTAGTTTAAATCAAAATTTATTGGAAACTTTATATACGAAACATTTATCAAAATATTAACCTTTAAGTTCGGTGAGCGTGTTGAATGGGAAAGCAGCTGATGGTGTCACGTAATCACATGGACTCGGGGTCCCATTCCAAGGTATGTATGGTCCATGAACAGCCTCCTCTATGGTACAAAAATAAAAAATGCCATGCAATTAAATAAATAATGGTAAACTACAGACAACGTAATAAAAAACGAAAGCTGTGAAATGTTGATCGTGTTAAAAAGAGACAACATATTGCTAACTTTTCCAAATATTTGTGAAGCATGAATAAATGGAAATTGAAACATGAAAAATATAGGACAAAGGTTCTTTTTTAATTGTTTGTTTATAAGCTGGAATAAAATAAAAGTAATAAAATCCTTTATATTGTTTATATGCTTGCAGCTTGCTTTGTGCTTTATTAGACAAAGATCCTTTGTGAAAGTTTTCCAGTAGGTAGTTCGTAACAACTTTACACTATCTACAGTGTTGCTACATAGGCATTTCCATTTTCATTTATTTCTTGTTTTAGACATTTTTGTATGTTTCACGGAAAATACGACTAATATTAATCTAAATTATATTAATCTAAATAATTTTATATAGTGTTAAACTGTATTTACAATAATTTATAAATAGAACATGGCTTTGTTTTGATAACAAAAAATGTTTTTTTTGGTCATTATTTGGTATAAAAAATTATCGGTAGCCATGTTATCCAAGACCAATAGGTAGTTATTTTGTTTATATACGTTTATATGTACCTAAGTATATAGTTTATATACGTCCATGGACGGAAATATAATAAATCAACAAAGTTAAATAGCCAATTAGTAAATAATTAACACACCATTTGTGGATTAATTGTGATTAAGCTTATCGTGAGAAGCCAATGTTGGTGTTCTGTGCCAAAATTTTAAACTGTTAATCTTACATTTTTTCACTTTGTAACGCTGCAATTTTTGCACCGCTGTTTAGCGGCTGAAATAAAAAAATATGACGAAATTGTTAGTACAAGGGTAAAAGAGGAATCAGACATGTAAGATGAAGGAACAAACAATTTGTTACTGGTAACAAAAGACAACGAAATCCTAAAATAAACAACTATGTAACAGTGGCGGAAAACAAAAAGGCTTCTGAAATATGCGTATGTTTAATGGGTATTTGTATACTTTTACACAATCTACACGTATTGCAATCCAATATAACTAAATGTACCTATATTTCGAAACGCGATCAATTTATTACTTAGTTAATTTTTGTATTATGAATACGACATCAATTTTTCTTACGTGTAATCCGTCACAACGGAACTAACGCTGACCTAGATTTTTCCTGTAAAAGAAACTTAAATAAAGAAAACATAAGTATTTCACACAACATGCTTCTTAAGCACACACAGACAATTATTGATATTACATGTGACACAACATAGACAACATATACACACACGCATGCATGAGTTTATTCACAATTGTAGTAAAAGTTGCAGGTGATAAGTCATATCGTGTTTACCCAAGTCTTTTGTAAGATAGCGTTTAGCAAAATTTATTGCCGGACGAAAGTGTAAGTACGAGGACCGTACATTTATTAATGTGAAACGTTTTACATCTCAGGGTTACACGGTGTCGTGTTTGGGCGAAGCTCCAAAGCGGGGTGTGTACGGGTGTACGAGGGAGGTTACTTTACATTAAAAATAGACGTGTCTTCATCAGTATACTATATAAATGTAGTCTTGACAGGCATTTATCACTTGACACTGCGTCCTTTTACTTTCTGAAGTTAAAAAACTTACATTAAATTTATCACTTGCAATTACTTTACAACTGTAAATTATTTTCTACGTTGCGTTTTTTAATATCTCTCAGCAGTGTATCGTGTTATGTGTTCTTACACAAAAATGACGATATTCAAAACATCTGCCGAGAGCTATTAAGGTATCCGCACTGCCGATTCACATCGGTCACCTGTGAGCTGCGCGGTGAGGTGAGCCGGGAGGTGAGCTGGCGGGCGACATGGCCGGCGTGGCCGGGGCGGAGGCGGCTCGGCGGCGGGAGTACTCCGTGCCGCCCACGGCCACGGTGGTGCCGCCGCCCACGGGATCCGTGATGCGGGTCACGCTCAACCCTGACGCTGACCGCGTCGGCCGTGATGGCGCTGGAAGTAGCCTCGTCAATATCCAGGTTTTGCCCCGGTTTTAGAGGCTTGGTTTTTTTTGAACAGGCAAACGAGCTGGCAGTTATAGGTATAGTGGTATAGGAGTGGTTTAGTTTTTTTGAGCAGACGGTAAAGTGATTGTAGGTCACCGTCGCCCACGGATATTAGGAACATATCGCTTGACAGCCAAAAGTGTATCCGTGCTGAACTAATTTCGTGAATTCGTGAACTAATTTTATAAAGTATTCTATTGTGTATTATTGGTATTACATATTCCATTCCCATCCCGAGTTAAGAGTTGTGTAGTTCCTAAGTCGTAAGAAGACATCAAATCCTCAAAAAGAATTATGCGTATTAAAAAATAACCGGCAATGCTCATGTCGTGACTGCTCTATCCCTTGTTGTATTTATGATGCCCTTAATACACTATAAGTAGATGTGGTTTATGAGTTTAACAGAATTCTGTCTGTCAAAATACTCGTAGAATACGTACCTACTCCTATACTAGAGTCGTATATTTTTAATATCCTGTGAAGCTGAACTTTACGACTCATCCCGCTTACAGAGCGAGTCTCGTGACCTCTTTTTTATTTATTTGCGTTACATAAAATATCGGGATTTACGTTTCTCTCGCTACGCTTTGACAAACAGAATAATCCCCTAAAAGCCTAAAATAGTCTATATTTTATTCTATTTTAAAAGTTCTAATGCTCTACGTCACATTAGGGCTAAAATAAATTATGATAGCGAAGATTTATTCACATCGCATTTAGGATTTTATCCTAACTTGTTTATAAAAATAAAATTTCGTAGAAAAATCTTTCCAAATTAAATAACCTTCAAAAGTAAAAAAATATTTAATTATTTACGTAGTAGGTATGGATACATTATGTAAGTGTACTTTAGGGATTTTAACTAAGATATTATACCTACTAGCCGCCTCATCTGAAGAAAGTGTTGAAGGTATGGTATGACAAAATACTCACTGCCTGTATAACTATAGAGGCCTGCGGGCGAGGAGCGAGGCCTGTACCCGGATACGGTTGAGGTGGTGGATAAAGTTGAGGGGGACCTCTTGAGGCCTCCCGGACTGCCTGGTCCTGCTTCGCTCATCGCTGCCGAGGGCCGCCGGGGCCTTGGCTGTCTCTTGGATCCTGTCCTGCACACACCTAGTAAAAAAACTCAAATCACACACGATAACATGTGCATTAATCTGTTGGTAATCCATACAATACAAGATAATGGTCCCTAAATGATTGTGTAGGTGTACTCGTACAAGTTTAAGTTATATTTAATCGAGTTTATTTGAGTAATGTTTTGTTCGTCACTATAACAGTTTGAAAGTGACTTTATCATCCTAAAAAGGTATTAATGCAAATTTACTGTCAATAGCTGTTGTTTATGAAACAAAACAAAACCGAAACAAACTACGCGACGCTTTCAGAAGCCTTTTTGTTACTTTCCCATAAATTAGGTCACTTGACTTGCTGTCTCAGCTAAATAATAAACTGTTCATCCTTTTGTTATATAGCAACACCGCAGTTTATAACCGTCGACATTTATTCAAGGTTCCTTTTCTCTTTGTAGAGATAAATTTCGCTCGAATGAGTTTCACACTAGATAGATCTGAGTTAATTGAATCGCCGGCGGATAAAGATGATAAAGGTCGGAGACGATAGTTACGATATGTGTACTAACTTAGTACGCTGAATATTTAAAAAAATATCCTTATCTAAATATTATTAGATTCTGGTATTTACGGATATTGGAGTTTAATAATATCCAGTAATTTTAATGCGACAATTGTGTGAGCAAGGTTTTCTGGTCTAGTTTCTACGAACCTCCAAATTAGACAATATTACCTAAATAATGGAACTTCGTATGTGATTTTATTTAAATAATTAAGTAATAATAGTAAAATGCTTACATTCATACATTAGAATTCGTAATTATGAAGGAGGGAATACTGACTTACTGACTTATCTGTCACATAAACTAGGTCTACCTTAGTAGGGAATCGAAATCGGGACCTCTCGATCGGCAAGCAGGGTCACTACCAACTGGGTCATCTAACATAGTCTGTTCGAAATTTGCAATGAGCCTAATTCCGTTTTCAAGCTAACACACGGTATACAAAAACATTTTCTTTATAGTTTTATATCTATAATATAATTTCATGTTAAGTAGTATAAAATAATTGGGTATTTTGTCTTATTCTAAAACTTCAATCAATTTCCAAATCTTAAGATTGATATTGAAAGTCGCAATCGAAGCCTTACTATAGAATTATGTATAGATTGCTCCTGAAGAACCGCACAGTTCGACTAGAATAACTTATTGATTTAATCAAAAATCACTCAAACAAGAAATAGGTTAATGGCACTCTCCCCCAGTCCAGCACCTAGAGGTTAACGAGAACGAGAGCTCATTAGTGCTTTTTCTCAACTTCTTTTTCTGAAAATATAGTAAATTATACCTTTAAATGTATAAGTGTTATTACGTTGAAGTGATGGCAATTTCGTAGTGCAATGTGCGCCGCTGTTGCTGACAGTGGTATCAAATTAATGTTGTTTGTAATTATGTGCTCAAACTTTTGTATATTAAAATAAACAGCAAACGAGCAGACGAGTTCGTATCGTATACCTAAATAGTATTCATGGCACCAGTAATGCCACGATAAATACTTATTCAAAATGGAAGCCAATTTTTTTTTCAACTTTCGAGAAAACACTTTATTATGGATGATAGGAATCGGCGAAAAAAAGTTTTCTTCACATTTTACTCGACTTTTGTTCTGATTTTGGTTCAACACAAATATAAATTCTTAAAACTGTACTTCTGAATAATTATTTATTCTAGAATGTGATAGCTAGATGATAGTTACGTTAAGAATGCACGAGCGATTGCTACGTGGCTTTTCTTTTTGAGGGAGTAATTGCGAAAAATATCCGAAACCAACAGAGGTTGTATAGGATTTCTACCCACTTTAACCTCCGGCAGCCAACCGCCGCATAAGGGGAGGAACTGGGATCTCATATGAACGCACCGGTGATTGCTACACGACCTAACGACATTGTGTCATCTGTTAGTTAACAGGGTCCACCACAAACACGTAGGTGAGCTTGAGCAAAAAGATGGAAAATGGAGTTCTTGGAGAATCTAATAATTAGGGAGTTTTAGATTTTTTTCTCTATTGACTAGATAGAATAAAAAACTGACATGAAATAAAACATGAAATATAAATATAGAATAAGACATGAAATCAAACATGTCAATATTTCTTTCGTCGACAACACTACCAGAAAAGGCAGTAATTTTAAATCTTGCGTATTAATGTACTGTGAATACATAATAGATAAAAAGTGTAAGTAATCAATCATCTGATTTGACAAGTTAAAAAGAATTCGTTCGCGCCATGGTGTTCTGTCGATTCATTGTTCGAGGCTCCATTATACTAGAGCGAATTGTAATGCAAATGTTACATGAGTACCTATGGAAAAGTTATTTTCATATTGGGCCAATACAATAGGTGCCAACTTACAAGCCTTAACAAGCTTGGCAGTGCTCATGAAACTTTGGTACTAACGGTCAACTTTAGAACGCAGTCAATCATTTGCATATCATTTGTGAAAATTTGACATCAGCAACGGTACATACACAGATAAAAAAATAACTCGCTGAAGTGTTAACGTTACGCTACGTTAAGAATTTTTTTTCGAAGGGTTACTATAATAATTTACAATCAGACTATTTTAAGTATTTTACTCGCTTAATTGATTTCATCTTTATCATGATGACGTTATGACTGTCACTCTCAATAAAATTGATGTTTTCTCAATATTCAAACACATAGTTGAATTCGCGATGAAATCAAAGAGATAGGTAGTGTAGGAACATACCTACTCTTAATCACTTTATCCATATAATTAGGTTAATACTTTATTAGGGTTAAATTAATTATAGCTAATGCAATGCTTTGATGTTACAATAAGCTTACGTTAAGTTGATACTGCGCGCTGCGGTATCAACAGTAGTTCTAACTGAGTTTTACTGGTGAAATTATACAACTACCGTGCAGAGATAATATCTCATTTGATCTCGCCTTATGATCTACATCGGAAAATACCATTTCTGATTTTCCCGTTAATTTTGGCATCGTTGAGACAACTATTTATCTCGAGGCTAATATCCAGATGCCAAGCATTGTGAGGGCAGCAGTTATCTCTTTGTGTCACTTGACATCAGAGAACGAGAGATATTCAACGTGGAAATAATCTTGGATTTTCACAGAAATATTACCTTCGAGCTTAATTTTAAACGACGAACCATTAAACATGAATAATATCTATGATTAAAGTGAATGAATAATATTCAGGTTGAACACTTTTAACGTCTTAAGTTGATTCGCTGTTAATTCAATGATACGTGTTATCTAAAATTATTTTTCTTTGAATATTTAGCTTAAATCAGTGTTAAATAATAAAAAGAAAAATGCGACGATATCTTATTATTTTATGCGTAAAATTATCATTTATGAAAGCACCTCTAATATTTCGCGTTTCTTTGCATTTAACAGTCCTTATCGATAAGTGATGATTACTATGTATTGCGAAAGCCAAACGGTTATAAAATACAATGCCAAAAGGTTAAGAAAGCCAATAAACCTTGCAAGTGAAACAAGAGAAAGTGCGGAAGCAAGAAAACAAAAGAAGATCACCTGTAGGACATTGCCTGCCCATGGCGCACTTCCCTTCACAGATGGTACGTTGGCTCAACATGGTCTGGTAGGAGTCGAGCATCACACGGCACTCGGCTGCGTCGCTGTCCGCCAATGCCAACGACGGATACCGCTCCTTAAGCCGTCGTCTTTCCTTTATGAATTAAAGAAACAGTTAATAACTAAGCAGAAAGAACCTGTAGTGGCACTTACACCATCGTGAATTAATCTACAACGCAAAAGAAAATCATTTCCGTGGAAATTTCAACATGACAAACTTTTCATTCTAAATAAAATTAAATATCATAAATATAGACCCTTTCAATTGACCGCAATTTACTATTTAGGTGAAAAATGTTTTAAAGTTCAATAAACTCGATGAGGGTTAAATTCGATGAGGTCGTTAATCATAACTTGAAGTACCTAAATTGAAGCACGACCTAAATTGAAATGAGTTTGCAGTTTGTAGGTCTGTATGCCCAGTGTGTATAAAAATTAATATATATTTTATTTTGGTCCTAGATACCTAGATACAAATTCAAATATCAAATTAAATTTAATTTAATTAATTTAATTTCAATAAAAAGTCATAGTTAGGTCTACTAATTTAGTTGTGACGAAGTTCGCGTTCCTAAAATAAAAATGAGAAAACAGATTTTAAATAACAATTTTACAAGTCGTTAGTATAAAATTTTCATTTGTTCAAAATGAAAAGACATTTCAGCCATTGGAGTTTCACAAACCACCTCGGGGTTTTACAAGACTTCTGAAATTTCCATTATGCTGTCCAGAAGAAAGATATGCCATTGTTGAATAAAATGCACGGAGTCGTGGAGCGTTGTTGCGGAAATTATTAAATTTTTACAAGTGGTTATTCATTTAATACTTTAAAATGTAGAGACAAAGGCGTACTTATGCTAAAAGCATTTTGTACTAGACAACCTACGTAGGTACATTTGATGATAAAGACGACGATATAAAAACCGAGTCCGTGTCATGAAATTATAATCCATTCATGTAGATTTATTATCGACTTACAATGGATTTTTCTTAGAACAGTGAGTTAGGGATAGACAATGAAATATTGTATTAACAGTTGCAATCGAATTAAACTGAAAGAAGCAATTACTGGCTTATAAGTAGAATATTCGTGCGTTGAGCCATAAAATAATATTGAGATGTAATACAATCAGTCAATTTTGGCTCCTTGGCTATAAATAATAATTTGATCTTCAGGATCAGGAGATCCGATCAGGCTCATATTTATAAAATATGAGTAACTCGCAAGTAAGTAGGTGAAAGAAATAAGATCGTGATGTGTATTATAATTTAGCAATTTTTAAGCAGTGGACCAATTCATTAATTTAAAATTATGTAATTTCGTTTATCTAAGCCACTTATGCCAGTCATTTTTGCAAAACCAAAAAATAACGCAGTCTTTTTATTGAGTAGGTAGTTAGGTACTAGTTAGGTGCCATACTTAACTTTTACATTGATCATAAGTATTGACGTATTTTAAAGCCCACCTTGTTTATTTAAGTATTTTTATAAAACATCGTAAGGAAAGGCTACCTGACAGTTACCCTATATTACATGGGCCGACTAGAGCCCTGCAGTGGGCATAAGTAGCCATCTAAAATTGTGATCATATGTACATTCTATAGTCATTTTTCGAGGCAATCGATAATAATTATCCCACAGTTCAACGGCCGCTTAAGCGGTCAAGCGGCTTACTGTACCTTACCTACTTTGAATGAGTCCATTTTACCCATAAAGTAAGTATTAGTAATAGAGCGAGTGTAACGAAGTGGGAACAGTAGGCACGGGTGAGAACAACACGACGTTCCCGTCGCGAGCGCTTGTAGTCGTGGTTGATTGCTAGCGGTGTGCGGTTCTAGAGAGATTTTTAATTATTTACGTTTCAAAATGGTCAAATGTGCAGTTCCATCTTGCAAAAACGATAGTAGGAAACACACAAAACTGAAATCCAGTATCACATTTCATCGGTAAGTTGATTTTTATATTTATTTTTACGAAAACAAATCACGCATCGCGGGTGTGAAGGAGACGTGAGGGGTGGGCACGGAAAGACCGCCCGCGCACCGCGCTTTCCTCGCGAGACAGTAGTGATGTGATGCGACCAACGCTGTAGTCGATATTTAAAATGTGTTTTGAAATGTTTGCTGTGAGAACAACGTATTATATTTATGACATTTCTATAACTCATGATTTTTGAAGTAAAATTAAAACAAGATTAATATTAAAATGGATGATTTATTTAATTGAGTCTATGTCTATATTTTCTTCGGTTGTTTGTACCATAAACATTTACTGTCTAAATAACAAGAATACTCGTGTAAAACTATAAAACTGAGTGACTTTCGTATTTTAAATAACCAACAATATAGATCACACTCACAGCTCCATCACTAGGAGAATCTGGTATTATGGGTGCCATAGGTACAACTAATGTACTGTAGTACAACAAATGGTGTAATAAGTGCCTGGGCAAATGAGCTTGCTCAAGTGAAAATAGAGAAAACAAATTTTCCCAGATATGAGAACTAGCTAGATCGATTAGTCGCCCTCGTAAACCATAACATTGTAAATTTTATCGAAATCGTTAGTGCTGTTATCGAGAACGTGATTACAAACAAATATATAAATAAATATACATATTTATATAAAAAATTCTCGTTTTATAGTAGGAAATAAGATAAGTTATCGAAATAACTTATCGATACCTCGTTGCCGATCGGCACGTAATTGATACATCCCTATCCGTCATACACGTATCGATATACGTATCTATAGATCATCTGCCTACGATGCGTACCGTTCCATTTGTGTGATACCCGCACTCTATAGTAATAATAATAACTCTATGATTTTACCTTAATAAACTTCGAATAATTATAATTACTAACAAACGTTAAGGCGTTATGTTACGAGACTAGTTACATGTTCGAGTAATGTTCATGATATGAATAGAGGAAATAACTATTATACAATAAATAAATAAAATCGACTGCATTCAAAAATATTTAAAAAAAACATGATATTACTTCTTTACTTTAAAATCCATATTGCAGTATTCGATTTTTTGTTTTATGTTTTGATCGTTTTGATTCAAATAATGGCATCTCACAGCCACCATATTTGTTTTTTTTTTCTAATGTTACTTACTTAACTAAGAATACTAGGGCTGTCAAACGCATCTAACCATATATTATTATATCTATGCATCTAACGATATATATTATCATAATATGTATAAATCGGTCCAGCGGTTTTGAAGATATAGATATATAAATAATAACAACCTCTCTTTGCAGTCGGGTAAAAATAGTGCTTCAAGTTCACCTCAACAAGCTTGTACGTCTCGAAGTCTTGCAGTTGCCGTTGGAAGCCCAGGTTTGGGTTGGCGACGGCCCGACCAGCTCTGACCACCTTCAGCGCCTCCCGCCACGTCAGTGTAGTCACTGACATGATGTACGCCACCGCCACCGTCACACTACGCGACATACCTGCCAGACTGAAAATGAAGGTGTATTAGTTCTACTCGTTAGTCCTATCGTAGAACAGTAGCTCGAGCACGAATATTTGCGAGAAAGTATTCGTATGGTTAACGTAAGCAATTTGTCAAATTTGTATGGCATTTTAGTACCATTTACGCACGATAGGGGCGCTTTTGAAAAAATGCCATACAAATTGCTTACGTTAACCATACGAATACTTTCTCGCAAATATTCGTGCTCGAGCTACTGGTGGGTTTTTTTTCTCACTAGTTTTATTACCGTCGGAATAGTGGGAACAAGAGCCGTATCTACCACTTTGTTCTCACTAGTTCTAAATACTGTGTCAATAAGAGTTTAATGAAAACAAGGTAGAATATTTATAGCATTAACAATACATTTCTTACGCAGTTGAAAATAATATTTTCCACACTGAGCGAGAACATATTTGAGATATAAATTAATATACCTATTTTGCCTATAAGCCAAATATAGAAAGCGCATCCAAAACAGATTGTGTTGGAGCTTGATGTCCATATATCACCGAGGAATTAATTGGATTGGATGTCACGATACTGAACAAGTAAGCATGTCAGTCAGTACCAATAAATCAACTGAAAATCTAGTGTAGAATGGGCCAATGATTGGCTAGTGGTAGTATCCTTTATTATTATATTTTTGGCACAAATAACATTTAACAAAGTAGGTACTCGTAATCGTTCAGGCCGTATCCCACATACTCACGAGAAAAAATATTTATAATATTTTAAATATCTGCTCAGCCGGGAATGGACCCTTTTTTGCAACAGGGTTTTTGCCAGAGCTTCTGAGATAACAATCTATTCATACCTACCTACATCGGCAACGAAGCCTAGGTAAATAAAAAACTGCTTTTTTAAATATTGAATGTAGCTACTTGGATTCGGTCCGTTATCTTATTTTTATCGTTTATATTTTTATTACTTAATATATTTTAATAATGTAATCCATACTAATATTATAAATGTGAAAGTTTGTTTGTTTGTTTGTTTGTCCATCTTTCACTTTTCATCTTTCAAGCTGTTATATGGAATGGTTTTTGTGTGTGGAGATAGTGAGGAGGGTGGAGAGTAACGTAGGCTACTTTTTACCGCGGTAAAACATCCCCATGGGAAGATCGATATTTTGTTAGTTGCTAGATATTTAGTTCCGGATGTTGTTATTAGATGGCGTTAGTAAATTCATTTGCAAGTTCTGAATCATGCTATCAAATGATACATGTTTACTTAAGTCATAGGCAACTAAATCTAACTAAGTAAAAGTAAGTAGGATTTGTAAAAAACCGATCTCTACCGCGGGCGAAGCTGCGGGCAAAAATCTAGTTATAATATAGTAAATAAAATGAAATTAGTACCTACAGGTTATTTTAACTTTATCTGCAAGAACTTATCAGATCAATTTATGCTTCAATGAGCTCGTCTCAGCATACGTCTCTACTCTCTACGGATTTGTAGTTGTAGCTCTACGAATGTAAGATTATTTCGCATTCGCTGGAGTAAATCAAGATTTTCTTTACGAATTAGGTCGTATTGATAAATCAGCCGAATATAATGAACATGCACCAGTTTGATTAAATAATACATTATTATTAACAGTATCGCTACATACCGGTTTTTTGTATTAGCTTACTCTTTTTATTTTTGATCAACCCAAGTCGTATAGATAAAAATTGTAAAGTCAATTTATAAGTAGAAATATTGTAGTTCTTTCATATATAGTATCATAATAATATCATAATAATATAGTAGTTCTTTATTTACACTGCAAACAAAAATGCAGTTACAGCAACGGTAGTATGATTCCTCTTTATAGAAAGTGATAATATAAGCTGTAAAAGCACGCCAATAGTCAATCAGGTCAACTGGATGTTAATTTAACCAGTAACAATTTTATCAGGCATCTATTCTATACCTAGTATGAACACGAAACAGTTGACTTCCTCGTAAATATTAAGGTGCCTACAAAACTATTCCATTAGCCTGATGAACTCACAATAGGTACATAATTTACTCATACTTTTACCGATTTAGGCTACAATCATGCAACAAATGGTCACGAAATAAATTTTTCCGTAACTGAAATTTACATACTTTTGTCGAAGCGGCGCAAAAAATGTTAAACATGTTTGGTAATTTTTCAATACTTACGGATTTTCGCCACGGAGGGTGAGAAAGGGATTGAAAGTTTGTTCAGACTTTCACTTCAACTTTCGCAATTTCGATGATAGGTATCTTTTACAATAGGCATTTATAGACGTTCATGTTTTAGGGTACCGAACGAAAAAATCGAAAAACGGACTTATCTCTATAGGTTTCTCGTGTGTCTGGGCGACCGCCTTCACAGCCACTTTTCTTGAATTGAAATTTGGTATTCATGTCCTTTTTTGTGACCAAAGACGAAAGTATAAAGAAAACAAGTGAATTTTGAAAAAAAATTAAACGAAATCAAAATTTAAAAAAAAAACTGTTTTGCAAACCGTATTGCATGCATGTCAAATGAAAGGGCTTATTGTAAGGATCTCAAATATATTTTTGTTATAGTTCTACAGTGGATAGTTTTATAATTATTCAAGAAAGGTCAAAAATTGAAGACAGAAATTGACCATCCTCCGCTTATCTCTATAACTACTGAGGTTAGAATTTTGAGAAAAATACAGAAAATAGTTCTTTACATATATATTACACAAAAACCAATAAGAAGTCTATGGTTTTAAAAAAAGGTCAAAAATTAATAATACACAAAAATAACGGTAAATACAAAATAAACGTACGGAACCCTCTCCAAGCGAGTTTAACTTGGACTTGTCAAGTTTATTTTAATTCGTTCCATCATTAAACACATAGTGAGAATAATTTATTATAGTAATAATTTTATTAATGAACTATTAAAAACAATATTACCGTGTTAATTAAATAAAGAAAATTATATTATAATTCATAATTATATTTAACATGATTTTCTACAAATGTAAAAAATATCTAAAAGTCATTGTGCAGTGGACGAGTTCTTTAAAAAAATTGATTTTAAACAAACAATAGGTTGTACGTCTTTCAGAAGATTCAACAAAACCTACATTTTCTATTAATAGCCTTTGACCAGCAAAGTTTTATGAGATGCATCAAAAATAGAATCTTCATTCTTTCTATTTTTATTTAAATTAACTGGGTCGATTCAGCTATTGAAGTGAAAACTTCTTTAGGCGCGTAGGGAATTTTTGAGATGGGACAAAAGCAGGGCCTCTCGAGGGATTATATTGGTAACATTGATTTTAATTGTTAATTATTAATACCATTATTACTAGATATTATTATTTCTCCATGGGGTTCGCCAGGATAGCTACCACCCTTGAGCATGAGTCAGCCGCCAAACGACTCGTCCTGTTCCGGCAGGGGGCTTGAGAGCCAGTTCTTTCTTTCTTTCTTTTTCTTCTCTCTTTCTTCGCCGGCAATCGTCACTGATGGGCCACTTACTATCAAGTGGATCGTCGTTTGCCGACTATTTCCATAAAAAAATATATATCTACTACAAATATAGTGACATAGGTGCTGTACCTATATCAACTAAACAGAGTATCAGAAATGCTGTGATATGAATGAGATCCGACGCAGCGAAATTAGAAATATTCGTAATATCATTGCAAAAGTAACATAACTGCACACGACGCGGTATCGATGGCGGGGAGCACTCACCGAATTAATGGCTTTTTACTACTTAACTATCCATAAAGCCGCTCTTACAGTCTAATGGAATGAAAGTCGGTCTTTCAGGTTCGGGCTAAGAATCCTTCACGTTTTATGTTTCATGTATGTATTTTTTTCATGTAGGTACTTGAGAGTCACTGCTTTCTTTTTTCTCTTTCTTTCTTGGCTGATGTTAGATTAGCGTAATAGTAATAGATAATATTAATGCTGTCAATAGGCTTTGGTGGCTCACTAGTTATAAGGTCGTTTATCGGAACTAAACATACAAAATTAACCTCCACAAGTCACAGCCAAGTGTACATACCAGTGAATGAGAACATTTCCATCTCTCAACCGCGCCGCGTGTATAAAATCGTTGCACAAACTGAAGTACTGGGTGAGGTTCTGATCTGGCGAGTCCGACGCCATTATGCAGAGGTAGTGTTTATCCTGAGAACAACAATAATAATATCTAATAATCGCTTACACACTCATATACCCGCAGTAAGTTTTTACCTGTGTCGCGGGTGGCATGTACTAGTTGGACGACACATATTATAACACATCACAATAACACCCATGACCTGAGTACGAATATGATATTTATCTGTCACGTAAATATCTGCCCCGGCCGGGAATTGTACCCGGGACCTCTCGCTTCGCAGACAGGGTTGCTACCAACTAGGCTACAGGGTTGTTTAACAAGAGTTCAAATACAGTCTTCAATTTATCTTTCATCAGGTAAATTGATGAGCTGACAATAAAATATAAAATAACACGAGATACTGTAACAGGTACCTACTGTAATAGGTACCTACTGTTAACAATACTTATTACAGTAATCTACTGAAAAACACTATCGGTAGCTGATCGACACAAAACTAACACAGCATGAACCAGTGGATCTAGTAGTAGGAAACTTTGTACAGAAATAGAATTTGATGATTAAAGTACAATATTGCTGTTGGCCCTTTCCAGACATATTATCGAGGACAAATTCGCAAATGTCAGCTAGTTAGGGAACGCTATTGAACTGTACTCGCAATAACAATCCCGCTTCACGCATTCAATTTGTCGGTTACGATACAACTGTGAATATCGCTAAATGTATTTATTGGCTGTTGTCTGTTAGCCGATCCAGTTTGAAAGGGTAGTAAAGTAAAGGGGTCTCTGGGGTGCGACTGAGAATTCGATTCGATAACATTAGGCCCATTGGGATACACGGTAATCTTGAAAACGACTTTTAGCCCTTTCATTTTCGATAAAATCAAAGATTTCATACACGTTTTGAAGCTATTAAAGCATGTGCCTATTATTGAGATTCTAAATAAACTTCAAAATAGACTAAATTGTATGTACCGTTATGTATATATCGTTATACATATATTTGATATCGCACAAAAAAAAATTAGGATTCAATAAAATACAAAGCATTCGTGACAGTCGCAAATCGCAAGTCGATTAAAAGACTTAAAACATGCATACAATAAAAATTAGAAACTAGCTTTCGAAAGCAAATTCAAAACATTAGAAACGAACGAAAAGTTAAATTTTTCTGTTAATCGGAGACAAAAGAACCTTCGAAATTCGAATCTGACTTATTTTTAGACACGAAACTCGATTTTCCTGCACCGGAAATTAGATGATGTAATTACGTTGCGGCATCAAATACCTACCTATACCTACTTACTAGCTTTTATACGCTATGACACTAACTTCGGATGGATTCATTGTTTTACTAGTAACTTAGTAAGTAAAGTTGAAACGGTTATAGCCCGATAGCTTTTGTCAAACTTAAGTGTTCAACCGGGCTAAGTTTGGACGCTAACAGTCATTAAATGGGTGATCATTAGCGACGAAACTTCTTGAGGTTTTCATGCCTGAGTGTGCCCTATAAGCTACCAGTTCTGTCTGTTTCACTTGCGTTGGCTACAAACCTCTTCATTAATCTACAATGGAGCCGCGTGATGGATGGAATACGCTTGAGGCCTTCTTAACTAAGTAGGTATAACAATTAACCAATTTCCCACTTGATCTTTCTATTTGGTTGAAATCAAAATTTAAATGTGTAAAATACTAGGATTTTTCTATTTTTACGTCTATCTTACAGATACATCAAGGTAGTCAATTAATATGAAGTACCTACCTAACTTTATGCAAGCTATTCTTATAGAGCTTTTATACTACCTGTGTGAGCTAAACATTTAGTAGTAAATAACTTATGAATCTAATAACTTGACAATAAAACCTGAAAGGTTGAAGGGTCATGTAAGGTTGCAGGGTTATTTTATTACCTATCTGCTTATGAATAAGCAATGAGTTTGGAGCTAGAAGCTAGAACTCAAGTAAACAAGCTTCACATAACAAATAAAACTTTTGACGACAAACTGTCTCGTGATCCACTTGATGTTAGGTGGCTATTGTCTTTTCCAAATGTTGCTGTGTCTGATTGTCATCGCAACCCATAAGCTTTCCATTCCTGGGCTCTTGTTCTGATTTCACACATCACAATGTCCAAATGCAGATTAGCGTATACGAGTATCTAAGGCTTCAATCCATCAATGACCCACTAGAAGTCACGGGTCTCTCCTAATAACTGAGAAGGCCTAGGAATCCTAGGATTATACTTCACCACACTGCTCAGTTACGTTTATTACGTCAGTGTTTATTGGTGGAGTGGAGTGGTTAGTGGCCAACACAAGTATGCCTCCGACATGGCTTAAAACGACTAGTTACTATCTCACGATAACAACCAGGAGTGATTTGTAAACGTGCCCTCCGAACCTGAAACGTTAGATAACTTCGGAAATTAATTAAAAGGAGTTAAGTGAATAGGTAACCGCTAGTGGCAAAAATATCTCAAGTACTTTGAAGCAAATTGGCAAATAATGCTAAGTTAGAGGCCTTCGTGCGGTATAAAAATTTCCGATCAAACTACGCCATCACTTCAATATGATATTAAAAGTGGTTTACTATTTTCTAAGAATAGACTCATAACTCATTCTAAGAATTCATCAGCATTCTGCGGATAAACCATGTTTTTTTTATTGCAAAGTTCCAAGAAAAAGAAAATTAGTGCGAATGACTTATCGTTAGTAGGGTAACGAGCGAAGGCTTTGAGTTGAATGACACGTAAGTGGAGTAGGTATATAAATGAATTAATGAATTAGAGGTTGGGTTGGCCTTTTGAAGGTTCCTCAAATAAGTAAAGTAACATGATTTACTTAAAAAAAAAACAAATTTCGGCTTTAATAACTTAAAACAGTGAGCCGATCTATAAACTGTACGTAGTTTTTTCAGTTTTAAACGTTGTCTGAGCAAACCCCAAGACTAAGTTCGCTTTACAGATCTTCTCTGAAGTCAGTATGATTTAATTTTGAATGTTTGAACGTGACTTTAATTTCGTTTGACGAATACATGAATGCTTTTAAATTTACCTCAATGTTTCGCCGAGTGTGGAGTTCGTTGATGAACGTAGAGTTGTGATTTGTGCTTTGTTATTCGGTACGTCGATTTATGAATATTCATATCTCGTTTCAAGTTTCTGAGCACCACGCTCGCCAAGGGAGCTTGTTTGAGTCAGCGCGATTTAATATTGAAGGACTTGAATTAACCAACGCTTTAAATTCAAAATTATGCTTCAGCCCAATACACATTTGTAATCTACGTGTCACAAACCATAAAATATGATGAGCTTATCGGCTTTATGAAATGTGTTTGAATAGTTTAAACTTCTCTACTAGTACTCGTACATACGAGTATTGATTGATGTTTTAGTTTAGAACCTAAGTATCTTAATAAAATGATACGGATACTCACAATATGTATTTTGTACCCAGAAATTTCGGCACAATTAAGTGGATCTTGGTCACGTATAAAAGATTTGCATTACTCCGTACCCAAAACGATTCAATTTTAAAATATTAAATTAAAATTTAAAAAACCCCCGACAGTTACACTTACACTAAACATAGCTAAGAACACTCCCAATTAAGTAACCTTTTGTACAAAAATAACTAGATCAAAATCGGTTCATCCATTTGGGAGCTACGATGCCACAGACAAAAATACAGATCCACAGATGCACAGTTACACGGACACACATATACACAGACAAGTCAAACTTACCAGAACCCTCTTTTTATCGGGGGTTATAAACAAACATCACTACACCGTAATAATATGGTATTAGTGTTAAATTAATATGCTATTTTAATTTAATATTCATTAATTAATTACGTAATGTACATAAGTACTTTGTTAATTAAAATGGATATTTTAAGTAAGTAGTGACGAACAGGCAATCGTGTTAACTTTTGACTGAGAATCAATGCTTCAATGTTTGTAATAAATTAAGTTTAATACTCACTGAATGATGTCTTCTAGCGGCGTCATGTATGGACAGTATGTGTGTTATTTTGAACTTGTCCAACTGCACAGGATCTTTCGAGTCTCTGTAGTTCCCCACGTAGAGACCCGAGAGCACCTACAACAAGAACAAGTAATCTATATAATATAAAACACAAAGAAATTGTAGGAATTGAAGAATTGAACGAATAAACGTTAGATTTGCTCAGAGCGAATAGAGATACGCCACCACTGATATATAATTTTATAGTTCTGAAATTATTCTGCAATCTACCTATGTGGAAAACAAAATATACCAGCGTTTGCCTATGCCTTATATGCTCCTATTACTCGTAGTCTTCTTTCAGAACTGTGCATTACTCGGCCTTATGCAAATTTAAAAGCAGTTTATTCAAATGCAGCCCAAATACAAACAGACGATAGATGTCAAGGGCGGTTAAAACGTTCAGCCTCTTCATCTCCGCTCGGCGTTTGTTCGGAAATCTAACAACAATCGAAACGGAAAAGAAATTCTGAAAGAATGGAAATTCAGACTTTCAGAGCGCTTTGTCTACGCTTATGACAATAACTACCGAGTTTTCGTAGCACTTCGCTACGACGCGGCGACGCATACAATTTCATATAATACTGAATTGACACACTTATAAAATATTTAATAATGTATTCTACTTTTTATAAGTACCAATGGGCGTTGTCTTTATAAGTTATTGCAGATAATACTGAGCATAAAATTTGTCGCGTGACACTCTTGTGATTCATTGCATACCACACGCTTCGCTATATTGACGAAGTTTTGTAGCGCAGAATGTTCAATAAATTAAAACATACTCAATATATAACTAATATTACTAACTGCCCGGACAGACTTCGTTCTAACGAAAGTTTTTTTTTATTAAAACCTTCCATGTGCCTTAAGGAAGATATAAGCTATCCTATCTTTTAAAACTCCCAACTAAAAACCGGCCAATGCGTGTCAAGCCACGCGTAATGTACGAGTCTACGATTTGGTAAAGTGAACATTTTTAGGGTTCCGTAGCCGAATGGCAAAAAACGGAACCCTTATGGATTCGTCATGTCTGTCTGTCTGTCCGTCCGTATGTCACAGCCACTTTTTTCCGAAACTATAGGAACTATATTGTTGAAACTTGGTAAGTAGATGTATTTTGTAACTCAAAAATGTTTTTTTCATCAAACCCATACGTTGGTGGTATCTATGGATAGGTCTTCAAAAATGATATTGAGGTTTCTAATATCATTTTTTTCTAAACTGAATAGTTTGCGCGAGAGACACTTCTAAAGTGGTAAAATGTGTGTCCCCCCCCCCCCGTAACTTCTAAAATAAGGGAATGATAAAACTGAAAAAAATATATGATGTACATTACTAAGCAAACTTCCAACGAAAATTGGTTTGAATGAGATCTAGTAAGTAGGTTTTTTTTAATACGTCATAAATCGTAAACCGCAAAAAACATTGATCAAAGTTACAACGAACTACAAGAACTTTTATATTATGTTACTTGCTGCTACGGAACCCTTCATGGGCGAGTCCGACTCGCACTTGGCCGCTTTTTATACAGAAGGCGTGCAGAAAGCTATTTTTTATATTAAGTACATACAGTTAGACTAAGTACATACACTATTTAGTGTTAATGTGTATTTAACAATCCATACTAATATTATAAATGCGAAAGTGTGTTTGTTTGTTTGTTTGTTTGTCCGTCTTTCACGTCGCAACGAAGCTGTTATATGGTATGGTTTTTGTGTGTGGAGATAGTGAGGAGGGTGGAGAGTAACGTAGGCTACTTTTTACCGCGGTAAAACATCCCCATGGGAAGATCGATATTTTGTTAGTTGCTAGATATTTAGTTCCGGATGTTGTTAATAGATGGCGTTAGTAAAATTCATTTGCATTTCACGCTATCAAATGATACATGTAAATTACTTAAGTCATAGGCTACTACAAGTCTAAGTAAAAGTAAGTAAGTAGGATTTTTAAAAAATCGATCTCTACCGCGGTTGAAGCTGCGGGCAAAAGCTACTATGGAAATAAATGGAATACAGTCGCATTTCAGCCGCAGAAATATAATTTCTTATAATTGTTTACAGTGGCGAAATTCTAAAGGCTTTTCAACAATAATATTAGATATAATATTGCAGGATTTTACTAAATATTAGACGATGAACTACAAGTACTCTTACTAGGGGGTTAAGTGTAGGCAAGGCGATGGTCTAGATACCACACGCAACTAAGTTCGACTATCGAGGCAATATTGTTGAAAATGACCACTTTAAACTGATATCGCTTAATAAAACAAGTTTTCCAACTATAACGACTGAAGATATCTAGTAGGTAGTTTTATTTAATTTCAATAAAAATAAAGATACACAACAAACATGAAACTCATTAAAATTACATTTTTCATGTCTCATTTTCATTAATGATGTCAACATAGTTACTGTATTAAAAAAAAAATCTAATGATGTCTTATTATTTAGTCAGTAGCCGAGAATAGAGCAGATTAGCCAAATTATGTAAGCGGTTACCTTACATTATTTGGCTCATCGTGTAGGAATTCGTTTATTCAACTGCTGTCCTGTCTGTTCAATACATTTAATTAAATAGCCCAAGTAGCACGCGGGGCTGTAATAAGGGCTGTCTAAGGGTTCACATGTGAACTATAAGCGGTAAGTCAGCTGTATATGAGCTGTAGAGCACGCTTTACAGCCCTTATACGACTGATTTGGGCACAAGTTATACAGCCTTAAGTTCACATAGCTGCATAGTAGCAGTATAACAGCATTTACTCGTAAATAGTAGTAGGTTAACATTACACTCTTATACAGACCTTAGCTGTATATTAGGTTAACATTACACTCTTATACAGACCTTAGCTGTATATTAGGTTAACATTACACTCTTATACAGAACTTAAACAGCTTTAAGCGTATTTTTCGCCTTTATACAGCTAATACATCACAGGTGAACTCATATAAGAGTGAATTAATGCTTTAAGTTCACTTGTACGCTAAATGTGAACTCTTATTCAGCCCCGCGTGCTACTTGGGAGGGAACTTCAAAAACATTATTTAAACTTGAAACGTTCCTTCCAGCTATTACCGCCACGCCCGCCACGTGCCACGTGAAATTAGTTAATTAACATCATCCCAAAATCGCTATTAACTTAATTATCTATACTAATATTATATGTATAGAGGAAAGATTTGATTGTTTGTGTCCATTGCATAGGCTCTGAAACTACTGAACCGATTTGAAAAATTCTTTCACTGTTGGGTAGCTACACCATCCCCGGGTGATATAGGATTATTAAGGAGGATTAAGGAAAATTAAGGATCCTTAATAAAACTCCAATAATGTAAGCCAAGGTGTAAAAAAATAAGAAAACCGAAGCAAAGCGAGGGCGGATACGCATATTTTATAAGCGCTCTGCTTGCGGCTTTTCCCGCGTTTTCCGAGTCTCGGAGATAATACGTACCTACATCTATAATACATTCTCATTCTACATCAAGTCTACCTGTGTGCTAAATATCCGAAAAATATATGAAAATCCGTTGAGTAGTTTTTGCGTGAAAGACTAACACATCTTAACAAAAATCACAAACTTTCACTTAATATTAGTAGATTTCACTTCAGTTTTTAAAAGAATAACAGGAAATACATTCAAAATCACCAATAAAATCTATACCTACCTACCTCCTGTGACACATCATGTTAACGGAGGCCACAGACATTCACACAAATCTCTAAACTGTGCCATCTCTTTGTGTTGTCGGGTTTCCAGTCGCTAATTACGTAACTAACTACACTACACTACCTTTACTTACTACATAATCAAGTTGACCTACGTCAATTAGGCTCCGCTTCGTTACTACAAACAAAGCCGGGGTAACATTACCCGAGTTCAGAACAAAGGTAAGGTTCATGACTCATGTCAACATAAAGCGGTGTGCCAGATGGCTCACATTTACCGACACGCAGAAACACTAGGACTTCCAGAATTATTCAATTTACTACCGTTCCGGTTACCGCCGATATTTTTTTGGGAATTGGTCATGTCTATAGAGCCAAATATCTCCTAAACCTAACTAAGCCGTTAAAACAACAAATTGAAACGTATTTAGGTATAATCTACTAGTTTTTGCCCGAGGCTTCGCCCGCGGTAGAGTGGTTTCGAAACGAAATTTTAAAATTAATTAATTTAGATTTATAAAACTACATAAAAATGCACATAGAAGTAGAATGATGGATTAACATAATATTAGATATTAGATGATGTCCGTGGCTACGCGCGCGTGGATATCGATTTTTAACAAATCCCGGTGGAACCCTGAACTTTTCCGGGATAACAAGTAGACCCTGTATTAATCCAGGGTATAGGCTATCTCCAGTGACGGATTAACCCTTAATCAAATTAAGCAATTGCCTAGGGCATCACGACTGGGGGGGCACCAGAAGACGCACAAAAAAGCACAAAAATCCACGTTGACATACGGATAGGGGGCCCACAGGCTTGGATTGCTTAGGGCATCAAGTAGTCCTAATCCGTCACTGGCTATCTCCATTCCAAACAGCAAAATCGGTTAGTTGTGGCGAGATTGAGGAACAAACATCCAAACATCTTCACAAACTTTCACATTTATAATATTCACAGGATTCTAAAGTCTGGTGTTTCCGTTCTGCTGTTACTTAGGTAAGCTAAAATAGTGTAATATCAAACCTAGGCATTTAAAAAATAATACCTGCTGAGCTTATTATTTTGTTGTGTATTTGACAAAAAGGATACAGGACATTCATTTAGGATAGAAGCGCTTTTAGCCTGGCGGCTTGCGATAGACGCCGTCGGTACTTGGATGGGTGATTAGTGGCAAAATATCTGAGCGCTTCAATGCTTCAGAGGGCACGCAAAGCCCATGAGCTGGTTTTTATAGATGTAACATAATTGTCGTTAGGCCATGTAGGAGGCCTCAGGATGGCATGAAAAATTCCGACACTTGGGTTGGCCACTAACCCCTCCACCAATCTGCACTGGAGCAGCGTGGAGGAGTATGCTCTAGGCAACCTCCAGAGTAAAAACTCATGCTCAGTAGTGGGACATTGACGGGCTTCTGAGCCAACTGCGACTTCATTCAACTATATATTATCCATACTTAGTGGATACCATATCCATAATGGATACTATTCATATAACAGTGGAACACCAGAATTTTACCACTAGCGGTCACCTACCACCACAACATACCACGGCACAACCTTATCAATTACAACACTGGAGACCAGTTTTGTATAAACCTAGAAAATTATTTTTCGAAACCTAACTTAAATTGCAAAATCCGAAAAACAAGTGACCTATTAGTTCGGTTCGAAATTGTCAATTTTCAGATCGATGCACTTCATTTACCTGACTTAATGGAGTTCCTTTGGTACATGCCTGCCAAATATTCTATCTTTGAAGATAAAAGTTATTTTTCTGTTGGATACCTACCTATACCTACAAACTTAATAAATGGTATAAGATATTGTCTTCCCATACTTCCTTTTCAGTTGTTTGTGAAGCCAAGACGAAAACAAGGGTTGGAACAAACAATATAAATGAGCAAGTAGTTTGAACTTCTACCAGGTTATACAACGACATAGTTTATTATTGTAGACCTAGCCAAGTGGCCCAAGTGCCCAATACTATTTCCCGTCGACTTCAACCACTTGACTTAGAATAAAATGCCGTCTCTCACCGACATCTTTATAGTAGGTAATTTTATAGTGTTTTCTTTATATTCGTCTATGTTATTTTAAATAAGAAATGGTATCGAACGCATCGGTTAGCTATTTTATCGGTTAGGTAAAGTTATTTTAAAATCAAATATAAATTGGCATTAGGCAAGTATTTCATATCGTTAGGATTTTCGTATCGTATCTTAGTATGACACGAAAATTCAACCCTAAGATAAGTAGATACTATTATTTCTTCTGTGCCGTAAGTCTCAAAGGGTTACGTTACTACTTCACATTGACATTTGTGTGCATAAAAATATTAGCTTTCTGCACCCCTTTTTCAAGTAAACTTTAACTGTGGCAAATAGTATACTTCTCCGTCCTCGTAATTGTCGTACAAAGTGTGGGTACAAAGTTTGTGCTTCAGGTATTAATAACATATGTACCTAAGTATAAAGAAAATAAAATATATGCTATGAAATCTTTATGTATTTATCATTTCAGTCTCTTTTATCCTTATAATTTTATACTTACTATAATGAATATGTATAAAATATAGAGATTTGTTGTCAGTCTGCTCGTGCACAAACGGTTTAATAATTGTAGAAATCGTCTACTTTAAAAATGAACGTGTGGGTGCGTTATGTGTATGTTACAACAGGTAAGGGTAAGGGGCAATAGTTAGGGTAAATTTTATATAAAATAAATATAAATTAACATTTACACTTCAATTTTGATTTATTAAAAAGATAGAAATAAATATTTCTCTCCAATATCGCCATAGGTCGATTTATTAAAGTGCTTTGTATTATAAAGCAAAAAGTTCCTATCCAAAATATTTTTGATTTATTGCACTGTACTGAACCATTTTTATTTTAATAATTTGCGGGTAGAAGTGAAAGTGGAGACGTACACATAAAAATACTTTTCTATGATCATATAAATTTTAATTAATAAAATAAGAAACAAAATTCTTTAATAAACAGAAACTTATAACGTTCAATAACAATTAGACAAAAGTAACCAACACACACAACTCAGATTAAAGAACAAATCTTTAATCTGAGACACACAATTAACTTACAATTAGTTATCTAGATAAGACATAAAAATTCATTTGATGCAACTGTACAGCTGAAGAATTTTCTCATACTAATGTGTCCTTCTAAGCGAAAACGTAACCTTGTCCCGCGGTCCTGTATATTGATCAGACTGGAAATAAATTGCAAGGTTTGCAGCGGACCGCAAATTATCGACGTTTGAAACCTTCTGTATTTATTTCTATCCCTAGCCAAGTTAATTTTTGAAAGTATTTTTACAGTAACATAGTTTGGTACATTCAAAAATAGTCCTATTCAGCCAATGCTACGGATGTGCTACGGTGCTACGACTACGTGCGATTCACTAGCGGGCAACGTTAACATTACGTAACTTGACGCTTACAAATTCCGCAGATTTTTGTTACATTAAAACCCATGGTGCAGAACAACAAAAGCATTTAAAATGTCTTACCTTGTTCATTCCATTCCCCATTATTGAAGTTTTTAATACTTAATTAAACACCAAGATTAATGTCATAAACTTTAACTTTACACGGCATGAACCAACATGAAACTTTTAACATGATTTACAAATAAAGTAATTTTACAGCACGTTGCATCGAATTACTGTCAAATCGTCAACATGATCGCGTCACTATGGCTACATTGTTGACGCCGGTTTACACGCGACGGTATCGATGTCATCCGTACTTAAAATGTGAACGTAATAAATATGAATGATACGAGGAGTCAGGTTTGGTGCGTATATAGTTTTGTGTTATGTTTTGCACGTGGTTTTATGTTATCGATCGTTTCGAGTCGTTATTCGTGTTTAAGCTGGAGAGTCCGCGTGTTTTATAGAGACGCGCGTACAGTGAGCGAGCGGCGCGCTACTGCCGTCCCTTGCCGGGTGGCACTGCGTCTATAAACCTTGCGAGGCACGAGAACTGCAAGCTATATCGATATTTGTGACTTGTAGCTTGATTTTAGATTCGTGATTACTGGGTATAGTACAGATTTATTAAGGAGCGATAGCGTTGTGGTTTGGAACTCAGTTTCATACTGTAGAGCTGGGTTCGAATCACGTGCGTCCTGTATATATTTAAATTAAAAAATAGTCTTAATTTATTACTTTCAATAAAAATAATCTTAATATAAAACTTTAAAAACCTCCGGCAGTTTTATTTATCTTTCAGACAAAAAAAAACCGACGTGTCAGGCCACGCGCAATGTAGAGTTCCGAAGTAGTAATAAGTTTATCGACTATTACTCATTAACTACTTGTGCTAACATAGCCGTGATAGTTTTCCTTGTAAATTCATCATGTAACCTATTTCTGAAAACTTTGACACTTGACTCGTAACTAAAATTAGCACTTCAAAGCCAAATATTTCGCAAACGGACTCCTATTTCCAAAAATGGTCTTAGAAGACCCATAATATTTTTAGAAGACCTTTTCAACGATACCCGACACTATAGGGTACGCGAACAAAAAAAATCATCCTCACGTTACCTGTACGGGAGGTACCTAAAAAAATGGTTTTCAATATTTTATTCCACGATTCTGGAGTTTTAATAAATATGTATATCCATGCCAAATTACAGCTTTCTAGCACAAAGGGTCTCGGCGGCCGGCGCTTTGCTTCGGACAGACGACGGACAGACGGACGGACATGACGAAACCCTAAAAACTAGATCAAAATTGGTTCATCCGTTTGGGAGCTACGATGCCACAGACATACATACAGATACACAGAAACGTCAAACTTATAACACCCCTTTCTTCGTCAGGGGTTAACAAAAAAAAACAGCTAGGTTTGTGATTAACTGCGAAAATAAATAGTTAATTAATAATAGAAAACAATTAATAAAAAATTAATCAATACTAGGACTCAAAGTAGCTGCGCACTATTAAAAGATTACCGCAATCTGCTTGAAAGCCATTTTCTTTCTTTGTTTGCAACGGATCGGTAATTAATATTCAAATGCATTTGATGAAGGAAGTATTTTTTAAATACATTTATGAACGTTATTTTTCGTTTCAAAAATATGCTTTATTATCGAGCAGAATAAAGGGCAAAAGAACCACTTCTTGCCCGAGGTCCAACTCTTTGATATTTCTTGTGTTAATTGGTGGCTCTACTGCTTATTTATTGTATACTAGCTGCCCGGACAGACTTCGTTCTGTCAAAAGTTTTTTTTATTAAAGCCTTCCCTATCCTATCTTTCAAGTTGGATCAAATTGCACACGGTGTGCAAATTTGATTAAAATCGGTTAAGTAGTTTAGGGAGTCCATCGCGGATAAACAACGTGACAACAAGATTTCCATAATAAAATCCGTGCATCAGAAATTATAGAACTACATCATAATTATTATGGATGTAACCATCAGGTGTTTTCTCGTGGTCCTACTATTTTATTCTCATAGTAGAACCACCAGGGTATGTTATTTCTCGTCCTATTGGCTATCGATGTATTTTTCGTAGCCATAATTCGTAGCACTTTTAGGTAACGTATAGTATAGAAATTTTATTAGAATATTATAGTTTTTGAGCCACTACCACCACCATTATGTAAAAAAATACTACATTTATTTACCATTTACCACTAACACCAGGTGGCTGTTCTGATCATGTCAGCTATTTACAAAAAAAGTAGACTTTTCTCTCCGTAATTTTCATTTCGAATCGGGCCTGGTTAATAAAAGTAAAACATATGTGAATACGTCACTGAAGCTTGAATTTTCCCTACATACAGTAGCCTAGTATACCGACATATACATTCAATAAGCAACGTAAGTATGCAACATCTCACAACATCAATGTACCTATTCTAGATAAAGAAGGAATAGTAGGGAGGTAGGGAAGTAAATACTTAAATAGTAAGGTACCCAATTTTTTAACAATTATTTATATAATAGGTACCTTAAGCTGCCCGGACAGACTTCGTTCTGTCAAAAGTTTTTTTTGGAGATGTAAGGTACCCTATTTTTCAAGTTGGATCAAACTGCACACGGTGTGCAGATTAAAATCGGTTAAATAGTTAAGGAGTCCATCGCGGACAAACAACACACGTAATTTATATACAGGGTGTCCCGTAAGTAGTAGATCAACCGAAGGTGGCAGATAGCTTGAAGGATGACCTATCATATGTCAAAAAAATACCTTAGTAAAAGTGTCACCGTTTTCGAGATAAAGACCATTTTTTTAAATTTAGAAAATTCGGCTCCTTTACCTTACTTTTTCCTGTTGAGTCCACAAATGAGCAGGTATTTTAATAATTTTTTTTCCTAGAGCTCTCAGATAGTTGCTTTATAATTATCAGTGTGTAATGTTGTTGAAATTATTAGGAAACGCTGAGAAAATAGCGTCAACTTTGGATATTTTTGTTTTTGAGTTTCTTCGATACAACTTTGATGCGAGGTGGTTGAAAAAAAATGTACTGGGCAAGTATGCCCCGGTATTTTAAAAACTTGTCTGTTTAATGCAGATTTTAAAAAAGTACAATACAGGCTACTTTGATAGGGAAAATTTTCAAGTAAAAGCCATTTCAGTGTTAAAGGGGTGAATTGGAATCAAAAGTTATTTTGTTAAAGGATGAAGTTTTTCAATGGTTTTTGCTTAATATTACGTTACGTTAAATTATTGCTCTAATAAATATTGAAAATAATGATTATTTTCCGATATTCCAACCTAATAAAGAAATTACCAATTACTTGAAAAATATTGTTTATTTCAAAAATAATGCTATGATTTACTGTTTTTTTAATACTAGATGATCAGGAAACCTTGTAAATTATTGTTTTAAGATTATTTTTGTACGAATATTCAACAAAAAACAAAGAATGAGAAAAAATGTAAGTAAAATAATTATTTTTGTTTATTTTATCATACAAAAATAATCTTAAAGCAATAATTGACAAGGTTTGCTGATCATTTAGTATTAAAAAATAGTAAATAATAGCATTATTTTTGAAGAAACAATATTTTTCAAGTAATTCTTAGGTAATTTGAAATTTCTTTTAAAAGTTGAAATATCGCAAAATAATCATTATTTTAAATATTTATTAGAGAATTAATTTAACGTAACGTAATATTAAACAAAAACCATTGAAAAACTTAATCTCATAACAGTAAAAAATAAAATAAATTTTGATTTAAATTCACCTCTTTGACACTGAAATGGCTTTTATTTAAAAAATTTCCCTATCAAAGTAGCCTGTATTGTACCTTTTTAAAATCTGCATTAAACAGACAAGTTTTTAAAGTACCGGGGCATACTTGCCCAGTACATGTTTTTTCAACCACCTCGCATCAAAGTTGTATCGAAGAAAATCAAAAACAAAAATATCCAAAGTTGACGCTATTTTCTCAGCGTTTCCTAATAATTTCAACAACATTACACACTGATAATTATAAAGCAACTATTTGAGAGCTCTAGTAAAAAAAAATTTAAAAAAACCTGTTCATTTGTGGACTCAACAGGAAAAAGTAGGGTAAAGGAGCCGAATTTTCTAAATTTTAAAGAATGGTCAATATTTCGAAAACGGTGACACTTTTACTAAGGTAATTTTTTGACTTAACATAGGTCAACCTTCAAGCTATCTGCCACCTTCAGTTGATCCGCTACTTACGGGACACCCTGTATATCAAGATTTATTGAGATAACAATTCATTAAACAAGTACACTACAATCATAGCCAGTGTGACTTAACAACAACAAAATATAGGTCGACAAAATGTTCAAAAACAGCTGTAGTAGACATACATGATATAACTCTCCAAATGATATACCTACGAGTATTTGTGTTTTATAAAATACAATTTAATCACCTTAGGTATACCTACTGCTTACAAAATAATATTAATTATTATTTTATAATCTATTCTATTAACTCAAATTATTAATAATTAGTAATTAAGACTCGATTAAGTCACCTTTCAAACAAAATATACTAGATCAAAATCGGTTCATCCATTTGGGAGCTACGATGCCACAGACAGACAAAGACAGACACGTCAAACTTATAACTAATATTAATAATAAATCAATACTTAACATAAATAAAATTAATGTTAATGATAGTCTGGAATAGTTTGGCTGGATGCTATATTGAAAAATACAATGTCTTTGAACGTTAGCACGGTCTCCGTTTTATTCATTTTCGTTTGACGACTTTAATATTTTTAGTTAATTTACAGTAACAAGAACACAAAGTCTCGCCACGGGCGGTTCCCAAACACATTGCATATTTACGTTACCGGCTCGCCCACGTAACACGTTTGTCAAAAAAGCGGCCAAGTGCGAGTCGGACTCGCCCATGAAGGGTTCCGTAGCAGCAAGTAACATAATATAAAAGTTCTTGAAGTTCGTTGTAACTTTGATCGAGGTAAATTGTGGTTTACGATTTATGACGTATTAAAAAAAACTACTTAATAGATCTCGTTCAAACCAATTTTCGTTGGAAGTTTGCATGGTAATGTACATCATTTATTTTTTTTAGTTTTATCATTCTCTTATTTTAGAAGTTACGGGGGGGGGGGACACACATTTTACCACTTTGGAAGTGTCTCTCGCGCAAACTATTCAGTTTAGAAAAAAATGATATTAGAAACCTCAATATCATTTTTGAAGACCTATTCATAGATACCCCACACGTATGGGTTTGAGGAAAAAAAAAATTTTGAGTTTCAGTTCTAAGTATGGGGAACCCCCAAAATTTATTGTTTTTTTTCTATTTTTGTGTGAAAATCTTAATGCGGTTCACAGAATACATCTACTTACCAAGTTTCGACAGTATAGTTCCTATAGTTTCGGAAAAAAGTGGCTGTGACATACGGACGGACGGACAGACAGACAGACAGACAGACAGACAGACAGACAGACATGACGAATCTATAAGGGTTCCGTTTTTTGCCATTTGGCTACGGAACCCTAAAAACGGAGTGCTGACGCGATTTACTTATTGCGATAAGCCGCGATGCCGTCCGATTTTAGATATTGTTGTTGCTAGCCAGCCTCGATTCGCTGGAAAATCTACGTCTTATATGTATTTATAAATAGGGAACGTGCACCGTAATACAATATTTTTCATGTTTAATTATTTTAGGGCTTATTTTGCAAAACCTTAAACTAGGGCATACAAGGGCAAAAAACGTAATGCCTAATGGTATTCTCTATTTCCTCTACCAGTCAGCCCTGGGTACCGGTGAAAAAGTAGATAAGTTTAACTAAGATAAGTTAATTATTCAAAATTTTAATAAATAAGTATAATTTAAACTCCTTAATCCTGCATATATTTATTTTATTTATTTATTACACTTTATTGCACACCATTTACAAAGATAGAAAGGCTTTACAATGTTAATATAATTTGTGCGCTAAAGGCGATCTTATCGCTAAATAGCGATTTTTTCCAGATAACCTTTGGGAAGATGACAAATAATACTGAATATAAACTTAATGGTTACTCTGTATGAATATGTTTGTTCCGAGGTCGCGCCACGAGGGCCAGTCCGGCCGTGATGAGCACTGCGCCCGTCCACCATCGCCACGAAGCGTCCTCTTCGAATACCGCTACACCAATAACACCCTGTATAAATGTAACGTTTTATTACAATATACGTAATAATCAGGAGCAGTATTCGGGATTATTAGCGTATTCCCCGTAACATTGTAGAAGTAGATAACAATGTGAAACAAGTGTGGCCCAACAGCTATCATACAACTGTGACATATCGGGAGAATTTATCTATTTTATTTTACTCTTGAGTAACACTGTGACATAACGACACTTTTGTTTTCTCGGTTCATAACTTCATAATAATACTGCATTCCTGAATAGTTAAGATTTATTTAAAGTAGGTAGCGGTTGAGTTTATTTTATGGCCGTATTCGTGTAGCTCATGCATGAGTAAAGGCCGCGTTTCATGTTTATTGAGTACTGCCACTTGCTTTCCCTTCTACCACTAGGTACCTACCTACCTAATTTTTGCGTGATTGTATTTATTCAGCTTCACTTCGCTTTTCTTTATTTATGCAGACAGGAATTAGCTAAAGACGAATCCTTAAAATAGTTGGCCTAACCTAACTATTAGGTAGTTGGGAATATGTAAACCATTTTAAGGTTTGCTTCACCTTTTTTCTAATTTGAAATTTGCAGCTGTAGCGACACTTTCTTTACATAGATCCTTCATAGATCTGTTCTTTAAAGCTTTTGTTCAGCTTCACCCATCCCGGGGTGAGGGTTCGTCTGTTGCCAAATTTTGCAAGTTAAAGATCTACTTTCCGGAGTTTCCGGTGGTTGATTAAACTGATTTTTGTATGCATATGTATGTACATCGGATCAGATGATAATGCAATAAAATGATGTCAATTAGAGATTAGAGCTGATCATAGGAAATCAATAACTAATTCTAAAATCCATCTATCTATACATTCTGGAAAAGGAGAAAGCCTTTTGCTGTCAAAAATTGAAACATTTCAATATTGTACATAAGTAGAAAATAGTCTTCAATAAAAGCTACCATATCAATGAGTGTACTGCGAAACTTGTACAAGGGAGAATGTTATGTCGTTAACGCGATTCAGAAAGGGGAACAGCGCCATCTAGTTTGAAATAAAACGACGCAACCATGTCGAGTTTGGGCTCTTTTGTAGGCTCTGATGAAGCCGAAAAGTTGCTTTAATAAAGTCCTGTTTTTAGTTTTTAAACTAGATACCTAGTTATAAGAACATACCGACAAAACATAGGTGGAAGCGGCCGAAATGACGGTAGGCGCAACAGAGTTGGTGGCGGCGTCCAGCGAGCGCAGATAGTGCCTGCATCCCCAGGTGTTAGCTACCACCATAAGAACTAGCAGCAACCCCCATACTAGGTAACCGGTTCCCTGTCAGAAAGATGCTTTTGAGTCTGATAACTGATAATTTTTAAAGTGAAACTTCTATTGTAACGGGGATGGGTGAAAAAATTTCAATTTAATACGAAAAAACGATATGTCACAAAGATTAACAAGCATTCAGCTGGTAGTTGCTTCAAACCCAGCAGGAACAAGTTAGCAAAGCAAACATTTACAATTTTAAACCAAATAACAGTTCAAACGTGTTATCTTTCTAGCTTAGCCCAGACTTTCTTTCTTTCTTTGTTCTGTGTTCTTTTTTTAGTAATAGTGTTACAGATGTCCATTCGTGATGGTGAACACTTAGCATCAGGTGGCTCATCAATTTGTTTATCACCTATTTGCATAAAAAAAGTACTTTAACATATAGACATAATTGAAGCCTATATCTTAAAAGCAATACCCTGAAATCAAGTTAATGTATGATAAATGCTAGTTTACTTTTTAAAGCTGGTTGACTTTGTAATCTGAAATCATTCTTACAATTATACTCGGAGTTCCAGATAATTTCCCTAATGTGCTCCCAACAGAGGCCCATATTCCTGCTAAATATGCTTCTTGCAACATTCTGCATATAAATGTACAAGAATTATTATGATTCTATGTTTGGTCAATGAATTAACATTGACTTTATGGATGCTTAGGAGAATCAAGTACAGTTAAATTGGGTAAAGTTACCCGTTAATTAATAATGTTAATTCCATAGTAACCAATAGTAACATTGAAATAATAAAATAAATCTTAAGTACAAAGTTTACTGAGAAAATAATAATTTATCACACTTATTTATGTTATTTTTTGTATCTGTTAAGTACCTACTCAAATTTAATTTTAAAGCTAGCTTTTAGAATTATGCATTTATGCTGTTGGTCACTGAAGAGATTTTCGGTATGGAGCCATATGAGCACAGTGATTAGGTTAGGATGCAGTTTAGGACAAGCTATTAAAATTGAGTGCGTTAAAATTTAATGTCTACAATGTTATCTATTGAAGAGTTCCCTTGTCTGGAGCCAACCGAATAAGCTTGGAAATACACTAAAGTGTAATCTTTTCTGCACTCTCAAAATATGGAACTTAGTTTGGCTTACTTAGATTAATTACAATTTAATTTAAATCTCATAAAGTGTAGGAGTACAGGCGAATAGTAAAAATTCTGAAAATTAAAGTAGGTAAATTGTGGTAAATTATGTACATAAAATTTTATCTCCTCACAAAATGTTCAATGGCTTCATATATTTATTATTTTTGGAACAACATAATAAAATATTTTTATTATTAATTAATTTAAGTAACAACAAAAACAATACAAAACTATTTTGACGTTGTTGTCATTTAGACAGAAGTCTTGTCTGACAGTTTGACATTGACCACAGACTAGAGTGCTCTTCAATTAAATCTGCACCACAGAGTACTTAATCACTACGTTTTAATCTGCACTTGGGCGGTCAGTGTCATGTCAATTAACATTGATTTCATCACCATCATGTCATGACATCACCATCCAATCCATCTAGGGTTCGAAGTATCGGCCTCTGGTATCGATACCGAGTACTCGTGTGGTATCGAGTGTAAGGTATCGAGGCCCGAAGTATCGATGCTACTCAGTATCGAGTACTTGCAGCCATTACATTAGGAGCTAAAAAAAAGGTCATCGGCAGTAAATTTCACATCACTTTCATGAGAAATTGAAGCCCACATGACCTTTTTTTTAGTCCGAGCCCTAAACATAATACTCGGCCCACAGTAATTTACATGGTCTTGCATTGCCAACTCTGAAAAGTACTCAGTATTATAAAAGTACTCGATACCGACGTTTCATAAGAGTACTTGCGAGTGAGTACCAGGTAAGAGTATCGAGTACTCAGTATCGGGTATCGCGAACAAAAGTATCGATACCTACTCAGTATCGAAAGTATCGTTCGAACCCTAAATCCATCCATGTGAATTTGTGACATGAGTGACATGACATGACTGTGGTCAATGGTCATCCGTCATTGATTAAAGAAAAATTAGTCATCCGTCGACCGTCCGTAGTGATTAACGGCCGGTCTCAATAATGTACTAACAGATGGAAGGCTGTGAATAGGGCTACCATTAGTATGTTATCTGTCATATTTGTCAATTTTTGCCTCTGAAAAATTGACAAATATGACAGATGACAGCCCTATCCACAGTCTTCCATCTGTTAGTACATTATTGAGACCGGCCGTAAGTAATTAAGTACTCTGTGTTGTGTTCTGACTTCCGTCATTGTGTTCACAGAGTACTTAATCACTACGTTTTAATTGTGTTGGTTGTGTTCATAGATTAAACACTATATATACCCGAAAGTTGTGTTCTTTCATCTGATTTGGAAGTCTACTTTTTGCAAATATTTATTTTAATTCACCACTTAAAAAAAGTTGAGGAACATTGAAGTTTTGTGATTGACCTAGACACAGTTATAAGATCTTCTACTTCACAGTGCCTGTCTCAAGTCATTTATAGGAAGCCAACATCAGATCATATTTGATTTACTTAGATAACCTTTGTGAATTACGTTTTTACAAAATGTTTAACATTGGCGAAGAAGATAATGTTCTCATAATTTACAACAAAACAGAGCAAAACCTCGTCACTGAATTCCGTAAGGAAATACAGAAAACCACAAATGGATCTGTTGAAATACAAGATTCTGAAAAATTCCTTTCAAGTAAGTATTTTCTCATAAAATTCACAATACGTTGTTGATAAAATAAATGTAACTGTATTACTGAGATAATGTATATAAACTGTAAATAGACACATTATGAAATGTGTATTTGTACATGAAAAAAAAAAACCTTTATATTTTAGCTCCTCATGCTGTTTCAAACTATGATGCAGTATTATCAAACCCTATACCACCACATGTCATAGAACACACAGATGAGGTTCTAGCACTTATCATCAAAGTATTGAAACCCTGCGGTAAACTGATAGTGACTGATAAGAAAGACCTAACAGTCGCACTCAAATTAAATGGTTTCATAAATATTCAGAAAAATGATGGAGACACAGTTACTGCAGAAAAACCAACATTTGAGGTATGGATTTTATGCTTTATGTAGAGAAATAGAATTAAGTTGGTTAATACAATAAATTTTTTGATAACAAATAGAATCAGTTAAAGGCTTTGCCCAATGTGAAAGTAGTGATAAATTAATGTGACATGAAGTCTTAAAACAAACCATAAAATTAGGAACATGACATAAATCATGAATTTATGAATGTATTAAAGGAAATTATGAAAAAAATTGTTCAGAAAAATATTTGTGAAAATTTTCAGGTTGGATCAAAAGCTATTCTGAAACTGAGTGACAAAACTAAACAGTGGAAGATTGATAATAGTGATGAAGACCCCTGGTTCAGCAAGGATGACGGTGAACTTATTGAACAGGATCTCCTCATTGACAAAGATGATCTGATTAAGCCCGAAAAAGAGTCCCTTAGAGGTAAGACTCATTTTTGCTTTATTTTAACACTGAATGATTAGTGTCTGAACACATTTTATGTATATGTAATAGCCCAGATAGTTCCCGACCTACCTGAGACCCTTCCGCAAGAGCCATCTATGACTAGAACTCGCTTACAATAATTGGTTTCTTACTTGTTAATATTGCCAAATCAAATATTTCAATCTTAATGACAAAGTAAATTTCACCGATAGAAATTGCTGACAGTTTGATTCATACATACACAGGTACGTAACGTAAAATGAGGATAACCTCATAGGAAAAAAATCGAATTGTGTGCTTGGACACATAGTAGAAGTGAAACTTCAAACATTCCAAATAACAACAACTTCAAACATTACAAAAATATATTTAAAAAATGTTAAAACATAATATTTTTCAAAAAATATATATAATTATATGTATTTATTTCAAAAAAAATATTTAAAAATAATTTCAATTTGCATATTAGAGTACGGAATACTGTATAATTAATACAATCATTTAGATGATAGACACATAATAATATTAAAGACTAAGAGCAATATTTATTTAAATCATTGAATCTCCATTATTATTCTTACTCCAGGGCCGGCTATAATGCGGCATGCTATAGATTAGTATAGATGGACGAAAAATTTTGATGCGATAGAATAAAAGTTTCACTTTAAAAATCTAGAATTTTTACTCTGCAACACAAAAATTCTGAATTTTTTCCTTTCCATATCCTATTTTCAGATCAAGCTTGGGTAAGATAAAATATTATATCATAGGATATTGCTATACATACTTTGGTAAAAATTATATTATCAAAACTGATTCTTGAAAATAGTGTAATACCTAATTACTTTTTTTAATATACAAATGTCAATCTACGAAGCGACAGAAGCATGTTATATGTTGCAACAGCTAGCAACTTTATGATTATATTGATGTCCTATATTCTAAACGCATATAAATAGCATCTAATATTTTATTTATATCACGGCCCGCATCTCGCTATCTCAAAGTTCTCAAACATCGCGGCGTCCGCGTCATTATGAAGTTACGATGACGTTATGTGTTCCGAGCGCTGAGGTTTTGTGTTGTGAGTTTTATGAATGAAGGTCATTGATCTAGTTTTCCTCAGTTGCGTGACTCGGATTTCGGGTATATATAGTGTTTAATCTATGACTCGGACTGAGTCGGTGTATTGTATTTAGCGTTTGACGTATCCTTTCAATGCTTTAATCCATTAGCGGGCAGTAAGGCATAGGTCTCTCGTAATTGAGAGAGCCCAGATCGTTCTTTAACGACGCTTGTCGGGCCAGGGTTACCAACTTAGGGGTTTTCCCCCCAAATTTAGGGGGTAAATATGTAAAATGGGATTTTTTTAGGGGTCTAATATGTTTAGGGTTATTTTTAGGGGTTTTTTTGTGACACTTCATATTTGTTATTTATTGATCAAAATAAAGATGTAAGAGGCCCTGGAACAAATTAGCCAATCAAAGGAGACTGGGACTTTTGGCATTTAAAAATAGGGTAGATTAATCTGCAATCTGGAAAAAGAGAAATCCAAAAATGAGTATTTGTGAATTTACCTTATAAAATAAATCGATATTGTACTAGGAATTGATTTATTACTAAGAATTTATCAGTCCAATTAATGAACCAAATGGCAATGAATGAAGAAACAAAAAGTTTATTATTATCACCGTATTTTATATTACAATTCATTTTACTAAAGGCATAGAAATACATGCATAATTTATAAATAAACATATATTTTTAATTAATATTTACTATTTTTCCAAAAAAAAAAAATTTAGGGGGATTTCCAAGAAATTTGGCCGATTTTAGGGGTTTTTAGTTAGTTTTAGGGGTAAATATTTTTTAAGAGTTGGTAACACTGTGTCGGGCGTGGATTGTTGCAGGTTGCTCGCCTCGGACGGTTGCTAACTGACGGAAGCGCTCAATAATTATTTTCATTGACGCAAACCCTTGAGTTGATTTTTTTTAATTTTAGGTTTTTTAATGATTTTCATTAGATTTTCATTATTAACCTTTTCTGCATTCAAAATAAATCTTCAAAACCGAGTTTGGCTAGGTATTTGTAGAAGAGTAGGTAATTAAATTTCCTTTAATTAGCCGTTTTTCCATTGAATAATAATAATTGTTAGGTAATTTAAATAATAAGAGTCAAAGTAAAATAACCTTGTTCTTAAGTTGACTTAGATGTCGGTCAGTTTGAGGTCATATTTTTTGCTTGTACCTACTACTGTTAATTGATTAACTTTGCTTTCTATACGTAGGTACAATTATAGTTTTTTCAAGGATGATACATACAGACATACTAGATTCCCTTTGCGTAAAAATTATTTTACGTAATGGTACAAATTACCATAAATAAGTGTGCGCCTCTTTTTGCTGCTTACAACTCTTACAAGCTATAAACATAATTATTGATACAACAAACAAAAATATATTGTTTAATAAATGTAAACGATATTTAGCTTAATGATAATCGTAAATAATTCAATAAATAATACGGAGCCACAGACATATCTCATAATATATATCAGACATAATTTATATGTTATAAATTTACTTAGTGCTTGTTCATACTGACTCGCGGGCGCGGTCGCGAAATATCAAACATATGAACTACTATGAAAGTGTTCACATACAAAACGCACGTGCGCTGTAAGTAGCGGGCACGCTAGCGACAAGCGCGCGCGGCCCGCTAGCGGCAATATCAAACGCATGAGAATGTATGAGTGTGTTCACACTGAATCGCGATGTCAGGTAAGTTCAACCATTTTGAACTTGTCGCTAGAAACGATAGCACATGAATTCATTATGTCCCCAGATTAAAGGGTTGTTCTTTCATCTAAGATCATGTCCTTCAATACAGAAGAGTTTATTAGTACTATTCAGGCTAGAATTGATTTGATGTGAACTCAGATTTGGCAGAGTAAACACAGGCATCTTATGAACAGAAACATTCTTAATATTAATAAACTATGGAAGGAAATTGCTGAATTGTTTCCTGATATGGAGGGTGAGTACCTAAATGGAACTTTAGGTATGAATTTTCGGTTAAAAAAAGATCGTCGTCCATGTTTTCAAACTCTGACAACATGTCACAATCGCGCAAACGCCTGGCGGCCAGTGTGAACACGAATCCGCCACCGCGCCCGCGCCCGCGACTGCGACCGCGACCGCGCCCGCGACCGCGCCCGCGAGTTCAGTGTGAACACTCACTTAGTGCTTGTTCATACTGACTCGCGGGCGCGGTCGCGGGCGCGGTCGCGGGCGCGGTCGCGAAATTTCAAACATATGAACTACTATGAGAGTGTTCACATACAAAACGCACGTGCGGTGTAAGTAGCGGGCACGCTAGCGACAACCGCGCGCGGCCCGCTAGCGGCAATATCAAACGTATGAGAATGTATGAGTGTGTTCACACTGAACTAGCGGCGGAACGCGCGATTATGTCAGGTAAGTTCAACCATTTTGAACTTGTCGCTAGAAACGATAGCACATGAATTCATTATGTCCCCAGATTAAAGGGTTGTTCTTTCATCTAAGATCATGTCCTTCAATACAGAAGAGTTTATTAGTACTATTCAGGCTAGAACTGATTTGATTTGAACTCAGATTTGGCAGAATAAACACAGGAATCTTATGAACAGAAACATTCATAATAAACTATGGAAGGAAATTGCTGAATTGTTTCCTGATATGGAGGGTGAGTACCTAAATGGAACTTTAGGTACGAATTTTCGGTTAAAAAAAGATCGTCGTCCATGTTTTCAACCTCTGACAACATGTCACAATCGCGCAAACGCCTGGCGGCCAGTGTGAACACGAATCCGCCACCGCGCCCGCGACCGCGCCCGCGCCCGCGCCCGCGAGTTCAGTATGAACACTCACTTATACTTACAACACCAGCGGATGAATTTGAAGCATTGTTTCTTCGTTCAACAGTATCTACCACGTACACCTAGTATTTGATTTGACCGCACCGTTATCATTATATTATTACTAGCTGCCCGGACAGACTTCGTTCTGTCAAAAGTTTTTTTTGAGATGTAAGCTATCCTATCTTTTAAGTTGGATTAAACTGCACACGCTGTGCAAATTCGGTTCAGTAGTTTAGGAGTCCATCGCGGACAAACAACGTGACACGTAATTTATATATATTAACTAGCTTCCCGGACAGACTTCGTTCTGTCAAAAGTTTTCTTTTATTTTGAGATTTAAGCTATCCTATCTTTTAAGTTGCATCAAACTGCACACGGTGTGCAAATTTGATTAAAATCGGTTCAGTAGTTTAGGAGTCCATCGCGGACAAACAACGTGACACGTAATTTAAATATATTAAGACTAGCTGCCCGGACAGACTTCGTTCTGCCAAAAGTTTTTTATTTATTTTGAGATGCAAGCTACCCTATCTTTCAAGTTGGATCAAACAGCACACGGTGCGCAAATTTAATTAAAATCGCTTCAGTAGTTTAGGAGTCCATCGCGGACAAACAACGTGACACGTAATTTATAGGTATATATTAAGATTATTATTTAAATTTTGAGTAAAACATTTGAAAATGCATGTTTAGCCCGGTCAAATTAGCCCAAAAAATATGGGCAAGGTCACATAAATTCCGAAACGGCTGAAAATTTGTACGAATGTTCGGAATAACATTATAAATTAATTAAGAAAAGTCACATAGAACGGCGGTCATTGCACTATGCGAGCGAGAGTCGAGACGCATTATACACGGGAGCATACACGGGAGTGACAGAGACAGGTAATAATAAGTCAGTGTACGAATTTCTTCCTGCTTCGTGTCCCGACTTTCGTTCAATTTTATGGGTTCCGTAGAGAAAACGGAACCCTTATATTATAATTTCGTCATATCCGTCAGTCCTTACATCCGCAGTATAGCGCAGAGACCCTTAGTCCTAAAAAGGTGTTACTTCTCCTTGAGGGCCGGCGTTGCATTGTCGATTCCTCTGGTATTGCTCATGTCCATAGGCGACGGTAACCTCTTACCCCCAGGTGGCCCGTATGCTTTTTCGTCTGCCCTTCAGGCTATAAAATGCATGTATGTATATTATTAAAAGTACAAAGTGGTAGAATAAATAAATGAATAAAAAATGTAAAGTAGGGATGTTTTTTTTTCTCGTCTACCCTATTGTGTGGGTTTTCGTGGAATCGTTGAAAAGGTCTTTAAAATATTACAGGTCTCTAAAGATTTTTTTTTTTCTATTTAGGGGTCGGTTTGCAAAATATTCGGATTTAAAGTGCTAAACGGTAAGTGTTGGACATGTAAAAAAAAATTGGGTCGTCAATATGGTGGATTTAAAAGGAATACTATCACGGCTAGGTTAGCTTAAGTAGTTAATTAGTAATAGTAGATACTCTTACAACTACGGAACCCTAAATTGAGCGTGGTTTGACACGCACTTGACCGGTTTTTTATTGACAACACTAAAACTTTAGCATAGAAAGAAATCGATGGACAAACATTGTTTAAAATTTGAATCGTACCTATTACTTTATTTTATTATCATTCAATATTATGTCATACTTAAAATGCGAGGTCGCTCTATTCTCGTGTCATGGCCAGCTAATTCATTGATTTGTTCGTTATCATTGTGGCTTGTATAGTGTCACAGAATAGATAATACATGATATAATAGTGTATCCTCTGGTGTTTCAGTGTGTTCAACGACCGGGAAACGTAAGGCCTGTGCCGATTGCACGTGCGGGCTGGCTGAAGAGTTGAGAGGCGAACAGAAAGAAACGCCGAAATCCTCGTGTGGAAGTGTATGTATTAATTTATCATTAGTTTGTCGACAAACGACCTGACTATCCACTTGATGGCAAGTGGGCACCGTTTCCCATAGACATCAGCATCACCGACCAAGAAAGAGATTGAATGAAGATAGAAAGTACTGGTTCATAAGCAATCTAAATGAAAACTATAGACTATAAACTAAATAAATTTTTCGAAAGACTACAATACTACATCCCCATTTATCATCAGATGGGATTTCAATCAAGCATTAGGAAAAATAAATCCTACGAAATTCTAATCGGTCACCTGGACTGCGCGTACACAGGTTCTGACCCTTTCTAGTCAGATCTTTTTCGAACAGAGCGGGGAAAATCATTTTTTTTCGGCCCCCTGAGAGAGTTGAGGGTAAATCGGATTTTTTCTGAAGTTAATCTGTATTTTAAGGACATCAGTGATGGGACACTGAGTGAGACTCAACGCGATCCCCGTGAATAATAAATTTTATTTATATTTATTAAAAAAGTTTTAAGATTTATATTTTTGGTGAATATAACAGCTACTAGCTTAGTTTGCAATTAACAACTATTTTCATTAAGTGTGATGTAAATTGAGCTACAATATGCGAAAAACTAACAGAATTCACAGGGATAAGAATGGTATCACTTGAATGTTATATAAATAGGTAACAGCTTTGTAAGAAGCTTGTTAGAAAGTAGCGCAGTTATTAGGAGTCCGCATGAAATAAAGTATAAACTCATGGTGGAGAAACTCCAAAAGAAGTTTTTGAGATGGCTCTACCATAAACAGTACGGCTACTATGTAGGGTTCCCACATGTGTATCCAAGTTTATTTATTAGAAATTTTGACATGACATGACTCGCTTGAAGTCAGACGTGAGGTAGCGTTTATGGACTACTTTTATGGATTATTTAGAGGTGATAAAGTAACCCCACAGTGCTGGAATGAATATCGCTGAACGTTCCTGAAATACACAAAAGAGCTCGGACATACAAACTATTCAGTACTTCCTGATATATATTAGCTTTTTGTACTTATACTTCTTTTGGCGGAATGCGGAAAATAATATGAGAGTAAAATTATTATGATGCGCGCGCACCGACAGCCAAAAAGCGACATGATGAAGTTAGCTGATAACTGATTATTTTTACAAACAAAGCGTTTACTTCTGTTAGGCCAAAGAAGTATAATTTCTTACGTGCGTATCTACCTACATAAATTTTAAACATGCAGACAAGAAATCTAATGTTAGGCACTCCACCCACTGCACCGCGTCCCGCCGCGTTGCGCGGGATGGCAGATTTTACCATTGTATGCAAGTATCTCAATTTATATAGAAATCACGCCTAACACAACACACTGCCGACGCGGAAACGCGCGGGAAATCGCCCCGCGCGCAGTTGCGTTATCCGTCGCTCTGCGCACCGCGGCGCACAGTGTCAAATTTTGGCTTAGTTGCGGTCATGTATAGTTTATGTGTTTAATTGATAGCTGTAACTATTTTAAAGAATTGACAAAGACACTGAAGCTTTTTTTTAAATTATTTTCTGAGTTTATGTGATTATCGAGAAAAAACCATAGAAATCATAGAAATGCAATATAATTTTTTTTGTACATTATTTGAGAATAAATAAAATATGTTCTCATAAAGGAAGTTCATATCTATAACCTAGCCAAAAACTACAAAAAAAACACGCTAAGTTATGACACAATTAATGTTTTTACCAAAAATGAAAAAAATTTTTTGTGGGACGGTTTCTTAATGGTCGCATTTTATTTTTGAATGGAAATAATCTACATGTAATAACGTATTTGTGTAAAAAATATTGGCTAATAAAAATAAAGGGGTGACAAGATATGAATTTTTGAAAGTTTTGTTAAGGGTTGTCACTTTTCTATGAAAATTTAATTACCATATTGATATTAATTTATTCTGTTCATCAATAACATCGTTATTTCGGTATATATTGTAATAATAATAGTATAATAATAATATAATAATATTAAAGATTGATTTTTTTTTTATCAAAATTTAATATAAAAAAGTCACAATTTTTTGTTTTAAAAACAAAAACTTTGTCTTAAAATTTATGATACGCAATAGGTATAACGTCGCGTCAAGTCTTTTCACACGAAAAGCTCTTCGATGAAGAAAATTGAGTGGTATTGGGAAGGGGTCCGCCCTCGTGAAGCTTACCATAAAACCCAATATCAATACTCAATGTCCAGAGAAGCGGTGGTGAGGCGTCATGGAGCCGGCAAAGACCCATGGCGCTGCTTTGCCTCAGGAGATATTGACCCATTCTCCTGGGGATGTCATATCGGGCCTCCACCGAGTGACTTAACGTTAGAGGGGCATGAGTGCGCCAACCCTCATGTTGGTCAGCGAGTGGCAGAAATAATTAAATTGACTCATCTTGACTTGTTCAAGTTATTGGAAAACAGTGCTCATTTACGAGGACCGAAATAACGACCTCTGGACATTCCCGAAAACGAGAGAACAACAATAGTTTTAAATGCAATTTACCCTAAAGGTATTTGATAGTGTTTAATAATTTATTTATAAAGTACCTTTTGCCTTTGACTTCGTCCTCGTGGAGTACAATAATTTGACCATTTTAGAAATTTTCACATTTGTGCTGTATGCTGTGTGTGCTGTATGTTGTGCTCCACAACTCAAACTATCTCCATATCAAACTTCGTTTTAATCGATTCAGCGGTTATTGATGTCCCATATAAACTTCACCCCCCTTTTCACCCTCCTTAAAGGATGATTTCTGGGATAAAACTATCCCATAGGATAGTCAAAAACTACAAAATAGGATATCCCATAGGATAGTTTTATAAAAGACATATCTTTTCCCGGAACTCAAACTGTCTATATACCAAATTTCATCTAAATCGGTTTAGCGGTCTAAGCGTGAAGAGGTAAGACACACATTCGCATTTATAATATTAGTACTTATGGATAGCTGACCGACAGATGTTAAGATTTCTGAAATTATCCAAATTTCTGCGTAATTTTTTTTTATTTTTTCTTTCCGTAAAAAAAGATAAATGAAATTGCTCAAGTCGTTCTCATGTTATGGCGTGACGTGACCAAGTGAAACGAAGTTTGTTTATATATACATAAATTTATTTTTATGATTACTTTTAGACAACCCTATTTCCATAGAAATTTCTAAAATACTTAGAAACGCTTTATCTCTCTACCCCTTTTATTGTAATTTTTAAATTTTTAGGACATTATAAAGAACAATATTGTGCATATTTATAATGAAGAATAAAATGCGACCGCAACAAGATAAAATTAAAAATCAATAAAAAGTGGAAATAAAAAAATCTTAAATATGTCTTATAATATTACAGCTACATTTCCTATTTTTTTAGTATGAAAAGATAATACAATGTTACATTATTTAAGATACTAACAAAAACAAAAACAATTATATTTTAGGAATAAAAAAATAATTAAATTTTCCTTGAGGTCATTGACCTTTCACACAAAAAATTATTTCTCTTAAAGTATACAGAATTTTACTGTGGGAATTTTTATCAATTGTTTGCCACATTAATCTCTTTCGAAAAAACAGATAAACTATACATGACCGCAACTAAGCCAAAATTTGACACTGTGCGGCGGGACGCGTCTTCAGTGGGTGGAGCGCCTTAAGTGGACATTTTCGCCCAAAGACAAATAATCATAGTTCTTTGAAGTTGATAGATTTTTAGTAAAATTTAGGTTATACGTACTTAGTAACATTACGGTAATTCTTTTTCAGTGTTACCTGGGCGACGCGTTCCGTTGTGCGACGTGTCCGTACCTCGGCATGCCGGCATTCAAGCCAGGGGAGACCGTCAAGCTGGACCTAGACTCAGATATATAATGGCATGTTACACAGATAGACGAATAATGTACCAGTGTACCTACTGTTAGTATTTTACCACTATCGCTATTGTCTAATAGAATGTGTTCTCCTGAACGCTTGAATCTGGCCACATTGTGTTTTAAAAGAAACTTAATAATGAATAAACCTTCGATCAACAATTCCAGGTGTTGTTCGAAGGAATAAACATTTAAATGTAGAACGTAGAATTTTTTATGTGCACTGATTAACATAACTACTTATTTAATCTATTTTAGAACTTTATTTAAAATAAGTATAAATCGAACCCTGGTGGTGCGTGGTGAGTAGATTCTCGGGTCCAAGAGTATCACTGTTCTTTACTATCCGAAAAGTTATTCGGGTATGGACTGTTTGTGGTTGTGGTGAAAATGTGAATGATGAAATATTGATAAGGTTCGATTTATGAAAGTACTGACGTGACCACAGAAAATACATTTTTGTAGCTTACTTACGCGTTTTATTTAATCTTGAACATACTAGTCTGTTTTATGAAGAAAAACAGCGCCACTTGCGGTTTTTCTAAGTTTTATGAGTTTGAGAAGATAACTTTTCTGCATGCCTCATTTGCTTGTATAAGCATTTCACTATATCTAGTCGTTTCTATTAAACTTTCGGCACTTGAATTGTGTTGGTTTGTAGGGGGTAAGTTAAATCAAACACGTTTTAGCAAATATTCGTTTATACATATTTTCTCTTTCCTTTTTACAAACAGTTAACTTAGTTTTAACATATCTCGGTCTATAACATTTTCATTTTACATTATTCTGAAATAATTTTCATTCCGCTATACAATAAAATATACATATATATTTGCCATATTTGTCATATAATTATATAACAATTTTATAATTATTTATCTATGATTTAAATGACACAACATTTTCCATTATACTTTTGCTACACATTGAAAATAGTTTATGTGTGGGTAAACGTGACGTCACAGGTTGGTACGGACAGCATAAACACGTCTCAATATGTTGCTTAGTGTTTATGATAAGATGCAGTAATATTGAATAGTATCCGACGTCGCGCCTTTCGATTGGTCAACATCTTACCAAAAACAATGATAACCTAATGATATCAAAGTCGGTTAGGATGGCACAGTCATTTGTGTCAAAATATATTTTGTTAGTAGCGACTATTGTAATCTAACATTACGGACTATTGAACCATTACTGGCCGTACCTAACATTGGCAACAAAACAACAATATAATTATTTTGTAACTTGTCGTTAAAGGAGAATTTTTTTACTGTAACCCTACTTCAGTCATTCAGAAATCATGAAACATTCTTCCATTCATTCTTATCAATGTCCGTGAAATACAAGGGTGTTTAGAAAATTACAAATGTAGGTAAATCTATAGTCTGTTCGCGACACACAAGGTAGTTGTATATGAAAGGAAATGTAGATATGGAATTAAAAAGCATAGTCATTGACCTTATTGCAACATATTGCTATCAGAATACCCATTCATGCATAAATATCAAGCATTTTCTAGTACCGGATTATGGGACAGTTAAAACCGGAAGTTGTACTAAAATCACCCCATAACTTGAATATTGAATAAATTGACGATAGTTGAGCAAAGCATAAGTTTTGTAATAATCGTGACTGGATAACAAGCATTTTACCATTAAGTATATCTTTAATAAAATACAGCTTATGATCATATCATATCATTATATTAATAGTAATGGTAGCCTGAAGAAATGTGGAAAATTACATGGTATATTTGGTAATACATGAAAATATTTATATTTTACATTTAACTATATTGTCTGGTCTTTGTCTACATCTATGTATAGGATAAGTCACACACGTTAAAAGGAATGAGGAGTAGTTATTCATGCACATGCATGTATTAAAATATAATTGACACATTAAATAAAATAGGAAGGCGCGGAAGAACTTGGATTATGTCGATGAAACTTGTCACGAACCTATCGTTCGGAATCGAGCTCGTACAACCCACGTACAATACCACCTTTCACTGATAAAGTAATACTTTTGAATTTGGATTTTGGGAAATAATACTTTTTGTAAAGAATTTTGTACTAAACGATTGTCCATCCTGGCGGGACCGGAGTGCATGAAATAAATGCTCCCTATCTCATAATTTAAGTAATATCCTCGAAGAAACTACTATCCCACAACATTCAGTAAAGCGTCCCAGTCTTTTTAAAAGTTTATTTTCACCAAATTGAGATCTTGTTTAGACTTGATAGCGACCGGGCGCCCGGGCGTCGGCACGTCTGGCGCCACCGGTCTTACTTTGTGAGGTAGGCTTAGTCATGATCTAATGAAAGCGCCTTGTTAGAAAATACCGATTAATAAAATGAGATCTTTCATTACAATTACAAATAATAAAATAAAGACGATAAAACTAGAATTACATAGATTATACAACAAATTATTAACTTTTTACAACACCGCTGTGGACGGTGCGTGCGTAATCTATGATAGTCTGTTACTACAATAACATACAATAACAAGCACGTAACAGGTTACGGTACAATGAAACAAACAACGAACCACTCGCATCGAAGCTCTGTCAATATTGTCACCGGGCTATCTCCGGCTCCCGGCTCACTGAGAAACATTCAATAGTTTTACAATTTATGACGACAATCAGTTGTAGTGGAAGATTGTACTCTATTGCAAGTTAATGTTCATATTATGCAAAACAAATTTAGAAAAATGTCAACGAAACATAATTTACACAACGTTCACTTAATATTACATAAAATTAATTTGATTTGATATGGCCATGCGTTTGTCGTTATGCTGGATAACGATATATATGTATATTAATCACAGACTACTTGTTACATCTCTTTCAGAATTTGTTTCTGTGCATTTCCGAGTATATAATAACTATACAGTTTCTTACCAATAACGCACTTATTATTCTAAACATATATATTTCTTTATTCAAGCAATACTTCACACCTACTCTGACCAATAACTACAAAATATCACAGACTGTGTGTTTATTATGTATACATCTTCTCATAGAAAAGTTATGTGTATTACACATGGACGTCAAAAAACCAATAGAGATGGCATCTAATAACCATGACCATTAGACATACATTTTATAGTATAATAGTATCAACAATATTATTTTTTACTTTATATTAATATGATCAATTATTTGTCACAATTTCCCAGTTCAGCTATGTAGTGTGCTGGATCGCTATGTAGTATGTACAGTTGCGGGGTTGACTACATGCCCGCGTAACATATTGCAGCAAAGAATAGATATGTCTCTCACAACCTCTAGGGAAGAATGAAAACTGACTGCTAAATTAACTCCAAGAACCGGAAAACCCACATAACTACAATCAGTCAAGACTTAGCACATATCATCCCATCCCTATACCTAACATTCATTGTACCTTTAACTTTTGTCTAAAAGATGCACGGCCGAGTGTCGCAGGGACTGGCTTTAAATCTCATTAGTTATCACAATATCTAACCTATATTAAGATCTGGTAGAATTTACGCGTTATATTTGTGCTCTTATGACATTATACCTCACGTTTTGCTATACAGGATCAAATGACGCATGCTAGAGAAAACATTTATTATTTTGTAATTTGTAAAGAATTTAATTCAGAGTCGAAGTATGCTCGCTAGCATGTCAGTTAAACCTGTATTCGCTTTCGTATTGAGGTTTCGCATTAATTCATGCTTACTTCTAGCTATATGTCACTTAGCGGTGCAGTTTTTTTTAATTCTGCCATAATACAGTCTGAAAACAAAATTAGTTTTAAATCGAAGATGTAGGAATTATTTTGCTTTGGTTTTTACTAAGTTTACACTGTTGCAGCAACTAAAAATATTAACGAGTTAAATCGCTAATTGCGTTATGTTATGTAATAAGCTGATAAGATTATTTTATATTGATGTCTTAATACCGATGTAACTTACAACATGGCACCCCGTGTAGCGATCTGCTATGGTTTTACGGAACAAGCTGGCAATCGGCATGTAAAATGTTTTTCTTGTTTTCAAAAGTCAGCACTGAAACTTAACAATTAGGTACTGTACAATTTCAACTTGTACACTTTTTAAAGATATTTTCTATGTACATGATCGACCTTTAAGTTGCCAGCTCATACCGCACCTAAGGAGGTTCAATATAAAACCGCTTTTGTGACACATTCGTCAGTCATGGAGTGGAATAACATCTGATCTAAGTTACATATTTACAATATTGTACACAAACGCGTACAGAAGCACCCGACAATAATAAGCACCTAGATTTCCCGAGTAGAATAAGCGTACGATTGTGGATTGCCGATCGCTGCGGAAAATAACACGTTTAATTTATACGTACACATTTAGTAACACGCGAGTTGGCTCACTGGGGCGGCCCGCGGCGGCCAGCGACGGTGATCAAGCGAAAGCACCCTTCATATACCGATAATCACTTAGTTCAGAGGTTTAAAACCTTAGTGTTCGACCTACTGAGATCGATGCGACGTTGTTTTCAACGTTTCTTGAGCGGAGCGTCTTCGTTGACGTCAGAGGCGGACCAGCGCCGTTTCCTGGAGTCTTCCTTGACGCTGAGGTTCTCGGGGTGTGTTTGTGGCGGCGCGGAGGACACGCCCTGTGTGGGTGCGTGTCTACGGGCCACCAGAGACACACACACATCCCCGACTTGCAGCCTCTGCACTCGCAGCCCGTATCGGGCGAGCGTGTGTTCCGGCTTGCAGGACGCCCAGCCTCGCCCGTACACGAAGAATGGATGTTCCACTGTTGACTCAAGCTCAACCTGGAATTAAATTATCAAAAGCTCAGTAATCTGCCGATAAGAGAGCTCATAAGTACTAAGTACGGGAGTATGAACATGTACCTATGGCTATCACATTACTTAAAATGTCTAATCATAGTACTTAAATGACAAAAATGCATGGAAATGACCAACTCTGCAACCAGTTCCGTTCAAGTTATGTGATTTTTTTTTGTTATAAATATACCAATGTATTTTTATTTTTAAAAGATGTGCTGAGGAGTTTTTTACGGCTTTTCTTCTCCTCGATGACAAAGCACCTTTCCGAAAAGTTGGTAGATCCATCACGGGCGTTAATATTTTTTAGCTATTTACCCACAGACTGCGGTTCTCCTTTCAGTCGATCGGCAAGTGAGTTTGGATGTTACTGATGTACAAAGGTGGCAGTGCCCATTTACTACCGACAGTATCCATTTTGACTACGGAACCTTAAAAAGGGTGGATAATGCAGACCTGCGAGCGATTCCTATCATAGGTGAGTGTGAGCGCGAGCCGGTCCCCGCGCTCGTCGAGCCGCAGCAGCGTGCACTGCGTCAGCGCCAGGTCCCCGCTCCGCTCGGCGCTCGACACGAAGTCTTCCGTGCGCATCTCCTCCACGCGCCGCAACGACCCGTCCTCGAGACGGATGAGGGCGCCGCGACAGAAGTACGGCGCGGGAGTAGCACGCTCGGGCGATGGGGGCGGCTCCTGGAATGATACAGTTGAAGGTTGAGGATATTGACTAGTGAACGTTTGTTTATTGTACAGGGTTTTATACGCTGAGAAGGTAGTTGATAATTAAGAAAGCGGGTAAAAAACTCTACTTAATTTCGAGTAATATCGGTGGCACCTCCTATTACATTCGCCTTCAGCAGTTCAGTAGTGTTTACCGCGAGCAAGGGAGTTTGGCTGGGGATCAATTGAGCCCTTTTAACTTCAACTTATGTTCAATAACTTACTTCTCTGGGCGGAGGCTGCGGTTGAGGCTGCGGCACGGGCGGCGAGTGAGGCGCGGGCGGCGGCGGCACGAAGCCCGAGGTGGGACGCGGGCGCAGCGGGTACACCGGCTGCGGCGCCCGCGCGCGGTACAGGTACGGGTACGACGCGGGGTGCGACAGGAACGGGGGGGCGTACGCGCCCGGCACGGGGGTGTAGGGCGCGGGGGGCGGCGGCGCGGGCATGGGGTCGCGCGGGCGCCGCGGCGCGTACCGCGGGTAGGGCCGCGGCGGGGGCGCCAGGAACTCCGGCGTCATGCTGGGGGGGTACAGGTGGCTGAGCTGCAGCTGCCCCAGCTGGACCAGCGCCTCGCCGGGGAGGCTCGCTGAGATCATTGGATGAGCTGCGGACAACAAACACCAACTATCAACATACTGTAAAGTCAAGGTATAAACAATCTTTAGGTACATAGGTATTTGTGACTTCAAAACCGAAGCATTTTCCAAGACGGCCAGACTTCTTCTATAAACAACCCCTAGATAACATCCGAACTGTATACCTACTCTACCTCGAGTTTTCCGAAACAAAAAGCAACTCAAAAGGCGAACAAATATAATGAATATCGATACTGCTTACGTAAGCATGGACGAGATTGCTTTATTTGACCGCAGCCGCAGTATTGAAAAGGCGTGATAAATTGCCGCCCGCTGTATAAAATTCGCTGTAAAGGACATACGCCGTAACAAATTTAAAATACATCAATTTATTAAATCACACAATATTGGATTAGTCAGTGACGCCAGATTTTTCTGAAAGGGGTATATTTTATATTTTTTAAATTATATTAATGAACGTTAATATTGGTTCTCGTTCTTCTTTAGAAATATTGGTATAAAATAAGTACGAGTAAATCGTGAGAACCCGTTTTCCATTATGTACTACATTCCCGCGTGACTATGGTCCATATAATTTTGAAATATTGGTATTACTATAAAAATTATTGTGAGTTAATCCATCCGATAAGCAATAGTAGTTACGAGTACTTTACCATAACTATTCACAGCAGCGCATACAATGTGATAGGAACACGATAGCAATGCAAATGATGCTATGTTAATTATGAAAACAATAGCGTTAACTCTATTGGTCAATTACCTTCCAGATCGTTACTGCAGTTAAATAGGTAGGTACGTTTGTATCTAGTGGGAAATGCATTGCCACATTATATTATTTACAGTATGGTGCGTGTACCAATAACGGTCCCTTGCAATACAATGGAATCGCAATTCGTTTGTTTAATTTTATGCTCTACTGTGTATTATACAAAAATTTATTATGGAATGCTAGAAGTAGAGTTTTTTTTATTATACCTATAAAGATTTTGTAGCCTTTTACTTCAATTAAATTAGTAGATTTCTTCCTTCGACCCAGTATTTGCTCGTTAAATCATCGAATCAGTCATGCGTTTTAAAACATAAATTGTGTGTACACTTTGTGGAATGAAGATGAAACTTTTAACAATTTTATGTATTACAAAACACAGTATTTAAATATACTTACACTCAATTTATAAGTAATTTGAATTTCTTTAATTTACTCTACCTACATAATATTCTTTAAATATTCGCTTTTTTGTAGCAAAGGAAAATATTGAAACAATTACTGATTACGGATATTGGATAAATTATGTTAGATCAGTTGAACAGTGTTGAAAACATAAAAAGTATCAACCTTTATCTATTTATATTTTGTACCGTGTACGCTAACATAAATTGTCGAAAAGTGGTATGTTGTTCACTAGAGCAAGGTCCTTATATTGATAGGAGATGTGGAAATTTTCACTGAAATGCTTGACGTTAGAACATTTAGTAAAATCAGTCACAGACAGATTTAGGCCCATATTAATAAACCACTCTCGACCCAAGAGCGCGATCGCAGATCTTAAAAATGACATTTTACATACAATTTGACATATTTCAGCATCACAAACCGAATCGTTAAGATCGCAGAGATGTAATTAACATGGGCCACAGTCACGGGTAAAGGATGTCATAGATGGAATGTTTAGGACTAGTACAATGAGATCTTTATTCGTATCGAGATCGCATTCGCCTAGTATACGACATCTGCTAGTCCTTACGTGCCTTTAGTGACGAGATAAGAATGTGGAGCGAATAACGTCAACATTATTAATAGATATTATTAACGATGCATGTATATTATTGTGTACAATGTACATGTGTTACAATTTGTTAAGCGAGTTGTAGCGTAGTTCTATTAATATTGCGGTGACGGGTAAGGTTCTGGGATAATACGGTTTGTAGTTTCCAGTTCAATTGACTTGTCAATATTTAAATATAGAACGTTTCTAAATAAGTCCTTTATTGAAAATTACAGCTCACTTGTGTGTAAATAATTCAGAAGCGATACTGCTCTATATCATAATTTTATGTAGGTAGCTATTTAAACAACCGTTCCGTAGAACCATTCAGTATTGTTTTCAATTATAATACTGGAGTTTTTTTACTTGACATAAAGCAATAAATTCCGAAAAGCTGATAGATTTAAAAATGACATGCATAAATGTATCTGTGATACGTAGTATAGCTACATGAATAAATAATTTTGAATTTTGAATGCTTGACAACAATCCCACCTGATGGTAAATGGGTATATAAAGTTCTTAGTAGCCTCACTCATTGAATGCTTAATTACAATGAAAACACTTGATTGTAAATGAATGTTAACAAGTAAGCTGGTAGAAGATGATCTTTACTAGGTAGAGACTAGAGAGGTCTCTACTAGGTAACGCGGGGGCGGGTTAAATTATTGTTAGAACGTCTAACTTGCAGTATTTAGGAAACATCTTATATTATGTAAATATTTATTTATTTATATCCTTTTTTACAGGCTGACATTACAGGCTATCAACTCAATGCGTTGGGCAAATAAAAAATAAATATAAATAAACATTTCTGTTTAAATGTTCTACTAATAAAATAAATAGAAATAAATATTTCCATTAACAGGTTGCACAATAATATTTTGAGGGGGCACGTTCATTTTTAAAGCAGATGATGATTTCTAGTTTTCAAAAGTTGGTGGTTTCCTAAATTATACTGCGTATTGAAAGGTCCGGATGAAAGATTGTGGAGAAAGATTGAACATTCTTGAATGCGTTTGCGTGTGTGAGTGTGAGTGGTGATAATTTGGAAAACAAAGAACACACTGACGCACCTGAACAAACAATAAGCTCTCATTTGTTAGCACGCGACTATTACGTGAAAGGATTCGTGGTTACTAACCATTTATTTACCTGTAGTCAAATATTATAGGTACATAAATTACCTACCCAATGAAGCGTAATGAAATAATGGGTGAATTTATTTATTATAATTATTCTATTAATAGGTAGGTACTACTTTGTAATGAACAATAAGGGTCAGTGTAAAAGGACCTAAATCATGTTTTCCTGTTCCTGCTTTGTAATTATTCTAGTATTCTATATATCTACTTACCTACTTTATGAATAAATATAATTATTTTAAGTTAATTTGAAACATTTGAGTTTTAATAAAAAAAATATAAGTTGAGGTTCAATGTCTGAATAATTAAACAAAAACCAAACATACTATTTTACTACTACTAAGTACAGCATAAACATTGACGATTTGTTTTTTGGAAAATTTTATATGAAAATGAATTGATTATAAAACGATAAAAGAAACTCAATTTACTGGTATAATGGGCGACCTAGGGGAAAATTACGAAATTCATTTTATCAGTCGAGATTTAGACAATTTCGTAGAAATCGAACGATTTCACAAGATTCACTTTCCAGGTCCGAGCTGTACTTCATTGACCTTGTCATTGTGTTCTAACAAAATTCTATTGAAAATTAATTTTGTCCAGTTTTGCAATATTCCAATATTTAACTAAATATCTTAACTGGAGCATGTCAGATTGTTATCAAGCATATTTACTATTTATAGTGAAGATAATGCGAGACTCAATGATTTATATAATTGGTAGGCTCCATATTAATACATTAAGGTATACTATAATTAATATTTAACTAGCACCAACTGTAACTATTGTTTATAACGTCTCATTATGAAACAACAATGATATTAACGTCAATGTTATGCTTCTAAAGAATTATCAATTTTCCGCTCTACATTTACTTATTCAAGCTGAATCTGAATCTAATTTTTATGTTACTTACCAAATTGATTGGTATTTGCAATTTTGTTAACTCTCTCACGCTTAACGATGATTACACATGAATTCACTGAACATTTATATTAACACAAAATATACTGAAACTCTATGCATAATACAATAACTACATTTGATTTAATTATGAAACTTTCGAGTTATATTTCAAGTTCGCGTAACGTACGTAACGTAAAGGATAGCGTCTTTTGTCAACAAGAAGTCACGAATAAAGTAAAATTAAGATTCTTGTTAGCGAATGTGACTCACAAAGTGAGATCGGGGATCGTGACTAAGCCTTTAAAAATTCAAGCCAATTATCTAGTTCCTACGGCTCGGACCGCGGTGATCCGACAAAGCCTGTATATACCCGCCGACCTTAAAACATCTACGGCCCATTTTAATCCAATGTCGTCGATAAATGTATCAATTAAATATTATATCTACGCTCGCTTCTGCACATGTGGAATGGAGATTTAATGTAATGTAAATTATTAATTCAGATGACTTCGCATAAGTGACTCGTGCTATTAAGCATTTTATAATTAATCGTATCGCTTTTCGCGACAGCGAAAACACTATCAGCGATAGTTGTTATGTAAAACTATCCTGTTGTTGATATTCATCAAATGTATTACATTAACTATTTAATTTTCTTATGTAAAATACCTATTACTTAATGCCTACCTATATATATATATATATACCTATTAATTATATGCGCGAGTAACCTTTCTACCTTTTTATGTAAATAGCTGGCAAACGCGCAAAGCAGCCACTTGATGATGTTCACATCCGCGTCGTCCAAGAACATAACTAACAACAAAGACATGATGCACTGCCAGCCAAAAGTAATGCGAGGAAAATCCTCATTATTAGATAATAAATAAATAAATAATATCGATATTCTTATCCTTATTACAGAGTTCGTTACGTTTTCCGATTCATTTAAACTTAGAACGCCCTTCAGACGGACGTCTGGGCGCACAGTAATATAAGTATTACTGAGTAATGTAAATGTAAACATGGTAATATAGTTGTTCTAATTCTGCGCTTGGCGCTAGTTGTCTGTCCGGTCGGCGTAGGCGCAAGGCCGCGAGTTCGGCGCCCTACGCGAAAAAACTGCAATGAATGGCGCGGTTCGTAGTGATATGGAAAAATTATTAACGTTTGGCCGGACTATCATTATATACTATATTATTCGTTGTATTTAATGTATTCAAACGGCCTTGTAGCTCAATACTACTCAGTAGGCGGCATGGATTCGATTTCTGGTAGCGATCATTTGTGTGGCATATTGGTAATTGGTTGTCTATGTTTTGGGCGTTTGTTAGATGTTTTAATGTGTTATTCGTGAATGTCCATGACATCTGCCACACAGGAAGTCCTAATAGAAGTGTGGGTGAATGAGCACTTAAATTCTCACGCTTATTTTAGCTCTTTGTGGCTTATTGTAGCTCTATGTATATTAGATTGTAAGACAATCAAAGAGATTTCTTGTCAAATAAAATTGCAATATTTTGCAGAACACTGCTCTTGCCTAATTGCTACATACCTACTACCAAACAAACTGCTTACATGATAAAGGTTTTTCAACCATAGTCCATAAGTACTATGTATTTATTCAGTACCGAATCGTCAAACGAGCAAGCGGCCATTTATGGTAAGTCACAGTTGCCCATGGAATTAGTAACAGTACGCTACAACTGTTTTAATCGTAAAGTAATTATTAGTAAATAGTAATCTAGTAAAAAAATCTAATTAACCCAATACTCATTAGTGATCGAGGAGTCTAAATAAGGCTTAATACCTCTTCTGTTAATTAAGAAGCATTATAATTTAATTAGTGATGTTTCTCAAATGAAGAAGGGTTTCAGGTGTTCCGTTAACTTCCGCTTTAGGTTTATTTAAACAGTTATTAATAGCTGCCATTCGTTGATACACCTTTGAGAACTCATAAAAAACATTTTGTTCACAACGATCCGAGTACTTATTTAACGTTAAGAAATTATATATAATACCTATATTCTCAAGACTGGTTTCTTATTTCTCTATCCAATAGAATTATAATATAGGCCCCATCAAGCCGTATTCCCGTTCGTAGATAGTTATTATATTTATAATATAATACAATGTATAATAAACTCGTTATTTCAACACGCTAACGATTCTAGTATATGCTCTTAATATCATCATTACATGTTACGTTCATATTAATGAACTTTTTATGATTTAAATATCCGCAAAAAATTATGAATTACTCTATGTATAGGTAGTACTTCAAAGAAATAGATAATAGGTACTGTTTAATGTACCTATTTTAAACAACATTTGACTTTCAGTGATTTTTCAACAACGACGTCGTGAGTTTTCATATGACAGATGCCCTATTATATCCGCAGTTTCAGTTTCAGTGTCCTCAGATATTGACAGTAAGCTAATAACTTTCAATCCGTCTCACCTTGCATATATTATGTAAGAGCAATCTAAACCAAACCTATGTTTACACCTATCTACATTTATACCTGTAATTACAACCGCTAGCAAATGAATGGATTAAATTAAATTCTATGAGTACCGAAGTCCGAATCCAGTAAACAATGACAGTTGACACGCGCCCACTAATTGCTAGTCATTGGGGTAAACATCAACAGTACGGGGCGGGCGGGCGGTCGATAGGGCGCCCCCCGTAACCCACTTCCGGCGCCCATGACCTTGGTGCCGCCATTCACGGCGCGTCTTGCCACCCCCTGTAACCCTCGCCTCGTACCCCCTCGTTACCCCTCCCCCCTCCGTTACCCCCTCGCACCGTCCAGACCCGGCTGTTGAGTTACGCATTTTCAACGATTTCTCCTTCTGTTGTGTTTCTAGGCTTCGCTGACTTTGTTTTGTTTTCTGTTTCCTGCTAGTTTTTATCTGCGGATACTTATTTTATTTATATTTCCAAGTTTTATTTTCGATTTATATTCGAGATGTTCTATTGGTTGGTACCTAAGTATAGCTTGTATTGATTAGTAACCAGAGCTTGTTTTTTATTCTTTAGATTTCTACTTTTTCTTTGTAAACGAATTGAAAATAAAAGTAAAAGATGCGGACAAAATAAAAGTTTCACGTTCAACGATTAGTTTCAAATAATTTCTAAATGCGTTTAATCTTCGTGAATTTTGTACATTCATAAGGTGATTTTTTTTTAAATAACCAACATAACAACAACAACATAACAAACAAACAAACGCGGGTTACCTGATAGTAGTACGAGTTAATCATCAACCGTAATTGGGGACAAGAAATAACAAGTAACAAGCAGGGAACGTTCTTGTTATTCATTTTCGCATTTTGATTGAAGAAAACTAAAGTAATCTTTCGAAAGACGATTTTCCTTTAGAAACATAGGTTTGAACACTTCAATTACCTACGAAATTGTCACGAAGAGTAGAATCTATTGTCTTTTTAGTGGAACATAATGAGTAAGATCCTGAGAAAAAGCGTGTTCGTAAAATACTATAGCTGAATAAACAAATTTTTACATAGGTAATTACATCATCAAATTGTTCATGACTGTCCATGATATTGACTAACTATTATTACCATTAGTAACTATGACATAGGAAAATTAAATGAATTCGTAGAACTGAAATAGTAAAAGTTATTACATAATGCGCCATATCGTATTTCGATAACGTGATGGTACGATGATAATACTTGACACAATATGTGTGCAACGAATAGATAGAAGCATTAGCTAATAATATCTACCTTTACGTATAGCAATATTACCGAGTACTTCAAAGTTACGTGCATACCTACTGTACAGATTAATTTATAAGAGATTTTCACACACAACACATTTATCTATAAGTACTATATATATATTATACTAATATATAAAGAGGAAAGATTTGAATTTTTTATTTGCATTGAATAGGCTCCGAAACTAATGAACCGATTTGAAAAAATCTTTCACTGTTAGAAAGCTACACTATCCCCGGTGAACATAGGCTATATTTAAAAAAAATAGGGATCCTTAATAAAACTCCAATAATGTAACCAAAGGTGTAAAAAAATAGGAAAACCGAAGCAAAGCGAGGGCGGTTACTCGTATTTTATAAGCATCAAGGGCCCTATGCGTACATCTTAACATATAGGTATAAATTACGTGTCACTTGTTTGTCCGCGATGGACTCTTAAACTACTTAACCGATTTTAATCAAATTTGCACACCGTATGCAGTTTGATCCAACTTGAAAGATAGGGTAGCTTACATCTCAAAATAAAAAAAACTTTTGACAGAACGAAGTCTGTCCGGGCAGCTAGTAATAATATAAAATTACTTAGCAGCAAAATATTCGTTGCGTCGCGACACCTGTTAAGTCCGCAGTCCGCTCCAGCTGTTGTCAAGAACGTTACGATTACGTTTGTCGATTCAAATAATAATGTTCATAGATACATCATTCATACGTTGATAAGCAGTCACTGTAATGTAAATAGCTGTAATCAGATGGTATGAATAACGAGTATAGTAATCGCTGTACTTGAGAGCCATTCAACATACGGATTCTTTTTGTTGTGGTGACAAGTCTATAGAAGAACTAATTAGCATCAGGTGATCGGACTCTATTGCCAGCAATTTACTTGAAATGACAAAAAACCCTTATTTTCAAGTCTATTGCCAGCTACATATTAGCCTAAAAGTATAATATACGTAACATACTTATTGAGTATAATTGACAAGAAAACCGATTTTACTAATCATAAAGCGGCTAAGTGCAAGTCGGACTCGCCCATGAAGGGTTCCGTAGCAGCAAGTAACATAATATAAAAGTTCTTGTAGTTCGTTGTAACTTTGATCGATGTTTTTTGCGGTTTACGATTTATGACGTATTAAAAAAAACTACTTACTAAATCTCGTTCAAATCAATTTTCGTTGGAAGTTAGTATGGTGATGCACATCATATATTTTTTTTAGTTTTATCATTCTCTTATTTCAGAAGTTACGGGGGCGGGGGACACATTTTACCACTTTGGAAGTATCTCTCGCGCAAACTATTCAGTTAAGAAAAAAATGATATTAGAAACCTCAATATAATTTTTGAAGACCTATCCATAGATACCCCACACATTTGATATGGGTTTGATGAAAAAATAATTTTTGAGTTTCAGTTCTATGTATGGGGAACCCCAAAATTCATTGTCTTTTTTTCTATATTTGTGTAAAAATCTTAACGTGGTTTACAGAATACATCTACTTATCAATTTTTAACAGTGTAGTTCTTATAGTTTCGGAGAAAAGTGGCTGTGACATACAGACGGACAGACAGACAGACATGACGAATTTATAAGGGTTCCGTTTTTTGCCATTTGGCTACAGAACCCTAAAAATGTGTCAAATATAACATAAAATGCAAAGTAGGACGTGTGATTTTCTATTGAAACTTCTGAGGATTAAGATGGAAAAACTCATTTGGATTCGTCGCTAGTTCCAATAAAGCTTAGAAGTTAGATACCAATCTAGCTAATTCTCAAATTAAACTGTCAATCTATTTTAACAGTAGTAATTAATGTTTTTAATTGAATTATCATGTTTTACGCTTAAAACAGCCTTGAAAGTAGAGTTTTCTACAATGTTTTTTCCATTAAGTTTTGAAGTCGTGGTATTATAGCAGTGATGTGTTTGAAACATAAACGTTGTAGGCAGCCGGATCTTTTTTATCGTCGGTAATCATCAGTGTTGTAAAGTTCCTAGAACATCATAATACATTCGTGAGTTGCGTGTGCGCATGACTGCATGTGTCGTGTAGGAGGTAGCCAGTACCGAATTAGAACTCACGAAATGAATTGCACCTTCCATCATCACGTCTGGACATTTACAGATGCTGAGAGAAATTAATGCTGTTCTCACAGTCACTACGTATGTGACAAAATTGATTAAACACGTACGTACCTACTTGTCGCATTAGTAATAAATTATGTTTGAGCTTTTCCCACACGATAATGCAAGGTAAACGAAGAGTACGCTTGTGACTAAGCCCAGTAGACACGCCATCGCCATATAAGCTGCTTAAAGTAAATTATCGCCAGTAACGGTTCTGTCAAAAGAGCACTTAGTGAGGTAAATGTACATTTATGGTGAGGTGGGAGGTTGAGGTTCGAGTTGTAAGCCACTAAGGCTGAATGAAGGAGGCGCGCGCCGAGTCACGCTACTGTTACGTAAAGTCGAATTTCCACAATGCCACTTGAGTTACTCGTTCGTTGGTAAAAAGGTGCTCGGCGTGTTAATTATATTGCATTAATGCTAATTGAAATACTTAAATTACGATGTGTCAGTAAACAGGTTCGGGCGTGAAGGATTTACGTATCGATTGTTGCAGATGTCATTGCCTTACATGGTAATCATTTAATTACCGCAAGCTTTATGTATCAGAGTACTGTCGAATCGAAAAATATAGTGCAGATATAGCTGTTGCATAATCGCATTAACCCGCTCCTGGGTACTAAAAGTTTCATCTGGACAGAACGCGCGCGGCGCGATCGTTTGCGGCCAATTTGGAGTCTTAACAACAGTTTTATTGAGTGGATCACGCAATAGGAGAGCCGAGGCAAACAACCCCGCCTACACTCGCGGTGCGGTCGCGTTTACCACACGGACACAATCTCGCATATTTACACACTCGCCATTATGTTATCTGCGTGGTGTGCGGGAGGCTGCGCCCACGCACTGGCGAACTGCTCAATGTGTGATCGTCCTCGAGAATTAGGCGCCATCGAATCCGTGAAACTGTTTGAGAATTACTATCTAGCACGCTTTGGAACCGTGATATCCATCGAGATGGCCTTCTTCAGCTGCGGCTGGAAGCTCATTTTGAGTTCTGAATACAACCGTCAACATAACTAATGTGTTTTGTAATTTGTTGTTCGGGAAGAAAGTTGTTTGTTGCGAATTTCACGGCTGATTTGAAATTTAATGAACTACTTGCGAGCGATAAATCGATTTGAGTTGCTACAACATCAATATTAATTAACGAGTTCAATGACCGGGGAAAAGCTAATAAACACTAATGTTTTGTTAAACAACAATAGGCCTTACTTAGCAGCTGACGGAGCATTTCTGTTCGCAAGCGTAGAATGAATAATCGTAGCAGTGAAAATTGAAAACCTGTTTTTTTTTATGAAATCTATTAAGTTTACGCAGGCATATTGAAAAAGCCCTGACTAATCATGTATTTTTGATTACACCACTTTATATTAGACATTGTACCTACAAGTTACGATTCAGCAAAATCCAGCGATCTCTTTTCCACGGAGCTAACTCCATCAAAATGATTAATGTGCAGCTAGTGCAATGTTTTGATTACGAATCATTACAAATTGCCGATGTCAGTGATGGTGATAAATTCACAGCTATTACACCATCTGAGTAGCAACTAGCGAGAATCACAAATGGCCGACGCCGCCGCGCCACCGCGCCGACGGGACAGCCCACGCAAAGTTGGACTTTGGAGTCGTTACACTGCACTCAACAGATAATACAGAGAACTGTACACGATTGTTCCTTGGGAGACAGATTTTATTACTTCCGGTGATGAATATTCTGTAGTCGCCTTTTCACACTACAGCCGCGCCGTGAACCGCGATCTTGGCAATAGCGGAAACTATCATACACAAAAAATGTTGAATCTCGCTATATCTGTCTGCAATTTCTTATAATAACTTATGACATGACATGAGCAGCCGCAGTGTGTAACTAAATAAAAATGTTTGATGGATATGCAAAGTAGGTAGCGCGTTTTAACTGTTTCACTCATTGATGGTTTCACTCTACCCTCTATGCCCTTTCATTCAAATCACAACTGTCAAAGAAAAGAAAAAGACAGAACTCACAACATAGTACAACAACAATTACCTATTTCTTACCTGTAAGATGTAGAGTGTGAGGTGGTAAAACATGTTTAAATAAGTATGTGAGAATCATCAAGGCTTTATTAATTCTATAAATAGAGCATGGGTTACTTCATTATGTAGAGTGTTTTGAATTTTTAATGTGATACGTCTGAGGCGATATTTATAATATCGCATCGTTCTTTTCGTAAATGTCGTGTCGTGAATATTTTGCTAAAAATAACCATACACTAATCAATTATTAACTATCATCTATCAACTAACAGTCAGTAACAGACAGATTAGATACTAACAGACGCATTGACGAGCATGTATGTTTCATGTGTTTTATATTAGCTATGCTGTTTCAAATGCGAGATACGAGACTTATCGATTTATCAAAGTGAGATTGTGATGTTATAATACAGTAGGTGTTTAAGATAGTGCATTATGATACTGCAAATATTTGCGTATTACGTAAAATCTTTGTTTTTGTAGCTTAGCAAGGTATTTGAGTATCTTATCTTTGACAATATACAATTTCTCATACGAAAGAGATCGAAAATTGAAGCTAGAATGAGACTATAATATCATAGATCGTGGTCACACGTGAGTTGACGTGGCTAAAATTGCAACCAGTTAGTTCCGAATACTAAGGTATAGATATAAGAAAAATATCATAAGTATCGTTATTAACTGAACACAGTTATATGTGATAGTTTGTGGCCCTAAACCTGAGCGATTTCGTGTTGTAGAAAGAACCGTATGCAGCCTCAACTCTAGGTAGTTCGATTTAATTCCCTGAGGGACTCGTAAATTCAGCGAATGATATTAAAGTTATTTTAAGCTTGCTTTTCTACATCTAAGCTTAACACATAACTGTGAAAGTTAGTGCGGATGTTTGTTACTAATTCACGCAAAAACTACTGAACGGATTTTGATAAAACTTAGCACACATATAGACCATGATCTGTAATAAAATATAGGGTACTTATTATCCCGGAAAACGCTGGCAAAGCAGAGCGCTAGAATAAAACTGGAAAGAGAATGGCGTTCAAAAATAATGTGGATGGAGGTGTCAGTTACGGGCTTGGAGCGACTGCGGCTGTCTAAATGCAGCTATTTTGGATATTTTACATTGAACATGCACGACAGATACCTTTCGGAAACTAGGTCGACGTAACAATTTTAACACTCCCTTTCCGCCTCAGAGCCATTTATAAAAGTTTTACAATAATTGGGTCAGAGCTATCCAATGGCTATTTGGAGAATTGGTTAACTGAACAAAAGGAAAAAGAAAATAGATAGGAGTGTCCTCAAAGGAGTATAATCAAGTATGTTTTTTAAAATAAATACATATGTGTACCTACTTGTATGCGAGGACTGCGAGGATGTCTTTCTTTATTTACAGTCGGGACTCAGGTAGAGTCGGCTATCTATATGGAATAAAAAAACTTTTTAAAAATATTTGGATTCTTAGATCAAGTCCTAACAGTGTAAACACGAACTTGGTTTCACATAAAAAAAACTTTGTCTCCGATGTTTTATTCATCTAGAAACCAGTTGTTTTTATTAAAAGTGATATTTTTTGTAACTTCAAGGTTGTGTAGAAGAAATCGTTAATTTGGCGACAAGACCGCCTACCGTAATAATCACAATTTAATTTGGCAACAATCATAAAATTTATGGTATTAGTACAACTCCGTGAAATTGTCAATTTCACTAATTGGAAAATTCTCTTACAATTTTAAGATGCTCGTAGAGTCTACAGAAACTTTCTTTAATGATTTTCATGTTAAATATGAAGTGATACCAGTACCCATAATAACACCTTAGCCTAATAACTACCTACTTACATCATATTAATTACAATATCCATATTATTCACACACCGAGTAAGAAACCTCGTGTGTGCACGATTATTGCTTATCTATTTTGCCATCTGTATGAAACTTGAACAAATCCTAATATACCTATTAGTAACAGTAGTAATTTTATATACTAGTAACAGTAGTAGATCCTATTAGGTAATAAGTATTCTGAAATGTGTTGTTTGTGCTCTGACCTTGTTTAATGACCTTTGAAAGCACTCTAATCTGAGATAGCCAGCCGCATAGCGTGTATTGTATGTTATTTTTTCATAGCCTTTTGTTATTTATAGTCCTCCCGAATACCTACAAAACGCAAGTTTCATAAAAAATGTTTTCAAGTGTCTAATATAATTCTATGTAGTAATAATCGATTAGCAGGTACATTAAACGATTTCAACAAGTCTACAACGAATATTAAAAATTACTACTGCAGTCAGTACGAATGAATAAACAGATTAACTGGAAATAAACAAGTCGGCGATCGACCTCAATAGAATCATGAATTAGACAGAATCATTAATTAAGCAGTTATATTCAATTCAATCGACAGTTCACACAATTAATCTGTTGCACGTTCCTGTAAAAGTGGCACACAGCTATTTATAGTCACAAATTACATCCACGATTGTAATAATTTCGTAAGCTGTATGACTCGTGCGCACCATTGATTAGAACGTAGTAGGAATCTCGTACACAACACAGGCGACTACGAAACGACATTCTTTTGGCAACGGAACGTCGTCACACAGCGCAGTCGACGCGACGTGGGTGTAAAATGGTTTTCCTTTGAATTCGACCGAATTGTTTGTCTATTCAAAATAGAAATGGGAAAGCTCAACGCATAACTATACATATCTCTCTGATATTTAATTTTAATACCCTCAAATATTATTTATATACAATGTCAGTTAGGGCTTACCTTTTATTTTGAGTAGCCGGAATGACGAAAGACGAAAGTGTTGCCAACAGTTGAAATAACACGAGTGTGTTACGCCGACATTCTACAACATTACCAGCTGCTGTTCGATCAATCGTTCGTGTCAATTGATGAGGTCTTGCCAAGTACTTTCTCGTGTAGATCGGCGTGCCAACCTTCCGGAATTTTTATTCACTACCCAGATTAGCATAGACGTGAAATCATTCAATAGGTAAGTTGTACGTATGTAGGTAGGTATACTTATTATGAAATTGCACTGTGGTAATTTTTAATTTAATGCTTTGCGGACATAATATAACATTACTTTATTTATTTATGCTTTATTGAGCCTTAACAAATAAGTGGTACAAAAGGCGGACTTAATGCTTAACAGCATTCTCTACCAGTCAGCCTTAGGAAGGCGCAGAGAAATGGCAGAGAACATTATATTTCTTGTTGTAATATAATGTTCTCTTAGAATAACTAAAAATTAGCAAATGAGGTTACATTAAAAACAGCATATCACGTTGCTTTGTAGATCATTGAGGAAATTATTAACCTTTTAACGACTCTACAGGTTTCCAACATTTTAAAAACATTTCGTGGTTGACTGTGGAAGAATTCGTGTAGCCAACCAAAGATCTTCACCACAGTATTTTCGGAATTAAATTGTTTGGAACGAAACCCAGTAACATGAAATACCATTGAATTTCTTCGTCTGCTCTGCACTCTATTTCCACCACAAACAAACACAAACTATCGTAATAATTGTTTTTTTATCACGTTAGGAACTGTCTTGTCGTGAACTGTCGTGTCGTGTTACAAGAACTGTCGTAGAGATAGGTACTGTTTCTTACGTGGTCGTGAACACGTAAATCTTCAGAGAAACCACGCCGCGTGCGTATGCTTTCCTTATTAGCAGCCAAACCATTCGCATGTCCTATTTCGTAGTATTTGCAAACCTTTCAATGCCGACCTCGTGTGAACAGTTATTGTTTCTTGATTTAGATTCCATTCGTGACTCTTACACGCGTAGGTAACTCGGCACCTAGCTGAATACTAAACGCTAATCTAAGTGCCGCGTGACTAACCCACCTGCAGGAATTACCAACGATTGTATGCAAAGAAGCCGAACTAGTATGTAGGTACGCGTACTAGTCTTTGGCCATTGATTTGTGATCGCTTGGGTGGAAATAAATCTAATAAATTGTAGTGAACACTATGAATCGTAAAACACGCACGCTTATAATTATAATTGAGTTACGTAGACTGGGTTGGTCAGGCGTTTGATTGTGAAGTTAACTCATCGTGGTCTATGCGCGTCTAACCATGACTGTGATCCATGCATGTGGCTCGATATCGGCGTCCAATTGACATGTATATAATTACATAGACATGTATAAAAGTACATTATAAAATAAAAAAAAATATTTTGCTAAGGTTACATTAGAAAAGTGAATATGGTCGTTAAGTTTTCTTAAATTTTCTAATTTTCCGCGCGACTTTCTTATTTTGTCTTTTAAAAGACCTTTCTCCTGACAATAACAAAGACAACAAAAAAACAATGCCTAATTAGCGAAATCCGTCCAGTCGTTCTCGAGTTTTGCGCTTAGCAACACAGTTGGCGAATCATTTTTATTTATATAGATGATGATGATAGGATAGGACAAAACTCGCAGAAAAATCTCCATGTAACCATAATAACATAAAGAAAAAATACTCAGTCGGTAACATGAGATAAATAACATCAAAAATAGAATCGATAGTTCATCGTCTCGAGTCAAAGGTGACGCTAATGATGTAACGAGAGCGATGTTAATACCACAATAACAGCTGTTGCCAATTGCTTAGTATGATATTTTTATATTATTTATTTTACCTAATTGGAGTTAATACACGACTTTAATTTTATTCACATGTTAAAAAATATTAACGTAAATAAACTTTTGAATTTAAACCAAACAATAATAATAAAAAACAAAAATTATTAACAACAGTCAACCCAATGCGAACATTTTTTTATATTTGATTGAAGTTTTTAGTTGCACTTTATAACTCATTTTATTTCAATAAAAAATAAAACGAACAATATTTTCATAAATATTATGTACCATATTATACTGCATTGATACGAATAACCCGAAGCCCTGCTAACCTTACATCGGAGATCAAATTTAGCTGAAAACCAAAACAAATATTGTTATCTCTGCGCAGCTACATAAATATAGCTTGTTTCACATAACATAATGTATAAGATAAAAATTTATTTTTATTGATTAAGAAAATTACCTACTTATTTATTTCAATTTATTATTGAGAGTGAAATAAACAATATCAGTTAGTTATTCCTCAGGTTAATTAATCGAATAGTAGAATATTTATTATTATTCCAATAGTTACAAGAAACAGCCACTAATATAAAAAAAGGTATTTCAGTTTTTTTAATAAAGGTACCTAATAATAATACTAATTGTCCCGTACCTACATGAAAATCCCAAACTGACATTTTGAATCAACATTCATAATAGCTTCTTCGTTCTATTTTATAAAGTTTTACTTTCTACTAATAAGTAATAAATATACAATAAACAAAAACATCACAAATTACATAACAGCTGGTCAATCAATTAGCATTTGATAAATAGATTTACATGTCCGAAAATAGCTTTGATACCAATGCTGTTTTCTAGATAACACCGAATTATTGGGCTCGGTAAATTAATATCATAATTTAATTTTTTATTTCGGTCATGCAAATATCGTTTAACGGCTAAGATAATATTCATATAGTCAACAGATAGAGACTAGAGTAATAAATAATTTCACATAAAACTTCCTATAAGTATTATTTGTTCATTTATTTATTTTAAATCGCACTACATGATGCTGATGATTCTTCTTTATAGCAACTAATAAATAAAAATCAATAACACATAGCGTCTACAAAGCAATATGGCCAACGGAAAGTATCTGGGAGCATTGACGACTTACTTTTAACTATATTATATAGAACATCGTGAAAATCAGCCATGAGAATTCACGTGAAGTTTATAATGTTTTTATGTACCTTGACATTAAATTACAGATGTCAGTGTAATGTTAGCTGGAAATTGACTTGACACGCTACCGCGTGTCTAGAATTATGTCAAACTTGGTCAGAAAAAAATCGTTATGTCAAATAAATATAATAAAATTAATTATGTCAAATGAATATAATAAAATTAATTAATTAATAATAATAAATATTTTAATAATTTAATCGCCAGAATATGCTATTAAATATGTGAATTAATTAATATATATAATAATATCTATATAATATATAATATTATGTGAAAAAGTTTTAGCGCCTATGTGGCATAAAAGGCAACAGTACCTTAGTTTTAGAAGTGTATAGGTTTTAACCGACTTTAAAAGTGGTAACGGTTCCAAATATATATTACATTATTTATATTCAGGAAATATTTATGTTTGTAGGTATATACAAGATGTGCAATGATTAAACGTCTCTACCATGACAACAAGCAAATAAAGGATTTGACAATATGAAATAATAATCAGTGACGTATTTCGTTTATGTAATACATGATACTTTAAGGATGTTTGCCCTTTGTGACATGTGCGCACGCGCAATTCAAGGAAACCTCTATCAATGGCCGCGAGGAAGACACGCGCTGTTGTTTTCCAAATCTTTCAGAGAAGACCATCCGCCTTAATGAAGACGTATGAAAATATTTTCTTTCGAAAAGTAATACGAGTGGAACTTTCCGTGGAAATAACGGTATAAAATAATTGCTACAGTAATGAATCATTTAATTGTGCATTTATTCGTACGCTTCACTTACAATTGTGGGAAATGGGAAATGCCGCAACATTAATCTTTTGTTTTTATAGTTCCGAAGAACATGATATGGAAAAATATTTCTTATAAATATACGGTTATGTATCTCATGTTTGAAGTGTTTGAACATGACGTGTTAATTAATTATTTCACCGCGTACAACGTCAACAGTAACAAATTAGGTATATTATCTGTCGCTTAAGGGGGCGTCCATAAATTACGTGAGGTGTTTAAGGGGGGGAGGGGGTCGAGTCAAATCTCATCCAATCTTACGTTGGAGAAAGGGGGGGTCTCGGCAAATATCACGCAATTTTTTTTCTGATTGAAACAAAAAAAAATATACCTACTATTTTGGTCCATTTAATAAAGATTGTACAATGTACATGCTTAAGATTTAATCTTAAGCGTAATCGTAATACGATTAAGATCATTCACTAAATAAAAGCACGAAGCATATTTTTTTTCTTTTTACAATAACAATCCAACGCGTTTACGTAAGAAACCCATATTTTGAAAAATCTTACGTAAGATTGGGGGACGGGGGAGGGGGTTAAATAAAATCTCACGACAGAGATGTCGTGGTGAGAACCAGGGGGGGAGGGAGGGACAGAAAATTTAAAAAAACACCTCACGTAATTTATGGACGCCCCCTAAAATGTATACCTATCGATCTTTTTTTTGTTTCAAACACCTTATACCTAATTGTTTATATTTAACGCTTACACAATCTACACTTTTTTATGGTATTACTTTATTATTATTGTCAAATACACAAAAATCATACATCTACACTAATATTATACAGATTCAAGATTTGTATTTTTGTTTGTTTGTAACGAATAAACACAAAAACTACAGGACTATTCAAAAATGATTTCACCAATAGATAGCTACATTATTCTTGAGTGACATAGGCTATATTTAATTGTGATTATTAATATTTTTTACTTCATCACAAGTAAACATGTTTGACGCCCAGCGAAGTGGATACGGTTCAGTCAGCTACATACCTACTACATAATTTTATTTTAGGTTATATAAAATAGGTAATAACGTAGGTATTGCGGGTAACTCAAGGCCTCGCTTTTGACATGAAATACCCAACCTTGAGTTAATGAAGTTAACTTCATAGGTTTCGTAGCGACTATTTTCAGTTCAGGGCCTTTGTGTGGAACCTAGGTGTCTAGCTATCACGAGCCAAAATTTTTGAGCGTGTTAAATTATGTTTAATCTCACTTGATACTACGATAGATTAGGGCCACGTACACTATCATATCTGCATATTTGCGATAATACGTTTCACATATTTTGCAAAGTGTCGTACGTTAGGTGCTCTTCAATCATAAAATTCATAAAACAAAGCTAAACAATAATCATAAGGCGTGGTTTTTGTAAGTTTCATAAAATGCCTTATCTTTACATGAAAAATTAAAAATATAAATTAAAATTATTTCACACTTACCACCACGGCACCACATTACTTACCTATCAGTTTAATGTGAATGGCTTCACCAACACTTTATCTGACACGTAAGCCGTAAATTATGTATAAGATAATATCTATATCTCAGTTTCATGACAAACCAGTTCCATTGTTTTAAATTTACGATACATAATAGACCTCATCAATTAGCTGTTGTCGTGTCTTACGTAATAAAATCTAATTAACGAGATAGGAAACGTATCGCATAAACCATCTTAAGTCCCTACGTTGATATTAAGTTCCATATTAGGAAGCAATTATGTATTATCTTTTTTAGTGTTCTGAAGAAAAAATTGAAACCCTTAAGGTGGACACTCACGGTCATTCCATCGCGTCAAATGGCGTGATATACAGCCAAAATTTGATCGTGAATGTGAAAAACTGATGGCGTGATTTAAAAAAATTGTATGTCCAATCGCGCCATTTTGACATATGTCGTTTGGCGTGGCTCCAAAAATGACGCGATGGAATGACCGTGAGTGACCACCATTATAATTTCGTCATGTCCGTCCGTCTCTCTGTCCGAAACAAAGCGCCGAGACCATTAGTGCTAGAAAGCTGTAATTTGGGAAGGATATAATACCTACATGAATCGTAAAATAAAATATTGAAAAACATTTTTTTTTCAGGGTACCTCCTACAGGTAACGTGAGGATGAATTTTTATTCCTCGCGTACCCTGAATTGTGGGGTATCGATGAGGTCTTTGAAAAATATCATGGGATAAATTCACGATCTGGTCTTTTCAATCTAAAAAAATTTTTTTTTTAATATTATTAATTTAATAAGTGTATGCATGGTTATAACACTTGTTTTAGTTTACGTTGACGCCTTTTATGTATTGAAGTTTTTTGAGGATTTTGTTTGGTTGTTGATTTGGGAAGTGCCTTTATAAACACAGTCATATCTATCAGGTCACATATACGGATTTTATGTGTCTGATAGACAGTTCACGCAGAAACGTATACTAGTGTCTCTATCAGTTTACGGTAGAGTTTCACTTGGCAAATTACATTTATACGTAGGGTTGCCAGATGACAAAACTGAAATATCTGGACAAAACTTCAAGTTTTTCGGTTTGTCGGGATTTGTCGGGACAAAAAATTTTGTATTGGAATTGTCGGGACATTTATATTTTGTCGGGATTTGTTGGATGGATTAGACTGTGAGTTCACACCGGCAAAAAAATATATGACGTGTTGTTAAAACCTTTAAGGAATTCCCTCAACTGGAGCCAAACCTGAGTGTAGTATCACAAAAACACATTGTCATCAAAACTCCAACAACATCTGAAGTTCCAACTCCTTAGGACAAGGGACAAGACTCAAGAGTAAGACTAATAAAATTAAGCTTGCAACATTTGACCTACACAAGATAAAAGCGTTTATAAGCGTCAAACAAATATGAATACGTGTCAAATTTGAACAAACTTAAAAATAAGATATTGCAACTCTTATCTCACAGATTAAGGTGGGGAATCCCATCCGCGTTTTAATGTTTATTAAAACGTGACAAGTGTTCACATTTAACCAACCAACTATAAAACTGTATAGAATCATAGATAAATTAGTTGCTAAGCTGGCGAGGTGTGGACGGTGGTGAAATGAAATGTTCAGCATTGAACTTGAACGCGGTGCGTGAGTGACGTGGCGGCGGGTGCGGTGCGGTGCGGGGGGGAGGGAAGCAAGGCCGCCGCCTATCGCCGCATCGCGAGTAACTAACCGTGAACGATATAACGATATGTACTAAACTAACCGACTCTTTCGGCTTTTTGTACAGGCTTTGAGGTTAACGAATCGTCAGGCAATTCGTCCCCTGCTATGTGGTCACGTGACTAGCGTTAGACCTAATGATACCACGATACCAGCCCGGACTAATCGAATTTTTTGGTTTTTTCTTACACTTGAGATTAGCGAATCGCTCTCCATTCCAACTGTCCTACTCGTATGTGTTCACGTGAATAGCCTAGCTAGACCTGTTTGATACGGAACTAGAAACTGACTGATGAGTAGCTAAATGAGGCACGCTATAATGTATCTACGTGCATTTTAGAGTTAGGTATGTGCTGCATAGGTTGGTTTCTATGTGCGAGTTTTGAGTAAAATTTAGAAAGCAAAATAGAAATAGGGATCTAGTGATTTGCAGATTTGTGTCTTGTATGATGTATATATGTGATGGGGAAAGCTTATACAAGATAGTCTTTTTTATAGTCTGAAAAGTTGACGTTTCCTGAGAGTTCTACACCAAAATGATACTGGAGAGTTTCCTGACTCACACTCCGGCGTTTATAAGAAGCTAGTAATTTTAAAGAAACTGCATAATTTAACTATTATTGACTTATTACCCGACTCCCAAGGAAGGGTTGTGTTTTTTTAACAGACTTCAAAAAAGGAGGAGGTATTCGACTGTATTTTTTTATATTTGTTACTTCAGAACTTTCGACTGGGTGAACAGATTTTGATGATTCTTTTTTTAATCGAAAGCTGGTGCTAGTCATGTGGTCCCACTTAAATTTGAGCGAGATTTGACTAGTAGTTCTTTAGTTATCCCTAATTTTGAAGTCGGTTATTTTTGTCAAGAATTATTGCTGATAAGCTTCAGCACATCCGCGTTATCCTTATTTATTATAATAATTTTGGATATACTTTATTAAAAAAAATCGTTTGTTCTCAGATAAACACACCGCAGAAAGTAGGAAGATATAATATTGTTGAATATGCAGTCCATAAAGCAAATACGCGGGTGGGTGCCTCAGGGAAAGGAAAAATATTAATCTTTTCTGAGGACTTTAATATGATATTTAATAGAAATGCAGAGGAAAATTTTATTAGAAAATAAGAATAGAAATTTACAGTAAGTGCCTAGTACCTACCTACTATTTTCAACTATGAAAAATAAAAAATATAAAAAGAGTAACTTATACCTACATGACCAGTAAAAATAATATATTGTTATTAAATAATCCTATGCAGTAGCATTCATAAGCATTACGTATAAAAAATCATGCATAAACACATTCAGTAACAATTGAAGATAAACATGTTTACAGAAATAAGTTTTATAACTTGTGAAATTTGCGGAAAATCGTCCACTTAATTGGTCACATTTATGGATTTATGCAATTCATCTACTCATTTATATTTAATAGGTAACGAAGTACACATAACCGCATTCATTTAATGTGATAGTTAAGTACATAGATTTTTCAGAAATGATTTTAACATAAAAATAGATATTTCAGGAAGAAGAATTCTTTATTATTCTATTTACATACTGACGTAAAAAATCGTATCAAAACTCAGGGATATATCATTCTAAACGGCTGTAAGAATATTTTTTTATATACATAGGTAAGTAAGTAGTAGGTAGTGGTACACAAACGAGCCGAAGAACCATTTGATGGCAACTATGGCAAGTGGTCACCGTTGTCGCCCATGGTCGCCCATGGACATTTTTTTACATAGAATTTAATACTTGACCACAATTCCTGATTTTGACCTGACTACTTTCCAGTGTAGATGTGGTCTAGGATGGTGAGCGCATTTGCATTAACTTAGTAAAAGCCAGAACACTAAAAGCATTTTGATGCTTTCGGCTAAGAAAAAAAGAAAAAATCTGCCTTTTAGTTTGTTTAAAACTGCCAAGTTTAGAATGATCATCTTACTTGAATAGATTAAAGAACTTCTTCGACACTATCATCCAGTCTTCGACTCGATAACTCGTAATTAGTTACGTAATACTTTTAAAGTCACCTTTCTAAGGTTATAGTTCATACATCATACATCATAAACAAGTTCTTGAAACTTTCTATCGACATTCGACACGCATCGCTTATTTTTAAGTAGGTAAACATGAGTTGTTTTTCACACACATTAGCTCACATTTTATTTTTAAAATGTTTGTATTTTCTTGATCTATGATTTCTTGTCTGAATCAGCGAAAACGTAAGTAAGAATTGAACTATTACCCAATTACTAGTTATGTGCATTATTATTAGTGTAAACTAATTTTATTACTGGAGTGCCTTGAGCTTGTCAGCTTAGAAGAAAGAAGAGAGAGAGAGAGAACGACAGAAAGAACTGTCTTTCAAGCCCCTAGCCAGAACGCCAGAGAGCTAACTCAAGTAAGAGAGTGGTACCTACCGTGGTAGCCAACCAAACAGACTTCACGGAAAGATAATTTACTCTTCAAAGGTACGAGTACTTTAAACATTCAAAATTTTTCAGTTATCAAGTACAGTTGTAAAATCCCGGGTGTTAAAATGAAAAGAGAAGAATAAAACCGTAAAAACACGCGATGTAGCGTTATGCCAAAAATCTTACACAGCACACCAAATAATTGCAAACGAAAACTTGCTAATTTAAGGAATGGAAATGTACTGTTGCAGAGAATGAGTCACTTTCGCTACTCAACAATAAGCAAGAAAAAGTATTCGGTGGCTTGTAAATTTGCGTATCGCATTCTTGTTGCATAAGACGTGTATTTCGCAAACTACAAGCCGCTCCGCGCCGGAGCCGCGAAAGCTACAAGTGACGTAAGAGGCGCGAACGCAGCCCATTGATTAGACTGTGTTGTGAATGTAAGCGGTTACTTAATCCTAACAATTCCTATTCTTAATTCACAACTAATATTACAAGTATACAACTGAAACATTGTATTTCAAAAGAATATAAGCAGATTGTATTTAAAAATACGTTACAATAAAGAAGTTCTAAAATTTTGTTTTAAGTAAAGTAGAAGACATTTTTGTTTGCTTAGTTCAAGTAACAAGCAAAGAAAATTGTGCGTGTGTGTGGGTGTTGAATTACAACGTAACTATAATGTTGTTATAGCCTTAAGGATACATGCATAATATAACCCTTAATAAATGGGCAACGACAATATTCACTAGCCAAGCAGCTATTATTTACATTAGAATGTTTGTTTGTAACTACGGCAGAGGACAACAGTGGCACTGGCAACTGTCTAAGGGCCGAGTTTATAAACATAACCCTTGCTAATATTCATTGTTTACGGACAACAATGTGTTTGTAGAACATTATTTATATGCAAATTAGTTTGTGGCTGACTATTGTTGGGTTCTCGGTACTATAACTTATAGGAGAGCCATACTGTCTGCGTTCGAGTTACAGGCAAAAGGTTATTTTGAGGTGCTCAGAAAAATGTGTAAACATTTATAATTGTCCAATGTCCATGATAACCGTATGCAGGAGTATACTACATTTGACAGGTTTTTTTAAGATTTGTAGGCCTTTGGTTTTTAGAGCATTTGTTAATCCAATTACATACGTAACATTTCATGTGATCGAAGAAATGTCCGCACTATAGCGCATATCACTCGGGTATAGCCGTGTGTATACGTAACATAATGTCGCGGTAAGTATCGACGGAGTGGGGTCGTAGTGGAAACGATAACATTGTGAAAAATAATGCCGTAACACGAAACACTGGCAGCTTTCAGTGTTGACATATCGCAACGAGATACCGTACAGTCGTGAGAATATCGTTCGTTTGTTTGGTGAACATGAACAGTGAATTCACACTGAACTCTCAACGTAGATTTCTTTATTAGGGTTCCGAAGTAAAACCGGAACCTTTATAGTTTCGTCATGTCCGTCCGTCTGTGCAAACCAAAGCGCCGAGACCCTTAGTACTAGAAAGCTGTAATTTGGCATAGATATATACATATATATTTATTAAAACTCCAGAATCGTAGAATAAAATATTGAAATACTTTTATTCAGGGTACCTCCCCCACAGGTAACGTGAGGATGAACATTTTATTCGTCGCGTACCCTGTAGTGTGGGGTATCGTTGAAAAGGTCTTTTAAAACTAATAGGGGCTTCTTAAACCATTTTTGGAATCAGAGGTCAGTTTGCAAAATATTTGGCTTTAAAATGCTAATTTTGGTTAGGGTCAAGTGTCCCCCCCCCCCCCTCCTGCTGGCTAAACGGTTGGAGTTGGACAAGTGAAAAAAATTCACAAAAATAGGTTATAATATGATTAATTTACAAGGAAAACTATCACGGCTATGTTAGCATAAGTAGTTAATGAGTAATAGTCGATAAACTTATTACTTACTTCGGAACTCTACATTGCGCGTGGCCTGACGCGCACTTGCCCGGTTTTTAGTATTACGCGACCCGTGTACGTGTAGGTACCTCCGTTACGTGAACGTGAATATTACACAAAAAAATGTTGACAGCACATTATTGGCAATATTAGCAATTTCACGGCACATTAAAAGTTGACAAACGAATCTCATTGACGCACACGGCTATTTACCTGTCCGTGTGTCGCCAAGTGTTTTCATAACACAAAACAATAGATTAGCGGCGAGGGGAGCATTCATTCATGTATGTTAACACTAGAAAGACCAGAGTGGTCAAATTGACTTATTCGTGACGTAAAATGGTCATATTTTCTAATATACGCTTTGTTCAAACATGACACTCTTTGACTTTTAATATTTTGTAGTTTTATAGTTCCCGTTGAAATATAAACTTGTTATCTAAATTACATCTCGAAATACAATGAGTTATACCTACAAAGACCACTTTGGTCAAAATGACCTAATACAAGGAACGCATTTAAGTATGGTACTTGAGGGTGCTAAGATTTGTTTACATTACTGATAAATATATCCTTGGGCTTGGTTATTGTGTGATCAGTGTCGAAACTCTCAGTGGTGTGTAATTTTTTTTTCTTCTGTAATTATTTCGAATAAAAGCCGAGATGAAGATCGTACAAGCGAATAATGATTCGCTTGTACAATCTTCATGTTCTGGTAATGTACCAGAACATGTGATCTTGAAACTGGTACAACCCTACATGAAAAAAAAACGAAATATAACAACAAATAATTTTTTCACTTCTATAAAACTGGCAGATAAACTGAAAGCCGAGCAAACAAGCATAGTGGGGACAGTGCGGCGTCTGAGAAGAGAAATGCCAATAATCTGTAAAACAATTTGTACTCCATGGTATGATTCATTTATTTTGAAAACAGACACCGACTCTTGTCTCTTACTATTTATCAAGGAAAACCAAACAAAAATGTAGTGATTCTCAGTACGCTACACCCAGCAGGCGAGAAAAAAATTTATGAAACTGTACAATTTTACAATTCAACAAAATTTGGTGTTGATATCTTGGATCAAATGGCAAGAAAATACTCCGTGAGAGCTGGTTCACGTATGGCTTATGCATGTATTTTATAATGTTTTAGACCTAGCTACTGTAAATTCATGGGTAATATACAAAAAATGACTAAAACGAATATTTCTCGCATAACTATGTCCTACAATTCGTTTTTGAGTTACGAGCGGTACATCAAAAAAAATCATCCAGGTCCGGCTCGTCTACATTGCGATCCCGAAAATATAATTGAAATGGTGGATAACACAAGTTCAAGCAAAAATAAGCTTGTCAAATAAATACAAAATGTAAAACGAATAAAACTTCTTACGTCTGTGATACTTGTAAGAAACCAGTTTGTGGAAAGTGTATAAAAATACCAAAAAAACATACATATTTTATTCCAAATGTATATGTGATTAAAATAAGTAAAGTTTAAACATAATAATCATGTATTTCTCTATAAATTTATCAATAGTTAGTTATCGAGAGTCAATGGACATTCTAGGGTCAAAATGACGTCGTTGGTCTTTCTAGGTAGGGTACAAATGCCGGTCTTTCTAGTGTTAAGTTGGTGTTAAAAGTACAGGTATGTGAGCATTGTCGCGGCTAATGCGGTTGAGTTGATAACGATGGATTTCGTTTTCGTCGTAGGCGGTGTGACGGTGTGGCGGTAGCAGCGCTGATAACAGTCGTGTGTCGTGAGCGTGTCTGTGTGAGTGTCGCCTACACTGCACTATCACCGACACATAACACAAGCATAACTATCTTTGTTTTCTTTGCAACCGCCGCCTGTTATCTGACAACTGGTCGTTTATTTAATTTAGTTTCATACCCTTTATGAAGGCGACAAATGGACTCGAATGACACCGGTCAATCGGCTCGCGGGCCCGATAATTGCATTATGTTTGTGATCAGTCACTACAATTTGTAAGAGGAATAAATTACTATTAACTCCGCCTCGAGGACCAATTACTTGTATTACTGTGAGACTAATTATGGGCTCGGGGTTAACCGGCCGACGCACACTGGTTCCAATAGAACAAGCTAGCTAGACAAAATTATTTATTGGGTTTGTTTGCTTGGTACGGCTTTCTGATGATGTTTTATGACAGTTTAAGTGCAAAATATTAAAAAAAGCGGCCAAGTGCGAGTCGGACTCGCCCATGAAGGGTTCCGTAGCAGCAAGTAAATTCAAACCAATTTTCGGTGGAAGTTTGCATGGTAATATACATCATATTTTTTTTTTTAGTTTTATCATTCTCGTATTTTAGAAGTTACGGGGGGGGGGACACATTTTACTATTTTGGAAGAGTCTCTCGCGCAAACTATTCAGTTTAAAAAAAAATGATACTAGAAACCTCAATATCATTTTTGAAGACCTATCCATAGATACCCCACACTTATGGGTTTGATGAAAAAAAAAATTTTGAGTTTCAGTTCTTAGTATGGGGAACCCCCAAAATTTTTTTTTTTTCTATTTTAGTGTGAAAAACTTAATGCGGTTCACAGAATACATCTACTTACCAAGTTTCAACAGTATAGATTTTATAGTTTCGGAAAAAAGTGGCTGTGCCTGTGACATACGGACGGACAGACAGACATGACGAATCCATAAGGGTTCCGTTTTTTGCCATTTGGCTACGGAACCCTAAAAAGGAAGGTAGGTTCTCGGGTTTCAAGAATATTTTGTATAATATTTGAAAATGTCATGCTGGTTAACATCCCGTAATTGAAGAAGATCATCCACGCGCCTTCTTTTCGTTTTGTCACCAGCCTCATCGAATACCTTTGATGGACGCCCAGGAATCGGAGCTCTTCCTGATTTTGATGGTACTGAGTGGTGGACGGATACTTTGAACGTAAAATAACCAGCCAACCACTCAAAGTTCTTAGTCAGGAAGCGATCGCGGTTCTTCACAGAATTTTGGCATTTTTCTACTAAAATCGTTGATATTTTTGAAATTTTCATTTTAATTTCCCTCGCAGATTCATTCGTAATATTTCCAAAATCATTTTTCAGTGATAGAAAGTCATAGAGTCTATTATTACGGTTCTCTTTCGGATGTTTCTACCATTCATCAAAAAACTCGATTTTCGAAACCAAGAATTCGTATTCTGAAAAACAGACAAAAATACAAAGTTGTACTCAAGTGTACCGGCTAAAATGGGCATCAATTGAAAGCTAACAAAAATGGCTATGACATATATAATTTCCAGCCCAGGTACAAGAGGGTACAAGTACCTTCTAGTCCAACGAAAACAAAAAACCGTCAAAAAACTACATGTTTTTTTAAAGTTGAGGTATTATAATAAAACTGGGGTTAAGTATATTTATATATTAATTATAAATAAAAAGTACATACCTTTAACTTGAAGATCCATCACAAATATTATTCAAAAAACTTAAAACTCACTGACATTAATGTTACTTCGGTAATCGCAAAAATGCAACTGATTTGTAATTTTTTCAGCCTTTCTTTTTATACTGCCCTAATTACCTAATTAGTGGTTGACATTAGTGCAAAATAATTCTCGGATTTGGGTTAGCTGGGGTATTGGTTAGGGGCTCACGTATAAAATTCCGGGAAATTCAACAATGACTTTTGTCTAGCTAGCTTGTTCTATTGGAACCATTGTGCGACGCGACGTTAGGAATATTATGGCATGCTTTATATACCTAATTACCAACCTATCTAAACGCTTAGCAAAGATGTTTTATATCAAATGTTAACAAATTGGATGCTGTATAAAAATAAAAATAAGTACATAATTAAATTACATAATTACTATAAGTAGAACTCGGAAGTAGAATAACAGTTATCCGTCCGGTAAAATAAGCCTGCAGTAAATAAGTATATGGTGGTAAAACCTCTTTACACAATAGCAGCAATTTTTACATTAGAATCTTCATGATAGAAAAAAGGTTACAAACATAAGATTGTGTTTTATTATTTCTCCAAAATTTCTTACATAGTAATGGAACCGTGAACAAATAGTTAAAATAGGATTGAAGATGGATTGAAATTTTTTCATTGAAAATCATAATGGTACTAAATAAATATCATGATTTAGAATATGGTTACACTTATAGGTACCTACTTATTCCAGACATTAAAGTATAATGTAGGTACATCGCGAAAAAAATTTGTGTCACGCTGGGATGTTCTATTTTCAAAATCGAGCCCCCGTTCTCTTTTCAAAACCGACTGAATACACTGAAAACTGTAGCCAATTGGCTACAGTTCATGGCGCAATCATCGGATTCGCGGTGTCGTCGTGTCGGTTCTATTATTCTATACGCTAGTAATATTATTATATTAGTTCAGTGATTCCGGAATGTTAATTAGAATTTATTGTCTCTTCAGAGTAGTATTTTCTATATCATCTTCTAATTATGACTAACTCTTGCTTGAGTGGAATTTACGTATTGAGAAATTATGACTCTACATTAATCGCAAATTATATTAAACAATACATACATACAATATATACAAAAATAATTATGTTATAACACTGGTGTGGGCACACTGGAAATAAACAATTGATGAACGTAATATAGCATTTATTGTGAAATCGTGAAATCAGAAGCAAAGTTAGTCAAACATAAAATTTTATTAACGAATATTAGTATTATTGACACGCAATGCTAATTATGAACGATACAGTTCAAAGAGTTCACTTAAAGATTTAATGTAAATTATGTTATCAAAGTAAATGTTATTATTATACCAAGATTATTTTATAAACTAACTTCAACTTTACTGGATGAATATGTAAGTAGATAGTCTATTTATTTTATACTTTCACAATAATATTATTTAAGCTTTTGTAATGACACCTAATAAAAATAAAACATAAAAAGTTATTTTAAATGTTACAATAGGATGAATAGGAGACACGTAATGACGTCACACAGGTCATCGAAAAGCATTCCGGTTTTATAAAGACTAGAAGCCCAGTTTACACGCGAAATTCGACCGCAATTCATTTGTCAAAGGTTACTTCACAATGAAAATTGTCAGTGTTCTATTTTCTTTAATAAAGGTTCTTGTAACACATATTGTATAACATTTAGTTTTCTACACTTGTCTTCTTCTCCATGTCAACTCTCGATACCAAAACCATTTCATTTATGAACGTGTAATATTATAACGATATAATATTATAACGATTTTTATGTTAAACAGGATCTCATAGCTCATGGTAATTTCCTAAGACTGGATAAGAATACATAGTAGAGCACCATTGAAAAAGATATTAAATAGTTCTGTGCTTTTTGTAAACACGTAAACTATTCAGACCCGGTTATCTTTAGATTGTACTGTAGCGGTTGGGTTTTAAAGCTTTTTGGGGCATTTAAGAACTAATGACTCACGTTTTGACTTGGCCTGTTTAAGTTAGTTTAACTATTTTACTATTAGCAAATTGATCGTTTGGTTGTTAGTCTCACACTGTCAGATAATGTGTTTGCAATAATAAAATTTAATAAACTTTGAGGTTGAGATGAGATGAGACCTACTTATCGATTTACATTTTACGGGGCTATCAACTCTACTGTCACCAAAACGGCCTTACTCATAAACGCTTAATAAACCTATTTTAGCTATAGCACTATTATGATTTTATCTTATCGATTTTCATAAGGATGAAAGAAACAAAAAACTTTATAAGCCTTCTATATCCATTGGAGCAAGAGTCGCTATTAATTTAAATGAGTTTTTGGAATTTTTCTTAGTGCACCTTCTGTACTTATTTGTAAGTACTATTGTGTCTTCTTTGCTATAACTGCTTGTTTTTAGGAATAAGGAGGTTAGTTTCAGAATTTTAAGAGCCCTATCATACAGTATGCATATGCAGGCATATCTATCGCTATATTTCTTACATACTGTGCCGTGATAGCCCTCGGAGCGGTGATGTTCAAGCAAGCTTGCTTACACACTTGTGTATACCTACTGTATACGTGCAATGCAAGTGTGTTGTGTTCGGGTCGGAGTTTATCGGCGCTAACCGTGCCACAAGCCACAACCCGACGTAGTGCGAGTACTTTTCCTTCTCGTTCTAATTTAAACTCATTAATTACTTCAAAATACGCACAAATGATGCGTCGATCGACTCTATTGTCTCGCTAATTTATTAAACGTTCTTGGTTAATGTCCTGTTCTAATTAAGTCTACTGTAACGTTCGTTAGTTTCGTTACGTTTTCTATTATTATATTCTGTAGACGCGAATTCGTGTTAATTGGATTATGTGGTGTCATAATTTATTAGAGTTTACTGTTAAAGGTATGTTTTTTATACCCATTAGGATATCCGATATTTATTTTTAAATGACCTTATAGAGGCATTTAAATTCAAATTCAAATTCAAATTCAAAATCATTTATTCATGTAGGTATCATTGATACACTTATGCACGTCATTTTTTTAATTTACCAGCTTTAATTTTACTTGGACATATCGGATTTTTATATTTTTTATGTCAATAAGTAAATGAGGTGGTATTTAACTTCACAGTTGGTAAATCAAGCCTTTCAGAAATTTGGTCAAGTAACCCGACTAAAGTTTAAGTTTGCCTCAACGTGAAGTTACGCAAAGGACATAACTAACTAATAAACGATTTATTCAATCAAGTCGATGAATGGGGCATACCACCGTACTAAGAGTTCATTGTTTACGTTGTTAAAGAGGTCAGGTGTACATAGAAAAGTTTCCGCGAGAGATAACTTAGAGGGTGACCTCAAGGTTAATTTACGTTTCTCCATAACTATAAATTCCATAAATGTGGCAGAGATAGTAAGGTATCGCTCAGCCCTCTACGTAGAATCAATATTCGGAAAGCTGTTACATATTCTATTTGTAGAAAGTAGGTATGTACGTTCAGAGTTCACGCAGACGGGCTGGAGCGGGCTGACATAAATCCAAGGAGTTACCATGTACCTATACGAGAGTAGTGGTGTAGTAGGCTCGAGGGCGAATAGCAGAGACTAGCGAGTAACACGACAGCCGTGTAGCCGTGGAGAAGTGGAGCTGCACAAACAGGTAGCACGGAATATAGAGCGGCGGCGACTGCGCTGAGCACGGACGGTCACGCTCAGAAACAACCTAAATAAAGGCCAGGGAGTAGCCGGAGCCGCCTCGGACGCACACAGGCGCCGCCGGGCCCACACACACCCGCTGCTCACACACTCGTCGCACGCACACACCTCTCGCCAGACGAAAATAAAATCCACGCGACGACGTATGTGCCATGCAAATAGGAAGACGGCCGGGCATAATAAAGCGGCCGAATGAACGAGGAGATCCTTACGTTTCGTGGCACTGTCGCGAGACGGTCACGGGCGCAGCATCTCAGGCCGCGGGTCGGCGTCTCTCGCTCGGAGATCTCATCCGAAGGCGCCGTCCGCCACTCCGAACTGGTTTCGTGGGCGCGCACGGACTCCGGTGGAAAAGTACACGAAGATGACGTCCACCAACATTCGGCACTCGCGATATCGCGCGCCTGCCGCTGCGGTCACTCGGCAGGAAAATCAACGGGCGGAGATTAGCATGAATGATATCATAGGTCGACGTCACGTTCACGTTCGGCGGAGCGAGGACGATGTACGACGTCGACGCGGGTCGCGCTGCGACTGGCGGCTGGCGACTGGCGGCGACGGGCGGCGGCGGCGGCACTACGGAGCCCCGTGCCCCGTGCCGTGCGTAGTGAGTGGCCGTGAGGCGCGGGGACGAGGAAACCCGGCGCGAGTACGGCGCGCCCGGCCGCGGCCCACGCGAGCGCCGGCAGGGGAAGGGCGGGGGACGCGGATTAATCACGTAGTAAGTATGCCCCCCGGGGCCACGCCGCCTCACCGCCTCGCCGCCTGCCTCGCCGCGCCCGCCTCGCGCCTCGCCCGCCCCGCGCATACAACCTGAGCCCGGCCGATACGTGAATAAATACTAAATGCAATGTGAACGCTCGTCGTGCTAGACCGTAACCGGACACTTCTCGAACTTAAATGAATTCCTCCGTGAGCGTTGCCACCGAATGTTGCCCTCGTGGACCGTGTGGCCGTGTGGTGGTCGGATGGCGGATGGCGGTCCGGCTCGGAGGCGCCGTGTTATTCTCGCCCCATAAACTTGTGATGGAACTCGTTAAACACATAATTATAAGAAAGTTATCAATCACCTCGAGGAGTTTATTTATACATTCGTTTTACTCGTTCAGCAACATGTGTACCTATCCACAGATGATGAAACACATGAGTTGTTTTGTAGAGTCGATGTGCTTAGTCATGCCTATTTGGAATTTCACAACTGCTCTATCTATGTATTTCTAAAAAAATAAGCTTCGTTGCGCGTCTTTGTTCTGTAATGTAAATTAAATATCCTCGTAGTTAACAGTTTCCTGTAAATTATTGCGTCATAAATCTATATCAGCCAAAGGATTTCCAGGAATCTTTGAAGCTCCTTCCTATACTATGTCCGTTTATTACTACAGTAAAACGAAACACCATGAAGTGATAATAATACCTTAAGATAGTAACAATAGAATACTACCTTAAGGTAGTAATAGTAAATACTTCATTTACTCAGTAGCGGTAGGATCATCCTGTCATCCAGTAACTGCGATAAGTTATAGTAATGACCAATGTCTTCGGTACCTTCGTAATCCTCCTTCCATTGCATTGTTCGAGAAGTGGTTCCCAAGATAAGCCTTAAAAAGGAATGGGACGGTCCTTGAGGACAAATGGCCGGCTATTAAATGTTCTTTGTTAGAAAAATACGTTTCTTATCTTGATTAACGTTGATTTCGGACGCACTCTCTGTCTATAACTGTCCAAGTAGAGATCATGAAATCAGATTAGTATATGAATGGAGTATTTTACCGAAATCCTGCATCTTTATTTACATTAAAAACTATAAGTAAACTTAAAATATGTAGAGACTGTTACGTCCCAACTTAGAGTCACTAACGGCTACTTAAATTGCTCCTTAGTAAAGAATCACAATACAAATTCTGTACTAAGTAGTGATTTAAGTAACTGTTAGTGACTCTGAGTTGGGGCGTTAGTATCAAATAACATATAATTCGAAAGGTAGAGTCATCAACGCGTTGAACTCTTTGGTAAGGGTCGTCGATCGATTCGTTCCGCTTCAACAGAGGAACAGATTTAAAATTTGTTTTTTTTTTATTGCAACGAATGATGCTCTTTTAGACACTTAAATAAATAATTATAATATACCGTTACGTCATTTATCTTCATAGAACAAAGTTCAGGAAACATGGACATATTAGAAAATACGAAAAGTGCTATAAGATATAAATTAATTTATTATACTCATGTCTCATCCTCAGGTCTATATTTTCTGAGTCCGGATTTGTTGCATAATGTTTTAAGCACTATTTCTCATAAAGATTTCAATATACTTTACTTTTGATGCTTTTGATGTAGATAATTGACAAATGGATGGGTCTTCTAATGTACTCGTATGTGGTGAAAGAAACGTGCAACCTTGTTATCTATTAGTTGACACTGAATCACATCAAACACGATTAATTAACTCCAGAAGAAATGGTAGAAATCTAGTTCGGGCACCTGTTGGCTGGAGGCAGTCCAGATAGAATATCGACTGGCCACCAACAACACCAATCAGTAAGTGTAAGTATTTTTTTCTAAAATTTTATCAAAAACAGACTCCAACGAAATGGTGTTTGATTGACCAATATAAGATTAAGAACGAAATAAAAAAATCTTCGTAAGTAATATTAAAGTTAATAACCTTTCTTCTATTTGAGGAGTTCAGACAATTTCTTTGGATCCTATCAATAGATCTAAATTTTGTAAAATACAGGACGAATCCGGAAGTAGGTATATAAAGAAAATGACGGATTATTAAGTTAGTATTAGTCTACTTTGCAACAATCCGCGTTTAACATGTATGATGGTATATACTTTAAAACATGCGTGGCACCTCCCTCCCTCCCACAACGGAAACATGCACTACAATAATTAAACGTATATACCAACATACATACCAGCACCAACACGTGTTTCGCCCCGAAACGGAGCATCATCAGGGTAAGTTGACTCTACGATGGTTAGTCGGAAAGTGAGCATCGTTCACTGAGCGTGGCGTATTTATACCCAACTCGCCCACTGATTATCTAATGATGTTGTAATAATTAGTGATTAGTAATTAATTAATTATTCAATCAATTAATCAATCGATTAATTAATTAATCAATCAATTAGTGATTCACGCCGGCAGGAACCGGGTCTGACGTAATCTGGTGATGTGTACTGTTGAAAATCCTCAGTAAAGGCGAGTTGGATACATTTATTTGTTCATTCAGCAGTGTAAAACTTGGATTATTATTATGTTTTATTATTTCTAACTGCTCTAGTATACTTAATTTAAAACCCTTTTCAGATTTATGTAATATATTATATGTATGGTTACTAGTTAAACTGTGACCTGATTCTATTAGATGTTTAGCGAAATTAGACTTATCCGCGTGACCATTCCTGTACGCGGCCATATGTTCCCGGTAACGTGTGCCAAAATTTCTACCAGTTTGACCCACGTACACGCCATTACAATCAGAACAAACAATTTTGTAGACACCAGATTGTTCATGTCTACCTCTTTTATCTTTACCGTTTGTTATAGATTGCAAGGAATTGTTTGTTCTGAATGCAACGAAGATGTTGTTACGACGGAGCGTTTTTGCGATTCGCTCTGAAATTGGACCAAGGTAGGTTAAACTAGAACGATATTTATTTGGGCTTATGTCGTTGGGAGCCGCGTACAAGAGATCACGCACCATTAAGCCTCTCCTCTTATGGATGAGAGTATCCACCATCTCCCTACCATACCCATTGGCAACAGCAATGTGATAGATGGTATTTAATTCTTTTTGATAGTTCTGAGGTGATAATGGAACACACATTAATCTGTTAACATAGCAGTGAAATGCTGCCATTTTATGTTGCCATGGGTGGCAGGAAGATGCCGGAATGACCGCATCCGTATATGTTGGTTTGCGGAAAATTCCAAAGTCATGTCTATTGTTTTGCCGAGTAATGGTAAGATCTAAAAAGTTCAATGAACAATTAACTTCAACTTCAAGTTTGAATTTAATTTTGGGATGGATTTTATTTAACTTATTTACGAAAACGTCCAGTTGTCTGTCTGTCCCCGTCCAGCACATAATTATGTCATCAACATACCTATAGTAATAAAATATATGTTTATGAAAATGACGGAGTTTCAAGATAGCTAATTAAAAATAAAATATTTTTATATGTAGCTAATTAACCCCCACCCCCCCTTTTTTTTTTGAAGTCGTTCATCAAAGTATCAGAAGGGACAGTAACCCAAGAGCTTTTTACTCCTCTAAACCCTAAATGAACTAAAAATGTCATTAATATGCTCGTATATGAATGAATAATGCAAAAACTACGATAGGAAGTAAGCCAACATTGTATGTATAGGTACTTAATGCTCTCGACTTATCGATGCATGTCGAATGGTTTTATTTTTACAGCGACAAAGAAACAAGTAAAAAACGGTAGCAGGATTTTATAACGTTGAATGATAACATTTACCTGTAGGTAAGCTACATAAACTTGAAATGTGCGAGTAATTTACTGAATTAATTATAATTAAATAATTCAGCGTTCGGTTTTGATTTAATTGAAAATATAATTATGTGAAATATTACTCAATTATAACCATTTTTACTCATTCAACTAGAAATGATGTTATTTTCGCAAAAATGAAATTAAATAGTGAAATTTTCAGCATTTAGACTATACGAATGCGCAAAGCTTTGTAAAAACGTCAGGTTTGTTGTTTGAAGTTAATGAATTGTGCTAAAAACAAAATAAAGATTTCTAAATTCATTCGCAAAACTTGTGTTTTTAACTTTTTGGATCGTTTGGCAACGTCTATCGCTATATAAGTAGATATAGATCTAAGATACTATGCTTTGTAAAATAAATAAAAACATAACCTCTACCCATTTCTTAAGTATGCCATACGTTTCTATTCTATTAATGAAATAATAAGAAGCTAAATTTCCAAACTTAATAATTTTTTATCTAAAATTTATAACACATTGGCAAATAATACGTTCTTTTAAATTCTTTGATGTATAAAAATCTTTTGAACAAGTATAATTAATAAGTAGCTAAATTTGAAAACTCAATCATTTTTTATCCGAATTGATAACACATTATCAAATAATACGTTCTTTTAAATTCTTCGATGTATAAAAATCTTTTGAGCAAGTATAATTAATAAGTAGCTAAATTTGAAAACTCAATCATTTTTTATCCGAATTGATAATACATTATCAAATAATACGTTCTTTTAAATTCTTCGATGTATACAAAATTTTTTGAACAAGTATAATTAATAAGTAGCTCAATTTCAAACTCGATAATTTTTTATCCGAATTTTAGAACACATTGGCAAATAATACGTTCTTTAAAATTCTTCGATGTATAAAAAAACCTTTTTAACAAGTAAAGCATGTTTTATGTACATTTTGCCAGTGTTTCGTGGGAGTGTGGGAGTTGCGGCATGGTGTGTGAGTTACGCGTTGGTAGTCCGAAGCTCCCCAAAGCTCGGTGAAGCGTGACGCTAACAGGTGCGGTGCGCCTGCGCTGCTGTGATCTACCATGTACTCACTGTTCACTTCACTGTTCTCACCGTTCACACTAAAATTATGAACGACGGAAAAAATGAATGAACACAGTTTGCTTCATTTAATTCACTACGCAAACCAGCTTTCTGGTTACAAGCAAATTAAGTATTAAGGTTATTTTGAGACAATAATGTAGCTAATTGAATGATAATAATATTTGATGACAGTAACGTTAGGGTCAACACACATTATTATATGTACACTGAAATCAAATATATTATTTAGATTTAGTCATATTTAGTACTTTTAAAAATGTAACGTCTTTTGATTTCATATAAATGAATGTATGGGGTCCTTCAAGAACCGGGTCTATTGTTTTCTTCGAGGCCGGCAATGCATTGGTGACGCCCCCGGTGTTACGTACTAATGTTCATGAGCGACGGTGATCACTTACCGTCAGCTAACGCGTCTACTCATTTGCCTGCTCAAGGCATAAAAAATGTAACCTCTAAAGAATAAAAGTAAACAACAATAAGAATTATTGATGTCGTTCTCATAGTCAACCCACCCTGTTGGTGTATGTGTTTAGGGACAATGCCCTTCTCATTCGCCGTATTCATTAATTGTTAATGTTAGAACAGTTTAGAATTTCACATAATTCCAGGATTACTCAATTATTCACTGTTACTGTTAAATATTTCAAATTGTTGCATGGACCGTGGTTAAGGCCATACATTTATGGGCAGTCTTTTTAAAGTAAAGTTGGCAAACAGACATACATGCAACCTGATGGTAAGTTATTACAGTCGCCCATGGACATCAGAATCATCACCATCATCGATGTTACCGGACAAAATGAAGGAAGATGAAGAGTCACATTTTTTATACCACTTGAGTAAATTCACAGTTTCCATTGTATAATGTTTATACTATGTCGGTATTGTAGATAAATATCTGTTATTATGGTATTAATGAGCTCGGAAGTAAAACCAATTTCAGAGAAAAAAAAACATTATCTTCATTGTGCAAAGTGTAAGATCAAAACTATCGCATTGTGACAACACAATATCGCTTTATTGTCGAGTCTCAATACAATTATCGAATCACTTCACTTTAAGTAACTACTTTTTCAAAAATCATTTAAGGGTTTGTTACAAATGCCTTTAGAAAATTCCTTTAAAAAAAAACTAACTAAGTAAAGAGTACTGTGATCTTGGGATTCCATTCCGTAAAAAAAAAGTAACGCCCGCATTTGACATGATTTTAAATGTAAACATCATGCAAAGAAACTGCTTTCTTAAAGAACAGAAAAGAAAAGAATACAAGAGACTGAGCACAGTGTACAAAAATTAAAAGTATTTGCGGTACAAAGACCTTTTTGTATTCTATTTCTTTGTATTACAATGATGACTTCTCCAAGATGTTTAGGTGATGTAGCCGACTCGCTAGAGCAACCGCTAGACGTCTACCAGCCCACGCACGCTCTATAATTGGCCATTGCTCTTCAGTTATTTTGTGCGTCCCTTTTGGTAACTTCTTCTAATGGATCAAAATTAAAAAATAATTTTTAAAGTGTTGTCAATTAAAGCCAATGAACTTTTTCAATTAAATGCATCCAGGTTTAAAAAGATCTAGTTTAGAAAATTGCTGTAGTTTTTATGAAGTTTCTTGGTAAGCACCAAGTTAAATCTTGCATGACTGCATTTTGAGGAAATCTACCTAGTACCTATGTAGGTAGGTATATACTAGGGCTTTCATCGAATATTCGAATATTCGAATAATTCGAATAATAAATTCGCTGAAATATTCGAATACAAGGACCGAATATTCGAATATTCGATCAATTTCTACAAAACCTAACTCGACACCAAATTCGGATTCCAATGTGCACAAAATAGTCAAAATACAATTTTAAAGTTAACGAGGTGGCGCGTGACCTTCAAAATGTCGTTTTGGGCGGTGAGAGTGCGCAATTCTTCAGAATATGGAAGTGTTCGGACTTCGGAAATACCCGGGACGTCGGTCGGCGTCGCGTTGCGTTTGTAACCGGCATTGGCGTGTTACATCACTTGCATAGAGTAACTTTGTATATACGGGAATAGAGGTCTATCTCAGCGCGAATTATGAGAACATGGAAAGAGTCGCCCTCTGGAAACATGATGCGGAACTTCGTAAATACTCAAAGCTATGACACGTAGGTAAACCTCCACATGTTAGTCACGAATGAGCCTCGGCCCCCGGTCCCCGGCAGCCCCGCTATTCCTAGTTACGGTAGCGGCTATGGTAACGGCGGGGCAAGGGGTGCTAAGAATCGCCGGTAGAGATCGGGCTACCAATCCAAACGACGACTTCTGCACCTGGCAACATATAACACCAGGACACTGAGGACCGACGACAAGGTAAAAGAGCTGGAAGAAGATATAGACAAGTCAAACTGGAGAATTGTGGGTTTATCTGAAGTCCGAAGACAGGGGGAAGAGGACACGATAATACTCAAATCCGGAAACTTGTTCTATCACCGGGAGGGCGAACACCTGTCCCAAGGTGGTGTCGGGTTTCTCGTTCACAAGTCTCTCCAGCGGTGCCGGATCGACTACCGCTATATCGAGGTGTTGAAGTGTTTATACTCATCTGCCACCATGTCCGTCAGAGTACAAGACACAGCAACGAAGCCCATCCAACTGCAGAGAGGTGTCAGACAAGGGGATGTCATATCCCCAAAACTGTTCACCGCTGCATTGGAGGACGTGTTCAAGCTGATGGAGTGAAAACGACGTGGCATCAACATTAATGGCGAATACATCACACACCTGCGATATGCCGATGATATAGTTATCCTATAGACCGAGTCCGGCACCATAGTCTCGACGAAGCCCGAAGTTCTGAGAGAAACTGAGAGATTCTACGGACAGCTGTATGCCTCCTCGCAAGCTCCACCTCCCCAGGAGGAGAGAGACTAGCGAGCTCAATTGACCCGGCACTATACCGAAGATATCCCGGACGTCATCCTGTATGAGATTAGGGAGGCTCTGAAACAGCTTAAAAACAACAAGGCACCGGGTGATGACGGGATCACAACAGAGCTGCTGAGAGCTGGTGGGAAACCCCTCCTTGTGGCGCTCCAAAAGCTGTTCGATTCCGTCATCAATACTGGGACTACCCCGGAAGCGTGGGGCAGAAGTGTGGTGACGCTGTTCTTCAAGAAGGGCGATAAAGCCCTTTTGAAGAACTACAGGCCCATCGCACTTCTGAGCCACGTTTATAAGACACAGCAACGAAGCCCATCCAACTGCAGAGAGGTGTCAGACAAGGGGACGTCATATCCCCAAAACTGTTCACCGCTGCGTTGGAAGACGTGTTCAAGCTGATGGAGTGGAAACGACGTGGCATCAACATCAATGGCGAATACATCACACACCTGCGATATGCCGATGATATAGTTATCCTGGCGGGATCCCTGGAGGAACTTGGAACAATGCTCGGGGACTTGAACAGCGCCTCACAACGGGTGGGTCTTAAGATGAACATGGACAAGACGAATATCCATGTCACACCCGTACCGGTTGTTGTTGACGGCGCTGCTCTCGAAGTTGTAGACGAATACATTTACCTGGGACAAGTGATCCAGATGGGTAAGTCCATCTTCTAGAAAGAAGTCACTCGTAGAATCCAACTCGGATGGGCTGCGTTCGGGAAACTGCGTCATATCTTGTCGTCCAAAACACTACCTCAGTGCCTGAAGTCGAAGGTGTTCGATTCGAGCAGTGTGTGTTGCCAGTGATGACATACGGATCCGAGACGTGGAGCTTCACTATTGGCCTAATGCATAAGCTCAAAGTCACCCAGCGGGCTATGGAACGTACTATGCTCGGTATCTCTCTACGCGATAGAATTAGAAATGAGGAAATCCGTAAACGAACGAAACTGACCGACATAGCGCGGAGAATAAGTCGGCTGAAGTGGCAATGGGCTGGCCATATAGTTCGAAGGACCGATAACCGTTGGGGAAGAAAGGTCCTCGAATGGAGACCACGACTCAGAAAAAGGAGCACAGGACGCCCCCCGAAAGGTGGACTGACGACCTGAAGAAGACAGCGGGAATCCGCTGGATTCAGAAGGCTCAGGACCGGTCAGAGTGGCGCTTGTTAGGAGAGGCCTATGTCCAGCAGTGGACTTCGAAAGGCTGATGGATGGATGGATGGATAGTTATCCTGGCGGGTTCCCTGGAAGAACTTGGTACAATGCTCGGGGACTTGAACAGCGCCTCACAACGGGTGGGTCTTAAGATGAACATGGACAAGACGAAAATCATGTCGAATGTCCATGTCACACCCATACCGGTTATTGTTGACGGCGCTGCTCTCGAAGTTGTAGACGAATACATTAACCTGGGACAAGTGATCCAGATGAGTAAGTCCATCTTCTAGAAAGAAGTCACTCGTAGAATCCAACTCGGATGGGCTCCGTTCGGGAAACTGCGTCATATCTTGTCGTCCAAAACACTACCTCAGTGCCTGAAGTCGAAGGTGTTCGAGCAGTGTGTGTTGCCAGTGATGACATAAGGATCCGAGACGTGGTGCTTCACTATTGGCTTAATCCACAGGCTCAGAGTAGCGCAGCGGGCTATGGAGAGGGCTATGCTCGGTTAGATAAATTAACGAAATCATCAAACTTGGTATTTTTCTTTTCCTTAAAAACCATAAATTTTCAGAGACAATCAACTATTTATTTATGGAAACTACAACATACATTCGTTCATTTAACACGAACAAAATCAAAATATTGTATGTACTTGCAAATTACTCCTAAGTTTAATAAACACGTGATTATTAAAGAATTTTTTGATGTTCGAATAATATTCGAATATTCGAATAGTTCCCAAAAAATATTCGAATATTCGAATATAAATTTTATCGAATATTTGGAAGCCCTAGTATATACCTACTCGTAAAATAAATTTTCGTTTTACTTCTAGCGTTAATTCTACAACGTGGTGAACGCTCACTCAATCCTTTCTGAAGTGAGAATGAAATTAAATCACATGTTAAAAAATATACAGCATAAAGCTAAAGTTATGAAATTTCTCACGGAAGGTAGAAAGGTTAGATAATTATAACGGATTTATTGGACGTACCTTAACAAATTAATATTCTACTGCATGTAATAGTATGGCAATTTATCTCAAATTGGTTATGTACGCATAATAGAGGTAGGCCCATATTATTATTTCGTGTGAATGATGTGCCGTTACAAATTGGGTATAATCGGCGGTGTATCGCAGTGAGAGGCGCTTTTTATTTAGAACTAACATAGTTACAGTAGCTATACGAAATAGTATTTCAATTGACATTTCTTAATTCAACCACTACATATTCCTTAAACCTACAAACACACGTCGATTTTAATTTCTTATTAGATGTTCAGATGGCTTATATGTAAATACTAAACGACACTAAAATTATTATGTAAGTACATATTGAATAATAGATATAATTATTGAAAATTTGAAAAATTATGCTACTTCGAACTCAGCACGTGAGTAAACCGTGTACCTACAGGTAATGTGTTCGGACACGAATCATTCAATGATAAAACATGATATGTGCCTGTGTGTTGTGTACAGGCGATTATACTGAAATACTCCACTTGTTCATAATGTTACTGAGCTAAAAATACCCAATTATTATATACCTTTGAATAGTCTGTCGGATAAATGTGAAGACATGTCACTATATTCGATACAGCAACGCTTTTATCTGAAGTAGAGTAAGGCGGGGCAAAACAAGACATAACTCGTATGTTTCATGACATTTGCAGTAGTTTTATATTTGTCGTATTTGTCAGTTTTTGCCTTACCTTACCCTATTACAGAGATAAGAGAATTTGTTTTTTTAAAGTTTTTTAAATATGACTTATTTATATTTTATTTTTAATCCACGTACTATGGGCGATAAAGCTGCGTTTTCAACTAGCATCTGTACGGAAAACCTATGATCGATTAATGTGACTAAATCGTATTTTGGTTGAAAAATTACAATTCTTCAATTCAAAACTACATTTGTAAATTTCAACTCGGCAGATTATAATATAAGCAATTTAACAATTTTTAGGTACTAATATACCTGCCACTGTTTCCCAATTGCTAACGTTAACTTTAAGAATAATATTTTAACTAGTTTATAAAGTTAGTTCCACAAGACAAAGCGAAGGAGTCTCGTAAGATTAAAATTAATAGTTCTAAATGACGACGCGTCGTTATTTGTACCCGGTGGTCAATATTCATTAATAACTCCTCCAACCCACATATCAGGCAGAACAAACTGTATGTAATCGAGTGTTGCGTCTGGCAGCGACGAGGACGGTAATAGACGAAATGTCAGACTAGAAATAGCACAAATAATGGTGAGTGTCCAACAACTGTACAATTAGTTGGACCACAACGTGCCAGGACATTTCTTGTTTCATTATGTTCGTAATAGCTAGCTGTTATTTGGCTGTAATTAGTTAGTTTAGTTACTGGTTAATTATTAGGTATAGGTTATCGATATATTGATGAAGTCATTTTATTATTCAAATCAGGAAATATGTATATGTATACATACATACATACACGGAGACAGTAATGCTGGCTACTGCGCCTGTAGTATTGCGGTGTTTTTACTTGGATATGGACAACTACATTTTTGACTGCAATCCAACCTGATGATAAGCGGTGATGAATTCCCGGATGATAAGCGCACGAACTTAGTAAGAGACTTTTATTGAATACTCTTACCCTAGAAACTGTCTCATAATAAGCGGAAATGTCAAGCAAATAATTTTTCTTTCACTGTTTCCAACTCCTGACTTTTTTTCGAATGGACAGGTGCTGTTGACCTGGGGCTTTAATACCTTCACGCGGACGGAGCGGCGAGTTTGGAAAGGGAGGACTATCTCACCCTCTTCGAAATATAGGACTTGCAAATGTCCTATTAAAGACATCTCCAGGGGTTCGGATCAACCTCCGTCATAATGATGTAGAGACCCAGAGAAGTGATGTAGAGAGTTTGCTGGTTTTGGATTATTTAATTTTTCTTAAGATAAGGGTAATATTTTTTGGAGCGAAGCGAAACGCATTTTCTTTTATTTTATAAAACACATTGAAAATAAAAAGCGGCCAAGTGCAAGTCGGACTCGCCCATGAAGGGTTCCGTAGCAGCAAGTAACATAATATAAAAGTTCTTGAAGTTCGTTGTAACTTTGATCGAGGTAAATTGCGGTTTACGATTTATGACGTATTAAAAAAAAACTACTTGCTAGACCTCGTTCAAACCAATTTTCGTTGGAAGTTTGCATGGATAATATACATCATATATTTTTTTTAGTTTTATCATTCTCTTATTTTAGAAGTTTCGGGGGGGGGACACACATTTTTCCACTTTGGAAGTGTCTCTCGCGCAAACTATTCAGTTTAGAAAAAAATCATATTAGAAACCTCAATATCATTTTTGAAGACCTATTCATAAATACCCCACACGTATGGGTTTGATGAAAAAAAAATTTTTGAGTTTCAGTTCTAAGTATGGGGAACCCCCAAAATTTATTGTTTTTTTTCTATTTTTGTGTGAAAATCTTAATGCGGTTCACAGAATACATCTACTTACCAAGTTTCAACAATGTAGTTCTTATAGTTTCGGAGAACAGTTTTAGAACAGGAACAAGATTATTGTCAGTTCATGATAAACATATCGGCTAAATGTGATTGTAGATTTTAAGATTATATTGTCTTAAAATACCAAACACGTGAATGAAAGTCATGGCAAGTCACGTTGTGTGAATGTACTCGTAATTTATAGTAATTTAGTTGCTCCTATCGCGGCATTTGCAATGATATCTTAATACTGTTATGACATTATTGTGACTCCATAAGAGTCATTCATTTTGTCTAAAGTTAATAAACATTCCCTTTAATAAATAAATAAATATTTGTATTGCCATATAATATTTAGTTACTGCACTTCTTTTTCATATAGGTAAACAAATCTCACATTCTTACGTATGTAGAGAAGAGTGCCCAAAGCGGGCAATTTGCCCAAAGAGGGCACTAGCCCGTCTGTCGCAAGTCTATCCGTCTAAAACCCTTCATCTGAAAATTTACTTCACGAATAGGTTGCAGATTATATCCAAATTAAATTAAAAGGAGGGTTAGGGGTTCGGGTTCGGGGATTCGGCTACGCTTTGTGAAAGGATCATATTATTATTATTATATCCGATATCCGAAGCAAACCGAGAGCGAGTTGCTATTGATAAATAAATCGCACCTTTCAGTTTTGAATCGTGAATAAGGCAATGCGAGCCGGATAACAACTTAATTCACTTGAACTATTTAAAGTCGTGAGTAGATGCCGTTTGTCAACGTTACATGTTGTATTGAGCAAACTTATTCTATTTTAAAAAAAACTAAATAATAAATTTAATAACACAATATAATATTTAATTTAATTAATAAATTTTATCTAGAAGCATGAAGTGTTAAAGTACAGATGTTCTTAATAGATATCTGTGTTAAATTATTATGTCAATACAATTATTAGCTACTGTGTTAAATTGATTTCAATAGAATTAAATACAATTGGTTATAGTGTTAAAGTAATATTGATTTTTCAGAACAATATCAACAAACTTGTAACATACTAAAAAGAAAACCGTCCTCTCTTCTAATTTGCTCTACACGTCGCATTTCCCCTATGGGCAACGCTAACCACTTAACATTACGTAACACGTATATGAAATTAAATAACTAGGACACAAAAGAATCAATAATGTGACACATTGAAGTCTAAACAAAGGCAATATTGGTATTATTTTATAAGATTCATATAGTATGAAAAGTAAAGCAGCAAAGTGCACTGCCTACGCTGAACGTAGCGAGAGAACACGAGCCAATGATTTCGTAGTAAACAATTGGACGCGGCGACGTGTGAACATTTGTTTTTCTCAGAACCACAAGCAACATGTCGTTTCTTTATTAGACGATACGACAACGACTTGCTGTGTATGTACGTATATGTATGTTTGTACAAATGTATTCATGCAATTGACGTGGAGCTTAAAGTTGCTGCCACGCCAGTAAATGTTACGAGTATGTATGGTGTTAAGACTTAAGTAATCTTTCAAAACTTGATAATTTTATAACTGCAGTGTTCTTTTTTTCTAAATTTCTAATAGAAATAGCTGAAAAACGAACTAACGATCCACCTAATTGTGCTGGACGGAAGTGGCTTTCGTCACCCATGACCTTGCCAAGAAGGATAAAAGAAGAAAGAGAGAACTGGCTCTCAAGCAGTTGGAACACGACGAGTCGTTTGGCGTTTGACTCAAGCAAGAATAACATGATATGAAAAGTTGCGTTATTGTCGTGTCGTCTTATGTAAAAGCGGCCATTGTTCCCAGCCTGTAGACTGAAATAAGTTGAGTTCAAAGCATCGTAAGCTCATTAGGAACAAGCTTGCGCAGTTTCTGTGCGCGTTACGATCTCTTCCCTTTGAAATCTGGCACAGGTTGCGTGCGTGGATGGAATGATGGACAGTCTGTGCAGTGTTTCATGTTCTCTCAACTAATTAACTTTTCTATCTTGTGAATTCGAATTGAATGGTAGGTCATGTTTGTAATTGAAACATGTCCGTCTTAGTTAAGAGTAGGTCGATTTATTAGGTTTATGTGCGATGTGTAGTAATTATATCAGTGTAGATCTATTCTCATAAACCTATAATGAAATTAATAAAAAATACAACCTATCGACTATCAGAAAACCTTCTGAGATGTACAAAAACTGCGGTAAGGGTGAACAAGATCTGTTTCGTACGCGTGAAGCTGTAAAGGCCGCTAGCTAGCTAGGGCCAATAGCAACTGTCCATTCGAAAAAAAAACATACGTATTTGTAAATTTTATGTCTTCATTCAAGTACTAACTTGTAAGAAATGAACTAATTTGTAAGAAAACGAATTAAAAAACGAATATAAAAAAAGAAATATAATTCATTAAAATTTGTACATCAAAGCTTTTCAATCTGTTTGATATTTCTAAAACCATTGTGTACGTGCATTTACGTAATTAGCTTAAAATAGAAGCCCTGACGTGTAGGCTTATTTTATCAGCTGTTGTACTCGACGACTACGTTCAACCAGATGGAAGTTGTAAATCCGCTTATATTAATAGATTCTCCTTAGATATACGTAACGGTCATTAGATGTACTCCTAATAAAATATATACCTCACTGTACTTACTGAGTATTCAATCATATTTTTGTTACTCTTATTACAGTTGGGATACCCACAGGTATGTAGTAGTTTGTAGTAACAGAGTAGACTGTAGAGTAACAACAATGTTACCATGCGTTATTTCTACACGAGCACTGGGATGCAGTATCATTAGATCTAGTTATTTTTACGATACGGAACAGCCTGGTCCGAACTGCTCTGAACTACGACGAATTAAACCTATTAATCTTTGGAACAAAACTAAAACAGTCTTGTGTGTTTACGAGCTCTAAGATGAATAGGTTTGTCATAGTATATTGTAGATATACCTACCTATTAATAGTAAAAGTGAAGACTTGAAATTACAGTAACTTCGTCACTTTTCTACTGGATTTTGCGGAAGTTTGAACATCGTTTTTTACGTGTAATATATAAAGCTAGTACAATTCCGATTAAACAATTTAATCTTAAATGTATTTTATCAAATAAGTATTGAACGTCATTCTTTTGATTTTACGGAAAGGTGCTTTATAAAAAAAGAGATAAAGCGACCACAGAATCCCGATATGGTAGCTGTTCCCTCTTATAATTTACGTACAGGTATGTAACTAATAGGTATAATAATATTGTTATTGGTTTTAATCGTAGTTACAACACAATAGTTTGTTATTCGATGAACGAGCGCAGTTAAATTCATTCATATAAACATGGATTAATGTAGAGATTGAACCTGAAAATACTCATATTATAAAATTATGAGTACTACTTTGATCTGATCTTAACGAAACACATAAAAACGAAATGGAAAAAGGGCTCTAAAAAGGTATGCAACAAGTCACGTTACCATAAAAGTTTACGAGGATATTTTTACACGAATATTACAGTAAAACTAAATCTCGGACCCGTTATTATTCCAATCACTTAAGAAGCCTTTTAATGGAATTGTAAATCGTATTTTTATGTTCTTACCATATCGGACCGTGGTGGAAGTCGTCAACAAGCTTTTCTCGGAATATTTGCTGGTTTGTTTTTTTAATTACCTGATCAATAAGTTGCAAACTTGATTTTTACAACTCGCCATTAAGTTACACAATTTTTAGATATAATTAGGAAAGTTTTAGATAAATTAAAGTTTATTAATAAAAAATTGAAAGTGTAAATGAGAAGCTCTTTCCATCAGCCTGAGCTCTACAGATTAACAATAAACAATATCGTATGCTTAAATAACGATCATGTAGCATTGCAGATGGCACGAAAAAATTACATCTCACAAACATTACTTACAAGGTAAGGTAGAAGAATCATGTATCTGGTTGGAATAACCGGGAATCGAACCCAGGAGAGTGGCACACTCGTCGGTCATCATATCTACCTTCAACCACTCAGAATTATTTTCGTGTTACATATTATGTTATCTATTCCGTTGAATATTAAAATTATATGTAAAGCTCACTAAAACACAAATATATTCACGCATACGGTAATAAATTACCAAGTGATTTTTGACCAATAATAGAATCCGAATGTTGCTTAAGACATTTAAGTCAAGTCTTTGTTAATTGCTTGTGTAATCAATTACTTTGTAATGAACTTAAAAGTAATACTTAGTAGTAATTCACTACAATCATTGGCCTCGCGTGTAATTCAGGAATTAGAGCCTGTTTTTCACTCGGTCTACTTTACTTATCGCTATACAAGGTATTTTATTGTACGATTATTTTATTAATTGGTGACATAATTTGAAATTAATTCCGTTTTAATTATGATCACGACATTGTACACAGAATTATTAATTGATAATATTAAGTGTTTTTGTATCGTGAAGGCAAACTGACTTAGTTTTCCTTTCAATTAGCTTTGTATAAAAAAAAAATTAGCTTACAAGATAATCCTATGAAAATAACCCTTCAAAGAAATATGTTTATTATTATTATAATTACATATTTAAACATACTTAATACGTAAGGTATACCTAAAGCAAAATATATATAGGTTTATGGGGGTCCGTTCAGAGAGTAAGTATTCATATTTATAAAGAGCCTGTTATATGTGGAGCAGAGGAGGGAGGGGTACTCCTCCGGAATTAGGTCAGAGGCATGTTGGCGAAATGCGAAACTTGGTTGTAGAAGACAATTCCACGCACGTGTTACTACAAAATTGTAATAGATCATAAACTCTTCGAGAGACGGCCTTTTGGGAACAATAACGTAAGTAGAGTTACACCACTAAGATAATTCAACATACTGTTAATGATATGCATGGGCGTAGCCAGGTTTAAGTTTCGGGGGGGGGGGGGGGGGGGGGGGGTTCAAGAAAATACAACGACTAAAAGTACATAAAATAACGCTAAAGAAAATTTAGACTTTATTTTTTCTCCCGACGCAGTCTATTATTAGTTTAGTCAAAAAGTTCAAAAACGTGTTTAATAGAAATAAATCTCCTAAAAATATGTACGATAGCTCATTCGATTCGGAATGACGTCTAGAAAAATGTTTTTTAAGGGTTTATTAGCACATAAAAATGTCAGTCCTTAACATTTCGGGGGGGGTTTGAACCCCCGAAACCCCCCCCCCCCCTGGCTACGCCCATGATGATATGACATCTTGCATCTTTACGTGAAATTACCTTTCATAATTAGAGAAAGTTAGACCCCATAATACAGTGAATCCTAGTATGGGGCCTAGGGCTGCATTTATATTTTTATGTTTTGCATCGTATGTTTAAATAAATAACAAATTAAGCAAAAATTTTAATACAACTATAAACCTATAAACAACCCTATTGTCTCGATATAAGTAGATTAGGTCACGACACACAGAGGCTGGATGCGTCGATGCCTACTAACCCAGAAGCCACAATGCAAGGGCGCCTCTCCTAATAACACATTTTTACGTGACTATTCCATCCCTAATGACGGGGAAACTGTGGAAAGTGTTATAGGCCGAACATTAGTAAAATGTCAAAAACCTCCTAATACGAGCTGCAACATGAACAAAACATATTTTATCTTGACAGTAAAACAAGTTTACGCTACCTGTATTCAACTACAAAGTAATTATTTTGAAAGAGTAATTAAAGTACTTAGGTGCTTAAACCGTTATAACGTTTTCGGTGATATAAACAAACGCTTGCATTCCCCGAAATAGGTCAGGTCACGTTACACGGGTTGGATGCATCGGCTGACCCAGTTCCGCGCAAGGGCGCCTGTTGTAAGGGGCGCAGGCTCCCAACACTCCCCTTACACCATAAGATCTGACCCACAAAGTATTAACGTTATGTACGTACGTTATATTGTTTTTGATTGTGCATGGAAAGTAAGAAAGTAAGAAGTACCTACAACACTTGTCTTCTGTTAACGAGACACGTCTTTCAAATTCAAAATAATTTATTGGAACGAAGATCCTTATCGCGCGTTGCGAAAGGGGGCTAGGCGGAAAATTTTGGGACGGAAAGTTGTAACAACACTTTTTGGGGTCGTAGTTTTTTTTACATAGAAAGCAAGCCAGATATTTTCGTTTCTTGTAGTCAGTACTAGGATAGCAAAAACATACAAGCGAGTGTGCCAAAACAAATCTGGGGTATTAAATTTCTCATCGGCTTTGTTCACCTAGTAGCAATTGCTCCGCTACGATTCACCTTATTTATTAGTAGTTGCAACTACAATGAAAAACAGTTTACGGCGCCCAGTGATTACAGGCACCAACACGAGTTTATCGCTGAAAGCTGTATTTGCTTACAGTTTTATGTTTTCAGCCTAAACTTTGGTTCAACAATTTGGATAAACATATTTTATAAATAACTTTTACGAGTACGTTGAAAGTAACCAACTTTACTAAAATCATTTGTAAAACTTCGCAATCCGTAATGTAAAGAATACAAAAAGATATGTGTAGTTTTTATTATGATTTCATTTTGTTACATGTAACTTTAAATTGTAGGTAGGTACTTTATGTGATTTCTCTTACCCCGATGAAACTCTGCTCTTAACGGAATGAAAATCTGCTGATTTAAGATAGACACCAATTTTGACCACCAATGGCAAAAATTCTTGAGCGTACTCGACAGATACGTACAGCCGCCAGACCCAGTTGTTGTAGTTATGATGAAGCAATGTAAAGCAAATCAAAGCAAAAATGATAGCAATCGTAAAGCATCGGAGGTTTTCAGGTGGCTTAAAATTTCCGATACAGGTAGGCCACTAAACCCGCACTGGAGTCGCAAAGTGGAGTATGCTTTAAATGCTACAGGTGTCCTTCATTATAAAGAGTGAGTCTTTATCGGTAGAAGCCTAAAATGAAGATAGTGTTATCAAAAAAACAATTTATTAACTCCTACTACACCTCTCTGTTAATCATACAAACATGGGCACTCCAGATTTGGTCCATAGCAAACAACGACAACGTCGAGTCGTCGACAACGCAGTAGTGTGCGTACTGCGTACTGCGTCTCCATGCAGTGTAGAGCGTGGGCGGGAGCTTTCTCGCAGCCTTGGCCGCGACACGTGCGACCGGCGACGCTAGGGCCGGACCCAAGCTCGGAGCTCGGAGCTCGGTGGCCCTAGCTGCCATATATCTCATGTGTCTGTGTGCCACTCATTTGTATTCTCAGAAATCTTCGTACTATACCTACATGATCAGAGCAAACACGATCTAAGCTTGTTGAGTGCTTTAATAATGTAAAGATATTTTATTTCTGTAGGTTCAGTACCTATAGCGTCACAGGATTAAAAGCGACACTAGAATTAAGTAGCTGATGCTAATTCACTAGACAAATGTTGTAAATTACGATAACGTTGAGATGTTGACTAAGTTTCATTCGTGTTTATTAGTCATCTGTTACTTTTACATAAGTCCTCTAAAAAGTTCTGCATAAATAGTCAATCTCAGGGGGCTTACCATGAACTCTTAAAACAGGTCAATATTAGCCGATAATTGGCCTGTCCTGCTATATCCTACCATGATCTGGCTAAATCACAGGGCAGCCAGCGACCACGTCACCGTAACAGGACAGCGGTCACGTGACTTCAAAAATGATCTTCTGCCCTGCAATTCGTGTACCATGACGCGATTGTTGACGTATTGACATCAGAAAGTGGCATATGTTAACGTCAAAATATTACAGCTCACCGAAAGTAACATTTATTGTCCTGTTTCGGCTATTTCGTTGATGATGATGAAACACGACGGGATGCAGCCATGGGGAATTTCAAATACACCATCATCACAAAATAAATACATTTCATTTGTTTGGAAAATTTTAAAAACATTCATTGTACTTATGCTTTTTAAATTATCGCTCCTAACCCCGGTCACTCACATGCGCGCAAATGTTTGACATTTTTACGAATGTTTGCACATATGTGAAGGGTGGTCAGGCAAATGGGTTTGCATATGAGTATATAATACAAGCCCATTTCCGCTTCCTTCTACACTTTGTTCACGAATGTTCAATCTTGCTGTTGTTATTATGTTGTTGTCATTAAAATCCATTTTCAATACAGAAAATAAATGGTAGTACGATTAGACGCCACGAACCACGAAAAATTAAGAGATACATCACCTTTTTAGTCGTGTGCGCAACTGGTCGCACGAATGTGTGGGAGACTACACAAAGGTTCGAGGTTCGCGCGCTGTCATGTGCGACAAAAAACCGACACAGCTTGGAAAACCCCGAATGCCTCGAAAACTTCGCATAATCATTCGCGAATGTCGTCCCACACTTGTGGGTTCGCGTATTTGCGCGAATGTGAGTGACCGGCATTATAAATCACACATTTTAATAGACATTTAGACATGTCACTGTGTCAAGTGTCAAGTGGTGTAAGATTACGTTCAAAAATGTAAGCATCACTTAACGATAATTTTTTTGGTAATTTTAGAGAACGAAAGGTTAATAAATCACAACACTTAAGTATTTATAACAAATCTCAAAATCTTCAATTGAGATTGTTATTTTAAACTTTTAAAAACATCAATATTACGCATTCAATTGAAAACCGGTAAACCGATAAAACGCTCTATTTCAGAACATAATTAGTACAAATCAAGTACCTTGCATCTCATAGACTAAGATGCAGGACAGAAGTAGAGGCATTGCAGGTCATCGGTAAACGTTCATGGTACAAAATACACTCCTGTCAGGTTTTAGCTACAAGCTGACCTGTCCTGAACATGACACATTTTATTAGAGTTCATGGTAAGGCACCTGAAATGTTAATTTGACATAAAATTATAAATCAGACGACCAGGCAAACAAGTTGTTCCATAAATAGACCAGTTGAAACATTGTTGCCTTCTAATACTTACGGAATACATAATATATGAACTCTATCTTAAACAAGTTCGGCCAATAAAAAACTAATCATCATGTTTTGAAAGCGTGCGAGCAAAAAAGTTATAAAACGATACGCACGAAACATAATGAGGTCTCGTGTCTACAAAATGTAAGGTCAGGGTAGGATAGAGTGATGAAGAAGGAAGGAAAATAATATATACAGCGGGTATCCATTAAATGAAAACATGGGCTTAAAGTTCGGTTTGAATTTGTTTGGAAGTAGACCTTCGATGGTAATGTATGGATTTGCATTCAAGCATCGAAGTATCGATATAGAAACCGGTTACAATATTACGTACTATAGGTACATCACTATCTCGGGTGGGGGGTGACCCCACTCGCCCCCGCCTATCAGCTGAGCGACACGTGCGTACACTGCGTACATTACACGTACACCGTCTAGTTGTATACTGCTGTAGTCAGGTGAGTTTCACTCAACATACCAGTTACCACCACACATACATATGTATATGTAGTGTAATGTAGTGCTCAAACTAGAGAAGTACCTATATGATACCACATCGAAATGAATCTGTGAAAGTATAATAAATACATTCATTCTATCCTTGTCTAACCTAAACCAAACTAACGTACCTACTTAACATACTCGTAAGTCGTAGTCTCTTAACTCGGTATGTGGATACGCTCGCATAATAATATTTTGATAAGATGAAAGTACAGAATGACTAAAACAAAACTACACAGATAGCGCACCACGCTGGCCTAAGCTAGCTAAAATATTTTTTTATTATAAAAGTATGGCTTTTATCGTCTACATACTCTACATACATATATCGTCTACATACATAGGCATTAGGTATGTATCTTGATTAAGTCAACAAATGATACTGCAACAAAATAAGAAATACTATTATAACAGTAGTGACAATAATTATACAGTTTATTTGTAGATAAATAAGATTCGAGATATTGCGATTACATAAAACTCTTTCAATCAATATAAAAAACAACCGAAGTCGTAAGAGAAACGAAAGGAAAAGATACGAGTTTTTATGTAAAAATAAAACACGTCTACTCGAACGTTAAAAATATTATTTTGCATTGAACTTCTTATAAATACAGGATACGTCCATATACTAACTAGCTACAATAACATTATTACATTCTTAACATAAGAGATTCGGCCCTCACTTTGTTTTGTAACCCGTCGATCTGATATGCGCGCGCGCATGAATGCATTCGCAGTGTGACGGCTTCCCCATATGGCCAAGGCTAGGCCTTTTATGGCTCACATAAGTGGCCACTCACCCACCGGCTGAACGAGCCAGCAATATCAATGAACCGACCATCAATAAAACATGTGGCACTAAGCCAGGAAAGGAAACGGCGAAATGAGAAAAAGAAATATTTGAAAAAGGTATGCGATGCGTACACTCGATTGTTTGTGCGATTGGAAAGCATTCAATGTAAAGCTTCACGTTCACTGTATGAATTATTCGCCGTCCACGTCTGTATTTTTTTGTGGCCGCGCTCGCATCCTCCATATTGGTCGTGATTGATTCCATGTCGTTACATAACTCGTATCGCTGTGTGGCCTGACATTCTAATGGGGAAAAACACAAAAACCCTCTCTCCGAATGGTCCTGGCAGACAATGAGGTTCCTGACACATTTAACCTCTGAACCCGGCTCTGACGAGAGATTTTCGATAGGTTCTATAGGAGGAGATCGAAAAAAATTAATAAGTATGAGAAGGGGTCTCGTGGGAAGCGCCTTGCTGACCGGTCACGAAACGCATTCCTCTGTTTCTTGGCTGGTACCTATGAGTATGGAGCGAGATACTTTACATGTTACTAAACATGTCTTTGCATATTTAAAGATTAGCTCGTCATTGAAGCTCGAGGTATGAGGCGTGGGTTCGAATATGTTTTACGTGGCCTTATAAAAAATATTACTATTAGGAACAAAATGAGATTAATCTAAACTTGAATTTGAACTTAATCATCACCATTGAACTATTTGTAGTGTAACAAAGTTTGTAGAACTGTATCCATTTACAAAATCAATGTTTGCAGTGAGTACATAGATGTAATTAAAAATGATTTTTCATACGATTTTTAATTACATCTATGAGTGAGTACAATAAAATACAATAAGAGGATTTGTTAATCCTACTAGATTCGTAAATGTTGTGAATAGGTACTTCAATATTTACACGTAAAGTAGGTTGGATTGTAACATGCAAACTTGTACATGCCTTATTTGCTTGTCAGAAGTGAAATTGAAAAAACCTACCTATAATACTGTCGTGGCAACTTTTACAATCTAATAAGTTACTTTTGCAATAATATCCCAAGAAAACAATAGATATTAAAACATGTTATGAAAAATTCCCGAGATATCGTTCTACACATAAATCTCTAAATAACTGAGTGTAGAATACTAACAGAACATCACAGTCCACAGACCACAGTTCTTTACATGACAAAGGTTCGGGTGCATTCCCCGCGTAACCCTAATAAGCGGTTTGCGCAGCTGCATTCCGGCCGGGCATTTTCTGGGAACACACTTTTTTAACGCTGAGATGGAATGTCAGTTTTTAGAGCCGGTGCGTATGATTTTTCATTGAAATTAAAAAGAAAACGCTTTGCGCTCCTGGCTGGACTCGTAATGAAAGCAACACTCGGCATGCCACCGGTGGTTAAGTCCTTCTTTTTGTCGTCTGCAATCCGTTGCTTGTTTTATTGTGTTGGCAAATGTAGTTAGTATCCGTACGTACATACCTACTGCTACGAAGATAGAATATGATTACTTAGCCAAAAGAACTCTGAACGCTTCGTCGGTATTTAAGTCATCGTTATGTAGTGGTAACAACTCACGATCTAAGGATCAAAGATGAAGAAAAACTTCGATAAGACTTTACAAGTGTTGTTGTATATAGAGACTGGAGTTGAGTGGAGACTGGAGTTGAGTGGAGACTGGAGTTGAGTGGAGACTGGGGTTGAGTGGAGACTGGAGTGGAGACTGGAGTGGAGTGGAGACTGGCGTGGAGTGGAGACTGGAGTGGAGACTGGAGTGGAGTGGAGTGGAGACTGGAGTGGAGTGGAGACTGGAGTGGAGTGGAGTAGTAAAACCTACAATTATCATCTTCCCGAAATTTTATTCCTCTCATGGATCTTGAAAACAAAATTTTTGAAGGTTTCACTTCTACCACGTGTGAATAGCACACATTTTATTTTTTATATCTATAATGTTAAATACATAGCTCCATTCTCCTGAACGGACTATTTCTCCCATTACCTACACTGTCCAATTGACATAAATATAAATAAAGCTATGACCAAATCGTCACTTCTTGATCAATTGGTCAAATCTTTGAAAAAATACACGAACTAACTTTAACCGTGTATTAAGGTCATATTTAATCGAGTAACCTTTTAGGCCGTACAGGTATAAGGTATAATACATTTTTCGCACGGTGAATGGATCACGAAAATAAGAATGGGCGCTTAGTTTCCCATGGGAGGCATCGGGAGGGGTGGAAGCCATCGGACGCAATCACGCGATGTTGCTCAATACACGAACCCCGTGAGAATTTGAAAACAACGAAATTTTGATTTAAGCATTTTCGCTGAAGTAAAAATGGAATGGGTCGTGTTAACAAGAGTTTGATAATTGAGTTATATTATATTTAAATATGCGAATTTTTTTGAAAACATGTAAAAACCTAAACTACTTTCTAAGAAGACTACTATGAACACAAACGTAATTCCAAACTAGAAAGAAAGCTAAATACACAGGTTCCTCTTATAATATAGCTCTTATAATTTTATTGTCTAGACCTGATTTTCCGAAAGTAAAATCACTAAGAAAACTATTGTGAAGAAATTTGTAATATCCACGAGATAGGGAATTAATGATATATTTTTTGCATTTAACTTCATTATTTCTATAATGAAATTCCGCCAATTTCCAAACTCCATGAACAACTAATATAACTAGCATTTCATACTTTTTTTTTCTTTTTCTTTTGGAGGTCCATTTCTGGACATAGGCCTCCCCTAACAAGTGCCACTCTGACTGGTCCTGAGCCTTCTAAATCCAGTGGATACCCGCTGTCTTCTTCAGGTCGTCAGTCCACCTGATCGGGGGCGAAGGAGCCTTTTACTGACTTTGATATTCATTTATGGTTAATTAAGTCCAAATAATCACGTACCAACATAAATATATAATTTCACCGTTTTCTTTACATCTGTGACTGTGATGTTTAATGTAAGAACTTTAACAGGCCAAAAATACATACCTAATGGATGTTTTATTCAACGTGTACGTACAGCAACACGGTAGTGATGTTAAACGGTCGACTAATAGAATCAATTACATATGCGAGTTTAATGTGCTGTGGCACTGACTACATATGACTCTACTTTAAATACTGAGAACCTTGGATAATACGTTTACTGAGAAATATTCTTCAAATATTCTCAGTAAACTTCTCGTTGGGAGCGTAGAAAATGTCAGAGCGGAGAGATGGGAATTAAAACTACGGATTTCACAGCATTAAAATTACTTCTAGTATTTTTTTCATGAACTATTTTATTGCTTTGTTTGTGACAAAAATTAAAATAAAATAGCTGGCAGCATAAAAGAAAAGAGGATCGAGGTGTTTTGACTTTTGATATTTGATGCTCAAAGACCGAAAACGCTCATTGAGCGAAAAAATAAAGCATTCTGGCAACTGTAAAACATGGAATCCATCGTGTTGTCATTAATTTCGCTATGTGGTCTTTCTGTGATTACCACAACGCGACAGATCGTGAGCATTTTCATAAGGGCCACACCACATGAATCCACTACTTTTAGAAGGTCGTAGCTAGAAACAACAACAGTAATAATAATATTGATGATATACTTTTATAATTAAATAATTAAACCTTTTTGAAGTGAAACTTCTATAAAGAAATAGCCGCAATCAAGCTAACGATCCATCTGATGGTAAATGGCTATCGTAGCCCTGGACATCAGCAACACCAAAGCCATCACTAAATCGTCGTTGAAAGAAGAAAGAAAGAACTGGCCCACAAAGTCTCAACTCTCAACCTACATTAAGTACAATAATTTTAGTAATCCGTATATCCAATACTAGGTGTTGCCCGTAGCTTCGCATGCGGATATTATGCTAATCATATTTTTACCCCCTACAGAAGAAAATTTAAAAACGGGTTATTTTATATTGAAGTATGTACTTATATTTAGGAATTTATATACTGAAACCTACGATACAATCACAAATCATTCCTCCGGGAGCAAGTTTTGAAAAATAAACAACATTATCATTAAAGTGTTTTTTCTTTTTCATTAAAATTTTGAAAAACCCGACAACATGTATTTCATCAATTAAAGGAGGTACGTTTGTTGCAGATTTAAAGCAAATCGTGGATATTTTAAAAATATTCCATACAAAGTTTCATCTTGTTTCATCGTGTTTTCTAAAACATGATCCAAAGTAGGTATAAGGAACAACGGAACAACATTTTCCGTCGAAATCAGTTCAAGGCTTTTCATGTGATGCCCGGACAGACAAACAGACAGACGGACAGACAGATAATAATTTTAAAAACAAATTTTTTTATGCTCCAACACGATTTTGAAAAAATATTTAATGTACAAAAAATTGGCTGTTGAGTTCTAAAATAAAAATAATTAAAAAGGTTCCGTTATTTCCATCAATCCAAGAGTTACATATTATTATCTTGTCTCCAAGTTACACCACCAGATCCTAAATGGATCAATGATGAACTGGTTTTCCGATGTACCTAAAAGTGAACAGTAAAAAATATCTTTAAAAACGGTTCTGTTGTTTCCATCCGTTCAGGAGTTAAATTAGGTGTCTGCTGACCGTACCTACCTAACTATTTTTACTTTGAAAATAGCATCTATAATACTTACCTGACATTTTTCCCGTAATAAAATAAAGCAGCAAGAAACCTATCACGAGTAAATTGAGAATTGAGATAGACAATGACACATGTCTGAGTGTATCAGAGGGTGCTGGCGCCGCGTCGCCTGTTCTTGTATATTTTAGTGTATTAACAAGGAGTGACATAACACGAGGTGACATCCGATGAATATACAAGAATATACCTATCGTGTCTCATACTACGTTAAATTTGATACTTTGTTATGGCAGAATGCCATGCCACTAAGTTGGTAAGCAAACTGCATGTGTAAACGTTAATTCCATATTTATTTATTAACTTAGTACCTACGTACGATCAATTCAACCCATAACAGATAGGAAGCTAAAAAATAGATTAATTAATTTTTAACACAAGTCAACCTCCTCTGTCTGTTGTACGTCCGTCGGAACAACGATTATAACGTCTTAGCTACCCGGAAAAAAATGTGAATTGTGAAATATGTATATTAAATGTGTTTCAGTTATATGGTTGCAGAGCCAGTGACAATCGCTTATTTGATGACCTAGAAATGCTGATTGAGTTAGTTAACTGCGTTCTTAGCTGGTAGAGCGCTGGTTAGCTATCGTGTCTTAATTTAATCTACAACCAGCAAATTTACCTTCAAATAGCCGAATCCATCAGCCCTTGGAGGTCCACTGCTGGACATAGCTAGGCCTCTCCTAACTTGCGCCACTCTGACCGGTCCTGAGTGTTCAGAATCGAGCGGCTACTCGCTGTCTTCTTCAGGTCTTCAGTCCACCTCGTCGGGGGGCGTTCTATACTCCGTTTTCCGAAACGTGGGTGCCATTCGAGGACCTTTCTTCCCCAACGGTTATCGGTCCTTCGAACTATGTGGCTAGCCCATTGACACTTCAGCTGGCTTATTCATTTGGCTATGTCGATTATCCTAGTTCGTCTACGGATTTCATCGACATATGTAAATACTTGTACCGAACTGTAACATACTTTATTTTAAAAGTACCAAACTTCATATCGCTAGATATCTCTTACACTGAGTTTTATAATCGCAAACTGTTTGTGAATCAAACAGCAATTTTCCTGCATGTCGCTCGCCGAACGCTTTGTTTCACGTCTATTACTGGCGTAATTGTAATTGCGGTTATTATTCCAATTACCCCGCAGTGCACGAAAATAACCGATAAAATAGTTAGCAGCTAGCAGCAAGGCGCAAGTTTAACTAATTATCATTTTTTATCAACATCCCTAATAACTCACTCGTTAGGCCGTCGGGTCTCGGAATGAGATAATAATAGCAGTGTAAGAAGTAGGGCAGTCGTCTTAAAATAGCGAGGTTAACTGTGGTGCGAAACGATGATACTTATTAAATGCATCGCTAAACAAATGATTGCTACAATTAGTCAATTATCGTGAGCCGCCGGCGCCGCTGTAACGGGCACACGCGTAGCGCAGTAGCCCAGTAGGCGGTAGCTCAGGCTATCAAAGCCATTGCTTTAATTCCAACAATACGAACTTCATTTAAACCAAACATAATAATTTATTATTTTTAACGTTTTATATCAATAGCATATATGCAGACGAGCCTTAATAAGACGACATAATTCACTAGTAAATAAATAAACAAGGTTCACCAATGGGTTTTCGACAAGGTGAAGCCGTTTGATCGTTCTGTTGTTACGTTTGTAGATAAAACTAATATTCCACGTTCCAATTGTAGCTTTATAAACATTGTGTGTGTCACAGCAACAAATAATTTTGTTTATTTGCGGCTTTTCGTACTAGGAACATATTCCTGTGGTAAATAACTACCCAACTACAGAAATTATGTTTGTTTTTCGCGCCGCATATTCTGCTGAATTAGGTCACATTCATAATGAATTTCTGAGAGGTTTATTTTTCTTATGAAATAATTTAAAAATTTGTATGGGATTCCACACATAAATAATATTTTTTTTTTTTACTTTTTTGTGTACATCGAAGTTTAAAGGGGGGTGTAGAGTCTCCTGAGTTAGTAGTTTCGCATTTTCACTTTCAAATCAAAGGATTCAATTACTTAAAATAAAGCCAGCAAACACAAACATACACACATACAACAAGAAAACACATAAAAACCAAATCGAAATTTCAATACTTGGTATTCTACGAACCGTTACAAATGGCTCTATCAGGCTTGCTAGAGTTTGACGTTGATATTCTAGTCAATTGTAAATGAATTCAGTCCTCAGTCGTCCTCAGATCTTGTTCATTTGTATGTGGTTTTGCGTATAATGTCTATATTTTAAAATATTTTTTTATTTAAGAGTAGGTGCCTCAAACATAATTACGTAGGAATTTTTGTTAGAAAGTAACTTACCTTCGCTACATTAAATTGTAGTTAGCATGCCTAATTTATATTATCTGATAAAACTAATTAATTAATGTTTACAAAAAAAATTAAGGTAGGTACGTAGCAGTAGTTTTGAATTCCGATTTAAGAACCTAGAAAGTTTTCAAAAAAATTTCGTTAAACCTAACAACAACCAAACAGAAGCACGCCTGCGTCTGAAACCAAAGCTACCTGTGGCTCTGTTCAAATTGGCTTGATGCTAATAATAATAATATATCAAATTATACATTCGAGATTCGACTCTGGTTCTGTGATTGGGTGCTATAACGCCGCGCCGCGGCCGGTTAGGTTAGGCGCTACCAGCGTGGCTTTGTGCACGTCACAAGGCCGTCGAACTCGCAGCCTTGGGATCACAATTAATTTCAATTAGGGGAAGGCCGGGCATAGTGAACAGCCTAGGCAAAGCGGATACCCTCTTTTATTTTAAAATGGTGGGCCCGAACGCGCTACCGTCTTGCCACGAGGTGCACCCCGTGCCCCTTAGTCGTAAACAAACAGAGTTAACGCATAGTCACACGTCGTTTGCGAAAAAAATAACAAAAATTAAAAAGTGAACATTGCTTACGACTTTTCAAAGTACGTAATTTTGTAATTACTTATGTTTATATAGTATTCCTGTATTGGCTTGATTCTCTTTTCAAAGTGCATGTTTCCTTGCAGAAATACTGCTAGTTTTATTGGTATTCTGTTTCTAGATTTCATTAAGGTTAGGTTAAATTAAACAAGTACCCGTTGGGCAAAATGAACACGGGCAAAGCGGACACAGTATCCACTTTGGCCAACAGCGTTCGTTTTGTCCGCAGATTTAGAAATGTTCACTTTTCTTGATTTCACTTTATCAAAAAATATACCAAAACCTGGCAAAGAAGATCCACTCAGATATAACGCCACTCAAAAATCTTCCACTCCTATGCCTACATCTTACCATCACAGGAAGAACAGAAAGAACAGAAAACTAAATTTGTTAAAACAAGTTCGAAATTATTGAGAAACATGGAGAAAGATTTAGATACCATAACAAAGACCACGCGAAAGAAAAATGCTGACATTAGATACTAAAAGCGGCCAAGTGCGAGTCGGACTCGCCCATGAAGGGTTCCGTAGCAGCAAGTAACATAATATAAAAGTTCTTGTAGTTCGTTGTAACTTTGATCGATGTTTTTTGCGGTTTACGATTTACGACGTATTAAAAAAAACTACTTACTAAATCTCGTTCAAATCAATTTTCGTTGGAAGTTTGTATGGTAATGCACATCATATATTTTTTTAGTTTTATCATTCTCTTATTTTAGAAGTTACAGGGGGGGAACACACATTTTACCACTTTGGAAGTGTCTCTCGCGCAAACTATTCAGTTTAGAAAAAAATGATAAAAGTAACCTCAATATCATTTTTAAAGACCTATCCATAGATACCCCACATATATGGGTTTGATGAAAAAATAATTTTTGAGTTTCAGTTCTATGTATGTGGAACCCCAAAATTCATTGTTTTTTTCTATTTTTGTGTAAAAATCTTAACGCGGTTTACAGAATACATCTACTTACTAATTTTTAACAGTGTAGTTCTTATTGTTTCGGAGAAAAGCGGCTGTGACATACGGACGGACAGACAGACAGACAGACAGACAGACAGACAGACAGACAGACAGACAGACAGACAGGCAGACAGACAGACATGACGAATAAGGTTTTTTGCCATTTGGCTACGGAACCCTAAAAATGACTAAAGCAACCAAAAGAACCAAAACCACTGAAATTAATAAAACGACCAAAAATATTAAAGCCAAAGGATCTAAGGGCAAAGAAAATGATGAAAAGTTTACGTGTTTTTTTTTGTGGAGAAGATTTTATGAGAAGATTAACGAACAGCTGTTTGATGACTGAATCCAATGCAAACCACTTCGAAATATTAACAACATAGAAAAATTTAAAATGGAACTAAAAAAGATTTTAATTGACAAATGTTATTATTCAGTTCATGAATTTCTGGCAGATAATTTAATTTAAATTAATGTAATTTCATGTAATTTAATTTAAATTAATGTGATTTAATTTAATTTAATTTAATGTAATTTAATTTATTGTGCAATAATTTGATATGATTTTTAGAAAAATTATAATTAGTTAATGGAGATTAATTAATTCATTCATTTTTATAATATTTGTATGCCCGAAAGGGTCGGACATAGAGAACCTTTTCTATATAATAATATTAAGAGCTGTTTGTACCTATGTTCACAAATAAAGAATTATTATTATTATTATTATTATTAATTCCTGCAAGCAATGGAATCACAAGAAATACGGCACGGCTTACGAGGGAAATGGCATATTTCTTTGTGACAACTGCTAGATATGACTGATTAGTTGTATTCTTTATTATTGTTTCCTTTAATTACATATATCTTCTTTTATATTCTTCGGTAATCTTTCCTTAATTAACCGTGTGTTCACTTTACCCTATGAGCCTATCCACTTTACCCGGTGGATTGGGCAAAGCGGATAGCGGTACCAAGTTTAGTGTGATTAAAAATTTTAAGTAAAGTACTGATGTTACATTGTTTTAGTTGATTATATTAAAAAGTTTAATAAATACTGTTTCAAACTCAGTCATTATTTTTTATCTATCTGTATCAACTTCCTTTCTATAGCCTGCCAAAGGTTAAGGTGTCCATTTTGCCCGGCCTTCCATGTTTTTGTCCGCCACGCACAATGTATAGCATGGTGTCTATACCACTGCTGTCTTGTTTATGTACCGAGATTACAGGTAAGTTTAAAGGTGCCCAGTTTATAATAAGCCCAAAATCAGGTTATCCTTGCCTGCTAGTAGAACCATGAATCAGGTAATATCTACCGATTTTAAATAAAAATGACTTGAAAGATCTGTTGACAGGTTTTCAGATAACTTATCTACAGTTAGATTACGTAGCAATTGAAACTAGGTAGTTTACAAAATACTAAATACCTAGTTACTAGGTAGTTCTTTTCAATATAATAGCATAAAAAAATTTCCTTATATTATTATAATTTAGTCAAATTACATCTCCTTTCATTTATTGCACCTCAATCAAGAGCATCACGAACAGTATCGAGAGTATCGAGTACCAGGCGCGCAGAGCACACAAAGAGCTCAAAACGCGAGCATCCGAGCAGAACGCGCCACAGGTCGGGGCCACGCTGAGCACTCACTACTACAGTTTTACTATACCTACAGCCAACACTCAGGATAATGACCCGCGAGCCCGTGCGCCCGCGCCGACCGCCGTGCTCTCCGACGTAAGGCTCTACTCACGCGAACGACATCTTTATGTTAAATAATAGTTTAAAAACACACTGTAACAACATAGTAGTAAACTAAAAAGCAAATAAAAATAAACATAACAGTTCACTCTACAACTCTATACATATATCCATCTGGGATTCTGGTGTTAGAGTAAGAGATGTTTATAAGCCCTGACCTGAATTTCAAGGAGAGACTTGATGTGCCTATGATGATGAGCCGCTAATGGATTGGTTGATACCAATATTTTTTATGAATAATGAAAAAATATTTAGTAAAAGTGTCACAATACTTGCAGGTGTGTGTTTCATCACTAGTAATCGCTTTACACGTCTACACCACGTGCGTTGGTGGATCGTCAGCCAAGAATGTAATGTTTCGAATTTACAAAATACATAGTACTAAATAGTACAGGTGTAACTACCCACTGGTGAAGCGCTCATAGCCCGGCGGCTTGCGTCGATCCTATGTGATCGACAAAGTTAAGCAACAGCGGGCGCGGTCGGTAGTTGGAAGGGTGACCGCTAGTGGCAAAAATTTCTTGAGCGTTTCCGTGTTTCGGAGGGCACGTAAAGCCGTCGGTCCCGGTTGTTATCATAAGATAACAGTCGTTAAGCCATGTCGGAGGCCCTCGGGCGGTTTGAAAAACTTCCGAAACTCGGGTTGGCCACTAACCCCTCCACCAATCCGCACTGGAGCAGCGTGGTGGAGTTTGCTCTAGGCCTCCTCAAGAGGAGAGACCCGTGCCCAGTAGTGGGCCATTAATGGGTTGAAGCCAGCCAGCCAACTACCCACTTATTTGCTGTTTTGGTCTGAGGAAAATATTTGTTTTAATGATACGAGCAGAATTGAACTAAGTAGTAAACTACATCGAATAACTGGAAATAAAAGGTTCGATTGGTGCAAATGTCTCTTAAAAATCTAAGCGCAGACAAGATATTATTTACGTCCGATTCCTTTAAGTATCGATTTTGTAGGATACCTAGTTTAGGTTCTGACTATAGAAAAATTGTTCGCCTGTATCCGCCCTAACCTAAGCAACGCGTACTACAGGCCAGCCACAATGTACTTGACTGTCATGAACGCACCCACTATTGTTACACGTAGATTGTAGGGCCGCAGGAATCGTGAGTGTTTGCGTGTTTGTTTTGCTTCATATTTTCTAGGTTACACCAAGTGAAGTTCACGCTTGTTTAGTAAGCGCGACAGTCCATTTTGTATTCAACTGTACTTGCACTACATAAGTAGTGAATATGCACTTTGTTTGTACTTTTAATTTTACTTAAAAAGGCTATATACTGCTTAAAACGATTGATCGAAATGAGAACAAACACTTTAGTGTTTGTTAAAACATTTTAAAAATTTTGGTGTAGGTAAACATGAAAAGAAATTATTCATTAAGCTCATGGAATTATTTGGCTCATCTTATAAAAAGTAAAATAGAATAACCATAATTATGACCAATTTTTTTGCAACTTTTCCACTTAAATTTCATTTTTTTATATTCCACTCAAAAAGCTTCATCGTGGGGATAAAGTTAAAAAATATGTATCACGGAATTAAATAATTACATAACACGGAACTTCGTAATGCCTTGTAAAATTCAGCATACTGAGCATAGCAGCATAGCGAGGTTACATATTATAACCTCGCTAGCTAATAGGTAAAGTAAAAAACCTATCTTGGTGCTCTACTTAAAATTTGTTTAAAATTTAATGTTTTCTTTCCAACTTTTAGTATAAAATACAAAGTAGATATTGTAGGTAGGTACATATTCAGAAGGTTCGAGTTGATGATCCTAATAACAAACGCAATTTCATTAAAAATCCGTGTTATAGGTATAAGTTCTTTGTTTTCTTACTTAATATTTTAATATTAGGTTCCTTTATTTTCCTCTTAAATCTTTTATGATTGTAGCTCTTTAACATTTATTAACTTTTTAATGTCATTATAAATATCAATTTACACTTTTTTTAATGTCATAATAAATATCAATTTACAATTTACACTTTATTCTGATAAGTTTCAGACAAAAACTAAATAATAATGATCTAATAAAATAATAAAGGTAGAACATTGGACATGTTATACCGGGCGATCATTAGCGATGCATAATCTGATCGCGCGTACGTTGTCTTTCGTTATCTGTTTCTGGGAAGAACGTTCGTGTGGGCAATAATAACTACACAACAATCCGAGTTCTGTACGTACACATATGATGCCTTCTCACGTGTTAATCTCTGTGTGAGTAATACCCGCTTGTAATGGAGTGAACACACCGAATACCGAATCACTGAACCTTGACAATTTGCCTGGTCAACTTATAAATAGATGCAATAACGTCAAAAACAATTTATTTGCCGCTTTTTTGGTATTATGTACTATAATTGAATGTATTGCTGCCAATAGGTTTGAGTGATACATAGGAGAAATTGTTTAATTTTCTTGGAATTACTATACATATAAATGGCTTTCTATACGTCAAAGGCGCGATTCTAGAATTCTTCTTCAATTGTACTCTATTTTGAATGATCCCACCTCTCCCTCCTACCTCAAAGAGAAATTTCAGTATCGCTGCACTACCCATGATAGAGTACTTAGATCTTCTGCTAATCTCAAAATGGACATTCCATCTTGCAATACCTGTTTCTATAAATACTCATTTACTTTTCAGGCAACACTACTCTGGAACGCCCTGCCGGTTGCTATAAGACGAGCTTCCTCCAAAAGCACTTTCAAGAGACTCGTTCGTGAGCATTTTCTGAAGGCTTCCGTGTAATTTTAAAAGCCCTGTTGTATTCATTTATCTTTTATTAATTACCATTTCGTCAAACACCCAGTGTATTTTGTGTGTGTATATTTATTATATAGAATATGTATTTATTAATTTATGTATGTATATTAATATAGTATTTTCTTAATATAATATTATATATATGGTACCTATTTATTTGTAATGTATCTAATTATTAATTTATTAAATAATATTTTTAAATCATTATAATCTTGTTACCCCAATGATAAATATTATCAGTCTTGCCACCTACCGCAACTTCTCACCATCACCCTGGGTTGACTGGTAGAGAATGCCTCAAGGCATTAAGTCCGCCCTTTGTAAAAACCTGTTTAGGTCTTACAAAAAAGATTAAATAAATAAATAAACAAACAGATTTAATTGTTAAGCGCAATTGGATCAACAGAAACAAATGATATCCTTCAGAATATTTTAATGAAGTTCGTAAGTACATACAAAAGGGAAAGGGAAAGGAATTATAACCCCTTTTGAGCAAGAAATATTATGATCTTTTTAACCGTTTTTTGATGTCAGTCAAAAAGACCATTTCTACAGTAATTTCTAATACATAACTACTCATTTTTAAGATAATTTCAAGATTCTCAATTCGTCGGAATCTTTTTTATGTATGTTAACCGATTAGGTACTCAAAGACACCTAGAGTCTAGACCTATTTAGATGATTATATTTATAAAACACTAAACGCTAACACACTCATACCCCCGCAGTAGGTTATTACCTGTGTCGCGGGTGGCATGGACGACACTTAAAACACATCAAAATCAGTAATCACACGGCACACCCATGATCCGAGTTCAAATATTTATCTGTCACATAAATATCTGCCGCGGCCAGGAATCGAACCCGGGACCTCTCGCTTTGCAGGCAGGGTCGCTACCAACTAAGCTACAGGGTAATTTTTATCTGAAACGGTATGCCTTCGGATTGGTTCCGTATTTTTTTCTATATTTTTTCTGATGATGGGAATTGAGGGAAATCTGCAAGGCCTGACTCTACAAGCTTTTGACTCAATAAGCTCCAAATCTTGATCAAAAAGTATACGTATATACCTACGACCGAAAATTCACATCTATTACCATTAGGTATATACCGATAAACTTCTTTAGACTTTATTGACCACAAAATCACGGCCATAGCGCCCCTATTAGTAGGATAGGCGATATTACGATGAATGTGAATTATGCACATTTAAGTAAGTGAAAGACATATGTTTATGCTCATAACGTTGCAGCATGCATAATCCGGGTAACAAAAATACTCTATGGTCCCGCCATGATCAGATTCTCCACGTTAGCCTAGAGACATGTCGCTACAAGCTACAAGGTTTCATCTGATTGAATGTTTTCATTCCACACGCATATAGTATGCATGGACTCTTATCTCACATTATGAATATTACGATACGCAACGAAGCAGAACCTCTCCTCACTTGCTGCCACCGTACCGGAGTTTTATAAATATCGTTAAGTTGTTTGTATCGCCTTAATTTTTTATGTGTTTGCCTTGAGCACATTACGAGGAATGTTGTAGATTTTTATTTCATTCTCAGGGTTTTCGGTCGCTTTTGAAAGGATATATTTTGCCATTTTGTCGCGACTCAATAAATATAATAATGTATCATTAAATATACGTTTACATACTTTCATATTTTAGAACTTGGATTTCACGTATTGTAAGAGGCATTGATAGTCACGGTCACCTCAAATACATAGGATTTATTTGTCACATAATTTTTCGATCGAGAACTGTACCCGGGACTCTTCACTTCCACTGCATGGTCAGAAGACTCACAGCTCTGTTATAGGCACCGAGTCGTCAATATAATATAATGTACTCTTAAGTCAAAATAGTAGGTACCTAAATATTTTATTTCTTTTATTGCAGAGCATTTACTAATTAGTAATTAATTCCCTAGTTTAAGCTTAGGAGAGAAATTACAGAAACAAAATCAACACGTTTCTATGCATAACGATATTTTCAAAACTCTTCTTTTATGCAGCTAAAAGATCGGTTCAATAAGGACAGGCATTATTAAGATTATTAATACTAATGTAGTTACCAGTTAATATACATACAGTGATTCAGCTAAAAAGTAGGTATCTAGTGATGTTTAGTACTGTCCTACGCAGCTGTAATGATATGTACGTGAATGAGGAAAATTTCGTGTTTGCTTTGTAGCGCAAACCTAACACTTGGCTAGTAATGCGAAAGGAATTTAATTTACCCAACGTAACACAGTAATACGTGTAAAACATAAACAATATAGGTACATATTTAATCATGTTCAGGTTATAGGAAACTGCAAATAATTGTATGAAAACTGTAAATCATTGTTATGCAGGGTGTTCCAATAATTACACAAGATTGGAATTAATTAGAAAGTATTTTCTTTTTTTAATATTGTAATTTAATTATTTGGAATATAAAGCACATGGGATAGGGTTATGAAATAGCACATAAAACAAATGGCGTCCATCACAATCGACAGTCACGGCTCTACCAGCCTAATATTGGAAGAAGTATGGTACTATCACAGAAGAAATTTAATAATAGTACTTATAAATAAGTAGTACTATCAAATATCTGTCAATATTCCTACCATATTTTATTCCAGAGATGCGAACTGTGGCCACGATTTTTTTTTATTCTTCAACAAATGTGAGTAACAAACTTCTCAATTTTACTAATCTAAACTCTATCAGCTGTGAAACAGATTTTGTCATTTTGTCGGCAACACGTTAACACGCAAAAGGAATCAAATTCAAATGTTAACAAATATGTGGAAAATAGTCTTTGTGACTCCAACGTCATGTTACGAAAAGCAGCTCGCGGCTTATAGAAGTAATCACCATAGAAGTATTATTAATTGGCAATTGCGAATGTTCCCCCAAGATCCCGAAGGTTGAATGTATCGGATGATTAACAGGTTTTAGTGGGGTCTACAGCTACACCTACATCCTAGACCTCCCCCAAGAGAAGTTGGTAAACAGAAGTTTTTACTGGCAATTTTATAAGGCTACTGATGTTGCAGGTTAGCACGAGCGGCGGCGCTGGCGGTGACTTACCATCACGATAATAAATAATATGGCCTGTCTGCTGCCTTACTAAAACACTATTGGAAAATGTAGCCTCTGGTTTTCCTATTTTTTAATAGATACATAATAAAAAACAATAATCATCAATAATTATAATTTGTGTGGTATCTACTTCGATCACTAATAACATAATATAAGTGATCGAATCGAAGGGTATCTACTTAATAATGGTATCAGTATGGACAGTCTTCTTATTCTTCGTATTCGTCAGTATTCTTATTCTTATAGTGAAAACAACTTTAAGAATCTGGTCACTTTAAAATTTTAGCTAACGCTTGTCCGCTTCGCCTGTTATTTTATTTGATAACAAATCATTGTCATTACAAAATGCGCCGAGCTTTTCTGGAAGCGCCGCCGCCGCCCTCTCAAAATATGAGTCGTTATTCGGACGGCAGCGGCGATATGAATGGTAAATTCCTATGCCCACTTACCAGGCTGAATGATTTCGACATTCTTGGCCGAGCTCCGATAATCCGAGAAAAAATAAACGAGGTACAACGTAAATAAGCACACTGAGAGTGCGCATGCGCACAGTGGCACGAAAAATAAATCACGACGATGGTACGCTCGGTATAACGTATTTTTACGCAACGTGAGCTCCTTGTTTATATATAGTTAGTAATGCCGGCACACAGACGGCTGGTTATTCAACCGGACGCATTCCGCGACGGCTCGGCTTTTTGCTCGCCGCGCCGCCTCTGCCGTCCTCTTGGCCGAAGAAAAACGACCACTTGGATCTTTTAGGGCAGAAATTAACGTCGTGCATTGTCCGCACGTCCTCTCAGTCCCCCGACTCATTTCCCCAAAATACCTGGTAGGTACAGGGTTCCGTGCCTATTAACCTAAAATCTAGTAGTAAATAGTACTTACTCGTATTTGTGTGCTATGGTAGTCTGCTCTATTAGGATTGGATATGATTTACTCGAGAATAATTAATAATATAAAATTAATTAAGAATATACAAACCAGATAACCTGCATGCTACCGGTTTTAGTCTTGTATTTCGGTAGCACTGTATAAATATACCTACTTAACGTTTCAACCACAGGTTTCAACTCATTAAGTGATCTTTCACCTTGTTAGGCAATTATAGACAGATCTGTTGCTAAAAATACATCACAGTTTTTTAATCCCAGTGATCGAAAAGGCTTGTTACAATCATCTCGACTTCTCGAGTCTCTTTTATAAATTTGTCTAATAAATTATTTAGGTAGAGTAGCTACAATATAAATTATAGACGAATCTAATACTTACGCCCCAACTCAGAGTCACTAACGCTTACTTAAATCGCTTCTTAGTACAGAATTAGTATGGTGATTCTTTACTAAGGAGCGATTAAAGGAACCGTTAGTGACTCTGAGTTGGGACGTTAGACTCAGATCAACATACTTTTTTATCGGTCTGAGTATTAGGTACGTAGGTAATAAATATTTTAGACATCTTAGGAATAAATAAAATTGTAGTCACCTCCTTAATGAATTCTTCTTAATAATAATTCTTAATAAGTACCTAGACCACACATTTTTTGTGGATTTGATGTACATACCTACAGACTAAATGAATGAAAATGAAATGAAAAATGATTTATTCAGCAACCATCATTACATACAATACAGACGAAATATTAATACAGACGAAATAAGTAGGTATATTCCAATGTAATAAACATCATAAAAATTTAATATATATATCGTTTTTAATTCAGTTTTCGAATTAGGTACATACATAGGAATATTATTTAGTTTAGGAATTACAGAAAACAGGTAGGTACCTATAAATATAATTTCAAATTAAAGGCTGCTATTCACAACTACCATAATACTGTACCACTGTAATTCCTAATCCCTTTAAAATATGTATCTGTTTAAAATGACTGATTTGTATAAAGTAAAGCACTTTTAAAAAAAATATTTCTTTAACTAACCATTTCAAAGAATGTAGATAGAGCATAGATGTTTTTAATTACATCTATGAGATAGAGTTAATAGATGTGGCGCCGCACAGGTTCATTGTTTTTTTGGACACTGTCTCCAAACCATTATATTCGTATGTTACCTATAGCCAAGTGAGAGTGTTTGAATCACCAAAATCATACTTATCTAAGTTTATACTTAGTTTATACGTAGTTTATACGTAGTTTATACTTAATATTTATATATTAAAATAAACTTTAATCTCATTCACCGACGACAGTGTTCCGTTATTTTTATTTAAAAAACCTATAAAAATGTGCATTAAAAATATTTTCTCTATGACCTACGAAATCAAAACAAGTTTTACGGGGAACACGAAAATAACACAAGAATTCTAATTTGGTTCTTTTTAGTTGGACAGTCTGGTTTTAATCTGGCGGCCTACTGCCGGACAATGTAGGATAAAAAATAAACCAAAACCACTTTATGGGTATACCCGGTTCCGAGCACGACGCCATAAAACCGATCAACACGAATCGGTCCACGACAAAAAACCTTAGGCGCTTACTCCTGAGGCGCAGCGAACCGATAAAAAATTTACTCCTGCGGCGCAGCGTGAACATTTTTTTTTCCTACAACCAAGAGGTGTCGAATTACTATTGTGGAATTCGGTGGGCAACTATGAGGAAAGGAAAGCCGTTATCTCTGACTTCAAAATAAAACAAGTGTTAAGTAATATCGAACTCGAAAGTTGAGGCACAAAAACTATTCGTTGTCACTCAATCTAATTGATTTTTTTTTCGGCTATCACTTGCCTATTTGACACTGCCCATAACAATTCATTTACCACATACATACATTTAATAAAACTATTATTACCTTTATTTTAAAATCTGAATAGATTGGCCTCACGATATTTAAAAAATTTAAAATATATTTCGAGGCTACAACATAGGTAACTTTTATTTTTGTACCTAAATATTAGTTTCTTATTATAGTACTTGTAGACAATTACAACATACATAAGTGCGATAATACAATCAATAAATTTGTAAATTAATTGATTAATAGTTATTTACATAGCATACCTACTACTTCCTACGCAGTTGCTGTTTTCTGACACTTATAAAATCCAGCACAAGGGCACAAGTTATCGAAAATATAAAACTTATTTTGTTAATGTGGTGCTTGTACCAGTGATCGTCACTTTATAGAATTTATTTAGAACTCATTGTCCGATTTCGACGTTTTAATTTAAAACGGTTGGAGTTGGACAAGTGAAAAATTCTCAAAAATAGGTTAAATAATGAATTTGCAAGGAATACTATCACGGCTATACGGCATAAGTAGGGTAATAGTCGATAAACTTCCTACTTCGGAATGTCATTGTAATAATGTTTTTGTATTTTAAAATATTCTACAATTTTATTACAAAATAAATTAAAAAACCGGGCAAGTTCGTGTCTTGCCACGCGCAATGTAGAGTTCCGAAGTAGTAAGTTTATCGAATATTACTCACTTACGCTAACATAGCCGTGATAAATTATCATATAACCAATCCGACCATCCAACTCCAACCCTGTAGCCGGCAAGGGGGAGTGGACACTTGACCTTAACCAAATTTTGAACTTTAAAGCAAAATGTTATTTAGTAAACATTATTTAGTTTTATAATTCAGATGCGGACTTAAAAAATACTGTAAATTTTCTATTTTAAAATGAGAGGTGTACACACTGGAGCAAGCACCTTATTCACACCACTCAAAAATCTTATTTTGGGACAGACCTTTTGGGGACATCTTAAAATATACCTGCAATCACGGCGACCACTCGAGCTGTATATTTTAAACGACTCACAGAATTACATTTTGTGAAAAAAAGAGTAGTGTAACCGAGCGGTACGGTAAGGTGGCGCTTAGTTTAGAATAGAAAACAGTTTCCACGTAATGAGTTGTCTATTGACCGTCTGCAATAAATAGGGCTGAATAAAACTTTGAGTGCCGCGCCTTTGTGTAGTGGAGTACGCATCTACCTGCTGTTCCCGGTATTCGGTAATCTCGATAAATTTACTGTCGCCGACGATCCTACCCTAGTGGGAGTGGCGAGACGCTGGTGACGCATCTACACAAAAGCGTCGTTATTATTGAAAAACCTGTTCAATGGACATTAATTTACGTGACAGATCAACACTAGTGAAATTTGCTGACCTCTCGTTACGAACATTTCCAATCACACGGTAATGTGTTGCAGTAAAAAATAGTTTTTACTCAATCACTGTTTTTATTGAATGCAATGTAAAATTAGAATTTACTGTTAAAACGTTTCAATAAAACACAGTTTTTGTTAGAACACGTTTTCACTATTTTAAGCCTGTTTTTCTTAATGGCTTCGTTACAATAAAACTGGAATTTATTGCTAAAAGTGTTATACCTAGTAAAATACAGTTTTTATTTAGCACGTTCGTAGGTATCTATTGTCACCAATGATATTAAATGTTACTATCGTATTGTCACAGTCCACTTTGGATCGTTATTATTTAAGACGAGCTTGCTCTTTCTGGCTATGGCTCTATCCTCCATGGGCTTTGGATAAAGATTCCTTCACCGTTTATTGATTTTATACGAATCTTTTGTGGATACTATATTTATGGCACACTGGGATTTTTTCTAGTTTGTTCTGTAGCTTTATTGTTTTTATAAACAAGCGTTTTATTATTTGGAATACCGTTAACATTTAATAAAGCCATACATAATCAAGTTTACTAAAACACGGTTAGAATCGTGGGAACATTTTTTTATACATTGAAAAAGAACAATTTTATGATATAAAAAGATATTTCTATATTATGGAGTGTTCTCATAGCAACATTCATTAGGATCGGTTCACAAAGCACAATGGACATGTTGGGCCCATGTGTGCCAAACGATCACGGACCGCATTCACGCGGATGACAAATCTACAGAAAAACTTCACTTATTTTTTTTATGTGAACGTCACAAAAGAGTGTCTCGGACTCTTGCACTTCATCAAATATAAATTTGGAACTTTGGAATAATACAACCCAACCTGTTGCATCCTTTTGTTAACTGCACACAATTGTCACAAAAAATTAAAATCTTTTGTCCTCTATTGTGAATTCAAATGTAGGCCTGAATTATTGTTTTTAAATTGACTTTTTCAATTGCATTCTCAAGTGGTTTGTAAATGGTGTCTATGGATGGTTCCATATTTTTTGCATGCTGCCACAGAAGACAATAACTACAAGACATAATACTTTGACCAATAAAATTTCAAGACATACTGCATTGATAGAGTTCTATTTTTATAGTATTTAGACGATACCGATGCAATGTTTGTATTAGGTATTTTATAGTCTGGAGAATTTGGCATATATAAACCATCATTTAACATTTCAAGAACCAATTTTTTTTTCTCACCAATAAGTCCTAAGTATTTATAAATAAAATTCCTATAGGTAGGTAATCTAATTCAGATATATCATAGTACCTACCTACCTATTTTTTATATATGGAAATTTTTAAAAGTAATAACTCATAACTACAAAGAAAATGCCCCGAATCTACAAGTTGTCATAAAACATAACAATCGCATAAGTGAGTCCATGGCATATCTATAAATTATTTCTTATTCGCTTTCTCTCTACATGTCAATATAAACCATAACAATTACACACAAATCATGCTGACCATGCTGCCCAGTGCCCTCTTTTGTCTAAACATTGAATTACAATTCTCAGTTGGAACATAGTTGGATTGCTATCAAATAAGCAGCTGAGCTCACTTTTAGTTTTAAAGAATGACACTAGGTAGCACCACAAGTGTTAAAAGTTAGATACTATACAGCTACATTACCTTTTAATTACATAATAATATAATGTATCTATATATATTTATGTCACAAGTATGTTTGTTCCCCACATTGATATTTCCAATAGCTGCCATTTATAATCCTTTACTAAAATGGTCTTACTGCTTAGGTACTTGAACAAATATCATACACTCCGTATGATGGACGTTACAATAAATACACTGAATATTTATTTCAATATTTAATCTTAGCACAATACATAATATTGCAATTTACCGTTTACAGTAAAAAGGGCTAAAACTCGGAATCTATTTACTTTGAACGTATTGTGATAAAACTTTTTTATCATCATTTACCTAAAACAAAATACTATAAATTTTACCCTTTTTTGGCTTCTTTTGTTTTTTTGAGACTCCACTAATAGTGGTTACCAGTGTTTTTTGTAAATGTAAAAAACTGTATAACTTTTATCTCTATAATTATTTTAAATCGGTGGCATCGGTGCCTATTAGTAGGTAGGTTAGATATATAGTCAGTCTTGAAGCTAATGGTCCGCAAGGTGTTTTATTACTTACTATCATTATAGATGTCAGTGACGAAGTTTGTCAAACTAAATTGTATGTCATTCATATTATTAAAATCAATGTAAAATGTTAATTATCTAACGACTGTTTCCCAGGTAAACGAAACACATGAATAGATCCCAGTACATAATAGGATCTCACAAATATGTAGCCAATTAAAGCGTATTGTAAAATTTTTATGATTTTATAGTGATGTCAGAAAATTTTAATAAAAACTGCTATACATCTCGTAGTTCGGGCTACAAATATCGAACATTATCTACTAATACTGGGGAGAGAAAACGGCGAGATAGCAAGGAAGACAATGCTTTCGACAAGAAATTTAAAGAGCTAAAATATGAGATAACTTCACGAATAAACAATCAAGTAGAAAAAACTCAGCAAGCTCGGGAATATATCCAGGAAAAATTTGAAAAGATGAACTCAAAAATTAATACAATGATAGAATTGCAAAACATTGTCCATACGCTACGAAATGATTTACATGCAGCAGAGGATACTCTTTCAGGTATGCTGGAAAAGGTGGAAAAGTTGGAAGCAATAACTACGGGGAGCGAAGTCTTCAGTTTCCATTCACGCAAGAGTTATGTTCGTTATGCTTCTATTTGCGAAGAGAATGAGATTGCTGACATAAAGCAAAATTTTGCTTGTTAAATATAGCCGTAATAACCCACATAAATTAAAGTATATGTTCATTAGGTACAATTCGGGCTAACTACATACTGCATAAAGTCATTATGGATTAATTTTATTATAACTATTTGCTGTGGTAAAAAATGCTACCAAATATTGTAATAGCGCAATTTAAAATGAAATGAAATACACATAGGTATACGTTTTTAAACATCATATTTATTTTATTTCAGTATCGGATTGTTACACAAATACAGCTCTGAGCCGAACACATCAGTAAACAATTTCACATTAAATGCAAGTAATTTTCGTCTATTTCATTTATCGTTCTGAACGCTACACGAGTAATATACATAAAGACAACATACAAGGTGGAATACATTGAACATCGATGACAATATTTTATAAAGGATAGCAGATAGATCTTAGATCTTCAAGAATTTTTATTTAAATTTTGAATAGAGTTACGGCTAATGTAAGTGTTCTGTCTATCCATATTCCCAGTAAGTTACCTAGCTACTGCAAGTTACTACTGGGAATTACTTGTAACTGACATTATTGTGTCAGTTGATATTATTCTACCTATCTAACATATCATAGATTATGGATAGATTGAATACTGAACGGCCATAATTGTTCAAGCTTTCAGAAATAATCTTGATTAATATAATGTTTGATTGGTAACCAAAACACATTAGCTACTACATAATGTTTAATCAATAAGTATAGTCAGCTTACTTTCCTAAATTATGTATATAAACACAGTCGTAAATCCTCTATTTGTACAAATAGAAATTTTAAACTTTGTGTTTTGAAATCTATACAGAATAAGGGATTTTATGAAAATATTTTAGTCTCATTTTATTCACATTTAGAGTATTATATTGTAAAAGACGTCATAATTACAAGGATTTAAGTCAATATATTGTTAAGGAAATTAAATTATTTTATATATTGTTCATTATAAAATGACACACAATAATATGGCACGGTCCAAAATTAAGTTAGTAATATTGCATTTAGCAAAAATTTACTATGAACACATGAAGATAGATGTCAAAATTAAAAAAAAGTTGAACGTGCTAAACAATTATCTACAAACTTCAATTTTAATTTTTAAGCTACAAAAATTTCATTACATCAAGCCTGTACTTAAAATACGACTAGTAAATTATAAATAATACCTATTAGATTACTTAAAAGTAGTATGGAAGAATTAGCTACTAATTCGTTTACTCGGAACATTTTATAACATGTAGTCTACGAATAATAAACTAATAAATGCAACATAATCTAAAATATAACAACAAAAGTAAATGCTTATGCATAGATAAAACATTTGTGCACCAATATCTCTCTAAGCAATTGGACTCAAGAATAACAGAAGAAAAACAAATTGTCACACAATTTGATAAGTAACAGCTAAAAATACATACTCGAACAAACATTTGGATACCAATAAAAAGGCAACAAACTCCATGATATAAGAACGTATCACAATTTTTGGGATTAAATTTAATATAATTTGACTACGTGAAAATATATAGATTTAAAATAGCAAAGCCCATCAAATACCTAACATCAATTAACTAAGCTAGCACTACGAACAAATATTACATCCTAGTTCGTAGGCTTACAGTTTAGACATTGAAATAATTAGGACAAACATTTAGAGATTATTACTTTACGGTTACTTAGTATCGATCATTATTTGATCATTTTACTAGTATGGTAACACCATTTATTATTTATTGTATAGTCCTATTCTGTTTCCTACTCTATTCGCATCATTAATTAATCCAACTATGAAATTATTACTGAACATAACTGCTTACTCACGTCCTTGTTTCGACGGTATAGCTCGGCTAGTTATTCAATAAAATACTTATTCAGACACGAATCATTCATTGTTCAAATATAAAATTATTCATTAAAAATATAATTGATTGCGGTTCAGTCACTTATTCATAACGTTTCTGGAGATTTCAATGATTTCAATTTCTTTAAGCACAGAAAATCAACATTTTAAATTTATAACAATATAAAGGAACATATTCAAATTGCACCAATTACTTATCTTATTTTTTCTCACTTAACTCAATTCAAATTTGACTCTAGCTGTTTAAATTCATCGTCTAGATCTTAATCTCTATACAATAAACAACAACCATCCACATAATTTCCTTTGGCTTGACTGCAAGTCATAAGTGCAATAGTAGAGGCTAGGTTTGGAGAGTACTTTCATGATTCGACAGAGCTTAGACCACATGAAGGCTTGTATATGACAATTAGAACATAAAACGACAGCTTGACAATATTTAGAGTCACGAAAGCGTTCACAAACTTTTGCCTCTAATATTCTCCTATCCAACAACCTGTATTAATTGCTCTCTTCTCTAGTCAAATAGACAAATGAAAGCTCTGAGCAAACCTTCCCCGAAGCATGCACAACATCCCTTCTTCTTATTTTTGTCTTCAGGCTCGAAGCAAGGTTGCTTAGGACGTCTAGGCTTCCGACCGCATAGCTTGGTGGGCTCAGGTTCCGGTTCAGGATCAGGTTCGGATCGAGCGCTGAGATGAACTGGAAGGTCTGCCGGTTCCGTTGGCCGCGGTCGGGCCCAGTGACGCAGCAAGGCTTCCTGATCAGCGCCGTATGGAATCGGTGCCGATAACTTACGTGCTCGGGCTAACACCAACGCGCGTTCCATTGGTTCAAGCAATTCCATTCCCAACGCGCGATCTAAATCTTCTCCTTGTAACAATAAGTATCGAGGGCAGTAAGATAAACCACCGAGGGCAGCGCGTTTGTTACTCGGAGTCAGTTCTCGTTTGGAGCGTTTACACACTGAAGTGCTCCATCTGAATAAAGCCTCTGCTAGAACCATTTCACTCGAAACCCGTAACGTATCACGTCGGACTATGAGAGCCAAATCTTCATAAGAAAGTTCCTCGAGTCTCTCATCGTTTAGCGCTTCATCAGCGTTGTCATCGAGGACTAGCAATGCATTATGAGCGAGTGAATCACACCAGCGCGAACACTGAGCTAGAGCTCGAGCCGCGTGATCGTTTGTGAGAGCAGGGAGCGGTGGAGCGGAGGCAGCACCAGGTAGCCTCGCGCAAAGATAGCGCAAATCACGGAGTATTTCCAGCGCTACGCCAGCGTCCAATAGTTCATCGAGGCGACGAGCGCAGCGCTCCGCTAACGGTGGGCATAAGAATTTATAGGCAGCATCAAGAGCACATCGCGCAGTGGCAACGGAATTTAATTGTGTGGGTTCACAGTAATGATACCGGAGCAGTTGTTCGAAACCTCTTCTATCGACGTAATCGACTACGATGACGTCAGATTTAGTTGCAAGGAGGGAAGCGAATACGGGGCTGGTGGCAGCTAGCACGCGACGATGTCCCGGATATCGCCAAGTATCGCCATTAATTCCGGCAACAAAGACGATGTCGCTTTGCCTTTCATCGTCGTATAAGCGTATATGATCTTGAACGATACTGGTCGCTTGTTCTTCCTCGGGAACTTCTTCCGACTCTATCTCGTCATCTCGATTCTCATCGTCAGCCACTACCTCGTCCACGTCGCTTCGAGCTGGATTCGTTACAACGGTCATGGTGATGTCCAACTGGAAAAGAAAAAATTCGAAATTAATTGAGAATATTTGAATAAAGAAAGACGTTCTTTCTTTTCTCTAATTCCTTGGCCGACAAAGCATTGTCGATGCCTTTGGAATTACTGAAATCCATGGGCGGCGGTAACCACCTATTACCATCAGGTGGCTCGTCTGCTCGTTATACAATGCTGCTCATACAAAAACGTAATTATATATGAAAACTATAGTATTACCGATAATAGTAGCAATCCTATGCGACCCGCTCATTCATTTGTATAGATCTAGTAGTAGTACATCTACCGTATTACGCTCAAACTCGCTAACTAGACCTCTTAGCGCCCTTATTATAACTGTGTGAGAATATCAGCTCCATAAAAAGAATCATTATTACCTCGGTTTGCATTACGAATCGTGGTAAGTGATAAATACAGTGCCAAGGTAATTGTAGCAAACATAAGTTTTATTGAAATACCAATTGTGTTCGTTCTTCCGCTTTATTATATTACTTACGTTAACAAAATAATTTATTATTCGCATGCACAATACATAGGCGTCATAATTAATGATATGACGACCCGTGTGGCGCAATGGTTACCATGCCGGATCGCCGCACCGTGGGTCCTGGGTTCGATTCCCAGCGAGGCGGAAACTTGAATGATGAGTTTGAATTTCTGTTCTCGGTCTGTTTGTGAATGTCCTTGTCTAGTGTGTAGTCCATGGCACCCACGACACAGGGAGTTCTAGTGTGGGGCTATGAGTCTGTTGCGTTATTATTATAATTATAATTACCTACCTATATTTTTAAACTAGATAGTGCGGTTGCCATTGGAATTTAATCATCGTCAAAGGTCGTGATATTTTCATATAAATATGAGTAGGAGTGATGTATGTATAGATGTGATGCACAAGCAGTTCATTTTTATTTGAATTAAAAATCATTAACGTAGTACTGTTATTTTAAAATTCCATTCATTCCCACTAGTTCTACTGCTTAGTTCTATCGTAGAACTATGTAGTGGGAATTTTTTTTCCCACTAGTTCTACCGTAGAACTAACCAGTAGAACTAGTGGGAATGATCTAGTTCTACGATAGAACTAACCAGTAGAACTAGTGGGAATGAACCTGTATATCTACCGCTTTGTTCCCACTAATTGTACTTTTTATTCCGATCGTCAGACGAGTGGGATTTTTTTTTTCTCATTAGTTCCACTCTCAAAAGAATTATATTTTTTGAAATAAATCCACTCAAAAGGGTGGTGCGAATGTATCATCATCTCATTTTCATACTAGGTCATTGTCTTTCTTCCATAAAATGGTATGGTTTGAATTATTATGGTATTAATGAGTTGCTAAAATCATGTTTGGCGAGATACGACCAATAAGAAGACTAGGTAAATAAAATGTAAAATAAAATCCCAGTCAGTCGTTAGACGTCGTACCAATTAGACACTGCCACAGTCGCTCAGTGCAAGTGCCAGCGGTTCTCAAAGTTGTAATATATCATCTTATATATTTTATTCCGTGATGCACAAATGTAAAAGGTGTGATATTGAGTTCAGAGATGGGGTTCAGTGCACCGTCTGTTTAAGCCGTTACGACTTTGCATGTGCCGGTATTACTGAGTCTGGTTTCCGTAAACTGGGAGACAGAAAAGCCACATGGAGATGCTCTTCGTGTAAAAACCCTAGTGCTAGTCCGACACCAAGTAAATCCCCAGAGCTGGAGGGCATATACAATGAACTAAAGTTCGTCACGACGCAGTTGGCTACGCTGCCCGCACTCTTTGATAGCGTAAAGAAAATTCAAGAAGAAATATCCGATCTTAAAACAATAAAAACAGAGCTAGGAGATGTCAAGACCTCGCTGGAAACTGTCTACCAGCCAATGTCATCCTTTACGGACCAAATTAATATCTTAGATCAGGAAGTAAAATCATTACACGCTGCTAAAGAACATGTGTCATCACTACAACAGCGGGTGGAGCAGTTAGAACAAAAAGTGAACGAAGACGAGCAGAGATCGCGCCTTAATAATATAGAGATAAAAGGTGTACCGTTCACATCGTCTGAAAATCTATACACTATAATATCCAAGATTTGTGATATCATAAACTATAAAATTACCCGAGAACAAATTAATTATATTGCACGAATTCCGACAAGAGGCGACAACAACACCAAAAATATAATAGTTTCCTTGCACAATAGATACATCAAAGATAACTTTATGACAGAGGCGAGGAAATGCAAGCACATAACGGCATCGACTTTGGGTTTGAATGGTGATAAAAGGATATTCATCAACGACCATCTCACTCTGCAGAACAAAAATCTACTGAATAAAACAAAGCAATTATCAAAGGAACTGGATTTTATGTATACGTGGGTAAAGGGATGCAAAATATTCATGAGAAAAAATACTACTTCACCAGTGTATATAATAAATTCAGAATCCGATTTAAAAAGAATTCCACGATAGACAATACATACACTTTTTCTCAATTGTGTCGTGCGTTTAATATGTGCAGTGTTTTGCTCAAGTTGAGAACCGGTCTTGTTTACGACAAGGTGCACTCATCGTCTTTTGTTCGCTTATCGCTTAATCTTTTTCTTGTTCATAATTGGCAATCTTTTTGTGTTATTACTTCTTATGCCTTATACTATAAGTCACAAATTTGCATACACGGTAATAGAAGCTCTTTTGCAATTAACGAGTCAAGTCAGCTATCATTCAATGTTCCGTATTTGTGTGACGTTAAAGTTGTAATTCGTTCGAATTTTAATTTTGTTTCCATTTCATTCCAATTAACCGCTGCGTCTTGCTACGAGTTTAAATGTAAGTATAAACGTATTACGTTATTAGAATTGTTAAAATGGCTATGATTAGTATTTTTTATCAAAATGTTCGTGGGCTACGGACAAAAACGTCTACTTTTCGTAGAAACATAAGTCTTAATAGTTACGATGTAGTGTGTTTGACGGAAACTTGGCTTGTGGACAGTGTTAGCAACAGTGAGTTATTTGATGATAGATATCTCATCTGGAGACGCGATAGAAATTACTTGAGTACTCAACAATCATTAGGGGGCGGGGTATTAATAGCCGTACGGCGGGAACTTGTAGCTGATGTTCAGGAGGAATGGTGTTCGTCCGCTGAGGATCTATGGATTACATTAACGCTTCAACACATTAAACCTAAAATTTCATACAAAATGCATATATGCACCGTTTACTTATGTCAACAAAATATGGGTAATACATTCTCAACGCAGTTATTAAACTTTTCGGACAAACTAGTAAATATCATATTAAGTAATCATTCTGACAAGTTCATAATTTTGGGAGATTTTAATTTACCTAATATTACTTGGTTAAATTCTGATGGTGACGGCTATTTGTCACCTGATAATATCCAGGGAGAATCGCAAACTTCATTCATTGATAAGTTACAGTTATGTAACCTGTCCCAGTATAACTCCCACTCTAACTGCAAAGACAGAATTTTAGATTTAGTCTTCTCGAATAGTGATGTATCCGTTATGCACTGCAGCGACCCTTTAGTGCCAGAGGATCCATACCATAAGTCCCTGTCTATCTCAGCTAGTTTTGTCCAGTTACATTCTCTTCAAACTCAACCTAGGAAGAAATTTATGTACATGAACGGAGATTATGAAGCCATCTTAGGTAAACTGAACCAAATTAATTGGGAACTTGAATTCATTAATCGGTCATTAGAGGAAGCTGTCCAATTTTTTTATAGTCACTTAAATAATCTAAGAAATCAGTTTATACCTTGCAAACTAATCAAATCTACCAAAACATATCCTCCATGGTATAAAACGCCATTAGTAAAAATATTAAAAGAAAAGCATAAATATCATTCTAAATTCATTAAATATAACAATTACTCTGATTTTGAATCATTTAATATATTAAGAGAGAGGGCAAAGCTTCTCGAAAGTGAAATGTTTGATAAATATATTTCGGATATTGAAAACAACATCAATAACAATCCTCAAGCATTTTGGTCCTACGTCAAAAGCCTTAAGCTTACAAATACTTATCCTTCAGTCATGACATATGGAAATGAAACTTCTAGCGATGGATCTAAGATAAGTAACATGTTTGCCAATTTCTTCCATTCTAATTTCTTACAAAATGATAACCAGTTGTCTCCTAATGAGTGTATAATAGCTGAAACGTCTTATTTGTCATCCTATACTTCATCCGATATTGCTTCAGTGAATATAGATAGGTCTGAAGTATACCGACTATTGAAAAATTTAGATGTAAAGAAGTCGGCAGGCCCTGATAGTATACCAGCTATATTTATAATAAAATGTGCTCATATCCTTGCTACTCCACTATCGTTACTGTATTCTAAATCTATTAGAGAAGGGACTGTTCCATCAATATGGAAATCAGCATATATAACACCCATCCATAAAAAAGGACCGAAAAACCAAGTTGAAAACTACAGACCCATATCCAAACTCTGTCTTTTTGCTAAGGTATTTGAGAAGGTAGTACATAATCAAATTTATGCTGCACTTAAACAAACTTTTATCCCAGAACAGCATGGTTTTCTAAAAAATAAATCCACAACATCTAATCTTCTCATCTGTAGTGATTATATATCAAAACATATGTCTGAGCCTGCACAGGTGGATGTGATATATACTGATTATACCAAGGCCTTCGACAGGATAGACCACATTATCCTTCTGAGGAAAATCATGGCAGCGGGAATAAGGGGGAACTTATTTAGGTGGTTTTGTTCTTACGTTATTAATAGAACTCAAACTGTAGTCCTTAATGGTTATACATCTGACACAAAGCCTATTCCATCCGGAGTTCCCCAAGGATCTTTGCTCGGGCCACTCCTATTTGTAATTTTTATTAACGATATACACACCTGTTTTGCCTATTCTAAAATTCTACTATATGCGGACGACATGTATACCAACATACATACCAGTACCAGCAGGTGCTGGTATGTATGTTGGTATATACGTTTAATTATTGTAGTGCATGTTTCCGTTGTGGGAGGGAGGGAGGTGCCACGCATGTTTTAAAGTATATACCATCATACATGTTAAACGCGGATTGTTGCAAAGTAGACTAATACTAACTTAATAACAATGGATTTCCGCAAAGTAACGCCTGATACTATTAAGATACTAAATGTTATTCGCTCAGTTGAGGATACTTTAAACCTTCAAAGGGATCTCAATTCGTTTTATAATTATTGTTTAAGCAATCGCCTAGACCTGAATGTCTCTAAATGCTTCGTTTGCTCATACACACGTAAACCAGACCCTATACTATCTGATTACAATATCAACAACACTATTTTGACTAGAGTTAACAAAATTAAGGACTTAGGTATTATGTTTGATTCGAAGCTCCTCTTTAATATTCATATCGATGATATAGTCATGAAAGCCTCAAAGGCTCTTGGCTTTATTATTCGTTTAACAAGACAGTTCAAGAACATCAAAACTCTGAAAATTCTATACTGCACTTTTGTCCGTAGCCATCTCGAATATGCTTCTCAGGTTTGGAACCCAAGATATGATATTTATATTAATCGCATCGAACGCATACAAAAACGATTCCTTGGGTTTATTCGATACCGTAGCAAAATCTCCGATATAAGTTATATGGAACATTGCTCTAAGCAACACTTGCTTCCTCTGCAAGAGCGTAGACGTATAGCTGACGTGGCTTATATAGTTAATATTATAAATGGCTTGATAGATTCGCATGAGTTATTAAGTAGTCTAAATTTCCGTGTACCTAGATCAACAAGAATAAATGTTCCATTGTATATTCCTATGATGAAAACTAAATACAGACAAAATTCATTCTTCTCAAGAGCTTGTAAATCAGTTAATATTGTTACTCAAAAAAATAATATAGATATTTTTCATACTAATTCTACAAAAATTAAAAAGATGATGAGCCGTAATTTTTTCAGTACTAAATAGTAATTATTACTTGAAATTAAATGTAAACTTTTTTGTTTTTTTCATTAAATTAGCACCATATATCTATTAATTGTACTTATAAGCCTTTTCTTCTGTTATAAGTATTTAAGTACTATATTATTTCTTTATATCTGCTGGCATTTGTATATTGTACTATATATATATCTCTGTGTCTCCATTGTGTATCCATAATTCTTTTAAAAAATGCTACTCTGTCACCTATCTGTGAAAACTTGTAATTGGCCTTCCTTTTACTACTCAACTGAACATTCATATTGTAATAGCTGTAAGTTTTCCTAAGAAATAAATAAATAAATAAATAAATAAATAAAAAAACAAAAAAGCTACTTCTAATATAATTCTTGAAAAAAAATCGTTCATTCCCACTAGTTCTACTGCTTAGTTCTATCGTAGAATAACCAACTTCAAAATTAGGGATAACTCAAAAACTACTAGTCATATCTCGCTCAAATTTAAGTGGGACCACATGACAAGCACCAGCTTTTGATAAAAAAAAGAATAATGAAAATCAGTTATATTTAAGTCAATTTCACATGAACCAGTGCGACAGGAAGATTGTTTTGCGAATTGTGCGTCAACGTTCACGATGCGTCATTCCACTCGCATTCCTTGCGCGTCAACAAAAATATACCTACAGTCCACTGTAAGATACAATACACGCAAGGTGTAAATCTAGATTATGTCTTGCAATTTTGAAATAATAAATATTTCTTTACTAGAGAGAGCAAATTTTGTGACTTGGTATACAATGTGAGGAGAGGATAATCCTCGAAGCCATTTGAAAAAAAAAAGTTCGATAACTAAGTCGGAAAAATTCATGCATTTTAAAAACTTACATAGCGTGTGATAAAATAGGTAGGTACTTGAATTGCACGCAAATAATGTAAAACTTAATCGTTTCTTGAATAATTAAATAACGATTAATTTAAAAAAGGTCCGCGTGGAGGAACAGTGTATCGATATTAATTTTTTTTTATCTTTAAAATTATAATAATGAATTATTTGTTAATTTTTTTTTAATCGCTGCAGAGTAAAAATTCATGTCAGTTGGTGAAAAACCGTAGAAAACGATTTTAATGGTTTGTTTACATTTGTATCGGCGGCAAATCGACCCTGCTATATATCTAATATTACTTATTAATTATAATACACCTTTTGTAAATCAACCATTGTTATCTGGTTAAGTTATACCATTAAATTAGATATTTACTGGTACTACAATGGATTGACATATCTAATTACTCATTTCGGAGTTACTCCACAACATAAAATGCAATATCGACTTCATCCGACCTGAATACACCATGCCGCAATCAAATCAACGCAGAAGACTCCAGTTGCTATATTTACATCGAATTCCAGAAATGCATTATGTAGTTACGAAACTGCAGGGACATTAACGATTATGCTATTTGTGTTGGTCCCTGGTGACTGGTGACCCACATACATTCGCATAGCTTTATGGGAGTTGGGATAAAATGACCTATATTTAGCAACCAACCGTTACAATGTTTCGCAAGCAATGCTTCTCGTCGCCCAATAATCGAAGAATAGAACAGAAATCAAGATCATTGAAATATGAAATCAGATGAATCTTGTGTAATGCATAAAATTAAGTATATTTATGGGACGTTAAGTAATAATCTTAAACATTATGGTTAATCAGCAGCTTATGTATCCTTAAAAAGCATTTTGATCTTATTATCTATGTAATAAATAATAATGCTAATAAAATTAATCTACATAGATTAATATCCATTAAAAGAACTATTAAAAAATAATCTTGTAACCATGTATGTATATAGGTTAATAAAGATTGCTTCGCATAATTTAATTATACTCATATACCTACAGACAGACACGGTCGGCAAATGCCCTCAGTAGTCAGAACTCATGCATGTATCCTATTTGCGCAATATAGATACATATGAGAAAAATACCTTTCGATCGAGAACCTTGTCCGAAGTAAAGTTAGTCAAAATAAAACTAGTACCTACCTACCAGTCTACATTATTTCGCGTGTACATAATTTACTTAACGCACCAACGTATCATGAACTAGCAGGTATGTTGCCATTTTATAAATTGATTGCATAATTGTTCAATTAATCTTAATTAACGATTACGTAAATGTGCGTTAACAGAGAATTTATACATATGATTCATACTTAATGTATCGCCATGTATCACACTGAATTAATTCGTTAAATCAATTATTCTAACTGTCATCAGTTTGTATTTTACATAATCTACAACGTAATAGATCATGGGAGCTTTGTATTCATAATCTATTTTATATCACAAGTCCTCAGATTATACACTTAGTGAAGTGTATGAAAGTGTTCATAAACATCAAAATGAATATATGTATAAACTCAATCCGTGGGCAGTAAGAGTTCTCAAATGAGTTAAATATAGGTAGACGGTAGCCCTCAAACATTATAAATAAATCTAGAGACAAACCGCTTCCCAGGTTGTCTTATCTACTTCACGTAAGCACTAAGATGGAATAGGCTGAGCTGAAGCATCGGAAATAGAACACACCACATGCGGAAATAATAGTCTATAGATATGTACAAACATATTGCGTACCTAAGTGCTATCTGTAACTGAGAGCAGGAAAAAACAAACCCCGGTAGTTTCTTGCTGCTTCTTCTCCCGGGCCCTCTCACAGTAGGGCCTTGTTGAAGCATTGGCGTAGCTTGCATGACTTTCAAAAAGTGTTTGTGAACCAAACCAATTTTGAATAAAAACATTTGATTTGATTTGATTTGATCTAATAGTAACATGTAAGTGTCATAACTTTTACCAGTTATTCAGTTTTATCAAAAGAGTTTCCTGTTTTTAATCCAACAACTATCGGATATGCTTGATGCTTTGAACTCGCCTTATCAAATTTATTATTAAATGATAGTCGTACAGTTTTATTGAATTTTTCGCTATAATATAAAATTTTAGGAGTCCGCAAGTACCTAAGTAATAATGGCCTAGTTCGCTTAACCGGTCTTTTGACTTTGTAATTAAAATGCCGCTTTTTTGCTCGACTTGGCGGGGGCACTGCCGTGCCCCCAGATATGATGTTGAACAAAATAAATTCTTGTATTGTTTCTAGTCTATTTGTTAAACTACGATTAAAATATAAAATCTGCTAAAGTCCAGTAAACATACTATCTATTTACATTTAACAGAACGAAATCTTAGATGAGATTGAATCCTAAGATAACGCTCATCAGTGCTTGTTCACACTGAACGCGCGGGCGCGGGCGCGGTTGCGGGCGCGGGCGCGGGCGCGGTTGCGGGCGCGGGCGCGGTTGCGGGCGCGGGCGCGGTGGCGGATTCGTGTTCACACTGGCCGCCAGGCGTTTCGCCTACGGCTCGCCTACGCCGATCGTAGCCGATAGTGCCTCTCTTTGAAGACTTTTATTTCAAATTGTTTTATGGCACATAAACAGTGTTTTCAATAAAATTATAATATTCATCAATAAATATTTTACTTGATCGTACTAATATATTTTACAAAGTTTACATTACTGTAACGAGTATTGTAAATAGATGAGTAGGTACCTTTAGCAAATATTTGTACTGTAGTTTCGTAACAGAACCATTTACAGATCTATGGCATTGAAAATCGACGAGAACTTGTAACGAAATATATGTGCCTATATATTTCTAATGTAAATCTATTGTATGGGTTTCAATGAGTTGATGTATGTACTAAATTGTTAAGAACATATTACAAACCACAATAGGGAAGACGAATAGTACACTATACTTATTTTAACAGCTTGTTAGCATTACTTGCCACCATTTATGTTATAATTTTCAGTTTGGGCAGATTGCGTCAGAATGTATGCACAGGTAACCAATTTATTGTTATTGTACAAAACAAAATACTATCCTTCTGTTAGTCTGCAAGTCCGTTGTTCGCAAAATTCTTTTATTCCAGCCAATGCTTCAAAACTATTTGTTTTCAATCTACTCGTAATAAAAATGAATTTTAGTATTATTTTGTTGGTAGGTAATCAGAAATCGTGAAAAAGGCTGCACCATTTTGGCTATTTTTTGTTATGACGGTTGTTACAGGAAGAAAAATTTAAATTCTGGATGGAACATCAGGCCAAACTATTAAACAATTGAAATTCCGTCATAGTAAAAGTGATCAATTCTATGTGATGAGCATTTCCCAAAGGAATAGAGATTGAAGGTTTGGGGTACCTGACGAGGAAGACAAAGGGATCGGCCCAACTTTAAAAAATATTGAAAGCCTTAGCGAAGACTTCGACAGTTAGATATTCATTGTGATGAGTGACTAACTGAAAATGGAAAATGTGACAGGTGACAGTACAACGTCTATCATCTTTTCAAATCACTTGTCTTGTAACATACTACGTGACATTCGAATCTTCGAATCGTATTCGAAATTTGAATTGCAGCGACCGGGGTTTGCTGGGTCGTATATGGGCTGCGCCCGGCAGCCGTTCGGTCGGCCTAAATAATGGAACTAGGTCAAGAGTAGCCCATACGGTGGTGGTTTCTTGCGCTAACGGTACCATTTTTATACGAACTTTCATGACTGTAATCAAAAAATGGGTATCCCCATTTTCTGACAGATTTTCAGGCGGAAAAAATTTTGTAAACATTTTACGTTGTAAGCAGTAAGTTGCAAGTAATAATTCTTTATTTGTCACGTAATGAAAGATAATTTTGTAAACTTAACAAAAACGTTCCATTTTATGTTTAAAGCTCCATCGAAGGTTTTTTTTAGTTTACTTACTTTAATTCTCAAGTTACTACACTACTTTCTCAACATTGTATTATAAAGCACGAGTTGGAAACAAAATGATAGAAGCAATTTCACGTAACTATGCGTTGTTGAATCTCGATACGTTATTGATCCCGAGTGGGCGGAACCATAGCTCCTTACCACCTGTAGTTCCACATCAAATTAGAACCGATCCTCACAAAATATTCACTTATTGTCATGCCCGTCACAGTAAACAATCGTAAAAGTACTTGTAAGTCATAAATAACTTTTATTGCTAGTTTTTACACCGTTTGTGTAGAACGTTAAAACGACCATCAAACGGTAAGGTCTAAATTCTCGATGAGCAATAGTGTTACAAATTCATACATTTGGATTGCTGGTGGCTGGTGAGTGGTGGCTCAGCGTTGGTTATAAACGAGTGATTCATTTCATGTCACCTTCACAGGAACGTTAAATTTGAATTTAAGTATTCATCAAAGGCATCTTAGTACTTTAAAAATAGGTATACTTATAAGTATATACATATATTCTAGGTCTTGTATTGCGTACTTATAAAGAAATCAATTGCATAAAAATGATTTCACTCAGTCTTTAGATGTTCGATTGCAGATTTGGTACCTACGTGGAATTTTCTAGATAGTTGCTGAAGTAATCTTAGTTGTTATTTGTAAAGAAGAACAAATATTAGCCATGTATGTACAGTATACGATAGTTCAGTACCTACTAATTTAGTGGTTCTTATTCTTAGAATCTTCCGAAGACTCTACTTACAGGGTTCGCTTTCTTAAGGGGGTACCTCAGACCTCATTAAAGATAATGTCATGATTCATAACACTATTATTTTAATGATTATCCTTCGAGACCAATTTGATTACTTTTTATTATACTTTTATATTTGATTTGGTTTTTGATTCGAGCTGTATTCTTATACCGATTCCTCATAGGTTACTCACACTTTTGGAACAAGATGTAGAATTTGATTCAGAACACAAAGTGGGTTTTTTAATTTATCAGCTTCTTGGACCTTTAATATTATGAGTTATAACAACTTAATGGTTATACTCAATCTCTAAAGATAAACTTTATTCAACTACATGCTACAATCCTTTGAAACAGATAATACATCAGCGTCAGAGGGCAAGGAAAAATTTGTTTTGTAGGACAGCAAATGGATAACTTGGTTAAGTAGTGGTTTGTATTCTATATTTCTATGTGTAATGTAAAGAAAACTATGATATATGGTACTCACTCTAACAGATCAGTAAGACATTCACTCTACCAGCACTCACAACTGAATAACTGTATAGTTCAGTAAAACAGGCATTAATATAGGGAGGGATTATTCATTGGTTCCCTATAAACCTAATGGAAATATTTGCTATGGAAAATTGCAGAAATTCTGTAAACTAATTCGTAATAAACTTTTCCATGGCGGAATTATTTCCAGCTTTTAACTAACTTTGGCTGTGTCAAGTTTATTATGCACTTCGTCATCTTAATACGTGTCTATGACGTGGATCTAATGTCGATGCCGCGTCATACTGCTCTACCTAAATGGAAATTACTTCAATATACCTACATTCATATTTATTAGTGTAATGTATAGATGTATGCTCTACATGGACTACCTGTTTTCGACGTCAGTCAATTTTTTTATTTAGTACACTGATTATTAAATAAAATAGATTATCTTAGTATCAAAAGCGAATTGTACAGAAAAAATACACCAAGTTGTAATAAATAATTTGAGGATATTTTTAGGATACCAAAATCAGTGGTATGATATAATCCACACTGGAGCAGCGTGGTGGAGCATGCTCTAGGCCTCCTCGAGAGGAGAGACCGTGCTCAGGAGTATTTGTAAAATACAAAAGTGCGATAAATGAGTTTTAGCACCTTAGACTAGACGCGGAGATGCGCGTATTTTCAGTAGGTAACTTTCATTAATAATTATTTCCGAGCATGATATTCGTGACAGTCTGCTTTTTTTTATATATTTTCATGAGTTTAGAATATCCCCTCTTAGGCATAAAAGTAAAAATGGTGGATTAAAACGTATGTTATATAATACAATTTATTGGCGATAAATAGACATCTAGAATGAGTATTTTTCAAATCTAAATAATTCAAGCTCTTTTTAGCTGCATAATAATATATTTAACATTACTGCGAACTATAACATTTTCCTTCTTAATCCAAATAAGCCGATATGCCATGTACTATAAATGTATAGACTATAGGAGTTGTAGGTTAAGGTAAGTGATAATTGTATTAAATATTGAACTAAGCGGCAAAGGCAGAAATGTTACAAGTACATTGGAAACAGTTTTAGTCTTACTATTCATATAACTGCCTAGTATCAACTAAGTTTATTTAGACATTTCTTACAGATCTTTGAAAACATATTGAAGTGATTTGGAAATGTAGAGCTCACTTTCAAATACGTTATTAATAAAAACTCTGCCATAGAGTTCATATAAAAGTACGCGAAAGTAAAAATGCTTACATGCAAGGTATGACTTTGGCCTCAACCAATTAATTGCCCACTTCAGCGAACTGGACTCTCCTCATGCCTAAGGAGGCCTAAAGCGTACCTACTCTATCACGCTGCTCCAATACGGCTTGATGATGGACCCAGGGAGATTAAACAATAAACAAATAAATACTCGAACTAAAATAATTCCCAAATGGAGCAACGTGGCATGTATGTTTCTAAAGAAGTAGGCAGATAGCTAAATTTCCAAATTGGTGAATTAGAGTGATGTAATGCAGTCGAACTATATATAATTTTATTGTACGCACCCACTGGAAATTTATTAAAATTAAAATTTACCAAGTCCTTCCATTAAAAAAAATTAGAACTTCGACTTGTTGGTCCAACAATGACAGTTTAAACTCAGAATTTAGTTTAAACTGATATTGATATTACGGGCCTTAGAGTCACAGAACGGTAGTTTTAAGATATTTAGTGTGTTTGTTTTTGGTAGCTATTTATAATTATATAACTCATGCAATTCTTCTTCTCAAATCGGTTGATAAATGACTGAGTCTGAGGTAACAAACATAAGAAAAGAAATATAATCGAATTGAAAACCTCCTCTTTTTTGAGGTCTTTTAAAAATGATCATCTTAATTACAATTCCATTCATTTCAAGCCGATACCATGGATGGAAGTCATCTAAATCATAGCCATATTTTGTACTAGTACCCGCCCTGCAAACATATTTGACCTTCAAATTTTACTTTCGTACTCTACATCGCACCAAAAGAAAACTTCAGGAATTATGTTGCTGTAACAAATGAGTAAATACTCATACATTTATGCATAATGTACGTATGTGTAGAGATATTACATGACAACATAGTTATATGTATAAGGCATAATAAAATATACATACTCGTATATTATTCATAGTTTTTTTTTTCATTAGTTTCTTTTATAAAACAATATAAGAACCAGTTTGAAAAGCTTTATTTTCAACTTTCGTATAGGTAAGATATCAGAAACGGACATCAAGAAAGACTCAATGTGAAGTCATTATTTTTCTTATTAAAAGTGATACTGTTTCGTGACTCAAAATGGTGTAGCTGGTAATATGCCAAGATATACATATGCTCAAAGTCTTAAGTATCTCCGACCTGTGAATATGAGTAACAAGCTTTTTATAGTTTACAATTTTACATCACGAGAACTTGCAAACCTAATTCCTCATAATGAAAGGAAATGATTTATCAAGCAACCAACATTACAATAATCTCTGTGTCACTAGCTCCCATAGGACTCCCTGTGTTATGGTAATCTAGGAATTCACTCTCTGTAGTTAATATTATGTATATCTTACAAAATTACTTAAATATAGGTACAAGAAGTTAACGACAAACAAGTATATGATAGGTTCTCAAATGTTTGTGTTTTTTATTACCTCATAACTTCTAAACCGCTGAACGGATTTATATAATCATGATATCGTTAGACTCGTCTTGATAACCCAAGTGTTCTTAGATAAGTAAAATGAAAAAAAAACAAATATGGTGGCTGTGAGATGCCATTCTTTGAAGTTTCAAAAAATAAAAATAAATCGAATAATGCAATATGGGTATCAAATTAAACAGCTCATCATAAGGATATCAAAAATCATTATAACTTTATTTAATAGTAGGCGGGCTTTTTTTAATTTTTAAATTTATACTAACTAAGTACTTAGTTATACCTACTCGTATTTTGTTGATACTAATATCGCATATCATAAAGTCAATTTAAGGAAATTATTTAATGCACTACGAGTACACCCTGACTGATATTATTTAATTCATGAAAACTAATGATTTTGTTCTTTCTTAACAAGGTATTAATTAATTCATAGAATTGTAGGTATATTCGACTTAATCAATTAGTAGCTATACTATCTATATTCAAGTCAAATTGGTGTATTCATTTTAGTATGTAGGGGAAGTAAGCCCAAGACGGATACCTTAAGGTAAAATGAAAGTTTGAGTATGTTAATAACATAATTTCTGAAGACTAAAGTTGATGCGTGTAAGGGAATTTAGTATAGTTTGATAAAATTAGGTCATATTACTTAATACTACACCAGCAAAATTATTATGAGCAAATAACATAAACCTTCAAAAAACTCATTTTGCCCGGAGGGGGGGCCTAAAACGGGTACTGGACTCGGGCAAAACGGAAGGCCGGCCTAAGATGAGTAGGAAATTGAAAGAAGCTAGCAGAATTGAAAGATTATATAGTTTATATAAAATAAAACAATAAATATTTGCAAAAAATTTAATCACAGTATTAAATTTTACAAAATTGACTTAGTCGAAATGTTTTAAAGGTAGTCTTTCATAATATATCTCTAACATATCAGTCTTCTAAGTTGAGTACACCGTACATCATAATCAGTGAAAAAAAAAACGTGTGGCACTCGGGGATTGCCGCGGTAAAGCTATTGCATAGCATTTGTTGCTATTAACAGCGAGTACTAGGCGCACAGAAGTCCTCGAGGATGCGACATCATTGACACTGCACAAGCCATAGCATGTGCGGTCCCATTTACTCCTCGGCACCCAGCATAAGGCACAACAGGGATGTCCATATTACGATCATGCACACCAAGTTATTATTGCTATTTCTCCCATCATGCCAATCAATATGCGGAAGAGCGACAGTGATAGAACAAATCTATCCATGACATTCTCGTCCCAAGATGCTCGGTTTATTTTTCTTTTGTATTTGTTCACCATCTATAAAAAAATATTAAGGCCTTCATAAATATAAAAATATACATGCAATATTTCAGTAAAAGTATAGTTTGTGGAAAAACAAGTGAGTCCAGGGCGAAACGGGTAAGTACTCATTTTGCCCTACCCATTTTGCCTTTTAGCTAAAAGTTTGCACTATTCGAAAAATATCCTTCAAATATTAATTCTAAATCCATGTTTTATTGTTGAAAACATACTTGAATAAATGTTTTTCGATACTGAATCAACGCTATTAGATAGACATTTAAGAAAAAGCATAAATCAATGTGAACTTACCTTGCAATCTTTTATCGAAACAGACGAAAAAATATTTTTGGTCACTGCGCACGTGTTTCTTTTTGATTCGTTTTCGATTGACTGCCTGAGGAGGCGCGGGGCGCGGAGCGACTGTTGGACTGTTCGCAGCGTGTCCAGCGTTCAATCTGGCAACGTCACATTGCCTACCCTTTTTAGGCGGGGTACCCGTCTTGGGCTTACTTCCCCTACCTAGTTGTCTTTAAGTTAAGGGAACGCCAAACGCACGTGTTATGCAGTTGCATTGTGCATAAAACACAGTTTTTATAGACGTCTCACAATTCCGAAAATATCTTATTTTCACTGACAACATAACAATATACTTTTTTGATAATTCCACTTGAACCAGTTATTCCATTATGCAAGTTAGCTGAAATATTTTAACTTGAAATGTCGATAAGAAACGAGTAAAGGCTGCGAATACAGCTGTGTGTGATTAGCTGCTTGAATTTATATTCATTACGAAATGTCTCTGTATGTACACTATATCTACCAATTGCTAATTAACAAACCTTCGTCAGTTTCTTGATAACGATATGAAAATGTTCCTTAAAAATCCAAGTGAATATTTTTTTCCTATAACTAATTGTTTGTCTGTTTATTACACTTTTTCTTTCAGTCACCACAATGGAATTTTGATGCAGTTTCTACTATTATCAAGAGCTTTGTCCGAAAGGTCTCTATGTAGGAACATAATTTACTTTCCTATCACATTAAAAGATATTAGAAAAATTTCCATGAAATGTCTAGCGAATCGAGCGCTTTAAAGCTACAACGACATAAATGTAATTACCTGTTGGTGAAGAGAATGCAGTCAAACTTCACATTTCAGACGCAGTGCCGCCCTGACTCCGACGGTGCCGTTGTCACAGCACTATCACACGTTTTGTAGATAATGCACTGTCATCAAACTGTCCCGTTTCGCAGTTGTGGTTCCCTGATGGTGTAGTGTATTGGTGTGTGATGTAGCTCCGATTGAGGAGGGCTGGCGCGCGCCGCCCGCCTTCGACTCGGTCGGAAAAACCCGAAGTAAAACGTGGACGCCGCGTCGGAACGCGCTCGCTCGCAGCGCTTTCCCGACCTGATGTAGCTAATTTTAGGCAATTTTCGCGAACTGCGGCGTTGAGCCGCGCCGAGCCTCCGATGTTGAGTGGAAGTCGGCCGGGCGGGCCGCGCCACCGCGCATGCGCCGCCACAACAATAACAAACACTGGCTGGGAGCTGGGACAGTAGCAGCATATTGACATAACGCTGAGCGGCTGAGCTTCCAGCGACCCCGTGATGAAACTCTAACCTTACAGAGCTTATCTTTTATCTACTCTCTCGAAAGACCTTTCGAGTGGATAAGTACTAGGTAGATCGTTGAGTCTGAAAGCAGCGCATATTTTCCGCAACATTACAAGTCTTGTAAGACCTGATTAACCTACTTAAATGAGTTCCCCCTTGGTTCTTTGTCCTGCTAACATTCTTACGTTACAAAGTTAGGTATTATTATAGTAAATAATACCCCAGTTACTGTGTCTGTGGGTAATATAAACTGCAACATAACGTAATGGACTTACTTTTATGGTGTTTGCAGATTTAGTGCATTTTTATATGTATGTAGCTACGTAGTCAGTTGTTAGTTGCTAAAGAGGAGGAGCTAATGTTACCTATAGTTGCTAATGCAGGAGCTATCCTCGTCATGAAGTTAATAAAATTGGATCAGAGTAAAATTATGTTAGGGTAGAATAATAACATTGTATTATTTATTTATTTATTTATTTATTCTTTATGTAAGACCTATGAACAGGTTTTTACATGGGCGGACTTAATACCTAGTGGCATTCTCTACCAGTCAACCCAGGGTGATGGCGAGAAAGTGGCAGGTGGCAAGAATGAAAGATTCAAAAGTAGTGATCAATATAAACACGGACTAATATATTATTTAAATACAAGTTAATAATTTAAATATATTATTCATGATATATCAAATTCTATAATACATAATTATAGTAATACTAGCTGCCCGGACAGACTTCGTTCTGTCAAAAGTTTTTTTTTTGAGATGTCAGCTATCCTATCTTTCAAGTTGGATCAAACTGCACACGGTGTGCAAAGATTAAAAACGGTTAAGTAGCTTAGGAGTCCATCGCGGACAAACAACATGACACGTAATTTATATCTATATATTAAGATTATAATATATATGTTATATATAACATAATATAATATTTATATACTTAAATATATATAATACACACACAGATACACATTATGTCTGATGAAGAATATCAATAAAATGAATTGTATCTGTTATTATGGATTGTCCAATCGCTTGAGCAGGAATAACCCGAACAGAGGTCACGGGAACTTAGCTTTCAAATGTTTTTATAGAAGTTATGAGTTGAATCTTAATGTTATAATATCGCCGTTGATAACCTAATTCATAACAAGTATATCCCAACGACAACAACTTAAACACGAATGATAAGATAAAAAATCCTGGAGCAATTAATAATGTTAGGTCACTGCAAAGTCTAATTTATTTATTTACGATGTGACAACAACATAGAATTTATTTTATTACCTATGTCAATTGTTTCAAGTTGGTACTTTTTACAGTTCCGAAGAAAAATCGGAACCCTTATAGTTTCTTCATGTCAACTCATGTCCGTCCGTCCGTCCGTCCATCCGTCCGTCCGTCCGTCCGTCCGTCCGTCCGTCCGTCCGTCCGTCCGTCCGTCCGTCCGTCCGTCCGTCTGTCCGTCTGTCCGTCTGTCCGTCTGGTCCGTCTGGTCCGTCTGGTCCGTCTGGTCCGTTCGTCCGTCCGTCCGTCCGTCAAAGAAAAGTGCCGAGATCCTTAGTGCTAGAGAGCTGATTGTCCCAACATTTCACACGATGTCCAGACAAGTCCCGATAAAATACAAAATGTCCCGACAATTCACTCGATTTAACAGTTGTCCCGACAAATCCCAACTTTTTGAACTTTTGTCCAGATATTTTATTCTTGCCATCTGACAACCGTTCATCCATCTCTTTATCTGACTCTCCAGAACTACGACATAAGCTCGCTAGAAACTTATCATGATAGTTTTTTTAGAAAGGAGAACAAGTAAGTCCAGTAAAAAGTTTTATTACTAAGGTTATCTTCGATTTTAAGTCATCGCTGTCATGAGACATCCCCCTTACCGGGGTTAAGAAGGTGAACGGCTAATATCCACCACCCTAGACGTCTACTATCCCGAGGGTGGTACAGAGTTTAACGACTTCTACAAAAATGGTGCCATTACTTTGTCCAGTTTGTCCATACCTGGGGCCAAACCTCTTTTAGATTAACTAGAACTCGAGTTATGATTGAGCCCCTTCGTTTCATCAATTCGTCGATCAAGTTAGTTACAAACGATAATACACTTTCACTCCTGCAATTATGCATTCCTTGTTTTGCTGACACAATTTTATACTTGTAGCAAATAATATTCAAAAGATCCTAAGATAAATATTTATCTGTAATTTATTTTTAATTTATATTTATTCCAACCCGTAAGTCCCGTAACTCCAATCTACTGCCATCTTCGTAGGAGGAAGTCGAGTGACCATCAACTGAAACAGACACCTAAGACAACCAGGACTAATTAAAAACCCATAAATGTCATAAATATAGTACAAGAAATACATAACTTTTTTAGGAGATTTTCATTCGTTCACACTCACGTAACGATATTTTAATTTCCGTTCACTACAAGCACAAGGACAGTATTTATCAGTCGAACCGATTACAATAATTATGTATTAGAATAGTTACTTTGTGTTATTAAAATGCATGTTAAAAACTGTAATAATAAGCCGAGCCAAGATAAAACCTCGAAGCCACAGAGTTGAGTTCAATGCTTTTATTGTTGCTACAAATATAATTTGCGCGTGAGTCACTGCGGTAGCGTTCTGACACTTCTCAGTTTAAACAACAACTTCCAATGCAATATGATACGTGCTTAAACCTAACGCGTAAATTATTATAAGTAATGAACTGTTTTATACAATAACATTACAACCAGTACTTATTGCTTTTACTAAAAATAGAATCCATAAAGGTGTTTTGATTAATCAGGAAGCAAATGGCTAGCAGCTACCTAGATACGAAAATTATAATGCGAATTCGTAAATTAACAATAGAGTACATAGCTTGAATTGTTCGTTAGTATATAGGTTTAACATTATTTATGACGAAAATATAAAAAAAAAACAGGTAGGTACTCCGTTTCCTAAATTCTACGTGTCACTTGTACAACCATTATTTGCACCTAGCACCCTACTAACGAATATTGCAGTAATCTAATACCTTCCAACACATTATCTTAAACCAAATTCTGTTATCTGCCTTCGGATTAAGTTCGCTGTTTAATTAGTTTCCTAATCAGACCATCGCGATCGTATTGTGTACTTTCAGTTACCAATATTTGTAAAAGAAACCGCTTTTCTACTTGCTTGTGTTATGAAGCACTATTTAAGCAGTTGTAGAGAAATACAAAATCGGGTCCCAATACATACTATCAAAAGCCCAAGCGTGCTAGACAAATTTTGAAATAATATAGTACAAACTAGGCGGAAATACGAAAAATGGAATACCTATGCTCTGTACCTTGCTTGCCCTTCGGTGCCTTGCGGTATCCGTATACCGATGATTTGTAGAAAAGTTGACACTGTTATATTAGTATTACTAGTTGCATTGTGATATTTTTTTTTTATGGAAATCTGATGATCCACCTGATGGTAATTGGCTATCGTAGCCCATGAAATAAAACTATTTGTGATCTCAGAGTCCTTCAAAAACTCTGACCCTTGCATTAGGCTGCGAGTTCAAACCACAAATCGTAAATACAAATAGTTACCTATCTTTTAACGATTTTAATAATAAGCGAAAAGGAAGTCGTAGCCTGGAGTTATCTTTTAACGCCTGAAAGTTTGCAACGATGACCTTATTATCTACATTAGTTCACCAAATGAACGCCACCCCTCCTACGATTATGCTACGTTGAGTGGAATGACTGGAATTGTTTCCTTTTGGTTTACCACTTTAATGAAAATATTAAGTATTTTAACCCCCGACGAAAACAGAGGGGTGTTATAACTTTGACGTGTCTGTGTATCTGTATGTCCGTCTACAACATCATAGCTCCCAAATGGATGAACCGATTTTTTTTGTTTGAAAGGTGACTTAATCCAGAGTCTTCTTTATATCTGTCAGTTCAATTTCAAAGATAACTGCAATTGAGAAGTCGGGTCACCTGTTAGACCGCGGTGCTTATTTTTTTTTCCTTTTTTATGAACAATGAGAACGAACAGCCAATTAAACTTAGGTACTTAGGCGCTCCACCCACTGCACCGCGCACCGCGACGGGGCGCGGGATGGCAGATTTTACCATTGTATGCAAATATCTCAATTTATATAGAAATCACGCCTAGCACAACACACTGCCGACGCGGCACCGCGCGGGAAGACGGCCCGCGCGCGTTTTCTGCCAATCTGCGCGGGAGCGCGGCGCGTGCCGCGGGGTATGGCACACCGGCTCTGCAGTACCGGGCGTGATTTGATACTGTGTAACAGACGTGATGTACCTAAAGCGGGGAATTCACTGGCGGTACGACCGGGCATGTCTGACCTTTACCGGAATTTTGAACTTATTGCTTAGGCTACAACGACAAAATGAGATCGCGCGGACTTGCAACAGGCAAGTCTGCCAGACTGACTGCAACGGTCCTACACTAGCAAACATTGCACAGACCTATAGTAGCGTGGCCCAGCGGACATGTCTGCAGACTTGCCCGTGGGTATGGCCGTCTAAATGAATTCCAATAAGTTTTTCTTCCGGCGTAATGCAAGGACGAAAATTTGTATCTGTTCCAGTAATGGTCGCTCGAATTTTGCTTAATAAATAATCAAAAGATGCAGTTGACATAAGAATTTATCTTCATATTTTCTTAAGTCTTTGTAATTCAGTGCAAATGATCCATTTATAGATCTCGATCGTAAATAGGGATGTATCCAAAATCTTCTATGGACGCAGTGTCTTTTAATTCTTGTATACAAAAACCAAAATGACAATATAACTGCAACATCTTGAAATTGAATAAGTTCGTCCATTCTCCACGACGATCGACAACACAGTGAACACATGCGTTTATTTAGCGCGAGGCCGTCGTAATCTGCTACACCGCGCGGGGGAGCAGATTACACCGCTAAGTAAGGCAGATCTGCGCCTCCGTCGCCGCGCGCGTTATCCGTCGCTCCGCGCACCGCGGCGGGACGCGTCTTCAATGGGTGGAGCGCCTTACCCTACCTAACATATTTATCTACATACTACCTACGTATTTATATACCTACTACGTTATGCCACTATAACCGTCCAAATTTTGCTGTGACAACGATCTACATAGAAAAAAGAAACAACTTTCCCAAATTACTCCAAAACACTTGAAATTTCCCTTTCCTGTGAGAACTTCGTACATATACCTACCGATTTTTTTTGGATTAGTATTTTTAACCATAATTTTATCTTGCGTGCAGAAACACGACTAGAGGTAAAATGTACACTTGAGTGGAGAGTCCACTCAAAAGAGAGTTATCTACGAGTGAAGATTAGTGACGACAATGGAAGGGGTAAGTGTAAAAAGGGTTCAACTGATGAAATTACTGAAATATAGTTATTGGTATCGTTGAATTCGTCTTTCGATTCTTAATGTTATGGCATAGGTTTTATAGTGGAAAATTCAATATAGTATAATGTTATTTAAATCCTTGTTTCGTGAAAAACGCACGGATGTGGCGCATTTTTATTGGGTTTTAATTGCAAAACTGATAATATTTGCTTATTACAGAGTAATAATTAAAAAAATACTTTATTTATGAGAATTCGAAGGTATCTTATATAATTTGGGATCATAAGAAACAGATTTGAAGTTGAATACTAAGAATATAACGAAAATGAAGTCTTGACTTTCAAACGCATTTATCTCGAGTTATTGTTTTTGTTACTTAAACCCTTTTTACACTGACCCCTTCTATGATCTTTCAAAGTAGTAACTAAAACCCACCAAAAAAACCTGAACGCTTTCTACTCCACAATTTTAAAATTTCAATACCCCACCAAACTTTGATGCATTTTTAGAGACATTATGGTGGTGACTCACGGTCATTCCATCGCGTCATTTTTGGAGCCACGCCAAACGACATATGTCAAAATGGCGCGATTAGACATACAAATTTTTTATATCACGCCATCAGTTTTTCACATTCACGATCAAATGGCTGTATATCACGCCATTTGACGCGATGGACTGACCGTGAGTGGCCACCATTAGGTTTTCAATTTTTTTTCATTAGACAACAACCTACCTACAGTAGCCGCGCGAGTTGAATGCAGACCTTAGGAATGCGGATAGTGTTGTGACCTAATTGGTAATTAATTAGTGATATGTCGATAAATTGGAATTAGAAATTTAATATAATATTATAATCATAAAATATGTGAATGTTTGTTAGCACGTACGCGTCCACGTAACAACCAAACCGATTTAAAGTAAGCTTAGCAAATCCTAAACAGCTAAATAATTAAACTTGTGTAACTCAGTTATTATCTGCAACTGATGATAACTTCCTTCTTTTTAACTAGCTTTAACCACAACCACAAAGCAGCTGTTTAATCATCTCGTAAAGTATCTTACTTAAGTACCTACGCCGTCATTGTAATTGTAAATCCTGTTAGTAAAAAACGACACGTAAGTATAACTACCAAGAGTACCAAGCTTCTAACTCTACACGCCCTAACTCTACAAGCCTACCCTGACTACGCTCTATCTCTATTTCACAAACTCTACACCTTAGTCAAAATAAATATTATGTGACTTGGCCGTTTGGCTACCGTGTAAAAGTATAAAGTGACTTTAACTTTACTGTTCATTACTTTTCTGAACCCCTTGTCTGTCAACTTCGCTATTAGATAATTGGTATCTATACTATAATAAAACTCAAAGGGCAAATTTACTGTACATTGAATATTTTTTAAAAATTTTGATTAGGGGGCACTTCAATAACGTGTTAGAGCACAAAAATATTTTTTTTAGAATTATTGTCTGTCTGTCTGTCTGTCTGTCTGTCCGGGCATCATATGAAAACCCTTGAACGGATTTCGATGAAAATTGGTAAAGTTGTTACTAATACTCCGGGTCATATTTTAGGATACTTTTTATCCCGGAAAATTAAAAGGTTTCCCCGGGAAACGGGATGAAAGTTTGTATGGAATATTTTTAAAACATCAACCAATTTGCTTCAAATTTGCATCAAATGTTCCTTGCTTATGGAATATTTATGGAACATGATTTTTCAGTTTTTCAAAATTTTGCAAAAAAAAAATACAAATTAATGTGAATATTGCTTATTTTTCAAAACCCGCTTCTGAAGTAATCCTTTGTGCTTTTATCGTGGGTTTCAGTATATAAATTACTAAATATAAGTACTTCAATATAAATTCACCGTTTTTGAAATTTCCTTCTGCAAGAGGTACAAATATAAGGTAAAACATAATTTCCGTATGCGAAGCTGCGGGCAACAGCTAGTCTATACTATAATAAAACTCAAAGGGCAAATTTACTGTACATTGAATATTTTTTAAAAATTTTGATTAGGGGGCACTTCAATAACGTGTTAGAGCACAAAAATATTTTTTTTAGAATTATTGTTTAAAATATCTCTGCAAAAATTTACATTTTTGCAATTTAAATAGTTTATCAAAAAAAAATTGTGCTATTGAACAAAGATCTTAATATTTGCAGTAACTAAAGCTTATAATAAATAAAATATAGATTAACGTTAAGTACCGGCTCCCAGCCGCGTGACAAACTATAGGAATAGTTTCTATAGGTACGAGAGTTTGTGAAGTTAGGGGTTGTAGATAAAGGGCGTGTAGAGTTAGAAATAGAATCTTGGCTCTACATGAGATCTGATAACTTTTGACGGTGCGAGCCATAAATGGTCTCGTCTTGGCAACATTTTACATGAAAATGCTTCAGAAATATAATGCTAGACATCATAATTTTCGGAAGTCTCATATAAACTTCCATCCCCTAGTTCAAAGGGTTTGGGGTAAAAGTTTCAAGTTTTAGATTTTTTTGTTGTTTGAGTTCAGCTTACTAGGACTTCAGGAAGTACCCTATGATCATCAAGATCATCAGTGAGTGACGAAATCGACGATTATCAATAAAATCTAAAGTTAAAGAATTATGCATAGCAATTTTATTGAAACTTTATTATGTTTAATATCTATAAGTTCACCATTGATATCATACCCCGTGAATTTTGTTTATCTGGTGTAATCCAAACCCAAGTTATGAATTGAGGGTTCTTAAAAACGACGAAGCGCTTCGAGAAAAGGTAGGTAGGTACATAGTTCGATAGTGCCCTTGCGCTTCGTTTGGCTCATCTTGGTGGGGGCACTACTATGCCAAAAGTAATGTTTAATCGGTTAATCGAGTCTCTACTGTAGCTGTACTTATTAAAGTAACCGGACTGATTGTTGTCATTAGGCATTCGGATAATCGAAAATCCGGATAATCGAATGTATGAAGAAAAGCGATTTTTGCATACTACAGATTACTGCATATCACTTAGGTAATTATTAAAAACAACAAAAATAAATTAATATTTTTATCAAAAATCAATTTTTATTAAAAATATAATTAAAACACTGAAACCTGGGTTAAAGTAGGTATTTGGTAGTTGTCATTTGACGTGACTTATTTGATCGGGGTTTATGGTCCGGATAGTCGCGAATCCGTATAACTGAGGGCCGGATAATCGAGGTTCCACTATACTATACGTTGAAGCCTTTGGATTTAGTCATGAACTCATGAACCATGCATGCTAAAAATTATAAAAGTGTCAGACAATTAAGTTTTTTTTTTTATATCTTATAAGGTAATGCTTGACTACTATCCCACCTGATGGTAAGTGGTGACTGGTGATGTAGTCATGGGTGGTAAAACGCATTAACTTAGTAAAAGCCTATTCACTCTTGCCTTGAAGACACATTATAATCGAGCAGAAACACCGACGCGGGCAATTTATTCCAATCCTTCGCTGTACGTATAATAAATGATGAGGCGAAGCACGTCGTCCGTACAGGGGGATGTTCACGACGAAGGGATGGATACCCGCCGTGCGTCGGGACGTTCGATGATAGAAAGGGGATGGAGGCATCAAATCATGTAATTCCTGCGCACACTCTCCAAAATGTATCCTGTAGAACACCGAGAGGCTGGCAATTCTGCGCCTGTGCTCGAGGCTCTGAAGATTGGTCTCAACCAATTTAGGGTCACCAATAAGCCTCTTAGCACGTCTCTCCATGGAATCCAATGCTGACAGGTTGTATTTGGCAGCACCAGCCCAAATGTGACAGCAGTAGGTTGAACCTGTGCTCTAAACAAGGTTAAAAGCTGATGGTTAGATAGATTTTTACGGATAGGTATGGGATGGGTACGGCTTCGGTACGGATATCGTCTCGTATCGTCTCGTCGGTATCGTCGATACTGAAAAGCTCTGGCTGGGTATAGGATAAAAAGTAACAGTAGGCGACTTTAGTTCCAAATTCCATCCGACAAATCGCCGTTAAATCGGTATCGGCACGGAATACAGTGTATCGGGTGCATCCCCAAATCCCCATCCCATTGCTCAGTTAGATTATTACTAATTTGTACAGTTTGAAAACATTGGGCCTAAGGATGGAAAGGTTTTTATAATCAGCCCTACTTACCCCATTAAATTGTGAAGCTCTATTTCAAAAATCAGCAGTCCAAGTCTAAAAATCTCACAAACTGATTTAGACTGAGGGGTGGAAAAGAACGAAATAGTTTATAGGTAGGCAAGTAGGTTCAATTTTGTCAGCAGTATTAAAATCTTATAGGGTAAAGTACCCAATGAGCGCAAAACTATAATCAGAAAAGTCGAAAAAAAAAACACTCTTGTATGGGAACTCGAAAAAAATATTCTTATTGCTATTCACCCCGCAGTTATAATATACCTGAATTAACCGCTACTTTAACCTCAGACTTTAACGGTATTTTTATAAAGTTAAAGTTATAGTCTGTTGAAATCAAAATGTCATATACCCTACGTTCCACTAGACGATCACAACGACCACGCTCACGACCGCGATTTTTCCCTTCCACTAGCTTGTGAGCGTTACAATCATACACCCAAGTGGAACGGGTATAGTGAGCGACGCGGACGTGTGCGTTCAAGCCACAGAGTACTTACACGTTTTAGCCGTTGATACAAAATGTACTTTGTGATGTTGAAAATAAGTCTAAAACTTAGATTAGAGGTTATGTTATAATTTTTAAGCTATAATTAAACGTTACATAATTAATTATCAATTTTATTTATACTAGCAAAAAAGTATGTCTACAAACAAAACATTTTTTTTTTAATGAAAAGACAAATATAATAAAAAAAAAAATTCATATTTAAATTAAGTTTATGATATTGACCGACGAGGAAAAATGTATACTTGGCTATATGTATATTGAATTAAACATTAAATTTATTTACATAATTTAACATATTTATATCAACTTGTGACCCCACGTCGAGCATCTGCTGGATAAACTACTAGTTCCACTAAAGTATCTCTTGTCGAATCGTATAAAGTTATTTTTTCCATCACCATCCTTATCTTTTATAAAATTGCGCCAAATTTCTATCACCATCCATTTCTACCCAGTGTTGCCAGGTCTAAAAACTGGCGAGAGTAACTTCGTCGTATCTGGCAACACTGCAATTCGACCACTTCAACCCACCCCGTGAGGTGGGTTGTTTTGAGCGTGCCGTGAGCGAAATTAATGACGTCATCAATGACGTTTTCACCGCGACCATGACGACCGTGGTCGCCATGTGGAACGCGTTTTGATCGATGTGAGCGTCTACTGGAACGCGGCCTATAGAGCGTTCAAAGTTATTTTACCTCTGACACCTGTCATTGTACCTTCCCATTATATTGGCATTACCTGCTGTCAATATTCTTGGATTTTTCTTTTGTATTAATAATTTTTAACTTCTATCATGCCAAAAAGGATAAAAAATAGTGGTAGAAAAAATGTTCTATCAGTGCGTAATTTTTGTAAAAAGGAAAAAGCTGAAATTATTATTACAAAAGAATCTTGAATCTTTTGTTTTGCTTTTAATTTAACAGTGTTCACGGATAGTTCTTATTTCAGGTATATCTGAAAAAACTGTCAGCACCATTACAAAGGAAGGCAAAGTTGCTGCTTGTATTGTACATCCCAAAAAATATTTTCACCTCAAAAAAACGAAATCAACAAAAGAAAATAAAGTTAGAAGATTTTGATCTGTGTGCAATCAGAAATAAAATACATGAAATGTACACAGTCAGAAAAGAGATTCCAACTTTAGGAAAGCTATTAGCTGAATTAAAAGTTGAGATCCACTTTAACATGAAATATTTCATGTAAGGGAATCGTACAAACCAAACATGACAACACAGAGCTAAGGTTAGCCAACTTCATAGACATAATACTACTAGAGTAGGCAAGGTATCTGAGCATATTATGTAAGTGAAACCGTCACGCTGCGAAGAAAGGCAGGAGGTAAACCTATCCTTGTCTTACTTACGAGTTACGCGAGTCTCCTTGGTCTCTTTCTCTTTCTAATAGCGTGACGCAAAGAAGGCCCGCTTCCGCTTGTCTAGTCTAGTAATATTATGTCTATGGCTAACTTAATACCCAGAGGTAAAATAACTTTGAACGGATTGTACCTAATAAAATAATTGTCAATTACGTGACAATGTCATGATGACAGATATTCCGTCACATTCCTGTGATCTGTCATATATGTCAAATAACAAATGGAATAAAAATATTTCTTGTTCTTTTAAATACAACAAGAAATAAATTAGGAGAAAAACTTCGCAACATTATAATTTATAAAAATGTCTTCTTTTCACGAAAGGCAAAAGAGCCTTTTTAATCATTTAAAAGATGCTGAGGAGCAATACAGTTTTTCCAAGTCTAATAAAGCTGAAGAACCTAAAGACTACAGCGTGATAGATAAACAGACCTACAGAAAGTTAAAACACCAGATGAAACAATTCAGAGGCAAGGAAAGTATATTCAAAAGACCAGAAGCCAATATACGAGAATGTTTACGTGCGAAAACCAAACCAGATTTCATAAAAAACCCTCAAAAATGGACTTATTATTCCTTATCTGATGTGACACCAGAACAAATGTCAGATGCAACAAATACTGCTACAGCACTCGCAGTGATGCAAGACCTGGAAGAGAAAGAGACTGCAAACAACTCAATTACTCATCAGGATGTAGACATCGATGAAACTGGCGCCACTTTCAAGAAACCCAAGTTTCACGTATCCAAAACAATAAGAGCGAAAACATCCACAGATGAAGCCCCTATCGTTTTTAAACGAGACAAAGTTATTATGCCAGAATATGTAGTTGGAGTATCACAGAAGAAAGAAAAGAAAAAGCCTGTTATCAAAAAAGAGATTTCAGAAGTAAAGGTGGAATTAAAATTGAACCATTTGTATGATGAAGATAATCTTGACACCTAGATCTCACAATTTTTTTTAAATTATAGTTAAGGTTAAAAATTTATTGTGTATTATTGTAATTGATACAGTCACCAGAATACCTATTATAACTTCAAAGACATTATTTCTGATATTTGAGAGGTTGGCTTCAACCCATTAATCGCCCACAAATGGGCACGGGTCCCTCCTCTTGAGGAGGCCTAGAGCATACTCCACCACGCTGCTCCAGTGCGGATTGGTGGAGTTAGTGGCCAACCAGAGTGTCGGAAGTTTTCAAACCACCCGAGGGCCTCTGAAATGGCTTAACGACTGTTATCTTATGATGATAACAACCGTGACCGACGGCTTTACGTGCCCTCCGAAGCACGGAAACGCTCAAGAAATTTTTGCCACTAGCGGTCACCCATCCAACTACCGACCGCATCCGCTGTTGCTTAACTTTGTCAATCACATAGGATCGACGCAAGCCGCCGGGCTATGCGCGCTTCCGTGCGATTTGAGAGGTTATTCTTTTGGAACATTGATATAATTTACTAATTTATCCATTCTCTGTTCATAAAAATTTACTTACGGCCGGTCTCAATAATGTACTAACAGATGGAAGACTGTGGATAGGGCTGTCATCTGTCATATTTGTCAATTTTTCAGAGGCAAAAATTGACAAATATGACAGATAACATACTAATGGTAGCCCTATTCACAGCCTTCCATCTGTTAGTACATTATTGAGACCGGCCGTTATTGAAGTTACATACAGAATTTACAGATAAATCAGCCAAAATGAACTTCTTTTATATGCTTCAAAATAAATATTTATTATCATCATCAGTGTTTAAGCATTCTTGTGATCATCATTTATCACCTTACTTGCCTCCTTTAATTGTATTATTTCCTTAGGATCATTTTAATTTTTTTGAGGACCTGCTTGAGTATGTTTCAATGCCGAATCACTATTTGAAGGGTCCTAGGTTTGATTTCCAGCAAGGTAGAAATCTTAATGATGACTGAATTTCAGAACTTGGTCTGTTGTGTTTTTGTCTGTGTTGGCCAGCCGCCAGGCTATGGCTAGTGTTTTTTTCGATTGGACAGTTTTTGTTAGCCTTTACAGCTTCACGTCGATTATTCAGGATTTCCCTATTCTCAACCTCAATCCTAGTGGGGCGTTTCTCGGAATGTGGGGCTATGAGGCCTATGATGAGTTCCTAAGGTTTATTTATTTGATAATGGGTTAATAGAAAACAACATTATTTTCAAAATGCTTTATTGAGATCACTAACACTGTGATACAATAGCAGATTCAGACTTAATTTCCAAGCTTTCTGGAAGTAAGCTATCCAATTTGTTTTCTGCAGCAAATGCACTAAGATCTCTCATCATGGAGTATGCATCCTCACCATCAGCATAGTACTTAGGTTCTATTTCTAAAATTTTGAAACCAAGAGAATTTGTGTAAAGATTTAAAGCTGCTCTGTTGCTCTTTCTCACATGCAGGGAAACATATTTAGCCTGAAAAAAGAAAAAAATTAATACTTAAAAAATACAACATAATTGATACTAAACAATGGGAGCAGACAGCAGTATCGAGGCATTTCTTAAAATAGCATGTAGGTAATAACACACAACAAAGACAGTCAATTAAATTATGTATCAACAGAAAATGTAGACAGAAGCAACTGTTTCAGAAAAATCTTAACACATTTTATTATTCAGTCTTATCTGATCATTTCAAGTCTAAATTCTGAATTTTGTTGGATTTCTCACAGCTGTTTACTATTTACAAATTATAAATATTTCATTTTGGCACCCACAATTTCAAAATAAGACATACCATAAGATAATAAAATTCAGACTATAAATTACCTGAAAACACTCAACCATGGCCAGAGATGCTTGATTCATAAGTTTTTGTGCCAATCCAAGACGGCGATGGGATCTTTTAACTGCCAATGAGGTTATATGTCCATGGCGATTGTCTTCACCATCTTCTTCCATTTTAGCCAGAACATATCCTGTAATTTTATATTACCACATTAGTGAACAATAATTGATAACTGTGTGTTTTATGGTCTGTGATTACTTATTGTGATGTCACTTATTCAATAACTAACAAATAATCAAAATGCTTTTAACAATAGCTCAATATTTAGAAATAAGCATAATAAATTAAGTGGTTTAGAAGTTCTGTGGGAACATAATTATTATTGAAAATGAATGGTCTAAAATCATAATAGCTTATTATTTTCATAACTTCACAGTTGGCTTAGTAAAGGGTAGTTAAAAGGATTTATTATAATTCTTGACAAAAAATAACAGACTTCAAAATTAGGGATAACTCAAAAACCACTAGTCATATCTCGCTCAATTTTAAATGGGACCACATGACAAGCACCAGCTTTTGATTAAAAAAAGAATCATCAAAATCAGTTCACCCAGTGGAAAGTTTTGAGGTAACAAACATAAAAAAATTACAGTTGAACTGAATACCTCCTCTTTTTTTGAAGTCTGTTAAAAATATTATTTATTTGGTATCAAAATTACTTACCTACAATGTGACCTTTCTCATCCTCCGCCACATAGCTCAGTTGTGGCCAAGAAAGTCCATGATAGAAATAATATTTCATTTGATAGTTCTCCGGTAAGCATAGCAGATTGCAGTGCTGCATATTCATCAAATCACTAGGACGAGCGCAACGGATGTTCATTTTGAAATTTGAATAGTTTTACTTAATATATTAAATCTGGATATACAAAAATAAATAAAGAAAAATGTTATTGAAGATATCAATCTCTTCGGACTTTTCTAGTTTTCGGCTGCCTTGTCTCTGATGACGGGGGAGTATCTGACATACCCCCAAGAAGTTCACGAACGAATCGGAACTTTGAAAGACAACACCTCCAAACAATGTACCAACCTGTAACAAATAACATTAGAAAGAAATGTCACTAAAAATATTTCCACCCCCACCAAGTATATACAGATTCTATTAAAATTGGCTACTTACAAAAGAACACAAACAAAATAACTACAAATATACTACATACAAAGGTTACAATAGCTAAAATCACTTCCTCCATAATAACTAACTTCATCAATATGAACACAGTATTGCGGAATGCATTTACCAGTTATGAACTTAACAACTACACTGAAAATAGATTTTAAAAACAACTTAATTCATTACGCGAGATAGGCGATATCCGCCATTTTATACTACGCAACGCAACACTAGAGAAAAGAAATTAATTAGTTAATGATAATTGATATTTACCTAAATATCTTCTGAAAGTGTACTGTAGAAGTTAATTTATCTATTTCATTTATATTTTCTTGACACTATTTGTAAATTTGTGTCAGTATTGTCAACATCCAAAACTGAAAATTCGGGAAAATAACCTCATTTTTTCGTAAATTTGACATGACAATGAATGATCTATTTCTATTTTCTAAGTTAAAAATATAGGTTAGCTAATGGTTTGGATTCTCCCTTTTCGACCAAACGATAAGCAGTCTGTGGTTATATTACAATACCTGTTATACATTCTGTGTATTATATGTATCTGTGGTAGATATTTTTGTTTTACTCTGTGGTAAATAGTGTCAACTGTCAAATCTGGTGAAGTGAAGTCAAGTCAATGTCAAATGTCATTAATGTCAAGATTGTCAAGTCGATCGATGGAGAAAATTAAATTTCAATTCAATGAGTGTAAATTTATTTTGAATTAAATTAAATCCAATACAATAAAACAAACAATTTTGTTTATGTATAGTTTGCATTCTAGGATAAGCCCACAGAATAAAGTACAGTAAACCCAAACTTGTTTAAAGTAAGGTTGCGTTGCGGGTAAACTTGTTCGGTCGCCGGGGTAAACAAACTTGCGGGTAATATAACATTCAAAAGAAAGAAGCCCTAAGATGAATGAAGACGAAGATGTTTTACAATCCCATATTGTGTAAGTACTTCATAGTAAATTCTATCGTTGAGTCGTTAATATGATATAATTATTATGAATACACATGCTTATAATTATAGTGTTTATTTAAAACTGAGAACTTTGACAAACATTTATTACATATTATATCTATGACGGTTAAGATACTGAGTTTTAAATATTGGCACTCCTTCTCTTTGAAAACCATTTGTGTATGGATTAGGAAAACAGTGTTTACTTTTAAACAATAGATTGTATAAAAACAGGGATTTTATTTCCCTTTTTTACTGATTATAAAGAATTTTGCAATGATCTAGTCAACATTTGTATGAGATCCTGTGGTGTCCTCGCCCATTCTTGCATCCCTCCCATTCCTCCATCCCTTTTTCAGTTTCTTGTTTAATGGTCCATTATGGGAGTTACAAAATCAGTTATGTATTTGTTTATCTGTACTGTGAGATGTCACCATGCACTGTCATACTTAAAGATAATGTTGTCCCCTGACAGATGTTTTGTAACTACTACATGATGCAGTATGTTTCTACTTTTGTTCCCTACTTGCCCATAACATATATTTCGTATTACACTGAAATTGAAACCAGCATAGTTTTGATGCAATTTATATGTACATGAGTTTATGTTACTTTGGTTTATTGTTTAACAAACAAAGATTAAATAATAAATTTAATACTGTAGGCTTGATAGATGCAGAAACCCAGCATTTGGTAAAGAAGAAGTAGAGGCTCTTGTGAAACTAGTAGAAAAATATAAAACAATTATATTGAATAAATCAACCATCACTGCTGTTAACCATGCAAAGGAAGCGGCATGGATAAAAATTGCAGAGGTATACAACAACCAAGGTTTCCGACACACGAGAACCGTAAACTGTTTGAAAACAAAGTGGGAAAATCTGAAAAAAAGTGCTAAAAAAGTATCATATAATTTAATGGATCCAACATATGATGAGTTCAATGATCTTACAAACCCGGTAGTGGCTCTACTGTGCGAAGCAGAAATGAGTTCGAATATTTTTGAGATTCCAGAGGAAATTAGGGAGGAATTGAAACAGGGTAGGTACTTTACCAATAATATCATTACATTGTTAGTTCATAATACAAATGAGCAGAGTAACTGCATTAACTAGGATTTTTTTCTTATTATTTCATAGTTCTGGTTTAATACCTTATAATGACTTATTCCGACTGTGAACCTGAGAAATTTTATTATAACAAATATATTTTTATTTTGTCATTTATCCACAGTTGGTGGTGGACAGAAAATAAATAATTTAGAAAAAATCTCAGATAATTACAACAAACCAGAATCAGATAATTCCGGTAAGTCTTGTTTAGTTTACATTAAATTGAGAAAAGTTATTCAATAATTATTAATTAATATTAATAAAAATATTTTTCTCACTTAAGTATATTTTGCCTTTGCAGATGGTGAAAATGAATCCAGGTAGTTATTTATTAAGTTGGTTTTAGTTTTTACTTACTTACTCCGCTGGCACAACGACCCAAAATGAGTCTTGGCCTCCGACACGAAAGCTCGCCACTTGTCCCTGATCTGCGCAGTCTCTTGCCAGTTACTGGCTTTGAGTTCGCGCAAATCAGCCTCGACCCTGTCTACCCAGCGGCACTTTGGGAGCCCGACAGGACGCCTTGTCGGGCTCCATTTTGTTGCCTCAAGTACAGTACGGCCGACGTATCTTGGCGCGTCTGAACATAGGCTCTGCGAACATTAGCGCATGTAAGATAGAGATAGCGACACGAGCATGCTAATGCGTGACTGAGACATTATACGCCGCGTACCGAGTGTGTTACTGCGCAGCCTTCTGCGCGAAGTTCAGACGCGCCAAGATACAGCGGCCGTAGCCGTACTGTGAACGCCACGATCCTTGCCCCTTCTTTCCACATGGCCGAGCCAACGATGAACGAAGGCGGTGGGCTTTTATTACTCCAATGACGGTAGGCTCGACCACTAGATCTTCAATCTCGGCATTTTTAAGGGCTCTCCATTCCCCACTATCAGATAGTGGCGGACCCAGAATCTTCCGTAAGATCTTCCGTTCTGCTACTAGAAGTTTATTTTCCTTTGTGTGATTGTCCAAGCTTCACAACCGTAAACAAGGATGGGCCTTATAACGGTTTTATAAATACGGAGTTTAGTTCTTCTACTCAACAGCTTGGATACTAGAACCTTATGAAGAGCTGCACTGCAACGTAAGGCGTTATGGATCCGTGTATCGATTTCCTCCTCTCACTTGTGTTTGTCCATAACAGTGCAGCCTAGATATTCTAATTTGGAGCACTATTTGTAGCAGGTGTCCCCAACACGAAGTTCATGTAGTTGCACACGAGTGTTCTTGTACCGTTTCATGTGGAGACAATCGGTCTCCTCCTTGTTAATTCTGAGTCCCATCGCTCTGCTTCCTTCTCAAGGATACTAGCGGCTTTGATAACTTCTTCACGGTTTTCCCCCAAAAGAGCCAAGCTATCAGCGTACCCTATCCACCTTATGTTTTCCTCTGAGTTCTATGCCTGAGTCTAGTGCTGAATACTCTTCTCTCAAGACATACTCCAAGACTAGATAGAAAAGCACAGGTGACAGAATGTTCTTTCTGTTCTGTCCCCCTGCTTCAGTCCGGTAACGTCCGGTCAACGCAAAGTCGTCAGTCAATTCGTTTCCAATTCGGACATGCATCTTGCTCTCTCCAGTGGTTACTATTACCATGTCAACGAGTTCGGCCGGGATTCGGGATCTCTAGTTTACTTAAGATTTCATAGAGTGCACACCTATCTATGCTTTCATAGGCCTTTTTGAAATCCACAAAGAGGGCATGGATATTCTGCACGTGTTCCCATTTTTTTCTCCATCAGTTCCTTCAGGAAGAAAATCTGATCCACTGTACTCCGGATCCCGCAGAACCCACAGTGATAATTACCGAATATTTTTTCTCGATAAGTCTAACTTGGTCAGTAGGATATAGGATAAGACTTTGTACGCGCTCGGCAACAGGGCAATACCCCAGTAGTTGGTACACTTCTTTTTACTTCCCTTTTTGTGAACTTTTGCCTATCAGCCCTCCATATTCTTGTTGTGAGCTCGTACAGTTTATACTGAAGTTTTTCGCCACGATATTTTCACACTTCAGATGGTATGCCGTCTATGCCTGGGGCATTATTGTTTTTGAGCTTTTTAATTTTAGTTTTTACTGATACATTTATTTTAACCTGTGATTTTTTTACATAGTAAATGCCTAATATATTTTACAGGAAAATGAGATCACTCAACTTTTCCCCAGAAGAAAGCAGTTTATTATTGAAGTGTGTGAATGAAGAACAAAAATTTGTATTTTGCAAAGAGAATACAAAAAATGCAATACAGCTAAAAAAGAAAGCATGGTCGAGGGTACGTAGGTCTATTTAATTTTTAGAATGACATTATTAGTCTTGAACAGGATTCATTTTTTGTGTAGAAGTGCTAGCAACAACAGTATTATGGTGTATGTAAGGGTTATTGGCAAGTCATCAATACAGTTTCATACTTAAAAACATCAAAAGATAGAAAAAAATGGTAGATCAATAACTAAACATGCCCATAGACATTTGGACCACTTGAGAATTACCGATGCAATGCTGTAACCCTGTAGAATTCTATAGAGTAAACACCTATGTAATCCCTGCAGATGCTGAAATCAATTATGTTTATGCCTAATTAAAGAAATATAAAAATTTCAGATAACAGATGCTTTCAATAAGAAGAGTCCTCGAAAACGTTCCACCATAACACTACAGACAAAGTTTGGTAATATGAAACGAAATGTGAAAGATCGGTATTTCAAGAATTATCTCTTGGGCAAAAAGCATAAAAGATTAGTCGACGAGGTATGGTATATATTATATGTTTTATAATTGCTACGAAATTTTGATACAAATTATAGTGTTACTAGTAAGACTAGGTCACTATATAATTTTCAGGAAATAAAAGCAGAGCCACAGTTTGAAAGTAAGCTATCCGACATGGACCATGAAGACAATAATGGTGATGACAGTGATGAAGTCCTGAATGATGTACTCCCAGACTTTAACATAACTCATCAGACGGACACAGCACCTGATCCAATAAGTTCTGCATTTGGTAATGAGTCTGGAGCTGGTAAGTAATTTACGTTATTTAAATATATATATAAAAAATATGAACATGAAATTGTTTTACTTTGTACCTATTAATAAAATTGATGGGTAAAATGGCACTTTTGCAGATGGTGATTATGAATTCAAGTAAGTTATTAAAACTTTTATATATTTTAAACATAACCAAAATTATGACCAAAATTTTATTTAAAAAAATATGTCCTGTCTTTTTCATTAATGTCATTTATTTGACTTTATTTGCAGGAGAAACAGGTCCCTTAATTTTTCACCGTACGAAGTAAGCGTTTTACTGAAATGTGTGAGAGAGGAACACAAACACTTATTTACTAAAAACCAAACAACAAGAGCAATACATCAAAAAAACAAAGCATGGACGAGGGTAATCAGACCATTGATATTTAGTACTGATTAAGGATATTTTTATATGCAGTATTTGGGCGAGGTCACAATTACAATGCTGCCACGCAGCCAACGCAAAAACGATGTCGCACCGCAAGATCGGATGTAGCACCGCAAGGCGATGCGTCGTCGCAACGCAAATATGTCATACGGCTTCGGATATATTGCGTCGGAAATTTCCACGATGCGTTGTCTGACTTCGTAGATATTTTCCGTGCGTTCGCCTTCGCCGCACCGCAGAGTTGAGGCCACGCCCATTCTATAAGCCTACGACGTTGTGAATTATGGTTTAAGTTATAATTCGTATTGTCGTATTTTATAGATAACAGAAGCTTTCAATAAAGCGACGCAACAACAAAGATCAACTAGAGTATTAAGAACAAAGTTCGATAATTTGAAGAAAACTATGGGACGGAGTTATTTTAGGGCGTGTGTCAAAAGTAATGGTCATAACTATTTAGAAGAACAAAACAGTAAGGTATGCGAACCTTTTCTGAAATGCCAGTTTTATAAAATCACTATACATATTTTGAAGGTACATTATTTTAAACGACTTCAAAATAAGAGGTTTTCGATTTGTTTTTTTTGTTACATACCTACTCGTAATTTCTAAGGTTCCGTCATTTATCAACTGATTTAATTTAGGAGATACTTTTCTCATTTGAAGGTGTAAGCTTCCAGATTTATCCCGTAATTTTTTGATCTTCAGGAATATTTAGGTATAAAAGAAAACAAAAACTTTTTTCTGTTGATTACAGATAGATTAGAATTGCAATGTTTAATTGATTCTATCACGACACCATTCCAGGCTATAAAGGCAGAGTCAGGTCTCGAGTACAGATCAGAGTCGGAGGACAATGACGAGGCGGATGATGACGTCACGCACGACGCGGTAGGACTCTCTGCGGGCAACTCGCCGGAACGTGCGCCCGACCCGCTCGCCACCGTGCTTAGTAGCGACTCTGGACTTGGTAACCAAACAACGTCACAATAGTTTGACTATGTAACAGATGTCGACGGAACCCCGCTTCGCGGGGTCCCTATTTTTCTCGTAAGATAAAATTATTTAACCTAACTCGTTACTCGTTTTTGCTTTTTTTGACAATTTTTATGATCCAACAAGGAAATTGAGGCGCCAAAATATCTCTACTATCTCCCTACTATCATACTTATACTTATTATTTTGTGTGAAAATTCATAATGGATGTTTGTTACTTTTTCACGCTAAAACTCTACTGAATGGCTTTTCATGATATTAAGCATGCAGATAGACCACAATCTTTAATAAGACATAGGGTATTATTATTATTATATTATCCCGGAAAACACGGGTGGAGGCCGCAGGCACAGCAGGAGTATCTATGTATACAAGTTACCTAATAGTTTAAAAAATAAATACACGTTTTTATAGTGTCAATTTTCTGAAGCAAAAAAAAATTACCCATTTTAATTTCAGGATCAACCAGCTTTATTGGCGCATATAACTTCGGTAACAATGAAGTAACAAAATTAAAACTTGAACTGTTAAAGTATCAGCTGGAGAATGCAAAGGTTAGTTTTCTTTTCTTTATTGAAAAAAAAAACAGTAAGTATTATTTTATGAAAAAAGTTAACATAGACAAAAAATACTAACAACGGGATAATAAAAATAGGCACATAATAACATTTTACGAATCAACGTTAAGTTACGTTATTCCATTCATTAGTAAAACCCGTTACTTTGCAGACTGATGTACAGTCTTAATTCCCTAATTAATACGATTTTCAAATTTTAGTGTATGATTTAAACTTGATTTACCGTCAATTATTTAGATACTGCGAAGCTCACAGAAAGCTTTATTGCGACTATTACCTCTCTACTTCGACATTTTCGCCTACTTATCATTATTACGTCCAACTTCACCATACCGTACCACTGCTTTTACAGCTAGAAAGAGAGAGACTACAAGAGACTATGAGAGCGGAGGCGACGGCACGAGACTCGTTGACTGTGGAGCGGTGCTTGCGGCTGCGAGCGGCGCGGCTGGAGGCGGTGGCGGCGGGGCTCAGGCTGCCCCCCGCGCACCCCGCACTGCGATACACACCTGAAGAGGCCCCCGCGGAACAGTATATGAATCAGTATGAACAGTGAACTCGCCACAGAGTAATGATGGTGTACAGGACACAGTGATCTAATATTATAAAGAGGAAAGATTTGATTGTTTGTTTGCATTGAATAGGCTCCGAAACTACTGAACCGATTTGAAAAATTATTTTACTGTTGGTAAGCTACACTCAGCCAACTCAACACACAAGCTACTATCCCCGGGTGACATAGGCTATATTATACTTTCAAAAAAATTAGGGATCCTTAATAAAACTCCAATAATGTAACCCAAGGTGTAAAAAAATAAGAAAACCGAAGCACAGCGAGGGCGGTTACTCGTATTTTATAAATCGGTTTGATTAATTAAGTGATATACCTAAGTCACGTATTATTGTAATTACATTATGAAAACACTTTTTATCCCTTGCATAGAAGCTACATTCAAGCTATATTTTAATATTGTTGACCTGTAATTTTGGTAAAAATCTCAAAAATCATTACACAATTTTTTGTAATACATAAAAAGTATAAGAATAGACGTGAAATGCATTGAAAGTAGGTTTAAGATGAAGATTACTTAAGTTGAGAAAATTATACAAGACTGAATATAAAGATATTTTAATTCCGTATTTGTAATTTTTATTAAACACCACAGCACAGAATACTTAATAGTACCTACTGGTACAGAAGAGTCACGCCGCAAAATCTTTTAAATAAATAGCAACTCTTGCTCCGACACAAATAAAGTAATTCAAGTCGCACAGCGCTAATCGTCAACAGATGACAACACTTCATACCAAAAGTGCGGAGTGCGCCAGACCTGACCATAGTCAAAAACGTATATGTATTAGTAAAAATACTAACTAGTATTTCTTCTTTATAATCATTATGATAATGTATTTATTTGTTATTAAGTTCTACAGTTGTCTATGGTATTTTTTAGATATTTTTTTACTATCACTGGACAGTAATAATATAACACAAAATTTCCTGCAGGGCACAATCACTAGCCGTATAAAATGCGGAAAGAAAATATAGTACCCTTGTTTTACGTACCAACATTTTAAAATTTACGATCATATAATCACCATTTATCTTCCCGCAATTCTTAGCGATTGTCAAGATTTAAAGTCGATGTGAATATGTTAAATTGTTCCAAGATTTACGATTAATGTCCTCCGTTACCCAATAAAAGTGAGCTGCTATAAAAGGCGAGATGACTCGTGTTGTTATTGCGTCTTGTGGAAAATAATGATAGAGGTTGGAAATAATTTTAATCCATGGCCGTGGGTGTTGTAGCAGGTTTGCTGTTTAATGCTAAAGCGAGACTGACTGATATATGAGTATCTATCTGAATCTTTAAGGCTTTAGTTCTCCGCCATTATACTCACCAACAATACATACCTAGAGCTCTTTAGTAGTTTAATAAAATTATTTTAATTATTTATAGGTACTGCGATACTTTAATATTATCTTCAGATCAACAGTTACATATATTACGAATTACGAAATAAAACACGAAAAATAAATACGAAAATTTGTATATTTTACTTGATTGCGTTTTACAATTGATTAAATTATAATTCATTAATAAAATTATTATATTTAATATGCATTTGTACAATTTTTCTATGCCTAACTAAACTACGACATCTAGGTAATATATTACACATTGCTAATATACAGCATGCTTTTTACACTGACAATACCTACTGCTAGGTAGATAGATATATTTATAACTTATTAATATTAACATTTCCATTCACATACAGTTTCGCTTGAGAAACATCACATTGTGTAACTAACTCAAAGGCTTATTAAATTGCAACCTCTTCGTATGCAACACTTGTATGATGGATAGGTTAATAAAGGAATGTTTCTTATTTCTGCCTAGATTACATAGTCTGATTTTAATGACAATTAAAGTTGCTGTCTCTTTGCTTAATTGGGTTTTAAACTCGTAAGTAAATGCTGAACTCCTAAGTTTATGTTTTTTCCTCTATGCACTCCTAGGATTTTTTAACTATTCGCAAAAAAATGCGTAATCTTTATTGTCACAAATAAAACCGTATCCTAGGACGCGGCCCGAGATAAGTACTTAAATTATTAGATAACTATATATTCTTACCTCGTAATGTTTATCAAACGAAACTTCCGGCGTACTTGTATTACATACATACATAATATATTGGAATTATCGTTTAGTTAACAAGCGACACATAGAATAGACGAGCTCGAACACAATTCAGCATTAGTAGTTATGTACACGTAATTGAGCATAACTCTAACGAACCTTTAAAATCAGTCGTAATAATTCAAGTCTAAAATTTCAATAAAAAATTCTATCTGTAAGTCTGAGCATAATTCTAGTTCAAAATCACGTAATTAGTGCAAGGAACATTGAAATTATTTGTATAATTATCTCACTTATCGGTTAAACCACAATATGTAGTCTATAATTTTATTATATTAAATAATACATTTTGCGACATCAATTAGGCTTTAGGTAAACAGCATAGAAATCGCGAAACCAATACAAATTGTAAGTAATACTTAGTATGCAGAAGGTTCATAGATCGTTGAATAAAAAGCTTTTCATCTCACTACGGCTCCCGCCGGTTTCATAGTTCTGAACACATTCCCTCCTATCTTACCATTTCCGTCGTCCAATACCATCCTTACGGCTTCATACCACATAAAACAAGTACACAAACTACGATTTATGATATTGTTGCAAAATTGTATAAAACTGGACGGACAACTCAACTCACTACAGCAAATGAGCATCCAGCAATTAAAAATTCGCCCTAGCTGCGGCGAACCTCACCCTCAAATTAAAATACAGGCAGCCTTTTTCATTGTAACATTATTTATTCTAAATTTATTAGAAACTCTCGTTCGATTGTCTTCATTGGCAGTACATATTGACGTAAGTATTGTGTCCTATCTCAGTTTTCTTTGGTAACGTTACGCTGGCGCTGCGCCTGTAGACGGAGCACCAAGTCAAGTGCGCCATTCGTTACGAACGGTGCGTCCTGGCGTCATCACTCACTAGCACAATTACGATTAAGTACATAGTTATTTACAGCGGCAACGATGCGATACTCGATAACTTTTTCATTTATTGTCTTTCTGATATCGAATATCCAGGTGCTACAGCAGTAGCTTCTGATGAATCCAATGCGGTAATGCATTTGTATTGCTTCTATATTTGAAGCGCGGCCATCGACTGAGTGGCAGCGTTGAGGGGGGCGATGGGTGTGAGAGGGGTGAGCGGGGTGGTGGTGGCGGAGGGCGGGGTGGTGGTGGCGGGCGTGCCGGGCTCCGGCGGCGGCTCGGCGGCTCGCACCAGCGCGCGGCGTAGCTCGTGCGCGCGCGCAGCGAGCGTCCGCGCCGCTTCGGCCATCTCCGCGACGGCGCTCGCGCAGGGGAACGCTTGCGCCGCCGCCTTCGTTTTCGCTACCGTCGTCGCTAGTGCATCCGATAACGCGTCCGAACACCGCAACGCTTTAGCTTTCAAACCTGCATGTTGTGCGCTCCTGTAATTTTATTTTTATTATGTTAATATTGTGTTCTGAATTGCAATTTTTCCAAGTTCACTTAATTTCTAATAACTTGCATGCTTTTAATTTATTTTTAAATTCCAACTTACACAAGGAGCGCTTTTAATGTACATTCGTAACGTATTCACAATGGAAAGTACGTAAGAGATCAAGCACTTCGCTCGCATGTATAAAAAACATAAAAAAATGGATGTGCAATTCACCTGTGCACTGTATCTCCAACATGGACTATCCTATGCGCGCTGAGCACGACGAACTTCCCGTGCGCTAGGAACACGTCTGGCGGCTGGCCCATCTCGATGGTCCGGAGGAAGGCTTCTACTGCCGTGGCGAGGTGCGCGCCGTACGTCGCCGTCTGTGCTGCGTAGAACGCGGCCAACTGACGGTCGTCCGGTGGGAGACGAGTCGCCGCTGCTAATGCGCTAACCTACAGAAGTAATAACATTAAGTAATATAAGGACTATTTAAAAAAAAAGATTTTATTTAAGCTCGAGGGACCAATTTTTTCATTAAAAAAACCTATAACAAACATTTACAGTTCATACCCCCTGGGATTGTCTATGCTGCAGCTAGTATGGGCATACTCGTACACAATTAACTCATGAAAAATGTATATATCTATCACAAATATTAACCCCAGCCATAAATCGGACCCATGGTTCGCATTTCTATGATCGTTAATTAAAACTATAATAGAACCTAAAACTAATCCGGCTAGAAGGACCAACATTTTATTCTAATTTTTTATTTATAAATTTCAATTTCACGTCGTCTAAAAGGTATAAAATTAATAACTATTATTTAGTTTATTAGTTTACCTCGCCGGCGTGGTCTGCGTCCCGTACGACGGCGTCGAAGGAAGCCTTCAGCTTGTCGGGCAGCGCGGCGCGGATCTCCGCGTGCCGCCGGCCGACCGCCGAGCGCGACTCCAGCCGCACGTAGTCGTATTCTTCCGTCCACTCGTGTTCCGGGACTGTTGCTGACCGCCTGTGGAGGAAATAGTAATTTAACATAAGAATATTATATGCATGAAGGGTGATATTTTGGGAAACACCTGCAGCTTCTGTACCTAGTGGTATTGAATTTATCAGTTTCTTCTTGATTTTTACGTATTTAGATTGCATATAAAAAGTTGACAAAGCATCGGTGATGTGATGAGTGATGACTTTAAGAGTTAATAACGTTCAATGGAGGAAAACACATTAGGTGACCGGTCTACATGCTGCCTGCTTATTCAATTAAGTTATTTATTGCTCTAAATTAATGTAGCTGTGATGTCAAAACGTGACAAGAAAACGTTGCATTTATTTATGAAGATAGGATGTTGTTGCTATGACGGCAAAATATGACACGACAACGTTGCATTCCTCGTCTCCTAAACATGTGTTTCATTTCATCGAACCTAAATGGTAACGAAGCGTTCCCATCTATAAAACAGCACGCCGCACGTCTTCAGTAAGGGATCTGGCACACGCCACCAAGGTAAAGAGCATCCTGTGTGCCGTCGGTGGGCTCTCGTTCACGCTCCAACCTTACCCTGTCTTCCCAACGATATAAGTTTAAGTTCTACTAACCTGAATAGTAACGAAGCGTTCCCATGTATGAAGGAAGCAGCACGCCGCACGTCTTCAGTAAGGGACCTCGCACACGCCACAAGCTGGTCTAAGGCGTCTTGTGTGCCGTCGGTGGGCTCCCGCTCGCGCTCCAGCCGCTCGGCCGCCCAGTCGCCGGCGTCCAGCGCGCTCGTCGCCTCGTGCGTGATCCGCTCTGCGTCCTTCAATGCCTTTACCAGCGGCCGGAGCTTTACTGCGATACCTGCGGAGGAATTTTGGTTTTATTGAGGTTTGGAGCTTTTTTATGGTGATGAAACTTCGTCAATGTTTAGCATTTGAAGGTCTAACGCCCCTACTCAGAGTCACTAATGGTTACTTAAATCGCTCCTGAGTACCTACAGAATTTGTATGGTGATTCTTTACTAAGGAGCGAATAAAGTAAACGTTAGTGACTCTGAGTTGGGGCGTTAGAGTACTGTACGGGTCAGCTACAAGTTCGGCTGTGTCAATGTCAATGTAATGTCAATGAAACGCGACTGTCCCGTAAGATACCTTTAATTGCACTAAACAATGCATTGCAATAATTGCTGATATGCAAAATGTACGAGTTAGCTCGTACATATTGCCAGCCTCAAGAGAAATACATAATGTCAAGTAAATGTAAAAAAATAAAATAAATTGCACCAAAAAACGCTAAAATAACTGATTGCACTTAAATTATGCTAAAAATATTCACACACCAATAATTCAAAATGTAAAAACTGTCACTAACATAATATATGTATAAGCAATGAACAATAGAAGCAATAAAATTATTTGAAAGGTAAAACATTCAATGTAAAAATATACTAATTAAAAAATGTAAAAAATCAAAAAACAAAGTCACACAAATAATAATAAAAAAAAACTTATAAAAATTGACACTGCACTTGACACTCATTATAAAAATTGACACTGCACTTGACACTCATTATAAAAATTGACACTGCACTTAACACTGATTAAGGTTCAGGTAAGTTTTCAAAAACGAATGTTCCTGGCTAACGTCGGGGACGTGGCTCTGTCAACGCTCAGGACCGAGCCTCCACTGGAGAGGGCGTGCATGGGGACGGCGGGCTCCGGCGCGGGCGGCTGCGGCTGCGGCTGCGGCTGCGGCCTCCACACGCCGCACGTCCAGCGACGGCAGCGTTTGAATGCAACGTATCCCACCACACCTACTATCGCTGCAGATATTATCGAGTAGGATATAATGTGGTGATATTCCACATTTCGCGGCTGTAATTCTTGCCTTTGTAATACATCTATCTGCTCCGATATTTGCTTATATATTTTCTCATGCGTCTCGATTTTATTTAATGCTACTTGCGGTAAGCTCGAGTTGAGAATGTTGTTCAACGGTGACGGTTCATACGGTACATACGACAATGCAACGTCCGTCATCATCGACATTTTTGTCTTATAGTCGTATTGTGCATGAATGGTAAACTTTTCACCCTTGATCATGCATCCTGTCGGGATATGAAGGATACCGTTTCCCTTTAGTTGTTTGACAACAAAGTCAGCTGTGCATAAAACGCGTACAGTGCACTCTCGGCAACACGAGTAGAGCCAAAGGCCGCGCTGCTGCAATTTGATCCAGGCGTCGCCGCACTCTCTTATCTCCGGCCGACAATAATGTTCATTGTCAATGTTTACTGTTCTTTTTAATTGTAAATCACATATTGACGTTTGCATATTTATGTGGTAGATAGGATGATTTTCGTAACAAAACATTGTGTCTGGTTTAAATTTCATGCATGATTGAATGTCTGACAATACTAGAGGCATCAGGCTATCTTTTTTAACATTAAAGGCGATATATTCGGTTGCAGGTATATTGTATATGGATTTGTTCCCGTTGAACTGGGGCAACGATATAATTCTGTCCAACTCAAATACGTCTCTGTATAGCATTGGTATCTTTATTTCCATGATTAAGTATTTAGCTGTCATTCTTGCCTGTACTGACATTAATTTGTAGAGATCTTTAGCGTCATCTACAGGAATGGTGAATTCTTCATGCAATTGACTTGATATTAAATTTAATTGGTTTTGTAATTGATTGGGAGACAGTAAATGTATATTAATCTGTCCATGATATATGTCAGTTACGGTGTCAATGAGAGTTTCTTGTATTCTTCTCAAATGCGACATTATTATATTTGCTGATAATGCGGTTGTCAATACATAATAGGAGTTGAGTACAAAATTGGTTGCATTTTTTATTTGATTAACTTCTTGTGTAACATTGTTTAAGTGCTCAGTAATAAAATTAAATTGTTTGACCATAAGAGCTTCGTTTCGTTTTAATATTGTACGGTCAAGCGCGTACATTGCACTTTCATCGCATTGCAACATCATCATTTTATTAATTTCATTAGTTTTGTATAAAATTATAGTCAGTACGATTTCGGTCATTAAGAGCACCGCGCGCTACTCATATTTCATACTCCATAATTATTTTCATATTAAGTTCAGTTTTAATACAGTATTTTTATTTCTTATTTTATCTTTTATTTATTAAACTCTTATTAGTTACGGCCAGTCCGTACATTGGTCCTTCGAGCTTTCCGTAAAGCGGGATCCTTGTACACGTGGTTCCGCATACCAGTGACGTGACACACGTGCAGTTCGCTATTGCTCAATCAAGAAGAGCGGTGGCGGCTATCCAGAATCTTGCTGTGCGATCAAGAAGTGCAGTAAGGAGCGCCTGAGCACCAAGGGTTTGGGCGAGTGCAGCAGCCAAGTAAGATCTGTCCATTTTATTATACTGAACAACATACAATGTCTTCAGTTAGCGACATCCAGGCGATTCAGCTGCAGCTGGTGTCAGCTATTGAAAGCATATACATCAATTTTAACAAAGATGGTGCTAGTAGGAAAACACCTGAATATATCAAGAAAAGGTTAGACTTACTTGACAGCTATTGGTTCGAGTATGAAGCCAATCATACTAAGTTGATGGCGATGGAGCTGGACGCAAACATGCGTGAGCTCATTAACAAGGATCTGGAGCGAACGAACGAGAGGTATGTTAGCATTAAGGCTCATATCCAAAGTTGTCGGACTGTAGCAGCGGAGGAGAAATTACAATCTCCTTTTTTAAGACCGCCTACGTTTACGCTGAAGCCCCAGGTCTTAAGCGCAACTACATCCCAGTCGTCGAGTGCTACAGCAAGCAGGACGGAGGACATGCTTAGAAAGCAGCACAGCAATTTTAAGGCCTTCCATCGCACCGTGACAGGTATTCGGTTAGATACTGTTAGCGAAAGATGGGAGTTTGAAGACCTGCTCCGCACCGTCCAGTCACGCTGGTCCGCGATAGACTCGCTACACTGGGAGCTGGATAGTCTGTTGGACGGGTCCAATGAGGAGTACGAGAGTGCTTATTCTTCATATGAAAGTAAGTACCAGGCCATTAAGAAGGCCATCAACCAGAAAATGTGGTCTGTAGCCCACATGGAGAAATCCACGCCTCAGTTAGAAATTCCTACATTCAGTGGGAATTACAACACCTGGGTATCATTTAAGGATTTATTTAATGAAACTATTCATAAAAATAACACCATGTCCAGCGCACAGAAAATGCAGTACCTCAAGTCCAAGGTAAGAGGGGAAGCTGAACGACTGATACAACATTTAAATGTCAGTTCTGATAATTATGCGATCTGCTGGGACATCTTAAACCAGAGGTATAATAATAATAGATTAATTTTCCAATCTCATATGAACACTTTTATGAATATTCCAGTAATGCAACAGCAAACAGCCGCTCTAATAAAACGAATGCATGACACTACGCAAGAGTGCCTTAATGCGATCAAAAACTTAGGGGTAGATATTAGTTCCTGGGACCCTATTATCGTATATATTTTAACACAAAAATTAGACACTTCTTCATTTACCGATTACATGGATTCAATTAAAAACCCGAGAGATTTACCATGTCTTACAGAATTTTTAAGTTTTTTAGAAGCTAAATTTATTTCATTAGAGTCGTCGCGTAGGAAGCAAGATAACCCTTCACAAAAAATTCCAGTTAGTCATAAAAATAATTTTAATAGTAATCTTAAACCTAACGCTCATAAAACATCCTTTACTAGTAGTAAAATTATGCCTCCAGTGTCGATTAATAAAAATAATATAGTCTCTAAATTTAGGTGTCCGATGTGTAGTAGTAATGATCACGGAATTTATTATTGCCAACGATTTTTAGAAATGACACCGGAGAATAGGCTAAAAACAATTAATAAATTAAATCTTTGCGTAAGTTGTTTGTCAAATCATCAAGGAAAGAAATGTAGTTCGGATAAAACTTGTCGCGAATGTAATAATAATCATAATCGTTTATTACACTAGGCGTTTGCGCAAGCGCATTACACGCGCTTAGCAACGGAAGTAGGTCGCGGCGGTGAGGGCGCGGACGCGCGAGGGGGTAGCTTAGTTGATACATTTGAAGATGCCACCTCAGGGAAACGTGTCCAGCGTAGCTCACACGTGTCAGTTCAGGATGATATGTTCGAAGTCCTACTTCCTACTGCAATGATTAAGGTTCAAGCCGCAGATGGGTCATTCCATGTCATGCGTGCCCTGCTTGACCAAGCTTCTCAGACGTCCCTGGTCACAGAGCACGCAGCCCAACTGTTAAAAATACCTAGACAGAATTGTAAGGGAGTGGTCTCAGGTATTGGCGACAAGGCAAGCAATAGTAAGGGGATGGTCACCCTAAACTGTTCCTCCATTGATAGTGATTTTATTTTTGAAACTGATGCTTTAGTAATGAAACAGCTTGTTAAAAATCTTCCAACTTATACATTTACAAAGCCTGATTGGTCATACTTAGATCACATTAAATTAGCGGATCCCGAGTTTTATAGGAGCCGCCCGGTAGATCTCTTATTAGGTGCCGACATATATTCAACTGTTTTAATGGATGGAATATGTAGAGCAAATTCAACCTTACCGACCGCACAACAGACGCGGCTCGGGTGGATTTTGTGTGGCAACACAAAAACTTTTCATTGTAATGTTGTATTACACAATATGCAAGATATTCAAAAATTTTGGGAAATCGAGGATATTTCGGAACAAGCTGATCTATCCTCAGAAGATAAAAAATGTATTGAGTTTTATCATTCTACTACAGTTAGACGAAATGACGGCAGGTACGAAGTTAGGTTACCAATGAAGCCCGACTACAAAGAAAAATTAGGTTATTCTAAGTCAAAATCAGTAGCTCAATTTTATAAGTTAGAACAAAAACTCGCGTCGAATTCATCGATTGCGAGTGATTATAAGCTATTTATTAATGAATACTTGTCGCTCGGTCATATGACACCCTCGGTCGACGACCGTAATACAGTACTCAAATGTTATTTACCGCATCATTGTGTTACCCGAAGCGATTCCACGACAACTAAGTTACGTGTTGTTTTTAATGCATCAAGCAAAACGTCATCAGGCTTAAGTTTAAATGACGTAATGTTTCGGGGACCGAATTTGCAACAAGACTTACAATGCCTCCTTCTTAAGTGGCGGCAATATAAATACGCATTCACTGCCGACATCGAAAAGATGTTTAGGCAAATATGGGTCAATAAGGACGATCAATATTTACAAATGATTGTGTGGAGAGATAATAAAAATCAAAAATTAATGGAGTATCTTTTAGCTACAATTACCTACGGGACCAAAGCGGCGCCTTTTCTTGCCATGATGACGCTCAAAAAATTAGCGCATGACGAGAAAATGAACTTTAAAGATAGTTCAGCGCCCATGGTCTTAGAAGAATGTTTTTATATGGACGACCTCATCCATGGGGCCCATTCCGTACAGTCGGCCAGACAGTTACAAACTGACATGATTGCGCTGTTGAAATCGGGTGGATTCCACTTAAGAAAATGGAAATCTAACTCGTCACAGCTGCTGGAGCATGTCAACGCGTCTGTACTACAGGAAGAGCACTTTGACTTCAAGCAAGTGGAGTCAACTAAAGCTCTGGGCCTCGGATGGAATCCACAAAGTGACTTTTTCACGTTGAAGGCAAATATACCACCTTCATCGAAACTTACGAAAAGGTCGCTTCTGTCAAACATATCTAAGATCTTTGATCCGCTAGGCTGGCTCTCTCCACTTACTATTAAACTTAAGATACTTTTTCAAGATGTATGGAGACTGAACATAGAATGGGATGAACCCGTACCATACGACATCTCGGAGGAATGGTATAAAATAAAACAAGATATTGATACTATCAGCCAATTTCAAGTACCAAGGTGGCTGCAAACTCTCGAGAATGATCAAGTGGAATTACATGGTTTTTGTGACGCAAGCACAAAAGCCTACGGTTGCGTAGTTTATTGTAAAATAAAAAGATTTGATAGCATTTCAGTAGTCATAGTAGCTGGCAAAACAAAATTAGTACCTCTTAATAAAACTTGTTCACTTCCGCGATTAGAATTATGCGCCGCAGTTTTACTGTCAAAATTAATGACAAAAATTAGGAATTGTCTCTTAAATTATAAGGTTACTATTTATGGGTGGGTAGACTCAATGGTGGTACTAGGATGGCTAAATGGACAAACAGACAGATGGAAGCCCTTCGTCGCGAACCGAGTGAAACAAGTCACAGCGTCGATGCCATCTGACTGCTGGCGATATGTAGCATCCAAAGAGAACCCGGCTGACTGCGCAAGCCGAGGTCTCATGGCCTCCCAACTCTTAGAGCATAAGCTGTGGTGGCTGGGACCAGCCTGGCTACCAACCTATGTACCCGAAAATAATCAACAGGATTATACTACCGATCAGGATTTAAAAAACGTTAAGCAAGTTAATATAGTTTTAAGTAGCAATGAAATTATTAAGCAATTGTTAGAAAAGCATAGCTCATTAAGTAAAGCAGTTAGAATTTTAGCGTGGGTATTAAGATTCACGGCAAAAAATAGAAAGTTAGGTTATTTAAGCGTACAAGAGATAAGTAAGGCTAAGAATTTAATAATAAAAAGTTGTCAGGCAGAAAGTCTTATACAAGATATAAATAGTTTAAAAGCAGGAAAGGGTGTTAGTAAGGATAGTAAAATATTTAATTTAAATCCCGTGTTAGATGAAAACGGTATCTTACGTGTCGGTGGCAGACTAAGGCATGCGAATATCGATCCTGAGATGAAGCATCCTGTCATCATCCCTAGTAACACAAGATTAGCGGATCTCATCATCGACCAAGCACACGAGCTTACTTACCATGGGGGAGCGCGATTAACCACCGCGTTCATTAGGCGTAAATATTGGCTTGTTGGTGGTAATAATGCTACTAAAAAACGGCTTCGCTTGTGTGTTAGATGTAGGAGACAGAATCCTGACCTTCAGTATCAATTAATGGGGGATCTACCTTCAGCAAGATCCAATCCATCGCGTCCATTTTATCATTGTGGTGTAGATTTCACGGGCCACGTCACCGTCAAGGCCAGCAAGGGCCGCGGCATTAAGACCACAAAGGGATACATAGCAGTATTCGTGTGTATGGCAACCAAGGCTGTACACTTGGAACTGGTTTCCGACCTAACAACGTCGGCTTTTCTAGCAGCCTTACGTAGAATGGCTGCCAGAAGAGGTGTTCCAGGTCATATGTATAGTGATCAAGGGAAAAATTTTATTGGGGCAAACAATGTATTATTAAAACAGTTATCAGAGATCCAAGAGACGTTGAATGAGGAGTTCCGGGCAGAGGTAGCTAGCCTAGGAATAGAATGGCACTTTAACTGTCCATCATGGCCATCAGCTGGTGGAATCTGGGAGTCCGCAGTAAGGTCCCTGAAACACCATCTGAAAAGAGTTATAGGTGAACAAAACCTTACATATGAAGAGTTTACAACGCTTCTCAGTCAACTAGAAGGGTGCTTAAATTCGCGTCCTCTCTGTCCCCTAACCGAAGACCCCGATGACTTAAATTTTTTAACTCCATCCCATTTTTTAGCTAGTGGTCCTGTTTTGACGTTATACGATACGGAGACAGATCTTAGAACTAGGTGGCATCTTGTTCAAAAAATATATAATGATATATGGAATAGGTGGCGCGATGAATACCTCACCTCGCTTACAGCAAGAAGTAAGTGGAGGGAACCTAAAACTAATATTAAATTAGGTGATATTGTCATTATTAAGGATGACCACCTCCCACCGGGGAAGTGGGCCTTAGGTCGCGTAACAGAGCTGCACCCCGGTAGCGACGGTTATGTAAGAGTCGTGACGTTAAAAACTAAAAACGGTTTACTAAAACGCCCAGTCGTAAAATTAAGTAGGCTACCGGTGAATGACAATTCAGAACTAAAAACAAATGAAAATAAAACTCCAACACAACAAAATTTAGTTCAACCCCCAAAAAAGGGTAAATCTTATAACTTCGCCACTATGGCTATTTCCTTATTATTATTTTTCATGACATTTTCATTAGGTCACTGCTCTCATAATATAACATCGTTACAAGGTAATAATAGTCTTTATTTTGATCGTATTAAGGACATGCAAATAATTAGAGATAACTGGCGATTAGTTGTTTATTATGATACTCGACCCTATTTAGAAGGCAATAAGGCTATCACAAAGTATATCAAGTACTTAGACAATTTATGTGAAAAGATTCAAACGCGATCACATTGCAACGGCATCCTATTGCAGGTGCGTCACGAGGTCAGTGAATTGCAATACTATAATCACCTGTTAATGAATCATAATGTAAACAATGGCACACGTCAAAGACGTGGGTTAATTAATGGGGTAGGTTATATAGCCAACAGTTTATTCGGTGTCCTAGACGATCGTTTCGCTCAAAAATATGAGCGAGATATAGACCTAATTAGAAAAAATCAGAATCATTTAGCTTCCCTCTGGAAGAACCAGACCTCGGTCGTTGAGGCGGAATTCAACCTACTGAAGCGCACTGAGAACGTTATTGAAGAAAGTCATAAGTTAATTCATAAAAAACTTAATGCATTAGAGACCGCAGTTAACCAAATCAATACAGAAACTCAGAACATGTCACTTCTTAATGACTTTTTGACAACTGCACTGCTTACAAACACTATGATATTTACCCTGAAGAATGTTCAACAGACTCTTCTCGGTGCTGTCACCAACATATATAACGGCAAATTTGACTTTCACCTTTTGACGCCCGACCAACTGAGGAATGAACTGGGAATTATCTCCGAACAGCTCCCAAGAGATTTGTCGCTACCAGTTAAGAAGTCCGACAGTCTAACCCAGATTTATAATTTATTGCAAGTCCGTGCAAGAGTGACATCGAACTATAGATTTATAATATTTGAAATCACGATTCCGTTAATAGATGACAACGTGTATGAAATATTAAGAATAATCCAGGTACCGCGCGTCGTGAGCGGCGGCCGAGAGGTGGTGGTAGTACAAGTGGCCGACTATGTGGCCGTCAATCTTAAGCATGACTCTTTTATAAAACTGTCTGATTCAGATCTAAGGTCATGTATAGATCAAAATCCTACATTAAGTTTATGTCACCTCAAGCAGTCCATTTATCTTATTAAGGATGACCAGAGTTTCTGCGTAACATTACCACAATCCAGGAAGTGCGACACTATTATATCAACGTGCAAGAATAGATGGGAGGCTCTAAATGGCTTAAATAATTTTTTCTACTTTTGTTGTGAACCATGTCACATAAAACTTGTTTGCAACGATAGAATTTCAAATATTCAGTTAATTAACTCTGGGCTTTTTAGCATCGACCAAGGATGCACTATTAAACTACCCGACTTCTTTACGTACTCACATAGACAGGATGAGAGCAAAATGAGCCTAACATCGAATATTCCATCGTCTGAGATTCCACAAATAAACTACATTGTGAACATCTCGTTGCCGCACTTACCTTTAAATTATACCTCCGACTTCAGCGTTAACAATACCGTCCAGCTCCAGGAGATTCAACGAAATCTTGAGATCATGAAAAATACCGAACCTTTAGCAAACGGAATATCCTATCATGATGTCCATCATTACGCGGCGATATATGTGTTGTTCGCGCTCGTTGGAGTCGGCGGAGCAGCGTGGCTGTGCAGGCGCTGCAGGCGCAACAGGCGTGTCCAGGCGACGGAGGCCGGCGCCCCCGCCCCCGGACGAGGTCCGGAGGCCCCGGCGGCCTCCGCACACCCTTCTACTTCTCAGTGTAGTGAATTAAATCAAATAAGTGTAACTGAGTTTTCTAATAGTAGTGCAGTGAAAAGTGAGTCCATGTTGCCTAAAGTGCATAGTGTGCGATTACAAGGGAAAGACACTGGGTCGTCCCCAATTGTACGTCGCCCACGTTTCAATGTACCGGACTTGGACACTTCTACATTTTAAGTTTATTTTAAGATAATATTGTCTAATCACCTTGTTAATCATTCTCATCTTATCTGCCTCATCTTTCCCGCCCGGGAATATGTACGGTCAAGCGCGTACATTGCACTTTCATCGCATTGCAACATCATCATTTTATTAATTTCATTAGTTTTGTATAAAATTATAGTCAGTACGATTTCGGTCATTAAGAGCACCGCGCGCTACTCATATTTCATACTCCATAATTATTTTCATATTAAGTTCAGTTTTAATACAGTATTTTTATTTCTTATTTTATCTTTTATTTATTAAACTCTTATTAGTTACGGCCAGTCCGTACAAATATGTTGTTCTCGGCTTCTAATATCGATGTTTGATTTTTAAACATTTCTAATAGATGTTTTTCGTTCATTTGTATCATTTCTATGTCACTTTCATACTTCTGAGCAAATCTGTCATCAAGAACACCGAATAATGAGTTTGCAATGTATCCAATTCCGTTAATTAACCCTCTTTTCATTCGACTGTTCTCTTTATACAACATAATGTCATTATAATGCTGAAGTTCGGTTAATTCGTTGTTTAATTGAGATACTATAAACATACTTTGCTTTACTAAAAACATATTTTGCTTGTCACATACAACTTTTAAATGATTTACATATTTCTCAATGATGTTTATATTTTGCCAATAAGTTGTCATATTGTAATATATTATTAATTTCCAGTCGTCTTGCACTATACGAAGATCAGAGAGTTTATCAAAATAAAGAGTGTTGTTAGTAGGTAGGGTTGTCACTTCAACAGTTGTATACACGGGAGTTATTATTGAAATTAATAAAAGCAAGAATGTAAACAGGGCATTGGGTCGCTTGCGTCGGGTTCTACGATCGCTTGCTGTTTGTTCGGTCTTAGGTTCTTCTAACAAGGGTGTTAATTTAGTAATTGGTCGTTTGAAATATCCATTCGTTGTTTTCACTGTAACTACTCTCACGTGTCCATCTTTTCCAGGATGTACTTCACTTACTTTTGCAAGCGCCCATTTCGAAGGCGGCATGTGTTCTTCATCTAATAAAACAATGTCATTTATTTGTAAATTTTTAAAAGGATAATGCCATTTATATCTGGCCTGGAGATGGTGTAAATATTCCTTGGACCACTTCGTCCAGAATGCTTTTTGCATTTTCTCAACCAGTTGCCACCGTTTTGTCAAGGATGTAGGTTCATTGGTGTCAGATAGATAGATAGATAGATAGTTTGAATATTGCAACCTCCCTCCAACTCTAAGGATTTTTTCATTGTCAATAAATGGATTTAAGGATAGTATATTACTTTTTGAACTAATTCTGTTATTTAGTTTTAATTTTAAGATTTCGTTAGACAAGTGCTCATGCTGTACTACTCTAATAAATGAATATTTCGCGGAATTTATTTCTTTGGTTGTTAAATAATTTAATTTGAGGGCATTGTCGCTCTTGCGCGTGTTCGCAATGAACCGTGAGACCCATGATAGGACTCTTGTTGCACGAGTCCAGCTGCTGTGTTTATTTAATAGTTCGATTAAAAATTCTGACTGTAAATTATGCACAATGTTTACTTGTTTACAATTTTTTAATTCTAATGTTGGCATGATAATATTAGAATTTTCAGGTACATAATTGTTATCTTTAAGCCACTTGGGGCCTTGCCACCAAATTGTATGATTTTTAAGTTGTTGTATGTTTAACCCTCTCGTTGCGCAATCGGCTGAATTATCTTCCGACCGGGTATAATTCCAACAAGAAGCGGGTATGATTTCTGTCACCATTCGTACTCTGTTGGCTACGAATGCTTTCCAGCGAGTGCTCTCTCCTTGTAACCAACCCAATGTAATCATCGAATCCGTCCATCCAAATATTTTAATATTTTGCTGGGGTAACGAATGAAGTACGTTCTTCATCAATTTTGCTAATAAAACAGTAGCACATAGTTCTAATCTTGGCAGGGTGACTTGTTTATTCAAAGGAGCTAGTTTTGTTTTGGCTGCAATCAATGTCACTGTAACGTCTTCATTGCTGTTTTGAGTTTTTAAATATATAGCGCATGCGTATACCTTTTCTGAGGCATCGGCAAACCCATGTAGCTCTATGGGAGACATAGAGCTACCCAACCATCGTGGTATGTCAATAGAATCGATATGCTTTAGCTCTTCTAGCAATTGCATCAGTTCGTGGTGCATGTCAGGAGGTATATTGTCATTCCAGTTAATTCCAGTTGACCAAACACGCTGAAATTGTAATTTCGCTCTGATAGAAATAGGTGAAAGCCATCCAAGGGGGTCATATATTTTTGAAATATGAGATAACATCTCTCTCTTTGTCATGCATTCCTGTTTAATCTCAGTATGTACTTTGCTTTGAAATTTAAATGTGTCAGATGCTGCATCCCATCGTAATCCTAAGGTTTTTGTAGAATTGTCATATTTAAAGTCAATAAATGCTGGATCGACTTGTTCTTCACTTAAATCATGTAATAGCTCAGGCGCGTTGCTACACCATTTACGTAGATTAAATCCAGCGCTCCGTAACATCTTTATCAACTGCATCTGTATTTGCTTAGCCTCTTCGATAGTATGGCTGCCTGCTAACAAGTCATCGACATAAAAATTATTTTCTAGCACGTCTGCTGCAACTGGGTATTGAGCAGCTTGGTCACGTGCTAACTGCTTCATCGTCCGCATTGCAAGAAACGGTGATGCTTTCATGCCATAGGTGAGTGTACACAGTTGATATTCTTTAATTATTTCATCAGTACTACTTCTCCATACAATCTTTTGTAATTTTTGATCGTTGTCATGTAATAAAATCATCCGATACATCTTTTCGCAGTCCGCGGAGTAAACATATCTATATGAACGCCAATGTATTAATAGCTGTTGGATGTCTTGTTGCAATTTAGGTCCAGTTTCCATCAGATCATTTAAGCTGTAGCCGCTTGATGTTTTGGAAGACGCGTTGAAGACGACGCGTAATTTTGTAGTAGATGAATCGTGTTTATGTACGTCATGGTGAGGTAAGGAACAGCTGATTGTCTGAGGACTGGTGTCACATTCCTTCATATGCTCTAACTCTTTATATTCCTCCATGAACTTCCGATAATCTTCATGTAATTTAGGATGTTTAGAAAATTTTTGCTCCAAGCTATTAAACTGTGCAATGGCTTTAGTTTTAGATGTTCCCAAATATTTTTCAAAATTAGGTTTCATCGGTAGTCTCACTTCATATTTTCCATTAGGTAGTCGTCGTGTTGTTTTAATGTAATAGTCTTCACAAAAATTTTCACTCTCTGTCATCTCATCATCTTGTTTACTTATGTCCTCCATCTCCCAGAATCTACTTATGTCTTCTTTGTTGTTAATAATAACATGACAGTTAATATTTTTTGTCACATTTCCCGATAGCACCCATCCTAGTTTAGTTTGTTGTGCAATAGGCTGTTCCGGTAATCCTCTCAATATTCCATCCATTAAAATTTCTGAATATATTTTTGCATCAAATAATATGTCAATAGGCATCGAAATATTGTAACACGGATCGGCGAGTTCGATGTTCTGTAAGTGAACATAGTTTTTCTTTGAAAAGGAATGCGTAGGCAGGTTATGTATTAGTTTAGGCATAATTAATGCTTCTGTACTAAATGTAAAATTGTCATAAGTCGATTTGCATGTCAATTGAACTTTTCCTCTACTCTTATTGGACAGGGTGCCTACCCCACATATGTTTGCATTGAAATGTTGACGTTGCAATTCCAATCGTTGTACAGCATTCTCTGTAATCAATGTAGATTGGGAACCTTGGTCTAGTAGACCTCTTAGTGTTATGTAGGTACCATCTTTAGCTTGAACTTGTAGTTGCACCGTTGTCAATAATATTTCATCATCGCTTTGCACGTGGCTTACGGTTGTTTGTGCATTTTGCTGTTGCTGGGGGCGATGACTTGCATTGGAAAATAAGTCATGTATCAATGTGTTGTGCGCTTGACAACACCTTTTGCATCGCTTTTGTGAATTACAAACATTATGCTCATGGATGTAAAGACAATTATTGCATATCTTATATTTTAATAAAATGCTTCGCTTCTCCACATTTGTCATATTCTCGAACCGTTTACATTGAAACAATGCATGCGTCGAATTACTGCAGACCGGGCATTTCGCTGTCGCGATGCTTGTATGATATGCTCGATTATAAGACGATTTAGAAAACCGCGTATTTAATGTTTTATTACTATCTTTCTTTGCAGGAATTATTGAATTATTTAATGGCTTATAGGGGGTTGTTTCATACTTTTTGCACATAGGCTCAAGGGCTGTAAATTTACTCTCCAAAAATGACATAATTTCGTCGAAAGTTGCCAAGGATTTAGGTGCTTTTCTTGATTCCCGGTAATCTCGTAACGTGTCATTATCTAACTTCTTTGATATAAGATGCACTAATAAAGGACCCCAAGAAGAAGTGTCCACCCTTAAGTTCTGGATCGCGTTAATGCATTCAGTACTCGTATCATGCAATTTTTTCAGTTCAAATGATGTCTGTTTTTGAATAGGGGGCTGATTGAGAAATACCTCTATTTGTTTAGTAAATAATGCCTGTTCATTATTATACCGTTGATTAATAATAGTCCACGCGGTGTCATAGTTATCTGATGATATATTTAGATGCTGGATAAGTCGCTCTGGCTCTCCACGAAGCTTACTTTTCAAGTGTTGCATTTTTTGAGCTTTTGATAAGGAGTTGTTGTTATGTATAGCCTCCGTGAATAAATCTAGAAATGTTGGCCACTGAATGTAATTTCCTGAGAATATAGGTATATCTATTTGCGGAGTAGAATGTTGAGTGTGTATTACGGATGAAAGTTTTCTATTGAGTGTCTTTTTACAGTTTTCATAAATAGTTTCGTGGCTTGTGTACTCTAGCTCGTATGTCTCATCGGAACCCTCTAAAATATTATCGATTTGCCAATGTAACGTGTCAATGTTATTCCAACGGGATTGTATATTGCGCAACTTATCTTCTATCTCCCACTTGTCAGCACCATCCTCTACCTTGCAGCTCTGTACCGTTCTTTTAAAAGCCCTAAAGTTGGTTCTTTGCATTTGTATCAGTTCCATGACCTTCCCCGTAGTTTGAACTTCCTCTGACACCTTTTCAAGTAGTTGCGACTTTTGCTGGGATGTAGAAGGACCCGGTTCGCTATTGATGTTATAGTTAGCGATCATATCCCTGGTACTATCATAAAATCCCTTCAACTGGCCATACATGTCTTTCAAAAAATATTCATGCGATTTGTCAGGAAACGATTGTAATTGATTATGATTAAATACAAAATCTTGAAAAAGGGTGTCAAGGCTATGCAATTTACTTTTTATATACTCGGGTGTCTTCCTACTTTTAGAATCTTTTTTAAAGTTTATATTTAACTGCTTAACGCTTTCAATGATCTCTTGCTGACGTTGAATAATTGCTTCCATTGCAAAAAGTAAAATGAAACGATCTTACTTGGTTTGCAGCTACCACCTTTGATGATGTTGGTTCGAGGTTCCCCTCTTTCTGTGCTCCAATAAACTCACAAATGTCACAATACCACCTTATAACAATGTCACAAAGTATTTAATTTGCAAAACTTAATGATTTGAACTGTTAAAATGTCAATATTACTGTATAAATGTCACTGCAATTGCTTTCGCAAATTATAAAGATGTAAAAATGGAATGCAAACTGAATGTCAATTTCGCACCGTACTATTTAAAAATTGTCAAAAAAAATATTTTTAAACTGTCACAAAAATGTCACAAAACTGTCACTGCAATCCACGCGAAGGTCGCGAGGTCCAGAAATTGCTCGAAGGACCAAAATGTACGGGTCAGCTACAAGTTCGGCTGTGTCAATGTCAATGTAATGTCAATGAAACGCGACTGTCCCGTAAGATACCTTTAATTGCACTAAACAATGCATTGCAATAATTGCTGATATGCAAAATGTACGAGTTAGCTCGTACAAGTACTAAGAACAACGGGTGCGCTTTACCATCGCCGACATAAGTGAACTGACTTCATTGCTTACCATCAGATAGTCTCATATTAAAACAAAGCAGTTACCAAAAACTACTCTCCACCAATCCGCACTAGTGCAGTGTGGTGGAGTATGCTCTAGGCCTCTTTTAAGAACAGACCCGTTCTCAATAGTGGGTCATTAATGGGTTGAAGCCAGATAAACTATAAACCTTTGTCTTGCGCATCGTGTGCGTTAGCCAGCGTGGCGTCGGCGAAGACAGCCAGGTCGTGTAGGGCGGCGCGGAGCCGGGCGCCCGCCACGCGCACGTCCAGCAGCCGGGGGCGCAGCGCCCCCCGCCGCCGCCAGCCCGGCCGCACGTACGACAGGAGCCGCGATACTGCTGCTGACGCTTCCTCCTGTGGAAAAGTAGTAATTTAAAGAGTCGTAGTTTTTAAAGCATGTGGTTTTGAAACTACACTTCTAGTAAATACCTAGTTACAGTGTTATAATAACACAATAACACTGTTATTGTTATAGTAGGTAGATTATAGTTTCTGAATGGTTTCTTAATATTGTTAGACGCTCGACATATTACGAAGTTTTTGCTAGTTTGTGAAATGGAAGTATCAAGATGAACGAGAAGGCAAATCGGTGTCAGCTATTGTTGCAGCCCATCTATAGGTATCTATAGCCAACCTCACAGAGGAACAGTGTTATTTGAAATCGCAGGAGACATAATATTCTCTATTTTTCTTTTGGTAGAGCACATGCACTTGTCAACGTCAGAAGCCCTTAAAACTACATCACTTTCGCCCCAACTCAGAGTCACTAACGGTTATTTAAATCGCTCCTTAGTACGGAATTTGTATGGTAATTCTTTACTAAGGAGCGATTTAAGTAACCGTTAGTGACTCTGAGTTGGGGCGTTAGTTTAACAAATCCAAATTAGTTTAAACCCCTACCTGTAATCGTTCTAAAGCTTCCAAGGCAGCGTCACAAGGTAAAGGCAGTGCTCTCGACCTCGGTACGTCGTACGTGCTCGAGGCGGAGGCAGCGGAGTGTGCTGAACTGCCAGAGTTGGCGGAGGCACTGGACGTGGCTGAGGTGAGGGAGCCGGTACCGCTGCAGGCCGAGTCGGCGCTGGCCGGGCGGGGGGCGCGCGGCGCGTCGTACCAGTCCGCCGCCGGCCGCGGACAGTCGTACGTACCCAGCCGGTTGACTGGCATCGGTGCTGGCGGCACGTCGTAGTGGGAACACTCTTCGATCTGGAAGGTTTAATGCTAAGTTTTATACATTGATGGTTAGGTGCCTACGTCTTTGTTGTCAAGTGATAACAATAACGCTTCACACTCATAGCTCCACACAAGGATTCCCTGTGCCGTGGGTGCCATGGACAACACAATGAACACACACATCCAGACCAACGACAAAAAATCAAGGTGATGGTCGTGTCATTCGGTTTTGGATCACATTCATAGTACTTATTACTGAGGCTTGTGGATTAACAGGAGCAGAAGCATAGATATTATGGTCTAATCTTATACAACTCTCAACTTATCGCAATTCTTTTTTCAATCTACTAAAACGTCTTTTCTTTATTAATTGAGTACATAAGCATTTGTAGAGAATGACTAAAAATCGCATGTTACTTGTAGCGGTTTATAATTAACTAACTTATGCTCGAAACATAGTAGGTGGGCACAGCTATAAACAAAACATAGATACATTTTAGCAGGTACTTACTTTTGTAAAAGCAGGTGAATGTTGAGAAGGAAGGGGTTGATGAGCGACCGGCGCCGGAGCCCTGGCGCGCCGCCGCTGCAGCCCCGTACTGCCATCGAACACCCCGGCCACTATCCGCAATCTGTTTCCCGGACATATTCCCTGTAACCACAACGCTCATATTAAACCTTCGCTAATCTCAAGCTGACGTCATCTCGAGAAGGGACGAGACACGTCATGATACCGCAAAAACGGCCGGTGACCTCACAGAGCTTCGACCTCGTTCGTCGTATTCTGAAAATTATTATGTTTACATAGGGCTATTTTTACTAAAATAATAATAACGTTTAATGCATATTGCGTTTTATGAGAAATGGGCATTTAGGTACAAGTAAATAATAACTGGCTGACCGTTCAAACCAGCTTTGAAACTTCCCGTTATTATCGAGCCCTTGCAACTTGCAAGAAATGACTGAGGACAAATAAAGAGATTTCCTACTTCCAGTGATTATATGGAATCGAACTTCCCCAGGATGTTACTTAATGGCCTACGCAGACAAATGACCTCCAAGCTATAGCAGCTACTCAACGGTGTGCAATCATTTTCAATGAAAATACCGGTTTATCCGTCGATGTCTCACGCGTATTTTCAGTCCCTCACGTGCGTTATCCGAAACGATTGTAAGAGTTCTAGAGTAAGACGTTGACAAAGTTACGCCGAGGATTGTTCTCCGTATGCTATGTCGTAACATTTATAACGTAAACGACACAAACGCAAAATAATGTAAACCATTTTTAGTAATACCGCAGTGTATACCGAATTAGTCATAGTATTTAGTTAAAATTACCTAATGAACTCTTAAGACCCTTAAGTAGTGCTTGTGCAGTAAATTTAATGTCTCGCTATATGTACCTGTCGTCCCCTTAGCGAGCAGAGCCACCAGCCCTCGCTGCCGGCGGTGTTTTGCTCCAGCACGGTGAGCAAATCGCCGCGCCTGAACGCCAGCTCGTCTGGTGACTCCGCTATATTGTCGTACAGAGCTCGCGCCATACACTGCAACAAAAAGTACACTGTTAGACACGTACACTACGAACTTGCTGACTGATTAAAGGTATTGGGGAGGGCTTCCCATTTCTAGTTTAGGAAGTCCAAATCTGAAAGGAGTTTTGAGCAATAAATTCAAAGAAATCAGTAAAAAATCATTCGCAACAAAATGTATTTCAGTGGTATCCGGAGAAAACTCTATAAAGTTTTATACCTACATGATGACAGGCGACAGCACAACCTTAATTTTTAAAGTAGGTAATAAAGTTGTTATGAGTGATCACTGTTTGTTAGCTGGTCACACTATCCTGAAACCGCTAATTGTCTTTTATAGATCAATCAATGACCGCGTGACAAACAATTATTCGTGTTTCATTGTTTATATATCTAAACTTACTTACCTAAAAGTGTTTGCTTGGGAGTGAGCTAAGGAAATACAATCAACGTTACAAATGGTTTCAATTACAGAGATGACACTGGCTTAATAGATTCGTAAATACTGATAAAGATTACAAATTAGAAATAAGTAGGTATGTATTACGGATAAATTAAACGAATACCTAACATAAATTTTAAGAACAGAAAAATCTTATAACTTCTACTTTAAATTATTGGATTGGAAAGCACCAAGAAATCCGATTTCGAATACACTGTCGAAAGTTTAAACTTTAACCGCATAGCATAAGCCGCACAGCATTCATACTGTCCTACTCATGTCGATGTCGTAAAAGAATCTGAAGCAACATAAATCTTTTTACCAATAAATACGAAAAGTATCGTCTTTACATTATAACCGTAACGTACACAATTTAAATTTTTAATGATAAATTTCAACCTTTACTATCATCTGATCTGATCGATGAAAAAGATATTAACCAGTTACCACACACGTGCCGAATTATGGAATGCAACCCGTTTCTTAATTTTACCCAACCAGCCCAGCCGTCAATCATATCTTATAATATTTTTAGTGCAATTAAATCAAATAACTTTAAATAGTTATGCCTTGTAAAAGGAGTAGGACTATTACACAGACCATCTGCCGCATAACAATTAATTATAGGATCAAGTAACAAACGAAAAATATATCCACATCCTCAAGACGAGGGGGACTTGAATGTCAAATTGTCAAACCACTTATTTTGACTTATTAAAATTCGACACCTTTGCGCTCATAAATGATTTGGCGCGTGTTGGGCACACATGCGGTAAGAAATTCAAGGGGTGTGCACTTTATAATCGTTTAAATCTGCGATGGTATATTCTAAATGTTACTAACAAAAAATAACTGACTTCAATTACTCTAAAACTACTTGTCAGTTCTCGTTCAAAATATGGGATTACATGACAAGCACCTGCTCTCGATTAAAAAAAGAATCATCAAAATCGATTCGCCCAGTCCAAAGTTCTGAGGTAACGAACATAAAAAAAATACAGTCGAATTGAGAACCTCCTCCTTTTTTTGAAGTCGGTTAAAAATTAGTTTACCGTCGAAGGAAACCCATATTACTAATGTGTCAAGGCTGCACGTACACCTGGAGATGACAAGCATTTACCAACGGGAAAAACTATTTCACACTTACCCCCCGAACTTAGAGTCACTATAGCTCCTTAGTAGGTACAGAATTTGTATGGCAATTCTGTTCTAAGGAGCGATTTAATTTAAGTAACCGTTAGGGACTCTGATTTGGGGCATTAGTAAGCTAGGCAAAATATAAAAAATGGGCAAATGAGAAATAATATATAATATTTATCATATTTATTTATGTATTTTTATAACACTAAACTTTCGATAATGACGTAACGAGATTTCAATGTATTTACCAAACAACACGATATTGCGCCAATTTTAGTGCAATCAACGCCGAACGTAAATTCTTGTAACGTAAATTTAAGTAACAATTAATTTCTATTTATTAATGGTACTAACTACTTACACATATTTTTTTACACCTTGGGTTACATTATTGGATTTTTATTAAGGATCCCTAATTTTTTTGAAAATATAAGTATAGCCTATGTGTGTCGTGTCACCCGGGGATAGTGTAGCTTCCCAACAGTGAAAGAATTTTTCCAATCGGTTCAGTAGTTTCGGAGCCTATTCAATGCAAACAATCAAATCTTTCCTCTTTATAATATTAGTTATTAGTCTTTATAGTATTATAGACGTATACCTAATGACGATAAAAGTAGTAAAAGTACCTAGTATCCGTAGTTGAATAATAAATTGTTGTTGTTATTGTTGTTTAATCTGACTTGAAGCATGGTTACTTCTAACCGGAAGGCTGCGAGGTCTGCAGCTGCGACGGAAAAAATCGTCCTAAATCGAGCGATATGACGATAGAGTACAATATAGCGGATCGCATTGTGCAACGCTGTGGGCGCGGGTTGGGGCAGGCCATGTCCGTTTCCGATGCAGCCGTTTATGCAACCGATAAAATTATGTGAGTATCGATTTTAGAATAAAAATAATCAAACAAGATATTTTTCTAATTTGTCTTCTTATGAATATTGCAAAATGATTATACTGGACGATGAAGCTAAAAAAGCTTCATAGCTTTTGATAGAGACCAAAGCTAGGTTTTAGGTAATCTCACTAGGTTAATATACATTATTGATTGTACCGATTACAAAAAATAAGTACAAAAAGTAGAATTTTGAAACCCTGTTGTCAATTCAATATTATATAAAAACACTAGCTGCCCGGACAGACTTCGTTCTGTCAAAAGTTTTTTTTATTTTGAGATGTAAGCTATCCTATCTTTCAAGTTGGATCAAACTGCACACGGTGTGCAAATGTGATTAAAATCGGTTAAGTAGTTTAGGAGTCCATCGAGGACAAACAACGTGACACGTAATTTATATATATTAAGATATATAATATAATATGCATAATACTAATTATAAACATACCTTTTTCTCCGACACTGTTCTTCCATTTCTTTGTTTAGAACCTTTACAATTACACATTATTAAACTTTGCCAGGTACTAATTTGTACAGTTATTCCACTCACTAGACACTTATCAAACGAAACAGTCGAGTTGTGCACCATACTAACGTGTTTACATCACAAGGGACAGAACGGTACTGATCTCGTAAGCATCACAACAATTGTTATTGTATGAAACTATGTATGAACTTATTGAATGGGATCGAAAACTAAAACAGTTCTAAGATGAGTCAGGTCAGAGACCACCGACGCGACGCGGCGACGTCAGGACTTCGAAGCATACGTGCCCTAAAGGAATACGGAAAATAGATATTTTGGTGCGTTTCGGGATAATTTTATTTGTCGTCATTGTATATGTAGTACATTCAATAATATGAAATATGAATTAAGTTTCGATTATTAATGCAAGTTCTTTAACACGTCTGGTCTATCACGTATAAAGTCCTCGTAGGTATATAATATATTTAGAATGTAAAATGAAGCTATATACTTTCTTAGTTTTCACTCAAACGTTTGAGATTGAAGAAGTTATTTGTCCAGCGGAAAAACAAACAAAAATCAAGCAAGGCCGTTTCGTGTAAACTCTCCATAAAGCATTCATTAACGAGCAGCCTAACTAACTCTGCGAGCTACAAAAATCCTTTCAAGGAAAATTAAGCTTTCAGTGAAATGGCCAACAAAAGAGTGGACAGAGGAAACTGACTCGTTAGATCTAGGTAGAGTTGTATAAAAGATCTTAAAATAGAAACTTGCAAGAGCAGGAACTAGCTAGGAATAAACGTAAAGTTGTAGACTGTATAAAGCTGTAGATAAGTATGTTTCGTTTCTTATAAGCTCACTGATCTGAAAGTATGACAAGGATGCTGCGAGGCGGATAGTGAATCACGGCGCGAAACATTCGCAGAATCGCGCAAGCTTCCCTTCGCATTACGCACTATGCTTCGCCTCCAATCGCACCGCGACGATGAGGTCATTGACTGCGTCTTATTGCTGAGATAACAAAGCAACGCTAATGAATGACTTTTTCGAAGGTTTGTTTTCTGTTATATTTAAAGTTTGATTTATACACCGTTACTGAAATTCTAGGGCATTAGTCAGTGTTTTATGAGAATACAAGAAATGCCCAAATTATTTAACAAAAAGTCGGAATTCTGCAAGCAATTAAGCTCTGAGGTAATTAAAATTTCATAAAAAAAATTATTATCACCTTCACCTTTATCTTCCTAAAAACTGAAAAAATGGTTTCCTTGCAGCGTAATTGAAAAATTCTTGTTTTTATTTTCGTTATAAAACATAAAATATTAAACGGTCCAGTTAAATAAGGAAATATTATAATTTATAAATGGTTTTGTGCAGTGCCCTCACACGGGGACAAGACGAATATTTCCGATGTCCACAAGAATGGGACAAAAAAAGGCAGACGACGGACATAGAACGGCAGAGAACGGAATAAAAAGACCCGTACGCAGCTGATAACCTTAACTTAACAATAGCTTTTACGTACTGTTATTTTATTAGCACTGCTATATGAAAAGGGGATTATTTAATGCAATAACAACACCAAAATCTGAATGCCTAGATATATATTTATCTATTCAATACATCTCCAAAGACTACAAAATACTTGTTGACAATAAACTAAATAATTCAATGTGACCTCCTAACGGCTTATATTTTGTTTTTTGTTGTCTTCGTTATTTCAATGAACTAACAAACTAGTAACCTAGTAAAATATGCCACCAAATCTATGGCCACCGACCACCACATAAACAAAAAATACTTACTTATCATAATATTAATGCTGCCTTGTCAACCAAAGAGGTCGAAATTTCATAGAGATGTCAACATAACAGTTTTGCTATAGATATCATCGAAAAAATCTGCATTCACGTTGTTATTTACCGTTACCGTTTTTATCGCAAACACAGACGTGCAACTTTTTATATTCAACTCATAAACTGTTCTACAATTTAGATATACCAGTACGAAAGCCGAAAGTGATATTGCAGTAATAAAGAGTTAGCTTACAACTTTCAAAATTTGTCACAGCCCGTTAGAAGCGGTCATCCTACGTGGTTCATACGGAACTTTTTGTAGCCGCCTTATCACCATTTATCTTGTCACTTTAAATTAAAGTTTGCGCTTCAGCCTACAATGGAGCCTTCTATCTATTCTACACGTATAGTAATTTATTATAGAAACAGTGACAACCTTAAAACCGAGACGAAATGATTAGAAAATACATAAAAGATTAAAGTTTTTTAGCTTGGGAGTGGGAACAACTTTCTAAAAATAAAATACCTATAGTGTAAGGTGTTTATCTCTACATTTTTGTAATTAAGTATAAAGTATTCAATTTATTTTTAAATGTATCCTTTGCCTTATATTCAAAGAATAAAACATAAAACGCATGCTTCTAATAGTAGGTAATGCCTATAATGAATGTAGTAAAGTTAGTAAATAAATAGTACTAGCTGCCCAGAGAGACTTCGTCCTGTCAAAAGTTTTTTTTTATTTTAAGATGTAAGCTATCCTATCTTTCAAGTTGGATCAAACTGCACACGGTGTACTTTGATTAAAATCTGTTTAGTAGTTTTGGAGTCCATCGCGGACAAACAACGTGACACGTAATTTATATAATTATAGTAAGATATTAAGAGTATTACAAGAAATTAAGAATTTGTGGTTTAAGTCGCAACGCAACCAACGTTTGATTAATTTGCTGGTAATCGACTTAAATAACTCGGAACGTTTTATACATTAAGCATGACCTAACGCTAAAAGCCAGCGTCAAGAAAACGAAAACGTTATTCAAAAAATATCAGTACATTTATCGTCTTGAAGCCTGGCTCTACGGATACTTGATACACAGATCACAACATGATCATCTTACAGCTGATGTCTATGACTAAATTATTTTTTATCTTACGTAAAAAATAACTAAGAAATTACAATACAGATTGCAAACAAAACTGTTAAAATGAAATGTTTTTGGTGATGGACGGGAGTGCCCTGGGGACAGATTAAAGTTCACGTAGCTGCGTAGGCGTGACTTGTTTGGGTTTGGGATTACCCGAGGTGAGTTGATAATATTCATTTAAAAGGCGATGACTGGCAATTAACTGCAAGTAGACTGCCGCGCAGTAGTTAACCATTAGAATTGGATTAGAGCACTTTTTAATAATTAGGTACATGTATAAACACATTGTACAACATATTATGTTATAATACTGGCTGGCTGGCTGGCTTCAACCCATTAATGTTATAGGTAATAAAATAATTAAAATATAATACAAACAATCAGCTGATAGGCTGTGAATAAGTTACGAGTATAAGTAATAAGTCTCTAACTCTGTCTAAAACTATCTTTAAAAAGAATGTTAATTTATTTATTACACAAATTTTAAAATAAATTACCTGAATAAAAGTCAAAACTGCATCAATGTCTATCTGCTATAGAAACTAACAGCCAAAGCCAAAAGTCAAGAGCGCAAGTTTTCCGAGTAAATTCAATAGATTAATAAAAAAGTAAGTGGATTACTCACGTTACAGTTAAGTGCGTTTTTATGGTGTATCTTTCATGTTCCGTTGTTTAAGTAGTTGCACTGTTAATTTCAAACACTGCTAAAAATTAAAAAAAATCCCCGAACACAGACGTGTGGAGAATGCACACGTGACAATAATAATTGTCGTTCAGTCATGCGTTTGGCGTTTGGCCACTCGGCCAGTTTTCGCGCTTGAGTAGTATGCCATGTGGCGGTCGAAAATCAATGAGGGATGCAGGGGGCTGAATGGAGGGGCGGCGACCTACGAAGGTCGCCCTCCCGTAGTACGCGGGAACAACCCGCATGCGCACAGATGTCGGCATATTTTTAGTCTGTTACGCACATTCTGCCCTATTATGTAACGTTAATTACTATCTCCATGCATTTTGCTTACTCACAGAGTCATAGACCTGCGGCTACCCGTATTCTTATTTCTTACCTGTATTCATATGTCGGTGTATGATTTAACATGTAGGAGAGTCCTTATTAAAACTTTAATCATCACACAAAATCAGTGTAAACAAAACTGTAGAAAGGTGTACCTATATATTCTAAATATAAACTACGAAGATGGTCGAAATTTTAAATAAAAATTTAATATGATATTTTAACACCAAGTCAAAATATTTCATTCTCATGAATATTTTATAGAACTTCTTTTCCTTTTAACCAAGGTTATGCTAAACTTCTGTACATACATTACCTCCATTATTATGTCCAACATTGGCAAAGATGTCTGGCTCTACTAAGCTGCTCAAAGACAGAAAACTTTGAAGATATCGTTAGAATAACACTAACAATTTATTACCCGTGAACAATTTGTAAAGTTTGATTCAACAATGATTTATATTCTTTCCTTCCCACGTAGTTCGCCCACCTCCCTCTTACGCTACAATGAATAAATAATTGCTAGTTCATTAACGTTTTCACTTATTAGGTAACCATCAGCGACAAAACAATACACACAAAGCTAGTCAATTAACGCCGTTTTAATTACTTTATTACAGGGACAAGGACCTTTTTACTATTTTATATAAAAAACCGGGCAAGTGCGCGTCAGGCCACGCGCAATATAGGGTTCCGAAGTAATAAGTTTATCGACTATTACTCATTAACTACTTATGCTAACATAGCCGTGACAATTTTCTTTATAAATTCATCATATTAACTATAATCTATTTTTGAGCAGTGATAGCCTAGCGGTAGAACGTTGGTCTCCCGAACGAAGGGGCCCGAGTTCAAACCCTGGCACGCACCTCTAATTTTCAAATATTATGTGCGTATTACAAGTTAATTATCACTTGCTTCGGTGAAGGAAAACATCGTGAGGAAACCTGCACACCGGAGAGTTCTCTATAAAGTTCTCGAATGTGTGTGAAGTCTACCAATCCGCACTTGGCCAGCGTGGTAGACTATGGCCTAATACCCCTCACATTGTGAGAGGAGACCCCGAGCCCAGGAGTGGGACAATTATGGGTTGTTGCTTTGCTTTGCTTTTATTTTTGAGAATTTTTCACTTGTCCAACTCCAACCGTTTAGCCAGTAGGTTGGGGGACACTTGACTCTAACCAAAATTAGCACTTTAAAGCCGAACATTTAGCATACGGACCCCTAATTCCAAAAATGGTCTTAGAAGACCCATAATATTTTTTTCAACGACCTATTCAACGATACCCCACACTAAAGGATACGCGACGAATAAAAAATCATCTTCACATTAGGTAAATTAGGTTATTGTAAAGAAAATTAAAAGTTGTAAAAAGTATCAATAAGTACGAGTTTTTGTCTCTGCATTATGGTAGACCAAAGATCAGAGTTTTTATACATGTCACGCTTATTGTGTTCCTGACATTAAATAAGGAGATATAAATTGATTTCAAAAAGTAGGGCATCTATCCTGGACTTACCCTACCTGTAGCCATTAAGAGAGGTACCCTGAAAAAAAAATGTTTTATTCTACGATTTTGGAGTTTTAATAAATATAGGTATCCATGCCAAATTACAGCTTTCTAGCACAGACGGACGGACGGACAGACGGACGGACGGACAGACGGACGGACGGACGGACATGACGCCTAAAAACCGATGATTTTACTATACCTAATACAGATTACATAATATCTATATGCAAATGTAAATATATATAAGATATAAGTTAAGTATTCATACAATTTATGACACGAACACAAAAACTAAAAAGGCAAGAAAATTAGTTTACAAAGTTTTCCTGAACTCCTTTAAAAATAACAAAAATATCCATACTTTTTCAAACAGTGTTCGGGCACCATCTGGTTTGCAAAGTTAATAATAATGTAATAGAGAAAAGATATGAATTACGAGTTTTAATTTCAGAACTAATAAACCTAATTTAATACTGTAGGCTGTAGGTTAGCTTGGTTCAGCTTCAATTTTAACCTTACTTGCTGCGATGAAGAAACTCTCGTGACGATCCACCTGAGTATTCTCCACAATCTTTTTGATCTTTAAAAATTTTTGAAGTTTGCAAATTCATATTTGGCCAAAGCATGGTGAATATTAGCTTAGGATCAGTACATCCTAAACTTTTTATTATGACACAATTAGATTAGGAAGTTATTAGCATTTGTTATTACCATTCATTAGGCTTTCCTTAATTCACAGCAATCTAAATGCTTGTATAAACAGAACAACATACTAGGAAACGAGGCGACCACTTAAAATAGTAGCCACGATACAGTTTTAATAATACCAAGCTATGTCGCTCCCGTCCGCTGCAGACTGCAGACGATAAAGTCGGTTGGCGCCTGAACTCCGTGAATGAGACTGGGTTGCCTCATCGCTTTTTCTATAACTCAGTAGTCATGTTCGATGAGACAAACAAACAAGGTTATTATTGATTCATAGAACACAAAGGAAAACAAAATTAAAGTGTCTTCTGTTCATTGGTCTTGAACCTACATATTTATAAAGCGGTTAACGCTGAGGTTGATCAAAATAAATGTATTGTTATTATTTTATAAAATTACAGCAAGTAGAAAATATAAAGCTTCTAATATACTTAGTTTTTACCAAGCGATTAAATACAGAATTTAATATATTTTGTAGGTCAACAAACAGTAGAAGTGTTCTCTCTGGATTATGCGAACATTGCATGAGTTGCAAAAACGCAGATAAGCCACTCAAAACTCGCACTAAACCATCGTAAAGCGAGGAGATAATGCAAAGCGTAATAAGCTTTGCAAAAAGGTTTCCACTTTCCAGGCTTTATAAGAGCAATTACAAGACAAATCTGCAAGATTTATTCATAAAATATTTCCCGATATTTCAGAACTAATAAACCTAATTTAATACTGTAGGCTGTAGGTTAGCTTGGTTCAGCTTCAATTTTAACCTTACTTGCTGCGATGAAGAAACTCTCGTGACGATCCACCTGAGTATTCTCCACAATCTTTTTGATCTTTAAAAATTTTTGAAGTTTGCAAATTCATATTTGGCCAAAGCATGGTGAATATTAGCTTAGGATCAGTACATCCTAAACTTTTTATTATGACACAATTAGATTAGGAAGTTATTAGCATTTGTTATTACCATTCATTAGGCTTTCCTTAATTCACAGCAATCTAAATGCTTGTATAAACAGAACAACATACTAGGAAACGAGGCGACCACTTAAAATAGTAGCCACGATACAGTTTTAATAATACCAAGCTATGTCGCTCCCGTCCGCTGCAGACTGCAGACGATAAAGTCGGTTGGCGCCTGAACTCCGTGAATGAGACTGGGTTGCCTCATCGCTTTTTCTATAACTCAGTAGTCATGTTCGATGAGACAAACAAACAAGGTTATTATTGATTCATAGAACACAAAGGAAAACAAAATTAAAGTGTCTTCTGTTCATTGGTCTTGAACCTACATATTTATAAAGCGGTTAACGCTGAGGTTGATCAAAATAAATGTATTGTTATTATTTTATAAAATTACAGCAAGTAGAAAATATAAAGCTTCTAATATACTTAGTTTTTACCAAGCGATTAAATACAGAATTTAATATATTTTGTAGGTCAACAAACAGTAGAAGTGTTCTCTCTGGATTATGCGAACATTGCATGAGTTGCAAAAACGCAGATAAGCCACTCAAAACTCGCACTAAACCATCGTAAAGCGAGGAGATAATGCAAAGCGTAATAAGCTTTGCAAAAAGGTTTCCACTTTCCAGGCTTTATAAGAGCAATTACAAGACAAATCTGCAAGATTTATTCATAAAATATTTCCCGATTTTATCAAATTATTATTATGTATCTTTGTAAGATACATAAAAATTAAAGAAATAGGATTAGATACCTATATACCTACCTATATTCCTATATAATGTATATACTACCTATATTCCAATATAATGTACATAGCTTAGTGTGAAACCTCGATAAGTCTCTATGTCCGGATGTGATTCAAAAGCCTGGAATGCTTGGTAACAGATGGTAAAGTGGCCTTCACTTGAGAGTTTGCAAAAACACCGTGTCGACTTGCTGGAATCTGTGCTCGGAGATTATCGTTTTAGATAATACTTCCATCTCACAACCACTAAAAGGCAATAATGTCTTTGTGGCACTCAAGTACCTACTACCTACTTGTTACTAAAGGATGTGGAGAGCTCAGTCATATTTTTTAATGTCACTGAAATGTGACTTTTAAAAGGTAGAGTTGCCTTGGTATAAGCGTCAGCGTATAATTTACGCATATTTTTTATGCGAATTACCCATACTGTTAACTAGCGCTCAGCCCGCTTTTTTGCCCGCGTTTCCGGGATAATAAGCACCCTATATATTATTCCAAATCATGGTCTACCTGTGTGCTAAATTTCATGAAAATCCGTTCAGTAGATTTTGCGTCTTTAGGGTTACGAACATCCATGTACCTAATTCCATACATCCTCATTAACTTTCACAGTAAAAGTAAGAATCCGTCAAATCAAACAGTCAAAGTAAAAAGTCAGGTCAAATAAAACTCTAATTAATTATAATTTCATACCAAAACAGACCGAGATGATCATCTCCTGAAATGCGTTTTTAAAACTACATTAAATATTTAAAGATGTAGCAGCATACCTCGATTAGCTGCAGTGCGAGTATCGAATGACAGTACGATTTAAATATTCATTCGTCTGGTTAGTGGTTACCAAAGCTGATGTCAGCGACCCATCCCGATAAACGCATCCTCTATCGATAAAATCATAATATTACGCTCTATAGCTAAGAAATTATGGAAATATATTTTGATTAATTTAAAATAGCGATGGCGTGACAAACATTAATGTCAAGTTAAGTAATTGTACTTTACATTAAAGCAACGTAAAATTACTTAAAGTATAATTTTATTGTCTACTTCGCGAAAATGATGTCTATAATATGCCATAAAAGGAAAAAGCACGCACGAGTACCCATTACTGTTTATTAACTCAAAACAATTACCGTAACTAAATGCGAAGGTTTGAATATTCCTCGAACCGAATGATAAGTAGAGGTAAGTTAAGGTAATTTTAACTAAAAATGTTTATAGTATTGGATTTAAGTATATTATTTGGTTGTGGTATTGGATTTTGTTTGAGGTATTTTTAGGGTTCCGTAGCCAAATGGCAAAAAACGGAACCCTTATAGATTCGTCATGTCTGTCTGTCTGTCTGTCTGTCTGTCTGTCTGTCTGTCTGTCTGTCTGTCTGTCTGTCTGTCTGTCTGTCTGTCCGTCCGTCCGTATGTCACAGCCACTTTTCTCCGAAACTATAAGAACTACACAGTTGAAACTTGGTAAGTAGATGTATTCTGTGAACCGCATTAAGATTTTCACACAAAAATAGAAAAAAAACAATAAATTTTGGGGGTTCCCCATACTTAGAACTGAAACTCAAAATTTTTTTTTTCATCAAACCCATACATGTGGGGTATCTATGAATAGGTCTTCAAAAATGATATTGAGGTTTCTAATATCATTTTTTTCTAAACTGAATAGTTTGCGCGAGAGACACTTCCAAAGTGGAAAAATGTGTGTCCCCCCCCGTAACTTCTAAAATAAGAGAATGATAAAACTAAAAAAAATATATGATGTATATTACCATGCAAACTTCCAACGAAAATTGGTTTGAACGAGATCTAGTAAGTAGTTTTTTTTTAATACGTCATAAATCGTAAACCGCAATTTACCTCGATCAAAGTTACAACGAACTTCAAGAACTTTTATATTATGTTACTTGCTGCTACGGAACCCTTCATGGGCGAGTCCGACTCGCACTTGGCCGCTTTTTTTTATTGTTACTAGAGGCCGGTTCTGCAACCGAAATTCGACAGTAATTCGATTTGTCAAAGGGTTCCCTACTGTACGTTGACTTTTTCGATATTTAGTTTTCTTTAACAATATCTCGAACACATTTTACATAGTTATTAAAAATCTTTGTACACTTATTATCCATGTTAACTTTAAGTCTAGTGGTAGTAGTACTTTTTACTTTCAGTACCTAGTTCGGTTAGTCCGGTTAACCGAATTACTTTGACACTAAAAAGTTGCATTAGTTCGGTAATCGGTTGACCGGACTAATAAATAAGCGAACTGCCACTAGACCAAACTTTAGCGATTCCAGAAACCTCTACGTGCATCTCCATTATTCTTAACTTAGGGCAACAAAAGTTTTCTTCGTCAAAACTGTGTTTAGTAACCAGTAGTGGACCGTCAATATTCTTAAATAAAAAAAGTTAGGTAGCAACTAAGTACAACTCTGAAAATCTGATTAGTAGAAATGACGCGACATAATATCCGTGAGAAATAAGTCCTATCACATAACGTAGGTGTCGATGTCTGGATAGTGGATCTGTTTATATTCCCAGCGTAACTCGGTGACGTGAAATGTGACGCCTAGGGGTCGAACACGGGTAAATATTACCTTGATATACACTGTATTACCACGTGTGGGCGTCTGACTCGTAAAACTCGTTGCTGTAAAATATACAATGCGAAACCATAAAGAAGTTCATAATATGCTGGAGTGATAGGGCTTGCATAATTTATAAAGGAAATAAGTACTCTTATCAACATGTCTAATGTAAGTAATCTGTAAATACACTAATAATAATATATTATACACTTCATGTCCCAATTGAAAAAATATGTAAATTAGGTCCCCTTAGATTGTATTCATGAAGAGAATTCATTTAACGCTGAGAGCTCAAGTATACGGTATAGAGGAGAGGCTACTGCTAGTCAGCGGATGGAGAGGGGACAAATTGAAAAGACGTCCCAACCCGCAAGGGTGCGACAGCGACAAGGCTACAACTGATGCAAATTCAATTGCAGTCTGGATACGTGTGTGGCGCGAGCGAATAATTGTATTCGCTTCTATTTGTATCTAACTGAAACCTCCAAAAGGCCGCGCGTTTATTTACTGATCATACAAATGAGGAAAGCATATTCCTTTGGTGGGAAAGCTGCTTTATGCAAAAATGCTGTTCATACGGTATGTGCATTAGCAGGCTGTTTTTTGAAATCATGTTTTACGTAAATAGTCTTTATTATAAAGTCAGCTTCGCACGGACTTTTGTAAGGATTGGTATAAAAAAATTGCGGTGTAAAATGGAATTCAATTTAAATCAGTTACTTTTCGGTTTTGAAGTTCTTATACATCCAAATAGTATGGGTACCAGATGTAAGGGAATGACTAAATTGTAAATGTTATACACAATATGTACAATAATTGTTAAATTTAACTGATGTTAATCCGCGTCCTCATTTCTGGTTGTCAGTAATTCACTAGTAGCGGACGGATGCCAAAATCCAATCCTTGCTCTTCTTGAGACTTGTAGCTTGGACCGGCTGGCATGATTTGGCATCCGCCCAAATGTTACCTTTGTTCATCTACCGTCTGCTACACTATATACTTAAACCCGAGCTCTTCGACCTCGTATTTGGAATTAGTAGCAAATTGTTTTCTAGCCACGTTTTGTTGCATTCAGAATAGTTTACAAACTTACTAACAATCAAATGGATGGACTGTAAGATTTGCTAGCAGCCTAGACAAGTTATATTACGCTCATGGTAAATAGGAAATTAGAATTCGCAGAAAAATGTCAGCTCGGACAACTTTGCCGGGTGTTGGAACTTTTATCTGTGTCACTTCATACAATTACAAAATGCTGCTACATAAAGACGAGAATCAACTGGACACAAAATTTAAATCATGAGTCTATTCAATATCGAGATCATTGTGCACAGACATGGCCCAGTTACAGTTTTTGCAATTTTATTATTAGCTATACACATTTCTCAGACAAATGAAAGTTTCGATGTATGTAATGTCTCGTCGGACACACTAATCTGTGTCCTGGCACTCCTGGCTCTCCTGGCAACTGCGAAGTTGCGAGGCGAGTGGAGCGCTCGACTGTGCTCGACACCGACACTTGAAACAACTCCCTTCGAGTGCCGAGAGCACTGTCTCTGATTAAAACTCGCTCAGAACCGCACCCGGCTTTGCTTTATTTGCTCCTCTCAAAGCACGTTGCTTGCTGCATGTATTTAATCACGAATGAAACTTTCAACTTTACTAAAAAATTACCTGGCTTGGTTTAAAACTGGAAAAGTTTCTGTATTTCACTTCAAAGAGAAATGTTAAATAGTTTTTTATAATAATATTTATTAAGGAAGCATGATTTCTTTAAGCGTATAGCGAGCGAATTATGTAGTAACAATCACAATATCTTTTCCTTGTGAGTACATGAGTCATTGTCATTACAGCACTTTACTTTGCTAAGCTTGAATCTCCACAGAAATAAAGATTTAAAATTCTATACTAACAAATTACACAAAAGAAATTGAAGAAAGAATAAAACTCCAACAGAAATCTGTTTGAGAACATTATTGAATATTTTTGGGTAAGTATACAATTTTCCTGTAGATATTTTCATCAGCTGAAGCTATTTACTAGTAATGCACATGTTGGAGCAAATATTAAAGCACTGGATTCAAATCTAAACCCCTAGAGCTATTCATGCTATTCGTTTTAGTAAAACTGGAAAACATTTTCGAATTTCCTACTAAACTTAGTATGTAAAGGAAAACGAAATAATCAAGCAATATATCGCCTCCATACAAATAAACCTTAAATTGTAGGATATTTTTTATTCAAGCCTACTTCAGTTAAAATTTGTGCCTGAAGATCTGAATTATTTTAGCTCTATTTCTGGAGTTATGCAAAACCATGAACCGAATACAGCGAAACGGCGAATAGAATAAATTAGCGTAAACGTTAATTTAATCACATATCTAACGATATAGTTAGGTACATAGTTTTCTAGTTGTTGGTATAGTTTGTGGCTTTGAATATTGTGGAGAAAATAGGTAAGAGCCTAAGAGTGGCATAAATTCGGCGTTCGAGCGGCAGACAGACAGTGCTGTATTATGCATTAGATTGCGACCCGCCGACCCTGGAGCACCCTGGAATGCTCACAACAATGTTTGCTCCCAACTTAAAATGGCGTTGATAAAATTTGAGAGGACTGAGAATATACATTATTGATGAAGACTTTACTCTTGCAAAGCGACTTAAAGCCCTGAAGAAATTTTCATGGCGGAGTTTGATAAATAATATTTCCATAAATTTAGTTTCCCGTGGCTACTGAATTCTTTATAACCTCTTAATTCAATATTTGTCGAGTTTAGTGCCAAACAAGGTGATAATGAGTAGTGACGTAAAATCAGATGATCCGCCTTTTACAGCAATTCTTTATCGAGTGCTATAAATTCTATCGAGTTTTAATAGAAGTTACGAGTATATAGCCAGATTCACAGATGTCTTTAGTATTATGGGTAGGTACTTAAAACAAAGTTTGGCAACCACTGTCTCCAGACAACTTAATGGCCCTCGGGAGGAGCACGTGACTACTCGGGACAGCGACCGTGCAGTATAACTGCCATATTGTCACCCTAACCAAATTATTAAAATTTATGCGCCATTAAATTCAAATTATATTGTTAAATACTTTGCTCCAGTGCTGAAAAATCTAAATCATTTTTAATTTCGACAACGCGAAATTATAAACTCGCAATCTATAGAAACTTTGTTGCAAATGGACTGCAGGTTTGAAAGGAAAGGTTGTACTTGAGAGTAAAGAAGTCAATCTATATATTCTTGGTATTTAATTGGCGCATATTTAAGCAAAGAGATAATATGGGAAGAACGTAGGTCCATAAAAATTAAATGTTAGCCTTGTGCACACTGTGTGCTTCGCTTTTATCATGTTTTATTACAATTTTTATTATGATATAACGCATTGTGAGAATATTTCATTCTAATAATTTTGCCTGCAATGTCTCTACTGATAAAAGAACACCGTATATTAATACAACTTATCAGCACAATAGATGCCTGATTTAATAACAAAATGTTTCTTCACAAGATTATAATTTATTACTTACAGAAAGTTGTAAATTACAGAAGGTTGCAGTGCGATGTTAATATACAGTTTTTCGTACTGTAATATAATAATCGTAGCAGTTGAATAATTGTAAAGCTGTCACAGTACAATAGGGCGAATCTTCGCGCGCATTTCCCCCGGCGACGCCGCGCCGTCTCTTGACAGGGATAAATCCTGCGCCACCCTCATTTTTTAAATCGTACCTACGAGGCTACGACTTACCCGTACAGCTATAGTTTCCTATAGAGCTATGTCTCATTACTATACCATTGCGCCCCCGCTGTGGCCCGACAATACTGTAAAAATAGGCAGTCGCACATAAAATAGACATCAAACACTATAATGCGTCTCGACGTGGTCTCTACTCTCTACTCGCCCTCATACATTACAATAGTCGTAGTCTAAGCCCACATATACGATTTGTTGTTCCTTTGTTCTTCGTCCCTTATACAGGCCGCGCGGCCGCGGCGTAATTAGCACTCCCGATCCCGATCCGGAGAAACAAAAAGGTGGGTCCAATTAGATTTGTTGCTGGGTCATGAGTTTTAATGAAGTTACTTGTTCCAAACACATGAAAGTTAGACTTTGGGAAATTTAAGTGAGTTTACCAACAGCTGGCACTCAACTCGCAGAGAGTTGTAGCTACGTGCAGCATGCTAATGTGATATTATTTAGCAGTGATATTATTTTCATTACCAGTTAGGATCTGCATTGCATATAAATAACTACATAGCTTGCAATACAATGACATCATTATGCTCATAAATCTCATAACTTTACGCTAATGCTCGCGGTGTAGCTGTAAAAAGCCAAGAACATTATTTATGTTGAAGGATATATTTATCAAGGAATACCTACAAGAGACAAAGGATATTTTATAGATCAGTCATATTTTTTTATCTTAACGACATCTTGTTCCATGATGTCGGGTTAGTCTTACAAGAATATCAGGTGAATAGCCGGTAATTATGTAAATAATAAACTACACATATGGTGAATATAATTTAAATTTTATAGTAATATACGCTATTAGTATAACTAACCGATATACGAGGAAGTATGTATACCGTATAGATACTGTTTATAATAAACATAAACAAACATGATTGATAAATCGTATTCTACGAGCACAAGATATGGGAAATCGGTTGGTTACTGCGATCAATCTGAAAGATAACGTACGTAAATGGTTAGAGGTTAGAGGATTTGATAACCAAACGAAACAGGTGAAGCTCTACGACTTATTGATAAATAGCCTGTCTTGTCGTCGCTTCTGTCTGTCTATCAAAGCAATACTTGCCTTATGTTTTTTTTATTAGTGATCGATGCCTATGGTCCTAAATTTCTACTATTACGCTGTTGACGTGAAACTTACGTAGTAGTAAGATAAAAATATAAAATACTTACTAGTCGTGAAACCAAATGAATCTTATTAGACCGACCTTAGCAAAGGTGCTTCATCCATCTTCGGGTTCATTAATATTTGTATGACACATAAATTCAAATCAATTAACAATAAGTAGATATCTCATTGCTCACTCATAATTTTCCTTAATAGCGGTTCAAGTAACACTAAATTCAAATTTTGTCTCTATTATTATAGTATGACGACAGTACAGTAGTACAGTTTTGTCGTTTATTGAATTTATCATTAAGGTTAAGTAAGACGTTGAGATCGATGTCACGATTTGGAGTGAGCTAAATTCAACTTTCTAGATCGAGGAGGTACAAAGTACAAAATAAATATCATAAATTAATTCCTTTTGAGAATTTTGAGCAACAGTTAGTATGAAAAACCCAGATTGAAATCTCAAAGTTGGTTTACAAAATGGAGGTTGAGTGTATTTGTGAAAAGGTTCGCTTCGTGGCTTCATAACTTTTGTTTAAAATTTTGCTTCAGAATTTATTTTTTTAACTAATTGCATTACCCTATACAAAATACCGTTACGATTGTGATGCGCTAACAAGACCGTTCTGAAAACACGACTTTGATGGTTCCGAAATGTAGTGATGTAATATTTACGAGTCGTCATAAATCTGATGCACTTATCAACTTTGACAGGCAAACAATGAAATATTTCAATATTACAGAGTATTGGAAACTCCTATGCTTATACATGAAACACAAAAGCCGCCGTTTAGGAATTCTTGTAATACAGCCATCAACACTGATTTTGAATAATGAGCACGAATGGCATCATAGATAATAATATATCTTTGGAAACCATCGCATGACTCGTTCAGACATTCGTTGGAATGGAGACAATCAATTTGGTTGTAGCTTAGTTAATAAAGGTTGCGTGTTCGCGCAGATCAGTAACCGCTAATTTTGTCTAATAACTAACTACACACTAACAATCAGTCAGCGACCGACACTGACTAGTCGCAACGAGCCGTCAACGAAGACCCCAAGACGCACGATTTAATTGTATTCCCAAATCTCGTAAGAGCTTTGGAAGCACTGAAAAATTATACAACTAACTTATTTCTGACAGTTTTTTCTTACATACCTGGCAATATAACTAAGCCTGTGAATTCTTACACGATCAGTATACCTATCTAAAATACGAGTTTCCCAAGCGCAATACATTGTATCTATGTAGAAATTGTAATGTCAATAAATATTAGGTACAAGAATTTATTTGACATTATTATTATTGGCGTTCAGCACAATATTGCAATCATCACAATGGTCCTAGCTTCCTATTGAGCTGTAAAATTAGATAGAGTTCCTCCGCTGCGGTTCAATATCTCCCATAAAATCTAGCGAACTAACAATAACTGAGTTGTCCTCGAAGACGTAGCTCTACTGAGAAAGTTTTAGATGCAATTTATTGAGTTGTCTGTCAGAAAATAAATGTTACGTTCGATGAAAGAAGTTCGTTTATTAAAAGTTAATATTGTCCAATTAGTAGGTACCTATACCTACTATACGGTGTTGTATTGTAGTAAAAGCTTGTTATAAAGTCAATTACCGCCGAGGGGTTCGAGTCTTGCACGCACCAATAATTTTATCAGCTAATGTGCGTATCAAAAATTCATCATCACTTGGTTTTTATTATCAAGTGAAGAAAAATGTCATAAGGAAATTTGCGTATTTGACGTTTCCTTAATGTACTTGAAAATTTATAAATTCCGCCATTCTGTCTAATCTAACCTTATCTTACTACCGTGGTGAACTATGGCTACATATTTTATGTTTCATATTATTTATAAAAGTAGGAGTATTGAACGGCTTTCGAACAAAATGTCAATAAATGAAGCACAATCGTTATACTGTACAGTGTACCTACCAGTCCTCATAAAGGTATAAAGTGGAAACACTCGATATGGGTTATACGGGGAAATCCAAACTCATTGACCCGAAACAATTACCCTCAGGTGCGGTACTAACGAGCAATATCCATTCAACATTGTATACGGTATACATATACCTTACATTACCTACCTAGTGCGTTTCGTGAGTGTTCCCCTCACTACGATACTTTTAGTATGACTGCGACGGGAACTGTTACTTGAAACGCACTATAGTTACTTTGCCACACACTTTAAATGGATTATTTGTCAAAGTAAAGTAATACGGATAATATTAATCGGTTAATTTATTAAATAATCTTGAATACACTAATCTAAGACTGAGTTAGACGGCTACTAATGTCTTTATCCACAGAACATCTAATAATTAGTTAGAAAGGGCATAGCGCGTAATTTGTATGGGAACCGGTGTCGCCATTCCGATCCCCTCCATTACTAGTATTACTACTACTACTACGAAAATGAACAAATACGCACGAGGGTCGTTATGTGTGCGTGAGGGGCGTGACACTGTAGCTAAGGATTGACTGACGATAAACTTTTATCGGTATTTATTTTCGTAAGGTCGACATTTGTGTAAAATAAAGGTTTACCTTAAATCCATAAAAAATAACATAATTATTGGAAAATAATATAGGATATTGGAAACTCGCTACGTATGTCAGATTTAGATTCATGTGTTCTTCATCATACGTTTTTTATAAATTTTATTATATGTATATACTTACCTACTTATTTTCAAGGCAAGAGTGAATAGGCTTTTGCTAATTTAGTTCGTTTTACCACCCATACTACATCGCCACTTACCATCAGGTGGGATTGTGATCACTTATAAGATATAAAAAATTGGATTAAAAAAAAAAATATTAAAAAAATAGGATGTAAAATACTTCAATTATCTTTCAAACTATATTTCAATGCATATAATATTAAATTTATCTGGCCACATGTACATTATTTAAGAACGTTGTTTATAATATAACTTCGAAAGAATCTATCGAATATCGATGTCATCTTTTACTACGCCCAACGCTGGAGCTATTACTATGTAATTAATACATTACGCGTTCTATTTGATGTGTTAAAAATGAGGAGCGCATGAAGCCTGCAATGTATATTTTGTGGGAAAAGAATCGTTTGAAGGACATTTTTAAAGATTTAAACTAAAATATCCTAGTTTTTTGCTTATCGATGAAAAGAAACGCTTCCTTTGTTTATTTTAAGCAATTCACTTCTTGCAGGGCAAGTAATTACCGCACATGTAGGCATTTTTATGTAATTTAGTCACAGTATTTCGCAGTACTTTTCTCCGTTGGAGCTCGCGAGTCACTAAACAGCGCGATCGCGTGTTTTTGAGGATTGTGCTCGTTTGCGCATAATCTTGGCGCGCCTGCCACGCCCACAACTCCTTTCTAACTAATTATTAGGTGTTCTGTGTCTTTATCTATAGTAGAGACCCCCTCTACGTTCGAAATTCGACCGTAATTCATTTGACCAAAGAGTTATTTTACACTGTATGTAATAAATGTAATTGTAGCATATATGTATGTAGCTTCTATGCATGAAGTTCTATAGTTCCCTCTTTTGGAGCCAACCCTGAGCATAGTAGCTGGTCACCATTATTACAAAAATGCATTTTGCACTCCGTAGGGTGAGAGGAAGTAGTTCTTATCGCTTGCAAGATTTGATTAATTATTATATTATTTATAAGTACCTAACTATTATTTCTTCTGTGTCCATACATAAACTATATATAGCGAACAAAGCAAGTTATATAAAAGTTTAAAAAATATACAAGACACAAAGTGTGAATTGAGTAAGTACAATGAGTTAACTGTACTTAACTTATTATAGACTATAATAAACTAGTAAAACAAGACATAATTTGCACATTGTTTTTTTTTTATTAAATTTAGAAGGTAACCCCGTTTTATCACTAAATAGGCCATGCGTCTTATTTTAAGCAAAAAATAATATATTTCTTATTTGACAAACTCTGAAAAACTGTGAAAGTCATGTGGACGTATTATTAGGTTTACAGTTTATAGACATTGCATTAGGTATATTATGTTTTCTGGAACGAAGAAAGGCAAGCGTCGCCGCGTCGTACCTACTCTGAATATTCGCATTATAATCATTAAATCATATTAACAAATATCTTTGTTAACACTGCACGTGCCAACAGGAAGCGTCACATCAAACCATTCATAATAGTGACTTAATGCAATTATTACTCATCTCGTGCCGACAAACAGCGGAAATTTAACATCAGCCAAAACCGCAAATTAGGTAGAGCGTCATAACTCTTAACTGTAAGTCATACAGGCTCACTTGATATGTAAATTAGACTGATCTCTAAATATCTAGGCGACTAGGCTGCTTCAGTTACATGCTCTGAAACTGCCAATCATAATTCATACAAGTTGAAGTATCAATTTATTATCTACGAGTATTACGAAATGAGACTCACCTTCTAATATTAGAACGATGATGTTTACGACTCATGATAAACGTATTTTATCAAGATCATTGTGTAAAGTTATAATTTTGAAAGCTTGTTCTCATTTCAGTAACTTGCTTAACTAAGTTACTTCGTTAGTATTCGTATGTAGATAGGTACTATTTTACAAAAGTGTTAAAGATATACTTCATTGAAGTGAAAAAATGTTCTAAATAATTTGAATTTTTAGAGCAACATATACCTTTATCATACTAATAGCTATAATAATAATAATTATGATTTATGTGGGACATAAAAACATTGTAAAAGTTACATTCAAATACCTGATCGGTTTTAAGGTTTTCAAACATTACCTACTTGAAACTGAAAATCTATTCAACATTATGAAGCGAAGCAAACTAGATTTCCCTTCCTTGAAAATAGCTGACATACGAACACAGCTAATCTATTCTCTTCTGTAAATGAAGCTTAAAAATCACTTTGCGGTCTCCACTCGATCCCTTTCAAGTTTCGCTCAGGGATGAAACGTTGAGAACGCAAAGGGTCGAGCAATTTACGAGGAGTGGAAAAACTCGATTTAATAGCACTCCGTATGCATATCGGATACCACGGGCGATATGCATCGGTTACGATATAAACTCAGCAGTAAACATACTTTCCACGCTTTGAAATTCAGTATTATTACGGGCGGAATTGAGATACCATTGGGTTACCGTAAACACATAAAACGACCTCCCAGTTAGCGAGGTTGAACTATAACCGTTCGTACAAATGAGTGAAACAATAAAACTTGCTCGTATGCGTTGAAAATATCTATTTTCTACTTAAGTAACAAATAAGGCAATGGAAGAACAGTAACTTATATCTGTGAATAGTCGGTTGGTTTGGTACGCATCGAAAGTCGTCATAGATATGTTTCCGTGTGCACGTGTATAGAGAAATAATGCAATAAACGTGTACATAATCATAATATTCTCTCATGCGTCGCACTTGTCGAGGGTTGGCGAATGGCGTTCATTCAGTGTCAGTGGCAGCCGAGATAATCCCCCCGCGTCTAGTCAGGACACGCACCCAACGATGACAGATATGCCATACACTAGTGGCTCTCAAAGATTTTATGATATACTTCTTTATATCAGATAAAAATTATGTAATAAAGGATCTGTGCTAGGTTATTCAAAGTCAAGTAATATAATTAGATATTAGTGTTCTATAACGTACCTATCTATTTGTCTCATTGTCCGTACCGATAAGAGTTTGTTAGTCAAAAATAAGAATGAGAAGAATATAAGAAAAAAGAAACGTGTCGTTATCTTCAATAGTGTAGGTAATATTGAGGTAATATTATTGAAAAAGAAATAAACTGTGCCACTGTTGATGATATCTTTGGTTTGCATTGCGGTGCTAGGTTAACCATTGCACTGTTTGCAAAAAGTACATGTTATATTTACTAAAACTTAGGTATTTTCTAGTGTTTTTAGCAACTTAACAATGATACTTTAACGCCCCAACTCAGAGTCACTAACGGTTACTGTAACCACTCCTTAGTAAAGAGCGATTTAAGTAACCGTTAGTGACTCTGAGTTGGGGCGTAAATGATATAAATTTAATCAATAACGCATAATTTAAAAGCATAAATTTAAAACATTAAACGAATACATACACATATACATAAACAGATAAAATTATTACTCGTTACTTAAAAGTTTGAGAGCCAGTACCAAACTCCTATCCCATAAGCTATTCTATGCCATAACCGCTGAGCATGACGCTGTGGAAGGGTACGGGTACGGCGATACGTCGGCGTCGTATCAAATTGTTCAAATGGCATTTAAATGCACTCTGATTGAATAAAAATGGCGCCAGCGTATTTTGCATTCTCAATTGCATTCGAAATTGCTTTTACTGGCAGTTTGGATAGTGCTATCGATATGAAGTTACCAGAAACGGTTAGAATGAGAAGTTAACTTGTGCTTTATGTTGATTTATTTCTAAGGCCTTATGTCCGTCGTGTATTCTATTGTAAGATTGCCAGAGACCACAGAAGTAATAATAGTAGGTACCTACATAAGTAGGTACTTATAATAATTAGTACTGAGACTTAGATTAAAGAACAATGAGAGTTCTCCAGATTGGTGTGACGTACATATGTATGCATGGATTATGTCGTTCCATGCTTTGCTTAATTTATTTCAAATATATAATTTAATTTTGGAGGAATGATTTATTGCACACAACGACATTAAAATAACAAAACTGATATTTATGAGTACTGAGCGTGCAAACGTCGAGGTAATTAAATTTTATTACGAACGCCTATTATAGCTTCACATATCCACTACTTCATATGTGGATTCTAAATACGACTTAAAAATAAATACGGAACAAATTAATGAGTATGTTGTACATATAAATGACGTATTACGATTAATATTTTATGTACCTAAATTTACTATCCTGCGTGTCAAATAATAAATGTGTCGGTAACGTCGAACGTCGTCGGCAGTTAAACTGAGAATCGAATAGGTATAGTTTAGCTGCTGTATGAGCTGACGATCCACCGGATGGTAAATGGCTATCGTCGGACGTCAGTGACACTAAAGGCATCATTGATGCTTTGTTGGCCAAGAAAGAGAGAAGAAAACGAAAGAGGAACTGGTTCTCAAGATTAGCGCGTCGTTTGGTGGCTGACTCAGGCAAGAAGGTTGTAGCCATGGATATATTATGTATATTCATGGTTATAGCTATGCGAGAGGGCCTACCACCAGTAAGCCGCATTTAGACGCCTCTTACGACACTTATCCGGCATGTATATGGCTAAACGGGTATCGTAGCAGAATGCGCAATATGCACGATACCACTTTCTGTAAACTTGCATATTGGGGATGCATCACAATTCACATCACATATTGCAAATTTTAAAATTATTCGAGATGTGTTACCGTAAGCACGTACTAAGTAACTAAAGTATGTAAATATAGTAGAAGTCTATAAAATCGCCTTCGTTGGATTCTTCATGACAGCGTAAATCCTGTGACAGCCGGGATCAAGTTACATAAGCAATCCGTTTGCCTTATCCGGCTTATCTGTACGCTAGGAAGTAGCTTTGGTATGTGTCGAATATCTTTCAATCAATATTGGGTGACTACGAGTTTATTACGTATCCATACTTCGCTATTAAGTATAAGTGATTAGGTAATGAAATATAATACCAATATAGAAAGTGCCAAAACTATGGAATGCTTAACAAAATAATTTACAACAAAGACCAACAATAAAATTGACCAAATATCTGCGTATAGACATGGTGAAGTATCTTTACCGTGGCATAGACTTACATATATGCTGATAGGTATTCCTATTAGAAGGTTCATGCAAAACAGGACAGAATGGCTGACGAATCAACATAACAATTATCTGCATGTAAAACAAAACATGCCGGAACATTCCTACCTACTTCACGCCCCGTAATGAGATACGGCGGACACTTGTCTCTTTATCAGCAATCGATACCAGCCATGTATTACGTACTCACATACAAGTGCTGAGATGGCCCATATTAACCTACCTGTATCACAATAGATAGAGCTATTAGACTGCGTTTCATCTGTAATACTATTAGTATGACAGCGAACGAAGCTGTTATGTGAAATACAGTTTACTGAACTTACCATGGAACTCATGGAAGGCGCAAGTGAGCACGTGATATTTTTTTATCAATAACCTATTCCGTTAACATAAACAATAACGCTTGGGAATGTCTTTTTATAAAATCACGACAAACCAAATACTTTCGATTATTTATTCTTCCGCTAAAAGTCTCATAGAATTTTAATATTTATAGAACACTCGGGTCGCAATCGTGGTTTTGCAATACAAAATTGATCGATAAACGGTGCAAGAATAGTTTAAGAAACAAGCTACGGTCTCTACGGAGCTGCGGAGCTTAATCATGCAGGAATGTATTCACGCCTTGGTAATGAGCACGTTGAACACTCGTTATCGGCAATCGATTAAGGCATGACGGTAACCGACAGCCCGACACAATGCAATACGAGTACGTCATACCGAAACATACTGCGACACGGTCTAGAATGTGACCGAAATACTTGGCGACATTGTAGCTCCCAACTTCGGTGGGTTGTGGAACTTTGATGGCAAATAGCTCACAGACCTGTTACAAATTCTTAACAGGCTACCGACTCACAGAGCTATTTGCATTGCTTATTGGAGTGTGCAATCGATCCCCAGGAATATCCAGCTACGAAATATAGCTTATCTTGTTGCTTTGAATTAAACAAGTGTATTGCGATTATGTAAAACGAATCCCACTTTGTTAATTAAAATCCAAAACCGAAAACAAAAATCTAGTAGTTATTTTACGAACTCGAAAACTGCAACTCAATAGTAGGTCACTGAAAAACAAGTCTCTCTTTTAATCTGAGTCGGCGTGGAATATGGAATGTACTATCACAGTCCACACTGCTGTAGGACGGATTAGTAGCTAGCAGCCAACGTAGGATTTTAAAACTTTGGACGATTTAACAACAGCTGCTTAAAGGTGATAAGAACGAGAAGGGACTACACAACACACAATTCTGACCTTACTTTCTGAAGTACGTTGCTTAATTTCGTGGTTTATTTACGCCGTTGCGTGTTTTTTAATGTAAATAGCCGACAAGCAAACACACGAGCCGTTAGATACTAATAGTTCCCCGTTCCCATTGGCTATTGACAGTAACACCATCGTCATCAACAATGCGGTTCCAGCCAAGAATGAAAATGAAGAAAATGTAGAGTCGAGCCGTTTTCGTTACCTTTTGAATACGGAAATGACACAGATACCCTTTAACAATTTTAAAACTAAAAGATAATCCGAAACGTTTTAATTATCTATTCTCCGCTTGTGTAAATATTATTATAATATCGTAGACCATAGCTCAGTTAGTCGCCAGTAGACAATCTAAATGGGATGTTGGAAATCGCAGTCTAAATTTAAATTTGTCGCTGCATCACTGAAATAAATTCAACGCAACTGACGCACTAGATAGGACCATTGATGCGTGTGCTAGTGCTATCTATTGTACGCACTAAAATAGGACGGAGTCGAAAGCAGCGCGTTGACATACAGATTTATTGCAATCGAATACGAAAATATACGAGTAAGATGGAGACGCGCCATTAAAGGAATTGATGTCCAATGGCCATTAACGAAGGATTCTAATTTGATTGCCTTTTAGATGGTCAGCAGGCGCCGTGGTAGATAGAAACGCACCCGGCGACCTTGCGCGTGCGTCGATCGTCTCGTCCGAGCGGCCCGCGCGCGCTAGGGCTGCCTACAGTCAAGCTGATTAATTACGAAACGCCATAATTAAGCCTGATTTATAGCTTTGACATTTTAATAGGTTCCGCTTGGTGTGTAATAACGCTGCTTTCATAAGTCAGAGAAAGGAACCAATGCCTGTTGTGAAAAATGGCCTTGGATAACAAAATTATGTAAGTATGAATTTGTTAGTGCAAATCTGTTCAAAGGTAAATATTTACAACATTTATGGATATACAAGTAGTTGAGAATAAAGGTTACGCGATTTTACGTGATTGGTAAGGTACGTAGGTATTATCAAAACAAATTATCGCAGTGTCATAAAGACGAAAATATTTGTCAATTTTGAGGATTTCCATTTACAATGATAACTTATATGTATGTACTTATATGTCAAGTTACAACGTATTGACTGAGGCCTTTAGCTTTCTATTGTTGTTTAGTACAGTATCAAGTTATACGTCGTCAAAATGAGGTCACAGCATCCCTGTATTATAATGATGTGTGCTTGCCAGCCCTAATGTCAAGAGGAATAGCCTAACAACATGCGATACGCAGAATACTAAGATACGCGGCGCCTGCGCCGGCGCCTGCGCTCCCCGGCCGCCGCGACTACCTCGCGCGGACTTTGCTTTCTGTGACGCGATTCGTTCTGCACTACTAAATAGAAACTTGTAAAAATAACAACATCATTGTGTAACACTTGTGCCTCGACAGTAATGCTCTAGAACTGGTTGTTCCTATATTGTTGTTATAAATTATAGAGATGAAACAGATAGCTGTTTGACCGGATACCGGATAAGGCCAGATAGCCGGATATTCGGTGGGCGGATAATGGCTAAACTGATGATCGGTGCGTCGTAACGAGCGAGAAGGCTTGAGTGAGTGATCGGTTGTATTCGGTTGTGCTCGGAGGATTTTTTAAAAGTACCTAATTAAAGAAAGGATCCCACATAACACCGATATATAAAAAAAAATCAGGAAAATTCTTAGTTTTCTGAAAATTCGGTATCCGGCCGAATAATAAACATTGGCCGGAAAAAGTCAACACCGGATAGTACCTAACTTATTATCTGTTATAAGCTATTTATTAAACATAGAAGAGTCTATATTATGATGATCATCGCGAAATCGTACGGTGTATCATGGAGCAGGATAAAACAGCAATTTTTTTTTCTAGAGCCTCACTGCATCATGAACTAGTTCGGTATGCAAATAATTATTGTCTCTCTCATCTTTGTGAACGAATACTGCTATTCTCGTGGTATGAAATTGGAGCGGCCAATATTTTCGACTCCCAAAGCGCACACCAAAATGGTGTGCATATTGGAAGTTATTTTCACTCGCTTTAACTGTGCTGAAAAACAAAGGAGGCATTTACGAAATATGTTTATCATTTAAACGTAGTTCATAATAATTGTCTTAAATAAACAATATTTTTGCAATAACTGCAAGTCTTAAATATTTATTTATCGACTAATCTCTTATCAAAATTTCAAACTTAATTTTATCTCATATCTCACAGGAATTTTCCTGGGATACAAAGTAACTTACTTAGATATTAACCAATAGCAAGCTATAAACATGTTAAGTTTTAAGTTAACCATAGATTTTAACAACTGTTGCGTAAACATTCGAATAAAACATGCTTTGGCTTCTAATAACATATAGGTATCAGAAAAGTCTACATACCTGTATTAAAATCTTTGAAGAAATATTTTAAGATTGGAATCGGAAGAGATTCGGTTTAGTCAGTTTTTATTAGTATTTAATATTGACATAAATATATATCAATTTAATCTCTCTACCTATAAAATTCTAGTATCGAACTATGTTGGTCATTACATAACTTGATTATCATACGTCGTTAACATTTCCAGCCATTAACAGTGAACTAATATAGAGTCAAGTAGAAACAGTGGAGTAGATATGCATATTTATGAGTTGAAGCTATTTAAATGTCTTAAGATACAACGATAATACATATCCCACGACGGTGGTTATATTGTTTTGTTATAAGTAATTGGTCACCTGGAATAAAGATTTTTAATATTCTATTTGTTTTATTATTTAATATTACGTACTGGGCATGAAATTTTTTAGAGGCTACGATTGTATTAGTTTTTAAATAAGGTATTACTGCATACTGTTAATAAGTTTATATTGTTCACGAATATGATAGCGGTCTTACAAGCCCTCTATAGCGTCTCAAACTGACACAGAGACACGAGACATGCCACTCGCGATACGCAGCCGCAACAAGATTACACCTCCGATACAAATCCGCTTCGTAAACAAACCCTAATCGATTTTCTCCGTACAGCGCGAAACAAAATGGAACTTAAAATCGTATCGTCGAGAGGTGTCTTTACCTTATCGCGATGTAATGTAAAGATAGCATACAATCTCAGAGACGGTACACCTGAAGGCGCCATAATCCCCGGACTCGAATTATTTTTAAACCTCTAGTCCTTGAGGATCTTGTTAAGCTAGGTAAACATTGATGAGAAGATACAAAAACCTAGATTTCAGATACAGCGAATTTTATAGTCTACAGCGAAATATAAGTGGTCGGGCGAAGATCAGATTCTGTCTATTTAAGATATTATGTATGTAAATATAAAAAATGGACAAGTGCGTGTCAGGCCACGCACAATGTAGGGTTCCGAAGTAGTTTATCTACTATTACTCATTAACTACTTATGATAACATAGCCATTATAGTTTTTCTTGTAAATGTAAATGTACATACAATTTTTGAGAATTTTTCACTTATCTAACTCCAATCGTTTAGGCGGCAGGGGGACGGGACACTCAAGTGTAACCAAAATTAGCACATGAAAGCCAAATATTTCGCAAACCAAGAAGAATGTGATGAACCGTTCTTCGGCTTTTTGACTGAGTCTCCCTTGCAGTCGATACCTGCAAAAACAATTCGCAGATGTTTTTATTATTTAGGTAGGTATTAACTGGTGCTTGCAACGTTGTCGGCGAGAAGTTTATCCTGTTAGAGGAGAGGATGAGATAAGAAGATGATGATGAGGATAAGAAGAGTAGGTTAATTGCATAAAATTAGACGAAATTTGTTTAACTGATACGAACCAGTTGACTAGTTTGAAAGATGAATTTTCAGAAAACCTGTAATGCTATGCATTCTATGTGTATGAATAAGGAACTCTATACCCTACGCGTTTTGCAGCCGAAACAAATGTAAACAAACCATAAAAATAGTTTTCTAGGGTTTTCACCAACTGACATAAATTTGTACACCAAATGCGTTTTATTTAGATAAACTACTCACTATGTTATTTGTGAATACTTAATAGGTACATATTGATCGATAACAACTAAAAACTCCGAGTAAACGTGGAAACAAACAAAATTAAATAACTCTGTCATTATTCAAACACTTTGCTGTAACAACCTTATTTCCATGATGCGATTTGAAACCTTTCAACATAATGTACAATTTTACGTATGCCTATAAATAGAAATGACTACCAAAATCTTTACAGAGTTATGGTGCTAACTTACTTTGCAATTTGGTCGTATTATTTTCCGAAGTTTAGATCGTTTACTAATCTGTGGTATGGACGACACGGACGTTTCATTACACACGGAAGTATAATTTATTATAATAAATTAACCAATGATAGTAATGGTTTTCTTTATTTAAATGAATTTCACTATATGATATTTAGGTAACAGCAACTAATCTAAGCGGATTTAAATTATTTTAAGCTTCTTTCAAATACCCAATTATAATTTTGGAGGATAAAAATTTAAAGGAACGGAACGTACGAACCGAAACAATGCCTGATTGGCCAGAATCCAGATTGGCTGACGTGACGTCACGTGAAGCAAACTTAAAATAAAATATTTGAAAAAGTCAAGAAGTTAACTTATAGAAAAACGTGAAATAGTTATGTGGAGGTGAAAATACTTGTGTTTCATTGCTAAAATGAGGGAAGAAGGCCGTAAAATATAATATACTGATGAAACATTGCATATCGAAGGTACGTATTCACTAATTACTTAACACAAATCACAATCAATCCTTTTAAAATCAAAGCTCCTCAGAAATAATCCATAGTGTGGAATAATGCCCTGGCCAAGTGCGACCTCAATGTCGTTGAGAACTATTATGCAGGTTTACTTACTATTATGTCTTGTTATCTGCCAATCCACACTTGGCCAGCGTGGTAGACTATGGCCTAAACTTCGCATTCTAAGAGAAGACCCATGCTCAATAGTGGGCCTTGATGGGTCGAGATTATGATGATATATAATATATGTTTTAAGCAATACATTAATGGAGCTAAAGCTGTGGGTATTGTCTTGTAAAAAATATAATATAATTATGTGAAAATCTTAATTTAAAAAGCATACATTCTTTAATTTTTAGGTCATACAAAAAGTAAGGTCTGGCAAGATTTGAGCATTACTTCAAGCCGTGAAGCTTTCTGAGAAGGGTTGTCGATGGGTTTAAAAGGACCTTGTGGAAAAAAGAAAGCGCTTAATAATAGTGCATATTGGTATGTTTTTTCACTTTATTGAATAATAATTGTCATGTCCAAAACTGTACAACTGTACAAAAATAAATCTGTAAAAAATTTACACACAGTTTAACATCCATGACCGAAGTACAAATATTTATCTGTGAAATAAATATCTGCCCCAGCTGGGACTCGAACATGTTATCCACAGCTCAGCAGTTAGGGTAACTGATCACCGTGCCACGGCTCCTTCAATATAATGTATCTGTTTTTTTCTTTTCAGCTAATGAAGATGGATTTTTAGAAGAGGGCCATTTAATTTTTGAAAGCCAAAAGGGAGATGGGGATTACCACAAGGAGATGAATGTTACTAACAATGTATGGTTGTCCGTTGTACCAACATGTGATAAAGTTTTGTATATTTATTCATGTTTCAATTACTGTCCTTGAAGAACTGAACTTGAAGAGTTTAAAACTTTATAGTCATTTTACCTTAATAGTCATATTTATTTTGTTAAATGATAATTTTGAAATAAAATTGTAAAAAATACGTTTACGTTTTTTTGTTACTTCACCCTATCACTCTATAGCTGCAACTGTGTGCCACCAACAACTCAGTGGCTCATAACAGGGCACAGGTCTCCTCATAACTGAGACCCATGTTAATACCTCAATGCTGCTTAAGCACGGGGCACCTCCACTGAGGACGAAGGTTAGTAGTGAAGCTTTAATAATGTCGACTATTTAATTAACGAGTATATACTCATTAATTACTTAGCCCATAAGTTCGATCAAGAAGTTTTTTGTCACTACAGTCGTTTATTCATTATGCTGGTTTATTCATTATATTCCAAATGCTGGGCATACCATAGCAAGCATTGCTTAACTCTTGACGATTGGAACTCGCCTCGAGAGGCGAAGCTCTCGTGGTCCCGTTTTACAGCAGTATTCTACTAAAGTATCTACATATAAAATAAATATACTTTATCTTTGAAGGTAAAACAATGTAATTACGTACTAATTAAGCTATTTTAAGGTTAGGGTATAAAGGTTTAAATATGAAATCAATAATTTTATGATACTATGTATTGTATGTATTTTATGCATTAACTTATCATTAAATTAGTCAGTTGATTTATTACTAGCAAAGACTAAGAAATAAAGGAAAAAAATAAATATTCTCATAAAACCACAAAAAGTTTTATATCCCTGGTTGTCAGTGGTTGCTAGGCAACGGTTTGTCATTAAACATTTCGGATGCAAGGCGCGCAGAGTATAGTTCAGGTTGTGTGATGTCTGTTAGGATTGTCAGTCACCGTTAGCGTTTTATTAAATAGATCTATATGCTCGGGCGGTCGTCTTGATTATAATGTTAAAGCCTGGTATTTTTTATTGGCTGACAGTAACTACCTACTGAGTTTTTCATAGGACAAAAAACATATCATGGGTGGGCAGGAGAGATTGTCTTCAAGTGCTCAAACTCAAGACCTTATTAAAAACGCATCTTTTTAATCATATTAGAAGCTTAGTCCTTTAATATTCACAACCCCAAACTGAGAACATCAGTACTTCAGTAGTTAAGATACCTAATAACATAATAAGTAACAGCTATAATACATTCGCTTTGACTAATATTTAACAATGATGAAACATGCCTTTGTTCGTTTGTATAACATATTCGCCCGTTTATAAAAGCAATCTCATTGTAAGTGGTCGTATTTAAAAAAATATGATCTGACACAACGAGATCACTGATAACGGATCTCGATGTCACCGGGCGTATTCATTTTCGACAAGTCCAATAAAAAATTCAACAAGCCAAAATCCGTCCGTCAATCATACGAGCATATGACATGATCTACCGCTAGGATTAACAACCTTTTTGTTAGTCGTAGTGTAGTAATAAAATCAGAAGATGTATTTTTGCATACCTAACACAATATTTACTAATGCATATAAAGTAATGCCTTTGGTGGTGCTGAAGTCCATAGGCGACGGCAACCATTTACCATCAGGTGGATCTTCTACTCGTATGTGATGTCAACCATCAAAAAATGATGTCTTAAAAATGCGAATAAGACAAGAACACATCACATGAAAGGTATTTTTATTTATTTATTTATTTTTGCAACACCTTAATCTAGGGTATACAAGGGCAAAAACTTAATGCCTTATGGCATTCTCTACCAGGTATCCTTCAGGTATCTATGTTTTCAGTAAGAAACATGAATGGTAGCTGACTATTTAATGTTATGAACCTAACAAATATGCTATCGGATCACAAATATTCTTCAACATTAAAAGAGTGAGTATCGTTAACCAAAGTTATTAATATTGCGTATCATTGCTCAGTTCAAATCATCATCATTGTACGTTTTAACAAACGTAAGAACAGACGACATAATAGCGGTAACACGTGCACTATTTCCATTTTGTAATTTTGCAGCGCTTTAGCCGGCCTTTGTGGCCGAGATTAAAACAAGAAAACAGCAAAGTGAAGTAGCCCAGTTTACTTCTTTCTTTCATATATGAAACAATCCCTAGAAAGACGAGAAAAGGAAAATTCGCTATATGTTCACCTTTTTACACAACACAAGGACAGTTGCTTGCCTCGAGCGTGAAAGCTTAATGTCTTGAAGTACTAAAACTTGTTTCACAGAGCTTACAGCACTTTAACTTGAGTGTTTGAAACTCGGAAATGTACATGACTTTATATCCAAGTTTCCAGACGTATCGTAAAATTATCCATGCTGAAATTGACATTAAAAACTATTTAAATTCGCAATAATTAAATAAAAGCTGAATGTTCCAGTTTCTGCCCTTCATGCACAAATGGATCTGACATGATTTAATTGTGTTGTCATGTGGAAACTTATCGCAATTAAACGAAATAAACGAATGAATTAAAATGTTTTCTGTGGAATTGTATTTACAAGCGCGTAAATAAAATAGAAATAAAAGTTATAATTGGACTTGTTTTGTCAACCCGCCGTTTGGGAACAAAATAGCGTAGACGTGTGATAATTGGGTTAAAAATGACAAACCGCCCCTGAGTGGGCGGCCGAGCGGCCGAGCGGCCGGAGGGTGGACGGTAAATTGTAAATTGTCGTTAGGCAGGGTTGCGTAAACTTTTCCAAAAGCGCTCGTGTAAAATCTAACAAGCAATTCGTGTCGCGTGGTTTTGAAAACGTTTTGAAAATTAAAATATAAAATCTATCTACTTAGGTACTTCATTGTTTTTTAACAATGTATTATGTCTTTAAAAATGTTCTTATTTGGCAGTGAGATCATATTATATTATATCGTATTAATAGTAATTGCGGTTCATTTAGCCAACATTACAATTTTATCATTTAGTTTTAGACCATTAATAATTGCGGTATGCTGAATCACATTGGGGTGTATGTATGCATTCGTCTAAAAATACAATATAATTCATTAAAATAACAAGATATTGTTTTCAGAACTCTACCACTTATCAAGTACCAAATACAATATAAATATGTTATTGTGAATAATATGAGTTGCAGCCCTAAGTGGGCGCGCAGTATGCGGTAATAACCTAGATAAGTGATCGTGTGCTGTTATCCAGCGTTCCCAACATCATCATTCAGCCCTAACGCCAAAATTCTGTTTTAATAAAATATATGTACAACATTTACGTGTAAACCTTCATAGAAGAGACAATAAGAAAAACAATTCCATGTAACATGTTGCTCTAGTTTCAACAAAGTTTAACTTTAAAAGACCTTACAAGTCTGCTTATTTGCACAAAACCTGCCCACTTCGTCCAGATCCTACAAAGCTACTAATGACGAACGTCGATATTTAGAAGAAGGCAAGGAGTTAAAAGCCATCTGCGATCATCAGTGCTTGAGTACCTCTCTCCACTTAAAAGAGGAGATCTGATACCTTACTACTTGTGCAAATACGCCGAGTCTCTCTGAGGCTCAGTCATGGAAAGCTTAGGAGTAGATCTGAATGAAATGTTCTTATACCAATAACTATTGAGACAAATTGCTTAAGTGCCCTGCAAAGAAGAGCTATGAAGCTTAGATAAATAGTTTTATAAAAATAAAAAGTTAATATTTAAAAGAATGCGAATTGCGAAGTAACTTAAGTATTTGCAAAATCACTTTGATTATAATGCACTGGAAGGAGAAGACCTTTCAAGAATATTACCGAAGTAAAAGTAATTTAAAACATTTATTTGAAGTTCAAAAACCCTGACGAGACAGTCACAGCGTCGTAACGAGATGAGCGGTCACGCTCCGTCCCGGGGACGATAACACGAACAAACACCCTCTGACGCCGAAACCGTGACATAATGACATCGCATTTACCATGAAAAATTCTCGCGATAGCCGACGAATACTTAACAATTGATAAAAGTTGGCTTGGAAATGGAATAATTTATCTCATTGTTATTAACACAATTTAGTAAAAAAGGTCTTGAATGTAAAATATATCTGTATTAGGATATAAAGAGTCTATCCTACTTGTGCCTAGCTAACAAGTCCTATGATGGGAAAACTTGCACAATATTTTTTACTACTTTATTATCTACCTACTAGTAAAAATATAGTTAGGAAATTAAAATTCAAAATCATTTAATTATGTGGGCATTTTTCAATACTGCTGGTTAATCTTCTATTTAAAATTTCCTCAATATTCTTAAAGTTATTTATCAAGTTATCCTAAAATACAACGGCAGTGAACGGAATATTAAGTAGCTCCACATTTAGCTCCACCGTAATTTTTATTTCGTACCTATTCCGAGAGAGATTTAGAGGTGGGCGAAACGTGCAAATATAAAAGAAATAAACAGTAGGCTGATCGGTTCCAATCAGTGATATTGACAGGGGATCGCAAGCAGCACGCACTTCGAAGCGATATTTTATTTGCTCACAGATGTTCAATCGAATCGACACAATACCTCCTTAATAATGACACATTACACAAGCGATACGATCGCTTCGATGAGGAGAAATCCCAAGTAAATGAGCTAGGAACACGTATCATTTAGCTGTACAATTAAACCTTATTTATATTGAGATAACAGGTCAGCTTGGAATGTGTTCCCGGTACTATTCACAGTATTTATTTACATTACACGAAGATATCCTGAGTCAGATCTTGACCAAATATACCTGTGTACTGTTCAACACAGAACACTGTTAAGTTAAACAAAACAGATGCAAAGTATTACTGAAATAGTGTCGGGTAAGAATAACTCAGTCTTAAAGGAAATTTGAAATTACACCAAATTAAGTACAGTCCACAACAAAACTGCATAATCTACAAATAGTCTGAAGGAAATGTCGAAATAGTCGAGCACACTTGGCCCATGCAGCATAATCTGCGTCATATCCGCTTAAAGTACGTGATAGAGACGTCATAACAAAGTGTTTTCTGTTTTTGTCCTCCATTCGGGTGCAGTCAACCATGTGCAGTGTAAACACAGTTGGCTGGGTTTATTCCAGAAGTGCAAAACGTCTACGCTGCAACTCTTCAGTTCCAATCGGCTAGACTCGATGGCGATGTGTTCTGAACGTTCGTTTTGACTTTGTCGCAAAACAAACAATAAGTAAAGCTCTTTGTGTTTGACGGTAGTGCAGATTTCTATTGATTTCTATTACTGAGTACTGACCCTTTACCTAATTTGGATGTGATTTGGTATACTATTCGAATACAAGAATATGCATACGAAAATAGTCCGAAATTCGAGCCCCGCCATAGAATAAAGTTATGTGAAAAATTATAATTTAGTATTTTAAGAATCCTATTTTGGATAAACATAGGACAATTTTTTGTGTATATTATGTATGTATGCGGAATGCGGATGGAGATTATCTAGTATGCGAAGGGATGGATCATGAAAATAACCAAAAAACGAGGAAGCAAAAAAAAGTATTTATTTTCTATAACATTCAATAACAGAGCGGTTTGCGCTAGGGTTCGCAAATCTCTCAAGTAATCAGTAAATCGATTACAGCCACCGACTGTAAGGGGAATTGAGTTCAGAATGAATGTGTAAGTGAACGAATTCTTCTCTTAAACTGTGTACTTAGGAACAAGCACCATCCGTCCGTGTGCTAACTGTTCAATAGGATGTGGGTTAGGTAAACTAATACCAAGTAACACCAAAGTTCCTTGGCACTTTGTCGCCTTCGAGTATTTACTCAAAGTCGTATTTAAGTCAATATTCACTATTAGTCTACTCGATATGTTCAAAATGGTTGAAATTAGAGATACTGCTCTTAAAAATACGTGCGATAGCTCATTCTGTTCGGAATGATGTCTAGAAAAATGTTTCGGAAGCGTTTACCAGCACGTAAAAAATTGCAAAAGTTATTGACAAAATAAAGTTGAAAAAAAAAAGTATTTTGTTTTTGGTAATCACTTCGAAACTATTAATATTTAAGAAATTTTAAAACAAGATTCTTAAAGTAGAGGAAATTTCCAAACAATGACTCGCGACTCTCGGAACTCTATCTCCATTATTTATAACTTTAATTTAACGCTGAAAATGGGTCTCCACGCTGCATTTTTAGGTTGCGCGTGCGGCGTCAAAACCGAGTTCGTCACACTCAATAATTTTTTAAGGTATTAATTATTAATTTAAAAAAATAAAAAAAATATGGTGTATTCGAAACACTTCAAAGAATTTGCTCCCGTAGGAAATTTTGCTTAAAGTTAATTTTTCAACAAGTTAGACGATTGTTAATTAACTAAATTTTCTCGAACTTCCATTTTCATTGTACATTAAAAAAAATGTTTAAGTAATTGTCCTATAAATTTTTCGCTTCGTGGAGCCTTTCTTATATACATGCTTAACGAGATCACGTCATAAAAGTTTAAAAAGTTTTAATACTTTGTGTATAATAATTTTATAAGTTGAACAAAAAATGAAAAATCCAAATAATATTATTGAAAATTTTTTTTTCTCAATTTATTATTACATAATCGTTTTGGCATTCATAAAAGACATTTAATGACTTGAAAAAAAAAATTCCCTCATTTTTTTATAATTTTTTTTTATAAACAAATAAGACTATTTCAATGCTTTCAAGAAAAAATTTCTTAATATCTTATTCTTTACAAAACATTATGATTTTTGAAAAAAAAAATTTTTTCTTAATAATGATATTTAATTGTTTATAATTGTTTTTTAATATTTCTATTGTTTGAATAATTAGCTAATAATTTTTTTTTCTTAAAAATTATAATTAACCATCTTTAATAGAAATGTAAAAAAATATTTTTTTTATCAACAATTTCATTGTTTTTTAACTTAACAATTTTTTATAAACAAATTCTCAACTTTTTTATATATTTTTTCTGAAACACCTAAAAATAAAAAAAACAACGATGTATAACAAAGTACAGATAAAAACATTTTTTAATTTTTTAATTTCGATTCGATAAAAAAACGAAAAAATTGTTTGTTCAACTTATAAAATTATTATACACAAAGTATTAAAACTTTTTAAACTTTTATGACGTGATCTCGTTAAGCATGTATATAAGAAGGGCTCCACGAAGCGAAAAATTTATAGGACAATTACTTAAACATTTTTTTTAATGTACAATGAAAATGGAAGTTCGAGAAAATTTAGTTAATTAACAATCGTCTAACTTGTTGAAAAATTAACTTTAAGCAAAATTTCCTACGGGAGCAAATTCTTTGAAGTGTTTCGAATACACCATATTTTTTTTATTTTTTTAAATTAATAATTAATACCTTAAAAAATTATTGAGTGTGACGAACTCGGTTTTGACGCCGCACGCGCAACCTAAAAATGCAGCGTGGAGACCCATTTTCAGCGTTAAATTAAAGTTATAAATAATGGAGATAGAGTTCCGAGAGTCGCGAGTCATTGTTTAGAAATTTCCTCTACTTTAAGAATCTTGTTTTAAAATTTCTTAAATATTAATAGTTTCGAAGTGATTACCAAAAACAAAATACTTTTATTTTTCAACTTTATTTTGTCAATAACTTTTGCAATTTTTTACGTGCTGGTAAACGCTTCCGAAACATTTTTCTAGACATCATTCCGAACAGAATGAGCTATCGCACGTATTTTTAAGAGCAGTATCTCTAATTTCAACCATTTTGAACTTATCGAGTAGACTATATCGTATGAAAGGATAAAATCAAATAGACATGACTTATAAATCTAGCAGTTCCGACTGTTAACTTGACCATTATGACACTGACGCCCAATTAATAGATTCACAATCACAAAGGCTATTACAAGTTTACATACACTAACAAATACTGCATACGCGTTATCGTTTTCCATAGTTATTTTTCTTTAAAAGAATACAGTATATATATCAGTAGACCTACATGTGATAAAAAAACCGGACAAGTGCGTGTCAGGCCACACGCAGTGTAGGATTCCGAAGTATTAAGTATATCGACTATTACTCATTAACTTCTTATGCTAACATAGAACTGATAGTTTTCTTGTAAATTCATCATATAACCCATTTTTGAGAATTTTTTTACTTGTCCAACTCTAACTATTTAGCCGGCAGGGGGGACACTTGACTCTAACCAAAATTAGCATTTTAAAGTCAAATATTTCACAAACGAACCCCTAAATCCAAAAATGGTCTTAGAAAACCCATAATATTTTTGAAAGACCTTTTCAACGATACCCCACACTATAGGGTACGCAATGAAATATTTTTCAATATTTTATTCCACGATTTTAGAGTTTTAATAAACATATATATCCTTACCAAATTACTGCTTTCCAGTCACGGACCTAAAAAAAAGACCGTGTTTCCAGTACTTGGTCGGACGGAGTGACGGACGGACATGACGACACAAGGGTTCCGAATTTACTTCGGAACCCTATAAAACTCTGATATAAAAGTCGTCGCCTGCCGATTCTTAAAATTATAGAGCTTAAATGAACAAAATAAACTTTATATTCATTATCATGTTGTTAACTGGGAAACCATAGAAAACCAATGATGTAAAAAACAAATGATGTAAAAAACCGCGTTGTCTACAGTCCTAAACAATAATAACTTTAAACTAAAATATCGTGTAAAGTTACTCATAACGTATTCTTAAGTACATATTATGTTACTTGCAGATTACGTTTTGAAGTCTTCGTCACTCAAATACGAGGCTTAGACTCACTCAAGCGTAGTTAAGAATAGTGTACCTAGTACTAAACATAGCGCTGTCTAAACTTAACATGAATTAAGTTTATCTACATAAAGCAGCTAACGTGTACGCCGCTAAGGAGTTGAATACTCTCATTGCAAACCTCTCGTCTTTATAGAATAATTGAAAGTTGGGTCATTGCCAGGGAATATTTGCGAAAATATTTTCTAGAGATACGAATCACTTGTGTGCTTTAGTGCTTTCGAATTCGAATGGGGTCTTAACAATTTTCGTAGCATTTATGAAGGCATTCAGTTTCAAATTTTTCATTCTTACTTTGTATTAATTTGGTTTATATTTGATATTTGATTAGTATGTTTTTCTTAAAGTTTAGTTGCAATTTCTTCTAGACTAAATTTTTCTCTCATTGCATTAGGTTTTTGTTTTTGTAAATTTCTTTCAAAGTAATTTTTATAAAAGTAACACAAAATATTTTTGTTGAACCAAGGAATTTGAGATATGGAGATTTAACTACGGTTAATAATAGTGATAAGAACGAAGTTCTAAAGAGAACATTTTGCATCAAGTTTAATGGTGGTCACTCACGGTCATTCCATCGCGTCATTTTTGGAGCCACGCCAAACGACATATGTCAAAATGGCGCGATTGGACATACAAATTTTTTAAATCACGCCATCAGTTTTTCACATTCACGATCAAATTTTGGCTGTATGTCACGCCATTTGACGCAATGGACTGACCGTGAGTGGCCACCTTAAGACTGCATCTTTCCGATCAAAGCTTTCAGTGCCTTTTGAATAAACACAGAGACAAGGGAAAAAATCGTGGACTGGGTTTCCATGTCCTCACAAACTTGTGAAGGCATTAAATGTACCTATTAGGTATTTCCATCAGATAAAATACGTTAATCTCGCTGCTCAAAACTCTACCTAACATTAGAATAACAAGCGAACGCGACGACATTGAATACACTGGTCAACAAGGTTTTTGCCCAGTGATAATGAGTTGTCATATCAAGAAGTACGCGGTGACTATTCACCAACCATGGACGTTTCACAGCTGGCTTAGTTCGATTTTCTGAGTTATACTCATGATGTGCTTGTTGTAACATGTATTGGGTGTTAATTACTTCATTTAATCACTCAGCCTGAATTAAACGACTTAGAGACATACATCTATCGAAAGCACAAGTAGAACTTCTTGGTTCGCGTCTCAAGCAACGGAATCTCTTAGCAGAAGGCACAAACATCCCCTTTTTTCGAAACCGCCACAGTGATCTTGTGCAGTCATTCAGTGGCGGTTTCAGTGGTTGATGGCGATTTGGTTTATTGTAATAACATCGATGCCCTATTTGAATCTTTCGGTATTAATCACGATCCAAACATTTGAAGATTATTCATATATTCACCAAAAAGTAGTCTAAAAGCAGAACTATTACACAACGGTAATACATACCCTTCTTTAGTCATGCAGTTTCTTTGAAAGAAATCTATGAAAATCTGAAGCTTGTATTTGAGAAGATAAAGTATGAAAAATATTCTTGGAAGATCTGCGTAGATTTCAAAGTTATTGTTATACTTTTGGGCATGCAATAAGGTTGTACACTAAATACTGTTGTTTTTTGTGTCTTTGGAATAGTCGCGATAATGACAATCATTGCTTCAGAAAAGTTTGGCCACCCAGGAAAAGATTCACTCCAGGATCAGAAAATATACTCCATCCACCATTAGTTCAACAAGAGAGCATTTTTGTACCACCTTTGCATCTAAAATTAGAAATAATGAAAATTTTTGTTAAATCTCTTAACCGCGAAAGTGATGCTTTTCAATATCTTAAAAATAAGTTTCCAAAAATGACAAATTAAAAGATGGGATTTTTATAGGGCCTCAAATAAACATAAATAAAAATAAATAAAAAGTTGATAAACGATAATACTTCCAATAGTTAATTGAATAAAAAAGAGAGCAAGGCTTGGAAATCCATGGTACACGTTTTTACTAATTTTCTCGGAAATGTGAGAGCTGAGAGCTATAAAACACTTGTAAAAGATACGATTGAAGCGTTGCGCATTATTGGATATAAAATGTCCCTCAAAATACATATTCTGGACTCACATTTAAATTTTTTACCTCAATGTAAGGGAGACGTTAGTGATGAGCACGGTGAGCGTTTCCACCAGGATATAGCAGGCATGGAACAGCGTTATCAGGGACAGTGGAGCCATGTTATGCTATCAGACTATTTTTGGACGTTAAGAATAGAAGCTGTAGATCTCGATTATAAAAGAAAAAGTAGTTCAACTTTACATTTTTTAAATTAAAAAAATGTATTAATATAAGTTAACTTTTAACTGAGCGATAAGTCTTTTTATTGATACCCACGAAAAACCCGAGCTAACTAAGACATAAAATTATTACCCCTGGGATGGTTTTTTTATGTTCTCTTAAAATCAGTTAAATTCCTTTCATGGGTTTGCAAAAGTTGTTTTTTTGTTGACCAGTGATATCAAGAGTTGTTTTCTGCAATTTACATGCAGAAAAACAAGTCCATTCACAAAAACTTGCGGATGAATCTGTGGGTCGCATCTTCGCATGCTATTTATAGTGTACTATAAAACAGCAGTTGACCTTTCCCTCGTCTCCGGGTGTGCAGTGTGCACCAGGCCTTGCCGCGGGCAGTTCATGGCTGTGCAATTGCACCGCTGACTCACAATGCCCTGACGATGTAACCTCGGTCTTTTGTGGAAACTATAGTAGGTACTTGGTAAAACCTACGTTATGTCAAGAGCAATAATAATCTTTCCTGTGAATTTTGGTTTTATCCAAAATTTGGCGGTTCAGCCCAAAATTACTGATATTGACGAATTGTTACATAAGTAATGAAATGAAACTATTAATTAAAATTCAATTATATTTTCTAACAATAACAAAGGCAATAAATATTATGAGTAGATATACAAACCGCATCCAATAAATATATAAAAAGCAAAAAAAAATAACTTTAACATTATAATTTTGTCTCTTAACGTAGATATTTACAATAATTATAATAACTATCAATAAGACCGTCTAGAGTGAGGCTAGCTAACCGTCTCAAGACAGGTTTGGTTTCAAATTCCAAAGAATGTGTGAGGAGATCAATAGAGACCGCGTGCGGCTTTGTTTCGGTTCCCATGTGATTTACAAAAAAAAACTTGTCAATGAGATAGAACTTAGTTGTAAATGCGTACGTCAAACCGGCCACACATCGTAAAAAATTATTTATTGGATCTTTTTGAATTTAGGGATATGAGGTACCTACGTGCATCTATTAGCTTTCGTTTAGTCGTAAAAAGATGTGTAAAAACATTTATTAGTTGCGCAATTTTTATCTATGTTAAACCTATCTGATAAATACTTTCACGTCAGCAAGTCGTCATACATACAATACAAGTACGTAAGCCCTTTACGCGAAAATCCATTGTAATCAGTAGCATTAGCTTGCATTTGTTGCAAAGTAGTGTTTCTTAAACGTCAAATTCATACACTACATAATAATCTATTTTTTACCCATATATGTGTAATGGTATCTCTGATATCGAAGTAACAGGATATAATACGTGAGGCTATCTGTATGTGAGCTATGTAGCCTGTACTGTATCAGCAAAGCCCCTAGTGACGTGTGACACACATCGAGATATGCCATGGACCTGTCGCCCGCATTGCTCACGATGGACTGAAGTCTGAACTGTTAATCTGATTCTTAAGAAATTCCAAGTTCAAGTCTTAGGTCTTTTATAACTGGGTCTTACAGATTTATTTACTTGTAACTGGATATTGATTTATTGGCTAAATATTGTACATTTAAAGTTTCTAATTAGGTACTAAAATGTGAATTTTCATTAAAGCTTAAATCTTCAGGTTAATATTAAAGACTATATATTTTGAGAGTGTCCTTTATTATAAGTCAGATTTCTATAGATTTTGTGAAAAGACACAAATGACCATAGAATCATAGATTAATTCATTGTTTTATCTCACGAAGACTAAAAGTAAATTTAGGGTTTTCGGAAAGTAATGGGGTATTCTCTTTCAAGACTTTCATCTTTTATGCGAGTTCTTAAAACACAGCACATGTGGCATCCAAAAAAACGTATTCAGACACTTAAGAGGAATATTTGCGCAAAAAGTGAAAAAGCGTACGTTGTCCAAATGGTCCATTAAAAGTTGAAAAATGCCGGAACGCGCCCTCGAGTTACACTTCTGAGAATGAACTACCTACCTGCTTTTTATAGTGAAGAATTCACTTCACTGAAGATAACGTCTATACAAATATGCGTAGCCGACCTAATTCGATTATCGATTAGTGGACAGTCTCTATTCGCATTGAATGAACTCTTCAAACCGATCGGGTAACGTATGGAAGTGACCCAGTATGCTCTAGTGATGTACAAACACGCGCCATGCCAACGGCCAATACGGCCATATGGCGCTATGCAAACTAATGCAAGTCGCACGCATTAATATTTTATGTAGCTAAATGTTCAATATGACCCGAATAGTAGTTTGTATAAAGTAATGCCGCGGATGTTTTGAGCCATGTTTATAAATATCTACCGAAAATAATTATGTGTTGCATTGAAGCAGACAAATGAATAATGCAATAAATGAATTTTATTTAAGTAGGGAATTTGTTACATTAGTAAAAAATACTTCAAAGAACTCAACCAGTGTATGGTCACAGTACGTTGGCAGGCACAACGTAGAGACTGACAGGCATAAAATATGCACTCTCTTAGAATAAATGAAACATGAAACCAATCGTGAAAACGCAGTATTGTCCACGCATTATCATTGCCTTCACAAAAGGCATCTAAGTAACGTGACGCGAAACGCATGCGTCATGTCGTGCATCTAGTCGTGCACAATGTCGTGCGTCGTGCACCGTGTATGAGTTTTAGGCCCGATGCCCACGTAAGCAACATGACACGTGATCTAACCTGTAACTTGCAACCAGTATCTGAATGTTACTATAGGGAGTAGCACCCATTCGCGTGGCATGACCGTATGACACGACATAATGTGCCATTTAGCGTGCCTCTAGTGACACAAAAAATCACTTTTCTGTAACATTACTCAGGTGGGCAGCGGGCCTAATATAAAACATAAGGACAATGCTCCGCTCCGAGATGCAGCGATTGCTTCAGCTCATTTGAGTGTCTACACCGACGCACACTTTGTCGGCCTCTCGGAATAAGTAAAGCAGATTTTGTTCGTTCTGCATGCAATATTCTGTTAGGTGTTAGAATCCGAAACACTGATCATTCCGTACGTGATTAGACATCGTTACCCTTTTCGTTGTGTGAGAAATAGAAATTGCTCTACTATTAGTATCATTATAACCATATATAAGCTTTCGTTCTTGTCATACAAAACTTATATAGGTACTTAATTATGTCAAAAACCAATAATTCAAGAGTATATTAAACCTTAATGCTAAAATACCTAGATATTAGTTTAACTTAAAACTTACAATATTGAGTTACCCGAAGATTTATCTGTTGACATTTACCTGGAACAAAAAGTGAATTGATAATAGGGCAGAATAAGAGGAATTTGGTCGCAATGTAAGAAACTAATAAGCATGCACTATCTTTACACATTTAGTCAGAATGTGTCGGCTGTATTGTACCACACAAAGGGTGCACGTAGCGGGCGAGTGTAATAAAAGGCCTCAATAAACAGCCTCCTATTCTTTTTGACAGTAAGCCTTAAGTTATGGAACATAAGTATCATACGCAGGGTGGCTACAGGCTACGAGATGACAGATGAGAGGTTTTTCTATTCTTTATTGCGGCAGGGATTCTGTTATGAAACGTGAGTTTTGAAGGCCGTTGACCTCGCTACTGGTTCCTGTAGGATAATAAAAAGATAACCGCACGCGCTAAGCATTTTGATGCATATCTTGTCGCCTTTTTAGGGCATTTCGTTAAACTACTTAAAGTTAAAGCATGAACTATGAACTTAAAACGACTTTAACATGGCAATTAAAGTACAATAAGTATTTTCCTTGTAAGGAACTCATAAATCTAGGTACTTTATTCCCTTCTTTCTTCGCTTTGATAACTAAACCTTAAAGTTTAAAAACAATTACGAAACAGTTTGGCAATACAGCTACTTGTGTATAATAAAGATATAATTGAGTGGCAATTACTTTAAAATGGGATTACTCGATTAATGAAACGTTATAAATCAATACAGCGATAGCAATAAATAAGGTCGTCCGTACGTTCCGGAGAAGCAGACGGTACGCCTGCGAATAAACAACGTGTCATTAAATTTGCATACTGCAATATGTCTGGGAGCATATGAGAAATTCGAAATCACTCGAGAAACGAGACTAACTACCACTTGGAGAAACTTCACCGCGTATTAAACTACGCTCCTTAGAACTGAATTAGAATTCTGAGTGAGAAAAGTTTTTAACTAAAATTTTATGTTAAAATTTTATGCTTTTCCCAATAGGATATAACTGTTAGGTTTACATGCGATTGTCATATAAATGAAAAAAAAAGAAAAATTATTTATTCTCTTGATTAATATCCTCAAATAGGAAATTTTAAATTGGTTTCTAACAATATTTTAAACATAATTTAGCTGTAAAGCTGTATCGTGATATAAAAGTAATTCATAAAATGGTAAGTAGGTACTTACTTTATTTTAAATTTTAAAACAGGCTGTGGTTTGTTTATGTTATATTTTCAAACAATATAAAGTTGTAGATTATAAGTATTATTATTTTTTCTGTGGTTGTAAGTTGTAGTAATATTATGTAGTAATATTATTATTAATATACCTTTAAAAAACACACTTACTACCTTGGTACGTCTTTTACTCGGCGACGCGACGCAGTCATGAGCAGTAAACTAGTTACTGTAATAGTTCGTCGTAATTATTGACCGATATGTAGAACATGTGTTCCACTATTAAAAAGATAAGTCACTACTAGTGGCGCCATGGCCCATGAGCCGTTATCCAGTAATTTAATGTCCACTATTATTTAACAACAAAAGTAAGAAGATAACACAGGTTGTATGGGTGCAGTCCCCTATACCTAGATAAAATTCACGAATTTTAGTAAAATATCTGACACTATAAAATAAATATATCGGTTTGTAATAAAAAATAAAGAGTCATTTTCTACATTCTATGTCACAGAATCCAGAATACGGACTAAAGATCAATCTATCTGTAAACGTTTTCATTGCAAGGCTGAGATTAAACTTTTTTAGCGTTTGATTGTAGATGTTCAAGACTTTTCTTAAGTAAAGACCAGATGGGATTTATTTTCTTAAAATGTTTTTATTAAATCTCTTTTATATTAAATCATTATGGAATATTTTTAATATCTGTTCTATTAAATTACATAAGCAAACTAATCACGATGTAGGTATATATTTTATTTCATCACCGTATTCATAGCTTGCAATTTTTATATTAAAAAGTATAAGCTTATTAAGTCCTACATCGTACTTAGGGATTCATAATAGCTACCTATATAATAATAATCCTAACAGCAAATATCAAACTTTTGCTAATTTTATAGGTCATTTTAATATGCAGATTACAACGTCATTTTAATGGGTTGGTTTTAATTAAATTGATGTTTCCATTTTCAACCGGTCCTTAATACACTTGCAGCAGAGTTTGCCAATTTGTAACTGTCGACCACGGACCTAAAACTGTCGACAAAAATGGACGTCCTAAAGCAGAGATTTTAAACGAAATACGCGCTACCATACATTGCACATTGCCAAACAACATTCAATAATTAAATAAATATTATAATGTAGATACTAAATAATCACGTATAATTTAGCTACTCTACACGAGTTACAAGTTACATAATATCGTAACCAATACAATAAAATAGGTTATTATGAAACAAAACACGCACAGTGCCTCGCAGGTTGTATTTGCACGTGCGATACTTGCATAATAAAAATTACAATATGCAATACGTACATCACTTTCAGATAACTTAGCACTGTATTAAAATTTGTCTTTCGTGTCCGACAGCATTTGAATAATTCATTATTCGTCGATCGAATTAAAGGTTGTATCGTTGTATCGGCTCAAACTCTCGACGTATCATTGCCCTATTTGCATATCAGTCATGTTCCGCCGACCATGAATTATTGTCAAACTGATCGACGCAAAACAAAGTGAATTAAACCCAGTGAATAGAGTTAATCTTCTTTCTTTTTTATTTAAAATACTTTTCGCAATGTAACTTTGGCTTATTTATTTAATTAGCATCTAGATTAAAATTATTTGCATGATTTAACATGAATGAAACGATACTTAATTAAAAGCTTTGACACTGAACTCAATTACGCATGATAGCTTGGATTTTGCCTTATCATAAAATTATCTGACGGTGATAATGATAGCGTACTTAATGGGATAATTACACAACTTCTCATATACCTAATCGATATCTTTCTTGAGGTCCTTTGATCTGAACTGTGGGCTGATATGAATTCACATTATTTCACATAAACGTAATATGGCATTCTATCTTTCTTACTCTTATCTTCGCCTGCAGTATTTTTAACTAACTATACTATAAAATAACCTAAACTGGAACTGTTATCTGAACATGTATGACATAAGGAATAAATGAAAATCAAAAACATCGCACAGCACCAACATTTTAACCAAAAGTTTTGTCGAAATTGTCGCTGTTGTTTGAAATTTCAGTATCATGGCAAGGGTTGATTTAGTTGATTACCCGTTTGAAAGCCTAAAATGCATATTGTAAATTAAATAAGGATCAATTTTTGGTAAATAAATTTATTAAAAATATATTACTCTTGCTAAAATGCAGGTGGTGTGCGATTTTTTTGCTCTCGACTCGAGTGTATTTGTCCCACTACTAGGTCTTTCTATGATAAAGGTCAAGGTCCTACTTAGCGTTGTTGAAGTTGAAATGCAGATTTCTACTAAGATGCGGCTAAGATACAGGTCGTTGCGGGGGAGAAAGAATTAATTCTTCTTTCCTAGTCCTTTCAAAAATATCATCAAGATTCCCATTTCCCGTTGACTGTACCGCCTAGTTTCCACCAATTACGAACTAGCAAATCCATTTGCATTACAAATAACATTTATACACAAAACGATTTATCCAAACAGCAGCTCAGTACATGACATCTCATAAAACAATCCTGTATTTTCGACGCGGACGACACTATCGCGCGTCACGACCGCACGGTCGCCGCACAGTCGCTGTCTGTCGCCGATGATCGCTGATGGTATCTTCGCACGAACCTGGCCTGCTTCTGCCACTAATAATCCGGCACTTTGCACCAACATATACCAAATAATCACTTTAGGTCATATTTGAAACCATCGCTATCAATTTATTTTTTGTTTCATTGTGCCTGTTAAACCCTGTTCACAAATCTTAGAGACTAAAATGACAACCACTAATGTCAAAGTTCGAAATAATGATACCAGCTAAAGTGCGATCTACTTTTCCGGTTTTTTGAATCGTAAACTATGTCGTAAGAATAGTGAAATATTAGTAGCGACACTCATATCTACCTAGATATTTAGTATTCGGCTAAATAGTATAAAATTAGCTGTATACCGAATGTAACCATAACCAAATACTAGTTCTTGTAAGCAAAATAACTTATAAATTTAGTAAGTAAGGGCAAATAAGACGACCTGAAGAAGACAGCGGGTATCCGCTGGTTTCAGAAGGCTCAGGACCGGTCAGAGTGGCGGAAGTTAGGGGAGGCCTATGTCCAGCAGTGGACCTACAAAGGCTGATGGATGGATGGATGAGGGCAAATATATTATGGATATATATGAATGATAACGGTTGCTTAAACTTGTTTTTATACTAGTTTTAGGGACTCTTCAATAATCACACAAATAGTCGACCTTCATTAAAGGCTGTGAAAATTTTTCCGATTTACTTTTCGGTTTATGGTCATCACTATTTAATTTGCACCCGAAACTGGTCACCCATGAAACGTCAATTTAGTCTCTAAGATTTGTGAACGGATTATAGTAAATTACTCTAAGGATAATATTATGATACATAAAATATAATATGTCAACTGTCCATTTATTTAAAAAAAACTTGAGAGGTGTCAAGGGACACCTGGATGGAACGAAGTTCCTTGCAGTCAGTACTAGGATAGCAAAAACATGCAGCAAGTGTGCCAAAACAAATTTAAGGTATGTATTAAATTTCTCACGAAATTTAATTTAATACCTTAGATTTGTTTTGGCACACTCGCTTGCATGTTTTTGCTATCCTAGGCTAGGCTTGCTTTCTATGTAAAAAAACTACGACGGCAAAAAGTGTCGTTACCAAATTTTCCGCCTAGCCCCTTTCGCAACGCGCGATAAGAAACTTCGTTCCAATAACCAGTGGTACAAAAAAAAATAACAGTTAAGCTAGCAGCAACATTAACATATTGTATACTCGGCTACTTAAAACATTTAACTAATTTATCTGTATTTGATATTTTCTAATAATACTTCAATGGTATTTTCCCAACTTCCAGGAAGTTTCGTAGCACTTATTTTATTGCCGCTCAAATTTTGTTGGATGATACTGGTTAATGAATCATTGCTTAAAGGTTTTTATTAACATTCCTAGAAATACTTTAGAAACTTAGGTTCAAGTTTATATTATTCTCAGTAGTAAAAGATGTTAGGACATCTCCTATTCCATTTCGTCATCAATTTTATGAATTACGGAGATCTTGATTTATATAGAAACATAAACAAATTCTGTTCATTTATGACTACAAAACATTTGATGACCGTCTACAATTTAATATCGTTAGCTTCTTTTTATGCTTAGCCATCAATAGTCTAGACCACAATTCTCGCAGTATACGAAGATGCTACCTATTTTTCAAAATACATTCAAGTCTAAGATATTACGTCGTCAGTCATTCCTTTATAATGGTATAAGTTATTACATGTCATTCTTTAAAATCGTGCGCAGAACCAGTTCATTTGAACGTGCGAAGAATTCAAAGGGACGGTAATGAGCGACGAGTATCATGACACTAACAGGCATTTGTCATTTGATTAAAGATTCAAAAATAAGTTTAAGAGGATAATAAAATTTTGCGGTTTTTTTTTATTTTGAAGGTTTTGCTGAATCAATGTTTATACTACATCAAACTTCTCGTAAACGTAAGGTACTAATTTTATTTATCTCATCCTATCAAGCTCCTAATATATTAGCTAGTAAGCATTTGATCACAGTTTTTATTATGAAAGATTTATTTTTTATTTTTATCGAACACAATGGTATTAGGTAGGTATATCAAATTCAAAATGCCAATTCTCGATCAAAGGTGGATCTGGTTTGGGACGTAAGGGAAGTTAACTAATTGTAATTGAACATTAAAGCCCAGTCAGTATGTAGTACCTTAGGTCAAAGGCTGATTTGGTGAACACATTTGAGCACCGGGTCTCCAATTATGTAACCGAAATATAAAAGACTCCAAATCCAAAAAAATATTTCAAAGTTGACTTTAGAAAGAAGTTAATAACTAGCTGGCATATATTCCTTACAAATAAGCAGTAGGCAGGTTCCGAAACTTCCGTCATCAACAGTGGACATTTAGCGATGGGAAGATTGAATCAAGACACCAAGTCTCAACTTTATCGAGTATAATATGTATGCTAAAGAGTTTGTTTCGCTATCATCTACTACAACACCTTTCCAAAACGAAAGAAGCAAAAAATTACATTCAAAAGTATGTTAATAAAATACCCACGTTACTGAGCTTAAAAGAGTTATTGAACTTAAAAACCAAACCACACATATTTTTGTTCAGTATCTAGTAGTTACGGTAAGCCAAAACCATTAAAGCAGTACCCAGTGCTCTTAATGTCCCACTTGAAATATTATGTTCGCTAGTGATATTTAGGTTTATGAACCATCGAATCTTATCTTTATTCTCTATCTTATCTTTCGATAGCTTTTTATTTACGATTCCACGTTGACGACATTCGGCTTGCATCTTCAGCCGCTAAAATAAAATCTTTATTTTTGTTCAAAGATTAATGAGACACATTGCTTGCAAGTAAATAAAAGAAGTTATAACAGTTGCGGAGTTTCATAAAGTTTATAATGGAGTTCGTAAACTTGAGGAAAATATCATTAATTATGAAATCGAATTACACAATAAATATACACAGTCAAAATCGCAAAAGTCCATTGCTAAATAAGGTATAATATGTAGGTATAAGCATTAGAAAATGCAAGAGAGTACAAGGCGTGTATGTATGTACGAGGCACGAAATACGGCTTATCTAGTCTATCCAGTGCTAACCAGCGACGCTGATATATAATGCCTTCACCCACCAGACGAACCACTTTCGCAAAACATGGACCGGCTTTTAGCAAAAATTTGATCAGTGAAAGTCAGTAGAGTCACTATGGAGCCTCGAAGGGAGTAAGTACTATTCATTTTATCAATACTCCTTCGAGAGCAATCGAGAGTAGGTATGTACACAAGTATTACGCACCAATAATATTGAAACTTGTTACAGACATGAAGCATTTTAAGGATGACTGAGAACATTTTCAGACAAGACAAGAAAAAGTAGATAGAGCTACTTTTTCTACTTTTCACAAATAAATGCGTTCAGTTGCCTTTCTAAGATGACTATAAACTGTTCTGTTTCAAGCTGACAAATAATATCCATGTATGTATTATAGAGAACACTTTATATTAGACCGATCAATCGTTATTTGGAAATTGCAAGCACGATAGTCCATACATCATCCATCAGCCTTTGGAGGTCCACTTCTGGACATAGGCCTCCCTGACTTGCGCCACTCTGACCGGTCCTGATCGAACCTTCTGAATCCAGCCGATGCCCGCTGTCTTCTTCAGGTCGTGTCCACCTGGTTAGGGGGTTATCGTTCGTATTTCCGCTAGATAGAGCATTTAACTTATTTTGTTTTAAAAAAGATTTTTTCATTTTTGAATAACGAATGGTACAGGTATAAGTTTCACTTTAGTTAAAACATAAGTCTAGAAGTATAGCATTTTTTGTCCTGACACATATTCAATCTACATTTTAATTCTCGGCCTGGACCACCCAAAATCGTTCGAAGAATATTGTCCCATCACGACTACGAACATGTTTGGAGTGTCGATCGAGCGGAACAGACAAAAGCAATGCAACCTCTGCGTCCATCTTCAATATTTCACTGCGTAGTAAGATTTCGTATTAATTATTTATGATTAATAATCTTTCTTACATCTTTTTACTGTTCTGTTTCTGTCTCAGAATGGCGTCGTAATTAGCAAACAGTCGTAAACTTCAGTTTTGGTCGTAATTTCTGCTTCATACATGTGAAAATAAAACTTTTACAATCGTGTGCGCGTTATTCTGTCGGGCATTGAGCAGTCACACTTTTTTTAATGACCTGATTTACATTTGGGTTTATTTATTCTATGATGGACTCGATGTTACCGCAAAATCAGCGACTGGGGCGTAAATTAGTCGTTCAGATACAAAAAGTTATGAGTTACGAGGCTCCTTAAAAGTGACAGACAAGTTAAGTACGGTAGGTAAGCATATTAATTTTCTAACATTATTAAAAAAGATAGTAGAAAGGTAATCGCTCACAGGAAAATCAAGTAAATCCCTTTATCCGGGAAGCGAAAAAGAAAAATATTTGTAAACATAGGTAACATAATTTATTTTATTGGGTAAATTTTATAGACGAAACTCTACCGACAGAGGCTGGACTAGGTTTTTATTTTATAAGTATATCAACAATTCAAGTATATACTATAGGTATAGGTACATTAGTAAATGAAATAAATGTTATTATGGTGCCAAGTACAAACACGTGAGGTAGGCAAGTCAAGATACGTGCTGTCGTCCGATATGGAGTCAATTTGCAGTAATGCGGCGGACGGCTTCGAGTTACTTTTTATAACACCCGAGGTCGTTGACTTCATACTAAACAACTTACGATAACACTGCAAAATGTCGTTGCACCGGGAAACATTGTCACCGTAGCATCGATCTGACCATGAAAGTAATTTCCTCGGCCTTGCCCCGTGAGATTCATGAAAAATACCTCTAAATTCTATGGAAGAACGGCTAATAGAAAATAAATACATTTTGAAATCAGGCACCAAAAACAAAATGTCATTGCACCGTGAAACATCTGACATCGTCGCTTCATTACGGCCATGAAGGTAAAATTACCTTAGGTATTCATAAAATTATCGACCTTGTTCACGTAAAGTTCATAATGCATTTACATACGTAATAAACAAAAGAATAGAGGTAAAGTATTGTTGTAATTGTAAACAAGTAGGTACGTACCTACGTAATTTAGTTACTATACTTGTCTTGCGCAATGACATCTTGGTCGAATTACTTGAATGCCTATGTAACCCAATACACAATGATAAAATTTGCATAGTTACCTTAACTAACGCCGGCGTTTGTGTGTCCTACGTGACATGAAATACTTCGTTCATGAGACCTTTGTCGTCTTTAAATAAGCTTAACTACAGTCCACACCACATCTATGTACCTGCACACTGAAGCTTGGCTTTTGTTAAGGTAGTTGAAATTGAATCTTCATGTGAGAAATCACAAGTTTATTTAATATATTTTTGGAACTTCTGTCTGTTTGTCTGTGCATTTGTTTTGTCCCCACTCATCTTAATCACGGATTTAGATGCGATTTTCTCTGATGTAGCAATTTTGAGTTTTTAGTGTTTGTTTCATTTAATTCGGTTCAAATTCAAAGAATCCCGACAAAATAAATTTCTAGTGTAGGTGTACGAGTAATACTAAGGTAGGTAGGTATAGTTTTTCTGAAGCGAAGCGATGCGACTATTCTTAAATACGAGTAAAACACGTTTATACCATACGGTCATTGCTATACGAGTATTCAAATTAACTTCACATATTTTGACATGAATTTGTCTTATCCGATCGCAATTTAATCTACAGGAAACGTTCACTTGAAATGTTATTAAATAAATGTATTAAGTAGATCGAGATACTTTGGAACTTGTTAAGTTTTTTTGCACAGGATATACCCAGATATTACCCAAAGTAACAAGATAGATATCAAGCAGTCACCGGTAAAAGTTAATGACCGAGTTACCTAGAAATTCGCCAGTGATATTGACTATGTTTTGTCTATGCCAATATTTATGTCGCTATCGTGTGGTGCGAAAACTACCGTTAATCTCAGAGATTGATGATTGGATATTGGTTTCTAATCGGTTCGTGACTATTTTCATTACTTTTTGCTATACCTAATGGATACCTATCACATTTTGGCAGAACCAAATCACTAAACAGTGAAATCTATGATCTGTCTAAGACTTTGAATACAATTTGCATGAGACATCACTTAGACTTGTGTAATTGGCTGTAAGATTTACTTCATTATGATCTGTAATTAAATTATTATATAGATATGGAATTTATAATAAATAAATAAATAAATAAATAAAATCTACAGTTGTTTAATAGGAAACTGTAAAAGTGTAATGCTGTTTTCAATTTCGTTGAAACTTCCCACATTGCCAACGTTATAAATAAAGTTTTCAATAATTTCGTACAACGCTCTGCAAATAATTTCTTTTCATCAATAAGCTAATGAAAGAACGACTGAATAAGAAGTTGAATATTGGCATGGCAAACGTTAATGACTATCAGTTCTGGCACGCCACTAATTGGACTCATGCTGACGGCGTGGCGTCATCTGATAAACCTCTCGTATTACCGTAAAAAGCCATTTTGTCGATTGCTGATTTTTTTCAAGTTCCAACGGCTATAGGGTTCAATCATGGTGATCATAAAAACAAATTTATCGGTACCATTAGCTTTAAATATTCTATGATATTTCATGTATGTACGGAACGACGCATGTTTATTTCGGTATCATATTTAGAGCTCCATCAGAAAACATAGTCGTAGTTATTGAAGTGAAAAATACTTAGCTCACAAAGTAAATGAAGTTCTTACCACAGAGAATTAATGTGATATGTCAGAAACACGATAAATGCGATCAATTATTACTTTCTCGTACATTTGTTACAATATAAAACTTTCTGCTTCAAATGACAAATTCAAGCAAATTTTCAGCGGAGTATGACGATCTTTAGAATTGAAATTCCAGTGTAAAAAAAATCAAATGCAAATAAAATCGTACACTTAAACCAAATTGCTAAATATGCCCCCGTAATTCTAATGCTAGACATAAAAAAGGAACGAGAAAAAATTTATTGAATGCAGTTTTTAAGTAATAATTCAGAATAATTAAATTCAATTGATATAAAAACAATGCTCGCCTATAAAGCCAATAATCGCTGTTTGCTCTACAAAAGATTTAAGTAGCTTGTTTTGTTGATATAATGGTTTGAGTTAACAAGGGAGTACCGAGTACTTATTCCAGCCTTAATAAGAAGCAAGTGATTTAAATAAATGTTCGTTGCCTGAAAGAAATCAATCTGAACATTTTATAATTAAAAAATAATATAATTTATTAAGCATGGCATCTGACTGATCAAAGATCGTAAGATAGAACTTAAGACACTATTATAAATGCTATTCTAAATATATAAATATTAAGTTGTAAACGCTTTTCTACTATTATAATGATTACAATCATGATTTAAGATAATAATGCTTCTATGACCCATTGGCAAATGTCTTGCTTCATTGTGTAAGGTTATCGCAATGAGCGACAAGTAGGTACGTGCATTAAGTATTGTCTATTGATCTTATCATAGAAATCAAGATATGCGTCTAGATTCTAGATACAATCGACGGACATCATAAATATATCATTTAGACACTATACAATATGTTTCCAGTTATACATAATATTATGTACCTAAGTATACGCTCATATACATATACCTTGCCACAGTGGCGGGCACAGGTTTTGGCTTAAGGGTAGGCACAAAAAAAATCAAAAAAATTAAAAAAAATCAAAAAAATTAAAAAATATCAAAAGAATACCAACGTTCTCAAGCGTCGCGCCCAATCGCGGAAGCTGTTGTCATCATCAGTGAGTTACCTAACACCACCCGCCGCAGCTTATCTGATGGACTTATCGGTGAACAAGACTGGACCTCGCGTAGAACACCTAACGGGTTGAGTACCTACTCGAGAGTGTGATCTGTATGTGAATAAATGAAAATGTGAATGATTTTATACCTACTAACTTTATTACTAGAAATCATAGAAATCTTAAGTAACCTAAGTTACCTTCACAATACCTACCTAAATTAATTACGTATGCTGTGTTTGCCTGTTATTGGTTTTTCATGTAGCTTAAAACATTATGACTGTTTACTTAAGTTTAATGTATTTTACCATGTGAAAAACTGTTGGTGAACCTATTAAATAAAATAAATAAATAAATGCGTCATATGAATCTGATGCTATAGTAATACTATTATTAACTATTATACATCCCTAATATTGTAATTGTTGTATAACATTTGCTGGGTTAGTTAGCCCATGGAACTAAAATATAAATTGATAATTTTACCTGTAAATCTTGCTTTGACCGTCTTGATCGCCGCCGTGCAAGTGTTGTTTTCGTCTGACCACGTCAAAATATCCAGTAATTGATTGATAGAAGACAAGTCAATTAAAGGATATCCAAAGTGGCCTTCAGTCTAATTAAGTTTAATTTTGGTACACACCTTTACTCCTCAGGTGAAAGAATTTCATCTGAGCCTTATTATTAATTTTCATTCATTCAAAAAACGCTTTTGAAAATGTATCATGTAAATTCACTAAACACACAGAGTCTTTACAAACTTCACAAGAATCCGTAATCACAATATTGCTCACAATTACTCACTAATCTATTTAATTTATTTTAAACACGAATTTTAATGAGACAAGACTCGTGCAAAACAAAACTTTCAGAAAGTAAACAACTCAGTATCGTGAACTTTCGTGAAGTTTCGTGTTCCGAACTCGTTCGGCCTCCAACGTACGTAAATTTTGCAAGGTGTGAGCGAGTCAGCGAACAAACTGCGAAGATCGTCGGCTGCTAATATTGCCAGAGCGCATTATTGAAATAAGTATGTAAATCGAGTAATTTAATTCAATTTTAAAGAAAATCCATATAATATTACTTAATTTAAAATTGTTTTCATATAATAAATTGTAAAACTTTTATTCAAGAAGTTTGGAAGAATATTTTAACTTTTTTATTTAACTGGCCACCCTAGGCAATGCCTGTATAGCCAGATTAGCCAGCCTGTTAGACTGGATGAAATTCCGTTGCGTCGAGAGATAATTCTTATTATTACCAAATCCCCAATCCGTGGCCCTATGGCAACGTTTAGTTCCTGCCTTCACCGCACCGCAGCATGGCGGCGCTGTGTGTATGATCAATTATAAATGAATTTTATTATTAATTAGTGCATACGATTTGTGTAGTGTACGAGTATTATAATAGTGTGTTGTTATTACGTAATGATATTCACATATCAGATATTTTAAGAGGATTCTATACTTTTACTACCTAATTCTAATGTAATGTTGTAAGCGTAAAGAATTTTCGACTGGGTCCTGGGCCTCGAGACCAGGGTAGGCAGTGCCTATGTGCCTATATTGAAAAACCGCCCCTGCCTTGCCAATTAATAAAGGTATAATCTGTGCACCGTGATTTTATTATCTGTGAATTACGGCGGGAATTTCAGCCTACTGCTACTCGTCGAGACTCTACATAGAGTCAATCAGTCTGAGTTGCCTGTGATCAATGGTGTGGTATATTTTCAATTAAAACTAATTACTAAGTCAGTAGCGGGATTAAGTATTATTTAAGTTCAAGTTCAGTCAGTAATTAACGAAATAAGAAGTAAAATGTATTTGACTTCATTTAGCAGTAAATTCTGTAAGCAATTTTATCCCTTAAGATTTAACAAGTTAATTTTTTCAAGAATATTAATTATAAGACGTGAGATATTTTTTCCCTAAAGCATTTTGTTAAGTGTCCATTGCTGTGCAAGCAGCGTTTTAATTGTCTACCAAATAACGAATACCCTCCGAAGAATCGCGCTCATTTTAAAGGTTAGCAACTGTTGCTCTAGATGCGAATAATTACCAGTTGATGTAATTAATATAAAGAATTACACTTAATTTCACAATCCCTATTTCTAAATTTAGTTTGCATTGTATCGCATGTTATCCTTAAACATTATTTTTAATGTAATCCAATCTTTGTATCCATCCATCACACAATTTTATTATGTCTATTGAATGTCGATGTTCGTTCGAGTGTGTTGTGCATGTAGTGGCTAAATCGAACATTACAATGGTAGAGCAATCAGCAATGAGCAATGACAATTAGTTAACGTTAAGTGCTTATAATCGCTAAACTACATAAATGTTCTATGTCAATAGAACGAAGGTAAAATGGTAATTAGGTAACAACAACAACAACTGAAATACGTGCGTTTTATACCTACATTCTGTTTTGTAATTACATCTATGCCTACATTGAAAATTTTACGTTGTTCGTAAATCGACAAATTGTCTATGATTTTCCAAGGCATCTGTGCTATAATATTAACACTAACGTTAATTCCCAGTATCTGATAATTAATTAGCGCGTCTGTTCTTTTTTTTGTTTAACTTTTGAGCAGAGTGACCAATTGAATAAAATGCACACATTATATTTTGTCGACTTATTAACCGAGTTCAAAAAAAAAAGAGGAAGTTCTCAATTCGACTGTATTTTTGTTGTGTGTTACCTACCTCATAACTTTTTACGGAGGGACCCGATTTTAATAATGCTTTTTTTATTCAAAATCTAGTGCTTGTCATGTGGTCCCATTTGAGCGAGATCTGACGAGTAGTTTTTGAGTTATCCCTAATAATGTATTATTACTTGTTCGAAGACTGTTTCTTTGACGTCGGTTATTTTTTTGTTAAAAGTTATTTATTATTCCAATAATGGCAGGCACTGTAGTGAAGTTTTGAACAAACTTTATAGTCAGTAATGAATATACTCCGATGATGACCAAACCTGCTAAAATCAATTAATTTTCCGTTTAATGTAATCTGTTCCACAATCTTTTCGGATTATAGGTTTCTCGATAGTGATCACGCTTACCCCACTGTCCTCAGTCGGGGCTGGCTTGCGGGCTCCGTATATGGCGCTGAGGGCCAACAGGCTGAGACTTGCGACATGCCACCACTGTCGCAGGTTAACTGGCCTCTGATCATGCCCTGATTGTTTACATGTGCACACATTTCAGTGCTGCATATGCAGTCTTGATTCACACTAGAAAGGGTAAGTATAACAAAATTAAATGAAGTGTATAATTTTATGTTTTTCTTGCGAAAATGATTTATTTACTACACCACAAATTAAAATTAATGTTATTGTCACCTTTAGAATCTTTTTTGAGGAGGCTCTAGTAGACAGACTTTACCAAACATTTCCACATTATTCACATAAAAATCTCAGCTGCACTTTTATTACATTCCAATTGTATGCTTGAAAAATCTAATAAAGCTCTACCGGAATTATTCAGCAGTTTGACAGTGCGGCTGAATACATTTTTCTGGCTTTGCCTCAGATAATTGAATTTATCATACTCGACACACTAAATTACTGTTTCTTTTTGTGCTTTTTCCGTGAAAAGTGTATTTGATTGATATAGACTACAAAGTTAATATAGCACTAATTACATGTACCTATGCCTAGTAAGATAAAAATAGAAAAAAATATTCAAAAGCGGAATTCCATATCAGACAACAAACATTATGCGACAGCGCGACGAAGGTATCTAGACAGCTTATTTTTTCTTTAAAATCGCGTCTAATCGAAAAACCGCAGCAATGCAATCGATTTCCAATCCAGGGCGAACAATCGATTCCTCGCAGATACCAGAGAGATGGGTTATTATGTAGCCAAATATGGAGCTCGGGGGCATTCTCCAAAAGTGGTGTAAAGGGCGCCGCCGAGGACGCTCAGCAAGAAATTGAATTACAAACAACTGGTTGAGGTTATTTAAGGAACTTATAGTTCCCAGAAATCACGCACGCCATGCTTTACTTTACTACCTTCGAGCTTCGCGTAAAAGGAATTCGGCTGCTCTCGATCTTGTTTTGCTAATTGCACGAAACCGGCTTTGATATGAGCGCAATCTTGAAACCTTGCGGCATTTCAAGCATTTGACATTGTCTACACTTCAGCTTTTTAGTGGTGAAGGACGAGAGGATTTCAGACAACCTTAATAGATTTCGTGACGTAATAGTAGGTAACTAAAATAATTATGGTTCAATATACTTTTTTTCAGGTTTTTTTGACAGACCAATTTGTATCTACATATTAGTGATATTTTAGTAGTTTGAATATGTCTAGACGTCTACACAAAAAAGAACCAAAGCTAAAGATAACTTTATCATGACTGTAGGCTATCAGGCTATCATTAGATATTCATAAACGATTCAGTTCTAAAAGCAACAACATGTATAATATGAAAGCAATATTCCGTGGTATATTTTTATAACGTTATGTTGGCTTGATAAGGTAATGGAATATTTGGATTAAACTACACAGATACAATTTCAGCTTAGTATAGACGTCTGATTGTTTAAAAATTTGCAAACGTGTTAAGAATAGATGACAATACAATTATTTCACAGCCTGACCTAGTATTCGCATTAATATAATTTGTTTACAGAGATAATTAAAAATGAACGAAGAACTGGTTTATCTGTCGCTAACTGCGTAATGCATATTTTTATGCAACTACCTAATTAGTCTAAAAATGGCAATAATTTTATCAAATATATTCTTTGCAGTGTACTCAGTTCTATTTAACGGCGTATTTTATATTAAATGATGGTGCCTTGAAAATATCAGTTACCAATGAAGTGCACGCAGCGAAGGCCGCTTTCATCTACCATAACGTCAAGTACATGAAGATTAATGAATTGAGAGGAAGCGTGAGAAGTGTGTCACGCTCGGAGTCTGGATGTTATCCTAGTTGGCTGTCAGTTGAATCGATCGATATACAAGCACATAAGAATCGAACTGTCGCTAGTGTCGGCAGTGTCGGCGCGCTCTTTGGGGATAAATAAGGTGCTTGCTCCAGTACCTAATGGCACACGACTTCACATTCACACGTACCTACTTACATCAGCATATAATTTTTTTTAACATTGCACTGTGTACTCAACTGATTTCTAAACTGATTTCTTATAACTGAATGACTTAGGGTAAAGTGTTAGGTGAGCCAATGTGCGAGTTTCAAATTCCAAATCATTAATACAGCTCATTTACTTATGTAATAAAACCATAATTTTTATTACTTTATTAAAATTCACAGTAGTATAATTATAAGATTCAACTCTACCATTTATATAAGTTGTTAATATGACAAAAAGGACGAATAGTGTTCTAGAACTATCCCTAAATGCGTCCTTAACTGGTACAAGCACCGTACGACCGTACTTTATGTGTATCTTAATAAGCTAACCATCCACGATATCCCAGGAAGGTATTGTTCACTCTCACGCTCCATACTAGGGCTTCCAAATATTCGATAAAATTTATATTCGAATATTCGAATATTTTTTTGGAACTATTCGAATATTCGAATATTATTCGAACATCAAAAAATTCTTTAATAATCACGTGTTTATTAAACTTAGGAGTAATTTGCAAGTACATACAATATTTTGATTTTGTTCGTGTTAAATGAACGAATGTATGTTGTAGTTTCCATAAATAAATAGTTGATTGTCTCTGAAAATTTATGGTTTTTAAGGAAAAGAAAAATACCAAGTTTGATGATTTCGTTAATTTATCTAACTTTATGAATTTTTTGTGAATTTTCAAGTATACCAAGGTAGCCAGCCATAGCCTGAGAGTACTTTATCACTACTCACTACGTCACCTACGTGTCATCATCCATCCACCCATCCATCAGCCTTTGTAGGTCCACTGCTGGACATAGGCCTCCCCTAACTTGTGCCACTCTGACCGGGCCTGAGCCTTCTGAATCCAGCGGATGCCCACTGTCTTCTTCAGGTCGTCAGTCCACCTGGTTGAGGGGCGTCCTATGCTCCTTTTTCCGAGACGTGGGCGCCATTCGAGGACCTTACTTCCCCATAGATTATCGGTCCTTCGAACTATGTGGCCAGCTCATTGCCACTTCAACCGGCTAATTCTTTACTATACTATACTATGTCTTTACTATACTATGTCGGTTAGTATTTCTAATTCGATCACGTAGAGAAATACCGAGCATAGCCCTCTCCATAGCCCGCTGCGCTACTCTGAGCCTGTGGATTAAGCCAATAGTGAAGCACCACGTCTCGGATCCGTATGTCATCACTGGCAATACACTGCTCGAACACCTTCGACTTCAGGCACTGAGGTAGTGTTTTGGACGACAAGATATGACGCAGTTTCCCGAACGCAGCCCATCCGAGTTGGATTCTACGAGTGACTTCTTTCTAGAAGATGGACTTACCCATCTGGATCACTTGTCCCAGGTTAATGTATTCGTCTACAACTTCGAGAGCAGCGCCGTCAACAACAACCGGTATGGGTGTGACATGGACATTCGACATGATTTTCGTCTTGTCCATGTTCATTTTAAGACCCACCCGTTGTGAGGCGCTGTTCGCCCCGAGCATTGTACTAAGTTCTTGCAGGGAACCCGCCAAGATGACTATATCATCGGCATATCGCAGGTGTGTGATGTATTCGCCATTGATGTTAATGCCACGTCGTTTCCACTCCATCAGCTTGAACACGTCTTCCAACGCAGCGGTGAACAGTTTTGGGGATTAGTTAGTTGGATAGGGTTCGTTGCTGTGTCGTGTACTTTGACGGACATGGTGGCTGATGTGTACAAACACTTCAACACCTCGATATACCGGTAGTCGATCCGGCACCGCTGAAGAGAATTTAGTACTGCCCAGGTCTCGATAGAATCAAAGGCTTTCTCATAGTCCACATAGGCAACACACAGCGGCAGATTATACTCCTCGGTCTTTTGTATAATCTGCCGTAGTGTGTGTATGTGGTCTATGGTACTGTAGCCTTTTCGGAATCCTGCTTGTTCGGGAGGCTGGAAGTCGTCAAGCCTGCATGCAATGCGATTAGTGAGGACCCTAGAAAACAGCTTATAAACGTGGCTCAGAAGTGCGATGGGCCTGTAGTTCTTCAAAAGGGCTTTATCGCCCTTCTTGAAGAACAGCGTCACCACACTTCTGCCCCACGCTTCCGGGGTAGTCCCAGTATTGATGACAGAATCGAACAGCTTTTGGAGCGCCACAAGGAGGGGTTTCCCACCAGCTCTCAGCAGCTCTGTTGTGATCCCGTCATCACCCGGTGCCTTGTTGTTTTTAAGCTGTTTCAGAGCCTCCCTAATCTCATACAGGCTGACGTCCGGGATATCTTCGGTATAGTGCCGGGTCAATTGAGCTCGCTTGTCTCTCTCCTCCTGGGGAGGTGGAGCTTGCGAGGAGGCATACAGCTGTCCGTAGAATCTCTCAGTTTCTCTCAGAACTTCGGGCTTCGTCGAGACTATGGTGCCGGACTCGGTCTATAGGATAACTATATCATCGGCATATCGCAGGTGTGTGATGTATTCGCCATTAATGTTGATGCCACGTCGTTTCCACTCCATCAGCTTGAACACGTCCTCCAATGCAGCGGTGAACAGTTTTGGGGATATGACATCCCCTTGTCTGACACCTCTCTGCAGTTGGATGGGCTTCGTTGCTGTGTCTTGTACTCTGACGGACATGGTGGCAGATGAGTATAAACACTTCAACACCTCGATATAGCGGTAGTCGATCCGGCACCGCTGGAGAGACTTGTGAACGAGAAACCCGACACCACCTTGGGACAGGTGTTCGCCCTCCCGGTGATAGAACAAGTTTCCGGATTTGAGTATTATCGTGTCCTCCTCCCCCTGTCTTCGGACTTCAGATAAACCCACAATTCTCCAGTTTGATTTGTCTATATCTTCTTCCAGCTCTTTTACCTTGTCGTCGGTCCTCAGTGTCCTGGTGTTATATGTTGCCAGGTGCAGAAGTCGTCGTTTGGATTGGTAGCCCGATCTCTACCGGCGATTCTTAGCACCCCCTGCCCCGCCGTTACCATAGCCGCTACCGTAACTAGGAATAGCGGGGCTGCCGGGGACCGGGGGCCGAGGCTCATTCGTGACTAACATGCGGAGGTTTACCTACGTGTCATAGCTTTGAGTATTTACGAAGTTCCGAATCATGTTTCCAGAGGGCGACTCTTTCCATGTTCTCATAATTCGCGCTGAGATAGACCTCTATTCCCGTATATACAAAGTTACTCTATGCAAGTGATGTAACACGCCAATGCCGGTTACAAACGCAACGCGACGCCGACCGACGTCCCGGGTATTTCCGAAGTCCGAACACTTCCATATTCTGAAGAATTGCGCACTCTCACCGCCCAAAACGACATTTTGAAGGTCACGCGCCACCTCGTTAACTTTAAAATTGTATTTTGACTATTTTGTGCACATTGGAATCCGAATTTGGTGTCGAGTTAGGTTTTGTAGAAATTGATCGAATATTCGAATATTCGGTCCTTGTATTCGAATATTTCAGCGAATTTATTATTCGAATTATTCGAATATTCGAATATTCGATGAAAGCCCTACTCCATACACTGGGGCATGGCTCTAAAGCCTTCCATTAACGCAATAAGGCTACAACTAAGATGCAAACAATGTACCACCGATAAGGGACAGCCAGGGCTCCACTACTTTGCATAATTTCCCATTATATCCACGTACTTTTTCTTATCTGACTAAATATGTATCGGTTTAATATCGTTCAGAATCTATTGTGGTGATAATAACTTATAATGTTAAGTAACGCGTTTTACGTATTCATAATTGAATATTAAACGAGTAAGCTGAATATGAATGGAAGGCAGATAATTCTTGACAAAAAATAACCGACTTCAAAATTATGGAGAACTCAAAAACTACTCGTCAGATCTCGCTCAAATTTAAGCGTGACCACATGACAAACACCAGCTTTCGATTAAACAAGAATCATCAAAATCGGTTCACCCAGTCGAAAGTTCAGAGGTAACAAACATAAAAAAATACAGTCGAATTGAATACATCCTCCTTTTATAAAGTCGGTTAAAAATAAATTATTTTCAATATTCAAAATATTGTCTGATTTGCGATTAAAAATTGCGATGGAGCGACGGCCCAGGGCATAAAATAAAATTCTTAATTTAATTCGATTTTGATTTCCACAGCGTGAGCGCCACAATATTCTTGCCCGGGGTGTCAGTGCCGGCACTGTCTACCATATGAATGAAATATTATGTAAATGCGGGTTGTATTTGTATAAGTGAAGTTAACGGTCAGGTTAGTTTACGTTTAGAGAAGAATCTTACCGAGTCTAGTGAGTCATAAAGGAGCAATGTTTATATTATGTATGTTCCGCTGCAGCGGTGCCACTACGTCGCGCGACACAAGAAATGCGACTTGCGACCTACTCGCGGAACTAGCTAGGGTTGCTAAAGTGCATTTCACATAAGTCTGCACTTCACTATTATGTTGGTAGCATTGAAATTAGTTTTTAAAATTAAAAAAAAAAACATAAGAACCAATAACTAGGGAGATAATAATAGCGTAGTTATCATGCTTATAAAAGGTAACTATAGGTACATATTATGATATGTTAATATAAAATTACATATAACATTATTAATTAGGAAACAATTCTACCAACATAATTGCGAAGTACAGACTTACATATGTCAGTGAAACGCACTATAGTTGCTACATAAACCCATTACTTGCTCCACACTACGTCACAACACTTAGGTACAACCCGTAATTGTCGCCCTATTCGCGGTAAAGACCCTCTGTTAAGGCTATAATGGTGGCTATGTAGGTAGGGCTTGGCGGACTTCTCCCGTCTTTGAGAACTTTGTAGAGTCAACGCTCAGGTATGCGTTTTTCTTTTTCAACAATCTTACGATAGATACTTGATTAGAGAGAGAAACAACAAAAAATATACAAAACAATTCCCTAGATAAATCGACATACGCACGTCTACAATTTATCGCAATTATTTATTTAGCTCATAATATTTTAAATATTGGGAAAGTTTTAATAGTCACGTTTTTTTCTATTTATCTAAAGCTTATCCATCGACTCTAGCCGCAAACGTGTTTAGTTTACGATATAATTAAATTCATTCTCGGTAACAAATAAAATACTCTTACATTCTAGCCACGTTTGAATTGGATATTGGCAGACCGCTCTAAGGTAAGCGTATTTCGCCTACCAATTGTCTTGAAACTAAAATAAACACGTTAAAATCTTTTGAATCTCATCTTTATCTTGATCTTTTATAATAGCAATTATTTCAAAATCTTATTCACCATAAATAATATAACAATTTATGTTAAACAGGTTAAACTGAAGACAAAATCTGGAATTTGGTTTGATACTTTTATTATAATTATTACCAATGGTGTACGGTACCTGACAGTCCTACGTAAAAGTACCTAGGCGACCAGAACGAGGCTAAGTCCAGTCTCTTATCTTTACAACAACTCTTTACTTTACTATTTACTATGCAGGGCTGTCCCAAAAAATTATCAAGCGGAAATCCTAAGATAGAAGCTCTACAAAGGCTAGTCAAATCACCGTCACTTAGCATGATTTTTTTGTGAGTTTATTTAATTCATTGTATTTGAATAACCTTTGGTAAATTAAGTTGATTAATATTGATTTAAAAATATTAACTCTTCAATTATCTACATTATTTTATGTATAAGGATTCTTCATAATAGATGAATGTAGAGACAGGCTGATAAAAATTAAAAACACATTCAAATTCAAAATTCGAATTTATCTTGTGAGTAATTTTTCAGATATAAGTGTACAGTCGGCCGCAGAAGTAGCTTGACATTTTAGTACGTTGTCACATTACATTTCTTGAATTTGTCATAGATGTTGCTAGGAAACCGTCGAAACAGTTACTACTACTACAAGGTACTAAAATGTTAAGCTACTTCTACGGCCGACCGTACCTTTGTCATTTAGGTATAGAAGTAACATTTTTTATGAAAATAGCCGGCTAGCATCTACATATCTGCCGATGGATATACATATATGTACATGAACCTCATACATGTGTTAGTTGTGCTTGTACACCTTTAACATTTATTTATCTACTTGGATAAGTTTTCCACTTTGGGTTATCTGGAAGAGATCGCTTTTAGCGATAATATCGCCTATTGTGTACTATGTGTATATCTGCATGTATATTTTTATATTGGTGTGCAATAAAGAGTTTTGTATTATTTTGTATTTTAATAATAATATTTCCTGGTGTGCCTAGAGTGTAAAAAAACATTATTATCGTCATTGAAGTATTATTACTAGCGTATAGAACAGACACCGCGAACACAATGTATGTTCCAATGAATTGACGCCGCGCGGCTTCAATGTCCAATGGATTCGTTCGATTTTGAAAGGAGAACAGGGGCTCAATTTTGAAAATAGAACCTCGCGGCGAGGACATACATTTTGTTTGAGATGTCTTCTCTATAGAACAGACACCGCGAACACAAAGTATGTTCCAATGAATTGACGCCGCGCGGCTTCAATGTCCAATGGATTCGTTCGATTTTGAAAGGAGAACAGGGGCTCAATTTTGAAAATAGAACCTCCCGGCGAGGACATACATTTTGTGTGAGATGTCTTCTCTATGTATATACCTTAATGATTATCGTAGCCATTCATTGTTGTTCCACGTGAATTTCAAAAAAAGATCTACAGTTCCAATGATTTAATTGGACCCTTGTTGTGCGGAAAACGTATAATAATATTAGAAATAGGTCTACCCAACCTTGCCTCCGCTCCGTGGATCAATAGAGCCTTGAACTTTCCTTCAACGGCCGTACAGCGAACTGAATTCGTGAACCATTCGTAAACACATTTTCATGAGGACAGAGCGATATAATGTAACATGTAAGGAGAACGCTTTTTTTACGTAATTAGCCGACACATGAGAAGCGATGATTAGTGCTTATCGTCGACCATGGACATCAGTTACTAATGGCATCTTATGACCGCTGCTTAGTATGGATGGTTTAAGATAGGTACTTCAACATAATACCTAAATAAATACCTACTGATAAATTAGTAACTGAATACTAAATAATATCAAATCGAATAAAGGTTCATATTATTTATACTTGGGTTGACTTCTTACCTCGATAAATGACTGCTTCTAATGCCGCATAATCTCTTGACCGATCGTAGAGTATTCCAAAATATCTAAGTAATACACTCTACATTATAAATATCTAGTTTCTAGCATTAAACCCAAAGCATTATCTTAGTTTTATCAGATCCATAAATTCTTCATGTCACTCGAGACACAAACTTTCCTCATGATTCTCCGTGTCTATTAGTAAAAACAATTTAAATCCATGAAATAGTATTACTGTAGCTGTAGATTATACGCTCAGACACTTTGTCATTAATCAAGCTTTCCCCTACTCACCTAAGTAGGTATAAAGTATTATTCACGATTCAATATAAATCTGATAATGGCTCGACATAACACCTTTCTCATAAACCTACTTGTAGTGGTGTTTAAGCTCCTACTTTCGACGATTAATTGATAAGAGAGACATCACAGTAGAATAACTGATACTAACTTAGCCTTGTCCTTTCTTTCTGGATCAATAGAGCCTTGAACTCGGCTCTATCGGCCGCGGCGCGCCCGCTAAATTCTACCATTCAATTGATTAAATCGACTAGACCGGAATCCTAACTTGTCGAAATTGCTGGTTCGGAAAACACTAAAGAAGTAAGTCCAATTATTTTATATCTTAAGTTTTGCTAACATACGATACTTTATAATTGTAGAAGTACTGCAGTACCTAGATGTAATGTAAAATGAAGATAGAATATACCTAAAGGTTGACTGAGAGAATGCTATTTAGCATTAAGTCCGCCAATTGTACAACTCTTTGGGGTTCAATAAATAAATGAATATCCCTAGGTAAGTACCACAGACATGTAGGTAGGTACCTATTTTCACTAACTAGCTCATTTTAAATATACCTATCTATGTTTAAGTGTTTATGAGTAGTGTCACGTTACTGAAAATGTATCGATAATGGAAATATGATAATCTACGTAAGCAATATTTCATGTAACTTAAGAAATAGCCACCCGCTTGAAGAGTAGAACAATTAACTGTATGTAACTTTCCTGATAATTTAGGGAGGCTTATCCTACTCGAGTACCCAGTACCCAGCAGGGTTTAATAGCCACCCAATGGGAAGTTCTACCTGACTGGCATCTAACGTTAACAACAGCAGAATATTGCAAGCGATCATCAATCCTAAATTTCCTTGGTAACATCGATCGATTCTGTACGATTGACACAGACAATAGAGATTGTAGAGCTAAGCCGCGCTCAAAATATTATGTTAACTATCTAGGTATGTATCTATATGTAGTTTCAAACTGTTTTTTATTATTTAACTGATTGATTAACATTTGGCCAGAAAAGAACTCTCCTTATATACATGGTTAATTTACTGAGTAACAGGTACACTTTTTGTGTGTCAAGTATTTTCTTTGGAGATAATTACGTGATAAGATTTAATGTTTTCATTATGTTATCAAAATTTAGGAGTAATTACAGTTTAATTACCTACACGTACAACGTGAAGGTATCACGAGGTAAATGACGATGATGAATATTATTCCGCGGATCATATTCGCGATAAGCCCGATAGTAGAGTGATTGGTCACCTTGTTTGCTTCGCTTGCTTTTCAATCGCTCTGATAACGTTATCAGAGTTAATATTACAAAAACCTTGCATGTTTCCAGGTATACTTATTGGTACTCTAGTTCCTGGAATTAAGAATAGGCTGTTCTCATTCATGAAATGAGAGAACAATTAACGACTCTACCTAGAAGTCTAAAAGGCGCCATTGATTCAGTCAATTGATGATTCATGTTGATAAAACAAAGTACATAGGTAGATCGTATACTAACCACAAAGCGAAAATAGATTAACGTTACTTAAAGATTTACAATTGATTCTTTTGCAATTATCGTTAGAATATCCGGGAATTTTTCCGACACTTTTCACGAAACTCAAACATCTTCTATTTATCTTATTAGTCAATAGATAACATAGCAATATTTTATAATAATAATACAAGCACTAAGCTTCAAGTAAACAAAATTATACCTTGTCGTGCGAGTATGTTGCTACTGGATCATTCACCGGGACGAACCGACGAGCGCGCTCGCGGCTTCATGCGCGGACACTCAACCAACTCGGAAAAGCGAGAAAAGCGTGGACTCACCTGCGTGGGGAGCACAGTCTCCCGGCCCAGGGGTATCGACATTTTGCTAGCGGCGCCGCCGGCCGCACCCCGGCGCCCGCCCGCGCCGCACCATCCACCGACCCGCTGCTCCGGCGAGCGCCCGCCGTCAGCTTCGACGACGCCTCGCCTCCAAGAAAAACACTTTCCCGAAGACGTTTTTCCACGAGCCCACCAAATCGAACACTTCACAGCGAATCGCAAAACGATCCCCACATCACGTATCGATTTTCATTTGGAGCACGCGATAAGGTTCGTAAATAAAACAATATACGTCGAGCGAAGGCGTGCGTGAAGCGACGGCGCGGCGAGGGCGCGTTGATGATACGGAATCGGCGCCCGTCCTGGTACGCGCGAGCAAGCGACTGGCGCGAGTGACGCGAGACGAGAGCGCCGCGCAGCGCCCGCGCCCAATCCCACTCGCCTCGCTCACGCTCACGGCTCACCCCGAGGCAAAAGCGCGAGCCATCCGAGCGCCCTCACCCGGCTCATTCCGCGATCGCGGTTCGGGGTCGCGGTACTGGCGGTATTGGCGGTACAACAGCTCCAGCCTCCTTCATCTCAGCCCGCCGGCTGATCACACGGACACGTGCCGCGGCCACGGGCGTAGTGCGGTTATCGAGCGCGAGTACACATGCGCAATGCATGCTACTATTGCCGCCGTAGCCATTCATTTGTAACGCTTCGCTCGGCACACAGCCTCACCTGAGCTAATATTCTTAACTCAAAAACAAGCGGGCTTGGAGTCAATTAAAATATGCTCGCTTGATAATTAACACTTGGAAGGCACACAACTTCTGTCTTCTGTTTCAAATATTGTTCATATTGCAGTATTGCACCAATCTGAAATAGTCTCTCATGAGTAATCGATGTGTGTATTGAAAATTGAACAGTGATCAAAAGACCCAGAAAATTGCTCATGTCGATAAGATTATGAATGATACAGACGAAGCAATAGTAAACAGTCACACAATCGACCTGAAATTGAACAACCAGATACTTACTGCACATGCATGAAGCACAACAATACTGAACGATACTTAGTTATTTAGTCGTTAATTTCTTGACAAACCATATTGTGTCCATATCTTACCTGACCGATGAGAAGACAGCGATACATACATACAAAAGTTAGGCCAAGCCCTACTTTAACTATATATCGCAGCTCCCAACGCCGATATTAATTTAACCGGAAGTTAAAAATGCCTTTTAAATTTTATATTGTCAATAAAATTGTATCTAATGTGGCGAGCTTGTACACAAACCCCTTTGAAATCACGGAGAAATTAAGAACACAGGAGAGAGGTTACTTAAAATATGACTCAACTTCCCATCACAAAGTAGTAACGTATGTACATACTTTGTATAGAGAACGGTTTCTAACTCATTTAATGCCGGGAAAACTCAACTTTAAGTATTTAATTGAGTGCATTTACAAGCAGGTGCTTTAAATTACGGACTAACTGGTGCGACGGTAAATAAATTGTTCCACGTATTTTTTATATTGATCTAATCTAATGTGAGGAAGGTTCTAACTAAGAATTTCTGTGATGCGAGGTATAAGTAAGTTATATTATAATATCTTTATTGGGTAGAAGTGGGTGGAAATTGGAATAGATAGATTTACAATAAAATATATCTTAATATGCATCATGTTTACCTATACCTACATACTCAGTTCAAAAAAAGGTACATAACTCACCGCCTTAATTTGAGTAAAGCTAAAAAAACCAAGCCGGTAACCGCCAGTTTGTGTATTTACACGCAATCACGCACACACATTTAAACCAAGCCGGTTCCAACCAGTACCACTTTCCTACTAAACGTGTCAAATTATTACCAATCCAATACACGTCCTTATCGCTGTAGTAACGATTTCTACCACCAGGCAACTTTAGGTTAGGGGTCGTAGACGTAAAGTGGGAATAAAGCAAAAATATGGAGGTAGAGTCACGAGTAGAGTTGCAAATATTTTAAGGACAGAATCGACCAAATCCTGTGAATTCATTCATTCATTCAAAGTCATTATCCTGTGAATTACCTATATCCTGTGGCATATCTGGATTATCGTATTCTTAGCTTGAAAGTTGTCATGATAACGACGGTTGACATCATCAAATGTATCTAGAACGTTTGACGTAAAAATGCGTAGGACTATAGTATAGGTAGAGGTGCAATTAATATTCTGAAGGCGGATTCGAGCAAACTGGTAAATGTAATATAATTTGAATATAATATAAAAATGCCCTGTCACAAAAAAATATTTCCATTAGTCAGACCAGTCAGATGAACCACCAACGGGATAAACGATTTCATCGAATCCAGCACTCAGATTAAATATATGTTTCTATAATCTAAGATCCAGCCTTAGTATTATTAATTCATTCGCAAATTAGTTTATACAATCCAGAAACTGTTGGAAGACTTGGAAGTTGTTCAAGTGCAGGTTATTAGTATGGCGAGGAGGCAGATTTCTCGCTAGGATTTCTAATAAGATTGGAAGGGTGCAAGGCATGGATGCGTGGGCGCCGCTCGAGGCTGCGAACTTAATCGGTAGCTCGCCCACTTTTCCTTTCCGCTACATTCACCGATTACGTCATTATCCTAGACCAGGAGTCGGTAATCACATGAAGTTTTAAAGGATTACCATGATCCTAAAACGACTCTGTGTTAGGATGTCGCATACTATCGCTATCTCGTTGGAGACTGAAGGAAGTGTCAGTCTTTTATGTAAATAGCCGATAAACGAACAAAGAATTTAATGGTAAGTGGTCATCGTCTTCCATGGACATCAATAACACTTTAAGAACTACTGATGCCAGTCAAGAAAGAAAGGAGATAAAAGAACGAAAAGAAAGAACTGGCTCTCAAGCCGCCCACCGGAACGAGGTTGGTTGTCAGGCATGATACACGGCGAAGCAGACGTAGCACAAGACACGCGTAGGAGACACTGCACATAACAGTTCTAAGTGTAATTCAATCGTGCTTAACTCACATAGCTGTCTGTACCTACGGGAAATGCGTCCTACAGTTCCTACACTGGCCCACCCAGTGCCATTCAGTGATTCAACAAGAGGCTAACCTAGTAAAACCAAACTTGTGTTTCGAGTTGAACACTGAATCCTCTCAAAGACATCTTTGCATGTTTGCGCGTTAACCGCTAAGTAAAACCAAGTGGGTATGACCACTTCTGTAATGCTGCGTTCTAATTCTTAGCTAAATGTCAGCACTCCTAACCAGGTAGGTAGGTGGGTATTGATACACGGCCGTACACTATTGAGGTACCTAACTAATTTAATAAATGAATGTAGATACCTAATTTACCTACTATAATAAAACTCAAATATTAGATATTATAGTTATATTTATTTACAGATGTGTTTTTTGTGAAAGAAGTAACACGAATCCAAATAAAATCAATTTATTGCAATTATGTACCTAGTTACGACCTAGTAGATATGTGGTAGGTACAAAGTTCAAGTTCTCAAGCTCTAGGGTTAAGATACGCGTTATTCTTTTGTCAATGTGAATCACCCAAGCGTCATTATAACCATCTGCTTGCGAAAAAATAAATTATAAAATAATATAGCATTTCACATGCTAATTACTTAAACCAAGCTTTTTGTCAAAATTCAAACAAGGTGTAGGTTTATTTCGTTTTCAAGCCTAAAATAATGGAACAGGACTGCAGCCCAAGCTGATTTTAGTCATGGCACCCATGGCCCCTCATGCATTACTGATTCGGATTACAGCAGAACTACAGACGCCCTCTATCGAAAGCCATACCTACATTGAAAACTCGATTCCTGGCCTACACTTACTATCCGAGCTGGTCATTCACTAACGCGAGCTCAACGTGGGTGGGAACTAGAATTCACTACAGGCTACCTAATTGAAACTGGCTAATTACGTAACAGCAGCCTAGTATCTTCTACTTACTAGGTATAATAATGCAAAATATGGCTATTTATTGTTTGTATCTCACTTTATATTTCTTGTGTAATGTTACTGATATGTCTGTGTGATGATAGTGAATGATAAGTGTCTGTCTGTGGTCAATAAAGTATGTTACTATGTATACTTACGTCGCTTAATAGGGAAAATTGAATTTATTTGTAAGGGAGGCCATACACGGTCAAGTGTACTTGATCAAGTCTGTAGTTTGACTTGTCTTTGAAGTTTGACTTGACGCGCCATCCAGTGTGCATGAGATAGATAATATATGGCCAGATAGCTATACCGTAGCCATACACGATCAAGTATACTGGATGCCGCGTCAAGTCCGCTTGACGCTTGATCAAGTACACTTGATCGTGTATGGCCTCCATAAATGAAGTTAGAATTCCTACTGAGAGGAATTAGAAAACAATTGAAATAAAGGAAAGACAGGTCTGTGCAAATATAGATTCAGTCTAAATTTTCTGTTATTTAACAATAAGTAAGGTAGGTACCTAAATTAAAGGTAGGTATGTGTTATTTACTTGGTTTATTTCTTAGCCTACTTTAAAAATATTACCAACGTTTTCCTCAAACACATGTTTATTCTGTTATTAAGGGTACCGTAGAGAAGACTACTTAATAACATACTTTATTTACTCGAGTTTCACTCATTAATCAAAGTAGCCTCAATGAGCTTACCAAAAACCCGTTCAAGAAAAATATGTAATTTATAAGTTAACTCCTTGAAATGTATGTTGCTGTATACCTACAGTGGAGTATCTACGGTACATACAGGTTATTTATAGTACGAGTATATACAGTATATTTTTGCAAGTAAAATTTGTGACCGTACAACTCATTTTATAACCATTGACAATTAACCAAGACAAATAAATTGGATGACGTCTTTTAAAAATACGTACCTAATAAACGAGCGGGTATTGTATTGTACTACACTGCAAGGACGTTAGGGACTATTTTATTTATATTATTTTTTAATAAGAGTTCTCCGTAGTCTGTCGTTCTTGGCTGCTTATAAATATGAGACAATAGGGGCACCTTATTGTTTATTTTTTATTACGTAAAGGATAAGGATCTTTTTTGCTGCATAATTAAAATCCCTCTAACTTTAGATCAGATACTAAGTCAGACTATAAAAATAGATAAGGTACCTTCTTCGTAGCTTTCTCTCAAATTTAGAAAAGTATTACCTTAAAAATAGTAGCGAACTAATACACCATACCTGTACGCCGTTCATCGCGCCTTCCATGAGAGTCCATCTTCCGTAAGCCGTCATTATTGCACAAAAGAGTTTTACAAGAGTCAATAACGTTACTGGTTGTTTAATTGCTTCAGTTATGGAAATAATTGGTTAGCATTTTAACAATGGAATCAAGGAATATCATGACGCCACGGATGCAAGTTCACAACTGATGTTATATGACACTGGTGTGGTGACGACAGCTATTGCTGTACTATGTTTAGTGCTTGATTAGCACGAACTGTGCAAATCGTTCCAGTCGACCGTCCAACCCGTAGGCACTTGTGCACTCAGATTGAAATTGATTGCCCGCTAAGAGCCGCATTCATTGATATGATTGAGGAGAATGGATGAAATGGACCTTGCGAGGTTGTTTGCTATCATTATCGATGTACAACGTACATGTTAGGTGCCGCAATACACGACCGTATTACGACCACTTGTCTTGAATGTCGTGGGATAGAATAGTCGCTGGCTTCTTAATTTGCAGTTGACTTTTTACTAACAACAATCCTGTTTCACCGATGCGTTGTCGGACAAGAAAGAAGAGAAAGTAAGAAATGGTTCTCAACCCTAAGAATGGAACACGCCCGAGACCTTTGGCGGCTGACTAAAGCAAGCTAGCCACACAAGCTTCATGAAACCATTAATACCAGTATATTATTTACTAATCTGCTGTAAAAAGATATTATAATGATTCGAGCTATGCGTTTTCTGTCAGCACTTCAACATTATTGCTAGTATTGATAAAAGCAAAGTTGTAATTAAAGTTTTTTTATAGTTTCCATTTTCCAAAGTTTTTAAGCAGTGATAGCCTAGCGGTAGAACGTTGGTCTCCCGAACGAAGGGGCCCGAGTTCAAATCCTGGCACGCACCTCTAATTTTCAAATATTATGTGCGTATTAGATACATGTTAATTATCACTTGCTTCGGTGAAGGAAAACATCGTGAGGAAACCTGCACACCGGAGAGTTCTCCATAAAAAGTTCTCGAAGGTGTGTGAAGTCTACCAATCCGCACTTGGCCAGCGTGGTAGACTATGGCCTAACCCTCACATTCTGAGAGGAGACCTCGAGCCCAGCAGTGGGACAATTATGGGTTGTTGCTTTGCTTTGCTTTTTTTTCCATTTTCCAAATCCACAGTTTAGCTCAACCCGTGCCACCGACCGGTGAGTGAAGCTAGTGGGTGCACGGGTAACGGCCCCTCAATAAGGCTACGTCCGCACAGAGAGGTGGCTTGCTTAGCGCCTAGAGCCTAGCTAGTCACGTAGCGATTAGCTTAGTAAAACAAACGATCTAGAGTGTTCGCGACTGGCCGCAATGCGCGCTTGGTGCCTAGATAACTGCTTAGCGTGTATCGAAGTTCACAAACGTGTTGGTTTTTTGTCACTAGGCGCTAGGCATTTTTGAAGCAAAAATGAGATTGACAGTCGGGTTGTCATGGATATAATATTATTGATGAATGTCAATGGCAAAAACTAAAAGCTGAAACGAGAAATTGTTGCATTTATTTCATTAATTTTGTAAGATATTTTTGAGAGTGAGTTTGTTTTTATTATTATTATTATTATTTATTTATTTATTTTACACACATTTTCATAAATTTAGTTTCATACAAAAGTCGGACCTTGCAACCCACGCAGGGTTTATATGTGCCCGACGAGTCGTTCATAATATGATACATTTTACGTAACCTCATGTTACCTCAGAACATTCGACTGGGTGAACCGATTTGGATGATTCTTTTTTTAATCAAAAGCTGGTGCTTGTCATGTGGTCCCACTTAAATTTTGAGCTAGATCTGACGAATAGTTTTTGAGTTATTTTGAAGTCGGTTATTTTTTCTTGGTAAAATTCAGATTATTTAAATAGCTACACATTCACAGGCTACAATACTTTGCTCACTTAATAACCTAGTTTTTTTTATTTTATTTTTCTTTGTATAGAATAATAAGTATACCAAAAATTATAATGCCTTACTCGAATAAACTGCCTAATTATCCTGTGGAATTTTAGGAAACTTAACTTACTGATTTAATTGGATCTACTGCGTACTTATTATTATTTAGGTACTATGTATTATCAGTTTTGTAAAAATACAAAAAACAAAGTACAGTTCTACGTATAATGTGCATTTCGAAATACACGGTTACAATAATATCACTTAATTAACGGTAGGTACAGTCAGCGTCAAATAGATGTAAGCGGTTAGGGCAGTCAAATTGATCTCACATACATAAATTCGTAAAGATGTACGCAGTCAGAGTATTCATATAGTTGTCAACATCTAAAGTGATCATTAGATCTAGGCAAAATAGTTTCCAAATACTTGTATCTAAGCCTTCAGGATGTTCAATTTTATGTTTGCGAACAAAACGGTCAATGGTATCTAGGCACTGATAGTTGTCAAAATACGTAGGTACCTAATCAAAATACATTTTATTACATTTCATCAAAGTGATTACTCATTTGAAACATTGACAAGATAAGTACTTACTAATGACGACTGTCAGTGTCATCTTCATAATTTCTATTTTCTTTATTTATTAAAAGAAGTGACCACAGAGTACTTAATCACTACGTGACCACAGACCACAGAGTACTTAATCACTACGTTTTAAGAGACGCCACTTAGAACATTGGAAGTTACTATATACCATATTGCGATTAATAAACCATTTACGTATATTAGATAATAATTAATTACATATCGTCATATATAATTAATAACATTTAGGTACAGGCTGCTGTCTTTCAGATGTGCAAACTTGTTGATTATTCAAGAACAATCCAGATTTTAATTGAAATTATTTTACTCCATAATTTACAGATTTTTATCAAATAAATGATTAGCACTAATTAATAATAATAAATAAAGATACCCGATAATAAATAAAGGTCGGTACCTTTATTTATTATCGGGTATCTTTTTCTTAAGGTGATATTTTATCCCCTTTGCCATTTCCATATTGTCAAAAATGGCGTCACCGCTGCAAGGGACACTATCGTTTGAAAAAGCTATTTACGAAGAGCCGCAATTTTCAGATTTTACAACTGTCTTTTACATGCTGTCGACAAGAACAAGATAGCCTTTGCGTTTTTGTTGCAAAATCGACCATAACGTAAGATGTTACAGTGCACGCTTGTAAAAGTTGACATACATCATTATTAAAATATGTAGTTCTCTGTTCATTGAAAATTCTGAAGGAAAATTGTATTACTATCAGTGCCTAGATACCATTGACCGTTTTGTTTGCAAACATAAAATTGAACATCCTGAAGGCTTACAAGAATTTGGAAACTATTTTGCCTAGATCTAATGATCACTTTAGATGTTGAAAACTATATGAATACTCTGACTGCGTACATCTTTACGAATTTATGTATGTGAGATCAATTTGACTGCCCTAACCGCTTACATCTATTTGATGCTGACTGTACAACAATGTTGAATTCATCGATTGCTGCGACGCTTCATTCTTAAATCCCGTTCAATTTCATATTGCCGTATGTCCGCTCTCTCCAGAAAGTCTTGCCGATCCAAATAGCTAAAAACAATATTTAAACATATTACTTCATGCAACATTGAACAAATAAAAACTGGACAAGAGCGAGTCGAACTCACGTATTATTTCTCTATTTTATTTATTTTTGCCGTTTTTTTAAGACTATAACCTTCTTATAGATTTTATTTTTATATATGTATATGTAAAGAAACCTATAAAATAAATTGATATTGAATAGTTTTCAATTTAATAATTATTATAAATGTTTTTTATACAAGTAAGTTTATTTATATATTTATTTAATCTTTATTGAACCCCAAAGAGTGGTACAATTTGCGGACCAAATGCTAAATAGCATTCTCTAACAGTCAACCTTCAGGATGTACAGAGAATAGTTAAAGGCTAAGGAGTAAGTTAATGCTTGACCACAATTCACAATGTTTATTATAAATTTTCTGCAGTATGCAATAGTGCATGCAGTGTTAATTATACAAGCAGACTTACCCTGCCTTTCCTTTATTGTGACTGTGAATATCCTCTTCTATTCCCTCTTCCTTTTTATATGTAACCCAGTCGAGTTTAGATTTCTCCAGGGTTGACAACTTGTTCTTTTTATTTAACTGGCCTAAAACATTTGATAGACCAGATCCGCGCGTTCTCGAAGGCCCGACACTATCACTAGCTGAAAAATAAAGAAATTATAAGAGATAAAAGAACAAAAAAATATCATTAAATATTAATTAAAAAAATTGATTAAATTAGCTACCTGTTACAGGCTTTTCTGCTGATTTTATTTTTTCTTTGATAACATTATTCTCTACAACAATTGTCTCTCCTGCAAATTCGAAAATGCGCCTTTCTCTTTCTTTTTCGTCGTCCACTTTTGGCTTATCAGTAGTTTTTGTTGGCTCAGCTTTGCTTGATGTAACTGGTGTTGTTTGAACGACATTATTAGTTTTATCTGTAGATTTCGATTTTGTATCTGTTCCTTCCAAAAATTTTGCCCACAGATCTTCTTCTCGCTTTTTTTCCTCTTCTGGATTGGCAACTTGTTCGTTTTTTAATTCTTCTTCATCTGTTTTCTCGATACCATTAGCAGTTTTAAGTTTCTTTTTACCTTTTAAATTTTGTGTTGACTTTCGTTTCTGCCCTTTGTGTAGTTCTTGTTCTTTCTCATATTGAAGATCAGTTTCATCATCTGCAGATTCCTCCTCTGAAAGTTTCTCAGGCGCTTCAGGTACATACTCTTCATCACTTTCACTCCCTGATGACATCTGCAAAAATAATTATATATATAGAAGATAGAGCAAGTAATTATTAATATAGAATAATTTCAATAAAAGTATTGAATTTGTGTACCTCTTAATTCATGTTTATGAATACTATATCATAATGTAACAGAAAACCTTAAATAGTATGAAACAAATAAAAACTTAAGTGGTGGATTAACATTAATTTTAATTTAAAAAGTAATGGCTTTATTTTATTTCTACAATATCTTTTTTTTGTTCCTGTTTCTATTCTTCACATTGGACACTTCATAAAAGTTGCTTCCTGTTTTAGTACGACGTTGTGCTCTTTCTATCGCTCTTCTTTGTTTTGCAGTTAGTTTCTTTGCAGGAATACCATTTGAATCACCTTTGTGTTTCTTTGATTTTTCTGGCAAGTCTTCAACAGTAAAAGTACCACTTCTTGCAACTTCAATTCTTTGTCGCTTCAATTTATTTACTGTCTCTTGGTCATTAGTCAAGTAATCTTCTACATCACTGCATTTATTGTCATCTTCTGAATAAATATCACTTATACCTGAAACATCACTGTCACTGTCGTCACCATCATCATTCTTCTCATTTTCATCGTCATCTTCATTGTCCTGAGATGTATCATTGTTATCTTTAACATCTATATCCTTTAATTTCTCAGGAATATTAACTTTTTCAAGGGGTTTGACATCATCATCATTATCAAATTGTAATCCTACCCTTATCTTTGCAAAATCTTGAGCTATTATTAATTTATTGACACTTAATGTAGGCTTATCAGGTATTTCTTCAATTGAGTCTGGTTGAGGTCCTTCTTTTGTTGTCTCTTCTGCATTCTTATTAGTATGCTGCACCTCTGGTTCACTTGCAGATTCAATATCTTTTTGTTGTTTTGACAAAGGTACTTCAAAACCTTCAGGTGCAACATAAAAGGGTAGTTTTCCTCTCTGCCAATCGTTAAGCACCATTTTGGCTACTTGGGATATGTCTGGTTCACCCTTTTTGAGTAACTTTCCTGTTCTAGCTGCTAATTTTTCCAAAAATTCTGTGGATGTCTCCCAGCCATCCACTTTATATGTCTTTACCAGATATTCTTTTCTCACTCTTTTAATAACTTCTTCAATATAATCTTCAGGATTCTGCACCAGTTCTACTCTAACTACTCCTTTTAAAACCTTCTCAGTATCAGTTTCAGCCGATGGATACACAATACCAGGACAGTCTATCAAGAATATTCTTCTCATTAAAGTGATGTACTGCCACACTTTTGTCTCCCCAGCAATAGGGGCAACTTTACATACTTTTTTTGATCTCAGAGTATTTATGACAGAAGATTTGCCAACATTAGGATAACCAATCAAGCCTACACTAATTTGTTTTTTATCTATGTGTAATTTTCCAAATTGTCTCAGTAAGTTTATCAAAGAACCTTTTCCAAATGGGTGGGTCATAGATGCATGAAATGCTAAAGTTGGATATTCTGCACTTAAAATGGCTACCCATCTTTGAGTTACCCAGTTTGGCACTAAATCTACTTTGTTCAAAATGAATATTAAATGTTTGTGAGGTTTTTCTTCTCGGAGGAATTTTTCAACATAAGGACTTCTTGTGCCCATTGGATCCCTAGCATCAAGCACTTGTAGCAACACATCAGATGAATCAACCACTTTGTAAAGTTCATTCCAGATTCTTTTGCTCATACCTGCTCCAAATACCCAGTCTCTCTGACCCTCCTTAACACCTGTGTCTTCACGAACCAGATCAATATCTTTATTTTCATCATATTTTTCTACTCTCTCCTCAACAGCTTTTGACAACGACTGCATATCGCTCACCTTCAAGTTGACCCTTTTTCTTTGCTTTTTAGGTCCAAATGTTTTATCAAATCCTTCCGTATCAAGTAAATGTACCCTAGCATTCTTAGCTTTTTCATTGAGTAAGGTGATTGGTAAATTTGTAGGTTTCATCACAACTTGATATGGATTCTTTACTGCAGCTCCAAATTCCTCCTGAAATTTCTGTAGGGCACTCTGTGATATGACACGTGAGTTTCCAAACCACTTTTGATTAGGTTCAACTCTAGCTTGTGTACCTGAAGGAACCCAGCCTTGAAATGGTGCTGGTGTCAAAATCTTGCCAGTTTTATCACGTTTAGCTTTAAAGTTACGGTACATCTGTAGCCGTTTTATTGTTCCTTTCGTCCTAGGCTTTCCAACACCTTTTAATCCCTCCGTGGGTCGTTCTGGGTTCATGGAATGACCTGATTTGTTGAATCCTTGTTTCCGGGGTGCACCCGGAGTCGATCGTACTTTCCCCATCGTGAAGTGTTAAAATATTCAATAACTATCGAGAAATAAACAGAAATAAATCACAAACTAACAACGCAACGTGCGGAATAATTTAAGGTTAGCAAATTATCGATCGACTAGCGATGCGCGACTCTGAATGATTCCAGTCGAATTATTCGACTTAGTAAATCATTCGACTCATTCGAATAATCTTTATAAATTAGTAACTAATTTGACTTGAGTCGACACAGAGTACTAATAGTAACCTTTCATTCGACTCGGGACTTTGTTAGCGGCTAGCGAACGGCGAACTCGGCCGTCCTAACGAAGAGTGCAATAAGTCGAGTTTTTGGGCAAATTGACTTTAGACCATATTCGTAATCACATAAGGTCTTAAATCAATTTGCCCAAAAACTCGTGAAAAAGTGAGCGTCGAATGCGTGAGCGACTCGACTCTTAGAGCGGCTATTACTGCTATTAGATTAGTTACTAATTTAGCAGTCGACTAGTCGTCAGCGTCGAATGCGCGAGCGACTCGACTCTTAGAGCGGCTATTAGATTAGTTACTAATTTAGCAGTCGACTAGTCGTCATTCGAATACGAACGTTAGTATATTACTAATATTCAAGTCGAATACGTACATTAGTAGTCGTAGATTATTCGAATAGTGAGATCATTCGCAGTCGCGCACCTTTACGATCGACCTCTACAATGAGTTTGACAGTGCATTACACTTCAGAACTAACTTCACACTCCTTATAAAACGAGACAAAGAAATATTTTAGATTTTTTAATACACATACCTTCCTATCCTTCACAAGAAGGATACGAACTTCTATTGAATATTTAAAGTTGGATAAAATGTCAGCAATTTATGATAAATAACACTTGTTACTTAATTAAACGATGCCGAAATCCTCTTACGAAACTTATTTATTAAAAACTTGATTTGATGGCACAACACAACATTTGTTTTTTCTATATCAAACAGCTAACTTCACATTGCACGGCTGCTGGTAGTGATTAAGTACTCTGTGGGCTGCTGTACTTAATCCATAGACATAGTAGTATTATGTCTATGACCTATCCATAGACATAATACTACTAGACTAGGCAAGGTATCTGAGCATAAGTGAGTGAAACCGTCACGCTGCGAAGAAAGGCAGGAGGTAAACCTATCCTTGTCTTACTTACGAGTTACGCGAGTCTCCTTGGTCTCTTTCTCTTTCTAATAGCGTGACGCAAAAAAGGCCCGCTTGTCTAGTCTAGTAGTATTATGTCTATGGACCTATCACGCGAAATGCTGACCACAGACTTTATAGAGATTAGGTCCATTCATAGATAAGTATTTTATATAGCCTTCATTAGCCTTAAATATAATAAGCTAGATATATATATATATATATATATATTTGTTAAGGTAGTTGAAAGTCGTTAAGTAGGTGAAAAAACATAATTTTACGCGTTTTTACGAACACTTTTCATAGACAGAGATGGCATTCCTCCTTCTCTATTTTCCATGACTCTGAGATCCCAAACCGCTAATAAAATTGACACTTTGACCCATAGACATAATACTACTAGACTAGGCAAGGCATCTGAGCTTAAGTAAGTGAAACCGTCACGCTGCGAAGAAAGGCAGGAGGTAAACCTATCCTTGTCTTACTTACGAGTTACGCGAGTCTCCTTGGTCTCTTTCTAATAGCGTGACGCAAAGAAGGCCCACTTGTCTAGTCTAGTAGTATTATGTCTATGTTTTGACCTCTGACAGTCTAGGGTAGTCTAGGTATATGTGTTCTGTGGATAGTCTTGGCTTGTGATGTGACAGACGTGACAGTGACAGTTACGAAACTTCTGACGTCTGGGTGTGTTGTTTCGTTTCTGTCGTTTTTCCGAGTTATTGGAAATTGGAATTTTTTCCGAGATATTGGAAATTGGAATTTTCGATCGGAATTCGGACTTTCTGTCTACTGTCTGCCTGTATTTTTACTTTTTGTTATCAACGAAAATGAAAAACTCTACCAAAAGTCATTTTCACACCAGTAGTTAATCAGACTTTTATGACATAGGTGTTTAGTACCATTCTCAGTTTATAATAATGCTTTGGTGATACAACAATTGACTAAAACAGCCCCGATGCCTTTAAGCATCAGAATTCGAAAGACAACATGTATGACATGTTGTCGGAGTTCAGAGTGTCAGAGTTTGATTCATTTGTTGATATATTGAAATTAACCCCTGGTGATCCCTTAGATACATTCGGTGAAATGTGGTATCCAGTGTTCTTGTGGTCTTTGTGCTCATCGGTGTTTGTGCATACTTGCGCCGCATTAGTAGCGTTCGGAACTCTTAGAAAACATAAATATGGAAAGTTTTTTCCGGTCCTATTAATAGTAATGGGTGTGGTGGGCCCAGTGACTTCAGGAGTGGCGAGTAGTGCAGCTGTCGCTTTTATATATCGTGCAGCGAACTTAGCAATGCCACCCATACATGCTATGGTATGGGGAATAGGACAGACTATATTGGGTGCCGGTATTGGGTTCACAAGAATTCTAGCTACTTTGTAAATCTTCAACACTGTATCTGTATACTGTATTGTTGTAGCCCAATAGTGATATCATAAAATGTAATATGGTTGAGGAAGTTTGAAGTCAATTACCTTAGAGTTATTGTTGGTTGTTGGGGAAATGTATGGAATTGTTTGATAGGATACCTATGTAACCTTTATTCTCTATGTTGGGCTAGCTATAATTAATACTCATTAGACTGGTATACTATATCTGACAATTATGCCCTTATTAATTGCATATTGTATTGATAGATAGTTATTTAGCATAATCAAATAAAAAATATGCCTATTACTGTTATGCTTAATTGAATATAATGTTATTATAGTTGTAAAATGGCAACAGCATGTGACTGAACATCGTAAGTTTGCTTTTGAATGAAATTTATTTTGATTACTTTCTTACTTGTCAAGGTGTCATGATTCATGAATGTTATTATTGTAAAATATATTATTTAATTAATTTCCTTCACTATTTCCAAATTGACATTAGTTTTAAAATTGAATGCATTCCATGAATGACTTTAATGTAGATTATTCTCCGTTAGTAATTTTCACAGTCAAATGATATGATGATGTATAATTTTAATTTGATGATGTCTAAAATAGGTACACCAGTAGGTCATTAATACAAAATGGAAAATAATTATATGAAAGCTGTAGGTTTTCTCAAAAGTGTATATTCTCCATTAATGTACATATTATGTTAATGTTATTGAGATTGTGAGAAGCAATAGTTTTTACAAAAGTAGTAATTTATATTCATATATTTTAATAGCTTATTAATTTGTACTTATCATAGATAATTATGTTGGTGAATTGCACAGCTATAGAGTAGAATTATTACTGTTTCAATGTGAAAAAACTAAATACTGTGAAAAACTGTCAAGTTAGGATTATCTTTTGTTCTTACATGTAATGTTGTGATTTCACATAAGTAAGGCATTTTTTGGTTCAAGAGAGTGATCTCAGATGTTGCAAATGTCAATCTTATATACAATCTAATGTGAACACTGCATTTTAAACTGAATCTTGAGATTCATGATTGGTTTATTAATATGGGCCTTATCTAACTGTCAACTTAACCTTTGGCGAAAGTTCTCATTTAAAGATAGCTGATTGATTTAGGTACTTTAAGATCACTACATGCTATAGGTCTGTGTGTTTGTAGAAAACTATATTAACTTGGACACAGAAATAAGCAGTATATATACCTATATAATACTACTCTATATCCCTGAATGAATTGTAAGTTATTTCAAAACAAGAGAAAATGTGATTTATGTGTGATTATCTGTATACTACTTTGTCACGGACTATGTTATAAATTGTGAATTAAACTTATAATGAGAAACATTATGTGATAAAATAAACTTAAATAAGTTTTCTGCCCCAATTGGTAACACACTGGTTTTTTTTTTCAATACCAGCAATAGTATTGAAACTATATCTTTGCCCTTTTATGTTTCTCTGGTGTTATAAACATGAATCTCTTCAAAATACATTTACTAATTGTAGATTAATTTCACATTTATATAGGAGTGACATTTAAATAAAATATTCATTGATATCCCATACCTGTATTTTATGCCAGTTTGTTGTCTCTTACAGTTCAGTTCAAATAGTCATTGAATAATAAAACTATTTTAAAGTTCATAAAAATATTACTTAATCCTTCTGTAAAACACTTGTTAGGTTTTGGTCATGTGATATCATGGAGTTATTACCTCCATCCTCCATGTGTGATACAGATCATGGAATATTGATTTTTTCAATATAAAAACATATAAAAACAATAATAAACACTAAATTTGTGTTTATTAATTAAATTTAAAGTTTCTATAAAATTTCTGAACTAAGTTTAAATTAAATATATTATTTGTTATTTAAATCTATAAAAATGAACATCTTTTATAGGAAACTATTTTATTTTTTCCATAAAGTATATAACTGTAACTTCATAATATTATTCATATAAAAGGTAAAATAAATTAAATTTTATTATATTATTTTATTATAATATGTCTTAAATTAATATAATGCATTTTTGCTTGACACATAAAATGCTAAAGGAAAAGTAATTAGTCCAATTGTTTTTAAGTGGCTAGTGTTGCCAATTATGTAAATAAAGTACTTTTTGGAGTTGGTCACAGAGTTATACTTCAAACCAAATCACAAAGTTGCTTGAAGTTACTTGCTTCAAGTGTAAATAAATCTTTTTGGTGTCTCTTGCCCACCAAACCATTTCAGCAACAAATTCTTGATACTAATGTAAATGTCATTAACGACATATCTTCATATTTATACTACCATACAATACAATTATTTAGTATCTATTATCACAGAGTACTACCATGTGAAAATTTTGAATAGTCTCTATTAAGTTCTTGGTACCGTATACTGTCGTCATCTTCCTGACTCACTTCATGAATAGTTTCTTCTAACATCAGGGGCAATTCCAATTCTTCTTTTGATGAATTAATCTAGAATACAAACATTAATTATTGTTTTTAAGTAAATCAATACTGCAAAAGATGTAATAGAATTTTAAAAGTAGTAATAGATAATGTTATTACCTCATGAACTTCATGACTAATAATATTTCGCCTGCTGAATCTATCAATACGCTCCTGCAGTGATTGACATTCTGACGATGACTCTGGCAAGTTTCTTCTACTTAACCTGTCTATACGATCTTGCAATGATTTTGTCTCTGATGTGGCATCTTGCAGAGCTAGTTTTAGCTCGACTATTTCTCTGCGTGCATTTGATAATAACCTCTCAGTTGTTTTCAACTTTTCGATCATTTCATCTCTTTCAGCTGTCAATTTTGCTTTTGTATTAGAAAGACTCTTAATTCGATTTTCATATAATTTTAATTCTGAATCCATTTCATTGACACCTGCAATTTTGCTATTACTTTCATGTTGTAGACTACTGCACATTCGTTTAAGATAAGATATGTTTTGTTCAAGAACATTTTTTTCTTCCATTATTAATTTCACTTCATTCTCCAATGTAGTTACTTTGTGTGTCATAGCTGCCAAGCGACTTGATTGACTGTCTATTATGTTTTCTTTTTCAATAAGTTTTGATTCCAGGTTTTGAATTTGCGCAATATATGTTTGGAGTTGTAAGGACTTAGAAGCAGATTCATTTTCTAATGAATGGTTAGTATTTTCTAATATATTTGCTTCTACAGAAAGGCTTGCAAATTGCTCCAGCATGTCAGATCTTTCAGCTTCTTTATGAGAGAGCATCTCTTCTATTCTCCTTATTTCAGCCACATAGTGTTGCAATTGCTGTTTCAGACTGTCTACATCTTTCTTGGATTTATCTAGTTCCATTTTGTTTAATTTTAATGCACCATTGGCATCAGTCAAACTATTTTGCAAATGTTTATTTTCAATAACCGCTGAATCAAGCTGTTGTGTTAATCTCAATATTTCACCATTCAAAAATGTTAACTGTGATTCATAATCCGCTACTTTATGTTCAGTAACTTTGGACATATTAATAGTTCTTTTCAAATCAGCAACTTCATTTTCCAGTTTAGTTATTTCATATGTCTGAGATTTTATTTTGGTTTCTAGGCTATTAATTAGTTCTGCCTTATTATCTAATTCTATAACTAACTTATCGCGCTCTTGATCAAGCACTCTTATGTTATCAATTAAATTTGTCTTCTCATTTTTAAGAATTAACATTTCAGACTGTAGATCTTTATACTTTTTTTCCAAATTATCAATTGTATCTTTTGATAAACTAAGCTTTTTTTGAACAGATAGTAGTTCATTTTGGAGTTCATTGCTATTCCTTTCAGTTTCTAATTGTATGTTTTTGATTTGATTAGCTAATGTTTTTTCTTTGACTACATCAGTTTGTATTTTTTTTAACTGGTCTTTTAGAAAATTACATTCATCTTTAAGTTGGTCCACTGAAGCTTTTCCAGTCCTGTTAGTCATTTTGTAAGAACAATTTTCTTCTTCTAAATGCTCAATTTCTCTTTGTTTAAATGCTAAATCCCTTTTTAATTTATCCACTAAGTCCATACCTTCCTTATACCTGGAGCAATATTCTTGTTTATCTTTCTTTAAAATTTTTATTTCATTCAATAACATTTCCATGTTTTCTTTTAATTTGTTCACATCATCTCTGGAACTATTACTTCTCTCATACTTTGCAGAGTTGATAGCCTTATACTGACTCAATTGTTGAGAAAGTGCTATATTTTCTTTTGATAGTTCCGAATTTTCTGCATTTAAGTGATTAATAATATCTTGATATCCATGCTTATTACACTCATCTTTATTTGTTAATTTGCTCATAAGATCATCATTTTCTTTTTTTAACATAAGAATTTTTTGCTCACTTTCACATAATTTTTTATGCAAATCTCTGATAAATGCATTATCTGTTGATCCATTTAGTTTAGGACTGAATGGTTTATCCTTATTTTTTATGTGACTGTTAAATACATTTATAGTGTCAGTCAATTTTTCTTGAATGCTTCTCATATATTGTTCATATTTTCTTCGTTCATCTTCTAAAAGTTTTTGTAGTTCATCTTTAACCATACACTTAGGGCTATCTGTGTGCTTAAATTGAGATGTCATTCGATTTTCAAAATTTTTATTGACTTGTGACAATGATACTATTTTATCTTGCAAGGTTTTGTTTAATTCAACTAAATCTTTTATCTCTTTTTGTAGCAGATCTTTTTCTCTTAAAGCTATATTCAATGACTCCTGAATTTTAAGAAGTCTAGATGAACTTTCTCTTGGAAACTCGTTAGAAATTTCTCTTTCTAATTCAAAAATTTTCATTGTCTGATTTTCTATTTTAGTTTGCATGAAATTCATTTCATTTGTCAAGGTGGCAAGTCTTTTATTGCAATCTTCCTCAACTTTCAATGCTAAAGCATCCACTTTCAGTAGTTCTTCCTGTAAGTTTTTATTTTTATCAGCGAGATTCAATGCCCGAAGCATTGCTTCATGTTGCTTTTCTAAACTTTTTGCATGTTCCTTTTTTAAATCTGTATTAATTTTTTCCATTTCGCTCAACTGTTTCAATAACGTCTGTACTTTCACATCTGGCTTCATACTACAGAAGTCTTTTTGCAAAGCAGGTATGGGTCGACCACCTTCCAACAATATATTCAACCTTATTATTTCACTATCCCTATTTTCAACTTTAGCATTAAGTTGCTGGATTTCGTCATAATATTCTTCATTTTTTTCTTGTAATAACTGTACTTTTTTGGTTAACTCTATAGCATCTTTTTCAAGATGACTATTTCTTTCAATACACACACAAGTTTTGGACAAATGATTATCTCCACCATCTTTTCTTCGGCTCTTATTTCGGCTACTTTGTGTATCAGCACATAAACCTCTTAAACTCAAATCTCTTACCTCATGTTGCAATTTGCATATAGTTGCATCTTTTCTAGCTAATTCATCTGATATAGTCTTGACTTTTCTTTTATAATCTTTAGAAAGTTTTAAATTTTCCTCTTTAAGCTGAATTATGTCCATATGCAGCTTGTTATTTTCTTGAATTAGTTTAGCATTGTCACATTTATAAGGTTCCGCTTCTAACATCAAGGCATCTCTTTGCAGAAGTGCTTCTTTCGAGAGATTCATGTAATGTTGCAAACTACGCGTTGTCTGCAGTAAGTCTGCCAAAAGAAATTCTACTAAAGGCACAGCATCGGTGGGCAAAGTATTATGATACCCAAGTTCTTCGAGTTTTTGTTTTAGGCTAAAATATTGTTCACCCATTTTTTCAATGACTCTATCAGCTTCCTTCGAACAGAATCCAAAAAACAATTGGCGATATAAACATTTCAATAATTATCATTAAAAAAGGAAACCAAACATTTTAACATTTTGAAAACAATCAAAACAACGAACGAAGATTTTTCGTGATTAAGTACTCTGTGGATTTTTCAAATTAGTTCAGACGTCTTCAATTAATTTCACGTCTTGACTGACAACATTTGTCACTAGGCTGACAGAATAATTATTGTTGTTAAAATCACAGACTAGTTAGAAATGTCGTAGTGTCACAAACAGTGGTCGCCAAGAATCTTAGAGTACAATTGGACGCCAATCTTCGAAGAGGTACCTGAAGACGGATGACGTAACATTGAATGAATTTTCGCCCTATCGGTCGAAATTACACACTGACACCCTTCTAGTGCTACGAGTCTTATGATCAATCTATAATAGGCCTATGAATTTTGTTGAAGATGTTCATCCATTGTCAAGTGATCCGTCTTCAGATGGTTTCTTCGAAGCGTGGTCCACTTAGAATAAAAGCTTCATAATACCACATGAATACAGAATGTTAACTTCATAATAACGCCACGCGCGAGGACACTACTACATGCATAGATATGTGTGCGTGACCTGTCACCGACAAGACGGAGCAGCGTGCGCCGGCCGCCGACCAATCAACTAACGCGCCGGCGCCCGCTAGGGTACAGTAAGGTGACAAGTTCAGGTGTGCCAGCGGCGGTGACACGGGCGACGTTTTGTGACGACGACGCGACGTATTGTTTTTAAAGATGCCAAACTGTTGAACTGTTTGTTTAAATACCTAATGGGAAGAAAACCAAATAGATTTCTTTATTTGTATATCCAAAGGATTTTGACAAGTAATAATAGTACACATTTTTATGCTTATTAAAGAAGACTAAAAAAGTATTTAGTAAGTGGCGATAAGGTTATTATTTATTATTCTTATCGTTTAAGTTCGGTTTACACGTATTAAGTAGTTAACTAAATTTTAAGCAAATTAATACGTGTAAACGGACAATTTAGTAGTTTAGTAATCAAGTAGACAAGTAATTTAGAAATTTTTCTATTTTCTGTTAATAAGGTGGGCGGGGCTTACCACTATATTTACCTAAACATACCAATTACTCGATTTTGAAATGTGACGTCACGAAATTTAGGGGGGTCCTAAATCCCACCCCTTATTCTGTTTAAATAAAATATTTTGTTTCGAAAGTTTTTTTTTCATTTCTAACAATAAACTGTAAGTACCTACTTAATATTAAACAAACTGTTACATAGTCAACCATTTCATCTTTCAAAGCTACACCGTTTTTAATATACCAAAATTTTAAAACGGAACACATACCTAATAATAAAATAATGTCCACACAATTACTGTCCATCCGTCTGACCGTCTGTACTCATTGCAGACTCTCGCTCGATACGTAGGTAGGTACTTGCCCGTTTTATTTTTATTTTCAGTAACCAAGTGACAACCCTATGAAAGTAGGTATGAATTTTTGTGTCTGTTAGGAAGTTAACATTCTGGTTGTTATTTATTCATGTGATAATACTTTAGTCTTACCCCGTTGTTGTTGTCATTCAAATCCATTTTCAATACAGAAAATAAATGGTAGTACGATTAGACGCCACGAACCACGAAAAATTAAGAGATCAGATACATCACCTTTTTAGTCGTGTGCGCAACTGGTCGCACGAATGTGTGGGAGACTACACGAAGGTTCGAGGTTCGCGCGCTTTGATGTGCGACAAAAAACCGACACAGCTTGGAAAACCCCGAATGCCTCGAAAACTTCGCATAATCATTCGCGAATGTGAGTGACCGGCATAATGCCGGTCGCAACCACAAGCTTGATTTGACATTTCTGGCACTGACAACAAATCAATAATGTTATCTGTCAACAGTTTAACCCAATAAATGTCAATGTCTGTCTGTCGACTGTCAAGTATTATTTCTGTTCTCTTTCTTTCTGTAATGTAAATTTATAAATGTAGGAAAACGATAATGATGATTTGACAATGTTTTTATTTGTTTACATGTGAATATTTAACTGCAGGTGATAATAATGGGAAACGTGTAACTAGTGCGGTATCAAAGAACACATTATTTATGTTGTCCAAGGAAATAGTATTTAAATATGAATCCCTACAAGGATGTGGAAGAAAGTTCGTTCACTACGTCCTCTCATTTAAGTTACGAGGATATTGCAACAAAGCTCCTGAAAGACCATTACTTCCTCACAGCTCTTGAGCTGCATACAGAGTTGGTGGAAGGCGGGCGGGAGCTCCCACAACTACGAGAGTTCTTTTCTAATCCAGGCAATTTTGAACAACATGTCCCAAGGCCTACAGAATCAGGATCCATGCGTACGTATAAATTTTGACTATTTCGAAGTTTAGACAAATCAGAAACATTATCGAGCAATGTTTTATATCTACCTACCATGTAAAACTTAACAGGAAACTTGATTTCAAATCTCAATCTTTTTAGTCCTATTTAAAAGGAATCTAATAGGTAAAAATGAAGATAGATAGAGTATTGTTATACCAACTGCAAGTTTTTCCTTACATGCAAGTATGGGATAAGTTACAAAAAAAGTGTGGTAATCCATCTTTCATTCATCTGTTTTTGTATGTCAATATGATCAATAGCCAAACAAATAGATGATCCTCCTGGTCTCCTGATCTGAGCCAGAAAGAAAGAATGGTATCTGTACTCTTTGAACTAGTTCAGCTCTCCAACAATGCAATGTGTTTAAATACATTGAAACTTATTCAATGCTGCATTCATTGTTTCTGAAAAGAAGTTGGAAGGTTAGCCAGGCATATAATTAACCATCTTATGATTCATGTACCAATGATATTGAAATAGACAATACAGAGTTCAGTGACCTATCAAGAGACTTGATTCATCTATTCTTTAGTAGAGTGCAATATGAGTAAAAGCCTTAATATACTTGGAGGTTTTGCTTACAGTTCCTATGTCTTATGATTGTTGAAAAATGAAATATAGATGTAATATCTCTTGTAATTTATTCAATAGATCGAACCCCAAGCCAGGCCACGTTAGACTCATTAGACACAGCTCGCTACTCTGAGGATGGCGGGGGAGACAGGGGTTGTGGTGGAGGGGATGTCGCTGTGCTGGAGTTTGAACTGAGGAAAGCCAAGGAGACAATCAATTCTCTGAGAGCTAATCTTACACAGTTTGCAGGTGACAGTATATTAAATAACAAAACAGTATCTAAAAGCTTGCCTGCCAGTATATAATTTTTTTTTACAGTAAATAATAAAAGTCACAATAATTTAATAAAAGTTTTGCTTGAGTTATTGAAGGACTTAGGCCCGTAATATCAATAGCAGTTTAAACTAAATTCTGAGTTTAAACTGTCATTGTTGGAACCAGAATCATAGATTAAATTCTTAAATAGTATTGCATAATTATATAGATTTATTTGTATATGTACTTCAATATTCATTTATTTCTCTTTTTATACATTATGATATTGTATTATTTGTCAATTGTTACTTATCTATACTACCTTAATACCGCCATCGTTGTTTTGATACTTCCTGAAGGTTGACTGGCAGAGAATGCTTTTAGCATTAAGTCCGCCTTTGTTCCTTTTACTTTTTGTAAGGTTCAAAAGTTTAAATAAATAAATAAAATAAATAATTCTCTCTATAAACACATTTTGCAATGCTTAATTTTACTTTCCTAAAAATGTCAATATTGCATTCTCTCAGTGGCCAGATTGTAGCTATGTAAACTATTTAATTCCTATATATTCAAACAATTCCATTCTAATTTGCATTTCAGATGGAGACTCGGCTTTAGATAAAAATTCTAAAGACAAATTCAACCAAAGGTCTTTAAAACCACATGAAAAACGAGCATTAAATTTTCTTATAAACGAATATCTCTTGTTACAAAACTACAAACTGACATCGATAACATTTTCTGATGAAAATCCTGATCAGGTATTTTTTTATTTTTAAGTTTTTTCAATTTGTTTCACAGTTTCTAAAATTAATGAATCTTATTAATCATTATTTTCTGTTGTTTACAGGAATTTGAAGATTGGGATGATGTTGGCCTGAACATGCCCCGACCGGCTGGCCTGGTTTCTTTATTCTGGGGCGGTGCTTCCACAATGAATGTGCCAAAAGTAGATGCAGCCACTGAAACAGACCTATGTTACACGGATGCTGTGTGTCAGACAGATGTGGATGAAGTGTGTGTGAGTTGTCAGACATCTATTGACAATGATCATTGGAATCATGAGGTTAGTAGTTTAATTTATTCATTCAATTTCAAAGTTGTAAATGGCCTGAGAGTTCTTTTTTCAACTGGCCACTTGGCTTACTTTGAATGAATCTGAGGATATAATATGATATTGCTTCTTAATTTAACAGCTTCCTGCAGCAACTTAGCACTGAATGTTTTTGTTGTACCCATAGGTTTCCAATAAGACTCCAATAAAATCAGATATTTAACAAGTGATAAAAATTTCATTAATCTATCACACTTATTTTTTTATTTTTAGTTATTAATACAAGCTGAGGAAATAGAACTATTGAAACAGAAAATAATAGCTTTAGAGACAGAAAAGTTGAACTTTCAAAAACTGTATGATGCAGCAATAGTTAGCTTAAACTCTTTAACAAGCCCAGTGTTAGAAAATAAAGGAATTGATATGGAATTACCTCATGATAAGCTGTCTTCCGTCCAAACAACCTTAGAGCAACAGCTAGAAGCCAAGCCGCTTACTTGTACGGCCCGAGAGAACCACTACGGCAGTGGGAATTCTACTCATAGTGCGACCCCGGACCAATTTGAGATTATTGATAATGAAAAGACTTCAGTCACGTAAGTTTGTTAGGTACATGAAACTAACCTTATCTGTCAAACTGTCAGGGAAGTCGCTCACTGCGACATTTTGTAGTGATTTTGTCGCAATAACGCGTCACTGTTCCGGACTATCTACAAAATAGAGCTGTGGGTGACCTACCTAGCTACCTTATATTACATTATTATAAATTAAAATCTTGCCATCATGCAGTTATTTAGGTGCATTTAATACAATGTTAGTTACCTTTAACCTACTATCAGTTGCTGCAAGGCACTCATTTGTCTTTTTAATTATTTATTTATATGACCCTGCCTGCGAAGCAAGATATCCCGAGTTCGAGACATAAATGTTTCTTCTTGGGTGATGGTTGTTAATTATTGATTGTTGTTGTGTTTAGGAGTGGAGAGGGTATAAGTCTACAGTTCATTTATGTATGTATCATGTACTGCAGAAGAAAAGAAGGCTCGAACACGAGTTCGTTCGAGCCGGCGGTGTTGGAGGGCAGCGCGCAGGCGTCGCCGTGCCGCCGGGGCAGCGCGGCCACGCTCGACGACACCCTCAGCATGAACGACACGGCCGAGTGGACGCGCGTGCACTACGACTTTACTACTGTTGAGAATAATAAGGAGATGTGGATTGACACGTAAGTGATGTAACATCACAACATCACTGATGTTGTTACATTATTAGCCTACTATTGTATGAGAAAAGTCGATTTATTTCATGAATGGACCGAATGTGCCTAATGCATTGTTTTGGTGGTCTCAAACCATCTTCGTATTATTGCCTTTCAAATGAAACCAGATTGGGGCACATCGGTTGGATGGTGTCAAAGTCTATAACGGACATAGGTACAAACAATTTTTCTGTCTGATTAATGATACACTCATTAATACAGATTTGGTATGATTTTGAAGAGAAAATTTTATAAGGGTATAAAACTCATATAGTGGCATGCAACTTTTATAAATACCTTGTGATATTTAGAGCCATAAAGTTTCTTTCGCCATTTCTTCTCCAAAGCTCCGAAGCGGTAGTCGATTAAAAAATTACATTCCTAAGTCAGTGATACCTATATGATTAAACGATTGCAAACATTCTCCTACCCACAGCAGCCTCCCACCTCGCCTGAAAGAATCACTCCTGAGCTGGTGCAGAGAGAACTTGAACCAGATCGAGCCGCTGGCCAGCGACCTGTTGGCGGAGCTGGCGGGCTGCGACAAGCCCGTCACGCTGCCCGCGCTGCTGCCGCTCGTCGCAGACACGCTGCCCAGGGTGAGTGTCACTGATAAGTGACATTTTATATAGTATAGATCGTCTAATTGAAAATTAACGGCTCTGCACTAAACATTATTGTTAACCTCCGACGAAAAAAGAGGGGTGTTATAAGTTTGACGTGTCTGTGTATCTGTATGTCTATCTGTGGCATCGTAGCTTTCAAACGAATGATTTTGATCTACCTAGTTTTTTTTTTTGTATGAAAGGTGACTTAATCGAGAGTGTTCTTAACTATGTTTAGTGTAAATAAAACTGTCGAGGTTTTTTTAAATTTCTATTTAATCTTAATATATATAAATTACGTGTCACGTTGTTTGTCCGCGATGGACTCCTAAACTACTGAACCGATTTTAATCAAATTTGCACACCGTGTGCAGTTTGATCCAACTTGAAAGATAGGATAGCTTACATTTCAAAATAATAATAATAAATTTGACAGAACGAAGTCTGTCCGGGCAGCTAGTATTGTATATGGTAAAGATCGTCTAATTAAAAAAAATAACGGTTCTCCACATAACATTATTGTTACAATCTGTAAGTAGAAACGTGCCGCGTTCGATGTGTCGGGCCAATTTCAGAAGGGCTGTCACACGCCGCCGTGCCTCGCCGGCCGTGTCATACATTCGTAATCTATCACACATGTCATTCCAAGAATAAGACAATCCTGACGTTGTCAGAAAGGATAAGAGGCAACATCTAGATCTGTTGACGATTAGCGCTGTGCGAACTAAATACTGCTGACTTTATTGTGTCGGAGCAAGAGTTGCTATTTATTTAAATGATTTTGCGGAGTGAGTCTTCTGTACTAATTATTCTGTGGTGTGTGTCAGATCCTCCCGCACACACTAGTGGGCCGGCGCTGCGAGGCGGCGGCGCTGCTGGCGGCGGGCGCGGCGCTGCTGCCCGCGGGCCCGCGCCGCGCGCGGCTGCTGCACGCGCTGCTCACACTGCTCAAGAAACCCGACCCGCCCGACGCTAGGATCATCTGTGAAGGTGAGGGGTGCTCAACAATCATCAGCTAAAGGCGTATAATGCAGTTATTTAAGCAATGTGACTGTCATTGTAGAAGGGACCCTACTTTTCGGGGTTCCTTTTTTTCCACTAGATAAAAAGCCACCTAACTGAACTATCAATTTTAGTTGCGTGTATTCTTTATAGCGGGGCGCTCCCCTCTCCCCCAGCCCTCCTTGCGGGAGGAGAGGTCTATGGTCATCGTCCCAACGCTTTTGACAGCCGGGATGAATTTCGCTTTGTAGTCTTTCTGTGATTGCCACAACGCGTCGTGAGCCTGTCCATAAGGGCCACGACACAAATTTCGCATTACTGACTTTTTACAGATGCTACAACGTGTTGTGAGTAGGGCTTCCAAATATTCGATAAAATTTATATTCGAATATTCGAATATTTTTTGGGAACTATTCGAATATTCGAATATTATTCGAACATCAAAAAATTCTTTAATAATCACGTGTTTATTAAACTTAGGAGTAATTTGCAAGTACATACAATATTTTGATTTTGTTCGTGTTAAATGAACGAATGTATGTTGTAGTTTCCATAAATAAATAGTTGATTGTCTCTGAAAATTTATGGTTTTTAAGGAAAAGAAAAATACCAAGTTTGATGATTTCGTTAATTTATCTAACCGAGCATAGCCCTCTCCATAGCCCGCTGCGCTACTCTGAGCCTGTGGATTAAGCCAATAGTGAAGCACCACGTCTCGGATCCGTATGTCATCACTGGCAACACACACTGCTCGAACACCTTCGACTTCAGGCACTGAGGTAGTGTTTTGGACGACAAGATATGACGCAGTTTCCCGAACGCAGCCCATCCGAGTTGGATTCTACGAGTGACTTCTTTCTAGAAGATGGACTTACCCATCTGGATCACTTGTCCCAGGTTAATGTATTCGTCTACAACTTCGAGAGCAGCGCCGTCAACAACAACCGGTATGGGTGTGACATGGACATTCGACATGATTTTCGTCTTGTCCATGTTCATCTTAAGACCCACCCGTTGTGAGGCGATGTTCAAGTCCCCGAGCATTGTCCTAAGTTCTTGCAGGGAACCCGCCAAGATGACTATATCATCGGCATATCGCAGGTGTGTGATGTATTCGCCATTGATGTTAATGCCACGTCGTTTCCACTCCATCAGCTTGAACACGTCTTCCAACGCAGCGGTGAACAGTTTTGGGGATATGACGTCCCCTTGCCTGACACCTCTGTGCAGTTGGATAGGGTTCGTTGCTGTGTCGTGTACTTTGACGGACATGGTGGCTGATGTGTACAAACACTTCAACACCTCGATATACCGGTAGTCGATCCGGCACCGCTGAAGAGAATTTAGTACTGCCCAGGTCTCGATAGAATCAAAGGCTTTCTCATAGTCCACATAGGCAACACACAGCGGCAGATTATGCTCCTCGGTCTTTTGTATAATCTGCCGTAGTGTGTGTATGTGGTCTATGGTACTGTAGCCTTTTCGGAATCCTGCTTGTTCGGGAGGCTGGAAGTTGTCAAGCCTGCGTGCAATGCGATTAGTGAGGACCCTAGAAAACAGCTTATAAACGTGGCTCAGAAGTGCGATGGGCCTGTAGTTCTTCAAAAGGGCTTTATCGCCCTTCTTGAAGAACAGCGTCACCACACTTCTGCCCCACGCTTCCGGGGTAGTCCCAGTATTGATGACGGAATCGAACAGCTTTTGGAGCGCCACAAGGAGGGGTTTCCCACCAGCTCTCAGCAGCTCTGTTGTGATCCCGTCATCACCCGGTGCCTTGTTGTTTTTAAGCTGTTTCAGAGCCTCCCTAATCTCATACAGGATGACGTCCGGGATATCTTCGGTATAGTGCCGGGTCAATTGAGCTCGCTTGTCTCTCTCCTCCTGGGGAGGTGGAGCTTGCGAGGAGGCTGTCCGTAGAATCTCTCAGTTTCTCTCAGAACTTCAGGCTTCCTCGAGACTATGGTGCCGGACTCGGTCTATAGGATAACTATATCATCGGCATATCGCAGGTGTGTGATGTATTCGCCATTAATGTTGATGCCACGTCGTTTCCACTCCATCAGCTTGAACACGTCCTCCAATACAGCGGTGAACAGTTTTGGGGATATGACATCCCCTTGTCTGACACCTCTGCAGTTGGATGGGCTTCGTTGCTGTGTCTTGTTACTTGTACTCTGACGGACATGGTGGCAGATGAGTATAAACACTTCAACACCTCGATATAGCGGTAGTCGATCCGGCACTGCTGGAGAGACTTGTGAACGAGAAACCCGACACCACCTTAGGACAGGTGTTCGCCCTCCCGGTGATAGAACAAGTTTCCGGATTTGAGTATTATCGTGTCCTCTTCCCCCTGTCTTCGGACTTCAGATAAACCCACAATTCTCCAGTTTGACTTGTCTATATCTTCTTCCAGCTCTTTTAACTTGTCGTCGGTCCTCAGTGTCCTGGTGTTATATGTTGCCAGGTGCAGAAGTCGTCGTTTGGATTGGTAGCCCGATCTCTACCGGCGATTCTTAGCACCCCCTGCCCCGCCGTTACCATAGCCGCTACCGTAACTAGGAATAGCGGGGCTGCCGGGGACCGGGGGCCGAGGCTCATTCGTGACTAACATGTGGAGGTTTACCTACGTGTCATAGCTTTGAGTATTTACGAAGTTCCGAATCATGTTTCCAGAGGGCGACTCTTTCCATGTTCTCATAATTCGCGCTGAGATAGACCTCTATTCCCGTATATACAAAGTTACTCTATGCAAGTGATGTAACACGCCAATGCCGGTTACAAACGCAACGCGACGCCGACCGACGTCCCGGGTATTTCCGGAGTCCGAACACTTCCATATTCTGAAGAATTGCGCACTCTCACCGCCCAAAACGACATTTTGAAGGTCACGCGCCACCTCGTTAACTTTAAAATTGTATTTTGACTATTTTGTGCACATTGGAATCCGAATTTGGTGTCGAGTTAGGTTTTGTAGAAATTGATCGAATATTCGAATATTCGGTCCTTGTATTCGAATATTTCAGCGAATTTATTATTCGAATTATTCGAATATTCGAATATTCGATGAAAGCCCTAGTTGTGAGCTGTTTTTTCGCTTAACGAGCATTTTCCATCTTCGAACGTAACACATACATCGTATATCAACGTATCGTACTCTTAAATTTTCTTTCGATGTCAGCGCTACAGCCTAGTGTTGTTAAAAGGCTCGAGCCTTCCGAGTCTAGAGCTCATTGAAGGCTCGAGCTCTCTAATAAGGCTCGAGCCCTCGCCTCGAGTCCTACATGAAGGCTCGAGGCGGAGGTTCGAGCTCTGGTCCAGGGCTCGAGTCGAAGCTCGAGCTTTGTCTTCAGGGCTCATTTTGTAATATTTACTGTAATTTCAGGGTTCCCTAATCAAAACGTACTGTGTTTGACTACGGAACCCTAAAAAACCCTTAACCTCAAGATTTGAATTAGGGCGCGCTGCGAATTTTGGAGTTAACTGATTTTCACATTTAAGCCCGCGGTATGAATTTTTATGGGGAGTAAAATAAAACTTTCTCCGTTAGTTATGCGATGTGTTTGTAATTCGTAACACAGAATCTAGATGGCGTTGGATGGCTGATCAGTAACAACGCCATCTAATGATAATAATAATCTTGGTACATCCTATTCTTATGTGAAACATCATCATCATTGTCATTCATCGTTGTCATCATCAGTCATCTTCATCATCGCCATTCATCATCATCACAATTAATCATCATCATCATCACCACTCATCACCATTCATCATCATCACCGTCACCAGTCACTATTATCATCTTCATTCATCATCACTATCATAATCATTCATCTTCATCATTCATCATCATAGTTTATCATCATCATTCATCATCATCGTCGCCATCGTCCTCCATCATCATCATCACCACTATTCATAATCATAATCACCATTCGTCATTATCATCATCATCTTCTTCCATCATCATCATTTATAATGTTACACACTCATAGCCACTATAGCTAGGATTCACTGTGTCGTAAGTGTCATAGATAACACACAAAGACAAGAACACACACTCAGACTAAGAACAGTTTAAACTTATCATTCAAATGTCGCTGGGAATCGAACCCAGGACCCTTGGTACGGTGGACCAGCATATAACCATTAAGTAACACGGGTCGTCAAACTTATTAATATATAGTTAGTATAATCTGGATTTTAACAAGAAAAAAATAACCAACTTCAAAATTACTCAACATACTATAGATAACAAATTAATAAAAAATTATATAAATAAATAATACTCATAAATCACTTATACTTTGAACGCCTTTCGAAGCGCATCGTGGCGGCGTCGTCATTATTCCAAATTCAAAAGCAAGTTCAAAATACCGCGCGAATCACAGTGGCGCGAATACATAGAATTAGTATTACTAGCGTATAGAAGGGACACCGCGAACATCGGATGCGGGGGTGTGCATTGCAGCCGGCCGGCTGCATTTCATTCTGTCACTCAGCTGTCACTCGGCTGCGCTCATTGCGGCCGCATGTCAAAATTGTTTACGAAAAAACTGAAAAAATGCCGTCGTGCATAATAAGAATGTGTCACAATTGCACGACAAAAAACAAAAAAGATAATGTCATCACTTTATCATCAGTAAGAAAACAAAATCTTAACTTAAATCAACAAAACGTATTTAATTAAATTATTGAGCAATGTTCCCGCCATTTTGAATGAAAAAATCATAAGGAGCGTTTGAACTTGGCAAGCCACTAGCGTGTTAATGGACTAAATAAGCTTGCCGACGCGACGCTTGTGACCAATTTAAAGTGTTGGATTTTTTGACACGAATCAATGGTAATTACGTTTGAAATCGTTTAAACGCTTTTGCACGTTAAATAAAGTTGGAGTAAAAGCTTGTAAAGATTTTGAGTCGGTGACTGCTTGTCTTGGTTCGACAAGTGTCATATACAAAGTTACTCTATGGCAAGTGTGCAAACGAGGCTTCTAGTTTGAAAAGAGAACGGAGGGCAAGCCGGCGGTGGAACACACATTTTGTTTGAGATAGCCTGTCTATGTATAGTACGTCAATGCGCGAATACGATTTATTGGTGTATGACGTCACGTCACAAGATATGTAGATTTTGGGAACAAAATTCAATGATGATTTTGATTTATGTTTTGTTTCTTTAATATAGACTTTTATTATAATATTTTTATGAATATTGAGGTTTTATGTACCTATATTATAATAAAACTGTAACTGAGCGATGGCCGTGCGTCGAAGATATTTAAGAAAAAAACCTTTTAGTAAGTTTATAGATCCCATTCAATTTATTTTGAGAAATTTTATCTGTTTGCAATTTCTTTTTTCAAATTTTATCTGTTTGTCTAAAAAAAAGATAGGCGTATCCGTTGATTGCCGAGCTTCGACTCGAGTCTTCAATTGAAGGCTCTTGAGCCCTTAAGGCTCGAACCCTAAAGGCTCGAGCCTTCTAAGGCTCGCGAGCCCTTAGGCCTCGAGCTTTGAAGGCTCAGTAGCTCCGACTCGGAGCTCGAGTCCGGGGCTCGGAGCTCATTTTTCTCAACTCTAGCTACAGCCATCTAAGGTCATTGTCGTTATGGTGCCTTACAAAATATAACATTTAATTTCATAAAAATGTTTGTTACAGCAACATGCCTCGTAGTAAAATGGGGTGGGAGCGGTGAAGTGTTGTCCGCGATAGCCGAGTTGCTAGCGGCCAGGTCTGCCGAGCGCCGCGTGCTGGCTAGCCAGATCTGTCTAGCCATAGCTCCGTACGTGCCTATCGAACTCTGCACATCACTACTGCTCAGCTTAGTGGTGCTCATGTGTGAGTCCAGTGAAGGGGACATCAGAAGCTTGGGCCTCAAAGCCGCGTGCCTGATATGTCCGGTAGCTGACCACAAGTACGGACAGCTGGAGAATCTCATGTTCAACTTCCTCAAGGATCCAGTGGAGAAGAATGTGAAGGACACGATCGGTATCTTCGCGCCGCTGCTCGCGAGGAGTGCTTTGCTTGCAGGTTAGTGATGGAAGTTATTTAAAGGTTTAAACTGGTTCTTGTTCAGGCATATCTCCTGAACGTTTTTGAACAGTAATTTATTTATCAATGGCTAGTCGAGCAACTGGTTGTCGCTTTTGGAAGGGCATTGGTATTGGAAGTTGCCTTAATTTTTTAGTGAAATAAGACAACTTAATATTAATGTCACATATTTATACTCCCATACATAGACTCTATGGTCAAAAAAGCATCGAAATCCCTTGGTTTTATACTACGTATGTCCTCTGACTTCAAGTCAATTAAAACAATAAAAATACTATATTGTTCTTATGTAAGAAGTCAGTTAGAGTACGCATCTCAAGTCTGGAGCCCGGTCTATAAAACTTATATTGCTCGAATCGAACGTCTACAGAAGCGGTTCTTATCTTATCTACAATTCAAAATAAAAAAACGTGTACCCGGTTATTTCAATCGTTGTCGAAAATTTCATATTCTTCCGCTGCAAGAGAGAAGGCGAATTGCAGATCTTGCTTATCTTCTAAGTATCGCAAATGGTTCGGTCGACTGTCCTGAACTGCTAGAGCGTATCGGTCTGAGTGTGCCCTATGCCTTCCTGAGGAGACCTTGTTCAGTGTTTATACCGAGAAGCAAAACTAAGTATGATTACAACTGTTATTTGTTGCGAGCGAGCAGGTTTTTCAATGAGACCACCAATATATTAGATGTTGATCTGTTCAACACTTCAAGTCATCGCCTAAAACGGCTTATGGCCGCACAATTTTTTGAGGACAATCAGAACATTTAAGTAAACATTGTAAGCCTAACATAATATTTTTATCTTGTATTCTTTTTAAGTCTGTGTCGCTATCTGTGCATGTGTCTGTTTTACTACTTTTTCTTTAAAACTATCTGTGGAAACTTGTAATTGGCCTTCAAGTAACTAACTACTCATGAATTCTCTTTTGTATCTAGCCGTAAGTTTCCTGTATAAAAGAAAAAAAAAAAAATTAAAAATATAGTGTACCTTACCTTTAGATCCATTTACCACAACCTATATTTAACCCAGTGTCAATTAGTGGTCACAAGCAAACATGACATCAGCAAATTATATCATGAGCTGGTGAATGGACGGTGTCCCTGATATCTCAATTTTTTTACAGGTAACTTGACTATTTTCTTATTTTCCAGGCAAGTTTTCATCAGACTTATACAGCCGTATCATGGCGAATTTCGAGAAAGCGAGCAGCGAATCAGAGTGGAAAAGTGCGTTGTTGTATTTAGATATGATGCGAACACTAGTGCTGGCCAAAGTGGCCTTTGTAGTTAATGTACAAATAGTTAGAGAAGTTACCAAGACCCTCACCGACTGTGATAAAGTTCTAGAAGAAGTCCCATTGGATGGCGACCAGTTTATAGACTTGCAGTGTTATATGACGGATGGAGCGGACGCCAAAATGTTGTTGGTGGCCATGAATAGCTTTGTCAAGGAGAATCCTCAAGTTAGATGGACGGAGTTAACCTGGTTTATGAATAAGTATGTATAGTTTACATTTTTTCGTTTGCTGCTATGGAGCAATGTGGTTAGGTATTCTCGAGTTCACATTCATGAAGAGAGATATACCTAAACCTAGAATAACATAATAGTTATTTCATTATTAGAAGTTCATTAGTTATACACAATAACTTTGTATCTGGTTGATCATAAGTTATACAACCAAGATAATTTGGAATTCTCAAAATTTATAGTGAGTAATGTAACTTTATTTTCTGAGAATTTAATGAGAGTATAACCGCATAACATTTTAATTTATATTCTTTTATATGAAATCGTTACATAATTACATTTTTCCTTATTTTCAGTGTAAAACAAATATTAGAAATAGCAACGAGTAGCAAGGCTGTAAATAATCCAATGATGTACGAGCTTATCATAACGTTATTTAGTTGTTACGTGGACCAATTTGGTTCAAACTTCGCTTCGAGTATACTGAAGCCCATTTTTATGGAAATAATGATGGATTTAGAGAACAAATTGGAGAAGCTTCATACAGTGGATGTGAATAGAGCGATAGTTGTTGGTATTTATTTAGTTACCGTGCTACTGGCAGTTGAAGATAGTAACCAACACGGGGAATTTTTACAAAAGTATGTATTGCAGGATTAAGTCCATCGTGCTTATTATTGAGATCACAAAATACTCGACATGGTTATATTAACTAAACGATGTCCTAAGTTATGAGTTATTGTATAATATTAAGTTAATATCTTCTTCAATTTCTTCTGTAAAGCTTAAATTCGTTAAGAAATTACGAATAAATGAACAATGTTAAGTCTTTATACAGATTACCGATTATTAGATTAAAAAGTGATCTTAATAAAATTATACTTATGACAATATTACATGCATCTTACTTTGAAGCTAATTTACACTAGATTAGAAATGGTTGTCATTGATACAATAAGAATACAGATCGTACAATAGGATGATGGTGATATTTATCGGTTTTGTTTCCAGGTGGGTTGTGTACAGTAGTCTAAGGAATCTCCCAGTTAAAATACTCTCAACACCTCTGAAGTGGATCGCCAAACGAAAGCCAGAAGTCCTCAACTCGTATTTACAACATCTAAGAGAATGTAAGTGTAATTATGTTATTTTAACATGGGATTATTGTAAATCTCATATTATAAATACTGTCAATATGTCATTTTATTATTAATGGACCGAACGTTGCATAAGGCTACGTCCGCACAGACAGGCGTCTTACTTAGCGCCTAGAGCCTAACGAGTCACCTAGCAAGTAGCTTAGTAAAACGAACGCTCTAGAGTGTTCATGACTGGCCGCACTGCGCGCTTGGCGCCTAGCTAGTCACTTAGCGTGTATCGAAGTAAACAAACATGTTGGTTTTTTGTCACTAGGCGCCAGGCATTTTGAAAGAATAAAATGGATGAAATATTAATTGCATCAGTTTTTAAAAGAGAATCTTTGTGGAATTCAGCTAATTAACTCCATGAAATGTTTATACAGAACATTAAACTCCCCATGACTTGACCGTGACTTATTTATGTCATGAACCCAACATGATGGATAAGGCGGTGAAATGGTATATTTTAGATGAATTTTCTAAAAGTACCAGTTTTAGAGGTATTTTGAAAGTGACATTTCGTCAACGTGCCGACAAGCAAAATGACCAAGGCACCTAGCGACCCACCCCGCAAACCACCTCTCAGTGCGGCCACCGTGTATCCTAGCAAGTAGCCAGAATGCGAACCACTAGGCTCTAGGCGCTAAGGAAGCCTGTCTGTGTGGACTGCGGACGTAGCCGTAGTTGTCGCATATCCTACGCAAAAAGAGAACGGGAAGTTATAGGTTTGACGTGTCTGTCTGTGTATCTGTTTTGTTTGAAAGCTAACGTCATCGAGATGGTTCTTAGCTAAATTTAGTATAAATAAAACTGTCGTAGGTTTTTTGAATAAAATAATTATAGATATGTAAATATGTTTAAATATGTTTTCCCCGTGTGGTGCCGGGCCCACTTAAGTAGAATAGCACCACTCCCGTTCTTCCTGGGATGTCGTAAAAGGCGACTAATAGGACTAATCCAGAAGATGGGCAGCAGCATCTTTCTGTGTATGACGAAAACCGGTCAGGTCACCTGCGGTCACCAACACGCACTAGCCAAGCGTGGTGACTACTGGCTAAAACCCCCGCATGAAAGTCACAAGGAAGCCTCGGCCCCCAGTCCCCGGCAGCCCCGCTATTCCTAGTTACGGTAGCGGCTATGGTAACGGCGGGGCAGGGGGTGCTAAGAATCGCCGGCAGAGATCGGGCTACCAATCCAAACGACGACTTCTGCACCTGGCAACATACAACACCAGGACACTGAGGACCGACGACAAGGTAAAAGAGCTGGAAGAAGAGATAGACAAGTTAAACTGGAGTATTGTGGGTTTATCTGAAGTCCGAAGACAGGGGGAGGACACGATAATACTCAAATCCGGAAACTTGTTCTATCACCGGGAGGGCGAACACCTGTCCCAAGGTGGTGTCGGGTTTCTCGTCCACAAGTCCCTCGTCAACAACATAGTGCAAGTTGGGAGTGTATCGGCCAGGGTAGCGTACCTTACACTCAGAATATCCAAACGGTATTCGTTGAAGGTCGTACAGGTATATGCGCCGACTTCGACACACCCCGACGATGAGGTTGAGGTTATGTATGAGGACATTAGTAGAGCCATACATACCTCAAAAACTCATTTCACAGTTGTGATGGGGGACTTTAACGCGAGACTAGGCACGCGAAATGACAACGAGATGAAGGTGGGACCCTTCGGATTTGGACGACGGAACCACCGGGGACACTTGCTTGCAAACTTCATGGAGAAGGAGGACTTATTCATGATGAACTCCTTCTTCAGGAAGAAGCCGCATCGCAAGTGGACCTGGATAAGCCCTGATGGTTCAACAAAAAGCGAGATAGACTTCATTCTGGCAGACAAACGGCATATATTTAATGATGTCTCTGTGATCAGCAGGCTTAAAACCGGAAGCGATCACCGCCTTGTAAGAGGCACATTAAATATCGACGTCAAGCTGGAACGGTCACGCCTGATGAAGTCTACGCTTCGCCCAACACCTGTCCAAATCCAGGGTTCCGAGAGCTTTCAGCTCGAACTACAAAACCGTTTTGCGTGCCTAGAATCATGCACGTCAGTGGACGAGTTTGACACCAGGATGGTAACAACTGTCCATGAGGTAGGGTCGAAGTACTTCAAGACCCACCCCAGTGGTAGATCTCAGGTTCTCTCAGAACAAACCCTCGGTCTAATGAGGGACCGACGAGAACTATGTGTGCAGTCTCCAACCTCTATGGCGGAGTACAGACGGCTCAATGAACAGATCTCTAAGTGCAGGCGACGCGATTTGCGAAAAAACAACGCAAGTCGTGTAAAAAACACAATTGAGCGAAACCGAGGCTCCAAAGTGTTCGCCAGAGATCTGTCTATTGGGCAAAGTCAGCTGACGAGGTTGAAGACCGAGCTCGGCACCATAGTGTCATCGAAACCCGAAGTTCTGAGAGAGACGGAGAGATACTACGGACGGTTGTATGCCTCCTCTCAAGCTCCAGCTCCCCCCGAGGAGAGCGATAAGCGAGCCAAACTAACCCGACACTACACAGAAGATATCCCGGACGTCAGCCTGTATGAGATTAGAGAGGCTCTCAAACAGCTTAAAAACAACAAGGCACCGGGAGATGACGGAATCACAGCCGAGCTATTAAGAGCTGGGGGCAAACCCCTTCTAGTGGCGCTCCGAAATCTGTTCGATTCCGTCATTAACACTGGGACTACCCCGGAAGCGTGGAGCAGAAGTGTGGTGACTTTGTTCTTTAAGAAAGGGGATAAGACCCTTTTGAAGAACTACAGGCCCATTGCACTTCTGAGCCACGTTTATAAGCTGTTTTCGAGAGTGCTCACAAATCGCATTGCACGCAGGCTTGACGACTTCCAGCCTCCCGAACAAGCAGGATTCCGGAAAGGCTACAGTACCATGGACCACATACACACACTGCGGCAGATTATACAGAAGACCGAGGAGTATAATCTGCCGCTATGTGTTGCCTATGTGGACTATGAGAAAGCCTTTGATTCTATCGAGACCTGGGCAGTACTAAATTCTCTTCAGCGGTGCCGGATCGACTACCGGTATATCGAGGTGTTGAAATGTTTATACACATCAGCCACCATGACCGTCAGAGTACACAACACAGCAACGAACCCCATCCAACTGCAGAGAGGTGTCAGGCAAGGGGACGTCATATCCCCAAAACTGTTCACCGCTGCGTTGGAAGACGTGTTCAAGCTGATGGAGTGGAAACGACGTGGCATTAACATCAATGGCGAACACATCACACACCTGCGATATGCCGATGATATAGTCATCCTGGCGGGATCCCTGGAGGAACTTGGTACAATGCTCGGGGACTTGAACAGCGCCTCACAACGGGTGGGTCTTAAGATGAACATGGACAAGACGAAAATCATGTCGAATGTCCATGTCACACCCGTACCGGTTGTTGTTGACGGCGCTGCTCTCGAAGTTGTAGACGAGTACATTTACCTGGGACAAGTGATCCAAATGGGTAAGTCCAACTTCGAGAAAGAAGTCACTCGTAGAATCCAACTCGGATGGGCTGCGTTCGGGAAACTACGTCATATCTTGTCGTCCAAAAAGTTGCCTCAGTGCCTGAAGTCGAAGGTGTTCGAGCAGTGTGTGTTGCCAGTGATGACATACGGATCCGAGACGTGGTGCTTCACTATTGGCCTTATGCATAAGCTTAGAGTTGCCCAGCGGGCTATGGAAAGAGCTATGCTCGGTATTTCTCTACGCGATCGAATCAGAAATGATGAAATCCGTAGACGAACGAGGGTGACCGACATAGCTCAGAGAATTAGCAGGCTGAAGTGGCAATGGGCTGGCCACATAGTTCGAAGGACCGATAACCGTTGGGGAAGAAAGGTCCTCGAATGGAGACCACGCCTCGGTAAAAGGAGCACAGGACGCCCCCCGACCAGGTGGACCGACGACCTGAAGAAGACAGCGGGTGTCCGCTGGATTCAGAAGGCTCAGGACCGGTCTGAGTGGCGTAGATTAGGGGAGGCCTATGTCCAGCAGTGGACCTCAAAAGGCTGATGGATGGATGGATGGAAATATGTTTGACACGTCCAGTCTCAACGAGCTCGGGCGGCGGGTCGGTGCGCGCGCACCTGGCCGCGCTGCTCGGCGAGCTGCTGGCCGAGCGCGCGCTGGCCGAGCACTGCGTCGAGCGCCAGCTGCTGCCCGCTGTCATCGCGCTACTGTATGATGAGGACGTGTGAGTTTAACTTAACATGATCTTAGATGTTGGCCGATATTACATTCTTAAACATACTTAATATTTTATTTTAACATACTTAATATTTAAAATTAATCTTATAGTTGCAGTTGCTCTATACATGCCAATTTTTTGGCAAACTTATTTTTATAGCTACAGGTGAAAATTTTTAATTGCCCCTAGTAACTATTTTTGCAAGCCATAAGTACAACATAGCTGTAAGTTTCCCTAAAATGTATGAATAAATAAGAGATATAGTGTATTTATTATCCCGAAAAACGCGGGTAAAACTGCGTGCAGTGCGCTAGTTTGCGATACAGTTTAATGTCGCGGTTCTTGATATCCATGGGCAATGGACCATCATTCACCATCTGCTTATTTACACATACAAAAAAAAAATTGTAGGTCAGTCCGTGAAGTGGCGATCACAGCGTGGGGCAGCGTGACGAGAACGTGCGTAGTGCGCGCGCTGGGCTGCGAGGCCCAGTGCTGGCCGCCGCTAGAGGACATGGTGGCCAGGCCGCTGTCGCCGCGGGAGAGCGCCCGGGCCGCGGAGGCCTTGGCGCTGCTCGTGCTGCCCTCTGCTGAGAGCAATGCTGTCTCTAGTAAAGGTACTGCTGTTTTTGTTAATTTATGGCCTAATATTTTATTTATTTTACGTGATTACGACGTAAATGGACGTAAGTTACCTAGCAAATGCTAGAAACTAGAAAGTCATATACACTATACTTACCTGAAATTATAGAGTAATAGAATATTGAAATACTTCAACAGGAGACATTTACTGAGTACTTTGCCAAATGTATGAAAATATATTTTGCCAATAAATAGCTACTTGCCCTACTAGATTATCTTGCTTTGAGTCAGCCACCAAACAACTCGGGTCGGGTTCCGGCTGAAGACTTGAGAGCCAATTCTTTCTTTCTTTCTCTCCATGGCCAGCAATGCATCAGTGTTGCCTTTGATGTTGCTGATATCTATTTATTCCAGTCATTCGCGGTACGCATAATGATAAACGAAGCATGGCACGTCTTTCGTACTAGACGGATGTTGACAATGAAAGTATGAATACCAACAGGTGGATCGTTAGCGCGTTTGTCAGCATTTCCATAAAAAACGAGTCTATTTCTGTACTTATTCGATGAGCGCTATGTTTGTGGTTAGACGTAACTGTCGTTACAGCGGTGTCCCTGCTGTGCGCGCTGAGCGAGCGCGGCGTGACGTCAGAGGTGCTGTCCACGCTGGCGCCCGGCCTGCAGCTGGCCGCGCACCACGCGCCGCACCACCCCGCGCTGCTGCCCGCGCTTAGGTAACACACACACACAGACAGAGAGAGAGATACACCAAAGACTTTCGAAGGCAGGGGTAACAAGCCCAAATAAAACATAAACTTAGAACTACAAGTATATAACATTTGATTTAGATTAGAGCAATGATTTCAAAACAGTTTTTATGTGTTATTGGCCCGGTAGCGGGCAGAGATTTGATATATCCAGAGCAAAAGTAACTTGTCTAGAGTTATTTGATAAACAAATTATTTACATATTTTTCCTTGTAAGTGCATTCCATAAACTCAATTAGCTTGATACACACACAACATAGCTTGATTAACTTTATTTTACAGGAAGTTAGAAGAAGTAGTGCAAGCGCCGTCGCTATGCCAGTACAAGCCGGCGATCGAAGCCCTACTGCACGTGGTGGGGAGCTCCAGCGAGCCCCGCGAGACTCCGCCCCGGCCGCCCAGCAACCTGCAAGCCGCGCAGGAGGTCGGCCGCCGCGTCTCACAGATTTTCCAGCAGTCCAAGACTAACATCAACTTGCAGAATATATTCAAGAAGAAAACTTAGTGATGCAATCGATCATCTATTACATTACTATTGGTATACTCGCCGTAATGTCGTCCAAGTGAACTAAGTCGAGAATGAACAATAAATGAGTGCCCTTAAGATGCTCGAAATCCCTACTTCTGGAAGAGCGTGAGTTAGCCCTCCCACTTCGGAAAATTGTATTCTCGGCTGAGCTAAGCTCCCCTTTCCCAATCGAAAAAAAATGCTACACGTGCGTTTACGTTAATCAACGCCTGCACCGGATGTGTCTGATTTAACGCGTTAAAAGAGTCTATTATTTTCTTAACAATAATTTATTTTTCTATATCACACAATTTGCAGTGTTTATCGAAAAGAAAACTAATGCAGCTATTCGAGTAAAAACTGTTGTGAATCTATATTTATTGATAAGAGTTAATTAGTAGAAGGTAGGAGAACCCTACATTTCGACATCGACATATTATTTCCTACGATTTTTTTACGTTACCATTGCATTGTGATCAGAGTTGCAACTTAACGACAGAAATTGATTAATGATATGTCCAGAAAAATAAAACAATAAGTAAATCTAACTGCTGTAGTAATGTACTAAAATTCTAGCAGTGACATACTCATTCATCTTAGGTACCTATTGTAATAACTACATGTCTGTTAAGTAATAGTATTGATATGAAGAAACAAAAAAAAAATTGACCATAGGTTAGTAACTTATTCTCTTCGGTCTTTGTCCACATTAATATGAGCAGCAGTAAATATTTTACTGCTGGATCTGTGTATGACAAAAATACCTACTTTAATTCTATCTTGTTACTTCAATCAATGAATCAGTACGCTTAAAAAAATAAAGTAAACAAATAAATGAACAAATAATGACCGTCTTTACATTTATATATTATTGTTGAGGATAAAACAATCTATTGAATTAAAAAAACAATGGTCTCTCAAATGGTTATATTTTTATTTTAGTATTGGTTTACAAAATTTTATCGTAGCGGAAAAAGGGTCAAATATATCTTTCCATCATTTTTAAATCGCAGGACAGTCGGGTAATAAATATTACAGAAAATAGATATTGTGAAAGAATTGGACATTCTAATAAATATGCCTAATGGTGCAAAAAAGCTTTTGAAATGATAACGAAATAAAAAAACTTTTGCTTGTTTAAGTAAACAGCCTAGCTTTAATTTTTATTATTTTAAGTAAAAAAAATATATCACACGACAAGGTTGTGACTTGATTGACTTCCACTACTTTTTTACTATTTGTTTACTTATTTGTTAAGAATTTCATTTAATTTCGCAAATCAGTACCATACTCATTATTACAAAGTATAAAAGTTATGTAGGTTTGTATTTGTAGAAAAATAATACAATGAGAAAACTATGATCTTAAAAAAATACTTAGATAATTATGTTCCAAATAGCAAGAAGACAATATCGAGTCAGGTTTTTTAATTAATACATAAATAGCCGAATTAGAGGCGTTTCTGCTTACCGGATAAAAATTGTTTTTACCAAATATCATATGACGTAAAGAAAAATATCGCGAATGGGTTGCTTAAAAAATATGTTCAAGGCTATCATTAATCTATTGTATATACAGGGTGGAAATCTATATAAATTTTCAGCTAACTCATATTTTTCTTGGTCTTTAAAGATACTATGTTGATCCTTGTGAATGACCCTTTCGATTGGTATCATAAAATACAGGTTGTATTTTTTTCACATTTTACAGGTTGGATTCCGGCTCAATTTAACAAAAATCTTTGAATGCAGTTTTACTTATTTGTGAAAATAAAGGAATGTATCCTTTCAGTAAAAATTTCAGGGTACTTTTCCTGCAACCACATTTTTTTTCCAACCTGTTTAATAGTCTAAGTCTTTTTTATGAAATTTTGTTGCTGGCAATTTTTGAATCGTTTGAACTTTATTAATGTTGTTGCAATAAAAATAAAAAATAAATGTTACACTGAAATTTTTAAACAAGGCAGATGGCTCGATTCTCATGTCCGGGAGTATAGATTAGCGTAATTTTATCTAGATAAACCATTTAACTCATCTATCCTGGTAAGTTCCGAATAGAATTAAAATCTGTTAGAAATATTAGTAACTTAAGTCATGACACCACAGTCATAGATCATTCCTGACTAAAATTATTTTATATTTATGTTATTTGTTGAATTGTACTTAATATTTATGCTTTATTTTAATTTAAGATAGTACAAAATAGTGGAATAGGTAAAATGAATGCTAAAGCAGGTCTCTTATGAATTCCTAGTAGGTACTTATGCTTATCTCATATATTTAGCGAATTTCATTTAATTTTATAATATTCAAATTAATAATATTAAAGTGTTTGAAATGAAATGAGTAAAAGATAATATTGCTGGGAAATATTTAAATGATACAAAGTGATGAAGTTATGTGGTGCTCGAAAATAAATATTTTTAATAAAAACTGCTTCACTGTAAGATAATGTATTATTATGTGTCTTTCTAAAACACAGTGTTGTGTGAAGAAGCAGTCTGTGACTTTTGCCATATATATACTCTATGGTATCAAAAACTTACCAAATTGTCTCTGATTTGTTGTACCTTGATCTGTCAGCAGCTGGCGCCAATTTAAAATAAATATTGGCGTGTCAAAATCCTTCGAATTTTGAATTCATAGCGTTGTGATTTTTGCTGTCAAGACTGCAAAAATTTTTCAATTATATTTTAATTACTAAAAAAGGTGATAAAACACAGTAATATAATACGATATAAGTATAATTGGAGAAGTGACGTGACACTCGAGCTCGAGTTTTGTTGCCCCGAACGGGATTAGCCCTCGGGCCGATTCATCAGTGTCAGTTTGCTCTTCATCCTCAGAGGACAGATATTCGTCACCGTCTCCAAATAAAGAGTCGTACGTATACACTGCATTCCAATTTTATAATTCACGAGTGGATGTGTTAATAACCTAAGTAAGTTATATTTAAAATTTTATAACTTAAGACATAATTATCTATTACTCAGTCTTATAAACTGCCCAGTACTAATTCGCAACATGCGTTTTTCTTTTAATGCACCTGTGTACATGGTGTATAGAATTAAGAGGGAGTGATTTTGAAAGAAATACAGAATATTTGTTCAATCGTGAAGCCCTCCAATCGGTCATTTATTCCTTGGACAGACCACAAAAGTAGTCTGAGTAACTATACAATTATGTTGAACAGACTCACTCGCACTCACACAAAATATATATTAAGGCAGAAGTTCTGACTTAGGGTATAATCGTAAACCTAGATATCTTTCAGAGAGACCCTTTCGGCTCAACAAACACCAAGTCCACTCAGAGACGAATCTAAAACAAGATTGTTTTTATCAGAAAGGAAATTTCGAGGAAAGTGTCTGATAGGTCAATCAGATAGTTGGCAGCAGTGGGGGTTTAGACGAATAAAATTATTTTGTGAATACCACTAGGTCAAAACCTCCATTGCAGTTTCCTTGAAAAATCTTTAGAGAAAATTCTCAACCAAAATATCAGTAGATATGACAAAATTAAAGTTAACAACTTATTAGAACCACCATCATCTCTGAGTGCAGGCCGCAGGGTCCCTCGCGAAAATGTTTCTAGTTGCAGATGGTGGGTTGAGAGTGTTGAAGTTGAAGGCCATATTCGGCCTCCTTCGCATCAATGCTTACGTAGCAACAAAGCATTTTCACCTGGTTTCTCAGTCAGATGTAGCGGACTTCCTACACACAATGACTGTTTAATACTGGTTAGTAAAGATCAATCTTCCAGATGTCTATTTTTATTTACTAAATGCCTATTTTTAGCGTAGGCTCACAGGTGAAGCCGATGACGGCGAAGCGCTCATAGCCCAGCGGCTGGTGTCGATCCTAAGTGATCTACTTTAAGCAATAGCGGGCGCGGTCGGTTGTTAGATGGATGGCCGCTAGTGGCAAAAATTTCTTAAGCGTTGCCGTGCTTCGGAGAGCACGTAAAGCCGTCGATACCGGTTGTTATCGTTAGATAACAGTAGTTAAGACATTTCGGAGGCCCTCAGCGGGCATGAGAACTTCCGACAGTTGGGTTGGCCACTAACCTTTCCACTGGTCTGCACTGGAGCAGCGTGGTGGAGTATGCGCTAGGCCTCCTTAAGAGGAGAGACCCGTGTGCCATAGATGAGGGGTGACGCTGAGAGGTCGAGTTCTGTTGCCTCGGATGGGGGACGTCCTCGAGCCGATTCTAGGGAATCGGAATCCCCTTTCTTATCCTCGGGGATGAGAGTCTTGTGTCACTGCCTTGAAATCGGTCCACAGACGGTTCTTAAGAGTAGTTTACAATCAAGAGTTTTTGTTGCTAAGAGCTTAGCCCTTTGGTCTGTCTTCGGCACCACAGTTTCTCTCAGTGGTGTCAAGTTGGGTTGCGGAAACTCTTAAGCGCCAAGAGGCGTTCATATGTCGGTCTAGCTAGACGACTACTGGCTCACCAGGACCGGGCTGTTCTAGACACTCAGGTTGCGGAGACCCTGAGATTGCTAGAGACTTTATGGGGCAGGTCAACTACCCAAGGTCCAGTATAGTCCCAAAGACTCTCAGGAGTTGGAATGTCCAGGCATAAATTGTAATTCTCTCAGAAACACTAGCATGTCATTAAACAAAGTTATCCCAATAAATAAATAAATAAATTAATTAATTAATAAATAAATACAGCTGACTTGTTTATTAAACCCAGAGTTTTTTGGGGCTGCTTAACCTTGCTTTGACGACCCCCCAAGGACGTCTTCACTATCGTAGGATGCAACTGTTTCGGAGAGGGTTCCAAAGAGGACGATTGAGGGACAGGAGAGTGCTTCCTCTCCTTAAGCTCAAAGATCTGATCTGGTGGCTAAGTGCTATAAACTGCAGAACAAGGCCGTTACCCCGACGCGAAGTGACACACTTCCTAACCACTCACGCAGCGGATGCGGGGTGAGGTGCTCAACTGAACGACCTGTGTCTCTCAAGGAGAACAGAGTTGTTAAAAAGCGTTGGCACTCTAGCGTCAAGGAGATGTACGCTGTGTACGAAGGTATTCTAGAGCAACAAATTATAGTAAAAGAACAAATCACATTCTGATACAATCCAACGACAGGACACTGATAGTGTATTTCAAAAACGAAGGAGGCTCACAGTCTCTTGCCCTTCTAAATTTGACCAACAAGCTCATGCAGCTCACTGAACAGCTCGCGATACACTTTCGGCAGGTTATCTACTAGGAAATCTTAACGGGATTGTAGACTGCCTGTGCACGGGTCGTGTAATTCCCAAGTAACATTCGTTGCACCCGGCCGCGGAGGCCGTATAAGGCATTACAGACATAGATGTATTCGCTACCAGTGAGACAACGGTCCTTCAAAACTATATTATTCTGGACTTGACAGAAGGGTGCGAAATTTCTTTCGACGCCTTTAGTCGTCCCTGGGACTTCAGTTGGAATGGGTGTTTCCACCTCTCAACACAATCCCCTTTAACAGATCACTTTAATTTTTCCAGAGGACTGTTTATCATAATAGTCCTATTGGCCCCAATGCTTTAAGCTTCCAGATCTCGGGGCCAGAGTTCTAGAGGACTCATTACCAGGAGATCATAAAGGGTCTGCGGAAGACCTTGAGAGATCAGTGGTAACTGGTAGATCAAACAATGGGCCATTGCCCCTTTGCATGTAGAGAAGCTGCCTGTAGCTCTTCTGACATGGTAAGTTGGGGATGGGTATAATAAATATCCCACTGGGCCACAGAGGAGAGAGGATTGGTAAAGCATGACTGGGTAATTCTACATTACTTACATATAAGACTCCATTTAGGAGATCAGTTTATGTGTGTTTAAGCCACATAACAACATAATTCCTAAATCACCATTAGGTAATGCTGTAGCAAGATTTTTCATCTTCTACAAAAATCAGTTGTGCCAGAGGAAATAATTCTTTTACCCGCAAATACCATTTCTCTTTGTAAGGCTGCTGTGCGAAAGCCTCCTGTTTTGACATAAAATTGTTGTTTGACTGGCCACAAACAATGCCTTGTATTGGTACTTTTTTATGTTTCTTGATGAACTGCTCTTAATCTTTTACTTGCATAAGACATATTTCAGGAATACCTTTTAGAGAAATCAGACATAAGATTACCTTGTGGCCAAGATTCGGATGTAAAACGAATTCCGGTATCCACAGGTAAATTAGTTAATCTGTTGTCAAACACGCTAACAGACAGATACGTTCCGTGGGTCACATTAACGGACTCATTAAACTTTGAAGTGAAAGAGGAACAGACGGTAACATTACAAGTTTATTAATTCTTATTTCTATTATGGGCTAAGTAAGACTAGCCTAGACCTATTATTATTATTATTATTTTGATAAGAATTATTCTTAGAGCGGTAGGTATAGATGCTCTAGCAGGAAATTTCTGGTCTGCGGTAGCGCATTCCTAGAGTAATTAAAACATATAGACCATTGGATGAGATCTAATTCCGAGGAAATTTGGAAACTAAAGAACTTATAGAGGTTAAGTGCCGCATAAGGTAGTGATCAATCATAACCCTTGTGCTGATTTACTTTTTGATGTATTTTCCAAGTATGTATTTCATTCCAATATGTCATTCAAGATGTCAATAAAATATTAATTTTTAAGATAAATGTTGATTTAGACAGAAAAGGTTTAAAATGAAACTTTAAAACTTAAAAATTAGATGTACCTATAGATATATACTATCTAATCTATAATATCTAATATCTCAGGGAAGATTCAAATCATTATTATTTGTTACTTATTATTATTTTCTGATAAGCAACGGTTTCTTGTTTAACCACGAAAATTTCGTTTCTTGTTTACAATAACCACTTAGTATAACTTAATCAATCATAGCGTTTGTGCTTGACACCAGCAGATAACAAACAGGTCTTCACACAACACTGTGTTTTAGAAAGACACATAATATAACTGTTTTGCATTACAACAAAACAATTATTATGTGTCGGATAAAACACAGTGTTGCAGCAAGGGCTTGCTGGTGATGGAAGACTATGAATTCAAAATTCGAAGGATTTTGACACGCCAATATTTATTTTAAATTGGCGCCAGCTGCTGACAGATCAAGGTACAACAAATCAGAGACAATTTGGTAAGTTTTTGATACCATAGAGTATATATATGGCAAAAGTCACAGACTGCTTCTTCACACAACACTGTGTTTTATCCGACACAATACACATAATAATTGTTTTGTTGTAATGCAAAACAGTTATATTATGGACTTTTATTCGTTAATATCATCATAAATTAATTTTATGTTCTTCCATTATTTAGTTTACTAGTGTCGCTTGACTATATCTCATTAAAATCTATTGCATTAATATGACTTTCTGAATCTTGTGCATTTTAAACTATATAACTTATGATACCCGAATTACTGGTGATCTTCTAATCTTATTTACAACGGAAACAAACAATACGAGACTAAAATTACAATGTCTATTAAATAAATAAACAGTCTATTAAAATGATTCTGATCATTATAATATTCATATAATTGTTTTTGATTGAAGTTAATAAACAATTTATATACCTATTCGAATTTATACAGTGTAGGTCTTCATGATGTTATAAATCGAATAAAAAACTATTAAACTTCTCTAATATAAGAAAAATGCACTGCTACTGCTAAACCTTTTACTACATGATGCTCTGATGTAGATTGAAATGCCCAAGATCATTGATATAAATTGCTAATGTTTTAAATTAAAATTACTGTGTTAGTTTATTATTTACATTTTATTCATGTTATATAATACTCTCAAATAAAACTCATGTACAAAACGAAATGATATTTTTGTGTTACTACGCTCTCCTTTATGTGAATAACTATTAAAATATAAACAGAAATGTATTTTTAGCAACATGTTTAAAATAAGTAGGCAGGGCACTAATATTGTTATGTGCAAAAAAATCATGCTGTAAGTAGAATGAATATATATTTATAATGAACACAAATTTATTAGAATGTACGTGATTGAAGTTACAAATAAAATAAAAAGAAATTTTTAATTCTATTATTTTAAATCCATTAATAAAATGCATTGTTGGAATGAACCTTAAACCCTTAACTTGAATCATTACAACAACCAGAGAAGGTCAATTTTGAGAAGGAAATAAAAATTTGTTCAATAAAATTGTACTTTATTGTTTCAAAGCTATAATGACGGAATTTGATAAACAGAAAAGCAATGCTTTCATGGCATGTTAGCATAATATAATATGAAAAAACTGCATTTATTCCTTCTTCTTCCTAGGGCGCATGCAGCACACGGCACTGCTGTCCAGCATATTGTAGTCGGCGTCTCCCTTGATCCTAGACTCGGTAAACTTGGCGTGCGTGTCCGGCGCCAGGGCATATGCCTTCACAGCCGGTGCGTTGCGGACTGCGTTCATGTAATTAACCTGTAAAGAATAGTCAATTCATGAGAATTTTTCTATACAGCTTACAGTCAATGGAAGAATAGTAAGGGAGGTCGCCCACGACTACTCTAGTATACTGTCTATGAGGCAGTGTAGTCCTGCGCCCATATAGCAAGGCATTTTTTGCGACGAATAGATATTGTCATAATAATACGACAATACAGTTGAAGTTCAAAGCTCATCGCAGGTAAAAAATTTGCCATTAATTAATGTACATTTTTTTTTCATCTCATATAAAATTTCAAAGGATGCCGTACATTAAAAAACAAAATGTGGACCTTTCACGAATGGAAATACAAATAGTATATTTTCCGACAGAGGAACAATTTCAAGATAAGAGGACTTAAGGAATTATAATTGCCGACAAAGATTAGGTAGGTATGAATGAACCATATAACTTTTGGCTAATCATTGTGTCAAATAAAATTATCAAGTGTATTAATAACAGAGGCCGAATTTGTACATCATGTTTAGTTGCATTATCTACATAATTTTCATCCATAATTTGATGTGATATCTGACAAATATTTTTTTTGCAACTGACAATTTGAATTTTAGGTACCATATTGAAATTAATACTTTCCAAGTAGGTACAGGACTCACTAAGTACACTTCTTTAAATACCAATAAATATAATTTGATTTCAGACTTACCAGTGCTTCATATTTAGTTTTATCAATTGCAAATTCAGCCTTGCCGAGTACAGGCAGAGCTTCAAAGCGCTCCAAGAACGGCCACAGGGTGTAATCAATAAGACCAGGTGCCTCATTTCCATGAAGGTATTTGGTGCCACGGGACTGAATTTCCTTTTGGAGCAACTCGAGACCTTTTTGGAAAGTCTCTACAGTTTTAGGTTCAATTGCTTGAGGGTTAAAAGCAGCTGTGTAGTATGCTGACTGAGCCTATAAATGAGAATTATTTGTGAAGATCATATCACATTATTTTAAATACGATAAAACTACAAAATACGAATTAATGTCTGCCTCTCTTATCCAATTGCTACACCTTATCAAGGTATTTGCATGTGTTCACTCTGACCATAATATAGAGTAGATATGTAATATGTGTGTATACCTAATTTATGTATTTATTTTGTGCTATTGTGACATGTGCTTGCAATGAATAAAGAATAAAGAATAAATAAGGATATAAATAACAATGATATAATAAGGAAATAAGGATATAAACAATAGTAAAATATTTAGATAACTGCATGCTATAACATTGTAAAATACATGTTTCATTTTATTTTTAACATCTACTTGTTACTTACAAATAAAATATTAGATAACACAAAATACATTTCAATGTCAAACCTCTTCACCTAAAAATAACAATGTGGTTACATATCTCATATCAGTGTAGGTATTCATTTTAGTTTACAATATGATATAATTATTGTAGTGTTAAGTCAATATGATAACTTACACCTGCAAACAGCTCTACAAGCATTTTGTCCTTAGCTCTCTGGAGGGGACTCGTAGATTGCAAGGGAACTTCTGGGTACTGCTCATCAAGATAGGTATTGATGATGTTGCTATCGAAGATAGCTTTGCCTTCCTCATATTCCAAAACAGGAACTGAACCTGAAAAATAGTATGTATACCTTGATAATAACTCACTAGGTTACTTACTCACTTAGTTAGCACTTAGTAACACGTTTAACAATATCTAAAATCTTATTGAAGTTATGCCGGACCAAAAATAATTGAAAAACCACAGACCAATAAAAAAGTATTGGTCTGAGTGGAAAACCTTTATTAAAACTAAAACACATATTGTTTGGTATAATTTACCTTTAGGGTTGAAATCGAAAATCCATTCTGGTTTGTGATCTAAATTAATAAAAATTAAGTCATGTGCAATATTTTTGGCATTCAAAACAAGAACAGTTCTTTCAGCATACGGGCAAAACCGCATAGCAAAAAGCCTAAGCTTTCCACTGAATGGCGGTAACGCATCACCTGCAAATGAGACAAACAAGATAAAAATATATAACAAGGAAGAATTATTTATACTTGTTTATTAAGGTATTACGAAGTGTCTAGTCATTCGTTAAACGGACGAACAAAATGAACTTATGTCGTCCGACAGTCGGACGAATAGATGATCTTTAGTTTAGTCATAATTTTATTAAACACAAATCAAATCACATTTACCGGTTTGCAAATGTTTTTCAGACATTTCAAATTCTAATGATTGTGCTTAATTCCTTTAAAACGCCGTTTCTTCACTATTATTAGTAGAGTGCAGACAAAACAAACAGGTCAGAACCAATTAATGAATCTAAAACAATATTATTTTATTCTAGAATTCAAGCAGGAAAAATGTAATGGAAGTATTGGAAGTGCAAACAGCAATTCAAGAACGAGGAAAAAACTCAGGAAAACTGGCACAGGCACAAGACACAACACAAGTGTCAGCTGCACAGAGTACTTAATCACTACGTTTTAGTGGTCAGCTGTGTCCGTACGTACTGTACAGTAGCACAGAAACAGAACACAAATAACACAATATAATATACTATATACTCCTGGCGGAGGTCAGTAGTGTCACAAGTCACAAGTGACAAGCATGCACCGAGTATTAAGCCGGTCACTCACATTCGCGCGAATACGCGAACCCGCAAGTGTGGGACGACCTTCGCGAATGATTATGCGAAGTTTTCGAGGCATTCGGGGTTTTCCAAGCTGTGTGGGTTTTTTGTCGCACATCAAAGTGCGCGAACCTCGAACCTTCGTGTAGTCTCCCACTGCCCACACATTTGTGCGACCGTTGCGCACAAGACTAAAAAGGTGACGTATATCTTAATTTTTCGTGGTTCGTGGCATCTAATCGTACTACCATTTATTTTCTGTATTGAAAATGGATTTGAATAACAACAGCAAGATTGAACATTCGTGAACAAAGTGTAGGAGGAAGCGGAAATGGCCTTGTATACTCATATGCGAACCCATTTGCCTGACCGCCCTTCACATATGTGCAAACATTCGTAAAAATGTCAAACATTTGCGCGCATGTGAGTGACCGGGGTTAGACATAGACGTAATACTACTGTAATATGTCTATGGTACTAAAGGCTAAGCACAGCAGTGTGACCATATTTAAATTACAGATCCTGCCACTCATTGCGTAAAAACCTCAGAACCTGCCAAATACTGCCAGTCTCTCAAGTGAAAAATGCCCAAATACTGCCAACTTCATTTACCATTGTAATAAATAAAGAAAAAAATACACTTATAAATATACAAATATATAAATATACCTACCTAATTGTTTTCATACCGAACTATGAGAATAAAATCACATACTTTTTTTAGTAAGCTGATCGTAAACTCGGAAATGTGCCCTTAATTTTTAACCGACTTCAAAAAAAGGAGGAGGTTCTCAATTCGACTGTATTTTTTTTTTATTTTTTTTTATGTTTGTTACCTCAGAACTTTGGACTGGGCGAACCGATTTTGATGATTCTTTTTTTAGTCGAAAGCTGATGGCTGTCATGTGGTCCCACATAAATTTTATTGCGATCTGACAATGGCATCCATGAGAAAACTACATAAGTCGTAAATTTGTGTTAAGATGTGCGCGACAAATTGACGAATAACTCAATATCACGTCAACCGATTTCGATGATTCTTTTTTTAATAGAAAGCTGGTGCTTGTCATGTGGTCCCACATAAATTTGAACGAGATCTGACAAGTAGTTTTTGAGAATTTGAAGTCGGTTATTTTTTGTTAGTAAAATTTAGATTATATATTAGAGGGTACTGAAGGTACTTACTACATGCTCGTACTGCAATATTAAAACAATAATGAATAAATTAACACATAAGTTTAGCAATTCATGGTGAATGCAAAAACAATCAAATATTAAATCATTATCATTCTGTTATCACTTAATTTTAGCAAGTCATTGTGCTTGAATATTTTTTGTGTACCTATAGCTATCCAATAGTATGATAACATCTACTCGAAGATGACTCGAAGTTTTGCCGTGCATTTTGATGTCGTCGTACGGAATCAGAATTCTCTCACCAGTAGCTCAAATACTTGGATACGAGTTGCCGTATCGAAGTATTGCGTCTTCTAAAGCAGTTATGGGGAAGATAAATTTCAATACAAAACATTTAGGCAAAGGTTAGTGTTTTTAAAATATTATTTAACAATAGGTGTTAGCATAACATTTTATTAAATAAGTCAAAATTAAGTTTACCTATATACTAAGTTTCGTTTTAAATTTTACTCTACTTGGTTCGGATCTAAAACAAGTTATTATAAGCAGGTAGGTATATATAACTTATAATATATAGGTACCTACTTTACGTTGTTACAGGTTACTTCCGTGACAAGTTCTGAAAGTGGTTAACAGTAGAAATAGGTAGTTATAGTTTTAGATTGTTGTACCTACATAACTACCATTGCGTTATCAAATTTTATAATTATTATAATTACATGTTAACTAACCATAATAATTATAAAATGTGATACCTACTTACTAATTTTATTAGTTGTAGCCTGTAGGTATACTGTGATATACTGATATAGGTAGTATTAGTGTTCTCTATTTTAAGTACTATATACGATGAGATTAGGACGGATTAGCGGTGGAAATGGAATGTTCTAACAAAGAAGTTTTTATGCTTATCTAGGTACCGCTCTACCTATCCTATGTCTTACTCTTGCAGGTCATGGTCTACCTGTGTGCTAAAACGCGTAAAACGCCCTCAGAGCTTTAAACGAGCAATTTCTTGTATTTATACATATTATTAATATATATTCTCGGAATCGGCGCCTACGATTTTCATGAAATTTAGTATGCAGGGGGTTTCGGGGGCGATAAATCAATAGGGATTCAATTCTAGAAAATGTCGTTTTAACCGTGTTTTCAGGCAATGAAAAACTGCAATATCATTGGCTCTTCCTGACATCTATTGGCGTGTAATATAATACTATGATTATTGGGAGCAACTAACTGCTTTAACGACACAGAGCTACTTCAGTAGATGGCGTTGTTAAGCAATATAAAAATACCGAGCAAAGCTCGGCCATCCAGATATTTTGACGTAAGAAGCCTAACAAATAACAAAAGCCAGACACCGTTCAATTTGGACGGACACGCATACAAAAATAGGCTATTATGTCCGGCTTTATCCGGATGCATGGCAATGCTAAGTAGGTAGGAACTTAGGAAGTAGGATAATTTCAAAATATTAAGTAAATAATAAATAAAGGAGACTTCTTCCCTCTCCACTGTAGTTACTATTTAGGATTTTTTATGTATGGTCGACTAACGAGCTGAAATTCCACCTGATGGTAAGGGGGCGTCCATAAATTGCGTAAGGTGTTTTTTTAAATTTTCTGCCCCTCCCTCCCCCCCTGGTGAGATTTTATTCAACCCCCTCCCCCATCCCCCAATCTCACGTGAGATTTTTCAAAATGTGGGTTTCTTACATAAACGCGTTGGATTGTTATTGTAAAAAGAAAAAAAAAATGCTTCGGGGTTTTTTTAGTGAAACGATTACGCTTAAAAGATTAAATCTTAAGCATGTACAATCTGGATTAAATGGACCAAAATAGTATATATTTTTTTGTTTCAATCAGAAAAAAAATTGCGTGATATTTGCCGAGACCCCCCCCCCCCCTCTCTCCAACGTAAGATTAGATGAGATTTGACTCGACCCCCTCCCCCCTTTAAGCACCTCACGTAATTTATGGACGCCCCCTAAGTAACCACCGTCGCCTATGGATATCAGTACTACCAAAGACATTACCAATGCGTTGCCGACCAAGATAGACAAAATAAAATGTGCCAGGAATTCGTATCTACCTATTTGGTATGAAGATTTTAAAAGCAGGACTGTCTCATGTCATGTGGTTTTGTTAGTAGGGTACCTCAAACAAACATTTTGGATTACCTCGTCCAGAATCAAACTCGGAGTTGAACCTTCATGCGACAAGCGAAATTAATTTATCAATTGGGGCACAGGAGTGTTCTGCGCACAGGATCATCTATTAACGTGGTTATTTTGGTTTTAGGTGACCCTTTACCTCCGTATAATGGAAAACTACGCGTTTACAATATGCGGTACTGCCCCTACGCACAGCGTACCATTCTGGCATTAAACGCTAAACAAATTGACTATGAAGTCGTGAACATTGATTTGATGAACAAGCCCGAGTGGCTGACGAGCAAAAGCCCTTTCGGTAAGTTAAATCTATAATCGATAATTAAATTTTTTGTCAAGCTCGATAAAACAGGAACTTAACACGTTCTTATATCTAAAATAAGCACTATTCAATACACGTTTCAATATTTATATCCTAAATAACTTCATTCAATTAATAAGGTTTATTCGCTTATGATATGGCACGTTTGGGCGTTTTAGCATGTTTGAGGCGAAGTACCTATATAGTTGTTTATTATTATTCTAAGTATATAGTTATAGGTTTTTTGTGGAATGGTGGAGAGGTTAGTATCTAAAGTCCCAAGTGTCCCAAGTCCCAACCAAATGTCGCAAGTTTTTATGCCGCCTGAGTGCCTCCGATATGGTTTAACGCTTAGAATAATAATAAACTAGAAGCCACATCTCGCTGTCATTGCTAGTCGCGCGTTGTGTCCAGAACCGCCCGGCCCCGCCGTTCTTCCCACCCGCGGTAGTGTTGCAACGTAAAACATGTCGCATTATTCCGGGAAATGTTTGTGACAGGACGTTGAGAAAAAAGATAAAGGCGATTATACTTAGGTCTACCAGTATCTGATCGCAACATATTATTACTGTGTTTCTAAAAATATGTTTCTCATGTAAGTGACTGTATCTTAAATATGAGAATAAGTTTCTTTAAACCTAAATAAAACTTGTTGATCGTAATTGAACTATTATTACTTTCAATGTTGATTGTTAGTATTTTTATCATAATATATATTAGTTTTATAATAGGTAATATAATATGTGTGGTTTGTTAATTTCAGACGAAAACATATTAAAAAATAAAGACCCCACCCATTTTCAAAAAAAATTGTTGAAAATTTGGGTGGGGGGTTAGGGGTGGGTCCAGCAAGGTTTATATAATTGGGACTGGGAGTTTTTAAGGGGGGTTGGAAATCGTGTCAAAAATCGTCTAGGACGCACCGTTTCCGAGATATCCGGTTTTTCCAAAAAAAAATGTTGAAAATTTGGGTGGGGGGTTAGGGGTGGGTCCAGCAAGGTTTATGTAATTGGGACTGGGGGTTTTTAAGGGGGGTTGGAAATCGTGTCAAAAATCGTCTAGGACGCACCGTTTCCGAGATATCCGGGATTTCCGGTATTTCCAAAAAAAAAAAATTGTTGAAAATTTGGGTGGGGGTTAGTGATGGGGCCAGCAAGGTTTATTTATCGGAACTGGGGTGTGCACGGGGGGATGGGAATCGTGTCAAAAATCATCTAGGACGAACCGTTTCCGAGATATCCGGGATTTCATTCACAACTAATTTCATTTTTAAAATAGAAGATAATAAGATAAGGTGATAAGATTCACAATTACAAAACTACAAATGAACTCAAGTCGTTTGATAAAATTAAAATACTGTCAGTGGACGCGCGCGTTTAAGTACCGCGCGGGTGTAGGCAAATTTTTCAAGGACAGGGCCGAGTAGGAATATGGCTTATTTGTGCTGCAAAGCCGGCGGCTTCAAAAGTTGCCAATCACGCCAGCGGCAAAGTGTGTAACAGTCATTACGGTAGGGAAAATCAAAACTGTTATATTGGCAACACTGACAAAATGGAGGCATAACTATGGTTGACAATTTCAATATGAATGAAATATTTGATAATTTATTAAGATAATGTTTTATTGTGCTAATTACACATGAAATGTGATCCCATCCTTTTTCTTTTTATGATCAGCTGCATTTGTACACGTCGGAACGGCGCAAGACGGCATTATATAATAAAATTACGAGAGCAATTCAGCCGTCCGTCCACAGGGGAATTTCCGGAGAACTAATCGCTCGTTCGTAATAATAGTCTATATTAGACTATTTTTTGTATCGTCAATTTTAGGCGCGTATGAGGGATGCTTGGTTTAACGATTGATATCTAATTAAAGTAATTAATAATATCAACACTCAACAGGACCGACGGCTATCATGTCCCACGGAATGACTACGAAAGTGCTGAAGAAATTAGATTTTAAATTTAAAGATCCTTTGACATGTTTGTTTTTTAAACACAGGGAAAGTTCCATGCATTGAAGTAAAAGAAGGTGTTTGTATCTACGAGAGCTTGGTAACCGTTGAGTACTTGGACGAAGTCTATTCGCAAAGGCCTCTACTGCCAAAAGACCCGATGACAAGAGCTTTTGATAAAATAATCATTGAAGCTGCAGGTCCAGTGAGTATTAAAATTATATTGTTTGGGACTTATCAACATAAGTGCGACCTATTAGGTATAGCTCAGATTAACGAGTTAGTGTCCGCGTGAAGCTGCTAAGGTGGCGCTGCCTCTAAAGGGTTACTGTCCATTTGTAGAGATATCTCAATAATTCTATACTTTTTGGCCCGAGGAGGTCCGGTAATAGCAAACTCAGAGTTAACGCAAAGCAATATGAAATTCGGTATGTTGGTAGCAACTCAGTACGCCCACGAATATTGGTCAAACTTGAGAATGCTATAGACTAGTAGGTAATAAGTAACATTGTCTTCCCGACAGATTTACACCATGTTCTTCAAGGTAATAAAGAGCCCTGAAACGATAACAGAAGACAACTTAAGTGCATATCTCTCGGGATTAGAATTTGTCCAGGGGCAATTAAAGAGCCGTGGTACCAAATTCTTGGATGGAAACGAACCTGGATACGCAGACTACATGATTTGGCCGTGGTTCGAACGGCTTCTAGAGTGCCAGAAATTTGACAAGAGGGCCGAAATAGATCCAGGGAAATATAAAGTATTGGTATGTTATAATAATATTGTTATTGTTTACTATTACTACTTATTTATAAGTACTATTATTTCTTCTGTGCTATTACAAATTATTTCAACTTAAATATAAAATATTGTTATAGTTATAGTTTCGGTCCGGTAGGTTAACTAGATAGTGTATGTAAAACATTTTTGGAATATTGCGGGAAATACTACTGAACCTGTAAATAATATTAGTTTTATTTTATAATAACTATGCTTCCAGGTCGAGTATTTTAACAACATGCTACAAGATCCTGCAGTAAGCCAATACTTGGTGCCTAATAAGGTGCTCCTTCAAATATTTGAAGAATACAAAGAAAAGAAATATCCCAGCTATGACCTAATGCTTGAAGCATAAAATCGCATAGATTTTTAAAATAAAGTTTTTTAATGGGACCATGTATTTTATTTTGTGGAATTTTACCAGTGAGTTAATTAAGTTCTTTAAGAATCGAACGATCGATTTGTCGTGAATCGAGTACCTATGCAAAAAATCTGGTATTTTTAACCGACTTCAAAAAAGGAAGAAGTATTCAATTCGACTATATTTTTTTATGTTTGTTACCTCACAACTCTGCCCTCCTAATGATAAACAACGTTGTTTATCATTAGGAGGGCAGAACTTTCGACTAGGTGAACCGATTTTAATGATTCTTTTTTAACCGACGAAAAAAAAAGGAGGAGGTTCTCAATTCGACACGTATATTTTTTTTTGTATGATCACGCAGCAATCGGCACAGGGTGGTCCGATTTGGATGATTCTTTTTTTATTGGATAGGGTATGTCCTGAAGTTGGTCCCATATTTTTTTGAAAATTTTATTCCCACCCTAAAGGTACGAAAATAGGGAATGATTGATTATTCACCCGTTTTTTACTCGGAATTTTTACATGTTAACCCCAATAACTTTGTACTGGATGATCCGATTTCGATGATTCTTTTTTTATTGAATAGTGTATACCTTGAAGTTACTCTTGTTTAAATTACGAAACAAAATTTTACCCCTATAGGTACGAAAATAGGGGGTGATTGATATTTCACCTACTACATTTTTACCTGGTAACTGAATCTATAATTCATAAAATCAATAATTTATTATTAATTATAAGTATTATAGCAACTAAAAATTAAAAAATAATTACTTTTTAACAAAAAATAAAACCAACGAAAAAAAAAACTGAAAAGCAAAAAATTAAATAAACCATTTAGTATTATAAATTAAGATCCGAAATTAACAGTAAATAAATAATTTTGAGGCGGTGCCAAACCAATGAAAAAACAAACGGCGAAAAGATGTGCGCCGCCCTGCTGCTGCTGTGTGCACCGCATGCCGATGCCCTCATAATAATTATGAATTTTATGTAATTAATTTTGGTTGTTTGTTTGGCACGGTCTCAAAATTATTTATTTACTGTTCATTTCGGATCTTAATTTTATTTATAATACTAAATGGTTTATTTTATTTTTTGCTTTTCAGTTTTTTTTTTCGTTGGTTTTATTTTTTGTTAAAAAGTAATTATTTAATCGATGGCTGGTGCTTGTCATGTGGTCCCACTTAAATCTGAGCGGGATCTGACAAGGTGTTTTTGAGTTATTTTGAAATCGGTTATTTTTCTCTTGGTAAAATTCAGATTATTATATTATAATTAGTTTACAATATAGCTACGTGATTAATGTAACATATTATATCGTGAGGTACATTCTTTAACATTATCTTGTGTATGAAAAATCAATATGTTCATTGTTCGTCACTAACGACTTATGACGGCCCTGTTGCCTAGTTGGTAGCAACCCTGCCTGCGAAGCGAGGGGTTCCGGGTTCGATTTGTAGTCGGAGCTGATATCTATGTGACAGATAAATATTTGTACTCGGGTCATGGGTGGTTGTGAAGTGTTATACAATATAATTATGTGTCGTCCATGCCACTGGCGACACAGGCAATAACGTACTGCGGGTACGAGTGTGTTAGCGTTATTATTACATTATATTACTCTTTGATTATTACTAAAGAGGTAAATTAATGGTGAGTTAAATGTTAAGTTTAAAAATTAAATTTACGATCAAATAATATAAGATAAAATTAAACGACATTTTCTCACGCATAATCAAACGTCAGCCTGCGCCGGTGTAAGCGATTTTACCTGTAAATGAGGTTAGACGTGCTTTATCGTGATTGTGCATTTTTGCATGTCCTGCACCAAATGCTTAGTGTTAACAATTAAATAACTTACGAATGAACGACTACGAATTGATAAAACAATTATTCACTAAGTGTAACAAAAGAATCACAAAACACTAGTTGGTTGATACTTTTTGTATTTTAATCAATGTCACTCGAAAACCATTTTATTTTTATAAATAGCAACACATGAATTAAGAACTTAGGAATTCCTTCAGAAAAAGCATGAACACAAAAACATCATTGAAAAAAGAAATTAAGACTAAAAAGTAGATTACTTAGATTATATACTATTTTAAAAAAGTATTATAAAATGTGTTAAGTAAAAGATCATGTCCATTGGGGTACATTGGCAATATTTTTTATAATAATAAGAATTATAAAAACTTTTGCATGTCTAAAAAAAGATTAATAAAATATTTAATGTCAAATATCTGCATTAAATAAGTAATTGTCTAAAGCAAACATTATTAAATACAAAATATGAAGTCTAATTATAATTTAACTTAGTCTAACATAATATTTTCAAAATGTCTGTATAATCTTAATACATTATTTTGAGGTCATATTTGGTTCACTTTGTAGATATAATAAACTAGAAAACTAATGTACCTATTAGTAACACTTAATCAGCCTTATATTTTTCTGCAACAGCCTCTAACTTAGAAATTATTTGTTTTAAGTCTGTGTTTTTGTCTAGTTTTAGATAAGTATTGTTCCTTAAATCATGCAATTTGATCCAATCCGGAGCTTCGTCAGTCAATACTTTTATGTCCTTTTGTAACTGGCCTGACGATACGTTCGATTTGAAGCTACTGTCTAATTTGGAAAGGACGACATTCAACGCCAATACATTCTTTCTCTCAGTAACAAATATGTTCCTCAAAGTTTTAGCAAGGTCTGGTAGTCGGGAGTAGATTTGATACTTTTCTTCGTTTTCCGAAGACCTTGTCATCGCTTCAAGAGCCTTTGCTGCCTGTTTAGCCTTTACTTTTTCTAGTAATGAAGCAGGTAAATTTCGTAATGCCGGATTTAAAATAGCAATACCACTGGTACTAGGTGTCGAGGTTTGTGTGGAAGCTGAAGCACTGGTCATAATAGCCTTCTTATTCTCTCGAATACCTGTTATAATTTTTTCTTGTTCAGTGAGGCCCCTAGCCTTAGCCTGTGCAAGTTTTTCCAGAGCTCTTTCCATTTTTGTGTTGCACTTAAATAGCTCTCTAGCTTTAGCGAGGACATCTTGGGCTGAGGAAAGTTGCACTCCATTTGGCATTTCAGGCAACTTGGCTTCTTCAACTTCAGGCACCTTTTCTAGGTCAAACTCTGGATGCCACCGCACAAGTTTATCATCAGGTATTTCAATGGGAGGATCTAATGTTGATAAATATTGTGCATGGTATTTCTTTACCAACTGAAGTAAGGTTTCATAGAAATATCTGCGTCTTTCTAGAAGCACACTAGGATTCATGAGCTTAATATCACTTGGTAATATAGGGGAAATCACCATTTCATAACCTTCCTTATTTGAAGATGTTGTGAATTGTTTAATTTTTTGGATGTCAAAGTTGTAGAAGTCGGGTACAAGGTTTTTTATTTGAGCTAAGTGCTTTAAAGTAAAATTTCTCTTCAGCATCTCTTGCACTGATGGTTTTAGTTTGTTGAAAGTGATCTTTTCATTTCTGTTGTATAATAAAGATACAACTGTTTCCATGCCTCGGAACAGTTCAGCAAGGAATCTGTACTGATGGGGCAAAGGGAGACTGGTTGGTGATGCAGCAAGTGATGCGTGCCGAATATAAGCTGGGACCTAAAAGGTGCAAAAATAAGTTTTCACTTGTTATAGCAAATAAATAATTATATCAGCTATACTCTAATAATGTTCACTTACTACTGATTACTGAATCACTAATGACTGATTACTGGATTAACTGACTTACTGAATTTTAACTTTAAAAATAAATTCTAATTGGATAATTTTAATGAGCTTATTAGGAAAGTAGTCAAGGTGAAATTAAATCAAAACAATAAATTGTATAGAACAATATTAAGTTTCTATTCATGTGTCCATTAAAGATCAAAAATGTAAATGATAATATCATTAGTAAATATTTTGTTAATTGGTCAGGAACTTATGTATGTCTATTAAAATAATTGGTAATTTCTTTAACTAATAACTACAAAAATTACATAATTAAACCTTTTAGTAGAAGCAGGATTAAAAAATAGTAAGTGTGAAATATTTTTTTTTTAACATTTTACTACAGTAAAAGACAAAATTGCCCTAAGAAATTAATGTTAAATTACTATTTAAGATGTTGAGAGCTGTACATCTAAGTGCTTATTGAATAAATATTTGATAAAATAAGAGTATCACAAGTAGGCTAAATACACAAAATTATTTACATACTTGACATTGCTCTGAACAATTCTTTAAACCAAACTATATTTGCTGTTCAATATTGCAGACATTGTTCCCATAATAAAACAGTGATCCAACTCAAAAACATGCTTTTTTGGGAAATTGCAAAAAAAGTTTTGACAATCATGACTTTTACATAATTAATTTATCTAATAATACTTTTATTAATTTATTATTCATTATTAATGTTACTTAGTAAAAAACAGGCTCAACACATAGTTTGTCTCCTACTTTTTTTTATAAAACAGACCCAACATTAAAACAAACCATCAATAATTTGATAGTTTTTTTTTACTAAAAAGTCATATTAAACAATGGTTCTTTGTTTTATGAATAATTTAATTAAAACATACTTTACATTTTAGTAGTAGGTACACAAACTCAATTATTAATAAGTCAATTTAAAATAAAAATAGTATAGCAACACGCAAGTATAGTTTAAGTTAATGTGCATAATGTTAAGTTCCACTGTTTCATAAAAATGATTGAAAAAACCTATGAGAAGTAAAGAGACCTATAATGTTATAATTAGTTGTAACTCTGCCAAGGAATGAGATATCAACACAAATCCAGGATAGAAAGATAGAACTCATTACGAGTGATTGTTTCCTGCATCTAACTCATTTCGGACCTAAACTGTAATTGGCCACTGTTTTATTAAGGGAGCGACATGTCAACAATCTAACTAGAATGTAGAAAATGATATTTCACTGACCTTACTGGGGCTCTTCACCGGGCTAACAACTACTTTCCGTGGGGACAGCAGCTGCCTCGGGCTTGCAGCAACAACATCTTCTTGTCGTTTGGAGGGTGACAGTAAATGATTTCTAATTGAAGCTCTCTTGGTTGGACTAGAAAGACAAACATTTCATTTACAATAAATTATGAAGAAAAGGAGCTGTAACTTTTAATAAATAATTTTTATGAGCCTCTTTTCTCCTTATGAGGCCAAAGATTACTTCACTTCTTGAAAGCCATAATCATTTGAAAGCCCTAGAAATATAATGAAAGACAAATGACTATACCTTGGAGGGATGTCCACATCGATTGATTTGAAATCCTTAAGATTACGTTTTTCAGTAGATTCTTTGAGTTCTTGAATGCCTTTGCTGATTTTATCAGCGCGTGCTCTTAATTCCGCTAACCTAGAACTTCCAGCTAACTTCTTTCGAATATCCCCAAGACTTAATTCATTGCGAGCTGAAGTAATGGCGTTAGATTTGCCAGATTCACTTGTTTTTACGACATTGCAAGAATTAACTTTTTTGGCAAAAGCTTCTGTTGTTTTCTTCACTTCAGCTGTTTGACCTTTGCCAGTTGCTTCAGGATTTCTTAATGTATCAGCTTTTAATGTATTCGTCGTGGTACGATTGAGTTTTATATCAACTGGAGCAGGAATCTTCCATCCACACTTAAGGTCCGAAGTACGATCTATGTGTGCAATCTTATTCTTTGAAGTCACAATATCATCAGAAGCCGGTCTTTTTCTACTGTTAAAGAATGTAGTTATTGTCGTCTGCGACATTTTGTTGAGGTAACTTGAAATATAAACAATCTAATCGCTTACAATATCTTAAAATAATTCTCCCTCCAAAATACGGCTTGAGCGTGCTATGAGGAAGAAACTCTCAACTTAAATGAATGAATGAATACTGAGGTCTGACAATTACAGTTAACTGTCAAAAAGCGCGCGTAAGTCGTTTCTCAATTTTCTCATAGATAAACGCATAGTTAACGGTTATAGACTATTAACGAACCATAGATATAGAATATCAAACAGGCCTACCTGTCTACCATCATAAGGCAAAATGGGGTACCGTAATTAAAATTGAAGACGCAGTCTTAATCGTTGATATTTTTATCATAGTGTTTAGTTTCATAATAGGTAATGTTTGGTTTAATAACTTCAGATTTATTTATTTATTGTGAAAATAACAGTTACTTTCATAACTTCAGATGAAATTAAATAAAAGACAATGTTACATTATTTACATTTATTTTGTAAGAGTGACTGTGACTAAAAAATAAAATAAACGCTTACACACAGTAGGATATTTACCTGTGTCGCGGGTGGCATGGACGACACGTCATGTCATATAACACATCACAATAACGCCCATGACCCGAGTACAAAATATATTTATTTGTCATATAAATATTTGCCCCGGCCGGGAATCGAACCCGCGACCCCTCGCTCCGCAGGCAGGGTCGCTACCAACTATACAGGGTCGTCAAAATATATATAATAATTTTATTTATACAATTAGGTAGAAATTAAAAAAACATCTATTGCTAAGTATATAAATTATAAATATTTCAAGGGGTTACAACTTACATTGTAATTAACAGTATGCTTAAATAATTTTATGTGGAGTCACGGACTGTGTGGAGTATGTAATATTGATTATGTAATATTATTTTGAACTGAAATATATAAAAACACATCATATTATTATTATTCTTTATTAGAAGTGAATGCTAATAGAAAGATATCAATGATCAAGAAGTTTTAAACCAATAAAATTTTCCTGCTGTCTGCGATTCTGTGTGCCTATTCAGATTAATGACAATAAAATTAAAGTCTGTGAGGTAATCTGACTTCTTATTATGCCAACTGTCTAATATGTCTCTGTTGTGGTCTATAGCTGCATTTGCCAAATATGCCACCCAAACCAATATTGGTGAAAACGGAAAATAAAAAAAGTGTGATAATAACACCTAGTAGAATTGTTAGTAGACCTGATAGTTTGGAAGGTGGCGAAGAGACTGAAATAGCCGCACAGATTTCAGTTCCACAAGAGGGAGGATGGGGTTGGGTTGTGGTTATAGCTTCTTTTATAAGTATTTGTATTCTAGACGGTGTTGCATTTACATTTGGCAGTATTCTTCCAGATATTACAAGCGATTTTGAAGTATCTGATTCACTAATAGCCTTAGTTAATTCAATAGCAGTGGCAATTTATTTCATAGCTGGCCCGTTAGCTTCTGCCTTCATTAATCGATTTGGATTCCGAGCATGTATTATGTCTGGATCAGTTTTAAGTACTTTCTCTTTATTTACTTCATATTTTGTCACAAACTATGCTTCCCTCTGCGTATTCTATGGTGGTTTCGCTGGTTTTGGATATTGTCTCATTAATATGTCGTCAGGACTAGTCGTCGGTTTTTATTTTGAAAAGCTCCGCTCACTAGCACTTGCGATCGCAACATGCGGATCTAGCTTTGGAACAATGACATTTTTCCCTATGAATAGCTACTTGGTTAAATTGGTTGGATGGCGTATAGTAACACTGTTTCACTCTGGACTATTTGGCTTAATATACTTTTTTGGAATGACATTTCAACCGCTTTTATCATTAACGGTTGTTCAAACGACAGATGATCCAACACGTACAGTAACGTACTTACCAAATTTATCCACAGCCGGATTACAACGTACTGTATCTCGTGCAGATACCCTTGTTCCTACTAAGACAGAACGCTTATTTGCTGCTGTTTCAAATTCGAACTTTCCTACCGCCGCAGCAGTGGTTGGTGAAACTAAAGCACCATCTTCAACACAACCAGGACCGTCAAATGCTCCTGTATCAAAACTTACTTTGACTGCCCATGCTCCCCAAAGTGGTATAAGTCAACGACATTTAAAGCAAGTTCAATCGATAATCTCACGAACTAGCGTACATGATAAGTCTAAACGAAATATGGAGATTAACATACATATGGATAAACCAAAAAAAACTAGCTGTTGGGGACGGCTCTGTCAATGGGAAGAACATGTCCCTCAAGCTCGACCAATGTACAGAGACGATGCCTTTTATGATGGGAAATTGGAAAAGCTACCAGTGTATCAAAAGAGTATGATGGATGCGAAAGCAGAAGGTAAAACTGGTCTTGAATATCAGTTAGCAGTATCACGAGCAGCAACGGCTGTGGATTTGCAAGAAAAACGAGGTGTATTTACAACAGCTGCAAGAAGAGTATTAGCTACTATGATGGATCCCAAATTATTAAAAAAGTGTTCTTTTTTATGTTTATGTTTAGCTGGGTTTTTAATTTATATAGGTTTTTTAGTACCATATGTATTCATTCAATATAGAAACGAACATGCAGGTCTAGACTCAAAACATTGCATGATGTTTGTAAGTGCAATTTCACTGGCCAATGCATCTGGTAGACTAGTATTAGGGGCAATAGGTTGTAGAGTTGAACCCTTACCAGTTTTTACTGCTGCGATACTTGCAGCAGGGATAAGTACAATTTTGTCTGATTTGTCATACAGTATATATTATCAATATTTTTATTGTTTTATATACGGCTTCTCTGTAGCTAGCCTTGCTGCGTTGAAAAGCATGGTAATAGTATCATTATATGGTTTAGAAAATTTAACAAATGCTACTGGTATGATTTTATTATTTCAAGGTTTAGGTAGCTTATTAAGTACTCCAATTGCTGGCATACTCAAAAATAATTTTGGATATTCCGTTGCTTTCTACGTAGCAGGAGCATTTATTACTATTGGTGGCTGTTTTCTCATACCTGTTAGGATAATGTCAATTAAAGAAAACAAACTTGTTATAAATTCAACAAAACAGCCGGAAAAGGAACTCAAAATTCAATCAAAATAATACTTAACATGCTCAACCTTTAAGTCATATTATACATATTTAATATATATTAAGCTATTTAATATTAAGTCCATCTTAATAAATGTATGGAATTGTTTACTTTTTTATTTTACTATAATACCTACATGTTGCATGGATCGTGACTGGTCACTGTATTCAAATTTGATCTACCGTTACAGTATATATTTTTATATTTTAGCCGTATTGTGGCGGTTTAGAATACTAACCCCATTCTCACGCCGGATGGGTGTCGTAAGAGGCGACTAAATCCAGCCCGCTGGTGGTAGGGCCCCTCGAGGGATTATATTGGTAATATTGATTCTAATTGTTAATTAATACCATGATTACTATTATTATTTCTCCTTGGGGTTCGCTTGGATAGCTACATTAGCTACCACCCTTGAGCATGAGTCAGCCGCCAAATGACTTGTCTCGTCGTGTTCCAGCTGGGCCCTAGGGGCTTGAGAGTCACTGGTAGTAACACAAGCAACAAACCCTTGGGACTACAAAGTTTGGAATCCAGTTTGACTACAATATCCTTGTATATAATAATGAATAAATTGTATTTTAATATATTACTCTGTGGTATCAGAAAATATCGATGTTTAGCAAATAATAGTTGATTGTATATAATTTAGGTCTTTGTGATCAATTATAAATAAAATTTTAATGAATACCTACGTATTTTTAAGTAATGTAGAATTATTTCCTAAATTAATATTTTGAAGTGGCAATTTTGTGATGACCCGTGTTCGAGCGCATTTTGTTCTGTCTGCAACCGGCCGCCATACTCAAACAAAAAGATTGAGATGAAAAGATAAAATTTTTATATATCCCCAATTGTTGAGAGTGTTTTAATTTACTAAATGAGTTCTAAATCAGATGTAAATAGAAGAGTCCTCGCCATTCAGGCGAAAAAAAAGCGACATAAACTCGGAAAGAAGAAAAATCGTGAGGATGACCACGGCGCTGCTGGACAAGGAAATGGGCTGCGCAATCAGAATCAAAATCGCCTCGAGCCGACACATAGTTCTTCCAATGAGACGATCGAGGAGGATGAGGACGAGCAGTACACCAGTGACGACGAGGAACAGGAAGACAGCGGCGACTACTGCAAGGGTGGATACCATCCTGTCAAAATCGGGGACTTATTCCTAAATCGCTACCACGTCACTAGGAAGTTGGGTTGGGGCCACTTTTCGACAGTGTGGCTGTGTTGGGATCTGGTCGATAAAAGATTTGTTGCACTCAAAGTTGTCAAGTCGGCGACGCACTTCACGGAAACTGCCCTCGATGAAATAAAAATACTGAAAGCTGTCCGCGACAGCGACCCTACAGACCCAAAGAGGAATAAAACTGTTCAATTGCTAAATGATTTTAAAATAACTGGTGTGAATGGGACCCATGTGTGCATGGTATTTGAAGTCCTTGGTCATCATCTTTTGAAGCTGATTCTGAAGTCCAATTACAGAGGCATCCCTCGAGAAAACGTAAAAACAATCATTCGACAGGTACTGGAGGGCTTAGATTACCTTCATACCAAGTGTAAGATAATACATACTGACATAAAACCAGAGAATGTGTTGGTGTGTGTAGATGAAGCCTATATACGCAAGCTAGCAGCTGAAGCAACCGAGCTACATTCCTTGGGCCTTAGGTTACCCCATTCCTTGATTAGCACAGCACCTAAGAAATTTCAGGAACAGGTGGTCACTGGTAAAATGAGTAGGAACAAGAAGAAAAAGTTAAAGAAAAAGGCCAAACGGCAATCAATGTTACTTAAGAAGCAAATGGAACAAATTGAGGAAATGGAGGAACAAAAAAAAGTAGATAATAATAGTGAATCAGCTCCAATGTCTCAGGACAATGACGACTCTCCTCAGACACCAGAAGATGGGAGTGTTATAGAGACAACACGCTCCGAGAATGACGGTGGGGTTAATGGCTGCGTTGATGGACAGCCAGCTGATGAAGAAGCATTTGACACTGATGCAGATGCTGTTCAGGTAAGGAGCAAACAGTATGGTTGTGGGGATGACGTGAGCACTCCCATGTCTGAAGGAGAGATGATAGATACTCCACCTTCCTTTATTTCTGAAACTAAAAGTAAATCCATGGACAAGAAGCCAGACCCTGCGTTTGAAATATGTGACATAGAAGTTAAAATTGCTGATCTGGGCAACGCTTGCTGGGTGCATCGGCATTTCACTGAGGACATTCAGACTAGGCAGTACAGGTCGCTGGAGGTATTATTGAGTGCAGGTTATGGCACATCTGCTGACATCTGGAGTACCGCATGCATGGCCTTTGAGTTAGCCACAGGAGATTATTTGTTTGAACCACATTCTGGAGATGGTTACACTCGTGATGAGGATCACCTCGCTCACATCATAGAGCTCCTTGGAGACATTCCCAAAAGGATTGCGGCTTCAGGAAAATATTCCAAGATGTTCTTTAACAAAAAGGGTGAGTTAAGAAATATAACAGGTTTGAAACCGTGGGGCTTAGTTTCTGTACTCACTGAAAAATATGAGTGGAGTCAAGTTGATGCAGAGGAATTTGCTGATTTTTTAAAACCTATGTTAGATTTTGATCCCAATAGGCGGGCCACTGCATACGAGTGCCTTCAGCACCCCTGGTTGATAACACTGCCGAGGGAAGAAGAAGAGTCTGATGAGTAACTTTAATAGCTCTCTGTCTGTGTGAATGTGGATGCACTCATGAAATCATTAGTGTCAACATACTAAGTATTTCAGTGTTTATGTTACAAAGTTTATTTATGGATTTGTTTGTGAATAGTCTCATTTGTATCTAGATTGTTTAGTTAGCAATCCTTAATTCCAGGATAAAAATAGTGTGCAACTATTGGATTACACTGATTGATAGATAGATGTCCAGATTATTAGTGGCAATGTATATAATACACCTGCTGCTCATAGGTAGCATCGGCATAGATGTGCATCGTGATTGGCGTTGTTTACAATCATCTTAAATTACCCAACTGTACAGATAGCTTTAGTGAAAATTGTGATGTATGATGACATATAGACAATATAGGGTTTGTCACATTACTTGTTTAGGACTTATTAGTTAACATAGTAATGCACTTAAAATCACCTAGAATGTGAGTAACCTGATGAGTCATGCATGCATACTGTAGCCAATCAGGTAGTAGTATGTTCACATAGATTAAGTTTGTCTTTTATCACTATCACAATAAAAATCTCATTATGTAAACTTTAGAAATAAGACAGTATTTGTAATGCCACATTACATTTCCGAGACTGCCTTTTTATATTGCTGTGAGTCACATAAATTACATGTTGGAGTCTACTGATGTTTGGGAGGCAGTTTGAGATGGTGACCTCAAAACCAGTTATAGAATATTATTTACCATAGAGCCCAATTTACATGAACCTGATTTGTATTAATTATATCTGCAAATTTACATAAATAAAATTTCAAAATGAGCTTGTTATAATGGATTTTTTACTGATATCGTTATCCTTTTAATTACTATATTAAATATTTTTAAGTAATGTAGATGTATTAAGTTGTGTTGGTTGTAGGTTTTAGATGAATAACAAATCACATCTTGACTTATTTCTTTGCAATATTTTTGTAATAAATATTATGTATGAACTAGGTTATGCACGCAGGAGAACTATATTATCATGTTATACAGGTTATACAGGATTTCTGCAAACAATATCATAGATACTTCAGATTTATATTGATATATGACACTACCTCTTCAATTCAGTGTTACAGCCTGTTTAAGTCTGTGTAATGTATTCGAGTAGGCAAGGCAAGTGACTCATCTATTCCAAGACAATAATAAAGAGTGGGTATAAACATACTGTTGTATTACGCTAAGGATTTGCGTAACACCGCGGTCTAATTATATTTTAGTATCTACTAGGTACGGTATGCCTGTTTTGGTGTAAGCAAAGTCAGCATTCCGTTTTATTGAAACTTGGGTGGAACAGGAAACAATATTGTTTGGAATGGGAGACGCCATGCTCTCAACAGACTTATTGTGAGTTGGGAACAATTGTGCTGTACTGTTATATGAGAAACGTCACGTTACGGTGACGCGCACACATTCTATTCCAATTTGTAGATTGCAATTTGCACAGAATTTACTTGTGTGGCTAAGATTTACGTCCAGTAGGTACCTACCTATTAGATAGGTAAAGTATGTAGAGAGGATTACCACAGACATGTATATTCTTGATATAATATGTCTGTGAGGATTATTATGGAAAAATGAGATAATTTAGAAAACATTAAAGTGTACCATCACTTTCACTGTCGCTATCACGAGTTGATTCATAATGAATCTGAGGTTTAAACCATGAATAGGTACTGTCGAGTCTACTAGACCACAGTGAAAGTATTAGTGGTCAATATGATCGATTATTTAAATAATGTGTTATGGTTATTGGTTACGTTTACTCTTTAATATAAACTATTGTTTTTATGTAGGTAAATAGGTAGGTACATGGTAAATAGTACAGCTGATGAACGAGCGATTATTTCCATGCAGTCGCACTCGCAAACGCCTTGCGCACACGGCGCACACCCTTATGCCGGCCCCCTGTGTCCCGAGTCATGACTTCCGATGGCAAGTAGGTAGTATCCACCGTCAACCATGTGAATATATCAGTAATACCACAGAAGAAATAATAGTACATAATGTAGTAATACCAAACGCATCACCGATGCTTTGACGACCCGTGTGGCGCAATGGTTACCATGCCGGTTCGCCGCACCGAGGGTCCTGGGTTCGATTCCCAGCGAGGCGGGAATTTGAATGATGAGTTTGAATTTCAGTTCTCGGTCTGGGTGTGAATGTCCTTGTCTATGTTGTCCATGGCACCCACGACACAGGGAATCCTAGTGTGGGGCTGTGAGTGTGAAGCGTTATTTATTTGTCGGCCGGCCCTCAGATAAACAAAAAAGTTTCCCTGTCTCACGTTCCAGTTTCATCATCAGGTCCTCTTCATCAAGTAATATGAACAGGCCTAGTAAGACAAACGTAGTGAGCCCAAATTCTATGTATAGGTAGGTAAGTTTATTTATGTGTAAGAATTCAAGAGTTTCTTCTCCCATCTTCCACTTTCATCATCAAGTACCTAGGTATGTAATATGAACAGGGCTAGTCAAGACATACCTAATAATATCTTATGAACCCCAGACTTGATGGGTGTGTGTGTAGGCATTCCTGGACTCAGGGTTATCTCTGGCACATTCCACTTCTAATAAACATATTGTGAACCTGAACACCATGTGAAATGAATAGGTACCTACAGCTAATCAAGACGAGTCTTATTAAGCCCAAATTCGATCCACCTAAACTACGATGACCCCACAGAGTTGTCATTCCATCATGTTGAGGGATTTGTTCAAATCACAGATTCCTTTCATTCCCTGTGACATAATATTATATTGTCATCCTGATCTATAACCGCGACTTCGTGTGGAAGTTTATCCCGGGATATAAACTATATTATATGTTGCAATATAACTTCCTCTATCTTCCAGTAAAAGTCCCATTAAAATCGGTTCAGCCGTTCCAGAGATTAGCCCGGACAAACAGAAAGATAGACAGACAAAAATGAAAAAAGTTTGTGTACAAATTCCCATAGAGGCTGAAAATTGTTACGAATGTTGGTAATAAATGAAATGTGAAAACACCTTTTTGTTCTTTATTTGAGCCACTCAAAATGTAAGTAGGTAATAAAATGATTGAAAATTCTTAAAAAAAAAAGTGTGACACCAATAAGAGTAGGTAATGTAAAAGTCATCGGCAATCATATTCTTCTTTGGAATTGCTTTATGTAATTGCAAATAATTTATAATACCTAAAACTGCAAGTTCCTTGGCTATTTTTTAAATGGTGCATTTTCTAACACGGCAGGGCCGATAACACGCAAGAGGGTAGTAGGTATATAGATAGTCATCATAAGGGTTATTGTTAGTATCTTAAATAATTCAGTTTATTCAGTGTTGATTTTCAATCTCTTCTAGCTCCTAGGACACAGAGTACTTAATCACTACGTTTTATCCTAGGAGTCCTAGGGATTTTTTATGTCGGCAAGCTTATATCTTCATCTCTACTAAAATTTGTCTTCTTTTGAGATCTACTTTTTTATCCCGCCTAGTAGTAGGTAGTTTTTAAAATTGTACCAAGTACAAAAGATGAAAAGAGGCTACCTTGGATTTAAGAAATAAAAGGGCGCCTAGTATCTACTCATAGCACTTGAGTAATATTTATATATTGCGTTTCAAGTATGCCTGCACTTCGCTGAAATGTTGATAGCATTGAAATTAGTTTTTTTTTTCAAAAACCATATAAATGGACGAACGAATTATTGAGTATGTTCGCAACAGGGAATTACTATATAATTATAAATTAAAGGATAACAAATATTCTTCAAAAAACAATAAGTTTGAGAGGAAATAGCTAAAATATCCTTTCTTTATTTATGTCGTGGACCCAAACGCTTCTTTTTATTTTCTTTTTGGGTGGACAACATAAAGCAGCCGCCGCTAATTCAGGAAAATCGCCCTCACTTTCACTACTCGACATGTTTCTTCGTCTACAGTTCTTTGTGGAATAGGTCATAGGTGTTATAGTACTCTGTGGAATAGGCGTTGGAACGCTTCCGGAAGCCACGTCTCAAAGACTGTGCACACTATCAGCCACGGCTGTCAGCCGGGTCCGGTCATCCGCGGCATAATATGTTTGCAGCTTAATACCCGCGCGTTTTGGTAATGCGGAGGAGCCTTGTCTCAATAACAGCTGCGTGACGTCACATGAATCGAAAAACTACAGCCAGCAAACCCATTATTTAGTGAGCAAATTTATTTTGTATGTAACTTTGTCTTTTTAGTTTTGATGGTTAAAATTTAGAGCTGTATGGGATAGACACTTGAAATTGTATCACAATAAGTGAGGCCGTTTTAACAAATAGGAAAAACTTAAATATCAGTAAAGTATTTCCCACCTTTGATAAAGAATAGACTAGAGTACGCTCCATGGATATATCGCCCGGGCAGCTGCGACGGACCGCGCATCGGCGCACTTTCCTTGGGTGGCCTCGTACTCTAACTGGATACATAACTTCGTAGAGGTACTTGAAGACGAATGACGTCATTAAATGACTATTCGACCAATCACAGGCCGGATTCATGATTGTAGGGTGTCCAGACTTAATTGGAAAAAATATTACCTATTTTATCTGAATATAATATGTCTGATTTTGGTGGTGAAAAATTATTATAATATTGAATTAACACATTTTATTATTTCTTTAAAATTATTCTTATGTTAAAACTGATGTTTTTAACCGATGAAAAAAATGGAGGAGGTTCTCAATTCAACAAGTATATTTTTTTATATGATTTTTTTGTTTATGGTGATAATGAAATGAAAAAATATTATATATTACGGTACATTTGTTTTGAGACGTGCAGTGCACTTTTTTTTTTTTTAACACAATCGAATAATATATCCTGGGACTCTAGATAACATGGACACAATAGAAAAATAGTCATTCCGTTGTGACGTCATCCGTCTTCAGGTACCTCTACGAAGCTATGTATCCAGTTAGAGTAATATATCAATGGAACGCAATATACAGTAAGCTTGGGTTATAAATACGTACGACAAAAATATTTTTATAATCTCAATACTTCAAATCATGATAGATTAAATGGATGTCATTTATAGGAACCCAGGCTATAGTGCGTTTCACACAAGTCGGTATATTTCTTTCCATCTATCGTATTCAAATCTTTGAACGCATCAGGGAAGGTTGTAAGGTTGCTAGCCCTACATTTATGTCACAAAAAATCTTTGTGAATTTATCAACTGTCAATGTCAAAAATGTTTGTTTCTTTTCTTTACTCACTTTCTTTTTATATATTTTTCAATGAATGAATAAAGAAAAAAAGAATGTAGGTAGTGCGTTTCTTTCTTGCAATCTACTTTATCAAAGAACATAAATTACAATTTAATTATAATATTAATAAACACGCACATCAAACGAATTAAAGTTCACTGCGTTGCGCGATACCAACTTCTCAACCAGCACCCGGCACTTTGTCTTCTTCTTATATATATATATCTAGGTATTATACGTATTATATATGGATCATGTTGAATAATGCAGGACACTATGGTTTCTTTAAATAATATTGTTATGTTATTTATTTAGTGATAGTCAGAAGTCCAAACTGTAGGTCCGGTTAGACTGGCTAACACAGATTACAAATTATTACATTATGACATTAAATGGTTAAACAGTACTCCTTTATGGAGGCTGCTGGGCTTTGTATCACCCAGTTTGTCGTTGGTTATGTTAGGATAGCTTGAATAACCAGCTCTTGTAGAAGTGTCAGCGTGGGAAATGTATCAGTGATGCTTTTTAGTATCATGGGCAGTAGATGGACAGTCTGTTAGTTTGTTGGTTGTTTACATAAAACAAGCTATTTCAATGATATTATTTTGGTATGCAAGATATTAGCCAGTTTTATATGTATGTTTTATGTCTAATATGAAGACATGCAAAGGAATCCATCGGTGCGTCTCCTACTCATAAGCTAATTCCTTTAATTAAGTTTATAATTTCATGTTCAAATGTTCATCATTCAAGTAGTTACGATATTGGTATTAGTTTTCTGGGAGCTTTGAAAATGGGTGATTTTAGAGACCACTAGCTGACGTCCACCGGACGTTGTTATGCAACATTATTTTATATTTAGGTACCGCGTGTGTCCCATCGCTTCCGGTAGATGGCGCTCCTGGCACACAGCTGATTGTAAAAATAAAGTTGTTTTTGGTCGTTGATATGTTACTGAACCACCCATTGTGTCAAAATTTGACCGACTGTTTGAATTTTTGGAGCGTACAGAATCTAACTTAACAATTTTTTAATTACATGAATAGCTGATGATGTGCTCATTCCAGTCCATCCTTTGTAGTCTAAGCAACAAGTTCAGAATGGTGAAAAATAGAGATACTGCTCTTAAAAATACGTGCGATCGCTCATTCTGTTCGGAATGATGTCTAGAAAAATGTTTCGGAAGCGTTTACCAGCACGTAAAAAATTGCCAAAGTTATTAACAAATTAAGATAAAAAAAAGGTATTTCGTTTTTTCTTAATAACTCTGAAACTATTAATATATAAGAAATAAAAAAAAAGATTCTTAAAGAGGAGGAAATTTCCAAAAAATAATTTCCGACTTCTGGAGCTATATCTCAATTATTTATCATTTTAATAAATGGGCCTCCACGCGGCATTTTAGGTTGCGCGTGCGGCGTCAAAATCGAGTACGTCACACTCAATATTTTTTTAAAGGTATTAATTATTAATTAAAAAAAATTAAAAATATTATGGTGTATTTGGAACACTTCAAAGAATTTGCTCCCGTAGAAAATTTTTCTTGAAGTTAATTTTTCAACAAGTTAGACGATTGTTAATTAACAAAATTTCTCGAACTTCCATTTTTATTGTACATTAAAAAAAATGTTTGAATAATAAAATTGTCCTATAATTTTTTCGCTTCGTGGAGCCCTTTTATATACATACATACTTAACGACATCACGCCATAAAAGTTCATGTTTCTCAGCCTCGCAAAGATCTCAAGTGGCTCATAATTCGTTTTCGGCGAGATACTAGGATATTGTGCTTGCTAATAAATAATAAAGCTTAATATCCTTCATATTCCTACCTATCCATCCTACATAATATATCTCCGGGAACGTTTTTCCTATGCTCGTCCCTCTTTTGCTCCTTGTAGAACCCATCTTAAAACAATGCTGAAATTTCCACCCCACAAAACTTCCTTGTAATATGAGGTTTCTTTTCCGTTCAGGCAGTTTGGCTGTGGAATCAGCTCCCGCCACGGATACGTGATTCACAAAGTATGTATCTCTATATTCAAGAAACGTGTCAAAGAACACTATTAGTCCATAATAGCTGCTGAATTTTATATTATGCTCATTAACACAATCTATTGACTCAAATATTGTAAATATAATATTTATGTTGTAATGTTATGTGAATTTAATAAAGATAATATGTATTTCTAATAATTCATAGTTTAGTTTTTAGTGATTATTGAAGTCATACTTCTTTAGGCGCGTTATGAAATAAATGGAAAAATGATGAGAGTGAAATTAGTTTAATTAGAGTTAAATATTTATTTAATTTTGTCGAAGAAGTATAACTTCTCACGCGCGTACAAAAGTACACGCACCCTTTTTTATACATAGGTACACGTTCTGTCTACCATCCAATGACTATCTCCTCACAGGGCTGCTAGAAAAGATCTAAAGAAATAAGCAGTTCCCTTGTATAAATTGTGTTATCATTGTATAAATTGTGGTATCGATATTAAATCTATCCGAATGGATATAAACCTAGCGATAGTTAGCGGAAGACGTGGGTATTCCCTAGTGACTGACCTACTACCGAAATAGTGAAGTACCTACTGAGCAAATCAAAGTTGACTTTTGTTAATTTTGTTCCGTCGCGGCTTCGTGCGTAGTAGTTAAGGTGACCGTAGTACGTAAAGAAAAGCTTTTTGGCACCGTTGACCACATAGTGCTTGACGCATGCGCGGTGGCGGCGGTGGCGAGCGACCTTCTCGCGTCCTTCCTTGCCGCCAGTCGACGGCTCACGCCGCATCGTCTCACATGTAAATAAACAGGAAAACTGAATAGCACTCACTTTCGCTTTCATTCGATATCAATGTAAGCCGATTACGATACGCGGAGTGATAAGGTGATGTGACATTTTGTTATCTTCCAACTTTAAATTTGAAGACATCGAATAAAGAAGGTCAGTTCCTATTAATTAATTAGTTTAAATGGGTTGCTGCGGGTTTGTTGCAGTATCGTTGTAGACTATTGAAAAAGTGTTGTTTTTCTTTTGTTTATTTACAAAAGTGGTTCAACGTTTACTGGGGATACATTAAAGTTTTAAGGGATAAGCCGGTCATGACTTTGACCTTAACCCAGATGTCAATAAATGTGCGATCTCACTGCCGCAGGTTGCAGCGTCCCTTTAAAAGTAAAAAAAAATTTAACAGCTGTAGGCACAATGTACCTATATGTATGAGACATGTGTGATTAAATTAAACGTCTTGCAGTGCAGTATATGTAATGTAAAACAGTTTTGTATGTCTATAGGTGGGTAGTTGGGCTTGGGTCAAAACTCAAGAGGGGTAATAAATAAATAAAATTGTTTGTTTTGACCTTACCATACCATCTTGAGTGGAATGTTTTAGTTTAGACAATGGATTGTAGCCAGTGCCCATCTGAGATCAGTTTCAGACATTCAGTATTAATTACATGTTCTTGTGACTAAAATTTTAGGCTTTTCTACACAGAACTTGGCACCCATTTAGATCTCAATTCTTTTTTTAAAAATTGGCTTTTACTTTACATTCATGTTTTTGATGGGATAATAGGTATACCTACTTACTACCTAAATCAAACACCAAAATATTTTACTAGATTGTCGATTCTCCAAAAGGATGATGATAGAAATGTTTGAGAATCGGTGCATTAGAATGTACTTAGTTTTTTTATATATTCCGAAACTAGGGTGAATGCATTTTTTAGGTAACAATACAAAAAAAACCGAAGATACTATTGAAAGTACCTACTGGATATAGGATATCAGATACAGAATTAGGTATCACAGACATTTTATCATTAGATTATATTATAATTATCTACATTCTCGTCGAACCGATATTCTTTCAACTAAAATTACACATTTTTTCAACATTGTAGATTTTATTAATTATATTAGCTAGTAATAATGCGCGTATGTAGTTCTTTTTTGGTCGGCAACGCGTCGGTGGTACTGATGTCCATATGGCATCGTGTTTCGTCTCGTCTGACACAGCTATAAATGAAATATCCTAATCATACAAGATTCCTTGAATACATAATAGGTACATTGTTAATAGCGGGCTCATATCTTTTAAGTTTTAAAGTTGAAGGTAGGGAAAAACCGAAGGAATAACATCTGTGTGTGTGAAATATATAATAAAATACATATACATAGTGCGAATGTGGGACGGAAGTGCCCACATCAATCTATTAATTTAACAACAGAAATACTGCTTTTCAAAACGTAGATAGATATTATCAATGCAGATTAATAACTAAGGTCCTCTAAGATCGAATTAAGGAACAAAGAATAAAGGAACAAAGAACAAGCTTGTAATAAAAAATTTAACTTCCCGAATAGTAAAGTTATGTCTGTTGTTCTAGATATGATAGGATGCCGATGAACTATAAAGTACTTGTACGTACCTAACGGCAAAACCCAGTAATCATCGGTTTAACAATTGCGTAGGCCAATGTCTCGGCAATAAGCGGTGACAACATGATCATTGGTGGCTTGATTTATTAAATTCGAGACGAGGATCGGTCTGCTCGCTCGCCTCGTAAATAACAATCAAGCGAATCTTTTAAAGAGGAAAGGAAATAGGAGTTTCATTTCGAGTCTGGTGCGATATAGCTTCTGTTAATTATTTATCTTAAAAATATTAACTTTCCAACTTAATTGAATCGAGTTAACATAATGGGAAATTGTTCAATACCAATGATTTTAAAAGGAAGGATAGACCAGTCGAAACATTTCAACCAAATGTTTTTCATACTAGCAAAACGTAGCGTCCGCCATCCTGCTTGCATTCCATTTGTATAGTACATTTTAGCCGTATTGGTGCAGCTGAGAATATTAACAACTTTCTTAATTACTAGCATTCTTTCTTTCTTTTTCTTCCCTCTTTCTTGGCCGACAACGCATCGGTGATGCCTTTGGTGTTGTTGACGCCATCGTCCATGGGCGACGATAGCCACTTACCAGCTACGGATGGATCGTCAACTCGTTTGCCGGCTATTTCCATAAAAAAATTACCAGCATACGTTAAATTTAATAGATATATAATAGATATATTATACTTCAATGGTATCAATCACACGAAATAACAATACGTAGGTTAAAGTGAAACTAATAAAGCTCCTCATATATTTTCCTACAAACGTAATAATTTTAAATTTGCGCAGTCATTGATACATTCAATAGGAATTAAATTCTGATTTATTCAGTTTTGATTCACTCCATACAGAATTATTTATGGCCGATACAGGCCATCAGAATCAATTTTATTATTGGTTGTTTCAAGTGGAGAGGTGTTCGTTGGTTTATGTACCATTCATGTAGGGATCGTAAGCCGGCCTCCAGGTCTGCTTTACCCATTTTCTTATCTTAGTGTATTCTTGGATTTTCGCTTGTGAAGTATCGAGAACGAAGGGTCTGTTTTTAATTAAGGACTCTAGGTAATGTGTTTAGTGAGTTGCTATTCGATTTTCAAGTTAGATTCAATGGCTTTGCTATTTTGCTCTGCCATACCTACATGAAAAGTGAAAGGTGTACTTAGTTGATTCAGGTAATGAAATTAATTTTTATATTTTTATGCACAAAAATTAGTTTTTCAAATACCATCGTTTAAACAACTTCCTGACGAAGAGGACAATTTCCTGAAACTTTTATCTTTTACCTTTGATCCTTCATAATATTATCCTGATTATCCTTTCGTCTTTCGCCATTCGCAGCTTTCAGTTTTCATTATTTAGACTTTAGACTAAAGCACGCAAAAAAAGGGACGCAAGAGCATACCTATATGCTAAATTGTCTCAAAATAAACACTACGATTTCTTTAATTTATTACATAAGAAGTCATGTCGTGACGTATTGGGAAAATTGAAGGTGGGACTTGTTGGTTTTAATTATTATAAAACGTATTTTGGCAGAATCAGATGAAGAAATTTGCCAAGTATGTATCGCCTCATTTGCTCTTACAAACGTATCACGTGGCCTAGTTCGTTTATACTACACTTTGGTGTTTATGAACTATACCGAGGCTATTCATTGCCAGATGCAATGGGTTTGTCGCGTGTGCGTGGTAAATATGTAGGTAGGTACGACGTGTCGTTGTTATCTCAATTAGTGAATAAACTTTTGGCTGTGTTAAAGTGGAAATAAATTCTATATTTAACATGATACATTCGTAGGAGTAGATTGCAGATTAGGAGATAGGTAGGTACTACGTAGGTATGTGCAATGGCCACGCCCCCTTTCGTTAGGACTTTATTTGTGATAGCAAAACATTATTAAACAATATAAGTCACGGATAATTGAGTAATGATGACAATCAATGCAGACTCTCTCAACGCTATTATAAATGTTTTTAGTTTTTACTTTTAGATATTGACTCGGCACAGTTTGATTCGGATCAAATCTTTAACAAGTACAGTTGGTGTATACCTATTTTGTGTACACGTTAAATATGTGTTACGCTTATGTGTATCTATTTAAAAGATTATTGACCCTTGATAATGATTTCAATTGAGCGGAATATTCCGTATGTAGCGCGTGATAATATTTATATAATATTGTTTTGCAATATAACATAACAGAAATAAACGTACAAATGCGTTCATGTGTATGTTGTTTATTATTGTTTATACCTACTTATGTGTTATTTATAACATTAGGTAAAGATATTTTTGACCTCCTTTTCAACACTCAAATGTTTTGACTGTTAGATATATTGTGTCGTACATTTAAAATTACACAGACTAACTATAAAAGGCCAAGTGCTGTGTCAGGCCACGCGGGCCCACGCGCAATGTAGGGTTCCGTAGTTGTAAGATGCTAACATAGTGCACATACTGGCAGTTGGGGGCACTTGAAGCTAGCTAACTCAAATTAGCACTTCAAAGCCATATTTCGCGAATGTGAATCGAAAAATGGTCCTTGCAGACCTACAATATTTTTGAAAGACCTTTTCAACGATACCTCATACTGTGGGGTAAAAGATGAAAAACAATTCATGCCTACGCCCATGTTACCTGTACAGGAGGTACCCTGACGTCCCTGACAAAATATTTTTGATAACTTTATTGTACAACTTTGTAGTTTTAACAATTTTTACTAATAATCTCTAGTCAGAGCAGTCAACAAAATATGAAGTTATCGATGGCCGACACCACTGTACATAGTTTTAATTAGTAGTACCTGCCTACTAAGTACCTATGTAGTAAGCATATGAAAATTAAGTAAACAAATCGTGTAATATAACCTACTTACTAAAAATAAAGTAGTGAGGTATCTTTCCACGAATGACTCGGAAACTACAAGAAGAATTATTATTTGTTTTTATGGAAATAGCCGACACACGAGCTGGCGATCCACCTGACAGTAAGTAGGTAGCTATCGTCGCCCATGGACATCAGCGACACCAAAGGCTATCTATGTTGCATTGCCGGCCAAGTAAGAGAGAAGAAAAAGCTTTCTTTCTTGGCGAAGATTACCTAATGCTCTGTACCTTGGAAAATGCCAGGGTGTCTATGTAGATGGGAGGTAGTTCTATGGAAAAATATGCGTAGCACCTACTTCATTATTTTACCCAAAAGCATAAACTTGCAATAAAAAATATATACAAAAACAAACGTAGGTACCAATATGTGTTTCGCCCCAAAACGAAGCATCGTCAGGGTATGTTGGCTCTACGAATGTCTTCGTTCTTCAGATATATGCGTAGATTATATCTATTCTTTCTGTATATCTCATCAAAACATAAATGTGAAATGAGATTCATGTTCATAAAGAAAATAATTTAGATCTAAATGGGTGCCAAGTTCTCTGTAGAAAAGCCTAAAATTTTAGTCACAAGAACATGTAATTCAAGCTCTACATTTGACTTGGTAACATTTTCACAAACTTTCGCATTTATAATATTATTAGGATAGAACAAAAGCACAAACTTTAATAAGAAAGGTACCTACGACTTACGACTAGACTTAGTTGTTGTGAAGTTTGAGCCAGACATTTGCAACAAAAACTACTGAACTGATTTAATTAAATCTTTACTAATAAAAAATCAAATCAAAATCCGATTATCTATTAGTTTCGAAGAAAAGTGAAATCCTAATCCTAATCCTCCTAAATCTCCTAAATCCTAATTTATATTATTATTTTCAGTGAATAATGTTTACAGTCGTGTGTATTGACAGCCACCTTTTTTTAAAGCAGTATAAAAAATTAAATGACTTATCGAAAATAAATTAACGTTATGTAATAACTAAACTTTTACGTAACACAAGTAACACAACGCTCACAGATTTAAAGAATGTTACTCGTACTGAATGGGAACCAGAATGCTGCAAAATACATATTAATTCCTATCCAAATCCTACTCAATAACTGTTTTGTAAATCGATCGTTAGTATTCCTTATTTTTCATCGACGCAACATCGAGAATCTAGGCAACCGATGCTGACGTATGACGTATCAAGTGTTGTCTTTATGTGTGTGGAGTTGTGGAGTGACAGAGGCTGTGTGGTTGACCGCACGTCTCGTATCGCTGCGAGGGCTTGCCGAGGGCCTGACTCAGTAATGAATGTCATCTTATATTTGAATGGATTTATAAATAAATCACAAGTCACAGGCACGTGCCAATACGTTGAATATGTATATCTAGGTGAGAGGCAAATGCACATTAGTAATTTAAATAATATAGCGATAGAGTGATAAATATTTCTACACGCCCACTAACATAGTGTTTATGTGCTATATAAATAATTGTCCCGGCTTCAAATGGCAGTTAGAAAACTACGTATGGCAGACTCGGCGACTGCAGAGTGCAGACTACATGCAAAAACTCATATGATGCAACAAGTACTGTCATAAGAGGGAAATTCAGCTTTGATGCGATGTAAAGAAACCATCCAAAGTGTTGACAAAATCTCTAATTATTTATTGCTTAATTGTTATGTAGATATGTTTTCTCGCATTATAATTAATTAGTTGAATAGTGAAGGTACTAGGTACGTTATAATGGTCGATGATTCAATATGGACATTGAACACATTATACTTGTACACACGGATACAATCCACTTTCATCCATCATATTTAATTAATTTTGATTAGTTTAACTTTCCGGGTAAATGTTTCCGTATTATAAAATCAGCAGGAATGGAGAAATAAACAGCGTTATCGTATCCGGCCGGTGTCGATTTGAGACCTTTGACACCGCATGCTAGTAAGTAATTAGTTATATAAGGGTTTAATAGTGTTTACTACGAGTCATCGTTACGTTTACTTATCCAAAAAAAACTTATATGTCAGCCATACATATGTCAAGATGACCTATCCAGGTCACCTGATGATTAGTGAGCTAGCCGTAAGCCATGGGTGTCAGTACACCAGAGCCAAGAAGAAACCGAACTACCCGCTTTTTTGAAATCTGATAAAAGTGAATGCTTGACGTCACCTGATTGTGAGTGACGACGAAGTAAAGGATGCTAAATTCATCCTATTGATATTAAACTAACAATAATTATTGTCTATTTGCCACTGCATCTGAATCACCTATAAAACGTTTGACGGTTGACTGTAGAAGAAAAGTGGTATCGACATAATTAGGTATGCCAGGAGCCAAGCACGCAAAAAATCCTGTCATCATGTAAAATGTCATTTGACACTTTTTACCCGACTGCCCGACGCAAGGGAGGGTAATGTGTTTATCAGTCTATGTATGTTTGTTCCTATGTAGCGTTGTAGAGAGAGACCAAACGTGTTGACCGATTTTGATGATGCTTACGTCAATTGATTCGTCTTAACCTTGCGAGTGCTACAAAAGATGTGACAATAATCAAAATTCATCACATCGACCACCAGATTACCAGACGTAATATTGTCAAAATAAAAAATAAAAAATCTACGAACTAAGTCAACTGGGAGCCCCCAACATAAACAATTTTTATGTCCAGGAAAGGTATAGTTTTCGAGTTATGATTTTTTTTGTAAAATCATAATACATCGGAAAAACCTTGAGGTGGGCGGAGTTGGGGGGAGGGGAGGGGATGGCATAATGACCCCCGCTTAAAGGGGCTAGTGAGGAAACACCTAGTTTTTGAGTTTTTTAACCGACTTCAGAAAAGGAGGAGGTATTCAATTCGACTGTATTTTTTAATTGAAAGTTGGTGCTTGTCATGTGGTCCCACTTAAATTTGAGCTAGATTTGACGAGTAGTTTTTGAGTTATTTTGAAGTCGGTTATTTTTTTCTTGGTAAAATTCAGATTATTTTATTTTTAATTTGAGGTTAAATATGTGAAAACTTCTCAATATTTGTCTTAAACTAGTCTAAATTAATGTCAGGTGGTGGAGGAAGAAGTAAAATTTCGACCTCCATATGGGGAGACACACACACGCTACACCACCACTACTATTATTTATTACCTATTTTAGAAAAAAAATGACAAAAATCGAGAATTTAGGGGTTTTTGATTCATAAAAACAAGCCTGTTCTGAGCGTCTCCGGCGCTGCGGGAAGTGTAGCCCATGGAAGGCTTCATGGCCTATGCCTTGCTCTCAGCCGCTTCGGCTCACATGGTTCCTGCAGTTTGTTACAGCGGGCGGGGACTGCTCTCCCTCCGCACCTCCGAGGTTTATATTCACTCTAGGGGTAGGGCAGCCAACATACTAGTACCACGTGGGGTCGGAGTTGACTAAGTCGGTTTTGTAACCGTTTCGACTTTACATCTGGAAATTTAAAAAATTCAAAAGGAACACAAGAGAGGTCATTCCATAGATAACCTCCAATAATCTATGGGTCATTCACATAATAACAAGATTAACGGAATGATGAACGGTGTGTGCAATAGGTTTTGTGCTACCTTCCATTTCACTCGTTTTTGACAAGTACCTATGTACTCTGTACCCCTCTAACTCTAGATCAAATTGACGAGAATTGTCTTCCGTAATATTATTAAGTACGCAATTTTTGTTGACTTATTTTTGTCGTAATGAATTCAAAACGACTCTCTTGGATTTAAAAATGTTTTAAACGTTCACACTAAACCCTGACTACATTTCTCAACTCACACCAATATCAAAATCGAGTACCTTAGATCTATAGCCAATCTTTAGTCTAGGTTACTTATTGTTATCACAGTGTATGGAGTAGTTATATTAAATATATTATGTATCTTATTCACATGATTATATAGGCATAGACTAAAATATATCTACATCTATGTATAATTGTACATAGGTACCATATCATTGTTGATCACTCGAAGCCGCGCTGTTTGAGTAAATAGGTACAATCTCTTTACTTATTGTACCGACGCAACGTCGTCGCTTGTTAATATTTGTCCAAGTGACCGCATCATTTTGAATGACAACAGTTTGTTTGTATGGATGGTATTGTTATTCAGTTGCCTGTACTACTCCTTTTTTTATCCGTTCCGTTAAGCCTTCTGATAAGACCAACAGTAAAGCACCACGTTTCAGCAACACACATTCCTTGAACACTTTAGACTTCAGGCACTGAGGAATATTAGATGAAAAGATGTGGTAATTTCCGGATATGTGGGTAGATTTATACCTGCTTACACATATGTATTTTTAAGTGTCAGTGTTAATTGCTGCCACTAAAAGTCATATGTCCCGTAAAGTCGAGGCGATGAACTAGTTAATACAAACTAAAGAAGATGAAGTTTAATATGGGTGTGCCAATTTTTGCGTTATAGGACCGCCCACCTGCGCCCGCGCACCTCCGGCTGCATCGTGCGATGCGCTATTTATAGATAAAATGCGACATTGTTTTATACCTAGCGCTCGATTGGAGCTAGTACTTTTCCAAGCAAAAACCGTTAACCCCTAAACGATAAGGAGAAAGCGGGATCGTGCTTTGTACTGTGTACATACAACTGCATAAATTACGCTGGGTGTGATAACTGTCTTGTGTTGCTTCTTGCTGCGTACAAGATTCCATCGAGAACATTCTTTTAATATTCGTAGTATTAAACTATTAGGGATCAGTTTTAACTACGGAACCCTAAAAATGGTCAAGCAGGAAACTGCTGTGAATAAAATGGACATTACATTTCAGCCCAAATCAAGATGATTAACAAATAATTATTATTCCTTTTGTTAACTGTCACATTGCTTCAATTGCTTCTTCAGACGGGAATGGAAAGTTACAAATCAAAATATACAAAATAAACGCTTTAACCTGGAATCGATAAGTCAAACCGAATAACAAAGTTTCTTTATTCTGCCTCAAGGCGTAAACAGGTCTATAGAACCACAATAAAATTCATTTGACTTTTTAAATCCAGAGCTCATAGGTACCTATGGATGCAGATGTAAAAATATAGAATTGTTTGGCAATGATAAGCAGTCGGGCATGCAGTCGCGGCGCATGCATTATATTATCTGACTTTCTTTGGCCCGAACCCTGCGCCTGCGCCGCCAGAGTGCGTGCGACAGTCTAGCCCGGACCATCCTGTGGCGTACTCTTGTTATCAGCTTTCTCGCTGACTGATAACGAATTGCATTTGTTAGATTTAATACTGTGGTGATCGTGCTTGTTAAGTGTCTGCCATGCTATGGATTTGCGGGTGAGAATTTTTGCTTATTGTCGCATAGTTCGTTTGGTACGGTAATAGCCAGTTTGCTTAACTTTTTATCTAGTCGCGTGCGTATTTTCCAAGTTGATACTTGTCTACTTATTTAAAAAGAGTGAATTTACATCTCTCTGAATATTTTCTTTACATCTCTGTTACTCTATATTTGATAGCATTTATTTTAGCTAAGAAATAAGAATGCAAGTAGAATATGATAAGATAGGTGAGTAACAATAACAAAATACAAATTATGTCCTATCAGCCCCTCTCAGCCCTGTATGTTATCATTCGATAGCAGTCGAACCGTTCAACCAGTTCAACAGTTCAAGCAGTTCGAACCTCCGACACTTAAGTTAGACTTTAACCCTCCCATAATTCGCACTGGAACACCGTCTAGGATTTAAACTAATTGTAAGAACTTAAACAAACAATTTTAATGACTCTGAACGGTTCAGTTTATTATACATAGTTGTAGTGCTCCGAATATTCATTTATGTTATGTATTTAATTATTTATATTGCATTTCTATAGTACCAAATTTTAAAGGCCGGCTAAATCGAATTATGACCAGTGAGCGGATCTTTAGCCTGTATAAATGTGCCTAATGTTGGAATCACCGAGTACTTAGGTTGGAATATCGAAAATGACGCGTAAATCACAACACAACGTTATTATTCAACGTCTTATCTCCACGACTATAAATTAAGTAATTAAAGAAAGGTTAAGATAATCAGTAAACATGCTGTTGGTGTTACTAATACTACATAGTCTTGCCATAAATACAGTTACAGCCTTGTTTAATTTAAGTATCAAATACTAGCAAGAAATGTTTCGGTTGATTATGAATGAGGAACTTCTGCATTGCCGTAAAATAAAATAAAATAATATTTTGCCATTTAATAAAAAGGAGTGGACGTTAAACGAAATCTCGTCTGGAAGCAAATTATTTTTGCTCTTCAGGTAGGGATAAGCAAAACTATCATCAAATTAATTTTAAAAGAAGAACTTGAACCGCGACTTTATCGACGACATACCTACAGGGCATTTCCGTAATGAACGTCTAAAAAAGTTAAGGTTCGAGAGATTAAAGGCTTTGTTAATAAGGTACGCGAGAAAAAATACCGCCTAATCCTTTTATAAAATTTTTTGTCATTGAAGAAAGTTATAAAAATCAAAGTGATAAAATATTATGCCCAAGTCAATAAAGAAGCAAGCAGGCGTATTCCGATAATTCAGCGTGGGCATTATCCCGCATCAATCATGTTTTTATTTATTTATTTAATGAGATTCACCAACAGTTTCTATATGAATAATAATGTGTAGTTTCTATATGAATAAAACCAATGACAGGCAAACACAGCTTTCATGGTTTGAGTTGGAGTCTCATATTTAGGCTCTCTGTGAAGTGAAACCCAGTGTTTTTGAGTATCACAATACTGTTCTTGCAAAGATTGTGGAAGCTTTTCTTCAAAAAATATCGAATATCCACAATAAGTAACTATTCCAACAACATTTAGCGCCAGCTCATCGGAAAGCAGGACACAAAACTGGCTAATTTTCTCATATTTACTTTATCGGGCACAACGAGTTACATCTGTTGGATACAAAATTTGGCAAAACTTGGAGCAGAAAGCTTATGCTAAATCTCATCAGAATTTGGAGTTTCTCAAAATATCCCTGATTAAAGCAGTGGCTGATATAGACATCAACCTCGTGATTGACTACTGGCTGATATAGACACCAACCTCGCGATTGACTACTGCCGCATGAGGTAGAGGGCCTGTATTCAAAATCAGGAAGGGCATTTACACTACCGGGCGCACTGAAATATCAGAAACGTAGTAAGTTAATACGTACCACTTGCTGCGCCATATTCTGAGTGCGACACTTTTCCGACATATTATTGGCAGCTGCAACTCTGAATTCAATCAAACAAATTTTATTCATAATATATCTTACCATACAATCTTAACTTTGTTGCTATGCTTATAACGGAATGAATGTTTCTTTCTTTCTTTCGTTTTAAATAACCTAAACAAAAATTTAATTAAAATTTATTTTAGTGAAGTGTTTGTAACAGTATTTATGGTCAGACTAGGTATATGTTAAGTTTGATAAATGTTATGGTCTATCACAATAATATGAAATAATAACATGTACATTCTTACCTTTATCAGTTAATTCAGTAAGCCAAAACCGAAATTAAAAAAATAAAGTTACGGTAGGTACTTGAAACAAATCATACAAATTGTAAAACAAATATTTCTAAATGCATAAAGAGGTTCATAATCATTAAGAGTTCTGTTGGCGCCGGCGACACGGCGTAGCACTGACGACTTCTTTGATGATGTTGTTAGTCCCTTTTGGTGAATATGAGCCAATATTTACATAAAAATATAAGTGGTCTCGTCTGTTTACTCAGGGTGACCCTTTTTAATGTTTGTCAGTTCTTAATTATTATGAACAAATAAATATTTTTAAAACAAGGCAAAACATTGTACCTACTCCCGGACACAAAAGTTAAGCAACGTCGCATTTTTGGGTTAAATGTAAACAAACTTAAACTAAAAATCTTTCTATTAAAATTCCGAAATTGAACTTTCTAACAATACGTTAAAGTTAATTAATGCCATTAAAATCATTGTTTCATTTTTTTGCATTTAGTAAAAATGCATAATGACGATTAGGTAAACAGGAAAAATCATTGTTTAATTTCTTTGCATTTATTTTTATACTAGTGGACATTTATAGTGGATTACTAAAAATTTTTTATGGGAAAAGTCGAAAATCGAAAATGTGCTTAATGCATTGTTTAGTGGTCTCAAACCATCTTCGCATGCCTTTCAAATGAGACCAGTTTGGGGCACATCGGTTGGATGGTTTTAGACTATGAAGGCCATCCGTACAAACATTTTTTGTGTCTTTAGATACATAAATTCATTTTTTCATTTTTTCATTTTCAATAAAAACATTTTTCATTTTCATATATGAATAGTGCACGTGTTCGTTTGTTGATACATCTTTAAAGGCTCCGAGCATTTATCTTTACCTGTCTCATTTTTACTACAAACCTTGCTGTGACAGCAATTTTGTTTTTATAAACAAAACACTTATGTAGATCTTTTATCAATAAGTTAACATTTACAAAAAAGTTATAGGAATCTGCTCTAAATAGATAAATGTTAATTCCATAAAATGTTATGTAAGTTAATGTAAGTTTATTGCGTGTGTAGCAACCCTAATATAGTCTTGTAATACATTGCGCAAAGTACCAAATATAAAAATTATGAAACTCAAAACAAGTATTAGTTTTACTCTTACGAAACATGCGTTACCAAGGTACTTGTACTCAATATTAGCCCTTTGCTCATCAGCACACACTACTCGTTATATTATGAAATTGACTTCTACAGAATATGAAATTTGTGAATTGTGAATTGCTTTTTACTGATACATTTACTGATATTGTCTTGTTGAAATAGTTAAATCATATGGGAAATTAAAATGGGAACGATAATTAAACCTTATCAGGAAATATTAATTTAATCATCAATAAGTATTATTTTAATTTCTTTAAATAATTAATATATCTTTACAACAACTTTTAGTCTTTTCACTTTCAACCTACATTGTATTACGAGTATTAGACATTCATTTCGAGTATTAACACGTTCGGTGCGGTAGCGGGTTGATTATATCCGATGCTCAACTTTCCTCCGGTGCGGGGTAAAAATTACTGTTCCAACCGCTGGTGCGGGACAGATATCTTTGGTCTCCCTATGGTTATGAATGAGATGGTTAGTGTTTTGGAATTGTCTTGTTAAATAGATAATGTAAATACAAAAAAAATGCATCGGGTTCTTACGACCCGATACCGACTGAACGTAAAAAATTTACATCTAGTGCGTTTATCGGTTCTTAAAGACCCGAGGCCCGATGACCCTATAGCCGCACTAGATTACATACTAGTTGAGCTAGTGAGGTCTGTATGGTTAGATGAGTTTTTATGCAAATAAGAAGAATATTGTACAGTTATATTATACAGTTGTATTGTACAGTGCATGTAACACTGTCTGTGTAAGTAACATGAAGCTATCCAGAAAAATGTTGTATAAGTCATGTAACGGTGAAAAACCTAGGAAAAATTAAGTAAGCGAAAGTTCCCCAAAACAAATAATAATCGGTAAGTGGAATATATCAATGTATATACTAGCCCGTCAACTGGTCACACATTACAAATCCTACAAACTGCATTATTTTATCGCTATCGATGTCTCTTTATCATGCTCAACACTAAAAATGTATCGACAATTTTACAAACCAGTGCGGAGAACGGGTCGTAAAGATCCGCCAGACAATCTCTTTATTTACAAAGAAACCATTCAGTGCATCTACCTACGATTTCAGCCTTTTATTGAGTGTTTATTGGTCAATATATTGCTACAAAAAATACACTATAATCATTATACCTATAAAGATAAATCCTCTTAAACAGATGGAAGTCAAACGGATCTTTTCGACCCAGCAACGCACCAGGAACAATTCGTGCTTCGGATATAATAGACCCCATACCGCACCAACTGAAAGTCATCAAATTTGTGTAACGCAGTGAACGTGTTAAAGGGATAAGCGAAAATTCCAGAATCGAAATTTTTCTACGTTATTTTTTCACAAATGGCAGTGACCTGAAGTTAGTTAGATTCATTTTTACTTGAACTGAGCTGCAGATAGCCCGAAGCCGTTAAGAGTGTTAAGACTGTTAAAGACGTGTCATTTGCATACATAAATAAACACTGCAATCTATGTAGGACATTTACAGCTGATTTACTGCTTTTATCAATTACATTTCTTTGCTTTTATTGTGTTATTTTTATAAGGGCGTTATTTATTGAATGATAGTGAATGACATAGTTAAGAAACAATAATCATATTGGTACTTTTAAACAAACATGAATTATCAAGCTCATTGTTTAATATCAATATTACTTAGTTATTTTATACTTACTTACAGAATAAGTATTTTTTATCCCTTATCAAAACGTGATTCTATAAAAATCGTTAACACTTAACAACCGTTATACTTAATTGCTGATTTATTTTTTTGTAAAAAGTAAAATACATTTTATTTATTTCTGTTGTTTTTAATTATTGTAGAGCGAATTGTAGAGCATTGATTTACTAGATAATAATTAAAGTTATGCCCCATAAAATAAATATGTTATTGAAAAAGACGTTTGGATTTATTTATCAACACATAGTCAAAGCCTTGTGACTGGAAACCTGGAAACTAGTTGGTTAATAATTATAATAAATTAATTTAATAAATAAAATATATCATTATCTAGTGTGGTTGAGAGTTGTAGAAGTGTACGCGTCCGCACGAACTGACCCGTTTGGTACTACACACAGCGAGATCATATTTCAGCTTGTTATTTTCACGTACGACATGACGCCTTGTTATTCTCAGAGAAAATACACATGATTGCAGTCTCCCTGTGTATCTTAGGTTGCATCCAAGCTAATTAATTACTCAACACAAATGTTATGTAGTTGGTACGTTGTTTCTAATTGAACTTTGAAGACGAATACATCGGCAAGCAAAGGTTATCTTCCTGAGCCCTAGCTAGCCCTAGGCTTGATTGCTTGTATTGCAATATATTAAAACATTTCTTCATTTACAAAGGCTTTTTTTGATGTTTTCAAAATGCTCTTATGATTTGAAAGAAACGATCGAGATATGTAATATTATTTATATATAAGCGTATGATTCATTTTGAATCGATTTGATTTTTAATGTATATGGCCAACTGTTGACCGGATCAGTCACCTGATGGTAATTGGCCGCCGTCGCCGATGAACATGTACTTAAGGAACTACCGATACATTGCCGGCTATCAAAGAAAAGAGGAGAAAGAAAGAAAATTATTCTTCTGCCGCACAATATCTTTTTTCTGATGGCAATTTGGCACGTATACGCACGTAAGGTCCGTTACTAGTTTCTGCTTCAGTAGTTATCCACTTATCTATACGGCTTACTTATTTGCATAATAACTAGTTTCTTAGTAAGGATGACAGCAAAAGTAAAATAGCGTAGCGGTCTCTCATTAGATAATGAAACTATAATGGTATGTATTCGTTATTTTTTTTTCAAAGAGGTATGCAGTTACACCTTGTACGCTGATGAAACCAAATTACCTATTTATGGTATCCACGTATATCTATATTAGGTAGGTACGCCCTGATGTGCGTAGGTATGATAAACGCATAAAGAAATAGGTTGACATAAAAATTGTTGAAGATTGCGATGGTGGTTTTAAGAAAGCTCCGAAAAAGCTTTATCATCAGCATTAAAAAAGGCATTTCACAGAATTCATATGAAAACCTTTCCTCATAGTAACTAAAAGTTTCTCTTGCTTGTTCCTCACACAAAAATTAACATTCATACTGACAAACGTTTATTGATTAGTTCCAAAAACTATCCTGACTGGTACAACCAGTACGATTTTGTATTAGGCGATGCCTTGCAGTGCAATGCGTTTGATGAAACTAAGTAAGCGGCATCGCAGTGTCGTCGGATGCAAGTAAGTGTGTCGCGTGACGACGTAGTCACGCTGCGTGCCCGTCACGGTGCTGCGTCGCGTCACTGCCGGTACCACTACCGTCTCCCGGGAACCATCCCGATGCGCATTTCTTTTGACTTCTAACACCAATCACACACACACACACGCACGCAAATTGCCGCGTATGATATTCAGCTGCCGCGGCCGTTGCACAAACACTAGGTATCGGTTTAAAGTTAAAAGTTTTGATTGAAATTCATATTTCATAATAATGAATTGCAATGGGCGGACTTAATTAATGATTGTTAATCCTGGTCTTAAGAAATTTCAAAATTTCACTTATTACGAGTAGACAAACATTGTCATGAACTCAGGGCGAGAAATTAAGCCTTATTATATGCCATGCAGTAGTTCTACGAAACAACCAGCTATTTTTTGACAAGATATGGATTTGGAGATTACTTTAAAAAAGCCTTATAGCGATAGTAGGTACTTGACTCTGCAATCCGCATGAGATCTATTAACTTTTTAACAACGATAACGATTCGAGTTTGGGAGTCTTGGCAACCTATTTTACACTATGTTTTTACGGGATAGTCTTTATTTCACAATCGACTCATTTAGTTTCATTTTCATTTTCATAGGGTATGAATGAGTAACACATTATTTTACATCGCGAAAATTAAAGATTATTTTTATGACATGTATTTATTAGAAAGATAATTTGTGAAGATCATTTAGAGAGAAGAAGCGTCATTAGTCTTTTTAAGTGTGCAGCCCATGGAAGCAACTACTTCCGTACCTACGTACTTACGTTAGTAAAATTGTCGGTTGTTTTTAGATGCCCTTCACGTAAACACGTGTCGAGTAGTAGCACTTGTTTTCTATTTTCATCACTGGACCACTGGAAGATACGATACAATGAAATCTACTTTTGCAGTTAATTATATTTTGTTCAGTTGGCCTTTTTGTCTTTAGACGGTTAAAGTACAGTTATAATCATTATTATTCTCCATCTTATCATCTTTAAGATAAAGACGATAAAATCATCTTATTACGGCATCTAGCATAGAATAGATCTACGTATATCTAGATGAAATTAGTGAAGGGGTCAAAGTTTGGTTTGTGAAAATGCTATTTGTGGAAATGTTATTTAGTTCAACACTGTAACATTACGTGTTCTATATAATATTTTCAGTAATAGATAAAGCTAATGCTTCCTGAAACTAAAGAATGTTCCCGCTTGCTACATTTACGTAATACGATTCCAGACACCATGAAATGTATTTTTGGAAAATGTGCTTTTCTGAGAACGAATGACTTCACAATGAAGTCATTGTTATAGTTGAGTCTTTAGTCGGTACTTATCTCAATGATATTGTATGTTTATAAAGAGGCTTATCTATATAATATCTATGTCCTTACAAAAAACAGATAAATAACAGGCGTTAAATGAATATTTGTCGACCTTAACTCTGCTACAGGCTAGATATATAGATTTGAGTTTTCGACCTATATCCTTGAAACATCAGAGAGTTTTCATTTAATTTTCATTTATTATAATTAATTGTATAGGTACCATAAATTAACAGCAAAGAAAAAATGTATACTGTAATAGAATACGAGTATATTATGCAAAAGGCGAGGCAAGGTGGCTTCCTTCCAGTTAATAGCGATTTCTTCCAGATAACTTACAGAGAGTCGGAAGAGTGCGAAGGTAGAGGTGCGAGAGTATGGATGATGATAGGGAGTACAGTGTAGCACAGATTTACAGTGAGAGGAGAAAATGCATACATAGATAAATATAACAAACTAGCTGCCCGGACAGACTTCGTTCTGCCAAAAGTTTTTTTTTGAGATGTAAGCTATCCTATCTTTCAAGTTGGATCAAACTGCACACGGTGTGCAAATTTGATTGAAATCGGTTAAGTAGTTTAGGAGTCCATCGCGGACAAACAACGTGACACGTAATTTATATATATTAAGATATAAGATCATAAATTGGTACAATAACTTTGACGCCTATAAAAAATTCAATATTTTTAACGAAGCAATTAATAGTGATAAAAATCAAACATATCTTAGAGTAGGTTGTATCTACTGATAAATAATCGTATCATATTATAAATTAATTATTAAGGGTATATTATTTTCACTAATATATTTTTATCGTTGAACAAAGAGGTCCTTTCCTAGCTAATCTGTGGATGTGGAATCAGCTAAAATCGTTCAAAAGAAGCTTACTTCATTGCATTTACGAGAAAACGAAGTTTCTATTTTAACCCGGCTCAGCTAAACGGAATTCGAAAGGAGTTAGGAGTTAGGTGATTTTAAAATCTTATTAGGTTCAATTTAAATAGGTACGATATTTTGAGGCTACTTACAATCTCATCTGGTTTATTAGGACTATCTCCACAATGAAACTGTCTTTCGATAAGAAAGGTTTCGTGTGAGTTATGCTTACTAATGCTTACTATAATGAACGACCTGTAGTCTGATTGGGTTCATGAGTAGTAGCCAAATAACCAAATAACCAAGTACCTGTTAGTTGTTGCCATATCCAAAAAGATAAGGGATTACTCAACGTTGTTAAGTGGAGCGCACTAAAAATTAAACACATTTTTCTGTAGATATCGGAAGAATTGATGTAGGGATTCCATTCTATTTTCGCCAGTGTCATTGAAGGTCACTCACGATGCGCGATGCGCGCCGCCCGCCCTCTGTCTGACAAACAACTCCGTTACGAGGGCGACGACCCCGCGCCCAATTATAAAACATGCAAAACTCGTTACAAACCTAACAAAATATTTGTTAATAATTATGCAATGTTATGGTGAAAGGTTCACATAATTCATAATGTCATCTGTTATAGCAAACTTGTAACAAATTATCAATTACCCTAATCGAAACAATTGTTTCGTTACGTATGCAATGCTATTTGCTTGTAGGTAGGTACAAAAAATTGTTAGTAATTTAAATTAAATATTTGATCCTTCGTTTATATAATTATAATATCGATAACTGATCGCTCACAGTTTTTCTTCGACTTTATTTTCTGCCAGCTCTAGCAATAAGATTACGAGTATGTACCAACGAAAGGAGCAACATTTGCTTCCTATGAGTTTTCTATTTATGAGAATGAACCTTCCTATGTTTCGCTATGCACGAAGTTATAGGGCGGGTTACTAATATTAATAAAAATGCCAAGTTGTGGAGTCCCGTTAGCTTTATAATGCTTATAAAATAATTTACATTTTCGTTTACAAAATTAAAACAAAAAAAAAAAAACTTATAGGCCAAATTAAAAAGGAATGGGTAAACTTTTTGTTACTTTGTCTATAAATCATAGAGAAGGTTTCATCTTATTACATTCAAAGTAATTGGATTCTGAGGGTCAAACTTAACAAGACTTCACTATAGTGTCATTTTAATCTTATTTGTAGTAACTACTGCGATTAGTTAGTATTGGTTAGTAAACAGCCAGACAGACAATAAAAATGTATAATAAGTGTCTTACTAGACAAAGAAAAATAAAAATGTCTCTGACTGGTAGAGAGACGTAATATTGTTCAGTTTGTCTATCATAAACAATAAAATTGACTGTGTTGTTGTATATAATTATGTATATGAATTTTAATTAAATTTTGCGAAATATTAATTATTTATAAAGCTTAAAGAAAAATAATTGAAAAAATAAATAAATTGAAAAATAATTAAAGAATTTGAAATATTAATCGTATGTTTAGAATAAATTATAACTAGTAATACGAGTAGTTGAAAGAAATAGTCACTTTGATAGACATACAATTTAAAAATATCACTTTTGTATATAGTTATAGATATTATTTGTTTATTATTTTTATGAAGTCATGTATAATCTGAGTTACAGATTTAAAAAGCCGTTTTCCTACTGCCGGATATGTGTATTGGAACTTGGCCAAGTCTAAAAATTCGTCCGGAGGATTAATAAAAATATAATCTTTTTGCTTCGATAAATTATGTACAACAGTCAACTGGACCGATCGACGATGATATACATAGGTACGTACGGACGATATTATACGTACGTATTACGTTGCCATTGGTATTTTAACGTTCCACAAATAATTTAACAAAGTTTAAAACATTTTATAAGTTACTAGCAAAACATCTCTCTCTTGAAGCGTCCAGGTGATGTTGAATTTTTTGATATTACTTACTATTATTTATTTAGAAGGATTAACAGTCGGAACCCAATTTTATATTCTACAGGGTTACTTCAGTTGCTTGAGAAAAAACAAACAAGATTTGATTGGTTGAAGAATGGGTCCACTGTTAATCTTTCTATGGTGTAGTTTTTCAGTATTAATTTTAACAAAATTCTGGATTACTGGGCTTGTTTCTTCTTTTTAGTTTTTTTAAAAAAAGTATTGTAGTTTCTAAAAGAAACCCGAATGCGTAGGTTTTTTTTTAAATTAATATTAACCGTTGTTATAATTATTCCTAATATTTACCAAGCTGATTAAATTGAGCTAAATAAATTATTTCAAAGTATCCGAAGCGATACGTCCATAAAAAGTAAAAATAATTCATGCATGAGCAATGGTCGTCGGTTAAATAGATGCAGCTTAAGGCATGGATACAAGTATGGGACGAAACGATTTAAGATCAATTTCTCCGCTATCTGAGGTGGCGTACCGTTTTTCAGGCGTCGTGAGAAGGTTCAAGAGCATATAAATCGTGGACGACATCGTTTATCGGGCACATACATTACGGAGTCGTGGTCTATAAGTTACTCGGGGCTAGTGCCTGCCCTCTAGCGGCTCTAGCAGACAAGACATATGCCACATTCAGCCTAGCTCACCGGCTCACCGGACACGATTCACTTTAACTTTGTATGTCGATGTGAATTATTGGACGTTATTACAATAGTTGTAATTGTAAACAAGGTTGAGAATCCATAATTTATCGAGATTAGCATTGTAACTACGCATAGGAAAATATAGAGGCATGTTTCTAGGAAGTATACTTCGTCAATTTGTAATTTGATAGGCTTTTTAGGAAAAGTATCTGTATCAAATTCTGTGCAAATAATGTTCTGATTGAGGTGTAGTAGCATTAAATATTGGACTAAAGTAAACAAAAAAATTAACTTCTATCAGTTCTATCGTATTTATACATTTAAAGATAAGTTGTCTATTTAACAGTGTGCGTCAGTTTGTAGGTTACTCATAGATAAAATTAATTTGTTTCTTTTTCTAGCCGACTATTACAAACATTGGCAACGTTTATTGCGTATTGATATTTATTGTATCTGTTCGATTTGAATTCCTATTCCTCTGGATTTTATGTTCAATAAAATTTTACACAATTTACAATTTTCTTCAACAAATTGTAACTGCGAATATTTTCCATGCCTTTAAATATCGTAATACCATTTAGAAAAGCTTGATTATCATAGGTGTCTTTTATTTAAATATTAGCTATGCTTACATCGCATCACAAAGTTGTAGACAAATGAGACATAATTTACGTGACTTTAATTACAATAGTATTGTAGTATTGTATGTACTTATGTTTCTACCTATAAAATCGAAATATTGACATTCTATTAAAAAATATAATTAGGTAGTTAGTTAAGCTATTATTTTGTTAGTAGTAAAGTACCTATATGCAAGTTTTCATAACTTGCGTAAGATTTGTCCCTATTTCGTGTCCATCTATTTAATCTGTGGCACCAAAGACCTGCGTGTACGCACGCGACCGTTTCCCGTTGTTATATAGTTTAGTGCTGGCTAGTCCAGACTCTTACCTAACAGCTCCAACATTTTTATTTTAGCCACAATTTGCATGCCCGTTCTAAGAAATTCAGGCTCTCGACTTGTTCTGTACCCTACAACAACCATTATAAGTACTTAACGCTTTCGTATCTGAGTTATTACTTGTTTATTTAAAACATGGTAGTAGTCACGTATTTACTATTTCGCTTTTAGCGGGTTCACATTTATATGTCAGTTAGGCATATTGTGAAAACTTCGTGTACTTGTAAACAAAGCTGAATATTTTATTATTAGGTGACCATCTGCGGGCACGGACGTGCCCCCGCCAAGACGAGGGCACTACCTACCTTTTCTCGAAGCGCTTAATCGTTTTTTGAAACCTTATAACTTGGGTTTGGATTATACTAGGTAAACAAAATTCTTGGGATATGATGTCAATAGTGAACTTATGAAACATATAAATTTTCAATAGCATAGCTCTTATACTTTAGATTTTATTGTTATCTAAAAAATCCCGATTTCGTCACTCAGTGATGATCATCAAAATTCATTCGTACTTCCCAAGTCCTAGAAAGCATGTAATTTGGCATGTTAGTTATTATTAGTACACAAACAACAAAAAAATTGTAAAACTTGGAACTTTTACCCCCCAACCCCTTAAATTAGGGGATGGAAGTTTGTATGAGTTTTCCATAATATATTGTCATACTTACAAAATGAAGTGAAATCCCAATAAAAACATTTTCAAGTAAAATGTTCCATATAGGTATGGCTCTACATCAAAAAGTTTTATTTATTTTTTTATTTATCCTACATGCACTGATCTCCTTCGGCAGGACCGAAGACCTCTACATCAAAAAGTTATCAGATGTCATGTAGAACCAACCTTCTAACTCTACACGCCCTAACTCTACAAGCCTTATTTTCGCAAACTACGCCTTAGTCAAAATATGTGGATTGGCCGTTTCGCTACACACATTTCACATGGCAAAAAATTTGTTCACTGTTCATTACTTTTCTGTTATACAATAGCTCTTTTAGCAATGAAACTGCTTATATAAGTCACATATTTTGACTAAAGTGTAGAGTTTATGAAGATAGGGCTTGTAGAGTTAGGGCGTGTAGATTTAGATTTTAGAAGCTAGGCTCTACATGAGTTCTGATAACTTTTTGATGTAGAGCCATATGGTGTCGTCTTGGAATATTTTACGTGAAAATGTTTTGTTGGGATTTCATTGACGTCTCGACAAGACTGACATTCCATTTCGTTTGTTACTCCATATTACATAACAGTCGAATCCTATATTCGGACACGCTACAGTCTATAGAAAAATCATTGCAAAACGTTTTACTACTTACATCGTTGTAGTCCCGTGTTCAATATCGGTATAGTGTGGTATAGTTATGATGCCAAGGAGTTATCTGTGCATGTCTAGCAAAGTTTATTTCTGGTCGGGGCATATAACTCTGGTACATTCGGTTCCGAGTTACCGCAAGCGTAGGCAGCCTTTTGTCGGGCTCACGACAACTAAATTCATTGAACTCAATATGGAATAGTTGTATTAGTTCTCTAGTAAGATTGCATGCCTCGGGGAATGGCCTATTTGGATTTATACCTGACGTTCTATCAAGTTTAAGACCGCGGCTTTACGATGGAGGGATTGTGAATTTAATTCGTTTTCTAGATGGAAATATTTGGAATTAGATTAAATTTTTTAGTCATTTTAGTTATATTACGTTTATTATATAATATTTTCTTCCGATTATGACATTGGCACAGATATTATTATACCCAAGGACAAGTAAAAAGGGATTCGAAGAGATTGTATAAAACATTTTCTAGATGGATCATGCATGTTATTTTTACGTTGTAAGTACAACATTTTATGAGACGTAGTAGCCGCCACGGCCGTTACCCACTGATAGAAGCACAATTTTATAAATTAAATGATGACTACAAATTGTACCACGTATTGGTAGGTAGGTGACGTACCGAATTAGGACACGGACAAATATTTATGATATAAACTTCTTGGTGCCAATGAAATATGTTGCTTCCGGTTATATTATTAGTGGCAGATATGTTATTACAATTTACGAGTATATAATGGAATCACTGGTATGGTAATGGAATGACAATAGGAGTCTATAGTCAGGCCATTTCTAACTCATATATTTACAGCCTATGTTTAGGTTGCAATAAAGGATAAATAATGTATTTACCTATTCAAAATATCATAATAAATATCGATATTAGATGTTTTTCTCCTATATTAATTATATTTAATTTGTTACATTATATGGTGTTAAGAATAAAAATAGATGCGCATATGCATAACGAATGAAACAAATTGAAGTATTAGTATTACTATAAAAATATAGGAGTTATGTATGTTAATAAGATTACGGTAATTTACGACCACGAGGCATGGGAACGAACTTTGGTTTGATTGTCGGTGACTCTCAATTTTAAGGTATATTCGTGGTCTATTCTATGCCATTAAACTTTAACTGATTTATTGATTGGTAACCTCCTTTGGTGTGTTAGGATGCGCGCGTGTACCCTACCGAGTACCGAGTTCATTCATCGTTTTTTCCAAGTACTTAGTTACAAATTCCAACGTATAGTACATACTGATCATAATCAACAGTGATCTTAGATCTAAAATAACAACTATTATTGTTATTATAAATTACAACATTCAATGCAAAGGGCTCCCTTATCTTAATATATATAAATTACGTGTCACGTTGTTTGTCCGCGATAGACTCCTAAACTACTGAACCGATTTTAATCAAATTTTCACACCGTGTGCATTTTGATCTAACTTGAAAGATAGGATAGTTTATATCTCAAAAAAAAACTTTTGACAGAACGAAGTCTGTCCGGGCAGCTAGTTAACTATATATCCTGATTGGAATTTTGGTTAGATAATAATAATAGTTTTGTTATTGTTTAACGCATTAGATTGATTTTTAAAGCTGGTGTGGACAACCTTGACTACTGGTCGTACCTATATTCATGAAAATAATGTACTGTTGAGATGTAGAGTAGGTATTAAGGCTTATTTAGATATACTAAAAAAATATAAATAAGTTAGATACATATTTTGTAAATGATATACCTAATAGTGTATATTTTTAGTGTATATTTTATAAGTGAAGTAACGTAAGATGTGTTCAAGATAAAATCTCTAGAAGGCATTAAATTTTATCCGATTATAGCTCTCTATTTGCAGTAGTTAAGATTCAGTAATCATCATTAACTTTTAATTATGAATTGTCATAATCTTATCATAAAACTTCTCCGCTTATTTAAGTCTTTAGTAACAATATTAGGTTAATTTAATATCACCAGAAGTAACCGGAGTGAACTAGGTTCATGAGGCATAGCCCATAGAGTTGAGATCTAATTACATTATAAAAACAGTGTTGTCGTTAGATCTATCTTCATATGCCTATCAAAAGAAGAAATAGAAGTTTCCACCGGGAGCATAATTTAGGTCCATAAAACTGATTTTTTTTAAATATTAAATAAATTCTATGGATTACAATAACAATCCTTCCTATAATTTCACAGCAATGTGTGTATAGTAGAGAATGAAATAATCTGTTATTTATGTTATTATGTTAAGACAGACTATAGACATGTTTTAGTCACATGGTAGTTGCATCGTTACCGCTAGTCCGCTACACCATTATGAATTCTAGAATGACGGGTAATGCGTGATTTGATTTTTGGCGGCCAAGTTTTGGCGGTGTGGTAGTCGCGGGCGCCATCCTATCACTAGGCAGCGCGTGCGCATCACGCAGAGCTGCCGTGCCGGTTATTTATACTTCGATGTCGTAAATATGTGTATGTGTCCTATCGGGGCAATCGACGGATTATCTGTCTACATAATTGAAGTAAACAACATCAAACGTGGACATTTAAGTATCAGTATGTTTCTAATTGGTGTTGAGAGTTGAGACGGTGAAACCCGCGGTCTAGTAATACCGTCGCGCGTCTAGCGTTTGCTCAAGACTCGACTCGCTATCGCTCAGTGTCGAGACTCGAGAGTCGAGCGAGCTCATTCGTTTGGTTGTCGTGCAGGCAACGGGTGGCCGCTACCGTCAACGCACCGGCTCCAATCTACCCGCACTCCGCACTCCGCACTGACACATACGTACCGCATTGTCAATGAGAACGAATCAAAATAAATTATTTCACATCTACCGAGACGCGAAAAGTAAACAACACGCCGGTATCGTGTGACAGTTATCGCTCAGTGCTGCATTAATTATGTATCAATAAATAAATAAATGTCGTTTAAATAGCGTAAGTGGAACAAATCAGACGAGTGGTTGTGATTGATGGATCATCTCTGTGATACAAACAGTGGCAGTTTTAAGAGTCCAGACATCAAAATGTCGTTGGGACATGAAATTCCTGTGTTGATAAAAAAGGTATTTATGAGTTTTTTATTTAAATTTTATCACAGTAAAAAGTAGCGATCGTTATGGGAAGCATTATGAAAAATAGTCGATTAGGTACATGTTGTTAATATCCATAAAAGTACCTACTTAGGTTGAATGTGTACTCGTAAATTTTCGCATTAAAACCTCTGAGTTTTAAATCTTAGGAATGAATAAATTAATGAAAAAATAGGTACCTGTTTAATATCTCACTTTTTTTGTTCCACGTAAATATTTTACACGTCATTATCTGGTTGGTTAGAAGAAAATGCTATACAATAAAATAAAGTGTTCTCGTATTAATTCAAGTGTTTCAACATTATTTCATTAAATTATGTGTGTGGTAAAGTACATAGGAAGATCTTTATTATTTTATATTTCTTAAGAAAACTGCAAACTAAAGGAACATAGGATTTATATTTTAAAATTTTGAATACAGTTCTACCCACAATGATTTTTTGAATTGCCCTTTTTGTCAACGTCAACGTTACAAATTGGAATTCTTTAGAATTCCTCGTTTGAACAAAATTCCGAGTTACAGGGAGCCGGATTTTAAGAAAAAATTGCGCACACACATTGTTACAAAAAGGGATACAATACAATACACAATACAATGTAATCTATGAAACAGTGTGGACCTCACGTATAATAATAATTCGTATCTAGTTTAGGTCATAATATACCTCCCTAGCCAGTATTGCTACCTACTCGGCAAAAAGATGTGAATTGATATAATGGTAATCATACTTTATGGACTCAGGAGCACATTTTTCATACAAACAAGTTTCAGGTTGTTCGAAATATCCAGTTGTAGGGTTATTTATCCTGGTTGCAAATTACTGGTTGCTAGTCTTTATAGGTTACCTGTATTTATTGCAAGTCCGCGATGCCTTGGCGCTAGTCGAACAACTTATTGCAGCCCGCCATGCAATCATACTTATTGATGAATGGCTTCCAGGGATGTATGAACAGGATGCGGCCGGATTAACCCAAAGCTTCTTGCTTCGGTTTAGAGTAAACTTAAAAACGAAAATAATTACAAACTTGTACCTATTTCTTTCATAAGATGTTTGAGCTGCATGAAATATGGGTTCTTTGATACATTAGCATGCCATATTGTAATTAGTTTATTGTATCTATATGAATATTTATTGATTACTATATCGATACATTAACAGAGTTATTAGATTATTATTATTACTTTTTGTTTAGTTTATTTGTATAATAAATAAATAAACTTAATTTGCGGAAAGTGTAACATAGAAATTGAAACGATTAGGTTAATAATCTAAATTTTACTAACAAAAAATAACCGACTTCTAAGGTACTCAAAAACTCATTGTCAGATCTCGTTCAAATTTATATGGAACCACATGACAAGCATCTGCTTTCGATTAAAAAAAGAATCATCGAAATCGGTTGGCGTGATATTGAGTTATTCGTCCATTTGTCGCGCTCATACTTAATACAAATTTAAGACTTATATGGTTTTCTCATGGACGCAATTGTCAGATCTCAATAAAATTTATGTGGGACCACATGACAGGTACCAGCTATCGATTAAAAAAAATCATCAAAATCGGTTCGCCCAGTCCAAAGTTCTGAGGTAACAAACATAAAAAAATACAGTCGAATTGAGAACCTCCTCCTTTTTTTGAAGTCGGTTAAAAATGAAATTAATCAACAATTTTGTGACAATTAATTGTGTGCGAAGCTTCATAAAAATTAACGCTACGGTGATACCTTCGATGTTACTGATGCTTGTAGGCACTCGTTTAGCAATTTACACCAAAAAAGATAAAAGCGAACTTGCACGTTGCATGAATCGCATGAAATTGTGACGTGCTTATCAGTTGCGGATGCAGGTTATTTATATGTGCACGGAAGAAACATTCACGAGTAATAATTGATAGTAAATTAGGTATTACTAGCAAGAAATCTTATTTGTTTTCTTGACAACTGGTCATCTAATATTTTTATCGAAGTTAGCTATGGTACCGTTTACCATGCACGTAGGACTTATTGCTAGGGTTATGTTAATTCACACTTATGTTACTTGAGACTTTTTATGTAATACCTACTAATTATCCAATATTTTTACTACATTCTTTGTTAAATAAATATTTTCGTGTTTCTTAAAAATACAGATTTGGAACAATATTAAATGTGCCAGAAGTGAGCCGAATAATAAGTAACTCATATACAAATATGTGTTTGATTTTTGTTTCATTATTTTATTAATATTGTTCAACAATGAAAGTGAGTGGTTTTCCTGGCTCCATTTTTAGGGTTCCGAAGTAAAATCTAAACCCTTATAGCTTCGTCATGTCCCCGTCCGTCCCTCTGTCCGTCTGATTATCCGAAGTTTTAAGCGCCGTGACTCTTAGTACTAGAAAGCTGTAATTTGACATAGATATACATATTTATTAAAACTCCATAATCGTAGAATAAAATATTAAAAATATTTTTTTTCAGGGTACCTACAGGATACATTTTGTACAGCACTAATTTTGGTTAGAGTCAAGTGTCCCCCCCCCCCCCCCGTGCCGGCAAAACAGTTGGAGTTGGACAAGTGAAAAAAATCTCAAAAATAGGTTAATGAGTAATAGTCGATAAACTTACTTCGGAACCCTACATTGCGTGTGGCCTGACACACACTTGTCCGGTTTTTACTAATAATTGTGAACATTCAACTGTCAAAATACTTTCATCTTTTTGTGAACTCACATTTATTGAAAATGTGAAAATCACTTTACCACGCTAATTTGAGTGAGTTCAAGTATTGCGTAATTTTGGGGTGTGTCCCAAAACCCAAAAAAAGACCAAAGAAAAGCGAAGGGTTATTCAAATTTCAAATTATTTTTGGTTATGGTCTAACTTTAACTTTGCCCCTATTAGACCTTGCAAATGCAAACATGAGGTTCAGTTAGAAAACCATAATTTAATTTCACATTAATCAACTTCACAATTCACTTAAATCAACTGAAATTGCTAACGCTTCATACAATGCGTGACGTGTTTACATTCATTATTATACATTAATTATTTATTCAGGATTATTCTGGCGCAGCGTAAAGTTTGAATATTTTTAGCTGTCATTGACCTCACATTGAATTCTCGAATTATCTTATACTGAAACTGAAGGTTAACATATCAAAAATATAACAGAGCACAGACATAACATACATATGTACCTACATTTCGCTTTTTAGGCAATTAGTTTTGCAATTAACGCAATCCTACGTTTAATGTTAAAAGTGATAATATAATTTTTTAAAAGTGAAAAGGAAAAATCCTGAAAAATTATCCGAATTTATATCAATCACCTCGTTCATTTGCATTGATCTGGAATTTAATTTTTTTCGTGTTGCATAATTTGGATCACTATTTATCCAAAGCTACTTATAGGTAGGTAAGTATGCGTTATCTATATTTCTTTAAATTTAATGGGTACAAATTTTTTGCGCTTCTTCTGCCGAAGTTAATTAGTCTTAAACTTTCCACGTTCTGAGTGACCAGAGTCAGTAATGGGAGCATAGGTTGCGATAATGGCTTATCTACATAAGTTACATTGCTGGTCACTTCATATGGGTTATGTAGACAATTCTTACAATATTTGCAATATATTTACTATAGTGTACCTATAGTGTAGATAAAAATGTTATCAGTTTGAGACGGGCCAGAGGGAAGGCCAGATAAAGCTCAGTTCCACTGAACCTGCCCGCCACGTGATCTGCAGCCAAATACACTTAAGTACCTTATAAGTGACTATTACATGTTTGTTGATTACCATAATAAAATAAACATTGCAACAAGACACATATTACTTTTTGCCATTGACATTCCTGAATAAGAAACAAAGACAGCCCGACGACCGTCAATTTAACATAACTTATTCTTTAGGTCGGTACTTCTATCCAAAAAGTATTGTTATGGCAAATGCTACACTATAATACGATTAATGTATTCCCTTCACCATCTGGCTGCGTCGGCTTGGCTGGCCTGGCTGTAACCGAAGGGAATCGTCAATATAACGGGCTTGGCTTTGGCTATGCCTATAACTTCGGCTTTGGCTTTGGCTATGGCTGTGGCTTTGCCTGTGGCTTCGGCAGCAAAACGTTGGCTGTAAAGCGTAGGCGGCACATTGGCGGTTCGCGGTAGTATGTTGGCTGGCATAGTATCGGCTTACAAAACGTCTGTTACAAAACACTAAATAATAAACCAAGTATCTGTCAACATATAGGTACAGTCAACCCTGCGCTTTTTCTGAGAGGAGCGGGAACAAGCGCGCAGACACAGAAATCTGTTTTATCTATTGTAATAATTAATAGCCCCTATTATAGTTTTTCTCAAATATCCCTCATGTATACAGGTTAGGTTTGTTAGACTTGCCTGTTTCATTGTCTCGAAATGTTGTATTTTCTTTTCATCAGAGAATAATCGAATAAAGAGGGGCTAAATATACATTTTGTTCACGAACTCCTAATAGTCTACAAATGTGACTCTGAAGAACATGAAAGTAAAATCATTTTGAAGATCATAAGACCCTTGACAATTTATACAGTTTAAACTAAGTACTAGCTACATACATAGGTAATTAGAACGATCTGAACCTTTGCTGTTTATGAATGTACATTGCGAATTCTTAGATTATGGCGTCATAAAATAATTTTACGTAAATCCCGGGAAGTCTAGTTTTATTTTATGTTTTATGTGTGATTTCCGAGGCGAAATGCGTCAAATGCACAGCACATCGGCATGTGGCATTACATCAGATTATGGGTATAGCTCATTTTATGTATGTACGAAATAAACGTGACTGAATTCTTGTGGGTAAATAGAATTAGCTGAAGCCTGCTTCTTCATCCCAAATGAGTCTAATATAGAGACAGCAAAAGAGTGAGCGTGATATAAAAAAGTTCTATAAAGTTTTATAAGTATTACAGGATGCGTGAGTTATTATCAATGTTAAATGCCACCTATATAGGTAAGGAATAATTAACAATCATATTTACACAAACATTCTGTGATTTAATAATTTAGCTTTAATATTTAATAATTTAACTTTAATGAACGTTGTATCATGCTCTGCATACGTAACTCTTTTGCTGTGAGATGTCATTGCAATTTATATTGTGAACGGTCGTAAGTCAAGTCTACAGATCTCTTATGACATCTACGAGATGTTCCTTTTACGGTTTACTTGCTGTTTCCAAGTAGCCAGTTACAGCCAGTCGAACGTTTATTCAATCAGTGTTTACACAAACAGAATAGAAAGGCGAGAACCACCGGAACACTCGTCGCCATTCTTGTCTTGTTATCATTGTCGAATAAAACGTGCCACTTATTACGGTTCATTTAGAGTATTTAGACTGACTGATTTGAATCACGAGACCGAGCTGTTAGCATGCTATTAATATAGAAACTAAACAATGCTGATAAGGCCAGTAAAGTTTAATGGAAATATAAAAATAATAATTATTCAAATATTAATGTGATTTATGTATTTAAATACTTCACAGTTTTGTTTACTATTCAACCTTTAAGTAGGTATTGTGTTTTTTTAATTTGAATTTTTATTGATTTTTTTTTTGGTCATAATTATGGTTATTCAAACAAACGAGGAAGATCTTATCGTACCCAGGAGTTCAATTCTTCTCTATATTTAAATAAAATAAATTTATAATAGTAGTATCATAGTGACATTAATGTTAAGTTATTTAAATATCATGTAAATACATTTTAATAAATTTATATAAATTTGCACACCATCAACATGGTACATTGGGAGCTACAAAAATCTAAAATTAAGACCTCTATGTAACCACAATTTTTGCAAATAAAATATTCATTCATTCATCCATTCATTCATTCATTCATTCATCCATTCATTCATTCATTAAAGGTGCAGTTACACTTTAACCGAAAAGCGATTCGAAGAAGTCTGTGTGATGCACATAATTACTTGAAAAAACAGTAAAATATTCTTATAACTTCCACCTTTGTTGAGGAAAACTCGTTTACTAATAGATTAACTAATAGATTTATCGTATAACAGCAGCTCCTTTTTTAATGTTTTATGTTTGTGTGTCATGTGACTCGTGTGTGTCCGATCTACGGGATTCCTAGCGGGAAACTTGTAACTCACAGCACCAAATGTTGCTCAGAAAGCGCATTGAATTTTCTCAGGAACCGGTTGGGAGACAACTTGTAATCTACTTCAGTGGATTTAATTTAACCTGGAAGCTGATTTATTCCAATGTATTTAATACTTCATTAAACTGCTATCCATTAGCTATAGTGCCGTTATGTATGTATGTATATGCCGTTATTATATTATAGCATCATGTAGCTATTTTGTATGATACCTACTCATAAAAATTCGATCGACTTGTTTCCACATTTCTTTTCCTTATAATTTGCTACTTAAAATAGTTTTTCGTTTGATGTCATTCATAATTTGCAATAATGGATGAATGTTGTAAAGATTGATCGTGTTAATTTTCAAAAAGCGTGGTAACTTACAAATATTAAGATGATGTATAGGGATGAATAGGGAGGATCTACAGTGGCGTGAAATGTTTTACACATCTACTACCTTATCTTATGTCGTCTCAATTTAGCCTCAAGATAATAATTTTCTTTTGCTTCTAAGTTTTTTTTTATCATGAGCATTATGATAGAATGGCGTTCAAGATAGGAATTATAAAATTACGCATCAAAATTAATGAACTTTTTATTAAGTACCCACCTATAAAAGCTAAATATGTTAGAACATATTAATCGTACACGTCTTATAAGTATTCTTAGAAGAATACATATAAGATGTTATTAGAAATTACATGCAAATGGATGGTTATATTTCAAGGCCACTGCTACTGATTATGTTACACTTAGAAAATTGGCGGACACGTCAAATTTGCATAAGAATAAGGGAATTACTAATTATTATGTGGTATGATAATTTCGTTCATTGTTCGATAAGTGCGCAGTCATGTACTGATCTACATATTAATAGTTAGGATTGCCAGGTACAGGCTTAGTATGCCATTGCCGGGACGTATGGTAGTCGGGAATAGTCAGGATCGGCCATAGCCCCTAGTCCTTGGTCAGGGCAGATCTTTTAGCACCCTTTGGTCACGTTTTCACGTAAACTGTCAAAAGTGGCGTTTTAAAAAATGCTCGTCAATACCGATCCGCCCTAACGTTGCCATAGTTGGCGCCCATCGCTCTTGAAGTCTACAGTCTTCTTACTGGATACGGGACAAAACGCAAAAATTCAGGACATTCTCGTATTTCCCGATGAGATGGGTAAACTCAGTAATTAGGTATAATGTCATGTTATCATCGTTTTTTACTTAGATATGTAAGTATAATTATGTAAGTTAAAAGTATTCTCTTATGAAGTAAGAGTAATTCCGGATAATTAAATCCATAGGTTTTAAGATATAGAGTATAAAGATAAATGAAGTATCGACAAAGTATTTCACATTCCCACAACGGCTCGCATTCAAGCAGAATAAAGTGTGAATTTCCAATCTGGGCTTGTACCACTTTAATAGGGTTGTGGAGGTTAGATTAGTGATCTCTTCGTGACAATCTCAAAACTCCGTACTCACAGATCCAATTGAATATTGCTCATGGGCTTTGTGGTTACACAAATTCTGTCCAATGTTGTTTTTTCACAAGTGAAGGTACTTTCAAAGCTTCTTAAAAATTGGATTTTTTAAATCTTCTGTTTTTATTAGGTACACGGTAAGTAATTCAAATACTTAAAGTAGGTAACTTAAATAATTTATTATTAACTAATTGAAACATTTTTCTTAGCAGTCATAAGGTCAAACAGTCACAATCACACAGCTTTTTAATAATAGTCGGACATCTTATCTTTTACTTTAAATATTATTCCTAAATTATTTTTAAGAAAGACAGTTTCAATTTATGAAAGTCGAGCACTAAAAGTCCGTAATTTTTTTACGTCCGTCATCAAGCAAATGTGTAAAACGTTCCCATTTCAGTTTTAAACACTACAATAAAGTTAATTAGGGCACTGGTAAAGTGGTAAACAAACGGGTATTTTGGTTTGTATTCTTGTGTTTTTCCATAGCTTTGAATTCGTAGTTGTTTTTAAAGTATTGTGAAGACGTCACACAGAGGACGCACAGCGGTCAGTCGGGTTGTGAATTGTGATTAACGGAGCCATTATATTCAATGTCATTTTCAGTCATTTTCATTGATCTCGGTCTGGTAAAGTCGTATTACGTACAAATTATACAATTGGAGTGAAACTTGACTGTCACGGATAGTATGAATGCACACATATATTTTATACTGCATAATATTTTATCAAACCGAGAACGAACTGTGAACGGCATTATAGTGAGGATCTGGCCTTAGTCGTCAGTCTCGATTGTTATCGTTAGATGAGCTATCATAATGCTATGGTTATATCGAAGGCCTTCAGACTGCATAGTATCTTCTTTCACTTGTCCATTAACCCCTTCACTAATTGCCAACTGAACCAGCTGCAGTCAGCGCAGCTGCAGTGCCTTTTATTACGTCAATATTGAGACGCTGAAAGGAAAATGAAAGTTATAAGGCCAGAACGATAATAAATACCTCAGCTTCTATACATTTCAACTGTATATAGCAGGAAAATCTGAAAATAGCAAGGAATGTTTCACACAAAGCATTTTAAAACAAAATTCAGTGGCGAGTTGTGACTTTCATTTGATACAAAAATAGTTTGGAGACGAATCCAGTCGGTGTTTGTGTCAATATAAATAGACTGGGTTACACGCTTGGCGATATATCGCGCAGTTCCTAAATCTTCACGTGACGAAATAACTATGGTGGGATTGTAACACGTATTTCTACCTACCTAATTATTTAGGCACGTGAGTTCTCGTGACACATTGTATTGGATCGAACTGAAGAAAGTTCTAGCCGGCAAACAAAGGTACCTATGTCACAGTTTTAGATTGGTCATGACGAGATTGAGGTATTTAACAATGTTATTTAATCGAACATAAAAATAACGTTTAATGTCATTTCAATTTAAACTTGATGGCCACGTGATGATGGGCCCTTTCTATGGGTAATATACCACTTGAAGAAAAACAGCGAATTCGCGAGTTTTCACAACAGTTTATTGGCAAAAACCGAGTATCAACAAAGTTTCATATCACTGAAATTCATAAGAGCTTTCGTGCTACCGGCGGGCATTTCCGATTTTTGATATAGCCCCTCCTATGCATTTAATTTTAAATATTTTGAAGAAAGTTATGACTGTGTTGAATAATTTATAATTATAGTCATAAAATTAAATCGATGTGGAAGTCATATATTCTTAATTCTATTTCAAATAGGTACTTGTAATATTATTACCGACCAGTTCGAGAACATTGGTAATTCATAATACATTTGTAACATTGATTTTATCTTTTAACAGTTTTAACTGATTCACGCAGATTTTCGGTACCTTTAGAAATGGACACCGAGCAGCGCCACCTCGCGGTAAGAAACCGCAGCAAACTCGTGTAACGTGAGAATCGCATGCGGCAGCTTGAGATTTGTTTTTTAATCACTACTTACTACGTAACTTAACGAAGATTATGCACATAAAGCGTGTGAATCTTTTAATTTAGTCATGTGTGTGTGACTCACTTGACACTGGTTTTCACATAACTATTACAAATAATGGGATCCTTACTAGTCATTTGTACCCATTGGCATTGGCACGACCATCGAGAATTTTAGTAATTAGCGTCCAAAAAGGTTTCAGATGGTATTCTTAACTCGAGCTGTAGTTTCCAGTTTACGTATTTGTGAAGAAGTGAAATGTTAAGGACTGACATTTTTATGTGCTAATAAACCCTTAAAAAACATTTTTCTAGACGTCATTCCAAATCGAATGAGCTATCGCACATATTTTTAGGAGATTTATTTCTATTAAACATGTTTTTGAACTTTTTGACTAAACTAATATTAGATGGCACTACATATTATGTACGTCGCGGCGTCGCGTCGTGAGAAACAATAAAGTCTCAATTTTCTTTAGGGTTATTTTATGTACTTTTAGTCGTTGTATTTTCTTGAAGACCCCCCCCCCCCCGAAACTTGAACCCCCCCCGAAACTAAAACCTGGCTACGCCCATGGTTATGTATCACAAACATTAATAAGTGTCACAAACAAACGACACCGAAAACCATTTAAGAAACGTAGTTAAGCTGGTTTAGTTTGCTACTATTATCAATTAGGCCCAGGGTCATGAACTCATGACATGATTCGTGAGTGCGGGGTCAATGAAAATGATGAGAGCTTGATCGAAATTTTAATAATTACTTTTTAACAAAAAATAAAACCAACGAAAAAAAACTGAAAAGCAAAAAATAAAAAAATAAAAATAAATCATTTAGTATTATAAATTAAGATCCGAAATTAACAGTAAATAAATAATTTTGAGACCGTGCCAAACAAACAACCAAAATTAATTACATAAAATTCATATTATGAGGGCAGCGCGGCAGCGGCATGCGATGCACACGGCAGCAGCAGCGCGGAGCACATCTTTTCGCCGTTTGTTTTTTCATTGGTTTGGCACCGCCTCAAAATTATTTATTTACTGTTAATTTCAGATCTTAATTTATAACACTAAATGATTTATTTTATTTTTTGCTTTTCAGTTTTTTTTTCATTGGTTTTATTTTTTGTTAAAAAGTAATTATTTTTTAATTTTTAGTTGCTATAATACTTATAATTAATAATAAATTATTGATTTTATGAATTATAGATTCAGTTACCAGGTAAAAATGTAGTAGATGAAATATCAATCATCCCCTATTTTCGTACCTATAGGGGTAAAATTTTGTTTCGAAATTTAAACAACAGTAACCTCAAGGTATACACTATTCAATAAAAATTGAATCATCGAAATCGGATCATCCAGTACAAAGTTATTGGGGTTAACATGTAAAAATTCCGGGTGAAAAACGGGTGAATAATCAATCATTCCCTATTTTCGTACCTTTAAGGTGGGAATAAAATTTTCAAAAAAATATGGGACCAACTTCAGGACATACCCTATCCAATAAAAAAAGAATCATCTAAATCGGACCACCCTGTGCCGATTTCTGCGTGATCATACATAAAAAAAAATATACGTGTCGAATTGAGAACCTCCTCCTTTTTTTTTCGTCGGCTAAAAATTACTTTGTGAAAAAGAATTGAAAGATGAAAAAATCCTGTTTTTTTCTATACTGTATCCACCTTTATAATACTTTCCCATCTAAAGTACAACTTTGTGGCATATTCACGTATAGAAAGCAGGTTCCAGTGCCCAACCAGTGCTTATCAGGTTATATCTATGACATACCTATCATGAAATTTCAAGCCACTTGTCATGATTTGGTAGCTTATCGGTGCTGGTTTGGCGCAAACTATAGAAACTCCGTGCTGAGTCTTTCCACCTGAATGCGGCCGTAGTATACATACTTCATAAATACTTCACACGGCATAAATATACAATTCCATATCGCAATACCATTTTGCAGTGTTCTTACAATGGGTTGTTATCTCGGTTCATTGACCGAGCTTATCAAACTCATCGACGATCAAGTGACGTAGCGTAGCTAATTCTTTAGATAACGATTATCTCATTAATGTAGTAGAATTTATTGTAACAATGTTTTAACAATATTGCAGCTACTTTTCAATAAGCTATGGAAGATATGGATGAATGGGAGATATTATAAAAAAATTACAAAAGTATAACAACAAATTAAGTGTTTTTTTTTTAAGTCATGTGTCTCTTTTTAATTGTCATCTTTGCATTCGTTACCGATTTGATGCGGTTTTCACTGCTGTGTAGTTTAGTAGTGAGCTCGGGGTACAATTTAGTATGTTTAGTATTAGGATACCAAATAAAAATGTAACTCACTTTTAAGTATCTTCTACGCCGTGTCCAGACGATGTAGTTGCGAAAATAAAATAAAATATTCATATCTTTAAGTTATTTGATCATACTCTAATAATTTTAATGTTACATCATTATCACTATACAGATAGGTACTAAATGTCACCCATATCATAAAATGAAGTTGATTTCTTTTTTCTATTAATCGAGTAGTAAATTGTTAATGTTACGTTTATTTGTTTATCTAATCGTGTCCTAAGTACGAAAAAGATTACATGACGTTTGACGTAAATACTTACACCATTATAAATTACTTAGCTTCGGAAAAAATGGAAAGCCGTTACCATTTTTACCAAAATAATAGTCGCTATAATAAATCAGCCATTTTATAAGTATTTCATCCATAACTCATACAGTTATACAACCTTTGTGAATCACTATTAGTACAAACCGTATGAGAAACGATGCAGTAGTTTATGAGATTATCGTATTTAATCAGGCAAAGACTGTTTTATACATAACACTTCAACTAAACCTCTTAATTTATTTGTTAAGCGATTGCGAGAGATTCTTCTTGCCCTATCTAGGCTGTCAATGGTTGAAGTCAGTGCTCTTCATGGTTTGCCACTAGTGAAAAAATACAAAATACTTTTGTAAAATTTGCTATTTTTAACCGACTTCAAAAAAAGGAGGAGGTTCTCAATTTGACTGTATTTTTTTTAGGTTTGTTACCTCATAACTATGGACTGGGTGAACCGATTTTGATGATTCTTTTTTTAATCGGAAGCAGGTGCTTGTCATGTGGTCCCACATATATTTGAACGAGATCTGGTAAGTAGTTTTTGAGTAATTTTGAAGTCTGATATTTTATTAGTAAAATTTAGATTATTGTAAAGGACTAGACAGGTTTACTTGTACCTGCTCCTTTCCTTTCCTACGCAGTACGCACTACTAAAATGTAAGTGCTCTCTGTAAGGATGCCAAGTTTTTGCGTATACGACTATAACGAGCTAACCACATTCTTGATGAGAAGAATACCTGTTAAACGAACCTCGTATTGATTTTGTTGGAAATGGACGGTTAGATAGTTTATTTAATTTTCGGTAAAGAAATGTTCTCATTTTCACGTCGTTCAAGTTAAACACCGTCTAGAATTATACATTAGACGTAAAAAAATTATGAATTCAATTGATTGAATCATAGGCAAAACACACCGAAGATAATAATTACACACTGGATATTAATATCGTATAAGTACTCGCTTAAGTCAACGATAGGTATTGCAAATTCTAAAACTTTAATAATGTTATGTACCTACCTAAAGACTCAAGTAAAATCTTAAGACTTCACGAAAAATAAAAGGTATTCATTAGTGGCATAGCACCCTCCAGGCATTTATAAATTCAGCTTTACAAGTATATTTTATTATTGCAGGAAAATATTAGCCTGACCTAGTTAATAACTTGTAGTAGATAAGGATAAGATTCTGATAAGATATCATTAGTAACGGCACGAGTAACCAAAAATATAAACAAAATGTCACATAATAATACTTTCATGGGCACTTTATGTATTATCATGCGTTTAAAAGTATTTATAAAAAACATTCAATTTGATATAATTATTATAAATAGTCGTTGCTCGCCTGTTTCGCCCGGAGTCAATAAACTTTAGTAATCATTTACTTCTTTATTACCGTTGTTAAAACTATTATTCTATTCTTTTATACCTACGTCGTAATCAAGTTTGAAGCCAAAATTTCTTTAGGATCTATCCAACAAAGAGATTGAAGACGAGTTTATAGGGTTATACTTGAATGATCTTTACTGATCTTTGCACTCCAGCATGGTCTACGTTTGTCTCATGGTCTACGTAGCCACGTACATACGTGGCTGAAGAATAAATATCCATACATCACTGACGAAGTAACAATTTTTATTTTTGGTGCTCGGTTTACTCAGTATAAACATATAATTATATATAACTGTATCAGTATACAGTATATAGATATAACTGTATACTGTAACTTGTATACTGTAAATAAATAAAAGCATTTATTAAAATAAAATGTAATCAAAATTAAATTTAAATAACATAATATATCTACATACTGTTTACACATGCAGCTCACCTCTGCGTATGTCAACAAAACACACTTGTTTACAAACTGAATGAATATAAATATATTTTTCTGTAAATAGTATTTTCTGACTCTAGAATGAAGGGAATTTGCGATTACAATATAATTACTATTTAATTATTTTTAAAACTATTTATTTTCAATAATACGCGGCCCGTTCTCCACGCGGGACACCTCTTTCTTATATGATGATATTTAATAAGTATATACATAGGTAGGTAGGTATGCACTTGAACAAACAAAGCTTTATGCCACTTCGTTCACAAGCAGGGATATCACAAGCGGAGACATTTCAAAGTTATTACCCGACTGTGCGACGCAAAGGAGGGTAATGTGTTTATCAGTGTATGTATGTATGTGTGTTCCTATGTGGGGTTGTAGACAGAGACCTAACGGGTTGAAAGATTTTGATGATTCTTACGTCAATTGATTCGTCTTAACCTGGGAATATCACTAAAGACATGACAATAATTAAAAAAAAAACCCGACTGCGTACAAAACTAAAAAGAAAAAAAGCAAGCCCAGTAGTTCAGAATGTTGTTAAAAGTAATACTGAACAATTACACCATAGAAGGATTAACAGTCCCCCATTTAAAAAAAGGGTTGCTTGGGAAAAACAAACAAGATTAGATTGATTGAAGAATGGGTCCCGACTGTTTTAATTCTTCTATGGTGTAATTGTTCAGTATTACTTTTAACAACATTCTGAACTATTGGACTTGTTGTTTTTCTTTTTAGTTTTTTTACACAGTCAGGTTTTTTTAAATTATTTTTTTACTGTTTTTTTCCAGTCTGTTTTCATTCATAATTTCTGCTGTGTGTATAACAGGCGATTATTGACCAAATGGATAAAATAACGTCATTAATGGCCACTTACATACCTAGTTATTGGAAATATATGATTCTTCTCATATGATTCTTTATTTTATTTTTACTTTAGCGGCAGTGGTGTAAGGCCAGCGCTCTTCGCAAAACATCTATTACCAACCAAGCCTGACCGTCACTTGAGCATTATTTATAAGTTTCAAGGAGTGGCTTTCTGTTCTACAAGCTCGGGGAGCGCTGACCGAACTCTGATTGAATAATAGCTCAGCAATGAACGCCTATATTTATCCTGAGTGCCTTCTGCAAAGCTTCCCTGCCAGCTTGAACTTGTTCCGATGTTTCTTTTGACCATCACTAATGTACATTACAAAACGTAACACGAAACAACAGCAAGTATGATTAGAATATTATAAGAAGCTTGTTTTGTTACTTTTTCACACTCTATTATTTCGTGAGTTGGCAGTGTTATACACTCAATACATAATGTCCACGAGCCTAAATATGTAGAAAAATGTCTCAGGAATTGAATCCGTGAGATCACTCTGTCTGCATGTAGAGGACAATCAGTTTCGACTGTAGGGCGGTTTTATAGAGTGAGCCGACTGCTTGCTGATTGCCGAATTTTATTCTGTACGACTGTTGATTTCAACATAAATATTTATAATATTCATATCCTGATTAATTCAATTATTAGGTTTGAGCGTCGAAGCAATAGTAATTTATGTCTATGAGATGCTAGAATTACAATATTGACCTCAGACAGCTGCAATAAAATTGAAGGCGATGTAGAGAAGATGAAGTACATGTTAATGAATTTAGTGCCAACTGTTCAACAACCTCTGCTTCCATTCATTCATAATTGCCTAACTGTCATTATTATCAACATAATTCAAATGTGTAACGGTGGCCAAATGTGGCTGTTATGTCATGTGGGTCACATACCTGTTGAGAACATTATGGTGAATTCTATATGAATGGTTTCCTCGTGTTTTGCTTCACTATCTGTGTATCAATATAATATATGTAATTCGGATACAATTGATTTGGCCTCGAACCTGACCTTTTTATCAAGAGGCTAAATTTCAACCAGATACCTAGTACCTACGTACATCTATTATATCTCAACGTACCTACTATGTATGTGTAACATAAAGCTTATAGCTTCATTTTTACGACGGTAGACTGATAGCGTGTGTTAGTCGTAATCAGTTGACAGAATAGGATATCTTTGAACATTTTTTACTACCATAATATTATGTCAATGTATCGTATCACTCACTTTCATGAAGTCATTCATGAAAACTCTAGAGTCAATTACGTTTATTGTTTTCATTCCGGTTCACAAGGACGGCTCGGTCATATTAATCATGACGGGGTCTTCTGTAATCACTATCACAGTTATTTAAACAACTGACCGCCCCCATTTTGTGACGATATTGTTTTTGGCACCCGCGTCTGTTCACGTGACGTGACTTGTGTGGGTGTTCGGCATTCGTCACACATGCATACGGTGCATTTACATATATGTACGTTTATGTAGCAGACATACATACATACATAGCAGCATTATGTACATTCTTGGTATAAAAATATCTACAGGTTATTCGTTCGACAGTCTTCACAAACAATTCTTGTTTAGACAATGCTTAGGTATATTTGCGCTTGTGTAGGTATGTGCGATGTCCGGTGGTATTATTAGGAACGCGCGAAATCTTCACTCGATCATTGCAGGCTACGTCGCCTATGTCCCTTTCATTAATTTATAGATGTATTTTATAAAGTTATAATAATAGTACGGTAAATGACGGTTAGTAAAAACATTAACGACCCAACTCAGAGTCACTAATGGTTACTTAAATCGCTCCTTAGTACAGAATTTGTATGGTAATTCTTTACTAAGGAGCGATTAAAGTAACCGTTAGTGTCTCTGAGTTGGGGCGTAAGCAATATTAGCTATAAAATTTGAAACAAAGCGTCTGATTAATTTTAACAATTTCATTTATTTTCATGTTCTACTCTTGTCGGTACTCGGTACAAAAAATGGAATAGAATCATATTAAATTATGCTTAATAATGACTAGAACTAATGTACAATTTGTTGTCAACGCTACTTACTGTGCAAATCATAATTCATAGCATAAGCTAATTAATTCACGTCCATACTTATCAATTATCATAAAAGTATCTGTCTTATCTTCGTTAATACTGATAAATGATTGTTAATCTAGGGCAGTAAATCAATTAAAAAACCTATTTTGTGTAAATGTAACCATCTAGGAAAGTTCGTATAGATCTTCATATTTCACAGAGATTTCCCTGTATTCAGTTTTCATTCCCCTAACAGTATAGACACAGTCTTACAACGTGCTTTATTACTGACAAGAATTTCCAAACATAATTTACTATTATAAAAAAACAATGCTTTTCGTGAGCTTGGACGCGTTTTTACGGACACTTCATACACAGAGATATCTCTCCTTAAGCCCTGACCTCTATACTCCATGCTATGACCGAAACAAGTTTATGAGCTATGAGTGTATCAATGTCATCATCATCACAACCCTTAACTGTCCCACTGCTGGGCTCGGGCCTTCTCTCACTTCATGAGGCCATAGCCCTGGCCGCTAGCCTAGTGCACATTCTCTGACTTCACACACCTTTCAGAACATTATGGAGAACTGTTATTTAACTTCATAGACGGCACATAACCTTTGGAATTTAGATATATGTACACTGTACAGGATTCGAACTCAGGACGGAGTTCGGGACTACGTTCGAACCGCTAGAGTCTACAGACTACGTATTACTGCATTAGGCGTGAAATATGAGTGTTACAACTTACAAGTATGAATAACATAAATACCTAACTGTTAAGTAGGAGTTGTTTTTATGTATTATCGTAAATAGAATGCCTAGATAACACTGTAAACATTTTAGCAGTAATTTTATCACATTTTTACAATGCATCTTATCACGACAGTAATGCGATGCGAGATCATAGCAAATAAAATACCGAGTGTATTTTATTATCTTATCGGGGTCGTTCACTTTTGACTCGACATTCAACTTTCATGTTCTTACCTTAGTTGCCAGTTAACTGAATAGTTCGTTTATTATTGTAATAGTATTAATATGTTAAATAATATAATGTAGATCATAGTTATTATGGACATATAAAAAACAGCGAACAAAAACATGAATGATATTAAGCTCAATAACTTTGTCAGTCCATATAAACACCGACATTTTATATTATACCAAAATATATTATCTACACATCAATTGAGCGTCACTTTTTACTAGTAACTCTACACTACAAAATCAACTCAACGCTTCCCGAAAGCAAATCCCAATTTAAATGTAGTCCGTTTATATCTTTTCAGACGCAGATGAGTGGTGATCACACTGGGTCGCAGTGCGGACTGACCTCGCTACTGCCGATGTCGTGTCGCGGGCGCGCGGCGGAGTTCGCGCGGCATCTCAACTCGCGGCTACGGAACCTTGGTGGCGCTGACGAAGGTGAAAGCAGCTGGCTCGCGCGGGACAACAACGCCGCACCCCGCCCCACAACCTCGGGGTCCTCCCAGCGGGATCTCGACACCTTCTATGACTTCGAACTCGAATGCGAGAGCCCCTCCAGTCCAGTAGAGGAACTCGACAGCTCCTTCCCACCAAGATTAACAACCGACGACAATGATCCGCCCTTCTACGATATCGACTCCGACACCGAAATTAAGGAACGTACAAAGCTGATGCTCAAGCACCCCGACAAAAAAAATGGATTCAGATTTTCTACTGCCTTTTATACAGAATCACCTGTGAAGCATCAGCCGGCTCCACGTGAAAATGGCCACGTGGACAGGCCTTTGTATTCTCCAATCACATTCGAAGGTTGTGCACGCCATAATAGCTTTGATGAAGTAGACTGCGCTACACAATCCACATCACCTACATTGTCAGATCGCTTACGCTTGCCACTTGTTATAAACTCGACGTTAGATAGTGATTCAGAATTTGAATCTGCGAAGAGTGACCCATCCGAAGCTACTGACGATGCATCAGAAATTGAAAGGCGTCTAGAAAATGACGTTACAGAAACTTTAGAGAATTTGTCAGTAACAGATGTTGAAATAGCGGGTGAAGAAGCTTCTTCAGAAGTATCTACTGAACAGAATATCACTGCAGATGAAGTAAATTACGAGCTAACTGAAATAATTACCAGTGAGGATCCTGAAGAAAACAGCGCATCACCTGCACCAGAAATTGATCCGTCTCTTTTAAGTATAGAAACTAAACCAGAGGATGAAGGAGAAGATGATCGTCCTCAACGAGTACGACGTTGCTCGTCTCTTAAAACTGGTAAAACTCCACCCGGTACACCTGGACGTAAAAAAATTGTACGTTTTGCCGACGTTCTTGGACTAGATCTAGCGGATGTAAAAACTTTTATGGACGAAATTCCGGTCATTCCAAAATCAGCCTACGATGATCTCTCCGGATGCGATATGCAGAGCTCTCCACCCGCTCGAGCTCCCCCACGACTCGGTGCTCTTACTCTGACTCCGCTATTTCAGCTTCCAGGCGATGTCACAGACAAACTGGAAATACAAAACGTATGCTTAGAGACGGCACGCGTCTGCGACGGTGTCCACGTCACCATCTGCGGCTCGGTACGAGTTAGAAATTTAGACTTTCATAAGACTGTGCATATCCGTTACACGATGAATCGTTGGAAGACGTACACTGACTTAACGACGAATTACGTACAAGGTTCATGCGATGGCTACTCGGATCGTTTTCAGTTTATTTTATATGCACCATGTATATCATCCGGACAGAGATTGGAATTAGCCGTACGGTTTCAATGCAAGGGACAGCAATTTTGGGACAATAATAGTGGGGTTAATTATTGTTTCGATTGCCTGGCGTTAGGTGCGACTTCCGCAATTTCTGCTCCGTTGTCGCTCCATCCAACGGTGGACTGGCACCCGTCGTTTTACTGACGATCTAGGGAGACACAGTGAAGGTAAATCTTCCAAGTGTGAGCGGCTATAGCGAGCAGCGAGCAGTCTGAGTGGAGTCCGGCAGGTTCCGGCTGGCCGCGTGCAGCAGCTCGCGCGGCGCCCGTCGCTAGTCACATTCCTGTGGCCCTGGGCGGTGGGCCTGTCTCACTGCGATCAGTTCCTAGCGGCAGGCGAGTGAACGTGGCGTCCTAAATCACCGAGGCTTGAATTGAAGCGTTTTTGTGATATGAAGTAGAATAGTTGTACATATTATAATCCAAACGAGTGCGTTACTCGTTCCGAGTGCCATTTGCCGAAACGTTTTTCAGGTAACATTTTTAGTACTATAGTTTTTATAGTGTGTATCGTCCTCGAGGACAATAAAATGTAGCCGCAAGCGGTGTAAGATAAGAGTGTGCGAGATGAGGCGAGCGAGCTGCCGATAGGCCGTTCCTGTTCCTTTGTACATAGATTGAGAGATGAATTCTGAAAGATATTTTAATACAATTTTTACACAACTATTATTAGTCTTATGAAATAGTTCTTCGTCGAGACATCACCTAGTTAGAAATATTTTGTTCACACTAACTATGAGTAGGTATGAGGAGTAGGCAACACGAGTAGAATACTTGAGGTGATCCAGCACCGTTGGATAGAACGTTACTATGTTAAGATGTTTCAGATTATTGATCTAAATTTAAGTAAACGACCTAAGAGTCAGCGAGGTAATGAATCTGATAACCCTATAAATAAATACTAAGCAATTTCTTCGGATTAATTTATCAAAACAGTTTTATACTATATTCTATACGAATGTTACAAGCTGAATATATTTACATTAATTATATTTTTATATTTTGTGAATGATCATGACATACTTCCTATATGAGAATTGCTATTTAGATATAATATGTTATTAAATTTTTGAGATTTTATGAAATCACTGAGACTAATAGAAATTATGAACATTAAATTAGATATGATATATTGTGAGCAGTCTGCAATATTTGTGAGACGCTTTATGATTTGTATGTACCTGAATTCTTATAGTGTGGCCATATTAATTTAATTTTATATTGAAAAGTGCAGAAACGCTATCCTATTCATTTTAATTGTTACGAATTGACACATATTTAATTTTATCTATGTATGTAATTAATAAACGTGCATAATTTTCTTGCTGTTTTATTAAAAATGACATTAATGGCTATCTACATATTGCGGCAAGTGGTCACAGAATAATAATATGTAAAATCTTCCTCGAATCTAATGAACGACTATATCGATAAAGAAGGAAGCTATGAAGTCGTTATTTATCTTATTCGTCAAGTCGTCTTTATCGTTATTTAACTTAGCATCGAAACACGAATCTAAAACAAAGAATCGGGATTAGTTTTATTTTGTAAAATTAACAGGAAAGGGAGATTAATAATAAAGTTATGCCAACAAGCAAAAGATAGTTCTTTTGCGGAAAGGTATTTGGCACTTAGCGGCTCTGAATGCAAGACCGCCGTCGTCATTGTCAACTTACTCGTACATGCCGAGGCCGTGTCACGACGTTCCATCGTGAATTCGACTAAAATATGAGGCCCATTACATTAAATTTTGATATTAGAGGCAAGTTACGGGCCAGATCCCTTCGAAGTTTAGCTGAGCCACCTCATGGACAGCAGCAAATCCATAATCGTGATGCATTATCGAAGAAAGATAGAACATAGGTAAGTATCTTTAATATATGTAGGTAAGTACTTACTGTAATGGCTCACAAGACAGATGAGTCCTCGCCTGAGTCAATCAAGAGGGTGGTAACTACATATATAATATAGGCAGGCTTTATGGAAATATAGAATAATCACATTAATCACAGGTTATTACTTTACTACTTAATATTCAATGTCTTACCTCCAAGCTGTGCGATCGTTTTTATGACACCCTGGTCTATTGGATTGGGGTCAGTATTCCAGGCCAGATTAAAAACCGCCCCAAAACAGCCCATTTAGGTAGGTACCTACTGAATATATTACTTATTAAATATATTCAATTACATACGTAGGTGAAGTGAAACAAGAATTTCATGTTTAATATTTTATGTCTCAATTTTAACAACATCATAATAAGACTAATTATATCACAATTATTGGATGTGTTATTAAAGGCAAATTATCTTTAACATTGACATATTGAAAAGTTATCAAAGAGAAAGAAATTTACTTATCAGGTTTATATTACAAGAAGGTCTAAGGTGAAACTTGATAATTTTGTTTTAAAGACATAATAACAAGTATTTATAGAATGTAAAGTTAAATTAAGTGGCCAATAGAATATTTACTACTTATTTTTAATGAACTTATTAGTAATAATTCATTAATAACACCAGTGATAATTATAATAATTGAGTAATACCTAGGTACATGAATGTAACACAAAATTGCGCGCAAACGACGTAGAGTTCAATAATCCTCTCCACGTTTATGATCATCATAACTTGATAATAACTAGATGATAAGGACAGTATGATAATAATTACGAAACAATATTTTACTTACCTAATTCTCTTTACACTTGTATACAATTTATTAGGTACTAGCTAAACCCGGCCTTACTTTGCTATAATTCTTTATAGCAAATTATGTCAAATTATAAGTCAATCCAAAATGCTTGAAATTTCCCATTCCATGGGTTCAGATGTACTTATAAGGACACTCTTTTACAAGAATACTATCTGCAAAAAATCAAGTCATAGTGGATTGATATTTTAATACATTGATATTGATTTGGAACTTTAGGTTAAATACCTCCACAATCCACACTCGCAAACAAAATGTTACCGAGCAAATCTGCTCCTCTATATATTTGCTTCAGACTAAAAAAAACTGAGAAATATTAAATATAACTAAAAAAGATGCTTTAAAAACTAATAGACTTCACAAGTTTTATTTCTCGACAGACATTAATTAAAACAATGTTATAACTTTTTACAAACTTATGACTAAGAATAAGATATATCGATAAATAGAAAAATAAAAGTAAGAATAAGTTATACACATGCAATCATTTACGGTAAAGATTCAAATAACCGGCGGGAAACGGTCACACACACATACAACATACGTATTTAAACTAAAACATACGAGTATATCTATGACAAACCAATTATCTAATGTAAAATCTTCAAAAATAAAGACGTAAGCCTAGGTACTCATTTGATCGCTAGTTATCGATCGGACTGATATGTTAATTGGATTTACTAAGGGTCTAAGGACGGCATAATGAATATTTTTGTGGAATTATTTTATTCCGAAATGATTTCATTACAACTACTTTGATGTTAATTGAAATGGCTTTGTTCCATATGCATTTCCAAATATTTTTGCATATACAGATAATTTAATAGCATACCAGACTAACATAAATCTTTACAGTCTCAATATAAAAATATAGTTAAGAAATAACAATAGATATTAATGCTAATTAATTATTCAAATTACTAATCCTACATTGATATGTATAATAATGTTGTTCACGTTTTAATGATTCTTACGGATGCCCTAAACGTAACGGTATACCGGAGGGGTCTACCGGTCCCGTAAGTCTACCGAAAATAATGGATTTCGAGTAGAACTCTCCGGTAGACCGCAGCGTGTATGACCGGCATATTATACTCGTAGCTGCGAGTAGCTCAGCTGCTTATGTGTTGTTAATTGTTATTTTTGATCTTAATGTTTATATTGTTTCGAATAAGTTCGACTTAAAGGACATTCTATATGATTCATTGCTTTTTATGTAATAATGCCTAAATAGAGTAAATCGTACGTTGAATGAAGAAACGTTGTTAATAAAATTGTCATTATAATGAGGCAAACGCCCATGTAGTTAACCTGTTTTAACACTTTTTACAAATTGTAGTGCAGGAATTATTCTCACCTGTAACTATTATCTACTGTTAGGGCTACAGACAAAACGTACCTAAAGGTGGACCGATCCATTTTAAAGAGAGAGTTATTGAAATATCTCATTTGGAACAGAGTCAAAATGATTCATATCAAAAATATGCTTCGTGCAGATGTACATGGATATATGTAGATGAATATCATATAGTTAAGCATATGCATGTATTCACGTAGATGCCCATGGGTCTCGTATATGATTCAGGTCAGTCTTAACTTTACCACCTACATATATGAGTTTAAAAATAAACGCGTATGTTAAAATAATTTGTCATGGTGTTGGCTCTGCGATTCACTTTTACCGAATCTGTTGTATAGTTAATACTCCATCTTCGTTCCAAAAGCTCAGTCTAAATAACCGCTTTTAACAAACACATCATGTTAAAGACTATAAACCACGTGACTATAACAGCTGACCGTTCCATTTTGAATCATCATTATTTTGTTTCGTTGCAGCTTGTTTCTATAATCTGTTGTCATAATGTTGTGGGGGTCTTCTGTACCCCCTAGCGGTGGGTGAGGGCGTGACAGCGGGGTCTCGCAGCGCCCGCAGTTGCATATGCAGTCTCTGTTTACAGAACTCGTAGAACTCGATCTCCCGCGTGAAGTTGGCGCGGACGATCTGTTTAACTGCCTCTGCTACTGGCGGTTTGAACGCGTTGCGGTTGATGTGGTTGAAGGAGTTTAACTCTTCTGTGGAAGTAAGCAGGAATGGTAATGTTAACGAAGGCTAAATTAAATTGAAATAAGCAAAAGCAACGCAACAACCCATAATTGTCCCACTGCTGGGCTCGGGGTCTTCTCTCACAATGTGAGGGTATAGGCCATAGTCTACCACGCTGGCCAAGTGCGAATTGGTAGAATTCACACACCTTTGGGAACATTATAAAATGAAATAATTAGGGTATAAAGGGTTAATTTGTGGGTATAGGGTATAAATAATGGGGTAATGCTAAGTGGCTATCGTCGCCCATGGAAATCAACAACACCACTAAGTAACGCACGTAAGGCATCACTAATGCGTTGCCGGCCAAAAAAGAGAGAAAGAAAAGAAGGAAAGAATTGGTCTTGAAGCCCCCATCCGGAATACGACGAGTCGATTGGCGAATGACTCAATAAAACTATCTAGGCAGTCCCCACGGAGAAATAATAATAATGGAGGGGCCCTACCACCAATGTGCCGGATTTAGTCGCCATTTACGACACTGTAACTTATTTTTACCGTAATTTATTAATCGGAATTTTCCAATAGTTTTAATTGTATTCTAAGAACATACATACATATTTTGATTGAATCTGTTCATTAGTAAAGCAGGTAAACAGTAAAGAAAATAAATTCAACTTCGTACTGTCCCTATAAAAGTTGTAGCTGCAAAATTTGTAATAAAGATTCATCAGGCGCTTGGTTTATCCAGCAAAAATGTAGCAGCTTAGTAATTTATGTGAGTGGCTGCGTCAAAACGTGCCCCTACATAATAATTTTTTTATGATGATAATGTGGATTACGGAAAGTAAGTCAGTGTTCCATTCTGGCTACTAGGTGAACAATGCCAAACTATATTTTTATTTTAATAGCTGACAAATTATTGTGAATCAAGCCGTCATGAGTAAGGCCGTCTAATTCATATGTTTTGCATCCTGATGTTTAAAATACTGTTTCAATGCAAGTCATCATCATCACAACAAACCATGACTCCTCATGAGTCTCATGACGCAACTCCTCTCACAATGTGGGGGGTACAGGCCATAGTCTACCACACTGGCCAAGTGCGAGTTACTAGACTTCACACACCTTTGAGAACATTATGGAAAACTCTCAGATGTGCAGGTGTTTGCCTTGCCTTCACCGAAGCAAGTGATAATTTACTTCTAATACGCACATAATTTTGATCCAAGTGTGAAGCAAGTAAGAAGATGGTAGAAGAGGAAACTTACCCCAATACAATCGCAAGGCGCCTCGGAAGAATCGCGGGATGTATCTCTCGAAGGCGAGCAGCGTGGAGTTCATATCCTCAAGAACCCCCACCACCGCGTACTGCTGTTCCACCACTCTCTTAGCGCGCTGCAGAGCTTCCACTGTATTGAATGGTCTGAAACACCAGTGATTCTATGAAGTCGTTTTTTTGAAATCTTCTTTTGTGTAAGAGCATGCACCAAAAGATTGGAGCTGCCTTTGGTTTTGTGAAAAGCGGGACGGACGAGCAACCTGATGCTATGTGCCTAATGTCAGGCGTTCCGACAACGCGACCGTAATACGTAAAAACATTTACCTAGTAAGTACTAGCATTTAACAGGTTCCTAACTTCCTACAGTTATCTTCATCAGGAGACCTAGGGCCTAAGGGCGAGTTCTTCTTTAGAAGGGCAAGCAAGGGACATTGGCTTGGGATTTTTACTCAGGGGAAGTAACGAATCTGTGACCAACTAGGAATGGGACAAATACTAACGATTAGTGTCCTTATCACAAAGAAACGGCTCGTGTTCCGGCTGGGGGTTGAGAGCTACTTCTTTCTTTCTTTTTCTTCTCTCTTTCTCGGCCGGCAACGCATTAGTGAAGCATCTGGTGTTGCTGATGTCCATGGACGACGATAGCCACTTACCATCAGATATTTATATATATCTTTACATCAGCTCGTTTGCCGGCTATTTCCATACAAAAAAGAAAGAGAAAAAAATACTAAGTAGGTTAAAATGCGCAAATATTTTTATGAAGCCAAAGTATAATATCCGTGATTAATATCTACAGTAGGGTTACAGGTCACTGACCATAAACTCTAGAAACTGTCTGTGTGTGAGATCTATAGCGCACGACTTTGACTTTGCTCAGATAAATGCCAAAAGTACTAGATGCTTTGTTAATACGTAAACATTTAAAAGTATGTAATGTAAAACGGCTAACGTCAATGTACTTCTAATATATAAAATTCTCGTGTCACGCTTTTTTGAAGTTGAACTCCTCCGAAACGGCTCGACCGATTATCGTGAATCTTTGCGTGCATATCGGCTAGGATGAAGAATCGGACAACATCTATTTTTCATCCCCCTACCCCTAAAATTTTTTTGGTAGAACAATGTTTGTCCGGTCAGCTAGTAATATATAAAATTCTTGTGTCACGCTTTTTTGAAGTTGAACTCCTCCGAAACGTCTCGACCGATTTTCGTGAATCTTTGCGTGCATATCGGCTAGGGTGGAGAATCGGACAACACGTATTTTTCATCCCCCTACCCCTAAAAAATTTTTGGCAGAACAACGTTTGCCCGGTTAGCTAGTAAAATTGTACTACATATTAGGACCATTATTTTTATTCGGATGATTTTAAGCCTGAGCAAGGTTTATAGATCTTTACCCTAAGTGTTGTTATAGCGGTTTCGTCGGTTTCACAAAACCCGTAACTCACGTGCACTCAGGCTCATGTCCGCAGAAGAAGAGTGTCTGCCGGCGATGGTCTCCGATGCCCTCGTGCGTCTCGCCTTCAATGTAGCGGCACTCGCGGTCGCCACTCAGGACACACGTCTCGAAGTCCTGGAGACAAGGAGGTACCAAATGTTAGGACTCTTAATGAAAGCTGCGAATAATGCTTATTAGATGATTGTTCATTTATAGACACGACTTATAACAGTTATAACTTTAAAAAACCTCTACCCGACACCTAAACTTCGTAAATTGCTAGGTGCATTTTAACTTGCATTGTTTTCTAATAATCTTCAGATTTAAATATAAAATAGTTTTAAAACATATGGTGGCTACATTGAGGTATTAATTACATAGATAAGCTATCTCAAACAAAATGTGTGTTCCACAGCCGGCTTGTCCTTCGTTCTCTTTTCAAACTAGAAGGCTCGTTTAGACACTTGCCATAGAGTAACTTTGTATATGACACTTGCCGAACCAAGACAAGCAGTCACACTCCAAATCTTTACAAGCTCTTACTCCAACTTTATTTAACGTGCAAAAGCGTTTAAACATTTTCAAACGTAAATACCATTGATTCGTGTCAAAAATCCAACACCTTAAATTGGTCACAAGCGTGGCGTCGGCAAGCTTATTTAGTCTATTAACACGCTAGTGGCTTGCCAAGTTCAAACGCTCCTTATGATTTTTTTATTCAAAAATGGCGGGAAGATTGCACAATATTTTAATTTAATTCGTTTTAGTTGATTTAAGTTAATATTTTGTTTTCTTACCGATGATAAGTGATACCATTATCTTTTTTGTTTTTTGTCGTGCAATTGTGACACGTTCTTATTACGCACTACGGCATTTTTTTCAGTTTTTTCATAAACAATTTTGGCATGCGGCCGCCATGAGCGCAGCCGAGTGACAGAATGAAATGCAGCCGGCCGGCTGCAATGCACACCCTCGAACCCGATGTTCGCGGTGTCTGTTCTATACGCTAGTAATAGTAATTCTATGGGTGGCTACAATCTTTTAGTAGCCTACCTAGTGAGGGCACTGCAGTGCACGAATGATTAAGGATAAAGAGGTTAACAAATATTTTATTTCTGTGACAAAATTTAGTAGGTACCTACCAGAATTTTCTCACAGAAATATATACACACACACAGCTATTTAGTTCTTAATTATATGCCTGTAATCTTCGATCGAATATATTGATACGATAATTACGATACATGTACATGTACTAAATTTAAAAATAGGTCACATAACGGTAAAAATTACAGCAAAATACGATTTGCAGTAATAGCCAACTAATTATAGATTTACGCGTGCATATACTGTTACAATACTAATTAAAACGTTATCTTTTTTGCTACACCGAAACACAGACCGAAACTAATTTAGTTTTTGCTTCCTGGCACAACACTAGCATTGTCCTAACTGTGTAACTGTACTGCTTGTAAAATATAATCTGCTAACAATGAATGGAGTTACTGACAAAGAAATATCTACACACCGACGCCTGTGCAATTATCGACACCATCAATTTTACGACAGTAGCAGGTCAATTGTCTCTCCTTATTTAGTTGCAGCTGAACTGGCTACATGAAACTTGCCAATCATTGGCACTCCATTCTTTCACCTGACACAAGTTTATGCAAGTATCTGAGCATTCTGTGGTACATAGTCTATGTCCTGGTATGTAGGTACGTACTACCTACTTCATCTATTAAATTTCAATTTCATCTACACTTCAGTATGAATAAAGATTATAAATGTCAGATACTTCAATGATAAAATTTTGTGGGTTATACTCATAAAAAACTATCTTGGTTGAGGACTGCGAAAAACCATTTATGAAGTACTAGCTTCGAATAGAATATATAGAAAATTCCAAACAGAAACGAAACTATTAGTATCTAATTAAAAAGTGGCAGCAGTAGCATCGATTGATGGATTTGCTAAAATTGGATATACTATACCTAATCTAGATGCTAGCCAACGTTTGCGTAGCTGGAGGCTGCCGCATAACAGGTAATTAATAATCTGTATCTACTTTTCATATTCCCTCCACTATTTTTTCATATAACCTACTGTTTATACATTCGAAACATCTAGCTTAGACACGCCCGTGACAAGATCAGCCTAGATAACTAATGAAAAAGCTTACTATTAAACTAAGCTTTCACGAAATAATTATTAATCATTGCAGTAGCAGATAAGATGCTCATAATGCATGATATATTTCGCTAAAGGTAGAGCGACTATGCTTATTTCTTTTAAAAATGCACCGGGATGATGATGATGCGACCGGGATAAAAGCTTGGATAGATAATAGAAGAAGATAGAAAGATAGACATACTGACTGTTTAAAAAAATATGTAATGAATTTCAAGAAGAGCATTAAAAATAGGCGGTATGTTATGACTGAGAAGGTATTTGAAGCTAAATATGTCCTAGGCAAGAGTCCATTAATTAGGCATTGCGTGAAGACACGGGTACATTAGACTCTACATTCGCCGCTTAATTACTGAAGGGATTTAGCTGTAAATGCAAACTTTCCCCAAAGAAAGAGCTCAAGAATATTTTGAATACTTTTCCCAGGGAACATAATACGACCATCTATTTGTATTCTTTGGATGACAGTTTATTTTCTTTCTATATGTAAATAATTGTACTCAAGATTCCCCTTTGTAAATAAATTACAGGCTGTTGAGTTTTGAAAGGCAAAATGTGCGTTAAAATTACGGCTCCATTATGCAGTGATGTCTTTTTTGTTCAATTTATGTCAATAACTTATTCATCGATAATATGCAGGTAGGGGCAATCAGGGGCACGCGGAAACAACGAGGCTCTTATAAGAAAACGATTAATTAATAATAACCTGTTACCTACAGGCTACATTGTTCCAGTTACATTATTGTACATGGTTAGTTATTTTGCCCGTCATATTACAAAATTGAAGCGACAAATACGGAATACGGATACGGATTATTTTCCTGATAAGGATCATTAAAATATCTGGTTCGTGCTGTCGATAACCATTGTACAAAGTTGTAAGTACTCATAGTCTTCACTGAGATAGTGTTATCGTTTACTGCATCGCTCCCATTCCAAGTCAATTTGCCATTCAGATCTGTTTCGTTGATAGTATCGTGGTTATTGATTTTTTTCATCGTGATCTCGTGAATCGTGATCTACAGATTTGATGATAAAAATGTAAAAACGTCGTTCAATGTCGTCAGTTTATAAGTAAATTGACAAAATTACGTGCTAGTTCACACGGCATTGTTAAACGAAAGTAGTTCAAGCCGATAGATGTCATTCGGGCATTTATTTTCTTTGGATGATTCATCTCCTAACCCAAGTCTGAATATTAAATGCTAATTCGTTCTTCTATTCTTTTTACCGTGTGCAGAAATTTCACGTTCAATGAAAGCAATTTATCGGAGTTTTTAGAGACATTACCTGTTGAGACTTTTTTGCAGTGCAACTTTTCGATCAATGCAAAAAATGTATCAGGTAAAAACTTTCGGCGTTCCAATTCCTTACCAATCATGAACTTGTTCCATGTAATTGAAGATATCGTTTGTACTCGTATGCATTGAACCCGTGTGAATGTTACTACTGAACCTGAAGGTATTTGATTAGTAGAGAATACTGGGAAGTAGTTACATGAGGGCACCGCTGCGGTATGATTACTCCAGCCTTAGCTTCAAGTAGATTTTAGAGCCGAGAATATAGCCAACAGGATTTTAGCCAGTTAATTTCATACATTACCACGTTCCTTCTCCTCTATGGTAAGACACGATTTTGCGTGAGGGGAAACAATGTTGGAAAATTCAAATTAACAATTCAACATTACGTCGGCCTAATAAACCCGCATCAAAACAAACTGATTTAATGCAGAGCAAAGAGAGATCCACTGTGGTTAAATCTAAGTAGTTACTTTTTTGTTGTTTTTCCTTTTGCCGACTGCACGTGATCAATTGTGAACCGATTGATCTGCAAATTGACGCCGGCTGATCAAAATTGCCAGGGTTGTGAAAACAATTAAATAAGTAGATAATAAAACAAACGTATTTTGACATAATGTTTAACAACATCAAAAGAAAACTAAAATTTAGCGGTTGTGCAGATATATAAGTCTAAGGGTTCCCGGGCTAGATTCCCGGCCGTTGCAGACATTTAAGAGGAAGTTTGTGATGTCTTAATTTATGTAATTGTGTTGTTTAAATAAGACATCACAAACTTCCACTTAATGTTGTGTTGTGCATGCCATTTGCGAGGAATAAGTTAATTAGTAAGCCAGCGATGATGACAATTAGCATCTAATATTTCCCGTCTCTATTATAAAAAAAAACTTCCTATCTCCTGTTGTACATTCCCGAACTCCCATGCTATTTTTAGATTACGATCCTTGTTACAACCCTGACTGAGACAGCACGACAGGCAATGAACATCGCAGCGTGAGTGTAATGATCGCTCTCCACATTCAATGTATTACCTATACGTAACAAACAAAAGTATCTAAATTAAACTAATACCGAGTTACTTGTACCTAAACGAATAGTCCAATAAGGTAATTAATAATTATCTAATTATAATAATCCTGGCACGCACCTCTAATTTATAATATAATGTGTGTATTAAAAGTTAATTATCACTTTCTTCGGTGAAGGAAAACATCGTGAGGAAACTTGCACACCGGAGAGTTCTCCATAAAGTTCTCAAAGGTGTGTGAAGTCTACCAATCCGCACTTGGCCAGCGTGGTAGACTATGGCCTGTACCCCTCACATTATGAGAGGAGGCCCCGTGCCCAGCAGTGGGACAATTATGGGTTGTTGCTTTGCTTTGCTTTTTAATTATAATTTTGATAGTTGGAGTACCCTATTTCGGATCCATGTGTAGGATTTAACGTTTTGTAACGACGTAAATAACATAAAATACATACATCATACGAGTAAATAATCTTGACTAATTACTTGGCATAGTAGGTACGTTCTTATTATAGATAAGCAAGATAGTTGAAGCGCTGGATATATCTTAATGGAACCAATCCGTTTGTGTCTAATTACCCTTTAATTGTACCGCTAATCAATCCAATTACACTAATAATAGATTGGCTGTAAAAGGAATTAAATCCTCTTGTACCGATATATTATTACATATTTAGCTTTCACATCTCAGTTTTTCCGGCGTGGACTTCTTAAATGAATTCGATCATTACATTTGATCTAGAGTCAGTTAAGATATTTAGTAGTGACCCTGTTTTAAGAGAGTTTTTTTTCATAATGTCATAAATTTTTCATAAACAAATGAAACCAAAAACATAATTCCTGAGGCTTTTGTAAACTGAGCCCCATTCTATATTTAATCTGACCTAATGTAATACACTTTATTCGTAGTGCTAATTTATACTTTTATGTTGGTCATAAATGTGTAAATTAAATTTATTAAAATTAAAAAATACTTTGTTTTCGCCACGTTACGAAATTTCATTGTGTCAATGATTTTTATGGATTCAAATAAAAAAACATACTGTACCTTCTTTAGCCAAGCAGGGTCTGGCAAGGGGAGGTCGGGGAAGGCTCGCTTCCTCTCCACGTAGTACCAGGGCGCCCGCACGTAGTAGTACCAGGATATTACGCGCTCCACGGGGTCTCTTACCACATTTACGTATATTGGAGACGGATATCCGAATCTGGAATAAAATAATTATTTTTCAAATGTAAATTTATGTCTTGTACACGATGTGAATTTTTTGAACATCATTGTGCATTTAATTTACTTATGCGCTTTAAATGCAAAAAAATATAATTTGGTTATAGATTGTGACAGATTGATGCAAATCCGTTTGCAATCATCACTAACATTGTTTTTTATTAAATTAAAGCTTAAAAAGAGAAACTTTTTTCTATGTAACTAGTCGACAACAAGCGGGCCGGCTTTTGTCAATTCCTACGACAAACTTAGTATGCCGGCATGGGATTTGGGGCAGTATTCTAAGCCGCTCAAATACGGCTAAAATCATTGTTATTCACTTTTTCATTCTAATTATATTGTCTCGTGGTATCGACGTCAATGTAACAGTCTATAATTTCATCCATAATGACGAGTATTTATCGTAATAATCCGTGCTAACACAGACAAAGAATCAAGGTGAGAACATCACAATCAATTGAGTTAATAAATAATGGATACAGTAACGGAACATGTGTTCAATCAAAGAGGATAAGCCTTGTTTGTCATCGTTAGTTCCAGAAATCTACTTTCACCAATAACTCGGTTACAATGGCAATTATTTCCCTATATCATCATGTCAATCAATTCACCAAAACTCAAAATCACAATCGATTTTCCTGTTCCATTAATTGCGTGGAACAATAGAACAATGTAAGTGATTGCACGTGCAGTTCCTGGTTATAATTAGTTGTATTCCTTCTACTAACAAGAGCAAGCGCACGTCTCATCAACCGGCGTGTAATTAATGTCTGTTTGATCCGAGCTTTGATACATTAATCACCATAGACAGTGTTTCTTTATTTTTAACCGACTTCAAAAAAGGAGGAGTATATAATATTTTTTTATGTTTGTTATCTCAGAACTTTCGACTTGGTGAACCGATTTTGATGATTTTTTTAATCGAAAGCTGGCGCTTGTCGTGTGGCCCCACTTAAATTTGAGCTAGATCTGACTGTAGTTTTTGAGTTATTTTGAAGTCGGCTATTTTTTTCTTAGTAAAATTCAGATTATTCATGGTTGTGTTCTAGGTTATCCTAACGATATTGAAGTTTGTTCTTTATTAAGCTATTTTCTTGTATTTTTTATTTATCTACTGTGCTATTAATCTATCTCAGGGAAATTTTAAAATGTCCTGTGAATAATTTATTAAATATGGGAGCCATAGCTATGTTAGGTTTAGATTATTATAATTTTAGTTATAGGTAAGTAAGTACTAGTTCCATATCTCGTGAGAATTTTATAACGCTACACGAAGAAGCACAGAGGTTCCCAAGTATTCTTCATCTAATCTTAACTATCAAATAAATCAAGTCATCTTGTACACTCACAATCAGTTTCAGAATCATTGACCTTAGATTTATAGGCATGACAAAAGCTAAATATTGATGTGTGATTGATGTTCTCGGCTGCTCTTAAACAAATTGAGCGGTCTCGATAACTCATTCTCTGCACACTGAATAGTAAGGTTCTGACCGCTTTGAAATGGTGTTTGTGTGCAAAAACCAATTAAAACGTCATCGATCGTCAACATTTTTTTGAGGACTGGTAATTGAGGATTGTAATTCTTAATGGAATATAATGGTGTGTTCTATTAGTATTATTCGGCATCTCTCACCATAAGAATCGGATGAGTTAATAGACCCTTTTGTTATTAAACGATGAATATGAAGTAGATGTAACTCATATGACTGACTTATAGTTAAATCAGTAATAAGACTAATGTCATTGACTGATTTTATTACTTCAGTTATATGTATTAGTAAGTACATTATATTTTTCAATAACTACTCCAACAATTTTCGTATTCATGCTACTCTTTATATCTAAGTATCTAAGATATTATTCTGAACAACATACTTTAAATATAAATAAATAAAAGGTATTAAGTATTGAAAGGCAGACCGTGGTAAAGTATCTCACAAATTAGCGTTCTATTGCGAAGTCCAACCAGTAGAAGAATAGGGATTCAGTTGCTATCCACATTTAATCGCACGATCAAGTCAATTGTGTACGGGACATCCACTATTATTTACTCGATATCTGTAGACAAACATAGCGAGGTGTTGCCAATAATTCATTCCGATTTCATTTAACACCACTGTGTTGATAATACCCGCGACTAGTTTATTGAACTCTATGTCTGGGTTCATGGTATGTTTATGTTGAAAAAGTGTTCATATAAAACCTATTTTGAAAAAAACATTTAATTTAATTAAATTTTTTTTTTTTTTTTTGAAATTGTAATTACATTCTACTTGATTACGATTATAACGCCAGTATTCACAAACAACAAACAACAGGCATGCTAAAAAAACATCGTAAGGAACAGTCGTGAAGCAATATCGAAGACCTTCGGGGTGGCATGAAAACATTCATTGGATTGGGAACTAACTTCTCCAAAAATACTACTTATGCTTTAAGCCTTCTCAAGAGGAGAGACTCGTGCTCAGTAATGGGCCATTTATGGGCTGAAGCCAAATAAAACATCAACTGTCAGTGCAAAGCAGTATCTACCGTCGCGTCGCTAACAAACAAGTGTGATAACTGCGATAACATCTGATACGCGCTCCACGTTAACCGTTGTTCGGTTACGTTATATCATATTCATAAACCGTTCATCTCATTTACTCGTGACATAACGGGAAGCTCCTACGAAGCACTTTGAGACAACTGGGGTAATTCCTGAGGTATTCCCAGTATTTGAATAAGTAACAATATTAAAATCCCTTGTCGAAGATATCTATTAACTTTTATTTTCTAGTATCATTTTAGAGAATTTTTCTAAAATAGGTGAAATTACATATAATCATTATTTACAAATCTAAATAAGTATACCTAGTTATTTTGTGCGTTCAAGAAGTATTTAAAGCTAATTCTAATTATATAGCCTTAAACAGGTCTTCTTTTATAGTTTATATGAATATCTACTTACAACATGGGACATATCACTTTCTTGGCCTTGGCTATAACACGACTTCAGTTCTCCGGACTGTAGTCTGTTGCCATTTCAGTCCGCTGATTCCATCGATTCCGAACGTGATCGAATCACTTTAAAAAATATCAACCGTATCCTTAACGTTTAACTAACGTATCCTGATATTATGATAAGTGCCCAGCTATTACCTTGTGAAGTTAGTATAGCAGACGTGCTTGATGTATGAGGCGGGCGGTTGGTACGCGGATACCACGTTGACCAGCAGCTGTTGGTCCGGCGGCGCCAGCCGGATGGTCTCCACGCGCTGAACGGCGTCACGGTGCAATCCTGTGGACAACAATACAATACAATACAATATAACAAAATACAATAACAATTTCCTTGGACCCCGAAATTATACATCTATAGATTATTACAAAACTTTAATATCAACAACAGCCAACAGGCCGTCATATTACAAGTTATGTATTATTATGTTTCTGTGATATTACATACATAGTAATGTCACTGATGTCATTCAAAAACCTGTTTATCTAATTTACTTTACTCTGATAGAGTGCATAATTATGAATGTAGATAAATTGTTTTGGGATTTTTCTTTCAAGAAAAACGAAAATATAAAACGACAAAATGTGAAGTTATCTATTAACGTTTCGTCATGCTTGGATGGATCTGTTTTGGATATCATTGTCGATACGACAGTGATGTTATTACGTGTTTTGATAATTGAAAACCTGAGAAATTCGAGTGCTTTTGTGGCTTCAAACTCAAACTCCAAACATTTATTTCATGTAAATTAATTAATAAACCTTTAAGTAGGTATATAATTCATGTCGTATATTGGTTATTCCTGTTGTGAAAACTAAAATTATGTGATTTCTTTATGTTAAGAAATTTAATAACGTTTGTTCTTGCACAAACAAGTGACAATGATTTAGAAGCGGTTCGTTATAAGCAATCGTTTTCTAACCTTACGGTTACGTCAATTAAATTAATTAAGTAATGTTCTCGATCTTTATCTATACACTCGGTCTTGACAGACAACAGTAAAGTGATAAAAGTCTGTCAATTTGCCAGATAAAAATAAGCAAAAGCTCCACTTATTGTGATCTAACAGGTACGATGGACGCCGAAGTAGAACGTAATTGGATGTGCTATGACCGAACCATTATATAGTGTTCAGCTTGGACGGTACAAAAATAAGACTAACACGTGAATCTATCTGGAAACGAGATACGTGTTGACAGGGTCGCTTGTGCTCAAGGTGAATCAACTTGTTACAAAATTGTTTCTGAAGAGAAGAGACTGTCATTCAGACTTAAATTATATCATAAAGGTGTATTCGCCTCGTTGGATTGATAAGCAGATGCTCTATTCGGGGTTCCGTTGTTAAGTAGCAAAAACACAGCAGGTGTTAGCCCTTTTAATCAGGAAAATGTTGATTAAGTGTCTTTTATTACTATTTATGGGATGGAAATTTTTTAGTAGTGGTATTTAAGTACTATTTTTAGGTAGAGCAAATGAAAAGTAAATTTCGCTTTGTTCATTACAATTCCGATGAGTATTCTATTAAATACATTCATAAAATATAGTCGACGAACGTGCCCGAATGATGGTGAGTAGTCACTGCCCTCTATAGACATCATTTAGACCAAAGCATCACCTATGCGTTTCCTGCCAATAAGGAAGCAGAGGATCCATTTTTTTTCAGACGATGAAATTGAACCCATATCATACCTAAATTTAACCCTAAAGTTAAATCAAGTAAAAGATTAGCTCCACAAATAAATTGGATAAGTAATGTAATTCTACTCAAACTACGGAACCATTAACTGCAACGCGAGCACGCACTTGATCGTTTTCTGCGGTTCGATAATGATGAAAATTTTATGCTTTATGAACGTCGGGATGATCAATGATCGCTCTGGTTTGATTTACGACATTTTAATAACTGGATGACTACACACATCATAAACACGAATTGTATCTAGTTCGTAGACGTACTTATTTTAACATTTTAAACTTCAAATGAAATAATGAGGTGTGAGAAAGCAAGATATTGTAGAGAAACTTCGCGTTGTCGGGTAGGTATTTATGCCGCTGGCCGAATTACTGCTCACACCAGTGGTTAAGAAGGAGAAATTGGGGTTTATGTACACTGATTAAAATAAATTTATGCATAATAAAGCTGAATAAAACTGCTATTTGATGATTTTTGTGATAAAAAGCTATTTAGCTTATTTTTAGTGCGAATATTCTCGCTACGGGTTTTTAATTAGATACATATTTCAATTTAAAGTGTTTGTATTTCTTTTAGTCTGAGTTTGTCATAGTATAAGGATATAATTTTAAGCAAAATACAAAAAAATATAATGATGCTTTATTGAATAAGTATTACATAATAATTATTATAATGTTATAGTATTATACCTATTGAGTAGCATAGCGATCTTACGATACTGTTTTTTAATAACTATTTTATAACAGACTAATAAGTCTTCTATATCTTTTAATGAATAAGACCGTACAGCTACATATATACCCACTGGTAGGTAAGGTCATCGTAACATTTGTTGCGGCATAATCGTCGTTGTCATTACCGGACGGGTTAAATGCCACACGGGAATGAAAATAACTTGGTTCCCGTGGGTTTTAGCATGTAATAATCATTATTCTCCACCACTTCGGTTTTTCCTTCATTAAGAATGTACATTATTAGATACGCTGGACGTATAAGGACACTGAAATTGCCAACGGCTATTTATATTTCGTTCAACGTTTTACTATTAACATAAAGTCCATTGTACTACTTTTTTGCAAGTTAGCGCTTGGAAAACTGGTCATTGTTTTGTTCTTTAAAGAACACGAAATGGTAATGGCAAAGAAACGTTAATCTAATTATTATTCTAATACCTACATTATACATATACAATGATACATATGTAATGCATCGTCGATTCAAATGAACGGAATCTACACACGAAACAGTTTTAAAGAAATGGCATTAATAATCTAAATGGCACAACCAGGTTTGACGAAGCAGGTTAATAGAACTATTTCCACATACGACTACTTCCTATTGGCATCTAAGTAAAAGTCCAACTGATTTATAGATACAACTACAATGCAACTTGCAATATTAGCAACTAGAAAACCTAAAATACTCGTAGAATTACAGGCCCATTTGAGGTCTTCTGAAGATCGACACAAAACCGCCTCGTTTGTAAACTTTAAATAATTAACAATTGTTGTTATTTGCTACAACTAGTACATAACTATGGAAGTAGCCATTTGAACTCATGACCCAATTACGTGAGGTAGTGTTTAATGTTTTACCTACCCGTTCTTAGTTTTAATAACTTAACGAATGAAATAGTAAATGCATCGAGCACGTACATTTCTGCTTATGAGATTTTCTTTAAAACGTGAACATAGCTCTAATGATGCTATCATAAAATTCAGGCAGTTAAAAAGTCATACATACCAAATTATTTTTGAACTAAATTAATGTTGTCTGAAATATCTTTAATACTACTAATTATTATAAATGTGAAAGTTTGTTAGGACTTATTTTCACGGAAAACGCAAAGCAGGGATAATTTGGTAAATCGATTATACGCACTACTATTCGGATGAACCCCTCTAGTCTTAGATCTATGTAAACTCCTTAGTCATAATAAGCAGCAGTTGATTCCAGTAGATACCTGGAGCGCTCGTCTGTGACTAAATTAAGGACCTCGGATAGGTCTGAAACTATGCGGCGTAATAATAAGTGAATATACGCTTTATCATTTAAAAGATCATATTAAATTCGTACGCTGTGGTATTTCTAGAACTGATACGTAAGACTTCGGTCAGGATCAATCACGGAGCATTGCAAATTACCTGTGTTGGAAAATTCTTGCTTTGTCAACAGTTATGGTGGTCACTCACGGTCATTCCATCGCGTCATTTTTGGAGCCACGCCAAACGACATATGTCAAAATGGATGGATGCCAAACATGATTCACACTCACGATCATTCCAATTCTCTTTCATTTGCGCGTTTGACCTGATCGAAAGACGTTGACATGACGTTGCGTTCGGAAGCCATTTTGTTACACAAAATTAAACAATGACATTTGGAACTGTCTCCTTCATTCGACGTCTCGGCGCGAAACAGGGTTGGATTGTCTACTATAATAATTATAGTATTTACACTAAATTTTTAACCTTTGTACTATGTACTATCCACATCTAAGTATAATACGCTAAAATACTATAATTTTATTTGGTCCCGAATGTTTAGTTTTAAGACATATTATGAATATTTCGACAGTGCGTGTATCCGACCGAATTCTGTTTCCTGTCTCAATGTCCTCAGCAGTAGGCTTCTTTTTTTTTACACGAATAAGTTAATGCTTGACCACAATCCCACCTGGTGGTAAGTGTAGATGTGGTCCAAGGTGGTGTCTTTTGTTCCTTTCCAGTTTCCACTAACAGTAACTAATCTTGTTCCTTATGATTCCTCCCATTCCATACGAAATTCAATCAAAGTGATAACAATCGCTTGCGAATTGGCTATTAGACAATTTTTGGAAAAATATTTTAAAATTTTCGTAGGTTTATTTTATACCTCTTACAATATTTATTTTTTCAAAAAAGTGTTATTTAGTAGGAATAAAAATAACTTTTAATCCATTAATTTGAAATTCGCGCGAAAATAGTCTGCCATCTGTCACTTGCTGGCTGTGACGTCACATTTCAAATAACAACTGTTTATGCTCTAACTCTGAAGATATTTTATGAGAAAAACTTACACCTTTTTCACTGGAATTGTGAAAATGACAAGCTACAAGACATCTGCAGTGCCTATGTGTAGAAGTACTACAATTAAATTTCCTAACAAATTGTTTATACACGTTCCTAAATGCCTTCAACGTCGAAAACAGTGGTTACAATTAGCACGTCGAGACCAACAGTTAACATCTGTTATATCAGCAATATTCTTTCGTGAGGACCACTCTGATGTAAGTATTTAGAAGAAATCAACTTAGCCTCTGATTTACTAAAAAAACAAATTAAACCTAACCTAATATTGTTCATAAACATAACCTATAAGTAATTTAAAATCATTAGTAATAATTATGGTGTCGTTAAGGAGACGTTGAGGAAAAACTTACAAAAAAATCCCCCTGTGACCACTTAGCAAGACTGACCAATTTTACTTTATTAATTTCAGTACTTACAAGGAGGTTTTTGCATTCCGAAACTCGGTAGAGCAAAAGTCAGGGTTACACGCAAAGAAATTTGCGACCATCAATGAATCAACTTTAGGCAAATTTGCACTGTCAGCTTTTATATAGCCTGACTCCATTTTACAAAACCTCTCAAAAGCACAAATCAAAATATATATTATTAATTTTCTCAGTAAATTGCACACGATAATCGATGTAGTTAGTAGTACACAACGCTATATTTTTGGAAGTGTGACGTCATAGCATGCTCAATCATGGCCGCCCGCGTTTCGGTTCTCGTGTCCACAGGTAAAAAAACTCAAATCTATTTTTCAAAAATAAAAATATTTACAATTTATTTTCATGCAAAAAATGTATTGTTTAATTAATGTTAACCAATATGCAACCATATTTAACACATTTCATATTTTACCGTGACAACTGTCAAATAGCCAATTTGTGTGTAATAATACGTTTATTTACGACGTTCTTCCTACTACTTGACTTGAAAGTAAAAGTATTTTTTCCATTTCAACAAATGGGGGGGGGGGGTGCAAAAGCAGTTGATCTACCGATTTTGTGCTTGCAACACTCAGTGTACTATAATTTTTTTTATAAATACTATACTTTTCATTGTTTTGTACTATATTTTTCAATGTACTTTGTTCGCGCGTAAACCAAAATAGACATTTTTTAACAAACTTTGCTATTCGAATTCTACAGGAGTCGTGTGTAGTGTCGGTACTTTAAAAATAATTTTTGTTGCAAAACCTTACGTTAAATATCAAGTGAAGTGATTCGCTTTCAAAACGGGACACGAGCTACATTACTTCCAATATAAACCCTAAATCAGATGATATTTGTTGTAGAAAAGTACAAAATACAGTGTGTGAATTCGTTAAAACGTATTTTATTGAGCAACCATCGCTCCAGTGTTGCGGTAAGCGACATAGTTGGCGACCTAGACAGGACTTAGGACACGAAGTGAAGTCCGAAGATATTACGCAGTTCCAAGGTCTAGCTGGAGCTGGTCAGCACAGCGCCGCAGCCATCAGCCGGTCAGCACCGCGCCGTACCCAGCCTTTGGAATATACCTACAAAGTTATAACAATAGGACGGAAGGAATTTAACATCGCCGGATCGTGCCACTTGCAACGTCACACCGCAGCGCAGCAGTATATTAGTCAGTTAAGTGCCTTCCCTGTACCTAAGCTTCCCTTTGAACCAATATACCCGTTTTCCTACCTATTTTTAAATGGTTTTTTCACTTGTGCAAATAAATCTTAGCGATGGGTTCAAAGGTCAACGAGCAATAGTACTAAGTATTGCATCATACTTTTTATTAGTACTTTTTCATTTTATTTAACGGGTTTCGTTATTCAAGTAGTTACTAAAGTGCCCCACGAATATTCTCGTTGCAATTTGTTAATTATAATATCACAATTTGATCTTAATTTCTTTAAAAATTTCATTTTTACGTCGTAGCTATTTCCTACCTACCTACTCAATAAATTTAATTTTCTTACATCTCCATTGTTTATTAAATTACCGAAATAAAGGCGTTTGAGGCATAATAGACCGCGCCGTATTCTTCTATTCCGTTTAGTCATTTTTTTCGCCGAACATTCCAGGGCCGCCCTCGTATCCCGTTCGACGTAGCAGCAGCGCAGCGCCAGCCGCAGCGCAGCCTACGGCTTCAGTCTCCCGTGCGGCAGATACACCAAGGAGGGGCGTGAGCGTATTTTTTTGTTTTTGTTTTCAAATAAGTGTAATTAAATTAAATTCAACTTTATATTCTTAAACTTAATTTCTTGTTCGGGCGAAACATTTGTAAACTAAATTTTTATTTTTCTTATTACGCAACGAACTTAAATTAATAAACAATTATAATGGGTGTAGGAGATGATGACAAAACCTTGGCAGAATTAACTGTCAGACGTAGTTCCGTCAAGGGCCAGGTTACAAAATTCAAAAAATATTTAGAAAGATTATCTTGCTTAGAGACCTTTACTACTACAGAAAGGGCGGAACTCACACTTAAACTTAGTAAATTTGAAACCTTGTCTTCAAAGTTTGATGACTTACAAAGTCAAATTGAATTTTTAAATTCTACCGGGTTAGACAATGAACTTGCAGAACGAGAGATCATTGAAGGGGAGTTCATCAGTAATATTGTCACAGCTCAAAATTTATTACAGCTGCACAGTAGGGATGAGGGCGTCCATGACTCGAGTATTGTTCATAATATAAGTCAGTGCTCTCTCGATCATAACGAGGCGGGTTTCAAGCTACCTTTAATACAGATCGCAAAATTTGATGGATCGTACTTTCACTGGATGGCTTTTCGTGACACGTTCAGATCATTAATTCACGATAATAATAAAATCAGTTCAGTTAACAAGTTTCACTACTTACTCTCATACTTAGAAGGTGAAGCAGCACGAACAGTCTCCAACCTAGAGGTATCTGCTGACAACTATAAGGAAGCTTGGAAATTATTACATGAGCGTTACGACAATAAACGATTATTAATAAGTCATCACTTAACTGCCTTGTTAAATATTCAATCTATAGCCAAAGAATCTGAGAGATCATTACGTTACCTGGTCGACCACGTCACGAAGAATTTGCGTGCCCTTTCCAACTTGGGACAAGCGACCGAGCATTGGGATGTAATTATAATCCACTTAGTTGCTTCCAAATTAGACAATCATACGTTTAGGAAATGGGAAGAGCACCGTAACACGTTGACCACAGACACAGCTACTCTCAAGGACTTTTTTAAATTTTTAAATGATCGCGCGTCTGTACTTGAGTCTTTAAATCGTAATAAAACAGATGATACTTCTAAGTCTACTAATGTCAAACGTCGCGTGGAAATTAATTCGAATAAACATGACCACAAATCTTATAAATCACATGCGTACATTAGTAGCAATAACACACAGTCACATTCTCAACAGTCCACATACAAGCTCTGTCCATGTTGCAATTCTGCAGATCATAGGATATACGATTGTCCTTCTTTTAAGGCGCGGAGTGTAAACGAGCGTATAGCGGAGGCCAATAGACTAAAATTGTGCCTTAATTGCTTAAGGTCTGGTCACTCTGCTTTTAAGTGTCGCTTAGGACATTGTCGGGAATGTAACAAGAGACACAATACAATATTACATCTGCCTACTAGTACAGCCGAGCCTACATCGAATTCCAGCACTCCTGAGACGCTGACCAACTGTAACAATCAAGGCACCAACCAAGCTATCCTATCTACTGCATTGATTGAAGTCGTCAATCCTAACACTAATCAATTCGAAACAGTACGTGCCCTACTCGACTGTGGGAGCCAATCTTCTTTCATAAGCTTGAACTTAAAACAACGGTTGTCCTTAGAGGTGAAACCTATTAACGCTACAAAAATTATTGGTTTTGGCAACAATGATTCAGGCACAGTCACCGATTATTGCATTGCCCAATTAAAATCAAAAACTTCAACATTTAGCGTTATGTCGAACTTCTTTATAATGAACGAATTAACGGGTTCAGTACCTCACACATTTATAAATATTAATTCTTTAAAAATTCCAAATAATATTACATTAGCGGATCCCAATTTCTATCAGCCTTCTTCTATTGACATACTCATAGGCTCAGATTTGTTTTGGGATTTAATAGGTTGTGAGCAGCGGTCATTAGGACCTAACCTTCCTAAGTTACATCATTCAAAATTGGGCTGGTTAATTGGAGGTCCCCTGCAACATAAACAACATCTATCAAAAAATAAATCTACAAATATATTTGCAAATGTTTGTCTTTGTAACAACACAGAACATAACATAAATAAATTCTGGGAACTAGAAGAGATCCCATCGAAGTCCCATTTCAATGAGGCTGAGCGAGCATGTGAAGCACATTATATGAAACACACTCGCCGCTTAGAAAATGGCAGATTTTCAGTTAAATTACCTCTTAGTGAATCACCTGACTGTCTGGGTGACTCTTTCAATCAAGCTAAGAAAAGGTTTTTTAATTTAGAACGTAGGTTCAGGAGACAGCCTGAAATTAAGTCACAGTATGTTCAATTCATTAGAGAATACGCAGAGTTAGGTCATCTTTCTGAAATTTCACTAAATAATTTAAAATCCAGCTTATGCTTTTTCTTACCTCATCATCCCGTTTTCAAGGAAAACAGCGAGACGACAAAAACTAGAGTTGTTTTTGACGCGTCAGCTCGCACCACCTCTGGCTACAGTGTCAATGACATACAAATGACCGGGCCTCAGATTCAAGACTCACTTTTCTCTATATTGACACGAGCAAGGTTCTACAAATATATTTTGGCGGGAGATGTTGAAAAACTATTCCGTCAAGTACTGGTTGATGAATCGGATCGAAACCTTCAGCTCATACTATGGAGAGAAGAAGAGCATCAGCCTCTCAAGGCTCTACGCTTAAACACTGTAACTTACGGTTTCGCAAGTGCCAGCTACTTGAGCACTAAATGTCTTTGGCAGCTGGGAGAGGAGTGCGACGATCCGCTTATTAAAACCATAATACAGCACGACTTTTACGTGGATGACTTAATTACAGGCTGCAACTCTGAAACTGAACTAAAATATATACAACGCGCAGTATCGGATGCATTAAAGAAGGGATGTTTCAATTTAAGAAAATACAAATCAAATTCATACAACGTTCTAAAATCATGCTCTGAAAACTCCACACCTACTGATCTTATTATCAGTGAATCTTCAAACGCTCTTGGCTTAGGTTGGAGTCCTGATTCAGATTGTTTACATTACTCATTTGAGATTCCTCCAGCTTGTGATAAAATTACTAAACGTTACATCCTATCTACGTCGTTTAAAATTTTTGACCCACTGGGTTTTGTTAGCCCCTGTATTATTATACCTAAATTAATAATGCAGCAGCTTTGGCTTGATAAAATTGGATGGGACGATCCTGTTCCTACCGAAATAGAAAACGCTTGGCGTAAATTTTCCAATGATTTAGTTCATCTATCTCTTATTACTTTACCGAGGCAGGTCTTATGTAACTCACCAGTCTTGATGGAGTTGCACACCTTCAGTGACGCTTCCCAAAGGGCATACGGTGCATGTGTATATGTGAGGTCCATCGATGAGGCAGGTAACGTGCTGGTGAAAATTTTATGCTCTAAATCAAAGGTGGCACCTATCAAGGCCTGCACCATACCTCGCCTGGAGCTGTGTGCTGCTCTGCTGGCCGCCCGCCTCTGCAAGGCTGTCACAGACTCTCTAAGGTTTCCGATAGCACGTCAGCTATTCTGGTGTGACTCGAGCGTGGTTCTTGCCTGGCTACGTACCAATTCTAGGAAATTAAAAACTTTCGTAGCAAATAGAGCAGCAGAAATACTTGAACTTACAGATATATCTAGTTGGCATTATGTACCTACCTCTGATAATCCTGCTGATCTAGTTTCACGCGGAGTCTATCCTGAAGAGTTAAGGAATCGTACACTATGGTGGTCAGGGCCTGATTTTCTATATAAGGATGAAACCTTTTGGCCTACCTTATCTAATTCTGATATTCCTGACGCTGAAATCCCTGAAATAAAATCAAACATCGTAAAAACAAATAATGATTCATCTAAAAATATAATTCCATTTAATAAATATAATAGCTTAAATAAAATCAAACGTGACTATGCCTATGTATTAAGATATTTTTATAATCTACGTAATCCTAAATCACTCAGACGTTTTGACGCTCTTAGCCTCGAGGAGTTGCAATCGTCATTTCATCTTTTATGTCGTAAGGCACAACAAGAAACTTTTCCTGATGAGTATGATCTACTTTCTTCGGGAAAACCTATTGGTTCAAGATCTAAAATTATTTCACTCACACCTTTTATGGATACAGATGGTTTAATTCGAGTAGGAGGTCGTCTTGATGCTTCAACTATACCATATAACAGCAAACACCCTATCTTGCTACACTCTTCACACCATTTTACCAAGCTTATATTTGAAAGGGAACACCTTCACAACTTACATGCTGGACCACAGCTTCTTCTTGCTAGCGTTAGACAATATGTGTGGCCCGTTAATGGTCGGCACCTCGCCAGGAAGACTGTTCATAACTGCATTAAATGTAGGCGGTTGCAGGGTAAGACATTATCTCCTATAATGGGGAACTTACCTTCCCAGCGAGTTACGGTGGATTTCCCATTCCTAAGTGTAGGAATCGATTTTGCCGGACCTTTTCTTGTCCTTAATAGGAAGGGCCGCGGATCTAGGGTTATCAAATGTTATCTCTGTATCTTTATTTGTCTAAGATTTAAATGTGTACACCTAGAAGCCGTTAGTGATCTCTCAAAGGACGCCTTCATTCTTACCTTGCGTAGATTTATATCTCGTCGGGGGAAACCTGCAGAGATCTTTAGTGACAACGGTCGTAACTTCGTAGGTGCAGCTAAAGAAATTGGCAATTTTTTAAAGGATAACCGTAAGGCTATTTTAGATTTTTCAAACGAAGAAGAAATTAAGTTTCTATTCTCTCCTGCGCACGCGCCCCACTTTGGCGGTATTTGGGAGGCTGGGGTAAAATCGGCTAAATTCCACATAAGACGTGTGATGGGCAACACACATTTGACGTTTGAAGAGATATCCACATTGTTCGCACAAGTGGAAGCCATTTTAAATAGTCGACCGCTTTATCCTATGTCCTCGTCTCCAAACGATCTCCTTGTCCTCACCCCAGGGCACTTTCTGCTCGGACGACCGCTGACTGCGCTGCCTTCACCGAGCTTCGAAGACTGCAAGGCTACTCAGCTGAAACGGTACCAAAGGCTGGAGCAAATACGACAGCATTTTTGGCGCAGATGGCAGAAGGAATATCTATCCGAGCTCCAGCAAAGGTCGAAATGGCGCACCAACGATGCTTTGCTGGGTGTTGGTGACCTGGTGCTACTCCAGGAAGAAAACCTTCCTCCATTATGCTGGCGTATGGGTCGCATCACAAGGCTGTTCCCTGGTCCTGATGGAGTCAGCCGTGTAGCAGATGTGCAGACTACAAATGGATGTTACCGGAGGCCCTTCACGCGACTCTGCCCTCTACTAGCGGCGACGGAGCAGTGCAGCGAAGGTTAAAAGTCGGAGACTTTTAACGGCCGGGAGGATGTTCGCGCGTAAACCAAAATAGACATTTTTTAACAAACTTTGCTATTCGAATTCTACAGGAGTCGTGTGTAGTGTCGGTACTTTAAAAATAATTTTTGTTGCAAAACCTTACGTTAAATATCAAGTGAAGTGATTCGCTTTCAAAACGGGACACGAGCTACATTACTTCCAATATAAACCCTAAATCAGATGATATTTGTTGTAGAAAAGTACAAAATACAGTGTGTGAATTCGTTAAAACGTATTTTATTGAGCAACCATCGCTCCAGTGTTGCGGTAAGCGACATACTTAAATCCAACCCTGGCGCGAAATGAACAAAAAATGGATGTGGGTTTGCGCATTCACGATCAGTCGGCGCGATGTTGCGGCGTGACGCCATGGCTCGATTGGAAATCCAGAGTTTTATATCACGCCATCAGTTTTTCACATTCACGATCAAATTTTGGCTGTATATCACGCCATTTGACGCGATGGAATGACCGTGAGGGACCACCTTTATGGTGGCCACTGACAACCGATGAACCGATGACAAGCGATGGAATGACCGTGAGTGACCACCATTAGGGCAATTAGTTATTGCGACGTTTTAAACCAATGTCGACTCATGGATTGCCGATTGTAAATAAATATTGATTTCCGGGTGTGGTAATAACAGCTTCATTGTCTATCATCAGCCGAAGGAGGCCTGGATGCTATGTAAATGAGTTAATTTACCAATTAATTATGTAGTCGAGTTGAGAGTAGTGTGTATCACTACTTTTGCGCAAGAATGTTTAGATAAAATGCTCCATAATTTACTAAAAATTAAAAAAAGTAAATCTTTGAGATTTTCGCTACTTTTTAGGGTTCCGTAGCCAAATGGCAAAAAATGGAACCCTTATAGATTCGTCATGTCTGTCTGTCTGTCTGTCCGTCCGTATGTCACAGCCACTTTTTTTAGTTTTATTCCGTCCCAATTCACCCATAGAATGAAGATGATAAACTCACCAAACTGATTCCTGATAGCCAATCTTCTTAGCAATTCCATAAAGGTTTGGCTGCCAACCTTTGGCACCCGATTGAAGAATAGTAGCTCCACGTCAGCTCTGGCGGTGTTGTTCAGCTCCCAGGCTTCTGGAACCAGTATCTCCTCAACTAGCTCTGGCTCCGACTCCTCGTGCGTTGGCGCTTGGGACACCAGTGAACGTTGGGGCATGTTGCGTTCCTGTGACGATACAAAAGATACTTATTTTGAAGTGAGAGAAATAAGATCATGAATGTACGAGGCAATGGCGCTAAGTTTCTCCTTCTGAAGGTTGTCGAGTTTCAAAGGTCTTAGTATAATCAGTTTTATTTTATTATGTTGCTACTTGGCACATATCCAAACCAATTCTAAACATACTGTGAACCAGGTCGCAAAGAAATCGGAAGATTATGCTATCTTCTTGTCTTGCGCTTGTTTATTCCTCTATAGCTTAAAGATTTCTCATTTTGAGAAGAGACTCCTTCCGAGAGGAGCCTAGTGATGGCAATGGGTTATAACGACACGAGGTCACGATATCTTTGATATATCTTTTCGGATGATATATGTAGTTATATCTTATATGCTCTACATTTGCTTAATGTAAGCATTAAAGATTTTTTGCTTTCTCTTTCATACTCGCACTAAGTGCAAGCTTTGTTGTACGAAAAAAGATATTCGATCGACACTTGTATCGCTACAATCTGCGACCATTCGCGAATGTATGTACCGCTCTTCGTGTATTTATTTCAATTTGGCCTACTGGTTAGCGGATAGATAATGTAGTTACGATTGCGTTAAGCTCGCAATTTGAATTATAACATTTTATATTATGAACAATAAAGTTTTCATGAATAAATAAATTCAGAAAATACTTAATAAAACCGTTTAAATCTCATACGGAAGTACTAGAGAATAACTAGAGATATATAGCGTATTCAGTGTGTGTGTATGATATTAGTATGTAGGTAATGTACGAAGGTACTGGTAGATGGTACTGGTAGTAGCAAAGGTAGATACTGGTAGATAGATACCTCAGCAATTTTACATCAACTAATAGGATATATACTATTTATAAAAATGTGTTGTTAACATACGTTCACATAATGTTACCAGAAGTTGTTATGATTTCATATTCCATTCATACTTGGGACCACCACATAAACGGATCAGCAACGCAGATTGACGTGTAGAATGTAGGTAGAGTGTATCTGCTCATCAGTAACGAGTTTATACGTTATATTCATGCGTTTTGAGCTCCTTCGGTTTAGCTCGTGAATACAATATTATAATTTAGTGCTTAGACATTATGTAGTTATTCCCCGTGATATTTCACTTGTCGCTATATCAGGTTTGAAATCTAGTGAGCACTGTAGATACTTATTATCATTTTATTCAAAAGAGGATTCCAACGAGAAGGCACCTGCAGTTCAAAAGGGAAGTTCAGTTTTGTAATGCATTTAAAAAGTTCAATATGTTGCGTTTTAGTTCATTAATAATTATAATTTTAAGTCGCAGCATATGCACCCACGACGAGGACAAAATGTTATCTGTCTAATGAATTTTACCCCAGCTATATATAACGAAAGAATGTAATTAAAAAAAAATACTACTAAATTGCTTTCATTTACAATCGAGGGTTATAAGATTTAATTTAAAAATAACTTTAATTGAAGTAATCTGACTCACCACTCCAGTATTCCTCCGTATAGCCTCCAGCGCCTCTTTGTACTCCTGCGCAGAGCCATACGCGTGCTCGGTACGATCAGTCTGGATTCCTAAAACAAAAATAAATAGAGTAAAGCAGGGAATAAAAATTGCATTATAAAACTAGGGAGAAGATGCCCTACTCGCTTCATAACAATTTACGACCATAATATATTTTATGTAGCGACTGCTATGAACTCATATTTTTCATATTTCTTACTTGTTTTTGTATAACTAATGGGCATGTAGTTTGTACAAAGGTAAACAGCAGCTACTTTTTTGTTTAAACTTGAAATGGGTCACAATTTTTTTCGAAATGTACTATCTAATGAGTAATGAAATTGTTTCAAATTTAGTTAATTTAATAATGCCAAAGTTGACGAGGCCTATAAGCACTCCAAGTGCCCAAACCAAGTCTACAATTTTTATTATTAAAAACCGCTATCTATTCATAACAACCGGGACCGGCGGCTTTACGAGCACTCTGAAGCACACAAGAACTCATGAATATTTTTGTAACCAGCAGCCACCATTTCAACTACCGACCACTTCAGCTGTTGCTAAAATTCTGGTTGTATAGCTTAAAATATCATTATTATTTAAAGAAAAAAATTAGAAGTAATTGTACAATTCCCCTTGCAGTAAACCCCAAATCATCGTACAATTTGACCGTTAATAATCCGAAAAGTTTTCTAAATTAGTTGCCTAATAATATACTTCGAGTCAACAATTTGGATCGATATGTGGTAGTATTATCCGAGTATTAAATGTAAAGAAATCGTTCGTCGATGATGGTAATAAAATGTAAGTGCTTTAAGTGTCATTGACCTCATCCAGCTAGAATACAGCACAGCTTAGGGCTTCATGTTTACAGATTCTACATATAATAACAATACGGGAAGTGCTAGAGCAATGTAGATTCATTATATCACGTTTATTTTTTATGCTGTTATGTACAATAGGACAATGAATAAAACAATCATTTCTGATTGACTTGTAATTAATTGTGTTATTGTGTTATCATTAGTAGGCCAATCGGCCATTCTGATACAGTGTTAGAGCGTGTTCGTAAATAAAACTCCGTTTTTAATTTATAATTAATATACAATGAAATTGTAAAATTATGAAATCAAAATATTATTAGGGTACTAAATGCACTAGAATCACTAGATAACTAAAAAATATACGAACTAACCTAGCTGAAAGTTGTAAACTATCACTTATTGATGAAAGACAATATGGTTAACGTTTGTGGCTTACGATATTGATATGCAGGATCTTTTTGGTTTTGTGTTTTGAATGAACGAATTAGAGAAAATAGTAGGGAATAAATAATTAATTTGGTTTTCTTTCATTGTATCTATTACTAAGAAATACAATCATTTGCCGCCGATGAATTCCCGATCACTCATTTTGATTACAGCATTCTTTATTAAGCGTCGGCCGACACTCAATATTTTTTAACTACTGTTTGAGTATACATATAGGTACCTACATATACCCCCCTATAACTATAATACGAAAACTGACAATACCATCTATTTAAGAACAAAATGGTTGAGATTTTTTTTGCGACGGTACCAATTCCGTACACAATGGTAACAACAAAAACATACTTATTACATGACTCCTAGTTACCACTTACTGTCATGTAGTTGTGGTCGTCACCGGCTAATGACTCTAGAACTAATCGGTTAGTAAGGTGGCCGCAGGGAACCAGAGACCAAATTAAATTGTTTCAATCAACAACACATCGCAGCATGATCAAGCCAAATTTTTCTTCGTTCAGTGATTCAGAGCAAGTAGCCTAGTCATCATTAGGAGCTAAACAATATCGACCCACCTTGATAAGAAAAAGGAAAAGACTTATTTATTACTCCTCATATTATTATTTGTCCCTGCTGGTTTACCACACAGAACGTTAAGAGAATCGTCTCTTACAATGTGCGGTGCTGTGTGGTAAACTGGTAACTGAGTCAAGTACCGCATTCTCACACCTTTGAGAACTATAATAGAGAACTCACAGGTATGCAATACTTTTCAAGATATTTCAATATGGGAATCGCTATATCAAACAAACTTTAGATCAAAAATCTCCAATTAATTTGCGTATTCGGAAGATGGACCGGGATTTCTTCATTGTGAAATATCGCCGTAATTTTCTCGGTTTTGATATGAACTTTATTGTCTTAAGAAAATACAAAATAATAATAATACTACGCATTATTTCGCAACCGCTGAAGTCATGGCGATCCGGTAAAGTATGAGTGATATGATTCTAAGATCAAATTGTAATAGGTTTTTCTAGCTCCATGAACATTTACTTCAGTTATTTCCAAAGCCTTATATTTTGAAAGTCAAGACGTTGATAAAATGTTTAATTATGAACATCTATAAAATATATTAGGTACTTAATGTTACATGTAAAATATAAGTCCACACAGATGAGCATTAAACCCTTATTTACATAATAATTTTCATTCGGTACTTATTTTATTATTGAACGAATTTATCATCATTAGAATAATGTATATTCTTACTTAGTCTTTGTATCAAACGGTGTCTGTTACAGCAATTTATAAAGGAGAGGAACTGGCAATACATTTCTGAATTGTAAGGTATATATCACCATTGGACACTTTGGGCATTCCCACACGTTACGGCATGTGAATTGTGTTTCAAGAATCTATTATGTACATATTTGGAAAGTAATTGTAGGCCTTAATCATTTCTTTATTATTGCAAATATTTCAATATGATACGAATATGAATGCAATGTCTGTATTGCGTCAATATTTTAAACCTTACTTCAACCACAAAAGAAATAATAGTACTAATAAAATGCTTGAACTTAAACTTGAACTCAACCTGAATTACAGATAGATTTTTTTTAATTTGCCAAAAATAATAGACTTACCAACTTGTACGGATTACAACTTATTATTCTAGGCAGGAACCTACTTCAGAATCCGTTCAGTAAGTCAGTCAACACAAAACTGTAAGTGGTAACCATAAACAGTCTGTATTCAAAAGCTAGATAACTGGTACAGTTATGGAATTTCTTTGTCGAGTGAGATATTCATTTCACGCGGATTTGCTTTAATAAAGATATTGTGCGATACGATAGCTGCGATCTGCGCCTGATCTATTATTTTTATCTGATATTCGTGAACTTTACCGGTTTGTATTATATTTTGTGATTAAAGATGTTCTTATTGTAAGAAAGATAGTAACGAACAAAGAAAATGAATCAAGCTCCCTTTTTATCTTCTTTTACTTTAAAACCGTCGGCATTTTAAGCCAGCTGACCCAGTTGTTAAGCAATTGTTAAGCTGTCAACTCACGGGTTTCTTATTTTTTTAACATTAATTTATTTGTGCCCTTCCATTCGGCATTTTCCCATCCCAGTTGTTAATAGATGGCGTTAGTTTCGAATCTATCGACGATTTCACAAGGCTCTCGTTAAGTATGAATGTTAAGTGAAAGATGTATAAAAAATAAGTGACTGGGTCTTAGTGTATGTAGTTTTATTAGTAGTAAACTAATAAAACTACATACATATGTAGATAGAACATAGATCTATGTTCACCATTAGAGCGTGAATATCTACTAATATGCTATTCGGAAGTGTACGCGCAAAAAATACATCTTCATTTCGAATAATAATAGAAAATGAATAACACGGCTGCTTTAATACATGATCGGCATCTAATGATATTGAGGAGAAAATGCGTGTTCATAGTGTATTGGGACTTGGGAGCTATGTATGTCGAGTGCCTATATTGAGGCACATCCGGCTGAAATAGTATTGTACCCACCTACTCTAAAAGCGCATTCGCCGTAGTGAAACCTGCTTGTTCAAGATATACCTGAGTATTTTAAGGTTGAGTTTGTACTATGAACAAACAATCACTTACGTTTTAATCTATCACTTAGTTTTCTTCAAATTCACTGCATATAAATTATATTTTTGGTACATGGTAGACTTTGGTGACAATAAAAATGTTGACAAATGACGACAATAAAAATGTAAATTAGATTTTTTATCATTATATTTTTTTATCATTATATTTTTTATCATTTGATAACCTTGCCGAAATGCCGCCTGAAATTAAGTCTAGACAGTGTCGATTTTCCTGGCCGACAAGGCCGTCTTTAACCTATTGGAGGCCCTGGGCATATTAGGATAATGGGGCCCCTATGACTTTGACAGAACACTATTTTTAACCGACTTCAAAAAAGGAGGAATTATTCAATTCGACTGTATTTTTTATGTTTGTAACCTCAGAATTTTCGACTGGGTGAACCGATTTTGTTGATTCTTTTTTTAATCGATAGCTGATGCTTGGTGGTCCCACTTAAATCTGAGCTAGATCTGACTGAGTTATTTTGAAGCCGGTTATTTTTTCTTGGAAAAATTCAGATTATTACGTTAGAATAAACAAAGAAAGTAGATAAGCAAGTGTGCCCAGTGGGAAAGAGGGGTCTGCTGGCCGACTGTAATTTACTTACACTGTGATCCAATTAGAAGGCTTAAAAAAACATCAGATGAACATATTCCAACTAAGTTTATACTCGTATCTAATATCGCTTATTCAAAGTTATTGTAGTTTGCTATAGAAATGTTCAGTCGCTAATCCGAACACAGTAGGTACGTTGTCGGAGCTAAAATCGCGGATGTATAAAGTATTCTATATGTTATGTATGTATGTTATGTAGCGGGGAGACCCCCTTCTCCCCTCAAGTCAGGAAAAAAATATGATTTGTCGCTTGACGGTGTAATAAAATCATGAAGTCCATTTGGTGCTCAATGATTACGATTTTACTTCGTGCACGAGTGCAAATCATTTTAATTTAAAGCCCGAGGAGATGAGATGAGCCAAAACTACGTGTTTCGTGGAATCATAACGGATTTACTGAATAGAGTTCTTAAAAAAATATTTGAGTCGAATCATCTTGAAACCACAGAACAAAAAAATAATACAGAAAATAAGCGGGTCCCTAACTTTTTCTTGGACACGTAACGCTTTGATGCTTTTGTTACGGAAGGGATCAACTCCCATTTTTCTTATAAAAAATCAAAGAACCTTTTACAATAAAATGCTATGTCTCACTAACTAAAATTATAAAACGATAGACAATTATACGTAGGTATTCAGTACTCTCATGTACAGTCGCAATCTTTACCTGTCTATCTATAATTATCGTTTAATAGCCTTATAACCAGTCTTGGAGATTAATAATTACAATGATACATCTTCTATTAATAACTAAATTGCGACAGATGTATATACGTGGGTCGCCATTTTCTCCATTTATCACGCAAATATTTCTGAACTGATTAAGCGAGTGTTAAAATAAAAATGATCACATCATACAATTAGTTAGTTAAGAAAGTTGATGAAGACAGAAGCTTGTAAAAAGATTTGAATTTTAATTTATTGAAAAAATCTGTAATTCGTGCTGAGCGAATCACTTTTCATGGAGATATTTTATTATAAACTTGGCCTTGGCAAAAAGAGTGCACAGTTGTCGATAATCTTACCAATACACGCTGTGCATTCAACATCATCATAATCCATAAAAATAATTGGAGGATCATTCATAAACTAGAGTTAGAAATAATTCAAATCCAAAATCTTATAAAAAGCCGCAAAGGAAATTAGGTAAATCAAGTTAAGATAGAATCTGCTTGTACATAATTGAGGCATAAAGTAAATTATAACGTCATAATTACGCATTTATTTATGCGCCCTGGCATTACGACATAACTCACTTCAACATAAATACCGTTAAAACTGAATAAATTAAAACGATTTACATAAACGTGAACGGTAGTATCTTTTGTTTAAACGTAATTGAGACAAATTGTTTTATTTAAATTTGTCTGAACTCTGATCTATCATACATTATTTATTATGGATTTATACTACTTATTATAAGTACTATTATTTCTTCTGTGTTTATACTATCTACAAATATTATAAATGTGTTAGTTTGTTGGTGAGGATGTATAAATGTTTGTTACTCTTTGACGCAAAAACTAAAGGATGGATTTTAATGAAATTTAGCACACAGATAGAGTATGATCTGGAATCACATATGGGGTACTTATTATCCCGGTAAAGCGGGAAAATCCGCGTGCAGAGCACTAGTTACATAATAAAATTGTTGGGTAATTAATTGTATTATTTAAATAGTGTAGCAAAAGGAAATTTTACGCGGTGATAGCATTGTGATGTGATGGGGCGAGAGGAAACGCATGTGACGAAAAGAGTGATGGATATTAATGTGAAGGATAGACGAAGGGGACGAAGGGGACCAAAGAAAAGATGGATGGATTGTGTTACAGATAATATGAAAGATAAGAGAGTTAGTGTAAAGATGACGGCTGATAGGGAAGTGTGGAAGAGGAAAACATATTGCGTCGACCCCAAATAAAATTGGGAAATGGGCAGGACGATGATGATGATGATGATAACATTGTGGTTTGATTTGATTGTTGGACTCAGGTGCTGACCTGAAATCTTTTTCAAAGTAATGTTCGTATTGGAATCGTTAAAAATTGCCTTATCGGAGATCTTTAGAAATGGTCCTGTCCAGTCAGATACCTATTACAATTTAAATCAAAGTGAAATAAAATTTACATGCGCTATAGGTACGTATTAAGCAAGGGGAGCTATGTCACATAATTATGATGTCAATACGAAAACAACTACATACTGAATGTAATGGACGGTAAAGTAGCTTGCACATGGTCCATATAGTATTCAACATATGAAATGGAGATTTTATTTTAAGGAAAAGTTGTTACCGAGTGCCGACGCTATTGACCTTTGGCGTCGGCATAGGACACAATATTGCCCGACAAGATCTGGGCTCTGCTCTCCAACAAACATTTTGCGCATAATAAGTATAATCTACTTAAGCTTCGACATCAGTCTCGGTTGTCAAGTTTAAGGTGAGTACTCAATTATGTATTTATTACGCTACGCTCCCATCGACATCGTTAAGCAAAAATGGTCACATAATTATTATTATAGTTACTTAGTTATTTATAAAATTCATTATACTACTTTTTTATAGCCTGAGGGGCTGATGAAAAAGCAGACGGGCCTGATGGTAAGTGGTCACTGTCGCCTATGGACATTAGCATGGCCCTGAAGGAAACTTCAGTCTTCGGCTTTAACTTTCATAATTACTTATCATTATTGTATCTAAGAATGTTAAATTTAAACTTTATTTTTAAGTTCAAAAAATGGCTTCAGTACCAAAGTGAAATTTGTTTAAGTGTGAAATAATTTGGGAGTAAATTTTATTTCCATCACTCAATGAAATCTTCTCTTTTTTAATCAAAAACTAATCTTACAATCAATTCTAAACAATTTTTCATAAATTCTAATTGAACTAGACTCCTGCCAGACACAATAGGTACATTTTTTTTTATATCTATTCCACATATGTATTCGTGATTGTTCCAAATGTGTACTAAGAGAGTTAAGCCATATTTCCCACGCTAATTGGTGAACCAAATGGAAGTGGTTGTTAAGAAGATAATATTTAAATTAAATTGTGTTTATTACAATTACACTTTCTCCTGTGTGACACGAGAAAGTAGGTAGGTACATACGAGATTTAAACACAAGTAAAGGTGAACAAGTACCTTTTTAAAAGACATTTAATTTTGTACCAAACTTTTACTGTTACGGTTATGACTAATGTAATGGCATTAAATTCTGTTCTCGTAATGACGTGATTTCTTTAAGAAAATACGTAAGAATAGCTTTGATGTAATAAAAATCCAGTACCTATGTCGTGCGAGCATTAATAGATATGTATACCTAATAACAATCATTATGGGAACTGGCTTTTAATAATTGCCTCCTCTTCTCGATAATGACTTTATTACCATATAACATACGTCACAAATGTTACAACCTTGTTAAAAATAATAACTTACAAGAGGCCTTTTATAAGTTGCAGTCTTCATCTTCACACCATATATTGCCTGAATAATAAAGTCGAGATCAATTAAACACATCCTATGCCAGGCAAGACTGGATGTGGGCAGTGCGCCAGTTTTAGTTTTTACTAGCCACATCTCATAGGACCCTGATGCAATAAATGTGTCAATTAGATGGAATTTATTGGCGCATTCATAACTAATAAAATTTTTGCTCAATTAAAAGTGTTGTGAATTGCGACTGTTGTAAGTAGATGAGAAAACACAAGATAAGCACTTATAAGTTACTTCCCGGAAAGCAGTCAGCTATGATCAGGCTTTTTCCTAGGTGCGCGAGAACGGCGACAGGATGTGCCACGTCTTTTTTATTTATAAATTATCCCACCTGCCTTCTTTAATTACATAACTCTTAATGGTACAACTCAACATACTGAAGACTAAAGACGCTAACGCCCCAACTCAAGAGTCACTAACGGTTACTTAAATCACTCCTTAGCACAGAATTTGTATGGTGATTCTTTACTAAGGAGCAAGTAATTAATTAAGTAACCGTTAGTGACTAAATTGGGGGGCGTAAGAGTCGTTTTGCAATTCTGTGGAGTGTTTACCTACGAACTCGAAGTCGGACGAGTGAAGTCAGTGGGCCGTCAACTCTAATCATATCTTGTCAGTAATTTGTCACCATTCTACGTGTTAACGATCTATTACATTAATAACCATTGATTAAGCAACGATTATTTGTTAACGATCTTAGTTTCAGTTAATGCCTCACTGTTGGATATTTATCTCACTCGCACGAGAGGAGCATCACTACACTTCCCCAGTTTACTAGTGAACTTTATGGCTACAAAAAAAGGCTAGTCTTGTTGTCCATTCGAAGATTTAAGTATAAATGTGGAGAGTTTTGATTTTTACGAATATTATCGTAGGACAATTTTAGTATGTAGAAAAGAAAGACTGAGCATCCCATACCTACTCTTAATTTTATTATTCTACTAGCTGTTGCCCGCGGCTTCGCCCGTGTTAGAGACCGATTTTTTATAAATCCCGCGGGAGCCCTGAACTTTTCCGGGATAAAAAGTAGCCTATGTTTTAATCCAGGGTATAGGCTATCTCCATTCAGCCAAATCGATTAAGTAGTTTTCGCGTGAAAGCGTAACAAACAAACTTACATTCACATTTGTAATATTAGTATGATATTTATTTTAATATCCCATACTTTTATTTATATCATTACGTAATATAAATAAATTATACATGTTGTACGAGTAATATTAGATCGGTGTTAGATATGTACGACTTTACACACATGAGTACTCTAGATCTAATCGGAAGATGTGAAAACAATGAAAAATCGTCTTAATTTTTTTGATTGCGTATAACACACATAAACAATAAACTACGCGATACATAGACAGCTCAATGGATATATCACGATCTTCACAGTGCATAGCGGAATGTCTTGGAAAAGCGGGGAAAGTAGGTAGGTATTTTATTATGATCATCATGAGCATTAATCGTTCTCTTAAATGAAAGCACCTGCCTACACAAAAAAATATTACAGAAAATCTGCTAACATTGACTTTCACACTTACATACGATGCCTTCCAACTCTACGATTGTATAAAGTATGATTTTCATTCTTTACCGTATACCTAATATCCAATGTCCAGGTTATATAGGAACAATAAGATTGATATAATCTATAACGCTTAAGACATTTATGTCATAAGTTAAAAGCAGAAGAAAGACAAAGAAGAAAATAAGCCAACATTTTGCTAAATGTAATTGAATAAATAAAAGTAGAGAGCATGAGTGATAGAAGTAACAACGAAAAAAACATGGTACCTACTTACAGCTATAAGACAGGTATTGTAAGACCAGTTCATAACAGCATTACAACTTTCATAGGATAATATAATTTTCATAGGCTATAACATTACTGAAAACCCAGTCGTAGTTCCCATTGTCCATTCAAAGGTCGGCCGTTGACCGCGGCTGGTGCAGGCTCCCTAAGGACCCGGAAGGCTCGTCGTGACTCCTTTATCGGTAGACACGAGACCTTAACTCTGAACATGCTCCCATATGGAGAGCTAATAAAGATCGCAAGCTTCTGTGTCGGCAGTTGGGATAACGACCATTAGTGATTTTATGTTGATTATCTGATGATCGATGAATAAAGGATAGATTAGGTATCTAGTAATAACGACAAAAATAGAATCTTGAATGGCATGTTTTTGTCATAATTCGTAATTTAATTAGCGATCAAATTATTTCCCTAAAAAAAGGGGGAAAGAGCAGTATTCGACTCTCTTAGCGCGAACGGTAATCGTAACTGTAAGATTGTGAAACCCGTGACATTGTTGAAAAAACTTTTTCTCATTTAAAGACGCAAAATCTTAAACTTTAGCTCAGAAAGATACGGTTGCTAGATAGCGGTTAATCTTTTTTGTCTTTTAATCGGTTTATCAGTAAGTTTAATCAGAAAACCTTTGCATAAAAACGTGTAATAAATCAACTTTTTCCTGCTGCAAGTAATGAAATAATGAACACAATATTCTTATTCATCATCGATGTTTATGCATGGATAAATAGCGGATAAAAAAAGGCGTAGTAATTAAATATTTTGGCAAGCTATTAAGGATAGTGTTAACTGGTTATTAATTTAGCCCTAGATCTGTGACGAAACACCCGCGGTGGTCTGACAATGTGAAACAGTGCTTAAGCTTATCTCCAAGTCATGTTTTTTATACGACTACATAATTCAACATTTTTGAAAAAATATTATTAGGGTTATTTGTATATGTATAATAGGTAGATAGGAGATATGGAGGTTCCTATTGAAGATCTTAAAAAAATCTGTTTATCCGTGTGCCTGACATCTGTGCGTTTGTTCCCGCTAATTTTAGAAACGGCTAAGCCGATATGGGTGCCATTTTCACTCATATATTGTATTAAGCTTTGGTTACATCTGGCATTTCAAACGGTGCACAAATTAACAAGATACCTGTTTATATTTTAAGAATCTCTTTACATTTTGTGGGGTTTCATTAGATTTCCTGAAGAGAAGCAAGGGCGATTTAGTCTAAAACATTTTAATAATTTGCCCTTTCCATGAATTACTTATAAACAAAACAAAATTACTGTCGCTATAATTTTCAAATCACAACACATTTTTACCACAGCCAAATTGTCAAAGCACGATAAAAACCACGACTTAACACTATAAAAACACAAATAAAAAATTCGTTCTCGTTTTAACATTATTACCCTGAACTTGAACATTACCGTTCGTGGAATTCGTGGTCGCTGAGCGGTGCACCGGCTGTGGCTAGTCACGCCTCTAAATGTCATGACTCATTATACCATGGGGCATGGCTATGGAGCCTTCTTGCTTCCCGTGAAATTTCTTCGTACCACCGGCACCGATATACCTCGGCGTACCTGAGCGTACCTCGACGTACCTAGGCGTACTGCACGTTGCGTTTAGACAAAATGTTTTCTAGTTTTTTACTCGTTTTACCCGATCACGACCAACACCCAACACGAACTTACTGAAAAGGATTTCTTACCGTGGAGCCGCTATGTTTGTTTACATCGTTTTCTTTTTATTTTCTCAATGTTGTTTGTTTGTTTTACTTTTGATGTTGTACCTGTTGTTTATTTATTCAAATTTTTAATAGTGAGCTACACACTCTCGTTAACACCGAGTTTATCATAAAATATTGTAAATCTAATATTTATTTTAGGAAAAGGTACTTTGATTAAGTGTGACCAAAAGTTTTAATGTAATTAGAAAAACTTTCCCATTTCTTACCTTTCTTTCTTACATTTTTAGAATACTATGTGTTTCCCGTTTTATCTAAAAAATAACAACAAATTTTCGCATTAAAACATTATCTTCATTTACAACCACTCATACTCCTAAACTGTTCAAGCAAAATTCTAGCAAAGCAACATTCTAGCAAGGCAACATTGAAATTTACTAATTGTATGCTTTGCGTTTATTTATCCTCAACTATGCTGTGAAATATGAACTTAATAGTTTTGCTCTTTTACTCTTAAAATCTATTACTCTATCTAGCTGAAGTGTGCGGCAGAAATCACTCTTTTAGTCATAATAGTAGTACCTATGTACATACTTATTTTCTATTCATATTAGCAGGTATGTTATTTTTTGTAAGTAACGACTATCATGGTACTTTTACAGTACCTACTTAATCAAGTTAACTTTAGCTACACGAACGTCGACATAATGCCCAGTAGTAAAGATGTGGAGAAAAAGGGTGTCCAATGAAATAGTAACAATAAAAATAGTACATTACGATTTACGATACGCTGCGTAAAAGTGCACGGGCGTAAAGTTAGCGCCCGAGACAGCGAGCAAGCACACCTTTTAGATCATGATTTTCTAGTACTTAGTAGGATTTTAGTTTTTGAACTTATATTTTTTCTTTTGGCATTATCAGACTATCGGGATAAAGGCCATAGTTGATAAAACTTTTTTTCATTCAATAGCGTATATTTATTATCATAGCGTTGTTAATTAATATTATTTCTTGTTCCTAACACAATTTACACCCCCGTATAAAGTTTATTACGGACGGGTCTGATCGGGCAGCACTGCCCACTACAATGTCCGCTGCCGGCCCGCGCCTGCCCACTGCCCGCGGCTCGAAGCTCGCTCCAGACAATCCTTGTTTATGGTCGTTTTCCGCTCCATTGTTTGTTCCTTCCTTTGTATAGCTCGTGTTGATTGGCCGGTCACTGACCATTGATTCATATAATTTACACTACTCAATGCTAAGTAATAATTGGCGGAAGTTTGTTTTAGTACATGTCGTCTTTTAACACACATTTTTTTTAAACAATTAGATAACAATCTAATATAATTGCATTGATTTGCAACTATATTTCAACTTTTTAAGTGAAAATTACTGTCATGATTATACTTTCTCAGTGAAATGTAATGTCAGTAAGAACTCGATTTCTATTTCTGTCGACGATTAAATTATTTATAAACATCGCTACATAATCTTCATATTTTTATATTAAAGAATTGCATGATAAAAGCATATTAAGAATATTCAATCCAGCCTATAAACAGTTATTACGCATACATTAGTGTACAGAAACACGTAAATAGTCTAATAAACAAGTCATGAGTCATGAATATAAATACAAATAATTTAAAGCGTGAAACCACTCATAACGGTAAGTACAAAGAGCAAATGCGTATGGTACCTAATGTACATTTTACTATTCTTCGTGATCACATTTTTTTGTACTTCGTTACGATTTATTCCTTTATTTTTTGTGTGAATAGTAAGTTTGATGTACATACGTGGAAGCAGAAGCTGCGTTAGTTAAAATGAAAAATATCTATCTCCAGATTAATGATAATATTGCTGACAATTAAGAGCTTATGTAACACGCGAGTTAGAAGAGAGAAAATAGACAAATTGTTGAGAAATCATAAATTAATCTGCCCTAAGTCCTGAGGACAATAAATCCGTCACTCCTCGAGTCGGTATATAGTGCTCTAACACAGAATAAATAATATTTTTAAGCAACTATTCTCCCAAAACACGTCAAGATAGAATTTACACGTCTTAAAAAATAATAAGGCGATGTTGACGTCGATAAATAACATAAACTAAAGATGACTCACAACTTTTATTCGGCGATTAAAGCAATTTAACGAATGTTTATTAACTCATATTAGGTGTATAATTTGATAGCAGAATTTATTATGACAAAAAAGGGGGTTCATTACCAACGTGTGATAGGAGAGCTGTGGCCGTGAAGGGGCAATCAGTGTTCTAATTGCTATGTTTGTGGAGTTAAGTGTCGGTTGTACTCTAATTCTATCTGCATTACCTACTATTAATGGCCACGTTTGGTTGCCCGGAGCTACCACAGCTATTACTTCATTTCATCTCCTGCGTAACATCTTCCTGCTTCTAATGCCGGGTTTCAGTAACTACCGTACAACGGAATATATGAAATTTGATGTCATTAGCCAGCCATTACTTTATGAATAGCCATCATTGTAGCACTTTTAGCTTTCAGTTCCTTGTTCCGGCAATATTGAAAATATACTGTTTTATGAAAAAACTTTTCTTGCTACCTACTCTCTAAGTTTGACTACAATCTACCAAGTGATAGCAAAGATGCGGTGTAAGACAGTAAAATGCTAATTACTAACTTTAATAAAATACTATCTATGTGCACTTTATTGTCCGCTAGTACAGAAATATCCTTTATTTTTTACAATTGCATAATTGTTACTTTTCCATGCGTAATATTTTTAATACAATTATCACATTGATCAAATTAAGTATTAAAGGTGAAGATTTTGTACGATAGTGGTGTTAGCTTAAGTGAGCAATCTATAGCTGGCGCTGGCGGGAATCCAGGCCTCCTGACCACTTCCTCATTCAATGCTCTGTGTTACCGTTGCACAGAGTACTGCCCGGCCAGGGGTACCTACTAGGGCTTGTAATATCGGAAGGTTTTCAATATCGATATTGATTTTCGATATTTGATGCTAATATCGGAATTCCGATATCAATATCGGAATTATAAAAATTTTTTTAATAATTTAAATTTAATTTTATATTGTAAAGTAGAAAGTCTTGGATAGCAAAAAGGTTTTTAATCAATAGGATAATGAAATAATACCGTCTTTAATACTGTTTTATTCCCGTTCGTTGCAAATATCACCTAAATCTATTCAATTCGGTTTTGTTTTCGCGTTAAAAATTCACTACCTTAATTTTTTTTGGATTTTTGAATCGCAAAATAGTTTTTACTGATAGATGAAATTCAGCTGCACCAAATGTGACAGCTGTACGGCAGAAGCTATGCTTTATACAAGGATAAAAGCTGAAGTGACTTGAAATATCGCAACACATTTGCTAGGACGCCTAGTTTCCTGGCAGTTGCGTTAACTTTGGATTCAATAAACCGCTCAAATTTAAGGTTCAAGGATATCTCAATTTCTTGCGGTGGGAGTATTTCAAGGATACATTCTGAAAAGTAGGGCCAAAATAAATGCTTCTGTTTTTGTGGCGTTGAATTTCACAAGGTTGGCGTCACCCTATTCGGTGACTTCAGGCAGTGATTCACTCTTTCAACCCTTGCCTCTCTTCAGACTGTATTTCGGTCGTTACTGGTCGGAAGCTTGCCAGGTATCGCTTGACCAGATCGTTGATATGCAGCAAGAATAGAGTTCTGGAGATAAAAGATCTCTGAGAAAGTCCGGCATTGTTTGTAATATGTGATGTAAGGTTGCTTGGGACGAATAATAATCTTTGATAACGACTCTAAATGAACGTTCACTCAGAAAGTCTTTAACCCAGCTGATCAGGCCAGGGAATAGCACATGCGCAGGAAGCATGATCAATAGGCTAACATGCTAAACCGTATCGAAGGCCTTCGAGATGTCAAGGGATAAAGGGAACCGCCTCTACATTATTCTTAAGGTCCTCACCCCAGATACGAGTGGGTGAGATACGCTAGAATGCGGTAGAGAGGTATGCGTTAGGCTATAGCGCTAGGGTCAATAAGGAGATCATTGTGTTCTAGGTATACAACGAGGCGCATGTTCAATAATAATCTTCCTGAGTATGTTGGTAATTGAAATTGGCCGTTAATTAGCAGGGTCAGTTCGATTGCCATTCTTGGGCACGGACTGCACGTTGGCAAGCTTCGACGCCTGAGGCACTATGCTCGTCTTAATTGAGAGACGAACCAAGCGTGGCAGAACAGTAGATAACTGGAGAGAGCTGGAATACCATCTGGTCCACTAGCTTTGTTCACGTCTAGACATCGCAAGGTTTTAAAAACCTTTGTTGTAGATGTGAACCTCCGATATACAATGGTCAATGAGGTATCTGCGGTGAATGGCAATTGACAGTTAGATGCAAATTCTCAGCAACTAGAGATTCGTACAGATGATCTGCAGAAGATGATGAAATTATTGACTTAGGTATACCGAGATTAAGGAGATAAATTATGTTTGGAATAGATTTTTCCGTATCGCATTATTCGTGCAGTAGGCTGAGCAGACTCACAACAGGAATACGGTTAAAAATATTAACTCTACCTCCCTACACAGCTAAAATATTTATACTTACTTGCTCAATTTTATGGCCTAGTGGCCAATGTATCTTGTGGCACGCATTAAAATCATTTTGTTTAAATTAAAATAAAAAAATTACTGATTCCGATATTACGATATCGAATCACTCAGTATCGGAATTGTAATATCGGGTTTCACGGTCCGAGATTCCGATATTTCGAGATTCCGAGATTCCGATATTCAAGCCCTAGTACCTACTCGTACATACGACCGGTGCAATATGATGTTGATGATGGTGCTAAGCTGATCACTTTCCGTAAGTGGTCATTTTTCGTGGTCAGGCTGGAAAAAAACGACGCCTTACATCTAGCATTTTTATTCAGATAGGTGCTTCATTTAATACATTGCGTCCTATTTCTTTTCAAACACGTTTGACTTTTTCTTTAACTTATTCTTATTAAATATGAGACAAAATGTATTATTAGACGATAGAATATAGGTATGTTATTATCTTATTTAAAATATTAATATATTAACCTCGCACCTCATGATAATTATGTGTAGGGAAATGAGTGTGTATGTTATTCATATATTATAAAAAAATATACAAGACATTTACAGATAGGATATTATGTTAAATATACGCAATTTGATAGTATTGTTAAGAACTTTATACTATTCTCATTTGAATATGAAAGGCAAACACAGCCTAGACCGCAAGCCTATGCTGGTGGCTATCACGACTCGAATCAGGCCGCTTCGCCACTTCCCTATTGACGCTTTAAATCATTTCCAATATAACTCCGCCGCTAGCTGGGAAATGGATATACATAATATAATAATCGGTATAATAAATAACTTCAGATATCTAGTTAGGCGCTTGTAAGCCAATATTGTCTACAATGTAGAGTCTATGTTATCTGACCTTTACATAATTGATTCAATATTTTCAAGCCAAGCGTATAACGGAATCTGATTTGTAGATATTTTTAGATACTAATTTAATTTTTGATATCGTAAATATAAAAATTTCTATTTTGTAATTATTATTTGTCTTCTGTTTCAAGTCAATAAGTCAACAAACTTGTAAAAGTTATAACTTATATCATAAATCTACTTTTTATCACGTAATAATCTGTTAACAAAATTCTTTCAAGAAATATTATACATATAATATGATAATAATTCACAAAACTTCAATAAAAATCAGGTCTGTCAAGCTGACATGGGAAATTCGGAAAAAATTTATATAAAATACACGAGAGTAGCTAATTTGTTGCTAATTAGACCTATAATAAACCTAAAATAATAAAATGTATTTTAAAGCAAAGCAAGGATTGTATAACATCATAGTTATTGGATACAAACTTCTTTGCATTTTATACTGAGGTTGAATGTTAAGTTGAGGACTTGAGGTTGGTCCAAAGGTGTAATGTTACAGACTGGAATCGGTAAGATTGTATCAAGCATGTGCGTGGTGCGACCTGACAACTTTCGCCTCGTCGCTCTAACTCATTGTGATCGATAAAAAAAGCTTTATCGATTTAATTACTAATCGAATACACCTCGTAGTTACTTTAAAACGCGTTAATTTATTTCCACCACAGCGCGTTAATTAAAATTCCTATGTGCAGCTAATTGTATTAATTTTCTCTTGGCAAAGGTGACGACAAAGTCTACAACTGAAGCACAAAAAACTTGGACAATTTTGAGTGAAAATGCTTGCAGAGCTGACAGTTTTAAATAGCCATAAGAGCAATTAATAAGAATTAATTAATTATTTTCCGAACTAAGCATTGTTCAGGCTGCAGTCGCCATTACCACAATAGTTGTGATTCGATAAGTTGCTGCGATCTGAAGGGAACAATTTTATTGTCATACGGTAGAAAGAGTTTGTATAAGATTACCGCATAGTGACATAATTATCAATTATCATTTCAACAATACAATTATTTTGGTAAATATCAAATATCAGCATCACCATTGTGAGTGGATCAATGAAGTCTTTGTGTGCATATCAAACAATCGAGTCACCATTGAGAATATCATCTCAATTAATGAATTGTGCAGAAATAATACAATCACTTAGAATTAGGCATTAACGTTGAAACATTATAACTATAATTATTCCGAACCCAAACTAACTCGTATTCTCTGATTTATTGAAACTTACTGCGAAGAGTCCACAATGTAAAGTGAATAAAGTAATACAGAGGACAAGCCGACAAGTAAGTACTATAATTATGTTACTTTTTTATCATGCATCTAACAAAACGACAATCACACTTATCAAAAGAGAAAGAAAAAAAGTTCGGATGCGTGAAGCTAATTGGAAAAAATAGAGCATGGCCACGGGCCTAAAAGAAAGATCTTCTATTTAGGTCCGTGAGCAAGGCCTTCCAAATTCAAACCAATGGATGAAGAATGGGAAGGATTCGTTTCATTGAAGGTTTGATTTGTCACAATGAACGAAGATTATATTTTATACTTAGTCGCTCGTATATTGACCTCAATGTTTTTTTGGGATTCAACAGAAATCACTGTAGGGCGTCGAAAAGAAGTCAGACGCCCTAACGCAATATTAGATAATAATATTTTTTGAGCTAGTGAAAGTTTGGACGAATTCCCGCGTAGACTGCGGTGGTGTAGCAAGTGTATGCCATTACTTACACACGTGCGTCCCATTCGCAACAATGGGAAATAAAACATTGATTTGAATACAAATACGTCGATTTGCGCCGTGTCATGTCATGACACCGATTTCCAGTTTTTATGTCACTTTGTTTAGTTTCACACTAGTTGGTACCGAACCGTTGATTACTTACCTTATCAAATATATCATTACAGTCTACTTGATGAATCATAAACTCGACTAAAGTACATTTTCTGTACATGGCATGTCATCTGATGAGAGTTGGTCACCGCCGCGTAACACCAAATGCATCACCGATATGTTGTCGAATTATTGCAAAGCCCCTAAGCGAAACACAAAAAAGCAGCTCTGAATTGATGATGAAGGAAGCTAAAGGAACTATAGTTTCATAGACGGAGTAATGCTGAGATTGAACTCGCTGTACGATATAACCTAAGCTTTAAATTAAACGCAGACAAGTGGTCAGACCGCACGCCGCGGAATGGCATGAAGTCATCTCGATTTGGTTTGGTTATGTGAACGCAAATACATTGTGAACAGGTTCATATGGAGTATCAAAGTACAGAGACTTGCCGGCTCTCTCGCGGATATAGTTATATTATTCGAGCCCCAATTCTTCTTAATAAGAACAACTTCAAGTGCCCAGTCCCCAGTCAGTCGTAACATCATTAACAGCATCTTCCTGGCAAACTTTGGATGGATGGATTTCCAAGATGCATCCTGAATATTTATTCAGTGGAGTGCATTAAGTTATGGTATCAAAGTAGGTAAATATAAACCTTTCCTTTCTTGAGTTTTTCTACTTTAAATATACCACTATAGTCTACCACAGTAGCTATGTAACTTATAGCAACTATACGAAATTATGTAATCACCTAACATGCTTTCTCTTCAAATTCCAAAAGTTCAGTATCAGAATGAATGCAATTAATGACCGAATGAATGTGAATGAAAATGAATGAAGTGGCTGAGGTGTAATTAACATATTTTTCACCTTGAATCGTGACTCACGTACCAACACGTGACAGTTTTATAACCGTGTGATTATTTTCTTAATAATTATAAACGTAATTTTTTGTCATTAATAAACACGAAGAGATTGATATAATTTAATTATTCATAGCCATGATGAATTTTTAAGTATAGTGCTTATCTACCTCTCATTTAATAACTTAGTGTGTACATTGCAATAATTATAGTTATCATGTAATTTTGAAGTGAAAACTTCTATTACGCGGGTGACTTGAAATTTTATGAAACGAAACTGTCCAGTGGAGACTAGAAATGAGTGGAGACTGACTTGAGTTGAGTTGAGTGGAGTGGAGTGGAGTGGAGTGGAGTGGATCATCTTCCCGAAATTTTACATTCGTCTCATTATCTTGAAAACAAAATTTTTGAAGGTTTCACTTCTAACACGTGTGAATTGCACACATTTTAATTTTCATTTAATTGTACTATAATTACATCCATTTCAATTGATGAGTGGGTGTTAAATAAGATCCAACCTTTGACCTTTTTACTTTACACAGTGTTAATTTATTGTGATAGTTTATAAATCTAAAATAAAACAAGGTAGGTAGATGCCTATATACAAAAACAACATAATTCGTCTGACATACATACCTGTAAATCAAAGATACCAATATTAGGTAAATTATGTAATTATTATTCAGGCGTGTAGTTTTTATTAGATACATTGTCAAACATCGATTGTTGATCATCAACCATTACGTTCGGTAAATTTAACATTGCTTCCGCAAACAATACTCGACCTGAATCGTTTGTGTCGAATCCTATCTCCGAATCTAATTGCTAAGAGCAGTGTTCCGTGTATGCCTTTCAATGATATGTTACTGGTTTGGTACATCAGTGGTTTTCGCTAAAATTAGTTACGTAATGTGATGATTTTGGTACAATTTGCACGCATCATTAGTAAGACGTATGAAATAAGTTTGCTTGCTACAATCCAATAATGGACCATGGCAGGTATTTTTGTTACAAGTACATTTTAACTACAGCGAGCTCAATCTCAAAATCCTTCCTCCATTGTGTTTTGGTGAAGTTAGGGCTGCTAGTTTCAACGGCTTAAAGGTTTAAACAATATCTAATCCATACTAATATTATAAATGTGAAAGTGTGTTTGTTTGTTTGTTTGTCCGTCTTTCACGTCGCAATGAAGCTGTTATATGGTATGGTTTTTGTGTGTGGAGATAGTGAGGAGGGTGGAGAGTAACGTAGGCTATTTTTTAAAGCGGTAAAACATCTCCATGGGAAGATCGATATTTTGTTAGTTGCTAGATATTTAGTTCCGGATGTTGTTAATAGATGGCGTTAGTAAAATTGATTTGCAAGTTCTGAATCACGTTATCAAATTTTACATCTAATTAAGTAAAAGTACATAAGTAGGTAAGTAGGATTTGTAATAAATCGATCACTACCGCGGGCGAAGCTGCGGGCAAAACAAAAGTTAAATGAAATAGATTCGAGGCTGCTCTGTAAGATTGTTGAACTATATGCATATTTTTGGAAGGGTAACACAAATCTTATAAAAACTAGTACCTATTCACTGCAAGGAATGAATGATGAATCTTCTATCCCTACCTATAAATATGAAAGATTTTTTCACGCAAAAACCACTGAACGAACTTCCATGAAATTTAGCACTCAGGTAATATTTGATCTGGAATAACATTATAGAGGGTATTTATAACCCTTCTAAACGTGGCAATGTTGATTATAACCAAACTTGAAATCGGGTTAGAGTCCTATCCAGACAAAAGCCACTGCCATTGGCATTCAGCATCCTGTGCAAAATTCAAATTTACTTCACAACTATCAGACATGTTGTGAGCAAACGAATTCAAGTATAGTTTGTCTAACCCGAACTCGACGTTCGAGTTATCAGCAAACCGACTGCGACCTACACGGACCTACAGGGACAATTCTCAGTATTACCCGACATGGCGAGCAGTGACGCTAACGACGTAGTTTCAACTGGCATAAAAACAACTCATTACTTTGTCATTGCCAGGACAAGGTCTTGTGATAACTCTTTGTAGAAATGCTGTACGGCAATCTGTCATATTTAGTGTCATCTATGAACGCACGTGGATAGAGCTTGCTTCTCTTGAATATAGCGATAGTATTATCTGTTTGTTTTTATTCCGCAGGGTGTCATCAGATTATGGTAAAGCATGGCCGAAGTTGTATGTTTTAATTTTATAATTTTGACTGATATATACTTACTAAAATTAATTCTATTAAAAAAATCTTTGGAAGTGAATCTTTTACATCAAATCAAATCAGACTAGAATGCGACCAGATCAAACCAAAAGAAAGTTTGTTTTTCGATTGTTTAGTTGCTGTTCGCCTTTGTAGCTTCACGCAAATCTATTAGCCGGTGGTCTAACTAGCCTTCTAGTTGGATCAAATCTCAAACTATATGCAGGGAAAGAAACGCAGCTTCGAACCTCAGTTGTCTCCTAACGAAAGCAAAACAGAGTAAAGAAAAAAGTACTTAATGTAACATCAAATTGCGGAATTTAAAAGAACTAGCCCAACATGGCCAACGAAAAAGCATTAAGAAATGACTTTCTATTATATAATATTACTACTACCTAATCAGAACATCAATATCCATAAACGAAGGTAACGACAGGTAGACTGGTTTTGTAATATCATTAGTTCATCACCCATGTATGTATATGTATAGAAAAAATCTTGATTCTGACGCATAGCTACTACCAACAATAATGTATTTGGGGCAGAAGAAATGGACAAGTATGCAAATAAACCGATGAGGAAGTTCATTATAGCATTATGATTCTATTTATCAATACGTTACCTGTCATGCTATCACACTACACCCCGGCACCGCACCGGTAGTGAGCAGAATCACGCATTACGAAAGGAAATCACTACCAATAACTTCATAAAAACCAACTATTAAAATGTTTTCATTACATACATGATACAACACGATTGCCGTCAATAGAATCCTTGCTGACAGGAAGTTTATAGGCAAACATGTTTTAAAGCTTAGAGAGTGTTTTATTATCGGCTATCACCATCTATTTTATGGTTATCATTGGAGCTATCACGATTGCCGACAAGATAATCACTAGTGAGGCTAGTTAAAAATTTCTAATAAAAGTATAATATAGCCATGAATCCAACCAACTGCCTGTGTTATTTATGCTCCTTGCAGAACTATGGACGATGTAATAGTCCTCCATTCTTCTGGAGCTAACTTTCTTAGTGATGACTTAAATCTTACAAATGGTCATTGAAGCAGTGACCAATTACCATCCAATAGCCTGTCTGGTCATGTAATGGCTACTCGCGTATGTCTGTTACCAATTTTCACGCACAATGGCCCGACTTAGAGGCTAAGTGCGGAAACTGGAGCCCATCACCAATACCAATACCAATATCTGTTACCGAATCCGTATAGTACTCTAGCTCTGTGTATAAAGAGTAACACAATATTCAACAAAAGGCTCAAATAAAGATTACCAAAGCTATTTTTCCGGTAACTGACTTTAAAACGGTAGATGATTTTCAACAAGTGGTTCTGAGGAAGAGGTAAAATAGGCACTTACGATCTGTGAGATGATTGAACCCCGTGACGTCATCGTTAAGTCTGCCCTGCATGCGTCGCAGCTTGGTGCTCAGGTCTCGCGTGTGCAGAAATAAAAAGAGTGTGCACGAGACCGCCACTAGTGCCACCAGCTCACTCGTTCTGAAATAGAAAGTTTATAGCTGAAATCATAATCAAAAGGAAATTCATATTGCAATTTTGAATTTTTGCGGTTTCTAGTTCGACCTTAACAATGAGTTTCTTGCGCTGTTTCTTCTGCATAACAAAAACTGGAGTGTTACATCAGAAAAGATGTTTTCACTATTGTAATAAATTAAACCTATTCAAGTCTTTTACTAAAGTAAAATATAATAATAAATGGTATTGTTACCGTTTGACATTACTAATTCAGAGTAATTTTCAGTAGGTATTCTTTAAGTTTTTGTAAGATGCTTATTTTATCCTTGATTCTATTAAGTTGGACTTGTGGTATAGCGTGCTGATGACTGGATTCTATACTATCTATCTTAGTTAACTCACAACACCACTCTCTTGCATGGTGTTGTGGTTTTTTTACTTACAATAAGTTAATGCTTGACCACGATCCCACCTGAAGGTAAGTGGAAATGTGGTTCAGGATAAAAGTGGTTGTTTATCTCCTTAGGTTACTACAACCCTCCTAAACGCAACCATTAAATATTTATGGCACTTTTTAATTAGCTGGTGATGGCTCCGAATTAGGTGTGGTATGATGTAAAAAACTAAGCTAAAATTTTAACACTGATCTTCATTTAATTAATTATTATCTTGAATATAAATCGTACATATCTAGATGCTACACAGCATATTAACGGTCCTACTACTCCTGCTAAAATGGATTTAGGTATTAAAATCTTGTTCGAATCCGGTCAATATATTATAATCGTACCTTAAAGATAACATCAGTGAGGTTAATATAAATCGGGACAGGAAACATTAGTCTACGTTAATAGAGTCAAAATGAATGGCGTGTAAGTGACTTGGCCCAATGTGAATAATCATGATGAGTGGAAAAGTGACTTGATTATTCCGGATTCGCCGAAAGAACCTCTAATGGAGGTATAAAATGCTGGTATAGATCGAAGTCTGTAATTACCGTTTCGCTACACCATACGTGACTGTGCACACTGGTGTAATATCATTTCCTTACGAGACATCAGTTCGATTTCAGAAAGTCTACATCCATTAGCATTGCGAAACATGACACTCTTTTTAACTGAATTTTTTTTTTAGTCTAGAATGAATTGTTTTGCGACTTACTGTATCTTTAACCGAAATTAAGACTAGCAATGTCAAATTATTTCATTGATAAAGTTATCGATTTAAATTAAATGAAGAATTGATTCAAACAAACTGATACAAACTATTTAAAATATATTACGAATTCAATTAAAATTTAAGACTATATTCATGAATACTTAGTCAAATAATCATGACTGGTATTTGCTCTGCTAGGAGTTCAGTCAATCTACTCATTTATCTTAACATCCAAATAAAGTAACCACAACTTGACTAGAGATATAGGCTGTTGTACTAATAATTTATTTTACCAATGTCCTCCAAGCGAAGAGTTTTGGGTTAAGGAAGTACCGAAATTTACGGTAATATTTTACACAATTAGTTAATGAACGTGAAAAATAGTGAAGATTGCTTATTTTCAACTAATGACTTCCTTCTAATAATGATGATGTTAAACCTTGGGAATAAACTTCTTCTTTATTGCTGACTATTTACATAGATTATTATCATTGTATAGTAAGTAAACATCAAATAAAGTACATGCAATATTTTATGCTCATAATTCTACTGAATAGTCAAGCAACTATTAAAAAGGATTAAAATAGCTGCGTTTATTGGTCAATAACATTATACGAGTAGGTATGTACATAACGTACGCTCTTAACACTGCATCTAAAGTGAGTTCCATGACATACAGAAATAATATACCTATTTTTAGGAAATATTCTAGACTCATAAAAAAATCTGTTCAGCAAAGGATACGGAACCGCTGACTTCCAATAAACTTAACTGCATGTTGAATATGGTTCTAAAGTCTGAAGTAATTTTTACATTTACAGCGACAAAACGACTTTTTTCACGAAACATTTTCTTTATCTGGCGAAAGGTTTAGAAGGAACATACTCGTATGTAATAATAATAATAATAATAATTTATTTTCAGATAACATTGATCGGTAATTCAAGACTTAACTGAACTTTACTTAATTGACTAAATTTAAATTAAACTAAGTACCAGCTTGTTTGTTTAAACATTCCAAAGTAAAGTGCTACTTTAACTTGCTTGGACATTTTAAGCATCCATTTCCTTTCGAAATGGAGCAAAATAAGATAACTGTAAATAGCTCGAGAGCGATTTCCGTTTTTGGTAGGTGTGCAATGTAGGCCTAGTCGCATTTAAATAAATGCGTAGGGCAAATCGAAATCGTGTGCTTCTAAATTGTCCCTCTTCCCACGCTGACGTCACTGACCACTCGCATGCTCTTATTAATTCTCTCCTTTCCCTTTTACCAACCGTATCAAATGTAAAAGGCAGTGGAAACAATCCTTTCACCTCGGTGCGTATTTCATATATTACCGTCAGTGCTAAGTAAAGTTTATTTTGACCCAGCTAAGCATTTCTTAGCCCCTGAATGCTGTAGGGCAAACCCATTAATATAATAGCCATGCGTCTCATAATTAGTCGCTTTAGTCTGCCGTGCGACATTTATCATCTTTGCTACTTGAAGTTAGGAAATGTAAGTTCCATATTTGTGCTCAAGTAACTGCGGTTGAGTAATGTCTTGCCATGTTTTGAGACTTTTGAGTTACTTCAGTTTATCTGTTGAAATGGATATACATACCTGTTGGTAATTGAATTTGCAGTAGCTTTTTACAAATAATTTAAAAAAAAAATAGAAACAATAATTATGATCGTTTCACTTTGACAGCAGCCTGGAAAAAACTTCAACGAGATCCCGAGGACTGTTTGTTTGAAGTATAATGTAGTGAGGAACTATTTCTAATTTTTCATTTAACTTTAATATAAGTAGGTAGATAGCTATTATTTCTTACTAAAAAGTAACACATAAAAATTTAATAATTGAACTCTACGTCTATCACAAAAACTACTGACATGATTATTAGTAAATTTAGTAACTTGTGTAAAAAAAGATGGAAGTATGCTGTACGGACGTTACCAAGAAAGTATACGAATCCTAATGATAGAGTTATTAAGATCATAATGATAGGTTTTACACCACATACCGTTCCGAAACACTATCAAGCGAATTGTTTCGTATTTATTTAATCGCCCTGTTATTCTCATGCAACAAAAGGATACTAAGAACTTGAAAGTATTGAAACAATGGCAATTAATGTGTCTTTGCTCTTGAATAATTACTCTTTGTTCTAAATGTAGTCAGCTTTTGCAATCGAATTAAACCATGTCCGTCAATATTCATTATATTATTCTTATCATATCGTATGGTAGAGGTCAATTTTAAATTAGTCGTTTACGTAAAAATAGAAATCGTTTTTTATTCTTATTTTAAGGGAATAAGACCTGGTTTGTATAGTTATAAAGAAAATTCACAAATCATTGAGACATAAAATTGTTGCTGGAGTTTTAATGAACATCTAACTAAATTAAATAGGTTAAATATTTTGCAGTGAATAATTTCATACCCAGTTAGACAAAGTTAATTTTGACAGACAAAAATAAATGATGAGGTATTCAATTCGACAGAATTCTTTTTGCTTGTAATCTCAGAACTTTCAATTGGGTGAACCGATTTTGATGATTTTTATTAATCGAAAGCTGGTGCTTGTCATGTGGTCTCACTTAAATTTGAGCGAGATCTGACGAGTAGTTTTTGAGTTTTCCCTAATTTTGCAGTCGATTATTTTTTGACAAGAATTATACAATGATAGGGTAGGAACTCGTGATGCGTAATTTCTATGCGTATCTTTGTAAAATATGCATGATCTATGATGAGATAAGTTTAAATTCATGAGATAGTCATATCTAACCACGGCCATGCGTCACACAGCCACACTACCAGCACACATGCACCTGCATTAGTAAATGAACGAGACAATGAAGTAATAAACTTTATTTGACGTACGAATGTTATCATTACCAATTAATGCATCCCTGTCGGAGTCTTCGATGTCATAAAGACACGTAAAAACCATGATAACAATTAATTATCCATGTTCACGTCGATTATACAGATACCATTTAAGTACCACAAAATAATGACTATATTTTCTTTATTTCCTTAAGCTTCTTAGTAGATACGATAAAGGTATAATTATTATAGCAGAGGTACCTATTTAAAAACCCTATGGTCAGGAAGTTATGAAAAGCCACTCATGCTAGGTTATATCTAAAACATTTCCTAATCTACATTATAACTTTACATTGTACGTGGCGAATGAAGTTACGGGAAATTTCATATTGCATGTAGTTAGGGATCAAATTTTCCGTAACGGGATTTGCATGTAGCCTGAATAGCTGTGGATCGGGAACAAATCTTGTCTGTTCTCGTAAACGCAAGCTTTAGCAGGCAAATACTACGGCAGGCACTGTAAGTATATTCATGCAATAACCGCCTACTTGGGATAAATCAAAATAGTTGGGTACATTTGAAATTCTAAGTTTGAAACAAGACACTTTCATTATAATCTAACGGGAACACCAACGCGAGCAAGTTGTTTCAGTCATTCCATAAACATAGCAGGTTACTTATTAACAACCCAAAATTTATATTCCAGCTTATTGCTTATCAACGTCTGCTAAGTCAGATATTTTAACGTTAAATAAAAAAAAATCCTGACAGTTTTATTTTCTCGAAACAAACCTTATTCTTAATAACAACATCTCAATCACGTTAACCTTTAAACAAAAAACTGCATCAAAATCTATTAATTAGTTTAGAAGGTACAATGACATAAATAGACACAGTCATGCACAAATACAGACAGAGACACTTCAAACTTATATCATCCCTCATTTTGCATCAGGGCTTAATAATAACAAATACAGTTTCTAAATACACGTCGTCGGTGTATCTGTTTCATAATTAAGCAAAGAGCCCTGAGAGATATATAAGTTTACGAGATTACGAGAACAGCCTAACGTCTGCAAGATTCCTAATGCCCAACCGGCCAGCTCTTTAGTTAGATAGCTTAAATAGTAAAACTAATTGTAGTAGTTGTTGTACTTACGTGCTCCGTAATATTTGGATATAGTGATATGGTTGACTTGCATTAGCTCGTTACGTCACCAGTGGTAGGGGAACACGTCTGCCTGCGTCTACGGCTGTCTCGTGACTGACTCAGTGTTGCCCCACTACCCGTGCTCTCGAGATAACATGATTACTGCTATAACCATAATAGCAGTACAAACACTACATCCCTTCCTTATTAAAATCTTTATTTAATATGGAGCCCGATCCACAGTCGACTCTGCAGTTGATCGCAACTCAAGCCTTCAAAGGCCACTCCACGTCTATACCATTCAATATTCCAGTTACTTAGACAAACACATTTGTAACACGCACTATATGTATGAAGCAGGCTACGGTTTGTAAACTTGAGCCTTCTGGGTGCCTTCACTAGCCTCAACAAACTCAAACTGTCATATGCATGCTTCTTATAGAATTACTTATGTAGATTATACTTTCACTGCAATTATTTTAAACATTGAAACAACACCTGAGACTTTTTTCGTCTTACACCTTTCCCATTCACACCCGTTCTCCTTCTATCTTTATTAAATAATAATTATTTACATCACCTCTTAGCTTTTCATACTTCCCTCTTTCTTCTCTCTTTGATCAAGATCGCCAAGTTATTAGGTTTCATACCAACATTCAAACAAACCTCGTCATTTCTGTCTTTAAATAGACAACTTACTGGTAAAACAAACACAGGAAATATGAGAAACTCGATGAAAATTTATATTATTACTAAAAGTGGTTTACTGTCAACAACAGATTACGTACAGCTTACAACCTGCTTTCGTTTTTTAAAGACTAAAGTTTTACTTGCGAGACAATCCTCTTATATACGTAATATAAACTAGGTCCCACCGACGACCATAACACGCCAACCATGGCTAGACTCGCAACAGGAATTTCCTTTATTTAGGCGTCCTTCATGAATGGACGGATCCAACGGATCCCAACGGACCCAACGGTGTCACATATGAATCAGACACTGCCGATACCAATCATTCACACACCAGTCATTCATTGAAATACCTCGTCTATTCATTATCTTTATTCTACATCCCATCCTCGTCGCCATTATGTAGTAGTTGTTGTACTTACGTGCTCCGTAATATTTGGATATAGTGATATGGTTGACTTGCATTAGCTCGTTACGTCACCAGTGGTAGGGGAACACGTCTGCCTGCGTCTACGGCTGTCTCGTGACTGACTCAGTGTTGCCCCACTACCCGTGCTCTCGAGATAACATGATTACTGCTATAACCATAATAGCAGTACAAACACTACACTAATGGTCCCTGTTAAAGCGCTCTCAATACATTTGAACTGAATTTATTTAAGCAAAATAGCTTTCGAAACCATATTGCTAGGTTGTTGGTCTTGTTAACGTAAAGCCGATAGCCCGCCATCTAATATCGTCGCAACGGTTTACAAAGACGAATAGCGTTCTGCCATGAACAAAAGCTATTTTGTCGTTCTTTCAATACATTTATTTATAAGTAAAACAAAAATAATTTTATAAGGAAATCTTCATATTTTTATCGCAATATTGATGAGTCGGGGTTCTATTAATTATAAACATGTAACTTGTAAGACCTAGAACCTGTAATTTTACATTCGTGGAATTGCAGGATAATCAGTAAGTTGAAATTTGAAATCCTTTCAGTATTTTGACTAGAAGTTCACAGTTCAGATCTTCCCATAGCATACCTACTAACATATTGTTCTCAGATATTAATGATAAGACACCCTCCATTAAGTACCTACCTATTATGCGAGGATGTGTGCGCCTCATTTTATTTCCATAACTGTTTTAATTATTTTAATGATATCTATTTAAAATCATCCATTAGACACCAGTAATCTCTTGAAAATCATGGAAACAAAATCAGATTTTGACTCTTCAAATAGCTATTTCCAAAGGTGAAAGTTCGGTATGACACGTGAAAATTTCTAAGCTTGATGTATGTTATAAAGTCTGTACCTAATAAACTCTATGCACGTACTGAAATTGTATTTATTTATGATATGACAAAGCATCGTAATATCGAAACCGCACGGCCATGTCATGTGAATGCGCCGAATGCGCGGCTATCCGTGTAGGCTAATGTTATTTATTTGGATTCGGAATGTGTTCGCTGCGCGTGCGCACCGGACATGAGCTTTGCTTTTACCTTTATCTACGAAACGTGAACTACACTTAAATGCTTCACTGTTTGAAGTACCAACATTACTTGTTCTTATTTCCTCATGGCTACTGAGAAAGCCCAATTAAGTAAGCTACCGTACTTAGGAATATTACGATATTGTTTTTCTTTGAAGTGAAAACTTCTTTAGCATCGTTGTCATATGAAAGTCGATGAAACGAAAAAGGGACAGTAAAAAGAGACAGACACATAAATTCATAAGATTTAACATGGGAGAAAATGAGATTAGATGCATTGTACAGGGAGAGGGGGAGGGGAAGGGGGAAAGTTAACAACAAAGTACATAAATCACTGATTATTAGGCGATACGAAGTTCGCGAAGACAGCTATTGTTAAATATTTATTTAATGATGCTAAAGAAGTATAACTTCTCACACGCGTACATAAGTACTACTAAGATAATTAAAACTGATACACGTTATTAAATTAATACCTTTATTTTTGAAGGTTTCACTTCTACCACGTGTGAATTGCACACATTTTAATTTTTTGTTTTTACTTTTATAAATATTGAAGTAACTTGATTTTTTTGCCTTTGCTATTGTTCAAAAAGGTTACATGCAAATGAAATTTTGTGCAAATGATGATTGAACAAGCTATTCAAGAAAAAATAATGTCTATTTTCATATTCTCTTTTATTATGTTTCTTCTCTTCTTCCTTGGACGGCAATGAATCAGTGATGCCTTTGGTGATACTGATTTCCATGGGGGAACATGTCGACTTACCATCAGGCGGATCCGACTCGCCGACACTGCGAGCGAAACGCGTAAAAAAAAATTTTTATTACTTAACATAAAGTATGTTACCTACTAATTATAATATTTGAATTACACATTACGAGTACAAATAATTTTAATAAGTATCTATCTACCTTTAAAAATTTAAATATATTTTCAATTTACCCCAGCAGTTTTACAGTTAATAATAACATATAAAACCCCACTCGTTTTATATTGAGGTTATGAGGTTACTACTTGTTTCAGGTAATAAATTAAACTTTAACTTTTACTTACGTACCGTATAATCCGCTATCGGTATTGCAAATCATACTGCTATTGAACTAAATTCTAAAATAATACACACAATATTTATTCGATTGAGCGTTTTGATGGCTATTTAATTTGTAAAATTTTGTTTATTTTTATATGCAAATTGCATCGCAACTGTTTTTTATTGTTATTATTATCTATTTACCTCACTTACTACTTACAAACCTACTCACAACACTATATAAATTATTATTAATTGTAGAACAACCATATGGCAAATGATATTATAATGTATTTAAAAATCATTGATAGTTACTTTAAAGTTCTATAAAAATATATGTTGAATAATGACGCTTGCCATTTAATTTGTACTGTAACAATATTACATCTTGTACAGTTACAATATTAGGCAAGTAATCAAATTCAATTAAATTAAAACTAAAAATAAATTGAAATGCAACTAATAATAATAGATAACGTTATTTTTCACTACCGCCACAGTGAAACTATGTACTTTGTATATCATAAAAAATCAGTAGGTAGCTGAATCTCGACTTCCTAATCGTTGTATTTATGTTATGATCGGTAACTTTGATCGATAACTACTGTGTATAAGTGAAAGAACGCATAAAACGTTTTATAATTTGCTTACATAAAAGCTCTTCTATCGAGTGAGCTTGAGTGAAGTGATGAGTTACATGAAAATCAAAGCGGAGCTTGGCATTTACTTTCTCTTTCATAAATATGAGTTGCGGAAATATGAAACCAAATGCGTTTCTTAATATTTATATGCCTTTTTATGATCATACCAACTATTATATAAAATATTTTTCATTGTAACTAAATAACGTATTTTAAATTCACTGCTCTTTGCTCTTCTTCTGCCATCCTTAATACAGTCAACTTCGCCGCGTATCCATTTGAGGCAGCTGTGGCAAAAAGTGGAAACCGTGCCGTGAGTCGAGGCTTGCTGTTACTAGTCTACTCGATAAGTTCAAAATGGTTGAAATTAGAGATACTGCTCTTAAAAATACGTGCGATAGCTCATTCTGTTCGGAATGATGTCTAGAAAAATGTTTCGGAAGCGTTTACCAGCACGTAAAAAATTGCAAAAGTTATTGACAAAATAAAGTTGAAAAAAAAAAGTATTTTGTTTTTGGCAATCACTCCGAAACTATTAATATTTAAGAAATTTTAAAACAAGATTCTTAAAGTAGAGGAAATTTCCAAACAATGACTTGCGACTCTCGGAACTGTATCTCCATTATTTATAACTTTAATTTAACGCTGAAAATGGGTCTCTACGCTGCATTTTTAGGTTGCGCGTGCGGCGTCAAAACCGAGTTCGTCACACTGAATAATTTTTTAAGGTATTAATTATTAATTAAAAAAAATGAAAAAAATATGGTGTATTTGAAACACTTCAAAGAATTTGCTCCCGTAGGAAATTTTGCTTAAAGTTAATTTTTCAATAAGTTAGACGATTGTTAATTAACTAAATTTTCTCGAACTTCCATTTTCATTGTACATTAAAAAAAATGTTTAAGTAATTGTCCTATAAATTTTTCGCTTCGTGGAGCCCTTCTTATATACATGCTTAACGAGATCACGTCATAAAAGTTTAAAAAGTTTTAATACTTTGTGTATAATAATTTTATAAGTTGAACAAAAAATGAAAAATCCAAATAATATTATTGAAAATATTTTTTTCTCAATTTATTATTACATAATCGTTTTGGCATTCATAAAAGACATTTAATGACTTGAAAAAAAAATTCCCTCATTTTTTTATAATTTTTTTTATAAACAAATAGACTATTTCAATGCTTTCAAGAAAAAATTTCTTAATTTCTTATTCTTTACAAAACATTATGATTTTTGAAAAAAATTTTTTTTTTAATAATGATATTTAATTGTTTAAAATTGTTTTTTAATATTTCTATTGTTTGAATAATTAGTTAATAATTTTTTTTTCTTAAAAATTATAATTAACCATCTTTAATAGAAATGTAAAAAAATATTTTTTTTTATCAACAATTTCATTGTTTTTTAACTTAACAATTTTTTATAAACAAATTCTCAACTTTTTTATATATTTTTTCTGAAACACCTAAAAATAAAAAAAACAACGATGTATAACAAAGTACAGATAAAAACATTTTTCAATTTTTTAATTTCGATTCGATAAAAAAACGAAAAAATTGTTTGTTCAACTTATAAAATTATTATACACAAAGTATTAAAACTTTTTAAACTTTTATGGCGTGATCTCGTTAAGCATGTATATAAGAAGGGCTCCACGAAGCGAAAAATTTATAGGACAATTACTTAAACATTTTTTTTAATGTACAATGAAAATGGAAGTTCGAGAAAATTTAGTTAATTAACAATCGTCTAACTTGTTGAAAAATTAACTTTAAGCAAAATTTCCTACGGGAGCAAATTCTTTGAAGTGTTTCGAATACACCATATTTTTTTTATTTTTTTAAATTAATAATTAATACCTTAAAAAATTATTCAGTGTGACGAACTCGGTTTTGACGCCGCACGCGCAACCTAAAAATGCAGCGTGGAGACCCATTTTCAGCGTTAAATTAAAGTTATAAATAATGGAGATAGAGTTCTGAGAGTCGCAAGTCATTGTTTGGAAATTTCCTCTACTTTAAGAATCTTGTTTTAAAATTTCTTAAATATTAATAGTTTCGGAGTGATTACCAAAAACAAAATACTTTTTTTTTTCAACTTTATTTTGTCAATAACTTTTGCAATTTTTACGTGCTGGTAAACGCTTCCGAAACATTTTTCTAGGCATCATTCCGAACAGAATGAGCTATCGCACGTATTTTTAAGAGCAGTATCTCTAATTTCAACCATTTTGAACTTATCGAGTAGACTATACTAGAACCAAACGAGGCGGCCGCGCAGTAAGCCCAACCATGTCGGTAAACGTCCGTGCTCAAAGGCGCCTCAGTGACAGCCGTAGGTTCAGTGGAGAGGGTTATACGAAACTCAAAGAACTGTAGCTCGGGTTGAGGCTTGTTGACTCGATGCTATTTTATGTGGCTCAAGTGAAGACGCATGAACTTTCTGCAGCACGCTCGCGATGAGGCAGCTCGTCACGAGGCTGCTCAAGTGGATATGCAGCGTGCTTGAGGTGCAACTTCTCTATGGGCTCTGTACCACTTAGTTTAATCCCGACTGTATCATACTTGTGTAGCATACAGTACTTGTGCATGGCATAGTGTTTTAGCCGTATGAATGTGCTTAGAATACTAAAACCTATCCCATGCTGGATGGGTGACGTGAGAGGCGACTAAATCCGAACCGCTAGTGCTAGGGCCCCTCGGAGGGATTGTATGGGTAATATTGATTTTGATAGTTCATTATTCATTAATACTCTCATTATATCTCGGTGGGGTCCGCCTGAATTGCTACCGCCCTTTTACTTGAGTCAGCCAAACGACACCTCGTGTTCCGGCTTAATTTTTTCACTTACCATAAGGTGGATCTTTAGGACTCGTGTCGGCTATTTCCATAAAAATTGTGGTTTCATTACCTGTGTGAATATCTACCACCGTTTGTGTCTAATCAACATTGCAACGAATCTTATACATGTGATAGCCATAGGTAACCCTGATTGGAAACAAATTAAAGTTGATTTTCAAGATTGGATTAGAAAATAACAAAAAATATGGGTAGGTAACAACCTACCCATATTTTTTTTTCTATAACAATAGTAGCTAAATGTTGATATAATTTTGTAATAAGCTTCTCATAATTTTTTACCATTTTACCCTTAGCTAGGCACTTATACCTACATAAGTATAATTTTGCGTTATTGCACAGAATATAACACAGATCCTAACTATAAATGTAACTAATGAACAAGACCGACATGTGTTACACGGCCCATTTATTAACATAAAAGTCAACTTAAGGATCGTCGTTGCCACCATAAAACTCACATAACGATCAGTCGGGTAGGTGGTAAGACGTAGAAAGCTTAATATACGCGTGGCAGGCTCAAAGCTGGATCTAGACAAGATTGGAAAGTTAGGTGCAGCCCACACTAACGGGTTACAAAGTGCACTTTCCATGCGAGATGCGCTTTCTGATACCAAATGAGGCAGTACACAATAGTGGCCTTAATATCTAACTGTTCCAAGACTGTCAATCCCATGGATTAAATGTCTCGAATGTTATAAAATATTAAGAGAGCTTCGTACAATCAACACGCGAAATAGGTCGAGATAATGTAGCAGTCTTGTTGACTAACTGATCACTCAAGATAGTTTAATGGCATTAAAGGTTTCATCTAAGTCGGCTCGATATCTAGCTCGATTTAGATATAAGCGGAAGAATTAGAATGCCTTTGATCTAATCTGCTGTGATATATACCTTCTTAATAAAATGCTGTTAGTTGCTGACAAATAATGCACGGCCTGTGTGTCTGACGCAGTTGGCACAGAAGTATGGAACTTTGTACAGAGTTTCCTTCAGAATGAGGAAATACTAACAATAAGAAAGTATTAACAATTTATTCCCTAAAGTGGTGAAACCGGTAGGTACGTCTAATTTACTTGAAAGTAGAATTTACTTAGTCTTCTTAATTAAATTTCTTAATAAAATCATGTATGAAATATTTGTTTGAAACTTATTTCTCAATGGAAAAATCTGTCATAAAAACAATATTTTCGCGGAAGAGTCACGGACACCAAACTAAAAAGATAAGAAACATTTGTTATGAAAAGTATATATTTATAGGAGTCGTCATAAGAATGACATACGCATGAATTAGGAGGTAACATTACGAGTAGATCTATGTAAAAAGTAACAAGCTACCTATTACGACTTACATAAGCATTCAGCGTAACTTTAAGTTCATACGTAATTAACATACCTAGATAGAAGATCTTAAAACAGCTACTATATAATTACAGTGCAGTTGCGATTATTAAAACCTATTTGTTAGGACTATCAATTACTCTTTATGTTACTAACAACTAGTTACAGAAGTATTGTTTAATGATCATGTAATAATATCTGAGGATATAATGACATGCTTGTATGCGCGGGAGGAAGTAACAATTTGTTTAAGATTTTAGTATCCAGTTGACCGCAGTTAGCTCAGCTAGAACATGTCAGGAAGATAATGAGAAAACGTGATTTAAACAAATTAGTGTTTTTGAAAATCTCGTAGCAATTTTCGTAGCGGTTAGCGCTGCTAACATTGGTACATTCCGTGTACTAAAAACCTGTACAGTGGTATTATTGTCCATAATGGAAGATTAGGATTTGTATAACGTCACATTCATCAAGACAACCTAGCAATATATTTACGATATAAGGGACCAAAAATGGACAGCAATAACTTAAGAAACACCATTGTAGACCATATCCCCACTTACCATTAGGTGGTATTGTGGTCTTATTTTTAAGTAAGTAAGCAAATTTTAACATATCACTTACTTATCATTCATTTGTCAACTAAAATTTTAAATATTTGAAACCCTTAATATTTGGATTGCCTAATTCATAAAAATCCACTTAAACGAATAAAAATTGAAAGTTTTAAAATATAACACCTAATTATGTACAGTTTAATCCATTTGGGTAATTAACACCATTAAATTAGAATATTGTGCCAGTATTTAAATATTTGACAGATTTCAGATAAAAAAAAAATAATAGATATTTCTTAGCATTCAAAATCGTCTATTTTGCAATACAAATTAAAGTGCTACCAAAACATAATAGTTAAGTGGTTGCATAATGAAATGCAACTTTCTAAGTTCGTTCTACTTTTGTTTTGTCGTAAATTTCCGATAGTCATATTATGACTTATCACTGAACGCATCCTTTCACTTTCTTTAAGCTTGGCCAAAGCGTCCGACATGCCGTAGTCACACAGCGAATGTATGCATTTTTACTAGTTACCACAATCTACTGCAAATAATAATTATTCTAATTTAAAATATAATATTCATCACATGCTCTGAAAGTAGGTGATATTAAATTCAGTGATATTTAATTGAAGTGTTAAATACATAAAAACAGTTGTTGTGAAATCATTTGTAAAAGATTATTAAAAAATTAAGTTAAGTAGAAAGTATTTACATATAAAATTGTATGGTTGAATAAGCAAGAAATAAATGAAATGGTAAGAAAATGTGAAAAGCGGAGCTTATTGCAGATAAGACTGAATTTTAATGCAACCGCAGGATCTAATTATGCGGTTCCTAGCAATCAATAAATTGAGTTCATTTGAGTTTATTAAAAATACAGCGGAAGTATAATATTTGGTTTGTTGTGTCATAATTGTGTCGTAAAATTTGAATTGAGGAAATACAATACAAATAAATTAATGATTCTATCATGCGTGTCGTAACATACGTAGGTGTTGGTATACCTGACCAAGTTGGTTTTATCTGTGCTTTTATAACCGTTCTATTGTGAGCAGTCTGCCCAATCCGACCACTTTTACTTTTGCAAGATGAGAATGTAGTTACTCAGGTCTGAATGATGTCAGCCATGATCATATGAATACGTAATTCACTTGTACAACTAGTAATATAAGTTTAACAAGAATTATGTAAAGTCTGGATCAAATTTCGAGTGAAAGACTGATATAAGTATATTATGGATATTTTGCAGATAATACTGACCATAACTACCGTAAGATAAGTAAGAGAGTAAGATAATCCGAATGATCAAGTGTGGATAGTAGGTAAGTGTTACAAGAATTACATAATTTTAACTGTTAGGTGAGAATAAATGTAATTACAATATGAATATGACTGCAACATGAAAATGTCCCTTAGTGAAGCAGTGCGATTAAATTATTTGTTCAAATGTATAAGATTTTTCCTCAAGATCAGAAGCCATATCCTATATTGACTCAGCGTAAAATGATTCATACCTATTTCCATTTTTGTTATTATCCTTTTCTGTGAATAAAATGTATGCCATAAAGAATTATTACTGATATACCTACCAGTCAACTTATCATATTTGATATCATTAGTGACCATAAAGTTGACTTATTTCAGCAGATTTAAAGTGTGCCATATGTTCACTATTTTTATATGGTTGTCCGGATTGTCGATGATGTCAGGACTCATGACTATTTCGGGTAAGAGTTAAAAGAAAAACAAGTCACTAAAAGATGAGCCAATAGAAAAAGTTACTTTTGTGTCTAATATCCATTGTTAGAGGTTATGAAAGTGTACCTACTCGAAGCAAGCAAATAAATTGGGATGTCAACTTAGTACGGATTGTTATTAATTATCCTCTAAAACCGAGACCCTTGCGTCATGCTTCACTTAAGCGTAAAAGTATTATTTATGCGCTTCTTTCCTATCGACTTTTATGAACACATGCTGTTATCAAAATGACCACAAACAAATGATTAAGTTATTTTGATTCTGATATTTTCTTGCCTCTCGGGGCACCATCATTTTCATTAAAATTAAATGTGTCAATAATATAAATTCTAACACATTCTACCGCAGCCTAACAGTACGATTCCAAACGACAACAACCTGAGAAAATACTCAGAGACATTCCGCTCCTTTGAAAGAGTTGCTTCCAATCCAAAAGTCCTCCCAAGAAGCCAAAAATCACCTCAATAGACAGAAATTATACGATGAGACTAAATAACATGTTAGTCGGAAGAAGCTAAGGATTACTTACTGACTTACAAAAGCTTACATAGATACCGACGGCTATCTGACATCTGTTCATGCATTAGTTGCAGCAGTCATGGACGACGTCGTTAGCGGATGCCTGCTGCTAACTAGGAGGACGTGTATTATAATATATCTAGGGTATAGAGCGTTGTCACGGACAAAGATAATCGCGAACAATAATAATTGCTACACAGAAGTTAAGGCTTCTAACGTTTTACGCGACTAAGACTGCTAGGACAATAAAAACATTCAGTCTGCGTCAAAATATCACTTCCTATGGACATCAGTAACACGTCAGTGACTCGTAGTTAGTCTAGATTCTAGACTCGAAGAAAGTGGTGAACTTGCTTATTCACTATTAAACTAGTTCCCTGAAACTCGTCAAAAAACTACAGTTAACTTTTACAGGCCAGGGAGATAGTTAACCAGGGTAAATTTTATTGCTAGCTAGGCATGCGCGTGACCCTCGGAATTTAATCAACAATGGAAGCACTCAGTGGTAATAGAATCTATTAGGATACGTGGCGACATTGCCTTATCGTGATCAGAGTACCTGTCCACAACAATATCTAAGGAGGTTGGCTTGGAGTCAGCGATGGCTCTTTTACCACAAATAGTCCCAAATATGAAAACTACAAGTGAAATGTTTCACGTTACGACACACAACCTGAATACAAGCTTAGGGTAATGACTTACTCATTGAAAAGTCAGACCAGTACCATGTGTGAAATAGAACAAGTCGACTTAGTGATGTAATGGTTGTCCTCCACAATGGGCCTTTATGCGTTCATCCTCGGTTCCGCTCGCTCACGTCTAGTTACAGAAGAAAAGAATTTGCGATGAAATCGTACGCTCTGGTGGTCCTAATACAACGTATCAACGTTAGGCAGTTTTCCACTGCGATGGCGCGGCACTGATTTTACGCGTCACGAGGCGTACCAATGAGCTAATGACCGGGAGTATCTTCTAAATTCACAGAAGTAGAGCCTTTTTTCTCTTTTTCCTTTAATACCTTTAAGCAGCCAGCCTTGTCTTACTTCTACATTTTTTTTAATTCCTTAATTTTTCACATAAGATATGCCTTATATGCTTTCATGCTTGATCTAAAGACTCCTGTTAAACCTTTGACCTCATGATAATATTCTTGGAACAATGAGAATTTCAACAAATTATTTCAATTATTTTTATCGGAAAATATAATATGGACTGTACCTATTACTCATTATATTATAATGTTTGAATAATAATAAAATGGTTACCGAACGACATGTAAAATTATTTTCCGTGATATATACGGTCGTTGCCGTAGCAATTGCCATGTCGTTTTTTCAAGTGAAACCTTCAACGAATGTAGACAAAAACGTATATGATTATGATATAAAAAGCTCTGTTAACAAATGTGAGCTGTTAAAACTACATTTCCGACCAATTACTCGCACGATACCCCGACAAATATTTATTTGCTAGTAGAGATATTCAATTCAAAGTGATTGCGATTTTTATTAACAAATTATGTCTGATGAAGTAAAAATCTTTTCAATTTAAAAATCATCCGTGAAAAACAATTATTTCTAAAATATTTTGAAAAATGTAAGCTCGTCAACATATTCCTTGAAATAGTAAATTGAATCTAATTAAAAAGTAATTATCACAACACTTATTTCTCACACTAACTATTAAAATTGCCCTGTATAATTCAGTGCTCGTCTCCAGCATAAAGATTAATTATTTTCCTAGAATAAAATGCACGTAAGCTATGTTAAGTTGTTGAGAATTTTTCGCGTGTAAAGAGTTTCTCACAAAAAAAAGGAAAATGTGTGATTAGCAGTATAAAAATAATTTTACCGTTACTAGAAGCTACGTGTACTAATGGAAATGGAAACTATAGAGACCTTGGAAATGAAGTTATATGCCGTTAGAAGAAAATCTAATTGAATAATTAACTACTCGTTTTCTCATTTGAATATTCAATCTATCATATTAGCCATTCGTCTGCTCTTCGTCATGTGAAAGTAAAAGTAGGAATATATTATTTACCCTCTTTTCGATAAACAAGTCTGAATGAAAGATATAGGTTGATATGAATTAATAAATATGTAGAAGTTATGTAAAAACGAAACATGTATAAAATTTACTTGAGTCAAAAAGCAGCGAAACTTATTCATACAATACTTAAATAAAACACGAAAAATGTTTAAACGGATATCCCTCTGAAACCATCCAACCGATGTGGTCCAAACTAATGTCACTCGAAAGGCAAAAATGCGAAGATTGTTTGAGACCAGAAAAAAATGCATTAAGCACATTTTCGACCTTTCCCATACAATTTTTTTAGCGTAGTAGCACACGCCGGTTATCCACTAGTAGGTACAATTATTATATTATATTACAAGAATAAATAATGTTATTTCCACTCCCAATACATCTACATTATCCAATTAAAAATAAAACTGGCTCATAATTGAATGAGGCCTCGCGAATATCGAACTAGTTACTTACAATTACAGCATTATACACATACAATGTATGTATGTAAACCACAAACAAAATACTACAACCGCCTGTCTTTCAAACAATTACAGTTAGACCAGTACATATTCCGTGTACAATGCATTGAATGGTAACTAATTTCTCGCCTCTAACATTTTTTCATTAAAACCGTGGCCTTGGGCGTTTGCATCCACTATAAATAAATTAATTGTCAATCAGATTCAAAAGGAGATCGTCGAGCTGATATCTTCATATCTCGCTCTCGGCACACTCAATTACAACAAGAACTTAAATTAATCAAGTCTCTTTGGCTTGCAGTCGGTTACCGGTGGCATTGTGTCGTTCAGTTACCTCTAGAATCTAGCAGCAACAGTAACTTTGGAGCCCAGCTTGCCTGTTCTTCTTCTTACATACCTTAGTCTCTTAATACCGAAACCGAAATGTTAAAAGTTTGTAGAGTACCTACTGGTGAGAAACATATGATTTTAAAATAACATCATTGCCGACAGTGAACCTTTAGTCGTAAATTTAAATTAGAATTTTAAATTGAAACGGTTAGGTATTTCTTGTATGATCGTTACCACTTTGGATAAAAAAATAATATTAATTTATAAGTAGGTAATTAAATTTAAAATGTAAATCATAAACATGTCTTTAATAGTAAGTTCACATCCCAACTATGGATACTCGTTATGGAAAGAAAATACTTGATAGTCAGTATAACACATTTCCATATCAAATTAAGTTTTTATCGCCTATGCATTAAAGGTCCGCAAGAAAGCAATATACGCATTATCCAACAGTAACGTTGCAAAACGAATCGTGTGGATTAGAAATTAAAATATAGTTTACTTTGCATCTCTCTACGCACAATGCAATCGCATGAAACTTTCTGTGATCTAAGTGTACAATTAGAATCCATCATCTTGTAAGTGATCTGTTGTTTGTGACAGTATATTGAAATTATTCTGTGAGTAGTGACGTGCTCATAATCAATAATTGAATGCGTGAACTATGTAGGACGTAGGTATTTGATTAATTCGCATACATGAAAAACAATAAGGCAGCCGCTAAACGATCATGCAGCGTGGCATGCATTGAGGTACGGAGCAGTAGACTTCCCCACTGTAGGTACTATTTAGGCTTGCATGACGAGAGGAATGAAGTGCATGGGATCGTCTAGTAAATGCGCCATTCTACAAGATGGACCGTCAATACCCACTGTCACGCAAGTTTCATATAGGTATGCACATATGAGAAGGAGTTTGTATTTGTTCGATGTCATCTCAAATGTGATAAAAAACATATCCTTTGTTTAATTATAAATTAAAATATAGTTATATAAAATATATACGTATATTTTTAATCATAAATAAATCAAACATGAACACTGCACCAAACAATAAAGTTATCAGCATAAAATAAGAAATTATACCATTAAAGGCTCAAAACATAATCTTGTGTTTTATCTCCGTGTAGCAAGTGGAAGGAGGCCCTTTAAATTATCTTAATTTAATTGCATCATAAACTTTAAGTACAACATCTTGATTCCAAGTTTGGCGGGCATTGTAACGGTCCTCAGACAACGCGATAACTTGAGTTCTGCCAACGGATATACAGGGTGAATTTTTCAAGTGGATATGCATGGCTGGATCCAAAACTATGAGGAATAAAGAAAAGTGTTCAAAGGACTTTCAGGTATTAATCAATAATGTATAAATTTTCGCCCTGTATATTTACAATCTAATTGTGTTTAATATTTAAAATTAATTATGAATACGTTATACAGAAAATTATTCCTAATTTAAATCTAATAAATTCTTATAATTAGTAAAATTAATTACAATTTAATTTACAGTTATTTTACTTATTTGCAAAGTAAAGGTAAGTAGCGCTACCACGCGAAATGGTTTATTACTTGAATAAACTCCGGCAAAAACCGCATCTAATAGTTTAATAAACAACAATTTATTAACCTCAGAAACTATTAATAAAGTAAGTACCTTTATAAGTGTTTCCTAACGCTCGCGATAATGTTATCTAAGTAACATTGTTAAGGATCAAAATCCTTTGTCAGCAACGACAGTGTAAGTACATAGCAGAGTAAACTCTGTTTTTATGTCAATCGATCACTGTTACATCATGACGGGTTAATATTTGTGTCCATGTTTCACACGACAATGCTCGTCGAGTGTGGTTAATGTCGATAAACGGAAGAGTATCGTTAATTAGTTCACTACTGTTTCTTGTCCATCTTCATATTCTCTAGTAATTCTTAACACGCTTTCTAAGATTACATAAATAATTATGTTATGATTTTTAACATACAACAGAGGATCCATTCACTATTAAATAAAAGGTGTAAAAGTCGTATTCAGGGGATCACTGTGTTTCATTTTTAATATTATCATCAAATGTTCACTGTTTATACGTTAGTAATTATTAAATAAAAGTCGTAAGTAATAAGTATTGTAGAGGTCAATGTGTTTCATTTTTGGTTTTATCCCAATAAGAAGAGCTCAAAGTAAAGCGCATAACACGTGCTTCTATCTCCACACGGAAAATATAAATGTGATCACTTTAGTGATAAGCATGTCATAATTTTTGCTTTTTTGGTTGACAGTTACACGAATAACTTTGGTAGTGTTCTGAAGCTACACATTAAGCAAAACAAAACTATCCCGGGGAGAGAAGTGTCAAAACATTGCATAAATTAATCACAAAAGCCTTTATAAAAAAAGCATAACGGATCACTATTAGTTTTTGCGAAGTAAAGTTGATGGACATTATCGTATAATATTTTCAATGTACGCTGATGACAAGAACGTTTTATTGTGAGTTAAATAAGATTAAGTAAGTGATTTTATGAAGATGTTTTGATTATATTGTATCTGTTATTGAGCGATTCGGTCTTAGAGCGTAACATTTCTGTATAGATAATATATCTACGTATCGGTTTTTAAAGCTGCTAAAATTTTTTGGTACGTATAAAGGTTAAAAAAATTAACTTGCTCCAAATAAATGTTTTGTCTCTGGTTATGCCATAGGGCAATGTTTTATTTGCGTAGATATACATCAATACCCAGAACGTAACGATTTTTAGCACGGGGAAGCAATAATTATAAATCTGTTTGTTAATATTACATTTGCGTAAAATCTTGTAGACTAAAAATTCAAAATCTTTTACACAGCAAATTTAATACAATGAATACCTACCAAATTGATGGAGGTTGTTACGTAAATAGCATCGATAAAAAAGAAAGTAAAAGTTTGAACTTATTAAAGAACCATAATATCATAGTGTCTGGTTGTGTGTGATGTAACATTTAATACGCGTGTTTATCGCACACGTAATTCAACGCATACGAGGAAAGGGCTAATGTCTTTCCACGTGATGGTGTGTAAATATTTTAAAGTTATGTAGGATGCTTTACGCTTTATAAATGTTTGACTACCGGCTGGGAATGTATTAAACCGTTGTCTTAAGCTCAGTTCCCATATCTTAATTTAATGATGACATAATTATGAGAAGTCGAATAGATTTATGTTTGTTTGTAGGTACGAGTATAAACCATAACATAAAAATTTTACATATTTTACTCTTAAATTAACTCGCATTTTAATGTTAATTTAAGGCAGATTTATGTCAATGAAACAAGTTCATACGACTCTTGAAACTAACCAAGCTACAAATAAATTCATTTTATCTCTGGTTACTAGTGACCAATGAATTCTCATTCTCAGATATGATCATCATAATATGTGAGACACCACTTTCACTACCAATGTATACAATGCTCGTAAGATCTACTTTGCAAATGCAAGAACATTTATCTACACGCATTTCGTTCTTAAAGCCTATTATTATGAATATCTTTTACAATACTTCATAGATCGTGTACTTAAATGTATTCGGACTGGGCAATAATAAATGCAGTCAATAAAGAACACGCCCTATCGAATATAATTTGCATTTTCACATAACACATCGAAACATGCAATTTGTATGGACATTAGGCGTTTGTATCTCTCGGAGAAAGTGACAAAAGATCATTCGTTGGGTTCTAAAGTCCGTGCATGTTCGGTCAGACATACATCCCGTTGATCAGCGTTATAACACTCTCATTGTTGATTACTACAACAAACATGGAGAGATTTGAGTTGGTTCAGGAAGTGCATTCTTATATTGTAATGTCTTTTCACCGGAAACATCAAGTTTAATGGATTATAGTTATTAAACTTAAATATAGTTATTAAACTTAATGTTATATTAAACTTAAATATAGTTATTAATCCATACTAATATTATAAATGTGAAAGTGTGTTTGTTTGTTTGTTTGTTTGTTTGTTTGTTTGTCCGTCTTTCACGTCGTAACGGAGCGATGTTATGGTAAGATTTTTTGTGTGGAGATAGGTAGGAGGCTGGAGAGTAACGTAGGCTACTTTTTACCGCAGTAAAACAACTCATTCCCATGGAAAGATCCATTATGATGCGTATTTGTCCATACTTCTATACTTCCACTAGCTATTACCCGCGGCTTCGCCCGCGAGTTCAAAGGGAAGTAACAATGAGTTGTTTAACATGCATGATTCTTTCCTAGATATAATAACATAATAATTAATAACAAGCTATTACCCGCGGCTTCGCCACCGTGTTCAAAGGGAAGTAACAATGAGTTGTTTAACATGCATGACTCTTTCCTAGATATAATAACATAATAATTAATAACAAGCTATTACCCGCGGCTTCGCCACCGTGTTCAACGGGAAGTAACAATGTGTTGTTTAACATACATGACTCTTTCCTAGATATAATCCATACTATCCATACTAATATTATAAATGTGAAAGTGTGTTTGTTTGTTTGTTTGTTTGTTTGTTTGTTTGTTTGTTTGTTTGTTTGTCCGTCTTTCACGTCGTAACGGAGCGATGTTATGGTAAGATTTTTTGTGTGGAGATAGGTAGGAGGCTGGAGAGTAACGTAGGCTACTTTTTACCGCAGTAAAACAACTAATTCCCATGGAAAGATCCATTATGATGCGTATTTGTCCATACTTCTATACTTCCACTAGCTATTACCCGCGGCTTCGCCCGCGAGTTCAAAGGGAAGTAACAATGAGTTGTTTAACATGCATGACTCTTTCCTAGATATAATAACATAATCCATACTAATCCATACTAATATTATAAATGTGAAAGTGTGTTTGTTTGTTTGTTTGTTTGTCCGTCTTTCACGTCGTAACGGAGCGATGTTATGGTAAGATTTTTTGTGTGGAGATAGGTAGGAGGCTGGAGAGTAACGTAGGCTACTTTTTACCGCAGTAAAACAACTCATTCCCATGGAAAGATCCATTATGATGCGTATTTGTCCATACTTCTATACTTCCACTAGCTATTACCCGCGGCTTCGCCCGCGAGTTCAAAGGGAAATAACAATGAGTTGTTTAACATGCATGATTCTTTCCTAGATATAATAACATAATAATTAATAACAAGCTATTACCCGCGGCTTCGCCACCGTGTTCAAAGGGAAGTAACAATGAGTTGTTTAACATGCATGACTCTTTCCTAGATATAATAACATAATAATTAATAATAAGCCATTATCCGCGGCTTCGCCACCGTGTTCAACGGGAAGTAACAATGTGTTGTTTAACATGCATGACTCTTTCCTAGATATAATAACATAATAATTAATAATAATAATTCATAAATAAGTAACAGATCCAAAATCAAATTAAGTATGGAAGTTTGGAAGTATGGATAGTATGGATGGATATGGAAGTATAGAAGTATGGGCAAATACGCATCGTAATGGATCTTTCCATGGGAATGAGTTGTTTTACTGCGGTAAAAGTAGCCTACGTTACTCTCCAGCCTCCTACCTATCTCCACACAAAAAATCTTACCATAAAATCTCTCCGTTACGACGTGAAAGACGGTCAAACAAACAAACACACTTTCGAATTTATAATATTAGTATGTATAGTAAGGATACGCATCATAATGGATCTTTCCATGGGAATGAGTTGTTTTACTGCGGTAAAAAGAAGCCTACGTTACTCTCCAGCCTCCTAATTATCTCCACACAAAAAATCTTACCTTAACATCCCTCCGTTACGACGTGAAAGACGGACAAACAAACAAACAAACAAACAAACACACTTTCGCATTTATAATATTAGTATAGATTATGTTATTATATCTAGGAAAGAGTCATGCATGTTAAACAACTCATTGTTACTTCCCGTTGAACACGCGGGCGAAGCCGCGGGTAATAGCTAGTTTATAGTCATAAAACTGATACTTTTTATATTACACTGTGCTTTCTGGATACTTGTAATAAATATTTTTTAAAAAACTTTATCGATTATTATTATATCGATTGAGAAATGAATGACACTTTTATTTTTACTCCATACCTAGTTATAATAAGCAAATGATAAACTTCTCTAATTGGCAAACAATAATTATAATTCCAAGTTAGATTGCTGGTTAAATATAATAAAATAAAAATTATTTATAAATATTTCCACTAAGATAATTTCCATCAATCCTGTAGTTAGTGTATATTCCAACGCGGAAACATTACTATCCTTAATAAGATCTCGAAACCCACCGCATTCTCCGTCAAACTCAGCGCTAAAACAACGATAAAATCTAATTTACCATACCAGAAACAAATTATTTCTAAACAGTTATACTGAATCTATTTTGTTACAATCTATTTCCACACAATGCTTCAAACCATTGGTTACTCACGCGGCTGAAGTTAATCGTAGGCTTTTGGTGGACGTTAATCTTATTTATTTTACTTTACAACTGAGTACGACTGTTTATTGAAATTGTTTCCTTAGAAATGTCCATTAGTATTATTATTCAGTTTCTGAGTCAAATATAGATAGATTCCAAAATATAGATAAACTTTATTACTTAATAATAGACAGGTATTTAAATTTTATCAATATACATTATAATCAATGATATAATATCAACGCGGTTTCGTTCATCACTTATTTTGGGAATATTAATTTGATACTATTGAATCAAAAGTAAATTATAGTAAATGATAACACGCATTAAGTTTGATTATAGGAAACTCACTCCAGAAATACAATTTAAATCCAGTATCATCAAGAAGCATAATTTCAAAACTAATTCACAATCGCAGTAATAAATAGCAGTAGTATATATGTAAATAAAATGCATATTTATTACTATGTCCATACTAAAAGAGACATATTTGTAACACAGATTAAAAATATACACACGCTTTGCATATTATCAGTAAAGAAATCGCAAGTCATTACAATTAGCATCGTAACATCATTATCACCAAGAGGTATTAAAGCGCATGAGAGTTACTATCTATTATCCTTTCAAATCCACAATAACAGGGTACTGAGAATGTGAAAGTTTAGATTTGATAACAGGTGCAAGTGTAAAAGTTTTATTCATCAAGAACCACGCAATCATTCACGTTAGAAAGTATAAAGTTATGAAGCTGAATGAAGATTTATAAAACTTTATCAGTGAAACACATGAAGGAATCTCTATTCAAATTAAATCAGGATCGTTTTTTTATGTAAACAGTCGATAAACGAGCTGACGAACCACCTGATGGTAAGTGGTAATTGTAGTCAATGGACGTCAGTCACCTAAGGCATCACCGGTGTGTAGCCGACCAAGAAAGGAAAGAGAAGAAATAAAACCGGGCAAGTGCGTGTCAGGCCACGCGCAATGTAGGGTTCCGAAGTAGTAAATTTATCGACTATTACTCATTAACTACTTACTTTAACATACTCGTGATAGTTTTCTTGTAAATTCATCATATAACCTATTTTTGAGAATTTTTTCACTTGTATAACGCTAACCGTTTAGCCGGCACTAAGTCATGTCAAGTCTTGACTCTCGCATTTCGCAAACGGACTCCTAATTCCAAAAATGGTCTTAGAAGACATATTTTTAGAGATATTTTTGAAAGACCTCTTCAACGATACCCCACACTAAATGGTACGCGACGAATAAAAAATCATCCTCACGTTACCCGTCGGGGAGGTAAAAAAGAAATGTTTTTTCAATATTTCGTTCTACGATTTTGGAGTTTTAATAAATATGTACATATATCCGTCACAAATTACAGCTTTCTAGCACTAAGCGTCTCGGTACTTTGCTTCGGACTGACAGACGGATAAGGGTTCCGATTTTACTTCGGAACCCTAAAAAGGACAGACTCTCCAGCTCTCAGCCGTAACACGACGAGTCGAGAGCGGGTGGTTGCTAGCCAGTCAGGCTTCACAGAAAGATATTAGATTTCTTTTCATCAACAGAATAGATGAAAAAAACAGCAAAAATATTTCAAAAAAGATGTTTGTAATTATTTTCTTTTGTAAAACTTTCGAGATCAGCTATCTTAACTTAACAAGTTTTCGCGCTTAAGATCTTAACAAGTTCAACATTTTGCAATCAATCTTATTATTATATTGTTGCTTTGGATCGTAAAATCCGTTTCGAGTTAATACTCAGTGGTGTAGTATGTCGTAGGCGATTAAATGAGGAATGTTTTAATTGGATGTTAAGCTGAAAACCTTCTAGAGATCCGATCAAATGATGCTCCATAAATTTTGCAAAGCAATCTCTCCGGTATCGAGTCGGGCTGGGTAACGTGAGGAGTGACGCCCACGGGAATTTCAGTTATAAATAGATTGAATTACAAATGTAAAATTTTTAATGCCATTCTTGTTTCCTATCTTGAGTTTGAGTTTGTTATCGACGTCGTCTGAAGTGTCCACTGCAGCAGGTGTTTGAAAAGATACGAGTAGGTCTAGTAAAATCTTTATTAAGATGCAGAAAAAAATAAATAAAACTACACACTCATTCATAGCACTCTAAGATTCTAAAATTATCTATCTAAATTATCTTATCAAAAAAATAACCGACTTAAAAATTAGGGATAACTCAAAACCTACTAGTCATATCTCGCTCAAAAGTGGGACCATATGACAAGCACCAGCTTTCGATTAAAAAAAGAATCATCAAACTCGGTTCACCCAGTCGAAATTTTTGAGGTAACAAACATAAAAAATACAGTCGAATTTAATACTTCCTCCTTCTTTGATGTCGGTTAAAAAGAACACGGCAAATCTAGTTCGAGAATAGAAAATCAAACTCATCATTCAAATTTCGGGTATCGGACCCATGACCCTTGGCGCGGTGGTCCGGCATGATAACCATTGCTCCACGCCGATCGTCAATCATTAAATAGGTATAAAATTATTCATAATTTTAAACTTAACTCTTTGATTTTACACAATTTACGAGTACCTACACATGTATACATATCGTACGAACATCTACATATTGTACAAAGTGTAGGCCACCTAGTTCCGTCGTGGCCACGGCTAAACTGTTTTAGTTATGTGCGTGTTTTCAGCCCGTATTGTATTATAATTCAAAAAATAATTCACATGAAAACAGTATGCTATGCATTTACAGATAATATATTTCTAATACTTTTTATTTCCTACTTGTAAAAGACTTCAACGCGCTTAGCGAGGCCTAAAATTGAATACCTAGTTAGGTACGTAATAAATAATTGAGAAGCTGTATTTGATTCACTTTAACATATTAGTACGATTCATTAATTTTAATCCCTTTACAAAACTACATTCATTACTCATTTAACACCCGGCTACCAGCAACACGTAGATACCGCGATCTCATCGGTAGTCATTTGTTCTAAATATTTTAATAACCCAATCATTATTCAGAATGCCACTATAGTGAGTAATAATGAATGAGTAATAAGTCACTGCCAACAAGCAAGCTTAACTTTGTTTTATCATGATTACATTAGGAAGTTGATAGGACCGCCCGTGGCTCGGAGCCCGCCGACCTGTCTTCAAAGAGACGCTTAGCTTTTCAATATGCTAACAGTTCTAACACGAGTGATAGATGTCGTGTCAATAAACACAAATGATTTTTATTTTTTATTTTTTATTTTATTCTTTTCGGAAAGCATACAGTGATCTTATTATATTACAATTATTACTTTACGAGTTTATAACTAATAACACCTTTTAGCTGCTTTCGCTATGATGCTACATAAAGACGCCCTTAATAAAGGGTGTTTTAAAAATTGCCAGCTATAATCTGATCATAGTTACAGATTTTTAAATTCAAGTTAATGAACGTAGCTTAACAGGAGTTGAGTTTTTTATGAGGATTTTTTTAATAATTTATTTTTAAGTAGTATGTAGTAATAATGATAGTATTACTAGCGTTTATTTCCTGTACAAACACAAAGCTACTTAATGAAAGTTAAATCTACCTAAATACATAATTGTTTACCATTTGAATATTAATGAGTTGTTGTTCCGGTCGATGAAACAATCAGATTATCCAGTTAAAACTAAACTTTGTAAAAAATATCTTAATCGTGTAGTATGTTAAATACTACCACGCCCTGGTTGGCAGCTACTGGTACCAATGTATAAAAACGATTGCTTTCATCGCGCTTACAGGGACAATCAAAAATAATGTGTTTTTTTAATTCTTTAAAAACAAACGATTAGACGAGATGTAAGGCTCGATGCCCACCTAAGCAACATCACAAAAAACACACTCCTGTCATGTTACTCACCGAAATAACGTGTGACACATACGACGTATCGTATCGCTTCTCTCTTTGACGTCAAAGCGTCACTGATGTCTTTGATGTTTCCGGTAACGACGGCACAATCGGTGAAAAGTTAGGCTCGGTGCTCAGCTAAATAACGTAGCAGAAATGTGAGCACCGGGCCTAACTCTTCACCAACTGTGCCGACGTTACCGGAAACATCAAAGACATTACTGGCACATTGACGACAAGGAAAAAAGCGATGCAGACATGCTGATACTGCTGATAGATGCAAGTAGAGAAGCTTGGCTTGGAGTCCACATACTGTACATAGCAAGCAAGCAACAACCCATAATTGTCCCACTGCTGGGCTCGGGGTCTCCTCTCAGAATGTGAGGGTTAGGCCATAGTCTACCACGCTGGCCAAGTGCGGATTGGTAGACTTCACACACCTTCGAGAACTTTTTTATGGAGAACTCTCCGGTGTGCAGGTTTCCTCACGATGTTTTCCTTCACCGAAGCAAGTGATAATTAACTTTTAATTACGCACATAATATCTGAAAATTAGAGGTGCGTGCCAGGATTTGAACTCGGGCCCCTTCGTTCGGGAGACCCACGTTCTACCGCTAGGCTATCACTGCTTGCTTACTGCATACTGCATGCTGCATATTGTACATACGAAACCTCTATTAAGTAATTTGTGACACTTTTGTATACGTTATGCACGTTGAATTCGATATGAATAACATCAACAATAGTAATATGGCGAGTATGTTAACCCAATGTTTCTAGCATTACATAAACACAAACTAACAATGAAATAATATGTACGTTTCATATGAATGTAAAGAATAAAGATCGTTCTGCTTTTGATTGTATAGATTCAGGGTAAATACTCAAGGTAAAGCAAGCTGGCATCAGAGTTAAGAGGCCGTTGCGTGTGGTTAGCGAAGCTGCAACCAGCTGTTTCAAGAAAGTGCATTTTACGGTGTTAAGATTACAGTTTAAATTAGGATACTCAGTCGAATCTCAGCGATCTCGGCGGTTTCCGCAGGTTCCATTGTGTTCACTGTTATCTTTGTGTTACGGTTATTAAAAGGACAGTTGCATATGCATCCGGTAGTATGTAGTGCATTCGATGTTTGATAAATTGTATTGCATTAAGTTTTGGTTGCACAAACTGTAAATCTCTAACACCCCAAATCAGAGTCACTAGCGGTTACTTAAATCACCCCTTAGTAGAGAATCTCCATACAAATTCTGTACTAAGGAGCGATTTAAGCAACCGTTAGTGACTCTGAGTTGGGGCGCAAGAACTTTAGTTAACCGTCATTAAAAACTTAGATGTTAGTATCCCTGTCATAAAATATATACTTATATCATCATAATTATAATCCCTACTCATAACTTATCTGCAAAATAATCACTTATCTAATACTAAACAGTTAAGATGGGCGTAGCCAGGGGGGGGGTTTCGGGGGTTCAAACCCCCCCCCGAAATGTTAAGGACTGACATTTTTATGTGCTAATAAACCCTTAAAAAACATTTTTCTAGACGTCATTCCGAATCGAATGAGCTATCACACATATTTTTGGGAGCTTTATTTCTATTAAACACGTTTTTGAACTTTTTCACTACATAGACTATTAAAAGATGGCACTATATACGTCGTGAGAAAAAATAAAGTCTCAATTTTCTTTAGGGTTATTGTATGTACTTTTTGTCGTATTTTCTTGAAACCCCCCCCCCCAGAAACTTGAACCCCCCCCCGAAACTAAAACCTGGCTACGCCCATGAGTTAAGATGAAGCTATTTTAAATGTACTGGAAAATCAATTCCCGACCCAGATCCGAACACCGAACACCCGCGCCATGGTGAACTGCTCACGCACAACTTTCTAAAGATTAATTTTCATCCGAATAAAATGCATTCGATGGAAAATTTATCGCGACGCTAATCGTTGTCTTTAAAATATAGATACTATTATTTTACTGTTAAATATTAATGAATTCAAAAACGAGAGAAAATCCACTTAACACAGAATGAAAATTAAAAATCAATACCTATGTACCATAATAATATCATAAATCAATGGACACCTACTTATTACTTTTAGAATAGATACAAACAACTCGATAAGCTAAAAAAGACAATAACACAATAAATAAAATAAACAATAGGACAATGGTAACATTAAGAAAGTAACACTCTTAAAAGCTTCTCTTAAAATGTAAATTATACTACGCACTAGAATTTATCGTCGGAATGAGCCATTAATAAGCATGAAGTTAAAATTAGTACGAAAAGCGTGACTTGACAGTGCCCCGGTGCCATACTTCCGAACCTTCGGACACGCGCTCTGCATCTCAAAGTATTCGTATTTAACCAATAATTACGCATGCGTACGTCATTATCGCTTCGAGAACGACCGAAGAAGGTCGACGCAAAGACGAGAAATACTGTAATTAAGCCGGATTGAAAGTTGTGTTTACGGAATATACGAGAGATGACAAACTGTTCGGGTTTGAGGGCTGGTGGCACCGATTTGCTTTAAATGAATTGAAATTTTATTAGTAGTTGGTTGCTTAAACATTTTTAAAAGGCTAATTACGCCATCGCTTTACCGCATCTCTACCGTTAGTGGTCCCGGAAAAGGAGCGAAAAGTAACTCCCTAGAAAATTTTTCTTATTCACAGTTAAAGACAATAGATAGTAGCAGTAAGGTAGTTAATGTGTTCTCATGTTCTAGCAGGCTGGTCATTTATTATCATCGGCTTTATTAATCTTCGTAATAACGATGATTTCATGAGTTTAAAACTATACAAATTGTTTAAAATTTTTACACATCTCCTTATTAAAAAGCCACCAGTTTTAAATACCAGTACGAAAAAATAGGTTTATTTGATATGGACTGCTGAATTACAAATGAACTCATTAAATAAACATTCGATTCAGTGTAATAAAAAATAATTAAAAAAGGTTTCCAGTCGTTAAAACGTTAACAAATAGAACAACCATAGCAGTTGCAGTGGCGGTAAAATAATTAATTCAAATACTTTAAATACCGACTCCCACCTGACAACACGTATTTAAGTACTTACATATTTTTTACGTTTGCTTGCAACGTCTGGGAATAAGCAGAGGCTTGGTTATTGATAATCAAACCATATTTTCATCTGCTCTTACGACTGAATTTTCAATGACAAAGACCTGGCAGGTGATTCGACAATTTATAGACAATCATATAGCGACAAATCTTTGATGATTGAATTGTATCTTATCTTGTACAATAACGATGCAATAGATAAATAGAGAGATCAATGCTGTTATTTTTGTCTGACTTGACTTTACTAGACCTTGTCAAAGAGACTACGTTACTATTCCGAAGTTGCTTATTGTTTACCTCACTTATTTTATTAAGTATAAGTTAAAACTTCAAGACTTGTTACCAAAAAAATTCTGGGTTCTCCATTATCTGGCTTGTTATAAGCCGTAACCTACTAACTTATACGCTTCATCACAAGAGACGAAATCTCTACTTACCATCAGGTGGGATTGTGGTTAGGGATTGCAATCCGGAAAACCGGATCCGGTAATCCGGCCGGATCCGGTGTTTTTTACGCATACCGGATCCGGTGAAATTTACCGGATCCGGTGACCGGATCCGGTCATGCCAATTTTTGGCAAAATAATCACCCTGTTGCCAGTGCAGATGCTTTGAATGCCTGGTATAGATGTTATAATTAATCTAGTATTGCAATCGGGTATTCCTAACGTTTAATAGGGATGAAATGTACAACAAAAATTACTGAATAGATAAATTGAAAGTTATAAAAGTGTGAAATTATATTTTCGTTACTATTACTTTTTTTTATAATATGTAATTTTGCCCTAAATGGATGTAGGTTACACCTATACCTAGGTGTATTTCAATTAATGCACGATAACATGACAAGTGTGACAACTGAAAAACCCCTTTAAACATTTATAGATGTGTCTTTCTTCCTTCTTAAAGAAAATAAAGGGGCAAAAATATAGCAATTGATAAATTTTTGAAGACAATTTATATTGACAATCTGTTCTACTTCTTATTAAAATTACAGGTGTCGGACTGTTTACATCCAGGCGCAGGTATAATAATATAATAAACTAGTAGAACCGTATCCACTTCGCTGAGGGTCAAACATTTTTACTTGTGATGAAGTAAAAAATATTATTAATCAGCATAAAATATAGTTTATGTGACTAAGGAATAATGTACCTTTTGATTGGTGTAAAATATTTTGAAATTGGTTCAATAGTTTTTGAGTTTATTTATGACAAAAAAAACCTCAAAACTTTCCTTTTATTCCATTCATTAGCTTTTAAAGGTCCACTGCTGGACACAGGCCTCCCCTAATATACGCCACTCAGACCAATCCTAAGCCTTCTGAATCCAGCGGATACCCGCTGTCTTCTTCAGGTCGTCGATTCACCTGATCGGGGGGCGTCCTGTGCTCCTTTTACCGAGGCGTTTTGTCTCCATTCGAGGATCTTTTTTCCCCAACGGTTATCGGTCCTTCGAACTATATGGCCAGCCCATGGCCACTTCAGTCGGCTAATTCTCTGAGCTATGTCGGTAAATGCATCCTGCATTTACGGATTTCATCATTTATGATTCGATCGCGTAGAGAAATATAACGAGCATAGCTCGTTCCATAGCCCGCTGAACGACTGTAAGCTTGTGTATTAGGCCAATAGTGAAGCACCACTCACTGCTCAAACACCTTCGACGTCAGGCACTGAGCCAGTGGTTTGGACTACAAGATATGATGCAGTTTCCCAAACTCAGCCCATCCGAGTTGGATTCTATGAGTAGGTAACTTCTTTCTCGAAGTTGGACTTACCCATTTGGATCACGTCTTGTCCCCGGTAAATGTACTCGTCTACAACTTCGAGAGCAGTGCCGTCAACAACAACCGTACGGATATGACATGGAAATTCGACATGATTTTCGTATAGATACCTAATTGTCATTAGGTGCTACCTGACTTGACCTGTGCGAGTATTTATTTTGGCTCTATATTATATTTGGCATTTCTGGCGTTCCTTTATAATCCATTTTTTTTACCTCAAAAATAGTGTTTATTAGAACAAGAAAGAAAAATTCTGACCACGTGACCAATCCGGCCGGATCCGGCCGGATCCGACCGGATTGGTGAAAATCCGGTAAAATCCGGCCGGATTGAAAATGGCACCGGATTGCAATCCCTAATTGTGGTATTCACTAAGTTATCTTAATATCATATCATTAAATCATCATTTTATCCTAAACTTAGTTTCGGCTTATCTCAGAAACGGCTTAACCGAATTGAATGCAATCTGATGTATTGTAGCCAACTTGGGGTAACGATATTATTATCGTTTTTTCGAAGCAAGGGCAGTTACTAGTAAGTAATAATATCCCGATTGAAATTATCTAGAGATCGGAAAATTATTCATCAAACTGTAAATGTATTTATAAAATATAATTATTGAAAACCCAACAGACAGTTACGCTCATTGCTTTAAGGGTAATTATTGGAGGATGCCGATGGCAACAGCGAGGGTAGGAAGTGATGCGTGGCGTCTAACTGTTCGCGATCAGTTGACGACTAAGTATGCAAGGCTTCCGACCAGTGGGCATTGACCTACACCTGGTTCCTAGCCTAATAAAGTTGCCCCCCTTTACTTTAGTATACATTATAGATTAGATTGGCATAACTAAGAAATAAACAAAGATAGTGAAGGTAGACGCGTTCTCAATTAAGGAAAGAAATCCTTTGCATTAGTAGGTATGCTGCTAATAATATTTATGATAAAAACTTTTTATTTCAGTCCCTTATATCTCATTGACACACTTGTAATAATTCAGTTTTTCTCTTTGGTCTACAATTAACAGTAAATAGAGATCCTATTAATGAATGTGTTAAAGAGAAACAGTGAGTAGGTACTAGAAACACAAACGTTATAACAGATATAACAGAACATTCAAATGTTAAATTGAACAAGTTACAGAATATGAATTACTTTTTCTGCGGAACGAAACCGCGGAAATACGCGACAAGCACTTTGATGCAGCGCCGCGTCTCTCGTGCAAGTAGGCGATTGAACTAATTTTAGCTGAACGCCGATCAACAGTGTTATAACTAGACCGTGAATAAGATTTCACAAGAAATATCTACTTAGCCTCACATAATTTAGTCAAAATTAGTTTAGTAGGAGAGATGATCCGAATGCCAAATAACGTAGTGTTAGTTACATCACATAGATCTAATGTAACCTAGGTCGTTTATATTTCTTGGACTACGCCCCCTTTAGTTTTGTTTTATCTAACGTAAATCATATTATTCTCAATCGTCTTAACCGTGCCACCAAACAGAGTAAGTAGTACGACTACGCTCCCAGCTCGCTGACAATGGTGCGCATGCGCAAACATCCAACCACATATCGGGCAATCAGCATCAGCAATGTTTGACGTCGGTTAGTATACAAACATCTGCCACAAAAACCAGCGTTGTAGGGAAATGTCATTCACCTTGTAGGGGAAATCACTGTTTACATCGATACAATCGAACCGAGAAATGCATCTTGAACTGACTAAATCGTAGGTTTTTCTTCCGTTTTGTTCTAATTGCGATCCGTTCAGGTCGTGCGCGCCCCGGTGGGAATCAGACTGTACCGTGTACTTAGAGAAATCTGCCTCGTCCAACTTAGACACTAATGTGCAGTACATTACTGTTACTTCTTAGTTCTTAATTTGCATTGTTACGACTGAGTATAATTTATATAATTATGTTTAATGTCACACCTGTACTGCCTGTTATGACGCTGTGAACTATTTTTTCTCATTTGATAGATGGTAGAGTTTGAATCTGTTTATATTATCTTCCTATTGTATCTTCTATGCCATTTTATTATTGCTGGTCGTGGTAAAAATATTAATTGAATCTCCTTGTCCAACGATATACAGTTAGGTATATGTACTATATGTACTACATATTGTATTCTGATTAAATAATATATATGAATACCTACTTATAAATCTCCCATTCAGAGTTGCACTTTTCAGACATCTATGCGATAGATAACAGTCTCAATTGAAGAATAGTTCATCACATTATTCTTTATATTTTATATACCATAAAAAATATAATTACCCTGTCAAAATTAAATGTTCCGCAATTTATCGGTTGACAAAAATATTAATTGAATATTTAATCTATGCGCCGCCGCCGCGCCACGGCTGGGAAGCGCCGCTTTACGAATGTACCTATCTTTATTTATTTTGTGTAATTAATCATTTTGCGTATCGAATTCAATTTTATATGCTTTTTTTTACTTAGTGCCACAATATTTTCTTAACTTGAGTACAAAGCCGCATACAGTAATCATTTAATAATCGTGGCGAAATAAATCTGTACTGTGCGAATATGATATTCATTTATCAAATCTTTCAGAAATCTTGCAGAATCTGTAATAGACGCGTTTAATGTATCAAGATTTACAATTTCCACTAGTGAATAGGGGTAGAAAAAAATATTTATTCCGTTATTGATTAAGAAACAAATGGAAAAAGGAACACGGTTGGTTTTTTTTTTGTATTCCACTGTATTTTATGGGCGTACTTACCGCTTGGGAACAGTAATCCTGCGTTGCCGGAACCGGTCCATTGTGTCAGATTCTTTATCTTTTCACTTCAATTCGGTTGTTCCACACGGAGAAAATTATAACAAACTTTCACTTGATCTCGAATGTTTCGTTCCGTAGTCGGCAGCCGTCGCCGCCAGATAGGGATTTATGTTTATTTGAATACGGAAAACATACGAGTACAGTCTTTAGCACTTAAAGTTCACTTTAATTACTCGATTGAGAATCGATGCATATTTTCTTATTTAAGCCACATGTCCCAGGGCGTCGATATGTTGAAAAAGATGATATCGCTAATTAGAAACAAAAATAATTATTTTTCTTGTTATTGTTGTAGTTATTTTACTAGTAGGTAAGCTATTTTTGTTTATGGGTTTTGAGAACAAACAATAGTTTTCCTTACTACTGTTGAATTTTAAATTTTCCGCTAGAAATCGAAATAGAACTAACTAATTTTATTTAAAAGAAATGCATTATAGAACAAAGTTTGCAGTAACGTTAAAATCGCTTTATTTAATAATTGGGTATATTACTTAATTATACATTATAGTATACTTAATTAATTTAATAATTAATTAAGTATATTTTATTTAGCAGCAGAATTTTCATAGAATCGACTCTACAATAGACGCACTGCAATAAATCAACGTCCGCCTGCTACAAAACACTTGCGACTGTTTTATCACTCGCAAAATATTTTATTTCATGACTTTCAGAAATACATTATGCGAATTAATTTATGTATTATAATTGTATATTTAATTAATTAATTAATTCATATTGACATGCGACGATTTTTTTTTAATTAAAAATGTAAAATATAATATTTTTAGAACTTTAGGTATTTAATTTTAGTAGAAAAATGATAATTTAATTGCATCTTATTTTTTTATTAAGGAAATTAGGATCTACAAAAAGCATATTAATTATCGTATAATTCCACAGCAGAAATTCACGGCATAGCTCACCGAATATGTGAATACTATATTTTTAGCATCTAAACTTCACGTCCGCGGACTTTCTTTGCGCAGAGAACGGACGCGCGTGTCCGCTAGCTGGCACTACGACCCGGCGACTGTGGATGGCAGTCACTGTCACTGACGACTGAGCCAGCATTCAGCCGCTAGGGGATGAAGACGAAGTGTGAAGATAGATTGTATCTTCACTTTTCAGCTGTGACCTCTTGCTGTCACTTGAGTTACGTAACGTCCAATAGATACGTAGATAGGTAGGTGGCTTAATATGTAAGAAGTGCCTAGTAGTATATATTATATTCATTTATACAGTATCGTATTTCAAGACTTGGGTATCTCGGGAAAAAATAACTATACATCGCATTAAAGTAATTACCTTTAATCTGAGGTAATTACCTACAAATTATAATACCTAGTAAGTAGGTACATACATATCTAATTTTACAAGGGAATATTAAATTAATTAACAATGAGAGTTGATTCGAAAAGACCAATATGTCAACTAGCCATAATAATATCATCCTGTTTATGTACCTACAATTATCTCAATTATTATTCCATTAATTTTAGTTAGGGTTCTTTTTACATGAAAGTGCGAAAGCGCGTTAACCTACATCTCTGACTGAAACAGGTGCTCCGAAGGCATGGCCATGACCTAGCAATACAAACATCGAATCACTGACTCATATATTACTGCACAATATACAGATCCAAGGCGCTCTCAAAACGTGACACCTTAATTAGTCCAATGCTCAGTATCTAAATAATATTCAAGGCGACAACACTGTCTCACGCTCTCACGCGTCTCAAACAGAGAAATAGAGATAGATGACGCTACCTTTTGCTTGTATCAAGAACATTTTGTGTAAAATATTCCGAAAGGGCATTTATCCTTCCTTTTGAAAGCACAAAAGCAAGGGCAATAAAATTCGTCTTTCATGTTCAACAACAAGCAAGAAAAACTTAAGGGGAAGATACAAAAGTTATCTTCCCCGTAAGTTTTCCCGGTTAACTTTCAATTATTTATTTAATTTACTTCTACTCAAAATTATATAAAGAAGAAAATCTCATAATTTGTAGACTAAACAAAAAGTAGATTGGATAAGGGGATTCTCTGAAAAATTTTAAACAGAACAAATGTCGACAAGGTGACAAATTGACAATATCTAATTTAATTAATTGTCATTACTTTCGTTACCTAAATAGACAATATCAATACAATTGTATATTAATATGAGAAAATAAATACAGTACTGGGAAATAGACAATCGGCGTTCGTAGACCAATTGATGCATAAACCACCTGCAGTTACATAAGGTGAACTACCATTTGCAGTTTAAAATCACAATAGCAGTAGACTGTAGAGCTACAAAGGAACCAAGGCCATGCCGTGATTTCCATTGATACCGTTGATAACGCTATAAATTAGCGTCGCATGTCGTATTGTATTCGTAGACTGGTTGTTACACACGCGAATCTGTGCATTGATACATAAAAACAAATTGGCGTTCGTGCGCTGATCTGCTACAGGCTGTTGATTGTTAGAGACCCGTTGTTCGCGCCGGTTTCGTTTTAAAGAAATTTCTATATCACTATAGAATATAGATACCTAGCTGCTAGCACATAGGAAAAATAACTTAATATAACTGAGAACTAATATTGCACATTAACTTTTTTCCATAACGGACTGTTATCATAATTCGCTTTATGAACGTAAGAAGATGCTCCGTTTTTCTGACCTTCGAATGATAGGTGCATCGGTGATAGTATCCGGGGTATTTGCTATTATTTTCTCATTAAAGTTACTTAAGTACAGCCTTAAGCGAATTCGCAAGTAATACTCGAGAAAAAACATCACCATTCCAATCTTAGCAGGAAGAGATTTCTGTTAGTTAATAAGTTTTTTTTTTGTTTATGAATCTTTATTCTCAAAAAAGACAAAAGTATGTCACTTACTTGAGAACAATAGTTAGAACTAAGTAATTAAATTTAGATTATACTTTATCCGCCAATTTTTACAGTCAGCTATATACATATACCTAGTACCATAGGCGTAGCCAGGGGGGGGGGGGGGTTCGGGGGTTCAACCCCCCCCCCCCCCCCCCCCCGAAAAGTTAAGGACTGACATTTTTATGTGCTAATAAACCCTTAAAAAACGTTTTTCTAGACGTCATTCCGAATCGAATGAGCTACCGCACATATTTTTTATAATCCGCTTTAGAAGATCTACCCAATGCCATTGGTATCATAAACAGTAATCTGGCTGCTATTTCGAACTGGTGCAAGTCCTTCGGTCTCACATTAAATGCTTCAAAAACACAGCTTATTATTATAGGAAGTCCAAAAATCGTACAAAACATTGATTTTACTAATATGCCGGCTGTCACACTGAACGGTACGAATTTAAAATATGCTGACACTGTCCGGAACCTAGGCATCACTATGGACCGTTATATGTCTTGGGCTCCTCAGATCAAAGAAGTTAGTCGGAAGCTTTTTGCTGCTTTAGCACCTTTGCGCAGGTTACGTAATTTTCTACCCATCCCTACTAAAGCAGTGCTTGCCAAGTCTTTACTGTTGTCAGTCCTTGACTACGCCGATGTTTGCTATCTAGACATCACAGAGGAGCAACTCAATAAACTTGAGCGTCTTCAAAATATGTGCATAAGGTTCATTTTCGGACTTCGAAAATACGACCATGTTTCCGAATTCAGAACTAAGCTTAAGTGGCTCCCAATCCGACTTCGCCGGAATACACATATTCTGTCTACTTTTTACAGCGTACTTTTCAGTCCAACTAGTCCACCTTACTTAAAGGAAAGGTTCGAATATACCTAGATGCTCATCGCATGACCGTTACCTTCGCTCCACTAAAAATCTGTCTCTTAGTACTCCTACTCATTCTTCTTCATTCTACCGTAAATCTTTCTCTGTCTACGCGGTTCGACTCTGGAACTCCCTACCTCTAAATATTAGACTATCTCCTTCACTAGACTCATTTAAAAACCGACTGAGGCTTTATTATCACTCACTCTGATGTGTTGACTGTTTGCTTCTTATTCATCTACTTTCGCGTTATGAACTTCTTATTGTGAATTACATACTTTTTTCGAGTATATGTGTAATATATGTATATATTGTATATTTACATTTACTCATCTATATATATCTATCATTCATTGTAATAAATAAATAAATAAATAAATATTTTTAGGAGCTTTATTTGTATTAAACACGTTTTTGAATTTTTTGACTAAAGTAACAATAGATGGCACTACTAGGGATTGCAATCCGGAAAACCGGATCCGGTAATCCGGCCGGATCCGGCGTATTTTACACATACCGGATCCGGTGAAATTTACCGGATCCGGTGACCGGATCCGGTTACGCTAATTTTTGGCAAAATAATCACCCTGTCGCTAGTGTAGATGCTTTGAATGCCTGGTATAGATGTTTTAAATAATCTAGTATTGCAATCGGGTATTTCTAACGTTCAATAGGGATGAAAATATGTACAACACAAATAACTGAATGGATAAATTGAAAGTTATAAAGCGTGAAATTATATTTTAGTAAGTAAATTAATATTACTTCTTGTTTATAATTTGTAATAAACACATCAACACGGTCTAGGGATATTTTATTCTTAATTAAATATCTTAAAAAGTACTGGCCGTATTAAAAACTTTTTTACACCAAATTGTTCGTCATTTGTTTCGAAGTAATTCAAAATTCAAATTTTTGAAAAAATCTTTTTTTTTCTGTGGCTAAAGTTGTCTTGACGTGTAGGAGAGCGAGTTTTTATACGTGTAGGATTTTGTAAAAAATCAAATTACCTTAAATAAAAGTTTTTTTTCGTTTGGAAACTTCAAGATAAAGCGCTAATTGACCTGCTTTAGCCATGCAACGTCAACATTTCGACTAGGGAGGAAATATTATGGCCTGTAGGAACGCTGGAAGCTGGGTCTATTCAACGTGATATCGGTGATGCTATAGGGACTCACCAAAACGTAATTTCCAGATTGTGGACACGCTATCGTGCCACAGGTGAAGTAGCGGAAAGGCATCGAGGGCCCAGTCGTATCACAACCCCGAGACAAGATCGATTTTTACAAATTGCTGCAAGAACTCAATCAAACGTGATGGCGACTCAATTGGTCCAAAGGCTGCAGGTGGAACACCAAGTGATTGTGAGTGACCAAACTGTGAGGAGGAGATTGCACGAAGCCAATCTACGCTCTCATAGACCACTCCGGGTCCAACCCTTACGGAGAGGCAATCGTGGACGGCGATAGGAATGGGTTCGGAACCACGTGAACTAGGGTCTTCACCAATGGTCGAATGTGATGTTCACGGATGAATCCAGGTTCGGCTTCCATCCTGATTCAAGAAGGACGCGTGTTTGGAGAGTTTCTGGGCGATGAAGCCGACTCAAGGACCCCCAGGAAGTCCACCCATACCAAGGAGGCACAATCATGGTTTGGGCAAGAATTCGCCTTGGAGGACGGATGGACCTCGTTTGGGTGTAGAGCAATATGACGGCAGAAAGGTATCGCCAACAGGTGCTAGAACCCATAATCTTGCCCCACAGGACACAAATGGGTCAAGATTTTCTGCTCATGCATGACAATGCCCGGCCACATACGGCTAGAACGGTAGCGACTTGGTTGCAAGATCATAATGTTAGGGCCTTAGACTAGCCTGCGCAATCACCTGACCTAAATCTCATTGAGCACGCGTGGGATATGCTTCAAAGAAGATCTCTGAGGGAAGCCCCCGAAAATCTGGTTACAGAATCCCAACTTTTGGCGCATCTCCGAAGGACTTGGGACACTATTCCACAGGAAGATATAGATAACCTGGTTTTAAGCATGCCGAATCGTTGCAGATGCGTTATCAACGTTAAGGGAGCTTTCTCAGATTATAAAATTAAAGTTTATACCAACCAATAACATTTTTTTTAAATTTTTTTTTCTTTTTATCGTATTAAACAAAATTTTATTCAAATTCAGTTTTTACCCATTTTTCATCTTTTTTCGATAAAATCATTAAATTTTAATGTAACTAAGTAATTTTTTATTTTAAAAACTTAAAGACTATTAAGTAACGTTTCTTTTGATATATAGATGTCATATAAAATTAATGTAACTTTAATAGTAATTCACATTTTTAAAAATATCCCTAGACCATGTTGATGTGTGTATTTGCCTTAAATGGATGTAGGTGTAAGCCATAGGTTTATTTCAATTGATTCGCGATAACATGACAACAGAAAAACCCCTTTAAACATATAAAGATGTGTAGTTGTATACATGTTCCCTTGTTAAATATTGGCTCCCTTCTGAAAGAAAGTAAAGAGAAAAAATATAGCAATTGATATATTTTTTAGAAGACAAGTTATATTGACATTTGTTGCAGTTGTTGTACTCGGGCTGTTTACATCCAGAGACCAGACACAGGAATAATATTGTTAACATAGATGAAACGTATCCACGTCGCTGGACGTCAAACATTTTTACTTGTGATGAATTAAAAAACATTATTAATCACAATAAAATATAGTCTATGTGACTAAAGAATAATGTAGCTTTTTACTGGTGTAAAATTTTTTGAAATTGGTCCAATAGTTTTTGAGTTTATCCATTACAAAAAATAAATAAATATCAAAAATTGCCTCTAATTCCATCCATCCATCCATCCACCAGTCTTTAGAGATCCACTGCTAGACATAGGCCTCTCCTAATATTCGCCACTTAGACCTGTCGTGAGCCTTCTGACTCCAGTTGGATGCCCGCTGTCTTCTTCAGGTCGTCGTCCTGGTCCTCCTGGTCAGGGGGCGTCCTATGTTGCTTTTACCGAAACGTTTACCCATTCGAGGACCTTTCATCCCCAACGGTTATCAGTCCCTCTAACTATGTGGCCAGCCCATTGCCATTTCAGTCGGCTAATTCTCTGAGCTATGTCAGTCACCCTCGTTCGTCTACGGATTTCATCATTTCTGATTCGATCGCGTAGAGAAATACTTAGCATAGCTCGTTCCATAGCCCGCTGGGCGACTCTTAAGCTTATGCATTAGGCCAATAGTAAAGCACCATGTCTCGGATCCGTGTGTCATCACTGGCAACAAATACTGCTCGAACACCTTCGACTACAGGCACTGAGGTAGTGTTTTGGACGACAAGATAATATGGCGCAGTTTTCCGAACGCAGCCCATCCGGGTTGGATTCTACGAATGACTTCTTTCTCAAAATTGGACTTACCCATTTGGATCACTTATCCCAGGTAAATGTACTCGTCTACAACTTCGAGAGCAGCGCCGTCAACAACAACCGGTACGGGTGTGACATGGACATTTGACATGATTTTCGTCTTGTCCATCATCTTATTAATATTAAGTATAGATAATCGTCATTAGGGTCTACATAACTTGACCTGTGCGAGTATTTATTATGGTTCGGTTGCATTTACTTTGTCTTAACGCATTTGCGTTCCTTTATAATCCAAAAAAAATTTTTTTAACCTGAAAAACAGTCTATATTTGAACGAGAAAGAAAAATTTTGATCAAGTGATTAATCCGGTCGGATCCGACCGGATCCGACCGGATTGGTGAAAATCCGGTAAAATCCGGCCGGATTGAAAATGACACCGGATTGCAATCCCTAGGCACTACATACGGGGCGTGAGAAAAAATTAAGTCTCAATTTTCTTTAGGGTTATTTTATGTACTTTTAGTCGTTGTATTTTATTGAACCCCGTTGTATTTTTTCAAAAATCCAGTGATGGAGTTTCAGTTTTCATTCTAATCGGCCCGAAACAACTTTATGCATATTTCGCTATTTTACATAGTTTCAATAATAACACCTGTATATTACAATATTATGTAATTCTTAAAAACATAAAAAAAATCTCTGCATATTTAATAGTGAGGATTTAAAACTAAAGGAGCATTGTCCATCAGTAGAGCATGAACCCTACTTACTATCTAAACGGCAACTTTCAAAAATTAAAAACAAAAGATGTTTACTTCAGAATGTTATAATATTTTATTCTTACACTACACCATAATAGAAAGTACTTTAAATAGTACATAGAGTGTATCGTATCGTAAATAGAGTGTGTACAAAGTAACGACTTACAATAAAATTATTATGTGGTAACCTGGCTTAGACACCTGCGTACAATAATTAAGTAGACATTTATTTATGTAAGACAAAAATCGAGCAGACGAACCACCTGATTGTTTCACGTCGCCCGTGGACATCAGCGACACCAAAAGTATCACCAATGCGTTGCCGACCAGAGAAAAATTGAATACTCGAAATTGAGACACATACCTACTGTTCTGCCGTCCTAACGAAGAGTGCAATAAGTCGAGTTTTTGGGCAAATTGATTTAAGACCTTCACCGTAACTACTGAAGATACAAAAAAGACGTCTAAGGCGAAAATATCTCAAACGCTAAGTAAGCTCATTTTCCTGATTACGGATATGGTTTTAAGTCAATTTACCCAAAAACACGACTTATTGCACTCTTCGTTAGGACGGCAGTGTTGATCTTTATGCCCCTGCCATACCAGCGTCCAAACGCGTTAAGAATGACCTAACGCAGGTGTGGCCAACGGGAAAAGGTACCATGCCATTAAGTACACGATAAGCGATAACTCGGATGGCGGGTTTATGGACACATCAAAGATTTTTTATTCTGTTGGCCACATCTGCAGCCTAACCACAGAATATAATACTACATATTGGTACAGAAGTCACTCGGCAAAATCATTTAAATAAATAGCGACTCTTGCTCCGACACAATAAAGTGTAATTTAGGTCGCACACTGCTAATCGTCAACAGACGGTGACATCTAGAGTAGACGTTGCCTCTCTTTCTAATCATAACTCTTATCCTCTCTAACAACGTCAGGGTTGTCTTTTTTTTGTGACAGATTACGAATGTATGACACGGCCAGCACGGTGCGGCGGCGCGTGGCAGCCCTTCTGAAATTGGCCCGACACGTCGAACGCGGCACGTACAACAAGTGCGGAGTGCGCCAGGCCTGGCCTAACGCGCTAAGTAAGGCGGTTTCTGGCGTACCCGTTAATATTAACGTTAACGCAAATGTAGCACGGGCATTAGGTAACAAGACAAAGTTACACTGGTTACATTGATATAATTAAACCACATGTGTAATATACCTACGTAATAATATATGACACTATTACATAACTCTTCACAATCTAACGCCCCAACTCAGAGTCACTAACGGTTACTTTAATCACTCCTTAGTAAAAATCACCATACAAATTCTGTACTAAAGAGCGATTTAAGTAACTGTCTGAGTTGGGGCGTAAGTGTTCTGCCTATTTTCACTTGATCCCATTTATGCCAAACATGCAGGGAACAGGTCAATTTAAGATTCATGAAGCGTATGGGCCATTAATTACGTAAGGGTCGGGAAGGGGGAGGGGTTCTCCAAATCTCTACTTATCCTTACTTCGAGGGGAGGGAAAATTAAAGATATTCTTAAGTAATATTTTATAAGTAGAAATTGCGATTTCTAACAAAGTGATGTATATTTCATTGCCAAAACACGTTTTCAATTTCAATGTGAATTTTAACGCAGTTAATTCCATTCTAAAACTAGATAAAATCTTACGTAAGAAGGGGGAGGGAGGTCCGGGAAATCTTACGTGTCCTTACAAGGGGGTAGGGGGGGGGGGGGGGGGGGTTAAAATAGGCCTTAAGTAATTAATGAATGGCCCCTTATCCAGATTGAAGCTGCCTGAAGACTACCGTTAAAAGTTATCGACTGTATAACAATAACAACTTGGATCGACCGACTTCTTAACATCTTCCTTCGATAGATGGTAAGGCCTATGAAATTTTGCTAGGAATAACCTTCAAATTCGACAGACACAAACATAACACGGATTAACTTTACGACCGACCCAGGCAGTAAAAAGCCTCCAAATAATACTTAATCTTCTGCGTATACCAACGCTCTCAAACTATTTAAACCGAAACGAAAAATATCCAATACATACTATATCCATACATAATTTAACATAATATGTAACTTTTGAATTAAACAGATACTTAGCTGCCTTCCTTACAGCTTATCATTGACCTATCCTAAATTAATCTTCTTATTTAATTACCTTATTTGTTTACTTAACTGTACGTAACTGAAGGAACTAAGGTCACTTGTTCAGAGCAAGTCAAAAACATAAAAATGTTAAATATTAACTTTAAAAATAAAATATTATAAGAAACTGTATGTATGTAAGTGACAATCAAGAATTACAGTAAGTATAAATCTTACTTAGGTACACTTAAATTAAATGCACAATTAAACTAGTATGTCAATATGGTTCAAAATTATAATCATTTTTAGTATGTTTTTTGATCTGAGACTTGACAGTATATTATTGAATAATAAAAATTACTAGTGATCTAATATTAGAAGTCTAGATACCAGACACCTGTTATTGTAATAACAATTAATTAAAATGATTTAAAAAAAGCTTACTTTAAACAGAGAGAATACGTTTTTTCTATTTCAGTTGGAGAATTATATTTTAATTAAAAATATTATAGGACTTATGACTTTAAAGGATTCGACAATATTTTACCCCAGCCAATATAAACAAAGACCGTAGAGTATGAATACATAAGGCCGTATTGAGGTCCGGGATCGCGCCTGTGTCGTTTTGCTGCATTCGGGATGGGGTCTGGAGCAGGCCTGGCAGGGTGGTTGAGGCCTAATTCACCATTTCCATAGCACCCAATAATTCTTGTATTTGGAAACGCAGCACGAAATAGATCTTGTTCCAGCTTATGCTTCAAATCACGACCCACACATGATAGTTTGATTGCTATGCTGTGTTCAAACTTGGGTACTTGCTTTGCAAACTGAAAACCAAAAATGTTATTTTTAAGAAAAATAGCTGACTCACATACTAAATCCAGGATTCTAAAGAAATGATAGACACTGTCATAAACACCCAAGACTAAATGATATACATTTATCTGTCACAATATTTGGACTGGCCAGGAATCAAACTTGGAACCTCTAGTGTTTCAGATCATTACAATCTGGGTTGTGTCATTAAACAATATGTATTAGCAACTCCACAATCTTCACATGTAATATAAATTTCATCATCAGAGTTGGGTATGCATTAAAGAAATACAGAGATTTAACTCGCCTCATTTATAGATTCTTGAATCTTAGGTTTACACCAATCTGAAGATTCTAAGATCAACGAAAACATGTCAAAATTATCTGCATTGTTTGAGTCTTTAGGAATTGTAAAGAATCCAATAGATAATAAATTATCACTCATAAAATCAGTGCCATCATTCACCCCTTCAATTATCAGATTAATATCATTTTCATCAAACACTGTGTCCTCTATGATGCAGCCTCCCAAAGCATATGGTATGTCCGGTTGACTGAAAAATAAAACAACGAATAGAATAACAATGAAAACAAAGCAATGACAATGCTGTTCAGTTTCAATGTTGGCCTCTTTACTCGTAAATGGGGTAAACCTTCATACTGTGAAAAAAGACCCAAGCCCAGCAAGATTGTTTATATGTATGAATAAATGTTATAAATTTTGTTTCAAGAACTATTGTACTAAAGCATTATTATACTTTAAACAACTTACACTTCCTTGAAATAGTTTAAAAATACAATGTCTTCCACAGTATGTAGCAAATATCGCTCGGTGACATACACCAGTATTCCCTTAAAAATCTTTTTTGCTGCAATATTTTCAACCACATCATAAAATGCTTCTTTAATTGGTATTGGATTAGATTTTATATGGATGGTATGGAATTCCACTCCAGGGATCATCGGAATATAAATGCCGCCGATAAATGGTTTGTTTTTGAGGTGCAAAATAGTATGTTCATATGTTATAGAATTAGAAAGAGGAACATAAGATATATAGTTTGCTTTTATAGCATGCAAATTATTCTTTGGTGCATTCGCCTTATGGTTCAATAAGTCCAACACTGTAAACAAATAAAAGGCACGAAATGTTTTATTAGTAAAACAAATTGTACAAAAAAATTAAATTAAATATATAAAATAAATTGTACAAGAATATACATACAACTATGTTCCTTCTCACATGCTTCCTTGCAAGGACAGGGTGTGATAGCTTCACACTTGCTGGTTAAAGTGAGCCCGGTTGTATTTGCAAAGATCATGACAACTAAAGGCTCAGTGTAAAAGGGGCCGGACTGTAGGAAAGTAGCTCCATACTTCAAGGCTGTAGATTGGTAATTTATAACAAAATCCTCCGGTCCCATTTGCTCCTTCCTCAATGCTTGCACGGCAGAATGCCACGTGCTACATACATTTTCACACATCATTTTTTCTTGCCATGGCAGGTTGCTAATGATCTGTTTAGCGATAATGTAGTTTGATGTAACATTTTCCATAAGATTGTTACTACACGATACTACTTCTGTTTCCCTCAAAAGTTCCCGTTTGTCTTTGTGAGCGGCTATATTTTCATCCAACTCCAACTTGACACATCTCATAGTATCTGTGTCTTCCATAGCCAAATCATCTTCTTCTTCTTCACTGTCACTCTCATTGTCCTCATCATCATCTCCAAAGTACACTTCCGGAGGATTATCAACCATTCTGTTGCTTAAATTTCTGTCACTATTATCGGATCATCAGAGCTCCGAGGTATGACTTCCCCTTTCAGGAGCGCGACAATAAAGCAGTATAAGTAAGTGAAAAAGAAGAGCAAGTAATATCCCAAATAAATTACAACATCACGAAAATGTTTCTTCAACTGCCCTCGGTTGTGTATCTCTACTGGATCGTATACACCTAGGTTTCCTTGGGGTATGGTATAATACTCAAAAGTTAACCAAACAAACAGAGGCAAGTTGACAATAAATAATACCACTTCTCCGTGGAGCAGAAACAAAAAAGTTATGGCTGAGTGAGCGATATATTTGGGTAGTAACCAATAATTTAGTTTATCACAACATTCTTGAGCATTCAAATAGTCACACTCGAGATCCGATAAGGTTATTATATAGTATATTAACAAAAACAATATAGCACAGGTATCGATTAGGGCTAGTGCAAACAACAAAGTTTCAGCCAATATCATTACTATAATTATTATCCTCTTACGCTTCTTCTGAACTATAACTTGTATTTCCCTTATTTGAACAAGAACCAGTAACTGAAATATTTTTTATTAAATGCTAACTGGTCAAAATTAGAAACCGTATGTAAAAGTATAAATGCATCAATATTGAAGATGAAGAAATTTAACCATGTTTTTAACAAAGAGTAGGTACTCTTCGTGAAATTCGTGAATACAATTCAACATTAATTATTACTACTGACAGTGACAGTACTGACAAGTGACATGGTTGACAGTTGACAAGCACGCATTGAACCACAGCCTATGACCACAGCACAGACAAGGATATTATAGTCTAACCTAGGATATTATAGTATATTTGGATGACTATCTTTGAAGACGTACCTGAAGACCATTTTCAACCAATTACAATTTACAAAAAAAAACAAAAATATAAAAGACCGGCAACGCATTGTTGACACTCCCGGTGTAGCTTCATGGGCGGCATTGATCACTTTACCATCAGGTGACCTGTTCGTCTGCCTGCTCAAGGCATAAAATTATATAAAAAAAACATCAGATTGTTGAAATCATGAGATTCTAGCACAGATGATACAGATTGCAGAAGACATTTTGGCTGCGTTCCAGTAGACGCTCACATCGCTCACAACGATCAAAACGCGTTCCACATGGCGACCACGGTCGTCATGGTCGCGGTGAAAACGTCATTGATGACGTCATTAATTTCGCTCACGGCAGTTCACGGCACGCTCAGAAGTGCCCGTTCCACTTGGGTGTATGATTGTAACGCTCACAAGCTAGTGGAACAGGAAAAACCGCGGTCGTGAGCGTGATCGTTGTGATCGTCTAGTGGAACGTAGGGTTTGTTCTGTGATATCTCGATCGCCTTCATAACGATGAATTTTCAAGACCAAAACAAAAAAAAATGCGCTAATTTTAAGAACTGCACGCTGTGAATTAGATCTACTGGGGAAACCAAACAGAGGCGAAGTTACTGCCGTATCAATTATACGGGGCCCCCATTAACACTCCCAAAAAAAAGCTCGCCAGCGGCCTACGACCGCTAGAGTTGGCACTCCTTTTATAATTATTTGACATGACAGCTAACGTCGAGGGGGCCCCACAAGAATTGATATGGGGCCACTGAAACCAAACCACAATAAAAAAGGCTCCGCTTACTCTACATACCTCAAGGTAATATTGTGGAATTTAGTTTTTAGCCGAAACGCATGTTGAACATTGAACTAGGTAGCGGAAAGCTGAACGGATAGGTACTTACGCGTCTCCAAACAAAATCGCTGTTTTCTATGGACAAAAGCTGAATAGAGCTGAATAAATGTGCGTTGACCCTAACTCTCAGGGGTAACTTATGGAAATAAAACACAAATATTGTTTCAAAACATTTTTTATTTAACAATCTTTTCTTAAGCTAATAAAGGCTTGGTAAATATTTACAAGGCTTCATTATACGGCAAGGTAAAAAACTATCCAAATACACTACATATTATCCGACTTCTGCAGTTATCACAAGGTAAATTTTAATACACATAATGTATATACTTGGCTCTGCCATTACTTGTAATCTATTCTAAGTGATCATTTATTTATTCATTTATGTGAGTTACGCATACATACACTTATGATTAATAGGTGCAGTTATAAGTAAACAAGCGATATAACGAAGCCAGTTAACCTTATCCATAGATCTAATTTTAATGTAAGGATAAAATGATTCAAATTCAGCACAGTATATCACTTCGAAAATTAATATAAACTATTTAGAAAACAAATATTAAAACTCTCCTACAATAATTACAACAATAATAACAAATATGCAGACAGTAGTAGATTTTTATCCAAACATTAATCTCACTTGATACCTGTTAATTATATTTAATCTAATTCTCAAAAAAGAGAAGAGTAGTATACAAAGCTGTTAAACGCCCTACGCCTCTAACGTGCGGCGCCAGGGAAACCTTGATTCCCGTGGGTTGTGTTCCACACATTAACTTATATATTTGGCTAAATTGGATAGGTACGCAATTTGGATGAGCAATTACAAAATTCATTTAAATTAAACTAAGAGTATTGTTATATTTACTTAGATAATGGAATAATACTTAAAGTTTAGTGAAGCAAACAAAATTTAGCATTTACTCAATATTAGTACCTACTCAACTGTTCATAACGTAAGTGATATTTTTGATGTAAATTCATGGTTAATTAATTGTATTGAAATGTTTATATACCCAATCAAGGGCGATTATGGTCTATTGTTAAGTTAGATACTATGAACATTTTGCTTTACCCAATATGATATTAAAAACAGTGGGTTCTACAATCAAACACTACCATAGAGCAGACAAAGGCAATGACCATAAAATTACGTTATGTGATTTATATTTTTGTTATCATTTATTTAGATTGTAGAACCTACGACGAAATATTCAAAGTAAAACTAATGACATATAGTTTTAATGCGGAATTTTTAATCATCTTTATGTGTATGAACTTCACTATAATAATATAACAGCAATTAAATTTTCCAATAACATAAGCATACAGTGTGTGATGTTATGACAATATTTATCTATAAATTGGATTATGAATATGTATTAAGTTACATAAAAATATAGCACCATACCTTACGTGAAGGTACTTTAAAAGTATCTTGATTTTTAAAGTACAACCACATATTGCCACCACATAAACGCTCAAGTCCACAGGCATATAAAAATGAAATCCTATATACAAACAAAACTGAAATATATATATCTATATGGAAATATAATCCTTAAATTTGTATTATGTGGATATTGAAACAATAAATTGGCACATGTGAGGCAGTAGAGCCACAATCGTTGTCATGACAGGCATCCAAATATTTAACTAAATATAAATGCAAAAAATGGCAATATTTCTTTCGATTCGCTGATACTAGGGTCTGTAACAGTTCAATGTTAAAGCAAAACACAATACACTAAGTACACGGACGTTAGCAAAACACACGACACTAAAGGATAAATCGAACGAAATCCTGTAGGTACTCGAGGGTAATAAAATAAATAACTATATAATAGAGCGCGCAAACAATTGTGCAATCACCGCACGTTTATAACAACATAATTATAATATAAATAATGATGCGCCTACCCTAAACTTTAGTCGATACACTGGAATGATATTTTTTAAAGAATGTTTTGTTCCTACTTATTATTATTCGTTGTTTGTCAACTGAAGCAGACAAATCGTTACACAGCAACAAAAGAAACATCGTGTAAACACATTTTACACTACAACAATATCGAATTTAATAAAACTTGCAGGCTTACATATTAAGTGTGGAAGACATAGGTACAATTTACCGAGTGTTCAAGACGAGTGTTTGCACAATTGTTTGATTGCAAGGAGTCGGCTCCCTACTTTAACTAAATGAATTCATACCTAATATTGTTCCCGAGCTGGTCCCACCCATGACGATGGCTTGTGAATATGCACCTTTCTCCCTCGTTTTAAGTTAAATATTATACTGGATTGAAACAAGGCTAGGGTTCAAGAGAATGCTTAAGACATGTATGATTTCGAGAGAGTGAGAGAGACAAGTTTGCTCTTGTGCCACATATTGCACTTCAACAAGACTGGAATGTCACATTTTGATCTGGGAAATAGCTATCCATGCAACAGACACCAAGCAGGCTGGTATACAAGTCACATTAGAACATTTGTTCAAATACAACAGTGACCTAAGTGTCGAATATTTTAGCTTGTGTCTCCACAAAAACAACTATTCTTATGATAATTTTCCCCTAAGTTTTAGTCATCGGGCGGAATGCAGAAATCCACAACTATGTTGAGTATTACATTACACGTTCATTATATACATAAGTAAATATGCCTCAGTAAATAAAATGGATGTATTACATAATGTGAGCCAAGTATGTTACTGCGCACACATTTGTGCGAACGCTTCACACTCACTAGTTAAACACAAATAAGTTAACTAATATCTAGCGATACAAATGTTTCGTATCAAGTATTAAGTACCTTACACCTACTACATTTTATCCAGTCCTTCACTTTCTAACACTTTGTGTTTCACGAACTTACTCCTATTTTCCCACTTAATAGTCACCATCCTGGAAGATCGACACTAAATAGAGACTAGCGCACGTTATCCGAACCACTACTCAGTAGCGCTCCGTTATTAATTTATTCTATCTCACTCCACACGCATATCTATATGATTTTCGCTTAAATTTAAGTCTGGCTAATTTTCACACAAAGTTAGAATTTTCACTCGTAGTAAATCAGGTTCACTTATGAATCAAACAAGCCGAATCACTCAGTTCAATCGGGAACGGGATATTTAGAGATCATAATCGAAGGGTGGTTCGTCGGCGACCGACACCCGAGTGTTAATGTTGCGGGGCGACGAGATGGGGTCAGGTGGCGTCGAACTCTATCTTGTCCCAGGAGTAATGCTTGCGGGCGGGCCGCGGCGCCGGGCGGGACAGCCGGCCCCCCAGCAGGGGGTCGCACTGTGGCACGTGGCCCCGCCCGAACAAATTCGGAATCCGCTCCGTATCCATGTAGTCGTAACAATCGCTATCCACATTCATGTTCGACCCCAAATCGATTCCGAACTCCTTAAAATCAATTTCGCACGGGTGATCCTCGAAGGTATCGTGCTGCGTATCCTCGTTCTGAAACGACGGAAGCGATAGATCTTCCATATCCTCGAATCCTGTTCGATTGTGGTCTAATATATCACCGTTGGTGAGCGGTGTCATGCTCATTCTTTCCGGGATTTCATCCACGATATCCATATCCGTATGCGTTCTATCGTCGCTGTCGACGGCTAGTAGTCTATCGAAGAAATCGTAGTTATTATTAGCTGTCGAATCGGAGCTACCGAAATCCGTATGGAAATCATTCCCTGATAGCAAGTGTGCCGTAAGATCGTTATCCATGTCGTTCACCGTTGGGTCGCATCGCCTCGTATCATTGATCGCGTGCAGGTCTGCGTGATTCATGATCTCATTTTGAATATCGTTAAGTTCCCTCTGCAACTCGTCCGCAGCTAACGAATCTCTAACGTGCGTATCGCCTAACATATCCTCTCCCAGGACGTCCGAAGGAGAAAATTCACTGGAGCCAGCAGTGAGGTAGCCGGCATCGAGGGACCGAGTCGCACTCACGTCTCCCACCGCCGAGGGTGGAAGTTCTCCGTTTTCGACCAAAATCTCAAGAACGTCATCCATGATTTGGCTGTCCTCATTAGTATCGTGCATCGGAGTGACAACTGGGGGCATGGGCGGGGGCGGCGGAGGGGGAGGGGGAGGCGCGGGAGCGACCCGCTCGGGTTCATAATGCGTCGGTAAAATTGCAATCGGCACGACTTTAACCCCATTGAGGATGTACGCGGGATTGCCAGTTTTCGCGGGCGTTACGTCAGTAGTGACTTCGCCGCTCGCCGATGGCGATGTGACGGTAAAAAGACGCACTAATCTGTCGGGAGCCGTGTCCGGAGCGGCGATGACGTAACGCGGCGCCGACTGAGCCGGTGCGTGGGATTGTTGCAGGGCGTCTAGTTGGGCGCGTAACTGATTAAAACAAAGATGGGCTTGCAAAAGTCTTCGGCTCTGATCGCTCGCAGCGGCGCCGGCCGCCTCCCTTCGCACCGCCTCCAGCTGCTGTCGCGACGCTTCTAACTTTCTTTCAAGCTCCTCGATTTGTCTTCGCTGCGATTGGACGATGTCCTCCGGGGGTTCGAACTCGATCTTCAACTCAGGCGATGCTATGGACATGGGCGACCGCGGGATATCCTCTTGGATCTCAGCGAGGAAGGGTCGCAAGCGGTCGATGAGTTGCGGCTTGGGCCCGGATACTCGGAGGTTGCGACGCTTACATTCGGCCCGTAGGTCGGAAACCTTCATGTCCTCGAAACGAGCGGACGATGGCAGAGAGGAGGTGATCGTGGTCGGAGGTAGTGGAGGCGGCGGCGGTGCTGCGTACACATCCGAGGAGTCTGACGCGACAGATGCCGACGAGGGCGCGGGAGACGCGGGAAGCATAAGTTGGAGTAGCAGCTGTTGTTGCTGCAGAAGCAGTTCGTAGGGCGTCTCCACGGATCCTGGAGGCGAAGAAGTTTTCTGAGCATTCGGAGGACCTTTATACTCGTGGAACTTAAATCGCGCCTTTGGCTGCTGTTTTTGTTTACTTTTCTTTCGATTCTTATCTTTCCCCGGGGCCGGATGTTGGGGCGGGGATGCGACACTGACGGGTGAAAGTGTCGAGGGGGGCGACGGGGAAGGCGAGACTTCCTCCGGCGGGCCGCAGTATGAGGATGGATGCTGCGGGCGACCCGACGCACCTTCGCTGGTCGCTTTAAATGCTAAAATGCCGCTTTTCACAGCCTCTTCTATATTTTCTTCTGTATGCAGTATGTTCTTCTTGATCAGTTCTAAGGGACCCGGTCTGTGCGACAGTTGATCATTGAGCTGATCTGCCAACCTTGCCTTCTTCAACATACGTTGCTTTTCCGCCAAGCTGGGATCGACATGGCTCTCCTAAAAATACATTCAAAATATAAGTAACACGGAAATTAATCAAAATTAATTAATATAAGTAACGGAAAAAATCTATTCAAAACCTGTTCTAAGATGTGTCTCCGTTCAAGTTCTTGGCGATCCGGTCGCCGTTGTATTTTTGCTTTCAACAAATCTCCAGTTTTCGCTCTCTCCAACTGTTTGCATTGTTCAAAATAAGCAGGTGGCGTTTTGCGAGCTGTAACAAGATTAAATATACCTCGTTAAAAATTATTACTCTGCGACTGACTTTAATATTGTCCGTGCTCTATAAATGTTAAAATTTTTCTATTCTATTGGCAAGTTAAAAATTCTCATTATCCGCAGTGTTCTGGTCGTAAATAAAATTCTTTCACCCACGCACCATTTGCGACGGTCGCAGTGGAGTCGGGCGCCTTCCCAAAATCGTGACTTACACGATTACTAATATGTTCTAAACGTAAATAATTACAAGTAAGTATACTTACGAGGCATGATACCCTGAGCCACCAACTGGTTGAAGGGTCGCCGCATCATCAGCTTCACCTTTAATGCTGTAAAAATAGAAAATAAATATAATAATACCCAGATACTTTTCGTGATAAAGTTTGTTTACGAACAGAAAAATATTGAAAATCATAAACATGACGTTATAGACCTACTAATGTTATCATTCCATGTGTGACAAGTTGTAGCGCTATGACGGCGTGTGACGAATATTGACGTAACGGATAAAGTACGGTGGACGACGACGTGATCGATACGCATCGATACATTGGATAACATCGATAAGAGTAGAGAGATGAGTGAGATAGAGACGAGCGTAGGCGAGCGTTGCGCGATATTCTTGTTTGCGAGAGACGCGCGCGCACCGAGCGACGGACGGGCTGGCGATCGGCCAACGTAAATAAACACTGCACAAGGAAACTAGTGTTATGCCGCGACCGTATTACAGACGAAACATTCACTACCACTAGGCCGAATATTGTGGGTTACTGGGCGTCTCTGCACAGAATTAATTTCGCTCAACAGTTTTTTTTGAATTAATTATGATGACTAACTTTCCAATTGGTGTTTTTGTCTTGTTTACGTCTTGACAAAAAAGTAGCATATTATTTGTTAATTGATTTGAACACATTAAATATTAATGTATTTGCTCTTCACCGTATAAAAAAATCGATCACTCATAAGTCAAGATTACTGCTTTCAGAACGACTTTAAGAGCATAAATCCCGTGGGGTACATATTTACCCTGGTTTATAGTGAAAAAAATGGGTTTTAGTTCTAGGGTTAATCTAATATGGTCAATATTACTTAGATTCTAAAATTTTATGATGCATGAAGGTACGCTTTTATTTACCTGGTGCTAATTACCACAGCCCATGTACATCAAATTAAATAGGCGGTCTTATGTTAAAGTCGATTACAAATAATACCTATACGAAAAATCATCAAATTGGTTTGATCATGACTTGAACCATAGCAAGATCAACAGGCTGGGGAGTTTATCCATCAGACAAACCGAATCGTACAAAGATACTTCAACTTATTAATGGCCTACTACCGAGCAAAGCTTATTCTTCTCGAGGAGGCCTACAGCATTCTCTAAGCTACTACAGTGCGGATTGGTGGAGGGGTATTTGGCCAACCCAAGTACCGGAATTTTGCCGCCCAAAGTCCTCCGACATAAATTAACGACTGTATTTTACGATAACAACCGAGATTGACAGTTTTATGTGCCCTCCGAAGTACGGAAGCGCTCAAGAAATTTTTGCCACTAGCGGTCACCCATCCACTCCCTACCGCGCCCGCTGTTGCTTAGTTCAGTCTACCTATCACTTAAGATCGACACCAGTATGTAATTTGAATTTAATATTTCAGTCCACAGAACGTGAGACAACGAAGCGGATTATTTATTGGCGGTGACTGCAGACGCCGGCGACGCGAGAATGGCCGGAAGCGCAGACTTCAGTTTGCATTCTGATGTCCCCGTCACGTGAAGCGGGCAATCCGGTCGCAACACCGAAAACGCTAAAATATAACAAATCAATCCTTCTCGAAAATAAGTAAAATTGCATACCATGAAAACGATAAACATCTGCATAAATAAATATTCAAAGTAATTCATAATATGTATGTATTATATTGATATACGTGAAGTGGGTAGTCCCAAGATGCGTCATTGGACTGTTTTCAATTTCTCAGACTAATCATTTCTATGACTAAAAACTATTAGTGTTGTTAACATGTCAGACTAAAATATGTTTGTGAGCAGCCCTGAATGGAATTTTACTTCTACCTATTTATGTCTGGCTAGGGACTATAGGTAATTTTATATATGAGCATATGAGCAATTTGTCACATGTCATTGAGGTACTTTTCCGCCCGTATAATTCTTAATACCCATTTAAGTAATACCCAATGCCTATAATACCTACTCATTTGTTTATTAATCAACATAATTTTCAACAATTTTTGATTCCCGGCCGGAGCAGATATTTATGTGACGGATAAATATTTGTACTCGGGTCATGGATGTTATTGTGATGTGTTAAATGTCCATGCCACCCGCGACACAGGTAAAAACCTACTGCGGGGGTATTAGTGTAAGCGTTTAGCGTTTATTTTGGCAGACTGAATAATATTCATCTGTTCACAAAAATACGAATACTTTTTTACTTTGGATAAGAAACTGTTATATTCATATTGAAGACTAAAGATATTCAATCCTGTCAATTAGGCCAACTTGCCATGCTTTGTTAGTAAAATGTTGGCATCCTTTACACCGTGACACAAAAGGGCTACGATGATGTCAGGCAATGAATACAATTCATACTACATGCCTTTAACTATAGAGGAATGACACATGATACGAGTTCAACAAACCACCAGCTATGCCGCAAAAACTGGTGTTTCGTTGCATGGTAGCCTGCGTTGAAGATTCCGTCACTTAGGATCGACCAGCTGGGTGAACACCGATGGCAAGATTTATTTTGTAATTAAGAAGATTTTAAAACGACGCAGTTCGGCTTTACATGCATCTAGTGTAAATTATCCCTTAGCTAAAAACCGAAATGAGAGATTCCTAGGTTTTCCTTGACTAGCGGTTTTTTCGCACTAAGAAACAGAACGTCATTTTAAATCCCTCTAGAACTATGCAAGAGACGTGTGACAGACGAACAGACAGGCAGCCGAAAGACCATCAAGACTTAATTATTTTAACGCTGAGATGGATATCTAGCTATTCGTTACGGCTTTTCCTCTCCTCCATGACAAAGTACCTTTCCGAAAAGCTGGTAGATTAAAAAAAATACGTGCATGAGTGTATCTGTGATACCTACATGAATGAAGAATGTTGAATTTTGAAATTTTTAGTGGCCTACTTGTTAGTAGTTAGTAGTTTCATCAGTACAGTGATCAACTTACATTCCTTGTGCTTGCCCATAGCTGGCTGCAGCGGGCTGTCATCGACGACCACCTTGGGCGGGGAGCCGCGCGGCGGCGAGCTCGGCGGCTCGCTGCTGCCGCTCGCCTGCCGGCCGGCCATTTCCTCCGCACCAGAACTGCGAGCAATGTTACCACCGATCACAATCTGCTACCTTAGTACACTTCAGTTTTAATTAACGCAAACTCCATCTTGTTTAAAGGTTATACACCGCACAGAACAGAACAGATCAATGTAACCACCTATCACTATCTGCTCCCAATCTCCATCTGTTTTAAAGGTTTCGAAACCGCCAGGTTTTTAAAAATCATGAAATAGTTGAATTTATTTAACCTTATCAATCAACAGGAATAATCTAAATTTTACCAAGAAAAAAAACCGACTTCAAAAAGAAAGTGGGAGAACCCGACTATCTTTATATGCGCTCGACAATAATTATTTCACAACGACATCATTATCATGCTTGATTCAACCGCTAAAAGGTTCGTCGTGCTCCGGCTGGAAGCTTGAGAGCCAGTTCTTTCTTTCTCTCTCTTCTCTCTCTTAGTCGGCAACGCATCGTTGATGCCTTTGGTATTACTTATGTCTACGTAAAGTTATGGCGAAGGTGTCCACTTGCCATCAGGTGGATCGTCGGCTGATGGTAAGTGATACACTCGTATTACCTGAAGGTGTCGTCGTCAGCCGGTGTGGCCGGTGTGCGCGGCGTGCGCGGGGTGCGCGGGGTGGGCGGCGAGGCGGCGCGGCTGCGCGGCCGGTGCTGCGGCTTGAACCACTCCGGGTATATCGCGCTCAGCGTCTCCACTAGGTCGTGGTCCAGCGTCACGCGCCACGACCCGCGCCCCTCTGGCCCCTCCGACCCGCCGCCTCCGCCGCACGATGAACTATTCTCTGCAACAAACATTGGATTTCAACAACCACACACTGACAAGGGTCACTAGAACGCTACAATCTATGCTATACTACTATATTTTATGAGCCAAGAGCCACTTGAATGATGATGGTAACTAGCTTAGGGGACGTAAGATGCATCACTGATACATTGCTGGCCAAGAAAGAATGGAGAAGAAACGATAAAGAAAGTATTGGCTTGGCTCTCAAGCTCCCAGCCGGAACAAGACGAGTTGTCGGGCGACTGACTAGTAACAGGATGGTAGCTCTAGTCAGGTAGGCTTCAGAGATGATAATAAGAATACCAGTAATAATAATCTAGCGCGATATGAACATCAGTGCTTTAAAATAAAAATATATGGCATCAAATAAAAATTTATTTCTTTTAATAATTGATAGCCATTACTTTTATTTTTTGATCGACTTCAAAAAAGGAGGAGGTATTCTATTCGACTGTTTTTTTTTTGTTATCTCAGAAATTTCGACTGGGTGGTAAATTTAAGCGACATCTGACGAGTAGTTTTTGAATTATCCTTAATTTTGAAGTGGTTATATTTTGTCAAGAATTATTGTTGATGATAGTCAAGCACACATGATCCTCAAAGCAATCAATTCAATTACGATTTAGCCCTATTCAAAGTTGACTTCTTACACATATATATCTATGATTTATGATCCATTATAACATCAAGTGGAATGCATATGCACGTTAACTGCTTTTATAACGGGGTAAAAAGCAATCGAGCTGCAATATGATGGTTATCGTGCCATGATCCAACCTTTTGGCCTTCCGCATTTGTACTTTAGTAAACATAACTTTACAAAAAAAAATGATACAATATTTACTTTGAAGAACAACCGCTATGAAGGATTTTCTTTCGGTGACGCGATGCTGAGTTTAATAATAATATTACAATAGACGGAGATAGTTTACCGTCATTACACCGGAACTGTATAGACCGCCTCACCGCCCTCACCTTGTGCGTTTCAATATTACAACATTGTAAATATAATGACATAATATTTCCAATGAGACCAAGGCCTTTAATTGTAACCTAACAGCTGTCGTGGGTGGCATCGGAAGTGCTCACGAATGCTAATACATATTGTACGACACAATACATGGGTGGTATGGCAGCATTGGGCGAGGCAGTCGGCGAAATAACCGCGTGAACATTTACCATCACTACAAACTAGAATGTGGTAGGTCAATAAATTAACGCATTCCATAAATTAAAGGATCTTTCAATATTTACAGACATAAATAAAGTATTCGTAAACACGTAATTGTATTTGCTGTCGTTAAGTAGGTTAATGTCTAATGGTTAAGACTATTAGCAAGTCATAAGCTTTTCAAAATTGAAGGTATGTGGAGCTACCCCAGCACGCAAGTTCGGATAGCTGGCAGAATTAGTGGATCAACCCAAACGACGGAAATTTGTCGCTCGAAGCCTTACAGTCCAGTGACAAAATAAGGCAACGATCACATCAGTCCTCCGAAGCACATCACATCAGTAATGAAGACTTACTAGAGGTAATAGAGATATCCATGCAAGGTTTTCTAAAGGTACCCAAGTAATGCTAATCCAGGCAATCATTTCCAATTGGCATAAGGCGTCGGAGAATGAGCGCTCTTATACTTTAGTCTCTAACACTGAATTACGTACATATTGGCATGGATATTTTTACCTACATATCCAACGACGAGAAAAGTGAGAAAAGGTTATTGGTGTTACTTCCAAGCATTACGTAATGTTGAAAACTCCGCAATAAAGACGAAAATACGAAAGATAAATAAAACAGCTGTCGGTTCACAAGAATTATGGAAATTTTATACCTTACTAAAACTCCGTAAATCTGCGGGAATATGGAATACCGATCTTTCTGTAAGAAAATTTCTGCATCATATGTTTTCGAAACTCGTTTATTGAGAGGAAAATTATCGTTTGCAAATCATACATGTCTAATAATAAAAATGTAACTAATCGATGTCTCTGCTGAAATATCTTTCATTATTTGAAATAAGCTGCCCAGCTATTTTACCGGTTGGTTTTGCATATTATAGAAATTACAAAATAAAAAGAAAGAATCGATTTATTGTAATGCCATCTTTGTCTTTGTCTAATAACTAGAGAGAATTTTGCCGCATCAAATGGACCAATGGACAAAGTAATACTCAAATGATGACTGTGAAACAGAAGGCTCGGCATAACGAACGTACCGAGAAATAGCGTCCTTTCCATAGCGTTGCTCTTGCTTCCTTACCTAGACAAGAGTTGTTTCTGCATGCGGGGGTTAAAGGTTAATTAATGTGCATGGTCATTGATCATTAAAGCGATTCTTCTCTGCGCTTGTTGCCTTTAATTTCACAAATGGCTCAACGAAAACTTAAATTAAGACAATTTAAATAAACATTTTTTCGCCTGAAAGCGATGGCGATTACATGTTCTTAATATTTTGAATCATCAATTTTATCACATTTTGTTTAGGATCTAAATAACTACTGAAGTCATTTTTGTAACCATTCGCCGTTCACGGACACCTAAAAACGCAATCACGCATGTGCGTACACGAAGTTCATTCAAAAAGCGGCAACACTGGATGAAAAGTAACAGACCTCGGTTTGACAATCGTTACATCACGGCAACACATTAATAATGTGTGTAACACTTCTTAACGCGTTACAGAATACAATATTGTAAACAAACTCGCGCACGTGCGTTCTGTTGCTGACTCACTGCAAGTATCCAGTTATGACGCCGCAGGGGTATACGTACTTCGTGCCATTGCCAATTAAAACTTTCAATATTCAACATGCTATGCGGCATTTTACCGGCAAAAGTTACAGACGTCAAGGGTACCTATTGCATGGTTCGATACTGATACAGGACATCGACGCTGGCAACAGTGTATCAAAAGCAATTAAAGAAAATTATTAATTAAGATCACGTTCCTCAACGGCAAATAATAACACGTCTGCCAATTTTATTCTATTAGAACATACTGTCTCATTAAGAGCTAAAAATAAACAAGGCGACTAGACAAGTTCTTATTTTATATTATTAATTATTAACCCAAAGATTTAGAACAACATCGATGTCAAACGTCACGGGCGTCACGATTCTTGGACATCTTTCTCGTCCCTTATTCATAACTGGCAGCTTTTCTTTAAGCGCTTTTCCATGCACGCGTCATAACTCGTGAAGACCGTTTTGTATAATACGTCACATGGACCGTCATTACATTTAGTCACTTCGTTTCTAGAATAGCATTGAATAAATCCGCATGCTCACGCTGGCCTTCGAATCATTTACTTATATGCATACAAGTTTTATCGATGCCAAGTCTATTTTTCACGTTACCACTCGACATACTTTTGAATTTTTCATGTGTAGTGTGTATCTTTCAATACGCTTTCCGCGAATTTGTCGCCGTCGAAATATGTCGGATTTAATGAAATATAGGTACCTACTGTTTACGTTTCTTCTTAATATCTTAAATGCGGAGCAAATGTGGTTGGCACAACAGCTCATGTTATTGTTCTATCTGCCTACTCTTCAGTAACTTCTTCTGTATCAAAAATACTATAGATTTTTTGACATAATATCAATCCAAGATCATTATAATGATATTTTTGTACCGAAAATATTAAATTATTTGTAATGTACATAGATCTCGGAGTCAGCAATGTATTAGTCTTATTATCTAATCCATCTAGCAGTCCCTAGCTTTATTTAATTCTTTACAACATCTAATATCTGGCTTCCTCCAATTAACTGCCCATATTTAGCACGGGTCTCTCCTCTTGAGCAAGCCTAAGTATTATGTAGTTCACCACGTTGCTCCAGTGCGCATTGATGGAGGATATTTATACGTAACTAGCTTTTGCCCGCAGCTTCGCCCGCGGTAGAGATCGATTTTTTACAAATCCTACTTACTTTTACTTAGTTAGATTTAGTTGCCTAAGACTTAACTAATTTACATGTATAATTTGATAGTGTGATTCACAACTAGCAAATGAATTTTACTAACGCCATCTATTATCAACATCCGTAACTATATATCTAGCAATTAACAAAATATTGATCTTCCCATGGGGATGTTTTACCGCGGTAAAAAGTAGCCTACGTTACTCTCCACCCTCCTCACTATCGTAACACACAAAAACCATACCATTTAACAGCTTCGATGCGAATGCGACGTGAAAGACGGACAAACAAACAAACAAACACACTTTCACATTTATAATATTAAGTATGAAGTATGGATACGTCTATGTTAACGATTATGTGTAGATAGAAAATATATGTAAAATAACAATTAATACAACCATACCAATTAGGCAACTCGAACAACAGGAAAATTTATTATTTACCCATTAGTTAAATTGTTAATTAATATAATTAGGTAACAATGTCAACAAAGGATACCAATTATGATAACGTTATGTTAACGATTATTTTGAATTATAATAAATTATTATAACCCTATAACCAGAATAAAAATATACTTACATAATGTCTTATTATAATATTTTATCACAAAAATACTGTGCAAACATTGTCTTTTAAGTTTTTAGACTGCAGGAAAATTAATTAAAAAAACAGTGAGTGATAGCGTTACGTTACGAATCAATTAAGTAACACTTGTATGACCATAAAGTCTGACATTATGGGCCACGGACGTTGGGAAGCTTTTTTATTATGTCGTGAGGGGCTCTTCAATCTAATGGTTTTATTTTTAGTTATAATACTCTAATACACAAAATCAGCTCGGCCAATTTTCCCTCTCAGTAGAAAAGTAGGATATGTTTGCTTCACGGACTATCAAGTTCCGTGAAGCAAAGGTCCATTGTCGAAGGCTGCGACGGTGACGGTGACGTCAGGTCTGCACGCGGCACTGACCGTGTGGGCGCTACCACCTGCTACCACTACCACCTACACGTCACATTGATTTGCATGATCACTAGTCACTACACATCACATAATATACTTTTTGTTAAGTAAACAACTAGGATTGACTTAATGCAATCAAAAGTCCGGAAATCCGCTATTGCTTAGCATTTATTGATGAAAATACGACTTAAGATAAGCCTGTATGATTGATTACAGAGGATGGGCAGTAAGCAACAACTGTTTAAATAAGTGGAAACACAATGTAGTATACTCACGTTTAAGGATACCCTAAAATATTACTTTATAAGGTAGTTTGCCATATTTTTATTCTTTACATTAAGCTTCCCTGGCTGGCAAATGTTTTAGTCTTCAAAATTTCAAAAATATTTTCTGAATTAAAAATGCAGCTTTAGCCGCCCGTCTAATGGGTGCTCTCGATGGTGAGCATTTGGCATTGTGAACAGATTTTTGACGTTGACCATTTCACAATTAGGTGGCTCGTCTACTCGTTTATCGATTAGCTGAATAATAATTTTAAACACCGCACAGGCTCCTTCCTTAAAATCGTTTAAATGTCTTAAAAACATCTTTAAATGACATGAAACTTTCAATACAATGAGCTTTTTCTGTTTTTAGACCCCGACGAAAAAGAGGGGTGTTATAACTTTGACGTATGTGTATGTGTGTCCGTGGATCTGTATGTGGCATCGTAGCTCCCAAACGGATCAACCGATTTTGATCTAGGTTTTTTTTTTTGAAACGTGACTTAATCGAGTGTTCTTAGCTATGCTTAGTGTTCATAAAACTGTCGGGTTTTTTCAATTTTAATTTAAGATTATTGGATGCCATGTAGGTACTACAAAATTAATAAGTACAGATTCCCAATCCAAAATAATACACTATTGTGTATTATTTAAATAATTTCGCAGCTGCTCAAGAAAAACATAGGCACGTAAACTAGCGTCGCTAAGCTAAATATGATTTGTGGGACAAATCTTGAAAACATGCGAGCGAAGTGACCCCGTTCCGCCACACGACGCCACACGTTGCCGCCACCCGCCACTGCCGCCAGTCGCCACACTTGTCGCTCAATTGCAAAAGTAAAAACAGCATCTCTTGCCGCTTACTCACAGGTATCTTAAAATATTTTAAGGCCAATTAAAAGATCACAGTGCTGCCCTACATTAATTACCCACTGGCCACTAAAAAATAAAGTTCATTCGGATAAGTACAATATTCTTACTTTCCATCCAAGTTATCCTTATGATAATGGAGTATTCTGTCCGTTGCCAAAGTGGGACGATCATGCGTACAATTTTAATTTAAAAGTTATTTTCATTTATTCCATGGCTACCAAATTGATACGTGATTTAGTAAATTGTCTACGTGATGAAGAAGTCAGAAAAATATCGTACCTACCACACCTATAGTTCAGTTGATAATAAATACCGGGTTCGATTCCCATCCAGGGTACATTGATACGACAGATTAATATGTGCTGAGCACGACCAAAAAATATCTATCAAAGCATTTTCTTTAGTATTATTTTTATGGATTATCAAATCATAAAAGGAGATGTCTTAGAAATGTATGGCACCTGGGCGGGTACACTGTACATTTAGTAGGAAGTAGCTCATATTATTTGAAAGCTTTCCTTACTATCCAAATTCTAGTTTTCACCTTGGTTTGGCGACAATAATTCATGAAATAGTTATTTAATTGTAACACTGAGACAATATGGTGGACACATCCACTGCATATGAATGACAGTTGTTTTAATTATGACTTATGAGTGTCAATGTCAAATACGTAGTCAAAATAAAAGCACGAGTCGGAATGCCGAAAAAAAATGTCACTTCAATGTTCATATCTACAATACAGATAACTAATCAGAGACAACAGACAAGTCTATATAGACTATATATTTATTTTGACAGTTCCCTATTTCGGAGCCATGGAACCACCATTGTTGTCGTGTGTAAAAATAATTTATTGAAAATAATTTCTCTGCAGAGAACCGTTCATTGAATATTTTTTTTAATATTTTTCTGTGAATCAGTATATTTTTCTCTTTTTATGCTGGAATGTACAAAAGCCCCGCCCAAAAAACACATCTCCTTTGGTAGATAGTGAGCATCTTTGTTTAATTAATTAATTAGAACCGATTACGCATCAGTATGTCTTTGGTGTTTCTAATGTCCATGGGCGACGATAGCCACTTACCATCAGGTGGATCGTCAGCTCGTTTGCCGGCTATTCCCATAAAAAAGAACTTCGCAAGGCAAATCGATATCAAATAAAAATCTACTGAATTAATTACTGACACTGACTAGTCATGTGAATGGAAATTGTTGTAGAATTAGAGCTCATCATAATAATAGTGTATCCGATTGAGTAGCATTAAAATGTCATTAACGACCTTAAGAGTTCCTATCACAGACATGTATCTGTTCCTGTCAACGCTACAAAACCCCGAAACGATATCCAACAGTTCCATGACCAGCTGGATCCACCTACGCCAGCCCTATAAACAGTGGAGCTGACTTATACAACTCGTAAAGTTTGGCTTACAGCTCAAGTCTAAATTCGGATCTTAATTGACTTTGTAAGTCGATGAATGAATCGCCAGCACCAACTAGGTGTATATTGCACGGATTTCTTCGACAGTTACCGATTGATGAGATTTTATTTATACAGAAGAAGACGTGCAGCAAATAACAGAGCTAGTTCTGAAATACATACAAATAACTGTACTCGTATGTACTGAATTGTCGATCTTATACAAAACTATTAGCAGGGGTTTTATTTACCTCAATATTTTTTTTATAATTTTTCGCCTGGTTGTCTTCTGCCATAAATAAAACAACTTAGTAGTTTATCAACTAAATGCACGCTTTTATTAGTAACGGATAATTTTTAAATTTTTCGCCTGTTTGTGTTCGATCATAAATAAAACTAGTTAATAGTTTATAATATAAATAATACACACTTTTATAATGTCAATGTACTGAAGCAAAAAAATATGGGAATTTGCTGTTAATTTTCAAGGAGTTCCCTCCTCTGGAGCCAGACCCGAGTGTAGTATCAGGTCATGCTTATCACAAACATGCATTGTTATCAGGACTAAAGCAGTAAGCTTAAAATGTATTCGTAATACATTCATATCATTAGTCAATTTCTAAACGAGTAAATTAAGTTTTCAGCGATGGTTAGTTGAAGCGTATGTTAACAAACATCAGTATTATGAAACATTCTCATTTTACGTTTCCCTGTTCTGTAATGAATATAAAACACAAAACTTACGGCACAGTGTAATATTATAATGATCTATTACCCGCAAAGGCAGAACCTGGAGCATTTACTGTCACGTCATAAAACTGTAACATTCCATTTGCATGAAACGCCCCCGAGACGCAAGATTTGCGTTCAACTGTAATACAAAGTATCTCGAGCAATAAATCTCATGTCCACAAACACAAAACTTTACGCAAAACAATTCGTAGCAGAGGCCATAACGGGCTGATGACGTAAAAGGATGTTTTCAGCGAGTCCGCAACACCGGCCGTCTGTTTATCGTCGGAATACAGTTAGAACTACACCCAGACGGCCCATAGCGAAATGCAGCTGTAAAAACACACGGAATTACTACACTTACACCAATCGCAATAAATGTACATGTTACCGGATATCTGTATAATTCAGCACTCTATACAATACCTAGGCAATTTATAGAATATCTAAAACGTTCAGGTAACGTTTCGAATATTATTTATTTCATACTTCGCCCAGGCATTCTATACAATACTCCATGCGTAATTGGTAATGTGTGTAAAAGACAACAAGTGGGAGAGAAGCGAGATGTGAGGGCAGGCAGTTTACTTGGCACAAATGGTTTTGGCTGCCAAACCCAAACTTTGGCATTCTTACATTTAAGCAAGCTTCCAGCTCCGACATATCCTCTGTCCTTATCGGCTAGGTTTGGGATTTCTTCTTTGTACATAGTAATGACCCGCTCATGCCTATTTTCTATGGGTACGCAGATGATAGCAGAGTGGTGGTGAAACGTATAAATCTCACAATTTGAGCTGTATCCGAGTGGGGCACGGCCAATCTTGTGGAATTCTAAGACTAAGATACGTGTAGGTATATTTACCGCATGTACCAGGAGCCCGCTCACCCGAGCTCAACTTTTCATAACGTACATTAAGAATATACCGATCGCCTTCAGTTGTTACGAGTTAAGGTAAAAACCCCAACTTTTGGCGGTGCATTGAACCAAAGGCCGGTACCTCACCGGGATGCCATGGCGACGTCGCCGGCCACGTATCCAAACAGTTTATATTGAAATGTATGGCGGATACCTCACCTGGCGACGCTGTGGCAACGTAGAAAATTCGGAAGCGTAGCCATAACTGCCAGCGCGCTATGTGGAGACTGGAGACTGTGGCGCGCTGGCGACGTCGCCAGTAAAATGTATGCGTCTATACCCTACGCGTTTTGCAGCCGAAACAAATGTAAACAAACCATAAAAATAGTTTTCTAGGGTTTTCACCAACTGACATAAATTTGTACACCAAATGCGTTTTATTTAGACAAACTACTCACTATGTTATTTGTGAATACTTAAATAAGTACATATTGATCGATAACAATTATAAACTCCGAGTAAACGTGGAAACAAACAAAATTAAATAACTCTGTCATTATTCAAACACTTTGCTGTAACAACCTTATTTCCATGATGCGATTTGAAACCTTTCAACATAATGTACAATTTTACGTACGCCTATAAATAGAAATGACTACCAAAATCTTTACAGAGTTAAGGTGCTAACTTACTTTGCAATTTGGTCGTATTATTTTCCGAAGTTTAGATCGTTTACTAATCTGTGGTATGGAAGACACGGACGTTTCATTACACACGGAAGTATAATTTATTATAATAAATTAACCAATGATAGTAATGGTTTTCTTTATTTAAAAGAATTTCACTATATGATATTTAGGTAACAGCAACTAATCTAAGCGGATTTAAATTATTTTAAGCTTCTTTCAAATACCCAATTATAATTTTGGAGGATAAAAATTTAAAGGAACGGAACGTATGAACCGAAACAATGCCTGATTGGCCAGTTTGCCCAGATTGGCTGACGTGACGTCGCGCGTCATCCGCTATTTGCAGCAAGCAATTATCAAACATAAAATAAAATATTTGAAAAAGTCAAGAAGTTAACTTATAGAAAAACGTGAAATAGTTATGTGGAGGTGAAAATACTTGTGTCTCATTGCTAAAATGAGGGAAGAAGGCCGTAAAATATATTATACTGATGAAACATTGCATATCGAAGGTACGTATTCACTAATTACTTAATAGAGGCTATATTGTTATTCACAATCAATCCTTTTAAAATCAAAGCTCCTCAGAAATAATCCATAGTGTGGATTAATGCCCTGGCCAAGTGCGACCTCAATGTCTTTGAGAACTATTATGCAGGTTTACTTACTATTATGTCTTGTTATCTACCAATCCACACTTGGCCAGCGTGGTGGACTATGGCCTAAACTTCTCATTCTAAGAGAAGACCCATGGTCAATAGTGGGCCTTGATGGGTCGAGATTATGATGATATATAATATATGTTTTAAGCAATACATTAATGGAGCTAAAGCTGTGGGTATTGTCTTGTAAAAAATATAATATAATTATGTGAAAATCTTAATTTAAAAAGCATACATTCTTTAATTTTTAGGTCATACAAAAAGTAAGGTCTGGCAAGATTTGAGCATTACTTCAAGCCGTGAAGCTTTCTGAGAAAGGTTGTCGATGGGTTTAAAAGGACCTTGTGGAAATAAGAAAGCGCATATTGTGCACATAATAGTGCATATTGGTATGTTTTTTCACTTTATTGAATAATTGTCATGTCCAAAACTGTACAACTGTACAAAAATAAATCTGTAAAAAATTTACACACAGTTTAACATCCATGACCGAAGTACAAATATTTATCTGTGAAATAAATATCTGCCCCAGCTGGGACTCGAACATGTTATCCACAGCTCGGCAGTTAGGGTAACTGATCACCGTGCCACGGCTCCTTCAATATAATGTATCTGTTTTTTTCTTTTCAGCGAATGAAGATGGATTTTTAGAAGAGGGCCATTTAATTTTTGAAAGCCAAAAGGGAGATGGGGATTACCACAAGGAGATGAATGTTACTAACAATCTATAAAGTTTTGTATATTTATTCATGTTTCAATTACTGTCCTTGAAGAACTGAACTTGAAGAGTTTAAAACTTTATAGTCATTTTACCTTAATAGTCATATTTATTTTGTTAAATGATAATTTTGAAATAAAATTGTAAAAAATACGTTTACGTTTTTTGTTACTTCACCCTATCACTCTATAGCTGCAACTGTGTGCCACCAACAACTCAGTGGCTCATAACAGGGCACAGGTCTCCTCATAACTGAGACCCATGTTAACACCTCAATGCTGCTTAAGCACGGGGCACCTCCACTGAGGAGGAAGGTTAGTAGTCAAGCTTTAATAATGTCGACTATTTAATTAACGAGTATGTACTCGTTAATTACTTAGCCCATAAGTTCGATCAAGAAGTTTTTTGCCACTACAGTCGTTTATTCATTACATATTCCAAATGCTGGGCATACCATAGCAAGCATTGCTTAACTCTGACGATTGGAACTCGCCTCGAGAGGCGAAGCTCTCGTGGTCCCGTTTTACAGCATTATTCTACTAAAGTATCTACATATAAAATAAATATACTTTATCTTTGAAGGTAAAACAATGTACGTACTAATTAAGCTATTTTAAGGTTAGGGTATAAAGGTTTAAATATGAAATCAATAATTTTATGATACTATGTATTTTATGCATTAACTTATCATTAAATTAGTCACTTGATTTATTAGTAGCAAAGGCTAAGAAATAAAGGAAAAAAATAAATATTCTCATAAAACCACAAAAAGTTTTATATCCCTGGTTGTCAGTGGTTGCTAGGCAACGGTTTGTCATTAAACATTTCGGATGCAAGGCGCGCAGAGTATAGGTTACACCTCCCTCACTGAGTAGCCAACCGGCCGCCATTTCGGGCGCTTGGTCAACTTATGTATGGAAAAATTTGTTTCGATACAGAAAAATTTATTGTGAAAATTCAAAATTGTCCGTGTTTGTGGGATAGTGCATTGGATATTTTATAAAAATTCTTAATATAGATTAATAAAAACACCACATCGGCTTCGATTTGATAAAAAACGATGAATCCAAAGTTTGTTCTTTTTTTTTTTTTGTAGTATTTTTAAGCGACGTACGTAACAAATAAGTGCGATCTCTTCTACGTCCATTCTTGACATCATAATCGAACTGAGTGAAGAGAAGCCATGGCTACTCTTTTGGCTACCTTCGGACGCCAACGGTAGCCATGGCAACTACGCCGGCGACGTCGCCATGGCGTCCCGGTGAGGTAGGGCACAAAAGCTAAAGCTGCTGCAACGATACATGGAATTCTTACAAAGTTGCGCAAACACTACGATTTGCGGAAAAATCATCGAAAACATTTAATCGGTCACATTTCATCGAATTACAAATAATCGAATCGACATTTCATCGAAATCACAATTAATCGAATGAACATTTCATCGAAAACACAATTAATCGAATTAACATTTCATCGAAAACAATTAATCAAATGACAGTTCATCGAATGACAATATATCGAATTACAAAATATCGAATCACAATTGGCCAAATCGAATGATATAATTTTCATATGATCATTAATAAATATTTTTTTATTATTTCAAATGTCACCCATCCTTGAAAGGCAGCATTAAAACGTAAGCAGAATGCAACATGCAGCAAGCACAGTTTCTGTCACGGCTCCGGCGCTGCGGGGCTCCGGCGGTCCCACGCGAGCTTATCGTCGCAGATGCTTTTAATGCTCACCACCGCAGCTTCGCCTTGCTGGCCGGCTGCGCCGGCCAGCCTCAGCTGCTGCGGCGAGCATTAAAACCACCTGCTCCTTAGCTCGCGGGCCGCCTCGCCCCTCCGCGCCTACGCGGGTTTACATTACACTCTAGGGGTAGGGCAAACAAGACTACATGGAGTCGGTTTTGCAGCGATTCGTTTCAGTCACTAACGTAAACGTTTTGAAAAAAAAATGATTCAAGGAAGAAAGTAAACCTAAAATTTTTATGTACGGAAAAATGTTAAATTGTTATTGATCAAAAAATAAGAAATACAAAAAAGTTATAAAAAGCATTAAATTGTTTCTGTTTATAATAAAATCTTTAAATCTTTTAAACAAGAAAAATTGCAATTCGAGGAATTGTCATTCGATGAATTGCCATTCGATGACAGTTCATCGAATACACATACCCAAATCTATTAATTTTATTCATTGCCGGTGGACCTGTAGGTATTCTGTATAGTAGTTCGGAAACGTATACATTACCTAGGTAAAGTATGTAATGGTGAATAATATTAATTTCATTTAATACATTGCCAAAACGACCCAGGTATTATACACAGTGCCTAGGGATTGTGCTGAATACCCGCATTATACAGATATCCGGTAACATACATACAATGTGATCATTGGCGGATTACGCAACGACTCAACATATAGGCACATTATTCTTTTACTCGTTACAGTAGATCAGAAAGATTCATATTGTATACCTTATAAACGATTAGTATATTAGTTGCATCGGGTTCATGCAGTTCTTTTGGCATGTTAAGAAAACAGAGTATAATTTTAAAGGTGCTTTAATGTAAATTATCATGAAGGCATCGATCATTGGTAAATATTGCCAGCACGAGTGGATTTTAATAATATCCCGGAGGTTTTTAGTGGATAAACTGAACATTTCACTGATAACATGATAACCTGAAACTTTCTCAATATCAAGAATTTTTGAAGTGAAAACTTCTTTAGTACGGGGGTGACTTCAAATTTTATGAAACGAAAGTGTCCAGTGGAGACTAGAAATGAGTGGAGACTGACTTGATTTTTTTTTAAATGAGAGATGATTTGAGAGATGAGTTGAAAGGTGAGTTGAGAGGTGAGTTGAGAGGTGAGTTGAGAGGTGAGTTGAGAGGTGAGTTGAGAGGTGAGTTGAGAGGTGAGTTGAGAGGTGAGTTGAGAGGTGAGTTGAGAGGTGAGTTGAGAGGTGAGTTGAGAGGTGAGTTGAGAGATGAGTTGAGGGATGAGAGATCATTACTAAAACCTACAATTATCGTCTTCCCGAAATTTTACATTCGTCTCATTATATCTTGAAAACAAAATTTTTGAAGGTTTCACTACTACTACGTGTGAATTGCACACATTTTAATTTACTTAAATTTTTTGCTTAACTAATCATTAAAAAATATTCCTTTGTAGTGAGTATATTTTGAACTCTTAGGGTTCATCCAACAAAATTAAAAGATTTATAAATTACCCTTAAAAATAAACGAGCAGATGACGTCAATATTACGAGTAGATATTCAAAAGAAAATTGGGCATTTACGTCGCAGAGAGAAATATTTGAGGAATAAATAATATTACGTATTCTAATAGAAGAATATTATGGTGCTGGATAATAATAAAGCTATCCCACACACAATTTATTAATACCAACACGGTACAGTTCGCCCGCGCATTTAAGTTTTCACTATCAATATTTTAGATATGAGTCGTTAACGGGTGTGTCGGCGCAAACTGCTGACGCAAAAAAATATGACCAAGTGCGAGTCGAAATACGATAATGTTTCTTTGGCACAAAAATTTTAGCAAAAAAACTACTTTTTCACCATGAAATACCTCATTAGAGGAGATAAATTAGAGGTCGCGAGCGGTTCGCGCGCAGTGCGCACGTGGCGCATTCGCCAAATCTGGACGCACCATTATAAAAATGTTATTAACTAATATAATTTATAACCCATCTCCTGGTTGCACTTTAAGAACTGAAGATTCCTCGGAATGTTCTCCACGATATCTTCTTATATCATTAGTTCATCGCTTTATGACGATATGGTATATTTGGGTAATAAACAGTTAATAAAATTGTATGATTACTCGCAAATGTACCTACTGGTCTTGAAGTTTTAACGATGCACGAGTAGGGGATTGGATATTTCGTAGTAAAAACCTTATAAACATTATAAACCTCGCCAATAACTGGAGTGGTAAAACGCACATTTCTCTAATAAATAAGTTGTAGGTACATCAAGTTGGTACATCAATTGTTTCTCGATTCGAAATAATTTTGCCGCTCCGACATAAAATGATGGGAGCATGTTTCCCAGTTTCTGTAGTCCAATCTAAACAATAATATGTTTTGATGGTTATATTTGGCATGAAATACATTATTATAGTATACACTATACATGAACCGATATTGATGTTAGAAAAATGCTTTAATCTTTTCACAGCCGCATATTTTCAACAGGAACAGTTTTCAAGACTGCAGACTAAATTTACTGTCATTGGCAACAAAGCAAAATTCGGGCAATACATCGAATTTCGTATTTATCACGAATACAAAAATTACTCGCAGCGACAAAATACACGATGAATAAAATAATTTCCTTGGCAACACCGAATGTTTAGCCACAAACGCTGCAAGTACTTAACTGAGTGCCAATTTAATTATGCAGCCAAAGAATTTCGACTTTCCATTGGTTATACCTATATATAAAATTTTAAGTCCACCTGTCGTCGCACTGCTCTGCACATTTCTAAGGACTTCTAAGGACAAAAACGCGGTCTTATTATAATCATGAGTGTCCTTTTCCAATTTCCATAAAATTTCTTTATTATCCATCGTCTTTCGTTACTGAACACGTGATGTACTTTATTCTGTACATCACGTATTGCAAGTTGTGTCACATCTTAAGACTTCAACTCTTACGCAAAAAATTACTTCGCGATTAACAAAACATCCAAGCCTCGTGTATACGTAGGAAACCTTGAATAAAATCTGTAACTAATTACACATGTCACCTGGCGGATTGTTATGATTGTAGTTACATTTCGGTGGCGTCTGTTAACCTAATGGTTGCCACACGTGATGTCTCCCATTCATTCGTCATGTCCTACGTGTGGTACGGTTCTGCACGCCCTGGCATTGTGCCGCGTGACGACTCCACGCTACACGGGACAAACATGTTTAAGCCTTTACATATTTCATACGATTAACAGCTGCGATTACAGAGTCGTGTTAGGTCTATTACTGGAGTCAATATAAAAAATCCAAAAGCGAATCCTAAAGGGTAAAGTTATATAAGTCATAGCGACAAATAGTCCACGCGGCAAAGCGAATAACAAACGAGCAAAGCGAGCCTGTTTTAGGTCAACGTTGAACAAATACCAAACGGGTCGTTCGGACGCTTCCGGGGGCCTATTTCTGAACTACGTCTACATAATATTGCGTGTACTGCCTACCGTGATGTTCGTGGGTTTTGCGAACGACTATTTTAAAGACTTATTTAGAACGATTTTTTTCTAAGACTATAAACCTTTGCCAAGTCTCAAAAAGTCCTCCATTTACCATTACTACTATTTGTGTTCCACTACTATGTCCATGCCCTTTGGAGTCCATTCCGTATTATTATAGGTAATGTTCTTTTTCTCGCTCTTCGTATTTTCTGTGGCGGAATACCCGATTGCTGTACCAAGGGAGGTGGTTTAAATGATTAGTTTGAATTTTTGTTCTCCTTTTGGGTGTTCTTGTCTTTGTGTGTTGTCCATGTCACCCACGACACAGAATCCTAGTGTGGTCACTATGAGCTGTAGCGTAGTGTTAGCGTTATTTTTTCACTGCACAAGCTAAGTGCGGATTGGACGACTTTATACGGAGTTAAAGATAAAATAAATTTATAATGTTGATAGATCGAAATCAGGCTAAAGATGAGGGACAGAGCCGGCGCAGATTGCGGAAGCCGGGTGATCATTCGTGTTTCGCAGAGCGGGCATGGCCCGATTGCATCGTCTCCACTTCTATAATAATCTAAATAAGGAGCAAAAGTTCAACGGCCGTCTTCGCTCACTAAGAACAAGCCGGCCAAAGAAATCATAATGGACACACGTTTAGTTCAGATGAAAGCCAAAAATCGAATTTACGAAAATGTTAATATCACCGTCTATTCCCAGTGGTTTTGAAACTATGACATGTCTATCTTTAAAATAAAATGGACCAATGAACGATAATTTAATGTTTGTTTGTAATTTAAAAATATATAGGTCGACAACATTAATTGTTTAATTTGCTTAAAACACACTCAACGTTTTCTTTATTATCCTGTCCATCATTCTCCCAGATTCTCGAATCGAGTCACGCTACTCATTTTGTTTTTAAAAACTTAATTCATAAAGAAAAATACACTCATTTTATGCAGTTTAATAACAGAACTTTTGATTGATAAACCCATTTTTATAGTTATCTCATTTTCTACCGATTGATTTTACGATAGGTACACACTATGCCTATACCATACAGGGTGACGGTACGAGACCCTTTATTAAACCCTAAGGGGTTTCTGTCCGTCGTCGTCATCTGTCGAATACCGAAAGGCTTAGACTTTAGAGGATTGGATTGAAAGCCCCGGTATCTCTTGCTTGTGCGTTGTCGTGTACTCAATTACTCATATTTAAACAAGAATAAAAACATCCCAATAATGAAGCGGAACTCCCAACGGAATTTATGAACGCAGGACAGTTGAGAAATAGGTCAGTCTTCTAACACCTGTAGTGTTTACTCTGACGACGTATGAGTTCAATAAGTTTACCAAGAAAACGAGTCTAATTATGAAGAACGGACACTTTCGCTAGGGCGCGGCGTACTGAGCTTTGAGACGTTAATGACGTGGCTCCTTGGCAATTTTATTGTGTGCTGGCAATTCTGGAGTTATTGACGATTTGAATAAAAATGATAACGAGATAGATACTAGGTATATTTAAACCTGTTTTTTTCTACTACAAAATGAAAAATAAAACTCACTCGTCATCATCACACTACGAGTAGCGTTATAAAATAAAAACATCGAGAAATTTAGGGTTCATTCTAAAAAATCAAATTGAATCCTAAAATTAGTTAACATCCCTATTAGATTAAGATTAAAATTACTTCTTTTTTATTGTTCCGTAGCCGAATGGCAAAAAACGGAACCCTTATGGATTCGTCATGTCTGTCCGTCCGTATGTCACAGCCACTTTTTTCCGAAACTATAAGAGCTATACCATTGAAACTTGGTAAGTAGATGTATTCTGTGAACCGCATTAAGATTTTCACACAAAAATATAAAAAAAACAATAAATTTTGGGGGTTCCCCATACATAGAACTGAAACTCAAAAATGTTTTTTTCATCAAATCCATACGTGTGGGGGGGTATCTATGAATAGGTCTTCAAAAATGATATTGAGGTTTCGAATATCATTTTTTTCTAAACGGAATAGTTTGCGCGAGAGACACTTCCAAAGTGGTAAAATGTGTGTCCCCCCCCCCCCCGTAACTTCTAAAATAAGGGAATGATAAAACTGAAAAAAATATATGATGTACATTACTAAGCAAACTTCCAACGAAAATTGGTTTGAATGAGATCTAGTAAGTAGTTTTTTTTAATACGTCATAAATCGTAAACCGCAAAAAACATTGATCAAAGTTACAATTTTTATATTATGTTACTTGCTGCTACGGAACCCTTCATGGGCGAGTCCGACTCGCACTTGGCCGCTTTTTATTTGTTATCATGTTCTTCAACTTCTCTTCTACTATTATGAACTGCTGTAAATCCTAGTCTCCCATGACACAGGGAATCCTAGTGTGTGTACCTACATGATTTTATGTAAACAAAGTTTATGAAATAAATAATGTTCATTAATTTCATTAATTTTCATTAATTTTCATTAATTTCATTAATTTTTACATAATTTCTTCCAATTCGATATAATTATCTAAGCAGCTTTCGAAATTTTTAGGGCACCTAAAGTTGAAAATACTTATTAATTAAGTCAAAAAAATTATAATACGCGGTAGCTTGTTCTTATAAATGTTAAAAGTTGTTAATACATGTTGTTCGTTATACGGAGGACGACGCGAGCTAGCCGAATTATTGAACTAAAACTACTAAACCTAATCGTGGAAAAAATCTTGGACTTGTTCCAAGCAGCTGATTGATGAGGATGGTCATTTCGTACACGGCCAATCCCGAGTTTTTTCTTATTATTTAGCAAAGTAGTGGACCAGTCTATTTCTGAGACGCGAAAAACAAGCCGACACAAAATATGCCGCATCGTTCTAAAAAATTAATTGTTTTTTTTATAATAGGTGGTAAGATGTATTAAAATGTAAGTTATTTTGCTAAACAATTTTTTTATTTTACTAAACATTTGGCATAAATGAAGGCAGCAATTATTATAATTAATTTGGTTACTAGCCAACGAAAACAAGTAATGAGTAACTCATTAAACGAAACACAAAATTAGTATGAATATTCATGGTTCAATTCCACGGGTATTCATAAACCGAGAATAAAAGTGATCGTATACAAGTGTATACTAGAACATCTCTGATTTTGTATTTTCTAAACAGAGTCCATTAAATAATGAAAAAAGCTGATTTTTGGTTGACGCGTGGGCGGGTGCGAGATCGACCGCTCGGGCGCTCTCGTGCTGAGCAAACAGATTACACAAACTTCAATTCAACGTGAGTTACTACACGCTCTATATTGCGTCAGACTCAGACGACATAACAGTATAATATATTATTTGAATTTTTAAGATGTTATTAACTTTTACTGTCGATGTATAAAGTGGATCGGATCGATCAGGGTACTATCTAATTATTATCATTTTCAAGTCAACTGGACGAAAGTCTCTGGTAGCTTTTAAATCCAGCGTTTTCCCATCATTCGGTGGAGGTCATCAACCTGACTGGGTTCTTTCAAAAGTTTAATAAAGAGGCATTTACCACATAAATAATAATTCCGTTAAAACCAAAAAAATTAGATATTTCAATTTATTGTTTATTAAAACAGTGTATTGTCAAAGATAACAATTTTTTGCCTAACTGCAGTTGTTTATATTGAAAATGCTAGTGTAACAAGTATTTTTATTATTGCATTTTAACGAGTTGTTGACATACTAGGTCACAACACGTCACGTAAACGCATGTAGCTTCTAGCCAATGTGACAAATAGTTACCTTGTCAACACCAGGAATTTGAAGAAGACAATAGAAATATATCTATGGGTAGAAATATGGTTGCAGAGCAGATACAAGAATCGGACCACAGACAGCACACACTAGAAAATATGTATGGAGGGCATTCTTTATATTCACAGAACTTTTTTATTTGTATACCGATAGAAGAAACATCACAAATGTATTTATGAAGTTTCTCGGGTGTGAAAATTATTAATTTCTATCAAAAAGTATATCATAATATGTACTAGCTGCCCGGACAGACCTCGTTCTTTCAAAGGTTTTTTTTTTATTTTGAGATGTAAGCTATCCTATCTTTCAAGTTGTATCAAACTGCACACGGTGTGCAAATTTGCAAATGTGCAAATTAAAATCGGTTACTTAACCGATAGCTTACATCTCAAAATAAAAAAAAAACTTTGATAGAACGAAGTCTGTCCGGGCAGCTAGTAAATATATAAATAATAATTTTCTTATTCTACGTATAAACTCACCGCCAATTTGCCGCATATCCAAACAATAACATCCAGGAATAAAGTGAAGATTAATTACCTGAAAATATAAAATGAACAATTATTACTATGCCGTTGTGTATACCGTTGCGCGAATAGAAACAAGAGCATTACAAACGAACGGAAACGAATTTCACATAAACAAAGCCAAACTATTTGTATTTTGGGCAAGTAGCTGAGTTTGGGCAGAAACAGATACTGTTTCTGCACCAGGGTAAATATAGTGTGTAATTGCAGCATGTTTTTAAGACTACACGGTAAATTGCCAGCACTGGTGCCAACTGGACATTGCAGTCCATGGCCATCTAGCTATTCACACTAATCTTTTTATCCACAAGTTCCACAACTTCTATAACGAGCCAATATTTATGGATACTTTTAATCCCGGGAAATGTTTGTTTCCATTTTATTTCTGTTCACTCCGCATCAATTTGTGTTAAGGTTATTGTTGTTAGATATTAAATTATAATAAAGTGATCCTGTATAAAAGGTGTTACAATAAAACATGTTTACCTAATGTTTAGTCTGTGGTATTCTGAAACCGATCCAAAAAGTAACTAAATTAAGTGTGGCAAACCGACTTATTTATGTAAAACCTGAATCTGAATACGTTCAATCAAATTTATTTCAAATAAGCAAGCAAAAAGCAAGTTTCTCTAAAAGCAACATTACTACATAATATATAAATATTTTTCTGTAGGTACATAAAACTTCGACATTGACCGCCAAGCCAAAATGAAAGTACATAAATTAATAATAGATAGAGATTATTCTACACACTGTTCAACCAATTTAACAGTAACTGCAAAACAGGAAATGACCGTGGCGGACACCTAATGCTTCAAGGAGCTTGAGGACAGTGTGCATTACACTTAATCCCTATGCATGTATAGAAAATATAAATATGTCACACAGAGCCAAGAGAATAATTAATCAGGCTTGATAATCTAAATTCTAAAGGCTAAGAAATAAAATTAATGCCATTTAAATTAATTAATTCAGAATAATAATAAAACAGTCCGTATAAAAACTTAATATAAAAACAAAAAGCCCGACTGCATAAAAAGCTAAAAAGAAAAAAATACGCCCAGTAGTTTAGAATGTTGTTAAAAATAATACTAAACAACTAAACCATAGAAGGATTACCAGATGTAATAATGAACATTACATGCATACATACAAACATACATACATACACGATACGCGCGAAAAACATAACCCTTCCTGACAGTCGGGCAATTAGATGATTACCTGAGTCTACGACTTCTACGAGTGAAAAAACTGCATGAAAAATCTTAAATTGCATTAAAAATATTGCATAAAAATACCCATCTCTTTTCTAGGCAAGCAATGCATCGGTGATGCCTTTGCTTGTCCATTGATTGATTGATGTCCTCCGGGGTCTACTTACTCATAGGTTTGCTGGCCGGTTTTTTGTTGACTATTTAATATTTATATTAATAATAGAAAGATTACATAAGCAGTCGATGTGTCCTGACGATATTGTACCTGTAGGGTAACAATTTAATTAAAATTTCAGTCGAAGGCAAACATTAACTAATTACGCGTAATTTCTGTTTCACTAATTTCAATTAATATAAGGCGCCAAGATTTTCTCGCGTGATTACTTACATACGCACGCATTCCGCCCGCACGGGCCAAGCCTATCAAAACGTTTCGTAAAATATTTCGTGGGATTACTTCGGTGCGATAAATTTCGTGTGAAGCACCTGGCGATTCCCTTCCCTTCCCTTCCGACCAATATTATGTAATGTAGGTATTTTAAAGTTTTCAGACGGTCACAGCTCGCAAGGTTCAAAATAAATTCTTCCCTGAAATTACACAAATATAATACTTACGGCACTATCTCATATCTCACACGCACATTACTGAAACTGATCTATGATTTTAGATAGAGTTCATTGTCCATTTCAAACATTTTTAACATGATCAATGGCAATTATTTTTATGATTTTACCGTAGAAATCACTGTGACTTTTTTTCCGAGCTTACAGAACTACTGGGCTGTTCATTTGGAGGAGAGTGTGCATTGTAATTCTCTGTAAGCAATTCATGCAATTCGGCAGAAAACCGGACTAACTACTTAAATAGCGGTGACCGTGAATGTAGTTTGGCCCTTACCATCAGGTGGTTCATCTGCTCATTTTCTCGTCATTTACAGTATTAATGTTAATTGTTTTTTTAATCTTAATGGGTTTTTAAGTAGAAACGTTTTTAAGATTTAACGGATATGACATCATCCAAAACGATATTTCCGTCAGGACCCTAACACGTTCAAAGCCTAAATGAGGAGTATAATCCAGATTAATCAGTGTAATCAAGTATACGGTATGTCAAAAACAGTAAACAAGTATGACAGGTACGTCAAGTACGCCCAGCTGCCCACGCGTGGCCTTTGCTATCGATAAACAACAAATTACACATCGACACGAGACGCCGGCGTCGCCGCGGTTGTGGAATAATTTGTCATATTTTGCCAAAAAAAGCGGCCAAGTGCGAGTCGGACTCGCCCATGAAGGGTTCCGTAGCAGCAAGTAACATAATATAAAAGTTGTAACTTTGATCAATGTTTTTTGCGGTTTACGATTTATGACGTATTAAAAAATACTACTTACTAGATCTCGTTCAAACCAATTTTCGGTGGAAGTTTGCATGGTAATGTACATCATATATTTTTTTTAGTTTTATCATTCTCTTATTTTAGAAGTTACAGGGGGTGGACACACATTTTACCACTTTGGAAGTCTCTCGCGCAAACTATTCAGTTTGGAAAAAAATGATATGAGAAACCTCAATATCATTTTTGAAGACCTATTCATAGATACCCCACACGTATGGGTTTGATGAAAAAAAAATTTTTGAGTTTCAGTTCTAAGTATGGGGAACCCCCAAAATTTATTGTTTTTTTTCTATTTTTGTGTGAAAATCTTAATGCGGTTCACAGAATACATCTACTTACCAAGTTTCAACAGTATAGTTCCTATAGTTTCGGAAAAAAGTGGCTGTGACATACGGACGGACAGACAGACAGACAGACATGACGAATCTATAAGGGTTCCGTTTTTTGCCATTTGGCTACGGAACCCTAAAAAACCCCTTTGTTAATGACAAACGCACATCCGGGAATTATTTTTATCCGTGGAACTAAAACTCCAAAAATATTATACTTTTATGTTTATTCATCAACGGATTTGTAATTTCGTAGTAGACTATTTCGATGTGGTAAACATAATCATTCATGTTTACGTAAACACAAACCGTTGTGTTCACTGCTCTATTCAAAATATGGGAAAGTTACTTAGAATAAAACCCTAAAAACCGGGCAAGTGCGTGTCAGGCCACGCGCAATGTAGGGTTCCGATATCCGAAGTACATAGTAAGTTTATCGACTATTACTCATTAACTACTTATGCTAACAATTTAGCCGGAAGGGGGATTTGACTCCAACCTAAATTAGCACTTTGAAGCCAAATATTTCGCAAAAGGACCCCTAGTTCCAAATGTGGTCTTAGAAGACCCATAATATTTTTATAAGACCTTTTCAACGATACCCCACACAATAGGGTACGCGAAGAATAAAAAAATCATCCTCACTTACCTGTAGGGGAGGTATCCTGAAAAAGACAACGAGAATATTATTGGGTACTGAAGCTTTACTACTTAGTACCTACTTCTTCACCGGTCTTTTTGACCGAATATCTATTTAATATTTTTATGCTCTACTCTGAAACGACTTGGTACCTACCTACGACATAGTTTTAAATAACGAAATGTTTTCCAAAATATTTGATGTGTCATAATGGTAAGAGGCGGGGTAAACAAATCTAACAGGCCCACCAAGTGCCCACACGAGCCCGCTGACATTGTGTAAAATTAAATTTTGAGTAACTACATAAAACGCAGTAATTTAATAAGCTATATTTTTTGATACGATGAATGCTACAGTCAAAACTTAAAATTTACAGATAGTATACTGCTGAACTGTACCAAAACTACAACAAAGTTCGTACGAAGAGTGTGGGGTCTTAAGAAATCACCTGAGTCGTTTATAGGTCAGACAAGCGAAGTTCGTTAGTCTCTGAACTGGCATTATTTTCGCTTACAAAGTGGTCTGACCGGCGCGCGGCGTATCGACACGCCAAAAGGATCGGTCATTCTGGCGGTGTACCAAGGAACGCGGTCTCAGGCCTAACTAATGTGCATTACGAGACCCAAGTTGGCATTTTGTTCAGCGACGTCGCGGCAAGACATGCGTTTCAGCTGCCGATCGGGCGACCAACGACGCCAGCTTTACTTTGTCTACGATACATACATATTGGTCCACGCCGTCGCAAAAATAACAATCCGGTCCGAACCGGACTTGCGTGGGAGAGAGTACCTACATAGTATATAGAAAATATGGTATATTTTACGTCTATGTAGACAAGTATACAAAATAGGCGTATAACTTTTCCTGTAAATTATCAAACCGAAAACAAAATTATAGCTTTTTCCTTCTTGGAAAGCTCCTCTCAGCTGTGTTATAAAATAAAACTTAGATGCAAGCTTTTTCATTCTTTATAAGGTCATACATGCTCATAGGCGGATCGTGAATTTGTGGGGCCCTGGGCTGAAACAATTTAGGGGCCTACCAAATAATAGCCATTTTGTCAAAAAATTGTTTTCGATAGTAATGTAGATGTAGATATACCTAATATAGAAAAACAAGGACAGTAAAATAATTAAAATGTGACTTAGTGTTTTTGTATACAGACAGCAACTGTACAACATTATTGCAAAATAATTAGACAGGTTATGTGTAGTTACGTTATATAAATTATGAAGCAAACTTTCTGCATTTTTCTGCTGCAAATTCCTTTATTTGCTCATCACATTCATTCGTTAAATCACAATTTATAGAAAGAACCTTTCCCCGTGTGGTGTCCGGGTTCACTTTGTAGAAAAGCACCTCTGCCGTTCTTCCTGGGATGTCGTAAAAGGCGACTAATAGGACAAATCCAGAAGATGGGCAGCAGCATCTTCCTGTGTTGACGAATACCGGTCATTTCACCTGCGGTCACCAACTCGCAATAGCCAAGCGCGGTGACTATGGCTATTACCCCCATGGCAGACACGGAAAAACCACGGCCTTAGTAGTTGAGACCTACTACAGACGTTTGTTTACCTCCTCATGTGCTCCTGTCCCCAGACAGGCGAATGACAGGCGAGCTAAGTTGACCCGACACTGTACCGAAGATATCCCGGACGTCAGTCTGTATGAAATTAGGGGGGCCCTGAAGCAGCTAAAGAACAACTAGGCACCGGGCGATGACGGAATCACAACTGAGTTGTTAAAAGCTGGAGGAAAGCCTATATTGCTAGTGCTCCAGAAGTTGTTTGATTCCGTTATCAGTAGCGGAACTACCCCGGAAGCGTGGAGCAGAAGTATGGTGACGCTGTTAAAAAGAGTGATAAAACCCTATTGAAGAACTATAGGCCCATTGCACTTCTGAGCCACGTGTACAAGCTGTTTTCAAGGGTACTCACTAATTGCATAGCACGCAGACTTGACGACTTCCAGCCTCCCGAACAAGCCGGATTCCGTAAAGGCTATAGCACCATGGACCACATACATACACTCAGGCAGGTGATACAGAAATCCGAAGAGTATAACCTGCCGCTATGTGTAGATTACGTGGACTATGAGAAAGCCTTCGATTCTATCGAGACCTGGGTGGTACTGGAGTCTCTCCAGCGGTGCCAGATCGACTATCGATGTATCGAGGTGTTGAAGTGTGTATACAAATCGGCCACCATGTCAGTTCGATTACACGACAGAAGCACGAACCCCATCCAATTGCAGAGGAGTGTCAGACAAGGGGACGTTATTTCCCCGAAACTGTTCACCGCTGCTTTGGAGGATGTGTTCAAGCTAATGGAGTGGAAAGGGCTTTGCATTAACATCAATGGTGAACACACACCTTCGATTTGCCAACGATATAGTGATCCTGGCGGAATCGCTGGAGGACCTCAGTACTATGCTAGGGGACCTGAACAGTGCCTCACAACGGTTGGGTCTTAAGATGAACATGGACAAGACAAAAATCATGTCTAATGTCCATGTTACACCCGTACCGGTAGTTGTTGACGGCACTGCTCTCGAAGTTGTCGACGAGTACATTTACCTGGGACAAATGATCCACATGGGTAAGTCCAACTTCGAGAAAGAGGTCACTCGAAGAATCCAACTCAGCTGGGCAGCGTTCGGGAAATTATGACACATCTTATCATCCAAAATTCCTCAGTGCTTGAAGTCGAAATTGTTCGAGCAATGCGTGTTGCCAGTGTTAACATATGGATCCAAGACGTGGTCTTTTACTGTTGGCCTCATTCGAAGGCTCAAAGTCACACAGCGCGCTAAGGAACGAGCTATGTTAGGTATTTCACTACGAGATAAGATTCGTAACGATGAAGTCCGTAGGCGAACAAAAGTTACCGACATAGCTCGTAGAGTTAGCCGGCTGAAGTGGCAATGTGCAAGGTCACATCGTTCGAAGGACAGATAACCGATGGGGTCACAAAGTCCTCGAATGGCGGCCATGTCTCGGTAAAGGGAGCACTGGTCGCCCCCCGACGAAGTGGATTGATGACCTAAAGAAGACGGCGGGAAGCCGCTGGATTCAGAGGGCCCAGGACCGGTCGGAGTGGTGCAAATTATGGGAGGCCTATGTCTAGCAGTGGACCTAGAGTCCTATGTATAGATAGATAGATAGAAAGAACTGACAAATGATTACATTGTTTTTAACCGACTTCAAAAAAGGAGGAGGTTCTCAATTCGACTGTATTTTTTTTATGTTTGTTACCTCAGAACTTTGGACTGGGCGAACCGATTTTGATGATTCTTTTTTTAATCGAAAGCTAGTGGCTGTCATGTGGTCCCACATAAATTTTATTGAGATCTGATAATCCATGAGAAAACTACATAAGTCGTAAATTTGTGTTAAGATGTGCGCGACAAATTGACGAATAACTCAATATCACGCCAACCGATTTCGATGATTCTTTTTTTAATCGAAAGCAGGCGCTTGTCATGTGGTCTCACATAAATTTGAACGAGATCTGACAACTATGTAGTTTTTGAGACTTTGAAGTCGGTTATTTTTTGTTAGTAAAATTTAGATTATCCTATATTTGTTTTCTATACCTATGGCGCTCCACCCACTGCACCGCGCCCCGTCGCGGTGCGCGGGGTGGCAGATTTTACCATTGTATGCAATTATGTCAATTTATATAGAAATCACGCCTAGCACAACACACTGCCGACGCGGCACCGCGCGGGAAATTTCCCCGCGCGCAGTTGTGTTATCCGTCGTTCTGCGCACCGCGGCGGGACGCGTCTTCAGTGGGTGGAGCGCCTTAATGTACACTACACGCACATACACGCTATATGCACGTGAGTTGATTGATCTCAGAGTTGCTAACCTTATGATCGGATTTTTTAATTTTTTTCTTTTAATTTTAAACATTATTTTTAATTCAAAATATCTCCTATTGTTTTTAGTGGGGGCTGGGGGCCCGTTGTATCTACGGGGCCCTGGGATGCAGCCCAAAAAGCCCTTAGGTAGATCCGCCTATGTACATGCTGTACCTACATGCACCTAGCTTGAAGTTCAACAGTAATGGGGAATAAATTAAGAATGTCATAGCTGAGTATCCTCTAAATACTCTTCAATGGAGTTATAACATTTGAGTGGTAGCAGATCTTAAAGCATTTGCTTAAAAATTGCCAATTCTGATATATTACGCAAATCTTTAGGTAATTTATTACATAAAACTGGAGCCATATAGAATATACTTTGCTTAAACAAACCAGGATATAAATGCCTCTTATATATCCTACTAATCCGAGCAGCAGATGCTCTTTCAGTTGGTAAATAAATATGTCAGTACACTATCAAAATTTGAATCTAGAAAGTGAACTGAATATCGTTCGAAAATTAACAATTTCGCAAACACATTTACAACGTATTTCCATCGGCGGGTTCATCTAGTAGATGTTGCGAAATTTGCGTCACGAAGCGCCAAGCATTCCCGTCCGCCCAGCCGGGACGGTGGTAAAGGATGACGCCCCGAGATGACACCGTACAGAAATAAATCTGCAAGCTAAACAAACCAGCATTTCCGGCAGGCACGCGAGGACTGACACAGTTAAAACACTCCCTATAGAAGCTTAGTTACGCGTTTGGTGTGAACCATTCGAGTGTAACATGGAATAACCAATAGAAAACAATTAACTAAGGCCGACATCCAGTACAGGGTACATTAATATCTAGACACGCGGAGCGTGTCAAGTCAATTTCTTAGCTAACAGAATTGACGAGCAGCACCGTGTGTAATATTACACGAACCATTTGGAGCCACTTTTGACCACCTCATAACTCAAAAACTATTCAACATAAACCTGTCAAATTTGGCTCATTTATTAAGACTTGCGAAATACATACGTCTTCCAAATTTCATAAACACATCTCAAACGGTTATTTAGATATTAACGTCCAAAAATCGAGAAATTTAACACTGACTGACCTATAGATCAAAACTATATCCAACTTCCAGGTGACCTAGAAAGTTAAAATTTGGCATGCAGATAGGTAGTCGGGTGAATACAAAGGAATAAATCTGAAAGTAGTAAATTTTTATCAATTTATGATAATTTTTCAAAAAATTGATTCTATTAGGAACACTTAAAATGCCTGAAATTTAAGAGTAGCAATCAAAATTGATGACATCTGGTCATTATGTGGATTCCAAGGTGAATACATAACGAAACATATCAGTTTTAGTACTTTCTGAAGCTTTCAACGGGAGGAAGATGTTCAGTGTCCCATGTGCCTGTGAGAAGTGCACAGCACATATACATTTACGTGAAGATTAGTGGTTCGTCAGGAGACGTTATTTCCAGTGTATTACGTCGTTTTATTTTTAATGTGTGGAAAATTATTTTTCTCTAATCTACAAGATTACACCACAAAATTTTGTATTATTTCCGTAATTATACCAGTTTAAAGTAATTCGGAGTATTGTTTCAAAATTTATTGTTGCACGATGTCATCGAACATAAACAACTTATCTGTACTAATAGTATAAAGAGGAAAGATTTGATTGTTTGTTTGCATTGAATAGGCTCCGAAACTACTAAACCGATTTGAAAAATTCCTTCACTGTTGGAAAGCTACACTATCCCCGGGTGACATAGGCTATATTATATTTTCAATAAATTAGGGATCCTTAATAAAACTCCAATAACGTAACCCAAGGTGTAAAAAAATAAGAAAACCAAAGCAAAGCGAGGGCGGTCACTCGTAACTAATAAGAGTATAATCGACTTTCGTATTTATTACGATATTATAATTGGGATTTAGTATTAATTATTATTTCAATATTTAGCGGACATCAATAGTGGAAGATCATTACTTATAAATAATGAAATAATAGGTACCGTATTTCGGACCACGGCGCACTAACTACAGATTTAGTTTAAGAGCACTATAACAGTTCATGTATTAAAATTAATCAGTAACGTTATGAATAAGTACTTACTAATAATTTCTATACAAAAAGTAATGATATCCCATCAAAAACATAAATGTAAAGTGAGAGTCAATTTCAAAAAAAAAAAGAATTGAGATCTAAATGGGTGCCAATTTCTGTGTAGAAAAGCCTAAAATTTTAGTCACAAGAACATGTAATTCAAGCTTTACATTTGACTTGGCTAGTTTTCTTTAGTTAGCAACCAACAAACCAAATTAGAGAAGAGTGTCATAAGCCATCAACCTAACAGATTTGACGAAGCTAATGACATAGATATAATATAGCCTAGGTAGGTACGTGAAAACTAACCAAGTCAAATGTGGAGCTTGAATTACATGTTCTTGTGACTAAAATTTTAGGCTTTTCTACACAGAAATTGGCACCCATTTAGATCTCAATTCTTTTTTTTTTTGAAATTGACTCTCACTTTACATTTATGTTTTTGATGGGATATTCAATACAACATACAAAGATATCGACACCGCGTTATAATAGTTAATCGTTCAATTACGATGAATACCCTGGATACATAACTCAGCGAGTGGCGTGCCCGCTGTCGTCGGTGAATAGATTGGCAACCATTCGGTGTGTCTATTTCCATGCAAATTATCCTCTTGCATGAATTATAGCCTCAGCGGCAGTGGCGCATGGCGTGGCGACCGATCTTCGGGTATGCCAAAATGAGGATTATTAAGAACAATCCGCCCACCGGCCTCTAAAAATCATGACCACTCAATTTAACAGAATGATGTGGAATAGCAATGACACTAGCAAGCAGAGCTCTGAATGACATTGTGCTCAGTAAATCCATACTAATATTATAAATGTGAAAGTGTGTTTGTTTGTTTGTTTGTCAGCCTTTCACGTCGCAACGAAGCTGTTATATGGTATGGTTTTTGTGTGTGGGGATAGTGAGGAGGGTGGAGATTACCGTAGGCTACTTTTTACCGCGATAAAACATCCCCATGGTAAGATCGATATTTTGTTTTTTGCTAGATATTTAGTTCCGGGTGATGTTAATAGATGGCGTTAGTAAAATTCATTTGCAAGTTCTGAATCACGCTATCAAATGATACATGTTTACATAAGTTATAGGCAACGAAATCTAACTAAGTAAAAGTAAGTAGGAATTGTAAATAATCGATCTCTACCGCGGGCGAAGCTGCGGGCAAAAGCTAGTATTCCCATATGTTTATTGATATTTATGAAGAATATTACAATACAATAACTATTTATCTATACTATAATAAAACTCAAAGGGCAAGTTTACTGTACATGGAATATTTTTTTAAAATTTTGATTAGGGGGCACTTCAATAACGTGTTAGAGTACAAAAATATTTTTTTTAGAATTATTGTCTGTCTGTCTGTCTGTCCGGGCATCACATGAAAACCCTTGAACGGATTTTGATGAAAATTGGTAAAGTTGTTACTAATACTCCGGGTCATATTTTAGGATACTTTTTATCCCGAAAAATTAAAAGGTTTCCCCGGGAAACGGGATGAAAGTTTGTATGGAATATTTTTAAAACATCAACCAATTTGCTTCAAATTTGCAAAAAATGTTCCTTGCTTAAATTTATGGAACACATATTTTTCAATTTTTCTAAATTTAGCAAAAAAAAAAGAAAAAATATACAAATTAATGTGAATATTGCTTATTTTTCAAAACCCGCTCCTGGATGAATCCTTTGTGATTTTATCGTGGGTTTCAGTATATAAATTACTAAATATAAGTACTTCAATATAAATTCACCGTTTTTTAAATTTCCTTTTGCAAGAGGTACAAATAAGGTAAAACATAATTTCCGTATGCGAAGCTGTGGGCAACAGCTAGTTGTACACTAAAATGAAACTATATCTGCATTTGTTTGAAGTATCAAGAAATAAAAGTAATAACTATGGATAGCAAATTAAAAGAGCTCACCATAAGGATTTCAAAAAGCTTATCATGATAACTTTTGTGATTTTAGGCGGTTTTTTTTTAATTTTTGACGTGATAACGTATATTAAAACGATGAACGCCGGGTTCATCTATGAAAAAATATAGCGTTCCGCGAGCGAGAGAGCGGCAAAAGCGAGAGAGAGGCACTATCGGCTACGATCGGTGAATCGTAGATTCGTAGCGTAAAAATATGGTAAAATAAAATCAAAAAAATCATGATTAATTAGGATTTTTTTTTAAATCGTAATTTTTTCGATTTTTTTAAAAATCATGATTTTTCCAACCCTGATACCTGGTTAGGTATACCAGGGAGTAACAGTTCCTCGAGTACTTTTGCCCTTTGGTCTTATTTTTATAACTTCACATGCATTTTTAAATCGCTAATGTAGAGCAGCCAATCCTAGGTATTGAGTTAACGAATAAATGATGAATATGTAAGAAACCTAAAAATATAATTGAATGTATTTGAAGCGCACCTCAAAATTTTATGTGCACTTAATTTTATCAGAATTTATTGATGTCAACCATCATTACTCTGACAAAACTTACAGGAGGTTTATGACAAACAGCTCTCAAACAAAAATAATGCGGAAACCTTGTTCTCCATCAATTTTGGAGTTATGCTCGAGGATAGATGTAAGATTGATGAATATTTGGTACGCAGAGTAAGTAATTATTAAGTAGTAACTTAGTGATTTTATGCGCAGGATTAAACTTATAAAAGTTTGGTCGGGGCCGCTCTAAAATAGAACTAATTGTCAACAGGAATTATAGGAAATAACGTGTTTGAAACTTTATATTAGGGACGATACGACTGTATGATAATAAATGTTTTTTGTATCTTTATGTCTAATTCGACCTCATTAATTTTAGTGCGTTTATGCGGATACATCTTTATTATCTATTTCACTTACCCCGACAATATATCGTAAAAGCTCATCATGATTTTGCCGTCGAATCTGCTGTCAATCTGATGTTAAAAATATAATTTTACTACAATGACATACTTATTTACGATGTGCGCAAGGGGAGTTGCTACAACATTCTTCAATGCCACAACACTATATTATAAATATGAATATCAAATTGGAAAGAGCATTGAGAGTAATTGTTTACTCTGGTTTTCGTAGACTTTTCTTAGCTTGATGATCAATTATTTATTTGAATCTAGAACGAAACAAAGAAGACAAAATCCTAGCTGATACTAAGTGTAAAGTAATTCTCTCCTTCTTCACTCATTTCATTATTACTACTTTCACTTTTTCTTTTATTCTTTTTCTGCACCAATAAACATCAAGCTTTTCTAGGATTGGTTAAAGAGTGTGGTTTGGTTGGACGGTTGTGGACGCTAAAGAAACCGAAAGTGTTTTGTCAGCATCCATTTGACACGGCTCCAAGATGCTGTCCACGATAGTGGTAATATGGTTCATGTGGCTCTCGCACTTCACAATCACGATCCGCGACAACCGACGTTAATCATAACATTAGGGATGGGCCCAAATTAACGAGACACTTATTACATCGCGGACGTAAAACATGTTTTACGTAACGGGTGTATTGTGTATTTTATGTGAAAAGATGTACCTATTAGTAACTATTTATTAAGAGGTACATGTTTTCACATAAAATACACAATACAATACAATATACACATGTATATGTTTTCATGTTACATACATATACATATGTATATTCGATGGATTGTCTTTAGCATAAGAAATAAAATATTCGTAGTCTTATAAATTAAATGATAGACGATGAATTGCAACTAGAATATTATTCCAAAAAAATAATACTTTAAAAATCTACCTTAAAAATATTATCTTAAATCTTCTCTTGCACTCTTTTTTACAGAAACAGTAACAAAGTAAACAATACGCATATTTCAGTGTCTGTCATCTCTACGTGTCTCTACATATTGCATTAGAGAGCCACACACTCGTACTACTCTACGTTCCTGTCATTGTCGGTAATGCATCAGCAATTAATCATGGCTGCGGTTAGAAATCGTATACATTTCATTTATTTAAAATGTAACTCGATGTAAATGTAGGATAAGTACCGTAAGTGTACCTACTGACAAGAAATAAATATTGCAGTCAGCACTATGCGGCGACAATTTTTAGATCATGATAAATTGATTCTGGATTGTGATATGGATAATCAAAATAAGTATTGGTATCGTACGCCGCTATTTCGACCCAATTACAAAGATCGTAGGCTCGAATAAACGATGCTAGACAATCAGATATACAACTTATCAAGACATACAATTGGATCAAGCACACATCAGCGTGCGAAGAGGTGGAGTACTCTCTAGGCCTCCTCAGTTATGAGAAAACACCCGTGCCTTGTACTGGATCATTAGATAATGGGTTGAAACTTGAAGCCATACACAGCCGTTGTATCCGTAACAATTGAGTATGTCCGATACCACCAAGACACTTCGGTTTATGAAATAAGCTAAGAATTTTTCATACTCCAAAATACTCCACATACACAACACATTCTAATACAACCTTCCGATGTCAATGACCGCAAATAAAGTAGTTATTCCAACTGAGCAACGACACGCTAATAGTTACATTAATTAACGAATACAAAAAGGCTTCAAACAGCAACACTGTTTCCAGTTTCCACAGCCATTTTTATTAGTTAAAAATACGGTAAATTAATGTGTGCACATCAATGCCGTGTTGATGCTAAATATTTACGTTTTATTGTCTTCCGCGAAGCCACCACCTGCCATGACAGAACATGTTCGTAAAGAAACGTATTATGGTGGATAATAGATCGTAAAGTAACGCAACGAGGTCAAGGTGCGTTTAGAACGAGGACGACTCCGCTAATTACTCCTCCGACGAGTCAATATGTATTTTTAAAATTGTAACACAACCTTTATATTATTACTGGCTGTGCCCCGCGGCTTCACCCACGTTGTTTTGAGGAAAAAACTAATTATTACAATATATTATGATGTTAGCCTATAGCCTTTCTCGATAAATGGACTATCCAACACAAAAATATTTTTTTAATTCGAACCAGTAGTTTCTGAGATTAGCGCGTTCAACCAAACAAGCTCTTCTGCTCTATAATAAGTATTAGAAAAGAAGTATATACTAGATTCCTCCCGCGGCTTCACACATGGATGAGTGGCTTTACAAAACGAATTCACCGACGTATACCGTTCCAATCATCTTAGAGGAAATTATACAACCGGGATAAGATCTACTCTTATTTTCGACCTGCTCCTGGACATGGACTACGGACCTGTGTGCCGAGTTTCATCTTAATCCGTACAACGGTTAGCGCGTGATGAAAATAAATACATCCCAACATCTTTATAAACTTTCACATTTATAATATTGAATTTAGAGAAAAACTTTGTAACGACATTTTAAGAATAATGCATTGTTTGATATAGGCAAAGTTTACCAATATCTAGAATTTATGTATGTTTACAACAACATAGAACTGTGTAAAAATGTATTAGTGTTTAAAAAGACACTTACTTGCCTAGGTTGTCTCCCACATTACCAACGTGAGTGCATTCTACCATTTAATGTCAGGCAAAGGGAGATGCAACGCTATATGTCTAGATGTATAAATTATTACCATACAATGGTAGTATACATGCAAATTGTTTACTATATTAATAAATTATTATTACTGGCTACTATGAGGAAATCTAAACAACAAAGAGAGTTTGTTGTCATTAATATTTTGTTATACCGAGTAGTTGCATCAAATTATGTTCCAACAATACCCCAGTATGAAATTTAATGAGTCATAAAAATAAAACTAAAAATTAAACCGAAAGTGATTGCTCAATATAGCCTCCCTTTTCTACAAATAAGCGTCTAATTTTAAGCTACCATTAAGAATGTGGACAAATACATAGTTTAAATTCTACAAGTGGTTTATATATGAATTACACAACCACAGACAGCCAGTGCCAAAATTCTATTCGTGACGACAAACCGAGACGGGTATATTTAACTGCCACCCATAAACTGTCGAATAATGTCTCTAACAACATGGGAAAATGTTCACAATAATAACGATCAAAAGTATAAAAACAAAAATATCATTTTCTAAACTTTATATGACTGCTCGCTTTGAAGCCGTTAATCATTAAGATGTATTTGTTTTCTACTTTAAGGACGTCTTTTTTATGTTACTCATAAATTTAATTAACTCGGGTAATGTAGCGCAAACTATATGCACTAACATGAGGTATATTTTTTTTACGTTCGAGAATGTAAAATTTTTATGATAAAATCACAAAACATACAGTAGTCTAATGAAAACAGGTCCATAGTAATCAACCTCATTTTACTGCAAGTCAAACAGCGAACTCACTTTTGGCGTCATAAACCGATCCAATACTTCATCATTGAATTCCCTATAAACGATTAATATTAGACTTGCAACGAATATTCGGTTACTATTCGGTATTCTGCCTATTCGGCTGTTTTTATTATATTCGGCCGAATACCGAATAATGAGTATTATTCGGCCGAATACCGAATAATGAGTATTATTCGGCCGAATACCGAATAGTTATGTAATATATTTTGTTATAGGGAAATAATTGGTAAAATGAAAAAAAAATATCGATTCATTACGTATATATTCATCTTTTCATTTCTCTTATAATTATTTAAGTAGTCGTTGGTACATAACACAGCTACATAATCATCTTCTGTATTAGAAAAGTTAAGGATTCTGTATATTTGAATTATTGTCGTAATCAAAATTTAGAAGGATATGATTTTCATTTCTTTTATAATCATTTAAGTAGTCATTAGTACATAAAACAGGTACATAATCTTTTTCAATATTAGAAAAGTTAAAAAATTTTGTACGCATTTGAATTATTTTCATAATTAAAATTTAGAAGGGGAAGGTTATGGTGCAGAAAGTCTAATTTTTCTGCATTTTTAGGAAGTAGTTTACTTCTTATTTTCTCGTAGAACATCCCAGCATCAGAGAAAAGGCGCTCTGAATAAATACTACTTCCTGGCGCCGACAAATATTTTGCTGCAATCTTGATCAAACACGGAAATTTAAATTCTCTTGTTTGCCACCAAATAGACGGATTGTCATGACGTGATATATTACTAATACTTAAGAAAAGATCAATTTCTGTTGAAACTGCATTTTATACCGCGCATAGCAACTGCGGGCGCGCGGGCGGTGAGTAGATACATTAAGGCATAGCACGCATTGCGATTTTTCACCGCGCGATTTTTTTCGCAAAATTCTGTGAGATATGGAAATTCTATGAAGCTGCACGCATTTGCGAAAAAAAATCGTGTTGTTTATGTATGTAGTACGAGATTTAAAAATCGTCAGAAAAAAAATCACAGCTGTAAAATTCGCAATGCGTGCTTACCCTAAAACAAACGAGCGCGAAACAATCACGTCTGTACAAGTTTTGGCGCTAAAATCCTGCCGAATACTTTTGCCTAATATTCGGCTATTCGGTCAGGGGGCTCGCCGAATATTCGGTATTCGGTATACTGCCGAATATACTATTCGTTGCAAGCCTAATTAATATAAAGATTATATTGCACTGTGTATACGAGCTTGCCTTCTTGGAATAATAATGAGTTTGTTTGCGACTCCTCTAAACAAACATTCCGTTCTTGTGTGCGACAGAATTACCTACTGCTACAACCCGTACGCCAACGCGTTTCGCGTAAATAGAATCATTTTCTTGGTGGAAATAACGACTTTTACCGAAGGGCCGACAACATCGTCTAACATTTTTGTAAGCTTATTCATACGCGTTATATGCGTTTTAATGATTCATCAATCTTGCAAGGACAAAAACAAACTAACGAGGCAAAAACAACAACTGTTTGTTCGTAAGTTTCGTAACGCACAAACGACAGTCTATTTTTAAGGTACAATAAAATTTATTCGACAATTTCCTCGATACAATCGATCCATTTTCTCCCTGCAATGCCGTTTATTGACAAACAGTTGATCAGGTAACGCATTGTTGTTGTTATTAGTATTCAAGTGTCTCGGTCAGCAAGATCAACAGTGGCGATAGCCGGTTCGTACCGCACAACAACTGCGTGACATGCAAGCAAGCGACCACTCGCCACCTGTTAGCGGCATAACTACAACAGCAACATCTACAACGAGCGACTATAGCTGCTAGATATACGATAGACTAGGACTTCTGAGGAGAAAAATATATACCAGTACGCGTAAATTGCTAATCAACATAATTATGGTGACTGCATAAATTAAGTTAGAAATATATTATAAGGAACAAGTTCATATTTCTTGAAATCTGTTACATCATTGGACAAATTAAATAACAAAACAACAAAAATAAATAAAATATATGAGGCACACCGCACAACTAAAGATTTTATGAGCGCCTTCTTTTGTCGGGCTGTACTGTTAATGATGTCAACCAACCACGGTCCACGGCTCAACCAATCATGACAACATTCAAACAAAGTCAAAACAATCATATACAAAACAATTTATTCGCAGGATAGTTTGATCCTGAGCAAAACTGACTGATATAACAGGGTAACTCATTGAATTTTATACTGTTTCTAAGCGCATTTTCTTCACTTTGAATTATTATGACTCCCTAAAAGTATGAAATAAATACTTGTATTAAATTTTGTCGTATATTAAATACATTTTAATTCGTGTAAGCTTTGTAAATAGTATTTATTTAGTTCTGACATTAGATTTAGAAAGACAAAGATACTGTGGGTTTCTATAATACAGTTAGTTCCAGGTAATGAACCAGTATAATCATGGTAAATTATTTATTGTAAATTAATTAAATATATCGACTCGCCATTATGAATAAAACATATTGTTCGCATTATAGGTACTTCACTATCGACATTCTTCATACAAAAGTAATTAGGTAAGCAAATTCCATAAAATAGAGTTCATCAAAGCCCTAACACCAATCATAGATGTGCTAATACATAATATTGTGATGTGTTAATACCCGATTGTTACATCTAAAGCAGAGATGCACAAATAGAAAACATCGGAGATCTGCATGAAAATGTAATGAATGCAGCCGGCAAGTCACGTGCAGTGCGGACGGCGGAGGCGCCGGACGCGCGTCCCGCCCCAATTATGCAAGAGACAAGTGCAATCCGAAGTATGGCTAACGCATGTACGCCACTCGACGTGTATTTGTTTACGAGTTACGAGCCTCCAGTTACATAACGCGTCCCGCTCTGGAACCGACGCACTATTTATATGCACTTTCCATTCTCGACGCCTCCTGACACATATTACACTCCGGTGACTAAGGTAATCTAAAGATATGCCCACTGCAGATAAACTCGAGCGTCGGCGCGGAATTAAGCGGTTCGCGAATTAGCATTTTAACTGTAACTTTCATGCGGTTTCAGACTCCCGTTAGACAAGCTGGCGTTGAGTGCACTGAAATATTTCTTAATAATAGATAATTGCATGTTGAAAAGTAACAACTAGGCTACAAAATCACAACGTGTAGGTTAAAAGAAGAGGTTTGTTTATCTTTATACTGAGCCGGATGAATAATTTACAATATAGGCTTGGAAATGTTTCGGAATACTTAAGATATTTATAATAAATTAGTCATAATATAATAGGCGACAAATGTAATTTTAGAATTCCTTCAGTTTTGATGTTGGAAATATAAAACACATTTCTGTGTCACGTCACGTTTTTGTGGACACTCATCCCCTAAGGGATTAAAGAAGGGGATGATTGTAATCAATGTATGCAAAGATAAGACAGGAAAAAAATTGACAATAACGGACCTAACACTATAAACATTCTCTACCAGTCTGTAATAATAAAGTTTATAAAGAAATATTATGAACACTGAAGAATGACAATAAATATTTTAAAATTAAATATCTTATTAGACAGTAGTACTGCCCTCCTAATGATAAACATCGTATCTGACATTTTTGACGAAAACGAGTGATTAGCATATTCGTAATGAGCGAATTACGTTGATTACGAATATGCTAATAGCTCATTTTCGTCAAAAATGTCAGATACGTTGTTTATCATTAGGAGGGCAGAGTAAGAATCATCTTCTACTTACACATATTAATACAGACTTGCATTCTACTTAAATATTTTATTGTCCCCTGTTTCTTATGCTTTTCAGAAGCAATTTAAGAATTTCAGCCACTCTCCGATCATTATTATCGACCATTGTGTACTGAAAACAATTTACGCAAGTGAAGCTGCGTGGGCAACTACTAGTAAAATACAATTAAAACGAACGCTGGCATATCCGCTCGAGTGACTACGGATTTTAACTTATCTGCCGCTCGGCGTTTCATCTCCGCATACCGAGCAGTGTAATTTTGGCGAAGATTAAAACGGTCTAAACATTATTAATTAATGTGAGAATTAGAAGACTAATTTTCGACAAAATTATAAGAGTAGGTACAGATGTTAAATTTATTAAGAAAATGTTGTCTAATATGTTAAGTTAATGTGGAGTGGATCTGCGGTAGCACTAAATGGACGAACAGAACAGAAGTCATCATACCTTCAATGAATTCTAGATATTCATGTTTCATGTTTACAAGCCCTTTTAATTTCACCCCCTTACAATTAAAATTGGAAATTTGTTTTTCAACTCGATTAAAAAACTCCTACTTCCTAGTATTAACTAATATTACTTATTATAAGAACTATTATTTCTTTTGTGCTAATATCCAAAATCGAATTAGGTAAGATATTGGCTAGTTGGATTTAAAAACATATTAAGACGCGTTTAACTTGAGATATGTAGGTACATATATTATCGATTATACTATCGAAACATGTATTTATCAATATGATCCGGAAAATAAGAGACAGTCGTCAGTATGGGTCTTTTCAGAAGAAAAGCTGCCGACAAAACTGCAAAGAACTGGTAAAGTTGGTAAAACAATGGTGGCTACTTTTTTTTTCTCACACCGGGCATGTGTGAACAACAATGATGGAAAATCATAGATCTGTTAACTCGGAATAGTATACCACTAGCATAGTACTCGGAATAGTTTTCCAAGCTCAGCGAGAGAGGAGACCAAAGACTGGGGGCATCGGTGAATCATGCTGCATCACGACAACGTTTCGTCACATACGTCCCTCAGAACAAACGCGTTTCTTGAGGAATCCGGTGTTCAAACCTTGCCCCATCCACTGTACAGTCCTGATTTAGCTCCTTGTGATTGTTTTTGTGTTCCCGATAATCAAGGAAAAAATAAAAGGGATTTTTTTTTGTGCCGCAGAGGCCGCGGCCGTAGCCGCTTGTGAAGTCGCAATTTCGGACCTATCGGATCAAGACTGGCAAAAGTGTTTTAGTAGTTGGTTTAGACTTTAGGCGAATGGAACTTTGCATAGAGAATGAAGGAGAGGATTTCGAAAAATATAAAATAAATTTTGTTAATATCTTGTATAGTTTTTTCTTGTCTGAAAACTTATCGAGTTACCTACGTATAAGTTAAAATATTCTTTTTCATAGAAAATATTTTAACATTTTTGACATCGACTTTTTATTTTAACATTTTTGTTCTTTTTTGCAAATTACTAGCTTAAAATTTTTAACATTTCCAAACCAACCATTTCACCGGAATGGGGGATTCTACTAAACTCGACTCTACCCAAAATTAAGCACTTTTATAAACCGCGCTATTAAAGAAACAAATCTAAAATGGCGGTTCGCAGTTCGCACTTGTAATGATAGTTAGGATAAGCAGCAAAACAGAGTTGCTAGATGAGTGATATTTTTAATAGACCTTTGTTATTTGAAAATAAATATTAGCAAAAACCCGACCAAGTACTAATCGGAATCGGGAAGCGTGGGCTCCGTATTTTCGTATAACGTATAATTAAACAGAATATTATATTGAATACTGGTTGAAATCCTTTGGGAGAGATAACAATTTAACAATGAATTTAGAAAGAACGGAGCGTGTCGAGACAGCAGATCCAGACTGATTATATTTTTTGCGTGCTGATTCGTTTCTTTAATGGAGCGAATAATAAAGGCTAAAGCTTAATATTTACAACATGCATAATCATAATTTGAAACCTTTTCTAAACTTATAATCTTAAATTAAGATTTAAAACACCCCCGACAGTTTTATTTACACTAAACATAGCTAAGAACACTCGATTAAGTCACCTTTCCAATAAAAAAACTAGATCAAAATCGGTACATCCGTTTGGGAGCTACAATGCCACGGACATACAGATCCACAGACACGTCAAACGTATAACACCCCTGTTTTCGTCGGGGGTTGAAACAATACTGTATGCGGTCTTCATAATTTACAGACTCAACTACCTCCAACGCCCGCACTACAACATAAAAACGCCCGCCCAGAACCATGCGTGAACCATAGAATTATTAAAAAAAATAGCGCCCGAATAAAGAATATTAATTCTTAACAAGGTAGGTTTATTTTTCCTTATAACGTGAAAAATGTACAGGGAGTAGCTGTATGCAGTTATGTTTAATTGTTTATTGATAATGTACATTTGTAAATAGTTACTACTATCAAGCCAGTATAAGCGTGAAACCCTACGCACGCAATTTATTTTCTATATAAGATATGTACCTTGTGTAAATTACTAGCTAATAAACCATCATGAGAAAGCCTTCATTGGTACACAGAAGTTCTCCATCATGTTCCGTAAGTTGGGTAGTTGCAAGTAGCCTATCTTCTCTGTGGAGATTTGCAGTGATAAAACACTTATGAACTAACAGTAGGTTTGTTATTTACAAAATAAAACATGGCAATACAACACACATTAATAATACTGAAAATTCTTTTTTTATGTAACCGACGGTGATTTTTTTAAACTCGATTTATTCAAATATCGATCGTTCTTAAGAGACTATCGTAACTGAAATATTTTTATTTTTTATCAGCCAACAAACAACATATTTAAACGCAATATATAGATGTTCATTAATATTCATAAATCTGCTTGTTATTTGCAAAACATTTCATGTCTATACGGAAGGCTATATAATGCACACACACTACGTCAAAAGCTAATGATTAAATAGCTCCGAGAGAAATAAACCTATTAACAAACTCAACAAGTGTTCTAAATTAATTTCCAATCAAAAGAGCATATTGTTACATTAGCAGCATGATTAGGGCTGTTCATCACAATGAAAGTGCATCGTTACAACAAGCGACACCTTGTAGCATATCACAGTTCTGGCACGTGGTGGCCGGCTTCGGAGCATTCGTCGAGTTTAAAAGCAGTCATCAAATAAATGCCTGACAGAGGCAGCCGTCATTTTAATTATCACCAATTTCTAGAATGGGTTCCACTTGAACCGTATCGCCAACTTCCCTCGTATCCGCCGATATAGTTAATGCATTCTATCACGTGTTTACAATGGGAATTTTGGTGAGATATCGGCACGATATGGAGTTAGGAGCATACTCATTAAGTGGTAGCGTACCGTCGCAGTGTCTGCAGCGTTTGGGCTCCGGGGGTGCGAGCTCTTCGCCGACTTCGCGGTGTCGTACCGGCATGGCGGCGCATCCCGCGCCGGCGCCGCCACCACCCGTGTCAGCGGGGATCACTCCACGTCGACCGCTTCTCTAGCGGCTCGCGGCTGCCACTGAGCAAGACCGGTACGCCGCCCGCCCCGGCCGGTAGGCGGCGCCCATTCCCAAGCTATTTTCGGCAGCTATGAGTCATGGCTCAAACTGCAACGTTTGCGATCAACGGCGCCCGCGCATCTTAGCCACTTCTATGCTATTCCACTTCTATTGAACGCCCCCTTTCCTCCTATTCGGAAGGGCTCGCTGGCTCCCTATGACATGATTGGAAGACTTTTGGGAGGTTTAGTAAGATGTTAGATTCTTAGAAAACTTTAAAAAAATCGACATTTCTTTATTTCAACAACAAAAATTTGGTAGATCTACTTTTATTATGCTAAGTATACAACACCAGTCTTTTGCCAAATGAATCACACATTTGAAAATATTATAGGGAAAATGATTAAGCAACTTACTACTTGTTTACTTTTACCAAGATACTATCTTATAAGAAGTAGCATCTACATGGCTTGGCTTCAACCCATTAATGGCCCACTACTGGGCACGGGTCTCTCCTCTTGAGGAGGCCTAGAGCATACTCCACCACGCTGCTCCAGTGCGGATTGGTGGAGGGGTTAGTGGCCAACCCGAGTGTCGGAAGTTTTCAAACCGCCCGGGGGCCTCCGACATGGCTTAACGACTGTTATCTTATGATAACAACCGGGACCGACGGCTTTACGCGCCCTCCGAAGCACGGAAACGCTCAAGAAATTTTTGCCACTAGCGGTCACCCATCCAACTACCGACCGCGCCCGCTGTTGCTTAACTTTGTCGATCACATGAGATCGACGCAAGCCGCCGGGCTATGAGCATCTACATACGAAGTAGCATTGTTAGTTATTATTTTGTGTGTCATAATATAAAGTAGCCAGGATGTTTCATTACTATAAAATGAAGAGATTCCTATTCCTGCTTATAACAACAATAAAACCAATTTAAAAATCGCAATTTAAAAATTGCAATTTCATGATTTTCTAATTTATCTGTAAACATAGTACAACTGCTTTATAAAATTCTATATTTTGCAAACATCAATTCTGTAAAGAATTTCCAAGTCATAATGACAATTTTGTCTTCTTAATTATTCTTTCTAATATTATCTTTTAAGTTGCTTTTACAGATTTTATATTCCGTATAAGAGCTTATGGAAATGTGGATGTTGTTGTTGGTGTGGCAGTAAATGGCGGTGGTAGTAGGATTTTCTTGCCTTCTTAATATTCACATGACATGGTCCATAAGCTTTTCCAGTTTACAATAACATAAATTCTACATTAGGCACATGGCTTCAGACAGTGATCATCACTCACTAAAATGAATAGGTAGTTGTAGTTGAACTTACATTTATTAATAACATTATTACATATGTCTTTCATATTTATATGATGTCATGTCATCAATATTTACATATGTACCTAAATAATTATCATTATCAGATAGTGATTGTGTAACTTCTAAATAAAGGGATTGAGTAAGCTGTCAATAATAATCATGACTGATTTGACCATTGTCAAGTTACTCACAAGTCACAAGATATACCTTTAGCCAGATTTCACCTTAGGCTCAGCTGTCAACACATTGGTTGTTACAAATGTCCATGGGCCAGAGTGTCCACTTAGGTGGTTTCTATTATGGGTCCACTATCGACAGTTAAAAATAATATTCACATAATGTGTTTGGGTGTAGATAAAACAGCAGAACAGTCTACAGACAGCAGATATTTCAGTGCATCCTAGTAATATTATAAAGTGAAAGTGAGTGAGGATGTATGGATGATTGATACTCTGTCACACAACAGCTACTGAATGAATTTTCATGAAATTAAACACATAGGTAGATCATGATCTGGCATAACATATTGAGGTGTTGATCCTAAGTGATTGACAAAGTTAACCAACAGCAGGCATGGTTGGTAGTTGAATAGGTGACCGCAAAACTCTTCGAGTGTTTCCATGTTTCCAAGAGCACGTAAAGCCTTCGTTATCGTAAGATAACAGTAGTTAAGCCATGTCGGAGGACCTCGGAAGGCATGAAAACTTTTGACATTGGGTTGGCCATTAACCCCTCCACCAATCCGTACTGGAGCAGCATGGTGGAGTATGTTCTAGGCCTCCTCAAGTGGAAAGACTCATGCTCAGTAGTGGGCCATTAATGGGTTGAAGCCAGCCAGTAATCAATGATTTGGTATAGTAATGTAAACTTTTACAGAGACATGGAGAAAGGTAATTTTTTTAAACATATGTTACAAAAACATTTAGGAAATAGATCACAAAACACTTTGTAGGTAGTGTAGTAAATTTTAACAGTATAATAAGTCTCTGGCTGAATATTATTTGTGTCAAGATCTAATGCTCTACTGATTTTGATTCATACTACTTTAGTTACAGTTTTGAGCTAAAAGTATACTTTTTTCAATTTATGTTTTTGTTGGATACATAATCATGTTAACAGTAATAAAATTATAACCAAATCTAAATAGTAACACTTTCATAAATAATACATGTATAGAAATTATGAATTATAGAATATGTAAGATATAATTTACAAACAAGTAAGACATAATATAGTTGATGACCAATGGAGAAACATAAATAAACACCATCCTGATAAGATTATTGATAGAAGTATATACATAACTCAATGTTTGAATGTGGACAATAGGTTAACAACAAATTGTAAGGTCACAACAATCATGCCACAATCAAACAAGTACATTCTTTAAACTTCTTGTTAGAAATTTGTGTAATAACAATGACTTAATTTATACTTTGTTTTAAAATAGGTAATTGTAAATCAATATTTACAAAATATCATAGCGCCCGCGCCGAAATAATGCTACGCGTTGCGGCAAAAGGGTCAATACCTTTTCAATACAACAGTATGTACACAAATTTTACTATTTGAAAATAATTTCTCAGACATTTCTTTTGCGTAGTGTCTGACATAGGTATGATAATATCTTAGACCATCCACAAACATTATGGACCGATATGAATACGACAGTAATAATAAAAATACAAAACGATCAAATTACTATATTTTATACTATTACCTAACTCTTAAAATTCAATACAACATACAATACTATTGTGATTATTATATATTTATACAAAAGTAAGCAGATTGAAGGGTTTAGTGGGCGGCTAGGGACGTCAAAAAAACACTTACCTGATATGAAAATGATGATCCACTTTTATGTAATAGAAGACGAAGAAAGGCTTAAATATCTTGTACAAGAGTCCAATTTCATTGAATTCCGTTACACCACGTCACTCACTATTATTTTATTGCCTCAAAAATTAGATAGAAATAGACAGATACTATTCTTTCGTACACTTCACTGCCATTTTGAATTTTTGGGATTGGTGTTACCAGTAACAAAAAAAAGTGTTATTGCCATTACGTTAAATACTTCATAAATAATAAACAAAAAAATAAACACAATTGTTTGCATTGTGTTTATTTATCTTTTTATGTATTCATGTGTAATACTATAAATGAAAACAGTCTATTATAACTCCCATATTATTATCCATGCACTTAATAATAAGTGGTTTAAAGGCCGTCTTCACTAGGTCTATCAGATAGAGGTCAGTATCACTGATACTGTCGGTGTCTTTATAATACTGGCAACACACCTTAGAACATAGATAAAAATAGATGGTGCGCGCACGAGGAACATTCTGTCTCGCACAAAAACCGTCAGCTCTTTAATTTTAATATCCTTGCGTAGCTGACACCAAGAAGCATGGAGACAACGCTTCAAAGAGATTCCTATTAACGGACCACGTGACATTTAGATTAATGTTTTTCTATGGTGTCCATCTCCATGTATGGCTTTAACCCATTAATGGCAACTACTGAGCACCGGGTCTCTCCTTTTGAGAAGGTCTAATACATACTCCATCACGCTGCTCCAGTGTGGATCTATGAAGGGCTTAAAGACCAAACCAAATGCCAGTTTTCATGCCGCCCCAGGGCCTCCGGGCTCCGACAATCTTACAATAATGTGCCCTATTTTTATAGAGTCCCAAAAAGGGAAACTATCACGGCTAGGACAGCTTAAATAGTTCCCGAGTGATCGATAAACCACGGAACCCTACACTGCGCGTGGCCTAGCGACACTTGGTCGGTTTTTATTGCAGAGTCCACAAAGAACAGATATTAAGATTTTTTGCAAGTATTTTCACTTTGGTGCAGCGCAGACGGCACACTGTCTGTGACGCTCTTTTAAGTCTGTGAAAATAGAACCTTTGCAATTATATGCAGTAACGCATACGACGCGCAATAATTACGGCGCATACAAAATACGTATAATTCGGGCAGCCCGCGCGGCACCGCCACGTTGGAACGTAAACGGCTCTTCATAGACTTAGGGTTACATGAAAATGAAAATCACTTTTTCTGAAATATTATTATAGAATCGGGTTTTACTTACTAGTGCAAACATAAAATAGCTTTTGAGTATTTTCGATTAACAGAGTATTTTCAGAGATATAGCAACTTGAAGATTTTTTTGTATGGAGAAAAAGTAAAGTATGGATTTTACGGCAAGGCGTATAATTTCGTCAAGGTGCCGTATATAGATTCATATAGTACTATGGCTGAACTACCATAACTGTAAACATACTATATACCGCCTCGACCCGGAAATGCCCGGAAATTGACTTTGAAGAAATTAATATTGTTAGTATAGGGGATAAAGTGATAAACAGCGTTTTACGCCAAAACCTCACCATATCTTAAAGAGTAACTTGTAGATTCGTGTAGTAAACGTGCGAAACTATAAGAAATCCGTACCTACCTACGCTGTTTCGGTTAATTTTTTTAAATGAAAAATATAAATCATCAACTTATAGACGACATACTCTTCTTAAACTCTATTCCACACCACCCATGAGGTAGAGAACTAGGTGCGCTTTTTTTTTAGTGGTGTCCCCAGTAGGCCTATTCCACAGTGTTTGAAAGATAATAATCTCGAAAATGCTCGATTACTGGTGGCATTTCAACTAGTAATCGAGCTACGAGATTATTGCGATCTACGAAAGATGTCAACAGTAATTTAGGAAAGGTGACAAAGTAAGAAATGTTTGAAACTAAAATTACTCTGGCTCAGGCTCGGAATCGGAATGGTCAACCTCAAAATCTGATTGTGAGTCTACATTTACATAATCGAAATTCTCGACATCCATATCATCATCAACAGTATCTTGTAAAACTAATAATGTTTTTGCTTCGTCTGAAAGTATTTTATGCTTTCGTTGTATTTTTATGCGTTTAGTTGAAATGTATGGGTCTGAACTGATTAACAAATTATTTAAAATGTCTTGGTTAGTGGCTTTTCGATTGAATTTACGAGAATGGTTTAATCTGTACCGTCTAAAATCTTTATTTCTTGCCTCAGATGCTTCTTCAGATAATTTACCAATCGGAATAAGTCCAAAATTGGCTATTATATCTGCTCCATGAGCAAGAACTTTGTGAACGCTTGAAGGCATGTAATACCATTTATATAAATCTAAGTACATTATCATTGTGTCTTGGGCAAAGACTCTAAAGTTTTCTACATTTATATTTTGCCCCGAAGACAGAACTTGTAGAATAGTTCCGAATCTCCGAATTAAATTTTCATCAACTCCCGTAATAGATGCTGTTTTTTTATAGTCTGCGAAAAATCGTCTTGCCGTATTACCATCATTTGTTGTGCCGTGACCTTGTTTTACTATATCAATCAGTAAACCCATTTGCACCTTAAAGGCGTCTTGAATAGTCTTTTTTTTACTCTCCATAATTATTTTTTTATCCCCCTTTACCGTCCAAGTTTTAAAATCTAACCTATATGCTATGTGTAGAATACATTCCATCATGCGTATCCACATATGTAATGTTGAAAGGCCATATTTATATAACTCTGTGTTTGGTGGTTTTTGAGATAAAACATGTAATTGATTCATTTCTTTGGGAGAAGCCTTACATATGTCACATCGTTGTGTTGATGTGTTACTCAATATAGATGAAATTTTTCCATCTATCATGGTAAGGATCAATGAGTGTGATATTTTTAAATCATTTACTTTTGTGTCCTGCAGAGCGCTAATTTCAGATTCCATTGAAGTCATTTCCTGTTTTATTGTTACCGAATTTTCTTTGATGAATTTGAAAAATAGTGGGCGACACCATAATGGCGAGTTTGGGGACTCATTTTCCCAAATAGTTTTTTCTCCAGATTCTAACTTGATAGGTACTAAACTCCCCATAAATATGCTAGAATCGTCTGCATTATCATTATCATCCGTCTCTGATTCAATTTTTTGCTTGTATGTAGCCTGGTTGGAAGCACCATCAAAACCCCATTTACTTATTAATTTCATATCTCTACAGTTGCCATCTACGGTAATTGATTTTAATAACCGATTCGTTGTCAAATCTAAAAGTGCTTGTAGTTTTATTTTAACAGTGGTATCTGTTAATGTTATGTCCTCTACGGGTGGATAACATAACTGTTTAGCCTTTTGAACACTAAAGTAAGAAGGAAATAAGTTTCCACTTTTTTCCTCTATTTTTTTTTCTCAGAGTATTGTATTGCCATTTGGATAATTTTAGCGATAAAAATAACCCTAACGTCTCGTCTGCAGTAAATGTTGGTGTTTTCGACCTATCACTAATACATTCTTTTACTTTTTTCTCTTTTTGTGGATTTTTAATTAAGTGATTAATTATATTGGCAAGTTCCCCGCGACCATTAGCTCTTAATTTCATAGCAAATACGTGTGATATTTCATCGAAAGACATGGTTTTTTCAATATTTGATACGCGTCTCTTTTTTTGTTTAGGCTTTAGTTCACAAAAAGGTTTTCTTGGACTGACCTCAGTGGAGGTTCCTACGTTGTGTTTTGATGGTGATACGAGTATAAATTGGGTTGATGTGCTGGGTATATCGTGTTTGATTATATTAGAACTTTCATCAAATGCTCTCTTTATGAAATCTGGCCACGCAACCTCGGCATCCAACCAATCACCGTGTTTAGAACGAAATAAGTCTAATTTATATTTAGTTTTGACCCATTTCTTATAAATATTAGAACAATATGTTGAACAAAACCGTTTTAATAAAATATTATTATCATTTTGGTCTAAGTTTATCTTTACTTTCGATTTTATTATTTCAAACAATCCCTCAGGGTTATTAATATTACCTGAGCCAATTCCTTTTAGTTTCACAAACATATCTAGGTTTGTCACCAAATCACCAATATTTACCGAAGTATTGGACATTTTTAATAAAATATGAGTAGTGCGCTTCTTACGGAATGTAATCACGAACTGACACTATTTAAATAAAGTGGTTACAGTGACAGGTCAGGTAGTCATTCAGGTAACTTTCTATTGTTTACATGTGGGTTTTGATCAAAACAAATGACGTCATTGGGGTGGTGTGGATGGAAACATGATTTTTACCAAAACAAATGACGCCATTTGGTTAGGTACCTGATAAGCTTTCTATTGTTTACATGTGGATTTTGATCAAAACAAATGACGTCATAAGGGTGGTGTGGATCGAATCATGATTTTTTTACAATCTATCAAAATACTATCAATTCCAGTTATGTTTTCTACTACCTTGTTTAAAGTTATTTATGAATAATCTAAATTTTACTTACAAAAAATAACCGACTTCAAAGTTACTCAAAAACTACTTGTCAGATCTCGTTCAAATTTATGTGGGACCACATGACAGGGACCAACTTTCGATTAAGAAAAGAATCATCAAGATCGGTTCGCCCAGTTCAAAGTTCTGAGGACACAAACATAAAAAATAAAAAAAATACAGTTGAATTGAGAACCTCCTCCTTTTTTGAAGTCGGTTAAAAAGAGTCTAATTATGTTTTTTTTTTTCACAAAATTTTCATAATGCCATAACTCGATAAATATTAACAATACAAAAAAAAAATAGAATATAAAATAACCGTATTAGTTAGTAGAATCCGATTCTACTAAATTTGGCCCTTAAGGCCACTTTTTTTGTTTTCGTTCCACAGTGGGCCGCGTCGCGCAGCTCCGCACAAATGGTGTGCGAAAGAAATACAACGTTTGCTTCAACACGCGCTAACGCAGACGGCGCACACTTCAGTCTGCAATCTGCATTCGTTAGTGGTGGGCGTAACGTATGCGATATTAGCATGGCGCCAGAGATCGATTGAAATACAAAACAGACCAGCACTTTCTCATTGTTTCCGAATGAGTCAAAGCTGGTCTTAAAATAGATAACAGTTCATTAAATGTTGTAACAGATATTTTATAGAATTTGAAAAATTTATCCGGATATTGTTTCAGAATTGAATGTTTAATATGGAACTGTCCTTTCAGTAATCTCTCCGAAAGTATAGAATGTACCCAAAATTCTCTATTTCTTCTTTTTTTTCTGTACTTCAAGTACAAAATAATGCATCGCGATCTCTGCGTGATTTCCATAGCGTGTACGTCACTACAGTTCTGCCGACAGAGTGATCGAAGGTGTGCGTCGTGTGCTTTGAGTCTGCGAAAAATCCGAGATAGACTGTTGGCGCGCCATGTAGTCATTTGTGCGCCCGCAGTCTCGATCGCTCAAGAAGAGTGACGTCTGCGCTGCACCTTTAGGTGCAGCGCAGACGGCACACTGTCTGTGACGCTCTTTTAAGTCTGTGAAAATAGAACCTTTGCAATTATATGCAGTAACGCATACGACGCGCAATAATTACGGCGCATACAAAATACGTGTAATTCGGGCAGCCCGCGCGGCACCGCGTCGCGCAGCTCCGCTCAAATGGTGTGCGAAAGAAATACAACATTTGCTTCAACACGCGCTAACGCAGACGGCGCACACTTCAGTCTAGACATGGGTCGGTACGCGTTTTCGTAATACCATAACTCTTTATTGGTATTGTCGCCGATAAAGTGTTTTAAAACTGTTTATTTTAATAACTAGTTATTCACTCGGTTCTGGTATCATCGGTATTCTGATATTCTCGGCAAAGTCGGTATTAAGGATAAAGGGTTTTAAAACTGTTTATTTTAATAACCATTTATTGAAATGTGTACTCGGTATATCAGGTTTACGGTATCATTGGTATACGCTTATTCTCAGTAATGTCGGTATACGAAATAACTGATTAAATGAATTCTTAGTAGCGCACACTAATGATGAGTTATTTATTAACTAATTAAATAAACATTTTTATTTTAATTATTGAGTATGAATGAACTTTTCTTCATACTTTATCCAGGCTTAAGACTGGCTACAAATTAGTTCAATATTTGAGCTTTTTTAAACTAACTGCAGGCGTATTTAAAAGTTCATTTCATTATACATTACATAATTATTATATTAAGTTGAATCTCTTTATACCTAATTATAAGTTGAATATCTTTGTCTTTAGTCTTTTCAGAAAAGTCCCACAACACGCTACTATTTACTCGATACATTATTTATTTACACACTTACTTCGGTTACTTCCTAATATAAGAAATTAAACTAAACTGCCTGCAAACAAGGAACATTCAAGATTGTGCATGTGCAATGTGCTATACTCTCGCGCGATAGTTTATTAATTATAGTGACGATTGCCGACCCTGATAAGCAGCGCATAAGTTGAACTAAGTCCTTGAGTGCGCAGTAACACATTTTCGGGTCTAAACTAACTAAATTGAATTGAAGTGCAGGACGCGGGGGCCGGGCGCGGCGGCGCGTTGTCATAGCAACGTGTCGACGCCAACCTCACGGCCTCAAAAAAAATCCTCAAAATAAGAGCGTTTGTTTCTATATACAATTTATTTGTGAGTAATTTAAAGTTTGTTAAAGTACAATATGTTTCTGTATTATTTTACTTTACATAAATATATTTTTTAATTTCATCATCTTCCATACCCGCAATAGAACACACATAAATACTATAATAAATTTGGTGTCTATTTCTATTTCTATATTTTTAATATTAAAACCAACTTCTATAAGTCCTTCAGCTAATTACTATAGCTGTTATTGAAATAGAAATAAAGGCGATATCCTGTTGCATCTAAAATAATATAACTGCTCAGTCTCTCGATCCTCTTACTCCTCTACTCTCCTCTCGCTCTAACATAGGTGTCTTATTGTGTCACGTTCGTATTATTTCGGCAGCGCTTGAGTCTGTCCTTCGGGCGTAATCGGAATACCTGACCTCGCAATACCTTGTATTCACGAATAAATGGTTTCTCTCAATAAACAGTTTTTGTAGCACCTGATAGGTACCATATTTAAGGTATTATACCAGTAAAGTTTTATTGAAATATTGAAACTGTTTATAGTTTATATCACGTCTTCATACCTTACCGCGCAATACCTCGTATTCACGAATAAATGGTTTCTCATAATAAACAGTTTTTGTAGCACCTGATACCGTATTTGTGGTATTATACAAATAAAGGGTTATTGAAACTATTTATAGTTTTTACCGCCCATGTCTACTTCAGTCTGCAATGTGCATTCGTTAGTGGTGGGCGTAACGTATGCGATATTAGCATGGCGCCAGAGATCGATTGAAATACAAAACAGACCAGCACTTTCTCATTGTTTCCGAATGAGTCAAAGCTGGTCTTAAAATAGATAACAGTTCATTAAATGTTGTAACAGATATTTTATAGAATTTGAAAAATTTATCCGGATATTGTTTCAGAATTGAATGTTTAATATGGAACTGTCCTTTCAGTAATCTCTCCGAAAGTATGGAATGTACCCAAAATTCTCTATTTCTTCTTTTTTTCTGTACTTCAAGTACAAAATAATGCATCGCGATCTCTGCGTGATTTCCATAGCGTGTACGTCACTACAGTTCTGCCGACAGAGTGATCGAAGGTGTGCGTCGTGTGCTTTGAGTCTGCGAAAAATCCGAGATAGACTGTTGGCGCGCCATGTAGTCATTTGTGCGCCCGCAGTCTCGATCGCTCAAGAAGAGTGTCGTCTGCGCTGCACCTTACAATACCAGTACGCGCCAAGATACGTCGGCCGTACTATACCAGCTAACAAAGGTGTATAAAATTGGATCTAACTTTCGTTAAAGTATAAAGCTCAGTTGTTTGATATTTTCTTCGGAATAATATTAGAATGACATTATCCATTCGCCAGACACTTAGCACGGCTTCAACCCCCTGCCAGACACCCCCTAACTAAATAATTGATTAGAAAAACCATTTTCTTAGGAGAAACCATAATCTCAATTCTAAAAAAAATGATTTTTTCAAACCATATTCTTAGGAGAAATTGCACTGAAATAAAATAACAACAATTTCTACTTTATGAATATATTTAATTACTAATTCATTTTATTTTATGAAAATAAATATACACCAAAATATAATAAATAACATGGCTAGGTATAGTACCTTCTTTGGGTACATTCATTAATATTTTAACATGCATGTGTAAAATTTCAAAACAATGATTAAAATTAATAAAACTTTAAACAATCATAAATTAATTTTGGTACAGTATTATCGCTGCGTGAGACGCCTTTTAGAGAATTACTACATTTGTCATTCAATCCAAGTTTTATGTTTTCAATGCTAAATGTGATCTAGAAAAATCTTAAAACTTAAATAATTTTATAGTGTTATTTCAATAGGAGAAATAAAATTAGTATTGAATATTCACCTAAATAAACATACATTGAAATAAATAAAATATTGCACTATATAACACAATTCACTAGTGAAAATTACGATTTATTGAATTTGAAATGCTTGTGTTATATTATATTGACATAATCAAAATGTAGAAAGGAAGCTGTATATTGTGCTCTATCACATACTGTATTTTGAAAATGGTCAACTGGGCATTTGGAAACTTTAAAATTTACTATGTAAACAATGACAAACATAATTATATATTAAAGAAATATGTTTCCTGCTAAACGTAAAGAATTGCTACATCTACAAGAATAAATATTAGCTGGAATTGTAAACTTGAAATCATGTATTACAATTATTGATATGTACAACAAACGTAGCATCAAAAATCAACACTAAACTTATTGTAAGACATTGTAGACATACATACTTCAAAAACAATTTATAACTAGGGTCGATGCTACCTTTATTATACATTAATCTTTGATTAATATCGATATTACGACATTATTATAATAATATTTATAACTGTATGAAATGCCTGGTGAATCTAATATTTTGATAAAATACTAATTTCATACAAGGTGGTCCATTTGTATAATATCTACATAGACAAACAAAAAGTCACTGGAAATGACAAAAAAGGTTAACATAATTTACAAATTATAACTAATTAATCATATATGTTTTAAGAATTTTATTTAGATATATCAAAAGAATATTTTTATACTACTAGTAGGTACTGAAATAGAATCAGTAGTACACTCATAGTTAATAATATATAAAAGACAATTTATTCTAAATCTCACTTTTCTTGTTAGTCATTAATAAAATTCAAATTTACGATAATTTTATCACGTTCCAAACGGTCCATCTTGTAAGAATGAATGAATCCGCGTATGCACATATGTGATGAAGAATTATTGCATAATCATTAATAATAATAGGCGGCCACATAGAGGAATATTTAACAACAAAAACTATGAAAGATAAAAGCAGTTGTAATAAATTGTGGTTATTTAATAACCAACCTGTTTAATAAAATATCAAATATGCACAATGGTAATAATTATGGTACAGATGTATAATTATTAATTCGATTAATAAGGAGATTTGGATAATTCAATGGTTTGTGTCGGCTTTTCCATTGCAGTTACCGTTTTGTGTGAGATGAGTTTTCTGTAATGCCTTCATTATTGATATCTCCTTTTGCTCCTTGCGCGAATTGCGTACTTCAAACTCAAGCCGATGACGAATTATTCTTTGGACGATATCCTCGGTGGTCATGGTGTTACCAGAATTTAAAATCTAAAACAAACAGTAACATTTTTATAAAAGATGATGACTACACATAATTTAAATGTGTATAATTTATTTTAGTTTTTTTTACACAATAGAATTTGTATATGATTAATTTAACAGTTGTTCGTGAAAATAGACAATAAGAAATGATTCCTTTCATTAGTGCACTTACACACGCATATAAAAACGTGTTTTGGTATTTCTTCGTTCAGTGTCACGGAAGTAAAAAAATTTTTTTGTATGGTGTGTTGGCACGACGAGATAGGGAATCCTGTGGGGCTATGAGTATGTAGCGTTATCCTTACATATTATAAAGTGAAGTCCCCCAGCCGCGTCTGTCTGTATGAATGCGATAAACTCTACCGAACGGATGTTTGTTGGAGGTTTTCACATATATCGTAGTATGATTCCTGAGGAAGGTATTGATGTTTACAAAGTCCAGCAATGGACCTCAAAAGGCTGACGGACGGATGATTTACCTTGAAACACCCCCGCTGCTTGGGCACCAGGTAAGGGTCGGAGCCGTCGGAGTCCTTGGCGATGGGCGTGGCGCCGTGGCAGACCACTCCCACGCGGAAATGGTCCATAAGCTCCGCCGTCACGCTGTACGGAGCTCCGATCACCACTTCGTGCACGTACTGGAAATACAGTTTATTGATTACTAGCGTTTTGCCCGCGGCTTTGTCTGTGGTTCCGGGATGATAAGTAACCTATATCGTGTACCAGGTCATGGTCTGCCTGTTCCATGTTCTACCTGTTCCATGGTCTAAGTTTAACATTTTTCAAAGGTAATGGTTGAATTTCGACCACTGGAAGAACACTCCTGTGTATAAGTTACTAAAGGTCGATGCATACGTAATGTGATTTTAAGCCCTTCCGGGACGGGGACTGGACATTAATATACGTGCGTGCCCCGTTCCCGTCCCGTACGGGATTCCGCTGCGTATGCACTATAGTATACATTTTCTATGAAACGATGTTTCCAAAACTTCACGTCCCGTCCCGTACGGGAAAAAGCCCGTTACGTATGCATCGACCTTTAGTTTACACTCCTGTAAAACTAATTGATTTCATAGCAACAGATCGTTAGTTACAAAAGTAAATAATAGTAACATTATAAGTTGTCGGATGTAACGCCAGATACCATTGATTCTCCTGAATGATATCTAATAATTGCTGCAATTAATAACTTAAATAGTTATACTTAATAGAACACAATAAACTGTGATAATACAACTTAATGATTATAAAATTGAATGGAATAACAAATTGATTTCGTTATAACCTTGTGTATAAAAGTGGCATGTGTGGTATTAAACTAATTGATTTCCGCAAATAATAAATAATATGGAATACATGAAGTATGTAATCCTTATTGTTGGATTTGACTCTATAATGATTGATGTCTCCGAAATTACCTTACAAGCAAGAACAGAAAGAACTCTTTCATGTAGATTCATTATGGGGTAGTTGGAGCCCTTGTAGCGGTTGACTTCGAGGTCTGTGTGCAGGCCCACGATGAGGAAGTCGCCCTGCGCGTGCGCCGCCTCCAAGAAGTCTAGCAGACCTACGTGGAACAGATCAAAGGCACCAGCTACGTACACCACCTGCAAGACAGATATCGATGGGTCCTATGTATAATAGCCAAAATGGCAAAATCATAACTTTACAGGAGGCTCCGAAAATTTAAATTTGGTATACCTAATTTTAAATTGGTAAAACCGAAGTGTATGAAACTTTGATTGTTTACTAAGATAACTATGCTTGTTATTTATACCATACTGTTTTATTTGTATGTATCATCTTTTTTTTCTTTTTACTGAACATTGGCTCTTAAACGTTAGTTTTTGTTACATTTATCTTTTTTTCAAAAAACATCCTAAAAAGGCTAATTTGTCACCTTGGCTCTTATACGCGTAAATAGAAAATAAAACGTTACTCTTGGCACTATAATTTTCACGTCCTAATACCAAATTAACTAAATTTCGGTCTCAACTAAGCATGATATTATCATCACCATAATCAAATTGTTAGTTTCGCCCATATAGGTACATAGGACCCATTGAAACCTTCTTTTACTTATTTATGTAATGAATGTAATAAACAACATATTAATAAGTTTTAGCAATCATCGCAACGCGACCGTTGCTCCGTTTGACGTATAAGTATCAAACAAGCAGATTGGCCTAAGACCTATCTTAAGTACTTACTATTATGTCTTCTGTACCAAAACATAAACAAACGCGCGGTCAGACTCCCTGTGTATAGGTATGTCTCAAATTACTATTTGGACCTTGTATATTTAAATTCATGCTAGATATACCGTTATACTGTAATAAAAAAGTGTTTCTATGCAGAAATTAAATTTTTTAAAAAGCTCACCTGGTTAATAGCATCGATAAAGTTACAGTAAGTTTACAATAAAAAAAGTCAAAATGGCCAAATTGTAGGTTTGGCCCATATACATAAATAAATATAAATAAAACTGTTGTATAAATAAATTTGAGTGATGGACACTCAAATTTCTGCCTCACCGGAAAAGCTGGGAATCGAACCTAGGACCCTTCAAACAGCGGTCCTGTATGGTAAACACTAGCCACGCGGGTCGTCTATATACGGATTGCAGAATAAAGTCTTTTATTTTAATCAAGTAATAATACTAATCTATATGAATATTCCGCAACTATTGAGCACAAAATACCCGAACAAAATAAGTCGAATACGATTATAAATATATTATAAAAATATACCATAGAGATACTATGAAAAAATGCGCCAAATATCTAGAATACGAATATATTGAACCGAATATTCGGCGCATCACAAATACCTATTTACCTGCCCAATACTAAAAAAATTATAGATAATTAAATACTAAATGAATTGATCAATAAATCAAATTAAAACTTCGTTTGAAGGTCCTCAGTTCGAAGGTCAGGGTCATTCTCGTAAAATATTATTTTGAAGTTCAGTTCCGCGTTCCACTTTGCAAGTTACGCAAGCCCCTAAGAGGCTCTTCGTTAAAAATAGCCTAACGGAAATATGAACTAGGTATATTTGGTAGTAGGTACCTAGTTCATATGAATAGGGACTATGAAAAGAATTTTCAAGCACTTTGTGTTTTTTGCTATCATAGTTTTATTGTCTTTCAATGTATTTATACTGGTTCTCCAGTTAAAAACAAAGATGAACTTGTGATTAACCTATGCCTCGTTGCGAAAAAAAGGCCCTACAGCCTACAGTACAGTGGGATACTAATGGGCAATATTATGTATAATAAATTGATTAAATTAATTGATATCAGAGTCTATAAATACTAACCAGCATAATAAATAATTATCACAGACGCGTCACAAACGAAAAAATTTAGAGACTAAATTATATTAAAAAATACAGGTTCCTATAGAATAGCAATCTATAATCTTAATATATATAAATTACGTGGCACGTTGTTTGTCCGCGATGGACTCCTAAACTACTTAACCGATTTTAATCAAATTTGCACACCGTGTGCAGTTTGATCCAACTTGAAAGATAGGATAGCTTACATCTCAATTTATAGTCGCAATATTATTTTACTTTTGACAGAACGAAGTCTGTCCGGGCAGCTAGTAATATATGTATTTCTTAAATACCCAACAATCAACATGCCGCATGTAATTAGGCAACTTATATACAACTTATATGCATTTTATATACGAAACTGGAGCGTAAATAATTGACCCGTGAATTCATCAAATAGGTACGATCGATAGGTACGAATCGAGAAATCGAGATGATGTAATTCTTGGCATTGTACTTTTTATTAGGCTACCAATCTGTATTGGTCAAAAAAAAAATCGCCAGCGCATTCGAGATAAGAGTCGACGGTCGTACGGTTTAAAAAGAAACACAATTTGCATAGTTTTTTGCACATTTTGCATAATTTCCCATACAAGCATGTACTCATATGATATACCTGCGCATCAAGTAACGCCAGTGTCACTAAGTACTGACTGTTATCTTATTCTAATTCATGCATCGATTTCATGCCGTGTATGTAGATAAGTATGAGAGCACTATTACGCGTGAATGGTCATTGAAATGCTTCGGCTATAACACAGCTAATTATACAACAATGACTAAGCTTTTTTGTGATTGTGAAAATGTTAACATTGTGTTATGTTTGTATATATATGTAAGTACAGGGCATTGCGCGCTAAAAAGTGCCACTTTCATGTCCACCAATGTCAAATTTTGACCACAAAGTGTGTATAGTCCCATTTTTTACACTTATTTAATAGACCTTGTAGTGTTTTTAGGTGTGCCGAAGTAAAATTTAAACCCTTATAGTTTCGTCGTGTCTTATTTATTTTTAGTCATAATTATCAAAATTTAATCTTAATTTATTGAAACAAACAAAATAGCGTGGAGCACTGCCACAATCACAAATGAGTAATAGTCTATACACTATACGGTCAGCTGCTGCGAACTATAGGCGCCGCCATATTGGCCTTGGCTGTTCTGACGAGTGCCTTTCACTTTATCCCTACTCCGCGGCCGACCGTCACGCGACATGCAACACACAGACGAAAAAGTTTGAGATGATGTAATAAAAGCTTGACTTTAAAAGGTAGGCAAGGTAGCATTGTAATTTCTAAGAGACACAGAGAGAGACAGAGAAGCAAAAAGTATTATAATTTTTGCTTGTATTAAGAACATTTGGTTGTAAAACACATTTTTTTAATTTTTTTTTTGTTGTTATTACTTCGATGGTAAAATAGAAGAAATAAGTATTTAAGCCAAATAATAATATAATAAATGTTTAACAGCTTGATAACATTGCATTTCATATTTTCCTATTTGCATCCCTTTATTTAAACACAAAAATCTATTTTTTATATTTCTTGTATTGTGGAACTTGATGATTTTTTTTATTTTTAAAAGACAAGTTTTAGAAGAATATGACATACCTTATCTGTAGGCTTTGGTGAGAGACCACTGCTGAACTGTATAATTTTCTGTGTGGTGGGCAGGAACTGTGAACAACCAGTGTAAGGTGACCTTGCTGTGGAGTCAGTGCCGAGGTTTGACGAGTGCTCCAGAGCTACTGAATATTCTTTGTCACCTCTCCTGAAATCAAACAATGTCCTAAGTGTATCATATTTGATTAAAAACTAAAAATACTGGTTATTTTAATTCCGAATAATGCTAGGTCATGAATAAAATGCAAATATTTTTTTTTTACAATTTTGAATTTAATAAAAATATTATCATTACTTGAAATGTTCTCTCGTTAGTAATAACATTCTGCCGACTAGATCTGTTGTTGAAACACCAGCGGTTCTTGGAACTTCCCTGAAAAAAAATTTAAAAATAAACAAAAAAAAAGAATTACTAATAGTTCAATACAATACTCACTTTAATAGTCCGCTGATATGGAATTCATTAAATTCAATTTACACCATAAAATTTTTATAATTGTCAATAAAGATTTAACTGATTACAAAGTAATAAAATATGTAGAAAATACCTGTATCTGCCAGCTGTTTTCACTAAATGATATGTGTCTATACCATCTGCAGTAACAGTTATATCATCTGTAATAGAAAAATATATGTAAAGCTAAAAACACATTGCATATTTCTTACACTACAAAATTAAATTATTATTATTATAGTCGCCGCGAACTAAGATGCCCAATTTGTCGTTTGCAATCACAGTGACACTAGAGATGTACAAAAAAATCGGTTCACGAAAGAAACCAATTTTTGCTACAAATCGATTCAAAATTGTAAGACCTTCTAATCGATTCGATAATTAAATTGTAAACTAAAACATTTAGGTACCTCCCAACTAACTCGATTGAGCTACATATCTCGTACCACGTATTCTCAATATTATGTATTTAGGACTCCAATAAAAGATTCAATTTTTTCTTCCTAACAACTTACGTTCCACGGTTCCACCTGATGGTAAGTGGCTGTCGTCACCCATGAACATCAGCAACACCAAAAGCTACACTGGTGCGTTGCCGGCTAAGAAAGAGAAGAAAAAGAAAGAAAGATAGATCATGATAGAATGAACTCATCCGCTCAGTTTCATAATAATATTTTGAGATAATATTATTATTATTATTATTTGTTTCAATATATTATTATCTGCAGTTTACTGTCCATGGATGGCGAAGTGCCCGTACATAATGGAAAATGTCCTTTGTTAGCGTCCAATTCGTCGTGGTATTCTTGGGTACCTAATTTTAAATTCAAATGCAAGTAAATCATTTTTAGCAATGTAATTAAATTAATCAATTTTCATTTTTAAATTCCGATTATAGTAATGTATCGATTATGATTGGTTTTAGAAACGGTTTCAGGCCGTCACATCACTTTGCGTCAGTTTTGTTTTAGGCCTCTTCATCTATCATTGTTTCGACGTCAAATATTTTTAATAAATTTTGCATAAATTATGATGTGATGGGATTTTTACTAGATTATAAGGTTTACTATGATTTATAATCAACGAAAATGAAAATGAGTAAGGATTTTTAACAAATTTTGGAAAAATCCTTTGTCTGTAAGTATTCAACTATTCATGTCAAGTAAATGATTATTCCATTTCACTCAAAGACGTCCATACAATGTTAGTTCATATTAATAAATGGCAGCTATCATTATGGGCATCTTAGATAATTTTGACTATAAGGAGAAAATAAATATCATTATGAGTTAATTACATTTTTATACTGGAGGACCCTTAAGTATAATTAAAGGCTCACTTAACTCATGTTTCTTTTAATTCTTTTTTAGTAATTAATGTAATGACAAAAATTAAAAATAAACATATCCCACCTCCATGTACACAAAAATCACACTGATATTTATCCAATGTTTCTAAGGTGGTAACATATGGTGCTCCCTCCACAACCTGATCTACCCACTTGATGGCTCGCACCATTTTATATCTCTCCTCCTGCGTAAATACTGGAGGACCCTTGTGCTTCGAGATCTCTGCATCCGTGTGAATACCCACTATCAATACATCTCCCAGAGCTTTTGCTTGTCTCAGGGAGTTAGCATGACCAAAGTGAACCATGTCATAGCTGAAATTGATAATTAATTATAATTTTTTTGTATAGTTGTATGCATAATTATTATTTTACTAGCTGCCCGGACAGACTTCGTTCTGTCAAAAGTTAACAGTAAAAATTATATATTTTTTTCCGAGTGATCACGTTATTTATATCTCAACAATAAACGACGATTACTTACAAAAATAAGTTAATATTTAATATTTCTTAACATTATGACTACCGATCCTACTTTCCATTGAAGATTATGAGGTGTCAATCCCAGAAAATTTAACGATTCTGGTGGATAGTTGACGACATCATCTTGATTAGTTGCTCAATCAACTGTATGTGAAATTTGTATGTCTTTAATTCACCGGCAATTTCATTTTGAATTTTGAAGTTTATGGAGGATTTGAACATGCATTGAGTTCATCCGCTGGCGTTGACCGAGGAATCACTGGTAATGTTTGACGGAAAATAAAATAAAAAAAATAGTAAAATAATAATAAAAAAATAATAAAATCATCGCTCCACCAAATCGGTTTCGATTGTTTCGTAGATCTTTCATAGTTCTGTCTAATGCCTCCAAAGACTTTTTATGTGCTATCGTGCATCCATCCCACACTATTAACTTATATTGCTGCAAAACCTTTGCCATTGCTGTGTTCTTCGAAATTTTGGAGGTCGTTTCGAGTTTCATTGCTTTGAATATTCAATGGAAATTTTAGCACTGAATCGGCTGTTCGACCGCCTTTTAATAAAGTGGCTGCAATTCCAGATAAAGATGTACCACCTGGAGCGTCCAAATAGTAAATTCCTCCATTTCCATCATTTACAAATTTTTGTTGTTGGTTCAACAGCGGAACATTTATTCTGATTCCCTTAAAGCAACGTCGTGCATTGGGCGATTAGGCACGGCCATGCCTAATTGAGACGATACTTTTGATAGGATTGGTGAATATGGTACAATGCAACGATTATCAATTTCGATATTTTGTTGATTTACTTTTACAACTGTTGATCTTCTTTTATCTGCAGTTGATCAGCGACGATATAGCGGTTATTAATTCCCGTGGATACCGTTTCGAATATTTACCATCTACCAACATACCTTTAGTATTGTCCGCGCAATTTTTTTTTTTTTTTTTTTTTTTTTTTAATATTATAAAAACCTTCCGTGGAATCCAAGGAACATACAAAAAAAAATTTAGCCAAATCGGTCGAGCCGTTCTCGAGTTTAGCGCTTAGCAACATCCATTTTTATATATATAGATTGTTTGGTCTCCAAAAAATAGAACAAAAATAAAGGTATTATATATTACATAGAGGAAAAATATTAACTTTATTTTCGCAGTAATTAAAATAAAATAGTTAAGATATTTCAATAAGCAGTCTCAGTGTAAAGTCATTATAATACTAGCGCGCCTTGTTAGCCGGATCCGGTTTAAACGATATTCAAACCATATTAAAAACAATATAAACATGTTTCCTAATCAAATATTCACGATTTTAGCGGGCGGAAATAACCTATTGTAAAAAATTAATACTATTATACCGCATTGAAAATTAAAAATCATTTGCTTACCACCCATCGCACCATACTCTAATTTGTTTTTTTCCCTCGTTTTGGTCACTCATGACCTTTTATTGTGATGTAAAAATATCAAATAATTAATTAATAACACTGTTTATCATTAAATTTTAAACCTTCAGATTCACGCAAAAATAACACCACTCCCACAGAATGTTTGTAACTGACTGACAGTAATGACTAATGACAGTGAGTACAGTGTTGCCAAATAATTTTTTCTCGAATAGCCTTGCCGGAGTGCGCGTGTGACCCCGAGATAGCCCCATCAAAGGTTTGAAACTTCGAAGTATAAGAGCTAAAAAGAAAGAGGTCATCGGCAGTCAATTTCATATCACTTTGTTGAGAAAGCCAAGCCCAATGACCTTTTTTTTCATTTCCTTTCATATTTCATTTTTTGGTCCAAGCGCTGAAATAAAGCCCCTTGGCTACACGTAACCAACAGGTAAAATATGATAGCCGCTCGGTAACGGAAATAGCCCCATTGGCGCTTAATAGCCCCATCTGGCAACACTGGTGAGTGAAATGAAAATTTGAATGAATTTGAATGACATTCGCACAGAGTTCAGTAACAGGGTCTAGTCTATGGTTCAGGAGGTCAGCCAGTATCACTGGCAGACACAGACGGCAGTATTTTTGAACGACTCTATTAAAGAACAGCAACAGACTTCAAAAGAGTGAGTCATCATTGAATAGAAAAGATATTGCCACTATTGGCGACGTAACTATAAAAAACCGGTCAATTGCGTGTTACATGCGCATGGCCTGATGCGCAATATTAGGTGGCCACTCACGGTCAGTCCATCGCGTCAAATGGCGTGATATACAGCCAAAATTTGATCGTGAATGTGAAAAACTGATGGCGTGATATAAAAATCTGTATGTCCAATCGCGCCATTTTGACATATGTCATTGTGTCATGTGAGTGGCCACCCTTAGGGTTCCGTCGTTGTAATTTTAACGACTATAACTCAATTCCTTTCAAATTCATAGTTATGCTAGGCCTCAGATGAAATACCTTTTATTCCATCTGAGTGCTAGGCATACTCGTATACCTACTAGAAACTGCCGTGAATTCTTTCTTAGGTCCAACACCATTTCGCTGCAGGGAAGGGAGAAGGGGGGCTCTTGACTCTAATGGGCCCCATTGACGATGCGATCGATCGGTGCGATCCGTCGTTGCCGACCGATCGCAACGACGGATCGGTAGTGTATGTTGTGATCGTGAACGATTTGCTTGATCGCAGACGATATCGGCGATCGCAACAAAAATCTATGCAATCTTGAATATCGCACCGATGAATCGACAGTGTGTGGACCTTTGCGATCACCGATGCGATCGATCGTTGCGATCGATCGTTGCGACCGATCGTTCGTGTATGAGGGGCATTATGGGCCCCATTGACGATGCGATCGATCGGTGCGATCCGTCGTTGCCGACCGATCGCAACGACGGATCGGTAGTGTATGTTGTGATCGTGAACGATTTGCTTGATCGCAGACGATATCGGCGATCGCAACAAAAATCTATGCAATCTTGAATATCGCACCGATGAATCGACAGTGTGTGGACCTTTGCGATCACCGATGCGATTTTTGTCTCATTCTGGTGCCGGCCGCCGCACCGCACGCATCGCATGCCTTCAATGCCTTGGCTAGTGCGTTACGTACTTGTTACGTAGGTACTACGTACCTATCAACATTCGATGGACGAAACAAATATTTTTTTTGCCGTATTGGGGCGGCTTTAGAATACTAAACCCAAACCCACGCTGGATGGGTGTCGTAAGAGGCGACTAAATCCGGCCCGCTGGTGGTAGGCCCTCGGAGGGATTATATTGGTAATATTGATTTTAATTGTTAATTAATACCATTATTACTATTGTTATTACTTCATGGGGTTCGCTTTTACTTTTACTTTTCGCTTTTACCTCTGGTGTTGCTAATGTTCATGGGCGACGATAGCCACTTACCATCAGGTAGATCGTCAGCTCGATTGTCGGCTATTTCCATAAAAAAAACTTCGTGGACTTATCGAGGACCGATGCCGCGATGACAATTCAATATTAAAAAAAAAAAGAAAGAAAGAAAAACCTAGTTAAACGCTTTATATTAGCTTTAAACAGTTAGACTAAGACTAAGTTTGGAAGACCAAACTTCGTAGACCTATCGAGGACCGATGATAATTCAATATTTAAAGAAAAAAGAAAGAAAGAAAGAAAAAAATGTTCGGTTATGTTCGGTTTACACGTATTAAGTAGTTAACTAAATTTTAAGTAAATTAATACGTGTAAACGGATAATTTAGTAGTTTTGTAATCAAGTAGAGTTTTATTTTTTTCTTTTGTAGCCGAATCAAAGTTACTGCCACATAGCTAAGAAAAAGAAGTTCATTTTCCATTTTGTAGGGCACGTATTGAATTATTTGAGCACGTCTTTATCCTTCCGTGTCAAACAAGTAAATGTTTGATAGCGATCGATCGTTGCGATCGATCGTTGCGACCGATCGTTCGTGTATGAGTGGCACTTTTGAACCGATCGATCGTTGCGATCGATCGCACCGATCGATCGCATGTCAATGGCGCCCATTACCAAAATTAGCATTATAAAGCCAAATATTTCGCAAACGGACGCCTGAATCGAAAAATACCCGTCATACTTTTTAGAGACCTTCAACGATATACCCACACGACCCATACTATGAAGTAGATGAGGAAATAAAAATTCATCCCCATGCGGCCATGTTAAGGGAGGTACCCCGAAAATATATTTTGAAAAAATTTTATTAGGTATACCATTTTTTAGTTATAATAAATATGTTTAAAAATACAAGTCATGTATGTATTATCTGGGTACTATATTGTATACAGAATGCGGTAAGTTATACATAACCTCGCACCCCGCACGTTGTATCTTGAATTCATAATATTCTCTCTTTGTATTCAGGAACTGAGAGTGAACTAAGTCAGACAATTCAAATTCGTTACCCACAACAGAAGGTATTATAAAAATTAAAAGCAATCCCGGGTTTGAATACTGAACCCACTTACTGGCAAAGCCCAACCTTCATCTATCCGTAATAAATAGGTATTGCATCGTATTTTATTCAGTGCGTTGGTACCACCCTCTGTTCGTTTATTCCCACTTGTCATGTTGAGTTGATAGCACTATGTAGTGGGAAAAAAAAATCAAAAAAAAATTCCCATTAATAGCCACAGATGAGAGGTTAACAGTAGTGGAAAAAAAATCCCACTAGTTCTGTGAATATTACGCTCACCTTTCATTGCCTCATTACACCACTCGCTGAAGATTGAAGTTTTATCTACCTACACAGACTGGATTTGTGGAGAACCTCTGGAGAGACTTCGAATCGGAATTCTCACGACCTTTTTTGCCACGTACCTACTTGCACGCTGTGGAATGATCTTCCTTCTGAGGTATTCCCGGAGCGCTATGACATGGAGTTCTTCAAAAAAGGTGTAAAAAGAGTTTTCCTTCAGGGCCGGCGATGTATTGGCGATTCCTCTGGTATTGCTATGTCCATAGGCGACGGAGACCACTTACCATCAAGTGGCCCGTCTGCTTTTTCTTCAGCTCCTCAGGCTATTAAAAAAAACTGCAGATGACAGGAATAAAAATATTTTTAACTCCCATAGGCCATAATATGTCCCATTGGGCAGCGACTTAATTTTATTAAATTTCAAATACCTAATCATTTTATTTTTTGGTTTACAGAACTTTATGATGTCGAATTAAGTATCTCTAGGTATCTTCTATATTATCTATCTATACTAATATTATAAAGAGGAAAGATTTGATTGTTTGTTTGCATTGAATAGGCTCCGAAACTACTGAACCGATTTGAAAAATTCTTTCACTGTTGGGAAGCTACATTATCCCCGGGTGACATAGGCTGTATTATATTTTCAAAAAAATTAGGGATCCTTACTAAAACTCCAATAATGTAACCCAAGGTGTAAAAAAATAAGAAAACCGAAGAAAAGCGAGGGCGGTTACTCGTATATATATATATATAGGATATAAAAGGCAAAAGTGATTGACTGTTGTATCAACGCACAGGCTAGAAACTTAAAATTTCGCACACGTATTTCTCTTATGACGTAGGCATCCACTAAGGAAGGATTTTTCAAAATTCATTCACCGAGAGGGTGAAATAGGGGATAAATATGTCAAGCATAATTTCCGCGTGCGAAGCTGCAGACACTGATTTAAAGATCAATTATTGGTCACAGTTAGTCTAATATTTTTTTTTTATGTCCGTCGATAACATGCGAAAAGCAAAAACATATTAACATGCTAACAATGAAATACTTAAAGATTCGAAACTTTATTCATATTTAAATAGTAATCACGGCGTACGTTCAAGGCGTGTATTTATCTAATCGTAGCGTCGATTTAATTGGCTCAGTCGAGTCAAGCTAGTCACGCCACCGATGACGAGTACGATACGAGGATGTATCGTCTGGACTTTGTTTTCACGATGAGGGGTTACCAGTGTTATCAGATCTCTGGAATCCGGTAATATACAGACCAATCGCTTCTCATTAATACTACATTTATGATAATATTGCATAACAGACATCTGACTATACAAGCCCACTTGGCTTACCCTCTGAACTTGCATGCTTTTTTCCTGAAATAGATTACAAGTATAACATTAAGACGCGTGAAATTAAATAATATTTATTTAGTTTTCAATAGGCCGTAGGCTTAGAATAATAATAAACCGTAGGTAACTAGGCCGTAGGTAACTAGAGATAATAATATTTTTATGGATTTTATTTTTAGCATCAGTAGGTAGTAGTTAAAAGATACGTATAGGTGAAGATAAAAAATACATCTATATTTTACAGCCGTAATTAAATATTTGTTGCATACTTTAATTAATTTGTTATCGTAATGTCACTAATTCTATAATTAAATACGTCTTCGCGGTTTTCCCAGAGTTTCCCAGAAGTACTCGGAAATTCCCGTTCAAATCGATACACATAATCGTTATGGCGTGTCATACGATATGCAAGATGTGCGCAGTATTTTTTATTTATTTATTTTACAATTAGTAATTCGACACACTCTTGGCATCAGGAACTAATTCTTTCATTTACGAATGTCATGGAATCGGAAATAATTGTTTAATGTTTTTATCAAGGGTTTTATTTTTTATGATTACACCCCTCATATCAAAATTTTCCACGCGAATCACTAAAAAAGTGTACAAAAATATATGTACTTACAATTAGTCTTTCTCACAGTGGTCTGTGATCTTTCTGATCATCGCGCTTAGACAGACAGTCCTTCTACATACCTATAAGGTTAGGTAAGGAAGACGTAACCATTGACTTATTTTTTGGGATTCAAAAACTTACCTAATCTAAAGAAAAATAAAGTTCACATTTTCCTTGCTCAGTCCTTAGCATCGGCTACCCCGCCATTGGTTATGGCAAAGGTCGCTTCGCTCTCAGGCAAATCTGGGGAATCGTAAATCTTGGCAATTCTGTTTTCCCCCCGACCTTTCCTGAGGGAAATCCTGGTGGTTGAAGCATGAGCGAGAATGTTTCCCCCAATTGGTTTCTTAGGGTCCGCTTGGAAACTCAGTGTAGCTCCAGGGTCTGAAGTCATCTGGTTTGTGATGAAAACTGCTACGTTGTATTCTTCTGATATCTGCAAGACACAATTTTCATAATTCACAAGCCGCTAGATTTCCAAAGAGGACATGCTTGTCATGGGCGAGTCACACTTGCCCCTATCTCTCAAACCTCTGAACTTTTAGATCCTAATCCCCAAGGCCGGTTGCTAAAATACATAATAAAATGAGTCAGTCAGTTTTAATCTTAGTATTAATTTAATATTTCTTTCCTTTGCCCGAAACCGACTTCAATTAAATAAAACGTGACATGTTTTTTAATTGTTTTTATCTAAATAAACTAATCCTTGAGTTCTGTTAAGATCAGTCAGAGTCTTGTTCAGATTAAGTTTCGATGGTAGTGCTGCATCAAATTGCTTCTATTTTGACACAGGTGAATAGGATTTGCTGTGATTTTAAGATTACGATTTTGACAAAGAACGTTGACCATCGCTTCTGGATGGCCACTGGGAGTCGACTAATAACACAGTAGGAGGCTAGAGATAGACCGACTATGTTTCTGTTAGGTCACAGTCGCCTATGAACCGTAGCAACACCATAACCATCGGTAAGTCAGACGAAAGGAGATGCGGCTCCCAAGTCCGCAGCCGAAACACGATGAGTCGTTTGGCGGCTGATTGGTGGTAGCTGGCGGCCTGCTAGGCAGGCAGGGTCGAGAAAAATATAATTATTAGATAAATCTATATTCTAGAGCAAACAAACAAAAATCAAATTCCAACTTAGTTATCGGTTTCTCCATAATGTTCTCTTGTTCTCCATTATGTTCTCAAAGGTGTGTGATTTGATTTCTATCAATCCGTACTTGGCCTTGGCCAGCGTAGTAGACTATGGCTTGTAGTGTAGCTCACATAGTGAGAGGCGACCCGAACCCAGCAGTGGGACAATAATAAAATTATGGGTTAACTTATTAAGTATATTTAGTTTACGTTACTTTACTTCAATTTAGTCTCATATCCATAAATTGAGATGCTACCGGACGTGGGTCTCTTATCCAAAAATTGAAATCCTCCCGGATGTGACAATCTCTAGCTCGTATCGGCGACGGCGATACTGCGTATGAACTATAAACCAGCGTTTCTCAAATGGTGGGTTGCGATTCCAACGCAGTGTTTGTTGCATGATTACGAGTACCTAACGTTTATTTTTTATTTTTATGCAAGGATTCAAATTGATGACCCCTGTGGCACAACAGTTACCATACCGTCCTTACCGAACCCCCGCATTGCTCGTATTTAAGGTTTGATTCCTAGCGAAGAAATAATGCCCAGAAATTTAAACGATAAGTAGGTTGAAATTTCTGTGCCTGGTCTAGGTGTGTGTTTTCAGGGCATCCTAAGAGTGTGTTGCGATATTATTATTTAGTTTTTTATATTTTTGTTTTATTTGCTCATAATTAAAAATTATGGATAAGAACAATAAATTTGGAAAGCATTGGTGCCGACTGCCGCAATGTCACGTCGTTATCTAAAGGTGTAGGCCAGGCCATGGCTGTGATAAATTTTAACAACAAAATGCTCCTTATTTAAAGTTCTCTATGCTAATAAAAAAACTGTAACCGAGCCAAATCTTAAATGTTTTTGGAAATTAAATATAGATGGGCTTTGTTTTCTTCATCTTACATCTATTTCTAGAATACTTTTGACGTGATAACGTCTATTAAAACGATGAACGCCGGGCGCACGCACAAAAAACCATGACTCATTGTCCCGTTCCGCGCGAGCGAGAGCGCGGAACAAGCGATAGAGAGGCACGATCGGCTACGATTGGCGCATCGTAGCCGATACCGTAGGCAAGCCGTAGCAGCGGAGCGGGGCGGGGCGGAGTGGAGCGGAGCAGAGCTTTGTCATGACAGCGTCATGACGTTGTCACGTTAAACTACCGTCCGTAAACCGTTTATAGACAACCATTTTTTATTTAACTCTAAAAATCTCTTTCCGCAGGATATGAAATTATCATCCCAACTCAGATTCTCTAATGCTTATTTAAATCGCTCCTAAGTACAGAATTTGTATGGTGATTCTTTATTAAGGAGCGATTAAAGTAACCGATGACTCTGATTTGGGGCGTACGTACTTAAGTCTACGAGTATATTCGTACGTTCTCATGGAGGTCCCATATTCTCCTAATTTAAAGAATTAAACCCCATTTTTTTTTCTTGTGTTAGCAGTCCGTCAGTCGAATTCCGATTCAATCGTATATGCTTTGCTAAACACTACCGATCACTTACGATCGACGATCGACATTAAATTTAATTAGGGTCGACAGTCGACTCCAGCTACAAAAGCACTGCGAACTTTGAATTACTAACCTTTTGAAGTCTAGACAAAACTTGTGCCAACTTCTGCTGCCTGTCCGCGAGTTCCCCGCGCCCCGAGAAATCTACTCGAAAGAGAGCCATAATAGAATCTATTATCAGCAGCTTGAATACCCCTGCCTCTTCATGAAACTTTGCAGCTACGAAATCTAAAAGTTCTGCCTGGAATTTACGGAGTGAATAAATACTTGAACAAAATTGTAATTATGAGGAGACTTGTGAGTTTAAACCCTACCAGAGGGGAGTACTTGGTGGGGATTTCAGGAATTAATCGTTTTTACGTGTCGGTTGAAGCTGAGAGTCACAAAGAAGACAGGTTCCCAAGAACGCATAGCTGTGATATTGTTGGCATTGCTGATGTGTATAGGCGACGGTGACCACTTATTACCATCGGGTGGCTCGTCTGCTCCTTTATAAATAAATAAATATTGTAAATGCTAACACACTCATATCCCCGCAGTAGGCTATTACCTGTGTCGCGGGTGGCACGGACGACACATTTAACACTTCACAATCATTCCCATGACCCAAGTACAAATATTTATCTGTCACATAAATATCTGCCCCGGCCGGGAATCGAACCCGGGACCCCTCACTTCGCACTTTGTATCCTATATGACAAAAGGTCTGCCCACACGCATAGCGAAACACACATAATAGCTGACAACCGATCTGAAATAATATTAATATATTTATCTGTTTTGTATACGTAGGTAATATACGTTTTTATTGTCATAAAAGATTAAACATCTTAGTTGTATCTGATTTATTCAATCATATTCGTGATATCGATTTGTTATCGATATTAAGCAATTTCAATTTATCACGGATTAGGTATGGACTATGGTATTAGCAATAAGCTACGATTAAATACCTGATGTTCTGAAGTGTAAGCTCTGGCGTAAAGAACATTATCGAGGACACCATTCTGATCCAAGTTGAATCTATCTGCGATCGGCCGTAGTCTGTCAGGGCGACTGGCACGTATTAAGGAAATTTTACAGATTGTTACGAAAGAAACTATAATTATGATGGTACATCATTGAACGTTTTGAACACTACTCTTATTTTTTGTCGGTGAAGAATAAGAACTTCTACTTGATGAATAAGAAATTAAACACATTTAACATAAACCGCATGACAATAAGAAAAAGCTGATGGAGAAAAGTTGTAGTGTAAGATCTTCGATGATTTTTGACGTGTTAACGTCTATTAAAACGATGAGCGCCGGGCGCGTCTATGAAAAAATGTAGCGTTCCGCGAGCGAGAGAGCGGCAAAAGCGAGAGAGAGGCACTATCGACTACGATCGGCGTATCGTAGCCGATGCCGTAGGCGATCGTAGTTGAGTGGAGCGGAGCGGAGCTTTGTCATGACGTTGTCACGTTAAACTACCGTCCGTAAACCGACTTTAGAGACAACCATTTTTTTTTGTTGGGGTGTTAAGAGCTCCATTCATAGTTGAGTCAAATGGACGAGGCTATGTCGCCAGGTTTATGATAATATTCTACGTCATTGGGCTTATCAAGTTTTACAAATCTTGACAGTATTCTTGTTTTGTAGCAGGGTTTTTACTTGCCTGCCTGCCATGTTTGGCTTACTACCCTCCTTCAATCAACCGTTAAATATATGCGGGTCCTCCGTTTCCTTATTACTTCGAGGTTACTTCTTAGTAGCAGTGACGTAAATAAAATAAGATCAGATGATTCAGATGAGACAAATAGAATATCTAATTAATAATTTACAATTCCGATATTGCTAAGCTTTGACACGTGTAAAGGTATCTACACTCTGTTTATGTCTCGAGAATGTGTCATCACAATAGGTACATTCTATGAATAGATGCGTCGCACGATCCAGGGATAGCTTAGAGATCGTACGTGTGATCTCAATGGAACTTTATCAGTTGAATGTCGATTTCGTATGTTAGGTTCATGGTATGGCATGGATTTCTTCTCGTAATAGCTTAGAGAAGTCTTGTAGCCTTGCCACCTTGCTGCTACAGTGCGGATTCGTAGATAGTTCAGGTCATTGATCTTTAACATAGAAATTTAAATTGGCCGTTGTCAACTTCTAAAGTTCTTTATTAGGCCGTTAGTTCTAAGTTTTAAAAGCAAGAGACAAGGACATCCGGGACTGACAGCTACTATTATGTGGTCCATCGAAGACCTTGAGAAATTTTACCACTTCTATACTAGGTCAATATCTACCGATTGAGTTTGATCTGATACTCGCATTGTTTACTGATCTTCCAATTAAATACGAATAAAAGACTAATTTTGGACGCAATTTTTGCAGCTAATTTACAGTTAAAGTAGGCGAGCAGGTTTATAGCTTAGGTAGGTACCTTCTCTTTCGCTGGCAACGCGTCGGTGACCCTCTGGGTGTTAATAGGAGCACTATACTTGTAATGAGATGGTTCGTAATGTTCGCAGGTTTTAGTATAAAATGGTAAAACATATATGGCATGATTTAGCGAGATGGATGCATGTCTTGATATTATGAAAGGATACAAAGTATGTTCGGTGTCTAAGAACATGACTTTCCCGCCATGGTAGCCGGAAGAGTTGGGAATCTGTGTTGTTACACATAACGTGTGCGATAACTGCGTCTTCCCTGTACGGAACTCGCCGAAGACCTCCGTGATCGCCATAGACTCTATGCCCCCTGCTAAAAGCTTACTGCAATTATGAAAGCCATTTTAACATTTTTGGCTATTCATAGATCTATTTTTTTTTAGAATTAGATATTTCTTTTACAAAGCTATTATTTTAAAAAACGAATGTCCCTTATCGACAATGTTTATCGATATTTTTAAAATTCCAACCTTGAAGCAGTGGGTGCACGAGTAAACATTAGGTTACATTAGGTAAATATTAGGTACATCCACGCAAACGAATTAAATCGAATGAAGGTACTGCATAAATCACAGTATTTTGTATTTAATTATATTAAGGCTGATTGGAGAGATAGGAAGGTCCTCCATCGATTTTTATAAGGTACCTACCTACTAGCGGGTATGTATCCGGCGTGTGAAACCACGCAATTTTTTTTTGTATGGGAAAAGTCGAATATCGACTTCATGAATGGACCAAATGCCTAACTAATGAATTGTAGTGGTCTCAAACCATCTTCGCACCTTTCAAATGAAACCAGTTTGGGACACATCGGTTGGATGGTTTCAAAGTCTATCAGAATTCAGATACATATATTATGTTCTAAATCTCAGAATACTTACTCTAGTTCGCTGCTTCCAGTATTGATTTTAAAAACCTGCTTACGCCTATCACTAACTTCTAAAGCAGTCATAAATCCAAGTGTAACGACTTTTTGACAAGCTTCTTTAATTTTTTCAACTTTAGCATCTGAGAAACCTTTAATGTTACACAACTTCTTCTTTGTAGACATTTGAATACCTTTTATGGTACATATACCAGCTCCTTTTAACTTTTTTATGTCAGCCACATTTATACCATGTTTTTGTAACATATCAACATCTTGAAAAAAACTCTCTTCTTCATCGTTATCCGAAATATTACTATCAAGTGCTTGTTCTATCATTGTGATATTATTTTTTATATATTTTTTACTTTGTTTTAATTAAAAGTATCAAATAACAAGTAGGTCACCTACGAAGCAATTGAATATTTAAAATATACCGCGAAAAAACTTTATTGTTTTAAAACATCTATGGTCTCAAATTCCTTTTGTTTTTAAAATTTTTAAAAAACCATGTTCAGAAATAAAGTAAATAAAGTCTGTGGTATGATTTTACATAAAATTTATATAGTCGGATGCCTATGGTTTATTTTAGCAATCTGTGAATATGTGATCTATAATGGATCTATACCATAGTAGACTAGACAAGCGGGCTTCTTTGCGTCACGCTATTAGAAAGAGACCAAGGAGATTCGCGTAACTCGTAAGTAAGACAAGGATAGGTTTACCTCCTGCCTTTCTTCGCAGCGTGACGGTTTCACTTACATATGCCTAGTATATTAGTATTATGTCTATGGTTTAAATACTGTGGTATTCTGAAGACGTATTGAGTCGATAGTCTGTGGTAGAATTATTTTATAGTCTACGTAATGTTTATGTACTCTGTGGTCTAGATCTTTCTTGACTTCATGGAGTATAGAAAGAGAAGTAGGGCCATCTCTGTGTATGAAATTGAAAAGTGTCCGTAAAAACGCGTGGCGCTGCAGTGCACTTTGTTAATATCCCTATTTCTCAGACACTAGCGCCATTCTGGAATGGCAATTACTGCAACCTCCATTTTCAGTAAACAGCTGGACATTTTTTCAACTTTCCCCTCATAGGAGATGGCCCTCCTTAAACTCCATCTTCCATGCTTGACTTGACATTAGGGTTACGCAAAATTTCAAAAGTATCGATACTTTACTCGATACCAGTATCGTGTCAAAAGTATCCTGCAACAATAGCGCTAGCGTCGGAATAACTACGATATAAACATAGCTGTTGTAGACGGAGTGAGGTTTGCCGAGATCAATAAAATTTATCCTAGGCTACCGCAGCGCCACCCGTTATTGGACACGTTTTTACGAACAATTTTCATGCACTGAGATGGCTCTCCTTACTACATAAGTACTACATAAGTTAGTCATAAGTGTACCTTTGTCAGAGAAGTACTTTCCTATAACTTAAAACGGCCTACACACGACCCTAACATCAGTGGCGATATCGGGAGATTGATGGTGGGGGTAAAATCGGCTACTACTGTACACACGTCCCTGCCAGTTAGTACACTTAGTGTCAATTAGTACGTAACCGACCGTGCAAGTACAAGTACAAGTTGCAAATAACAAAGCTAATTGACATTAGAAGTCGCCCATATTTGTTTACGATTTTAGACTCTAGAACGCTTATCGGACCCGATTTCGCTACACATGCACTGACAACGCTCCCTAGACGATAAATCGGCCCTAAATCGTGAGCTCGCCCGAACCGATTTCTGAATTAGGGTAATAATAATAATGATTACGATTTGCCTACACACGAGGCAATCTAGGGAGCGATCTAGGATGCTCCCCACCACTTCCCCGATATTGCCTCTGATTTTAGGGCCGTGTGTAGGCCGTTTAAGGAACTGAAAGATGCTGTTCAAATAATGCAATAATACTTTTAAGGGCTGCAATTATCAGAAAACTAAATAAGTGAAATAGTTTAAAAGACAAAAAAACACTACACAGATTACTCAACCCGTAAAGGTTACTCGTAAAATACTCCTAAAATAGTAGAAATAAAATGGTAACACACATAAGTAAGTGCTCGGCAATGAGTGGGAATTCACCGAATCATGTCTTAGGTTTCATCGATAATTGCTATTTTTCATACACTAATAATTTATTTGAAATGGACGAAGGAAAGTATCTCGAAAGTATCGGAACAAAAGTATCGATACCAAAAGTACTTGGTATCGAAACAAAAGTATCGATACCTAGAATTATCGATACTTTTTGCGGATCCCAGATCCTTATTTGACATTTGCGGTTTGCGGCGCGGGTGGCCGTAATGTCATAATTTTATTTTAGCAGGTTTTGAATTGAAAATTAAAGCTATTGTTTGCAAAGTAAGTTATAAAAATGAGGATCGCTATAGAAGGTTGCGCTCATGGAGAATTAGAAAAAATATATGAATGCATTGAAACGCTACAAGACAGAGAAGCTATAAACATTGATTTGTTGATATGTTGTGGTGACTTCCAAGCTGTGCGAAATCAAACTGATATGCGAGCCATGGCAATTCCTCCAAAATATTATGATATGTGCACATTCTACAAGTAAGTATTCTGTAACGACCTCCTTTTGTTCACACTACTTTTGAGAATTATCACTAACCTGTATTATTAGTTCAATAGCCCAGGGCCACCAGACTACTTATTTTCTGACGGACAAAATATATACAATAGAGTAGGATTAGTGTGTACAGTGAACGTCTAACTATCAGTTAACTTAAGCCATTGCATTGGCCATTTCTCAGGAATCAGTTACCAAATTTATGAAAAAATTGGACTCACTTTGCTTACAGTCTGACAACTGTAGTCTGGTGTGGCCTTGGGCTCTCGGAATATATACGTTCTTTCATTTTTTCTTTTTGAATGTATATCATCATGAGATTATAGAATATAGAGAGTTGAAGAAAGCCTGTGTTACTAGGGGATGGATGGAGGGATACAGTCTGTATTAAAAAGCATACATGTTACAAGGAACATTCTTCAAGTTTTAAGGATTATTGATAAAATTTGGACAAAAGAAATTGACAAATTTGACCTTATCATAATTCTAGTCTTTGGATATACATTAGGATTATTTTTATTTACTACTTTTATCATAATATGTTAGCCAATTTCTTAAAGCTATTTTATTTAAAACTAGTTGACCCGATGGACACACCATTATTATTGGTCTTACGAAAATTGGTCTTTATCCAACTAGATATTACAGTGGTGAGAAAAAGTCTCCCATTCTAACATTGTTCATTGGAGGCAATCATGAGGCATCAAACTATTTGCAAGAATTACCATATGGTGGATGGGTGGCACCCAATATTTACTACATGGGGAGAGCTGGAGTTGTCCAGTTTGGAAACTTAAGGATAGGAGGTAAAATGAAAATTGGTTGTAATATTAAAATATTTGTTATATTAAGTATCCAATAAGTGATTGAGCATATTAATGAATTAAACACTAGTGGAAACAAATTGTAAGCGCTTCCAAGAAAGCTAGGGCACAAATATCTATTCAGTATGTTACTTGTAGTGACCATTAAAGTTGTTTTTTGATTTGTTTTATTTTTTTGGCTTGAAAATTTACATACCTAAAACTCAACCTAAAATTAAACTGCAGCGACTGCCTTACATTCAGCTTATAATTTTGTAGACAATTCTTGACAAAAAATAACCAACTTCAAAATAACTCAAAAACTACTTGTCAGATCTAGCTCAAAAAGTGGGACCACGTGACAAGCACCAGCTTTCAAGTTTCAATTAAAAAAAGAACATCTAAATTAGTTCATCCAGTCGCAAGTTTTGAGGTAACAAACATACCTCCTGAACACCTCCTCCTCTTTTGAAGTTGGTTAAAAATTGTTCATACTTTTTGATCTTTACAAATAAGAAAACATTATGTGCTTTAAATATCTTTGCTAAAATAAATGAGAGGTGCAACTCTACCTTTTCTTGTTATTTTCAAGGTTTATCTGGTATTTTCAAAGGACATGATTATTTACAAGGCCTCTGGGAAAGTCCACCCTATACTCCAAGCTCACTTCGGAGTGTATACCATATTAGGTCTATTGATGTCTTTAGATTGAGCCAACTGAAGGAAAAAGTAAATATTATGCTATCCCATGATTGGCCAAGAGGTATCACACGATATGGTGACGTTGAAAATTTATTGAAGAGAAAAGTATTTTTGCGGTAAGTCATCATTATTTTTATGGCTTTATACTTTTTCAAAAAATCAGAATCATTGCTGGTACTGGTATCTGAAAAATGGAGGTCAGAAAAAGAGCAGAGCAGGAGGAATGTGACATTCCAACAATTTGAAGATAATAAGTGAAGATGGCGCTTAACACAGACTATCAGCACAAAAACTGATCTGTCATTGTCATCAGATTTTTTTCAGAGTAATAGAACACGCCGGGTATCCACTAGTGTATTATATTCATTTAGCTTGGACTTTAGTTGTCATATATTTGAAAATCTTATTTTTTTGTTTGTAGCGAGGACATTGAATCAAACCAACTTGGTAGTCCACCAGCTGAGAAACTACTACATTTACTTAAACCAGATTACTGGTTTGCTGCACACTTACACTGTCAGTTTGCTGCTCTTATCAAACATGATGAAGGGGAAGCAGAGACAAAGTTCCTAGCTTTAGACAAGTGTCTACCGAAGCGTAGGCACTTACAGGTTGTGAAGATACCTGAAGAGTTTGATGGTGATAAGCTGTTGAAGTATGATCCAGAGTGGTTAGCTATATTGAAAAATACTAACCATCTGTTAAGTGTTAAGAATATTGACTGCCATCTTCCAGGACCAGGTGGAAATGAGACGTGAGCAATTTTATATCTTTACATTATAATAATGTTTACAATTAGTATAAATCCATTTTCACTTTGCTTTGGGACACTTATCTCTTGTTTATACAGTTCCTGCTTTGCGAAGCAGTTCAACAATTGAATGCATTTAGATGCATATTCTGCTGACATATAATATTATAGCAACAATTATTAGTTCTTTTAATATTATATATCTATTATAGAAGTGAAACTTCTATATCAGTGTTGCACAGACTGTGTAAAAATATAAATTATGCAATCTCTTGACACATACTCTTATTATGACAGAGGGAATTCTTATGTGAAACTCTATGTGCACATGTTAAAGAAGTTTCACTTCTTAATGTTTGTACTCTATGATTATTATAGGTTATTAATTAAAAAAATATTTGTCTTTTATAGATATGAGTTTACACCAACACCACAAGAAATAGAAAGTGCTCAAAGACTAATTGGTGATCTAGTCATTAGTCCTAATGCTTTTGTAAGAACTGCACAAACATATAATCCTGGTCGGAAATTGAGGGAGCAAATGGAGCCAATAAGGAATCCTCAAACGATAAATCTGTGTGAAAAACTAGGTATTGATGACCCCTTACAAGTTTTGCTGGCAAGATCTGGGAGGGTCATGAAGGAGCCCTGGGAAAAACCCAGTACTGCTAGTGCTGAACCTTTACCTGTTACGGTGCCTGCCATTCCAGAATTGATAGTACCCAAAACGCCCAATAGGTCTATGAAACTTTCCTTACCAGCACCGGTTACACCAATGGAGAATGATGATGATTTATCACAAAAAGTTACGTTTTTCTCACCAAACAGTACCTGTATGTCTAGTGAGAATAATAGCACTTCTGAATGTGCTACTCCACAATCAGCAACATCTAGAAAACCATTTAAAAGGCGCAACTTGGAGATGTACATAGATACAGATGAAGTTATGACAGAAACTTCTAGTTCCATGATGGATGCTGACAGTCCTCCTTTAAGCAAATACATGTGCAGAAGTTCAGATTCATTTACTTAAATTTAGAATAATATTTTAAGCATGTAATATTTATGACTGACTCTATGTATGTAGTATACATAGAATCAATATTATAATGCAATGAATTTGATTAGGTGTGCTTTACACCTGGTGTTCAGACACATAAATTGGTTAATTAAAAAAAAAATTGTAAACAACTTTCATATTTTTATGCATAATATATAATGTAACAAAATGAATGAGGTAGGTTTAAAATATCATAAATAGTAGGGAAACAAGACCATAATATAACTTTAGTAAGTAGGTATTATATTATTTACTTGACTATTATATAATTACCAATAAATTGGGATTTATCATTCATATTTGCGGTTGTCAATATTATTAAATGAGTCATTGACGTCTAAAGTTAGGATGCGAAGCAGGAAGAAATTTGTACATTGACCTGTTGTTACCTGTCTGTCACACCCGCGTAAATATAATGCGTCTCGCTCGCATAGAGCGGCGGCCATTGCACTGTGCGAGCGAGACAAAAGTGCACTGTGCGACAGGTCAATGTACGAAATTACCTAAATTCTTCCTGCTTGGCGTCGGGACTTTATATCAATAATTGATTTGGAAATACATTGAATTTAGAATAAAACTTCATTGTGAAAATGAAATTGTAGTACCTATGATGTATTCATGCTTTAGGAAATAAATTACATTTAATGTTATTTGGGCAATAAATAATGTGCAATGTACACTGTGAATGAAATTTAAACAAGGACTTTATTTCTTATTTTAAGTGCTTTAATAAATGTTCTTTTAGCTGAGGCATATTCTTAGGTTCATAGTCACAATTATTACACTTCAATGCGGTGGCCATTAAGCTTTTATGTAAATCACTCGATATTTTTTTGATACATCCATTACGTTCAAGTTCTCTGATAACATCTGCAACAATAAAAAGAGGTGGTATCAACTATAATGTTTTGTTATTTAAATTCAATTATTTGTTACAAGCAAGAATGTCATCCTTTGAACATTAGTGTAATAATCTTATATTAATATTAAAAAACCCCTGACAGTTTTGTCTACACTAAACATAGCTCACCCCCATATTCAAGAACAATACTTGTCTAAGTAAAGAAGCAATGCTATGCGAAGTAAGGCATTTCACAGTGCGTTGGTCATGGCAAGCCTTCAGTTTCACAGTCGACCCTTAAGTATCACTTGACTGTGCGGACACACAGAGCTGTATACAGCCCTCTTATTGGTCCATTTGATGCGGCAAACTTCACTCTAGTCATTTGACACAGGCAAAAGACAAACATAACAATACAAATAATCGATCCTTTCTTTTTATTTTGATAGAAGTCAAACCAACACTAAGCGTTCGGTAAAGTAGCTCGGCATCTACTTTATCGATATTGACAAACGCACAGCAAAGGAATTCACTCAAGTGTTGTTTACGAAATGGTTTTAATGGCACTATGCACTCGCAAGCTGTGAGACCTCACAGTGTTTTTATTGAATACGGGGGTAAGATCACTCTCGTTTAAGTCACCTTTCAAACAAAAATAAACTAATATACACGTCTTATAGATCAAAATCTGTTAAACCATTTGGTAGCTACGATGCCACAGACAGACATACAGATACACAGACTTATAACACCCCGCTTGTTTCGTCGGAAAATCGTTCATGGATTACCTTGGTACGGTATAAAGAAGCTTGTAGTGAAACTATTCCAGTGCACTTTTGTTTTAAGGCAAGGTGACACCATATCAGAGCTTATTATATGCATATGCAACCTATGCATACTAGGAACTGCGTGGAACCCAGCCCTTAACAGAGTATCCTTGTGTTCTATTCTAATATCTTCCAGTATTGACTTAAATTCTTCCAAAAGAGGTATATGTTCCTTGTTTAAGCTGTAAATGCTGCTGATATTGCTTTTCGGTAACATTAGGTAGTGGATTTTTGCTTTGGGATACTTATCTTTTATTACAACAATCGTTTCGGTTTCTTTATAGACTACATTTGGGTCTTTCATTGATTCTAACAAACCCAAAGACCAATGATTCTTGGTCTTTTTTGCATTTATACTTTCTTTACTTACTGACGATAACCTTTTACTCATATTTGAAGTTATTAGAATTAACTAATAATAATTAATAAGCAACGCTTAAATGTTCATAAATTAACTAATAAACTGAATTCACACTTGTATCTTGTTTTATAGTTTGAGCTTTTAATTTTATAATTTGGTCCAAAAAATTGGTATCATTTCGATCATTTTCGAAACGAAACGTAACGGAGTCTCTGACTGACAATAAGCCAATGTCGATTGTCGGTTGTATTGTACATGATGGGTGTCATATGTGACACTTGACAGCGACTCATTGGCCGCGTTCCACTAGACGCTCAAAACGCTCACAACGATCAAATTAGTATGATAATTTTGATAGTTCTGAGCGTTGTGAGCGTCTAGTGGAAGGCGCCCATTGTCGTCTTTGTGATCATCAGTGTTGCCAGATGGGGCTATTAATCTCTATCTCCGTTACCGAGCGGCGATAATATTTTATCCGTTGGCTACACGTAGCCGATCGGCTATATTCAGTGTACTGTGGGCCGTGTCAAGTGCTGCCAATATATTTAGTATCGGTTCAGCGGTCGGACTAAAAAAAAAGGTCATTGGGCTTGGCTTTCTCAAGAAAGTGACATGAAATTAACTGCCGATGACCTTTTTTTCTAGCTTCTATACTTCGACCCTAGATGGGGCTATCTCGGGGCTATACGCGCGCTCCGGCAAGCATTGCTAATTCATGTTGGAGGGTGCGCGCACGAACTACATTATGTATGGAGGATAGAGTAAAAGGAGGGTCATCTCTGTGTATGAAAAGTGTCGTAAAAACGCGTCCAATTATGGGTTAATTGGACGCGTTTTTACGGACTGCTGACGGTGCTGCGGTCTACAACACCTATGTTTGAATATCAGACACTAGCGCCATTCATTACGCCATTAATTTCTATCCGGTAAGCAGATGGGTGCAGAAACACTTCTAATAAAGGCTCCTCACACTGAACTCGCGGGCGCGGGCGCGGGCGCGGGCGCGGGCGCGGGCGCGGGCGCGGGCGCGGGCGCGGGCGCGGGCGCGGGCGCGGTCGCGGGCGCGGTGGCGGATTCGTGTTCACACTGGCCGCCAGGCGTTTGCGCGATTGTGACATGAGTCAGAGGTTGAAAACATGGACGACGATCTTTTTTTAACCGAAAATTCATACCTATAGTTCCATTTACGTACTCACCCTCCATATCAGGAAACAATTCAGCAATTTCCTTCCATAGTTTATTAAGAATGTTTCTGTTCATAAGATGCCTGTGTTTACTCTGCCAAATCCGAGTTCAAATCAAATCAGTTCTAGCCTGAATAGTACTAATAAACTCTTCTGTATTGAAGGACATGATCTTAGATGAAAGAACAACCCTTTAATCTGGGGACATAATGAATTCATGTGCTATCGTTTCTAGCGACAAGTTCAAAATGGTTGAACTTACCTGACATCGCGAGTGAGTCGCGCGCTCCGCCGCTAGTTCAGTGTGAACACACTCATACATTCTCATACGTTTGATATTGCCGCTAGCGGGCCGCGCGCGCTTGTCGCTAGCGTGCCCGCTACTTACACCGCACGTGCGTTTTGTATATGAACACTTTCATAGTAGTTCATATGTTTGAAATTTCGCGACCGCGCCCGCGAGTCAGTATGAACAAGCACAGAGTCACTAACGGTTACTTAAATCGCTACTTAGCACAGAATTTATATGGTGATTCTTTACTAAGGAGCGATTTAAGTGACCGTTAGTGACTCTAAGTCGGGACGTAAGAGTACCTATATCAAATTAAATACAATGACTTTACTAATATTTGTAGGTAAGTGTACTATTATTATAATAGGTACGAAAATTAAGATAAAGTTAAAATCACTCATATATTTTCAGCTAGTGAGTCTAGGACGATTCAATTTTGTAATTCGTAGCGTAGGTATACAGAATGAGCTGGACTGTATCGCCGACATTCTGTTCATAACTTATGGGACAAACAAGAATAAAAATAAAACTCAAATTTTAACTGAAACAAAATGTATATTATAATGTCACAACATAATCATCAACTCATCTTACCTATCCTATGTAGGCACCTATACAGATTATATTTCTATTTAAATTATTAATAAATAGCTGACGGTCATGACTAAAAAAGTAAAAATCGCAAGAATTTGGTGCAACTTAAATTTTTTAGTCATAAGATCATTTACTGAATCACTCATTTATTATCTCATCATTATAGGTTTTCATTGATCTGAGTTTATTATATGCACTTTTACTTGTAAACTTAATATGTACTTGTAAACGCGACACTAGAGCTGAAAACTAGAGTACCTATCTTCTATGTTATAAACCGGGCAAGAGGGTAGGGTTCCGAAGTAGTAAGTTTATAGACTATTACTCATTAGCTACTTAAGCTAACATAACTGTGATAATTTTCCTTGTAAATTCATCATATATATAGGTATAACCTATTTTTGAGAATCTTTTCACTTGTCCAACTCCAATCGTTTACCCGGGTTACACTTGACTTTAACGAAAATGATCACTTTAAAGTCTTCAAATATTTTGCAAACGGACCAATAATACTAAAAATGGTCTTAGAAGACTTTAAGGTCTTCAAATATTTTGCAAACGGACCAATAATACTAAAAATGGTCTTAGAAGACCCACAATATTTTTGTACCTTTATGGTGGTCACTCACGGTCATTCCATCGCGTCATTTTTGGAGCCACGCCAAACGACATATCGCACCTTTGGTGGTACAAGGGCACATCTTACAAAATATCGTAAAATGACAAAAATTAAACAAAAAAATATTTGACACCTGCAAAGTACATGGCCATATTCACAAATAAATGGGTCGTATCTCATGCAAAGAACAAACACTTTGAAGCAATACAAAGACGAATAATACGACTCGGAATGCAAAAAAAAAACTTTAAAATGGCTCTGCTGTAAAATTACAAAAGTGCAGTTGAGCCCTTGTTCCACCAAAGGTGCGATATGTCAAAATGGCGCGATTGGACATACAAATTTTTTAAATCACGCCATCAGTTTTTCACATTCACGATCAAATTTTGGCTGTATATCACGCCATTTGACGCGATGGACTGACCGTGAGTGGCCACCATTTTAGACCGTTTCAACGATACTCCACCCTATAGGTATAAGGTACGCGACGAATAAAAATTCATCCTCACGTTACCTATAAGGGAGGTGCCCTAAAAAAATGTTTTTCAATATTTTATTCTACGATTCTGGAGTTTTGATAAATATGTATATATATCTATGCCAAATTACAGCTTTCTAGCACTAATGGTCTCAGTGCTTTGCTTCAGACAGACGGACGGACGGACATGACGAAACTATAAGGGTTCCGATTTTTCTTTGGAACCCTAAAAAGGCCTGAATTGACAGAAATATAAGCAATAAAATGATAATCTAGTTTTCTAAATCATACTTTGACAATTGGCTATTAGACAATTTTTGGAAAAATATGTTAAAATTTTCGTAGGTTTATTTTATACCTCTTACAATATTTATTTTTTCAAAAAAGTGTTATCTATTAGGAATAAAAGTAACTTTTAATCCATTAATTTGAAATTCGCGCGAAAATAGTCTGCCATCTGTCACTTGCTGGCTGTGACGTCACATTTCAAATAACAACAGTTTAAGCTCTAACTCTGAAGATATTTTATGTGAAAAACTTACACCTTTTTCACTGGAATTGTGAAAATGACAAGGTGCAGTGCCTATGTGTAAAAGTACTACAATTAAATTTCCTAACAAATTGTTTATACACGTTTCTAAATGCCCTCAACGTCGAAAGCAGTGGTTACAATTAGCATGTCGAGACCCAGAGTTAACATCTGTTATATCAGCAATATTCTTTTGTGAGGACCACTTTGATGTAAGTATTTAGAAGAAATCAACTTAGCCTCTGATTTACTAAAAAAACAAATTAAACCTAACCAAGTATTGTTGATAAACATAACCTATAAGTAATTTAAAATCATTAGTAATATGGTGTCGTTAAGGGGACGTTGAGGAAAAACTTAGAAAAAAATCCCCCTGTGACCACTTAGCAACACTGACCAATTTTACTTTATTAATTTCAGTACTTACACGGAGGTTTTTGCATTCCGAAACTCGGCAGAGCAAAAGTCAGGGTTACACGCAAAGAAATTTGCGACCATCAATGAATCAACTTTAGGCAAATTTGCACTGTCAGCTTTTATTTCCATCCATTATCCATTTTACAAAACCTCTCAAAAGCACAAATCAAAATATATATTATTAATTTTCTCAGTAAATTGCACACGATAATCGATGTAGTTAGTAGTACACAACGCTATATTTTTGGAAGTGTGACGTCATAACATGCTCAATCATGGTCGCCCGCGTTTCGGTTCTCGTGTCCACAGGTAAAAAAACTCAAATCTATTTTCAAAAATAAAAATATTTACAATTTATTTTCATGCAAAAAATGTATTGTTTAATTAATGTTAACCAATATGCAACCATATTTAACACATTTCATATTTTACCGTGACAACTGTCAAATAGCCAATTATTAAAACGGTAAAACAATCAAGTACCTACTTAGGTATAATAAAAATGCCACATATCAAAATAAGTAAGTAGGTACATTCAAATTAAAAATATTATTTAAACTACCAATTTCAATTCTGTATGAGAAAAGAAAATTGATGAGAAAATATTTTGACTGAAAATTTAAGATTTAAGGCATGCTATGTCGTAGGTCGTAGGTATCAGTTTTAAAAAGGCAGGTCAAACATTTATAAAAAGGACGGTGGTTGGTGATATACCTACAGTAGATGATATTATATAAAAATAATACATTATCTATCTCTTAACCTGACATTTATGCACTGTTACTTTTTATACTTAAAACCGCTAGCTTCTCCTCTAGTCAGTAAACTACATGATTTATAATTTTATGGGTATACTTTAAAGCTAAATTAGGAAGTTATACTTCCCGGATAGCTCTTTAAAACTCCAGTGAAATTGTGATACGTAGGTACTTTTGAAGTAACCTCCTTTAATAATACCTGTAAATAATTTATGGATGATTGATAAGTTTATGTTAATATCTATCTATTTTAATCACCTACGTTGAGTTTATATTAACTTAAATTAAGAATACTTTAGAGAGTCTTTTGGCTATAAGATGTTTAACTATGTTATTGTACGGTGGGGCGGCCGGTGTAGCCTGTGTCGGGCATGGAGTGGTGTGCTAACTCCCTCAGTATTTGTTCGAAGCCCTTCCCTGACGGCGTGTGTAAGCTGCTATTTTTTAACATCGTCGAGTTTAACTTCGTCGCGAGATAACACATCTGTAAAAATAATTTTGTTAAAAATATAAACATATTACGATATAAAAAAACAAATTGCGCCATAGAAACGAATTTTAAATGCTTTCCTAATTTTATTTCTTTACTCCTTTATATTTATTTCTTTATTTCCTTAGTCCCCTTACAACGATCTCACTAAAAATCAACTACAAAGTTGTCATTGTGCCTTAAGGTGTTTATTTGAAAATCTTGATTTCTTATTCCTTACCAATAAGGCGGACATGAAAAGCAGCGCTCCCAACGCGACAGCAATCATCATAGAGGTCGCGCAGGTCGCTTCGAGCGGCGTCCTGTGGAACAACTCCCCGGGCATCACCACTGTGTACTCCAAGTTTTCTTTGAAGCGTGTGAAGGGAGTCGACCCGTTGTCCGTCGTGGCTGCTTCGCTTGTGCTGTTAAGCTGATAATCTGGTAACGCTCTGCGACGTCGGCCGTGACCTGAAATCGACCGTTTGGTTTGAAATACTTAATCGATATTAACTTTAACTTAATCGATATTAAACTTAGCCGTATTGGGGCGCCTTGGAATACTGACACCAATCCTACGCCGGATGGGTGTGGTAGGTAAAAGGGGACTAAATCCAACCCGCTGGTGGTAGGGCCCCTCGCAGGGATATTATTGATAATATTGATTTTAATTGCTAAATAATACCAATATTACTCTATATTCTCCATGGGTTTCACCTGGATAGCTACCACCCTTGAGCATGAGTCAGCCGCCAAACGACTCGTCGTGTTCCGGCTGGGGGCTTGAGAGCCATATCTTTCTTTCTTTTTCTTCCCTTTTCCTTGGCCAGCAATTAAAATGTGGCAATTAAAAATTAATGTATCATCGGTTACGAAAAATAAGTTATGTACCCGAAGGTTCGTAGAGATCTAGACAGTAGTCTGGTTGGCAGTCCGCGGCGTCCATACAGGCCTTGATCTGCGAGTGTATCCAGAGGGTGGAGCGCTCCTTCATGGAGGCCAGGAGGAAGGCCTCGAAGTCCAGGAACACCTCATTGTGTCGCTCGCGGTACCTCGCTGGCTGATGCGGGATTATTGACGCAAAGTCGCGGTTGCGACACCTGATGCCAAGAAAGATGTTGGTAATGTATTATGACGTAATCCATTAAAGAGGAAGGACGTTTTAGGATAGTTACGTTATTGACTGTACTGAATCTGACAAAATGAGATCCGACCTTTTGCGAATCCGACGAAATGCGAACAAACGATTATTACCAATTCAGACAGTTATCTACAATGATTTCAAAAGGATAGGGCCGTCTGAAAATTTCACACAAATGTTCTTAATACTAGCAAAAAGTAGTGCCGCCATCTTTCTCTCTCTCACGAATAACAAGTCATGAGAGTCTCGCTGCGGTGAATAATAAGTATGTACTGAAAATTGACCAATTTGAGTGCCGTGTAGGCCCTATTCTATCACATAAGTCAATGGTTTTCTAACCCTTCCTTGACGAGTAACACCGCCCCTGGCGCATGAGGCCGGTCAGGATCTGGAGACACGGCTACCTCCAGTAGCTTTATGTGTCGCCAAGCCGAGTCTGGGTTAATGCGCGCCCGCAACTGTAGTTTCGTGCCAATCGGGACCGCCTGCAACAAAAAGTGAAGTCATATGTTACAACAAGCTAAGAAGCTTAATCGCGTGATGGTATGCATGTATGTGGGATTACCTACATACAAGGCTGCAATGCAACTAACCCAAATATTTCAATAACTTTGCATTTCATGTTATTGCTATGATTATTCAATGTTGCTAACCTTAAAATAATTATAATTAACGCAGAATTGATTATGTCGGGCCATCGATATACAAAATTGATCGAAGTGTCGGGCATTGGAATAACGGATACCTAACATTTATTGAAATTGAACGTTGAACTTGAAATGCGAATAGGTACTATGTATTTTTAAATGGCTCTTTTTTGTTAATCTTAAAAAAAGTCTGAACGCTGTATTAAAACACTCATGATTCTTTATAGACTAATTATTGCGATAAAGACTTATATTATAATGCATATGTGAATTATGTATCGAAAGAAATCGGTGGATTTGATTATTATTATCTACTAGCTTTTGCCCGCAGCTACGCCCGCGGTAGAGATCGATTTTTTACAAATCTTACTTTTCCTTATTTAGATGTATCATTTAATAGCGTGATTCAGAACTTGCAAATGAATTTTACTAACGCCTTCTATTAACAACATCCGGAACTAAATATTTAGCAACTAACAAAATATCGATCTCCCCATGGGGATGTTTTACCGCGGTAAATAGTAGCCTACGTTACTCTCCACCCTCCTCACTATCTCCACACAGAAAAACCATACCATATAACAGCTTCCTTGCGACGTGAAAGACGGACAAACAAACAAACACACTTTCACATTTATAATATTAGTATAGTAAGTATAGTATGGATTCTACGAGCGGATCCAGGGTTGGATTGGGGGTTCAAGCCCGCCCTAAAATCATCTACATTCACCCGTGATTACAATAAAGTACACACATGCCATTCCCCCAGCTGGTTAAAGCTTCCAAAAACAAAATTCAGATGAATCCACCACTGGGCGTTACTTAAAGGTGGCGCGTTGTCCAAAATTCACTTAAAATACTCTAAAAACTGATAAAGAATCGAAACGTACAGTAGTTACCTGGTCAACGGGCAGGTCGACGGAGTGGTTGGAGTGTCGCGACACGGGCGGGGCCTCCTTGTAGAGGGCTACCTCGTACTCCAGCCGGCCCGGGGTTTCCTCCACCACGCCCGAGACGCGGGCTCCGTGAGGACTGGAATTAGCGTCTTTCATCACATATATACTCTTCGGTTAGGTTAGGTTAGTCGATGTCTTAAAGACTTCTTCTATACTTGACAATAACTATGCAAATGGCAGAGAATTACTAAGTAAATGGAGGTTATTAGACTCTTCTTGGACAGTGGCCAATTACAATCAGATGGTCCGTCTTTTTCTTTGTTACCTTGTAACGAGGTGTACTAATACCTCGTTCAATACTCCTTGGCTGGCAGATTCATTATTATTCTAAATTTTTAAATATTGACATTTTGGCTTTACAAGAAAAATAGATCTGTCAGCTGGGTTCCCTTCGGGAATGTTGTAAATATGTACCAAAATTATTTTTATTTTGGGAATACTTTACTTTAGTTACACAGTTTCTTTTTAACAGTGTGCATATTGTAACGAGGTGTACTAATACCTCGTTCAATACTCCTTGGCTGGCAGATTCATTATTATTCTAAATTTTTAAATATTGACATTTTGGCTTTACAAGAAAAATAGATCTGTCAGCTGGGTTCCCTTCGGGAATGTTGTAAATATGTACCAAAATTATTTTTATTTTGGGAATACTTTACTTTAGTTACACAGTTTCTTTTTAACAGTGTGCATATTGTAACGAGGTGTACTAATACCTCGTTCAATACTCCTTGGCTGGCAGATTCATTATTATTCTAAATTTTTAAATATTGACATTTTGGCTTTACAAGAAAAATAGATCTGTCAGCTGGGTTCCCTTCGGGAATGTTGTAAATATGTACAAAAATTATTTTTTATTTTGGGAATACTTTACTTTAGTTATACAGTTTCTTTTTAACAGTGTGCATTTAATTTCTTTTGATTATGTGTATTTTAAATCAATACAATACATTTTAAATATTGGAGTTGTGCCTGCTTACTAATCTCCTACCCCGCCCTGAGTCTACCTTTCTACTTTTACTTGTCGAGGATCTGCACCCTCGCAACCTTAAAATTCAATCTCCATGATTTTGTTTTGTTTACTACCAAGTTACATAAATCAAGCGATAGCTCACTTCCCGCCCAAGTGCGAATTAGCAGAAGCAGCACTGAAGCTTAGCTTTGAGAGCATGCAAGTTGGGGACAGTACTCACAAGCTACCGGCAAAACCTGCGGCCTTGTTCTCGATGATGGTTGGCTCTGGGGGCTTGCACATGATGATCAGCTCCTGGTCCGACTGCATCACCACCCCAGGGAACTGCGGGAACCATACCCGCACGTGCACGAAGCCCTAAAGATACAATGTATTTAGCTGTCATATAGACGGTCATAAACTCAGCGCCTAACTATTGTGGTGAATACGCGTGGACCAATGAGGGAGGCAATCAGTTGAATATAGGTAAATATCGAGGGTAAAACAAAGAGGAAAGGAAGAAAAAGAGTTAGCTACCTACACATGAGGATTCAAATGCGATTTTATAGTCAACTCCCTCTATCTGTGTATTTCCTATTAAGTACTTTTTTTCTTGGAACACTAATTGCCTAGTAAAAGAGGTCCTTTGTATGTAATATATTTAAATTCATCACCGTCAAATAACTGTAAAATTTAGGTACAAAAATTTTTTCCCATAGTTTCATGTCGTAGCATCTGTACAAACCCCAGTCGACCTAATCAATGTGGAGTGCAGCGCAATTAATAGACCTTCAATAGACCATAATATTTTGGTGCCTCATCATAGTAGCTAGTAGGTATTGACCCCCAGTAGGTACTTTCTTGAAACAGTAACGGATGAAGTTCATAATAAAATTTTGGCGATAAATTTTATCCACTTCATAAGTCTCCAAAAGTATAAACTATTCCATTTGCAATTTAAATATTAAAAAATCTTTGCATGAGCCATGAACGGAGATGTTAATTTCTTTGTAATTAATTTCAAAGTCCACTTCTATAACGAGTATCTAAGCTTACTAAAAGCTTCGCGTGATTTCACCAAGGACCGCATTCCGTTTTCCATTTATCTTACAATATAGTATTTACGTCTATTGACATATATCTTAAAGTTTCTCTGTGCCTCGATACCGGTCTCCGGTCGCTGTTCAAGTTAATAATACATCAGCTGAGCACCTAGTTGTGTGTAGGCCACTCGTACACTCCATACTGTTATAGTAACGGCTTTCAATGATATGCACTGCTGATATACTCCGATGACACAATGCACGCGTAGTAAGTACCTACTACACATGCGAATGCAATTATTATTGCAATTAAATTGATACTGGCATGCAATTAATATTATTCATTAGTAAGTGGATTTATTGTAATATTGTTCATCTGTAATATCAGTAATGGTCGTCCATATAATTGATACACGATTTACACGATACATTAAATTGTCAACGAACGTTGTTAAACTTGGAAATATAAATATGTGTAGATTTTGTTATCGATGTAGAGACATCGTTTAATTCCTTACTAGGCAAACAATGCATTTATTCAAAATTCAAAATCATTTATTCATGTAGGTATCATTGATACACTTATGCACGTCATTTTTTTAATTTACCAGTCACACAAATCTCTATCACACAAATATCTATCTGTAGGAATCAAAACCGAGACTACAGGGCTACAGGATTCAGTTAAAGGATACCAGTGGCGTAGCTAGCCCTAAAGAGGCCCCATATCAATATTTGTTGTGGAACCCCCTCAGCGTTAGCTGTCAAATATAAAAGGAGTTCCAACTGTTTGTAGCGGTCGTAGGCCGCTGGCGAGCTTTTTTTGGGAGTGTTAGTGGGGGCCTGATACGGCTGTAGCTACGCCAATGAAGGATACTCACGTTTCTCTTCAACACTCCACATTTGGTGAAGTCTGTGATCCGTAGTCGATACAGTAGGCCCGTGGGGTCCTCTGGCTCGGGTCGTATCTGACAGACGGGGTCCCCCAGGGGGTCGGTAGTGCGGTCGTCGGCAAACAGAGGCGCGCCGCGGAACCCCTCGGGCTTGCGTAGGAGCGCGGTCACCGAGTCGCGAAGACCGCTGCCTCCACTTGCAAACGTGCATTGGATGTCGGTCACTGAAATAATCCGGTTTATTTATTATCTGTGTTTAAGTTAAAATATTTATTAAATAACTAGCAGATAAACGAACGGACGATCTACTTGATGGTAACCAATCGTGGCCACCGTCGCTCATAGACATTTTAACACAAAAAGCATCACCGATGTAGAGATTTCACATTATTGAGTTCAGCTCAACATTAAGTCAAGAATTTTTAGTATAATATGAGTGTTCACGATATATATTTTATACGCCGATATTTTGAGTACCCGTATTATACTAAAAATGTGTTCAGTCCACGATGAGTTAAGTTTAAAATCATATTAAGTACAGAACTATATCAACAGCAAATGATTTATTTTTATTTTGTAAATAGGTACGTACTTATTTAATGCAACAGACAGACGTAGGTGTAGCAATCGTTCGAAGAATTCCTATTTCATTTGCGAAATCCAATTACGATAAACACTTTCCTTGATTATTTTAGAACGATTAACCAACAAGCTCTTAATGAGTTATTGTAATTACTCAATGATTACCTACTCTACAGTACAAAATCAAAGTAAATGACTTACCATCGTAGTCTTGCGCGAGTGCTGTTTGAATCTGTAACAATGAGTATTCAAATAATTGTCGGAAGTCCGATCTAACAATTAACCAATTTGCTAACTATTCCCTCAATCGAGCCATTGTTACTCGTACATGTAATTAAAATATTTCGAAATTCGATCAGCGAAAGATAACAGTTAAATTTACCTCTATTCGCAATTATATATGTCTTATTTATTCCGTTTTATGATTATTATTTTTATAGTATAGTAGTAATAACCGTGAGGCGGATGAAACTTATATTGGAGTAAGATTTCATAAAGCTTACGCTAATAATTACCTAAGTACTTACTAAATACCCGCTTATTAAAAAAATGTTAGAAAATTATTAAAACCAATGAATGCTTTAATTAATCGCTGGTCGCTGACCGTAATTACTATTTGACTAAGATGTAGGGTTAGTAGAGTCAAAGCTTTCAGTTATGCTTTGTAGAGTTAAGAGCTTGGGTTACGTTTTTATGAGATTGTATTTTACAATGAGACTGGTGAACTACTACCTAATCTGATTGGTCAGATTCACACATTTTTGAACACAGTGCGGGTATTATACTACATATAAATAAGGAAAAATATTTTTAAATATGAAAAAACATCGTGTGATTTTTCTTAAATTTTCTGCAAACAGACACTCGCAAATATAAAACTGTGGTTACAATTGATAACCAATAATACCTATAATGGCAACTCATGGCAAGTCATCATCAAGAGACCTAGCCTAGGTTTGCTAAAGTTGTTTCCTTTTAACCAGTGGTGATCGGTCTAACCGCAAAACGTCCGCAATTACTTTCGCTGTATTATCCTAACTAATATTTTACGTGACAGCGTCGACATCTTAATGTTTTTGTATTAAATTACATAAAATTAGAATATGAAAGAGAAAAGGAGAAAAAGTAAAAAAAAGTGTCTAGTAAAAAAGAGCCAAGTAATAAATCTAGACTAAAAATTAGTGTGTAGCAACTTAAAGCCTTTGTATTGTTGGATCATGCATTACATGTAATTCTGTTGGTGGTTCTATTGAATAAATAAATAAATAAAAAAACTTGAGAGGTGTCAAGGGACACCCGGATGGAACGAAGTTCCTAAATTTCGTGAGAAATTTAATACCTTAGATTTGTTTTGGCACACTCGCTTGCATGTTTTTGCTATCCTAGTACTCTGGCTTGCTTTCTATGTAAAAAAAACTACGACGGCAAAAAGTGTCGTTACCGGCAAAAAGTGTCGTTATGAAATTTTCCGCCTAGCCCCCTTTCGCAACGCGCGATAAGGAACTTCGTTCCAATAAATAATTTGTTTAATTGTAATCATCTTTGTTATAAAAAAGGAATAGCAAAGAAAACAATGCGTTTGATCACGTTGATGCGAGCACGTGAGGTCAGTTCAATTCAATAAGCGATGAAAGTAAATCTACACTTAAGTATTGTTGTGCATCTGCTATCTATTTAAACTTATTGGCATAAACCAACAAGCGTAACGAATTATGCATTCAGTGGTAACTACTGGCTGTGCTACTGGTTACTTCATGTTAGGTATAATAAAATACATAAGTAGGTATGTTATATACGACAAACAAAAACAATAATAAAAACTTGGTAACTAGGTAGGTATACTAAAAAAGACCGGAATCGAACTGGGATAAGGATTTTTTATACTAAAGAGAACATTTTCACTCAATAAACTGAACCATCTGACGTTATTTTTTTAAGTTTTTATTACTTTGTAGCTTATATTTTTAAGGTCATTTTCTAATTTTTCATTCAATGATCTAAAAATAACAACGGATGTGCTAGTTAGGCACCTTATAAATGGGGATGCAAGTTGAATCCTAACTATTAATTTATCCATCAAGCGTCGATGTCGACTCAATAAGTGCTTAAAAAAATATGATGCACAATTTTGTTTAACAGATGTTGTATGAAATCGAAAGAATGGTCTAGTGGCAGTTCGATTGTTAGTCCGGTTAACCCAGAGGTTCCCAGACTTTTTTTCTCATAGACCACTTTCAAAATTTAGCTGGTTCCGGTGGACCCCCTGCAGCTACATTTCTAATATATCTATTCCCAAAAATCGACAAAAATGTGAAGATTAGATCAAACTATTGAAATTTGCGTTGCGGCTGAGTTTAGATTATATAGAGATTAATAGTATAGTGTGAGAATTGATTGGGTAATTAATTAATTGATTTTTGTCACTCCAACGTAGACCCCTGGGGGTCCTGGACCAATTTGGGAACTAAGGGTTAACCGAACTAATGCAACTTCTTAGTGGCAGTGTTTCGTGAACTTGAAGTAACCACCAGAACCGCCAGAGGTCAATAATTGACCGTTGCGTGTTCAGAGTGCGGAAACAATTTCGAGGTGATAATACTCATAGCACTGTTAGCGAATGCTTGTATGCAAATTTAAACTCAGACGGATAAACGGTTTCATCCAAAATGGTGTTATTCTGTCTATTGGGCGTGAAGAAAGACGCCGAAATTGTTTCCTGCAAAACTGTTATAACTAGTTAGTGTTATTGTGCAAAGGTCGCTGTTGACACTATTTATTAAACTTAAAGTATATTTTTGTAAAAATGTACTGTCAATAATTAGGAGAACTGACGCCAGTAGAGGGACAGTTAAAGATTGAAATGAGGAGACTTTATAGCTATAACAGAAACAATGAAGTTCAGCAATTGGGGATCAAGCAGGAGATCCTTCTGGAATGAAGGAAGGAATGGAGGTCTATTCCTCAAAAAACATTTTTAGCTGTTTTGTGAAATTTAGTACAGGAAGACGTCAGCCGGCTCAGTAAGGTACACCTAGATGTTACGGTCATGACTAGTATGGTTCATTTCCGATATTAGGGTCAGAAACTGAGAACGCAGTGCGAACCGTAGCGTAATGGCTAGCTACGCCTAAGAATGAAACGGCTTGAATCGATTGCTTCTAAATCCGAAGACAAAAGCTTCAGCGCGTATTATGCCGAGCATTCGATCAGGAATGAAATTGCTTTTTAGTCTACTCGATAAGTTCAAAATGGTTGAAATTAGAGATACTGCTCTTAAAAATACGTGCGATAGCTCATTCTGTTCGGAATGATGTCTAGAAAAATGTTTCGGAAGCGTTTACCAGCACGTAAAAAATTGCAAAAGTTATTGACAAAATACAGTTGAAAAAAAAAAGTATTTTGTTTTTGGTAATCACTTCGAAACTATTAATATTTAAGAAATTTTAAAACAAGATTCTTAAAGTAGAGGAAATTTCCAAACAATGACTCGCGACTCTCGGAACTCTATCTCCATTATTTATAACTTTAATTTAACGCTGAAAATGGGTCTCCACGCTGCATTTTTAGGTTGCGCGTGCGGCGTCAAAACCGAGTTCGTCACACTCAATAATTTTTTAAGGTATTAATTATTAATTTAAAAAAATAAAAAAAATATGGTGTATTCGAAACACTTCAAAGAATTTGCTCCCGTAGGAAATTTTGCTTAAAGTTCATTTTTCAACAAGTTAGACGATTGTTAATTAACTAAATTTTCTCGAACTTCCATTTTCATTGTACATTAAAAAAAATGTTTAAGTAATTGTCCTATAAATTTTTCGCTTCGTGGAGCCCTTCTTATATACATGCTTAACGAGATCACGTCATAAAAGTTTAAAAAGTTTTAATACTTTGTGTATAATAATTTTATAAGTTGAACAAACAATTTTTTCGTTTTTTTATCGAATCGAAATTAAAAAATTGAAAAATGTTTTTATCTGTACTTTGTTATACATCGTTGTTCTTTTTATTTTTAGGTGTTTCAGAAAAAATATATAAAAAAGTTGAGAATTTGTTTATAAAAAATTGTTATGTTAAAAAACAATGAAATTGTTGATAAAAAAAATATTTTTTTACATTTCTATTAAAGATGGTTAATTATAATTTTTAAGAAAAAAAAATTATTAACTAATTATTCAAACAATAGAAATATTAAAAAACAATTATAAACAATTAAATATCATTATTAAGAAAAAAATTTTTTTTTTCAAAAATCATAATGTTTTGTAAAGAATAAGATATTATGAAATTTTTTCTTGAAAGCATTGAAATAGTCTATTTGTTTATAAAAAAAAATTATAAAAAAATGAGGGAATTTTTTTTTTCAAGTCATTAAATGTCTTTTATGAATGCCAAAACGATTATGTAATAATAAATTGAGAAAAAAATATTTTCAATAATATTATTTGGATTTTTCATTTTTTGTTCAACTTATAAAATTATTATACACAAAGTATTAAAACTTTTTAAACTTTTATGACGTGATCTCGTTAAGCATGTATATAAGAAGGGCTCCACGAAGCGAAAAATTTATAGGACAATTACTTAAACATTTTTTTTAATGTACAATGAAAATGGAAGTTCGAGAAAATTTAGTTAATTAACAATCGTCTAACTTGTTGAAAAATTAACTTTAAGCAAAATTTCCTACAGGAGCAAATTCTTTGAAGTGTTTCGAATACACCATATTTTTTTATTTTTTTAAATTAATAATGAATACCTTAAAAAATTATTGAGTGTGACGAACTCGGTTTTGACGCCGCACGCGCAACCTAAAAATGCAGCGTGGAGACCCATTTTCAGCGTTGAATTAAAGTTATAAATAATGGAGATAGAGTTCCAAGAGTCGCGAGTCATTGTTTGGAAATTTCCTCTACTTTAAGAATCTTGTTTTAAAATTTCTTAAATATTAATAGTTTCGAAGTGATTACCAAAAACAAAAAACTTTTTTTTTTCAACTTTATTTTGTCAATAACTTTTGCAATTTTTTACGTGCTGGTAAACGCTTCCGAAACATTTTTCTAGACATCATTCCGAACAGAATGAGCTGTCGCACGTATTTTTAAGAGCAGTATCTCTAATTTCAACCATTTTGAACTTATCGAGTAGACTATTTCGGGACGGAACGAATTCACAGCGCTCAGTATTTGGGTTAATATCGCTGTTCCGTGACTTATTTAAGTTATCTTAAGCAAATAATTCTTGTTTTAAAGAAGTTAGCATGTTCATTTCATTAAATCATTAAAATGTTAAACAATCTGGGGTCGCAAGTAGGTACGCAGCTAGTCTTTGCACACTGACAACGACTTATTATTTCAAAACAAAATTATTTCAAAATCATTGTTTTTAAATAACTTTAATATATAACCATAATCAGAAGTACTGTAATTACTCCGCACTGTAGCAGCGTGGTAGAGGGCTCTAGGGCTCCTCCAGAGGAGAGACCCATGCTCTCTAGTGGGCTATTAATGGATTGAATAAAGCCAACCAATTACTCTATTTAAAAAATATTGTAATATTAAAAAGTCAAAAACTAGACTTCATCGTTGGTACATACGTCCATATACCGAAAAAATATATTATTAAATAATACCGAAAAAAAAAGATGTATTAATTAATACCTCCCGAAGAACAATCAAAATAAGAGAACAAAATTTTTATAAATTATTAGATATTTCTCGGAGTAAATCAGATCACACAGAAGTCGGCCGTTGAACTAAAGAGATTGCAATGGCGGTGGATCTCACTCAACTCAATTACTTACTCGTTTTAAAATGAAGTGATGTTCGGACTTCCTTAACTTTGTTCATGTTGTCCCACGGGCCACGAGTGATACACTATCTAGTTCCCACGTGATTTGGTTAATTATCTGGTGTGCTGTTCAACATAGGACACGACTTAACTGATACTAAAGATATCTGAGAATATTGTCTGTTAACACGAACTCGCTATATTATCTCGATTTTTTATGTTTTTAACCAACTCCAACAACAGGGGGGCGGGTATTATCCTTCTTATCTGAATGTATAGATACACTTCGAGATAGGTCCCGTACTTATCAAAAGTACTGATGATGGGATCCTTCGGGAATCGAAAGAAATCTACATAAATATTACAGTATGGCGATTGCGGCTTGTGTCGATTGTGAGCCTTAAGCCTTAAGCTCTTAGTAAAGAATCACCAAGGAGCGATTTAAGTACCCATTAGTGACTCTGAGATGGGGCGTACGTAAGTGATCGAAGCGGGCGTGGTGTTAACTGGATGGGTGACCACCGCAAGTGGCAAAATAACTTCCGACAATTGTGTTGACCACTAACCCCTCCACCAATCCGCACTGGGCCATCGTGGTGGAGTATGCTCTAGGCCTCCTCAAGAGTAGATACCTGTGCTCAGTACTGGACCATTAAGGAGTTGAAACTAGCCAGCCAAAAATAAGGAGCCGTAAGTGGAGGGTATCCCTAAATATTATCTTTTGTTTCATTTTCTAGCTAAACGAACGGAATTTATCTGTGTCATAATTTAATCCTTCATTCGTCGAATATTTTAGTAATGAAGCAAGTAAATATTTTCCATTGATTGATATAATCTTAAAAATTGGAAATTTCAACGCATTTTAATAAGTATGTCGCACCGTTATTAATAATGAGCTGTGAATTTGTGAGGTGTTTGAAATGAATTTCACTTTCAACATTAAGAAATTAAATTGTTCCTACGTTTTAGCACCTCTCAATATATATACCAAGGAAGTGAAACATAATAATTATTATCATCATACTACATCATGATATTTTTTTTACCTTATTGATCAATCACTGAACATATCTATTAGAAAAAAAAATTTGGTGAAAAACTGGAGTTCTTTATAAACGCAATGGATCAAGACAATTAAATTTAGAAATTTTATTTATTTGTTGGTTTGTCTGTTTGCCTGTGCGTTTGCTCCGGCTATCTCATGGATGTGGTTTTTACTACTGTAGCAAGTACTATAAGTTAACATTTACTTTCTACTATTTGTTTTCAATCAGTCAATCCATAAACAAAAAGTAACGTCAAGTTTAAAAATTCCTTGCTGTACATTTTTTCGAGTGTGATCCATGTGGATCCGTGTAATTAAGGTAGATTAGATATACTCAGGGTTAGCTTCAACCCATTAATAGCCACGGAGGACACGGTTCTCTCCTGATAACTAATGATGAGGCCTACAGCATACTCCACGTCACTGCTCCAGTACGGATTGGTAGAGTTCTTATACCGCCCGGTAACGATAACAACCTAACTAGACCAACGGCTTTAGGTGCCGAATGAATGAATTTATTTGTATAGGTACATTGTATATATATAAGGTCTTAGGTTCAATTGGTGCAACTACTATACTATGCCATTATCACGGCGTACAAATATTACCAATTATCGAATCTCCATCCAACTACCGACTGATCGACAAAAGCCGCTAAGCTAAATAAAGCTATGAGCGCTTCATGAGGGCGGTTCATAGTCCAAGCAAAATATAATTTAGGTTTAAAATAATTTGCATTGAGATGAAAATTGGTACACATTGGGAACACCATTAAAAATAATAGTTATTATGTGAAATTGCATGGGCTACAACAACTTACCGTCTGGCTGAAAAGTACAAAAAACACACCCAACATAATATGCACCTACAAATTTTCAGCTCTATGTTATTTGACGTTAGTTAACCTCTACTTTTAAAGCTCATTTGGCTGGACTATCAATATTATATGTTTACAGGGGCCCGTTACTTGTTATTGAATTAATACATTTCTTCTGAACTAGATATGATTTGTCCGGTTATTCATGTATAAGGCCAAGATAATATGGCATTATTACTTGATTATTAATATAGATTAAGGTTATTAAACGTTTTTAATTGACATTATCATGAGTTTATAATTACTGATCAAAATGTGATTGACGTTGATCAAATTTTCTGTCTATTTATCTGAATTATCAGATCACATCACCGGCTGATACCTATCAAATTAAGAGTGATAATTTAAGATGTTAGTTACCATCTCTAGGAATATAAAAAACATCTTTCTTAACGTTGAGTTTGAATGACATAATGTAGGTTAAGTAGGTAGGTACCTAGCTATGTAAATTGAATTAAGATCTGATTATAATCTAATTAGGTTTGTCTTTTCTTTCATTTAATTTTCTAAACACTTAACTATTAGTTGTATTAAGTACTTATATTTTTGGCATGCAATAATTCGTAATATGCAACACTACCTTTACTATGCTAACAGCCGGTTTATTCTTTATTGTCAGGTTTATAGCATTAGTTCGATAAATTTATTGCAGTTTCAAGTGCAATGTACTGCGGTGCTCGGTTGAGCACTTCATGGTAATGCTCGCTTCACGCTCTGTCCATCTGGGAGCAATCAAGGGTTATAATCTGAACATTAGATTGATAAGATAACGAACTTATAGCTGCTAGCTTCGTTACTAGCTCTACTTGAACTCACTGAAGCACGACTGTAAATTTTTGTTTTTATTGTTTCTTTATTGTGTATCGGAAACTTTATTAGATAATGTTTAATAACCGTCGCTGTACACAACTTAAATTAATCAATTGTTATTATTACATTACAATACAAACAATGTTACATTGCATCAAAAATATATCTATTTTGTTTTTGGTCAATGCATAGTTAAACTAAGTATTCCTAATGAGCAAGCTATGCATGTGAACACATTGCATAACAAAACACGATCATTGATCAAAGTTTTCATTCAAAACTAACAAACTTTTACAGTTAAATACCGCATCGTGTAGGTTTAAGTATCTAGTGTGTTGTTATTTGCATATTCATTTATTTTAATGATTACATTTATTATTTCATTCCATTCCGTATCGCAAACCTTATAAGGAGGTTAGCGGATCATACTCGGAAATGGGTTGGTATTTAACTGTTAAAACGAAATTGCTTTCATGGTACGTTTGAAAGAAGATATTGCCTGATTTTATTCGGTATTCTGAGCTTCCTATCGCGCTAACTTGTACCAATTACCGTAAGCGTGATCAATTTAAACGTTATAATTCCACGGTGGTTAATCTCATTAGTAACGTAACGATTCGGACATCAAAGATTTACCGCCTGATGTCGTAATTTTTCAGTGTTATTGTAACATAAATATTTTTGCTTTATTTATTATTAGCAGTAACATGCCCGCTTCGCTAGTTTCGCTACACTCAAGACGGAAAATGTTAGTAGTCGGTAATCTTAGAGGAGATTAAGGTATACCTACAATATACGTACACGAACGGCGGGTAATCCCGAATGCAATACAAAGATTTTGATATACATATAAATGAGATCATAAAGTACCTAATCTTATTATTTTTTATTGCGCATAAGAAAGATAATAAGTAGTGTAAATGTAGATCCCATCAAAAACATAAATGTAAAGTGAGAGTCAATTTCAAAAAAAAAGAATTGAGATGTAAATGGGTGCCAATTTCTGTGTAGAAAAGCCTAAAATTTTAGTCACAAGAACATGTAATTCAAGCTCCACATTTGACTTGGTTAGTTTTCACGTACCTACCTAGGCTATATTATATACATGTAATTAGCTTCGTCAAATCTGTTAGGTTGATGACTTATGACACTCTTCTCTAATTTGGTTTTTTGGTTGCTAACTAATGAAAACTAGCCAAGTCAAATGTAAAGCTTGAATTACATGTTCTTGTTACTAAAATTTTAGGCTTTTCTACACAGAAATTGGCACCCATTTATATCTCAATTCTTTTTTTTTGAAATTGACTCTCACTTTACATTTATGTTTTTGATGGGATATCATTACTTTTTGTATAGAAATTATTAGTAAGTACTTATTCATAACGTTACTGATTAATTTTAATACATGAACTGTTATAATGCTCTTCAACTAAATCTGTAGTTAGTGCGCCGTGGTCCGAAATACGGTACCTATTATTTCATTATTTATAAGTAACTAGCTGTTGCCCGCAGCTTCGCACGCGGAAATTATGCTTATCATAATAATTAGTATCCCTTACAAAAGAAAATTTAAAAACAGGTTCATTTATGTTGAAGTACATATATTTAGGAATTTACATACTGAAACTTACGATACAATCACAGATCATTCCTCCGGGAGCGGGTTTGGAATCGTAAACAACATTAACATTTTTTTTCTTTTCCCTCTCCCTCTCCCCCTCCATCTCCCTCTCTCCCCTTGCCCTCTTCCTCTCCCGCTTCCTGTCCCTTTTCCTCTCCCGCTCCCTGTCTCACTTCCCCTCGCTCTCCCTCTTCCTGTCCCACTCCCTCTCCATTTCCCGCTCGAGGTCCTTCTCCCACCACATATCCCTCTCCCTTTCCCGCTCGAGGTCCTTCTCCCACTTCATATCCCTCTAGGTCTTCCTCTATCGCTCCCAGTCCCTCTCCCGCCCGCACCCGCGCCCTCTCCCGATTTCTGTCCCGCTCCCACTCCCTCTCCCGCTCCCTGTCCATTTATAACTTAAAAAATGACGAAGTTGCTTACTAAGTTCATTCCCCTAAATAAACTCTTTAAGGGATGATTTTCCAAAAAAAATAATTCTAAGTTAACTTTTGTTTATTACTATAAACTTACATAAAAAATTTCATATATTTTATAACTCTAAAACTGGCGAAGTTGATTTGTATGTAGTTGACTACCAACCCCTATTTTTAGGGGATGAATTTCGAGAAAACAGTGGTACAGTTATTTTATGTGTCTAACTAACACAAAATTTCACCCTTCTTACTTCAAAACTGACGAAGTTGGCATACTAACTCGCACACTCTTATTTAAACCTTTAGGGGATGACTTTCCAAAAAAACGTAATATGTACTTCCAAATTTTGTTTCTAATCTGGAGCTAAAATATAAATTTTCATGTTTTTAACTTTAAAAATGACGAAGTTGCGTACTAAATTAAATCCTCTAAATTAACCCTTTAAGGGATGATTTTCCAAAAAAACCGTGTTAAAATTAACTTTTGTTCACAACTATAAACTTACATAAAAAATTTCATATTTATAAGTCTAAAACTGACGAAGTTGATTTATACGTAAATGGCTTCCAACCCCTATTTTTAGGGGATGAATTTCGAGAATACAGTGGCACAGTTATTTTTTGTGTCTAACTATAAGCTTATGTACAAAATTTCACCCTTCTTACTTTAAAAATGACGAAGTTGCATACTAAATTAAATCCACTAAATTAACCCTTTAAGGGATGATTTTCCGCAAAAAATTGTTAAAGTTAACTTTTGATTATTACTATAAACTTACATAAAAAATTTCATATTTATAACTCTAAAATTGGCGAAGTTGATTTGTATGTAGTTGACTACCAACCCCTATTTTTAGGGGATGAATTTCGAGAAAACAGTGATACAGTTATTTTTTGTGTCTAACTATAAGCTTATATACAAATTTTCGCCCTTCGTACTTCAAAACTGTCGAAGTTGCCATACTAACTTTCGCACTCTTAATTAACCCTTTAGGGGATGATTTTCCAAAAAAACATAATACTTACAAATTTTGTTTCTAGTCTGGAGCTAATATGTAAATTTTCATGTTTTTAACTTCAAAAATGATGAAGTTGCCTACTAAGTTCAATTCAGTAAATTAACCCTTTAAGGGATGATTTTCCAAAAAAATATATTGAAGTTAACTTTTGCTTATTACTATAAACCTACATAAAAATTTTCAAATCTTTAAATCTAAAACTAAGAAAGTTGGTTTGTATGAAAGTGTCTTCTAACCCTTATTTGTACCCCTTAGGGGATGAATTTCCAAAAATCCGTTCTTAGTGGACGTCTCCTTAGCATAAACTATCTCCTTGCCAAATTTCATCTTAATCGGTTCGGCAGTTCCTGAGATTTTTTGTTTAATCAGCGGTGTGTCGCTTTTCAATTTTATATATATAGATGATCTTCCACTATTGATGTCCGCTAAATATTGAAATAATAATTAATACTAAATCCCAATTATAATATCGTAATAAATACGAAAGTCGACTATACTCTTATTAGTTACGAGTGACCGCCCTCGCTTTGCTTTGGTTTTCTTATTTTTTTACACCTTGGGTTACGTTATTGGAGTTTTATTAAGGATCCCTAATTTATTGAAAATATAATCATAGCCTATGTCACCCGGGGATAGTGTAGCTTCCCAACAGTGAAAAATTTTTTCAAATCGGTTTAGTAGTTTCGGAGCCTATTCAATGCAAACAAACAATCGAATCTTTCCTCTTTATACTATTAGTACAGATATGTAGTTTGTGTTCGATGACATCGTGCAACAATAAATTTTGAAACAATACTTCGAATTACTTTAAACTGGTATAATTACAGAAATTATACAAAATTTTGTGGTGTACACGCCATACAAGATTAGAGAAAAATAATTTTTCACACATTAAAAATAAAACGACTTAATACACTGGAAATAACGTCTCCTGATGAACCATTAATTTTCACGTAAATGTATATGTGCTGTGCACTTCTCACAGGCACTTGGGACACTGAACATCTTCCTACCGTTGTAAGCTTCAGAAAGTACTAAAACTGATATGTTTCGTTATATATTCACCTTGGAATCCACATAATGACCAGATGTCATCCATTTTGATTGCTACTCTTGAATTTCAGGCATTTTAAGTAAGTGTTTCTAATAGAATCAATTTTTTTTAAAATTATAATAAAATGATAAAAAATTACTACTTTCAGATTTATTCCTTTGTATTCACCCAACTACCTATCTGCATGCCAAATTTTAACTTTCTAGGTCACCTGGAAGTTGGATATAGTTTTGATCTATAGGTCAGTCAGTGTTAAATTTCTCGATTTTTGGACGTTAATTTGAAATACGTATGTATTTCACAAGTCTCAATAAATGAGCCAAATTTGATAGGTTTATGTTGAATAGTTTTTGAGTTATGAGGTGGTCAAAAGTGGCTCCAAATGGTTGGTGTAATATTACACACGGTGCTGCTCGTCAATTCTGTTAGCTAAGAAATTGACTTGACACGCTCCGCGTGTCTAGATATGATGCCTGATAGGGAAGTATGGAATCGAAAAACATGGGTATTTCACCGACCCCACGTAAGAAAACGGGCAGGATGATGATGATCACACTGACGCAGTGCCGGCGTTAGAGCCACTGACGCCCCAGGCAAGAATATTGTGGCGCCCACATAAGAAAATAAAAATCGAGCTTTTTTGCTCGAAAAATTTTTACTGATCCAATGGGAACGTTTATTAAGAATTTTATTAATCCTTTTTTTTAGGCCGTCGCCGCACCGCCCCCCCCCCCCCCCCTAACGCCGGTTCTGCATTGATGTAGATAGCTAAGAATATAGAGTCCAGGCACAAATGAAATAATATTCATAGTTCATGCCAATTTCTTTGTTCGTAACAATCAAAGCTTAATCGTTGACGTGAATGAAATGTGAAATTGGAATATTCGCAATCTCTTATGAAGTTTATGTGCGAATCATCCGATTTTCCAAACCGTGAAATCTAATATTATTAATGGAATCCATTCATCTCGTGTTCACAATGTCTCAGGAGGTCACTGCGTCGATAAATTTTATGGCGGTAAGGTACTTTTACTTTAATGGTGGTCGTTACACAGGCAGCACTGAGCGTTAGCAGCTAGTTAACCAGAGCAGAAAATTCAATCATTATTTAAATACGAGTATATGTTACAAACTTACATTATATGTACACGACATACTAATATTTAAAATAGGGTGCTCAAGACTGACCTTACATAATCTACCTGTTTAATAAACCTGGATGGATTGTATGAGAGATGATATTAAAGATAAGAGTGTAAGTTTAGTGTAGAGATGTCGGTTGAAACGGTAGGTAAGTATGGAATCGTAAAACATATTAAAGCGCCGACCCCAAATAAAATTGGTATGATGATGATCTTTCTCAACAGATTTTTCTGTTTGGTAGGTATGTTGACGAGCTTTTTTATAAATATAATTATAAATATTTTTTATACATTTAAGTACTTATATCAGCATTACTAAAAATTATAGAATACAGAATTCAATTGTATATATGTACATAATACATATATTGTGTCTATTCCTTCTTTCAATACAGTTTTAAAAACTGTAAAGGCTTTGGACACTGAGTTAGTTATTTACTGATTAATAAAACCTAATTTCAGATAATACAATCAAATACAATGAATGGCAAGATTTTGTGATTTTTTTACTTCATACATGTGCTCTATTTTATTACTGATTCTTCGATGAGCATTTGCTTCAAACATCACAAACATAATGTCACAGGTGGATTAATAAAGTACAAGTATGTAAATAGTAAAAAAGCTTACCGCGATCAGAAGCACGAGAGCGCAGTCGACGGCGCTCGTCATGCTTGCGGTCTGCCACACTCGAGCGCGGAGCCAACCGTTAATGCTATCTGCCCCGATTACCTTACTGATGCAACCACGAAAACAAACTACAGCTTTGACTTATTTATTTATTTACCTAAACCAAACCACTTTTTTATTTAAACACAGCCACAGAGGTGAAGCTCGCTCGAAGCGAAGTCACAAGAGTCGAGCTTTCCCGCGCGTGCTACGAGTATCAGTAGCGGGGGTCCGCGTGGTGCGCCTACGACGGATGATGACTGCACTGTGCCGCGGCCGACTCGACTCGACTCGAGTGACTCGACCCACCAACGGTGAACAGGAGGGGCCCACCTGCAACACACCGTGCCCTACCGTTCTCACCGCCATCGCCGAATTGCCTTGCAATTCGACAATCATGATCTACATCGCTGATTGGCGCCGGATTAAATGGAATGGTCCCATCGTTGGCCGCAGATGCGTTTTGCCGTAACATTCGCGTGGAGAAATCGAAATAAAATTGTTGATTGAGTGACAGCTTGGACCGGGTCGCCGATGTTATGTGCGGCTATCTGGCCATCGCGAGAGCAGACCGCTGAAGTGATCCCCGATAACATTAATACTTGCCTCTAATGGCAAGTTCCTACTAAACTATTCAATTGATCTATAATTATACAGTAGAAAGTCAATCAGCTTCAAGATAAGTTTTGATAACACCTTGATTTGTATTTGCAGAATATAGCTTTGGTATTAAACGTTTTAGAAGTACCTACATATTATAATTATGTGGTACACAAGGAATGTTATCTTAATATATATAAATTACGTGTCACGTTGTTTATCCACGATGGACTCCTAAACTACTTAACCGATTTTAATCAAACTTGCACACCGTGTGCAGTTTGATCCAACTTGAAAGATAGGATAGCTTACATCTCAAAATAATAAAAAAAACTTTTGACAGAACGAAGTCTGTCCGGGCAGCTAGTACATATATATAATCGTTGTAAGTAAAAGTAGTTAAGGGCGAGTTAAAAATAATAATTATATTATAATCTAGGCGTAGCAAAGTCTAACAACCGGTGGGGACAGCTGCAACCAGTGTTCCGCATCACTAACACCATCATGGTACATTAAGAACTGCTGAATTTCATTACGCAAATAATTATCGGATACTTAAGTAGATTCATTATTAAGGTTCAATGCGATTCAGCAATGCTGAGCAACCAGTCATCAAAATTTTTAATTTATTTTACCCGACAATGTCTAACTGTGTGGCATAACTAACTAAAACTAAAATAAAACAAAAAGAATTACAAACGAAATAGTTCTGTAATAAATAGTAGATATCTAATAATACCTGTGGTTTTCAGGACATCGTATCCTACTAATTATAAATGCGAACGTTTCTTTGGTTACTGTTAGCCTTTCGCCCCAATCAGAGTCACCAATGGTTAACGCCCCAACTCAGAGTCACTAACGGTTATTTAAATCGCTCCTTAGAACAGAATTTGTATGGTGATTCTTTATTATGGAGCGATTAAAGTAAGCGTTAGTGACTCTGAGTTGGGGCGTAAGAGTCACTAATAGTTACTTAAATCGTTCCTTAGTAAGTTAATATAGAATTTGTATGGTGATTGTAACCGTTAGTGACTCTGAGTTGGGGCGTTTCACGCAAAAACTAATGAACAGTATTTCATGAAAAGCACACTGCTAAACCATAATGAGAAATAGGGTACCTTGCATCCCGGAAAACGCGAGTAACGCCGCAGGCAGAATTGCTGTTCGTATATTTATAAACAGATGGGTTACTTTTCTCTGCAGATGACTGTACCTGCACAATACTTAGCGGTATGTCCGTATGTGCCTGTGTAATGTGTAATCCATGTACTTAGTGCTTATTTAGCATTTATGCACCAGTTTTTGTAACTTTTTGCTTTGACTGAATGAAAATCTCCCAACAGTCATTGATAGTCTCGTCATTCGTCGTCGGTAAAATCCCATTTTATCAAAAGATTTCTGAATTCCCAGCTAAGCTTCCGTTACATTTATTCAAATGGTAAGATACGAAATTATGGTAAGTATTAATTAGGAATTTCAAATGGAAATTGTCCAAAGTGAACAGTGTAGAGTATTGTAGAGTTAGCGTACCTATTGCTAGAGCTAGCCTAGTCTAGGTGACCTGACCTGAGTACATCTTGTCTTGTATTCAATCGATGTAATTTGCTATAATCTAGGTTTCCATGTCCTCAGCAAGGCACGCAAAAACCTATGGGACACTCGGTTACTTAATTGCTTAATTGAGTCATGAGGGCAGGACAATATTTAGCCAGAAGAATATATTTTTAATAGGTAACGAAATTATATGATTTAAACACATAAATTTTTTAATGCTCTATGTTTATGGATTATTAAAGTTATTTCTAAAGAAAACAATTTTAGGCTATGTGAGTTAACGCGTGTGAATCTTGTTGTATCATTTTTTTAAAAGTATAATAAATCATAAACTGTATTTTAACTAGTACCTTGCTTAGTATTTTTATAAGACTAGGCAATTAAAAAGAAGATTAAGTTTATTATTATTCATTTTCTGAGTCAACTTGCTCCGATTTAGAATAGAAAGTGGATAAACCGTAGAATAGTGTAATGCAAATAAATACTGTAGGTTTTGTCCCAGTTCCACTAAATATAGTTACTCGGTTAAATGCTTATTTTTAATGAAGTCGTTACACTTAATTTATGTAAAATTACGGTGAATATTTAATGTCAAGAACTCAAGAATGCACGCCTCGCAACTGTATGCTAAGGGAATTGGTGTACTACTTTTGGAAAGAAAAATAATACCTAGAATAAATTTTATTGTACTAACACTCTACTCTCAGAAAGCGAGGGTTAGGCCATAGTCTACCACGCTGGCCAAGTGCGGATTGGTAGACTTCACACACCTTCGAGAACTTTTATGGAGAACTCTCCGGTGTGCAGGTTTCCTCACGATGTTTTCCTTCACCGAAGCAAGTGATAATTAACTTGTAATACGCACATAATATATTATATTAGTTTATTATATTAGTTATATATTTATTATATATATTTATTATATTAGTATATAGTAGAATATAAATTAAAGTTATATAAGTATTCTATTAAAATAATTAATTTATAGTTAAGTATACATATTATTTTTATTATTATGTATTATTATTGTCATATTGCACCTTTGTTTAATAATTATTGTTACCACCTACCACAACCTCTCACCTACACCATGGGTTGACTGGGAGAGAATGCCCTATGGCATTAAGTTCGCCCTTTATAGACCTAGCTAGTAGGTTTTGCAATAAAGTTTATAAATAAATAAATAAATAATATTTGAAAATCAGAGGTGCGTGCCAGGATTTGAACTCAGGCCCCTTCGTTCGGGCGACCAACGTTCTACCGCTAGGCTATCACTGCTAATCAATGTTGTCGGTATGTCGCTCTATTATTATAAATATTCAAGAAAAAGCCATGGACAATCACGCGTCTGAAATGATATCGTGAAGTGATCTACAGCTTACAAAGAATGTTCAATTAGTTGCAAGCGTTGCAACGCCATTGAATGCATAAAAGGAAATGTCGCCTGGCATTCGCGTGCCATCATCTAGTTTTTGCGTCCATTACTTGCAGACGGAGCGCTGCGAATCAAATCCTATGATTGATGATCTCAAACCTTCCGCGTGCTCGCGTGTCTCCCACAACGAGTGTGGCTCGTGGCTCGGGCGCGTGCTCCTAAATCGATATAAACTGTAAACCGGACCCGTTACACAATTGCTGCAAGTGTTATCGCTTCGGAAAACAGTACAACCACATACTAATGGCCCGACCGCCCCTCAATCGACAGTAAATCATTTTTTGTCGCGATTTAGACCACTTATTGGCTACGTTTAACAAAATATTTTATTGCTGAAAACTTTCAAAAATTTTATCGCCAAAAAGTATGTCAAGTAGGTAATCTTGTTAATGGAGCATGAAGGTGTTAGATACTTAAAATCATGTGGTCGTAATTACATTTCAGCGACATCAAAAGTTTAAGGTACTGTCACGTTTGAAATAGTTGCGGCTTATAACAAGTTTATGGGCTTTTACTGTGTCAGCGTCATTAGCGAAACAAACTGCCGGCACGATCACTTGACCGCAGGTCGTGATCTCTACGAGCTCAATCGGAATAAATAGCCTAGTAGCCGCCTTTCAAGTCCCACAGATGCGAGTACGTCATAAGTCATAACTTCACTGTTTAAAGTTATAAGAAATTTTTTCATTAATAAATTTTATTTATTTCTCGGATAATGAATAAGTACCTAGTAATAACTTCTATATACATATATTTGCAATAAATATATTTGTACTACTTATATTTTTCAGTAGGTACCTATTACTAAGGATTATGCAAATTAACGGCCACAGGTAGAGTCGTATTGCATATCACATTTTCCCCGTTTGCAGTGGATCATTTTTCTAGAACGAACTTTTAGACCTTAAAGTTTTTAGGAAATGAATGTGAGTTTGTGTACAAAAATAAAAATAAAAAATCTAACCCCTAATTTTTTCACTCAATTAGAAATAAATAGATACCTATGTAGGTATTATTAGTATTGTTATTTGTATAATATTGTAGAAAGTAATAAACTTAGTTAAACTTTCTATAACTTGTACTTGTTAAGAAAATGTAGGTCCGTGTAATTTTATCCTTGCCGTACCCTAGGTGAGGCTAGGTGCATGCAATTATCGAAATATTTCGTTAGTCGCAGAAAATGTATGGGAATTTTTCTCGTCAAAAATCGATATTTACCGGTTTGTATACATACTTTACTTTACTTACCTATCTGTTTTTACGGTTTTCCCTTATCTGTTTTTAGGGTACCGGACGAAAAAAACGGAAAACGGAACCCTTATAGGGTCATTCGTGTGTCTGGGCGATTGCCCTTCATAGCCAATTTTCTCGAAACTACAAGACCAAATGAGTTGAAATTTGGTACTCATGTGACCCAAATACGAAGGAATAAAGAAAATGAATTAATTTTGAAAAAAAAATAATACAGAATTAAAAAAAAAACTGTTTTGCAAACCGTATATAAAATAGAAAAGATAAAATAGAAAAATAACGGTAGATATATAATCAACGTAGGACGTAACCGTACAACCGGAACAACTCCAAGCGAGTTTAACTTGCACTTGTCAAGTTTTTGGTTAATGGTATTATTTATTACTACAAGTTGACTACAAGACAAAACCCGTATTATAATAATATATGTAAAAGTTTGTGGGGTTGTTGTATGGATGTTCGTCTCTCTTTCACGCAAAAACTATTGAACGGATTTTCATGTAATTTTGCACACAGGTACAGTCGACAAAAGAATTATGTATGCAGGGCATGATTCTAAAATCCTATGTAATGTTTAATTTTAAAAATTGTTGACGTTATTATCAATGTTAAATCATCAGGCCTTCTCGTGCACACTTAGACGACACACAGCTGGAATCGTTGAGTTTGTTGCCAGCGTGCCTCTCCCTTTGACTGTACCTAGCGTTATATGTGTATTCTAGTTATTACAACCGAACCCTGTTACAACCGTACCCAGTCTACGTAAATAGTAAGTAGTAGTCTACTAAGTAAGTACTCATAAGTGCCAAGTACCTAAATCCAAAATATTTCAACTCTTTTATTAGGGCAGTAAATGGCTACTACATCGCAAATGTCTACTACATGTCTCTACATTTTAGAGCAACATGATAATTATGAGTTTCGGCAGCAAAACCATCGTCTTTGAAATGCTTTTGATAAATACGTAATATTCATCCTCTAAGTTCATCTGAATCTATCAGATACATCCCGTCAACCGCGATCAGTAAACAATTTGGTCAACCAAGCGTTCACACGGCTATCCACCACGGACGACCGCCTCTCATTTGGGCCGAGTTAATCGTAATTTCAAACTGTAAGGAAATGGGACAAAAACCAGACACCGGAACAAAGAACTGGTACAGCGAAAATTTGAATAATGACGACCTAGCGGAATGTTTTGTTCTCTCGACGCTACGGTGGCTGCACCTGTGACGTGGCTTATCATATAAAATTCGTGTATTCAATGAACTTGCTGGATGACTGCAATGTTATTATTAACGGATACTTTTTTCTTCTTCTGGAAAAGCCGACAAACGAGCTGACGATCCATCTGCTGGCAAGTGGCTGTCGTCGCCCATGGACATCAGTAACATCAAAGGCATCACTGATACGTTGCCGTTCAAGACAGAGAGAAGAAAAAGTAACCCTATCATAAAGGTTTATCTTTTTTAAATTATTTTGAATTTGGAAGTTAGGCGCTCCACCCACTGCACCGCGCCCCGTCGCGGTGCGCGGGATGGCAGATTTTACCATTGTATGCAAGCATAGAGTTATTATTATTACTATAGAGTGCGGGTATCACACAAATGGAACGGTACGCATCGTAGGCAGATGATCTATAGATACGTATATCGATACGTGTATGACGGATAGGGATGTATCAATTACGTGCCGATCGGCAACGAGGTATCGATAAGTTATTTCGATAACTTATCTTATTTCCTACTATTAAACGAGAATTTTTTATATAAATATGTATATTTATTTATATATTTGTTTGTAATCACGTTCTCGATAACAGCACTAACGATTTCGATAAAATTTACAATGTTATGGTTTACGAGGGCGACTAATCGATCTAGCTAGTTCTCATATCTGGGAAAATTTGTTTTCTCTATTTTCACTTGAGCAAGCTCATTTGCCCAGGCACTTATTACACCATTTATTGTACTACAGTACATTAGTTGTACCTATGGCACCCATAATACCAGATTCTCCTAGTGATGGAGCTGTGAGTGTGATCTATATTGTTGGTTATTTAAAATACGAAAGTCACTCAGTTTTATAGTTTTACACGAGTATTCTTGTTATTTAGACAGTAAATGTTTATGGTACAAACAACCGAAGAAAATATAGACATAAGACTCAATTAAATAAATCATCCATTTTAATATTAATCTTGTTTTAATTTTACTTCAAAAATCATGAGTTATAGAAATGTCATAAATATAATACGTTGTTCTCATAGCAAACATTTCAAAACACATTTTAAATATCGACTACAGCGTTGGTCGCATCACATCACTACTGTCTCGCGAGGAAAGCGCGGTGCGCGGGCGGTCTTTCCGTGCCCGCCCCTCACGTCTCCTTCACACCCGCGATGCGTGATTTGTTTTCGTAAAAATAAATATAAAAATCAACTTACCGATGAAATGTGATACTGGATTTCAGTTTTGTGTGTTTGCTACTATCGTTTTTGCAAGATGGAACTGCACATTTGACCATTTTGAAACGTAAATAATTAAAAATCTCTCTAGAACCGCACACCGCTAGCAATCAACCACGACTACAAGCGCTCGCGACGGGAACGTCGTGTTGTTCTCACCCGTGCCTACTGTTCCCACTTCGTTACACTCGCTCTATTACTAATACTTACTTTATGTATGCAAGTATCTCAATTTGTATAGAAATCACGCCTAGCACAATACACTGCCGACGCGGCACCGCGCGGGAAATTGCCCCGCTCGCAGTTGTTATGTTATCCGTCGCTCTGCGCACCGCGGCGGGGCGCGTCTTCAGTGGGTGGAGCGCCTTAGTCAGTCAATGTATGTAATAATGCCATCAAACTCTGAGTACTAGGGAAGTCAAAGACCTCTAATTCAAAACTGCCGCTTAAAAAGTACCTATCTACGGTTTTAAGAAAAAACGAAATAATTAAGTTTTATTACTGCATCTCTTTAAATACAAGAAATCAATTAACAGTGACCGTTTTGAAAGTTAGAGACAGTAAAGATTACTTTAACAAGAGAGCATAGTGGCGTTCGGCGAATTTGAAAATGTATATCTATTTACTTAATCTTGAATCACTCTTTAATTAACGAATGATTTTCATTTTGCAGTGACAAGGGTGTAAAGATTTTTCGTTTTGCGATTTCTGTGTGTATTTTGTGATAGATGACACTTTCCAACCACTAGAGTCACTACACCGTATTATACTAGCGTGGTTGAATTCTCTATTGCGAGAAGTGACCAGAAGTCAACAGTGGACCGCATTGAAGACAACTAAAGGTTGATGCATACGTAACGTGGACGGGACGGGGACGGGACGTGACGTGAAGTTTTGAAAACATCGTTTCATAGAAAATGTAAACGATAGCGCACACGCCACGGAGACACGCACGGGACGGGAACGGGGCACGCACGTATATTTATGCCCCGTCCACGTCCCGTCCACGTTACGTATAAATCGACCTTTATATTTTAAATTTGTTAATACCTGTACAGTCTGTTCTTTAAACAAACTAATCAATCAAACAGTGATAAAAAACCGTTTCCAATTACGGTAACTGTAAAAGAAGTGGTGTTATTCACAACGCTCGCGTGCTTTTCCTTGTGTTATCGAAACGAGCGACTCCTCCTCGCTAATTGTCGAATCTGGAACATGCGGGACATAATATTGCGAGTTGCAAAGTTGCAAGCGTCCAATTGCTACCTGCCACACGATGGTTAAGGTAATGTCTGTCGGTATTGTCGATAGTCTGAAATGACCAGTCCACTGCGTATAACACACTTTCCGCTCCAATACAAAGTCATACACCAGTTTACTAGGTTGGAAGTTAATGTTTAGGTATGTACCACCTTGTTAGGACATCATTCAGCTCAGGTATTAGGTATTGGAGTCCTGAATTAAAGTAGGTGCTTTTTTTATTAAAAACACTTAATATTTTTGGGGTTCCGTACGAAATAAACCAAAAAAGGAACTCGTGTCTGGCTACCGCCTTTCACAGCCAATTTGCTCCAAAACCAAATGAGTTGAAATTAGATACTTATGTGCTTTGTCGTGACACAAAGACGATGGGCAATGACGAGAAACAATTAAATTTTGAAAAAAATATATAATAACAAAATCAAAATAAAAAAACTTATGCCAACCGTATCATGTGGCATGTCAAATGAAAGGGATTTTTGTAGGGATCTCGACCATCCATCTGATGGTAAGTGGGCACCGACGCCCATGGACATCATTGACACTAAAGACATCACTGATGCGTTGCTGACAAAGAAGGAAGAGAGAGAAACAAAGAACTGGCTCCCAACACTATATCAAAGAAAGAAAGAAAAGTTTATTTCACCTTAATTAACTGCAGCAACAAATTATAGCGAAAAACAATACAACACTTAGATGTAAGATAATTAGGTAAAAAGGGTTCACGCTCAGCATATAGGTCGCGGAAAAACCACGGCCGCTGGTTTTCAGAGTGACCCTCAAATTGTGCAGTTCGGATGATTGACTTGAATGATTCAATAATAATCCTTATGTGGAGCCTTACCACCAACGAGCGGGCCCCTGTCGCCTCTTACGACATCCTTGTACCTGTTTCAACATGGGATTGGGATCCGTATTCTAAACTCCAATACTTCTGTTAAACAGGAAAAATTACAGTAGAGAAGAAAATAGAAGATTCTTTACCAATCTATTTTTTATTTTAGGTAGTTATCAATTATTCGAAATTTTAATTTATATTTTTTAAATGACGTATCCACTTTGCTTCCCACAATTTTATTCTAAAATACTAAGGAATAAAGATTTTTACATACAATGAAAATGTATTTATCCAACTGTTGTATCAACGTCATGGCATGGAGCTATTGAATATGTATCATTAAGACTGTGAAAGAATAACGGCTTCATGTCATGTCTATTCATGGCAGATAAAACGCGAAAGAGAGTTCACAATCAAACGGTAATAAATCGGTAAAATTTGGATGTAATTACCACATATTCATGAGTGTAGAGACTGTAGAGTCGCCGTGTTGAGGTCAACGATCTGCTTGTATTTTGCAGTAATTACAACATTTTTTATTTAACAAATTCTTTTAATTTTTTGTAACAATTAGAATACTTTAATCTGAATAGTAGAAGTAGTATTTTGTAATTGTCTCTTTTGCTGATTGACGTTCATTGTTAGCGTTTTGACTGCCTTGCAAGATTTTAAGTTGACTACACTTTTTTGAATTTTGGTTGACATTTTGTCTCCATCCAACCTACCCCTTTACCTTGAGCCTTTACCATATTGCATTATTTGAATTATTTTTATTTTTTGATACTTCAAACAAATGGCATCTTACAGCCACCATATTTGTTTTAATCTATCTAAGAAAACGTGGGTTAGGGTTACCAAGACAAATCTAACGATATCTTAAATTATAGATTACTTATATTAGTTGGTCCAGCGGTTTGGAAGATAGGAGGCAAAGATAGGAGGTAATAAAGGATATTACACGCATACATACATACATAATATGTACAATGTACATATTACAGTACAGTACAGTGTACGTACTACGTATGTACACCTACAAGATACGCGCGAAAAACATAACCCTTCCTTGGCAGTCGGGTAAAAAATGACGCCAGTTTTCTCCTTTTATTCTTTCATCTGAGTGTTAGGGTCACTGGACCTATTTATCCCGGCTTAATCCGACGGTAATCGTGTATGAGAAACATTGAGAGTCGAACCTTGAGATGTTTATAACGTGTTTCGATTACAATACTGTAGAACTAGTTAAACAAACGGAACTCACGCTTCCTTCGTCGGCAACTCGTCGATGATGCCTTTGATATAAAGGGTTAATAATAATAATTAATTTGATAGGTATTATTATGGGTTGTGTGATGATGACAATACCATGAGACAGTCTGTCTGATTAGTTGTCGGGTACTGAAATGAAAATATAAATAAAAAAATCGTTGGCAAAATGAGTCAAAAGTTACAAGGTGAAAATAGCTCTTCTAAGTCTTAACAAACTACTTTATCGCTTAGGAGATATCAGTCACGTATACGCTTACACGCAGCCAATTAACTCAAAAACCTAAAGTTAAATATCACGTCACTTACCTACCTATGTAATATCTCTTAAGTATGGTTAATTTATGAGAGGTTATTCTTCTGACTCAACACAAATTTTAACAAAAAGCTTATAAAATAATCAAAATTTTACCAAAAACACTAAGTTATTTAAAATAGGTTAGGTACTATTATGAATTTACAAGGAAAACTATCACGGCTAAGCGTTTGCAGGTTATCGAGTAGGTAATAGGTTGCCAATTAACTTACAAATAGGTACAAAACCCTACCGTGCGCGTGTCCTGACACGCACTTGACTGGTTTTTGAAGCCTGCTAAAAATGGTCCAAACTGCCACCTGCTCAAATAATGATTGTAATATAACCAGTGCATAAATAAAATGTTATTTTTACTCGAAATTGATAAACTCATACTTTGTTGCATTATGTTAAGCGAGTAAACATTACAGCGACTAGATTGATGTACAATTTGATTTGTTAAATCAAATAACTTGCATGCTACAGATTACTAGGTATATCAACATTCTGAGCATACGAGTATGAGTCGCGTTGGTCAACATGCCCATTAAATAGATCAAACGAAGGCAAATATAGGCATTGTTACGTAGTCACTAGTCACATTGATATATTACTACCTAATACAATTTAACGTAACAGCGTCTATTTTCGTAAAAATTACGATCAGCCGTATTGACCCCAACCCCATGCCGGCGGACAAGGGTATCTTAGGTAGTATGTATCGACAAAATCCTGCTTTGTTTGTTATATTTCCTTCTATTCTCTTCTTCCTTGACCGGCCACGCATCGGTGACGCCTGGCCTATGGTAAGGTGATGGTAGGCTCGATTTCCCATTTGTACGAGTATACCTCAGATGAAGTTCCTTCATCTGAGGAGTATACCCGTTTGGATATTTACGTAAAAATTTGTAACCAAACCTACTCTATCGTCTCTATCAAGAATAGGAGCCGGTTTCTGTCACCTCTAACGTCAATATTTAAATATTGAAATCAAAAAATTATTATTGACTGATTAATGAGAGACATTAAAATTTCAGGATAGCCGGGAAAACAACACGTAAACATGCAAAATGTCGTAGGGTAAGCAGTACAATGATTGGCCCTTTAAGGTGATCATCGACTTTGACAATTTCTTGTTACAAAATAAAGCTCCTAATTACGAAATAATTTATGTTTAGTTGTTCCTTGGGAAGCTGGCAATTTAAATTGATTATAAATATAATCATTTTTCATATTCGCCACTTCACAGTCACCGCGTCATTCATAAGTTCTTTGTGCTCATTCATTTGTCATTTACTACCTCTCGAATTGCATCCAATGATTGGTCCAATGCGTCCGACATATATTGATATGATCACAGATAACTCACTTATTCACTACTTCAGCCTTAGAATAATAATAAACTTCAGCCATACTACTAATGGCCTAATAAATCCCTCACATTGTGAGAGGAGACCTGAGCCCATCCGTGGGACAATTATTAAGGGTTGTGAATTTGACTAAAGAAAATTCAGTCAATTGCGTAAGGTCACGCACAATGTAGAGTTCCATAGTTGTAAGTTTATCCACTAAGACCACTAAAGTACTCACTCTATCCAAGCTAACCTGGCTGTGATAGTTTTCCTGTTTTTGTCATGACCTTTATTATGCTAGTGCTGCAATTAAGTACTTACGTAAATAAATAATAGTTCGATGTACTGCTGTGAATAATTGTATCACATGTGCGACACATGTCCTCATTTTAGCTGTAGGGTAGGTAGTACCTTCTACCGTAGGTAGTACCACTTTGTTACGGTAGGTAATACCTAAGGGTCTGCGTTATGCTAAATTAATGCTGCGGGCGGACACACGGACAATATAGACAACATTTTTTTAGGATTCCAGTTTGACTACGGAACTCTAAAAAAAGTTGATTCGTTTTACGGTTGGTAAATATTTCCGACATGGCTATGTATTAAATATTTTTACACGTGTTTTGCTTTTCTTATATCTGTTTTATCGCCATTTTATACAGGCTGTGCTTTTATTATTTAATAATTTAATCTTAGGCTGCTTTGGCTATAGTGGGAAGGTCAGTCGGTCGCTTCTATAATCTTTACTTAGGTTAGGAACATAAATACATATATGACGACAGAATCGCAATACTTAGGGTTGTGTTGTTTCGGGCATTTTTCGATTCGATGAAAAATCGATTCCAAGAAATATCAGCTGTTTTAACATTCTGAAGTAATAAACTGGTTACAAATCTTTATATTGCATTTTGATAAATATTGATTTGAAATGGGAAAAATGTTGTCTTTGTTGAATTATTGTAAGTAAAAATTAAGGAATATGAATATGGGAATTAATTATTTGTAGCTTATTAAAAACACTACAGAAATATACATGTACATAAATGAAAAAATAAGATTCACGTGACATAATTAATAATATTATATATAAATAAATACGTAAAATCAAACACACACACACAAACACACACACAAACACTCACACTCACGTACACACACACATACACATACACGCACGATTATTTTGTTTCGCTTATGTACACTCAACACACTAGAATAATATTCAATGGATGTACTTAGTGATTAAACCTGTAAATGTAGGCTATAAAATGTAAATCCATTATTGGCTGTTATATTATTCGCAAAATACACATGTATATTATTTCTTCAAAGAGCTGTAGATTTTGTAATAAAAATAAAATAAATAAAATTTCACAGATGACTGTGTTGAAAGAATTGTCAATAGATGGCGCTAGTAAAGTTTATTTTGAAAATCACGCTAAGACTGTACAGCACTGACAGTACTGTAGTTAGTTGTGATATATGGGATTGTTTAAATGTATTATTTAATTTTTTAACTGGTTGCGTAACAATATAAGTATGCATTTATGTATGTAGAGCATTAAGGCAGTTGAAGAGAGTAATGACGTGTCGTGTATCGTGTGTGAATAAGAAATTCGTATTATAAAAATACGAGCGTCTGATAAAATTATTTACAGAAAAAGAACATAGTAATTACTCTGTAAAATTATTTACAGAAAAAGAACATAGTAAGTACTCTGTGAAGATTCGCATCGAGCTTTTGACCATGCTACTGGACCACTTCTCTCTCTAATCTCTCTTGGTCTCCTGATTTGACACCTCTTGATTAATTTTTTTGGGTATACATGAAACAAAAAGTTCATGTTGTGCCAATAGCTACAAGAGATCAATTTTATTGGAACAGAGGAGTGATGCTGCTGCTATAGAAATAGGAGCGAACCTTTCGGAAGTGCAAAGAGCGACTCAAAGGATGTCATTTAGAGCCTTAGCCTGTATTAATGCCAATGGCGGTCATTTCGAAATAGTTATGAATTAATTACTGTTTTTTTTAATGTGATTTAAATTTACTGTTGTTTTTATTGTTTCCTTTCAATTAAAATTATTCTATCGAAGGTCAAAAGGTAAGACACTTAAATGTTCCACTAGCCTGATTTTAAAAGTCTACTTTTCATATTATCGAAAATGGGGTGCATATTTCAAGAGTTTGTAGTTCGGTAAATGATTTACATAGCTATAAACATTTTCATGACATTTTGTTGAAGTTGAAAGTTGTTAAAAGTTTAAATATTTTCAGTTAATTTCTTTAAAAAAATATACTATTTAATTTTGGGTAGATTTTATTCCTCGAATATATAAACTATGATAACAACTAGTAAATAAAAAATAACAGAATGAATGACAGGCATCAGCTTTCGATTAAAAAAGAATCATCAAAATCGGTTCGCCCAGTCCAAAGTTCTGAGGTAACAAACATAAAAAAAATACAGTTGAATTGAGAACCTCCTCCTTTTTTTGAAGTTGGCTAAAAATATTTTGAAAATAGTGCAGCGAGTCGGGTTTCTGTACAAAAAAAAATTAAAAAGCTAATAAAAAATACCAAACCGATAAGACCTGTACTTTAATGGTATTTGTTGATAGTTTTCTCCAAATAATCAATAGACGCCGGGCGGTCACTTCGCCCTGGGATATGTATATCTTTTTATTTGTATTATGTAGAAAACCTGTATGATAAAAGTTCAAAATTATAAAACCTAAAGATCGAGTACTTGATTATAATTGGCAGAATCGATAACAATGTCATCGTCTGGTTGTCAAGTACAGTACGTAACTTGTTCTAGTGACAGATGTCACGATTGTCACGTCCTCACGTCACATTGTTGTCAGTCAGTAAGTAAGTAAAGTAGTTATCAAATAAACGATAAACATGCGGAGTATTCGTATAAAAAGGTCGTGCTAGTAAAATTTGACTTACTTTTGTAATATAACTCGAAATATGATGTATAAATAGTACTTAACTGTGAAACTAATTACTTAAAAAAAATTAAAATGATTCCTGAGTACGGTCCTGTGACCCAGGCCCTTTTAGGAACCCTCCTGACGTGGGGGCTCACAGCCATGGGAGCCGGCTGTGTATTTTTTATTCGAGGCAAACATGTAAGGATCTTTTTTGTTCTCGCGTCGGTGAAGTCAAGTGCAAGTTCATGAATTGGTTTTGTATTTCCAGAGAAAGTTACTCGATGTGTCCTTGGGGTTCGCTGCAGGCGTGATGACGGCGGCCTCCTACTGGTCCCTATTGGAGCCCGCGATAGAAATGTGTCGGGAGTCAGGGATATATGGTGAAGATGGACAATTTGCATTTGTACCAGTGGCAGCAGGATTTCTATTTGGAGCCATATTTGTGTTTGCAACAGATAGATTTTTGGATTACCTAGGACTCAATTCCACAAACATGATGATGAGTGAGTATTACTTAATTTGTTCTGCAATTAGGTGAAATTAATATTTATAAATAGTTCTTGCCGGTAGTTGAATATCAGTGAAAAATATCTACTTAAAACATTAATTGTTATTAGGAAAGCCATTATACTGGTTTTCTGTATCTTCAGTCCTTTAATAATATGGTAACAATAATTATGTTTATTTTAAAAAATAGAATTATCAGATTAGTAAATGGATCTATTGGGATAGAGATACGTACTGAAAAATTTAAATATGCAAGTAACCTTTGTGTAGGTAATTTTTAGAAATACATACCTGTATTTGTTTTCCTTTTATACATTATAATATTAACGTGATGCTATAGTGTTGGTTTAGGTTGTGGTTCAATGGACAATGATTAGTCAAGGTTTTGGCCTTCATCGTCAACACCGCCATTTTATCCACATAAAGATTTCAATAATTTTATTTAAGGTCAGTGAATGATATAGTAAATAGTTAAATTATTTTTATTAAACAATTTAATTTTTCAACTCAGTCAAACTATATCATCTGTAATCAAGATTAGGTTTCAGTAGATCATTCAAGGCTGTCTACTGTTATTTTAGACTTTTTATATTATGTGAATTATGCCTTTTAAGGTAACTACAGTGGATTAAATTTTTTTCACAGTCAATAAAAAAAGCAGTAAAAAAGACATAAAAAATCCCTTTGCTTGATACTAGTATAGTATGTAAGCTGCTCTGAGAATCCAGTATACTCCTTTTATTTTACAAAAAAAGATTTTGGATACGGAAGCAATTTTTTTATATATTATATTATTATTTGCAAAATTTTTTTTTTGTTTATGACCACTGGATGTATTTTATGAAGCGATACATGTAACATTGATACACTGACTGTCTATATTAAATAAGTAAACCCACTGTGAATTGAGAGTCATAGGCTATATTATACAATTGATTGTTTGTCATCATTCACTAGGAATATTAGATATGATATGTTTGACAAAGTTGTAAATATCTACACATACAAATACATAATAACACAGGCAATTATATGTATAGGTGGTCTTAAAAATTCCAAATATGATATCATTTGTGGGTTTTATAATACTTTTAGATCGTTTTGATAAAACACACACACACAATGAGCAAAATAATACTTCTTAGTACTAAATTTTACAGAACGACAGTATGGAAAGTACAAGCAACTAATGTGCATATAATCAGAATAATATTAATAAATTCCTCTTTATGAGACACAAATGATTTTGTACCCTTGAAAATAACTTCTAACATCTCAAATTATTATATCATAAATAAAATTGTGGTAGGTTAATGGACAATGGTAACTATACAGGGTGGATTTTTGAGACGGGTCAGTAAGGGCAGGTACCTTAACCGTTATAGTTACAGGAAAACGTTCCTAGGAGACTATCCATAACTTTTTAAGATATTCTGAACGGCATTCACAGATTTTTGAAAAAATGTACGGTCAGTGAAAAAAGTACTAAAATCCAAAAAAAAATATTTTTATGCCTATCGATCCTACTTCGTATGGGGATCAAAATACTCTATGGGACCATTTAAGGTATGAGTACTAGAAATGTCAGAAAACGCTAAAAACATTTTCCATACATTTTGTACTGAAAAACGATAAATCAACTCGAAATATTCTTTATCGCCAAACAATCCTATTTCTTACTGCGATTAAAAGATTATTTAAGGCCTATTGAAATTTAAACACAAAAACTACGGTAAGACAAAACATATCACACAAACTTAAAAATAGGTTATCTATTATTCAAAATGACCGCCATTTTCACGAAGACACGCTGCAAGAGGTGCTGTTAGTGGTTCATGGTCCAACACATGGTCCAATTAACTGGCCACCTCGCAGCCCCGATCTAACGCCTCTCGAGTTTTTTTTTGTGGGGCCACCTAAAAAATGAAGTCTATAAAAGAAAGTACGAAAGTGTTCAGGAGCTGAAAGAGGCATTAACGAGGATTTTAAATAATATCCATCAAAGAAAACTTTCCGCTGCTACTTGCTCAGTACAAAAACGAGTGAACTTATGTATTCGTGAAAACGGCGGTCATTTTGAATAATAGATAACCTATTTTTAAGTTTGTGTGATATGTTGTGTCTTACCGTAGTTTTTGTATTTAAATTTCAATAGGCCTTAAATAATCTTTTAATCGCAGTAACAAATAGGATTGTTTGGCGATAAAGAATATTTCGAGTTGATTTATCGTTTTTCAGTACAAAATGTATGGAAAATGATTTTAGCGTTTTCTGACATTTCTAGTACTCATACCTTAAATGGTCCCTTAGAGTATTTTGATCCCCATACGAAGTAGGATCGATAGGCATAAAAATATTTTTTTTTGGATTTTAGCACTTTTTTCGCTGACCATAAATTTTTTCAAAAATCTGTGAATGCAGTTCAGAATATCTAAAAAAGTTATGGATAGTCTCCTTGGAACGTTTTCCTGTAACTATAACGGTTAAGGTACCTGCCCTTACTGACCCGTCTCAAAAATCCACCCTGTATATTATATACTTATGATTTCTCTGAAATCATAGTACGGGAGCCCAAGAGGGGATTTTTGGATTTACTCGAGGCGGCAGATAAGGGAGGATACCCTTGATTGACGATTTTTATTACTTTCGGCTTGCGGAAATCGTCAGATTATATTTTTTTATTATTCTGGGATTAATTACCTTTGAAATAAACAAAAAAAAACAACCGCATTCGAGTAAGTCGTCTTGACTTATAGTCCAGTGCCGATAACACTGGTCAACACTGTTTTTGTCACACGAACTTTGTGATGATTTTTGTTTATGTTGGTGTACCCTCATTATAAATATATAATAATTTTGTTTCAATCACATCCAGTTTTTTTGTGACAGCTATATATTCATTTCTGACCTTATATACGTGTATTTGTTTGAATAACTTCATTTAAGCAACTGTATAACTATTATTTATTCTTTATTCATTGCAAACACACGTCACAATAACACAAAATACATACCTACATAATTAGATACACACACACATAGTAAATATCTACTTTATATTATGGTCAGAGTGAAAACAAGTAAATACGATATGAGACGCAGAAATTAGTTCGTATTTTATACTTTTATCATAAAAATCAAATAAAATATGATTATATTATTGTCATAGTCATAGTCTATTGCATCAACATACACATACACACACTAACATACACACGCTTGGAAAATTTGTGGCGATTTTAAAGTTTTTTCACTTTTGCTTCGACTATAGCTTGGTTACACAAAATGTTGCTGTTTTATTTGCGAATGGGACAGTCACTTACTTCAGGCCATAGAAATGTTAAAAATGAGCCTTTAGTGAACCCTCAAGACATACTTTTACCACCGTTGCACATAAAGTTCAGCCTAATATTTTTTTTTGTAAAAGCTGTGCCCAAAGATGGCAGTGGATTTTTGTATCATTTTTGTATCAGCAACTCTAAAATTAAACAGGGGATATTTGTAGGCCTACAAATACGAGAACCAATAAAGGATAAGAGCATTGAAGGAAAACTAAATGGTCAGGAAAAACTCGCCTGGAAATGTTTTGTGAGTGTTGTCCAAAATTTCCTAGGAAACCCATAAAGCGGAAAATTACAAAGACTTAATAAATGAACTTTATAATGTCCTATAAAGCTTTGGCGTGTAATATGTCCTCAAAATACATAATACTCTCATCTGTATTTGTTTCCCGCAAATTTGGGTGCTGTGAGTGACAAACAAGGACAGAGGGTCCATCTGGACATTTCCTTAATGGAGAAGCGTTATCAAGGGAAATGGAGTCCAGGAATGCTAGCATATTATTGCTGGAGACTTAGAAGGGACCTACCAGAAGCCAAATATTCACAAAAATCATAAGTATTTATTGTACATTAAGAAATTTTTTCTCTAAGTGTAGTTGATTTTTGCACTTTTTACGAAAATATATGATTTGATGTCACAAGAAAACCTGATGTGTCAATTTTTTTTCATTGATATATTATTGTTTGGTGGCCCTAGTACATTCAAAATTTGATATAAGTTTTCATGTGACAAAAAAAAGTTGAAATTTTGTTGACCAGTGTAATTTTTGAAACGAAAAAAAATTATAGTAGAATGAAACCTATTGCAAAAGGAAGAGAATATAACGAAGGTTATAGGAAAAATAAATTACGGGCGATCTGAGGTCGGGAAGGGGGGAGGAGGGGGGGGTTTAAGGGGAAAAAATGGTTTATCTCGATTTCCGGAAAAACTACAAGTCCTATTGAAAAAAGGTGAATGGTAGGTAATAAAAAGATCTACAACTTTTGTATTTACACTTTTTTACATAACCTCAAAATTTATGTGAAAAATTCAAAAAACCACGTTTTTGGTTTTTTATTTTTATCTTTAACAAAAAATATTTTTTTTCACGAAATTTGGTGAAAACTTACTTTTGTATGTTCTTAACATACTGTAATTTTTTTGATTCAAAAAAATATTTTTTTTCTCCTTATTTTGACCTTAAATCAAAAAAACACCCTTATTTTCAGTTGAAAAATCTGACGTCAAAATATCAGATTTTTTTAAAAAGTCGGTAGTCCTTTTGTTCGTTGGAATCTGTACTTTCTACTGGTATATAAAAACCTATACACTACTATGGTAAATGTTCTCAGAAAATGCAATGAAACGACAACTATTTTCGCAAAAAAATTTCGGATTCCATTGATTGCATATGAGATTGCAAAAAACATGCGAAAATAGTAGTCGTTTCATTTCATTTTCTGAGAACATTTACCATAGTAGTGTGTAGGTTTTTATATACCATTAGAAAGTAGAGATTTTCGCAAAAAAATTTCGTATTCCATTGATTGCATATGAGATTGCAAAAAACATGCGAAAATAGTAGTCGTTTCATTGCATATTCTGAGAACATTTACCATAGTAGTGTATAGGTTTTTATATACCAGTAGAAAGTAGAGATTCCAACGAACAAAAGGACTACCGACTTTTTAAAAAAATCACATATTTTGACGTCAGATTTTTCGACTGAAAATAAGGGTGTTTTTTTGATTTAAGGTCAAAATAAGGTGAAAAAAAAATTTTTTTTTGAATCAAAAAAATTACAGTATGTTAAGGACATACAAAGGTAAGTTTTCACCAAATTTCGTGAAAAAAAAATTTTTTTTGTAAAAGATAAAAATAAAAAACCAAAAACGTGGTTTTTTGAATTTTTCACATAAATTTTGAGGTTATGTAAAAAAGTGTAAATACAAAAGTTGTAGATCTTTTTATTACCTACCATTCACCTTTTTTCAATAGGACTTGTAGTTTTTCCGGAAATCGAGATAAACCATTTTTTTCCCTTAAACCCCCCCTCTCCCCCCCTTCCCGACCTCAGATCGCCCGTAATTTATTTTTCGGTATTATTTTTTGGTAGGTGATGATGACCGATAGAAAAAAAACTTTTTGAGTATTTTGGAGAGATTGTCTTTATTGTGTTCACTGTTCAGGTATTGGTTGTTAAGTTTTAATAGCTTTAAAACTTCCTAATGAAGGCTGGTGACTAATTCCTGTCTTAATCTGCATGGTGAAATTACCTCCCAAAGTTATGAGGAGATATCTTTGTTTTTTATAATCTCAATGTATATAATTATGTATATATCAGTCAGCCACCATCAATGTGCGTCTAAAAAATACTCTTTTAGCCACTATAAATCTTCAAAGTAAGCTACTGTAAATACAACTTAGCATGGTAGTTATTTTTAGCATCTACATTTGTAACATATATTCAAATAGTAAACTTCTAAAATATTGATATATGACACCAATAAAGTAATTTTATCTACATCTAGTTTTATAACTCAGCGTCTTTTAATTTTTTTGAAACATGAATAATTTATAACTCACCCTATATTTTTCATCATCAAAATACCTAAATTTATCATCAAAAATATTGAATTGTCGTCAAAAAGTACCTAAAATTAAGGTGTGTAATAGTTAGTATAATAACTTATAGTATAATATAACATGAAATACTAACCACCGCAGCTTCGGCTTGCTGGTCGGCTTTGCCGGCCAGCCTCAGCTGCTGCGGCGAGCGTTAAAAGCACCTGCTCCTCAGCTCGCGGGCCGCCTCGCCCCTCCGCGCCTACGCGGGTTCACATTACACTCTAGGGGTAGGGCAGACAAGACTACGTGGAGTCGGGTTTGCAGCGATTTGTTTCTGTCACTTATGTAACAACGAGCGCACCAACAATAGAATGACAATAAACAAATACACGTGACAACTCACAATAAACAAATACACGTGACAACTTATCCCCGCATGAATCGAATCTCGCTCTCTGATCGGTGCAAAAGGACAGTGGCGCCCGTCTGACTAGCGTCAAATAGATCATGCACCCGCTATTTTCATGATAAAAGAATACGATGTATTATTTCACATGCTAAATTATAAAATATGATGTTTTCTAGTTCAAGCTTGAACTATATCTTTTGAGGAACATTTGTTCAAGCTGTAAAACGTAAAATGTTGGTTAATTGTAAAATCTGTGGCCGAGTTAGTAAATTAGGTGGTGATGTGTAAATCAGTGGGACAAGTAAAAATATTTGTTGTTCTTTATTTGACGCTTTCTTTAGAATATTCAGGTGGCATTTAAAAAAAGGTGAATTAGTTTATTAGAAGCCTTCTCATTTTCCCATGGCTTAGTTATAAACACAGAGGTTGGTTTTCGTGGCCCTAAAAAAAAATCTGCGGCTTGACTTATTATTCCCCTATTTATATATACATAATATATATATGTATATATTTATATATATATGTATATATTTATATATATATGTATATATTTATATATACATAATATGTTTATAGTTATTATCCATACTTCCATACTTACTTACTTACTTACTAATATTATAAATGCGAAAGTGTGTTTGTTTGTTTGTCCGTCTTTCACGTCGTAACGGAGCGATGTTATGGTATGATTTTTTGTGTGGAAATAGGTAGGAGGCTGGAGAGTAACGTAAGCTACTTTTTACCGCAGTAAAACAACTCATTCCCATGGAAAGATCCATTATGATGCGTATTTGTCCATCCATATCCATACTAGTATTATAAATGCGAAAGTGTGTTTGTTTGTTTGTCCGTCTTTCACGTCGTAACGGAGCGATGTTATGGTATGATTTTTTGTGTGGTAGGAGGCTGAAGAGTAATGTAGGCTACTTTTTACCTCGGTACTTATTTATGAATTATTATTATTATTATGTTATTATATCTAGGAATGAGTCATGCATGTCAACTCATTGTTACTTCCCTTTGAACACGGGGGCGAAGCCGCGGGTAATAGCTAGTATGATATATAAATAGTAGTAGATAGTATGATATAAAACAACACTGGTGGTTGTTTTATTACTGCCCAAAGGTTGACTGGCAGAGAATGCTTTTAGCATTAAGCCCGCCTTTGTTTCTATACTTTTGTATGGTACAATGATACCTTTATTCACAACCCTCATAGTCTTAAAGGATATTTTATTTGTTTCATTAATGATTATAGTAATAATAGTAATCTTTACATTTAAGATTTTCGTCTTATCTTATAGAATTATACCTTCTACTATGCTACTGAATTTAACTCATAATCAACAAAGCATGCTCTTATCTTTATTGACAGTGCCTTTATATTGTGATACTGAATTTAATGTGAAACTAAAATGTGGTTCCATTATTTTACATAGTTTAGCAAATATAATCCTATTATGACATTTTATAAATGTTATTGCGATAGAAAGACTTGTAACAATGGAGTTATGATGATTCTCCATATTTATACATTAGTTTCGGTCTTTTATCTAAAAGTTGTAATTTTATCGTTAATTAGAAACAGTAGCTGTTATGGTTAGGATTGTAAGGAATATTTGCTTAGTTAAACAATATGCAAATTGTTTATTTTACCTACTTTTTTAAAAACAACTTGCCTAGGTAATTCACATTACACAATACAGTAAACAATACTCATCATATTTATTGTTCATTAAGAAAAACACAAAATTCTGCCATGTTAAGGTATATATAAATGTTATTTGTGAGAATTTTGTATGTCATTGTTAAAAAATTATAAAATATTTAGAAGTTTAGGTTACAATTGTTATGAGTAGCCGAGTAGGTACTAACTACTAATATGTACCTATACTAAGTACTAACTACCTACTTTATTTCAAATTTATATTGCTTTATACCAAATAGGAAGTCTAAGAACCCACACAAATAACAACCACATCTGAGGAACTTATATTAATCAGGCCTTATTTTTTAATTTCTTATTTACCACAAAACCTACACATTGGTATTAAGATAATAAACAAACAGATACATAGATACTATGTTGGTGTTTTTGCTTTGCTTAATATTTTATAGTGTACATACCTGTGTCTACATCACATCCTAGGGTTTTTAAAAATGTTAATTTTATAGATTTGGCTATAATTGTATATTATATTAGGTGTAATTAGGTTTATATAGTAGTAATTACTAATGTTAAATTAATGATAAGGTAACAAATGACCTTACATAATATTTGGCCATAACAATTGAATTAACATTTGAATTTGGTAGCCTTGTATCATGTACCTATATAATCGTTAAAGACATTTTTGTTTAGTATTGTACTATATTTAAACAAATTCTTAGTCCAGTTAATTTAGTGCCCTTGACTGCAATAAACAACAATGACGCAGCTGAATCTGTTTCACTGTTCACTTAATATCCGTGACAGGTTTTATGGTCTGGTTGCGCATCTATCTTTTATCTTATTTCATAGTTCATTGATAACTATGGTAAAAAAAATGTCAAATGTCATGTTCGATTTTGAGCAAGCAGTTACAAATTTTGGCGAAATTTGCAAAGCAATGTGGAACGTGACGTCATAACTCATACCGCGAGTCAATTCTGTAATTTCACAAACGATTCATGTAGCCCTTTATTGCGAATTTTTTTTTTGTAAGAGTGAGCCTCAAATGTATTTAGATATCTACTTTATTATGGTAATCTTAATCGTCAATCTGTCTGGGCCTTCCCATTCTTTTTGAGAAGATATTATGAAGATATCCTGTTCCTAAAAATTCACATTTTTCATTCATTTTGCTTCACAGCCATTACAAAAACCAATAATTCAAAAGAGAAATTGGAAGATTTAGAAATGATGACGGCGCTAAACAGAAGAACATCGAATCCTACAAGTGTAGTGACGATGGAAAATCAACCATTGGAGTTTGCAGACTGCATCACGAACCAACACACTGCGCAGCGGAGACGGGGTCACCATCATTCGCACCATTCGCTGGTTAGTCTTTATATTCTTTCTTTCTCTCTCTTTTTTCTTGGCCTCCATTTTAATTTTTTTTATTATGATAGATGTCTGTTGAAAAATTTCGATTTCTCTGGACTTAAGGTCCCATAAGGTCCAATTTTTTTTAAGTGGATTTTTCTAAAAAATTGTATTGAACTGGCAGTTTTATTACTTTACTTTAATTTTAATGGGTCGTTACCCGTGCATGCCCAAAATTTTCAACTGACTTCATTACATCATACAGTAAGTTCTATATAGTGTTGCCAGGTCCAATTTGTTTTTAATCGGGACAGAAGGTAAAAAAAATCGGGATTTAATTCTGCAAGTCGGGACAAACAAAAAAAAATGTTTTTTGGAATTAATTTTAATTTATTGCGTTTCGCAAATAATTATTAAAATAGTAAAATAGAATACTTAATAGCCCGATTTTTGCTACGATTCTTCCTCTACGAACTTTAAAAAAATGTGAAATATAACTTTTTATAAAAATTAGCCTTTTGTATTTGGTACCAACCAAGGCAAGAAAAATTAAAATACCTATATTTTACAGTATAGAGAATCAGAGAGGAAAAGCGCTAGTGATATGATGCGGGCTACTTTGAACGCATTTATGCACTCTACATAGTGAGGTGGTGCATTTTTAGAATAATAATGCTTTTTGTTACAATTATTGATTTATCGGGACACTAGCTATTACCCGCGGCTTCGCCCGCGTGTTCAAAGGGAAGTAACAATGAGTTGTTTAACATGCATGACTCTTTCCTAGATATAATAACATAATCTATACTAATATTATAAATGCGAAAGTGTGTTTGTTTGTTTGTTTGTTTGTTTGTCCGTCTTTCACGTCGTAACGGAGGGATGTTAAGGTAAGATTTTTTGTGTGGAGATAATTAGGAGGCTGGAGAGTAACGTAGGCTTCTTTTTACCGCAGTAAAACAACTCATTCCCATGGAAAGATCCATTATGATGCGTATCCTTACTATACATACTAATATTATAAATTCGAAAGTGTGTTTGTTTGTTTGACCGTCTTTCACGTCGTAACGGAGAGATTTTATGGTAAGATTTTTTGTGTGGAGATAGGTAGGAGGCTGGAGAGTAACGTAGGCTACTTTTACCGCAGTAAAACAACTCATTCCCATGGAAAGATCCATTATGATGCGTATTTGCCCATACTTCTATACTTCCATATCCATCCATACTATCCATACTTCCAAACTTCCATACTTAATTTGATTTTGGATCTGTTACTTATTTATGAATTATTATTATTAATTATTATGTTATTATATCTAGGAAAGAGTCATGCATGTTAAACAACACATTGTTACTTCCCGTTGAACACGGTGGCGAAGCCGCGGGTAATAGCTTGTTATTAATTATTATGTTATTATATCTAGGAAAGAGTCATGCATGTTAAACAACTCATTGTTACTTCCCTTTGAACACGGTGGCGAAGCCGCGGGTAATAGCTTGTTATTAATTATTATGTTATTATATCTAGGAAAGAGTCATGCATGTTAAACAACTCATTGTTACTTCCCTTTGAACTCGCGGGCGAAGCCGCGGGTAATAGCTAGTGGAAGTATAGAAGTATGGACAAATACGCATCATAATGGATCTTTCCATGGTAATGAGTTGTTTTACTGCGGTAAAAAGTAGCCTACGTTACTCTCCAGCCTCCTACCTATCTCCACACAAAAAATCTTACCATAACATCGCTCCGTTACGACGTGAAAGACGGACAAACAAACAAACAAACAAACAAACAAACACACTTTCACATTTATAATATTAGTATGGATTTAGCGTCCCGATCAGGTGGAAATCGGGACGCGTCCCCAGACCCCTGAAAATCGGGACGTCCCGCGCAAATCGGGACACCTGGCAACGCTAGTTCTATAGTAGATAGAAAGGTGTACCTATAACAAATAGTTTGATGGTGGTGTATTAAACTAACTTACATGTTCAACAAGTTTTTCAAGTGTGTTACATCGTTAAGATAAGTTAGGCAGTAGGCACGTTTTGAAGAACCTGTATCAGAAGAACCTGTATCATATTTAATTGTAATGTAACTAAACAAAGGAATCGATATTTGGTTTTAGTACGTCATATTCCAATTGTTAAGTTGCAAAATTATATTTTTGATGGCAGCTGTGCAATCTTGAAATTAATGGTATCGTGTGATCGTGACATAGCTAGGTTTAATTCGTAAGTTGTATAAATTAAATTCGTATAAGCCATTTCTTCAATGTGGCAGAATATTATTATGTTTTAATATTAAACACTTGCGTACACAAATAAGACTCGATAAATACACACAATCCGAGAACTAATTTTATACGTATATCTTTTTCAAAATGTCTAGAGATCTTTGAAACTATCAGCAGCAAGGGTTCCACTAGATAACTAGCTTGCCCTAGAAATTGTGCATGAATTATCATGCTGCCATAATTCCAAAATTAATTTAGTTAAAAAATGATACACCTTACTAGGTGTGGATAATAAAGATAACACAGTTTAATTCAATCTAAAATAGTAGATTTCCAATTAATTTACATAAATGTTTCCTTTTTTTATTGTTGGATTAGATATTCTCAGATGTCAGGTATGCCTTTCCATAGGTAAATGTGTGACATTTTAAAATAACTTTTAACCTTTTAAAACCTGAATAAAATTGATGCCGTACACTATTGTGCACCCGAACTAGGGTCGCGCGGTCGCTCCAAATATTTGTTGTGAATGAGATTTTCTTACGTTATCATCATTATAATAATTATCTTTTCGGCAAATTTTGCACATAACACATAGAAAACATATTCGGTAACAAAGTGCCTTATGCAATATATCGTTGACATCCACCTTCCCTACGAAATAAACCTTCGACTAAATTAAAATTAAAGGTCTTGGAAAGCAATTATTTCAGAGTCTCCCAAATTTTGTTTTTTGGCGTGTTTAAGAGGCGTTGATGTCCGAACGCTGTACTTTTTATTCATTTTCTATTTCTATTGGTATTCAGTAAGAAGCGCTGATGGTAAATTACCTTCTATCGAAATAGTCCTTTAGTGAATATATTCTTTAAACATGGTTTCAAATCGCTTAATTGTAACTCCTAAATAAATACAGAATCGGTTGGTATATTGAGATTAAATATGTAAACGACGAATGTGATTATTCCAAGAAGGTAGGTCGTACCCGTTAATAATAATATTTGTCACAGAGCATTAAGAACATAGTTGTAAGTTGTACTAATGCCTTAAGGCTACAATATTATGTATTAATAACTTTAATGTTTTATGGATTCCTAGCAATGATGTTGTATGTATTCCTAGTAACAAATCGTAATCGCACCCAAAACATGGTTACAAATTTTAACGTATGCTTCATGTAATTCCATGTTAATGTTTTAGGTGAAGGATTATAGAACCCTAAAAATAAACAATAAACATTTATTTACTAGAATACCACAAAATACTTCCTAGTCAGTACAAAATTTTCCATACTAATTAGTAATTATGAATTCATATCTCTTCCCGATTTGTCACACCCACTTCCTGGGACACAAAATATCCGAGATAGGGTAAAAATTGGAGGCAAGAAGTAGGTTTGCTTGGATGGATGATAAGAATGTTAAATTAAAAACAGGTTTTTTTAAGGGCACATATTTGGTTTGACTTTGTAATTTCATTTTGAAATGTGCTGCGGTCGTTACAAACTGCACGCGCGCCTTTTTTCTTCTTCTATTTTTACATATCTTGTTTAGTTTACCACAGAGTGACTTTATTCTATGCCTTATAAAATGAAAGGAATGAATCTGTTACTATATTAATATTACTAATAATCCTATACGAATGTTTATAATTTAAAAAAAATCCGACTGAGTATAAAAACTAAAAAGAAAAAAATAAGCCCAGTAGTCTAGAATGTTGTTAAAAATAATACTGAACAACTACACCATAGAAGGATTAACAGTTGGGACCCATTGTTTTTAACCAATCAAATCTTGTTTGCCTTTCCCTAAGCAGCCCTGTAAAATTTTAATGGGTCCCGACTGTTAATCCTTCTATGGTTTATTTGTTCAGTATTACTTTTAACAACATTCTAAACTACTGGACTTATTTTTTTCTTTTTAGTTTTTTTATGAAAAATAATGAAAGAAACCTAAAAATAATTTATAAATACCGCTAGATGTGACTCTAGGCTGCGAACATATAAAGCAACTCTAGGTCTCCGAGATCGTTGGCGCCTTTGCAGTATCCGGTCTCTACACTACCGTAGACTGCTCTACCTTCTACTACATATAAGCATTCTCTGCCAGTCGACCTTTGGTTTAAATACAAGGGCTTTTTAATATTTATGACATTTTTCTTTTTTGCATAACATAATTATTAATTGTAAGTAAAGCGAACCACATCAGCCCAAATATTATCGTTATCGTTTTTTTCCGACTTCTTTTTTATATTAATACGAAAATGTACAGTGTACATAGTTACTTACCGAAAAATAGCGTTGAAAGTAGGTATCCAAATAAATCATTATATTATTTATCGACGACAGTCACAAACTCTTAGCCGATAATTATCTCAACTACATAGTTTATAGGGTAATGCACCTGTGTATTTGCGCGAAATAAACTTCAAAGCGTTCTGTAAATAAATGGGGACAAGGAAAAGTCAAAAAATGTTGATGACCTCACGTTTCACAAATCACATTCACAATTACCTAGAGGCCATGAATAAAAATATCATATTGTATGCATTTTTTATATTGAATAAGTACTAGGTCTTCATACTTACTATGCAAATTTAATATAGTGTCTGTCACGATCAAACACCAAAAACGGTCTCTGAGCGAAAAGTATTCAGATTAATCAGTAATCATGATAACCTGTTATCACCCAATTCAGCCCATCACACAGGTAGCTATAATATAAATAATATAATCTAAATTTTACTAACAAAAAATAACCGATTTCAAAGTCTCAAAAACTACATAGTTGTCAGATCTCGTTCAAATTTATGTGAGACCACATGACAAGCGCCTGCTTTCGATTAAAAAAAGAATCATCGAAATCGGTTGGCGTGATATTGAGCTATTCGTCAATTTGTCGCGCACATCTTAACACAAATTTACGACTTATGTATGTGGTTTTCTCATGGATGCCATTGTCAGATCTCAATAAAATTTATGTGGGACCACGTGACAGCCACCAGCTTTCGATTAAAAAAAGAATCATCAAAATCGGTTCGCCCAGTCTAAAGTTCTGAGGTAACAAACATAAAAAAAAAAAAACAGTCGAATTGAGAACCTCCTCCTTTTTTGAAGTCGGTTAATAAATATAAATCATTGCAAGGCATATTATATTACTATTTTCTATACAAATCGAGTGACCGCACACGCCGCTAGAATATATTATATTTCTATGGCGTCACCAACATGTACCATAATATTTTACATTATTGCCTCTAATATATAAAATTCTCGTGTCACGGTGTTAGAAGTTTAACTCCTCCGAAACGGCTCGACCGATTTTCGTGAATCTTAGCGTGCATATCGGCTAGGGTGGAGAATCGGACAACATCTATTTTTCATCCCCCTAAATGTTAAGGGTGGTCCACCCCAAAATTTTTGGCAGAACGACGTTTGCCGAGTCAGCTAGTATTAGTATATAAAACATCAATGAAATGAAAGCGAAATATGTTTTATAGCGTCGTCGCCGTCGCCGCTTGCTGTAATATAATATTAAAGTACGGTATATTAATAAATGTATATTACAGCTACGTGTGTAATGGGCTTAATGTATAATGTGTGCTAGCACCCGAAACAATTTACTCATTTACCTACTACTTACTCAGTTCTATCAGGCAATAGAGATAATAACGTGAATTTAATTTTTCACTATTGTATAGTTTAAGTTTACGATTCACCAAGTTGCAAAGGGGTTATTCAAAATTAAATATCCGTCTTATCCTTGGCCGTAACCTTTGATTGTAATCGACAAAGTTGCAAAGTGGTATTCCACTCATACTTTAGTAGGGCCTAGGCTAACTCAGATAAAAAGCTGAAAATGCTAAGCAAACAATACATAAAATGTCGACGTTTTATTGACAGGCTTTACTGATTACGAAATAGCGTTGTCCAAATAATTATACTTGACTCGACTGCAATTTAAAAATTCACGATATCAACGATACATATTAGCACATAATGTGTTGTGTTAACCAATAACGTGTAACATAATATATTACTGACTTCGTATGTGTTGTACCTATTACTTGTGTTAACACATAATGTGTTGTTTTTAACCCCCGACGCAAAAAGAGGGGTGTTATGAGTTTGACGTGTCTGTGTCTGTCTGTGGTATCGTAGCTCCTAAACGAATGGACCGATTATGATGCAGTTTTCATGTTTGAAACTTGACGTGATCGAGATGGTCCTTAGCTACAATTACCTAAATTTTTTTGTTTTATTTATTAATTTATCAGTAGTTATCACGGTGCGTTAATATTTCAGAAGAACGGTGATAACGGTGATGGTGACCGTCGGGACAGCGCGGCGCGGGCGCTGGAGGCGCGGCAGTCGCAGTGGAAGCGGATCATGTTGCTGGTGGTGGCCATCACCGTCCACAACATACCGGAGGGGCTCGCGGTCGGCGTGTCCTTCGGTGCCGCGGCCTCGTCCTCGAAGGCATCGTTCCAAAGCGCCAGGTTAGTCAATTGTTTTTTTATGGAGTTAGCCGACAAACGACTGATGGTAAGTGGCTTTCATCGCCCATGGGCATCAGTGACATCAAATACATCACTAATGCGTGGTCGGCCAAGAAAGAAAGAAGAAAAATTAAAATGTGTGCAATTCACACGTAGTAGAAGTGAAACCTTCAAAAATTTTGTTTTCAAGATATAATGAGACGAATGTAAAATTTCGGGAAGATGATAATTGTAGGTTTTAGTAATGATCTCTCATCCCTCAACTCATCTCTCAACTCACCTCTCAACTCACCTCTCAACTCACCTCTCAACTCACCTCTCAACTCACCTCTCAACTCACCTCTCAACTCACCTCTCAACTCACCTCTCAACTCACCTCTCAACTCAACTCTCAATTCATCTCTCAACTCATCTCTCATTTTTCAAAAAAAAATTCAAGTCAGTCTCCACTCATTTCTAGTCTCCACTGGCCAGTTTTGTTTCATAAAATTTCAAGTCACCCCCGTACTAAAGAAGTTTTCACTTCAAAAAGAAAGAAAGAAATATTATGGAAATGTTTATCAAAGTGTGTGTTATTGGTTAGTGTTGTCGATGCTTCCCCTATGGAATCCTAGTTTGAGGCTATGAGTGTATAGTGATTTTTTTTTTCACAACTGTCCCTCTACTCGGCTGGTTGGCTTTTGTTGAGGTGTACAGTTACTGGTCATAGTATGTATTCGCAGACTTCCATACACCTTACAGTACCTACACTGAATGGCTCCGGGCAATCTACGTTTTTCATCGTGTGATCATGTTATAAGTAATCGTTATACTCGTATGTAGAACATTGGACTATTGGAACCACAGACATATATACCTAGAGATACATGTTTGTGATTGGAACCAATGATATTTTGATTGGAACCTGTTTCGCGACATGAGTGAAATGTCACTCATGTGAAATGTCATCGTCCAGGTGAAATCGTCTACTATCTAAGTGCTTGTTCACACTGAACGCGCGGGCGCGGGTGCGGGCTCAGGCGCGGTAGACGCTACATACACCGCGCGCGCGTTTTGATGTGAACACTTTCATAGTAGGTCATATGTTTGATATTTTGCGACCGCGCCCGCGAGTTAGTGTGAACAAGCACTAAGTGCTTGTTCATACTGACTCGCGGGCGCGGTCGCGAAATATCAAACATATGGACTACTATGAAAGTGTTCATATACAAAACGCACATGCGGTGTAAGTAGCGGGCACGCTAGCGACAAGCGCGCGCGGCCCGCTAGCGGCAATATCAAACGCATAAGAATGTATGAGTGTGTTCGCACTGAACTAGCGGCGGAGCGCGCGACTCACTCGCGATGTCAGGTAAGTTCAACCATTTTGAACTTGTCGCTAGAAACGATAGCACATGAATTCATTATGTCCCTAGATTAAAGGGTTGTTCTTTCCTCTAAGATCATGTCTTTCAATACAGAAAAGTTTATTAGTACTATTCAGGCTAGAACTGATTTGATTTGAACTCAGATTTGGCAGAGTAAACACAGGCATCTTATGAACAGAAACATTCTTAATAAACTATGGAAGGAAATTGCTGAATTGTTTCCTGATATGGAGGGTGAGTACCTAAATGGAACTTTAGGTATGAATTTTCGGTTAAAAAAAGATCGTCGTCCATGTTTTCAACCTCTGACAACATGTCACAATCGCGCAAACGCCTGGCGGCCAGTGTGAACACGAATCCGCCACCGCGCCCGCGCCCGCGAGTTCAGTGTGAACACTCACTAAAGTCTATCGGATCTATCGGAAGTGGGTAAAGGAAGTTGGAAAGAGGAAACTCATTCATAACATAAAATAAAATAACAACTTTATGACCACTATTATTATTTATTATTTTCGCCCAAACGAAAATTGCCGTACAATAGACAAAATAATGTGGTTTATTAAAGTGGCTTTATTATTAGTCGACCAAATGCCAAAGAGTATGAGCTCAGCTTGTTATTGTCATTGTGTATATTATTTAATTGATTTATTTGAACTTTAACAGCGCATTTATTGACTGTAATCAAAGTGAAACTACTTAAACACCACGACAATTTAAAATTATTGTACAAAGGGTAAGCTTAATAATAATAAATTGAAATGTTTTCTTATATCTCCAAATACCTTTAAGAACTTTCGTGGCTTTAACTTTTGTGAGTTGCGGTGAAACCTGTGATTGAAAAATCGCTTTAGAAATTAATTTAACCGAAAGCAAAAATATGAAAAATATACAAAAATAGTAATATTGGGGCGTATTACTATTTTTGTATATTTTTCATATTTCTCAGAGTCAATAACGGTTACTTAAGTCGCTCCTTAGTATAGAATTTGTATGGTAATTCTTTACTAAGGAACGATTAAAGTAGCCGTTAGTGACTCTGAGTTGGGGCGATAGTAAACTTAAACCTTAGCTGTAATATCAAAGTAGCTATAATAAGTAATATCAAATTAGATGTAATATAGTGAGTAAGTAAGTGCATTGAATTATAGTTGGCATACCTTCAAGTACCGCCATTTTGAAAAACTTCGTTTAGGCGGCGAGCGATGAAACATGTGTCAAGCGACGGAGTAAGTGATTACAACCATAAAGTATTCCAGTGATGAAATGTCGTAAGTGATATATTTCAGATACTTGAGTTCCAAATCGTAGAAAAATAAAGGAAAAAACTTCGTTTCGGCGCACATTGATAAAACATGTGATTACATGTGTCAATTGGTAAACTAGGTGATTACGATCAAAAAGTATTCAGTCAGTGATGAAATGTCGTAAAAGATATACTTGCTGAGTTTGATTCTCATAGTTTTGCCGGTTTTTTGCGCTTCGACGCTACCTTTGCAAATTCTAATTTATAAAGTATATTTTTCTCGTAGTACCTACATACAAAAAACTACATACAAAAATATTGTGTGAGCAATAAATTTGTAAGTAACTAATGTTAACTATCATTCGACGCAAAGTGCTAATAACCAAATAATGGGATATTATTAGTTAAGTCCTGACTTATGAATATGCAAACAAGTATTTTCGACGGTAAGCTATATAATATTAATTTTTATCACTGTAAAACTAGTAGTTTTGACTAATCTTTTGCTCAAGGATAGTATTATATAAACCATAGCAAATATTCAGTTTAGACGTTTAGTCACCTTATAAAAAAAGTAAATGAATGTTATCGTTGCACGTATGTTGATAAAAATATTCTTCATAATTATTTGCTTTATACAAAAAAATAATCTTAAATCTGTGTTAACAGCGCTATCTAACAAATGCGTTGAAAAACACGTAGTCACATAGTCGACTTGGAGTTAAGTGCTGACATCTAGTTAAAATTGTGGTAACTAAATTAAAGAATAGTATGCTGCTTCCTTAACACTGAGTCAGTTCACCAGCAGGTGGTGTAGATGGCGCCAGTTGTATATATTTGATAATGCTATTTATTTTAAATATTTAAACACTCCTTCTGCAAGGTAATTAAGTGCCCTTAAATTTTAAATTGACTAAAATAGTAAACATACAATTTAAATGGATTTGTCACAAAAAAATTAAGACCTAAACGTCCAAGCTCTTTAGGAAGTAGGTAGTAGTTTATTTAAAGTATATATTATCTTTGGACACGTTCATGATATCGCCATTTTGTTACGTTACACGAAGAAACGTAAGGTACCGCAGTGGATAAGTGGGGTACTGCAGGAATTTCATTGATAAGTTGTGGGCGAGAACGGGATGCAAGCGTGATGCTGCGCTATTAATGCCATCGGCGTTAACAACCTTATAATTAATAGAGCCAGTTGTTCCTTTTGATTTGCCGCTTCAATAGCATTATAAAATTGGGTTCTATGCTGATAGATTTAATAATTTAGTGGTGTTTTATTAAAAGACAGCCCCTTTCTATTGTCATAAAGTCAACTAGCTGATATTTGAATATTGGATATCTAAAAAAAATCCCTTTCAATAATTGTTATTTAGCAATAATGCATTTATATATTGGCTTGGCTTCAACCCATTAATGGCCCACTACTGGGCACGGGTCTCTCCTCTTGAGGAGGCCTAGAGCATACTCCACCACGCTGCTCCAGTGCGGATATATATATTGAATTATATCATATTATTGCAGAAATTATTTATAGATAGAAAGAGATAAAAAAAACAAAAATATATCCACACCCTGATTTAAAAATATTTTCGCACTAGAAAAATTTTAACAAGTTTATTTTATCTCATTTGCATTATTGTTCTTAAAATAATTAAATAAATTGAATTTCATATTTATAATTATTTATAAATTTTAACATATAGAATTTTACTTTACGAAGTAGAGATCCGCATTGGATTTATAGAATAAACGGGACGGATTTGTGCTCTTGTGCTATGTGATGTCCGTTAGGGTGGATAATACCATAAGTACACTGACTGACAATAATCCTAAAAGGTATTATAATGCTTTTTCATAGGTCTTAGTTTTAAAGTTGCGGACAGATAATCTTGGAAATTGGACTCGGCTGAAGAGTCCGATCACAGATGTCTTTTTACATACGAGTAGATATATTTCAGCATCTCAAACCGAGTCTGGAAATCGCAGAGGTCTTAAGATCGGTTTATTAGTAGAAGTAGTCCAAGACGCTGGTTTCAGGATGTGGGATGTCGGAACAGACTGTTCCATAACGTCCCTGGTGGAAAAGACGGTTCATTAGTAGTTCGGTGATCGGAGCCAAATCGCGTGGCGGCGGGGGCATCGACCCTGCGCCGGCGCAGACGTTGCCGTCACCGCCGACGCCGGTCGGTGAAACTATTTCACTGAAAAATCCGGCGCGCCGTATCATTGAAGTCAACCTTGACGATTTGTCGCGTCGTCTATACCGCCGCGTGGGAGCCCCAACTATACCTATTCGTGACCGTTAAATATTGCCACCTCGTTCCTATTAGCGACTGTCGCAAATCGCAACACTTTAACCTAATCCATAGGCGCTGACGCTAATAATTTTTTGTGAAAATCCAATGAGTTCATCCCGCATCGGTTAATGGGGCTGGGTGATTGAGATTAACATGTACATGTTATATTTTTAAATTCAAATTCAAACAAAAGCAGTGACGTTACATAAAATATCTTTTGCTCTATATATCTTTGTCTGTGAAAAGATCTTGATGTAGAGTAAACATTTTCGCCCCACGCAAACCATGGCGCGCATACGCTGACTCAGAGTTATTTTTCATATCGGTTGTCTTTGAAACAGCTAGGATCCGTTTCAGGAAATACCGGAAAGAAAATTTATATTTAGATACCTACATAATATGTTCGATACGTTTTAAGACACTGGGTTGTAGAGGGTATTTCGATGTGTAGGCAAGTCCACATAATGTCCCCTAAGGGGCCATCAATAAATTACGTCACATTAATTTCATGACATTTTGACCTTTCCCCCCCTCCTTGTCACAGCTGGTCACATTTGTGAGACCACTCCCCCTAGTGTGACGTCACAATACACAAATTATGAAATTTTATACCTAGAAATAATTAAATTAAAACAGCAGTTCCGAAATAAGTTTTATTTCAATTAATTTTTTTTAATACTTACCTAGATACGTACCAATTATTCGATTTTGAAATGTTACGTCACAAAATTTAGGACCCCCTCTCACCCTTTTAAGTGACAGTTCAGGATATATAACGATTTAAAGTTGGTTAATCAACAATTCTCGTTAATGTACCCTACTAACTCGTTTAATGAAATGAGAACATTGCGAATTTTACCGTCTTATAATCCTAATAAAGAAGTCAATGAATCCTAACTGAAGAGTGTAAAATAAAATTAAAATGTGTGCAATTCACACGTGTTAGAAGTGAAACCTTCAAAAATTTTGTTTTCAAGATAATGAGACGAATGTAAAATTTCGGGAAGATGATAATTGTAGGTTTTACTATTCCACTCCACTCCACTCCACTCCACTCCACTCCACTCCACTCCACTCCACTCCACTCCACTCCACTCCAACTCAACTCAACTCAACTCAACTCAAGTCAGTCTCCACTTATTTCTAGTCTCCACTGGACAGTTTCGTTTCATAAAATTTCAAGTGCTAAAGAAGTTTTCACTTCAATAAAATGTGTGCAATTCACACGTGGTAGAAGTGAAACCTTCAGAATTTTTGTTTTCAAGATAATGAGACGAATGTAAAATTTCGGGAAGATGATAAATGTAGGTTTCACTAATCTACTTCACTCCGCTCCGCTCCCCTACCCCTCACTCCCCTACCCTACCCCTGTACAATGCTTCCTATCTCACTTTAGAATTTATAATATGTTTGTCTCTTTTTACTGGACAGTTTCGTTTCATAAAATTTTAAGTCACCCCCGTACTAAAGAAGTTTTCACTTCAAAAATATATAAAAAACAAAAAACCCGACTGTGTAAAAAGCTTAAAAGACAAAAACAAGCCCAGTAATTCAGAATGTTGTTAAAAGTAATACTGAACAACTACACCATAAAGGATTAACAGTCGGTACCCATTTTAATTTTACATGGTTGCTTTGCTTGGGAAAAATCTAACAAGATTTGATTGGTCGAAGAATGGGTAGGAGTTGCGTTAAAATTTTAAAACAAAACGAACGCGTGAAAATCAACAATGCGAAAGTTTGGCATACACGTACGTGCTTGTCTATATATATAAAATTGAAAAGAGATACACTGATTAAACAAAAAATCTCAGAAACTACCGAACCGATTATGATGAAATTTGGCAGGGAGATAGCTTATGCCAAGGAGACGTCAGCTAAGAACGGATTTTTGGAAATTCATCCCCTAAGGGGTAAAAATACGGGATAGAGGTCATTTTCATACAAACCAACTTCGTCAGTTTTAAAGTTATAAATATGATTTTTTTTTATCTAAGTTAATAGTAATAAACAAAAGTTAAATTTAACAATTTTTTTTGGAAAATCATCCCTTAAAGGGTTAATTTAATGGATGGTACGTAGTAGGCAACTTCATCATTTTTGAAGTTAAAAACATGAAAATTTACATATTAGCTCCAGACTAGAAACAAAATTTGTAAGTATTATGGTTTTTTGGAAAATCATCCCCTAAAGGGTTAATTAATAGGGCGCAATTTAGTATGGCAACTTCGTCAGTTTTGAAGTAAGAAGGGTGAAATTTTGTATATAAGCTTATAGTTAGACACAAAAAATAATTGCATCATTGTTTTCTCGAAATTCATCCCCTACAAATAGGGGTTGGAGATCATTTACATACAAATCAACTTCGCCAGTTTTAGAGTTATAAATATGAATTTTTTTATGTAAGTTTAAAGTAATAAACAAAAGTTAACTTTAACACATTTTTTTGGAAAATCATCCCTTAAAGGGTTAATTTAATTGATGGTACTTAGTAGGCAACTTCGTCATTTTTGAAGTTAAAAACATGAAAATTTACATATTAGCTCCAGATTAGAAGCAAAATTCAAAAGTTATGTGGTTTTTTTATAAAATCAACCCCTAAAGGGTTAAATAAGCGCGTGGAAGTTAGTATGGCAACTTCGTCAGTTTTAAAGTAAGAAGGGTGAAAATTTGTATATATCTAAGCTTATAGTTAGACACAAAAAATAACTGTATCGCTGTTTTCTCGAAATTCATCCCCTAAAAATATGGGTTGGAAGTCATTTACGTAAAAATCAGCTTCATCAGTTTTAGATTTATAAATATGAATTTTTTTATGTAAGTTTATAGTTGTGAAAAAAAGTTAATTTTAACAAGTTTTTTAGGAAAATCATCCCTTAAAGGGTTTATTTAGAGAATGGAACTTAGTACGCAACTTCGTCATTTTTGAAGTTAAAAACATGAAAATTTATATATTAGCGCCAGATTAAAATATAAAAGTTGTGTTTTTTTGGAAAATCAACCCCTAAACGGTTAAATAAGTGTGTGTAATTTAGTATTGCAACTTCGTCAGTTTTGAACTAAGAGGGGTGAAAATTTGTATATTAAGCTTATAGTTAGACACAAAAATTACCTAACTGTATCACGATTTTCTCGAAATTTATCCCCATAAGGAGAAAAAGGCATAAGCCATAAGGAGACAAAGGGGTTGTAAATATTTAACAAACTACGTCAATTTTGAACTCAGTAATGTGAAAATATTAATTAAGCTTATAGTGAGAAAAAAATTTAATGTAGAGAAATTTACGGATGGGAGAGGGATGGGAGAGTGATAGGAAGCGAGAGAGGGACTGGGCTCGGGAGAGGTAGCGGGAGAGGGTGCGGAAGAGGGAGAGGGGCAGGGAGTGGGAGAGGGAGTGAGAGCGGGACAGAAAGCAGGATAGGGACCGGGTGCGGGCGGGAGAGGGACTGAGAGTGGGAGAGAGAGGGACATGAAGGTCCTCGAGTGAGAAAGGGAGAGGGACAGGGAGCGGGAGAAGGAGAGAGAGTGGGACAGGAAGAGGGAGAGGTTGAGGGAGAGGGAGAGGGGAGGAAGAGAGAGTATATGTAACTCTTGAACGGATGGAAACAAGAGAACCGTTTTGAAGATATTTTTTACTATTTAAAATTATTGTCTGCCTGTTTATCTGTTTGTCTGTCCGGGCATCACATGAAAACCCTTGAACTTATTCGTAGTATACACGTAGGTTTCAGTATGTAAATTCCTAAATATAAGTACTTCAATATAAATGAACCTGTTTTTAAATTTTCTTCTGTAAGGCGTACAAATAATGATAAATAAGCATAATTTCCGCGTGCGAAGCCGCGGGCAACAGCTAGTCTTGTATAATTTTCACATTGTATGATACGCAGAATAAGTTCCATACAAAAACTTTTACACCCTTATGTGAACTGATTTTCAAAAATAATTTCATAGGGCTCGATTTTTTCCGGGTTTTTAATGTTAGCATTGAGGATGTGCTTTCATATTGAAATCGGCATTACTCGTACCAACTGGGCTTAAGGTTTAAAATTACTGGAGCTCGAATAGACTTGCGATCAGAGTTTAGAGTTTAACTTAAAAATGGGATATTGGAATAAAATTAAATAACTACCCATGAACCCTTAAAATAAAGAATAATTTTAGATTATCGTGTTGATGGAATCGAATCTACAGTCCATGATGCAGGCGACCAACATGCAAAACATACTTACGATGCATCTAAATGACCGACTAGATAGCTACAACGGAAAACTGTGATTGATCGCTCCTACGCTTGCACTACTGTCTTAATTACCTCCCGTCAAATCAGTGCAACGCATGTCGCTGCAATAAGCCTTACCGAACGTAACGAATGTTATATGTTATATACGAGTGTGGTGGTACTGTGGTAGTGATAGCCGAAGCAGACGAACGATGGTGCGGTGGAGAGGAGAGGAGAGGAGTGGAGAGGATGGCGCCTGGTATAATGGGAGTCGGCAACCGCTTTGTGTCCGCCGCTGTTATTATGCAGATTAACACCGCCGGGAATTTGTTCAAATATCGTAACAAGCTCCTCCCGGCGCCGGCGCCGATCCCGCTCTTGTAATTTACGATTCGAGCCTCGGGAATGTAATGTGTCGGCGTTCGCTCCTTTCACAGAATTTGGTGTTGTTCCGTCCGTTTTATATTACACTTATCTCGCTGCATCGGAATATAGATTGGATGCCTTTACTTTATTAAACGGAGATTATTTATTTTTGATTTCTGTATTTTGTACGAAGACAACGTTTGGGATTGAGACAGAAAGTTAATATGTGCTTTTATATTATTATAACGAAATTTATTGTTATCGCAATCTCATAAAATGGACAATCATTTTAAAATTAGTGTGATCAAACACATATTTCTTTCTTTTAATGTACTTACACATGATATATTTGCAACACTAGAGCAAATCATAAATAAGCATAAGTATAAAATAGTGTATATTTGCGCGGAATGTCCGTTCGGGATTCGCGGGAGTAAAATAAATATGGGGAGTAGGGGAGAGGAGAGAGGGGAGGGGCGGGGAGGGCGCGAGGCCGCGTGTCCGGCCGCATTCCTGCGAAGCCTCCGACCCGCCGTGCCGCGCCGAACTTTCTGCTTTCCCAACAGGATGGAATGCCGTCTAATGCGAACACCCCTCGCGTTCCCCGCCGTCTTCGCAACCTAATTTTTGCTGCGGAATTCCTTCTCTGTGCACGGAGCGGCGTGCGACGCAGATTGCGTATTTTCCTACAATTTTCCTCGTTGGCAACATTGTTTGTGAAGGGTTTTCTAGATCGACTTTAAGGTATATTTAAGTGTTGGTATGACGTATGTTTATACGCGTTTCGACCATTATTTGTTATAGCGTTTAAAAGCTTTGGGACAGCTTTTGACATTTTTTTTGTTTGTATTGTTAGGCTAGTAAATGCACTAGGTACTTACTACAATGGCTACAATACTAATAATAGAATATTGTGTGTGTACTGTAAACTATGGAAATTATGTAACATTGGTATTATATTAATGAAAATCACGGAAAGTTTGCTAAATTTAACTTCGTAGATATTTGAATGGACACCGTCTCTCTCTGTCGTTATCTCTCATTCCCACACACCCTGCAAAGTGCAGTAGCGGTCAACCAAGTATTCAGTCAATTTCAGCTAGTTAGATAAATATATCTAGAATTTAATTTAAGGCTATACGATTTTCCTGAGCCACGTATCGTCTGGCCAGTGTGTAATACTGTATGCAGTATGTGTAATATGCGCTAAGTCGCTGGTGGTCGGAATCACTTGCGTTGCACTTGTTTTTACGCACGCGCACACAGTGTGGTGCATGACCCCTCCGGAATGTACCACGTGCACTAGCCGATGGAATGCGCAACTGTTTACTTTTTTTTTTTTTTGTACCACCTTGTATTGTTTAAACAGCGTCTTGTCACATATATTCATAACAAGCTGGAATCGCTCAATCTAGATCCATGGTTGTTGATTGTTGAAATTAAATGCCTGTGTACATACCTATCTGTTGCTTCGAATCCCCAAAAAGTGTTTTGTGGGTGACAGGTAATTATATAAAAAAAAATTAACAGCGTCAATACAGACATAATAGTAGTAGAGCTGAAAACAAATACGCGCACAATATTTGCAATTATTTTGATAACATTATTGACATCATCCGAACTCTCTTCCCTTGTTTTTATTAATCATCTATACTCGATGGTGGCCAGCTTGCCAGCCAGTAACATTTTATAAGACTCCGTCAAATTCGTTTTATCATCTCCGTCTCCGCACCGCACCTCATCGTTCTGGACCTCGTCTCTCCTCTCCTTTCCTCACCAGTCTCACCACACAACTCACCTTGCCTCAATTAAAACCTCGTCCACAGCCTCGTCTCACTGCACCTCATCTGATCATTTACTGCTTCTCTCCATTGTTTTACTCGAGGGATAAAATTGCTCCGTTTTGATGGTTTGAATTTTCTTATGAAAGACAATGTTTCACTATCCCATCTGATGTTATAATAATAAACGCTTACACACTCATACCCCTGCAGTAGGTTTTTACATATGTCGCGGGTGGCATGGACGACACAATATATAACACATCACAATAACACCCATGACCCGAGTACAAATATTTATCTGTCACAAAAATATCTGCCCCGGCCGGGAATCGAACCCCGGACCCCTCGCTTAGCAGGCAGGGTCGCTACCAACTAGGCTACGGGGTCGTCGGTTATGTAGCAATATAACTAGTCTTGTTAGTAAAGCGTGCGAGCTCGGTAAAAGCCTATTTAGTTATTTCTTGATGACACGACTCTACCTTAGGCGCGCTGAACTTCGATGGAATTCGACGATATTAATGTTTTTAATAACATAAGTAACCAATTGTACCAATTACAAACCACCAAAAACATGTAACACATAGGTTCGGATGGTAAAATTCATCGAAATTCGTAATCTCGCCTTTCAAAGTGGTAAATAGTTTAGCGCCCAAAATAGCCCGCGTTCATTAAACGCAGGCGCCATCGCTAGCGAAGGATATAGCGGAAGCGCTTGGGCGATGCCGGAAAACGCGCTTCCGGAAGATGTGCGCTCTTGGATGCTCTAGATGCGCTTTTACGATTTCCTGCTCGACGCAAATGGACGCCGCGCGCCCTGACTCACCGATGCCATTTCTAATTGTTGCCTACTTATGTTAGCTTCTTACCGTTAATCTTATTTGTAAACTCAGACTCAAATTATTTATTTCGTGATAGGAACAAACGGCACAAGTCAAAAGTTACAAAATTCTAACTACATAATTATTAAACAATATTTAACAATGTACGTTATTAGTTACTATATGATAGAAGTATGTTTACTATTTAATGTACCAGGGTACCGGTATACTATTTTATGTTACAGGTACCGGGTTACCCTTTGACTGGCTTTGACATTTACGGTTGAATTTTAACCGCAGAGTCTCTAGTACTGGTAAAATACTCATATTTTAACGTTAAATTTAGTGTTACAATTTGTAGTTCCTCAATAACTGCGTTGCTGGGCCACGTCAGTAGGTAGAGTAGGTACACGTCGAACGTCATAATGGTAGTTGCATGCGCGTCATACGTCGTATATCGCCCTAATTGCCTATTACAGACACGAGTAACATACTGTATGACGTTGTTCACGTTACTGGGTAAAGTGCACATTAAATGGAATTGGGAAATCCCGCGCACATACTCATATGTTGGTACATTAGTTGATTTCAGGGTTCAAAGTCAAAATGGAAGAAAGAAGTGCGAAGTCAAAATGGAACCATAGTTTGTTTCTTCAAGTCCTTCCGTTCGGAGCATAGCGTAGAGACCCTAGTGCTAGAAAGTTGTAAATTGGCAATTGGCAAATTTTCCGATTATTAACTGTCTGTATACATATATGTATAAAAGGCAAAAGTGATTGACTGATGTATCAACTCACAGGCCATACCCTCAGGGCTAGAAACTTAAAATTTCGCACACGTATTCCTCTTGTTTAAGTATATGAAAGGCAAAAGTGATAGACTGATGTATTAACGCACAGACCAAATCCAATACGTTACGTTACGGGCGGCCTTTCAGGCACCCCCGTATATGTTACCAATTATCCATTTTACTATATTTTTTATCCAGCTTCATAGTAAGATAGCTAATTGAATAAAGTAAAGTAAGTTACCTACACCTTTTATAAATCTCTTGAAATCAATCATTTATCGCTGTAGCCATTGTGGCATCTATATATAATAATAACCAAATAAACTATAGTATGGGCCAGTGGGTAATACCATACCAAATCAATCTCCACAACTGCCCCCTTACAGAACTAGTAGTTTGAACCGAAATTCTTAATACATTAGTTACTTTAACAACACCAGATGCGATGGCACGTCGCGCCTTTTAATTTGCAGTGGGACACGCGCGTTCTATTGCTGGTCCTATAGGTTCACTCTTAATATTGCCTTTTATGGTCATAGCTGGTGGTTTGCATCTACAATGAGCTTGCATCAGGTGCATAATATGCGGATACTTGCAGCTTTTAACTGCCTTTTAACTATACATATTCATTGCATCGTATGACTCACGGCTATTTATTTAAGCTGGTTCTAGTCATATTCACAGATTTTCCGAGTATTGAATGACTAGTGATTATATGAATAACTCGATAGTGCTACTCGGTTTAAGGCACCGGCGCCGCGGCGCCGCCCTTGACATGTATCATACTTATGTGAATGGAATGGATGACTAAAGTTAGGATTTATATTTTTAAATGCATTCATGCTTCTGTATTCCTTCTATATTAGACTGGTTGGGAAGGAACCAACTCTATATCATCGGAACCCTTAGGTAGAGTTTGCTGCACTGTAAATTTAATTTCGTAGTTAAGTGTCTGAAACTGTCTGTTAACACCAGTTAGGACGGGGGTTTATCGTGGTCCTACTATTTTGTCTTATTAGTAGGAACACGAGGGATAGTATACCCTCGTGACGCAAATGTGTATTCGTCCATGCCATTCCACTGTGTAGCACTACTCTGCTGTATCTGTACTAGGTTGTGCTGCGCCATCTGCATTTCAGCATACGCTTAGTCGCTTAGCCATTGTCCCGCTCGAGTTTTTCTGAAATATGAGCGGTACAGGCTGTAGTTTACCACACCGGTTAACGCTTTTTAGATCATATGAAGAACTCTTAGGGCCCGTATTAATAAACCGATCTCTGCTCAAGAACGCGATCTCTGATCTTACGAATGTCATTTTTACATAAAATATGACAGATGCGTGCGTGCATGCGTGCCATATATTTGGTGTTGCTCATGTCTATAGACGACAGTGACCACTCACCATCACGAGGCCCGTTTGCTTTTTCGGCAGCTCTTTAGGTTATTAAAAAAGTAAGCGTTGTGCTCAATAACGCAATATTACTGACGGGTGTCAAAACCGAACGGAAACATTTACAAGATTACCTTTGATTTCTTTGACAAAATTAATATTATAAATTATAATCAGAGTTGTGAAGATGTATATGAATTTATCAAATTCTGGAATTGTTTTCGATAATTATTATTATTTGTTAAATTCATTTTCAGCCAGGGAAACGCGTAAAATATTCCTTACGTTTTTTCTCAAATAAACGGTCGAGAAAATTTAAATAACGACTAAAGTAAAGCATGGACATTCGTGTGTGTTTAAACTTACTTTAAGTCGCCTGCAGTTTTCCTTGCATTCAATACATCAAATACCCATATTTCAGAGTTCATAAAGGGTTTTAATTTTGCCTATAATATTTAAAGAATTGTCGAATTTTGGGGATTTTGATATAAGGGTAGTCAGATTGTCTTATAAAAGCTTTAAGATTTATGTTTTCCTAAATATTTCCCAAATATTTAATACAAATTTCACAGAATTCAATCTTGAATAAATTAGATACCTTTAAAGGAAGTTTGGGTACATGCGCCATTGACACATGAATAACAGCCAGTGTATTTATAACAAATACTCGTACCAAGCACGATTATCGTCGAAACACTTCTGAGTACTTCTGACTAACACAATAGGCTCGCCAGGAATCTTGCAGGTAGCGAAGGAAATCCGCAATGGCGCTTAGTGTTATATAGCGTACAGTAAAGTTCACGTACTTTGCTCATCTATGATATCATATCAATTTACATAAGTGATGTTATCGTCGATGAGGCGTTTCGTGAATGCAGAGTGGATTTTACCGAGACGGTTTTTATGGTTTGTTCTAGCCAGACTTGATCCTTGTAGGGTATTTTTGCATAGACTGTAAAGCTCTTCGTATATTTGATCCAAAAAGATTGAAGATTAAGTTTCTAATATGCGGAATCGGAAGCGTTTTATTAGGGTTCCGTAGCCAAATGGCAAAAAACGGAACCCTGATAAATTCGTCATGTCTGTCTGTCTGTTCGTCCGTATGTCACAGCCACTTTTCTCCGAAACTATAAGAACTATACCTACTGTTGAAACTTGGTTAGTAGATGTATACCGTAAACCGCGTTAAGATTTTCACAACAAAAATTGAAAAAAAAAAACAATAAATTTTGGGGGTTCCCCATACATAGAACTGAAACTCTTTTTTTTCATCAAACCCATACGTGTGGAGTATCTATGGATAGGTCTTCAAAAATGATATTGAGGTTTCTCATATCATTTTTTTCTAAATTGAATAGTTTGCGCGAGAGACACTTCCAAAGTGGTAAAATGTGTCCCCCCCCCTGTAACTTCTAAAATAAGAGAATGATAAAACTAAAAAAAATATATGATGTATATTACCGTACAAACTTCCAACGAAAATTGGTTTGAACGAGATCTAGTAAGTAGTTTTTTTTTAACACGTCATAAATCGTAAACCGCAAAAAACATCGATCAAAGTTACAATGAAGTACAAGAACTTTTATATTATGTTACTTGCTGCTACGGAACCCTTCATGGGCGAGTCCGACTCGCACTTGGCCGCTTTTTTACTCTAGAGATGAGAAGGATTCTCTCAGGTCTGGGATTAATCCATCTAGGTGAAGAGACCACCAATGAGAACTCGTGAGAACCCGTTAGTCAATCAACAGTCACTTTGCAAACAATAAAGTTATGAATAAATATTTACGTTCCAAATAAATATTCCAACCGACGATCCCGAAAAGCGTTAGTTGGAAGGCAGGGTAACCACCAACTAGCCTACCTTGTTGTCTAAAACCATCAATTAATAATTTTATTGTGAGCTTTTCTCCTTTGTAGTGAACTGCGAATGACTGCGAACAAATGCGGATGGTTGCAGATGGTTGAAGTCTGATATAAAAATGTTTTTATTACATAATCTCTGATCTATTTAATATTATAATGTTATCTATCGAAGCTCTGGCCATTATCATTCCTTGCAAAAAATTATAATACCTACTTAAAAAAAATATTTATACTTATCTATATGTACTTAAAAAAACATAAAACTTAGCTTTATGGATTTTTTTTATAATTTTTAGAACTTTATGATGATTTTGGTAGAAAAAGTGCTTAAAAAATACGTACGAGATGTAATTTATAGGACCAGGTTAACGCCCACATAATAATTCTATTACGTCAAAAACAGACTGTGTTTTGTATAAAGTTGTTGCACAGCTAACTGTAGGTAACGTATAGGTAGGTAGTTTTTGTTTTGGCTACAATAGTTGATTTTACTGAGGTGCTGACTATATGAACCTATTTGTTTTTATAATAACTGCGGATAAATTAACAAATAGGCCATGTGACGGTGGTAACGTGGTTTCTACAGTTATTAGATACTTTTTTTACGTGATTTCACAATAAGTTTGCTTTTAAGATCTTAAAATTATAATACGTCTATAAATAAAATCAATTTTATTACGGTGTTAGGGTTGTCGATACTGGGATTAAAATATCGCTCAAATTGATCAGGGATCGCGGTATTTCGGGATACCAGGATCCCGGTTTTCATGTCCTATGCGCCACCGACTTATATTGTATATTCGCTGATAATTCTGTTTGATTGACAGTTGCGTTGCATACATTTGTGTAGGTATATTTGGATGAATGTACCTACATCACATATGAAACAAGTATGCACATCGGCCTTAAAACCGGTCTCTTATGATCCTCTACAATCTTTGTATATTTTGGACATCTCCAAAAATATAAAGTTAAAATAACGATATAATAACACCTTTGTTATGTGAAACATGTAGCTGCAAATTATGTGATGGACAATTTGCTCAATGTCACAATCTGGGTTCTGGCCAAAAATGTCACAATAAAGAGAAAGATGTAAACACAGCCGCATTCTAATTTAAAAAAAAATAAGGTCGAATCGCTGAGGTCGTCTCGTCTGCTTACGATGTGTCTCGCCAAAAGTGAGTCATTAAAATAGTCTGCGATAAATATATTTCTGAAAGTGAAACGTACCAATGTTTTATGAAAGCTGTTCGCGGCGACCTAATAAATTTTAATTTAAACCAAGGTTTAAATAGTTTAATGACGAGTGAAATGTAATTGGCTTGTTTAAAATTATCGTTTTGTTGAAAAGTAATGTTTTAATAAATGAGAGCCGTTATCACCGCGTCTTTGAGTGGGGCTGGAATCATACTTCATGATATGAGAATTCAACTGCAATTCATGCTACAAACAAGCTACAAACATTTTTAGTGATACAATCTACGAGGCATGGTAGTGCGACTGCCAAAGACCTACTAACTTTTTCTCGAAATGTTTCGTATTTTTAAGCCCTTCTCGTGATTTCAGCTTTGATAATGTTAGACATCCCCATATTTTTTTCCACAGAGTCACGTATTTATAAATTAAACCTCTAGGGTACTTCCAGAAGTCCTAGGAAGCTGAATTTTGTTGCTCAGGCACACAAACAACAAAAGAATATGAAATCTGTCACTTTCACCCTCCAACCCCTGTAACTTGTTCCGGGGGATAATGCAGATTTCGCTAATAATTCACTTAAAAACAATTAGCAATAAAAATATGTTAGGAACTTTTACCCTTCAATCCCCATTCGATGGTACTAACATATCAATATTATTTTGTTTTATATCCTTGGTAGGTACTCAAATATAAGGTTAAATAATGTTGCCTCGTTCTATAACAGTCACGAGCTAGAATGCCGTGCTACATTCCACTCATTACGTAAAGCAACTCACAGTGGAGTCCTAGCTAATTTCATACTTTTACAAAAAGATTCCTTTGTAAGCGCTTACATAATTTTTTTTCGGGTAAAATAGCAATAGGTGTTCACACATTCCAGACCATTAACTGAGTTGAGTATACATTGTGGATTGACTCTTTCTTTAGAATTTAGACGTATGAAAGAAGCTTTAAAGAAGCAACAAAATGGAATGCAATATGAAGGTACGTTTGTGCTAATGACGAAACTAGTAGAATTTACTTCGTCATGCATTTAGATTCATAGAAATTGTGGCGCTTGTTTATTTGTATCGCAGTCGAAAGTTAAAAGATCGTGTCCGAAGTGGTTGCGAGTTGCAAAACGTGAAGTAGGGCCGTCGCATTCCACACTACGTAATCTGTGGTTTTTGTTTTGGGATTTATTTTATTACATAAAATTGATAAACCGAATAGATAAGTGATGTGTGTGTGTGCGGTCTGGACGCACAAAGATTTAACGGTACAACACTGAGCCACCTGACTCGACAAACAACCTGCTTTTCTCACAGGAAACCGGCGATCGATCAAATCACACCGGCAGTATGCAAACATACCCATCGGCAGATATGCTGCGCCGAAAGGATCGCTTCACCGCGAGCGAGCAGGACGCCCCTATAGCGGGTGATGGACGTGAGATGGAACGCAGCAAGTCCGGCATCGAAATCCGTGCGCGTGCGCTTACGAATTGCATTCCCATACAGGGTAACGGCGCTCGGTTTCCTTTCTCGTTCCTTCCATAGGTCTCGCGGCGGCCTCTCGCTCGCGCAACATGAATGGAGGCGCCATGGAATGCGGTCGCGTGACGTGCGCGGCGCCGACGCCGATCTCGATGCACTTTAACATAGGGCTAGTTTCTGCCTTTGTAGGTTCTAGTTACTGTAACTCGCTACACTATTATTAAATCAAACTCAAAACTAACTGCAAAGATGAAGGTTTTTTAGTTTATACGAACAGAGCTTAGTGGTTCTCGGAAATTCGCCTTTGCAAATTCGTTTCATATCTTCGCCGAGAGCTTATCAGATGTTGTAGATTCGTTTGTTTGATGGATTCATTTCAGGACGATTCAGGAGTCGAGCGTCGAGCGTCGAGCGAAGTGCTCGCATCACTACTCAAACCGGTCCGTGGGAAATTGGGAATCGTCCACTTCAACACAAACAAGCCAAACTGTCTTCTTGTTAACGCACCAAGAATTAATTTTATTTTGAATATGTAATTTCAATAAATTCCAACATATAATTAACATTTACTGGATTCTTGAATGTTGATCGTTTGATTAGTCATTTTAATGATGTCTTTTACAGTTAGTGATCTGAATGCTGCGTAAATTTTGTTTGGCGTTAGTTATTGATACCTTTCATCTGTCGGCCGTGGGATCGGCTGGCGTCCTTCTATTGATGGTCGCCGGCCGCCGCTGTTGTCGACGCTTCTTTCGAATGGATAGTTGGTGTTGGCCCTACTAGCCACGCGCTGCGGCCCGCGAGCTTTATGAAGGAATTCGTCGACTCGCGTGTAATCTTTTACGCTTTCTAATGTTTATTAATTGCTCACTCGTTCAATACATATTACTGTTTTATCATTTGTTATATTGAAATAAGGCGGCCTAAGTATTTGATTACACACATGCGATTGGCGTGGCTTCAAAATTTTGTTTTGGTTTTAGGTTTCCAAATTAAGTTCAAACAAATTAGAAAAAGTAGAGTAAGAGTTATCTCAAGAACACTATGAAATGCATTCCCTTTAATTATTTACAATTAATCATCGCTATTGAAAGGCATTGTTTAATATTTTGAAAAGCCCTTTCATGACTTTCGTACTTTTATTTTGTCTTGGTATCTCTACATGTTTTTAAATATATACATACTAGCTTTTGCCCGCAGCTTCGCCCGCGGTAGAGATCGATTTTTTACAAATCCTACTTATTTTTACTTAGTTAGATTTAGTTGTCTATGACTTATGTAATTTACATATATTGTATCATTTGATAGCGTGATTCAGAACTTGCAAATGAATTTTACTAACGCCATCTATTAACAACTTCCGGAACTAAATATCTAGCAAGGAACAAAATATCTTCCCATGGAGATGTTTTACCGCGGTAAAAAGTAGCCTACGTTACGCTCCACCCTCCTCACTATCTCCACACATAAAAAACATACCATATAACAGCTTCGTTGCGACGTGAAAGACGGACAAACAAACAAACAAACACACTTTCACATTTATAATATTATAAAGTATGGATTTGAATATTCTATTGAATCACGTTGTATTATTTAAGTTATAACTGACGTTTTAGTTAGTTTAAGTGATATCCCACAAAACATTTTCAAGTAAAATGTTCCAAGACGAGACCATATGACTCTACATCAAAAAGTTACCTGTAGTTCCTGAGATTAGCACGTTCAACCATTGAAGTATTATTACTAGCGTATAGAATGGACACCGCGAACACAATGTATGTTCCAATGCATTGGCGCCGCGCGGCTTCAATTGCCAATGGATTCGTTCGATTTTGAAAGGAAAACGGGGGTTCAATTTTGAAAATAGAACCTCCCGGCGGGGACACACATTTTGTTCGAGATGTCTATTCTATGACATTATACTTCATTGTGTTCAACCAATCAATAAGGTATCCCTATATAAATTTTTAGGTGTCTAGCATAAAAGCGGAACTCTCATACAAACTTCCATCGAATAGTTTAATGGATTGGGGGTAAAAGTTCCAAGTTTTAGAATTTTTTGTTGTTTGTGTATTAATATTAGCTTACCAAATTTCAGCTTTCCAGGACTTCAGTAAGTACCCTAAGAATTTTGATGATCATCAGTGAATGACGAAATCGGGATTTTTTATATAATCAATAAAATCTGAACTTTAGATTCTAAAGTATTATAGCTATGCAATTGAAACTTTATCATGTTTAATAAGTTCACTATTGAGTATTGACATCATATCCCGTAAATTTCGTTTATCTATATCCAAACCCAAGTTATGAGGGTTTAAAAAACGACGAAGCGCTTCGAGAAAAGTGTTTTTGCGCTTCGTTTGGCTCGTCTTGGTGTGGGCACAACCGTGCCCCCATATGTTTTGTTCTAATTAGTAATAAATAAAAAATAGCAATACAAACTTGAGATAAACTATTGTCGACATTTTTGAAGTCATATCAATATTTATGGTATTATAAAATTTGTATCGTGAGAAACCGTTGCATTTTAAATATTCAGTGTTCGCGATGATATAAGTTTAAAAAAATTAATGATTTTCTTATAATTCGCATTGTAAGGTTTGAATCCTGCCCAACCCTATGAGACATTAATTACTACTTGTTTCAATGATTACGAACATCATAAGAAAGAAGGGAGACCCGAGCAATGGAACATCACATCAAATGGTACGTCAAACGCCAAAAATTTAGAATTATTTAATAAAGTTGCAGGTGTAGGCTGTATCGAGCTTATAGACCTATACCGAGCTCTATACACGTATACATACAGTGATTTTAAATAAATTAATTACACATTACTCCCGCCAGACGGTGTTATTACTAATTAGTTAAACTAGTACAGATACCTAATTACCGTGATACGCGTTGTGTGTTCGCCCAAATGCGCGTTTCGAGTCTGTCGCTCGCTAAATAGACATAAAGTGTGATTACGTCATCATTTTACGTAGATACGTAGCAATGTACAGGGAGTACTTTGTTATGTTACTTATGTTTTATCTAAGTCGTAGTTTGATCATACATCGTAGAGTTGACATTTCACAAAACGATCAGTTATTTCTTGAAGTGGAAACGTTCGTATAAATAAAACAATTAGCGATAGCCAATACAGTTACATCACGGAACTCTATATAATCTAACAATATAATAAATTTGGTAATTTACTTCTAAATTCGTAACTAAAGTTGAGAAAAATGAGCTTCGAGTCCCGGATTCGAGCTCTGAGTCGAAGCTACTGAGTCTTAAAAGCTCGAGCCCTAGGGGTCCCAAGTCTTACAGACTCAAGCCTTTAGTGTTCGAGCCTTAAAGGCTCAAGAGCTTTCAAGTGAAGACTCGAGTCGAAGCTCGCTGCTCGAGCTTTATATACTTAGCAATCTACCGAAACGAATAATAATATCCTGTAAGGTGCAATAGTTAAAGTAATTTTGTTTCAATAGGTCCTTACCTACCTCGAGCCTTCATGTGTACCTTGAGGCGAAGGCTCGAGCTCTTTCATTCTCAGAGCTCGAGCATTCAATGAGTTCTAGACTCAGGAGGCTCGAGCCTTTTAACAAAACTATTCGTAACTTTAAATTTCCTCTTTATTCCATATTTTGCTTAGAGTCACGAAACTCGTTAAGACGTTATAAGACTTTAATACGTATCTACAATTATTATATTTTTAAATATTTAATATTTAATCTGTAAATTTTAATATTTAATCTGTAAATTTTAATATTTAATCTGTAAATTTTAATATTTAATCTGTAAATTACGCAGGTAAAACGATAAGTTTTATTTTAATACTCTCCTTCATTCTCTATGCAAAGTTCCATTGACCTAAACCAACTACTAAAACACTTTTACCAGTCTTGATCCGATAGGTCCGAAATTGCGACTTCGTAGGCGGCCATGGCCTCTTCGGCACACGAAGAAAATTCCATTTTATTTTTTCCTTGATAATCGGGAACAAAAAGAAATCACAGCTAAATCAGGACTGTACGGTAAATGGGGCAAGGTTTGAACACCGGATTCCTCAAGAAACGCCTTTGGTCTGAGAAACGTATGTGACGAAGAGTTGTTGTGATGCAGCATGATTCCCCGAAGCCCAGTCTTTGGACTCCTCTCTCGCAGAGTTTGGAACGGCAATGCTACTGTTGTATACCATTCCGAGTTAACAGATCTATGATTTTCCAACATTGTTGTCGACACATGCCCGCTGCGAGAAAAAAAAACTAGCCACCATTTTTTTACCATTGTTACGAGGTGTTTGCAGTTTTTTCGGCAACTTTCCTTCTGAAAAGACCCATACTGACGACTGTCTCTTATTTTCCGGATCATATTGATAAATCCACATTTCGTCGTCGCCTGTGATGATTTCCGAAAAGGTCTTGACGTTCCGTTATCAAATCGTAGATGCATTTCTCGGCACCAATGCACACGGGCCTGTTTTTCAGATTCTGAGAGCAAACGCGGGATCCAACGACAACAAAGCTTTCTCACTCCAAGATTGGCTTCAACCCATTAATGGCCCACTACTGGCCACGGATCTCTCCTCTTGAGGAGGCCTAGAGCATACTTCACCACGCTGCTCCAGTGCGGATTGATGGAGGGGTTAGTAGCCAATCGGAGTGTCGGAAGATTTCAAACCGCCCGAGGGTCTCCGACATGGCTTAACGAGTGTTATCTTAGGATAAAAACCGTGACCGACGGCTTTACGTGCCCTCCGAAGCACGGAAGCACTCAAGAAATTTTTGCCACTAGCGGTCACCCACTTGTTGGAATTGTTATTGTGGATTTTCGATAATTTTTTGAAGAAGAGGTTCCAGAACCTTGTGACATGTTTAAGGAATTTTGATACTCAAAAACACCGATTTTTACTCCTTTTTCACAGAGAAACATAAGGTAAGCCTTCGGGCTCATATTCAAATTAGACTCCAAATCATACCATGATTGATGCAGGATAATGCCCACGCTGGATTATCAGAATATGCCCACTTGCTTCTTTATTGACATGGGCATACATTTTATCACTTTGTTGTAACTTTATTCAATGTTATCACTCAATCAATCAATAAAAAATTTTATAGGCTCATTACGGAAATGCCCTATTTGCCATCGATAAGCTCGGAGTCCAAGGTCTTCCTTTAACATTCGCTTGATGGTAGTTTTGCTTATCCCTACCTGAAGAGCTAAAATTATTTGCTTCTGGACGGGATTTCGTTGCATTCGCGCCCATAGTGCTTGGATCGCTGGCGTCCTTACCGTATGAGGTCGCCGCTTTTTTTGTCGTCGAAACACGAAACTTAAGGGAATCGTGTAAGATATAAAAACTCATTATTTTTCAAATTTGCAGCAGTTTAAAAATCTCAATAGGCGTGTAGCTGCAGCGGTGCAGCGAAATAACCCGTCTGTCTTTTTTTTACGTCCACTCCTTTTTAGGGTTCCGAAGTAAAATCGGATCACTTATAGTTTCGCCATGTCCGTCCGTCCGTCTGCGTCTGTCCATAGCAAAGCGCCGAGATCGAAAAGCCGAAAGCTGTAATTTGGCATGGATATACATAATATTTATTAAAACTCAATAATCGTAGAATAAAATATTGAAAAACATTTTTTTTCAAGATACAGGTAACGTGTGGATGAATTTTTTATTCGTCGCGTATCGGGGTATCTTTGAAAAGGTGTTTCAAAAATACTATGGGTCTAAGACCATTTTTAGGGTTCCGTAGCCAAATGGCAAAAAACGGAACCCTTATAGATTCGTCATGTCTGTCTGTCTGTCTGTCTGTCCGTCCGTATGTCACAGCCACTTTTTTCCGAAACTATAGGAACTATACTGTTGAAACTTGGTAAGTAGATGTATTCTGTGTACCGCATTAAGATTTTCACACAAAAATAGAAAAAAAAACAGTAAATTTTGGGGGTTCCCCATACTTAGAACTGAAACTCAAAATTTTTTTTTTCATCAAACCCATACGTGAGGGGTATCTATGAATAGGTCTTCAAAAATGATATTGAGGTTTCTTATATCATATTTTTCTAAACTGAATAGTTTGCGCGAGAGACACTTCCAAAGTGGTAAAATGTGTGTCCCCCCCGTAACTTCTAAAATAAGAGAATGATAAAACTAAAAAAAATATATGATGTACATTACCATGCAAACTTCCAACGAAAATTGGTTTGAACGAGATCTAGTAAGTAGTTTTTTTTTAATACGTCATAAATCGTAAACCGCAATTTACCTCGATCAAAGTTACAACGAACTTCAAGAACTTTTATATTAAGTTACTTGCTGCTACGGAACCCTTCATGGGCGAGTCCGACTCGCACTTGGCCGCTTTTTTGCAATTAGGGGTCCGTTTGCGAAATATTCGGCTTTAAGTGCTAATTTTGGTTGGAGTTAAGTCCCCCTGCCAGCTAAACGTTGGGAGTTGGACAAGTGAAAAAATCTCATTAACAGGGTATATTATGATGAATTTACAAGGAAAACTAACGGCTATGTTAGCATAAGTAGTTAATGAGTAATAGTGGATAAACTTATTACTTCGGAACCCTACATTGCGCGTGGCCTTACACGCACTTGCCCGGTTTTAGAAAATGACACATAATCAATTTTTTTTTAATTCTAAGATAGTGCGATAGTTCCTTATTCATAAATCAATCGAAACTTTTCTCGTTAGTATTTGATATTTAAATTAAACAAGGCTTGTAACAGTATTTATGACAAGACTATGTAGTAAGTACCTACTAAGTCCTTAGTACGTAGGTAATTAGTATGGACTTCATTGTACATATTGTAGGTTATATTGCGATTCGGTCGTGGAGATCGTGATATCGCAATTTAAACGATGAAAATGTTAAACAACGAGGCGTCAGCGTCACCGGGAGAATGTATCAGTCATTAATATGCAACTTTTAATAACAAAGTAGAGCAGCGCTCGCGCCAACTTGTCGAAGTGGCGTGCTCGTTGCAAGAGGCTGCTGCTGGCCTCCCCGCGGAGCCCCGCTGTCTGGCAGCCGGCGCTCCCCTGCCCCCTAACCCCCCTGCCCCTGCCCCTCACCCCGCGCCGCCTCGCCTGCACTTGAGACACCTAGCGCAACGCCACCTTGCCTCACCACTTCATCTACCAGCACGCTCAGCAATCTACGCACTCACTCACCTCGCTTTATCAAATCGCCTTCCTAGTACCTACACGGTGCCACCGAAATAGAATCCGTCTCATCGACTGTTAACGTCAAATGGATGTGTTTCTGTAAAATTGAGCTAACGGGCGTTAAACACAAAAAATGTTTGTACGGATGTCCTTTATAGGCTCTCAAACCATCCAACAAAAAATGGTTTCTTTTGAAAGGCAACAATCCGAGGATGGTTTGAGACCACTAAAACAATGCATTAGGCACATTCGGTCCATTGGTAGTCGATTTTCCACTTTACCCATACAAAAATTTGAAGATAATATGTAAAGATGGCGTATCACGTCAACACAAAAACACTGATCTGTCATTCTCATCAAAAAAGTTTTTAGCGTAGTGGAACACGATGTCAACAAGTGCAATGAGATACTGCGAATACTATAGTAATGCATATTTTTATATCGACATTATTTTGTCGGCTGGATCTGGTTTACAGAAATAAGTCTAACGCCCCAACTCAGAGTCAGTACAGAATTTGTATGGTGATTCTTTGCTAAGGAGCGATTAAAGTAACCGTTAGTGACTCTGAGTTGGGGCGTAAGTCTCATTAATGTTTTACGAGTCAAAACAATAGTCTAGTTAGTTACATGGATAAGTGTAAGACACACCATGTTGTACTGTTCGGTACCACTTTTCATTCAAAGCCAAAGCCAAAAAAGCTTTCTTATCTTTCATGTTTATAGTGACTATTCACTATATTCTATAATCATTATCTAAGCCACTCAGGATGGATTCGACGAAATATGTGATATCAGAGCAACTATCCCTCGATTAGTTGTCTCCACGCGAATGAGTGATGACATGAATGAACTGAACATGCAATATAAGACACTGACTATAATACACTAATACACTATGACACTTGCCCTACACTAACTCAAATGGTTTTGTTCTTTTAAGTCTTCTCAACAGATTGTTGCTAGATTAGATTAGTGTAGGTTGTGTGACTTGAAAGGGATTCCCGAAATAATAAGCATATCGCAGGAAACGTCGGAGTTTCTTGTGGCCCTTTATGATGGGTATATTCTGACCTCTCCAAAAGGATGTGTTTTGTACATCGTCTGCCTTCTGTAGTGGCACATATTATGTTTTAGGAGTGTGTATTGGAAGCGTCTAATTGAACAAGTGTAGTGATGGCGGGCGGCGGGCGGCGGGCGGCGGCCTCGGCCCGGTGCGGCGACGGCGTAGGTTCGATTGCGACAACTAGCGTCACGAGGTTGTGCAAGTGGTCGATAGAAAATCCGGTGTCGCAGTATGTTCGGCAAGTGTGCGACACTGCGACACCGCGGCCGCGGGCCCGAGTCCTGCGCGCCTCGCGAGACCGCAGCATGAATGGAGCCGCCATATGTAGGTCACGGTGTCGGCAATGGGCCGTCGCGTCGCAGGGCCCCGCGCCGCCGCCGCCACCTCTTGCGCCCCCATCCCATCGTGTCGTGAAAGTTGCCACTACTTTCGCGACTGTCGCACCGCTTCGCACAATAATTTACACTCTAATGCATTAAAACTGAGTCACTTTTCGATTAACGCCTCGGAACGTTCACATCCGCTTTGGCGTTATGCGCTCGCCTCTGACACTTTCTGCCGTGGGTCGGGTCCTGAGCTCTAGTGCGCGGAGTTAGGGTCGCGATTCTGCCGCACGCCGCGATGTGTCGGCCGGGCCGTATGCTCGTGCTTAGGAATTCACTTCCGGGTAGGTCGGAAAGTGAAATGGAGTCGTCTGTGATGTAATTGGAATTCGGATGTATCCGGAGTCAGTGTTACTCCGTTCACTTATAAAATTTCTATACAAATCTTTTGACATAATAGACTGCGCGCCGCAGCGCGTTTCCGTTATACGGTAACTGTATAGTTGAAGCGATATTGCGCACGATTGCGACCTACCGCGGCTAGAGATAACTCTTTTATTTTAAAAATATCCATCTGCATACCTTTCAAATCAAGCGTGACTATGGTATAAACCCGATTTCAATTCGCAACTAAGTGTAACAAATTGGTCATTGGCACAGCGTACAAATAGCTTCAAATTTTTCTTGTCGATACACTAACTGCTCAGTGAATGCCTTTCCTCATTTGATTTCATTATCGTTTATCATTTTCCAATTCTTAATAGTTTCTCGTTTGTCAAGACAGTTTAAAAAATTATATATTCACTATCGTTAACTTCTCGCAAACTTTTCTATTTTAACTTGCAAAATTGTTGACTTAATGATTAGATTCTTTCATGTAGTTTCAAGTTGTTCTTTACGATGCTTTGCAATAAATACTACTATACTATGCCGACATACATTGGAATAGTTGCTTCGGATGACTTGCAGAAGTGCAACTGACTCTACAATCTATTTTAACCGTGAGACTGTTCTGAACTCAAACTTGGCAAAATATTTAAAACACCAAAGCGTCTGATTTAAATATAATGCGCGATTAAATTTTTTGGGTTTTGTAATAGCAAAATAAAATAGCGTATCTCATTATGCGTCGCCAAGTAGCCTTTGCTGATTCATCAGCTAGAATACGTTCAGGAATGTCATCGTTGTAGCCTGTGTATAGAGTTGTGATGATATAGCTAACTCAATGATTTTCATTTGTATTTTTATTATTTCTAAGGTACTGAAGATAGCTAATAAAATTAAATTAAAAGGCAGGAAGCAAAGTGAGAAAATTACGTTGTATGGAGCATCTTACTGTTGATTTGATGCAGCTATGATTCACCTATGAACCCTATAAACTACTCTCTCCCTAATCTATGACTGGCTGGCTTCAACCCATTAATGGCCCACTACTGGGCACGGGTCTCTTCTCTTGAGGAGGCCTAAAGCGTACTCCACCACGCTGCTCCAGTGCGGATTGGTGGAGGGGTTAGTGGCCAACCCGAGTGTCGGAAGTTTTCAAACCACCCGAGGGCCTCCGACATGGCTTAACGACTATTATCTTATAATAACAACCGGGACCGACGGCTTTACGTGCCCTCCGAAGCACGGAAACGCTCAAGAAATTTTTGCCACTAGCGGTCACCCATCCAACTACCGAACGCGCCCGCTGTTGCTTAACTTTGTCGATCACATAGTATCGACACAAGCCGCCGGGCTATGAGCGCTTCCCTAATCTATACTTACTGTTAATTATGTATGTTTTAACTGTTGTTACTGTTTTATGCATAAAGTCACAAATATTTACTAAGCTCTCCACCATACATTTATGTAGGTATATGGAAAGTTTGGGTATTTTCTTTATTAAAATACAAAAATACAATTTAAGATAACATAGCTCGATCTTGTCTATACCATAATATGATCTTAAAGGTCATTACTGCATGACACATGTGAAACACAAAGTGAATCTTCAGAATGTGGAAGAGTTGGACAATGTGGTGGCCAACAACGACCGGAGAAAAACGAATTACATTAGATGAAAGAGGATTAAGATAGAAATAAGATTGAAAAAAAAAAACAATTTTTTTTTTTTTTTTTTTTTTTATAGCCTGAAGGGCAGACGAAAAAGCTTACGGGCCACCTGATGGTAAGTGGTTACCGTCGCCTATGGACATGAGCGACACCAGAGGAATCGCCAATGCAACGCCGGCCCTGAAGGAGAACTCTTTTTACACCTTTTTTGAAGAACCCCATGTCATAGCGCTCCGGGAATACCTCAGAAGGAAGTCCATTCCACAGTTTGCACGTACGTGGCAAAAAAGTTCGTGAGAATCGGACTGTAGAGCTTCTCCACAAGTCCAATCGGTGTGGATGGAACTTCAATCTTCGGCGAGTGGTGCAATGATGAAAAGGAGACGTAGGCATCAAGTCGAACAATTCCTCGGAGCACTCACCGTTGTAAAGTCGGTAGAACACGCAGAGAGAACCGATGTCTCTTCTGAAACTCAAGTGTTCTAACCTGTGAGTGACTCGTGGGTCGTTGACAACTCGGACCGCGCGCTTCTGTATGGCGTCAAATGGGTTTAGCTGGTATTGCGGCGCCCCAGCCCAGAGGTGGGAGCAGTACTCCATGTGGGGCCTGACTTGAGCTTTATAAAGCATAAGCAGTTGCTTCGCAGTGAAGTACTGCTTAGCCCGATTCAGGACACCAAGCTTCTTGGAGGCCAGCTTAGCCTTGGCCTCTAAATGACGCCGATACTGCACATCACTCGAGATGTCAACTCCCAGAATCCCAACACTTTCACTCACGGTGAGCGCGGTACCCTGGAATTGAGGCGCTATGACGAATGGGGTTTTCTTAGCGGTAAACGCGCAAACTTGTGTCTTCGTGGGGTTGAACTGGACCAAATTAAGTCGACCCCATTCCGAGACTTGCTCCAGAGAGTTCTCGACTTCAGACACAAGTTTCATTCTGCTATCCGCCATTTGCAACTGAGAGGCATTGGCAGGGGCTGTGTAGTAGGCATCCCCTGTACTATCATCTGCATAGCAATGGATGCCACTTGTATGCTGCAGCATGTCATTGATATGCAGAATGAATTTAGTGCGTTGTAGAGATTATGTGACTGTCTAACGCCCCAACTCAGAGTCACTAACGGTTACTTAAATCGCTCTTTAATAAAGAATCACCATACAAATTCTGTACTAAGGAGCGATTTAAGTAACCGTTAGTGACTCTTGAGTTGGGGCATAAGTTCAACAGATTAAAGATACCTAATTTCAAACTTAGAAAATACAGTGCCACCAACTTATCTGTGAAGTGGCGAAAATTTGAACTAATGCCGCGTCATTCATAAGTTCTTTGTGCTCATTCTTTGTCATTTACTATCTCTCGAATTGCGTCCAATGATTGGTCCTATGCGTCCGATAACGCCCTCCTTCAATTCACAGATAAGTTGGTTTCACTGTATTTGTAATCTTAAATGTCTACAGTCTCTATGCTGGGTTAAGTTTTGGTTAACTGTTGTTTTAAATATTAGAGCGAATACTCTCCGCCTACAAACTAGTTCATAGTTTGGCGGGATGTTTTGTAATAGTTATATAGCATGTTGTTTTGTGAATAAACGATTTATAAAAAAAAAGACATTTTCTCGAACGTGGCATCCCGAGAATAAGAAATTTTGGTTTCTATAGACATTGGTTATTGTTCGAGATTTATTGCGCGAGAATTGGGTCCCAGGACCTCGGTCAGTGCTTATCTCAATAAGCAGGAGATGAGTAAACGTTCACTAAAACATTACTGATGATTATTAACATCACAGTACAGAGCTAGCATGATCTGATGCATTATGATTTTGGTGAATAGTTTCCCCAATCTGTCATAAAGTGTTTGTTTGATATATAGAAGCACAATTAGACAATGATTTGATTGATCAGGCAGTCTATACGTAACATAGATGTTGCCCGAAATTAAAAATATGCCAAGTAACAAACCGAATCAGTGGTTTTCATGCACAGAAAGACTTTCGCAAGACAAACATAGCTAAAAATGGTTTCGATGTAGATATTTTCTACACACTCCCGTTATATTCGTATTACTTGGAAAACTATCACTACAAAGCTTAGCTGTTTAATAAGCATTTCAAAACCACACGTGCGCATAAGTACTTAAGTACTCCTTGAGCGGTCGAATATTTTAGTAAGTACAGTCAGCAAAAGTTATACGTATATATACCTACAGGACACGATAAAAAAAAATCCGTAATGTATAATATTAGAGAATGTTAGTGTTAATTAATCAATGTAAAATGCTACCTATATACATTACGTAAGATATAATTTAATATTAATAATAATTAATAACACAAACGTTCTGTACCTAATATTAAACATTACGTAGAGTTTTTGTATCACCTGTATACCTATTTCTTTTGCTGTCTGTACCTACTCGTACATTTTTGATAGAGCAGTAGAGCGTATGTGGTCGAACGGCAGTCGGGCCCAGTTTTCACCGAGTTCAGAGGCTTGGTGCCGCTGAGAGCATGTTTATTAAGTTAACCCTTTTAACATGAATTCCCAGCGATTAGTACCCACCTGCCTACTACATTTACCTCACACGACGGGTACCTATGCCACACGACACGACGCGGCGTGGTGACGACTGACGACCCATGGCGCATTATCGTAAAGGGGTTCGTTATATATTTTGGGGAGAATTTAGACAGGTTTTTTTAAAAATGTGTCTCCTAACGGAATAAAATGGGTCCAAAATTTTATATGACCAAAAAAATAATTTTTACGCGGACGAATTTGCTGGCACCAGCTAGTAAAATATTAGTTAGCTCTATAAGTATTAATATTGCAAATATGTCCGACTTTTGCTTCTACGTACCTACTGAGTACATAAGACACATTACACGCCTATTTAGTATAAAATAAACTTCATCCTGGTTTTCGATTAAACGATAAGTATCGACAATAACGAACAGCAAAACAAGAAGACATGCATTGTTGTAAAATAAATTGCTTCCCCTAGAATTGCATTAAAAGTATTAAACACATAAACATTTAATTAAATTACCTACTTGATTAATGTTCAAATATATAAAGCGTGCGATAAGCTCAAGATATAAACAGATATTACATCGGATGTAATCGTGTTAAAACTCAACCCTCACATCGCTGAAAGCATTAATTTGGCCGTGGTATGTCGGTTATGCAAATTGTATAGTATTATGGTATTACGTAACACCAAGAGTGACCTTTAGTTGGAAGAACAGTTGAGTTTAACGGTGACGGAGGCTGTACAGTTAGTCGCATTCCTAGAGCGGGCGCGCGGAGGGTGGCAGGTGCAGTAGGGGCGCGGGAGGGGGGAGAGCGTCCTCTCAAGGAATGTGCTAGTAGGGTCGATGTGCCAGTATACGGCCTTTTAGTGGAGTTGGCCACTTTGGGCGAGTGAAAACATATGTTATCTACACGCAAAATAGTCGATCTATGTGTATTTGGATCCCTAATATAGTCAAGATGTGAAATAAAAAATAAACCAGTGCCCTCCCATGTATAAATTTTAAAATATAACGGATAAAGTGAAAAACTAGCGATTGTGCCAGTATACGGCCCCCTGTGCCGGTATACGGCCCCTAGTGTGCCAGTACCCGGCCACCCCTTAAAAATTAATAATAGGCTCAGAATACAACGAATTATTACTGATATACAATATTTATTATTATTATAAACATTTACTCACATCTTATTACTGAAAAAGTGGCCAAGTGCGAGTCGGACTTGCCTTTGAAGTGTTCCATTGAAAATGTGCTATATCTCAAAAACTGCTGACTATATCTCATTCCACCCAATTTTAGTTTAAAATATTCATTGAGATCTCCAGCATATTTTTTTTTAGATTTTTCACTCTCTTATTTTAAAAGTTAGAGGGGGGGGGGACACATTTTACCACTTTGAAAGTGTCTATCTTTCAAACGATTGACTTTGGGAAAGAATGGTTAGGAGTATAAGTTATATAAATAAAAAAAATTTTTTTTACTTTCAGTTCCATGTATGAAACCCCCGCAAGACAAACAGACAGACAGATATGACAAATTTATAAGGGCTTTTTCCATTTGGCTACGGAACCCTAAAGAGTAGGTGTTTGTAAAATTTTGTTCTGTTGTTCGTATGCCAGAGAGGTGTCTTCTGCCATTCCCTTTGTTTCGAATATCATGAAGAGCTTTTGTTACATCTTCATAGGAGAACTGGGAAATCTTTTTATCTTCTTATTTATTTGGAGGTTCGTCAAAAACATTAAATAATAAATAGGTATATAATATTTTAGGGTTCCGTATGATTATTATAGATCACTAATTCAGGGGTCTGTCTGTTCGTCTTTAACTGTCATGTCTTAGCACACATTATTCACACATACCAAATGAAAAGGCTCGTTGTGAGGGTCTTTAATTATAAGATTAAAAGTTTTAAAGTTAAATATAAAAAATAGATAAATATTAATCTTTCTCCTCCCTTCCCTAATCTCCAAAACTACCAACCAAGCGAAATATTCGAAAAAAAAAGTGCTTGTAACAGGCGAGGAAAATGAATGAAAAACAGGAGTAAAAAGGTGTATACCTATTACCTATACATTTATTATTGGTCATAGGTACGGAACCCTTTGGACACGGGTGTAAGTCGCACTTGGCCAGTTTTTTTAAATGAACCCCACAATTAATTTTAATTTAAGTAGGTACCTACTAAATGTTAATCTCACAAAATACCAAATAGCTAACTGTATTAGTAAGCGGAGACCTATTTAGTACCTGTTTATTTTTCAATGAATCAGAAATATAAAGAAAACATGTGGCCGAATACTGGCTTACGGCATCTTTACACTTATGACTGGGTGAGCCAGTACCCGACCACCCGGCCGTATACTAGCGTTTTACATAAATTGGTAGTCCAGTACCCGGCCACCTCATTTTTGTATAATTAAACGCTATAATTGGAAAAAATACACATTAATAATAAAGATCAGTTAGTGATGAAAGTAATAACACCAGTAACTTATGTAAATAACTAATACAAAATAATAAAACTTCCCTTCGAACGCCGCACTGCTTCGTATTTCTTAGCTTGTTTATCGCATGTGCGCACAACATTTAGACAAGAGGTAAACTGAATGGATTTTTTTAGCTTACTGGTTAAGTGAATAGTTGTAAATATTGCAAATTCAAATTACTACATTATCTGAAATACGTTTAAAACTTACACTTTACTATTATATCATGTAGAAATCTTATTATCTCTAATTAAAGAAACGTAGTCCGTCAGGTGGCCGGGTACTGGCGCATGGCCGGCTACTGGCACATCGACCCTACATCTCATCTGATAACACCGTTGCATTACGAAGCGGCGCGGAGTTAAATAGGCGCATTCTTTACCCCGCTTACTTTATTGTTATTCTCTTGTGTACTCGATTACTGTAAAGCGTCGACGGATAAATCTGTCCGTACTAAGTAATGTACCAGTGACGTGTTTTGTTGGACCGGAAAATGCTCTGCTACGGTGAATGTATTGGTTTTTGATGCGTTGGCTAATCAAATTATAGCGTTACGCAAGAACATTATATTGAATAATATAGGTGTCCTAACTTGGTAACCACGGAACCCTGAAAAAGCACTAATGCTTATTAAAGTCAAAAGGAAAGGAGAAGGATTCTTTTTTGATAATAGAAGAAACATATTCTGAGTGTCAGTAATATCTTTAACGAAAACTTGTTTTTGTTCCCTAATGCACGAAAAGAAATGGGTGGATTTTGAAGACAATGTTACTCATAAATAAAAATAATATGTGTGCAATTCACACGTGGTAGAAGTGAAACCTTTAAATAAAGGTATTAATTTAATAACGTGTATCAGTTTTAATTACTTTCAAAAATTATTTTGTACTAAACATAAACGTGTAGGTATGTGTACGCGCGTGAGAAGTTATACTTCTTTGGCATCTTTAAAATAAATATTTAACACTAGCTGTCTTGGCGAACTTCGCCTAATAATTAATCAGTGATTCATGTACTTTGTTGTTATTTTTAACTTTTATTTTTTTATTAGGTTTAACAAATCAGAGACCATTAAAATCCCTCTCCCTCTCCCTCCCGCTCCCTCCCTCTCCCTTCCCCTCCCTTTACCCTTCCCTCCTCGTCACCTCCCCTCCCCCTGTACAATGCTTTCTATCTCATTTTCGAATTTATGTGTCTGTCTCTTTTTACTGTCCCATTTTCGTTTCATCGACTTTCAAATCACTACGACGCTACAGAAGTTTTCACTTCAAAATTCAAGCTTTACCTATAGGTAGCCAGAAACATGGAATATTGCTAAAATTATTGTGTATGATATTTAGATAGTTTAAAATACGAGAAAATTGAAAATAAGTAAATAACGCTACACACACATACCACTGGAATTCCCTGTGACATGGCCGTCATGGGTGCCGTGAAAAACACACACAAAGACAAGAACACATACCTACACCCAGACCGGGAACGGAAATTCAAAATCATCATTCTTTCTCTCAGAACTCGAACTCGGGACCCTTGGCACAGCGGTTCAGCGAATTTTTGATTGATAGACAAGCAAAAAAAAAGTAGATACTAAAAAGTAAAAAAAAAGTAGGTAGTAAAAAGTAGGTCCCTACAATGATTAAGAAGGTCTCTTAAACAAAAGAGCCTCAATAAACTTCAAACTGAATCGGTTAATTCAACAACTAACCGTTTATCAAGTACAAGATATCGACTGGACTTATTATAAATTACCCACGATTGATATAATGTATTATTTATTTGTCAATTGTTTTTGTTCGCAGGAATTTGGCCTTAGGTATAGGCATCCAGAACTTCCCGGAGGGGCTCGCTGTCAGCTTGCCGCTGCAGGCCGCTGGCTTTTCAGTTTGGAGGGCGTTTTGGTGAGTAATATTAAAACGGGCTTATTAACTATCAACGTGTCGGTGACGCGCCTATCTTTGCATGTTTTTGTGCGGTAGCAGCCACTTTCCTTCAGGTGAGGTCTATTCGTTTGATGGCGTATATACCATGAAAACACGTGTATTAGAGATCAGTCACATAATACTTCAAAATACCGAAGCTGACTCTACGTTTGTAACTGATGTGGATGATTGCATTCTTTTGCTCAAACGTTTTAGTTAAATCTGATGATTCTGAAAGCATGCTTAATAGAATTGTGTGGTTAATAGAAGACGTGAATGTGACGTGAACATTGCTATTCAATAACGAAACCATTCAAGACGACAGGCGCTTATCCAAATTTTATTTTTACCTCAGCTAAATTTAAATTTTCAGTTTTTATCTGTAACGTCTGAAAATGAGAAGTACGGTATTTAAGCGACATTTTTACGAAGTGACAAGTATATGAAGCGGAGTCGATACTGGTGGCTAGCTAGTTAGATGTAGAGAATGCGCTCGCGGTCGTCGTTAGGCCGGATGCCAACGCAGCCAGACTGGCCGACCCCATTCCTGCTCAGGCTAATTCATTTAGCGGCTACCGACTCACTGCGATGCTCGTCTCTCACCGCTCTTGCTCCTACAAAACTTCTCAACTCCAATCTCCTGTATAAATATCTCCTATAACTCATATCGGTTGTAGCCGATATGAATTCGACACGAACACGTGGCATTTAAATTAAAGAATGCATTTGCATGCAGCAGCCGTCCGACACGCAACTCGCAAGTACATCGGCCATATTTAATTTGGGAGAGCAAAAGTTTACATCTGCTAATGCACGTGGTACGTGCAGGAATTGTTAATGTAGGTTCATGAATAAATAGGTAAAAGTTGTAAATAATCGCATTCCGATGAGTTCTTGGTACCGCTTGTGGCGCCGCCGCGGTATGGGTACCTCGCGTGCGGCTCGCTCCTTGCCTCCTTGCCGCCTTTAATGGATATGCCAGCCAATTATATAATTGATAAACTATTTTTTGTTTATTTTTAAACGGAAAAATTAATGAAGATTTCTTATCAAGAGTGAAACGATGGCGAGTAATAACTGCACTTAATTTGAAAGCTTTTCTTAAAACAACGAGTTTCAGATGGAACTTGCAAACTTTTTTTTTCAAAAAGAAACTAAGAAACGTGCAGTTCATCTAATATTCTTGCAGTTTACGTGTCTGTACCGAACGATTGCACCAAGTGCGTTTAAATTGACAACTTTAGTCAGCCTATGTTAAAAAACTCTAAAGACCAAAGTATACAGTTGCTTTATAAAAAATGCCACCTTCCAGACGTTTATCTTGTTCATCCAGTTTAATTGAGCCCTTTTTGTGCGTTAGCATTTTGTCCTACAAATAGCCATTAACAAAATAGTTATCGAAGCACGTCTAATATAATTCGTACGTGGTTTTGAATCGCGCAAACTGATAGCTTCGTAGAGCTCTTGCATTTTAGGAATCCAGTCGGATGCGAGCGGAATTTACCGCATGCTTGACAACGGAAACGTGTGCGCGTTTTATCTTCCTTAGATCCATGCTCTGCTTTCGAATATTATTGTACTTTGTGAACGAAGAAATCTGAACATTCTGAACGAAATATGTAATGAACTCGGTGCTCAATATGTGCGGTAACATGCTCAATACATGTTATTGAAAACGGCGATGTTGATCTCACGTAGTTCCTTACTTATTGCTAGTACGAAGAACTATTGTGTGAAATGTCAAATTTTCATTCCTTTTGAAATCATATTGGACGGAAGGCATACACAATGCAAATCCCTAACCGAAACTATTTGAAAACAATTATTCTTTCAGTTGATATTAAATCACAAATGTAACAATTTTAATAATATACCTACTGTGTAAGTTTCAGTTGGTAAATCCAGAACTAGTTTAAATATTATTCAAATTATGAAGATCTGCACTTCTTCAATAAGAAAAGAAAAGAAAATGATTAATAAAATCGAATCCTAAAAGCATTAGGGTAAGCATTTAGGGTTCTGTAGCCAAATGGCAAAAAACAGAACCCTTATAAATTCGTCATGTCTGTCTGTCTGTCTGTCTGTCTGTCTGTCTGTCTGTCTGTCCGTCCGTATGTCACAGCCACTTTTCTGCGAAACTATAAGAACTATACTGTTGAAACTTGCTAAGAAGATGTATTATGTAAACCGTGTTAAGATTTTTACACAAAAATAGAAAAAAAAACAATAACTTTTGGGGTTCCCCATACATAGAACTGAAACTCAAATTTTTTTTTTCATCAAACCCACACGTGTGTGGTATCTATGGATAGGTCTTCAAAACTGATATTGAGGTTTCTAATATCATTTTATTCTAAACTGAATAGTTTGCTCGAGAGACACTTTCGAAGTGGTAAAATGTGTCCCCCCCCCCCCTGTAACTTCTAAAATAAGAGAATGATAAAACTAAAAAAAATATATGATGTACATTAAACATGCAAACCCATGCAAACTTCCAACGAAAATTGATTTGAACGAGATCTAGTAAGTAGTTTTTTTTAATACGTCATAAATCGTAAACCGCAAAAAACATCGATCAAAGTTACAACTAACTACAAGAACTTTTATATTATGTTACTTGCTGCTACGGAACCCTTCATGGGCGAGTCCGACTCGCACTTGGCCGCTTTTTTCGCCAAAGTTTTCAATAAAAATGCTCCCTGAACATTTATAACGAAATACTTTCACATAATTGCGATTTATTTGCACATAAAAAATGCAAAATAATGTTACAACATACACGAACATTTAAAAAGCTATATCTCAAACAGTTAGTCTAAATGTAATTGGAATGCGCTACATGAACTCGTACGTTAGACGGCACGTAAAGTTGTGGGTCTGCTGCGGAATGTGAGCGCGGAATGCGGGCCGAGCAAGAAATGCGTGTCCGACTGCAAAGGTCCTGCACTGCCTGCCCCTTGCAGCGGAGCGAGGAACGGATAGGAATTGAGCGAGCTAAGGACCTTTGAATCACCACGTTAGAACCTAGAGTGGTTTCAAAGGGGGTTTTTCCGGCACGCACCTAATTTGAAGTTATGTGCCTATAAAAATGTATTTTCTCTTGCTCGAGAATCAAATGACACCTTTAAGGAAACCTGATTACCTACTTAAAACCATTAATGTTCTCTAAGGTGTTAAAGTGCAATACTACTTGGCCAGTGTGCACTATGGCCTGTAGGTACCCTCATATTTGAGAGTAGACCCGAGCCCGATAGAGAGAGTCATAAGGTGCGGTGATGATGATGACACTCCATTTGAGCCAAGTGACGAATAAGAAGAAGCAACTTCAAAAGACAGCGCTTTGAGGCGGCTGTAAGTTGTACACTATATCTTCGCGGAAAAAGCATGCCGTATGGCGTATCTCTGTTATATCGCGCTACACAACCCTGCTTACGTTAATTTACACTTGAACTTATAGATCTATTTCTGAAACTGGTCAAATTTCTACAGATGTAGAGCGAGGCTAAGATATTTTGTATCTGTCGGCCGAAACATCTCTACACGTACATATTATTATATAGACTAGCATTAAAGAAACTTTTGATGCAAGTGAGTGAAGCGCAACTGACCAACTTTTTGGGCACAAATTCCTAACTTTTCGGCGAGATTTTTTTATTAATAAATCTAATGTGTCTCATTCAATGTAGAAACCTATTTCAGTCTAAAAGTATTATTATTCTTCCAATTGTAACCAAGAAACTTTAATTTCACATATTTTCTGCAAACCAGTCAGTATTAAAACTACCTACTAAAAAATTAGATTCGGACGTCATGTTACAAAACATCAACGCTGGTAGTTGGGCCCCTCGAGGGATTATATTGGCAATATTGATTTTAATTGTTAATTAATACCAATATTACTATTATTATTTCTCCATGGGGTTCGCCTGGATAGCTACCACCCTTGAGCATGAGTCAGCCACCAAACGACTCGTCGTGTTTCGGCTGGGGGCTTGAGAGCCAGTCTTTCTTTCTTTTACTTCTTTTTTTTTTTGGCCGGCAACGCATCAGTGATGCCTTTGGTGTTACTGATGTCCATGGGCGACGATAGCCACTTACCATCAGGTGGATCGTCAGATCGTTTTCCGGCTATTTCCATAAAAAACCTTCATAATCACTTTAACAATTCTTTCATCGCCTCTGCGCAATACAGTGTGTCTAATGAATTGCGTCCGACCCTCTTAAATGCCTGAGTTTGCATTTTAATATGTAACACCTTGTCTCGAAGCCAACAATTATTGGCATTCCATCCATTTTTTCGTTGTTTGTAAACTGGTGATTAAGTTGCATGTTCGTTTATTACATTGTAGTATATAACGCCATCTGCAGATTCTTGGAAACATATAAGGAGTGGAAGTGGAATTTGTTCAGTGAAATGTCGCTCGCTTTAGTTCGCTATGATCCAACAAAAGTGCGTAGCATAAATACTATCAAAGTGTGTAGGAGGATGTTTATGGCGTTTTTTTCTGAAACAATACATCTTTCTGGAATAAGTTGCTAACAGTCAGATTACGAAATCGTTCCAAGAGTCGTATGAGGCACTATCGCCACTGAGACTAATTTTCACTAGTCGGTTTCTGAAACGAAAGTCTTGAGAGTTCAGCTATTTGCTTACTAAGGCTCCATTTCACACTAAGGCTTTTACTAAGTTAGTTAAACCTTGAATGGGACTGTAGGTGGGACAGGGACAGTAATCAGTCAGGTCCTTTTCAGAATATCAGTGATTGTTAGTGTAGGATTAGTCTCCTGTTTGTAAATTTAATATTTGTAATCGAATTGTTCTGAAAGGTAGTATTTGTCCCACTCAAAGTTTGTCACAGATGTGCTGCTAGGGTTGCTACCTTGAGGACAGAATAGATGGTCGCCTGTCGTATAAGTGTACCAATTCTCTTCCGACGGGAGCATAATCCAACTATGTAAAGGGTGTTTTTTTAGAGGCGGAGAACTTTAAATACGCAACACTGTTTTCTGTGGCGGCATATTTACAATTCTCGGTTGTTTTGAGGTTAGTTTGGTTTGGCAATTCATCATGGATAGACTCACGCCGGAGCAACGTTTGCAAATTGTTCATATTTATTTTGAAAAACACGGTTCAGTTCGAGAAACACATCGGGCATTACGTGTTTTTTTATGGTGCCCATAATCGTCCATCAGAGCGACTAATTCGAGAAACTATGGATCGTTTTCGCAGTACATTTACTCTAAACGATAATACGCATCCTGTAAGACGTCGTAACTCGTACCGTGCGCTCACAACAAGTGATTGCTGATGTGCAGCGTAGTGTTGAGGATGATTCAAATGTGTTAATTCGTCATCGTGCTCTGTTGAGTTCGATGAACACAAGTTCAGTTGTTACTGAACTTATGTCCATCCACTTTATGGAAAATTTTACAAACCTAAAGATCTTGGTTTACGTGCTTACAAGATTCAAATTATCCAGGAATTGAAGCCAAACGACCATCGTTCGCGCCGTGCATTTGTTGAATGGGCCGAAGCCACACAGCGCAACTTTTGTCGAACGATTAATTTCAAGATTTGGACATGTTAACTGGCCACCTCGTTCGTGCGATTTGACGCCATTAGATTATTATCTTTGGGGTTATGTAAAGTCGCATATCTACGCCGATAAACCAAAAACAATTGAGCACTTGAAAGCCAACATTCGACGTGTTATTGCTGAAATACAGTCTGAATTACTGCGAAGAGTGTGTGAAAATTGGACTTCCAGATTACGTCATGTACGGGCCAGCCGCAGCGGCCACATGCCAGAAATCATATTTAAACAATGCCAAAAAACTATCTTTCAAATAAAACCAATTTCATAGATATTAAAAACATTTTTTTGTGTTGTATTTAAATTTAAAGATCTCCGCCTCTAAAAAAAAACACCTGTTATTATAAATGTGAAATCTTGTAAGGATGTTCGTCACTCTTTTATGGATGATGTTTGTTACGCAAAAACTACTGAACGGATTTTCATGAAATTTAGCATATAGATAGACCATGATCTGGAATAGGATATAGGGTACTTATTGTCTCGGAAAACGCGGGCAAAACCGCTAACTAATAGTTGCTTAAGAACTATTGATACAGGGCGGAAATAGGTGTGGCGGTAGTAACGCCCTGGGCGAACCGTATAGAGGCACAGAATACATAATTGTACATATAGAGGTTCTACCTACCTACCTAATCAAAAGCAATGTTAGGAGTACCTACCTAGGCTAGAAATTAATTATATACCAAACCGATTCACAATTTATTAAATGATATGGGTGATGCTGATGCTGTGCTTCTTCGAGTCGTTTGTCGTTGCTATGGTTTCAGATGTTAAAATGTTCTTTCCAAAGTTCTTTTGTGGTTGTCAGGTAGTTAGAGAACGTTATATGTACACTTCTTCTTCACTCGAATTTGTATACGTATTTGGTACCACTACGGCACGGATTCATATTTTTCCTTCATAAAACTCGTATATAAACAAACTGTTTCGGCAAAGCCAATCATCTTTTTGTTTTCAAATGGCCTTTACAGATTCACTCGTATAGAACTAATAATAATCTTGTTACCAAATATAGTTAAGTCCCATTGAACAAGCAGATATTTTTGAAGTGAAAACTTTTTTAGCATCGTTGTCATTTGAAAGTCGATGAAACCAAAAAGTGACAGTAAAAAGATTCATAAGATTTAACGTTGGAGAAAATGAAATAGGAAGCATTGTTAATACAAGGGCAGGAGTAGGGGGAGCGGCAGGGGGAGGGGAGGGGAGGGGAAGGGTAAAGGGTAGGGGGAAGGGAGGTGATGGGGAGGGGAGGGGAAGGGGAAAGGGTAGGGGGAAGGGAGGTGATGGGGAGGGGAGGGGATTATTAGGCGATACGAAGTTCGCAAAGACAGCTAGTGTTAAATATTTATTAATGATGCCAAAGAAGTATAACTTCTCACGCGCGTACAATAAGTACACGTTTATGTTTAATACAAATATAGTTTTTGAAAGATAATTAAAACTCATACACGTAATTAAATTAATACCTTTATTTTTGAAGGTTTCATTCACTTCTACCACATGTGAATTGCACACATTTAAATTTTTTTTTCAGACCGAATAATTTCGTATTATGCGTATTGTGTCCTTTTTATCATAAACATAGAGGACGTAATTAATATGTTACATGGATGATGGAACATCCATCCCAACTTTTTCCTTCCAAAACATTCGGAGATATTCACGTCGGTAGGGTCGTCACCTAACAGATAGAGATCCGATTGATCGAGTGAAGGTTCCGTTTTATTTTTAAATATACGGAAAACCAAGTACTCATTCTTTTTTTAATATTTGTGTATTGTGTATTGTATATTCACTCCATAGAAATATTCGTTACCTAAACAAAATTTTCCTCATTTATTTAGCCGAAATATTACATGTTATAATAAGTCCCATGTTGTTTTATAAATGAGACTAGTGATACATAGACAGATCCCTGTAGTTTTTTTGTTTGATTATGACATAATCAAATTAATCGGTGCCTTGATCCATTGTTGTAGACAATGCGTCTAGTCCACGCTTCTCAACGCATGCGCATATGACTCACAGTGACGTAGCACACATCACGCTTACGCACCATAGGAAGGCGCTTCTCCGAGTGTAGGTAGCATGACCTATTGTTAAGGCACGATTAGTTTTCCTAATGCGGATCTAACATGTGTACTGCAACTGTTCACGGTGTTAGGATACACAGCGTGGTACAGAAAGCGTATTGGACCACATGCTACCACATGCATTCATTACGCGGGGTTGTGATTTCGATAAGCTTAACACTAAAGAATTTTTAATGAGAGACCGAACGGCTGTGGTGCTCGGGCGATCGTCGCCGTGTGTTGCGGCGCGGAGTGCGCGACGCGAGCGAGCGCGCGTCCGCAAGCGCAATCTCTGCATATCGAGAGGTCGCTCTCGACATAAACGACTGTTTGGTCAGCAGCTGCTAACTGGAGCCGAGAAAGTCGTCTATTTCGAAATTTGAGTCTTGCGTGAGGCCGGTGTGGCGGTGTGGTATGTGTCGCTCCGGTGCCGTGGAGTCTGGCGAGCGGGCGGCCGGGCGGCGCGCTGTCTGCGGCCCGCGCGTTCTTCCGGACCGCACCCGTCCGACCAGTTGCAGCGCACCGCGGCACCGCCTCGGGCGATCGGCCTTCGGAGTTAAATAATTAAATCGAGAGAACGACGCTGCGACCGCAGCCTCCAGCGGGGCCCGAAGACGCGGTCGCGGAAGGCGCTGCCAGCCTTGATGGCGCTGATCTGCGCAATCGAGGCCGGTTTGTGGTGCGTTGTTGCCGCTTGCCGTCTGCCGCTTGCCGCTTGCCGGTTGCCGCACCTAGTCTTCGCGAATGCCTTCCTGCGTCGTTCGGTCGCTTTAATTTTATCAATGACGTTTTTAATTGTCGTTCCTAACATGTTACATGGCGCTGTGGGAACCGAGTTTCCGAATGAAAAAGTACCGAATAAAACATTTCTAGTTTGTTCCATATGTTTTTCTATTTAATAAGCTCTACAGTAAAGAAATGTTTCTTTAAGTTTCTTTACGTTAAATTATTTCAGCATGAAATCAGTTTTAAATTAAAATTAAATTTAGAATAATTGATTAAAAATTATCGGATTCATCGACATCTAGGTATCTGTTTAGCTTCGTAAAGAAGTTAAGGACGTTAAGGTTCTATAAATTTTACGAACAAAAAATAACCGACTTCAAAGTTACTCAAAAACTACTTGTCAGATCTCGTTCAAATTTATGTGGGACCACATGACAAGCACCTGCTTTCGATTAAAAAAAGAATCATCGAAATCGGTTGGCGTGATATTGAGTTATTCGTCCATTTGTCGCGCACATAATTAATACAAATTTAAGACTTATATGGTTTTCTCATGGATGCCATTGTCAGATCTCAATAAAATTTAAATGGGACCACATGACAAGCACCAGCTTTCGAACAAAAAAAGAATCATCAAAATCGGATCACCCAGTCAAAAGTTCTGAACTACAAACATAAAAAAAATACAGTCGAATTGAGAATCTCCTCCTTTTTAACCGACTTCAAAAAAGGAGGAGGTTCTCAATTCGACTGTATTTTTTTTTTATGTTTGTTACCTCAGAACTTTAGACTGGGCGAACCGATTTTGATGATTCTTTTTTTAATCGAAAGCTGGTGGCTGTCATGTGGTCCCACATAAATTTTATTGAGATCTGACAATGGCATCCATGAGAAAACCACATAAGTCGTAAATTTGTGTTAAGATGTGCGCGACAAATTGACGAATAACTCAATATCACGCCAATCGATTTCGATGATTCTTTTTTTAATCGAAAGCAGGCGCTTGTCATGTGGTCTCACATAAATTTGAACGAGATCTGACAACTATGTAGTTTTTGAGACTTTGAAGTCGGTTATTTTTTAACCGACTTCAAAAAAAGGAGGAAGTTCTCAATTCGACTGTATTTTTTTATGTTTGTTACCTCAGAACTTTGGACTGGGCGAACCGATTTTGATGATTCTTTTTTTAATCGAAAGCTGGTAGCTGTCATGTGGTCCCACATTTTTATTGAGATCTGACAATGGCATCCATTAGAAAACCACATAAGTCGTAAATTTGTGTTAAGATGTGCGCGACAAATTGACGAATAACTCAATATCACGCCAACCGATTTCGATGATTCTTTTTTTAATCGAAAGCAGGTGCTTGTCATGTGGTTCCACATAAATTTGAACGAGATCTGACAAGTAGTTTTTGAGAATTTGAAGTCGGTTATTTTTTGTTAGTAAAATTTAGATTATTGTTAGTAAAATTTAGATTATTTTGAAGTCAGTTAATAAAAAATAACAAATTTCGACAAAACGTTATTCATTGACACACATACAATTAGAAATAACATACGACATCACAAGTCCAATGGAAATGTGATTGCTTTCACACTTTAAAATGTCAGCATACAGCTCAATTGTTTTAATTTATGCAACTCGATCATTCGTTCTATTGATCTTTAATGCCAGTCGATCGTTCTATTTACAAATGTCAAGTGTTTTATAATTACACTCGTTTTATTGTTTTGCATACTGTTTCTTTGCTTACGAGCTTTAGACCGAATGCGATAAAACTGTCGTCCTTATTTTCATACGATGTCATAAAAAACTTGTAGACAGCAAAAAATGTCGTAATCGCCAGATTCAATTTGACTATTGTTATTTTCATACGTCCTTATTGGTTCGTTGCAAATGTCCGACGCTATATTATTTGGTAGGTAGCTTTATGTGAAATAAAAGTTGGCCAATTAGTTACACAAAAACCTTTTATATAAGTTGTTACACAAGTTTTCGTATATTTTTTGCTTCAATTGCTTAACACAGCACGATATGGGTACAATGTTTATTAATAATGGATGTGTTCTCCGATCGGTTTCGAGGCATAAACGCGGCAACGGCGAGCTCTAAATAAACAACGCATAATGTCGTTATAGTGGCGGGGTTTTATTTAAATTCATCGTAGTTATTGAGTGACGGGCATCCTGTTTTATGGGTTGTCGGCGGCTCAAGAGTAAGACGATTCTGCGAATCAGTGGATATTGTCGCAAATTGCCGCTTTCGCCACCCGCTGAATAATGCATGCGATAACATAACATCACGTCGCGCACCGCCTCCGCCGCCGCCCGCCTCGCGGTCGTGCCTCGTGCCTCGTGCCTCGCGCCTTACGTTACGCCTTGCGCCTCGCAAGACGCTCCTCGCGCCTCGCGCCTAGTGCATCGTACCGTGCCTCGCGCCGCTCACTAAGGCATCACACACACGATCGAGTTATGACAATCGAAAAATATCTATTGGAATTCGGTCTTTTTGCAAATGCATTACTACTACATTGGAATAAATGTAAACTACAGTGAATGTTTTTGTGTGGTTAAAATAATGACATTTAGAAGTTTAATTTGAAATTTAACTAAGGATGTTTAGAACACGTCATGTTCTGAAATAATTATGCAAATACAATACAGACATGAATAAGAGTGAATTAGGTAAGTATATAAAATAAAAACTTATAGTATTTTAATTTACGCCTGAAATCATTCATCTTTTTTTCATTCACCCCATTCCTCGTATAATTCTGTAGAGAGCTTCAGTGTCTATTCACATGTGCGACAGCCACGTGACATGTACATAATACAAGTATTAAATATGTGTGAATATTCTCACTGCGATATTGTGCACGAATGAAACGATGCATTTTCATAGAAATTTGGCGAACGCAACATCGTTGGGTGACAAGTCGCATCGCTGTCGCACGTGTGTACCAGTACTAATGGAGACGATCGACTTTATGTGCTTGTTCACACTGAACTCGCGGGCGCGGGTGCGGGCGCGGTCGCGGTAAACGCTACATACACCGCGCGCGCGTTTTTAACCGACTTCAAAAAAAGGAGGAGGTTCTCTCGTAGGTCATATGTTTGATATTTCGCGACCGCGTCCGCGCCCGCGAGTTCAGTGTGAACAAGCACTAAGTTGTCCCGAAGTAGCGTAATAAGCATCTATAACTATTTTACGTGACCCCATTCTGATCTGATATAAGAAGAATAAAGCTAGAAGTACTCAAGTAATAAGGGACGTTTATTTATCATGAATGCTTGCCATGCCAAAAATTTATTTAAGTACATTTTTCAATTCAGCTGGGCAGCTTCATTTGGGTAAGTAGCCAATGATGTATCTAGCTCGCTATGGCGTCCTGGTGTGGTTGGTGGGTACGGTTCTTACGCCCCAACTCACGAGTCACTAACGGTTACTTAAATCGCTCCTTAGTACATAATTTGTATGGTGATGTTTTACTAAAGAGCGATTTAAGTAAACGTTAGTGACTTTGAGTTGGGGCATTAGAGATGTAGAGACTAAATTTTCCAATTGTTCCACTAAAGTTGGTTAAAGGCCTTCTGTACATCATAATATCTATTTATCTATACTAATATTATACATAAAGAGGAAAGATTTGATTGTTTGTTTGCATTGAATAGGCTCCGAAACTACTTAATAAAACTCCAATAAAATGTAACCCAAGGTGTAAAAAAATAAGAAAACCGAAGCAAAGCGAGGACGTTTACTCGTACGTACAATATAAAATTGAAAAATGACACACCGCTGATTAAACAAAATAAAATGTGTGCAATTCACACGTGTTAGAAGTGAAACCTTCAAAAATTTTGTTTTCAAGATAATGAGACGAATGTAAAATTTCGGGAAGATGATAATTGTAGGTTTTACTACTCCACTCCACTCCACTCAACTCAACTCAACTCAAGTCAGTCTCCACTCATTTCTAGTCTCCACTGGACAGTTTCGTTTCATAAAATTTCAAGTCACCCCCGTACTAAAGAAGTTTTCACTTCAAAAATCTCAAGAACTACCGAACCGATTAAGATGAAATTTGGCAGCGAGATAGTGTATGTTAAAGACGCGTCAGCTATTGAATATAATTAACCTGTTTTTAGGGTTCCGTAGCCGAATGGCAAAAAACGGAACTCTGTCTGTCTGTCCGTCTGTATGTCACAGCCACTTTTTTCCGAAACTATAAGTATACATATAACTATAAGTAGATGTATTCTGTGAACCGCATTAAGATTTTCACACCAAAATATAAAAAAAAACAATAAATTTTGGGGGTTCCCCGTACATAGAACTGAAACTCAAAAATGTTTTTTTCATCAAACCCAAACGTGATAGGAACTATGAATAGGTCTTCAAAAATGATATTGAGATTTTAAATATAATTTTTTCTAAAGTGAATAGTTTGCACGAGAGACACTTCCAAAGTGGTAAAATGTGGGTGGCCCCCCCCCCCCCCGTAACTTCTAAAATAAGGGAATGATAAAACTGAAAAAAATATATGATGTACATTAATAAGCAAACTTCCAACGAAAATTGGTTTGAATGAGATCTAGTTAGTAGTTTTTTTAATACGTCATAAATCGTAAACCGCAAAAAACATGATCAAAGTTACAACGAACTACAAGATCTTTTATATTTTGTTACTTGCTGCTACGGAACCCTTCATGGGCGACTCCGGCTCGCACTTGGCCGCTTTTTTATTTTCTTCTGTTAAGGATACAAATATGATTTAAGGATAATTTCCGCGTGCGAAGCTGCGGGCAACAGTTAGTACAATATAATATGCTACTTCAATAGGTATGATGACAGTAAGTAAAAATCACTAAAATTATGTATTTACTTAATGAAACAATATTTTTGATGAAATAAAACTACAAAATACGGCAAGCCGCCATGTTAGCTTGAACGTCAATCGCAGTGTCAATTAGCGCGAATTACGTCACACTTCTTTAAACAAACGAATATCACAATACTGATAATGACGTCTTGTCTATTATTTTCCTGAGGAGTGACGTCACAAGTGACGCCAGGACACTGAAGCGTTTTGGTGCGAATTTTAAACTTACAAATTGAAATGTATTTATTTTATACTAAACCTTATTTTTTGCGGAAATATGATATGCGTTGTAATTATAATATATTTCCCAAAAATATAAAACAGTATTTCAAAATATGTCATCATCCCCATTGTCGCATGCTTGCAAAATCAAAATCCAAGCAATGCTTAATAAAAGAACGATATTTGCTACGTGGAGCAGCTTTATAATGCAGCTTGCATGCAATCGTCTAATGAAGCGCATATAGATTCATTTACTGTGATAGTACGGAACGCATAAAGTCAAACACCCTAACTTTGTAGTAACATTCTAGTGTAACAAGTAACAGCCTTCATAAGAGCCGAAGTTTACTCTATTTACTGTACCTTATGATTTCAGTAACGTTTTCTAACACCCATTACAAAGTAATGTAATAATAATAATAATAATAATCCTTTATTTCAGATACAATCCATATTTTGTTAGTATGTTTGTCTTACAAGCTAGTGTTAGTAGAAATAAAATCAATTCAATAAAATACAATAATCAAAATAAAATCCAAATAATAAAATCACATTAATATTAAATAATCAAAATAAAATCACATTGATATTAAATAATAAAAATAATCAAAATAAAATCCAAATAATTGACACGTTAAGAAGAAATAAAATTAATACATTGGCAAAATAATAATTACAAATTAAAATAAAATTTCACTTTGACCCAGTCGCAACCTTGGTCATGAAATGTTGCAAGGGACAATCCAGGCGAGATGCCACCATCTTCAGGATACTGTTGGAGCTCTCTTGCAACCTACGGAGTATGGAGGCGGCCTTCTTCCGTCTTACGGCGAAAAAATCATCCACCCGCGCCGCCGCAAACATACCCGAAGCGCTACAGCGCGGCGGCAACCGCAAAAGCATCCTGAAGACGTTGTTGTACTGGACCCGCAGGACGTTGTAGGCGCGCTGCGTGTAGCTGACCCACAGGCCGCTCGAGTAGAAGGACTGGCAGTAAGCCCGAAACAGAGTGATTTTCACTTCCTTACTACAGCGAGCAAACCTACGGGCCAGCATGTTGCCCCTCACCGCCAACGCCCTGCGTTCCCGTTCCACATCTGGATCATCCCTCAAGATCAGGTTAATGGCTATCGGGAATTTTTGTTCTTTGCTGTATTTTTAGTATGCCTATATGTTTACGTCATTAATAGTGACAAGTCAATGTTTCGACTCTATATTATATTGGTGAATCGGGACTATCGAGAGATAAAACTAATGCAGATTCCCTAATGCGGTCCTGGGTTCGCTTCCCAGCGAAGCGGAAATTTGAATGATGAGTTTGAATTTCTGTTCTCGGTCTGGGTGTGAATGTCCTCGTCTTTGTGTGTTGTCCATGGCACCTATGGGAATCCTGGTGTGGATCTAGGAGTGTGAAGCGTTATTTATTTATTGTCGTTGAACCCTTGTTATTTTCCATATGCTAATACATCGTCGTCCAAAACACAACCAAACGAAGACTACCAATAAGTAAAAGCGTAAAAGAACCACAGTGATAGAACCTGCTACGCTAGAAGTTAATATTGTATTTACTCGTACTACAATCCCACTTGATGGTAAGTGGTGAATTCGCCATGGGTGGTAAAACGCACTTATAACTCAGTAAAAGCCTATTCACTCTTGCCTTGAAGAGCCAAACTTAACTAACTAGTACTTAACTAGTTCTACTTTAATTTTGGTGTTTGCGAAACCAAAATGCGAGCTTATAACAAGTCCTGTAACAGTGGTACAGATCGGATCGATGGTGGTGGTCAGGTATGGGGCTCGGGCTGCGTTTCCCACAACCGCGGCCGGCGACCAGTTCGTCGGAATGTGGTCGCGGCACCGGCCCGCACTTTCACCAAAACAATTCGTTAGCCGGCCTCTTTCACCACCGCACCGCACCGCACCGCGTCGCCACACCGCTACCCCCCACCGCAACGACACAACTACAACGACAATAACGTTAAAACTTAACGACATTTCACACGATAATCCAATTGATGCTGTTTTTTCATAAGTTTCATGAATGGTTTCAGTGGACTCAGAATGAAGAATCTTTAAAGACTTCCGGACGTGATCTTTTCATACCAGTGTGAAAGTTTTCGAATTTCTTTAAGCGGAATTTGAAGCGGATCTTAGTTGAATGTCTTTCAGGCGAACTTCAGACGTAATTTCAATTTGATTTCTTTATTAAGTAGAATTGAAGCGGATGTTAGGAGCAATTTCAAGCGAATTCCAGTTAATGAATATTTTAAGAATACTCTTAAAAACAAGCTTTTAATATTTTGTGTTTGTGCTGTTGATCGAGTTGAGGAGAGTTCGCTCGTCTGTAATGTAAATAGTACCTAATCAACATTTCAACCTCTCCAAACAAATTATTTTTCAAAAAATTTTCAAAAATTGGCATTTAGCGTAAGTATATGCAAAGTAGACTCCTACAATCCTATGAATACAATGAAATGTAATTACATGTTTTTGTAACATGAAAAAGTTAAGAAAGGGTTTATTTACGTTTTCCTTCTTGACCGTTAACGGAAGTAATAGGTACCCCTCTTCCATGGACGATGATGGTTGCTGATCAAGTGTTCGTCAAAGTTTGCCGACTATAAAAACTCCGGATATTTTGTTTGTTCACAGACCTTGATATTTTTGAGAATGGTTATAATTGGGTACAAACTATCTAACACTCGTATCCAACGAATTTAAACAAACATCCACTAATCGAAAACAAAAGTTAAGGATAAATATTTCACATTCAAAATATGGCAAATATGTATGCCTACTAACCGGGATGAACCCAGGATCTTCCTACTGAGCTACGTATTCATTTTTTAATGTGAGAACCCAACAATCGAATAAATGAACGACTTGGTAAGTTGTGACTTGTGACCGTCCCATAGACATCAGCAATAACAATCATCAGAGCAGAGAGAAGAAAGTAGGGTAGAACTGGCTCTCAAGCCCCCTGCTGGAACACCTTGTGATTAACAACTTACGATGTGTAGGTACAATTTTTTATGATAAATTTATTTTATAACATGAATGTTATACTGTTGACCTGTACGTAACTATTGTTACCAATAAAGGGAGTATATGAGTATAGTATATGAAGCTGTAGTAATCTCAGCTAGGGTCCTCAACTGTCCATTTGGAAAAAAATGCCAGGCAGGTTTCACATCACACCCCCGCAGTGGGATTCCGTGTGTCGCGGGTGGCTTGGACAACACTAATTATAATAGACATCACTAACACCCATACGCGAGTGCAGATAAATATCTGCCCCGGCTGGGAATCGAATCTCTTGCTTCGCAGGCAGTATCACTACCAACTAGGCTACGGCGGTTCTCAATTGTATGATGTTTGCAGGTACGGGCAGCTGTCGGGCATGGTGGAGCCAGTGTTCGGGGTGCTGGGTGCAGTGGCAGTAGCGGCCGCCCAGCCGGCCCTCCCGTACGCGCTGGCCTTCGCCGCCGGCGCCATGATATACGTCGTCGCCGATGACATCATCCCGGAGGCGAACGCGTCGTGAGTATCCTTGCTGCGTGTCGTGTCGTGTTCTGATCGTGGAAAGTTTACAGGATTCATTCACTAAAGGCGACCTTTTGTTGATCGTATTAGTGTTTACTTTTAGGTATGTTCTCTGCGGTCAGCGATCTTCGTTTTTCATCGTCCAGTCAACCTTAAGACAGTAATAAAACAACTAATTTAAATATGTTTTCATGTGTGCCGTGTTCTGATTGTGGAAAGTTTACAGGATTCATTCACTGAAGGCGATCTTTTTTTGATTGCAATACAATAAATAATAAATAAACAATAAACGCTTACACACTCATACCCCCGCAGTAGGTTTTTAGTTTTACCTGTGTCGCGGGTGGCATGGACGACACATTTAACACATCACAATAACACCCATGACGCGAATACAAATATTTATCTGTCACTTAAATATCTGCCCCGGTCGGAAATCGAACCCGAGACCCCTCGCTTCGTAGGCAGGGTCGCTCCCAACTAGGCTACAGGGTCTTCAAATAGGTATGTATCCTGCGGTTCATTTTCGTCTGAAGTTGCGTTTTCTACGAATTATGAAGAGAGATATTAAAAATATGTAGATGCATTGTAAGTTCTTAACTACATCAATTCAAAAGGCAAACTTTTAGTTGATCGTAAAATAATTGAATAGTCTTTTAAAGTCCGTCTGCTTTTGTAATTTTGTAAAATTTCCGTTGTTTTTCGTGTCCATATTGGAGGAAATACGAAGATTGCCAAGAGTCGTTAATTATAGAGTTCACAGTTTCGTCAGTTTCACCTACTTTGTATTTTTATTCCTACTAGGGATAAGAATTTTCCGTGTTTTTTGACCTTTTAAATGTATTTTAATCATAAAGAATTTAACAAAAGTCTAAAAAAAGGATTTGGATATTTTGGTAATATTATTAAAAAGCGAATGATATTTGGCAACTAGGTATAGTTATAATTTGTCTAGAGATGTTTTGATGATTGAAACAATTTTGACAAAGAATATATGTAAGTAGGTAGTATTTTACCTATTAAAACGAAAGTAATTAAAAAAAATAAACATCATTTTTATAGCTGCATATTATCAAGAATAATTCAATATTATTTTGTTATATTTTATTATTATTTACACATTTATGAACGTCAAACTCACGCTGAAAGCTGTAATAACGCCATCACAGTTTGCCACTCGTCGTGTTGTATGCACTATAATTTTTTCACGACCATTCTGCCACTTAATGTTTATATTCAATCTTTCCTTGTGTTCACCATATTTGCGCCTGTATATTGAACGCATAAAATCAATTTTTCTTGCATATTTGATCTCTATCCCACAACTTTACACGCGTGGATATATTCGATACACGCAACTAGTTAAGAAGAGTTGTCCAGGTTGACTTATATGGAAACGTTGACTGTACAGAACTCAGTTGATTACTATACGAAGGTTTATAAATAAATATGACTTAATTATTAACGTTCCCTAATTCTAGAATCGCAAATTACACTCCTTAGATATTCCTTATAATTTCAAACACCGTATTTTTTAGGGTTTCGATCAGGTAATACCTACCTACTTGCTTACATTAAACTTGTAACATCAAACGGACAAAGATGGCATTACCAACATTATTGCAATAATATCAAAATAGCCACAAATACAAGCCCCTGTGCCATCAATAGAAGTATCAAAGGCGAGATGAACAAATCACACGGACAGGATACGTACAACGTACAGCAACCTTGAGAGTGACCTAAACCTACGAGAATGGCGCTTTATTGTGACCCTCGCGAGCCCAGACCCTCGCTCCAGATTTGAATGCCGCTACAAACCAGATAATGTCCTTTATTGCGCGTCTCCGAGCGATACCGACGTTATTCATATCAAATGCCCGTCTTCACGTAATGAATAAATGATGTCGTGTTTTCTTAGATCCGTATCGAAGTTTCCGCTTTCAATACATGCGTGTAGAACTGTAGATTGTAGAGCGATCGGATCGCAAACGGTTGGCTATCTCGGGCGCACGATCTCGGGAGATGTCGGGCCGGCAACGCGCCCGCTGCCTGTCATAATTGGATTGACGAGGGTCGAAATGTTGTTCGATTGTTCGGTTTCCTATTGGCGTTTCGACAGATTCACATTTGAAACGACTTGTTAGCAACAGTAGGTATTCTTTGGGGTTCTGTTACGGTTCCGACGAGGCATTGTGTTTCGCGGACGCTGGACGCTTCCCCTTGGCGACAGTACTGCTTTTGTCGGACGAAGACTTATTGTCCGGACCGGTTGGGACTTTTGGAGAACTAGTCCACAAGACGGACATTAATGACATTTTTAATTGTGAGAAATATGCCCTACAAATTATTCGGACAGTTGTTGGGGCAACGCGAGGGGCGTTGGAAGCCCCTTGTTAAATGTTTGGGGATCTAGATATTCTTTTTTGATTTCCGTTAATTTTTGTCTCATATTTCCTGTTGAGAAGGTTGTTTGAAGTCTTGGCGTAGGTTCAAAACTTATCAGGGTTTTAAGATTTTTGTCATTCAACGAAAGGACCCAGGTTCTGTTACCTAACTAGAATGATTGCAGCTTGCTTCGTCGCCCAAGCGAGAGTGCCACTAATGTTACATATAGACTTATACTAGAGCAGCATGTACCCTGCAAGGGCGTTGCAATCTTCAATAAATTAATAAATTATAATTATATAATCAACATTAACAATTCAATTCAAATTAATCTAAGCATTACAATACAATATAAAAATTAATCAGCAATTTAACAGTAAAAGTAAAATCAAAATTAAAATTAAATAGTGTTGTGGATGACCATTGACCACTTACCGTCAGATATCCCGATTGAACGTATTTGACTATCAATTATTATCATATCTACATCATTTACCAAGTGATCAAGACGGAACGATTTATAGGTACAACCACATTTTTGATTACACTTCACACACACAGTAATTTTTTCAACCAGTATCTAGTATCTGCCTGACCAAAATCGCTGTTTTGGTCATAAAGCTGCTAATTGCTGCTAATTCTTCATTTGAAACTATGGATAATTTGGGCAATAAAGATAATTTGTTGATGTCACTTCACTTTGTAATATCCAAGAACGCTGCTAGTTCGTTGTTAGTCAGATAGGTTTATTCGTTAATTAGTTCAATTAAAGCCTCGCTGGGAATCGAAGATCGGCGATCCAGCATGGTAACCATTACGCCACACGGGTCATCGAGTTAGTTCAGTATGAAACAATAGAGTCGATAGTTGCAAGCGGAACCTGAAGTGTGGGCGCGGTGCGTTGTCGGCGCTGTTGGGTGTAGGGTTGCCAGGTGGAAATCCGGGATTGTCCCGGATTGTTGTGTCTTGTCTCCGTAATTAATTAGTATCCAGTAATTAGACTTGTTATCCCGGATTCCGCGACGACAAAAATGCGCTGAAATAAAAAGGGCGCCAACAGTAGCGACCTGAGGCTGGCAAACATTTTTTTTTAGGGGCACCACGTTGAAATTTATTGACGCGTATTAACATAAAAATCCTGGTCCCGCCGTCGCTCCAATATCGTCCCGAAAACGGCAAGCCTGTATTTGGCAACCCTGCTCGGTGTCGCGGAGTCGCGCCGCAAATACCCGGCCCGAAATAGTCGCGCCGTCTGACTCGTCTGACACCCCGGATGGTAGCCTACCGTCTCCAGTCGTCGTCGGTCTCCTAGACATTCTTTTATTGCATTAGCATTAGCAGACGGCATCACACTAGAACGCAGGACAGTGAATGCGGAATTGCGGATCAACAGACGTCGCTAGTTGTAGTTAAATGTCTGACATTCATAAATAATAGTTTAAAAAAAACTAAAAAACACGCTTTTATAGAAAATCCAACTTAAAAGTAGAAAATAAATTTTGATAAATTTGAATTAAGAATAGTGTAATTATTGTAAAAAAGGGTGCGCGTACTTTTGTACGCGCGTGAGAAGTTATACTTTGTGACATAATTAAATAAATATTGAACCCCCTCCCCTCCCCTCCAATATGCCAATAGCGCGCACGTTATGAAAATTTCATTTCGGTATTTCATTATCGAGCAGTGGAATTCATAAAACTGTCGAGGTTTAGTCGGTAGCCACGTTAAAGTAATTCTTATGTAACATTCTATTTAGGTAACTATTTAAGTCTGCTTTCATATTTTATCCAGGTCTTAGGATAAGCAAATTGATAAGACTAAAAACATAAATTAGTAAAAATACGTAATAATCCGTATTAACAATAAAATTGTTTGTTGTCAATCACGCGGTGCTGTAAACATTGTGCATGATCAAACCCCTCTATCCCACTGGGCACACTGGGCACGTGCCCAGGGCCCCGTGATCCAGGGGCCCCCCCTAGTTCCTGCCAGATCACTAAACGATAACCGATATTTATTACCGAAAAACTTTTTAATTCGAATAAATCGAACCTATAGTACTGACTACAATACCAATTTGCTTATTACTTTTTGCATGCGCAAAGCTACTCTATTCTCGCCCAAAAATTAGGCTTTCCGATTTCAACATGCTTAGATAAATCAATAAAAATAAATCTAGAAGCTTGATAACTACTTTCTTTGTTTAAACTAACATAAAAATAGTGTGTGTGTAATAGTGTAGGGGAGGGTCATTTTGTTACTGAACCAATGGTGCCCTAGGCCGTCGAACCACCTCGCTCCCCCCCCCCCCCCCCTCCTAACGCCGGCTCTGCTAATATGCCCAGGGCCTGGGTTAAAGACGGCCTTGTGCATGATCCGAAAGATATGGGATTTTTCTTCATGATAATCTTCGTGGCGCCTGTTTGAGAAGACCTCCCTTATTAAATTCTTATTTTAATTCCTTATAATATGGAAAATAAAAAATATACAATCAATAATTAATATGGGTATTTATATTTTCAAATCCTTAACTTTTAGCGCTGGAATATTTCGAAATTTGTATTTGTTGGTACAACTGGAAGATAAAATTGATCGTGCACAGTTTGTTAGCAGGTTGACGGTGTTGTTGAACGTGGTCCGCTTTGTAGTCTGGAAATAATAATTCGGCCGATGATTTAAAACCGCATTTTGATGTTTGTTGTTTGATCTCGAAAATGCGTAGGTAATGCACGTGTAACATAATGCAGATGATATATTTTATCTGCGTTCGAGAGACGGCGGCGGCTGGGACGTCGCGGCTATTTGCGCGGCTTAAGGTGCCACTTCGTAGGAGCGGCTAGCGACGGACGATGATGGCATTTGCCGCGACGACGCGCGACGGTAATGTATTGCATGGTAAAGCTCTGCAAGATAAATTTTCTAGTGACTCGTCCTGGCTTCGCTTCAGATACCCCGTAGCCCTGAAGCAACTTTTTTTGTCTTATAGCCTTGCTCCTGAACGTGGCTATCTTACGTAAAAATATTTTTTTATAATCTGACACTGAAACTAGCGCGTTTAAACAAACAAACAAAAATACTCTTTAGCTTTGTTAGTTTTGTCAAAATTGATTTCACTAATACTGCAAAGAAATGCTGTCTTCTGTCCTGTCACGTCACATTGTCGTTTGCTATCGACTGCCGTGTGTCGCTTGTGCGGAATCGTACCTTTAGGGCGGGCGGCGCGCCGCGAGTGTCGCCGATCGCGCTGGTGTCGGAGTACCTATATCGGTGCGGTGCCGCGGTGTGGACACAGCGTGGGTTTGTCACCGTCTCGCCAGCGTCAACAATAAAATATATGAAATAACGTATTTGTTGCCGGGATACCGACGGTGACGCTGCTCTAGTTTGTCTAACCTCTGACGTCACTGTCTGAGAATCCGGCGCGCCGGCTGCCACTCCCTGACCTACCTCCAGATATCGCACTGCGCATCCCTCGCGCATATTATGTACCCGCAATGTATTCCACGATCCTGTCATAACTATACGAATACACCTTGGTATCGAATAGAACTATCTACCGGCGAAATGTTTGCATCGAATACCGAACCGCCCCACAGCACTGTACTGTACCTACCTAGAAATGTATTAATGCAAGTATACTGAAATGTACCTACATGTCCATTCGAACTATAAATTGTAACTACTGTACTTTATTGTACTTTAGTGAAAAGGGCTGGTTTCTATTACTTATCGCTTAATGCCGGTAAGAGACAATACCATCCATAGTAGCTGTTAGGTACTCCATTTTTACCGAAAAAATATATAATAATACCTTTTTTTTTTGTATAAAACTTATCATATATTTTTTCGGTAAAAATGGAGTACACTTTTATAAAATTTGCACAAGTATCGAACATTTCAAGTCTTTAAAAAGTTAAGATTTTAAAGTTAAGACGTAAAACTTATTTATTAGTTATTTTCCAAAATCATTACCAAGACACAGCCACTGAACTCACCCTTCATACAGTGATTCTTTAATTCTTCATCCTTCATTCGTTTTTTCCCTAAAATACAACGCATTTAAAGAACATTGTTCACTGAAGCAATATTCAAAAGGGGTCTGTGGTATTTTTAAATATCTGAATGTAGACTATTCATGCCCAAAAGTTTAAGAACCACTGTTCTAGCTAGTGAAGACCCACCCAACTGCAGTACAAATCGATTACGCTCCTCAATCACGTACTGCCAATTGTATTAACATTGGGTAAACACCGAACAAATCGCCGGGTCATGTATCGATCGTTTGAACAGGCAATTTGGTTGCACCTCAGCTCTACGGAGCGTTTATTCAGAATTCCTTGGTTTTGGGGCGTGATGTCAGCTGTATTGTTGGTTATTTAGGTGCGTGTCGGTGTTCCCCAGTCGGCACGTGACTGGAATGTAGAGGCCCTAGTCACGTCCCCTGAGTGATGCAGTGTTGCCAGCCTGGCCGCGAGCCGGATGTTGCCAGTATCTGGCAACACACTAGCGCTTTGCCCGTGACTTTGCTTGCGTTTTCCGGGATAATAAGTACCGTATATCTTATCCCAGATCATGGTCTTCCTGTGTGCTAAATTTCATCAAAATCCGTTCAGTAGTTTTTGCGTGAAATAGCAACAAACATCCATACAACTTTCACATTTATACTATTAGTAGTAGGATAGTAGGAAGGATCGACGATATTAAAGTCTGGTTTAGGCTAAACGGAACTAGTTAGATCTCTACGTTACTGCTTGACAAATCGCAACTATTGGGCTTGTTGCATGTTCTTAAGTTCAGACTAATTTGAGATCATTTATAATTATATTGCAGTACTAATAAAATGCGAACGGTATTTTCTGGTTTATACATATTATCGTCTGATTTAGGAAAATGTAATGGCCTCTTAATTCGGAATTGATTGGGACTTTTTTTACATATTTGTATAAAAACTTTATCAAAATTTGTTGAAGGGCTCCTGAATCAACTTTAGCTGTCAAAGGGGCACCAGCAGTAACGGTCTTAGGATGGTTGGCGTTTTATTTTTTGATTGGTTTCACGTTTTGATATTTAGGAATGAGCCTGGTTGGTCACTACAGGCGCCATTAAGTTCCTAGTCGGGGCCCCTCTGTGCTGGGGACCCCATATAATTGATACGGCGGTATGCAAGTTAAGTTGACAGATAATATTTCTTTAGACGGCTGATGAAAATAGTCTTGCAAGATTTTACTTACTTAAAGAAGATACAATGCAGTTTCATAATTTATAGAGGTACTTAGGTTGGCATTATATGTAGGCGCTTACTTTAGGAATTTTGTTCAAAATTCGAATTTAGATGTTTCTATTTTATTACATTTTCAGTTTACATCAAACGAAAAAAGGCAGAGTGAATTTCCTTACGGAAGTACATATTTTTCCATATTTTATAACCGACTCTATAAAGTAGCCTGAGTAATCCTTTTAACAGGAATTCGTTAGTATGTTTTGTGATTTCGAAATTAAATGGCAACAATAATGAGTCTTAAAAACATGCAATTTGGATGTTCTTGTATCATAATGCAAAAATATGTTTAATACACCACGGATATAGAAAAAAAAGATCATACCTTTTTTAAAGTCGTACTTCATATAGTAGTGATTTTTTTTTCGCCTAACCAACAATCTGCGTAGTTGGTGCGCACCTACGAATGACATAAATCATTCATGGTATGTAAAGCGGGTACGGTAGTTACGGTACGTAGTGTTGAGGAAATATAATTTACAAATGAACGCGCGCATTACATTAATGAGACCAAACACGCTATAAATTGCTCGGGAGTCACATAAATAGCCGTTTAGTTTTAAAGTAAAAACCGGCGCAGGCGACGTGCGCTGGCCAAGCGCAGGGAGGTACCGGGAATCGTTTTATTATAATGGGCCATAATTCCCGCTAGTGGATTCCGTCCGTCCGTCGATGACTATTGTTTCTCTAAGTCGGTACTCGGAGTGCGACTCGAGCCGCGACCGACGACGATCTTTCCGATATCGTAATTTTGCTACCTTCTTGTTATTCAAATGTCGTTTGCTCGTTATTTCTCAATGGCTCGCTCGTATCGTATGACGACAACATTTTATAACGGATTTCGAAGCGTGTAAGCATGTGTGTATATAGGCTGCGACTATTGTGTTCGCCCTAAATGAGCTATCCAGCTAGTTGGCTCATCGCTCCGTTTGGACGAGTACAGTTGCTTGCTACTGTCGCTGTTAAAGTTTACATATTTCATTTCGAATGCGTCGTGAATACAATTTCATTATGTACTTCCCAGTAGATATATGTCGTTTTACAGTCCCAACACTTCTGTTGGCTCTACCTTCGTAAAGCATTTATGTTCTTAATATCTTGCAGTATTGGTTATGTTTAGTTATTATGTATTACTTGTACGAACCATCTGATAGTTAAAAAAACCGGCAAAGTGCGTGTCGGGCCACGCACAATGTAGGGTTCGCAAGTTGTAAGTTTATCGACTATTACTCATTAACTTCTTATGCTAACATAGCCGTGATAGTTTTCCTTGTAAATTTATCATTTAAGCTATATTTGTGAATTTTTTAGCTCAACTCTACCATTTAACTCGTGGTGAGAGGGGGGGGGGGGGGGGTACTTTAACTATAGTAGGTACTTCAAAAACCAAATATTTCGCAAACTGATCCCTACATCGAAAAATGATTTGAGAAGATCCATAATATTTTTGAGAGACCTTTGTAGGGTAGACGAAGAAAAAAAATCACCCCCAGGTTACCTCCAGGGTACATATGTACATTGTACAGTGCATTTGTCAGCACGAACTCAATCAGCACAAACTTATGGTCGCTTATCTAATTGAAGGAAACTGTATTTCTGTATCCCAGAACTCCCTCCCCCTGGACCATAAAAACTGATTTGAGCCTTCAAGTTATAAGGGTATCTTTCAGCTTTTTGAGTCATTGAGTCAAAGGGAGGTCATATCGATTCCGGCATGCATGGTGCATTGTATAATTAATTTTTCGTTAAAGTCTTGAAGCATACTGTGTATTTACCTATTTGATTAAAACTTTCAGTGATATGAAAATTAAGTATCAGTAGGCGCCCTAGACGCGGTCAAGGGAAGGGCATTTACCCCATAAACCGTCATGTCTGTCCGTCCGTCTGTCTGTCCGCAGCATAGCGCAGAGACTCTCAGTGGTAGAAAACTGCAATTTGGCATGGAATTTTAGATTTCAAACTACGAAGTCGCAGAATAAAATCTTAAAATCTTAAAAATCATATTTTTTCAGGGTAACTACCCTAGGGGTAACGTGAGCATCATTGTTTGTGTGGGCTATCGTTGAAAAGGTCTTGCAAAAATATTGTGGTTCTGGAGACACCTTTCGATTTAGGTGTCCGTTTGCGAAATATTTGGCTATGAAATTCTAATTTTGTTTAGAGTCAAGTGTCACCCCCCTGCCAGCTAAATGATATTTGGACACGTGAAAATATTTGCGGCATTAACGTATATATTGAATTTAAAAGGAATACTATCACGGCTAAGTAAGCTTAAGTAATAAATGAGTTGTAGAACTTACGACTACGGACCATACATTACGCGTGGCCTGACACGCACTTGGCCGGTTTTTATTATAAGTATATAGAATTTAAAACTTAACAGTATGTGTAACGGATCTGTTTGTATACAGTGGCAACGGCAAGCTGGCGACCTGGGGCTGCATCATCGGCTTCGTGGTGATGATGTGCCTGGACGTAGGCCTGGGGTAGGCCCTGCCGTCCACACAACGCCTCACAACACCTTCCGCCAAATAAACAGTATGTAAGCAACGTGTACATTTTACTGTATATACGTATACATAGTTATAACTAAGTTAAATCTTACTCGTTTTGAACATTGTGAAGAACTACCTGTGTCTTAGTGGCTAGCGTCTACGTACAATGTTAGGTTGTCGGATGAATATGAAATGAAGACAAGTCAAATTTTAATATTTTTTTAAGAATCAGATAATGAAACACGGTTGTCTGTAATAAATTAAGGTGGGGCACTATGTGTTATAAGACATTTGCAGTAGTATTTGTATTTTACCCCGACATACCCTACTTGAGATAAGAGTGTTGGCCTATTTGATTTTTTAATCTCTATTAAAATGTGACATGTACATATTCACATTTCTCCGATTATACCAAACTTTGTTATTTAACTCTATTGTCATGTAGAAGAGTGCTTTTTTGTTCTTGTTTATATTATAAACTTAATTCGCAACGTTTAAAGCGAGTGAGTAGTCGCTGTAAGCACTTCTCATTTTGTCAATGGAGACCAATGTCGAGACGAGATTTACCAAGTTGGCTAAAAGGATTATGATATTATTGTATCAAATGTATCGTTATGTATTATTGAATTGTACATATTTACTTTATCTGTACGTTACAGTTACGTTATGTTTAATGTATGCGAAGCAGTATTGAAATTAATGAATAGATCACCGTACTAGCCAGTATGAATATATTTATTGTTACGTGAAACTTGTCTTATTGTGAATCAATCTTCGTAAAGTTTTTAATTTTTGAGACATTTCGTTTTTGTGTGTCGATTTTTTGTATAGTTATATGTATGTTTGAAAATGATTAATATATTATTTTCCGTCGTTGGGCGTTGACGTCAATTAATTTAATGTTAAATAATTGTATCTATTTGATCAATTTGTATCTATTTGACAAATTCCAAATAACTATAGATAGGTACTATTAGGGTAGGATTTGATGGAAATAGACAATACTTGGTATTTGTCGATTATTAATAATTAGAAATAAATTTGTGAATAATTTAGTATATTTTATTATATTTAAATACGGAGAACGTATGTTTTTGGCTTTTATTTGTGACAAATTTTAAAATTTGAAATTGATAATAATCGTAACATTTAACGACCTGGATATCATGGTTACACATTTAAGTGACGATTTGAATTCAAAAATACGGTATAATAATATAGGTAACAATAAAGGTTGCTTTGAATGTTATGGATATTATCGTGTGCATTTAATAATTTTAGTGTCCAAATTGCTGAAAAAATACGTGGCTCAATTTTAACTTAACCGAATTTATTTTCTCCCAAATGTTATCGTGTAATATTTTTATATTTAAATATATAAAATTACAGCCGCATCAAGTATTTTTATTGTAACTCCTACTGTTGTAATAGGTCTACGAATGGGCAATTTCAAGGCGAAATTGTTAAAGGAAAGGTCCAAAATTTTAATATCAGTTGAAAATTTGGTTATTGCGATTAGCGATTTCAGAGTAAGTTGGTATTGAAGACGTAGGTAGTAGGTGGGGCGCGGGTGTCCGCTCCGCAGCAGGGCTGCGGCAGCGCGGCGCTACGCGGTCGTCGACCCCGGGTGCGCACCCAAACACCCGAATTCTTGCGCGTACGCAGCTGCGCTCGCGCCGATAAAACCCTCTCGCGAGCCCGTGGAATCCCAGCTATGCCATTGCGTCGCCTGCTCGCCTCCTATAACTGTGTAGTTGTGTACCCAACGCACGACACGCGTCCATCGTTTGTTTAACACTAGCGCATAGCTGACTCCCCCTGCCCATTACGAAATTCTCTGCAATTTATTGTTACTAGTTCCGTTTTCCTTGACATAAACTTTAGAGGTTGGAATTTTAATGTTAAACGTTTGGTTCGTAGCTAGAGGAAAATGGAATGAGGAAAACTGTGTTCCTGGGTGTTCTCGATGACCGTAATAATGTAGTCAAAGGTTTATATCATCCAGTAATGTTCACATTTCTGGTCGGTGGGGGACCATTTTGACCAACCAACCAATCAACGACCACTCCGAGATCCGGTTCAATGGCTAATAATAACAATAACGCAGAAAATATGATACTCAGAAACTATGTATTAATTAAATACGATGCTAGGTATTTAATTTATATCATCAATAATTTAGTCATCTCTCTCAATATAAGCAGTAAGGGCCCTATTATTATCAAGTAAGTATTATCTCGTACATAGATACTATATAGGCAGATTCCATACAGAGAACTAAGAACTAAGGATAAATCCGTAAAATATTTTCTCTCAATGTTGCCTTTATCAAAACAAATGATTATTCCCAACTTCTACAGAAGGCTACTCTTCTAGTCCTAATAATTTTGATATATATGTAATTCTATTATATTTTATACACTATATCAAATTATACCTACTGTTATATTGATACTTATACATTTATTATGCAATTTATTATTTATGTTATTAATATTACTATATTATTATTATTTTTACTTAAATTTCCTTGTAAATTATATTGTAGATTTTTTTTATAATTATCTGCAAATGACATGTTTATATGCATTTCTTTTAACATTAGCTGTGTTTGTCTTTAAGTGGAATTACTTGTACCTAATTAATTTTATGCGAGCCTACCTGTACATGCCTAATACAATGTAATTTCGTCGACAAACCTAAATAAATAAATAAATTATAAATGTACAGTATTTACAATCAAATCTTATAAATTCTGACGTGTATTGTGTATCTGTTTACTTCACGAATGTCACAGCAAAACTGACATTTACCGCCATTTGCAAAAATATAGCATCTTCCGATAGAGTGACTTTTGCGCCACCTGTACCTTTTTTATGGAAATAGCCGGCAAACGAGCTGACGATCCACCTGGTTATTGTATGTAATATACATATATAGTTACCTATACAGTTCTTCAATAATTTTTAAAATAATGTAAATGCTGCAAAGCAAATACTTGTTGATTAAAACCGGGCAAATGTGTGTCAGGTCACGCGCAATGTAGGGTTCCGAAGTAGTAACTTTATCCACTAAGTAATACGGTAATACCACACTAATACTCATTAACTACCTACTTATGCTAATATAGCCGTGATAGTTTTCCTTGTAAATTCATCATATCGCACCTTCAGAATAGTATGGACTTAACTCAAAAATCTAAGAAATTGTGTTACGGTCTTAAGAGCTTCACTAAAAGGTATGCACTTAAAAAATTAAAGAAAATTAAAGAAGCGGCGTTTTTATGGTAGAATAAAGATTTTTTTATGTCAATAGCCGGCAAACGAGCTGACGATCCATCTGATGGTAAGTGGCTATCGTCGCCCACGTACATCAGCAACACCAAGGCATCACTGATGCGTTGCCGGCCAAGAAAGAAAGAAGAAAAAGAAAGAAAGAACTGGCTCTCAAGCCCCCAGCCGGAACACGACGAGTCGTTTGGCGGCTGACTCATGCTCAAGGGTGGTAGCTATCCAGGCGAACAACATGGAGAAATTATAATAGTAATAATTGTGTTAATTAACAATTAAAATCAATATTACCGATGTAATCACTCGAGGAGCCCTACCACCAGCGGGCCGGATTTAGTCGCCTCTTACGTCACCCATCCGGCGTGGGATTGGGGTTAGTATTCTAAACCGCCCCAATACGGTGTACGATACTTCGGTCTCTTCTGCACTCCCTCCCTCTACCTCTACCTACCCGCGCAGCTCGGATCAGTAGGGACGCGAATAGTGATGCGTCATGGATGCATCGAAAGTGAAGTGAAAAAAGTCGTCGCAAGTTTATTAGTGAACTGACCTAAAACGTAATAAGTCGCTTGTCTACTGAACAAACGGATAAGTAAACTTTTCAAACTTAAATTTTAATCTACGATTCTGGAGTTTTGATAAATATGTATGGTAAAAACTCCCGACAGTTTTATTTACACTAAACATAGCTAAGAACACTCGATTAAGTCACCTTTCATACAAAAAAAACTAGATCAAAATAGTTTCATCCGTGTGGGAGCTACGATACCACAAACAGACATACAGATATACAGACACACAGATACACAGACACGTCTAACTTATAACAACCCTCTTTTTTCATGGGGGGCAAAGTGGGGGGTTTAAAACGTGAATTATACATTTATAATTAACGCAAAGTTAACAGGCATATTTCAATTAAATGACATTATCCCAATAGCTCAAAAAGTAGATACCTATTGAAATTTCAGTATTTACAATTAGCAAAAAGTATAAAAAATTTACCTACCTTATATTATGTACCTGTGTATTATAAATGTTCAGGCTATATTTCAAAAGTTATAGTCCCATGTGTTACATTATTATCAGCTGATCCCAGAAAGATAAACAATCACTGAAATGAAAGGAAAAGTACGTAGAGAATCTTAAGGATTGCGTTACGAGAGAACAGCGGGATGGGGTGGGGGCGGGGGCGAGGAGCGATGCATTCGGTCGATCGATGGTGTAACGTGTAATGTGAAGCGCCGGCGGCCTCATTTCCATTCATTCGGTGTTTGTTGACAATCTATCTGCCGGTGGCGCGGTCAGAGGGCGCGGCGGGGTGTCCCGGCTGCAGTCCGGCGCGCGCGCCCGCGCCCCGCGCACGTTGCACCGCTGCATTGCGCCACCGCGACACCGCACCGCAACGCCACCGCACCGCACCGCCACCGCACCGACACCGAGCCACGTGCGCGCCACCACCGCTTCCACAACATACCGACAGCTACCATTCAGCCATAACATACTGGAGCAGCTCCGCCAAAGAAAATTCGTGCAACGATAAACGCTTATGTCAATCACGTTAAAAAGTAATCATGTTTTGGAGTTGAGTAGATCTTAATTAATAGCGCAAAAATTTTCTTCATGGTGTCTGCTCCAGTAGTAGGTAGCTGAATGTCCGCATCGATAAAGACGATGTTTACGTCCGCGCCCGCCGCCTGCGCGCAACCGCCGTAAGTTATGCATGACCTGTATGCGTCGCACAATACGCCCGATTCGATATGCAACATGTCATGTTTGTTTATTTACCTTCCGACTATTGGGTCGCCGGCGATAGGATTTCGTTCGATTCGTGTAGAGCCGCGGTCCGATTAATTCGGAATATTAACGCGGTCTTTAATGAAATTGGTGTCTGTTAGAAGTGTTGCAATGTTAGTTAGCTTACGTTTCGGTTTAACGCTAAATATGAAATGTCCTATTACGTAGGGGATCGCACGTTTCGATCCGGTCATTGGATATTGGGCTTAGGTAGCGGGTGATAGAGTCGAGATGGGTATGAAGGGCTGTTGAGGAGTTGCAATTTGCGGCTGGCGGTCGGAAGTGGGCCCGCTGCGCCGGCGCACACCTGCCGTCACGCCGTACGCGCCGCCTCTCCACAACTTCACGTTTGTTGACTTCTCGATGAAGACACTGGAAGAAACATTATTATAACAACAGCGACTTCCCGCCGGTTTCTGAAAGACTGATTTAAATCAAAATCAACTGTCACGGATGTTAATTTAACAGCTCTGTCGAATTAAATCGAATTTGTAAAATGTTTACCAGAGAAAAGTTAACTATACATGGGGTCTGTTTTTGACATAATAATATTATGTATATCTTCATCATTTACTGTCTTGGGCGGAACTTTTTAAATGGTTTTTAATTAAAATTACGTTACATTAAATAAATGATCTAATAAATATTTATTAATGATTATTTGCAGATTTTTCAAGCTATGAAAGAAATCTCAAATTTCCTGAGAATGAGTTTAATGTTCTTTTAATATAGATATACATAGTATAGATTTCTCCGACTCAGCAATTTTCACTGATCGATGTATTTTCTTGTGCAGCTTATATTGACTACCTTACATAGCTACCTTACTACCTTAGCTACCTTTAGGTTTAGGTTTAACATCCCAGAAAAACAACATTTAAAAGGAAAGCAACCTATTTAACATAATTTAGCGCTGTCAAAAATCTTTTATATTTGTTTTATAGTACCTAACAGTCGAATGTCGATGAACAAGCAAATGGGCTATAAGAATCCAGCCAAGCCGACTTCCCCTAATTGTCGTGAAATGTTTTTATGTGTTTCGTTTCGTTCGTTCACGTATTGTCATAGACATAGAACGTAGAGCCACAAGTAATGCGGATCCCCCACTTCCTTTTTGGCCGGCAACGTATCGGTGATGCCTTCGGTGTCACTAATGTCCAACAGCGTCCATGGTGGAATGCTTGAGGATTTGATAGAACTCCTGAAATATTGAAGGTATACAGAGAAATTCAGGTGTAACAGAAGACAAATAGATCAGTGATAATGAGGGCTCGTATACTTAAATGAAATACGGAACACAAAAAGTAAAGACATCAACGCTTGCTGTAATAGAGCCTTATTTGTAAATCTATTGCTCCTGTTAGTTAGCTAACGCAAAAGACTATTATCAACAAAGACTAGGTTCGAATTCTGTGCGCTCTCGTTATCTTCCAAAGTTCGATAGTATATATGTATGTTAGGAATAAATTATCACTTGTTTCAGTGAAGGAAATCCTGGATTTCAATGCAAACGATAAAATTTTAAATGTTCTGTGTATTAACGTATCTACCCCTCACCGAACCCTCTAGTGGAATTAGTGGGTAAGAGTTGTGAAACTTTTGATAAATTATCACAGGTGCTTCAAGAAAAAAAAAACATATTTCTGTGCCCCTAGGAAAAAGAGGTTTATGACTTTATAATTTATATTCACAAACATAACTTTACAGGAAAAATAAAAAACACTCCGCGCGTCAAAAGTTGTGCATTTTATCCATCAAGCAATCGCCACAATAGCCTTTACAAATGGTAAAAATTGGCTAAGCGAGGGGTTCCGGGTTCGATTCCCAGTTCAGATACTTACATAATATTAGATAGGCGCATTTACACAAAATATTATTATGTTTTCTCTCTTACGAGCTATGTGAGATAGCGTCGTCGCGATGCACTGAGCGTTGCTGCGTTGGTTCAGTTAGACCAATTTATATACCTACGACATTTTTCACGCGTGTTGGCCCTGTCCTTATGCAATTATGTATATACAATAGTATAAAAGTAAATGGGTTTTGTTCATTCTTGCTATATTAGTAGTAAAGGTAGGTACAAAGGTAAATGTTATCTTAAACTATTGTCAAAAAATATGCAGGGAGTTATGCTAGCGAATACCCGGCGTTTGCTAGTAGGTACTACTATTAAAAATAAATTTGAAAATTAGGGAAAATTTTGTATGGGAAAAGTCTAAAATCGTCTTCATGATTGGAGTACGGTATGTGGTAAAAAATTAATAGAACTTATCTTGATTAAGGCTGTTAAAACGAATTAGGATTGATGAAAACAGTTAGGATATAGTTTTCATGGAAAAGTGGATGGTTGTTATCTAAACAATATCAAGTGAAAGTAAATAACAAAACAAACTCAAACCTGGGGAGGTTTGAGTTGGTTTGTTATTGACAAGGGGTTGTCCACAGTCCACACTGCTTATCTAAACTAAAAATTTTCTGCTTTCTTATTACGCTTGGCGTGGCTTGGCTATATCAATTTCTGACTTTATGGATATCAGAGACAGTGCCTACTTAGCAATACGTCACAGTTTGTCGGCTATCACAATAACAAGTGAAACGTAGTTAATGTGGAATAGCCCAACAAATTATGTTGTTACATAGTAAGTATATAAGCAGTGATAGCCTAGCGGTAGAACGTTGGTCTCCCGAACGAAGGGGCCCGAGTTCAAACCCTGGCACGCACCTCTAATTTTCAAATATTATGTGCGTATTACAAGTTAATTATCACTTGCTTCGGTGAAGGAAAACATCGTGAGGAAACCTGCACACCGGAGAGTTCTCTATAAAGTTCTCGAAGGTGTGTGAAGTCTACCAATCCGCACTTGGAGGAGACCCCGAGCCCAGCAGTGGGACAATAATTATGGGTTGTTGCTTTGCTTTTAAGTATATCTTGCAGGATGCTTGTTTTGACTACAATCTCACTTGATAGTAAGTGGTGCTGTAGTCTTGGATAGAAGGACGCACTAACCTAGTAAAAGCCTATTCACTCTTGTCTTGAATTAAGGGAATTAATTCGTGGGTACATTCTTCAAAATGTATCCTGTAGAAGACTGACCGAAAGACTGGTAACTCTGCGCCTGTGCTCGAGGCTTTGTATATTGGTCTTAACCAAGTTAAGGTCACTAATAATAAGCTCTTAGCACGCCTCTCCATTGAACCCAAGAACAACACCACCCTGCCCTAATGTCACGATAGTTTTGTTATGTGAAGTAGGTATCCCCGTAATTATGTTCTACACAGTAAGTAGAGCATTTTACACGATGTGTAGAAAAGTAACCTGATAATTCTGGATCACATTGTTACGGTATTAAAAACGGTGTTCTAACTCTCTCACTAAACTCTCTGACTCAAAGGAAGGTCTCGTAAGAACCTGTGTCACCTGTGTGTGTGTGTGTGTGTGTGTTTAAAACTCACTCTCTCTGTGTTCATGTCAAAGACAGTCAAATCACAAAGAGATAAGAAATCCTTCATGTTAGATGCCAATGGTGCATTTCGCCTGAGCAACAAACGTAGGTCGCTACGCCCCGGATCTAGGGGGAGCAAACCGGAGCACCCGCCCAGGGGGCGCCAAAATCATAATGTACATAGTATGATTACAAATAAAAAAAACTTGCTCCACAAAACTTGGGTAGGAAAACTTTATTACAGGATTCATAATGTCCCACCCAAGAAAAATGCCATCTAATCTGTGAGTTTTTTAAGTAATTTATCTCAAACGCTGGAGAGAGGGGCGCCACTAATGCCACTATTAAGTTTCAGCCCCGGTTCGAAAAAATCTTAGATCCGGGGTTGGGTCACTACCTAGTAGTAGCGTAGTAGTAGCATTTTTTGTAGCCTAATAGTAGCATTATTTGTAGCCTAATAGTAGTATAGTAGAGTCTAATAGTAGTAGAAAGCGTAGGTAGCATCGCAATGCTGCATTACATTTCGAACCGTATTTTGTTTCCGCTACAGCGTATTGGTGCTCTCCTTCAGGAATCAGGCGCGGGAGGCGTCATATTAATTATAAATAAGAACAATTAGTGCCGATTTTTGGTACCTTTAATTACATTGTTTATTTGTAAATTATTTTTAATATCTTATTTTGTTTGACAGTTTAAGTAGGAAATTAATGATTAATTCAAAGCAGTTTTATGATCTCTATTTGCTCTTCGTATCGCGCCTACCAGAGAAGTTTATAACATTTTCCTAAGTCCAGAGACAATTTTTAAAATATTGCTATCTAACCCCGAAATGAAAATAATAATAATTTTAAGTAATAATGTTAAGTACTCATCAGTAGGAAACCCACAAACAAAAGAAGAAACATTGTACCGTAGGTTGACAGTGGATTATGGGGAAATCGTAATCTTTGCCGTAATCTTAATTTGCTTATTGCTGCTAACGATGCACCCTGACTCTACAACCTGATCCTAAACAATACATAATATACGTATGGCGAACCGCTCTTGATGGAGGGACATGGCCTGATAATTATGGGTTCTATACCACGCAGTTTAACGGCGGTGCAATTACAGTCTTGTCTGTTTGTTTGATCACATGGATTCCCAAATACTGTCATTAATCAGCTTTAAGTCCACTGTTACCTCTTATACTGCTATTTAAATGCTGTTATTCTGCTACTGTGCACCTATTGTGATCTTAAGGCAGTATAATTTGTGCCCAAATCAGTCGTTTATGGGCTGTAATTTGTAAAGCTTGCTCTACCTACAGCTCTTATACAGCTGACTTTTACCGCTTGTAGTTCACATGTGAACCATTAAACAGCCCTTATAGATTGGGTGGTATTACTCATGTACGGTGTCACCGCGATATTTTACCCGTCTTGCTTGAATCAACCGTGAAACATTACGTGTTTCGGTTTCGGTGGTTACAGAGGCTGAAGGCACTTTCATCTTTGCCGTCAACAATTCGATGATGAATTTTTGTATTCCGTACTGTCATCTATAGGTAACGGTGGCCTTTTACCACTAGTCACGTAAAAGTCATAAACATTTAATCGGAATTGAAACAATCCTGGAAATTGCATTGTTTCCAAAAGTACACCCCGTTTTGTCGGAACATTAGTAGCGCCCTCTCTCTCTCTCTCTTACGGAATACGTGAGACAGTCGCCGTATCGAAAAATGTACTTGACCATTGGTCCAATTGGACCAATTGAAGTGCTTCGTTCTGAGTGCGCTTGGCCCTGTAGTTACGCAGTCAATGGAAAATTGCTAATTTGCCATCGGAAACATGATAAATAACTGTCATAAGATGTAAAAGAAATGACCATCACCAAAAAATATTTACGTCATTTTAACGTTACCAAGAAATTTTGAGAGACATCTAATTCGGGATAATCGTAAATGGAGACCACGTGATTGCGACATTGGTACTTGCGAGGCTAATTACAGCGACTGAAGACGGATTCGAAGGTGTGACGTCGATCGGGAGTTTGAACCCGCTCCTTGAGCGCAGGTGGTCACGGCAACGACGGTGACGCACTCTGACGGTGCGACCACACGTCATCGGTCATCACACGAGACCACTGTGCATCCGATCGATCATTCCCTATCTTATTAGATATTAGTAATATCATTGTGAAAGACTGTATGGATGTTTTTATCTCTTTCACGCAAAAACTAGGTACGGAACGGATTTTCATGAATTTTCATAGCATAGATAGATAGATAGATAACTCTTTATTGTTTGTACACCACAGAACAAACACTCATACAAGGAGAGCATACAAATAGACCGTGATCTAAAATAAGATATAGGTTATTTATTATCCCGGAAAACGCAGGTAAAATAAGCAAAGTTAACTGTCCGTTTCAACTGCTCAGTTGGACTGCACAGTTACAGCCCATGCTGACTGAATACTTCTAACACACATTCAGTGTCATCGTCAGTTGTGTTCTATTGCTGGGTACCTACCCAAGGTGTCGTCATGAATTCAACGGACAAAAGTTTGCTTTTGCTGGCTAATTAAGCAAGGGCGCAGTTTTTAGCAACAAACATTCAGTCTTAACAGTTCTATTTGTATAGACTGAATGACAATTTCTGTAGCTATCTTTTGAACTACACTAATAGCACCATTTCCAGTTTTTTTTACATACGTAAATATTGTACGGTACAATCCAACTGAACAGTTAAAACTGTATCTCTAGAAAACACGACAGCCGCGCTACCAACGAAGCCCCAAGAAATGTCTCAATTCGCCGTCTATTCTGTGGGCATTAACGATATTCCTACGAAATAAACTAGGTAGGTATATAGTTGATGGAAAGAACGTAGCTACTCCTACAAATTTTATAATAAATTCGGCGCTTGTATCACATCAATTGTTTAAATTACGAGTATTTTTCTGTTACCCATAAATGTAGAGACAAACTTAGCGTCCCATAAGTTATGAATTAAATCAAGATAAAAAATTAAAAAGATCAAGAAGCAATAATAGGTGATCCACGACATTATGCTGGACTCGTTCTCGACAGACAAGAGAACTGTAAATGTTCTTTTTCCTATTATTACGTTATGATTGGCCAACAGTCGCGCTCACGCGTCACGCGACTAAACAAACAGTCCAATAGACTTGGTGCTCGCCTGCTGCATGCCCGACTACCGAGTCCCATGTTTTGTTTATTATCGCATCTTCTAGACATGTCACTAGCCGTTGAGCATCAGCGGCACCGTCCATTGCGGGCCCCGTATCGGTGCGGGCGGCGGTCGGTGGACGGCGTACAGCGGTGTACAGTGAACAAGATCCGAGTAAGTAAAGCACATGTCTCATAATTGTAGCGCAGTGTGAGGTGGCTGTAGCGTGTAGCAGTTGAGAGGCGATAATGAGGAGTGCAATGGTGACGTCAGGAGGTGCGCGGGTGTGCGGGGGTGCGGGGTGTGCGCGAAGCGGGGCGCGGGGAGGGCGCGGGACACCGAGGACGCAGAGCCGCGCGCCCGTTCATTGTAGTTTTTCGATTATTGTTTAATTAGGGCGAAGCGGCGGCGGAGCGGCGGCCAGGGGGCGCCAACGCGCGGCCCGCACGTGCTCTGTATTGCCTAATTATAATACATTATTTTACCTAAAGGGATTATGGTGAATATCGGAGTCAGGCTGTATTGCCTAATTCTACAAAAATAATGGAGAGAATGAATAATTGAATCCCTTTAGAATTAAAGACTTTTGTATCATGATTTAATAATAGTATATTAAAAATATATTAATAATGATAATTATTAAGCTAAAATTTAACCTTTCTTTGGCATATTTTATCCATAAATCCTGTTAGAAAAGGTTTCATTTGAATACATTGACAGTAATTGGATTTCGAGGTTTAGTCCTTTTCGTAAAAGACAGAATAAAAGTAGTACCTAATTAAAAACATCATCTTAATAATAATGCGATATCTATGAACAAGCACGGTTATTGTCATTGCATGTTCTGAGTTTTTACAGCATAAACAATAAAACATATGTACCAAGTAGATAAATGGAAAACAGCTTACAAAAGTGCTAGAATATTTAAAGATAAACGTTTAATGAGTAATAAATAATATTAACCTGGTTATGAAAAAAAATAAGTAAAAGGTATACAAGTATTCATTCTTAAGTAAAAAAAACATAAACGTGTACGCGCGTGATAAGTTATACCCCTTGGCATCATTAAATAAATATTTAACACTAGCTGTCTTGGCGAACTTCGTATCGTCTAATAATCAGTGAATGTACTTTGTTGTTAGTTTTAACTTTTATAGTTTTGATAGGTTTAACCAATCAGAGACCACTAAATTCTCTCTCCCTCTCTCTCCCACTCCCTCTCCTCCTCCCCTTCCGCTCCCTCTCCTCCTGCCCCTCCCCTCATGATGAATCATGAAATAACAACAGGCTATCATTAATTTAAATCAGTTTTTAGGTCCATAAATCTTCCTAAGCAGTAAATAGTAAGAACGGTTTACTTTTCAATTACTTTTGTAATTGCCATCCTCACACAAATTAATAAAACAATGTATCAACGGCACAATAAAAGTGGAATTAAAAGAAAGCGGTGCAGACGTCGCGAAACTTGGTGTCTGCTGGCGCGCTATCTGCGGGCGGCGACCGCCGGGGGCCCGCGGGGTTGGCGGCGGCGGCGCGGCGCGGCGCGGGCGGTGCGGCTGCGGCTGCGGCGCGCGGCTGCGGCGTGCGGCCGCCAGGCGCGGGAAAGAGCGCGTAAAAAGGCGAGCGGTCGGCGCGCGCGGATCCACCGCAGCCGCGCGCCTTTCACGAGGTCGACGCCCGCAGGGGCCCCGCCGCCGAAACCGACCCCGGCTCCCCCGGCCCCCGACGACCCCCCCCCCCCTACCCCTGACCCTTGAGGAAATTTTCCCAATTTTCGGCCGAGAAAACGACCGCCAGTCTCGCCGGCTACGTCAGGGCATTGTCGCCTCGTGCTGCCAACTTCTTAGGCGCCTCCGAACTCCGCCAGTTCGGACTCGCGCTCGTGCGCTTGGCTGATTGGCATCAAGCAATGCATTGCGCGACCTGAGCATAGATTAGGGTGGCCATAATATTTTGATGCGAACAATACGTAATCCGTTGTCTATATTTAGGATGCACCGGCCGAGTCTCAAGGTGAGCTGAGCCGTGGCTGCAGCGCTGCGGGCCGGTGGCGCCGGCTGTCCCTCGGCTGAACGCACCGCAAAAATAAGAATAGTCTGCAGCTATTTTTCCCGAAATTTTTACGATACGCCCACGACAGTCTCGTACGAACGTCTCTGACAACAAAAGGCTCGTTAATGTCGAGTCAGTGGGTTGCGGACGTAAATTCGAACTAGGTACCCAGTCACATGATCGTCTTGATCCAACATTTGTGGTAGATCAGTCATAACCTAAAAAGAGAGTTTGGTATGCAGCTCGCTTTAAAAGTAACCGGAAGAAGTAAGAATATAATTTCATAAAAAGTTTAGTCACGGATTTCAAATTTTGCAATTTTGACATAGGGGATAGTTGGAAATATTCCAGAGCACAAACAGGGCATAGTTATGAGTAGGACTTAGAAGAAGCCATGTGTAACGAATGGACGTGTACGCTCATCGATAGTATCCGGGCCAATGCCAGCCGTACCTAAACTAGAAAAGTATTGTCCTCGAATGTTCTGAGCGATAACCACATGGCATGTGGATCCCAATTGCAGTTCTAACGCGTCCGGTTAGAGTCGGTTTTGGTTCGGCGGGAGCAGTAGAGGTTGCGCGTGAGATATGTGAAGTTGCGGCATGCGGGTCGCGTAGCGTTCTCACGCTTTGAATATTCCTGCTCCCGGCTGTCCCCCGTCCCCCTCGGGCCGTCGCCCCCCCCCCCGCGCCCCTCAGCGGCCCTTCAATGACGTCCCCTACTCCCACTCTGAATATCCCGACTCTAATTGAATGAACTTCACTCCGCACCGACCTCCTCACCCTCATATCCCTGATGCCCCTTAACGTTTCTTAAATTATCCCCCCTCCCGAACAATCTTCACCGAATATTATAATTACTGTATTACTGCCATGAATTATGTTTCTACTTACTTTAAATTAATAGCCACGGTTTGGACGTAACGTGAAATCGATGGACGAATGCCAGTAAGGTTCACACATATCATTAATTGTTCTATTAGGTTAATTTAAAATAATGTACGGCCTGTTGAATAATGTACTCTTATCTACTAACGTTATTAAGATGTTACAGCACTTACATTACCTAACGTTGTAGCTCGTTTCACTTTATTTAGAACCTGATCAGACATTTAGGTATATGTCTAATAAGTTCATAAAGAAGAAATTCATTAGAATACTCGCAGCGCGCATAAATTAAGGCATATTAAATGTTGCTAATGTTATCGTGGAAAAGATGTGAATGGAAATAGATTACATAGATATATTTCAACTTGACGATGTACCTACCGAGTTGAAACAGTGGCAATTACAGGGACAACGGGTTTTCGGTCAGGATTTAAATTGTCGACGTTTTCTTAAAAGCCTTTGTCAGCTAATAGACTAATAGCGTACGTTTCAGTGTGAAGACATTTTTCTATTTCAGAAGCGGCCGCGCGCCGTGTGACGCGACGCTAGAAGGAACTCTCCCACGGTTTTTAATCATCGTAACACTACTCATCCTTGACTTACATTTTCGATATCATACCTTTTGTGCGGGACTCGGTTTCCGTGAGAACTAAATACTTTAAACTTCATGCGGTACACGGAATAGATTCATATTGTGGCCAAAACAAATGTGTGTGAGGTAAATGTATCGATCGAATGCGAGATACCTACCTCGGTTTAATTTTTGTAAATATTTACTATTAATAAATAATTATTAAATTACAGGATTACTAATAGGAAAATTAGAACATCGTTGGTATTACTTATTTTTGTTTTACCTATCTGTAACACTTGCACATTTAATAATACCTACATGTTTTGTTCGAATAAACATATAGGTACCTACAAAATAAAAAATACAGGAGTAGTTATATAACGTCACGCGAATGCAGCCTATAAAACATTTTTAATTTATAATTTCATACTAACAATAAAGAAGTAGAATTTATAGAGACGTATTATATTAAACTACGATAGTAATGCAGCGCGCAAAATGTATCGCGGCACGTAAAGGGCGACCGACCGCTAGGAAGCCGACACCTGGCTTTCCGCGAAATGACGTAAGCTCCTACTGTCGTATCATTTGATACCACTCCGTTACCCCGGGGGCCCCGGTGCATTTGTAAATTATAATGTGCAAATCATTTCTATGTCCATAGACCAAATAAGTCGCAATAAATTGTCATCTTGACTCTAATAAGTAGGTAGTAGGTATTCTACACGGTATGTATTTAATTTTTGAAGTGAAAATTTCTTTAGTACGGGGGTGATTTGAAATTCGATGAAACGAAACTGTCCAGTAAAAAGAGACAGACACATACATTCTAAAGTGAGATAGGAAGCATTGTACAGGAGTAGGGCAGTGGAGTAGAGTAGAGTCGAGTGGAGTGGTGTGGAGTGCAGTGGAGTGGAGTAGTAAAAGCTACAATTATCATCTTCCTGAAATTTTTCATTCGTCTAATTATCTTGAAAACAAAAATTTTGAAGGTTTCACTTCTACCACATGTGAATTGCACACATTTTAATTTTTATTATTTAATCGCAGTATTGTTTAAGATAGGTACTATCTTTTTATAATAGTCTAATCAATAAGTTCAAAATGGTTGAAAATAGCGATACTGCTCTTAAAAATACGTGCGATAGCTCATTTTGTTCGGAATGATGTCTAGAAAAATGTTTCGGAAGCGTTTACCAGCACGTAAAAAATTGCAAAAGTTATTGACAAAATAAAGTTGAAAAAAAAAAGTATTTTGTTTTTGGTAATAACTCCGAAAATATTAATATTTAAGAAATTTTAAAACAAGATTCTTAAAGAAGAGGAAATTTCCAAAAAATTACTCGCGACTCTCGGAACTTTATCTCCATTATTTATAACTTTAATTTAACGCTGTAAAAAGGGTCTCCACGCGGCATTTTTAGGTTGCGCGTGCGGCGTCAAAACCGAGTTCGTCACACTCAATAATTTTTTAAGGTGTTAATTATTAATTTAAAAAAATAAAAAAATATGGTGTATTTGAAACAATTCAAAGAATTTGCTCCCGTAGGAAATTTTTCTTAAAGTTAATTTTTCAACAAGTTAGACGATTGTTAATTAACTAAATTTTCTCGAACTTCCATTTTCATTGTACATTAAAAAAACTATTTTCAACCATTTTGAACTTATTGATTAGACTATAACTAAATAGTTGAAAAGAAAACAACCAAAAACCATTTTCTCCAGTTTTTCAACCAATTTTCTTTATTTTGTTTGGTAGCTTATATCGAGATTTACATAGTAACGTTTTCAAAAAAATCTAATGGTAGGTATTAAGTGTTTAATAGTAGGTAGGTACCTATGTATAAAGTTTATGGGGTCACATATGTATTGTAACGTAACGTACAACAATTGCGTACAAGAATAGAAAAAATGTTCACAACAACGTCACATAATGTTTTCCTGTTTTCCACTAAGGTCGAATTTCGATTACTCAGTAATGTCAGCATGTCTAGTGTTCTTATAGTAGTGTATTGTAGCTTTGCCGTGATCACGTCTGTAATGTGAACGACCATTAGGTGATTGGAAGGTCTGCATTGAAGGCAGAACTCTTTGTACACTAAGCTACGTCTCTACATATTCTTATCTTTACATTTTCACAATCTCATTCGTTACATTCTCACAAATATTGCATTCTTCTTTTCATTATGTAGATATACCTAGTTACTCTAGTATGGTTTAATCAGCTTGAATACTGTTGATATCGAGCGATGACTCAACGATCATAAGGGATTTGATTAAAAAAAATTAAGGTCTATTAGTTACAGAAATGCAAGCTCTTACAAAAGACTTAAGACACTGCTACTTTATAAAGGCACAGTAACAAAAAATCCACACAAGAAACCATAAATATCGCATACTCACATATACATATACTTGTATACTTAATCATGCAGGGAATCAGAATGGGGTCAGTATTCCGCGACAGGTGCCTGGGAGTTTCCAAAACAAGGGTCAACAAGCACCTGCAGCGATGTAACAAGTTAGTGTAGAGGCGGCAAAACATTTTGGATAAGTAATAATAAAATTAGTTTATTAGTGAACCTTAATTTTGACCCTTTTCCTAAAGAATTTTTCTACTCGGGTCGTAAATTCTGTTACAAACACTTTACTAATTATCGGTTCTAAATATTTATAACTCTGTAAGTTATTTACATAACACAAATGTAGTTTAATAATATAGATTCTTTTATTTAGGATACCTGAAATGCCTTCCTTGATTCAGGCCCTAAAAAACTCCAAATTCTGGAGAGGTTTAGCGCAGTTTTTCTTCTAAATGTTGCTATATTTTGTAATCCTATGGATTCAAGTCTGGGCTGGAAGTGAGCCATTCGTCGTGCCTAATGAAGTCACTTCTCTATACGATGCTATACTGTCCGATGTTACGCTGATACGCTCGCTGTCCGTGTGAGCTGGCCCTAAATCTTGTTGGAGCACCTTACGTCGATTTTCAAACATTTTTGCAATGGCTTCCACAACTTATTTTTTCCAGAAAAACATCTCAGTTAAGCCAGATTATGAGACTCCAAGCAGTGAATAGAAAATGAAGCAGTGATAGCCTTGCGTTTAGAACATGGTCTCCCGAACGCAGGGGTCCGAGTTAAAATCCTGGCACGCACCTCTAATTTTCAAATATTATGTGCGTATTACAAGTTAATTATCACTAGCTTCAGTGAAGGAAAACATCGTGAGGAAATTTGCACACCAGAGAATTCTCCATAATGTTCTCAAAGGTGTGTGAAGTCTTCCAATCCGCACTTGGCCAGCGTGCTAGACTATGGCCTGTACATTGTGAGAGGAGATCCCGAGCCCAGCAATGGAACAATAAAATTATGGGTTGTTACTTTGCTTTGCTTTTATGAGACTCCAAACCAAACCGTTATTGATGAAGGATAATGCTCATGCTCATGCTGGATTCTCGGCATGCGCCTACTTGCTTCTTCATTACTATACATTTTATCAGTTTGGTGTGATGTAACTTTCTCGAATGTTAATATTTTTTTCGTCCGAGAAAGAATTTCACGATATTTCCCACCAACCTTCTTGACAAAGCCTAGGATCTCTCAAGCCTAAATTGTTTCCGACGCTTAACAAGAAAATCCCCGTTTTGCAAGCTTGGAGTCTAAGATTTTCATTTAACTCTCTTGATAGTAGTTTTGTTTATCCCTACCTGAAGAGCTAACGTTTATTTGCTTTCAGACAGGATTTCTTTGGATTCACACCTATATAATAGTTATCTTTATTTTATATAATAGTTATCTTTAAATATCTTTAAATATATATATAATAGTAATCTTTAAATTTTGCATTAGTTTAAAAATTTCAATAGGCGTCTAGCTGCATTGGTGCAGCGCAATAGCCGCAACTCTGTCTTTATTATATGTCTACTTCATTTTAGGAAATGAAACAAAAATAACACCTATTTTTTATTCTTTTAAGATGACGCGGAAGTTCCTTATTCAAAATCAATGGAAATATTTCTCGCCAGTATTTGATATTTATATTAAACAAGACGTATTATGCTCAAATATGTTATGTGTGTCACATTCAGTATTCTACGAATATATAAGATGGACAATTTTGACTTATTCGATAGGTTCCGAAAGGTGCCAATTATTATTCCTATTTAATAAAAGGCAAGGACCAATTCCCATTGGCGGCACGGCATGCCTAGGCATATATTATTATTATATTTGACGAAAATAAATATGCCCTGATTATAGGACGATAAAGTTGAACTTCCATGCGTTCCTGAAATAAAGGAAGTGACAGACAAACAGACAGACGGACAACGAAGTGATCCTATAAGGTTCCTTTTCTTGTTTTTGAGGTATGGAACCCTAAAAAGTAATTGGTAATATCAATATCATAACATTCTCCATGAAATGGCTAAAGAATTAATGACAAAAATGAAGGAAAACTGATATTTGTTTTCAGGAAAACATATTACTGAATTTAAATATTTTTTCAATTCTTAATTAGGTAACCATTTGTTAATTATGTAGGTACCTAAGAATATATTACACTTACACACTAGGTAATTTTACCAGCTTTCATGATAGATGTCATGTCATTTACCATAAGCTCTGTAAACGTTAAGCTTAAGGTGAACAAACATAATTAAGTAAACTCATAGGCGGTTACTGTAGGTATAATGTTACTTTCGTGTATTTAAGTTACGAAAATAAATAACTTAGGGGGAATTCTCCCTACGTCAATTCAAGTGAGGCATAGAAATACTTTTTATTCACCTTATGTTTGGAAAATCCATAGGGTAGGGTCTGCTACTGAAAAACTATACTACGCGTACCCCAGCCACCTTAGTGCGAATTTCAGGCCTTTCAGAAAAAAAGCCTTACGAGAACAAGAACGAGAGATATCTCCTTTAAAAGAGATTCTTTGTACCTACTTTATTACTTACGTTATCTACCTACTTTGGGGTTTAATATATTTAAACCCTTTCGCCCCAACTCAGAGTCACTAACGGTTACTTTAATCGCTCAGCGCTTAGTAAAGAATCACCATACAAATTCTGTACTAAGGAGTGATTTAAGTAACCGTTAGTGACTCTGAGTTGGGGCGTTTGACATGATCTCCCGTCGATTTATCGTTCCTTAAGACTACCAACAATAACCACTACCAACAATAACATAGATGTTTCCATCTTACTTCAGCGTTTATTTTTACTCCATAACGACTATCTTTAACAATGTAGAAATATTAGTGTCCGATTAATTAAATGTAAGTAAAACCTTCATACTAATTTCGTTATTATTTTTGACGTGATATCGTCTATTAAAACAATGAGCGCCGGGCGCATCTATGAAAAAATGTAGCGTTCCGCGAGTGAGAGAGCGGCAAAAGCGAGAGAGAGGCACTATCGGCTACGATCGGCGTATCGTAGCCGATGCCGTAGGCGATCGTAGTTGAGTGGAGCGGAGCGGGGCGGGGTGGAGCGGGGCGGAGCGGAGCGGAGCTTTGTCATGACGTTGTCACGTTAAACTACCGTCCGTAAACCGACTTTACAGACAATCATTTTTTTATCAAAATGCAATTGTCAAGTCAAAAAGTCAAGTAAGTCACAAAAAAAAATGTAATAAGAGAGTTACAAGTTCGTTTCAATTTTCAACGTCCGACAATTATTATATTAGAAAAACACAAAATACAAGTAGAGTCACAAGCAATTAGAGTTTAAGTCTTATTCGTCTTGACTCTTGATCATCTTTTCCCTCTGAAGTCTGAATCGCCAGAAAACCAGCACAATGAGAAGAACCAAAGTTCCATGTTCAAAAATTCAATCTAAACTTCCTTCCCTTTCACTCCTTCGGATACCTCTTACATTCTTACCCACCTTCCATTCTAAGCACTCTATATTTGTTATTGGTAAACTGGCAACTGAGAATAGGGCGACAAGAGACATGACGAGTCAACATTAGAAAATGTAGATAAATAAGAGATATAGCATCCACTATTCAGTAAGCCATTGAACATATAAGGTTCACCCGGATCCTTTACTGGCGCCAGCCTCATTTACAATGTAAGCCATTCCGCTCACATCTCCTGCGATCCAATACCCTGACAGTTTTGAGATTTATAGAGACAAGGATAGCTCAAAAACTCCGATCCAGAAAGAACAATTTGTTATCTAGATCGCATTAATAAACTGTTGAAATACTACTTTTCTTGCGTGGGTGCGATAGTCTTTTCATTGTTTACCTAAAAATAATAAATATAATGGATAGCTCATTTTTCGCGCAATATTTTTGTGGGTAGTTCTGATTCTGACCCTCAAGAGTCTGTGTCTATTCCATTTTTAGTGTTAAAAAGTAACATATAGAGCATATTTTATTGATACGATTATTAGGAAAATTATTATTAATTTTCAGAAGAAGTTTTAATCGATTAAGGTAGCTGAGTAGACTCAGCCAAGATCGGGAGATGGTGCCGTAGTTGAGTTAACAATATGCTTAAATACCAATATTAAAAAATTAATTTAAGCATATGTTGTACTTAATTTATAAGATTTGTGTGCTCAAAAGAAAAAATTCTAACAGTGTTAAGTAACATAAATAAAAACTCAAGAAATTCACACATTCTCGTAATCTCTGTGTATTGTGCGCGAGGTATGCCATAATCAAATAAGTTCAAGAATGCATTTAACTGATAAGAAGGGCATTAATGAATGTTTGTACAAGACGACAAGTACGAGCGAGCAAGTCACTTTGTCTTTATTGTATTATCATAATAATGATGGGTGTGAAACTTGTTGTTAGGACTGTTCGTATACTATAATTTATTGGTGAAACCTACAGTTTAATACAGCTACGGCGAGTAGATAATCCTTGAATGTCGCTAATAATAAAATTAATTTCCAAAATATCTTTCAATCGGTTTCTAATCTACTCAGATTAATTCAATATGTCATCAATTAATACGAGCAGTTTCGTTTAATGAAGATGAATCCTTATATTTAATATCAATGGTAATTTGGCAAAATTTTAAGTTGAACCTACACTACACCTACATTTATTAGCGATTAGATGAAACTTTGAAGTTTATTACTTGTTACTTTAAATTACAATGGGTGATTTTTTAAGGCGCCTTTTTAGCAAACGTATTATATAATTAAGATATCTTTAGATGCATCATAATAGGCCAAGTGTTCTTAGATAAGTGAAATTAGAAAAAAAAAACAAACATAATGGCTGTGAAATTCCATGGATTGTTTGAAGTATCAAAAAAGCGGCCAAGTGCGAGTCGGACTCGCCCATGAAGGGTTCCGTAGCAGCAAGTAACATAATATAAAAGTTTTTGAAGTTCGTTGTAACTTTGATCGAGGTAAATTGCGGTTTACGATTTATGACGTATTAAAAAAAAACTACTTTCTAGATCTCGTTCAAACCAATTTTCGTTGGAAGTTTGCATGGTAATGTACATCATATATTTTTTTTAGTTTTATCATTCTCTTATTTTAGAAGTTACGGGGGCGGGGGGGGGGGGACACACATTTTACCACTTTGGAAGTGTCTCTCGAGCAAACTATTCAGTTTAGAAAAAAATGATTTTAGAAACCTCAATATCATTTTTGAAGACCTATTCATAGATACCCCACACGTATGAGTTTGATGAAAAAAAAATTTTGAGTTTCAGTTCTAAGTATGGGGAACCCCCAAAATTTATTGTTGTTTTTCTATTTTTGTGTGAAAATCTTAATGCAGTTCACAGAATACATCTACTTACCAAGTTTCAACAGTATAGTTCCTATAGTTTCGGAAAAAAGTGGCTGTGACATACGGACGGACGGACAGACAGACAGACAGACAGACATGACAAATCTATAAGGGTTCCGTTTTTTGCCATTTGGCTACGGAACCCTAAAAATAAAAAATAAATCGAATGCTGCAATATGGGTATTAAATTATAGAACTCATCATAAGTATTTCAAAAAGGTATATAATCATATATATATATATATATATTTTGCAGTCTGGTTTTTGAATTTTTTCTTTACATACTTGTTGTAGTGTCACAGAAGAAATAATAGTAGATACTTAGGTATAATAGTAGTAGTGTAGCATGCAGTTAGAAGAACCCACGAAGCTTCAGCGCTAGGTTCGTGTGGAAAATCGCTGGACTCTGTACCATCCACCGAATTTAATACGACAGTCGGCACTTACTTGACTGGATAATTTATTCGTCTATGATTCCTAACTAGAGTCATAGATTAGGGTGATAGAGAGCCTTTTGAAAATCGAGTTTCTCGCTTCCTGATTGCTGACATCGAATTGATGACGTCTTTGATTTTATGAAAGTCCATGGGCGTTGATGATTTATGGATGGAGCATAAATATACGTGCTGGCGTAAGCGCTATCGTTTACATTTGCTTCTAAGAAACGATGTTTTCAAAACTTCACGTCCCATCCCGTCCCCGTCCCGTCCCCGTCCCGTCCACGTTACGTATGCAGTATGTAACAGTACAGGTCTAGTAATTGCCTACTCATACAATAAATAAATAAGCATGCAATAAAGTTGATTTGAAATCGCCGCGATTCATTAAATAAATATAAAAAGCAAATATTATATCCTAATAATACCTACTATAAATGTGAAATTCAAGCTTGTGAAGATGTTTGGATGTTTGTTGCTCAATCGCGCGACAACTACTAAACCGATTTGGCTGAAATTTAGAATGATGATAGCTTTGAATTAACACACAGGCTACTTTTTATCTCGGAAAAGTTCAGGGTTTCCGCGGGATTTTATCGCAGGCGAAGCCGCGGGCAAAAGCTAGTCTTAATCTTAATATACAGGGTGGTCATGCAATCGTAGGAGATATTTCAGGGGGTGGTTCGCCTCGCGATTCTCTACCCGAATAAACAAAGAAATAATAAAAACATCCATAAATCACAAAGATAATAATATCAAACTAAATACGAAAAATCTCAAAACGTGTGGACACCTTAGCAGCGCGTTGAACTCGCGTTATCAGGTCACTAGGTGAATGACCTGTTACGATTATTTGACGTTTGCGGAGTGTCTTTGCGACGTGCCGACAAAGCGGTGCGGCGGCGGTGCGACTTTTAGGGTCCGTTCACACAGACCGGCTCGGAGAGCATCGGCCTGCTTTTTTCTTTTCAACAGACCGGATCGTATACGCTTGTAATTGGCCGGAACGGAGCCGCCAACTATTTCACATAGACCGGCTGGAAGAGATCTGAAAGCGGATGCGGTCGGATGTGCTCGGAGCCGGTCAGATGCGCTCGGAGACGGGTGGATACACTACAAAGGCAGTATCAGTATTCCGCGCAGTCCAAGTTTTGTTTTCGGTGTGTTCATGTGCACGAAATCGAAGCCGACAGGCTGCGCGAGCGAGAAAGAGCACGCAATCGGAGCCGACAAGCTGCACGATCGAGAAAGAGCACACAATTTTTATTTCACACGAAGGGCGTTCAAGCATTCTTGATGACAAAAAAGGTGCACATGCAAAAATAAACTTTACTAAAATTCAAAACTCTGTTTCCAACGTGATAAAAATCTGCTCTCCTCTCCGAGCTGGTCTGTGTGAACGGACCCTTAGGCGGCATGATTCAATGGAAAAAAGCGAGCGTTTGCGGCGCGGCGTGCCTTTGTGGTGTGCCGACAGAGCGGCGGTGTTCTTTTGCAATATGTGGGTTACTAGGTCACCGCTTTCTCGAGCGCAGTGTCTATGATTAATGTATTTTAAAGGATAATTTGGGTAAAAATTAAGGTCAGATTTTTTTTACGTATTCGGGCAGAGAATCGCGAGGTGAAGCGGGGGGTGAAATATCTCCTACGATTGCATGACCACCCCGTATATAAATTACGTGTCACGTTGTTAGTCCGCGATGGACTCCTAAACTACTTAACCGATTTTAATCAAATTTGCACACCGTGTGCAGTTTGATCCAACTTGAAAGATAGGATACCTTACATCTCAAAATAAAAAAAAACTTTTGACAGAACGAAGTCTGTCCGGTCAGCTAGTATAGGTATATAAATTACGTGTCACGTTGTTTGTCCGCGATGGACTCCTAAACTACTTAACCGATTTTAATCCAACTTGAAAGATAGGATAGCTTAAATCTCAATTAATAGTCAAAAAAACTTTTGACAGAACGAAGTCTGTCCGGGCAGCTAGTATTAGTAGTAGTAAGTAGTCATCTAGGACGCTAGTAAATCTAGATGTACGATCAACTTTAGTTTCGTAGCTTTTATCAAGTATGTACATTTTTAGTGATATCGAGGTGATATCAATGACAAAACAGAATTGATACGTAGGTTATGGCCAAAATACCTAAAGAATGTAATAACTGTAACATTATGGCCACAATAATATCGACATATTAACATGTCACGTCATATAGCGTCATCCTACTTCACACGTTGGCCTCAAATAATGTTGGCGGTTATAAATAGGATTGGGGACAATGTTTCTGCCAACTTGTGGAGGCCGCTTTACGAATAATACACTAGCGCCTGAGACTAGCTCTTTGTACGTATTAAAGAGGTTGACCACACAGACCAATAGAGACACGTATTTTACGACTGATCCATTTATGGACTTTTTTAAATGAGCTGAAAGGTCTACTGATCAGATTTCAGGTGACCACTGCCAGTCATGGACATGACGGTCAAACGAGAGCATTGCAACTGAAGGCATTTGAAAAATGTAACAAAACTGTAACAAATTGTATAATTGATTAGGGTGTCAATACTAAGACAGGATATCATTGCTGAAACATAATATTTTAAAATGTATAAAGTCCCATCCTAGTCTATGTACAGTCAGCAAAAGTGTTTAGGTATGCAGGGTAAGTAAGTATACGAAAGTTAGTTGGTAATTGGTATACTTAAGGAATTATCTATTATTACCTGTGTCGCGGGTGGCATGGACGACACATAACACATCACAATCACACCCATGACCCGATCACAAATATTTAGATATCTGTCATATAAATATCTGTTCCGGCCGGGAATCGAACCCGGGACTCCTCGCTTCGCAGGCAGGGTCGCTACCAACTAGGCTACGGGGTCGTTATTACGGAAACTTTTTCAATTATGCCCTGCTTACCTAACTCTTTTGATGGTTGTACACTTCACTGAAAAATAGAGAAACATAAAAAAATTATAACATTATTTTTGTTGCTCTGAATGTAGTCGTCGCTTATAATCGTACTGGCGGCGCTTAGATTGTGTGTAAACTGTAACTGCATAACGAATTGAATGTAATGGTGTACAGTATGTTAGCGATCTATAAATAAATAAATAAATACATATTTCAGCCGTCCATTTATTGTAGAGTGGGGGTGGTGTGGAGGTTTGTCAGCAACAAGTAACTATTTATTTATTATTACACTTTAGTATTTGCAACACATACCTAAACCGCCGTTTCACGACGGTAAGGTGTCATCGCCAACGTCACAGATTGTGTCTTATGTTATTGGTCACGTGACAATTTAATGAATGAATCACGTATTGTCATATTTTTCCGTGGTTAAAAAAATTAAAGCAACTGAGTTTGAAAATTCAACTGAAGTGACAGTTGACATTTCACTGATAATATTTTCACGCATGACCCCACCATGACCCTCACCGATGTATTATTATTGTGATTATAATTATTAATTCATAATTTTTCAAAATTAGAGATGCTTGCAGGAGTCGATCTCGGATACCAAGTTTCACTATGTAAAAATCACTGGCCTGTAACTGATTCTAATAGAGTACCTAAACAAAAATATAAATATGCATAATTTAGTGGATGGAGAAATAAATGTTAGTACTGGAAGGGATGAAGCCGCAGCGTTGCGTCGTGCCGCGCCGCGCTGGCCGTGCGGTGTGCGGGTGCGTCGCTAACGACGCGACGCCACGCGCGTATTTTTAACCCGTGGGGCCGCCGCGCTCAAGCTCACCTTTCGATCTATTTCTAACCGACTTATTTTTAAACTTTTGTCTAGATTACTTTCCTTCCGTCTACTTATTAGTGGATGATTAAGATGCGTCGCAGGGGGCGCTTGACTTAAAATATCGCGGTGATATTTCCGGTGCCGCCGCGCCGCCCTTGCGCGCTTAGGTACTATGTTGAATGTGATGCTTCTTAAATGGACTTTGAACTTTTACTTGGGGGCGATTACAGATTAGGTTGACTTTAATGTACACTTAAAAGGCGCTATTTCTGTTTGTTTGTTGTGTAGGTTGCTTAATTATCATTGCTTAAAAAGTCTTCAGGAAAGCTTTTATATATGTACCTGTTATCGGTTTATTTTACTTTATTATTAGGTATATTCCGCGAACAGGAAGTAATAAAAAATATGATTATAAAATGAAAATTTACTTAATACCAGAAGTTTTGTAAAGAAAATCCAATATACGGGTTCCTATTCAAATATTAAACACATTCCTCGCCTACCAAACATACTGCATGTTATGTTAACTAACTCGTCAACTGTCATCAAAGATAAACTTTGTAATAAGAATTTACCGAGTCAGGAAGTAACTATTATATTTCCTGTGATCATTGCTTGCCATATGGATCGCATTCGGAGCCCGGTGTGAACTGGCAACCCTGGCGAGTGACGAAAACGTGTGAGCCCGCGAGTGCTCCACATCTGGCAGCGCAGCCCTATCCGAGGGCCTTGTGTCAATGTGCCCTGGTGGCATCACCCTCGTCTCCCGCGTCACCACAAGGCCCACACCTTACGGAAACGCATTTGGCCCCAAATATTCATTAACGTTTTTGCTTCATTACGTTCGCGTTCCAGTACTTCGCTAGGGGCTACATTTACTAAAAATAGATACCAAAAACTTTGTCACCACCGACAATGAGCCAACCGTCTACTTAATATAATACAATAATTTGTTTAAAACCAGTATCGTTAACTCGTCTCGGTTGCAAAACTTCATGAAATTTCAATTACTGCACCAGGTATATCAGTTGAAATAGTTGAGACACAACTTAAAAAATTTAATGTATTACGACGTAATCGCAAAAAGCTTTAAATAAATGTAAACTAGCACTAAATTATTCTTTTGGGCTTTGTCCATAACGAGAGCGGAACTAATCAGAAATTTTTCGCAACTCCACGGTGTCAACATCAACTGTTCTGTGTCCAAAACTTTCACATTACATCATACTTTAGATGTTTGAAGAAGCGGACAACCACTTATGAGGTAGTAAAGTAGCTCAAACAGGAAACAGTGATGATTGCTTGCACTCCACATGCACACTACATCTAATTTAGCTGATAAAATAAATAAAAACAAAAATAAAAAGTGCCTTTTAAATCAACACGTAGGTATGTACCTACCTGGTACTGTTACAAAAAACGCTTTTAAACTCCATACAACTCTCTAACCACGCCGTATTCTTAAGAATTCGGTCAAACGTTACCTTACAGTTATAGTCTAAATGTATCAATCCCATTCAGTAATAGATGAATGAACTGAGGTCCTCCAAACATTTTTTGTCTCTTTCATAATAGGTCACATATGAACGGTACAATACTCGCATGCGATCCACCAAATCATTCATGTTCTAGGAGATGCATTTATAGTAGATGTTTTTTATTGATTTGTAAATTATAGCCTTTGAATTATTAATCTGTCTACTGATATTTATTACTTACCGTCATATTATTTATTATGTTTTCATCAGTGTTAAAGTTTCTTCCAAGTGAATTATTAAAAAAAATATTTAAAATCACGCAAACATTTTTTTACTGAAATGTATGAACTTTTTTGTCAGCTTTTTTCTTTTTTTATTATGTGCTAATTCCGTACCACCCTTTACCTACCAGTAAACCTACAATAATAACATTAGGTATATTTAGGTATTCGTTTTAAACACGATTTAATACTGAGGGTTTTTGCCACCGAAATTGCATATTTTGCCGGGAAATAGGGGATAAAACTTAGTATGGAACATTGGTATGGAAGTAATACTAAGAGATTAGTGAATAAAGTTCATTGTTTTCTTGTATAGTTCTGTTGGAAAACCTCCCCTAAAATTTAAAAAGGGGGTACTCGTGAAATTAATAACGCACAACATACATAATACATAAGGACTCATAAATTAATAATAACCAAATTAGAAAATCCATTCTCCTTAATTCAAACAAATATTGCACATGCGTGCACAAGAAAAAAATGTGCGGACGCGTTTTCGGAATCCATGTCAGAAGCATCATAAAAGCGATGAATTTTAGGTGGAGGAGGACTCCGGGTGGTGAAGATAGAATGCATGCGGCGACTGCGGCGAGATCGTTCGACTGGTTTCTAACCCAATGTCGCTTGGAATGCAGCGGTGGGGAACAGGGGCAGGGGGGGGGGGGGGGCGATGCATCGCACGGTGTTGTCGCAAGTGGCTGGCGCACTTGTCGGCGCGTTTGACTGCCGGAGATATTCGGCACGGTAACGGGCCGCGGCCTTCCTGGAATCGGTTACCTGTTGCATTCCACTGCCGGCCGCCGCACGCTCCGCTCCCCCGCCGCCCCGGCCGTCCCGGTCCCCGGTCCACGGTCCGGCCGCCCCGGTGCCCGGTCTCCCCGGCCGCTCGGCCCGGTCGCTCGCGGTGCTGCAAAGATGCAACTCGTCAAAAATACAATCACGATTAAGCTCCGACGCGGACGATCCGAATCGCCAATTCACGCTTGTTATTTATTGTTGTTGCGCTTTCGATTTTATAATATATACGTGCAAAAACGCCCCGTAGGATAGAGATTTGAGAGGATAGCATTGGGAATCTAATTAGTTGTGCGTTGTGGCGTGCCGTATTCAATTTAGGTAGGTGCAACTCAATTTGGAAGTCACTCGTTAGGTACACCGCGTCGTTTTGACATCAAGACCCAAAATGGTAATAATCGCTCACACACTTACCTACACGGCCTACACTTAATCACTTCCTCGGGTCTTGGTCACTCTTTGGTCTTTTCCTTTTCTTTTCAGTTCCTTGGGTCAGAGGTAGCATGGACAGTATACACGATCATAAACCGCCAACGACAAATAAACCTTCGATGTATCACATGAGCCCCTAGATATAATTAAAAAACGATGAAATCGAACTCCAAACCCCTGGCCTTTGCTCGGCAAGCTGCTTGCAAGGGTGTACGTGTGATGAAAATAAATAAAGAGATGTTACTTCTATAGTTAAGTTGTTAATATTTAAGGAAATGACTGTGGGAGAAGACTGTGCGTAATCTGTTAAACATATTTTATTCGGAAAACACAGGGGGTTGCGCTTTTCTTGAAACTCTACATTTTGGTCAAGTGTATAAATTTCTAGCAAAAGGAAGCTTTAAGTAACCAAAATCATATTTTTTTGGCATATTCATCTACTTTGCATTTGCACCTTCACGTTCACATTCCTTTTTTAGGGTTCCGAAGTAAAATCAGAACCCTTATAGTTTCGTCATTTCCGTCCGTCCGTCCGACCGTCTGTCTGTCTGTCGTCGCCGTATCGTAAGCGCCAAGGCCCTTAGTGCTAGTTGTAATTTGGCATGGATATATGTATGTACATATATATTTATTAAAACTCCAGAATCGTAGAATAAAATATTGAAAAACATTTTTTTTCGGGGTACCGTCCCTACAAGTAACGTGAGGATGATTTTTTTATTCGTCGCGTACCCTATGGTATGGGGTATCGTTGAAAAGGTATTTGAAATATATAATGAATCTTTTAAGACCATTTTTGGAAACGGACCCTCGTTTGCGAAATATTTGGCTTTAAAGTGCTAGTTTTGGTTAGAGTCAAGTATCCCCTCTCCCTGCCGGCTAAACGCTTGCAGTTGGACAATTAAAAAATTCTCAAATATATGATAAATTTACAAGGAAAAATATCACGGCTATGTTAGCATAAGTATGAGATTCATGAGTCATAGTCGATAAACTTACTACTTCGGAACCCTACATTGCGCGTGGCGTGACAGTTGACACGCACGTGCCCGGTTTTTCTTCTAATATTCAACATTTTTTACTAACAATAAGTTCTCCTCCTGGATCTTTAAATTACATTTAAAAACACTTAAATCTAGCCATTTCTTACAAGTTATCTATATAAAGTATATCTAATAAAATCACTGCTGAACCCAAAGTCAAACATTTTTGACGTGATAACGTCTATAAAATCTATGAGCGCCGGGCGCATCTATGAAAAAATGTAGCGTTCCGCGAGCGAGAGAGCGACAAAAGCGAGAGAGAGGCACTATCGGCTACGATCGGCGTATCGTAGCCGATGCCATAGGCGAGCCGTAGGCGATCGTAGTTGAGTGGAGTGGAGCGGGGCGGAGCGGGGCGGGGCAGGGCGTGGTGGAGCGGGGCGGAGCGGAGCGGAGCTTTGTCATGACGTAGTCACGTTAAACTACCGTCCGTAAACCGACTTTACAGACAACCATTTTTTTCATAAAAATTACTAAGTAAACATTTTAGAGAATTTCATATACAAGGATAACAAAAAGCATAGACTAAGAAAAGTGAAGTAAGGAACGTGAGATTTTAAGCTTTTCGCGATATCTCAGCTTTATGAAGTTAGAAATAAAATTATGTGAATTTCTGATTGCTCCGTTCAACTTCAAGAACACATTTCATCCTGAAATTCCTGAAAGCATTAAATGCTCCATATTATATGTATATGATATAATACTCTATAAATTATACATGAATTGAATTACAAACTAGGGATTTATAAATCCGACTGATTTGGATAGTCGATTATAATGAGCAATTATAAATTATTGAGAAAATCGTAACACAAAAATACCAAAAAAAATTATAAAATTTTCAGCAACTACGGTTTATACAGTGATCTATTGATCAATGGGTAATAAGGTAAAGCTACAGGTCCAGTCAGCAATCGAAATTCGACCTTAACCACAGAAGAAATAATAGTACTTATAATAAGTGCCGTAACTTAATAAGATATACGTAGAGTCTAAAGTAGAGTCGAGACCATCTACTTTAAAAATGAACGTTCCCTCACTAAATATTATTGTTATAACCTGTAAGTGGAATATTTATTTTTATGTACTTACTTACATACTTAACAAAACAACATATTACATATTTAACAAACTTAAAAATTTAACAGGAAATGTTTCTATATAGGGTATGCAGTACAATGATTTTCCCTTTAAGGTGATCATTGACTTTGACAATTTCTTGTTACAAAATAAAGTTCCTAATATTGAAACATTTTGTGAAGTTTTTTCTTGGGAAGTTGGTAATTTAAATCGATTATAATAACTATAGTCTATTTCACAAACAACTTTAATGCAATAAACATAAAGAAGGGGTCAAAAGTACAATGATTGGCCCTTGATGTATAAATATTGATATTTTTACATTATGTTGAATGTTTCCTTACCAATTATGACATATTAACCAAAATACAATGTTTACTAACACATATGAATAGAAATCACAACAATTTAAATAAAAAGAAAACTATTATAATATCACTACAAATTCTCACGAATTTCGTAACAAAACCTTTTTCGTTGCAGTCACCGCAAAACTATTCTTTATTAGTTTTACTAGCTGATAATTTTAAAAACTGTTTATTACTTAATAAGAATATTTTTCTTACGCGTCGTAAACCAATTCTACTTTTAATAAATGGATTTTGAATCAAAGGGCCAATTAAATTAATTCGAGGGGGCCAACATTACTACTGCTTATCCTATATAAAAGCGAAAGGATACACTCCGCTAATTAAACAAAAAATCTTAGAAACTATGGTAAAAATAGGGGTTGGAAGTCAGTTTCATACAAACCAACTCCGTCAGTTTTGAAGTTAGATTAATGAAATTTTTATACAAGTTTATCGTTATAAACAAAGCTAACTTTAACACATTTTTTGGAAAATCATCCCTTAAAGGGTTAATTTAGGGAATAAAATTTAAAATCAATCTCAAAATTAATATAGTAGCTGAAAGTAGTAGAAACACAAGTTAATAGTAATACATTTTTTTGATAATCATCCCCTAAAGAGTTAATTAAGGAGGTAAAAGTTTGTATGAAAATTCGTTATTTTTGAAGTTAAAAATGTGAAAAATTATATATTAGCTCAAGGAAAAAATTAAACGTTAACTGTATCATGGGTTTTTGAAAATTCATCCCTAAGGGTGATAGGGGATTAAAATTATGATAAAACTTCTTCGTTTTTGACATTAAAAACATGAAAATTCACTTTTTAGCTAATGGTTAGAAACAAAAGTTAACTGCAAAAATTTTCTTTGGAAAATCATCCCCTGAAGATAAAAAATAGGGGATGGAACTTTGTATGAAACTTAGTTATTTTTAAAGTTAAAAACGTGAAAATTTATGTATTAGGTCAAGGCTACAAACAAAAGTTATCAGGCTTACGGTTTTTTAGAAAATCATCCCCTAAGTGGTTCGTTTCGGGGGTGCAAAATTGTATGAAAATTCGTCATTTTTGAACTCAGGAATGTGAAGATTTACATATATGTGAGGTAATTGTTACACAACAAAAAATAACTGTTACATGTTTTTAATACAGGGCACAGGGCACAGGTCTCAAAGATGTTACAAAATTAAGAGTTTAATAGTACCTACAACATATTATACAAAAATCTTTACTAAGTTTTTCTACTTAACCGTTGTACCAATTATATCACGCGCCCATACGTTTATATTTAAAATAGACGATTAAATTATACGATCTCTACCTACTATAATAAGTGGATCATAACATAAATCCATATAAACCCATCTCTGGATTTAATTATTTTACTGTTAACTTTTATAAATATACCTAAGTCTGACTACCTACTGAAGTTACTTAAAAATAATTTATGTTTTATGTTTTTCGAGGAACAGACTGCATATTCTGAGTATTCTGACATGAACCTTCTCATAGTGATTACAAAGTCGCTATTTCTCGTCTGTTTCAACTTTTAATTTTATTTCCAAAAAAATATTTTATATAATATTTTATTTCCAATAATATATTATACAGATCAATAATTTAAGCCATTAGGTACTCTAAAAATCTACACGGGTATCCAAAGTAATAATTACCACGTTAAATACCTAGCATAATGAATAATTTATTATTTTTCTTTTTCTTATTAATAACACACTAGGTACACATTATATTTATTGTTAAGTAAGTTAATGTAGAGCGTACTTTGTACCTACAAAGCGATAGCAACTTCATGTTTTCTAAATTTTTTTACAGTTTCTGGTCTGACTGTAGAAGTTTGAAAGTACCTACTCCCTGAAAAACTCCCTGGGTTATTTTTAATAGATAAACTACAGTAGTAAGTCTGTCTCTAGTGTCTCTACAAAAAACTACATTGCAATGACTGTACCTAATTAAAACAATTATTTTAAAAAGAACAACTATTTTAAATTTAGAACATGTATTTGACTAATCAGTGTAAATTAACGGACACATTGTAGGTAAGCAGGCGCACATTTTTGAAATGTAATAATATGCGACTCATTAAAGATTGATAACCTCGTTGGTGGGCCGCACGCACACATTGACGCGCACGCACACGCCTGCGCCCGCGCACACTACTAAACGAAGCAACACACACCACGCCGACTGATACTCTACTATCTACGTTGTCGATAATACCACAGTCGAGTAGTAAACAGTAGTTTAACTCTTTCAATGACGTTTGATTTATTCACGTACGTTATTTATATTCTACGTCGTAAGTAACTGAAACTTGTATTTCCAATGACACCGTATTTGTTGTGTTCAGTTGTTTCTTTTAGCATCATAAACTTAGATTGTGCTACTGATAAAATTTTGCTGTGATGCACAAAAGATGCTAACACAACTAACAAACTACTAGTTATTCCGCTGTGCTAACACTTAAACGCTTGCCAATGTATGTATTCTATACATCCCATTACAATTAATAGCTTCGATACACGTAGGATCCGTGTGTGAGTGAGAAGTCGAATGGAACACAATGACATATAGAACTTGAATGTTAGTAAGGAAATGAAAAACGTAATTTGTCGTAAACTTATTTTTAGGTCGTATTGTTGAAACGGGCCAATGATTGTAATAGAATGCCGGAGAGGTTACATTTGGTGATAAATAAGTGAAGACATCAAACGATATGGTCGTGTGGTAGGCGTGTCCGGCGATGCGTAGTGGCACCCTTGTGGCCCCCAGTCGGTCGGCCCCTGTAGCCAGTCGGCACGCACACACTATGGTACCAATTGCGAAACGATTAGGGAAAATCGTACCTACATTTGACGCCTTTCTGCTTCGCTCGGACACGGCTGTTAGCAGCTTAATGCTTCTCTAACACGTTAAACAATGCTTCACGGCTTTCGTTTAATTGCATCCACAATATCTATATACAAATCCTTTAAATTAAACTATTAATATATTATTGTTAAGCTTGCGAATCGTCCATGTTATTAAAAACCACGGTGTTACGCCCCGACTATCTCGTGACATAATATTGTAGGAAGTTGTATTGTAATAAAAACGCATATCTTAAACGAAGTCGTAAACGTATCATAAACATGTACTAGTGCATCAAAATGAAATCCAATTGCAAGTTTGTTATAAACAGCGATGTTCCATCTCTCTGAAAATCACTTAAGGCGGCTTACAATATTCTATTTAGCGATTATCTTCAGTCACATGCATAAAAGTGTCAGTCGTTACCTTCTAACTGTACTAGAGATAATGTAGAATTGAATATTTGGAAAATAGTTAAAGGTTTATAAATATATTAAATGAAATGATTAGATCATAACCTGTTTGTTTCAAGCTTCACATAAAATGCACAGTTACCTTTAGTTAATCCATTTATCTATAACAATTCGGCTATCGCCATTATCTCATGTGACGTAGTACATAACATGATTATTTATACCTACCTTTACAAAACTCACCAATTGCCTCTATCATCTAGCGTAGGTAGGTATATAGTTACAGATAGCTAGATAGATTAAAGTGCTAGGATAAAATATTTTTATCTATATACCATAGATACCTACCTAATAATAATATGTGGCGATGCAGTTGCAGGCTTTTTCATAAAGATAAGTCCTAGATGGATTTTTTTTACCTCTTAAGAAAATAATTTTGTAACTTTCTTATAATCATAAATAATCATAATAATCATAATTAATTAATATCTCTACCTCATAAATTAGCGTGCTACACTAGAAAAATAATAGAAAGAAAAATAACATACCTATTTATTCAATGGTATTTAAATTGTTATGAATGCCAAAACGATTATGTAATAATAAATTGAGAAAATTTTTTTTCAATAATATTATTTGGATTTTTCATTTTTTGTTCAACTTATAAAATTATTATACACAAAGTATTAAAACTTTTTAAACTTTTATGACGTGATCTCGTTAAGCATGTATATAAAAAGGGCTCCATGAAGCGAAAAATTTATAGGACAATTACTTAAACATTTTTTTAATGTACAATGAAAATGGAAGTTCGAGAAAATTTAGTTAATTAACAATCGTCTAACTTATTGAAAAATTAACTTTAAGAAAAATTTCCTACGGGAGAAAATTCTTTGAAGTGTTTCGAATACACCATATTTTTTTTAATTTTTTTAAATTAATAATTAATACCTTAAAAAGTTATTGAGTGTGACGAACTCGGTTTGGACGCCGCACGCGCAACCTAAAAATGCCGCGTGGAGACCCATTTTCAGCGTTAAATTAAAGTTATAAATAATGGAGATAGAGTTCCGAGAGTCGCGAGTCATTTTTTGGAAATTTCATCTTCTTTAAGAATCTTGTTTTAAAATTTCTTAAATATTAGATAATACTCGTAGTTTCGGAGTTATTACCAAAAACAAAATACTTTTTTTGTCAATAACTTTTGCAATTTTTTACGTGCTGGTAAACGCTTCCGAAACATTTTTCTAGACATCATTCCGAACAGAATGAGCTATCGCACGTATTTTCCAGAGCAGTATCTCTATTTTCCACCATTTTGAACTTATTGATTAGACTACTAATGTTTGTCCTTTGTCTTTTGATTCCTTCAAAAACGGTTATGAGGGAGAGACAGAAAACACGCTTTATCTATTCAAATACGGATACAAATATTCTGCTCTAAGTATTTTCTTCATTGAATGCAATTTTAAAAAACAATTCATTCAAATTCAGATTATTAAGTACTACAATGTTCATGTCATCAACGCGGGAATTACCTAGTTTCCGCATATTCGTTGAGGTGTAGTATTTTGTACTGTTTGCAAATTTCTTTAGCCTCGTGTAACCATACTCAAAGGTACTAGGTTCAAGTTCCATACACAATATGTCGGTTTGTTTAGGAACAAGATTGCTGCCTCAGTATTTATATGTGAAAAGTATTGTATTGCGTTAAAGCACAGTCTTTGGAGCGGCAAAATACAAATGTGCTACTGTAACCGACTCTCATATTTATTGACTGATAGATAGACCTGGCGCCAGTAAACTGAGATTTGCACAAATCTTAAAAGCCCCGCAAGTTACGCCCTTATTCAAATATTTAGGAGATATACCTATACCCGTAAATCGTCACTCAAAAGAAAGTTTAACTTAAGAAAAAAAGAAAAATATGAAGCTTATAAACAAAGATGGAGCAACATTTTTAAGAATTATGAAGAAGCTCAGGAGAAAATGAATGTGCTTGTTACCCATTATATTAGGATAAAAATATTAAAAGTTATTAAAATGCACATAACTGTATTGCGTTTAAATAACTTTGAATATACCATGGGATTTACGTCCCTACCTAATATAGAGCTACATAGAGCTACCAATTTCTGTTAGTATATTTTCATTGCAGTGATTCTAAACTTAAACAAATCCGCCATTTTGATTGCCAATACATAATATAATAGATGTCGCTCATATAGCTTATTACATTGTAACAATCGCCTGTTCTAGAACCCATAAAAAGTTGTACATAGAATGGCAACGTTTTACACGCAATAAATTAATGAGGAAAATGTGATACCCAGTTCTGTTGGTATTGTTAACCGAGTTGCTAATAATTTAATACCGTGCATAGCGACCACTACGGGAATAGGTTTACGTCAGCAGGCCATGTGATAGGTAGGTATGTATGTGGCTGTGTTACTCGGAACTCCCTTCGTTCCACGTGCAAGAAACTTACGGTGTCATTTTCCTGTGTACCTGGTTACGATAAAGTATTTTCCCTTGCTAAGCGCCGAAGATTTCGATGGGTGAGATAGTCTATGGATTGTGGACCCTATGCGGCGGGAATAGGTTGCAGCGCGCTGGGTGGCGCATGGCGGCGGGCCACCGTTATCACGGCATGTGGTGCACGTGTGTTCTCTATTTCCGCCCTTCCCTTCCCTCGGGGACTCCAAGGACAGCAATAAAACTGTTACTTAATTACCACCGCCGTAATTAACGTACAACTTTATTATGTTCGAAAGATATCGACGCTTTTTGAACTTTTATCGGTAAAATATTTATAACGATCCGCTCCGCTTCGATTGATATGAGACCATCCTCGCCGGCTATAAATTATTCCTGCAGTAAATTAAATTCTAGTCTGAGTTTTTATTTACATGTCGATAGGTTTAACTATGCTTCAATAACGCTTTATCGACTGCTCACGGAACGTAATTCGTATTAAGTATTATCTATGGCGATTTGCAATTTTAATCTGGACCTACTTGTAATTTGAATGCAAACATTTTCAAAGCATAACGCGCAATATGCATGCATATATGCATGAACGGTCTAGTGGTGGTCTGCGGTGATACTGTACAATTTTTATGTAAATGGCCGACAAACGAACAGACAACCCCATTGATGGTAGGTATGTGTTTCTGTGGACTAGAGTAACACTAAAAGCATCACAGACGCGTCGCCGGCCAGGAAAGTGAGAGTCCTGGCTAATTGTTAACTCTGTGACACTGAATATTATATCAATTGTCAACGGTATAGCCAGTTAAGCGATGCGGGCGCCGGGTAGTGGGATGGGGTCATGGGGAGCTAATGGCTGTTGTTCATGAAAGCTTGCTAGGTGTTATCGTTAGATAAATATCGTTAGGAAACAAGAATTTCCGACACAACTCTTACTGCAGCTGTAAAATTCTGAATTATACTTATATATCACAAAAATTCAAAGTTTGCTTAAATTTATAATTTCTTTGACAAATTGTTAAAAACTGTTATCAAAAATCTCTCATGTAAATAATATATTATGTAGTCAATTTTAGTACTGTGGATACTTTTGTTAGTCAATTCGTTATGTTTTGAAATACATAATTTAGACAACCAACCAAAGGAAACGATAGGAAAATTCCCAAAGATAAAAAGTGGCGTAACTCTACATGATAAAAGAGCAGTCAGTAAAATGCAACTTCGCGGGTAAAAATCCCAAAATAAAAACACGACCGAAGGGTTAGTTAGTCCAACAGTTACCCATCAGAACCGATATTAACAGACAGTTAACTCTGCAGTCCAAATTCGATCGTAACCATTGAGGTATAGGTATACATAGAGAAGACATCTCAAACAAAATGTGTGTACCCGCCGGGAGATTCTTTTTTCAAAATGGAGCCCCTGTTCTCCTTTCAAAATCGAACGAATCCATTGGACATTGAAGCCGCGCGGCGTCAATTCATTGGAACATACAATGTGTTCGCGGTGTCCGTTCTATACGCTAGTAATAATACTTCAATTATCGTAACGGAGTTAATTCACATTGAAACTGTAATAAAGTTAATGTTCTATTCTCTTAATTAAATGATTGTATAAATGATTATATTGGTACAGGTAACATAATAAAAAAAAAAAAATTCTGAGAAAGATAGAAAATAAGTATTTTCCGTTCAAATTTCACAATACCAAATCTCAGTCTCCTATGTGCATGCACTATTCTTAAGGGGTATCTACAAAGGTTTTACCTTCACATATTAATACGTAGATTAGTCAGTAAGCGATTTAACTTGGCAAAACAACTGCTGAATATAAATCACAAGAATGTTAAAAAAGCGAGCGTTCGCTTAGCGCGGGGTCATCGGCCCGGCCACCCCTTGCCACCGGCCGGTAATTATAAGTAGGTAGCTACGATAACACGTAAAATTACTTGTTTCACTTTCCTCATAGTTTTAGTGTAGGTACTTTGAACTACTTTGTTTATTTTAATCGTTCAAACTTTAAACTTTTTTGTCTTTTTGGTAACTTTGGGGTGAGTTTTTAAAGTCGCTTAATGAATGGGGTTTAAATTTTAAAATTTTACTTTGTTGCTCTATTACAGCTAAGTTTTATTTATTGGTATAGACGTATCTACCTTATAAAAATTGCTTTCATACGCAAAAGCAAAAGTATCTATTGTATTCAAAAATAAAATGAAAAAATCAACAATCAAATTAATTTTAAAAATGTAAAAGAAATATCAGTGTAAAGTACAAGTAAAACTAAAAATATGAAATAAAATTTTAAAACTTAAAAAATGTCAATCACAAGATTCACAAGTGTAAATTGTACTAAGAGTATTTAAATATCTACCTACTGTTTAATGTTACCTTCATTCCTAATTGTGCCTATCTACTAAATAATAATTATTACCTATTAAATTAATTCCACCCTCATAGACAAAACTAGAGGAAAGCAAAATAAGTGTGTATAAAAAAAAATATAATTGATATTTAGTGACATTTCGGCCGCAATATGGGGACGTGCATTATCATGCATAAAAATGAATTCAATTCATTCCCTATCCCCATCTGAAATCTCAGTGACATATCGTGCCCCTGTTAGCGATCCATTCTCAATAGCGTAGAGCTCCATTCGTTCCCCAATACAAATTCCTCGCCATACTATAACTGACCCTGTAGGTATGCCTCTTTTCCAATGATGTTCCACTGAGCATACTTCTCACCCGGCCGTCTGCACACTTTAATTTTTCTATCATCTGGCTTCATTATAAACCTAAGCTCATCTATGATTTGACTTGACTTGAAGCACGCATCGTCATTTCAGTTTTCGTAATTGCGAGAATTCACTGGAGCTACACTATAGCACGTGGTAAGAAGGGGTTCAGCTTCTCGAACTTCTTCTACGGTTTCACCTCAGAAGAAGTTAAGATCCGGTTTCTAAGCACACTGTTTACGATGAACCGGTCATCTCTGGCTACAGTTTTCCGTTTACGGACCTGTCCTACGAATCTCGTGTACTGGCCGGTCTGTCGATAACCTACCCCTTAACAACTCTGTGTACCTATTACAGATTTTGATACTTGTAATGTTTTGGCCCTATATTTGTAGGTGTCCTACCCATTGTCTATTAAATTAACAGCTCTGATAGCAACTTATGTAAGTGGCGTTTAGATTTGGCACTATCAATTTATTAAATGTAACAATTTACATAATATGATAAACACATGATTAATTGCCTATTAAGGCAAAAAAAAAATGAAACAAAAAATATATTCCAAGGTTTGCAAAATTTTTTGTAGTATGACGGAAAGGTATATTTTATCTACACATTAATTAAATAATAACAAATGAAATTCTATAAAAATACATTCCAAATATTTTTTTACAGGATTACCTAACTAATGTTGTGGCCAAGTAAGCACGATAATCGCAACAGGAGAAATTAAGTAAACCTTTTTTTGCGGTCCCCTTTCGTCCATGAGTGCATAATTTATTTGTAAAATAATAATTTGTGTTACAAAAATAATTATAGGTACAGGCTGTTTTAAATTCTTACACATTTTACTTAGGTAAGTACGTATTTGTTTATTGTGAAAACTAAGAATTGTAGAAAAAGAAGACTTGATAGTATTTGTTGACAAAATTCCATTGCAAAGTGTCTACAATTCGCTTAATAATCGATCTCAATTCTAAAAATGAAGTGTAAAAGTCCAATCGCATAAAATATGTGACCCGGAGCCCCACACTAATTTATGAAAGTAACTTTCTCTAACGGCAGAATAGTTGTCAAGGACCTTTTACTTCACACACTTTCGACAAATTGCCATTTGGAAGCCATTCTTAGAAATGGGTTTCACTTTGGCGTAGGTAGCAAATGTGTACCTACGTGTATTCTTTATAATAAATAATTAAAAAGGTCCTGCGTGCGTTCGCGTGCTAAAACTTCAATAGTTTCAATGCAGAAAACAAGAACGATATTGTTTATGTAAGTCCTAGAATTTTTAAAAGGTCTATCTGTATGTATGTAGGTAATTGTCATGTCATGTAGGTATTAAACAATTTTTGGCAAAGAAAATGTTAATTTATAAATAAAAATATTGATAACATGAAATATTAAAATATCATATTATTTGAAATAAATAAAAAAAATATTTTTAAATTTATTCTTTACAATTTAGTCTGATACATAGGCTCAGACCTAAGTATATAATTTTCTATACCTATCTACTCAGGTATCAGTTTTATTATTTAGAGAGAAAAAGAGAAAAAAATAATAGATCTATGACATTTTAAATTTAAGTTAAATAAAACATAAATATTATCTGTTAAATGTGTGTAATATCTACAAAATTACCATATATCACAAGGTAAATTTAAAATATTCAATTTATTACCGTTGAATATGTACCAGTCAGAGAGCCACGCTGGGCGCCCCGCGCTCTACCAGTTGAGCGGTACAGTTTGGAATATTGTTAATTAAATATAAATAATAAAATTTCTCAACATTTTTTGTCACCATATCAACAATTACTATTTTATCTAAGAGTTAAAGTCAGTGGGGAGTACTGCAACAGCACACACGGTGCCACGTTGACGTCAGTGCTGCAGCGTGGTCGGAAAATTTTAAATAATTTTCCTCGACATCCGTTACTTTATTTGTCAACTTTTATGTCGTGAGGGGGCCCCGCGGGCCTGCGCCTCGCGGTTGTCGGCGAGACAAGGGGGGTGCGGCGGGTGTGCGGGGGCTGGCGAGCGGGCGCGAGGGGGCGCGCCGCTCCCGGCCGCCCTGGCCCGCCCGCGCGCCTCTGTGCTGCGCTGACGCTGGAAGATCAACTTTAAACTTCGTTGTAGAAAACGTCCCTCTAGGTCCCGAATTTACCGAATACGTTATAAAAGTATATAACTTTTTTTCAATACCTCCCCTCGGTGACCCACGAGCCGCCAGTAGTTCGCGGCGACTGAAAGTCGCTTGTATCGAGGCTGCGTAGTTCGGCGAATTATTGTAGCGAAGCGAAGTCACCTCAGATGACAGTAATGCAAATTTGACGGCTTCAGTTCGCCGGGAAACTCCGCGAAAATTCGTGGAAGTAGTCTGGGCTCAGCGCGCGCGGCGCCCACTTCGGAATTTTCAGCGGCGGCGCGGCGGGCTGGGCGCGGCGGGCGGGCGGGGGCGCGCGGGGGTGCACTGCGCGGGGGTGGACGCACCCTGAACTTGCACAAAAGTAGTGTGTTTCGGGTGAGAAAAGTTAGTTTCGGGCAGGTTGCGGCGCGGGCGGGGGCGACGGGGGCGCGGGGGGCGACGGCCGCGCGCGCGCATTGGCCGCGCGCTCCCCTCCCTCGCGCCGCCCGCCGCGCCAACCTCATTACTTATTACACTAATTTTCACTAAAAAAACAAAATTTTCCATTTCCAAATAATTTTATTTTCGACCCATCGTGCTAAGGAAATGCAAAAAATTTTTTTGAGACAAAAACAGAATTTTTTTCAAGTCTTACAATATTTGGATTTCTTCTCATCTTTGATAAATTTTCTTTTACTTTATAAAAATATACAAAAGGATAAATACATTTGAAATAGAAATAATGAAAAATAATTATTTAAAACATTTTTTAATTACGTATTTGAAAAATCAAAACAAATTGAAATTCTGGAAATATATTATGGAAGATATTGGAAGATATTATGAAATTAATGGAATCAAATATTTTTGGCCTTAATAAGGTTAAATTATGTTCATATAAATTGCATTAAAATTAGGTATCATTTCTGTCAATTAAGTAGATATAATTACATCAACAATTCTATGACATTGGTGTAGGCACAAGTACCAGTTCATCTTTGAGAAAATAACTTAGGTACTATGTATGTACTTTAACATGACTGATTCTAATTAGAGTTTAATTTAGAATCATGTTTCTAAATTAATAATTTTTCTCTAAACTCTCATTAGAATATAAAGAATAGGTATCTCTTTGCGACTCAAGCTTTATATACTTACCTAAATGGGTAGGTAAATATCTATTTAAGAAGAGTAGCCTGGCTAACAATAAGCTTTCAATCTGCTAAGGGCTTTCCCTCATAGTAATTAATTTATCCTCCTGCTTTTATATTTATCTATATTAATAGGACTAGATCCCTTATTTTTAAGTTTGTTAGGTTCTTTACATCATACCTACCCTAATTCTGACGGAGAAAACCCCCAACCGACGAACTACTAGGTACTATTAGGTACTAGGTGGCCTAGATGAAAGACATTAGATCAGGAAACATCTATTTAAGAGAGGGCTGAGAACTTATATAGCTTACAAAAATTCCACCCCTCCACCAATCCGCACTGGAGCAGCGTGGTGGAGTATGCTCTGGGCATCCTCTAGAGGAGAGACCCGTGCCCAGTAGTGGGCCATTAATGGGTTGAAGCCATTAGAAAAAATAATTTTACTAGAGACATCTACAGTTTTTCAGATAGTTTCACTTACACTATATATTTCAGTTTAAATTTTCTATTCTATTTATGAAATATTGACTCTAATCCATGTATGGTTGAAATTAAGTAAGTAGATATTATTTGACAATTCCATTCCATAGATAGTAGGTTGCGCACTTTGGAGCGATTTTAAAAGGGTGGTACATGGTTGTTACTGGTAAAATCGCCTGTGTAGCTAATAATTTGGGAGATGACCTGCTTGCGTCTGTTGGAAGACACTTGAAAACAGGATTAAAGCAATTGTTTCGGTTAGAATATTACTTAACCTTGTTGAAGAAAAATGTTTGATGTTTTATGTCCAATAAATCTAAGCTTAAACTATAGAAAAAACTTTTACTTAGCGATAAGTCAGCTTCACTATTCATAGTTTCACATAAAGTTTAAATAAATGAACGAAAGACTAAAACAGTAAAGTATAAATAAAATAAAACTGTTATTAATCTTTTAATATGTGTATGACATTAAAAGTGAATATTTCTGGTACCTATACAATTAGAATTTACCTATAATGCTTTAATGTCGTAGCACTTTGGAAGCTTAGTTCTTAGTAAAGCTTGATATAGGTTACTTTGTTGTAGCCCTATTTGATTAGGTATTAGATCGAGGTACTGCTACCTAGGCTGTAAGTTGTAACTATTTTAATCTTTCTTTTTTTCTTTCTTATTTTATAGTCTAACATCCGTATTAGAGGCGTTTCTGCACCCATCTGCTTACCGGATAAAAATCAAGGCTATCATTTTCAACTAACTCATATTTTTCTTGGTCTTCCTTTAAATTCTGGAAATTGATTCTCCTGAAGGACCCTTTCGATTGGTATCATAAAATACAGGTTGATTTTTTTCACATTATACAGGATCGATTCCCGGCTCAAGCAGGTAATTTATCAAAAAAAATTGAATGCAGTTTTACTTATTCGTAAAAATTCGTGAAATGTTTCCTTTGAGTAAAATTTGCCATCATTAATATTCAGCCTTTCCTCCGACCCTTTTTTTCCACCCTGTATATAGATTACCTCATGATAGCCTTGAAGATATTTTTTAGGCAACCCATTCGCGATACTTTTATTAACATATTATTATGATATTTAATAAAAAACTTTTTTTATCTGGTAAGCAGAAAAGCCTCTAATTCGGATCCTGTACTATTAATATTGCAGGCCAAGTACGCATCAGTGATGTCTAAGGTATTACTAATGTCCATGGGCGATGTAGATCACTAACAATCGGGTGGCAATTTAAAAACCATTGGTTAGGAACTTAGGATAAGAGCTTACTACCCCTAAAAACACTTCAAAAGTTACCTAAAAAAGTTAGTTAAAGTCGAGTTGAATAATATTACTTGAAATTGTTTTTTTTTATTTAAATTCAATCATAATTAACATGTAAAATTAATTTTGTTATACTTTATGATCTGTAGTGAGTGGACCATGTCCTAATAAGAGTACCTACCTATGTTTTGTGTAAGTAATTTAAACATTTAGTAAATTCTCAAAAATGCATTACTCTGACAGAAAACAGTTTCAAACGAATATCATGGAATACTAAAAAGCATATAATTTGTCATCAAAAGCAGTATTTTAAAGTAGTTCTACCTGTTAAGCTTAACGCCACCGGAACGCTAGCGCAGGAGATCACTAACCGCCATAGATGCTATTCCACAATTCCTAGAAATGCACTTTTGTAACATCCACGTTGAATCTACCTGCTCCTTGGCCCTGCGTCCTTCACACCCGAAAGCACTGCATTTGAGTTATAAATTTAATGTTGAAATCAGTTCTTACTTTGTAGTTATTTTCTTTATGTCCATCCTTGATGAACTTAAAATAAATAATAATGTTTATTTAATTTATTATTTAATTGACCTAAATTAAGTAAGTATTTGAAGAATAAAATTAACGAAAGATGCCTCCTTACTGAAAAGTGCTTATAACTGCTTATTAGCAAATTCAAAACTTTAATAACTTTCATTATGTATAACGGGTAGTTCTACTACTAAGGAATTTTCGATGTCCCAGCTAAAAAGTCTTGATACTAACTTATTCCCTTTTATAATGTAAGTACTGTACAACAAACCTATTTCTAGTTCGTTACTAAAATCATTACGATTTGATATTATTTTCTTGTCGAAATTTCTATTCAAAATGCCAAATTCTCAGGAACCTGCAATGTCCCTCAACCAAAATTTAAGCAAAAATGTTACGTATTTTATTTACTACAACATTCAGGCGATAAATTAAACCAAAATAAAAAAGTAGTTAGATAAATTTTTTCTTGCCTGGAAGATATATTTTTATTTTATTGTCCCAAAAATGTTATAAAATCCTTTTCTACGTTTTATCCCAAATGTAAAATCAGCCATTATTGATTTTTCTATTCGCCGAGCGATGTTGCCGTTCAGCCGAGTCTTTACCTACTTACACAAGGGATGACGAATACCACCTAACTTTTTGCACCTAGCATGTTGTTTAGTCAGCCTGGCACAATTAGCGAAGGAAATCGTATCGAAATCAGTCAACTTCACAGGATTTAGTTAGTCTTCATAATTTCCTTAGAAGCTTAACAGCAAGAGGGCAGTGCGAATTGTTCGAAGCGAGCCATTGTCGCATGACGTGACGCGTGTCGTTTCTTTGATTTGCACAAACAGCGGCGCCAACTGCGCACACACCGGCGCTTGCGCAGCTGCCCGCCGACGTCACCGAAAAGTCAATTATTGTAATCGACTAATTGCAAATTGTCTGTATGGCGTTCAGATTAGATTTGCAAGCCGTCGCCATACTGTCAACGCCGAAATATTCAAATATGAGTAGGTAGGTACAATAGTTTGAGAATCTTTGTGTATTAGGTAGGTATATAAATATAGAGTTGTTTCTTGGATTTTGAGATGGGGGGCTCAAACCAGTAACTCGTAACTGACTGTATGTTCGTACCTTTAGAGGTAACATTTTCTTTCCAAATTTTACTGAAAATAATTTCAAGGTATAAACTATTCAATAAAAAAAGAATCATCGAAATCAGATCATACAGTACGAAGAAAGGTATTGGGGTGACGGGTAAAAATTCCGTGGGTAAACAATAAATCATCCCCTATTTTCGTACCTTTCTCTGTTTCTACTTAAAACACAAAAAGTCGATAAGTCTATTTAAAAATTAATTAATAAAGTAACACTTTCAAAATATGCCGAGAAACAATGCTGTAAACTTATTACATACATAGTTGGTTTGTCCACGTCGCAATAGCTTACACATAGAATCATATAGAGCAGTCCATATCTCGCTCCAGCCCGGATGTTTGGTATCCAATTTATTGAGAGGTGCTGAGTAATAAAATAAAACTGTAACGGACTTCGATAACACACGACCAACCTTTGTCCTCTCTTTTGTTGACCTCACTTTTGTTGATACAAATTGAATCTTTATTCACCAAAAGCGACGTTTTATCTGCGAATAACGTCAATCCTTTTCTTGGTCACAAGTCGCAACCTCAATTTATTTTTTAGTTGTTTGTTGATCGGTTCTAAGGTCAACTGTTGATTGTTGCATGGTTATAACTGGACTCGTATATTTTGTTGACGACACTGAATTTTTTTTGAATTTCTATGGATAGGGTTGAACTCTTTATATCAAAATTCAAAATAAGTCGTTTGGGTACGCAAAAGATTTATATCAGTTGAAGGTATTGCTTGTACAAGTTTGATAACGGAGTCTTGTTGTTCTGGATTGGCTTGGCTTACACATTAATGGCCCATGCTGAGCACGGGTCTCTCCTCTTGAGGAGGCCTAGAGCATAAATAAAAGTGATTCTAAATTAAACAACTCATAAATTTTGGTAAAACATTGGTAACATAGGTATTTTTTAATTTTCATCACCTAATCTCATTCGTGGAATCATTAAAATGTTATTGTAATTACATTCAAAATGCTATTAGTAGTTACCTAATGTGTATAACCCAGATTATAAGGAAACGGAGATAAATTAGACCGCCTAACGAGTAGATGATATAATATTATTGTTGTATGGAATTCCCATGAAAAACAACGGTTTTAAAGCTATAATTCCCACTTCCTCTTCGGCCGTTAACCCTTCGGTCGCGAGGGGGTAGAATACTTAGGTATACCTAAATAAAAATGGAGTATAAAAATGGATGTATCCAACCAGTAAACCATCTTACAGTGTCTTTTTGCCGTTATTTCTAATTTAAAAGTAAGGCTAACACAAAATGAATACAATTTAAAGACATTAAAGCCAAAATAATTTCTGTTTACTATTAATATCTAATTTTTAAATTAATTTGAGTTAACATTTTCTATAAATAGTCTGCCACGCAAGACGTCGGAAAAAATGGAGTTTACAATAAATATACCTACATCTATACGAGTAATATAGGTGGTTGGTGGTGTGATGATGGCTCATCTGCACGTCACTTTATTTCTTCTCTCTCCTTTCTTGATTGGCAACTCGTTGGTCCTTCGGTGTTAAAGATTGCACATCAAAAACCATTTAGCATCAGATGGCTCATCTTCTCATTTGGCGGCTATTTTCGTAAAAAAATATGTCTAATATGAAAAAAATTACTTGACTGAATGTACGGAAGTCAATATCCATATTAACATTTAAATTAATGTGATAAATTTATTATAGATTTTATTTTGCTTATTATTGTAGGTACATTATGTGCATACCGTAAATAATAAAAATACTCTGAGAGCGCTTGCGTTAAGAACAGCTAGGGTGCTTAAAATGTTTTAAAGTTATGTTTGAGATATATTTAGATGATCTTAAGGGAAGTGCTCAGTTCAAAGTGCTATTTGAGATTCAAAGAAAGACCAGCTATAAATACCCAAACATATTCAGAGTGGTTCAGTAATTAGTTATAGGTAGTATGTGGATGTGAACAATGGGGCGAGCACATGGATGTAGGTCGATACCGGATGACGTCATTGGGACGTGTTTCCCATGACTAGAGGTAATCGTTGTTTCCTTATAAAGTTCTATAAATAGAATCGAGATCGTAGTCCGTATTCAAGTGTAATACAAATTCATTTACAACTACATAACTTTTACCGTTTTGATTGATTAACTGTAAAGTAAATTGTTTTTCAATGGCACTACGAAAATTGTACTGCGACTGCATCATAAAAATAAATACATCAATAAAAAATACAATCATGAAAAAGGGTTTAGGGTATACATATACTCGTAGAACAAATAATACTCTATGTATTAGAGAACTCAAACATGTATATTCGTTGCCTTATTTCCATGACAGGATTGCGATTTGCGACACATTTGATTAATGAAAAGCATTCGAATCACCGAATGTTGGAAGGTGTATTGCGTCTAAAGGGAAACTGACGCCATCGCTCTACATCAAAGGCCTATCGGTTTCCGGAGCAGCGGCGGGTTATCGGGCGACCGGGCGACCTCCCAAAGCCCCGGCATGACCGCTACTTCAATGGACGACACGACAACCGCGTCTTGATGGATGTGTACACACCACACACGCATGTGTGCGGGTGGCGTGGAGCTTAAAGGTGCTGCCATACTAGGTGCTAAGATTGCTAAGTCTTCACACATTTTGTATCTGCGTGGTAACGTCAGTTGCATTATAAAGATGTGAGGATGCGGTGTGATTGCGGTGTGGTTGCGGTGTCGTTGCTGCGTCGTTGTCGTGTCGTGCAGTGAAGAAGCGCCCAATTAGTGGAGCGCGCGCCGCACTGCGCCGCACCGCGCCGAGCCGACCCTTCGCTTCTGTTCGCCACTTCCGCTGCCGACACCTCCAGACGGTTGGAAGCAAACAATCGTTTGACGGTTACACTACAAACACGTTATCTAGACAGAACGCGGAATGTCACGCTGTACATACGGCGTTCCACTCGCAGGACTTCAGGAATTTTATTACGTTGTCGACAGTTTTAATGATTATTCGTTTGTTTTTTTATTTTTAAATGCTATGCTAGATACTGATTAATATTGCCGCACACGTAGACTGCTAGCTATCAATGCGTATATAGACGTTGATAATAGCTTTCAATAGTCAAGTTACACTACTCGAATTGTTGCACCAACGTTCCTATTTTAATAATCCGTGGCTACGTAGTACCTATTTTTTCGCTTTTAGTTTGTTACAATTTTGGTTCAAGTAGGTATAGTATGTAGATATTCTATAACACTTATGCCAAAAAAACCAAATCCATGTGCACTCTTGTTTTTGAACTGTGACCGGAAGTTTTTTTTCGACGGGAGTCGAAAGGAGTCCTAATAAGAATAAACAACAACGCATTTCCTTTAAGAAAAAAATAATACCTGAATTCAATTATGTTACATAATCTACGTCAATTTAATGAATTTTATTTAAATGAATTAATACAGTACTTGGTGGTAGGAAACGAAAACGAACCCTACATGTAAATCTTTTCGCGTCGCTATCTGTGTATCCGCAGTAAGTACAGAGTACACACGCATGGCCGCTAAATAAATACGTAGAACATGAATGAACGTTTGGTGGCGGATCGCAGTTGAGCGCGCACTTCCGGCGACTTGTAATAAGGACATCAGGCGATAAGACGGCTGCACACGACGCCACCGACGCGACGCAACGCACGCCGCCGCGCCGCGCGGCACCGCATCACTGCCGCGCGGCACCGCATATCCTATCGGTTCCCGATGAAATTTTACTTATTTACTATTTTATTCTTAAGTGTACCCATCGATTTATTATACAACCGTGACGTTGACTATGCATTCAATCTTTATTTTTATAATCGTTGATGTTTGTTACTGGTTAATTTTCTTCTCTTGTTGATTCGTTCAGCTACCTATCATATTAAAAGCATTCTTTTAGATTTAGTCACTTCTAATTTTAAAGTTCCAATCAGACAGGAACCTACAACAGATTCTATCTTATAAATATTTCCGCCTAGGGTTTGTAAGAATTTCCGCCTGTTACACATGAACTATCCGTAACCCGTTTTTAATGACGTAGGGAAAAACAAAAGGCGCTTATCTTCGTAATAAATTCTAATCATCATAAATTAGTCAATAGGCAATTAATTTGAAGTCTGTTAAATGAGCATGGGTATTAAAAAAGACAAATTGTACAAAAACTGCTAACTTCCAAATAAATGTTTGAAACAATTGAAGACAACGGTATACCTACTTACTTAGTTAATTGGTAACTAACGTTTTTCACATATCACATAACTGTGACATGTTGAGTGTAACTGTGTAATGTGTGGAGATGAAAATAAAGCTCATTATCAATATTTTTAAAATATTCCATATAAATCCTTAAGGTCAAACCAACCACTTCTTCATAACATATGCACCATTGTTACTTGCATTAAAATGTCATAAAAAATATTTATATTTTTTTACATAGGCAGACACATTCTGATGTTAATGTATATGAGCTTATGTCGTTTAATAAGTTCTTCATAAGTTTTTAGACTAATAGCTACCTTCCAGATTTTTCCTGTCTCAGATTAATCGCTCCTATAACATACGTACTAATAAAGAGCAGTGTACAGATTCGATACCTGTTTTTGTAATATTTTTAAATTTCTTCATTGTTAAAGACGCTTGAATCGAGTAGGTACGTACGCCACATTCTAGTGAGAATAGGAACGAAAAACTAAAACACCATCAAGAAACAATTCACTATCTTGTAAAAAAAATATCAATTTCTCGTAGAGCGTGTAATGTAGTGCGTTGTAAATTTAATAATTATCTAATGTCGGTATCAGTTGTAGAATTAGGGCAATGTTTTGGTACCGTCGCTATCGGCCGCCCGGGCGCCGCGCGGGGCGCCCCTACCGCGACCGCCGCCCCTCGACCGTCAGCTACGTTGGTGCTGGCGTCATACCCTCACGACGGTACAGTCAGCTAAACAGTCAGGTATGTAGAGCATGATACAAAAACGTTCCATAATGTTTAATACCACATAATGTTTGTGCTAGTAGCAATGTTAAATGCTACCTTTAAACATAAGATAGATTTAACATAGATAAAAACACAAATATTATGTCTTATTAAACAATACGGAAGGTTTTCTTATCATTCCTTGCATACCTAATTGTTTTGCTGACGTTACCATTTCGAAACGGGAAAATGTAAAGAGGTCACCGGATAAGATTACGGTTAACTGTGTAAACAAACCGTTTACATTGATAACTTGCTAGCATTTCTGCGATGGCGCCTATGACGTCCTACTAATTGACAGATTTCTTATTATTTTGCTTCTTGATAAGGCTTAAAAACTTCGTTGTCGTCGTTGTGAAGAACGTTATTTACTTAGTTTTTGAGTTGATTAATCTACCAGTTTCACTGTATTCTGTGTTGGTTTTGGTATATTTTTTAAATTAACGATAACCTTTAAGGCATCATGGCTGAAGTTCCTTATTGATTGTTGAATCCCACCCACTGATCAAAATGACTGATGATTCCTCCATGAGAGCGTTAAATTATTTTTACTATTACAGAACAAAACAATATACATAATCGAACTATTTCTTTTATATTCTCCTACATTTTAATTTAACAAAATTTATCTGAACTGAAAATTATAATGTTCTGGTAGAGTCAGCGGTGTTTTAAGTAATTATGTTGTATGTTTAAGTTTATTTTTATTTAAGAGTCCTATTTTGTTACAGTAATGTTGCTGCCACGAGATTCCATTCTAAGGCGGAGAGGTACTAATGTAGCAAGATTATGGCAACAGGTAAAGAGCTTATCCACTTACCTATTATTTTATGTTAGAATCATTTTGTCATTCATTGGCTTCAGTGATGGCTAGTGTTGCCAGATGGTCGGAATTCATCTGGATTGTCCCAACATTTCACATGATGTCCAAAGTCCCGACAAAATGTAAAATGTCCTGACAATTTACTCGATTCAACAGAACGCGTTTGCCTTACCGCACGTGCTCTAGCCGTTTTTTTCGTTGTCAGCTCGTTTGCCGGCTATTTCCAAAAACCAAATTTGGTCCTCACAAATCCCGACTTTTTAAGTTTTTTTTTATGGATATAGCCGGCAAACGAGCTGACGATCCACCTGATGGTAAGTGGCTATCGTCGCCCATGAACATCAGCAACACCAAAGGCATCACTGATGCGTTGCCGGCCAAGAAAGAGAGAAGAAAAAGAAAGAAAGAAAGAACTGGCTCTCAAGCCCCCAGCCGGAACACGACGAGTCGTTTGGCGGCTGACTCATGCTCTTGGGTGGTAGCTATCCAGGCGAACCCCATGGAGAAATAATAATAGTAATAATGGTATTAATTAATTAACAATTAAAATCAATATTACCAATATAATCCCTCGAAGGGTCCTACCACCAGCGGGCCGGATTTAGTCGCCTTTTACGACACCCATCCGGCGTGGGATTGGGGTTAGTATTCTAAGCCGCCCCAATACGGCGGAAAAGATATTTGTCCAGATATTTCAGTCTCTCCATCTGGCAACCCTGGTGATGGCTCGTTCTCAGTAGTGGCATGGGTCTCTCCTCTTATGGAGGCCTAGTATAGCATACCACCACGCTGCTTCAATGTGGATTAGGAGAGTTATCATTAGCTACTCTATGTTAATTATTTTTTCATACATAGCTAAATTACACATCCATGTTCTACATCCATGGTAGAGTCGAAACCACTTGTCTACACATGGTCTACCTCACAGCAGGTTCTTACTGTTGAGGGTGATGAACCCCTTTTAATCCATACCTTCGTCCACTTTTCGTTCTAAATCAACTGCGAAATGCTTAAGTAGTTAACCGCGTTATCAAGTAAACCCTCTTCTTAGCCGGCAATGCGTTGATTACGTATATTCTTAGTGAAACAGTTACTTAGTCAGTTGAATGTGTAGTGACTAGTAAATCTATTCAATGACTCAGATTTGAAATTTGTGACGACAAAGTACGATAACAATGACACATCTTGGTACGGTCATTGAACACACCAATGATTGGAATGACTTCTTAGAATGACGGCAGCGAATCCTATATGATGTGTTCATGCCGGAGATTCATATCATGCCGAAGTCACCAAGGTCACCACCCCGTGATCTTTGGAATGATTCCGGAAATACTCTAGATATGTATGTGTCATCAATATCCTGCACGAAAATAACAAACAAGTATTGTGATGCATGACTAATACTGATAAATCACCCAAATTCTTCAAACTGACCGTTGGTCACCCGTTTCACCTTAATGCTAAAAATACCCCGTTTATCGATATCAACCGACTTTAATGCATTAGATCAGTGGTAATCAACCTTTTTCTCATATGGGCCACAAACACGTTTTTGTCATGGTGTCCTGGCCGCAGAAAAACAAATATGTAGGTTATAATTTGTTAGGTTTTCAGGATTATTAAAAATTAAATTTAACAACTTACAAGGGATTCATTGCGTATGTTTAAAAAAAAGTAATTTTCGACGTTGCACACACTTTGCAGTGTCTGTGCCGTGGTCAAGCATTTGTTTAATTCCAATTATTCATTTAAAAAAAAGTAACACCAGATTGGTGAATATAGCTGCATCAGATTATCCCTTCGATGATTTCTTAGTAGGTAAGTGAAACCACAAACACAACCAAGCAGTTGATGATGAGTTCCATGAAAAATCGAGGGAACTAGATATTTGATTATTATAGGTTTTATAATATTTTCTATTGACAATTTTGATAAACCTATGTTTAGCGCTATTTTCAGTGGTCTTTATTCGAAGATTTTACTTTTAAATTGGTTATTTTTTTGATAAAATTTAGATGATTATTATTAGCCCGTTTAGTTAGCCAAGCCAACTTCATCCTCTTGTGGTGCAGTATTTTTGCTTATAAATAGTGTTTATGAGAACTGGGAGAGAATAATAAGTCTATCAGTCTGCTTTAATTAGAATGAAGTCGTCACGACTACAAAATTCAGGAAGTTATTGCGTTGTGCATCTCTTGACACGCATCACACAATGCAACGCAACTATCCCATTCTGTTACGTCATACTGTTTACGTGTTTCAGTAAACCAAGTGATAATGATTTAATCATTTAGATATGAAATTAATTATACAATCATGCATGTCATTTTTACCTTTAACAACCCTATAAAACTAAAGATGCTATGTCATTGGGAATTAGGTATGTGATATTATAGGATTGATTATAAAATAATTAACTAAATAAACCTGACTACAATGATAAATCAATGGTATTCATTGTAGATTTACTTTCCACTACTACTTACATATGTATCATAGCTCTTAGAAAATTTTATGGTAACTATAATATAAGTTATAATAAAATCAAACGTTGCTTTCGATTCGACATCAAACGAATCCTTATCATGTTTACTACCGACCACTCCATGTGAATGGGTCCGACATTATCGCGGCCGAACAGTCAGAAGTTTGACTTAGAATCCATTTCCTAACTTAAAAAAAGCGGGATTCTTCTCTATTAGTCGGCAGCACGTCGCGTCGGTGGTATCACACACAGTTGTACCGTTGCCGCGTTGTGGTGCATAAGGTCAAATTTGTTCCTGGCAAGTAATGATAAAAAACATAGCAAAGAATTGAAATTCTCAACGGACGTTTATGCCATTTTGTGTTGGTTGGTATTATTTGCGGAGCGAGTAGTCGGACGCTATTGTCGTTTATCGGGCGCCTGCAATCCGCGTTGACCCCGCGATATCCTCGATCTACATACCCCTCGCCCCGCCGCCGCGTGTGTGAGAGTGCGGGCCATTCTGAACCCTGTGTCAACGTCTTAAGACCCACAATGACACGTGTACGCTACGAGCGGGAGCATGAATGGAGCGGCTTGTGAATGAGCGGACTATGTCCCGCAGGCGATAAGCGTTATCGTTGGGGCCAGCTGACGGTCCATGTTGACAAACCCTGTTCTACTTTCGTTCTGCCAGAGGCGACTTATCCTTATCAATCGACTTGTTGCTCACAACGTTCGAATTTGATCCCCCTTGTGTATTGCGGCTTCGCAAACTACGGCTACGCCAATTCTGTAGATTTTAGGGGAGCTGAGTGAGGGTACACCTACAGCTTACGTCGTTATACTTGTAGGTTTATGGAATTATGTGTTATGTGAATGGATTATAGCATAATAAATAAGCAGATGAGGCATGCTAAATTCGTTTTAAATTAAATAATAATATTAAAATTTCATACTGATATTGGAATAAAAATTAGATTTCAAATGTAATTTTACAGTACTTGAAGTAGGTACATACATAATATGAGTTTTATATACAAGGTTTATTATGATATTCCCGTTATTGCACAATTCAGATAAACATAAGTAAATATCACGTGGGAATGTTTCCTGCAGATATTACGTGTGGATAACTATGTGAAATGAAGCGACGACTGATCTCAACGATTATGCTGTTATCATTTTCCGTCACCGATTCGCACATTCCATTGTCTTAGGTTACCAATAAAAAATAACTTTCAAGACGCAGGTTGATTAAAATTTGTGAAGAAAATGCCTTCAAAAAACATTATAGACAATCCTAACTTTTATTACCCCTTAGTAACCCTTTAGTGCGCTTAAAATAATTAACCTAATGGTAAGCGGCCACCGTCGTCCATGGCCTACAGCAACCGCCCAAACACATCACCAACGCGTGGCCAAGAGAGACAAAAAAAGACACTCATGGCTCTCAAATGTTTTACGTACTATACCTAACTAGTTAGTTTATAAATTTAAAAATCTAGAGCCAAATTCTTCGAATTCTGATAATATTATACGGCTTTTGTCTCTTTTAATTCATAATTCATAATATCAAATTTTTGCTTGTGCTGCTATTAACCCTGTTATCTGTTCTACAACGGTTGATTCCATACGTCCCTACGTCTTACGACACGGTCGTAAGACAAATTGAACGTCACAACGGAAATAAGGCAGCCTTCAAACCAAATAAGTAGTAGATAGCTAGCTACTACTATACAGGCCTACAGGGGGGTCTATCCTACTAGACGCATTGAGATTGTCTCATGATGGGAACAATATTTTGGTGCCAGCCATTGGCTAGCGCTTAGAGCACATCACCAGCAACGGAACTTAGATGGACGGAATTATTGTCCTTTAACTTTGACGACCCTGTAGCGACCCTGCCTTCGAAGCGAGGTGTCCCGGGTTCGATTCCCGGCCGAGGTGACTTATGTGACAAATAAATATTTTTACTGGGGTCATGGGTGTTATTGTCATGTGTTAATTGTGTATTCCATGCCACTCGCGACACAGGTAAAAATCTACTGCGGGGGTGTGAGTTTAAGAGTTTATTTTATTTATTTTGTCTTGCCTCTTCGGTATTATAGTAAAATTGGTAATACATATCATAATTAAACTGGTAGGTCTATAACCCCGTGGCTAAATAAGAGGGAGGTGCATCTCTTTTGTTGATCAGCAAGGTGCGACAGGAGACGATGTCGTATTGGAGTAGGTTGACAATACAATATTATTTTCATTTGATTTTACAATAAAAACGTAAAAGTTATTGTTTGAATGTTATTGATATATCGTAGGCTTGAATTGTACTTATTTATCTTTTTTATTATATTATTTATTTTTAATTTATTCTTATCATTATATTATTGGAACGAAGTTCCTTATCACGCGTTGCGAAAGGGGGCTAGACGGAAAAAATTAAGACGAAAAGTTGTAACGACACTTTTTGCCGTCGTTACAACTCGTGCGGCGTCGTTACAAGTCGTGCGGCGTGCGCACCTTTCTCTGTCTGTCTCTGTCTCTCTCTTATAGAAAGCAAGCCAGATAAGAATAAGATATTACATACTCGTATTGTGGCATGTACGGTGTCACTGATGTCGCAACATCGAAGACTTCTGGTCGCCTAGTACCTACTCGCTTTAATTAATTGCTACTAGGTGAACAAAGCCGATGAGAAATTTAATACCCCAGATTTGTTTTGGCACACTTGCTGCATGTTTTTGCTATCCTAGTACTGACTGCAAGGAACTTTGTTCCATCCGGGTGTCCTTTGACACCTCTCATTTTTTTTTATCTACAATGATCGTCCGATGCAGATACTGTCATGCAAGAGGAGTCATGAAGAAAAACTAAATATTTAGAATATGGAATATGTCAATCTATTTGGAACATACGTAGGACATTCTATGGGATTTTATGAGTGATCACGGAGTAGTTGAGATTGTTATTGATGTGAACGTTAGGAGAACTGGAAATATGTCATGGAGCAAAATAACAAGGAATATTATTGAATAACCAATACCATACAATACCCCTTCTTTCGCATATTATAGCTACTAAAACATGAATTATTTTGCAAGTAGTTGATAGCTTAGTATTTCACACAAACCAATCTATTACGGGTATCTCATTCGAGTAAATACACTGAATAGTTACTTGTTGACAAAGCAACTATAATATAATTATTCTGTAATAGCCAATTAATCTTGTAGGCATCACATTAGGTGATTATTATCAAATTATGGTAACTAGTTAGAACCACATTCTGTACGCTCTACGATGATATTAGTTCCAATGCTACAATGCATAACATATTAACGTACGATACAATCTTTAGGTACCTAAATATTTATATGAGATCTCAATAAATTCAATAAAAGCTCATTTTTAGTATAGTACGGGTACTCATGATATACTTATATTTTTATACGCCGATATTTCGACCCAGTTGCCCAATTTTTAATATCAATAAAAGATTTCTTTAACACAGGGATGGAAGAAAAAATGAATTATTGAAGCCATTTTCATTTTCAAATAGGCTGTCAAATATACGGTTACTAAATCTCGTGAGTCAAACATTTCCATAACATAGCCAATTTCAAGTCCAAAATCAACCGCTGAAGCGCTGTCTTTAAAGATTGAGCTGTTTATTTCAAGCGATCATAGTTTGGCGACTTGAGTAGATTCTATTCCTAAGGAAGAGGTCGGTAAGTACAAGAAGATTCAGCTTTGCCGTACTTTGGAGGCCACGTTAATCTGTCCGTGTCTCTTAATTAGATAGCTTGTAAGCTATACCTGTTAGATGAAATAAAAACTTAAAACGTATAGGGTCAGCCACTAAACCCTTTACCATTCCGCAATCGAGCGACTCTACCATGCGTAGAGTGAGTAGTGAGTACACACTGGAATAGATTCGATATTTTAATGGACTAAAGACTTACTCTAACTAATATCAATTTATATTAGGTACACAAAACAACACGCCCCTATGCCTTCGTCGAAAGGTGCGAGTGCAGCTGCATACATGATTTAGTTTGAGGTCGAATTCAAAATTAATTACAATAACGTTGCGATACTTCTGATATCACAATATCATATCACTGCCCGAGGGCAGTGCTCGAAGGCCAGATTGTCATTAAGTAATTGCAATATAGTTGCATTACGTTACGAGTATTATGAATGGATGCATGAAGGAAGTACAATGGGTTTACTTTATTAAAGACTCTCGTCTATTTTCGATTAAGCACGTGTTCTTGCCTTTGACAATCGATCTGTTTGTGTATTGGGAGCAAGATGACTACTTTTTGACACCTATTAACTATTATTAAAATATTATTAATAGGGAAAAAAATTGGGAAATAGATTCATTATTCTCATATCTACTTGTGATTTCTGTTATTTAATTTGTCGTTGCTAACCGATGTTAGGAAGCTTTTATCGGACGTCTAATTTGGACTCTGTACTGTATCTTTGCTCACGTGGTGTCGATACTGTCGACACATGCAATAGGGTGGCAGCAGGCAGCAGGCAGCCAGGCACGGGCTACAGGCAGGTGCGCGCGCGCAGCCGGCGTCGATACAACCGTACAACGCAAGTCCCCGCCAGGCCAAATTATTGCTCACTTAAGTTTCCTTGCGGGTAGCTGTGATACTGCAGGTAATTGCCCGCTTCCGATTGCGCTCATTATAATATCTTTACTCCCATTTTGTAACTATTGATTTTTAACTTCACATTACATAACATTCTTACTTCTGAATGCTTTTTGGATCGGGATAGGACATAACTATCATATTAACAAAACAGACATTGCCTTATTGTGCATAATTCAACTGCATGTGAATTAAGACTGCACTAAAGGTTAAAATTTTATTTCGGGGTGTTCCTACTTAGCTTCTTTTATAGCCGGCAACGCATCGGTGATGCCTTGTGTTACTGACATCCATGGGCAATGGTACCCATTTACCATCAGATTACTTACCTGGTCGTAAGTCAGCTTTTTATCTATCTATGGCGAAGCAAAAAGGGAGGATTATTTTTACACGATTGTATTCCTTTGGTGAAGTACGTAAGATTCAAAGCTTAATTTGTACCTACTCGGACCTATGCACATATGTTGTAACCACTGACAGACAAAAATAAATAAATGACCTCCAACGGTCAAGTCATTCGGAAGTTACTCGTAGATCAGTAACAGACGTACCGGCAATAATATAACACACATATGTGTAAAGATTTACCTACTACCTAACTCGCTCCAGAATTGCACGAATAGATTATCATAGTGCCTAGACTTCAGCGATAATTTAATCTGCCTACTGACTAATTCGATACAGTCCTCCTTAACTCTACAAATCTCACGGATTAAATAAAGCACATGTTAGTTAAACATAATAATTATTATAATATGGGTGAGGAAACGAGCGTACTTTTTGAACGTGAAATGAGTCGGTTTTATACAAAAGTCCAAACTCATTTAGCGTCGCTGTGTGATACAAACAGGACTTTAGTACAGTCACCTGCAGAGAAAAGTAACCCATCTGTTTATAAATATACGAACAGCACGCCTATTGCATTGTAAACAGATGGGTTACTTTTCTCTGCAGGTGACTGTACCTACTATGAAACCAAATGCACGTGACTCAATTTTCGCTACTGACATCTCAAAAAAATACGCTCGTTTGGCCTCACCCTAAAGATGTGATTTTTTTACCTCTAATGCAAAAAAGAGCTTTGTTACCACTAGTTCGACTCGTTAGTTCGATCGTAGAACTAGTAGGAATTATTTTTTCCCACTAATTTGACCGCCGAATTAGTGAGAGGGTGTTTAATCATGTTTAATCTATGACATCGTAGGTTATAAACTGATGAAACGTTTTTGATTTAGTTTTTTTTTGTTTGAAAGGCGCATTAATCGGGTGTTCTTAGCTATGACTGAAGAACATCGGTTTACCAACGAACAGTGTTCTTCAGTCACCTGAGAGTCATCTGAGAGTGAGGTCTTGACCTCAGCTCGAAGATTTTCTGGTTGATAAAGGGAAGTTAGCCTGCCTTGCTAGCAACCATCCACTTGATTGAATCAGTTCTTTCTCTCTTCTTTCTTGGTCACCAATGCATCGTTGATGCCTTTGCTATTGCTGACGTCCATGGGAGACGGTGGCCTGTTACCAGCAGGTGAATCGTCAGCTCGTTTGACATGTTACAACATAAAAATTAAAAAGGGATGTGAAAAACTACTAATATTCCAAATTCCAAAATCCACATAACATTCCAAATTTAGTTTCTAATGTCAGGCTTTTTAAGAAGTAAGTATACAGTCTTGAGTCACCAAGAAAATGATATCAGATTGAAAATCGTCTTGAATTCGAAGAACAACGTATGAATCTCCTCGTAGTCCTGAAGTTGAAGTTTAGCTGAAATGAATTTTATGAATAACCTGGTTCTCAAAGTTGAACTTACCAGCTTAAGTACTCGTATAAGACTGATAAGTGAATTGTCATGTCTCAAATCCGTATGTTATTTCCAGCAACCCTTAAATACTCGAACACTCTCAACTTCAAACACCCTATTACTCAATGAGTCCTAGAGCACAATTTAATTTTAAAAGGCAATTCACCTTGCTTATAAACGTTAAGCTGAATAGCAATTGAATGTTTAAATTCTAATTCAAGTCTTCTTCTACTATTCTTGTGGTGCACCCTAATGAACATTGATGTAACATGCTGGTCTTTTTGTACTCTGTACTATACACTTGAATCACGAAGATCCTAGGCCGCAGCGTTTCTTAACCCCGGGTCGCGACCCAAATTCGGGTCGCGGGCAATACTGGGATGGGTCGCCTTACTAGTCACTTTAGTACCTTAGTTCTCAAAATGGTCCAGGTGGACCCCGAAGGGTCCACGGGAGAGTCGACGGGGGTCTACATTGGCGTGACAAAAAAACTATTAATTCGTGGTTGGAACTCAGGCGCAACGCAAATTTCCTGGTGCTACTGACTATTGCGGAGTGGTAGCACGTGGTAGGCTGCGGGCCGAGAGGGGTGACACTTGACACGGCGAACGCAGGGTGCAGGGTAACGGAGTATTAAAAGAAATTAAAAGAAAGATTTATCAGAATGAGCCTCATGAAATTTTGGGCAGAATTATTTGGGAAGCCTATTCTGAGCAATGACGCTGAAAAAGTTCTGCTACCATTTCCAACCACTTATTTGTATGAAGCAGGATTTTCATGCCTTGCTGTTTTAAAAACCAACTTTACAAATAGAATTGATGCACAGCATGACGTGCCGTGTGCACTTGCAATAAGCATAACAGCACTTATAAATATTCTTTGTTCTAAAATACAACATCAGGGTAGTCACTACTTAAAATTAAATTGTGTCAACCCTAATTAAAATAGCGACAACCCTCGGGTTATATTTTACTTTGATTTTTATGTTTTACTTTTATTTGAATAAAGAAAAATTAAATTGTATTTTTTATATTTTATAATGACATCAATTTTAGCAAATCACGGGCTGTTAGTTAATCCTATTATTGTATTATCGCTGGAAGATAAATAAAAAATTAGGGTCGCGGGCTTCAAATATACTTATATTTTGGGTCGCCAGCTAAAAAGGTTAAGAAACACTGTCCTAGGGCATGGTGGCTGGGTGGGTGGTATAATGCCTACCTAGCACACATCATGGTGTTGCCAATGTCCAACTGGGGCGTTCACCGCTTACAATAAAATTGATCCTGCATTCGTTTGATGACTGTGAACCTAAAAATATCAGCATTTCTTTTATAACTTAAACTTTATAACAATAATAAAATTTTACGCTTGGTAACTACCTAACACTGTAGATCTTTTCAACCTGTTTTGCACACGTAATTATTGGCGATTGACGAATAATATTAAAAACAACATCGGTGTAAACATGAACCTAAGAATCAATTGAAATCGTTTGACATTGATACAATCACGATGGGAAAGAGGCAGCCATGTAGCTGTTAACTCTCGGAAGCATCCGCATTCCAATAGAACATGTTCTTAATATCTAACGCTTCTCGATAGCCATGAGTCATTTATGACACTGCACCGCAATCGTTAACTAACATTCCACGAGTGTGCGACCAGTCGTGATGCACTGATCGGGGTCTGTTCTGTATGACCGGCATGCGTCAGACTTGTCTTACTACCCCACTGCTGCACTGCCTGGTCCCGTTAGGAACTCAGTAGTTTGCTGTGATAGCTCAAACTGAACTTACCACTTTAAGGTTCAAAGCTAACTTGTTTTCATTGTTTAAAGTGCATCTAGGAAAAGCTTTTCGACATGAGTTAATCAAATTTGGCGATGGATTGTACAAATAATGGTAGCTCGCAAGATCATGTAAAGGATCGTAGTATCATCAAGATTAATACAATACTGCGATAGATTCAAAGGGTCAATGATGGAGGCCTTAACACATAAATACTTCCATGTCAATGAAAACCTACATATAATAGTAGTACAGCTATACAGGTATGTGATACGTTTTACTTCACTACTGTTAGCTACCGTAGCCGCATGACTAGTATAGCGACATTCCTAACATTCTTCCAACAATAAAATAACAAGTTAATTCAACGTGATATGACAGACTTTGTTTTCACTGCGCCTAATGTCGAAGATTGTTTAGAAAATGTTTTGGTTTCACCAGATGTTATCGGCTCTACATCTTCATTAAAGGTCTACAGATGAAAAATCTGCTACGATATTCGTAGACGCATACGTTTGTACAAAATTATTTTTTCGCTGTTTCTGTTGACATGTATTCAAACGTTTATCTTATTGGATTATTAGTATATTACAAGAAGATGTGTTAAGTATTATTTCTAAATGCTGTTCAATAATTAGACGACTTAAGTCATTAGTATACTGTTCTATTTTATACCATACTGTGACTTGTGACGTAGACCTGAACTTAAAAGTTGTGCTTTTTCATGACTTAAGTAATCTTTTTTACAACTTGCAAATTACACACTTAGGTATCGAAAACTACTTTTTTAAAAACAACAGGACTTCACAAAATATAAATACTTAGCGCAAATAAAAACTAAACTTGTCAAAGATCAATAATAAATTAAGTGCACTGCAAATAGATATTTTAACTGTGTCTGTAAAATACAAGTCAATGATTGCTATCGCTCGATGTTAGTATTCGAAGTTGACTTTTCCCGATTATAACAATTAGAAAAACCAGTTCGAAGACCCCTTCGCTCCGTCCCCCGATTGTACCCGCATCAGTGCCGTTTAACGTCGCACCAGGGGGCTTTCAATTTAAATGTTTGTACTCCGTAGGGCTACTATAACTGAGGTTTAGTTTCATTTAGTTGCTGGACGTGGCCCATTCTTTAATTCTTTCAAAATAATTTCTATATTTATCTGAGATTGCTTTGATAATTCGAGGTGTAAGGACTACACTATATCCCATCTTTTCAGTCTAAGGCCCGTATTAATAAACCGATCTTAGCTCAAGAGCAAGATCTCAGATCTTACAAATGTATTTTTTACATATACGATTTGACATATTTCAGCATCTCGAACCGATGAGATCGCAGAGATCTTAATATTGGTTTATTAATACGGGCCTAAGTCCAAACTCCCTAATTTTTTTTAATGTTACTGACGTACGCACGTGTCGACTGTTCGCTTCTGCTGTTTTACTAAGCCCTGCACCACCCAGTATAAACGTAATACTACTTGAATATTATAAAGGGAGATTCGGGATATTCGATTCGTTTGGAAAAGGACAAATAAATCGAAAATCCCGAAGCAAATTCGGGAAACTTGGTGATGAATGAACGCGACAGCGAGGCTACGAACTGATTAAAATAAACAAAAAAAATATCTAGTGGAATTGAGTTTGCGCCCTGCCAGCTAAATGGACGCTAATTGGCCAGTGGTGCATTGTGGGCCATCTTGGGGCGCAGTGGCACTGGCGTGCTCACGCGTCGGTTGCTCCGCTCGCACAAGAAGCGCTTGTGCACCATTCATCGGAATGCGGGATTGTACTCGTAGTTCGTACTTACGGCTCATTAGCATTGCTCACTGCTCAGCCCTTGGTCTCATTCGGACTTTGATCTATGGATAGAGGAATGCGTTTGTAAACTACAACTTATGTTTAATGAATGGACAAGAAATGGGAGACTTATAAGTATTTGTACGCGTGTGGTTATTTACGTAAAGTTTGTAAATAAGTGATGTGGTTTGTAATGCTGATATTTGATTTAAAATTTGACAGTTGGATAGTTCTGTCATGCTGGTATTTTACCTTCAACTTTTATATAAAGTAATGCAGCTAATTGTTTATCATAAAAACATATATTAACTAATAGAATATAACAAAATCTTTAAGTAGAAAAACTGGTTGAAATCAATTTTAAACTTTAGCTTAAAAAATTGCGGGTAGTAGGTACCTATGCTAATTTTACGAATTAAATTACATTAGATTGTGGATGCGAATCTATATAAATAGTAAATACTGTTGCCCAAAACTCTATTAACATTCTCCGTCCAACATGAATTTTGATTCACTTTAAACTTCTCATTTAAATCAAAACCGATGCGTCGAAACTGATAATTTTGCGGGTACTTGAATATTAAGTCGTCTATAAGCAGGACCCAGGATGTACATACATACCTATAGTACGATTTATTATTACAGTTATATTAAGTTATGGATAAGACACCTTTTGAGGTATATTAACCTTGTATTATTTTATATTAGTGATCTACTAAGTTCCATGCTCTGCTATTTACCTGCAGTATCTTCATTTTAGTTTATTTATCACAATTACAATAAAGGTCACCACACAATTAGCTCAATCTTACAAATCTAACCGTATACAGCTCAGGAATTTGACAACAACTTCTTAACAATATCATGCATTTGACAGTTACAGTGGCATCGCCTTGAATAGAACTCAAGACTCGAAGTCGAGTGGAGCCACTTTGCTTAGATCTAAGGCACAGAAGTGAAATGCACTCGATACATCGGTCGGGAGGCTAGGAGGCAGTAGAAAGCAGTTCGAAGTGCAGCGGCAGTGTAAGACGGGCGCGGGGGACTTTCGCCGGGCGGGCGCCGGGAGCGCGCTCGGGCAGCGGGCGCAGGGCACGAGGCACGATCGGAATGCGCGGCCCTCGGCGCCGGTTTACAAATAGAAGGGCCGCTAGCGCGGACTGCACGTGTGATACATTGCCGCGATCAATCTGTTAGCGCTGATGGCTGCGCCTGCGCTGACGACGCGTACGCGAAGATATTGTACAGTAATTTATAACGGAGATGACAACTAACCCTCGACTGTCGTGAGATACGTGCTTGTGTTTGAATAATAGTGAATGACGATGAACATGACGTCGGAGATCGGAGGCGAAGCCGCGGCGGTCCGGCGCACCACGCGGCCGCTGCAGCCGGGGCCGCCGGGGCCAAAGGGAGGCGCCAGGGCCGGATTCGGTGAAATGTTAATGAATTCGGCGCATGATCTAGGAAGGGACGACGGAGAGCATGTGAATGACATCTCGGAGGGTCGTTTGTCGGGTACAAGAAAGCGATTGCCGGCCCTGCGTTCGCTGACCCCGGCCGGACGTCACGCCTGAGAGAAGACGAGTGCAGCACGCCGCACGCCGCACGCCGCATGCCGCACGTCGCAGCCGCAAGCCGTGCCGCTGCTTTCTACTCCCGTTCTAATTAGCTGAGAAATCTACATAAATGCTAAATTGCAACCACGAAATCCCATCGCAATATTCCATCGCATTGACAACGTAAATTATATAATGAGCTCAAGGAATACATATTATGGTGAGCAGTGAGCACCTAGAAGTTACATATTGAAGTGACGTGTCTTCAATTAACTTTTCTAGATTTTTTGACAACATTCAGAAAATAATAAACCAACAATATTTAAAAAACCTGCAAAAAATACCTAGCTACCTTAAACTGATTAAAATTTACTTTAGAAATTAAGTCACAATTTATACGCAAGCTTCGAAATCGAAGTGCATAATTAAAATCAGACAGAACAAACTCTTTAACACAATTGTACCTCATGAAATCTGACAGAACAAATTATTTAACACAATTGTACCTTATGATATCTGACAGAACAAATTATTTAACACAATTGTACCATAGTTATGAAATCTGACAGAACAAATTCTTTAACAAAATTGGACCTTATGAAATCTGACAGAACAAATTATTTAACACAAATTGTACCTTATGATATCTGATAGAACAAATTATTTAACAAAATTGGACCTTATGAAATCTGACAGAATAAATTCTTTAACAATAAAATCTGGTAGAAAAAATCTATTAAAATCTGACAAAACGTCAGATTTTTTTAAGACGCGATTTTTTTACTCCTTATAATAAATTATTTAATTTATATTTACACACATATTATTTACATTTACATAATAAATAATATGTGTGTAAATATAAATTAAATATATATTTATATATCGAAAAAATATATTCTAAATATAAATTAAAATAAGCTTAGGAATTTTATTATTTCATACATTATCATTTATTTACTTAATACGGGTTAACACTATCTTGCTTAGAGCTGGCAACCCTTTATACTTCTATGTTACATTGAATAATTTAATTACACTATGAAGATGCATTGCGGGTAGGTCAACATTTACAACTTTATTGCTCAGTTTATATAATAATATCTTAATGACCACAATAATCATTAAATAATTATTTAATATCTTGTTTTATTCTGCGGTTAAATTAATATTAGCACCTACATAATGTAAGTTGAGTTAAGATTAAAAGGATTTTCATAACTTTGTACCTATTAAGTAAGGGTAGATAACTAGATAGGTAAATAGGTTTAAATAATAAAATATAGAAATGCATTATTTTTGTTCCTTAATCGTTATACTTATATAAATGCAAGTACAATAATGAATAAATACCTAGATGTACTTTAAATAATTCAAATTATACCCAATCATAACATTTTTTAAGTTCCTTTTCGAATATCATTGATGTCTTGTAGGATTGTAGGTATATACCAAAGGCTAGTTACACATCAAATACAGTTTAAATCCTAAAATTATGCAAGAATAAACAAAGTAAATGTGTGTGTGCCAAATTTGTAACAGGTACGAATAGATATGTTTCGAAAAGAATTTAGTTATCGCGTCGTTAAAGGAGACCATGATTAGATAGGCACAGCCCTACTTGACGATAAAGTGCCGGATTCCAATGATACATACACGCCCCAATAATACTAGGTAGGTATACACATATCTATGTTAATAATACCTATATTATTTGTCTATTTCAAATATTTCTTTCTAATAATGTTATATCTTATTTTAAAATAAACAATAATAAGTGTGATTATATTACGTATATTTAAAAAGGTAGGTACATGATTATAAAACTTTAGTGATAAAAAAAATCACAATATTTGAACGTGCAAGTTAAAAAATAATTGTAAATAAAATAACCGATTATTTTTAATATAAAAGATTATTCGTTTAAATTCAATAAAAAAAATGAAACATTTGAGGTGAGGACGCAGACAGATGCAGGCAGGCACGGGCAGGCGCGGACAGGCGGCGGGCGGTCGGGCGCGCGCTGCGAGCGCGGCTGGCAACACTGGCACGCACTTTTCGCGCACTATTGCTGCATCCACACTTTCTACACTTCAGCGCCTATAGGGGCTCACCAAAAAATTTTACTATTTTCCATAAATTTTGCTTAATATGCCCATTTCATGGACGCTATAGCGAATGACTCAATACAGCCAATTTTTTATTATAAAATTGAATATTTTTTTAAATTAAGATGTAATTTGCAATCGTTTTAAAATATTTCAAATTATACGTCATGAAATATATTATAAAAAACAATTATAAAATGAAATTTTTGTATATTTTTTATGATTTTGCATGTTTATTAGGAGTCTGTGTAACATTGACTCTACACAGACCATTAAAATTACAAGTAGGAAACAACCATAAGTAAACTTATGTACTGAATACATTATTATGATATTATTTGTAAATAATTATTGGTTGGTATAATTATTTATATAATTAATTTTATTTTTTAATTAATTAAGTCGATGCACTTGTACCATCAACTCAACATTTGATTAGAAGTCTATTCCGATTTTCCTTATAAGAAAAACCCTTCATTATATTCGTTATAGGTACCTACCTATTTTATTTATAACTATTTTTAATATTACATATATATTTTATCTATCTAACTCATAGAATTAATATTACTAGCGTATAGAAGGGACACCGCGAACATCGGGCACGGGGGTGTGCATTGCAGCCGGCCGGCTGCATTACATTCTGTCACTCGGCTGCGCTCATTGCGGCCGCATGTCAAAATTGTTTACGAAAAAACTGAAAAAATGCCGTTCGTGCGTAATAAGAACGTGTCACAATTGCACGACAAAAAACAAAAAAGATAATGTTATCACTTTATCATCAGTAAGAAAACAAAATCTTAACTTAAATCAACTAAAACGAATTTAATTTAATTATTGAGAAATGTTCCCGCCATTTTGAATGAAAAAATCATAAGGAGCGTTTGAACTTGGCAAGTCACTTGCATGATAATGGACTAAATAAGCTTACTTGTGATGTGACCAATTATATGTATTATGGTGTTGGTTTTTCGACACGAATCAATGGTAAACGATTGAAAATAATTCAAAAACGTGCAAAAAGGCAGGTTTTTTTTAATTTTGTTTTTCACGGTAAATATATATACATAGGTACGTAGTAATTACGGCAGACAGACTTATGTGTCGATTTGCAGTGAATGATTTGTGATAAATTAGGTTGCTTTTAATAAATTTTCGTTCAATTATTACCATTTAAAAATAATAGAAATACCGGTTATAGAAATACCGGTATTAATTAAATTGATATTAGAAGAAAACCGGCTTTGTAAAATGTTCCAATACTTCTAATAGTCTCTATGTACCTATAAAAAATACAATTTTACTTTTGTGTTTCTATTGAACTACAATAAAAACCAAAGCTTGATGAAATTAAATTGTATAGTTTGTTTAATTTTACTCTTATTCACGACGGTTCAAGGTATTTCGCTTCGATCAACCGTTTAATATTTTCATGAATAAACCCCAAATCTAATAGAATCTACTGAAATTTATCAGAATTTATCGCAATTCATGAAAGAAAATATCTAAACCCAGAGTTTGGACCTGGATTTCCTGGCAGCACTGCATAGACTTATGATTATTTCTTACTTTTTACTAATACTTTTTCCTACACTGTCTGACTGTGTTGAAGATATCTGTATCATATAATAGCAAATTGAAATAACAGAATTGTAATAACAACATCATTGATTATAATAAAACGTACATTTTCAGATAACAAAATCGACAGACATTTTATTCAAGAAGAGAATACAATGACAATACAATATTGTTTTTTACAAGTATGTCACGGGGTGCAAAATGCAAGAAGTATCTATATTTTTATATTTACAACAAGAATTCTTATTGATTACGGTCTGTGTCAGAGATCTGAATTAATAAAAAAAAAACTATTGAACCGATGAACATGAAATTATTATTATTTAATATTATTATACAGGGAGATTTTATGCTTAGGAGACGTCAGCTAAGAACGGATTTGTTTAAATGCATCCCCATCAGGGTAAAAATAGGTGTTGGAAGCCAATATTATACGAAGATAATCATCGTCATTTTTGAAGGTGGAAAAATGAAAAATCATAATTATTTTGTAATTTTCAAACATAGAAATTTGAACATTTATATGTGACTTATGTGAGCTACCGTTAGAATTAAAGTTACTCTATGGCAAGTGTGCAAACGAGGCTCCTAGTTTGAAAAGAGAACGGAGGGCAAGCCGGCGGTGGAACACACATTTTGTTTGAGATAGCCTGTCTATGTATAGTACGTCAATGATCTAACTTTATATTTTGTTTTTGAGTAAGTAGAGAGAAATGGATACTTAAAAAATATTGTAAATATGAATGGTGTTAGTACAGAACAAATATTGATCACAACCTAACCCAAATACCTAGTTAATAAAATATTGGTGTCTATTGGTATTGAAATAATATGGTAACATACATAATTATAGAAATAAAATATATTTTTAAGACTACATATTTGTTTTATTGCTGTGGGTATTTGTATGAATTCGTTTTTGAACTAGTTTTTAAACAATAGTAGGTACCTCCTACTTATTGTGTGTTGTTTAATATGCATTTTTAACACATGTATCGTAGGCATTAAATATTTTTTATTTATTACACTGTATTGTTGTTTTTTTGTATGGATAAACTTAAAAATACTGGACCGATTTCAAAAATTCTTTCACCAATAGGATGTTATATAGTTTCTCAGTAACACGGGCTATTTTATTTAAAAAATAATAAGGGATCTATACGAAAACCGAAGCAAAACGAGGGTGGTTACTAATATGCAGTTACTTGTATACCTAATATTTAGGTAACAAATATGAAAAAAAATTGCTTACTCATTATTATGTAATATTTATGGATTGTTACACAATTGTGTAATGTTTATTACTTATAATATATTACACAATGTGTAATATTTATAATTTAATACACAATGCCAATAAAATGAACCATTTAAAATAAATTTGTGAATAAAGATCAAATACTTAAAAATAAAAATTATGAATGATTATTAAATATAAAATTCTATTAGTGACATTTAGACATAATTAATGATTTAAAAATGCTTTCATAACTGAAATACCTTTTCATATTTACCATTATTAAAGAACCTAAAAATTATGATTTTGTTGCGTATCTAATACACATAGGTTATTAAATAATAAATTGTAATGGAAGGTATTTGAAGAAATTATTTACATTCTTTCTGTTATTAATGGATGGATAGGAGATATAACTGTTTATTATTTTTCATTATCATAATTATCTTTGTGATCTATAGAGGTAGTAATACAACCCCCTATATCAGATACAGGTCTCACCTTTACCTATGAGGGCTGTTGCAAATCTAGATAAGGAAAATTACAAAAAAGAAATCCTTGTGCTGTTTTCTAATATTTCAATAATTATTCATATTGGAAAGCTACATGTTGCAATTTAGAATAACAAATAATTTCCCATAGCATATTAAAAAGTGTGTTTTTAGTTTGTGTGAGTGAACAATAAGTGAAAAATACTAACTAGATTTTAGGGATTCCTGCAAGAGTTTAATAAATAGGAACAACAAGATAAAATTAAAGATAATATTAAAATTATATTAACATGTAAAAGTAATAATAAGATTGATAAATAACATATTATTAGTTACCAGTGTTACCACACATCTACCTACTCAATAAAGTTATTAGTGATTACTACTTGACTAGGTATGAAGTTCATAAAAGTACAATGGACCTAATTTAATAACTGTTTAATTTTTTCTTGCTTTTCAATAGTTTTTCTATCAATAATCAAGAAATGAGTAGACGTTATGTCATTTTTAACTGGTCACTGTCGCCTGGGGACTGCTAATGGTATCACAAGGTATTACTAAGAACCAAGAAGAATAGTTGGGAATATGTTTATTATTTACAAATGATTTAGTACTTATACCTAAATTAGTGGATGCGGTACATAATATAATTGTAACTTATAATTAAATAGATTAAACGTAGGAATATTAAAAAGTATATTTTAATCAATGGGATAATAGGTTACTTAGAATAACGCATGAGTCATGGTGACTCAAAACTAAGCCTTCAATAAATAATTTAAAAATACCTGCAACCTAATGAACAAGTGTACTTATATATTTATGGTCATATTTAAAAGTATCATTAAGCGTTCAATTGGGATATATACCAAAAGTTTGTCAATAAGTCATACTAAGTGTTTAATAAATAAACACGGAATGCGGCTGAATGTCTGCAACCTAATACTTGTGTGTATTTTAAGACCAAAATCAGAATATAATCCTATACAAATATACTTAAATATGTCTTTCATATGCGTAATCCATATTTATGCAAGATAAAATATATTTTGCAAACAATAAAATAGAAACAAAGTGTAGAATAATATCTAAGTATGTAGGTAAGTTAGAGAAAAATTCGGAACGTTTTACAAAACCTTGAATTATGATTTATTTATTGGTGGACTCATAAACTGTGGCTTTAAAATAGAAATAATGTAAGAATGGAACTTGTCAGTCCCCGGCTCCCCGGCCTCCCCGGCCGGCTGCACGCCGCCCATTGTCATCGCTGTGACAATTTAATGTTTACAGTGACGGCTATTATTGTAACAGTTAAAATTCGTTTTATTAACTTCTAACCAATAATTTACTATTTTATACAGACTTAATGTTCACAATAAAATTATTCGGTACTTTAAAGGCGTTTTTTTAAGTTTTAACTTTTTGCCAAATTATTAACAATAATTAATGTCAATTCAATTTCATTTTAATTTAAGAAGAGTAAAGGGAATTAAAAGAAAGAAATGACGTTGCGTATTGCAAGTTTACTAATGTATAACAATTGAACTCCACATTATACCAGATTAAACAGTTGGAATAACGTAGGAATAGTAGAAATTAAATGATTCATTCAAGATTTTCTTCGACAAGAGTGGAAGGTGTTAGTGGGCAGAGTGTGCAGAATGGGCAGAATGGACAGAGTGGGCAGAATGGATAGAGTGGGCAGAATGGATAGAGTGGGCAGAGTGGTCGCGCGAGCCACGTGGCAGGGCGCGCTTCGTCCACGGCGATGCTGCATGTCAGTTTTCTGGAAAAATTGTCAAAAGTAGCGGCGCGGCAGCGAGCAATTCGCTTCGCGAGGCTCCGCGCGCGTGTGTGGCGGCGCGTCGCGACCGCTGCGCCAGTGTGCGTGCACGTAGAAGAGTGAAGGTCGAATATTTCGTCCCTACTCCTCGGTCTATTGGTGTTCACGAGTCGGCACTGTGATAATGAGGTGCTTCGGTCCCGTTCGCTCTCGCGGCAGCGTGCGCGCGCGGAATGGGACGGCAGGCGGTGTGCGCGTGCGTCGGAGCCTCCGCGTTCGCCGGCTCGGCCTGCCCTCATCAGTATCCCCGCAACGGGGAAGCGGTTCGCGTGTGTGACTTAGCGTCGGCCGAGCGCGCAGAATCCGAGCACTTAGCGTCGCACACGAATATTTTTAGATAACAACGCGAATAATTTATTCGCAAGTGAGCGATCGCGCGCACTTTTGCGGATATCGGTATTGGCGCATGCGGGCCCGGGCGCTCGGCTCGCTCGGCGGTCGACGGCGGCGGTCGGTGGACGGGCGCCCGCGCCGGCGCGGAGACGTCCCGATAGGTAAGCTGCGCACTTCCTGCGCGCGCGCCGCCATGTTCGGTGGGAACGTCACTTCCGCCGGGGCCGGAACCGGCGGCAGCGGCGGCGGCGGCGGCGGTGTTTGCGGCGGCGGTGGCGCTGGCCCGCGCGGACGCCGCTGGCCGCTGCACACTCGGTGCGGCGCCGCTGGCCGCCCAGGTCAATGAGCAACGGCTCTCGATTCATAAAATGTCGGTCGTTCCATTCACGCCGTCCCGCGATGCTCCGCCGACCGCTCACTCGTGACCCTCGCGTCTTCGAATATTCATGTCTCCATCGATAACATCGTAACCTCTGACTTCTTTTTGTATTATCGCGACGTTTAGTGTGCGCCGCTAGTCGAGTACAGACTTCGTGAGATGTGCTGGAAAATAGTGATATTTAAACCGAGGAACGACATTTGTCAAACTGTGGAAAATGTGTGCATAGTGAATTAAAAGTGATATTCGATCTAAATTGATGGAATGTTACGTACCCACCACGTAAGATAACAACCAGGTTTTATTTTCCTTACTATTTCTTCAATTCTTACAACAGATCCGCCAAGGCTACAAATTACTACGCAGCACTGATATAGCATAAATGCAAATAGCAGGTGTAAATATCCGTCGGGTGTTGCTCAGTAGTGCTCTGCTTCTGAATAAAATTAGGAAAAATATTCCTGCCTTTTATAAAAATATATGGAGGATAACTTAAACCATTTTACTTATCGGTTTTTAAAATTATACTCAAATTATAAAAAGAAACAAATTCAAATAAAATCCATTTAGCCCAAGATCCCCCACGTACGCGACGCGGTCATTGCTAGAGTGCTCACTGCTCACACCCTCATAATTTAGTCTAGTGATAAGACGTAAGCTTAAGGCACTGGCAATCTTTCTCATACATACGTAGGTAATAAATTGAAACAATGAGACGTGTAGTGGCGATGCGACCTACGTCACGCAGTAGAGCGTGACGTCTGCCGTCCGGGCGGGCGCCCTGCGCGTGCGCTGTTCATTGCCCCCGGAGCTCCTAGCTCCCTGGCGCCCTCTGCCTACTGCCCTAAACCCTAGCCAGTCTAGCACCCTACTACCCTCCGGTTTATGTAGACGATCATTACAATGTACTTCAGATCCAAAGTCCGACTTAAAGACACTCTACTATCTATTTTATGTCTGGAATAGTCATTCATAAAAATCTTAAGTAACGATTTCATCTTATTGTTAGTGAATAAAGTTCGTATTATTAAAATTCATCAATATATTAATTTAATGATGTTTAAATTCTTTTCTAAAATTTTTAATCATTCAATAATCTTATAATTTATTTATTAAAGTCAGCGTTCAGGAATTTGGTGTTCATCTGTTCTTAAGTTTAACTTGTTAACGGTTGGATGAATATATTGAATTCTTAAAAAATATTGTAACTTATATGTCTTGAATTAAACTATTAAATTAATTATTGCCGTGACAAATTAACTAAATAAATATTCACCTAACTACTGAGACTAAAATCATAATATATTACCAATTACATAATAACAAATATTGACAATTTTAAAATATCGACTATGATTTATTATAAAAATGTGTTATTATTTGATTTATAATACTCTACTTAAAATAAACCAGAGAGACAAAGTACAGCTGTATTTAATTTAATTAAATAAATATATATTAGAAATACTTCACATGATATTTTTGCAAATTTATTGTTGTTAAAAAATTATTTTTATTGTTGCTTGAATTTTTTATTTTACATATTTTATCATAGACTATAAAACACGCCGGTACCTTAATGTTTAGGGAAATTACTCCAAATACAACATGACAAAGGTTGCAGGAATATTCCTATTCGAGTGATAGTGCAAATTGTTTCCGTAAACAGCATATAATCTGGAATGTGGCTAGCAGACTCAGAGAGCTGTTGACCATTGCAGTGATGAGTCAGGTGCGGTAGGCACGTGTGCGCCGCCGCCCGCTCGCCCACTGACTCACAGCATCTCACGGTGACGTAGCACTCACATCACCGCCCTTCGCCGTTCGACTAACCTTTGCTCTTAACTTTACGTTGCTGTCGCATACCTTGTAACTCATTCATGCCTTACTGAGCGGCGCACGGGCACCACATATCGCAGCGCCGCCTACAATCCGTCATGCGCCTCCGCTTCCGCTGCGAGGCCGGTACCGGCGTGGGCGCAAATTTCATAAGCATTTCCTTGCCGCGCTTCCTCCCTCCCACAAACGTAAACGTTGGGTACTAGCCTAATTAAGTACAATCTGTAGTTCTGTGCTGAATACCGATGGCTTTTCGATGCTGATCTCATGAATTTTTGCAGCATTCGTACAGAAAAACGCATCTAAACTATTGGCATTCGAAATCAAAGGGTCTGAAATGATGTTAATAATAAAATGATGCTGACCGTAGCACATTATATTTCAAGTGCTAAAATAAATGAGCATCGGTCGCACGGCACTGAGCGCGGGCGCGGGCGCGGGCGCGGCGCGGGCGAGCCGGAATGTGTACCGCGGCCGCTTCGCACTTCGCTTTACGCCCGTTCCCAGCCCCGAGCGATAAGCCATTAAGGGTCGCTCCACAAAAACCGATCATTATAAAAGTTGTAAAGACTGCACCGGCGCCGGGCCTTCCCAGAACTGGGACCATTCTTATTTCGCGCACCCGCCTTATTCACGGGCTTTTTTTGTTTAATCTTGGTCATTTTTTCATGGAGCGGTGCGTCTGTGAGAGCTTCAAGGAAATGGCTTATTGGGTTTCGTATAGAAACCGAGCTTATCTAAGGACGGCGATCGGCATGGCATCGACGTAGCCTGGGAACGACGGCGGGCACCGTTACGCGACGCCCGCGCCATCTACATTCCATACCATCTATATGTCATCGCATATTCTTTCAATTGTGACGTTAGCGGTTCGCCTCCTAGACTATGCGTCCGTTTGTCGGGACATTAGCAACTCCTTTAGACATAGGTACCTTACCTTATATTTAGGCAGGTAGATTTTTAACGAACTAGATTCAGATGAATGTTCACAAATATTTACTAATGAAATGGTTTTACATGTATTTATTTCTAACAATTCTAACAATATTTTTTTAATTTATATTGATTCCTTTCAATTTTGTTTCATTATGCATAAAAAAAAATATTACATACTCATACTTTATCATCACTAATGATATACAATTAACTAATTCTTTATGAAAATCAATCATATGCTGTATTTAATGTTTAGAAGCTTCGTATAAAGAATTACAACAATGAGAAGCACATAAATACTTGTATTATTCTGACTAAATAATTATTTTCTCACAACAACCAAATGAATGTCGCGGTATTTCTCACAGATTGTCTGAAGCAATGCTGAGAAAACTTTGTGCATCTAATTCCCAATCGCATTTAACTAAACTATGAACGTTATTAGCCGTGTTGTAATTGAAGTTGCATTGTTTGAGCTCATACTGGCATTGGCGTTAATTTTTTACTGTTTTGGGGTTTTCAGGACGATGAAAGACTTCCGTGGAGACATCTGTCGTCAACTCGAGAACAACGGCTCTCAAAGATCATCTGAATAGGTAAGTGAATTGCTTTTTATAAAGAAATGCTATTAAGTAAAATTGTATTTAAAATTGTTCTATTTACCTAATTATACTTCACATAAACATTCCTGGAAGTATTTGCATTCGTTGAGGAATAGAGGTGTAACAACAGGTCACGGGACCTTATTGAGGGCAAAGGGAAGTTATAAATCTTTCGGCGCGAACAATGGAGCGATAAGGTGCACCTTACGTCCGCGATAATGACGGGCCCTTCCCGCGCGCCGCCGTCAAAACATTCCACCATGCCACAGACTGCCACTGCCACTAACTATGTTAGCGCCACTCTTGCCACTCCCCTCGCTCCCCGCGATCCTCTCACTGTCCTACAACCCCCGCTCTCACCTCCCGAGCTCCCCTTCGTTAACTTTCCCGCGCTATGATACAGATTAAAAAAAGCCCGGTATGAAATCGGTTGACATTTATAAAAAAAAAAAGATATTTTTTTAACTTAGAACAAACTTAACTTTTAGTTTAAAATAATAACCATATTGAAATTATTTTGCCGGCTTGTTGACAGTTTGTTGTGGACTGCTACGCGGTAATGTAGAGGTGAGGGGGAAAAAGTGTGGTCGGGTAAACGTAAACCTTATCGGTCATTGACCTTGACACCTAAACCGAGCCTCACATCTCGCTCGCTGCACACGGTTCATACATACAAAATTTCAGGAGCGACGAATGGGCCGCTGAAATGTATTTTATTCGCGTCGCAACATCGATTATGATAAACGATTCAAAAACGATCGTTTTGAATTTAATTTGTTTTGTTTATGAATTTAAAATGAATATTTCACGATTGGAATCTACGCCGTATTTAAATTCGATAGGTATCTGCGCCTTCGTGGCCGATTTAAAAAATGGGTAGCCGAGGTAGGCGCCAGCGAAGCCTTGACCTCTTTACCCATTGAGCGGGCGGTCGCCGGTCGGACTGTCGTCTGTACACAATGGACTCTTCCACGACACCCGAGCTGACATGCGGACACCGCCGACCGACCGACACCCCTCCCCTCCCCTCACGCCCCGCTCCCCCCGGTCCCCCCGCTCGCCCCGCTCCATCGGCTACCCCTCTTGTTGTTTAATCAAAACAATATGAGCTCTCATTGAAAGGTACTTTGTGTTCCCTGACCGGCTGCTGAGCTTAATGCTACATTTGAAGATTTCTCCGGATAATTCTCATGTTAAATTTTAAGAATTTGTCACTTTTGCTCTTATAGTATTTCATCGTTTATATATCTTATAGTATTACATTTCGCGTAGCAGTAATAAAACTAATGTCTCTACATATAACTAAAATCCATTTTTACCAATGGTAATTCACAAACATTTTGGTTAATTAGTCACTAGCTAATTGATCCTAATCTTTATATCCTAGCCAAGTTCATCATCAAATAAATTCAATGATGTAGGTACCCAGAGTATATGACATACATACAGACTTCCTGTTTTTTTAGTCTGACATGGTAGTGGAAAACAAAGGTTACCGAGACTTTTTAATAAAATAGATGAGGTGTATCTAATTAGAGGTGTTGTCTTGTTGAGTGGCTAGGCACGAGTAAAGCTGACGAAATTGGGGGCGGTGCGGGTTCAATATACTAATCTCTCGGTCTCGATGTCAGGTTCGACACTGCGTCCATTATTCGCACTCTAGCTCTATTATTTCTGCAAATGCCAAATATTATGTGTATGTTTAATGTTTTTCACTCTTATACCTTTTATTGTAGAGCATTATCGGCTCTACAACCTAATAGTGACTCTCAAACAAACTCAGACTACTTTATTATTGTAAACAACAATAAATACCTAAATAACTGTGAGCACTCGTTATATCAAGTTTGAGTAACAGTTAACAAATTATTTTGAGTTTAAATCGTTAAAAGTTTTAATTTATGATTACTTAATACATACTACTTAATACAGTGACACTATTATAAGCTACAAACAAGGTATACAAAGGGCGGAATTAATGGACTGCATTCTCTCCTTAATATCAAAAACCTCAAACATATACATATTAATATGTTTGAATGTTTATCGTTCAGTTCATAATAGATAATTATTTTAGCTAGACTACAGCGCCATTACATGAAGTAAAATCATACCCAATAACTTACTACAGAGATAGATAGTATTAGAGTAGAGATATCAGATTATCAGTGTAGAGATAGATTTGTATTGTATAGATTTGTATCTACTAGACTGTATTTTTTTTTCATCATACTGTAATAAATTTAAATTATTATCTATAATATAGGTACAATTTTATGTCTTTAGTTTAACTTTAGATTCGTGTACATAAAGTAAATTAATATGAAAGATTAATTTTAATATTAAACTATTTTTAAATGAATTATAAACCATACCTATCTCTTCCTGTTTCTTTTATTATATGTACATTCGTAGTGTAAGATCATAAAATATCGTAAACAACATCAGTTACATGATACGTTGCTAGAATGTCTTTCAAGGAAAAACAATTCAGCAAACTTTTGTACGCAATTGATGGAATGTGAAATGTTTGCAACTGAACAAGCTAATAGGTATTTTTTTATAGTTTTCCTGATGTTACAATAAAATTAAGAAGTAGGTAATATTATTTAGTTACAATTAACATTCTAATATATTGTTATATGTACATAGATATATAAAAAAATTACCCTCCCATTCTTTGCGAAGTTTTTTTCTCTGAGTTCTTTTCTCTTATTTTCAGGTGTTAAAAATCCTATTTAAATGTACTTAAACATTTTTCGGCAGTCATTTTATGTAGTGGTGAAAATCGCATGAAAATTGACGCTAAAGTTTTCAGTTTATTGCACACGAGTAACCGCCCTGGCTTTGCTTCGGTTTCCTTATTTTTTTACACCTTGTTATTGGAGTTTTAGTAAGGATCCCTATTTAAAAAAAAAATACAATATAGCCTATGTTCACCGGGGATAGTGTAACTTCCCAACAGTGAAAGAATTTTTGAAATCAGTTCAGTAGTTTCGGAGTCTATTCAATGCAAACAAAAAATCAAATCTTTCCTCTTTATATATTGGCTTCAACCCATTAATGGCCCACTACTGGGCACGGGTCTCTCCTCTTGAGGAGGCCTAGAGCATACTCCACCACGCTGCTCCAGTGCGGATTGGTGGAGGGGTTAGTGGCCAACCCGAGTGTCGGAAGTTTTCAAACCGCCCGAGGGCCTCCGACATGGCTTAACGACTGTTATCTTATGATAACAACCGGGACCGACGGCTTTACGTGCCCTCCGAAGCACGGAAACGCTCAAGAAATTTTTGCCACTAGCGGTCACCCATCCAACTACCGACCACGCCCGCTGTTGCTTAACTTTGTCGATCACATAGGATCGACGCAAGCCGCCGGGCTATGAGCGCTTTATCTATATATATAAAATTGAAAAGCGACACACCGCTGATTAAACAAAAAATCTCAGAAACTGCCGAACCGATTAAGATGAAATTTGGCAGGGAGATAGTTTATGCTAAGGAGACATCCACTAAGAACGGATTTTTGGAAATTCATCCCCTAAGGGGTACAAATAAGGGTTAGAAGACACTTTCATACAAACCAACTTTGTTAGTTTTAGATTTATAAATTTGAAAATTTTTATGTAGGTTTATAGTAATAAACAAAAGTTAACTTTAATATATTTTTTTGGAAAATCATCCCTTAAAGGGTTAATTTACTGAATTGAACTTAGTAGGCAACTTCGTCATTTTTGAAGTAAAAAACATGAAAATTTACATAATAGCTCCAGATTAGAAACAAAATTTGTAAGTATTATGTTTTTTTGGAAAATCATCCCCTAAAGGGTTAATTAACAGTGCGAAAGTTAGTATGGCAACTTCGTCAGTTTTGAAGTACGAAGGGCGAAAATTTGTATATAAGCTTATAGTTAGACACAAAAAATAACTGTATCACTGTTTTCTCGAAATTCATCCCCTAAAAATAGGGGTTGGTAGTCAACTACATACAAATCAACTTCGCCAATTTTAGAGTTATAAATATGAATTTTTTTATGTAAGTTTATAGTAATAAACAAAAGTTAACTTTAACATTTTTTTTCGGAAAATCATCCCTAAAGGGTTAATTTAGTGGATTTATTTTAGTATGCAACTTCGTCATTTTTAAAGTAAGAAGGGTGAAATTTTGTATACAAGCTTATAGTTAGACACAAAAAATAAATGTATCACTGTTTTCTCGAAATTCATCCCCTAAAAATAGGGGTTGGAAGCCATTTACGTATAAATCAACTTCGTCAGTTTTAGACTTATAAATACGAAAATTTTTATGTAAGTTTATAGTTGTGAACAAAAGTTAATTTTAACACGGTTTTTTGGAAAATCATCCCTTAAAGGGTTAATTTAGAGGATTTCATTTAGTACGCAACACGTCATTTTTAAAGTTAAAAACATGAAAATGTATATATTAGCTCCAGATTAGAAACAAAATTTGGAAGTACGTATTACGATTTTTTGGAAAGTCACCCCCTAAAGGGTTAAATAAGAGTGTGCAAGTTAGTATGCCAACTTCGTCAGTTTTGAACTAAGAAGGGTGAATGTATATAAGCTTATAGTTAGACACTAAAAATAACTGTACCACTATTTTCTCGAAATTCATCCCCTAAAAATAGGGGTTGGTAGTCAACTACATACAAATCAACTTCGCCAGTTTTAGAGTTATAAAATATATGATTTTTTTATGTAAGTTTATAGTAATAAACAAAAGTTAACTTAGATTTTTTTTTCGAAAAATCATCCCTTAAAGAGTTAATTTAGGGGAATGAACTAAGTAAGCAACTTCGTCATTTTTTAAGTTAAAAATGGACAGGGAGCAGGAGAGGGAGAAGGAGCGGAAGAGGGAGATAGAGAGGGACAGGGAGCGGGAGCGGGACAGAAATCGGGAGAGGGTGCGGGTGCGGGCGGGAGAGGGACTGGGAGCGATAGAGGAAGAGGGAGAGGGATATGAAGTGGGAGAAGGACCTCGAGCGGGAAAGGGTGAGGGAGTGGGATATGTGGTGGGAGAAGCACCTCTAGCGGGAAAGGGAGAGGGAGTGGGACAGGAAGAGGGAGAGCGAGGGGAAGTGAGACAGGGAGCGGGAGAGGAAGAGGGCAAGGGGAGAGAGGGAGAGGGAGAGGGAAAAGAAAAAAAAATGTTAATGTTGTTTACTACTCCAAACCCGCTCCCGGAGGAATGATCTGTGATTGTATCGTAAGTTTCAGTATGTAAATTCCTAAATATAAGTACTTCAATATAAATGAACCTCTTTTTAAATTTTCTTTTGTAAGGGATACTAAATAATATGATAAGCATAATTTCCGCGTGCGAAGCTGCGGGCAACAGCTAGTATATTATATTGCACATAAACATAAAAACCTTTACCTGTGTAGGTGCACACATACATCTATGTAAATATGTTTATAGTAATCACAGTTTTCTTAGTTAATAATTTTGTAATGTTGTGTAAGCTTTGCTGAGACATTATTAAATATGAATTTTAACCAGAAAATTTAAAGTGGTTGTAGCTTAGTTATAACTACATTATATTATTTAAATATTGGAATATTTACCACGATCCATGAAATTAGGTTAAAATATTGGCGTCCAATAATACATATCGTGATTACCCCCATTAAAATAAAATATAATACAATTCAAATGATCAAAGTTTAAAAAATAAAATGTTACTTTTTATTTCGTAGCAATTCGTAGCACATCCGTAGCACCTCTGAAATAAATAGTTTACGTAATAAATAACAAAAAAAACATTGAAATGTGAATGAAACTACCCCATTGTTTGTAATATTATTAAGATAGATATTATGAACGTAGGAAATAATTAACAATGGATCGAAAAACCATAAATCCACCAGTCAAATCAAGCCATGGTCGTCAAAAAATACAAAATGCCTGCATCCCACCCATCATTCATTCCAAGTACACCTCCCTTTGTCATAACATTCTTCTGAACTTCCGACGAGGAGCTGTTAGATCCCTTTCCCGGGTTTAGATCTGATTCATGATCGATAGTTCTCTTTTAAGAAAGGGATTATTAGCGCCTGGACAACCAAGCAACCAGCTAGCAATATTTTATAAGGTTTCGGTTACCGTCACTTGCGTAAGGAACCCACTTTATTTTTAATTGTTAATATCTTGATGACACTCCTAATGTAGGAAAGGTGTGCCCTAAATAGTAGGTGCAAAATCAATTTAAAAAATAACAGAATTCAATCGTGCCGGTTCATTGATTGTTTTTCCATGTAAATTGCAATAGAAACATTATTACAATCCAATGTTGGCAAACTTGGCAATTTTAGAGGCGATATTATTTTAAAATCCACTACATATTACTATGTTGTTCCGTTTTGCGTACTTCCGAAGTGGTCTTCCTAGTAAGATCATTAAACTATGTGTCCATTGAGTGACAGAATCGCAACAATAAGTCAGTAACAAATGGTAAAGTTCCGACCGTCCGATCGTCCGACCGTCCGACCACAGTATAAATATGTCCAACCGTTCGACGTCGGCGATGCTTCCTGTGATTCCTACAACAAAAGGGAGTCGGCGACTGTCGACTGGCAAGCACGACTGACACGCTCCGCTCGCTCGAGCCGCAGTCCGCACCGCACGCCCGTAATGGAATACGTAACGAGTTTCCGATACGACGCGGCGACGTGACGTGCTCACAACTGATGTATTTCGGTAATTGCCCTGAGATGCTATCGCGTATGACTTATTAATTATAAGCCGCGGAGCCGCGTATTTATTGACCTTATCTCCGGTCCCGTGCTTTCCTTGCTTACTCGTTAATAAGCGAGTTCGGCACCGGAACGAAACGCATCCAGAACCGTACATCACTTCTATCTGCCAGTTATGGCACACGTTCATCTAACTTCTTTTTACTAATTAAATTTCCACCTAATGTTATACCTATTATGTGTTTTGTTTTCATCGTACGCCTCTTTACTTGGCTACCGTATTAAAATGGAAATTGGTTGCAAATGAAAATTATAACAAAAAATGTAGTTAGCTGTTCTTATATTGTGTGGTGAAGGGCGATGTGACGTCAGCGTTGGTCTCGCGTCATCGGCATCGCGCGCGATTTTTATGTCTGAAGTGATTCTCAGTATCATGGCCCCTGAGTATTATAACCATGGTAAAATTCTAATTTATAAAATCCTATAAATATCTTTGTCTTTGATTGATGTAACATTTAACTACTGCGAAGAATAAATACTACAATTGTAAATTACAGAACTTTACTATACAGAACTACGAGAAAATCCACCAAGGCGCCTTGTTTTTTTTCCAAAAAGCCCAGGACAGTTCGCGTTTTCGGTTCTTATTAGAAGACCATTGTTAAATCCAAATTGTATAGCTATCAGTAGTCCATTGTAAAAGTACGATAAAATAAGAGAGAAATTTCACGCATGGACAGTGCACAACCTATGTATAAACTGAGCAACATCAGATCAACTCGAAATAAGTGCATTACATCACTCTCGTTCATGGCCGCATCCGTACACCCTGCGCCGATTATAAATAGTACGCGGTCGATCCCTTAAGGCGCGGGCGTAAGTTTCCGGGCTGGAAGTGTGTCGCTTCCGCTGCGAGCGGTCGTTGACGCGCGTGCATTGTCGCCGGCGCATTCCCCGCCGCCGGCCGCCCGCCGGCCGCGCACCGCCGCGATGGCGTCGTCGACGACGTTTTTAAATAGAGGAGCGATTACGAACGTCTGGCCGCGGCGCCGGGCTCATGACCGCGCGAAAGTGCAGCGCCCGCCGCCGCCGCGTCACGGGCTATTTGCGACGCAGCCTCCGCTCGCTCCCGGCCACCGCCGCCATCGCCGTCCAAGCCGCCCGCGCCGCCACCGCTGACGCCGTTTCCACCGCTGTTACTTGCAGCGAAATTACCATTCTTCGGTCGCGCCGAAATTTTGCTCTCTTTAATTTAACAAAGGAGTCTTAGAATAATCCCAAAACACTCGAATCGATGTATAGTCGGGTCATGCTCTAGCGGTAGTTGTGTTTTCTGGGAGTGAGGGTCGAAGAGTCATTACTAGTCATTAGTAGCGGTGGCAGTGGAGGTAGTGGTGGCAGTGGTGGCAGTGGTGGCAATGGTGGCAGTGGTAGCGGTAGCGCACGGCAGCACGGCGCGGGCGACGCGGGCGGCGGCGAGTCGCGGCTGAATAAATTCGGAGGGAGGCGCGCTGGAATGCGGGAGGCGCGCGGCGCGGGGCCGGCGCGGCGCGGGGGGGGCCGTGCGACTGGCGCGCGCGCCGCTGTCCCACGGTCGCGCAGCCCCGCGCCTCGAGCCCCGGCCACTTTCTTTCGCGCCATAAAGGTCGTTTCAAATATTTCGGAATGCTGCTTGGTGACATTTCACCCGCGGTGGGGGAGGAATGCAGCCGCCGGCACTCGGCCGCGCGCCGCCACCGCTGACGGAGCCTCCGCTACACGTCTGCTTCTGATTCGCGCCCGCTGGACGGACGGACTACTTGACACCCGCTACCTCGGGAGATCGATCTCGCTTGTTAATAATGTTTCATATTGTACAAAAGGGCATTAGTTTATAGATTACCTTAATCGAGCGCTTCGGCGGCACCCGACTACCACACCGACCATTCTAACACCAGAACCGTTACTTGCCAATGTTTACTTCTCGGGCGACGGATCTGTCCAAAGCTCGGTCGGTCAGTCTACTTTCCACCCTCATGTGTGAAGTAAGTTTCTCCAATTAATAGATTCGTTCCAATAGCAAACAGTCGGAGAAAGCTAGCGGAAGGGGTCAACGTCCGGCGGAATTCACACCGTCCGACCGCAATGAACTTTACAAAGAAATGTGGTGTAACGCTCTAAAATTTTATAAAGCACGCTCGTTCGTCCATTCCGGGAAGACGAGGGCGGTGGCCGGCGCGCGACGGCGGCGGCGCGGTGGCGTGCCGTTCGCAAGTCGCAACACTCGCAACAGTCGCAACCCGCGGCTGCGGGCTAGGTGCGCGGTTTGCCGAGTCGCGCGCCGCTATGAATGGAATGCGGTGGCGGAGGTTGCGCAAGCTCGCCGCTCGCCGGTCGCGCTCGCCGGAATGCGGCGCGGCGCGGCGCGGGGCGGTGCGGTGCGGTGCGGTGCGGCGCGGGGGCAGGGGGCGGGGGGCGCAGGCTGCGGGGCGCGCTGCAGCCTCCGCTGCATCTCCCGGCCATTCACGCCGGCCGTTGTGTGGTCGGCGAAATAACTCACCGTTAGAGCTGCGGAATGCTCGCTCTATCTCTATACCTGCGGCCTGCGCCCACACCGACACACGCGGAGTACTTGCCGAGGAGCCGTAGCGTCGAGATGACTCGATAACGAGATATCTCAATTGGATCCAATTCTACCATGCTCCTCTCGCATAACATTCGGTTCTTTGTTTCTATCACGTCAACATTTTTGTTGGAATTTGGTACTAATAAATAATATAGCATTTCATTGTAAATGTAGATGTAGAGGATAACTTTTATTGAAATGGATTAATCCCCTGTACGACGTAACAATTAAATCCAAATAAATAAAAATTACACATAAATATTAAATATCACCTGATAAGGTACGGTAACAGAATCGCGACATTAGTTTTCTGTTATTCATTTCATGAATGTGACGTAGGTCCGCGCTGCGGCTCGTTTATACAATTATCTAGAAACCTGTTCAAGGTACATTATGCAGTGAGTACCTACATCGAGCATGTTAATTTGTATACAGGCTCTGTACTGCATTCTAGAGCGTCGGATTGTTAGGAGAATAATGGCGATGCGTGTCGGTGGTGGCACTGGCACTGGCCCTAGCGGGCTGGCGGGCTGGCGGGCTGGCATGGCGCACGGCGGGGCACTGGCGGGGCACTGGCGGGGCACTGGCGCTCGCAGCACTATCAATAGGCGACGCGTCACCCGCCCTACATACTTGCGCGACGTCGCCCGACGCAGCCGGCGGCGACTCGTTTCGTCACTTCGCGAGCTAAATTCCATTTTTAAGCCCATTGTCCCAATCCAACCGATGTCCGGTGACATGTTCTGCGGTTCTTGGACTTTACCTACTACGGACCTACTGATCTTTACCTCTCGTGCGAGACATCTTGCTCATAAAATGTGTCTACTCCATATTAAGTATACATTATTTGGACTACTAGGTAACATGCAATTACGTTATTAGGTCGAGCGAATCGAGAGTTACCTAATTCCCACATTCAGTACAGTTTTGTGGCACATGCCTATACGAAAACAAGTCTATAGTTATTTTATACATATGTATTGCATATGTACCTAATTAGAAAATCACGCATGTCATCTACTAAGTGTCAAAAATTTTAAGAAAGTAAGTTAAAGAAATACTACATCTTTTCATGAAGACTATATTTTATATGTACATTTACTGCATACATACTTATTTATGTTTGATTAATTAAGCGATTAAATAAGTAATGAACAATGGTTATCATTATTATTTTTAATGGTGTTATAGAAGAGTCGCATATCCCGGGCTGGAGTAGAGAAATCATTAACATGAGCCTGCAAACATATCCGAAGCACTTCACTAGAGAAGCGCGGCAATACCATCCGCATCCTGAAGCACTATTTTCAAGACGAGTATAAAAAACCTTCCGAGACCTCAAAAGATATCTAGTTTTATTCACTATGTTAATATCAGGGTATTATCAAACATTTTAGCATTTGACCCCCATACATTTTAAAGGTTCCGGTCCATCGTAACAAAAATAGATTGATACCGCACGTTAGGCCGCGTACACACTATACACCGTGCCATAAAAAACACATTTGCGCTCTTTCCCATAGTTGTCAGCAATTAGACCAATGTCGGTACGTACGATGGGGGGAGGGGGAGGGGGGTCGGTGACACGTGTGGCCCACATAGTGCGCACTCATTGAGTGTCCGCGCGGATGTGACGTCACTCGCCTTGCAGCCTCTAGTGCACCTGCTCTCAATGCTTTTGCTATTTACCAACTATCATTGACATACAGTTCGATATATCTACCTATATTTAATGCATTTTATTAGAGAACTGTTCACAGATATGTATACCTAGAGTATATATCTCTGTGGAACTGTTAGTGATTTTTGTAAGAGTTTTTAAAGGTCCACCACTCATTTGCTGTTTTAGATCATAATGATTAACTTTAATATGATTCATAAACTTTTTGTAAACAACTTCATGTTAACAGTTACGTTAAACGGTTATTACTTATGAATATCTGTAGTTAGACTTTGAAAAGCAACTAAATTCAGATTGACGACGATATTCTTCTTAACTGAGAACAAAATTATATCGAGTTCTTGTCTTGCCCCACGCTAGAATATCCGCATCGGTGGACAAAAGTTTTCACGACGAACTTTTAGCTTGCGCTTCAATGCCTTTCATCTACGGATATTTCTGAATTATATTTCATTGTAATTAACAATCAGCGGGTTAAGTTTCAAGACATGGAAGCTATTTGACAATGTGTCACATAATGCCCAAGAACTCTACCTGTAGAGGTGTATCATTTCCTCATGTAACAGTTCTAATTAAGATAATAATAGCGCAGAAAAATTACATTATTACCGTTATGTACGAATGGGATGTTTCGATAATGGGTCCTTTTGCGAATGGAACGTTTTGAGAATGGGTATTTTGTAACAGGAAGTCGGTTAAAAAACGAATCGTTTTAAAGCATCATTATGTTCTACGCTTTTGACATGTAAATAGTCATTAACAAAGTAAAGGTTTCGTAAATTAACAAAGAAAATTCATTTAACGAAGAAAATCAAAATTCTGCTAAAAGTCTTTTTCGAGTATCGTTCATATCATTCGCATTTTCATTAGTCAAGCGTACTAGTTTGAAGTTATTGTCATCGATAAATTAGCGAAGCAATTGTAGCGGCGCCGCGACTCCCGCGCAACCGCCCCTACAAGGCCGGAGGCGCTTACTCGCACCATTTGTGGCCACCGCGCACCGGCGCGCATAGACGACGCACGGCGCACTCTCCGCCTTGCCTAAATACAGAGATGTGGGTGAACCCGCATTGCTTACCTACGTACGCCCTGCCGCCTTCGTTTATTTCTAAATCAGTCGATGATTTTGTAAAATAGGCAATACGAAAAAGCAATTTTGATTGACTTCGTAAGTGAACGCTGTTATAAGAAATACTTTTTGTGTTACAGATCTTAATGCTGTGAGAATCTGGTTGTGGTGCGCTGGTCCTGCGGCCTGAGTCAGCATGATGTCACCCGGCGACTAATGGAGCGTCCCGGCCGCGGCGCGCACGTCACATCCCATTCCCGGCGCATACTTCATCTAATCGAGCGATGACAAATCCATTCATATTGCTCTATTGTGTCCTGCTGTTGTCTCTAATTCTACATTCTCATTTTATGTTATGTTATTCCTTACGCGAACGTTATTAAATTATTCATATAGTTTATAGAAAATAAGCACATTAGGTATGTACGCAAGAAGAAAGAAGAATAGAAAAGCAGAAGAAAGAAGAGATAAAGAAATTTGAAGACCGAATAAGGAATTACGAAACTGGTTTTCATAATGATTTGACAGATTGTTAAAATTCTGAGATCATTGTGAAAGCTGATTTTGTTCCTAGTCGAGTGAAGAAGAAATGCCGAAACCAGCGCTGCCTTTGACAGAAGATTTCAGAAGAGTATTTTGTGTTTTGTCCTTTAAGATGATTTCTAAATTGTTATATAACCATACTTACTTTACATTTGTATCTTTTGTAACCAACCACTATATTGTTATAAAGACCATAAAATTATGTTAATAGAAGTTACTATTAGGCGTTAGGTACTTTGCGGGAATCCATTTACCAGTAATCCATTAATTCAGTTATTATGTTAGTATTAAACAGAATTAATACACTTTACGGGAAAACTTATCCTGATAATGTTCCGTTTTAGGGCAAAACACTTGTGACTGGGGTGTATTTTGTCATATAATTGTATTTATTGTGGCGGCATGTTTCTTCACGGGATCGCAGATTGTTGCAAAGTAGACTGATACTATTGTATAAGTTAATAACATAATTAGGATAAGATTCATTTAATTTGACGTCTTGTTCCATGATTCAGGCCATTTTTCCAGTTTAATTCCTACAGTCGAGTTTTAGTTAACGTCCTATAAAATATTGTGCAGAATATAAGAAAACATTGTTTCTATGCGAAATGTTTATACAAATAGATAAGGGGCTCCCTTAATAAGAGCAAATCGTGGCCAAGCGATCGTAGAAGGGCCTTTTAGTTATATTTTATTCCTATAAATAGAATAAAATACGGGAGAAGCCCCTATAATATTTTCTCAAAATCGTGAATATCTTTTCCTTGTAGTGTCTTAATGTTTTATGTTAAAAAATGGACCTCTCTTGAAATTGTTGGCTGCAATACGTATTAGGTTAGCATCTGAGTTCGTGTCGTTTTTACTTTTTTGCTGCAAAAAGCCACTCAATTGCACGGTTAAGTGCTAGAACACCCGTAGTACAGTACTCTACCGATTGGCAATTGCGGATCTCTACGTTTCTCGATCTCATTCAAAATGCTATAACTGGTTACCTAGCAGTTAGATTAAAGTTTCGTTAGATACTGATATAAAAACGGGTAAAAGAAATCTTGGTCGGATGATTTTTTCGGGACAAAACCTGGAGATAATAACAAGGCATTGGAAATCTCAATAAACGATACGACGATGTTTTAAAACATAAAAGAGAATATACACTGTCAAGAAAAGTAAACTTAAGCTAAGCAATAATAAAAACCGCATTTTAGTTGCTGACCATACCAGTAACATTTGATGGCAAAGTAATGCAGGTGTATAGGTAGAGAAAGCGTCATATTCAAAACTTCGGAGAAACAGAATTCTGGATATTTCAGTAATTTGTATACAGATAGACCTTACCAATTAAGTGTAATTCTTGAAATATATAACAGGGTCGAAATTATTAAGATATTTATTTTATTTGATAATTATCATGACATTTATCGCACAGTTATCAGTTAATTATCCATGAGGATTCTTAAGTAAATCTCATTAATTTTCGATCTACATACCTAAGTGAAATTCAAGTTGCGTTAAACATAGGTACATTTATAATTATTAACTGTTTATGTATTTAACTTTTAAACATTTATAAAAATCTTAGATTAGATTAATAGTCACATTTACTGCATATTTTTGTCTTACCAAGGCTAATTAAGGCTAATAAAAAGTATCTATGTAATTGCAGCAAACCGCGTTCAGTTTCGCGTAAAACGACATTTTATTATCATCAAGTTATTAAATACACTCAATAATATAGGTATCAATGATAATTATCACTTCAAACCCACATACTATACTTACATAATGATTGCAGTACAAGAATAAGTAAGATAGAAGATGGACATACTACGAGTCATAATCTAAATTTTACTAACAAAAAATAAATAAATAAATAAAACCGTAAATATAAATAAATAAATAAAACCGACTTCAAAGTCTCAAAAACTACATAGTTGTCAGATCTCGTTCAAATTTAGTGAGACCACATGACAAGCGCCAGCTTTCGATTAAAAAAAGAATCATCAAAATCGGTTCGCCCAGTCCAAAGTTCTGAGGTAACAAACATAAAAAAAAAATACAGTTGAATTGAGATCCTCCTCCTTTTTTGAAGTCGGTTAAAAAGAGTGGTGGCCGCGGTGTGTGACACTAATGTTTGAAGTGGTGAACTAATATGTAAATATTTATACAGGGTTATTTGTAACTCGACGTATTCCTGGCGGGAGCTGATGAAGGAGTCAAAATGCAATATATTTGATGTTCATTTGTATGAGCAAAAAAGAAATTCTTGCTACTTGTGGAGATATTTGCAATTTAAACTTTTTTCGTTATTTACCCGGATTTTTGCATTTAGGTACAAATTGAAAAAAAAATACGTATGGTATGGTTATTATTTAAAATTATTTTTCTAACTAACACTTCAATAAAGCCCACCTTACCTTATTAAGATGAAAATTCCTTCTGAATGAAAAACTACGAGCTACAACAAAAACAAAATTATTTAAAAAATACATGTTACTTGACAAAATATGTTGTCTGGTTGAAAAAATTACCATGACACTAGGCGTACAAGTTATTAAAAAAACTTGCCCATTTAATCAGCTTTTTAAAAAGGTATTAATGTTAATCCAAAAACATGTAATTCTTAACAAAAACCGCGTTTCACTCGTCGTAGGTAGAGCATATTTCAGGGTTAAAAAGTATAAAGCATAATGGTAATGCACAAACTATTATTTTTTTGTTCATAAATCTTGCTCGATATGAGCCCCTCTATTTCTTATACAGGTCCGAATCCTGTACGTATGAACAAAAAATAATAGTTTGTGCATTACTTTTACGCTTTATACTTTTTAACCCTGAAATATGCTCTACCTACGACGAGTGAAACGCCGTTTTTGTTAAGAATTACATGTTTTTGGATTAACATTAATACCTTTTTAAAAAGCTGATTAAATGGGCAAGTTTTTTTAATAACTTTTACGCCTAGTGTCATGGTAATTTTTTCAACCAGACAACATATTTTGTCAAGTAACATGTATTTTTCAAATAATTTTGTTTTTGTTGTAGCTCGTAGTTTTTCATTCAGAAGGAATTTTCATCTTAATAAGGTAAGGTGGGCTTTATTGAAGTGTTAGTTAGAAAAATAATTTTAAATAATAACCATACCATACGTATTTTTTTTTCAATTTGTACCTAAATGCAAAAATCCGGGTAAATAACGAAAAAAGTTTAAATTGCAAATATCTCCACAAGTAGCAAGAATTTTTTTTTTTGCTCATACAAATGAACATCAAATATATTGCATTTTGACTCCTTCATCAGCTCCCGCCAGGAATACGTCGAGTTACAAATAACCCTGTATATCACCAAAGTGGACGAGAGCGGATTGAGTGTTCTCACTGATGCCGAGAGATTTGAACTGGCCAGACCGCCAGAGGAGAGACTGCAGATTACCTATGCATATTTGCTAACAAGTGAGCTGTGGGAGGCGGGCGGCAGTTTCCACTGAAGCTAGGCGGGGATTCTTATGTAATTGTAATAATCTTATTAACACCAACAGAACTACTGCTTGACAACATTCCCTCTTGCAGCCCTATTCGAGGTCTGACCATGACCATGATGGCTGAGTACGGTGGCACTGTAAACTCGTTTGCTATCCTCTTTATATAAAAAAATAGCTGCCGTAAGTTGGTAAATTATAACGAAAAGTGAAAATTTATGTCGAGACTTCATTTTGCAGTCTTCAGGACAAATTCCCAGATACTGTATTTTCATCAAAAAATGCCGATGAGGATAGCACAGCTACAAAACTAGTACCTACCAATCTACAGGGATATCTAATGTGAAGGGAACGTTCCCAAACCACGTGACCCATTTTTTACCATTTTTTACCCCCCTCCCCCCCCTCGGTGACCAACCGTGGTATATAAGAAGACCCCCCCCCTAGCTTTCACGTGACAATTTTTTTTGCAGTCAGTTAAATAGTATCTATTGCAGAACTATAATAAAATAAAAATAAACTTGACAAGACGGTTTCGTACGTTGATTATGTATTTACCGTTATTTTCCAATTTTATTTATTTTTGCCGTTTTTTTAAGACCATTGACTTATTTTTCCTGTAATATTTAAGCAAAGAACTCTGTATTTTTTTTAATTCAAATGTCAGTAGTTTCGGAGACAAAGGGGGGGAGTGGTAAATTTTTGGCATTAATTTTCATTCGTTCTTGAATAATTTTACAACTTTCCATTGTAGAACTATAACTAAAATATATTATTTGAGATCCTGACAACAAGCCCTTTTTACCGAATTCAATTCGACTGTTTTTTTTATGTTTGTTACCTCAGCACTTTCGACTAAGTGAACCGATTTTGATGATTCTTTTTTTAGTCGAAAGCTGGTGCTTGTCATGTGGCCCCACATAAATATGAGCGAGATCTCACAAGCAGTTTTTGAGTTATTTTGAAGTCAGTTATATTTTGTTAGTAAAATTTCGATTATATTTGACATACCACACGAGATGGTTTGCAAAACAGTTCTTGTTTAATTTTGATTTCGTTAATTTTTTTTTCACAATTCAGTTGTTTACTTTATAATTTTATTATACCTTCGTCTTTGAGTCACAAAAAAGTACATGAGTACCAAATTTCAACTCATTTGGAGCAGTAGTTTCGAAGTAAATTGGCTGTGAACGGTGGTCGTCCAGAGCCCCAGACGCACGAGTGATCCTATAAGGGTTCCGTTTTTCGTACGGAACCCTAAAAATAATAATTTCGTGACGACGTGAGTGATCCTAAAACGGTTCGGTTTTTGATTTTGTTCGTGAAAGAACCCTAAAAACAAGCTACTCCGAAACTACTGGACTAAAATTAGTTTAAATTTGATGCTCAAGTTCTTTTTTTGTGACCCAAAGACGAAGGTATTTATTTAAAAAAAATCATGAATTCAAAATAAAATAAAAACTGTTTTGTAAACTGTATCGTGTCGTGTCACTTGTGTCAAATGAAAGGGCTTGTTGTAAGGATCGCAAATATATTTTATTAGGTATTTGATAATTTTAAAATTATTCAAGAAAGAACGAAAATTGAAAGCGAAAGTTGACCATTCCCCCATCTCCGAAACTACTGAGACTAGAATTTTCAAAGTCAGTTTTCAATCAGCAATTTAAAGGTACAATATAGTGCTGATCTATGTGAGTCCACCTGTGAGATTTAAAAGCGCTAGAGTAAACGGTCGTTTATAAATAAGTAATGTACAGGAAGTTGGTACCGCACTTTAGGTATCGCGATTCTGGCGGTTGTTCTATATTGTTCCAAAATATCGCGTTCGAAAAAAAATATTCTTCACAAACGTAAAAACAAATTAGGAAGTTCTGGCGGTTGGTTTGGATTGTCATAGAGTTATTCTATATTGATCCAAAATATCGCATTTGTAAGGTGGCATCATGTGGGTGAAGTTGGGCCAGTCTTTCCCGTGGAGGGGAATTTGTTTCTCCTAAGCTGATCTCGACGTTTGTGCGCTTTTTATAGCTGATGTGGTACTCCAGGGCATGGAATGTTACATTCCAAGCTCTGTGGTAGGTAACCGTTGGGGTAAAACCCAGGCCTGGTTTGACTGAAACTGCATTAATTAGCCTGAAGCAATCTTCTTATCAGGATTGGGTAGAGGCGCGTGTGCTCGGAGGCACGCACCATTATGAGTCAGCTGAAAAAGAAATTTAATGCTGCTTTGTGATCCTCAAAGAAGCAAATCACCAAGGCAAAGTTCAAGCACATACACAGAACCGGCAAGAGACTGCTGAGCTATCCGTGTGGTAGCCGAGCGTTATGGTCTCTGACCAAAGCCATTCAAGGCAATTTCTGTGCATCGTCATCGTCGCGTTAGAATCGCGATACCTTGAAAGTGCGGTGCTAGCTCAAAACTCGCGTTTTTTGGATTTTCTCTGAAAGTTTATGGCGTTTTGGAACAATGTAGAACAAACCTAGAACAACCTTCAAAATGTTTGTAACTTTAAAGTGTGGCGCCAACTTCCTGGAGGTGAATAAGTATAGCTCGAGAAAGCGGGAGATTCCCTTAGTGGATATTGACCACGTGACAAAAACCTGACCCCCTCCCTCCCCCCTGTGACCAAGCGTGGTGTTTTGCAGACCCCCCTCCCCCCCCTAAATGTGTCACGTGGTTTGGGAACGTTCCCGAACTAGCTGCTGTGTAAATACTTGCTTCTCGGAAGGATGACCATCTTACATTAGTTAGTTAAATAAGCATACACGCACGAAGATTTTTCTGCCATTGATGAAATGTAATTCTACGTGTCAAAAGATCCTTTGCAGGTATCTCTCTTGCTTGAACTTATACAAAAGGACACAAAAGGGATTTATTTCTGTATGATGGTTGCACGGTTTAGCGGCATTGTTTATTAAATCGCATTGCAGAAACAAATAAGAAACTAACAAAAAATACATTTTAGATTTGATAGTGAACTCTTCACTTCACTCACATTCCATCTAGATGGAATCAGTTGTTGAACTGCTGCGTGACATCACTTGTCAACCTCGTGGCACTGCCCTCATTTAAATTAAACGTAACCACATCTATTTTGTGACCTAACTATTAACTAGTCCTGAATGAGCTTATCTTGGTACACACAGGTCATCATACAAATGCTATGCTGAATCGATATGAGTGGTGAGATTTGCTTCAAAGTGTAACAAAAAAGGTCAGTTAGATATTGTTAATTTTTGACGTGATAACGTCTATTAAAACGATGAGCGCCGGGCGCATCTATGAAAAAATAGCGAGAGAGAGGCACTATCGGCTACGATCGGCGTATCGTAGCCGATGCCGTAAGCGAACCGTAGGCGATCGTAGTAGAGCGGAGCGGAGCGGAGCGGAGCTTCGTCATGACGTTGTCACGTTAAACTACCGTCCGTAAACCGACTTTACAGACAACCATTTTTTTAAAAGATTCATCCCTACTGGATTCGATAACTGGGGTCAACATCCTTTTAGTCATATTATTGTGTAGCCGAGTCATTGAAGTTTCTTCAGAATTTTTTCTACTAGTGATGCAATATAATCGATCATAGCGCAAGGACGGCTGCTAATATGTGTTTATGTACCTAAATATGATATTAACCAAGTTAATATGAAATTGTTATTATTGTATGATATTAACAAAGTTCGTGCCATTTTTAGACACCTACTTTCGACGAAATTTTCAGGTCGAACTTAGAACCTAGCAATTTTTCTAAAGAGATTGATTTATATTGATCATTATGTTGTATTTTTTTTTTTACGAACTACCTAAGCTTTAAAACAATAAAAATATTTAAGGCCAATGCATACGTAACGGGTTTTTTCCCGTACGGGACGGGACGTGAAGTTTTGGAAACATCGTATCATAGAAAATGTATACGACAATGCATACGTAGCAGAATCCCGTTCGGGAAATAACCCGTTACGTATGATTGGGCTTTAGTAAGCTGACAGCCGAAAGCGCGGCCGCCTGGTAAGCGCGCCCCTCACTTCTCCGCTCGGCAAATGTGTGTGAAATATCCGAATCGCTCGTTTTTACTTAGCTTCGGTTCGACGAAGAGATGTCATTTTCCAGAAAAATTATGAAATCGGTAACTTTCACCATCAAACCCAATGATGTTTTAGTAATCAAACCTCCGTTTTAAGGTAATAGGTACCGAAAGGTATTACCGGACTATCTGATGGTCCTGATGAGCAATCCTCACGCGCACAATGTGTTAAGGATATGGACAATACCGGCATCATTGCACAAAATTAATCAATATGGTAAGTATTTAGGTACAAAAGATAAAATTTTAAAATCCAGATCTGACTGAATCAGGAAATCGGATTCGGAAAACCGGAAGATTATAAATATTTCCTAGCCTATTAATAATGTATATGGTCAGATTGGTCAGTCATTGGTCACTGTCTGCTTATCGGCCTGCTCAATGCGTATTGCTTATTAGTAATAAATAAAATATGGCCTGAACCTCAACCCATTAATGGCCCATTGACCTCTATGCAATAATATAGTAAGATGAACGTTGAATTTTTTTTTTATTAATGGTGCTTGATATTATATGCCAGTAAGAAGCATGTATAATGCAGCCCTCTAACTGAGGTGCGGGCGGAGTCTGAGCGTGTGTGCTTGTGCTAACTAGCATACTCATTTCTTTCATGCTCATTTCTAGCATGTATCAGAGCCCAGAGGCCTAGACAATTTTTAACAACGATCACTCATAGACGACACCGACAGACCGCCATCCTTCAAACCCTGGGTGCTCCACTGCACGCTGTTTAATATTACAATTTATGGTATTAATTAAAGTAAGAGCTAACTACTGCCCACTTTTTGTTATAATTTTAATTCTTATGATGTAAGGCCAAAAACATGATATCCAAGGGCGCGTTCCACTAGACTCTCACAATGATCAAATTATTATCATACTAATTTGATCGTTGTGAGCATCTACAGTCCGTTCAAAGTTATTTTACCTCTGGCTATTAAGTTGGCTAACCTTAGGTGTGTGTTGTCATATTTAGTTTGTACGATTCCCTTACATGAAATATTTCATGTTAAAGTGGATGTCAACTTTTAATTCAGCTAATAGCTTTCCTAACGTTGGAATCTCTTTTCTGACCGTGTACATTTCATGTATTTTATTTCTGATTGCATATAGATCCAAATCTTCGAACTTTATCTTCTTTTGTTGATTTCGTTTTTTCCAGGTGAAAATATTTTTTGGGATGTAGAAGCAGCAACTTTGCCTTCCTTGGTAATGGTGCTGACAGTTTTTTCAGATATACATACCTGAAATAAGAACTATCCGTGAACACAGTTTTATTAAAAGCAAAACAAAATAAATGCTTAATTACATTTAAAAAAATCAGTTCGTTTACAAATGGTCGGCATGCTTCTGTATCGATACAAAATTCAATTCAATTCTATGGTCAACTGAAAAATACAAAACCATAACGAGCTATTTTATAATAAACCATAACCATATACATACATCATTTTAGTTGGACACTACTACGAGGAAAAAATAATAACAGGTAACACTCTTTTTCCTACCTGCCAAGGCCGCTACCCGTCAACGTATATTCTTAAATGGGATTAGAGGGACATTTTTAGCTTTTTCCTTTTTACCAAAATTACGCACTGATAGAACATTTTTTCTACCACTACTTTGTATCCTTTTTGGCATGATAGAAGTTAAAAATTATTAATACAAAAGAAAAATCCAAGAATATTGACAGCAGGTAATGCCAATCTAGTGGGAAGATACAATGACAGGTGTCAGAGGTAAAATAACTTTGAACGCACTGTAGTGGAACCATAGACATAATATTACTAGACTAGGCAAGGTATCTGAGCATATGTAAGTGAAACCGTCACGCTGCGAAGAAAGACAGGAGGTAAACCTATCCTTGTCTTACTTACGAGTTACGCGAGTCTCCTTGGTCTCTTTTTCTTTCTAATAGCGTGACGCAAAGAAGGCCCGCTTGTCTAGTCTAGTAGTATTAAGTCTATGCTTGGAGGAATGATAAACATAAACAAACATAATGGTGGCCACTCACGGTCAGTCCATCGCGTCAAATGGCGTGATATACAGCCAAAATTTGATCGTGAATGTGAAAAACTGATGGCGTGATATAAAAAATTTGTATGTCCAATCGCGCCATTTTGACATATGTCATTTGGCGTGGCTCCAAAAATGACGCGATGGAATGACCGTGAGTGACCACCATAATGATAATGATGTTTATCATTCCTCCTTGGGCTGCGTTCCAGTAGAGGCTCACATCGCTCACAATGATCAAAACGCGTTCCACATGGCGACCACGGTCGTCATGGTCGCGGCGAATACGTCATTGATGACGTCATTAATTTCGCTCACGGCACGCTCAAAACAACCCACCTCACGGGGTGGGTCGAAGTGGTCGAATTGCAGTGTTGCCAGATACGACGAAGTTACTCTCGCCAGTTTTTAGACCTGGCAACACTGGGTAGAAATGGATGGTGATAGAAATTTGGCGCAATTTTATAAAAGATAAGGATGGTGATGGAAAAAATTACTGTATACGATTCGACAAGAGATACTTTAGTGGATTATAGTAGTTTCTCCAGCAGATGCTCGACGTGGGGTCACAAGTTGATATAAATATGTTAAATTATGTAAATAATTTTAATGTTTAATTAACTATACATATAGCCATGTATACATTTTTCCTCGTCGGTCAATATCATTAACATAATTATTATGCAATTTTTTATTATATTAATTTGTCTATTCATAAAAAAAAAATGTTTTGTTTGTAGATATACTTTTTTCATCATCATCATCATATCAGCCCTTATCTATCCACTGCTGGACATAGGCCTCTCCCAAGGTGTGCCACAACGCACGGTCCTCCGCTGATCTCATCCAGCAACTACCACCTATCCTTTTAAGGTCGTCGGTCCATCGGGCTGGTGGACGGCCCACGCTGCGTCTGCCAGTTCGCGGTCTCCATTCGAGAACTCGTCTGCCCCAACGGCCATCGGTTCTTCGACATATGTGACCAGCCCACTGCCACTTTAGCTTGCTTATTCTTCGGGCTATGTCGGTGACCTTGGTTCTTTGCCGGATCTCCTCGTTTCGGATTTTGTCCCGCAAAGAAACTCCAAGCATAGCACGCTCCATAGCCCGCTGAGCTACCTTCAGCTTGTGGACTAGTCCTAATGTCAGAGTCCACGTTTCAGCCGCATACGTCATTACAGGCAAGACGCACTGGTTGAAGACCTTAGTCTTGAGGCACTGTGGTATTGTGGACGAGAATACCTGACGAAACTTTCGAAACGCTGCCCAGCCCAAATGAATCCGTCTATCGATTTCTCGATTGAAGTTGTTTTTGCCAAGTGCTATTGTGTGGCCTAGATATACATACTCGTGGACAACTTCAATCTGAGAATTTTCGACGGATATAGGTCTCGGAAGAACGTGCTCGTTGAACATGACTTTCGTCTTATCCAAGTTCATACCGAGACCCACACGTCGTGAAGCATCATTTAAGCTTTGCAGCATCTCTCCGACATCCTGCAGAGATTCCGCCAAAATGACGATATCGTCCGCAAATCGGAGGTGAGAAATATACTCGCCATTTATGTTGATGCCCCGTCCTTCCCAGTTCAATGTCTTGAAGATATCCTCCAACGCGTTAGTAAACAGTTTCGGTGATATTACATCGCCCTGTCTTACACCTCGACGCAATTGGATAGGATTCGTTTGCTGGTTACGTATTTGGACGGTCATCGTAGCGGCATCGTACAGACATTTCATCACCTGTATGTAACGCCAATCAATACGGCATCTCTGCAAAGAATCCAAAACAGCCCAGCTTTCGATGGTATCGAAGGCTTTTTCATAGTCCACAAACGCCATACAGAGAGGCAGGTTATACTCCTCCGTCTTCTGTATAACCTGACGTATGGTGTGAATGTGGTCCACGGTACTATAGCCTTTTCGAAAGCCAGCCTGCTCCGGCGGTTGAAAGTCGTCAAGTTTCTGAGCGAGTCGGTTGGTAATAACTCTCGAGAACAGCTTGTATACATGGCTCAGGAGCGAGATGGGCCTGTAGTTTTTCAAAAGAGTTTTATCACCTTTTTTGAAAACCAGCACCGTCACGCTCCGGCTCCATGCCTCCGGTGTGCAGCCATTATGAATAACGGAGTTAAACAGCTTCTGTAGTTCACGAAGCATGGGAAATCCCCCTGCTTTTAGAAGTTCTGTTGTAACTCCATCTTCACCCGGAGCTCGGTTATTTTTCAGCTGATCAAGAGCCATACCTATCTCACTCAGTTCGACGTCCGGGAAGTCTTCAGTATAGTGGCGCGTCAGTTCAGCTCTTTGGTCATCAGCGTGGGTCTCAGGCTTTGGAGCACGTGGTGAGTACAGCTTACCAAAGAACTTTTCACTCTCAGTGAGAATCTCCGAAGTTGAGGTTACGAGACGGCCATGGTCAGTACGAAGTGCAATCAGGTGGCTTCGTCCCAATGGTTGCGTGATGGTCTTGTACCCCCTATTCCGCTCGATCATTTCTTGAATGCTCCGAGTATTTGCGCGACGGAGATCACGTCTTATCAATGATTTTATCAGTTTATTGGGACTTTCACCACCTGACTCAGCCACTGTGTTTTCTCGTCTTTTCCTCATTAACTCCAGAGTCTCCCTAGAAAGTTTTGACTCTTTGCAAACCTTGTGTTGCCTGAAATGCTTTCGACCCGCGTCGCATATGACTTTAACCATATTGTTGGCAGCCTCGTCAATATTATCCGTGGTTTCCAGTAAAGCAAATCGATTTTTCAATTCGAGTTGGAATTTGTCAGAGTTAAGTTGGATTTCAGGTACACTTTTTTGCTAGTATAAAAATAAAATTGATAATTAATTATGTAACGTTTATTTAAAGCTTAAAAATTATAACTTAACCTCTAATGTTTCAGACTTGTCTTATTCTCAACACCATAGAGTACATTTTGTATCAACGGCTAAAACGTGTAAATACTCTGTGGCTTGACCTTGAACGCTCACGTCGCTCACTATACCCGTTCCACTTGGGTGTATGGTAGGGTTGCCATCCGTCCTGTTTTCCCAGGACATGTCCTGGTTTTTGTAGTGTCCTGGGACGTCCTGGGTAGTTTTTAAGCAGCGTCCTGGGTTTTTAATTTTTAAAATTCGCGCACCTCTTGTAAAAAAATTTACGTTGAAATTCCGAGATTTCGCAATTTCGGAATCTCGGACAATTTTTCAGTTCCAGAACTGAGTGTTTCAATATCGTAACTCCGGTATTCATTGCTACTAAACAAAAAAAGATATTTCGAGTGTTTATTTATTTCTGAACGCACCCACGAACCCAATTATCCAATTCTCTCTATCCCAGTACCCCTAGCCTAGCGCCACCATTATGACCTTTATAGATAGACTGACTAAGAAATTGTAATATTTGTATGAAATCAATTTTTTTGTCGTGTTCAAAAGCAGCATTTGATTCAGAAAGATTTAGTTGTAATCCGTAAATATTCAAAAATATGCTATGATGAACATAATCTGATGTAACTTTAATCAAATAATTTATTTTATTACACATCCATTCGTCCATCCACTCGCCTTTAGAGGTCAACTGCTGGACATAGGCCCCCTCTAACTTGCGCCACTATGACCGATCCTGAGCCTTCTGAGTCCAGCGGATGCCCACTGTTCTTCAGGTCGTTAGTCCATCTGGTCGGGAGGCGCCCTATACTTCGTTATCCGGGACGTGGGTGCCATTCGAGGACTTTTCTTCCACAACGGTTATCGGTCCTTTGATATATGTATGTGGCCAGACCATTGACAATTCAGCCGGTTTTGTTCTATAGAAATACAGAGCATAGCCCTCTCCATAGCATGTTGTGTGATTTTGAGCTTGTGGATTCGGACGACAGTAAAGCACCACGTCTCGGGAGCCTTATGTCATCACTGGCAACACACACTGCTCGAATACTTTCGACTTCTAGCACTGAGGTAATGTTTTGGACGACAAGATGTGACGCAGTTTCCCGAACGCAGCCCGATTTGGATTCTATGAGTGACTTATTTCTCGAAGTTCGATTTACCCATTTATATCATATATCCCAGGTAAATGTATTTGTCTGTAACTTCGAGAGTAGCGCCGTTAACAACAGTGGCGGCTGGTGGATCCTAGAAGTGGTGGTGCACTGTATCAGCGTATTTTTATTTTTAACGACTACCAAAGAACGATTATGATTGTCGCGCGTAGAACTTCTAAACGGCTGGATGGATTTGTATAGTTATATTCGTCCTAAAAGTGTCCTTAGATGACTGAAAAATAAATAGACGAGTGTTTGAAAAATAATCCTGCCGATTTTAATTCCAATTTTTGTTGAAAAGTTTTATTTTCTAAAATAAATTAGTTTCCAAAATGGTCGATGTTAAAGTTAATACTCATTTTCACACCTATTTACTCACACACAATGTCCCACAATTCAGTAACTAATATTATAATACTGAAAATCCTTGCAGAATGTAAACAAACACAACTCCTTTTAGCTACCACAGAGTACTTATTCACTATGTTAGCTACTACGAGTAAAAGCGCGGCACCGCGCCGCGGCCGGGCGTATCGCGCGCGATTTTCGTGAATTCCGCTCGGTAATCTTCGGCTCGCTGGTGCGGCGCACCAGGGTAGTCATAATTCGCCATACATTTTCTATTGAACTAGCTCTGTCTCACGCGCCAGGCGTTTTCGGTTGCATCTCATAGAAGTTGTATGAGCATTAGCCGTGCGCTTTGGCTAGCGCACCGTGAACCATTTTACAGCGATTTTCGCGATAATGAGTCTTAATACATTGTCAAAGAGCTTAAATTGGTTCATCATAATTTCGTTAATATTGAATAGATCGTTAATCAGACACTATTAAACATTTTTTGTTTTATTTTTCTGAACATAAAAATCTGGCAGTTCGGCGCACGAGTGCACTTAAAGTACAGCCGCCCCTGGTTAACAATACAATACAATATGGGTTAACAATGCAATATGGGTATCAAATTAAAGAGATCTTCATAAGGTTTTCAAAAAAGTGTTATCTTAATATGTAGCTTTTTTCATAGAAGGCTTTTTTAAAAAATTTTAATTTCAACAACCAATATCGGAACTAATTCCGGAATTCCGGAATCTGGGGTTAATATCGTAAACCAACTCCGGTATTGAGAATAGTTCCGATATCAAATGGCCTAATATACTCTATTACTGCGTCCTGTTTTTAAACTGAGTTGTCCTGGTTTTTCCGACTTCAAATCCTGGTTTTTTAAATTTGAGGTTGGCAACCCTAGTGTATGGGGCCTAACCATGAGCTCTTAAAGCAGGACAGAAATTGAACTGCGCGGCATTATCGTACCATGACATCGATATTAGCAGGCCTGCCGCAGGGCTGCTGCGTCATTGATTTTAAAACCGTTCACCTCTGTTTTTCTATAGATTTTCGTACCATGACGTGTTACTTCAGCGTTTGTTGAACGATCATTGCTCGTCCGAAACGTCAAATAAAAAAGTTACTATCAGACATTGAAATATTATTACTAGCGTATAGAACAGACATCGCGAACACAATCTATGTTCCAATGAATTGAAGCCGCGCGGCTGCATTTCCAATGGATTCGTTCGATTTTGAAAGGAGAACGGGGGCTCAATTTTGAAAATAGAACTTCCCGGCGGGAACACACATTTTGTTCGAGATGTCTCTTCTATGAGATTATACTTCAATGCTATCAGACCAGCTTTTTAGGAATTGTATTGTAATTTTCTATTAAAGAATTATCGAGTTAAGCTGTTTTATACCTCTTAAATGCAATATTATTGAATATTGCATTTATATGTATTATATATGAATATTATTTATATGAATTATATACGACATTCCAATTAAATTTCTTACTAACAGTAAGTTAAAAGCATATTTTTAAGTGAGAAAAGAAACTTACGCACTATTAGTCGAGAAATGACGACGAAATATTAATCTTCAGTGTCAAGGATGGTGCCATTACTGAGGATTTTGAAGCACACAACCATCTATGTTGAAAGTGGCATAAATCATAATATTTAATGGGTACTTTTGTGCTTGTTCAAAGTATTAACTATACTTTACAATACTTCATGTATTGTTATGTAAGTTATGTAAGCAAAAAAGAATTATCATTCAATTAATACATAATTGGTGCATATTTTAAACGTTAAGTAGGTAACAATTATTAATCTTGTAGCTAAGATTAAACAATAATAGAATTATTGTAAAAATCATTATTATTAACAATGATTCAAGATTCTTACATAAGGAATAATTATTCCAATATATTACCATCCTAATTGTAAGCTACAAGAACGATGTTAAATGAACCATTTACTTAATACAATCTGTAGAAAGGTATGCAAATAATGTTTATATTTATTTCAGATTACAGTGGCTATGCATTAAGGCCATAGTTTTAAACACGAATAGCAGACCTAGAAAAAAATTCACACGAAGTACTACTTTTACAACAACACTATAAAAAGGCACAATGGTCTATTGAGCGGTGATGACCCCAATGAATCATATTAGTTGACTGATACTGGTAATGGGAGAAAAAACCAATTTTTAATGACTATTTTATAATAATAATCAATAACTGATGTGAACTATTTGTTGTATAAAATGATTTGGAAATGAAATAAACACTTAAGTTCTTTGTTGTTTTTTATTTGTCCAGAAAGTGATACATTTGACCATATTAAAACTTAAAATAAATTTTGAACTTGCTATTTAAACAACATGGGCAATATAAAACTATTGTCATCTTATCCCATGATTACCCCTGTCTCTGCTCACATTGTGGGGGTCAGGACAAAACATTCAGCAGTTCACCACACAGGCCAAGTATGATTGAATTGAATTTGAAACTTCATATACCTTTGAGATTTAATAATAATATTATTATATCTTTCTTTCAAGCAACGAGGCCCGTAGCAAAAATATCTTACATACTAACATAAATATTATCAATATAAACTTATAACTAATACTTTTATCAGCGAAGTGACACGCTTTCGGTGACTCAGAGGGTCGCCGACGCCCGCGGAATTTTCTAAAGACGACCCCCTTCGGTCACAGCTCCTTCAGAAAAGTCGACAGGAGGTTTGTTGGAACACTCCCAACAAAGGAGTTGAAATTGACAGCGTTGCGCAAGTCCAACTTCTTTACCCGCACGGCGCACCCGGTAGGTACTTCGTCTTCTTCTCCAAATACTCTACGACATCAGACACCTTTGTGGTGTAATGGAGACGAGAGACGTAGACGTAAGATGCTGGCACGGCGGGACGACGAAGAGGCTCCCTCTTTCTTCTTCTTCACTTCAATGAAGGAAGCAGTTTTTATCCGATTGACCAACGGGCATCGCAATAAGAGAGGGCACGTTTACGTATGCAGGTTTCCTTACGATGTAAAATATTATGATTCGGTAAGCCATTAGACTATATTTCTTTTCCAATTTCCAATTCTAATATCTTTCTCAAATTTCTATTTAACGAGAAAAATATAAAATCAATGCATTTAAGTAAAATAATAACAGCAACTACTTATCTGATAACTCTAAAGTCAAAACATTTGTGATTCGTCTGACAATCATGACAGTTGACAATTATTGACATTGGTTACCATGGATATAATAGTCTAACTGGATCCCAAACTACGAAGAGGTACTTTAAGACGCGACGTTACAACTAAATAAACATATTCGAGCAATCACAGGCTGGATTAACGTTGTCCTTCATAATTGTAGGGTGTCCACACCTTAGATTTAATACTTACGACTACGAAGTCTGTGATCCAGATAGAGAATATATATCCATGGACATGACATTACACAGATTTAGTAGTAAATCTATGTCATTACTTGTCTTTGGCTGAGCGTATTTACGCCAATGCCTTAAATGGAAGAAAAAAAAACAAAAACTATGTCATTACAGCAGACCACAGACAAGCATAATCGTTCACTTTTCGTTCACCTTTTATGATGTCATGGTACGACTTTCCAGTGATTCAGAAGCAGCGCTGCTTTTGGACTGACTGGGAACTGCGCGTTTTCATAAAAGGTCATGGTAGCCCCCATGATTGTAACGCTCACAAGCTAGTGGAACGAAAAAATCGCGGTCGTGAGCGTGGTCGTTGTGATCGTCTACTGGAACGTAGGGCAAGAGTCTTATGAGTGGAACGCGGCCCAAGTGCATGCGAATTGTCAGTGTCATGTCTAGTATTGACACGTATCAGTTGTCACTGTCACTAAATCGTGGTTTGATAACCAAACTTTAGTTTCTTGTTCGTTAGTTTTTAGCGTGAAAAATATACTTCTTTGAGAAATACAATTTAGTTTAGTAACTAAGCTTAAACATGGAATCTACAGAATTTGATGCCACATTAGGTGGCGCTGAACATTTACCATATTCAGCCAAAATATTTAAATTCGCTGCTTCAAGAAGTGTTGAAATTGCAGCAATGACTGAAAGTGTACTTCGCCCTAGTAAAACTAAATTAATATTTCAAAGCTTACCCGTTCATATGAGACGGCGAGTTATGAGTCATAATTGTAAACGATTACCAAAGAAGCTACGGGAGGGGCACTTAGAACAACTTATTAAAAGTGGTTTTCCTCCAAAACAGAAGCGACCATCTAGGAAATACAGACGGCGTCCAACCAATCTTCTAGCAGAGTACAATAGACGTAAACGACGTCACATTTGGCTGGAGACACATATTTGGCATGCCAAGAGATTCCACATGGTTGATCGTTGGGGGTATAGATTAGCGTTCAGCCCCTGTGACAAGGCTTTCAGAGCTTGCTACAGAGCATCCTCGGCTCACTGTCTTCTCCAGGATATTTCATATTACACACCAATACGTATCCAAGGATCAACTGATGACATAGCAGGCTTATTTAACTCCCTTACATGCAAATCATGTGGCCTTAGTGTAGCTGCAAAAGCTTACTTAAGTGGAAATAGAGAAGGTACATTACATCTTTACAAACCAAATATGTATCCATTTGGCTACATTGGTAAAATTAAATTTATATGGACACAAACTGAAAATGTAAACAAAGAATTGTGGTTGTTTGTACATCCTTCACAAACCAACATTGTGGAGTCAGTTTTGAATGAAACAATAAAAAGCCTTACTGGAGAACATATCTCAATGTCTTGTAATGAACCGAAAAGAAAAAAGATGGCCAAAGAATATACTGGTAAATTAAATATTGTGACACTAGCTGGGGCGTTTAATAGATTTCGTCTAACTGGACCGAAAAGTCAAGCTGTATTAGTTAAATGTTTAAAATGTGTGACAGAGTACAGTAAAATCAATGAAAATGATTGGGTAACATATTTTAGCAAAACGGATCCACAGTTATATTTGAATGAAAAGCATGAGTACTGGAAAACCTTAGGAGTAGCCAATTCTCCCTCGCAGGTGCCTCCCAGACTAGTGTTGGGTCTAGTTGTAAAAGATCCCCGTTTGAGCAGGCCAAAAAACAGGACAAAGGCACAGCTTGAAGTAAATGAAAATATAGACATAACATCACTAATTAGTGTTCCATTATTCTCTTCAATATCACCACTTTGGAATGATACTGTTAGGGATAAAATAAAATCTAAACAAGTTACTAATCCCCAATTTGTTAAACACATTACAAAGACTCAGCTTATACCAGGTGAAATAAATGAAGATGATCCAGCATTGCAAAGCATTCCCATTGTTTTAGTCCAAACACCTGGATCGCAAAATTCTGAATATAAAAAAATTGGTAAGTATTAGTAATTTAACATTTAGTGCCTCACTTATTTAGATATTGATTAAAACTTAAATGCAGTATAAAACTGTGGGGTCTATGTCTTTCTTTTTACAAATAAAATATTAATATTGAGAATTGTTAGATGAAACAACTTGAAAAATTCTGATAATATCAATAAAGTTACGGGTAAAAGTGTTGATGGTTGATAATTTATTTGCAGGTTATGGAAGTGGTTGGGACATCATCATTCCAGCTGGCTATGGACTTCCATTTTGGCTAACATTCATCATGTTTGGAGCTAGGTCTGGTGGCTTGCGGGAAACTGAAAATCTGAGCTTTGAAACTGGAGAATGTTATATGCCTCCAGATTCAGAAGCAGGAAGCGTAGAAGAGAAGAGAATAGAAGCACAATTAAAGGAACAATACTTTAAGCGACCACCCAGTAAAAGGGTCAACTATATAACACATGGCATTTCTAGCCCATTTCTGTGCCCTTGGAGAATATTGTTACAAGATTGGTGTGCACATAAAATAGATAATTTTTATGTTCTGCGAGACAAATGTTACATTAATGAAATTGAGGTAAGCAAGAGTATTTGGTTGTTGTCCTCAATTGTTCGTATGGTTAATGTTACTAGTACCTGGATGACCGAGCTTAGCTCGGTATTTAAAAAAAAAAAAAAAAATTAACAAACAACATCATGTATGTATAAATAAGTATTGTAGCAGTTTTTGCCTGAAAACACGGATAAAACGACATTTCTTAAAAATGAATCCTAGCTAGATCGATTTATTATCCCCGAAACCCCCTGTATACCAAATTTCATGTTTTCATGAAATCGTTGGCGCCGTTTTCGATATTCATAAAATATATATATATACAAGAATTGCTCGTTTAAAGGTATTAATTAGATAATTATAATAAAATTTTACAGGAATGTTTACGAACTAAGAAGAAACAAGTAAAGATAGAAAAAGCTGACCAATGTTTAGTTGCTGTTTATCTACAAATATCAGGAAAAGGAAATTTTAGAAATCATGCACTTATTTGTATGCCACAAGCCGAAGACATGAAATCTGACAAAACCCCTTTTGAACCCCAGCATGAAGATGTCAATTTCAAATTGAGGAAATTAAAAAGAAAGGACCACAGAAAGAAACTGAGGCAACAAAGGAAAATGCACATGAAATTACGAAAGAAATCAAGAAAAGCTGTAAGTGTATCATGATTTTCAATGTTTCTAACTTTATTTAGTTTTATCGTCACTGCCCGGGCGTAAATGCTTACTTACCATTTTACTAAAAAATTACTAGTTGTATTTGTACCTGACTAATTGAAATTATCCAATCCACACTTGGCCAGCGTGGTAGACTATGGCATGTACCCCTCACATTGTGAGAGGAGACCCCGAGCCCAGCAGTGGGACAATTATGGGTTGTTGCTTTGCTTTTTTTGCTTTTTATTGAAATTAATACTTGAACTAAAATTAATATTGTAAGTAATATGGCATTTATTTATTTAATCTTGACAATAATTTGTCATTTGCTAACCTTTATAATTATTATTATGAATGTTAGTTTTAATCACTACAATACAATGTTTAGTGTTTATGGGATTTTATTATATTTTGTATAATGCCTAAACTACTTGCTGTGCCTAATTATTTATAATTATGTAGTAATTAAAGTAAAATTGTGACTTTTCTAAATACGCCAAATATTTTTTAGATAATCGAACCAGTATTGATATTTATTGACAAAATTTATTTGATTGTTGTTTCAGAATAGCAATGGAAAACCCCGCGCTAATACTGAGCCATCAGAATATGTGAAACAAATGAGGGAACTCTGGCTTCCTAGTGAAGTAAACACAGTTCGCTATTTAGGCGCGAGGGAAACCATTGGATACGTACATAAAGCTGCCTACAGTTTTTCCGAAGCTAAAAGCTGTGGCATTGGTTACATTGCACTTAATTCTTTATGTGAACTCATTAATAATGGGTATAGCAAAGTTCTTACTCGTAATACTTCAACTTTGAAATATAGAATAGCTAAAATACAATTAATAAAAGATTTGTAGCTAATAAAGCAGTTTAATTTTCACATTTTCAATTTTCATTGGGAGATTTTATAAATTTATTCAATGACTATATGTAAATTTATTGAAAGCCCGGAAGTAATAATGCTAACTCGGATCTTGTATAGACTGAAGAATATACTCCATATTCTATGTCTATAGTATATCAATGGTTATGTTTTAAGGAAAAGTAAACAAATCAATTATGAAATTACGTTTATTTCCTTGCTCACAAGTGTCTACAAAATATTTGCCAATGTGCTAATTACTCCAGTATAAATATAATTAAATGCATTTCTACGTTATTTGCTTCAAATGTTAACTTCACCCACTAGTGTTATGTAACAATTAGCGGCCCTATATAAGAGCTAAAGAAACCTCACAAATCGTCTACACTATATTTTCATGCTTATTGGTAATTGCTATGTGAGCCGTTTGTAAAAAAAATTGCTAATTACACGTATTCCTGTCGTCTTGATTACATTATTTTCGTTATGTTTGACACTTAAGCCTACGACAAATTGTGACGAATATACCTTCCACAGGCATTAACAGCAGGCTGAAATGAAAAACCAGCAAAAGTGCTCCACCTATACCGTGTGAGCACGCACTATATCTTCGATCTCTTTCTCGCTATGGCATCTTCTACTGCCTTCAGTTGTTTGAGCAGTTCTTCTCTCCTTGAAACTGATTTCTTAGCAGGTGCCCCTCCACTCACTGGAGACGTCGCCGATCGTTTCTTACCCATTTCTAGAAATAAAAACAAATAACATTGAGTTTTGTATCTATGATGTGATTGCATTTTTATTCACATAAAATTACATTTTTATATTAATATTACCTCTATCACTTGATGATTCTTTCTTACTCGCTCCAGTTGTGACCGCAGCACCTAAACCTGGCTTTGTATTTAACCTGAAATAAAAATAAGCAGATATAGATATTAACTGCAGATAAAGAAACTTAAAAATATGCAGTGTAATACAGGTAGTTTATGTACTGCATATTTTTAACGCTCCCTTTTTGGCCTGCAACATAAAAACTTCTGTGTTACCCTACCTACCCTTTTGTGTTACCTTACCCTTGGATCTACTAATGATCTACATGTCGACCTTAATTTACTTAGCATTAGATTTATCATCTGCTCGGTTGTCGGCTATTTACATAAATAAAATTAATAAAGATGGTTATTCCGTAATGTAATGTTTATAAAAGTGTGTGGTTTTGGTAATGATTCAAATGTAGTATGTGTATAGTAATTTTATTACTGTTATACTTTTGAAGGTGATTGTACTTTAACTAAAGGATTGCAGCAATCCTTAAGGTGGAGAGTAACAGTTTCCGGGAATTCACTTTAGGGTGTATAAACGGTATAACTGTACAACAATATGTATAGTGTGTTGTTGTATACGTTACCTGGGTCTCGTGGCTGCGTTCAGCAGGCGCGCGTGCCTCGCGCGGCGCGCGCCCGAGCTGCCCGACGTGGACGACGAGCGCGACTCGCTCTCCGACTCGCTCGACGATGTCGATGATTCTGTTACATTACATTACAATCAACATATAGGTACACGTACCTACTTTAAAAATACTTTACTACTAAAATAACGTGTAATATTTATTTTTATGTTACCGGATATCTGTATAATGCAGGTATTCAACACATTCCCTAGGCAATGTGTATAATACCTGGGTCGCGTCGTTTGGGCAATGTATGAAATGATATGAATATCATTCACCATTACATACTTTACCTAGGTAATGTATATGTTTCCCAACTGCTGTACAGAAAACCATATTTTTCTGAAGCGAATCGAGGGTAGATACTAATCTTATTAAAAAAAATCTCTTAATGATGTACAGTAATGAATCACATACCTGATCCTGAAGACGATGATCGAGAATACTTCTTTCTGTTCCTGTTGCGACTTATTGACTTGCTCCGGCTGTACGGGTCCAATTCATCCTAGAGGGGCAACGTACGAAACATTAGTAATGCACAACTTTAACAGAGTCCCTTAGCCAACAGAACCATTTATACTTCCCTGTACGTATACGTATTACGACCCGTGTGGCGCAACGGTTACCATGCTGGATCGCAGCGCCAAGGGTCCTGGGTTCGATGAGTTTGAATTTCTGTTATCGGTCTGGGTGTGTTGTCCATGGCACAGGATACATAGGATTCTAGCGTGTAGCGTTATTTATATTCATTTATTATATCAGCCGTTTACCTTGTGCTTGTGACTGGCGGGCGGCGGCGGGTTGACAGCCAGCTGGCGCGCGGCGGCGGGCGAGGCGGCGCGGCGGCGCGGCGCGGGCGGGTTCATGGCGGTCGCGCGCGCGCTCGCCAGCCGCCGCTCGCGGACTATCACCGACGGGGACAACCTGCCATCACCATGCGATCAAATAAACTACTACTTTTTTAAGGAAGTAGCCGGCAAACGAGCTGAAGATCCACCTGATGGTAAGTGGACATCAGCAACACCAAAGGCATCACTGACGCTTTGCCGGCAAAGAAAGAGGAGAAAAAGAAAGAAAGAACTGGCTCTCAAGGCCCCAGCCGAAACACGTCGTTTAGCGGCTGAATCAAGTAAGAAGGGGGCTATCCAGGCGGGCCCCAATTCATTAGTAAACCTTGTATCCGACGAGGTTTGTCGCTTCGGGAGCTATTAACCAGTTATCCTATCAGGTCAGCGACGAAAGCGACGCGTCTCATTGTAAACAAAACACTGATTTACATTTCATCGTTTAGTTTACAATAAGTTGCGACGCGTCGTATGGTTTCGTCGCTCAACGAGGACAGCGGTTAAGCGTTCGAAAGACGCGCAAAATATCAGCATCATCGGAAGTCGCTCGAAGCGAGGCGACTAAGCACGAAGTTATTCGAAGTAGTTCTCTCTGTCACCGCGGTGCCCAACTTCGATCAACTTCACGAGAGATCCCATATCTCTCACAAAAAATATGCCCATTCTAATCTATGTACAGTTTTGTGGCACAGCTCCGAGAAGCCAAAAAGATTAAGGAGCGTAATACTTTATCATAAACAAGCTAGTCATCATAATTTTTGAGTAAACATTTTTTATTATCTATCGAAATCTATATTAAATATTTGGTTTAACAGACCATAAAATGTAGTCCTGCTTTTAGTAAAATTGTCATTATGAGTGATTGATGAAAAGTTTTGCCTTTAACGCGAAGGATATAAAACGAATGTGAGATTTTACATTAAATTTTACACAACTCACATCAGCCACCAATATATTTCTCCAACTCGTTTTACAACATTAAAAAATCGATTTCCATCAATTCATTATCTGGTTAATTATTACTGACCCACTTTTAGTGACTGCCAGTTACCGCCAGGCTTGTGAATTATGAATTACTTACTATTGCTTGAGGGTCGATTAACCTTCAGAACTCCGACATATTATAAGTGTGATATATTTTCAATCTCTTCATGACGTCTTTCCTGAACATTTTACTATTTCAAAATCTATGTATGGCGGATGGTTTGTATGAGTAACAAATTAACGAATATGTTAATAAATAATTAATAGTAAGCGATTAATTGTAATACTATTTTTTATTTTTATTAACAAACATGCGTTTTTGCGTACTGTTATTGACGTTATTTGGGCAAAAATCATTCCTTAGTAAAACCTAAACAGTGCATAATACCGAAAAAACTTTTTGGCCAATTTTTTTATAATCATACCAATTAAAATTTGTCAATGAGATCACAGGTTTCACTCTTATAAAGTACTAGCTTAATGTTATGCAATGTTCCCTACTCTTCAGCATAGATATAAATTATACACATAATGATAATAGCATAATTAAATAAATAGCAGTGATAAAAAATATATCTTAAATTAACGCAAATGCATACGTGTAACTTAGTTTCTATCCGCGGTCAAAGTGATTCGAGTTCCCAACGGCTTACATCACTGATATCACTGGGACTCTCTTGGCTTTTTACTAAACACACATCACACTTGAACAAAATACTGCTACAAAATAAAACAGCGACTACTGGGCTACAAAAAAATTCGAACAAAACAAAATTTCACTAGGAAATTAAGACTTTATCTACCTACTGAAGCGTAACATTAGAAGCGTAGTTTAAAGTTAAACAAACGTTAGGCCGCCTTTACATTAGTATACATGTCTGTGGTTTTCCCAAGTAAATTAGGCAATTAACTTTTTTTTTTAATTAAGTTAAGTTTTTTAATTAAGTTTTGCACACTACCTTTTTAAGTAGCTAATCGTAATCGTAATACTTGTGTATACTGCCGTAAATTACTTAGTAAATCACAAGTGTGATTGCGGCCTTAGGATTAACGGTAACAAACAGTAGGAGCTAAGTGGACTCACCTCAGCCTAGAAGACGTAGAGGTTCTCCGCTTGCGGCGAGCGCCGGGCGACCCCGAACTACGGGAGCTGGAATATAAACAGCTGTGGGCTCAAGGGACGCCGGGAGGGGGGGCGCACGCACACACGCGCACACGGCCGTCGACACACGACCAGTACGCATGTGAGCACGGGCACCTCAAAGCACCGGGGCCGATCCGTACGCACGCGACAAATCAAACGAGTAGGGTGAACGAATTTCGTCAATCATTTAACTAAAGCTGGCAAGTTCACAGTACTCACACTAATGCAATTTTTATCATACATCGGTTTACTTGCTGCGTGTGCAGTACGACGTCACCAGTTACTTATTCACAGACACTACACAAGCGTTGTAAGTGTTGTACGTGCCAACTTTAGTCTATCGAACTACAATTTCGGGTATCTTTCAAGGCCTTTCTGATCTAAGAACTCGAGACTACTACGGTACGACGGTAGCACGCCAAGACGGCATGTCGGCGTATATTATCGAATTTTAACATGCTACTGAGATACTGAGAGGCCTTAAAGATATGCGCGCATTATATTTAAGCGAGCGAGTGTAACGCGTTCGTTGCGCACGTCCGTCGTCGCACAAACACTCACGTTCGTCCAAAGCCTGTAGCGAATCCCAGTGATGATTAACAGTAATCGCATGCATTTGTTAATGAAGAGGAGAGGTGAGATACAGTCGACATGGAACACCGTAACGCCATGAAGAAAAACAATGTAAGCAGAACGCGACGGTCAGGGCGGGAGACAAAGCAACGGGGGAAATAATATTAATGTCATGAACAAGAGACTTTCATCTTATTACATTCATAGTTTTATGTTAAATTAATGTTGGTTATTATATTTACAACTGGAATGAAAATTTTATCATTAAATTAGTTGTTTTCAATTCTTCAGTAAAACTGTATAACCATTTGAGGTTAAAGCAGCAGAACGTAAAAGAAAAAAACAAAGAAAAAAAGAAAAAGGCAAGCCTTTAAATAAAATATAACGCAAGTGCTTCAAATTAAGATAATTTGGAAAATAGTTATAAAAATATGATATTACATTAGCAACATCACTAATAGATATTAAGATATGATATTGCACAAATAAATGAATACATAAATAATACATAAATATATAAAATGCGTTTAAAGCGCGTACTTAACCAGATGTTTTAACCATGAGCTAAAGTACGGAGACATAGTACCGGTTAGAACGATAGAGCTACCATGTCGTAGTAGGTACCTTGATGATGTGTAGGAGTCATCTGATGAGGGCGGTCTGCGGCGCCGCGCGGCGGGCTCGGCTCGCATCCAGGGGTCCGCCCACTCGTCGCCGCGGGCCTCCCGCACACGCCCCTCGCCCCCGCGCCCTTCGCGCCCCTCACGCCCCTCGCGTCCCTCGCGCCCCTCACGCCCCTCCCTACCCTCGCGACGCTCCACCTCCGCTCGCTGGACGATTACCTCGCGCGATGACCGCACTCGTCTCTGTTGATGGTTCAAATAATTAACAATTAAAAAAGCACTTTTACACATGAGCGCCACAGTACATGATATTATGTATATCTCTAGAGGTGTGTAACTCAGATCTGATCTGATTCAATGATTCAGGTCCCACGAAAGTGACCTGTTGACCTGCATCTCAAAATCAGGTCGACCGGGTCTCAATTCAGCTCAAAGGACCTGAAATGTACGCGTCGACTAAGATAATATACCCTAATGATAATAGTAATAAGGTTGAAATTTTAATGTCGCACCTAAAGAGTGAAGCAGATCCCGCGACCTGCGAGTCGTACCTGGACCTGAAATGTTCGCGTCGACTAAGATAATATACCCTAATGATAATAGTAATAAGGTTGAAATTTGAAATGTCTTGTCGGCTCTTATGAATCTTTCAGGTCCTTGAGCTGATTCACGAACCGCTTCACAGCTCCAGATCACCTTTGTGAATCAGGACCTGTTTTGCAGCTCACGCGTTTTGGTTGAGTTACCCATGTCTATATATCTCCTCGTAGGAGACAGGCCAGAGACTATACCACCACACTGCTCCATTGTGTTGCAGACACTCGCTGACCCTAGTCATGCTTCTTCACCCACCTAATAAACCTGTATATCCTTGATTATTGAACCTTGACTTTTTATAATAATAAAGACTATTCAGTAACTGATGTCTCTTTAATGTGCAGACATGAATATGTATATTCAACCAATATTTTTCAAAAACTTGATCCTTATAATTATGCAAAAATTATGTGTACAACAAGTAGTAAATATGAAATAATCAAGTACATAATTATCATCATGTTATCAGGTATTAAAGTGTCCCAAATATGTTGAATTAAATCTTATGTACTTATAATAATATTATATACTAATAAAAAAAGCGTAAATTATGTGACATTGGGGTAAAACAAAATTACATCAACCAATTTGACATAAACTACTCATACCGGCATTGTGTTTGTCTCAGTGGGCTCGTCCATAGAATTCCACATGGAATGCTTGCATGGAAAATACAGTGAGAACAATGTTAAAAATGGCTTATACTAAAATTTTACGCTAGTATTACAGCTATTCACAGTGAATTAGAAATCATAGTGTATTAGCAATGCAAATGAGAATTATTGTTATATGCATGAGAGCATAATTAGCATATAGTCATATTACAGACGAATAACCGCCCTCGCTTTGCTTCGGTTTTCTTATTTTTTTGAAAATATAATATAGCCTATGTCACCCGGGGATAGTGTAGCTTCCCAACAGTCCAAGAATTTTTCAAATCAGTTCAGTAGTTTCGGAGCCTATTCAATGCAAACAAACAATCAAATGTTTCCTCTTTATAATATTAGTATAGACTTGCACCTGTAGTTAAAACAAGATTTAAACACAAAACAACACAGAACTGATTGATCTCACCTTATGGTACGCCAAATCGTCCGGATGCGGCGCGCGCTCGTCGTAGTGGGCGGGCCGCTCGTACATGCGCTCGCGGTCGTACCGCTCGCGCTCGTAGTAGCGCTCGCGCTCGTCCATCGGCGGGCGGACGAACCGGCCGCGGTGCATGGGGCCGTATGATCTGAAAGTCATTTTTATTAAAATTATAGTACAGTAGGCGATAGGTAAATTCACATTTACAACATATGATTAACACAATGACATGATTTTTATAAAATTTAGTTTTAGTTTCTGCACCTATAGCAAATCTCAATACTTCTACATGCGTGCATTATGGTTAAAAAGGGGTACAAAAGTTTTCCTTTCACGTAATAATATATAATATAGAATTTGCATAAAACATTATAAACATACAGCTTCACTTCACTCACCGGTAGGGGTCAGGCTCGCGCACGGGCGGCGCCAAGTCGTGCCGCGGGGGCGAAGCGCCCACCGCGGCGGCCGCGTACGCCAGCTCCGCGTCCGGATCGTGGACCACGCCGCCCACAGATAGATGTAATTTCTTCTCTTCAAAATCGATATCTTGCTCCTTGCGTTTATTCGCTATGCGCAACATCTGAAAGACAAAATTTTATGCTATAACGTACGAATTCATTAAATAACGTAGCCAGTAGTGGATATAAACGCTTCGACGGTGTTTCTCCGCAGGTACCTGGCTTTGTTCTTTTGAATGTTGTGTTCAGCTACTCGACTAATCGATATTTAGGCGTGTAGGTGTGGGGCGTCGTTCAATGAAAAAGTCAGACGTGCAATTAAACGGGCATTTCAACCAGTTTGCTGCGGCATAGTAAACAAAAATTTGATTTAATTTACATGGTATTTATGTATTATACACAACTTTTTAGGGTTCTGAACCCTTACAGGATCACTCGTGCGTCTGTGCGACCGCCCTTCACAGTCAATTTGCTCCGAAATTACTGGATCAAATTAGTTGAAATGTTTTCTAGTTTTTTCTCCTCAGACTACGGCTACAAGTGTCAATAGAAGCAGTGGACCTCCTTGGCGGTCCTAAGGCCCCGCTCCCAGGGCGACTCGGGCGGCGCGACGTCGCGAGGCGGCGGGTAGCTGGCGGCGGGCGGCACCCCGCGCACCACGTCGAACATGTTGTAGTTGCCCTTGTCCGTCACGCCCGGGTGCAGGAACCTGGACGATTCAATAGGTACCGTAAATGATAATTTTTCTGCTGAATAGGTACACCGTAAATGATAAGTTTTATGCCTGAATAGGTACACCGTAAAGGATAACTTCAAGTTGTTTTTTTTTTTCATTTATTCAATTCAATATAACGGCTTATCCAATTACACTAATGAATTTACAAAGTTACCAAATTAAATTAATATAAAAGAAATAACAATGGATGTTTTTTTTAATGGAAATATAATTTTTATGTTGTTTCATAATTAATAGTAAACGCTAAATGCTAAACGCTAACACATTCATAGTATCCGCAGTAGGTTTTTAACTGTGTCGCGGGTGGCATGGACGACACATATAACACATCACATCAGGAGGTCAAAATCATGTTCAAAGTTTTCATTACATGATACGTATGAAGCTAATAAAAGCGTGTTAAAAACAAATGATTGATTGCAATAATACCTGCAACTGACCCCCCACGTGCAAGCCCCCCGCGAGAAGAAGCGGCACACGGGCCGCGGCTCGTTCTCCTCGGGCCGGCGCTCTGCCTCGTCAGAGACTTCGCCCTCCTCCAGCGACGAGCCCCGCGACCGTTTGCCCGGCTTTACATCCTCTGGAAATATAACATGTTGGGTATACATTACATTTTATGGATGATTTGTGAACTACAATGAGTATACTGCAATATCATTGAAAGAACAAATATTATTGGATAAAATTTATAGTAGTCCAGGACACTACTACTCTGACAAAAAATAATTAATGCATAGAAATTATTTTTTCTTTGAGAAATCTTTTGAACAGAATTATTTCTTAATTTCAAAATAGATAGTTTTATGTTTCATGGTAACGTTTGTGGCAGTCTAACAGTTTTAGTTCTACTTATCGTAGCCATTAGTTACCTTTATCCAGCTGAGCCTCAGTGTCACCGATAGATTCCTTGGACTTATTGGGTTCTATACATTCTCCTTCCTCTGCCTCAAAATCCAACTGTTCCTCCCCATCTTCTGTATTACTTGTCTTTTCCTGAGGTACCTAAACAAAGTAGTAAAAGGTTCACTAATATTAGTACGAACACACACGAGTACACAAGTCTTTTTTCTTATTAAAGAACACTAATATTTAGACAGTAACAAACATTTTGGTAAGTACATACTTTTTCTAATTTAGGTGTGTCTACTTTAGGAGCGTCCATCTTTGGTGAAGACGGTGTACTGAGCTCAATGTCACCGTTTACTGTAACTTCTGGCTTGTTGTCAGGAGACGCAGGCTGGGACTTTGACTGGAATAAAAATAATAATTTATGTTACTAACAATATTACATACCAGGTTAATTTATAGCTTGAATTAAAAGATACCACAATAATAATATTATATACTAGAGAAAGAAGATTACAATAATGGGTAATCAAAATTAGTAGAGTAAGTTATAAGATCAATAACCTTAAGAAAAATATTAAGTACATAGTGTAATTAACTAAATAAATAATTATAGACAGAAATAATTGTTACGAAAACAAACCTTTGCGTCCTTGGCCGTATCCTCAGGTCCCATAGAATCTAAATCTGATACGTCAGACAGATCCTCATGACTAATATTATTATCCTTCCCACTATGATGATCACTTGTCCTTGATTTGCTTCTAGACTTGCTGTCTTCTTGATCCGACTCCATTTCACCTAAGAACATTTTGCATTACACACAAAATTCTAGAATAAACAAAACATGCAACCTATTTTTTTTGTAATCAAGACTTCAAACACTATTGCCTTTCCTAACTTCTAAATCTAAATGCAGTAACATTATGACTCCCACAAGTATGTTTTTATTTCCTCATTAATTGTTTATTATACATACATGTTTATTGTATTACACAAGAATACTAGTGACAATGAATACCTTCTGAAATTTCCTCAGTAGCTGGATCCTTTGTACTAGGTCTTTTGTTATAAGACGAACTTCTGCTAGATTGACTAGACTCGGACCTGCTACGAGCTCGACTAGGCATTTGTACCATCTTTTGTTCTGCTTTAGTATGTCTCCTCCAGTTCCCTTTAGGACTCCACTCATTTTTCTTAGATGGTGAGGAATGTGACGAGATTCGATCAGGCGAGGGACTCGAGGAAGGTGATCTCAGTTTAGGATTTCTTGTATTAGCAGTTATCTGTGAATCTGGAGAAACTGGCCGGGACCTAGAAGTAGGGGATCCCAGACCAGATTTTATTAAGCCATTAGGTGTTGGAGGTGAGGCAGAACTTGGACCCGAATGAACCCTTGAGTACGAAGCACAGCGGTGGCCTGATTCTGGAGAACCTGGTGAACCGACATGTGAATCTACTTCACTTGGTGATTTTGGCCCCTCGGGCGACTTTGGCCCTACTGGGGAGGGCGGCATAGAATTGTCTGGGGAATTGATTTCTGAGGGTGCACCACCACTCATATCATTAGGCGAGCGTGGTGGTTTAGCAAATGATCTATGAGAAGACTGAGACCTGGATTCAGGAGATGGTGACCTTTGCCTATCTGACTTAGAAGATGGAGGGGATCCTGGAGGTGATCCTGGAGGTGATGCTGGAGGTGATCCTGGAGGTGATGCTGGAGGTGATGCTGGAGGTGAAGCTGGAGGTGATCCTGGTGGGGAACGTGGTGGGGATTTTGGATCTTTCTTTGAACTATCGGTAGAAGAACTCCTTCGACTTCTAGATGTGGAGCTGCTGCTACTCGTTGTTGATTGAGCGTCTCCATTAGCATCCCGAGAATCTTCCGAATCCATTCCTGAGGACAGATGCCACACCCTTATGAAATAATTATCAAATTTTCATGAAAACCAAACCCAAACAAGCTTTGTTTAGTAGTAAGAAAAAACAAATTAGACATATTATAATAGTACCATACTGTATAAATTAAATGTTCACTTAAAACTTCGAAATACTGGTTATATTATTTATATGTACGATAACAGGTTATGGTTTATATATTTGTACCTAGTCCATTACATAATCCAAAGTTCTTTTACTTTTTTAAACCTTGTCAACAATGTGTACACTCATAAAACTTTTAACTCAAACATGATGAGCATTTTATCCTAACGAGAAATAATGAAAGCGTGGCAATAAGTGTAAGTCAAACAGCACATACTGACAAAAACAAATTTGAGTCACTGTAATTTTACATAGAAGTCCAATGTTTTATTCAAGGAACGAGATTTTTTTGTATTGTACTACGTTCTGATGTATATTGAAGACACATCCAGCCTTACCTTCAAGATGACGCCTCGACGCCAGAATCGGTGGCACTTTAAAGCACTTTTCATTTTAAAGACTTTTAAACTTTTAACTCACAACACAATCGAAACTCGGGTCTGTCACATTTACTTGTGATCAACTTCAACTTCCTAATGAACGATAAACTGACGAAAACTTAACTGAACGAATCGACACTACTTCAACATGGCTGTGATACAGGAAGAAACATATATAAAACATAAGAAATAATCACTTTTCGTAACTTCCGTGGGGTTAACTTACGCCCTTACCTTTACTGGGATGGATTAGTCGGTTAAATTCTTGAGGTAATTAATAAATTAAATCTAAGTAATCTTCGATTTGCGCCGCAACAAGCTTGTTCAATGTTTCATTGCAGTTAACCACAGAGTACTTAATCACTTGCAGTTAACATCATTGATGTCAAACACAGATTAAATAATACCTACGCAGGTATATGTCAAAAATCATGCTATCCACAGAGTATATTAATAATGCCTCGCCTAAAACTTGTCTTTGTAAAGTGCTTTTCAACTAAATTTGCAGTTGGGTATAATGTTGGTAGAATTGATATAGGAATACAAAAATTAAAAATTAGGTCCTTAAAAGTGATTCCAATTTGTAATAATGGTATTATTTACAATTAAATACAATTTCCAATTGTTTTTTAATACCATTATTACTTACTATTTTACGAGCTTAGAATAATAATAAACTAGAAACCACATCTAGCTGTCATTGCTAGTCGCGCGTTGTGTCCAAAACCGTCCGCCCCCGCCGTTCTTCCCACCCGCGTAATGTTTCGACGTAAAACATTTCCCATTATTTCGGGAAATGTTTATGACAGGACGTTAGGAAATAAGTAAAAGGCGATTATACTTAGGTCTACCAGAATCTGATCGCAACATATTATTATTACTGTGTATATAAAAATATGTTTTTCCAAAAAAAAAATTGAAAATTTGGGGGGGGGGGGGGGTTAGGGGTGGGTCCAGCAAGGTTTATGTAATCGATATATTCCACCATTTCCGATATATCCGGGATTTCATTCACAACTAATTTCATTTTTGAAATAGAAGATACATATAATATTCACAATTACAAAACTACAAATAAACTCAAGTCGTTTGATAAAATTAAAATACTGTCAGTGGACGCGCGCGTTTAAGTACCGCGCGGGTGTAGGCAATTTTTTCAAGGACAGGGCCGAGTAGTAATATGGCTTATTTGTGCTGCAAAGCCGGTGGCTTCAAAAGTCGCCAGTTGCGCCAGCGGCATAGTGTATTGTATCATTGCGGTAGGGAAAATCAAAACTGTTATACAGTGAAACCTGGTTCGACGACGGATCTGAAAAGAAGAAAAACAAATAAAAATTTAATCGAAACTTGATATCATAATTAAGTACCTCCTACTAAATACTACATATTATTATTTTCAAAATCTACTGAATCAAAAATCTGAAAACAGTTGACAATTGAAAACAGGTGAGACATCAAGGGACCTGCAATGTCGTTTCACTTATAGAGGTATTCCACTTACCCAGTGTCTCAGATATACAGGTATAAATAAATATCTGTCTCATTTACAGAGGGTTCCACTAATATAGGTGAGAATACAGGTTCTTACAGGTGTGATCATTAAATAAAATAACGTGTTATGTATGTAAATGAGTTTTAATAAAAAAAAAAATTAGTACGTTTTTCACGTAATGATAACGATTGTAGCTTTCGTTTTGGCATTTTTCAAATAAACATCTGTATGATAGTAAAACGAAACTAAAACTGAAGGTAATTGAAGCTCAAAATTACTTACGTACCTACCTACTTGGAATTACGTGTGGAATTTGTGGGTAGAATAAGAATGAGTAAACAAACAATGTTATCTCAGTTACAGAGGTTTACGCATATAAAATTTACTCGCTGTCTCAGTTATAGAGGTAACTATGATGACAAATCGAAAGAACAAATCCCAGATATAGAGGCTTACCTCGTCCCACTAACAGAGGTAATTCAGTGCCAAACTGTTGGGACCTCAGCATGAGTTCCAGTTATGGAGGTTTCTCACTTATCCAGGTCCCACTTAACCAAGTTTCACTGTATTGGCAACACTGTCAAAATGGAGGCATAAATGTGGTTGACAATTTCAATATGAATAAAATATTTGATAATTTAATAAGACAATGTTTTATTGTGCTAATTACACATGAAATGTGATCCCATCCTTTTTCTTTTTTAGACCAGCTGAATTTTTACACGTCAGAACGGCGCAAGACAGCATAATTTAATAAAATTATGAGAGCAATTCAGCCGTACGTCCACAGGGGAATTTCGGGAGGACTAATCGCTCGTTCGTAATATTACTCTTTAGACGAGTATCGAGTATTATTTATATCATCGATTTTAGGCGCGTATGCGGGGTGCTTGTTTACGAGCTATGCTCGGTATTTCTCTACGCGATCGACGATATAAAATTATTATACACAAAGTATTAAAACTTTTTAAACTTTTATGACGTGATCTCGTTAAGCATGTATATAAGAAGGGCTCCACGAAGCGAAAAATTTATAGGACAATTACTTAAACATTTTTTTTAATGTACAATGAAAATGGAAGTTCGAGAAAATTTAGTTAATTAACAATCGTCTAACTTGTTGAAAAATTAACTTTAAGCAAAATTTCCTACGGGAGCAAATTCTTTGAAGTGTTTCGAATACACCATATTTTTTTATTTTTTTAAATTAATAATTAATAACTTAAAAAATTATTGAGTGTGACGAACTCGGTTTTGACGCCGCACGCGCAACCTAAAAATGCAGCGTGGAGACCCATTTTCAGCGTTAAATTAAAGTTATAAATAATGGAGACAGAGTTCCGAGAGTCGCGAGTCGTTGTTTGGAAATTTCCTCTACTTTAAGAATCTTGTTTTAAAATTTCTTAAATATTAATAGTTTCGAAGTGATTACCAAAAACAAAATACTTTTTTTTTCAACTTTATTTTGTCAATAACTTTTGCAATTTTTTACGTGCTGGTAAACGCTTCCGAAACATTTTTCTAGACATCATTCCGAACAGAATGAGCTATCGCACGTATTTTTAAGAGCAGTATCTCTAATTTCAACCATTTTGAACTTATCGAGTAGACTATTATAGCTAGGTACCTACTGATGCCAAAATTTCGTTTTGATTAAGGAACCCAAAAAATGGATAGGTACCGTACGTGATTTCTAGAAATGAACCTTCGTACTGTACTAATTGTTTCACCCTAGCTTGGCAGCCAATAGGTAATATCTTTATTGGTACCTTATCTATTCTTTGCTGGCCAGCTACGCACCGATGATTTATATAACTACATCATGCAATAATGTACAGAAAAAAATAAACTTAGAAACATTCGCACATGGGTAGATAGATACTACTAATTTCGAAACGAAATCTCATTCAGTATCTCCCCCCAAAAGGAAAATATATACTTACTTACACCTAGGAGTAGGTAGAGGAAAAAATAATTATTATCTGGCACATAACTTGCCGGTCATCAAACTCGGGGAGATTGCGATAGGTAGGTACCTACTCCCAAATGAGCTACTGAGTCATTAATAATCTGAATTTTACCAAGAAAAAGTAATCGACTTCAAAATAACTCAAAAACTACCTGTCAGATCTAGCTCTTTAAGTGGGACCACATGACAAGCACCAGCTTTCGATTAAAAAAGAATCATCGAAATCGGTTTACCCATCGAAAGTTCTGAGGTAATAAACATAACAAAATACAGTCGTATTGAATTCCTCTTCCTTTTTTGAAGTCGGTTAAAAATATGCCTATTTACCACAAAACAGACAGATAGACACGTCATTAGTGCTACGTACGAGTACCTTGACAACACAATTAGCGGTTTCTTGCGTAAATTGGGTACAAAATTAGATCGTGTTAATTGACGAAATGGAGAGCTTAATGTAAAGCTAATTTGGTATGAAATTCACGCAGGCACAATTAGAATGCACGTGTATAAATTATGATGAGAGTTAATACATATTAGTGTCTGTTCATATTTATATACCTACTACGTATTACAGTGTCTACTGAAAAATATGAACTTTTAACGATGCAGTAAGAAACAAAAAGATCCTAATTAGAACAAATTTTGGATAATTTCTATTTATTTATGGTACTATACTATTTTGTAAAAGTTAGTTATGGGATAATATTTAAGACTAGGTAATTGGATTTTTCAGTGACGATGTTTGATTGATGCTTTGATGAGCTTAGACAGAATACCTTAATAAAATTATGGTTTGCACTATATTATCCACTATAAATATATTCATATACATAGCATACTATTTAAATAATATAAAGCTCGAGTTCAACTATTGTAGTGTAGTTGTATAGATAGAGTGAGGACGATAAAGGCAGTGACGTCAGAGCGGCCGGCGTCGTGCGCCAATGGCAAACGAGGCGGCGCCGGCCTGCGCCTGCGCACCGCCCACTGCGCTCTCCTCCGCTGAGAAAACTCGGAAAATATCCTCAATCAAACATGATGACTGTGTGATATAAAGGTATCTGCATAGTTTATGGTCTGTCTACACTTCTGTTTGAACGGGGTAAACCTATATTTATATACAGCAGAAGTATTGTCAGTAAATAATAGTCATAGTTTTGACCCTGGCCATGTTAAAACAAAGTGACTTATACATTTACAAACTATGTTTAACAACCAGATTTTCCATTTTTGTAAGTAAGCAGAGTTTTCATTTTATAAACATGGACTAATGTTACATTATACTAAAATGGTTTTCGAACTAAGGGAGACTTTAATAAGCAATCAATGACTATCCAAGTTAAAATAATGTACATAGGTACCTTACACTTGAGAAATTGTTCTATTTTAAAACTTTTGTATTAAATAAAGGTAATCTAGATATGAATTTCAGTAGCCGCTCATAAAGAGTAAACAATCGCTAACAAACATATCAAAGCGTAGCGCGCGCCCCTGTGCGGCTTATAGTTTATACTTATGCGCGGAGTATAAGGAACTCTTTATAGTCGGTGCGCGCGAGTCGGTCGCACGCGCGTTCATCTCGCGACGGCGGATCTCATCCGAAGGCTAATCCCTACGCTACTAGCTTGCTATTTGTTTTAATTCTTCCCAAAATCCCAGTGTAAAATGAATTGGGGTCAAGAGCGCGAACGCGGTTGCGAAAAACTAGAAATAAATGAGGCAGTTGGAAAGCTTCTGCAATCTTTCAACTATAACACTATAATGCCTCCACCGAACAAGTGAGTACCTACTATCTTAACTTAATTCATAACTTATTATTGATCATTTAATTCGTCTCACTTTAAAATATTTTACGTATTTGTTTAAAACTTTGCTTCTACCATTTTTTAATTAAGTATTTACTAAGTATTACTAAGGCAAAATGTCAAAATAATTATTAAGCAAGCATATCTCCCTTTTTACCCTACTACGCGACGCAAGAGAGGGTAATGTGTTTATTTCATTTAATTTAAAAGACACAAATACATTTTTCTTTTAATTATAATTTAATTAATAAATTTTATGTGAGCGTAGCCGCATCGTAGCAGGGCTACGAGACGAGCTTTGCAATACTTTATTCGAGATTGTGGCTAATACTTTGATGGAAAATAATATTGATTAATTATACTGTCAGTAATAAGGTAGTTAGTAGTAGATAAGTACATACTATTATGTCTTCTGTGGTAGTAGCTATTCATTGGCAAAATTAATACTACCTATATATGTAGAGCCTTACTCTAATATCTACACGTTTACAGAATATCTATCGCATGGGCTGTTTAATGGTAGTTTTCTCTAATATTCTATCTATCCATAATCCTCAAGACAGTTGCTAAACTCTCAAACATGATAAGTCGATTGTTACTTTACGTACTTAACTTAACCAGGTTGTTTTTGGATCAGGTATCAATAAAAATATTATGAAGGGAAAATAAGATATTTATAAATATTTTCCTTTTTCATTTTATTTCAAAGACAACCACATTTTTCTTTCAAATATTTTATGTAAGCGTAGGGATAAAAAAAATCTCGTTTATCCCATAGTGAGAGGAGTTATATCATTGAATATGCCTTATGGGTTTCCCAAGACCATTTTTCTATTGATTAATCAGTTTGCGAAGTAATTAGTTTGAAAGTTTTCCCCTCCCCCTGTCAGCTAGGTATGGTTAACAAATTAACGATTTATAATCGATCAACTTACAACTTTGGTTTTTATTTTTTATACTGACCCTATCTTTTATAAACCAAATTCTTTACATATTATGACCCCACAGATAAAATCTAGCAGCGTTAGAAATAGAGATCTTGCCGGCCATCTAATGGTCCCGTTGATTCCAATCTATCGTTAAAACATTTTATTTGATTAATGCAAAATCTTCTAATAAGTAAAGATGTGGTGTATAAAAGATACTACAGGTCAGTAGAGTAACTAATTAAATAATTAATTTTAAATATTTACAATAACTCGATACAAAAGGCGACACGAAGAGAATTCAGTCGAAGAATTTTTGCATCCGTAAAGAGTGGTCTCATTTTGTGCAATTCATAGGATATATACGAGTAACTGGACTATTTATTTTTGATAGTAAAGTAGCTAGGAATTTTACACGAAAAATTTTTCTTGGTCTTCCCTTAATTTAAGATTCTATGTTGTTTAACAGAAATTGATTCTTATGAACATTGAAGTATTATTACTAGCGTATAGAACAGACACCGCGAACACAATGTATGTTCCAATGAATTGACTTGAATTCGTTCGATTTTAAAAGGAGAACAGGGGCTCAATTTTGAAAATAGAACCTCCCGGCGGGGACATAAATGTTGTTTGAGATGTCTTCTCTATGTATATACCTTAATGCTTATGAATGACCCTTTCGGTTGGCGTCCTAAAAATACACGATGCTTTTTTTTAAATTTCACCCGGCTCAAACAGGTGAATTTTCAAAAAAAATTGAATGAAGTTTTACTTACTTTTGAAAATAAAGGAATGTTACCTGCCATCATCAATATTCAGGGTACTTTTCCTCCAACTACCGTCTTTTTTTTCCACCCTGTATAATACACGAGCCCTCATATAAACGATCAATGCTTCGAAATAGATCTGACCTCTAATGAAAGATGTACCTACACTACAGGTACGTGGAGATACGGAGTACTTTTAATTAGCGGTCTGCGAATGAAAGTTTTTTTCTGTTGGTTATGGCCTATTTACCAAAGTAAAAAACACTGTACGAGATGTGCTAGCAAATCCTTTTTAGGTTGGTGAATCAAATTAAATAAACTTATTAACTTAGTGTCTAATTTTAAGTAATTTAATAAAAATCATTGATTGATAGATAATAATTGCTTATACAACTTAGGTTACTTTTGTTTTTTTTTCAATTATTTTATAGCTATTGAGTATGTCTTAACAATATTTATAATATATTGAGTTGTGGTTGCCTATAATTGGGAAGGCACTTGTATAAGTTAATATAATTGCTATCTAGATTTAAGGTGCAGTGTACTTTCCGTTGGCAATCCTTAAAAATAAATAAATTTCTATCTTTATTATTATCACAACATACAACAGAAGTGAAGAAACATGAGAAAAGTCAAGATATAGCAGTTGTAATTTATTATGTAATTAGTAACTCCTTTTTATCAGGATTTATAACAATATAATGTGGCTATCCTATTCTTCAAGCAAAAACTCTACAAACATAATTATAATTTGTTATAATTTATAATCTTATACAATAAAAATCTTGTGTCACGGTGTTTGTGGTCGCACTCCTCAGAAACGGCTCGACCGAGAGTGATTAGGGTGTCCCTAACCAGAAAATTTTGACAGGACAACGTTTGCCTAGTCAGCTATTTTATACATGGGCTGAGCCCGCAGGTAACAAGGACACAAATGAGACCACACGAACATCCATGTCCCGAAAACAAACATTTATCTGTCGCCTAGCTACTTAGGTATTAAAGTTGCATAATTACATTACAATAAATTATCCTGTGAGTTCCTCAATATTATAAAACTTCGAAATTAGTTAGTCCTGGAATTTAAACAGAAGAACGTCTATGTCCATATCATTGGGTATTTTAAGCTCTCACCGTTGTTAATTTTTGCTATGCTTCTTTTTACACACTCAACGGCCCACATTAGGATTCCCTGTGTCTTGGGTGCTAGGACAATGGACAACACATAAAGACACATACACAACCAGACCGAGAACGGAAATTCAAACTCTTCATACTTTCCGCCTCGCTGGGAATCGAACCTAGGACGATGTGGTAACCATAACCCCTCTTAAGATCTATCCGCCCACGACAAGCGGACAATTTATTTGTAAACAAATTCATAGAAGTGCCGAATTTCGGTCGTATACTTGTGTCACAATATCTCTAGTATTGTGAAATACTGGTATATTTTAACTCTTGTTCTTTGTAGTTGTAAGCCGTTAGATGACCCCGGGTCGTCGGAGTCGTCTTCATGAACCCGCACTTGATGTACCGCCTCTAATTGATTAACCTATGTTATCTGTTATCAGCGCCTTGTTTATTAATTTCGTATCGACTGTCGGCACTTCACATCATCTGCGTTTGAAATAAAAAGTTGATTTGGATTCGGGGATTTGGCTTTGGGCAATGTTGTATAGGTAGGTTTCTTTTTATATTATTTTAATAGACTGTCGTAGTCTATTTACAATACTTTATATTACTTCCTAAATTACTAATGAAGTAGGTAATCCTAATAGCGAACAATTAAAAATTTTAATATCATACCTATTGTAATGGATGAGCCATAAAAATACAATTTTTTAATCTTGGTAGTTCCCAAGATTAAAAAGATTAAAAAACCTAACCTAACCTACCTAGTTAAATACTAAACAAGTTATATAAAAAAACTGAAATAGTATTGATAAAGTATAATCCTCCCTGGGTTCCCTGAGGTAGTCGGTTAAAACCAAGTTAATTAAATAGTTGACGAAGAAAAAGTATAAAATATTTGTTTATATAGATCAAAATTCGAATAGCTTATTAGACAATGTACAATATTTCTACGAGATGTCTACGGAACCATCTAAGTAATTATAGCTACGAGCTAAAGATAATACGACACCAATTGACTTATTCGTTTTAGTTGGTCGTAGGGTGCGTTCCCCGTGTGACAATTTTTATCATCTTCCTGTTATAATACCGATTTATTTCCGCATGCGACCTGATAGTGCGCCTGCGCAAACATACATTGTGGGGCGCTTATCTCGCCTCCTTAAGGGAGTTCCCGGCAAATCATTCGCTCCCTTGAAACACTTCGTAAAACAATCCACTCAAATTTTATAGATCATCAGCAATAATATTGTACGCGTTCATTTTATAGCCAATGTTCTTCAGTAGCATATTCCGGACATTGTTTTTTTTACATTTGTACTACAGACCCTCTAACAATCCGCACTGGATCAGTTTGATGGAGTATCTAGGCCTCCTTAAAAGAAGAGAATCGTGCTGTTCCATCGGAACAGAAATAAGGATCTAATTCACTAGTAATCTCATAGTTAATGTTTTGGCCAAAAGACGGCTAGAGATGGATGGTAAATAACCACGAAAGTCAAAAATATTACTAGTCTGTTTGTGAGCTTGGTGCACCATGGACGAGCTTTGTCTGGGAATTATGGAGTGATTTTTACACCTCAAAAGTTTTAAGTTAGGGAACGCTGTTGAATTTAATAGTGTACCTATTGGCTATTGCGTCATTTCCGTTTAAGCCACAGGCACTCAAACCTATTTCAAGCTCCGCCACATTTTAGATTTAACAATTTTCTATGGTAATGAAATAAAATATATTTTGAAATGATTTCCCAAAAATAATAACTACTTTACTTTTAGAGATTAAATCTTCTTAACGCCTCCAAATGTTCTTATGATTGCCACTGCTAGCTAGTGCCCCCGGGATGGCCTTTAGCGCCCACTTTGCCAAAGCGTTATGGGTTTTGAGAAAGGCTGGTCTAAACATTGGCCGGAATTATGACGGAAAGTCGAAGGCGGCTAGATTAAGATTTCCTCGCACAGTGGCGCGGTGCGGCGCGGGCAAACATCCCGAGTGTGTGCGTATCTATTGTAGCCCGCGCAGTAAGTGGTGCGGCAAACATGACGTCTCACAGGTGCCGACAGAGCATCTACTGTAGGGTTGCCACTTTGACGACCGTGGCGTAAAGGTTACCATGCCTGACTGCAATGCCAAGGATTGTAGGTTCGATTCCCACAGGGGCGGAAATTTAAATAATGAGTTAGAATTTCTGTTCTCGGTCTGGGTGTGTATGTGAGCTTGACTTTGTATGTTGTCCATGGCACCTACGACGTAGGGAATCCTAGTGAGGTGCTACTTATGAGTGTGTAGCGTTATATTTTTTATTATTCTTGCCAGCCCCGAAATTCTGGATTTGTTTCCCAAATGTTCAAAATTTTTTGATTCTTTGCAAGTTTTTATTATCAATATAAACATCCCATCTCAGTGGCTCACTCTCGATCGTGGGTGGTATTTTCTCCAAATTTATGCTTAACTCTCACAATGTCTCCAAAATAACTTTTAATTGCTAGCCCTGTCCAGTCCACCCTCTGCGCTCGCCAGCTCGCCTCACCCCTTGTTTGTGTTGCTCACTCGCCGTTTCCCTGTTTCATACAGCATTGCGTCGTTTGACATTTGAACTTCTATTTAGACTCTTCTGTTAGAACTTCTTTCGTGTAATAAAATTTTTATCAAATGAGTTTAACTATCAAAAAAAAAATTGTAAGAAATTCGAAATGTGAGTTTATGTACAGTGTAATGCAGCTAATTGCTACAAGTAAGTTTGTTACTTGTAAAATTTATTTATTTATTAATTTGGTTATTCATTTCAAGCTTAGGTGAAGAAACAGCTTATTTATTTATTTATTGCTCTTCAGTTCAAATTTATATTGGGCAAACATATTTAATTTTTTTTTTAAGTAAACTTTAACTAACGAATCCAACGAATTTCGGTGTTCCTGTTTTTTCCTGTAGATAGTTATGGATTAAATTTTAAGTGAGAGCCTACATTTACCTAATATTTACCGATGTATACGGTATCTGTATGTTTCCATAATAACCTACAATTAATACGAATATAATGGGGGAGATAAGACGAGTATATTTGTGTCACTTACAACAAGTCCTTTCATTTGATATAATAATTATTATACACTTATTGAACTGATGTCCATCATTGGGTCATTTAGATAGGTATATTAACATATATAACAATTGTATAAAATTTCGACCATGAATGAAAAAAAAACGATTGACTTTTTTTCAGTAATGACCATAATCCATCATTTAGTTGATAATAGTAAACCCTTGCAGACTCGATTTTCAATCGACCATGTTAGTTGGATTGACCGCTACTGGCAAAACGGTGAATTCCGTGTTTGGAGGGCACGTAAAGCGATAAAACCATAGGTCCCGGTTGTTATCAAAACATAACATTCGTTAAGCCATGTCAGAGACCTTACGACGGCATAAAAACTTTCAACACTAGGTTGGCCAATAACTGAACTGACCATGTTTCTGAGCATTGAAAGCGGGACGTGCACAGCGCTCGGACTAAAAAAGGCTATCGGGCGCCTTCGTGTCAAAGCGGGACGCCTAAGGAAATTTGTATTCAATTATTAAATACCAACTATTTATTGCTCAAAAAGGTCATCTGGCATAAATGTAGTAGTTTTAATGAATTTCATGTCAATTGTAAATAAATATATATCAAAGCGGGACATTTGGTACAAAGCGGGACGTGTGGTGTTCTTACCAATAACCCCTCCACCAATGCGCACTAGATTAGAATTGAGTATGCTCTAGCTAGGCCATCTTAAGAGGAGAGTCCCGTGCTCATTAAGGGATCGTTGGCTTTGTTTGTTGGTTTTGTTTGCAAATATTTGTTGTAGCAATATTTTTTTCTGCTTGTTTCTGGCTTTATTTAATTAATGCAGCGAACGCCTTGGTACAATCGATAGAAAGTATTTCCAACAGCGGCTGACATCCAAAGCTCGAGGTGGAAGCTCGAAGTGAGGTTCAAATATTGACAAAGTGTAATCTAGTAGCGCGCGGCCGTCTGTGAGTGGTTAGCGGGCGCGCGGTAATGTGCGCGGTTAACACCAGCCGCTCTTCATTACCGCATATCTACTTATTTGGAATGCTCCATGCTAAACGTTATTCGCAACCTTACCTATTTCTATTAGATGTACTCTACTTGTATCATGGATTCATGGACATTGTTAGACCATGGTCATAACAACTTATTTGTTCTGAACGTTGTAACAATGTCCAAAACGTCAGTCGATATTCCTGACTTATTCGTATTTTTCTTCTAAGTTTAATGATTAACCTTAGTCTTCTATTAAACACATTTATGAAAAAAAACATGAAAAAAAGATTTATTCAGCAACCATCATTACAACAGTTTCAGTGCCACTAGCTCTCACACTAGGATTCCCTGTGTTGTGGGAAGCTAGGATTCACTCTCTCGTAACAAAATTGGGTATCTAATCAATATCTTAAGTTAATTAATGAAATTACTTAAAATTCACAAAGTTTACAGCAAATAATTTATATAGTACTAGCTGCCCGGACAGACTTCGTTCTGCCAAAAGTTTTTTATTTTGAGATGTAAGCTATCCTATCTTTTAAGTTGGATCAAACTGCACACGCTGTGCAAATTTGATTAAAATCGGTTCAGTAGTTTAGGAGTCTATCGCGGATAAACAACGTGACACGTAATTTATATTTATTAAGATTTGGCGTTTAAATAACTATAATCATAATATTGTATTGTTGTTATGCAAAGTTTTATAAGAATCAGCAAGGCTATTCTCTTTTGTAACTCGACAGCGGAATCCGCGATGAGTGTCAATTTTGGCAAGAAATTTTGACACTCATCGCGGATTCCGCTGTCGAGTTACAAAACAGAATAGCCTTACAGTTCGGTTAAAATTGAAAAGATTTCACATTTAAGAGAAATTACTTCCATATCAAACAATTTAATTAGATCATCCTTGCTTGCGTCATCCAGTATAATATGTAGGTAAGCAAAGGATTGGAACTGCCTGCGTCGATATTTTCGTCTGATGATAAAAACGTCTTCAAGGCAAGAGTGAACAGGCTCTTACTATTTAAGTGCGCTTTGCCACCCTGAACTACATCTTCCCTTAACATCCAATGGAGCTGTAACCTAGACTAACTTATAAAAAGTAAATAACAACAATAACAATACAGTAACAAGTTTATAAATATGTACGTATGTTAATGGCCTTAAACCCACTCAATGCTCGATCCGAGCCCAGCAGCGGGAGTTATATAGAATAGTAAATCGGAAGCGTGATGAACTGATGATTGAATACATTGCATCGGGAAATCATTGAACATCTATCACGATTATCTGTATATTTGTTTGCAGTAAAAGATAACAGTCCGTGAAATTTTTCCACGCATTGTTCGACGTCTTGCGTACGCGCACGTAGATATCGCCGAGTGGTCGTTATCAGTGGCAATGTGGACACAGATGTGTTCCCACCACCCTTCAGTAACCACTAATTGAACGTCATGTCGGACATTCAAGGACCTACGATAAACCGAGTGATTAAAAGGAAAATATTTGACTTATAATTCATTTTCATTAATTACCCGGGCTACGAACGAGTGGATTTTAGTTTTGGCGTAATTTTGTTACGAAATTAATTACGGTAAAAGAAAAATTTCAATCTTCGTTATTCCTATCTCGTGGGGCTCAAAATATCCTAAAATACATAATATTTTAAGAGTTTCATAATTAAAGTTATAAGACAATTTAAGAGCAAAAAGTATAATGCAATTTTATCATATTTTATTCTTATTTTTTTTATTGCAATTCCATGGGAAGTAAAAAAAAATTGAGCCTTTACATTTTGTCTACATCAAAAAAGAACCCTGTGTGCAAAACTTCCGTTTTCCAACTCCAAGGACTTGGGCTGAGTGATGCTGAGGCATACAGTGATTCCTCTGTAGACGATAGTTCTCCATGTAGGTAGTTAATTAACTAACTATTCGATTTTCTTTGTATGTAATATGAAATGTTTGACGTAAAGAAGGAATCTAATAACGCAAAGGAAAACCAAGCATTACATTTGGTAAATAACATTTTCAAGCCAGCTCTACTTAGAATTAGATAAATATATAATATTACATATGCTCAACGCGTGATGTTTTCTTTAGTTTTTCTCTAAAATAATAAATCAGAACTTATATAAAGTAGGTACGCACTACGCAGTAAAAATAAAATTCCTGTTAGGATTCCGGACTTGACGGCCTTTTGCGTTGCATTCGCAGAAGCGATACTTTATCAAAGTAAATAGGACGCATCTGTGAATCAACATGACCATTATTTAATTGTAGCCAAACTACGAATTAATATTTTAAAAACTGTAACAACGTTCGGTGAGGAAGCCTCTTCGTCGTAACTCGTAACCAATGTGGTACTGCACCGACAGGACACAACCATCTCCTGCGTCCCGCCGTTCCAGTGACGTACATTTACGTCTCCCGTCTACACCGCGAAGGTCTCCGATGTCGTGGAGTATTTGGAGAAGAAGACCAAGTGCCGGGCGCGGGTTGAGAAGTTGGACTCGCGCAACGCAGTCAATTTTAACTCGTTTGTTGTGTGTGTTCCAACCGAGCTCCTGTCGGACTTCATGAAGGAGGAGCTGTGACCAAAGGGGGTCGTCTTCCGAAAGTTCCATGGACGTCGACGACCACCGGAAGTCACCGGAAGCGTGTCTCACTTCGCGAACAAGTGAATTAGTTTTAAGTATATTGTTGTATGTATGTTAGTCTGTAAGGTATTTATGTTATGGGCCTCGTTGCCTGAAATAAAGGTTTATTATTATAATTTATTCAATATTTATCAAATATTTACTCAATATATGAATAAACCGACTCCATTTCATTTTATATATTACGAACTCGCATCTGAAAGACATTTTATTGTACTCGATACCTTGTTGCGGATACACTTATAAAAATTTTATGTGCAAAGTCGAGAAACAAAAATAAATCTACGACACCCCTGAGACATCACAGACGTGTTACAGAAGGCCAAAAAGAAAGGCTGAACCACATAACTAATATTTTATTTTAACAGCCTAAAACACTGTTGATTCTAGAAGCCTTGTGGGATTGACCCTTGCTTGTCAGGCTGAGAGAAACTATTCCTACGTATAGTTTATGATAAAACTAGATATTAAAAATCCTCCCTAGCGTCTTCCAACAGGAAGAACCTGTAGACCCCTAGAGTCAATGCCTCATCCGTTATTGATCAGGTTGTCCGATAAAAGATGCCCCCATTCCAGATCTTCATTATCATTATTATGTCTTCATTTGTATGTATAGGTAGATACTTAGATACATTCAGCACATTTATTGAAGAACAATATCTAAATACGTATGATAATTATGATGAGATTACTATTTACTAGTAACATTTGTTTGCAATTGGCTCAACTCCATTGATGGCCCACTACTGCACCCTAATTCACGTAATTTAAGAAGTTCGATTGTAGTGCAGTTGCAGTGACGTTCCGATCAAAATAACACTTTCGGTATTCTCGTAGCTTTCGCGAGCGCTGTCAAACAACGTCAACCAACGTCAACTTGATTGCCGCGTCACTGCAACTTGATTGCAGCGTCACTGCAACTCAATCGATGCGTCTTAAAGTTACGTGAATTAGGGTGTGAACGTAGAGTGTAGACCTAGAGAAAACTCTACCGCCATACTCCAGTGCGCATCTGTAGAGATTTGACATTATTTAATAAAAAAAAACTTGAGAGGTGTCAAGTGACACCCAGATGGAACGAAGTTCCTTGCAGTCAGTACCTACTAGGATAGCCCAGATTTTTTTTGGCACACTCGCTTGCATGTTTTTGCTATCCTAGTACTGACTGCAAGAAATGAAAATATCTGGCTTGCTTTCTATGTAAAAAAAAAACTACGACGGCAAAAAGTGTCGTTACAATTTTTCGTCCCAAAATTTTCCGCCTAGCCCCCTTTCGCAACGCGCGATAAGGAACTTCGTTCCAAAAAGATATCAATGTAAGTATAAACCAATGCACTTTTTCTTAGAAAATGTAATGTTAGGCAGACGACTGCAGTAAAGCTTTTCTGTCGCCATGTACTGAACATCATCTAAACATCCCCTGCGACCGCAGTTATCTTTACAGTCGATTTAACAACTGCCATAAAACAATTAATGGCGCTGTAAAACACGACGGTAGCCGTTGGGTGCCTTCACGATCATGTGCCACTCGAGCAAGCTTATCTTAATCATGCTCGCTCCACGTATGAGCTGTCAGCTGTCACCTGGCGTCCCTGGCGATCCTGTAAACCCTGGGAACGTTAAAATAGTCATAGTGCAAGTACAGGGGTTGATAACGTGTTATATTAACTTTTACCGCAAACAGCAGGTGTTATTATCAAGTTCACATCGGTATTATCTGAAGTTTACAATAATTTTCCAACAATTTGTTTAATTGTTACTGTTTTCCACTTCTAGACATTTTATTTTCTTGTATGCAGATATTTTTTTATTAAGCTTAGCATGCAATATTTGTTTGAGTTATTGCGTTTACCTTGAATACATACCTACCAACGTTTTAATAAACCGCCCTTGACCCTACGGATCTAAAACAATTAACGGTTATGGAATTATGATAATTCTATTAATTATAAGGTAGGATTCTAATACCGAAACTAAGTAAAATTCACTGATAGGCTCCTGATAGGTTTACAAATGCAGAAATAACTAGTTATTGATCTGGGCGGTGCAGCGCTACCGCGCTACAGCGGCAGAAATAGCGTGGGCGGGCTCGTCACAGATGACAGCTATGCGTTCTGTTTATGACTTCCTCAGCCAATGGCCTCCGGTCTCCACGCTCGCTCCTGCACATTCTTAACCACTGAGCGATTATCCCTTAATGTTTATAAACAATGACAAATTAAAGTTTAAATAAATTAAATTTTAATGTGTTTTAACAAGCTTTTAATTTGTTAACGAATCTGTAAACATAATGATGATAACTACTTTTAAGATTATTTTTTTCTGTGTTTAATTTGTAGCGAAAAAAAATTTAAACAAATTTTACTGCTCGTAATGAACTACGGTTACATAAAGGCACTCATAAACTAAAAGATACAGTTACTGAAGATGAAAATTTCATGCTTTTACTAGATAAATTGTTTTTTTTTTCAGTTTCTTTACTTACTTATATAGGTACATCAAATTAAAAAAAACCGGGCAAGTGCGAGTAGGAGGCCACGCGCAATGTAGTGTCGAAGTAGTAAATTTTATTACTCAAACTACAATAGCCGTGATAGTTTTTCTTGTAAATTCATTAAATACATATAAACTATTTTTGAAACATTTTTCACTCCAAGTTTAGCCAACAGGGGGGAGGACACTTGACTCTAACCAAAATTAGCATTTTAAATTTAAATATTTCGCAAACGAGCCCCTAAATCCAAAAATGGTACTAAGAGACCCATAATATTTTTGAAAGACCTTTTCAACGATACCACGTCCCATGGGGTACGCACCAAAAAAAATTCATCCTCACATTATCTACCTGTAAAAAAAAATTCAACATTTTATTCTATAATTCTGGAGGTTTAATAAATATGTATATCCATGCCAAATTACAACTTTCTAGCACTAAGGGTCTCGGCGCTATGCCTCGGACAGACGGACGTACGGACATGAAACTATAAAGGTTCCGATTTTTCTTCGGAACCCTAAAATTGAAAAACCTACTCACTCTGTTGTCGGCAATCAATCAATCATAAATCATAATAGAACTAAACCATACCTATTGCTACTGAGTAAGTGGCTGCAAAACAATGGGCTAAGTTGTTAAGTGTAAAAGTATTATACAAAATAAATTCAAATTGCTTGTCCAATACTTGACACGTGTACCTAATATTTTCGGGTACGGTTGTAACCCGAAACCTTTGTTATTATAACTGCGTAGAGTTTTAGCTATAAATTACGCTGCAGCTCTAATTTATGTTACAAACAAGATTACGCAATTACGTCTTAACAAATTAAATGTTAGAATTAGCACGTACCAAGTATTTTAAACTTTAATAAAAATCACAACTGTCACTAATAAGTAGGTGCTAGATACGTATCTAAACATTAAAAAAGATTACGTAGAGAAGAGACCTGATTCGCTTTTCCCAAAACTTAACTGGTGAAGATCTATCTCGGTGGTGGTGTGGAGAAACTACACCTGGCTTCAACCCATTAATAGCCCACACCTGAGCATGGGTCTCTCTTTTTGAGGAAGTATACTCTAGCTAGAGCATACTCCACCACGCTGCTCCAGTGCGAATTGATTGAGGTGTAATTGGTCAAATCAAGTGTCGGAACTTTGTATACCGCCCGAAGGGCTCCCGACTGTTATTTTACGATAATAATCGGTACCAATGGCTTAACGTGCCCTCCTTATTCAATACTTTTACACATAAATAAAACCACAACGATACAGTGGTAGATTAATCAACTTTCAAACAAAATTAAGAACGGTAATTTTACAATGTTTATGCAAAGTCGCGGTCGTCTCTATCAAATGTAGAGTCGAGAAAGTGTCCCTTCAACAGTTTCAACTTCAACAACTACTCAATTACAGTAGTAACTCACTTGTCGAGTTAAAATAACCCAATGAAACATGAAATCCATCAAGTCAGCGTAATTTAATAACCCGAATATTATGCTATAGAGTTATAGACTATAATTACTGTCAGTAGTACGCAATATACACGTGCCAGCAACTTGTAATTCCGGTCACATGTTTCGTTGAGCCAAACGTAGCTCCATCATAGGTATGAACAAATAGATGTGTACTTATAACACGTCACATCACTCACATCTGTGTAGATGGGGCTTGAGCTTGGGGCTTGGTGACGACTGTGAAATCTGGAGTAGTAAATCATTACACAAGGCGATAAAACTTTTTGTCCAGCGGCGGGCACGTTCACTAAAAGCTTTAAGCCTTTTTCATTTGTATTTTAATAATCGAACATAAATAACTACTTATACCATATCGTAGCGGAGGAAATTAAGTAATGAAATGTTTATTAATTTTATAATAACAATAGTGGCTTACTGGTGTTAGGATAGTGCATAAGTTTTTTTCTTTTGGATTTATTCTGATGAACTATAAACTGAAATATAAAAAAAAATGTCTACCGATCACAGTAAATGGAATGGAAAAAAGTCATTTTTGAATGTCGATAGATTAGCGACGAAAATCAGTTATTAAAAATATTTAAAATCAATGAAGTTAAGTTTTTTAGAATCAGTCTGTGCTCAATACTCAGTCTTATATAAATAATTTTCTAAAGCTATTTCTTGACAATACAATCGTTGTCGCAGTGTTGAAATGGTACTCTATTGGATACTTAAACCAGTATTAATACATTATATTTGAGAGGCTGAACCAAATAAAAATATTGAAAAGACCAATCAATTAATATCCATTAGGTACAGAAAATCAGTGAGAGATGCACTGCAGTTTAGGTGGCGTGATACATTGTTGTGTGAGAAATTATAATTACAGCAATGCTTCTAAGTAATGTGTCATTTTGTTGCCAGACCCGCCACTCGGCTCCCAGTTACTGCACAGCTAATAGTTTGTATAATACGTCTAAGTACGTATATTATGTAGCAGGCACAACACAAGTAGTATCTGCGATTGTCAGGAGATGTTACTAACCAGATGGCGACGCGCGGTAGGTCTCAGCTATGCAGTATGCTCTTACCACGGATTCGTTCTATTAAAACGCATTGACACTGATTTTATAAGCAAATTAAAAGTTAAACAAGAATATATTCTAAAAGCGATGCGGCTCTCGTAAAAACAAGTTCGTTACGAGAAATCATTCTGAGTAATAAACAAGGAAGCCGATGGTAGTTCGCCGAAGCAGCGGGTAATTACATCGGCTCATATTGGTTCCCGAGAGTGATCCGTTAGAAATCGATCGCGTTTTAGTGGCGTGTCAGTGTTTGAAAAAAGCATAATTTATTGTCAGCAGTGATCGCAAGGAAACCCGAACGGGCCACTAGAAAATAAAAAAGTAATAAAATAAGAGAGGTTTACGAGCGTAAAATGACGTGAGGCCCGCCGTCGCCTCGAGACGTTTACAAGTATACATGCGCCGGCGCATTGTTTACAGTAAACCGCGGTACCTACATAACATAAAGGGTACTCGTAATATATTTTTATAGAGGTCGCTTGATGGTCTGCTCGATTGGTAATTATCAAGCGCGCGCCGAAAGCCCCTGATTCGAGCACAACCGATACGGGGCTACTCAAGTACCTGCTTCATATTGTTTATGTCAATATGAGCTTTGGTTTTTGTTAAACTCTAATTTCTCCAAGCTCATAATTACCTCCTATTCCAAGTGTAGATAATATTATAATGTGTTACGCGTAACTGAAAGCTGAATACACTTTTCAGGCGAATTGATTTACTTTGGTTTAAGGGCAGAACTTTAAATAGGTTTGCATTCAAAAGGCCTAGGAGAATTAGGTACAACCTGTGACAGGTTTACAGTTACTTAATACATAAACAATTATTTGTATTACATATAATTAACTTTCTACCACACATTTAGATAATAATATAATGTAGCTTCGCGATGTTTACAGTTTCTAATGTTTTCGTTTGCATTTATTTGTGATTCTTAACTGCATAGTGTAGTCGGTAATCCTTCAATATGAATTACTTGCCACTGCGAGCTTCTCCTAGACCATGGGCACTTGTAGATACTGCATGCTACTGAAAATACCCTACTACCCTAACAAGGCACAAGTAAATGTTTAAAAAAATGTTAAGAAAAATATTTGATTTTTATTGATCCCAAAAAAGAAAATTGTTAAGGCATTATAGATACATATTTTGTCTATAGACACAAGTTTGCTAATATTTTAATTTATAACGTATTTGTGTAGAGGCGGCGGCGGCGGTCGGCGGACGCACGTGAAACGCCCCATGAACGCTTTCATGGTGTTCGCGCAAGCCATGCGCCGGCGGCTCTCCGAGCAGCGGCCCTCGTTGCACAACGCCGAACTCAGCAAGTCACTTGGCTCCATGTGGAAGTGAGTACTGTACACTGTACTGACACATTTATTATTAAACTTAATTGTATAACCTACAAACTAGGTCTGCAAAGGGCGAACTTAATTTAAAGTCAAGTGGAATTCTCTCCCATTCCACCGCTGCCGCGCTGTTGTAAATGAGAATTTGTGGTAGACGACTCACAGGAACACTATCTGTTAACTTGCTTGTGGAATGCTCAAATAAATCTTATCAAGCGTCAATATGACAGTATAAGCATAGATCACCAATAGTACGGAGTCTATGTAAGCTACGCGGGCACGGTTGGTAATAGCCGCATGGGTAACCGCTAATGGGAAATTTCAGGGTAATGGTTTGTACAAAACATTCAGTCCTGGTATTATTAAATTGATAGGAATGTTTAAGTCACGTTAGAGAGCTATCTAGAGACCTTTTATCGCTCGGCTCTTTCATTACAAGAATTCAGCTGCAACATGCAGTGAATACTGATTATTATATGGAGTAGCAGTATCTTATGTTGTGTGGAGCTTATATCCGATATAATCTTTCATGAATTTAAAAAGGTTCTACCGGGATTTCATCAACTTTATTTTATCGACATTAGATTTATTTTCTGTCTTTATTTGGCAACTGTACCCACCTACAATATGCCCGCCGTATGTTCAACCAGTATGGTAATTTGCGTAGGAAATTTAATAAATAAATGAACTGTGAAAGTAGGAGGCATTTAGAGGAATAGAGAGGGGAAGACGAATATCGGGAGACGCGTGCGGCGCCCAGCCGAGCGGCGTGCATCGATTGTTTACTCATTAAAATGCTATCGCTCCGAACAGCCCGATAACATCTATAACTGTCTGGCGATCCGAGTGTTCGACATCGGAAACAAACAAAATGAAGACCAATTCGCATGATTCTCAACTCTCAGACCGGCAATGAACCTTCAAATTTTTAAGTTTACTGGTTTGAACTTGAACACTAGAGTGGCCCAGCCAATCGTGATTGGGAGTTAGCATGAAGACGGTTTTAAAATGTAGATAATAAATTTAATTAAGTCAGTCGGTAGATAATTAAGCTTAAGCCAGTTACTACCGAGTCTAGGTAATATGGTGGTGGTGGCGCACATGGTGTAATGAACACAAATAATGATCGCTGCAGTCTATCTAGTATCTACGAGTATAGGCATTGACATAAGATATCCCTATCCATTGACACAGGCATAGTTATATCACTCTAATCAATACAGACTGATAAGAGTGATTTAAGATCTACCAGAAAATCAGACCAAATTGCAAAAGTCGTTTCCGGGAAAAAACTTAGGGTGAGTAGTGACACTAGCTAGCGACAAATCTGCAGAAGCCTTCAGACAGCATTCTTATAAAAGTAGTGGCAGGATTCTTGGTGCAAAGGTACAGCATTCCTTTAGCAGGTCCAGGTGGCATGATATTAAGTCAAATTTATCAATCAAGCATAAATAGGTACGCCAGTATGTTTGATAGTGTCGGACTGTCGGCATGGCGGCCACCCGCGCAGCGAGCGGGTATGTCAGTGACACGGGAATGACGCGCCGCGCCGGACCAAACTCTCGAATCATCAAAGAAAACAGTCGGTGAAGAGAGCCTGATTGCACTGTTGTGATTGGTCCGCTATCTCACGAACTGTCATCGCGTGCGCAGATCTTGATTAAATAGATCAGCGAGGTCAGAGGTAACGTACGAAATTGACTAATCGAAATCGTCAATCACAACTTCTAGTTATTACCTGTTTTTAAGTTCTTGCTGATGAAGTTTTGTAAAATTTTCAAATTGGTTATCAAGACTTTTCCTGTAGCACTTTAAAATTTGGAAGAAATTAATCCAAGTTTTTTTTTCTTAAAATATGTGTAGAAAATATAAATAACTAAAAAGCGGCCAAGTGCGAGTCGGACTCGCCCATGAAGGATTCCGTAGCAGCAAGTAACATAATATAAAAGTTCTTGAAGTTCGGTGTAACTTTGATCGAGGTAAATTGCGGTTTACGATTTATGACGTATTAAAAAAAACTGCTTACTAGATCTCGTTCAAACCAATTTTCGTTGGAATTTTGCATGGTAATGTACATCAAAAATTTTTTTAGTTTTATCATTCTCTTATTTTAGAAGTTACAGGGGGGGGGGGGGGGGGGGAACACATTTTACCACTTTGGAAGTGTCTGTCGCGCAGACTATTCAGTTTAGAAAAAAATGATATTAAAAACCTCAATATCATTTTTGAAGACCTATTCATAGATACCCCACGTATATGTTTGATGAAAAAACATTTTTTGAGTTTCAGTTCTAAGTATGGGGAACCCCCAAAATTTATTGTTTGTTTTCTATTTTTGTGTGAAAATCTTAATGCGGTTCACGGAATACATCTACTTACCAAGTTTCAACAGTATAGTTCTTATAGTTTCGGAAAAAAGTGGCTGTGACATACGGACGGACGGACAGACAGACAGACAGACATGACGAATCTATAAGGGTTCCGTTTTTTGCCATTTGGCTACGGAACCCTAAAAATGTACTCATTTCCTAACACCTTAAAACTTTTTAATTTTTATTTTTCACCTGATGTTTTTTGAACGTATTTTAGCCCGTTTGTGTGGGTCAAATCTTGCAAGCTTCATTTGACCAACTACCTTTTATCGTCAATTTCTTTTACAGTGCTTTGGGTGATGACAATGCATTTTTGTCACGTAGAGAATAGAGATGTAGTATCAACTAGACTCGTATACAGCTCCAGGCGAGGGAACTCTTTGACGGATAACAGCTCAGTCACACAGAGTACTTAATCACTACCTCAGTCACATTATTTTTTGCCTTACGACTTTGATGTATTTAGTTTTAAAACTAATTTATTAGTTTATTTATCGCCATTAAATAAATCCTAAATTCGATTACTAAACCCGATTACTAAAACCGATTACTAAAACTAAAACCGATTACTTAGGTGCGTCATATTTCCTTCAATGGGTTACCAACTCTCCATCTTCATACAGTACCTATATTTGGACAAAATAAGATCATAGACGTAGAGTCGATAGTAGAGACGAGAGACCCATGCTCTATGTATAGAAGACGTTAATCCACATGATTGAAGATACGAGGCTCTTCGTAATACAAGAGATCTGTAACGTATTTCCTCCCCATTACTCTCAGATGGCTAAAACATCAGAAGTTTTTGGTGATTCAGTCGCAGTGTATGTATTAAAGCCAGAAATAATATTTTCCGCATCTAAACATCGGTGATGCCTTATGAATGTCCATGGGCAATGGGCAATGGTCAATCGGCCAATCAGGCTGATTTTCGTGCCATGGAAATTCTCACGATTGACACAAGTCGAATATGAGTTATTTTACTCTCTATACCATGTAAAGGAAATAAATTATGCTTATGCGAATTTCCAATTGTTTCAGAAGCCTAACCGAAGAGGAGAAGCTTCCGTTTGTAAAAGAAGCAGAAAAATTACGGACTCAGCACAAGCGAGAGTACCCGGACTACAAGTACCAGCCGAGACGTCGCAAGCCGCCGCCTGCCACCGCCGGGAGACTGAAGCGGGAACCTTCTCCAGACCGGTCCCACATTGACTTCTCCAGGATCGAAGTTGACCAGGCGTTGCTTGCAGACGGAACGCCAGACGGTGCGGAGTTAGACCAGTATTTAAAACCGACGCCCATTGCCGACTACCACGAAATGCAACCTCGTTACACGCCCTCCCTCGCTCACCATGTGGTCAGTAGCCCCCCGGGGCTATACGCCCCCGTTCCTTCGCATCTACACCCTCCGTGTCCAGAGTGGCCCCACTACCCAGGGCACCCGTGAGTCGTGTGACTAAGTTAGTGTTTGCTTTGTACATTTTACAGTGATTTGAATTTTCCTTGTCCTTATCGTAACTCCTTAGAATATAGGTCAACACATGGATGTCTGCTAGTTTTTAGAATGTAAATAGTAAATCATATCAACACATGTAGCGGCACTAAGCTGCACACGTGTATCTAATCAAAATGGAAAAACATGTTTACTTTTTTTATTTTTCCTATAAATAAGTGAGTCGCTCGATGTTTTTGTAGTTAATAAGAGTATGAGTTTAGTATGATACTTGAAACATATTATGATAAATTTAGTGAACGTTTGGATCAACATAGGTTAATTTTATATGTATCAATGGGGTAAATTATATTATTTTGTCCTTACTTTATTTTTTACAATTTTCAGGTTCCCAAAGTTAGTAAGTAGGTATGTAATATAATTAAGTAGGTAGGTAGGTAAGTAATGTTTAGTTGTTACAAAGTTAATTTGGCTTTATCTATTAAGTCAAACCTACATGTGATTATTCTTTAATTCGATGTGAAGTAAATGTTATTTTTTAATAAAATTTGGTTGGATAATTTTTTGTTTTCTAATTTGTATTACACCTATTTATTAATATGTATATCAATCGTTATTTCTCTATTTATTGATAAACTTTTATTTGAACTATAATTTATAACTTTTGTACATTATAGATTTTGAATATGTAGGTAGAGTAATAGTACGAAATTAATAAGATATAATAGGTAGGTAGGTACATATTATATTAAACTTGTTACTAAAATAAACTAGTAATTTAAACAAATGCAGTAATCACTTTTCTTACAACACATTAAAATGTTTCAATCTGCTTAAACAGGAAAACTTACGCGCACATTTTTAACCTCTTTGGGCAACGTCGATATTTTCTATTTCACTTAAAAAAATTATAATATCCAACTCAAGTAACTCAACGTACCTAATTAAATAATGATGAAAATATTTTTTTCAAATATTTTTTATTACCTAAAAAATAAGTGTTGTGTTCCGGTTGGGGGCTTATTTTAGATCTAATTCTTTGTTTCTTTTTGCTTCTTTCTTTCTTGGCCGGCAACGCATCAGTGATACCTTTGGATTTGCTAATATTCATGGGCGACGATAGCCACTTAGCATCAGATGATCGTCAGCTCGTTTGCCGGCTATTTCCATAAAAAAAATGTAATCACGTACTACCCTTGTTTTACCTGTTTAACTAACGGGTAGCAGTTATGTAACTGATCAGTAGCTCGAGCACGAATATTTGCGAGAAAGTATTCGTACGGTTAACGTAAGCAATTTGTATGGCATTTTTTCAAAAGCGCCCCTATCGTGCGTAAATGGTACTTAAATGCCATACAAATTTGACAAATTGCTTACGTTAACCATACGAATACTTTCTCGCAAATATTCGTGCTCGAGCTACTGATAGCTGTTATTGTATAAAAACTGAGCTTAAATAATATACCTACTACATAATATAATTCTGAAAACTCCAGTTTGAATAGCATCGTCGATCTTCTTGGAAATATTAGCTGTAGGCATGTCCTGGTTGGATGATGCGATACGAGCGACCTCTGCGCCCGGCGCGCGCTTCCGGCGACCGCTCGCCCACAGAGCCTCCTTGTGCAGACCTCTATCTTATCACTTTCAATTTTTCGCGACCCGGGCCACGGAGGCCAATCACCGTATCGGTAACTTGTGTAATTACGGGACATAAGACAATTTATACAGAATAGCGATGGCTCATTGATGATTAACGTTTATGCCTGCCGACAGATAACATGGACGCAATGACATGATCTCGCCTTGTGGAAAATTTAATTACTTATATCTATTATAATTGTAATATATTCATATGTATAGGTACACATTTATGTATCTTAACTATAAGTTACATTATATGAGGTACATTATATGTGTTATGTACTTAAGTAGGGGAGATCGAGGCGGGTTGTGATAGAGGTGAGTTGTACAAATGTTGATTTCTCGAAACCTATAAAACCGTTAGCGAGTTGGTAATGTTAGGCAATTTTATTTTAATTTAATTCGGTGTGCTATTTGTAGTGGGACGCACCACCAAAGTATAGGAAAAGGTTAGGCGTCTACAGCATTCAAGTGAAAAACATCGCCAAAAGTAACTTTTCAGTAGAAAATTTCATAGCCTATATACTTATTAGTATACTTATATTTCTGAAATCGTGTCTTTAGCTCTAATGTACATTTAACTATTCAGCTTTCATATTATTATTATTTTTTTCATATAATTTCCAATGCGTTTTAAAGTTAAAAGGTACTTTATTTGGATGAGACGGCTGCGTTGTGACAGCCTGTCACAATTCACCTAGGTTATTTTTCTTTCTTTCAGAGATATTTGAGTTCTTAAAATTAATAATAAGATTTTTTCAAAAAGTACACTACAAGATACATATTTATGACAATGTAAAAATAAAGTAGCTAAATGTGTTAAATTAAAAGGGTTGCTAAAATTATGCTAGTGCAATTTACAATCCAGCATTATCTTCACGTGCCATCACTTTAACTTACAATATAATAATTAAACAAAATTATGAGTCAAACACTGCAAGAAAAAAATAAAACACACTCGCTCTCTTTTTAAGTAAATAAATTAACATAAAACATTCAATATTAATAATTAGAAGATATCCCTCAAATGCTTGATGGTTGATTGAACTCGCAATTGAACTGATCCTGAAATTCCGGGGAAACAAAAAAACACAAGAGATGGTGTTATGAGAGTGTAATGGTGCATCTCTGGGATATTAAGATTGAGTGTAAATGGAGCGCGAGGCGCGTGCGCGCGCGCAGGCAGCTCGCGTTACTCACACATGCCGACGGACGAACGGACAGACATCCTATCCGACCGACGCACTTTTTGTGCCCAAACACACATGAGATATTAATTACTGGGCGGAGGATACCATGCTCAATTTTACGCCATAATCCAATAGGTATGGTTGTTACGCATTCTTATTAATATTAAGTTCTAACCAAACGGTTTTATTGCGATTATTGTACGATATGATATTGCAAACAATGTTTCTACGGATGTCCTTTTATAGACTTTGAAACCATCCAACCGATATGCACCAAAATGGTTTCATTTGAAAGGCAATAATGCGGAGATGGTCTGAGACCATGATTAGGCACATGTTTGATTTTAGACTTTTCCTTAAATTTTTTTTGCGTAGTAGCAATAGTACCACACGCCGGGTATCCACTATTTATGTATGTATAAAGGACAAAAACTTTATAACTTATTACTTACTTAAGTTAGATTTTTTTTTATTTACCAATGAAGACTGACAAAAAAGAAACATTTAATTTCTGCCAAACTGTAAGCCAGTTTGTCGGCAATCTATCATGACATGACTGTAGGTATTCAATGATAAATAGTTTCAAATCTTTGATTGTCTCGTACTAAAACGTAGACTTTAAAAAACAAATAGATAATTCGTTACAATTTACGCTTCTAAATTTTATTTTGTGTGGATTTAAAGCCTAAGCTTCTAAATTTCATTTTGTGTGGATCTTGAGCACGAAGGTCTTTCTGCCAGTACATAATCTAAATTTTACTAACAAAAAATAACCGACTTCAAAGTCTCAAAAACTACTTGTCAGATCTCGTTCAAATTTAGGTATGTGGGACCACATGACAGCCACCAGCTTTCGATTAAAAAAAGAATCATCAAAATCGGTTCGCCCAGTCCAAAGTTCTCTCCTTTTTAACCGACTTCAAAAAAAGGAGGAGGTTCTCAATTCGACTGTATTTTTTTTTTATGTTTGCTACCTCAGAACTTTGGACTGAGCGAACCGATTTTGATGATTCTTTTTTTAATCGAAAGCTGGTGGCTGTCATGGTGTCCCACATAAATTTTATTGAGATTTGACAATAGCATCCATTAGAAAACCACATAAGTCGTAAATTTGTGTTAAAATGTGCGCGACAAATTGACGAATAACTCAATATCACGCCAACCGATTTCGATGATTCTTTTTTTAATCAAAAGCAGGTGCTTGTCATGTGGTCCCACATAAATTTGAACGAGATCTGACAAGTAGTTTTTGAGAATTTGAAGTCGGTTATTTTTTGTTAGTAAAATTTAGATTATTTTGAAGTCGTTTAAAAATACCTACCTTGGTAACTAGCTGTGGAGAAATTAACTTGCAGCACTGCTGGATTTACTAAAGTGTCCATCAGTTGAACAATATTTAATGAAAAATGAAAATAGAAAAACAATGAGGCTTGTTAAATTGGATCGAGGACTCAAGGTTCAAGTGGAAGAGTGTGAGAGGGCCGAGGGCTGTTCGTGTGAATGTGACGACCGACGAACCGGCAGCGGCCGACGGCAGACACGGCGTGTAAGACGATACCGTTGCGTCTGGTGAGCATCGCTGAGAAATCAAATCCATCACACAATATAAGTACCGGCCAAGTGCCAACATGTGTACAATGCAGATGTATCGTTACGCAGAATTACGTCAGGAACGAGAGTGCACTGAACAATCACTAAATATTTACACTTGTAACGTTTTATTAGTTACTACAAGATACCCGACGCAATTAAGCTAGGTAGGTAACAGTGGCGTAGCGTGGGCTTCCGCCGCCCGGGGCCGACTGAAAATTTGCCGCCCCCCCCAGTGATCTTTGCCGCCCCCATATTATTTAAAATATTTTTTTATTAATTAAAAATGCATTTTTATTGTTTTTTCATAGCACAATTTACATTAAAATTTAAATAAAATAAATTTAAATGTATATTTTTTTCTTTAAAAATCGAGTGGCTTGCCGCCCCCTCTTCATGTGCCGTGTTTTTTAAATTTAACAAATATATTCATACCATCATATATTTTTTTCTTAAAATATTATATCGATATGTGAAAAGTACAACGCTGTTTTGTGGGCGGAGTCGACGCCATATTTGAGAAAGTTTTGGCTTCAGATCACGTGACCTTATTTCTTATCCTCTCTTTTTCTCTAATCAAAGGTGCTATCTGACAGCTGTTTAGACCAGACGCCTACGAAGCGCCGCCTGGTGGCAGAAAAAGTATCGATGGTAATGAGGGTTCATTCCCGTGCGGCAGTTTGTTGTTGATTTTGATGTTATTTTCGTTAAATTATTTTTCTTTTGATTTATTTTACGCTCGTTGATTTGAGTCGCTACAATGAATAAAAGAGAAAAGGTCTTCCACAGTGGCGAACGTAATTTGTTAATTGTTATATAAGTTAATGAAATTATTTATAGACTTATGGGCGCCATTGACGATGCGATCGATCGCACCGATCGATCGGTTCAAAATTGCCACTCATGAGCGGTAACAATCTTAACATACACTACCGATCCGTCGTTGCGATCGGTCGGCAACGACGGATCGCACCGATCGATCGCATCGTCAATGGCGCCCATTAAATATATGGACAGGCTGTTCAGTACTTACAGTTTGTTCACCTGAGGTTACCCCAATTGGGGGCACCTCAGACGACCTCAGTTTAGTCGGCAGTCAATTCAGCTCAAAGGACCTGAACCGTACGCGTCGACTAAGATATGTAATATACCCTAATTATAATAGTAATAAGATTGAAATTTGAATGTCGCAGCTTAGGAGTGAATCAGATGCAGATCCCTCGACCTGCGAGCCGTACCTGGACCTGAAATGTTCACGTCGAGTAAGATAATATACCCTAATGATAATAGTAATAAGGTTGAAATTTGAATGTCGCAGCTTAAGAGTGAATCAGATCCCGCGACCTGCGAGCCGTACCTGGACCTGAAATGTTCGCGTCGACTAAGATAATATACCCTAATGGTAATAGTAATAAGGTTGAAATTTGAAATGTCTTGTCGGCTCTTATGAATCTTTCAGGTCCTTGAGCTGATTCACGAACCGCTTCACAGCTCCAGCTCAACTTCGTGACTCAAGACCTGTAGCTCGAGCACGAATATTTGCGAGAAAGTATTCGTATGGTTAACGTAAGCAATTTGTCAAATTTGTATGGCATTTTAGTACCATTTACGCACGACAGGGGCGCTTTTGAAAAAATGCCATACAAATTGCTTACGTTAACCATACGAATACTTTCTCGCAAATATTCATGCTCGAGCTACTGTTTTGCAGCTCACGCGTTTTGGTTGAGTTACCCACATAGACATAATACTACTAGACTAGGCAAGGTATCTGAGCATATGTAAGTGAAACCGTCACGCTGCGAAGAAAGGCAGGAGGTAAACCTATCCTTGTCTTACCAAGGTATCTGAGCATTATGTAAGTGAAACCGTCACGCTGCGAAGAAAGGCAGGAGGTAAGCCTATCCTTGTCTTACTTACAAGTTACGCGAGTCTCCTTGGTCTCTTTCTCTTTCTAATAGCGTGACGCAAAGAAGGCCCGCTTGTCTAGTCTAGCAGTATTATGTCTATGGTTACCCATGTTTAAAACTTTTAAAAGTGTGGACTAAACAACGTACATAACGGCCGCGTCCCACTAGACGCTCAAAACGCTCACAACGATCAAATTAGTATGAGATTTTGATCGTTGTGAGCGTTGTGAGCGTCTAGTGGAACGCGCCCGCATCGCTTGCCAATGTCAAATTTAATGTCAAAAAGAGATTGTCACTTGTGTTAATGTCGAAATATGACTAAATATCAGTGTTGCCAGATGGGGTTATTAAGCGCCAATTGGGCTATTTCCGTTACCGAGCGGCTATCATATTTTACCCGTTGGCTACGTGTAGCCGCGGGGCTATATTTCAGCGCTCGGACTAAAATAGGGAAAAAAAGGTCATTGGGTTGGGCTTGAATTTCTCAACAAAGTGATATGAAATTGACTGTCGATGACCTTTTTTTTAGCTCCTATACTTCGAACCCTAGATGGGGCTATCTCGGGGCTACACGCGCAATCCTGCAAGGCTATTCGAGGAAAAAATAACTGGCAACACTGCTAAATATGTCATTTCATTGCTGATTGATTGATGATTGAAACAAATCAACAATTCTATCACTAATTAATCGCATTGCAAAGGTTAATTTATATCACCTCTTTAAATAAAAATAATAGTTAAATTACCTGAAATGATAACAAGATTACAACCAAACACTGCCTAAATATTATTATTAATGGCCAAACTGCCGAATGGCTGGATTCAGCTGGTAAGAATTCGCTGGAGTATTTTGAGTTCTTGATACAAATTTATTGTTTATCTATTTACTTTTGCCTTCTTTACAATTGAATTTACTACTATTATTTTTTACTATTGGGGTTTGTTGCGAGAAACTATAGCCATTGCCTTTAACCAGTTTTTGTTGTAAGAAAGTAAGTCATAAAAGTGATTGTTGCTCTGTTTTAACATAAATGTCTTAGACGTTTCACAGGCATTTAAGGTAAATAATAAATTCAAAATTCAAATAGTTTATTCAAAATTGGTTTGGTTTACAAACACTTTTTGAAAGTCATGTAAGCTACACCAATGCTTCTACAAGGCCCTACTGTGAGAGGGCCTAGGAAAAGAAGCAGCAAGAAACTACCGGGGTCTTTTTTCCTACTCACAGTTGTAGAAAGCACTTATTAACTACTTCAATCTATATTTATAAAACCCATATCCAAGCAGTCTTGTCATTAAAATAATCATCTAATTTTTAATAGTCTTTTCATTGAATGCTTTTAATATGAATTTTAAATTTAAAGTATGGCATTTCTGTCAATTTTTACACATGTACCCATGAACGAGCCGCCAGTTTTACAGTCTAAAGTTTGGTGCAATCAGTATCAAATTCAGTAAGTAATATAAACATTAATGTATTTTAGGTATCTTTCCGAAGGCTTCCAAGTTATTATTGAGAAGTCTAAAGAAGCAAAATGTTCATTGAAAGATGTACAGTTACGTTTTCTGTGCCCTGATGATTTGGAAGAGGTAAATATATATCTGTGCTATGTTTATCCCATCAAAGATTTAATTTCAATCATACTGACATTTATACATGCCTCAAAAATCATCATCATCATCCTTACCACCAACATTAAAACTCATTTATATTTTAGTGTAGAAGTTGGATTTCATCACACTTTAATGGCAAACCTTAAATTTTAAAATGACCCATCATTTATAGGTGAGATCACTATGCAGAGATTGGTTCCCGATAGAGTACCCATTATCCTGGTACGAGGATATCACATCTTCGGATAGATTTTTTGCCCTAGCTGCAGTATACAAGTCCGAGATAATTGGACTTATAGTGGCTGAGATCAAGCCTTACTTAAAACTAAATGCTGAAGACAGAGGGATACTCTCAAGATGGTTTGCATCCAAGGATACATTAGTTGCCTATATACTTTCGTTAGGTAAGTCATAATAAATATTAACTATTTACCAAATTTTCCCCTTTGATTTGTTCCCATGTGCCCCATAGACAAGTAGGTAGTAATGCTGCCTGCCGAGTATAACATCCTGGGTTTAATTTCTGGCCGTGGCAGTTACTCTTATGAACATCAAATGTTTTGAATCTACCACCGTTTCTGATAGGTGCATTATTAGGAGGAGAAGAAATCTAATACGAACGTAATATTAACATTGTATAACATAAATGTATATTGTCTGACTTTGGATTTTTATGTTGTCTCACACACTCAGCGGTATTGATGTGTGAGCATTTAATTGTTTTGTTTTTCATATTGTTCTTTTACAACAATACATAAAAGCAAAAGAAAGTCTGTGATCTCCCTTTGCCAAACATTGTTTAAGTAACTTACAATGCTTAACCCAAGTTAATATACATAACTCAAGATTAGTCAATATTGACCAGTTCAACTTACTCATAGTTATTGATAGCATATCACCTATTGTATTGTAATGATGTCATTAGAATAGACCAGCTACCCACATAATACATAATATTAGGTCCTTACATATGAAATTGGCGTTTTGTTAGGGAGTAACCTAAAGTAGATTTTTTCAAAATATAATAGGTATATTTATTTAATCAAAGTATGTACCATTGCTATTTATGTGCTTTTGCCATCTCATAGGTAGTTCATTGATCCCTTTACTAAAAAAACCATTCAGACGGGAATCAATAAAATCTTTGAAGGCGCTTTGGACTGCCCCATCGGAGTTGATTTTTTTCCCTTGCAAGAAGTTATCCATATTTCGAAAAAAATGGTAATCTGTTGGAGTAAGTTCCGGGGAGTACGGTGGGACATTCCAATTGAAGCTCTTCTAGTTTGGTAAACTAAGTGACGCAAAGAAAAAACCAAAGATGGTTTTCGAAAAACAAATGCATGAGTAAATAGCTGTATAAATTTGAAATTGGAATTCCCAACCAAAGAGGAGATATTTGAGATCAAAGTTGCCAGTACGACAAAACGCCAATTTCATAATATGTAAGGACCTAATATTATATCTTTTATCTTTTAAACCTTGCTGTATGTCAAGAGAAGACCTAAAATTCTGCAAGTGATTAAAATTATCTTGTTAAGTCATAACAATGTCTGCTTATGCAAATTATGTTAGTAAAACATAGTTGCCAACTGATACACAAATGTTTGATTTGGTACATGAATGTACCAAATGGAATGAATGCAATGAAATAATTATGCATACCATGCCATTTGGTTATAATGAATTCCTGATTTATTCCAGAATTAAACATTTCAACCACTTCCATATCTCTAAATTATTTATTTAAGTTTAATCAGGGTTTGATATGATTCATATATCATTGATAATTATTTTGATAAAAATATGTCTTGATAATAGTTAAAAAGTGTTTTAACTTTTAATAGCTTAGACTTTAATAAATGATTTACATTAAAATACTAGAACATTTAATAATTTTATAAATTTCTTTATTGCACTACTTACATTATAATTTTGGATTGTATGGATTATTTTCTGATAACAACTGGTATTCATCAAGATGTCGAAGAAAAAAAGATCTTCACAATTTCGAACCCTGCTTTAAATTCCCCCACGTTTCTCGCCAGGAGTACATCGTTCATACCGGCGGTCGGGCGTGGCGACGATGCTGCTAGACGTGCTGATCAACCACCTGGCGGGGGCGGTGCCGCGGGCGCCGCACGAGCACCGCGTCAAGGCGATATTCCTACACGTACTCACCACCAATACCGAGGCTTTGTTGTTCTATGAGAAGAGAAGGTTTGTGTCTGTGACGTCATTGTGTAGTTATACAATTTTTACTAATACAAATTGAACTGTGAACTGAAACTGCCATTTTTTGAAATTTAAATGTCTGCTCTGTGCTAAAATAATATTAAATTTATATTCCCGATGAAAATGAATAGTAATTGTTTCATTTCATGTTTTCATTGGTACATTTGCTGAAGCGAAGTAGATGTTTATCTATACATTTATACATATAAATAAAATTGGAGGGGGATTAACAATACCAAAGGAGTAACTTAGGCTACTTTTATTTAAAAAAAATAGTTTGTTAGGCGATACGAAGTTCGCCAGGTCAGCTAGTATTATAATAAAATTACACATTATTTTGTCTTGGTTGTTTTAGTTAGTCACCGCTTACTTAATCTAATCTAACTGCAATACCATTATGTTTCTCTGTAGTCGACATAACATATAACTATATACCCATTTGACGAAAAAGTAAAAAATTACCGACAGAAACTAATAAAACACGAGCACCGGAAACGTCATTGAAACTCTCAAAACATCAATTCCAGGTTCCACCTACACTCATTCCTGCCGTACTACTACTCGATAAAGGGGCGGTGTAAGGACGCGTTCACGTACGTGTACTACGTGAACGGCGGCCACGCCCCCTGGGGGCTCTACGAGTACGTGAAGTGCGTGGCGCGCGCGGCGTGGCGCGGCGGCGGGCTGTACCCCTGGCTGTGGGGCAAGCTGCGGGCCGCGCTCGCCATCGCGTGGCACAGGTATCTCGCCTCTGCCAGTAAATACTTAGATACACACAGAAGGATAACTCCATACAAGGGTGCTCGAGCAACGCACGTACTGTAGACACCGTTCATGTACCTACCTAAACGAAAAATAATGATTATATGCTCAACTAGCGACTCACCCGGCTTCGCACGGGTACAAGTAGATTTTAATGATATGCTGTAAAGGGCAATTTTGTTCTACACTATACGTACAACGTACCTAACGTATTTAATTGGATAAGAATTATTACTGTATTGTTTAATATAGCTTCGTAAATAACCCATTTTTGTTTTAATAATTATGTAAAAAATAAAAAATGGTTACCTACTGTGGGTTATCCTTAGGTGGTACACATATACCCTCGCAGACATTTTGTAGATCATTTTAAGATATACAATTCTGTAGTACATGATTTTGGTATACGTATGTTTGGTATCACATTACATATCTTTGAAATTTTTGCCTTTTTTTCTCTAATATAATATGCATGTGATATACTTACGAGTATAAACCTTCCTCGCGAATCGTGAAACTCGTGACACTGTAACTAAACATACTCACATGGGAAGCGATACTATACTATGTAATACTCATGTACTCATTTTATACTATGTAAAGATACTGCTGTTATGTGTCTCTGTGTTGCTCTAGCACACTTGTTGAGTTATACTTCTGTTGTCTATATTTTGTGCCTCTGCGATCCGCAGTCGAAAGTCCAGAACACTGACCTTTACACAGGTCGCCCAGGACCAATTGCTTGGTGTACTTTTGAATCATATGGGTTTTGGGCTTTGGCTTTGGTTCTCGATAAAAAAATGTGCGAGTTCAGTAGAGTAGGCAAAAATTAACCATGCTACATGCCACTGATTTCAATATCAAAAATATAATGAATTACGTACCTATAATGGTTCTCTTTTTGTACTTATATTTTGGCTCTTCTTAATTTTTTGAACACCAAACATTTTAGTAGCTCAATTGAAGGTAAACACTGAATGTGAGAGGTGGCTACTATCTAAAATACCCTCTGGCCTTTTATAATAATTCGATTACTTATACATAGGGACCGGATTATATTTATATATTACATATTGTATAACTTATACAATTTAAATTAAAGTGCCATGCCTCCAATCCTTATGTATATTGTTAGTATAAGTACTCACTATTATAAGAACAAAAGTAAGAATACTAGGTAAATAATATTTTTTTTATGTACGACATATTGAGTGTTTCAAAAATATTTAATTTCGATTATCTATTACTTGACTTCATTATTATATAAATTTTGCAGTTATATATACTTCATAACACAGTATAGAATTATAAAAAGATACAACTATTGCATTGTTCGCTCCCGGTGTCTGTTGTCATTATTTACTTAGGTGTTTATATTTTTTGCAGGACTCCGACAGTATCATATTATTTTAAGCAATTAATAAATATATATTTTTTTATTTCAGAGCGTCATATTTTTTTTACACTGGCAAAACCAATATTCCGTTAGTTTCAAATTTTAAAAATCGTTTTTACACCCCCTAGAAAGCTAATACACGGCCGTAGTGTTAGATAGTAAGCACTGCTAATATAATTTAGTACTTGTCGCTTAGTGACTGACGTACATATAAGTAGATAAAAGCTAATAATTTCTTGTGAGCAAAACAAAATTATTTCTTAATTGACACGGTCCGAAATTAATTAAGCTGTAGGTAATACAGGATTCACACCTAGCGCGGGGCATAGCTTGTTATTATTGGCATAATGATCGTCAATCTCATTTAAGACATATATTTATATCGCGGATAAATATTTAAAAAGAAGAGTTTTAAGAATTAGAAAAATAATTATCTAGTGCCAATAATTTCCAATTGCGAAGTCGGTAAAAATATACAGCAGAGTAGCCCGACGAATATGCGTGGATCTACTCGCGTTTCACACTGCGTAATAATGGAAATATAAAATCGAATCACATGCGCTTTAATTATCACAATATAAAATGCATTCCACCGCGCTCGGTTGGAATCGAAAAACCTATACAAGACTAGCGTAGCGACATCTGTGGATGTTACACAAAACAGTTACCTCTTCCTTGGCATTCGGTATAGTAAACATATAAAAGAATTGAATGAAAATTGTGTGCTAAATGTGATTTTCGCTTTATTGACAAGGTACATGTAAAAATGTATGATAACATACCCAATGATTGCTTTACGTTGAAGATTTTTTGTTTTATATTACAATTACAGATATTTATATAATAATACTAGTTTCAAACACCACTACAGGTAGCCCACGCGACGTCTGCGACGATTGGAGTCGTTATATCACAACGTAGTTTAAAACGAGCTCCGCCGACCTTGGAGCAGTGTGCAGGTGATACGGGACCGACTGCCCAGTACGGGATCCTTTTGCAGGCCATTACGTCATCAATGACGTATTTGGTAACGATCAAACCTGCCCAGACACTTGATAGTTTAGATAGGTTAAGATGCACACATCGTGTATGACGTACTAACTCGATCCATAGACAAGCGTAACAGAGACAACAATAGTGCAATTTGTTAATAGTGATTGTTTGTGACATTTGATAGGAAATAACGTTTGTTTGTACAGAAAATGTGAAGTAAAGTGTTTGTTATAAGTTACCTCAGGCATTTAGATCATCCATGTTAATGCCACGAGTGAATGATTTGTATGCTTTTTACACGTCATTTGTCGTTAAATCCGGACTAATATTATACCTGATACTCATCCGGATCGTTCAACGGTCTTCGCACATCATACGAGAACCAACTCGACGTCAACTCCCCTCCCACTTCAATCAAATAAGAGCTTTAAATAGTGTACAAAACGATTGAATTTCCGGTAGGTAGACAGTATTCGAAGCATCAACCACGCACGGTGCAGCGTCGAATATCTTTTTTGGGTAAATATTGTAAATTCAACCGTAAGTACCGTACCGTATATCACGATATAAAGCTCATATTTTAATGTTTTCCTATGAGTCGAGTCATAGTGGAGTTAACGTCGAATAGGTAAAGTGAAGACCTTTATCTCTTTGGACAGTAAGTCGCCAGTACGCTGAAATACAATGACTAATATACTATAATGAATATTTACATGTACCGACAGACTTGCGAATGAGGACGCCATTATGACGATTGACGTTGCCAACTACTCAAGTCAAATATTTTGTATTGAAATATACGGCGACGTCAGAAAACGTACACTATACCGTTTATATACCATGGCAGCCATTAATAAACTTTACAAATAAGCGCACGTAACGGTGTGGAACCACGGTTATATGACCTAAGGATAACAGATAATATACACCTACCAGGCAGTAGCGTAGCGTGGGGGGGGGGGGCCTGGCCCCGGGCGGAACATAAAGAGGGGGCGACAAGCTACTCGATTTTTAAACAAGAAAAAAATATACATTTAAATTAATTTTATTTAAATTTTAATGTAAATTGTCCTATGAAAAAAAACAAGAAAATGCATTTTTAATTAATAAAAAAAATATTTTAAATAATATGGGGGCGGCAAAGATCACTGGGGGGGCGGCAAATTTTCGGTCGGCCCCGGGCGGCGGAAGCCCACGCTACGCCACTGCTAGCAGGCATACTCTACGTTCAGGAAACGCGCAATAGGGAGCACAATAATTTTGGTATGTTTCAGTGTGTATAGAAGTGCCCGACTTTTTCGTGTCTGAAATATTCATAGACCTTACTTAAGCGTTCGAAATGATTTTTCTCAATTATAAACAAAGATGGAGCAAACTTTATTACGTAGTTCAAAAGTAATGCGCAGAAATAGTTGGAAATACATATCTTTGTTTTATACTAATTGGCAGGCTTTTTAACATAATTTATTATGTGACCTGAACATATTAATATGACGGTTGATTTTTTAATGTGTGTAAGTATTCTAACTGCGTACGTATTAACTTAATGTTGACGATACTCATTAATGGAGAAAATGTGTGCGATTTACTATTTTATACAGCTTATACTCAATACATTTAAATCTAAGTCGACGTTTGTAACATTTGTGAGTGTTATAAATTACATTACATTAGAGTCGCCATGTGTCTTATAGTTGTAAGTAATAATTAACGAATTATTACTAGTTTCGTCCATATAGAAAAACAGATGACGAATTATATTACTGCGAACGGTCGTTGATTAATTATTCGGATCTATCCCACTAGTCCCGTTGAGTTGTTCCGTGAGGGAACAACTGGCACTGTTTAGCACATCTGAGTCCCACTTGTCCCGTTGAACTACTGAAACTAGGGTTGCCAGATGGTCGGGATTCGTCCGAATTGTCCCGACATTTCACATAATGTCCAGAGTCCCGACAAAATACAAAATATTCTGAAAGTTCACTTGATTCGATTTCGCGGCCCGCCTCACGCGCTATAGCCGGTTTTTTTCGTCGTCAGGTCGTTTGCCACCTATTTCCAAAAAGAAAAATTTTGTCCCGACAAATCTCGACTTGAGTGCCAGAAGTCCCGTTCTCAAATTCTTAGACGTCGCCAACGACATATTTTTTAAATAAACAATCAATTTTTTAAAGTCGACATCACAAAAAGAAATGGAATGGAACAGTATTTTCTATGACTTTCTGTCCAACGGAATATGTGAGACTCAGATGTACTAAACGGTGCCAGTTGTCCCGTCACGGAACAACTCAACGGGACTAATGGGACAGACACGGTTATTCCATCGTTTTTCAGTAAAGGAATTGATTTGGTATATTTTTTAAAATGGGTTAAAAGAACACGTATGTTGACAAAGAATTAAAAAGTCATTAGTTTGGGGCGACAGTCTTAGACCAAGTCAATTTACAAATATACTAACATCTCTAACTCCTACATAGATACGTTAGAGACCAATGTAGCTAGTGAGTTGTTTTCGGGTTGAAAACGTGCAAATGTAAATTATGTCGTTGTTTTGTACACATCACCGTGCCTATTGTTAAAACAAGCATTAGTTTTATCAGGCCTTTTAGAATGAACGTTAAGATCGTTTTGCAAAAAAATATATTTTTCTTATATTTTTCCGGACAGAGAAAAGTTATTTCAAAAAGAAATTCAAATTCAAAAGAATTCCAAATTCAAAATAATTAAAAAGCTGAAAAAAGTAAAAGTTTTTATGTAACAGTATTTATGGCCAGACTAGGTATATTAGGTATCTATGTGATCTCTACTTCGACAGTGCTCTTTGACGTTTAAGAATCATTTAAGAAATAATTTCGCTCCATAATACCATATTCTCCTCTCCTGTTACAGAAAAGGCACACACTTTAAAAGAGCAGCGATAGACCACAGAATGATGTGATAGCAATCTTTGGGATGGAATGTAACTGATTGTACTCATTAGATCATTTGTACGAAGACTAATATCCCAGTTTCCCTAGACTTACGCAATAATGTCAAGCCTGAAATAGTTTTATCTTAATATAATTATATAAATTACGTGTCACGTTGTTTGTGCGCGATGGACTCCTGAACTACTCAACCGATTTTAATCTTTGCACACTTGCAAGATAGGATAAATATTAAATCTCAAAATAAAAAAACTTTTGACATAACGAAGTCTGTCCGGGCAGCTAGTAGTTTTGTATAATAATAGCATACAACATTTGAAATGACGGGACATTGGCATATTTTATGCTTGTCAATATTTTTTTTAGTTCATGGTAAACTACGTTTATATTTAAATAATTACTTTAATGTCATATATTAAAAAACCAAGCTTTAGATTGTTTGTAATGTATGTAATTTGAGACACAATTTACCTCTTATGTGACTGCTAAAATACCCTGAAGAAAAGAATAACTTTTTTTAATACCATAGTACCAACCAACAGAAAGAACATGCTTAGTACAAGAACGTAGTCTGGGATCATTGTATGTTGGTCTTACATTGGAACATTAGATATACGACAGGCATTTTTGTGATAATGTTATATTAAAATAATGTTACGTAAAGTCATTCACACGTTGTATTGTAGATGTAAAATTGTATGGGTATTGAAGGCGAGATGTGTGGTAACTGAAGGCATCAAGTGCTGTGCAACTATAAACTGTATGTGTGCCATGACTTATTGCCAAGAAAATTTAAGTAAGGTGCCTGTGTGTTCAGATATAAAATGTAATGTATTGTATAAATAAGAAAATTTATCACTGACTACATTGTTATAACATAAAATTCGTATATTGTATAAACTTTACTGTATCTTTTCCCGAAATAATTATTTTACTACTCTTATTTATATTAGATGTAACTCGTTATAAACCAAAGTAATATTTTTCTTTTCGTAATTTTGTTATTATCCTTTACAAAGTATTAAAATATTGTTTAGTGTTATTTTGACAATTAGTATTATTTTATGGACTATCAAGGAATTACTTTTATTTTAAAACGCTTTTCAATGTAATTGTGTTGTGAAATTACTACAGAACGTGTATTATTGTGATGTAAACCGTGTTTTTTAATTAATAAGCAATAATAAGTACCTGATGGGGTTCAATGCTTTTTTGCCGAAATATTTTCCTTAAAATAAAAGTTATCGAAAAGTAACCACCCATTTGTAAATACATATGTTTATTTATTTTTAATGAAAGACAGAAACAAGCCCTCGGGATTTCATTGTACGTTTATCAGACTTTCATATACAAATCACATTCCCGGTTTTCCCCTATAAAACCCCAAATCCCAATATTGTTTACTCAGGGGATTTCTGTCATAAAAGGTACGTACTATTTATGGTAGATATTTGAAGAGTTTTGTTTCTTTTGTGTCAATTCTATCGTTTTATAGCGTTGATAAACAGAAATGAGGTTTAAAAATATTATATAGTGATATCATAATATGGCAAATATGCCAAAATTTTAAGTAATTTTTTTTATTACAAATCGGGCATTTTTTTCTGTGTTAGCATTTCAAAAAGTACAGAGCCTGAAGGTCTTCTTGTGCCTGTTAGCTTTCAATTATAAATTCCCAAATAAAAGAAAATTCGACCAAAATATTTCGGCAAAAAATCGTTGTCCATCTGTGTTAATTTATGTCTTAAATTAAAATTCTTGCACGATCCAAATATTGAACAAAATTTTATGTTATATTTCTACACTTTTAAGAGAAAATAATTTAGCTTCCAAATAAATATCATTGTTGACTACTATCATGTGTATTTATTTGTTTTGTTCCTACGTTTTAGTTTCATGATCACTCGGCTGATGGTTTATGAAAAAGTATTATTTAATGTTAGGTATTTTCTATTCAAAATTGTTGGCTGTTGCTACCATACTCTTTTTGTGAGGAAATTAAATAAGTACTAAACTAAATAATATTAACAAATGAAATAAATAAGTCACATGCCGCATTTCTCAAGATCTTTAATTCAATTAATTGCTTTTTTTTTTCAACTATGCTGTACAATCTATGTAGCTTAAAATTAGAATTAGCAATTAATAATTGCACGTAAAAAACTTAACAAATAGGTACTTTCAACTTTTCGACTGGAATGAACATTATTACAGTACGTAATATTTTTACAATATATCATATAACTACCTACTATATAAATGAAAGTCGTCTATATATAACAAGCTGTCACAATCGCCCAATGATATGTTAAAATTATTTTTATTGCATTCTAAATATTTAACAATTTTTTAAAAGTATGTAGCAATGTAGGTAGCCGCCGAAGCCGTTCGCAGGTGAGAAGGCGGTGCTATGCGTTGCTTCTAAGACACTAAGTTCCCTCTCTCCGCTCCGCCCTTGTGGTTCTGACCCTTGAAGTCTTTCAGTCGAATCGGCGAAGACTCGCTGCCCGAATCGCCCTGTGAAATTTTATTATGTATCTTAGAATCATTTTTGTGTGAGTGTAAAAAGGACTTAACCTAATTATATTGTTAGACGTGCATGACAAGCATGTTGGGTACCGTCAAATCATAGATCATCGAAATAAGTAGGTAATACACACGTGGGAGCCTGCCCCCGTCAACCGCTACTTCTTTTCTCAAACGCCCGGACACTACTTAGACACTCCAAGTAATGATTGTCTTTGATGCGCGCGCATTCGTTGATATTGATTCAGTTATATTTAGTGTGCTTGAAAATAAAGCTTAAAAACATGTTTTAATCAATGATAGCTTCTCCTTCCCGTGTTTCAGGGTTTAATTTACCTACATACCATCCATCAGATCAATCGTACGTCCTGGTAACAAACATTCACATTTATGATAATAATGTTTTTCTAATTCCAATTTATCGACATATCACTAATTAATTACCAATTAGGTCACAACACTAGCCGCATTTCTAAACTCTGCATTCACCTCGCGCGGCTCCTATAACTCTGCAGCATATAGTTGTCTAACTGCCGCATTCAGAGTCACTTAACAGTTAGGTAGGTACTTGAATCGCTCCTTAGTACAGAATTTGTATTGTGATTAACGGTTACATAAATCGCTCCGTAGTACAGAATTCATATTGTGATTCTGTACTAAGGAGAGATTTAAGTAACCGTTATGTGATTCCGAATGCAGCAGTAAGTCTCTTTTTAGTTCCTTTGAAACCATTCTGGACTTGTAGGCATGTCTACCTACAATCATCAAAATTGGTAAAGCGAGTGTTTCGTGAAGTAATTTCACCTTCTTCACTGTTATAATAATTCAATTAATTAATATTATTACCAGTAAAAACAGTAGGTATAACTAATTGCAATTCGAAAATAAGTACCTACCTAGGAAGTCTGTCTTCACTCCCACCAGTAGTTTACTTACCTACCGATGACCAAACAGTATTTAATAACTATTATATTAAACGTGCTAGACTTACGTTGGCACCCAGCGAAGTGGTTTCTTGTAACAACAGTTCGCTATCGGTGCCTCGTGATTCCTTATTTTTAAGAATAGAACGCGACCGAGAATCTCCCTCTAGCGGCCACCCACTTCCACTTCGTTTGTTGCCATTCTTACCTGAAATGTGAAATTAATCAACTAAGCATAAAAGCGTAGTTAAGAGACGGTTTTAATATAGCAGCATTCAGTCGACTGCAGGAGGATCTGTAGTCAGTTGATAGGACGCAGATAGTGTAGGTGTTACCTTATAATAATACCAGTGAGTAGAACCTATTAGGTACCTATTCGTTTGTGTTTCACCAGTTAGTAATTGTTAGTATTTGTCCCACTTGAAGTTAGTCACTCACAGATGCCATGCTTTAACTGTACAGATGTACAGATGGCTTGTACAGATGGTCGCCCCTTGTTTAAGTGTAACCGGCAACAACAACCTTTTGACCCGAACACAATTGCTTATGACAATAAAATTGTTCTAGGCAGAAAAAGGTTGGGATAGGTCGATTAGGCCGTAACATTTTATGCGACAGTTATATATATTGCGTCCATTCGTGACCCAAAAGCTGATCATGGTTTCCGAGACCTCCAGCTCTCTCTGCTCTACCTCGGCTTGAGCTCCGTGGTTACCGCCCCAGTTGGGGCACTGGTTATCATTACTTATTCGCACAGCATAACTTCTCCCATGCATACAGGCGATTATTGGAGACGTTTAGCCAGGTCAATAGTGTTGGGCGTGCGTAGACATGTTGCCAGATCTTTAATCGCCTTTGCGAAAATGCGTAACGTTCCCCTCTCTTATTTTTGCATGTAGGAATTGCAAAATATACTCACAGAAATAGTGTGTATGTGTGGGTATAGACTCACATTGACTGATTTTTTTTATACTTAATATTAATTTGTAACATCATAACATGTGATAACCCTGTTTAATGACACAATACCTAGACATTTATAAGTTCTTAAAACTACAGAATAATTCCAAGAAAAAGCGCTTGAAGTAAAAACACACAGTTGGGTATGTGGTATATGAGTAGGTAGGTCTATCTTTCCTGGGTAGGGATATCTATGTATCCTACTTGTATAATGAAGCTGAAGAGTTTGTTTTAATGTAGGTATATCTACCTAAATCTATGATTGGTGTATGATGGCCACATCCATGAGGAAGGCATCCGAAGCTTCTAGAACTAGTTAAGTTGAATATAATTTATTTGTTGTGTAGTGTTAATCTCACCGAAGAGAATGTGGTGGTTAATGATTCTCGTTGCAATTCCTCTTGGCGGCTTCCTCTCCTCCTCCGGCCACTCCTGCAAAAGAAGAAAGAATTTCCTAATCCAATCTAACTTCTACTTTCATACATACCTACGTCAAAACGAGAATAAAACAGCATGCAAGTCCCTAGAAAGTCTACCGTTTTGCTACACCGTGCATAAAAACGTCGAGCAGTTGCCACGCAAGGAGTGTCGGTTAAGTGCGCTGTTAGTACTACGTCACTACTGGGTGCGCCGTGCGACGCTGAGCCCTCCCGTGCTACCGAGACGTGTTACGGTGGAGGCGGCGCGGACTGACCTGCTGAAAGCGCGCTTTTCTGTGTTTGGGCTTGGTATCGTCAGGGGATAGGCCGGCGACCGAAGGCGCGTCGCCGCTCGCTAGCGGAAGGTCAGCGCTCGTCGGCTCGACCAGGCCGCTCGTGACGTCAGCCGCGCCCGCCTCGCTCAGGCTGCCTCGCGAGCCGCGCGGCGACCCTTCGCCCTGCGAATCTTTCGCACACAACACGTCCCCCGAAGCGCTCTTGCGCACACCATTAAACTCCGCCGATACCCCGCCCTCACCTCCACCGGCGCCGCCGCTACCGTCCAGAGGATTCACATACAAGTTTGACGAGTCGTTCTCGCATGCGATGTCGCCCTCTGAAGGAAAAGGGTGCGTAAGGCATGATGCAAATGTATCTGCAACGTAAGACATAGACGCACTTGGAGCTGTGCACGTCAAGGTTAAACAACAGTGTGTGCGGCGCACACCGGGAACGGAGTGGGTGCTGGCCGGTGCGGTGCTGTGTACTGACTGTGGGTGTGGGCTGTGGGTGACATCGACTATACACGAGGTATGTATACAATATACACAAGCAATTAAATTAACTTAATTAACTAAAGTAATAAATTTTAGATTGGTTGCTGTTTTTATTGCCGATAGTACCTGTTTGTGAATGTTTTATATATTTTACAATCTTTGACTTCATAAAATACGTGAATGGTATCTGATTTAAGGGCGATGCATACGTAACGAGGACGGGACGGGGACAGGACGTGGACGGGACATAAATATACGTGCGTACCCCGTTCCCGTCCCATGCGTGCCTCCGTGGCGTATGCGCTATCGTTTACATTTTCTATGAAACGATGTTTCCAAAGCTTCACGTCCCGTCCCGTCCACGTAACGTATGCATCGACCTTTAATCCACTTACAATTCTATACTTGTACCTAGGTATAGGTAATCAGGTAAGCAAACGGTTTCATCTTTAACATCGTCTATTTTATTTATTTATCTATTTGGGTCTCCCAATATATATCGACACCTATCTGGCTGGCTGAGCCGATTACAAAAAGATTCGTATCTTCTACGTGGCAATATGAGTGAAAGTGACTCTACTTTGCCTCGGCTTGGATCGGCCGGGGATGATTTAGGGAGACCCCACACTTAATGAATCTATTTTAATATATTGCATTCTAAAAGACCCAATTGAGTGTGCAGTAACAATTTGTCTGCCGGAAATAGTAGTGTAACATATACCTTATACGTTTTTTTATCAAACAAAATGTTATGTTTACATAATGAGATTTCAAATGATTTATTAAATTTACCTCGATAGAGAAGAGTACGCCAATGTACCTATTTAAAATTTGGACAAAATTGTTAATTTATACAAAATAGCCAATTCATAGTTATTCCACTTCGTCCTCCGAATACGATTAGGTGCAGTGGTGGTCATACTCATGTGAGATTAAGGACAGTAGATAGACAGCGGTAATTAAGTCTTAATAAAAAAATACAAATCCACAAAAAAAACCAATGTGCTTATTGTGCATAAAATCAGAATTTCATTAGTTATGTTGTGATATAAAATAACTGAATCGTAAGAAGAAAGACGTGACGATTTGACAACCCTCTTTTTAGTCGGTTAAAGAAACTCAAGAAACTAAAGTGAAATTAAAGTGACAGTTACACAAAGTGAGATCCGCAAACTTCAACTGCCCTTAATCAAACCATTGGTTAATATTGTTAATGTTATGGTTGTGAAGCAAGCAGCTTACCAGGGCTGTCGAGGCTGTTAGGAGTGGCTTCGGGGAGCGCGCGGGGCGCGGGGTGCCGCTGCAGGCACGCCAGCTCCACACACACCGGCTGCCGCAAGTCCGAAGTGGGCATCGGCATCAGCTGCTCGGCGTCTATGAACTCCTTGTATCCCTACACCGAGATATCATACTTTCACATAAATTATCGCTCTCTTTTTTTATATTATGTCTCTTTCACATTATACTCTAACTGTATGGTCTTGTACTTTTAAGTCCGGTTTGTTGTTTCCAAGATATTATTACCGAATTATCGAAGTAGCAAATTTTCATGCTGCAGTATTGTACCCAGTATCAACGTATAAATATTTCAATTACGAAGAAAGAAAACTAAGGACTACCTAATAATAAATCGACAGCTAAATATTTATATCTGTGCTGTTGTAATTGTTTACATGATGTTATTTACACTATGTAACTCGGAATCTACGATAATTTATGCATACGTAATAACTATGGATTTACCTACTTAGGATTGAAAGTGGCTAAGTTATTTTATTTTCCGAAACAGTTACGAGTCTTCTATAATTCATTACCTAAAACTATAACACCTTTAGACTTACCATACTTTATTAACAATACAAAAATAATAACAATATGATTAAAATGGCAGTGCAATGTTGTGAAAAAAATGCTTATTTGTATAATTATGTTACTCATATCTTACATAATATCTAAAGTGCCCTTGTATTTATGTATGTAAATAAACTATAATTAAAATAGTAAATGTAAAATAAGGAACGTCGTTGTAAGTAATGTAATAAGATACTTACATATGGACCCTAAATGTATAAAAATCATTTAATCGGATTAAATAGTGTAAATAAATTAGTATGTTTTATAAATATGGTCATAAGGTAAAACATACAGTAGTGGCCACATGTTAGTGCTTAGTACCTTGAACGTGCAAAAACAACATTCAAACTCAGAAGGCAGCTGATCCAAGTCAAGCTGTTTGTCAGCCATCTTCTTTTCCTAGAAAAGAGAAATATTAGTGGTTATTTCTAGTGTTGCTTAACCTATTGATAATATTGGCTCATTCTCATCAAATATCATCTGTAATTAGCACCAAATTCAGCTTTCATTTAGTCACGTTAGAAGTGGGTTAGGAATTTCGGCCATAACACATGCTTTCTTATTGGTTATAGGTACAAACAAATACGGTGGAAATAAGAAAATTAATAAACGACAGCTTTATACATATATCTACTAAGGAAGTAGCGTGAAATTTCATTTAATTTATTGAAATATTTTAATGGTATGACACAATTATTAATTTAAAGGTGATAAAACAATTTTTTTATCTATATTTGTTTTATGAGTCTTAAAACATCTTTTGTAGTAATGCATCGTACTCGTAGCACGTCGTAGCTAGGTTTCGTAGCGGCACCGCAATGTAAAAGCTACGTTCGTTCGTAGCGTCATCAATTCAGGGATGCGAATAATTTATGATAATGAAAACCGCAAAGCCAGTTAAGGAAGGGCCTATGCAAAAGGGTACTCGTTTTCGTCATTGTGGTTGTTTAAATTAGTACGAGATATTCACTGCGTTTAGAGAAACGTACATTTCTGTGCAATTAAAAATTACAGCTAAAGCTGTCAAGTTATAGCAACCTATTGTATTAATTTCAAATATTTTCAAAAAAAAAATAGGTAACAGAAGAATTTCACAAATGAAAAATAAATGTTTTTTTATGCTGAATCAAATTAAAAAGATTGTGCATAAAATAATTCTTAAATTTCCTTAGAATATGGCGTGTACTGAATGATTTACCACACCATAAAAAAACTACAAAACGAAAATGTTTAAGTCTTGCCTCCGCAGTCAATGTAGATTAAGTAGCCAATCAAATGACTAAAGAAGTAAGATTTTGTAATAAATATTTAGAGCGGTACTTACTTACACCAGCGTCAACTAATTAACAAGGCAAAAAAAAATTTCTGTCATTTCTTCATGATAAAATTTTCATACGTAATTCTTGACAAAAAATAACCGACTTCAAAATTAGGGATAACTCAAAGTGATCTCGCTCAAATTTAAGTGAGACCACATGACAAGCACCAGCTTTCGATTAAAAAAAGAATCATAAAAATCGGTTCACCCAGCCCTCCTCCTTTTTTGAAGTTGGTTAAAAATAAATAATAAATTAAAACGCGAGGGGAGAGGGAAAATTGCAGTGAGTGCGCTTATATTTAAAAGAGACATTACTGGTAGTTATCGAAATTTCACGCTGATATTATAATAACTATTATTGATTAGTAATAACAAAATGCCTTGTAAATAATTGCATAAACAAATAACAAAAGCGGTTGCTATAAAATAATACTAAATCCTTACTGGAGTTGGCTCGGGATTTATAAGCAAGCGCTTTTCCGGTGTGCCTAGGCCTTCGGTTGAGAAGCGTCGCTCTTTCTTAGGACTGCTCTGAAACTACGATCTCAAGTGTTAACGGCAGGGTTGAAAACGTAATAAGTCAAAAGTGGATGCGTCTTAAAGATAAGTAAAATAAACAAGCGTAGATACAATTAGCTACTTCAAAAAGTAAGTATTACGCTTAATTTACATAATTCTACATACACAGTGATAGAAAGCATAATTGAATAATTGACTAAAGGACGCACCCTCGGTTGTGGTAGAGGCGCTTACCTGAGCGGGATCGGGCCCCTGCGGTATCTTATTACCAATGGCGTGTTCGTACTGTTTGTAGCAGCCGGTGACGGCGGGGGCTTCGCCTTCCAAACTAGTCGCGTCCCCCTGCGACAAGTTGTGTCCTGGACACACATAGCATCTTAAGTAGCAGAGTTTTCTATATCTTCTCCCTCGAACTCCCGATAAGCGTTTATAATCATAGTCTATATACATTTTGAAAAGCAGACGTGTCACACATTGTTAACAAATGCCAGTACGTATAAATAGCGACGGAAACTACACAACACACATTGCACACGAACAGTAACAATCCAGCGGCCTCCGGATACACACACACGGACAAACGGACAGTCCACGAGAAATGAATGTTAGTTCTAGGAAGCGTTAGGCTTACGCTGACAATGTAATCGACCTTAGATAAAGTGTCTTCGTCGCACATCGCAAGCTACACGCGACGCGGACCCTACCCCGAGCTACGGATTTAATAATTAGGGGTCGGGTGTGACGACTGTGTCAGTCGTAAGTAGTTCATCTGGCGTCGTCTCTTGCCTCAATGAGGACGCACTTGTCACCTGAAGACAAGGAATAAAACACTCTGAGTGTATCTCGTCGGAAGGAACGAGTGAACATACGAGTAGCTGTAGCTGCGATGTAACGTGAACTGTTTTGATTGATATTCGATACAATATGCCTGCGAGTCCGGAGAGCTAATCGATGCGACGTGCTTACGTTTAGGTACAAACAACATTCGTTGCATTCAACAAACAACAATAAAAATGAGGCTCTGAGAACGAAAAGCATGCTTGCGTAGTGAACACGAGTTACATACGAGCGGAGGACAGAGGAGGCACATGACATGGCAAAGCGACAGCGGGGAATGGACTACTCGGTACTGACCTGTGTCGACGATCACATCGATGAGATCCATGCTCTTGGCGAACGCGTCGCGCAAGTTAATGTGGTGGAAAGAAACGATGGAGCCCTCACGTTTAGCGCGCTCGAGCGCCTCGCGTCGCTTCAGCGCCTTCTCTCGCCGCATCTGGTTCTTGTAAAACTCGGCGAAATTGTTGACAATAATGGGGATGGGTAACGCAATTACCAACACGCCGCAAATACAGCAAACTGAGCCGATGACCTTGCCCAACGGGGTCGTGGGGTAAATGTCACCGTATCCGACTGTGGTCATGGTGATGCCGGCCCACCAGAACGTTTCCGGAATGGAAATGAATTTAGTCCCCGGCTCTTCCTTTTCAGCGAAGTACGCCAGCGACGAGAATATGAGCACCCCCATCGCGAGGAACAACATGAGCAGTCCCAGCTCTTTGTACGAGTTCCTGAGCGTGAACCCGAGTGACTGCAGCCCGGTTGAGTGTCGAGCGAGTTTTAGGATACGCAATATTCGCATTATACGAAATATTTGTACGACTCGACGCACATCTTGAAACTGATCAGTTGCATTTTTATTCGTTTCGAGTAAGAATAGAGATACGAAATAGGGCAATATAGCCAGTAAATCTATGACGTTGAGTCCACCTTTGAAGAACTTCCATTTGTCCGGCGAGGCACTGAATCGCAGGACGTACTCGAGCGTGAACCACGTGATGCACACGGCCTCAATCATGGCCAGCTGCGGGTTGTCCATGGGCGTGCCCTTGTCGTCGTACACTTGCATCTGGGGTATCGTGTTGAGAGTGAGCCCTATCGTGGACAGCACGATGAAGAGGATCGATACCACCGCGATCACCTGCAAGCACGTGCCGTGTCAGCAGGCGTCTCGCCGCCCGCGACTAGGGGGCCGCTACCGCGCTCTTATTACACATCACGACAATGTCCCGAATTACCGGAGGTACGTGGAACGTGTAAGTTAGTTATGCCAGTGTTTATACAGAGCTATTCCCATACACATTCTGTACAATTATTAACAAAGGTAGGTACAATAATTATAATACTGAAAGTTAGATGTATGTAAGTACCTAAAGGTATGTATTTACACGAGTTAAAGCCAATGTCTTATCGTAGGTAATGTCTTAAGATTACTGAATAAATTTTGGTGTAAAAATAACATCTATTCGTGTTGGTGGGTAGGTAATCATGTTAGTAGTGTTGTGTAGTCGAGGTGTAGTAAATAAAAGTAATGATAGTGGGTGGACGGACGCGCGTTGAGACGGTCGATCGTCATGGAGAGTCGAGACGCTCGTTCGTCCATCGCCCGCGTCGCTCTGTTAGTCGGATCAGTACCACGAAGCGGAAGCGCTGGTGGGTTCGAGGAGCGTTCGGTCGAGGGGTGTGTGGAGGGGGGCGGGACAGGCGGGTGGGTATGCCGGCGGAGCGGCGCTCAGCCGTGGTGGGAGGCGGCGCGGGCGCGGCGCGCGCACTGCGGACGGGTCTGTCCACGCAGCACGCACTGTCCGCAGGGCGCCCTCGCCGTCCCGTGCCGCCCCGCACGCGGGCCCCGGAGCGTCGCCGGCGGCGGCTGGTCACATCGCGTAAGCCCATCCCATTTTGCAATTTGCGACAACAATTAAGCTTTGTTTTTATATAAAGTGAGAAGTCGGAGAACGATCGACGCGGCTGTGAACATTAAAAATTATTGTAACGAAAACATCTCGACACGGTGTGCGTCACACAACTTGACTGTAATATATTAAGAAAAATAAGCTCATTTGTATTTCGTTCGCTTGATGTGCCTTGAATCAGAATATTTTATAATTGTATTGAAAAAGTAGTTGAAGTCTGTTACACCAACATTAAACATCATTTACATTATCTGCTTCAAGGACAAAACTCGTATAAATATAATTAAGCAAAATAAGTGATTTCAATAATATAGCAAAGAAAACCGGTATATTTAAATAACAGCATATAAAAAATAACCAAATAAATGAAATGAACTCTTAATAGGAAGGTCTTAATACTACATTTCTGACCATAATCACTTTCACTGAATTACATTTAATTTTATCTCAATATTAAAACCCCAAAATCACCAATATGTAGTTAATTTATTAAAGTCATTTCAGGACAGGATTCAAATCGGGTCTATTGGGTCGATAGAGTAGTTGTAGTATGTAGAGTTAAATATGTAGAAAACGATATATTTATATTGAGATAAATAATTTAATCACATGTATATCCATGGACACACCCACTGTCAAGTGAAGAAAAATCTCACGGTATGCTTATCATCCACATTGTTAGCACTTAGGAAATATCTATTGCGCGCATTTGATTATAGACTATGGGATACAGTTAGTAAGGATATTCGTTACTCTATCATAAACTAGCTATCCAATGAGAATGCCATAAACCTTTAAACTTGTAAAAATTTTTACTTGGTGAAAATAGAATAAAAGATTTCCATCAAAATGAAAACATCTATTAATCATCAAAGATGGTAAAACTAAGCAAGACAAAATTATATTTAAAAGCTAATTAACAGAAATATTTTTTTAATAAAAGCTATATGATAGACATAATAAATATGCCACAACGTTATAAGCAAAGTAAATCATCAAAAATATCGGAAAACAGCTTTTGCAACTTGTATTATTGCAAAACATAGTAAAAGGGTATAAAAGTAGCAAATAAGAAACAATAACAGTAGGTAAAGCCTTAACAATTACAAAGTAGAACATTGACATAATAGAAATGAGAGTCAATGTATGTCAATAATTAAATACTTACTTAAGTCGTTCGCACCTCTCGTTATTAAAGTAAAGGGTTTACAAGACAAACAACTACGCACAGTTTGGACAAAAGCGACAAGTGACGTACAGTGAACGTACACCGGAACACAACACCACATTCGAACAAACCACGCTTAGTCTACGGAAGGGAAGAGCAGTTACAGAGTCAGATAGATGTTATTCATGCACCACGATCACAACACTACATTATTCCATTCTTATTAATTACACATTACAATAATTTAATGCATTATTACAAACAGACAGTCTAAGGGGCGCCGTTACAAGCAAAATCTGATAAGATATCTTTATTCACTTTGGCTATGAAACTTCAATTATTAAATTTTCAGTGATCTCCATTAGTATATTAGTTCATTAGATCTCAGTCATTGGTAAGTACCTAATACCTATTTAAAAAATAATGTTATAAGGTAGGTTATATCAGATTTCCCTTGCCAAGAAATAGAAGCAGTACAATGTGCAAAACTTATTAATAATTAATTTATCAATAACAACATGTGACAGTTAAAAGTAAATCGGTACTTCAGTAGCGTGTTGGTAAAAACCATTGATAATCTATCGATACATAAAGTGGCCGTGTACAGTGTATTCAAATTACAAAAAAAATATTTGCTTTATCAGCCGTACATTTTCCAATCTAAAGTGCAATATTTCTTAAATTAGATAAGTATAATTAGAGTTTGTGGTTCACAATAGACAAAAGCGTTTATCTACTGAGGTGATGTACTTAATTCTAAGTATTTTTGTAATTTAAGCTTTTATCGGTACCTCCAGTTTCAACTTAAATTAAAGTTATCCTTGGCAGCTTGTTAATGTAACGTTAAATATAGACAATGTTAATTTTGGTTTTAGGCTCGTTATATACATTACCCTGGCTCCTATACTTGTGGTGGGTTTCTCGAGCAAGTCCCATAGCCATTTCTGGTACTGAGCGCAGGTTCCCTGGCCGAACTCCTCCTCCTCGCGTTGCCTCAAGCTCTCCGCCTCTTTCCTCATTTCTTCGTGCACATGTTCTTTCCTTTGATGGTACTTGTGCTGACAACACGATTCCAGGTACAGTTCGTCGACTCCCCAGTATTCGAGATCATCGCTAAATGCTAACACGCACATCTCGTCCACTAAATGCAGTTTGCCAGTCCGATAGAAGTTAAGGATGGAGCTAAAGCTCTTCGGATGCCTGAAATTTTGAAATGTTTCATGAATAAACTTGATTTTAGTTTCGAATCAATAGGGCCTATTGAATAGGCATCGTCAAAAGCTTCGGAGATATGTACATTGATAAATACATTGTTTAAAAAAGTTAATAAATGTGATGACATTGCACACTACGTCACATAGTAACGTGATGCCCGATCTAGATCACATTATCGATATTTCCTACAACTCTCGCATACATAAATACAAGTCTGCAACATGAATAATAAATTGGAGCACGCACGGCCGCTCCCCAGGCGTGATCACATAGGCCAGGTCAGGGCCTGGGGGATATCTCGGTATCTATACTAGTAGTTTATAGGGAGAGGACGAATTCTGTGGCCACAATTTCCTGAAATGAAATTGCTATAAGTGCGCCTAAATGTTTTCTAACCCTATCCTATTTTTGTTTGAACTCCAGGGAATTCGAATTTCGAAGTCAATCGTATGATTGTACTAATTTAAGTAGGATCCCTTATGTTTGGTTTAGACGTATTAAGTAGTTAACTACTTAACTACTTAATACGTGTAAACCGAACATTAAAGACAAGGACTATTTCCCCCGAAGTGAAGCGAGGACCGCTTTTCGCTTAAATAAACCATCATAACACCTGGTATTGCGCAATTAACTTCCCCTCCACGCTACCACGTAAACTTTTTCAACATTATCCTACGATGCTACCTATTATGCTACGATGATAATACACAATAATATTACAACTTTCAATAAAAAGGCACATTCTCTCTTTATTATAAAGCAATACCGCAGCAAATAACTTATACCGGTTATCATAATCATCGTTCCTTCCACTACAAGTAACCAAATCCTACAACAAAAAAATATTAATATCAAAAAGTATCATTTTACTACTAAGCACCTAGACTATTGATATTATCTAGTCCACTTTCGTCCTTGTCACAAATTGTGAAAAAGCTTAAAGCGCTTAAAATCAACCCTTCAAAGCGTACCTGTCGAAAAAATACTCGTTGTCTTGCAGGGAATAGTCATCGCAGAGTTCCGTGATGGCCTCGTGTGTGTTGCAGTCCCGCAGCCGGCCCAGCCGCGTGTGTGGCAGCCGCTCCAGGGTGCGCCAGAGGACCTCGTGCCGCACGCCGCCGACGTTGATGATGACGCGTTTGCTCAGCGCCTTCGCGCGGAGCATCATGAACGGCTCCGGTGGCAGAGACGACATCGATCTATAAACATTTGTGTTTTCGGTTCAACTGGCTGTAGAACTGCAGGTTTCAGAAATGTCAATGAGATCCCGGAATGGGATGGATCCACTCTATGATGAAACAAGTTTCGAAACTTTATGTGTCGGTTTTGAAGTATGTTGAGGCTAATCAAGTGGAATTATCTAATTGCCTTTTGCTTCAGTGACGATAAATGAAAAACGTACATACTTATACGTGATACCTTAATGTTCTCAAAGCGGAAGTCAGTGTACTCAGATTTGGCTATTTGAAACCTCTCTCAAAGATACTTAAAGGAGATCCAATTGGACGTAGTGTCTGAAAAACGTTCCAATCCACACTTATGTTGAAATTGAATTAATACTTAAGTATATAAAGCTATAATAGTATCCAGCCGCATTGCATCAGAAAGATAGAACACGCGCTACGACTCTCCTCTGAAGAGTGCTCAACTATGGAACATAAATAAATTGAAGTGTTTGTCGATAATAAAATAAAAAGACTAACGTAGTCTCTTTGTAACTGATTCTTGTCAGCACTGTGTAAGGAAAATGTTTTACGTAGTGGCAACAGAGGGATATTAAAGAGCAGATAGGGTTTTGAATTGAGCCTCTTGAGTCTACGAGTCTGTAGAGATTAAAGCTTCGAGCCTCGTTGAATATCATAATATTATGACAATGTATTTGTTAAAAACTCACGCATTCCGTATATTATGTCGAAAACGTGAATCTTCGCCGATGCTAACGTAGCCGTAGCGGCGTAGCACAAGGCTAAGCGTATGCTAAGGTGCAAACGGCGAAGTTCCATATTATTATAGCGTTGTGCAGAGATTTGATAGATTAGATTACTCTGCTGAATCAGGGGCCTTAGCCAAAGTAAAATTAAGAAAACGATAACGAAGGTAGAAAAGAATAAAATGTATGGGATTGACATAAGCCGTGCTAAATCACGTGGTTAATCGTCATCATTATCGCTTTTTGCTACCTTCATCACTGGCAACGCTAGCCTAATTGATGTGAAAGAAGACAGAAGAATAATGTGTGTGATACCTGGAGTGCGCCCGTTGCAGCGCGGCGGCGGCGGCAGTGGTGGCGGCCGTGGCGGGCATGGCGGTCGCGGCCGGCGCGAGCGCGGCCAGCGGCGCATCGTGCGCGGGCGCCGCGTAGCCCATGTGCCGCGGGGGCGAGTCGCCCACGTGCCAGCGCGTGCCGCCGCGGCCCGCCCCCTCCCCCACCATGCCGCTAGCTCATCGTGCCGCCCGCCGCCGCCCCATCGGCTCCCGATACCACACTCTGCAACATTATACAATTAACACAATATTTTATCATATCAAGAATACCACACTCTTTGGCATAAAATCATTGCACATTAATGAATTCAGTTTGGGCTTGGGCGTGTTAACCGCAGTCAGTTTGCGGTTTGATTCACGGTCCCCAGTTACTGTAAATTGTTTGAACGAATTTGGTAACAAATAATAAATAGGCATAGTTCAGTGATTTCAATTGGTTAATTCAAAATAATTTATTCTTATAGGTATCACTGATACACGTGCTGATGCACGTCGTTTTTAAATGTACCAGATTTTCGGAAAAGTGCTTTGTTGTGAAGGAGAAGAAAAGCCGTAAAGAAAGTACCATTTTAGGTAGATATTATGCAACTTCTCCACAAAGCATTAAGTTCGATAAGATCGGTGACGTCTGCCTACGTACACTGTGACACTGTGTTATACGGTTCCTATGTACGCAGAGGTATGTACATAAGTAAACGGCTCTATTATTTTGAAAGCATACCCATGCTATTAATACACGACTGATGTAACATATTGTTATTAAAAGGCTACGACCACCTCCGAGTTCCGAACGGGATTTGATTGCAGAATGATTAACTACCGCCCACATACAACGAGGCATACTCGTATGACATTTTGGATAGAGATTAGATTGTCGATATTAAATTGTAATATCGTGTAACAGATAGATACCTACATCAATTCCATTTCATACTTAATTTCCCACTATCAAGTTATCGCGTTTATTAGGAATTCGAAATATGATTTATTATTATTGCTATAATTTTTCTTTTATTTAAGTACACTAATTGTAAGCAAAAGTATAGTGTAAATGTAGGCAGTATAAAAACAGGTGTCTATGAAGTAGGTAAAAAATAAAAGTGATGTAACCGCTACGCTAGGTTGGTCCATTCTCTGTACATCACTTAAGTTTTTCATAATACGTAAATAAGATGAGACAAGTTGCAAAGTTGCAAGAGGAATTTAAAAAGAATAATTAAACAATGTGCTTATAAAATATGTAAAGTTTATTAATTAAATATGTAGAGGTTATACATCTATGACACGACGTATTTGCATCTGTCACCCACTTAAAGCAGGAAGTTCGAAGCGCATCTTCGCGTGAGCCGCGAGCTTTAGCGACACAAACAGGATTAAACGCTTCGCGTCACAAGTATGGTTATCTATATCGCATCAGTCGCAAGCCTGTTACTAATCGTACTTTTATATTTCTTCGTTTTCATGTTAGTCTGGCGCGCTTGATGTAGGTATTTAGTTGTAGACTAAATAAAATAGACACTACTTATTTAGGTTGTTGCTTATTTAGGTATACTTATAAGTAGTTGAGTACACACTGTACAACTTAAATCAAACAATACTACTTATTTAACATAAGTAATCGTGTTACTATAAAAACGCCTTGATACCTATCTACAATATTATAACATATGTCACAATATGTCAGAGAACAAATATACACATGTTCAAAAATAAACTTAATTCAAAACAAAGGGTTGACGTATAAACACGTCGCTCAGACAGGGACATTCATAAATAAATAAGGCTGGTAGCAATAGAATATATTTGAGAGTGGTGAGTGGGCGGGGGCAATCGATTACCGGATCGCGTAGCGCCCGTCGACCCGCGCTTATCAAGCCTTACCAGATCGACCCCTCTAAAAATAGAAACATTCACTGCACTTACGTCCAACTATTCCTCTTTATGTCTAACTATAAAACATAGTTTTTAACCGACTTCTAAAAAGAAGGAAGTTGTGGATTCGGTTTTATTTTTTTAATGTTTGTTATCTCGAACGCCATCATCTATCAAACGGGAGAATCTTTTTCATTTGAAGATTATGCTTCCAGATTGGTCCCATATTTTTCTCATAATTTTCTGATGCTGAAATTCATGAGAAATTGATGTGGCGATTTTGAGATGTATTTTTCGAAGAGGATTTCTTTGAAGCCGGTTATATTTTTTGCATTTTTTTTATAAAGTTAGTTAAGGACCTCCATTCATGAGTCCAAACCAAGCTACCCCCTAAGTTGCACCCTGATGAAGAACGGACTATGGCGCCTAGTCCCTAATATCAGAGGTTGCTGGGTTCTGTACTCGTTTAATACCGACGTTCATTTTGGTTAGGCTTTTTTACCTGCCGGGCTAACTACGAGCCTCCTAATTAAACAAATGGGAATTTTCATACGTGTTCCTGATGCAGCGTAAAAGAAAGTTATAAACGAACCCCCACTGTCCCCCACACGCTTCATTAACATAAAAATGTAGTTACCCGGCCTCGCTTACTTCGGTAATCTTAACCCTTACATTTACAAATAGTCTTCGTGCACGAAACGATCACCAAAATTACTCATTGTATCAGGCTTTCTCTACGTTATTTTTAGAGTTGTATAAATCAAAAACATAATTAAAACATTCTATAGTAACTTCTATAGTAACTTTTATCTCCCTAAATATTCATGAATTATTCATATTAAATGAATTTAGGTACTTATTACCGATACTATAAATATAAAGATTTTAGCAACTGAACGTATTCTAGAATGAACGCGTGAACACTATTGTAAATACATATATTTACGCTGCGGTTAACACATACATTTATATAGAGCATCGTAAAGAGTTAAATTAGTCATTTATTTTAATTTTATAGTGATCATTTTCATAACATCATTTTGCAATAAGTAAATAATGATTGGATGGACAATCGATGGTGACTAGTCTTCGCTACTTATTTAACTGATAATCTTAAAACCACAAACATCACTGACGCATTTTCGCATTCAATACATTTTGTGCTAAAAGGAGGTCGCTGATCAATTCAGCCACAAAATCAGTATTGAATTTTTTTTTTTTTTCATTTATTTAGGTCAACAAACAGTCACAACAGATCTTACGTTATACAATTGGTTTTTGTTATACCAACACCGTCAACCACAGATTACTCTTATAAATTGAAAGTGAAACGGCAATACATTCAACCAAAAGAAAATTTAACTTTAAATTTTTACATACTTAATACAATAATAAATAATGAGGTATAAAATATAAAATAAATAATAGAAGGTTTTAAAAATAAGTCATAAAAAGTTATGATAATGCAATGTTGTAATCCGATCGAGTTGAAATTTGCCTCGTCATTTGATTAATTGTACGTAAACTTCGCGACTCGTGTGATATTACCTAATGGAGCTAGTCAAAAAAACCTGGGTCTGTATTTAGGTAAGATATTTAGATAACTTAGAAGGTAGGACAATGAATCGAGCAGGCTGCATACTTCTTTAGAAAACTTTATCGTCTACTAGTGATCTGCCCGCGGCTTTGCCCGGGTTTTCCAAGATAATAAGTGCCCTATACTTTATTTCAGATTGATGTGTGCTAAATTTCATGAAAATCCGTTAATTTTGCCTGAAAGAGAAACAAACTTTCACATTTATAATATTAGTAGGATACCAAGTAATATTCTTACGGTACAAGCAAACAAATCGTTAAATGTGGGTACAATAGTTACCCTCACCCTCACCCACAGAAAACTGGAGTAATCAAGTGGAGGCCAAGCTTCTTAATTTATCTATCTAATCTAATATCTTTAAACGAGCAATTCTTGTATATTATATATAATCTGAGTCTCGGAAACGGCTCCAACGATTTTCAACAATTTGGTATGCAGGGTGTTTCGGGGGCGATAAATCGATCTAGATAGGGTTCATTTTTAGAAAATGGCGTTTTATCCGTGTTTTCAGGCAATGAAAAACTGCTACAATAGACTCTTCCTGACATCTACTGGCGAGTAGCAACACTAAAGCAGAAAGCAACTTCAATAGATGGCGTTGTTTGCCAAAAAGACACCGAGCAAAGCTCGGTCATCCTGGTACTATGATTTTTAATAAAGCAGTCTCTGTAAACCATACCTACTCAAACGAAATGTTAAATATGTGTTATAGAAAATTGTAAGATCCGTAAAATAAAGAATATATTTTGCTCCAAATAATATTAAATACTTTCAAGACCACCTAATCTAATCGTTGAACACGCAAGAAGGGTAAAAGTACGAAGGTTAAGTAGTTTTTCTAACAAAAAATTTAATTACGCTTGTCATTATGTTTCGCTAGATTGCCTATTACCTTACCTAAATACATGTAGAATAATCAAATATTATCAGGTATTCTATACAATAATAAAATTCTACTACCGCATTAAATTTTCCCATTGTAATTCTTGTTACGATTTTTCAATAAGCATACACATTAATACCCCACTAACCAAATAACACAAACTTAAAATAAGCACTTATGTACCTACATAAACCTATAAATACTCAACCACTTTAATGGTAATGTTAAACATCTTAAACATTACCATTAACATTACCATTAAAGTGGTTCGTAACGATATAGGTAAGATGTAGTAAATCATTACGATATAGGTAAAATAATCATGCGATTAAAAGCAAAACAATATTGCATAGGCCACGAATTGTATGCATCTCCATAGCCTACTTACCCGTAGATCCGTAAGGGATCCAAGGCGCCACTCAGTCTGGGGGCTATCGAAGCGGCGTTCTAATTCCTCTTACATAACATGAATACTCTAGCTATACTCGTAGAACCGTTTAAATGTCAGTAACTATTATTTGACTAGCGCAGCAGCTCAACGTAGCTCGTATGTTACATGTCTATTTATAGAGTTTTATGTCCATTGAGTAAATTAACATTCATCTATTGCCTGATGTAAATTATGTCTAGTAAAGAAGAAGGCTATTTGTTTTAAATTATTTTAATGTAAATAAATATCACAGTTTCGCCTATCTCCTTCTCAAACAAATCATAAATAGTAAGCCTTACTGGCTTACTGGAAACTCTAAAATTAACAGAAATTTTGTACATTAGAGTTATACGGAGAATCTGACTTAAACTACACGATTCTACATCTTCATCCAAAACGAAAAAGAAAACGAAGGCTTTATCTAAAAGAAATAAAATTGAGTTAGGTACTTGTAAATCAATAATGTAAAAGAATACATGCATACATACAGACATGTCAATTTTCTGTTCACTGATGGTTACGTAAATCGCTCGTTGAAACAGAATTTGTATGATGATTCTTTACTAAGGAGCGATTAAAGTAACCGTTAATGACTCTTGAGTTGGGGCGTAAATCCCTTATCAGAGTATAAGAGTATGAAGGAATGAATTCCATGTATATTGCGGTATTATGCAGATAACATGAGCGATAAGAGCGAGTCGTGAGAGAGCACAGTGATAATGTAAGGAGACTAGCTACAGGCTGGAGGGTGGCAAGACAGCCTCTGTATTGATCCCGCTTGTGAGACCAGGCGTGTAGGCGCCGGTAGTAAACACACTGATAGATTGAGGGAGATCCAAAATGTAACCTCGTGTAGTTTCTCAAACGAGTATCTATACGATACTTTATTTTCAATAGATTAAAATATAGTCACTATTTAATGATTAGTTAAAATATTTTAAGGCCTTTTAATTAATGCATTTGAAAAATATGGGCTTATTTAAATAAGTGATTTTTATTTACATTATTTATTAAACAAAATAATACATGCACATCAATTTTCTGTTTTTATATTCCTGTAATGTCATTTTTGTCAACTATTTTATGCTCAAAATGTAGCTAAATCATTTTTAAAATAATAATAATCAATCATAGCCCTACAAGAACACACACACCCAGAACAAGAACAGTTTAAACTCATTATTCAAATTTCAGCCTGAATGAATGTTGTATACCTAAGCCACTAAACCTAGGCATACCTGAGACCTTGAGAACGATATGAGAGCTAAGCTTTGCTTTGCTAAAAATATTTTAATCCGAGAGTATTTACCAACAAATATACTTGTTTTGTACGAGTAAATACGAGCAGTGATCCAATAGCAAAAAAAGTTAAAGCTATTTCTGCTAAAAGACTCTTACGTAAATGTGGATATTTTTATAAAGTACTTTTATTTATTCCAATTCTAATCTCCCAATCAAAATGAAAGTACCTAATATTTTTAAGCCCGGTAATTTTTTTAGGTATAGGTATTTGAACTTTTTGAATTATAATATATTATCCTAATATCAAACACAGTTGTTACTAACAAAAGTAAAATAAGTTTACACTCATTCTGTACTATCACAAAACATAAATCAACCTATTAAAAGTTCTGGCAACACGCCACATAATAATTCCTTGTAACTTATGCCATTATTGTAATGATTTTTGGTGAAAGTTGTAATTTACCACACCGGACTAAATAATATTATGGCTGAAAATATTTTCTACACAAATTATAGCTGGAATGGACAGAAAATTTCGTCAATGTAGAGTCCTATAACCTATTATGTCATTTAAAAAAAGTATCAAAGGGGGGAGGAAAATTTTTAAATATGAAGATTAACTATACTCTTTTGTACCAAGCTCAGTACAAGATAAAAAGGAATACAAATATTTATCATGGCCCTTTATCTGTTTTCATACAAGTAGGAGCATTATTATCAAAGCCGTTATAGAATCAAAGTAGGTTGCACTTCGCTATAGAGGCATGACCTGGACTCGAGCCAACAGTGTGAAATATCGAAGATACTTTACTACTTTGGTTATCTCACCCTTTTGAACTTGATAGATGGGCAGATCCGTGAGAAATGAAAAATTTTAACTATGAAGCTGACCTAGCGACAGTTGGCGCCAAGTTCCACTTGGCAAGACAATACCTGAACGTGGGTCACGTCAGTTTTAGCCGTAAGTGCCGTAACATGCTGTAGAAAATTCTTGTAGCATATTATCTCAATACATCAGTGTAAAACGTTCAAAGAACTTTTTAAATGGGAGCAAAAACATTTGTAAGAAACATATTAATAGGGTAATAACGTCACGTTGTATCGCATACGCAGAAAAAAAAAATTTTTGAAGTGAAAACTTCTTTAGCCCCTTACCGCATACGAAGCCATTTATGGCTTCGTAAGTTTGTTATTTTTTTACAGAGAAACTAATCATTAAATTATAGTAAAAATTATTGTATCATGTGAAGTGGTTCTTCGTAAAGCGAAATGTATTTTTTTTGTCTGTGGTAAATCACTTGTGTCAAAACTTTTTGAGATTATTTCGTAAGGCGGCCAGCAAGTGAAGTGCAACTTTTCAGTGAAACTTTTAACAGTGAAAAATAATGGTAACAAAGTGACTGAGATCTTCAATAAAAATTGTTATATACTCTTAAAAGTATCGACTACGATAATAGTAAGTAGTTTTTGTGTTTATCTTTATTTTCTTCTGATTTTTGACCTGTTTTTTGCAAACACCAAATATGGCTTCGTATGCGTTCCCGTCAAAATACTGCACGGCACATATGGCTTCCTATGCACTCAAACTTCTTTCTAATGCTTTTCAGAAATGGATCCTTCACGCTTTTATGGCTCTTTCAAGCATGTAAATCCTACATTGGCTGATGGTTCTTCGAGCGAAGATGAGATTACTTCCGATTCTGACATCTTTGCCGGAGATAATAATAATAATAATGCTTCACACTCATAGCCCCACACTAGGATTCCCTGTGTCGTGGGTGCCATGGACAACACACATGACAAGGACATTCACACCCAGACCGAGAACAGAAATTCAAACTCATCATTCAAATTTCCGCCTCGCTGGGAATCGAACCCAGGACAGGACCCTCGGTGTGGCGATCCGGCGTGGTAACCATTGCGCCACACGGTTCGTCAAATCACGCAAATGGTACAAAATAATTTTCTTAGACATGCTGGACCTATGCATGGCAAACGCATGGCAAACGCATGGCAAACGCATAGCTTCTTTGGCGCAGGGTCAACGACAATAATTACATGCCACTGTTTGATTTTAAAAAACGAGGTCGACCAGCCAGCCTTCTGGGAACACCGACGACGACAAGAGCTGGAACTAGCACTTCATCAGGTCGAGCCGTTACTCCATCAAGCATGCCCGACTCTCCAATATCCTCAAAAAAATACCCCGAAAAGTACCAGCCAGAAATCAAGATATACCACTGACGTCTGTACGAACAAATGGCATAGACCACTTCCCATTTGGGTAGAAAAAGTTCGTCAGATAAGTCAAAACTGCTCTAAGCAATGCAGTTACACAAAATGTGAATAATGTGACGTGTTTTTATTCTATAATGACAAGCGAAACTGTTTCAAAGATTTTCACAAAATGTAACTGCTATGCATACGAAGCCAGATATGCCTTACTTGATTTTGACTAGAATGCATACAAAGCCATATATGGCACTTTCATGTAATTTCATAAATAATTACTGTAATATTTTTTTTTGGCAGATTTAGGTTCAATAAAGATAATTAAACCCATTTTCACCTCAAAAAATTTTTTTACTAACCTACTTCATAATCCATGCAGTAAGGGGTTAGTACGGGGGTGACTTGAAATTTTATGAAACGAAACTGTCCAGTGGAGACTAGAAATGAGTGGAGACTGGAGTTGAGTGGAGACTAGAGTTGAGCGGAGCGTGGCGGGGCGGGGCGGAGCGGGGTGGAGCGGGGCGGAACTGGCAGAGCGGGGCGGAGCGGAGCGGAGCGAGGCGGAGCGGGGCGGAGCGGGGAGGAACGGAGTGAAGAAGATTAGTGAAACCTACATTTACCTTGAAAACATGTCTCATTATCTTGAAAACAAAAATTTTGAAGGTTTCACTTCTACCACGTGTGAATTGCACACATTTTAATTTTTGTAGTGCCTTGGATTTTTTTTACCTTGGAATGTAAAAAGGGTGCAAGGGGTTTCTAAGGAAAAATCAAGTTAGTATAGTTATTGAAGCTTATTCAGCTATTGTAATTATTAATAATGATATTCAAATTGCATCAAATACAACAGCAAAACCAACGAAAACTTCAGCGGAAATATGGAAGCAGCAAGCTAATTTATTACGTTAACGTTCTGAAACTAAAAGATAGCAAACATCTCTGTATTCTATAGTTTACTTTATAGCAAAGAAAGTCGGAATATTTAACTTGGTTCTTTTGTGAATAGCTAAAACTAAAACTTTATTTTGTGAGGACAAAACAAAGGCAAACACCAGACTTGATGACTGTTTTTAACCTTTGTGTTGGGCTAAGAGAACGCTTTCGTAGCATGTAGCTTGATTGTAGCAATCCGCTACGAACGAGCGCCTTGTGTAGCTCGTAGCGCTGTGCTACGTCATTCAACTCTACCTGCCTAGAACACTGTTCCGGTTAATGTAGCTTATACAACCTTCGCCGAGCTCCCAGTAATTGAATCAACGTGAAAGCTTGTGATGAATGCATGCATAAGCCAGTTTAATAACAGGCTGCCATGAGTTGGTTACCCCACTTAATTTATATTAATTAATGAAAGGCAGGTAAACTTTACTTTCATACGTGGTCTCGCCGTCGCGTAGGTCCATTCATGTAAGTAGGTCGAAATATATGTATAAAATACGCAAACAGTTAGCCATTTTTACAGGTAAATAAATAGTTATACATTAATTACTATTACTATTTTCTGGCATAGCGGTAAGCTATTAATTAAATTACTCGTATAAAAGAAGCAGATTATAACTTGAGATACATCATAACAATAAGCAAGTAAAGGTACCTATCTCATCGAGAAGAGAGCCAATATGTAAGTATTCAGAAGAATAATGTGGACTGTGTACAACATAATTTGAATACCGAACCATTCTAGCGGCGATAACGGCAATAGAATACATTTTCTATTCCATTACACAAAGCCGAATTAAACTGAATAGCCAGCTAGCTAATGACACCAATTATGGCATCTGTCTCGTCTCATTGTTTATCTGTCCCCTATGGCGCTATTGACATCAAATAAATTATACGGACATTAAAAAAATTATTTACGTTTTCCTTTTATACATATACCTATAACTTTCTTTTATCGAGACAACTTTATTACACAATCATTACGATTCAAGGAGCAGTGATAGCCTAGTGGTAGAACGTTGGTCTCCCGAACGAAGGGGCCCGAGTTCAAACCCTGGCACGCACCTCTAATTTTCAAATATTATGTGCGTATTACAAGTTAATTATCACTTGCTTCGGTGAAGGAAAACATCGTGAGGAAACCTGCACACCGGAGAGTTCTCTATAAAAGTTCTCGAAGGTGTGTGAAGTCTACCAATCCGCACTTGGCCAGCGTGGTAGACTATGGCCTAATACCCCTCACATTGTGAGAGGAGACCCCGAGCCCAGCAGTGGGACAATTATGGGTTGTTGCTTTGCTTTGCTTTTTTTTTACGATTCATAATTCAAAATTTAATTCCTCTGGGCCTAATATACTTTTAATGTGAGAAGCAGGTCAGTCAACTGACTTCTGCGTTCTTTTACTGCTTCGATACATGCGCGCATACTTTGAATTCAAAATCCCTGAACACTCTAACCTATGTTATGACTGCTCATGTAGTAGGTATTCTAATATGAAAGTGTTTCAACAATAACTTAAAATATTTATTAATTATAAATTCAACATAACGTAGACAACTTATCACATAAAAATAATAAGATTCCTTGTGTTGTGATGTTGTTGTGTTGGCATGAACACCTACGAACCAGAAATATATTAGTCTAAGATCCGTATTAGAGGCGTTTCTACACCCATCTGCTTACCAGATAAAAATTGTTTTGTATCAAATATCACGTAAAGAAAAGTATCGCGAATGGGTTGCCTAAAAAAACTCGGCGATCGGACCACGGGCAATAAACGAAAAAAATATGTTCAAAGCTATCGTTTCTTTTCTTCTTTCTATATTCTTCTTTCTATCTTTTTTATAACGTCATGTTAAATTAAATAATTAATATAAATAAATGTCAAGCATACTCTCAGTAATATATAAATGCGTTCATTTACCGGAATTATTAATCTATATATTACTAGCTGCCCGGACAGACTTCGTTCTGTCAAGTTTTTATTATTATTTTGAGATGTAACCTATCCTATCTTTCAAGTTGGATCAAACTGCACACGGTGTGCAAATTTGATTAAAATCGGTTAAGTAGTTTAAGAGTCCATCGCGGACAAACAACGTGACACGTAATTTATATATATTAAGATATTTTATAATCTTTCGTAAGTAGTAAACTCCAGTCGTGCGTCGGAGCTGACACACATAGTTTTTATTTGAAAAGATAATATTTATCACAATTTATATAAATCTGCGCACCAATTAACTAATTAAAATCAAATTCTAAATTAATTACATTATATTATAGATATCTGCATCAGAAACTTTTGTTTTTGGTGTTATAACAAGGCCATCCGAAGACGATTCTCTTCCATAATCCTACGCATCGTAAATTAAGTCTCGAAACCAACATCGTGACGTGAATGTAAATAAAGCACAGTGGAACTTTCCTTTTCGGTTCTTGGTCGGATATTCGAAAAGTCTAACCTCTGACGAGCTATACTGTATATAATACAGTTTTAGTTTAATTACCATTTTCTGCCATTTTTAAAATTACACACGTGTTATTGTTGCTTAAAATGTTAGATTATGGGCGATCCCAACCTAGCAGTGGGGTCATCATGAGATTATGATGTCAATGAAGACTTATTGCTGGCGCCAAAACAACCATAAATACCACGCACAGATAGTGGAAGCTTTTAAAAAAGATCATCTGCCAATGCATAAACTGAAGTTACTCATTGCATTACTTATGTAAACATTGATGCTGACAAAAGACGTGACATGACATGACACGGTAAATACACGACAATTAACGAATTCTCCGGCGCTGGTGCGTGCAGCGTGCTTCCTCCATACGGCATATTCGTGCGGCGTGACAGTTCGCGCGAGTTACGGTGACGTGTCGTTCCGCTTTTAGCACGACAAGTGTTCTTGGCATGCCTCCCGGGCTCTTCCCATTTTCTCGCACTACGCTCTACTCGAGATCCAGACCACTATTCTGCTACACAATGCAAATGGAATTGCGTCCTCAGGTACGTGGTGTAATACACGCCCCTAATCGTACCATTGATCTGCCGATACAAAGTTAAAGCTAAATAAGCTTCTACGGTTCCAATTTTATGGTATTAAACTTTAGATCCTTACATTACATTTAACAAGGTGTTTTTATGTAGGTGTTCCATAATACAGGAAATCTCATTGGAGGACTCACAATTTTTAATTTTTATGCAACTTTATTGATAAAAAAATTGAGAAAAATAAAATTACTAAATATTTTGTTTCGCTAAGTTAGGTTTTATTCTAACATATTAATGGCATATGACTGCAATATAAACATAAGAAAATATATCATGAATCATGATTGATAAATATTGAAATACTTATAATATTGCTTATTAGCCAGGCAGGTAAACAATCTTACCGTCAAGAAATATTATCTTAATCATGATTGATATGCACATTTCCTTTAAAAAAGTGGCAATATTAACTACCTGATTCTATATCTAACAAGGCTATGTGCAGACCCCGCAAACCTGACTCTATCGTAATTATGTTCAGGTTACGTGCCACGGCGGATATCAAATCCTACATTAAGTAAGTATTAGGGCCAATTAGTATTAGGTACTTTCGTACGGCAGGAAGACTCACATACCTACTGAACTACAGAGTCATTTAACAATGAAATTACAAAAATAATATAGATTACCAAAAACATAGTACCTACGCCAATAACGACAAAACTAAAAAATTATGTTTCTATCATAATAATTGGCACTTGAAGAATGGTATTTCCTTAACCGATTCGCGTGAAAAAAACAACCTACTCTTAATAAGAAAATACAATTTGAATTGGGAACAACCATTGAGTAATATGCAACTCTCAAAGTCCCTCAGAAGGAGTTAAACCCCCTAATCACTATTCCTAAATTACGATCTCAACTCGATCAACCAAATCCAAACTGACATGAATAGAATTACCGCGATAAACCTGTCATAAGTATCCCGAAGGCAAACACGCTTCTGTAAAGATTCTTATTTCTTGACGTGTGAGATGCGAATTTACAGACGGAAACTGACGGAGTCACACAAAGGGCACTTGACACAAAACGGTGCCACGGCTGCCACGAGCTCCATCTAGTGCAACCCGACATCAACAGGTTACCGATCCGAGTTTGGCCCTTTCTTCATTAGACGATACGACAAAAAACACAGCTTTATAATTGAAGTGGTGCTGCCACACTGCACTTATATAATGTTCTAAAAAATTACCAAACCCTATAACACTTCCTGGTGTAACAGCACGTTTAAGCTCTACACCACTTGCACGCACACATGTAAGTTTGCGTGTTTACACAATATACCACAAGCTATCGTTGTCGTGTCGTCCAATAAAGAAGCAGCCTGTCATTACGTGCTAATAAACATACGGCTTAATAATGGTCGACGTGTATAATTTGCTAATTGTGGATTTGTTTGATGAATTAGTTCCGTTTTCGATTACGAATTTGGCGAAGTTGAATGGAAACAATACCGTTTGGTAATTTACGTAACTAGGACATAAAGAACTCGTATATTTCAGTTGTGCAAAGGTCATTGTAGCTTTCAATAGAAACAATATACAATTAAGTACAAACTTTTACTTTTTACGTTTTTTATGTTATTTCATTTTTCTTAATTTGTAATCTCTCGATTTTATTACAGATTCTATTGTTTTAGTTGTTATACCATAATAATAATATAATCTCTGACCTACCAAATTCTTCAAAAAAAAATGGTTGTCCGTAAAGTCGGTTTACGGACCTTAGTTTAAGGTGACAACGTCATGACAAAGCTCCGCTCCGCTCCGCTCCGCTCCGCTCCGCCCCGCCCCGCCCCGCCCCGCCCCGCTCCGCTCCACTCAACTAAATCGCCTACGGCATCGGCTACGATACGCCGATCGTAGCCGATAGTGCCTCTCTCTCGCTTTTGCCGCTCTCTCGCTCGCGGAACTTGACATTTTTTCATAGATGCGCCCGGCGCTCATCGTTTTAATAGACGTTATCACGTCAAAATACATAAACATTTCACTTCAACTTTAATTTTATTTTACAATACTTTACATACTTGACAAATTTTAGAGATCTAACTACTAATTTTTTAGAATAATCAATACTAAACTTATGAATTTAAAAAAAATATGTAAATCATACATTTTTGAATCATAAAAGTACTCTAAAATAATAGTTAAATAAGTTCAGTCGAAGTCAAATATCTTATTTTATCCAATAACAGATGTTCAATCGAAAGACAAAGCTTTTGTTCGTGGTACAGTGCACAGGAATTTTGTATTATGTACTTCGCCGTTGTAACGTGAAAGGGCAAAGATTTGAGGGCACTCATCTGTGTCGCGGGGCTCTTGTCTCCGAAATAACACGGGACGGAGCGAGGCGCCGACGACGTAGGTCAACACGTGTATTTTCGTCCTCGCCTTGATTCAGGGCTACCGCATATCATATGCGTTCGTTTAATATTAACTCTTTCGTCAGTCCCCGTGAATGTCGATACCCGACTGAGCAGTGATCCGCTGACGAAACACGAGCGAAATAGTTATGCGTGACTGACGTTGTATAATAACCAAAATATAAACATTCTGATTCCGCGGCGCAGCCAGATGTATCTCCGACCGTTTTGACGGCTTTAATAAATACTGCATAAAACTTGCGTCTAATGTGTGCCTAGGCATTAGTTTTGTTGTGTAAAGTGGAGAAAAACATCATTTCAGTTCAGTTAAAAGCATTTTTTCTTTATCTAAGCTTTGGATCTATCACACCCGGGTAACTTGTTTTTCAAGATCCCTGGTGGACTTCTGTTACGCTATTACTACATTAACATGAATTACTTATGATATTAAATTCTGTCCATTATTTTTTATTGAAACTAAAGTTTGGATTATTTTACCTATCCTCAATAATAGCTATCCGCAGTTATTATCATATTTCTTGTAATTAATATCAATCTGACCGACAAAACACTTTCAAAAGTAGGTAAAGTTATTAATCATGAAACCTACACCGTGTGTACAATAAATTTCTCTTTACAAACGTACATAACGTGAAAGCTAACATGCATCTAAAACGATATGCAGCCAGCTGTTGCCTGCGAAAAAAGACTGAATGTAGAGCGCAGGTCTATTATCGTTCAAGACATTGACCTGCGCATCGTACCACACGACCACAAGAAATCGACAATATTTTCGGGCGATTCCTACTCGTATTTATTTTACGTTTTTGATTATAGAATATCAAATCAAATTCTGTTACAACCATGCTGTTGTTTAAGCTTATTCTTAGATCTATTTATTGCCAGTATTTGACGATGACTTTGATTGTAATAAATTAATTAATTGTGGAACCCTCTAAAATATACCAAATATTTAAGATTAATAAGCAATAGTATCTACTTATAGCTTTATATCTGTTTTATCTGTGTTGGGTGTCCTATAAATAAATAATAATTGGTATTATTAAATTATTTCTAGTCCGTAACTAGACTTTATACCTACCTACATGCTATTTCTTGATTAGTGGTTCATAAGTTCCGCCATTTTAATCTCTAGGATTAAAAGGGTTTAGAGTAGTTTTAGACGATAAATAATATTATTTTACTGCAATACCTATTTCAATCTCACTTTATCTTTTTTTAGTAGAATTTATAATTAGTTATAGTGGGTTGGGATACACGTCACTACTATATTATAATACCTATAATGAGATCGTAGACTCATTCTTGTGACATTTTTAATACACATGTACTTATAAATATTAAGCTGGCCTAATTCTAGCATTACATTCATGCAATGTGACCCAAATAGAGTTGTCACGTGTGTGAGCTTTTGAAAGGACGATGATGTAACGCGTTAGAGCGGCAAACAATACCATTTTTCTTGTTGAGAACTTTCATTTCATAACAGGATATTAAATGCTATTTCTCCACCGACTTTCTTCTCAAAGTTATTATAAGTTATTACACAAGAACCTCTCACCATTAAAACCATCTATCTCTCGAAGCAGACACAAATATTATCAGTAGATTTACGTAAATCTACTATATACGTACGTATTTCTATGCTTTTATTGTATACTCGTACTTACACAAATCTTCTTCTTCTCAGTCGATACGTTCTTGACAGAACGGTCGTGGTCATCATGAAGTAGCGGTAAGGGCTGATGTCACTCGCCTCACGATGTTTCGCCATTTCTCCTTATTGACCGTCATCCTAGTACATTCATGTAATGGGCCGCCCACCGCAGATTTTATTTGGTCGGTCCAGCGCATGTGTGACCGCCCGCGAGGTCTTACGCCTTCCACCTTGCCTTGTACAACAAGGCGCTCTATGGACATTCCCCCTCTTCGCGAAACGTGGCCGAAGAACTTTAAGATGCGTGTTTGTACGATAGATGACAGACGATGTTTGATGTCGAGTTCTTTGAGTATGGAGACGTTGGTCCTGAATTCAGTCCACGACACTCCGAGCATCCTTCTCCAACACCACATTTCGAGCGCATTTATCTTTTTCTTTTCAGTTTCACGCAGGGTCTACGTTTCGGAAGCCTATAGAAATATGGGGAAAGCAAGCGTACGAACAAGTTTTAATTTCGTGCTTTTTGTTATATTCCGATTTCGCCAAATTTTCCTTAATTTGTTCATAGCGCTCCTCGTCACACAACAAATAGCAACTGCTTATTTAAAGTTAATAACCCAAATATTATTATCAAACAAAATTGTATTCATCTTTGAAGCTTACTAGTATATTTATTTTTGCTATCAATCCGAAACTATCTCATTATAAAGCTAATTTTACATCATCTCGTCGTAAATAAATTTCAGCTAACAGATACCACAAATTGACATCTTTACTTCATTTTTACGACTAATATTATGAGCAAAGTAATATAAAATAATATGTTTTTTCCTCTAAAAATGCGTCATTAATGAATTTGGGATGGGATTTTGGCAAGGGAGCCTAATAGGCGGAACCATAAATTATCTAGGTGCAATTATTTTATTTACTGGAAAACAAAAATCACGTGAATGCATTTAAGAATTGAAAATGTAACCCAGTAGTATATTATGAGTTTAAATGTCTGTACTACAAGTAATATTAAAATAATGCAAAATAAAAAAAAATGTGGATTTGTAGTTCGATTAAGGTGCGGACAATGATTGTGTAGTTGTGAGCCAAGGGCCGGGTTCCGTCCGAGGTTGCCGTCACTACGCGCGTCCCATAAAGTGTCCGAATTAATAGCCATCAATAATGGTCGAATTTACGAGCTATTCCCCCTATTTATGACACATTGGCAAGCAGCCGATGCAGTATAGTGCGCGAACACAGGACAATTGCTTTTAGTCAGCGAAATTATAATAATACGTACTCATAGTTAAAATGCTAATTATGATGCGATAATCATATGTTTAATTAAATTATAAAATGTTTTATTATTAGTAATCATATTGGCACATTGTTCGTGTTATAAATATTTATTTTATGTAGAGTTGCAAAAAGAAAACCGCTTGCAAGCGATTAGACACCTGTTGTATTGTTCTTACCTATAACTGGTTATAATGTTATTATTACCCTGATAAGCTGTGCAATCAAGTATTTTAAGCAAAATTATCACTAGCTTTATATACCTACCTATAATATGATTTATATTGTAACTTCTTGTATCCCCCTTGCCTTCGTTCCGGGAAACCAAATTTTAACATTTACACCACACAACACACACTCACTCGAAACATTTGTAAATCGTTATTTAACACAGGTTCCTTTGTCACGACATAAACAAAAGCAGGGAAAATCTATTCAAAATATATCGATATGCTTGTAATAATAATATCATTATATCTGATATAATATACGAGTATGTACCTCGTTCGTACAATATATTGGAGCGACTTACGCAACCATTACCGGTAAGCTTTTAAGTAATCATCTTTTACCGACTTACTCGACATTTAGTATCATCATCTTTCATAAATTATTTATATACTTGTATACTTTCATCGTGAATCACTTGTCTTCTATCTATCTTAATATATATAAATTACGTGTCACGTTGTTTGTCCGCGATGGACTTCTAAACTACTAAACCGATTTTAATCAAAGCACACCTTGTGCAGTTTGATCCAACTTGAAAGATAGGATAGCTTACATCTCAAAATAAAAAACTTTTAACAGAACGAAGTCTGTCCGGGCAGCTAGTACTATAATAAAACTCAAAGGGCAAAACTGTACATTGAATATTTTTCAAAAATTTTGATTAGAGGGCACTTCAATAACGTGTTAGAGCACAAATATATTTTTTTTAGAATTATTGTCTGTCTGTCTATCTGTTTGTCTGTCCGGGCATCACATGAAAACCCTTGAACGGATTTCGATGAAAATTGGTAAAGTTGTCACTAATACTTCGGGTCATATTTTAGGATACTTTTTATCCCGGAAAGTTAAAAGGTTTCCCTGGGAAACAGGATGAAAGTTTGTATGGAATATTTTTAAAACATCAACAGATTTGCTTCAAATTTGCCACAAATGTTCCTTGCTTAAATTGATGTAACATGTATTTTTCAGTTTTTCAAAATTTTGCAAAAAAAAAAAGAAAAAAAATACAAATTAATGTGAATATTGCTTATTTTTCAATACTCGCTTCTGGAGGAATCCTTTGTGATTTTATCGTGGTTTCAGTATATAAATTACTAATTATAAGTACTTCAATATAAATTCACCGTTTTTTAAATTTCCTTCTGCAAGAGGTACAAATAAGGTAAAACATAATTTCCGTATGCGAAGCTGCGGGCAACAGCTAGTTATTTATATACTTGTATACTTTCTTCGTGAATCACTTGTCTTCTATCTATACTATAATAAAACTCTTCTTTTTCTTTTTTTTTGCAAAGTTTTGAAAAACTGAAAAATACATGTTACATCAATTTAAGCAAGGAACATTTGTGGCAAATTTGAAGCAAATCGGTTGATGTTTTAAAAATATTCCATACAAACTTTCATCCTGTTTCCCAGGGAAACCTTTTAACTTTCCGGGATAAAAAGTATCCTAAAATATGACCCGGAGTATTAGTGACAACTTTACCAATTTTCATCGAAATCCGTTCAAGAGTTTTCATGTGATGCCCGGACAGACAAACAGACAGACAGACAGACAGACAATAATTCTAAAAAAAATATGTTTGTACTCTAACACGTTATTAAAGTGCCCCCTAATCGAATTTTTAAAAAAATATTCAATGTACAGTAAATTTGCCCTTTGAGTTTTATTATAGTATAGATAGAAGATGTACGAAAATTTTGACAGATAGTGGATAATTTACTATTTATTGAAGTGATTTAGCTTACTTTAATAATAAAACAAAATAATTTGTTTAAATGCAACTTTATTATCGATGGATTTGAAAAAAAATTATTTGTAACTATTTTTTACTACCTTTTGCCCGCGGCTTCGCCCGCGGTAGAGTGGTTTCGAAACTTAATTTTTAATAATTAGATATTAGATTATGGTCCGTGGCTTCGCGCGCGTGGATATCGATTTTTTTACAAATCCCGTCAGAACCCGGAATATGTGCCTGCCTATGTATTATTAATTCAGGGTATAGGCTATCTCCATTACAAATTTCCGTCAAATCGGTTAAGTAGTTGTGGCGTGATTGAGGAACAAACATCCAAACATCTTCACAAACTTTCACATCCATAACATTAATAGGAATACGATTATTAATTGTTAAGCTTTTTAGGATTCCGGAGACAAAACGGAACCCTTATCGTTTCATCACGTGCGTCTGGTCCGTCCGTCGCAATCTTAGAATAGCGCAGAGATGGATATATAATTATACATATTTATCAAAACTATAAAGTGGTAGCATAAAATCTTTAAAAAAATCAGGATACCTCCCAATAGGTACAGTAGGGTTTTTTTTCTCTTGTACCAAATATCATTGAGTGGGGTATTTTTGAAGAAGTCTTTCAAAAATATTATAGGTTTTAAAGAACATGTTTACAAACGACCCAAACGAAACTGGGGGAGGCCACTAGTTTTCTATAAGGCTATAAAATACATTAACTATGAAACGTTTATGATTCTTATATGTATAGTTTTACGCTAACATAAACTGCAATGTCCTACAATATTATGCTATTAAATTTTGAATACAAAATATAATCTTAGGTAATAAATTACAAATTTCTCATTAAAACATATGAAAATAATAAATATAGGTTTGGAGTCAATCTATTACAGGTCCATTGCAGTATAAGGATACTTCACCATGCTGCTTAAATACGAATTGGTACCTAACCCAAGTGTCGCAAGTTCTTATTACATCGCCCGAAGCCGAAGAAATTGCTTCAACTATTTATTGAATAAATTATAAGTACTATTGCAATGTGTTGTGGCTACAAGATTACAAATAATAAGTTTTGCTAGCTACGATACTATGCAATCATAATACGACAATATGTTATGGAGGCCCCGCAATATTGCCACACTAGTTCGATAGCATTTTGTGTCGTACAATTGCAGATATAACACCTATTAGTATATTGGCGAAATATGCATTTTCTAGTAATGGCACAGAAGAAATAATAAAACTTATGGAATGACGCATTAAAATGTTAAGAACATCGGGCAATACTTGGCAATATTGGAGAGCTACAAATTACCGTAAATATGTATATTTGGAAGCATCACAATGGTATAGTTAAAAAAAATGGTCTAGATGCGATATGCTGCAGACAGCCATAGCAAAATTTTAACTAAGTATTTAGGGTTCCGTAGTCAAAACGCAAGCCTAAGAAATTATGGACTTAATTCACCAATCGCCCAGTCCATTGCGAAAAATGTTTGACATTTCACATGTTTAAAACTTGAGACCCTTGACTTTTCAGCGGATGTTTATAAATACTTCGCCGACAAGACGACTGGAAATGTAAACACTTTCTGCGAATCATATTAAACTGAGCTATTCAAATCTCCGACTCGTTGACTGTGTAAATCGCTCTAAAATCAACCAATCCGAAGATAACGACCTTCGCCCTATTTAATCATTATTGCTAATTATTATTAACAATATGACTATAAAGTAGGTAACAGTTTAGGATACATAACTTTTTAAAGTTGTTTAAACAACCATTCTCGCTAATTTATTAAGTCCCGTAATGAAATGACAACAATGCGAATTCTACCGTCTTATACGGTATACTTAATCCTAATAAAAAAGTCAATGAATCCTAACTAAAAAGTGTAAAATAAAAAAAAAATTAAACAAACAAAAAACCCGACTGCGTATACCTAAAACTAAAAAGAAAAAAACAAGCCCAGTAGTTTAGAATGTTGTTAAAAGTAATGCTGAATAACTACACCATAGAAGGATTAACAGTCGGAACCCATTTAAATTTTACAGGGTTGCTTGGGAAAAAACAAACAAGATTTGATTTATTGAAGAATTGGTCCCGTCTGTTAATCCTTCTATGGTGTAGTTGTTCAGTATTACTTTTAAGAACATTCTGAACTACTGGACTTCTTTTTTTCTTTTTAGTTTTAGGTAACTATACGAAGTCGGGTTTTTTGTTTTCTAGGGTTCCGAAAAAAACGAAAAACGGAACCCTTATAAGATCACTCGTGTGTCTGTCTGCCCTTTACAGCCAATAATTTACTCCGAAACTACTGGACCAAATGAGTTGAAATCTTTTTTCTTCACTTCTTCAAATCTTCACTTATCTTCGAAACTACTGACGCTAGAATTTTAGAAAAAATACAGAGAATAGTTCTTTGCTGAAATATACTGAACAGGAAATTAATAAGAAGTCTATTTGTTATTAAAGGAAAACGGTAAGAATACGAAAAAACTTACATTTTCAGTTGGTAAACATATTTTCCTATACATTATGTATGTTATATATATATATATATAATATGTTAAAGTCGATTTAAAAACTCATTAAAATACCATTTAAAGGCCAAAATTGGCATAAAAAAAAACAAATTTATTTCTTGTATATTTGTACTGGTTAAAGTCATGGCCCATAAATTGTCCCACTGCTACTGCTGGGCTCGGGTCTCCTCGCACAATGTGGGGTACAACAGGTCATTCTCTACCACGCTGGCCAAGTGCGGATTGGTAGATTTCACACGTCTAATAAAACTATCGAGATCTCTCAGGTTTTCAGGTTTCCTCACGATATTTTGCTTTACCGAAGGAAATACTGATGCATAAAAAAGCTTCTAATACGAAGTAGATAAATAAACGTACGGAACCCCCTCCGCACGTGTTTAACTCGCACTTGACCGGTTTATTTAATTATTTTTTAGGTATAACAGACTCTAAGCATGGCTGCGGTTCATAACTTTTCAACTTGATGAGAATACGAAATGTTATAGAATCATTCGCGTGTCTGCTCGTCATTTGCTCTATTTGCTCGGAATTTGCTGACAATAAATGTCACATTAAGAGAAATTTGACAAAGTTATAGAGTTCGATGACCGATATTTTGGAGATAACATTCATAAAGAATTTTATATTTTAATCCATGAAATAATTTAAACACTACGTATAATCTAATATGGTCAAATAATGCGCTTAATGGGTCTTTTGGAACAAAATCGATTTGTAGTATGGAAAGTTTTTAATGATACTCGTAATAATACAATATCGGGAAGCTACGACTGCCTTTTTGTTTGTCTATAACATGTAAACAAGGAAAAGAAACAAAGAAAGTGAACCAAATTAATAAGTATTCCGATTGACGTGAAAAATATTTTCGTCGATCGGAAAGCTAAACGCCATGACCGCCTGCAAGTCCACATGACCATGTGATTAGAACCATACGGATGTGAGTCGTAAATGAAAATTTATCGCCACCACAACAACAATGGCACTAATTTAAATTAGCAGCATTTATTGTTGTAGACATCATAATTATCTCGTATTCTGCCTGCGCGATGAGTTAGAAACTCCGAAAGTCGGCATTGCACTAAAACACTTTATTGTTTCATTTTTAACTCGTTTACTATGCCGCGTGATTGTGTGTGAGTGTAATGTATACTACACATTTGTCTGCTGATATGAATACTATCTACGTAATTAACCTTTATATATCTACATCTTCATGCTAAAAAGTATTCTGATTTTCATAAATATCGTATTTAGGTAGATAACATAAAAATATATGAACGTGAAGAAAGACCCAGTTAAATAGTTCGATTAATTTACTTAAACAATGTTTAATAAGGCATTTTTACTGTAGGTATAATCTCTAAGAATATTTAAATTATTACCTTACCTTCTTGCCTTATCTTACTTTCGATAGTCTGAATTTTACCAAGAAAAAAATAACCGACTTCAAAATAACTCTAAAACTACTCGTCAGATCTAGTTCAAATTTAAGTGGGACCACATAACTAGCACAAGCTTTTGATTAAAAAAAGAATCATCAAAGTCGGTTCTCCCAGTCGAAAGTTCTGAGGTAACAAACATAAAAAAATACAGTCGAATTGAGAACCGCCTCCTTTTTTGAAGTCGGTTAAAAAACTAACTACTACGTATGTTATTAGCATTCCTAACCGTGTCACAAATTCGTCTGGATGATTAATATTTATTTTAACCTAGGCAGGGACAGCTGCGAACATCATACCGACGCAAATAGAACGTTCACTACTAATGCCCATGCAGAGTTGAATGTCAAATATATGTCATGGAGTAAACACTATGTTAATTACTGTTTTCCGATGGAAAACATAACCTGATATTATGCTAAAATAATAAAAACAAAAATATTTACATAAGACTTGAATTAACATTGATGTATGTTCATATTTTTGTTGTAGTAGAATTAAAAACGCTTGTATTTAAGGGTCATACAGTTCAGCTCAAACGTTAATAATCAGTTTTTTTACAAATTTCAGTATCGTAATTGAACGAAATGTACACAACCTTTGAAATAAAATGGTTCAGCCGCTATGGAGCATATTGGAGCTTATAATACTGACCCCAATCCCACAGAATCGCCGACAGAACCCGGGGCCCGCTTCACATAAGGATTATATTATTATCAATACTATTTATTAAGTTATTAATATTATTTGAAGCCTGCCTAGCTAGTACCTAGTAAGTTAGTGAATAATGTTAGATCAGCGATTTATAGATTAGGTGCGTATACCTAATATATTAATATTGACTCTGTTTGTACGAATTTAATTAGAAAAAGTTTAGCTTAGAAAGAAGGTATTTTAGTAATCTGAGGCGGTCGGTTTTAACTAATGGTCATAAGTTATGACCATTAGTTATGACTCATAACTTTTAAGTGTGTTAAGTGTGATAGGTTGAATTAAATTATTAAAAGAAAAAAAGAAAGGGTTTGCCTCTAACTCAGTTAACATTCTCTTTCCTAGTTATTCTCCTTCGCCATCAACTTGGTGAAAAGATTCAGCGGTGAATCTTAAGATTCGCGAGTTTCGTACTTCCAAAGTTACCAACAAATTTTATCATCAATAAATGAGCTTGTCCTACATATTGGAGACAAATTCGTAATAGAACTAGACTTTTTTAATTAAATAAGAAGTATCGGAAGTGAGTCGAATAACTGGCATCGTGCCAGCTCCCTGTCGCAGCAGTCGATGTGGAACGGAAACTTATTGTTACAGTTTGTACTCTATATTCGAGATGAAACGGATAGTGGTTTGGCCGGATACCGGATATTCGGCTAGCTGCGAGACCGGAGCGCCAGATATCCGGCTACCGAATATTCAGTCCTTTATCGCGTTACACGACGCGATCAGTTTGATTTGAGTATAGGCGCGGTAAACGAGATCAGAAATATTCGATCACTTATAAAAAAGAAAATTCAATTGCTAACGAGATTGACTTTTTAGGGTTCCGAAGTAAAATTGGAACCCTTATAGTTTATTCATGTCCGTCCGTCCGTCTGTCTGTCCGTCTGTCTGTCCGTCTGTCTGTCCCTCTGTCTGTCCGTCTGTCTGTCCGTCTGTTTGTCCGTCTGTCCGTCTCTCTGTCCGAAGCAAAGTGCCGAGACTCTTAGTGCTAGAAAGCTGTAATAATTTGGCATGAATATACATATTTATTAAAACTACAGAATCGTAGAATAAAATATTGAAAAACATTTTATTTTTTCAGGGTACCTCCCCTACAGGTAACGTGAGGATGTTTTTTTTATTCCTTGCGTACCCTATAGTGTACCGTTGAAAAGTTCTTTCAAAAATATTATGGGTGTTCTAAGACCATTATTGGAATTAGGGTTCCGTTTGCGAAATATTTGGCTTGAAAGTGCTAATTTTGCTAAACGGTTGGAGTTGGACCAGTGAAAAATTTCTCAAAAATAGGTTATTATTATGATGAATTTAACATGAGTATTTTTAATTAGTTATAGTCGATAAACTTACTATTTCGGAACCCTACATTGCGTGTTCTGACACGCACTTGCCCGGTTTTTTCTTATCTATAGACATCTCGAATCGATCGCAATCACGCTGCAGACGCTGGTCTGGTATACCTACGAAGCCAAGCGGAGTTGCCTCTTACCAACAAATCGGAAAGTTTGGTATTCATTCACCACAATTTGCCACATGTTAATTTTGAGTACTAAACTAATTAATAAAACAAACATTTTTGACGTGCGATTATATGTATATATAAACGGTGTCGATAACCTATTGTGGTATGATTTGCCTTGTGTAAAATAATGAGATTTGTTGAATTTTACTATCCGGTATCCGGCTGGATAGTGAAAACAAGGCCGGATAGGCCGGATACCAGATAGATACCGGATATCCGTTTTTATCTCTACTCTATATCGCTATAGAAGTGTAGGAGGATCCCCTTAATGTAAATACTTTGGGCCGTTACTGTTCTGTAATGATAATGAATGTTGATTATACACAACTGGATTGCCATTCACTGAAATAGTCTAAACAATAGGAACTATTTGCTTGAAAGCGTACTACCTATTAAAATACGTTTCGTTCACTCGGCAGTGAATCAACCTTTTACCTAGTTACTCTGGTAACTTTTTCATACATAATTATTTGTTCTGGTGTATAACAATTGTTAAATTAATAGCGAAGAGCGCTTGCTCGTGGTTCATGTCACAACAAAAGACAAAACTTTTTTGAGTAAAACTCGCTGCAAACATAATTTTACTGTTCCTAATATCTTAATATCGTCACAAAACCGAAACACAGTCTAAAAATCACATAACTATTCCGAAATAACGGAAATTATGTGTTGATAATTATAGAGCCGAGTGCCAAATAAACTTCAGAGAGACAAGCTCTTAATATAGACATAATTGCAACATAGTAATAGGAGTGCCAAAATTAATGCTTGCCTAACGCAATGCTTTGAAGCGCAAGTGCAGTACGTTTGCAGCAGGTGATTCGGTGTCCCAACTCCCAAGTACGCAGCAGGGAGCGGTCTGAGTGTGGGCTGAGCTGGTGGCCTGCCAGCAGTGCCAGTCTGCCTGCCAAGTGCCAACTGGGTGAACCGTGCAGCCGTGCAGCCGACAGCCGCCGACAGCGACCCACACTCAGCTACTCAATATCGACCTTGTCACTTACATTGATTGCATACTCGAATGCGGGTCAGTTCCCGAAGTGACTGGAGTTATACTAAAGTAATGATTACCATATTCGCATACCATGCGGTAACAACAAGTTTTCCTGAAGGCAGGGTATTTTTTATTATTGAAAAATAAAATAAACTCTTGCAGTTCATACCTTTTTCAATTACTGCAACTGGGAAATTAACATACCTGGATAAATCAATAATGAATAGTGTTTTTATTTAAAAAAAAAACACAATCAGCCTATTGATGGTTACAGAAAAGTTTAACTTATTTAATCTTTAAAATTTTATTATTCAATGAAAAATTGTTACCTATCTAATGACTTTAAGCAGCATTTCATTTACATTATTCCAAAAGTATTTCGTACTCGTAGCAAACTAAACTATACGTACTATTTTTTATTGCATCTGAATTTTCTTAAATTTCAAAAATTTCAAGTCCTGAATTCCACTTCGATAGTCGACAGCGCCCCTTGGATGCGTTGACTGGACAACAACACTTTCTTCAGTAAATGCATCCGCGTAAAGCAGAGATAATAACGCGAATTTTAAAGAACCTGGTTTTAAACAAATCTCGCTGAGGCGAAGCGATGTTTTTAGGGTTCCGAAGTAAAATAGGAACCCTTATAGTTTCGTCATATCCGTCTGTCCGTCTGTTTACAAAATATTTGGCTTTAAAGTGCTAATTTTGGTTGGAGTCAAGTGTCCCCCCCATGTCCCCCCTGTAGTGTATTTCGATAGCATACATACACTGTCTCGTGTATCTCCTTAATAAAAATGGCAAACGTCACTGTCACTTACGAAGTGGTTACGTACTCCGTGGTCACTGACATGGGGAAGCCGAATGGCGCATACGAACAACAGTGAGGTGCTATAATAAAATACGTGGGCATTGTCGAGCCAGTGAAACTATAATTATATTAATACACATCGGATCTCCTACAATGCTGGCTAAACGGTTGGAGTTAAACAAGTGAAAAAATTCTCAAAAATAGATTATATATATGATGAATTTAGAAGGAAAACTATCACGGCTATGTTAGCTTAAGTAGTTAATGAGTAATTGTTTTCTATATTCGCAGGTAATAGTCGATAAACTTACTACTTCGGAACACTACATTGCGCGTAGCCTGACACGCACTTGCCCATTTTTTCTTAAACATTTTTTCTACGTCACCGTTGAGTTCAAAAATATTTAAAGTCGAATAAAAAAATAAATAGTTCTATTCTGAACAGTTTTATTTAATCGATTATGCCTAATAATTATCTGATACTGTGATTGCTGTGTTATCATTTTAATAGCCTGATAAGTGATAACTGTAGTGGAGAATTGGAGATATCATATTATCTTTTCAACAAATATACAAAGGCAGCCCTATGCTATCGTATTAATAAAATTACCAGTCGCAACAATTTATTGGTCACCATAAATAGGTAAGATTACAATAACATAATATTATGATATTATAATTTATTGACTATCGATTTTAGGTATAACAACAGATGAAATAATAGTACTTATAAATAAGTAGTATAAATTCAGTAGCTCGAGCACGAATATTTGCGGGAAAGTATTCGTATGGTTAACGTAAGCAATTTGTATGGCATTTTTTCAAAAGCGCCCCTATCGTGCGTAAATGGTACTAAAATGCGTATGGCATTTTTTTGCCAATTTGACAAATTGCTTACGTTAACCATACGAATACTTTCTCGCAAATATTCGTGCTCGAGCCACAGAAAATAAAAGTGTGTGCGTGTAATCTTTCTTTGACGTTGGTGACACGTATTACCAAAAAAAATAAACTTTTTTTAAGATAAATTTATCATATTACAGTTGACTCATATTTATTAACAAAATACTTTCCAAAAACGAATATAAAACTATAATTACAGTTAATAATACTGTTAATAAAGCTATTTATTATTATTCCATATCCCGTGATACTTAATAATTAATCTATAGAATTGTCACTCTGTTTATACATACAATATCATTGCTTGTTACACATAACATGTGTAATCATAATAGAATTATGTATCTGACATCTGTACTTCATAGACCAGGGCTTCAGCCCTCAGCCCAGCCTTTGAAAATGGTAAAAAGTGAAAAAAAATAGTAGGATGAAATGAAATCCATTGGAAAAGGGAGAATATAATAAAAATTAAAGGAAATATAATTTACGGGCGATCTGAGGTTGGGAAATGGGGGGGTGAGTTTTTAAGGGTAATAAAAACGGTTTATTTCGATTTCCGGCAAAACTACAAGTCCTATGGAAAAAAGATAAATGGCAAAGTTATAGGTAATAAAAATATCTACAAGTTTTATATTTACACTTTTTTCACATAGCTCAAAATTTATGTGAAAAATGGTAATTTTGAAACAGTCGATTTGATTGTACTTAACTATTTATGCCTGAACCATAAAGCTAAATGTATTGTGTGGTATTGTGATAAAATGCATGTGATAATATGAAATTAACGGTTGAACTGTTAGATAAATTTCCGAAAGTGCCAGAAGCGAAGGCACGCTCGTTATACTACCTACTTGTTTAAATATTCTTTTAAATCATTTCCCAAGAAATCCGCCAAGAAAGTTCAACTTATTTCAACACAGGTACGAGAACTCCACAGACAACACTTTACGGTTAAAATTTAGTTTGATATAAAGTTATTACGAATGCCTACCAATAGGCTGCCTAGTAATAGGCAATTACTAGGTACTTTTCTATTCAAACACTTACAACCAACATTCATTATTCGCATAAATATAACTTTGGAAGTTGAGGTGCACCCAGGATTGAGACCCAAAACAAATTATTTAATTTAAAAGACTAAAGTTATGAACCATAAAACTGTAATTTTTTCCAATGCAAAGTTTGCTAACTCACTGCTCACTGAACACACTCAAACCAAGAAGTGAATCTGTTAAATATCTAATAGATATAGATAGTTACCAACACCAATATCAGTAATGCGCCAATGAATATCCAAGTATTGAATTGATTAGAGCCACTAAACAGTGATTAGTGTTTAAATCTGCGAATCGCATACGGATACAGATCTTTATTTTTACGCAGAAGTATCAGCTATATCTTTTTATCTTGCGGATATCCGCCACCAAGGATATCGGGTATATTGCTGAAATGTACATACATAGATTAAGGGACAGGTGCCAGCTAAAAACATATGGACAGTCTATTCCTGGCAACCAATTACATTAAAATATTTTTTTGTAAACGAGCTAACATCAAATATGAAGAATGCTCTGTACATGAAAAATACCACACGACAAATGAAATAATAGTATGCTATTCCTTTTTATCATATCATGAAAATAAAACGCTACTCATTGCTCCTCCGATATGTTTCCTGGTGTGAACGAGTGATTAAAAATCCAACCTTGATATTATACGTGATGTAGTAAGCGCGAGTTGGCAACCCATCTCGACGTGGAATTCTAACGAGATTGGCCCATTCCACTCCCGCTACGACGTTTACTTGCTGCTTTGATGAAACTATTTACAGCTATAATTAACCAAGTAATGGATTAAAGACTGTTATTCATAAATTTATTAAAATATTTTTTTGTAAATAATGCGAAATTATACTTATGATTATACTTATTATTAGATTGTAATTATGTATATAAATAATTACTTTTTAACAAAAAATAAAACCAACGAAAAAAAACTGAAAAGCAAAAAATATAATAAACCATTTAGTATTAAAAATTAAGATCCGAAATTAACAGTAAATAAATAATTTTGAGACCGTGCCAAACAAACAACCAAAATTAATTACATAAAGTTCATATTATGAGGGCAGCGACATGCGGTGCACACAGCAGCAGCAGGGCGGCGCACATCTTTTCGCCGTTTGTTTTTTCATTGGTTTGGCACCGCCTCAAAATTATTTATTTACTGTTAATTTCGGATCTTAATTTATAATACTAAATGGTTTATTTTATTTTTTGCTTTTCAGTTTTTTTCGTTGGTTTTATTTTTTGTTAAAAAGTAATTATTTTTTAATTTTTAGTTGCTATAATACTTATTAGTTGCTATAATACTTATAATTAATAATAAATTATTGATTTTATGAATTATAGATTCAGTTACCAGGTAAAAATGTAGTAGGTGAAATATCAATCATCCCCTATTTTCGTATCTATAGGGGTAACATTTTGTTTGAACAAGAGTAACTTCAAGGTATACACTATTCAATAAAAAAAGAATCATCGAAATCGGATCATCCAGTACAAAGTTATTGGGGTTAACATGTAAAAATTCCGAGTAAAAAACGGGTGAATAATCAATCATTCCCTATTTTCGTACCTTTAGGGTGGGAATAAAATTTTCAAAAAAATATGGGACCAACTTCAGGACATACCCTATCCAATAAAAAAAGAATCATCCAAATCGGACCACCTTGTGCCGATTGCTGCGTGATCATACAAAAAAAAATACGTGTCGAATTGAGAACCTCCTCCTTTTTTTTCGTCGGTTAAAAAACGACTAAAAGAGGACCTAACCTAACCTATCCTAACCAGCTCCCAGTCTAACCAACTTTATAAATACAAAATCTTAGCGGCATAATATCATTTATCTACATCTAACCTTCACTCAGTTAATCTATGATCTAGAGGAGGATGTGCACGCTACTCTCGCTAGCTCTGTAATTATACGAACGATATGAAGCTCATGCTTAAAGCTTGACTTTGTAATACTGTATTCTATATTTATTCGGCCCGTAAAATCTGAATCTGATCAAAATCATAGAATAAATTATTTATATAATATTATGGTAAAACGTGGCCAGTTTGTGTATAATAAAGATATAAAAATATACAAACGGTCGCATTAGCACATAGTAGAAATCAACGGCAACTCAGATTTATTATGAACGCTGTCCAACCAACTGGCTACAACAGCCCGTAAACCATAGACACACATAACGAACCTGGCAATTAAACTGCAGTAAAATGTGTATATTTACGCAAGCGTGTTTAATGCTTTTTTGTTCGAATAAAAGTCTTGTTTCAATTAACGGTGGGAGAGTTCTAAACAGGGAGAAACAGTGACACGCGGCGCTCTGGCCCGACACGGAATGGACAACGGCAGAGCTCTTTGTTCCGGCGCGATCAATATTCGTCCACCACCGGCACCGGCCGCACACCTGAATCCCTTTCGCATATCGAATGATTTGTCGATACTCATTAATAAATCACCTGGTAACTACGAGGTACTAGAAACGATATGTTACGAAATATACGAAACGTATACGAAACGCCAGATCTAAACGCTACTCAAGTTGCCAGAGCTCTTACCTTAACTGAAAATGGGTACACCTAAAAACATGGAGCCAAAACATTACGAGTATCAAATTCTGTAATAGACCGAGATAAGGAAGATGCATGCCTTATAATATGGTGGAATGTACAGGACATAATATGTATTATGATTAATTTTAAGACAAGTTACATACCCACTTTCGAGCAAGTAAATGAGTTGAAGAAAGAAAAAAAACTAAATTTTATGAAAAAAAAAACAAACAAAAAAAATAAATAATAAATAATAGTTAAAAAAAAACTAAAAAAAATACGCTTTTATAATATAAAGAATCCAAATAAAAAATAGAAAATAAATTTGAATTAAGAATCGTGTAATTGTAATAAAAGCGTGGGTTGCTTTTTAAGATATTAAAAAAATGATAATCTTTCTACTCATTGACTCCATGCACCCCACGCTTTTTTTAAGTACAATTACAAGATTTTAATTCAAATTAAATTTCTATTTTTTAGTTGGAGTTTTTATAAAAGCGTGTTTTTTAGTTTTTTTTTACTATTATTAATTATTAATCGTATTCACTTACTCTATCGATTGACACAATCATGTTTTATTACTGGACGCCAAAACGAGGTTTTTTTTCAAAATGGCAAACTTGTAGGTATGCCAGGTTCCATACAAAAATTTTCAAACCCCTTTATTTAATAATAAGAAAAAATGAAAGTCTCTTCTGAAATGAGATTTTTATATGAAAAGACTGAATCTACTTTATACCTATTTGTTAGTTAAAATATGGGTATTATTTTATTCTTACATAGGTACTTACCATCTCTACCTACGACATACCAGTTAGCTCTACTTTCGTATCATTGCTATTAGGTCACGGTCTCACCTTTAACATTTGGATACTCTCCAGGTGTTAGGACTTTCAAATTGGACGAATTTGCCAACATTATTGTTAGGTAACTTCTAAGCTTCTCTATTCGTAATTTAAACAAAGTATTATTATTGTCTTTATAATGACGTGCTAGGGGGGCTTAACCTTTCCTGGACTAAATTACATTAAATACCATTTAGCCGTGCTACCATATAGGTACAGTGTGTCCAGCAACTAAACATTTTAATTTTTTTATCATGTTAGACGACTGTCGAAACACATCGATTTCTCTGGACTTAAAGGTCCCATAGATGTGAAAAATCAATTTTTTGAACGGTAATAACACCATCTATTCGTTATAAAAAAGATTTGGTAAAGTTTCAAGTTACAAAGGTCATTAGTAAGTATTCTTTTAGTTTTTCTAACGTTCTTCAAAAACTAGCACATTAACATACCTTTTTTACACGCTTTATGATTAGTTTCACCTGTATGTATGTTTGTTTGTAACCGACTCCTTTGGACTTGATTTTGACCCACTTCAAACGGTCAGTAGACTTCGTAGACTTATCAAGGATCGATGAAGAATAAAAGCGTGGGGTGCTTAATAAGATATTATTAAAATGATAATCCTTCTACTCATTGACACCATGTACCCTACGCTTTTATTACAATTATACGATTCTTAATTCAAATTTATTTTCTATTTATTAGTTGGATTTTCTATAAAAGCGTGTTTTTAGTTTTTTTTAACTATTATTTATTAGTACTTGCATTGATTCACAAAGATGTTATCCACAAAACGATATAATAATAATACAAGATAGCAAGACAAGACTGTTATCAGATATAGATTATATCTAAAATTTAGCTTTATTGTACTATTACAATTGTACGATTGTATTATGATCTTATGGGCGCCATTGACGATGCGATCGATCGGTGCGATCGATCGGTTCAAAAGTGCCACTCATGAGCGGTAACAATCTTAAAATAAACTACCGATCCGTCGTTGCGATCGGTCGGCAACGACGGATCGCACCGATCGATCGCATCGTCAATGGCGCCCATTAACGAGAAAACATAATATAATCTATGGAAATTTAGAAAATATCAAAAAAAACATTTCTACATTTACTACACTGTCATAACATGTCAATCCTGTCATGTATGAAATACTAATAAATGTTTCTAAGAAAATATTACAGAAATCATTATATAAACTAAAGAGAAGGTAAATAAAATTTATTTACAATTCCTTCACTAATTAATCGAAAGGAACTTCGTTCCATCCGGGTGTCCCTTGACACCTCTTATTTTTTTTTCTTGCATGCTTCTAAAAATTACACCGAAAAACTTTCCCCATGTTTTCACCCGCGGAAAACCTTGATTTATTTGAGTTATACCCTGCGAATCTTTATAATGTAAGGCTCTGTCAGATTGTTGATGATCTTATCTTGTTACTACCCCAGGGAGGGTTTTGTTCTATAAAAATGATGGAAACTCGACTAACCTACTTGATAACCTACTTTACTTCTATAATGATGGTGCACGGGAGTGCCAAGACGAAATGTACCTACTGCCTTTCTTTATCAAATTATTTCGTTTACTATTCCAAAACTGTTATAAGATTACAGTTCGTGCTGTAACAGCATGAACAGACACATAATCGAAAAGTTGAGAGAGTTGAAACATCAAAAAAAGCGAAAAAGCAGTGAAGCCCTCCCGAAATGTTGTGGAAAGCAGCTCGGAAAGCAGGGAGTTAGTCAATTATTGACTAAGGGCCTCAAAGCAACTGTAACAGGTAAGTAAATAAAAGGGGCCAAACGGTCGATAGAAATGAAGGCTACGGTTACTAAACTTCGTTATTTGCTAACATCGTTTGCTGTCCGAATGAGCTTTCTACGACAATTGCAACTATGTACTACGATATAACTAACTATTGCATCTGATACTTATTCAGTTATTTTATTCGTATAAAACACTACTCTTTCTCCTTTTTATTTTAAATTGGTGTAGCAATTAGGAGGGTTATGCTTCTATGTTTTTAATTGAACGCTTGCATTCTGAAACAGTCTAAGTTTAATGTATAAAATAATATGTAATAATGATTATTAGATATTATTAGCGCCCGGAAGTATTAAATGATCACCGTAGCCCATGGACATCGATAAAATCAAAGGCATAACCGACGCGTTGCCGAAAAAAAAGAAAAAAGAAACACAATAGGTATTATTACTGACTGCCTGACACTGCGATCGAAATAGGTACATAGGTAAAAACCTTTTACGATCGATTATAAAGTGTAGTAACAATTGACATGCATACAGCTCTTTATAAAAATGTTGTTACATCCCAAGATCTTGTTTATAATACCTATAATGTGTAATTATAGTGAGGTAATTTCCAGGGTAATTTTCTGCGGCAGGTAATCATAATCTACTCAGTTGGAACACTTGGAACAACTTTTATGACTTACATTTTATAAGTCACAGTACGACGTGCGATATTTCTTGCTTCTAAAAAGCTTAATCCAGTTTATGTGGACAACGTAATAGCCAAGAATATCAATATATGTATAAAAAAAATATATGTTGAAAAAGATTTATATTGAAAGACATACATTAATATCCTAAATATTTCTAGAAGTTTCCCATGCGAGTTTCCTTTCCAAACACAATTCTTCAACCTTATTATAATAAAAAGTATTATTATAGGACGTACATAAAAACATTTTTTATGGAAATAGCCGGTAACGAGCTAACAATCCACCTGATGGTGAATATGTACAAAGGCACTGCTTATTTCTTAAGAAATTTCTACCAGCGGGCCTGCGACTGGAGAAATAATTTCAAGAGACAGGTTCATCGTGCACACACATAGAAAAAGCAGAATAGGTACATAATAATAATATGTTATAAATAGATAAGACTGAAGCAAATATCGATATAATACTACTAAATACATACATATAATTAAGTTATACACATACAATACAAAATATAATACCTAACTAATACTTACACTGTCACGGATAAATAATATTCTCTGACTCTTTTCTTGAATGTTGAAAGTGTTTTCGAGTCTCGTATGTTAGGTGGAAGCGAATTCCATAATCTAACTGCTTGAACAGTGAAGGAATTGGAATAGGTGCAACTTTTATGAGAAGGGAAATGAAGGATCGTTTTCCGATAGGTTCTACAGGGAGCGATAGATGGACGAAACGCTCACGTAGATAGGAAGGAGAAGTTGGGCCGCGAAGGACACAGCATTTATAAAATCCTGGTGCACTTGCGAAAACAGATGGGGAGCCACTTGAGACTTTTGCGAAGACGAGAAATTTTTGCAGCCGGTCAAGTCTGTTAAGGAGCTCCTTCGTAGCATCCAAGTAGCAGGCATCAGCGTAACCTATTAGGTAATGGTCGAGTTAGAGTTTGGGATAAAGATATTTTAGTTTTCAAGGGCAGAAATCCTTGGAGGCATTCAGCAAGTGGAAGGTATAGTCGCATCGCAGGGTCTGCGACTAATATCACTGGATGTGAGGAAGCCTATGATAATTTACCTAAAAAGTTTGCGGTCGATGCAGATGTTTTCTAAATAAAATTAGATTTTCTTATTTCCTGGACCACATCTCCACTTACCATCAGGTGGGATTGTGGTCAAGCATTAACTTATTGTAAGTAAAAAAAATATATAAGGTAAACACCCCAGTTATGGACGGTTTAACAGCAAATTTGTGGTATTTGTGAAAATTTTACCTATATTTTGAAAGTTCAGAACCTGAAAGTACATAAAGTGTAAAGTCCTGTTCTTATTCAACATTTCTGATGTGTCACGAGTGAGATATTGTAATTGGTTTAAATTTAATTAACAAATAAAAATTATCATTTTTTTACCCAGTTATGGACAGCAAAAACCCAGTCATGGACACCCAGTAATGGACATACCCCAGTCATGGACACCCAGTAATGGACACGAATCATATAAAACTAGTTAGGCTAGTTATCGACTAATCTATGATGAAAATCCAAAAGAATAATAATAATTAATATCTTTCTAGGGTTCCGAAGTAAAATCGGAACCCTTATAGTTTTGTCATGTTCGTCCGTCTGTCCGAAGCAAAGCGCCGAGACCGATAGTGCTAGAAAGCTGTAATTTGACATGAATATACTTATTTATTGAAACTCCACAACAGTGGAATAACATACTGAAAAACTTCTTTTTTTTCAGGGTACCTCCCCTACAGGTAAAGTGAGGATGATTTTTTATTCTTCGTGTACCCTATAGTGTGGGGTATCGTAAAAAAGGAATTCCAAAAATATTATGGTTCTTCAAAGACCATTTTTGGAATTAGGGGTTCGTTTGCAAAATATTTGGCTTTAAAGGGCTAATTTTGGTTAGAGTCAAGTAGGGGGGCCCTGCTGGCTAAACGGTTAGAGTTGGACAAGTGAAACAATTGTGAAATATAGGTTATATGATGAATTTACAAGAAAAACTATTCCGGGTATGTTAATTTATGTAGTCAATGAGTAATAGTCGATAAACTTACTACTTCAGACCCTACATTGCGCTTGGCCTGACAAGCACTTGTTTAATCAACTTTACATGTAACCTTCACATTAAGGAACTTGGTTACTTGTAAGTTTTCTAAATTGACAATGAGGTTAGCATTAAGGAGGAGAAAATAATTTAAATTGTACTCATATTAAACTTTTTATTTATTAACTAGCTATTACCCGCGGCTTCGCCCGCGTATTCACAGGGAAGTAACAATGAGTTGTTTTACATGCATGACACATTCCTAGTACAAGAATAAATAAGTAACCAATCCAAAAATGAATGAATTTGAATGTATTTGAATGATGAATTAATTAATAGATAAATTAATGAGTGAATGAAGGAATGAATGAATGGGTGTATGAGTGAATTGATTAAGAATTAATTAATTGATAGAGAAAGAGAGAGGGAGGAGAGTGAGATGGAGCAGGAGAGGGAGACACGTACACGAGTTTAGTTAAAATTTAGTAACATGGCATTAATTTGTCCGGCTTACAAAGATCGCTGGGATGGCTAGTCTATTAAATTAACTAAGCAACAACAATTATAATTTTCTGCTGTCAATTTTTGTAATGAGGTATATCTGTAAGTGAAGAATTTTGGCATGCACTTATAATATATCAGATTATCAGTATTATTCGTCTCTGTAAAGTAATAAAAATCAAAAATATGTTTAAAACACTAGGTAAAAATTTAAATAGCAAAAATGGAGTATTTTTTCATTTCTTTTACACTGTAAAATTTGTGTCGCGCCGGGAGGTTCTATTTTCAAAATTGAGCCCTCGTTCTCTTTTCAAAATCAACAGGATCCACTGAAAACAGTTCATTGCGCAAATTTCGGGTTCGTGGTGTCGGTCCTATACGTTAGTAATAATAATTCAATATCTATCATTTTATATCAGTGTCATTACTGGATATCTGTAAAATACCCAATAACAGCAACATTTTCATAATTTGCAGCAAGCTCATAGTAAAAAATAATACTAGGAGTAAAGTTAGTTCAAATTCTGGATACACAATAGCAAAAATAAATTTCGATAAAATTATGTCCATTACTGGAGCTATACAATTATAGTGCACCAGTAATGAACACCAACAAAATATCAACAAATATAACTTCTCTGGAGTAACAACACTGTGTGTTGTAGACTTAATTTCATGGTTAACCAAACAAACAAAACACATTTTGATTTAAATAAAGCAATACAAATTTACAGAAGAAACTTTTTAGTTACCGCACTAACGATTTCCTTAAGAAAAGCCGCTAATATAAAATTACAACGACAAACAATTTTTAGTTCGCGCCAACTTGTATTCTAAGTGACCGAATCGAATAAAATGTCAAACTTAGGCAGTTCGATGACTATAGTTTAAGACACAGTGTTGCCAATATAAAAAAACTGGTTCATAAACATATTCTAGATGATTTCTTTTTTTTTCGTCCATTACTGGAGCCTCGTCCATTACTGGAGCCGTTACCTTACTATTTTCACTTTAAACAGAAAACTTCGTAATAAAAAGCCGAGCCATTACACGTTTTAATCCTTATCATAAAAACTACTTAACCGATTTTGAAAAAAATAAAGAATTGTTACAATCTGCTTATTATTTCGGAGAAATCCGTGGACGAACAAACGTACACACATACCCGAATACATACATATTACATACACTTATAAAATTGTATATTTATTTACAATAGATTAAAATAATTGTATAAGGATTTTGCCGTTCTTATAATATTTCTTTTACATAATTATCGAATTCATAACTTCCTTTTTTTATGTTAGGTATGTAGTTAAAAATATAAACTTTTTTACAAAAATACCTACAGACTACAACCTCTATTTTTAACCGACTTCAATAAAAGGAGGAGGTTCTCAATTCGACTGTATTTTTTTATGTTCGTTACCTCAGAACTTTGGACTGGGCGAACCGATTTTGATGATTCTTTTTTTAATCGAAAGCTGGTGGCTGTCATGTGGTCCCATATAAATTTTATTGAGATCTGACAATGGCATCTATGATAAAACCATATAAGTCTTAAATTTGTATTAAGTAAGCGCGACAAATGGACGAATAACTCAATAAATATCACGCCAACCGATTTCGATGATGTAGTTTTTGAGTAACTTTGAAGTCGGTTATTTTTTGTTAGTAAAATTTTGATTATACCCCATAAAATTACCAAAAACTCGCCCAAAAATATCCTCGCCCAAAATCAATGTACATACCTAGTTACTGGCAGCCATTTCAATATCTCTTTGTCCAACTTTAAGAACAATCGTGTGATCTTTGTCACGTGGCAACGAAGAACTTATCGACACGAAATGTATCCGATTAGGATATAGTCGGAATCTGATGTATCTACCATCTGTTCCATCGAAAGAGCAGTTCGATGATACAATAGCATTGTAAAGGCATCATAAATACATGGATTGGCAAAGTTTCAAATCGATACGACAGTGGGATGTCCGATGTGATAGATGTTACTAACCAAATTAATATACTACTCATCACACTTACTCGTAAGAATATCCGGTATTACAATATATCTCACAAACGCCATAGACAAATAATATTGGTAAAAATAATGGGTCCCGTCTATCCTCTTTAAGCCATCCCTCGCTACTTACCTACCATATCCTGCAATTGTTGCGTATACTAGTAAGTCAATATACTTTTTCAAAAAATTGTCTGTAAACCAACTGTAAACCGCTTTTTCGCAGTATTCGGTTCGGTTGCATAGTTGGAGCTTGGAGAGGAGAGTCAATACAAATGGATCACTTCCTTCTTGTCCGCAAACGCGTTCGGGATGAACTTTTTACAAGGGGAAATTACTCAGGTAGGTGCTAGATCACTTGTTAACTTTTGCAGCACAAATGTATTGTCACATAAAAAATAACACGAAAATGAAGTTCCTTGCATGTACTTGTATTGATTGTTACGATGTTAGTAGGTACTATTTGTTCGGTGCTAGTAATGAGCTTATAACGATGTCACGTCAACAATGATTGCTTTGTGTAATTGATCATAAATATTTTGATGCTGGTTGTAAAAAGAACAATTATTATTTATTATTACTAGTGAACACTCCTCGATTTGCTTTTAAAAACGCTATCTATACGGACCAGAATAATTTATAATGAGGATCAGTAAAGTTGTAGCAAATTCAATAGAACTATTATCCACGTGATTCTTTATGGCGTAAGAATGATATATCTTTTTGAATTATCCAAATCGGACTATTACTTGCGAAGATATTAAGTAATGAACATTGCCGTTCCGGCTGCTAAAATTCAAAGTACGCGGGTCCGTGTGACGTCATGAAACCCGACCGAGCGCAGCCGGCTACCGGCACTCCTTCTTCATAATTCGACGGAGTCGATCTGACGCAGTTGGTCACTATAGTCGGCAATTTAATTACATGAAGGGCTGTTATTTTTTCATATTAAGTATAAAACGTACATAATATACCTAAGTACTAATAAAGTAGAAGCTGATTTTGTACAAGCTCAATCAGATAAACTTCCAAAAGTGGATTCTTTCATGGTTTTTGATTACCTAGGTAATCATTCTAAGTTCACCAGCGCTAAATCCGTGGTTGGAAAGCACAAAGGTAAAGGTGCTATTTATTTATCTACGTGTACGGTCATCATCAGAAGTAGCTTAACATTTTAGTACCTTGTCACATATTTCTTGAATTTGTCATAATGTTGTTCGGAAACCGTCGGAACAGTTACTATTACAAAGTACTATAATGTTAAGCTGTTTCTGAGGCTGACTGTTGGTAGGTATTTATTAGGAATCTTTAGGTCTAACTTCTAAGCTGTTAGTAGTAGGTAGGGGTAAGAAAGAATGAATGTAAAGTATACGTACAGGGATGTAATCAGAACTTATGAATGAAGTGTTTATAGTTTATTGATAAACGAATGTTGTTTTCGGTATAGGTATGTAGATCATTTCGCGGATGACTTTTTAGGGTTCCGTAGCCAAATGGCAAAAAACGGAACCCTTATAGATTCGTCATGTCTGTCTGTCTGTCTGTCTGTCTGTCTGTCCGTCCGTATGTCACAGTCACTTTTTTCCGAAACTATAGGAACTATACTGTTGAAACTTGGTAAGTAGATGTATTCTGTGAACCGCATTAAGATTTTCACACAAAAATAGAAAAAAAAACAATAAATTTTGGGGGTTCCCCATACTTAGAACTGAAACTCAAAAATTTTTTTTTCATCAAACCCATACGTGTGGACTGTGGTATCTATGAATAGGTCTTTAAAAATGACCCCTGTAACTTCTAAAATAAGAGAATGATAAAACTAAAAAAAATATATGATGTACCTTACCATGCAAACTTCCAACGAAAATTGGTTTGAACGAGATCTAGTAATTAGTTTTTTTTTATACGTCATAAATCGTAAACCGCAATTTACCTCGATCAAAGTTACAACGAACTTCAAGAACTTTTATATTATGTTACTTTCTACTACGGAACCCTTCATGGGCGAGTCCGACTCGCACTTGGCCGCTTTTTACCTACTTGTTCTTTATAGTGCATAGTTCCCTACACTTGCTGATCTATGACAGAAACCTTAATATTGGTTGTCAATAGCTGTTTTTTTTAGGGTTCCGTAGCCAAATGGCAAAAAACAGAACCCTTATGGATTCGTCATGTCTGTCTGTCTGTCCGTCCGTCCGTATGTCACAGCCACTTTTTTCCGAAACTATAAGAACTATACTGTTGAAACTTGGTAAGTAGATGTATTCTGTGAACCGCATTAAGATTTTCACACAAAATAGAAAAAAAAACCAATAAATTTAGGGGGTTCCCCATACTTAAAACTGAAAATCAAAATTTTTTTTTCATCAAACCCATATGTGTGGGGTATCTATGGATCGGTCTTCAAAAATGATATTGAGGTTTCTAATATCATTTTTTTTTAAACTGAATAGTTTGCGCGAGAGACACTTCCAAAGTGGTAAAATGTGTCGTCGTCGTCGTCGTCGTCGTCGTCCCCCCCCCCCCGTAACTTCTGAAATAAGAGAATGATAAAACTAAAAAAAATATATGATGTAGGTACATTTGATTACCATGCAAACTTCCACTGGTTTGAACGAGATCTAGTAAGTAGTTTTTTTTAATACGTCATAAATCGTAAACCGCAAATTACCTATCATTATGTTACTTGCTGCTACGGAACCCTTCATAGGCGAGTCCGACTCGCACTTGGCCGCTTTTATTTCCCTCTCACTCATCGTTACAAATCATCCGTTGAGTAGTAGTAGGGGCTCGACCAAAATTAGCACTATAAAGGCAAATATTTCGCAAACGCACCCCTAAATCCAAACATGGTCCTAGAAGATCCATAATATTTTTCGAAGACCTTTTCAACGATATCCCACACTACAGGGTACACGACGAATAAAAAATTCATCCTCACACCTGTGTAGGGGAGGTACCCTGAAAAAATAGTTTTTCAGTATTTTATTCCACGATTCTGGAGTTTTAATAAATGTGTATATGTTGAGAAGGTGGATTTCCATGACTGTACTGCTCAAAAAAGAGGCTGCAAACATAGCGTAGCATTTTTGATGTGGCTCCATAGACGCAGCGAGGAGCCATCTCCCACTGAAAAAAAAATGTTACTGAGCCGAACCACAGCTGGTTATACATATAGATACAACTACGAAATTTATATAAGTTAAAGATATGGTTCCCAGCCAATGTTCCCAGCTCAGTTACTATCGAAGATAAATCATATATTATCTCTTTTTACAACGGAATACCATTTTCTACGAAGTTTTGGCTTTTTCGGCACGTTAAAAAATAGTTTTTTTTGGCGTTTTCATAGAAGTGTTTGAACGTTTAAGCAATATACAATATTGATACATAGTTAAAAGGTGAATTAGGCACAAATCGGACACTTAATTTGTTTCAAAGTCACAAATTATCCAAACAAAACATTACGCGCCGTATCGCTGCCAGCGGCTAACTGGCGGCGAACGATATCGTGACGTCACAGCCTACCGCGGCGGCCCGCAGTGAACTTCGCTAGTAATTTGGTCATAACTTCGTCAATTTTTGTCGTAGAACAAAAATTTTTACACTGTCTGTTAAGGATTTCTTAGCTCTATAAATCTGCATTCTCAACTAAAAACGTTACGGATCCTCATTCAAGATCACTAGTTTCTTTTACTTCGTTATTTTAATACAATCCGGCTGCATCGCCAGGACTCAATTTTGTTTAACAGGGTAATGTAGTTCAATTCCATTCCCCCAATTTAAGGTTTCTGCTTGATGCCTCCAATCTTATGAATTTAAAGTTTCGACTAACAACAAGTATTAATCTCTCAAGTCTCATAGACCTCATAGTTGCGGTTATTCTGTTTGATCGTAGTCCCATTAAACCTTTATTACTTGGAATCTCATTTAACCCTTTCAGGTATTAAGACAAATCGTATGCCTTCTACAATGCCTTCCTCGGGTGGTAACTATAAATGCATATCGCATTTTCTTCACTACCAGAGCAATGTAGGTAAATTACGATAAATTAGTGGCCAAAATTGATGCTTTTCATATACTCACTTGATTACTAATGAAACAAAATAGAGCATATTAAAAAAATAAACATCAAAAAATGTACCAATAGTGCTTGCGTAAAAAAATAACAGATGTACAGACAGGTACTCTGTATTGGAACGAAGTTCCTTATCGCGCGTTGCGAAATGGGGCTAGGCGGAAAATTTTGGGACGAAAAGTTGTAACGACACTTTTTGCCGTCGTAGTTTTTTTATATAGAAAGCAAGCCAGATATTTTCGTTTCTTGCAGTCAGTACTAGGATATAATGCAATTGCTACTAGGTGAACAAAGCCGATGAGAAAAATAACTTAGATTTGTTTTGGCACACTCACTTGCATGTTTTTGCTATCCTAGTACTGACTGCAAGGAACTTCGTTCCATCCAGGTGTCCCTTGACACTTCTCAAGTTTTTATTATTATTATTATATTTAAAAGATATAAAAGATGTAACTACATTGAACTTATGATCCACGGTGTCCTTTTCACCTCGCTCTTTGTTAGGTTCACCTTTAACTAAGGAACTAACTAACAATAATCTTGAAAGTAAATTTTAACCTACTTCTCTAATTATCGTATCAAAATGATGTGTATTTTATAACTTGCATGACAATACAGTAATTTGGTATCTTGGAGTAGCTGATGATGGATCATGGAGTCAGAACTTTTAGTACCTACATTTTTATAATATCATTGGTACCTACAAATCTTTTTTACTTTGTGATTTGTTTCTCGTTTATTAAGGCAATAAAGTAACTATGCTAGCGATCAATAAGTAAATTAATCCCTTCATCTCATGCCACTGCAGTCATTGTTTTTGTAATCAGATTAAGTAGTCGGATAATCGACCTCTCTGATGATGTTTTCGAAATACCCAGGTAGGATTATTCAGCAGTCAGCTACGGTATCGCCGAATACTTGTGTAAATACACCAGTGCACCCTATGTACCTACATAAGGTCTACGTATGCATTTTACAATAGATGTAACATACCCTGTACGAGTACATAATATAACTCTGTCTACAATTTTGACACTCTACGATTGAGACATTTACATAACTGGAATCTGACTTACGGAGCTATGAAAATACTAGGTTTCACTAGTTTATTTCAAGTTATTTTTCTCTAGTACCTCGTTACCCCGTCGACTAGTTACTATGCTATTATTGTATTTGATCTTTAACGATGTCATCATTACGTTAAGAAATTGAACTCTTAGGAACAAGAACAGCTATCCCAAAGAGTGGAAACTAGGATGTTAACATAATACTTATGAGTGATGTATGTACATAATGTATGTGTGCGTGTGTTAATACACGTGTAGCAAAATATATTAAAATTGTTTTTTGTAGTTTTAGTACAGATATAAGAAGGAAAGATACTACATTTTTTTTTAGCATCGACTCCATTCCCTAGGGTCGATTGGTAGATATACCTTTAGATTTTTAGATTATCAATTAAAATTCTTGGGAAATTAAATTTATTTGATACTACTAGGGAATGTTAAGCAAAAAGTTTTGGATAAATTAAAAGCTGAAATGAAATAATGTATGAAATCGTATTACATTCGTATGCAGCAATTACTTCACAAAACAATCCATAATGCTCAAAATACAGCAGAGAATGTTATATCGAATGAACGGGTGCCTAGGCATTTTATTTTTGTATTGTCTTTGTGCCACACGGTGTTTACACTTTTTCTTAAAATATCTTGTATATATTCTAACAGTCGCATTTGTCCCACGTACCTATTGCCAAACGCCGAGATTTCGAGTGAAGCTGCGAAAATGGGTCACTCACTGTCATGCACTCACACAAATCGATGCAATTCACTAAGCTCATGTAACAACAACTTAAATTACATAAAGTTATGCAGATTTAGACTTTGCCCACAACTTTTCACGAACTGAGGTGTACTATTTCTCGTCCGACCGTTGACCTTAATTTAAGCATCTATTTAAAATCACCTTTGTTTCAGTTTTCATATCGAGCATATTCCTGAAATCCATTAAAGTAAAATGATGATTTACCTCCTCGTGTGACCTTGATAAGGAGGAGACGACGAGGAGGCGGGTTTTCCAGCTTTCTACACTGGAACCACGTACAATCGTCCAAGGGTCGGTAGTCGGACGCACTCAGAACTGTGGGTGACTATGCGTGTCACAGGTAGTTAAGCACTGGAAGGGTCACTACGTGCAAGTAAGTTCAACCCGGCGACTGGTGGGGGAATCAATCGGGTGAGCGATGCCAAGTGGCCGAGTTCGCACGCGATCCACGATCCACTGAGTGACTGGGTAAACGAGCTCAGCCGAGCGGATCAGCGGACTGAGCGGAGCGAGCCAGGAGCGCGGCCGCGAACTGGCCGAGAGCTCGCTGACTGCGCGGCCGCTACCCCCGCCGCCGCACCGCCCCGCCGCCCTCGCCGCCCTCGCCGCCCTCGCTGCCGCCCAGAGCTTTCTCTGCGCTGCGCAACTAACTTTTTCTGTCAAAAAATAACCGATGTTCTACTTGATTTTCGTACTAAGGGAAACTCCAAAATACTGTTTTAATAAGTTATCATAACAATATGAAGCAGGTTGTAAATTCACTCCTGCACTAAAATTATATAAACAAAGAAGTTCATGCAGTTAGAGCAACATACAATCTAATTCATTAAGCGTAACTTAAGGTTGCGTAATGAGACAGGCGTTTCCGGTTTCGTTGGTAGACGAATAGAATAAAAGTTGACGATTAATGATAGAAATTATTAAGAAAAATGCACTTAGTTTGCTGTCTATGTTGTTGTGTATGTTTATGTATAATAACCGCAAAGAATTAATAAAAAGTAAAAATGTAAAGAGATTCATATACTCGTATTTTATATTGTACCACGGTAATTTATTTACTTGACTTTTTATACAATCAACATATTGTAATGTTCTTACCATTACGGGTTCCTTTAACCGTACCTACAAGTAAATTATCAACAGAGTTAAACAATTCAGGGACGATTTTCAACAATTTTCTTCAGCGTACCCGTGCTTTGAAGGGCACGTGAAGTCATCAATCTCTATTATTATTATTAAAATTAAAATGTGTGCAATTCACACGTGTTAGAAGTGAAACCTTCAAAAATTTTGTTTTCAAGATAATGAGACGAATTAAATTACGGGAAGATGATAATTGTAGGTTTTACTACTCCACTCCACTCCACTCCACTCCAGTCTCCACTCCCCACTCCAGTCTCCACTCCACTCCAGTCTCCACTTCACTCCAGTCTCCACTCAACTCCAGTCTCCACTCAACTCCAGTCTCCACTCAACTCCAGTCTCCACTCAACTCCAGTCTCCACTCAACTCCAGTCTCCACTCAACTCAACTCCCCTACCCCTGTACAATGCTTCCTATCTCACTTTAGAATTTATGCGTCTGTCTCTTTTTACTGGACAGTTTCGTTTCATCGAATTTCAAATCACCCCCGTACTAAAGAAGTTTTCACTTCAAAAACAATCGTTAAACCAAGTAAAAATTCAATTTCAATCATTTAGCAGCTTACTAGTAGTTACGCTATGATTTTCTTGTTCTATTATTCGTAGCACGGAGGCTTTCGTGCAGTACAAGAATATCAACATTTAAATTAGCCATTAACTTCTCTCCAATATAAGAAATTGTTGTACAGTACAACCTTCAAAGATACAATTGCATCGATCACAAAAAGAATTATTCTTTTTACAACCGTTTATTTTACATGGGGCATATCTTGCTAAATTACAACCATTTTCGTTCATTGTGGTGTTTTTAAATGCATATTGCTTTGGTTCCGATGACAATGCATTTTTATGACGGTGACCTGACGCTATGAACATTTTACTCGATAAGAATTTAACTAAAAAATGTTCAAAATTATTGTTTTCGATGTTCTTGTTTATATTATTTTATTTTGTATATTTATTAATATTATAATTATTGTAGTATCGTAATACTACAAGAGAAGAAGATCGATAAGAGATTAATTAATATCATTGTAGGTATTCAAAGTCTTCGGTCCTGCCGAAGGAGATCAATGCATGTAGAATAAATAAAAAAAGACCTGATGCTATGCTCTGGGTTGGCTCTATACAATGGAACTCTTCTACACAATAACATTACAGGCATGAAATTTTATATACGCATTCAATTCGTTCTAAACTCCGTCATAACCTAAATGCTGCGCTCAGGGTCGGCTCCATACTAGAAGTCCGTCTACTATGCCTGACTACTGTCGAAATTGAACTAAGTTGTGCAAGGTTCGGCGACCTACATCAGGAGGACATTCCTGCCTCCATGGCTCCAGTTCGCCGTAGCCGAAGAAGCCGTAGTTCGCCGTAGCCGAAGCAGCCGTAGTTCGACATAGCCAAAGCAGCCGTAGTTTGCCGTAGCCGAAGCAGCCGTAGTTCGCCGTAGCCGAAGCAGTCGTAGTTTGCCGTAGCCGAAGCAGTCGTAGTTTGCCGTAGCCGAAGCAACCGTAGTTCGACATAGCCAAAGCAGCCGTAGTTCGCCGTATCTAAAACTTGCCGTAGTTCGCCGCAGCCTAAGTTTGTTATTCAACAGGGTGCACCACGAGCAGAAGCAGTTGGCTTACACTCCGGGTGGACCTTATATCCCAAAATATTTGTAGAATTTTTATAATACTGTTACGGAGTCCCAGCTAGGTAGCATTTTATTCTCTTTAAGAGTTCACATTTAGTTCACTGGTGAACTTAAAGCATTCATACACTCTTATTTTAGGTCACCCGTGATGAATTAGCTGTATTAATGGGAAAAATACACTTAAAGCTGTTTATGGTCTGTATAGAAGCGCAATGTTAACTTAATAAACGACTGCAGACCAGGTGTTATAATGCGATAACAATACTCTTCTAGTCAGCTATCATTTGAGAAGCTGATAGGAAGTTAAATATATAATTGATACATTATAACAGTTGCCAGTTGTTTACGAACAAATTCAATTGTGTACATGTGTTTTATGTTCAATAAAAATCTTTAATCTTTAACAGTAAAATAATGAAGATGTCACAAACGTTATAATGATTATTAAGTTCTATAATACTTGCTTAGACTCTACTAGATATTTTTTAGAGAATTGAGTAACCCTTAAAGCAACCATTAACTCTGAAGAACGTCTTGACCTGTTGATCAAAACGCTTATAAGTGAAGCTTTCTTGTAACACTTTGACACACTCGTTTGTGTATCGAAATGAGTGTTCCACATTTCACACCTCGGAATGGAAATCTTTGTAATGTAAGTATAAGTAGTATGAACTAATCCATTAAATATCATAAATGCATATATTTAGGTATAGGTGTACCAGAATCTGATGGCAAAATGGGGAAATTAAAATTGGAGACAACACACTCCCCAGCGTTGGGGAAACTAGAATAAAACTTCTTGATCCTTGATATTTTTAACAGTGTTAGTTTCATAATAGGTAATATAAATTATGTAGGTATGGTTTATTAACTTCAGATGAAAATATATAAAAGACAAAGCTACACATTTTATTAGACAAGCACATATTTTTTATATTATAACTAGCTGCCCGGACAGACTTCGTTCTGTCAAAAGTTATTTATATCTGAACAATAAACGACGATTACTTACAAAAATAAGTTGATATTCTAGCTAGTATTTAATATTTCTTAGGTGCAGCGCAGACGACACTCTTTTTGTGCGATCGAGCCTGCGGTCGCATGATCTATCTTTCATGAATGGGAAGAGAAAAAATGCGGGAAATTGTTTCATTAATACTAACTTAACGGCCCATTTGGTATTGGTTAACGTCATCAACAGAAATCTCAGCACTAACTCCAATCACAGCCATATCACTTCCTTTTGTTACATATTTGCAAATGTATTTTATAGATTTTCCGGAATGGCAAGATTCAACATTGATGTGCGCCTTGAAAGTCTTTGATAGGATTGGTGAATAAGGAACAATCCAACGATTATCAGTTTCGATTTTTAGTTGATTTACTTTTACAACTGTTGATCTTCTTTTATCTGCAGTTGATCGGCGACGATATAGCGGTTAGCCATTGTTCCCGGTACCTAATTGTTTCTGCTACTAATTCCCGTGGATACCATTTCGAATATTTACCATCTACCATACATGCATAAGAAAAGAAAAGTATTGTTTTAGTATTTTTTTTAATATTATAAAAACCTTCTGTGGACTCCAAGGAACATATAAAAAAAAATTCAGCCAAATCGGTCGAGCCGTTCTCGAGTTTAGCGCTTAGCAACATCCATTTTTTACATATATATATATAGATTAATTATTACAGTGATTAACAATAATTTATGCAACTATAATTTAAAATTTGCCATCTGTATACTAGTATTTTTTATTCATTTGATGAAGAGAACAAATAGATAATTAATAAATTGCTCCTCCACCGTTTCAGTTACGTGAACTTGTATGATGTAACTTTTCATTTCATATTCACAAAATTTTTGCTACCTTTAATTTGTAACAATATTTGTATTATTTATTTCAATTAATTTAATATCATTTGCTAATCTTACTTACATACAAAGAAATCATATGTAGATTATTTACTAAGAAAATATAATCACGAAAACTAAGTATCAAAACGAGTTAATCCTACAAGATGCATAATATTAATAATGCAGATTGTCGCTTAAATACAACTTTTTCCTCACATGTTTTTCAATAAACATTGAAAATAATATTTGTGGCTTGTGATCGTAAAGTTGTTTTCGGAGGTAAATCTAAAATAATTATAACTTTAGAAAAAGAAAAAAATTCCATACAACTCTTTTTTTGACTTGACAAGCCGCTTGACAATAGTTAGTTTTAAAAATTTTCATTGCCATATTATAAACCCATTTGTCTGCTTGTCAAAAATGCCATGAGATGCTGGTACACCTATAATATCGCAAAAGAAATAATAGTAGGTACTCATGATAAGTAGTACTTAGTATTACAATATTTTAATAAGGTTATATCGGCCATATCGGCATAAATGAAGCGGTATACGTTGTGTTGTGACGTCATCCCTCTTCAAGCACATCTACGAAGTTATGTATCCAGTATAATATCCATGAGTCTAAACAAAATTAGCACTTTAAAGCCAAATATTTCGCAAACGGACCCCTAAATCCAAAAATGGTCTTAGAAGACCCATAATATGTTTGAAAGAACTTTTCAACGATACTCCACACTATTAGGCGCTCGACCCACTGCACCGCGCCCCGTCGCGGTGCGCGGGATGGCAGATTTTACCATTGTATGCAAGTTTCTCAATTTTTAAAGAAATCACGCCTAGCCACACTGCCGACGTAGCAACGCGCGGGAAGGCGCCCCGCGTAGGGATCCGCAAAAAGTATCGATACTTCTAGGTATCGATACTTTTGTTGGATACCAAGTACTTTTGGTATCGATACTTTTGTTCCGATACTTTCGAGGTATCGATACTTTCTAGAGGTATCGATACTTTCCTTCTCCCATTTCCAATAAATTATTAGATTATGAAAAATACCAATTATTATTCAAACTTTTAAACAAAATATTTGTCACAACACTACTAAACCTAAGACATGATTCAGTGAATTCCCACTCACTGATGAGCACTACATATAAGTGTGTTACCATTTTATTTCATTGAACTATCTTAGGAGTTTTTTACGAGTAACCTTTAATTGTTGAATAATCTGTTAGTGTTTTTTGTCTTTTAAACTGTTTCACTTATTCAGTTTTCTGATAACTATAGCCCTTAAAAGTATTATTGTATTATTTGCACAGCATCTTTCAGTTCCTTAGTTATAGGAAAGTACTTCTCTGACATAGGTACGCTGATGACTAACTCATGTAGTATAGAGGTAAGGAGAGCCATCTCTGTGCATGAAAATTGTCCGTAAAAATGCGTCCAATAACGGGGGATGCTGAGGTAGCCTATGATAAATTTTATTGAACTCAGCAAACTTCATTTCCCAGCTCCGTCTACATTCATATGGTAGTTATTCCGACGCCAGCGCTATTGTCGTAGGATGGTGGTAGGTATTGAAACCTCTATTATCAGCATACAGCTGGACACTATTTCAACTTTCCTCCATGTGAGATAGCTCTCCTTACCCTCTATACTCTATGGACTAACTGTCTAACAGTTTCTTAATATATATCGTGGAGCATTGAAAGGTAGAAGGAGGGCCATCTCATATGAGGGGAAAGTTGAAAAAGTGTCCAGCTGTTTACTGAAGATAGAGGTTCCAATAATGGCCATGTCAGAATTGCGTTAGTGTGTATGTGAAGTTTGCCGAGTTATGCTACCCGTAATGAATGGCGCTTGTGTCTAATAAGTAGATATTTGAACATAGCTGTTGAAAACCGCAGCGCAGCGCCAACCGTAATTTTCACAGAAATGTAAGGAGAGAGTAAATTCACAGAGATGGCCCAGCCCTCCTTCTACTCAATCCTCAATGTTATACATCTATTAGTGGATACTCGGCGTGTCCACTACAGTGCCTCCAACCTATCTGTGAATTGAAGGGGGGTGCTGTCGGACGCATTGGACCAATCATGGGACGCAATTAGAGACGTAGTAAATGACAAATGTCTGAGCACAAAGAATTTATGAATGAACCGGCATTAGTTCCAATTTTTCAATGTTCCAATTTCACAGATAACTTACTGTACACGGTAATGTGCACGGCTCTGCACGCTAAATTTTCTGATAAATATGATAGATCAGTGTTTGTGTCTTGACTAGCGATGGGAAATATCGATACTTTTATTTCACTATCAAGTCCGTGAAATTATTTATTTTTGTCACTGTTAAATCACCCGTGAAAAATCACCACTGGTATATTTCATTATTGACGAGTATTGTCACAGTGGGTGCATTTTATTCCGTCCGTTACATTTCGCAGTGATAGTGACTTGATTCAGTCATTACCAAAGCTCAGCGGTCAACTTACCGGCGACGATTTGTTGACGTTGTAAAAGGGGATTCCCTACTCAAAAAATTATTCCTTCCCCATAACTAGACACAAAAACCCACGATGACTTAAATCTCACAGACATCCCTCTAAATGTATTTATTATAAACTCCCACAACCCAACCAATTTCGAGAACCGAATTCAACAAGGTTGCAAACTAATTCACAGACCTGCACTCACACCTTGACCTCTCCCCTTCCAGAGGGCTGACCCATACAATATTTTGAATTTAAATGGCTAAACTCCCGTTGGCCAGTCAGTTCCAGGACCTCTGACTACTTTATCCTGCCCAATGAAAAAACAATATATATGCCCAATCAATTTCCCAATATAGCAGACCCCGATAGTTGGGAAAAATTCTACGCTGTTAACCCCGACTGAAAAACCATCAATCACAGACACGTCCCACTACCACAGACTATATCGCCTCCGGCTATGGTCCAACCACAGACTCAAAATCAAGGGAGTGGAATGATTAATATTTTATTCTATAAACAAGTCCTGAACCTTCTTAAAGAAATTACAAATTCAGAAGTCCCATCTAACAAAAAAAATAAATACTCGCCACAAATTGACAAAGACAAGAGGCTGAACAGACCACAGACTACAGAACCTAACGCAGCGATTTAAAAAGTTACTCTAATGGCGACCGAGGATTGGTCCATCTGTCTGACTGCATCCTTGGCAACTACCACAGACTAGCCGTCAAACTGCCGCCCGTCAAAACTCCTCAATCAACAATTGTCACTGTCAACCGGCTTGTCAATACTCGAGTACACTATTATCACAGAGTACTTTGTAATATACTGAATAGAGACCAAAATTCGCGCCTAAGATTAGAAATGTGCGTCAGTGGCGCCATTATAGAGTGTTCTGGAACTAAAAGTCAACCAGTGTTGCCAGGCAGCACATAATTACGTAGATCTACCGTAAATCCAATTTTACAACCTGGCAACACTAGCCAATAGAAAATGTTCCTAGTTCTATAGTCTATACTACAGTTTATTTTATGGTATTTTCAAGTATTTTGAAGGAGGAACCATTGGAAATAAAAAATTGAATAATTTTTAGAATTTATTTATGTTTTCTTTCAGAGCATCCAGGTACACAGCAATGCTTAATAATAATTTGTAGATATTGTAAAATCAAGGTGCACAAGGAAAAAAAAAATCTTGACTCAAAACCACGCACAACACTACACAATATCTCGGATTTTTGTATGATAATAACTGGAGGAACTATTACAGCAGCATTCGACTCAAATTACACACAAAGCACTTAAAATTATATTTTTTAGGCGAAAACCACGGAAAAACGCAATCAACAACAATGTCGAATTCATCAAACTTGACGTTGAGAGACCAAAGACAAAATTAAAACATTTTTCTTGTCTATGGTCATTGCATTATTATAATACAACATTATATTTTGTATTTAATAATATGTCTAATAAAATTTATCTAATTCATTTATTTTTCAGCATTCCGATTGAATAAAATATAAAAAATATTTAAAAACAATATTGCTATTAAGCTAAAAATAAATATTTATCTGCGTTGCGTCCATCTCTATAGAACGAAAAAAATAGGAACAAGTGCTGCTATCTGTATAAATATTATGGAACTACAATTATAATGCTACTAAACCGAAAAAACCTCTTGCAATGGTTTACTGTTTGTAATGAACATGCGTCTTTATTTAGTATCATAATATCTGTCATCTTTCCCGGTTCATTGTACTAAGTTTGAGGACCCTGACTATTATCTATCTATACTACTAACTAACAGTATTCATTCATTAACTATTATCACTAGGTATGTTTAAAATATCAACGAAACCGTGCGCGAGACGGGCGCGCAGAGTAAAGATTACAAATGATTATGAACTGTGAAGCGAAACCTCACCGAGTCACCGTATCGTACTTCGTTTCACGAAATTCACGAATTCACGAGACACGACGTGGTTGTAAATATCAATTACCTACATAGTTTAATCAAAACCTTACAGTTTAAAATAAGACTCATTTTCATTTGAAGTTTTTGTACCGTAGCGATATTATTAACGAAGCAAGTTGAAAGAAATCAGACAAACTTAAGTCTAATAACGTTGAGAATAAGATGCAATTTCACTTAAACAAATTCTCTCTTCTAGCTGGCTGGTGGCACTGTGTCGCTCTCGCTCACGCACGGCTCAAGTCACAAATGTTGCTTTCTCTTTTTCGCACGATGGAATTCTGTGAATTTTGGCCGGTGGCCGGCGTTAAGTCACAGTAAAAGGACTACTGTGGTGAATTCACCGTCCCGTTAAATGTAACAGACGGTTTCGATGCATGTCACAGGTGTGAAAAGGTGAAGTTTATTTAACAAGTGAAATATCCAGTGATAGGTGAAATGTGCCATTCCTAGTCTTGACGTTGACATTATTGTACCATCGTTACATATTATCTTCAAATTGTTGTATTGGAAAAGTAGAAAATCGACTTTATCAATGGACTGAATGTGCTTAATGCATTAGTTTATTGCCTTCGGATTATTGCCTTTCAAATGAAACCATTTTGAGGCATGTCAGTTGGATGGTTTCAGTTTCTATATCATCCCTACATTTTTTTTGTGTTTTATTATATAGATTGAATATTAGTGACTATTTTGTGAGAAACGTTCCTGCTAGATTTTTTTGCGAAATCTTGCAGCACAAACAACATTTCATTCAGGTTTTTTATAAATGTTTTAAAAAGTACTCGATACCTTCAGGTATCGATACTTTTGTTCCGATACTTTTTTGGTATCGATACTTTTGATACGATACTGGAATCGAGTAAAGTATCGATACTTTTGAAATTTTGCGTAACCCTAGCCCCGCGCGCAGTTGCGTTATCCGTCGGCTCCGTCGCTCCGCGCACCGCGGCGGGACGCGTCTTCAGTGAACAACCTGCACCGGCAACCTGCGGCTCGCGAGCCACATGCGGCTCTTTGGATGTAAAGCTGCGGCTCTTTAGTTCCATACGCAAATAAAATTTATTAAAAAAAACAAACATTTAAAAATCGTTCTGAATCGATTAACGAGTATTAGGCACCATTTCTATCTTTCAGCCATGAGCCACTTGTACTTGCTTTTCACCACACCCCTCCACCGTAACACGCGTCGTCACTATCGTTAGTCCGTCGGAAAATCTTGAATGACGCCATCGTCGAATGTTTCTATGTAACAAACTAACCAGCGAACAAATGAAAATTTAGAGTCATGTTTGAAACTTAAAATAAGTTATGAGCCAAAATCCAAACTTTCTAAAACCATGCAAAGACAACGCTCCCATTGAATTTGTTTGCTGAATTGTTTGTTATTGAAGTACACGTTAATATACCTAAGACTTACAAAAATACCATATATTGTATGTAATTAGATAATAATAATAAAAATTTAGATTCTAATTTGTTGTGCAAAAACACTACTTAAATACATATGAAAAATTTTTGCAAGTACTAGAAAAAAATTTGTGGCTCTTTAAAAACTGAAATTTTGTAAATTGCAATTTTTGGCTCTTCCGACTCAAAAGGTTGCCGACCCCTGCCTTAGACCAGTGCCGATAATTTTTGAAACGAAAAAAAATATAGTAGGATGAAACCCATTGCAAAGGGAAGAGAATATAACGAAAATTATAGGAAAAATAAATTACGGGCAATCTGAGGTCGGGAAGTGGGGGGAGGGGGGGTTAAGAGTAAAAAACTGTTTATCTCGATTTCCGGAAAAACTACAAGTCCTATTGAAAAAAATTAAATGGCAAAGTTGTAGGTAATAAAAAGATCTACAACTTTTGTATTGACACTTTTTTACATAACCTCAAAATTTATGTGAAAAATTCAAAAAACCACGTTTTTGGTTTTTTATTTTTCTTTTACAAAAAAAATTTTATTTTCGTGAGATTTTTCGACTGAAAATAAGGGTGATTTTCCGATATAAAGTCAAAATAAGGTGAAAAAAATTTTTTTTTGAATCAACACTTCAACAGCTAAGTCACCAGGTACTATCTACGTCCTCTGATTTTCAGTGCGCCCGTTAGTCTCGTGTAGATCGGCGAGCGTGTAAATAATGAAATAATAGGTATTTTGGACCACGGCGCACTAACTACAGATTTAGTTGAAGAGCACTATAACAGCTGTTCATGTATAAGGTAACAAAATTGGTCAGTAACGTTATGAATAAGTACCTACTAATAATTTCTGTACATAAAGTAATGAAATCCCATCAAAACATAAATGTAAAGTGAGAGCCAATTTAAAAAAAAATTTTGATCTAAATGGGTGCCAAGTTCTGTGTAGAAAAGCCTAAAATTTTAGTCACAAGAACATGTAATTCAAGCTCCACATTTGACTTGGTTAGTTTTCTTTAGTTAGGTGCAAGCGAGCGGTTAGCAACCAACAAACGAAATTTTAGAAAAGCAACATGGGATCATAGACCTATATGTATATACTATACAAGTCTATGCATGGGATATGATCGTAATAAACAAATGCAACTTACATACATCGTACATCTGGCAACACTGTTGTCACAATTTTCACTATAAATGGGCCGCGTTCCACTAGACGCTCACAACGATCAAAACGACCAATTCGCGTTCCACTTGGCGACCACGGGCGTCATGGTCGCGGCGAAAACGTCATTGATGACGTCATTAATTTCGCTCACGGCACGCTCAAAACAACCCATCTCACGGGGGCTGCGTTCCAGTAGACGGTCACATCGCTCACAACGATCAAAACGCGTTCCACTTGGCGACCACGGTCGTCATGGTCGCGGTGAAAACGTCATTGATGACGTCATTAATTTCGCTCACGGCACGCTCACAACAACCCACCTCACGGGGTGGTTCGAAGTGGTCGAATTGCAGTGTTACCAGATACGACGAAGTTACTCTCGCCAATTTTTAGACCTGGCAACACTGGGTAGAAATGGATCGTGACAGAAAGGAGGTGGCCAGCATCTGTATGGGCATTTGCCCCATTTGTGAAGTATAATGTACACATACTATTTTTACCTTACATTAAAGCTTACAATATCTACTTTGATAATTTTATCAATAAAAATCTCTAGAACTCGGGATTCTCCTTTTACGGGCAGTTTTAGCTTTTGTAGTTTGACATTCTGCAAAACATATGTAATCGTGAAAAAGTGTTTTAAAGAGCGATTTTTGTATTAAATAAATACTATTTATCTTTTGGATAATTAATTAATATATGTCTTTTACTTTAATTATGACTTTATGACCTTATTCCTACAAAAAGAAGTACCAGCAGTACTAAATAAAATATACGTATCTGGGGGCACGGCAGTGCCCCCGCCAAGTCGAGCAAAAAAGCGGCACGGCCGTACCATCCTTTTCTCGAAGCAATTCAGGCCATTTTCGACCCCCTATAACTTCGTTATGGATAAAGCTAGAAACCTGAATTTTTTGTAACCAAACAGGCATTGTATAAAGACAGTATATTTCAGAACAAATATAATATGTAGGTAGATATTACTTGTGAGATACATTGTGTTTTCATGCGATGGTCAAGTCGATCTATTTATTTAAAACATAAAAGATTTTTAATATTGATATGGTCACTATAAGATGTTGTTACTTGTTAGGTTAGCTAATTACGTAATAACTTAAGACAGAAGGAACCTTAAGTAGGAACTGAATAAATTAACCGACTTGGTATTACATGGATCTCACAACTTTTTACGGTAGAAGAACTGAGTTGCGAGACTTGGTTTTTTTTACAAGTTATGTTTTTGATGGCATTAACTTGTCACCTACCTATCTGTAAATATTCACAAGCAAACGTAATAGGTATAAATAAAACTGCATATTGATATTATTGTTTCAATAAATACATTTAGGTACACATATGTAAAAATTAAGGAATAAAATATAACAATAGTACCAAATAAGGCAAATAAGGTCATGCATTAAATTTTTTTTCAAATTCAAAATCATTTATTCATTTAGGTATCATTGATACACTTATGCACGTAATTATACCAATATGGATTGCAGGTTTCTTGCTAAAGGTGGCCACTGACGGTCAGTCCATCGCGTCAAATGGCGTGATATACAGCCAAAATTTGATCGTGAATGTGAAAAACTGATGGCGTGATATAAAACTCTGGATTTCCAATCGCGCCATGTCGTCACGCCGCAACATCGCGCCGACTGATCGTGAATGCGCAAACCCACATCCATTTTTTGTTCATTTCGCGCCAGGGTTGGATTTAGGTACATTGAAAAATATAGTACAAAACAATGAAAAGTATAGTATTTATAAAAAAAATTATAGTACACTGAGTGTTGCAAGCACAAAATCGGTACATCAACTGCTTTTGCACCCCGCCCCCCCTTTGTTGAAATGGAAAAAATACTTTTACTTTCAAGTCAAGTAGTTGGAAGAACTTCGTAAATAAACGTATTATTACACACAAATTCGCAAGCGATTGTTATCGCTTTGATTGAATTTCGTATGGAATGAAAGGAATCATAAGGAACGAGATTAGTTACTGTTAGTGGAAAGGAACAAAAGACACCTTGGACCACATCTACACTTACCATCAGGTGGGATTGTGGTCAAGCATTAACTTATTCGTGTAAAAAAAAAGAAGCCTACTGCTGAGGACATTGAGACAGGAAACGCAAGATCAGAATTCGGTCGGATACACGCACTGTCGAAATATTCATAATATGTCTTAAAACTAAACATTCGGGACCAAATAAAATTATAGTATTTTAGCGTACTATACTTAGATGTGGATAGTACATAGTACAAAGGGTGAAATTATAGTGTAAATACTATAATTATTATAGTAGAAAATCCAACCCTGTTTCGCGCCGAGACGTCGAACGAAGGAGACACTTCCAAATGTCATTGTATAATTTTTTGTAACAAAATGGCTTCCGAACGCAACGTCATGTCAACGTCTTTCGATGAGGTCAAACGCGCAAATGAAAGAGAATTGGAATGATCGTGAGTGTGCAACATATTTGGCATCCATCCATTATGACATATCGCACCTTTGGTGGAACAAGGGCTCAACTGCACTTTTGTAATTTTACAGGAGAGCCATTTCAAAGTTTTTTTTTTGCAATCCGAGTCGTATTATTTGTCTTTTTATTGCTTCAAAGTGTTTGTTCTTTGCATGAGATACGCCCCATTTATTTGTGAATATGGCCATGTACTTTGCAGGTGTAAAATATTTTTTTGTTTAATTTTTGTCATTTTACGATTTTTTGTAAGATGTGCCCTTGTTCCACCAAAGGTGCGATATGTTGCTTGGCATGGCTCCAAAAATGACGCGATGGAATGACCGTGAGTGACCACCATAAGGAAGATATAATGGAGTGACGTGCCATGCGCTCATTACACTGGTCAACAAAATTTCAACTTTTTTTTGTCACATGAAAACTTATATCAAATTTTGAATGTACTAGGGCCACCAAACAATAATATATCAATGAAAAAAAATTGACACATCAGGTTTTCTTGTGACATCAAAGCATATATTTTCGTAAAAAGTGCAAAAATCAACTACACTTAGAGAAAAATTTTCTTAATGTACAATAAATACTTATGATTTTTGTGAATATTTGGCTTCTGGTAGGTCCCTTCTAAGTCTCCAACAATAATATGCTAGCATTCCTGGACTCCATTTCCCTTGATAACGCTTCTCCATTAAGGAAATGTCCTGATGGAACCTCTCTCCTTGTTTGTCACTCACAGCACCCTAATTTGTGGGAAAGAAATCCAGATGAGAGTATTATGTATTTTGAGGACATATTACACGCCAAAGCTTTATAGGACATTATAAAGTTCATTTATTAAGTCTTTGTAATTTTCCGCTTTATGGGTTTCCTAGGAAATTTTGGACAACACTCACAAAACATTTCCAGGCGAGTTTTTCTTGATCATTTAGTTTTCCTTCAATGCTCTTATCCTTTATTAGTTCTCGTATTTGTAGGCTTACAAATATCCCCTGTTTAATTTTTGAGTTGCTGATACAAAAATTATACAAAAATCCACTGCCATCTTTGGGCACAGCTTTTACAAAAAAAAATCAGGCCGAACTTTATGTGCAACGTTGGTAAAAGTATGTCTTGAGGGTTCACTAAAGGCCCATTTTTAACATTTCTATGGCCTGAAGTAAGTGACTGTCCCATTCGCAAATAAAACAGCAACATTTTGTGTAACCAAGCTATAGTCCAAGCAAAAGTGAAAAAACTTTAAAATCGCCACAAATTTTCCAAGCGTGTGTATGTATGTATATGTTGATGCAATAGACTATGACTATGACAATAATATAATCATATTTTATTTGATTTTTTATGATGAAAGTATAAAATACGAACTAATTTCTGCGTCTCATATCGTATTTACTTGTTTTCACTCTGACCATAATATAAAGTAGATATTTATTATGTGTGTGTGTACCTAATGAGGATCCGTAACGTTTTTAGTTGAGAATGCAGATTTATAGAGCTAAAAAATCCTTAACAGACAGTGTAAAAATTTTTGTTCTACGACAAAAATTGACGAAGTTATGACCAAATTACTAGCGAAGTTCACTGCGGGCCGCCGCGGTAGGCTGTGACGTCACGATACCGGTCACCGCCAGTTAGCCGCTGGCAGCGATACGGCGCGTAAGGGTTTGATGAAAAAAAAATTTTGAGTTTCAGTTTTAAGTATGGGGAACCCCCAAAATTTATTGTTTTTTTTTTCTATTTTGTGTGAAAATCTTAATGCGGTTCACAGAATACATCTACTTACCAAGTTTCAACAGTATAGTTCTTATAGTTTCGGAAAAAAGTGGCTGTGACATACGGACGGACGGACAGACACACAGACATGACGAATCCATAAGGGTTCTGTTTTTTGCCATTTGGCTACGGAACTTTAAAAAAAAACAGCTATTGACAACCAATATTAAGGTTTCTGTCATAGATCAGCAAGTGTAGGGAACTATGCACTATAAAGAACAAGTAGGTAAAAAGTCATCCGCGAAATGATCTACATACCTATACCGAAAACAACATTCGTTTATCAATAAACTATAAACACTTCATTCATAATTTCTGATTACATCCCTGTACGTATACTTTACATTCATTCTTTCTTACCCCTACCTACTACTAACAGCTTAGAAGTTAGACCTAAAGATTCCTAATAAATACCTACCAACAGTCAGCCTCAGAAACAGCTTTACAATATAGTACTTTGTAATAGTAACTGTTCCGACGGTTTCCGAACAACATTATGACAAATTCAAGAAACTACTAAATACTTTAAATTATTATGCTTCGCCTTTAATATTAAAGCATATATTTTATTTAAAATACCGCCTGTGTTAATTACAAAATCTTCTATATTATAGCAGTCAAATGTCATAGTGAAATCGCTACACCTGACTAAATTAGACTGCCTCAATTTCAGCGCCCTCTTGGCACGTTTACCTTTTTATACATTACAATATACATGCAAAAGCATTAAGCTCGCCATTTGTTCTTCAATATTTTATATTGTGGTCAATAAAGTGTACATAAGTAATTAAATAAATAAATATCATTATTGCCGACGCTATGGCTTGCCGATGACACGTAAGCGTCTCAGTTCCAAAAGGTCGCATCCCATTCTGATCGCGCGCGGATTATAACGCTCACAAGCTAGTGGAACGGAAAAACCGCGGTCGTGACTAGCGTGATCGTTGTCATCGTCTAGTATACAAATGTACTCTGTGGTCTAGTGGAACGTATAGTCCGTTCAAAGTTATTTTACCTCTGACACCTGTCATTGTACCTTCCCACTAGATTGGCATTACCTGCTGTCAATATTCTTGGATTTTTCTTTTGTATCAATAATTTTTAACTTCATGCCAAAAAGGATTCAAAGTAGTGGTGGAAAAAATATTCTATCAGTGCGTAATTTTTGTAAAAAGGAAAAAGCTGAAAATGTCCCTTTAATCCCATTTAAGAATGTTCGTTGACGGGTAGCAGCCATGACAGGTAGGAAAAATAGTGTTACCTGTTATTATTTTTTCCTCGTAGTAGTGTCCAACTAAAATGATGTATGCGGTTACGGTTTATTAAAAAATAGCTCGTCATGGTTTTGTATCGACATAAAATTCAGTTGACCATAGAATTTAATTGAATTTTGTATCGATACAAAAACATGCCGACCATTTATAAACGAACTGTTTTTTTTTTAAATTTAGTTAAGCATTTCTTTTGTTTTGCTTTTAATATAACAGTGTTCACGGATAGTTCTTATTTCAGGTATATCTGAAAAAACTATCAGCACCAAGGAAGGCAAAGTTGCTGCTTCTACATCCCAAAAAACATTTTCACTTCGAAAAAACGAAATCAACAAAAGAAGATAAAGTTATTAGATTTTGATCTGTGTGCGATAAGAAATAAAATACATGAAATGTACACAGTCAGAAAAGAGATTCCAACTTTAGGAAAGCTATTAGCTGAATTAAAAGTTGACATCCACTTTAACATGAAATATTAATTCATGTAAGGTAATCGTACAAACTAAATATGACAACACAGAGCTAAGGTTAGCCAACTTAATAGCCAGAGGTAAAATAACTTTGAACGCTTTAGGGATGGTTGATGGCGGCTGTCCTTGTCAATTGTCATTTACCTTGACAGATTATGGACATTTTTGCACTGGTCGGTTCCTTGGTTCTGTCAATCTGTCATGTCAGTGATTGTCATTCATTCATTACAGTCTTAGATGTGTTGTTTAATTTAAATATTTTGAATGTAAAATTTTTGCTTTTTAACGGAGTATTTTACGTTTAAACGACAACAACATCAAGACTACTACAAAACGCTTTGTTGCTATGGACTAAACGTATGTATACATCTGTATATTACGATTAATACAATGTTTATATTGTAAAAATTTCTAGCCTCGTTTTATAGCATTATCTTTCCAGTAGCTCGTTCTCATCAAAATGGCCAAATGGAAACTTTGTCGGCAAACTTATGGGAGCGAAATATATGAATTTACCGAAGGCGATGAAGTCACCATAGGAAGAGGCACTCAGAACAAGATAATTCTTTCAAGTTTAAATATATCTCGCAAACACTGTGTTATAAATGTAAAGAAAGATGAAGTTATAATTGAAGATTTAAGAGTAAGTAGTTTCTACTATAATCTTTCTCTCACAAAGACTTGAAGTTGTATTGTCAGAAAAGTTTAGCTGAATTGATATGACTCATATGACCCCAGGATATAGTAACCCTACCTGATAATAATTCTATTTCTGGATCAAACGTCGTAATAGACATTTATTTGACAGAATTAATTTATCAAATAAATTTGTTTATGTTTCGAGTATCAGTTATATTAGGGATTTAAAATTTCAGTTGAGGATATGGATAGACATATACAGGGTTATTGGTCACAATCCCTTGAAAGGGTAGTAGGATACATGTCATAATGTACTATGTACTACATAAAATCCCAATAATGTGTTATCTAAAAGTAGCGTTTCAGAGATATGTTCATCTTAATGATTTTTCGAAAAGTAGGGGATAGGCCGCTTCAAAAGTGTCATATTTTTTATTAACTAGAGTTTTATGACACCTTGACAAATAATTCTGAACTATGAAATCAAATAAATCTATTACTGATTTTGAGATAGGCCTCAAAATCCCTGCAAAGTTTAACAATTTTCATAATATACTTCAACATAAAGCAAAAAAATAACACATTATTATCTATCCAAAGAGGTACATAGTTACATAGTATACTTACTACATAATAATTCAAAATTTATAAAACAATCAGTTACAGAGTGACAATGTAACTATGTTAGAATGTGTAGATTCTATATTTTTGTAATAATCTGCAGGTATAGTCAGTCACTAGGACTTTTTTTAAGAGAACTTGTTTTTTTTGTCAAAGTAAATTACGAAAATTATTATACTTAGTAATGGTTTTGAGTCCTGTCTTAAAATCAATATTAGATTAATTTGATTTCATTTTCACAATTATTTATTCTAATAAGCTTTAATAAAATAAAAAGTTGCTTATATTGGTCATATTATACCACATTTTTTTACATACTAGAACTCAAAACTGCAACCCACTGTAATTTTTATGTATTCAAATTCAAATTCAAATTCAAATTCAAAATCATTTATTCATGTAGGTATCATTGATACACTTATGCACGTCATTTTTTAATTTACCAGCTTTTCGGAAAGGTGCTTTGTCATGGAGGAGAAGAAAAGCCGAAAGAAACTCCTCAGCACATCTTTTAAAAATAAAATACATTGGTATATTTCTTACAAAGAAGTATCACTAGCCTGTACGGAACTGATTGCAGATCTGGTCATTTCCATGCGTCTTTGTCATTTATGTACTCATCTACAGTATAGTAGCCTTTGCCTAAAAGTTGAGATTTTACATGTTTCTTAAATAATTCCACTGGCAAATCACGTATTAACTTTGGGATTTTATTATAGAACTGTACACCACGGCCCATAAAAGATCGCTTCACTTTAGAAAGACGGTAAGATGGCGTTACTAACTGGTGCATTTTTCTTGTTTGGCGATTAGTGATATCAAAATTTTGTTTATACGCGCTTATATTATTCCGTATAAAAACCACGTTACTATAGATATATTGTGAGGCTACTGTAAGTATACCTATTTCTTTGAACTTGTCACGCAAAGTTTCACGAGATCTAAGTTTATAAATAGCCCTAATAGCTCTTTTTTGTAGTATGAAAATTTGTTCTATACTGGCTGCTTTGCCCCACAGCAAGATGGCATATGACATAATACTGTGAAAATATGCAAAATAAACCATCCTAGCAGTTTCGACGTCAGTATACTGCCTTATTTTTCTAACAGCGTAAGCAGCCCTACCGAGTTTAGTCGCGAGATTTGTTATATGTGGGTCCCATTGAAGTTTATTATCTAAGGTCACCCCTAAAAATACGGTGGATTCCTCCATATTCAATGTTTCATTATTAAGTTTAATAAGTTTATTGACTTTTTTAACATTAGGTAGTACAAACTCTATACATTTAGTTTTTTTTGCATTTAACAGTAAATTGTTAATAGTGAACCAACGCGAGACATACGAAAGAGTACTATTTACGTCGTCGAAATTTTCTTTATTCCTATCACACTTAAATATTAATGATGTATCATCAGCAAATAGTACAATATCCGCTTGGTTTTTTACATAATGAGGTAAATCATTTATGTATACCAGGAAAAGAAAAGGACCTAAGATCGAGCCCTGTGGTACACCCATCACCGCCGGTGACCCCGATGACTTAATATCATTTATGCTGACTTTTTGTATTCTATCACTCAAATAAGACGCGATCAAGCTAAGAGCCTTATTTTTTATTCCGTAATGACCAAGTTTTAACAGTAATGTTTCATGTTCAACACAGTCAAATGCTTTAGATAAGTCACAAAATACACCTATTGCATTTTGTGACGCCTCCCATGCTTCGAATATATGCTTTAAGAGCCTAGCCCCTGCATCTGTTGTACTACGGCCTTTAGTAAAACCGTATTGCTCAGGGTGTAATAATTTGTTATTGCTGAAATGGTTTAGCATTTGATTCAATATTATTTTCTCGAAAATCTTACTAAGTGTTGGTAATACAGAAACTGGTCTATAGTTATTAAGATCAGTTTTTTCACCTGTTTTAAAAAGTGGTATAATTTTACTACATTTCATAAGATCTGGAAAAATACCTAGATCTATACATTTATTAAACACTACGGCTAAAGATGGATACGGATATTAAATTACATATCATAATCTGTCACAAACTCCCACATCATCTTATTTCTCTGTAAGCTTATGTGTCTGTACCCTTTTTTCCAGAGTGCCAATGGAATATTTGTTGGGTTAAAAAAAATAACACCCAACACACCATTCTCCCTGTCTAATAATGATGTAATAGGATTAGGGTGGACTGATGGAGCACCACTAGCAAAAGTAAATGATTCAGAAAAATTTGTTTTCAAACTTATCAAAACACCAAATGATACCCCACTTAAAGACAGAATAAAATATCTTGATGAAAATGAGCCTCTTGTTGCACAACCAGAAATAATAAATAGTTCGATAAACTTGCCACTGCCAAAAGTATTAAAACCCACTGCAAACCTATCACTGAAGCGAAAGTCCAACACAGAAACAGAAAGACACAATGAAAGCACAAACAAATCCAATATTAAGAATTTTTCTGATAACTGTATTGAGAGCAGTAGTAATTTATCTGTTAAAAAAATTAAGTATAATTTTGTCTTTGAAGATCCAGTACAGGAGCCTATTATAAAAACGGAAAATGAAGATGAACAGTATGAAGCATTTAATATAAAACAAGAATGTTTTGATGATGAGGTACAATTAATCGACAGTGATAGTGATTCAGAACAATGGTACATTAGATTATCACAAAGTTCACCTGGTAAATCTTTTTCAAGTTTTAATGAATCCAGAAAATCAGATGATTGTTGCCAGCAAGATACCTCATACAGTCAATTAGACGATGATGTTATATTTGTCAATAACGAAGCTGAAAGTAAAGATGAATTGGATGATGAAGAATACAAAGATGATTTATTCACCATTTTACCGCAACCTACTATTACTAATATATCTAATATGTGTGAAGAAACTGGTTATAAAAATAATTTAATGCCTGAATTAGTAAATGCATGTAATGTTATAACTGATAAAATTAATAAAGTTAAGCATTCATTCCCTACATCAAATTCTATAAATATACTTGATTTGTCTGACAACAAAACAACAGATGCAGGAAATGAAGAAAATAAACAATATGTAGACAATAATATGCCAGAATTGACAAATACCTGCAATGATTCAATTGAAAAAAGTATGGAAGTAAAGAAACAAGAAGGGAGGATGAAACTCTTGCTACCCATAAAATCTCCACCTATTATACTTGATCATTCATCTAATAACAAAAATTTAGAAAAAGATGATAAAAAAATTGACTTCAATGCATCTTACAAGAAAAATAAAGAAATAAAACATACCATTTTATGTGAAATTGACACCAAAAAAACACACAAACCTAGAAAAGTACAATTAACAGATCACAAATCTCCACCTAGTACAAAGACTAGCCCTAACTTTACTGGTAAGTCTTTCTCACAAAATCATTCTTATCAAGGCAGTATATAATATCCGTCATTGTGAAAATATTTTTAGGTAAAGTGCGAAATTTAATTTATTAATATCCACCCGTGGCTGTGTGTTTATGGTTTCTTAAAACGAAATCACAAACATATAAACATCCAAATTCATTGTCCTAATCTTGGGCATTGTCTGTATATATGCCAAGTTTGTTTTTATTTATACAACTGTGACTGTGACTGACCAGTTATTCTATACTAAACTAAAAATTACATTTTAGGTAAAATAAAGAAGAAAAATAAGTGTAAAAAATCAAGATCATCTTCATCTAAAATACAAATAACAAACTCCCAAAAGGAGGAGCGTAAAAAAAAGTTGCGGGATATCGCCGTAAAAGGCAAAGAAGGAGAGTTTTTAGATAGTTCGAATTTACTAAAGAATGAAGAATATGTTACTACAACATCAAAACAAAGCGCTAAAGTAACAACGTCAAACAGAGGTGCTTTTTTGATTGATTCAACACAATTATTATGTAAGCCAACAAATAAAAAAAAGGTTTTACAAGATACCAAGATAGATGACCCTAAGGAACATGATGATGTAATCTCTACAAAATCATTAAGCATCAGTGAAACAAAGGATCAGAATGTTTCAACTGATCAAGACAAGGAACAAAAGAAATGTAAAAAGAAAAGCAATGAATCAAAAACAAACAGCAAACACAAAGTGAAATTTAATGTTCCTAACACAGCAATGCTTAGGAGATATTCTGATAATATCACTAAAGAAAGTGACAATAAAAATCATTCACCACCAATAAATAAGGAAGGAAGTGAAAAGCTTACATCCAACAATCAAACTGAAAAATCGAACTCAAACCCTTTTCAATTAAAACAAAAAGAAAATAATTCATTGGAAAAATCTCACATAAACAAAAAATATAAATCTATTAATGATAACACTTCAGTTCCAAATCAAAAAGAAACTTCTGCAGATACAACATTACAATATAAAACCACAGAGCAGTTACCAAAAAAAAACCCAGTGTTAGAATCTTCCATTAAACCAGTGCTTAAACCTATGGTGGAAAATAGGGAGCCTAATAGAAAAGGTAATAAAAGAGTTACATTCTCTGAAATTGCGCCAGAAGTTCGTGAGTTTGAAATTGAGCCAGGAAATCAAATGAAAAAAACAAGTACTGTAAAGTCTACATTACTAGCAAGACATCACAATATGCCCGTGATTTCACTACAGAAAATTGCATTAGTGAAAATACTTCGATGGAACCCATCGTGGCTAGAAGAACAGAAGCATTTTAATGAACCTCCACCGATTTTGGGACACAACAGTGTTCCTATGGCTATACTTCACTCTTTTACCAGTCATACACAATATGTGGAGTAAGTATTTATAATCCGCCAGTCATTTGAGTAGTTTTATGTTGCATTTATATAACTCAATAATTTTACATTATAGATTAATTGGAGATTTGCTTCTAATGGAAATTTGGGAATGTTTAACACAAGGACACAATAAAACGCGTAACGAAAATACCTATCTACCAATGAGAATAGAGTCGCTTCCACTGGTTCCACCTCAAGGACTTGGCCTTGAATTGATTAATATGACCGTTAATGGTGAGTCTTTTAAATCATAATAAAAATAATATGTAATAAATACCTATAATATTTGAATATAACTAATATGTACAGATGAACTTATTACATTCCTTCTTAAACAATTAGGTACGTCATTTCCTTATTCAACTACTACTAGTATTGTAGGCTATAATACATATGATGGCATCCTGGATATTATTCGCCGTAAGCGAAATTCGGCTTTATGAATTCTGTTTAAAGACGAAAATGAGTTAAATATTTTCTTACAGATGTGTAGGTATAAAAAGGAATGGAGGCTGCTGATTCATCTTGTACTGATTACAAGGGTTATAAATAAATGTGATATCCGGAGTTATGCAAAGCCGAATATAATTGTTATTGTAATTTGTCTTTTAATATGTCTAATAAAATGGGATTTATACTATTTATATGTTACTAATATCATAAAGAGTGATTGTGAATTTTTTGTGACTTTGTATTATATGGGAAAAGTATTCTACAGAATGTAAGCTATGCTATGCCCCTAATGTTCTTTCCCCCTTTAAATTCTTTAAATCTAATTGTATTTACCACACAGGCTTTTCAGTCGACAGTTCCGTTCTTATAGAATACGAATATTTACAGTTTGTCCAAATTTTCAGTTTCGGTGCCTAGAGTTCAAGAACATGTGATACCCAGGGAAGGAGAAATAATGATGCTACAATTTGGTGAAGAGGGAAAAATTTGTAGATTTTTCTTTGTGCATAATGTAAGATGCCTGCCTTCGCCACCTAGTAAGATTTATATTATATTATTATTTGTAGTCTAAGTAAAACATACTATAATATTTTTTAAATGCTTTAAAAACAAGCTTTTAAAATTTTGTGATTGTCTGGTGGGCCGCTCCAGAGTTCCCTCGTCTGGAGCCAACCATGAGCGTAGCATCAGGTCATCATTATTATAAAATGTATTGTCATTGGAACGTATCTTAAATTGGACCCAACATATCCATGGTAAGCCTTTAGAGCAGTTGCTAAGTTAGTTACGAAGTTAGTTGCGAGGCATCATCTAATATCTAAATAATTAATGAATTTCGTTTCGAAACCACTCTACCGCGGGCGAAGCCGCGGGCAAAAGCTAGTAAGTTATTTTATCATTCTATTATTTCAATATCTTTACATGCATTTTATTATAGTTTTACATATTATATGATTATAGTTTTACATATTAATACTGTGCCTAAATCTATTAGGTATCATAGCCGATCATTCAGTACTAGTTATCTAGATTTATTACATTACATTATTTCAGTTAAGATTTAATTTAGCTTGAATGAATATTTGAAAGTTCATTGATTACTCGAAAAATTATAAATACACACACACACACATAGATAAATTAATTGTTCATTCATTTTAATAGAGTAAGTAGGTCATCCGGGGATGACCGAGCTTTGCTCCGTAGTTTTTTTTTTTTGGTAAATTTTGTTTTTTGGAAATTGGTCTAACTAACCTCTAGCCAAACACTCATTAACAACGCCATCTACGGAAGTAACTTTAGTGTTGCTACTCGCCAATAGATGTCAGGGAGAGTCTATTGTAGCAGTTTTTCATTGCCTGAAGACACGGATAACATGACATTTTTTAAAAATGAATCCTAGCTATATCGATTTATCGTCCGCGAAACCCCCTGCATACAAAATTTCATGAAAATCGTTGGAGCCGTTTCCGAGACTCAGAATATATAATATATATATGTTACCGGATATCTGTATAATTCAGCATTCTATACAATACCTAGCAATGTATAGAATATCTAAAACGTTCAGGTAACGTTTTGAATATTATTTATTTCATACTTCGCCCAGGGATTCTATACAATACTCCATCCGTAGTGGGTAATGTGTGTAAAAGACAAAAACAAGCAAGTGGTAGAGGGGCGAGACGTGAGGACAGGCAGTAAAAGTTTACTTGCCACAAAGGGTTTTGGCTGCCAAACCCAAACTTTGGCATTCTTACATTTAAGCAAGCTTCCAGCTCCGACATATCCTCTGGCCTTATCGGCTATTTTTGGGATTTCTTCTTGATACATAGTAATGACCTGCTCATGCCTGTTATCCATAGGTACGCAGACGATAGCAGAGTGGTGGTGGAACGTATAAATCTCACAATTTGGGCTGTATCCGAGTGGGGCACGGCCAATCTTGTAGAATTCTAAGATACGTGTAGGTATATTAACCGCACGTACCAGGAGCACGCTCACCCGAGCCCTACTTTTCATAACGTACATTAAGAATATACCGATCGCCTTCAGTTGTTATGAGTTAAGGTAAAAACCCCAACTTTTGGCGGTGCATTGAACCAAAGGCTAAAGCTGCTACAACGATACATGGAATTCTTGCAAAGTTGCGCAAACACTACACCCACCCGCCAATGACGTGGAGAGAATCAAAATTCAAAATATTTTTTTCATATAGGTATCACTGACACATTTTTTAATCTACCAGGTTTTCGGAAAGGATTTTTGTCGTGGAAGAGGATGGAGGCCGTCGAGAAACTCCTTAGCAAATTTTTTAAAAATTTTAAAAATAAAAATACATAGGAATACATATATTTTATTACAAAAAAATATCACTAACTTGAACGGAACTGGTTGTAGAGTTGGTCATTTCCATGCGTCTTTGTCATTCAAGTACTCATCTGGTCTTCAAGAAAAGAGTGAATCTTATAGCTCTTACACACTATGCCGTCGGCTTTGCCGCATAAAAAAGCCACAAGCCTAATATCAGTTCGTTCCTGGCACGAAAAAGGAATATTAAATGTCATTCAATAACTAAAAAGAAGCATTGCTGGTAATTAAAATGTTTCCAAGGGCCTTTATATTTCTCGGGATTATTATTATTATTATTATTTGAAATTTCGGGCCTGGGTCAACCGTTCCAGGGGCCACTGCGACCAGATTTGATCTATTGTAGCCGTACCCGTTTCTGAGTTAGATCTGGTCTCCAAGTCCTATTGCTCGGACGAACAGTAGGATGTTCCTGGGTTCCAGATCTCTTACTTGACTGGGTGGGATTAAGTGGCCTCCTAAGATACGACTTCTGAAGTGATTTATGGCAGAGCAATCACAAAGTATGTGGGTGGGCGTTTCCTCTGCCTCGCTGCAGAATCTACAAGTTGCAGTGTTGCTCAAACCTATCAAAAGAAGGTGTTTATTGAGCCTGCAGTGTCCAGTGAGCAGTCTGATGACTACCCGTAAGTCGGGTCAACTCAGGTTGAGCACTTTTCTTGGGTATTTCTGCGAGTATCCCGCTATTAGCGTTTTGGCCTGTCTCGCGCCGGGTTCTCTTCGCCACATCTCAGCTATTGCTTTGAGTGCGGCTCGAGAAACTGCTTTGGAGATGCCCACCATAGGTTCAGGACCCATGGTGGGCGCCTCGGCCCCCCTCCTTGCCAGTTCGTCGGCCTTCTCGTTCCCGCGTATACCTTTATGTCCATAGGTACCCATCCTAGGGTGACCTTGTTGTTGAAGCCTAATCGGTTGATGGCTTGTATTCCTTCTAGGACAAGCTTTGAATTGACTTGCTCAGACTGTAGAGCCAACAGGGCTGCCTGACTGTCCGAGAGTATCGTAATACGTTTATTGACATATTTCTTTTCAAGGTTTTCATGTACGCATCTTATTATAGCGTATAGTTCTGCTTGGAACACGGTTGCATATGTGCCTAGGTTTTGGTGTATCAAAACTTTCGGTTTGTCTCCATAGGCCCCTGCTCCTGCTTTTCCTCCCTTGCGAGAACCGTCTGTGTACCAAGTCACATCGCTTCCTCCCAAGGACTTAGGTACCGTTGCGTCCCATTCTTCTCGTAACGGTATGACTACGTTGAACAGTTTGTTGAAACTGAGCTGAGTATGAATAGCGTTGCTCGGCATCGCCATTACTGGGCATGCTACTAGATCTTCATATAGATTCCTCATAGCACGAGATTTCCAGCCCTGTTTCCCTCCTTCGACAGCGCGGAGTATAGCCGCCCTCGCCTCCCTTTGCACATGGATGTGAAGTGGTTCAATGTTGAGGACAGCCTCCATGGCTGCTATTGGTGTAGACTTTAGGGCTCCTGTCGTCATTCGGCATGCTAGGCCTTGAATGCTGTTAAGTTGTCTGATGCATGTTGCCTGGGTGGTTTTTCTCTGCCAAGTTATGCAGCCGTAGGTAATAATGGGTCTCGCTATCGCGGTGTATACCCATTTCACCTGCTTTGGTTTTAATCCCCATCTGGAGCTTGCGAGACGGCAACATGTTCCTAAGGCAATTTTGGCCTTCCTTGTCACCTGTGAAAGGTGCTGGTTCCAAGTGAGTCTCTGGTCTAACGTTATTCCGAGATACTTGACTTCTGTGGAGAACTGTAAGTTGGTTCCAAAAAGGGATGGGTTCCATAGTCCTCCAAGGTTGCGTCTTTTGGTGAATGGTACTAAAATAGTCTTGTTGGCATTAACATTCAGACTGGTGTTTTCACACCAGCGTTCCACTTTGTGGAGAGCTGCTTGCATGAGGCTTGATAATGTGTCCGGGTAGGTGTCGCATATAAAATTTCTCGGGATATAAAGTTTTGTAATAAAATATGACATGATGTAATTAATATACCTACCCAATTACCTACATAGATGCCCGGAGAGACAAACAGACATAGTTACAAATAATAATTTAAAAAAATATTTTTGAAATCTAACTGGTTGTTTAAGTGCCCCCTATTCAAAATTTAAAAATAATATTAAATGTACAGAAAACCATCCCTTTCAGTTTTATCAATTTAGTGCTCACTAATCGAAACTTTGAAAAATATTCATTTTATTAAAGTATAGTGAGTTAAACAAACACAACATGCACATGTATCATCATCACCATGTGTTCTACAAGACTGATGTTGCTATCCGGCATTGAGCCGATTTCTGCGGCACATGCCGCCAGCAAGATATCCGCAAAATATGTCGCCATGGCTTCATACAGCGCGGGATGATGGCGGCATAGTGTGTAGGAGCCATTAGACTGCATCTCCCCTTACCATCAAGTGGGATTTCGGTCGAGCATTAATTTAAAATGTATAAAAAAATATAACAATTTGTTTTGAGTGTGTTTATAAGTAAATTCTTAATTCCAACCTCCATCCAAGTTGACTACACATACCCAAATCTATTAATTTTATTCATTGCCGGTGGACCTGCAGGTATTCTGTACAGTAGATGGGAAACGTATACTTTACCTAGGTAAAGTATGAATGGTGAATAATATTAATATCATTTAATACATTGCCAAAACGACCCAGGTATTATACACATTGCCTAGGGATTGTGCTGAATACCTGCATTATACAGATATCCGGTAACATATACAATAATTGCTCGTTTAAAGGTATTAGATAGATATTTTTTAGTTCGATGTGTGTTTTGAGCTTCTCAAAAGTGTGGACATCTACAATGTCAGTTATTGCTTACCTCATCTCCTCATCGCAGATTTCATTTTTAATCACTATTGGTATACTCTACAAAGTTCACTGTCCTATAATGCAGATATGTATTTTGTTTTTTATTTTCGTTAGAATAGGCGTTACGTGTTTCCTTGAAAGAAGTTTTAGTTTTAATTTAACTTGTTTCAGACAACATTAACTCGTTCTTTAGCATATCTCTTCAAACATCGTTTACCGATAAAATGCGAACGTTGCAACGCGGCTCAACTATGTATGGAAGACGCTTGGCCTACGTCAACAAGGATTTAAGGTTGTTTGAAGCCATGGAGTATTTATCGAGATCACCTCTTAATGAGGTCATACTGAACCCACAACCTGAGCATTTCTTACTAGATGAAGCCGATCGCAGTTGCAACATGGAATCACAGGTACATAGATATTCCTACTCATATATGAACTAGCGGCGCGTCTATCCGGATTCCGTCCAAATGCGATAATCTCAAAAAGTAATAAACTGATTTTAATACAGCTTTCATCAATAGACTGAGTGACTCATGAAAAAACTTATACTGTATCTTTAATTAAGATTTTATATAAATTAACGAAGATTATCGAAAATGTCGAAAGAAATGTTGCCGACGCCGACGCAGATTTAAAAATTGCACTTATTTGTATACCTCGTCATTTGATCAAACTAAAACAATCTGATGTTGTAGTTTAGGTATTTCATTAAATAATTTTCATATTCAAATATATTATTTATTTTATTGTGTGCACATTATCTACATTTCTGGACTTTGTGTCACCTCCAGTCGCGGGTCTGCTGGAAGAAATTTCGTTAAAGATAAGCAGAAGCTTTGTACATTATTTCTGTAATTTTTCTCCTGTTATTTTTCTAGAATATAATAATACTATCAATTACGTTACATTACAAGAATAAAATACATTTAATATTTTAGTGGTCACAAGCCCTAAACGAGAGTCAGAGGAAGGCAGTAATGTGCGCGGTGTCAGCGGCGCGCGGCGAGCGGCCGCGGATCCACATGATACAGGGGCCACCCGGAACTGGTATGGAATTATGGATATATAATATAATACCATTATATTATTCTTGGGGCCGGCGCTCAGAACACCGAGTTGATACTCGAGTAGAGGAAAACCTCATCACAAAAATTATTTCTCCATGGGGTTCGCCTGGATAGCTACCACCCTTGAGCATGAGTCAGCCGCCAAACGACTCGTCGTGTTCTGGCTGGGGGTAAGAGAGCCAGTATTTTTTCTTCTTTTTCTTTCTTTCTTTGCCGATTTCGCATCAGTGATGCCTTTTGTGTCTCTGATATCCATGGGCGACGATAACCATTTTCCATCAGGTGGATCCTCAGCTCGTTTGCGGGCTATTTCCATAAAAAAGAAACGTCCAAAATTTACTCTGACACAAAGTCAATCGTACACGCACTCACATACGCACGCGCGTGCATTCACGGACGTGCAAGCTTACGTAACGAGAGATAATTAAATCGCAACAATTTAATTGGACAAACGATGACTACGAACTTGATTATAAAGTTTGATCGAATAACAATAACATTATAATAATCATTTTCATATTCTAATTTCAGGTAAATCGAGAGTCATTTGCGCTATAGTTATGGAGTACTTCTACGACGCGGCCGGCAAAAAGCAGAAGAATCGTGGGAAAATATTACTATGTGCGACGAGTAACGCCGCGGTGGACGAGCTGGTCATCAGGTTGCTGGACATCCGACAGTCACTTCCACAACGTAAGTAGATGAACTGGATCTGCATACAAGCCGACGTGGAATCGGCTTACTGCCGCAATTTATAATCTTATTGCAGAAAGATCCGTTTTTTTATACCTTACTTTTCTACGATAATAGCCAACTTCAAGGGAAGTTCTCCTGGTGCACTCTAAGGAACTACGTTTTCTATCACAGTATCAGAGCAGAAATAACCATGCGGATGCCCGCTTCTTTTAGGCCGTCGGCCATATCGTTGGTTTAGTGATGTCTATTCTATATATCGGTATTACTATCCTTAGTCATTTGTATTTCGGATCAGATTCAAATACAATTTAAATTCAAAATTATTTTAATCACATAAATATCACACACTCATCACATAATTATATGCACGTCAATTTTAGTTTTTTTTTTTCTACTTGTACCACCGATGCCTGAACACATTAAGGATCTGGAACCCAAGAGCATTTTGCGGTTTATATCGTAAACCTTGCTGACCAAATCTTATACCCATGGGCGCGGCTACAATAGATCATTCTTGGTCTCATTGGCCTCCGTACTTTACACTCTCACCCATACACTCAAATAATAATAATAATAACCACCGTGACGACGAGTGTTATTATGTTGTGTGTTGTGAATGTTGTGTTGTAACTTCACACAGCGGAGCGGCTGAAGCTGGTCCGCGTGGGCCGCGCGGAGGCCATGCACCCGCGGGCCTTCGACATCAGCTCCGTGAAGCTGGCGCAGCGGGACGTGGCGCGCCTGCAGCCCGACCCTGCGCACCAGAACAACGCGCTCACCGCTGAGGTAACACCCAGTCACCCACACACCACGCCCACTATACACACTATACACAGTCAATACAAGAGACTACACAACTGCGTTGGATAATGAAATAAGCAGTGGTGCAGTTTGGCCTAAGCAGGGCCTGTATCAATATTTGTTGAGGGACCCCTGATCCAACTTAAGCTATCTCAGGAGAAAAGAAACGGACTCAGGTCAGCTGGTGAGCTTTTTTAGGCGGTACTACGTCGATAAAAGTGCGCTTGGTCACTCACCAGAAAGGGAGCCATTAAGCATTACTAGTCGGGCCCCTGTAGGCTCGGTACCCCGTATAATTAATACGGCGGTATCTATACCCCCGAAAATAATACTATGATAATATTAATTGGCTTGGCTGAAATGTCTGCTCTGGTGTAATTACTACTCGCAAAAATACAGAAAAATTATGTTTTTATTTTCAGATTTCCCTCTTAGAAGCAAAAAAGAATATGTGGCAGACAAAAGCGATGTCAGCTGACGACGACGCCCGAAAGGCGTACTGTCAAAGCCGCGTGGCCGAGATTACCAAAAAGATAGCAATGGTAATGGTTTATTTCACTTTAAGTGTTAACTTTTAATATTTAATATCTGTTATTAGTATTGCTGAAAGCTATTTAAAGCTCAGAATATTATTCGATATTTTTCGAAGAGAATTTGCAACACAAAAATGTAAACTTCCTTTCCAGTTCCAAGCATGTCTTAAATTCTTTCTTTCTTGTACGAAGAATGGAAACATTATAATTTGTTATACTGTAGCTAATTTAGCGGACGAATATGTTAATATTATCGTGATAAAACTTTGCTTTTATCATCGGCAATGTTCCTGTCACAATTCGGCAAATTCCGCTAATGTATTAGCATTATATTATTCTGAAAGTAAAGAAAGAACATCTTTGAACGTCAGGCCTGGCGCACTCCGCACTTTTGGTATGATGTTACAAGTACATGCCGCGTTCCACGTGTTGGGTCAATTTCAGAAGGGCCGCGCCTCGCCGGCCGTGTCTTATACCTCGTTTACATTCAGCTCATTTGAGCAGGAAAGTAGGTAGGGAAGTGGGCAGGACGAGTATGTGAACACGATACTTCTCATGCTCCTACCACTGCTACTCGCGCTGCCCGGCGCTCCCCAAAAGAGCGGTTTTTCAGCAAGTGTTGCCAATGCTACGGCAATTACCGTGTTCTACGGCTTTCAGGCCAAAAAATCACAAAATCTACGGGCTACGGCTGGAACCCTATTGCCGTAGCAAATTCTACGGCTTTTCGCAAATTTTCACAAAGTCAATTTTATTTATTGTTTTGCAAACATTTAACGAATGTTAAACCCTTAAAACAGCGCCACCAGGCTTATATTGATGTTAATGTAGGCTAATGAAAAGTATTACTCGTTTTGTGGGCATCAAATTCACTGCCGATGACCTTTTTTTTAGTTCGAGCGCTGAACCGATGGTATATATTGGCGTAATTGGATTGCTACGGCCCACACTTGATCCTTTCCCATATAAACACGGCTTTTTTATCTAATGGGCTCCATTGACGATGCGATCGATCGATCGCATCGATTGATCGGTTCAAAAGTGCCACTCATAGCGGTAACATACACTACCGATCCGTCGGTGCGATCGGTCGGCAACGACGGATCGCACCGATCGATCGCATCGTCAATGGCGCCCATAATGTACACGGCCTTCCAAAAATTTTCATTGGCAACACTGCATTCAGCTCCGTCGCAGTAATATTTCGACGTCTGCCATTGCCGAAAGTCGAAAGCGATGTGAGTGGTAGGGCAGTATGTAAACACTACACTTCTCTCGATCCTGCCACGGCAGTATCAAGGGGATTATTGCCGACAGCGCGAGGAGCAGCGGTAGGGGCTGAATGTAAACGAGGGGTTACATTCGTAATCTGTCACACACGTCATCATAAAAAAATCGAAATGTGTGCTGGGACACATAGTAGAAGTGAAACTTCAACGGACAAGTGGAATTTCTAAAAAAGAATATTGAATACAATTTTGTTTAAAAAATCATTGGATAAAAAATATTTCAAGAAAAAACTAATAAAAAAATATATATTTTTTATCGCTATTTATTTAAATGATTTTGCGGATTGACTCCTCTGTACCAATAATTACTAGTCAATTTTGTATTTTTTTTTTTTTTTTTTTTTTTTAATCTCATTTATTTAACGGACTTTTGTAATTAATTTACATGTCAGTCCGATCGTATTACACAAACTTTACAATTACAATTGGATACAATGTATTACACAAACTATCAGATACAATGTATAAATTAATATACATACATTATGCACCTACTAGGTTACTAACCAATCACTTGAAGTGACTTACAAACCTGCAAATTCTCTTCATCGCGTCGGAGGTCGGGTTTGCTAAGATAGGATGAAACCTACCTATATCCATTCTATTAAGATTGTAAGCCAATTTTGTATTTTATGGTTTGGTTCTTTAGTTTCGAAGCGGGGGCGGCGTGGGCGGTGCAGGGGGCGCGGGGTGCGCGCCCGAGCAGCTGGCGCAGGCCGAGCGCCGCGTGCTGGAGGGCGCCGACGTCGTGCTCACCACGCTCGCCAGCGCGCACTCGCACAAGATGCGCGGGTAAGCTATTGTATTGTTATAATACGTTTTACCTTTCTCTTTCTTCGTCTTTCATAAGAGTGAAAGAAACAAAACACTTTTATAAGTCTTCTATATCTTTGCTTGTTTTTATAAAAAGGGGGGGCGGCTCCCAGCCCGTTTTTTAATGTATGACAAGTCGTTTGGCGGCTGACTCAAGCAAGAGGGCGGTGGCTAGCCAGGCAGGTTTAACGGAAAGATAATAATACTAGAAAACCCTTAATGCGTGGACGCAAGTGGAGCAGGGATTTAAGAACGGCATTATGCAGGTGTGGCCAACCGATAACACGTTAAAAGGGGTATGGCCGTGTTAGTGCCATTACACCTTAAGCGATAACTCGTGTAGCGGTTTCTTCGACACATAAAGGATTTTAATTTTAATTCCGTTGGCTACATCGGTGTCTAACGCGCTATGTAAGGCGCATTCCAGCCACCCGTAACGTTAACAGTAACGAAGATGTAGCAGGGATGTTAGATAAGTGGTTTAATCGTATGATACCGTCTGACGTATTTGTAAGTAGTACTAGATCATTAGAAATTAATTATCACTTGCTAATGAATGTGTGTAGAAACGGTGTGTAGTACTGTGTATGTGTGTGTGTGTGTGTGTGCAGACTGGCGGGGCGGATCGCGCTGTGCGTGGTGGACGAGGCGGGGCAGGCCATCGAGCCGGAGACGCTGGCGCCGCTCACGCTGGCCGTCACGCGGCTGGTGCTCGTCGGCGACCCGCAGCAGCTGCCGGGCTTCATCTGCTCGCAGGTACCCCGTACCGCACACACCGTACTGTACACAGACATCTCGACTCTCAGGCTCGAGACATCAGACAGTTGGCTTATTTAATTGAAGTTAGTTATATAGGCTGCGTTCCAGTAGACGCTCACATCGCTCACAACGATCAAAACGCGTTCCACATGGCGACCACGGTCGTCATGGTCGAGGTGAAAACGTCATTGATGACGTCATTAATTTCGCTCACGGCAGTTCACGGCACGCTCAAAACAACCCACCTCTCGGGGTGGGTCGAAGTGCCCGTTCCACTTGGGTGTATGATTGTAACACTCACAAGCTAGTGGAACAGGAAAAACCGCGGTCGTGAGCGTGATCGTTGTGATCGTCTAGTGGAACGTAGGGATAGTGAAATGTGTAGCGTGATAAAGTTTTGTCGCGAAATGTAACTTGTATACTTGTAACTTGTATGTCATTACTTCCCAGAATTCGGTCCGTGTTAGCGGCACTATCGAATGGTTGCTTTTTTTTCAAAAAATCAACGGGTTTGGTATCAACCAGGGTTATTACTCGTAATTTTTCAAAAATCTAATGATGCAGTTTTAGTTTTTATCAAAATCGGCCCCGAGACTTCTTTGACCACCTTTCGCTTTTCCTTATAGTTTCGAATTTGGTCAACCACGCACACTTGAAAAATTCACCCTGTATATTTTGAAAAATAGTCATAATCAAAAAATTGCGTGAATTCATTCTATTTTAATAACAAATGAGATTCCTGAGATCGTAAATAAAAATAAAAGATTCTCAATTTGTCACCTTTTAGCGAGCGAAGCAACACGGCCTGGGCGAGAGCCTGTTCTCGCGGCTGTCCTCGGTCGCGGAGACGTGGAGCGCGGGCGGGCCGGTGCTGCTGGACCGCCAGTACCGCATGCACCCGCACATCGCCGACTACCCCAACCGCGCGTTCTACGACGGCCGCGTGCGCAACGAGACGATACACGCCGCGCCCGCGCTTGACACCGCGCCCTATTTTGTACTGGGGATCATCAGCGGGGATAATGGACAAGGTATGTTTTTTATGCCAGATCTGCAACCAGTTCCGTACAGGCTAGTGATACTTTTTTGTAAGAAATATAGCAATGTATTTTATTTTTAAAAGATGTGCTGAGGAGTTTCTTTCGGCTTTTCTTCTCCTCTAGGACAAAGCAACTTTGCGAAAAGCTGGTTCATTCATTAAAAAAATGACGTGCATAAGTGTATTAATGATACCTACATGAATAAATGATTTTGAATTTGAATTTGAATTATGGATGTAGCCGGCAAACGAGTTGACTATCCACCTGGTGGTAGGTGGCTATCGTCACCCGTGGATATCAGTGACACCATGATATCAGTACAAGTGCGTAAAGTTAGTGCAATATCGCCCCATTTTATTAAAGAAGGCCATGGAAGTTAACCATCAGTTTCATCATTCACACGTTGTAATACAGATGCGTCAGGCGCCAACGACGCGGAGGCGTGGGGCGCAGCGCGCGTGGCTCTGGCGCTGCGCTCGCGGCTGCGCGCGCCGCCCCTGCCCCCCGCCCCGCCCCCTGCCGGCTGCAGCGCGCCGCCCCACGCCGTGCCCCCCGCCCCGCCCGCCGCGCACTCGCTCGCCGTTATCACGCCGTACACCGCGCAGCGGGATCTCGTGCGGCGACACTTACGGACGTTGCTCCAGTATGTATCTTACGTACCAAGCGAAATATCACGCCTCCATAATATTTTCTTTCTGATTTGACACTGGTCATGATAGGCTTGGCTGTCAAAGTTACCGCTCATTTATACGCGCGTCTCGCGGATCGTCTCGTAGCGCGTCCGTTAGCCACGCCCCCTACGCGCGCGAGCGCTATCTAGTGTTTACACGCTCGCAGCGTTCAGATGCGTTCGAACGTTCAAGGATGGAGCACGTTGACGTAATACATCGGCATCCAGTCAGTGAAACCTTTCTACCATGATTTATAGGCAAAATACTCAATGTAGATTGTACTATGGGTAGATTTCTGTACAATTAGGCTTTTTAAAATAAAAAAGCTATTGGTATTCATTACAAACAAAACATCAAAATTTTCTTCTTTATAATAATATTACTTTGAATATACGAGGTTTTGTTACTAGTAGTTTTAGGTTATTATTATTATTATCATTCAGTATTAACGTTCAGTATCATATTTTTATTTTGAAAAATACAAATCCAATAGAACACGTACGTATGGCGCTAGTAGCCGTTGTCGAATGAAGCGCGCGCCGCGCGCGTGTGAACACCGCGCGAGCTCTCGCGCGAGCCCTGGACACAAATTTACGTCTGATGTGCATTATTTGTGTCGTATTATAATGTTATTTAACATCATAACACCAAATTGTTGTGTTAGCTGGATACAAGATCCATCGACTGTTGTTTTTTCATTATTTTTTTTTTTGTTATTTATGTTTGTGTCTATTTACATTACTCCGATGTAAACGAAATCTATTCTATTTTATTCTATTTTGGAAGGTCACAGGGTATTTTGAATGTTAAGCTATAGAGTGGTGGGACCACAGGCCACCACTGTTCCAGACTGTCGTATTTACCGGTGATTGACCGTTTGTGTTGCAGGGCGGAGGGCGGGGGCGCGGGGGGTGCGGGGGACGAGGGCGCGGGCGAGGTGGAGGTGAACACGGTGGACAGCTTCCAGGGCCAGGAGCGGTCGGTGGTGGTGGTGTCGCTGGCGCGCTCGCAGGGGCTGGGCTTCCTGGCCGCCGCCGGCCGCATGAACGTCATGTTGACGCGCGCCAAGCACACGCTCGTGCTGTGTCTCAATCCTCGCGCGTTGGAGGTACTATATAATACAAATACACAAATATTTGTACACCAAACAAAAACAGTACTTAAATTACAATAATAAGGCCGCTTCCAGGCAACCAATTATAGTACAGGAAAGGAAAAAAATAAGAGAAAAGGTATAGGGTATAGATACATCTTAATTTATTTTTTAAGATATGTATATAAAATACATTAATAGAGGTAGTGACATCTATTGATGTTTTATTATATTTTATGTACGGCCCGCGACAAAACTGTAGCTGACACAGTATGTGCAATAGTTTTGTGATTTTGTCGCGGGGTGAAAATGTTATTATTTACATCAACAACTTACTTGATACAATATTATGTCATGCACGTTTCAAACCTTTGTCATACGAATCAAAATAATATAATTAGAATATGAAATGTTTTTGTACGGTTAATCGTATAGCAGGGTCAAATTAACGGGCAATATTTGACGACTATCAATAGTGAGATGGCCTGCTTAAAACATGGATTAAATTGAATGAATCATCAAGTCAATCTTACTACTACTACAAAAGTAATTTCTATTGTTGTAATTTATATAATGGTTTTCAATTTTCAGAAAAATAATCAGTGGCGTAGTTTAGTGGAAGACGCGCAGAAAAGGAATCTCTATGGCACATTACCAATACATATGTGTCAACCTCCATCCGTTAAACAGGTGTCCAATCAGGAAATACTACAATATTTGTCTAATACCGCGCCGGGCAACAACTCCCGGAACCCGCCGCATCGCCCGTTCAAACATTGGCCGAACAAGAAACGCAGGCCGAGACACGATCATGGAAGAAACTGATAAAATACCTAATGTATTATGGTTTGTTGGGGCCGCTCCCGAAATTCTATTTATTCATAATCCTCAGTAATCTCCGCAGCGACTATCAAAACGTCACGTGCATTATAGTGTTAGTTGTTATCACTTTAGCAACTTACTTTACCATGGATTATGAACAGATACACCATTGAAACGGACATAAAAGAACTCGTGATTCTACGATACGATTACAGTATCTTGCGCTGTACATAAAGTGTTGTATATAATGTAAATTTGTTAGGGGTATTGCTAACCACCAAAATCTTATAATATGAATAGTTAATTAATTATATTGTTACAAATATAAACGACTGCATAACTTTCGAAACTTCCTGTCTAAAATAATTATAAAAATAAATATTTGTTCAGCTTTAGCCCTTAGACAATAATCTTATGGTGCTCCACGGGACCACCTGATCATATAAATAAGTGCGTATGTGATATTAACACAGATATAGAAATACCTAGATAACGCAAGTATCACGATCTGTATGAAAACCAAGCGTGCCATTTTTTGACTACCTAATATGACGTCACAAGCACTATTTAGTGATGGGAAAACCAAATCGCTTCAAAGAGGCCGCTGCGTGCGGCATCCGTCTCGCCCCACCACCCGCCTAGCGCCATCACTCACCCAACCAGCAGTACGCTGAGTGTTCGTAGTGAGAGGTTGCGCGCACGAGCGCTCACGTGGTGTCGACGTGCTAGTTTTTGGATACCTTTGCCATCATTTCAAATAAGTTTGCCGTAACACCTTATATTCAATTTAAGTTCTAGTGTTTATAAAAAGAGACGGGGTTCTACCCTCTTTTTATCTCTCTTTATCACTCAAAGGTTTGCTGGGAGAAAACTCATTATTGAATAAAGTTTAAATGAACAGCACTAATCGCTAAAATTGACAGTTAAGGCGCTCCACCCACTGAAGACGCGCCCCGCCGCGGTGCGCAGAGCGACGGATAACACAACTGCGCGCGGGGCAATTTCCCGCGCGGTGCCGCGTCCAGTGTGTTGTGCTAGGCGTGATTTCTATATCAAGTGACATAATTGCATACAATGGTAAAATCTGCCATCCCGCGCACCGCGACGGGGCGCGGTGCAGTGGGTGGAGCGCCTAAATGATAAAAGCGCCTGTACTACGAAACCGAAGCGATATACAATAGTGTCACTTGTATAAGTATTCATCACTAGTTAACACAGACTGTCGCATCAACCTCTCGAAGTAAAAATCGCAATGTATTACGAATAGTCATCTTATTTTCGATAACCTATCTTTTTCTCAAATTTATATTGCTGTGGGTTGGGTATTATATTAAAAGCAATTTAATTGATTTTAAAATAAATTACGCATAATATTAATAACAAAAGGACTAATCGATGGAGGGAAAAATTTACTTCTTTTTGTCTGCTCACATTTGTACGGTTTTTACAATTTATCACACCACAATTACGCATTTTCGATTTTTTTACTGACGTTCGACTAGCGCGGCGCACCGATGAAGACCGAGCGCGACAGTGGCTAAGTTAAGTATTTTTTTACTTATGCCGTGGAAATAGGTGCTCTTGCTTTATCTAGGTCTTTCTATATCTGTGGATATTAAGCACATATTATATAAAATTATGGATTCATAATTAGTTATAAAGTAAATTGTTTATTTTTATACGCTTACGGTAATTATTATTTATTTTTGGGATTGTTAATAATCCTCTCTTTATTACAATATTGACTTCGACGTGTGTATATTTATAATTATACTCTTGCAATATTTACTTAAATAAGCTTCACCACAGGGCACACAGTAGCACAAAATATTGCACACTTAACTTTATTTAAATAAATTTAATAACATAACATAATTATGTATTGTCCCAGTAAAGTTTTTTATTTGAATGACGATGAACTGATTTATGAATTAATCGTCATTCCTACCGACTGTCAATTATTATTCTTACTGTTATGTATTAATATTTAATATTTTTATATTTATAATCATCGATACATCTGTTTCTGATTGTGTAGAAGTAAGAATACTCGGCTGATTGTAGTAATTTTCACGCGAATAATTTTGAAATGACCAAAAGGTGGCGTTGTATTCAAATAATTACCCAATTTTATAATAATCAATCGAATTGATTAATATTAAAACATAATAAAATTGAGCTCCTTCTATTGACACCCGTATGTCCTCAGTATTTAATTAAAGTACAGTAATTTATTAGATTTGCCATAAGTAATAGTCATAGTATACTCGTATAGATAATATTAGTTGCACGGCTATGCAATTTCAACCCAGCCTCCAATTGTAAAGTATAAACAAATTAATATGCACTTAAAGAAGCATCCTCATTCATTATTTATCAATCATATCATAATTTATATTTATTTATTCAAAACAACATTCCGCTTAGGTTTTAAAGTTACAATTTTATTCATAATAAGTATTATCTTATTATATATAAATTACGTGTCACGTTGTTTGTCCGCGATGGACTCCTAAACTACTTAACCGATTTTAATCAAATTTGCACACCATGTGCAGTTTGATCCAACTTGAAAGATAATTTACATCTCAAAATAAAAAACTTTTGACAGAACAAAGTCTGTCCGGGCAGCTAGTATATTATATAATTCATTTGCACACGAATGAAGTATCGCAACTCGCAATATCCCCATGAAGAAAACAGCGATGAAATCGATTAAATTACTTCTTAAAGTTCGTCTGTGCCACACTATATACTACGTCACACTTATGTTCAATGAGATTCTAGGTCCGTTTGTCTTCCATCATTTTGAGATTGCACAGCCGTATAACGTTTATGCTTATACTCTGTTCTATCGTATGTTAGGGCTTATTTGTTTATAGAGGATTTGTACCTATCAATGAGCCATTTAGCCCAGTGATTCGGTACATAACTTGGCTAGGACTTTATATAAACATAGCATATAGGTATCAATGTATTGTGGTATTGTTTATGTAGTAATTACGGTTAAAAGACTGTTAGGTATGTAACTACATGTAAACAAAATGAATACGTAATTAATAAAACTATACGTCATTACAAAACATGTTTTATTAATAAGAAAAATAATGCACGATGATGTCGGATGATCCATAATCCAGGAGTCCGGTCCCTAACTAAAGTCACAATAATAAAGTGGCCAACCCAAATGTCGGAAGTTTTCATATCGCCCAAGGGCACCCGGTCATCCGACATGGCTTACCTAACGACTGTTATCTTATGTTAACAACCGGAACTGACGGCTTCACGTGCTCTCTAAAGCACGGGTACGCTCAAGAATTTTTTGCCACTACCGGTCCACCATCCAACTACCGACCGCGCCCGCTGTTTCTTAGCCACCGGGCTATGAACGCATTGAGTGCCTACTTGATGCGAATAAAATAAGTGCTGACGGTTTATATTAACATGAATAAGTACTCTATGATATTAACTAGATCCCTAAGAAGCGAAAAAGACCAAACAAGTAAAAATAAAAAGTTAATTTTTGCATTGGCATTAATAATTAGCAATAGTGTTGATAATATGACACGAATCAGCAGCAGCAGGTTTTTGTTTAGAGTCGAGAAGTACGTCGATAAAGGGCGCTTGGAGGGAGCGCCATTTGCTAGTCGGGGGCCCTGTATAATTGACATGGCTGATATGAAGACAGCTATTTCCCAATAATTCAATGAATTTAAAAATAACTTACCTTTTACCTTCTTTTCAATCGGGCTTTATTAAGCAGAGGAGCACCACCACCGCTCTGATTGTGGTCGTGACTATAGTTGTAAGGTCGGTTTAAAACGAATCAAACCATGCCGTTTAAAACCAAAATTTTGGTTTAAAACCGTTTAAAACGGTGTTTTACGGTTTTTATGGTTAGAAACAGTGTTTTTTTAATATGAACTCAGAATGCATTAGATTATCGAATTCGCCATGCAACGGAGTACCAAACTGTGTATTTTCATGTTTGTTAGATTTTTTACTAATAATTAATATTAGTGAAAAGCAATGAAAAAATGCCTTTTTCACTTTTTACTTAAGAATTAGCGCTCAAAACGCAAAAAGTTAAAAAACTTCAAAAAATAATAATGATTATACATATTAACTCTAATTTAATAACTTCTTAATAAAAAACATATTATTTCATTACCGATTCGAGTTCATCTATGCAACGTTGCCAGCTTGCACGCACAAACATAGTAGCCCAGTCATATTAGGGTTTCACCTCGGAATGAAAGATATTAAGCTGTAAATTTGTATAAACCTTTGTTTTGTCGTTCTAAATGTTGTCTCAAAAGTCACAAGTGCTATCGTGTCCGCGTCTTAAGATATTCAAGGTCAAAGGTCGTAAAAATCGGTCTTTATATAATATATGACTGTACGCGGCGCACTCTTCGCGGTCTACTAAAAAAACCGTTGATCGTATGAAAAAAAAGTTCAAACAAAAGTTGTAGAGAATTTTATATTCTATAACTTTTACATAGGTGAAAATCTCATTTAAGCAATAGAAAGCGGAGATATTAACGAAAAACCTATTTTTACGACCTTTGACCTTGAATATCTTAAGACGCGGACACGATAGCACTTGTGACTTTTGAGACAACATTTAGAACGACAAAACGAAGGTTTATACTAATTTACAGCTTATTATCTTTCATTCCGAGGTTGACCCCTTTTTTTGCCTAATTTGACTGGGCTATAGTTGTCATGTCGCTGAGTCGGACGATTCGTGCGCGCGAGCGGGTAGTGTATTTTTTCGTATGAAGTGCTAAGAGAACAATTATTTAAAGTAACCAATAATATAAAAAGTAGTAATATTATTTTATACTTGTAAATATTTTATTTCAACAAATAAAACCATTAAAGTAACTAGCTTGTAAAATATTGCACGTTATTTTATGCCTTTACAATTCTAATTAATTATCTCTCTTTTGTCTCCGCAGTCGGGTATTACACCGTTTAAAACGGTGGCTTTCGGGTTTTAAACGGTGCGTTTCAGTTTTAAATGTTTTAAACTGGTTCTTTTACAACTATAGTCGTGACTCGTAGATGATATTCTGACATCAGATACATAGAATTCGTGCTACCAAATGTAAAAAGTATTATCTCTTAAATTAAATAATGAAACATTAACTATAGAGGAATCCAGTCTTTTTAGGAGTGACCTTGGATAGTAAACTGCAATGGGGCCCGCATGTAGCATCTCTCTCAAATAAACTCAGTCGCTAGAGCTGCTTATGCTGTTAGAAAAATAAGACAGCTCACTGACGTCGATACTGCTAGGCTTGTTTGTTTTGCATATTTCCAGTGTTTGTCTAATGGCATTTTACTGAGGGGCAAAACAGCCGATAAAGAACAAATTGTACTACAGAAAAGAGCCATTAGGTACAGCTATTTATAAACTAAAATCAAAGAAGTCCTTGCTTGTCAAATTTAAAAAATAGGTATACTTACGGTAGCTTGCCAACATATTTATAATAATTTAGTCTTTATACGGAATAACATAAATGCATATAAACAAAATTGTGACATTTCAAATCAGCAAACAAGGTGGATGTATCAATTTTTTACCTCTTACCTACAGTCTTTCTAAAGTGCAGCGTTCTTTAAAATGGGACTGGGTGTAAAATTTTATAATAAAGTCCCAAATAAATAAAATACGTGACTTGCCGGTGGAATCTTTCAAGAAACGTCTAAAAACTCAAGTCGTAGGCAAGGATATAACATACATGAATATTTAAATGATAAGGAAGCATCATGATGATAAGGAAGCCTGTATTGTACCTTTTTAAAATCTGCATTAAACAGACAAGTTTTTAAAATACCGGGGCATACTTGCCCAGTACATTTTTTTTCAACCACCTCGCATCAAAGTTGTATCGAAGAAAATCAAAAACAAAAATATCCAAAGTTGACGCTATTTTCTCAGCGTTTCCTAATAATTTCAACAACATTACACACTGATAATTATAAAGCAACTATCTGAGAGCTCTAGGAAAAAAAATTATCAAAATACCTGCTCATTTGTGGACTCAACAGGAAAAAGTAGGGTAAAAGAGCCGAATTTTCTAAATTTTAAAAAATGGTCAATATCTCGAAAACGGTGACACTTTTACTAAGGTAATTTTTTGACATATGATAGGTCATCCTTCAAGCTATCTGCCACCTTCGGTTGATCCACTACTTACGGGACACCCTGTATAGTTATTAAATGGTAAAAACTGAAAATCTGTCCCGTTCTTATAGCGGCTTTCGCCTTTTTACGGCTTTATACTGCAGCACAGATTCCCTTCTTTGATATATGTAGTTTAGAATTAATTATTGTAATGTTTCTATTGATCTTAAAAACAACAATGAAATAATTATTATAAATTTTCGAAATAAACAGAGGTGGGATTGAAAAAAAACAAACATAATATGGATATCAAGAGTGTGTTCTTTGCTTTGATAGTACATAAAATGAATACCCACATTGTTTCTCAGTGACAATTTATAAGTAATGGATAATATAATTAAGGATCACGGCCACTTTGCTTACTTGCCGTACCGATCCCGATAACACTTTTACACGATCCACGATTTTCAAAACAAATTGACAATGATATTACATTAATTACTTGTACAAACTAAGATTAGAACTTTACAAACAAAATTAAGTTAAAAAAAAGTTAAGTAAACTCAACTTAATATATCTGTTACACATTTCTTTTCAGTACAAGATCGATAGACTATCTATCGAGCGAGACTTCACATTTTGTGTTTTGGACTATGTAATTAATTGTACTAGTACTACTAGTGTATATGTACCAACTGCAACCACTGACCGTTTGTTAAAGTTAAATTAGCTTCTCGTGTCAGTCAGCCAGACAACATTCTATAATTCGTAGGTTTAGCAGTACTTTTATTGGACTCGACACAAAATATATTTATCGTTTCGTCTATATTTTACCGATCATAATGAATAACAATAAAGGAGAATGCTCTCGACAAATACAAAAAATCTCAGGCGCAAAATAAATGAGGCCTATCTTAGTTTTCTTGTTACATTGAACAAATAAATAATTTTTAATTGCTTAGCATTGTCCTTCAGGTGTATATTAAAAACTTATTTTTTTTATTCACTTCCACTAGAACCACTTTTTGACTTATTAGTACTGTCCTATAATTTCAAGCCATCATATTATTATTAAATTATCATTAAAATTACATATTTGCGTTACAATGAATAACAAAAAAAATTGATAGATCCTTTTATTCAGCCTGGGGTTCTCATCACAGGTGAGCATTCCCCGAGCAAGGAATATGTACTAATATTATGACAGTGATAAGATAAACCTTTATAAACCTTTCTTTACATCAAAGTCAGTAAGCAAAAATGAAGTATTTTTAAAAATATTTAGGAATAAGTATAAGAAAAGGAGCAATGTAAGGCGTAACACCAGCAAATATGTATAGAAAATCAGACTTGAATGTAATATATCGATACCCATAAGCAATGGGAATTGAAATAAACACAGAGGCGTAAGACCTTGTCCAGAAGGGACGAATTCGCCGCGAATCGTTTCGCGCGAATTCATTCGCGCGTTAGCGAGATACTAGGCGCCAGTACATCGCGTCCACAAGCATCGCGCGAATTCAAAATACGCGCGTAAATCGCGTGCACTACGCCAGACTCTCGACTCGCGCGTGATTCGCGCGTATTGCGCGCGAGTCGAGATACCAGAGACGCCTTGTTGCGTCCAGGTTAACGCGCGAACAAGTCGAACAACAGAGTGAGGTGCACGTATCAAGGGAAATGGAACGCCTAAATTTTCGTGCGTTGGCAGGCTCCTTCTGGACGCAACGATCGCGCGTGATACGCACGAGAGAATCGCGGCGAATTCGTCCCTTCTGGACAAGGTCTGAATCTCCACTGCCCTCTTAAAACAGCCCCATAAATATTCGAATGTGGCATAGAACAATTTGACAGTTATAATAAACGACCTTTACTGAATATATTTTACAGGCGGACACCAGCGGACTTCAAAAATTTACATCATTTCACACAGTGAAATAAAATTGCTTTAATGACACAACCAAAAAGTTTTCTGTACTAGTTGAAGCAGTCTTTCTGTAATACAAAATTATATAAACTTAGTGTGTTAAACTTTATGAATAAAATTTTTTCATTTAAGTTTCATAAATAACTATCAATAGTAATCTTCGGATATATTACAATGTTTTGAAAGAATTACATTTAAATGAAATAAATAGTTGACGAATGACAATATAGTCCTCCCGATAGATAAACGAGTTTAAAAAATCAAATTGTCGGACAACAGCAAAAAATGTTTGTAATTGTATCTGCTACCTTATGACCGGCACTAGACCTATTATAGAGATCGCAATCTACCTGCAACTAAGCCGAGTAGAAGGTCACAGCGCCACATTACGTATCTGGTTCAAAATAGAAGCACAGTAAGACGATCAATGTACAAACACCCTTTCAATTAATAAAAGTTAAAAAATTTAAAACAAACGTTCAATTAATGCAGTCACGTTTTTTTTTTTTTCAAATGTATACTTCATATCCTATTTTAAATATAGCATTGTATGTAAGTAATGTCTACCAAGTACCAATGTTATCTGAAACGGCAAGCTCTGGTGTAAACACTGCCCATTAGCATTGTCAGTTTATATCGGAAAAGGGGTCATTGCTTATTTTCTCTTTGTTAACTTCTAATCCAAACGCCTTACTGTAAATTTATTACACCTAATTACATTACTCTGGAAACCCACCACGAGTTTCGACATAACAGGACTAAATCGTCTAGCTACTAAAATCTAAATTAGATAACGCCTTCATCAGAATTGCGAATTTATTTATGTTAGTTAATACATCATTAGTTTTAACAATGAAGTTATATAATTTATTTTAGGTATATCTACTGAGGCAAAATGTATATTCAGTTAATCACAAGTAACATTCTTATCAGTCTACGACGAAAATAGGTAATGTCTTAGTGTACAAAAAAAATTCATCGCATTAATTTTATTCCATTTACACACTATAAAGGCTGTATGTGGCAGTACATAATATTTAAATTTACATTCCACCTACTTACCAACTGTTTGGACTTATGGCGGCAGCAAAACTATACAACTAATTATTATTCCATAGCAAATTATCTTTTAACTTTTATAGTAACAGCGTATATGCATAATTAAACTAAAACTTGTAGTCCATTCCACTATATACATTGAAAAACAAACAAGACCGGCCTGCGTCAGTGGTGCCGCGGGTAGTGGTGCCCATTGTTATACCTGGAACAATGCAATTTGATTTATAGCCATATTTCTACATTAATAACACTATGATGCAGTAGGACATGTAAAAGAAAACATCTGAATACCGTAAGGTATATCACTATTATAAGTACTAATTATGTCCTCTGTGGTTATATCCTTACATCATAAAAAACTTTTACTTATTTGCAGTTGGTAAATTAATCGCGACCTGTGTCCATGTATGGGGAAGACAGTTTATCAACGGCAAAGTTAAGTTTGCTACTCAAATCAATTTAGGGCAACATTCAGTTCTACAAGTTTGCTTGGTGTAAGAGTGTGACTCGCACTTGGCCAGTTTGTTTATATAAGTATAGTGTGTAAGTACCTGTTGAAGCGCTTGTATTTATTGTGGTGCTTGTTGAAGTGGTGCGGGGGGCGGCGCTCGCCGACGAACTTGAAGTTACCCCGCCAGTGAGGCTTGTTTTGTTTCTCCTAAAAATAAAGTTAACAATTTTCACTATTTCTTATCTACTATTCGACTATAGCATTTATCTTCTGTTGGAAGAGTATTGGATGTAAACATCATATATCAAGAAATTTAATATTCAGATTCAATTTTGTTTAGGAATAAAAAATATAAAGTACCTGAAATGGGTTATACATGTTCCTGTTGTTGTTGAAGCGGTTGTATTGGTGAAACTTTTTTATTTTCTTGTTGCGTCCTCTGTCCATTTCGTCTGTGCTCTCTAACGCACGCTTACGTTCATCCCGCCTTTCATCAAATACCTGATAACAAAAAGATGTTTCATCAACTTTACAAAATTGTACCAAATTGCATATGGTATAATAAACTTTAAATAGGGTAGGCAGTACAATGAGTGGCCCTGGTGATCATCGACTTTGACATTTTCTTGTTACAAAATAAGGTTCCTAATTAGGTATAAAACATTTTATGTTAAATTTTTGCTTGTGACCACGCCCACTATTGCTTAGCTCGGTCGATCGGCCGTTGAGCTTTGAACACTTTAAATTCCGTGGTAAGTAATAGTTGATAACACATTAACATTCACACTAGTGCAGAAGCACTAGGAATCTGCACCACTAACCCAGACGAAACATTATCTGTAATATTAACATTTGCCACAGCTGGTAAATAAAGCCGACAACCGAGCTACAGGGTCGATAAAGTGTATCTAACCTGTCTGGAGAGGGCGCTGTGCGTGCCGGCCCAGGACGACACAGGCGCGCCGTACCCGCGGTGCGATGACGTCTGCAGGTGCCGCGCCACCTCTACCCCTGCAGTGGGCGCCGGCGCCGGCGCCGCCCCCGCTGGGCCCCCCGCCGCCGCCGCCGTCCCCGCGCCCCCCGCGCACCCCTCGCCACCCGACCCGTGCTCGCTTAATGGTGACATGCTGCTCACACTCGTGTTTGGACTTTGCTCATTTTGACGCCGCTCTTCTTTCTCTTCCACTCTGGATAATAAGAATATACATTAATTGATAATTGTTTTACGTTTCGTGATCGCGACTAACATTTAAGCTCAATAATTATATTATTATATCCACAATATTAGATGACGATAAAGGATTTTTAATTAATATTTTACGAAAAACATCATTCGTTAACTTACTTCGTATTGGTCACTCCGTTGAGGCTGGGGCTCAGGAGTGGCCCGCTCTTCTCTTTCGATACGGTCCAGGCGTGGTGCATGCACTTGGTGGTGACGATGAGCCCCGGGGGCGACTCGCAGCGGCTCGGCTTGGGCTTGCGGGCGGCGCCCTCCCCCGCCGCCCCCGAGTCCCCCGCCTGCCCCCGCGCTCGCTCCTCCGCCAGCCGCTCGTGGCGCTCGTCGCCGCTGGACTCCGAGTCGTACGGCACCAGCTTCGATCCTCCGTTTCCATTCTTTTGGGATTGATAGCTCGACGCGTCGCCCTTCGTCATCTGTTCCTCCAGCTTCTCGAGCGGCGATTTCGCCGGCTTGACGAGGCGGCTCAGAGACGCGGCCTTCTCGCAGCCCTTCCCGCCATTGCTGGTCAAAAACCGCAAGTCCGAATCGCTCTTCGACAGCTTCGGCTTGATAGAGCAGTCGTCGTTTTGTTTCTTTATAACGAAGCTAATTTTCTTATCGTCCTCGAGCTTGCATGAGATCTTATCGATGGGCACTCCGTTCAGAATTTTTGGTGGCTGGCTGACTTTTTCCACCTCCCCATTCTGTTTGACCACCCACGGCTCGGACACTGCGCTGTTAGATTCTAGTGACTTCGTCAATGTCTTGTTTAGTATCACAGGTTCCATTTCAGATTTGGCGGTTTCCGCCGAAATGCTGTTGGATGCGATCGATCTACGTTCATCGTTTCTATAGAATGTAAGCTTGAGGGGGCTCTTTTCTCTGTTAAAGATGTTTTCGCTCAGCTGTTGACCGAAGACGGCACTCGACGTAGAAGCTGCGGGTCCGCTGAGATCATCGGAACAGTTGTCTTTTTCGAAGAACATGATATAAGCGTTTGTTCCCAGAACGGCCGATAGAGGTAGTTGCCGCACGCAACTATCATCGAATTGGTAATAATAACTATTGGGGGCTTGCCCTATTGCTGTGTAATGGCCGCAGTTTTGTGATGGGCCCAAATGTGTCACTAGACTCACCAACTTGTAGGACTGGAAAAAGCACCAGAATAAATACGTTAAACAAACTACTCACAATCAATAAAAAATAATTTTATATTTGTACATTTATTCATCTATAATAAAGGAAATTTATGGGATTTCCATACTACAGTTTTCATTACGAAAGAACATAATAATATACTTACAAGTTGTTGATGACTCTGATTTTTATTATAAATATATTTATTTAGAGATATTTTTTTCCGGAACTGCACATGTTTAGACAACTTGCCGCCTGCCAGTGAAAACCTCTTCAAAGCAATGCAGAGTACCATGGGTGCGCGCTCCACAAAAAACTGCTTCGTTGCAGATACCTGAAATTAATGTAACATTTATTATTTTTGAAATTATAAATCGGTTTTAATGTATAAAGATGGTTAGTAGTTCTGTTGGTGATGACATCATACTGACCCTCATATTGGACAAGAGGTCCCTTTTGTTAACACAAAACAATAGTAATATACTTATGCAATTTTCTACAATAAATACTACCCTACCCCATCTGTAATGATATTGAATTTAACTTTTCACAAAGTATACAATTGACACACATTTTATATTTCAGTTAGAATCATGAATTATATTTAAAACAACTCACTAATTGTCTCAAAAAGGATACAGACCTAACCAATGTATCATATTATTTATAACTTAAATATTAAATAGAAAGTTGTAACAGGCTAATTAATTAATGTGCTTTTTTACCTTCTTGTTACATGCTTCACATTTATAACCAAGATCTTCCAATCTTTCTCGTGAAAAAAATGAATCTAATGCTTCGTCCAAAGTGCTATGTTTCCTTATGTCTAATAACAAATCCTGAAATAGAAAAAATATTCATAATATATGAAAATAAAACATAAACACTACACAGCACTATATTTTATTGTTAAAATTCACAGTCAGTCTTAGCTTTTACCTCCATTGTTTTATTTCATATTTAAGTCAGAGTATAATCATCTAAATGTAGGCATTTACCTGAAAATGCTGGTAAGTAGTAGACAAATGGTGACACGCCAAACAGCGAACTGTGGACCTCAGGTACCCTCCCAGGATCTGGTTTAATGGAGTAGTCTCCTTACTGAACTGGTCCAATTTGTCGACATTTATAAATCTAGTTAAATAGCATTTTTCCATAGCCTCCACTAAATACCTGTAAAAATAATAAATAAATTTTATAATACACTATTAAAATTTAAAAACAACAATGTCATAAATGGGGATAAAATTTAAGTAGCCATAGCAATCAGTCTCAAGTAGGTCCTGCTAGCTACTCCTGAAATATATGTTGCTGCTATAAATGTTGCTGGTATTATTAACCATCACAAAACCACTAAATGATAAAAAAAGGAGTTATGAATAACCTAAATCTGTTTTATTTACCTCAAAAATTCATGAGCATCCTCTTGTCTTCCTGGTGTCAAATGCCTGCATATTAAACGTAACTTTGAGTACACTTGCCAGGGTTTGATAGGAGCACCCCCACTTTTTTGTGTAGCCATTAGAGTTGCACGCATACCACAGATTACACAGGCTTCTGTGAAAAATGAAATAACAGCTATGAGATATTAAACAAAAGATAATGATTGAAAAACAACTTAAAGTTGTAATATTTATAATTACCTTGTTGGTTACACTTCTCGGCATGATTTGATTCAGAGACCAGCCAATTGGCAAATGCAGGGACGTGAAATAGAGCTTGCAAGGTGGAGTTTAGGTAACAGGTGTTACCCACATTCTGCATGCCAGCTCCTGCAGCCCACGCCCCCTGCCAGCCCAACTGCACCTTCTCAACAGGGAAGAACACCCTTTTTGGTTTTGGTAAACCATCTTCACCATTTTTTGTTGTTTCTGTAAAATATTCCCAAATAGAAAGCAATTCTACTAGGTAATTGTCTACTAGGTAAAATCCTAATTCCATATTATTTCAAAAATTAACATTTTAAGTAGAAAAAGTTAAAAAAAAATCTAAAGTAAATAATATACTAGCAAACATTATAATATAATGAATATGTATGCTGCATTGTGTTTAATGTCTCGAGACAAACTCCTATAACATTTAATAATAATATGTGACTTCTTCCAAGTCTAGAATAAAAGTAAGTACACTATATTCATAAAAAAAATAGTGCCAAAAGAGAGCCAAAATTAAATTAGATAGAAAGATTGAAGATTTTGTAGTCATTACAATTGTGAAATATGTTTACACAAAGAAAAGCCATTATTAAATTATATTTTCAATCCATACATTGCTTAATTGATTAAATCCACAATGTTAAATCTTATTCACTTCACACTAATAACATAATTCGGTGAAACAATTTTGTTTAAAATTATTTATATAAAAACACGTTGTAAAAAGTAATAATTTTGAATGATATTGACAAAATAAATATTTTTTTTAAAGTAAATATTTACATTACAGAAATATAACCTCTAATTTTTACTACTCGCCAAGTATACAGTTATTGCATTCTGTGAAATCTATAGCAGATTATTAAATATTAAAGGAAATAACTTACCAGATGATGCACCGCAGTTAATAACTTCTTTCTTTAGTGTTTTAGCTTCTAGCACTGGTTTTTTAGGTCGAATAACCACGTATTTAGTTTTCAGTCCATCGAGAACATTACTTTGATAATCGCCAGATTCCTCGAAATCAATCTTAGACAACAAACCATTTTTTGATGATGAATACAATCTGCTATCTAATAACGATGAACTTTGGGACTCTTCTGCCGTAAGAGATAAACGCAATGCGTTTGATACTGGGTCACAAATGGAAGCGGGCATTTTACCTCCAAAATCACACTACACGTATTACATCAAATGCTAAAACGGCACATGTTATAATATGTATTACTGCAGACAACTGTTAGTAATCGGCGACACTTAATATTAATCTTAGATTTTTTTGTACACATGTGTAAAACTGAAATAAGGCGATCCAGGACACATGAACTCGCGACTCGCACAGAAAAAGGAAAACCAAAATGATAGGTACGTTCCATACGCGGTGGTTTTAACCATAGACACAGTAACAATCGCATGATGATCGCATGCTAACAATTAGCCACAGAGTACAAAGTATATTGAATGGAGAACACATTGGGAAGGCTAATAAAGACAAAACAAGTTTTTTAAACTGTTTGTTGAGCATATATCAATTAATATGTAATTTATAGTATGTAATTTGTATGTATCCAATTTGTATGTAAGTTTCTTTAATTGTTTTTTAAGTAACTTGTTTCGAGACATGTCAAATGAAATAATTAATTGTTTTATGGTACAACTAGCTTTTGCCCGCAGCTTCGCCCGCGATAGAGATCGATTTTTTAACCGACGAAAAAAAAAGGAGGAGGTTCTCAATTCGACACGTATTTTTTTTTTTTTTATGTATGATCACGCAGAAATCGGCACAGGGTGGTCCGATTTGGATGATTCTTTTTTTATTGGATAGGGTATGTCCTGAAGTTGGTCCCATATTTTTTTGAAAATTTTATTCTCACCCTAAAGTAAGGAAAATAGGGAATGATTGATTATTCATACGTTTTTTACCCGGAATTTTTACATGTTAACCCCAATAACTTTGTACTAGATGATCCGATTTCGATTATTCTTTTTTTATTGAATAGTGTGTACCTTGAGGTTACTCTTGTTTAAATTTCGAAACAAAATTTTACCCCTATAGGTACGAAAATAGGGGATGATTGATATTTCATCTACTACTTTTTTACCTGGTAACTGAATCTATAATTCATAAAATCAATAATTTATTATTAATTATAAGTATTATAGCAACTAAAAATTAAAAAATAATTACTTTTTAACAAAAAATAAAACCAACGAAAAAAAAAACTGAAAAGCAAAAAATAAAATAAACCATTTATTATAAATTAAGATCCGAAATTAACAGTAAATAAATAATTTTGAGGCGGTGCCAAACCAATGAAAAAACAAACTGTGAAAAGATGTGCGCCGCGCTGCTGCTGCCGTGTGCATCGCATGCCGCTGCCGCGCTGCCCTCATAATATTATGAATTTTATGTAATTAATTTTGGTTGTTTGTTTGGCACGGTCTCAAAATTATTTATTTACTGTTAATTTCGGATCTTAATTTATAATACTAAATGGTTTATTTTATTTTTTGCTTTTCAGTTTTTTTTTTTCGTTGGTTTTATTTTTTGTTAAAAAGTAATTATTACAAATCCTACTTACTTTAATGTAGTTAGACTTAATTGCCTATGACTTATGTAATTTACATGTATCATTTTTGATAGCATGAAATGCAAATAAATTTTACTAACGCCATCTATTAACAACACCCGGAACTAAATATCTAGCAACTAACAAAATATCGATCTTCCCATGGGGATGTTTTAGGGTCAACGCACATTTATTCGGCGCCATTCGCATTTAGCCGAATGATTTTGGTTACACTTATTCGGCTTGGCTTCTATCAGCCGCGTACGGCGTCGTAAGAATGCGAACGACTGCTTACGGCGTCGTAAGAATGCGAACGGCTGCGTACGGCGCTGAATACGCTGCGAAGTCCGTCCGAAGACGTTAGTAGGTATAATCTATACGGGAACTATGAAGGTCGCAACCTGTCGACAAGGCCAAGGAGTCAAAAATCTTCCATGTACCTACCTACAGCGCGGCGCTGTTCCGCCGCGTTCGACGTCGTACGCGGCGTACGCGGCCGAAAGATAAAACACATTTTTCGTCGTTTTCTACTTGTTTACCGCGAAAGCGGAATCGGCGCCGAAAAGCCGAAAGGATGCGTACGCGTCTCCATACAAAATCGTTATTTACTATGGACAAAAGCCGAATGGAGCCGAATAAATGTGTTTTGACCCTAAGGGCGGTAAAAAGTAGCCTACAGTGCGTTCAAAGTTATTTTACCTCTGACACCTGTCACTGTACCTTCCCACTAGATTGGCATTACCGGCTGTCAATATTCTTGGATTTTTCTTTTGTGATAATAATTTTTAATTTCTATCATGCCAAAAAGGATACAAAGTAGTGGTAGAAAAAATGTTCTATCAGTGCGTATTTTTTGTAAAAAGGAAAAAGCTGAAAAAGTCCCTCTAATCCCATTTATAGTTCAGTCATCTTAGGAATTCACTGCGGAATGAGAGATACCCAGCTGATTTTTTTGTATAAAGTTGTATTTTGGCATTCTAAAACTTGTCTCAAAACCTGCATATGGTAGGGAGACCGCGTCTATTAAAAATTTGAGGACACAAAAATCGGTTTTTTGCAAATATCTCATTTCCTATGAGTTTTTCTCTATTTGTATCTTTATCAATATTGTAGAGAATTAAATTCCCTACAACTTTTGTTTCAAAAAAATTTTATACGTTGAATCGTTTTCGAGATAGAGGGCGGAGAGCGCGCGGTTAGAGCACAATGTAAGGTCAACCGGTACAGTCCCGGTCAAAACATGCTATATTAAGTTTATTAATTCTATCTATCTAACAGCCTTTTAAAGTCCACTGCTGGACATAAAAGCAAAAAAAAAGTCCTCGAATGGCGGCCACGTCTCGGTAAAAGGAGCACTGGTCGCTCCCCGACAAGGACTGATGACCTAAAGAAGACAGCGGGAAGCCTCTGGATTCAGAGGGCCCAGGACCGGTCGGAGTGACGCCAATTAGGGAGGCCTATGTCCAGCAGTGGACTTTAAAAGGCTGTTAGATAGCATGTTTTGACCGGGACTGTACCGGTTGACTTTACATTGTGCTCTAAACGCGCGCTCTCCGCCCTCTATCTCGAAAACGATTCAACTTATAAAAATTTTTTTGAAACAAAAGTTGTAGGGAATTTAATTCTCTACAATATTGATGAAAATACAAATAGCGAAAAACTCATTGGAAATGAGATATTTGCAAAAAAACAATTTTTGTGACCTTTGTCCTCAAATTTTTAATAGACGTGGTCACCCTACCTTAAGCAGGTTTTGAGACAAGTTTTAGAATGCCAAAATACAACTTTATACACAAAAATCAGCTGGGTATCTCTCATTCCGCAATTCTTATCTAATTTTGACTAAAATGACTGGACTATTAGGGAATGTTCGTTGACGGGTAGCGGCCATGACAGGTAGGAAAAATAGTGTTACCTGTTATTATCTTTTCCTCGTAGTAGTGTCCAACTAAAATGATGTGTACGGTTACGGTTTATTAAAAAACTAGCTTTTGCCCGCAGCTTCGCCCGCGTTAGAGATCGATTTTTTACAAACAAATCCTACTTATTTTTACTTAGTTAGATTTAGTTGCCTATTACTTATCTAATTTACATGTATCATTTGATATCGTGATTCAGAACTTGCAAATGAATTTTACTAACGCCATCTATTAACAACATCTAAAACTAAATATCTAGCAACTAACAAAATATCGATCTTCCCATGGGGATGTTTCACCGCGGTAAAAAGTAGTCTACGTTACTCTCCACCCTCCTCACTATCTTCACACACAAAAACCATACCATATAACAGCTTCCTTGCGACGTGAAAGACGGACAAACAAACAAACAAACAAACACACTTTCACATTTATAATATTAGTATGGAAGTATGGATAGCTCGTCATGGTTTTGTATCGACATAAAATTCATTTGACCATAGAATTGAATTGAATTTTGTATCGATGCAAAAACATGCCGACCATTGAAAAACGAACTGATTTATTTTTTAATTTAGTTAAGCATTTCTTTTCTTTTGCTTTTAATATACATAACAGTGTTCACGAATAGTTCTAATTTCAGGTATATCTGAAAAAACTGTCAGTACTATTACCAAGGAAGGCAAAGTTGCTGATTCTACATCCCAAAAAATATTTTCACTTCGAAAAAACGAAATCAACAAAAGAAGATAAAGTTAGGAGATTTTGATCTATACCCAATCAGAAATAAAATACATGAAATGTACACAGTCAGAAAAGAGATTCCAACTTTAGGAAAGCTATTAGCTGAATTAAAAGTTGACATCCACTTTAACATGAAATATTTCATGTAAGGGAATCGTACAAACTAAATATGACAACACACAGCTAAGATTAGCCAACTTAATAGCCAGAGGTAAAATAACTTTGAACGGACTGTACGTTAGAAACCTACTCTCTACCTTCTACTCTCCACTCTCCACCCTCCTCACTATCTCCACACACAAAAACCATACCATATAACACTTCGTTGCGACGTGAAAGACGGACAAACAAACAAACAAACACACTTTCACATTTATAATATTAATAATAATATGGATGCAAACGCCCTATTTTTAGTCCATAGGCTTCATGGCTCCATGGGTCCGACATGGATTCGACCTTCTTTCTTTGGTTTTGAAAATACCGGCAATCACATAGAGGATTTCATAGACTAAAGATAAAATAAATTTGCCAAATTTGGATGCAATGACATTTGTCAAAGTCAGCATAAAGAAAATAACCTACTCCTTCAGTACTTTAATTTATTAGTGAATAAATGGGAATTTATTGCATCATAATAAATAATTAAGTACTAAGCGTCTAGATTAGGATATATTTAAGTATTTAATTCATGAGGATTGTGCATAACAACTCCGAATAAACCATCAATTTTTCTTGGTAGGTAGTGAGGTGAGCGCCGGTGTAACTGTGGTCATGGCGAATCCGTCATCAGGCGTTGGTAAGTTTATAATTTTCGTGCGGTCGCTACAATGTTTGTATTGACACATATAATCAATTTATATTATTTAGAAAATGATTATTCAGACTCGTATTCAGTTTGATTACGTATGAAAAATACTGCAATCTCTAATAATTGTTTTGATTGAACAGTTGTACCTCGGAACTTTCGTCTTCTGGAAGAGCTTGAGCAAGGTCAGAAGGGAGTGGGCGATGGCACGATCTCTTGGGGTCTCGAGAGCGATGATGATATGACTTTGACTCATTGGACTGGCATGATTATTGGCCCTCCTAGGGTAACTGACAATGTTTTTTTCTTTGAATTTAGCTGTCTCTATTTTGATGACAACCTGTTCATATTTTATTCATGGTTACAATGTGTATGTCACCAATGATTAAGAATATAAAATATATTATTTAAATTTAAAAGATGGCATAGCAGACACACATTTACCAGATCCATTTTAATTTTCAGACTCCTTATGAAAATAGAATGTATTCTCTTAAAATTGAATGTGGCACTCGTTACCCAGATGAACCTCCAACTGCTCGATTTATCTCTAGAATCAACATGAACTGTGTGAATAGTCAAACTGGACTTGTAAGTATAAAACATACTTCATTTTTGTTGCAGTAGTGTTACCATGGTATTTATAATTAAATATCAAGAATGACTACCAATAAAAAACTTACTTCTGTAACTTTTGGACAAGTAAATGTAAAGTGCCATTATATGATGACTTGTGCTAGCTAAAAATGATCTATAGATATAAGCCATTGTTTTAACAATTAAAAATACATCAGCTTTATAAATAAGATCTATCATACAGCTATTTTGACACACAGCTATTTTTACACTAAGATCTATCATACGTAATATTTTGTGTTCTTATTATTTTGAATAACAAATAATTTTTTGGAATGTATTTCATTTACGGTGTACCATGATGATTTAATGGAGTAGTAATGAGGGATATTACCAAGTTGGAGAAAGTTTCCTACAATATTTTTACTTACTGTCTTAATGATATAGCATAATTGAACACTAATAACTTTGTTTAGCTTTCAAATAGAAACAAACTTTTATTAGCTATATTATTTGTATGTAACAGAATCTTTCAATGTGTTTTTCATAAATTCGAGAAGTCGAATCAGTTTGAAAATTACAATACAATAATTTCATAGTTTCGGTGTTTTTTTTAGTTTTTTTTTAAAGTATAATTTTATTATAAATACAATATTGAGATCAAGTATTTTTTACCTATGTATTGTTTACTCAGGGGAATAAATCTGTACACCATGTCCAGATTGAACAAGTCGAAAATGCATACTTAATCGGGTCACTACCCACCAACAAATTAAATGAAAAAAAAAATTGACACTTTGTTTTTATTAGGTGGATAATAGACAAGTTCCCATTCTGGCAAGATGGCAACGTGACTACACTATCAAGACAGTGCTGCAAGAATTAAGACGTCTCATGACTCTCAAGGAAAACATGAAGCTCTCGCAGCCACCAGAAGGAAGCACCTTCTAGTTTCTCTAACACTAAATCATGTTTCAGGAACCCAATCTACTCAACATTTCAAAGCTCAGTCCTGCTTATTCTATTTGAAATTTGATTTCCGACGAAATATTGATATGGTAATGGTTCTGCTAAGCAACTGATTCATGATAGACTCACTGTATCTTGTGTATTATACTGCATTTAATGGATTGCATATTTTTGGAGTTATAGTTTCTATGTGTATTTAATTTCATGGTAGATTGGGTAATATATTATTATATTATAAGGAACACTTTTGAAAGGCTCTTTCATTATCTTATAGAGTAACACCCATTTATTTATCACATTTCTTAAATTATTGTGATCTTATAAACTTTCAAATTTGCTTTTATATTATTAGGGCTAGTTTACTGGTATTTGTTTACATTTAACTGTCTGTATTTACAACCAACTTGTACTTGCAATATAACGTTCCCTAAAGAAACTAAGTATGGTCACATTTTATACAATGTTTACTACCACAGAACGTAGCTGAAGGCTCACTAAAAATAGTGATAATATGAAGTTACTCTCTCAGTTTTCTTTAAATTTTGTGTATCTTTATTAGTTAACGTGATCAAGTGTAACATATTTTAGGAATTTTTTATTTCTTAGGCACATAAGAAAAAGTGCTACCGGTTTCGTTACAAGGCTTTGCATTATGTTTATTATGGTTATATGCATATAATGCACTTGTCAGGGTATGACAACTAACTGACCATAAAGCTTGTCAATGTGAAAATACAACAGTAGATCCCATTTTAAACTCTGCGTGAATTTATTGTTACAAACCAAATGCTAAGTCAAATTGTTTCATAGCATTAATATTTTTACCAATGTATAACTAGCAAAGGTAAATAAATCAAATAATACTGTCCAATTATCTAGTTTTATTTTGATCAATTCACCAAAGTACCTACTGAAAATATCTAAACTATAATAAAACTCAAAGGGCAAATTTTCTGTACATTGAATATTTTTTAAAAATTTTGATTAGGGGGCACTTCAATAACGTGTTAGAGCACAAAAATATTTTTTTTAGAATTATTGTCTGTCTGTCTGTTTGTTTGTCTGTCCGGGCATCACATGAAAACCCTTGAACGGATTTCGATGAAAATTGGTTAAGTTGTTACTAATACTCTGGGTCATATTTTAGGATACTTTTTATCCCGAAAAATTAAAAGGTTTCCCCGGAAAATGGGATGAAAGTTTGTATGGAATATTTTTAAAACATCAACCGATTTGCTTCAAATTTACAACAAATGTTCCTTGCTTAAATTTATAGAACACATATTTTTCAGTTTTTCGAAATTTTGCAAAAAAAAGAAAAAAAAATACAAATGAATGTGAATATTGCTTATTTTTCGAAACCCGCTCCTGGAGGAATCCTTTGTGATTTTATCGTGGGTTTCAGTATATAAATTACTAAATATAAGTACTTCAATATAAATTCGCCGTTTTTTGAATAACATAAAATTTCCGTGAGCGAAGCTGCGGGCAACAGCTAGTTTATTAATAAGAATGACAATCCTCAATCTTTTAAATTGTGTAATACAATTTTATTAAATTGTGTGGTGTATAATGAAAGCCTTGACCTTGTGGGGGTGAACAAATACCATCAAAAGATCTGTAGTGTTTAAGTACCTACCTACTCTTTGTTCCTGGTAAGGTAATCCTATGGACCTATCCCTACCAGTGGGGACTCTTGGTAAGGTTTTCATAAAAATGAGCCCATAGCATAGCTACCATTAAAACTTATAGGTAGCATAGGTAATAATAGCCTATATATAAGTACTAGAGTCCGACCGAAACTGGTTTTTCAGCCGAAACCGAACCTTCGGCCTTAGGTCCAGTTTCGGCCGAAACCGAAACTTTGGGTGAGGCCAAACGAGCGTATTTTTGGTGCTGTGTGTCACGTGAAATGAGCCGGTTTCATACAAAAGCTCTAATTCAATTCTTTGGAATTTGTGTTTTACGCGATTTTACGATTTACGCTATTTTATGCGACGCGCAGCTCAAAAAATACGCTCGTTTGGCTACACCATTCGGGTATTTTTTTGAGCTGCTCATTTGTGGACTCAACAAAAAAATAAGGTTAAAAGAGCCGAATTTTTTAAATTTTACAAAGGTCATTTTTAGGGTTCCGTAGCCAAATGGCAAAAAACGGAACCCTTATGGATTCGTCATGTCTGTCTGTCTGTCCGTCCATGTCACAGCCACTTTTTTTCGAAACTATAAGAACTATACTGTTGAAACTTGGTGACTAGATGTATTCTGTGAACCGCATTAAGGGTATGGACAGTGACGGATTAAGACTACTTGATGCCCTAAGCAATCCACGCCTGTGGCCCCCTCTATCCGTATGTCAACATAGTTTTTTGTGCTTTTTTGTCCTTCTCCTGGTGCCCCTCCAGACATGATGCCCTAGGCAATTGCTTAATTTGATTAAGGGTTAATCCGTCACTGGGTATGGATTAAGGTTTTTTCTACCTGTAGCCGTTATTAATATCGAGCAAAAAACGGCTAAAAGCGAGCGCCAAAGCACCCTGTCAGATGTCTTCAGATTAATGAACAAATAAAATAAACATGTTAAATCAATGACTTCACTTGAAATATCAGCGCCCGCGGTTTAGCCACGAACTTAACCGAACGACACACGACAATTCACGAACACAGAGTTTCGGTTTGGCCGAAAGTTTCGGCCAAATTTTTCCGAAACCGAAACTAGATTTTTTGGCCGAAATTGGCCGAAACCGAAACCGAACCTTCGATCGGTCTCTAATAAGTACTCTGTCCCATTCTAGATCATGGTCTACCCGTCTGCTAAACATGAAAATCCCTTCAATAGTTTTTGCGTTGAAGCGCTCAAGCATGAAGCCCGGCGCGGCGGCGGCTTGTGAAGTGATCGACAAAGTTAAGCAACACCGGGCGCGGTTAGTACTTGGATGGGTGACCGCTAGTGGTACGGTAATTAAAATTCCAACTTTGATGCAGTGGGTGCACGCACGAGTAATTCGTGTTTACCTGTGCACCCACTGCATCAAGGTTGGAATTTTAATTATCTACCGTACCACTAGCGGCACCGTGCACCCACCAGTGGGTGCATGGGTAACGGCCCAAAATGTTTTGTCCCGGCTGTTATTATAACACGTAGGTAAGTGTTTAAGTACCTACTTTGTGAAGATAACAGTCGTTAAGCCAGGTCGAAGGCTTCGAGCGGCATGAAAACTTCCGACATTTGGGTTGAAAGCACTAACCCCTCCACCAATCTGCACTGGAGCAGGGTGGTGGAGTATGCTCTAGGCCTCCTTAAGAGGAGAGAACCGTGCCCAGTAGTGGGCCATTAATGGTCGAAATCTCATTTTTGTGTGAAACAGTAACAAACATTTATATTAAGTAGGGACTTATTTCAGGTCCTTCGAGTCGAGTTGAGCATCATGATGCTCAACACGTGTTAACGTGATATCAGATCAGCAGTTTCAAATTCTAACCAAAAGGTGTTGATGGATGATACAAAAATCCAATTATTTTCGTTGATAATGCCGGTCTCCCGATTGTTTTTCGGTCGTCAGTGTATTAGTGATGTCTTTTGTATTATGCACATCAATAATGACGAATGTGACGGTGATCCTGATCACAGGCGATCAAGTGGCTCCTTTGATTATTTAACTGGTGGGGATTTCAGGAAAAGTCTGTAATTCCCCATCAGTGGGTAGACTTCTTGGTGGGAATTTCAGCAATAAGTCGTAGGTAGTCGGGGGAGATAGAATTGGGTCCTAAACCGTTAGACCAGGGAGTAAAAGGCGTCAGGAGACGGCCCCAGTGCATGGACTATGCGGATTTTATCATCACTGTTCATACTTTATATTATTGCTTTAAATTTATTTATGTTTTCTTCTTAATTTATAAAGTCTGCTTGATTAGTTACTAACATCCTGTTGAGTCTGCCGCCAAACGACGTGTCGTGTTCCGGCTGAAGGTTTGAACACCATTAACACCACTTTCGAATAGCTGTAAATATTGACCCACTGACGCTTTTGGTTTATTATGAAATGAACTAATTAATATTATATAATTATATTAATATATAGCTTATAATATGGATTTTATAATAAACAAGGTTCTAGTCTTTGGTCTAGTTATTTTATTGAGAATTAAATAATCATTATCATTCAAAACCGATCCATAGTCAAAATCAATCCACATACAGTACCTAATCAACTAAAAACTTACAATTTATATAAAATTTATGATAAACTATTTATTTACAACGATTTAAATAAGTATGTACATAAATATTTTAATTCACAACATTTAACTTGATCAACAATGAATCATTTAATTGCATATGATTAATACAAATAAAATTATTAAACAATATTTTCTACATTACTGAGTAACTATTCAATACGCTGCGGCCGGCGCAATTACAGTATTGCTCTTTGAATATAACTGAATAATATAGGGTTTATAAAAATGTACGTAATTTGGCATATGATAATGACCATGTATTATTTTCACAATAAAACATTTAAATGCACATAATTAAAGGTGTATAGATCGATTACCGGAAGCTGGCGCGTACAAAATTAAGACAAATTGTTCATTGTAGGTATACTATTTTCAATAAAAAATTGCAGTGACGTCGTATTGCAGAAACATCTTCATATTTCTATATTTCTGATTATAATCCTACTCAGTACATGATATAATAAATGTGGACAACAACTAAAAGTACATAAAATAACCCTAAAGAAAATTGAGACTTTATTTTTTCTCACGACGTATGGTAGTGCCATCTATTATTAGTTTAATAAGTCAAAAAGTTCAAAAACGTGTTTAATAGAAATAAAGCTCCTAAAAATATGTGCGATAGCTCATTCGATTCGAAATGACGTCTAGAAAAATGTATTTAGCACAAAAATGTCAGTCCTTAACTTTACGGGGGGGGGGGGGGGGGGTTTGAACCCCCGAACCCCCCCCCCCCTGGCTACGCCCATGCTGTATGATAAATTATTTTAGTGTTAGTACTGTGAACCTGCCAGCTTTCGGTAATCGAGCTATACCAGAATCTCATGGCACAAATGACAAGCGTTTTTCACATTCCACATTATCCATCAAGAAAGATTGACTCATTTTGATACTTATTTTTCATGATTTTTCTTAAAGTGATTATCTATCTTGGCATGATTTGTTTGTACGTTTAGATTTGTAAATGATAGAGTTAGCAAAAATGTTGTGAATATGAAATGAAAAAAATAATTACATATATAAATTTTCATAATATGTGACGTCACACTAGGGGGGGGGAGGTCTCACAAATGTGACTAGCTGTGACAAGGGGGGGGGGGAGGGGTCAAAAAGTCATGAAATTAGTGTGACGTAATTTATGGATGGCCCCCTATTATGAAATTAATAATTAGAAGATAGAAATACCACCGATCAAGAAGTTTTAATCCATTTTCCCGAGTGTCTTCAATTTTAACTTTCCCATTTAGCCATCAGATTCTGGTAGACTTCTGGTAATGTCAATCAATCACCATACAAGTATTTTGCTGGTAAAACTGTGGTTGTGTGGACCGGCCGACAACAATTACGTATATTAAAAATCAAATTTCCTTTAAAACAATCACCTACAAATTGTAATTAATATAAAACACGACATCAAAATAGAAACAATAATTTATGAATTATAAGCGTACTAATGGACAGACAAAGTAAGGTTCTATTTTATTAATAAAAATAGAAGACATGGGAAAGGGATGGAGACAGGCATGTTACTGTAAACTAGTTGAATATGGTAAAAAAATCTAAAGTTGTAAATTATATTCTGTCTAACGACAGTGCTACTTTTGAGGGTACCTATACAAGGACAACATGTCTGATACCTTGTAGGTAAAGGACGAAAACCGAGTACGGTGAAAGATGCTGAAAATTAAAGATTAAAGCCCCGTGAAGTGGGGCTTCTTCTGCTGTTTAATTCTAACACTACTTATGGTATTCAAGTATGATATTTATAACAACTCGGGACTTCAATCCACTATAGTTAAAGCTTAAATTCGTTCTTTTAAAAAATAACAACTTACACTTGATAAAAAAACGCGAGCCTGCCGTGAAACGAGACTGGTATTATCTAGTGTGCGTTATTGGAAAAGACACGATATTTTACGCATACAGATTAAAACTATACAGGACAGGAACTGATCCAGCCTGTGCTTACTAACCTCATGGTACTCTCAAAAGCCGCAACAACAGTTATATAAACATTGTGCATTTCTATAAAGTCATACACAATCAAGTGTGTGTTTGTTATTTCCTCTTCATCAAAATAAGAATAATTTCATGATTACAATTTGATCTCAAATAATATTGTTAATATCATTAAATGATACATTAATCCCGGTCTTGGCCACATTACTCTATCAACTGTACGATTTTGCACTATTGCTCTCCATATTATTAGTGGTTATAGAATTAATTACACTTAAAGTGCGTCTTAAAATGTAAGTATTTTATCAAGATTGAGGGATTTACCAATAAAAAAAATAATCTATGTTACACGCAACAACAGGTTGGTTAAATTGACTATACAGAATTCCGCAAAAAAATAGTAAAACGGTCTAGCACCCGAGAGATTATCCGAATCTCTCATATATTTGTATTGATTTTTCACTGAAAAAAAAATAGACTCAACGGTTTTTTTGGTCACACTGTTACTCATTGTGAGTGCTATGACTTCCGTTTTACAGTCTTTTGGGACACCTGAAAATCAATACATAAAAATTTATATAAATTATAAATCATCTATAAATATAAGTGATTAAATATAGGGGACACAACTTATTTTAATTCGAGACACCATAAAAGTTAACCCCACAATACAAAACGATGTTAGGACGATGGCCTACAGGAACTTATGTTTAATCTAAAACTCTAATTTCGAATTACTCATACTACATTACACGGCATACATAGTATAGTAGATATGCAATGCACAAATGTTTCATATCTTTTTATAAGGCTTTTTACACAAGACGAGGCAAATTTTATGAGATATTTGCAGCATAAAAATAATAATATTTCTACTCCAAAACCTTACAAAAAATGTTCAAACAAACTTTGTCACGTTGTATTGGTAGCACATGGCCAGAACAAGCTCCTGATTATTACAATAGAACTGTTTAGTCCAACTCAGTAGTTTATTTGTATCCAAATACTTATGTATGTATAATTCCCAACATTTACTGGCAATAATATACTGGCAATATTAAATAACATATCCGTACAAAGTAGATTGGTATTAATATTTTTTCGACTAATTTAAAAATCTCAGTTCTTGTATTTAAATATTATAATGAAGATAATGAAGTTACATCCTTGTCCATTTAAAATGAAACATGTTATGTAAATGTTGGTACGGTCATGAGTTGAATTGTAGAAACCCTGTTGACCTAAAATATTTACATTCAAATGCGATTCGTCGTTTCATTTTTGTAAATCACCGAATGGCCCCATCGGAGACAGTTAATGATTCAGTATATTGCATAAGAAGGATAAAGATTATGAATTATGGCTTCGGGCACAACGTCAATCTAAAAAAAATACGATTACAAGTACGTATATCTAACACACTAACGATATTAATAATTTGGCGATATACGGGGCGACAGTTAAATACATCGACAACCTTAAGAAACGTACGCTACGTCGTAAGCACAAGTTGAAATTCCGATAGAGTAAGTGCATTTCCATCGGAAAGCCGATGAGGCATTATTGCTCCAGAATACGCTATTATAGGCTTAACCCACGCTTCAAAGACCCTCGAGCCTCTTGACACATAGATTTGCACAATACCTGGGCATAGATGAAATGCTGCTTCGCTCCATCCCATGGCAAAGTACGTTCACGTGACAGAAAACCAGAGGATCGACATTTTCACCTGAATGTCGTCTTCGTCCCCAGTTCATCTGACGGCCGACAATACACGAGGTATATCAGTTCGACAGCTTGGTAGATGACAGTCCTTTATTACTACATTATAAATACTCTGGACAGGCTTCGGCCACATATATTTTTTTCGATACGACAGGATTCGATCTTGCGACCTAACGATCTGCGACCAAGTAGTTGGCACTACACTACTCTGTGCGTTACATACTTGTACCTATAGAAGGGTCAATTTGCAGCCGATACAAATGTAAACAAACCATTACCATCGTTTTCTAGGGTTTTAACCAACTGACATGAATTTGTGCACAAAATGCGTTTTATTTAGACAAACTACTCATTAAGGCAAAACATAATGTACTATATTATGTTAAAGGTTTCAAATCGCTTCTTCGAAATAAGGTTGTAATTGCAGTGTTTGAATGATGACAGTGTTATTTAATTTTGCTTGTTTCCACATTTACTCGGAGTTTATAATTGTTATCGATCAATATGTATTTATTTAAGAATTCACAAATACCTTAATGAGTAGTTTGTCTAAATAAAACGCATTTGGTGTACAAAATGTCAATTGGTGAGAAACCCTAGAAAACGATTTTAATGGTTTGTTTACATTTGTATCGGCTGTAAATCGACCGTACTGTAGGGTCGCGGCTTCAAGCACCGCTTATATCTGGAGCTGAGTTTGAGTTGGATAAAAACCATCGCCCAGTCAGCACCGTATCCTACGCTTACCACTGTCCATTCAGAAAGTGGAGCTTATCCAGTGTATTTTTAATTTAATCATTGAGCTATAACGTGATATTATATACTAGAGCAGACTTCACGAAGCATCTTTATTGCGTTTGAGGTCCAATGAAGCACCTCCTGTTACACGAACTGCTTGCACGTCGTGTGATCGGAGCCGCTCTAGTATACTACAATAGATATCTCAATGATGTAGATATGCGGGGTGCCCGGTTTTATAGAGGGGCGCTAGCAGAGACCATGTAGGCGGCGCGCGGTGGGCGAGGGGCGCGCGGCGGCCAGCAGGCGCAGCAGCGGGCGCCCACATAGCGCCACCAGCCCGCCGCCCGCCCAGCGCGCCGCCGCGGCTTCCTCCACCTGGACAACAAACACCTCCATGAATATTATACTCTGGTCGAAATACCTCAAACTATTCAATAGTTTAAAACTAAATACACGCTTTTATATTTTTATAAGTTATTTAGGTACTTAACTATATTATATTAATTTGGATCATCGAAACTCGGCAGACTTTGGTAACCTACGATATAAATAATTTTATAAATGAACTCAATGAATACCTCCGCGATGCGATTCAACGAGCGCGACTCTCTCAAGCGGCTCTCCTTGCGCGCAGCGCGACGTCGCCGGCCGCCGCTAGCGCCCGCGCCGCCCCCGCGCGCGTCCCCTGCCGCGCCGCTGCCCGCGCCCCCCGCTGCCGGCGCGCCGCCCACCGCCTGCGCGCCGCCCCGGCCGGCGCCCCGCACGCCGCCGCGCGCGCCCGCCGCACCGCCACGCTCCTGGCTGTCGCTTGAGTCGTCGTGCGAATCGCGCCGCGCGCGCTCCCCGGGCGCGTCGCTGCTCTCCGCGGCGCGCTTCTTCTTCTCCGAGTCGTCATCGGACAAGTCGGACGACGAGCAGGAACCGGCCCGCGGACGGCGGCGCCGGCAGTCGAGCCGCTGGCGGCGCGCGGGCGGCGGGGCGGGGGGCGGCGCGCGCGGTACTGCTCCCGGGGCGGTCGGGTGCGAAGCGATCGGCTCCAGGGGAATCGCTGGGGCCACCCCGTCGTCGAGATTAACCTGCAGCAAATATGCGGATCACTTATTTTGAAGTTATATTTTAATATCGGTGGATATAAAAATATTGACACCGAAGTACATACATACCTAATACCAACGCAAAAACCGACGTCATTCATCAATCGTCAGATAACATTGTAGTTATGTTGTAAGCTGTAAACGAGCCGCGTACCTTGGTGAGGTTGTCGGCGAGCGTGGCGGGGCGCGCCAGCCGCAGCCGGCCCTCAGAGCGCGAGGGGCGGCGGTCGGGCCGCGCCGCGCCCGCCGGCACGCCCGCCTCCTCGTCGTCCTCCTCCTCGCGCACTATGCTGCACTTGCGGGATCTCTGTCAACGAATTTTCGGTTTTATTACAAATATAATAAGATCGATGATGCTACTCATATCTCCGAGGTTATTAAAGTGGACCTTAATACCGCATACCAATACCAAACATTGAATTTGTAACTCATATTTCAAACAGAGATAAGCAACTGAAAACTATTTATGTATGATATTGTAATGTCCGGACGGACGAGCTGGATGTTGCGATCGAATGCTACATGAATGTACCGGCGGCACGTCCTGCGGGGTGCGCGGCGCGGGCGGCGGGGGCGGCGCCAGCAGGCCGCGCGGCGCGCGCGACACGCCCAGCGCCTCAGGTCGCCGCCCGCCAGCGCGGGACTCCTGTCTGAGAACACATCAACATAAATAAATAAATAACACACGTAAAGACAAGAACACACACCCAGACCGAAAACAGAAATAACTCATCATTTTAATTTCCGCTTAACTTGGCATGGAACCCAGGACCCTCGCTACGGCGGTCCGCCATGGTAATATTACGCCACATGGGTTGTTGTGTATGGGGGATCGTTAGTATTACTTCTTAAATAACCTTAGGAGATCACCTAAAATTCAACAGTCCATGTACATTTAATAATCTACAATATCCGGATAAGTTAATAGGGGTATAACACACCTTTTACATCTCAATTTCCTTTCTGCTAACAAATAGTATGTGGCAGTAATGTGATTGTACTCATTTTTTTCTATAGCTTCTAAAATGTGTTCCTTGGTTGCAATGGCCCCATTGACCATCCTCTGCACAATCGCTAACCGATCATCCTCAGACAGCTGTTCCTTGGCTACTAAAGGTGTATCAAAATCTTCTATGGTCACACCTTCCCCAGCTGTGACCCAAGGATCAGTGGCTATCTCTGACAACGTTGCGCGTTTTTCTGGTTCTCTCACTAACATTCTCCCTATAAGCCTGTCAAAAAAAATTAATAAAAGTATCCTGTTATACATGATATCCAAACTATGATGTAAAATCAATACAAACCTTTTACAGGAATTGGATATATGTGCTGGTATAGTATATTTACAGTCCATTATCATAGTTAATGTTTCACTATCGTTGGCTTCTTGAAATGGTGCTTGCCCAGACACTAACATATAGAGTATCACCCCAAGCGACCACACATCAACCGCGGGAGCGTCATAAGAGTCACCTAGCAAGATCTCTGGAGCGGAATACGCTAACGAGCCACATGAAGTCTCTAATTTTTGTCCTGGACAAAATTTATTACTAAAACCGAAATCAGTCAATTTCACTACACCTAACTTTTCAAAAAAGACTACATTTTCTGGCTTCAGGTCTCGGTGAACAACATGTAACCTGGGAAAATACATTAATATGTTACAATTTAAATAAACAATTAACTAGCAATTTTATTATAAGAACAATGTTTACAAAATTTACCTATGGCAATATGAGATTGCACGAACTATTTGCCGGAAATAATCCCGAGCAAGAGATTCAGATAGACCAGTTTCATGTCTCATTATATAATCATATAAATCGCCTCCATCACCTAATTCAAGTATTAAGTATAGCTTGGTTTGAGTGTCAATTACTTCATACAGTCGGACAACATTGGGATGCTGGACTAACTTCATGCATCGCACCTGAAAAAGTACATTAAAAATACATTCATAATATTAGATATGTGATTAATGAGGTTGTACACAAACACATATTTTATTTATTATTTATTTTATGTATGTATTCTTTATTGAACCTTACACAAGTAATGGAACAAAAGGCGGACTTAATGCTAAAAGCTTTACGTCTGTACGGTGCAACCGTGCATCTGCTTTGGTCAGCATTTACTCGAGTGTGTGCGACACAATTTAATTACAATTATGTTTTTTAGTTAGTTCGCAATCAACCGTCAAGGGTCGCGCATGCTCATCTTTTATCACGTCATCGTCATCAAGTTTCAGTAAATTTCATATAGTTTTAAAATCCGATTTACAGCACTTAATACAGTTCACAATTATACAAAAAGTCTTATCATATTACTTCTACTAATATATATAGCTAACAAGAGCTCGTACAACGTCATTAGTTATTATTTCATTTTACCTCTTGAAACAAATGTGATTTGGAGACTTCATCCAATTTACTCTTGTCAATTACTTTCACAGCAACCTTTTCCCCTGTAAAAACATGGCGTGCCAGTTTCACCACAGCAAAGTGTCCGGAGCCCAGGGTGTCCAGCAAGTCATACAGTCCTGCTATCTTAGTGTCGTATGGACCACCACCTGGTCCAATGTGGCTTGCTCCGCTACCAACTCCACTCCCACAGTTATTATTCATTGTCTATGACCTAAACAAAATGTACATTATAACTATTGTCTTGGTAACAACTAAAAAGATTTCCAACATTTACACAAAGAAAAAAAATGTAACAGAAAACTGTGAAGTAATTAATTATGTTTATTTATTTGATAAAGTTCTAGTAATTAATGTAATAGAATAGAGATAAGTATTATGATAAAGGCAATTGCGAAGCGTAATAACTACGAGTTCACTGAATAAAATCTGATTAATGAAATTATTATTTTTTTAATTTTCCTACACTTTATAATGTGTAGGAAAAATTAAAAGAAAAAGTAGGTGTAACCAATCTCGTTAGATTAATGATAACATCAACAAGAAACGAAACAAATAGTGCCTAGACCAATAAGGTCTAAAAATAATTATTGTAACATCAAAGAAGTGATTACCTACGTGTAAAATTCTTTAATTCGAAACAGTTAAGAAATTAGGTACTAGAACATTTAAAACGGCCACACGATTACAAAGATATCAACGCAACACAACCATGTCCCTTAAAATAAATAAATAATTATAAACGTCACAGGAAAACTATTATCATCACATTATCTTAGTTTTTAATAAACTGTTAAACCAGACAAAATTACAAGAGCCACAAATTTCGCCATTTCTACAAAATCTTACTCGTTCATAAATCAATGATTGCAAATAAAAAAATATGTACATTTTTTAACTCAAAATATAAATCAATGTTAAATATTGTTTGTATTTTCAATTGTTTGTATTGAAATTAATGAAATTTTAATAAAACAGTATAACTATAATAAATTTGGAAAAGTTACAATATCGAATTGGTTTGTTTCCAAACGTATTTGAACCACAGTATATAATTTCAGAGCAAAAGAGCAAACGACAATAGAAAATGGTATACTGTTATAGCTTTATTCTATATCGGCCGCGTTCCACTAGACGCTCAAAACGCTCACAACGATCAAAGTAGTATGATATTTTGATCATTGTGAGCGTTGTGAGCGTCTAGTGACTCTAGTGGAACGCGCCCATCATGTACTCTGTAGTCTATGGTCAAAATGTCAAACGTATGACAAAACTGTCAAACTGTGCCGGTACAAGTGTTCTTCAGTGTTGCCAGATGGGGCTATTAAGCGCCAATGGGGCTATTTCCGTTACCGAGCGGCTATCATATTTTACCCCTTGGCCCTTGGCATGTTTCAACGCTCGGACTAAAACAAGAAAAAAAGGTCATTGGGCTTGGATTTCTCAACAAAGTGATATGAAAATGACTGCCGATGACCTTTTTTTTTTTAGTTCCTATACTTCGAACCCTAGATGGGGCTATCTCGGGGCTACACGCGCACTCCGGGAAGGCTATTCGAGAAAAAAATATCTGGCAACACTGGTGAGCATTGGCAACACTGCTTGTGTATGAATGAAAATGGTATGAAACCCAGTGTTCCCAGGTACACGGTAATTACCGTAGATGCACGGTATTTTTGGCTAAAACACGGTCTACGGTAATGTTTCACTACCGTGTACTTTTCTACGGTATTTTTAATTATGAATTACCTTGACAGTCAATATATAAATAATTATTCAGAAGGATTAATTTTATTAATAAAATATACGTAAAACGAAACGAAAATCCAGCTTGTGGGTTTTCCACCTAAAGGGGGTAAGTTAGATGAAGATGTGCATTTTAGGGGCTCACTAGAGGTAAAATTTTTTGACGCATGTTTCAATAGTTACCTTTTTTTAGAGGAATTTTCTAGGGGGATTTTTTTTGTAATGTATTTAGAAGATCATTGATTGGATTGATGAATTAATTCAATTTATCCTGGTGAGCTTCTTTTTACTTATACTTACTTAGGTATATAAAGTACTGCTTAGACATAGTGTTATGGGGAAAGAGGGGAGTTTCGAGATGACGCTGGGGGGGGGGGGAAATGACTGCAGCCATATACGAGAAAGAAGTTGTTATTTTAGATGATTGAATTTTAAATAAAAAATATCGAAAAATCATAGCATTTTCTCTTTATTTTGCACGGTAATTTACATGGTATTTTTTAAATCTATACACGGTAATTTGGATCTGAAACACGGTATTTCTAACCTGTCAACACGGTAGTGTATAATTTTAATCTGGTAACACTGATGAAACCGCAACCAGGGCCGGGACAGTGTTAGTGACACAAAGTTCCGTTTTGGCGCTCGTGTCGCATTTAGACCACAGAGTAAATAATCACATTGAATTTTATAGATGAATCTGTGGGAATATTGACGCCATCTTTGCTATTCTTTGTATTTGACAGTCACTTGACTTGAGTTCACTTGACAGTCTTGCACAGTTTTTAGTCGACTTCGGAGGATAAATTCTGTGTGGATTGCCGGTTTACTTGTGATCTTCGGAAGTTAAACTCAATGTCGGTTGCCCGTGTTTCTTGTGAACTCCTCGCTTCTTGCTTGAGTTGAGATCCTTGAGACACGACACCAATAATTCGCGAAAGGACGCTATAAACATATTTTGTTAGTGCTGAACGGGAATACCTCGCCATGGGTCTCCTTAAGTGCTGTGTTGGTGGTTGCTCTTCAACTAGTGAAACACACCGCCTATTTAGTTTCCCCAAGAACGAGCGTTTATGCAGTTTGTGGATGTCATTCCTTGTGCCTAGGAACTCACTGTTACTCGGACTTTCAAGGGCACAGCTCTTAAAGAAGAGAGTGTGTATAAGGCATTTTGACTCCGCGCAGTTCGACGAAATGGGACGGCGGATATGTTTTTCATATCCTAGTCTATTTTCAGACTTAGAAATTGCACACGACCAACCGCTTAGAACTGAAGGTAATCTATTAGTTATTATGTTACCTAAACTTATTTTTAATAACTATAAACGCCAACTTACAAAATGTAGACATAGAAAACAACATCACTAATTTGCTCCAATTTCCATGTACAAATAAATGTACAAAATAATACTTCTATTTGTGCCTTGGTGGGACTATGTTCCGAGACCAACAGGTTGTTAGTCGCTGACCACTGTGCCATGAAGTTTAGTATGTCTATATTCTTTAAAGAACATATCCCTGCACTCATTCATCTTTGTGGTCATTTGGCATGCTGGTGTGGGATTGGGGGATCACTATTCAAAACTACCCCAATACAGCTAAAACTAACATATTGTTAAATTTGAACATGAGACATCCACATAAACATGTAGTTTGAATCCACTTTAGATTAGATAATAATTGATATAATAGTACATAACTTTCATTTTCAGAATGGAGTGTACTCAATGAGCACAACTATTCCCAGAAGAAAAGTGATGACAACTTGGTTTGCAATTTGAATGTTAATGAAGCAGGTAAGATCATTAGGGATTATAATTATGACATTTAGTTATTATGTTAATAACCTTTAAAAGAGTTCTAGTTATGTTTAAAACTACATACTGCCTCAGAAATATTCAACTTGACTTAGGGGATGGAAGTAAACATTTTATGCCGGCAAGCAACTGATGTAATCTTAAAAATACTATTAATGTCTATCACCCATTAAGCATTGTATGGATTAACACTTTACACTTAGACAGACCATGTCCATTATTGTCCAAGTTCAGGAAAACCAAAATATATTTTTTCTCGGTTGCATGTTTCTCAGAAATATTTTGTTTGTATTTTAGTATTGGAAAACATTCTGTCACTGAAGCTATGGGCAGAAATTAGTATGTAGATAAATAAACAACACAATGAATGGTGTTCTTTGGATGTGTCCACTGCTTATCACTTAAAGAGCTTCTTATTTAGGCACAAGGAATCTTAATGTTGTGAATGTGTGTTGACTTTCTTATTTATTTATTTCAGCTGATGTTTCAACCAGAAGTCCTCAGCCTTCCTGCTCATTTACCAGAAGGGAGAGAGAGGAATTGATGGACCATGATTATACCCAGCATATAAGTTTAAATGCCATAGAAGTTCCCGAGCTACATCATGAAGCAGGTATTCAAATTGGTTATTACTTCTTCCTACATCCTACTTCTCGATAAGTGTTTTGTTCTCATTTGTTAGTGTTTCCTTGTTTGAGTGCCACCATGTGTTATCAAGTAACTATCCCTGTCTGATATCTGTTGAAATATGACTTCTACCATACATAAAAGTATTATATTATGTTTTTCTTATCACATTAGTTTTTATTTTATCAATCTATATTGGCTATGTTAATAATAGAAGTTACATGTTTCAGGTTCGGCTGAAGTTACCTGCAAGCAGGGTCCGTGTTTATCAGCTGGTACTTCCAAAGTTATTTGTGACATTCCACCCACAACAAAAGGTGAATATGGAGTCATAGTTGAACTAAATACCAATTGTTTAAAATATTTGTTATTTATGGAGATAACTTGTGTATATCTTCATTACAGCATCGCAACAGTCGAAGAATATAAAAAAGACTATAAAAAATATTATGACCATTGCTCATAATAGTAGCATAGATTGTGCACAAAGATTAAAGGAAGCATATAAGGTGTTGGATACCCCTACAATTGTAAATAATTTCAATGCATTGCCTAGACAAGCAAAAACATTAGTGATGATGCAGTTAAAGCAAGTTTGTAAAAAAAAAATGGGAAGGCGGTTTACCTTTGAAGAAAAGTTGCTGGCCTTATCAGTTATGAAGCAGAGTCCTAAGGGGTATAAGTTGCTGGAGAAAATGTTAGCACTTCCTAGCAAGCGAACCTTAAATAGGTTATCATTAAACATATCATTTGAACCTGGAGTAAGCCCACACATGTTAAGACACATTGAACAAGTTACCAAGAACTGGGAAACAAAAAACAAATTGTGCTCAATAGTATATGATGAGATTGCTTTAACTCCACATGTCAATTATAATGAAAAAAAAGATGAGATTATAGGTTTTGTGGATGTAGCTGGACAAAAAAAGTTTGCCTACTGTGACCATGCATTGGTGTTCATGGTCAGAGGAATATGTGCTTCATGGAGGCAATGTATTGCCTATTACTTTGTACAAGGCACTGTGTCAGCACCTGAGCTGAAAGTAATTTTAAGACAAATTGTCAGTGCAGTAGCCAATACTGGACTTATACCACTTGGACTTGTAAGTGACCAGGGCTCCACATTCAGGACAGCAATACGTCATCTCCGGGAGGATACAAAGCGTATACGCAATATGGAAGGTCTTATAGACGGTAATCACAAATTAAATTTATTTTCGGAATATTTTATTGCATGTTCACATAGCCCTATAATTCTTATAATTAGTTTTATAATCATTTTCCATTTTTATTAAGGAAATGCCATTGCCTTTCCTTCATAACCCCCAATGAAAACAGAGGGGTGTTATTAGTTTGACATGTCTGTCTGTGGCATTGGAGCTCTCAAACGGATGTACCGATTTTAATCTAGTATTTTTGTCTGAAAGGTGACTTAATCGAGATTGTTCTTAGCTATGTTTAGTCATTAATGTACTTAAATAAAACTGCCAGGAGTTTTTTTTTTATTTTATTAAAACATCTAAAGATACTTTGTTTTAATAACCATTTTTTTATGTTTCAGATGGCACAGTCATTGTAGCTGGTCATGCATTAAATGTATTTTTTGATCCACCTCATTTATTAAAAGGATTGCGAAACAACTTTTTAAATAAAGATATCTTATGGAATGGAAGGACTGCCTCTTGGCAAGATATTTTATACATATATGATATTGATAACAAACTTGGGCACAGTAGAACTATGCCCAAAATAACATCACACCATGTGGAATGCAAAAAAATAAAAAAAATGAAAGTGAGTGTTGCCGCCCAGGTCCTTAGTGCAAGAACTGCTGCAATGCTAAAGTATACAAACTTAATTTGTAAGTGTCATTTATTTTTACAAACTTTATTGTTGATATTGAATCTTGTAAATATTAATACTAGTAATCTATCCCTATAAATCATAATAATAAGAATCCACTCATGACTGAGGAAATATTAAACTGTTTTCAATTGGAAGGCAATTAATTATACATTGGGTTGGATTGTTTGAGATGGTTTGAGACCTCTAAAACAAATGGCACATTTGGACCATTTATAAAGTCGATTTTTCGCGTAGGATATAGGTATATGCTAGTAACTTATATAATTTTATTTTCAGGTAAAACTCCTAGTCAATCAATGGCAACAACAGCCGAAGTTGTGGAGTTCGTTGATAACTTGTTTGACAGTGTCAATGGGTATCCTGGAGGAGCGAAAAGAGGCAAATTAAGGAGAGCAGTGAAACCAAATTCTCCACATTTGCCTTTCTGGGCTGAAGCAATAAAAAAATTGAAAATTTTTAAATTTATAGATAAAAATAGTAAAAATGCTAAATTGAGAGGACCTCGCTTTGTGAGAGTTCCATCTCTTGATGGCTGGATTACAAGCCTTGAAAGCTTTATGAGGATATCCAAATTATTATTTGAAAAATATAATGTGGACTTTTATTATCCTAGATACATAAATCAAGACCCGCTAGAGAATTTCTTTGGCCGATTGAGGGCCTTAAATTACAGAAATGTTAATCCCGACCCAAACACATTTATTTATTCTTTTAAGACCTTAATGCTTTCAAATATTCTGGGCCCTCATTCAAAATTTTCTAACTGTGAAGAGGACTTAGGGGAGACATTGCTGGATTTAAATGTATTATTTTCTGAGACAGATGAAAACAAAGAAAATGTCTCCCCTAACAACATTTCATGCTCTTCCACAATGCATGTTCCATCCTCTTCACAAATTCAGCCAAATGACTTAGCGGGTCAAGTTATAATAGAGAAAATAAGAGTCCACTGTTCGGCATATGTTTCCGGATATATATGTAGAAAAATTAATAAGAAAGTGAAATGTAAAACATGTTCAAGAACTTTTATATGTGAAAATATTCAAGAAATACATAAATTCATCCAATTTAGAGAATATAAATCATTAAAAAATAATAATTTGGCATATCCCTCTGAAAGGTTTTTGAGAATGTATAGAGATACAGCTCAATTTATTCATAATTATTTAAACCAGTATTGTTGGAAAAAGAATTTAGGAAAAGAAATAAAAGAAATACTGTTAAAAAAGCTGCCCCTACATATTATAGGATGTAATGCTCATAGAAATATTGTGAGAGAATTATTTTTAAAAACTGTCATACGTGTGCACATGCATAACTGGTGCAATATTATTAATAAAATTTTTAAAGGGGCAGTACAGGAAAAATACGTTATGAAAATGGGTGAACCCCAAAAGTTAGCCTTCAGAAAATATAAAACTCTTAGGTTAAGGAAAAAATTATTAAAAAATAAATAAGTAGTATTTTTTAATTGGCGTTTTATTATTTTTCCATTAAAATTAAATTCAAGAAATCCCGTCACATTTTTTTGAAATTATCGATATACGAAGTACTACCCTAGTGCATATTATCGACAAGTAAAGACAATTCTCCGCTTCACTATGTCTGACGACGGTGGCGCCAAAACGGAACTTTTGGAAACTGTCGAAATTTCACTGTCGCATCTGTAGCTAGCTACAAGTATAGTAATCTGTGACCGCAACCGGTTAAAACTCAGTTCAATTTAGCAGTGTAATTTTTATTTTTTGTAAACTAATTCAAAGGAAAGTATTGTTAAAAATTTAGCATCATATTATTAAAAATGGTGCTGGCACATGATATCAGTAATGGAGATAGAACAAAGGATGTGAAAATAACTCAAAATATAACATTTGAAACAATGCTTCTCGCTCCCGATACCTTGAAAGGATTGAAAGAATCAGGATTTCATAAGCCTTCGCCAATTCAGTTATACGGAATCCCAATTGGGAAATGTGGATTCGGTAAGTAAAGCTGATATTTTGTGCCACGAATGGAGTGCTCGTAACATCTTTTTAATCTTACATGTAACGTAATCTTATCGTTTTTTTGATGTTACATGTTGGAAACTTTGCAGATCTTCTACTAGAAGCTAAGTCTGGCACTGGTAAAACAGCTGTTTTTAGCATAATTGCTCTCGAAAAATTGGATTTTGACAAGGGTCTACAAGTAGTCATATTAACACCAACACGTGAAATAGCTGCACAAATAAGCGATGTATTGAAGCAAATTGGATGTATGTATAAAAGTAAGTATTACATTTCCATCAATTCTGATTATATATATTTATGATTATGTGGTATTGTTACGATGATAATAATTTGCTTCCCAAGCACAACAATGGTGGGAATAGAGTTTTAACCTGAACTTAAGCAGACTAACATGTTTTGAGGACATGTTTTATCACAGATCTTGGTTACTTGTGAGGGCACATTCAGTTGTAGGTATATCAAGCCATTTGTTACATGTAAACCTAGTGCATGAGTTTCTGAGTAATAACAATTATGATTATCCTTTTAACATCCAATATTTTTATTAAGATATTGTTTTATATTATACTAGCTGCCCGGACAGACTTTGTTCTGTCAAAAGTGTTTTTATTTTGAGATGTAAGCTATCCTATCTTTCAAATTGGATCAAACTGCACATGGTGTGCAAATTTGATTAAAATCGATTCAGTAGTTTAGGAGTCCATCGCGGACAAACAACGTGACACGTAATTTATATATATTAAGATAATAGTAATGAGAAATTAGGATAATTAATAATTCTTAACTTTTCATTTTGTATCTGTATAATAATAATAGCCTTATATTCAGATCCACTTAAAGTGCGAATTTCAGTTTAATCTAGTAACTGATTCTTGCTGATTTTCTGTAGATCTGTTTGCCAATCAGCAAAGGCCTCCTCCAACCTTTTCCATTCATGTCTATCTTGCGCCACTCTACTTCATGCCACTCCTGCCACTTTTCTAACGTCATCGTCCCACCTTTTCTGCGGTCTTCCTCTTTTTCTTTTTCCTTCTCTAGGGTATCACTTTGACACAGTTTTACTCCATTTGTCTTTTCCTCTTATCATATGTCCTGCCCATCGCCACTTGAGCTTTCTGATCTTGAGTGTTATGTCTAGTACCTTGGTCTTATTTCTGATTGTACAGTTTTTCAATTTGTCTGCTTTCTTCACATTAATTATCATACTCCTTTCCATTGCATGCTGGCAGGTTGTGAGTTTGCTTATAACATCATGTGTTAGTGCCCATGTTTGGCAGCCATACGTAAGGACAGGTAGTATGCAGGTGTTAAATAGTTTACTTTTAATTTTTATATTAAGTTTTTTATTTTTTGTATCTGTATGATTACTACTAAATAAGACTTGTCCAATAAAATTGACTTTAATGTACAGTAGACCCCCGGTAATCCGGCCCCTGTTTAATCCGGCACCCCCTGTAATCCGACATGGTCAATTATTTCTTTTATTGAAATTTTTTTTGACAATCTTCACTAATGCATGATTGAATAAGTTATAACTTGTACGCACTACCACTATTGTGCTCGATGCGTAGGATATTGTTTTAATTCTGATTGCTTAGTTTAAATTTGACTACATGTGATAGCGGTGCGGTCTAGCATGTGTTCATTGTTTACTGTCATTTGTTGGATAACAAGGTACTCTTTTATAAAAAATTCCGGACTACAGGGGGTCTTAGGCAGTACTCTATAATCCGACAAATTCAATAGTCCGATAGTGCCCTTCATAATTACTTTTTAACAAAAAATAAAACCAAGGAAAAAAAGACTGAAAAGCAAAAAATAAAATAAACCATTTAGTATTATAAATTAAGATCCGAAATTAACAGTAAATAAATAATTTTGAGACCGTGCCTAACAAACAACCAAAATTAATTACATAAAATTCATAATATTATGAGGGCAGCGGCATGCGATGCACACGGCAGCAGCAGCGCGGCGCACATCTTTTCGCCGTTTGTTTTTTCATTGGTTTGGCACCGCCTCAAAATTATTTATTTACTGTTAATTTCGGATCTTAATTTATAATACTAAATGGTTTATTTTATTTTTTGCTTTTCAGTTTTTTTTTTCTTTGGTTTTATTTTTTGTTAAAAAGTAATTATTTTTTAATTTTTAGTTGCTATAATACTTATAATTAATAATAAATTATTGATTTTATGAATTATAGATTCAGTTACAAGGTAAAAATGTAGTAGATGAAATATCAATCATCCCCTATTTTCGTACCTATAGGGGTAAAATTTTGTTTCGAAATTTAAACAACAGTAACCTCAAGGTATACACTATTCAATAAAAAAAGAATCATCGAAATCGGTGTACGGCCAGTACAAAGTTATTGGGGTTAACATGTAAAAAACGGGTGAATAATCAATCATTCCCTATTTTCGTACCTTTAGGGTAGGAATAAAATTTTCAAAAAAATATGGGACCAACTTCAGGACATACCCTATCCAATAAAAAAAGAATCATCCAAATCGGACCACCCTGTGCCGATTTCTGCGTGATCATACATAAAAAAAATACGTGTCGAATTGAGAACCTCCTCCTTTTTTTTTCGTCGGTTAAAAATGATTGTCGGATTACCGGGGGTACTAAACTACACTACTAACTGTACTAAAATTATAATATTGAACATTAACTTTTTGGGACTATTTTGAATGTTAATAATTTACATCTTAATCATTTATTTCTTGTAATTCACAAGGTATGTTTGATTTTGTTTTCTTTTTCATTTGATCATAAAAAATAACAGTTTCAATGATAAAATGTTTTTTTTTCAGATTTACAGATAGAGGTTGTCATGGGAGGGTTGCCAATACAAGAAGATATTGAAAAGTTTAAAAAACCTGTGCATATAGTAGTAGGTAGCCCTGGAAGGTTAAAACATTTAATAAGAAATAAGTCTATTGATGTAAAATCTGTAAGACTGTTAGTTCTCGACGAAGCAGATAAATTAATGGAAAGTTCATTTCAATCAGACATTAAATTCATTCATAAATGTTTACCCAAACAAAAACAGGTTATAATGAGTAGTGCTACTTATCCTCAAAGTTCAAGAAATGTTATCAATACCTTTGTGCAAAACGCAAATCATGTTTGTCCAGACAGTGATTGTATACTACTAGGTGTTGAACAAAAAGTTTCATTTATCAAATATAACAGCAACATTGTTAAGTACACTCAAGATAAATTTAAAGAGCTGAATAAAATACTTGGACGGCTGCAGTTTAAACAGTGTCTCGTTTTTTGCAACTATCAAGTTAGAGTATCAGAAGTTCATGATTTTTTAAAGAAAGCTGAATGGCCATCAGAAAAATTGCATGGCCAGCAAGAACAAGTTGATCGTTTAGACGCTTTGAAGACATTACAACAATATAAATGCAGAATCTTGGTGTCTACCGATTTGGCTGCTCGCGGTATAGATGCTTCCAATATAGACTTAGTTGTCAATTTTGAACCTCCATATGATTGGCAAACCTACTTACATAGAATAGGGAGAGCTGGCAGATATGGATCTTATGGTTTAGCTATAACTATACTTAGTGAAGGTAAAGAACAACATAAATTTAGAGAATTGTTCAAACAAATTGAACTTCCAGTACCTATGCGTTATTTATGGAGCGATGAAGAATTTCATTTAGGAGACATAGCTCCTGCTCCACCTTCAGATATGAGTATTTTACCTCCAGCTAATACCACATGTAATGATGTAACTGAAAGAGAGCTGTGGGACTTGTTAAGTGGCAAAAGTAGTGCAACTAATTCTATTGAAACATTTGAATCACTGTGTAAATTTAAAAACTCAGACACTCCAAAAATAGAACAGTTCTCAGAACTAATGCTTTCTTTAAAAGATAAAGATTGTCAGGAGATAGATGAACATGTATTGTTTAAACACATTGAAATGAGAAAAACCAATCAATCTGTAATTTCTCAAAATTCCATAACAGAAAATGATACAGTTACCAAGGACGTAGGAGATGGTAATTGTAATATTTCAAGTAATATTAATGAAAAAAGTGATAAATTAAAAGCAACTTCATCTAACGCATCTGAAAAAATCAATGATGATACCAATTATGCCACTATAAACAAAATCGAGGAACAGCATGATACAAGTAAAACTATGGCAGATTTAGATTTGCCTATAACATTTTCAAGTTCCAAATTTAAAAATCATAACACAAAACAACAAATAAACAAATCAATCCCTCAAAATAAAACATACAAGAGAAATGTTAACAATAACAAAGACTTGAGTGTAAATTACATGCCATCTCATTTGCAAGAAAAATCAGAAATACAAATGAATGGTCACACAAATTATGATGAAGTTTACATGGAAGAAGAAACACAACACGACAACCAAACTAAGATCAATTATCATTATGAAGAGATAGATAATTACTATGAAAAAGAATATAAATCTAATATTCCACAAAAGCAGTGTTCCTGGTCATGTGACAAAAAAATCACATTAGAGAGTCATTTTAGGCAAAAAGAGAAAGAAATATTATACAGTAATTGGTATAACCAGTTGAAGATGACAACGAAATATATGGAACAGGCAATTTACATTGAAGAAATGTCTAAGATACATATATAAATAATATAAACAATTGTAATATGTATTCCAAATCTAATTTTTTTAGCTGGACTAACAATCAGACAATAATCTAAACCTCATTGTCATGGAATCTCCTTTATCAATAAAATTAAATACACAAAATATGATTTGTTTCTTTTTTAGCCTTGTAACACACCCCATTACAATATAGGTAACTACATAAATAAATATAATTATTTGAAGCCCAATGGAAAGTACACAAAAAATACACACATTCAATAGCAATTTCATTTATTCTTAAATTAATATTACAGTAATTATTGGAACTTTAAAGACTAGAATGGCTTTTAATTCGAGCTATAATGTACAAAACCCTAATACCTTCATAATAAAGAAATGTGTTCCTATTGGCTACAAAGCTATTCTCATCATTTTTTTGACAAGACGTTTTAAGGACTACTGAAAATTGATTAATTGTTCAGGTCTTCTTATAAAGTCTTCTCTGACACAAAAAAGCTATGCCGCTGATACATTTCACGAAAATATCATATTTTGAAGGTCACGAAACCAACAGGACAAACAAAATACATTATTATAATAATTACATAGCTGTTTATCAAAACACGTAAAACCAGATAAGTCTATCAGGCTTAAAACCAAAAATATGATATTTTATTGTAGTATGACAGCAATAACATTTAAAATAAACTATAATATGCAGTACCTTTAAACTGCTTGAACAACTTAACTTGAAAATGCGACTGTAGTATCAATGGTGTCACCATTCTTCAATTCAATATTCAGAAAAAATTACAACGATATCGTGAGTCGTTACACAAAATTGTACACTCGGATTTTTACATAGGGGAGGAGGCACCTTAGCACAGAGACAGATTTGAACATGACTGTTGATTTCTGATCGCAGCTTTGTGTTAATCTATGCCGCAACTCCATTTTTAACCGACTTCAAAAAAAGGAGGAGGTTCTCAATTGGACTGTATTTTTTTTATGTTCGTTACCTCAGAACTTTGGACTGGGCGAACCGATTTTGATGATTCTTTTTTTAATCGAAAGCTGGTGGCTGTCATGTGGTCCCATATAAATTTTATTGAGATCTGACAATAGAATCCATGAATAAAACCATACAAGTCTTAAATTTGTATTAATAAGCGCGACAAATGGACGAATAACTCAATATCACGCCAACCGATTTCGATGATTCTTTTTTTAATCGAAAGCAGGTGCTTGTCATGTAATCCCACATAAATTTGAACGAGATCTGACAAGTAGTTTTTGAGAAACTTTGAAGTCGGTTATTTTTTGTTAGTAAAATTTAGATTATAATATTATACTATCTACATTAGCCAGTCCTAAAAAACCGGCCGACTTGAATTACAACAAAGCTGTCGACTTGTTATCGACTTACCTACAACCTAAACCGTCCGAGTTGGCTGAACGGTATAAATTCCGGCAATGCAATGGCGACAGCTGGGGAGCGAGTCCATAGCAGCATAATAATTTATGTAGCTGAGTTAAGAACAATGTCAAAACATTGCCATTTTGGGGCTAACTTGGACGACAATCTACGAGATCAGTTAATATGCGGCCTAAAAAGTGAAATAATTAGACAGATTGTTCGCCGAGGAAAGTTTAACCTATAATAATCTAAATTTGACTAGGTAACAAAAAATAACCGACTTCAAAGTTACTCAAAAAGTACCTGTCAGATCTCGTTAAAATTTATGTGGGATTACATGACAAACACCTGCTTTCGATTAAAAAAAGAATCATCAAAATCGGTTGGCCCAGTCCAAAGTTCTGAGGTAACTAACATAAAAAAAATACAGTCGAATTGAGAACCTCCTCCTTTTTTGAAGTCGGTTAAAAAAGCAGTATTATAGAAAACGTAAGCCACCAGTACGATACGGATTTGAAATAGATAAATGCCTATAAGATGAAAATATGTAATGTATTGTTTATTATTAAGTATGTAACCGTTGTCTTTACTTTATTTAGTAAGAATACTCATATTAATCTACTAGCTGTTGCCCGCAGCTTCGCACGCGGAAATTATGCTTATCATATATTACAAAAGAAAATTTAAAAACAGGTTCATTTATATTGAAGTACTTATATTTAGGAATTTACATACTGAAACTTACGATACAATCACAGATTATTCCTCCGGGAGCGGGTTTGGAATAGTAAACAACATTAACTTTTTTCTCTAAATTAACCCTTTAAGGGATGATTTTCCAAAAAAACCGTGTTAAAATTAACTTTTGTTCACAACTATAAACTTACATAAAAATTTTCATATTTATAAGTCTAAAACTGACGAAGTTGATTTATTCGTAAATGGCTTCCTACCCCTATTTTTTGGGGATGAATTTCGAGAAAACAGTGATACAGTTATTTTTTGTGTCTAACTATAAGCTTATATACAAAATTTCACCCTTTTTACTTTAAAAATGACGAAGTTGCATACTAAATTAAATTCATTAAATTAACCCTTTAAGGGATGATTTTCCGAAAAAAATTGTTAAAGTTAACTTTTCTTTATTACTATAAACTGACATAAAAAAAATCATATTTATAACTCTAAAATTGGCGAAGTTGATTTGTATGTAGTTGTACCAACCCCTATTTTTAGGGGTGAATTTCGAGAAAACAATGATACAGTTATTTTTTGTGTCTAACTATAAGCTTATATACTAATTTTCGCCCTTCGTACTTCAAAACTGACGAAGTGTCCATACTAACTTTCGCACTCTTAATTAACCCTTTAGGGGATGATTTTCCAAAAAAACATAATACCTACAAATTTTATTTCTAGTCTGGAGCTAATATGTAAATTTTCATGTTTTTAACTTCAAAAATGACGAAGTTGCCTACTAAGTTCAATTCAGTAAATTAACCCTTTAAGGGATGATTTTCCAAAAAAATATATTAAAGTTAACTTTTGTTTATTACTATAAACCTACATAAAAAATTTCAAATTTATAAATCTAAAACTAAGAAAGTTGGTTTGTATGAAAGTGTCTTCTAACCCTTATTTGTACCCCTTAGGGGATGAATTTCCAAAAATCCGTTCTTAGTGGACGTCTCCTTAGCATAAACTATCTCCCTGCCAAATTTCATCTTAATCGGTTCGGCAGTTTCTTAGATTTTTTGTTTAATCAGCGGTGTGTCGCTTTTCAATTTTATATATATTAATCTATATACTATTATAAAACTCAAAGGGCAAATTTACTGTACATTGAATATTTTTTAAAAATTTTGTTTAGGGCGCACTTCAATAACGTGTTAGAGCACAAAAATATTTTTTTTTAGAATTATTGTCTGTCTGTTTGTCTGCCCGGGCATCACATGAAAACCCTTGAACGGATTTCGATGAAAATTGGTAAAGTTGTTACTAATACTCCGGGTCATATTTTAGGATACTTTTTATCCCGGAAAGTTAAAAGGTTTCCCTGGGAAACGGGATGAAAGTTTGTATGGAATATTTTTAAAACATCAACCGATTTGCTTCAAATTTGCCACAAATTTCCCTTGCTTAAATTGATGGAATACATATTTTTCAGTTTTTCAAAATTTTGCAAAAAAAAAGAAAAAAATACAAATTAGTGTGAATATTGCTTATTTTTCAATACCCGCTCCTGGAGAAATCCTTTGTGATTTTATCATGGGTTTCAGTATATAAATTACTAAATATAAGTACTTGAATATAAATTCACCGTTTTTTAAATTTCCTTCTGCAAGAGGTACAAATAAGGTAAAACATAATTTCCGTAAGCGAAGCTGCGGGCAACAGCTAGTTTGAAATAAGAGTGCTTAGATGTGTAATAAGTATCCTCGTTATAAAAATTGTTAATTTACTTACGTTAGTAAGAATACTTAGCTATACTTATTAATTTAGTATGAGAGTACTTTAATTATGTACCTTCGTTATTAATTAAGGGTGGAGGTGTTACGTATTATCTGTAAGCAAGCGTCAATGAATACATGGTCTATTCTATGAATACATGGATTGCGGTACGCATGTCTTATTTAACAATTTACAAACCTGTATTGACTGTCCGTTTATTAATTAATGTATGCTTGTCCCTAGGTTAGGTAGGTACCGCATTAAAATTAAAGGGCTTGTATTTGTATTTTTTTTTTCTGTAACCACGTGGTTGGCGGTTATTAAGGCCTATAAAATTTTACTATAGGCCTTATTATACTCCTATTTTTTTAAACTGCTATATCCGTAGGAGCGTGTTTTTAAAATGTTTGTTGGTAGGTACTAGGTAGTATGTACGTAGTTATACATTTTCAATTTATTTGTCATTGTTTTCAGTGCTTACGGTCACGATGCCTCCCAAACGGGCATTGTGGTCAGAAGACGATCTGATCGCAGCTGTTAGAGCAGTACAAAGAGAAACTTTGAGTACGTATAAGGCTGCAGAGAGATATAAGATTCCTAGAAGAACAATCAGAAATTATCTACAGTCTGGCAATTTAAAGAAAAGTTTGGGACGTAAACCTATATTAAATGATGAAGAGGAAGCTCAACTTGTGCCAAGGATAATCCGTATTCTGAAATGGGCTTGCCTATGACACCAAGAATATTGCGTCGATTGGTGTATAAATATTGTGAGCAAAATAATATAAAACGCAATTTTAATGATGAGGGCAAACGCGCAGGCAAAGACTGGTTCAAAGCGTTCATGAAAAGACACCATGAAATATCCGTAAGAAAAGCGCAATACATGAACCCAGCTAGAGCCCAAAAGCTAAATAAATTTATTGGTGATGACCATTTTAAAAAACAGAGATATCTACGATAAATTTGACTTATATGATCATCCCGAGAAAATTTATAATATGGATGAGAAAGGATGCCGTCTCACTATCCACCACAAGCAAAGTGTTTTGGCCAAAAAACGGGCTAAAAGGATTCATTTGCTCGGCAAAATAAAGGAAATCATAAAATTCTTTCGAGAATCGCCTCAACGTCGTAAGCACGTGCCTAATATACCGATGCTATGCGAAACGCACTGGTCGCAAAAATATAAGTGCATTGCTATTTTCAAAGAAAATTACATCAAAATGGCCTCGGCTCTTTTGACATTTTCGAAAGACAGCAACAATGCTTCTTTACTTGTAGAAAAGCGGCTTTTTAGCTATACTGCGCTGCTATAAATTCAGAATTTATTGTCTCTGTTTGCCTTATTGCGAAATATTCCGCACTGCTTCAACCGATCTTAAATGTGTTACAGTCAAAAAGCATTGACTTACTCTGGAGTAAGTCAAGTGCGAATCACATTAAAAGAATCACCGACAAATTAAAAAAACATCGTGGAACTGTGGACGATCACAGCGGCAGTTTCATAGCTGAAGCTTAAGTGATCGCTGACGCTCTAGAAGTTGATTTTACAATGCCACGCATGGCGAAAAGACAGACGCACCGTGCAAATTCTCCGGCAGAGAGCCCTACACAGTTTTGGAAACGATAAAAATCGATTCATACGTAACGTGTTTTTACTCCGTACGGGACGGGGACGGGGCATAAATATACGTGCGTGCCCCGTTCCCGTCCCGTACGGGATTCCGCTGCGTATGCACTGTCGTATATATTTTCTATGAAACAATATTTCCAAAACTTCACATCCCCGTCCCGTACGGGAAAAACCCGTTACGTATAGACGCGCTAATTATATCATTGGAAGAGTGTTTCTCGGAGAACAACTTACTGGCATATTCTTTGATCTCATTGCACCTATATAACATGTTGCAAATGACATTCGAAATTTTTTTGAAAAAAACAGAGGCCTTTCGTAATGTCATTGGTACACATAGTCGATTAGGGTATCTGGTTGCAAAATAACAACTATATTTCTTTTCCTGAAAAAGGTGTGCGCGTTTTAATGAATAATGTATTAAGGAATTTAAGAGTAGAGTAGTTAGTCTTTTTTTTTTGGAACTTGGAACGTATCCCATCAAAAACATAAATGTAAAGTGAGAGCCAAGTTCAAAAAAAAAGAATTGACATCTAATGGGCGCCAAGTTCTGTGTAGAAAATCCTAAAATTTTAGTCACAGCAACAGGTAATTCAAGTTCTACATTTAACTTGGCTAGTTTCTACTAATACTGTATATATATACGTATATTTACAAACTGAGTGTGGTTGTATCTTTTAAATCTTCATAAATAATGTATTGACTTCCCTTTAAGCGAGGATTTTCAAAAAATGGGTTAAAGTTAACTTTTGTTCATGACGATAAACTTACATAAAAAAATAATATTTATTACTGTTAAGGTACTTGAACGCAGCCCTCTGTGTTAGGTATTGAGGTAGATTATTATTATGTCAATACTGTTTGTTCTTACTGGCATGTTTTAATACTTGTGTTTAAAGTACGTTATTCAATTTACCAATATATCAGACATCAGATACTTCAGACGTATTTTATTTTTCACTATCCTATATTTTTATAATATTTTCCTGCATGGTAGCAGAGCGTGGTTAGGTGGATAGGTTCAGTGATAAATATCTTCTCCATTAAATATTTGCCGGCACGGTAAAGTATCTCCGAAAATGTCTTCGAGTTCGTTCAACTTGGAGAAATTGACGGGACGAGCGAATTACTCTTCATGTAAGTTTGTTGTGAAAACGTATCTACAGCACGAAAACTTGTGGGATTGCGTAGAACGTCCGGACGGCACTAACCCAGATTCAAGTAAGGACGTCAAAACCCGAACAAAAATCATCCTTCTTCTCGACCCCGTGAACTACGTGCATGTTCAAGATGCTGAGACCGCGAAGGATGTATGGATGAATCTTAAGAAAATACCGAACCTAATAAAAAGCGGCGAGTCTCCATTTGCTTTTATAAATATAGATAATGCTTTACGCAACTGAACAGTAATTTAATTATTGATTCTCTTACATATCATCAAACATCTTTATTTAAGTACAAATAATAAAATATAAATAATAAAACAAAACTACTCCATTTCTCTGTGCTGTTTAGTTTACCCCATTTAACGTTTTGACAATCATAAGCAAAAGTCAAAAACTATCCGCTACTTCAAATTCTTTAATAAAAAATAGCGCAGAGAGACATACGTCCGACGTCGATGAAGACCGCAGTCGACTGAACGCAGATCATAAAGATAGCGAGGGAATGAGTTCTTGTATGAAAATTGTGAGACAGCTATACTGAGCGTGCGCTCGAAACTGACAGACATAAGCGCCAAACAACGTTTTTAAAAACTACTTCATGTTTTTTCACAAAAAAATACATGGATTTAGATGTGATAATGTACTATGTTTTAAAAAGAATTCCATGCACAAATTTTTAAAAATATCGCGGTGGCAAGCTATAATGTAAATAAATTAGAGCCTAGTTTATGATTTTTTTCTATCGAGAAAATTTCACGTTATCGTGTTTTCATCTTCGAGCAGATTTAAAGTAGATAGTCAAAAAACATATACCTAAGTATTACGCTAATAGCGTATAAACTTTACGAGATATATAGCAAAGAAAATCAACCAAACGGGCGCAGTAGCGCCTTAACAATAAATACAATTCCATTGAGTAATTAATAAATGCGCAAGTAACACTTTACTTTCTGTCTGTCTGTTATGCTATCACGGCCAAACTTCTTTAATAATTCTTTAATAAAATTAAATACAGAGATAGTTTCAAACCTAAAGCAAGAAAAATATGCTTAGTTTTTTACTGTATAGGAAATTTCTATATAAGGTCGTCATAAAATCGATTTAGGCCATTTACCCTAGCTAAACCTTAAGCATAAAATACTGAACTAGATAATTTGAGTTTTTAAAAAAATATTTCGCGAATTACGATCATGATTTTTTATTATGTTGATAAAATAAAAATTCAACCAAATCTAAAACACTTCCTAGTATGGATTAAGGCTTCTCCATTACTTACTGTTTTTAGGAGTCCATCTCGTAGTAACGAGATGGACTCATAAAAACAGTAATCATAGTAGGTACAAGACATAATCAAGAGTTGGTTAGGCTTTTGGGATCACAAATCAGTTGCCCTGATACATTTACATAATATTTGTATGTAAAATCGTAAAAAAGAAATAATTATTGAAAAGAACTATTCAATTTGAGAACCCTTGAGATCTAATAACAATGACCCAAAAAGGTTAAATGGAATCATGTGTTCTACACACATTGCTAATTGAATATGGCTAAAACTAAATGAACTCTAACCATTTTCGTTACGGCTTATAATAAATGTAAATATGCAAACGATGCTTATAATTATTAACATAGAATAAAAACGACAGGAAAAAACAAACATCTATAACAATAATTAAGTACTAATAATAACCCACAATTAAACTATTCCATCTATTCCGTCCATCATAAATACTGTATAATTTTATTATACTTATCCTTCTACCATAAATGGATTAGTTTATATGGTACCTAGATATAAATAGGAATATTACGAGCGATTTCAGTAGCAGTCAATCCTTTTTTTCGTGGGTTTCTGTGAACAAGGAATATTTTATACATATAGTCATAATAAAGAAGTAGGTATATTAAAAATAACATTCTTGGTTGGAAAAAATCTTGGAAAATCTCAAATGCAAGTGCTTTCAACACACTCAACCATAGGTCTTGGAATCAACTTGTTTTGTTTCTATCACTATTTATATTGTATTATCAATTTTGTATCTAAAATATAGTTGATAGAATTGAATAAAACAAATTATTAGCAGTTTACCTGGAACATCTTCTTCATCAGCGTCCAGTATATCGGCACAGCATATTGAATAGAAAATCAGAGACAAAAAGCCCAATGGTAGGCCGAAAACAAGTGTTGTGAGTATTGGGTTGCCTCGCCACATATTGATCAAAGTAGTGCGGGCTTCGAAGAAAGCTCTGTTGATACGAATAAGCCAATTGTTGCCCCCGTATGTCTGCGAACAACCAACCGTGAAATATTATTAATAATTCCTTCCAGGGGAAAAATCATAATTTTTCGGTTTTTTCTTCGTCTTCGTATTTCTAGACATAACAGACGATATAACTATTGCATATGGGCCCTCTAATAGCCACTATAGCTAGTGCTTACCGCCGCGGCGCCCATCGTCATCGGTAACACCAAGGCTTTACCGAAGCAGTGCTAGTGATTTTTTTTGGATAAAACAAGAAGCTGGACTATTCTGTTGTGTTAAAATATCATGGAGACGCGTCTGAGATAACTTAAGTGTACTTACAGGAGCCATTTGTCCGTGTACTTGATCGAGAAACATCGAGACCGCTTCCGGTGTCATTAACACTGGGTCATCATCAGGGATGTGATAGTGATTTGTAGTTGAATTCAGTACCAATAAGTGTGGTACAGTTAGCTCTGTCATGGCTATAGAATTCGCCAAGTCTGGTGACCCCATCCATCCAAATTGGAAATTACTGCGGAGCTCGTTCTTTCTTTTCCTGAATAATTTTCACATGAATATAAATAAAAATAGTATTACACTAATTCCACTATGTCATTAGTACTTCCAAAAGATATGCAATAACAAGTACCAAAATATTCCTTGAACCATATCCTTAAAGTCTCGCTCTGTCTGTGTAATTTCACTTAGTTTATTTTCAGCAACTACCACTATAACAATATATTTTCCTGTGTCCATTAAATGGTTTATGTTTGAACTTGTAATTTTAGGGAAATGTCCAAATCTTTCTGCATTTATCCATTTGTCCAAAGTTGTATTTAAGGCTTCTTTATCGTTGAGTAACTCTGGAGTAACTGCAACAGATCCAGCGTTTTTATTAATAAAAGCATGTATTTTTATTAGCATGTAGGTATTTAGCATTTTTAGTAACTAAAATTTTATATCTTAATAAAGTTTACCTTCTAAATAGTACACATCCTCGCCATTACAAACAAAAATGTTAGATTCATTCTGTGGACTTAAATCATTTTGGACCATTTCACGAGTCATGGAATAAAACCAGGCATGAGGTTGATACTTTGCAGCTTGTATAGCGTATGTATCCTGTAATTATAAACAGATTTTTTAGGCCTCATTTCCACTTGGCATTGAGTGTAGTTTTTAAACTTCAAGTCGTGAAAATCTTTGGTCTGGACTTGTTTTGGTATAACAACCCTTAATCATAAAATTACCTGAATTTTGATACTTATTTCATTTGGGAAAATGTATGACTGATTAAATAAAGTGCATTGTTTTTTTCATTTTATATTACCCATAATGGTCCTTGTGGTTTTCCAACATATCCAAAGAACAAATCATGTGTCTCTTTTAATAATCCAAGACTATCTGTCTCAGAAAGATTTTGAATGCTAGGTTGTACCATTCTCATGGCAAATTTTACCATAGCATCCTTAGTTCGTTCACCATTATATATATGTCTAGTTTTACCATTTATGCTGCAAAATAAAAGAAGTTATGATTTATTGTACATATTATTATAATAATAATAAAGCCCTTGATTCTAGAATTGGAGACTAAAACTACTACTCAATTAAGTGGATTAGTTAATTTACCACAATATTTTCATACTTACAACATGATTGTTGGGTACACATGTATTCCAAAATGTGTAGCAATACTAGTGAACCGAGTACAGTCTGCTTTAGCCACCCTGATTGGGGAGTTGTATAGGGCCTGAGCAACATGGGCCCATATTGGTTCTATCCTTCGACAGTAGGCACACCATGGTGCATAAAACTTCACAAACCACACCCCATCTTCGTGGATATCAACAAATTTGTCACTTAGTTCCAGTACTCTTGATGATGATACTCCATACAAACCTGAAGATAAAAAATACTTTTTACCTAAAACACTGAATAATTGGGGATATAATTTACTCTCGGTTTCACAATTCAGACTTCACTTGCATGACCCTGATATTTGTTTTTGCATTTAATCTGGTTCCCTAACATATCGGCAAATGGATAATAATCATCTGAATATTTACTTTGATAGCACATATGACTTGAATATAGGATAGTGAGTAAAAAGGATAGGAGTAAAATATGTTAAAAACTTACAAATACAAAACATGCTACACACCCATGGCCCCACACTAAAATTGTTAACTGTAGTGTCGGTGCCATGGACAACACAAAGATAAGAACAAATTATACACCCAGACAGAGCACAGAAACACAAACTCATCCTTCAGATCCTTCACATCTTCATCTACCTTTCTAGGAAACGAACCTTGAACCAAATTGAACCAATTAATAAATATTAAGATGATACGATGAAAAACTCATACTTACTGAAGGCAAATAACAGCAAGAAATGTCCTGCTATTATTTTCATTTTCACTTTACACTTATTTTATTACCTACATGAACAAGTATTACCAATATAATATAATATGAATTGATTACAATTTTACTACTTCATTTTAGAAAAACATTGATAATTTATTCTTTGACTGTCGGTGAAGACAGGTAATGTAGAACTGCTGTATCTAAATTAAATTTTATTTTACACTATCATCAACAATCACGATACGAGTGTCCATCCATAAGATAAAAATACATTATAAACAATAGGATACGAGTGTAAAATTAAAATACAATTCAATAATTAAAATCCTCAGTTCCTCAACACAAGAACGTCAAGAACGAGCTGAACGAGTTTCCATAGACTAAAATTAAAATCTAAAATGAAGGAAGTTCATCAAATCATCACAGACTGTCAATGATTTTATTGAATACAGAGTATAAATAAAAACGTAAGAAGGTGCTCGCACGAGAAACATTATACCTATAATTGTTTCGGTCAGGCATAAACAAGAACTTTATATTTTGGATGGTAAACTTCGGAGAGGTCAGTCAGGCACATGGATATATTACTCTATATGGATCACAGACTTTGTAGAGGTACCTGAAGATCACAGGCCGGATTGAGATTATCCTTCATAATTGTAGGGTGTCCACACTTAGAAAAATTTTGTCCTATTTGATTATGGTTCTTCAAAATGTTTTCTATTGGTATTTTTAACTGACTTCAAAAAAAGGAGGAGGTTCTCAATTCGACTGTATTTTTTTTTATTTTCGTTACCTCAGAACTTTGGACTGGGAGAACCGATTTTGATGATTCTTTTTTTAATCGAAAGCTGGTGGCTGTCATGTGGTCCCACATAAATTTTATTGAGATCTGACAATGGCATCAATGAGAAAACCACAAAAGTCGTAAATTTGTGTTAAGATGTGCGCGACAAACTGACGAATAACTCAATATCACGCCAACCGATTGTTGATGATTCTTTTTTAATCGAAAGCAGGTGCTTTTCATTGGTCCCACATAAATTTGAACGAGATCTGGCAAGTTGTTTTTGAGTAACTTTGAAGTCGGTTATTTTTTGTTAGTAAAATTTAGATTATTTCTGGTGGTAACTTTTTTATGGAAATAGCCGGCAAACGAACTTCCGATCCACCATCATCGCTCATGAACATCAGCAATACCAAAGGTATCACTGATGCATTGCCGGCCAAGAAAGAGAAGAACAATAAAGAAAGAAGTGGCTCTCAAGCCAATTATTAATTATAATATTGAAATAATACGTTTTATTAATATTTCTTCTAATTACCGAATTTAAATAATTGCATAAAGAGTAAATTGACAAATAATCAATTAAACTCATAGACATACATTTCTACCACATTATTTGAATGAATGAATGAATGAAAAATCTTTATTCAATTCGATATTTCAACTTTGAAGGTCTTCCGTGTTTGCTGTTGTCCGTGCTCTTAGTATAAGAGCCAGTTGCAAAATGGATTCTGATGAAGTAACAATGTTATCGCTCTTGTTTTTTTTTATCATCAAACCCACCTTTCCTACTTACTACTACTACTACTTACTACTTTTTTTTTGCAACACAAACAAAAACGACGAGTACCTACCACGACCACAATCTTCACAAATTCCCGAAGACTATAATCGCCACTCTGAAAAATTGCATTGATTTTTTGGCGCAGTGTTGCAAACTACCACACTATTACGATACCTATAATATTCATCTTAGATGTTTTTATATCATTATAAAAAATCATAATCAAATACATCGAATGATATGTCCTGGGATTATAGATAACATGGACACAATGGAAAAATGTTCATTAGGGAATGACGTCATCGAACGTCAGGTACCTCTACAAAGTCGTCGATCCAGCTAGAATATATATCCATGGGTGTCACCCGTGCGCGCGGCTACTAATAGTATTTCGTGTATATAAAATTATTACTCTGTGACTTAGTCATTAAAATATCTGTGGTATTTTTGGATTTCAAAAAAAAATCATAGATTAAAAAATTTAAAAATAACTATTTATTGTACACGTAATAAAAATATTTGAAATAAATCCTTAAATCCATTACGTAGCTCGATTAACGTTCCATGACTCTACCACTTTTACGTTGTGTACGGTACTCTGTTTCTTTTAGTTTGCAAAACTATCGTAATATTTTAAGTCGCCATTACGAGTTTTTACGATTACGTAGTGAGTACCGTTATTCAGAGTGGGGGCCACTGCGACGCACGAGGGGGGCTCCTATCAGCGGCGCGGGTGCGGTTGTTGCGCGAGTTCACTCTGTCACTCGGTCATTACGGTATTTCTCTGTTGTGCGTCCTACATATACGATCTTGAAAGAAAAAGTGACAATGCCAGAAAACAAACCGTTTCAACGACTTCCAAAAAATGTTGTGCCTGAACATTACGAGCTACAATTAGTTCCTAATCTGGAAAAATTCACGTTTACTGGAAAAACAAGGGTGAAAGTATCGGTAAGAGAAGATTTCATCACCGTCATTGCAAATATCTCGTTTCCATGTGACGCTTAGATATCGCATTCACTTTCAGATTATCAATTCTACCAAAGAGATAGTGCTGAACTGCTTAGATTTGGAATTGTCGACCGTAAAACTCGAGTACGATGATAATGGATCGATTAAAACCATCAATCCAGTGGAAGTGCGCCTGGTGGCATCCGACGAGACGGCGGTCATCAGTTTCGACCAACCGCTGCCGCAGGGCAGTGCGACGCTCTACTGCGAGTTCACTGGTGAGATCAACGATAAGATGAAGGGTCTCTACCGGAGCAAGTACTTGACTCCGGGTGGCGACGAGCGCTACGCCGCCGTCACGCAGTTCGAGGCCACGGATGCCCGGCGGTGCTTCCCCTGCTGGGACGAGCCCGCCATTAAGGCAACCTTTGACATCACCTTAGAGGTCCCTGCTGACAGGGTAGCACTCTCCAACATGCCCGTCAAGGAAGAAAAGGTAACGGACAACTTAAAAATTGTCCAGTTTGATACAACTCCCATTATGTCTACTTATCTTGTGGCAGTTGTGGTTGGAGAATATGATTATGTGGAGAAAAAGTCTCGGGATGGTGTTTTAGTAAGAGTATATACTCCTGTTGGGAAAAGCAAACAAGGCTTGTTTGCTTTGGAGGTTGCTGCTAAAGTTCTGCCTTACTATAAAGAATACTTTGACATTGCATATCCCTTGCCCAAGATAGATTTAATAGCAATAGCAGACTTTTCTGCTGGGGCTATGGAAAATTGGGGCCTTGTGACATATCGGGAGACATGCTTGTTGGTTGATGAAGAGCACACGTCAGCAGTGAGGCGCCAGTGGATAGCGCTAGTAGTGGGACATGAGCTTGCCCATCAATGGTTCGGAAACCTTGTTACGATGGAGTGGTGGACCCACTTATGGTTGAATGAAGGCTACGCCTCCTTCGTTGAATTCCTTTGTGTCAATCACCTATTCCCCGAATATGATATATGGACACAATTTGTTACTGAGACCTATATTAGGTAAGTTCACTTTGTTACATATTCATAACTTCATTGTTAAATCAGTTAGGTACAATGCGTTTAGCATTAAATAATACTTTAATTGTTATATTCACTTTGATGAGATAATGATTCATTGTACAATACATCAGCATGTTTTATATGAACATTGCATCACAAATGAGTTTTATTTCTATGTGTGTATTGTAGAGGTAATCATGAAGTATTAAATAGTTATTTCACAAACAGAAGATGTATAAAAAAGAACTGTAGCTTTGTTAAATAATATTTTATTTTGTAATTGAAGAATTAAATAAATTTTGAAATATTAAAAAGAAGTTCCAACTCTTAAGTATAAAAATGTTACTTCAGAAGTTCTCATGCATTACTAATGTTATTATTAGGGATCATTAACTTCTTTATCTTACAGGGTTTTAATTAATGCAATATAGGTATTATAATTGAAATAAATCCAGGATTTAATAAAGACATTACAGTCATATAAATATCTATAATTCAGTATCAGTGAATGACTGATTCAAGATGTAATATGTAATTTAAAAAAAAAATTGAAACTCATACATTGTTTTATGGAACTATAGTATTTCCATTTAATTATTTAAATTTCAAAGTCATTACTACATTGAATAAAATTTTACTGTGGTAATGAAACTTTCTCTTTGCTGTTGTTTATCTCAGAGTTCAATTAGAGGGCATAATAAATGTTTGGGAGAGATTGATGTCAACCATTTTAGTATATCATTTGTATTTTAATATGCTATTGATGTCATTCAATCACTCTCTCTCCCTCATTAAGCATAATGCTGTGTAATTCCAATGCTAATTGATTGTTTTTTGATGTCTTTATGTTTACGAAAATGCCATTTGGTGATAATTAAACATTAAAATTGTAATATTTATTGATAAATATGTAATCATGCACTTTTTGTATTTGTTCGAGACAAATAGAAAGTGTATCAATAAGAAGGTTTGTTAATGCACAGCAAAATTCTTATACAAATGTAATATTTGTAAACATATTATTTTTGTAACTGCAACATCATTGCACACATCAATTGGAACATAGCCAGTTTCAATTGTAAATATTAAAAGTCATTCACCTACTATTTTAGTGGTACATTTAGCAACTAAAATGTAAATAAGTACATATTTTCATGTAATTACTTGAATGTAAAACCATTTATGAGTGTAATATAATACTATGACTTTATTTTCAGGGCATTAGAATTAGACTGTTTGAAAAATTCCCATCCTATAGAAGTACCTGTTGGTCATCCATCAGAAATTGATGAAATATTTGATGACATATCCTATAACAAGGGGGCCTCTGTAATTCGCATGTTGCATAGATATATCGGAGATGATGATTTTCGTAAAGGCATGAACCTGTATTTAACAAGACATCAGGTATTCTTTAAGTTTTTAGCAAATAATGTATTTATGTTCCATTTATGTTTAATTTTCTTATCAGAAGTCTTGATTCCAGCAGTAAATGTTAGGTTCATGTTAAATTCATTTTTGATGATAATATTTGCTGGTAAAATTTATTGTATTATTTATATTTAAATCATTTCCAGTACAAAAATACCTTTACTGAAGACTTGTGGGCTGCTTTAGAAGAAGCATCTAATAAACCAGTTGGGGCTGTAATGTCCACATGGACAAAGCAGATGGGATTCCCTATGGTACAGGTTAGTATTTTAATATTTAAATTTTGTTTGTAATCAAATAATCAAAACATTTATAAAGGTGCATAATCACAAGGCTCATCTATTAATTTTTTGGCTATGTACATTTAAAAAATTATTCATTAGTTTGTTCACCAACAATTTAGTTGAATATTAATTAATTATATGGAAAAATGAAATAGTATATTTTACATTGCCATTGAGCAATGATGCATCATATCAATTAATAACATGTTATCATAAGGTGCAGCGCAGACGACACTCTTCTTGAGCGATCGAGACTGCGGGCGCACAAATGTCTACATGGCGCGCAAACTGTCTATCTCGGATTTTTCGCAGACTCAAAGCACACGACGAACTCTTCGATCACTCTGACGGCAGAACTGTAGTGACGTACACGCTATGGAAATCACGCAGAGATCGCGATGCATTATTTTGTACTTGAAGTACAGAAAAAAAGAAGAAATAGAGAATTTTGGGTACATTCTATACTTTCGGAGAGATTACTGAAAGGACAGTTCCATATTAAACATTCAATTCTGAAACAATATCCGGATAAATTTTTCAAATTCTATAAAATATCTGTTACAACATTTAATGAACTGTTATCTATTTTAAGACCAGCTTTGACTCATTCGGAAACAATGAGAAAGTGCTGGTCTGTTTTGTATTTCAATCGATCTCTGCCGCCATGCTAGTATCGCATACGTTACGCCCACCACTAACGAATGCAGATTGCAGACTGAAGTGTGCGACGTCTGCGTTAGCGCGTGTTAAAGCAAACGTTGTATTTCTTTCGCACACCACTTGTGCGGAGCTGCGCGACGCGGGGCGGCGCGGTCTGCCCGAATTACACGTAATTTGTGTGCGCCGCTCTTATTGCGCGTCGTATGCGTTACTGCATATAATTGCAAAGGTTCTATTTTCACAGTCTTAAAAGAGCGTCACAGACTGTGTGACGTCTGCGCTGCACCTAATTATCATGATAAGTTACCAAGGGACTGTAACATGTGTTCTATTATATTGAAAGTAAAAGAGCCTCAACTTTCACATTCAATTGAATTATTATTGTTGAATCATTATAATTGAATTGTTATCAGTATACATATCAGTCTATTATCTGACTAGGCGTTTTATGTTATGTAGTAAGAATCATTGGAGTGTTTAACTTCGTAAAGAGATAACAGTTAGCTTAGTGCTTATCAAATAAATTAAATGCCTTTATAACTATCTACACATTTAAATGGATTTGTTCATTTTCATCATAATAAAATACTGTTACTAACTTGTATATAGCTATTACAAAATAACCATTATGATTGTGGTTGCATAGTATGTCCATTGTGTGTGTTGACGATTGCAAGCAGCATAACGAAACATAGACTACATCACCACTTACCATCGTGGGATTGTAGTCAAACATTAACTTGAAATTTATAAATAAAAACTGTACTTGTACTACGTAAGAGTAAGCAAGCGACAATTTGACGTGTGTATACGTGGACAAAAAGCCTTACTATTTAGTTTATCTGAAAGATGGATATTTAATTAATAACATTAAAAAAGTACAGCTATTACTGTTAAATTAGTTGGTAAATGATACAAGCGTTTTTAGAAACATTGTAAATAAGTTTTTTTTTGTATGTTCAACATGTATAGAAAATATACAATTGAATTTTAAACAGTATTAAATACTGAGTAAATACAATACAAAGAACATGAGATGATGAAAGATGTAGTATTTTATAATATAGTGGACAATTCAATATATTAAAGGCATTTTCTAATCAAAACAAGTTTCCATTCCATTTAAAGTTTCCATTTTAAATTTGCTGACTGAGTGAATATATATTTAATTTATAATATATTATACATAAATTATAATAATTTGTTTTTATACAAAAATCTAGGTGACATCTGAAATACGGGGACGAGACAGAGTATTGACCTTGACACAGCAAAAGTTCTGCGCTGATGGTAGTCAAGGAGATGATACATTATGGATGGTGCCCATTACAATCTCTACACAGGAAAATCCTTCCAAGGTAATATTTTATCATTTTCAATCTTAAGGTAAAACATACTTTGTTTTGTTAATTTTGATCTTATTGATAATCTGAATTTTACCAAGAAAAAAATAACTTTAGATAAAAAAAGGAATCATCAAATAAGTTCATCCAGTCGAAATCCACTCGTTCTGAGGTAATAAACATATAAAAAAAAGTCACTTCAAAAAAAATACAGTCAAATTGAATACCTCCTCCTTTTTTGAAGGCGGTTAAAAAATCAATGTAAATATTAGTGCTATCAATGTAACTATCAACAGATAATGTTAGGCATTGACCGATTTTTAAAAACAGCCATAAATGATAAAGATTTAAGTTTAGATAATAACTTGGTTTGATTTTTCTTAATTTTAAATAATTTTCAGGTGGCATTGTCAACTGTACTGGAGACTAGAACTCAGGAAGTGGTGCTGGATTCCGTCGGTGAGAACTCGTGGGTGAAGCTGAATCCTGGAACTGTAAGAATAAAATCAAATTTTATAAACTAACTTGTAATACCTAAACAATGATTTACCAATGATTAATCGGTTCTCATAGGATTGATTGGTATTTTTATAAATCATCTCTGTATTTTTTCCAAGCTTTCAATAATGCTTCAAATTTTCAATAATGAATATGGTGAAATTTAGACCACTAGTCATAAGTAATGTTAATAAAGTTAGCTTGTTCTTTTTTTTCATTTTTAAGACACTAAACTGTTTTTTTCTTTGCCTAATTACATAAAATAATTAACCAAACTTTGAAACTTTGTACCAATAAAAGGAATTATAAGTGAATTTTACATTGCTGGTCGAAAGGACTAATGATTAGTATAATGCGTTCATAAAATATGATTCGTATTCTTGGGTTAAGTACCTACGTAATTATTATTAAAAGATGCATTTTCATCAATATTAGTTGATGGAAATGTATATTAATAATGATACATACCTAATATACGTACTTAATTGAACTGTATGTGTGTCGGGCAGGTGGGGTACTACCGCACGCGCTACCCGGCGGGCATGCTGGAGCAGCTGGTGGGCGCCGTGCGCGACGGCTCGCTGCCGCCGCTCGACCGGCTCGGCCTGCTCGACGACTGCTTCGCGCTCGTGCAGGCCGGACATCTGCACACCGCCGAGGTGGATATACACACACAGACACGCTCAGTGCTCAGACAGAAACGCGCACAGACAAAAACACAAAAGCGCGAGCACGCACACGCACGCATACACACACAAATATTTAAAATATTGGAGCTTTGATTTCATATTATTATTTGATATTATTTGAATAAGTATAACCAAAATCGTTCAGCGAAACACGAATGGCGCTGAATAAGTGTGCGTAGATCCTAAGGCAATGTGCGTATTACAAATTAATTATCACTTGCTTGGGTAATGCGTGAAGACGGCCAATTTGCGTTAAATTTAGTTGTCAGTGGAGATCAAAGCCAAGCAGTAGGATAGTTATATGCGACCAAACTCAACAGCCTGAATAGGAAGTAGTTGAAATATCTCTCCAATCCAAATAGGTAATAACACTATTTACAATTTATTTTTGACATTTTAACAGTCCCTGAAACTGATGGAGGCGTTCTCGAACGAGACCAACTTCACGGTGTGGTCGTCGATATCGAACTGCCTGTCGAAGCTGACGGCGCTGTTCTCGCACACGCCGCTCGACAAGCCGCTGAAGAAGTTCGGCCGGCAGCTGTTCGCGAACGTCACGCGCCGGCTGGGCTGGGACGCCGAGCCCAGCGAGAGCCACCTCGACACGTTGCTGCGGAGCTTGGTGCTCAATAAGATGATCACGTTTGAGGATCCAGAGACTATACAAGAGGCTAAGAATCGGTGAGGAAGCTTTGACTATTAAAATTCTTGTCTTGTTATTCAAGATTGTGTGGTATTTGTTGTTGGTATATTTGTGAAGCAAGATAGCTAGAGTTATTATTTAAGTTTGTATTCTTTATTACTTTAACAGGGTCGGTTATGAAAGCTATATAAACACCTCAATGTAGCTCGCTAATTTACTATTTCATAGTTTTGAGTTTTTTTTTTAATCAATGTAATTTTTATGAATTAGATACTATTTTATTTTAACTTGTATACCTTATTGCTCGATTACAATCCCGCGATAATAAACTTTTTCAGTAACCTTATTATTGAACAGTAAAAATGACTATCTCCGGTAAAGTTGACTTTTAAGATAGACGTTATTGACTAACCACTCTTATGTTCCGTTTAGACGTATTAAGTAGTTAACTTAATTTTAAGTGAATCATTTTTAGTGTGCGTCCACACGTAATAATTTAGTAAAAGTCTTTAGGTCATACAATTGTACTTAATTACTTAAGCATTTTACTAAATTACTTAAAATAATTTTAACTAAAAAGTACCTGTCCAAACGTGTTAAAAGATAAGCCCCGCCCACCTTAACAGAAAATAGAAAAATTTCTAAATTACTTGTCTACTTGATTACTTAAACTACTAAATTGTCCGTTTATACGTATTAATTTTACTTAAAATTCAGTTAACTACTTAATACGTGTAAACCGAACGGCGAACATGAACCGTCTCAACCGCTGGTCAGGTTCGAGGCGTACAGCGCGGGCACGTGCGCGCTGGCGGCGGACCTGCGCGCGGCGTGCTACCGCGCGGTGCTGGCGGGCGCGGACGAGCGCACGTTCGACCGCTTCCTGCAGCTGTACCGCGCCGCCGACCTGCACGAGGAGAAGGACCGCGTGTCGCGCGCGCTCGGCGCCGTGCGCGACCCCGTGCTGCTGCGGCGCGTGCTCGACTTCGCTATATCCGTGAGTGTACAACTGCACTGTTGTTGATGTTGTTACTGATCGGTGACGATGGCCAATTACCATCAGCCGGCACGTCTGCTATTGGCTATTAATATTAATATATAATATTAACAACATTACCAAAATTAATATCATTACAATTTTTATATTATATACTTATACTGCAGTTATAACTACCACTTATTGTGATACCAATAATGTTATTATTTTTTCGATAACTAATTTAAGTATCATGTGGATGTTAAAAATGTTGTTTATTCTAGGATGAAGTGAGATCCCAGGACACGGTGTTCGTGATCGTGTCGGTGGCGGTGAGCCGCGACGGCCGCGACCTCGCTTGGCAGTTCTTCAAGGACCACTGGCAGGAGTTCATGGACCGCTATCAGGTAATTACAAACATTTTTAAGTTGTCCATACATTGAAGTTTTACGAACGGTAAACGGTAAATTGACGTAGGAGCATGTTCAGTTGGTAAGAAAATGTACGAGGAAGTAGTCCAGCCAACATCTTGCACAAAAAAAATTTCAAAGAAAATTTAAAAATAAAGCAAGTTTAAACAAACACATGATTCTTAGATTTTAAATTAATTTTCTGGCATTATTAAGGTAGCGTAAGTTAATGTATATAAAATCGTTCACACAATACGTCGACGGTATGCCCGGCGGCTTTACAAATTCAAAATCATTTATTCATGTAGGTATCATTGATACACTTATGCACGTCATTTTTTTAATCAACCAGCTTTTCGCAAAGGTGCTTTGTCATGGAGGAGAAGAAAAGCCGTAAAGAAACTCCTCAGCACATCTTTTAAAAATAAAAATATATTAGTATATATTTTATTACAAAAAAATATTTATTATAAAAAAAATATTAATTTTAAAGGCTTCGGCTCCAAAAAAGCTGCATGACCATCTAGGAACCGCCTAACAAAAGTGTGTTCCCAGGGCGGGTTCCTTCTAGCGCGGCTGGTGAAGTCGACGACGGAGAACTTCGCGTCGGAGGCGGCGGCGGCGGAGATCGAGGAGTTCTTCCGGTCGCACCACTCGCCCGGCACCGAGCGCTCCGTGCAGCAGGCGCTGGAGACCGTGCGGCTCAACGCGGCGTGGCTGCGGCGCGACCTCGCCTCCGCCGCGCAATACCTGCAGCCCTATCACTGACATGCTACCCGGTCAGTGCACTGTCACATATTGCATATATTACATTTGTATAGGAATAGGAAACTTTTTATGTAGGTTTGATTTTTTATACGAATATTTTAATTTTTTGTTCCTACATAATAAAATAAATTAATATTTGTTTGCAGGACCAAGGACAAAAGACTGAATGAAGCCTTCTTCGACGAAATGCATAGAACTACCTAAAAGCTTCTATTTATTTTCTGTGACATGATCTGTAAATTTATACAAAAGTATTGTTATAATTTACTTAAGAGAATTGTTTACATTAATACATCCATTATTACATTTAATGTACACACGAGGCAAATTCAGTACATTATTAGCGACCACCATTAGTGGCGGTTTATTCATGTTTTAAATAGATTAGAAACATGTAATAGTGTTATTGCATTTTCCGAATACCGTGATATTTTAGACTGTATATAAATGCATTTGTTTAATTCTGTTGCACTTATGAATTGCCTTTTGTTCATTACGACTACTTCCGTTATTTTTAGATTGGGATTCCATTTCGAAAGTAGTAAAGAATTGTATTATAATGCTAATTAGAGAAGGTTATGGATAACTCAGTTTTAAAAGATATTAATTCTATTTTGTTATAAAAACCAAAACAATCTTAGAATCCAATAGAATAAATTAATTAGATCATTCCTAAAAATTACTTGAAATAAGTTCACATTGAGGACATTTTTCACACTTCTTTACGCAGATCTTAGTGCCGTTATTACTATTTTTATTTATGGTTACACGAATAAAAAAAAGAAAAATTGTGCATTGCCAAATTTTTAAGTAAATAAACTGGATTTACTGACATTTAGAACTGAGCCATTCAATTACATACAATCTTTTGTATAAATATGTATAAAATCTTAACTTATATTTAGAAATACTATGAATATGTATTTAAGGTTCATTGGTGCTGAATGCAGTTTTAAGTTTTGTTTTCAAAAGGTTACTAATATATTATTAAATATGTTTTCATTCAGTTAAAGGTATACAAAAAAAAAAACTTTGTATAATTCTGCTTCAATGCAATAAATTTTATTAAACATGTGGCTGCTCATTTATTTTGGTTTGATTCATAGAGATGTACTATTTTATTGTCATGACCACGATAAAATTGTGATGTTTTACTATTATTAATTTAATTCCTTGATAGTTACCATCATTAGTGCTCATTTGTTGTCATCATTTTTTGTTTTGTAAGACTGTGTTAATGTAATAAATTGTACAAAAAAGATGGTTATGTTTTTCTTCTGTGAATTCTTTACAAGTTTGGTCTCGACTAGTTAACTTGAACCATCTCAGGTCCTGGGTATCTCCTAATTGGTTTATAAATTAACTAGCTGTCTTGTGTCTTGGAAGTTGCGTACTAAGTTCCATCCCCTAAATTAACCCTTGAAGGGATGATTTTCCAAAAAGTGTTAAAAATTTTTTTTTTATAACTTATATAAGAAGTTCATGTTTATAACTCTAAAACTGACGAAATTGGTTTGTATGAAAGTGACTTTCAACCCCTATTTTAACCACTTATAGGATGGATTTCCAAAAATCCGATAGCATAAAGCCTTCCTCGATAAATGAACTATCCAATACAAAAAGAATTTTACAATTCAAACCAGTAGTTCCTTAGATTAGCACGTTCAACCAAACAAACTCATCTTTATAATATTAGTATAGATTATTAAATTAACAAAAACTTTAAAAAATATTTTTTATCCATAAATTATGTCACACGTTAGGGGGAGGTTGGCGATGTAGTGTGACAAGGGGTGGGAGGGGTCCCAAATTTCGTGATTTATGGATGGCCCCTTAGGGTGGGTTGCACATCACAAGATTGAATTAAGGTTAGAATCATGTCAGTTAAAGCAATTATGTCTTGTGTGGTTAAAGTTAAATTTAACGTAATCAGATTACCAATGGTGATTCTTTACTAACTAGCCATAGTTTAAAAAAGAAGGTGTTGCTTGAAGGTCTCCACAAGAGCTACCAGCATAACGTGCCCTTCAAACATGGAAACTCGAGAAATATAAAACCCTTATGATCCCGGCAGCGAGAAATATTCTCAACGTATCTATATATTATATATATAAAAGAAAGTTGTGTTAGTTACACTATTTATAACTCAAGAACGGCTGAACCGATTTGGCTGAAAATTGGTGAGGAGGTAGCTTAGAATCAGGAGACGGACATAGGATACTTTTTATCCCGGAAAATAGACCTGTTCCTGTGGGATAAGGTAAAATTTTGTTATATGTAGTTGATAGATTATTTATTTATACAGATATAAAATAAAGCTCGGGGATGGATATAGGATACTTTTTATCCCGGAAAATAGACCTGTTCCTATGGGATGAGCGGGAGCGGGAGAGGGAGAGGGAGGAGCACACAGAAACTGTAACGGCTAAGAACGGATGTACCGATTTTAATGATTTCTGATTTGTTACATTCTTAGGCGATACGAAGTTCGCCGGGTCAGCTAGTTTTAAATAAAACAATAAAATAAACAGTACATCTATATTGCACTATAACATCTCACTTATTTTGTACAAATTAGGTGAAATAAGAATGTTTACTTAAAATTAAAAATACTATAAGTATAGAACACAAACGTCACACAACACTAATAGTAATAAATACAAATAACTACATATCTAAACGGTGCTCATGATACAATTTAAAGAAATAGGCTGATGGATGTATACAGGAACATGTTTAACTACAGAAATTACATCTCAAGGGAATTTGTAACATGCAACAATACTAATGTTAAGGAAAATGTAGGCAAATTGTAAAAAGGGAAGTTATACAATCACACAGAAGATACTCCATTGAACGATTGGAAAAATATACGTATATTATACCAGTGGGCAAATAAAAATAAAACTTATTTTTAATTATTATGTTAACCATATTATGAAGTAAACATTAAAGATCCGTAAGTTTTGGACCACTAAGTAATATTGCTTATGTTCTTAATACAACCACAGTCAGAGTATGTATACAAGATACATCTCATCAATAATGTTAAGTCTATTATTTCTATGTCCAAATTATTTATAAGTCTCTTGACACCAGTACAATACATACAATCGTTCATTGATTCTTTTGATTTTTGTATAAAACAGATTAACTAACTGAAGCACATTTACAAGAAAATTGTTCTATGCACAAAAGCTTTTTGGTCCAAGGTGCATAAGGGAGCCAGAATGTTAGAATAGTATTTACAGTTCCTTTTGAGGTAAAATTGTGATTTGTGCTTCAATAAGTAGGTAATTATCAGCTTCAAATCCTGGCTCCTCGTATTTTTGTAAGTAAAAACAAATAAAAATGTTTAGTTACATTATTATACATCCCAGCCATATTTAAATAAACTTAAATAACAAACTTTCACCTAATGCATATTTATTTTGACTATGTTACGCGGAAGTGTTAATTGATGTAGGTATGTCTGAGTGTGTTGCCTACGTGTGTTCTACTAAAAGAGGCCTTAGTTTTATAATACATTTTTATAATAAAAATAAATCGCATGTAAAATTGTAATCTGAAAAAATAAGCATTTTCACTATAATGTAGCGAATAATCGATTTACACTATAGTATCATTCGTAGTTTGCAAATTTTTAATTGGTATTTTACTAGTTACCCTTTACAAGCCATTTCTCTAAAAAAAAGTTAAAGCCCGTATGCCCTAAGACCCCAGCTAATTGACAGATTCAAAAATAATTTTAAGGATCACACTCAATATCATGACTAGTCTTCATTAGTGGGCAAATAAATATAAATGAAGAATTCAAGATACAAAAAATAATTTGAGGATAAAGGAGACAGCAGGATTACATACTAAACACTCACCATTCATTCTTTCACGCACGCAATTTACGGACGGTATAGCAATGATTCAAATGAAACGCATACTTATGAAATACTTACCATTTACATAAATAAGATAATGTAGATTCAAAAATAGGGCATATTACATAATGTTTGTTAAAATTATGAATATGATCATGAAATCGTGCAATCATCATTCAAGAATAAGGTACTTAATTTATATATCGAACAGTAAGTGAAGTACCATTTTATAATATTACTCTCTCGGTACACGCATGTACCACCTCTCAACATTATTATCATATATGGTCTGAACTGAGCGTATTAAATTGATACTGATGTTTGCACCATTCTTTGCTTATAAAATGCACATTTTGTTACATAACATCTTATATGGCTATATGCTATAATTAACTTAATACTATTTAAATAACTTAAGTTTAAATTAACGAATCTTTGACTAGAATACTTTAATTTATTAAATGTTACATTCGACAACAAGGAAAGTACGTCAACAGAGCTATATTATTATCTGGTTACTATCTACTTGTTATGTTAGTGTTACAGTCCAGAATGTTACAGCCGGCTTGCATGGACCCTAGTACTCGAATAGTTGAAGCATTGAATGTGTGCTACGCTGCTTTATACGCACAGAAAACAATCATACCGCAACCAGCATCACGAACAACTACAGGGTAGACTAGATGCGAATTTTACATAATTCTCAAGTACAATTTTATATACTACCAAAATAAAACGTGACAAAATTCTGAATTACTACATTGAACACAGGAGTATACACAACATTTGTTTAATAATAAAGCTTTTTATTATTTTTGACATTAAGGTGCAATATTTAAATACTCAGAGAACATTTATATATATCGAACTAAATCACTTCCCAACGAAGTGCTACTACAATACTCATATATTAAGAGATGGGAATATATGTTGAGTATTATAAACAATAATTGACCTGATCTGTTGACAATACTTAATGTTATGTGTAAATACTTTTTATTTGTGTGATTTAAATATTATCTGTTAGTAATTTAAAGTGCATATTTATTTATCTATAACTTTAAAGGAATGGGTGTCACAACAGATGGACAAAATAAATACAAAGTCTTTTTTGCACACAAGTGACATTGCTCTTATTATTTAGTAATTAAATACATCTAAAATATTTACAAATTGAGCAATAAAAAGGAATATAAATACACATAAACAAAGTATTATTCAAAATTACCATTTACTTAATAAAATAAATAGACTAGGTAATTCAGGATCAAAGACAACCAACATTATAAAAAGTAACAATTATTATCCCACAGCAAAAATGCAACTTGCAAATTTAGCATATTTCATAATTTCAAGGCAATAGTGTTGAGTAAAATATTCTCAAAACAATATTATAAATGCAACGCACGATACGCATATTGGCTGCTAAAGCTCAAATTAAATTATTGAATACTTGATGGTAAGCGCGAACAGCTACGTCATATCTTGTCGTCCAAAAAGTTACCTCAGTGCCTGAAGTCGAAGGTGTTCGAGCAGTGTGTGTTGCCAGTGATGACATACGGATCCGAGACGTCGTGCTTCACTATTGGCCTTATGCATAAGCTTAGAGTCGCCCAGCGGGCTATGGAACGTGCTATGCTCGGTATTTCTCTACGCGATCGAATCAGAAATGATGAAATCCGTAGACGAACGAGGGTGACCGACATAGCTCAGAAAATTAGCAGACTGAAGTGGCAATGGGCTGGCCACATAGTTCGAAGGACCGATAACCGTTGGGGAAGAAAGTTCCTCGAATGGAGACCACGCCTCGGTAAAAGGAGCACAGGACGCCCCCCGACCAGATGGACCGACGACCTGAAGAAGACAGCGGGTATCCGCTGGATTCAGAAGACTCAGGACCGGTCTGAGTGGCGTAGATTAGGGGAGGCCTATGTCCAGCAGTGGACCTCAAAAGGCTGATGGATGGATGGATGGAAGCGTGAACAGTCCTTTCTATTAGAATTCGCCAGGCTCTGTACTCTATGGCTCTTCCGGTTCAAGGGTCAATAGTGATTGTTTTTAAACCTCCATGTTTCGATTTTTAACACATTCCCACTGTTTTTTGGCCGACAACGTGTCGATTGTTCCTGTTATCTAATATTTGATGATTTCTTTTGCATTACAGTAAAAAGTGTAGGTACATTAAAAAAAACTTATCAAGCAACCAGTAACGTTTCTGTTTAACTAAGACAATATGCGTGTAGTCCCTTTAAATTAGATTTTTTTTTAAATAAAATCATTACACATTTATATACAGCTTTAGTATACGAGAAATTTTAAATTCTCTTTATTTCGGTTGTTTGGTGCAGCAAGTGCGGTTTAGTTTCTTACGTCACCGATATTTTTAACTTTTAGTGTGATGACATTTTAAAATGAACTGCAATTCTTAAAACCTAGTACCTACCACAAAAGGTAACACTTACACAGTGTTGGATATTTGGATTATGTAGTATGTTGTCTTATGGTGCTCCCTCACCGGGAGCATTCACGTGTAATGTAACATTATAGATTCGTCTTTGAGCATTACATTACAATAATACCTCCCTGACTGACGAGCATTCGCGTGTAATGTAACATTATAGATTCGACTTTGAGCATTACATTACAATACTACCTCCCTGACTGACGAGCATTTGCGTGTAATGTAACATTACAGATTCGACTTTGAGCATTCCATAGCAAGATGTCAGACGAAGCGGTCGGAAGTGGAGCGCATTGATGTTACAAGTTGTAACAAGATATTACACATTGTATCATTACAAGGTGCGCATTGTAATGCTCGGTTCTCCTCCTTCACTGGTGTATCACCGTTTTGTATCATTACACGGTGCGCATTGTAATGCTCGGTTCTCCTCCTTCACTGATGTAATGCTCAAAACTGTAACGTTACATTACACGCGAATGCTCCCGGTGAGGGAGCACCTTTATATAACCAACCAAAAACAGTATTTATTTGATTTCTTATGCTTGGAGTTTTGGTAATGAACTCTGACAGATGACGTTTCTAAATAGGGATGGCAAAGATAGTTGATCACTAGTATGTTTAAAATGCTCACTATTCAACAAATTGTATTATTTGAGCACTTGAATGTGTACAATGACTAACGTAACAGGTTCTTTTATTGTTTAACTTGCTTGTTTAATTGCATAATATAAACTGATATTACCAAAAATGCATACCATAAAGTTTTTGATGTATTAAAGTTACAAAAGTTAAGTTTATACAATATAATGTATCATGTCTGTTATGGAATGTTTCCGAACTGTCAGTGTTCATCAATAAACACAATCTAGCTAATAAGATTATTGGGGACCCGAAAATGGTGTAACAACGTTTATGTTTGCTTAAGTAAGCATTTCATCCGTCAACATGACCAATTTTTTTCTCTTATTTAAAAAGTTAATCACATGTAATTTCATGAAACCAGTCTGACATCGACTGGTATTCCGCAGAACTATTGAGACATGTCATGGAGCTAACAAGAGGCACGAAGAGACATGTACGTACATGACGCGTTCTTGTCGGGCGGGGAGACATCATGACGTCGTGACGTCACTGCGTCACGTGACGTTACTCGATGATGACGCAGCGTGGGAGATGCTCGTGCAGGTAGTCGAAGAGCTCGGGCGAAGCGCCGGGGCAGTTGGTGAGCTCGAGCTCGCGCAGCTGCCGCAGCTGGATCAGACTCGACAACCCGCCCGACGTCAGCAGCGGACAACCTGATATACAATAGTAACATGAATTTGCAAATTCTTTGCTTTCAGTTAACTTTTTTATAGCTTTTGGAACGAAGTTCCTTATCGCGCGTTGCGAAAGGGGGCTAGGCGGAAAATTTGGTAACGACACTTTTTGCCGGTAACGACACTTTTTGCCGTCATAGTTTTTTTTTTACATAGAGAGCAAGCCAGAGTACTAGGATAGCAAAAACATGCAAGTGAGTGTGCCAAAACAAATCCTTAGTTTTATTTTGGCACACTTGCTGCATGTTTTTGCTATCTTAGTATTGACTGCAAGGAACTTCGTTCCATCCGGGTGTCCCTCTCATCACCTCTAAGTTTTTTTTTATGTTATACCAGGTGAAATTTTATTATAGAAATGAAACTTCTGTATTGACGTTGTGCAGCGACAGAGAGTAAAAAAATAAAAATATGAAACAATCTCCATGTTGTCCTACTAAAGCTGAACGTCAATATCACATGGGCTATTAACAAAAAATAGTTACAAAACTTGTAATTTATCATCCCTGTAGCCCAGTTGGTAACAACTGTATGAAACACAGGGCCGGATCTTCGAGCCGGGGCATAGGCCCCGGGCAGCAGTTTAAGGGGGGCGAAAACATAATATAGTATAGTTATATTCAGGAGTGGAATAATAATAAAAAAAACAAATATCATGAACACCTATTTTTAATTTATTTTAACATTTATTTAATACAACTCAATCGTCCAATCTCCAAACAAAGAAAATGAATCAAACACTTACAAATCAAAAATAATGGATCGAGACACCGTCCTTTCCGTCTAGTTGCTCCGAGCGCCAAAGAAAGAGTGAAACCGGGCTACTGAGGGTGCCTGCTTTTATACCCGTTCCTACCCTACCCTACTATCCTATCTCTTATACGGCCTCTCCTGACGTGGAGTCGTCCTCGACGATACCCTGGACGTCTTCAGATCTGGGGTCTTCATCCAGGTCTAACAGTGGCATCGACCGTGCTTGACTAGTACCTGCCATGGGGGTCCTAGGATCAACATCTGGGTCTTCATCGTCAGTGTCTGTGGAAACAACAATTTAAAATAAAACTCGTTAAGTTATTTCAAACCTGACAAAACAAGAAGCGGTAAGCATGGATAAAATAATAGAGAGACCTACAAGGCGCCTTTGTATATCTCACAGTCATTGCATCCATACAGAATAAAAATAAATGTTAAAGTATCAAATTAATAAGTTGTTTTAGTTCTTACCGACCCATTGACCCATCAGTTCTAGTTGGTATCTACCGTTAAGCAATTAACACCTATTTTATTATGTATTGGCACCAACCAATAGTGTAACTATTGGCACCAACCAATAGTGTAAGCATTGGCACCAACCAATAGTGCAAGCATTGGCACCAACCAATAGTGTACGCATTGGCACCAACCAATGTTATGTCGGCAACAACCAACCAGGCTTTGTGTTGGCACCAACCAACTTATACTCACCATCGAAAAATGAAGAACAGGTCTCAGGGCACCATTCGCCCTTCCATGGCACCATATATTGTGCTGCTGCTTGCGTGGTTTTTCCGCGACCGCCAGCTAAAAGTTTTAATTCATAGCGGCCACATGGTAAGACCTTGGTGACCTTATATGGTCCTCTCATCCCAGGGTCTAGCTTTCCTGTGGACTGAGAATATTTAATAACGAAGGCGAGGTCGTTAACTTTAAACTGTCTCGGTGGTCGCCGATTTTGGTTGACGCGACTATCCTGCTGCCTTTGGTTTTCGGCTAACAGTTCACTCGCCCTGGTCCTGCAGATCTCACGCCAGGCTTCCCTGTCCGGCTTTGTGTTCTCGATGGCTATATCGCGAACCACAGAACGTATTAGGGGTGTCATGCCGTCTATGCCAATTAATAAGTTTAATGGTGACGTTTGAGTGGTCTTTTGTTGAGTAACGTTCAGTATCAGCTGAAGTCTCCACAGTGTATTAGACCAGGCAGAATTCAAATTCGCTTCGATACGTAGCATGTTTAGAAGTGTGCGTACATACCTTTCGACCTGGCCATTGGCCTGGTGCATCTCGGGTGTGATGTAGTGTATGTCCGCACCCAGTTCCTTAACCCAGCTGGAGAACTCACCGGACTCAAACATGCGTCCTCTATCCGTTACCATTAATTTTGGAGCACCAAAAAGAGATACAGCATTCATCAGGCAGCGCTTTAGCTCCGGAGTGTCTTGACGATAAATGGGATAGAGTAGGCAGAACTTAGTGTACGCGTCGATAATTAGTAAAACGAATTTATAATTCTCAGATGTCGGTAATGGACCCAAAGCGTCGATGTGAACGGTGGCAAACGGCTCCGATGGTTTTGGCCACGAGGTAATATTCTGTAAGGGTTGCCGGGGTACGCGTTTTTTTGAAACACAAGTTATGCAGTGGCTAATATACTTCCTGACAAATGATCTTATTCCTGGGAACCAAAAGTGTTTTTGTATGAGGTCTATTGTCTTTTCGGCATTTATGTGCTGATGTTCGTCGTGAAAAAGCCTTAAAAGACTCAGCCGGTGGCCCTTGGGGATGTAACATAAAAGTCTCGTCTCCTCACCTGTAGGGCTGTGTTTGTAGCAGAGAAGTCCGTTGTGAACGACATACCGGGTGGAATCTAAATTTCCTTCCTGGAGCTGCACCATCAGCTTGTTGGTCTCGTCGTCGGCAGATTGAGCGATATGGGCCCAATTACGTGGTCGCGATACTTGACTGACTAATACTGGAGGATTGCGGCTTAAAAAGTCGACGTGAGGCATCATAGTACCTGGTCTGTATTCTATTTGGAAGTCGAAATCCTGTAGGTACAGCCACCATCTGGCTACTCGTGGTAATAAGTCCTTTTTCCGTTCCGTTGACTTTATCGCGTTACAGTCCGTCACCAACTTGAAGTGCAGTCCAATGAGGTAATGCCGGAAGTGCTGAAGAGCTTTGACGACAGCCAATGTTTCCAGCTCGTATGAGTGGTACCTTACCTCGGCATTCTGAGTGACTTTGCTGAAATATTCAACGACGTGTCTACTATTGTCTGCATGTATTTGTAGCAGTATGGCGCCGTATCCGGAACTGCTAGCGTCCGTATGGACCTCTGTTTGATACTTTGGATCAAAAATCGCTAATACAGGTGCGTTGGTTAAAGTGTCGATAAGGTGCAGTCGCACTCGTTCTTGCTCCTCTCCCCAGTTGAATTTAACTCCTTTCTTGGTTAGGTGAGATAGGCAAGCCGTTTTAGTTGCATAATTTTTGATATATTTACGAAAATATCCAGCGAGGCCTAGCAGTTGGCGCACTTGCTTCACGTTCTGAGGGACGGGAGACCTCCTGAGTGCCTCCACCTTATGCGGGCTCGGTCTCACCTGACCCTTGGTGATCACACGTCCCAAATATTCGACTTCGGTTTTTAAAAACGAACACTTTCCCAGATTTATTGAAAAGCCCGATTGTGTAAGGGTGTGTAAAACCTCACGAAGCAAGGAAATCCCTTCGGTTATCGATGAACTCATAAGGAGCACGTCGTCTATATAGACAAGTACTCGTCCGGTGGTGATGAATTCCTTCAGAGTATTATTTATTATGCGCTGGTATACTACTGGACTATTGGATAATCCGAAAGGCATCTTAAGGTATTCGTAGTGATTTTCTGGAGTTACAAAACCAGTATAATGAGTACACTGTTTATTTATTGGTATTTGGTGGAACCCCGTAGCCATATCAAGGCTAGAAAAGTACGTGTAGTTACCCAATCGATCAATGTGATCATCTATCAGAGGCAACGGGTATCTATCTTTAACGGTAAGTCTATTTAGGGCGCGGAAGTCGACACACATACGGTCGGAGCCATCTTTCTTTTTGACTAAAATTATGGGGCTAGCGTACTCGGACTGGGACTCCTTAATTATTCCTTTTTCAAGGAGGTCGCTGACTATCTCTCTAACCTTTAATTTTTCTTGATGAGATAACTTGTATGGACGATAAGCGACAGGTTCCGGGCTAGTGAGTTTGATGGTCATTTCACCAGTCGTAACCGTAGTTGCGGCTGTGCCCGAAATTAAAAAGTTAGCGTACTGTCTTATCACCGATACTAATGAGTCGTAATCTTTGCCATTAAGTGGAGTGTCAAGCTTTAGAGAATCGTGAGGACGTATTTCGTTGACAAGCTTATTATGCGGGGAGCGCGTTAAATATTGCCCATCCTTCGTTCTTATGTAAACTACTCCTTCCCTATTGAGGATATCAGTGCCTATCACTATAGGGGTGTTCATACAGGAGGATGGTACGACTATCAGGTCTGCTTCAATAGAGATTTCACTAAGCTGAATGGTAACGGTCACGAATGAAGTGGCTACAATCTCATGATCGCTGATACCCTTTAATACGCAATGAGTAGGTTTAGGTTGACAAGGGAGGTAACGTAAAACGTTGGAAGAAATCAGAGAAACGTTGAGAGCCCCGCTGTCTATCAAGACATCCATCGGTACGCCTTCTATAACTGCTGACATAATGTCGCGAGACTGAGAATTACCACGATCCTTACATAAATTAACATTACGGTGATTGAGGGTATTTGATCTATTTTTCGCGAAACAGTCATTCTCCGTATGACCTACCTTCTTACAAAATGAGCATTGCAAACGAATGTTCTGATTCGGAGCCGGATTACGATTAGTGACCGAATTGTTTCGCTTACAGTGACGTGTGAAATGGCCTTTAATACCACAGGAGAAGCACTTGACTTCGGATTTGAATGGTCTTTTAGCAGGCAACCCACTATTTCGATTGTCGAGTTTTCCTTTGACGGGCTTGGTGTAAATTGCAAGGAACGACACTAAATTTTCAACGGTTAACTTAGCGTTAGCGGCCGCGGCTCGAACCTGAGGATTGTCAATTCCGCGTATGACAATCAAGACGCGTAACTCGTCGCTTAACCCCTGAACAATTCTTAACTTCAATAAAGTGCGCCGTCCGTATTCCGCGTAGGTCGAATATTTATCAGACGTCGTGTTCATTGCATCGTATAAAATGGTAGCGAAATCTAACTGCTGAGGGCAGAGTGGTACGAACTCCCTCTTGAAATTCGACCACGTACGGCTGTTAGTTACCCATTCTGACAACCATACGCGGGCGTCACCTTTAAGGCAAGACGCTACCCGTGAAAGACACTCGCAATCAGACCAACCATTTGCGTCACGAGCGCGATCGACCTCCTCACACCACGCAGCGATGCTGTTAATCGTGGGGTCGAAGTCAGACACAAAGTAATTATTACTTCTGACGGGTTGTAAGGTCTTAAGGACCTGTAACAAGTTTGAAGTACTCGAGTCCCGATTTTGTGTGTCCGCAGCAATCGTGCTACCCTCTCCTACCTGCACTCGGAGCGAACAATCGTTTGAGGGAGTATTTCTTACGGATGACGATAATTCTGATGGGCACACTACCGGCTGACCAGTTGATGTTGGAGGAACAACGTCAGGGTTATCTGTGACTTCTTTACTACTCGCGGACGGAAGGTTAACGTCATTTGCACGAGACGTTATTTCTTTATTCTCAATCGCGCTTAACCTCTCTAATATGGTGGACAACGTATTCCTTAGGTCGCTATCGTTTGAAGCATTGTGATGACGAGGGGAAGGCGTTCTACAATGGCGATTACGTATTTCACGCGGCGGGGAGCGAGAACGACGCCTTCGTCGCGAATCGTACCGTGATCTACCGGAATCAACACCGCGATGTTGTGACGTTTCGCGAGAATCATTACGATTTCTATGCCGAGACCTATCACGAGATCGGTGCCTAGATCCACTGCGAGGCATTATTCGCAAACTCAAAAACAGAACAGTTATAAAATGCACTCAAAACAAAAAAAAAGTTAAAGCAGTATGTAAGTGAGATTGGAGGTTGGAACGAAGACTAAGGCAATGTGAGCTAATGAGTTAATATCCCACTTCTGAAGTTATATTCAGGAGTGGAATAATAATAAAAAAAACAAATATCATGAACACCTATTTTTAATTTATTTTAACATTTATTTAATACAACTCAATCGTCCAATCTCCAAACAAAGAAAATGAATCAAACACTTACAAATCAAAAATAATGGATCGAGACACCGTCCTTTCCGTCTAGTTGCTCCGAGCGCCAAAGAAAGAGTGAAACCGGGCTACTGAGGGTGCCTGCTTTTATACCCGTTCCTACCCTACCCTACTATCCTATCTCTTATAGTATGATTAAAAATAAAATAACTTGCTCCAAAAGGCGCCTAGCATATTAGTGTGGGCCCTGAGCAGACTCCCGATGGCCTTTTTTTAGTGAAGCCTGAACCGATTTTGCAATTAATAGTAATGATTGTATACAAAACTCCGTAGGCGCCACACTATCAACTATTTGCTCCAGTTCGAAAAAATCGTAGGTCCGGGCCTGGAGAAACGAGAAGTCTAATCCCGATTGCCAGAGACATTTATGTGACAGATAGGAATTTGTTCAATGGTAGTAGTCGTTTGTGATATATGTATATTTTAGTGTTGTAGATGCCAACATGACACAGGGAATGTTATAGCGAGGGTGTAAGTTACAGGCCATTCATTAACTACATAAGTATCGTGATGGGGAGAGGGATCTTCAAAATATCTACATGTCCTTATCTTCTAGGACGGGGTAAAGCCATTGTTACGTAACATATTATTACAAATATATTTTTTAATACTTACCAGCCAACGACAGCAGCTGCAACGACCTCATGCCGCACAGGTGCTGCACGCCGAAGTCGCGCAGCTGCGAGCACCAGCGCAGGAACAGCGCCGCGAGCGACTGCATCGTGCTGATGTAGCCCACGCCGATGTCCGTTATGTGCACGCAACTAAAATGTTGTTCAACTGACACTTTTATACAAGACGAAGTATTCGAGGTGACGAAATAATGCTACGTTTTCTTAAATCGTTTCACAGCTTATGCAACACAACCAATGAGGTATACCACAATAATAACAAAGCAAGTAATGGTATTTAAGTCGGTAGAGACATGCGCGGATGTTCGCCGATAGACGCTAATATACCTTCACTGGTAGCCTACTTTCTACGTAAATATACAGCTTTATTTAGGCCGAAGTCAGGAAGTATAAAAAATTTAGGTGGTACCGCTCGTCATGGCTGGAGCATTGTCGTTTGCCCCCAGATTATTTCGCAATATTATGATTTTTGCAGTTCAACATTTCATATCCTATTTACGAAGGTCCAGCGAGAGGAACAGTTAAAATGTTCACAATAACAGTTTTATGACACTTATGACCTATGTTACCATGTATGGTATACACTGAACACTGACCGATCCAAGGTGAGCTCCTCGAGATGGTTGAGGTCGCAGGCGATGTACTCGAGCGCGTTGTCGGTGACGCGCGGGCACCAGCTGAGGTCGAGGCAGCGCAGGCGCGGCAGGTTCTCCGCCAGCAGCTCCACGCCCTCGTCCGTCACCTTGCTGCAGCCGCTCAGCGACAGCACCGTCAGGTTCGGCAGCGAGTGCACTACACACACAAGGAAGTGTTTTGTAATTTTTTTAAGTTGTGGTCTTTTGTTTACGGCCAATGATTTAATCTATTCTACTCTTAAACAACACTAGAGAAATGGCCCTCCTACGTCAGCGTTAATTTTCATTTTACGGATAAGGGCAGGCGACCGCATTTTTTGAGCTGTGCGTCGCGTGAGATTAGTCTGTTCTGTGAAAGTTAGAAGTAGGTTAAGTAATATAAGTTATGAGAAATATAAGTTACAGAAATACCGCATCACTACTACCCTATTTAGAGTTGGCCGACTTAGCACTGGACAAAAGATTTAAAACTCCAGGAACACTCGTATCACATGTCTGTGCTTGTATCAGACACTAATCCGTGAGCTTATCTAACAAGTGTCTGGTGCATATATATCAGTAAATAAATAGGCGAACAATGTAGTTGCTAGCATGTTGCCATGAGCAATTCTCTGAAAATTTAAGTTATCTAAATTCAAATGTGAGCATAACTTAGATATGGAATTCGTTCCACATGCACACGCGATAAACGTTTTCCGATAAATTACAAAGATTTTGTTTGGGAAGGGCTTGAACAGATTTTAGTTTTGGTATGATAAGAATTATAGGATGTATTTGGTAATAGAGTACAAGCAAATACTGAATAGGTATTCATTAACATTTTCTCTTACCTATATTGACGACACCATGGTTAGTAAGTTCCCAGCAACTTTGTAATCGCAATACACTGAGTGAAGCACTTTGTTTTGGTGAGAAGTAACCCAGAGCGGCATCTGTTACGTGGTACGCTTGAAGCGAAAACTCGTATAACGATGGCAATAGTTGAGCAACTGCGCCCACCTATAAAAGAACATCGTTTTAATTTTTATCCTTTTAAAGTATAAATATAAGTGCAGGTTACGTAACATGCAGTACTTACAGCCTCGTCAGCAATATTAATACAATCAGTAAGCGTGAGTGAGACAATCCTGGGAGTTAAACATGCCCACAAGCCAGCCTCTGTTATTTCGTTGCAGCCCGTTAACTCTAGCTCAAATAGAACCTAAAATAAATAGTTAATTCATTATAATGTGTTACGATTTTCTTACTTCAGAAGGTAGGTTATAAGTTATTAGTAACAACACCTACCTGCAGATGATCCAATATCGCCTCCAAGCCCCTATCGGTTATAGAGCATCCCTTTAAGCCAATTGCATGTATGTGAGTGGACGATAATGGAAACTGTCTAATGAATTCATTTATATCGTCGTCAGTGCCAGATATTAAAATGATTCCCCGGATACCTCTCCTGACCACCGAGTTATAGAACCTCTGCATGCAAGCGTTGGAAACCGACCTAATCTCGCGGCAGTCCACGACCGCCGTGAGGCCGATCCACCACCGGGTGGACGAGTACAGGACGTCGCGCCACTTGGTGCAAACCTGGGCGAGGGTGGTCCGCTCGTTCGCATTGAAGTATAGAAAAAACTTTTCGAGAAACCGCTCCTCAAGGACGAACTGCGTCCAGACGAGGGGGCGCGGGGAGGGTCGGCGTCGGCGCGGCACGCGGGGCGGGGCGGCGGGGTGCGCGGGGTGCGCGGAGGGTGCGGGGTGGGGCAGCGCGGGCCCGCAGAGCGCGTTGGCCACCCGCTCCACTACGCCGGGCGAACGCTTGCGGCCGCGCAGCCCCAGTCCAGTGATGCGGCGCGACAGCTCGGCGGAGGCGCGCTCCACCACGCCCTGCGCCGACACCGACGACATCTTCACCTTGACGCGGCGAATGGTGTCCGCCCCCCGCCCGCCGCCCGAGCTCGCGCCGCCAGCTCCGTGTTCGCAACCCGCCACTGCGCTACTGCAAATTAAACTCAATATTATTCTGCTTTTGTAGTATAGAATAATTTTATAAACTACAATCATTTACTGGGTTCATATGCAAGTCTAATGGTCGTTGTCAGGTTTTAGTTCTTTGTGATGTACATATATTGGAATACCCCAGAGGCAGTGCATTTTTTCGCCTAATTACAAAATTAATATTCAAGCTGTAGCTTGAAATAAATAGCTGTAGCTAATAGCTGTAGCTAACATTACTAACTTCTTTAGCCTAGTAATGTGGCATTAGTAAGATCACACTATTGAGTGCTCATATTATTCTGTAAAGCCTTACTATTGGTGGTATTTTATTTCATGTTACTTTTGCTTTTAACTTTAATTGTTATAATACATAAAAAAATGTATCTTTGAGTGCAACTACAGTTTTTACTATTATTAATCATCGCACCTTGAAAATCAAACCGTCACTAATGGAAAAACAGTATTTTTCAGGAATTCGCTTTAAAGTTTTGATAAAGCGTCAAGTCTCAGAAAAGGTTCTTAAAAGTGCTTTTGGGGAACTTTTGTTATGAATAGCAGTCGGTTGTTTAACATTCTTTTAGATTCTAGTTAAAGGAGGTGGCCAACATCTGTATGGGCATTTGCCCCATTTGTGAAGTATAATGTACACATACTATTTTTACCTTAAATTAAAGCTTACAATATCTACTTTGATAATTTTATCAATAAAAATCTCTAGAACTCGGGATTCTCTTTTTACGGGCAGTTTAAGTTATTGTAGTTTGACATTCCGCAAAACATATGTAATAGTGAAAAAGTGTTTTAAAGAGCGATTTTTGTATTAAATAAATACTATTTATCTTTTGGATAATTAATTAATATATGTCTTTTACTTTAATTATGACTTTATGACCTTATTCATACAAAAAGAAGTACCAGCAGTACTAAATAAAATATACGTATTAACTTGTCACCTACCTATCTGTAAATATTCACAAGCAAACGTAATAGGTATAAATAAAACTGCATATTGATATTATTAAGTGTTTCATTATATACATTTAGGTACACATATGTAAAAATTAAGGAATAAAATATTTTAACATCAGTTTATTGGGTTCCTCAGAATATTACAGTGTTGCATCACAATTTAAACTTATAAGAATTAACATTGAAGTTTACGCGGGAGATGGCGTAGCCGCTTCCACTGTCGGGGCACTGTACCACAGACTAATACATCATTATTACGCGGCGCGCGGCTATAGATGAGAGCGGGCTGGTGTTGCCGCGTTACATCCTCCCCCTCCAAGTCACAAGTACGTCCCGTTTGTGACTTGGCTTCACGATCAACTGAAGTCACGTTACGATTCCTAGGTCGTCCCCGGTTACGACGGGGCTGCACGGGCAGTGAGACCTTATCATTGCGGTTAATAAACATGGCTAGCTCAGAACTATGGAATTTACCTAGATTTTGGTTTGAACGCAAATCAGATATTACATAACTAGTAGGACTTACAACTTTAGAAATACGATACGGACCATCGCGCTTAGGCATGAATTTATGAGTTATACCTTTAGAGGCATTACTAAGCGCGTGAGTTTTTACAAGAACTAAATTTCCTACCTTAAAAGCAGGAGCTTCTTTGCGGACTTTGTCGGCAACATCTTTTCTAAAATCCTGACTTTTCTCGACACGCTCTCTAATTTCTTGCAGGGAATCAATAAAACGAGCTAAATACGGCGTAGCTTGCGGCACAAAGTTCTCTTTACTCAGAACTGCACGCAAATCATGTTGAGCATCAAATGGGGTACGCATTTCGCGCGCAAAGGTCATATACGCCGGTGTGCAACCGGTAGTAAGACAACGAGCACCATTCATGGCGAAGCGTACATGAGACAGAAACTTAGGCCAAGACCTATGTTCATTCTTCACTAACATGGAAAGATGTGTCTTCATATCTCTGTTCTTACGTTCCGCCGGATTCGCTTCCGGATGATACAATGGAATCAGAGATTGTTTAATCCCTAGTAAGAACATACACTGTTGCATTACAGCGGAGACGAATTGTACGCCATTGTCTGATATGACACGTCGAGGGAACCCATATCGCAGAAAATACTCCTCAATGAGTATCGGTGCACATATTTCTGCAGTAGCCTCCTTGAGTGCAAACAACTCCACCCACCTTGTTGCCGTATCTTCAACAAGTAACACCCACTTCTCCCCCTGCTCCCCTTCCGGGAGTGGACCAAATAGATCAACAGCGAGGACCTCACCTCGTTGATTTAATATGGGGGTTTGAAGGAGTCCTGCAGGCTTCTGATTCGATACCTTGTATCGTTGGCAATCAGCACAATCTTTAAGATATGCTTCAACATAGCTACGCATCCCTGTAAAATAATAGCGTTGCCTAATACGATGCAAGGTGCGCTCTACACCTTGATGTCCCGATGTTGGAGCATCGTGGAATTCACGAAGGACTGTCTCTCGCATAGTCACCGGCACAACTAGTTGTGGTTCTTCGGCGTCAGAATCTGGATTAAAACGATAGAGTACACCTTGTGACATAACGTATCCTCTCTCCAACCAACGACAGGATACTATTGGATCTAAGTTTTCAAGATCTTTAACAATTTTACACACTTCTGGGTCATCAAGTTGGGCTGCACGAATTTCTTCGGGGCTCAACTGAGGGACGTCCATAATGACGGTGCAAACATCACACGAGGCTTCATCACTAACCTCACATTGAGGACGACTCAATGTGTCCGCCAACGTGTTTGCTTTACCAGGAGTGTAACTGTACTCTATATCAAACGCCTGTAATTTCATCGCCCACCGAACGAGGCGACCACTAGGTGACTTGAGTGACATCAACCACCTCAGAGGTTGATGGTCAGTTTTCACAATTATTTTATGACCGTCAACGTACCCACGAAATTTCTCAACGGCCCATACTACCGCGAGGGCCTCTCGTTCGGTCGTGGAATAATTCCTTTCAGCAGGCAGCAGTAAGCGGCTGGCGTACTCGATGGGTCTTTCATCGTTCGCTTCGCCTTGGAGAAGAGTAGCTCCAAGAGCGTAACCACTGGCGTCGGTACGCAGTATAAATGGCTTACTGTAATCGGCCTGAATAAGTACTGGAGCAGTAGTCAACTTTTCTTTTAAAGTATTGAAGGCGCGTACTTGCTCAGTTGCCCATTTCCAGCTTGCGCTTTTGCGAGTAAGCTGTGTCAAAGGTTGCGCAATATCGGAAAAGTTAGGAATAAATTTCCTAAACCAAGAACACGTTTGTAAAAAGGATCTTAAATGTTTAAGACTCCTGGGCTCTTTCATATTTATTATTGCGTCAACTTTACCATCATCTGGACATATGCCATCGGGCGTTATGACATGTCCAAGATATGTGACCTTCTGACGGACTAAGAAACATTTGGATCGGTTAGCGTACAGTCCGAACTGCCTGAGACGGTTAAATACCTTATCCAGGTCTTCGAGATGTTTCTCCCAGCTGTCCGAAATAATTAATAGATCATCTAGGTAACTCAAAATAGTTACATCCTGTAAGCTGGCAGCAGATCGAAACCGATCCATCAACCTTTGGAAGGTTGACGGTGCGTTCTTAAGGCCGAACGGCATTCGGATGAAACGATAGGTTCCGAAAGGCGTAACAAAAGCCGTCTTGTCACGATCTTCCTCCGCGACAGCTACCTGCCAGTATGATGATCGTAAGTCTAAAGTAGACATAAAACTATTACGCTTGGTAGATTGCACAAGCTCATCTATTAAAGGAATTGGGTAAGTATCCGTTTTAGTTATAGAATTGAGTCGTCGGTAATCGACGCAAAAGCGGACCCCTCCGTCCTTTTTAGGTACGAGTATAGCAGGAGACGTCCACGCTGACTCACATTCCTCTATTACTCCGTCGCGTAACATTTTGTCGATTTCAGCACGCATCAACTCCTTTTTGGCTGGCGTCAACCGGTATGGCGGCACGGATACTGGTAAGTTATCCCCAGTATCAATTTTATGAACCGCATACGGAGTTGCCTCTCCCCCTGCACTGAAAATATCCTCATTATTATAAATGAAGTTGGCTAACTGGGCTCGCTCTTCGGGATTCAGCATGGTACCTTCGTCATCGCGGAGCATGTCCGCGCTCGCATAGGCTGCTGACGAGGTAGGTGATTCAAAAAGCATGGGATAAGATGTGGATTCACCACCAAAACGCCAAGTGCAAGAAGCAAAATCTAACACCATGCCAGCAGCAAGTAGGAAGTCAATACCTAACAAGGTATCGTTATTAGTGGCATCTGGCAAAATAACAAAATCAAGTGCAACACACTTACCATCCTTGATTTTCACGTCCAGGGATACGGTGACAATTTCACGTAATTGGACGGAACCATCTGCCAACTTCACCGACATCGTGCCACTTACGAACTCCTGATTATGCTGCTGTAGTAATCTGTATAGGCGGTACCCCGCTATACACCTCTTTGCTGCGGTATCTATAAGTGCAGTACCTTTTATCCCGAGAATCTCAATACTTAATATTGGTCTTTGCTGAAACTGCCTTGTTTTATGTGCAAATGAAAACATGGGGAGGTCGTGAACATCTGTTTGCAATGCTGTTATATTCAAATCTGGTGTAAGGAAATCTTTAGAATCAGTACCAGTATCAAATTTATTCGAAACCATGGTCACCCTACACTTGGGTGTACTGATTTTATTACCATCAGTAAACATGATCACACTACTTAACGCATTACTTTTATTCGGAACCATGGTCATCCTACCCTTGGATGTACTAATTTTATTATTATTAGTAGACATGGTCACACTATTTTTCCCATTAATTTTATTCGAAACCATGGTCACCCTACCCTTGGATGAACTAATTTTATTATTATCAGTTGACATGGTCTCATTACTAATATCGTTAATAACTTTAACAGAGTTCTCATTGCTAATATTACGAGTACTAATCACGGTATTATCTTTACCGGTGCGGCGGCACCCTGCCAATTGCGATGTTTTATACGTATCGCGGACCTCAGTTGATCGCGAATCCGACGTCGATTCTTTACGATTCAATTCGAACAAATCTAGCGCGGAAAACTTCCCGGTACATTTCGAACAGTTCGACCGAATAACCCCGCTCTCGCCACAACCGTAACAATAAATCATTTCGGTCTTATTAACTGCGGTATTATTAGTATTTGAAAAGTCACGTTTTTTCAACTTATTACATTCCGATTTTAAATGTCCGTACACTTTACAAAATACACAGTAGGGTCGCTTATTAATAAAAGAGTTCGGTCTCGATGTAGTCGTAACACGCGTAGAAGAATCGGAGGCGTTCGACGGTCGTTCGGCGGTCGCGCTGTTTCCCGCGGTTCCGCCGTCGCTGGTACCCGTCAAGGCCGTGGGCCGCGTCGTGTGCGACGCGCGCGCCGTCGTCGGTGGATCAGCTGGGCTCAATTCGGCAGTATGGGATTCTTTAAGCGAATCTTCTATGGCGCGGGCTTTGCTTAGTAATTGGTCGTAAGTATCAAAGTTGTCGCGACTTATTCTCTTCCTAATTCGTCGGTCGAGAAGTCCGTACACCATATCTAACTCGACTCTTTCGCAAAGATCACCATCTGGTAGGCACGCCAAAAGGGCACGAACTTCGGCAATAAATAAGTCAGTGTTTTTGTTACCTTGTTCCATTTTGAATAAGTCTTGGTAAACCTTAAAAGGCGGCCGACGCTCCCCGAAAGCGGCGCGAAGTCTCGCTGTGGCGTCGTTCCAATCCTTCACTGACTTCTTGATGCCCTGCCACCAAACTGCTGCGGTCCCCGCTAGCAGCATCGACATCCCCTTCACAGCATTGTCATCCGTTATCTGCAAACATGATTTATAAACTTCCACGGCGTCGATGAAACTTCCGACGGAGGCGCCGACCTCGCCGTTGAAGCGCGCCGTGCACTGCGAGAAGTTGGCCGGAACCTGGTTCACGGCGGCAGTGGAGTTGAAGCTTTCTGCAGCTGCCGGTGTCGAGGAACGAAATTCACGAAGTAGTCGTTCACAAAACTCCGCCTGTGACTGCTGGATCGTCGTAAGAAGACTCGTAAAACGGTCCGCCGACATCGTAACGTTGTCTGCCGCGGAATCGAAATCTTCATCACTCGGTAGGGATTGTCGTTTTCGTGGCATGATCGTCGAAGTATATTCTCGCGCAGGTGATGATACGAACAACTACACAACAACCTTTTATTTGTAACTAATGAACACGAAAACTTTTCGCGGTATGTAATGGCGGTCGACAGAAAACTTTTTCGTCGCCGGTTGTGTAGGTATACAGTTTATACTGTTCGTTCGCACTTTATTCACTGATTAACATAATATTCTGAGGCCTACTCGTTGGGCAGCCAGTTTTAACATCAGTTTATTGGGTTCCTCAGAATATTACAGTGTTGCATCACAATTTAAACTTATAAGAATTAACATTGAAGTTTACGCGGGAGATGGCGTAGCCGCTTCCACTGTCGGGGCACTGTACCACAGACTAATACATCATTATTACGCGGCGCGCGGCTATAGATGAGAGCGGGCTGGTGTTGCCGCGTTACAATATAACAATAGTACCAAATAAGGCAAATAAGGTGATGCATTCAATTTTTTTTCAAATTCAAAATCATTTATTCGTTTAGGTATCATTGATACACTTATGCACGTAATTTTTTAATCAACCAGCTTTTCGCAAAGGTGCTTTGTCATGGAGGACAAGAAAAGCTGTAACAAAATCTCCTCAACACATCTTTTAAAAATAAAAAAAAATATATATAATATATTTATTACAAAAAAATATACAGCTTGTACAGAACTGGTTGCAGAGCTGGTCATTTCCATGTGTCTTTGTCATTTATGTAGGTACTCATCTACAGTATAGTAGCCTTTGCCTAAAAGTTGAAAGAAAACATGTTAGGAGCCTATTATAAAATAGAACTTATTTTCTAAACGTATTGCAAAAAAAACAGGAATATTGTACATTGCCGCGTGAACCTAGTCGTAGTAAGCACTACTTAATAGTAAAGAAAAATATATAACTATACCTGTACTGCAGTGATCCATTCTACCAATATGGATTGCAGGTTTCTTGCTAAGGAAGATATGGAGTGACGTGCCATGCGCTCAATATCAACCGCGCAATTAATGCACCTCATGGCAAAAAATCAAATACAATTAATATTTTGCAGAAATGAAACTGAAAAATATTATTTTGGCAAATGACAATATAGTAGACATTCGCACTTCTGTCAGCCAATTGTCAACCTCCAGTGATGCCGGTCACTCACATTCGCGCGAATACGCGAACCCACAAGTGTGGGACGACCTTCGCGAATGATTATGCGAAGTTTTGGAGGCATTCGGGGTTTTCCAAGCTGTGTCGGTTTTTTGTCGCACATCAAAGCGCGCGAACCTCGAACCTTCGTGTAGTCTCCCACACATTCGTGCGACCAGTTGCGCACACGACTAAAAAGGTGATGTATCTCCTAATTTTTCGTGGTTCGTGGCGTCTAATCGTACTACCATTTATTTTCTGTATTGAAAATGGATTTGAATGACAACAATATAATAACAACAGCAAGATTGAACATTCGTGAACAAAGTGTAGGAGGAAGCGGAAATGGGCTTGTATACTCATATGCGAACCCATTTGCTTGACCGCCCTTCACATATTATGTGCAAACATTCGTACAAATGTCAAACATTTGCGCGCATGTGAGTGACCGGGGTGATAGCAATGGAGGTAGTAAAAGTATATTTGTATACAATACAACTTATTATTATTGTTAATTTATTATAACTACTCACGGCGGAGTTCAGAAGAAAATTAAAATTCTAGTTATGTTATAATAAATGGAAAATATGTCTTTTCAGAGGACTAAAACCTTGTACAAAAAAACGTATTTTAACCATTTCCGGGGTAAATATTGGCCACCTCCTTTAGTTATACCAATAGGATTTACAGGAGAAATTTACAGGTATATAAAAAAAGTCTCTTTTAGTGTCACTATTCCACATATGTATGAACAAAAAAGTAATAGTGTCATCTTTTATGATCATAACCTATTGTTTTGTCCTTTGATATCTATAGTATTATTTAAATAAAAACAATTATAGATAAATGAGGCTTTATTAAAACAAAAATAAACATCAAATTGAATCAAAACTAAAAAGATCTCAATATCAAAATCAAAATAAATAATCGTAACGACTTCGAAACAACTTCTTATAAAAAATGGCGAGCACCTCATGTTGGGCTGGGCCCAATGAAACGACGATATCCAACAACTATTTTATTATACTTTTCTGCAAGATAATCTTAACACTAAAATTCTGAGATATTAATATTACTAACTTCTAATATTACTAACTTCCAGAGAGACGTAACTTTTGCAACCGACTGTTCAGCCCAAATGTCGAAAGACGAATGCTTCGCGTTCGGTGCTCTTTGCTATAACAATCTATACTGACTGGCGTTGGATCAATACATCAATACGCCTGACGGAGACTGATGACAGTAGGCTGCACAAGTCAATTACCATACAGTATATACAAAGATAATGCATTACACAGTAACTATATAATAGCACGCTAACACTCAGTCATAAACATTTTGAATAAAGAGTTAGACACTCAACATAAATCAAAAATAGTGCAAATTAATTGTAACTAATAGTTTACACCTTGTTGGCGCAACTAAATAAATAAATAAATATAAAATTAAGAAATGCAATTTTAAATAATGACATTATGTATCAAATAAATAAATCAGCGCAAATAAAGGAATATCGTCATTAACCTAAAAAAATGACATTATTGCTTAATATTTGTCAGTAAATTTTGGGAGAATAATTGCAGGAAGATTGTAGTTAATCAAAAAAATACGCAAATCTACTCAAATTTATGTCTGACTTGCCAATATCGGTGAGAGATTACTGTTACAAAACAAAAAGATACACTTTTCTATAATGTCGCTCGTGCTCTCACCACCACTCACCACCGACACTACTGTTAAAACGACAGTTTGCCAGTAAGATGCGCGTACGCTCTCCCAGTAATAAACCGTAGTGACACTATTGCTATCTAGCAAGTTATAGTGGTAGTATAACTATAGGTGTCTTTGCATTTTAAAGTTTAAGAGAAATGTAAACAGGTGGCGTTTATAACTAAAAATGGCCAAATTTTGTTTAGTGATGGTTTGATTTTAAAGGTGCGTCATGGATTTTTGATTCTTATTATACACAATTAATTTCTTATCTTAAATTAAAAATTAAAAAAACCACTTTATTAACACTAAACATAGCTAAGAACACTCTTGATTAAGTAACCTTTCAAACAAAAAAAAAACTACATCAAAATTGGTTCATCGGTTTGGGAGCTACGATGCCAGACAGACAGATACACATAAATCAAATTCATAACACCCCTTTATTTTTAGTCCAGTTTCAAAAAGACTAAAGGGGTTAAATCCAAGCTTTGAGGGTAATTTCAACTGCATAATGTTTAGAAGAAGTATTATAAAATGAAAAGAAAAAAATATTGTATCATACCTAATTATTGATTAATGTCAATAAACCACAATTTTTTTTTAAATTATAAATACAACTAGAGAATCTCTTAAGATTTTAGACCTAGTCAAGCTCTGGCAAACATAGTCAATTTAAACATTACTAGTGTAGAATAAGTAAAATATTTGTGACTAATGTAACATCCCAATGTTCCCTTTTCACATTTCTCACATTTAATTTTGACTTACCAATAAAGTATCATATTTTAGTAATGAGGTTAGGACAGTTTTTTCTATTTTCTCAGAAACTGTGCGTTGCCGAGAGTTGACAGTTGTACCCTTGTAATCAGACTAATCAGCATCTAACCCTCTCTAACTTACCCCTCTTATTATAATACAATAGTGTTACTTTATCATAAAATTACCATATGCAAATAACAAAGACCTTTAAGTATCATATGATGGACATTTAAATTCTAAATTAAATTTATTTTTATTAGTCTTTTTAGATAATATGGAAGCACTTTAGGCAGTTTACAAATAATAAGAAAAAAATCAGAAAGGAATACAAATGTTAACATTTAGGTATAATTCACGACAAATATTAAAGCTCACATATAAAGCTCACTTTATCAAAATTGTTTTTGATAAATATGTATTAAAAAGCTTTAAATGAAATACCAATGTGTGTCACTTGTAACATATTAACCATAACAGAAATTGAATAAAAAGAGATTTTATGAATGAAAATATTTAAATGGATAAAAAAAGTACATAATTGTGGAATAGCGTTAAGAATATTTGTTTAAAATAATGCTTCAAGAAAAATAGAAAAATCGATGCCATTTCTATACAAACCTACAATCTCACGGCTACTATTATAATCACCATTATTGTTCCAAACTTTAAATAATTTAAACGTTAAATTGATTTTATAAATCTCAGAAATACAGAATCGATTGATTAAAATCTCAATTTTTAAATATAAAACTAAATTTACAGGACAGGTACTGAAATTGTGATAAATGACGCTGTCAGTGCTGTCACAAATAAAACGTAGTGATTAAGTACTCTGTGGTCACAAAGAAAAGAAAACTATGCCATAGAGTAAATAATGAAAGTCAGTAATATAGACTATATAAAAGTAGTACATGTTTCACAGACTATATAGTATATGAGACTGTGGTTACATAATGTCAAGTCCATGGATATATTAATATTAAACCCTTTATACACGGTCCATCTTGCTGTACGTCCCGTCAAGGCCATGCACGATGCACGATGCAAAAGTACCGTGGTCCGTGAATAAGCTTGACGTATGTCGATAATTATTATTAATTGTTTGCTGGACTTGCAAGACCCATTTTCGATCCAGCGAGCACCCCCACCACCACGAACGTCGTGCAGATAGACAGTGAATGTGCCTGCTTGATCGTGTATAAAGTTGTTGTACAGCATGTGCATGTGTTGCACGTTAAAAAATGGATCGCGAAACACGTCTTCTTATTCTATATTGCATTGTACGATATATAAAAAAGTCGTAGGAATTACGTATGATTTAAATCTTTGGATCGTACATGTTAAAAAAAGCAAAAAAGTCGTATGATGATTGATGAATACTACTTAAATCGTACATCTGGCAGCACTGTAGTACGCAAGATGCGCGCACGATAGTGTATGCTATAGGGATGGCGATTCTTTCCAAAAAAGATCGATTTTTGAATCGATTCGAATCGTGACCTAATGAATCGATCCACAAAAAAATCGAGGCCAATAAGATCGATTTCTGAAAAATCGATCTTTTTCTCAAGTTTTTGTTTATAATGTAATATAAATCTATTTTATTAAGAACAAGATACATATTATAATTTACCGATCTCTTATCAGTAAAATCAGATAATTCAATGATAAAAATATTTTTTTTACCATATCAAAACATCAGATCAGGTATAAAACAAGACATTTAGTTTTTAACTGGTATTGATTTACAAAGTGATTAGTTAGTTAGTTATTATTCTGCGTCTGCGACAAACACTACATAAAAATCAGTATTTTTTCAGACAGGTTCTACAGCAGCAAATGAACAAACAAATTTGAATGATGAATGATCGCGGCCCGCGCAACAAGAAAGAAATGTCACAGTCAGTCACAGATACAAAAAGTCAAAGATAGCAAACAAAAATAACTTTTTTTTTTATTAAAGAGAGGCGAAGGAATCCAAACATACAGCCATCTCGCAAGTTTTTGAATAATTAACCATTTAACCAGCAGCCGGCAGCACTCTTATAATACGGGTACATTCAATTAATTGTAAATGGTTTTTTGGTTTATACCAAAAAATAAAATAAAATCGAATGTCGATCTTCAAGGGTGAAATATCGATTCACTGAATCGATACTGTACTACATATCGATTTAAAAAATCAATCTTTTCGGCTCAAAAAATCGATTCTTCGATTAATCGATCTCAGATCGCCATCCCTAGTATGCTACATCCAGCGCTGCGGCCTTGAGCGGACGTATAGTCCATTTTTTTGGCGGAGACCAAACTGATAAACAAAACACAGTCATACGGAAATCTTACTAGTTTCACGACACGCACACGCTTTGAGAGTTGTATAACTTAAAGATATGTTTATTACACAAACAACTATTGATATCACACTGAAACTTCATTAAATTCACCGTTTAATCACTTAAACTTCTCTAAAACACGAAACATTGTCAAAACTTCTTTGCACAGGAAACAATATATCGCTGACAATTTGACAGCTAGGAGCTTAAGATTGTCGTTGATTCGTAAGGATTGAAAGACAAATCGATTTCTAAATCGTTTGAATGATTTCTTGATCGATATAATAATATTTTAACTTTACGCTTGAAAAATTAAAAATTTTTAAAACTGTGTAATGTTATTTTTATCTCTTTCTATTGCTCAAAGTTACAATGAGAATGATTTTTCGTTCGTATCATGGCAAATAATTTTAAACAGAAATATTTAAGTAGGTACTTATCAATTCAAATAGCCATTTTTTTTATAGACAATGAAATTTAGTCGCTGTATTAGATAAACCGACTCCAAGTTTCATTATATACTTGCCAGAATCAGACAGCAATAGTTAATAACTTAATTCGCTGAATAAATTTTTTTTCAATATCTTGTACCATTTATTTATGAAATATGAAAAATTTAATTTAAATTTATCTATTTTAAAAGTATAGTTATATATAAATATAATTTGATTCAATTAATCGTATTTGTTAACAGTTAATCGATTTTAATTCGATGGTTTCAAACCTTATTCAATCGTGAATATTGTCTATGGCAAATTGACATTTGAAGTCGGACATTATTGTTTACCACTTTACCCCGGTCACTCACATGCGCGCAAATGTTTGAAACTTTTACGAATGTTTGCGCATATGTGAAGGGCGGTCAGGCAAATGGGTTCGCATATGAGTATGCAAGCCTATTTCCGCTTCCTCCTACACTTTATTCACAAATGTTCAATCTTGCTGTTGTTATTATGTTGTTGTCATTCAAATCCATTTTCAATACAGAAAATAAATGGTAGTACGATTAGACGCCACGAACCACGAAAAATTAAGAGATACATCACCTTTTTAGTCATGTGCGCAACTGGTCGCACGAATGTGTGGGAGACTACACGAAGGTTCGAGGTTCGCGCGCTTTGATGTGTGACAAAAAACCGACACAGCTTGGAAAACCCCGAATGCCTCGAAAACTTCGCATAATCATTCGCGAAGGTCGTCCCACACTTGTGGGTTCGCGTATTCGCGCGAATGTGAGTGACCGGCATTAGACTCGACTAAAAAAATGGACTATACAGCAAGATGGATCATGTATAAAGCGCTCTAAAGAGTAATATATCCATAGTCAAGTCTATAACAGTGTTGCCAGATGGGGCTATTAAGCGCCAATGGGGCTATTTCCGTTATCGAGCGGCTATCATATTTTACCCGTTGGCTACGTGTAGCCGAGGGGCTTTATTTCAGCGCTCAGGCTAAAAAAAGAAAAAAAAGGTCATTGGGCTTGGCTTTCTCAACAAAGTGATATGAAATTGACTGCCGATGACCTTTTTTTTTTCTTACAATTTAGCTCCTTTACTTCAAACCCTACAATGGGGCTATCTCAGGGCTACACGCGCACACCGGCAAGGCTATTCGAGAAAAAATTATCTGGCAACACTGCTATCAAAGTCAAATCTGAAACCGCTAAATATTTTTTTTTATTAAATAACCTCTAAATGTGTAAAAAGAAAACAAGTTTTCACGAGAAATTTTGTAATATTTTCTGTTTCAACGTTATTTCAAATTTTTTTATTAATAACAAGCGAACTGCGGATGACATAAGTTAAACTTTTGCGTTTTAGAATAGTCGTTTTGTAATAATAATTCAGTTTCTAAGTATAAACAAATTAACTTAGGGAATAATATATATTCCCTGTAATGGATTTCTTAGAAACAATCCCAATAGCTTTTAAGGAAATTTCGCCTAACCATAACATTCCTGAGAAATGGAAAGAAATTGTTCTAAATACCGGTAAGAGTTTAATTAGACGCGACACATTAACAGTTAATGCTTAACATTTTTGATGTAATAATGTAATTTGCTGTTGTTCTTTGCGCGTATTTAGGTGGGACACACAGCACATTGCAAGACATAAAGTTGCCTCAAAAGGCTGGTGGATATTGGTATAGAGATTCGCAAAAAGCTAATACTAGAAATCGATTTATTTATTGGTAAGTATCTACCTGCATGAAAGTACAGTAGTTGTTTTGTTATTTATTGTTACAAGAAAACCATTTTCAGGCAAACTACGTCTGATGCTATTGAATTGTCTGAGGCATCGTTGGACGTGAATCTTTTAAATTCAAACCTCAGATGCAAAGTTGCCCCGGGCACTCCACCATTGAATAATATAACTGTATATGAGAGAACTGGTACACAAGAAGTAGTTATTTTAGCTGCAACAGTCTCGTCAGTTCATAGATTAGTATTTCCTCACCCAGAAACATTGGACAGAAAGGTATTTATGCTGATGTGTTTATTAAATATTGATTAATTATAACATTTATGATATAGTACTCCTCTCACATCGTGAGAGGAGACCCGAATGTAGCAGTGGGACAGTTATTGTTGAGATAAATAAACTGGAGACAGCCCAATATTATACTATGATAGTAAACAATTAATTTCTGCATGTTTCTGTAAAGTTTGTAGAATGCAGGTTTTTTATATTTACAAAATAAATGTAGAATAAAATTGAGTCACAATAGTTATAACATGTTTTTCTTTTTTTTTCAGGCTTCCTTTGGCTCTGTGAGTAATGTGTCCACTTCAATATTTCATGACACGGGCACTATTAACAATCCCAACAACTATTACATCCTTACCCAGTACTCCAATCCAAGTAAGTATATAGCTAGAATTAATCAATTATTTATTGTCCCTCATGGCATGGTTTCTCATCTTGTTGAAGCCTGGCATGTACTCTACATCTTATTCTAGAGCAGATTTTTGAAGGGTGTATGTGTTATGTGGATTTAAGACAACAATTTGACAAGACCAATGCTCTCCATATCTTTCAATAGCATATAACTCATGTATGTGTTAGTGGTCACCCAACCTTTTCTATTCTTGTTCCTTTTTGCTAAACTAATTAATTATAATTATGCTTGACATTATGGGCTCTTCAATTAATTTTCTATGATATTGTTATCATATCAGTTGTAAGCTTGTTTAAAATATGTTGAAACTTAATTTCGGGAACAGAATAACTAGTTATTTTCTAATGTATTTGTGACTGCAAATAGCCAATAAATGAGCAGACGGGACACCTGATAGTTATCAATCACCATTGCCCATGTACATTTGTTACAAAAAGGCATTGCTAATGTGTTGAGATGAAAAAATGGAAAGAAAAATAAATATTTATGTTTCAGATACAGGTGTTGCTCACTCATATGCGTCTATATTGCGAGATAATGGAGAAGCAGTGTTTGCACTGGCATTTGGACACGGGGGAGAGGGAGGTCTGTTGTTAGTGAGGCTGCCAGCCACTGGATCCGCTGTGACCACTTTTCTTAAAAGAGAATCTACAGTGCCAAGATTCTTATCTGGAATCACTGGAGCTCTAAGGTGAACACTAGTTACTTGGAAAAATTGTCGCATTGTTTCTGAAATAGCTAGCTATAATTAAATGTAATGTAGCATTGTATTATCTACTGTATTACCGTAACCAATAAAATGCTGCTGTCGAAAATGTGCGATGTTATTTGAAGTACTTTATTGCTGATGGTACTATACAGGGTTATTTGTAACTCGACGTATTCCTGGCGGGAGCTGATGAAGGAGCCAAAATGCAATATAATTGATGTTCATTTGTATGAGCAAAAAAAAAATTCTTGGTACTTGTGGAGATATTTGCAATTTAAACTTTTTTCGTTATTTACCCGGATTTTTGCATTTAGGTACAAATTGAAAAAAAAATACGTATGGTATGGTTACTATTTAAAATTATTTTTCTAACTAACACTTCAATAAAGCCCACCTTACCTTATTAAGATGAAAATTTCTTCTGAATGAAAAACTACGAGCTACAACAAAAACAAAATTATTTAAAAAATACTTGTTACTTGACAAAATATGTTGTCTGGTTGAAAAAATTACCATGACACTAGGCTTACAAGTTATTAAAAAAACTTGCCCATTTAATCAGCTTTTTAAAAAGGTATTAATGTTAATCCAAAAACATGTAATTCCTAACAAAAACGGCGTTTCACTCGTCGTAGGTAGAGCATATTTCAGGGTTAAAAAGTATAAAGCATAAAAGTAATGCACAAACTATTATTTTTGTTCATACGTTCAGGATTCGGACCTGTATAAGAAATAGAGGGGCTCATATCGAGCAAGATGTATGAACAAAAAAATAATAGTTTGTGCATTACTTTTATGCTTTATACTTTTTAACCCTGAAATATGCTCTACCTACGACGAGTGAAACGCCGTTTTTGTTAGGAATTACATGTTTTTGGATTAACATTAATACCTTTTTAAAAAGCTGATTAAATGGGCAAGTTTTTTTAATAACTTGTAAGCCTAGTGTCATGGTATTTTTTCAACCAGACAACATATTTTGTCAAGTAACATGTATTTTTTAAATAATTTTGTTTTTGTTGTAGCTCGTAGTTTTTCATTCAGAAGAAATTTTCATCTTAATAAGGTAAGGTGGGCTTTATTGAAATGTTAGTTAGAAAAATAATTTTAAATAATAACCATACCATACGTATTTTTTTTTCAATTTGTACCTAAATGCAAAAATCCGGGTAAATAACGAAAAAAGTTAAAATTGCAAATATCTCCACAAGTAGCAAGAATTTTTTTTTTGCTCATACAAATGAACATCAAATATATTGCATTTTGGCTCCTTCATCAGCTCCCGCCAGGAATACGTCGAGTTACAAATAACCCTGTATAATGCAATGTAGACAGAGGAGATGTGTTTATTTTAAAATTAGATTATTGGTAACTGTTTTTTGTGTCATATTGAAACAGAGGGAAGAACAGCGCTGACAGTGTAGAGCCGTATGGCGTTGTGGTGACACGAAATGCAGTAGTGGCGCTCTGTGGTGACGCGTGCCTTCGTGCGTGGCTGCTAGATGAGGGCGGAGCCCCGGCCGCCGTGTCCGCTCCTCTCTCGCCCACCGTGCACAAACCCAGGCAGCCTCGTAAGATATACTCTCAGATCTGATAAATTTTCATCATAAGCCGTAGTAAAGAAGGCTGACTCTTGTCAGAATTCTGATCTGTATATCTTATATGATTACTTTCAGCTCACGGACACATGCTGCAAAGCACAATAGGCACAGATGGAAGTATAATACTAGTGGCTTATCTCTCATTCCCCATTGAATGTGAGTTTGTTGTGATGAAAATGGTCAACGAAACTGCTGGCGCTATAAAGTTCTCTCAAATTTGTCACATCTTTGGACCACAGGTAAAACATTTTAAAAATATATATATTTTTCACTTTCATACTAACAACATTATTCCAAAGTGCGTTTTTGGCATAGGTTTGTTGTTTTCAATTACGTCATGTGCAGCTTATTTATTTGAGCGTCTTTAATCATTATTTCGCGTTATTTCTTAGACTTAATGATAATAGACATCTATCTATTGCAATCGATGCTATATATAAATTTTATTCCAGTTGGATCTCCTAGATTATACAATCGGGTATGGCGATGGAAATCATGTCATTTGGGCTTTATGGACTCAGCCAGATGGTGATGCAGTCATAACAAGTTAGTAGTTACAGTTTATTGTCAATCTCATTTTAATATTATATGCATTGCATTATGTTTGTTATTTAGTTTGGTTTACAGTCATATAGGTTTCTAAATGTTTACCTAAACGGGAATAATGTGATAGGTAAAAGCATTTTCATATTCTTAATTTTCAAGCTTTAGTCCATAGCTTGAGTCATTTTTGTAATATAACATAAACAAATCAACTAGTTCAATATCAAATAACAATATAATAATAACAATAATATCAAATAACTGTCTATCCCTAATGCTAAAATAATAACAGAAAATGACTTTTCGACAACCAGGTAACCGACGTGATTATGGATATAGAGATAAAAGGTTGAGAAAAGCGGTTAGACGTTAACCAGTTATAACCGGTTTTCAATGAGTCCCGTGTTGCAGGCAGCGGCGTGGGCGTGGAGGCGCGCTGGCGCGGCGTGCAGGCGGGCGCGCGCGCGCCGCCGCTGCCCGCGCTGTCCTCGCACCAGCAGTACCGCGACCGGCTGATGGCGCCCGGCCTCTTCCCACCCGCGCTAATCTCCAAGGCCTTGCTTGTATGTTATGCTCTTTTTTAATGGCAAAAACCGACAAATAACCTGACGATCCACCAGATGTGGATGACATCGCCCATGGACATCAGCAACACCAAAGACTTGTGCATTGCCAACCAAGAAAGAGAAGAAATAGAAAGAAAGAACTGGCTCTCAGGCCAAGTTGTTTGTTACTTCTTCTTGTTATTGTATACTCTGTCTGCGAGGTTTAGGGCAGACAGCTTATTGTGTCCATAAAATATATGCTATGGTCGGGGGGCGTCCTATGCTCCTTTTTCCGAGAGGTGGGCGCCATTCGAAGACCTTTTTTCCCCAACGGTTATCGGTTGAACTATGTGGTCAGCCCATCGCCACTTTAACCGGCTAATTCTTTGAGCTATGTTGGTTACCTTTGTTCGGTTATCTTATATTAGGACATCCTAATACCGTGGTCATGCCCGTCTGTGTACTTTTCAACTTGTTTTTCAACTTAACGTGATGGAGATAACATGTAACATGTTCACAATGTTCATATTTAAATAAATATTATATATACATTCTCGCATCTGTCATCGTGTGCAGATCTACAGTCGCACGTGGGGCGGCGCGGAGGGCGGTGCGGGCGGCGCAGGCGGCGCGGGCGCGGCGGAGGGCGACCTGGGCGAGGCGTGCGCGAGCGCCGTGCAGGCGCGCCTGCGGTCGCTGGCCGCGCGCGCCGCCGCGCCCGACCACGCGCATCTCATGCACAAGTATGTACACTGTTGATCTGTTACTGTTAAGTTGTAGTTTTATGAAGGACTAGCGCTCTGCGCACGGCTTTGCCCGCATTTTCCGGGATAATAAGTATCATTATGGGTTATTCCAGATCATACTCTACCCGTTTGCAAAATTTCATGAAAATCTGTGCAGTAGTTTTTGCGTGAAAGAGTAACGAACATCCATACAAACGTTCGCATTTATAATAGTAGGAAGTAGGGTTTGTCCTTGACAGCTTATATTAGAAATACATTTGCATCTTGCTATATGAGTGATGATTAACATCTGATTTAACAGTTTTAACTGTATATATTTTCTTTGTAGATTATATTATTATGAAATCTCAATGTTCGATAGGTGTCACAAATTGATTATGCTAAACTGGTTAAATTTCACTTCGTTATTTATATACTTGAACAAATAAATAATTCAATCAATCATTCGTAGATGCTGGTCGGATCTGTACAGCTGGTGCATGCAGTACATGGAAGGGTTGCAGAAGCCGCTGGGCTTAATGGTTTCACAACATGTAAGTTATTTTATCGTAAATCGATCAGCCTTTAAAGATCAACTACTGGACCTAGGCTTCCCTTAACTTGCGACACTGTAACTGGTGTTGAGCCTTGTGGATGCCCGTTGTCTTGATCAGGTGATCAGTCAACCTCTGCCGTCCTCAAACTAAAAGGCGGTTAAGTGACAAAACAGTTTTTGAGGTAGAGCCAAAAAACGCAGGATTATTTTGAAATCGTGCTAGTGATTCTCTATAAAACAATTGTTAATGTTGTCATACTATGTCAAACTCAAAAGATATATATTTTTTTTGAACTTAAATATTACTAAAGGTCAAAAAAATATCAAAACTGTTAATAAAGTAAAAATTTACCAGATGACATTTAGCCGCCTTTTAGCTTGAGGACGGCAGACCTGGTCGGCATCCTGTACTCCTTTTTTCGAGACGGAATGCCACTTGAAGACCTTTCTTCCCCAACGATTTTCGGTACTTCGCGCTATGTTGGCCACATACATAACAATGTTTCTATTAACAAGCTCTTCTATTATAGCACATAAACATACTCTCTATATTTCTTTATATCAACAATAGGGATGTTGACTCATTTTAGGATTCAATTTCATTTTATAGATAGAACCTTAAGATTCACGAAAAAAATATTAAAAAAATTATAATCTTCAATTTAAAAACAAAAATTGATACATAAAAATCATTTTCAAATTTCCCGCCAAAAATGTCACGTGACGTCACTAGCCGATATTCAATACTATCTGTCGACTGAAGTTAGTTGCACTTTCATATAAACTAGGAACAATGACGTCATAAGCTCCAAACGGCGTTTGAGGTCACGTGACAGTGAGTACTATTTTTAACATTTTAAAATAATTATATTTAATTTATATTGATTGATTTCGACAAAAGAATAATATTTTAGGTGTTTAAATGTTTTCCTTGATACTTAAAACATTAATTTATTTTGATTTACTGATAGTGTCGACATCCCTATTATATTATAAACATTACAGGTTAATAACTAATGCGTGAACTTGGTGCTATATTATATGTACAGTCGACAAAAGAGTTACATAGGTATGCTGGGCATGATACAAAAACCTACCATAATGTTTGATACTACAGATTTTTTTTGTTATATAGTGTTAATCTTAAATGCTGCCTTTCAACGTAAGACATGATTTAACATTGATAAGATCATAAGCATTCTGTAGCAATCAACATACAGAACATTTTTATATTCTGCCCTGCACACTAAGGGTCGTAGCACACATATCAACTCGGAAAGGGATCGTCACCGGATTGCCTCGCCGTCAACCAAGCATCAACCTAATTACCTAACGTAAGCGCGTTACTAACCGACCAGCAGCTCCGAGTCGACTCGGCTACGGCTAGGCGACGCCGCGCTTACGGCTCGCCGGCCGCTGGTTGACGGCTAGCCTCGGCGGGTTGCCTCGTGAATGACAGCAGTTCGCCGACGCAGCGGTAGCCGCGGCGCGGGGCGTGCACAAGGAAACGGAAAGTCGAAGGATAGCGTACGGTGGTAAGAGCGGGTACGGCAAGTTTTCCACGCACCATACCGCGGTTCGTGAGCTTGTCTCGAGGCGAGGCGATTACGTTACGATTCCGATAAGTGTGCTTTACAGTAGGGAGTTTCATACAAAGAATACTGAAATGCAAGAGTTGATACGTTTACGTTCCGTTTACGAGTTGATATGTGTGCTACGACCATAAATCTTTTGCTCAGTGTACATGTGTGTGTATGTGTATGTATGTGTGTAGAAGGCGGAGGGTTCGGGCGGGTGGTGGTGCGCGGTGGTGCGGCGCAGCGGCGTGTCGCTGGTGCGCGAGCTGGAGCCCATCGAGCGCGTCATGCTGTCGCCAGAGGACCACCTGCCGGCGGACAACGGTAATTACCTTACTATCTACCTTACCATGCCAACATGCTATAACTGTTCTTAAGATTACGATATCATGACACGACCTAAAGACTACACAATTCCAATTCGTAAATCTTGCTGTCTTGTGTAGTACGTTAGACACGGTCCGTATTAAACGGTTGGACGTGCTCAAGGCGATCGCGCGTGCTCACTCCATAAATCGATAATAATTTATCATTAGTCTATCAATTAAGTTAAATATATTATTTAAACTATACCAAAAAGTATATTTCAAGATATCAAGCAATCAATAATACTTCTAAAATCATATCACAGTAAGGAGTGTAGTAGTCTAGTAGTCAACCAAGGAATCATAATTTGCTTCATACAGTTGTAAAAAAATTGTAGTCGCTATACCAATCAGCCAGTCAGTATGATGTTGCGATTCCAGGCGTGTACAGTAATACCCAAATTTAAAGTAAAGCCGGGCTGAATTTAGCATAACTGCGCGAAGGGAACGCGCGGGCCCACGCGTTCCTCCTGGGATCCAGCTGATACCTTATTATACGTTCTGCACATCGACACGCGGCTAACTTCAGCCCGTCCAAAAAGATTGGGGAGTACTGTCAGACCTGGTGCACTCCGCACTTTCAGTATGAAGTTACAAGTACATGCCGCGTTCGACATGTCGGGCTAATTCAGAAAATTCATAAGGGTTGTCACAAGTTTATAATCTATCTCACACATGACGTCATAACACACGTCACACGTTAATTCGATACAGCGCGCTGCGTCGTGCTAAACGATATTAACTGAAATGAATGCAAAAGCATATTGCATTGCATTGCATTCCGCTATCCAAACAATAACGAGGATCTGAATCTCAAGTTTTTTGTCGGATGTCATCAGTCAATCACTTTTGCCTTTATGTATATATATAGATTATGTCTTCTGTGGTACTGTGCATGTGCTAACTATCTGCAGGCTGGTGTAACGACGAGGCATGGGGCGGGCTGTCAGCGGGCGCGCGGCGCGTGGTGGCGGCGGGCGCGGCGTGGGAGCGCAGCGCGGGCGGCGCGGGGGGCGCGGGGGGTGCGGGCGGCGGTGGCGCGGCCGAGCTCGAGCGGCGGCTGTTCGCGTGCCCCGCGCCGCAGCACCGCCTGCTGCCGCGCCTGCTGCACCTGCTGCTCGCGCCGCAAGACGCCGCTGATGCGCACCAGACGCCGGTATACACTATACAAAACACTTTATTATACACTAAAAAAATACATTTTATACATTATTTTAAATGTGTTTCAATACACAGATAAAATTAATCAGGCATAGACAACAGGCGGTCTACCGTTTGGTGCCTCGGTTTTGTTGTGTCACTCAATAAAAGGGCCGTTTCACGCTGTAGCCGCGAACCGCGGCATCTTGTCAATACTGGAAACTATCATGTACACAAAATGTTGCATCTCCCTCTATCTGTCTGCAGTTTTCTATAATTGCATATCGCGGTTCGCAGCTTCACTGTTGAAGGCCCATATAGTGCACATTGCGGTAACATATCATGTCCGAATCCGACCTTTTTACAGTTCTGTACCTCAAAAGAAAAACCCGAACCCTTATAGGAACATTTCATTGTCCGTCTGTCTATAAATTGAGATTTTTCTATTTACAGATTTTAACACCTCAGCAAATCGACGAACTCTCATCAATATTGGAACCAATCAAAGATCTACAGAGCGCGGTTCTAGAACTGAACGATGCTCTGAGACTGGACGTACCAGAAATCGACACATCGAATGGTGAGCTGCGTTGTAACTGTTATTTACTTATCTTCTTTATTTTATACCACAGTTAAAAATGGAAACCCCAATATATTTAGCGATTACGGAGTTAATTACGTGAAAAAAATCTGCTTATTTCCTGAACTTATGTTAATCAAAAACACGAAAAATATTTTAGTAGTAACAGTAGCAACAAATTGTTTATTGCGCAGGGGATGACGACGACAGCGGCGAATACGATAACTTGTTCTCCAGCGAGTTGGGTGTGGCGATCGTTACCGAATCCATCCGACAAATGGCCGAGATTAGGTTCGTATTGTTACATCATATTAATATTACAATGTTAACACACCATTTTTTTTTATTGGAGGACACGAAAGCGTGCTGTATAATTCAAGTGATGTTCTCATGGTCCAGTTATATAATGTTTTAAAACATTACTTGACGTAGCACGGTGACGTCAACATTAAAGTTGTGTCATTCAATGAAGAAGCGGTCTTGGAGTATTATAATGATGTGATTGTATTGTGTGTCATGTGCAGGTCTCGCGTGGTGCGCGGCGCGCTGGCGGCGCTGGGCGCGGCGCGTGGCGCGGGCGGCGTGCCGGGCGCCGGCCACTGCGCCGTGCACTGGCAGGCCTACCGCGCGCTGCTGTGGCTGCGCGCCGCCACGCTCACGCATAAGTACGTATCGTACGTACGTACGCACGCACCAACGCCGCAGACGTAACTGACAGTCTGCGGCGTTGGATGAACCGATAGCTTAGTCTGGCGGTAAAATTGAATAAGTATGGTTGTAAGTTCGATAAAAAACCACTCCGCTTAGCCCAACGCAAACACAACAATCCTAACGAGTGCCGATTTATGTCGAGTCAACTTAAATGTGCCAATTCGGCGAAGGTATGCTGAGTGGCTTTGCCGATCTATTCGAACTGAAAACTGAAATAAAAATTACCTATTTCTTAAATTAATGTAAGTGAAATTCATTGATAACATAGGACATGACAAAAGTATCTGAAAAATATATTGGCTAAGCCTTTTCTCTCCAGGACTGCGGGTGCATCAGAGTCGTTCCGTCTGAAGTTGAGTGCACTAGGGCTGGAGCCGGCGGAGCGCGAGGGCGGCGGCGTGCCTGCGGGCGGGGGCGCCGTGAGCGCCATGCAGGCGTACGCGGGCGGTGCGGGGGGGAGGCGGGCGCGCGCCCACCTGGCCGCCGCGCGCGCCTCGCCGCACTGGCACCGCGCGCTGCCGCTCATGGCCTACCACCTAGCTCATCAACTGTATCCTCTTTATGATTTTTGAATTGCGGCAGACGATAATGTCACTAATTATGGAAAGCAAAATTCAAAATCGACAAATACATCTACTTTTTATTACAATTTTTATTACATTCAAATTCCGCCTCGCTGGGAATTGAACCCAGGACCCTTGGCGCAGCGATCTGGCATGGTAACCATTGCGCCACACTATAGGTTAGCTAACTAACCTTTAATCTAATGTTATTGTATAAAATGGCCATAGCATAGCGCTATAATCGTTGTCCCACATTGTGAATGAGAGTCCTGAAGCGCTTGTCAGATGGGCGGTGAGCGGCGGGTTCGAGTTCGGCTGGTGGCTGGCGTCGGTGAACCAGCCGCGGCTGGTGCAGAGCTACGTCACCATGCTGGAGCCCTGGTGCGAGTGGAACTCATGCTCGCGTACGGCACATATATTTTTTAATTACATACTGTTATTATTGTCTGTTACAAGGTACTATGTCACGTGACGGCTAGACAAAACCTGAATCACGCTATAAATGTTTTCTACAGTTTTAATAATTCTGAACCAGGATATTTGGACTACAAATTTAACGCGCTTTAAGCTCATAGCCGGAGGCTTGTGTCGATCCTACATCATCGTGTTAAGCAACAACAACTTTAACTCTTGTATGCAATGTTGACATTTAATTGTAATGTAACTTTCAACTTAACGGATAATAATAAACAAAAAAATCTTCTTACGATGCCTATGCCTGATTTCCATGAGCGATGTGACGACTCCTTTGTCAGCTAGTTAAATAAAAACTAAAAAGGTCCTAATTATTTTGGTATTTGTTGACATAAATCAATGCACTTCACATAACAACAGGTCAGTTCATCCTGGGCCTCTCCCTCCTGGAGCTAGAGGAGGCGGAGTCGGCGTACACGGCGCTGTGCCGCGCGGCCAAGGGCGTGTCCACCGAGCCCTTCCTGCGGCACCTCGTGGCCGCCGACCGCCGCCTCACGCAGCACCAGGCGCTCGTGCTCTACTACATGAAGGTAACCAGCTGACGATACACTGTAACCAGGTGTAATACCTCGTTCAATATTCCTTGGCTGGCAGATGCATTTTTCTTCTAAATTTTAAAATTGACGGTTGGTTTTCAAAAAATGCATCTGTCAGTTGGGTTCCCATCGAGGTTGGGGTTTATGTAAAAACGTTATTTTTATTTTGGAATACTTTTACTTTTTACAGGTTTTTTTAACAGTGCTTACTTAATATTATTTTTAATTTTAATACTGTGTATTAAGTAAGATTATACAATACTTTGAAAATCGGAGTTGTGCTTCCTTACTTGATTACCTACCCCGCCCTGAGAGCCTTGCCTAATACTTGTACTACGAGGATCTACACCCTCGCAACACCTGATGGTAAGTGGCGATCGTTCAGGACATCAGGGACACGAAAGGCATCACTTGTGCGTTGCTGGCCAAGAAAGAGAAGAAAAACAAAGAAAGGACTGGCTCTCAAGCTGACTCAAACAAGAGGGTGGCAAAGCCGAAGCATAGCACTAATTTTTGACGCCCGATGCATAGAGACGGGTGTTTATAAGTTTCACATGTTTGTGTGTCTGTCTATGACATCGTAGCTCCTCGTGGCCGATTTAAATGCGTTGTTTTTTGTTTTTAGAGAAAATAAAATTGTCGGGGGTGTTTTAATTTTAAAATTTATAATTATTGTGGAAATAGCCAACAAACGAGCCGACGATCCGCCTGGTGGTAAGTGGCTATCGTCGCTCATGGACATCAGCGACAACAAAGTTATCACTGATGAGTTGCCAAGAAAGAGAGAAGAAAAAGAAAGAAAGGACTGGCTCTCAAGCCCCGGCCGAAACACGAAGAATTGGCTATTAGACAATTTTTGGAAAAATATTTTAAAATTTTCGTAGTTTTATTTTATACCTCTTACAATAGTTATTTTTCTCATAAAAGTGTTATTTAGTAGGAAAAAAATAACTTTTAATCCATTAATTTTAAATTCGCGCGAAAATAGTCCGCCATCTGTCACTTGCTGACTGTGACGTCACATTTCAATTAACAAAAGTTTACGCTCTAACTCTGAAGATATTTTAAGTGAAAAACTTACACCTTTTTCACTGGAATTGTGAAAATGACAAGCTACAAGACGTGTGCAGTGCCTATGTGTAGAAGTACTACAATTTAACCTGACAAATTGTTTATACCTACACGTTTCTAAATGCCCTCAACGTCGAAAGCAGTGGTTACAATTAGCACGTCGAGACCCAGAGTTAACATCTGTTATATCAGCAATATTCTTTTGTGAGGACCACTTTGATGTAAGTATTTAGAAGAAATCAACTTAGCCTCTGATTTACTAAAAAAACAAATTAAACCTAACCTAATATTGTTCATAAACATAACCTACCTATAAGTAATTTAAAATCATTAGTAATATGGTGTCGTTAAGGGGACGTTGAGGAAAAACTTACAAAAAAATCCCCCTGTGACCACTTAGCAAGACTGACCAATTTTACTTTATTAATTTCAGTACTTACAAGGAGGTTTTTGCATTCCGAAACTCGGTAGAGCAAAAGTCAGGGTTACACGCAAAGAAATTTGCGACCATAAATGAATCAACTTGAGGCAAATTCGCACTGTCAGCTTTTGTATAGCCTGACTCCATTTTACAAAACCTCTCAAAAGCAGAAATCAAAATATATCTTATTAATTTTCTCAGTAAATTGCACAGTGCACACGATATAGTTAGTAGTACACGACGCTTATTTTTTGAATTATGACGTCATAACATGCTCAATCATGGCCGCCCGCGTTTCGGTTCTCGTACCCACAGGTAAAAAAACTCAAATCTATTTTTCAAAAGTAAAAATATTTACAATTTATTTTCATGCAAGAAACGTATTGTATAATTATTGTTAAACATTATGCAACCATATTTAACACATTTCATATTTTACCGTGATAACTGTCAAATAGCCAATTGTTTGGCGGCTGACTCAAGCCAGAGGGTGGCAAAGCCGCAGTGTTACTATCATGTTACATTTGCAGGTTATCAAGCTCTTTGAAATCCATGATGCAGGCGCTTGTGTCGTGCGCCTTGCTGAAACAGCTATCAGTATTGCGGACAAAGATGACCCCAACTATGTAAGCCAATAATAATTATTACATATTATAATTATGCAATATGTAGAGGTGATCATTGTTTGTTGTTTTATGGTAATAGCAGGCGAACAAACTTATATCCCCCATTGTTTAGTCATTGTCACACATTCACAACCCGCATGTTGCTGGGTGGTGTGCGTTGTTAAGTTTTCCTCGAAATTCCGCATTCGCTCTTTTAACTTTATGAATCGTAAACATTGCTATATCAAACATATTATTGTTTTAATTAATAGCTTAAAGTAAATATGATTGTCATGTCATATAGTACATACATTGTTGTGTACGCAGTGCACTATACACAATATTTAGTATACTTTCCCACTAGGTGCGGTTGAAGAATGTACAGTCAGCAAAAGAGTTAGCTATGCAGAGCTGGATACAATTTTTGTATTGTTATCAATGTTCAATTAGACCTTGTGCATATAAAGGAAGCATTTGACATTGATAATATAATGCAAACATTCTGTCATATTAAACTTACCGAACGTTTTTGTTTCACGCCCTGCATACCTAATAGTTTTGCTGTGTATACATGACGTGTTGTCGGTGTTGCAGGCAATGTTCCAGTGGGTGGTATTCAAGTGGCACCTGGCGGGCGGGCGCGTGCAGCGCGCGCTCAGCGCCGCCGTGGCCAGCCCCGCGCCGCACGCGCGCGCCTCCGCCGTCGCCACGCTGCTCACCACGCTCGGTACACGGCCATTCTCACTGTCAATTTTCTATACTAATTTAGTGCACTAAACATCTTGAGTCAACTCGGTCGCGTGTTTCACTACCGAAACCCCCGCGGATACACTCACGGCGGCCCGGCGGCTTCTGCACTCACCAACCTCCTCATTCAACTACACTGTTACCACTGCCACGGTCACCTGCAGAGAAAAGTAACCGGTCTGTTACTGTGTGTTTGTAAACAGATGGGTTACTTTTCTTTGCAGGTGACTGTACTATGCTACTGCTATACTCTTATTAGCGTGATTGGGTGAAGAAGTTTTTGTTTAGGAGTTTTATCCCAAGTGACAAGTGTGAAAAACCGAGTATTTGTATAATTCGTTCGCTAGTGTAGATGCAGCATTAGAATATTAATTTAGTGGACTGAATGAAGCCAGTAAAAGAAATAAAAACCGGCCAAGTGCGTGTCAGGCAACGTGCAATGTAGGGTTCCAAAGGTGTAAGTTTATCGACTATTACTCATTAACTACTTAAGCTAACCTAGCCGTGATAGTTTTCCTTGTAAATTAATCATATAACATATTTTCGTGAATTTTTTCACTAGTCCTTCTCCAACCGTTTAGCTGTCAGGGGAGGGATACTTCACTTTATGCAAAATTGACAATTTTACAGTAAAAGAACCTCTTGTATATTAGAATAGAATAAATCATCGTTAAGCATTAAAATAAAAATTCTTTTATTTGCTATCAACGTATTTTATGTGTGGCTACACTAACACTCCATCGGTAAGGTTATTTGACGTTGGTCCGCACTAGGGTCACATAAAGTTAACAACATGAATCTTGAGATGAACCGATACCTAACATATTTAATGTCAATTAGTTATGGACTCCTTGCGGCTAAATAAACGAACCTTTCTGAGTTGGGCCGTTAAACTTAGTAACGTGTCGACGGGCTTTGTGTTCGTCAGCGGGGCGGCGGCAGCTGGGCGCGCTGGTGTCGTGCGCGGCGCTGGCGGACGAGGCGGAGCGCGCGGCGGCGGCGCGCGCCAAGCTGCACGACGCGCACACACACAACCCATACTACGACTTCCTGTACGCGCTGCATCTCTCGCGACACCATTATAGGAAAGGTATACTGCAAGGCGTAATCGTGTCTGTCGCAAACATTACAGACATTGTCAGGTCCTAACCATGACCTGTAGGTTTTTAAAGTTCACGCAAACCTCGCTTTCAAGCAAACTTCTCTTTGACACACTCAAACAAGCTTTTGTTTCTTTTTTTTAAGTTGGGATTATTATTATTATTCCTGTAGTTAAATTCATGATATAATTTTATTAGAGCGCTAAAAGGGGCGTGGCCGTTTCACCAACACGTCACAGGATTTTAATTCTGTTGGCCACAACCGCGGCCTAATACGCTAAGACGCAGGTGACAGCATAATGGTGCAGACATTAACATAAGCAAATGTATGGTAGGGAAATATAATGACAACATCCTAGTTATAATAATGTTTATTGATGTATCTCAGCGGCGGCGGTAATGTACGAGCGCGCGGCGCGGTGCGCGGCGGAGCGGGGTGCGGGCGGCGCGGGGGGCGCGGCGGCGGCGGGCGCGCGGCGGCGCTGGCTGGCGGCCGCGCTCACCTGTCTGCGGCTGGCGCGCCCCGAACACGCCTTCCTCGCGCGACCCACCGCCGGCGGGCAGGGGAACAACTCCACCTTACAGGTGACATGCTACCTACCACCACTATTACCGACAGACGACCAAACGACCCGCAAGTCACAAGTGGTCATCGTCGCACGTGAATCATGGTTAGTTACACTAATGATATGAAATGAAATGAAATAATCTTTTATTCATGTAGGTATCACTGATACACTTATGCACGTCATTTTTTTAATTTACCAGCTTTTCGCAAAGGTGCTTTGTCATGGAGGAGAAGAAAAGCCGTAAAGAAACTCCTCAGCACATCTTTTAAAAATAAAACTTATATTTATTACAAAAATAGGTATTCTCTAACCTGAGCAGAACTGGTTGCCTAGCTGATCATTTCCAAGCATCCTTATCATTTAAATATTCATACATGTTATAATAACCTTTGCCTACTAGTTGATTTTTTACACGTTTCTTAAAAGATTCCACCGGCAAGTCATTTGCTTTGGGACTTTATTATAGAATTTTATACCGAGTCCCATAAAAGAACGCTGCACTTTAGCAAGACGGTACGAAGAGGTAGCCAATTGATGCATTCTTCTTGTTTGCCGATTTGATAAGTCACAATTTTGTTTATATGCAGTTATGTTATTCCGTATAAAGACTAAAATACTATAAATATATTGGGAAGCTACTGTAAGTATACCTATTTCTTTAAATTTGACACGCAAGGACTCCCTTGATTTTAATTTATAAATAGCTCTAATGGCTCTTTTCTGTAGTACAAAAATTTGTTCAATATCGGCTGCTTTACCCCACAGCAAAATGCCATAAGACATAACACTATGGAAATATGCAAAATAAACAAGCCTAGCAGTGTCGACGTCAGTGAGTTGTCTTATTTTTCTAACAGCATAAGCAGCTCTAGCGAGTTTAGTTGTGAGAGATGCTACGTGCGGGCCCCATTGCAGTTTACTATCTAAGGTTACCCCTAAAAAGACTGTGGATTCCTCTATTTTTAATGTTTCATTATTTAATTTAAGAGATTTATGGACTTTTTTTACATTTGGTAGCACGAATTCTAAGCATTTGGTTTTCTTTGCATTTAAAAGTAAATTATTTACAGTGAACCAATGTGAGACATGCGACAGAGCACTATTAACATCGTCAAAATTATTTTTATTCCTATCAGTCTTAAATATTAATGATGTATCATCTGCAAACAGCACAATGTTCGCATGGTTATTTACATAATATGGTAAATCATTTATATACACCAGGAAAAGAAAAGGACCTAAGATCGAACCTTGCGGTACACCCATCACAGTAGATGACCCTGATGACTTTTCATCGTTTATATTAACCCTTTGTATCCTATTACTTAAATAAGAAGCGAGCAAGTTAAGGGCCTTGTTTTTCACGCCATAGTGACTAAGTTTAGACAGTAAAGTATCATGCTCAACACAATCAAACGCTTTTGATAAGTCACAAAATATACCTATAGCATTTTGAGATGACTCCCATGCTTCATATATATGCTTTAAGAGCCTGGCTCCGGCATCAGTTGTACTACGACCTTTACTAAACCGTATTGCTCCGGATGTAATAATTTATTATGTATTTCGCTAAAACACACAGCGTTGTGCTGAAGAAAGCTGCATGTGATAAACGCCTTTGCTAAATATCTATGGTAAAACTCACCGAATTCTCTCTGGTTTTACTACCTTTTCCGCTCACCAAAGGGCGCCCGTAAGTTTGGCGCCATTGTTGACAACCAACGTCATTGCGTCACCTCCACCGAATAAAAGACGGAAAGTGTCACGTAAGTACAAACAGGTTCAATCGTGTTCGGACCCACGTTTAGACACTGTTATTCAACAAGTTAATTACATAACACAATATTTGACACAAATTCCTCAAATTATGACAAGTACTTCGCATAACGTGCATACTCCGAGTCCCGAACCAATTCCATCGACATCAGGTCAGGAATTTTTGAATAGACCAACCGATTTATCATATCCTAACAACAAACTTTCTTTAGGTGATATCGAAACGGACTTTGATAATAAAAAGATTATTCCACCAGCCAATAAAGAACTTTTAGGGGAGTTAGCACGTTTGCAACAATTTGATACACCTGCATGGCAGGGGATTCGGTACAAAAGAGCTTTGCAATCTAGCTTAGCTCAACCAGGTTTTGTAGGTCTCAAAGTCAATGAGGAGTTGTGTCATTTTAACAAGAGTAAAGATTATTTAGCTTCTACTGAGCAATTACTAGCAGGGTTGTCTAATAACATTCTAGAACAAAGACAACTGTTGAAGTCTGGGTTACAAGAGTTAATTGACTGGGCTTCGGCAAATTCTAATACTTTAAATTCTAACACATTGTTTGACAAGATCACCACTCTATTTGGTCCAGGTTCAGCTACATATAAAAATTCAGAGACCACAATGCAAATAATCTGCGGTAAAAGGGCAGAATGTATTGAAGTCAGACGTGATAGAATTTTAAAAGAAATTAATAATATTAACTTAAAGACAACCTTACAAAAGATCCCACCAAGTCAGGAATATTTATTTAGTAGAGAAGCTTTACATCCTGTAATTGCTTCCTTAGGCGGTTCTCAGATGTGGTTGAACACGCCCAACTACTTAAAAGAGAAAAAATCTGTTCCAAGTTATCAAATATATAAAAAAAATCCTAAATCTTCTTTCAAAGCCCACAAACCAGAGAAAAGGCAAAACACAAAGTTTAGGAAGAATCAGCCCTTTCGTCAGTACAGTACACCTGGAGACAAATCCACCAACACCAATAATAAACAAACTTGACTGCCGGGACAGGAAATTCGAGGGGGGGTGCCTACAAAACTATGTCGATATATGGAAAAATCAAGGAGCAACCAATTCCATACTGAGGTTAATTACCAGTGCTCGCATACCATTCATAAGGAAACCCCCACTACAATTTCCTGGCCATCATGTGGTAAAGAGATTTACCACCAAAGTAACAACGGAGATGACAAAGATGATTTTGAAATTAAAAAGTATGAAAATTCTAGAGACACCACCAATATTGAATCCGGGCTTCCTTTGTCGAATGTTCCTAGTAAAAAAATCAGATGGGGGGCTCCGCCCCATATTCGACCTGAGAGGGCTCAATGCATAATATGTAGCAGTAAAGAATTTCCAATTAATTTCTCAAATAGATGTAGCAAATTTTCTGCAAATAAACGATTGGTTAGTGAAGATAGACATTCAGCAAGCTTACTTTCACTTACCAATTGCAAAGACACACAGGAGATTCCTCCGTGTAATATACAATGGAGAGGTTTTACAACTAACAGCCCTACCATTTGGCCTATCATCGGCCCCAAAGATGTTTGCAACCGTCTCGAATTGGATTGCGGAAATCCTTCGAGCCCAAGGTTTTCGTGTAATAGTGTATTTGGACGATTTCCTTTTGGTCCACCAAGACCGAGATGCACTTATTTCTCAGGTTGCGGAAACTCTGAGAATGTTAGAAACCTTGGGATGGCACATAAACTACAGCAAGTCGATGCTGGTGCCTGCTCAGGAGACAGAATATCTTGGTCTTGTTTGGAACTCTCAGAAAAATCTTGTAACACTGCCAACAAAGAAGGTAGAGAAAATAAAAGCAATGATCACAAGAATGCTGTTCTCTGGAAGCAGTTCTCTCAAAGAAGCTCAGAGTTTATTAGGTTTGCTAAACTTTGCAAATTACGCGACGACCAAAGGTCGATTACGATGTCGCAAGATGCAACTTTTCCTGAGAGAATTCAAACAAAACAGACCCCGAGAAAAAAGAATTCTGCCTCTACCTGTTCAGCGAGATCTGAATTGGTGGTTGGCGACAGTAGGTCACAACGCAACACCAATTGCCAAAAGAAGTGTAACCCACTTTTTGACAACAGACGCAGCGGATGCGGGCTGGGGGGCCCAGCTGAACAACACTCTCCTATCAGGGAGATGGGCCCCACATCAACAACATTGGCACTCCAACATGAAGGAGATGTATGCAGTGTTTGCAGCATTAAACAGTCAGCGGATGACATTAAAAGATGCACATGTACTCGTGCAATCAGACAACAGAACTCTGGTAGCGTATATCAGGAACGAGGGAGGCACCCGATCCATGACCCTGCTGAGGTTAACTACCAGACTGCTGCAACTCACAGAGAGTTTAAACATAACTCTATCAGCCACTTACCTCCCGGGGAGGCTAAACGGAATTTCGGATCACCTATCAAGGGGTCGAAAAGTACCAGAGTGGCATCTTCTGCCCCAGGCCGCGGAGGCTATTTTCACAATGTGGGGCGTCCCAGACATAGATTTATTTGCGTCAAGGGACACCGCTGTCGTACCAAGGTATGTAACTATCGACTCAAAAGATGGCTGCGCATTTTATTGCGACGCTTTCAGCCGACAGTGGGACTACCAACTGGCGTGGGTGTTTCCTCCACCCAGTCTAATACCAAGGGTACTATCCCATCTGAACAGTGCAAAGGGAATATATATTCTAATAGCACCTCAGTGGACCAAGTGCTTCTGGCTACCAGATCTGAGAGCACGGGCCTTGATGGAACCAGTCCCAATACAGAACCTGAGAAACATGTTAATAGATCAGACGACAGGCAAGTGCCCTCCACAAGTAGACAAACTGAATCTACTCGCTTGGAAAATTGGGGGTGGTCTGACCAAGTTGCCCACTGGTCCACAAAAGAGCAAAGTTTACTAAAGAGTAGTTGGCGGACATCTACCTTGGTTACATACAATGCTCCAATTAAAAGATGGATAGCCTGGTGTGAAAGCAAAAACATAAGTCCTAAAGTACCAGAGGGTCATGATGTTGCTAGATTTTTAGCTAAATTGTTTTTGGAGGACAAATTTGCTTACAGAACTATTTTGTTGCACAAATCAGCTATTGCTACTTACTGTGCAACTACAAAAGTAGATATTTCAAAAGATTTTTTTGTTCACCAAGTTCTAAAAGCTATTGCTCTTGCTAGACCTGCAGTTAGAAAACTTCCAATATGGGACACAAGCAAGTTATTTAACTGGTTGAAAACATCAACAACTTGTAAGTCATTATTTGACATATCAAGACGAACAGCTCTAATACTTCTATTAACCTCAGGTCGACGACTGCACGATCTCACATTATTAGAGGTTAGTAAAGAAAATTTCTTATCCTCGGAGGATGAAATCACTCTATGGCCAAGGTTTGGTTCAAAAACTGATTCAAAGACACACAGACAATCAGGTTGGATGTTGCGGAAACATCCAGACAGAAGAATTTGTCCTGTCAGGCACATTACTGAGCTAGTGGCACATTCTGATGAGAGACGAAGCTCTGATAAAACCATTACTAGTCTGTTTATTTCCCTGTCTGGGAAACTGAGACCTGCTTCAAGGACTATGATTGCAGGTTGGATACGTAGTATTTTCAAGGAGGCTCATATTGATGCTCCACCGGGCAGTATTAGATCTGCCGTAGCCTCCAGAAGTTGGTTGGAGGATAGACCAGTACAGGAGATCCTTAACAGAGGCAATTGGAAGAGCATTGAAACCTTTAGGAAATACTACTGTCGTCCTGTGGACAAGATTAAAGAAAACACTGATGTTGATTTATTACATGCAAATTTTATTAGTATTTAATTTCATAATTTGATACATTTTTCGTTTTTATTATTATTTAATTTCTTAAGTTTGAGTTATTACATGTTAATTTTATGGATATTAACAATGTGATTTAAAAGCTAATTACTAAATTGATCTCAATAATTGATCTCAAAGAATAAATTTATTTTTGTTATATGCTAAGTAAGCATGTCTCTAATTTGTTTTTATTTTTATGATTATAATGATAAATAATCCTTTCACCTACTGTGTATTTATTTAATTCATCATAGCGTATGTACATCTCACCAGCAGATACCAAACAGGTCTTCAGCACAACGCTGTGTGTTTTAGCGAAATACATAATATAACTGTTTTGCATTACAACAAAACAGGTATTATGTATTGAATAAAACACACAGCGTTGGAGCAAGGTCCTTGCTGGTTTGTTCTGAAGACTCTATGACGTTGGTTGTCAACAATGGCGCCAAACTTACGGGCGCCCTTTGGTGAGCGGAAAAGGTAGTAAAACCAGAGAGAATTCGGTGAGTTTTACCATAGATATTTAGCAAAGGCGTTTATCACATGCAGCTTTCTTCAGCACAACGCTGTGTGTTTTATTCAATACATAATACCTGTTTTGTTGTAATGCAAAACAGTTATATTATTGTTGAAGTGGGTAAGCATTTGATTCAGTATGATCTTTTCGAATATCTTACTGAGTGTTGGTAATATAGAAATCGGTCTGTAATTATTAATATCGGTTTTTTCACCTGTTTTAAATAGTGGTATTACTTTACTGCATTTCATTAGGTCTGGAAATACACCAAGATCTATGCATTTATTAAAAATAACAACTAAACTAGGAGCTATAAAATCTATTATGTGACGTATTATTTTTACTGAAATACCCCAGAGATCACCCGTGCTTTTTACTTTCAGAGACTGAAAAATTTTAATTATGTCCCTAAATTGTAATGTGCTTAAAGTCAAATAATACATTGCATTCGTTAACATTATCTTTTAATAGAGAAAATGCTTCTGTTGGAGAAGAAGCTAGTGTACTAGTTAATGTAATGGGAATGTTGCGGAAGTACTCTTCAAAAGCGCTTGCCACTTCTTTATCAGAAGTGACTTTGTTTCCATTAATCATTATTTCGTAACTAAAGTCACAAGATTTAGAGTTACCGGTTTCATTTTTAATAATATTCCAAGTGGTTTTTATTTTATTGTCCGAATTAACTATTTTATCCTTGATGTACATTGACTTTGCTTGAGTACAGATGATTTTGAAAATTTTTGAGTAATTTTTCACGTGTTCTTGAAATGAGGGAGAGAGATTATATTGTTTTTCGTCATAAAGCTCGTATAATTTGTTCCTACTTTTGAAAATACCTACAGTAGCCCAATCGCTAAATTTACTATTTTTACTTTCCTCTATGTATCTAAATTGAAATATTCTATTAAACTCGTCATTAATATTTTTAGATAATGTATTGTAGAGATTAATAGGATTATCATTTTGAGAATACACCGGTTTACGCAGTTTTGTTTGAATTTTCTGTTTAAAAAGTGATATTTTACTTTTAGTCATGGGTCTATATTTTATTATTTTTTTCTTGTTATCGAGGCTATTGTTTACCGCTATTTTTTGTCCACAGTGGTCTGACCTCAACTTGCTAAATATTTCCTTGTCCAATATCTCACAATTGCAAAAAACATTATCGATACAAGTACCTGAACTTGCAGTTATTCTGGTAGGTTCAGAAAATGGAACTATGGGAATAACTGCCTTTCAAGCCCTCAGTTAAAACACGACGAGTCGTTTAGCAGCTAAATAAATAAATAAATAACGCTTCACACTCATAGTCCCACATTAGGATTCCCTGTATCGTGAATGCCATGGACAACACACAGAGACAAGAACACTAACTGATCAAACTCGTCATTCAAATTTCTGTCTCGCTGGGAATCGAACCCCGGACACTTGACGTGGCGATCCGGCATAGTAAACATTGCGCCACACGGGTCGTCAAAAGTAGGTAGGTTTCGCGGAAAGATAATAATAATAATAATCATGAACTAACAATAACATAAACATAATCGTTACGTGACTTACGTAATATAATGTTACCAATTGTATGTGTACATGTGCAGGTCATTGGGCCAGACGAGTTGGCAGCTGAACTACGCGAGGAAGACCCTGATTCACTAAGTCCGGTGGAACAAGCATTACTTCGTGAGTTTAGTTTAGATGTAGGCGCATTTAAGCGTTTTACTGTACATACACTGCACCGGACATTTCAAGTTTGAATTCATTTTCTATTGTATTCTATATAAACTATGAATATTTCCAGTGCCAAATGTGCTTGACATTTGGTGACTTTGCTATTGACAAAAGTTTGAGAAATCTCACAACACACCACCCAAGGAGGAGGACACCACCCTATGTGTCATATATTTTGTTTACTGTATTATTAATGTTATTTATGTATTGATTGATTTGATAGATAATTATAAAAGATGCAATCTTTCCTAATTTTAACGAATTTAAATGATGTAGAAAGACGTAAAGTTTAATTTATATTTCAGGTAATGAAAGTATAGACTTCGACATGCTGTATCCAAGTCTGAAGGATGCCGATGCTGAGACACTGTTAGCTGTTACAAAGAAGGCCTTGAGCGCTGGCCAATTCTTCCCTCGTTGGTTCCTCCTGAGGTTTATGGTAAATTTTAACGCCTGTACATGTTTGAAAGTTTAATTTTGGCATATCGATTCGTATTCCTACGTGCCGGTATTATCCTAAATAAGGATAACAAAGTTTACCCTTGAGATATCAATAAAATAGATGTATTGTCAAGGAGTGATTAGTATTAAAGAGTGACCTAGTGACATGTAGTACCTTTATCGCCTTCACGAGGGGTTTATAATTTTCAAAGTTATGTGCTTATTAGAAATTAATTTTCACTTGCGTTGGTGAAGAAATACTGACGAAACCTGCGCACCTAAGAGTTCTCCATGAAAAGACTGTAACTCAACGCTTGACTACCATGATGGACAATGGACATGTACCCCTCACACTAGGTGGAATAGTTATGGACTCCGAATATGACAGCCATGAGGTTCCACAGGAGGTGGAATCCCGCTGGTGTATCCGCGCGCTGCTAAGCGGCGGTCGCGTGACGGAGGCGGCGGCGTTGTGCGGCGAGGCGCTGCGCAGCGCAGCCGCCGCCCTGCCGCCCGCGCGCGCCGCCCCCCGCGCCGCGCCGCTCGCACTCGCCGACCTACTGCTCGCGGAGCTCCGCCACGTCACCGACCCGGCCGCGCAACAGGTCTGTAGCTCTGTACCACTCATCGTTGTACGTTAATAGCAGACTCTATTGATAGGTATTGTGGAAATAGTAAAAATAAACTGTAAAACGTTTCAAATATACAGCTGCATGAATTTTCAAACGGTAAAAAACTAAAAACTCATAAAACCACTTTTATAAAAAAAAACAGTAATGAAATTTCACTAGGTACTTATGCACTCTTTCTTTATTTCATATTTTATGATATCAGAAGTAAAAATGCATCCTTAAGTTAAAAACTAATAATCAAAACCACTTATTTTGGTATTAGTTTTTATGTGAACCATCTTCGTAAAATACTCCATAATACTCGAAAAATATAAAATATTGGAAAAATGGCATAAAAGTTCGTGCCGTAGTTCATTACTATCATACAAATAGATTTACTTTTATTTTATGCGATGCTTGCTAATCATTAATTTTCCCTCCATGAAAAGAGTCCATTTTTCTCATCTACTGAGAAAAAAATATTTGATATTAAAATAATATTGCAAATTGGAACGAATTCTCGTGGTGGTGAGCACACATATGGTGTGTTCCATAATTAAGAAAAAACTGACTGCATAAGAAGACAATACGAGTTCAAAACTTCAATAGTAATAATAGTTATTGAAAAAATCGAGATAAGTTCAAACATAAACTGCAAACTGCATACCGATGGTTGTAATATTTTATGCAACACTAGTAATCGCCCTCGCATTGCTTCGATTTTCGTGTAGATCCCTTATTTGTCACTACATATTATAAAACAAAGTTCCCCGCCGCGTCTATCTATTCGCTATAAACTCAAAAATGCTAAACGGATTTTCATCCGGTTTTCACCAGTGAATACAGTAAATCTTCAGGAAGGTTTAAGAAAATTTTGTATAAATTTGTTGAAATATGACGATGAATATCAAGAAAGTTGGAAAAAATTAAGCCGTCTGGGAGCTTTAAGCGCGTCACACACGGCGAAGATACTATAATATTGTATCTTAAGATGCGTGGATATAAAATATTATACTATCTTAATAATAATTGATAATATTTATATCCGCTCGAATCATTATCTAGGTCACACGTCATATTTCCCCACAATCTATATACAGGATAATCTAATGTGAATAATACGGCCTTACTATTAGATTTATTGGATAGCTCATCGGATGATGATTCTGACTTCGAATATGACTTAAAAATTTCTGCCGCACGTTGCCATTGCCGAACAATTTGGGTAGTAAAAAAACTTTGGGTATTAATAATTTCAGTTATTTCACATATTATTGTAAGTAATAATATATTAAGAAATTAAAATCTAGAATATACCTTTAGTATGTGGTACCCAAAGTTTTTTGTTAAGTGTAAAAGATTGAATTTTTTTTTTGATAATTTATTATAATACCCCTGCTTCTTCAAATAGTATGTTTTTCTTTACGTAATACGCGGATGCCGCAAAAGATGACATTATTACGTCTAGTTACTTTTTTGTTTGTCCTTTTTTGTAAATGAAATGTTAGTGTATATTTTTATCCAATATTTTGCGTACTAATAATAAAAACAACAACAAAAACAGAGATAAAAGGTTGTTGAAGAAGTAAAATAAATATATTTCATTCCATTTTGCATCGAATATTGTGCACACTCTGTATAAAGATCTTGCGATATATTTTGTATCTTAAGATAGCATGTTAAGATATATTTAGCATGTTAAGATATATTTAGCATCTTAAGATGAAATCTTTGCATCGCTCGGCATCTTAATATAAAATGTCCATATCGCTCGATAGCTTGATGTGTAGTAAAAGAGGTATTCGATAAATAATAAACTGTTTAATTAATATTCACTTATATTTGCACATATTTGTACACGACATGATTAAATTTACCCTGAAACTTTCTGCCCATCTCATATCTCTAATATTAACATGAATTTAGAATGTTTAATTCAATACATTTTAAAGTAGGAATATATAAGAATTAAATTATATAAGAATTAAAGAATATATTGACCTGTGCTCACTCCAGCAGTATGGAACTATCCTCCCAAGATATTCTCTTGTACTTCACTCGACCGGGCTCGTTCAGAAAATGCCGAGCTCTCGTTCAACAAACCAATGATTGAGCGAACGAATGAAAGGAAGGTTCATTTGAATAGGTGGATTGTTAGCAAATTAATTACTCGCTCACTCCTATCAAAACGACAGCCGTTAGGCTGTCAGTCAGGATGACAGTCTGCCATTGCCCTTTAGTCAATTCAATGACAGAAAAAAAAGTTTACACCATGTTTAAACACACATTGAAATTATAGCATTCCTTACAGCTCGGCCATCCTGCTAGAGCGAGTCCCGTCGCTTTATCATAAATATAACAAATTACTTAATACTTATAAAGAAAATCATCACAACGAGCATGAACTATTGTAGTTTTAAGTAATTACCAGTAAGATAAATAATTGGTAAATATTGTGAACTTACAATTAATATAACAGGATATTATCATACCTTTAGATACATATATTTTGTGTATCAGAATTTAAGCCAAGGAACAAAGTAATTAATGTTAAAAGTTCAGTGCAGTATATTAATGAATGAATAAGAAGAAAAAATAAATGTAGCTTTCGGAACATCATAAATTAATTATTGACTTGATCATTGATATTAAACTATAGTTGATTTGGACGATGACGTATACAAAATAATGTAAATTAGAAAAATAATTTATCAAAATAATAACAACCATTCGTAAATTAATATTTAGAGCTCCATAACAAAATATCACAATTTCATATAGACACTATTCAGATGCCTGAGGCTTGTTTACATCATCTTTATAATTACGAATTAACTAAAAAATCAAATCATCCATCCTTTAAATAATAAAATTGTAATAAGTTCAAATAGGTATTATTAATATCTGATTTAAAAAAAATGTAAATAAAAGATATTAAAATATTGTATAGTAATTATTTAGTTACATACTAATCCCTTATACCAACTAAATATCATAATAGTGAATAGTGTACCGTGGTTATTTGATTGCTGACAAATCTATTTACCGATTTAAGTTTTCCCTATGTAGTCCTACTTTCACCGTTTTCAGATATTTAAGAACATATTCAGGTTCTTGAAATTGCGCTGCTTGCGCGCCAACTCGCACAACACGATCCTCAATGCCATGAAGCAGACAATCAACAGCCTTTCGCCCGGTTATACCGCATCTATTTAATAATGTTATTTTATCGTAATAGTAATTTTCAAATGAATCACCAAACCTAACTCTTTTCGCTAGCATTGTTGTTAGTAGCTCTGCATAATCAAGTCGACAAGGAAATGACTCTATAAGTTTTTTCTTCCACTCTGCCCAAGAGTAGAGGACCGTGCTAAGTCCCTGGTACCAAGATTTTGCGACGCCAGTTAATTTTGGAAGAGCGAAATGTATTGTTTCCCTTTCATCCCATCCATAGATCTTAGCACACTCCTCTACTTTTGTTAGCCAAGTTAAAATGGTTTGGTCATTTGTCATTGGATCAAATTCGGGTATCACGTTAGCCATAGAGAATTTCGAACTAGAATTGCCTTTAACATCCTTAATGATATTCAACAATTTATCTATTACCTCACGAGAAGAGTTTAAATCGGTACTTAGATTTGCTTTAGAATTACTTAATTTATTTCCGCGAATATCAATCGGAGAACGGGAGTACAATCGTCTTCTCTTACTGCGTAGGTTATTCATTTCCGTATCTGAACTACTTCTATCCCGGTAAAACCTTCTACTCACATGACAGCGCCTGGCTCTCCTGGCGGATGAACTTAAACCAGGGCGTCTGTTACGATCACAACACGCAGTACCTTGACATGTATTCTTATTACCAGTGCATAAATTATTCTCCGCGCTCGTACTCCTGGACCTGTCTGATCGTACAGGTGATTCTTCGCCATTAAAATTATTAATGTTACGATTCAAGTGTTTACGGCTTTGTCTTACTCTAAGACTCCCTTCCGCTCCCTCACTTGGATTACGGCTCAAGCGCTCGCAGCTTTGCCTATCTCCTAGGCTCCCCTCCGCGTGCGCGCTTATTTCATTAAACAGATGTTTACGGCTTTGCCTACTACCAAGGCTCCCTTCCGTCTGTCCACTTATTTCATTAAACAGATTCTTACGGCTTTGCCTACTACCAAGGCTCCCTTCCGTCTGTCTACTTATTTCATTAAACAGATGCTTACGGCTTTGCCTACCTTGAAGGCTCCCTTCCGCTCCCTCATCTGTTGTACCTCTTGCCCGCTGTGCAAAATCAGGTGGGCTAATCTTATTTCCGGAACCCAGCCACTCTGGTTCACGTGGATCATCTGCACTGCCACCTGGCCTCACGTTTCTCACGTCAGGTTCACGGGCCTCCATCACTGAAACTTTGAATCGGAATTAAATTATAACAAACCGATTAGCAGTGATAAAAATATGTGGAACTTAAACGGTAGACGATACATTTTAGATTGAACAACCAGCCAGGGATAGAAGTCAATTATTCATTCATGCCATGCATGTTCATGTACAGCTATTATAGCTATTTCTCAGCTGCAGTAGTGACTGATTACGAGCAAAATGTCACACAACTTAAAGAAAAAGAATAAATTAAAAAATAAGCACGTATGTACCTTTTCCAATTTGTTAAAACGCTGGTATGCTTAATTTTAGGGCGGTTCTTAAAATACATAATGGCTGAAGCGCATAATATATTAGCTCATGAAAAGTATCAGCAATCAACATATACGCAGTATATAAGCATATACGCAGTGAAAGCCATGGTCAAAAGTGGCTCCAAATGGTTCGTGTAATATTACACACGGTGCTGCTCGCCAATTCTGTTAGCCAGAAATTGACTTGACACGCTACCGCGTGTCTAGATCCAATCGCAGTTCAAGTTCATGGATATCCGTGATAGGAAATGCAATAGCAAAAACAATTAAATAATAACACTCCACACTCATCGCCCCGCATTAGGGTTCCCCGTATCGTGGTTCCCGTCGTTAGCACACATACACCCAACTAAAGAATAAATTCGCAATTCAAATTTCTATCATACTGGGAATCGAACCCAGAACCATTTGTACAGGGTCTGGCATGGTATCCATCTCGCCACAATAATTTGAGATCGTGATCTATTTGCACTGATAGTGATAGGGTAGTAGTGAAAAACAATCGAATTGATACTTGATCACTGCTTTGCTACTCCTTAGGACTAAAGCTGACAATATATTCACTTACGTTCAATCTTTATACTATTCCAGTAACCAACAAAACGTTTAAAATTACTATTAAGTGAGTCTTTTCACTTAATTTAAATTGCTAGTCCAAGATGGGCAGAAAGCATTCAAAGAAGATAAATTATGAGGGTATGCAAAAAAATATATACGAAACTATCTTGTGGGTATGGTGAACGAGTTAAGTTCCTTTTTAACTAAATAAAAGATAAATAACTCGCTATCGCACTTCTGAACTAAAAGAGGTATTCGATAAATAATAAACTGTTTAATTAATATTCACTTATATTTGCACATATTTGTACACGACATGATTAAATTTACCCTGAAACTTTCTGCCCATCTCATATCTCTAATATTAACATGAATTTAGAATGTTTAATTCAATACATTTTAAAGTAGGAATATATAAGAATTAAATTATATAAGAATTAAAGAATATATTGACCTGTGCTCACTCCAGCAGTATGGAACTATCCTCCCAAGATATTCTCTTGTACTTCACTCGACCGGGCTCGTTCAGAAAATGCCGAGCTCTCGTTCAACAAACCAATGATTGAGCGAACGAATGAAAGGAAGGTTCATTTGAATAGGTGGATTGTTAGCAAATTAATTACTCGCTCACTCCTATCAAAACGACAGCCGTTAGGCTGTCAGTCAGGATGACAGTCTGCCATTGCCCTTTAGTCAATTCAATGACAGAAAAAAAAGTTTACACCATGTTTAAACACACATTGAAATTATAGCATTCCTTACAGTAGTATGAAAATATTATCGTATCTTAGCCGTGTGTGATAGTTCATACAAAAGTGAGCGATATTTTATCTTATCATAAAATATTATAGTATCTTCGCCGTGTGTGGCGCGCTTTAATCGAAAACGCTGCCAAATCCGTTTGAAATTATCACAAAACAATGTATGGCCGAATTATTCCTCTTTTATAGATCTACAAAAAAGTATGATGGCATATGTCTATCTTCTAAGAATAGCATACTTTAGGAATAGCATACCATTTTAACTTCTAAAAAATGTCGTGTTTGATGCAGTAACAGGAAAGTTATTTTTAAACGGATACAGTATTAGTCCTCATCAATTTGAATACTTTAGTTACCTTAAGCATTTCATGCACATCCTTACATATTATAAAATGAAGTTCCCCGGTCGCGTCTGTCTGTGTGAACGCGATAAAACACAAAAATTACCGAACGGAATTTTGTACGGTTTAGGTATATAATTCATTATTGTTTTGTGTAAATTGACCGAAATCCACGCGGGCGAAGCCGCGGGTGGAAGTTAGTTTTTAGGGTTCCGAAGTAAAATCGGAACCCTTATAGTTTCGTCATGTCCGTGTCCGTCCGTCTGTCCGAAGCAAAGCGCCGAGATGAGACCCTTGATGCTAGGAAGCTGTAATTTAGCATGGATATACACATATTTATTACAAGACCAGAATTGTAGAATAAAATATTGAGAAACATTTTTTTTTCAGGGTACCGTGCAGTTCCCTGTAAGGATGATTTTTTTATTCGTCGCATACCCTAGGTATACTCTATAGTGTGAATCATTAAACAGGTCTTCCAAAAATATTATGGGTCTTCTAAGACCATTTTTAGAAATATTAATATTAAATGCGAAATATTTGGCTTTAAAGTGCTAATTTTGGTTAGAGTCAAGTGTCCCCTTCTTGGTTGGCTAAACGGTTGGAGTTGATCAAGTGAAAAATTCTCGAAAATAGATTATAATTGATGAATTTACAAGGAAAACTATCACGGCTATGTTAGCATAAGTAGTTAATGAGTAATAGTCGATAAACTTACTACTTCGGAATCCTACATTGCGCGTGGGCTGACACGCACTTGCCCGGTTTTAATACAATATAGGTCCTGTTACTCAGAAACAAAAGAGCAACCTATTGGTATTTATGGGTAAAGAATTTTTGAAATTGGTCCAGTAGTTTTGGAGTTAATCCATTACAAACAAACGAAATACTTTCCTCTTTATAATTAGTTTAAATGATAACATGCAGTCGGAGGTATGGAATTGAATGATAAGTCAAACGATTAACATGTTTCTTTATGCATGGATGCATTTAGTATAATGTGAAGTGAATCGATTGTATTGTATGTTTACTGCGCCCCACTTTCTTATCATAAAATGTAGCACACGCCTTCGGCGATACCTCCGCAACATTATCTTCGGTGGCAAAAAACACCATACCATATCTTTTAGTTTTAATATTTATAAAAAAAAACTAGTAGCAGCACTCGCTTAACCTCAGATTCCCATACAACAAATATGTATAAACGGGATTAATATTTTTTTAAATAAACCTATACAATACAACTGTGAAAACCGCATACAAATCGGTTGGATCGTTTCTAAGATTGCGAGAACAAAAATACAGACAAAACTTCTAAAAATTATATGCGATCTATTACGTTAATAAATACCACCATTCATATTTTTTCTCAAATATCTACCATGTATTTCAAGTATTGATGTATTCAAAAATATTATGTAAAATTATTTATTTCAAATTGTGCAGTCATAGCAAATTATTTATGGCAAACAATTGAATTAACCATAAATGTTAGTGTAAAGTTATATAGGGCACTGTTAATCCGCAACATGAAAAGAAAGTCAACTGATTATTATAGATACTATACTATTTATACTACTTATCATTTGAGACATTAATCTTTTGAATGATACATGAGTTTTTTTTTGCAGGTGTACAATGAATTAAAAGCCCTAGTGGAAGAATACATGAAGCTGGTGGTTCGAACTTCTAATGATTTGAAGTTGGCACAAATGAAATATCCTATTACTAACTAACATGTAAAGAAAATAAAATCAATTTTTAGTTATTACCGTTTTTATTTTCCCTTTAATACCTTCAATAACAATCCACTTATGTTACTAAAATAACCATAAACACATTGGAATGTTAAACAAATATTTTATAACTGCTTGTGATTTATATATAAAATTATTAAATAACTCTGTTGGTAACACTTTTATATTAAAAAACATAATTATCAATTTAGTCATTTATAAAACAGAATAACAATAAATTAAGATAATGGTCATGGCTATCATAAAAACTATGATAACATTTGTGACTAGAATTGTGTCATGTATATTATAATTTTATTGTTAAGTAGCTTCATTTAATTAGTATTAAAATATGTTTCACAGAGCAGGAATTAAACTAATTTCAACCCACTGATAATCCACTATCCAGTAATAAATTAAAACCTTGTCAATTTTGCACATAGTAAAAAAAAACTATATTTAAAAAAGGCCTACTGTTATTGCGGAGCTACAACATTATACATATCTGTTGTAATAACTAATTGGCTTTGGTTAAATAGTTATAATAAATAATTGGCTTTCATTAACAACAAAATACTGACATATCATTTAACCCACAATTATTTATACCTACAAATATGCGTAGTGCGTCTGGACTGCGATGACAACGCACTTAAACTGAAAGTATTTAGAATTCTGACCAGGCTATCCACTGAACAATGTCAGATCAATAAATCTATGCAAAATCTCCTTTATTTAAAAAATTAAGGAAATTCAAATGCTTCCCATATCTAATAATAACACAGGCATGTAATAATACACTTTAATACAATATACTGTTTTCACTGGAAAAGTAATTTTCAAGGTTGGAACCTACACTCTCCCAGCTAAGTCAGGTGTCGAACCCAAGAGTTTCCTATGATTAATCATAATAGTATACATGGGCGTAGCCAGGGGGGGGGGGGGGTTCGGGGGTCCAAACCCCCCCCGAAAAGTTAAGTACTGAAATTTTTATGTGCTAATAAACCCTTAAAAAACATTTTTCTAGACGTCATTCCGAATCGAATGAGCTATCGCACATATTTTTAGGAGCTTTATTTCTATTAAACACGTTTTTGAACTTTTTGACTAAACTAATAAGAGATGGCACTACATACGTCGTGACAAAAAATAAAGTCTCAATTTTCTTTAGGGTTATTTTATGTACTTTTAGTCGTTGTATTTTCTTGAACACCCCCCCCCCCCCCGCAAAACTTGAACCCCTCCCGAAACTAAAATCTGGCTACGCCCATGATAGTATATCTTGGTACTTTAGTATGTGGTTAACTAAACATAGATAATTTCTGGTTGCAGTAGCCAATAATATCAAACAATAATAAGAAATCCCAGTCAATATAATAATGTAATGAACAAAATAAGTAACTGCATTTAAGATCAATGAGATAGACAATCTGAGATTGTAAACTTGAGCCAAGTTTGGGTTCTTAATATGCACCATAACTATGTTAAAATTATAATTTACTTCAGTTTCTTATAATGCACTTACAATTAAGTACATGTAGTTTAGTATATACAATTGGTTTAATTTATTTGTGAGAGACTGTTGTATTGCTTATCATTGAGATTTGTTTAGACTTAAAACATAATTACAAATATCCAATGCCCAGTATTGTGCCCCATCCATATATATATAAGACACCCATTTTAAATGCTTTGTTATTTATTGTATCACCATACATAAGCCTAGTGCTTTAATGCTTTACCAACACCCCAAACCGTGATTATAGTAACCATTCCACCACTATAGGTACTCTTATCATAGCACATACTACTACACCAAAATGTTTTATTTCTACAACTTTTGGTTATTTTGTACTTACTATTTGGTATATATGATTTGTGATCAGTCATTTAATGTTTTGAGATCTTCACTCTCATAATGGTTAACACTAAACGAACAAGTTTTTCATAAATTAAAAACATTAAAGCGGCTGTCATTATAGTTTGCAGCAATTTGGCTTCTAAGCCACGAAAAGCAGCAAGAGGTTTAGATTTTATGTCTCTCCAAAGTGGTTTCAAACTCGTTCCTGCACGAAGTCTTGATTGTATGAGTTGCAGAGGATACGTCAAAGTTGTAGCAATACCTTTGGCAAGAGCACTGACAAGGAACGCTTTATAAGTATCAAAGTAGCCCTTAGATGTCAGATTCCTTTTCAGAGATTCATATACCATGAATTGAATGGCCGGATTAGAAACTAACAGTAAAGATGGAATTGTACCTGACCATAAACCTTTAGAGCCTTCTTTTTTGTATATAGTACAAAGTCCATCTAGAAGACTATTGTAAGCATTTTTTTCTAACTTCATTCTGGTATTAACAACCCACAAAGGTGAGGTAATCAAAACATTTACACTGCCAGCAATAATACCAAACATTAGATCATGCATTGCTGAAGTATTTTTAGAAGCAGCTTTACGTAATGCATGAAAAGTATAAAAGTAAACAAAATTTGACACTGAAAGGGACTGCAATACTGGAGTCAATCCTTGGTATAAAGCCTCAAATCCTTCTTCGTTTGCTAATTTTAAGAGCAATTCCCAAGATGGTCCATGTAGCTTATTAGAATCCTGCACTGTAATAATAGAAGACAATATTCATTGATAAAAAATAAATAAAGGGAAGAAGGTACACAAGGCAAAAGTATAAATTAATTAATGTAGTGTTTACCTTGTATTCTTGATTTTAATGTATCCAATGGATAAAAGGCCGCCATGCCTACTACACTGCCCTGGAATCACGAAAAGTAGACCGTAAGAATGTAAAATTTTTTTGCTCTATTCAAATTAGTCAAAATTTTACAAACCGTAGCTCCAGCCAATGCGTGCACTAAAGTCTCATAGCTGAATAATGAGGAAACCATTGTGTATAAATCATAGAATGCTATAACTCCTGTATAAATTCTAAATCATTACAAGTTACAAGATGGGAAACAAAAATTCACGACTCAATAAAATAACAAAAATATAATTTTGTACCACAGAGTACTTAATCACTACGTTTGTACCACAGAGTACTTAATCACTACGTTTGTACTCTAACCTCGATCACCACAGAGTACTTAATCACTATGGCGCAAATGTTTGACATAAAACGTAGTGATTAAGTACTCTGTGGTTTGACACTTTTACGAATGTTTGCACTTTATAAATGACATATGTGAAGTAGGGATGTTTGATCCAGGTGCCTTGTATCGACACTCTGGATCGATACGGATCGTATCGCAGTGAATCGATCCACGTGATTTGATACGATACTCTGGATCGATCCAGTATCGAATGATTTTTTTGTTTTGATAGAAATAGCCGGCAAACGAGCTGACGATCCACCTGATGGTAAGTGGCTATCGTCGCTCAGGGATATCAACAACACCAAAAGCATCACTGATGCGTTGCCGGCCAAGAAAGAGAGAAGAAAAAAAGATATATTTTTTTTAATTGGAATGTTTGATCCGGGTGTTCTATAATATATCGTTAATCCGAATCGTCATGAATATCCTAATATAATTAATAGTCCAAATATCGATTCATATAATTATTAAATATACCTGTAAGTGGGTATCGCGGCCAATGGATGTCAGCGACCAAAGCGTTGTCGGCCACGAAAGAGAAAAAAAGAAAGAAATATGTTAATAAATAAAAGATGATATTTTATGTAGTCATACCGTATAATTTAATATAATGTTTTGTATTATTCCAGATTCGAATAAAATATTTTAAATATGGTTATATAAACTATCGACAAGCTTAATTCAGTGGGTTTCTAAATAAAGATAGATCAGCCAATATTAAGATCAATCGTTTTAGATAAAATTTTACATCACATTTAATTTTATTTAAAATATTGTTTAAATAAATATTGAAAAAGTTACTCAAGGTTTTTTAAAACAGTGTGGTATGTAGTAGGAACATCATATAAATAATATCTCACTTTATAACACTATATTTGAAGACATGAGTGGATGAAGGGGTTATGTACATACAAAATACATGTGTCATAACCCCTTCATCCACTCATGTCTTCATTTGATTTAGAACTCTCGTGTATTTAAACTCATTATAAATCAAATAAATTAATATATCATGCAAAGCTTATAAATTACATTTGCCAATCCTTAAATTTTAATGAACGCTGGAGTAGTAAATTGAATAAGTTCCTAGGATCAAATCGATTACTTTCACTTAAAATGCTATTGCTAGCCAATAGCATTTAAAAAAAAAAGAAAAGCCATTCGGAGGGCACTGAAGTTCCTAATACTGATAAATACCGAAGAGCTATGTCGCAGAGTTTCCCCAAATAACTTTTCTAGCTAACCAATACTTTAATTAATGGATAAGACTTTCTATTCAACAAAAAAAGTGTGGAAGCCTTCTTGTTCGTGTAATAATGATGCGCCAACCACTGATCTAAAGAAATCTACCTCGACCCATAATAATTTTGATCCGATCCACCCTGCATGTGTATCAATCCGCCAGTGGATCGAATGCCATTGTATCGATACAAATATCGAGCGGATCGTATGCCATTGTATCGATCCATATAAGTATCGATCCGGATCGAACATCCCTATTTTGTTGATATCACAGAGTACTTAATCACTACGTGCAGAGTACTTAATCACTACGTTTTATATCATTAATGGTCATGAAACTTACCAATCAGGGTCTATTAATTTTTGGTATTTTTCCCCTTATCAAAATTTTTATTTTAGAAGAATTTGACACGGAAATTTGACATCATTACATTTGTTTGTCTTTTGTCATGTCAAAAGTTACTACCAACATTTATGACATAATATGACAGATATTGGCTAAAAATTTTACATAAGTCATATTTGACGTTGAAACAAAAGTGAGTAGCCCCTGGTTGATATGTATCGACATGACATTGTTTTTGTTGTTATTACTAATAATTTGATAAAATAGTTTTCTAATTTCGTTTCATATCTAGTTAAAGTGTTTCATCTATAGTGAAAATATTGCTAGTAAAGTTTCTGAATTAAACAAAATGAGAGTATTTTTAGCTGAAGATAATTTATGTGCACAAAACTTGTTAAAACTGGTGTCTCATGGCAACGCAATTTTGGCAGAAATATTAAGATTAAAAGATCACATTCCGAAAACATATTTGTACGTTTAGCGGTTTCATACAATTCCTTTCATTGTAATAACGTGAATGAAAATGAAACAATAAATCTATTGTTGCTCTAGGTTAGAAAACAAGGATCATCAACAAAAGTATCAAGATGTTATCATGGACTTCAGCTACTTTAAATTGTCTGACACTCAAGAAAAAAAAATCACCTCCAATGCGGTAAGAATAATATGTACTAGCGTTTAAATATCGAGTAGGCGGCGTATTGTAGTTAAGAGGAGATTATTTAAATTTTCTCGAAAACGTTGCGTCGCTGAGAGTTGCGAATGGTACCCTTGTAAACTGCTAAAGAACCTCTACATGCTGCAACCATTCTCTTAAACGAATATTGCCACCATATTCTAAATCCAGGGTTGGATTTACACGACTTCACACACCTTTGAGAACAATATGGAGAACTCTCTGGTGTGCAAGTTTCCTCACGATATTTTCCTTCACCGAAGCAAGTGATAATTAACTTCTAATACGCACATAATAGTTGAAAATCAGAGATTCGTGCCAGGATTTGAACTCTGGTCCTTCTGTTCGAGAGACCAACATTCTAACCGCTAGGCTATCACTGCTTATATTTATTGATATTGCAACTCTAAACTGATAAACTCGAATGGATGGATGGATAAAATTAGTGTTAAAATTGAATCAAACTTTTTCATTTTTTATTTCAGAAACTGCAAGATGTGGACGATGATTTAAAGGAAAAGTATTTGGAACTCATAACTCGTTTTTATTTGCTATTTGAAAATATATACCAGTACATAATTGATTTGAATACATTTATAGAACAATTAAGTGATGGAGCATTTATTCAACAGACCATTGATACTGTGATGAAAGATGTAGAAGGAAAACAACTGTTGGTAAGAAAATCAATAATTAATTCAAAACTTTTCTTAACTTTTATTATCAGATAGTGCAAAGCTAAGTTTTAAAATGGGCAAAAGTTTTAAAACATTAGATTTATTACATGATCTTTTGATTGATTACCTTTTGTGAAGCTGAACATACTTAATGCTAAAACTATTTGATTTATATTTTAATCTATATTTTTTAATTTTAACCTTATCAAGAGAATGTACCACCTATTTTTCTTAAATTGAATGTTTACAAAATGAAAATATACTGACCCAAAAAATCCAAATTGCAATTTTCATGAAAATTGTTAGAAGATAAAGAAGTTAAAAAAGAAATAAAAATGTAACGTGGGATAATAATGATATTCTTTGATAGTATAAGTTATCTATATATTAGTTATTTTATAAAAATCAATTGCTGTTCATTTGTCTCACTAAAACTTAAAATATTTGTGGAACTCCAGGGAAGGTTTAAACGGTGAGAAACATAAATAATAAATATGGGAAAATAATTAATAAAATTAATAAAAACGACAGTTTAATTGTCCTATACAAAATGTTCCTAGCTGTGATGAAACATTTGATGTCTTTTGTTTAATTATCATTTGGTTATCAAATATTAATAGGTGCATTCAGTTCATAGCTGTAGTATGAGGTCTGATCTATTTGAAAACTTAATGACCATATTAACTTTCTGATGTATCCTTAGCAACATATCTAACTTTTTTATTTTATAACTGACAGTCTTGGGAGAGGGAGAGGGGGAATTTTTAGGCGGTACAAAGTTTGCCTTGTTAGCTAGTCATATATAAAAATAGTTAGATGGCATACAGAATCAGTGTCAGTTACAAATATCTCCGTATTTCATCATTACCTATACACAAACTATGTATTAACATTTAAAAGTTTCTGTATGAATTCTATTAATTTGTTTTAGTGCGAATCTGCTTACTTATATGGAGCAATGCTGTTGTTATGTGACTTATACATTCCTGGTCCAGTGAGAGAAAGACTATTAGTAGCATTTTATCGCTACAGTACAAGTCAGTCTCAGTCTAATGTTGATGATGTCTGTAAATTGCTACGAGACACTGGCTACGATCAGCAACATGGGAAGAGACCTATTGATTATCCTGTTGAGTATTTTAGGTAAGTTTATACCAATAACTCATATACCAATTATATTATACACTTATTACATTATGAATTTTTTCCATGGAAGTCAACTGATATTTTTTTGAGTCCAGTTAGTATAACTGTTTACACTAATTAGACACCCATTAATTTGCGGTTTACACATATTAAGTAGTTAGGTAGATAACTAAATTTTAAGTGAATTAATATGTGTAAACGGACAATATAGTAATTAAAATTTAGTATGCAAGTAAACAAGTAATTTAGAATATTTTTTCTGTTAAGTGGTGGGGTTTATCATTTAACACGTTTAGACAGACACTTTTTAGTTACAATTTAGTAAAATGCATAATTAATTAAATAGGTAGTGAAGACTACGAATTCCTTATGGTGTGGTGTCATTGATCATTCCTGAGGAAAATAAAGTCCATGCAAATAGTTTAGTTTAATATTTATGTTACTGGTACTCACGATTTCTGTACATATAATCGTGGATACCTACCTGATTTTGTATAAAAATACGAGTTGTGTGTATTTACATAAACTGATAGCTAGATTTTAGTGAATATACTTGCTTGTAGTTTAAATTTAACGGCTGCCCAATTTTAGCTGTTTACTGTAAGACATCAATGTCACAACACAACACATTTTAATGAAAAAGGGTACTCACGATTTTACATAAAAATCATGTGTACAAGTACAATATTATTTCATATTCATGTGTACAAGTTTATTAAGTGCATAGTTCTAGTTGTAGTGGATAATAACGCTTAGGATACTGCAAATGTAGAAAACACTATGCAATATATTATTTATAATGTTATGTTCCCCACTGATATTTAATGTACAAAATATATTTTTCATATTTAACATAACAAAAAAACTGAGATAGGTATTTAGTTATCTACTTAAAGTCTACTTAATAAGTGTAGATGTGTTATTATAAGTTATGATTTGATTGTACCAAACTGGCAATTTTTTATTTTAATATTATAATCTTAAGTTTGAATATTAATAGAATCTGGTTTTTTCCTAGAAATTACCTACATTAAAATGTCGTAAACCAACTATAATACCTTATGTACACTTACTTTTCAGCCGCGTCTCTATACATTCCGATTTCATAGAAAAGGTTGTTGGAAAATTGAGATCTGAAGACATATACAACCAATTGTCAGTTTATACAATACCAGAGCACCAGTCTTCAGCCCTGGCCACCCAGGCTAGCATGCTAGTTGTTTGCATGTTTTTTACACCACATTACCTACATACTGATACCTCGAAAATGCGGGAAATAGCTGACAAATTCTTCCCATGCAATTGGATAGTTCCCATATACATGGGAGTAACAATGAATGTCATGGATTATTGGGAAAGTTTTAAGGCGGCCAAAACTTCTCTCAGTAATACTTGTAATACGAAAATAGTCAAAGATATATTTGCGAAACGAGGAAGTTCAATAACGGTGTTAATCAATAAGATTCATCAGTTGCTAAAGGAAGGAACTTTAACAGATGATTTTGTTTTGGACAATATAAATAAAATATTAAATGTTATATTGAATGCAAATCATGTTTTGCGATGGCTTCTATTACACAACAGTGATGTTATATTTTTTGACAATAATAAAAAGAGCAAGCAGTTAAGAGAATTAGTGCTTAAAGAATCCAATTACGATCCAATAAAGTTATTAGAATTGCTGATTAGTACAGCTGAGCTAGAATTGAAAGTAAGGGAAAACTTAAAGCGATTATTAGAAAACAGAAATGAGTGTTGGAATACTAACAAGACTATGGCCTTGGAAGCTGTAAACAACCTCTCAGAATTATTTTCTGGAGCAAAACCATTTGCTAAAGTAACAGAAAATGAGCAGCTAAAACTCTGGTTTGAAAATATAGCAAAACAAATTTCATCATTGTCAGAGCCTATCACGTCTAAATCTGTTAAAAAAGTCACACAACTGATACAAGTTTTAGATGAAGTAGAAGAATTTCATGGAATGAAGAGTACAACAACAGTTGTTCAGTTCTTGTCTGACAGCAAGGAAGCCTTAAAAAATGTCTTAAGAGCAGCCTCCTTGAAAGAGGATTCATTAGTTACTCTAGAAACAGTGGCTGACTTCAGCTATGCTTGGTGTACAATAGATTTATATACAAAATACATGCAAGATAGTATTAAAGAAAATCCGGCTGTTACTAGCAGACTTCGAGCATTATTCCTGAAACTGGCTAGTGCCATGGAAATACCATTACTACGAATAAATCAAGCTCAAAGCGATGATTTGGTTTCAGTGTCACAATACTACAGTAGTGAGTTAATTAAATATATTCAGAAAGTTTTACAAATTATCCCAGAAATGGTTTTTAATATAGTGGAAAAGATAATTGAACTACAAACATGGACAATTAAACAAGTTCCTACTAGAATAGATAAGGAAAGATTACGGGACTTTGCCCAATTAGAGCACAGGATGGAAGTAGCGAAGCTAACACACTCTGCATCCACATTTACTACAGGTATGACTATACTTAACATAATAGGTAAACAGTATAAAGTTATGGCAAAAATATTTAATATGTATGTACGTAATTATTTTTTAGGCATTTTGGATATGCGATCTACCCTTGTTGGAGTTATTAGAGTAGATCCTGCTGAATTATTAGAAGAAGGGCTGTTAAAAGAACTGGACAGACACATAAGCAAAAAGTTTGTAGAATTTTTAGAACCTCCATTGAAGAAATCTAACAGTTTGCTTCCCAGATTGCAAAAACTAGCAGAGAGTATGGACGGCTATAAAAGATCTTTGGAATATATTCAAGATTACATAAATATACATGGGTTAAGAATTTGGCAAAAACAGGTGAGGTGTAACTAAAATTTGATGAGTGTAACGATTTATTATTATTATTGCTTGCTTTCAGTATTATTTATTTGTTTATTGTTGTAGGTAACAGCAATAATAAATGAAAGTGTAGCAAAGGAAGTGAGTTTAAGAAAAGGCGTAACATTATATGGTCCTTCAGCTGGATTTATGGGAAGTTTGGCTAGACAAATAGCCAAGTTAACAGACTCTAGGTACACAAATACCTAACTCAAAGATAAATCTGTAATGAAATAATCTATTTTATTAATTATTAATGACCTTGGTTCTAGGATAAGCATTTACGTGAATATATGTGCAGCGTGGTATGACTCTAAAAATCAAAATGAAATTGTGAATACTAAAACTTTTTCCAAGTTGAATGATGCTATTGGAGTGGTTGGCCTTCATGGCTTGGACACTTTGTATGGGTACATGATAAAAAATCAACTGCAGAACTTGCAATATATTTTGAGAAGTAGCCAAGACAAGATTGTTGTTAGCCAGACAAACATTGACGTGAAGGATATAGAGCAAATTATCCTGAAAAATAGCAAATTCATCCAGCAGTTTGTTGATACATTGCTGCTTATAGGATCGTTGCAGCTGCTTAGGAAGCATATTGCTTACCAATTGAACACCACATGTAAATTTGATTCTGCTCACTTAGAAGCTTCACTGAGAACTTTAAATGAGTAAGTTTTTTTTTGCATAAATAATACTTCTTATTTACAAAAAGCAAAAATTATTTTAAATGAATATTATACATACACATAATAAAATTACAGGTCCCTAATTAACGAATTAAAAACGACCAAGTCTCAGGGAAAACGAACACCAACAACACTAATAAGAAATTTAGAAGAGTACTTAGTAAGGTGTGGAATCAGTGAACCATTTGAGAAAATATATGTAAAAAATTCAAACGAATTTCTAAACACCGACATGGGTAGAGTTTTGGCAGTTGTTTTGATATCTCAATTATCTAAACTTCAAATATGCCTTACAACTGGTAATTACATACTTGCGTTATTAATTATCTCATTTATACTTTATATTATTTAACTAATTCAGTAACATGAAATATTTAAGTTGATGTTTAATTTCAGGTGACCTTATAACAAAGAAACCCGGGGAGAATATAGATGGCTACCCTCTACTCGTGGGGATTTACACTGTTTTGCGACAAACAAAAACTGAGAATCTTGAAATTTTTATTAACTTTTTGTGCAAATACACTAAATTGATATCGATGATTAAGTAAGTATAAGTCAAATAACACAACACAAATGAAAGAATCGAAATAACTTTAAATATAAGCCGCGCGAATTGGTAATGCGCTTGGCCTTGGTCTTAGTAACTCAGAGCCAGAGAGCTGAATCGAGAGTGTGGTACCATCAGCTGTGTTTGTTTGTTTTCAAATCACTGTGTTATTAAATTATATTTATTTTATTAATGTTACACTAACTACTATAATTATTGATAGATCGAAACTATACATAACTCTAAAAATGCTGACAAGAGGTTTCTTTTGCCCTGTTAATTTCTCTTTTTAAATTGTAGTAATTGTTAAAGCGGCCATATTTACACATATTCCGATAAAATTCAAAACCAGAGTTCCATCAAAATAAATGTATTAAAATTATTAATGAAATATTTGTTTTGTTGTCTGTAGTTTTCGCTTTATGTGACGTCATGCAGCTGTTATTAAGATAAGATTCCTGCGCATTACTAAAACGCGCGGCTTATACAGGGAGTTCCGTAATAGTGGATTAACCATAAAGGCAGATAGCTTGAGGCTTGACATTTGGTAGTGTCAAAAAATTTCGTAAAATTGTCCCAGGTTCACTTGCAAACCGCCAGTATGATAAGGCCCTTCTTTCAAGAAGGTAGACGTTAAAAATTCTATTGTAAGGAACACAATATAAAGGAAGCTTGAATTTAATGCTATCCTATGAGCTATCTGATCAATGGATGGTGTACTGTAATGCACTAAGATCTGTAACATACAAACTTTTTACCTGGTGCTTGAATTTGATACAAACATAGTTTATAGAACAAGATTGTGACACTTAAAATTGTTCATTTCAGATTAAAATCAGCTGAGGCCCAGAATGAAAGTGTGCAGATTGTCAGGATCCTGCAATTGTTCTGTGAAACGTTTAATTATCCTTTTAGTACAATTGAGGATAAACTGCCTCTTGCATTACTGACTTTGCCAATATAAACTTGTATAAAAACAACATCTAAATAATTATGTATCTATACAATATAATATTATGTAACTACATATAAAATTGTTTATGTTGGTGACTGATATAGTGGTGCTGTAGAAAAATTATGAGCAATCTCTTTGAAAATAAAAGTTTATCATATTACTAGTAAATAGTTAATAATAATATTTTTGGTATATCAATTATACCTACATGAATAAATGATTTTATATTAATCTTAACAGTTTAGGGGCCGTTCAAATATTACGTAAGCAGATTTATTACAATTATTTACGCCCCATCCCCCTTATCAGCAAAAGTAAGCAAAGCTCTTATCCCCTCCCCCCACGGTAACGTAAACATTTTTCAATTATAAATGTATTTTTTTAAATATTATAATATTATAATGTTATCAAGAACTACGATGATGTAATCATCATCTAGACTCCCCTACCCTTCATGTCATCCAAAATAAGCAAAACAAAGACCCCCCCCCCCCCATAGTGCTTAAGTAATACTTGAACGGCCCCTTATCAGTTACATCTTATTATTATATAGTTATTTAAATATATTATGTTTCATATTTTTATTTTAAGTGTAATAAAGAATTCAGCTTTGATATTAATATTTTTAATATCACTCCTCTATGCCAGCATTATTGTTAAAAAAGGTTTTCTTTTCATGCTATAAGATTCTATTATACAGGGTTATTTGTAACTCGACGTATTCCTGGCGGGAGCTGATGAAGGAGCCAAAATGCAATATATTTGATGTTCATTTGTATGAGCAAAACATAATAGTTTGTGCATTACTTTTATGCTTTATACTTTTTAACCCTGAAATATGCTCTACCTACGACGAGTGAAACGCTGTTTTTGTTAAGAATTACATGTTTTTGGATTAACATTAATACCTTTTTAAAAAGCTGATTAAATGGGCAAGTTTTTTTAATAACTTATAAGCCTAGTGTCATGGTAATTTTTTCAACTAGACAACATATTTTGTCAAGTAACATGTATTTTTTAAATAATTTTGTTTTTGTTGTAGCTCGTAGTTTTTCATTCAGAAGGAATTTTCATCTTAATAAGGTAAGGTGGGCTTTATTGAAGTGTTAGTTAGAAAAATAATTTTAAATAATAACCATACCATACATATTTTTTTTTTCAATTTGTACCTTAATGCAAAAATCTGGGTAAATAACGAAAAAAGTTTAAATTGCAAATATCTCCACAAGTAGCAAGAATTTTTTTTTTGCTCATACAAGTGAACATCAAATATATTGCATTTTGGCTCCTTCATCAGCTCCCGCCAGGAATACGTCGAGTTACAAATAACCCTGTATAGTAATCCTGTTATCTATTTTTTTTAATGTACCCCAGTACACTTGTAACACATATTACTATCTATAATTTTGCCTTGCAAGCTGTGGATTAAATTGTGAATTATATTTTGGTGTGATTTTACTGACTTTTTCTTTATCAGCACTAACAAGCCCCCCATTCATCTGTGTGAGAAACATTTCAGTTTTTTGCTTTTCTTTCTGTTCCCGTTTTAACCGTGCTTCCCTTAACTTTTGCAGTTTAGTATCTTTATCTTTCTTATGTTTTGATTTATTCTTACTTTTTTTAGTTCCTTCAATTATTGCAAGCTTTGAGTCAGAACTGTCCTTTGATTTTTGTTGCACGGAGATAAATTTTCCTTCACAATATTCTTTAAAGTCATTCATAGGATCATGACGTTGTTTTCGCTTCCAGTCTATCTCTCCATCTTTTTCATCTAATTTTCTTTTAATAGGCTTGCCATCCTTATCTTTAAGAACTAGTTTATCATATGTATCTTTAATGTTTTCTGACCCTCTTGATGATTGTGGATGAACTTCATACCAATTTTTCTTTCCAAGTGCTTCATTTGTGTCTTGGCCGAGATATGTTAAATAACCAATTTTTTTCTCATACTCTTCTTTCTTTTCTTTAACTTCTTTATCATGTTCCTTATTGGTAGTTACAGAAGCATGTTCTAAATCTTGAAACAAATTGACATGTTCTAGAGGAGGTTCAGATTCTTGTTGTGATTTTTCAGTACTAATATTAAACTCAATTAGTCTTTGTTTGCTTATATTTTTTAATGTAGTAAGACGCGCCTCACGGTTGGCATTTTCAATCCTTGCCCGTTCTTCCCTTTCTTTTTCAGCAGCTTCTGCTTCATCCTTTCTAACTCTTGCAATATTTTCCTTAGTCCTTACATGCCAACTGGAGGAAAAGATAATAAAGCATATGAATACTCGCACGTTTAATAAGAAAATGTAATGTAATTTTTCTAAATTAAAACAATAAGTATTTTCGACTAGGGAAATAAAAAATGAATTTGTAATGAGAATAAAAACTTACCGTTTCTTTGGAAGAATATTCATTTCTATAACTTTTAAATATTTAGAGAAAGAACGAACAATAAATAAAATAAGAACTTTCAATGGAATTACTTGAATGTACACTTTTGATCAATTAATGTGCAAGCAATTTTAATCAATTATGAATATATATCAAAATAGTGAATTTCTTCACTTTGAGAATCAGAATTCAGAAGTGACATTATTCACAGAGTACCAGTGTGACCATATTTAAATTACAGATCCTGCCACACATTGCTTAAAAACCTGCCAAATCCTGCCAGTCTGATAAATGAAAAATGCCCAAATACTGCCAACTTTATTTACCGTTGTATTATACAAAAAAAATATTATATGTACTTATATATTTTTTTATTATACACTGGAGTTAGCATCATATCATTTTATGTCTCTATACATAACTTGATTCATACGATTTAGCATATATTTGTTTGGTTTTAATGTAGAATTAATCATTTAATACTTATTTACAAAACTTCACGTGTAAAAGTCGTTGACACCGTACTTTAGTGACTCCTTTAATTATACCTATTATGACGTCACAAACATGACGACCAATCGTAGCGTGTAGACCACGTAGTCATGTGATTCTTTCTAAAATTTTATAATTTTTTAATTGTTTATTTTTAATGAAAATAAAATTTCCAAAAGGTTTTCGCATCGACCTTAATATTTGTGTTAAAGTTTTACAATACATAACGCTAGGTTTATTTATTTATTTACATGTTTATTTCACCTCTTAAAAAGAAGAAACAAAGGGTAAACTTAATGCCTAATGGCATTGTCCACCAGTCAACCCGGTGGATGTGGAAATAGCTGATGGCAGGTGTCAACACGAAATATATATACATACTCTAGAATAATTACTAAAATCTGCAGAATAAGTAATTTTATAACAAGAATACATACAAATACATATACATGCATACATAAATACCTATAATAACATAAATATACAGTATATTTTTTTTAGCCCCACACTAGGATTCCTTGTGTCGTGTGTGCCATAATATGGACAACACACAACATAGACAAGGACATTCACACCCAGACCGAGAACAGAAATTCAAACTCATCATTCAAATTTCCGCCTCGCTGGGAATCGAACCCAGGACCCTCGGTGCGGCGATCCTGCATGGTAACCATTGCACCACACAGGTCGTCAGATATATATATAAATATATAGTTCAAACATAAATATATAGGGAATATATAGAAATATAGGGAATTTTTGCACAGCATGCTGAAAAAAAATGCTTTATGTAAAATTCTAATAGAAACTTAGATAAAATCAAAAAAAATCCCTAAATTTTAGGGAAAATCTCCCAGGGCTGGTATACGCGATGTCACACACGCATAGAGGAGCGCACTCACACAACGTCCGCAAGTTTGGGACCATAGATCTAGGTACTACATCTACCTGTTTGGGACCATATTCCAGTGATATTTTGTTTTGAATTATCCGTCTATAATTATAAATATCCGTCTATAATTTCATAATGTAGTTTATTTAGTCTATGGGGTTGCATTTTCGGAATTTTAAGTTGCGATAGTGAATTTTTTTTCAGCACCTCAAATCTGCCAAATACTGCCAAGTTTTATGAAACGTCAACTGATCCTGCCAAAGGCTAAAATAAGGGGCAAATCCTGCCAAAATGGCAGGATCCTGCCACATATGGTCACCCTGCAGAGTACTTAATCACTACGTTTTATTGACATAGTGACAATTAAAGTGACAGACTGACAGTTGACGTCCTGAGACCATGGAAAATAGAGGAGAAGGATATGATTGTAAAGTGTCCGTGAAAACGCGAAAAATTACATAGCAGCTAGCGGCACTAAGCACCGTTCATTACGGTGCGACTCTGCGGCTTAACATCAGTATCACACTAGCGCCATTCAGAAATGGCCATTATTGGAACCTCAATTTCCTGTAAACAGTTGAACACTTTTTCAACTTTCCCTTCATTTGAGATAGCGCTCCTTTATGTCAATGCTCCATGTCTTCAACCATTTTCAATAATAATATGTCTTCTGTGATAAAAAAAAATCATTTTGAAGTTTACGGCAATAGCAATATGTAGCTATAGTCTGTGTATATTCTGTGGACTTAGTGCGAGTTTTACGTGATATAACGGGCTCGCTACGTAGGTCGTAAATGCAAGCGTATGGGTAATGGGACCGAAGCTTTTCTTTTCACTGCCGCTAGATGGCTCTGCTTCGGTCCCATACTTTAGCCAACTCGCATTTACGTAGTGAGCCCGTTATGTCACGTAAAACTCGCACTAAGGCCACTGTATACTTACGTAGTATGATACTATCTTTAACTACTTTAACTAGTCTGTGGTGTAATTGAAATGGACGGAAACGGAGTCAGACGCGCAGTGAAAAAAGTTTATTAGAAATTTAGTGACCGAAGCTTGTTTTGTTTTGTTGAAACTATTTTAGAAATCTTATACGTATAGAGAGTTTAAAATCTAACCTCATGCGATAATGTAACCGTAAAAGATTTGAGTGGGTTACAATTGCGTTTATTTGATTTATTTATCAACAATAGGTTATCCATCAACTCATTCAGAAGTAAAATCTAAAATTGAAGATTTGTAAGCTTTCTCATAATGGAAGCTGTCGAAGAACACATTACAAACCTACCAGGACCAGACATTGTAAAGACTAGTATATTAGAAAATGAAAACGTAGAAGATGCCGTCGCGGCGAAATTGTGTCACAAATCGAACGGTGTCGCCGAGATAGGAGAAGCGGGTCAACCGATCACCGCTGGTAACGAAGCTAACGCTCTCCCAGACGCTGAAATGATTCAAGAATCAATTATAACTGCTGAAATTACTGATCCAACTGAACCAAGTGAAAAGGCTGTATCGTCAGAAAAAGATATTTGCCCCAATGAAATAAATAAGACTGCCACTACCGAGGCATCCTCAGATGTCCTCCCAGAACATCAAGATTCACAGAGCACCTTAGATGTTACTGAAGTGGTCACTGAGGTTGTAATTCCTCATGAAACTGATAAGTCCATTTATCATGAAACTGAAATTATTAAAGGGGCACAATCAGATGATATACCCAAATTTAAGACCGAAATATTAATTGAAGCAAATGACAGTGTGACAGACCCTCCAGAAAGTATGTTGACTGATACTGATGAACATGGAACCCCCAATAATTTACTAAGCGAATTTGGCGAAAGTATTGAATTAAGTGATGTTTTACGTTCTGATATTACAGTAAGTTCTGAAAATAACAATAGTTCTGTGCGCCAAGAAGTTTTTAACAAGGAAGAGTTATTAGATATTTTGGAAGGAAATGATGTTGAGACAATTTCTGAGCCAGTGACAGAAAATAAACTACAAGGTTTGGCTCCAGCAGTTGAAACCAAATTGGCTTTACAACAACTTTCTAGACTGAAAAGTCAAAGACAAAGATTGCGCATTAGTTCTAGACCAGTAAAAATGAAGAAAGAACCTGCAGAGAAAGAGAAGTCTAACTGGAGCGAAGCCAATGAACATGTTGAAAAAAAGAAATCAAATCAAATTCAAGTGGAAAAGAATGTCGACAATAAAATTAATAATGTTGAAGATAAGATCAACACAGAGAAGAAAAAATCAATTCCTGATGAATCAAATAAAACTGCAGAAAACGATGATGGTAACAAGGTTGATGACAGTATAAAAAAGAAAAAGGCAGTGAAAGATGTACCAGCTGATAATATTGTTAATGTATTGGTTATGGATTGGGATGATGAAGAACAAGAACCCACCGCATCGGAACAATCTAAAGATACTGCAGTCAATAGTGGAGAAGATATATTAAATGAAAGTGAAAAAGTTATAAATAATGATGAGGACAGTGAAGATAAACCATTGGTAAAGTCATCAACAGATTCAGGTACTAATGAGGAGCAGGCTCAAAAACTTAAATCTATGGATGAAAATCAACCTCAGCGAAGATTGGGAAGGGTAATTAAGAAAAAGGTTATATTCGATCCAGACAATCCGGATACATTTACAAAAACTAAAGCTAAAAATAAAGACTCTGGGAAAGAGCATGTAGAAAAAGAACCACCACCTTTCAAGAAAGGAAAAACTGAGCATACCCCTCAGAGATCTAAATCAAAGTCGCCTATGTCTAACTTACAATGGAAGAAGCCCTCGTCCAAGAATAGTAAGCAAAATAAGAGATTGACAGAAGTTGACAAGTTATTGATGGATGAAGGTGCAGTTAACATGATATATCAGTTAACACCAGAAGCTCCTAAAGGTAAAAAAAGTAGAGAAACTAAAGCCGAATTCATTAAAAAGATTCAAAGTTCAACCCCAGACAGTAAAGAGATGAAATTCAGAGAACGAAAAAAGGAGAGTCTAAAATATGAAGATGGTGAACCTAAAAAAATTTTAGGTGCTAAGCACAGGGTATCATTGAATAGTTCTATTAAATCTCCTTCAGTTAGTGAAGACTTTGAGACACATAGCGCTGATGATTCTATAATATATCGACGTCATTCCTCAAGTTCTTATTCGAGTAGCTGCATGAGTCCTCGGCGGCTGAGTGATGTTGACTCCTGCCCCGTACAAACTAATGCTCGGCCATCTCAGCTACCCTCAGATAACCAAAGCCCGGCCACAGCTAGTGTGGTCAATGCAGATCATGTCAGTGATGTTTTTATGGCAGAGAATGCAAATAAATCAAATAGTGAGATTATAAATAAAGATGATTATCTTTCAATAAAGGAAAAGCTTAATTCCAAGCTTTCTTTAGCTCTCAACAAAAGAAAAAGGGAAAGTAATAAAAATGAGAAACCCACGAAACAGAAAAAAGTTGCAAGAAATGATGAGAAAAATGAGAATCTTACAAAAAGCTTGGGTGAATTTAAATATGTAACTATTAAAATAAATCAAAGATTGGCTGAAATTTGCATAGAAAAAATTGGATTGAAATATGATATTGAGGTATGTGTTTAATCTTTCAAACTAAATGTGTAATTTGATGTAAGCCCCCATTCTAATAACATATAACAAACTTCAAATGGGACTTCTAATCAAGATAATTTGCAGAATCTGCAAATACAATTGATTGATTTGACTGGATTAAAATCTAGCTTATTTCTGATTGGCTGTAGCACCTTCAACTATTACTAAGATAAGATATTACTTTCAAAATCTATGAAATACATATATTCTGCCAACACCATTTAATTATAACCTGTTTTTAATGATAGAGAAGTTATTAAGCTGTGTTTGAAGCACAAAATTTTGTACTAAATACCTGTTCATAGTTTATGAATTTCAACAGTTTTTTTATGATGTTTAAATGTATTAGCGTACTTGCTATCATTATGTGTAATTTGTAATATTATTAATTTCAGGTTTTGAAAGAAATTGAACAAGCATTGGCATTTGTTAACAGCATAAAGGAGACGTCAGTAACATTACTGACATCGGAATGTGGCACACTTTGCTCAAGTTTAGATGTAAAACATATGATTGAAGAAGATAAGGTGCAGAGGGTTAATAATGCTGCAGAAGTTGCTGATACTATACGGTAATTTCTGCTACACCTTGTATTGTTTTCAAGTGTTTAATTGCAATTCAGTATTTCATTCAAAGTCACTTATTCATATCACTAATCTGATACACTTATGCATGTTTTTTTGATTTCAATTCTCTCACGTGAATACGGCTACTAGGGCTACATAAAACATTATGTTTATGCTATGTCATCTTGCAGGTCGCTGCTGGTAGCGGTGGACAAGCATAGCAAGCTGGTGTGCGCGGGCGTGCGGGCGCGGTGCGCGGGCGTGGGGCTGGCGCTGGCGGCGCTGGCCGACGTGGCGCTGGCGGCGGAGGGCGCCACGTTCGCTCTCGCCAAGGACGCGGGCGCCCCCCTGCCGGCCGTCGGCGCTATCACGGCTCGCTGCAGGCTACCGCAGTCTATGGTAAATGTGCTGTTTGTCTTTATCTGACCAGGTATTACAAATAAAATTAAAATACATAATCTGAATTTTAGCAAGAAAAAAAATAACCGACTTCAAAATAACTTAAAAACTACTCGTCCGATCTAGCTCTTAAAGTGGGACCACATGACAAGCACCAGCTTTCGATTAAAAAAAGAATCATCAAAATTGGTTCATCTAGTCGAAAGTTCTGAAGTAACAAACAAAAAAAAACAGTTGAATTGAATACCTCCTCCTTTTTTGAAGCCAGTTAAAAGTGGTTTTCAGTGCAACTGGTACTGAATGAATATCACTGTATAGAACACACCCATGCACTTTGATGAGTGCCTTGTGTGCAGTGATGGATTAACCCTTAATCAAATTAAGCAATTGCCTAGGGCATCACGTCTGGGGGGGCACCAGAAGAAGCACAAAAAAGCACAAAAAAGCGGCCAAGTGCGAGTTGGACTCACCCATGAAGGGTTCCGTAGCAGCAAGTAACATAATATAAAAGTTCTTGAAGTTCGTTGTAACTTTGATCGAGGTAAATTGCGGTTTACGATTTATGACGTATTAAAAAAACTACTTACTAGATCTCGTTCAAACCAATTTTCGTTGGAAGTTTGCATGGTAATGTACATCATATATTTTTTTAGTTTTATCATTCTCTTATTTTAGAAGTTACGGGGGGGGGGGGGGGGACACACATTTTACCACTTTGGAAGTGTCTCTCGTGCAAACTATTCAGTTTAGAAAAAAATGATACATATTAGAAACCTCAATATCATTTTTGAAGACCTATCCATAGATACCCCACTCGTATGGGTTTGATGAAAAAAAAATTTTTGAGTTTCAGTTCTAAGTATGGGGAACCCCCAAAATTTATTGTTTTATTTCAATTTTTGTGTGAAAATCTTAATGCAGTTCACAGAATACATCTACTTACCAAGTTTCAACAGTATAGTTCCTATAGTTTCGGAAAAAAGTGGCTGTGACATACGGACGGACGGACAGACAGACAGACAGACAGACAGACAGACAGACAGACATGACGAATCTATAAGGTTTCCGTTTTTTGCCATTTGGCTACGGAACCCTAAAAACCACGTTGACATACGCATAGGGGGGCCCACAGGCGTGGATTGCTTAGGGCATCAAGTAGTCTTAATCCGTCACTGCTTGTGTGTGGGTGTTGCAGATATCATTATTATGTAGGTATGTCACAGTAATACCATAGAATAGAATGCTGTCAAATGTGTAGCTTCCTTCTGAAATCGACCGAGAAAATGTTTTTTTACGCGTCTGCGTTTTTTAACACTTGTCCTATTCGAAATGTAAGTACAATAGTCAATAATATTATTTTTATGATTGCGTATTGCTTAAGTCCAATGAAAAAATCTTTTTTATGAGTATTTAAAATTAATCGAATCTGAAATTTTCTCTTACTAGAATATTCTGTGTCAACCAGTGCAGGAAAACATAATGTAAAATGCTGAACACGACAGGAAACACAAAAATTTCCTGGTTAGGTTTATCATAACTCTCGAATTGTTTTAATTGATAAAGAAGTAGTAAATGGTATACCTACAAAATTACTATGTGGACGTGGACTCTATAGATTTAGTTGTGTGATCATGAGCTGGGTTCATCTAAGTTGCCTAGACAATGCAATGTCACTATCAATTTTTCAGTACTTTGTATAAAAATAATGTTAAGATAGTACATATAACTATGGTGTGTGATCAAAAGAGAATCACACAATTTTTTTTATGTTATAACTGTTGGTATACAATAATGAAATTCCAGGTGAATGACTTGGTGTTGTTTGGTCGCCAACTGTCGGCTGCAGAGGCCCTGCAGGGAGGGCTGGTGAGCAAGGTCCTGTGGCCCAGCCAGTTCAGCGAGCAGGTGTACGCCATTGCCAAGGACATCGCCTCCCAACCCTTGCCGGTCAGTATAATTATTATTATTTATTATTTGAAATTTCGGGCCTGGGTCAATAATATAATTAAACCTTTCTAGCAATCAGGGTCTTTGCGCTATGCTGTGGACAGACGGACGGACGGCCAAGATGAAACTTCGGAACGCCAAAAATAGTGTACTTTTATTACGTGAGATCGTCGAAAATTAGTATTTTAAAGTTCTCGATAAATCCGCCTACAAACTATTTTATGGTTTGGCTCGTTGTTTATAAACGAGTTATGTATAAAGGTTGATAATTAAATAAATAAATAAAAATTGAATGACCCTACGCAAGTTTTTAAAATTAAAAGTATTTAAAAATTACAAGGTATCTTTTATAAATTCAAATTTAAATGTTTTAAGAAAAAGGAAAGTAATTTAAGATTCTGACTTGCATCGCATCAGATGATCAGATGCACTTCTTGTTGTGTAGTCAATTCGGCATTGTTAATTTTATTGAGATATTATTATTACAAACAATGTTTATTACAATAGGAGACTAACAAGTTAATAATCTTCGTAACTGTAGTCATCATTGATTGGCTGACAGTAAGCTTTCCATCCCTTGCCGGTATACAGCAATTCTGATATTTGAATGTGTGTGATGCCCCCATTGTGCACACACATATGGTTTCGAGGGCACAAACAGGACTGATACAAGGAATTTAAGTCGTAGTTGACGTTCCCACAGAAATCGCCAGTCTTGCAAGGAGGCATTGAGGCGCATCTATAGGTGTGGAGTTTGCCGTCGTCTGTTCTGTTGACCAGTTTCCAATAGTTGGGGTGTTGGCACACACAGGTCAAGTTGATTCTGGGCGGTGTGAGGGGAATGTCACTGTGATGCATCTCTTCCAGCTCGTCTGGGTTCATCCGGTCGTAGGACGACTCTACGGTGAGAGACGCGTCATGAAGCGAACAGACAGGCCAGTCAGTGATTGGTTCGCAGAACTGAAAAAATATTAAAAGAAAAATTAAAGCACATTACAAATTAAAAACTTTTAATGATATTTTTCTCATTTAATGTTCATAAATCGATGGAGCATATGAATAGGAGGTAAATTACAGTTTTGCTAGGTAGACTGAAATGCATTTCAAAAACACTAATGTCATCTTACGCGTTGCTATATGCTAGACTCGCGATGCATGACACGACTGATTGGTCTGCAAAGGAACAGATGTGTCTGTCTCTCTCTGTGTGTGTGTGACCTGCAAGTGCGCGCGGTTGTTGATCTCAACACGCCGTGTGCTCGGTGCGGGCGTGTCGCAGAACCGGCGGCGCGCGCACCGACAGAGGCGCACCAGCGCGCGCGGCCGCCAGTACCGCTGCAGCAGCGCCGCGCACGCCTCGTGCCGCCCGCACCACCGCAAGCCGCGCTCGCTCTCCTCCTGAGTTGTTATAGTTTAAAACTCTTAAACTCTTTTTTTATAGTTACGGCCGTTCTCAATATTCTATTTATTCATTAACCTCAAACCAGTTCCCGACTGCCAAAAAATCGTAACAATATAGTGTTGGTTGTTATTAGTGTTATTACTTTCCATAATCCTTGCGACCACTGAGACTTCATTAAATTATTTGATAGAAACATTTCGTAACAAACACCGCACAGCAAATTCAATATCAGTTTTTTTTTTTGATATAAAATATAAGAAACGTCGTAAAAAACACATGTGTGTATGCAATAAGAACTTACTAGGCCATAATAATATAGTACGGTGGAGTTGGTGTCAGCAGCCGCGGTGGCCAGCAATGCGACCGGCGCCAACAGTAGAACACTGATGTGTGACCACATTCCTACCGAGAGATTTACTAAGCGTGTTTACGGTTCATTAAGAAACGTTAAATAGGTCATAACCCACATCGATAAGATATTAGTATCATGACAAACCTAATAATACAGTATTTAGGTATAATATATATTCTATTCGCGTGAAGCTGTAAAGATCGCTAGAGGGCCAACAGCAACAGACCATTCGAAAAAAGGCACGAGTTAAGTTGCAGTTGGCACTTCGACCATGTTCATCTGCATGTGATTCACCGATGCATTGCCGGCTACTAAGAAAACGGTGACGTCGTTTTGTGACCGCGCGATCTAAGCATGATTATGACAATATTTATATTAATATTATATCTTATTCGAGATCATGATCTACCTGTGTGCTAGAATTGTTGTGTAAAATTAATAAACATCCATACAACCTCACAAACAACCTTCCAAGAGCAAAGCAACAACCCATAATTGTCCCACTGCTGGGCTCGGGGTCTCCTCTCAGAAAGCGAGGGTTAGGCCATATAGTCTACCACGCTGGCCAAGTGCGGATTGGTAGACTTCACACACCTTCGAGAACTTTTATGGAGAACTCTCCGGTGTGCAGGTTTCCTCACGATGTTTTCCTTCACCGAAGCAAGTGATAATTAACTTGTAATACGCACATAATATTTGAAAATTAGAGGTGCGTGCCAGGATTTGAACTCGGGCCCCTTCGTTCGGGAGACCAACGTTCTACCGCTAGGCTATCACTGCTTTCTTTAAGAACCTTCCACGTTTATAATATTAATAATAAAAATTATAATAAGATTTGTTTGATTTCACAATATATTTTGTTTTTCTTGTCAAGTAGTTTGAAAATTAAAATTAGCAGTTTAGGCCACATTTTTTAACGATCTTACATTTGTTTCAGAATGTAATGTTGAAGAAGCGACTTATCAATTTGAAGAAGACCGAAGGAAACGAGCAAACATTCCTGTCTTGCCTCGACGCGGAGCGGAACATCTTCGTGGAGTACTGGACCTCTGTGGAGGGGCAAGAGTTGCTGCGGGCGGCCGACAGCGCCGCATAATGTTACATTCGAAACCACAATTATGTGCTTATGGTCCAAAATTGTAATGTTAATGTTTGTTTAGATGTTTCTGTTACTGGACATAATATTATACTTTATGTCATCTTAGTGGGTTTGTTTTTAAATGTAATAATTACATGAGTTGAGTCGGCGGTTGCACGTTTCAAAATGAAAGCGTTAGTTAAGTTCATAGGGAGAGGATATCATTAGTTATACATAGTTGAATAACTCTTACACATACACGATTTAACTTTTTAGGATTGTCACTGTAAAGTGGTGGATATAATGAATAAAATGGAGCATCATAAATTTGTTATGTATGGATAATGTGTGAGAGGTATGAAAATAAATTTATGTGAAAATGTTAGTTATACTTCAAAGTTAAATATTGATGTAAACACGAGTCGTGGATGAGATATCACAAGAATAAATATGAAGATTATTGTCATGAGCGGCTGTCGGCGTCTGAGCATATCATATGTACCACGCATATTTAGTAAGTTATTTTCAGTTTAGGGTCAAAGGAAATTTCACTGACAATATTTATAAAATTATTATTGAACATGCCCTATCCCCAATTCCCCATACATCACTGACATTTTCTTACGTTGAACCATTACTTGAACAGCTTTTGCAACTTTACACGTTCATAATAATTATTATACAGTTGATGTGCGGCCACAAAATTATTATAAAAGGTCAATGCATACGTAACCTGCACGGGACGGAGACGGGACGGGACGTGAAGTTTTGGAAACATCGTTTCATAGAAAATGTAAACGATAGCGCACACGCCACGGAGGTACGGACGGGAACGGGGTATACGTTACGTATGCAGCGACCTTTACTTGTGTTAGGAAGCGGCTTAATTTATTTGTATTAGAGAGCATTTGACTATTTGACTGCATCACTCCTCTGTTTGGGTATATGTGAGCAAGGTTATCTCGAATGGTTTTACAGTTTTACTTTCATCTATTACAGTGGCTGTATCAGTTTAATAACAAAATAAAGTCTTATTAGATTATTATTATTTAGCCATAGACTATTGTCATGTTATGTTGTAGTTGAAATTGTTTATGTCTCTGTTTTAGATTTTTATGTTTATGAGTTTGTAATACGGTTTAGCAAAAGTAATTAGATTTATTAAAACATACATTCAGCCAAAGTTCTATATCGACTTGTTTATTAATGATATTGATGATAATTAATGTGGATGCTTATTTTTCTTCACAATGATGTTATGTGCATCGTTTAATTTTTTTTTACATTTGTTTCCAAGTCTTATAATTAGATATGATTTAGATGTACATTCGTAAGGTATATAATAAAGTAAGTGTAGAAATAATTTATTTCTTTTCTGTTTCTTATAAAATAAAGTGCCTTTCGTGATACAAATACATTATTTAATATTGAATATTACTCTAATAGAGTTAATAAATTAACAGATGAAATCACCAAATTGTACAGTTACGAATTCACAAAATTTTAAATATTTTTGTATGGTAGAACTTGAATGTTACAAAGTTTATCTCAACTGTTGAAATACAATACAGTATAGTTGTACCATGTATGATACCTGTACTATTCCATTTGCCTAACCACACGTTTCGTTGTTTTCACGTTTAATGTAAGAGTTAAAAATTATATGTATTTTATCATGTGTAGAATACTTAATTATGGGATAACACTATATTAAGATAAAGGAAATAAACAGAATTTATTTAGAGGAAAGTAACTTATTTTATTAACTGTAAAAAAAATTAGTTCTATAAAATATCAAAATCGAACTTGGCATGTGCCTTACTCAACTATGCTAACCCGCGTTCCTATACGTTTAAATACGCAGTAGGTAACGCGGTTTCCTAACGGACCAACTACGTGCGCAGTAAGTCTAATCTCTTTCATTACAAGGTGTTATGGCAATGTTTTTGGGATTGAGTTCAAGTTACGAACCATTCATCATTGATTCGTCAAAAAACAATGATAAATCACTTATTCCTTGAAACATGTTTTATCAATGTTCTCCGAAACTAGATTTTTCATAATAAAAAGTTTGAAAATAAAAAAATTCTACTTCACAGATAAGTTGGTGGCACTGTATACTCACATTCAACCTGCGGCCCACGGGGCTTTTGTGGTTGGCCCACCGCCCATCTGGTGTTACTTTTTTTTATTAATATCTAAATAATTTGAATACTGCTTGTACACAAATGCAAAGTATGTAAAACGATTTTATATTGTTTTGTAAAGAATTTGTGTAATATTTAAAAACTTAGTACGTCAAGTCGAACCAGATAAATAAAAAATGTAGATTAGCTCATTGCCTTGAATTTGAAGGAGACACATCCCCATTACTCAAGCAGAGTCAAGCTTAGATAAAATAAAACTACCAAAAGTAAAAACAATAGGCACTTTATTAACAATTAAACTCTCTCAGCAACATTCGATATAATTGGTTTGGGTCTGGATTTGAACAAGAGCTTCTTTTTGACGACGGCCTTCACTTTATATTCCATTTTGTCGTCTGTCGTGACTTTCTCAATGACGGCCATCGGTTGGTCGAGCTTGACTTCCTTGCCGTTCAACACGTGGTGTCCGAGGATAAGCACCGGGTGTTTGTTCCTGTTGAAGTAATGAAGATCGCCTACTACAGTGGGTCCCGCTATCGATTCCTTCACTTGCACTAGCCCCTGCAGCTCGATCAGGGCCCATTCTGGGATACCTCTCTCGTCTTCCGTCTTACTGTAAGAGAATTAAACAATTTATTTATGGGAATATGTTTTTATGGGGTGGGTAGTTCAATAAGAAAAACGCAATACAGAGGTATAAGTTTAATTAACTCCTTTTCATAATTATTTAATTTGATAATTTTCTGCAAATTCTTCCTTTGTAAATATTTCTAACGCCAACCTAAAACAACATGAAATTAGAATCAAAAACCAAAGACAATTATTTACCTGGCGAACGCAATCGATCGAAGATGTCCTGTAGCTCGAGCACAAATATTTGCGAGAAAGTATTCGTATGGTTAACGTAAGCAATTTGTATGGCATTTTTTCAAAAGGCCCCTATCGTGCGTAAATGGTACTAAAATGCCATACAAAGGAGAACCCCATCTTCCATAGAGACACCGGCCCAGATTAGACAAGAACGAAAATTGGTGGTTAATTAGATCATTGTAAAAGCTTTAATTTCTCCAATTTTCACGTCTGCTAGCAATGGCCAACTAATGAAATCCTAGAATTTCCATCTAAATATGGTTATGTCACACTCATGTCACTCACAGCAATATATTATGCCTGTTACTAGGGACTTACTACCTCAAACCAAACACCTACTCTAATATTGACAGTATTAGGAATAATTATGATCTTAAGACGCAGTAAAAATTAAAGTTACATATAAACACTAACAAAATACAACTACTTAAACAGTAGGTGAAACCAAGTAGGTGGGTGAATATTATTATTAATAAAAGCTATTTCATGTTTTAAAGGGATTTTATTAGTTATCATCACATCATAATATTATATTAATATTTCGTCTAGAAATTGTGCAGTAGGTATACGTATTGTATGGGTACTGCAACGTCTGCATCCTACTGTTCTTCTAGAGGTATATAGGGTACGTCATCCAGTGTTCAGAAAAAGGTCAGTCACAAAACAGGCGATCTCGGAGTCCAATATTCATGCAATATTTGTTTAAAAAACAACAACAACAAATCCAGAAGTTATAGCGAAAACACATTCACCAAAACACTAGTACGAAAGCGAATGCAATAGAAAATTAAAATAACTGTGTGCGTTTCGATATGTTTCAATAGTAAATAGGACTGCAAACACGATGAAAATATTAATATAATAGTAAAAATACACAAAAGATGCAAGATTATTGACAATGGTGTTATTTATAATTGCTATGGTAACCAAAATGACATTAGATAGGTTAGATTACAACAGAGATCTTTGTTGTCAATCGATTCAAATGTCTCGAAATCGATGTCAAAATACTAGAATTGTCTTTTAATTAGCGTAACGATTTAATGGTAATTATAAATATATTACATAGTCTAGTTATATAATGAATAAGAAAACATGTAAAAAAGGAAAAAAGGAATTAATCTTGTACTTACAATGAATAATAAATAATTCATAAAATATATTATTAAGTTCCCTAATCGATATATGTAATCGATTTAATCGATTATAAAATCGTTTGTAATGAGGTAAATACTATGAAAACTTTTTTGTATTATTTTGTTCATTTAGCAAATGCAGATGAGGCTCAGATTCAAACGTGTTTATCTAGTAAATAAGACGAATTTTTGGGTATATAGTTTACTCTTGTCTTTTCTTATGCCTACCACAGAACACATATAATTCGTGGCCGGAAATCGGGGTTATCCTTTGACAAATTGCTTACGTTAACCATACGAATACTTTCTCGCAAATATTCGTGCTCGAGCTACTGAATAGCTTATTTTATATCGGAACTACTGCTCGAAGGGTATTTGTTTGTTTATAGGCTGTTGTCAACCACCCGAATATTTTATCGCTAATACTGAGACTACATTCATGGAAAAAATATGTAATTCGGCTTGTCGCGATACTGCGAATCTTCGCCGAGTCCCGTTAATATAGTTGCAGCATTACGAAAAGTCACAAATCATGTGCCCGTGGGTTTCACAAAAACGTTCCATTTTTTTTCAATCCTTCCCAATCGATACACCCTACGTTCCAGTAGACGATCACAACGACCACGCTCACGACCGCGATTTTTTCGTTCCACTAGCTTGTGAGCGTTACAATCATACACCCAAGTGGAACGGGTATAGTGAGCGACGTGAGCGTTCAAGGTCAAGCCACAGAGTATTTACACGTTTTAGCCGTTGATACAAAATGTACTCTATGATATTGAGAATAAGACAAGTCTGAAACATTAGAGATTAAGTTATAATTTTTAAGCTATAAATAAACGTTACATAATTAATTATCAATTTTATTTTTAAACTAGCAAAAAACTATATCTACAAACAAAACATTTTTTTTTTATGAATAGACAAATTAATATAATAAAAAATTGCATAATAATTATGTTAATGATATTGACCGACGAGGAAAAATGTATACATGTATAGTTAATTAAACATTAAAATTATTTACATAATTTAACATATTTATATCAACTTGTGACCCCACGTCGAGCATCTGCTGGAGAAACTACTATAATCCACTAAAGTATCTCTTGTCGAATCGTATACAGTAATTTTTTCCATCACCATCCTTATCTTTTATAAAATTGCGCCAAATTTCTATCACCATCCATTTCTACCCAGTGTTGCCAGGTCTAAAAACTGGCGAGAGTAACTTCGTCGTATCTGGCAACACTGCAATTCGACCACTTCGACCCACCCCGTGAGGTGGGTTGTTTTGAGCGTGCCGTGAGCGAAATTAATGACGTCATCAATGACGTTTTCACCTCGACCATGACGACCGTGGTCGCCATGTGGAACGCGTTTTGATCATTGTGAGCGATGTGAGCCTCTACTGGAACGCAGCCATAGTAGTGTCCCTCCCGACCCGACTCACCGAGAAGTAGTTGGAACATGCGAGCGGTAGTTTAGTACTTCTAGTAGCGGAACTTCTTGAACAGCGGATGCTTGTTCCCGGCGTTGGTACGGCGCTCTAGGTACAGCGCGTCGTCGGCGCCCGCCAGCGAGGCCAGGCTGCCGCCCGCGCGCCGCGCGCCCCCGCCGCCGGCGCCCCCCGGCCCGCCCTCGCGCTCCTCCTCACACTCCGTCTCCGACGCCGCCAGCACCTGCGGACAAGCCACTAAATAAATACACACTGAAATACTCCAGTGCACGAGTAACACACACAGTCACAGTCGACTGACACGCGCGGACTATCCGCTCAGTAGGTACTCCCTTTATTCTCATATTTTTCGTGTTCGTGAACAGTGTCTATGTATGAGTTGTATGGCGCGCTTGTATGGAGTTAAACTTTTTTTTAATGAATATCCAGCAAGATCCACCTAATAGTACAGTAAGTGCCTATCGTCGTCCATGGACATCAGTAACACCAAGTCATCATTGATGGGATTGCCGGCGAAGTAAATAGAAGAAAAAGAAAGAATGAACTGGCTCTCAAGCCCCTAGAGTCGTTTGGCGGCTGAATTAAGCAAGAGGATGGTAGCTATCCAGACGGACCCCACGGAGAAATAATAATACAAAGTAATGATATTAATGAGCTACTAAAATCAATATTATAAACAGCGCCTTTAAAGAAAGGAATCTAAAATGGCGGTTCGTAGTTCGTACTTGTAATGACAGATAGGACCGTCAGCAAAAACGAGTTGCTACATTAGGTGATATTTTTAACAGACCTTTGTTATTATTATTATTATTTACCGCCCTCGAATAGCTTCGGTTTTCTTATTTTTTTTACACCTTGGGTTACATTATTGGAGTTTTTTTAAGGATCCCTAATTTTTTTGAAAATATAATATTAGCCTATGTCACCCGGGGATAGTGTAGCTTCCCAACAGTAAAAAAAAATTGAAATCAATTTAGTAGTTTTGGAGCCTATTCAATGCAAACAAACAATCAAATCTTTCCTCTTTATAATCTTAATATACAGGGTGTCCCAGCGCCAAGTGACCGCCCGGCATCTATTGATTATTTGGACAAAACTATCAACAAATACCATTAAAGTACGGGTCTTATCGGTTTCTCGACTTGTTGATAGTTCTGTCCAAATCTATACTAATATTATAAAGAGGAAAGCTTTGTATTTTTATATTTTTGTATTTTTGAATGTTTGCACTTTGCAATGAATAAACTCAAAAACTACTGAACCGATTTTCAAAATTCTTTCACCGTTAGAATGCTACATTACTATTACAACTATTGTCGTTATGTCACTATAACCACTTTTTACATGAGTGTGAGAGTGAGAGGGAGGACACGGAAATAAGAACGGCTGTACCGATTTTAATGATCTCTGATTTGTTACATTCTTAGGCGATACGAAGTTCGCCGGGTCAGCTAGTAATCAATAAACGCCGGGCGGTCACTTGGCCCTGGGACAGCCTGTATATAAATTACGTGTCACGTTGTTTGTCCGCGATGGACTCCTAAACTACTTAACCGATTTTAATCAAATTTGCACACCGTGTGCAGTTTGATCCAACTTGAAAGATAGGATAGCTTACATCTCAAAATAAATAAACTTTTGACAGGACGAAGTCTGTCTGGGCAGCTAGTACTAGTATAGATTATGTTGATCTTAGATACCTGCTGCAACAACATGCCCTGCTCCTCCCGTGTTCCGTAAAATAAGTCGGGCTCCTGTTCCATACCTTTCAATTCTGTTATTACCTGAAATAGTAATAATATTGTTTTGGAAAAATTATATGTAATATGTATTATAAATCAAGAAAACGTGTTACACATGGCGCACTCAATCGTTAGTCACAACTCACATATTCGTAATAAGACGATGTTATATTTAGATGTTATTTGTTATTAACACAAAATAAATATGAAATTCAATTAATATTATCGCTTTTCTTACCTTGTAGCTGTAACCTTGGTTAACAAGAAACCGTTGTCTTTTACGACTGTAAGCCATTTCCAAGGTATCTTGCGAAACTAAAGTGTAGAAGAATGCATTATATTCTTCAGCCAGTGCTCCTTTTTTTGCTCTTAAAATACGACCTGGAAACAAGGACAATTTATCATAAAAAAAATATTTGAGATTCTTAAAGACTGTCCCTTGACTGTCCCACTTGGCAACTACAGATAATCTGAACGTAATGCCTTCGATTTCCGGTCTAGACATATTAAAAGTTATTCTCAGGTATACATTTTTATATTGACTTGAAAAAAAACTGTGTATATTTTTTTAATATGCACAGACGGTCGGTATAGTTACCTAATCTCTGCGCCTCCTGTCTCCGAGACCCGCCGTGCGACGATATCTGAATCAACACATTGGCCTCGGGAAGATCGAAGCTGGTATCAGCGACCTTGCTCACGAATATCGTGTTCACTTTAGGGTTAAACTTGAAGTTCTGCAATATCTGAATCCTTTCGTTCTGCGACGTGGGCCCGTAGATGTAGGGCTTGTTCATTTTAACAGCGTAGTGTCGCAGCGCGAACACGTTGTCGGAGAACACGATCGTCTTGTCGCCGCGCCGCTCGTGGTAGCGGATCAGGAACTGGCACGCGCGGAACTTTGACGGGTTCATCACGTACAATAACATCTTCTTGTTTATTCTGTAACCGAAATAAGATAGTTTGATAGTACTGGTAGAAGCTGAAGTCCTTAACGCTTGCGGTAAGAGTATTTCAGTGGTAAATCGTCTGCGTTGACTATGGAAATCGACATGTAAGGTAAAAGCGTTATGCGCGCTGTATGCGATCTCTCTCTTAACGAAAGTCTTTTAGGTAAGGCAATGACCTCAAATTCAAAACTTCCGTTTAAAAAGTACATTAAATTAATAACTAATTTTAGTTATTTAAAAACAACTAAAATAAAAATGTGAATTGACGGCATCGTAATCGTACTGACTTCTGCACGAGGTACTCCCGGTAGAACTCGGGCGTCATGGGGCACCAGACCTCAGCGCACTGCACGCGCGCGATGTACCCGCTGGCCTGCAGCTCCAGCCAGTTGGCCTCGTACAGCTTCGGCCCGATCAGGAAGTTCAGGTCCGCGATCTTGTCGTCCTCGCGGAGCAGGGTCGCCGTCAGACCTGAACACACGTCACTCATTATCAATAAAAACTATAAAAAGTGTATACAAATTGCACAATGACTGACGTTCTGACTTACTTGTAAATTATATTGATGACTAAAAAAATGTATAACCGCTACTGCGTACTGACCGAGCTTAACGTGCGAGTGTGGTCGTACAGGTACGTGTGCGATTGTACGTATTCCAAGTGACATAAATAACAAGACAAAGTAGAGACAATATTCTTTTGTTTCGTATTGCCTAACAAGTTTACACGTCACTGACTCGAACTGGTACTGCGTAATGCGTACTGCCCGAGCTTAACGTGCGAGTATGGTCGTACAGGTATGTATGCGAATGTACGTATTCCAAGTGACTTATGTAACAAGTAGAGCCAATATTATTTTGTTTCGTATCCACCGCCCAACAAGTTCACACGTCACTGACTCAAGCTACTACTTCATACTGACCGAGCTTGGCGTGCGAGTGTACGATGGTGAGCACGCGGCGGAACATCTTGGCGGGGATGGTGTGCACCTCGTCCAGCACCACCAGCCCCCACTCCTGCGCCTGCAGCCACTTCATGGTCTGCTCGGCCTCCCACGAGCGCCGCTGGCCGTGCGTGATCATCGAGTACGTCGTGATCAGGATGCCCGCGCCCATCGGCTTGTCCTTCGCTTCTGATGTGAACCTGCGAGCGATAGCTTTCGGGTTCTTTTTTTTGCGTAACATAAACAAAATATTTATCATCGGCATGTTGACGGCAGCAAAGCAGCAAAGCGTCAATACGTCGAGGATAATCCAACAGAAAGGAGCTCTGGTAAAAAAATTTCGATATTTTTGAATTGAAGACAAAAGCTTTATGCATTTCCGCATTTCCGTTACAAAAAATATCAGTTTTAAGAATTCAAGAATGCAGGTTTCCTCACGATACTTACCTATCTCAGAAACTGAAAGTCAACGACCACTATCCTACACGTAACACCAACTATGTCTTCTGTGGGTAATACCAAAAATGTGTGTTCTTATCACTGATTACTTAATACTTGACTACAAAATACATATTTATATGTGTATACGTGGGTGTAGTGTATGGGTGGGTGTATACATGCGTTATGCATACGTTCGTGCACACTTATATGTCCATGCTAGTGTCCGTATAACACATTAACGGCCCTCTCCTCTCGAGGAGGCCTACAGCATACTCCACACGTATGTACCTGCATATCATGCTATCGTCAGCCGTAGACCAGCACTTGAACTGCTGCTTCCACTGCTCGACGGACACGCCCGAGTTGCACAGCACGAGCGCGCGCTTGCGCACCGTGCACACCGCCGTCACGCCGACCAGCGACTTGCCCGCGCCGCACGGCAGCACTATCACGCCCGACCTGACAACACACACATTAATACATAAATAAATAAACGATTACACACACATACCGCCGCAATAGGTTTTTACCTGTGTCGCGGGTGGCATTGACTACACATATCACAATAACACCTATGATCCGAGTACAAATATTTATTTGTCACATAAATATCTGCCCCGGCCGGGTATCGAACCTGGGACACCTTGCTTCGCAGGCAGGGCGACCAGTTCGACCTGAAATTACACATCACACACATGACATACAACTAACTATGCATCAAGTACAATTTTATTGAGTGTTTCGTTTATTTTATCTAAGTGATCAATTTATGATGTGTGTGTTTGTAAATAAATCTGCAAATGATATTAACAAAACTTGAAGCTTTGTTACAAATTAGAGCTAGCAAAAATGCTGAAGGAGTGATTTATTATTATTATCATCAACATCAATGTCATCAACATTTTATAAGAATATCAAATTCAAATTCAAAATCATTTATTCATGTAGGTATCATTGATACACTTATGCACGTCATTTTTTAATGTACCAGCTTTTCGGAAAGGTGGAGGAGAAAATGTAGGAGAAGAAAGGCCGAAAGAAACTCCTCATATCACTGCGTAAAGATGGTATTTAAAAAGTTCTGGAGTGTTGCTGTCTCCAATTTTAACTTACCCATTTTGCCACCTGATTCTGGTAGCAAAATGTGATACACAAACAATTTAAAAATATATATTCTAAAACTATTCACTTCACAGTAATTACCTAGCACGTCCATTTCCGAACATCTTGCGCAGACTCTTCTCTTGGTAGGGCCGGAGTACGGCGGTGGGCTTCAAGTCAATGTTGATGTCAGGGTTGACGGTATCGTTGCGAAAGTCGTATTCGGCCAGCAAAGGATGCTCCAACTCTATGCAGCGTTTTTGAATAACCTAAAAATAAATACATTCTATGTAATTGTGATGTAATTAAATTTAGCGATAGTTTGATCCTGGACAGAAACCTAGGCTGATAACTGTATTTGACCATTTGTAATGGTTAATATGAAATTTATTAAGCGTAATGAAATGATGATGAAAAGTGGTTGCTTTTATGTTTTTTTTTTTGAGGATTATGGATAGATGAGATTGAGAACGATCGTAAACGATAGTGAAAAATCGACCCCGTCATTATTATATTGTCAACACACGACAACTCTATTAAAAAATGTCACCACGTCACGGCTCCGACTACACTGGTTTTTAATACAAAATGTACCTCAATCTTGTCGGGGTCGACCTCGAAGGCGACAGCGCTGTTGGCGGCGAGGTCCGTGGGCTCGTCGTCGTCGTCCTCCTTGTCGAGCTGCTGGTAGAACTGGCTGATGTCCTCGGGGACCGCGCCGTTCGGCGCCGGCTTGTCCGGCTCTCCTGCTGGTAGCAATGTACGAAAAGTAATAGTAGTTAATATACTCTATACTAAATACTAATACACTAGTGCCTCCATCAATACACACTAGAGCAGCGTGGTGGACTATGCTCCAGGCCTCTTCAATAGGTTTTTCAGATATCCTAATGTCAGTTCAAACTGTTTGTACTAATATATAAAAGAGTAAAGAAAAACAGTAACACCTTATTTTCTCCTCTGTTCATCTGTTTGGTAGCTAATCGTGAGCTATAGTATATATCCATACAAAATCTATAGTGCCAACATACCAGCTTTAGCAGTAGCAGTGGCGGGCTTGGTGGGCAGCTGCGAGGCGAGCAGGTCGTCGTCGCCGTCGCGCCGCAGCCGGCACTGCTGCACCACCGGGTCGCGAAGCAGCTTCTGCAGCACCTCCACGTGCTTACTCTCCACCAGGTACCTGGTACACACACACAAACACACACTCACATATTTATTGAGAGCCAGTATTATGAAGAGAAAATATTTGGATGAATGCTGTGCGCCTAGTATCAAGCACCTTTATAGTGTCGCTTTTGGGCTGTCGGATCGTAAATAGTATATTTCATTACGAGTGCGGAAAGCCTGTCATTGCAAAGAGTTCCGACAAATGTCAACCCGAGCCGAGGCACAGCCGAACGTGAGGGTTGACAGTCGGAACAAGTTGCAATGACAGTTCCGCACGTGTACTGAACAACTATTTTTAATACAGTTGCGAAAAAATGAAGCAATTTAATAGAAATAAAATAATTTAATAGAAATAATAAAAAGAAATTTTTTGGAAAATGGCGCCAACCGTAAAAGAATATAAGCAGAGATTTATTTTTTGTTTTCTTCAACCATTCTGGGTAGGCAAAGGGAACTATGCCCATACAGCCAAGTCTTCAGTAAATTTTTTTTATTGATATGAAATGAAAATGAAATTTAATGAGATGAAATGAAATGAAACCTAACCTAACTCATTGAATCAAATCATTAAATTTGATATTGAAACAAATTAGTAGCTTCTTTTTAGAAATATTTGCATGAATCATAAAAACTTCTCTGATTTTTTTTTGTAAAAACTTCGTGGTTGGTTTTTTCTTTTTAATAGACATTATTTTGACAGTTGGGAAAGAGAACGCACGAGTTCGTAAAAGGTAAAGAAAAAGCTTGAGTATGTAATAGCCCATATCTCGAACGCTATACGTCCCTGCAATACGACACTTTTTGAGCAACTGTATTAAAAAATAATCATTTTACTCTCATATTTTTTTCCAAACGCCCCATAAGATAACTTCAAAAATTTTTTTTTATTATTTTCACAACGGTCACAAAACTACAATCTATGTTTGAAGCTATCCTAGTAAACATAAAAATGTCTATGTCAGGACACTGTTCTTCCGTAACATAACATAAAACTAACTATTTAAGTATGTTGTGTGTGTGTGGGTTATTTAGAAAAGTTAAATTGAGTTTTAGCCATCTTACCTATTATGTTTCAAAACTAGTTTAACTTTTCCATAGGACAGTGTGCAAAGCTGTATAAACTCTATAATCCCAGCAGGCACTGCACATTTGCTTAGTCTCTGCAGGTACTCTATGATGTCGTTTGTCTGGAGGCCCACTGACACAGCGGCATACAAACTGTATGCTGTTAATTTGTATTCATGGATGTGTTGTGGTCTGAAGAAAAAAATTCATAGTTCAATTACACATGTTACAAAATATGCTATATTATAATCTATAAGCATTTTGGTAATTTTAACATGTTTGTAAGTTTATTATAAAGATTTCTTCATTGATGTTGTCTTGATTTTATGATTTAATTTATTTTTACCGTTCATATCCTTGGTCATAAAATTATTATTATAAAAATACTTTACCTACAAACAGGTTCAGCTATGGCAATTAAAAAGTCATGGGCATGTTTGTAAACTGGTGAAAATGCCTCCAAGAATATATGTCCATTAGGTGCAACCCAAAGTGGCCGACTGGCATTGTCTGGCTTAAGTTCCATTTGACTCCTATTAAAAAAAAAGCATTGTCAAAAAGATAGTTTTCCTTCATTCTTATTTATTTATTTTTAATAGTAAATCGTGACCTAAGCTAAGGACAACTTTGATTCAAAAACAGAATGAATGCTGAAAAATAGCAACAAAATCAAAAACTAAAATATGAAAGCAATACAATTTTTGTCCATGAAATCTTTGTGGAACTGACCACTAAATACTGGAATGTTTAGATTAGGCTTAAATATTGGAAATTCTAATGTATCATTAAATGTTTTTAGTGCTTTACAAATCATATTTTAAGTATAATATTGTTTGCAAAATATCAATCAAAAGTTTAGATAAATGTTTTATAATTATACAATATTCTTGTTCACATAATTTGCTCAATAATTTTCATGTGTGCCAAATGGTATTTTTATGCTTAACAAATATTTATAATAATTTGTAGTAAATAATAAACTTACCTATAATCTTTGGCTCCAAATTCATCTTCTGGTACCTGATCATTCTTTTCGGCATCTTGCATAGCAGCTCCGGGAACACCAGCATTCTCTGGATTATCATCATCCACTAAATCTATTGTAATATCTTCTTCCACTTTCTTTTTTTTACCTACAAATAATAACAGAAAATATATTTCAATAAATGCGTGTAATCTCTGAAGGAAACAGTAGTATTAAGCTTTTTAGCTAAGACAAGATAATTAGATCAGATTAGATATGGAGATGGAAATCACATAAGACAAATTTACATATTTATTGTATCAATCATCATAACATTTGCAAAAAGATGAATAGAAGGATATATTTAAATTGTGTTTTTATATTATTGATGAATAGCTTAACTACTACCTACAGTTAACTTACATATCAACATTTTGTTTGAATTGAACTCCTGCCTGTGCCTACCAATGTGTGGCCATATTGTAGAGTAGCATGGTACCTACTAATATTATAAATGCGAAAGTTTGGGAAAATGTTTGGATGTTTGGGTAACCACCACATACTAACCATTTTACAGATTAAGATGAAACTTGGAATACAGACAGACCATGTCCAGACTTAACAAATAGGGTAGACTTTATTCCTGCTACAAGTACCCATAGGATAAATATAGCTACTAAGGACATCTCACAAAGACAAATTGTCAGCTTTGGGTTGATAAAAGAAAAGAAAAAAATATTTTAAATAACTTACCTGATCTTTCAGCTGTACTTTTTGAATCATATTTTTTAAATTTCTTTGGAGGACCCATTTATGTTATCTGAAATTGTTTGTAGAAAGTTATCTGAAATTGTTTGTAGAAAATATTTTAGAAGGCATTAGAAGGCAATGAAAAAAAAATATCATTTGTACAAAATTTTATCATAAAAATAACAGGTAGTAAAACTTACTTACGGTACTTTTTAAAAATGACTAAAATGAGTGAGGCTTTTCTATAATTTGCAAGTTGCAAATTTCGTCGATCATAAACTGCGCAATAACACGTAACTTATGTATATTGCAAACTATGCTGATCAATACCATTATTATTAATTGTACTGCACGGACATAAAAAAACGTCCGTGTTGTACTAGTACTGTTGTTTAATTTACAATATTAAAATCTAGCCGGCAAAATCGTACTCTGTGATTAAAATTTATAACAATGTTGTAAATACCTATTGGATTCAGACACTGTCAAGTGTCACTCAGTGTTGCCAATAAAAATTTTTGGAAGGCCGTGTACATTAGATAAAAAAGCCGTGTTTATATGGGAAAAGATCAAGTGTGGGCCGTAGCTAACCAATTACGCCAATATAACCATCGGTTCAGCGCTCGAACTAAAAAAAAAGGTCATCGGCAGTGAATTTGATGCCCACAAAACGAAGAACACTTTTCATTAGCAACAACCCATAATTGTCCCACTGCTGGGCTCCGGGTCTCCTCTCACAATGTGAGGGGTATTAGGCCATAGTCTACCACGCTGGCCAAGTGCGGATTGGTAGACTTCACACACCTTCGAGAACTTTATGGAGAACTCTCCGGTGTGCAGGTTTCCTCGCGATGTTTTCCTTCACCGAAGCAAGTGATAATTAACTTGTAATACGCACTACTAATATAATACTAATACTTTTCATTAGCGTACATTAACATCAACATTAACCTAGTGGCGCTGTTTTAAGGGTTTTAACATTCGTTAAATATTTGCAAAACAATAAATAAAAAAAAACCGTGGAATTTGCGATAAGCCGTAGAATTTGCTACGGCAATAGAGTTCCAGCCGTAGCCCGTAGATTTTGTGATTTTTTGGTCTGAAAGCCGTAGAACACGGTAATTGCCGTAGCATTGGCAACACTGCACTGTCCACTGATGACTGAACTTTCAGAATTCAGTTGTACATCAAAACATTATGACATTTATGACAGTGACATTGACATACGTTGCTTGATGATTGGAACAGTGTTATAGAGTATAAAAGGTTATTAGTGATTGAATGGCTTTGGATCAGTGTTGCCAGATGGGGCTATTAAGCGCCAATGGGGCTATTTCCGTTACCGAGCGGCTGTCATATTTTACCCCTTAGCTACGTGTAGCCGCGGGGCTATATTTCACTTAAGAGTCGTTTTCAAATTATATGTACATAGACTACTAAATGTTTGTCCCCGTGAAGAATCTTTAGCTCCTATATAGGTAGGTGTTAACAAATACTTGGATTTGTTAAATAAAATTATAATATTATTCAAGTGTGGCTTTTATTTTAATCTATAATTAAGGATAAAAAGGTATTAAAGCCTAACGTCCATGAGCAGTATAAAAGCACAACACTATAGTCCGTTCAAAGTTATTTTACCTCTGACACCTGTCATTGTACCTTTCCACTAGATTGGCATTACCTGCTGTCAATGTTCTTGGATTTTTCTTTTGTATTAATAAAATTTAACTTCTATCATGCCAAAAAGGATACAAAGTAGTGGTAGAAAAAATGTTCTATCAAAGCGTAATTTTTGTAAAAAGGAAAAAGCTGAAAATGTCCCTCTAATCCCCTATAAGAATGTTGACGGGCAACGGCCATGACAGGTTGGAAAAATAGTGTTACCTGTTATTATTTTTTCCTCGTAGAAGTGTCAAACTAAAATGATGTATGCGGTTATGGTTTATTAAAAAATAGCTCGTCATGGTTTTATATCGACATAAAATTCAGTTGGCAATAGAATTGAATTGAATTTTGTATCAATACAAAAGCATGCCAACCATTTATAAACGAACAGATTTTTTAAATTTAGTGAAGCATTTCTTTTGTTTTGCTTTTAATGTAACAGTGTTCACGGATAATTCTTATTTCAGGTATATCTGAAAAAACTGTCAGCAACACTATCAAGGAAGGCAAAGTAGCTGCTAATACATCCCAAAAAAAATATTTTTACCTAGAAAAAACGAAATCAACAAAAGAAGATAAAGTTCGAAGATTTTGATTTCTGTGCAATCAGAAATAAAATACATGAAATGTACACAGTCAGAAAAGAGATTCCAACGTTAGGAAAGCTATAAGCTGAATTAAAAGTTGACATCCACTTTAACATGAAATATGTCCTGTAAGGGTATCGTACAAACTAAATATGACAACACACACCTAAGGCTAGCCAACTTAATAGCCAGAGGTAAAATAACTTTGAACGGACTGTAGTTATCGATAATATTAAGCCCATCACTAGTTGTCAATGTCATTTGATAGCTATGTTGGCGGTCTTGTTTCCGGTTTACCACAGATATGATTAAATAAAATTCGCACAGAATATTTAAAACTATGGCTCATCGTTTATCCTGTAATGTTGGTACAACATTTTACATCAAATTTTAGCTATAGACAATGTTCTATGTGGCGTCTCTTAAAACGTAGTGATTAAGTACTCTGTGAACATGTCATTTTTCATTTTAAAAATATCAACAATGTTTACCTATTGATATTTTTAAAATTCCAACCTTGGTGGGTGAAGCCAGTGGGTGTAAGGGTACTACGCGTTCACTCTAATTACGTTTGCCACTGTGTAAAACATTTTCTATTTTAGTCATTGTAGCGACAAAAATCAACGAACGTAAAATAAATCAATAGAAAAATAATTTAACGAAAGTAACATCAAAATTAACAACAAACTCAAGAATGCACGCGCCGCCCGGGACCTCAAAAATACGCGACTAGCGTTGCTGTCCGTACTAAATGAGCTGCGGTATGAGGAGCGGGACGGGAGGTAAGGGCAAACTTAGTGACTAGTGTGAACGCGTAGTAACGGCCCATTGTATAGTATATTAAAAAATAATTATTTAAATGTTAGTTTGGAAACTGCTTTTTGAAGTGAAACTTCTATAAAGACGGGGTATTAGGATTTTTCTGTCACGAAAAAGCGTTGTCAAGGCGTTACATCGCGTGGAAATATTTGAAATAAATAATTAATATAAATACATTCCCATTCGTTTTAAGTATGATATTTAAAATATTTATTATTAAATTATTTTCATTTTTTTGAGATATTTATTTGAATATTTTTTTAAAATAATTTTTTAAATATTTTTTTTAAATTATTTTTTAAATATTTTTGTCTGAAAATGTTTTTCGAAAAGAAAATCCTACGATAAAACAATATTGATCAAATAATAATAAGAAAAGAAATGCTTCGATTATTGTTAATGTACTTGTCCAATTTGAAAACCTGCCTGTAATAATTATTGTTAATGTTCTTTTGTATGTGTATAATTTTATTTTAGAGTACTTTTTTTTTCGGATTGAATTTGGTTGTTTTGTTTGATAAAATAAAATATATTATGTTCAAAACTTCAAATAAAAAATACATTCACTAAAATATACTTAATCTAACCAAATCATAATTTGTAATAAACCTGCGAAAAAAATTGAAATGTGTGCTGGGACCACGGACCTAAAAAAAAGACAGACGTAATCTCAAGAACAAATTCAGTGAAGCACCCATCGGAATTACAACTCTCTATTCGTACAAGTAAACACCCACACATTGACACAATCGGTCGTCATTCCGGCGCCGGACCGCATTCGAGTCATACGGACAACGGGAGTTGATAAAGAATAATAAAAATGCCTTTGTGTGCTGTTAAAAGTTGCAAGAACAATAGTAATTTAGTTAAAAAACATAAAGGGATCACCTTTCACAAGTAAGCTTGTAATTTAATCACTGATTTCTGTTATTATTCCTAAAGTTATTAACAAAACAAACCATAATTATAACCACAAAATTAGCCAGTGTTGCCAACAATATTGCTTAAGCAAATACCCAGAATGTGTGGAAAAATTATAGTATGTATAATGCTCGAGTTTCTTACTTTAGTTTAAAAGTATATATTTTTGGGGTTCCGTACTAAATAACAAGGAACCCTTACCTATATGTTTGCCATGTCTGTCCGTCTGTCCGCGGCATTGCTTACAAACTAACAATATTAGAAAGCTGAAATTTGGTATCGATCAATGTAAGTATGTATATTAATTACGTTAAGATAATGGTAGAACAAAATTGGAGAAATTTTAGGTTCCTCCCCTATAAGTGAAGTGGGTAAACAAGTGTGTTTAATCTGTCGTCAATTAATAAAATTAATTAATCTCATCAAATATAATAATTTGCATTTATTGAATGTGGATTTGACTTTTTTATACAAAATTCTAATTTCATAGACGTTTTGAGAGTTCATAAGAGTAGCTGAAAGATAGATAAATGTATATTCATATTGTGGTAACCCCAAAATTACGCACACGTAGTAAGCGGTCGGCCATTTCTATGCTTCACTCTCGATTACACAAGGTTACGTCCGTCTTTTTTTTAGGTCCGTGGCTGGGACATATAGAAGAAGTGAAACTTCAAAAAAACAAGTGGAAAAACGAATTGCAACAGACAAGTTTAAAAACGAATGGTGCACCGTTCTGGAATGGCCATTATTGGAACCTCTATTTTCAGTAAACAGGTGGACACTTTTACAACTTTCCCCTCATATGAGATGGCCCTCCTTCTACCTTCTATGCTCCATGCATTGGTGAGCTTGTGATTTATGATTTTGATTTGTGATTTATGCATTTGTGATTTTAAGACTAAAATGTACAGAATGTACATACTTCATATTTTACACCATTTGTTCGGACTTTAAAACAGCATTTTTTATGATTATGGAAAAAAGCGACAAGTTACAATTTTCACTCAATGTTGAAAAACGATTGTTTATAAAGTTTTCATCAACTTAAATGTTTGTTACTTAAAATACAAAAAGTAAACATTTTGGTGACTTACCAATTCACATAAATTTGCATTTCAGTCTTTATTATCATCAAACATATACTAAATCGTTAATTCTGGTGAAAAATGTTTGCTTCCTTTAACCTAAAAGAAATAACGAAACGAATTTGGGCTTACAGCTTTCGTCGCTTTCGATCATAGTTACTCTGTGGGCATTACGTATATTACTCTTTGGCATTACGGTAGTTCGGCCACAAATAAAACATTGCAAATCATTGAAGTATAATATCATAGAATAGACATCTCGAACAAAATTTATGTCCCTGCCGGGAGGTTCTATTTCCAAAATTGAGCCCCTGTTCTCCTTTCAAAATCGAACGAATCCATTGGAAATTGAAGCCGCGCGGCGCCATTTCATTGGAACATACATTGTGTTCGCGGTGTCTGTTCTATACGCTAGTAATAATACTTCAATATTGCAAACTTATATAGTGCGTTTCAAGCAAGTCTGCATTTGGCTATAATGTTGGTAGTATAGGTGGGCGATCATGAATGATTTACATAATCGAAACATTCACTCATTACTAATATTCATAATCGATTATTGGTTAGTAACTACTTTTATTTTCATAATCGAATAACGTTACTTATTTGTATTACTAATACTAATCTTAAATCAGTCGTACTCTCGACCAGTGTTGCCAATGAAAATTTTTGGAAGGCCATGTACATTAGATAAAAAAGTTGTGTTTATATGGAAAACGATCAACTGTGGGCCGTGTCATATATTATACCATCCACTTATGCCAATATATACCATCGTCGGTTCAACGCTCGAACTAAAAAAAAGGTCATCGGCAGTGAATTTGATGTCACCAAAACTTCAGGAACACTTTTCTTAGCCCAGTGGCGCTGTTTTAGGGTTTTTTAACATTCGTTAAATGTTTGCAAAAAACTAATTAAAAAAAGATCGTAGAATTTGCGAAAACCGTAAAATTTGGTTCCAGCCGTAGGCCGTAGATTTTGTAATTTTTTGGCCTGAAAGCCGTAGAACACGGTGATTGCCGTAGCATTGGCAACACTGCTCTCGACTTCAATAAGCCATTCATTCATTCGTTATTATTTTGTTAACCGTTGAGTAACCGTTCATTGGACTGTCAGTGTTGCCAACCTCGAATAAGCATCCCCCGCTAGCGTCTCGAAATTCCCCTCTTTCCCTTTACATTACGTCTAAGCGGTAATTTATGTATATTAAGTAAAAAAAAAAAGCTTACCAGGATAAATTAATACATCAATCCAATCAATGATCTTCTAATAATTTACGTTACAAAACCCGCTACAAGAGAATTTCCCCCTAGAAAGTTCCTCTAAGAAAAGGTTACTCCTGAAACATGCGTCAAAATATTGTACCCCTAGTGTATGCCCCTAAAAATATTATTATGGCTCCTAAAAATACCCCTTTTCATCTAACTTACCCCCAAATTTAGGGGGAAAATCCCCAAGTTGGCAACACTGCTGAGTGAGCGTCGAATGCGCGAGTGACTCACTTCACGAGTCGAAACTCGAAACGCTATTAGCATTTAGCTGTGCTATTAGATTAGTTACTAATTTAGTAGTCGTCATTCGAATATGAACATTAGTTTAATACTAATATTCAAGTCGAATGTGTACATTACTATTAGTAGTTGTAGATTATTCGAATTGTGAGATCATTCGCAGTTGCGCACCTTTGACTCACTCCGCCAACGAAAACGGCAAATTAGTATAGATGCAGATTAGTAACTACTAACGGTTATAATCGAGATATCTCGAGACATCTTCATAATCGAATGATTCATTAGTATATCTCATAATCGCACACCGCTAGTTGGTAGCATTGATATAGGATTTTCAAAATTTAAAATGATAAATAAAATGCAATGTATTGTATTATTATCTCGTAATATATATGTATGATTATTACTATTGATCAATGTGATAACAACGCTATTAGTCTCCCTTTAATTGGTAATTATGGTTTTTGAGGCACGGACTTCAATCTTTTTTTTAGGTCCGTGTTTTGAGGTTATAAAAACACTAATATCAATGCTGGTAAATAGTCTCAGATCAATAATTAATAATTATAAGCTGGTAGTATTATAGCCAACTGCAGACTTGCTTGAAACGTACTATAACGGCTTTGGATGTGATTCTTTCGGTGTATTAATAATTATTAAAATACACTTTATTGTTCTTTTTGGAGTTTAACTCCTTTAGAATCGAATATCATCTATGTTATGTATAAAACTAGGGTTGCCAGGTCGTCAAACCAAAAAGCCGGACAGACCAGCCAATTTGGCCGGACATTTGGGTGAAAAGGCCGGACACCCTAAATTATTAAGCATTTTGTATCTTAGTATTAATACGACAAAAATTTTGTATGTAAAACTATGCAATTGTGATCATTTACCATAAGTGTTCTAAATTATTGAACAAAATAAAACTCCTTAACCAATTAATTTTTGAAGTTACACTTTTTTTGGCGCGTTTGGAAAAAAATGAGTAAAACTTATAATATGCGCGCGCACACCGACAGCCAAAAAGCGGCCAAGTGCGAATCGGACTCGCCCATGAAGGGTTCCGTAGCAGCAAGTAACATAATATAAAAGTTCTTGTAGTTCGTTGTAACTTTGATCAATGTTTTTTGTGGTTTACGATTTATGACGTATTAAAAAAAAACCACTTACTAGATCTCATTCAAACCAATTTTCGTTGGAAGTTTGCTTAGTAATGTACATCATATATTTTTTTCAGTTTTATTATTCCCTTATTTTAGAAGTTACGGGGGGGGGACATACATTTTACCACTTTGGAAGTGTCTCTCGCGCAAACTATTCAGTTTAGAAAAAAATGATATTAGAAACCTCAATATCATTTTTGAAGACCTATCCATAGATACCCCACACGTATGGGTTTGATGAAAAAAACATTTTTGAGTTTCAGTTCTATGTATGGGGAACCCCCAAAATTTATTGTTTTTTTTTTTATATTTTTGTGTGAAAATCTTAATGCGGTTCACAGAATACATCTACTTACCAAGTTTCAATGGTATAGCTCTTATAGTTTCGGAAAAAAGTGGCTGTGACATACGGACGGACAGACAGACAGACAGACATGACGAATCCATAAGGGTTCCGTTTTTTGCCATTCGGCTACGGAACCCTAAAAAGCGACACGATGAAGTTAGCTGATACTGATTCCTTCTACAAACAAAGAGTTCTGGAATACGGGATGAAATCTTTAGCTGTTTTTGTTCTGTTACGCCAAAGAAATAACTTCTTACGTACGCACATAAGTACACACACACGTATTATTTTTTATGGAAATAGCCGGCAAACGAGCAGACGATCCACCTGATGTGGCTATCGTCGCCCATGGATATCAGCAATACCAAAGGCATTACAGATGCGTTGCCGCCATGAATCGTTGTTTTATTACTGGTCGAAGGTTGACTGACAGAGAATGGTTTTAGCATTAAGTCCGCCTTTGTTTCTATACTTTTGTATGGTACATAAAGAAATAAATAAATAAATAAAGAAGAAAAAGAAAGACAGAACTGGATCTTAAGCCCCCAGCCGGAACACGACGAGTCGTTTGGCAGCTGATTCAAGTGCGTGGTTATGTAGGCGAACCCCATGGAGAAATAATAATAGTAATAATGGTATTAATGAACAATTAAAATCAATATTACCAATATCTCTCGGAGGGGTCCTACATAAGAGGGCTGGATTTAGTCGACTCTTACGACACACATCTGGCGTGGGATTGGGGTTAGTAACTAAATAAAATTTTAATAACTAACTCTACGCCTAGGGGGCGGGTTACCAAATAAATAAAATTTTAAATAAATAAACCAAAAATAATGTATTTGGTTGGCAGAAACGTACCTACTCAGTATTTTTCAAAATGATATTGTAATAATCTTTAAACGTCAGATGTTTCACATAAGATAAAATAAAAAAAAAATAAAGTAAGTGCAACCTACATTAAGCTGGCTTGCGAGAATATAGACACAACTCAAAATTATCGATTTTACAGAATGGCGATTTTAAACTTTTTTAGAAATGTTTTACTGTATACCGCAAAATGTAAATGATTTATTGAGGGTTTGGTTTTACTGGTTGAAGGAAAATTTATCGTAATATCAAAAGATATAAAGATATTTTAGAACTTTAAATAAATATATTTAAAAAAAAATAATTAGAAGGGGGGCTTCAGACTTATGTCTTTATTCACGACAAAAAATATATATAAAAATTCACTTATGTCACTCGTTGAACTATAAATCCTCTCAAAAATACAAGTTAAAACCATACAACAGTGTTTAAATTTTTGTTCATACAAAATATAAATAGACATTTTTAACATACAACATAAGATAACTTTATATTAAGGTATAAAAAACTAAGTTCTTCAAATTTAATGAAATCAAAATGAAAATGAATTCTTCTTAAAAATAATAATCAAATACGTACAGGAACATCAACTCCAAAGGTAAGTAAAAGAAATAATTTATTTCACAACCCCTCGTAAAATTGTCGATAATAGTTTGGAAATATATTTCTGTCAACTAAATCTATTAGTGCTCTCTTCTTATTGTCTGAGATTCCATTCCGTTTCTTATAAGCAGATTGCAATGTGTAATTTTCATCTATAGATTTTGATGTTACACTTATAGATCACTGCATTCCCTACCTTTCTCTTCCTCTTTACACTTTTTTATGTTATAGCCAAGGTAAAAAAGATAATTAGGTTAAGCCCAGCAGCAACCCCTGACAATCCTACCACACTAAATGTCGACATATTGTACAATATCAGCGAAATTCATATCAATCTCAATGCTGTCCATCACTGAGTACTTTGCTGTCCACCACCATCTAGAAACAGCAAAGTCGGCCCTACTCTTTTTGACGGAAACTCAGATTGCATCACAGGGCGACACGTCTTATCTAAATTACCCTGACTACATGCTAGAGCACGCATTTAGAGGGTGTGTGTCCGTTAGAAATGATATTTGTTATTCCCTTCTGACCTGCTTTGAAGACTAGGAGCTATGGATCCACGTGGAAATTGCAGGCCACATCCATGTTTACGCGTGTCTTTATAGGTCCTATAGCGGAGACGTGAAGACGACTCGTCTATTTGAGTACATCCAAGATCAGCCAACAAGGTGCTGAAGCTGCATCCTTCGGCAGAGTTAGTAGTTTTGGGGGACTTCAACGCCTACGACACGGACTGGTTGGGGTCCAAGATCACTGACTTCGCGGGAAGGTCTGCTTTTGATTTCTCCTTGGTCTACGGGCTCACTCAGGTTGTAACTGGCTTTAACAGAGTCCCTGACGTTATGAACCATACTGCTTCCCTGCTAGACCTGTTCCCGACTTCTCATCCATCTGAATACCGAGTAGTGGTTATGGCTCCTCTAGGATCACCTGACCACTGCTTGGTAAGTACATCTGTACCCTTGATGCACCAGAAGGGATTTCGACCCACCTGAACGCGTCAAGTTTGGCACTATAAGTTAGCAGACAGGAACAGACTCGGGGAATTCTTGAGCTCGTATACTTGGAAGCAGCTCTGTTTCGCTTCGGGGATACCGAATGCGTGCGCTGACTCTGTAGCCGATGTGATATGATAGGGCATAGAATGTTTTATTCCCGACTCTGTCATATCCATCGGTGGTAAAAACTAGCCCTGGTATAGCGGTTCCTGTATTTCAGAATCTAACCGAAAGCATGTCGCTTACCAGGCCTGGGCATCAGCGTACACGCGTAAAGATACATCCACCTCAGAGCTTAAGACAAAGCTCGACACTGCCTCCCGGTCATCAAAGAAGTAAATGGCCAGGGCGAAGGCAAAGTTCATCGGCAGAATTGGTGAGTGGCTGATCGGATACCCCTCCGGTAGTGGAGAATACTGGTCACTGGCTAAAGCTGCCAGGGGCAACTTCTGTCAGTCATCTCTTCCTTTACTGCGTAAACCGGACGACTCTGTGTTCCATACGGCAAAGGGAAAAGCCGGACTTCTTGGCATCCTTTTTGCCGCCAACTCGACTCTTGTTGATAGAGGGACCACACCGCCTAACAATTTTACCCAAAAGTCTGTCAGACGGGCTCTATAGTCTCTCGATACCAAGAAGTCGAGTGGACCAGACGGACCAGAAGTACCACTGAGAATCACATAAAAAATAACTCAATAATTCAATCCCAAAACTACTTGAATAAATAAATAATAATAGTTAAATACGTGTTTATAATAAGAAGCAACAAATATGCCCAGTTTTTTTTTAAATATCGACGTTTGTTATTTATGTAAAAAGTAAAATCTGTAATTTTTCATGAATATAGACTAAAGTCAGATTAAGTCCGTGTAAAATACGATATCATAAGCAGTTGCACATATTTGTTCAAGAATACAGATGTAAATAAAAATAAGCCATGAAAAGGTACTTAACTTTATCAAAAATAACGACTAATTACTAAATACGACAGTATTCCTGAAAACATTTTAACACGTATTGCAATTTAACTCTAAAGACGTCGGTATTTACGAGAATCGACCGTGCATTCACTCTCTTTTCATCGACTCAATTGAGATAAGTCCGTATTTGTGATTGACGCTAGGGTGTTTTGTCTCAGATGAATAATGACACTTTCTTTTTCTAACGAATGTTGGCGCGAAAATGAAGTTGAATCTCTGTTCACAATAAAATATGAAGAATTTATGATTTTTTGGCATACTTAACTCAATTTGGCCGAATTTTGAGTTGTGTCGATATTCTCGCAAGCCAGCATTTATTTGCCGCATGCGTAGCAAAATAGCGTCGGCAGCGCGTGCGGTGAAATACCTAACACATAAATACCTTTTACATAAATTATGGGAACGGGATCTGATCGAAAACCCGGACTTTTATTGTAGTCCGGGTTTCACCCGGACTACAATTTGAACCCCGCCCGGACGCTCCCCGGACGTCTTCCAAACTAGGACAAATCCGGGGAAACCCGGACGGATGGCAGCCGTATATAAAACAAAGTTGTGTTAGTAACTTATAACTCAAGAACGGCTGAACCGATTTTAATGATCTTTGGTTCGTTAGATTCTTCTCGGCCCGGAGTAGTAGAATAACTAAAAATATATAGGTACTAGCTGTTGCCCGCAGCTTCGCATACGGAAATTATGTTCTACCTTATTTGTACCTTGCAGAAGGAAATTTAAAAAACGGTGAATTTATATTGAAGTACTTATATTTAGTAATTTATATACTGAAACCCACGATAAAATCACAAAAGATTCCTCCAGGAGCGGGTTTTGAAAAATTAGCAATATTCACATTAATTTGTATTTTTTTCTTTTTTTTTGCAAAATTTTGAAAAACTGAAAAATACAAGTTCCATAACTTTAAGCAAGGAACATTTGATGCAAATTTGAAGCAAATCGGTTGATGTTTTAAAAATATTCCATACAAACTTTTATCCCGTTTCCCGGGGAAACCTTTTAGTTTTCCGGGATAAAAAGTATCCTAAAATATGACCCGGAGTATTAGTAACAACTCTACCAATTTTCATCGAAATCCGTTCAAGGGTTTTCATGTGATGCCCGGACAGACAGACAGACAGACAGACAGACAATAATTCTAAAAAAAATATTTTTGTGCTCTAACACGTTATTGAAGTGCCCCCTAATCAAAATTTTTTAAAAATATTCAATGTACAGTAAATTTGCCCTTTGAGTTTTATTATAGTATAGATTAGAAAACACAAGAACATGAAACAATAAACATAAAATTGATTAAGAGAACTGTCCTAACCTTTAACAGTGTTGTTTTGACAGATGTCATTTGTTTTGTCCTGACGTTTGTCATATGTTTTGACCATGGATATATTATAGGGCTTGTAATATCGGAAGGTTTTCAATATCGATATTGATTTTCGATATTTGATGCTAATATCGGAATTCCGATATCAATATCGGAATTATACAATTTTTTTAAAATAATTTAAATTTAATTTTATATTGTAAAGTAGGACGTCTTGGATATCAAAAAGGTTTTTAATCAATAGGATAATGAAATAATAACGTCTTTAATACTGTTTTATTCCCGTTCGTTGCAAATATCACCTAAATCTATTCAATTCGGTTTGGTTTTCGCGTTAAAAATTCACTACCTTAATTTTTTTAGGATTTTTGAATCGCAAAATAGTTTTTACTGATAGATGAAATTCAGCTGCACCAAATGTGACAGCTGTACGGCAGAAGCTATGCTTTATACAAGGATAAAAGCTGAAGTGACTTGAAATATCTCAACACATTTGCTAGGACGCCTAGTTTGCTGGCAGCTGCCTTAACTTTGGATTCAATAAACCGCTCAAATTTAAGGTTCAAGGATATCTCAATTTCTTGCGGTGGGAGTGTTTCAAGGATACATTCTGAAAAGTAGGGCCGAAATAAATGCTTCTGTTTTTGTGGCGTTGAATTTCACAAGGTTTGCGTCGCCCTATTCGGTGACTTCAGGCAGTGATTCACTCTTTTAACCCGGGATAATTTTTGTCCTGTTTCAATAATCTGAGTAATATAACTTGTCATTGAATCTGAAGTTTCGAGACGTATTGATATTAAATTCCTCAATAACATGATTCTTCTCGAGAAACCCGAGTCATCAAACATTTGTTGTAAAGTCAACCACAGCTGTTTTGTAGTAGTAGCGCTTTTAATATGTACGTATAACGACGGATCAATGGTAAGAATCAACTTGGCTTTCGTCATGGCGTCTTCCGCGAAGGCAGATTTTTCAACACCTTCAGTCTTAAGAAAATCTAGTTTTCCCTCGAGTACGAGCAAATTTTCTGCAGCGAACGCCCATTCGCTGTAGTTCTCGCGTCCTTTCAATTTCGGCACATTTGCAATAAACGAGTTACTACTGGAAGCCATTACTGTTGATCAACCACACCGGCCGGCGTTTTGTGGGATCACTTTGAATCACGCGCAATACGAAAATATAGTCACAAACATTCGCAACACCGTAATTGCAACTAAAATAACCGTCCACTGTACTTTTCACACTATTTTTACTACTTTTATACGAGTCTGGGCCCATAACCTAATAAAACACGTTTCTTAGCGAGCAGCGAACTATATTGAACTGAGAAGGAGCCGGTTACAGGAACAATCACATCAAACATTCATTCAACCGGAAGACAGCTAATTGCAATCGAACGATTAAGTTTACAGATAATCCTTAAATTAACTGTTAGTTTAAGTTTTAAATACTAGATGGCGTTGTAGGTTTCATTTGATGTATATTAATTTCAACACCTCTCTTCAGACTGTATTTTGGTCGTTACTGGTCGGAAACTTGGCAGGTATCGCTCGACCAGATATAGAGTTCAGACAGGAATAGAGTTCTGGAGATAAAAGATCTCTGAGAAAGTCCGGCATTGTTTGTAATATTTGATGTAAGGTTGCTAGAGACGAATAATCTTTGATAACGACTCTAAATGAACGTTCACTCAGAAAGTCTTTAACCCAGCTGATCAGGCCAGGGAATAGGACATACGCAGGAAGCATGATCAATAGGCTAACATGCTAAACCGTATCGAAGGCCTTCGAGATGTCAAGGGATAAAGGCAACCGCCTCTACATTATTCTTAAGGTCCTCGCCCCAGATACGAGTGGGTGAGATACGCTAGAATGCGGTAGAGTGGTATGGGTTAGGCTATAGCGCTAGGGTCACTAAGGAGATCATTGTGTTCTAGGTATGCAACGAGGCGCATGTTCAATAATAATCTTCCTGAGTATGTTGGTAATTGAAATTGGCCGTTAATTAGCAGGGTCAGCTCGATTGCCATTCTTAGGCACGGACTGCACGTTGGCAAGCTTCGACGCCTGAGGCACTATGCTCGTCTTAATTGAGAGACGAACCAAGCGTGGCAAAACAGTAGATAACTGGAGAGAGCTGGAATACCATCTGGTCCACTAGCTTTGTTCACGTCTAGACATCGTAAGGTTTTAAAAACCTTTGTTGTAGATGTGAACCTCCGATATACAATGTTCAATGAGGTATCTGAGGTGAATGGCCATTGACAATTAGATGCGAATTCTCAGCAACTAGAGATTCGTACAGATGATCTGCAGAAGATGATGAAATTATTAACTTAGGTATACCGAGATTAAGGAGATAAATTATGTTTGGAATAGATTTTTTCCGTATCGCATTATTCGTGCAGTAGGCTGAGCAGACTCACAACAGGAATACGGTTAAAGATATTAACTCTACCTCCCTACACAGCTAAAATATTTATACTTACTTGCTCAATTTTATGACCTAGTGGCCAATATACCTCGTGGCACGCATTAAAATCATTTTGTTTAAATTAAAATAAAAAAAAATCTGATTCCGATATTACGATATCGAATCACTCAGTATCGGAATTGTAATATAGGGTTTCACGGTCCGAGATTCCGATATTTCGAGATTCCGAGATTCCGATATTCAAGCCCTAATATATTACTAACTGGATCATAGACTTTGTAGAGGTACTTGAAGTTGGACGACGTCATATCGGAATGACCATTCGACCAATCACAGGACGGTGTCCACGCTTACTTAGAGAATCTGTCCTATTTTGATATGGTTCTTCAAATGTTTTCTGTAGGCAATTTTTCTAGAGGTAAAAATTACAATATTGAAATAAAAGATTTTATTAAAAGTTCTTCAAAATTACCGAATTTAAATAATTGCATTATGAAGATACGTAACTTCGTAGTGGCACCTGAAGATCAATGACGTCATAACGGAATGACCATTTTTGTATTGCGTCCAAGTTATCTATAGTCCCAGGATATATCATTCGATTGTGATTTTTTATAATGGTTTAAAAACATCTAAGATCATTAATATATATTATTTTAATATATATGTACCGTAAATGTGTACTTTAATTTTTAATTTACTGTTAATGCAATTATTTAAAGTAGGTAATTTTAAAGAATTCTTAAGTCAATATTACAAAAAAATTTTACCTCTAGAAAAGTCTATCTACTTCAAGGTGAAGTAAAATTAAATAATTACTTTTTAACAAAAAATAAAACCAACGAAAAAAAAAACTGAAAAGCAAAAAATAAAATAAACCATTTAGTATTATAAATTAAGATCCGAAATTAACAGTAAATAAATAATTTTGAGACCGTGCCAAACAAACAACCAAAATTTATTACATAAAATTCATAATATTATGAGGGCAGCGGCATGCGATGCACACGGCAGCAGCAGCGCGGCGCACATCTTTTCGCCGTTTGTTTTTTCATTGGTTTGGCACCGCCTCAAAATTATTTATTTACTGTTAATTTCGGATCTTAATTTATAATACTAAATGGTTTATTTTATTTTTTGCTTTTCAGTTTTTTTTTCGTTGGTTTTATTTTTTGTTAAAAAGTAATTATTTTTTAATTTTTAGTTGCTATAATACTTATAATTAATAATTAATTATTGATTTTATGAATTATAGATTCAGTTACCAGGTAAAAATGTAGTAGATGAAATATCAATCATCCCCTATTTTCGTACCTATAGGGGTAAAATTTTGTTCCGCAATTTAAACAACAGTAACCTCAAGGTATACACTATTCAATAAAAAAAGTATAATCGAAATCGGATCATCCAGTACAAAGTTATTGGGGTTAACATGTAAAAATTCCGGGTAAAAAACGGGTGAATAATCAATCATTCCCTATTTTCGTACCTTTAGGGTGGGAATAAAATTTTCAAAAAAATATGGGACCAACTTCAGGACATACCCTATCCAATAAAAAAAGAATCATCCAAATCGGACCACCCTGTGCCGATTTCTGCGTGATCATACATAAAAAAAAAATATATACGTGTCGAATTGAGAACCTCCTCCTTTTTTTTTCGTCGGTTAAAAAGAAAAAATGCGGTAAGGGACAGTTAAGAATAGATTCATTTACTGTGGTTAAGATAAAGGAGTCGGCCTTAGGAGCCCTACTCTAATACGAAAGTTGCGAACATGTTGTGCCAATTCATAAGATGTGGCCGATAGATCTTGTATTCAATCATACATACTTACGCCCCAACTCAGAGTCACTAACGGTTACTTAAATCGATCCTTAGTATATAATTTGTATGGTGTATCTTTACTAAGGAGCGATTTAAGTAACCATTAGTGACTCTGAGTTGGGGCATTAATTACTTAGTAACACTAATATTAGCTCTTTCTGTTGTAAAGAAAAAAGAAATAAGTGTACGAAATGAAACTTCTGTATGACATTAATTATCTTACCGTACGCCGCCTGATACCCTATTCTGATTTACTTGGTTATTAAGGTTGTGTAAAATCATGCATTCGTGGCGATAAATCGTTAATGTTTCGTTACACTGTCTACTATGTCGATACAGAAGTTTCACTTTAATCTTACATGCAGTCCGTGTTTTTTGACGAGTGTTATTCGGTAAAGAATCTTTCATATTAGTATATTACCCAAAATGATGTGCCCAAACTTATTTCTGTTTACGATTAATGTACATAAGACACGTCGAAAAAAACGAACTATACGACGATCAAAATTCGATAACATGTATATTATTATTAAGTGCATAAAATCTATAAGTGCATCTAATAGTACATTATGATACAAGTGTGGTATGTTGGTCATTACACTCGAGGTGATATTGCACAGCGCGAGCCGAAGGCGAGTGCTGTAAGAAAACCGAGAATGTAATGACCAAACCTCACGTGTGTCATGCGACGTTTTTCAACACACTTACGAGTAAAAAAACAAATAAACACTTATTCGTACTCAAATAAACAATGCCCACAGACCAGACGGAAAGTTTGTTAAAAATGGCGCGCTCCGCGCTGATATTTTTTTTTTCTACGCGCGGCGTGTTAGCTTTGCGCGCGCAGATTGGAGTGGAGGCACGAACAATTACGCTAAACAGCCAAAACGCAAAATGTAAAAAAATCTAATATTTTTGTATTTATGAATTAGTTTCACGTTGAATTATTAATTAAAGTAAATAAGTTGTTGAAATTTTATCATATTCAAGGTGGTACACTTCTTTTTTTTTACAAAAATAGTGTTATTTTTAGTCTTATGTTGAAACCAAACTTATCTAAGTCAAAACTTTTTTCCGAAATTTAAAAATAAAATTATAACCCGGCTAAGATACGAGCAAATAGAATGCATAAATAATATCTTTCAGCAAGGTACAAACTTAATTTGATGGAATATAAAATAAAACACTAGTGCGATCAAGAAAAAAAAGCACAAGTGTTTAATACCATGCTTTATGAGTGTAAAAGCCATGTGATAAAAACCAATTTATGAGCAAGGGTGTTGAAAATTATTTTTTAATACAGTTGCTCAAAAAGTGGCGTATTGCAGGGACGTATAGCGTTCGGGATGTGTGCTACACACTCGTGCTTTTTCTTTATCTTTTCCGCACTCGTGCGTTCTCTTTCCAACTGTCAAAATAATTAGCCAACTTTGAGTATTTAATTAATCAGATTAATTCAAAGGACTTAGATAGGAACACTTCCATAGTACTGATGATTGGTGATAGTCTGGACATTAAAAAGTGGCAAATTACTAAGTGTATAAAAAAGTTATTATTATTAAATGAGAAAACCAAATGTCAATTTGTAATTTGTGCATTTCCATACTCCAATAAGAACAATGCCGAAAAATTATTTTTAGTTTTTGTAGCGTCTTAAAACGTCAGTTACACCGAAGCAATTCAATATTTTTTTACGTATTTTAAAATTAATATCTATACCCGTATTACCCAGGGTAAAATAATTTTAATAATAAGTGATGAATTGACTATTATAATACCAATGATGTCGATATTGTCCATTTTCATGCGGTAAAAATGTTACCATTTCCATTGAGGAAGTATACATAGAGAGGCTATCTCAAACAAAATGTGTGTTCCACCGCCGGCTTGCCCTCCGTTCTCTTTTCAAACTAGAAGCCTCGTTTGCACACTTGCCATAGAGTAACTTTGTACATGACACTTGTCGAACCAAGACAAGCAGTCACCGACTCCAAATCTTTACAAGCTCTTACTCCAACTTTATTTAACGTGCAAAAGCGTTTAAACGATTTCAAACGTAATTACCATTGATTCGTGACAAAAAATCCAACACTTTAAATTGGTCACAAGCGTCGCGTCGGCAAGCTTATTTAATCGATTAACACGCTAGTGGCTTGCCAAGTTCAAACGCTCCATATGATTTTTTCATTCAAAATGGCGGGAGCATTGCTCAATAATTTAATTAAATTCGTTTTAGTTGATTTAAGTTAAGATTTTGTTTTCTTACTGATGATAAAGTGATAACATTATTTTTTTTGTTTTTTGTCGTGCAAATGTGACACATTCTTATTATGCACGACGGCATTTTTTCAGTTTTTTCGTAAACAATTTTGACATGCGGCCGCAATGAGCGCAGCCGAGTGACAGCTGAGTGACAGAATGAAATGCAGCCGGCCGGCTGCAATGCACACCCCCGTACCCGATGTTCGCGGTGTCCCTTCTATACGCTAGTAATATTAATTCTATGACCATTTCATACTTTTTTCCTTTAATGGTAGAAAATATATTTTGATAGTCTTACATATTTTTTGATTTTAATTATTTCATATTGTATAAAATGAGTAATTTGGGCAATCTTTAATAAAAAGTAACATTCTGCTTGAACTTTTTTATTTTTATATTTAAAAATATTTATTTTCGTCATGCTCATGAAATTCTTTTATGTAATTTAATCTTTCAGTAGTAGTAAAATGGCAACTTCTTAATCGTTTTTAAAATTGACGTTGACGTTTAGTGATCAAATCTTGTCATCTTGACATCACATACTCTTCCGGCATCGTTGTTTTGTTGTGTACCAGGTACTCTATGTATAATATTTCTGTGGTTATAAAACATTCAATATCAAAATACTTTGGTTCTGGGGTGTGCCTGCTGAAAATTCTTATATATCTAAGCTCAGAAATTAATGCTGTATTTTTTAGAATTTTTTTTATTTTAAGACGCTTAAGTTGAAAATGAAATAAAACTATGTATGGCAGTTGGGCATTGTTCTTTAAGCCATACACAAAATGAATATATATATAAACTGAATAAATCTTTGTACAACTTGACAAATGATCATAGGGATGCTATATTGTATTTTGACATAAATAAATTTATTTCATCATGTAGGGTATCTAGGGATATTATTTATCTGCCAAAAAAATATAAAAAACAATTAGCTAAATTATTAGCTTACCATCTGAATGATGCTGTTACAAATAGGGTAACAAAGTCTATTGACACATTTATTGAGTGTGGTAGTAGTACCACTATTTCTATTTTAGACAAATGTACTAATATTTGTACAAGTAATAATTTAAACTAGATAAAAAGACAATGGATAAGCCCTCTTATTTAAATATAGTTCATCAGAATATACAAGGCTTAACCGGCAAAGAATTAGAATTAGAATTATTTGCTGAACATAGCAATATTAATGTATTATGTATAACAGAGCATTGGATACCATACTTACAAGGTCATGTTAGTTTGAATAATTATAGATTGTCAAGTGCGTTCTTTAGAAGGACTGCTATTCATGGGGGTTCTCTAATCTTAGTGCAAGACAATATTTCTTTTAAAGACCGAAAAGACATTGTTAGTTTATCTGTTGAACACACTATTGAACTGGCATGTGTGGAACTGGAGCGGTTTTTTATAGTCTGTGTATATAGGCCCCCCTCTGGTGACTTTAGTATTTTCGAAGATACACTGGAGGATGTACTTAAACGGTTAGTCTCTAAAAAAGAAGTAGTGATATGTGGTGACTTCAACGTAGACATCTTATTAGATAGTCCTATGGCTACTAGGCTATTAAGTTTGTTTAAATGCTTTAATTTAAATCCAATATTCAATGAGCCAACCAGAATAACTGACACTACAGCTACATGTTTAGATAATATCTTTTGCAATTGTGAGATTTTTTCATTTTTCATTTTTTCAAACAGTGACACAGAAACGGATAATTTAAAACATGTCTTAGGGTTAGAATTTAAATTAAAAGACTTAGGCCCGGTAAGACGATATCTAGGTATGAGAATACATTTAGATAGAAATAGAAATGTTATTACAGTAGATCAAGAACAATATATTGAGCAGTTAATATCTAAATTTCAGATGTCTGAGTGTAAAACACAAGGTACGCCAATTGAGCCTAGATTGAATCTTGAAAAGTCATCTGATAAAAATTTACCTAACGTTCCGTACCAAAATCTAATTGGAAGCTTGATGTACTTGGCAGTTTTAACAAGGCCAGATATTGCTTACTCTGTGAGTTACCTCAGTCAGTTCAATAGTTGTTATAGTTTAGTACATTGGAATTATGCAAAGAGTCTTTTAAGATATTTACAAAATACGAAAAGTTATTGTTTGAAATATAGTAATGACAATAGTGAGTTACATGGATTTGTGGATAGTGATTGGGCAAGTGATGCCATTGATAGGAAATCATATACTGGTTTCTGCTTCATGTTGTCTGGATCAGCGGTTTCTTGGCAAAGCAGGAAACAGAAAACTGTTTCTTTGTCTAGTACCGAGGCTGAATACACAGCTTTATCTGAAGCCTCCAGAGAAGCTGTATATTTAAGAAATGTATTACATGAAATTACTAATACTCTTTATGTTGTTGATTTGTTTTGCGATAATCAAAGTGCTTTAAAATTAGCATTAAATGGTCAAAGTCATAACAGATCTAAGCACATAGATGTTAAATTCCATTATATCAGAGATATTGTGAAGCATAAATTTGTAAAACTTAAATATATTCCTAGTGAGGAGATGCCTGCTGACATCCTTACTAAGGGTTTGTGTCCTGTAAAACATTACAAATTTATGAAAATGCTTGGTATTGTATCGTTGTAATAATAATGATATTGTAATCTTTATTGCTGCGATTAAATATTACATAGTTTATTTTGATAAGTGGGGGTTTTGATAGATATATCAAAATATTATATGTAGGTATATTTAATCTGTAGTAGTGTTGATTCCTTCTTTAAATTTGCAATAAAACAATTGCATGTTGCGAACCTCTTGTTTTAATAATTTTAAATAAAGAGATATTCAGTAAGTTGAGGTCAGACCACTGCGGACAAAAAATTTCGTTGTATAATTCTGTTAATAAGAAAAAACAATTAATAAAATGTAGACCAATAACTAAAAAAAAGATTTCAACTTTTAAAGAGAAAATTCAATCAAAACTACAAACGCATTTAACGTTACAACAAAGAGATCCAATTAAACTATATAACACATTGTCAAATAACATAAATAATGAATTTAATCAAATTTTCAAGTTTAGGTATATAGATATAGCTAAAAATAGTAAATTTAGTGATTGGGCTACTGTAGGTATTTATAAAAGCAGGAACAAGATGTACGATCTCTATGCCGAGAAACAATACAATTTTTCTCCATCTTTTCAGGAGCATGTAAGAAATTATTCAAAAATCTTTAAAATAGTTTGCATTCAGGCGAAATCAATGTACATAAAGGACAAGATTATTAACTCGGATAACAAAATAAAAACGGCTTGGAATATAATTAGTAGTGAGAATGGTAACGCAAAGTCCTGTGATTTCAGTTATGAACTGTTGATTAATGATAACACAATCACTGCTGATAAAGACGTGGCAAGTGAGTTTGAAAATCACTTCCGTAATATTCCTATAACGTTAACTAGTTCATTAGCTTCTTCGCCGACGGAAGCACTTTCTATATTAAAAAATCATGTTAATGAATGTAATATTTTATTTGAATTTAAACATATAACCACTAGAGACTTAATTAGCGCATTTCAGTCTCTGAAGGTAAAGAATACCGGTGACTTATGGGGCATTTCGGTAAAAATAATACAGCATATTATAGATATTATAGCACCATATTTGGTCATAGTTTTTAATAAATGCATAGATCTAGGTATCTTTCCAGATCTTATGAAATGCAGCAAAATTATACCACTTTTTAAAACAGGCGAAAAAACCGATATTAATAACTATAGACCAGTTTCTATTTTACCAACTCTTAGTAAGATTTTTGAAAAAATAATATTGAATCAAATGCTGTCCCATTTCAACAATAATAATTTATTACATCCTGATCAATACGGTTTCACTAAAGGCCGTAGTACAACTGATGCAGGGGCTAGGCTTTTAAAGCATATATTTGAAGCATGGGAATCATCACAAAATGCCATAGGTGTATTTTGTGACTTATCTAAGGCATTTGATTGTGTTCAGCACGAAACATTGCTGTTTAAACTTGGCCACTATGGTATAAAAAACAAGGCCCTTAGCTTGATCGCGTCTTATTTGAGTGATAGGATACAAAAAGTTAGTATAAAAGATATTAAGTCATCGGGGTCACCGGCTGTGTTGGGTGTACCGCAGGGCTCGATCTTGGGTCCGTTTCTTTTTCTGGTATACATTAACGATTTACCACATTATGTAAAGAACCAAGCGGATATTGTACTATTTGCTGACGATACATCATTAATATTTAAGTGTGAAAGGAATAAAGTAAATTTTGACGACGTAAATAGTGCTCTTTCGCATGTGTCGCGTTGGTTCACTATCAATAATTTGCTTTTAAATGCAAAAAAAACTAAATGTATGTATAGAGTTTGTACTACCTAATGTTAAAAAAGTTAACAAATCTCTCAGACTGAATAATGAAATATTGCACATGGAGGAATCCACGGTCTTTTTAGGGGTGACCTTAGATAGTAAACTTCAGTGGGGCCCACATATAACAAATCTCGCGACTAAACTCAGTAGGGCTGCTTATGCTGTTAGGAAAATAAGGCAGTTTACTGACGTCGAAACTGCTAGGATGGTTTATTTTGCATATTTTCACAGTATTATGTCATATGCCATCTTGCTGTGGGGCAAAGCAGCCAGTATAGAACAAATTTTCATACTACAAAAAAGAGCTATTAGGGCTATTTATAAACTTAGATCTCGTGAAACTTTGCGTGACAAGTTCAAAGAAATAGGTATACTTACAGTAGCCTCACAATATATCTATAGTAACGTGGTTTTTATACGGAATAATATAAGCGCGTATAAACAAAATTTTGATATCACTAATCGCCAAACAAGAAAAATGCACCAGTTAGTAACGCCATCTTACCGTCTTTCTAAAGTGAAGCGATCTTTTATGGGCCGTGGCGTACAGTTCTATAATAAAATCCCAAAGTTAATACGTGATTTGCCAGTGGAATTATTTAAGAAACATGTAAAATCTCAACTTTTAGGCAAAGGATACTATACTGTAGATGAGTACATAAATGACAAAGACGCATGGAAATGACCAGATCTGCAACCAGTTCCGTACAGGCTAGTGATACTTCTTTGTAAGAAATATACCAATGTATTTTATTTTTAAAAGATGTGCTGAGGAGTTTCTTTCGGCTTTTCTTCTCCTCCATGACAAAGCACCTTTCCGAAAAGCTGGTAAATTAAAAAAATGACGTGCATAAGTGTATCAATGATACCTACATGAATAAATGATTTTGAATTTGAATTTGAATGTCTATTAAAAAGAAAAAAACAACCACGAAGTTTTTATGATTCATGCAAATATTTCTAAAAAGAAGCTACTAATTTGTTTCAATATCAGATTTAATGATTTGATTCAATGAGTTAGGTTAGGTTTCATTTCATATCAATAAAAAAAATCTACTGAAGACTTGACTGTATGGGCATAGTTCCCTTTGCCTACCCAGAATGGGTGAAGAAAACAAAAAAAAAAATCTCTGCTTATATTCTTGGTTGGCGCCATTTTCAAGTTTATTGTGTTTTTATTATTCTAATAGATTGCTTCATTTTTTCGCAACTGTATTAAAAATAGTTGTTCAGTACACGTGCGGAACCGTCATTGCAACTTGTTCCGACTGTCAACCCTTATCTTCGGCTGCGCCTCGGCTCGGGTGGACATTTGTCAGAACTCGTTGCAACGACAGGCTTTCCGCACTTGTAATGAAATATACTATTATAGGGCATGGTTTGGAGTCAATCAAATGAAATCACATGTTCATTATTGGTAGGTCATAATTTAATGCAGTTTCTTTTTAGTATTTTGTTTTTGCTTTTAATTAGTTATATGACAAATGGAATATTGTTTGATATCTAGATTAAATAACTATTCTGTGAAACTATTTAAACAACTTTTATATTTTAATCAGCATTTTGTACAAGGACCGCTTCTACTACCACATAAAACACTATTACAATAATAAGGTACTAATAAATAAAGACAAACATTCTTCATTTTGGAACAAAGGTCTTTTGGGTATGGTTTGTAATGGAGTACTGCTTTAGTTGTATAATTTACTTGTTTAAAACAAATTATTAAATAATATTTCAATGTCACCAATCTGGGCTTTGTTTTCGTCTTAGACTTACATTATTGTTTTGAATCATCATTCTAAAGTTGTTCCTACCAATATAACAATTCGGAATTATCAACAAACCTACTTTACAGGGTAATGCAAAGCACAGAAATTAGAAATTTTGTATTTACTAATAAACAAATCAATATTTTGAATAATTAAATTCAGAGCAAGTGCTAGTATTCATTGGTAAAACAACTTGTCACGTGAAATAGTACTTCAGAAATGCCTTTCCAGCAATTAATCTATTATATTATTGGATTATAGTTATCAATCATACATTTTATAAAGAAATATTTTATGAATCTGATGTGTTTGGTGAGATAACAATAACAGAAAACAGGAAAATATTTATAGTAAGTGTTGTAGCCTTGAAAGTAAAAATATTTGTGTTACCTATTTAAAGTCAGGTTTTTGTAGTTAGTAATTTATTATATTTTTCGCCTGTACTATAAAATTGTCATAACATAAATTTATCACTTGGACTAGATTATCTGCTTTATTTTATTCCACATTATAAATATGCATGTGTATATTTGAATCTGAAAAGGATTTCAATCCAGCCTTACAATATAAACAATAAATATGTACTTAATTTAAAATTATTCCAACCAATATATTTCGTGAACAATGCCTACCTTCTAATGAACTATATCTGCATTGATCTATGCAACATTTCACTCACTAACCAATTATTGTCAGCAAACAGTATCGCGGCAATATATTACAATACATAGTTATTTGATCGGTGAGCTCAATGGGCACATAACTGAAAGCAAGTAGGTACAGTAAGTATCGAAAATATTTCAACATAAATATGGAATGTAGCAAACACTCAATTGAAATGACCCTTGTATTTTGGCATTCGGTCATTATTAATCTAATATTAAATTAGAGACAATATTTACAATAAAATAGTAACTATGCTTTGTAAATTAATATTCCTTGCCATAACTGTACTGATATGCATTATTTTATACATCCTTATAAATAAATATAAAAGTTGTTTAAACACAGATTCATAGCTGCTGGATAGAAATAAAACTTTACAGTAGGTTACCTTAAACTTGAAACTGTACACTGCAATACATCATTAGCTTACTATTGACTGACCTTTTCCATAATATACAATATCATTGAAGGTTACAATCGAAAGATTCATTAAATATTATATACTTTTAATTGTTTCTATTTGAATTAATTTTACCTAAGACAACATACTTCAATGTAGACTTTATAGTGTTATCTTTTTTATTTTATTTCAGTCTTAGTTTTTTGAGAAACTCAACGATAGTGCGAGGAACACGGACGCACACTCTATGCAACGCCATACACACCTATAACACAAATAGCGGGCAGTGAAACCTCGTCTCATTTCATAATATTACAATAGAAACAATTACCTCTAAGTCTGAACCGATTAAAGTATTAAGACTAGTTATGGTCGCGGCGGTCGGTCCCCCAGCACTCCACAGCACTCCCACAGCACTCCCGAGCGGTCCACGGTGTCCACACTGTCACAACACGAGCAACATGACCCTGTCGCACATATCACAAAGTACGCGTTCGCGCTCCGCGGCCGATCCCAAATAAATAAATTACCAAGTCTATAATACTTCGGGACGCGCGTGCACTTCGGCGAGTCTGATCGTCCCGATAATGGAATGTAAGCGTGATATGATAGAGAGGTGCGGAGGCGCGGCGGCGTCACGCGTCGGGCGGCGGCGAGGGCGCGGCGCGGCGCGGCACCATCACGCAGGGCGGCGGCGCGCTGGCTGGCAGGAAGGGCGGCGGCGGCCGGGCGCCCATGCGCACCCACCACCGCGTGGCCTTCTGCAGCAGGCCGTCCTTCTTGCCGCCCGCGCCTGCTGCGCTGCCCGCGCCTGCGCCCGCGCCCGCCGCGCCCCCCGCCCCCCGCCGCGGCGGCGCGTCCACCGCGCCCGCCCACTCGGGCACGTCGCTCACACACTTGTTTGGTGGTGGCTGGAAAGTGCTTTTCGTCAGCTCGGCTTGCTGAAATATAACAAGATGTTTGTTAATTTTATATGTTATACTAATATGTAAATAGTCGTCTTTGCCTATACCAATGAGTTTAGGTGATTTATAACATCTGTTCCCAATATTCTTTCCATCCATAATCCTCAGCTAAGTCACATACATTATATTAAACTTAAACTGTTAGTTGTTAAACTGTTAGTTGTTTTATTACTTTACCTAATTGTATCCTTACTAGAGATTATCAGTGGAATGGACATAGGAGAAACTGGGAACAGACGTAAGTAAAAAAAATATGCCACTACCTACTTTATTTTAAACATTTTTTGTTTTGCAAAAAAGTGAGAGCCGAGAACTAATTGGAGTTGGAGCAGCAAGCAGTTAAGTCAATAATAGTTTTTTTGGTTTGTTGCCCGTGTTACTACCAATACTACCAGTAGTAATATCGGTATTTTTTTCCCTTTGTTACTACTGCAGGTTGTAAGCTGTAAGAAGGGAAAGGAGCTCTCGCACTCGCACAATCCCGTTTCATCGTACTGACATACTTCATTGTAAACTACATAATATACCTATTACGAACGGTTAACGTACTAAGGCAATATTATTTATTAGTCATGTAGAGTAAAAAAAGTTCTCAGGCAGATCACCAGCGGGAGGCAAAAGCCTACCTCACTATGCACCACGCGAGACCGTTATACATCACGGTGCCGCGCGAAAAATCTAAAAGCATCTGACCTCTTTAGGCATCTTCACGTCGCGTCCCTCGATGTGAGTTGACTCTAGGTGTTGTGCAATGTTTCAAAACATTTTATAACTGCATTGTAGCAGACCGACAGCACCATTTGAGTTTTAAAGTTGTCAAATAAGCGCTCTTACACACGAGCAGCACGTTGCAGTGCCGACAGCAGGCCAACTGCACGCCGACAGCAGTTCGGCTGCAGTCGAACTGCTGTCGGCGCGTAGACTTCAAGCGTCGACGTTTGCAGTTGCCTCTGTCGACTGCAACGTGCTGCTTGTGTGTAAGAGCGCTAAGAATTAATTGTAAATATAGAGTTGATGAAGTACTTACGGACCTGATAAGGAACTCGTATTTGTAGGTGCGCGTCCTGTCCGTACTCGCCGTCGGGCAGCTGTATGCTGGGCGGCAGCCCCAGGCGCTCGGCGGCGGCGGCGGACCGCGCGCGCGTCTCCTGCTCCACCATCTCTTGCAGACGACCCACCATCGCCTGCAATCTCTGCTGCTTCTCCCATTCCCTGGAAGTCAATTGTTTCAATGTTCTGTTAGGTATACAACTATGTATATATTAATCTAACACAAATATTGAATCATGCCAACCCTATGTAGTTGGTAGCGACCCTGCCTGCGAAGCGAGGGGTCTCGGGTTCGATTCCCGGCCCGGTTAGATATTTATGTGACAGATAAATATTTGTACTGTTGTTGTTGTGATGTGTTATATGTGTCTTCCATGCCACCCCCAAAACACGTAAATAACCGTGTGAGTGTGTATAAGCGTTTATTATTATTATTATTATATTAATAAAACGTGTGGCACTCAGGGACTGCCGCGGTAAAGCTATTGCATAGCATTTGTTGCTATTAACAGCGAATACTAGGCGCACAGAAGTCCTCGAGGATGCGACATCAGTGACACTGCACAAACCATAGTATGTGCAGTCCCATTTACCCCTGGGCACCCAGCATAAGGCACAACACTCAACAGGGACGTCCATATCACGATCATGCACACCAAGTTATTATTGCTATTTCTCCCGTCATGCCAATCAATATGCGGAAGAGCGACAGTGAAGAACAAATCTATCACATGGGCTGCGTTCCAGTAGACGCTCACATCGCTCACAACGATCAAAACGCGTTCCACATGGCGACCACGGTCGTCATGGTCGCGGTGAAAACGTCATTGATGACGTCATTAATTTCGCTCACGGCAGTTCACGGCACGCTCAAAACAACCCACCTCACGGGGTGGGTCGAAGTGCCCGTTCCACTTGGGTGTATGATTGTAACACTCACAAGCTAGTGGAACAGGAAAAACCGCGGTCGTGAGCGTGATCGTTGTGATCGTCTAGTGGAACGTAGGGATGATGTCAGGTGATGTCAGAGCGTTCTGACAACTTGTCAGAGCGACAGTGATTGACCCATTCTATCACTGTCGCTCCTCTGCATACTAATTGGCATGACAAGAGAAATAGCAATAATAACCCAATGTGCATGTTCGTAATATAGACATCTTTGTTGTGCCCCATGCGAAACACCGAAGATTAAACAAGACCGCACACACTATGGCTTGCACAGCATCACCGATGTCGCATCCTCGAAGACTTCTGTGAGCCTAGTACTCGCTTTAATTAATTGCTACTAATGGTGAACAAATCCGATGAGAAATTTAAGTTAAGTTAAGATAAGTGGTCACCGTCGCCCACGGACATCAGTAGCACCAAGAAAACACCTATGCATTGCTGGCCAAGAAAAAGAGAAGAAAGTTGTGCGTGGTAGCTAACCAAGCGGACTTCTAATTAAAACGAGTAAAAATATTATTTACTTCACAATAATTTTGATAACATAATAAGTTCCACAGCTTTTTAAATATAGTTTATAGCTTTAAAAAAAAAATATTTTATAGCAGATTAATTTTGAAATTATTGTTAACCATTACTATTTTATTTTTATCGTCTTTTAAATTTTTAGAAATATGAATGCAATTTATAATTTATTTTATAATCTAATTTATTTACTTCTTTCTTTATTTTTAATTCATTTGACATAATTTTTAACATTTGTACCTAATTTTAGAATGTATGGATCGAAGTTATCTGAAATAAATATTGTTATTATTATTATCCTGACGCAAAGCACTACCTGCAAGCTAGGGGGCCGGCATCTGTTGCCTCATACGACACCTGATATGCCAGCATGGGCTCAGTATTCTGGGCTTCCCCAATACTGACCGTGTTGATTGTTTAGACAATTTATTTAATAAGCAAATTTGGGATAGGGCTGGCTATTGCAGATTTTTAATTGAAAACGGAAACCAACCTCTGATTTTAAAACTAAGCCATGGAAAAATGAGAAGGCTTCTAATAAACTAATTCGCCAATAAAGTACACACTAATACAGTCATACAAAAATATCAACAATAGAAAATACAGGTTAAGTGTTACTCCAATTATAGGCGCAAACAGCCCTTATCCCTCTGATTTATACATCACCACCTAATTTACTAACTTAGGTTAGTTTTACATTACATTTTAAAGATTGACGAAAAAAGATGAATGGCGGAGAGGATCACGGTGGGGGGCGGGGGGGGCTAAGCCCCCTATGACAGGGGGCGCGGGTGCAGAGCCCCCCCCCCAAAGGGGGAAGCTCACTTACATGGGGGGCTCGTGTAGGGAAGCCCCCTGCAATGAAAAAAGCTATACGAATCTATAACGGAATGGGTTAGGTTCGTATACCTTTTTTTTTTAAGGGTAAATTGGGACCCCACGAAGCGGGGTTCCGTCGACATTTATGACGAAGTGTAGTTTTGTTGCATAATTGAATTGAAATGTAGGTATATTTACTTACCAGAATTTACTTTAATTTAGATGATAAGTTGGGGGTATTTCTATTCCTTTTGGCAAGAAGAATGTTTTTTATTTTACATAAAAAGTTTGTGTAATGTAAGGGTAATATAAAGATATTTAGGAATTTCGCGATCCAGTATATTCTCTCAGAGAATCATTAATTTCAAAGGGTACCTATTCCACTGCGTACAACAGTATTACGCGTCGACGATAGCTCTTTACATATTTTTAAGGACTACAATGTATGTAATTTTCTTGGCATTCTCGGCAGGCTTGTGCATGCAGATTATGCATGTGAATGCATCGCATATGCCATAGTACGAGAGCGTTTAAAAAAAAGTAACTTAAATGTCATTGAGCAAGCTGACCATTGGTGTAAGGTGGACCATGCGGTAAATAAAACAATAGTCAACCTTGAATCAGATCATAAACGAGCCACACCTCATTAGGACTCACCACAACCATATATTTGGCATTATAATATATATGTGGCGTAAATGTCTCCAATCTCCAAGTCGAATCAATGTGAATCTATTGCGCAGATTTTTAATGATTCAATACAACCAATAACTGTATTGTATTTGAGTCAAACTTTCCTTTAGATTACCTTTGACTGAATGAAAAAGAAAAATCAAAAATAGTAATGTTAACTTTGAATTCAAAAATATAAAGGATGATCAGACGACCGCGATGTTTGGAGACAAAGACAAAGAGACAAGCTTTGCCTTTTCAGCGTTCACTTAAGCTATCCTATCTGGTCCATTGAAACGATACGATTCTATCACCTAATCCCCCTGGTATAGCTTACACCTACGTCTCTGCCTAGCTACCGACCGGTGTATCAACTATATCGATGATACGGGACTTCCGGACTACAGGAACCCTGATATTGTGTAAACGTAAAAAATCGTAGAAATTCGGAATATTTACGAACTCCGTTGGAGTAACAAAGTTTAATATGGGGCTCGTGTAGGGCAGGCTACGCCAATGGCTTTGAAAAGTACCTACTTCTTAGAATTGGTACTTACAATGATGAGTGATGGTGCCTGTGGTCGTGTCGTAGGCGCGGTCCCCCCGGCGCGCCCAGCCGCTCCATGCCCGCGCACCCCGGCACTTGTACCGAGAGCATCTGTAAGTCACAACACACTACTCTCATTTATGTGGCCCCGCTCAACACTAACCCATACTTTTTTCAGAGTTAAGCTGCGAATACACTAGGGGACAAAAATGTCCCGTGCAACTCGGATTCTATACGTGTTGTTGTAACGACGCAGCAAAGTTCCCAAGCTGCTCAGAACTGTCCCCCAGTGTTTCGCGCAACATTTACGTGACCCAGGACATGTTTCGTGTTAATGCTCTGCGGGCAAAAACTCGAGTCCCGCGACAGTGTTGCGGCATTTTGTTCCCTAATGTAGACGTGGGCGCAACTTTTCAAAACATGTCAATAGTGTTAATATTACGAGTTTCTAACTTTTTTATGAATAACACGACTGTGAATCCTATGGCGTTAGTGATGTCCATTGGCAAGATGATCACTTACCATCGGGGGGCTCGTCTGTCGAATGTTTCTATGTAAAAAATGTGATCACGACATCGACCTATACTTATTATAGCCGTACCTAAACGTAATATAATACATAATAATACGTCAAGGCAACGTAACCTTAACGGAACGGAACGGTATGTAATTTATATATATATATATACACTCGGGTGCAATGAAATCGCACATTTGATTTTTTTCTGCAAAATACAAATTATTTTTTTTTCTGAAAGATACATATATATTTTTTTAATATGGAATTAAAGCTGGTTTCATTACCTATCCAACGATACCATACAAGCCGTTATTACTTTATCCTACTGCCAAAAAAAAACACCAATTACAAATTCATCCTTTATTAAAAGAAGTTTCCTTGACAAAACTGTGTGGGAAATGAAGGCTTAAAAAAAAAACACCCTTTTCTTACAAAAATACCTTTATTAATACGAAGTGTTACCCCCTCTTACTTGAATTACCGCTCGACACCGGTTTCCCATCGACTCTATCAAGTGATTGATAGAGTCTTGTGGGATAGCGTCCCATTCCTCCTTGAGCGCAGTTTGCAGCTCCTGGAGATTAGCTGGAGCAATATTTCGGTCTCTTATTTTCCTTTTTAAATTGTCCCAGACGTGTTCGATCGGATTAAGGTCCGGACTCCGAGCTGGCCACACCATTGTTTTGATATTCACCTCTTGAAGGTACTGCGTTACAATTTGAGCGGTATGGGGTCTTGCATTGTCATGCATAAAGAGAAAGTTCTCTCCAATGAAACCGCTAAATGGTACGACATGTTCCTGGAGAACTTCTTCGACGTACCTCCGAGCAGTTAGTCCCCTTGTTGGACGCCTTATATTGGCCCCAGTGAGGAAGACAAGCTCAGTTTTGGCTTCCAAAGAGATTCCACCCCAGAACATACACGAACCACCGCCATATGCAACGCGTTCCGTGATGCAACACGGGGCAAATCTCTCTGTAGGCCTTCTATAGACCCGCCCTCGTCCATCATTGCCATGGAGACACATCCTAGACTCGTCTGAGAACAGAACTGTTCGCCATTGGTCGACTGTCCAGTTCACATGTTCCTGTGCAAATCGAAGACGGGCTTGGCGGTGAGCTGGCGCCAATTTAGGGCCGTTTGCTGGCCTATGCGCTGTTAGGCCGCCTTCAGCAAGTCTCCTTCTGACCGTCCACCGACTGACTTCCACTTCACGCACCTCTTGGAGATGATGTGCAAGATCAACGGTTGTCAGGCGACGATTTCGCAAAGCCGTCGTTACGAGAAATCGGTTGTCGCGCTGAGTTGTAGCTCTAGCTCGACCAGATCCTCTTCGTCGTTCATAGCCACCAGTCTCCCGATAGCGCTGGTATACACGACGAACTGAATATCGACTGATATTCAGCTGTCGAGCTACAGCACTCTGGTTCTGGCCTGCTTCAATTAGAGCAACGACTTGAGCGGCTTTTTCTGGCGTAGTATCCATTTTCTTCGATAATTATTGCAGCTGTAGTCACTGGACGTCCTTTCAGTTTGAGCGTTGAAATGCAACTGATGACATTTTACTCAAAACATGCCTTTTTATACCTGCATTAGTCTGGCAAACTACGGTAACCTAAGGGAGTTAATTTTAGGGTTTTTTTGTTGTCATTAATTCTTGGCCGTAGGGTAAAGTAATAACGGCTTGTATGGTATCGTTGGATAGGTAATGAAACCAGCTTTAATTCCATATTAAAAAAATATATATGTATCTTTCAGAAAAAAAAATAATTTGTATTTTGCAGAAAAAAATCAAATGTGCGATTTCATTGCACCCGAGTGTATATGTATGTATGTTTGTATGTATGTATAAATATATTTTTTGGTAGTGTAATGTGTAGAATCTCTGCACAGTGCTTATTCTTAGCATCGTGATTAAATTTTTGTTTGTTGCACCTTCACAATTTTTCATCATCACCAGGGTTGACTGGTAGAAAATGCTACTAGGCATTAAGTCCGCCCATTGTAATTCCATGTATGAATTCAATAAAGTTTAAATAAATAAATAATATAAACATATGAAAATTGCTTAGCGCGCAGCGTGATAAACCAATGTTATATAAGATAATCACAATATTTCAGAGAACAATAGCCGGCGTGTAATGAAATCGTGGAATTTGATTAAATATGAAAATCTAACACACGCAATTATTTTAGGTAATGTTTTATAAATTAACTATGTATGGATTAAATTCAATACACTCGGGTAGATTGCTGAAGACCAACCAATTAAACGATTACATCATAAGAATTAAAATTATTGTGATAAGAAATTTGGTTCCTGCTTCCAAAGACCCAATCTCAAGGATGGATGAAGACCGCCCACATGTTCACTTCAAAATTAGTCACTAACGCCCCAACTCAGACTCACTAACGGTTACTTAAATCGCTCCTTAGTAAAGAATCGCCATACAAATTGTATACTAAGGAGCGATTTAAATAACCGTTAGTAACTCTGAGTTAGGGCGTAACACGTTTAAGTTTTTATCTAAAAAGTACTTAATTTAATTAGAAAAATCAAAAAATCTTACTTTTTTTAAAATGTATTTTCTCTCTGGATAGGGAGAGGGTTGCAAGTGCATCTCTTTGCATCCTGCTGCCAATGGATAGGTATATCCCTAGCTTGAAATCTATTTTTTCTCTTCGGTACCCAGTGGCGTAAATACAGTACATAAAAATTTAAATAAAATTAATTTTAATGTATAATATTTTCTTCATTATTTAAAAATCGAGTGGCTTGCCGCCCCATCTTCATGTGACGCCCGGGGCCACGGCACCTCCACCCCCCCCCCCCCCCCCCCACGCTACGCTACTGTCGGTACCAAACCAACTTGTGTCTAAGAGCAGTATCTCACAGTTTGATACAAAAGATTGTTTCAGCCTGATTGGCATTCCAACAAAGTCCTCAGAAATAGGTAGTATTTACTTAATGTTATTTTTTTGATGAAATGGGTTTTTGTGAATCATGTTACTCGGAAACATAATCTAAATTTTACTAACAAAAAATAACCGACTTCAAAGGTACTCAAAAACTACTTGTCAGATCTCGTTCAAATTTATGTGGGACCACATGATAACCACCTTCTTTCGATTAAAAAAAGAATCATCGAAATCGGTTGGCGTGATATTGAGTTATTCGTCCATTTGTCGCGCACATACTTAATAAATTTTAAGACTTATAGTCTACTCGATATGTTCAAAATGGTTGAAATTAGAGATACTGCTCTTAAAAATACGTGCGATAGCTCATTCTGTTCGGAATGATGTCTAGAAAAATGTTTCGGAAGCGTTTACCAGCACGTAAAAAATTGCAAAAGTTATTGACAAAATAAAGTTGAAAAAAAAAAGTATTTTGTTTTTGGTAATCACTTCGAAACTATTAATATTTAAGAAATTTTAAAACAAGATTCTTAAAGTAGAGGAAATTTCCAAACAATGACTCGCGACTCTCGGAACTCTATCTCCATTATTTATAACTTTAATTTAACGCTGAAAATGGGTCTCCACGCTGCATTTTTAGGTTGCGCGTGCGGCGTCAAAACCGAGTTCGTCACACTCAATAATTTTTTAAGGTATTAATTATTAATTTAAAAAAATAAAAAAAATATGGTGTATTCGAAACACTTCAAAGAATTTGCTCCCGTAGGAAATTTTGCTTAAAGTTAATTTTTCAACAAGTTAGACGATTGTTAATTAACTAAATTTTCTCGAACTTCCATTTTCATTGTACATTAAAAAAAATGTTTAAGTAATTGTCCTATAAATTTTTCGCTTTGTGGAGCCCTTCTTATATACATGCTTAACGAGATCACGTCATAAAAGTTTAAAAAGTTTTAATACTTTGTGTATAATAATTTTATAAGTAGAACAAACAATTTTTTCGTTTTTTTATCGAATCGAAATTAAAAAATTGAAAAATGTTTTTATCTGTACTTTGTTATACATCGTTGTTTTTTTTATTTTTAGGTGTTTCAGAAAAAATATATAAAAAAGTTGAGAATTTGTTTATAAAAAATTGTTAAGTTAAAAAACAATGAAATTGTTGATAAAAAAAATATTTTTTTACATTTCTATTAAAGATGGTTAATTATAAATTTTAACAAAAAAAAATTATTAACTAATTATTCAAACAATAGAAATATTAAAAAACAATTATAAACAATTAAATATCATTATTAAGAAAAAATTTTTTTTTTCAAAAATCATAATATTTTGTAAAGAATAAGATATTAAGAAATTTTTTCTTGAAAGCATTGAAATAGTCTATTTGTTTATAAAAAAAAAATATAAAAAAATGAGGGAATTTTTTTTTTCAAGTCATTAAATGTCTTTTATGAATGCCAAAACGATTATGTAATAATAAATGGAGAAAAAAATATTTTCAATAATATTATTTGGATTTTTCATTTTTTGTTCAACTTATAAAATTATTATGCACAAAGTATTAAAACTTTTTAAACTTTTATGACGTGATCTCGTTAAGCATGTATATAAGAAGGGCTCCACGAAGCGAAAAATTTATAGGACAATTACTTAAACATTTTTTTTAATGTACAATGAAAATGGAAGTTCGAGAAAATTTAGTTAATTAACAATCGTCTAACTTGTTGAAAAATTAACTTTAAGCAAAATTTCCTACGGGAGCAAATTCTTTGAAGTGTTTCGAATACACCATATTTTTTTTATTTTTTTTAATTAATAATTAATACCTTAAAAAATTATTGAGTGTGACGAACTCGGTTTTGACGCCGCACGCGCAACCTAAAAATGCAGCGTGGAGACCCATTTTCAGCTTTAAATTAAAGTTATAAATAATGGAGATAGAGTTCCGAGAGTCGCGAGTCATTGTTTGGAAATTTCCTCTACTTTAAGAATCTTGTTTTAAAATTTCTTAAATATTAATAGTTTCGAAGTGATTACCAAAAACAAAATACATTTTTTTTTCAACTTTATTTTGTCAATAACTTTTGCAATTTTTTACGTGCTGGTAAACGCTTCCGAAACATTTTTCTAGACATCATTCCGAACAGAATGAGCTATCGCACGTATTTTTAAGAGCAGTATCTCTAATTTCAACCATTTTGAACATATCGAGTAGACTATTATATGGTTTTCGCATGGATGCCATTGTCAGATCTCAATAAAATGTATGTGGGACCACATGACAGGCACCAGCTTCTGACTAAAAAAAAGAATCATCAAAATCGGTTCGCCCAGTCCAAAGTTAACGTGGTAACAAACATAAAAAAAATACAGTCGAATTGAGAAGCTCCTCCTTTTTATGAAGTCGGTTAAAAAGGTAAAGGAATTCTTTGCGTTGATCAGACTTATGTATTAATAGTCTAGTGCCAATAGCTTTAAAAAAAGCGGCCAAGTGCGAGTTGGACTCGCCCATGAAGGGTTCCGTAGCAGCAAGTAACATAATATTTAAAAGTTCTTGTAGTTCGTTGTAACTTTGATCAATGTTTTTTGCGGTTTACGATTTATGACATATTAAAAAAAACTACTTACTAGATTTCATTCAAACCAATTTTCGTTGGAAGTTTGCTTAGTAATGTACATCATATATTTTTTTCAGTTTTATCATTCCCTTATTTTAGAAGTTACGGGGGGGGGACACACATTTTACCACTTTGGAAGTGTCTCTCGCGCAAACTATTCAGTTTAGAAAAAAATTATATTCGAAACCTCAATATCATTTTTGAAGACCTATTCATAGATACCCCACACGTATGGGTTTGATGAAAAAAACATTTTTGAGTTTCAGTTCTATGTATGGGGAACCCCCAAAATTTATTGTTTTTTTTTTTTTATATTTTTGTGTGAAAATCTTAATGCGGTTCACAGAATACATCAATTTACCAAGTTTCAATGGTATAGCTCTTATAGTTTCGGAAAAAAGTGGCTGTGACATACGGACGGACAGACAGACAGACAGACAGACAGACAGACATGACGAATCCAAAAGGGTTCCGTTTTTTGCCATTCGGCTACGGAACCCTAAAAACGGTAAAAAGTGGAAGAAAATTATAGTAGAATGAAACCTATTGCAAAAGGAAGAGAATATAACGAAAATTATAGGAAAAATAAATTACGGGCGATCTGAGGTCGGGAAGTGGGGGGGAGGGGGGGGGGGGGTTTAAGGGTAAAAAACGGTTTATCTCGATTTCCGGAAAAACTACAAGTCCTATTGAAAAAAGTCAAATGGCAAAGTTGTAGTTAATAAAAAGATCTACAACTTTTGTATTTACACTTTTTTACATAACCTCAAAATGTATGTGAAAAATTCAAAAAACCACGTTTTTGGTTTTTTATTTTTATCTTTTACAAAAAAAAAATTATATATTTTCACAAAATTTGGTGAAAACTTACCTTTTTATGACCTTAACATACTGTAATTTTTTTGATTCAAAAATATTTTTTTTTTCACCTTATTTTGACCTTATATCGAAAAAGCACCCTCATTTTCAGTCGAAAAATTTCACGTCAAAATATCAGATTTTTTTAAAAAGTTACTTTTCAATTCATTCATTTGTTTTTTGTCTGTTGTTCATTCTTTAGTTTTTAATTGTGATTAAATTGTAGAACCTCTTAGAAGTTAGATTCATTTGTTTTAATGGGATTGAATTGAAATAAGTAGCCAACATTTTCAACATTACTCAAATTTTAGAGATTAGACTATTATATGTATATTCTCCCACTTGTAACTTTGTAACTTTATCCATATTTCCCATAAAAAATAAAATAAAAAATATTGTGGATCTCTAATCTAAATTGATAATGCCACAACTCAGAGTCACTAACGGTTACTTAAATCGCTCCTTAATACAGAATTTGTATGGTGATTCTTTACTAAGTAGTGATTAAAATAGCCATTAGTGACTCTTGAGTTGGGGCGTACTTAAATGTATTAAAATAAGTAAGAAAATAATAAAGTAACTCATATAAGTTTTAATACAATTTTGGTTATATCAACAGTATTAAAGTGAACTCTGCCAGTTTACAGTTACAGTGTACAAGTTTATATATGGCTATTGTGATTGAACAAAATTAATATGTATGTAGGTAATAGGTGTTGTTAAATGTTTCTTGCTGATCAGTATCTGTGCTTACACATCTTAAAACCTCTATATTTTTCTAAGTCTTCTACCAATCTGCTAGAGGTCTCCGGAGCTTACAAGGGAAAACCTGACATGGAATAGGCAACTAGGCAATTAAATAATTGTTTAAATTTAATATTTCACCATCTCAGTTCAATGTTTATCCTATTCTATAGGTGATAGGATCTTGGTTGGGGTTATCTGGGTGGGACAACTATCTCATTTGCTAATTCTGATATTGAGCAATTTGTGCCTATTGTGTAAGCTACCTCAGACTTAACCTGAGTTTATTTAACCAGCCATTGATTTGGTTGTGAATGTTGTGATTCTAATAAGTGTTTGATAACTAATGTAGCAGTAACCATTTGACAGCACATCTGCATTTTCTATTTCCACTGCTTTGTATGTAATAATAGAATGACAACAATTAATTACATTCAAAAACATAATATTATGTACACAATATACATAATTAATATGTACTACACAGAATAGATTAGGCTGAAATATTTTAAAGGAAAAAAATAATAATATTACATAGTAAATACTAGGCCTGGAGCAGCATTGTGGAGGATATTCTAGGTTTCCCTAATTATTAAAAGATCTGTGCCCTGCGGTGGGCCACTTATGGGTTGCAGCCTCTATGTCTTGTTGGGTTCTTAATTCCGCTGCCTAAACTTTTATATGAATGAAATTGTACAAAGAGATTGAAATAATTAAAATCGTATTTAATTTTGCCTGCAATTTACATTGACATAATATAACTTATCTTGAAGTCTTTAGACATTGCATTTGAGCATTAGTCCTTGGGTGAAGCCAGGGGGTGCGCGGGTAATGGCCCCTTTCTGTATATTGTATTTTGTAATGCAGTTGCTTTTGTATGGATATTAGTTTTTATTTTAGTTGCAACAACATCATATACGAGATAAAAATTAAAATCAAATAATATTATAATATTTTAGTAATTTTTATTGTAATTGATTAGAAACAGTATTATTTTCTTTTCTCTATCCTAAGGAGTTCCGTTACAATTGGTTTTATTAATTAGATTTTTCCCTTGGTTTGCAAGTTCATTTAGTTTATTTTAATAAAATTAGTGTAAAAATGGTCTCTTGGTGTTAATATTGTTATTACATTTAGCTGCTCCTGAGAAATAAAATATATTACTTATTTTTACATTTTGGTGACAACCTTTGGCATATCTCATGATCTTCATACTTAGGTACACACTCTTACACATAAAAAATAGCAGAGACATTTACATAAATCGTTAAATAAAATATGCATGTTATTCAATGATTTTACTGCTAGATACATTTAGAATTGGCTTAATTTTCTGAATGTTTCGATCACTTATTTCTCCTAATAAAGCTAGCCATCACTAGATAAATAATTATGGTTAAAAATGTTTATTACATTTTCTGACATGTTTCTTTTCGTTTATTTTAAAATATCAAATTATCCAGCAAGTATCCATAATCAATTTCATGAAGTTTTGTGTTGTTTTGTTGTTAAACTAATGTTTAGTCAATACTTAATGATTAGCCACTTAAATTTTATTTTGTTATGAATGAATACAATAGGGTATTTCCCCTAAATTTTGTGAGACAAAGGGGAAGGAAGAGGAACATTCGAACTTTGGGTTGAAGAAGTAAAGAACAAATGAGAAACATGTTCACTAGAATTGACATTATCGAGTTAGCATGTCACGAATATCGCAAGAGGTGATTACGGAACTGTCTGTCATGAAAATTTATTTAAATTCACACAAACAACGTCTGGGCGTGACGTCGCTATCGGCGCGGCTCTTATCACTTGGCACGCTCCCGCTGTCTCGCGCCCGCGGCCGTCCCGCGCCGCCCGCTCCGAGACTCGACACTTACGCCTCGCTTGCCTTCAATGCAAACATAATCCTCTGCCACATTCATTCCAAACCTTACTTAATCTTTTCGTTATAATCCACGAGATCTTATCAAATCTTTTATCGATTTCGACTACCTACACAAAAAGCGGATTGTTACTTGTAATTTGTAAATCTAAAACAATGATCGTGTATAGTAAAGGCCATGGGTCTACAATTATACATATTTTAGTAATGCTTTCACTTACTATTTGAAATAGTGCTGTTCACGATTTGCACGCCTCCACAGATTGCAGATTGATAGGGAACTATTCGTGTGAATTCCAATGGCACGCCGCTGAACTCACTAGGTAGGTACTAGATGAATCGATCACTGATGACCCTTTATCATGGTTACAGCACTGGCACTTATATTTGTGTATTTTGATAATAATTTTAATAACAAAACAATCACAGGGCAACACACGGAGATTACGACACCCGTTTAAGCGATTTTATAATAATTTAACTATTATTCACTAATAAATAAAAATATGGTTTTCAATGTAATAACACTATAAAAATAAATAATTTGTAAAACAAAGATAACATATAAATTCCACTATCGCGATTTTTGTAGAGTTGCAATGAACTCTTATATTCATATTGGCAGGAGACCGTCTGCCATCGAGCGAGTCTTGTTGTTCAATGACGCGGACGCGGCGGTCGCGCCGCGCCGCGGTGTTCGTAGTCGTGTAGCGGGGAGAACGGGCGGGTGCCGGTACTGATGGTGCACCGGCTGCTGCCCCGATGTCGTCGCACACAGTCGCTCGCGGTGTACGTACACTGTGTACTTACTGTCTACCCCGCACACATTCATAAAATCTGTCTCGTTGCATTTGTGTGCTCAATTGGAAGTCGCGATGATACGCCAAGAGCGCGCGTGTGTGCGGTACTACATGATAGTGAGCGTACACACGTGTACATATGAGTAACACACATGTAAATAAAGCTCGATTGCTGCCACCGCTTCGTTTATGTATGCGCACCTATAATAATTGTTAGTAAGCGATGACGCGTTTGTCGGCTCGTGAGACGAGACGAGACGCTTGGCATTGCTCAATGATTGAGCTGTACTCGAGAGTCGTACGTAACAACCAATAACACAACAGAACAAAAAATATCACTGTATTCAGTTATTCACTGTTTTCATGGATGCACCATGAAAACAGCATCATTTAATTGAATTGTACAGTAGGTACCTACTACTAATAAGCATTAATCAGAACTAAGATTTAAATTAAAATCTTGCATATTTTTAACCGACGAAAAAATTAGGAGGTTCATAATTCGACACGTAGGTAATACGTATATATTTTTTTAATGTATTATCATGCAGCAATCGGCACAGGGTGGTCCGATTTTAATGATTATTTTTTTAATGGATAGGGTATGTCTTGAAGTTGGTCAAATATTTTTTGAAAATTTTATTCTCACCCTAAAGGTACGAAAATGGGGGATGATTGATATTTCACCTACTACATTTTTACCTGCTAACTTAATCTACCACCAATAATTTATTATTAATTATAAGTATATTATATATTTATAGCAACTAAAAATTAAAAAAAGAATTACTTTTTAACAAAAAATAAAACCAATAAAAAAAACTGAAAAGCAAAAAATAAAATTTTCAAGGGTACTCACTAATCGCATAGCACGCAGACTTGACGACTTCCAGCCTCCCGAACTAGCCGGATTCCGTAAAGGCTATAGCACCATGGACCACATACATACACTCAGGCAGGTGATACAGAAATCCGAAGAGTATAACCTGCCGCTATGTGTAGATTACGTGGACTATGAGAAAGCCTTCGATTCTATCGAGACCTGGGCGGTACTGGAGTCTCTCCAGCGGTGCCAGATCGACTATCGATATATCGAGGTGTTGAAGTGTGTATACAAATCGGCCACCATGTCAGTTCCATTACACGACAGAAGCACGAACCCCATCCAATTGCAGAGGGGTGTCAGACAAGGGGACGTTATTTCCCCGAAATTGTTCACCGCTGCTTTGGAGGATGTGTTCAAGCTAATGGAGTGGAAAGGGCTTTGCATTAACATCAATGGTGAACACACACCTCACACACCTTCGATTTGCCGACGATATAGTGATCCTGGCGGAATCGCTGGAGGACCTCAGTACTATGCTAGGGGACCTGAACAGTGCCTCACAACGGTTGGGTCTTAAGATGAACATGGACAAGACAAAAATCATGTCTAATGTCCATGTTACACCCGTACCGGTAGTTATTGTGGGCACTGCTCTCGAAGTTGTCGACGAGTACATTTACCTGGTACAAATGATCCACATGGGTAAGTCCAACTTCGAGAAAGAGGTCACTCGAAGAATCCAACTCGGCTGGGCAGCGTTCGGGAAATTACGACACATCTTATCATCCAAAATTCCTCAGTGCTTGAAGTCGAAATAGTTCGAGCAATGCGTGTTGCCAGTGTTAACATATGGATCCAAGACGTGGTCTTTTACTGTTGGCCTCATTCGAAGGCTCAAAGTCACACAGTGCGCTAAGGAACGAGCTATATGCACGTGAGTTGATTGATCTCAGAGTTGCCAACCTTATGATCGGATTTTTAAAATTTTTTCTTTTAATTTTAAACATTATTTTTAATTCAAAATATCTCCTATTGTTTTTAGTGGGGGCTGGGGGCCCTTTGTATCCACGGGGCCCTGGGCTGCAGCCCAAAAAGCCCTTAGGTAGATCCGCCTATGTAAACAGGCATAGATGTAATCAAAAAACCGGGCAAGTGCTTGTCAGGCCACGCGCTATGTAGGGTTCCGAAGTAGTAAGTTTATCGACTATTACTTACTCATTAACTACTTAGGGGTCGTTCTAATATTACGTAAGCAGATTTATTACAATTATTTACCCCCCATCCCCCTTGTCAGCAAAACTAAGCAAAACTCTTATGCCCTCCCCCCATGGTAACGTAAACATTTTTCAATTATAAATGTATTTTTTATATTATAATTATAATGTTATAATAACTACCGATGACGTAATCATCATCTAGACTCCCCTACCCCCCATGTCATCCAAAATAAGCAAAACAAAATGGTCTCTGAAGACCCATAATATTTTTAAAAGACCTTTTCAATGATACCCCATCCCAAACTATAGGATGCGTGATGAATAAAAAAATCATCCTTGCGTTACCTGTAGGGACGGTACCCTGAAAAAAATGTTTTTCAATATTTTATTGTACGATTTTGGAGTTTTAATAAAATATATTATGTATATCCATGCCAAATTACAGCTTTCTAGCACTAAGGGTCTCGGTGCTATGCTTCGGACAGACGGACAGACGGACGGACGAACGGACATGACGAAACTATAAGGGTTCCGATTTTACTTCGAAACCCAAAAAAGGCAATGAATTTTGTGAAGCCTAACATTTAAATGATAATAAACTGGCTAAATAAATAAACGGAAAACAAACTAGTATACATAATACATAAAAAAACCCCGCCTGCTATCAAAAAAGCTATCACGATACATTGAACTATATACATAGAAACGACATCTCAAACAAAATGTATGTTCCACCCGCGCCGGTTTGCCCTCCGTTCTCTTATCAAACTAGAAGCCTCGTTTGCACACTTGCCATAGAGTAACTTTGTACATGACACTTGCCGAATCAAGACAAGAAGTCACCGACTCCAAACCTTTACAAGCTCTTACTCCAACTTATTTAACGTGCAAAAGTGTTTGAACGATTTTCAAACGTTTACCTTTGATTCGTGTCAAAAATCGAACACCTTAAATTGGTCACAAGCTTTGCGTCGGCAAGTTTAAGCAAGCTTATTTAGTCCATTAACACGCCAGTGGCTTGCCAAGTACAAACGCTCCTTATGATTTTTTCATTCAAAAATGGCACGAACATTGCACAATAATTTAATTAAATTCGTTTTAGTTGAATTAAGTTAATATTTTGTTTTGTTACCGATGATAAGTGATACCATTATCTTTTTAGTTTTTTGTCGTGCAATTGTGAAACGTTCTTATTAGGCACAATGGCATTTTTTCAGTTTTTTCGTCAACAATTTTAGCGTGCGGAGCGCAGCCAAGTGACAGCCGAGTGACAGAATGAAATGCAGCCGGCCGGCTGCAATGCACACATCCCGAACCCGAAGTTCGCGGTGTCTGTTCTATACGCTAGTAATAATAGTTCAATGTCACGATATACCTTTTTGAAACCCTTAGACTGGGAATAGATTTCCGATTTTTCTCTCCGATAGTCGGATCCGATAGTCTGATCAGACAATCGGAAGGCACTCGTGCCATACATTTGTTTGAGTACGCAATACACATCCGATCCGATAGTCGGATCGGACGTCCGAGTCGGAAACAGCGCCAAGACGTTTACGATTTTATTGCCGATCCGATTGTCTGAAGGTGCGGTCTGCATACTTTTGTACATAGACCAAATAGACGTCCGATTCCTCCTTCCGACTTGCCATTTGACTCTCTAGCGCAGAGTTCCCCAAACTTTTTTGTGTCGTAGACCCCTTGCCATGTTTTTCCATGTTGGGTAGACCCCCTACTTACCTGATATTGATTTCCTGTAAATTTCTAACTGTAGTGAAGTTTAGTGTTAAAAACTTAAAGTAAAAACACATGTTAATTAATACATTTATTAATTGAATTTAAATTAAAACTACTCAAAATAAAATTTTGTATCTGTTATGTAAAATATACGTAGCATTAAATAAACATTTTTACAAGTTCAAAATGTATTGCGACCACAAAGCGAATACCAACATCCTACAATTTACACAATTTTATAAACATACTAGCTGCCCGGACAGACTTCGTTCTGTCAAAAGTTTTTATTTTATTTTAAGATGTAAGCTATCCTATCTTTCAAGTTGGATCAAACTGCATATGGTGTGCAAATTTCATTAAAATCAATTAAGTAGTTAAGGAGTTCATCGCGGACAAACAACGTGAGTCGTGACACGTAATTTATACAGGGTGTCCCGTAAGTAGTGGATCAACCGAAGGTGACAGATAGCTTGAAAGTTGACCTATCATATGTCAAAAAATTACCTCAGTAAAAGTGTCACCGTTTTCGAGATATTGACCATTTTATAAAATTTAGAAAATTCGGCTCCTTTACCCTACTTTTTCCTGTTGAGTCCACAAATGAGCAGATATTTTGATAAATTTTTTTTCCTAGAGCTCTCAGATAGTTGCTTTATAATTATCAGTATGTAATATTGTTGAAATTATTAGGGAACGCTGAGAAAATAGCGTCTACTTTGGATATTTTTGTTTTTGATTTTCTTCGACACAACTTTGATGCGAGGTGGTTGAAAAAAAATGTACTGGGCAAGTGTGCCCCAGTATTTTAAAAACATGTCTGTTAAATGCAGATTTTAAAAAGGTACAATACAGGCTACTTTGATAGGGAAAATTTTCAAGTAAAAGCCATTTCAGTGTCAAAGGGGTGAATTTGAATCAAAAGTTATTTTATTGTTTACTGTTATGGGATGAAGTTTTTCAATGGTTTTGCTTAATATTACGTTACGTTAAATTAATGCTCTAATAAATATTTAAAATAATGATTTTTTTCCGATATTCCAACCTTATAAAGAAATTAAAAATTACCTCAGAATTACTTGAAAAATATTGTTTATTTCAAAAATAATGCTACTATTTACCGTGTTTTAATACTAGATAATCAGCAAGCCTTTTCCATTATTGCTTTAAGATTATTTTTGTTTGATAAAATAAATAAAAATAAAAAATTTACTTACATTTTTTCTTATTCTTTTTTTTTTGTTGAATATTCATATAAAAATAATCTTATAGCAATAATTTACAAGGCTTCCTGATCGTCTAGTATTTAAAAAAACAGTAAATAATAGCATTATTTTTGAAGTAAACAATATTTTTCAAGTAATTTGTAATTTCTTTATAAGGTTGGAATATCGGAAAATAATCATTATTTTAAATATTTATTAGAGCAATAATTTAACGTAACGTAATATTAAGCAAAAACCATTGAAAAACTTTATCCCATAACAGTAAACAATAAAATTACTTTTGATTTAAATTCACACCTTTGACACTGAAATGGCTTTTACTTGAAAATTTTCCCTATAAAAGTGGTCTGTATTGTACTTTTTTAAAATTTGCATTAAACAGACAAGTTTTTAAAATACCGGGGCATACTTGCCCAGTACATTTTTTTTCAACCACCTCGCATCAAAGTTGTGTCGAAGAAAATCAAAAACAAAAATATCCAAAGTAGACGCTATTTTCTCAGCGTTTCCTAATAATTTCAACAATATTACATACTGATATTATAAAGCAACTATCTGAGAGCTCTAGGAAAAAAAAATTATCAAAATATCTGCTCATTTGTGGACACAACAGGAAACAGTAGGGTAAAGGAGCCGAATTTTCTAAATTTTAAAAAATGGTCAATATCTCGAAAACGGTGACACTTTTACTGAGGTAAATTTTTGACATATGATAGGTCAACCTTCAAGCTATCTGCCACCTTCGGTTGATCCACTACTTACGGGACACCCTGTATATATTAAGATATAATATTTTTTTTACTTCATAGGTACTTTTATAAATAATGTATTATGATCCACTATCGTGGACCCCCATTTTCATTTCATGGACCCCCAAATTTTTTTTCGCTGACGTAGACCCCTTGCAGGTTGTCATAGACCCCTAGGGGTCGATATAGACCACTTTGGGAATCACTGCTCTAGCGTGACACTGAACGGACGCATCGCATCGTTGTAGTTCGGACGATGGTGGAAAATTACGACATCGAACGGCTTATTATGGCCGTAGAAAAACGTATTTGCATAAGGGATACAGGCAGTGAAGGGTGTTACGATAGACAAATGAAATATTTGGCTTGGGAAAACGTGTGTAACGAAATATTGGAAGAAGCATGAGTTTCAATTAGGGTTGCCAGATGGTCGGGATTCATCTGGATTTTCCCGACATTTCACATGATGTCCAGACAAGTCTCGACAAGATATAAAATGTCCCGACAAATCCCGACTTTTTGAAGTTTTGTTCAGATATTTCAGTCTTGCCAGCTGGCAATCCTAGTTTCAATGGACGTCGAAAAGAGAAAGAAAATAATAATTATGTATGTCATTTAATTTTTGTTTTTATTTTTTTTCACGGTTGTACCTCAAACTATATAAGATATTGTATTTTTTTTCAGTTTAATTACGTTAAAAATAAGCACATTTTAATATCAATAGAAAAATAATATGTAGTAGAAATTACTCTTGGTGAGTCTGTCAGATTGATTGGGTGAATCTAATAGCGACGTTTTTTCTTCTTACGCGCTAACACGAGCAAATATGCAATAGGTAACAGTAATTCGTCGTCCATCTTTTCTTTCTGGCAAACAAGCACTCACAGCTCTCACAGGCCACAGCTCGAGAACGACTGCGTTCAGAAAAAGTCTGACGCAAGAATCGGACGTGTATCGAGTGTATACGATCAGATAGTCTGATCAGACAATCGGAAACAAAATCTGACGTATATTCCCAGCCTTATGGTAACCTTTGTTCGATTAACTTTTATTTTTTGATAAGTATGACGGCGAGCGACCTCTTTGGTCTGTCAGACGAGAAGTCATGAAGAAAAACCAAATGTTTAGAATTAGGAATGTGTCGATCTATTTAGAATAATACGGGTGGGACATTCTATGGGATTCGAATAGTGATCACGGAGTAGTGCAGATTGTTATTGATGTGAACGTTAGGAAAACTGGAAATATATCATGGAGCAAAGTAAAAGGAATATTATTGAATAACCAACACCGTAGAAATACCCTTTCTGCGTCAAGTACATCTTTTTTTTCTTCCATCAATTTATGGCATTGGCGTAAATACGCTCAGCCAAAGACGATAAGTATTTCAAACAATGGCATCAAGAAATGTTTTTTTTTTAATTTCACTTACATAAGAATGGGTTATCAAGATGAATCTAACGATACCTTAATAATTATATAAATCTGTTCAGCGGTTTGGAAGATACGAGGTAATAAAGAACATGCATACATATTTAAACATACATACAAACATACATACATACTATTACATACACACATACATACAAGATACGCGCGAAAAACATAAACCTTCGTGAATCGTGACAGTCGGGTAATTTGCGTTTTGTACATTATACTCCGAAGGGAAAAGAAATATTATATCATATCATACAGGAAAAAAGGATCATTGTCCAATAAATACGGCATTAACTCTTTTTGTGTGAAAACTTGACAATGACCCTTTTTCCCCTGTACCCTTCAATTTATTTTTATGGTTTATCAATTATCATGTTTTTTCCATACGATTCTTGCACTACTGCAATGCCGTCGCCTTCACTGTCCATCATTGATAAAATTTTAATAGATCTAGTAAAATCATTGAACTAATACCTAGTTCAATGAGTAAAATTATATTTATATATTTTTAATTATACTTATTAAAGTGAACCTTTTATTACATCGTCTCAAACTTTTTCGTCTGTGTGTACTGTGTTGCATGTCGCGTGACGGTCGGCCGCGGAGTAGGGATAAAGTGAAAGGCGCTCGTCAGAGCAGCCAAGGCCAATATGGCGGCGCCTATAGTTCGCAGCAGCTGACCGTGTTGTGTATAGACTATTATTCAATAATTAAGTTCAGATTAAAAACGCAATTTTAATACCCTAAATCGAATAATTCTCTAAAAATATTTAGTTAAATGTCTACAAACCGAAAAAAGTTTCACTTGTATCGTGGTTTCATAAAACCACACTTTCTCTTTTTTCCTCAATCTAACGTATTATTAGTAGTATTTAACGTATTTGGGTTTAGATTTTATTAATATGTATTCTAAAAGTAAAAAAATAAGGCGTAACCAAAGTCAACACCGTGAATTTTCCGTGAAAATATGGAGATACTTAATAAATTAGGTGTCCGTTCTAAAATAAACAATAACCCAGATCTGTATATTCGGAGTAGTTTATAATTTATTTAATACTAGCTGCCCGGACAGACTTCGTTCTGTCAAAAGTTTTTTATTTATTTTGAGATGTAAGCTATCCTATCTTTCAAGTTGGATCAAACTGCACACGGTGTGCAAATTTGATTAAAATCGGTTCAGTAGTTTAGGAGTGCATCGCGGACAAACAACGTGACACGTAATAAAATTTATATATATTAAGATTATATCTGTAAAAGCGTAAGGCGCTTTTTAGGGTTCCGAATTCGAAGTAGGTGTATTAACAGTAAAAAACTCAATCACATAATGTTATCAGATTCTCTCCATCAAGTGTTAATTTAGTTTCAGAGGTAATGAAGACGTATTCAGTTATATTAAAATTAAGGGGTTTGCTAGTATGTAGTTCGAGGTTCCCGCTACCATCTTCACACTCCATCATCAGACTAACTCCGTGATACAAGTTCGCTTATTGTATTTTCATATGTATATAAATCTACGAACACCCTGTCTTCAATGGCGATATGCAGGTTCTTAGATTTTATTACATACTTTATGTTCGCCCTTATATGTACATAATAAGCTCAAATCGTTATAATAACAAATGTTTCATATATCATTGCGTACCTATATTTTTTGCATTCCTGATAATCGAGCTTTCTGGGCTTTCTTTTCGAGAGCTGATTTGCGTTTTCTATAATTCCATTTAACGGCATTTTAACGACTATTAGGACACGAGCACGACATCTTAATTTTTTTGCAAATTAAAATTTTATACTGATATTTAACATTCCATACGAAAAAACAAAAATCACTCGTGTGTCTGTCGCTTTCACAGCCAATTAGCTCCTAAACTATTGGACCAATTTAGTTGAAATTTGGTATCGTACTCATATGCTTTTCCGTGACCCAAAGACGAAGTTTTAATCTAAACAACTGAATTTTGAAGAAAACAATTTAAAACGAAATCAAAAATAATAAAACTGCAAACTGTAGACATCTTGTGGCATGAGGCATCTCAAATGAAAGAGCTTGTGAGAGGATCTCAAAAATATTTTTGTTAGAGTTCTACAATAGATAGTTTTATTATTCAAGAAAGAAGACGAAATTTGGCCTTTTATTATTTCCAAAACTGCTGAGGCTACAATTTTTTAAAAATACAGAATTCTTTTTAACCTATTAAACCTAATAAAATAAATAAATTAATTAAAAAACTTAAAAGAAAACAGTTGATCCCTGGATATTGCAATGTTATGCGAACAAACTTAAATTTTTAACCGACTTCAAAAAAAGGAGGAGATTCTCAATTCGACTGTATTTTTTTTTATGTTTGTTACCTCAGAACTTTGGACTGGGTGAACCGATTTTGATGATTCTTTTTTTAATCGAAAGCTGGTGGCTGTCATGTGGTCCCACATAAATTTTATTGAGATCTGACAATGGCATCCATTAGAAAACCACATAAGTCGTAAATTTGTGTTAAGATGTCTGCGACAAATAAACGAATAACTCAATATCACGCCAACCGATGTCGATGATTCTTTTTTTAATCGAAAGCAGGTGCTTGTCATGTGGTCTCACATAAATTTGAACGAGATCTGACAAGTAGTTTTTGAGAATTTGAAGTCGGTTATTTTTTGTTAGTAAAATTTAGATTATTAGTTGGTAAACTTATTACTTATGGGAGAACCAGTTTCATTTTCAACGTACGGAACACTCTCCACGCGAGTTTAACTCGCACTTGTCCGGTTTTTATCTATATTCCGGCAAATATGTTTTTATTGTTATACTTTAGAGCCTAGTAGTTTCTCAAACTCTACAATGCAACCCGAATGTCCCGAATCAACGTCCTTGCTAAATACGTTCTTGCTTGCGTTCGTCTGTACCTACTTTATAATTTAACACAACGCTAATTCACATTATTCACGCGCAGGCGCTTACACTAGCGCGATGACGTCACAAGTAAAACAAATTTCACGCGACAACGTACAGATATACTCTATCCTTAGGGCATCTCAACTATTATTATCGCATTATTAGTTTCATAGTTATTAGTGATTGAAACCATTCAATATTTTTCAACACCCTTGCTCATAAATTGGTTTTTTCAACACCCTTGCTCATAAATTGGTTTTTATCACATGGCTTTTACACTCATAAACCATAGTATTAAACACTTGTGCTTTTTTTGCTTGATCGCACTAGTGTTTTATTTTATTTTCCATCAAATTAAGTTTGTACCTTGCTGAAAGATATTATTTATGCATTCTATTTGCTCTTAGCTTAGCCGGGTTATAGTTTTATTTTTAAATTTCGAAAAAAAGTTTTGACTTAGATACGTTTCGTTTCAACATAAGACTAAAAATAACACTATTTTTGTAAAAAAAAGAAGTGTACCACCTTGAATACGATAAATTTTCAACAACTTATTTACTTTAATTAATAATTCAACGTGAAACTAATTCATAAATACATAAATATTAGATTTTTTTACATTTTGCGTTTTGGCTGTTTAGCGTAATTGTTCGTGCCTCCACTCCAATCTGCGCGCGCATAGCTAACACGCCGCGCGTAGAAAAAAAAAATATCAGCGCGGAGCGCGCCATTTTTAACAAACTTTCCGTCTGGTCTGTGGGCATTGTTTATTTGAGTACGAATAAGTGTTTATTTGTTTTTTTACTCGTAAGTGTGTTGAAAAACGTCGCATGACACACGTGAGGTTTGGTCATTACATTCTCGGTTTTCTTGCAGCACTCGCCTTCGGCTCGCGCTGTGCAATATCACCTCGAGTGTAATGACCAACATACCACACTTTTATCATAATGTACTATTGTAACACAAGGATGTTTACTGGTGTGGGAAAACCCTTTCTTAAAGACTTCTGCTATCTGCCACCTTCAGTTGATCCACTACTTACGGGACACCCTGTATACCTACTACGGCTGTGAATATTTTCACATGTCCAACATGTCCTACCATTTAGCTTTAAGGGGGGGGGGGGACACTTGACTCAACCATATTTTTTAAAACCTTTTTTAATGATACCCCGCACTATAGGGTAGACGGCATGTAGACAGGGAAAAAATCAATACCTCTTTGCCTGTACCGGGGACGTATCATGTATCTACCCTAAATATATATTTTTAATTTTATTCTACCACTTTTTGGTTCTAATATGTATGTACATTCATGTGAAATTGCAGCTTTCAGTCTGCGCTATGCTGCAATCGGACGGATATGACGCAACTGTATTTGACATCGGACGCAACCGTAATAAAAAAGAATTTTCCAAATCTTGATAAACGACGGCTTCTTGAGGCAACAGTAAAAAACAACCGAATCGAGAACCTTCTTTTTTGAAGTCGGTTAAAAAGGAGGTATGACTTACGGGGTCGGCAGCGGCGGCTGCGGCGGCGGCGTGGCGGCGGCGCAGGTGCGGGCGGGCCAGCGCGCCGGCGGCGCACAACAGCACTGCGCCGCCCACGCATGCGCCCGCCCACCACCACCCTGGAACATGTACAGCTCCAGTTATGCTGGTGTGTTGTAAACTTGTTGATTATAAATTAAATGACATGACATAGCCCAAGTGGCTTATTATCCGTTTTCGTAGAAGTTAATGATATTTTAATTTTATGATAAACATGACCTGATGGTTGGATCCAGACGAGGGAAATCCTTAACGGTTAATAACACATATTTAAAACTATATACATATATAATTTTAACGTACGTATGTATATACCTACGTATTAAATTATGATAGCTCGTTCCGAAATCCACCATAAGCCTACTGCCAGGGTTGGCTCCAAATAAAGGAACTCTACGCTGATCAGCATAGTCGTATTTTTTTTGCTTCAGTGCACTTACCTTTTACAATTGTTTTTAGGTTTTATTAAAGTATTTTATTATTAAAATAGTTTAATAATAAAATATTTATAATATAACTAGCTGACCCGGCGAACTTCGTATCGCCTAAGAATGTAACAAATCAGAAATCATTAAAATCGGTACAGCCATTCTTAGCCGTTACAGTTTCTGTGTGCTCCTCCCTCTCCCTCTCCCCCTCTCTCTTCCTCTCCCTCTCACGCTCCCGCTCCCGCTCCCAAGCTGACCCGGCAAACTTTGTACCGCCTATCAATCTCTCCCTCTCCCTTTTCTTCCCACTCCCATTCCCTCACCCTATCCCTCTCATATTCTTTCAATCACGCCAACTGTCAAACGACTGAATATTTCTAAAAAGACAAAAGGTATGACAAAACTATAAGAATTGTGTTTTGACTTCGATAAAAAAAGGAGTCATAAAAGGCGCTAATAATAATGACTAATAGCTATCTATCAACTATAATAACAAAATGTTACCTTATCCCGCAGGAACAGGTCTTTTTTCCGGGATAAAAAGTATTCTATGTCCCTCCCCGAGCTTTATTTTATAGGTATCTATAGGTATAAATAACTAATCTATCAACTACATATGTACTTATAACAAAATTTTACCTTATCCCATAGGAACAGGTCTATTTTCCGGGATAAAAAGTATCCTATATCCATCCCCGAGCTTTATTTTATATCTGTATAAATAACTAATCTAGTAGTAGTTAACTTACACATTGTAAAAACTTATTACCTATGCCTTATCAAAAATATGCGGAATGGTCATTCTCATGAAAATTAACATGAAATACTACATTGCCGAAAGCCGAAGATTCCGAAGTAACAGTTTAGTAATCTATATGCTTAGATACGTACCTACCTAGGTACATTTTTAGAGTAGCTGTAAGATACATTTTATTAAGTATTAGCAGTGCCCGCGACTTCGTTCGCGTGGAAGCATTTCCCGCGTAGGTAAATCCTGATCCCCTGGGAACTCTAATACCTAGAGGTATGAAATATACTTTACAACCGATTCTCATATCTACCAAATATGCACGAAAAATGACATAAAAATCGGTCGAGCCGTTTCGCAGGATTGCGACTACAAACACCTCACGAGATTTTTATATATTAGATGTGTCTGTAGCAAAGATGTGTCTGCAATCAAGTATGTACTATGAAATTACGAAAAATTTATGAAGACAGCGTTACGTACGAGGACAACACGGAGTGAGAGTCAGAAGCTGCCGCAGGGCGGTCGAAGGTTGCGGGCTGTCTTGGCCAAAACAAACGGCATGTGATCGCGCGTACTCGACAAAAATTCGACATCGTTCGCCCAAGAATGCACAGTGCAGCTATTTTTAGAGCTTCGAGGAGCGCGGGGGCGGCGGCGTCGTCTGGTGTCGGTCTGCCGGGCCCTGCCACCGTTCACCGAAATAACTTCTCCAGCTGGCGATACCTGGCCACGTGGCGTGAAGTACTCGCCTCCGCTGCCTACCTGTCCTTACTGAAGCCCTCGTCATTTCGATAGCTACGAGAAACTCAACGTCGCGACTCACGACGCAGTCGAAATTTCTGTACAAGTAACGGTACATTTAAATGTGACTCCTCTGTTTATGTAATAAATATGAGTGTGGCCCAGTTGGATCTTGGAATAAATTCTTTGATGTTCGTTGAGAGAGGGCGTATTCATTATAATGCGTAGGACATTGCATGACGCATTGCGCAGTCCAATTTAATCAACCCTGATTATAAGATTGTGAAGGATTGTGGTTATTAGTAAACAGTGTAGTAAATTAACTACATTTAAAAATATTACGTATGTGTATTGTGTACTAATATAAGTTTGTTACAAGGTACTGTGTATCAGACGCATATTTTATTTAACCATAGATATTTAACCTAATAGGTCAGGTCTTTTCGTATTTCATATGTGCTCGGTTTTCATACAGTTTAATTAAAAAAGAACAAAATAAAAAAAGGAGAAAGTGTGGTTTTGTGAAACCACGATGCAAGTGAAACTTTTTTCGGTTTGTAGACATTTAACTAAAAATTTCTAGAAAATTATTCGCGTTTTTAATCTTAATTTATTGAAACAAACAAAATAGCGTGGACCACTAGCACAAATGAGTAATAGTCTATACACTACACGGTCAGCTGCTGCGAACTATAGGCGCCACCATATTAGCCTTGGCTGCTCTGACGAGCGCCTTTCACTTTATCCCTACTCCGCAGCCGACCGTCACGCGACATGCAACACACAGACGAAAAAGTTTGAGACGATGTAATAAAAGTTTCAAAAGAACCTACTGTTTTGCAATAATATTAATAAAAAAAATCTGTTCACCAAAATGCACGAGTGTAGCGAATGTTGAATATAGTATATCCGAAAATGCAGGTAACTCTCGTTAAAACAAAAATAGCTGTTTTGAAAAAGCGGGGCTACATCGGAATAGTAGACCAGGTGCAGTTGAAGAACTGAAGCGCTCATAGCCCGGTGGCCTGTATCGATCTAAGTGATCGACAAAGTTATGCAACAGCGGGCGCGGTCGGTGCTTGGATGGGTGACTGCTACTTGAGCGTTTTCGTGCTTCAGAGAACACGTAAAGCCGTCGGTTCCGGTTGTTATTATAAGATAACAGTCGTTTAGCAATGTCGGAGGCCCTTGGGTGGCATTTTTTTCATGGAAATAGCCGGCAAACGAGCGAACGATCCACCTGAAGGTAAGTGGCTATCGTCACCCATGGACATCAGCAACACCAAAGGCATCACTGATGCGTTGCCAGCCAAGAAAAAAAAAAAGAACAGGCTCTCCAGCCCCTGGCCGGAACACGACGAGTCGTTTGGCGGCTGACTCATGCTCGATGGTTGTAGCTGTCTATTAATCTATATGTATATAAATGGATGTTGCTAAGCGCTAAATTCGAGAACGGCTCGACCGATTCGGCTATTTTTTTTGTATGTTCCTTGGAGTCCACGGAAGGTTTTTATAAAAAAAAATTTAAAAAAATGTGCGGACAATACTAAAACAATACTTTTCTTTTCACATAAAAATTTGTTTCAGCGTGTATGGTAGATGGTAAATATTCGAAACGGTATCCACGGGAATTAGTAGCAGAAACAATTTGGTACCGGGAATAATGGCTAACCGCTATATCGTCGCCGATCAACTGCAGATAAAAGAAGATCAACAGTTGTAAAAGTAAATCAACAAAATATCGAAATTGATAATCGTTGCATTGTTCCTTATTCACCAATCCTATCAAAGACTTTCAAGGCGCACATCAATGTTGAATCTTGCCATTCCGTAAAATCTATAAAATACATTTGCAAATATGTAACAAAAGGAAGTGATATGGCTGTGATTGGAGTTAGTGCTGAGATTTCTGTTGATGAAGTTAACCAATATCGTATTAATATAGTATTAATTAGAGGACCCAATTCGGCGGGATGGGCGTCGTTAGCATTGGTCTGCAACCTGTCTAGGAGAAGGAAAACTCCGAAATGAAACCCGGTCCGGAACCACCGTTAGGCGCAAGTAGGGTGCAACCTGAACAAGTGGTGGGTTCCTACAGTCGACCCGATACCGCACGTATCGACTTGTCGTTCCTGCGGGTCATGTCGGGGAGACCGAAAGGGTAATACAGGCCTTGGGCAAACCTGTATTTTCTTAATTGCGTCCCGGGCGATGCAGCGTCTGTGGAGAGGTCACTTCACCTATGTTAGCTGAGCTACATAGAAAACAACACGGAGAGCGACAGTTACCGGTTATAAGCCCGCGCGTATGGACGTAAGCGCGGACGCCAGGGGTCGCTCTCGACAGTGGGAGGGTCCATCGTAGACCCAGCGATCAGCTACCGCCCGCTTAAACTGGGCAGCCCCCGGTCAGTTAGGTGCTGATCCGTCCCGGCACTGGTTTGTTCCTTTAGGGTGTAGGGAACACTAAACATCGTTTAGATAACTGGTGCCGAAATGACGTACACCTGCGATAAAGAACTCTCGCACAAAAACCAAGCCCCGCATGTCAATGCGTATAGGTACATGGAATGTCCGCACCATGCGGACAGGCCTTCCATCCTCTTGTGGAGGTTCTGGGGATCACGCACAAGAACTGCGCAAAACGGCTGCCATTGATGAAGAACTAAAAAGGCTAAATATCGCTATTTCTGCCCTTCAAGAAACTAGGCTCCCAGATGAGGGAACGTTACGCGAAGCACACTACACCTTTTTTTGGAAAGGCAAAAGCGCCGAATCCGTTCGTGAGTACGGTGTCGGGTTTGCGGTCGGAAACGATTTATTGTCTGCAATTGATACACCAAAAGGCATTTCGGAACGCATCATGACCCTAAGGCTGAACAGCGAATGTGGTTACGTCACACTAATTTCTGCATATGCACCAACACTATCATCTACCGCAGAATCTAAGGACCAGTTTTATGAACAGCTTGAAATGGTCATTAGAGAAGTAAATCGTAGTGACCGCTTATATATCCTGGGGGATTTTAATGCCCGAGTGGGACGAGACAATTCTACCTGGCCTGACTGCCTCGGTAATCACGGTATTGGTAAAATGAACGAAAACGGCCAGCGTCTTCTGGAGCTTTGTTCCACTTTCCTACTTTGCGTGACAAATACTTACTTTAAAGGGAGATTAGCGCACAAAGTCTCTTGGCGGCACCCTCGCTCAGGACACTGGCATCAATTAGATCTTGTCCTTTCGCGGAAAAAAGACCTTCGTGAAATTCTTCACACACGATCCTTCCGGAGCGCAGACTGCGACTCGGACCATTCTCTTGTCGTCGCAGTCATCGCTATCTCACCAAAAAAGGTCCATTCATCAAGACCACCCGGAAGAAAGAAGATAAACCTTTGCAACACTCAGAAAAACGATACAGTTGATGCTTTTAGCCAGCTGGTGAAAAGGGAAATTGTTAACTGGAACGATAATATGACCATTTCTGAGGATTGGGAGGGTATCAAAAGGCTCTTAACCGAAACAGCAGCTCAAGTTTTCGGTCATCAGAAAGGAAGCTCTCAAGACTGGTTCGCCGAAAATTTAGCGACTATACTACCCTTGCTTGATGCTAAACGCCAAGCCGCTTTAAGCCACCGTATGTCCCCAAGTCCAAAAACACGCGATGATCTACTTAGAGCGAAAGCAGACCTACAACGTGTATCGCGCCACTGTGCTAACGAGTACTGGAAAGATCTCTGCATCAACATCCAAGCTTGCGCCAACTCAGGAAACCTAAGTGGTGTTTTCTCGGGTATCAAGCGAGCCCTTGGACCGGTCTTTTGATGATAAAATACTAGATAACTAGGATAAAGAAAGTAAAAACGTTGTTTGGACAGAGAAAAATCTTTTAAAATAACATTTGAATGACACAGTCATATCAAAAACCCATATTCGAATATCGAAGATTACTAAAGAGTTTTCACACTTCCCCTCAAACAACATCCATCTTCAGATATCCTCACATCACACCACTCTACACACACCCACACTCAGATCGCGCACACATTTGTTAAATGCCACACGACCTAATGGTTTTGTCAGCACATCTGCTGGGTTATCCTCCGTACACACATAGTCCAGATGTACAACATTCTTAGCAATACAGTCTCTCACATAATGTGCCCTTATGTCTATATGTTTCGTCCGTCTATGCGCTACAGGATTGTACGCAAGTTTAATAGCACTCTGATTGTCTACGAATATACAAATAGACCTAAGACATTCACCTCGTATAAATGCATTCAGCTGCCGCAAGTGAACTGCCTCCTTTGTTGCCTCTGAAAGTGCAATATACTCCGCTTCCGTTGACGACAATGCTACACAAGCTTGTTTCCGGCATTCCCAATTAATCAACGAGTTTCCGCATCTAAAAATAAATCCAGAGTAAGATTTCCTATCTTTGATGTTCCCTCCCCAGTCAGCATCTACAAATCCCGTGATGTCCTGCACCGGTGACTTGGAAAATATCAAACCGAGATCCCTTGTACCTTGAAGGTACCTCAAAATATGTTTAGCGGCTTTCCAGTGACGTTCCTCACAACAAGAGTTGTACTGCGCCAAGAAATTTACCGCAGCCGCAATATCCGGGCGTGTGTTACAAGCCAAATAGTTAAGCGACCCTATGAGCGCTTGATAACTACGAGAGTCTTGGCCGGACAAGAGCTTACCTCCTTCCCCTTCCGCCAAGGCTTTATGGAAATCCATTTCCATCGGAGTTTTCGCTGGTTTGCAGTCGGACATACCATATTCATTCAAGATCTTCGAAATAAACCTCTCTTGACTCAAATATGTACCGGTATCCGTCCTAGACAAAAGCATACCCAAAACTTGTCTAGCTTCCCCTAAATCCTTTATCTTGAAATGTTTACGAAGATTGTCTAATAATACTTCTTTCTGCTGTTTGTCTTTGTAAAATAATAAAAAATCGTCGACATATAAAGCGATATAAAAATTATTATTTTTGTAAAGACAGCTATCAAAGTCACAACGTTTGAAGTTTAATGACAATAGCACTTCGTTTACTTTTTCATTCCATGACCGAGAAGCTTGTTTAAGGCCATATATTGCTTTTTCTAGTAAGCAAACTTTTCCTTTTGAGTTTTCGTCTATGCAACCCTCCGGCTGTCGCATATAAACCCTTTCATGTAAATCACCGTTCAGAAAGGCGGTATTTACATCGAAATGACTGATGTACATGTCCTTTTCAACAGATAACGATAGCAGCAGTCTAACTGTCGATCTTCTCACGACTGGTGAATAAGTTTCAAAGTAGTCGACACCGTAGGACTGAGTGAAACCCTTCGCCACAAGTCGAGCTTTGTAGGTCTTGTTCCCATATGCATCATACTTGTATTTGAAGATCCACTTATTTCCCACGATTTTAGCTCCAGGTGGCTTGTCGACAAGCTTCCAGACTTTATTTTCGCACATAGAATCCATCTCTTTCTTCATAGCTTCCTTCCAGTTATCCTTATCTTCCCGACTCAAGGCTTCTTTAACTGTCAAAGGTTCCTGCTCTACTGTACAGCATGTAAGTCCATGAGTATTTCCTTGACGAATTCTGTTACGCAGAGGATAACGACATTCAACTTCGTTTGACTCTCCTCTATCAATAGTCTCTTGAACTTCAATGTTTTCCACCATGACGTTTTCTGCTCCACTATCACCCGTTCCACCCATTTCCACTTCCGCATCCTCATAAACTTCAGCTTCATCTGCAGAACTTAACCCTTGAGAAGTATCTGCACAACTAGGTGACGAACCTGACTGGCCTTCTACCTTTGCAAGTTCCCAAATTAATTCAGTACCTTTGTCACTACTGTCTACGAGTTGACTAGGATCCCCTGAAATAGCTGTAGAGTCCTCCAAGAAAACTACATCCCTTGCTCTTACAATGACGCGTGGATTACTGGGATTTATGAAACGGTATCCCTTGGTTTCTTCACAGTAACCAACAAAGATATGTTCTACCGCTTTAGGGCTCCATTTCTTCCGAGTTTCCTTGGGCACGTGCACGAACGCTTTCGTTCCAAAAACTCTAAAATGATCAATAGGCTGAGCCTTCCCTGTCCACAACTCCTCAGGAATCTTACCATTGTTACCACTATGAGGCAGCCTGTTCTTTGTATAAACAGCAGTATTACATGCTTCTGCCCACAGTTTCACACTCAATCCCTTTTCCGCCAACATAGCACGAGCCATCTCCACGATAGTGCGATTGGCTCGCTCCACTACGCCGTTTTGTTCAGGAGTGTAGGGAACAGTCAATTGATGTTTAATCCCCTTTTGCCGTAAAAACCTATCAAAATTTTTATTCACGAATTCTTTACCATTATCTGTGCGTATGCACTTCAATCTCAACCCGGTCTCTAATTCTACAGATGCTAGAAATCTTTTAAAATGATCTAAAACTTGATCTTTTGATTTAAGAAAATATACAAAAGATTTACGTGTAAAATCATCTAAAATAACTAGCATATACCGAGATCCACCGTATGAGGGTTCAGACATAGGACCACAGATATCTGCGTGAACCAGTTGCAATCTTTCGATTGCCCTTTCAGCCTCACCAACTGGAAAAGGTAAACGGTGTGCCTTCCCCTTAATACAGGCTATACAAGGCTCCATTACACTCTTTCCAAAATCCATACCTGGAAGCTTACGTAAATCTCGCTCATTAACGTGTCCAAGCCGCCGATGCCACAACATCAAAGGATTACCTGCTTTTAATGACGCCAACGCAGCCCCATCTACAACCACCTGACAACCTTCAAGCTTGAAGATACCAGAGACTTCACTTGCAGTAGTCAAAAGCTTTCCCTTGAAATGACCTGGAATCGAATGGTGAATTAGCTTGCACCCATCCCTGTCAAAACTCACTTTCCATCCTTTCTCTACTAATTTTGAAACAGATAATAGATTAACACGCAAATTAGGTACATACATGACATCCCTCATAGCAAGCATTCGTCCATTTATACTCACCATGATGTCACCTTTACCCGCGCATTCCATCTTATCATTATTCGCACATTTCACGTCACTCATACCAACATTAACAATTAAATCTTTAAACAAGTGTTTCTGAAAAGTCATATGTGAAGATGCCCCACTGTCGATGTACCACTCCGTCGGATTGAAGGAGTCCCCGGTGCTGAAGGAAGACAGACTCACGACGTCCTTCGGTTTGGAAGTCGAATCTGATTTCTTTCTTTCTGGACAGTCTGGTTTCTTATGTCCATGTTTTCCACACTTAAAGCATTTAATTTTTATGTTCTTGTCTTTGGTCCCATTCCGTTTCTTACTCACACTCAATGCCGAGTCCGCTGAAGACGATGTATTACAACCTTGACGTGAATCCTCCTGTAGTAACTTCTGCCGCACGTTCTCTGAAGTCAACTTCATTCCAGAGTGTTCCAGTGCCATTCGCATAGGCCTGTACTCTTCAGGTAGTCCTCTCAGTAACACGACAGCTACAAGATCATCGTCAAATCCGGTGGCAATATCCCTCAGTTTTTGAGAAAGAGACATAACTGTTGCAACATAATCATGCATTGATGAGTGTCTCTCCAGCTTCTCATCCAGCAACGCATTCATGAGGGTAATCCTGCGATTGACGCCTTTATCCTCAAATGCTTTCGCTAAGCTATCCCAAGCGTCTTTGGCATACTTTGCATCTTGTACGTAGTGTAGGTTCCACATGCAGACAAATCAAAGCTAATGCATCTTGGTCCTTCTCGATAGCGATGGAGTCTTCGGAATCCGGGTACTTTGACGTATACGTGAACAATTTTTCTCGTATGAGAATCATTTTTATTGCGAATTTCCACGTAGAATAGTCATCTAGACCGCAGAGGTTCTTGATGACGAATTTCGTGGATAGGGCCATAACCTTTTGATGATAAAATACTAGATAACTAGGATAAAGAAAGTAAAAACGTTGTTTGGACAGAGAAAAATCTTTTAAAATAACATTTGAATGACACAGTCATATCAAAAACCCATATTCGAATATCGAAGATTACTAAAGAGTTTTCACACGGTCCCCAAAAAGACTGCCGCATTAAAAGAGGTTGACGGCTCTGTGATAACCGATAGCAAACGACAAATGCAGCGCTGGGTGGAACACTACACCGATCTTTACTCAGAACCAGTTGACATACATCCAGATACCAAGGGGTTAATGCCGAACTTGGAAACTTGGATTGAGCTAGACGAACCACCCACTATAGATGAGTATAATAGAGCTGTCAAACTTCTCAAGCGGGGGAAGAGTCCAGGTGCTGACGGCATTTTTGCGGAGGTGGTTAAGCTGAAGTGTGTTGAACCTCTCCTGTATGGTCTGCTGTTGAAGTGTTGGGCTGCCGGTTACGTACCTCAGGATATGCGCGATGCTAACATAGTCACTATATACAAGGGGAAAGGTGATCGTGGTGACTGTAACTGTTATCGTGGAATCTCCCTTTTGAGCATCGCAGGTAAGTTATTTGGACGCGTAGTTTCATTCAGGCTCCAACAACTTGCTGATCGTATTTATCCCGAGGCCCAGTGTGGATTCCGCGCTCAGCGTTCTACAACGGATATGATTTTTACACTACGTCAACTTCAGGAGAAGTGTCGAGAGCAAAACACGTCTCTGTATATCGCCTTTGTGGACCTTAATAAGGCTTTCGACACGATAAGCAGAGAGGGGCTATACATAGCACTCGAAAGCATAGGCTGCCCTCCAAAACTACTAAGCCTCATCAAATCTTTCCACCATGGCACGAAAGGATCTGTCCTTTACAATGGCGAAATTTCGAAGCCTTTTGAGGTGCGGAGAGGCGTCCGTCAGGGCTGCGTCTTGGCCCCTACCCTGTTTGGCATCTTCTTTTCACTACTATTGAAAGTCGCTTTTGGTGATTGCCAACAGGGTATCCATCTTCACACGAGGTCTGATGGGAAACTTTTTAATACCGCCCTTCTAAAATCCAAACGACATCGTGAAGACCTTTACGTTGACAGCCTTCTGTTCGCCGATGATGCAGCATTTGTCGCAAGCTCAACCCACGAACTACAATGCATGATGAACAAATTCGCCGAAGCATGCACTTTGTTTTCCATGAGCATCAATATTAAAAAGACAGTCGTACTGGCGCAGGGATGTGCGATACCACCGGAGATTCAACTGAACAGCAACCTGCTAGAGGTGGTTGAGCAGTTTTGTTATCTAGGCTCCTTCGTATCGAATAACCTCTCCCTTGATTCGGAGATTAATACGCGCATCGGGAAAGCAGCGACCATGTTCGGGAAGCTCAGGAAAAGAGTCTGGGACAATAAGTATTTAACTACGAAAACCAAGATAACTGTTTTTCAAACATGTATTTTAAGTACACTCTTGTACGGAGCGGAAACCTGGACATCGTACGCAAAACAAGAGCGCCGGCTTAACACCTACTACATGCGCTGTCTTCGTTCCATCCTTGGCATCACATGGAAAGACAGGGTGACAAACGAGAGGGTACTAGAAAGAGCACAATTACCCAGCCTCACCGCTCTACTCAAGCAGAGGAGGTTGAGATGGCTGGGGCATGTGCACCGTATGGCCCCCAATCGTTTACCACGGCGAGTTTTGCTCGGAGTCATAGCCGGCGGTAGGAGAAAAGTTGGCAGACCACTACTGCGGTTCAAAGATTGTGTCAAGCGCGACCTGTCTGCATTCAAAATAAGTTGTAAGGATTGGGACCAACTCGCGATGAATAGAGACGAGTGGCGAAAGAACACCATAGAAGGCAGAGACAGTCATGATAGGGACTGGTTCAGACTACTATCCGACAGGAGAGGCAAGAAACAGAATATGGCTTCCAGACCAGCCCACACTACACTCTCCTGTCGTCACTGCGGTAGAAACTGTCGCTCCCAGCTTGGACTTTATAGTCATGAAAAGAGGTGCCATCCACAAGATGCTGTTTAAATCGTCTGTTATAGACGGATAGGCCGTAGATAATGAAGCAATTTCGCGCATTTTTCTCTTCCCATTCATGAAAGATACCCCACTGTAGTTCATTTAGCAGTCAACTTAGAAATTGGCCAAAGAGTATATTTCACTGTACAGAACGTACTACAACGAGTTATTCAACCACCATATACAACCTTGACCAGTTTTTTTGGTATGTGTCAGAATGATGATTTTGCCCGAACACTGCTAGCAGCATTTGCAGCTGTTAGAAAATGATTCCCATTGGGATCAAATCATAAATGATGCTGTAATTTCTTTTAAACCTCAGCAAATACGAACATTTATTTTTGTAAGTAATCGTAGTTTATTGTTGAGATATAAATAATCGGAAAAAATTATTTAATTTTTACTGTTAACTTTTGACAGAACGAAGTCTGTCCGGGCAGCTAGTGAATTTATAAAAATATTAAAATCCTTGTGTGAAGCCGTATTTAGTGTATATTATACACATTATGGAAAAGCACGAGTATATGGCATCCATCCATAGCAGTCATTGCTCGACCACCCTAATATGTATTCAGAGAAGTATGGTCCAACCTTAACAAATTTTAACCATATTCATTCAATTTTAATTATTTTTATATGATGTTCAATTATGAAAGTCAGTCAAAAATATTAATTACTTTTATGACTATTTTGGATTTAGGGGTTTATTTGCGAAATATTTGACTTTAATGTGCTAAAAAGCAATAATTAAAGTCCTAGAGTCAAGTGTCCTTCACCTTGCCGCCGGCTAAACGGTTGGAGTTGGACAAGTGAAAACATTCTCAAAAATAGGTTATATTATGATCAATTTACAGGGAAAACTATCACGGCTATGTTAGCATAAGTAGTTAAAGAATTGAATTTGAATAGTCGATAAACTTACTAATTCAGAACCCTACATTGCGCGTGGCCTGACACACACTTGCCCGGTTTCTTACAATTTCACAGATATGTTTTTTTCTTAGCCGGCTTCTGTGATGAATTTGGGGTCGCTAATGTTCATGGGCGATTGTGACCGTAAACCTATAACGTAACTAACGTAACGTAAATAACGTAATCTGAGACGTTACAAGAGATTCTTTATGTGCACCCGAATAACGTTTCAAATTCATTAAAAAGTCTGGTTTCTTCTTAATTTTTCATGGCATGAAGAAATGTAATGGTTCCGTTTTGACTGCTGAACGCTAAAATGAACAAAGCGAAGAGTGTCTATATAGTCAACTCAAACTCTACAATTTGTCGTTGTACATATTTTAATCGTATCTATCTAATATTTCATAATGGACAGTTTTTCAGATGTTTTTTCTGTAGTAAAATTCTTAGTTTTTTTATACACTTCAGATATAACATAGATTTAAAATCGTTATAGATAAAAAAATAATTTATCAAAGTAAACTACAAGATTGGCTTAAATTGGACTCAAAGTGAGATGTAGCGTAATAAGAATAATAAAAATACAGTAAAAAGAAATTGAAAATAATTCAGAAACCCTGCATATATATTTCATCATAGGTAAATTAAAAAACACAGAAGTAGTGTACATAAGTAATCGGATATTGGTGACTATAATAGTGATTTTTTATTAGTAGCCGGAAAGCAGGAAAATGTCGAAGCTGTCCAAGTGACAAGTGACGCAAAGTGGGGAACGAAATGGAAATAAGTTTAACAACGAGTTTAAGGTTCAATTCGTATACATACGATATTGTATAATGTTATATGTAGTGTGTTTTATCTTATCACAGAGGTATCGTCTAGAAGGTTATTGAATTTCTTATCAATAGTTTTAAAATAGCATGAATAGCTTCATTAGCATATGAAAGAAAAGATACAAAAAGCACTGTCGTACATTGAGGAGTCAACTCGTGTAAATAGTTTTTCACTGTACTGTAAGTAGTTACTTAGTACTACGAGTTCAATTATTTGTTTGCTTCTTAATATGAATTGTGGGAATTCGAATTATAATGAAAAGTTCTTGTAATAGTGATTCTAAAATATCTTGCATACCAGTCTTTTTAAAATAAATATTTATCCACTCTATTAAATAGTTGTAATAATCGACTTGAAGTTATAAAACAGTATTCGAATGGAATATTAATTCCATATTGAATAATATTCGACTTGAAATGCCTACTTGAAGCCGAAAATATAAATCCTCTGTATTTCCTATCGCGTGGGAATTTAGAAAAATATGGCACTATAAAGGGAATTCGTATGCATTTCAATTTTCAGCTTTTACTGTTCATATCTTACTTTTATCTGCGGGGTCGGGCATGGTGTTGATCAGTTCTTTTTACGTACCTTCACTTTATGTTTTTTTTTAATAAACATGCATAATTACATAAATACAGTTATATAGATGTATGTAATGGTATAAGGCCATATAGTACGAATTTAAACGTTTGAGAGTAACTAGACAATGTATATAAAGATAATATCAATCTTTTAGTTATAAGCTACGAGTATCTTCCTACGTATACAGGGTGTCCCGTAAGTAGTGGATCAACCGAAGGTGGCAGATAGCTTGAAGGATGACCTATCATATGTCAAAAAATTACTTCAGTAAAAGTGTCACCGTTTTCGAGATATTGACCATTTTTTAAAATTTAGAAAAATCGGCTTCTTTATCCTACTATTTCCTGTTGAGTCCACAAATGAGCAGATATTTTGATAATTTTTTTCCCTAGAGCTTTCAAATAGTTGCTTTATAATAATCAGTATGTAATGTTGTTGAAATTTTTAGGAAACGCTGAGAAAATAGCATCTACTTTGGATATTTTTGTTTTTGATTTTCTTCGACACAACTTTGATGCGAGGTGGTTGAAAAAAAATGTACTGGGCAAGAATGCCCCAGTATGTTAAAAACTTGTCTGTTAAATGCAGATTTTAAAAAGGTACAATACAGGCTACTTTAATAGGGAAAAATTTCAAGTAAAAGCCATTTCAGTGTCAAGGGGGTGAATTTGAATCAAAAGTTAATTTATTGTTTACTGTTATGGGATGAAGTTTTTCAATGGTGTTTGCTTAAAATTACGTTACGTTAAATTAATGCTCTAATAAATAATTAAAATAATGATTATTTTGCGATATTTCAACTTTTTAAAGAAATTTCAAATTACCTCAGAATTACTTAAAAAATATTGTTTATTTCAAAAATAATGCTATTATTTACTGTTTTTTTAATACTTGATGATCAGGAAGCCTTGTAAATTATTGCTTTAAGATTGTATGAATATTCAACAAAAAAGAATGAGAAAAAATGTAAGTAAAACATTTATTTTTATTTATTTTATCATACAAAAATAATCTTAAAACAATAATTTACAAGGCTTTCTGATCATCAAGTATTAAAAAAACAGTAAATAATAGCATTATTTTTGAAATAAACAATATTTTTCAAGTGATTCTGAGGTAATTTGAAATTTCTTTAAAAGGTTGAAATATCGCAAAATAATCATTATTTTAAGTATTTATTAGAGCATTAATTTAAGGTAACGTAATTTTAAGCAAACATCATTGAAAAACTTCATCTCATAACAGTAAACAATAAAATAACTTTTGATTCAAATTCACCCCTTTGACACTGAAATGGCTTTTACTTGAAATTTTTCCCTATTAAAGTAGCCTGTATTGTACCTTTTTAAAATCTGCATTTAACAGACAAGTTTTTAACATACTGGGGCATTCTTGCCCAGTACATTTTTTTTCAACCACCTCGCATCAAAGTTGTGTCGAAGAAAATCAAAAACAAAAATATCCAAAGTAGATGCTATTTTCTCAGCGTTTCCTAAAAATTTCAACAACATTAAATACTGATTATTATAAAACAACTATCTGAGAGCTCTAGGAAAAAAAAAATTATCAAAATATCTGCTCATTTGTGGACTCAACAGGAAAAAGTAGGGTAAAGGAGCCGATTTTTCTAAATTTAAAAAAATGGTCAATATCTCAAAAACGGTGACACTTTTACTGAGGTAATTTTTTGACATATGATAGGTCATCCTTCAAGCTATCTGCCACCTTCCGCTGATCCACTACTTACGGGACACCCTGTATAGGTACTTACCTAGTTACTTACTTACTTATTTAAAACTACCTGTACCCGCGACTTTGTTCGCGTGAGAGTTCCAGAGATTAGCCAGGACAAACTGTCCAATATTGAAAAAAGTTAGTTGTGTTTTAGTTCTTTTAGTATGTGCGTCTAATCAACTTACATTAATAAATAAATAATTTAAGCACTCAGGTGCTTTGAAAAGTTCTTGTAATAGTGATTCTAAAATATCTTGCATACCAGTCTTTTTAAAATAAATATTTATCCACTCTATTAAATAGTTGTAATTATAATATATTTCTGTGTTTTCTCAGGAAAACACAGTTAATTATGAAATCACAGACTTTTGTGAAAACAATTCTATTTTACTTGCATAGAAGTATATGTACTTATGTACCTATGTTTATGCAAAAATGCAATGCATGATGATTTGGACTCTACAATATTTACATAAAAGGTAAGTTCATATCAATTTGTGATGAAGTTTCACCGTTGTAGACGTTGTAGGAGAGCATCAAGTATGGATTTGGTGAAATATTGTAAGAGTATGGCGTTATCAAATAACATAGGGTGGTCAAAGGGGTTGGGAGGCGAGTGAGGCGAATGAGGCGACAGGCGGGAAGCTGTGACATCTGTCTAGACGGAGTGTAATTAGGAAGGTGAGCGTAGCCGCGTAGGCAGCCGTGGCGCGAACGGTCTGAGCAGAGTGAGCAGCTAGCACTCCAGTCGAGTCACATTCTAATTAATAGCGTAACAGGTAAATTGTTCACTTCGTCACGGATTAACTTACATATCAGCTAGTACTGAAATTACGCTACGCAGTGGCTCAATCACCGTAACAACGGTTACCATGGCAAAGGAAATAGCAACTATCACACAGTAGATGCCAACTATGCATAACTTTTGAGAGTTTCTACACAAGCAATTTATCAATGAGATTATTAGCAGATTTTTTTTAAAAATGAATCCTAGCTAGATCGATTTATCGCTCCGAAACCCATACTTTTCATGAAAATAGTGGAGGCCGTTTCCGAGACTAAGAATATATATCCAAGAATTGCTCGTTTAAAGGTGCATATTAGATTAGATAAATACTTACGAAATTGTCTGAGACGCTCATAGATCTCTACTTACTGACGCTTATATTACTGTTAATTTTTATTTCAGATAAAATTGTATTCTTTTATACCGGATAATATTGTAGTAAGTATGCGTCTGTCACGAATCAAGTCGTCTAAGGAATCAGAAAAGCCGACGCGGTCAAAATCGCGGGTTCGGCACATCGATACAGTGTACAATATTATGCAGTCCTTTAATATGGCGATAGTTGGTCTTAATACTGGGGTTGTTTATCAACGTCGAGTGGTACGCTGTGCGTCGTTACTTCGTCAGCTATAAATAAGTAACATGCTGTTGCGCTCTGCATTATCCAGAGACATACATACATACATACATAAGTATCTTTCTACGAATTGACCACATTGTAGGCAACTATTAGTTGTTGATTATGATGGAAAAGTCGAGTATTTATGATTATTATAGTGGTGTTTCGTTGATGTCTTAGCAACTAATTGCAACTGATAGATCCTTACTATGTTGTATCGTTTTTGGTACGTCCACAATTCGTGAGCTACAGTAATAATATTTCGGCGTTAGGGGTCGCCAACCAATGGTGAGCTATTTTATCAAATTAATGACATGCGGTGAAAGTGCTAGTAAGGGTAATAGCACCGTTATAAGACGTTTGCTAATGAAATAACCTTACATTCCGAAAAAAATATGAATGACGCCATTGCTTTAACAAAGCCCTACCGTGAGTGGACCGTTATGTGTGCTCCTGGGGATTCTCTTCCATAAATAACCACTTTTTAGGGTTCTGAAGTAAAATCAGAACCCTTATAGTTCTGTCATGTCCGTCTGTCTGAAGAAAAGCGCCGAGACACTTAGTGCTAGAAAGCTAAGGCATGGCTTTTGGCATAGATATACAAAATTATACATGTATTTATTAAAACTCCTAGAATAAAATAATGAAAATTTTTTTTCACGATATCTCCCCTACAGGTAACGTTCCTCACGTTATTTGATGAAATTTTTATTTGAGTATGAATTTTTTTTTTCGTCGCGTACACTATAGTATGGGACTATGGGGTATCGTTGAAAAGGCCTTCTAATAATCTAAATTTTACTAACAAAAAATAACCGACTTCAAAGTCTCAAAAACTACTTGTCAGATCTCATTCAAATTTATGTGGGACCACATGACAAGCACATGCTTTCGATTAAAAAAAGAATCATCGAAATCGGTTGGCGTGATATTGAGTTATTCGTCAATTTGTCACGCACATCTTAACACAAATTTACGACTTATGTGGTTTTGTCGTGGATGCCATTGTCAAATCTCAATAAAATTTATATGGGACTACATGACAGCCACCAGCTTTCGATTAAAAAAAAAATCATCAAAATCGGTTCGCCCAGTCCAAAGTTCTGAGGTAACAAACATAAAAAAATAAAATACAGTCGAATTGAGAACCTCCTCCTTTTTTTGAAGTCGGTTAAAAATATTATGGGTTTTCAATGACCATTTTTGGAATTAGGGGTCCGCTTACGAAATATTGGCTTTAAAGTTGTAATTTAGAGTCAGGTGTCCCCTCCCCCCTCATGCTGGCTAAACGGCTGGAGTTGGACAAGTTAAAAAATCTCAAAAATAGGTTAGTTATATGATGAACAAGTTTTTGTCCGCAGCTTCGCACGCGGTGGAGATCGATTTTTTAAAAATCCTACTTTTACTTAGTTAGATTAAGTTGCCTATGACTTAAGTAATTTACATTTATCATTCGATAGCGTGATTCAGAATTTGCAAATGAATGTAGGTGTCTTCAAGAGAAGAGTGAGTAGGCATTTATTAAGTTAGTGCGTTCACCATCTTGGACTCTATCGCCACTTACCATGAGGTGGGATTGTTGTCAAGCACTAACTTATCTTATGTAAAAAAAATGAATTTTACTAACGCCATCTATTAATAAAATCCGGAACTAAATATTTAGCAACTAACAAAATATCGATCTTCCCATGTGGATGTTTTACCGCGGTAAAAAGTAGCCTACGTTACTCTCCACCCTCCTCAATATCTCCACACACAAAAACCATACCATCTATCAGCTTCGTTGCGAGTGTTGCGACGTGAAAGACGGACAAACAAACAAACAAACACACTTTCACATTTATAATATTATAGTAGGGATTTACAAGGAAAACTTTCACGGCTGTGTTAACGTAAGTAAGTCAATAAACTTACTACTTCGGAACCCTACATTGCGCGTGGCCTGACACGCACTTGCCCGGTTTTTTGAATAAAGCTCTTAATACTCATAAAACTTTTTACTACCTAGTGATATTGTTGAGATATCAAAATGCCCAAGTTTTTTTAATAATCCACACTAATATTATGAAGTTTTGATTGTTTATTTGCATTGAATAGGCTCCGAAACTACTGATTACTACTGTAGAAAGACCCATATTAATTTGACTTCTAATTTATATGGAATTAAAAGTTTTTATAATTGAGTCACAAGTGATGGGTTTGAAACTAAATGAATTAGGTACCTATTTCATTTCTCAATGTCTATAACTCATAGTCAAAGAAAGCTAAGGGATTGCATTACATTCTTTTGTAATTTCATGCGGTAGGTACTTTCGATAAGATAAGATATCTTCAAGTGTACGTATAACTGCGGCTGCGCCATCAAAAGTTACACTCTTGACGTTGACTTTTCAGGTTTTATTCAGTTCATGATATTGTACGTATAAAATGAGGGGTTTAGCTTATCCTTTATATTATGTTGTATAACAAAATCTGATGAGATGTTTTTGTAGTAAATATGGTAAATTTATTTTATTTATCAATGTTAAAGCCTGTTTTCATTGAGCGATAAATAAATAACAACGTAGTTAAAATTTCTTACTATAGACAAAAATAAACAGTACGAGTAACATTATTCTAAACAGTAAAAAAAATAATAAAGCATTTGGCATAAAAAGTTATAAAAAGCATTCTATCTACTGATAACTTTCTATTAACCTATAATCTAAAACCATCGACGGTTTATTTACACTTAACCTAGTTATGAACTCTCTCGATAAAGTCACCTTTTATACAAAAAAAAGAGAGCTCCGATGCCACAGACAAACATACAGATACACAGACATGTCAAACTTATACCACCGCTCTTGGTATCGGTCCTAATCCTAACAGACGAAGGAGATTCCCACTACAAGTATGTTATCACACAGGTCTACTATTATTAGATTGCAGCCAAACTTAATGGATGTGCGATGTACCTACGTGTACTTATAAGTTAAATACCGCAGTTGGTTCTGAAGTGTAGAGTACAGCAGAGTGGGACCATTGCAGGAGAGCGTTCCATTATTATAGGGGGCGCGAGTCTTTAAGAATAACCGTGGTTATTTCTATCGGGCGCGACCGTCCGACAGATCCTTTGCGTACCTATGTCAACACTGTTGTGATCGCAACTGTGTTACAGACACAATAATATATTTCTAATTCGTCCTGTCCATGTCCTGTCCATGTTATTATTTTATCAACAGTGGTGTTAGAAATGTTACACATAACGTAATAACAACGTGAATTATACGAATCCTTGATTTTTTTTCTATTTCTATTAAGAAATTATAAAAAACCGAGCCATGATTAAAGAAAGAGCTCAAGTTTAAAATAATTTTCTATTAAATTTAATTGGTTTTGTTCAGTGTTGTAGCTAGCCCTAAGGAGGCCCCATATCAATATTTGTTGTGGGGCCCCCTCAACGTCAGCTGTCAAACTGTAGCGGTCGTAGGCCGCTGGCGAGCTTTTTTTTGGGAGTGTTAGTGGGGGCCCCTATACGCTGGGGGCCCCGTATAATTGATACAGTTGATACGGCGGTAGCTACGCCCCTGGTTTTGTTCTTACGAAATATCATTTACATTATAAATAAATAAAAATAAATAAAAATAAAAAAGCCTTTTATTTCTTGCATGCGTTTTTACAATAATATTATTATTCTTTTACATTTAATTTATTTGTGATTTAACTACATATATTAGATATTATTAATTTTTACATTGTTATTATATTGTAATTCAAATTATTTCATTTCATTAATTATTATTTATATTATTATTATTCTGTTATATTATATATTTCATAAATTTATTTATACTTAATAATGTACTTATTTATTATAGTTCTTAACAATTTATATCTTTTAAGCAAGAACCCCGTCTTCACAGGTGAAGGCCTCCTCCAAAGTTAGCCAAGTGTCACGGTCTTGGGCTACTTGTGTCCAGTTTGGGCCGGCGATGCTTTTTATTTCATCATCCCATCTTGTCATGGGTCTTCCTTTGCCTCTTTTTCCGGGCGGGCCCTTCCATGACGTCACTCGTCTAGTCCAACGTTGGTCTGGGAGTCGGGCAACATGGCCGGCCCACTTCCATTTCAATTTTTTCGCATATTGTAGAGCATCTGTAGTCTTTGTTACTTTCCTTATTTTTGTATGTCTTATTTTTTGTATTTTTCTAAGACTAAGCATGCTCCGCTCCATTCCTCGTTGACAAGTTTTTATTTTGTTCTCGACGTTGTTCGTAAATTTCCATGTTTGGCAGCCGTATGTCAGGCATGGGAGTAGGCATGAATTCATAACTTTAGTTTTCAACGATACGGGCAGGGTGCTTTTGAATATTTCTCGCAGTTTCCAATATTTTGTTCTCGACGTTGTTCGTAAATTTCCATGTTTGGCAGCCGTATGTCAGGCATGGGAGTAGGCATGAATTCATAACTTTAGTTTTCAACGATACGGGCAGGGTGCTTTTGAATATTTCTCGCAGTTTCCAATATTTGTTCCAAGCACTCTGCGTTCGTCTTTCAATTTCCTTCTCGTTGCTTTTCTTGTCAAAGCTTATTTGTTTGCCTAGGTATATGTATTGATTGGTATATTTTAGGGGTTCCCCTCCCACATTTATTAGTTTCTCTATGCTATTTGTCATAACCATTGTTTTAGCTAAGTTCATTTCTAGGCCTACTTTTATACTTGCTCTATGTAGAGATCCAATCATATGTTGAAGTTGCAAGCACGTTTCTGCTAATATAACGAGGTCATCTGCGAAGCGGAGATGGTTTAGATATTTACCATTTATATTTATACCGTAATTATTCCAGTCCAGTTGCCTAAATACGTATTCTAGTACTGCTACAAATAGTTTTGGAGATAAGGGATCCCCCTGTCTCACGCCTCTTTTTATAGGGAAGCTCGGACCTTTGGTTTCCAACTGGACTCTACCTGTGCTACTCTTATAGATACTCTTGATGCATTCTATATACTGTTGCTCATCATTTACATTAATCATTAGATATTATTATCCATCATTTAAATTCCCACCCATACTCTGGTTTTAATTAGGTATTCCTACGAAGTGTTATGTAATCCTTGATAGTAAATGAAAGGTTTTTAGGGTTCCGTACGAAAAAACGAAAAACCGAACCTTTATAGGATCACTCGAGCGTCTGGGCGACCGCCGTTCACAGCCAATTTACTCCGGAACTACTGGATGATGACTAATGAGTTGATATTTGATGCTCATGTACTTTTTTGTGACCCAAGGGTTTAAAGTAAACAACTGAATTTTGAAAAAAAAAAAATATTTTTTAACGAAATCAAAATTAAACAAAAACTGTTTTGCAAACCCTATCATGTGTATGTTAAATGAAAGGGCTTGTTGTCAGGATCTCAAATATATTTTTGTTATAGTTCTATAAACCTAACAAATTCCAATATGCCATAATTTCTCATACTGAAATTGCGAATTTGTCCTACCGTATGCTACAGCTTATCAAATCAAGTTTATTTGTCAAATTTATTTGAGAAGTTATCTATACAAATCATTATAAACAGTGACCGTATTGATGAACACCCGAAATACTAACAGGTGATATGCTGGAACAAATCCCCAGCATGCATTGTTATGCAGATGACAGTACGGTCCTACAATTAATATATTAAGGTACTAGCTGTTGCCCGCAGCTTCGCATACGGAAATTATGTTTTACCTTATTTGTACCTCTTGCAGAGGAAAATTGAAAAAAGCAGCCAAGTGCGAGTCGGACTCGCCAATGAAGGGTTCCGTAGCAGCAAGTAACATAATATAAAAGTTCTTGTAGTTCGTGACGTATTAAAAAAGAAGCGGCCAAGTGCGAGTCGGACTCGCCCATGAAAGGTTCCGTAGCAGCAAGTAACATAATATAAAAGTTCTTGAAGTTCGTTGTAACTTTGATCGAGGTAAATTGCGGTTTACGATTTATGACGTATTAAAAAAAAACTACTTACTAGATCTCGTTCAAACCAATTTTCGTTGGAAGTTTGCATGGTAATGTACATCATATATTTTTTTTAGTTTTATCATTCTCTTATTTTAGAAGTTACGGGGGGGGGGGGGGGACACACACACATTTTACCACTTTGGAAGTGTCTCTCGCGCAAACTATTAAGTTTAGAAAAAAATGATATTAGAAACCTCAATATCATTTTTGAAGACCTATTCATACACGTATGGGTTTGATGAAAAAAAAATTTTTGAGTTTCAGTTCTAAGTATGGGGAACCCCCAAAATTTATTGTTTTTTTTTCTATTTTTGTGTAAAAATCTATCATGTGTAAAAATCTTAATGCGGTTCACAGAATACATCTACTTACCAAGTTTCAACAGTATAGTTCCTATAGTTTCGGAAAAAGTGGCTGTGACATACGGACGGACAGACAGATAGACAGACATGACGAAACCATAAGTTCCGTTTTTTTGCCATTTGGCTACGGAACCCTAAAAACGGTGAATTTATATTGAAGTACTTAAATTTAGTAATTCATATACTGTAACCCACAATAAAATCACAAAATGAAAAATAAGCAACATTCACATTAATTTGTTTTTTTTTTCTTTTTTTTGCAAAATTTTGAAAAACTGAAAAATATATGTTCCATCAATTTAAGCACGGAACATTTGTTGCAAATTTGAAGTAAATCAGTTGATGTTTTAAAAATATTCCATAGAAACTTTCATCCCGTTTCCCGGGGAAAATTTTTAATTCTTCGGGATAAAAAGTATCCTTAAATATTAGTCAGTAATATTAGTATTAGTAACAACTTTACCAATTTTCACTTAAATCCGTTCAAGGGTTTTCATGTTATGCCCGGACAGACAAACAGACAGACAGACAATGATTCTAAAAAAAATAATTGTGCTTTAACACGTTATTGAAGTGCCCCCTAACCAAAATTTAAAAAAAACCTGAACCTTTGTACATTATTTCTGTAATTGTTTTCCTTTAATTTTTTATGTGTACATAAACAATAAAATAAATAAATAAAAAATATTCAATGTACAGAAAATTTGCCCTTTGAGTTTTATTTAATAAAGTATAGATAAATGTACCGGATAGTGATCCACATAGACACATCTCAAATACAAACTTTTCATATTGTATGTCGATGTGAAAATTAATGGCTGGAGAAATATAGAGCAACTGCGAGGTGAGTTCTGGCATGCAGCAAGAATGCGGCGAGTAGCCCGTAGCCATTTTGGCATCGTAGACCTGTGAATAACATGTCAAAGTGGAAGGCCAGCCAACGGAACCTATGCGTAGTACTTTCACCGTACATCCGCTGTGCACGCTGGTCGCTGTAGCACGACGGTCTGTTCATGCATATTTTCCTGTCATTTTTACTCGTACGTGAGGGCGCAAGCGCGGTCTCAATTGTTTTCGTCGTGTTTCGCGGGTTATTTCGGGCGCGCGCGGCGGCGCGGCGTTGCAAGCCATTCGCGCACGTCCGACTGTCCACAAACGTTACCTACCACTACAACACCTTGATATTCGATCACTTATGCTTTCATTTCACGACCTAAAATATGCCAACAGAAGTAAAATATGTTCGTGTCGCAAGTTTAAATATTTTATTATAATTATGGCAGCCGAACAGTATTACAATGCGTGTAATGTGTCTGATCATAATATATTTTGCTACAAATAATGAATTCTTAGTAGAAGCACCTATTGTTGTGTATTGATGTCGTAGGTATATCTGTAATATATAAAACACAAAAAATGTTTGTAGATACGGATGTCCTTTATAGACTCTGAAACTATCCAACCGATATGCCCCAAAATGGTTTAATTTGAAAGGCAATAACGCGAAGATGGTTTGAAACCCCTAATGTATTGGGCACATTCCGTCCATACAGGAAGTCGATTTTCGACTTTCCCCATACAAAAATTGTCTCCAATTTATGTATTTATTTTTTTGGCGTGGTAGCACACGTCGGGCATCCACTAATATAATAAAAAACCGGTAATAAAATAAATCAACTCATTGCATTTTCCTCGCAGAGCTTGGAGAAAGTAGATGCAAGTAATTATTTATTTACTTAACTATATTTTATTTAATCAGGCTATCACAATTGGGAGTTTATACAAATCTATACTAATATTATAAAGAGGAAAGCTTTGTATTTTTGTATTTTTGTATTTTTGTATGTTTGCAACGAATAAACTCAAAAACTACTGAACCGATTTTCAAAATTCTTTCACCATTAGAAAGCTACATCATTCATGAGTAACATAGGCTACATTTATTACTAGAAAAAATTAGGGATCCTTGCTAAAACATCAGTAACATGAACCAAAGTGTGAAAAAATTTGCTTAAAAATTTCTTTCATCGCATACGCTGCGGAAACTATTGATGATAGAACAAAAAAATGTTCTACAATATTATAGAACATATCAATATCTACAAAAAACCTCGCGATAGTATATGTCCAACTATTGTCGTTATGTCACTATAACCACTTTTTACATTTTAAAAGTTAATAAAAAAGATGACCAAAATCAGATCATGAAAACTATACCTTCGTATTAATCCTTATCCAAATAAATCATTTCATATTCAAAACTGTTTCAATACCTATAGATAACTTTTTGAATTACTCAAATCGGACATTCCATTCAGAAGATATTACGTAGTAAAGGAACTACGTGACAACGTGATTGTACGAGTACGAGTAGCAACAATCATCACCGACCCCGCGGCCGGAAAGCTCGCGTATGTTCCGCGGATCCCGATTATGTAACACGGGGAGGGGAGGGGAGTGGAGTGGGAGCGGGAGAGGGAGAGGAAGAGAGAGAGGGAGAGGGTGAGGGAGAGGAAGAGAGAGAGGGTGAGGGAGAGGGAGAGGGTGAGGGAGAGGGTGAGGGAGAGGGAGAGGGTGAGGGAGAGGGAGAGGGGGAGGGCGAGGGGGAGCGGTAGAGGGAGAGGGAGAGGGAGAGGGAGAGGGAGAGGGAGAGGGAGAGGGAGAGGGAGAGGGAGAGGGAGAGGGAGAGGGAGAGGGAGAGGGAGAGGGAGAGGGAGAGGGAGAGGGAGAGGGAGAGGGAGAGGGAGAGGGAGAGGGAGAGGGAGAGGGAGAGGGAGAGGGAGAGGGAGAGGGAGAGGGAGAGGGAGAGGGAGAGGGAGAGGGAGAGGGAGAGGGAGAGGGAGAGGGAGAGGGAGAGGGAGAGGGAGAGGGAGAGGGAGAGGGAGAGGGAGAGGGAGAGGGAGAGGGAGAGGGAGAGGGAGAGGGAGAGGGAGAGGGAGAGGGAGAGGGAGAGGAGAGGGAGAGGGAGAGGGAGAGGGAGAGGGAGAGGGAGAGGGAGAGGGAGAGGGAGAGGGAGAGGGAGAGGGAGAGGGAGAGGGAGAGGGAGAGGGAGAGGGAGAGGGAGAGGGAGAGGGAGAGGGAGAGGGAGAGGGAGAGGGAGAGGGAGAGGGAGAGGGAGAGGGAGAGGGAGAGGGAGAGGGAGAGGGAGAGGGAGAGGGAGAGGGAGAGGGAGAGGGAGAGGGAGAGGGAGAGGGAGAGGGAGAGGGAGAGGGAGAGGGAGAGGGAGAGGGAGAGGGAGAGGGAGAGGGAGAGGGAGAGGGAGAGGGAGAGGGAGAGGGAGAGGGAGAGGGAGAGGGAGAGGGAGAGGGAGAGGGAGAGGGAGAGGGAGAGGGAGAGGGAGCGGGAGCGGGAGGGGGAGTGGGAGAGGGAGGACAGGGAAACTATAACGGCTAAGAACGGCTGTACCGATTTTAATGATCTCTGATTTGTCACATTCTAAGGCGATACGAAGTTCGCCGGGTCAGCTAGTAAATAATAATTCAAAGTGAAGTTTATGCTGGTGGGTACGACGATTTTATCCATTTACTAAAATAACTACTATAGGTAATAATTACAAAATTAAAAAAAAACCTAACAGTGAATTGTACCATACTAATAAAATAATAATAGGTAAACTGAGTCCACTGAGAGACCTTAGAAATTCTGATGATTTTACGTAATCAGTGAACCTGACGTTACTAGGTTAATAGCTATCATTAATATGATAGTAAGGTACGTCGGGATGACGTCATTTATCATATTATGACTGCGGACTTCAGAGATAGTAGTTCATGGAGTTCCTCGACGGCTATAGGTCGTTCATCTTATTCCAATAATAAACTTGGACCATTGTTGCTGATACTATTTCAAATCGAACATTGTAGGATTCCTTTGGTTCATCAATCATAGTCACTAGCAAATCTGTTTTTAATAGAATTTACAAAAAAATGAAAGTAATTTTAACCGCGACTGAAGGGAGAGGACAGGGCTACGCAATTACGCTTCAAATAATTGGGATCGAATGGGATCGGATTTTTATAAAATAAAACCTATTCACTCAGCTTTGTGATGGAAGATATCATTTCACAGTTCTTCGTATTTGTACAGAACTTATTAAAAAACACACATGACTTTTTTAAATCTAATGGCGGATAAAATAAAGTCTTGTAAAATAAAAGCGGCCAGTGCGAGTTGGACTCGCCCATGAAGGGTTCCGTAGCAGCAAGTAACATAATAATATATAAAAGTTATTGAAGTTCGTTGTAACTTTGATCGAGGTAAATTGCGGTTTACGATTTATGACGTATTAAAAAACAAACTGCTTACTATATCTCGTTTAAACCAATTTTCGGTGGAAGTTTGCATGGTAATGTACATCATATATTTTTTTTTGTTTTATCATTCTCTTATTTTAGAAGTTACAGGGGGGGGGGACACACATTTTACCACTTTGGAAGTGTCTCTCGCGCAAACTATTCAGTTTAGAAAGAAATGATATTAGAAAACTCAATATCATTTTTGAAGACCTATTCATATACACAGTTTGATGAAAAAAAAATTTTGAGTTTCAGTTCTAAGTATGGGGAACCCCCAAAATTTATTGTTTTTTTTTCTATTTTTGTGTGAAAATTTTAATGCGGTTCACAGAATACATCTACTTACCAAGTTTCAACAGTATAGTTCCTATAGTTTCGGAAAAAAGTGGCTGTGACATACGGACGGACAGACAGACAGACAGACAGACATGACGAATCTATAAGGGTTCCGTGTTTTGCCATTTGGCTACGGAACCCTAAAAAACAGTGGCACTCCGGGAGTGCCGACAGAAGGGAAAACTTATAATATAATATACAGGGTGTCCAGCAACCAACTAGCGATGATTAAAGGGCATGAAATATACCTAATTTTATCGACAAAAATAGACACATGTCGGGGTCTTGGGTCCTCTTCCTTTTGGAATGGCTGCCATTTTAATTTTTTTTATTATGTTAGACGACTCTGCCGAATGACTACGATTTCTCTGGACTTAAAGATCCCATAGATATGAAAAATCTATAATTTGAAAGGTAATTTCAAATTCAAATTCAAAATCATTTATTCATGTAGGTATCATTGATACACTTATGCACGTCATTTTTTTTAATGAACCAGCTTTTCGCAAAGGTGCTTTGTCATGTAGGAGAAGAAAAGCCGAAATAAACTACTCAGCACATCTTTTAAAAATAAAATACATTGGTATATTTCTTACAAAAAAGTATCACTAGCCTGTACGGAACTGGTTGCAGATCTGGTCATTTCCATGCGTCTTTGTCATTTATGTACTCATCTACAGTATAGTAGCCTTTGCCTAAAAGTTGAGATTTTACATGTTTCTTAAACAATTCCACTGGCAAATCACGTATTAACTTTGGGATTTTAATATAGAACTATACACCACGGCACGTAAAAGATCGCTTCACTTTAAAAAGACTGTAAGATGGCGTTACTAACTGGTGCATTTTTCTTGTTTGGCGATTAGTGATATCAAAATTTTGTTTATACGCGCTTATATTATTCCGTATAAAAACCACATTACTATAAATATACTGAGAAGCTACTGTAAGTAAGTAATACCATACCATACCATCTATTTATTAAAAAAACGATTGGATAGAGTTTCAAGTTACAAAGGTCATTAAAAAAATTATGATAGTAAATATAATATTATATGAAGTTTTACTGGCAGGTTATCAAATTGGACAAGTACATTAACTATCTGCCCGTAAAACTTCAAGTGATAATTTTGTTGCGATTCGTTTTGCCACTTGCCCGTTGCAATTCGTTTTTTCACTTGTCCGTTGCCATTCGTTTTTTCACTTGTACGTTGCCATTCGTTTTTCCACTTGTCCGTTGCCATTCGTTTTTCCACTTGTACGTTGCCATTCGTTTTTCCACTTGTCCGTTGCCATTCGTTTTTCCACTTGTACGTTGCGATTCGTTTTTCCACTTGTCCGTTGAAGTTTCACTTCTTCTATGTGTCCCAGCACACATTTTTTTTTAACGAAATCAAAATTTTAAACGAACTGTTTTGCAAACTAGTCCAGTGCCGATAGCTCTAAAAACGGTAAAAAGTGGAAGAAAATTATAGCAGAATGAAACCTATTGCAAAAGGAAGAGAATATAACGAAGATTACAGGAAAAATAAATTACGGGCGATCTGAGGTCGGGAAGGGGGGGAGGGGGGGGGGGGGGTTTAAGGGAAAAAAATGGTTTATCTCGATTTCCGGAAAAACTACAAGTCCTATTGAAAAAAGTTGATTGGCAAAGTTGTAGGTATTGTTTTACTGTACTGTAGTTGTATTTACACTTTTTTACATAACCTCAAAATTTATGTGAAATATTCAAAAAACCACGTTTTTGGTTTTTTATTTTTATCTTTTACAAAAAATATTTTTTTTTCACGAAAGGTGAAAACTTACCTTTGTATGTCCTTAACATACCTACTGTAATTTTTTTGATTGAAAAAAAATTTTTTTCACCTTATTTTGACCTTATATCGAAAAAGAACCCTTATTTCAGTCGAAAACTCTCACGTCAAAATATGTGATTTTTTTAAAAAGTCGGTAGGCCTTTTGTTCGTTGGAATCTCTACTTTCTAATGGTATATAAAAACCTATACACTACTATGGTAAATGTTCTCAGAAAATGCAATGAAACGACTACTATTTTCGCATGTTTTTTGCAATCTCATATGCAATCAATGGAATCCGAAATTTTTTTTGCGAAAATAGTTGTCGTTTCATTGCATTTTTCCGGAAATCGAGATAAACAATTTTTTTCCCTTAAACCCCCCCTTCCCCTCTTCCCGACCTCAGATCGCCCGTAATTTATTTTTCCTGTAATCTTCGTTATATTCTCTTCCTTTTGCAATAGGTTTCATTCTACTATAATTTTTTTTCGTTTCAAAAATGATCGGCACTGGACTAAACCGAATCGTGTGGCATGTCAAATGAAAGGACTTATAGTTAGAATCTCAAATATATTATTTTTATGTTTCTACAATGGATACTTTTAAAATTATTCAAAAAAGAACGAAAATTTAAGACGAAAATTGACCATTCAACCCTCCCCCCCTATTTTTAGGAAAAATACAGAAAATAGTTCTTTAGTTACTTTACAGGAAAACCTATCTATGGTCTTAAAAAAAGGGCAAAAATAAATAAAAATATAAAATAACTTTAAATACATAATCAACGTACGGAACCCTCTCCAAGCGAGTTTAAAACTCGTACTTGTCAAGTTTTTTTAATTATGTGTAATTTTATGTTGATGTTTAATGTTTATATAGTTATGTTCTATGGTTAAAATAATCTAACTAAACTATATATATAATATACTTTGCAACAATCGGCGGTAAACATGTACGATGGTATATACTTTAAGACATGCGTGGCACCTCCCTCCCACAACGGAAACATGCACTACAAGAATAATTAAAAGTATATAAGAAAATTCATACCAGCACCAACACGTGTTTTACCCCGAAACGGAGCATCATCAGGGTGAGTTGACTCTACGATGGTTAGTCGCAAACTTTATTAAAGTATAATTATTAATTATACTTTAATTATAATCATACATGTTTACCGCGGATTGTTGCAAATTAGACTAATACTAACATAATAACAATGGATTTCCGCAAAGTAAGACCTGATATATTTTCCTATGAGCGCCACTCCACAGGTAGAGCGACATAGAAAAAGACACTGGTGGTGAAAGTCTGACATCAGATTACCTTCCCACGTCTCACCGCATTTCTAGTACACGCACGTGATAGATAGCATTCTGCTGCTATTTTGGGACGCTTTTACTACATTTTCGGGCAACAAACAAAAATACTATCACGTCATTAGGTTTAATTTTATTTCGTTTTATGTTGCATTCATGATTCTTCAGTGTTCTCTTTACGCGAATGGAATGTATCTAACTCTATTGATATCAACGCCTTTCATGTGTTCGTTCGAGTGTCCTTTAATTTTTATTTATTGATTTAGTTATTATTTATCATTTGTGTGTATACGATCTTTTCAAATGCTTTTGTTCTATTCAATGAGCTCATAAAACCCACATCCCGTTTGTCCATAAGATACGGGACACTATACAAGACTGAAAAAATTGGGGTTTAAAAATGAAATTCTTATTTTGCCGTTTAATGTAGTTACATTATATGGCGAAAGTAAACCAAATCAAATTCATTTGTTCATATACACAGGTATATATACACATTTTTTTAAATCTTCCACCATTTCGGAAGGGTGCTTTGGGATGGAGGAGCAGAAATGGCGAAAGAATGTGTTTTCTGTACTATACCTAGCTAGATGATCAATGTTTATTTAGCTGTCAATAGAATTCGGAGTATTCTTTTTCCACGAAGGCATCGATCTTTTGATATAACCTCGAAGCCTATAAAATATGAATGTGTTTTATGTTGAATGTGTGTTAAAAGCCCACTAACTACGGATCTGAACCCATCTAGCCGAATTGGGGTGGCTTGCCACGCCAGGTGGATGTTGTAAAAGGCAACTAAATTCGGCCCGCTGGTGGTAGGGCCCCTCGAAGTAATTATTTTAGTAATATTGATTTGAATAGTTTGTTGATAATATCATTATTACTATTATCATTTCTCTGTGGGGTCCACCACCTCCACCACCTCGTGCTACCAGCACCAGCACAAACTACCACCCTCGTGCTAATGTCAACCGTTAAATTACTCTTCGTGTTCCGGCTGGGGGCTTGAGAGCCAGTTTTCTTCTCTCTTTCTTGGTTGGCAAAGCATCAGTGATGACTTTGGTGTTGCTGATGTACGTGGGCGACGATAGCCTCTTACCATAAGGTCGATCGTCAGCTCAGTAAAAAAATTGTTGGGTATTTTTATAGCCACCTAAACCACTTAAGAGCGCGAGATTGAGGAATAATGTATCGGGATTTATATAGGCTGTATATATCGGTCGAAGATCAAGTCAAGTGGGTCTTTTCAGGTTTGAAACCACAGGAAGTTCCAAACAATGTTGGTATAGAAACTTATTTTGCGTAATATCATTCACCTCGATTAGGTACGAAATCCGTAATGCTTTAGATTGATAAACATGATAAAAAACCTAGGATGCTAATTATAATGCACACATGCATACATTTTTGAATACATACACAAGCGCACATGCTCAGAGCTTGCTCTCTTCCACCCGCACCACAGTCAGAGGACTGCATTGCGCATGCTTGTGTGCTTGTTACCTGCATGTGTATAAGATCAGCAGCTCGAGCACGAATATTTGCGAGAAAGTATTCGTATGGTTAACGTAAGCAATTTGTCAAATTTGTATGGCATTTTAGTACCATTTACGCACGATAGGGGCGCTTTTGAAAAAATGCCATACAAATTGCTTACGTTAACCGTACGAATACTTTCTCGCAAATATTCGTGCTCGAGCTACAGCACCGTCATTCTGCGTGGTCAGGTTTGTAGTGGACAAAGTCAAGTCAAAGATGTCACGTCATGCAAACATGACTGTCTGAGCTATCAGTGTTATCTTGTCTGTATATTACACTGTAATCCGGAATAACGTAGAAATCACGATATGCATGGTAACATGGTAATTAATTAACTTATGCCTGCCAATAAATTATGATAATTTTTATCAAATGCCTGTCAATGAGCGATATCAGATATTTTTATAAAGCAACATGACGGCATTTTTGTCAGTCTCGGACACCGCTGTTGCTGTGTCGGACCTATCCTCAAAATAATAAGGTGTGAGGGGTTGATGACGGTAGTTTACAATGTAGAGTGCAATTAGGAACTTACGTTCTGCCGGAACAATGCACAACATTGTTGACGAGGGATTTTTGACGAGAAAACTGACTTGTGACAGTCCAGTGACATTGTCAACGATTCACAAATCAGAAACAAGCTGAATGATTCGTAAATTTTATGCTAATAAGTTCTCTGTACGTGTTCTGCCGTGATCGCCTGTATGATTTTTTGCCCATATCACAAAAAAAAGTGAAAAACGAAAACGAAATGAAAAAATTAAGCATAATAATTAATTATATTATTAGTAGCGATCTTCTAGATGCGGTTTTTATTAACCTTTTGCCATACACGTTATAAGGAATAAGCTTTCTTATGTAGTGTTCCTGTAGACTCTACAATGTAGAGCTATAACGTTGGTGTAACAGAAGAATAACATTTTTGGTAAAAGGTTTTTCACTCCCTTGACGAACGTGATCGCTGACTGTGGTAGGCTGTCTGCTTTTATATCAGCTCTGCTGGTAATCGATAATACGGGAAGGGAGATAATTTATATAATGTGTCTATATACTATCTGATTGTAGTGTGTGAGTTTAATATAAAGCAATATGTAACGTACATTAAAGCAGTCTAAATAAAATCATCATTCAAGTTACGTCTTTTTCATCGAACCTTTTCATACGTCACTACATCATAAATTCATAATATATATCCATAATATATATCCAATATATTCACAAACTTGCATTAATATGACCATAGCATGGTCTGTTACGGAAGCAAACAAAAATGCAAGAACTGGTATCAAATGGATGATATAGCCTACTCAGACTAACAACTACAAAAGTTCGATCATCTGAGGACGGGACAACAAGTATTAGGTACCTAAAGCGAACAAAGAGCTTAATGGCAAGGAAGGCGTGGCGCTTGTATTCTCGGTCGAACAAAGGTCATGAAGATTTTACCATCGTTGTTCGTTATAATTATAAAGTCTTTACTACTAGACATACGTCGAGAACCGAGTCGTACAACTCGTACAGAATAAAACCGTATTGATCTGTAGATTTCCCTATTGTATTTAGAATGTAACTTAGCTATAGCTGTTTTCCGTGTTAGGCGCGGAATCAGCCCAGGGGTAGTAGTCGGTCGTCGCCGGGGCCGGGCGCGGCCGATGGCCTCGCGACCTATTTCCCCCTCTCCTTCCCCTCATCGTAGGCTGGCCACTCTCATCCTTTATCAAAGTGACAACAAGAAGTCTAGGCTCGAGTACATACACCTAGAAGACGGCTCGATATTCAACGCTCTTTATCGTTGCGTATCTTACTCGTATGTATCAAATCAAATCAAATCAAAGTTTTTATTCAAAATTGGTTTGGTTTACAAACACTTTTTGAAAGTCATGCAATGTAAATGTTAGGTCCTAATTCCATTGTTGCATTTACGTCCTAATCCTCACCTTGCCAACTCTATTTTAAAATAAGCATCTCCTTGCAGATCTACATATAATTTTTGTTTTCCCCTTAAAACTTGCACGGAATTCGCGTGGAGACAAGAATGCCATGACGTCAAGTTGAATAGTGCATTATTGTTGCGATGACCCGTTGATTTGTTTACCGGATTCGCTTAAAGTATTCCAAAATTATTCAACAATCTCGACGAGCCTGCTTAAAAACAGTCCACCTTTTGTATAATAGATTTAAAGTCTGACATTCTTCAACGATTCCATAGTAATAGGCATACATCTGACCTTTAAAATAAAATAATTTAAAGTAGCGCGTGTGGTGTGTATGCAACTAAAACGAATATTTTGTCTGTCTACACAGCTCTCTGCTTAGAATTTATCTTAAATACGTTTAAGCTGCCGACTTATACCTATGAGCATTTGTTCTCAAGGCTAGCACGATCCATCTGTAACTAACTACCAATAGTCAAATACTGTTTATTAGTTTTTTAGTTTAGGGAAGGCTTATGTAGGCCTATTTGAGTAACCGTCACAAATAACGACATACTCGTAGGACTCAATCAAAGCCTACCTGCAACATAACACTCTTTAGGCCCGTAATATCAATAGCAGTTTAATCTATGATTCTGATCTTAATGTCTGTAAATCATAGTTCATTATCGTATAAATAAATAGCACCCAGGTGGATTATTAAAACGATTTAGCGCTTCGTTTATAACGTTTGAAGCCATTGAGAAAGTATACATAGAGAAGACATCTCAAACAAAGACATCTCAAACAAAATGTGTGTACCCGCCGGGAGGTTCTATTTTCAAAATTGAGCCCCTGTTCTCCTTTCAAAATCGAACGAATCCATTGGACATTGAAGCCGCGCGGCGTCAATTCATTGGAACATACATTGTGTTCGCGGTGTCTGTTCTATACGCTAGTAATAATATTTCAATGTTTGAAGCAGGTATTTTTTTTGGTTTGAATAGTTCGTTTATTTGGGGAAACACAATCGATCGATGAATCGGATTACCGCAGTTGTATGTATGGGTGCGTAACTGGTAGTAGTGTAGCATAGCACGTAGGTAGGACAGGAGCGGCGGTGGCGGCGCGGCGGCGGGACAAAGGCTATGGTGTCGCGGTTAGCCGGGTCAGCCGTCCCCACGGCGCTGCGGCGGCGCGGCCGTGGCGGGCGTTGTGCGGCGCGGCTCGCGGCTGCGGCTCGGCGCGCGTCGACCGGCTGCGTCTGCGGTATCGGCGCGCCGCGTTCGACGACCTGCCGTCTCAAGGCCGCTCTTACACGTGCCACCGGGCGCTTCCTGCCGCCGCCATAACAAACCTCTCCCCGCCCCTCTACCCCGCCCTTCTTACGGGTGCCCCGAAAACTGTTCCTAATCCTTAATTTCACGCATCCTTCTTCTAGGGTTTCTTTTATATCAGGGATTTTATTTTCTTAATAAATTCTGTATCTTTAGTCTGACTCACTTGGTAAGTAGGTAAATTATATTTTATCTGTTAAGATAGTTAATATTTTGAGATGTGATATGTTTTATAAATGCTTTGTTCGCAGGAAAAATTCTACCAATGTAGGTACAAGGCAGGAATAGTGCCAGGTCTCTACTATTAAAGCTCACTGGGCTAATTACAAAACCATCTTGGTTCAAGGGTACCGAAGACTTGATTCACCTGAGATAATTCATCCAGGTGTCTTAAGTCCACTTTTAGTATACTTTATTCAAGTAGTCTAATCCAGAGGAGCTCTTGCATAATGGTGAGGCTCTACATCTTGTTTGAAGATATACCGCCTGCCTAGTCCGCCCACCCTTCTTTAAAATCAATAGTGGTTTGCTTGCAATGTTAGATAATAGTAGGTAGATACCTACTGTAGATAGATAGATACCCATTTTATAAGTGGTTTTACCGCCTCAATGTGTCCTGCTAGCGACATCTCTGGTGTTTTCGTGGACATCGACACTAACCCTTAAGTAGGCCGAAAATAGTCCATAATAAGGTACCGAAGAGATTATACCCATCTACTTATTTACCTGGGACATACCTATGTGATGTAAGTTTAAAACTTACGTCACCACGTCATTGACATGCGCACTGTTTACATGTAAATTAATATTATGTTATGTAATAAGAAGGTGCCTATTTCTTACGATTTATCTTATGCAGATTATGTAGTCCTATTTCGGCACGTTGACGTTTTCTTGTTTAGGCCGAGAGAAATAAAATAAATATATAGGTAGCTTTTTACATATACATAGTTAAAATAGTATATTTCATTACAAGTGCGGAAAGCCTGTCATTGCAACGAGTTCCAACAAATGTCCAACCGAGCCGAGGCGCAGCCGAACGTGAGGGTTGACAGTCGGAACAAGTTGCAATGACGGTTCCGCACATGTACTGAACAACTATTTTTAACCGACTTCAAAAAAAGGAGGAGGTTCTCAATTCGACTGTATTTTTTTTTTTTTATGTTTGTTACCTCAGAACTTTGGACTGGGCGAACCGATTTTGATGATTCTTTTTTTAATCGAAAGCTGATGGCTGTCATGTGGTCCCATATAAATTTTATTGAGATCTGACAATGGCATCCATGAGAAAACTACATAAGTCGTAAATTTGTGTTAAGATGTGCGCGACAAATTGACGAATAACTTAATATCACGTCAACCGATTTCGATGATTCTTTTTTTAATAGAAAGCTGGTGCTTGTCATGTGGTCCCACATAAATTTGAACGAGATCTGACAAGTAGTTTTTGAGAATTTGAAGTCGGTTATTTTTTGTTAGTAAAATTTAGATTATTAATACAGTTGCGAAAAAATGAAGCAATATAATAGAATAATAAAAACACAATAATCTTGAAAATGGCGCCAACCAAGAATATAAGCAGAGATTTTTCTTTGTTTTTTCACCTATTCTGGGTAGGCACAAAGGGAACTATGCCCATACAGCCAAGTCTTCAGTAGATTTTTTTTTATTGATATGAAATGAAAATGAAAGAACAAGGCCCGAAAATTATTTTTATTTTTTGTAGCGTCTTAAAACGTCAGTTATACCGAAGCAATTCAATATTTTTTTACGTATTTTAATATTAATACCTGTACCCGTATTACCCAAGGTAAAATAAGTCACACAACATTAACTATAATAATAAAGAAATCACAGTAAGGAACCATAGACATGGCACGACTTTGTCTAGATTTCGTTACTTTTTAGAGATAAACAAGCACTTTTTTACAGAATGTTTTTAGTGGGATTTCACTTCTTTTTGTAGAAACGTGGGTATATTGATTTATTTTATTAGATTTTCTTATTAGTTTGGTTGGGCTCTTGTGTTTTCTAATCAGGGTCACCAGGTACAGGTCCAGATCTTCGATTATCCTAGTTTTTATAGTTTTCAATTTATGTGGCCATTAAACGCTCATCATTTAACTCTGTACCAAATTTCAGCTCTCTGAGTTTATGGGAAGTACTAGTTCTATTTTGATGATCATGAGTGAGTGAGTGTCATAAATGCGAAACTTTGCTTTCGCTTAACTTCGGAACTAAATGACCTACAGACTTGAAATTTTGGATTTTAAGTATGTGATTATAGCTTACTGGATGACGAAAATTTCTACGTTCTGGTCTTATCCAGAGGTTCTCAAATAGGTGTCTGAAAATGCGGCGAAATGGTTCCAGTAAAGGATGGTCCGGCAGTGAAAGCTCTTATTAATTATTGTCGCAACACTATTTGTTGGGGGTATCGTTTGATTTTAAAAGACCCACTATACCACCAGGGGTATCGCCAGGGGTATCGTGGGTCCGTAGTGTGTTTGCTTTGCACTCGACTAGGCGGGGGCACTCCCGTGCCCCCCGATGAACGAAATTATTGATATTTTATGGGTTGAGACTTTAACCTCGTTCGCTGCGGCAGCATTAGATCTAAATTCTAAACCTGTGCGGTACGAGACAAATACTGCCCGTATCTATATTTCCTGATATGCGTTACGACCTCTATTTTGCCGTACCAGCACCTGACTTTCAAAGTCCATACAGACGTGGAAACGCCCCATACCAATTGTTTTTTTTTTAACGAGTCGATAGGCTACATCCTTGTGTATACCTAGCTGCAACAATCCGGGGTTCTGTTCGATATTTTAAAAGATACAGGGATTTTTCAAAATAAGTAATTTACGGCAATATATTTGCCGTATAGCATAGAAGTGAAAAAATGCTAGGGATGGGGGTTTACTTTTAAAATGACAATCAATACTTTAAAGATATTCTTTATTGAAGACATAACATTAAAATTTGACAGTGTATTAATCAACAAAACTTAACTTCTTAATTAGTCAACATAATTAATATAAAATATTTATATAATTGGCAATACTTGTAAGACTGCCTGTAATGCCTGCTTTTTAACCGACGAAAAAAAGGAGGAAGTTCTCAATTCGACACGTATATATTTTTTATTTTAAACTTTTTAGATTATAGATTTTTAATCTTTTTAGATTGCTACTGCATAGTTTTCCGCATAAAAATTATCGAGTGCTTTACGTACGGCCAGCACTAACGCAAACTAAGATGCCGCGCGGACGCATGCAGTGAGGCGCGGGGTTGGGGGGGTACGGCAAGATAGTTGCCGTACCCCCCCACACAACCACACTGAATAAAAATATTTATCCTACTGTGCGTTACGGCAACTATTTTGCCATATTGTATTAGTGCATAATTTTATTATATTAAAAGCTACAATATCGAAATTATCACTGTCTCTTATCTACACGTAAAGGAACATAGTTAGATCACCCCCGCACCGTGGGCAAAACTAGGACAACAAGCTGCCGCACTGGCGGAAAGTCAAATACGGCAAAATACTTGCCGTAACGCAGCGAACGTGTTAATCTATAGTTTAAAGACCAATCTAAAAAGCCTGATTCTTGAATTTTTCATCAATAAACAGGTTTTTTAATAATCCTATACGGAAGAGTGCAGTAATCTTAATTATATGAATCCCTTCTCATGCGACTATGGTTGTACACGCAAATCTCCGAAACCACTAAACCGATTTCAGTGTGTACAAAGACGTTTTTAAATTTAACTTACCTTACTCCTCTGTAGGAAACGTCTGTAGGGTATGATTATATTTTTTATTAATAAAGCCGATAAACCTACATATAGACAGATGCTTTACTAATAGTAAGTAGGTAGCCCGACATCTTTACCAGTCCGTTGCTAGCCGAGATAAAAGCAACAGTGTGCATGAAATGAACGTCCAATGAATTCCTTGTTCAGGAGGGTGAAGGTAGTCAATAACAAGTAAATTTGGTTTATTTTTGGGTTATTTCATTTTTCATCGGAAGCCGATAAACAACTCATCCAAAAGTCAGTTCAATAAATATTACCTACTACCACATAAGAAATAATGTATATACTAGAAATTTATTTAATTGTCAATTAATTATTAAGAATTTTTGACAAAAAATAACCGACTTCAAAATTAGGGATATCTCAAAAACTACTCGTCAAATCTCGCTTAAATTTAAGTGGGACTACGTCAGAAGCACGAGCTTTCGATTAATCGAATCGAAAGAAGAATCATCAAAATAGGTTCATCCAGTCGAAAAATCTGTGTTAACAAACATAAAAAAAGTGAAAAATAAAATACAGTCGAATTGAATACCTTCTCCTTTTTTGAAATCGGTTAAAAAAGAAGATAATTTATATACAGGGTGGATTTTTGAGACGGGTCAGTAAGGGCAGGTACCTTAACCGTTATAGTTACAGGAAAACGTTCCAAGGAGACTATCCATAACTTTTTTAGATATTCTGAACTGCATTCACAGATTTTTGAAAAAATGTATGGTCAGCGAAAAAATTGCTAAAATCCAAAAAAAAAATATTTTTATGCCTATCGATCCTACTTCGTATGGGGATCAAAATACTCTATGGGACCATTTAAGGTATGAGTACTAGAAATGTCAGAAAACGCTAAAATCATTTTCCATACATTTTGTACTGAAAAACTCAACTCGAAATATTCTTTATCGCCAAACAATCCTATTTGTTACTGCGATTAAAAGATTATTTAAGGCCTATTGAAATTTAAATACAAAAACTACGGTAAGACACAACATATCACACAAACTTAAAAATAGGTTATCTATTATTCAAAATGACCACCGTTTTCACGAATACATAAGTTCACTCGTTTTTGTACTGAGCAAGTAGCAGCGGAAAGTTTTCTTTGATGGATATTATTTAAAATCCTCGGTAATGCCTCTTTCAGCTCCTGAACACTTTCGTACTTTCTTTTGTAGACTTCATTTTTTAGGTGGCCCCACAAAAAAAAACTCGAGAGGCGTTAGATCGGGGCTGCGAGGTGGCCACTTAATTGGACCATGTGTTGGACCATGGACCACTAACAGCACCTCTTGCGGCGTGTCTTCGTGAAAATGGCTGTCGTTTTGAATAATAGATAACCTATTTTTAAGTTTGTGTGATATGTTGTGTCTTACCGTAGTTTTTGTATTTAAATTTCAATAGGCCTTAAATAATCTTTTAATCGCAGTAAGAAATAGGATTGTTTGGCGATAAAGAATATTTCGAGTTGATTTATCGTTTTTCAGTACAAAATGTATGGAAAATGTTTTTAGCGTTTTCTGACATTTCTAGTACTCATACCTTAAATGGTCCCATAGAGTATTTTGATCCCCATACGAAGTAGGATCGATAGGCATAAAAAATTTTTTTTTTGGATTTCAGTACTTTTTTCACTGACCGTACATTTTTTCAAAAATCTGTGAATGCAGTTCAGAATATCTTAAAAAGTTATGGATAGTCTCCTAGGAACGTTTTCCTGTAACTATAACGGTTAAGGTACCTGCCCTTACTGACCCGTCTCAAAAATCCACCCTGTATAAACAGAATGAAATATTGCCTAAGGAAATTCACCAAAAAATAAAACTGAACTAGGTTTAGTCGTTTTAGTATTTAGTATAGCTACGCACTCCTGAAGCCTGCAATGGAATGGTTTTCTGCTGGAATTTCTTCCCAGGCTCTTTTCACAGCGTCAATCAACTGCTGCTGGTTGTAGACTGCCTGTTTGCCATCTCTAACACGTTGTTTTAGAAGGTCCTACAGATGCTCGATCGGGTTTAAATCGGGACTGTTCACTGGCCACGGTAACACTCGAATGTGAGTGTCGTCCAGTGCTTGTTGGGTCGCTCGAGCGGTGTGTGCACGGGCATTGTCCTGCATTAACAGAAATTCAGGACCCACCCGCTGTGAAAATGGGATCACATGAGGATTGATGACTTCCCCTATGTAACGCTGTGCAGTTACGGTACCCTCATTAAAAACAACAAGCTCCAGCTTCATTAAAAACAAAAATAATTTCCAGAAAATTTTCAAATTCAAAGTTTTTTTAATTGTGCCAGCAATCGGGTCACCAATAGGTACTACACCAAAGAATTACAAAAAGGACTCAACACTATTATTTTTTCTTATAAAATATCTAATTTGACATGAATAAGTAGTCTCTACGGACTCTTACTACTGGAAATAATTTTAAAATTTTTAGGGTTCCATACCAAAAATGAAAAAACGGAACCCTTAAAGCATCACTTTGTTGTCCGTCTGTCTGTACCTTGTAAAATAAAAGCGGCCAAGTGCGACTCGGACTCGCCCATGAAGGGTTCCGTAGCAGCAAGTAACATAATATAAAAGTTCTTGAAGTTCGTTGTAACTTTGATCGAGGTAAATTGCGGTTTACGATTTATGACGTATTAAAAAACAAACTGCTTACTATATATATCTCGTTCAAACCAATTTTCGGTGGAAGTTTGCATGGTAATGTACATCATATTTTTTTTTTAGTTTTATCATTCTCTTATTTTAGAAGTTACAGGGGGGGGACACACATTTTACCACTTTGGAAGTGTCTCTCGCGCAAACTATTCAGTTTGGAAAAAAATGATATTAAAAACCTCAATATCATTTTTGAAGACCTATTCATAGATATCCCACACGTATGGGTTTGATGAAAAAAAAATTTTTGAGTTTCAGTTCTAAGTATGGGGAACCCCCAAAAATTTTTTTTTTCAATTTTTGTGTGAAAATCTTAATGCGGTTCACAGAATACATCTACTTACCAAGTTTCAACAGTATAGTTCCTATAGTTTCGGAAAAAAGTGGCTGTGACATACGGACGGACGGACAGACAGACATGACGAATCTATAAGGGTTCCGTTTTTTGCCATTTGGCTACGGAACCCTAAAAACGCGTGGAGGTATTAAATTAAAATTAATATCTAATGCTCACGTCTTTAAATGAATCAAATCAAAACTTGTAGGGTCAAATTGGCAAGAAGCAATTTTTTATAGTACAATTTTTTTATGTAATGAGGACAGCAAACGAACTTGTAACGCCATGCCCTGTCGCCCATGGAAATATTGGACATCTGTGACAAGCCTCGAATAGGTCCACTGTAACCGAAGGCTTCCAACTCACAGCGATAGCTTCGCGTAATCTCCGAAGAAGAAGTTTTACCACTTGCAGTCACATGTCATAACTCATGTATCAACTCAGTATTATTATGGAGAACGTACTTTATAATGTGAGAAAAAGAAAACCGACTTTGCCCTACTTTGCCTTTGCCCTTTGACTTTGTACCTAAACCGTATGTAGTGCCATCTATTATTATTAGTTTAGTCAAAAAGTTCAAAAACGTGTTTAATAGTTCAAAAACGTGTTTAATAGGAATAAAGCTCCTAAAAATATGTGCGATAGCTCATTCGATTCGAAATGACGTCAAGAAAAATGTTTTTTAAGGGTTTATTAGCACATAAAAATGTCAGTCCTTAACTTTTCGGGGGGGGGGGGGGGTCTGAACCCCCGAAGCCCCCCCCCCCTGGCTACACCCATGATTGTGGACAAAGTACTTAGTACACTCTTATCTCTGAACAATAAATAAGAAGTTAATGGAGACAGAATTAAGCAGATTTGGAAGAGAACTTTCTCTCTCTTAAATTGGTTTTCGACACTTAATTAGGTATACTAATCTGAATTGCGGCGTGTTATGTGTGTTGAATATTGATAAAACTATGATAATGATTTTCAAAGATTTCTAAGTGTTGTCACAACCTTATAATATACAAAATTAAAGTATGTTAGTTACATTAAAGAATAGAACACATTCTAAATATATTTATAGGTACCTAGTTATATAATGTATATTATGTCATACATGTACTCTATAGTGTTATTTTATCGCAGTAATGCTGAATAGTTTATCGCAACGTTATTGTCATTGTGACCTGTCTCACAGATAAAACAATGATATGGTAAGATTCCACAAATAAGGTAAGTGTTTCTGATTTACTTTACGTATTGATTATTTATCTATACATATAAATTCGTTGGTTCAGATGTTAGTGTTTTTATAATGTTTTTATCATTAAAAAAAATTGTCTGTCCAGTCTATGGTTCATCGCTATAATAGAATGCGAAGTGACGATGAAGACCGGATTAGGTACTCTCTACATTTAAAAGCTAAAAATGCAAAATGCCCTAAACCAAAAGTTGATAGATATACAGGGTGAATTTTTCAAACGTGCGTGGATATCAAAATCCGAAACTACGAGAAATAGCGAAAAATGCTCAAAGGAGTCTCGGGCCAATCTTGATGAAAACTAAAACTGCATCATTACATTTTTGAAAAATCAATATTTTTAGCTAGGAATCGAACTCTTTGATTTTGAAAAAAAAAAACAAATCCTGTATTATTACACCATTCGATAGTGTCGCTAACAAGGATCGAACTCTGCAAAGCAATGACATACGAAAAATCAATATTTCAGGCCAGGAATCAAACCCGTTAATTTTGAAAAAAAAACGTACCCCATATTATTACACCATTCGATAGTGTCGCTAACAAGGATCGAATTCTGGGAAGTACTAATAAATGAAATATAAATATTTCAGGCCAGGAATCGAACCCGTTCATTTTCAAAAAAGACTCACCTTATTTTATTACTACACCATTCGATAGTTTTTCTAACAAGGATCAAATTCTGGGAAGTAATAACATACGGAAAACTTAAGGAAAGAGCTCATTTATTTATAAATAAATAACGCTTCACACTCATAACCTCACACTAGGATTCTCTTTGTCGTGGGTGCCATGGACAACACACTAGACAAGGACATTCACACCCAGACCGAGAACAGAAATTCAAACTCATCATTCAAATTTCCGCCTTGCTGGGAATCGAACCCAGGACCCTCGGTGTGGCGATCCGGTATGGTAACCATTGCGCCACACGGGTCATCAACAAAAATATTATAAAAACGTTTAAAATGCAGCAGTTGCTTAAAATTCAACATTTTCCTTAAGTTTGCCCTATGTAATTATTTTCCAGAATTTGATCCTTGTTAGCAATACTATTGAATGGTGTAATGAAAAAATGAAAAATGAAAATGAAAATTATTTATTTCATAAACTTTGTTTACATAAAGTCATGTACACTAGCTCCCACACTAGGATTCCCTGTGTCGTGGGAGACTAGGATTTACCCACTCGTTATAAAATTACAGAAATAGAAGAATTAGAAGAGAAGTTGAAGAACATGATACGTAAAAAAAGAAGTAATTTTAATCTTAATCTAATCGACAAAAGAATAATATTTTAGGTGTTTCAGTGTTTACCTTGATACTTTAAATATAAGTTTAATTTAGTTTACTGATAGTGTCAACATCCCTATTGTAATTTAGAATTCTTACTAAAATTAGAATTCTTACTAAATTAGAAATTCTTACTTATATGTATATATGTTTGTGTGTGTGTGTGTGTGTGTGTGTGTGTGCGCGCGCGCGTGCGTGTGTGTGTGTGTGTGTGTGTGTGTGTGCGCGCGTGTGTGTGTGTGCATGTGTACGTATACGTGTGTGTGTGTGTGAGTGTGTTTGTAATAATACAGTATGAGTTTTTTTTTAAATCAACGGGATCGATTCCTGGCTAGGAATATTAATTTTTCAAAAATCTAAGGATGCAGTTTTAGTTTTCATCAAAATCGGCTCCTTTGACCTGTTTTCCCTATTCCTCATAGTTTAGAATTTGTCCATCGACGCACTCTTGAAAAATTCACGTACTTATATTCCAAACTAGCTGCCCGGAAAGACTTTGTTCTGTGAAAACTTAAATAATAGTAAATATTTTTTTTATTATTATTAAAACCTTCCGTGTGCCCTAAGGAACATACCAAAAAAATTGCTGAATGATTGGTCGAGACATTCTCGAGTTTTGCGCTTAGCAACATTCATTTTTAACCGACTTCAAAAAAGGAGGAGGTATTCAATTCAACTGATTTTTTTTATGTTTGTTACCTCAGAACTTTCGACTGGGTGAACCGATTTTGATGATTCTTTTTTTAATGGTGCTTGTCATGTGGTCCCACTTATATTTAAGCTAGATCGGACGAGTAATTTTTGAGTTCTTTTGAAGTCGGTCATTTTTTTCTTGGTAAAATTCAGATTATTATTTATATACATTAAAGATTAATGATATACTGAAAAGTCGAGTAATTGTATTAAAAATCTTTACTTTAATCAGTTTTTAGAAAAATCTATACTATAATAAAACTCAAAGGGTAAATTTTCTGTACATCGAATATTTTTTAAAAATTTTGATTAGGGGGCACTTCAACAACGTGTTAGAGCACAAAAATATTTTTTTTAGAATTATTGTCTGTCTGTCTGTCTGTCTGTTTGTCTGTCCGGGCATCACATGAAAACCCTTAAACGGATTTCGATGAAAATTGGTAAAGTTGTTACTCCGGGTCATATTTTAGGATACTTTTTATCCCGTAAAATTAAAAGGTTTCCCCGGGAAACGGGATGAAAGTTTGTATGGAATATTTTTAAAACATCAACCGATTTGCTTCAAATTTGCAACAAATGTTCTTTGCTTATATTTATGGAACATGTGTTTTTCAGTTTTTCAAAATTTTGCAAAAAAAAAGAAAAAAATACAAATTAATGTGAATATTGCTTATTTTTCAAAACCCGCTCAAGTGATTCTCAAGTGATTTTATCGTGGGTTTCAGTATATAAATTACTAAATATAAGTACTTCAATGTAAATTCACCGTTTTTTAAATTTCCTTCTGCAAGAGATATAAATAAGGTAAAACATAATTTCCGTATGCGAAGCTGCGGGCAACAGCTAGTCATCAATAAGGATCGTGTTTTGTGGCGGAATACGTCACAATTTGGCGAAGGGAAGGGAGGGCTTGTACATAGAGGGAGGCTGGAGGGCGAGGGACCTTCGCTCTGATGACCCACATTTGAGCGCCCACCGACGCGCGACGGTGCCTTTTTTACCCATAGATAGGTACACGTATTCGAGACTACGCGCTGTCCTAAAATCAATGAAATCTACATTCAATTTCTTTCTTTGAGACTTAGAGCTCTACTTATTACTTAAAAATTTAAATTTTGTTCTTTCCAGAGGAGTCTGAGGAAAGTTGACGATTGTATAGGTGGCGGTAAGTGGCGGTAGGTGGCGGTAGGTGGCGGTAGGTCGCGGTAGGTGGCACAGGCTGGTATTGATTTTTGTGTTCGTTTGCCAGCTACCACGGTTTGGAACGAGTGCTGCTAAATTATTTTGAGGCAAACTAAAGCAAGCCATAACAGCTATTTGAATGTGATATCAACAATGTGATATAAGTATGACGTACAAGTTTATCTTATTATTTAATTATTTCTCTGCTCGCAGACAAAACACGATCACGATAGCTATGTACCTATACACTGACTGATAGTCCGAGTATCATGTTTTAACATTGATAATTATATAAAATATTATACTTTTGTTGCCTACTCAAAAGAAAAACAAATGTTATTCTGATAAGAAGTAATTTTTAACTACTACTCTGATAATGCAATATTTACCCAAAGAATATTATCTATATTACCATTGACCTCCTGTTAGTTATGTCTACAGATCTTTTCATTTAACTCGTGCGTAAGTACCTACACTTTCAATAACAATCAAAATATAACAAAATCATAACATTAATTATAAAATATATTTTTACAGTATTTTAAAATCTAAGTGTGTGTAGATTAAATTATATTGGATCTAGTTGGTTGCAATGTAATGCGTAAGACGTATTGGGGCTAGTGTATACTGACCGGCGTATGCGGGCGGATCGGCCGCGGGCGGCGGCGGCGGCGGCGACTCAGTGGTGTTGGAGGGCGCGCTTGCGCAGGAGGGCGTCGACGGCGCATCTTCCGCGGCGCGGGCGGAAGGCGGCGGCGACGGGCCGGGGGGAGGTGCGCAGAGCGCGACCAGCCGCAGCAGCGCCACGCACCACCACCAGAGCACGGCGGCCAGCGCGCGGGCAGCGCGCCCGACGCGGCCCGGGGTCTCCTCGCGACCGAAATACGCGCACCGTGAAGCTGTGCGACTGCGAGCTCGCTCCCTCGCTACGTTAAACCGGGCGTGCGGCGCGGCGGCTTGCAGCGTGCTTGCAGACACGGGCGGCACGGGCGGCACGGGCGGCGCGGCGGCGGCTGGGACGCGACGCGGGTGCGCGCGCGCAGCCACACGGCGACTGCGGCGCCGTTTCCGACGGCACACGACCGCGCCCGAACACTATTTCGGGAGCGACGCTCCGCACCGCCGCCGCCCGCCCGCCTCGCGCTGCCAATTTTACGCGAAATTGCGGGCGGGCGGTGATGCGATATGTACCGCGGCCACCTGCATTGGCCGGCTCGGCGCTGCCGTCGATGCGCTCCTGTGCGAGAATCCTTTTTTCATTGAGAGGGCCCGTGGCCAGGCTCCGAGGGACCCGCGCGCCGGCTGGCGAGCGACACGCGCGCCGCTCCTCCACTTAAAATAGTCGGTGGCGAACGTGTTGCGGCCCGTGTCAATAGATACAATGTCGCAGCAATTGGCAAGGAAACAGAGACTCGCACTATCTCACTGTCTCGCGCACTGTGTTGTGAATTCTTATGCACGGTTTATATTTAGACGCGAAATTATTTCTGATATAGATAGGTGTTTGACATTACGTTGAACTCTCATACGTCGGGAAGCTCCACCTGTATAAATATTCTTGCCAGCCGAAGTACCGTTATCGATTATATTGCTGAGGCAATACAGGCTTTTTGTTGCTTTTATTTAATTATTATATTTCTTGACTGGACCGGAAATATTAAGACACGTCACTACATATATAAAACATATTTTTTAATTTAAATATTTTCATATTTTGTGTTCCTATGTATAAATATTTATAATGTCTTATCTCATCTCAACTCAAACGTCTAAGTAAGATGACTTCGATAACATTAAAACAAGATATTCATAATACCTATGTACTGTAATGTAATGTGTAACTACGATTACAATAAAATTATTCCTAAATAGAGACCCACCCGTTTTGCGTTCTCTAAGTTCTATTTTTTAAAATTATATATTTGTAATTTTTATTCATTAGACGTATTCCTAAATGCATGCATCGATGTAAGAAGTTAATAATTTTACGTATAAGGCCAAAAAATTACTTTATTTACTTAGGTACTTTTAGGAATAAAGTCAAATTCCTTAAATATTTAAGGGAAGGAGTTACATTGCGTTGTATCTATCTATGTATGTTGTGATGGATTACGAACGTGTGACAGCCCTTATGAATTTTCTGAATTAGCCCCCGCTAATTCAGAAATCGCGTGAATTAGCCCCGACACGTCAAACGCGGCATGTACTTGTAACTTCACACCGAAAGTGCGGAGTGCGCCAGGCCTCCGCTGGTAATACTTTAATAGCTGCACTAATTATTTAAAATAAAACATTTTTAGTACAAAATAAGTTCTTTTGTTATAAAAAGTAACTAAAATAATGAAAACGTTTTCTTTAATATAGCATACAATTAAGAATCAAGCTGGATCAATCAGGGTGAAGTTGGAGTTACAGGGTCGCGTACGAACTGTGAAGTCATCAAGAAACCTACGATTGCCGGATGGCCGGGAAATCCTGTCTTCTCTTTCCGACGTCGAATTCCACGTTGACAAAAGGGCGTTGAAATGAAAGAGGCTCCACGTTCAGTCAATGTTTTGAAGTGCGTCAACAAAAGGCCGTTCAAATCAAACCCAAGATCCACCATGGCGGTGCATCGAGGTCTAGAAGAATTGTCCCTAAAATGATAACCCTGCGGTAACCGCTGCCAGCACTGTCGGCTACAAAAGTGTCTCGCTGATGCTAATGCATGTTTTACAAACCGACTTCAAAATGGGAGATTATCAATTTGACACTTATGTATGAAGTAAGTGGTTATACAGTGTGTTCCACACAATGATGTTGTAGGTTCCACAAAACTAAAATTTTTTCTGATGACAATGACAGATCAGTGTTGACAGTAGTAAGTATGTATCGTGCGCCATCTTCACATATTATCTTAAAATTTTTGTATGGGGAAAGTAATATTATGATATTGTATTGTACAAGGGGGATCTGTGGGCCCCATAACATAAATCCTAAAACGGGCACGTAAACGGTGTGTATACAGGCTACAGGTAGCGACTTACTTGAGCGCTCCAGTGGCCTATGCTGGAGGAGTCACTAGTCAGTATGTTAGTCTAGGAGTTTGCGGGTCCCCAGGGGTGGAAATCAAATATTCTACGATTATCAAAGGAGTAAGAAATTATGGGGATTAAAGGATACCAGTTTGTTCCGTCGCGTGAACTCCTACGCACACAAGTAACTGGTAGGCAGCACCAGAATTTTCGCTGCAGTCGAGACTACCACTTATCTATACTCCAGTTTATTACGTACTTTCCACTACTATTATTACTTTTTATAAACTGTATATTTCGGGACCGAAACTATGTCAAATCCGAATCTTTTTCCCTACCAAATCCGTACGTAGGTATATCGTACTTTCTTCTCTGACAGCTTTTTCTCGACTCTGTTTTGTCTCGATTCGAAATTTAAAAACCATTGCGAGTTTGCCTGCCAGCTTTACATACCATACTATTGGCCTATTTCACATACCTATTTCGAACAGATATTATGTTCGGTTTAAACGTATTAAATAGTTAAGTAGTTAGTTAAATTTTAAGTAAATTAATACGTGTAAACGGACAATTTAGTAGTTAAAATTTAGTACGCAAGTAAACAAGTAATTTAGAAATTTTTCTATTTTCGGTTAAGTAGGTGGGCGGGGCTTATCACTTAATACGTTTGGAACTTTGGATAGGCATTTTTTAGTTAAAATTTAGTAAAATGCTTAAGTAATTAAGTAGGTTGTGAAGAATTGTATGAACTAAAGAGTTTTACTAAATTATTACGTTTGGACGCGCACTAAAAATTATTCACTTAAAATTTAGTTAACTACTTAGCTTACGTCTAAACCGAACATAACGGCCTGCTTGGCTTACTACGTGTGGTGTCAAAGGGAAAATGTCTCAAAACCTTGGTTAAAATCTAGTTCGCATGCATAAGTTCGCATGTCAAAAAATTTAATTGGCCAACTATTCCAGATTTTTGTTAAAAAAATTAGGAAATAATATAATAATAAAAAAAATCAACTTCAAATAAGTTGACTTAAAAGTATGAAATAACCAAGTAGGGATTCAAAATTTTTTGAAATAAAGTTTTTTGTAGTTGAAGGTTTATTTACATTATATTTGATGTAGTAAGTAATAGCAGTTGCTTTATGGAAGTATATAATTATTTTTATTTATTTTTACATAAATTTATATTTGGCTACTTTTTTATTAAAATATTTGTGATACTCCAAATACAAGCAAAATTTGAAGAACGAGGTGTGATTCAATCTGTTGAGCATTTACCACTTACTTGGATACTTTGTAATCAGCTAAGTAGTCAGATATCATTTGACCCCTAATGAAGGAGTTGTTAATTTAAAAAAATGTAATATCAAGAACCCCTACAACAAAATATGGTTGCAACACTTGTTAATACTACTTGGTACCTAAGTGAGTATCGTTAGTAAATTAGGACTATATTCCTGAATTAAACTGATTTTTAAGGACGGTGAACATCATGGAAAATCGTTACAAAAAATAGACATTTAAATAATATCTTAATTAAGATAAGGTATTTAATTTATGATATCTTAATTACAGTATTTTTTTTCATATGGCAGTTACAATATAAATCTGTTGCCTGAAAATAAAATAAATAAGTAAAAACTTGTTGCAGAAACAACATCTTCCGGGTCTGCTAACTATGCTTGTCACTCAGAAAGAATCCCTCAGATTCATAGAATTAATATTACTAGCGTATAGAAGGGACACCGCGAACATCGGGTTCGGGGGTGTGCATTGCAGCCGGCCGGCTGCATTTCATTCTGTCACTCAGCTGTCACTCGGCTGCGCTCATTGCGGCCGCATGTCAAAATTGTTTACGAAAAAACTGAAAAAATGCCGTCGTGCGTAATAAGAATGTGTCACAATTGCAAGACAAAAAACAAAAAAGATAATGTTATCACTTTATCATCAGTAAGAAAACAAAATCTTAACTTAAATCAACTAAAACTAATTTAATTTAATTATTGAGCAATGTTCCCGCCATTTTGAATGAAAAAATCATAAGGAGCGTTTGAACTTGGCAAGTCACTTGCATGTTAATGGACTAAATAAGGCTTGCCGATGCTTGTGATGTGACCAATTATATCTATATATTATGGTGTTGGGTTTTCGACACGACTCCATGGTAAACGATTGAAAATAATTCAAAAACGTACAAAAAGGCACGTTTTTTTTAATTTTGTTTTGCACGGTTAATATACATAGGTACATAGTAATTACGGCAGACAGACGTATGTGTTGATTTGCAGTGAATGATTTGTGATAAATTAGATTGCTTTTAATAAATTTTCGTTCAATTATTACCATTTAAAAATAATAGAAATACCGGTATTAATTAAATTAATATTAGAAGAACACCGGTTAAATATAAAAGAAAGAAGGTTTGGAGTCTGTGACTGCTTGTCTTGGTTCGACAAGTGTCATATACAAAGTTACTCTATGGCAAGTGTGCAAACGAGGCTTCTATTTTGAAAAGAGAACGGAGGGCAAGCCGGCGGTGGAACACACATTTTGTTTGAGATAGCCTGTCTATGTATAGTACGTCAATGCTCAGATTATATAAGTTTTATAAATCTGTAATACTTGTGATATTTATTTTGTGACTTACTTGTATATTTTTAACCGACTTCAAAAAAAGGAGGAGGTTCTCCATTCGACTGTATTTTTTATGTTTGTTACTTCAGAACTTTCGACTGCGTGAAGCGATTTTGATGATTCTTTTTTTAATCGAAAGCAGGTGCTTGTCATGTGGTCCCACATAAGATCTTGAACGAGTTCTGACAAGTAGTTTTTGAGTAATTTTGAAGTCGGTTATTTTTTGTTAGTAAAATTTTGATTATTATCTACTTATTATTACTAATAATAATACTTATTATTAATTATTTATTATAACTAATCGACAATCGAGCTGACAATTCACCTGATGGTAAGTGGCCATCTTTGCCCATGAGTATCAGTAACAACAAAGGAGTTGCTGACCAAGAAAGAAAAGAGAAGGACGAAAGACAGAACTGGCTCCCCAGCCGGAATGCGACGAGTCATTTGGCGGATGACTTAAGCTAGACGAGGTAACTAGCCTGGCAGTCTTCATTGAAAGATAATATAAAGGGTCACATTATTTTGCCTCTTACGACATTTTGTTCTGCCGACATAGGGTTGGGGTTAGTATTCTTGGCCACCCCAAAATGACCAGAATACCTTAATTCAGCCTTCTAATATGTCTTTAGAGATATAGTTAGATATAGATAGAGTTTAGCTGATTCCTTTGTGGACCTCGAAACCAGCATCATAACGGGTATCAAACTATCCTATCTTTTAAGCTGAAACTAAGTAGCAGAGTTATACATTCTCAAAATTTCGCTGTCATCAGTTGGGTGGTTTTAAAGATAAGAAGGAATATACTGATACGTGATTTTTAAGACTCCAAAGTCAAAACGGAACGTCCGTCCGTTCGTCCGACCGTAGCATAGTGCAGAGACCCTTAGTTAGCACTAATAATAATAATAAGTTAGAAAGCTATTTAGCATGGAAATACATATTCATTACCTTAACAAAGTGGTTTCTATTACTTTTTAAATATTTTAATTTAGATAAATATTAAAAAATATATTTTTCAGGGCCCCTCCTAGGGGAGGTTTTAGGTTTTTTTATTATTAAATTTTTAATTTTTGACGCGATAACGTCTAATAAAACGATGAACGCTGGGCGCATCTATGAAAAAATGTAGCGTTCCGCGAGCGAGACAGTGGCAAAAGCGAGAGAGAACACTATCGGCTACGATCAGCGTATCGTAGCCGACGCCGTAGGCGAGCCGTAGGCGATCGTAGTTGAGTGGAGCGGAGCGGGGCGGGGCGGAGCGGGGCGGGGCGGGGCGGAGCGGAGCTTTGTCATGACGTTGTCACGTTAAACTGCCGTCCGTAAACCGACTGTACAGACAACCATTTTTTTTAGGTAAATTGATTGGGGATGAATTTGTTTTTTTACGTCCACCTCCATACTGTGGTATCTTTGAAAAGGTCTAATAAATAAAAAATATTATGGGACACCATTTTTAATTCAAGGGACCGTTTGCTAATTTTAGTTAGAGTCAAGTCTCTCCCCCTGCCAGCTGAATAAATGGTACATGAAGGACATGTAAAAAAAATTACGGCAGTAGCATATCATAATTTTATGATGATTTTAAAAGGAAAACTATCAGGGCTCGGCTAGCTTAAGCAGTCAATGAGTAATAGTCGATGAACTCACATCTACGGAACTCTACATTACTCATTGCCTGATACGCACTTAGCCAGTTTTATAGGTATTATGTTTAGCATTTATTAGAAAACCTCCATAGGAAGTAGTTAAGGAATTAAATTTTACTGTGATTTATATTATTTGGTGCACTCATGATTTTTGCTTGCTGTCACCGATAAATATTGTATTGACATTAAACCTGCTTATTACTCAACTGATTGATGTCTGATGTGATGCAACTATTATTTATTGTTCAATTGTGAAAATAATTAAATTTATACCCATTTATTGAAGATTTTACTTTATCAATGAGTCCCTTAAATAGAGAGTTACATAATAATATCGTAGATAACAGTATAAAATATATGCTAACTTTTATTTACTACTAGTGGATAGCCAGCGTGTTCCACTATGCTAAAAAAAATTCTGATGACAATGACAGATCAATGTTTTTGTGTTCTTCACTTGTATCTTCACTTATTATCTTCAAATTGTAGTATGGGACAAATAGAAAATCAACTTTACCAATGTACCGAATATGCCTAATGCATTGTTTTAGTAGTCTCAAACCACCCTCGGTTTATTGCCTTTCAAATGAAACCATTTTAAGGCATATCGGTTGGATGGTTTCAGAGTCTATAAAAGACATCTGAACCAACATTTTTATGTGTTTTATAGTTATATACAGATTATGACAAATGACGAGACTGATCTATCTACAATTATATTGATTACGAGACGAGTTTAAACACGCGACAGGGGTTTGAGACTGGGAACTTTGAAAACTGGAAAATCCCTTATTAACTGTTACTGGATATACTCGTACGCATAGGTGTAGACTGTAGAGGCAGAAGCTGTGGTTCAGGCAGCGCGGCTGCGCTAGGCAGCCGCCGCACCAGGCGCGCGGGCGGGGCGGTCAGTGCACTGAGGTTGCGATGCACCAGAGCATTTCCCCCCACCCTCTCCGCAACTCACCCTATCCGAGCTGCAGCTTGTAAGTTATAAAATGTAGCGAGACACTATTTCTTGGTATAGCTTGGTAATTCTTAAGCTTACGTTAAGTTTAATAGATTTATTTATCACTAGCTGTTGCCCGCTGCTTTGCATGCGGAAATTATGCTTATCATATTTGTACCACCCCTTACAGAAGAAAATTTAAAAACAGGTTAATTTATATTGAAGTACTTATTGAAACCTAACCTACGATACAATCACAAATTATTTCACAGATTATTTATTTATTATTAAGGTTCCACCTTGCTTTTGCGTAAAACCTGAAATAAAATATTTTAATATTAAGTTTCAAATCGTTCAATAGTTGAGACGCTCCTAGACTGAGTCATTCTCTTGTTGACTTTTAACTCTTACAAGGAAATTAAGGGTATAATAATATCACCACGCCAATGCTAATGGCTCATCTGATCAGCAGGGTGCATCATAAGAAACAGGTTAGGGAGGTTACCTTAAATTCAGAGCTGGATAGAGACCTTGCACTCTATTCCATGTAAATGATAGAAACTTTTAAATAAAAAGTCTAAAAGCCTTCAAACTTGAAAATGTGAAAAAAATAATTTCCTACTTATTCATGTAGGCACCGACTTATAAGATTTCAATACATAACGTATAAAATAAATACTTTAACTACATGAATGTAGCCTGCTACGTAGCGCGTATTTATAAATATTTATCAATAATTATTTACTCTGTGAAAATTACACTGTTTTTTTATTATCTATCTATCTAATACCTTAAATGAGTAAATCTTGTATGTATGTACATATCTACCTATATATATTTTCTGAATCTCGGAAACGGCACCCACGACTTTCTTGAAATTAAGCAAGCAGGGGGTTTCGGGGGCGATTAATCGATCTAACTAGGATTCATTTTTAGAAAATTTATTTATTTATTTAATCTTTATTGACCACAATACAAAAATGTCAATACAAGAAAATGTCGTTTTATCCGTGTTTTCAGGCAATGAAAAACTCCTACAATATCATTGACTCTTCCTGACATCTATTGGCGTGTAATAATACTATTATTATTGGGAGCAACTAACTACTTTAACGACACAGAGCTACTTCAGTAATGGCGTTGTTAAGTAATTTTAAGATACCGAGCAGAGCTCAGTCATCCAGATGTTTATATATATGTATATCTCTTCAAGCGATCTCCCTATAGATAATGGTTTCGCGAAGTTGCATGATTCGATTAAAAATTAGGCATCAGTTCAGTTTGCCCTTTAGGAGAGGGACCGAAAAACGGAAAATTCTATGGAGCGAAACTACGGAAGGTCCCTCTGGTGGGTTTCGACCTCTGCTCTGGTGGAGGTTGCTCGGTTCTATAGCACTCTGGAAAAGCAGGTCTCGAGCGTGGTCCGTTATTATTAAATGAAAAAGATAGCGAATTTCGGTTATCATTTCTTTAAGAAAGTAAGAAAAGAAATGTTTATTTCGCATAATACAACATAAATAACTATTACAACAAAATAATTATAATAATGCCTCTGAAACAACGGGTTACGCTTAGCATAATTATTATGATCACAGTAACACAAGTTCGCTGGCTTTCTGAGTGCCCCTAGCATTTTGGGTGGAAGTAATCTCTCTGCTTATTCGCTACCTAACTAATTATTCACCAACACTTTGATTGTCGTGAAGTGCCCAACGTGTGAACTAAATAGCAAAACTCCGATAACTATAGTCAAAATTATCTAAGATGCCCATAATGATAGCTGCCATTTATTAATATGAACTAACATTGTATGGGCGTCTTCGAGCGAAATGGAATAATCATTTACTTGACATGAATAGTTGAATACTTACGGACGAAGGATTTTACCAAAATTTGTTAAAAATCCTTACTCACTTTCATTGGCGTTGATTATAAATCATAGTAAACGTTATAATCTAGTAAAAATCCCATCACATCATAATTTATGCAATATTTGACGTCGAAACAATGATAGATGAAGAGGCCTAAAACAAAACTGACGCAAAGTGAAGTGACGGCCTGAAACCGTTTCTAAAACCAATCATAATCGATACATTACTATAATTGGAATTTAAAAATGAAAATTGATTAATTTAACTAATTACTTTGTTAAAAATGATTTACTTGCATTTGAATTTAAAATTAGGTACCCAAGAATACCACGACGAATTGGATGCTAACAAAGGACATTTTCCATTATGTATGGGCACTTCGCCATCCATGGACAGTAAACTGCAGATAATATATTATATGTAATTATGTAGCTTAGCTTTTTGCGGTATTCTTTTTTTTTCGACAAAATAATAATTATGTATACCTACATGAATGTGTGTTACGAAATAAACAAGAATTTATTCACTGTAGTTTTTTCCCTGACGCTCATAATATTACCTCAAAATATTATTATGAAACTGAGCGGAAGAGTTCATTCTATCATGATCTATCTTTCTTTCTTTTTCTTCTCTTTCTTAGCCGGCAACGCACCAATGATGCTTTTGGTGTTGCTGATGTTCATGAGCGAAGACAGCCACTTACCATCAGGTGGATCGTCAGCTTGTTTGCCGGCTCGGATATTTCCATGCATATCTAACTAGCAGCATGAGTTGTTAGGAAGAAACAAAAGAATATTTTATTGGAGTCGTAAATACATAATATTGAGAATACGCGTGTAGCTCAATTGAGGTAGTTGGGAGGTATCTAAATGTTACGGTTTTTAGTTTACAATGTAATTATCGAATCGATTAGAAGGTCTTACAATTTTGAATCGATTTGTTACAAAAATTGGTTTCTTTCGTGAACCGATTTTTTTGTACATCTCTAGTGTCACTGTGATTGCAAACGACAAATTGGGCATCTTAGTTCACGGGGACTATAATGCATCTAAGCCGTAAAACAGTCGCCGAAGCTGATATCGGCAAAGAATCTCAACATAAAAAGCATAGGCAATTTGAACATGAACGAGACCGCTTTTCCTTCATAGCTTGAGTCGGGCGAGCGGCCGCACCGGTTACTTTAAATTTTCATTAGCACTGGCGCTCAGCGCCGCCGTCCGCTTCCAGCGCCTGCAATTACATTTCACAATTTACGAATTGTCTTTTTATATACGATGTCGATACTTTCCGGACGCTAGCGTTACTATCACTCGTGGAATCTCAATTTGCGACTTGCAAATAAATACTGCATTAAACACACACGGATGATATGAACAGCACGTTAACTCGTTTTTAGAATATTCCAGAAATGCTTACGTATTTCTGCATGTTCATCTCTGCAGTGAATGTCAATACTTTTTTTAATCATAGAAATGTTGGCGCTTTGTATTATTTAACATATTTTTTATGATATTTAAAATGTTAAGAAGGTGTCTGCTCGTTGATGTCTTTTATATGATAAGGGATTTTAAACCTCAAAATACAGTCCCAATTTATGGATGTATGTACTGTTGCTTTCAGTATTTCTAGAATGATAAATATTTTCTTATGTACAATAGGAAATATGAAAAAAAAGCTCTGTGTCGTTATAGAAAAACATTTCAAAACACAGTTAACCAGTGACCAATCGTCGCAGATGACGGGAGGTTTTATCTTATGTGATAGAGTTTCATTACATTCACGAATATTTTGAGATATACCTAAAAACTAACGAAGCTTAAAAAGTGAACTTTCATACAAACAAAAATATTGAGAAGTGAATGCTAGCATAATATTGGCATAAATACATAAAGTTACACCACTGGGCATAAAACAATAATATTATTAAATCAAAACAAACAATTGTTTTAATGTCATCTTGTATGACTCATCTTCCATTGTTAAATTTTGTTTTATGACGTCCGTGAGTCTGGAGTTAATTGATAAGAAATTGGGTTTGAATTATGAAAATCATTAACATAACATTATGCCCCTAACAATAGTGACAGTCAAGTGGTTTGAACAATGTTCTCCCGAACGCGGAGGTTTATGTACGAATCTTGCACGTACCTCCATTTTCAAAAATTATATGCTCACTGTTACTTCAGTATCACTTGCTTCGTAAAGGAAAACTTCGTGATCATCTGAACACCTTAGAGTTCTCCAAAATGTTTTCAAAGCTGTTGAAATCTTCAGTTGGCCAGCGCGGTGGACTATACATTGTGAGAGGAGCCCCGAGCCCATCAGTGGGACAGTTATAGGTTATTTATGAATAGGATGCTTCAAGTTTATAATTTGGCACTATTGAGTGAACAATCTAAGAACAAAATATATACTGATAGATTAGGCATTTGATGTCAATTAAAAACATTGTATTTTATGTAATCTTTTAAAAATCGACTTATAATATTATTGTTGGTTTTGATTTTAGTTTGTATGTGATGTACCTATTTTTATTTAATTATTATACTTATCAAAAAATGTAAATCTAAATTAGAAGTTGTTACCTTATGTAGGCAACAACTTATAATTTAGTTCTAATATTTTAACTTCTAATTTAGGATTAACAGTTTCTGGCTGGGGAGGTGTCTACGGCTAAATGCTCCTTTTATTAAAGAACTCCGTCCTCTTAACGATCTAGAATAACTATTAGGAACTTATACCTTTTCTTTTTATCATCACATCATTTATGTTTTACATTAGAGCTTACCGTACAATATTCTCTCGCTAACATTAATATTTTACAGAAACACTGACTTTAGAACATTTTTAATTAATGTGCTTGGCCGATACCATACAAAGAGATTATAATTATTTTCATCAATATTATTTAAGGATAATGAGAATCGATAAGTTGTTGAATTATGACTCATTTCTTAAGTATGTAATTCCATATTAAGATATGAAGTGGTCGAATTTACTCGAAATTTTTTTGCGTTTATAATTTAAAGGCGTGTCTCGATATCAACCCTGCTCAGAAGGCCAATTTTTAAACCAAAAGGTTCAATAAAGAGAACAAATAAAGAGAACAAAGGCTTCGCTCAGTTGTGTTGAGCAAATCGCGTTAAGAGTAGGCAGTAGGTAGTGGCTGTGTAATCAATCGGTGTTATCTGTTTACGTGTGGAGCGTCGACCTCAGGGCCGGCGCGCCGTCGCGTCTCTTATCGCTAGGGTTGCGAGTTACAGATATAATATGCAGTTATAGGTATTTTTAATTTTCAATTACTAAAGTTCAGAAATTGGTCCTAATCTTTGTCACTTAAGACTCACGTCATATACCTGCATTTTTACCCAACTACTGAGTGAATACCTTCTCTCATGCCTGATGTACGTTGATTGTAGAATTGGAATTGGTTCATCCAGGTATTAGTGCCTACGTGCTGGTCATTTACATTAACAAATGTAATAATTTGAAAAAGCTCCATATATAGATATGCCTTAGCACTAAAACTCAAATTTAAATCTTAATTATTTATTACTTCATCATCGGTAGGTATAATTAGCCGCACGACATTTTTTGACGTGACAACGTCTATAAATTGGTTGACTCTGGTATCATTTACGAAAACTGTGTAACGACCAAGTAAGATTTGCCAGAACGTTACCATGCGCGCGCAGCATTAAAGAGAGAGACTCGCTAGACCGGCGCGCGCCTTGATTCTCTCTTCTACGCGAGCGTTTCTGGCGTCGGAGTTGAATAGACTAATTGGTGAACTTATCATTTTACTTAAAAGGTTTGTAAACAAAAGTGTAAATTAAACTGAAAAACGAAATAAATCGAATTATATCAGTGAATTATGATTTTAAAATTGTAATTTTCATTTAATTCTATGTTCAAAAACTTATACCACGAACAGACACGTTGTCACGTTAAATTTCCGTCCGTATACCGACTTTACAGACAACCATTTTTTTATTCTACACCGTTCAGAAAGGTGCTTGAAGGAGGACAAATAAGAGAAAGAAACAACAATAATTATATGGAAATTATATATTTTTTTGAATTATTGACAACCCTACTTATCGAATTGCCCGCTCCGCACCGGGCCTTGGCTTTGTTCGATGCATCGCTTGTTATATGCACATTCTACCAATGTTTCGCGTCATTATTTGTTATTTGACTTATTTGGATAACAATCACATTTTACTGGGAGTGATTGGCGTGTTGTTACATTAACATTTTTTTCTCTTTGTTCTCGTGCAGTCGGTCAATAGATCCGATTATCCAGATTTAACGCCTATCACGAAAGGTTTTTTATTTTGTTTATCACGCACATATAATAGTAGATTGATGTTGACATTGACTGACTTTTCCAACAGGTGTAGTTTTGTACTAGCTTCTACCCGCAACTTCGTCAGCGTCTTCTATTTCTGATGTCCACATCAGATACAGATAAATTATAACCTGTAACGACTTCCATCCTGTGACTTAGGAACATACTAAGTAATTATAACCCTATTATCCTGAAGGAGCAGATCCATCCCCAACCCTCGAACGATGACGAATGATGAATATTTATTTTATACACTATCAACCCTGAACTGATCAATGATGCACTGATTCATAATTTCAACGTTACCAAAAACAAATATTTTTAAAAACTTAAATATTCCCACACGTTCTAGAGGTAACTTTAGATGACGGACCACAGATGACGCTTTTAGTCATCCACGAAGGAGGGTGACCATTTACCATCAGGTGGTGGATTTTTCGGCCATAAAGCAACTTGCATTTCGGGCAAAAGATGTAGTGGTAACATTAGGACTTCTATTTTATTTCACTAATGTTGCAAGATATCTCTAATTACTGAAAAACAATAGTATTGAGACTACTGTGTAGGTATCTGATCTCTGTTTGAAATTAATTTTCAGTTATGCATTTACTTTACTTATTAATAATTATAATCTTAGTATGGTTATAGTTGACGAAATCAAATCAAATGTTTTATTCAATATAGGTTTTAATAAACACCTTTTTGGAAAGTCAAATTACCCCATTCCTTCAACAAGGCATGGCAACTCATGGCAGGGCCATGAGTGTACCCGGGAAATAACATTAACCTTTAGGAAATTTAATAAACAACTAAATCTAAAGATTCGTAAATCCGAATCACTATTGTGTTGCGATATGAAATGAAATGAAATGAAATTAGTTTTATTCGAAGTAGGTTTGTTACAAACACTTTTCGAAAGTCACTCAACGCCATCGCTTCAACAAATCCCTACCGTGAGTGGTCCCGGTAGAAGAAGCGGCAAGAAACTCCTGGGATTATTTTTTTCCTACTCACAGTTACAGACAGTACTTACTACTACTTATTACATTATTTAATAAAAAAAAAACTCATGTCCAAGCAGTCTTGTCATTTAAATACTCATCAACTTTGTAATATGCTTTCTTCATGAGAATACCTTTTACATGAGTTTTTAATTCACAGTATGGCATTTCTGTTAATTCTAACGGGATTTTATTGTAGATTTTTACACATCTACCCATGAACGAGCCACCAGTTTTGTTGAGTCTAAAACTAGGATAACTTATAAAACTACACTCTCTACTTTGTACATTTTACCTTACATAAAATAATTATTTAAGACATAAGATATAAATAAGTATACCTTGAAACACTGAGTCCACAATATCGTAAATGTGTTATGATATAACCCTGCGAATTTGGCGAGATGTATCAAGTGTCGATTGGAACCGACAATGCAGAGTAGTGATGGGTTCGCAACCCGACGCCCGCGCCGCGGCCGCCGCGCCACCGCGCCGCGCCGACCGCTGCAAGAAAAAAATACAAGTGCACAACTTCCTGTTCAACCCGGCCACCGCTCCACTCTGCAACTTGATACATCCACAGGCTATCGATTTAATTATACAGCAAATTCTTTTTTTTGGCAACCTGTGGGAGAGAACCGTTCTCTGGCTCAGTCGGTTTGTGAAAGGCGCAATTATTATTATTTTTGAATCGTTCAATTGGTAGAGGTATCTGCATAGGGCTGCCAACAGTGCGGAATTTTAGCCTCCTGTCCGGCTTTTTGATTAGTTCGAGCATTAATAAAAATCTTTAAAATTAACAGGGGTGCCAGGCAGCAAGGTTCTTAAAATTTGATAAGTTTTAAAATAGGCATAAAATGCTTTTGAAAGCACTGGAACGAATAAAAATTGTCTTTTCAAATCCACATTTTTGAATGCCCCATCCAATAATATCCACACGTACATGGGATTATGATATCTGGAGGGCTAAAATACGAACTCGAAATCGAAGCTCACTTTTCATTTGACAATTGGACACGAGCTTCGACTTTGTGATGTAATTCGATGATCGAGACAAATAAATCCCTTACCGAATACCAAACATCTCAAATTTGTACTGAACAAGTAGTTTTTCTCATCGCCGCATTCTACACTGCGGCGCCACCTGTACTGTCGAGTTTTATAGAATAGTAATTTTGAAACTCATCGCGGATTCCGCTGTCGTGTTACAAAACAGAATAGACTTCCTGGTATCGTAAAAAATATTTCCAGATTTTGTTTTACCGCATTGTCGACGTGGACTACATCTTTCTAGTCTAATCTAGTGCCAAGGGTTTCTTAGTTAAGTTGCGGAAAGACGCGATGGGCGAAAATAACATGACTACAACGACAACTACCGAACGAAACTATAAGGGTTCCATTTTAACTACAGATTCCTAAATAAAAGGTTGCTGTAACTAGAAATGTCTACATTGATGATGCGTCACACTTTTTAAGTTTTAATTTTCACTTGGAGTGCACGAATGTTTTCAGTGTATACTTAAATCATTATGAAGTCTTCGATAACTCTTTTGAATTATTTCGGAATCGATTATAATTATATGTTTACAACAAAATGTTCATACTTATACAATATACACAATATACAAACATATAAAAACATACACGTTTAACACAAAGACGTTAAGAATATCCAAAGAAAGCTCCTTGGATCTGGAGAAGTACTAGATCGCACAAAGGATATAATCTGCCTTTTAAATACTCGGTGACCTTTATATAAATATAACACGTTTATATAAAAAAGTTCTTAAAGGATTAAAAACATAGGTAATACCTATAAAATTAAGGTTTCATCAACAGGTTGCGGTCTACAGGTTCTTCGAAGATATAATGTAAAAAGTTTATAATCCTCTCTACAGTCTCTACATGTATATTTCTTATTTTAAATTAGCATTAAGATAAAATCAGTCCGTTGGTGGATAAAACTAGATATACAGCGTTCGTTTAACTAAGTAGCTTAAGTGGTCGGTAGAGGTCATTTGATTGCAGCGGTGTGTGTCTAAGTGAAATCAGACGATGCACTCTGTGTGTGTGTGTGTGTCGGGCGCGGCGCAGCCTCCGTGCGTCTGCGGCCTGTCTAGACGAGCCCCGCGCCCCCCACGCCCCCCACGCCCCCGCGCCCCCGCTGCCGCCGCCCCGCTGCACTCCCGAAAGCCGTGAGCCGGTCCTTTCACTGCATCAGCCCACCTGCTGTTTGCTACTGCCGCCTCCGCCGCCACTCCTAGATCACCTATTGTATTGACATGCAATTAATGCCACCTCAATGACTTTTCCAGACACTGGCAATGTCGTCTTTAATTGTGTCCCAAACTGAATAGCTAAAAATATTCGTTTAACGTCACGGTAAGTGAGCTAAGTGTAACGTTGGCCAGGGACATTTTCGTTTTCCTTCGCCTAGCAATCGCGTTGATAATGTGGGAAATGGTAATGCTGCCGAGCTACTTGCTGTACACGTCATACTCTACTGATGCGATCTAGTTATGATGATTTATTTTTATAATTTAAATTAAATATATTACATATTGTTAGATCTTTTGATATCGCTTGCATCCCTGCTGTCATCATGTAATTATTATAATATAGAATTTTGAATATCTGTTTGTTGCATTGAAGCCATAGACATGTACATTTAGCTAGAAGCTTACAAAGTAGAAGAGTTATGTCATTTTACATAAGAATCAAATCAAAGTAGATTTTTGGAAAATTAACTCCTATCCGTGCTTCAAAAAGAATGTAAAATATCTCCACATTGTGTAGGTACCGACTTATATTCTGTATAGTGTGGTGCTATAGAGGCGATATTCATGATAGTGTATAGTGCATAATGTATTCGCATTATTGGCAAGTACAATTTTCGCAGCTGCAGGTAGGTATACTGAGATGTTAATGTAACCAGCGGCGGCCTCACACCGGCGAAGCCTTGAAGTGCTCCGTCGCAGGCCGCAGACGGGCAAAAAGGTTGAAGTGAGTGAATGCAAGTTTAGCCGGGCGCCCGGGCCGACCCGGACCGGAGTCCGGCTTAGCAAGTTTTGCGGCCGCCGCGCTGCACCGCCCGGGCCCCGACTTCTTAATGTAATAAATATGGCATGTCGATGCACCACAACTTTGTATCTCTCCAAAACCTATAAATAACATCTGTGTAGGTATCTATTAGCGGCCACCTGCCGAAAGCAGTCAATTCAGTGACTCCGATGCATGCAAGCGTAATGTTTTTTATTTCATCCGAAGTTCTGTGCGTATCTAATTTAAGACTATTGGATTTTGCGTAAAATTCTATTGTCGTAAGTTAAATTTCTTTGAAATTTTGTGAAATGAATTTAACCAATACCATGCAATATTTTTTGTTAATTGTTTGACAATCATCTTTTAAAACCGGGGTCTAAAAATAGCTTGAAAATTAGCATAGGTTTTTAGAGATACTGGTGTAACAGGTGCACGTAAAAAATAATTGTTCATGTTTCTTTGTTATACTCACAACAGACCCATGATTTTCTTTTTACATACTATTCTGAAAGGATAATGAAGAATTAGATTTTTCCTTCCTTTTTTATGATAAAAAAATCAAATCTACCACGACTCTACATTCTATTAATATAATTCTCCCTTCAGATTAAGATAACCTTAAAAGAAGATCTGTAATTTACGTAATCATCTATACTCTTTGCATGACCAAATTATAAATATCTCCTTTAAATGAGTAGAATAAAATTTGGCTAAATTAGGTCTACAAAAATGTATTATTTAATTGGATTGACAAAATATCTATATGAAATTGAATTTTACATGTTACTGATATTTGCCTCCTAGAAGTTTTTTTTTTCGGAGAATTCAGAAGAAACCAATGCTTATCCCTACTAATATTATAAATGTAAAAGTGTGTTTGTTTGTTTGTTTGTTTGTCCGTCTTTCACATCGCAAAGAAGCTGTTATATGGTATGGTTTTTGTGTGTGGAGTTAGTGAGGAGGGTGGAGAGTAACGTAGGCTACTTTATAACGCGGTAAAACATCCCCATGGGGAGATCGATATTTTGTTAGTTACTAGATATTTAGTTCCGGATTTTGTTAATAGATGGCGTTAGTAAAATTCCGCGGGCGAAGCAGCGAAGCTGCGGGCAAAAGCTAGTTTTTAAATAAATAATGTTGCTCTAACTTTTACGTGAAACTCTCTAGCTTTTGATTCGTAAAAGGAAATAGTCGACTACAGCCTTATTTCGTGTTGTCTGAATAAATATGTGAAAGCGGCCGGCTAGCGCATGACCTCCTGGAACAGACGTAGACGTCTAGACACATAGTCATAGTCTAGAAACGCGACTGGTAAATAGGCGGGCTTTCCCCCGCCCCCCATAAAAAGCTGATGATCGGACGGTTCCCAACGCGTCATCGTGTTTGCACACTTTGCACCGAGCGACGCGCCGCCTGTTGCTTCGTCTTGCATGACGCATCAGGCAAATTTGTCATGTACACTTTTAGATCATTATAGGTACTAACTTGTTTTTAGATCGATGAAGTCAGTACAAGTAATTGCGTGTTTATGATACATTATGATGTGTTACGATTAGAACATTAACAAGGCAATTTGGAACCCCAGTTACCGTCCATATGAAAATGAAATACGTCGGTACATTTATTTGAAATGTGTACTCAGCTCGCCTGTAGTATTTACGTCTTCTGATGTGACAATAACTAATTAATATTCTTGTCATTTTTGTACCTGCCATGGAAGTCTTTTGCTATTTTTAACTGAAATTCCCATGCCATTATAAGTACCTACTTGGAACTTACGTCAATTGAGTACATAAAATACAATGATGTCTACAAAACGTTTTATATAGATGAAGTAACCGTTTGACTTGAATTTTTTGTATTAACAGTTGGCAAGATGCATAGGGGCCACCTGACGTTAAATGATCATCTTTATACCATATCCGTGCGTGACTAACAAAAAATAACCGACTTCAAAGTCTCAAAAACTACATAGTTGTCAGATCTCGTTTAAATTTATGTGGGACCATGTGACAATGCCCAGCTTTCTATTAAAAAAAGAATCATCGAAATCGGTTGACGTGATATTGAGTTATTCGTCAATTTGTCGCGCACATCTTAACACAAATTTACAACTTATGTAGTTTTCTCATGGATGCCATTGTTAGATTTCAATAAAATTTATGTGGGACCACATGACAGCTATCAGCTTTCGATTAAAAAAAGAATCATCAGAATCGGTTCGCCCAGTCCAAAGTTCTGATGTAACAAACATAAAAAAAAATACAGTTGAATTGAGAACCTCCTCCTTTTTTTGAAGTTGGTTAAAAAGCCGAAGAAAGAATGTTTTAAATGCGAATCCTAACTTATTTGCAAATTTTGCACCAGATAATCTATGTTTATACTTATTATGAATTTCAATATTATTACTTGATGTAATTTATTTCACTTAGTTATTTTATTGCGTTTACTTTATAGTCTTGCATCTTGACTTTCTAGAATTAAACCACTCTAAAATCTAAAGCAATTCTTCTATAGAAAGAAGAGTTCAATTAAATTAATTAAACCATATTTTCAAAGTTTCTAAGCCCTATTTAAAAAAATCTATTTTTTATAAGGCTCAACAAAACAATATCACCGTTTAAAAAAAAATAGTCTACTTATTTATCTACAAAACATTAATGTATCAACAGTTACGTACAGAAGAGTACAGAATGGCTCATACCTTTTTGCACCAACTAGGTGTTGCAATCTCTTTGCTCTCCTGTAAAATTCTATCAAACACACCTATGAAAATTTTAAAAGGGAAAGCCAAGTTATTACAAAATTATGTACATTATGACCGGCGTAATTGTTCTTGTTAATGCGCCTTATTAGTAAAACCCATTGATGTCAACAGGATAAATGTACTTTGTATTTTTGCAGCTATTCTGTACTGTTAGCCAGTTTTGGCTTATTGAACATCCAGACGATGCGTAATCATGACCTTGTCGACGCGCTGTTTTTCTAGCCGGCGACCGACGGCGGTTAAAATCATCCGCGTCGAATGTTGATTGTTTTCCTAAACTACAAAATACAATCGGCAGATACAAAAACAGAAAATTAAAGAACCCAATGAATGTACTGACTACTACTTTTCATGTGAATGTTTGGCTTCAGTTTTTCGACCATCGTTAAAAAAATATCCCAATGAAGATAAAACGTTCCAATTAATAATTCAGTAATATGTTAGTCATAGCGTATCCCCCACTTAATACTGTTATATTATACCAGAATATATCTACAACAAATGATATTAAATGTACTACAACGACAAAAATACGAAAAATAGTTTGAAAATAATTCGGTTTCAATAGTGAACAATATCTATTATTTATTTTAAATTTACATACACAATAAACAAATAAGTCAAACGTGCTACTTAGTATGTAATAAAAACTCTACGGCTCATAAGATTAATAAATAAATCCTGCAATAAATGCTACGAGATAGACAGCCATAAGGAATTTAATATCGAAACATGGCGTCCGTAGGCAGCAGTCGCGGTCGTGTCCGTATTAAAAATTCGTCTGCATTCTGTCTAGACGCGTTTTGCTTACATTGTGACGTGATACCTCAAATACTTGGACGCTGCATGGTTAATATCATGTCACCTGTGGCGTGTTTAAAACAGCTATCTGTTTTGTATCACTGTAAATAGCAGACAACAAAGTTGCCATTTTTGGAACGAAGTTCCATACCTTAGATTTGTTTTGGCACACTTGCTGCATGTTTTTGCTATCCTAGTACTGACTGCAAGGAACTTCGTTCCATCCGGGTGTCCCTTGACACCTCTCAAGTTTTTGTTGTCTGCATTAAGTTCTTTTGAACTGCGCAATAGATTTTATTATGATTTATACCTATTATGAATTAAATATAATCATTCATAACTTATGGTGTTTATTAGAACACGGTATTCTCATTTATAACAACTAGTTACTAATATAATAAACAATACAAGAGTATAATATATACTTTTGTTCTATAAGATTTATGTAACTATTTTTAATTATACATTTTGTGAGTACATATTTTTTGCCTTTGGGGCCGTTCAAATATTACGTAAGCAGATTTATTAAAATTATTTACCCCCCCATCCCCCTTGTCAGCAAAAGTAAGCAAAGCTCCCCTCACCCCATGGTAACGTAAACATTTTTCAATTATAAATGTATTTTTTTATATTATAATTATTATAATGTTATAATAACTACCGATGACGTAATCATCATCTAGACTCCCCTACCCCCATGTCATCCAAAATAAGCAAAACAAAGAAATAGTGCTTACGTAATACTTGAACGGCCCCTTTTTTTCCAATCCTATTTTTAATTTTCTGTACTAAATATTGTAATACAAAAAAAGTCAGAAACTGAGTTTTCTTGGTGAATAAAATTATGTTTACAGGGTTAATAATTTAGGTAAACCAAGATCTGTTTTTGGAACGAAGTTCCTTATCGCGCGTTGCGAAAGGGGGCTAGGCGGAAAATTTGGTAACGACACTTTTTGCCGAAACGAAAAGTGGTAACGACACTTATTGCCGTCGTAGTTTTTTTACATAGAAAGTAAGCCAGAGTACTAGCATAGAAAAAACACTGCAACTGTGTGTGTGTGTGTAGTATCTACTGACTGCAAGGAACTTCGTTCCATCCGGGTGTCCCTTGACACCTCTAAGTTTTTTTTTCCAGGGAATGATAAGTTTTGACTTTGATATGATCCAAATAAGATTTGCTATTCGATTAAAATATGTACCTGTATTTAAAACTCAAAACCTAAAAAGTTTGTAAATACATATAAGCTATTATTATTATTATTACTATTTATTTTCTTTCAAGATTCACGTAAATTTATAACGAAAGTATACAGTCCAACGATGCAGACTTACACACTTATTATAATGTAAAAAAGAGGACAGGTACCTTAAATAAATCTAAATAGCGATACCGTACTCTGCAGCGAATAGTTTGTCTACTGAATTGAATATCCGGTCTATTATTCAACAGATGACCCAGACAGTTGCCATATAAACAATATGTGTCATTAATTAAAATATGCAAGGCGCACGGCCGGACGGTGGGTGCTATGTACGTAAACAAACTGAGCCCATATGGCTTGCTGATCGCTGGTCGCTGGACGAATGGTAGCGTAGCTTATAGCCTCATAGCGGGGTCACACGGATGGCACGTACAGACGCGCCATTCTTCTATCTATCTGCAGTCAGATCTGGACTTGAAACTTGGACTGGACTTGAAAAAGAGGAGTGACAAACAGATAGACAGACGGACAACAAAGTGGTTTTGAGGTCGGAACCTTATATGTGATGTGGTAATTTGAAAAATATAATGGTGCTTAAAGTTCCTTAACCCCTGTTCTTAGAGTTCCATAGTCATGGCAGTATCGTCATGTCCGTCCGTTCAAAACGGATAGACCGATTTAGATATGGTTTTTTGTATACGTTTTGTGATTTATCAGCGATTATTCTTAGGTAAGGGTTTTATTGTGTTAAATCGCTAAGGGGCGCTGTATTTGCGTTTGCAAACGATTTTTCATTTATGTTCTAAGCGGTAGGACTGATTTAGATACTGTTTTTAGTTTTGTATTACAAACGGAATCCTTTTAGTTTCATCATGTTCGTCTGTCTGTCCATCGGTACGCAGCTTAGCTCAGAAAGCTGTAATTTGGCAAGTTTTATGTTTTTCACGCTAACGGAGTGTTATGAGAAAATCTTTACATGTCTATTTTTTTCAGGGTTCCTCTTCTGCACGTTAAGTAGGGTTGATTTTTTTTCCCATCTGCATTGGCATCGGCAGCTCCTCGAGGACCCTTTTTCAATTACAGTTTTTTAATCTACTATAGGTTTTTTTGGTAGAATCATGACGTGTTCCGTTTTGCAACGTAAATGCTTGATTTTAGACAAGTGAAAAAAATCAGCCAGATAATAATTTTATTATTAATCTGTTAATATTTACGAGTAACAGTTGATCAACTTGCAATTACAGAATCCCACACTACGCGTGGCGTGACAGGCACTTAGCCGTTTTTAGGGTTCCGAAGTAAAATTGAACGGACATGATCGGTTTCGTCATGTCCGTCTGTCTGTCCGAAGCAAAGCGCCGTGGTCCTTAGTGCTAGAAAGCTGTAATTTGGCATGGATATACATATTTATTAAAACTTCAGAATCGTAGAATCTTCTTTTTCAGGGTACCTCCCCTACAGGTAACGTGAGGCTGAATTTTTTACCGACTTCAAAAAAGGTGGAGGTTCACAATTCGACTGTTTTTTTTTATGTTTGTTACCTCAGAACTTTGGACTGGGCGAACCGATTTTGATGATTCTTTTTTTAATCGAAAGCTGGTGGCTGTCATGTGGTCCCACATAAATTTTATTGAGATCTGACAATGGCATCTATGAGAAAACTACATAAGTCGTAAATTTGTGTTAAGATGTGCGCGACAAATTGACGAATAACTCAATATCACGTCAACCGATTTCGATGATTCTTTTTTTAATCGAAAGCAGGCGCTTGTCATGTGGTGTCACATAAATTTGAACGAGATCTGACAACTATGTAGTTTTTGAGACTCTGAAGTCGGTTATTTTTTGTTAGTAAAATTTAGATTAGGTATTCATTCATCGCGTACCCTATTTTGTGGGGGTTTTAAAATCCTGTCCCCCCCCCCCCCCCCCGCCGGCTAAATGGTTGGTGTTGGACAAGTGGAAAAATTCTCAAAAATAGGATGAATAATATGATGAATTTACGAGGAAAACTGTCACGGATATGTTAGCATAAGTAGTTAAAGAGTAATAGTCGATACACTTCGGAATCCTACATTGCGCGTGACACGCACTTGCCCAGGTTTTTTAGAACACATTTCTCGTCGTTCCCGAGCTTCAGTTTGCGAAGATCACTAAGACCTAAGTAAAATTCCAGGGTCATAAATAATTGCTTCGCTACTGCATCCAAGTGCGCGTTGATATTTTTTCTTGGCCTGTTTCCTGTTCATCTAAAACTGGACGTAGAGTCTGAAGACGATTCATATGTTATACTTACAAAGTGTCTGACAGGTGGTAGGTATGTAGGGTTAACCGCAGCGGGCGCTGCACCTTGTGTTGAAACTGGTCGCGAGGGTGGTGCGGGGGAGCGGCGGGGGACGGGCGGGGGTCGAGCGGGGGTCGCGGCGGCCGGGGGGTCGCGGGGCGTCACTCGGGGCTCAACGACCTCTCGGCGCTCACGCTTCCACCGCACCGGCGCTCGCGCCGCGCAAAAAAGTGCCTAACCCAAATTTCGGTAGCCGTCTGTCTGCCGCGATCTCTCCCGTGCGAAGACGCGGGCGCAGCCGTCATTCCGCTATATGTAATCGGCACGCGCGTATAGTAAATCTGATCCAGTTAATGAGGCGAACGAATTTCGTTTACCGTTTTTTATCCTCAATGAAGTAACTATAAGCAATCAGAGGAGATTACTGTCACCTAAGAACATTTAGTTACATGACAGATTCGTGTTACTATCTGCGTCTTAGGTACTAATATTATGAGGAGTAAAAATGTTCGTTTCTTAATTAACATTACCTAAGGTTGGTTCTCGGTGTTCCTAATTCAAAAAATTCTTTCAATAACACCTGTTTAGCTGTTTTTTATTGGTCACCGGTTAGCGAAGAGTCTTCGAGTTTGGATTCATCATCAGTCATCTTTTGATTTTATTTGGAGAAATCTCAGATGATGTTCAGGGTTTGATGATAAAGTCCGAATATTAATAGGATTTTACTATACTTTTTATCTAGTCTGCCAAGTAGCCCCTTATTATTGGAGGTGATCGAGAAACCGTCGCGTACGCAACCACATTCATATTATTGATGAACCTGGACAAATAATTAAGAACGATTTATTAAACTGCTCGAGATTTGTTTTATATAAAATTAGATTAAAAATAATCACATTAATGTGAAAGTGAATCGTCAGCTCGTTTGCCGGCTGGCTAATAGCTAAGTGCTTGTTCACACTAACTCGCGGGCGCGGTCGCGAGCGCGGTCGCGAAATATCAAACATATGACCTACTATGAAAATGTTCACATCATAACGCGTGCGCGGTGTAAGTAGCGTCTACCGCGCCCGCGCCCGCACCCGCGCTTTCAGTGTGAACAAGCACTAATAGTTAGTAGCATATCCACGACTTTTAATTACTACCACAGAAGAAATAATAGTAGGTACATATAGTTATATTTACTTTATCCCGGCGAGGTATTGACTCTATAAATATGTAACATTTTGCAAGAGAGACAGAATTCCATTCTTCTAAGAAAACGTCGTACGCTTTGATTGCCACAATGTCGATTTGAAATCTTTTTTTTGACTTCGCACCAAAGATTTTCTATTGGTTTTAGATCTGGGCCGCTAGCTGGCCAATCTAAGACAGAAACTGATTGCGATGTGAGGAATTCCTTGACGGTGCGTGCATTATGCTCTGGATCATTGTCGTGCTGGAATGCCCATGTGTGAGCATGTCTTCAGCATAAGGTATTATTGTTTTTCCAGTATATTTTTGGATTGCAATTTTATTGATCCATGTTTCCTTCTATTAGCCTAACAGGTCCAACACCATGTCCAGAAAAGCACCCCCGAATTTCCATATTTCCCCCATGCCACTTGGGTCGAATGCTTTATTCGGAGGGCATCGTAAATAACGTTTTCCATCATAACATACCCTGTTTATTTTTGTCTCGTCAGAAAAAATAACATTTTTCCACATTCTAACTATCCAATTTTCATACCTTCTTTCAAATGTAGGCACCTTCCTTGCTATCCTTCCATGCAACGTTTCTTCTACCAAACGCGGCCTTCAAGTAGTAGGTACGTGCTGAGATAGCTGAAGGGTTGTTTTTACCCAAATATTGTTTTCTCAGCTCATTCGACCCTTTAAAAGGATCTTTTTCCCAAAAACAACGATATTCCGATCATCTCGATAAGATGACTGGTTCTGTTTAGCTACATATACGCGAACATTTGAAGTCGTTTGATACGTGGCAAAATGCTTCACAGTTGTACTTGTTACTTTGAAAAAATCTTCCCTCTAATTAAGTGTTCTTAACTTTAGGAAATAGGTTTAACGCCCCAAATCAAAGTCACTAACGGTTACTTAAATCGCTACTTAGTAGAGATTTTGTTTCTGTTTTGTTTCTGACTAAGGAGCGATTTAAGTAACCGTTATTGCCTCTGAGTTGGGACGTAACAAACATTGATTTATTAAAACGACCCTCCATGAATTCAAAGTTTTTATATTATGTATCTAAGTATACCTACCCTCATTAAAAATGTAACTAGAAATTTTATTAATACTTAGCTCCAAGCCTTTTTTTGAAAATTCTATTAATTGGTTGACATTATTTTAATATTAAGATAAAGGTAAGTTTTTAAGAGAAAGGTAGAAGATATTAGAAGTTAATATTATTAATTTATTTTATCAAAATAGCCGGTAGAGAAACCTCTACCTAGTGCATGCAGCAGCGTGGGCGAAGGCCGGTGTTGTAAAGATATTTGTAGCTACGTCGTAGAAGCCTTAGCGACTGTTGGTTACGACGAGTCTCGTGTCTTTTAGATCATTAGTATATCGTGAGCCTTGAACTTTGATGACCTGTCTGTTGCTATGAAATTCATATGAGCTATAGATAGGTATGCACGGTTCGTTAAATGCCATACTGTGCAACATGACCGCGAGGCGCGCCCGGATCGCCTCACCTCGAGACAATAAATGCACGAATGGCCTTCACTCACCGAATCACAATAATCAACTGTTGACATCTACACAATTCGGAGGCAATATTTTATTCAATTTATTCCAAACTATCTCATCCGCTGCATTGTAAGAAGATAATGCATGTCGTCAACCTTGATTTTAAGAATGATTGACCAATAATAACTCACAGAGTGGCTAATAGGCAATAAGACAATACAAAATTACAGCACATAAAACGTAATAGTAGGTAAGTAATTAAATAGATGTAGGACCGAGAAAAATTGAATTTGTACAGTGAATTTTATCATTCAAATTATAGTATTAGGTCCTTACATATGAAATTGGCGTTTTGTAAGAGAGTAACGTAAAGTCGATTTTTTCAAAATATAATATATTAATTTAATCAAAGTATGTACCATTGCTATTTATGCACTTTTGCCATCTCATAGGTAGTTCATTGATTCCTTTACTAAAAAAACCATTCGGACGGGAATCAATAAATTCTTTGAAGGCGTTTTGGACTGCCCCATCGGAGTTGAATTTTTTCCCTTGCAAGAAGTTATCCAAATTTCGAAAAAAATGGTATCCTGTTGGGCGTTTCTCGGTGGTCCTACTATCATGTCATACTGATATGACCAACGAGAATAGTTTGTATCGGTGGTCATACTATTTTAATGAACACCATATATATTAGGTTTGACGTATATTAGGTTTGACATAAATAATAAAGTACACTTTCGATCAAAATGTTTTATTTATTGAAGTGAAAACTTCTTTAGTACGGGGGTGATTTGAAATTAGATGAAACGAAACTGTCCAGTAAAAAGAAACAAACACATAAATTCTAAAGTGAGATAGGAAGGACTGTACAGGGGTAGGGTAGGGGAGTTGAGTGGAGTGGAGCGGAGCAGAGCGGGGCGGAGCGGAGCGGATAGGAGCGGAGCGGGGCGGAGTGGAGTGGAGTAGCGAAACCTACATTTATCATCTTCCCGAAATTTTACATTTGTGTCATTATCTTGAAAACAAAAATTTTGAGGGTTTCACTTCTACCACGTGTGAATTGAACACATTTTAATTTTTTTATTATAATATAAACAATACAACGGTTTTGTTCCAGTTTATTTATTATTATACAATACGGTTTCTGTACCAGTTTCCTTGTGGTCCTATCTTACTAATTTGTCCTACTAGTGGGACCACGAAAAAGAACAGAACTATTCCTCGTAGTGAGTAACTCTGAGTAACTTTTAAAAAAGAGCCCTCACTCCACACGCACACGTCCTACTGCGGAGTTAAATTATTAAATGACTAGCTGTCTCGGCAAACTTCGTATCGCCTAACAATCAGTGAACGTACTTTGTTACTTTTAACTATTATAGTTCTGGTAGGTTTAACAAATCGGAGACCATTAAATTACCTCTCTCTCTCTCCCTCTCCTTCCCCTCCTCTCCCCCTCCCCTAACTATAAGCTTATATACAAATTTTCATCCTTTTTACTTCAAAACTGACGAAGTTGCCATATTAACTTGCACCCCTTTAATTAACTCTGGGGATGAATTTCCAAAAAAAACGCATTACTGTTTTTTGTTTCAAATCTTGAGATAATATATCAATATACATAATTTTAACTACATTACGAAACCATCCCCTAAATTAATCCTTAAAGGAATGATTTTCCAAAAAAATGTGTTGAATTGTATTTTTGTTAATAACTATAAAATTTCATGAAAAATTTCATGAAAAATTTCATGTTTATAACTCAAAAACTGACGAAGTTGGTTTGTATGAAAGTGTCTTCAAACCCCTAGTTTAACCCTTTAGGGGATGAATTTCCAAAAATCCGATAGCCTATGCCCTATAGCCTTCCTCGATAAATGGACTATCAAACACAAAAATATTTTTTCAATTTGAAACAACTAAACAAACAAACAAACTCTTCAGCTTTATTAGTAGGTATAGATAGATAAATGCCAGGGTGAATATCAAATCGCCAAATACGTGTCCACGTTGAGAATCGAGGTGTAAAATGATATTTTTTTTATACAGTAAACTACGTAACTACTTTTAATTTGGGCCACATTGTTTTTTTTATTGTAGATATATGTGAATATAAAAAATCAGGGTAAAAAAAGGTTTAGGCGCAAAAAAAGCCTCAAAATTCAAGTTTGGTGGTATGTCCCAGCTCCATTTTTTTATATAATTTCATTCACCACAGTGACAATTGAAGTTAAAATAAAAAATATATAATTTCATCGTAAAACTTTCCCAACATTAGCCTACATATATGATATTGTTTGAGACGATTAAGTCTTTAGTACCAGAATGGACACAAAGTCCACCTGGATTTTGAGATACCAGTAGCAAGTACGCTGGTCGAAGTTTTTTCAGATAATTAAATAAAACATTTCTGTATTAGGTGCCATTAAAAAGGTGAATCTCAAAAATGAGGCCATTCTGTTTATACATACAATATCTTTGGGCCATTAGTAAAATAAATTATTCTTAGTTACAGGTGACATTGACTGTACCGTTATATTTGTCAGGGTGTAGGAAAATACTTTATTTAGAATTATAATGGGGAGTATGACCACCGATACAAACTATTCTCGGTGGTCATATCAGTATGACATGATAGTATGACCACCGAGAAACGCCCATCCTGTTGGAGCAAGGTCCAGGGAGTACGGTGGATGTCTTAAAGCTCTTCTAATTTGGTAACTGTCTGTTGTGCAGTGTGTGGTCTAGCGTTGTCCTGAAGCAGCAGTGGCCTACGGCGATTGACCAGCCTCGGTTGTTTAGCAGCTAGCTTTTCCTTCAAGGTTTGCAATTGCTGACAATACACATCTGCCGTAATCGTCTGGCCAGATTTAAGAAAGCTGAAGTGAACAACACCGGCACTAGTCCACCAAACGCTCACGAGTAACTTTTTTTGAGCCAATTTTCGCTTGGGGCAGAATTTGGCTGGTTCGCCAGGGTTCAGCCATTGCGATGAGCATTTCCGATTATCATATAAGATCCACTTTTCATCACAGGTAATGATTTGATTTAAAATCCCTTCATTATTATGCCGGTTGACTAATATAACGCAGCAGTCTACGCGCGTTTGTCGATTTGCTTCACTCAATTCATGAGGGAACCACCTTTCAAGCTTTTTCACCTTCCCAATTTGCTTCAAGTGGATTAAAACAGTTTTGTCACTAACACCGCAGCCTGCAGCTAACTCGGACGTGGTTTGCAATGGATCCGCTTCCACAATAGCCTTCAATTCTTCATTATCAACCTTGGACTCCTGCCGCCCACGGGGCTTGTTTTGCAGGTCGAAATTTCCAGAACGAAAACGTTGGAACCAAAAACACACTGTGTTTTCTTTTGCAACACCATCGCCATACACGTCATTAATCCTTCGAGCCGTTTCTGCAGCACTGGTGCCACGGCGGAACTCGTACTCGAAAATAACGCGATATTTTAAGTTTTCCATTTTGTAAACTGAGTGACGCAAAGAAAAAACCAAAGATGGAAAAAACATAATTATGAATTACGGTTTTCGAAAAACAAATACATGAGTAAATAGCTGTGTAAATTTGAAATTGGAATTTCTAACCAAAGAGGAGATATTTGAGATCAAAGTGGCCAGTACGACAAGACGCCAATTTCGTATGTAAGGACCTAATATTAAAAATATTTGTAAATTTTGCGAACTAGGTAGATAAAGTCAATTGAATTCCATACCTTGAATGTTTTCGGTATTTATTTGACAAATAAATAGCTATGGAATTTAGGTCAGGATATTAACTCGACTCCAGGCGACTTGTGTTGTAGAATAAAAGCAATCGGGTATTTTCATACATTTATTATTTTTGTATCTAATCGCCATTTTGCAAAGGGGTCTTATTCAAGAGGAAAAGAAATGGCGAAAGAACCTCCTTGCCTGTAAATACAAATTCTAATGCAATATAGAGACGTTTACACAAATTATAATTTTATTATGAGATTCATTTGTTATTTATAGCAGAGCATGGTATTAATTATGCATAGAGTGTAAGCAGGCACACATTTGGTTTTTAAATTGTTTATAATCATATCGGAATTTCACGAACTAAAAAACCTAATTGGGTGAATATCAAATCGGCAAATTTTACGTGTCCACGTTGAGAATCGAGGTGTAAAATGACAGAATGTTTCTGATTTTTTTATATAGTAAACTACGTAACTTCTTTTAATTGGGGCCACATTGTTTTTTTAAATATATGTGTAAATAAAAAATCAGGGTAAAAAAAATGCCTTCAAATTCCAGTTTGGTGGTATGTCCCAGCTCCATTTTTTGATATAAATTCATTCACCACAGTGACAATTGAAGTTAAAATAAAAAATATATAATTTCGTTACTATACACATAAGACACACTATCTAAAAATAACTAAACCATATTATAAAATGTTATTTAACATCACAGGATACTCGATCAAAGTTTGTCCAAGAAAAAACCAAAATCTTGGGTGCACTTGTTCAACTTACTAAAACATGAACTTTCTTGCATATGCGATCATTTAAGTTTTATTATTTCACATGGCACAGGAGTGTAGTAACGCTTGAGTATAACGGGTATGTGATTAGAGCTATGACTTCCCGCCAAAACAAAAGTACCCGCTTGGGTGGCACAGGGGGACAAGAATTGTTCAATTTTTGGTGGATCGATTTGCTGTCTATTTTAAAGTGCTTTTATAGTAAGCTACACAATATAGGTATTGATTTGGATTACGTATAAAACAGTTATATAAATTTAATTGTAACTTAAGACCCCTATTTTTAAAGATTTTTTTTATGCGTGGTCCGAATTTGGTGGCTCAATTTTGGTGGATTTGGTGGCGTTTATGCGTGATCAAAATTTAAAACAAGCCTCTTGAGCGAAACTAGGGCTTCAAAGTGTTCGCCAGGGATCTGTTTATTGGGCAAAGTCAGCTTACGAGGTTGAAGACCGAGTCCAGCACCATGTTTTCGTCGAAATCTGAAGTTCTGAGGGATGGTCGTATGCCTCCTCTCAAGCTCCAGCTGCCTGCGAGAACAATAACAATCAAGCTAAACTGACCCGACACTACACACAGGATATCACGGACGCCGTCTGAATAAGATAAGAGAGGCTCTCAAACAGCTTAAAAAGAACAAGGCTCCGGGAAATGACGGATTCACAATAGCTTCTAAGAGCTGATGGGAAACCTCTACTAATGACGCTCCAATAGCTGTTCGTTTCCATCATCAATACTGGAACTACCCCGGAAGCGTGCAGCAGAACTGTGGTGACACTGGTGACTCTGTTCTTCAAGAAAGGCGAAAAAGCCCTTTTAAAGTACTTTATAGGCCATTGCATTTCTGAACCACGTTTGTAAGCCGTTTGCGAGGATGCTCACAAATCACATGGCAGGTTTGACGAATTCCAGCCTCCCGAACAAGCAGGATTCCGAAAGGCTACAGAACTATAGACCATAATATACACATACTGAGGCAATTTATACAAAAGACCAAGGAGTATAATCTGCTGTTAGGTGTTGCTTATGCAGACTATGAGAAAGCCTTTGATTCTATCGGTATCGGTACTTAATTTTCATATCAAGGTGTTGAAGTGTTTGTAATCATCAGGTACCATTTCCGTCAGAGTATAAGACACAGCTACGAACCCTATACAACTGCAGAGAGGTGTCAGGCAAGGGGACGTCATATCTCCTAAACTGTTCACTGCTGGGTTGGAAGACGTGTTCAAGCTGATGGAATGGAAACAACGTGGTATCATCGTGGTCAATAGTGACATCACAGACTTGCGATATGCGGATGATGTATCTGTCTATCTGGCAAGATCCCTTGAGGAACTTGGTAAAATTATAGGGGACTTGAACAGTGCCACAATCGGTGGGTCTTAAGATGAACATGGACAAGACGAAAATCATGTCCAATGTCCATATCATGTACCTACGTCCAACTTCAAGAAATAAGACTCGTAGAATTCAACTCGAATGGGCTGCGTTCAGGAAACTGCGTCATATATTGTCGTCCAAAACACTATCTCAGTGCCTGAAGTCGAAGGTGTTCAAGCAGTGTGTGTTGCCAGTAATGACATACGGCTCCGAGACGTCGTGCTTTATTATTATTGGCCTTATTCATAAACTCAAAGTCACAAAGCGGACAGAGAGAGAAAAACGGATGGAGAGGGCTATGCTCGGTATTTCTGTACGTGATCGAATCAGAAATGACGTAGACGAACAAGAATAATCGACATAGCTCATCCAGTACGCCGGCTGAAGTGGCAATAGGCTGGCCACGTAATTCGAAGGACCGATGACCATTGGGAAGAGGTCCTCGAATGGCGCCCACGTCTTGGAAAAAGGAGCATTGGAAGCTCCCCAACCAGGTGGACTGACGACCTAAAGAAGACAGCAGGCACCCTCTGGATTCAGAAGGCACAGGACTGGTCAGAGTGGCGCAAGTTAGGGGAGGCCTGTGTCCACCAAGGGCTGATGGATTGATAGATGTTAAATAGTAATATCTATATTTTTTAACAGTAGAGTTTTATAAAACGATGAAAGTTATTGATAAGTCCCGAGAATTCGTGATATTAGCCACTTTGAGCTTTATTTTATTGATTTTAGAGCTTTAGTGATAGAAAAATCCAATTTTGGTGTCACTGATTTTCAATTTTGGTGGGTACTTTCGATTTTGGTGGGCGATTATCAATTCTGGTGGCCACACTAGACTTTGAACTTAAATATCTCAAAAAGTTATCGAGATATTCTCAGACCTCTTGAAGGTTCTTATAGCTTAGACTTTCTATTCTTATACCAGGTCCTCATTTTTCACGAAAACTGAAGAGAAAATTTCGCCACCAAAGTTGAAAAAAAATACACGTTTCTGATATTCACCCAATTGCACGTTAAGCGGCATTGATATTAATAAGTTGGTAACTAATCTGAATAAGGGTACATCTAAAAAATAAAAAAATGTGTGTGTCAGTTCCAACGCACGACTGGACTGACGCGCTCCAGACTCACGCGAGAATCTCGCGAGAAGGCGAGAAAAACACGAGAAACGTGAATGTGGAACCGATTCACATAATTTTCGCAGGTTCTTTTTTCAGGCGCCGAGATTCTTGCCGAGATTCTCGGCGAGATTCTCGCGCGAGTGTGGAGAGCGCAGTCGTCAAATCAGTAACAATGCCATCTAGTTTGCGATCGTCAAATCAGTAACAACCCATCTAGTTTGCGATTGTCAAATCAGTAACAACGCCATATACCCCCGTATTCAAGAATAATACTTGTCTAAGTAAAGAAGCAATACTATGCGAAGTAAGGCATTTCTCAGTGCGTTGGTCATGGCAAGCCTTCAGTTTCACAGTCGACCCTTAAGTATCACTTGGCTATGCGGACGCACAGAGCTGTATACAGCCCTCTTATTGGTCCATTTGATGCGGCTAACTTCACTCTAGTCATTTGACATAGGCAAAAGACAAAGATAACAATACAAATAATCGATCTATTTCTTTCTATTTTGTTAGAAGTCAAACCAAAACTATGCGTTCGGTAAAGTAGCTCGGCAGCTACTTTATCGATTTTGACAAACGCACAGCGAAGGACTTCAATCAAGTATTGTTTACGAAATGGTTTGAATCACCCTATGCGTCCGTGAGCACTGTGAGACCTCATAGTATTATTCTTGAATACGGGGGTTAGAGTGCGGTCGTCAAATCAGTAACCAATCTAGTTTGCGATGGTCAAATCATCAACAACGCCATCTATATTCGGTAGTGGTAGTTTGCGATCGTCAAATCAGTCGGCATCTAGATTCTTTGTTACGAGTTACAAAACTAACGCATAACACATAACGTAACTGAGAAAGTTTGATTTTACTGTCCATAAATTTTCATACCCCGGGCTTATATGCAATTCGATTCTAAAGGAGTTAAACTCCAATAATCATAAACGCACTGTAATAACCAACATTTAAAATGACACCTTAAGTAAGTATTATACATACTTGTAAAAATTAAATATCAATATAAGTTATTCTACGAATTTTCGTGAAATGGATCCCGTCCGTCTTAATTGACATGTAGCGAATTGTTTCTGTTTACCGTGTACCTACACGGATAGAGTTAATTGTCTAGCACACAATTATGTGCCAGACAGACGTGATAACTAACCGTCTAGGTCATTTGTTTCTGCCTTGTGTAGCGAGAGAATAAATGTAGTTCTCTGACAGCGTACCGACGCCGCGACGCCTGCACTAGGTAATAATATTATTATGAAAACTTTTTGCACGTCGCAATTCAAATGGGTTTTTACATACACGAGAATACACTTAAACTTCTTATTGTTCTATTTGGATTAGAAATTCGGAATAGTGCAATTCACGAATTATCCGTTAGTTGAAATCATTTTAGTTTCGTATCATGTGTAAGAGGAAACCTCAGATATAAGATTGCCATGGGTTTGGTTGAGTAAACTTGTTACATTATTTGACTTAATACATTTAACTTACCTGAAAAGTTCGTATATCTAAACCTGCTAATCTCAGAAAATACCAATCAAAATTTCTTGAAGATTTCAAGAATTATTAAGACTCACAGGCTTTCACTGTTAAAAAGTTATCAGGTCTCATAAAGCACCAGGCCCCTAAAACGTATGGTATGGTATGGCCATTTCGTAGAACTATCGGATAACATTATTTTATTACTTTATTTGACACTATAAGTACATTAAATTGTTTATAGACTGCCAAGTGGCTTGGCTCAAGCCATACTATTTGTTGTTGAGGTATAGGATAGGAGGGAAGATCGACTACACTCATCACAGCCGGTGACCCAAATAATTTAGCATAATAATTTATGTACCTTTTGTATGTTATCCCCTATCACTCAAATAAGAGATCATGTCAAGGACCTTGATTTTACCCGGTAGTGCAACACAATCAAACGCTTTAGATAAGTCACAAAATACACCTAGGTGTGCGTCCACAGTGAAGCATTTTTTGATGCCTCCTACTATGATACAAAGATATTACCTAAATGTATGCACGGATTATGGTCTTGACTTATTTACTGATGTAGAATTGGGTACTCATATTATGATTTAGTAGATCTTCACGTAGAGCCTGCTCAGTATTTAATTGTTAATAGGTATATTTCACTCTTTATAATCTTAATATATATAAATTACGTAGGTATCACGTTGTTTGTCCGCGATGGACTCCTAAACTACTTAACCGATTTTAATCAAATTTGCACACCGTGTGCAGTTTGATCCAACTTGAAAGATAGGATAGCTTATCTCAAAATAAAAAAACTTTTGACAGAACGAAGTCTGTCCGGGCAGCTAGTATTAGTATAGATTTGGACCGTAACCGTGACCGTCGCGGTGCGCGGGATGGCAGATTTTACCATTGTATGCAAGTATCTCAATTTATATAGAAATCACGCCTAGGACAACACACTGCCGACGCGGAAACGCGCGGGAAGGCGCCCCGCGCGCAGTTGCGTTTAGGGTTCGAAGTATCGGCCTCTGGTATCGATACCGAGTACTCGTGCGGTATCGAGGGTAAGGTATCGATACTACTTAGTATCGAGCCCGGAAGTATCGATACTACTCAGTATCGAGTACTTGTCATCGCCAGTAAATTTCATATCACTTTCTTGAGAAATCGAATCGAAGCTTTTTGTTTTTTTTTTAGGCCGAGCCCTAAACATAATGGTAGCACTGGACTCGGCCCACAGTAATTTACATGGTCTTGCATTGCCAACACTGAAAAGTACTCAGTATTATAAAAGTACTCGATACTGACGTTTCATATGAGTACTTGCGAGTGAGTACCAGGTAAGAGTATCGAGTACTCAGTATCGGGTACCGCGAACAAAAGTATCGATACCTCCTCAGTATCGATAGTATCGTTCGAACCCTAGTTGCGTTATCCATCGCTCCGCGCACCGCGGCGGGACGCGTCTTCAGTTGGTGGAGCGCCTAATTACGACAAATAACGGACATCACTAAGTAATAAACAATAAATAAATCACTTTAGATAATCTTTAACCAATAAAAATGTATAATTTAACTACCTAATAGGATGTATTTTTAGCAATCAAGGATTTACAATAGGGTTATCATTCGGAGAGTTTTAATCTTGTCTGTGGAACAATAATTGGGTTACTGGCTCAAGAACTACAAAAAATAATATTAGTAATCAGACATCGCGTAACCTTCTTAGGAAGTAAAAAAGCGGCCAAGTGCGTGTCGGACCACTAGCAGTGTAGGATTCGGTAGTTGTAAGTTGATCAACTAATATTCGTTAACTTGTTGACTACCTAGCTGTGATACTATTGCTGTGAATTTTTTACAAGTTCAAGACCCACAGCAACCACTTAGCTATGGGAGAGGGTGAAACTTGGCTCCAACCAAAATTAGCATTTTAACGATTAATATATCGCAAACAGATTCCTAAATCGAAAAATGGTCTTCACACTTACAAAACATCCGTACTCAGTTAACGATGTTCACTTTGCGACTAAATATCATGTTCAAATTATTTCTAATTCTTGTGCTCACTTGCATTACTGAAAACTCCCAACTTTGTACATGACTCGTTCGTAGCAAACGAACACTTGAAAAACAATACTAGCAGCCACTTAAATCGGTTAAAGTGCGTGGTTCAGTGGTAATAACCATAGAAATTCTATTTTATACAATTTTGTTCCTTAAAATTGATTCACACTTTGTTAACGGTTTTTATACTACGATAGATATGAAAAACATTTAACTATTGTTACGTTTTAATAAAGTTATTTTGTAGTAATAAAACATTGTTAGCGTTTTACAGAAATATTTTATTTAATGGAAATAAAAAAAAAGGATATCTTTCACCAGACTTGGAGTGGTAGTTGTTATGCTATAGCCTTTCAACCAGCCCCTATCGGCCCGTCAATCCGGTCTCAGATGAACGTTAACATTCTAATTTTCAAATTTCTCGTAAAATTGTCAGCCTTTTGTTAGGGGTTAGTTATGGGGAAGGGGATGATTTACTGAATTCAGGCAACATACCCGAGTGGGTTATCAACTATGGTTTACCATTTTTTGAATAATTTTCAAAGTAGGTAGGTACCTTTTAATGAAACTCCACACGATGGAGTAAATGAAAAAAAAAAACATGTTACCTGTAGGGGAGGTAACCTGAAAAATATTTTGAAGTTATACTTCTTACGCGTTTGGAAAAAAATATGAGAATATTTTTTTAATACAGTTGCTTACAAAGTGGCGTATTGCAGGGAATAGCGTTCGGGATGTGGGCTATTACATACTCGAGCTTTTTCTTTACCTTTTCCGAACTCGTGCGTACTTTTTCCCAACTGTCAAAATAATGTCTATTAAAAAGAAAAAACTAACCACGAAGTTTTTACAAAAAAAAAATCATAGAAGTTTTTATGATTCATGCAAATATTTCTAAAAATAAGCTAATAATTTGTTTCAATATCAGATTTAATTTTTTGATTCAATGAGTTAGGTTAGGTTTCATTTCATTTCATCTCATTTTCATTTTCATTTCATATCAATAAAAAAGAATTTGTCTGTATGGACATAGTTCCCTTTGCCTACCCAGAATTGGTGAAGAAAACAAAAAAAATCTCTTATCTAAACACGCGGTAGCGTGTAAGCCAATTTTCTAGCTAACAGAATTGGCGAGCAGCACCGTGTGTAATATTACACGAACCATTTGGAGCCACTTTTGACCACAAAAACATAAACCTGTCAAATTTGGCTCATTTATTGAGACTTGCGAAGTACATATGTGTTCCAAATTTCATAAACACATCTCAAACGGTTATTTAGATATTAACGTCCAAAAATCCTCATTTTTATCACTGACTGACCTATAGATCAAAACTATAACCAACTTCCAGGTGACCTAGAAAGTTAAAATTTGGCATGCAGATAGATAGTCGGCTGAATACAAAGGAATAAATCTGAAAGTAGTAAATTTTTATCATTTTATGATAATTTTTCAAAAAAATGATTCTATTAGGAACACTTACTTATAACGCCTGAAATTTATGAACAGCAATCAAAATTGATGACAGGTGGTCATTATGTGGAATATATAACGAGTGGAATACCACCCTTTTTCATGTAATTCAAGCTTTACATTTGAATTGGCTAGTTTTCATTAGTTAGTAACCAACAAACCAAATTTTAGAAAAGTAACATAGGTCATCAACCTAACAGACTTAACAAAGATAATTATACAAATATAATATTATATCCTAGATACGAAGATGAAAACTAAGCAAGTCAAATGTGGAGCTTGAATGACATGTCCTTGTGACTAAAATTTTAGGCTTTTCTACACAGAACTTGGCACCCATTTAGATCTCAATTCTTTTTTTAAAAATTGGCTTTTACTTTACATTCATGTTTTTGATGGGATATTCTTTTACGCTTTGCGGGTTTAGTCTATTTATTATTTTTTCGCAACTGTATTAAAAATAGTTGTTCAGTACACGTGCGGAACCGTCATTGCAACTTGTTCCGACTGTCAACCCTCACCTTCGGCTGCGCCTCGGCTCGGGTAGACATTTGTCGGAACTCTTTGCAATGACAGGCTTTCCGCACTCGTAATGAAATATTTACTATGCGACAGCCCAAAAAGCGACATGATGAAGGTGCGTGATACTAGGCGCACAGCAGTCGCAGCAGCAGGAGTTGTTTTGGATTGCTAGCGCGCGCCGGATCGTGGGTGCGAGTGAGAGGTAAGAGGTAAGTATAACTTCTTACTTGATAATATAAGAACACACACAAGTTTTTTTTAACATTTTATTCTATAGATTGTTATCGTAATAAATATCTATATCGATATCAAATTACAATTTTCTAGCTCCCTCTAAGTCTCTATACTATCATAATTGCGCTAGATACTGATGGATGGATGGATAGCTGCGGATGGATGGACGAACAGACGGACTTGACGAAACTAAAAGGGTTCCGTTTTGATTATGGAACTTATGGGTTCCAATGCTGATGTAATTTATGCAAACTTTTGTACTCGTATTAACGACGAATAATAATAATTAATGTACAATTATGTGCCCCATCGCATTTTCATGATGGAAGCGGCGGGTAGATTGTATTAAGTGATAACCCTGCTCGAATGACGCAATGTCTAGACATTCTAGACGGTGTCGACTATGCTACCAACATCAGAGGCGATGCACCACCTTGCTAGATTGCGCTCAAATAGGTCTTATGTGAGAACGAGATGATAAGAGGGATGGAGGCATTGAACTACTATTACTAGCGTATAGAATAGACACCGCGAACATCGGGTTGGGGGGTGTGCATTGCAGCCGGCCGGCTGCATTTCATTCTGTCACTCGGCTGCGCTCATGGCGGCCGCATGCCAAAATTGTTTATGAAAAAAACTGAAAAAATGCCGTCGTGCGTAATAAGAACGTGTCACAATTGCACGACAAAAAACAAAAAAGATAATGGTATCACTTATCATCGGTAAGAAAACAAAATATGAACTTAAATCAACTAAAACGAATTAAATTAAATTATTGTGCAATGTTCCCGCCATTTTTGAATGAAAAATCATAAGGAGCGTTTGAACTTGGCAAGCGACTAGCGTGTTAATGGACTAAATAAGCTTGCCCACGCGACGCTTGTGACCAATTTAAAGTGTTGGTTGGATTTTTGACACGAATCAATGGTAATTACGTTTGAAAATCGTTCAAACGCTTTTGCACGTTAAATAAAGTTAGAGTTCTTACTCGAAACTCAAAGCTCTTGTTTCAAGCTTGTAACGAGGTGGAATACCTCGTTCAATATCCCTTGCCTGGCAGGTGCATTTTTCTTCTAAATTTTTAAATCTTGACAGTTCGGTTTGTTTACAAAAATGCATCTGTCTGCTGGGTTCCCTCAAAGGAGCGTGGAGGAATGTTCTTAATGTTATATTAATTTTCAACATTTATTCCTTTTAAATTATTAATATTATAGTGTTGACTTGTCAATAATTGTGCTGGTGTTGTATTGGTGGTGTTGAATAATAAATGGGCTTTGTTTCTTAAAATTGGACTATCGTACTTCATTGCCCGCCCCGCCCTGAGAACCTACTTACCTATTACTATTTATACTACGAGGATCTGCTCCCTCGCAAGCTCTTGCTTGTAAAGATTTGGAGTCGGTGACTGCTTGTCTTGGTTCGGCAAGTGTCATATACAAAGTTACTCTATGGCAAGTGTCTAAACGAGCCTTCTAGTTTGAAAAGAGAACGAAGGACAAGCCGGCCGCGGCGGTGGAGCACACATTTTGTTTGAGATGTCTACTCTATGTAATACCTCAATGGATGGAGGCAATTTATTTTCTTTCACTTACGATAAGTTAATGCATGAAAATAACTTGATGTGAACTGGATTTCTTGACCTCTTAAATTAAATTAGTTGCCTGAAAATAAAATTGAAATAAATAAAATAAATGTTAAAAACTTATTGACAAAATAAGGTGTGATATTTTTTATTTTGTTTATTACGATAAATTATAAACAGCCTAGTAGGTTTTAGAATATAGCCTAGCTGCTGCCTGCAGGGTACAGGATCGAAGTTTGGAATTCATCATGATATTTAGATACCATCAGATCAACTCGAACCCCTGAAGTTTTGAGTCACTCGAAGGCCTTCCACAAGATAACTAGGGCTAATCTAATGATTTAATTCGGTTCTGACTGATCAGAATCCTCCAAAGTATGGAATTCTATGAGTTAAATTATTTCTACTTATCTTACTCCTCCCCGCGGCCCTCTATAAGGAAACATTCTTGAAAAAATATTAAAATCAACGTATGTTCCCTCCATTCCTTATGGATTCATTTATCAGAACAATTTTTTGAAAAACATGGGACTAATCCTTTCATATAAAAAATAATTTTCCAAATTTTTAAATAAAAGAACGAGTTCTGAGGTAACCTGAGGTAACATCATAAAAAATACATCTTAAATTTAAATTTCCTTTTCTTTGAAGTTAGTTAAAAAAATCTAAATGGAAATTTATATTAATATTTTGACAACCCTGAGTTTTGGAGCTCACAGAAATGGAGTATCTTTGCCTGACAGGTGAAGGGTGCCATGTTCCATTATTGGCCAGGGTAGATATTTATGTGACAGGTTAAATTTTCTTTCGCGTCGTAGGGGTTTGTTACGTTTCATTTGAACACGTAACACAAATGATGCCACTCGTAACACAAAGAATGTCAATGCAGGGGTACAAATAAATAAGCAGGGTCAAGAATGTGTGAGATGTGTAGCTATTACTTATATCTTAATATACCTATATAAATTACGTGTCACGTTGTTTGTCCGCGATGGACTCCTAAACTACTTAACCGATTTTAATCAAATTTGCACACCGTGTGCAGTTTGATCCAACTTGAAAGATAGGATAGCTTACATCTCAAAATAAAAAAAAACTTTTGACAGAACGAAGTCTGTCCGGGCAGCTAGTATATTTTTATATATTTTTTCTTATTAATCTTTATGACTTTACTTGGCTCACGAATATACTAACGGGCCACCTAACTTATGGTAAGTGGGCAACGTCGCTTATGGAAGTGTGGACTTGAGCTTGACCTGAATCCTGAAGTAGAAGTTGACTTGAGTTAACTATAAAAAAATTAAATTTACCTACTATAATAAGACATTGAAGTCAAAAGATAAATGATATATTATTTTATGACTAATGAATAGCTGTATTGGGGTGGCTTAGAATACTAACCCCAATTCTACGCCAGATGGGTGTCGTAAGCCTGGCGTAAGTCGGCGACTAAAATCGGCCCGCGCGCTGGTGGTTGATTTTAATACTGAAGACACATACTGAATACATGAGGTCCGCCTGGATAGCTAGATAAGCTGGATAACACAGATATCGTTTCGCACCATAATTTAATTTTTATGTTAACGGAATGTTTTCTAAAGTAATGAAGGTTATATCAAATAGTCGATAAACACTTGTGCCCGTCGTCTTCGTAGATAGCATTGACATTAGCTACATCCAATGACCAAAGGTTCCAACGCGTTGCTGGCCAAAATGGAAGCAGGGACCGAAACACGTGAAAACATTTGATTATTGATTATAGACGAAGGGTTGTACTTGTAAGTAGTAGGCTAGTCAGGCGAGTAAAAAACCCTATCATCTTTCTTGAATACCTATTAATAACTACCTTCAACAGTATCTGGCAATATCTGGCAATGACCTGGCAATAGCTGGTTGTTGCACCAGGGTGCACTATAACTGCGTTTAAAAATTACAAGGCCGATGTCATTGAAATAAGTGATATTTTAGCAAACGGACAGACTATGAAAAGGAACAATTTCATTGCATTACCGACAACATATTTCGTCATAGAATTTCGTAAAAGGCATTCGTGCCCTAATGCGTACGAGGCTTTATATTGCAATATTACCGTTTGAAAAGATAAACCGGTGCTCGAGTGAGTGCATGGCCGGCGGGGCGGCGGGCGCGGGGCGGCGGGAGGGCGCGCGGCGGGGCGGACCCGTCTAGACGCTACGTCACGCGGCCTCGCGATACCGCGTCGGTAAACAACAATGTGCACTGACCGAATATGGCACCCGGTACGCCCGAAGCGGTCACCCAGCCACGGCCCACTGGCGACCACCGTCCACCACAGTCCACACGACCCATGGCCCAACATCCACTATCACCACCGGATACCCCTTGTCCTCACTTATTGCCGTATGAATATGTGGCTTACTGGTTATCTACATGTCATTTTAACAAACTTATCTCAACTGAAATGTTACAATTCATAATTCATATCTGACGATAAACAGACAGAGTCTGTTTATCTTGTAACACTACTTTGATACAGACCTGGTAGACACTTTGATATCTAACAGGACACACATAATACATTTTTACTTCTATTATAGTAAGACTAGCTGACCCGGCGAACTTCGTATCGCCTAAGAATCAATGAAAGTAGTGATACTTTTAACTAAACATTTATAGTTTTGGTTGGTTTATCAAATTAGAGATCATTAAAATCGGCACAGCCGTTCTTAGCCGTTATAATTCTTGTGTGCATATTTAATCTGCCCTCTCCCTCTCGCTCTCGCTCTCGCTCTCCCTCTCCCTCTCGCTCTCCCTCTCCCTCTCCCTGTCCCTCTCCCTTTCCCTCTCCCTCTCCCGCTCCTGCTCCCGCACCCCTCCTCTCCCCGTGTTACATAATATGTTTTGTTTCTAACTATGTATAAGCTTACATATTAATTTTCACATTTCTGACTTCAAAAATGACGAAGTATTGTACGAACTTACAACCCCTCAGTTTTACCGCTTACGGGGATAAATTTTGAGAAAGTCGTGATACAGTTATTTTTTGTGTCTTACTAAATATTCATGTTTTTAACTTCAAAAGCGGCCAAGTGCGAGTCGGACTCGCCCATGAAGGGTTCCGTAGCAGCAAGTAACATAATATAAAAGTTCTTGAAGTTAGTTGTAACTTTGATCGAGGTAAATTGCAGTTTACGATTTATGACGTATTAAAAAAAAACTACTTACTAGATCTCGTTCAAACCAATTTTCGTTGGAAGTTTGCATGGTAATATACATCATATATTTTTTTTAGTTTTATCATTCTCTTATTTTAGAAGTTACGGGGGGGGGGGGACACACATTTTACCACTTTGGAAGTGTCTCTCGCGCAAACTATTCAGATTAGAAAAAAATGATATTAGAAACCTCAATATCATTTTTGAAGACCTATTCATAGATACCCCACATGTATGGGTTTGATGAAAAAAAAATTTTTGAGTTTCAGTTCTAAGTATGGGGAACCCCCAAAATTTATTGTTTTTTTTCTATTTTTGTGTGAAAATCTTAATGCGGTTCACAGAATACATCTACTTACCAAGTTTCAACAGTGTAGTTCTTATAGTTTCGGAGAAAAGTGGCTGTGACATACGGACGGACAGACAGACAGACAGACAGACAGACAAACAGACAGACAGACAGACAGACAGACAGACAGACAGACAGACAGACAGACAGACAGACAGACAGACAGACAGACAGACAGACAGACAGACAGACATGACGAATCTATAAGGGTTCCGTTTTTTGCCATTTGGCTACGGAACCCTAAAAAAAATGACGAAGTTGTGTACTAATTTCCATCCCCTAAATAACGCTTTAAGGGATGATTTTCCAAAAAATGTGTTAAAATTAACTTTTGTTTACTATAACTATAAACTTACACAAAAATTTTAATAAATATAATAAATTTTTAATAAAATAAATTTTTGTCAGTTTTAACTGACGAAGTAGGTTTGTATGAAAGTAACTTCCAACTCCTATGTTTACCCCTTAGGGGATAAATTTTCAAAAATCCGCAACATGCACAAAATATGTGGCTTTCTATTGGTAAAAGAATTTTCAAAATCGGTTCAGTAGATTCAGAGATTACCCCCTACAACGTCCCAAACTCACAAACAAACTTTACTTCTTTATAATATTAAGTATATATAATGCATTGCAAGTATGTAGCTCATTTATATATATAAGTACTAGCTGCCCGGACAGACTTCGTTCTGTCAAGGTTGTTTTATATTATTTTGAGATGTAAGCTATCCTATCTTTCAAGTTGGATCAAACTGCACACGGTGTGCAAATTTGATTAAAATTGGTTAAGTAGTTTAGGAGTCCATCGCGGACAAACAACGTGACACGTAATTTATATATATTAAGATATTGATGTATATGTATGTTAATTTCAAATCTGATTTGTTATTGATGCAGATTGCTAAAGAAATAGTTTTAAGTGGTGTAATAACAAGTAATTAGGCATTATTCATTACTATACTAAGTAATTTTAGTAGATACCTACAGCAAGATGATTCAACATTTCCATTTGTCATAATAATTATCTAGTAATAAAATATTTAGCACGTACTATGAAGTTACATTTTCTCGGATTATTTACAGTAATCACTACTATCATTGGTATTATTAAAATGTCTGTCGACGCGAGAATCAAAAACTCTACCACAATACACACATTTGTATTAAGGTTTTTCCACGTACCTAAATGGAGTGATTCATAAGAAAAGTTTGTATGTTTGAGGATACATTTTAGAAAACGCCTGATAAAATAAAATTTAAATCAAAGATCCTCGTCAAATATTACAGAAAATCATAAATGTAGATAGAGGCTCTACATCAATAAATAATACAACGTAATATTTTTTATGAACACCGATGAGATAATATGAAACTGTAAGGCCAGATTTTAGTTTAAATTTAGTTTTCCTCTTTAAATGTCTGATCACACTGGCCTGAACAATGTGGCATAGGGTTTGACCTACAAAGCCGAGACCGAAAACTAACACGGCGTAGGCTGATTATAATCAGTAATATATATATATCTAATTATAACATAATTATGTTCCTTTTTATTAGGTCTACCTGCCAATTCGTTTTCCTCTTACCCTATTCATAACCTTATGTGTAAAGGTTTTTACAGTGATTATTATCTTATGAAATAACCATAATTTCAGTGTATGTTCCAAGTAACTAAAATACTTGTTATAAATGTTTTCTTAACTATGGATGTCTTGCGTAGCTCCTGGGGATTTCTGAAAATAATAAACTGCAAATTCCGATCAGTGGAGAACCTGTAAGGGGAATTTGGGGATGATTCATCAAAATCATTCAATATAACTCTCAAACCGTGAGGAGACCCGGCAATACGCAGAGGTTGGAATACTTATAAACAGTACAAAAAGTACACACATTACATAGTCTATATTATTAAAGGCCTTATTTTTTGTGGTAATCTTCGTAATTGAATTATCAGTTAGGTCGTTCGTAGAGGACACAAATAAGAAAAATTTAAAATTAATAGCCGTCATGCGCTGGCGCCCATTTAAGTATTGTATTTTTTGTAAAAACTTAACCAGAGTTGTATATTAATAAAAATTATTAAAAACATTTAATGATTTCTATAAATTACATTAGGATTTAAAGAGAAATCATATTGAAATCTAGGTCGTTACCAAATAATAACTTGCTATTAGTGATTCATAAGTAGGTACTTTTTTGAATGATTTCTAATCCTAAAAAATCTTGATATTTCATAAAAACCGATAACTTCTTGTTAAGTATAAGTCTGTGTTTATTAATTAGTTTAAACAGTGAAAGTTTCCTAAATCCTAAGTACATAAATAATTTCGATTATAGTATTAAAAAAATTAAAAAAAAAAACAAAAAACCTGAATGTTTAAAAAACAAAAAGTAGCAAGCCCAGTAGTTCAGAATGTTGTTAAAAGTAATATTGAAGAACTACACCTGAATGATTAACAGTCGAGACCCATTCTTTAACCAATTAAATCTTGTTTGATTTTTCCCAAGCAATCCTGTAAACTTATTTAAATTTAACCCGACTTTTGTCGGTCCCAACCTTTTGATCCTTCTATAGTGTAGTTGTTCAGTATTACTTTTAACAACGTTCTGAACTACTGGGCTTGATTTTTTTTTGTTTTTTTTTACGCAGTCGGGTTTTTGTTTTTTTTTAATTAAACTTTTTACACTTATAGTTAGGATTCATTGACTTTTTATTAGGATTATATGACGGTAAAATTCGCAATGTTGTCATTTCAGGGAGTTATAACTATAGTAAACTAGCTGCCCGGACAGACTTCGCTCTGTCAAAAGTTTTTTTCTTTTGAGATGTAAGCTATCCTATCTTTCAAGTTGGATCAAACTGCACACGGTGTGCAAATTTAATTAAAATCGGTTCAGTAGTTTCGGAGTCCATCGCGGACAAACAACGTGACACGTAATTTATATATATTAAGATTAACGAGAATGGTTGTCTAATCAACTTTAAGCCGTTATACAATCCTAAGCTGTCACTTAAAATGAAAAATGATGAAAGGAACCTAAAAATCATTTTTGAATCATTTTTGAACCTATTCAACGATACCCCACTTGACGTAGATCGTCGATTTTTTTTCATTCAGACAATATGGTGTCTGGTTGTCCCTGTGGTGAATTTTAATTATTGTCATGACTTTAGTGGCACTTGCGACTGTCGTAAGAATCATCAAAATTGGTCAACCCGTTTGGTCTCTACAACGCCACATAGGAACACACAAACATACATACATAGACTAATAAACATGATAATAATAAATTATTACCCTCCTTTGCGTGGTGCAGTCTGGTAAAAAGAATATCATCTACTCTACAAATCTACATTCTTCGTAGTGGAACGTAACTTTTTCGGAAGCGTTGTATGATAATACTAATGTTGTACACAGATAATATTAAAAAGATCAAAGCGGATAAGATTACATACTATGGTTTGCTAATTTCTCTGAATGAACACGCTGCGGTTCAATGGGTAAGATTCTCGTAACGAACATCGCGTTCTCTAACACATGATGTAAATTCATTGAACAGTACAACATCTAATCGTGGAGTTGGACACGTTCAAGGTTTGCAATCGTTTTTATGCAACACCACGCACTACTCAATTATTCCCGCATTGATGTGCTTATGTAATGTTTATCAATATTGAGGGTAAGGGTCGTCAATGTGTCAATCAAATCGAATAAAAATTTAGCCCATAATGTAAGAAATACAATTTTATCTGAAGTAAAAGTTTTTTTTATTTTGTACACAAATAGAAACAACGTTACTGAAATACTCTTTAGGATTTTTTACGAAGACTTATTCATGGATAGAGAGATACGAGTAGGAGATAAAACCTATTTAAAGTGCACACAGTTTGCAGATTATATTAACCACAGACACTAATTATTATATTAACACTAACGTATACATATTTATGTATTACAGTACTAATAATTATTTCTTCTGTGGTATTACTAGGTGGTGTGGTATTTATTTGTCCTAATAAAAACAAATTCAGAAGTAACTAAAATATGTTTTGACCTTTATGCGTAAAATTATGATGATAAAAGACATAAAAAATCAACCTACCTAATATACAATTTGTAGTATGTAAATGTACATCGTGAAATCAAATAAATACCCTAAAATAAGCATAACACAGTTACTTATATTATAAATGATAAATTTAATAAACCTAATAATAGGTACCTACTATAATTTAACCCACATTCATATGAAATCAATAATTAATAAATCATCTGCTATCGCATAAAATGGACGTGAAATTAAATGTTTAACTAGCAGGAAAAATACCTACATATCTGAAGCTGTTTCTAACCGGAATCGTCCACACATGCTTTACATCACATTTAATACCAGGAAGAGTCTTAAGGAAAATATAAAGTTTTGAGAAGTCTGGTCTTTCTCTTTTGATATCCACATTCAACAATCACAATTAGCATTTATTGGGAAAACAATAGTTACCTATAGTTATTCTAAGCCATGTGTGATTGATAGCAACATGTTTACAATGTTGTTTAATTTTTCTTAAGTTAATGATATTAGTATGCTCAGATGAGTTCTCATGCACTCATAAAGAGTCTACTTCCTAATTTCCTATCATTTTATTGTTCTGTTATCTTAATAGTTTTTCTAGTTTCTATTTTACTATTTTATTGTCTCCTGGAATAAGACATTAAATTATTATCAATATGAATTTAAAATATTGCGATATTAATAAATGTAAGTGTTAGATACTTTGTTGACCGTTGACTCTACATTAAACTATTAGTTATGTCTTCTGTGATTGAAGGTAACATAAGGTAGTGAACTGAATACATGCTTAAATTAAAAGGCTAATAATAATAAATACCTAAGCAATATGTGCTGGTTTGCTATGGGTTAAAAGCCTAGCTCATCTAAAATTTAAAATCAGTTATTATCGTTATATCCATAAAAATGTTCTAAGATCGAAAGGTTTATAATATTAGAGCACTTCATGCCCAAATCATCATTCCAAAACAACAAACCAATTACCTACCTATCTATTTTTAGGGTTCCGAAGTAAAATCGGAACCCTTATAGTTTCGTCATGTCCGTCTGTCCGTCCGTCTGTCCGAAGCAAAGCGTCGAGACCCTTAGTGCTAGAAACAATGAACTAATATACTAAACTGGCTAGAAAGCTGTAATTCGACATGGATATACTTACATATTTATTGAAACTCCAGAATCGCAGAATAAAATATTGAAAAACATTTTTTATTTCAGGGAACCTGTAGGGGACAGCAGCTGGTAACGTGAGGTTTAATTTTTTATTCGTAGCATACCCTACAGTGTGAAGTATCGTTTAAAAATTCTTCCAAAAATATTATGGGTCTTCTAAGACCATTTTTGGAATAAGGGGTCCCTTTGCGAAATATTAGGCTTTAAAGTGATAATTTTGGTTAGAGTCAAGTGTCCCCCCTCCCTGCTGGCTAAACGATTGGAGTTGAACAAGTAAAAAAATTGTCAAAAATAGTTGATTTGGTGAATTTACAAGGAAAACTGTCACCGCTATGTTAGCATAAGTAGTTATGGAGTAATAGTCGATAAACTTATTACTTCGGCACGCTTCATTGTGCGCGGCCTGACACACACTTGCCCGGTTTTTTCACTCACATCAAATGATCAATCAAATAGGTACATTTTATCGCATTGATATTGAATTTATGTATGTACCTAATTACGTCGCATTCCTGAAAATACCCAAAAATTAAGTCGCAAATAATTCAAGGGCAATTTGTAAATAATTTTTTCAGTTAGCCTTGATTATCAACAGATCGCTTGTTATGGCTAATCTCGAATAAACAATTTGCGAATTACAAAGCGCATTGTTTCTACAAATATTTTTTGTGGAGATGATTTGTAGGAGTCGTCACGCTTATTTTGTTTCTCAGTGCTTAACAGAAAACGAGTGTTTAAGAAACAAACGAGGTGCGCATCACATTAGTATGTCGCGGTCAATTTAACAGCCATGTTGCTGTAAAGTTTATGCCTTTACGTCTCCACTCACGTCAGCCAAAGAAATCGAGTACACATGTCTAGACGGGCTGACGTCGTTCTAAATAGTTTAAATAAAGATGCATATATGTAGATGTTATCATGCAATACCAATGAGACTTGCAAAAAACTACAACCCAGTAATCACTGGACTACTGTGACTGGCGGGTGATACTGATTCCAGCTCAAGATTTCAGACACAAGAGTCCCGGGTTTGATTTCTTGCAGGGTTGAGTTTCTTTCTTTCGGGGTTTTCATCGGTAGGGTATGAACGTAAACTTTTTAAAGAATAATTGACGCTCTAACTACGCTCATTCAATGTCTTATTTGAACTTGAAAACCGTAATCATATATCATTTACATATTGCAAGTTATTTGCTTGGGGCAGATTTGCCGACAATGAACTAATATACTAACGTACATTCATTCACTGTTTGTCAACTATACGGTCCCGGTAGAATGGTACATAAATGTCAACTTGAACATGAAATAGAATCTGAAGCCTTGATTTGTGTTTCATTCACAGGCGAAGTTTTATTTATCAACTAGCTGATCCGGTAGTGGTCCTGCAACATTCTTTGTATTCTGACCACCTTTCTCCTATAAACATACCTACGTGACAGATTGTTCTCGAGTCGTGGCCATTCGTGATGTCTTATTTGTGTGTCCATGCCACCTGCCACACAAGGTATCCTAGTGTGGGGTGTGAGTGTGTGAACGTATTATACATACTTATACATATTAAGGCAGTAACGTTACGAAACAAAAACGTTTTGTTTTCATGAAGTCTTAAGTGATACTATAACAACAAGTGCCTTTTAGAGGTACCTAGTAAAAAAATGGTTGTCTGTAAATTCGGTTTACGGACGGTAGTTTAACGTGACAACGTCATGACAAAGCTCCGCTCCGCTCCGCCCCGCCCCGCTCCACCCCACTCAACTACGATCGCCTACGACTCGCCTACGGCATCGGCTAAGATACGCCGATCGTAGCCGATAGTGCCTCTCTCTCGCTTTTGCCGCTCTCTCGCTCGCGGAACGCTACATTTTTTCATAGATGCGCCCGGCGCTCATCGTTTCAATAGACGTTATCACGTCAAAAACTACTATTTCCAAGCTCATTTCAACTATTTTCAACTCTACAATCATAACTCTACAATCTTTAGTATGTCGTACCTACAGCAAAAATCTAACAGTTTGGATGATAGAGCATTGTTCCACATCAGGTACTTCAACTGACAGACACAGAACATTTAGTGACCGTTGAAATAATCCTAGAGTATTCTAAATACAAAGAAATTAGTAACTATTTAATTTTGCATCAACCAAGAAATTCATTTTACCCCTCATTTTCATTGATGGAATGGAAACATCCACACTTTGTTAATTTTATTCCCCCACGACGTGCATTTCAAATTAATGAGCGAAAGGAAATGTTGCCTAATGCATATCCGACATTTCGCAGTTCCGTCGCAATGCTATTAAGTGTGAAGAGTAAGTCGAGCACCGCCTTGCGTAATTAGTGATATAAGGTAGAAAGTGCGTCTGCGGTGTAATCGTCGCGTCTCGGTGCCTGACAGGGTTAGCATCTGACAGATTTTTTGTAGTAAATTCTGAAAAATATGTTCACTAAATTTGTTCACGTAACCTATACCATAAAACAACAGTTCCTGGTAAAATTCCTTAAAGTTATAAGCACTGGATGGCGGATGAGGGGTTTTTAGTAGGTCATCCGGATCATTTGATACTCATACATAAAAACAAGGTTTTCGATTCAACAGTTGGGTATTTCAGCTCTTTGTTTTTAAGTTAATCTTTTAATTAATATACCGATTCGTTTATCCTAGGTCCCTTTTTAGGGTTCCGTAGCCAAATGCCAAAAAACGGAACCCTTATAAACTCGTCATGTCTGTCTGTCTGTCCGTCCGTATGTCACAGCAACTTTTCTCCGAAACTATAAGAACTATACTGTTGAAACTTGGTCAGTAGATGTATACCGTAAACCGCTTTAAGATTTTCACACAAAAATAAAAAAAACAATAAATTTTGGAGGTACCCCATACATAGAACTGAAACTCAATTTTTTTTTTCATCAAACCCATACGTGTTACCCATACATCTATGGATAGGTCTTCAAAAATGATATTGAGGTTTCTTATATCATTTTTTTTTAAATTGAATAGTTTGCGCGAGAGACACTTCCAAAGTGGTAAAATGTGTGTCCCCCCCCCCCCCCCTGTAACTTCTAAAAAAGAGAATGATAAAACTAACAAAAATATATGATGTACATTACCGTACAAACTTCCAACGAAAATTGATTTGAACGATATCTAGTAAGTAGTTTTTTTTAACACGTCATAAATCGTAAACCGCAAAAAACATCGATCAAAGTTACAATGAAGTACAAGAACTTTTATATTATGTTACTTGCTGCTACGGAACCCTTCATGGGCATTCGTAATGAATTTCTTGGTGCGTTATTATGAATTTAATTTTTGAAAGGACTGTTGAAAAATTCATTTCAATATTATAGTGAACTGTAAACTGCTACGAACGAATATGTGTGTAGAGCAATGATAAATATAATTAATTTTTTTATGTCTCCTGTCTGTTTCTTTTTTATCAACTCAGAGACGTTTGCAACTGCAGCTGAAGTTACAGAATTAATTTATATTTCATTCTAATATTTTTTTATTTACTTACACACTCGCTCCTCTAATCCACGACGCTGATACATGAACGGATCATCCATCACATTTAAGCTTCGCGTATTATTATAAAAAAATCCTGGAATAATCGATGACCCGATGACTTAGTTGGTAGTGATTCTGCCTGCGAAGCGAGGGGTCCCGAGTTCGATTCCCGGCCAGGGAATATTTATGTGACAGATAAATATTTGTACTCGGGTAATGGGTGTTTTAGTGATGTCTAATAGTGTTGTCCATGCCAACCGCGACACAATGTATTAACTGCAGGGTATTAGTTTGTAAGCGTTTTTTTTTTATTCTCTGTCAAAATTATCTGGCAGCCCTGTACGGGGAGGATTTTGGCTTTCCCGAAGAGCCTTGCTTCAGGTGTCGCGCCGCGGCCCGCCTGCCGACTGCCCGTCTAGACGTCTGGCTCCGGCGCCATGTGTCGCAACGCAGGCCACTTGCCGCCAAGCCACCAACCCGCCAAGCTGCCGTTCGTTTTACGTGATCGAGGTGGTTAGGTCCTATGTGCCCGAATGGCTCTGTCCGTGCCTCACAAATCTCACGACTTGTGTAAACTTTGACAAGTAACCTTTTGTCAAAGTTTACACTTATTGTTAAAGTATAAAATGAATGTATATATTTCATTTGATTCTTTTACGTGACTAGGGTGGTTAGGCCGGAATGGTTTTGTCCATGGCTCACAACTTAGGTAAACTTTGACAAGTTTTTTGAGTGGTCTACAAAAGGGTTGACTTCTTTACTTTTGTAAAGGGACCTAAGTAGTAAATGATTTGAAATATATTATATCATGATAATATAATTATGATGATAAACCATTGAAGTATAATGTCATAGAATAGACATCTCGAACAAAATGAAGTCCCCACCAGGAGGTTCTATTTTCAAAATTGAACCCTTTCAAAATCGAACGAATCCATTGAAAATTGAAGCCGCGCGGCGCCAATTCATTGGAACATACATTGTGTTCACGGCGTCTGTTCTATACGCTAGTAATAATACTTCAATGTGATAAACATATAACATGATAATCATGATGATATAAACGAGGGCAACAAATATTATGATGATGTGGAATAACAGTGATCTATACATAACTACAATATGGAATATGAGTCTGTACGATTACAAAATACAAATCTCGCGCAGCAATGTTGGTCCTTGAATTTAGTGTTTCCTGAAGAATACATGTACATGTAGGTAGAGCAACAATCAAGTAAATATTTGAAATCAACTGAGAATCTTTGACTATTATAATAAATCGAGATTTCACTGATGATCATCAAAATTCATTCGTACTTCCTGAAGTCCTTGAAAGCTGGAATATGGTATGTGAGCTATTATTGCTACACAAACAATAAAAAAATTCTAAATTTGGAATTTTTACCCTCCAACCCCTTAAACTAGGGGATGGAAGTTTTATATGAGACTTCCGAAAATTTTGATGCCAGAGGTCTGAAAATTGGTGTAGGGACTCCTTGTTATAAATAATAAAATACATATTTCAGGATTTTTAGTAAATCACCCTCCACCCTTTAAATTATGGGATGGAAGTTTGTATGGATTTTCCTTAATAATATATTGTTATACATGTGAAGTGAAGTCAAATATTGCCAAAACGAGACCATAAGACTCTATAATTATAAAAAAGTTATCAGATCTCATGTAGAGTTAACCTTTTAACTCTACACGCCCTAACTCTGCAAGCCTAACTTCACAAAATCTACACCGTAGTAAAATTATGTGGCTTGGCCGTTTCAATTCCGTCACATGGGCGTAAGCTGAAAAATTTTATTAATTTTTCATTACTTTTCTGTTATTACAGTAGTTGTTTTAGTAACGCCCAAGCCACATATTGTCTTCGGTAGCCGTATTAGGGTGACTTAGAATACTAACCCCAATCCCACGTCGGATGGGTGTCGTAAGAGGCGACTAAATCCAGCCCGCTGGTGGTAGAGCCCCCGGAGGGATTATATTGGTAATATTGATTTTAATGTTACTATTATTATTTTTCCACGCAGTTTGCCTGGATAGCTACCAGTGCTACCACCCTTGAGCATGAGTCAGCCGCAAAACGACTCGTCGTGTTCCGGCTGGAAGCCTAACTCTTGAGAGGCAGTTCTTCCTTTCTTTTTCTTCTCTCTTTCTTGGTCGGCAACGCATCAGTGATGCCTGTGGTGTTGCTGATGTCCATGGGCGACGATAGTTACTTACCATCAGGTGGATCGACAGCTCGTTTATCGGCTATTTCCATAAAAAATACAGTAATGCTGCTATCGACTGACTAGTACGAAAGCATTCAAAAATATTTGTACATAGAGTTGGCAAATGTTCATGTACATTGCACAGTTCTACATGGTCTGGCAGTCAACATTCACTGTGAACGACCTCCTGACACACGAAATAGGGGCGTCGTGTCGTGCAGAGTTCAACTGTAATTTCTATTGATACTATTCCACTGTTAGACACATTTTTCTCAGGCGGCGAAGCGTATCGTCTAGACACGGGGCAGAGGCGGAAGCGACTGTGGATAACAGACAGTATGTGTATAATGTATATTAATATCAATTTGATCCGAAGATTTTACCGCTAAAATCGTATTTCGAAGGGCAACATAAGATTTTTTTAAATAGCCGATAAACTGAGCCGCCGTCGTCAATGGATATCAGCAACACCAAGGCATTACAAGCACGCAAGCACTAACGCACTTACACGTAGTATACTACTACACACACCACTTACCTATTTTACAAATACTTTATACAGTATCTTGTATAGTTTTTTATTTGTCAGTCTATACGAATACGAAATACGAGTGGGATACGAGTGTGAGAGTGTGTGTGGGATAATAGGACATCCTGGAAACAGGACAACAACTTAATAAAAGAAAAAATTATAATAAATTATTGTATAAACTTTATCTGTTTCTGTTTCTTTCTATTTCTTTTCTAAGACTCAATTGTATTGTTTCATGCTCGTATTGATACGGCTAGACATATCATAATTCATTGCTCTTGCAGTGATAATACCATAGACATAATATATGTATTATATTTAAGTCTATGGATAATACTGATAATGTTACACGAGATGCCTTGATGTTTAGATACGTTGAGATATTACGGTTTGACGTATACATTGATTGGATATTACCTGGAAATACCTTTATGACATGTAACTAATAGAGATCTTTTTAAATAATTTCACTAACAATAAGTATACAATCTTAACTAACGTCTATTTATAACGAGTCATTTGTTGTTGTTTCGCTATATTGTTTGTAAACGCAGCGATGAAATGTTGCATAAAATAGGAATAATTATATCATTATGTACCTACTCATTTATAGAGCTGCGTTACGAGATGGGTCTTCCTTCACAATTGCCACTCATTTTTATATGTATATATATTCGTATACTGCATAGTAAATCAAGTGTCAATAAGGGTAACTTTCTGTTATGTCACAGAATACATAAAAGTGGTTTGGTTATGTTAGGCAATAAGGGCAATTTGGACTTAACTTATGAAAAAGAAAGAAAATCACAAATAATTATTTATATAAGAGTTAGGACTTTTCGTTTTACCAAAGATGAATCCAGTAACTCTTGAGTGTCTAACCGAGAGTAAATCCAAGAGTCATAGAAAAGTGATTTATAAGTTTTTTTTGAGTTATTCATTCGTCAACGGTAGCGAATCAATAGTATGTACTTAGTTTACGTCTACGGTTGAAAACGCTAATGGATTTATCTGACATTAAAACTCAGTGTAAAATTTTATTATTCTAGGGATAGTACTCTGAAATAATAATATTTTTTCGAAATTGCCTCAAACGTATTACTATGAAAAAATATATATTTATTGTGTTTCATGCCAGTAGCATACCTTATCATAATAAAAAATGTATACATAATTCAAGGCTTCAAAGCCTGTATTATGGGTTGTTGATAGTAAAATTCCTACACAACAAGTACTTGTACAAAACAGGTGAAGTTGACCTTATTACACGCAGACATAGCACAAACATTGGCCTAGCCATGAGCTATCTGCAAACGAACAGTATCAAGCTATCGCCAGTAGAGATATCACGTTATTGATACAACAGATATGACGCTATCACTTCAAACACTTGCTTCATTGATATCTCGACTGGCATTATGCAACCAAGTCACGTTTTGCGCGTATGTACCTATTCTTCTTTTTAGGGTTCCGTAGTGAAAGGGAACCATTATAGTCGTCATGTCCATCCGTCCGTCCGTCCATAGCGCAGCATAGCGCAGAGACCTTTAGTGCTGGAAAGCTGCAATTTGGCACGAATATTATGATAATATACATATTTAGTAAAACTACAAAGTGGTAGAATAAAATCTTTCAAAATATTCCCGTACAGGTAACGTCGGGATGAATTATTTTCCTCGTCTACCCCATAAAGTGGGGTATCAAAAATACTTATTAAAGGACCGCAAATACCATTTTTCGATTCAGCGGTCCATTTGTGAAATATTCCACTTTAATAGGAGAAAAATAGAACGTACTGATAGCAATAGTGCAACGCACACGTCCTACAAAAAGTCGGTCAGAAATAATATGGGAGGAAAAATCGGCCCGTTTATCGGTCCTAAAAAAAGTATGACGTGAGCGGGAAGCGTAAGTGTCCCCCTCCCTCTGCCACGGTCTAAATGGTAGGTGTCGGACATGCAAAAAAATGCACGGCAATAGCATATATGATGAATTTTAAAGGGAAACTTTCACGGCTATGTTAGCATTATGTTGTTAATGAGTAATAGTTGATAAACTTACAACAATGTAGGGTTCCGTACATTGCGCGTGGCCTAACATTCACTTACCTAGTTTAATTTCAATATCAACATACAAAAAATTACAGTTGCTAACCTGAGTTCCTCAGAATACTGTCAAGGATTTCAAAAGATATCAAAGATTACAAAATCCGAAGTTGTAAAGAGAAAACTCAATGAGTAATTTATGGATAAATCATACAGATGATGTCGGAGATTAAGTAATAATAATGCAGACATGAAATATTAACATGAAACATTTTCCTTATTATTTTCTGTACTTACATTTTACACATAGAACCTAGTCACCAGAATCCAATGTGTAACGGCGACTATAGTACCTGTTAAGTATAACAGTAACACATAAAACACAAATAACCTACGTACTACTTAACGACATAATTCAGGAATTTGTGTTACCTAAATGTCAAATGGTAAGTAAGACATTTGACCTCTCGAGGATTTATAGGCCAAGTGGCGAACCTGCTCTCTGCTATTATGTTTCTACGACCGTGTTGCACGATTATTTCTTACCTGCGTGAATTAATTACAACATTTATCTTGTAACTACATCTTGCGTGGAATACACTGAATTTGTAAAACAAAACTCTTTTTAATTATAACTGCTTAATTTTCCGCTCTAGTTCCCAAGTTCCCATGATTATTTTTTAAATCATAATTATTATTAAAATATTAACTTTCAATTTTGTGTTACTGTGTGTTTGTGTGCATTCGAGAATAATTCAGTATAAACAAATTTTAACTGGCCTCTCATCTGTATTTTTACATTATCTATTTTTGACAACTTCATTCGGGCAATTTTGAGGGCTGGATGTCATTGTTATACATATACGCAGCTCTCATTATCTAATTCATGTATTTTTTTACCCACTTTCATATGTCTTATCTAGATTTATGCATACATATTAAAAGGCGATAATAATGAAAAACGATAATTTAATGTAAGCCTCTGTATTCTCTATGTAATAATATAATCATAATCCCATCAAAAACATAAATGTAAAGTGAGAGTCAATTTAAAAAAAAAAGAATTGAGATCTAAATGGGTGCCAATTTCTGTGTAGAAAAGCCTAAAATTTTAGTCACAAGAACATGTAATTCAAGCTCCACATTTGACTTGGTTAGTTTTCACGTACCTACCTAGGCTATATTATATCTATGTAATTAGCTTCGTCAAATCTGTTAGGTTGATGACTTATGACACTCTTCTCTAATTTGGTTTGTTGGTTGCTAACTAATGAAAACTAGCCAAGTCAAATGTAAAGCTTGAATTACATGTTCTTGTGACTAAAATTTTAGGCTTTTCTACACAGAAATTGGCACCCATTTAGATCTCAATTCTTTTTTTTTTAAATTGACTCTCACTTTACATTTATGTTTTTGATGGGATATCATTACTTTTTGTATAGAAATTAACTGCAATTAATTCAAGCTTTACATTTGACTTGGTTAGTAATCAAGAATACCATTAATTACATACATATACCAAATTTCACAAAGATACAATGATAAATTCAGTTTTTATTCCAATTTGAAACTTTAAAATGCTCTACTGTAAAATTGCGATTTTGGGGATACAACAACTTACGTAGGAGGTATCGTGCTCATCAACTAAATCTGTAGTTAGTGCACCGTGGTCCGAAATACGGTACCTATTATTTCATTATTTATAAGTAATGATTTTCCACTATTGATGTCCGGTAAATATTGAAATAATAATTAATACTAAATCCCAATTTTAATATCGTAATAAATACGAACTTCGATTATTCTCTTATTAGTTACGAGTGACCGCCGTCGCTTTGCTTTGGTTTTCTTATTTTTTTACACCTTGGGTTACGTTATTGGAGTTTTATTAAGGATCCCTAATTTATTGAAAATATAATATAGTCTATGTCTCCCGGGGATAGTGTAGCTTCCCAACAATGACGGAATTTTTCAAATCGGTTTAGTAGTTTCGGAGCCTCTTCAATGCAAACAAACAATTAAATCTTTCCTTTTTATGCTATTAGTACAGATAAGTTGTTTATGTTCGATGACATCGTGCAACAATAAATTTTGAAACAATACTTCGAATTACTTTATACTGGTATAATTACGGAAATAATACAAAATTTTGTGGTGTAATCTTGTAGATTAGAGAAAAATAATTTTTCACACATTAAAAATAAAATGACGTAATACACTGGAAATAACGTCTCCTGACGAATCACTAATCTTCACGTAAATGTATAAGTGCTGTGCACTTCTCACAGGCACTTGGGACACTGAACATCTTCCTCCCGTTGAAAGCTTCAGAAAGTACTAAAACTGATATGTTTCGTTATATAATCACCTTGGAATCCACATAATGACCAGATGTCATCAATTTTGATTGCTACTCTTAAATTTGAGGCATTTTAAGTAAGTGTTTCTAATAGAATCAATTTTTTGAAAAATTATCATAAAATGATAAAAATTTACTACTTTCAGATTTATTCCTTTGTATTCACCCGACTACCTATCTGCATGCCAAATTTTAACTTTCTAGGTCACCTGGAAGTTGGATATAGTTTTGATCTATAGGTCAGTCAGTGTTAAATTTCTCGATTTTTGGACGTTAATATCTAAATAACCGTTTGAGATGTCTTTATGAAATTTGGAAGACGTATGTATTTTGCAAGTCTTAATAAATGAGCCAAATTTGACAGGTTTATGTTGAATAGTTTTTGAGTTATGAGGTGGTCAAAAGTGGCTCCAAATGGTTCGTGTAATATTACACACGGTGCTGCTCGTCAATTCTGTTAGCTAAGAAATTGACTTGACACGCTCCGCGTGTCTAGATAAAATGTAACAATAGAATAGTAGGTAGTGGGCCCACGGTCACTACGATATTTCAATTGACGTGTCTACGACTAGTTCGCTGCGCATTTCCATTATAGTGGAGAGTGAATGTATAATGATCATGAAAAAAATGTTGCTATATAAATGCATGAAACTTTTAATTCCTTAATATCTAATAAAGCCGAACTAAGTCAGAAAATATAGGTCGGGTCACTATATTATATTAGTATTTATTAACAAAACTTTTTATTATTATTTTTAATTGATTGTAGAACTATGATTGTCTTTTTTAGCTTTAAAACATTAATAAAAGTTCAAAATGTTCATGTTTAAAAACATTGCTTTGTGTGCTTCTGCTTCATGTTTTGTATGAGGCATATACGTGGTGCTACTCCATATGGTCTAAGAGCTACTGAACCATCTGACTAACCCGTTTCCCACAGAGCCATTTTTTTTTTAATTGTGTTATCCTACACAAAATAATAATGTTCATAAGGCAAAATCAATGGGTTCAATTCCTGGCTAATAATATTGATTTTTAACCGACTTCAAAAAAGGAGGAGGTTCTCAATTCGACTGTTTTTTTTATATATTTGTTACCTCAGAACTTTGGACTGGGCGAACCGATTTTGATGATTCCTTTTTTAATCAAAAGCTGGTGGCTGTCATGTGGTCCCACATAAATTTTATTGAGATCTGACAATGGCATCCATGAGAAAACCACATAAGTCGTAAATTTGTGTTAAGATGTGCGTGACAAATTGACGAATAACTCAATATCACGCCAACCGATTTCAATGATTCTTTTTTTAATCGAAAGCAGGCGCTTGTCATGTGGTCTCACATAAATTTGAACGAGATCTGACAACTATGTAGTTTTTGAGACTTTGAAGTCGGTTATTTTTTGTTAGTAAAATTTAGATTATTATTAGCCAGGAATTGAACCCATTCATTTTTCAAAAATCTAATTATGCAGTTTTAGTCCACGCCCACTTGAAAAATTCACTCTGTATTCTGTCTTTTGGCAGACATTTGCAACCTTTAGAATGTTTTGGCTGTTAACATATACTTTTTAAACAATTGAAAGAATGTCCCCTGAAGATTTGAGCCTTGTGGGAGCAGGTTATCAATGCTCTCCTGATGACAACTTTGCTCTGTTCTGGCACATGCTTGCAACCCTCAAAATAGGTTGGCATTTTTTTACACTTGAACATGTCTAAATAAAATTACAACCTATTAAAATTGTAGCCTTGAGAAGGTTAATAAAAATATTTTTTTACATTTTGACTGATGACGCAACCGCGAGATGCCAGCCAGAACGGTACTTTTTAACTGACTGATAATAAAAAATCATTATTTTTTTTTAGCTCTGTGGGAAAACGGGTTATTCAGATGGTTCAGTAGCTCTCCGACTATAACAGGTGAACACCACGTAGCGCCGCAAGATTACCGCCTGTAGGGCTGTGTTTTTCAGGACCAGCAACATATTATTATAAGAATTTATTACAAAAATCCAAAAATTATAGAATTTTAAGAGGAAGTTTTAGACAAGGCAAAAATCATTGTTTTTTTTACAAAATATTTTTTGCCAAAATGGCAAAAACTACAGGAAAAAAGTTATGTATGTCTATAAAAAATTAAAAAAGAGAAAGTGTGGTTTTATGAAACCACGATGCAAGTGAAATTTTTTTCGGTTTGTAGGCATTTAACTAAATTTTTTTAGAAAATTATTCGACTTAGGGTATTAAAATTGCGTTATTAATCTTTACATTAATCTGTGAATCAATAAAACATTTTCATTTTCATTTTCTGACAAAAACAAACAAAATAGCGTGGAGCACTGGTAATAATGAGTAATAGTCTATACACTACACGGTCAGCTGCTGCGAACTATAGGCGCCGCCATATTGGCCTTGGCTGCTCTGACGAAAATGTTTGAGACGATGTAATAAAAGTTGCACTTTAATAAACAACTAAAATATACGAAAAACATCTTTTAATATTATTAACAGTATAATATTTCGAAGTACCTACGTAATCTCGAAAGAAAGTAGTAGGTCTGTGCAATACAATTTTGGTAAAGTTCACCTATCCAACGCACGAGCCTGCCGGCCCGCCAGCCCACCACTCGCTAGTGTTAGCATGTAGCCATGTACTAGCAGACCGTCACCGGCTGATTCACGCCTGTCTGCCATTGCAGCATTGTTTGGCGGCTTGGCGCTGCCAGCGACTGCCGCCGCGCCGCCAAATACCTACGTATTACCGAGTCTAACCGAGAGCCGAGTCAGCCGAGACACGAACTAGGCCCGCGCCCTCGCGCCGACCTTGTCTCGACACGGATTTATTCATGCGTCACCACGCGACACCGACGGATTCCATAATATTACGTGTTGCTAGTTAATTGACGATCATCGGTTACCAGACGAGCTATCAATCGCTATTACTCTGATATCAAGTGTCGTTTAAGTAGTAGATATCTCTAGATACGTATCTAATAAATTAGGTTAAGTAAGTACAATGTTATGGCACTATTAGTACACTATGTTGTCAGGGCTCAGAAGTGCAGATATCTATGAGTGGCGGCGATGTTACTCTTCACCAGAGTAAGAAGATTACAATAGTAATGGGAAAAGACTATTATAAGACTTAGAAAGATTAATACAAGAGGCGGCCTTATATATATTATGATTGCAACGCGACGGTAGAAAAAACCGCTGCGTGCACTTTGAAAAAAAAAACAAAATGAGATAAGAAGAAAAAGAAGAAACAATGATATCAAATTGATAACATAGTCGGATGCCATTAAGATTTACTGTATTATGGGTAGCAGTGACAAACACAAATGAGACAACATACATTCGATCAAAATCGAAATAAATAATATAACTACCTAGTCCTCAAAATGTTTATACCAACGGAGATTCAATTCTAGGACCTTTAATCAGCGGAGTCGTAAACATTTATATTTAACCGACTTCAAAAAAAGGAGGAGGTTCTCAATTTGACTGTATTTTTTCTTTGTTTTTTTTTCATGTGTGTTAGGTACCTCGTAACTTTTTCTGGGTGTACCGATTTTGATGATTTTTTTTATTCAGAAGCTGGGTCTTGTCATCTGTCTGGTCCCATTTGAGCGAGATTTGACGAGTAGGTAGTTTTTGAGTTATCCCTAATTTTCTTCTCGGTTATATTTTTAGAAGTATTATATTACTGAAGATTTTTCAAGACTTTATTATTTAATTGCAACCGTAATCTATCATGTATTATGTGCGCAATTTCGTTTGGCATTCAATGTTTTATGAATAGACCTAAACTTGCTTAATGAGCGGTCTTGTGGAATGGGGTCAATTGCTGCTCACACAATGTGCGTTGATAATACAATAGAAAGGCTGCAACAAACTTATTGTTCTTAGTAATGGCTGGCACTCGTACATATTATGTTTGTATGCACCAGTAATGGAAACTTTTATGACATGCTTTAAAATACGTAATAACTTTGTTTTAAAAGTCCGAGATTTTTTTGCCAAATAGTGCCACATCGATTCATTTAATGACATACACTGACTCTAGCTTCAACCTATTAAGGGCTCACTACTGTGCACGGTCTCTCCTCTTGAGGAGACCTAGAGCATACCCCACCACGCTGTTCCAGTGCGGATTGGTGGAGCCCGCTCGAGGGTTTCCGACATGTCTTTATGACTGTTATCTTACGATAACAACCGGGACCGACCGCTTTACGTGCCCTCCGAAGCATGGAAGCGCTCAAGAAATTTTTGCCACTAGCGGTCACCCATCCAACTACCACCCCGCGCCCGCTGTTGCTAAACTTTGTCGATCACTTCGGATCGAGACAAGCCGCCAGGGTGTGAGTGCTTCCATAAACTGACTCTACATCTAGAAATTAATTCTCCAACTGTAAAAAAATCCCTGCTGCCATACATAGAGTCAGTAGGGAGGGTTAAATAGAGTAAAACAGAGCCTAGGGACCTTCAGGAGGCACTAGTAACCGTAGCCTCGTCCGTTGTCGAGTGCGCCGTTGTCGTAAAAATCTAAATTTAGTCCTACATGACCAACATGAGGGTATAAAATTATGTAAATTTCGAGTGCCTCCTTGATTGACAGAATTTAAGGGACCTATAAAAACCCAGGTATTATAATTATACGCATTTACTTACAAACATGAAGGTTTACGAATTCTAAGACAATTTACCGCACTCTATAATTCATACCTGCAAACATTTTCATTGTTTCTGTACATAACGCACTCCTAGAATGAAAGTGACCTAACTCAAAATTCCTGTAATTTCTGTTTTTGCTATAAACTTACCTTAAAATGCGTACCCTAAAACCCTGTGATGAAAAAGAGCTCGAATTATGAGTAAGAAAAGGAGAACCAAATACGTGGGTCACTTTAATTGATCGCTCTATTCATCGATGCCTATAGTGTGAAAGCGACCAAGTCAGTATTATGTCAGTGGTGCTCGCAAGTGTGCGTGTTTACTACCGACAGATCTCGAATTGTGCCATATATAGATGCCATATTTAGATATATAGATAGCAAAAGATATATAGAATTTTAGTTAAAAAATGACTGATTCCGTAATACGCCATCAGCATTTATTGTATCTTCCGGCTTAAACAGGCTTAACTCATAAAAAGTCCAAGAAATAAATAAATATTTTTGCAATAAAATGACTTAATTTATAGTTCTATTATAAATTAATATCAAAATAAATATTTAAAATGTATTAAAATTATGTTTATTAGTACCAATCATTAGATAAAAGATCAATAAATAAATCTACAAAAATTCAATAATTTCCAATGAAACACGAGAGAGCTACATTGAAACTTACTCAAAACTACATATACTTTTTTGAAGACTTTCTTGCTCATTTCCCACAAATTGCATTTTTTGAGTTAGGTCAGTCTCATTTTAACCCCCGTATTCAAGAACAACACTGAGGTCTCACAGTGCTTGCGAGTGCATAGTGGCATTAAAACCATTTCGTAAACAATACATGATTGAAGTCCTTCTCTGTGCGTTTGTCAAAATCGATAAAGTAGCTGCCGAGCTACTTTACCGAACGCATAGTGTTGGTTTGACTTCTGTCAAAATAGAAAGAAAGGATCGATTATTTGTATTGTTATCTTTGTCTTTTGCCTGTGTCAAATGACTAGAGTGAAGTTTGCCGCATCAAATGGACCAATAAGAGGGCTGTATACAGCTCTGTGCTCTGTACACAGCCAAGTGATACTTAAGTTAAGGGTCGACTGTGAAACTGAAGGCTTGCAATGACCAACGCACTGAGAAATGCCTTACTTCGCATAACATTGCTTCTTTACTAGTTCTTGAATACGGGGGTATGGGTGCGATAAATACATACATTGACGGAGATACTGTCGAAATGCCTGCATGGTTTGTTGTAATTGTGCAACTAGCGGACTGCAGTACCGGAGCTGACAAAAGGCAGAATTTGAACGACCTTCCGAGCCTCGGCTCAGCGCCGCCTCGCACGGTTGCACGTCTGAACTAATTTGCATTGGCAGTCAGGGTTGCCATGCCAGCCAGACAGCCTCGATAATTTACTTCATATTAACATAACACTGAAACACACCATACACTCTACAAGATAAACATTTCATAAATGAAAAAAGAAATAGGTTTTTAAGTAGTTTTTTTAATGCGAAAATAACATTTTTAGATATAAGTGACCTACCCCATTTTATTTAAACAATTATAAAATCACAAAAACAAGAGTAACTAATATTAGTAAGAAGATTAAAGTAAAAGATTTATTACGAGTATTAGTAAATTAAGAGTACGGGATAGTAAATTCTAACTGGACGCGAGACAAGGTGTGAAATTCCGTGACTTTTCCTGAATTTCCTGGCCATCTGGCAACCCTACTGGTTGTTGTATTATAACATCCACGCTAGAGATCCGAAAACCGTGGTTTTAGCTACTATTGTCATATCGTTTCTATGTAATTTACAACACGTTTCATATAACACCTGCCGGGTTATTACTGAAATCGACTTGAATTTAAACTTGTTTCATTCATTGTTTGGATACGTTTTGAATATTAAATATATTATGAAAATTAAAAGAATTCAATAAGATTGTTGATTGATGATTAGTTGATTTTTATATTCTGTTTTATTTTTATTAATACAGTGGAAAGAGAATCATAGCGTTATTGTGAAAGTATTTATTTTAACGTATTTGGTTTTATCAATCATTTTACAATTATGTGTCGCCTAGCGTCCCCCGTTCATGTGCATAGATACTTCATCGTTGTTTGCTTATCGTTCCTCATTCTTCGTTCAATGTTCATAACTCACCTTTCATGGATTATTGTGTATCGTTCATTGTTTAACGTTTATCGTTAATCATTATTCCTTATAATATGTTCCTTCGTCGAAGCTACGTCAACGTTGAATCTACGCCGATCCTAGCTTGACTATCAACCATAGCGACAGTACAGCAAATTTCTCCTTAGGGATGAAAACTTTATATAAAATAGGTTACATAAACTTTGTTACGTTCTAGTTCTACTTCTACATAAATAAACCACATAGTGACATGACAAATTCACTTCACGTTACAAGTTTACGTCTGTAAGAGTGGCAAATATTTTAGTTTTTATATAGGCAGTGTAAATTTCTTCAGTGTAAATGTACTTTCAGTATTCATAACGCACTTATAAAACACATGAAACAAGAAAAATCATGCAACAAAAGATAGAGCTTAGAAATATCAAGTTGTTAAAATGAAAAATAAATTTAAATACTTGTAAGCAGCTTAAGTAATTTTCCGTGAATCTAAAGGTAATGTTAACATTTTGTGTGGCGGTGTAGGTGATTTAAAATAAAATAAATCCTTTTCTACTAAAACATACTTAAAATGCATTATGCTCAGTAACATAAATTTGAGTAATCGAGGCACCTGGTTGCATGTTACATGAAAGCTATCACCGACACGTTGCCGACTGAGAAGTAAGCGGGGAGCTCACATTATAATTGGAAATTGCTATGAAGATTTCAATTCAATATCTCTGATGGTTTGGCTAAATACTTTTGGAACGAAGTTCCTTATCGCGCGTTGCGAAAGGGGGCTAGGCGGAAAATTTGGTAACGACACTTTTTGCCGTAACGAAAAGTGGTAACGACACTTTTTGCCGTCGTAGTTTTTTTACATAGAATTAGCAAGCCAGAGTACTAGGATAGCAAAAACATGCAAGCGAGTGTGCCAAAACAAATCTGGGGTATTAAATTTTTCATCGGCTCATCGGGAGTTTAATACCTTAGATTTGTTTTGGCACACTTGCTGCATGTTTTTGCTATCCTAGTACTGACTGCAAGGAACTTCGTTTCATCCGGATGTCCCTTGACACCTCTCAAGTTTTGTATAATTCCATATGAGTTCCTCTCAATTAATCTGATAACCACATTATCTAACTTGTGCTGTACCAGAACATACTCCAATATTTCAAACAGTACGAACGTGATTCCTTAATTTTTTTCAATATCTCACATATTTCAGTAAATATGTTAGCTTAATATCTACAGCATCGAAATTCCCCACCTTTCCGATGGATTTCAAAAATGTTTTTATCATACAAACGTCAAGCTAACCTTATTTAACAGATTTAATCGAAAACGTAGATTAAAGGCACAAAGAGTGAATGCCTTCAAATAATATATAGAACGTATAGTTCACTTTCAGTACTTAAGTAGTTTGCAGCCGTCTAGCCGCCCGGCGCGTCGTTTGAAGGCTCTTTAGAAGGCCTCCCTTCCCAAATATCACTAGCACTAACACCTATTAATATTAATAATTAACACCTATTAATAATATAGGATATTATTAATAGGATACATAGATAGGATATTATACTTAAAGACATGCGTATCACCTACCTCCCTCCCAAAACGGAAAAATGCACTACAAAATTAAAATTAATATGTACCAAAATACATACCAATACTAACACGAGCTTCACCCCGAAACATCTTTTTTGAAGTTGGTTAATATATTTTTCTGGGAACACCATATTTAGTTTAAATTATTATTATAATGTCATAGCAAGCATTGCAAGCAATATATTAAGCAGCTGAATCTAAAATACGTGCTTAAAGCTCGTAACATTTCCCAAATAAGCTTTCCATTCTTACGACATGCAGTAATATTGTATTAGCAAACAAGTCCTTTGTTTCAACAGTATCTACCATCACTAATATATTTGTTTCTTTATTATCATGGCAGTGTATAAAGAAAATGTAAAGCATCATGCAAGGACATATTTCGAATAACTGAGCGTCGATATACCCAGTATGAGATGGGTGCATTGGCGACGTCAATGTACGGATTATTTGACAAGAGTGAATTGATGTATGTAATATGTATGTAGTTGCGGGATGGGGGGGGGGTGTACTGCATTCGATGCACCGTGCACAATGCACCGGGGGCCACCCGCCGCCCAGTCGCTGCTCCCACTGGCCATTGCCACTGATTTCATAACCACTTTTGTACACCATATCTGTAAATGTAAGCAACCGTAAATAAGGTGGCATGCATATTATAATTATGTACTTACCTATAGTTTAGTTAATTATGTAATTCGTTTTATTATGCACTCACCTCTTATTTTATAAACTTCTGAGCATTTTTGCATTATACTGCTTCGGTGAAGGATAATATCGCGGGGAAACCTGCACACGTAAGAGTTCTTCATGATACTTATTATGTGAAGTCTGCTAATCTGCACTTGGTCCACATTCGTAAGCAGATAAATATCCAAGCCAACGAGAATAATACCACTATTCATGTGTAACGTCGAGATTAAACTAAAATGCCTTAACTATACCACCAATACAAATATACCTACTACCAATACAATATATGTAGAACTATTATATAGAGAATACATACTACTATATACATACTTAGAATGTTCCGCAGGGTTAATCATGAGTGGCTTTTGAGCAAGTTGGCTTGGACTCAAGATGTATGACGCCCCTTACACCTCAAAGTCTATCTTAGGAGATGATTATAATTTCATTTGCCGTAAAAATTCGTCGGTTCATCTTCGAGTCCACGTCAACATTTCTTTTTTTAATTCTCATTCTCATTTTTAGGTTGAAGCATGTTTAGCCATTATCTTACAATGTGGTAAAGATTTTACCACATTGTAAGATTTTATAAGACATTTTAAAAGCTGCCCGAAGGTACTGACGGTCACTGCTGCCCTTCATCTGGGCACAGATAGACCTGATATAAAGCCTCTGTGGATTTGTTCTTACGCTGCATTGAACGTACGTCCGTCAGTTGTCTTCGCCCAATCCACCGTTGAGGTCTTCACACGTAATCATGTTCATGTCATGAACTCTGCGTTATACCCCACAGAACTGAAACCTTATCTGAAATCAACGGCACATTCATTGACTAGGGTATTGACTCCGGAACCCTAAATAGTGAAATCGGAAACCAAATCAAGTTAGAGTTGTAAACATCGCCTGGTTCCGGTCTTTCATCATTTTACATAATCCATTGATTGCAATACAATAAATAAGGTTTAGGTTTAAGATCATTATTTTTCTCAAAAGATTTTACAAATCACTTACTGAGAAACAAGACTTACATACATTTAGATTATTACTTAAGCGTATATACAGAAAGTGGGTAGTTTAACATTTGTACTGTGATCCGAAACAAAACTGTTAAATGAATCGCCCGGTTCACCATAAAATTATACTCGTGGTTAGCTAATCAGAGCTCAATTGTGGATAAGTTTTGGCTTGTATATGTATTATTTCCTTTATTGCTTTAGTCCTAACAAATCCTTTATTATTTAATTATTTAATACATTTTGTAATGAGATATTTTTGTTTTTAGCCGTATCATTTCTTTTCTTTCCTAATCCATAAAATAAATAAAAACCGTTAATCTTAACACCTACCTAAATTATTACGAAATTTTGTAGCCTTTGCTATTATCCGTTTACCTTAATCTAAAATTATATCTGGCGATATTGAAAAAGATAAATTAAATATTCAATTACTGATTTATATAAAATGGCAATGGAGAATGAAAATCTTAGATAGACAATATGATTGATGATGTCTGGGCTGATAGATGTCTGGCACCTAAAATCATAATCAACTATACTAATATTAAGATTGTGACGAAGCCAGATCTATTAGTTCAATATTTCTTGAAAATTTAATATTTGTACCGTGGCGTAGGCATTCTTTTTTAAATAGGATAGAATTGGATAAAGATAAACATTCGGCCAAGTGCGAGTCAGACTCGCGCACCAAGGGTTTCGTACAAACTTGTAGAACTGAACATTGCATAAACTGAATTAACAAACTTAACTTTGCCGTTGGAAAACTGTCGTCCTAAACTTTGACGTTGGTTGCAATCGATTTACCAACTGCAAATAGCTAACTAAAAATATACGGCATGAATAAGGTGACCATACGTCCCGCTTTGGGCGGGATTGTCCCGTTTTCAGGCTGTTTGTCCCACACTTTCAGGCTGTCTGTCCCGCTATCCCCTGCGAGTTCAAAAAAGTCCCGCTTTGTACCGCTTTGGTTTATATTTGCTTACTTATGGACATGGAAGTCATTGAAACTACGATATTCATGTTTTTTTTACCTAAATACTACTGTTGTAGACAAACATTATTGCATACAAAATTCCGTAGGCGTCCCGCTTTGACACGAAGGCACCCGATGACCTTTTTTTTGTGCCCGTTCCGCTTTCAGTGCTCAGAAAAATGGTCAGTTTAGGCATGAACCATCGTATTGCGTAATTAGTACCTAACCTACGAGTAGAAGCTTGATTTTTTCACAGCTCCAATGGATTGCACAATTGGATATTAATTTTTACTTTATATCTCCGCGCATTCCTGTTATTCTATTCCTGTGATTTCTAGCGTTGCATCTTCGCGATCGAGTTAAGTTACCTGTTACGGTATAGTCTAAAAACAAGAAAATATTAAAATGACAAGGAAGTCCATTTGGAAACCGGTAAGATGGAAGTCCTGTTTGGTCAGTGTCGCGTGAATGCGGTGCAAATGGCCGGACGCAGGTTAAAACCCAGGCCATGTTCGCTACATATTATTATGTATCTACTTACTCACCGACTAACAAAGAGGCAAATTAATACGTAAGTATAGTCCATCTACGTTATTAATGGCTTTTGGCAATCTTCGTGTGTACTGGTGTTTTAGTTGTTGTACAAACAACTACCTATTAGTCCTATTACCCTCATATAAATAAAAATCAATAAATAAATAAATAATTCATCCCCCTTCACCTGTAGGGGAGGCTGGGGAGATACCGTGAAACAAAAAAAACATTTAATATTTTATTCTATGACTAGCTTTTGCCCGCAGCTTCGCCCGCGGTAGAGATCGATTTTTTATAACTCCTACTTACTTACTACCTAGTTAGATTTAGTTACCTATGACATATGCAATTTACATGTATCATTTGATAGCGTGATTCAAAACTTGCAAATGAATTTTACTAACGCCATCTATTAACAATATCCGGAACTAAATATCTAGCAAGTAACAAAATATCGATCTACCCATGGGGATGTTTTACCGCGGTAAAAAGTAGCCTACGTTACTCTCCACCCTCCTCACTATCTTCACACACAAAAACCATACCATATAACAGCTTCGTTGCGACGTGGAAGACGGACAAACAAACAAACACACTTTCACATTTATACTATTAATAAAAAATATAAAAATATAAAATATAGTATGGATTTTATCGTTTTAATTAACAAATAAATACATTTGTACAATAATCAGTACAACATTTATAATTACTGCAGTACAATCGATTAATGCGGTGTTGAACCGATCTCAGCGGTATTTGGGGTTTAAAAGAAGCATAAAAAACAACACGTCCAGCGTACGATCCTATCTTACAAAAATGTAGTTGTTATGATTTTAATGTTGCAAAATTACTCTGAAATTGCTCCATACTATAAACCTTTAATCATTTATCTTTCAGTTAGATACAAAATAGGTCTTAATTTTTTTTATATTTTTTTTTTTTTACTTAGAATTTAAAGTTAATGCTTGTAGGAAAATGGGGCTGCTCCTACATTATATACAGGGTTTTTGTAGATATAATATAGGGAAACGACTTTTCGTTTTAGACGTTTATTTCAAACTCACTTATTCCTTTTTTACACATCCGTCAGATTACATTATTTTAGTTTATAATATATACAACCTCCAACACACACCCTTAATCTGGCAGATGTTTTAATAACCTAAGTTTAGCACACTTAAGTTAAATACAGAGGTATCAAAATATTCAACTACGTCTACACATTACATAAAACAAAACATTGACTCAAATATAGAATAAAACAAACAAAACAGAGATTACACCATTACTACCAAACATACCCATTTAAAATACATATATCACATATCAAAAACTTAAGTAACACTAAATACATTACCCGCCCTCTTAATGGGTAATCTCGCTAAAGCTAATTTTAATTTGGGACCTGACAAAGATTTTGTCAGCATGTCCGCCACCATTTCGCTTGAGGGAGCATACTGCACCTCAATCGCCTCATTCAATATCGCTTCGCGAACAAAGTGAAACCTAATATCGATATGTTTAGTCCTATTATGGTTCATCTTGTTTTTAGCTATGTGATGTGCAGACTGATTGTCATTATAAATGACTACACGTTTGTCACAAGTATCATTTGTTAAATACGACAACAAACTCCTTAAATAAATAGCTTCCTTAGAAGCTTCACTAAGACCTATATATTCTGCCTCTGTTGAAGACAGCGCGACACATCTCTGCTTACGACTTTCCCACGATATTAAACTATCACCTAATTTAAATATCATGCCAATAAAAGATTTTCTATCATATGACCCACCCCAATCCGCGTCAACGTAGCCAAGTAAATCAAACTTTCCTGTTTTTGTAAAAGTAAGAGCAAAATCAGATGTTCCCTTCAAATATCTAAGCACCCGTTTCGCACTCTTAAAATGAATTTCATCATAACAAGAATTGAATTGTGACAATACACTTACAGCGTGCGCAATATCTGGCCGACTATTTTGTGCTAAATAGTTCAAACATCCTATTAAATTTTGATATGGCAACCTACAACCGGAATCCGAAGCTTTCTCTAATCTAAGACCAGCTTCCATCGGGGTAGTGACTGGCTTGCAGTCTGTCATCTCAAATTGGTTCAAAACATTATTTATATATTGTTCCTGATCAATATAAATAGTGTTTTTATCTCTCCTAAGTCGCATGCCTAATACGTGCCTAGCAGAACCCAAGTCCTTAACTTTAAACTTTTTTAGTAAACCAGTTTTTAATTTTACTTTTTCACTTTCGTGTTTACTACTACAAAACACAAAAATATCGTCAACATAAATTACTACTACAATTCTATCCCTATCCGCTAAAAGTTTTTGGTACAAGCAGGGTTCTATCTTTGATTGTACGAAACCTAAACTTAACATTTCCTTATCAAGCTCATGGAACCAAGCATTTGATGCTTGTTTAAGTCCATATAACGACCTCTGTAATTTGCATACCTTGGCCTCTTGATTCTTGACGACAGCGCCCTCTGGTTGGAGCATATAGATGTCCTCTTTCAATTTTCCGTATAAGAAAGCAGTTGTGACATCCCACTGGTCAATCTGCCAATCATATTCTACTGCTAATGTGAACAGCAGACGTAAGGTCGAGCTTCTCACTACAGGGGAATAGGTTTCATCGTAATCTATGCCACGTACCTGTGTAAATCCTTTCGCTACCAGTCTAGCTTTGTACTTCGAGATCTTACCATCACTGTCTCGTTTAATCTTAAAAAGCCATTTGCATTGAATCGGCTTCTTATCTGGAGGTAAGTCAACCAAAGTCCACGTTTGGTTCTCCTTCAGCGACTGCAATTCATTATTCATCGCTTTCTGCCATAACTCACGATCGGGTCTAGATAAAGCCTGTTTCATAGTAATCGGGTCATCATCGATTGCCGCGAGAGCATTGATATACGTGCAAGTGTAATCCACGGGTTTGCGAGGACGCAAGTTATATCTTTCTTCAGTCGGCTCTGTACGTGATTCTTCAGACGAAACCATCTCAATGTTTGATGTCTCTGCTTCCTGAAAATCATCTTCACTGGTTGAGTGAACATCAGAAATAACATCCTGAATCACAGGTTCAATTCGTTCCTCTTCAAGTGACATAGGAACAACTGTGTTCTTCGTTACCTTCATACTATCACCCGGAAAAACATTCTCCAAAAATGTTACATTCCTTGCAACTGTTATCTTACCTGTCTGTGGGTGTACTAGTCGATAACCTTTCGTTATCTCACTATAGCCTACAAAAATTAAAGCCTCCGTCTTCGCATCGAGCTTTTGTCTTTTCTGCTTAGGTCTTAGAGCATAAGCTAAACATCCGAAGACTTTTAAATGATTCAAGTCTACTTTCTTATTCGACCAAAGTTCTTGAGGTACTTTATTTATAACGGCCTTTGTTGGACTCCGATTTTTCAAATAAACCACAGTTTTAACTGCTTCAGCCCAAAACTTTTTGCTTAAATTTGCCTCACAAAGCAACGTTCTTGCTTTTTCAATTATTGATCTGTTCGCCCTCTCCGCCACGCCATTCTGTTCTGGCGTATAAGGTACTGTCTTTTGGTGCTTTATACCAGATGACTTCAAAAATCTATCAAAAGCTTGATTACAGAACTCTTTGCCATTGTCAGATCTTATGCATTTTATCGACTTACCAGTCTCTTTCTCTACTTCTGCTTTATATTCACGAAATTTATCAAAAGTTTGATTTTTATTTCTCAAAAAATAAACGTGCGTCTTACGTGTAAAATCATCGATAAATAAAAGCATATAAAAAGAACCAGCAAATGATGCTTCTTCCATTGGACCACAAAGATCTGTATGAACAATCTCCAGAATTTGTTCAGCTCTTGTACCTTTATTTTTGAACGGACTTTTACATGTCTTACCTTTGATGCATGGAATACATGGCTCAATTTTTTGTTTCGTATCGAATCGTATACCAGTTACCATCTTTTCTAACATCAGCATATATTTTTGTCCTAAATGAGCTAATCTTTTATGCCATAAATTTGACAGAGGTTCATTTGACAATGCTACATTGACAGAATTAATTTCTTCTTTTAATTTGAAAATGCCGTCAACTTCATTACATTTCGCAACTACTTCATCGTTTTTATTCTGAATAGTGCAACCTCTTTTATCAAAATTTACTTTATAATTATTTTTTACTAGATCACTCACCGATATCAAATTCATTGATAATCTAGGTACATGCAATACATTTTTCAAGATTAAATTAGATCTTCCGCTGATTTTTGGTATGGCATTTCCTTTGCCCTCAACTGATATTTCGTCACCATTAGCCACTTTAATTTTTGAATTATTATTATCTTTCCGATAATCATGCAACTTGTTTGCATCATAAGTCATATGACTAGAGCAACCACTGTCTACGTACCATGTATTTTGATCTTGAGTATTCTTAACATTAGTACTCATACAAACATCAGCATGCAGTGTACATTGTGATGCTTTGTGTCCCGGTTTGTGGCACTTGAAACATTTCATCACTGACTTTCGAACAAACTTTTTGGGTGCCTCTGCATTTCGTTTCTTAGAAACAAGTGCTTGTTCATCAGCTTCTGTGCCAGTCCGTGCATCCGCTTGTCTATTAGCTTCTTGCATTAACTTTGTTTTTATTTGCTCTAAACTAATTTCCTTTCCACTGTTGTCTATTGCCATTATCATTGGGTTATATTCAGCTGTTAACCCAGCAAGCAAGATGGAAATCAGCCAATCATCGGACACTTTCGCATCTATCGCAGCCAACTCTTGTGCAATGGATATCACTTTAGATATATATTTCTCCATACACGAAAAACTATCCAACTTACAGGACCATAATTTTCTTTGTAGTGAGATTCGTCTACCCCAGCCATTGTCTTCATATGCGCCGCACAGATTGTTCCATACTTCACGCGCCGTTTTGCCATTATATACGTGAGCAAAACACGATGGCTCTAACAATAGACATATTGTGGTACGTGCCTTTCTATCAGCTTCTTTCAGTGCAGGCGTAACCTCTTCCGATTCAACAGCCTCCCACCAGTTTTTGCACTCCAAGTAATTTTTAACTTGAAATTTCCATATCGCAAAATCTGTCGCACCACTAAGCCTTTTTATTCCACAAATGGAACCGGATGATTCAAAATCATCTGTCATCCTCAATAGATTTTCACTTTACCACTAATTCAAATTTCACTATATCCGGAGTTTTTATATTTCAGCCCTTTTATTGCATTCCTGGGCCCATAACCTGTAGGAAAATGGGGCTGCTCCTACATTATATACAGGGTTTTTGTAGATATAATATAGGGAAACGACTTTTCGTTTTAGACGTTTATTTCAAACTCACTTATTCCTTTTTTACACATCCGTCAGATTACATTATTTTAGTTTATAATATATACAACCTCCAACAATGCTTGACCACAATCCCATTGTAAGTGGAGATGTGCTCCAGTCCTTGACCTACATCCACGTTAAGTATGGTTTAAATGTAATGCTACCAAAGTTACCTACCTACCGACTCTTTTAGCAGAAATACATTCTGCTCATCTATCTTAACCAAGCAAAATCTTTAAAACAATAAATAATATTTTTCTATAAAGTTAAAAACACGTATAAAATGTTACATCAAACTCAACGTAGCTCCGCATTCATGGCTCCTAAATCCTAATATTAATTTAAGAGAAACCAAAAATAATTATTTATTTTGTGATGTTACTTGTTAGTGTCGTTATAACGCGTCAAATCTAATATTTAGTCTTGGCTAATAGTGGCCATTTACTGAATTTGGTCGGTCAAAATTTATTTTGGTGCATCATTATATGTATTTAATCCTATAAATAACAGTCATACCGATGTGATACGTATGTGGCTATCGGCCGCAGTTTAGATTTCGAGACAATTTTTGAAGTGAAAACTTCTTTAGTACGGGGGTGACTTGAAATTTTATGAAACGAAACTGTCCAGTGGAGACTAGAAATGAGTGGAGACTGACTTGAGTTGAGTGGAGTGGAGTGGAGTGGAGTGGAGTAGTAAAACCTACAATTATCATCTTCCCGAAATTTTACATTCGTCTCATTATCTTGAAAACAAAATTTTTGAAGGTTTCACTTCTAACACGTGTGAATTGCACACATTTTAATTTTTATCGTGTATATCTTTTAGATGGATGAAATAATCCTTCTAGGAAGGTTTTACTTCACATGTAGATAACCCCGGTATTCACAAACAACACTATGAGGTCTCACAGTGCCGACTAATGCATAGGGTTGTCAAAGCAATTTATAAACAATACTTTGATTCTTTCTTTTTTTTTCTTCTCTCGTTCTTGGCTGGGATCAGTAATGTCTTTGGTGTCACTGATATTCATGAGCGACCATAGCCACATATGAAAACTTCGGATTTCCGTTACAGTGAATGAAATTTTATAATTTGAAGTGGAATGCTTAGCTTATAATCTTAATTATATATAAATTACGTGTCACGTTGTTTGTCCGCGATGGACTCGCTATACTACTTAACCGATTTTAATGTTTGCACACCGTGTGCAGTTTGATCCAACTTGAAACTTAAGATAAAAGGAAGCGGGGGCGAGTTAATTAATAAATGGCGATAAAATCAGGCAGACGATTTGATTCTATCAGAATTGTTAATCGAATTTAATCAATTTCTGATTTCTGGTGTAGCTATTTTACTATATGAGATTAGATTTGTGTTGATGTAAGGTAGCCATAGTAGCCATATTAAGACTACATTAAGTTTTAAATTTACAATACCTTCAGTTGTAATCAAAACGTAATGTCTTGTTTTACCTTAATAAAACACAATGGAAGAATAAATTGCACTTAGACAATGCACTTTGTGAAGGCCCAGACAATGCGGGTTTGAGTGATATTACAAAAACAGATATCTGTAGAGTGCTATGGAAGGTCATAATATATGACAAAAGGACGTCGTGGTTTCATAAGAGAGCGGTCGCGGACGGTGACGTGACGTGGTGGGTCCGTGACGGTGACCCGCTGTCCTTGTGGTGACACTGCTCTGCCACTACTGCCAGGTACGTCAACAAATGCGCCGTCTGTCTGCTCTATAGGTACTACATATTTGAAAATTCTGTTTCATATTTATTAGGTACCTACACTACCTACCTACCTTAGCTTATGGTAGACTAGGTTGTACATGTTACACTTATGCAAAACTTACGACATATTGAAGAGGTTTTTAGACATAATAGCATCAGTCCTACTTCTTTACTGCTTCATTTTCTTATAAAATATGTAATTTTATGTTTGTGAATGTAAGAAGTTTTAAATGACATTAATACATATCTGATTTTGGAATGAGCAGATAGGTAGTTTGAGTAGGTAGTATTTGACAAAATTTGATCACCTATTGGAGGGATTTGTGATAGATAAAGGCATACCTAAAGGCACTGTATGTTTGTATATTACCACTGGTCTATGCTCTAAACTGAGGCTCTAAATAAATATCGCTTGCAATTCGAAAGCCATTTTTGGTCGTTCGAAGAAAAATCGGAACCCTTATAGTTTCGTCATGTACGTCCGTCCGTCTGTCCGTCTGTCCGTCCGTCCGTCCGTCCGTCCGTCCGTCTGTCCGTCTGTCCGTCTGTCCGTCTGTCCGTCTGTCCGTCTGTCCGTCTGTCCGTCTGTCCGTCTGTCCGTCTGTCCGTCTGTCCGTCCGTCTGTCCGAAGCATAGCGCCGCGGCCGAGGCCCTTAGCGCTAGAAAGCTGTAATTTGGCATAACTCCAGTAACATGATGATGAATTTTTTATTCCTTGCGTATCCTGTAGTGGGGCCAGTGTGGGGTATCGTTGAAAAAATCTTTCAAAGATATTATAGGTCTTCTAAGACCATTTTTGGAATTAGGGGTCCATTTGAGAAATATTTGGCTTTAGAGCTAATTTTGGTTAGAATCAAGTGCCCCCCCCCCCCCCCCTGCCGGCTAAACGGTTGGAGTTCAACAAGTGAAAAAATTCTCAAAAATAGGTTATATGATGAATTTACGAGGAAAACGGCTATGCTAGATTAAGTAGTTATTGAGTAATAGTCGCTAAACTTACTACTTCGGAACCCTACATTGCGCGTGGACTCAATTGGTAAAGAATAATAATAAACCTACACTACAAAGTTCAAACAGCCTGCAAAAGATTCCAGGTTCAACATTCATTTGTCTTGTTGAGTATTCGTTCGTGCTATCCGCGTCTCTAGGAAATTCAGAAAGGACTTATTTTATTTCATTATTTCACTCATATGTTAGTTTGTACCGTATTTTTGGGTGATTACGACTGATGAAACCATCTATGTTTGTGTACGTACCCTACTTGTATCTTACGATTATGAAAATGCAATGCGATGAAGCAGCACACAGAATGCAAAGTGAAAATTTCAATAACTTACAAATGAGGCCAACAATAGGATATGCATCTAGTACATCAAGACAACCAGACACTGCTTAGACACTTTCTACTTCAGTCAGCGTTATCAATAGGTAGGTATTAAAGTTATCATTAGTTTTCTGAACACAGTGCACTACTACTACACCGAGCAGGTACCTACTACTCTAACTGACTAAATATTAATATCTACCATTTTCGGGTAAATTTCACTTAGGTCTCTATCTATTCTCAAATGTAGAGGACATCTATATTCGCTATTCTCAAAATGTCCGACCTCATGTGATAATAATCAAGTGATGTCATGTCAATCACAAACTGCAATCACAATCACATTCAAAGCTGTTAATCTGTGTTAACCTTACATGGGGTAGATACACAATTAACAGCTATTATGCTAAATTGCCGTTTACTTATTTCATTATATTAATGCAAAACCCCACTGAAAGAGCCCCGAAGAAAGCAGATTGTGGTATTACACAATAACAATTCTCTGAACTCTAATACTTTGTAATACCTAGTTAACCTTGACGAAAACTATCAAGTTAACTGAAGCGATGTATATAGTGGTATGCAGAGTGCAGACGTTCGCGTTGGTCGCGTGGTGTCGCCCACATAGGACAGCAAAGGTCGATCGGGGCGCAGGTCGGTACGGGCGGCGCAAGGGCGCTGCAGTGGCGCCCCCGTGCCCTTGCCGTGGCCAGACGGTGCATGCACCCTGCACCGGCACCCCCCCCCCCCCCCTCCCGCCACGCCCCTCCACCCGCACCGCACTCCCCGCGCCGTGCTACTGCATTTTAATAAACGCTTTGACTTATGCATTTCGACATTTTCGACTGGGAATACTCAATTTTGGTTTTGATTTTAAACAAGTTGCCTGAGGTTGTATGGAGGCGGAGGAGGGATATTATATTGCTAATCTTAAATAATTTTGTCTGAGATAAATGTGCACTGAGAATGCGACTATTCAAATTGTATAGGTAATATTATTGTATAGGTTTTAAAGTGTATATAATGTTACAACTTACTTTTATGCGTGCGGTCTTCGCCTGTAATTGTAGGTAATGGCACTTATGATATCGCCCTTGTGCTCGACATTATGTTGGCGTTCAATAAATAAATAAATATAGGTATGCTTCTTAAAAAAAATAAAAACATTAAGCATTTTTATTTATTTATTTACACTTTATTATACTCTTAAAGCTAAGTGATACAAAAGGTGGACTTAATGCTATAAGTATTCTCTACCAGTCGACCTTTGGTTTAAACAGAGAACAGCGAAGGCGGTACAAAATACACGGACAAAATACATAGTACTGAATGTAAAAGTAGAATAAATAGAAGAAGGAAACGGAATACGGAAAATACGATAAAATAAATAATATTGTGAATAATATAATGAAATGATAATGTATAGTGATAATAAGTATAGGAAAATAAATGACAATGTTATACTGCAAATTAAATTTAAATTAAAGTTAACGAGACCTACAGAAAGCTTACACCCCAATTCTTGATGAAGTGTTCAGTGACTTTGAATTTGAAGCTCTGCTTACTGCAAGACTTTCTTAGGTTGTCTGGGAGGGAGTTCCAAACCAGAGCGGTGAGAAGGAATTGACAATACGAGAGTATCAGTGGATCGTACCTAGTTGGCGATCGTGGGAATCACAAAGGTAGTGAAACTTTTCTTTTAAGTAATCAGGAGAGAGAGGTTCAAAGAGAACAGAGTATAGAGTTTTGAGAGATCTAACCTGCCTACGCTCACGAATTGGAAGCCATTTAAGCTGGCGACGATAGGATGAAATGTGGTCGAATTTACGTAGGCAGTAGATGAAACGAATAGCATAATTTATGAGGCGATCCAGTTTATTAACCCACTTGTTCCTGAAACAACTTTTTACTTCCGATCGCAAAAATTTTTACATATCGTACTAGTTATGTCATAAGATGAAAGTAAAAAATAAATTAAAAAATATTCCTCATTCGGAAAACTGGAAAAATGGTGTTCTTTTAAAAGGACGCTAGCAAAATGTACTACTATGACGGTTGGATAAGAATAAAACAATTTTCTTTTCTTCAGATAGTTTTATTGAGTAGTATGATAGGTTTCGAAGCAAATCTTAGGGTGTAATGTTAAATTGCATTAAGGGCAGTAAAAATTAGCTTTCTTATGACACAAAATGCACCGAAGTTGATTGTCTCTATAGCAAATAATATGATCTTTTCCATCGAAACGAGAATTATCTCGAAAATTTTAGACTCTGTAGATTTCTTGTAAGTTTCAAGAAGAGCAGTAGCAACACTTCAACGGAAGTGCAGTCATAATAGTTGCCTCTGTTGTTCTTGTAACAATTTTCTTTTCTTCAGATAGTTTTATTGAGTTGTATGATAGGTTTCGAAGCAAATCTTAGGGTGTAATGTTAAATTGCATTAAGGGCAGTAAAAATTAGCTTTCTTATGACACAAAATGCACCGAAGTTGATTGTCTCTATACCAAATAATATGATCTTTTCCATCGAAACGAGAATTATCTCGAAAATTTTAGACTCTGTAGATTTCTTGTAAGTTTCAAGAAGAGCAGTAGCAACACTTCAACGGAAGTGCAGTCATAATAGTTGCCTCTGTTGTTCTTGTAAATTTGCCATGCATTGTGCAAAGCCATATCCAGTCCGTGACAAATGAAAGAGAAATACAATTTTTTTCCTCTTATTGATGTTCTGTAAAGACCAATATTCTGACCAATATTCTGATCGATAAGTCTATGGCATACTCGTGCATCTTCGCGCAGGTAGCAATTAGCTCGGGAAAATTCATCTAATGTATCATTCGTTTAGAAAACTTCGCGGGCATGCTCTGCGCTGCGCTCCGCCTTATGTAAAATATAATAGGGCAGAGCACCTAAATAGCTGTTTATTAACCTATAATAACCTCACAATAATCTCCGAGTGCTTATGAAATTCTTTCTACTTTCCTCGGTTGCACAGCTACCTGTCTTATTTAGCTCCTTGCAATACTATTTTTGTTTTCTTAACTTAAATCACACGCAAAGTTCATTCACCGTTTCCATATCTTGACTATTATAATATGACACATAGTTAGGTATTAATTTATTAAGAAAACACGAAAATGTTGATAAAAAAGTAATTAATTTCAACATTCCTCGAACACTTTATGTGTCCATATTTAAGTTTTTATTCTTTTGAAATGAGTAATATGTCATTATAAACATGTTTTCCATTAAAATTTTATAAAAACATTATAATAATACGTGACTTGGTTCATGCACCTTGATTTTTTGTTCACTTTATGGATAATACTCATGTGTCAAACATAACACGTCCTGTAAATTGATGTCAATGGTTCCTTGAACCTTCGCTTCACGAATTTAATTCACAATAAGCAGCAATACTTTTGTATGCGCCCGCGCACAATACCTATTCAGATTTATTGAGGAGCGCTGAATCGGTAATCGGCTATTCGGCCGGTCGCTAACCCTGCATTAACTATATATGCATCAGAAGGATACACTTGAACAGGACAAAGCGATTTCGAAATATACCGGTGAAAGCCTCATACATGCGCTCGCAAAAGGACACTGCATTGAATTTAGATTTACTTACTTGTAAGCTATTGCACATTTTGAAACTTGAAAGACAACAAGTACATTACAACAAAAATATATAATTCAATGACTGTAAGGTAGTATTTGCCCATAGAGTTTGTAGATCAAAACGGACATTGTTTAAGTTTTCATAACAATTTGTTTACCTACACGTACATTTTTGCTAACGATACTGTACGGTACAGGCTTTTTTGCTAACGATTTGAAAAATCACCAAGATGGAAAGGTCAAATGGGATTTAAACCTAGATTCCTAGTTTCCTGCCCATACCAAAACATGTATTTTATTGTCAATGGATGACAATAAAAGCTATTCAAGAGGCTGTCATACGAATACGAAGAGAAGGACCACAGACATGTATACCTAGAGCATGTCTGTGAGAAGGACATAGTAAGAATAAAAGTTTACTACGAGTATAGTCCATTTTACCGTGCACGATTTCAAGACCACGAAATTACTTATTAAAATAGTAGGGACAAGGGCTTCAAGGTAAGGTATGGGACCACGTAAAGTTTACGTGTATAGGTGAATATAATAATTCAATATGTAATAACCAAATAATAATTTAATAACGTTAAAAAATCATAAATAAATACGCTGGTGAAACTACACAAACATTCAAATTACAATGATTTAAAAAAAAATATGTGAAAAGTATTCATTTTGTACTCTAATTTTCCAAATTTGTTAAGGAAAATAAGATAATTTTGAAGTTGTTAAATTGTTTAGTTTGTGATCATAAAATCAAGACTTTAACGTGACGTTAAGTGGCGGATCAAGTTGTTTTATTTCTGTTAGTATTTTAGACAATAACTCTTTCGAGTCAGAAGACAATTTAACTAACTTTGTAATTGAAGACGTCGAAGCAATGGTTTTTAGCTCGTTGAATTTAGTTCTTTGCTCTTTTATCATTTCTTTAATCTCCTCTTGAATCGGTTCAAAGTTAGTCAAATGTATGGCCATTGAAACAGTGTTATTTAATAACACATTTAATTCTTTAAATATGTTAAAGTAATCTTTGTTTGTCGAATTTTGAATTTCATCATGTGTGTTATTCAGTAAATCAGTCAAGAGATCCTTGGATTCGTCTATCTCGTCTTGTAATTGTAATACACTGTTAATTTTCTTAGACAAGAATCGTAGCGCTGAAATAGAAAGAAATATGTATATTAAGTAGCTCATATATTGTTTTAATTATATATAATTATGGTAATAAGTTTTATCTTTATTAACGAGGAGAAGGGCTACATGATATGATGATAGTAAGTGGTCACTGAAACCTATCTACCAAATTACTTTCTAGTGTAACAACACAAAGACAAAAAACAAACGCACATGTAAGAGTTGAAACTAAAAGTACTTATATTGCAAAAAACATGGAAAACCTTTTATGGCGTTGTAAACGGAGTGGTCGCTATGAACAAATTCCTTTGGGAGTAAACTGGTAGGTATTGCTCAATGACCAGTAGAAGAATGATAATAATATGATTTAATTTTTAATCTAAGCTTATTGGAAGCTAGGTAGCGTTACCTAGATCAACGAATGCCATGACTAGTTAAAAACACTTATTGTTAGCACAAACACATATTACATCAACACCAGTAGAAAAGAAACAGTATGAGTACTTACAGTTCCCGTTACAGGTTCTACAATAAGTTCCATACTTTTCTATGTGTTGTTCTAACTCGAAAATTTTTGTATCTATGTGTAAATTTGTTTGTTTGATCTGGTGTATCACTGAGTTTGCGTCTACTTTTAATAAATCTTCTACAAAGTGATGATATTCGTCTTGTAAACTAAGCAAATCATACATAGTCCTTCCAAACTCTTTTAGAGCAACATCTTTAAGCTTATTTTTTAGCTCATAATTTTTTTCAGAAATTACTTTGTCGTCATGCTTTACTCGATCAAACATAATTGAGCTTGTTTTATTTGCAAATTGTACCAAATCTGTAGTAATTTTTTGGTCTAATTCTTCTAATGAACTACAATAGTATCCATTAAAATTACTTCTTCTAGATATATGAAACACACCTAAAAGCAAATAAAACATATCAATAAAATTATTTCGATTCACATTTGCTACAATATAAAACATTTTGAAAGGTATCTAAATGTACCAACTTACCTATGCTCACGCAATTATTTTCACATATAATCTTATACCTATTTAATTTTGCAAGCAATTTGTTTGTTTTGTTCAATTTCTTTTCATATTTTTCAAGATAGTGAGGGTATTGATCTAACGCATTCGCTATATGTTTGGCAAGAGACTCCATTTGACCTCTTACATAGGCAATATTTTCGACATTGTGTTTTAAATGTTCAGGACGGTTTTGGTACCAACTCCGGAAATTATTAAAATCATTCATATGCTTATCACGTACTGCTACAGCTTGGGAATAGTAGCTGTTATTTATAGAACTATATATCGATAGTGTTTTTACTCTGTAGTCTATCAAAATTTTTAAGTCTTTTTTGGTATGCAAACTCTTCTCGGGAGGACATGGGAATACTGGTGGTGTCGGTGGTATTGGGATTGTTGTAGGTGGTGACGGCGGTGATGGCGGTGTTGGGATTGTTGTAGGTGATGGTGGTGGTGGCGATGGCGGTGTTGCAATCGGTGGTGGTGTTGGGATTATTGTAGATGGTGGTAGTGATGGTGGCGTTGTTAGGATTGTTGTAGATAGTGGTGGTGGCGGTGGCGGAGTTGGGATTGTTGTAAGTGGTGGTAGCGGTGATGATGGTGATGGCACTAGTCTTGTCCATGGAAATCCTCGGCCTGGAACTGCAAAATCAATGGTTATGATTCGATAAATATTATTGATATTAAAAAAATGGGGCAGGTTTTTATAATAGCCAGCAAAGAAGCCAGTGGGCCACACTATTTTAAGTGGTCACCATCTCACCACGTCACGGACTCATTGTTTCCTCAGTGTGAAACGGTAATCTAGCTTGCAATTGAAGAATTTTGCCACTGGACCATTAGATAATAACGTCCTACAAGAAGAACGCGGTGTTTGGTAGTTAAAGGAATGTTTTTAATGTAAATAGTCGATAAGCGTGCAAACGAGTCATCCAATGGTAGGTGGTCACCAGTACGCACTAGGCAGGTTTCACGGAAAGATAAATTATGCAAGTTATAATTACTATTAACTGTCCTTACGCAAAGCCCTTCCGCCAAGCAGGAAGGCACGGCGGATACTCTGGTCTGCTGGCAAGGAATTGGGGTTAGCATTCTGGGCCGCCATAATACGGCAAAGCTAATATAGGCAGTTTTTTTATTCCTGCTAACCTAATTTCGGCGAAATAAATGATGATTCTTCTTCTTCTAATGTAGTAATAACCATATTACGTAAGTTGCAGTGTATTTTCAATAAAAATAAAATAATTACCCAGTGAATCCTCATCGAAAGTATTGAAATCCAAATCTTGTATTTCATTTTTGTGGCCTATATTCCATGCTAAAATGGATTTAAATGATAATAAACACGCAATAACAACAAGCGTATTCATTTTGTTTTCATTTGAAGCACAGTAATTAGGTAAATGCGTTAACTGTAAAATATTACTCTTTTATAGTATTTTTTAACGTGTACAAGTGTAATTTTATGTAAAAAGGTGTTTAAATTCTTCAAACATCGTACGATTTACCTTGCAATTAAATAAATAATTGAAATTCATTTGTGCTTATCTAAACATATTTTAACAAAGTGCTGACATAGAGCTGATAAGGATTTTTATAACGATAAGTAATATTTAGCTTTCACAACCTTCGTTTAGTTGTGAGATTTTAAAATGACAATCCGCTCAATTCCGCCTATGAAAAATATGCTAGCAATGTGCAGGTAATACAAAAAAGTGTAGTGGGAATAACTACGTCGAGTAGGTATAGGCTGCTTAGAAATAAATAGTTTCAAAACCAATTTCACTGAAGTTAATTAAGATAACTGGTTTTGTAAATTAATAATATAAAATAACATAACAAAATAAGACAGAAATGAAGGTAAAAATTTTATTACATAAAAAAAACTTAAAAACCGATCGTTCTGAATGAATCTGACACTTATTTTCTCTTTAGTTTTCTTTGTATTTTTCCAGTGAACGAATATTATATAGTTCATTGTATTTTTGCCATTGAGGATAGAGTAGAACTCTTTCTACAAAATGGAAATGGCCCTCCGGCCATTTCTGTGTATGAAATGTGTCCGTAAAAGCGCGTCCAATTACGGGTGGCGGTGGTCTACAACAGCTATATTCGAATATCTATTTATCAGATACTAGCGCCATTCATTACGGGTGGCATAACTCAGCAAACTTTACTCGGTTTACAACAGCCATGTTCATACATATATCTATTTTTTCACACACTAGCGCCATTCTGAAATGACCATTATTGGAACCTCTATTTTCAGTAAACAGCTGGACACTTTTTCAACTTTCCCCTCATATGAGATGGCCCCCCTTCTACCTTCTATGCTCTATGATTTTTCCTAATAGTTTATGAAAGTTAAGAGTCATTTACATGCCCCGAAGTTTATGTATGTAAGTATTGCTTCAAAAATTACAAGTTTTTTTGTTCTCCTTTAACTGACAAAGTTGTAAAAAATGGGTGTTTTCCATTTTTCAGCCAAACAGTGAGTTTTATCAAAAAATATGTGGGCAGAAATTGTAGCTCATGCAAATTATACTGGTAAATATCCCTCTTGCTTGAGTTAAGGTCAATGCATACGTAACGGGTTTATTCTCGTACGGGACGGGACGTGAAATTTTGTAAACATCATAACATAGAAAATGTATACGATAGTACATATGCAGCAGAATCCCGTACGGGACGTGGCACGGGACGGGATCGTCGCCGACGATGTTTTTACCGTCCCATACGTGAAAAAACCCGTTACGTATGCATTGGCCATTCGTCGCCATGTAGCACGTCGTGATCCCGCTGCGGTCTTGGGATTCAGTTCTTTATTTCTTCCTTCTTCTCTCTTTCTTAGCCAGCTCTTTAGTGTCGCTGATGTCCATAGGCGACTATAGCCACTTACCATCACGTGGATTCCGCTTACCGTCAGCTTCGTTGTGGTAAAGTTAATAAAAATAAACTTTTATTTCAGATTTGGGTTACAGTAAATTTTTCAAACGCTTAAATATTTTATTTATAATCAGTGGCTATAAAATGTTACGAACTACTTAGCGATTATATTTATAACATTTTTTACGATCTAATACATTTTTATGACCCAAGAATGTCACTCCAATACTGTAGCATTATAGCACTTTTCGAATCGTTTAAATCGCATAGTTACAATACATTCCATTACCATTAGGCAGTGGTGACTTATTATAACTAAGAAACGGTTGAAACGCAAATAAAGTATTTCACAACGCTGCTACAGTGTGAGTTCCATAGACCTATATGTATATGTGAGTTCGTATTATTTTGTATCAAACCAAAAGCATCATCAATATGATGTCGGCGAAGAAGGAAGATATTACCCACTTGTTGGTTTTTAGTAACGTCCGGAAAAACTTGAGTGAGAGTCCAGTCAAGTCAGTCACCGATCGTGAAATCTCTACAAGAAATATCGATGGACCCTCTCACATTCTTCATTATGGAGAAGTTCAAAATACGCCTGAATCCCTTCGACAAAGTTAAGATTGAGTTACGTCAACAACCAACCAAAGCATGATCCCAATAAAATACAGAAGAGTGCTCGAAAATCAGCCACTGATAGATAGTTGTTCAATTTTTTACTGCACCCTGCTTTGACGAACCTTGTCGACCATTTGCGATATCTGAGCTTTGGTCTATTAATGCTTCTACTTATTACTTGGTTCATTATTCAAGCCCGATGAGTCTAAGGCGAACGTCGGTGGAAGGGGATCCAGGGGCACTAGGGGCAGGGAGGGGTGCGTTGATTAGGGACGGCGGGGTCAGACGGCGGCGTTCAAGGTGAAGGACGAAAACGCCCGCCCGCCCGCTTCAACTGTCAAATACGTAGAGTGTAGACTATTATAGCCCAAGTGCTTGCGTAATATAGTGGACTATGCGCACAACCTCGCCTCTAAATGGAGCAGATGATATGCGTAAAATATAATATAAGAATAATTTAAATTCTAACAAAGAATAATGCGATGAATATATTGTTTACGTGATTAAATTTCTACTGACTTTGTAAAACATCTTTACGCCAGGGGTAAACCTGATTTTTGGCGTGGTGATATAGGCCGTGGCGATGCATCGCCGGCAATATGAAAAAAATATAACACAATGTGGGTAATCATAAATAAACTTGGTTTGATATGCTGTAGCATACGGTAGGACAAATTCGCAATATCAAAATAAGAAACGATGGCTTATTGGGAGACGGTAGGATCTATAAACCGCGATACCTGACTGATTACATCAAAATTTGCGCCTATCTAACTTTTTCATCAACAAGCAGGGCTGACTGGTAGAGAATGCCATTAGGCGTTAAGTTTTTGCCCTTGTATACCCTAGATTAAGGTGTTGCAAAAATAAATCAATACCCTAGTTCAAATCCTGGCGAAGTGACAAATTTATTTATTGTTAAATTCGAGAACAATATTTTGTTTAAATAGGTGCAACAATGTTTCAAATTTTGCTATTTATTGTTGTAGCCTGGGGAAAACGCCCTTTTGAAGACGCATGATTTGTTATTACAATTTTACATCCCTGAAGAAGCCGAGGTTTGGTTTTGGCAGAGTTCAAACACTTTGAAAGAAAAAAAATAACAGCCGTCACGAGACGGCTGGCAGATGTGAAACATACAAAATTTACATCATAACAAGCATACAAAAATTTGAGAATATGTTTGCTTTCAAAAATACATTATTATATGAAAGTAATTAACTTTTTAATTAACTTAAAATAATACATATAGAGTTTAGATTAATTCTCTTTACAGTTTATCAGTAACTTATTTTCTAACTTCTTGGTCAAGAAATACATGTAAAGAATAAGATGTAAAGTTTTGAATTTTGTAACCTAGATACTCTATCTTTTGTACAAGTATGTTTCAGAATAAGAGATGTTTTATTACGTAAAAGAGCTTGTAAATAAATATTCGTACCTAAAAACTAATAAAGCCGACCCAAGCTTATTAATTTATTAGAGATCTTTTCATTTTGTATTATTTTGTAAAAAGTTTTAAATTCTGCGACCGCTCTATGACCTAGCTATAAATGGTATCGGTCGTTTGAAGAACGAACTACATACTGCTACTGCAACGTGAAGGGCGCGCTAAGCGCAGACGTTTTCTTGGTGATAGCTAGAACTTTTTTCAATAGACGAGTGGTTTGAGTATCTATATTCAACGTCATAGCAGATACTGTGTAGAGACTTACATTTTAAGTTTATTGGGTATGTACATATATTGTCACCTGTTAAAAAGAATAATGTCGTGCTTGAACCTATGAAGGTATGAACCTATATCAGACCCTATTTGGCCAGCGTGGTGGCCTATGATTATACTTAAATTCTGATTGAATACTGAACTCACATTAGAGTACTTTGTATGACTGTCTGAAAACGACCGTTGTCGTGGCTCTACTGGCCCCGGAAGACCTGATAGTGGTGGTGCGTAATTTCTTTATTCAGCTTCCAAATGGAAGCAAACTGATCACTGCCAACTAGGGCTTGTAATATCGGAAGGTTTTCAATTCCGATATTGATTTTCGATATTTGATCCTAATATCGGAATTCCGATATCAATATCGGAATTACACATAATTTTTTTTAATCATTTAAATTTATTTTATATTGTAAAGTAGGACTTCTTAGATAGTAAAAAGGTTTTTAATCAATAGGATAGTGAAATAATAACGTCTTTAATACTATTTTATTCTCGTTTGTTGCAAATAACACCTAAATCTATTCAATTCGGTATAGTTTTCGAGTTAAAAATTCACTAGCTTGAATTTTTTAAGATTTTTGAATCGCAAAATAGTTTTTACTGATAGATGAAAATCAGCTGCGTCATATGTGACAGCTGTACGGCAGAAGCTATACTTTGTGCAAGGATAAAAGCTGATGTGACTTGGAGTATCGCAACACATTTGCTAGGACGCCTAGTTTCCTGGCAGCTGCCTTAATTTTGGACTCAATAAACCACTCAGAGTTAAGGTTCAAGGATATCTCAACTTCCGGCGGTAGGTGTATTCCAAGGATACATTCGGAAAAGTAGGAACCAAAATAAATGCTTCTGTTTTTGTGGCGTTGAATCTCACAAGGTTGGCGTCCCTATTCGGTGACTGCCTGGCGTGATTCACTCTTTCAACCCGGGCGAGGGGCCCTGTCAATTCAGACTGTATTTTGGTCATTACTGGTCGGAAGCTTGCCAGGTATCCCTCGACCAGATCGTTGATATGCAGCTGGAATAGAGTTGTGGAGACAAGAGATCCCTGAAAAAGTCCGGCATTGTTTGTAGTATGTGATGTAAGGTTGCTTGAGACGAGTAATCTTTGATAACGACTCTGAATGAACGTTCACTCAGAAAGTCTTTAACCCAGCTGATCAGGCCAGGGAATATGACCTAGGCAGAAAGCATGATCAATAGGCTAACATGCTAAACCATATCAAAGGCCTTCGAGATGTCAAGAGAAAAGGCAAGCGCCTCTCCATTATTGTCAAGGTCCTCGCCCCAGGTGCATATGCTAGAATGCGGTAGAGTGGTATGCGTTAAGCTATAGCGCTAGGGTCACTGAGGAGATCATTGTGTTCTAGGTATGCAATGAGACGCGTGTTCAAAATACATACGTTCCATAATTTTCCTGAGTATGTACATAAGTAATTGAAACTGGCCGATAATCAGGGTCAGTTCGATTGCCATTCTTGGGCATGGACTGCACGTTGGCAGGCTTCCACGATTAGGCGACTAGTCTTAATTGAGAGACGAACAAAGCGTGGCAAAACATTAGATAACTGGAGAGAGCTGGAATACCATTTGGTCCACTAGCTTTGTTCACGTCTAGACATCGTAAGATTTTAAGAATCTTTGTTGTAGATGTGGACCTCCGATATACAATGAGGTATCTGCGGTGACTGGTCATTGACAGTTAGATGCGAATTCTCAGCAACAAGAGATTCGTACAGATGATCTACAGAAGACGATGAAATGATTAACTTACGTATACCGAGATTAAGGGGATAAATTAAGTTTGGAATAGATTTTTTCCGTACCGCATTATTCGTGCAGTAGGCTGAGGCCTAAGCAGGCTCACAACAGGAATACGTGCTATACAGCTAAAATATATATATTTACTTGCTCAATATTATGACCTAGTGGCCTGTATACCTTGTGGCATGCATTAAAATCATTTTGTTTGAATTAAAATTAAAAACTTACTGATTCCGATATTACGATATCGAATCACTCAGTATCGGAATTGTAATAACGGGTTTCACGGTCCGAGATTCCGATATTTCGAGATTCCGAGATTCCGATATTCAAGCCCTACTGCCAACACAGCTGCCGGTCAGACAGCCACACCTTCATGCGAGCATCTAATAGCTTCTACAAAAATATTTAAATTTAAGAGAGAGAAAAACGCCAAATATTTTGTACATACTCAGCAAAGTGTAACGTGGAGTCGAAAATGTTTCAAATGACGTTCAAATTGCATACATGCGCGCTGAGGCGTGGAGCGGGCAGACTGTTGGTCGTCGCACGCACAGCCGCAGACATTCAGCCATTACTGACGTCACCGGCGACATTGTGTAAGGGGATACGGCCGATACGGCGACACACCGACACGATACACGGCACACGGCGTAATGGAGCGACTACGACTGTGCGACACCATCCGTTATGTAAGCGCGCATCCAATAACAATTAGGCGGTTCAAATCTGGCTAGCCATGATTGTTTATGTTCCGTCAATTTATATTCAAAGTGCCTGCAACTGTGTCACAATGATTAAGTGCATGACAGACAGATGAATAATAAGTAGGACTCTTTTGTTTGTGGACTGCTTTGATCAAGGTTTTCAATTTTAAAGGTGATGCATACAATGTATCTACGAGTATGTATGTTGCAAGTTCTTAAAATTAAGGATTATTCGGCATCCATTATCTAAGTATTATTATTGACAGAAAAATAAATAATTAGAAGCAAGTATCCCTATATTATGTCAACAAGAACGTGAATTTTGAATCGCCGTTTTCCGTTTTACGGGGCACCCCTGACAGGAACGAAGAATTATTTGCAAATAGAACACGGAATGGACAAAACGTAGGTAGGAATGTACCTATTTAATTATTTTAGCATGTTTAATTGACCTTCGCGGTCTACTATTTAAAACTTAATCTCATTTGAGCGGCTGTTTTCGTTTTAGGATGAAAAAGACCTCAAGAAAAGAAGAAGACCTCATCAGCCCAAAACATCGACAGAAAATATTGCAGCAGTGAAGGAAAGTGGCAGCACCACCAAACATCGCATCGCAGCACTCTTCATCGAATTTTTAGAACAGATTTAAACTTTCTGTTTACAAGATCCAGATGAATCAACAGCTACAGTCTAACAGCACAGAAATTTCACCAAGTGGTCTTGGAAGTCTTGGAACAACTACCAACTGACAATGCAATGTTTGGAAAAAATCATTAAAAGAGTGCATGCGCCATGTGGCCATTTCATCGATATTTTATTTCAGGTGAAAATGTAATAAAGTACCTTCGTACCTTTGTACTGTGACTAATTTGAGACCACAGTTTGAGACTAACCATTGTAGAGTCAACTTACCCTGATGATACTCCGTTTCGGGGCGAAACACGTGTTGGTGCTGGTAGACTGGTATGTATGTTGGTAAATACTTCTAATTATTGTTATGCATGTTTACGTTGTGTGAGGTAGGGAGGTGCTACGCACGTCTTAAAGTACGAGTATATACTTACCATCAGAAACAATAACCGCGGAAGTGAAAAGTAGACTAATATAATCTGTCTTTGTATGGTATAGTTTTATATAGTAATTATAATATTCTTAATAATAATAAGTAAATAATAATAAAATAAGTAATAGTTTTATATACCTAGCAGTTTTTTTTTAATATTTTTTGTTAATGTGTTGTGTTCACGTTGACTTTGTACGTCGATACATTTTTACATAATTATGTTCTATTCTTTTGATGGGTTGCCTGGAATAAATCGCTATGAAGCGATAAGACTGCCTGTTGCTTTGGACATTTTTCTTAGTTTAATGTCTTTATGTGTTTTTGTGGTGTACAAACAATAAAGAGTTTATCTATGTATATTTCTGTATTATTTCATATAAGAAATGAAGGTACATCATATCTGTTTTGGAACAATAGTTTTAGAAGAGTATGATTGTGGTCTCTATAATAACTGCAAAAGGTTCTCCTTGACAGTTTCTTGCCCCTTTTTCTTTCCTATCCACTCATGCTAGATATAAGATGAAGTTATCTGTTATGGCGTAGGCACATTCCCCATTCCATCCATTTCCTATTCCAGTCCCATCATACTTAAATTAAAGTAGAGCCAATTGTTTGCAAAAAACCTTTTGCGGGCTGTTGAACTATACCGTTGGACTTGAGTCTACATTCAGAGAGTATAAAGCAGAATGACAGTTGACAGTCCACCATGCTTGTTAATCACCGCTTGCCAATTCACACCCACACCTTGAACCTGTTTATGCAACTCTCAGGTGTGCAGGTTTTCTCACGATGTTTTTCTTCCAAGAAAACCCAGTTCCTGCGAGCGACTTTCTTCCACTACTAACGAGTATATCATTTATGCTGCTCTTTTAGAGTATATTGAAATCACAGATTTAAAGTTTATAGTTTTTTTATCTGGGTTGGGTTTGGGTACAAGCTTGAGTTAGGGTCCAAAGTATTTTAGTGATGTTCGACCATAACTTTACAGAGTAAATTCGCGCGATTGTTCTTCCATATCTCCTTATCACTTCCCTTATGGCCCCATGGCGAATTTTTTTCCGTAACGCCGAGCGTGAGTCAGAGCTTACGACCGGCGGAAATGAGTCCTTCCTCCGCGCTATCGGCCGGCACTTTTGTTAAATTAAAATGGATGAGGTTTAAAGTGGAGCGGCCGTAACTAACGGTTGGCGCGTCGGCCGCGTCGACGTCTGTCTGCGATTACGACAATCTGCTACGCGGCAAAAAATAGGACATTGAGCGACGCGTGGGGTCGCGCTCCCTCGTCGCGCCTGATAATATCAGCCCACTGCCCAGCTATCAACAAGGAAACCTAAATAATTTGACGCGTCTTATAATTTACTTCACAATACGGATTATTTGCGAATCTGTCCTTTTGCAGATTCTAATTATGTAATTGATATATGTACATTATATATGGTAAATAAAATAGGAAGTAGTCGTTATACAAAGTTATGTTAAATGTCAGAATCCTTCGGGCAACCTAAGAACTTCCGACAGCCGCCTAGCCGGGTCGCCAACTAATAAATGAATTATTACGGTTCAGTAGCCAAACAATCGATCAAGATGTGTGCTGAATTTTTTACATACATAGATACACACCGCAATACATATCTAAAAACTATACCTATCTGAAGGTGTTCGGTTAAGGAGTGAAAAAACTTCGTCGTTAAAAGTTTCTCGCTGTGTAAGATGCAATTAGTGCACCGCGCCAGGCGAGGCGAGGAGACGAGGCGAGGAATGGCAAGGCGGTAAGGCAGCGTGCACTGCAACGTTATCTCGTTTCACCTTCAGACGAGGCACGCGCGCTGCTAGCTCTTTGACTAGTCTAGACGAATTGCATTATGGAAATTTACATACCTAGGCGACTGTTCACACACAAACTATTTAATGCGAATTGTATGAGTTCACTTATTGTAAAATTCAAGCATCTTTTTAACGTATATTAAAATAGCTCTCCAGTAAAATGTATTAGGTACTTCACTGGGGAGATAAATGTGAAAATTCGTATTTAATCTATGTGTGCAAGGCTTACGATCAGACATTTGTAAGTTACTGAGTTGAAATAATTGTTTTCATTATCTGAAACCATGTGAATAATATAAGAAATATGTATTTTATTAAGTGAAGCCAGTATTCTGTTTAGAATTTTTAGATCTTGTACCTAACAGTTGAAACATTTGCAGATTGCGGTCACTTTATATTGTACCTAATTATTAAAATTTTGCTATCAGAAAAAGGATGTACTTATTCAAAATTATTAAGGATTTTTTATTCATAAACTAAAATTATTTCAGTTAAGTTTTCATCATAAACCTGCGTAGGTATATGGTGTTACTGATATAATATAAGTATTGTCTGTGCCAACATCTACAGGTGACTGGTGTACTAATACTGAAAACTAACTATACTTATTGGGTAATGCGAAGAAATTGAATGAACTAAAAACGAGTCAGCGCGCCGCGACGGACAAAAGCTAGATAGACATTATGTACTCGTACATACCTACCTATTACGCGATTGATATTTGTCGAGTCTAGACGCGGTACATCATGAAGGACAAACGTCTAGAGGTGAGCTGACCACACAACAATGTTGCTTTTAAATGCACCGTTTCATAATGCATGCCGTATTTTTCCAACTCAGCGCTTTAAATTGTGTATTACGAAATAAATTGTCTACAGGTTTTCGTATAACTTAAAATAATTTACTCTTTACATAATATTCCAAACATTGGGTTTATAAGTATTACCGGCCTTAAGGTATTATCACAAACTAGATAAAAAGATATGGTATTAGGTCGTTAAATATATAGTTTATGTTTATAGCTTGTTAAAATGTTAACGGAAGTTATGCTATTATTGGCAGCTATTATAAGTTTATTTATTATCAACATTGATGTGTCAATATACTATAAAGAGCAGACGAGCCACCGGCCACGATGCTCAATGCATTACCTAACAAGCAAGAAGATGAGGACCCTTTATCTGAAAAATTTAATCACGATTGATAATGATAATATCAAAATAAAATTAACACTAAGTAACACTGAAAATATAGCCTGCGTTATATAAACCATAAACATTGTAAGAAACCACATTTTAAAATTATAAATTAAAATCTCCGTCAATATTATGTACAGAAAGCGAATTAACTCGTAACAGGGGACTAACGTAATACTAATTAGCATGGCGTTAATACATAGCTACCGGCAAACCCATGGACGTATGGAGGCCGCCGTCTAGACGGTGGGCACCCCCACCCGGTCCAGATAAACGTCACAACAGTATTAATGTTATCCTGTGCCCAGACTGTAACAGATAGCATTTACATTGTATTGGAATGGCATTGATTATTTCACTGCGCCATATTACTGCGCGCTGCGTATGGCGTGAACATCACTGTCAGATTTATTAGTACCATTCATGCTCAAACTACTTATTATAAGTAGGTACTATTATTTCTTCTGTGCTTGAACCTAAATCTAATTGATCGTTTTGTTGCAAGACTTGCAAGTACTTCCGCTGAGTTTTTGGGTAGGTATATCTAATTACTGTAACTCTACTTGTGTGTCTAGCTTTGGGTTTTAGTGATTGAATGTATTAAAATATTAAACAAATTAAATTTATTTTAGTTATCTCGATGCAAGTTATTTTTAAAAGAAGTTGTCTTTCAAAAATACACCGATTGCTAACTTACTAACGCCATCTATACGTTAATTATGTATGTATTGTTGACTCTGGATTTAATTGGATTTGATTAGACTAATCAAATGTGTAACAATAATCACTTTGTTTAGTGTAGAGTTAATAAATTAAATGCTGCATTGGTGTTGACTGGATTTTTGTTATAATTTTTTTTAAGAGTTGAAATTCATGCGTGTTCGTGATTGGTTTTTCGGATAAGACAATTTAATATTTTAATTTTACAGCAATTTCACTTCTTACCAGATTTAAGAGATAGGGGTATAGGGAGGGGTGAAAGTTCGTAGGTAATATATGTCAAATACCTAGTTGTTTTCAAAGGTGACACAGAGGGATCCAATATTCACTTGAATATTCATTTCAACTAAAAAACAAATTAACAATGTCGTGTACTTTGGCATTTTAATTTTTACGGTCAAAGTGTACCAATGCTTTCGAAACATAATATATTACTTATAAATACCGCGTGTCTAGACGCGGAGCAAACAGTAATATTCATCTGGCCGACCTTTTTCCGAACCCTACTTTTTTTTGAGCGTGACTTTCAGGCGCAGAACTAGGTCATCGCATTGTTGTATTACTTCGTAGTTTAGAAATAAATACACCCTGTGTATGACACATTAGACATGACTTGCAAAAAATTATAACATAACACAATATCAATCAATTACGCCCTACACTAGAATTCCCTGTGTCGTGAAGACCATGGACAACACAAAATGACAAAAGTACACACACCCAAACCCAGAAAAGAAATTCTAACTCCTCATTTAAATTTCTGCCTCGCTGGGAATCGAACCCAGGACCCTTGGCACGGCGCGGTGGTCCGATCTAGTAACCATTACACTACTCTACCTATTTTCCTTCAATCCCTCTTTCTAGTTGCACTTAATTTTGGATGTTACTTTCAACAAACCTTTTAAAATATTTTAGGTGTTCGATTGAGAGCACTGTGCGTGACGACAAAACCTAGCACGCAGCATAATATAATGTAGTTTCATATAGACTGTGCTTGTAGTTATATTAATGGACGGGCGCGGGCGTCTAGACTGTAGACGCGGGGGCGTGCGGAAGGTTGGTGCTTCACGGGCGAATATTTCACGACCCTTTCGATCCAGCACGACTTTCATACTTCTGAATTAGGTCACGTTCTATTGCGTATAAAGTTATGTTGCGAGCTGTCGTTGTATCCGAAGATTTAGTATATAACTTGTAAGGATGGTATACCTGATATAAGTATGGGTGTATTTAATGTGATAAGTTTGATTTACTTCCTTTGGGTCTCAGACGCAACATCTTTATTTCCTTCTTTAAGTTGTATTTTGCGTTTCAGTTTAATAATAAGGAACTTTGTTCCAATAACATACATCCCGTATATGTTACTACATTATAAGTACTATTATTTCTTCTGTGCTACTACCACAGTGTAGTTTACAGTGATCCTTCAGTTTTGAAATGGAAAGAAACCCCGACACGTATTTCCTATTTTTCGAATGAATAGTTGCTGTTGGCCTTTACAGCTTCACGCGGACTATTGGGGCGGGTCCGAAAGAGACACAGCCGATACCCGACACCTGCTCGACATCGTGTCATCATTTGTCTGGGCAGGGCTCTTCCCCGACCGTTCTTACAGATCTGGGAATTCGTCTTAAGCCCAATGTATACGTAACGGGTTTTTTTCCCGTACGGGACGGGACGTGAAATTTTGGAAACATTGTTTCATAGAAAATGTATACGATATTGCATATGCAGCGGAATCCCGTACGGAACGCCGACGATCGCGACGATGTTCTTCCCGACCAGTACGGGAAAAAAAGCGGCCAAGTGCGAGTCGGACTCGCCCATGAAGGGTTCCGTAGCAGCAAGTAACATAATATAAAAGTTCTTGAAGTTCGTTGTAACTTTGATCGAGGTAAATTGCGGTTTACGATTTATGACGTATTAAAAAAAACTACTTACTAGATCTCGTTCAAACCAATTTTCGTTGGAAGTTTGCATGGTAATATACATCATATATTTTTTTTAGTTTTATCATTCTCTTATTTTAGAAGTTACGGGGGGGGGGGGGGGGACACATTTTTCCACTTTGGAAGTGTCTCTCGCGCAAACTATTCAGTTTAGAAAAAAATGATATAAGAAACCTCAATATCATTTTTGAAGACCTATTCATAGATACCCCACATGTATGGGTTTGATGAAAAAAAAAATTCTGAGTTTCAGTTCTAAGTATGGGGAACCCCCAAAATTTATTGTTTTTTTTTCTATTTTTGTGTGAAAATCTTAATGCGGTTCACAGAATACATCTACTTACCAAGTTTCAACAGTGTAGTTCTTATAGTTTCGGAGAAAAGTGGCTGTGACATACGGACGGACAGACAGACAGACAGACAGACAGACAGACACACAGACATGACGAATCTATAAGGGTTCCGTTTTTTGCCATTTGGCTACGGAACCCTAAAAACCCGTTATGCATGCATTGGGCTTTAATCCTCAGGAACTTATATTGATCTTCTAAGATGTCTTGGTGGGCCGCTGTATAGAAAAACCGGTGGTATTTTTTAGAGTTCGCAAACAATCAACAACAATCATTGAAAAAGGTAATATTTCGTGTAAAGAACTTACATAATTGTATTCATAGATTTACAAGAATTAACATAAATTTCCAGCACAAGGGGATTAGCAAAAGTTTAAATAGATCAGACCGGAATTTCATAACATCGCAAAGTCAAACCAGACACTAGAAAGATTAAAATACAACAAATGAAAGATTCAGTTGTGAACTTATTTTTATGAATAGGTACGAGTACGTAGAGGTACGACCACTTCCCTGTTTCAAGTAAGGTAAAAAATGGTTTTGGTCAGAGTGTCCATTTAGGTACCTAGTACCAGGTGGAAACTAAACTCGTGTGCTGCTCGTAGCTGTGAAACAACCAAAACGAATTCTGTCGCAAATTCCCACCGGCTACGCCGCTACGTGTTACGTCGTAGCACGGGGAATATCGAAAAAAGAATCAAAACTCTCTTCTGTAACAGAATGAAGTTGCAATTCGGTTTTTGATCAGTTTCAATATTACCTATCGTCATCTACAATTTTATTCTAAGTACAGTTACCTATTACTATTAATAGTAAATATGTATTTATATTCTTAATACCTAATTACTTTTAGGAACTGTGAAAATAAATTTTGTAGCTGTCTTGTAATTTGACTTCGACCTTAATTAACACTTATTCCACATTAAGTTATGTACCTTACTACTTTTTAAACGGTTTTATTTATCTCACTTTTTCTGTGGGTCAAATCTTGAACATGAAAAAATTATTGATACAACAACAAAATCAAATATTCAGCATAGGTTCTTAAATTTAAAGCTACTTAAATACCTGCTTTTTCTACCTAAATACCCGTAAATATTAAACATTTTATATTCGAAGTCTTCACCTCCAGAAGTTTGTAAGTATAAACATAATAATAGTTAATATTTAGGATGTTAACTAGGCAACTAGCGAGGGTCAATAAAATTATTAAACGAATGCCTACGACATTTACTGGTTGGTCATAAGCTGTTTGATTGCCTGTAGTAGTTTATTTTGCTCATAATATTACAGTCGTATCATTTAAATGAAATACTTGGCATCAAGCATTTCAATAAAGGCCTGTCTGCCGAAGGCTCAGTATTAATCCCAGTGCAATTGACAGACGGGAACGGAGTGTGCTCGACATGCCTATCTGACAGAGACACTAGCAAAATGTAAATTTATTTCAGAATAGTTTACAGTGTACATACTATTGAATTTTCAACATTGGTTTTTTTAGGGTTCCGTAGCCAAATGGCAAAAAACGGAACCCTTATAGATTCGTCATGTCTGTCTGTCTGTCTGTCTGTCTGTCTGTCTGTCTGTCTGTCTGTCTGTCTGTCTGTCTGTCTGTCTGTCTGTCCGTCCGTCCGTATGTCACAGCCACTTTTTTCCGAAACTATAGGAACTATACTGTTGAAACTTGGTAAGTAGATGTATTCTGTGAACCGCATTAAGATTTTCACACAAAAATAGAAAAAAAACAATAAATTTTGGGGGTTCCCCATACTTAGAACTGAAACTCAGAATTTTTTTTTTCATCAAACCCATACGTGTGGGGTATCTATGGATAGGTTTTCAAAAATGATATTGAGGTTTCTAATATCATTTTTTTCTTAACTGAACAGTTTGCGCGAGAGACACTTCCAAAGTGGTAAAATGTGTGTCCCCCCCCCGTAACTTCTAAAATAAGAGAATTATAAAACTAAAAAAAATATATGATGTACATTACCATGCAAACTTCCAACGAAAATTGGTTTGAACGAGATCTAGTAAGTAGTTTTTTTTTAATACGTCATAAATCGTAAACCGCAATTTACCTCGAACAAAGTTACAACGAACTTCAAGAACTTTTATATTATGTTACTTGCTGCTACGGAATCCTTCATGGGCGAGTCCGACTCGCACTTGGCCGCTTTTTTAGTAGTGTATTTACGTGTAAGGTATTCTAACGTGAAGAGGAAACTCATTTTGTTATCAGTCGGTCTTATAAAATCTTATTTATCTAAACGTAATGAAAAATTAGTTAATAATGGAATAGAATCTCCCGGAGCGCACATGACCATTGACCATGGGTGTGCCCCAACCCAAGGATTAATATTAGGAGGACCACTGATGTTTTAATGTATATCAATGATCTCCCTTATTTCACTAAGGACATGTGTGAAAGGTGTTGTTTGCTGATAATACATCTTTAAGTTTTAAAGTAGATAGGAGGAAAAAATGTTATGACACGGATTCAGGTGCCTTACCATGAACTCTAATAAAATGTGTCATATTCAGGACAGGTCAGCTTGTAGCTAAAACCTGACAGGAGTGTATTTTGTACCATGAACGTTTACCGATGACCTGCAATGCCTCTACTTCTGTCCTGCATCTTAGTCTATGACATGCAAGGTATTTGATTTGTACTAATTATGTTCTGAAATAGACCGTTTTATCGGTTTACCGGTTTTCAAATGAATGCGTAATATTGATGTTTTTAAAAGTTTAAAATAACAATCTCAGTTGAAGATTTTGAGATTTGTTATAAATACTTAAGTGTAGTGATTTATTAACCTTTCGTTCTCTAAAATTACCAAAAAAATTATCGCTAAGTGATGCTTACATTTTTGAACGTAATCTTACACCACTTGACACAGTGACATGTCTAAATGTCTATAAAATGTGTGATTTATAATGCCGGTCACTCACATTCGCGCGAATACGCGAACCCACAAGTGTGGGACGACATTCGCGAGTGATTATGCGAAGTTTTCGAGGCATTCGGGGTTTTCCAAGCTGTGTCGGTTTTTTGTCGCACATGACAGCGCGCGAACCTCGAACCTTCGTGTAGTCTCCCACACATTCGTGCGACCAGTTGCGCACGCGACTAAAAAGGTGTTGTATCACTTAATTTTTCGTGGTTCGTGGCGTCTAATCGTACTACCATTTATTTTCTGTATTGAAAATGGATTTTAATGACAACAACATAATAAGAACAGCAAGATTGAACATTCGTGAACAAAGTGTAGGAGGAAGCGGAAATGGGCCATTATTGTATACTCATATGCGAACCCATTTGTCTGACCACCCTTCACATACCTATGTGCAAACATTCGTAAAAATGTCAAACATTTGCGCGCATGTGAGTGACCGGGGTTAGGAGCGATAATTTAAAAAACATAAGTACAATGAATGTTTTTAAAATTTTTCAAACAAATGAAATGTATTTATTTTGTGATGATGGTGTATTTGAAATTCGCCATGGCTGCATCCCGTCGTGTTTCATCATCATCAACGAAATAGCCGAAACAGGACAATAAATGTTACTTTCGGTGAGCTGTAATATTTTGACGTTAACATATGCCACTTTCTGATGTCAATACGTCAACAATCGCGTCATGGTACACGAATTGCAGGGCAGAAGATCATTTTTGAAGTCACGTGACCGCTGTCCTGTTACGGTGACGTGGTCGCTGGCTGCCCTGTGTTTTAGCCAGATCATGGTAGGATATAGCAGGACAGGCCAATTATCGGCTAATATTGACCTGTTTTAAGAGTTTAATGGTAAGCCCCCAGATAATTATTATGAGCTGCTACGTTATTTAGAAAGTATTCAAAACTTCCTCAGCGAGGTTTTAGTGTCAAAGTTGGGGCGGTTATTGTATAACTTGGCACCTGCCGCCTACACCGCCCCTCGAGTACATAATAAAATGTAGCTATAAATTTTACGAAATCTGTAGGAGGCGTAGAGAATGAACATTTTAAGAGGTCTTGTCTGCAAAAATGCTTAAAACGCTTGCGTTTAAAAATATTTAAATATTGGTGGCAGTCGGAAAAAGATGTCCATGAGCGGTGAAAATTTGTAATGAGAAAATGCTAACGTTTTCCACCCTATATGGACTTGCTGATTTGACCAGTAGGTGTGAGATTTTTTGTGCTATAAAATTAGATAATTTCATTAACACCTTGACTCACACAACATGGCATGAGTCACTCATGAGTCAGTCATGAGTCATGACTGAGGAGGCCTAGAACATACTTCACCACGCTGCTCCAGAAGAGATCGGTGTAGTGTATTCAGCTCTATCAATAAATTCATAAGTTATTACACGACACTAACTTCTTTGAGCCCGCGCAGACAGAAAGAGTTCAACCGTTCTGACTTCTGAGTTCTTCGTTCTGCGTTCCGCGTTATTTGTAACGTTTGCAACTCTACAGCGCCGCACAGACAGCAGGCAGTCAGACCGCGCCGATCTGAGTGAACGCTTGCGTTCTATTCCCAAAAATACAAAGAACGCGGAATGCGCAATGCAGAACGAAGAACGAAGAACGGCTGAACTCTTTTTGTCTGCGCGGCCTCTAAGTTACAGTAACTACACATATTACAATAATTGTTTGATCGATCACGATTCTAACAACGTTAAACGCGCAATAAACAAAATAACATTTTGTTACTACTGAAAAGACTCGATATAACGATATTTTGTACCGTGTTACTAATACGAGTATAATAACAACTGTGTATCCTAAATATAATATACGCTATATTCACAAAAAGTCATGGAAAACAGCGGTCAAGCACCTGCGGTTATAGGCAATCGTAGAGAACCTTCGACGGACCCTGTGAAAGCACAAGGAATATTGTAAGTAAAACTGATACACCCCAACTCAGAGTCACTAACGGTTACTTTACTCACTCTTTAGTAAATAATCACCATATAAATTCTGTAGGTACTAAGGAGTGATTTAAGTAACCAACTCAGAGTCACCTCTGAGTTGGGGGCGTTTACTTGACTGTAATCTAATAAGTTAGAAGTTGAACTCCTCCGAAACGGCTCGACCGATTTTCGTGAATCTTAGCGTGCATATCGGCTAGGGTGGAGAATCGGACATCATCTATTTTTCATTCCCCTAAATGTTAAGGGTGGTCCACCTGAAAATTTTTGGCAGTCAGCTAGTAAACCATATAAATTAATTAATAATTTAATAGTAAGGACTACGTAATGACCTATACCTGCTTGAAAATATTACTAAGTATATTATTAATATAAACTTGTAAATTAATGTTCTCGATTCTTAAATTATAGGTACATCGTCACCCTTTCGTTACTGTTCTAAAAATGGTTCACGTATGTCATTGGTCATGACCAATGACTGTTACACGGCCGGTCTCAATAATGTAGTCATGTAACAGTAGGTATGTAAAATAATAAACAAAAATTTTAATTTTTAAAAATCTTATCTACTTATTCGTCTGAGTTACAATTTTAATAATAGGTAGGTATCTAGCGAAGATATTAGATGCTTTGGATTGAAAACATAAACGCCTTACAATCAATGTAATATCATTGCTTACAATTAGCAAAAAATTTCATACTTTATTCTCAAGTTACAGTAGTGTTTTTTGTGTTTACATTTAATTTGTTTATTAATTTCCAGAAATGCTGTTACCCGGAAAAGCAAGCAAGCTGCTCGATTGTGGCCTCAACGGTGGAACTTCTACTGTCACATTCGTGAAATACAGGAAGAGGAAGCGCAAAAACTTGGTATAGAATTACTGTAAACTTGTAACTGTAAGATAGAGTGTGATGCGATGTCATTTGAGTAAAATCCGAGAGAATATCTCAGTTATTTTTTACCTCAAAGTTTAATTCCACTAGAATGAACCTAGCGCATGTAAGACTCTTGCATATTTTCTTTTTACTTTTGTCATAAGTTTTAGTTTAACCTTACAAGTTAGGTAGTACAAAAAATGAAATATTATCTAGATAGTCTTTTATTAACATTGAAAAAGCCCCCGACAGTTTCATTGAAACTAAACATATCTAAGAACACTCGATTAAATCACTTTTCGAACAAAAAAAACTAAATCAAAAAAGGTTCATCCGTTTGGGAACGACGATGCCACAGGCAGACATACCTACAGATCCCCAGATACACAGACATACAGATACACACATACACAGATACACAGACACGTCAAACTTATAACAACCCTCATTTTCGTTGGGGGTTAAAATGGAATATGATGAATATCATAAATACACACGTATCTTTTGTACCTACAGGTTTTAATCTTGATGAGTATCGCGCTAACCTTCGTACAGTGAGCTGTCAGCCAGTGAAGGATCCGTGCCCAGTAACTATAGACCCCTCCCCTACCGCATTACCTTCCACCACGTCAGGTTTGTTTCTCAGAATAAAGAACAAACTGTTTGTTTTGGTTCAGATGTTTGGGCTCTTGCACAAAAACACGTTATGATGTCGTGTCGTGCAAATCTACGATCCCGCAACGTAAAAATTCATGACGCGACGTCGCAACGTGTCACGGCGCACTAAATAGGTAGGTACGTTTCCTCGTGTCGTGACGACGCGTTTGCTATTTCTATGTATTTACGGCACGCCTATTAGAATCATTTGGTACGCAGTTTCATTCAGATTAGGTTGAAATACTATTTTATTGACAATCTGACAACTCATTATATACTCATTTATATTTAAAAAATCATATACCTATTTCATTTGATTGTCACATTTGTCGACAGAACTCCGCTTCGCGAATGAGATAGGACACTGGCTCTCATTACCCCATGGCTCCAATTCCCCCGTGTTCCTCTATATGATGACAATAATGTTTTACAAATGAAATATATGTGAGCTATTAACGACTGTTATTACTTTCAAAAATATAATTACTTTTTAACAAAAAATAAAACCAACGAAAAAAAAACTGAAAAGCAAAAAATAAAATAAACCATTTAGTATTATAAATTAAGATCCGAAATTAACAGTAAATAAATAATTTTGAGACCGTGCCAAACAAACAACCAAAATTAATTACATAAAATTCATAATATTATGAGGGCAGCGGCATGCGATGCACACGGCAGCAGCAGCGCGGCGCACATCTTTTCGCCGTTTGTTTTTTCATTGGTTTGGCACCGCCTCAAAATTATTTATTTACTGTTAATTTCGGATCTTAATTTATAATACTAAATGGTTTATTTTATTTTTTGCTTTTCAGTTTTTTTGGTTGGTTTTATTTTTTTTTAAAAGTAATTATTTTTTAATTTTTAGTTGCTATAATACTTATATGTGGGATTTGATTTGAAAATAAACACACAAATAGAAATTATTAGGTATATTTAAGCAAATAAACATAGTGACATTATATTGAGAATAATAGTTGGTATTTATATAGCAATTTTTATTTAACAGTGGTTACCTAGGAACAGATATAGCGTAATAACAACATAATAATTATCATTAGCAATGTAAAAATAGAAATTAAATAGTCACCTGACAGTTCAGAGCTCCGTGTGGTGCCGTGCCCGCGATAGGACAACTTCTGAGCCGTCTGTGGCGCTCCGAGCGTTAGCGTGCTCGCCAATGGCGGGGAGTTGTATCCGGTTGCATCGTAAGAAGCAACCGGAAGCAGTGTCGTTTCCGTTAATACTTTAATCGGTTTTTATATTTGAAAATCAATGTTTTAAATCCAAGCAAAATGTATCTAGTCTTAAAACTAAATTCAAAAATATGCAAAATTATTTTATCTCCCACACGGCCATCCTGACGAGCAGCCAATATGGCTCGCGAATAACAGAAATAATCAACCAAATCACATGGACAATTATGATAATAATAATATCTTCATACAATTCCATACAAACTGAGAGAAAAACATGATCAATCTTAATATTATAATTAGTGGTTCAATTCACATGACCACGGGGGACATATCTATGGTTCAAATCACATGACCATAATACGAATAACTTTAGTCAAATCACATGACGACAATGGGTTAACAACCCTAAAACAAATTATTTCGTAGTCAAATCACATGACTGTAGAATCGGTTCAATTCACATGACCAAAAACCCAATATCAGCCAAATCACATGGCCTGTACAAAAATATCATAATAATATATCACATTTCAAAGTGTTTGCTTGTGACAACGATGTACGTTGGCCAGACGCTTACGTTGACACAATGCATCCACCAAAAATGTAAAATCAAACAAAAATTATTTAAATATAGAATATATAACTTATTCTAAAGTAATTGCTAACTCCTTTCCTATGTCTGGTGTTACAATACGCAAGTTATCATGGGATACATACAGTTCATGACCAGTCTTATAAACTTTTGCAGTGTATCTATCGTTTTCATTTACCTGGGTAATAACGCAAGGACCTCGATACTTGCTATCTAGTTTATTAATTGAGCGAATATTTTGTTTTACTAAAACTACGATTTGCGGAAAAATTATCGAAAACATTTCATCGAATTACATTTCATCGAACACATTTCATCGAATTACAATAAATCGAATCGACATTTCATCGAAATTACAATTAATCGAATGATCATTTAATCGAAAACACAATTAATCGAATTAACATTTAATCGAAAACAATTAGTCGAATGTCATTTCATCGAATGACAGTTAATCGAACGACAATATATCGATTGAGAATATATCGAATGACAAAATATCGAATGACAATATATCGAATGACAAAATATCGAATGACAATATATCGAATCACAATTGGCCGAATCGAATGATATAATTTTCATATGATCATTAATAAATATTTTTTTATTATTTCAAACGTCACACATCCTTGAAAGGCAGTACTAAGACGTAAGCAGCATGCAACATGCAGCAAGCACAGTTTCTGTCACGGCTCCGGCGCTGCGGGGCTCCGGCGGTCCCACGCGAGCTTATCGTCGCAGATGCTTTTAATGCTCACCACCGCAGCTTCGGCTTGCTGGCCGGCTGCGCCGGCCAGCCTCAGCTGCTGCGGCGAGCATTAAAATCACCTGCTCCTTAGCTCGCGGGCCGCCTCACCCCTCCGCGCCTACGCGGGTTTACATTACACTCTAGGGGTAGGGCAAACAAGACTACGTGGAGTCGGTTTTGCAGCGATTCGTTTCTGTCACTAACGTAAAGGTTTTGAAAAAAAGTGATTCAAGGAAGAAAGTAAACCTAAAATTTTTATGTACAGAAAAATGTTAAATTGTTATTGATCAAAAAATAAGAAATACAAAAAAGTTATAAAAAGCATAAAATTGTTTCTGTTTATAATAAAATCTTTAAATCTTTTAAACAAGAATAATTGCAATTCGAGGAATTGTCATTCGATGAATTGCCATGCGATGAAAGTTCATCGAATGGCAGTCCATTTGATGAATCGCCATTCGATGATTTGCCATTCGATGAAATGACATTCGATGAAATGATATTCGATGAAATGACATTCGATTAAATGACATTCGACGAAATGTAATTCGATTAATTGTCATGCGATTAAATGGTTGTTCTACATAATGCTATTCGAACAAATGTCAATCGATGACTTGGTTGTTCTACGTTTTGTTATTCGACGAAATGTTTTTTCGATGTATTGTGTTCGGCGAATTGTAATTCGATGAAATGTTTTCGATGATTTTTCCGCAGACGAAAACTACGTCACCTACTTTAAATGGTACAAGTTTGGCTTTAGTTTTATCAAAATTCACTTTTTGAATTCTTGCTTGTTCATCTAACTTTTGCTTAGCATCTAGACGACAAGACTCGAGATCAAAGCGTTGTACATCATCAGTTAAGGCTGATATAGCAGGAGAAGACCGATCGCACCCCATTAGAAGCCGGAAGGGAGTCTGGCCAGTGCTCTTACAAAAAGTACTATTAATCGCTAACTGTACTTCGCCAACGGCATCCCTCCAACTTCTTCTGGAAGTGTTCTCAACGACAGTGAAACAGTTTGTCAAAACTGCCATTAAACGCTCCACCTGTCCGTTAGCACGACTTACACCACTAGCAATAAAATGCAATTCTATGGACCATTGTTCACAAAAACTCGTGAGTTCTTTCCCAGTATATGAAGCAGCCTGATCACATATGATTCGTTTAGGACTTCCAAAGATATAAATAAATTCCTTAAGGCAGTTGACAGTCGCTATTGCTGTAAGATTGTTTACGGGTTTCATAAAACAGTACTTCGTAAAAGCATCTATAAAAACGACAGCATATTGTTTGGTCGATTTATTACCACTTAATTTACCAGTTGTGTCCATATGCACAGTATGAAAAGGGATTGGTGGTTTATCAATTGGATGGAGAGATATTTGACGTGAACCGGATTGACTTTTATTAATTTTACACGTGAGACAATTACTGACATATTTACGAACACTTTTACACATATTCGGGAACCAAAATTTTTCTCGTATCTTATCCAGAGTCTTTTCCCAGCCAAGGTGTTTGATTGATTCGTGATAGAGTTGTATAATATGCCAACGATAACTTTTCGGAACAAACAGGCATTTCTTAGTTTTATTGTCTTTAGTAGAAAATTTACGATAAAGTAGAGAGTCTTTTATCTCATAACTGGAGGCTAAATCTTTGGAAATACTACCATCGTTGATTGATTGTATTAGGGCTTTTGATTCCGAATCATTGTGTTGTTCTATTTCTAACCATTCACTATAATTTTGGACATTATTTATATTCAAGGTAGTCGGATTGCGACTTAGATAATCAACATGGGGTATACGTTCACCCTTACGATATTCAATATCAAACTGATATGATTGCAAATATGCCCACCACCTATGGACTCGCGGAAGTAATTCTTTTTTATTACGGGACGCTTTAAGAGAGTTACAATCGGTCACTACTTTAAACGGTCTGCCGAGTAAATAATGACGGAAATGCTTTATGGCTCTTACTACTGCTAAGGTTTCCAGCTCGTAAGAGTGGTAACGGCTTTCAGTTTCAGTGGTACGCATGCTAAAATACTCTATTACTTTCATTTGTTTATCGTGTTTCTGAAATAAAATGCCACCCAACCCTGCAGAGCTAGCATCGGTATGCAATTCAACCGGCTTGGCTGGATCAAATAATGTTAAAACGGGTTCTGAAGAAAGATATTTAAGAATACTATTTCTAGCTTGGTCTTGTTCTGATGTCCAATTCCACTTGACATTATTTTTAGTTAAATTATGCAAGGGGATCATAACCGTCGAAAAACTTGGAATAAACTTCCGAAAGTAACCCGCGAGTCCACAAAATTGGCGTACTTGTTTGACTGTAGCTGGCACAGGAGAGTTTAAAAGAGCTTGGACCTTGCCAGGGCTTGGTCTTACTTGGCCGTTGGAAACAATTCTGCCTAAATATTCAATTTCGGTTTGTAGAAATTTGCATTTTTTAAAGTTAAGAGAAAAGCCTGTTTTACGTAGAGCATCAAGGACTTGATTCAAGTAATCGAGACCTTGCTTTTCTGTTTCCGAGAAAATAACGACATCGTCAATATAAATTAAAACAAATTTGTCTATGTATGGTTTCAGTGCTGTGTTGATAGCCCTCTGAAATACTGATGGAGCATTACAAAGCCCAAAAGGCATACGTAAATATTCATACTGCCCATCAGGAGTAACAAAGGCAGTTTTTTCAATCGAATCTTCAGCAATAGGGATTTGGTGGAATCCAGCCGCCATATCTAATACGGTAAAGAACCTAGCTTTTGACAGTTTACTGATATTGTCATCAATTATCGGAAGCGGAAAGTGATCACGAATGGTGTTACTGTTAAGTTCCCTGTAATCGACACACATTCGGTCACTTCCGTCCTTTTTCCTGACTAATAAAATGGGGCTTGCAAAAGGGGAATTACTGTCTCTGATTATATTATGGGCTTTTAAATCTCTAATCAATTCCTTGACGTGTTCACGTTCTGCTGGAGCTAAGCGATACGGTCGTCTTTGTACTATTTTATCGTTATTTTTTAATCGTATTGACAATTGTCCTGTAGTTACTTGAGAAACGGCATTACCAGACGTAAACATATCAGAATATGATCTTAATAAATTGCGTAACATTGTTTTATCTTCGTTACTTATGTCAGAATTTAAATTTATGTTATTTAGATCAATCTTTTCAATACAATTAATTTCATAGGAGTTGCGGAAAATGGTGGCAGCGTGCTTTGAAAAAGTGACTTGAATACCAGGGATTTCAAAAAGATTTTGACCAAGTAAAACATCGTACTGTATAAATCTATCAGGAACTAATATGAAGTCTAATTCAATGTGAAGGCCATCAACACAAACCATACATGACTTTTTACGAGTCGAACTAAATGAATTGTCTCCAACACCTCTCAAAAAAATAGTCTCATAAGTGACTTTACCTTTGACGGAATCACCTATTGTTTCGCGCATGAGGGAACATTCGGCACCACTGTCAATAAGGCACGAATAATTTTTACCGTCTATTTGAATGTTGTGTGAATTTCGGTTCGTGGTGATAAGAGAATTTATACTACTTGTTTTTTCATCTTTAGCTTTATTTAGACGTTGAAAACAGTTATCAAAATTGTGACCTTTCTTTTTGCAATAAGTACACACTGGAGGTAAGGACCTGGATATTAGTGGTTTGGAATGATTAGCAGGGGGCGCTGATTTAGAGAAGTTTGAACTACTTGAAGTATGATGACTATTATTTGTCTCCGCGTGGCAATCTTTAAGCAAATGTCCTATTTTATGGCACTTGTGACAACGTTTTACTTTATCCATTGTAGGATTGGGCTTTATCCGCTTAAATAAAATGCGATCAGACTGTTCATTAGGTCTCTTCCGCTTGTAAGAATTTAGATTTTGAATTAACTGTGGCAATTTTTTAGGTGTAAGTCGTAACAAATCGGAACGCATACGAAAATCGGACATACCAGAAATAACTGCTTCCACCAAACGTTGATCAGTCATCTCCACACCAATCACCTTTTTCGCCAACTCCCATTTTCGGGTCGCATAGTCCGCGAGATTCGCGGCCTGGTCACTGGTGTACTCCATGAAGAGCGTCAAGTCGTCATAGTAGCGGGCTTCATCTGCAAATGTTTCAATAAGACCAGCCTTAAGTCCAGTCCAATTCGTAATGGTCGAATAATTGCGTCGAGCCCACTCGGCGGCACGCCCACGCAAGTTCTTCCTTGTTAGATTTAGGATTTCCCGATCTTTTAACTCATATTCGGTTTTTAAGTCTTCGACAATTTGACACCAAACCTGGATAGTATCGGTTCGGTCATCAGGATCAAAAGCAGGAACGTAAATGTGTTCAAGACTCCGCATTCGTGGAGCAGGTTTTGCAGCAGGTTGATTAAATGCTTTTGCGGTAGATTGTATTAAATGAGTCATCATCTCTTGCATCATGTTTTGCATAAAATCGATAGGAACAAAGTTTACTCCCCTGGGTTCGTGGCTGTCGCTGGTGCCCGCCGACGTACCAGGAATGGCCTGGTCGTGGGCAGGTGTAGCTCCTCGCAGCGATGCGGTGTTGCTGGCCGAGGGCGATTCACTCCCATGAACCACATTACAAGCCTCACGGTGGGTCCCTTGTGACCCAAGTATGGGTGAAGATGATCTGCGCAGCTCGTCTGCGTCATGTCCATAGCGTTTCGGTTGTCACACACAAAGGCCGTCACGTGGTCATCGGCCATCTTGTTACACCTGAAATCATAAAGTTTTCACAAGTAGGCGCATGATAGATTACGGTATCGCACTTCTGATGTGGGATTTGATTTGAAAATAAACACACAAATAGAAATTATTAGGTATATTTAAGCAAATAAACATAGTGACATTATATTGAGAATAATAGTTGGTATTTATATAGCAATTTTTATTTAACAGTGGTTACCTAGGAACAGATATAGCGTAATAACAACATAATAATTATCATTAGCAATGTAAAAATATAAATTAAATAGTCACCTGACAGTTCAGAGCTCCGTGTGGTGCCGTGCCCGCGATAGGACAACTTCTGAGCCGTCTGTGGCGCTCCGAGCGTTAGCGTGCTCGCCAATGGCGGGGAGTTGTATCCGGTTGCATCGTAAGAAGCAACCGGAAGCAGTGTCGTTTCCGTTAATACTTTAATCGGTTTTTATATTTGAAAATCAATGTTTTAAATCCAAGCAAAATGTATCTAGTCTTAAAACTAAATTCAAAAATATGCAAAATTATTTTATCTCCCACATATAATTAATAATAAATTATTGATTTTATGAATTATAGATTCAGTTACCAGGTAAAAATTTAGTAGATGTTCTTCTTCATTTTTTGCAAAATCTTTTTCAGCTAGGGCTGTTCAGCTTTGGAACTCATTGCCATTGTCCATACGCCGCGCTCAATCTCTAAATATTTTTAAAAGATTAATTAAAGCGTACTTTCTTTCGTCATAACATTACAGACCACCTGCTATAATATTTATTGCCTGTTTGCTACTTTTATGACACTATGTATTATATCTGTACTCTTTCAATAAGCACTCGTACACCACTACACTGTCTCTATATTAATTTGTCCTCTTCCCTAAGGTTGCCTGGAAGAAATTGCTTCTTTAGCGATAAGGCCGCCTGTTGTACCTAACATTCTAGCTATACCTTTAAGTTATTACTGTATATTGGTGTACAATAAAGAGTATTGTTGTTGTTGTTGTTGTTGTTGTTGTTGTAGATGAAATATCAATCATCCCCTATTTTCGTACCTATAGGGGTAAAATTTTGTTTCGAAATTTCAACAACAGTAATCTCAAGGTATACACTATTCAATAAAAAAAGAATCATCGAAATTGGATCCTCCAGTACAAAGTTATTGGGGTTAACATGTAAAAATTCCAGGTAAAAAACGGGTGAATAATCAATCATTCCCTATTTTCGTACCTTTAGGGTGGGAATAAAATTTTCAAAAAAATATGGGACCAACTTCAGGACATACCCTATCCAATAAAAAAAGAATCATCCAAATCGGACCACCCTGTGCCGATTTCTGCGTGATCATACATAAAAAAAAATATATACGTGTCGAATTGAGAACCTCCTCCTTTTTTTTTCGTCGGTTAAAAAGCTAGGTATTTGTTTTCAATAAAGAAACGTAAAACTTATAATTTTCCAGGTATGATTGGTTACCGATCGCAATGTCCCTTGAAGCGGTACGGTAAGCTAGTGAAGACCTCGCGGGACTACCCAACTCGCCCACCGCTACCTCCTGGACAAGTCTACGATCCCTACAAGCAGACAATAATATTTCTAGGGTAGGTTTGAAATTTAGTTTTTTTTTAAATCTAAATAATTGACAAACGAGCAGACGAGCCAACGGTTGGTTGGAGATCATCATAGCCCAAGGAAATCAGTAACACACTCGGGCATCACGATTAAAATTGCCACTGCCATCCAAGAAAGAGAAGAAAAGAAGGAACTGGTTCTCGAGCCCCCAGCTGGAATAGTTGAGAAGTTGGCTGACTCAAGCAAGAAGGTGGTAGCAAAGAACCGTGAAGCATCGGAAAGTTCAGCCAATACCAATAGGTAATGATTAGATAAAATAAATTATTAAAGATGTTGATAAATTATAATTGATAATATGCGAAGCTATAACTCCGAGCCGGCCAGCTTTAGTTGCCATTCACAGACCACTCCAATATGACCAAAATATAATTAATCTATATTATCTATTTACCTCAATATTTTCATGTCAAAAGTTACCAAAACCTACCAGATTAAAAATTAACAAAATCTTTCAGTGGCGGTTCAGGAGACCCGATATCGTACAAGTTGCCCCCCGCGCGCAGCGAGGTCACTCACGAGATGTGGGCGCGGCCGCAGCAACTCGCCGTCACACCCTTCGACTTCACTTCGAACGTTTGGCTTGAAGCTACGTCCGATAGAAACTGAACACTCAACACACACTCATAGCCCCACATTAGGATTCCCTGTATCGTGGGTGCCATGGACAACACATAAAGACAAGAACACACACACACCCAGACCGAGAACAGAATTTCAAAGTCATCATTCAAAAACTCCGCCTCGCTGGGAATCGAATCCAGGACCCTTGGTACGGCTGTTCGGCCTGGTAACCATTATTAAGCCACACAGGTCGTTAAATCCATAATCTCTTTGTCTCTTTATAGAGTGAAATACCCTCGTAGGTTCCGCTTATTTCCATGGACTCGATGCTTACCCATACACATTCTGCGCCCAGTAAATAGGCACGGGCCGCGTGTTTCCATTTACGAGTTCAATAGGAGGCAGTAGGTACTACCTCGTAACGCGCACGGGTTGGTCACGCTAATTATCTTTCCAAACCCGTGCTCAATTAAGGCAAGCGTCTTCCACGCGCACGGGTTTTTTTAACTTTAGTTGTGTATAATCCGTTTTTAGACCTTGTCCAGAAGGGACGAATTCGCCGCGATTCTCTCGTGCGTATCACGCGCGACCGTTGCGTCCAGAAGGAGCATGCCAACGCACGAAAATTTAGGCGTTCCATTTCCCTTGATACGTGCACCTCACTCTGTTGTTCGACTTGTTCGCGCGTTAACCTGGACTCAACAAGGCGTCTCTAGTATCTCGACTCGCGCGCAATACGCGCGAATCACGCGCGAGTCGAGAGTCTGGCGAAGTGCACGCGATTTACGCGCGTATTTTGAATTCGCGCGATGCTTGTGGACGCGATGTATTGGCGCCTAGTATCTCGCCAACGCGCGAATGAATTCGCGCGAAACGTTTCGCGGCGAATTCGCCCCTTCTGGACAAGGTCTTAAAATGAATCGTATTTAGTAGGTAGGTAAACTTTCTAAAAAACTGAGTATAAAGCCAAAATGTCGTGCAAAGTATTTTTAACCGAATTCAAGAAAGGAGGAGATATTCAATTCGACTGTATTTTTTTTAAGTTTGTTACCTCAGAACTCTGCTGGGTGAACCAATTTTGATGATTCTTTTACTTTACTTAAATTTGAGCGAGATATGACGTTTTTGAGTTATCCCTAATTTTGAAGTCGGTTATTTTTGTCAAGAATTAGGTATATTATTATTGTTAGATATACATACTGTCTTTACGTTACCATTTTAAATGGCTTTTTAGTAACAATTAAAATTCTTGGGTACTTTGTATAAAATTTAATATTACTTATCATAATATTAATATTAACATTAATCTACATTGGGTCGTTTCGACGGTAGCACTGGGGGCAGCAGGGACACTATGTTTTCAGGCAATATTTCTATCGTGACGGCTTCGTCGTCCCCGACCCAGTGAAATCCTCCTAGGTACTGAAAACAAAACAAAAGGTACTTTAATTTGAAGTACACGGCATAAATTCTTCATACGTTCATCATAATATGGATCGCGTATATCGACCGCGCGTACCAATATATAACGAAACGAATCTTATTCAGTAAACAATCTTGGTAAAATAAAAGTATACCTTTATCGGTACGATCCTTAAATTTGTGCTTGAATTACCACCTTGCGTTTTATGTTTCGGTGTTGGTTCACTTGGTTCGTCATTACTATCCTGCAATATAAGAATATTATCTAGTAAAAAATATCCATGTAACTTGGTAATAAATACTGGCAAAATGCTCTCGCTCGCGGTACAGTAGTTAGGATCTGAACTTCTATCTCCCAAAAGTGTTATAATGAAAACTTTGAAAGGATCCACTGGCATGAAAGTAGGTATCAAGATTTGTTTCAGTGGTTAAGCTATACTATTCATCCACTAAAATTATGCAATCGCACAGGCACGGGTCGCATATTTGTCAATACCAGACGCTTCAGCCACTCGAATTTGCTGCGTAAATAGCAGACGTGTTGGACTGAAGCGTCTGCTATTTACAAGAAACCCCGGGGTTCTTGTAAACAGGCTAACGCGTCAGTTATCTTGTTAACATAATAATGGAACTATAATAATAGAAAATACAAATGGCGAAACCCCCCACCATGAAAAAACCTCTGAACTGAAATGGGTTAGGTTAGATTGAATGATTTTATTTTACGAGAAAAATAGAGACACCGCGAAGCGGAGTTCCGTCGACAATAATTGTGACGTAGTCAAAAGTAGTCAACCATCCAGCTACCGACTGCGCCCGCTATTGCTTAACTCGGTCGATTACCTAGGATTGACACAAAATTATAATCGCTTGAGACATTTCTGACATAAAAAATATTATACTCAGGTCATGGGTTTACGGGTCATGTCCACTCGCGAAATAAGGAACCCTAGGGTGAATATGTGTCAGTCAAATTAACTAATTTATTTTATTACTAATGCTCTCCCCGTGGCTTTATCCGCATTTGCCGGGATACTCTTCATGAAAATCCGTTAAGTAGTTTGTATGTGACAAAGTAACAAACATTCTCACAAACTTTCACATATATAATATTAGTAGGATTTTATTGTTAACTTGATATTACCTGTACATTCTTCTCCAAGATCCACAGCGAGGTCTCGTCGTGGAGCAGGAGCGCGTCGCGGCGCGGGTGCGGCGCCAGTGACGTCACCGCGGACGTGCGCGCCAGCCACTGCGCCGGCAGCGACCGTCCCGGCCAATCACTGAACTTCTTGCTTATTAAATCATATTCCACTATCTGTAACGAGGATAAAATTTATAGAAGATGTAATATATCCTATCTCCCGTTCTTCCTGGGATGTCGTAAAAGGCGACTAATAGGACTAATCCAGAAGATGGGCAGCAGCATCTTTCTGTGTGTGACGAAAACCGGTCAGGTCACCTGCGGTCACCAACACGCACTAGCCAAGCGTGGTGACTACCGGCTAAAACCCCCGCATGTTAGTCACGGATGAGCCTCGGCCCCCAGTCCCCGGCAGCCCCGCTATTCCTAGTTACGGTAGCGGCTATGGTAACGGCGGGGCAGGGGGTGCTAAGAATCTCCGGCAGAGATCGGGCTACCAATCCCAACGACGACTTCTGCACCTGGCAACATACAACACCAGGACACTGAGGACCGACGACAAGGTAAAAGAGCTGGAAGAAGAGATAGACAAGTTAAACTGGAGTATTGTGGGTTTATCAGAAGTCCGAAGACAGGGGGAGGACACGATAATACTCAAATCCGGAAACTTGTTCTATCACCGGGAGGGCGAACACCTGTCCCAAGGTGGTGTCGGGTTTCTCGTCCACAAGTCCCTCGTCAACAACATTGTGCAAGTTGGGAGTGTGTCGGCCAGGGTAGCGTACCTTACACTCAGAATATCCAAACGGTATTCGTTGAAGGTCGTACAGGTATATGCGCCGACTTCGACACACCCCGACGATGAGGTTGAGGTTATGTATGAGGACATTAGTAGAGCCATACATACCTCAAAAACTCATTTCACAGTTGTGATGGGGGACTTCAACGCAAGACTAGGCACGCGAAATGACAACGAGATGAAGGTGGGACCCTTCGGATTTGGAAGACGGAACCAGCGGGGACACTTGCTGGCAAACTTCATGGAGAAGGAGGACTTATTCATGATGAACTCCTTCTTCAAGAAGAAGCCGCATCGCAAGTGGACCTGGATAAGCCCTGATGGTTCAACAAAAAGCGAGATTCAAGCGACTTCATTCTGGCAGACAAACGGCATATATTTAATGATGTCTCTGTGATCAGCAGGCTCAAAACCGGAAGCGATCACCGCCTTGTAAGAGGCACATTAAATATCGACGTCAAGCTGGAACGGTCACGCCTGATGAAGTCTACGCTTCGCCCAACACCTGTCCAAATCCAGGGTTCCGAGGGCTTTCAGCTCGAACTACAAAACCGTTTTGCGTGCCTAGAATCATGCACGTCAGTGGACGAGTTTAACACCAGGATGGTAACAACTGTCCACGAGGTAGGGTCGAAGTACTTCAAGACCCACCCCAGTGGTAGATCTCAGGTTCTCTCAGAATAAACCCTCGGTCTAATGAGGGACCGAAGAGAACTATGTGTGCAGTCTCCAACCTCTATGGCGGAGTACAGACGGCTCAATGAACAGATCTCTAAGTGCAGGCGACGCGATTTGCGGAAAAACAACGCAAATCGTGTAAAAAACACAATTGAGCAAAACCGAGGCTCCAAAGTGTTCGCCAGGGATCTGTCTATAGGGCAAAGTCAGCTTACGAGGTTGAAGACCGAGCTCGGCACCATAGTGTCATCGAAACCCGAAGTTCTGAGAGAGACGGAGAGATACTACGGACGGTTGTATGCCTCCTCTCAAGCTCCAGCTCCCCTCGAGGAGAGCGATAAGCGAGCCAAACTAACCCGACACTATACAGAAGATATCCCGGACGTCAGCCTGTATGAGATTAGAGAGGCTCTCAAACAGCTTAAAAACAACAAGGCACCGGGAGATGACGGAATCACAGCCGAGCTGTTAAGAGCTGGGGGGAAACCCCTCCTAGTGGCGCTCCGAAATCTGTTCGATTCCGTCATTAATACTGGGACTACCCCGGAAGCGTGGAGCAGAAGTGTGGTGACTTTGTTCTTTAAGAAAGGGGATAAGACCCTTTTGAAGAACTACAGGCCCATTGCACTTCTGAGCCACGTTTATAAGCTGTTTTCGAGAGTGCTCACAAATCGCATTGCACGCAGGCTTGACGACTTCCAGCCTCCCGAACAAGCAGGATTCCGGAAAGGCTACAGTACCATGGACCACATACACACACTGCGGCAGATTATACAGAAGACCGAGGAGTATAATCTGCCGCTATGTGTTGCCTATGTGGACTATGAGAAAGCCTTTGATTCTATCGAGACCTGGGCAGTACTAAATTCTCTTCAGCGGTGCCGGATCGACTACCGGTATATCGAGGTGTTGAAATGTTTATACACATCAGCCACCATGACCGTCAGAGTACACAACACAGCAACGAACCCCATCCAACTGCAGAGAGGTGTCAGGCAAGGGGACGTCATATCCCCAAAACTGTTCACCGCTGCGTTGGAAGACGTGTTCAAGCTGATGGAGTGGAAACGACGTGGCATTAACATGAATGGCGAACACATCACACACCTGCGATATGCCGATGTTATAGTCATCCTGGCAGGATCCCTGGAGGAACTTGGTACAATGCTCGGGGACTTGAACAGCGCCTCACAACGGGTGGGTCTTAAGATGAACATGGACAAGACGAAAATCATGTCGAATGTCCATGTCACACCCGTACCGGTTGTTGTTGACGGCGCTGCTCTCGAAGTTGTAGACGAGTACATTTACCTGGGACAAGTGATCCAAATGGGTAAGTCCAACTTCGAGAAAGAAGTCACTCGTAGAATCCAACTCGGATGGGCTGCGTTCGGGAAACTACGTCATATCTTGTCGTCCAAAAAGTTACCTCAGTTCCTGAAGTCGAAGGTGTTCGAGCAGTGTGTGTTGCCAGTGATGACATACGGATCCGAGACGTGGTGCTTCACTATTGGCCTTATGCATAAGCTTCGAGTCGCCCAGCGGGCTATGGAACGAGCTATGCTCGGTATTTCTCTACGCGATCGAATCAGAAATGATGAAATCCGTAGACGAACGAGGGTGACCGACATAGCTCAGAGAATTAGCGGGCTGAAGTGGCAATGGGCTGGCCACATAGTTCGAAGGACCGATAACCGTTGGGGAAGAAAGGTCCTCGAATGGAGACCACGCCTCGGTAAAAGGAGCACAGGACGCCCCCCGACCAGGTGGACCGATGACCTGAAGAAGACAGCGGGTATCCGCTGGATTCAGAAGGCTCAGGACCGGTCTGAGTGGCGTAGATTAGGGGAGGCCTATGTCCAGCAGTGGACCTCAAAAGGCTGATGGATGGGATGGATGGATGGAATATATCCTAGGCTAATCATATTTACCAAAATAAGGAGAAAGGGTTCAAATATCGTTTTCGAAAAATGACCAATACTAGTGTCGCTGAACATAATATTATCATTCGCCATTTGTACATCTGAAGTTCCCTCAATTCCTCACGGATTCAGATAGAACAGATCAGAACTGAATTTAGATAAATATAAGACTAAGGGCTTGTTTCACAATCTTCAAGTAAGTCCGAAGTAAGCTATTCGTTAGTTAAGTTGACATTTCGTGTATGTAAAATGACACTTTAACGTCACTTTAACCGGCGAATAGCTTACTCAGGACTCTACTTGGAGATTGTGAAACAAGCCCTAAGGGCCTCTTTCACCACCATCAAGTAAAGTCCCAAGTAGGCTAATTGCCGATTAAAGTGACGAGTAACTATGCATACGCATTTCACAATCGCCGAATAGCGCTACCTGACAAGTAAAGTAGCCAGTAACTTACTTGTAACATCATCTGCCAATTAGTTTGTTTAACTGACGAGTAAGACGAGTAACGGTACGTGCAGTGAAGTAAAAAACATTTACAGCTAACCTTATAAGTATATTTATTTGACAAAAAATTATTAAACCTTTACTTATTTCATTTATAGATAATCAAATAGACGATTTCGAAAAATTTGCACGAAAAACACCAAGAATTTGTCTAGTTATTTTTATTTATTATTATATTTTCGACTCTCACACCCGCGTACAAAATATATACATACAGGGCCAAAAAAATTATATAATAAACATAAATATATATACCAATAAATAAACTTACATAAACTCTACATAAATAAATACTTGTAGTGGGTGGAGGATTACACCCCGGCAGGGGAGACCAAACGGCCGGGGGTCAGGGCGACAGGCTGAGAAACCGACGGACTATCCTAGCCGAGTCTAGCAGCACCGCTTTCTGCATCTTGGCTGCGAGCGAACTGCCACGGAACCCCAGTCGCCTCATATGGTGAGCGAGGCTCACTGGGATCAGCCCATTCGCAGATATAACGATTGGGATGGTTTTATTGGACTCCACATGCCACATGCTGGAAACCTCGTGAGCCAGATCTAGATACTTTCGTTTTTTCTCTGTTTCCACTAAAAACACCCTGGACTGTGCCCGGTCCATCAGCACGATATCAGACTTATTTGCCAGAATCGTCCTGTCCGTGATGATGGACCGGTCCCAATAGAGCCGAACTCCGTCACGCTCGAGTACTGGCATCGGTGTGTACCTATAATACGGCACTCTCTCATCCAGGAGACCGTACTTCAGAGCAAGCTCTTGGTGAAGGATTTTGGCCGCTTGGTTGTGTCTGTGCAGATACTCAGTGTTAGCAAGAGCCGAACATCCCGACAGCACATGCCCGAGTGACTCACCGGGATGGCGACAAGCTCGACAAATGTCGGTAGTGCCATCCTTCAGGATGTACTTTCGGTAGTTCTTATTATTATTATTATTTTAAACAATTGATATTAAAATATATCTTTGTTACAGAGTAAAGTTAGCACTTCTTTCTCTCTTGATTATATCCATGTTTTACTAATTTAATATCGGTCAAAACTCTAAACTAAAAAACTACCAGCGAATTTTAATAACACCAACTTATACAAAACCTTTGTAGTAATGACGGACGGACTGGCACTTAACCGATTTGACACGTGTTTGACATCTAGAAAACACAAACTGACCGAATGATGGAACGCATTATGACAAATCATTCAACTAACCGGCAAGTTGTTACTCGGAACTACATTTTATATTGTGAAACTGATGAAAGTTAATTGTGACTTTTACTTGCCGATTAACGTTATTCAGCAAGTAACTACTTATGACTTTACTTGACGATTGTGAAAGAGGCGCTAATATGGAAAAATATACTTATTATAATTATGAATAAAAAAAAAAAATTACAGAATTCTGTTTCCACGGGAAACGAGAATTTCAAAAATATAACCGAATTTAGAACCTTCTCCTTTTTTAAGATTATAAACCCGAAAAGACAATGGTCAACACGCAAACGAAACCACATACGACCTCCTGTCAAATGCATTTGTATTAAAATAACATAGGATTGTAGAAAACATCGAACAGTGATTTATTTTATCACATTGTTTACCTTTTGATCAACATACGCAACGATAAGTTTCTCCTCATCGCTATTGACGATGATCGCAGCCGGCACACACCGGTACTTGGGTAGGCTCACGTGGTGTTCGAACTTCTTCGACTTGCGGATCCAAACCGCTATACTACTCTGTGCGTCCGCCAACATAAGGTACGTCGCGTTTGACGGCGTTTGCTTTGACACAACAAGGTGGAGTATTGACTTTCTTTTCATATCTGTAGAAGTCAATATTACCAAAATAATATTTTTAAGGCTAATGAGTAATGGTTCTTCATAAAATAATCTAAGGTTTTATTTAAAACTTGTATTGCACGGTCGTTAGTTGGATGGGTGACTCCTAGTGGCGCAATTTCTTGTGCGCTTCAAAGGGCAAGTAGGGTGTTTTGTTTTCATTTGTTGTCGTTAAGGCAAGTAACCTTTCGGTAGGCATAAAAACATCTGACATTTGGGTTGGCCACTAACCTCTCCACCAATCTGGAGCAGAGTGGTGGACTATACTTTATACTTCCTCAGAGAGCGAGAAACCTGTGCCCTGCAGACCATCAATAGATAGAAGCCACTTACATTTTTCAGTAGGTATAGTTTGCACCACGGTAGCTCCAGCCTGTGGGTCGACTTGTAGGACATGTACGGAGCCCGCGTAGTGAGCTACCATCGTGTGGGAGTCCTCAGTGAACGCCACGCAGTCACAACTCGACGACAGACCGCTAATTGGGACCTTTGTTACTGATACGTTACTTTGTTCTTCATCCTGTGATAAATATCATTCAAATTACTGACTTATGTATAATGTTTTGGGATTCAGTTGTAGGTGCCATTACACTCAAGTAAAAATAATGATTTTTCAATATTTACGCACAAAATTAATTCGCAAGCAAACCCGAGCTGAGAGCGTTGTTTATGAGGGAACGTTCTGTCATCGCGTCGCCGACCTTATATGGTAATGTTTTAAATTTTATTTGCGTGACAGATCGGACAAGCTCCGCCTACAGAGGCGCCTTATGGGTCCCCGAGACGATCAAGCGCACTTAACAAGTCTACGTGATTGAACCGAATATTGATCGTTTACTGCATTGACTTGACGTGTACCGCACAGAGTACTTAATCACTACGTTTTAGTGTACCGTCAAGCGGTCTACGGCTTGACCATAATTGACAGAAATTTTGATTGACGACACTTGATGCGGCTGCGCTTGACGCGACTTGACGTGACTTGACAAGCTTTTTTCATTTTCGGCCGGAACATCGAAGATGGCGGATGACGAACAGGACCTAGACGTGGCCTCGGCGACAAGCGCCGACATTATTACAGAGCTTGATTTTGTGCTTTTGTTGATATCTCTGTACAGGGATTTTCCTGTACTATGGAAAGTCAAAAGTAGGGAGTACACCGATAAAAATAAAAGGTCGATTGCTCCAACAATGCTTCAGAAGAATCGTTGTCCATTCGTAGAAAATTTTTATAATCGTCCGGCTCAGTTGCTTGAAGAGTTCTTTGCAAATGTTCATGAGTGAATCGATGTCTCAATTTATACCATTCCTTACACCATCGTCTCTTTTTTTTTCTTTTTTTTTATAGTTACCGCTAGAGTTATGGCAACGAATGCCATATCTGCGTTGGAAACCATTTTTTGCGACGACTTTAATGGACACAAATTGGTAGGCGACTGTGGCAGTACACTTGATCGGACTTGACAGAACCGTCAATGGTTAAGTCGGAACCGTCAGTTAAGTTATATTCCATCAATATTTGATAGTTTCTCTTTGTGTACCTTGTGAAGTAAATAAAATGAAATTCGCCTTACCGTTTCTAATCGTAGCATCCGGATGTCACTTTCTGTAGAGTAAACAATAAATTCTCCACTTGGTGACATATCACAACACCTTATCTGTTTTTGATGTTTAGTCTGTATCGAAAGCAGTTTGACTGGTTTATCAGTCAGTTTCAAAGTTTGCTTTTGGTAATCAGATTCATTTGCTTTGTTCATTCCAGATATCTCCGAATCCTGTTCCAATTCTACGGCTTCGTTTCTATGGCCATTTTGCTTCAAACTCAAATTGCTATTGAGCATAACATTTCCATTTTCATTTAGCGCATATGAGCCTAGTTTCCAAACTTCGAGATGATTACTGTACCTACAAGATTGAAATATAATGTTAAGGATTTTCGTGAGTTGTCATCTAGCCTCATACGAGTCAACCCTGATTATAGTGTCAGGTCATGTATATCATAATAATACACTCTCATCGAAACTTAAGTAGGAGTAAAACTAAAACTTAAGCAGTTCTGACTGCGAGATTTGATCTGCACAAACATGGCAAGTTAAATAAGGAGGAATTGAAAAATACCTCAAAAGCAGCAACTTTTTCTGAGGACATACAGCTGATCGTGGCATTGGTATCATGGGTGGTATTCTCATGACCCACTTAGGAGGATAACTAGACAACACAAGATATCCATCTATCCCAGCCGATACAAGCTTATTTCCATGAAGAACAAGGGCCCTGAAATTTATGAAACAAATATAATCGAACAGTAGAATACTACAGTATTAGGTATCTTATGATATAAAGTGTTAATGAGCGATTGGTCAAGTTAAACAATAACAGGTATTGTTGTGGCAAGGATTGATAACCAGTAGTAGCAACATCTGATGATTCTTCATGGCTCATTAACTTTATCATATCAATTGTACAAAATGCAGCTGATAAATTATTACCTCACATCATGTTGATGAATATTTCTCTGAACATTTTTAACCCAATGGGCAGTACACTGTTTACCAGAACTTTTGTTCACCTTAATGAAATTCATTATAATAGGATCCATTCCACTGCAGTACAAACTTTTTTCATCCTCTGATACTACTATAGACAGTATATCTGCTTTGTGAGTAGTGTACGACTCTATCTGAAATAAGTTTAAGCAAAATAGCATATTATAATTAATTTAATAACATTGTATTCAGTTAATATATAAACTGCAGTTGCACAGTTGTATATTTATTGATTTTATTTATTTTACACAATTAATTAATGTAATTAATAAAATTTAAGAGCAAAATTAAACAATGTCTCCACAACTATTGATTTTGTATTTTAATAAACATGTGCAATATACCTGTTCACCAAGTGTACTATCCCAAAATGTCAATCGGCCATGGCTATCCCCAGAGACCACTACATTATCAGCTAGAACAGCCAAACACCACACTATGGTCTCCTTGCCTCGCCGGGTCACCGAGATGCGACAGGTGGCATGCCCGGTCTCCACATTCCAAACCCTTATATTGTCAATAGAACCTGAAGAAAACAAATAATAGATGCAGTGAAAAACAAAAGAGCTACAAGTAACAAAAATACATATTTTATGTCTAATTTAAACAGATATACAAGATATTTTTATAAGTTATTCAAAATTATTTACAAGTTAATTAATGGTTATTAAATACGAACAGTCTATTTTACATTATAATCTTTCTAGAAATGTGATTTAGTGTAGTTAATACATTCATAGGGTGGAAGATTAGCACAGGGGAGTAAATCAGATTTTTGTCAGAAGTTAATGAACAATTTTATACACAAAAGTAGGCATAACAATTGGTAGGCATAAAAATCCAGGCAGTATAGCCATGAATAATGAAGATGTTTAGTACATCTTATAATTGTGTTCGTGGCCTGAGAAATAAAATTTATTCTATAAGATTTTTTGAGGAAAATAAACAAATAATTGTATTTACCTGTAACTAATGTATTTCCAGTTTTGTCAAATTTACAACACATAATCCTCCCCTCTTGTTTGTCAAACAATTTATAATAGGTTATTTCATCATTTTCAACAGAATAAACATTCACATAGCCCTGTTCAGTGCCAACTGCTACAAGGGTATTTGAACAGTTAACGTCTAGGCACCACGCAGCATAGCCCGTGAGGATCACTGTATTCTTTATACTGTAAGTGTCGAGATCCCATTCAAGCAGAGCACCGCCCAATCCAGTTGACAACAATCTATTGCTAACCCATCCTAATGCCTCCACAGACCCATCCGCTACTCCCGGTATGAAGTTAACTAGATAAGGTGCATAATTCAAATCCCATACCTCTATAGAAGCATCACGTCTGTAAAAAATATTAAATTAATTGTGCAGTCCATTAATCGTCCACGAATTCCTTTTGTTATTATATACGTATCACACAAATACCATACCTTGCCAAAGCTAAAAGTTTATTGGTTTTGTTGAATGAAACACAGTTTATTGGCTCTGGTTGTGGATTATAGTAGCGTACCCTATGTATTTTGGATGCCATATTATCAAAATACAAAAGATAGTCAAAAAGTATATATTATTTCCATATGACTTCAACTCTACTTTTCACAGTTTTCACTTTTAGAGGTTAGTTTAGTTTAGGTTATGTTTATTGTTACAATGACAACTGACAGTATTGACAGTGGCATATAATGGGCGCCATTGACGATGCGATCGATCGGTGCGATCTGTCGTTGCCGACCGATCGCAACGACGGATCGGTAGTGTATGTCAAGACAAGATTGTTACCGCTCATGAGTGGCACTTTTGAACCGATCGCTCGTTGCGATCGATCGGTGCGATCGATCGCACCGATCGATCGCATCGTCAATGGGGCCCATAAGATTTGTCAATGTCATCAAGTTATTTGAAGTTTCCGTTGTTTAAGGTTGTTTTCTATCAAGAAGTTTATTATACATATTAGAAGTATCCTGAAGACGGATCACATGATTGGATGAACAATTCCAGAATTTTATCATGATTAATTTCTTTTGAGACCTTTATCAGATTGTGAAAATCCAACCATACCGCATTTATGAATTCAAAAACTGGGCAAGTACGTGTCAGGCCACATGCAATGTAGCATAATTATGTAGCAATGCAGTCCTGTCCTGGCAACATTTGGCTGTTTGAGTTGTCAAAGTGGTCCGTCGCTACATAACATAGCTGCATAGCCGTGAAAGTTTTCCTTGCACTTTAAAGCCAAATATTTCGCAAACGGACCCCTAATTCCAAAAATGGCCTTAGAACACCAACAATATCCTACATTACAGGGTACGCGACGAATAAAAAATGTATACTTACATTGTGCGATTCTGAAGTTTTATTAAAGGTGTACCAGCATCTCATGGCATTTTTGACAAGCAGAAAAATGGGTTTTTAATATGGCAATGAAAATTTTTAAAACTAACTATTGTCAAGCGGCTTGTCAAGTCAAAAAAAGAGTTTTATGGAATTTTTTTCTTTTTCTAAAATTATAATTATTTTACATTTACCTCCGAAAACAACTTTACGATCACAAGCCACAAATAATATTTTCAATGTTTATTGAAAAACATGTGAGGAAAAAGTTGTATATAAGCGACAATCTGCATTATTAATATTACCCATCTTGTAGGATTAACTCGTTTTGATACTTAGTTTTCGTGATTATGTTTTCTTAGTAAATAATCTACATGATTTCTTTGTATGTAAGTAAGATTAGCAAATGATATTAAATTAATTGAAATAAATAATACAAATATTGTTACAAATTAAAGGTAGCAAAAATTTTGTGAATATGAAATGAAAAGTTACATCATACAAGTTCACGTAACTGAAACGGTGGAGGAGCAATTTATTAATTATCTATTTGTTCTCTTCATCAAATGAATAAAAAATACTAGTATACAGATGGCAAATTTTAAAGTTGCATAAATTATTGTTAGTCACTGTAATAATTAATTATAATACAAAAATATGTGCTTGTCTAATAAAATGTGTAGCTTTGTCTTTTATATATTTTCATCTGAAGTTAATAAACCATACCTACATAATTTATATTGCCTATTATGAAACTAACACTGTTAAAAATATCAAGGATCAAGAAGTTTTAGTCTAGTTTCCCCAACGCTGGGGAGTGTGTTGTCTCTAATTTTAATTTCCCCATTTTGCCATCAGATTCTGGTACACCTTATAAATATGTATATCCATGCCAAATTACAGCTTTTTAGTACTAAGGGTCTAGCTTTGCTTCGGATGGATGGAAGGATGGACGGACATGATGACACTGTATGGGTTCCGATTTTACTTCAGAACCCTAAAAAGGAGTTATACCTTGTTCACAAATCTTAAAGACTAAAATGACAACCACTAATGTCAAAGTTCGAAATAATGATACCAGCTAAATTTGTGCGATCTACTTTTCCAGTTTTTTGAATCGTAAACTATGTCGTAAGAATAGTGACATATTAGTAGCGACACTCATATCTACCTAGATATTTAGTATTCGGCTAAATAGTATAAAATTAGCTGTATACCGAATGTAACCATAGCCAAATACTCGTTCTTGTAAGCAAAATAACTTATTTTAGTAAGTAAGGGCAAATATATTATGGATATATGAATGATAATGGTTGCTTAAACTTGTTTTTATACTAGTTTTAGGGACTCAATCAATAATCACGCAAATAGTCGACCTTCCTTAAAAGCTGTGTTTCCGATTTACTTTTCGGTTTAAGGTCATCACTATTTAATTTGCACCCGAAACTGGTCACCCATGAAACGTCAATTTAGTCTCTAAGATTTGTGAACGAATTATAGTGAGTCTGTATGGAATTATATTCTTTGTTTATCTAAAAATTATAATAGACAAAAAAAAACATATATAGTATTTTGTCTATGCTACTATCTGTCTAGTTTTTTTTAAAACGTAGTGATTAAGTACTCTGTGGTTTTTTTCTTTGAGTTTTTCAATCGAAGCTGAAGCGAAGTGCATCTGAGAATTAGTGTTTTAGATTGATATAAATTAATTATTGTGCTGGTGGACTAATCATTTCAACCATGGGAGATGGTCAGAGTGAAAATCAACCTCTTTTGAGGGATGGTAAGTATGTTGAAGCGCAATATTGTTTTGACAGCTGATGATTCACGCAAACTTGTATTTTTGTTGCTAAACAATGCATAAAGTTGAGTTGGAACGATAGTAGAACGAAATGTTTATATTGGGTAACCGAAGCTGGTTATCCAGTTATTACACGAACTTACCTGTTTGTTACGTATGTAACAATTGTATAATTTTGTCGGGTTTATTTGACAGAGGAGGTAAATGTCAGCACAATATCGCCGATCGGTCCTGACGAACTTCCACCACCTTACCAGCAAGCTGGGATGCCGATGGTAACATGTCGCGTGTGCCAAGCTATGATAGATATATCTGGCAAGAGAGAACAACACGTTGTGAAGTGTGCAGAGTGCAATGAAGCTACTGTGAGTATTACGTATTCAATACCTTCGCCTGCTGTTTCAGTCTCACAAGTCTCACAACAGTCTCTAAAGGAAATTTAAAAGCCCAGTCCACTAAGCTGGATTAATGCCCTGTTCTGAGTTGTAAAGTGAGATATTAACATTTTTTCCCCTAAAGGCTCAAAACCTGAATAGAGAACACATGAATGTCCATTGAATACCCAATTTTTTGAGAAAATGACTTTGGTAGCACATACCTAAGATATTATTTAAAAAAATAGGCACATATAAAAAGAACCATGCCTTTAAGCACAGCTACTAGTTTTCTCATATTGATTTAATTATTGTTTTTTTTTGTATTCACTGAAAGAATTCATAGATGTTTTTAATTCAAACATCCTTCATCTAAAAATTCAGTCTTAAAACATCTGATTGGTATTACCTGAATCTGTACTATCAGCAGCACCAACACATGCTATCAGTCTGAAGTAAAGAAATAATTGGCCCTGTTTTTGGACCCCTGTAAAAAAGATTTTGTTGTGACCAACCAAGTGTCCTTTTATCTAGACACACGGTAGCGTGTCAAGCCAATTTCAATCAACATATTTCAAAATGTTTCGTCCCCCAAAAATAATTATGCTATATTATACTTTTTTTTATAAAGTAACAATATGTGTAGGAGATATTTTGTCCCCATTTCATGCTCAAGGTAAAGGTATCTTTTCAAAACAATAAACAATTTCACTCCAATTTAATGTATTACATATTGAAATTAATATTTTTAATTAATTTGTTTGCAGCCAATAAGAAATGCACCACCTGGAAAGAAGTATGTCCGTTGCCCGTGCAATTGCTTGCTAATCTGCAAGTCGTCGTCGCAACGCATCGCGTGCCCCCGAGCGGACTGCAAGCGGATCATTAACCTGGCGCCGTCACCCGTCACGCCGCCCGTGCCGCCGCTGCCTGGTATGTGCAGGGTCATCTGCGCACATTGTCAGGACACTTTCCTGGTATGTTCAAAACTTCTTTAAACTTTTCAATTTATATTCATTTCTTATATTATGATGCAGCCTGATTGGGAGTAATCCTGCCTGTAAAAGAAGGGGGCATGGCTTCGATTTATGGATGAAGCAGACATTTATGTGATGGATAAGTGTTTGTTCCCGGGTTTTCAGGTAGTAATGTCTTTTTGTGTTGTCCATTCCACCTGCAACACATGGAGTCCTCATTTGAAGGTGTTAGTGTATGAGTTTGATTTCTTATTGCATAAAATTATTACAGATATAATATACTCGCATGTTAATAAATTAATAGGCCAGGAGAGTTGACTATAGATTTTTATATGCTATTTTTACACTTGTAATACAATACAAAAAAACTTTATTGTACATCATTAAATACAATTTTCAAAAGTATAAAAATATTATATGGTTTATGATAAACAGGTGTAGATAACAGGCGATCTTATTGCTAAAAGCGATCTCTACCAGGCAACGGAGTCTGTTAGAAATTAATAATTGAGATACAGAATGGGCAGGGTAATTAATGGAAAAGTTTGGTAAACTTGCCCTGAACATACTCAATAAATCTTTGCAATTTGGTCTAACCCTAATTAACAGCAGAGCAGACACCAATTTTAGATACACGTAGAGTGTATGCCATAAATAATAATATTTTAAAAGTATCATAATACAAAAGTAGACTAGAAAAGAAAATGTAATAAGAAATAAATGCTCAAAAGCGAAATATTGGTTGCTTTTCTTAGAATCGCGAATCTATATCGAAACATAAATATTTATAATTCTACTTTGTATAAAGTTCCTCTATTATTTAATCAGTTGTCTAATCTAATTTATAACAACGCTTTATCGGTCAAAGTTGCTTTCTTTTTGATTACGAGTGTAATAATGTGATAGATATTGCCTTCTTTAACTCTTCCTTACTTGTAGAAGAGGTTAAACTCGGGGTTGCGGTTGTTATCATTCTGAGTATTGTTATTCCCGACATCCGGTTTGGCATCTCTATAATCTGCGTTGGAGCAGTCAGATGGAGACAACATAGATAGATAAATAGAATGCCTTGTGGCTGCTAATGGGGTGAAGTCTTCGAGGCAAGTTGTTACAATTTATGACACTCAATTTCTTGCAATTTACAAACACACGCACACGGTTTCTTTGCAATTTATGACATCACATAAACATTTACACACATGAATCTAAAATACACCGTGAAATACAATTCAGCCGTGACCACAACCTCACGAGTATGATAAGTACTCGTATCGTGAAATGAGTAAACAAGTCAACAAAGAATGGTATCCATTTCAGTATCAACAATTGAAAAATGCTCCGGTTCGTTGCCCCCACTGCCGCAAGGTGTCGTCGGTGGGGTCCCGCATGGCTCGGCTTAGGGGGACACTGTTCGCCGTGCTCGCGCTGATTTTCTTCGCGATCGCCCTCGGAGTCACTCTTGGGACCCTCGGAGCCGCTAAAACTCACGGTGGTGGTGTATACGTAGCCTACGTCGGTGCCTTCCTCGTCGCATTATTCCTCGGCAGCCGGGCTATATACTACTTCGCCATGAAGGTAAGTGAAATCGAGGGGCCAATGTAATACCACGACTCGCCGCTCGACTTTGTGATAGTATGACTAGGAAATATAAAGTAACTCGATTCCATATTGCATTATAATATACACATAGGAAACATAGTTAAATTGTATAATCATTTTATTATAAGACTATGTTACTCATTCAAATGCTTATAATTATTTTATGACGTTAGTGATTTTTTTATGTGATGGAAGAGATGCTTTGATTTTTCTATATTTATTTTCAAATGTGAGGTCACTGATCCGAAATTGCATTCCTGAATGATAAATTGTTTAAATTGCTTTGTAACCTGGCGGAAACCGTAATCCGTGACAACACACCACTTGTACAAACTTGAAGTGAATGTAAATGGTATTTATTTTAACTGTTATTTAATACAGTGTGTCATGTAGAATACTTATTGCCTTTATGAATTAAAACTTTTACTTTTGTTTAATGGAAATCAATGTCTATGTTTTGTTTTAAAAATTGCTGCTGTATATGTAGTAATGAAAATTCTTTCTAATTTTAAACTTAAGCCCATTCATGTAGGTAATATTTCGTAAATAATGTTCCGTTTTTTGATTACATTTTGGCTGGGATGTTAGGGAAATTATATGGATGTATCGTATAGCGAGGCAGGACGGTAGTCACTTTTGAACCGTTTATAATCCACGCGGCTAGCTATATGATAGGTACGTTATAATGAGTCACTATTTGCCAGGTTGGTTGATTAATTTGTCATTGATCTATTTGTAAACTTGTTCTACAGTTTAAACTGTATTACGACTGCGATCTGCTATCGTGAATATTATACTCTCTGAAAAACATAATGGAATGAAACATGTTGGAATGCACTTTGTTATTTTAAGTAATTTTAATGTTTAAAGTCTCACGCCCGATACACTAACTGCAAAATGTCAAAACGAATTTACTTAACAGTAAATAAATTGTTGATCAATTTTCCCATTTCTAGAGCAACTAAAAATATTTATTTAGTGACAACAATATTTTTAGAAATGCTTGATAGATTCATTAGTTAACATTGCAGTTTACATTATTATGATCTAATTAAAATGTTAATAGTGTTTGTAGATTTAAATATGATAATGACATAATTATTATAATATTGCGTTGTTAAGCATTATTTTTTCGTATTATTATATGTAGATTTTTAAGTTTTGAAACATGAGAAGTCTATTGTAAACGAGTAAAATAATAAATAATTATGGTATTCAAGTTTATAAATGTTGGTGGCAGAGATTATTACTCTTTTGAATGCTGTAGTTTCCAGAGTTATATTATTGGAATTAGGATTAGATACTTTGTATTTAACAGGGTAGGTATATTATATTATCCTGTGTAGTTTTGTTAATTTGGTCACACTCAATTTTAATTATTTTCTCGTAGTTTATAATAATTATCAACTTTATGATAATATTTATGATATGATAAATTTATGATAACTCAACAATATTGACTTAATAGAAATGGGCCTATTGAAATGAAAACTACACTGAGAATACTATAATATAGTACATGTTACTATAGCATCATAAATTAATAAAATACTGTTTTTCCTATGGATTTCGTCAGCTTCAAATAATGGATTCGGGCATATCCCCGAGAACCAGTGAAATATGTATGGTATGGTACGCTTTGCGGCGTTTAATGTTCGATACCACTGATTTTATCTTGTTATAGGATTGCGCAAACTATTCTGTATAAATACGAAAATTTGCTGGCAAAATGAATCACAAAGATAAAACATTTACATATTGACGATCATACACAATAGACTGAATTGTTTAAAAAACATATTTTATAAATACTACCCTGGCTTCATAGGCTTGCATTTAATTTAATGCGGCGACAATTAATAAATAGTTTCCACAGTACTATAATATATTTGCAATATACACTTCCGGACGCCTGAATCATGTCACGTTGCTTTTTTATTTTCAATACTTAAAAATACTTTTAATTTATTTGTTTTCATATCAAATTCAGTGATCAATTTAAAATTGGTTAGTCTGCTTGTTCAAAAGCTGTCATTGCCTACTATGTCAGTTACCGAGAAACAAGTTGAGTGACAGAATCTTGATAGATGATTGTAACCTACCGCTAGTCTCAAATCAATAAAAAAAGCCTCACAATCAGATCAACTCACTGTCTTGAATTTGAGTAAAGCCAAAAAAACCAAGCTGGTCTACGCCTGGTATACACATACATATGTTTAAACCAAGCCAGTTTCTGTCAGTATCTCTTACCTGCCAGTACCTACTTGGTTAAGACTTAAGTGTGTGCGTGATTGCGTGTAAATACACAAAGTGGCGTAGACCGGCTTGGTTTTTTTTTTTGACTTCACTCAAATTCAAGGTGGTGAGTTATCTACCTTTTATATTGATTTGAGCCGCTAGTATACATAACAATTTTATTAGGTATTCATTTCAATGAGATAAAGCCACTACCTAATGACGTTTGTGGCCCAGAACATGTAGAAATATTAATTTTTAAAACGTATTTATGTCGCAAAGTTTGCTGTACTCGCTTTAATCTATAAATGTAAGTATCCAACACCGATCAGACTGTATATCGAATGTGAGTTCCACACGCCTAGTCTAGATTTCTTACGAGTTAGTATAGGGGTTAGTGTAGATTCAAGTATCTAAATTTGTTATAAGAACTTTTTTAACATAATTGATATTTACTTATATACAAATTGATAGTGTCCGTCATTCCATACAACGCTCACTCAACGTTCACTTTTATACGCTGCTGCTTTGATAAATGGTAGCAAACATGGATTTGCATAAAAGTTTTGAAATTACATAAAAATCGTATATATAAACCTTATAAGGCCTGTCATAACTTTTAAAATTTAAACATTTTATGTCAAGAGTGATGCCTACACGCTTACAATAAATGAAAATTGCAAACTGTATATTGTACCTTGCTATAATTTATTTATGAAAATTAGTCGCCATAAATAAATAATATTAATTTCAAATAATAACTGCAAAGAATTTTATACAATGTAATTTTCATTTTCTGTATTTTTTTCGTTAGGATCATAATTATTGTAATCTCCACTAGTGAATTATGAATAAGAATTTATTGGTGTTAATAAATAAGATAATATAATGCATATACATTTAAAATATAATTTGAAACCTGTGTAATAAATTGATAAGATATAAACAATTCACTTCAGCAGTTTCTTTATTAATTTTTATTGTTTAGTGGCTCAAAGTAAGTACGCTAGACTCCCTATGATATTTATAAATATTATTATTGTTAAAAATTTGTGGCATGAATATAAAAAAATCTCATACTTAAATCCAGGATTGCAACATTAAATTCAAATTCAAAATCATTTATTCATGTAGGAATCTTTGATACACTTATGCACGTCATTTTTTTTAATCAACCAGCTTTTCGCAAAGGTGCTTTGTCATGGAGGAGAAGAAAAGCCGAAAGAAACTCCACAGCACATCTTTTAAAAATAAAATACATTGGTATATTTATTACAAAAAAGTATCACTAGCTTGTACGGAACTGGTTGCAGAGCTGGTCATTTCCATGCGTCACATTAGACATGTTACTGTAGAAATTATTGAATAGGGGCTTAATGTAACTTATCGACATCGATCTATCTCAATATGGATATTATTGATGTTATTAACCGTCGGTATATTTAAGGTGTTTGGACACAATAAATGAAATGGTAGCTATATTTAAATAGTTTAATGAGACGTAATTTTACACTCACCGTGAACAAAACAAAAACTCAAAATCACCATGTGAATTAATAACTTATATAAAAAAAAATTAGCTTTACAATGCGTCTTAATTCGTACCACATATTTTTACGTAAAAGTATTATTTTTTCGTCAAGTAAATTAAGCCACGGTAGAACCTAATGTTTGTGACGTAGTAGAGTGAGTCTTTAAAGCCCCAGTTGTTCTTCATCAGTGTTTTCTTTTCTGTATTTTGTGAATAAAATCCAGATCGTTCACATTTCATGGTCAAGCGTACTTACTATAAATGCGATATTTGTTTACAGTTTAACTGCAAGTTTTGCCAAAATTATTTTTTACTGGAAATCATGTAAAAGGATTTGAGCTGCAATAAATATATTGGTTGTATAAAACTGAATAAGTATTTGCCAGGCATATGTATTTCCGGTAATTACTGCCTACCGACTATCGTATATTGTAACTGTTGTTGGTTAACGGCCGGTCTCAATAATGTACTAACAGTTAGAAAAATGTAGAAAAGGCTATCATTAGTATGTCATCTGTCATATTTGTCAATTTTTGCGTCTCAATAACCTTCGGTGGATAGAAAATTTCTATCCATGACATTGATCTACCGTTCGGAGGGCCAAGTCATACCGTAGGTATGTTGGTCCATACAAAAATAAATACTTGCGTCTCAATAACGCTTTGACAGCTAACTGTCGGTAATAGAAGTGACCAACTATCGGAGTCTTTCACATCGCTCGATTTCGACGGATAATTGGTAGATATCTCATATTGTTAAGAAAATTTATCAAAACATCATGGATTTATTAATCAGTGAAGAGTGATAATGAATTTTGTGAAGCCTGTGTATTTGATTCCGCCTTTTTAATACGATACCAAGATCGCCGAAATTGTCCTCGTATAAAATATATGACTGAATTGTGTGAATCCAATTTTGTTTATAGGCTACCTAGATTCAGATTAAACATAATCCATAATCTAAATTTTACTAATAAAAAATAACCGACTTCAAAGTTACTCAAAAACGACTTGTCAGATCTCGTTCAAAATTTGGGACCACATGACAAGCACCAGCTTTCGATTAAAAAAAGAATCATCAAAATCGGTTCGCCCAGTCCAAAGTTCCGAGGTAACAAACATAAAAAAATACAGTCGAATTGAGAACCTCCTCCTTTTTTTGAAGTCGGTTAAAAACGGCAGTGAATGAGAATTCATAACAATTCCTATCTTTAAAGTTTTAGGTAAGGAGGTATTTTAATAAAACAAGAACACAAAGCTTTTTAAGTTAGATATATTTTGAATTTATAGCAAAAACATTTCGCCTCTTCAGAAATAATGGTGTATCCCTGCTACATCAACAGCTATTGGCCTAATGAAGAAAGATACTTCATCTTTTGTGAAGGGTCTGGACTTCATCTGAAAAGAAACTTCCTTTAGTACATTTGGCAACAATTTTTTTGTTTAAAAGCAAAAAGAAGCAACAACCCATAATTGCTGGGCTCGGGGTCTCTTCTCGCAATGTGAGGGGTATTAGGCCATAGTCTACCACGCTGGCCAAGTGCAGATTGGTAGACTTCAAACACCTTTATGAACTTTATGGAGAATTTTCCGGTGTGCAGGTTTATTGTTTTTCTTCACCGAAGCTAGTGATAATTAACTTCTAATACGCACATAATATTTGAAAATTAGATGTGCGTGCCAGGATTTGAACTCGGGCCACGGTCAAGTGGGAATAAACACTTCGTTCGGGAGACCAACGTTATAACCGCTAGGTTATCACTGCTACAATTATTACAACAATTTACAATTACTACATTTTTTTGTATACTAAACATAATAATATATTTTATTTTATCAACAAATAAAGTCTATACTCACGGTAATTATTGAGCTATGTGTTTCATTTATTCATAAAACTAATTAATAATACCAAAATTATGAGAAAATACACTTTGTTTTTATTTTGGGTAACCAAGCGACATCAACGAATGTCAAATGACAATAACATGTCATCGTCGGAGTGCTAAACGTCAAATGCTGCGTTTTGTTACTAGTGCAGCATTGTTCCAGGTTACACATAACATTATTTTATTAACTTCATCCGTAAAATTCACAGTACATTTTGAACAAATTATTATTTTAATATTAAAATGAAATAAGTTTTTAATCAAAAACACTGAGTTCCTTTTTATAATAAAAAGTATAAAAAAAGTATAAAAGTATAAAAAAAAATATTGTTATGCGAAAACGAAATTTTCAGAGGGACTTAAAAACCAGAGGCAGAAATGTCACTGGAATATTATCTACCCATGATCTTACTTTTATTGGCTTACTTTTGATTTGAGAGACGGCAGTTGCCGGGAGATCATTCTTTACTTTTTATCTCTGATATGTACCAGAGTTTCACTGACAGTATAATATTGAGACCGGCCGTTAGACGTGAATAAAGGAGTGGAAAGTACATAATTATTTTTTGCTATTTACAGTAAACACCTAGCCTCTTCAAAATCAAGCGAATATATTATGCCTACGTCATAGATTCAAATCTAAAGATAAGTAAATAACTGTCAGACTTCATTGTAAGACCATTAGGTACTTAGTTATACCGTAGTTTACCATTCGTTTTATGTTTTAATTTGCCATAATAATTCTTACTTATATGTTATTTTTTGTTATGATTTAATTAACCTAATACTACGATCATTAGTCAGCTGCATTTTTGTAGTCGAGAAGCAGATAGACTCAAGGTTCTTGTGTAAGGACCCTTACCACAATGCACAAAGGCCTTCGAAAGGCTTATACAGATACAATATCACCCTTTGTGGTGAAATAAAATACGTACCATACTTTTGAACACATATCGCTTAAACCACAATACTTCAAAACCACCTCAAGCGATTGCATGATCTTTGTAAAAGACCCTTGTAGTGCTTGGTAAATAAAGGGTTGTTTGTACTGGGGGCGGGTGCATGGTTAATGTTACCAACGTGAAGGTAAAATAAAACGTTTGTTGATATAATAATTTTAATATTCTTCAATAATTTAAAGGTACATTTATCACGGGTAGGGTAATTTGAAACTTTTAAATTTTTTAAATCTTATTTATAACCTTGTACTTTATAAAAAAAATTACGTGCCATCTTGCATTGCATTTTGTGGGCTTTTCTAGTTACAATTCAGGCGTATTATGTTCACATTATAATTTTAATTAGTACCATGGTATGAAAAATAAATTCAAGGGATTACCAACGAATAATCCCTAGGCAATGCAAGCTTGCTTGGCCTACACTGTTACTCAATGAGGTCGTAATAATTGTTTCTGGACGCATTCAGGGCTAGAATACCTACTGGTTGGTAGAGCCTTAAAATAAGTTTGCGAAATCTAAACTGCTAACAAGTTCTAGAGAAAAAATGCTATATTTCATTTTATTCCCTCACGTTGTACAAAACTTGTCCACAGAATACTTAATCGACCCAAAATAAATAAGGCATGAGACTTAAGGTTTATTTTAAAAACAATAAATTGGCACCCCAATAACGAGTGATTTGTGCACAATTATCTCGACCCCACTGTATGAATTATTTAATCATATTGAACCTAATCTAATTACGACTAGACATCAAAATACACAATTTCAAAAACACAAATATGCCTTCAATATTACTTATTTATCATGCAAAAATAGGACCAAATCTACTTACACATACCTACGTACCTCGAAGTCGGAATGTCACAAGCTACATAAAATACATTAGTTACTCCAAATATTTTCAGGTCGGTGAACATTTATCTTATAAATATTATTAAGGAAGATTAAGAATATTCTGAAAGACATTGGATATGAAAGATTTACAATTAGATGAGAAATTTATGGGCATACACATTAATTTGTAATGTGAGTTTTTGGGTATAGAGAACTTGCTACTTCTAATGAGGTTTTCCAAAAGTGTCCTTATGTTGGTAGCCGGTGACGTAACCAGAGCCGTCGACCAAGTCCTTTCTGCCGGCGATGCCTTTGCCTTTTCCGGTCTCGTCAAACCGCTGCCGATGAGATCCGGTATACTTGCTGGTATCCGTTAATCTATCCACCGCTGCGGCAGCCGCTGGGGATTTGGTTAACTGAAACGGATAAGATATACCTCATCATTAATTGTCAAGCTCGTTGTATCTAATGGAAAATATATAAAACTAAAAACACACAATACGGCCAATACCTTAAGTAAATATTGGGTAATAAATGTAGTTATAATTATTATTTTACCTAATGTAAGTATTTAGTATCAAAACACAGCAAGCACTTAATCACACAGCTGCCTAGCTGATATGCCTACATAGACCTGTTTTATGTAGAGCTTCATGTTTGATGGTTTGCTTTGATATTATTGAAAAACGGCTTATTAAGATGCTTACTACAAGAGTTGGGAGTTATGTAGGACACTACAATGAGAGAGAGGGCGCTTTGACCTAATTTTAGACTACCTACTAACAAAGAAAATAGAACACAAAAATATTCGACGACGCGCGACGCTTCGAGATGTGGCTTGTCTATTTGTTTTATTACTTTCAGTATCTTTTGTACAGGCATCCCGGGTACCCACTATAGGTGCAACACTGCATTTAGAAGGTATTGTCTCTGGCAGTCTCGGTTATTTCATTTATTATTTTATGAACCAGTTCATTTCTAACTGTTGTTCTATGCCATATTTTTAGGATTCCGCAGTAAAATCGGAACCGTATAGTTTCGTCATGTCCGTCTGTCCGAAGCAAAGCGCCGAGACCTTTAGTGCTGCAGAAAGCTGCAATTTGGCATGGATATTTAAATAAAACTCTAGAATCGTAGAATAAAATACTTATTGAAAAACATTTTATTTTCAGGTCACCTCCCTCTACAGGTATTGTGAGGATGAATTTTTTATTCTTCGCGTACCCTATAGTGTGGTATCGTTGAAAAGGTTTTTCAAAAATATTATGCGTGTTCTAAGACCATTTTTGGAATTAGGGCTCCATTTGCGAAATATTTGGCTTTAAAGTGTATATTTGATGAATTAACAAGGAAAATTATCACGGCTATGTTAGGAGTAATATTCGATAAAACTACTACTTCGGCGGAACCCTAACATTGCGGGTGGCCTGACACGCACTTGCCCGGGTTTTTATAATTTCTCCATTTTATTAGACACATTTTAGGTAACTTGTTTAACAAAGTTGAAGCTATTCAAAAACCATTAAAAATTTTAACGAATATTTACCCTCCATATGCCATATAGGGGTCACTTTTAGGTATGCTTGTATTGTTAAGTTAGAAATCAATTTTCTCTAACTATTTACATATGTAAAAATATTGCATAATGTCATTATTATCAAAAGAAATTGGTCATTGCCGTCTCTGAAACTGAAGTTACGATTTATCATAACTAGTTAACTACACATACCTAATGACGGATAGATAAGTACTTACATTTGATGTAAATCCAGGCTGTCCACATGTTGTCAATTTTTTCTTTATGTCTTCCAGTTCTATCTTCTTGCTCTTGGCTAAATCATCCAGAAACTTTTGATAGTCTTCGATGCCCACTTTAACGGATTTAAGCTTCTTAAAGTGAATTGCTGTGTCAGTAGTCGTTATTTTCTTGCCATCGATTACTTTCGCCTGTTTCATCCACTTATCGCTCTGTGATAGTGTGATATGTTTTCCATCCGACTTTGGATCACCAAATTTGGAGAAAGCTTTAAAGGCGTCCTGAAAATAATTGCATAGCACGTTACTTATTTTGCGAAATATTTACAATTTTATTATTTTTATCCGATTGTTTTAACAAAACAATAATCGCAAAATACCTATGATAAAATCAACCCAAAAATTGATAAATATGAGAGGCGCATATCGTATCAGAATGAATATAATTATCGAGTGGTATCTAAGTGGAAAGAAGTGTAGAAAAGTAAATTTCATTAGGCGTATTAAAATCAAAATATAATTTTATTAAGTAATCATCATCGCCTAAATCTTAGTAGAGCAAAGTTATGCTTAAAACGCCTCTTTTAAAAAGTAGGACATTTCCTTATCCTGTAGAGTTAGACTGTAGAGGCTAATAACTTGAAGCCATTTAACAAAGCAGGTATCTGAAGGCTGCCCTACATGCTAAGGTTAAATGCTTTTAAAAATTAAAAAATATCCACCTCAACCTTCATGTTACGATATAGAGCCAACAAAGTCATTAAACAGTTTAAGAAGTTATTTATAGAAGCTCTAGTAGGCATTGCATGTCTGAAATGTATCCTATACCGCAATGAGTAAATAGATGTTTCACGCTTGCTTACGATAGCAATCGTAATAATAGTAACCCATTACCGGCAATGGCATTTAGAACTTTGAGAACATAATTTAGTTTTCTGGAAAATCGTGTCTAGAAATAAGCCTTAATTACTATGGTAATATCACTGTTAATATAAATTCATGTAGGTGAGTTACATTTGGGTAGTTTCATATTGGAGTCAAAAATATCCTAAGCTAATTCAAAATGTAAGTACCTACATATATTATTAGTATTGTTGATCGTAATTATTCTATCCAACGTAAAGCCTAAAAATTTCCATGAATTGATGATTATATACGTATAATATATAGAATCTTGAACAATGGTAACGTGCATTAGACACACTTTTGGGCTTAGCTCTTATCGCAATTTGCCATACAAGGAACTCTGTTATAAAAATTAGAACTACCGTCGTGTAAGCTTATTGCTGACCTTAAACGGAATCCCATTGTCTTCAGTCTTGGCGGGCGCGGGCGAGCCGTTGGTAGCGCCGGGCGCCGCACCGTTCTCAAGCTTTACATCCTTGACCTGCTGCGTCACCTGCTCCACTGCCTCTTGAGCCTGCTCGTCCGACATCCTGATTGCTGAAATCATAAATAAATAAATAAAAACTTTACACACTCATAGCCCCATAGTAATACATATTCCCTGTGCCGTGGTTGCCATGGACATTAGACAGCACATAAAGACAAGAACATACACACCCAGACCTGGAACACAAATTTTAGCCTCGCTGGGAATCGAACCTTCAGCACGCCACAAGGGTCGTCAAAGTCATACCGTTCTACTACCTATTGTTAATTTGTTACGCTATACTAATTGTTATGTTATGTATAGCAGTATACTAATATTCTTTAGACAATTGACGTCACTACGATACTTTTTATTGCCATTGAAACTTGGTTTTGTTAGGGCAAGGTAAAGACGCAAGCGAATGGCAGATTCTACATTCCCACGACCCTTAAAGGTTCCAGGTTCGATGTCAGATGTCAAATATATCTACATACCTATTATGTTTTGCAGCAAATAGGATTTCTCCAGAGTTAGATGTTCATAGTCTACAAAATATTATAAATCCTATTGCATCCTTGCTAGTGTGTGGTATTATATATTAGGTACCTACGTGTTAACCTAAGGACATATGCTGCCGTGACTTCATTTTGCGTTTGTACAGGGCAGATCTGCTAAAGTTGGCTGATTGCCAACAAGTAGTAGCATACGCGACTGTTCAATCGTGTTCTTAATAGCAATGGAACTGTCAGCTATTCTTTGATATGGAAGTCCTCCCAATGTAGCCAGCCGGCTTAGAATCGGTTAGGTTTATAAGCTTTTTCTCTTTTTGAGACATTGGGGTAAGATTTCCATAGTCACCAATTACAAAAAAATCCTTGTAAACAAAGTAGGAAGAACATTGAAGTTTAGTCGCAAAACGTCCTATTTGTTTGTATGGTCCCATTCGCAAATCTCCGATTCTTATGAATAGATTCTATGATTTTTTATTCATGATAAATCTATCCAAAGACATATTTCTATCCAGATATTAATATCAAGGTAAAATAGATACGCAACCGCGGTGACGAAGATGATGTCATACAAAAGTAACCAAACACGCTGTTAGCTCTACCTATCCAAGTACCTATTATCGACGACCTGAGTTTCATTGCAAATCACGTTTTAGCTCTAAAAACAGCTATTACATCACCGACCTTGCTCAAATGATTTACTAGTTGGTAACGTATTCGTATACGTCTTTGAGTTTTCTTCCGATACGAAACGCTTACAAAACATTATACGAATAATAGATAGATTTGATGAAACTGGAAAAAAACTCAAGTAGATAATAACCAAAGTTTAAATCTAAGTTTACTCTGCACGTTAGACCCGTTATGTGACTTTCCTCAATAACCTGTATCCACCTTGTTTTACATGAATACCTTCCAAAGGCAGAAATTGAAATATTTTGATAAATTATTTGATGTTTCTGATAACGTTTTTTATGTTAATAACGCCTTTACTGGTTAATTTAAGAATAATGTAAATCTCATAATTTTTCATAAGACTAACGCCCCAACTCAGTCACTGACGGTTACTTTATTAATCGCTCCTTAGTAAAGAATCACCATACAAATTCTGTACTAAGGAGCGATTTAAGTAACCGTTAGTGACTCTGAGTTGAGGCGTATGATTTTGATGTTACTGTGCATTAGTTAAGTAGGCCATTTGTCATCAGGGGGATCGTCAGCTCGTTTGTCGCCTAGCTATACAAAAACACCTTTTGCCCCACCTTTGCCGAAGTAGAGATTTCAGATTGCCGTACCTATGTATTATACCCTTATAGCCGCCTTTACTACTATAGGTATGTTCTTGAAAATCCTATCAACACCTACTAAAAGCATGAAAAAATAAACAAGGAAATGACATTAAATCCTGCTTTAGTTACTCGACCTTGTAGTCTAATAAAATCTTATAAACAATAGCAAATTCAAAATAAAGTGTTTCAATTTATTGTTTGAAATTTGAATGTGGGAGCACGAAGAATACTCTATTACACCTCCGCAATTCCCTATTAAGTCTAGATTAAATTATCTGACCCACGTATAAAGGTCGCATAAGTTAGGTGTTTATTGCGATACCTTATCGCAAATAGTAAATATATATAAGTTGCCTTTGCTTTGAGCTACTACGGTAAACTAGGTACCCGCACCCGAAACAATTGCTACGGATTTATTTCAGGAATTCATGTTTGTTTACTAATGTTTGGTCGGTTATAGTTGTATTGTTAGTTAATCAATGATATTATGTGTATAAAAACAGGAACCTAATAAAATATCGTTATTACAATAGTTAGTTTAATCTACCTATTAGTTATTAAATTTTTAGTTCCTTGGCAGACCTTATTTATATTTTAACCATTTTTAACACTTGCCGTAAATTTTCACCAAGTTTTCTAATAAACTGAAAGTATTAAGTCACCCTTTATAAATAACACTTATTAGGTATTATTTGGTTCGGTATGTAACTATGTATCTACCAAAAATTATTATAAAAAAATTACTGTCATTTTCTTGTATTTAGTTAATGGAACACATTGTATTAAAATAAATTATTGTCACCTGTGAGTCCTGTGACTGTGACTAAGGACATCAATTCAACATTCATACCTCTAATTGATTACGCAACTCGACATAAGAGTCCAACCTAACCAACTCCCTATTAATGGTACTGCGAAGGTCGTATGTCAGGATATGAAGGCCAAGACTCTATAATATTGGGTATGTTATGTACAGGACACAATAGGTTCAAACTTGGTTGGATTTAATCACTTTGGTGACGCAAGCTTCCATATTTTTTTATTTTACATAAAACGATCCTAAATGTTAAGGAAACAATGTGGGTTTGTAGGTAGGTTCTTCTAACATTTCTATTAATATTTAGGGGTCGCAATGCGCTAGTTTGCGACCCTAAATATTAATATGTTTGGATACTTTAAATGTCACGGATAACCGTTCCATGTACGAGTACTTAAAGTAACCTAAAATACGACGTTTTGTAAAATAAAATATTAATTGTCCAATACCTTAAAGGTAATCGGCTTTTGTTATATTACCTATAGTTTAAAACTTTGAATGATGCTAAGATTTATATATTAATTATATTAGATATACGAGTATGATAGATAGATCATCTTTTTTCTACACCTAATTCTACGTGTCTTTTTACCGTCGTGTTATTTCGTATCTTGTTAGATGATGAAATTACCCAAAAAATATGAGTAGTTCACCAGGGTTTACAACGAGTTTAATAAAGAATACAAGTATACTATTAGCTAAAACGATGGATACATCATGGTGTCACATAAATTTCCATTGTCTTGAACGACATAATACGTGCATTGTTTCAGATGTAGAGTCCTCGTTACGTAGTATGTATGGTTATGTGCACAATTAAAATATTATTGGGCTGTAAATTTGCATACATCACTTTTTTGTGATTAAAGCATGTTAGAAATAATAAAAAAATGTGGCCTAGCTGTATTTACATACATATTTTTTGTAATTAAGCATGTTAGAAATAATAAAAAATGTGGCCTAGTTAAAATATTTTAAAAATGAGTAATTTTGAAATAATTAAAAAAGGGGTACCTAATAGAAAAACATAAACAGATACTCATTAGTCTTAGAACTCTTATGATACATAGGAGAGTAGAGAGTAGAGACCTACGAGGTTTTAGTTACGCATTACGTAGAGATCGGCTAATTTAAACGTCTATTGATATTTAAACCCTCTACTAAACATTATTGTTACTACGTGTTAGTGTGTACTACTGTGTATTAGTAGTGTATTACTAACATAATGATGTAATTTACATAAGCAACAGTCACAAAAGGATTACTTTGATGACAGGTGATGTTTTAAACGTATACGAGTTATTATTGTTAGATGGGATATGTACGCGTTTCGACGTACTCGCGATTCCCTATGATGTCATCATTCTACGACCGTACTAGCAGAGGTACATAAAACGTGACTCATATCTATTAAAAATGTGGGGCACTATTTTCTATTTCCATATTTCCGTGTCATAAAGTTAACATGAGGTAAACATTATCGTCTCTGAGGAAATTAGTTACAACACCGTCTATATCTGACAATATAGGTTATACTTATTCACCTGACCTATAATGCGTGACGTACCTTAGTATTATAAAAAGAGGTTATGGTGTGACCCGTGTGACATATTTTGAAGACTCTGTAATTCGCTGTTAATATCCGCCTAGCAAGGGGTACCGTATTCGATTCCCGTCGGGGGAAGATATTTATTCACATAGTATGATTTTTTTTATTTAAATGAATTTATTAATAGTATCTAGGTGTAATGTCCTAATGCCAATGTAAACTATGGAAAACTATTCTGAATTTAAGGGACGAAGACTACCAACTTTTATGATCACTTATGAGTGAAAAAATAATAATGAAGCACCTGAGTTATTATCTCTACAAACGCAACATCCTGTGTTATTCTATAAATATGTACTCACAGGGAAAGTCTGCATACTGCATACAGAGCAGCGGGAGATAAATTCAGATATAGAAACTTGCGAGCCCGTTACAACCATACCGACTACTTCGCACGGTGTTTCACTTTCAAGATTTCCCTCCATTTGTAGAGAACAACTATTTTCCTAAACATTAGCAGAGTTCATGAACCCGCCGGTAAAAAATGGATATCGACTCTCCCTTAAACTTTGCATTGGTATATTTAGTATGTAAGTATTTAAAAATCTCGTGTCACGGTGTCTGCACTCCTCCGAAATGGCTCGGCCGATTATTATGATTATTTTTTTTGTGGATATTTGGTAGTTAAGAGAATAGGTCGTAAAGTTTATTTCATACCGCTAGGTGATTAGGGTTCCCAGGGGATCGGGATTTCGCGGGCACATCTATAATAATTTTAATAAGGATTTTATAAGTAGGTGAATTTTGGAACACAGTTTCTTTCCACTACCTCAGGGATCAGTAAATTCTATTTTAATTTTGTGAATATATCGTTGAAAAGTCTTTTCAAAAATATTATGGGTCTAAGACCATTTATGGATTTAGGAGTTTAGGATTTAGATTTTAGAGTCAAGACCCCCCCCCCCCCCTGCCGACTAAACGGTTGGAGTTGAACAAGTAAAAAATAAAAAATTGGTTATATGATGAATTTACAAGGAAAACTATCACGGCTATGTTAGCATAAGTAGTTAATGTGTAAATAATCGATAAACTTAATCCTTCGGAACTCTACACTGCGAGTGGCCTGACACGCACTTGCCCGATTTTTACATTTTCATTAAGTATTTGGATAGAGTTGCTATATAAAAATATATACATACCTATTTACCATAAATAAGTAAATAAATAGTAAATAAGTAATTTAAATGTGATGAAAAATTAAAACGTACATATACAGGGTGGATTTTTGAGACTGGTCAGTAAGGGCAGGTACCTTAACCGTTATAGTTACAGGAAAACGTTCCTAGAAGACTATCCATAACTTTTTAAGATATTCTGAACTGCATTCACAGATTTTTGAAAAAATGTACGGTCAGTGAAAAAAGTACTAAAATCCAAAAAAAAATATTTTTATGCCTATCGATCCTACTTCGTATGGGGATCAAAATACTCTATGGGACCATTTAAGGTATGAGTACTAGAAATGTCAGAAAACGCTAAAAACATTTTCCATACATTTTGTACTGAAAATGGATAAATCAACTCGAAATATTCTTTATCGCCAAACAATCCTATTTCTTACTGCGATTAAAAGATTATTTAAGGCCTATTGAAATTTAAATACAAAAACTACGGTAAGACACAACATATCACACAAACTTAAAAATAGGTTATCTATTATTCAAAATGACCGCCATTTTCACGAAGACACGCTGCAAGAGGTCGTTAGTGAGGAGTTAGTGGTCCGTGGTCCAACACATGGTCCAATTAAGTGGCCACCTCGCAGCCCCGATCTAACGCCTCTCGAGTTTTTTTTTGTGGGGCCACCTAAAAAATGAAGTCTACAAAAGAAAGTATGAAAGTGTTCAGGAGCTGAAAGAGGCATTAACGAGGATTTTAAATAATATCCATCAAAGAAAACTTTCCGTTGCTACTTGCTCAGTACAAAAACGAGTGAACTTATGTATTCGTGAAAACGGCGGTCATTTTGAATAATAGATAACCTATTTTTAAGTTTGTGTGATATGTTGTCTTACCGTAGTTTTTGTATTTAAATTTCAATAGGCCTTAAATAATCTTTTAATCGCAGTAAGAAATAGGATTGTTTGGCGATAAAGAATATTTTGAGTTGATTTATCGTTTTACAGTACAAAATGTATGGAAAATGATTTTAGCGTTTTCTGACATTTCTAGTACTCATACCTTAAATGGTCCCATAGAGTATTTTGATCCCCATACGAAGTAGGATCGATAGGAATAAAAATATTTTTTTTTGGATTTTAGCACTTTTTTCGCTGACCATACATTTTTTCAAAAATCTGTGAATGCAGTTCAGAATATCTAAAAAAGTTATGGATAGTCTCCTTGGAACGTTTTCCTGTAACTATAACGGTTAAGGTACCTGCCCTTACTGACCCGTCTCAAAAATCCACCCTGTATAGGCACGACATAGCTGTCGTCATTCTATTCGTTGTGCTTCCGCTAAAACTAAGTTTAAGTACTCGCACTACTGCAAAGTTCAGAGTTCAAAAATTTTAAAGTGAAACTTTTTTTAGCTAGCTAGGTAGGTAGGTACTTAGGATCTAAAGTTGAAGAAGTCGACAACGTTTACTAAAGTCGTTGACGTAGTTTACTAGCCGTTTTCTAGAAATGTACTGTACACTGTATGTATACAATGTATGTACACTTGTAGACCAAAGACCAATTCCATAACATTACATAACTAATGGGTTATAGCTACTTACCATTCCCCTATGGTTACCTGTTTCCCATGATCTTTTATATGAAAAAGGTGTAAAAAACTATTTGTAGATACACCGAGTTATGATGAAAAGAACCCTACTTGCGTAAATATTTTGTTTTTATTATCCATACATTTTGAAGGTTGGTGCACGCAACTGTGACCGATATCTTATCTAGTAATTGCATGAATTAGCCCAATGCGAGGAGAGATGATAATGAATATCGCCAGGAAACTTTACCTTATCATGCTATTTATTAATTTATGTAGAATAGTAAGCAGGTTGGTATTAAGTGATAAGACGTACCTGCCTACATACCTACTCGTTACTCAATATTACTAACAAAATAAATAACTCTTATTTACAATTTAACTTGTTTAAATTACCCACATGATAGGTACCTATAGATAGATCCGTAATATACATTATATATAATAATATACTTGCTTAGGAGGTTAATATAAAAATTATCCAAGTGATCTAATAGGTATTTCAATTACTAAGTTTAATGGCTCAAACACCATCAAAACTTGTTTTTTATCTACTTGAATAATATTTATAAGTGTGTTGAATGATCCAACAACATTACAAGCGCATTTTTGTTTGAATTTTATTTGCATGTTGAGATCATCGTAAGCCTTACTACATGATTTAACATTTTCTTTCCCCTGCTGTTGTTCTAATCACGGACTATATTCGTCCATGAAAATTTGCTTCAAATATCGGTGACGAGGCGAAGCTGGCTTGTATTTCAGCTGTATATTCAACTTCTTTTCGCAAACAAAGATCTTTTTAGTGTACTTCCAAGCAGGTAGATGTTTTACTCGGAGCTCTACAATTTAAAAGCGTACCAACCTGCTGATTAACATTGTGTGTGTGTGTGTGGTTTGAGGGAGAAACATGCACGTGGGTACACTAATGATAAACAAACTCATAAAGGCATCAGAGATCTGAAACTGAAAATGGAACCCCGTCCCATATTCCCATAACGTGCGTCATTTCTCTCTCTACCTCTAGGCTCTAGCTTATTTCAGAAAGTCCTTTGATATCATTATGGGAGTAGATATAAAAGTGTACTTACATATAATATTTATATTATAGGTAGTCAACTGTTATCACAAAAATCAGAGTAATTTAATAATATGACGGCACGTATGTTCCGCGGTTACACTGATACTGGCGCCAATCGCCGCCGACCGTCGACTGTTTTGTTGACAAGCCTAGCAAGATTGAACGCGCCCTAGCACGGCGCGGCGGCGGCGCCGCGGCGCATGCGTCGTGGCGGGTTCTCTACAATACAGTAGCCTCTATTTTCGCATCCCCTAAGTGGTACTCGATCTCATTTCCCTGTATCCATTTTTTCATTGAATTCACTTCACAGACTGTCTACTACGGGAAAATCTATGGCGCCCTAAAACTGTTCACGTTTTTTTATTCTGTGAAAAATAATACAGACAATTTAATGCATTAATTATAATAAATGTGTTAATGTCCCATTGATTTTAAAACCTATAATTAAGTTAAATAAAACACATATTACTTTAGTAATAATTTATTTGTATAAAAACCGTAACTCCTTATATTTTATATTTCGTGTGCTATTTATTATGAGTAATAGACCTTAGTCCTTACTTTGTACTTTATCTGCATGCTAACTTCGTCATTGGTCTCCCGGCAGATGTTATATGTAATTAACTACTATCGTGAGATCTAAATAGCCTATATATTAAATCATACTATCAATGCGTATCTTAATTTCAGTAAACAATTGACATCACCTTTAATTAACACAAAAAGGCGTAAGCCATTAATCAACCCATTATGTGTAATGGTTAAAATTCATGTCACTAGTTTTCATTACAGTTCTTGTTATTTTAGTATTCGAAATTAAATACAACTATATTGTGCCGATAAATTTAGTTTTGACGAATCGTATTAGGGTATTTCCAACTAATTTTAAGTATAAATGTTAAAGTTTGTAAGGCTGTATGGATATTTGTATTGAACTCTTTGATGAACTCAAAAACTAAACTTTATTGTGAATTAGGAGCAACCAAGAAGGAACTATCCACATTTGACATAAAATACAGTATGCTGCATGCAATAACAAATTCTCAATAAAAAAATTGCAAAACCTGTTGGTGAATATATTATAATAAATAAATTGGAAGTAAGTAAGCAAGATTTTGATGGAATTGGAAGTTTGAAAGTGCAGTAGTACTTTTAGTATGTATTTTTATTTTACTACAGATGTTCTAATTTTTTCTGACGACTGACTTTTTCATTATAACGCTTTTATTACTTTCGCCCCAACTCAGAGTCACTAACGGTTACTTAAATCACTCATTAGTACAGAATTTGTATGACAATTCGTTACTAAGGAGCGATTTAAGTAACCGTTAGTGACTCTTGAGTTGGGGCGTTTATGTAATTAGCCGACAAACAAGTCCAAAAAGTGTCCTAGTGCACGGTGAGTTATCCACCTGTTTCTAACGCCACTGCTCCATCCGCGTTAACGTTAATGTTAACATTACCTTACCAAAATTAAATGCTTTACATGTGTTAAAGAAACCGTTTATTAACGCGTTAGGACGCAAGTGGAACAGGGACATAAAAGTGATTATCTTCATACCTCTATAAACATTGATAATTTCAAACAGGAAGAAGCTTCATACATTTGCAATAAAATTGACACTCGGAAATGACCATAGACAATATGAAGCTACACTAATCATTTCTTTTCAGTATATGTAAATAATCTATTTAAAAAGCATCAGGTTAAATTGTTCACCTATACCCATCAAACGTAAGGCCATGGTTTTCGCTTATAGGTAATTTTGTAATAAGTTTAATACTATATAACAAGTTAAAAATACACTAACGAACACTGGTACCTATTACTTTATACATATTTATATAGTAACAATAATGAACACTTGCATTAATAAATTATTACAATACCTCAAAAAATCACATTCTCTTCACCTTCGTCTTATGACAGATTATTGAGGAGAATTAAGGAGTAGGTAGGTATAACTCGATTACCGAAAGCTGGCAAGTTCACAGTACTCATACTTGAATTATTTACCATACAGTATGTTTAAAATATCGTTTTATAATTATTACTAGCTGTCCAGACAGACTTCGTTCTGTCAAAAGTTTTTTATTTTGAGATTTAAGCTATCCTATCTTTTAAGTTGGATCAAACTGCACATGGTGTGTAAATTTGATTAAAACCGGTTAAGTAGTTTAGGAGTCCATCGCGGACAAACAACGTGACACGTAATTTATATATATTAAGATTATAATCGGAAATACGGTAATATAGAATTATGATTTTATAATTTAAACTGTCCTTAATTTTATTAAAAATAACGTCTACCTGACGCCACTATTAAGGCAAAAGTTAAAAGTTTTCCTAAGTAAATTATTTTTAATGAAAAAGAAAATTAAATTCACATTAGAGAACTTTCATAACATTATGATAAATATTTATAAATAACTAGCTGACCGGGCAAACGTTGTTCTGCCAAAAATTTAGGGGTAGGGGGATGAAAAATAGATGTTGTCCGATTCTCCACCCTAGCCGATATGCACGCAAAGATTCACAAAAATCGGTCGAGCCGTTTCGGAGGAGTTCAACTTCAAAAAACAGTGACACGAGAATTTTATATACCTATTAGAAAACTTCCACGCCGCGCCGGCAACAGCTAGTTTATTATAAATTTTCAATATGTATCGTTTTACTTTAAACATTTACAATTCTGTTAAGTTTATTCTCTAACGCCCCAAGTCAGATTCACTAACGGTTACTTTAATCGCTCCTTAGTAACTAATCACCATACAAATTCTGTGCTAAGGAGCAATTTAAGTAATCATTAGTGACTCTGAGTTGTAGCGTAAGCAACTTAAATCTCACATTGTTCGAAGAACTTGAGTATCGTAGTTTTCAGTTTTCCTGAGATTTTACAGAAAATATTTTATCCCAATATTGAAATATGAATCATTTTATTGGTAGCATAAACAAATTATTTATTATCTCTGTCGCGTTCTTAGCTTGTCCATGTGCAAGGGAGACATGGATCGGTTTTAATGATGGACAGGATGGTCTTTACAATACGACAGCCTTCAGTAATCGACCGTTTACTTATATAATTGATAATATTACTCGGCCGAGGTCTAATACACAATAGTAACACATAAAATGTTGCAAATAACAAAAATGCTTTTAAAAAGATTATGTACGACGCATCTAATCTTTTGCAATTTTATACAGAGTTACAAGCAAAGGACCTCAAAATTACAATTAGAAAAATTAGTAGGCATAAAGTTAGAAAGCAAAAGCGGTTTGTATAATTTACCGTTGAAAATAAATAGTCTCATTTCGAACCTAGCTCTTCAATATGAAAAAAATATTAGGACTAATGAAAAAAGAAAAACATATTTTGAAAATATTATGTAAATGTGAAATTTTCACTAAAGCCTTTCTTTTAATTCGAATTTCGCCAAACATTAACACAGTATTGCATAAACCATCAATAAAATATATTAAAATATATTTGCACTTGGTGCACATATTATCACAATGACATACTCTTAGCATAACAATGGTATAATATTACAATTAAAATGAACTTGGTCTACTCTATACAATACAAACTATGAGTAAAGCAAAAGCAACAAATTTATCAAAATCTCATTTGCCAATACAGTTTAAAGCTTATCACAATAGCTTGACTGTAAATTGACATTAAAGTTTGCTAGAAAGTCTCTATGAGATTATTGTACTATATTTTTCAACTATGACGATAAGACTAGAGTAAGTAGATCCCCAAGCTTCGGTAACACTACATCAGGTAGCGGTGGTTTCTTTTCTTTCCTCATCTTCTCCAAATCCTTGGTGGAAGTTACTCCGCTTAGTACAAGCAATGTTTGAAAACCGCACCTCACACCGAACTCAATATCAGTGTTACACCTGGAAAACAAAAATTATCTAAAATTAATACAAATTGAAAAAAAGCTTGAAATAAAAAAAAATATTAAATAAAATATACAAAATTAAGAAAAAGGAAGTAGAAAGAAACATCCGGCCCTTAGGCCCTATGGCCAGGTGACATGAATTTTTCAACCCCTATGCAATTTTTTAAAGGAAATAGCTGACTAATGATCTAACCAATCTAATGGTAAGGGGCTATCATTATCCATGCAGATCAGCGATTCTTATAGGCATCACAGATACGCTGCTGGCAAGAAAGACAGAAGAAAAAGAAAGAAAGAACTGACTCAAGCTCCCAGCTGGAATACAATGAGTTGTTTTGGGGCCGACTCAAGCAAGTGGATGGTTACTATCCAGGCGGATTCAGAAATAATATTAAACAATTAAAATCAATATATATAGATACTACACATATTTACATATCATAAAACGCTAGTACCTGTCACCAATCATTAAAGTCCTTGCTGGATCCAAACCCGAAGATTCCATAAACTTCCTTACATAGTCATTAGGTTTTCCTAAAACCAATGCTTTTCTTTCAGAGCAAGTTTCCACAGCCCTAACTAGAGTGCCTGTTCCCGGAACTACAATGGAGCCAGATTTAGGGAACCTCTCATCAGTGTTTGTAGCTATAAAGAGGCACTCCTCAGAAGCGAGGTACGACGCAGCCTTCATAAATTTAGGATAGCTGACATGTTCATCGTAGCCCACAACAACAGCACCAACTTCCGGATCAAGGTCAGATGGTTTCATATTCTTAAAATCGGGCTTTACATTGTCAGGCTGAAAGAAACAGTTATTTCTTCATAAATTCATACATAACAATTTGTCACATTAATATAAAACTGGACAAGTGCAAGTTACACTTGTTCAAAGATTCAAAGATTTTATTGAACATAAACAAAATTACAAATTTTGAATTGTTCGTAAATGACTGCAAAAGTTAACAAACTGTGGCGCAGCCATTTACGCCCACCTCTGGACAAGGGAGAAGTATGTTCTATTAAAACTATATACTTAGATCTAACAATTTGAACTTATTAATTAAAGTTACTTAGGCTAAAGTTGAAGTTAATAGTAGTGTAGGTGGGCATTTTCACAAAAAAGGGTATAGGTGTAAAAAAGTAAGATGTAATTTCAACTTCATTTTTTATGTGAGATTGTACTTGTTTATATTGTCTCAAACTCTATATTTTACGATTCCCAGCTTAAAATCAATAATTAATCATGTAATTATGAGAAATAACATAAAATATAGGGCAAGTCAAAGATATTTCGTCAGGTTTGTTACTTCAATTAAATGCGAATAAAAAATAAACAATGAAAACAATCAAATTTTCTTTAATACAAAATAAAAGAACACAAGTTGCATGAACTAAATCAATTTGAGAAAATACGATATATTATAATATAACCAAGAAAAATGCCTCATAATTAAAATTTTATTACCAGTGATGCCATTCGAACATTACTATATTCTATTATTGAGTTTAAAATACGAAAAAATACAATATGAATATAAGATTATCCTTTTATTAAAATTTTACATTTAATTAACTTCAGAATTTAAGTAATAAATGCTTTAAATTATCAATAAAAAAGATTTTGTTACTTGAAAATTAGGGGGACAGTAACAAAGCTGACGGTAACAAAATTCATAAGAAGCATTTACACTAGGCTATGTTTTCTTATACTAATGCATAGACTTAAATGTAATTGACGGGCTGTTCCGAACAAAATCCGTGTGAGATTTTTCAAGCATTTTTCATACTCTGTGATAACGCTTCGTTCGGTCAAGTTCGATTCAAGAAAGGCGGATATCAAATATTTGGCACTAATTAATTTTTAAAAATGTAAGTAAAAATATAGTTATTTACCAATTATGATTTAAATAAACCCAAATAAAGTTCAAACGTAAATAATGAAGACGTTTTAACTATGCACAATAAACAATATGAGTTATTATGTGTTCTTGAACGGTCGGAGTTTTTCAAAAATGACATCTACTTGTCTCGCTTGCTCGCAGCTGACTAAAATGCGTTGGCACCGGCATTTGGGGAATATAATTTGATGTTTTTGGATAAGTTTAAATTATGCTTAAGAAAAGTAAAAAAAAAAATCAACAATATACCTCATTAGTATATAGACAGGTAATTAAAAATAAATAATTGTTATATACACTTCTGTGAACATATAAATATACCTACACTTCTTTTTATAGATACTATGATATCATTACCTCTTTTAGACTAGACTAAGTTGCTAAAGTAGCATGTGTAAACTTCTTAACGGTCAGTTTTGTTACTTTGCTTGTCAGGCCTATACGTTACCACACAAAACTGACGTAACGTTACCTTACCTTTGCGCGGTTTATATTTCATTTAAATAGGTACAATTGCAGTGTTTCATCTTTAACTATTTATTTATGGAGCTAGATGTAAAAGCTTTCAATAACTACCACAATCATGTGGTCTACGTATTGAATTATAAAACATTTTGGTAACTTACCTTGACAAAAATTTTCAACCAAGTGATGAGTGCTACTACACACGCATAGATTTTCACAGTTCTAGGGCAAAACTGACGAAATTCTAAATGGTGGATGACTTAAAGCTTCTGGTTTTGCTATTAGATAAAAACCAACCAAAAAAAAATTGTAATTCATGGAAAAAATACGGTAACAAAACCTGACGTGTCAGGTTGTTCACAATTTGATTTCTATAATTAAATTCTCATAATTTAATAAATTAAAAATATAATATTTGAATTATGCTTCGAAATAGTCTACTACAATCTCTTGAATAAATAAAATAGTATGCCTGTAGTCAATTCTAAGGATAAAACACAATTAACGTATATTCAATATAGCTGCATCGTCCGGGGACAAGTCAAAATGCTGTCTCCCTATCACTTAATTAACATTTAATTTAAATAATAGTGTACTTGGAGAATTAAATTATTAATGGACTAATAACTAGATGTCTACTAAACCTAACGGTACTTCGTTTTTTGTTGATACTGGTAATATTAGAAAGGAAAAACGACAATCTTTTCGAGGGACAGGGCTAAAATCACACTTACCCATTTTTGTGAAAATGCCCAGGTACATACATTCATTAATCATTACTTTAATAAAATTATATTATACTAGCTTTTACCCGCGACTTCGTCTGCGTTTATATTATATTATTAATATCAAACATTGATAGACTTTAGTTTTAATAACAACAGTGCACACTAATTGATAATCATATACAAATACTAGCTGCCCGGACAGATTTCATTCTGTCAAAAGTTTTTTTTTTGAGATGTAAGCTATCCTATCTTTCAAGTTGGATCAAACTGCACACGGTGTGCAAATTTGATTGAAATCGTTTAAGTAGTTTAGGAGTCCATCGCGGACAAACAACGTGACACGAAATTTATCTTAATACTAGCTGCCCGGACAGACTTCGTTCTGTCAAAAAATTTGCAATAAATAATATTACGACTATAAATTGAGATGTAAGCTATCCTATCTTTCAAGTTGGATCAAACTGCACACGGTGTACAAATTTAATTAAAATCGGTTAAGTAGTTTAGGAGTCCATTGAGGACAAACAACGTGACACGTAATTTATATATATTAAGATAAGATATAAAGCGCTCATAGCCCGGCGGCTTGCGTCGATCCTATGTGATCGACAAAGTTAAGCAACAGCGGGCGCGGTCGGTAGTTGGATGGGTGACCGCTAGTGGCAAAAATTTCTTGAGCGTTTCCGTGCTTCGGAGGGCACGTAAAGCCGTCGGTCCCGGTTGTTATCATAAGATAACAGTCGTTAAGCCACGTCGGAGGCCCTCGGGCGGTTTGAAAACTTCCGACACTCGGGTTGGCCACTAACCCCTCCACCAATCCGCACTGGAGCAGCGTGGTGGAGTATGCTCTAGGCCTCCTCAAGAGGAGAGACCCGTGCCCAGTAGTGGGACATTAATGGGTTGAAGCCAAGATAAGATATATAAATTTACATATATTAATAATAATAATAATATAATATAATTTATATATATTTAATTTATTTCGGCTAGGGTGGAGAATCGGACAACATCTATTTTTCATCCCCCTACCCCTAAATTTTTGGCAGAACAATGTTTGTCCGGTCAGCTAGTATATATTAAGATTAATGATGGGTGTGTATGTATGTGTGTGTGTGTGTAATACTATTACTCTCCAACCATCAGCGATTCACACTCATCATGTGAGGGTAAGGAGATATTTTGTGGTTTTGTTATTTACTTCCCAGTGCGTAAGCGGATAAATATTTATTCATTTGTTAACCTTATTATAAACTTTAGGTGCAAGGTAGTTATAATGTCGCCGTGCAAATGCTGTGCGCCCGATTTCTAGCTTGTGCACCCAGTATTTTGTAAAAGAGAGACTAGAGGCACTATATCCGGTATACATACACTTAATAGTGATATTCAAAGTCTGACTTCTCTTACCATGAGGTGGCTTGTATGTGTATTTGGTTACATAAAAAACCCTATTAATAATGATATGGTTTATTACTATGTGCAACCTTATAAAAAAAAAATATATAAAGCTACTCACCCCAATTCCAATGTGTCTGATCCCAACAGCTTTAAGCTCATCTCCTATACCACTGGAGCCAATCAGATACACTTTCTTCTTAAAACCAATGCCTTTCAAGTAGTGTGCCACCAAGAATGCAGTGGATAGTATTTCTTCCTGATGAAAAGCAATAAGAAAAAGACATCTAAAATACAAAACAATAAAGGGATACTAATTATCAGATCTAGTGAATATTTTTTGTAGTTGTACCAGTTAAATTTTAATCAGTAACTTAATAAAAAAACTAGAATTACTTTTCCAAGGGGTTGCACACACACAATCGCATAGACAGCAAAGATAGAGAAAATACAGTTTAAGATTTAAAATAATAAATATTTTTTAATTAACTTATACCCCAAAGCTGCATTCAGGAACTTCGCTCAAAAACTATTTATTAGTAGAAAAATTGTTGTAAGTTTTAAGTATCATAATCAATATATCTTAAAAATTACCTGATCAGCAATAAAACCTAACTGCTGAGCCTTCAGAGCAAAATCACTTCGTATCTTTGTAGAGTTGTTAGTAACATAAAATATTCTCTTTCCCAATTTACGAAGGTAATTCATAGCATCAGCTGAGCCAGCAATAGCATTATTGTCAATCCACAGAACTCCTGAAACATGAAATAGGTACATATTTACATAACTTCCATAAGAACTATATAGTCATATAGCATATTATATTATAAATTTAATTAAGTTACACAACAAATCAAGCTTCTTTTTTAAGAGCTTCTTTTTTCCGAGATTTTAGGCATCAAATTATAAGGTACCCTTTATAGATTTGAACCCTAATCTAACATCATACTCAATAACCATCATCCAATGATGTGATAACCAATATTTTTGTTACATGTTTTCTTCTGATTTCTTTTCTAAAATTGTAAAAATGTGTACAAATTATTAAATTCTTACCATCACAATCACTCAGAACAGTATCAAACGAATTCAAGAAATCTTGAATTTGGTCCTTCGACGCCTCTTCTAGATTATATACAGCTGACTTAAACATTTTACTGGTCGTTCTAAATGTTCTAATAGTTTTCCTTAGAGGTGACACTTCTATTCCACGATAAGACAACCTACTAATACAACATAAATTATTATTCTTCAAAACTTTTGATAACAAATTAAACATTATGATTAAAACAAAATTGTTATTATAAAAATTGATCTAATTAGAGCAGTGATTTCAATAATATAGATAAATAATTTTAGTTAGTAATCCCTACCTCTCAGTTAGATTCCTTTATTGTGCTCTCAGTTCTTTAAATCTGGCTTCTCCTTCTATTTCCTGGCACTTCAGGCACCTGGCAGTTGGCAAGTGGCAAGTGGCAGAAGCAGAATGTCAATCAGATTAATCAGAATTCAGAATGCTGAATGTCAGACTGACAGAAACTTTCTGCAGGGCAAGATCATAGACATAATACTGCTAGACTAGGCAAGGTATCTCTGAGCCATAGATTACCCCTGAGCTTATGTAAGTGAAACCGTCACGCTGCGAAGAAAGGCAGGAGGTAAGCCTATCCTTGTCTTACTTACGAGTTACGCGAATCTCCTTGGTCTCTTTTTCTTTCTAATAGCGTGACGCAAAAAAGGCCCGCTTGTCTAGTCTAGGTATTATGTCATGCGCAGGAATTACATAATTTGATTCCGCCATCCCCTTTCTATCATCGAACGTCCCGACGCACGGCGGGTATCCATCCCTTCGTCGTGAACATCCCCCCTGTACAGACGGCGCGCTTCGCCTCGTCATTTATTATACGTACAGCGAAGGATTGGAATAAATATTTTGTTTGAGATCATAGAATTAATATTACTAGCGTATAGAAGGGACACCGCGAACATCGGGTTCGGGGGTGTGCATTGCAGCCGGTCGGCTGCATTTCATTCTGTCACTCGGCTGCGCTCATTGCGGCCGCATGTCAAAATTGTTTACGAAAAAACTGAAAAAATGCCGTCGTGCATAATAAGAATGTGTCACAATTGCACGACAAAAAACAAAAAAGATAATGTTATCACTTTATCATCAGTAAGAAAAAAAATCTTAACTTAAATCAACTAAAACGAATTTAATTAAATTATTGAGCAATGTTCCCGCCATTTTGAATGAAAAAATCATAAGGAGCGTTTGAACTTGGCAAGCCACTAGCGTGTTAATGGACTAAATAGACTTGCGACGCTTGTGACCAATTTAAAGTGTTGGATTTTTTGACACGAATCAATGGTAATTACGTTTGAAATCGTTTAAACGCTTTTGCACGTTAAATAAAGTTGGAGTAAGAGCTTGTAAAGATTTGGAGTGTGACTGCTTGTCTTGGTTCGGCAAGTGACATATACAAAGTTACTCTATGGCAAGTGTGCAAACGAGGCTTCTAGTTTGAAAAGAGAACGGAGGGCAAGCCGGCGGTGAAACACACATTTTGTTTGAGATAGCCTCTCTATGTATACTACCTCAATGTTTGAGATAGCTTCTCTATCTCTATGTATTACCTCAATGGGTGCTGACAGTTTTTTCAGATATACCTGAAATAAGAACTATCCGTGAACACTGTTATATTAAAAGCAAAACAAAAGAAATGCTTAACTAAATTAAAAAAAAAAATCTGTTTGTTTATAAATGGTCGGCATGTTTTTGTATCGATACAAAATTCAATTCAATTCCAAAACCATGACGAGCTATTTTTTAATAACTAAAATGATGGATGATCATTTTAGTTGAACATTACTACGAGGTAAAAATAATAACAGGTAACACTATTTTTCCCACCTGCCATGGCCGCTACCCGTCAACGAACATTCTTAAATGGGATTAGAGGGACATTTTCAGCTTTTTACTTTTTACAAAAATTACGCACGGATAGAACATTTTTTCTACCACTACTTTGTATCCTTTTGGTCATGATAGAAGTTAAAAATTATTAATACAAAAGGTAAATCCAAGAATATTGACAGCAGGAAATGCCAATCTATAATCCGTTCACAAATCTTAGAGACTAAATTGACGTTTCATGGGTGACCAGTTTCGGGTGCAAATTAAATAGTGATGACCATAAACCGAAAAGTAAATCGGAAAAATTTTCACAGCTTTTAAGGAAGGTCGACTATTTGTGTGATTATTGATTGAGTCCGTAAAACTAGTATAAAAACAAGTTTAAGCAACCATTGTCATTCATATATCCATAATATATTTGCCCTTACTTACTAAATTTATAAGTTATTTTGCTTACAAAAACGAGTATTTGGCTATGGTTACATTCGGTATACAGTTAATTTTATACTATTTAGCCAAATACTAAATATCTAGGTAGATATGAGTGTCGCTACTAATATGTCACTATTCTTACGACATAGTTTACGATTCAAAAAACCGGAAAAGTAGATCGCACAAATTTAGCTGGTATCATTATTTCGAACTTTGACATTAGAGGTTGTCATTTTAGTCTCTAAGATTTGTGAACAAGGTATAGTGGGAAGATACAATGACTGACAGGTGTCAGAGGTAATATAACTTTGAACGCACTGTACACACACGGCCTTCCAAAAATTTTCATTGGCAACACTGGGGTGGGGTATAGTTATCTTTGGTACTTAGGAATGGCACATTTCACCTATCACTGGATATTTCACTTGTTAAATAAACTTCACCTTTTCACACCTGTGACATGCATCGAAACCGTCTGTTACATTTAACGGGACGGTGAATTCACCACAGTATTCCTTTTACTGTGACTTAACGCCGGCCACCGGCCAAAATTCACAGAATTCCATCGTGCGAAAAAGAGAAAGCAACATTTGTGACTTGAGCCGTGCGTGAGCGAGAGCGACACAGACACTAGAAGAGAGAATTTGTTTAAGTGAAATTGCATCTTATTCTCAACGTCATTAGACTTAAGTTTGTCTGATTTCTTTCAACTTGCTTCGTTAATAATATCGCTACGGTACAAAAACTTCAAATGAAAATGAGTCTTATTTTAAACTGTAAGGTTTTGATTAAACTATGTAGGTAATTGATAATTGATATTTACAACCACGTCGTGTCTCGTGAATTCGTGAATTTCGTGAATACGGTGACTCGGTGAGATTTCGCTTCACAGTTCATAATCATTTGTAATCTTAACTCTGCGCGCCCGTCTCGCGCACGGTTTCGTTGATATTTTAAACATACCTAGTGATAATAGTTAATGAATGAATACTGTTAGTTAGTAGTATAGATAGATAATAGTCAGGGTCCTCAAACTTAGTACAATGAACAGGGAAAGATGACAGATATTATGATACTAAATAAAGACGCATGTTCATTACAAACAGTAAACCATTGCAAGAGGTTTTTTCGGTTGAGTAGCATTATAATTGTAGTTCCATAATATTTATACAGATAGCAGCACTTGTTCCTATTTTTTTCGTTCTATAGAGATGGACGCAACGCAGATAAATATTTATTTTTAGCTTAATAGCAATATTGTTTTTAAATATTTTTTTATATTTTATTCAATCGGAATGCTGAAAAATAAATGAATTAGATAAATGTTATTAGACATATTATTAAATACAAAATATAATGTTGTATTATCATAATGCAATGACCATAGACAAGAAAAATGTTTTAATTTTGTCTTTGGTCTCTCAACGTCAAGTTTGATGAATTTGACATTGTTGTTGATTGCGTTTTTCCGTGGTTTTCGCCTAAAAAATATAATTTTAAGTGCTTTGTGTGTAATTTGAGTCGAATGCTGCTGTAATAGTTCCTCCAGTTATTATCATACAAAAATCCGAGATATTGTGTAGTGTTGTGCGTGGTTTTGAGTCAAGATTTTTTTTTCCTTGTGCACCTTGATTTTACAATATCTACAAATTATTATTAAGCATTGCTGTGTACCTGGATGCTCTGAAAGAAAACATAAATAAATTCTAAAAATTATTCAATTTTTTATTTCCAATGGTTCCTCCTTCAAAATACCATAAAATAAACTGTAGTATAGACTATAGAACTAGGAACATTTTCTATTGGCTAGTGTTGCCAGGTTGTAAAATTGGATTTACGGTAGATCTACGTAATTATGTGCTGCCTGGCAACACTGGTTGACTTTTAGTTCCAGAACACTCTATAATGGCGCCACTGACGCACATTTCTAATCTTAGGCGCGAAGTTTGGTCTCTATTTCAGTATATTACAAAGTACTCTGTGATAATAGTGTACTCGAGTATTGACAAGCCGGTTGACAGTGACAATTGTTGATTGAGGAGTTTTGACGGGCGGCAGTTTGACGGCTAGTCTGTGGTAGTTGCCAAGGACGCTGTCAGACAGATGGATGAATCCTTGGTCGCCATTAGAGTGACTTTTTAAATCGCTGCGTTAGGTTCTGTAGTCTGTGGTCTGTTCAGCCTCTTGTCTCTGTCAATTTGTGGCGAGTATTTATTTTTTCGTTAGATGGGACTTCTGAATTTGTAATTTCTTTAAGAAGGTTCAGGACTTGTTTATAGAATAAAATATTAAATCATTCCACTCCCTTGATTTTGAGTCTGTGGTTGGACCATAGCCGGAGGCGATATAGTCTGTGGTAGTGGGACGTGTCTGTGATTGATGGTTTTTCAGTCGGGGTTAACAGCGTAGAATTTTTCCCAAATATCGGGGTCTGCTATATTGGGAAATTGATTGGGCATATATATTGTTTTTTCATTGGGCAGGATAAAGTAGTCAGAGGTCCTGGGACTGACTGGCCAACGGGAGTTTAGCCATTTAAATTCAAAATATTGTATGGGTCAGCCCTCTGGAAGGGGAGAGGGTGTGAGTGCAGGTCTGTGAATTAGTTTGCAACCTTGTTGAATTCGGTTCTCGAAATTGGTTGGGTTGTGGGAGTTTATAATAAATACATTTAGAGGGATGTCTGTGAGATTTAAGTCATCGTGGGTTTTTGTGTCTAGTTATGGGGAAGGAATAATTTTTTGAGTAGGGAATCCCCTTTTACAACGTCAACAAATCGTCGCCGGTAAGTTGACCGCTGAGCTTTGGTAATGACTGAATCAAGTCACTATCACTGCGAAATGTAACGGACGGAATAAAATGCACCCACTGTGACAATACTCGTCAATAATGAAATATACCAGTGGTGATTTTTCACGGGTGATTTAACAGTGACAAAAATAAATAATTTCACGGACTTGATAGTGAAATAAAAGTAACGATATTTCCCATCGCTATTGGTACTCAGCTTGACGTGACATATTTATTCTTTTCAGTTCCATCGTTTGCCCGACAATAGGCAAAACTGGCAAAAACCACTTGGAAGCTCAGGGAAGCATAGATTAGTATATCAGGGAAGTAACAACACTGTTTTTTTGTATACCAATCATAATTTAGTTAATTTCGCTAATACAAATTATAAACGAATATGCTTTTGTTATTCATTCCTTACAGACATTAATATTGTATATGTATAAAAAGTAAAGTATAGTAAAATATCTTTGATTACAGACTACACTAGGAATATATTTGCCGAAGATTATTGGTCTAAGAAACAAAGGTGAGTACCTACTAAGGCTTTATTCACAATCTTGGATCCAAGATTATGATAAAATATAATATAGGTACTATATTCTTATCTTACCAGTGTTGCCAATGAAAAGTTTTGGAAGGCCGTGTACATTAGATAAAAAAGCCGTGTTTATATGGGAAAAGATCAACTGTGGGACGTGTCCAGAGCTGCCCATATAAAAAGCTATCCAATTATGCGCTCGGACTAAAAAAAAAGTTAAGTCATACTCATCGGCAGTGAATTTCTGTATCTTACATAAGTTACATATCCCTTTACTTTAAATAGGTACTTATAACTACAAAGATTAGGTATATACCTATGTTTAATTATGGAAAGTGCCCGGCATAGATATCTGTTCCTCGTTGTTCTACTTTCTCTACCACTTCTGTTCACTAATAACACGTGAAGGAATTTGTCGCATCTTCTCGTGTAGGTACTTACGAGACCTACCTATACCTACCTAACCTACATCCTAAGTTCAAAGAGCACGCGATCAAATTCAAAATAATTTGTTAATGTAGGTATCACTCGTAGGTACACTTATTTCACCAGCATTTCGCAAAGGTTCTTTGTTATGCAGGAGAAGAATTCCGTAAAAAAAACTCCTCTGCACATCTTATAAAATTTTACTAACAAAAAATAACCGACTTCAAAGTTACTCAAAAACTACTTGTCAGATCTCGTTCAAATTTATATGGTGCAATATTGGGTGCAATGTGAAAAAATTTATATGTTGTAATGTGGTCCTTACAAGCACCTGCTTTCGATTAAATCAAGAATCATCGAAATCAGTTGGCGTGATATTGTTCCTTTGTCGTGTTCGTCCATTTGTCGCGTACATACCTATTTAATACAAATTTTAGACTTATATGGTTTTGTCATGGATGCCATTGTCAGATCTCAATAATATTTAAGTGGGACCACATGACAAGCACCAGCTTTCGATTAAAAAAAGAATTATCAAAATCGGTTCACCCAGTCGAAAGTTCTGAGGTAACAAACATAAAAAATTACAGTCGAATTGAGAACCTCCTCCTTTTTTTAGGGTTCCGTAGCCAAATGGCAAAAAACGAAACCCTTATAGATTCGTCATGTCTGTCTGTCTGTCTGTCTGTCTGTCTGTCTGTCTGTCTGTCTGTCTGTCTGTCTGTCCGTCCGTCCGTATGTCACAGCCACTTTTTTCCGAAACTATAGGAACTATACTGTTGAAACTTGGTAAGTAGATGTATTCTGTGAACCGCATTAAGATTTTCACTCAAAAATAGAAAAAAACAATAAATTTTGGGGGTTCCCCATACTTAGAACTGAAACTCAAAATTTTTTTTTTCATCAAACCATTCTTCAAAAATGATATTGAGGTTTCTAATATCATTTTTTTCTAAACTGAATAGTTTGCGCGAGAGACACTTCCAAAGTGGTAAAATGTGTCCCCCCCCCCCCGTAACTTCTAAAATAAGAGAATGATAAAACTAAAAAAAAATATATGATGTATATTACAATGCAAATTTCCAACGAAAATTGGTTTGAACGAGATCTAGTAAGTAGTTTTTTTTTATACGTCATAAATCGTAAACCGCAATTTACCTCGATCAAAGTTACAACGAACTTCAAGAACTTTTATATTATGTTACTTGCTGCTACGGAGCCCTTCATGGGCGAGTCCGACTCGCACTTGGCCGCTTTTTTTGAAGTCGGTTAATAAAATAATAGGTACTATTATAAAATAAAATAAACTTCTGACTTACGGACGATCGTTTTCACGTTTAATAGCATAACAATTATGATGGTTTTTTTAATCGAAAACTGATCCTTGTAATGTAGTCCCACTTAAATTTGAGCGATATCTGATAAGTAGTTTTTGAGTTATCCCTAATTTTGAAGTCGGTTATTTTTTATCACGAATTATTTACTACAAAACTTAATTAAATCTTGGCCAAAGTAGAAACCCGGTTGTGCTTCAGTACGTCTTCTTACTTAAACTACACAATTAATTTTTCTTTATTTCAGTGATTGTCGCTTCCAAAATGGATATTTCTGATACTATTCAAGAAAGTAATAAAGGAAATGTTAAAATAATACGTTTTAATAAGCCAAAAAGAAAAAATGCGATTGACATTGAAATGTACGCTCGAGTCACGCAAATTCTTAACGAAGCTGCAATTGATCAAGATACTCAGATGGTAGTATTGACGGGTACGGGATTTTTTTATAGCAGCGGTAATGATCTAACTGCTGTGAAGCATGAAGACACCAATGAATTTTTAAAAGTCTTGGGTGATTTCATAAAAGCATTTATTTTGTTTCCTAAACTGCTAACAGTTATTGTTAACGGACCGGCCGTTGGCATAGCCACAACGACATTGCCTCTATGTGATTTTGTTTTCGCCTCCGATAAAGTGAGTGACGCAAGTAACATTTTTGATTTTTTCTAACTTTGTAACTTCAAGTACATAAACATACTACACAAATATATAAGAATTTAATGCTTTACTAATTTAACAAGACTTTATTAACATAACATAACTATTATGTTCTAGGCATACTTTTACACACCATTTACCAAACTGGGCATTATCCCCGAAGCATGCTCTACTGTAACATTTCCAAGACTCATTGGAGCTAAAAAGGTTAGTAAGTACTAAGTACCTACCTAATAATGAATCTAAAATCTGATGTAATTAAAGAGATGCCATTTTTTATTTTGTCTCTCAGTGTGAAACTAGTGATGAGATGTAGATGATACTTAACATATTTATTTGTTTTGTAGACATATATTATTTGTCATTATCTGGGCGGGAAATGGATCTGTTTCCGCAGGATAAAGGATACAAGTTAGAATGATGGTTCGTTTGTATCAGGAACTCATGTTTTCCGAAACGAAGTTAGCGCACTTTTTCATTACGTAGCAATGATATTAGGTATAATGTAAAAAAAAGTTAGGTAGTTACAAAATCACCAGGTATTTGGACATCATTGTTTACACAATCAGTACGAACGTATTTGGCCGTTTATAAATCACACATTTACAGGTAGCGCTTACAATGTCACTACCTCTAACAAGGTTCATTTTTATTTCAGGCAACGCAGCTACTATTACTTAATTATAAAATGCAAGCACAAGAAGCTTTAGAATGTGGATTGATCGACTATGTGTACAAATTTGACGAACTAGAAGAGAAAGCATGGAATAAGATAAACGAAATCTTAGCATTGCCGATTGACTCGTTACTTATTACTAAAAGATTATTTCGGAGACCGCATTTGGACGAATTATTAAAAGTGAACGAAATCGAAATGGCTGAAACATGTAGGATTGTTGCCAAAAGATTAAGTAAATTGTAAATTAAGATTTAGTACAATGCCGTTGCTACATTCTAAGATAGGGCATTGAGCGTTCAGTAAATCGATTATATTAGGGTGATTAATGGTAATAAATTTGGAATTTTCCATAAAACATGACATAGTTTTATCTTTTTCTAGCTACCCGCAGCTACTCAATTACGTACATTTTTTCTGTTGTAGGTATTGTGGTATCAGCCTATTGCAATTATAGATATAAGTACCATAGGTACCCTAGGTCTCATCTCTATGGTAGTAGAGTTGAGTCTGACCCTACCACCAGAGGTATGGTGGGACCGCAGTGGCATCGAGCAAGCAAAAATGGTTAGGTTCTAGGAGTTACCCCCTTAGAGGATAGCTTTAAGCTGTCACGGACATATTTTTAGAGCTTTACACGAGGAACAATTATTCAGCCTACTTACTGCCTAACATTATATTCGTGTACCTAACTATTGACGTAGGCTGCGTAACGCAGCGCACGTCGAAGCTCCGAAGTGGCATATTAATATAAATTTTCCATCATTTGATGACATCTTTAACAAATTATCGTTTTATTTCAGCAACTTTATACAAAACCTTATGATAATATGCTTACTTTTCTAATTAACCATTCCATCTATTGTTGGCAACTGTACCTATAAAAAACCCAATCAGTAACTTTTAAACTTTTTCTCTGTCACCGATTTTTATATAGGTACCTACATATATTTAGTAAAATGAAAACCTTTTATCACATAGGTATTCATTGACTCTTTGTGTAGTATTTTCACTCTACTGCTGCATGAGTAGTGACCAAATCAAAAATATAAAATAAAAAAGGATACGGAAACATTGTAGGTATTAGTATAGAAGTTACATTTCGTACGTGTGTACACTACTTAATTACTAAAACACGCACACATTTTTCTTGTTTTTTATCTATGGCTACTCTAAAAAGACAAAATTTACCATACAATGGAATCCCGACCACCCTGATTTTACTGTTTATGAGAATACTGATAAACTGAAACGCAGCAGGATGGTATCTAAAGCCTCGAGCTTGTCGTCTATATCTGATCTCTTTCGACCAAATAACCCGCGGCGTCTTAGATCAAGAGACTTGAGTAGTACCAGACTAAATGAATTGAAAAAAGAAATACGAACCGATGTGCATCTCATATCATTGAGTAAGTACAATACAATGTTATATAAATTGTATATATAAACCTGTATAAATTTGAATTCTGTGCAAAAATGTTACCAAACCCATTCAGCTGTGGATGTTATCGTAGGTACTAATTAAGTATTCTGTGATAACTAATTTATTAAATATGTTTGGTTTTCAAATAAGCTTTGAATATTGATCTGCCCACAATTGATACTTATTTTATACTAGGTACGTACTATTATACTTCACAGCTATTATTGTTCTTGTAGAAAACCTGTATGACTTACTTGGTACTGACCCGGTGAAGGGGTTAACAAGCACGAAAGCAAAGGAGCTATTGGACTATTATGGTCCGAATACGCTTACTCCTTCAACTCAATTCGGATGGCCACGAATGTTGTTCAAATCTATGTGCACTGGTAACATTAATATTATTTAAATAAAATAAAAAAATCATTCTTTCTGCTCTGCTGCTGCCTACAAAAAGTCTAACGCCCTTTTTAAAATCAATTTACGGTTATCACTATGAATTCATAAAAATACTCAAGTTTTGCGGTGTAAGGTGTTCCTTTAAGCCAAACAAATCTTGGCTACGCCTGATGCATTTTACTGACCAACGGACGAGGCAATATCTCCAAATGCTTCCTGTGAACTATCCTCCACTGTCAACGCTGTGAGAACACATGGGGACATGTGGGGTCTGTGGGGACATGTGCGGTCTGTGGGGACATGTGGGGTCTGTGGGGAACACCATTGCCGCACCACAAATTCAGATAACTTAAAATGCCATTGGAATTCCTTGAACATAATATTGTCTTTATCTTTTAGGATTCTCGATATTAATCTGGCTTGGTGCTGTACTGTGTATAGTTGCATATCTGATAGAGCTGTCATCGAAAGCTAATCCTAGTAAAGATAATTTATACCTCGGATGTGTGCTTATTGGCGTCGACGTGATATGCGGTATCTTCAGTTTCTTTCAGAACTACAAAAGCTCAAAGGTATCAACATCATTTATTTCGGAATGTCTATGGTCTTTCTACTTAGACAGATTAAAATACTTAGCACGTAGGTAGTTGTCCACTATAATTGGGATTAAGAAATGCAACATAGAAAATGTGCAATACATTTTGATCAACGCATTCTACTGGCCGTAGTTATGACAGATAGCGGTTACTCTCAGATTAGAATCGCTAAACAAAAGCTCCCGTATGCAATTCACAGCGGGTTCAGACGTTTTGTGATAGATTAATGTTTGTTCTCAGGTCTTTGTTGTTTATGAAATCCTTATCGCCATTTATTTATATCCATGTCAACCTGCAAACCTAATACTTAGGGCGGAAACTCAGTTCAATAATTGTTTAGTGGTGACTACAATTTATGCAACTGAGTCGAAATTTCGTTCGGGGTTCGGTATTCGTAAAAAAGTTAAATATAGATAGACCACGTTGGGTGAAGTTAAAATTAGATCATCTCCGCGTAAGAGCGAAAGTAATTCATCAAGCGATATGTTCAAGAGTGAATTAAAAAGGCTGGCATAATGATTATGCTGATGACATCTTCATCATCACAACTTATCATCTATTCTACTGCTAGACTCCGGTCTCCTCTCACAATTATAGGAGTATAGTCCACCACGCTGGCCACATATGGACTGGCAGACTTTTGAGATCATATTAGGGACCATTACAGACCATATATACCTAACCACCATTTAAGAACATAATTATATATAAGAGGCTATGGTGGAGCGTATCTGGGGGCACGGTAGTGCCCCCGCCAAGTCGAGCAAAAAACGGGCCCAGCCGTACCATCCTTTTCTCGAATGAATCTTTCACTTCAGGCAGTCTACGAATGGTTTGTGCAGGTTTCCCGACGATATTTTCTAAACAAGCGACACTTTGGAAATAAGAGGTGCGAGAACACCCCGTTCGGGACCAACGTTCATAACGTTAGGCCATCACTGCTTATGGCGTTACCACAGAACACCTAATAATTAGTTAGAAAGGAGTTGTGGGCGTGGCAGGCGCGCCAAGATTATGCGCAAACGAGCACAATCCTCAAAAACACGCGATCGCGCTGTTTAGTGACTCGCGAGCTCCAACGGAGAAAAGTACTGCGAAATACTGTGACTAAATTACATAAAAATGCCTACATGTGCGGTAATTACTTGCCCTGCAAGAAGTGAAATGCTTAAAATAAACAAAGGAAGCGTTTCTTTTCATCGATAAGCAAAAAACTAGGATATTTTAGTTTAAATCTTTAAAAATGTCCTTCAAACGATTCTTTTCCCACAAAATATACATTGCGGGCTTCATGCGCTCCTCATTTTTAACACATCAAATAGAACGCGTAATGTATTAATTACATAGTAATAGCTCCAGCGTTGGGCGTAGTAAAAGATGACATCGATATTCGATAGATTCTTTCGAAGTTATATTATAAACAACGTTCTTAAATAATGTACATGTGGCCAGATAAATTTAATATTATATGCATTGAAATATAGTTTGAAAGATAATTGAAGTATTTTACATCCTATTTTTTTAATATTTTTTTTTAATCCAATTTTTTATATCTTATAAGTGATCACAATCCCACCTGATGGTAAGTGGCGATGTAGTATGGGTGGTAAAACGAACTAAATTAGCAAAAGCCTATTCACTCTTGCCTTGAAAATAAGTAGGTAAGTATATACATATAATAAAATTTATAAAAAACGTATGATGAAGAACACATGAATCTAAATCTGACATACGTAGCGAGTTTCCAATATCCTATATTATTTTCCAATAATTATGTTATTTTTTATGGATTTAAGGTAAACCTTTATTTTACACAAATGTCGACCTTACGAAAATAAATACCGATAAAAGTTTATCGTCAGTCAATCCTTAGCTACAGTGTCACGCCCCTCACGCACACATAACGACCCTCGTGCGTATTTGTTCATTTTCGTAGTAGTAGTAGTAATACTAGTAATGGAGGGGATCGGAATGGCGACACCGGTTCCCATACAAATTACGCGCTATGCCCTTTCTAACTAATTATTAGATGTTCTGTGGGCGTTACTATACGACAATTGCAGATAATGAAGACTTTTAATAATATGATACCGACATATGCAAATTGCATTCGAGATGGTGCGTTGAACTCCGTGACTCCAGTTCGAGAGCTGGTCAAGGGGGACATCGTTCAAGTTAGAGCCGGCGACGTCGTACCAGCCGATATGCGGATTATAGACAGTAAAGGTTTTAAGGTTACGTATCTACCTATTCATTAGGTACGAAGTTCATAAGCATAAATATTATTTTAATCAAGATGATTGAAGAGATGATTCACGATTCCACGATTTGTAATATGTAAGTACCCACAATGTTCATCAATTCATATAGGTAAGTATTTTTTGTTTAGTTTAGAAAGTTAGACCACAGAAGAAATAAAAGTAGGTACATAAATGTAGTTAGACTTTAGAATTTTAGATCAACACTTTAATGTTATTGTACTTACAGTAGCAAACTTAAATTTTCATAATGTAGGTATTTTTTTACTCAGCTGTACCTATATTAAATGTGTAGGTGGACAATTCATCCCTGACTGGGGAAAGTATAGCTGTGCCCCGAGGGAACACCGAGGGCACAAGTAATATTTTAGAGTCAGCAAACGTCGCGTTTTTTTCGGCACTGTGCGTGGAAGGCTGGGCGCAAGGTAAAAAAGACTGATACATAGCGTAGTCATAAATTATGTAAACTTTAATTTTATTTGTTAAACTACCGTTATCATAAAAGTTCTTAATTCAGAGAACATAAAAACATGCGAGTGACGTGACCTGGAATCACTTCGTTATCATTAAAACTTTAGGGTATTATTACTGGTAGGTATATTTCCGTGAAGCCTGCCTGGCTAGTTACCATCATCCTTTTGATTGAGTCAGTCGCCAAACTACTCGTCGTGTTTTGGTGGTTTAGGGAGCTTGACACTCTTGAGAGATAAGTAGTTATTTCTTCTTCTCTCTTTGTTTTTGTTAACTTATCATCAATGAAAAATAACCTACGTGAATTCTGACAGGCTGTAACAACTAACCCAGGTACGAAAATTTCCGCCTCATCCAAATAAAGGACCTATTAATTTTAAAATGCATTGGAAATTAAATGAAACAAAATTATAATATGAAAATTAGAGCTATGGTAAAGACACAATTTCAGAAATATAATTAAAGTAATATAAAGGCTATCAAAATTTTTACTGAAAACTTACTTTTGGCGATTTTTTTCACTTGAATGCTGTAGACCCGTAACCATTTCCCGTACTTCGGTGGTGCGTCCCGCTACAAATAGTGAATCGAAAAGTAAAGATTGCGTAACATTACCAACTCGCCAACGGTTATAGGTTTCGAAAAATCGACGTTGTCACAACTCACCTCTGTCACAACCCGTCTCGGTCTCGCCTATGTTTCACATAAGAGTTCCCTTCATTATTTACCTGAAACACGCCAAATTCCTTATGTCCATTCGTGTCCTTTCTTAGGCATCGTGATATGCTGCGGTGATTTAACAGCAATGGGTCGAGTGGCAGGGCTCGCTGCCCGACTGCAGCCCGCACCGTCGCCCCTCGCTCGAGAGATTCGTCGCTTCATGAGAGGCATGTCCATTTGGGCACTCTGCCTCGGAATATTTATTGCTATTGCCTCACTCTCTCTGGGATATCCCTTCATGCAAACTACCATTTTCGTCATTGGAATTATCGTCGCCAACATTCCAGAAGGTAGGTATACCGATTTAATATAAGTAGTTATTTGAATGGCTTCAATACATTAACGGCTCACTATTGACCACAGGACCACGGGTCTCTTTTCTTGAGGAGGCCTAGAATAGGTATGTAATATTCATCACAACGCTGCTATAGTGCGGATTGGTGGAGGGGTTAATCCAACGGCTTTACGTGCCCTCCAAAGCACGGAAACGGTCAAGAAATGTTTGCCATTACCCGCGTCCGCTGTTGCTTAACGAGGCCGATCACTTGGTTTCGACACGAGCTGTGGGGCTATGAGCGCTTCTGTTATTTTTATATTGTTTTTTTTTTTTAATATCACTTTGCCATGTTATCGTTTTTGATGTTTCAACTGAAATGTGATATTTTACTTACGACCTTAGATTTTATATGTAATAACTATAACAATGCAGGGCTACAACCAACGGTGACTGCGTCGCTGACGCTAACAGCAAAACGTATGGTGAACAAAAAGTGCCTCGTAAAAAATTTAGAGGCCGTTGAAGCTTTGGGAGCCTGCACAACGATTTGTTCAGACAAAACGGGTACACTCACTGAAAACAAAATGTGTGTGCGGCATATTTGGATTTGGAACACAAAGCACTCTGTTTTAGATTCGGATTTCAAACGTAGGTGCATTCGTTTGTATGTACACATGAGCAGACAAAACACGTATAAGCTTTCCGATTCCGCTGTTGTTTTTACAAAGACCCCGATATTCAGACATTACATGGTAAATCGACATCGCTATACAGGCAAGCATTATTAAATGCAAAATCAAATAAAAGCGCACGAGGCTACCGTAAATAAAATACAAAATTCCAAAATTTCCACAATAATACTCTGGCGACCATTACCCGATTGTGTGAGAAATAATATTATGTTTAACAGACACATGTTTTCACTGGCCGCAGAAACCTGTCTATAGAAAATATATGCCTATAAAATAAATTATGTAGGTACCCATCTACTACTTAGTACCAATTAATCAATCAATCCGAAGTCCGTGTCCATATTTGTAATGAATGTATAACGACCCTGTAGCCCCATTAGTAGCGACCCTGCCATTCGAATGAAGGGTCTGGTGTTTGATTTCCGGCCATTACAGACATTTATGTGACATAAAATGTTTGTTCGGCGGTCGTGGACAAGCGCTGTTTTGTTTTTATATTTATATGATGCATAGTCACATATTCACTTCATTGTGATTATATTATTAAATATTATTCGCTTGAGATGGGGGACGCTGACCTCACTAGACTATAGTTAAGCGATCCCCACTGAACTGAAGTATGGAACCTCCCTTGGTCGTGGGACTTCGAATGTCGTGGGATTCATGGGTGTGAGGTGAGTATCTTAGTAAATTAGGAAGGGATGTGATGTGTGTGTAAATATATTAGGTATCCGATTCCGGCATCAGCGTCGGTGAGTCCTGCATACCTGCCCGAGGGCTGGATGCGTAAATGCATTTCCCCGCAATAAAAAAGGTACTAGGCTGAAATGAAGGTGTTGATATTCTTTACCTAATCAGACGTCCATTGGAGATAATTTGACTAAAAACGTTTTTGAATAAATGTGGTATTTATGAAAAATATTAATCAAAATTTTGTTATAGGTTCAATGCAGAATAATGAAGGTAAATTTTTATCAAAACAAATCACTATTCAATAAAATATGTATCTTAAAAATTATTCATACCCAGTGAAGCTTGCAAAGAAAATTGTTTTAGCATTCGATGCCTTGAAAGTTTGCGGAGCGTTATGCAGCACTGCAGTGGTTACTAATGAGGGTATAAAAGGAGATGCTTCGGAAAAAGCTATATTGAACTTTTTATGTGAATACGATAATCCAGTTTCAACGAGAGAGAGGTACCCTAAAGTCGTAGAAATTCCATTTACATCTCAAAATAAGTATCAGGTAAGTTTTATGACAATGAAATAAGGAAGCTTATGAATTTATGCAATGAAATAAGGTAATAAAAAAATGTTAGACAATGTACCAATTTTATGAAGCCAAACTTCGAAAGCATTCTAGAAAATTCACTTTTTCCATATAAGCTGAGTATACACTATGACACGAAACTATCAAGATTCGTCGTGGTCATGAAAGGTGCACCGGAATATATTTTTAGTCGATGTAACACTGTTGCTTGTGCTAGACAAGACATACCCTTGACAAGTGAAATTAAAAATATAGCTGATAAAACTACTGAAGACCTTGCGAATACAGGTAGGAAGATTATGTTAATTTAACAACTTGAATGTAGACGTCTTAGACCCTAGCAAGAGGGTGGTTGTTAGCCATTATGTAGGTAGACTTCATCACCATTCAAGAGACATAAATTTTAAATCCTACTGACACGAAATTTCATTTTCATGAACCAATTATAATTATATCACTTTTGCGCCACGTAAAAAGTACTTATAATATTATTATGTCGGCAATCCTGAAATGTAACTACGCCCACAGAGAGAGATCCATGTTCATAGTAATGAAGTGCTATTTGATACATGGTTTATAGAGATGAGCTGAACATACATAATTACTTTTAAAAAAAAACAACGAAAAAAAACTGAAAAGGAAAAATGAAATAAACCATTTAGTATTACAAGTTAAGATCCAAAATTAACAGTAAATAAATAATAATCAATCATCCCCTATTTTCGTACCTTTAGGGTGGGAGTAAAATTTTCAAAAAAATATGGGACCAACTTCAAGACATACCCTATCCATTAATAATTACTTTTTAACAAAAAATAAAACCAACGAAAAAAAAACTGAAAAGCAAAAAATAAAATAAACCATTCAGTATTATAAATTAAGATCCGAAATTAACAGTAAATGAATAATTTTGAGACCGTGCCAAACAAACAACCAAAATTAATTACATAAAATTCATAATATTATGAGGGCAGCGGCATGCGATGCACACGGCAGCAGCAGCGCGGCGCACATCTTTTCGCCGTTTGTTTTTTCATTGGTTTGGCACCGCCTCAAAATTATTCATTTACTGTTAATTTCGGATCTTAATTTATAATACTGAATGGTTTATTTTATTTTTTGCTTTTCAGTTTTTTTTTCGTTGGTTTTATTTTTTGTTAAAAAGTAATTATTTTTTAATTTTTAGTTGCTATAATACTTATAATTAATAATAAATTATTGATTTTATGAATTATAGATTCAGTTACCAGATAAAAATGTAGTAGATGAAATATCAATCATCCCCTATTTTCGTACCTATAGGGGTAAAATTTTGTTTCGAAATCTAAACAAGAGTAACCTCTAGGTATACACTATTCAATAAAAAAAGAATCATCGAAATCGGATCATCCAGTACAAAGTTATTGGGGTTAACATGTAAAAATTCCGGGTAAAAAACGGGTGAATAATCAATCATTCCCTATTTTCGTACCTTTAAGGTGGGAATAAAATTTTCAAAAAAATATGGGACCAACTTCAGGACATACCCTATCCAATAAAAAAAGAATCATCCAAATCGGACCACCCTGTGCCGATTTCTGCGTGATCATACAAAAAAAAAAAAATATACGTGTCGAATTGAGAACCTCCTCCTTTTTTTTTCGTCGGTTAAAAAAGGAATCATCAAAATCGGGCCACCCTGTGCCGATTGCTGCGTGATCATACATAAAAAAAATATATACGTGTCGAATTGAGAACGTCCTCCTTTTTTTTCGTCGGTTAAGAAGCAAACACTCCAACCCAGCCCTGTACGATATGTTTACCGTTGTTTTAGGTGAAAGAATATTGGCCTTTGCTGATTTGACTCTAGATCCAAAACAATTTCCACCCGACTTTCAATTTGATATTGAAGAAATAAATTTTCCAATAGATAAATTACGGCTATTAGGCGTAATGGGGCTAATGGATCCGCCAAGGAAGCAGGTAAAATGTAAAAAAATCTGAGCAACATAGGCAACAACATTATCTAAGTTTCAATTCATAAGCCCCTCTCATAATTGAACGAGCCTACTCTGTCATTTAGGGTGGATTCGACCAAACTTAAACTTATACACGAGTAACTATACGAGAAATAATCTATTCCATGATTATAATCTCGAGTAAATACATAGCCGTTTTTCCACGTAATCGATAGTATACTTGCGTTACGAATAACAATACGCGAATAGCAGAGTGAATGGTGAACGAAAATAAAACCCGGCAAATAAATGTTGTCCTACAACGGGATAGCGTAAGAGCATACATCATGTCAACTCGATTTTGCCGTATTATAGTGTGAAAAAGTAGCTGTCATGTAAGCTAGCTAGCTGTCAAACGTTTTATTTGTTTTTTGTTTGAGGGAATTGTCAAGTTTTGTCGTGTGGTGACAGAAATCAGATGATTGGACCACAGTACACATATTATAAACAGTAAAGTGACTCGGCCCGATTCTCGAAAAACTTGCCTACGCGTCGCCGCGCGCTAGGGCTGTCCGCCGACAGTATTTTAATTTTATAAAACGACTTGAGTTTCTTTGTAGTTTTGTATTTATAAATGTTATATTTTCTATTTTAATAAATGCAATTCATTGTGAATAAAAAGGAAGTGTTCCATAAAAATCTATGTTGTGTTTTTATTAGTACTGTGAAGGTTCGTAAGCCTTCAGTATTGTATTAGAGACAGAGACTATTAGGGTATGGTAAGTTCTTCTTGCAGGTTAAGGTAAATAAAAAAGGTACAACTGTCCGATTCTATAAACTTTATACCTATTGCTAAATTAATTTATAACATTGAAATCAAAGTTACAGTAGCAAGTAGCAATAACGTTTTAATGACAAATTAGACGCAAATATTCAAATTACAATTATTACAAATTACAATATTAGGTACTCAAGGGTGGTAACTATCCAGGCGAACCCCATGGAGATATAATAATAGTACCTAATAATGGCATTAATTAACAATTAAAATCAATATTACCAATATAATCCGTCGAGGGGCCCTACCACCAGCGGGCCGGATTTAGTCGCCTTTACGACACCCATCCGGCGTGGGATTGGGGTTAGTATTCTAAGCCGCCCCAATACGACAAAAGAAATAATAATCAACCATTAGATTTTTTTAGCCCTTATTTATAAATCTAGGCATTTTACTCTGTGGACTTATGAAAAATAAACAATTTAGGTACCTACTTATTGCAATACGTACTTGTTTTTATTTATTTTATTTATTTATCCTACATGCACTGATCTCCTTCGGCAGGACCGAAGACCTTGAATACAATAATTTGATTTCTTATTAATAATTACAATACATTAATAAAGTTAATATTAATCAATAACGCAATAATTATACAATACCTACTACCTAAGTTACTTACCTACAATAATTATATATACCTACCTACAAGTACGTATTATATTATATAGTATTATATATACTATATAATACGTACTTGTAGGTAGGTGTATAAAAATAGTGTCTTACCTTTCGGAGTCTCCAGGTAACGTAAACAATGATATTCCTGGGTGACTTAATGTCGAATTAAAGCACACAAAAACAGCACAATAATGTCTACTATTTCTGTTGCCCTTTTCTACTGCCATTTTAAATTAAAATCTAAATCCACAGCCGCACACGACCATACAGCTCAACCAAAGTAGAAAAACTAAAAAAAATGTTATTTGTACCGACCGGACCGTGGTACAAGCTCCGCTCGTTCGCCTGTCGGCAATCGCCACGCAGCGGCCGCTGTCGCTCTCGTATCGCACGCGTATTCGGATGTGGGTAGGTCTAACGCGCTTTTCGGCCGTTTGTATGAAGAGCGACTACTGTATGTACTGTGATTGGACTGACTGACGCCATTACATTATTCTACGAATAGCTCCGTTATTCGGTGCGAAGCGGCGGTATAGAAACAATTCCCGAATAGGCCCACTATTCTTAGAATTGTAGATGGTAAAACGTAAAATTGATTTTCTCTCGATTAACTGACGATTTATTCTAAGATTAAGATTTACTCTTGTTTGGTCGAATCCACCCTTAATCTAATAAAAAAGAATTTTCTGTAAACATATTATGTTAAATCGATATATTATATCGATATTATGAAAACCAGCGGTTGGGGCATTCTGCAACATCTAATGCTGAGTGTGTCCTTTTTTTCCATGTAACACAACATAATTTATTTCCTTTTGTTTGTTTGAGGTGGTATAGTTTTAATTTAATTTTGTTGTGAAAACTGGCGGAATAAACTTTTTCTATTCTATTCTATTAATTGATTAAACGTGGTGCTACACTATTGGCCATATGAATTTGCATAACCACAACTGAAGAGGCTAGGGCTTTCCCTAGCTCTTTAGCTATGCTTGATATTTCTCTATGCGATTGAATCAGAAATGAAAATATCCTTAAACCAACATAGCTCAGAGAATTAGCCGACTGAAGTGGCAAATGAGCTGGCCACATATTTCGAAGGACCGATAACCTTTGGACAACTAAAGTCAGAGAAAGAAGTGGACTGACGACCTGAAGAAGACAGCGAGTACCTGCTGGATTCAGACGGCTCAAGGCTGATTATACTTTAGATTGGCACTTGTTAGGAGAGGCCTATGCCTAGCAGTGGATCCGAAGGCTGATGGATGGATAAATGGGATTACCAGAGATGTAGATTCTCAGCGTAAGAGTCAGTACCTAAGTCTGCAGTAGTCCCTCTGTATGTAGTACTTAATTCATTTTCTTTCCATCGTGTGTAACATAAAGGTGCGGTCAGCAATAAAACGTGTCCGAGACGCAGGAGTGCGTGTGATGATGGTGACTGGAGACCACCCGGCCACTGCTCGTGCGGTCGCTCTGGAGGTGGGGATAGCCACCTCCTCACAATGCCACGTCATCACTGGAACTGAACTTAGAACCATGACTTCGGATTTACTGTACTTGACTCTTGAAAAACACTATGAGATTGGTAAAAATACATATTATTATTTTGTTTTGCCGCGTTTATTATGTGATATACGTCATAAATTGAGTTATTACAAGGCTTTGATTTTTCGACAATTTATAATACCATAACATTTGCATATCCAACGAGTTATAACAGTAATTAGAGATTATTATATTTAAGAAACGTCTCGATGTAACCTTTCCCGCAACAAAAAATGAAATGAAATTGTTCCGTCACTGGCGTATTAGGTATTTTCTAAAACATTCTTTCAGTATTTGCTCGAACCTCTCCAACGCAAAAGCTTCAGATAGTAGAGGCTTGTCAACGCAATCATAACGTAGTAGCGGTAACTGGCGACGGAGTAAACGACGCGCCCGCCCTGAAACAAGCGGATATTGGTATTTCTATGGGAATAACAGGGTCTCAAGTAAGTACTACTTCGTTAATACTTACGTATCCATGTACCGATCTAATAGTATCCGCTTACTCCGGCTACTCTTCTGCATAAACTTTGGTTCTTAAAAAATTGTTTTGCGAACGATCTTCATGAAGAATATAATCTGGAGCTACTTTATAACAACGCTAATAAAATTAACAATAAGGTTAAATATTGGCAGGTTTCAAAACAAACAGCGGATATTATTCTAATGGACGATAATTTTGCTACAATTGTAACTGGAATAGAAGAGGGCCGAAAAATATTTGACAATCTAAAAAAGTCAGTTTGCTATATCCTGATATCCAATGTTCCTGAAATCCTCCCCGTCTTCATGTTCATCTTATTTTCAATACCGTTACCGTTAGGTATGTGTGACTATTTAAAAATAATAATTTTGGTACTTACCTTTATTGGGAATTATCAATGGTTTTTAAGATTTACAGTTCAGATAACTATATATGTAATTGTAGGTAAAATATTTTAGGTATACCTAACATAAGTTTCAAACCTAAATCCTGATCTGTATCATCCGCATGTGGGTATATTTATAAGGTTTCAGGCGGACATCAATTCGTTGAATTACGATAAGTGGAAGTTCTGCGGTAACAGACCCGTAATCCGGTAAAAAATGTGTACCTATTTAGCAGTGGTCATATAAGATACATTAAATTTGGTCCTTCGAGCTCCGCATAATGTTTATCCTTCATAATATTATCAATAGTGGCAGGTAAACCATTTTGTAAGGTTGTTAAACTTATTTTACGTATTGTAGGAGTCATGACTATCCTCTGTGTAGACCTTGGAACAGATATGTGGCCAGCAGTGGCCTTATCATACGAGCAGCCCGAGTCTGATGTCATGGCAAGACCTCCTCGTTCGTCCGAAACTCTAGTCTCAGCTAAGATGATAAGGCTTAGTTATGGCCACCTCGGATTAATAGAATTTGCGGCCGGCATGTTCGCCTACTTTGTAGTCATGGCTGAGCATGGATTTTATCCTAGAGATTTATTTGGTAAGAGCCTTTAACGTAGGTATGTATGTATAAGTAGATTGTTTTTAATAATAAGATATGAATAAATGTGTCAGGTAATAATAGGCTAGGCTCCCAGAATCCATCTAGAGTATTCTAGAGTATAACCCAACCTCTCCTGCGGTGCGGCCTGCTGAACAACAGACGAAGCTATATGGTGCATACTCTATGCCTGTGGTAATAAACCTTTTATTCACACGGGCCACAAACATGCGTTTGTCATGCTGTCTCGGGCCGCAAAACTAAGGAAAAAAATGGTATTGATTTCTTAGGTTTTCGCGATTATTATAAAATAAAGTACCTAACCCCAGATGGGCCAACTACAAAATTGAGAATACCTATATAGCTCCTCTATGGCACTCTATGCTATATCGCAGCGTACGAGAGGCAGCTTCTAATAATGCTGAATCTTGCTTCTTTCATGGCCGGCATCATATTGGTGATGCCTTTGGTGTATCTCGACTTCAAGTACTGTAAAGTTCCGCGTTAGTGAATTTAAAACTCTTTAGTTGTTAATTTGGGTGCCGAACGAATACTGTTATTATTATGACTTCTTCGTGTCCACCATGCTCCTCACGACGCCGCGACGGCCAAGACACAGGCATAAGCATTCGATTATTGTTCAAGGAATCCGTCAACGGTGGGATAATGAAGCAGCGACTGATGTCCAAGATTCCCTAGGACAGGAGTGGACGTACGCAGAACGCAAAGAGCTGGAGCGGGCGAGCCAGGCTGCCTACTTCATTGCCATAGTAATCACCCAAATGATAAATGGCGTAATTTGCAAAACTAGATACAACTCCATCCTACATGTGGGTAAGACATGTTTAGGGTTTAGCTGATTGCAGTTTTTAGGTACGTACTGTGCGATAGAACTATTTTGATGGCGTATCTACTTTCAATAAAACAACGTGTAATCGCAGCGATCTGTGGTTAAAACCATCATCACTCACAGCCCATTAGTGCTTGTTCACACTGAACTCGCAGGCGCGGTCGCGGTCGCGAAATATCAAACATATGACCTACTATGAAAGTGTTCACACCAAAACGCGCGCGCGGTGTATGTAGCGTTTACCGCGACCGCGACCGCGACCGCGCCCGCGCCCGCGCCCGCGCCCGCGATTTCAGTGTGAACAAGCACTACCTGTCTACCATTCTGGCTAAGTGCGGATTGACAGATTCACCAACCCATGAACATAAGGTAATAACATCCAAGCTTCTTCACGATATTTATTTTCACAAACATTGTAGTGCGTGTAAATACCTACTTACGCCCCGACTCAGTCACTAACGATTACAGAATTTGTATGGAGATTATTTACTAAGGAGCAATTTAAGTAAACGTTTTACGTTAGTGACTCTAAGAGTTGGGGCGTTACTGTAAAAAAGTCGGTACCTAATAAAATAATAAGTATCTACTCTATTAACCTACTTGATATATTGATTAGCTCCATAGTGATGTCCTGTTTAATAATTTATTTTTAATTCGAATTACTACGACATAAAAAATTTCAGGTATGAAAAATAATGTATTTAACATGGGGTTGGTGTTCGAGCTAGGTCTCGCTTGCGCATTATGTTACATCCCAGGCATAAATACGTTTTTCCGTACTTATCCGCTACGCTTTCGGTGGTAAGGATAACAATTTTTTTTAAATTTACCAACCTACCTTGCTTACGCCCCAACTCAGAGTCACTAATGGTTACTTAAATCGCTCCTTAGTACAGAATTTGTATGGTGATTCTTTACTAAGGAGCGATTTAAGTAACCGTTAGTGAATCTGAAATGGAGCGTTAGACAATGGTTTAATGTTATTGCAGGTGGCTATTGGCCTTGCCATTCGCAGCGCTGATGTTACTGTTGGATGAATTTAGAAAATATTGCATTCGACACCAATTGTTTGGTGGTTGGTTTAACACTCTTACATATTATTGATTAAAACAACGTCCACTGGTGTAACTTTTTAAATAATATACAATATTATAGGTTTTCATTACTTGATGTAGGTATAAAATAAACTTTGTGTTGTGACGTCTATCTTCTTTTCTTATATTTTTACGTCCTTGTTTAATAACCGACCATATATCGTAGTTCCACGAAGGAAACAAGTGGCAATGTGTGATAAGTATATAGTGCTGATAATTCACAGTACCTACACTACGTAATCGATCTGTATAAAATTTCTAATGATTAATAATGTTGATAAAATAGACGCATTTAATCTGTCCATCGAGGGGGCTATAAGGTGCCTATAATTAAAATAAAAGTAGGGCTTTTTCAAATAAATCAAATTTATATTTTTAAATTTGCTTCTTGAGTAGTAACATTGTTCCCACAAAAATTGCATCGTCTTAAAACAAGACAATAATAACTATATTAAGTAACTTACATGAGCAACACATGAAACCAAAAGTATCCTACATCTCAACGAATGTCCTGGGAGTCTAGACAATTATAATAATATTAATTTGTTAATGTGGTATTAGGATGACGAAATCTGAAAGCAACAAATGTATCGAAATCGCAATACAATATAGGTAATCGAGACAAATAACTATTCCTTTCATAAGTTTTATAGTTTATTGTTGCCTGAACCGGGAGAGGACAGTTGCAAGAGTTCTATAACTTTATGATTCGAAGGTGAAGGTAATTTTTTAAGACCATTGTTTTTGACCTATTTTCTATTTTATATTCTACGTTAAATAGGTATTACTTTTACTATTTGCTAGATAAATAAACTGCAAGTAAGTATAAAATAACTTAAGGGATTTATCTCTCCACCAGCTTTTGCCCACAGCTTCGCCCGCGGTAGAGATCGATTTTTTTACAAATCCTACTTACTTTAGTTAGTTAGACTTAGACTTAAGTTGTTTAAAATTTAAATTTACTTAAATGTATCATTTGATAGCGTGATTCAGAACTTGCAAATGAATTTTATTAACGCCATCTATAACAACATCCGGAAATAAATATCTAGCAACTAACAAAATATCGATCTTCCCATGGGGATGTTTTAGCGCGGTAAAAAGTAGCCTACGTTACTCTCCACCCTCCTCACTATCTCACACATAAACACCATACCATATAACAGCTTCGTTGCGACGTGAAAGACGGACAAACAAACAAACAAACACACTTTCACATTTATAATATTATAGTCCCCGCGAACTAAGATGCCCAATTTGTCGTTTGCAATCACAGTGACACTAGAGATGTACAAAAAAATCGGTTCACGAAAGAAACCAATTTTTGCAACAAATCGATTCAAAATTGTAAGACCTTCTAATCGATTCGATAATTAAATTGTAAACTAAAAACCGTAACATTTAGGTACCTCCCAACTACCTCGATTGAGCTACATATCTAGTACCACGTATTCTCAATATTATGTTTTTACGACTCCAATAAAATATTCTTTTGTTTCTTCCTAACAACTCATGCTGCTAAATATGCATGGAAATAGCCGAGCCGGCAAACAACCTGACGATCCACCTGATGGTAAATGGCTGTCATCGCCCATGAACATCAGCAAAACCAAAAGCATCACTGAGGCGTTGCCGGCTAAGAAAGAGTAGAAAAAGAAAGAAAGATTGATCATGATATAAAGAACTCATCCGCTCAGTTTCATAATAATATTTTGAATAATATTATGAGCGTCAGGGAAAAAACTACAGTGAATAAATTCTTGTTTATTTCGTAACACACATTCATGTATAAATAATAATTATTTTGTTGAAAAAAAAAGAATACCGCAAAAAGCTTAGCTACATTACATTTAATATATTATCTGCAGTTTACTGTCCATGGATGGCGAAGTGCCCATACATAATGGAAAATGTCCTTTGTTAGCATCCAATTTGTCGTGGTATTTTTAGGTACCTAATTTTAAATTCAAATGCAAGTAAATCATTTTTAACAAAGTAATTAAATTAATCAATTTTCATTTTTAAATTCCGATTATAGTAATGCATCGATTATGATTGGTTTTTGAGACCGTTTCAGGCCGTCACATCACTTTGCGTCAGTTTTGTTTTAGGCCTCTTCATCTATCATTGTTTCGACGTCAAATATTTTTAATAAATTTTGCATAAATTATGATGTGATGGGATTTTTACTAGATTATAACGTTTACTATGATTTATAATCAACGAAAATGCAAATGAGTAAGGATTTTTAACAAATTTTGGAAAAATCCTTTGTCCGTAAGTGTTCAACTATTCATGTCAAGTAAATTAATATTCCATTTCGCTCAAAGACGCCCATACAATGTTAGTTCATATTAATAAATGGCAGCTATCATTATGGGCATCTTAGATAATTTTGACTATAGTATGGATATATTTTATTGTTTGTTTTTAGATTTTTTGTCTATCTGTATGTTTGTTCAGGCATTGCGCTAAACTACTGCACGAAATGTTATGCAGTTTTCAAAATTGTATTGCTCGATATCTAACTCAAAAACTGGTGAATGTTTTCTCTTGATACGTCTTTAGAAGTCGAGATATTATTAAATTTCAACAGTCCAGAAGTCACGGGCAAAAGCAAGTACCTACATATTTATTAAAATATAATAGACGCATATATATAAAATTCTTGTTTAGGTATTATTTTGTTATAATGGAATTTAACTAAAACTTTAAATCAATATTTAACTTGGAAAGCTGCCAAAATATTTACGAAGCGCCACTTAAAATTAAAATATGTGTCACGGATACAATGCTTAGCTACACGTACCTACACCATCCATAAATTTATATTTTCGAATTCCAACATCGCGAACAATTAATTATTACAATGTCTAAACCCCCGTATTACACCATTCAAACTCACTGTTGAATATAATTATGACTTTGTATAAGGCACGAAGGGTAATTTATTCAGACAGTCGCACAATCTTCAACAATTAATTGTGTAAAGAAACGAAAAGGGACGTAGACATTAATTTTATGGGAGCTCCGTGAGATGAGATAATTATCATTCCCAAAAAAGCATGTTTAATTTCATTTAGAAACTCTATCTCAATCATGAGTTCAGTAAGTTGACAAAACAAAAAGTTGTATTGTGACGTCATCACATAAGTTTGTCGACTTTTAAGTAATAGGGACAGAGGTATAATGTACCTAATACGAACAAATGGTACGCGACCTAATTTTTGGTAACTTACATAATTAAAATCACGAATAAGGTAATAACAATATTAAACTATTACAATAAAAACACTTAGATTTATACAAAACCACTAGGTACTCTAAATAAACTACAATTAACAAAAAAACTGAACTTTTCTTTCAGTTAACGGTATCTAAAACACGTAGGTATTACTTATTTTAAATAATGATAGAAGATATAAGTAATAAATCATCACAATGCATAATTGTCTCAGTGACCACTATTTAAGGTCCCCTGGTTAAGGTCTCCTGTCATAGTAAAAGGAGAAAAGGACGTAATAAGCCTTGGTACTGCGGATGGCAAACTTCACACCGCTCGAGGAAATATTCCTTCTCTGAAGTGATAATTAACTTAACCTTGTATACTTTGGTTATACTGTTACACATCGGTTGGTAGATTGTTTTAGCCCGGGTGAAAGAAGATGTAACAGAAAATTAAAGATTACTTGCTGTGATTCCGTATAAATCTACGATTACTATAAAATTATTAGATACTTATTTATATTGCCAATTAGCATAATTTATTTAATTTTTTATCTAATTTTTATCACCTATCACAGAAAAGCAAAATTATCTAAGTACACATTATTAAACCAAAAATATTATTTTTAATAACATTTAAAAACTAAAATATTATTTATGTTACATATTATTATGACAATAGTATCGATATTTGTAAAAAAACGAATACGGAGTATACTAGAAACTAGATGAGTAAAGAGAAGCTAAAGTGATAGATACACAATGGTAAGAAATTTCAAAGATTTTATAAAACATCACAGAAGTTTCATACAAGAAAAAACTTTTTTTTTACTTATAAGATTAAGTATTTCATCTTCTAATAATTATAAAAGTAGTACGTACACGTTTGAGCTACTTATAAGATTCATATAAGAAATATACACTATTGTAAGTACCTACGTAGATGTTATCTACATCAGTCTAGTTCACATTCATAGGTGTAAGAATATTATTCGAGATAAGTATTTCAAAAATTCTAAGAAGGAATAATTCTAAGTAGGAATAGATTAAAACTTTGATTAATAAAATGTAGACGCTAAGAAATCAATCTTACTAGGTAGTGGTGCAGTAATTCGGTGTTACTAGTAGGGCACGTATCACGATTTACTAATTCCCTTTCTACATTAGGAATAATCTAAATTTTACTAACAAAAAATAACCGACTTCAAAGTCTCAAAAACTACATAGTTGTCAGATCTCGTTCAAATTTATGTGAGACCACATGACAAGCGCCTGCTTTCGATTAAAAAAAGAATCATCGAAATCGGTTGGCGTGATATTGAGTTATTCGTCAATTTGTCGCGCACATCTTAACACAAATTTACGACTTATGTAGTTTTCTCATGGATGCCGTTGTCAGATCTCAATAAAATTTATGTGGGACCACATGACAGCCACCAGCTTTCGATTAAAAAAAGAATCATCAAAATCGGTTCGCCCAGTCCAAAGTTCTGAGGTAACAAACATAAAAAAAAAAATACAGTCGAATTGAGAACCTCCTCCTTTTTTGAAGTCGGTTAAAAATAGGTAAGTCTATAAAAGTTTCATAAAATGGATTATTGAATTAAAAATGAATTACATTTAATAAAATAGGTATAATATCTAGTCTATCTGGATAAGTTTGGCAAGGACGTAAATGAAAGTATTATAATTTTGTGTACATACATATCGCAATAAAAGTAAGTACATTATGACTATAGTCTATAGAGAAGTGCATAGGAACCAAGCAGTAAGTGATTGATATAAATATGTACCTATAACATATTTGTGAAACTTTTCCGTCACTACGGGAATAATAGACTAGCGTACTTTTAAAATTAAACTAAGATTTATTAAGGTTATTTGAGAAATGTCCAAAATTATTCTCAGTGATCTAGAATAAGATTTAAGTAGAAAAATAAGTAGGTAATCGATCCCCGTTTCACACAACATATTGTTTTTAAGTAGGTACAGAAGAACGGCGGGATTGCTTACAATATTTTTTTCCGAATTTGATAAAATACGGGTGACCGAAACAAAATGGGATTCACAGATTATAATTATTTTGTCTTTCGCGCTTTATGAGTCAATGAACCCGAGAATGTTGTTATTTATTCAAGTGCTGCGAAGTCGCGCTGCCAGGTGTGCGTGGATGGCCGGCGCGCTCCGCATGTCTGCTATAGAGTGTCGTGTCTTCATAAAGGCTTCCTCGCGGCACACATCGTCGTGCAGTATACACTCCATTATTTTAGCTACAATTGTCGACGGTGGAACATGAGGATTCCCTGAAACATATTTGGTATAATCAGAGACAGAAGTTTATTGAATTGAAGTTGAATATACTCAGTGTTGCCAATGCAAATTTTTAGGCGGCCGTGTACATTAGATAAAAAAGCCGTGTTTATATGGAAAAAGATCAATTGTGGGCCGTGTCCACAGCTGCCAATTTGCGAAAAGCCGTAGAATTGGCTAATGAAATAGGGCGTAGGGCAGCCGTAGGCCGTAGATTTTGTGATTTTTTTGGGCCCGAAGCCGCCTGAAAGCCGTAGAACACGGTAATTGCCGTAGCATTGGCAACACTGAATATACTTCTAGTATTCATGCCAAGGGGCACAAAAAGGAATAAAATTCTGCAATTAGCTGCATATTTATGTATTCAATGATTTTGAATGAAAATGTATTTAATGAGATAATGCATGACTATTGCTTTTTAAAAAGTCGTATACACACGGTCATCGCAATGAGGACCATGTTTATTTATAATGAAAACCTTTTAAGCGACACGACATTTGCTTGTAAAACAACAACAACCAAGTATCAGTGTAAACTGCGAGTTATAAAATTAAATACGAAAGTACAAAAAAAAATCAACTACAAAAAACATAATGCACAATATTTTAACATGTTTCGGTTGTAGTGACTAAAGGAAAGCAAAACTAATAAGCAGGCCCCCACCTGCAAGAATGCTAACCCTTCCTGGCAGTCGGGTAAAAACTTGAAAATTGTTTAAATGGTGCAGAAACCTTATTTGTATACATACTCTTGAGCTCCCTCAAAAAAACAAAATGTTAAACTACGATAAAATAAAAACTAAGAAGTAATAACTTGATAATCAAACCAATAAAATGGCTTAAGCAATTAAGTACAACAAAGAACAATTAAGATACAATAATTAATACCCAAACAAAAGTAAAAACCTCATTTATAAACCTATTAGGTACTACTGGATTTGTCTTTTCTCTCGACACGAGACGACATTAAAATGTCAGTATTCGAATGGATGGATTCTGGAAGATTCTACGTAGAATAGACAAATTATGAATATTAGAGTAAAAGGCGAGAAGAGTTTTACTACGATCCAAATAAAAAAGGTCACGTCGCTTTATCACATATTTATTTTATTTATTTAAAACTTTATTACACCTTTAAAAAATGGTGGGTACTACAGATGGGCTTGGTGGGCTTGGTTGACTGTGGAATTTATGAAACTTACGAAATGAATACCTTCTAGCTTAAATTAATGTCATTTTAATATCACCGTATCACCTATTTATTAAATCAGATTTAAATAGGAATGTTTTTAACATTGCATCGACACAAATAATTATATTGTAATAGCTGTAATGTGATTTAAACTTGGAGATGAGACTTAAAGATGTAGAGGTGCAACCGAGTTAAGATTTACCTTAGCAAGCTGCACTGAATTACTAACGAGATCGCTATCTTGGCACTTCACAGGGCTAACTTCAGTAAGATATTCAGCGACCAAGTGCTGACGTCAGACAGGCCAAATTAATTAAACCGATAGCGCTTATGTTATCGTTTACGTGAGTAATATTTTGGAAGATTTCCAGATCATATGCACGGTTATGCTAATCAGCAGACAAAGGAACTCTTCTTTGGTTAATTAACGTTAATTTTAAATGGTTAAGGAGAAAGGTTGCTGGTTGCTGCCTACGTAAACGTACATCAATAGTAAAATTACACGAGTCACGCAATGTCCTGTTGACCTTGAGGGACTGCTAGCAGCCGCTACTGGTATCAATGAAAATGCAAACATGATAAACCTATCAGCACGTCGTTATCAAACTTTCACTTTCATTAAAAAATATTACAGATATTATTATCACATTATTAAATATTTAATTTGTGAAAATAATAAGTAGATGCTGTTGGTATTTCAGTGTAGAAAAACTCATAAACTAGTCTATTTTTAGACGAGTCCTATTTGGTAAACAATCTTACAGTATCTTTTTAATAAAAATAATTTGTATTTTTGAAAATAAGGCTAACACAAAATGACAAAAAAATAAAGACAAACATTTAATGCCAAAACAAATTAATGTTTACTATTCATAATTTCTTTAAAGTGATATTCAAAAAAGTAGTGCCAAGGTTGTTTACTAAATAAGACTTGTCTAAAAATAAGGAATATAGTTAGGTTCTTTTTTATAATTAGGGTTCCGTAGCCGAATGGCAAAAAACGGAACCCTTATGGATTCGTCATGTCTGTCTGTCTGTCTGTCCGTCAGTATGTCACAGCCACTTTTTTCCGAAACTATAAGAGTTATACCATTAAAACTTGGTAAGTAGATGTATTATGTGAACCGCATTAAGATTTTCACACAAAAATATTAAAAAAAACAATAAATTTTGGGGGTTCCCCATACATAGAACTGAAACTCAAAAATGTTTTTTTCATCAAACCCACACGTGTGGGGTATCTATGAATAGGTCTTCAAAAATGATATTGAGGTTTCGAATATCATTTTTTTCTAAACTGAATAGTTTGCGCGAGAGACACTTCCAAAGTGGTAAAATGTCCCCCCCCCCCCCCCCCCCCCGTAACTTCTAAAATAAGGGAATGATAAAACTGAAAAAAATATATGATGTAGGTACATTACTAAGCAAACTTCCAACGAAAATTGGTTTGAATGAGATCTAGTAAGTAGTTTTTTTTAATACGTCATAAATCGTAAACTGCAAAAAACATTGATCAAAGTTACAACGAACTACAAGAACTTTTATATTATGTTACTTGCTGCTACGGAACCCTTCATGGGCGAGTCCAACTTGCACTTGGCCGCTTTTTTTCAAAATATGCTAAACAATAATGTAACAATTTTGCTAAAATACTTAACAATGTTTCTACACATAAACAAGAATAATCATGCAGCTATATAAAAATAAATAAGTAAAGTACAGTAATCTCCAAACTTATTGGCCGGGCTGAAGTTAGGCGCGAGCCGATGCGCAGAACGTAAAATAAGGTATCAGCTGAGGAGCGCCGCGGCGCCGGTGGACGGGTCATCGACTACGATCACCCGCGCGCTCCCTTCGCGCAGCTGTGCCAACTTCAGCCCAGCCAATAAGTTTAGACATTACTGTAGACGATTTGAATTATAATAGTATAGTAAAGGTAAATTAAGAGAAGTAAATTATGTCATTTAGTTGTTCCTAAAATATTTTTAAAAAACGACACCAAAAACAAAGTGCAAATCAAGAATAAAAAGTAAAAAATTTAAAAGGCATGCATGCAAAGACATTCAATATTCAGTAACCATGAATAAAACTTACTGGACGGCAATTTCAGGAACCTGATACGAGCTATGATAGCTTGACGGAACAGGTTTCATGAAACGGCAAACAGGTGTGCAGTGCTCTGTTAGTAGGTCTATATTGTTAGTAAATCACAAGTACTTTTGTTATCCTTCCATATACCTAATGACTATACATAGGTACAATGTGTCATTTTCCCATGTCCCCCAGATTAGTTACGAATTTGAGCACGAAATAAAAATTATATTAATTACGTACTTATTAGTAAATAAGTTGTGTTCATTTGGAATCTGAACTGAAATTTATTACAAGTCCAGAAATTTCTACATACGTATACAAGCCAATCTTTGCGCAGTGGCGCACAGTTCTTTATTATTATACTGGATGGATTTTATCCAACTATTTAGAAACGAAATATAAAAAAAAATCAGATTTTGATCCTCGGATAGTTTCATATTAAGCCATCTACATAAACTCGGATAAAACACCCTGTATATGTTGCAGAGAAATTATGAAAACCGAGATTTGACCAAATCCTTCATTCAGTTCTTTATTCAAATTCCTAGGCATTTGATCAAAGACATAATTGTTTAATTATGTTGCAGGGAAATGAAAGAATCCGTGATTTGACCATTTTGCTAAGGGTCATCAATTCACTTTGTTGGGTCATTTCACTATAGAATTTCAGTGAAAATCAATTAGTGTTAGGGAAATGATGAAATAAACTGGTAACGAAGCAGTTGCATGTTTCGCCTGTCGCCGCATTAATTAGTACACCATTCGTTAATAACATTGTTTAGGTGGTTCGAGTTTGACCTCGTTAGACTCGTCTTAAATAGCTTTACATATTCATTTCACCTAATGTTCAGGATCTGTTGATGGAAAAGGGAACCCTGGAATTCCTTTGAGTCGAATTTCTCAGGGTCAAATCACGAATTCCTTCATTTCCCTGCGAGATACACATGTAAATCAAAAATAACAGTGATACAGTGTGTATCAAACTTACCAGTTAGTCCTCTATACCCAAACACGCCACAGTCATGCATACGCATTGAATGATGTTCGTCTTTTATAAACTGCTCTGTACTTATACCCTGTAGCTAAAATAAAAATAAAGAAAAACATTAGTTCTACTTTTTGTTGAATATCATCATACACCAAATGACAATGTCCTCCTGGGGAAATCAAATTCATGATACAAATACAGCTACGCTAATTTTTAGTAAATATCTAGCAATAGCCCTAGCATTTGATGTAATTCTCATACTCACATCCAGAGACATGTATCAACTCACATCATACTTTTCAGAAATATTGTATTATTTTAATATAAAATACAGGAATAGGAAAAAAGCAGGAATATTAGATATGCACTAGCTCATGTGTTTTGTGCCAAATGAGATTTCTCATCATATAATAAACTTGTTACGTAAGGAACTACTTTATAAAATTTTCTGATCCTAGACTCATTATTAAGTTTTTAGTTGTTACAAAAATTACTGTATGCTCTTAACCAAAATCCATACAAAATTTTACCTTAGATGGCACTAGGAATCTATCTGGTATCCTTTGTAACTTTTGCTGTTTCTCACTTGGTCCAAACCCCAGGGCTAGCAAAACTGATTCAGCATCTACTTTTCTAGCTCCTAGAACATTCAAAACTGAGCTTCCACTTGATCCGCTTGCATCAGACTGTAAGATGAAAATAGCACTCAAAAATATGATAACTGGATTAAATTTAATAATATCATCATTTTTATCATTATAAAATTTCATACTTATGTAGCTACAAGAGAACAGAAAGATGATGTAACAATTAATATGGTAGCCAAAAATAAATCTATATCATACCTGTAATGAGTGATCCCTAAATAAAGGATTTTTAAATCTCGGGGAGCATCCTTCAGATTGAATTGAATGATCTCTTTGAAGTTTGTTTTTTACTTTTCTGACTTGTGGTGTATTACACAATAATCCACTCTCTAATGAATTTCTTTTCCAAGCTTCTTTTTGAATAGAAGAACCATTCAATATTTTGTCATAGTTCCTATCTTCATTTTCTTCTTTAATGTCATTTTCATCACAATTTGCTTCAATAACAGTGTTTTCTGTCACAGACTCTTCTGCTTTGTTTTCTTCAGACCTTGTATCAGAGTTTACTGGACTGTCTTCTGTAGTGCATTCCTTGTTATCATTGATAGCTGTTGTTTCAGTGAGTGTATCAGTACCATGGGCAGTAGTGTTTGTGTCAGTGGGCAGAGAGTCAAGCCACTGTTGCACTGGGCTGCTACGCCGCATGTCTTCTATGACTCCAGTTAGCCACCCTCTCACTTTACGCTCTAGTATTGAAGACACTGACTCGTTAAATGAATCTGTATAACAATAAAACTGTTCAAGGTAACATATTCATGGTATTAAGATTTCAAATTATTAACAGTTGCCTGAACTATTTATAATTTATTTGTAAGAGGACCCATTGTAATATAAATAAAATTAAATTAATTGCACCGAATGGGTGTGTTGTGTAAATGTGTGTGTGTGTGTGTGTAGGCCAAGGGCCACCCTACACCAAAAAGTTGCACCGGAATAGAACATTGGACTATAGAAAATTATTTATTTATATTACAATTTCCCAAACAAATGTCAATTGAATGAAATTAAAGTTTATAAGTTGTGAGGTTAATGAATGTAAACATCGTCGTATGAAACAATTTTTGTGCAAAAAGGTTTGAAAAACGATTTATTCAACACTAGGCCACGCATGTAACGTAAAATACGTTACACCATAAATGTATCCCCTTAGAAGAGACCATTTCTACCTACAAAAACATTTAATTTGAATTTTGAAGTGTTTTTATTGTGCCTCAGTTGCACTCTTTGTGCTCTGAGCCACTAGTTTCTTCACATCTTTCTTATAAGTGGTGATGACTTTAATATAACAGATTTTTATGGGTAATGATGACCACTTACTACACTATTCATATAAAAATATAGATACTATTTAGAAGTCATTAAAAAAATTAATCTTAATATCAATAGTAATTATTATGCTTACAACAGAATTGTAGTTTATGTTGTAATACAATAAATAAACTTATTGGTAAAGAAGTAATTTATTTACATTGTTTACCAATACTGCATGCTTTGATAAGAAAAGGGATGTCACAATTATTCATGACTTCACATGCATAGATTTTGTCTTTATGGGGTATTCATTAACAATAGTAACATTACCAACAGCTAAGATTTGTGTACACACAAAAATATTAGTACATAATTATATCAATTATAATTATATATAACTTTGTATTGCAAAAATTATTAGTTTTATATTTCATACATTTTCTGAATCAGGATATACCTTAATAAATTACGTGTCACGTTGTTTGTCCATGATGGACTGATGGACTCCAAAACTACTTAATCGATTTTTATCTTTACACACTGTGTACAGTTTGATCCAACTTGAAAGATAGGATAGTTTACATCTCTTTAAAGTTGCAATATTATTTTATTGCAATTTTTTTTGACAGAACGAAGTCTGTCCGGGCAGCTAGTACTTAAATAAATATACACAGCAAATGCATATGTTAGCATTTGGCTCAATAACTTGCTGTGGATTAATTATAATTTATACCATATTCAATCACAAAGCACTGGTAACTAATTAAGAGATAACATTTACATTATTAGCTAGTCTAGATGCTAGAAATGTCTATCACAACAAACCTTGATTATGATCCATCCTTTTCCCCAAAACAATGCAGCATGCAAGAAAGGTGTTATAAAACAAACGTGCAGATATTTCAGAAAAAGGTCTTACTGGGTACAATTAATAACAGTCAACCAAGAAAACTATCACACTCACCTGTATGCTATCTTTACATCAGTAGGTAGGTGCCTGGTGAACCTACTGTTTACACACTTCACTGAATAAATGAAACAAATCTTCAACGTAGGCAACGCAAATTAATTTAATAAACAAAACACGTAAATAAATAATTATGACTGTCTTGTTTAAGTTGTTTGGTTTTCTTTTAATAATTCTATCTTGATTGTTCTGTCTGGTGTGATCATAAAATGGCAATGAGGAAAATAAAGAAATAACAACGTACAAAAACACCTTTGCATCCGAAGAAATCTTGATTTCTGAAGTCTGAACTCTAGTCTGCTCTGCTCTGCGTCTGCTGACATGACTTATGTAATTGTAAATGTAATTATGACTGACAGTGACTGATGAGCGACGACTGACAGCCAGTGTTGCCAACTTTATTTTAACAATCCCACTAAACTTACCACTAGCCCTAGAAAGATAATCATATATTGATATGCGTAAAAGAACAATACCAAAATGCCATACATAGTTTTATTTCATTTTCAACTTGAGCGTCTTAAAATAAAAAATATTCTAAAAAATGCAGCATTAATTTCTGAGCTTAGATATATAAGAATTTTCAGCAGGTACACCCCAGAACCAAATTATTTTGATATTGAATGTTTTATAACCATAGAAGTATTAAACATAGAGTACCTACCTGGTACCCAACAAAACAACGATGCCGGAAGAGTATGTGATGTCACGATGGGCGCGTTCCACTAGACGCTCACAACGCTCACAACGATCAAAATATCATACTAATTTGATCGTTGTGAGCGTTATGAGCGTCTAGTGGAACGCGCCCGATGGCTGCGTTCCAGTAGACGCTCACATCGCTCACAACGATCAAAACGCGTTCCACATGGCGACCACGGTCGTCATGGTCGCGGTGAAAACGTCATTGATGACGTCATTAATTTTGCTCACGGCACGCTCAAAACAACCCACCTCACGGGGTGGGTCGAAGTGGTCGAATTGCAGTGTTGCCAGATACGACGAAGTTACTCTCGCCAGTTTTTAGACCTGGCAGCACTGGATAGAAATGGATGGTGATAGAAATTTGGCGCAATTTTATAAATGATAAGGATGGTGATGGAAAAAATTACTGTATACGATTCGACAAGAGATACTTTAGTGGATTATAGTAGTTTCTCCAGCAGATGCTCGACGTGGGGTCACAAGTTGATATAAATATGTTAAATTATGTAAATAATTTTAATGTTTTATAGCCATGTATACATTTTTCCTCGTCGGTCAATATCATTAACATAATTAATATGCAATTTTTTATTATATTAATTTGTCTTTTCATAAAAAAAATGTTTTGTTTGTAGATATACTTTTTGCTAGTACAAAAATAAAATTGATAATTAATTATGTAACGTTTATTTTATAGCTTAAAAATTATAACATAACCTCTAATGTTTCAGACTTGTCTTAATCTCAACATCATATCATAGAGTACATTTTGTATCAACGGCTAAAACGTGTAAGTACTCTGTGGCTTGAACGCTCACGTCGCGGCGTCGCTCACTATACCCGTTCCACTTGGGTATATGATTGTAACGCTCACAAGCTAGTGGAACGGAAAAATCTCGGTCGTGAGCGTGGTCGTTGTGATCGTCTAGTGGAACGTAGGGGATGTGATCACTAAACGTCAATGTCAATTTTAAAAACGATTCAAAAGTTGCCATTTTTCTACTACATAATTCACAATAAAAAAATGTCATCGTCTATTTCATAATAATGATTTATTTATGTAAAAAATCAAAATCATTAAACCTCTCTTATAATTAACAAAACATTGTTACAAGTAGCAGATACAACGTAAAATATCGAAAGAGCCACTTTCGATAGTATACGCTGTATTTTCTCGAACATAAAGTATCGGATCTACCACTTTCAATGGACAGTTCTACTTTATTAACGTAATAAAGTATTGAGACTGACATTTCTCCCAAAATACAAAATATTTCAGTACTCACGATAATTATCTTACTTATCTACTCATAAGGAAAATTATAGCATTTATGTATAATTATTATTTCTAAATAACTTCTTAAATGTCTCTTAAAGTTCTGTCTTCATAAAGGTACTCTCCTGTAAAGTACCTGTACCTAGGGAGTTAGGAACAGTTGAAATGTCTGCCGGAGCCGGGAATCGAACCCGTAACTAGGAGACTTGTTCGGGAGAGCTGGGTCTGAGTCATTGCCAACTGAGGTTACGTGGACTTTTTTTTGTATTATCGTACTGAATGACTGCACAATAAAAACGCACCCTTTTGGTAAGAATGTTTATTGACAAAGAAAATTTTTGTATAAAACAAATCATCAATTTAAAATTATAAACATTTTCTCTTACAAAGGTACCCTATGGCCCCGCTGGGCAGCGCGTTTATATTTTTCAAGAAGTGGCAAACGAGAGGACTAATTATGAGAGTACCCTTTTATCAATGCAACATCCATAACCAACCCCAAACCAATGAGATATATTATATTTGTAATGCTTCGATATAAATATTTCCTATACTAAAATAATTATATTTATTCGATCCATTAACTATCTACAATCGATCTTTAGTATAGACTACATATAACACCTAAAATAAATGGCAAGTAGAATAATCTAAACAATTACATTTTGAACATATTTCGGCATAGATTACCATGTAAACTGAAATATTTAAGTTTAAAATTAATTTAGTGAAAAACGAACTATTAATTACAGAGATCTAAAAGAGGCAAGCAGCTAACACCTAGGTACTTCATTATACCTAATTACGTAGACGTAATTGAAGTAAATATTTATTTAAAAGATAATTTAAAAGATAAGTAACATTTATAAATACCTACTCAATAAATACAATATTATTTACAATTTTTTTTAATCGATAGAGTATGATATAAATAATAAATGCAGTTGTATTGTACTTCAAAAACGTCAGCTTACACGTTGACGTAAATTATAATTTTATGTAATTTACATAGTAGATTTAATAATATTTTATATCAAATAAATTTTAAAATTAAGGTATTGTACCTACTCATGTATAAGCCTACTTTATTTAGAAATTATATAAATTACATGTAGGTACCTATATTACCTTGAAGTTACTATGCTGAATAATTAATACATCACAGCATATTTGTATGTGTTATTTACAATAATTCTCATAAACTCAGTTGATAATTATAGCTTATTCTTGTATATTTTACAATTCTTATCATTAAATAGGTAGGTGCTATTAAATATATTAGGTAAGTATATTTAATAATAAAATAAAGAAAATATCAAATGATATAATAAATTAAATTAAGAAAATTTAATCTACAAATACTGCTGTGATAGTCCAGAGTTACTTAAATATCAATAAAAAAAACCACTAGCAGTCGTCTAATAGCCGTATTGGGGCGGCTGAGATTACTAACCCCAATCCCACGCTGGATTGGTGTCGTAAGAGGCGACTAAATCCGGCCCGCTGGTGGTAGGGCCCCTCGAGGGATTATATTGATAATATTGATTTTAATTGCTAATTAATACCATTATTTCTATTATTATTTCTCCATGGGGTTCGCCTGGGTAGCTACCACCCTTGAGCATGAGTCAGCCGCCAAACGACTCATCGTGTTCCGGCTGGGGGCTTGAGAGCCAGTTCTTTCTTTCTTTTTCTTCTCTTTCTTTGCCGGCAACGCATCAGTGATGCCTGTAGTGTTGCTGATGTCGATGGGCGACGATAGCTACTTACCATCAGGTGGATCGACAGCTCGTTTACCGGCTATTTCCATAAAAAAACAACATTTAAAAACAATATTCTAACAATAAAAAAAACAATATAATAAATAGGTATAATAATATTTTTTTTTTCAAAACGAGCGTTTTGAAACGCACGTGCGGTTTTTCGTGACCGGCGTTTTTGTGTCAACAGGGACGTGTTACAAATCTTAAAATTTCACTCTCATCATTTTTTCCATTTATTTTATACGCGCCTAAACGCCTAAAGAAGTAGGTATAACTTCAAAAATTAGAAGGAACGAACTAGTTACGTCTGACGCTACTCATTTGGCCGTTTACGACGAAAATAACGTGCTCCTTGGATTCTGTTTGGGTGCGTGCAGCCTGGCCGGCCGGCAGCGCCATGAGCGATTCAATTGGGTAGGTATGTAATGTAGGTAAGTAGAACTATTCTTCTAATTAGGGTAAAAACATAGCAGAAGTTTATCACACGTAAAATGAATTAACTAGGTGTTGTATTCAATACGTACGATTAGGTAGGTACTAGGTACCCTAATAACACACAATTTGTAACCTCAGAACCATATACGTAGATAAAATAACATTATTTAATAATATTGGCAGTATCTAGAGCTTCCTATTCAATATGACTTACAATACAATAATACAATACAAGCTATGCTAACAACGCGTTGCTGGTACGCTCATTCATACAAAACTTATCGGTCAGAAAAGCTAATAAATCTACCTAAACGGGAACAATAGAAATATCTACGAACATTTTAAACCATGGATTTTTTACTTTTATGAAGATATCTATTGGTACTCGTAGGTACTCTAAACTACTAATACTAGTAGGCTTTGGAATCGAATAGAGATCAGAATATAGATTTTTGTTATTCTTGTCTGTCTGTTACGGCAACCCGCAGAATGGTACGGGAAGTATTGCTACATCTCAACAAGTCACTTTATACCAACTGAAAATCATAAATAAATCATAAACCTATAGTTTTCCCCTGGTTACTTACTTACAAGATCTAATCGTAACCTACAATTCTGTGTTCTGCCCGCGGGAAGCTGTAAAGGCCAGTATTCGAAAAAAAAGTAAGCTGCAGTAGCGATGGCGCTAAGAGTGAAGGCATGTGAAAGTTAAAAATAGTCTCAAATATGAACCATATAAAAATGTTACGGATAAAGTAATTTTTATGATTAAGTCCCTACTATTTAGTAAACAATATTGTCAATGTGGTTGGAGTTATTGATTTTATTGTCCTTAGAAATGTCTCATGATGTAGGCAATAAGGGTTCTGATTATTAGTAGGTAGGTGTATTGTATCCATATTCATAACTTGTAAACCCTTTGAGGTTTACCTAGTAAATAAATATCGTATCGTAATTACTAAAGGTAAAACTCGTTTAAAACTGAGGTAGGTAGATACATTATACATTAATTAATTTCGGTTACATTTGGTACCTATCTGGATAATAATCGTTGACAGACAGACAAGAAAGCTGATTGAATTAGGAAAGTATTAAAAACATAAACGTTACCTAATTTTAGTTTAAATTATTTACAAACGTAGGTAAGTATATCTACTTTGTTTCTATTAATTATTTATTTTCATGATTGTATATTAATAGATAAGATACGTAACGTATAATATCAGTGTTGTTATAAATTATCTAGGTATAATATTCTTAAGTTTATAACGAAAACACAAAGACACTCAAACCACGTGAAACCAAAGTTAGGTACCTACCTAATAAAGTAAAAAAACCAGCTGTTAACTAAGAACGACTGTAAAAATGTCATGCTAGTTTCTAGAAGGAAGCAGAAAAAAAGTCTATTCCTTATCTAACGATAAACTTCTCTCAGTAGGTATACACACATATCGTACAATTTAGTCCTCAACGCATTGTTCATTATTGCTGTCGTCAGTTATAAATGTGTTCAACTTGCAGTATGTACGTATATTATAGCATTACTAGGAACTGTAGCACTCATCACACGTTTGCCACTTCTAACTACAATCTACTTCACTAATAAACTCCACAGTGCTCCGAGTATGTCATTCTTTTCGTGTCCCTGAGGGCACAAGGTGGTTTTCTAATACTAATTTCTCTTTCATTAAACTTTACAATTTGGCAAATAGTAGTTACTACATATAAAAAAAATAAACACAATATTATTACGGCTAATTTTATCTACAACAATTGGTTATAATTTGAATAATTTACATAATTAGTTAAAGTACTTATTTTAACACACCTAAAGACATACTATTAAGTGGGTTTCAAAAGTTATTGGCCTAAGCATTTTGTTGTATTGCACATATGCATGCGTGTAGCAGGTACTAAGTACGAGTATATCTATATAATACATATAGATATACCTATTACTGCATACAAGGTTATGTTTATACCATGTTGCAAAATAATATTCTTAAGCTTAAAGAATATCTTGTCAGCTTTACATTATATTGTAACAATTAAACATGACTACTTCATAGGTTTTATCAGTAAGTTATTGATATCAGCATCGTTTGGTTCGTAAATCAAATACCTTATATATATGTTTTAATGGGTAAAAAAATATACAAGAGCAAAACAGATTAATAGATATTAAGGAACAATAGAAGTGTAAAAAATACATATAAGTATTATGTTTTCCTGACAACTCTTATTGTTTGACGTTATAGATAATATCACCAAGACGCTGTTGAAACGGTTACATTATCGGATGTCAAATCATTGACTTCAAAAGGGTAGAACTAAACTAAGCCAGTTATTTTGTGATAAAAATAGTTGGTAGGACAATTAGTATTCTCAGACAACGTGTACTTAGTAAATCATGAGTGATAAATTACATCGATAGATGCACTCAGAATGCTTGCACCTTAAGTCTAACATGTTAATTTTGTGTGACTTGTTTTCAAAATGTAGTTTCAAATTCAAATTCAAATTCAAAATCATTTATTCATGTAGGTATCATTGATACACTTATTCACGTCATTTTTTAATGTACCAGTTCTTCAATTTATGTATTATTTTTCGAGGAGGTACGGAAGAATGACTGTTGTTTAACTTTAAACATAGGATAAAACAGCGTCATTAATTGCTCTCGACAAGAACAGCTAATAACTCTGATTATGTAGTAACATTTCGTACTATTGTAAAAACTAAATTCGCATTGGGGCAATTCCTAACATTTTCTCTAAAATAATAATTAAAAAGCCCTCACACACGCACACCGTCTACTAGGAATAGGTACTGTGATTCCCTGTTGATCGGGCGGCGCGAACACTTCACAAACAAAACAACTTCATCTGTAACATAAATGTCCATCCCGGCTTCATATCGAAGGGAACCTCGGCGAGCAGTCTCTGACCACTGGGCTAACATTTCGTCTCACTGTGCGCCCTTATCATTACTCTACAACACGCCTACGCCGTTACGCCGCTACCTCCGCGTCTATAGTTTAGTCGTCATAATGGAAATTTGTATAATAGATATTATACCATCTCCAGGACTGCCTCAATGCAATTAGTCACTTATACAAATTTAAATTTACAAAACTGAAAAATATAGTTAAGGCCAATAACTTTTCAAACATTTTCCTTATCGTGCAAAATGTATTTACCAAGAACACACACAAAAAATATACTTGACACTTGACACTAAAGAGGGTTTGAGTTAATAGATTGGAATAGTCACGAACCGATTCCAATTATCCTACTGAACACCTACTGAAGAATATTATGTCAACTTGTTTGAAAGAATTACTAGCTTTTGTAGTCCCGAGTTGAATATTAAGTATATCAATGTTATAGTAATATTGAAACAAATAACAACAGTTCTGCTATCCCTTAGTCTTTACGTTGTAGTGTAGTGTTACTTATTATAGGCACTTTGTTATCGAATCGCAAATGTCTTTGAACAGAATGATGAATTTAATAAAATAATTCGATCAGAAATATTTGCAAATCTAATAATAATAATCAATCAGAAATTAATTAAACATACTTTTGCTAAGGGTTTTTTCCCGTACGGGACGGGACGTGAATTTTGGAAACATCGTTTCATAGAAAATGTATGCGATAGTGCATAGAGGCATCCCGTACGGGAAAAATCCCGTTACGTATGCATTGGCCTTTAAAAACAAGCTTTTATTGGAATGTGAAATGTGAACTATAAAGTACCTGCTGAAGAAATTATATAAATACAAAGTAATAAACGTAAAAAGCGCAGTCTGGTTAACGTAATTAGTTAGATAATGAATTACGATGTTTGAACAGCTCTTTAAAATGCTTGCACTTTGTATTACAGGTTCCTTTTTCAAACAAGGTAGTTATTAAGTAGAGAATTATTTCTCAAATAAATATTGTTTGCAACGTGACCGTCAATTGAACAGTTATATACTTGTAAAACATTGTGCCATTAGGGCAATCCCTGAGATTTTCATTAAAATAATAATTAAAAAGCACTCACACCGTCTACTAGGAATACTGTGATTCCCTGTTGATCGGGCGGCGCGAATACTTCACAAACAAAACAACTTCATCTGTAACATAAATGTCCATCCCGGCTTCAATTATCAAAGGGAACCTCGGCGAGCAGTCTGACCACTGGGCTAACATTTCGTCTCACTGTGCGCCCTCATTGCTCTACAACACGCCTACGCCGCTACGCCTCTAACTCCGCGTCCTCTAGTTTAGTCATCATAATGGAAATTTGTATAATATAAATAAAATTATCTCTCTATTGAGACTGACTGGCATTTTAGCTAAGATGGCGGCTTGCCGTATTTTGTAGTTTTATTTTATCAAAAATATTGTTTATCTCGCTAATAATAATACAATAAATGCGTGTTTTGTAATCCATTAATAGGGTTTCATTAAATAAATACATAGTTTTAGTGATTTTTACTTACTGTCATCATGCTTATAAGCTAGAAAATAATGGCTTATGATGTTGTTTGTTCTCATCCTAGTTTCTAGAAGTAAGCAAATGATATTAACTGAAAAAAATAATTACTTATTAGTAATTACTCACTGACACCTATGGCTAGTACGCAGATCAGTGTGTTTACTCAATTTTTTGATAGAAACAATAACATAGGTCATAGACTTAGGTATTTACCTAACCATAATATAATCTTAAAATTCAATAATTCTATGGTGATTCTCGAATCTCACGAATAACAACCGCATAGTTCAGTTAACTAGTAGGTAAGTAAACCAATTTCGTGATTATTTTGTACTTAAATATTAGTTCACATTTCAATATACAAACATTTAAATCTTAACAGCAGGATGTTTTGGATTTTCTACGAGTATGATATTTTGTATCTTATTTGTATAGTAAATAAAAGACATAAAAAATAAATAAAACATTTTGCTTTATAATAAATGAATTGCTAATCCTTATAATCCTTTTAGAACATTTGCGGTGAATGCAATGTAGAAATTGATTGATCAGTGCTTCAGTAAATTATAAATGTATAAGCAAGTAAACACGATTTCTTATACAAACAATTACTGATCACTCGATCAACTTTTTCAGCGAGACTTGCTCCAATTTAAACTGGTTAGTCACCTTGAGTATCGTTGTGTACGTACGTGTCAAGTACCTGGATGTACCTAGTACAGTTTCTGCAGTATCACCGTATCAATAAACACACAATCAAGTAGGTATGCACTCGCTATCAAATATATTGTTAAATTATTCCCAAACATTTATTTAAAAATATATTTTATGTACATTACAGGCTCAGTTCATTTACAATTTTATAAAACTTTTAAAAAGATTTTAACTTATACTTAGTCTGTGCTTAAAATTTCGACAGTGTAACATAATAGTCGATATTCCAATTAATGCTAAGATAATAATAACATTAGATACACATTTCATTTGATGCCGTTGACTTCAAGGTGTCTAAGAATACATGTTTAGTAGAAATATTTTTGTTTAAAAAAAATAAAAAAATACTTATAAGAACAATTTTAAGTTCACTCTTAAAATAGGCGATCTCTACTTCGGTAGTAGTACCAGAGAGCCAGTTAACAAGTGGGTTCACCGTTTTTCTTGTGGCGTTCCTTGCATTTCCATATGTCCTTGAATCCAGGCCCAATTCCCTTGCTCGTGGTACTGAACAACGGACGAGGCACCAGGTTTATGGGTGACATTATTATCAGATGGCTTGTTCTTGTTTGTCGGCTATTTTTTACCCGACTGCCAGGAAGGGTTATGTTTTTCGCGGGTATCTTGTATGTATTTGTGTAATATTCTTTATTACCTCATATCTTCCAAACCCCTGAACGGATATAGGTAGTTATATAATTAAGATATCGTTAGGTTCGTCTTGATAACCCAAATGTTTTTAGACACGTGAAATTAAAATAAACATGGTGGCTGTAAGATGCTATTATTTGAAGTCAAACTCTATCAAAAACTAAAAAGAAATCGAATATTGCAATATGGATATCAAAGTAAAGAACCCACCACAAGGATTTCATAAAGGTATATCATGATAGCTTTTTTAATGGCAGGCGGTTTTTTTTTTACTTATATTAGTTATGTAATATAAATGCTCAAGTGACACCTATATAGTGTTACAGATACCCCGACTTACCACTACAAGGTGCTCTCTAACCGTAGTACTATTATTTCTTCTGTGCCGTTATGAAGAAAGATCATTAGTCGGAATATTACCATTGTCGAATTTATCTAGACACTCTTTAATTCATATTAAATATGTACTTAGTTTACTCTGACCATTAACTTTGTTACAAGCGAGCTGCTATACGATTGTACCTATAGAAGAAAAATATCTACAACAGAAGATTGTTTTATTTTTATTAAAACACCAATATCATTGATATAAATTAAACCAAGCCAGAGGTGTCGCCTTTTCGACGTTTACCTTCTCACATAGAAAGTAGTGAATTAGTATTATAATAATAATAAAAATCAACATTGATTAAGTATTTAGATTTGTTATTTAATAAAAATTATCGAGAGAATTACAAAACAAATCCCAATATTAAGCTGGTATTATAATTTAGTACCTCATTAAAAATCAAGAAGTCCACACCTATTCTTATTTAATGTGCACATCGTTAGAGACCCGATCGGCAGTAAAAATTCGACTGTAATTCAGTAAATATCAAATAAATGAATTAAATTATCTATGTCCTTTAATAAATTCATTTGTAATATTTAGGTATTATACAAAAAATAGTTTTCTGTACTTCTTCTCCAACCAAACTTTTACTATACCACATCTCAGACTTCAATACGAGTCCAACAGTGATCTTAATAAAGTTTTACCGCCGTCAAATAATATCTTATTAAATATAAATTACGTGTCACGTTGTTTGTCCGCGATGGACTCCTAAACTACTGAACCGATTTTAATCAAATTTGCACACCGTGTGCAGTTTGATCCAACTTGAAAGATAGGATAGCTTACATCTCAAAATAAAATAAAAACTTTTGAGAGAACGAAGTCTGTCCGGGCAGCTAGTAGGACAATAATAATATGAACTACAAAATGAAATTGAGTGCTTCTAAGACTTACAATTTTATATTATTGTCTCTTACTTAACCAAAAAAAAACTATTCATTTCATGCAGATGCAATTTCGTTCTAGACAGTTGAGTGGTTATACTCATACACGTAACTACGAAACATTCATGAATACCACATGAAACCGTTTACAGCGGCGTATTCCGATATGGATTGCATGAATAATCACTAAATATTAAAGACGATACGGTTCCATGTGGACGATAGCCGCGACACAATACAATGTAGTTATATCATGGCAATAAAGCCATTAGGGAAAACTACATTTCGTAGGTAATAATAGTTTATCTTACGAATATAATATAGGAAAAATATTGCATTGGTATGTAAAGAACAACTTTCCCTGCGACTGTTGAATACTTAGGTACTACTAAACACGCTGGGCAATAATAGGTATCAATTCCTACATAGCACCCGATAATTTATAATCCTGATTTCTACTAATCGAGGACTTGATTTGTCATAATTATGATTAAAAAAAATCACTTTCACTTTCACTTTTGTAAACTCTATCCCATCAAAAACATAAATGTAAAGTGAGAGTCAATTTCAAAAAAAAAAGAATTGAGATCTAAATGGGTGCCAATTTCTGTGTAGAAAAGCCTAAAATTTTAGTCACAAGAACATGTAATTCAAGCTCCACATTTGACTTGGTTAGTTTTCACGTACCTACCTAGGCTATATTATATCTATGTAATTAGTTTCGTCAAATCTGTTAGGTTGATGGCTTATGACACTCTTCTCTAATTTGGTTTGTTGGTTGCTAACCAAAGAAAACTAGCCAAGTCAAATGTAAAGCTTGAATTACATGTTCTTGTGACTAAAATTTTAGGCTTTTCTACACAGAAATTGGCACCCATTTAGATCTCAATTCTTTTTTTTTTGAAATTGACTCTCACTTTACATTTATGTTTTTGATGGGATATCATTACTTTTTGTATAGAAATTATTAGTAAGTACTTATTCATAACGTTACTGATTAATTTTAATACATGAACTGTTATAGTGCTCTTCAACTAAATCTGTAGTTAGTGCGCCGTGGTCCGAAATACGGTACCTATTATTTCTTTATTTATAAGTAATGATCTTCCACTATTGATGTCCGCTAAATATTGAAATAATAATTAATACTAAATCCCAATTATACTATCGTAATAAATACGAAAGTCGACTATACTCTTATTAGTTACGAGTGACCGCCCTCGCTTTGCTTTGGTTTTCTTATTTTTTTACACCTTGGGTTACGTTATTGGAGTTTCATTAAGGATCCCTAATTTATTGAAAATATAATATAGCCTATGTCACCCGGGGATAGTGTAGCTTTCCAACAGTGAAGGAATTTTTCAAATCAGTTTAGTAGTTTCGGAGCCTATTCAATGCAAACAAACAATCAAATCTTTCCTCTTTATACTATTAGTACAGATATGTTTATGTTTATGTTCGATGACATCGTGCAACAATAAATTTTGAAACAATACTTCGAATTACTTTAAACTGGTATAATTACGGAAATAATACAAAATTTTGTGGTGTAATCTTGTAGATTAGAGAAAAATAATTTTCTACACATTAAAAATAAAACGACGTAATACACTGGAAATAACGTCTCCTGACGAACCAATGATCTTCACGTAAATGAATATGTGCTGTGCACTTCTCACAGGCACTTGGGACACTGAACATCTTCCTCCCGTTGAAAGCTTCAGAAAGTACTAAAACTGATATGTTTCGTTATATATTCACCTTGGAATCCACATAATGACCAGATGTCATCAATTTTGATCGCTACTCTTAAATTTCAGGCATTTTAAGTAAGTGTTCCTAATAGAATCAATTTTTTGAAAAATTATCATAAAATGATAAAAATTTACTACTTTCAGATTTATTCCTTAGTATTCACCCGACTACCTATCTGCATGCCAAATTTTAACTTTCTAGGTCACCTGGAAGTTGGATATAGTTTTGATCTATAGGTCAGTCAGTGTTAAATTTCTCGAGTTTTGGACGTTAATATCTAAATAACCGTTTGAGATGTGTTTATGAAATTTGGAAGACGTATGTATTTCGCAAGTCTTAATAAATGAGCCAAATTTGACAGGTTTATGTTGAATAGTTTTTGAGTTATGAGGTGGTCAAAAGTGGCTCCAAATGGTTCGTGTAATATTACACACGGTGCTGCTCGTCAATTCTGTTAGCTAAGAAATTGACTTGACACGCTCCGCGTGTCTAGATACGTAGACATTATAACGTCAAGGTATTATTTGACATAGTCAAAATAATTATATACACATTTAATGGGAGTACGGATGCGTAACAGTTGATATAATAACTCATTTGACCTAATGCTATTTGATATACCTACTTTGTTTTTGAACAACGTTGTATTTCCTAAATTTATATAGTATAACTAGCTGTCCGGACAGACGTCGTCCTGTCAAAAGTTCTTTTTTTTTAGATATAAGCTATCCTATCTTTCAGGTTGGACCAAACTGCACACGCAGTATTTTGCTGCACTCGTTGACAGGGGTAAGCAATTAAGCATATTTCGCGCTCACTCGTACTTAGGCGCAGTACGCTTCGCCCTGCTACTATAGTATAATATACATGTACTACATGTACATCTATAATATTCAAAAAATATAAGTAACGTTTAATATAATTAATTAGAAACGTCTACTTTGTTTTGTATATTTTTGGAAAATTATTTAATATAATTTGTCGTTTGGCGAATGTTAACGTTTTAGTGACAGAAACGAAACGCTGCAAAACCGACTTCATGTAGCCTTGTCTGACCTATCCCTAGAGTGTAATGTAAACTCGCGTAGGCGCAGAGGCGCGAGGTGGCCCGCGAGCTGAGGAGCAGGTGGTTTTAACGCTCGTCGCAGCGGCTAAGCTGGTAAGCCAAAGCCGTTATATAAAAAGATAATTATACAAATTATATGAAATAAATGTTATACTAAATATTATTAAAGCAAATGAAAGTTATATAAAATATAACATTTAATAACATGAAATTAGATCATTTGTTTTTATAGCATATGAAAATTATATCGTGTGAACGTTATTTCATATTATACTAGACAGTTATTATATCAACTATTACACACCCGTTTTAAACATGATTGGTATTTAAATGATCTTCTCTGTAACAAAATCTACGGTCAGATTAGTATCCAATCAATACGAGTATAAGTAAAATCTCGCAGTAAATAAACTGAGCCGCATCATTGTGCATTGTCACATTGTATGTATATTTACTTGTATAATAGTTGTCCACCTTGTAGCACCTCATTTACCTCGTGCAACATAAAACTTTTATCTAATATCGTTATCTAGTTAGATAAAAAACAACATTATATAAATAAATAATATTTTTTCTATAAACACACGATTTCTTTTATATCTTCAATAAGAGCCGTAATATATAAATACCTGCCGCGTTGGGCTTTCGTCAACGAAGTCGTGTGCGTGGATGGATAATGGATCGGCAGCAGCCGCGGGCCGACGTCGAGACGAAGCGCCCAGAGCGTGCGGTTCCTTAGCTAACAATTTGTGCAGATTCCAAGTCAGGTAGAGATTAATTTCTAAATCACATTTGGACACTAATATACATGTATAACTACTTTCAACAAGTGTCAATATTGAGCAGTACGAGGGAAGCCGCGAGAGCGCGCGGCGCGCAGCCTACGTCACGCCGGCCCGTACGCGCAGTCTCCACGCCGCGCGCCGGCTGACTCTTCGCCCGGCAGCACGGCAGCGCGTCGCCACTGGTCGCGGACGCGTTCCACATCCTGCAGTACGCGAACTACATTCATGCCGGCTAACTTACGCACGTCATCTTCGCTCCATTCCTTATCACGAAGTAACTCAGCCAGCAAATGTGGATATCGAGAAACATCTTCTAACCCTTTAGGTGGTGCATCGATTCCGTCGTATCCTGCACCCAGGCCCACATGTTCGACCCCTGCCACGCGTCTCACGTGATTAATGTGAGCGACTACATCTTCTACGGTTGCTTTTTCGCCACAGGATACTAATTTTGCATAAAAGTTTATCATTACGACACCCCCATTTGCAGCAACCATTTTTAACAAGTCATCTGGAACATTTCTCGTCGAATTGCAAAGCGCTGCGGCACCTGAATGTGAAAATATTACAGGTGCTTGTGATGTTTCTATAGCGTCTCTAGCAGTTTCTTCACCGGCATGAGAAAGATCAACGATCATGCCCAGACGATTCATTTCACGTACTACCGCGCGACCAAATTCCGTTAATCCACCGACTGTACCGGCTGCGCGTGCCCACCGCGTATCACAAGTATGTGTAACTGTAAGATATCGAGCACCTAATTGATAAAAAGCACGCAGAACTGCAAGAGAATCACCCAATGCGTGGCCTCCTTCGACTCCTATCAACGAAGCTATGTGGCCATCTCGGTGAGCATCTATCAGTTCCGCTGCATCAGTAACTAAAGCGAGATGTGCAGCATTCATTTCTACTATCCTCTTAATAACATCCATTTGTTCGAGGGCTAACTGCACTGCGTCTCGGTCCCGTGCCCCGCACGGCACGTACGCCGACCAAAACTGCGCGCCGACCTGTCCAAGTCTTAACCGTGGAATATCTGTATGCGACCAGCGCGAACGGGCCCACGGCTCCAGACCTTCTAAGCCAGCACTTAAATTAAAATCACCAATCTTATTATGTAGAAATTTTCGAACGTTCCACGCTAAATCATTATGTCCGTCGACTAGTGGAGAATCCCGTAGCATACGGCGTATTGTTGTCAGTCGTTCCTCCGGGGTCGCTCGGCCTCCACCGCTGAGTGCGATGGGCAGGGCGAGGAGGGCACACATCGCTGACAGAACCAGTAGTGACACCAGGGCTATCCTCCAGCGCGGCCGACGTGGTATCGGCTTTTCGTCGGAACTTCCTGACGCCGACGCTGATAAAGAATCCGGCGCCCACCGACCGCACCTTTCTGCTACGTCTGGTAAGGAACCGGGGAATGTCATTCCCTCTGGTACAGCCGCCTGAAACAAAGAATAGGAATTAGGATACAATTTAATTAAAAATTAAATTAATTAAATTTAACGTCTATTCATGACTAAAATTTTGATATTTTTTTAAATTCAAGTTCTAATAAGAGTGTGTTTGTTGAGTATTAACTAAATACAACTAGCTGCCCGGACAGACTTCGTTCTGTCAAAAGTTTTTTTTGAGATGTAAGCTATCCTATCTTTCAAGTTGGATCAAACTGCACACGGTGTGCAAATTTCATTAAAATTGGTTCAGTAGTTTAGGAGTCCATCGCGGACAAACAACGTTACACGTAATATATTATATATATTAAGATGTAAAAGTTAGTTGTGACACATAATTATAGTGCATGTATCACGTCATCGAAGGTTTTTTAACGCTCGCATATACATATTTACGCATATATAAATATTTAAGCATGACCCTAGGCCTAACCTAGCGGGGGATCTCCTTTTGCTGAAGGTATGTTTTATTATTTATCTTAATAAGTACTACCTATCTATCTTTTTATAGGTTTCCATTAATCTTTTATGGCCAAGGTATAAACAAATATTTAGTATCAAGAAAAGATACACAAAATGTGAACGATTGGCAAACTGCATAATTTAACATTTCAAGTGCCCCCGGCCGGCCAGTGAATCAATGACGCTCATTAGTCTTAAGGGGGCGTTAGGCTATAGAGGCTAATTGGCACCTCTACAGATACAGATTTAAACTAAATATTAAATAATTTTACATTGCAATAAAATCTTCATTGCAGTCTACAAATTTTAATAAGTACTTAGTATAAAATATCAAAACAAAGAATAAAACCACGCAATAGGCGGTTTTGTCGCTCAAGTAAGAATTTCTTTCAAGCAACCACCTCTACATAATAGGAACAAAGTATAATTTTACAAAGACACTGAGCTGTGTTTGAAATAAGAAACAATTAGAAAACATTAACAAGTGTAAGACTAGAAACTTTTATTAAGTACACATGATTATTATAACTATATTCGACATTAAATTTATTTTCATTCCATTCTTATAATGGAGTTATTGCGCTACAAATGAAGGGTGATAAAGGTAATTGTACCGCAAGAACGAACTGTAAGATAAAGGCTTTCAAAAAGCGGAAAGCAGTATTAATTGTAACTGAGGCAGAAATATTGGAAATAGAAAGAAGGAAAGAAACATTTATTCCGTCATAAGCATAGCAAAAATCTTAAAATTCTATGGTAAGAAATATTTTAATAAAATTTGTTTTTTATTTAGTTCGGAGTTGCAGCTAACAACATGACGGAAAAGAGTTGCACTCAGAATTTGGGTTAGTGTGGTAGGTACAGTACGGCCGACGTATCTTGGCGCGTCTGCTGTTTAGCAGTAAATTTGCAGAGCCTATGTTTATAGGCTCTGCAAATTTTAGCGCATGTAAGACAGAAGTAGCGTCACAAAAATAATACGCACCGTACTGAGCATTACCGAAATATGTTACTGCGCAGCCTTCTGCGCGAAGTTCAGACGCGCCAAGCTACGCCGGCCATACTGAACTTGCTAAACCCTCTGATGTTTCAGTAGTCGTGTGTAAATCGGCGAGTGGCGCTGTATATGTGTACATCTGTGTACATCTTCATTAATTATTTTAACTGCTATTTCGAAGTCAACGCAAATACACTTAGTTTGTTGTTAATTAATAAAATAAGATGCGACTTCCTACAAACCAGACATAAGTGAGTTAACATTTACTTTAACTACAATTTTAGTGGTTATCAAAATAAAAACACAACAAGTTAACAGATATACTTAAGTTAAAAAATGAATAAAATTTATATTAAAGTGCTATATCTGGGATATATTAACTTGAAACAAGAGGACCTGGTCGCGTGTATAACATTGCAATGTTTGGACCATTGTAACATATTATATAAGTATGGTGGCACACTTCTGAATATTTCATGATTAAAATATAATTATCTTTTATACTTATCTCGTTATCTCAAGATGTATTTTGTGTGAAGTCTGGCAAAGATATCTGGTATAGATAAAGCAACACCAACGTCAGCCAAACCTTACTTAAGTTGCCGTTATCACAACTCGTGAATCGAACCTTTATTAATCATCAATAAAACCAATTTCAAGATAGTCTTAAACTTTGTAAACAATCGCAAGCATGACAATAATTTGCCGCGTGTTCAATTATGCAAGGGGCACACATAATACGGGGAGATGCCAGGGGGGACCTGAATAACCCCTGACCCATTTACAGAGGAAACTGACTCGCCTCGTTCGCCGGGATTTCGTTTCAACGGAGCATTTTTGAATAAGCATTGTAATTATTTGTGTCATACTAAAGTACTAACTATTATAAATTTTAAGTACGTACCTACATTATTCTGTCAAGTTTTACATCAATTATAAGAAAAATTCTTACCCTGACCTTCGGTTATTTAAACTGGCTGGAATGTTAGAATAAATTCATCATTCTTAATCGTACATTGAACACGACGATTTAAGTATAATGATATAATAATTTTAATATTTTAATAAATATAGACACACCAATTTCTTAAAGTCAATTGAATTCAAAATTGGTGATATAATATGTACCTAATAATAGCGTAGAATATGGAAATACAATAAGAATACTACCTACTTTATTATAATTACTACTTAAGTAAAAATCATAACTATTTATAAAAATATATTAAGATGGACCGTGCTGAATTGTTTGATTATTATTTTTTAATAAGAGATTCGATATTACCTCGCCCTACATAACTCTCGAGATGACTACCGACGCGTGACAGTTATGGATGCAACTTTTTATGTCACGCTGTTGAGCTTCTATCCTGAACTGTTTTTAATTAAAATATCGTCATATTCTTTTAATATAATTCAAAGTAGTGTTTGAAACTATTGTTCAAGAAATCCTTCGTATGATTACCATGTTCAATAATCTAAATTTTACTAACAAAAAATAACCGACTTCAAAGTCTCAAAAACTACATAGTTGTCAGATCTCGTTCAAATTTATGTGAGACCACATGACGAGCGCCTGCTTTCGATTAAAAAAAGAATCATCAAAATCGGTTCGCCCAGTCCAAAGTTCTGAGGTAACAAACATAAAAAAAATACAGTCGAATTGAGAACCTCCTCCTTTTTTGAAGTCGGTTAAAAATGTATTCAAATCCTTGCGTGAGATATATTTTGTCTAGTTTTCCGTAGGATACATAAAATTATAACGACCTGTTTTTTGGTACAGTTAATGAAGAATCCCTATTTTTACGACTTAAGTTGGTTGTTAACCCAAATTCTAGTAATTCAGATCTCTGTTTTCGCATATTCACAGACACTGTATTGGTTCACATTAATTAAATCTGACGCGTTTTTTTTATTGAATTGAATAAATTGTCTAGTTAAAATCATATAGAATGGCTTGCAATACAATATGTAAGAATGTTACGAATTTGGTAGAAAGGTCAAGATTCAATTATATTTACAATTTTATCGAGCATCGTGTAGTAAAAACTGAAGCGTGTTTGATGACATTCACAGTTCGTAAACGTAAAAGTACGAGTATATATAAAAAAGATACTTCAAGATGATGGCTGTTTCTTATGAATGCAAAGTCTAGTGCCCAGAGAACCACTTGTAGCGTAGCAATATGAATAACAAATTATAATTCCATGTTTCTAACCATTTTATTAACGTATCGTAAGACTTGTGCGTTAATTAACCTATTAGTTACGATAATTATTGTTTCAATAATAAACAATAATAAATTGTTTAAATAATAAACAGCAATGACATTCGATATAAAAATAATCACTTCGCAAATTACAGGCCCAACTTTAAGTCAGCCCCGGAAAATAAAAAGTAGTTAAGTAGGTCACAGAAAGCTAACTAAAAGTCATAGCCACAATTTGTTGCAAAATGGGTAAACTTTTTATCTTCCGAAGTCTGTCTCACTAAAGTATCATTCGATGTGTAGAGTATCTCGCACGGTTACTCCACTAAAATGGTGACAGCAGCCATTAATAAAACGACTGTTTCATGCAGATGACACTAGAATAAAAATTCTTCATTCTCGAGTGACTTCAAGCGAGAGTTTTCAATTTCAACGGTATTTTACGGAACTCTTATATAAGTATTTTGCTACAACGTGTAAATAAATACCTTAATGTATAATATGGACGTAGGAATCTCTAAAGATGAATACTTTTCTAATTTTTATATTTTCTTTTTTCTTTCTTTAATACTCCCCATGATTTTTGTAAGGTTTATAACTTAACAAGTCTTGACCCTTTACTTTTGCATTACATTCTACTTTTATTTTGATATTCTGTTAGTTTTGATTTGTGTCAACCTAATTGTTCGCTTAAATATAAACAAACTAAAGCTTATTATTATGTCAGTTGGTAAGAGCCTGTTACATAATGTATTTCCACGTGTTGTCTCAGAATGGTGTGGTAGTTCATTTGTCTTAATACAAGTCGGTGTTCTGTATAAACCACGTTAACTAGGGCAACCAAGGCATCTATTTCCGACAGTATCGCGATTGCTGAGTCGCTTGCTAATGCAGTCTCGCCCCTCCACTCGATTCTTCCCGTGTTTATTTATGTTACAAGTATATAATGTTATACAGTGACAGGAATCAATCTGGATTGTGTCAATATTTAAAGTTACTGTACAAAACGTGACGATTGTACCGAATTTATAGGTTTAGGATTCTGTACGGACTTGTAATGACCACATTCTTTCCTTTTAAGCAATTGGAAAACCCTCATGTATTTTAATTACAAATTTTAAGTGCATAGGACATAAAGATTTTTCTTTATTATAGATCAAAATAAAAGACATTGCTTTGAGTTTCCCGGCATACTACATTCCATTGAGTGCCTGTAACTTTTCTAATTATTGTTATTATTATTTGTTTTATCCATGAACCGATCAGTCCCTCTTACTGCGGCTGAGCCTGAAAGTTCTAAATCTAGTGGTGTTCCATTTTTTCTTACCATAAAAAGTGGTTGTTACATAACATTAATAAAAAAAATATATAATAAAATTAAAATGTTAAATTATTACAGTACAATGAAAACATAAAATCAGTTAAATATCATAGTTAATGTACCTATACTCAGAATGGTAAAATCAGTATAACACGATAATAAGATAGCACGTTTAGTGCACTTTTCGTAGCAAACGCGTGTTCGCGTAGCAAATGTGAATACCAATAGGCGGTCTAGTTATAAATTCATATAGTGCCGATCACATGTTAAAAACTTTCATGCTTTTCACTTTTTAAAAATATTGCAATATTTTAGGATCATTCAGTTTGGAACAACGTGATATTCAATAGATGGTTTCGTTTCTTGTTTTTTTTTTACGGAGCCCTAAAAAGTATTAAAGTGTGGAATAGTTAATAAGTTAACTACTAATACATTTTGTAAGTTCCACTTTTATGTGATGTAACATATTTGCAATTTATATTAATAATCCCTAAGATTCAAATGTGTCCGCAAAATTGGAGGTAAAAAATGTATAAAAATTCTGTTTATTTTAGTTAGTAGCGAGGTCGGTTCTCTGATTACACAATAAAGTGTTTTACATTTCCATTCATTTATCGTGGGAACGTAGGTTGTGTAATTTGTGTCACGTGGTTAATTATGGCTGTACGCTGAAATTTTAAATTTTGCTTTAAACTGGAAATTGCAGCGAGTTTTGCTTTAACAAGTGTCGTTTTCCACAACACTAACCTGCATTATCAAAATGCATTAAGTCTGCCGTAACGTAACATAACATTTTATCACAGTATAAGGAAATATATAATATTTATACTGTGATTTTATTGTGTAAGTTGAAATACATTTTTTAAATATTTCGAACATATCGCAATACAAGTACCTACCTAATACTTAAAATTCATAATAGAGGAATTCCTTGTATAATCTCAAAATTCCCCAATTTTTTTGTGACAATGCTATATGAATTACATGTATTAGGTATATAAAGCTAACACACACATATTCTATCTCTTCTAATAATGGTGGTAAATTATTCACGGTTTCTTGTTTTTATGTAGAGTTAAAGTCATAATTGAAGTCTTCCCTTATACTCGTATTTGTTTCCCTTCACATCATATTCTTATAAACGATATCTGGAAGTATCTTTTTTGGAGAATAAAATCTCTATCAATTCAAAGTAAAATACTGTTCATAGCGACAGTCTGTCATCCACAAAAAGAAAAAAAAACAAGCCTTACGTTAAATAACTGGCAAGTGAATAACAAGGAAAGCCATTGCGTTAAAGATGACGATTGTTTACTTCGGCGAGTTAGCGAATTTGCGTTGGGGTCAGAGCAAGCTGCGCTGCTGGCAAGGAAAGTTACGAAAACATTGGCCGGGCTAGCAGGGGGCCGTGGAGCTGCATCGATTCGCTGCACACCAGCCAGCGGCCGCACGGCTGCGAGGCCTGCCCCCACAAGCATAATGTTGCGTGAAATTTGCACCCCCATTGTTACTTTACAACTAGCTATCCCTCCGGAGGTGAGCGCTTTTATAGAACAGAAAGTCTAATGCTCCTCGGACCGAGTTGCGTTCAGTGAACGCTGCGGATGGGTACACTTCGTTCTTTTTGTTGCTCCCCGTGTTATTTTTAGGTTAAGTAGCAAATTGTGTTCCTTTTTAATAGATTTTACCGCTTAAGCAGATTTAAATGCTTGCTGCATTCATATGCTTGCTGAAAGATTTTTAAATCGGATGATAGAACCCTTATGGGGATGTCTTTAATTATTATCGATGTGACTCTACTGATTTAGTATTTTCTTAATATTTTTTATTTTCTTTAATTACACATTATCAAAAAAGCGGCCAAGTGCGAGTCGGACTCGCCCATGAAGGGTTCCGTAGTAACATAATATAAAAGTTCTTGAAGTTCGTTGTAACTTTGATCGAGGTAAATTGCGGTTTACGATTTATGACGTATTAAAAAAAACTACTTACTAGATCTCGTTCAAACCAATTTTCGTTGGAAGTTTGCATGGTAATGTACATCATATATTTTTTTTAGTTTTATCATTCTCTTATTTTAGAAGTTACAGGGGGGGGGACACACTTTTTACCACTTTGGAAGTGTCTCTCGCGCAAACTATTCAGTTTAGAAAAAAATGATACTAGAAACCTCAATATCATTTTTAAAGAACTATTCATAGATACCCCACACGTATGGGTTTGATGAAAAAAAATTTTTTGAGTTTCAGTTCTAAGTATGGGGAACCCCCAAAATTTATTACTTTTTTTCTATTTCTGTGTGAAAATCTTCATGCGGTTCACAGAATACATCTACTTACCAAGTTTCAACAGTATAGTTCTTTCTTATAGTTTCGGAAAAAAGTGGCTGTGACATACGGACGGACGGACAGACAGACAGACAGACAGACAGACAGACAGACAGACAGACAGACAGACAGACAGACAGACATGACGAATCTATAAGGGTTCCGTTTTTTGCCATTTGGCTACGGAACCCTAAAAATCAACTTCCCTTCACTTAAATTCATGATTACAATGCGAACTCCAAATAAAAATTTCGAGTAACACTGTAGTTATATTACGTAGAAATTGCTGTGTTTATTTTATTAACGCCCCAACTCTGAGTCACTAACGGTTACTTTAACTAAATGCACGGACCCGGAAAGTTTTAGACGATAAATATAAGCATAAATAACGAAACATATACCTAACCTTTAAACACTAAACTTCTTTAATCTTGAACTATACCAAAACCTCGCCAGAAAGGTTTAGTTATCTTCAAATTTAATTCTTTCGATATCAATTTTCATTTATGTCCGGACTGGCCACTTGTTTTAATATTTATTTGATGAATATCTTTTTTGTTCGCCATCGGTGTTCACTTTTGGAATCTCGGTTTATATCATGTATTCGTAGATGAAAATGACATATTATAAGATATATAAGTCGTTTGTTGTATTAATTTCCATAGTAAATACGTTTTGCTAATTGTACGAGGCAAACAACAACAAAAATTACTGAAAGCCATGCTGTGATATCTCTCGCAGTGTTAAATGATTGTGATAACAGTTTAAGTTCCCATCTCAAAACGAATTTTATCAAAATAATATGATTACAATAATTCAAAAGAACTCAATTTATGGGAATGAAAAGTCCTCTTTTTAACCTTATCTTACACATATTATACATATCTATTATTAACCTTATATTGTACCTATACACGTGTTTCACGAGAAACGTGTCCATTATGTTTTAAGTGGAACCTTTTTTTGGACCGACAAATTTTTAAACGGGGTCACCTTTTAAAATTAGAAACCGACCCGCTCTCATGGGCACGGTCGTTACTCAACAAAGACAGCACATATCAATGACTCACAAAATAAACTACTTTAAAATCTTACTACGGAAAAATCTACGATAATCAACTACGGAAAACACATCGTTAGTAACAGAGTTTAAAAAAAAAAGAAACAAATTACAATAGGCATTTTGTTAAATGACTGGAAATAAAAAATAATTGTTACCTCTTAATTATTATATTTTAGTGTTACTCAACGGGAATAACCCTTTGGGATGACACGGACCGCTTCTATTACACAACATAATACAGCTAACAATTAACACGTTAACGGCTAAAAAATCCATGAATCTTTTTGTATAATGTACACTTTAAGCTGTAATATAAGCTATTTAATTATTACCCAATAAAATATCTGATGTTAATCATGCCAACGAGACTTCTTAGGTTCAAAGCACACAAATAAGTTCAGTAACCAACTTTTGTATTCTTTGATTAATACGAACTCAAGTGAAGACCTAATTCTACAGAGAATGACTCCATCCTAACATAAAAACTCATAAATTCAAATTAATGCTAGGCAACGGCATCGGTGTTGTATGAGCTCCTTCAAACCGCATTTTTACGAGAGCAATGAGTATATGTCAGGGGTATGTGTGATAATATTTCAAAAGTCAAATTACTTCTAAGCTTAAAGTGTACCAAAAGAAAAAAGGTGCCAGGATGTTTGGTAAAAGCGAGAGTCCGTTTACTTATCAAGATTAAGGTTGAGACATTCTCGTATTTTTAGCCTTTTTATACTGATCTCGACAACATGTGCCCTAAAGTTTTGTGAGCGGAATGTTGGTAAGCACTTAGTACGATACTTAATACAGGATAGAAAATACAAGGAAGTGATCTTAAAATGTAATGGTCTTGAAGTAAGTGATCGAACCTTTGCTTATTTCGCCTGAGGTAGAACCAATCACCTGCTAAGAAGTCCAGTTTCTCACGAAATTTAATACCTTAGATTTGTTTTGGCACACTCGCTTGCATGTTTTTGCTATCCTGGTACTCTGGCTTGCTTTCTATGTAAAAAAAAACTACGACAGCAAAAAGTGTCGTTACCTGTCAAAAAGTGTCGTTACCAAATTTTCCGCCTAGCCCCCTTTCGCAACGCGCGATAAGGAACTTCATTCCGAAAATATGTCATTTATGTCCATAAACTATCTTTTCATTATTTTCATTACTTATTATCCCTTTCATTCATATAATATTTATTACTTTCGTAGACCTCATGGACAGCATACGTAACTTACTCGTAGTTATGCTTCACGTACACATTTACTTTGTAATTTATTTGTCTACTTAGTTAAGTTTACTTTGGGTTATGTGGAAGAGATCGCTTTTAGTGATAAGATCGCCTGTTGTTTACTATACATTGTATATCTCCTAATTTATATGTAAAAGTACATCCTTAAATGGTGTGCAATAAAGTGTTTTTACTGTATTGTAATGTCGTCGCTGACATTGTGCATAAATTAGTGTATAGTTAGATATTCTTTTGTCATTAAACATACAAATATTTTCTTAAATTGTTAATAATAATATACAATGATTCAAAAGTAATTAAAATACATTTTTATTTCCTGTCTAACAATTAGTTTCATTTTATAGATTTTTAGATGAATGTATCAGCTTGTTCTCAAAAAGAACATTTACTAGTCTCAGTCACAGCCTCTCCCACGGAAATATGATAAACTTACGAATGGACATTTGGGTCAGCAAATGTCAGTTGAAATTATATAACAAAAGTACACAACCAATTTGAAAGCACTAGATTTGTCCGCTTGAATCTTTTGTGTAACAGTTTAAAAACAAGTAACTTGTGACTATGAAACTAAAAAGATTTGAAATGAATGCTCTACAGATTGTATGCAAATTGCAATTAAAAAAAACTCCGTAATCAAATGTGGTCATCTATGCGTATCTACATGAACGACCAACCGATTACTTTCAACGTCTTCTTATAAAATGCATATATATATACATATGACAATTCCTAACTACTACTCTTACTTTGATTGTGCGAAGCATTTTCTATGAAGTACTATTTTAAAATAACTACATTGCATCAATTTACCTTTCATAAAATAATATTACTAAGGAAAACGGTACGCTGTAGCTGTAAATCATATGTAGGTTGAGAAAACTGAAAACCTACACCCCAGCTTTTTCAAACCCTTCGTCTGACTTACCTTGCAGTTAATTGTTAACTCAACGCTTGTATTTCTATAAAACGTGAAGGCTTCATTAGTAAAGCAGCCTCATAGTAGGTACTAGGTGTTTTTTTTTGTATAAAATTTACATATGTCTTTTGACTTCATAACGTGTTCAAAGTATTTCTGTTGAGAAGATTTTTTTACTAACAAATACAACTTAAATATCTATACCTGCTAATAATCCGTGTGTATCTACAAAAATATTTGTTGGATTTAAATTTATTAAATTTTGAGACTTTGGATTTGGAGTTGTTATGTACGTACATAGTTGTAGTTGCCATGTTTGGTGTTACGTATAAAACGTAGCAAAACTGTAAACGTGGTTATACCTATACGTAGGTTTTAGAGTTAAAAAAATTAATGTGCCAAATATATTATTGATTCAACCTGCAAGTAGGAGTATCTATTTATTTAATACAATATTGACGACTAAATACATATTACCACTTACACGTTATAACAATGATATGACGCGGCCCCAGTAGACAATCTCAACTACACATTTGATGCATATCGATATACGAGTATTTATACGTCGTCGAATTTGTGATTTTCATGGAAAAGTATTCGTCTTTCATGGTCTTTATTATAATTATGACAAAGTAGAAACCTCAGCCTAAGCAAACTTTTTACCACTAACTCGATTTGACGATAACAGGACCACGCCACGCCACCTACCGTCTTGAAATGTGAAATATTTGAGTATCATGTTGTATTATGTAAATATCCGACAAAAGACAGACAAGCCTGTTCGTAAGTGATCACGGTCGCCCATGGATATCAGTTACACTTAAGTCATCACGCGTTGTCAACCAAGAAAAAAAATAGAAGTAGATATATAGAAAGAACTAGCTCTCAAGCCCCTAGCCGTTTCCGGCTGTCAAGTCGTCTCCGGCTGATTCAAGTAAGATGATGGTCGCTAGTAATAATATTAATCAATTAATAATAATATTTATCACGCGAAACCATACCACCAATCCGGCCAGTTCCTGTCGCCTCTTTTGATATCCTGGTTTGCCGCCATGAGTTTGAGGTCAGTATTTTAGGCCGCCAAAATACGGCGATGCAATTTTTAAGCAAGTCTGTCAAACGAGCTCTGTGGTCAACACATGATTATTTTATCTATCGACAGTATCGTACTGTAATGCCTCCGACGGAGTCTGTAGCAGAGCAATTCACGAAGCTGTCGTTTTATCCTTGCCATTTTAACAACAACAAACTTATGTCTAAACTAAGGAACGGGGTTGAGTCAATTTACTCAATTGATGAAACTTCACAGCTACAGCACTGCGACAATGCACCGATCATAATTATCTTTATAGAGCTCAAGAATAGACCTCAAATTGATGCAGCATCATGGCATGGAGCATCACAGTATTATTACAAAGATGAGTGATTTGTGGAACTGTTAAAATCCCACGAGTGACTATCACCATGACGCAATTTACCAAAAAATTTAATTTCAGTCATATCGATTGCACTATAGTTCAATTATTATAACTCAAATAAATTCAGGGCATAGATTTTTCGTTGAAAAAGTTTTTACGAAACATAACCCTATGAGCCAAAGTTGCTATTGACCTATTTTTCAACCATTTTGTAGTGTATAATTAACACAATGATATACAGATGAATGCTTTAGGTACTTCACAAAAAGTGAAAACGGCTGGTTTATTTTTTTATTATTTTAATTCCTGCGCTCTACAATTATTTTATTTATTTATAAGACTAGAGACCGCTCTGCAGTCAAAATTCGACCGTAAGTGTCAAAGAGTTGATATACGAGTGTATATCATTTAGGCGTGTGTATGTGTGTGTGTCAAATGCATAGTAGTGTGTGTAATATTTATTTTTATTGATTTTATCTGTTTCTAATGCATATACCTATTATATAAAAATTTTAGCTTTCTGCCAAATTTCGTAGTCCTCCGTCCATGTAATAGTTGTAAAAAGCGGCCAAGTGCGAGTCGGACTCGCCCATGAAGGGTTCCGTAGCAGCAAGTAACATAATATAAAAGTTCTTGAAGTTTGTTGTAACTTTGATCGAGGTAAATTGCGGTTTACGATTTATGACATATTAAAAAAAAACTTCTTACTAGATCTCGTTCAAACCAATTTTCGTTGGAAGTTTGCATGGTAATGTACATCATATATTTTTTTTAGTTTTATCATTCTCTTATTTTAGAAGTTACGGGGGGGGGGGGGGGCCACATTTTACCACTTTGGAAGTGTCTCTCGCGCAAACTATTCAGTTTAGAAAAAAATGATATTATAAACCTCAATATCATTTTTGAAGACCTATTCATAGATACCCCACAGACAGACAGACAGACATGACGAATCTATAAGGGTTCCGTTTTTTGCCATTTGGCTACGGAACCCTAAAAAGGGGTACAAAGTTTTTGCTTCACGTATTAACTAATATACGAACAATAAATAAGATTTATTTAAGTAATTAGATTTATTTAACGTCTCTGCTACTCATGGGCAACTAGAGATCTGATAATCTCCAAAACTTTAATTATACCTAAATCAGCTCAATAAATGCATCTGGATCTAAATAAAAGACCATATATCGTAAAAAAACAATACCTAGTTACCAGAGTAAATAAATAATTTATTCAAAAGTGTCAATGTGCTATGTTTCGGCAGAAATGTGTGGTAGAGATCCAAAACCACAATAAAATTTACCACCACCTTTAAGCTTGAGTAACATTTGTAAACAATTACCTGAATTTAAATTGTTACGTATATTGGCTATTTGACAGTTATCACGGTAAAATAAGAAATGTGTTAAATATGGTTGCATAATGTTTAACAATAATTATATAATACGTTTCTTGCATGAAAATAAATTGTAAATATTTTTACTTTTGAAAAATAGATTTGAGTTTTTTTACCTGTGGATACGAGAACCGAAACGCGGGCGGCCATGATTGAGCATGTTATGACGTCACAATTCAAAAAATAAGCGTCGTGTACTACTAACTATATTGTGTGCACTGTGCAATTTACTGAGAAAATTAATAAAATATATTTTGATTTCTGCTTTTGAGAGGTTTTGTAAAATGGAGTCAGGCTATACAAAAGCTGACAGTGCGAATTTGCCTCAAGTTGATTCATTTATGGTCGCAAATTTCTTTGCGTGTAACCCTGACTTTTGCTCTACCGAGTTTCGGAATGCAAAAACCTCCTTGTAAGTACCTACTGAAATTAATAAAGTAAAATTGGTCAGTCTTGCTAAGTGGTCACAGGGGGATTTTTTTGTAAGTTTTTCTTCAACGTCCCCTTAACGACACCATATTACTAATGATTTAAATTACTTATAGGTTATGTTTATGAACAATATTAGGTAAGGTTTAATTTGTTTTTTTAGTAAATCAGAGGCTAAGTTGATTTCTTCTGAATACTTACATCAAAGTGGTCCTCACAAAAGAATATTGCTGATATAACAGATGTTAACTCTGGGTCTCGACGTGCTAATTGTAACCACTGCTTTCGACGTTGAGGGCATTTAGAAACGTGTAGGTATAAACAATTTGTCAGGTTTAACTGTAGTACTTCTACACATAGGCACTGCACACGTCTTGTAGCTTGTCATTTTCACAATTCCAGTGAAAAAGATGTAAGTTTTTCACTTAAAATATCTTCAGAGTTAGAGCGTAAACTTTTGTTAATTGAAATGTGACGTCACAGCCAGCAAGTGACAGATGGCGGACTATTTTCGCGCGAATTTAAAATTAATGGATTAAAAGTTATTTTTTTCCTACTAAATAACACTTTTATGAGAAAAATAAATATTGTAAGAGGTATAAAATAAAACTACGAAAATTGTAAAATATTTTTCCAAAAATTGTCTAATAGCCAATTTAACAATAAACCGAGACCGCGACGCGGTGCGTTGTGGATCGAACAATTTTGATAGTGTTACACAAAGAATCTTAAGTATTACCCAACCGTCCGTTCCTGCGCTAATAACAGGCTACGGAATCAAGAACATCGTATTTTATAATAATACATCAAGTAAGAAGGGAGCCTTAGTAATGCTTTTGATACTGTTGAAATGGGTATTTCTTCGGTTTTCTACATAGGAGATATTGGATCGTATTACTTCTATGCATTTCCATTTTAGGACTACGTCCATTAGAACTAGAATTAGTTTTATTATTATGTAGGATTTATACAGAATTAGAACCCTTACATCGCTGAGGGTAATGAAGATGTTTACCCAAATACATATAACCAAGAAAAGTTGCAAAAGAATCCCAAAGCACGCATTGAATTACTTTATCTCGTTGTGAAGCAACGTCTAACTTTTTATCTGTTTAACTTTTATTATATGGATGAAATTGGATTCATTTAACTATTACCTATTCGTAAAACTTTTTATCACGCCATGAGCAAGTGACACTAGAACAGTGGTTTTCTAAGTTTTCCTAAGTTTCATTGTTTTTATTATATTATAACCTTACTTTATTACATTACTTTTAGTGGATTTTTAAAATGATTAATTAGCAATTTTACGGAAAGTAAAAATATCGTAAAACTTGCTTTTAGTACCTATTTACTATCGGTTTAAATCACGAATGTCAGCCTTTTATTGAAGATTTGGAACATATTCACCTCAGGATTTTCACGGGTGTAAATAATATATGAAATGTATCCACTTTTCTTTTTTATTCAGACAAGCCCCAACGGTTTTAGGATTGATGACGGTAACTTTCTTTAAAGGATTCAGATAACAATTGGATCGTTTTGTTGCTCTTGTGTTTATATGAAAATGTTTGGATACGATATACACCATTGTAAACTTATTTACTTTATTTGCCATTTTAATTGTTTTTTTTTATTAATTCTATTGTCTTTATATCCACATATTATATACTCCAAAACTAGAGTCTGAAAATTAAATGTGATTGCGTAAGGTGTATTAGGTAATCTGCTAATTCTCTAGGACCGAATATATTTTTAATGAAAAAAAAATTTAATACTCAATAGATATATAGATACAAATATAAAAGTGGATGATATACAGACTGACTGAAATTCTTAATAAACTAATTAAGGATTTTTAATTGTTCTTTAGAAGTTCGTAATTAATGGAATAGAAATAATATTGTGACACTGCATTAGATTCCAAAGTAGTTTATATTGTAGTGTAGACCATGGTATAATATTCATAGCTTTAAATTTTGGTGAATTTATGTCAATATCCTAATAGATAAATCGAAAAATAGGTCTCAGGTATGTATATGTTTTTTTTAATCAATGATAGTCGGGCCCTTATTATGTCAGTTAAGAAACTTCTAGGAATACTTAATATTTGTTATATGAATATCGTTAATTTATAAGAGAAACAGACGTGACCTATGAAATACAATAATAATTAGTATATGATTGAATAATAATATCTAAATTCATGTGTTAACCTTAATTAACCTTCTTGCTTGCACTTCTTATTTACACAAATGTATGTAGGAGACTGATACAGAGGTTGTGCGAGATGAAATGAAATGAAAACATAATTTATGAAAGAAACATTTATAATTTATATGAAAGACAAGTTCTAAAGTAAACGAAACATAAAGTTGAAAGTGGCGTAGTTTTAATTTCATATACAACGTCAAAACAGACACCTCGGAAGGACACATTACAACAACACATCGAGTGGACACAGTGCGAGTGACATGTTAACACTAAACAGGGTCAGCGTGGAAGCGGTCCCTATCGGACCCGTGATAGATACATGCGGGAATGGAGGCACGGACGAACAATCGACACATACGTGGGCGTGCGGCGAAGTGATCGCGCGGCAGATGCAGGCGTGAGCTGGCGGCGCCATCTGATAGTCCATGTAGTTCCCATAGCCCATGTGGTCGCAGGTGCAGGCGCAGGTCTCGATGTGCCTCCGGAGCTCGAGCTCGAGCTCCCACGGCGGCTCCATGAGCGCGAGCAGGCGGGCGTGCGCGCGCCGCGGCGGGCCCGCGCCTCCACGCGCTGCTACTGCGGCCCCGAGCCGTGCGCGGGCCGCACCTGCGCGAGGCCACCTGCCTCCCCGCCCCCCGCGCGGCGCGCTCCACCATGCAGCCCAGCGATCAACAGAGCGAGGCGCCGCCGGCGACGCGAGGCCCACGGCGGGCACGAGATGATATGGCCGCTGGGCGCAGAGCCGCGACGCGCACGGCCGGTAGCGCGGAGAGGCACATAGCGGAGCGGCCGGCTGTCGGCGAGGGAATGCTGCGGCCGCGAGCCCGGACGAGTGCCCGGGCGACCCGGCCGCGCCGGCGCCCCGAGCTCTACGTGACAGTCCTCCCGCCCTTACGCCCCCCCCCCCTGCACCCGTCGCCCCCACGCCCCCTAGCTCCCACGCCATCCTGTGATCTAAATTGCTGGACAAATCTTAGGTGCACACTCGTCAACTTTATACGTTTCGATGAAAGAACTAAACAAACTTTCACTAATTACCAACAATTTTTCTCAACAATTTTTAGCCAATTTCTGTATTAACATATAAATTATTGGAAATGTTCGTTCTTTACACATCAATACACAAAATTAATTATTATGCTTTTGTTATAATGAGTAATTAAAAATTACTTAATTTGTGATGAAATTGTGAGGAGCCAAATTAAAACATTTTGTTCATTATTTCTTTACGAAAAACAATGTATTTTAAATCCTAAATATTTTCATGTATTATATGGAATTCTCTTTTGATAGTTCATTCATTCAATAATCACGTAATTTATAATTAATTGTTTAATTTAAACTACGCGATCCAGAGGGCTATTTGAACGACCCATGTTTATATGCCTCATATTATAGGTGATACAACATAGGATCTACATAAAAATTATCTATACACATTATAAAATTAAGTCCCCCGGCCGCGTCTCTCTGTCTATGTGTATGCAATAATATCAAAAACTACCTAACGGATTTTTGTACGGTTTTCACCAAAGATAGTGTGATTCCTGAGGAAGGTTTAGGTGTATAATTCATTATGATTTTATGTACATTGACCGAAATAAAATTATAATATAATTATATTATGATTGAAGATGGGACTATGGGCTCAACTTTCTACGTGTACGTTACAAATAATGAAATCATTATCTTTCTAAGGTTGTTCAAATCAAACCGACTCCTTCCCTCTCATATTTATAAAACAAAATACCATTTCCAAATACTACAACGTCACGTATTTTCCTCTGCGTTATTTGAATGATCTCGTGAGTATCTCGTAGCCGTACGTAGTCGTAGCATCCTCAACCGACCTACAGGTTCAGTATCTCGTAGCCGTACGTAGTCGTAGCATCATCAACCGACCTACAGGTTCAGTATCTCGTAGCCGTACGTAGTCGTAGCATCATCAACCGACCTACAGGCTCAGTATCTCGTAGCAGTTTGTACTCGTAGCATCCTCAACCGACCTACAGGTTCAGTATCTCGTAGCCGTACGTAGTCGTAGCATCCTCAACCGACCTTACAGGCTCAGTATCTCGTAGCAGTTTGTAATCGTAGCATCCTCAACCGACCTACAGGTTCAGTATCTCGTAGCCGTACGTAGTCGTAGCATCATCAACCGACCTACAGGCTCAGTATCTCGTAGCAGTTTGTAATCGTAGCATCCTCAACCGACCTACAGGTTCAGTATCTCGTAGCCGTACGTAGTCGTAGCATCCTCAACCGACCTACAGGTTCAGTATCTCGTAGCCGTACGTAGTCGTAGCATCATCAACCGACCTACAGGTTCAGTATCTCGTAGCCGTACGTAGTCGTAGCATCCTCAACCGACCTTACAGGCTCAGTATCTCGTAGCAGTTTGTAATCGTAGCATCCTCAACCGACCTACAGGTTCAGTATCTCGTAGCCGTACGTAGTCGTAGCATCCTCAACCGACCTACAGGTTCAGTATCTCGTAGCCGTACGTAGTCGTAGCATCATCAACCGACCTACAGGCTCAGTATCTCGTAGCCGTACGTAGTCGTAGCATCCTCAACCGACAAACAGGTTCAGTATCTCGTAGCAGTTTGTACTCGTAGCATCCTCAACCAACCTACAGGCTCAGTATCTCGTAGCCGTACGTAGTCGTAGCATCATCAACCGACCTACAGGCTCAGTATCTCGTAGCCGTACGTAGTCGTAGCATCCTCAACCGACAAACAGGTTCAGTATCTCGTAGCAGTTTGTACTCGTAGCATCCTCAACCAACCTACAGGCTCAGTATCTCGTAGCCGTACGTAGTCGTAGCATCCTCAACCGACCTACAGGTTCCGTATCTCTTAGCCGTACGAAGTCGTAGCATACTCAACCAACCAACAGGTTCAGAATCTCGTAGCAGTTCGTACGTATTATCGGATTACCGCCTTTTTAAGTGCAGTCTCTCTTAGCAGTTCATACTCGTAGCACTCTAAAAGATATTCCGATCTCGTAGCAGTACAAAAATACAGCACACTTGCAGATATCACCTTATAAGTTTATTACCTGGTAGCAGTTCATAATAGAAGAATACTTTAAGAAATTCTGAAATTTTCGACCTACAAGTTCGGTACCTCGTAGCACAGTTACTGATGTGTCACCCTAAACGAGTCACTCTCTGATAAGAGCTTGTATTGGCTAAATTAAAACAACATCATTTCCAGTAAACCAAAATCAATTTTGGATTCAGTTTTCACCGTAAACAAACTAATAATTCCAAGACTAGTGACGACCTAGAAAAACCCCGTCACGATCATTTTAATAAATTCGCTCTAAGAAGTTTATAGAATTACTTCAATCAACGCGGGACCTAAAATGTAGAGCTAGGTTTTACTGGTATTAGTGATCTAATTTCTTTTAAAATGAGAATTTCATGTTTTCAAACCATTTTTCCTTTATTTATGTTAAGGAAATGTTCTTTTATTAAGTGATGCATTGAAGTGATACATTGGCAGTTGCATACAAAATTAAGTGATTACCAAAATTTTTAATGAAAAAGAAGTATATTTTTTATTTTATTACTTGATTTGTGGTTTTTATTAATATGACACAGGAAATATAAAAACTAAACTACCAATTTTTCTCAGTTTTTCCTTTACAAAACATATCTTAAGTTAGTATATTAGGAAGATGTAAAACATAGCGTCCAATGATTTTTTTTACAAGAAAAACAAAAAAAGCGGCCAAGTGCGAGTCGGACTCACCCATGAAGGGTTCCGTAGCAGCAAGTAACATAATATAAAAGTTCTTTTAGTTCGTTGTAACTTTGATCGATGTTTTTTGCGGTTTACGATTTATGACGTATTAAAAAAAACTACTCACTAAATCTCGTTCAAATCAATTTTCGTTGGAAATTTGTATAGTAATGCACATCATATATTTTTTTTTAGCTTTATCATTCTCTTATTTTAGAAGTTACAGGGGGGGGGGACACACATTTTACCACTTTAGAAGCGTCTCTCGCGCAAACTATTCAGTTTAGAAAAAAATGATATTAAAAACCTCAATATCATTTTTGAAGACCTATTCATACCACACGTATGGGTTTGATGAAAAAATAATTTTTGAGTTTCAGTTCTATGTATGGGGAACCCCAAAATTCATTGTTTTTTTTCTATTTTTGTGTAAAAATCTTAACGCGGTTTACAGAATACATCTACTTACCAATTTTTAACAGTGTAGTTCTTATAGTTTCTGAGAAAAGTGGCTGTAACATACGGACGGACAGACAGACATATCGAATTTATAAGGGTTCCGTTTTTTGCCATTTGGCTACGGAACCCTAAAAATCTCAGCACAGAACGAGAAATAATCTCGCTGAACCTTAACCGTCATACAATCCTAAAACGTTACGTTTGCGACGTACATATGTATTCGTATCGTACGAGGCGACAACACGTCATGGTTAAAGTTCAACGGTTGTCCTACGATTGAGTTTCGATTTTGTTTGTTGAATTGGGCCGGCTGGAGCTCGGAGGCTGTCTGCGTGCGCAGCGAGAGGCAGTAGTGGCAGTAGTGGCAGCAGCGGCAGTCAGCAAGATGCGAGCGGCGGCGACGGTCGGCATGCGGCGCGCCCGGAGCGTCACCGGGCCCCTGCGGCGGGCGCATCCTGCCTCCGGAGCCACCTGGAATGTCCAGGTACTACTCTCCACACACACTAACCCCAATAAACTAACCTTCATTCATCTACTCACTCTGCTACTAAAAATATACCCTCTTTCAGTCACAAATCTTGATTTGCGTAATTTTTTATTAAAAATGCTAAATCAAATAATGTAATGTGACCATCGGACTTAAGACTCAACAGTTGGTTAACTTGTTGCGCACACAACTCCCTCTATGAATACATTAAAACTATTATCGTCCCCGTAAGTGACGGGTGAATGGAAATTGAAATAATCGGTATTATTTATCTCCGGTCATACGTTCGTACAATACAAACAACAAAGGAACTCGCAGAATAAAGCCAACAACGAACAACTTACTCATTAAGCTGCTTAAATAACTTTACAGGCTCCTTTATCGTAGTATTTTAAACAATAATACCGCAATCGGTTACATTTGTGTAAGATTTTATTTCACTTATTTAAAAAAATTTAAGTGACAAACGCGGTTCCTTCATATTTTTAGTATCAATTATTAAACAAGTGTGAAAATAAATGTTCACGATATAATTAAAAAAAAAAGTGTTTTAAATAAATAAATAAATAACGCTTCACACTCATAGCCCCACTAGGATTCCCTGTGTCGTGGGTGCCATGGACAACAACACACTAGACAAGGACATTCACACCCAGACCGAGAACAGAAACTCAAACTCATCATTCAAACTTCCGCCTCGCTGGGAATCGAACCCAGGACCCTCGGTGCGGCGATCCGGCATGGTAACCATTGCGCCACACGAGTCAAATGCAAATATAAGTGCTTAGTTATAAGTTTATACTGTTATAAGTTAATAGAATTAAGTCAATAATTAGGCAGATACACAATTGCAACCATGTCAATTGTGGATATTACATATATATAATATGTATTTTGATTCCAAGGATACACGCTCCCGTATTTATCTTCTATGCATGCGCTTGCAAGGGAAATATCCTTGCGTTCCGTAGAGGTATTGCAAAACTGCTTTGGTTATCGTTAGTTGTGAATGAATTTATGGAAGTACAATTTGTATGTTACATTTTGAATACAACGGGTACTCACTATTCGCATTTTATCATACCGATATTTCAACCCACATGGATCATGGTCAAGTTGAGACTGCGGTGGCGAAATATCAGTATTATAAAAAATCAATCGTGAGTACCCGTTGCATTTGAAATGTTTAATAACCGCAATGATATAAGTTTAAAATCATTTGTGTGTTTCAGGTGGTCCGGGGGAAGATGAGCTCGCAGTGCCTGTGGCACGCGTGCCGGGCGCTCTCCGCCGGCCTGCTGTTGATGCTGCTAGGGACAGCCATGGCAGTCATAGGTATTATTAAACTTATTTATCTATTTACATTTGCAGGTTCTCACTCAATTTTTATTTTTAATCTCCGTCATTTATCAACCAATTTGGAAAAATCTTCTATATTTGAAAGGGTATAAATTCCAGGTTAGTTCCTTATTTATCAAAATTATGATCATGATCTCGATGAGGAAACGAGGAAACTCCCCAAATATTCTTCTATTTCTTTCTTTCTTTTTCTTCTCTCTTTCTTGGCCTGCAACGCATCAGTGATGCCTTTAGTGTTGCTGATGTCAATGGGCGACGATAGCCACTTACCGTCAGGTGGATCGTCAGCTCGTTTGCCGGCTATTTCCATAAAAGAAAAAGAAAAAGATATTATATCGCCATAATTATGATAATTATGATACTGGTGTTTTCCGTAACACTGGTTTTTGAAGTCGGTTATTTTTTTGGCAACATATAGGTTATATTATTTGCATTTAGTTGACATCGTGCTTATTTTACTCACTATTTCTTACCGGTCCCACTATTTGTATATTTTATGTCGCCGGCCGATTGCATACATATCCACATAATGATATTACAAATAATAATTCAAAGTTAATTTTAAATGTAGCATGTTATATGCGGCAAGCTTCTACATTACCATCAGTACGTACAAAGTACTGCGGACAAGCGATGGGTACGTTTCCTGCGTCGCGACTCCAAACCTGATATGTCCGGCTGACAGCTTCCGGCGTCCGCGAGCAATGTACACGTACCTATCACTTCTCCGACTTTAAAATACATATTTGTACAATGTTCGTGCCAGTTACAGAGTAAACATATTGTTTAAAGCGTTGTGTTGCTTATGAAGCTCTTTTAGCTCTTTTTATTTAAATTTATTTTTATATTTAAATAACTTCGAAGAGATATTTGAATATGGTTTCAATCTATCGGGATAAGATAATATTCTGAAAAATATACACTTTTGTTTGAGATCGTCATAAATTATATCAAAATAAAATTACCTTCAAAGTACGGACAAATAATGCATTCGCAATATTGTATTTTTAAAATCTATAAACAATGAAGTAAGTAATAATAAACATAGTAACATACACAGAAGGTACTAAGACTACCTTATTAGAGAGATCTTATTCTGCTCATATTTAATTGTTTATTTTATATTTTGTAGTTAAGATTTCATATCATTTTTATTAGAGCTTTATTATAAAAAATCTATTTATAACGACTTATTCGACTTACTGTGCATATTTCAGGGTACTATGCAGACACGCTATCAGTGGCTCAAGAAGTGCGTGGAAATGCCACCGTATCGGTCAAGGATGAGGCTCGCGGGTTTCATCTCAATAACTTGTCATACGCCGGCCCCATCGTTATGGGCTTTGGAGGTAACTAACCAATTAAATGTCGTTTTATCTACTTTATATAAAAGTGTTACTTAGGGGCCCAAAAATTCCAGCAATAATAATTAATTATAATTTTTCTTCTAATACTACATTTTTTGTGTAATGAAGGATATCTAGAAATGTAAATATTTCAACTAACGAATTCACTTTTCGGGGTATATCTACCACTCTGAGACCCTTCTACTGAAGTTAATCACGTTAATAATGATGTTGTAAATAAAATATTATTTATAATTAATGCAAATATTATTTATAAATGCAAATCAGTCGGCAACTAACTCAGATATGATTAAGCCAAAAATGGAACTCATACTTTGCAGTATGTTTGCAGTGTATTTAGTATCTGTGACAGTGATCGGTTGATTGCAGCATGGAAAATAGAGGAGAAGGAATGCCATCTCTGTATATGAAAAGTGTCCGTGAAAACGCATAAAATTACGGGTGGCGCTGCGGTGCTCTAATAACTAGGCAAACTTCACTCCGTTTACAACAGCTATGTTCATGGTTCGCTATTTGTATCACACTAGCGCCCGCGCCATTCAGAAGTGGCCATTATTGGAACCTCTATTTTCTTTAAACAGCGAGACACTTTTTCAACTTTCCCTTCATATGAGATGGCGCTCCTTCTATATATATCAATGCTCCATGGATTACAGGATTCATCGTGGTAGCAGCGTGTGTGATGACATTCGAAGCCCGGGACAGCGCGGCGAAGGTGACGCCGGCGCGGCCGCAGGCGCTGCCCCGCCCCCTCCCGCGCCGCGGGCCCCCCTGCGCCGCGCCCGCGCGCCTCGACCAGCTCGGGGTGTACCGGCTGCCCGGCGCGCTGCCCCTGCCGCACTCGCTGCCGCTGGCGCCGCCGCATCGGATCCGACCGCCTCATGCTTGCAGGTACGCTTATGGAGGTCATACACGATCAAATATACTTGTCAAGTTTGCAGTTTGACTTGTCAAATTTGCAGTTTGACTTGACGCGCCATCCAGTGTGCATGATACAATTATATGGCAGATAGCTATGCCGTGGCCATACATGATCAAGTGTACTTAATGAAGCGTCAAGCGGAGTTGACGGGGCTACTTAATCGTGTATGGCCTCCCTCAACTTCTTCACATTGAATGGCGTGTATATTTCGGGGGTTATACACCGTGTTTCAAAATACCCCGTAAAAAATATAATTAATTATCAAAGCCAAAAATTTTGTCAACCCTAGTAAGCTGTCATGTCGGGGACCCAGATTATTTAACAGAAAGGTCTACGTACATATTTTAACTAATAATTATCTACTTTAATAGTTTTTCTATTTTTCATTCATAAATGTTTGCTACCTCAATACAAGGATGTCATTATACTCAAGTACTGGCTTCAAAAAATGTCCTTTGATGGAGCTCTGGCACATTTTGCTCGCAACGTACGGGAACATCTTAACGGTTGCTTTCCGTCAGGATGGATCGGCCGCGGGGGACCGGTGATAGCACCATAGGCCATAGGGCCTGCTCGTTCTCCAGACCTCACACCCTTGGACTTCTTTTTGTGGGGTTATGTGAAGGACAGAGTGTATTTCACCGATTGCCCAACTGTTGCCGAGATGGAACAGCGTGTTAGATCGGTTTTCGCATCAATAACACCGACGATGGTGCGAAATGCCACACAAGCCATATCACGACGAGCGAGGTTATGTATTGAGCAAAGCGGAACTCACTTTGAGCCGTTTTTGTTTTGACGTTTATTATGAAAAAGTAGGTGTTTGTTTAGGTTGTTTCGTTAGGTTAGGTCTTTTAAAATTTTTGTCGTTCCGCATATTACTTAGAAATGTAGGTACATTCTGCGTAGTTTATTCTTTGATTTTACTGAAATAGGGTTTGCATATCAGTGAAAATAATAATATTTTTTTTATTTTTTTGGGGTATGTTATACAGCGTTACTACGGTTCTTAAATATTGTGAATGGACTCGTTATATGGCTTCATTTAACCTCCTTTCAGCTTTACGGGTACTTTTGAAACACCCTGTATATGTTTCTCATAATTTATTCATGTCTCAGCATCACTCGGACATCTAGAAGACAAAAAATGTGTATTGTCGAGAATAATTTTATTAATCAAGCAGACGCATATGTTACGATCCATGTCCTTAGTCCTATCTAGAATATATGACTAGAAAATCAGTGCATCTCGACCAAATTGCATATTATATACGAGTATATAATTATATGTATATATAACTATAAATATTTACTATGCATATAATTATATCCGTACATAAATAAATTACTTTATCTTGTCTTTGTCAAAAAAAAACTGTGTGATAATCATATAACGACATTCATGTTAATATTACACATAATAAAATTACTGTACATATCGCCCATGACTATTAAAAATGTCGGAAGTGAAAAACAGCAACTTTACAGGAGAGCGATGCAAAGTGTAAATTGGATGCATCTTTTTACTTATTTCAAGCAGGATCATGAAAATTTAGAGTAATGTTGTACAAGTTATATATGTTTAGGACAGTATCATTAGTAGCCGGTATTTAATGTGTAAATATGAGAAAAGTCACTTGTAACCTTTTTAACGGGATAAGAGTAATACTGATTTGTCAGAAGTACCAGAATCGACATTGTTGCTTGTGCGAAATTGATGATTGTTTGTCGGAAATGCCATTTACGTCATTGTTAAATTATTATTTTTTATAATCATGTATGTCGTATGTAAACATTACTGAAAAAAACACCAAAAATTTAAAGAAATTCCATCCATCCATCGATCAGCCTATTGAGGTCCACTGCTGGACAAGGCCTCCTCTCATATACGCCACTCAGACCGGTCCTGAACCTTCTGAATCCAGCGGATTCCCGCTGTCTTCTTCAGATCGTCGGTCCACCTGGTTGGGGGGGCGTCCTGTGCTCCTTTTACCGAGGCGTGGTCTCCATTCGAGGACCTTTCTTCCCCAACGGTTATCGGTCCTTCGAACTATGTGGTCAGCCCATTGCCACTTCAGCCGACTAGTTCTCGGAGCTATGTCGGTCACGCGTAAAGAAATACCGAGCATAGCTCATTCCATAGCCCACTAGGCGACTCTAAGCTTATGCATTAGGCCAATAGTGAAGCACCACGTCTCGGATCCGTACGTCATCAATGGTAACACACACTGCTCGAACACCTTCGACTTCAGGCACTGAGGTAACTTTTTGGATGACAAAATATGACGTAGTTCACCGAACGCAGCCCATCCGAGTTGGATTCTACGAGTGACTTCTTTCTGGAAGTTGGACTTACCCATTTGGATCACTTGTCCCAGGTAAATGTACTCGTTTACAACTTCAAGAGCAGCGCCGTCAAAAACAACCGGTACGGGTGTGACATGGACATTCGACATGATTTTCGTCTTGTCCATGTTCATCTTAAGACCCACCCGTTGTGAGGCGCTGTTCATGTCCCCGAGCATTGTACCAAATTCCTCCAGGGATCCCACCGGGATGACTATATCATCGGCATATCGCAGGTGTGTGATATATTCGCCATTGATGTTGATGCCACGTCGTTCCCACTCCATCAACTTAAACACGTCTTCCAACGCAGCGGTGAACAGTTTTGGGGATAAGACGTCCCCTTGCCTGACACCTCTCTGCAGTTGGATGGGGTTTCTTTGCTGTGTTGTGTACTCTGGCGGTCATGTTGGCTGATGTGTATAAAAACTTCAACACCTCGATATACCGGTAAAGTCGGCGCACGAAGCAGGAAGAAATTCGTACATTGACTTGTTAGTACGTGTCTCTGTCACTCCCGCGTAAATATAATGCGTGTTCACTTGCATAGTGCAATGGCCGCCGTTCTATGCGAGCAAGACGCATTATATTTACGCGGGAGTGACAGAGACACGTACTAACAAGTCAATGTACGAATTTCTTCCTGCTTCGTGCGCCGACTTTCGTCGATTCGGCACCGCTGAAGAGCATTTAGTACTGCCTAGGTCTCGATAGAATCAAAGGCTTTCTCATAGTCCACATAGGCAACACATAGCGGCAGATTATGCTCGGTCTTCCGTATAATCTGCCGCAGTGTGTGTATGTGGGCTATGGTACCCATCTCGGAATCCTGCTTGTAAACTTTTTGTGTTCACGACTTCCTTTTATAGTAATACACGCTTACATCTCCATGTGGTGTTATCAAAACTTTTTCAAAATCAAAAGTAGCTGCTAATACTTCTTCATTCGACTTAGTTTCATCTTTATCCATCTGCTTTAAACGTCGCGTAGCTGTTTTTGAAGCTTGATGTTGTAAATACCTATATCGATTTCTCTTCTTCTGTAGGTAATTTTTGTATTTTTGTATGTGTGATAAATATCACAGAGATCTTTTTTAAATCTTGTATTTGAATTAACTCATCTTGAAAACTTCTCGGTATTGGAGACTCAGGAGGAACTAAAAAACTAGTTAAAATTAACTATTTTATATGATTGAAACTGTTACATTTGGTACTAAGGACATTTTAACCCATCTGCAAAACATTGAACAGCTGCGGATGTGGTATAACCGACATTCAATTACAGACTACAGACATTGAACCCAATTTCAAAACCGATTAACAACGTCAGATGTGGTACTACTGACATTTAACTCATATTAAAACCGATTAATAACGTCGGATGTGGTACTAACGACATTTAACTTATTTCTATAACCGATTAACAACGTTGGATGTGGTATATCCTACAATTTTAAATTAAGTGTTAGAAAATGCTAGTGTAATTTCTATTATCTAGTATTAAATTCGTAATAGTATTAAACCATAAACTATATTGTTAAAAATCGTAAAAGTAATATAATAAATAAAAATAAATACCTGTTTTCACACTAGGTTTTGCTTTGGTCAAAATGTTTTCATCGGCATTTTTAATTCTATTACTATGTTTTTCCACCACGTCCAGTAGCTAGTTTTATTAAACGTGCTGATCTAGTAGACATTGTGAAAGGTGTTTTAAAGTAAAGGATTAAAAATAAAATGTCGAAAGAAACAAATGGCAACGCAACGTCCGTTCACCCAGCTAACATAGTCTGAAGTGGAAGATCCTGCTCGCTCACCCACCCCCGTGCACCGCTAACAACGTTAGTAGTTAATATCTGACATTGTTAGCGAGCTATCAAGGTAATATCCGACGTTTTTAATTTTAGTAACTAAAAAACTATGCATAAAATAATATTTTTCTTTTCAGCTGATGATAGACTTGGTTATTTAGGAACGTTTTATGAAATAAACAAAAAAATGGGATTTTGCACTTCCGACAATGTTAATAGTCATGGGCGATATATCTGTAGAACCGTACAACGAAGACAAGCAATGTTAGATATAACCATTTAACCATTGAACCAGCAAGCTTCGAAAGCAACACGAGTATTATTCGCCAGCCTTGCTTTTCAAGCTTGCATTACATCTCCCTGCTTATGCTAATCATCATTTACAAGCCACGCAGCGTGTTATCCGATGTTGGACTCTCAGGCTTCTTGAGAAGTAAGGGCAGTGAATGTGTATTGTACAGACACAAAATAGATATACACAGAAAGATAACTCTATACATGGGTGCTCCAGCAAAACACACATAGACACCGTTCACGGACACAACAAGTAACAGTGATCTTCTCAATTCAGTAGCTCGAGCACGAATATTTGCGAGAATTGCTTACGTTAACCATACGAATACTTTCTCGCAAATATTCGTGCTCGAGCTACTGATTCTATTCGCACTTGTTATTCGTGTCCATTAACTTTGTATGTGTGCGTTTCTGGAGCGCACTGTGTAAAGAGTTATACTTCTGTTGTCTCTCTATTTTGGGGTACAGAGTCAGGAGTGAGAAAGCCAAGGACCGCGCTCGATTCGGCTCTGCGCCGGACTTGCGTAGCGGGTCGGGGCGCGCTACGCTCTCGATTAGTGCGCTACGCCGGCCACTACGCCGCTACGCGCTCTCAGTCGATGAACCCCCGCAGTCAGCAGTGAGGTAATGCCGCTTTACTTCACCTTCAATGCTGTCCCTGAGATTCATTGCTCATAATTATTTCATTTTGTTACTATTTATTTGTTTTTAATTGTATTTTCTGCTGAATAATGTATGTAGATTACTTGTTTATAAAATGTATAAAGTTACGTGGATTTAACCTAGCTTTATTTTTTCAAATGGTATACGGTACGTTTAAGCCAGTCAGTATCGTTTAATTTAAAAAAATAACAAGTATTCTCATCCAATTTCAATAAACTCCACGCTTTCCCGCTATTTACATTTTTTTCTCTTTTCAATATTGTAGCACTTCAGATTGTGACATAAATCCTATCGGTTAACCCTTCGTAGTATTAAACTTAAATCTTTCCATTGGATTCTGTATGTATTTATATTTATTATATGTGTTTATATTTTTTATATTGTGTGTATGTATATTATTAGGTGTAGGATAAATAATATAATTTATATTTATTAAAATTAAGAGTTTTTTTGACCGATTAAATTGACATTTGCGCCTATCTAAATTTTTCACCAGCACCCGGGGCTGACTGGTAGAGAATGCCATTAGGCGTTAAGTTTTTGCCCTTGTATACCCTAGATTAAGGTGTTGCAAAAATAAATAACTAAAATAAATAAATAAAAATTCTACTATAGGACCTTTTTTACTTATGATACTAAAAAATTTAATAACTGAAATTTAAAAAATATTACTTCTACTCTAACTGATACCACAATAAAATGTTATAGAAGGGAATATTCGCATTTATACGTATCATAAAGAAAAAACTAACGTTTTAACAAAAAATTAAGCCTGCAACTGTAACCGCCCGGCCACAGCTACTAGCGGCGCGGATTGCGGCGCGGTGAGCGGCGCGGCAAGCGGTGAGCGGCGAGAACAAATGGTAGACAATGTATGGAGTATGCCACAGCTACAGCGGCGCGTTTTGCGGCGCGGTGAGCGGCGCGGTGAGAGTCGCGGCGGCGGCGGACTGCGCGGTGCGCGAGTGAAACAAATGCCGCGCGCGGCCGTATCGGTGGACGAACTCAGCATGTATTATATTTATCTTATTATTTATTATTTTTTATTCTTGATGTATTATATTTATCTTTATTTCATGAACAATAGTAAAACAATCGGTTGCTTCAAAGACTAGTTCTCATCATATTTTCTTAATAATCCATGTGACAGCTCATTCCATCATACCCTTTTGTATTCGTTTTTCTTATAATGACAAACATGGCCGGTATCTTAATTACCTGCTTACATTGTTATGATATGTTATTTATTTATTACATTTAACACTTTATTGTTTGTACACCAAAACATAATATACATAAAGAGCACAAGGAAGGAACACAAAACAATGTTATTATTTATCTACAGATTATTTATCAATATTATTATATAAAATATTATTATACATATAGTAGTCTAAGTACGTCCACCGCTGACGCCGCCGCGGTCGCAACTAATCTAGCTGTGGCATACCACCGCAAATCGCGCCGCCCGCTGCGCCTCTCACCGCGCCGCTAGTAGCTGTGGCCGGGCCCTAAGACAAGTATTAAGACATGCCGGTAGTGTGTACCGTAATAAATATTTTGTAATCAGGACGTCGTAATCGCTACAGCGACTAAGCTCTTCTTTAAACAACAACAAGTAATCCGAAATGTCTGTATGTAACAGAATTACGCGAAAGTTTACGCATTGATGTATCCTCCTGTATTAATATTATAAATGAGAAAGTTTCTATGGATTTTTGTAACTCTTTCACGCAAAAACTACTCATCAGGTTTCCACGAAATCTAGTACACAAGTAGACCTGGAATAAGATAAAGGAAACGTCCTCATCGCCAATATTTCGTACGTATACACGTATGTCAAACACACGGTTGCTTGAGCCGCACTGTTTATTGGCGGTTCATGAACCTTATACGCTACGATATACATAAGTATACATGTACATGTACATATACATGTACATGACAGGCAGAGCAGCGGGCAGAGCGGTAGTTAGTAATGCAAGTAGTGTCCGCAGCGCGAGCGCGGCGGAGTCGGAGTGCGGCTCGCAGTCGTCGCTGGCGCTGGACCTGCACGCGAGCGGCGCGGGCGCGGCCGTGACGCTGCGCGTGCGCGACAACACGCGCCGCCGCCCGCTCGCCCGGCAGCAGCGGCTGCGGGAAGACACCGCGCATCGTGGGTTATGCTTTATTCATTACTAGCTGTTGCCCGCAGCTTCGCACGCGGAAATTATGCTTATCACCCCCTTGGGGATTTCATCCCCTTGGGAGTTGAATTTTGAAAAATCCTTCCTTAGTAGATTCCTACGTCATAAGGAATACGTGTGCGAAGTTTTAAGTTTCTAGCCCTGGGTTTGGCGTTGATACATCAGTCAATCACTTTTGCCTTTTAATTATTATAGATTTACGGCCGGTCTCAATAATGTACTAACAGATGGAAGACTGTGGATAGGGCTGTCATCTGTCATATTTGTCAATTTTTCAGAGGCAAAAATTGACAAATATGACAGATAACATACTAATGGTAGCCCTATTCACAGCCTTCCATCTGTTAGTACATTATTGAGACCGGCCGTTAATGCGTTCTATGTGTTATATATACCTATGTTAAAATCGATGGGTGTTCCTATGGTTACTGGACCGATTATAGTGGAACTTTCAGGCAATCTTTAATTCATTCTAATTAGGAGTCGTATTTACTTAAATTATCGAGAAATGTACTGCGTTGTTTTATATTTTTTCTAAACTAAGAAAACTATAGTATGTACATACCATATACAAAAACAAAATAAAAACTATTGAAGATAGCCACAGTATTATTTTCTGAACTATTTACAAATTGTAAATTCAATTACACATTAATAAAGTTAAAATTTTAATAACACTGAATAATTTTAATGTTGAAAACATCTGATATGTGTAAAATATTTTTTCAGCATCATCAGGTGAAAGCGCCGTTAATATCAATAATGCAGATGATTCTTCATTAAGGTAACAAATCATATCATATTATTTAAAGTTAATATCAAGCTAAAGATCCATAATCTCCTACAACCGCATATTACGCATCTACTTTAAGAAACAACGCCGAGGAATTGAAGGAAGCCACGGAAATCGAGTTCTTGTCTGTGGAGCAAGAGGTACGCGCGAGCAGCGCTCCCCCGCCCTCTCACACCTCCCCGTCAACCTCACCACAGCTGGTGGTCTCACCACAGCTGGTGGTCTCACCACCCCGCTCACCGCTACGGCCACCAGATACCTGCATATTAATCGAGGAAAGTGAAAATGTAACTGATGGTCAACAACCACCCGCTGACCAATAACGGCAGCCTCCAAGTTAAAAATATATTTATGTACTTGGTAATTATGAATAAATGTATGTAACCCACGTGCTCAAGTGAAAATTTACACTTCACACAAACTCAATGTAATCAGTGCTATCTTACTACTTGCGTAGTTGAAATGAAGCATATGATTTTTAACGTATAGAATCTAATGAGTGAATTTTGTTAATGTTTGTTGTTATTTCTTGTAGGTAACGAGTTGAAATTTGTAAAATTGTTGAATGAAAAGTAGATACAACGACTAGATAGATGAACTGGATGGCTCGGTGAATGATATTCAAGTAATTCACATCGTAGTTGACCGTATACATACATATTCAATACCTGCACATAGTTCAGAACGAAATTCGTAAAGGACATGATGAAATATTTTTTTCTATGACATCTTCATCCATAGACATTCACATTTAGTACCGCTAATTTTTAGAGACCCTTTTGAATGTTAAAAGACTGATAAAAGCGAATTTTGTAAAAAGTTAAACAAATAATAATGTTTACCATTGTAAATCTAAATATAAAAAATACCTTAAAATGTGAAAAGAAAATGTGTGCTAGTGTGAGTACATAATAATATAAAATGTACAGAAAATATGTATAGTGATATACGTATACTAGTATGTTACTTTAATAGGACGTACTGTTTGTAAATATTGATAAATGTGGTGTACGTTCACTAACTTACATCTTGTCCATTACTATTAACTTTTTTTATACTGTGTTCCTAAAGTTATAATAATAACCTTGCCCCTGCAACATAACCGTCGTAACTCTTACAATAAATCTAACACTTAATCTAACACCTCGTGCTAAATTACTACTTAATGCTTTTATTTTGATAACATATAAGATTGTTTTCATACAGTTAAAAGTTTTAAAAATCTATTAAGAAAATCTTAATATATATAAATTACGTGTCACGTTGTTTGTCCGCGAAGGACTCCTAAACTACTGAACCAATTTTAATCAAATTTGCACACCATGTGCAGTTTAATAATCATTTATATCAACTTAAAGTATAATCGTATCAATGAAAATGTCCAAAATGGCTGCGTATTAGAAATAATCTAAGGCGCTCCACCCACTGCACCGCGCCCCGTCGCGGTGCGCGGGATGGCAGATTTTACCATTGTATGCAATTATGTCAATTTATATAGAAATCGCGCCTAGCACAACACACTGCCGACGCGGCACCGCGCGGGAAATTGCCCCGCGCGCAGTTGTGTTATCCGTCGCTCTGCGCACCGCGGCGGGACGCGTCTTCAGTGGGTGGAGCGCCTAAGAGCCTGAAAGTTTAACCGAAGTAATACCTAAAAGTTTCTCTGTGCATGTCCCCAACATCGATCGGTAAGTTAAGTGCGCTCTGGGACTATGAAATTTGGACGATGGTTACTTTGGCAGATTCCAGGTAACAAAAGTGTATAAAATTGGGCCTAACTTTCATTGAAGTATAAAGCTCACTTTCTGATATTTTTTTCGGAATAATAAGAATGACGTTATCCATTTGCACTTATCAATGAATTCTAATTTATAAAATAAGGAAGGGCTTGCTGTCATGGCCTCTTGTAATAAAATACAATGTACAGACGTATGTCGAATTTTAAAATTATATTTTATTGTTAAAAACTTCTAATTTCATTTCTTTGTACATATTTGTTGTAAATAATTGATTTCAAACAAATAACATTGTTGCATTGTTGGTTTTCTCATTTTAATTTTTAACAAGTCTGGCCGTGTTGGGGACAGTCGTGAACGTAAGGAGCTTCGCTTCAAAAAGTAGGTACTATCCTTTCATAAAATCCAACAATATAACCCAAAACACACAACCCATAAAAAAATTTGAAATTTTTCTGTTTCAATATTTGTCGATTTTTTAATAATTACTGATCTTTGATTTAGTTTTCACTGTTGGAAATATATATAAGAATTTCGATACTAAAGAAAACGATTTTCTATTAATTTTTAATTCAAATTACATACGGCATTATAGTGAATCAACTTATTACATGAAAATCTATACAGAATAATAATGTCTAGGTACTTTTTAACCCGCTTTTTTTGTATTAGCAATGAATCACAAAGAATCATTAATTTATCATGAATAACCCCAACATACTCGTACCATTTAAATCATGATAGGTATACCCAGAATTTTGGACATTTGCGGTTACCAAGTCTCTGCATCAAATTATTATTATGTTATGTACATGTAGTCGACAGAGGGGGCAAATGTACACAGTTTTTATAATTATCATATAAGAAAAATTATGGCATATTTTATAAAATTTTATTAGTTACATCTATGTACCTAATTATTTCGTTCCGTTTAACGTATGCAGTACCTATTCCTTTATATCGGAAATTTGTGCACGTAAGTAAATTAAAACAAATGTAGGAGCCCTCTTCACGCGTCTTTCGCGTAGTTTATTATTATTCATGTGTTTTATATCCGTTTTCTATACTATTTATAAATAATATCTCGAGTGTATACCAAACCGCATGTTAAATGGTAATGAGATTAATTGATTCTTACTTTTATAATGACTTACACAATATTATGTATACATTCTTTGTAGGTATTTCTAAGGAATTGTAGATATTTATAAAGGCTCCTCGTCTTACCTGACTGATTCGCCAATTTATATAGTATAGACTATATACAATCTTATAAGTTTTGTATCGATCGTAATTATACTCATGTATTTCTTTTGTAAATCATGTTGTATTATAATATGATGTAAGTATAAAAATACGTAGAGCTCGATCCAAGTGGTTGTTGTGATGTCTATTAAACTTATTGTTATACTGAACTAGTTTTATTTAAACAAAACAGCATGTCCTACGCAATCATTGCAGTATTTTACATCACATGATTATGATTAAAGGAAGAATAAGAATATTATTGGAGTCTACTCCTTATGAATCCTATAGGTATGTATGTATAACGCACGATATCAATGCTTTATAGGGACTTCATTTGAAAATTCGAGGCGTTAACAAAATGTGCAAATAACGGCCGGCTGCAAAACAGTCGTAATGCTGTAAGCAAGCCTAAGTTAGTTATAAGTACTAACACTTTGCGTAACAATAAAATTCTATAGAAATAGGGAAATTCTAAACATTTAATAAGAAAACTCAGGATTTTCATAAAGGTCCTTTATTTTTTATCCTATGACAAATATGTTAAAGTCATGTTAAATATTGTCGTAGTCCAGTCAAATAGGGGCCAACCTCGGGAAGAGAGTTAATAATCTGGAAACCTTCATTTTGGCGCTCCATAGGTATTAAATCTCATAAAGTCTCGTGTCTGCGTCATAAGTTATTCATTTACTAAAGCTTCCACAGTTTCAGAGCATAGATACAGTTAGCGATAAATGCTCCAAACATTTTTTATGCCTCTAACCGTTTTCGAGACAGGCGAAGAGCGCACAGCTACCTACATCATCACTCTATAATGCTCCAGCTTGCAAAGGTGATTCATTATTATTTGGTCATAAACACTGTTAATATTTTTCTAATAAAATGTATCTGAAAGAAAGAAAAAACTTTGCAAAATTATGAAATTTCTGATTTTGCCATTTCATTACGGAATCTTAAAACCGTACTTTTATGGATTCCCATAAGCCATCTGCTCTCTCGTGGCGCCCTTTGATTACGCAGCTTAATAATATAACAACAAATCTATGTCAGTGGCAGCTAAAACCATTACTAATCCTATCACATGCAGTCACAGCCGTCCCGGTGGATAATCCTAATAATCTTGTTAGGGAATCAGTTCCTAGTATAAAACGAAAGGGCTCCGTGTAGCAGCCAGCAGTCAGTCTGTGTGGTGGCGTCGCGCACTACCGAGGACTGCTCACTAGAGGCCAGTCACTATGGACAACGATACCGATGCATACTTGTTTAACAACTACGGAGCATACTTCGCACCACTCAGGTCCGTATTTAGCCATAACTCACGTTTGCTTTCATATTACTTTGTTGTTGTGTTAGTAATTTTATAAAATATCTGTGACAGGATATACCTAAACGATAGATATATGAAACTTCTTAAAATATTCAAATTCAATTTAATGATTTACTTAATATAATTAATTATCTTGCATAATTAGGTTAAAGTTTGTAATACTTTCTTTCTTGAAAATGTAGCTTGTTGAATTAACACTTAGTAGGTTCATTTTCAAAAACGAGCTAAAAATTTGTAGAAAAAATCAAGTTCTTTGATATGACTGAAACTAATCTCAAATGAAAGGCACAGTGCATACATTCTGGATGAGTCGAGCTATTTTCGCTTTAGTTTCAACTAAAATCAAGAAAAAAGAAAATGCCTTTCCACGGAAGGGTTTCATTATTACCTAAAGAAATCAAAATCACGAAATTGAAATACGTGGATAGCATTCAAGTACGGGTAGATTTAACATGTCTATAATAATCTGAATTTTACTAACAAAAAATAACCGACTTCAAAATTACTCAAAAACTATAATCCTTGTCAGCACCTGCTCAAATTTATGTGGGACCACATGACAAGTATGACAACCTGCTTGCGTTTAAAAAAGAATCATCAAAATCGGTTCACCCACTCGAAAGTTATGAGGTAACAAACATAAAAAAAATACAGTCGAATAATTGAGAACCTCCTCCTTTTTTTGAAATCTGTTAAAAGCGGGTATCGGTGTTCCAAACGTGCATGTGGCAGGTCGGGTGACGCGGGCCACGTGGTGATGCTGGGCGACGGGCTGACGGGCGAGGACCTGGCCGCCGTGCCCGAGCACTGGCTCGCCTACCCCGCGCCCCCCGCCTCCGCGCACACCGCGCTCGCCCTGCTCTACGTCTTCTTCACCGCCGCAGCGCTCATTGGAAATGGACTTGTTATCTTTATATTTTCTACGTCCGTATTCGTTTTCTTTAGTAGTATAGTTTACTTATTCACTTCATTTTTTTTAATTTTTATGCTTATCGTTTCTATTTTCCACACAGGACGAAAAGCTTACGGACGTCCAGTAATCTCCTTATTCTGCACTTAGCTATTCTAGATTTTATGATGATGGTGAAAGCGCCTATTTTTATTTACAATAGCATCATGAGAGGGTTTGCGATTGGCGCCCGCGGATGTCAAGTGTTCGCGCTTATGGGTGCCTTTAGCGGTATCGGCGCCTCAATGACAAATGCGTGTATAGCATACGACAGGTAACAAAATGAAGTTTCTATTTAGTAAAAAAAGTAAAAGTTAATTTAACAGACCCTACTACTACAATACTTCTGCTTTAGTACATGTGAGTTGAATTGCAGGTAAATAAAATTAAACATTAATCAATAAATATGTGATGACATAGACCCGATACCAAGTCGGTTGCGTACTAAAATATTAAAGGCGTGTATTTTACCAATTTATTGAATTGTATACCATAATAAAATATTCCTACATGAGAGGTTTTTTAAAAAAACTAAACCGTTCTAGGAAAAGACTTCAACGAGTTATCAAAATGTAATCTTAATTATAAATAAAACTGCAGTATCTGTCTGTGATTTCACAATAAATGTGTTTTCTCAAGTGTTTATTTATAGTTATTTACATGTTACTAAAACACGAACTTTTTTTCTGTTTGTCCGGGCTAATCTCTGGAACGGATGAACCGATTTCAATGGGACTTTTACTGGAAGATAGAGGAAGTTATACGGCAACTTATTTTTTATCCGAAAATTCCAACGAAATCGGAGTTTGCACGAGAAAAACTCACTCGAACGAAATCTGGGCGCCTAGTAATAGATAAAATCTGTAATAAATCTGTATCTGTAGATAATATAATTATTATTTTACAGACATTCAACTATAACGCGGCCTTTAGATGGTCGATTATCAAAAGGAAAAGTGATACTCATGATCATAATTATATGGGTGTACACTACGCCATGGGCCTTGTTGCCACTCTTCAAAGTTTGGGGCCGATATGTACCTGGTATTACATCATTATTTTGAATACGTATCCAATATCAATTAACTCATACGTAAAAATACTTATCTAATGTACGTATATTTTTCCCTTTCAGAAGGCTACCTGACTTCCTGTTCCTTTGACTACCTTACCAACGAGTTTGACATCAAACTATTTGTGGGTTGCATTTTCTTCTGTAGCTATTGCTTCCCGATGGCCATGATCATTTATTTCTACAGTGGAATTGTAAAGCAAGTGTTTGCTCACGAAGCTGCATTGAGGTGATTTTCATACATTTTGTAATTTCACAGTGTGTCATTGTGTAATGGGATAGGTAATGGGTATTTTGAACTCAACTCTTCGTGGATTGGATACATTTTACTATAATACGGGTACTCACGATATTTATTTTGAGCGCCAATATTTCAATTTCACCCCAGTTGCATGAATCGTGGTCATGCTGAACCGTTCATTTTAGTAGAAAATAAAGGGCCGTTACCCGTGCACCCACTGGCTTCACCCACCGGTGGGTGAACGGGTAATTCGTGTTTACCCGTGCTGGTTGCACTGCATCAAAGTTGGAATTGTTGGAACATTGTTGATAATTTTAAAATGAAAAATATGGTGTGATGGGTTTAATGGTGAGGTGGTATAAAGTAAAGCATTTTATAAATGCCTTTCAATTTCAGAGCACAAGCTAAAAAAATGAATGTGGAGTCTCTGAGATCTAACCAGAACGCGAGCGCTGAATCAGCCGAGATCCGAATAGCCAAAGCAGCGCTCACGGTGTGTTTCCTGTACGTGGCCTCTTGGACGCCCTATGGCGTGATGTCACTGATTGGAGCTTATGGAAATCAAGAACTATTAACTCCAGGGGTACGATTATTTTTAGCGCTAATTACGTATTATATTTAGTTCACTTTTTTGAGTTTATAATAAACTAAACAATTTTTTTCTTTCATTTAGGTAACTATGATACCTGCCGTAGCGTGTAAAGCAGTGGCCTGCATAGATCCATGGGTTTACGCCATTAGTCATCCCAAATACAGGTTAGTATCTATGACTATTTCGAGAAAACGAATGTCTACAAAACTCATGACATCACACTCGCCATATTTAAGTGGGACCAAATTGGAGCCATTTCCCTACCTCCTCCATTCCTATCATTCCTCTTCACAATAAAAAATTTACTGAATCGGTTCATAAACGACGAAGTTATATCTGTAGGTACCTTCCTACATACAAAACGGTGTACACAAAAAACTCGACCGTCAAAAGGTTTTTTACGTGTTTCGGTCGCATTGCTGGACAGCCGAGACAACTAGAGCTATTTTTAAGTAGGGAACGCATCTACATAATTATGACGTCTTAAGCGTTAAGGGCTATCCATAAATTACGTCACACATAAGAGGGGAGGGGGATTCTGGGGGATGTGTCGATGTAGTGTGGTATTGTGTGACGAAAATTGGTATGTATCTATAGTATTTATGTATGGTATGTATAGTGATAATCGAATAATTGCTATGTATAGGTAAATATTAAAAAACAGTTCTGTTATTGGAAATAAAACTTATTTCGGAACTGCTGTTTTAATTTAAAATTCTGGGTGTAAAATTTCATGTCTGACACTAGGGCCCCCCTAGTGTGTAGTGGAGGTCTCACAAATGTGACTAGCTGCGACAAGGACGAGGAAGGGATCAAAAAGTTATGAAATTAGTGACGTAATGTATGGATGCCCCCTTATTGTTTTCGTGGGCAGCGGTAGTCACCACTGCTGACCTATCAGATGGCTGGTGTGCTGGTTTGTGAGCTACTTAGTTACCAACATAAAAGAGCCATAACAAGAGTCAAGAATGTTCCCCGATTGGGCGTCTACACGTAAGTAGGTACGTGATGCTTTATGTCACGGCCGTCCATGAAATAGTCACCACCATACAAATTGTTGGAACCGAGACGGATTTGAGAAATAGGCTATAACAGAAAGAAGTTGCTTCCGATTCATGGAGTACCTATTGAGGTAGATATTCCATCTTCCGTGTGTATCTTCCATGTTCCGATTTAAGGGTATTAAGACTTACGTAGATACTCGGTGGTCTGCATGCCTTCAAGTAATTCATTCTTCGTTATTCAGGCAAGAACTTCAAAAGCGTATGCCGTGGCTGCAAATAAATGAACCCGACGACAACGCGTCTGCTGGAACAAATGCAACGACAAACACTGCACCCGCCGCTCCCGCATAGATACATGTTAGAAATAGAACCCAAAGGACCAGACCACTATACACATTTCTTACACACACTATAAACATTTTTTGACGAAGATATCATTATTTTAATCTACTAACGAGTAGAGACCATACATAAGAAAATAACATCATCTAGAATACGGATGATGTATGTAGATAGGTACCTACTTAAGCGTTGAGAATGCTCAAAGGGGTATTTTAAAATACCTGTGAGTTGAACAAATTACTGACTATGGCTTGTTAACGGACTTCGATAATGTTGTTTAAAAAACAAAATATTTATATCATAAAGCATACGAACATGACATTGTTGTTTTATTTACCTTTTTGCATAAAACGCGACTGTAAGGCTGTTATGGCTAAAACATTGGAATTTGCTAATAGTTGGAACTTGTGTATTTAAATCGGTGACCATGTACACCACAGAGCAGTGTAAGAAAATATCTACGGCTAAATCAACATTTCGCCTAGCAAGGTGCAGCCTGTGCGTGCCTCGAGACATCTTATAAAAGACCTTATAACACCGCTCTTACAATTAGAAAAACCGGCCAAGTGCGTGTAAGCTACGCGCAATGTAAGGTTCTATAGCGTATAACCTATTTTTGTGATTTTTTCACTAAGTAGTCCAACTCCAACCGTTTAGCTGGCAGGGGGACACTTGAATCTAACTAAAATTGGCACTTTAAAGCCGAATATTTTTGAAAGACCTTTGCAACGATAGGCCTACACTATGGGGTACGTGACGGAAAAAAATTAATTCCCAACCTGTAGGTACCCTGAAAAAAAAAATTTCAATATTTATTCTACGATTTTGCCGTTTCAATAAATATGTATGTAAATGTCATGTGTAATAATATATTTTACTAGCTGCCCGGACAGACTTCGTTCTGTCAAAAGTTTTTTTTATTTTGAGATGTAAGCTATCCTATCTTTCAAGTTGGATCAAACTGCACACGGTGTGCAAAGATTAAAATCGGTTCAGTAGTTTAGGAGTCCATCGCGGACAAACAACGTGACACGTAATTTATATATATTAAGATTTATGTATCACTAGCTGCCCGGACAGACTTCGTTCTGTCAAAAGTTTTTTTTGTAAGTGTTATGTTCAACGAACCAACCGTATTATTATTTATAATAAATCAATATTATAAGTTTTATAATATTCACTGTAAGTACGCACAACACTGTAGGGACAACCGTCCGCCCCGAGATCACGGTATGAACTGACTATCTTGTACCGAGTTACGTCGTGTGTCAACGAGTAATCGCATAATACAATAATCGAATAGATGATCGAATGACTAGTTCATTCGATCATCAAGCGAGGCGCCATCTAGCGACACCAGCGCACAACTCTATACATAACATCTCTTCCTTTTTTTTTAATTAATTTTGTTTATAATACATGTGACAATATTTATATGTAATTAATTTATTGACACAATTGAGCAAACATATAGTAGAACTAATTTCGACAGATTTAAACAATACACATCTTTATAACTTATTTTTCCAACGTTCCAAATTTCGTTGCTTTTCTACTCTATAATATTATGTTCAATATTCTTCCTGGATCTTGTGCCAGTTATATTAATCCTTAGATTGATGTTACTTCGCTGGGAAACCTGAAACTAACTTTCATTTATTAGATACTTTCAGATACCTGACGGTAGTGTTTATTATCTTTTTTTTCTTTTTTCTTTTGGTAGTAGTAACAAGGTAGTAATAAAAATTAACAATAAACAGCTGTTTTGGTAGAAAGCTTGATATATTTTTTTTTTAAAGGTTTTGACCAAGGACTAGTGCACTTCTGTGTCAGTGATTTAATGATAATAATATTATTGTCTACTACATGTTTTCACATTAGAAAACACTTTTATATTGCTCGAAGCCTGTAACATAGAAAGTTATTAGATTATGAAGTAAGATCGCCTATTTAGAACGTCTAGTGATCTAAGGCACGTAGATGAAAAGTGGAAGATCACCTGCTCGATGGAAATATGCTGTTAGGTCTGCCACATGATGTTCCATTGTGAGGTTTTCACATATTGTCACAAGTCCATACCTGGAAAGACATCGTCACTGCTGCTGTTACCAAGGACATGTACCATCATCAAGACGCCACATCCACAGGTGCTAAGCGGGAAGCGATGCGCAATGGAGGACAAACAGCCAGGAGACTGACAGTTTTTTTAATGTAATTTATGTAATTACTAAGAATTTATTCTTATCATTATTTTGATCCATTAACATGGTACGTTTTCACAGCATACTGAAATATAGAATTATTACACCGAGTTGCTCCTTTGCAATTTTATTGTGTCTTACCATGCAAGCTTCTCTTTTGGAGTGAACCTGGTGGAATCCTGATGCTGACCTAGTCTGTTATTTATTTTACTTAACAGTTATTGGTCTGGCTTAAATCAAAACACAGCCTAGATCTATCCCACTTGATGTTCGGTTAATCTATTTTCGTAGATGGTGGAATTTCAAATCATGATGTTGATGAATAACTAAGGTAATTTTGCCTATAATATCAACGGCTCGTTATTGGATCTTGTTGACATTTTCGTCTCGAATGACTGAGTAAATTGATCTGTTGACCGCCCAGCATTCTCATACTGGTCCCCACAAAATAGCTGAAGGTATATTTATCCCAATACCCAAATAAATTATCAATTCAGCAAACTTGATTACTCTGCTTACAATTTTTTGCTTGTTTACTTGATTACCTTGTGAGATTCAACGCCACTTCATTCACTTCAACGTCCACTCATCTTGACTGCTACTCTTCAGAATATATCCCTGAAATACCTCGGCCACCTTCAGTTATTGGGCGTTGAGATATGCTCGAACCTTAGCTTTAGCGGTTCATTGAATACTAAGCTATGGTCCTGCTAGGAAGCTTGGAATCCTAGCAAAACGCTTTTAACCTTATATAAAGCACATGTTCGGCGTTGCGTGGAGTACTGCTGTCACTTTTGGCTGGTGCTGCCAAAGCCATATTCAGCATTTAATTCATTTAATAATAAACTTACATTAAGTCGTCGTCACCACACCAGCTTCGCCAGCGTCAGAAATTCAAACTTGAATGTAATCGTGACGATCCGGCATGGTAACAATTGCGCCATACGGATCGCAGAGTTAAAATTTGAATGTGATTAAAGATATTTCAATCGCTGGAACATATAACAATTTACTTGCACTTGGAAGGCTAGTAGGCAAGGATATAAATAAAGCTTTACACTCATAGCCCCACACTAGGATTCCCTGTGTCGTGGGTGCCATCGACATATGCCACACCACACAACATAGACGAGGACATTCACACCCAGACCGAGAACAGAAATTCAAACTCATCATTTAAATTTCCGACTCACTGGGAATCGAACCCAGGACCCTTGGTGCGGCGATCTGGCATGGTAACCATTGCGCCACACGGGTCGTCAAATATCCTTATAACAAAATATTATTTTGTTAATGTTTCTTCTTGATTAACAAGATTTCGGTCATTGGATTAAGGATATTAGATCGTTGGAACTTCGTGGGAACTTGGAACAATTGACTTGCATCGAGTGCAGGTAGAATTTATTTTGTTGATATTTGTTTTTGATTGAAAATTGCCTTTTAATTAATTAATATTTGTGTTTATTGAACCACTAGATCATAATATATTTTTTTTTTTTAAATATAATCTTCAAAAATAGGAAACATACGTTTTATTTTTTATTTAAAACACGATCTGCGTAGCAACAGTTAAAAATAGATTGGTTTTCTATAATCTATATATCAATTAAGGCTTAATTTAGACACAAGATCTCCCATGGATTACTTAGCATTTATCTTTTCCTTTATATATTAAAATGAATGTAATAAAATAATAGATGGTTACCTAATTCTTTGTATTTGGTTAGTAGATACTACTGAGCTCGATGTAGTGTCTCATTGTATCTTTACTATGGAGACAAAATCATAACCTCACATATTTTCCTTTATTTTCCGGCAGCTCAAAAAGATTAACTATTGCAAGATATAAGGTGAAAATACTACGATCTTCTGAGTCTGTTTGTGCTCATTGTCACATGGATGAATCATTATTTTTCCAATAATAATGTATCCAATAAATTATTCTGCATGATATTATGTAAGAATTGTAAAAATAATTATCATAAAAGTCGAGTCCGTTATCATGAACTCATAACTGCTGTCATTTGTCATAGTTTGTCATAATCTGACTCGAATTTAGAAACATATACCTACTCGTCTGTAACGAATAATTTATAGAACAGATTTACAGATTCCTTGCTTGAATTCTGATTCCGTATCATTTTTTTTTTACTTGATATCTGTGATTTATATTGATTGGGGTAACTTCCTGAAAACCTGCAATTTGTTATTTCATGCCGCGATTTCATATCGGTGGAATGTGATCGATTACGATGGGAATCATCTTCACATCGTACTACCACAGCTACCACTAACGTGGGATATTTTAATGTTTTGTTATAGTATCTCGTTAGTGCCAGCACCAACTGACATTGTCATAGCGCAATAACCAGGAGAGAGAGAGATTAAAATTACTTTAAACTTTGTTAAACACTCGGCTTTTGTCGTATTTTAATATTTATGTCGGTTCCACGGAAGGGAATGCTGTTTTAGCATTAGTTATTGTACCTATGCTATGAGTAATGTTGGAGTGCAATAAAGTTATAATTTTCCTTATTTTTGTTTTACTTTACAAAACAAACTATCGAAATATGTATTCAATATAATCTGTCTCATTATGATGTTGTTCCAAATGATGTCGTGTTCCATTATGTCCCATTTTATAGTTTGACCACGGTGAGCATATATTAATATGGCACTGTTTAGTGTGACATTGATTTCGGAAGTAGTTGGATCCTATAAAAGATCTCTTTTATGATAGGTCACATTATAGTACTGTTGAACACTTCGGTTTGTCAATTCCTTTTTATTGTCCCTTATGTCTTAGCCTTATTTCCTGTGATTAACAACTGTCACACCAGTTGCATGTAGTTAGAGGAAACAGATACTATTTTCAGCACATTTTTTTGTCACTGTTAAGACTAGCAAATAAAATTTTAAATACACTCTCTATAGTGAAAGACGATTAATGTTAAAATTGAATAGATTTTGAACTGTCAAGTGAATTAGCTCGTGTGAATTTTGGATTTAATTTTCCCACCAATAATTCTCACCGATAGATCTGCAAACAGTTTTAATATGAAGATGATTGTAAAATAGCTTCAAACAAATCGACACATTTTTTTAGTCTTAATTAATGTTACTAGTAATACTTGCTAGTTTTAATGGGAACATCATATTACATCGCATCTTTAGGAAGCGAATTGACGCTTTGTTCGAATTATTCGAATAATTGCGTGTTTCTACATATTTTTGTTGATGTTGTTCAGTGGCATTAATGAAGTTTTGGGCACTTGTTAGTTTCAACCGGAGTTAAATTATAACATATGTACTTTCTTCGCATATTCCTCTTTGAAATTGCGTGTCTTCGAAAAATCGAAGTTTAGTGGTACATGACGTATATATTATAATTATGTCATGTGATGTGTATGATGTAATTTGTTTTTTTTTCTTATAACTCAATGCTTGACTACTATCCCACCTGATGGTAAGTGGTGATGTAGTCATGGGATTTTGCCGGACTTCAAACATTATATCATTTTGTAGCAGAAGTAGGTATCTGTGCATCACCAGAACACTTTTATTCCTTTAAATAAATGTTAATGAGAATAACTTCTAATTAAAGGATATTAAGATACAATAGCGTAGTCATGGTTTGGTGTGGAATAACAACAAATGATAATTATCTTTGATTACATTGATAGGCATTTTATGCATACCCTCCCTTTTTCAATGAGAAAATAGGTCGAGAGCAGTATCGAAGAAATATTGTGATATATTACTTATAAGTTTGCACTCTTGCACAATGATGTGCTCTATAATTTTGTTTATCTCAATTACAATTCAATATTATTATTTTTATTTTGTATATCGTTATTTGCATTTTGTAATAGCCATTAGAATATGTGGTATTTTTATGATGCACAATGTTCATATTTGTATTATAGACCTCTTGTTTCCAAGATTATATTATTATTATCTATAATTTGTTATAATAGGCCCTACTAAATGAGACCTTAAAAGTATATTAATTTGCATTTACTGAATACCAAGTATGTTATTCAGGTGAATATAATTGTAGTGTAACGCAAATAACACCAAAATAATATGGATAACTCGCTTTTTATCATATTATCCTTTGTTTTCCTAGACTAATGCATACAGGTATATTTTGCTGTTCGAAATCTAGTAGGCATTATTTAAAATATTTTTGTGTACGTCCTATACACGTGCAATGAATAATATTATCTTTGTACTTATAAAAGTGTATTTCAGACGTAATAAAAGTTTAATGGTGAACCTTACATCCAAGCAATAATTATATTTGTTTTGTTATGCATTACTCGGGAAGCAATAATTAGAAAATGTATTATTTTCGTAATAAATATTTTATTATCGTTTTATTACCAGTAAAGAATTGCAACAATTTGCACTTTTTAGCCTTAATTGTTTGCTGTAAACCTGATGAAGGTTGGACTGTTACATTGTAATAATGAACGCTGTAGAAGTTTAGATTTTTATATTTTTATAAAAATATTCCAGGTACTTACATGTTTGTGGCTCGTATCTGCGCGATCACATAATCACGCACGTTCACGCTAATATTATTATTCTTTGATTACATTGCATACCTTAGGTATTTCAACAGCGAATCGAATTTAATCCACTGATCGTTCTTCACCTCGTCGCCAATGTTATGTTCAACGAACCAACCGTATTATTATTTATAATAAATCAATATTATAAGTTTTATAATATTCACTGTAAGTACGCACAACACTGTAGGGACAACCGTCCGCCCCGAGATCACGGTATGAACTGACTATCTTGTACCGAGTTACGTCGTGTGTCAACGAGTAATCGCATAATACAATAATCGAATAGATGATCGAATGACTAGTTCATTCGATCATCAAGCGAGGCGCCATCTAGCGACACCAGCGCACAACTCTATACATAACAGTAAGCTATTCTATCTTTCAAGTTGGATCAAACTGTACACGGTGTGCAAATTTGATTAAAATCGGTTCAGCAGTTTAGGAGTCCATCGCGGACAAACAACGTGACACGTAATTTATATATATTAAGATTATTATACACAAAAGGTTTCACAGGAATGACAGCAGGGATACAATATACAATGGTGAGCAATCTCTAATGATATTTCTTCCAGCAGACCTGCGACTGGAGAGGTCCCAGAAAGATAGACAGCATGTTAGTAATATTTTTTTTTTATTTCCATATAAACACCTGAATTATAAATGTTTTAGTTAGATATTAATGTATGTATTTAACAGTTACTATAAATTGATAACAACACATTTTAACCAATTAAAGCACAATTAAATCAGACTTAGAAAATAAAATATTTTATAATTATCACAATAATTATCATTAATTACTATAACCTATAATTATAAAACGTCCATACTTTGTACACTTAACATCAATATTATCTGGAATGTGCTAATTGTGCAATATGAGAATCTTTTTGAGCATACTGTTCAACAAAGAACAAAATTTTAGTCTCTTTGTATTAACATTGCAAATGGAAGGGATTGATTTTGCATTCTTATTCAAGTAAGGTAAACAAAGAGAAACATAAAATGCTTTCTATCCACTTGTTTATATTAAATCACCTAATTTATAATTATAACAGATCCCTTTTAACATCACATATCTATATTCTATACTAACATATTTTATCTTCCGTCTTATCTTTTACCTTCTTATCCATAGAATAATAGTTTTGTTAACATTTTAACATTCAGTTCAATCTAAACACTAAAAATGTGGCAGGCATACTTTTCCAGCAAAGAGTTCCGATATGACAGTGATCCAAAGTGAAAGTACAAATAATATGTAAGATATTCCCACTTGGTGACTGTTTGGTAGCTGGTATGGTTGGCCTCCAATATCTTCTACATCAAAGCCCATAGGGAAGATAACAGCAGCCAAGCAAAACATCACCACTGGAAATCAAAATGGTCATTGTTAATCATTATCACCTTAATTTTATTCAGAGTAACTAACAGTTACTTAAATCACTCCTTAGTACAGAATTTGTATGGTGATTCTTTACTAAGGAGTGATTTAAGTAATCGTTAGTGACACTGAGTTGGGGCGTAAATCTTTTTTTATAATATTTGAGCTGACAATGAAATATCAGAAAAATGGTATAATTTGTATGTACTTGTATCTACTGTTAATGTTGTTAAAAAGTCGGGACACGAAGCAGGAAGAAATTCGTAAATTGACTTGTTATTACCTGTTTATGTCACTCCCGCATTAATATAATGCATGCTCACTCGCACAGTGCAATGGCCGCCGTTCTATGAGAGCGAGATGCATTATATTTACGCGGGAGTGACAGAGACAGATAATAACAAGTCAATGTACGAATTTCTTCCTGCTTCGTGTCCCGACTTTAGTAATATACACAGATGAAAATTTCGACTACTGGCCCATTGCAGGGTGCTCATTTACTTATGTGTAGGGCTACATTTCATACTTGAGACCTGGCATTAAACCACCAAGCTGAACTAACACCACAACTCACAGTCATTAACAGTTACTTTAATCGCTCCTTAGTAAAGAATCACCATACAAATTCTGTACTAAGGAGCGATTTAAGTAACAGTTAGTGATTCTGAGCTGGGGCGTAAGACAGCAGATTATGAAGTTAGTGAGCTAAATGTATGCTTGATCACCCAAATTTTTTCTTTCTTTCTTCACTACATTAAGGCATAGGTGACAAAATAAAACTATCCTAATAAAGTGGCTTGTTATGGACGAGTATTATAAGTAAAGTTACTGAAGTGTAGCAGAATGTAATATTTAACTTACTTGCAGCAAATCCAACCCATCGAGCATAAGGGATAACATTGCGATCAAAATGACTTGATGCAAGTAATATAACCGTAGTAGTTATGCAGATACATCCAATAAAAATACAGATCAATGCCAACATCCATTCTGGTTCTAAATCGGGCGTATAACACACTTGAGGTTGATTGTAGAGTGTCATACATGACCACATTAACCCATGACGTGTATCCCCTGTTACAAAAATGTTGATTAGTTCGACAAATAAATGATAGTTCACTATGTCTATGCGAAACTTTAAACAAACAATGAATACATTTTACCTCCAACATCAGTTATTATCCAATCAGGCATTGCAAGACTAACGATCGCAAAAACATCTGCTGTCATAAATAAAGTGCCTGATATAAGCGTCAGTTTATCCATATTGGTTCAAACACAATCCAATTTCACTAAATTTCTAGTGTTCTCTTTTAGATTGACGAAAGTTAATTATTAATCGTCGTAGACAGTCTATACTCGTACAGTAGGTAACTGTTCTGAGTGTTCTGACTTCTGTACTCAACTCGGCTCGCCAGTTAATAGTATTCTTTCGATCTATCTATGCCACAAATGCGTTAATTGAAGTTTAGTTTAATGAATTATTGAAAAATTCGCTGAGAAATCATATCAATGTTTACTAATTTTAGAGAACAAGTTAATATTACAATCATTTAATGACAAATTTGACAATTGAGTATTGACATTGTGAGAATGTGAGCCCTTGCAGTGTTGCCAGATATTTTTTTCTCGAATAGCCTTGCCGGAGTGCGCGTGTAGCCCCGAGATAGCCCCATCTAGGGTTCGAAGTATAGGAGCTAAAAAAAATTGTGTGCAATTCACACGTAGTAGAAGTGAAACCTTAAAAAAAATTGTTTTCAAGATAATGAGACGAATGTAAAATTTCGGGAGGATGATAATTGTAGGTTTTAGTAATGAACATGATGTTGCAAAGTTAGTTAATTATTTTACATTTTATTGGTATACTATATCACATATATTTATTCAGACTCAGACATGGGCGTAGCCAGGGGGGGGGGTTTCGGGGGTTCAAACCCCCCCCCCGAAATGTTAAGGACTGACATTTTTATGTGCTAATAAACCCTTAAAAAACATTTTTCTAGACGTCATTCCGAATCGAATGAGCTATCGCACATATTTTTAGGAGATTTATTTCTATTAAACACGTTTTTGAACTTTTTGACTAAACTAATAATAGATGGCACTACATTATGTACGTCGCGGCGCGGCGTCGTGAGAAAAAAAAATAAAGTCTCAATTTTCTTTAGGGTTATTTTATGTACTTTTAGTCGTTGTATTTTCTTTTTTTAGTTTTATTTTGAAGGAACTTTAATCAAATTACTATTATACTAGCTATAATAAGTGAAAATCTAGTAGTTACTGAGAAAACATAAGAAACCCTAAAAACCACAAATTAATTATTTGTTCTCAATAGAATGTCTGCGTTAGTTAGGAATTAGTTAATTTTCGCCCTTAGTTAGTGATTTTTCACTCAGTTCAAAATTATTTTTAAGAAAACCAACTCTAGTTAGGTAAATTGGAACTAACTGCTAGATGTACGGAATGTGCATTGTAAATAATACCTATCATAAGATTCGAAGGTTGGGTGGTAAGTTTTGTTTTGATAATGATGTATATGGGTTAATATCAACAACGTTCATTTTTTTTTTCAATTTTGGTGGCGAAACTTCTTCGGTTTTCATGAAAATGAGGACCTGGTCTATGAATGGAACTTCCAAGCTAGAAGGATCTTCAAGAGGTCTGAGAATATCTCGATAACTTTAACTCTCGATAACGACACCAAAATTGGATTTTTCTGTTACAAAGGTCTAAAATCTCACGAAATATCGGGAATTATCAATAACTTTCATCGTTTAATAAAATTCTCTATTGTTAAAAAAATATTATTATTCATCATCTGTCAACCATCAACCCTTTCAGATCCACTGCTGGAATATGCATCCCCTAACTTGCGCCACTCTGACCAGTCCTGTGCCTTCTGAATCCAGCGGGTGCCTGCTGTCTACTTCAGGTCGTCAATCCACCTGGTTGGGGGCTTTCTATGCTCCTTTTTCCAAGACGTGGGTGCCATTCGAGGACCTCTTCCTCAATGGTCATCGATCTTTCGAATTATGTGGCCAGCCCATTGCCACTTCAGCCAGCTTATTCGATGAGCTATTTCTGTTAATATTGTTCGTCTACGTCATTTCTGACTCGATCACATACAGAAATACCGAGCATAGCCCTCTCGCCTCCTCGCTTTAAATTTGAGCTTATGTATAAGACCAATATTAAAGCACGACGTCCGGAGCCGTATGTCAACACTGACAACACACACTGCTCAAATATCTTCAACTTTAGGCACTGAGGTAGTGTTTTCCGACGACAACATAATATGACGCAGTTTCCCGAACGCAGCCCATCCGAGTTGAATTCTACGAGTGACTTATTGCTCGAAGTGGGACGTACGTACCGTACGGGTGTGACATGGACAATGGACATGATTTTCGTCTTGTCCATATTCATCATAAGACCGATTGTGGCCCTGTTTAAGTCCCCTAGAATTTTACAAAGGATCCAGATCCAGCCATTTCCTGCCAGAATGACATTAGATATCATCGGCATGTCGCAAGTGTGTGATGTCGCCATTGATGTTAATACGACGTTGTTTCCGCTCCATCAGCTTGAACACATCTTCCAACGCAGAGGTGAACAGTTTCGGGGATAATTATGACGTCCCCTTGCCTAACACCTCTCTGCAGTTGGATGGGGTTTGTAGCTGTGTCGTGTATTCTGACGGAAATGGTACCTGATGATAACAAACACTTCAACACCTCCATATGAGAATTTAGTACCGCCCAGGCCTCGATAGAATCAAAGGCTTACTACATAATTATAGTCTCCATAAGCAACACATAACGACAGATTATACCCTTTGGTCTTTTGTATAATCTGTCGCAGTGTGTGTATGGGGTCTATGGTGCTGTAGCCTTTTTCTTGCATATCCTGCTTGTTCAAGAGGCTGGAAGTTGTCAAGCCTGCATTTTGGCAATGGCTGCAATTTGTGAGCACCCTCGAAAACAGCTTATAAACGTGGCTCAGAAGTGCAATGGGCCTTTAGTTCTTTAAAAGGGCTTTATCGCCCTTCTTGATGAACAGATTTTCCAGTTTTGCTGCACGCTTCCAGGGTAGTTCCAGTATTATTGACGGAAACGAACGGTTATTGGAGCATCATTAGAAGAGGTTTCCCGCCAGCTCTTAGTAGCTCGGTTGTCAATCCGTCACCTCCCGGTGCATTGTTGTTTTTAAGCTATTTGAGAGCCTCTCTAATATCATACAGGCGGCGTCCAGGATATCCTCTGTGTAATATCGGGTCAGTTTAGCTCGCTTGTTGTTGTCCTAGATTAGATTCATATAAAATAATATTATTAGATATTTATCTGTGTTCTTAAATAACGTAGGTAAATAATTTTCACTTACAGAAGGCAACAACCAAATACTAAAATAAATAAAGCGTAAATAAATCCAAAAACAGTCTACAATAGCTTTTTCGTTTTGATTTAATAAATCAATAATAAGCTTTGCATGTAAGTATGTATGTTTGCATGCAATATTCTTTATTACCTCGTATCTTCCAAACCGCTGTAGTAATTAAATCGTTTTAGTTCCGAGCTACGTAAAGTTTCGATAAATATAAAATAATTAAGAAAAGTTAATTATTTCTCTCATTTCGCTGTGGGGTCCAAAGGATAGATTTACTTACTTTTCACACTTCGTAAATCGGAAACGAACGTACCTACAGAAATGATGGTTAGACAGATATTTAGAGGAAAAAAATGTGGTTTTAGTGGCATTGATTACTCATTTTGGCCATTTTTCGACTTAGTGACTTTTCGCTCTACGGGGACGATATATTGGCAGCACTGGAAACGGCCCATAGTACACTGTAATCTAAATATAGCCCCTCGGCTACGTGTAGCCAACGGATAAAATATTATGATAGCCGCTCGGTAACGGATATAGCCCCATTGGCGCTTAATAGCCCCATCTGGCAACACTGAGCCCTTGTTGTTGACAATGAATTGAAAATATTGAAATAATGACATTCATACGTCAATCAATTTCACATCAGAAGAACAGACTAAATATCGCAAACGTAGACATAGAGTAATAAAGTAATTAATACCACCTATTTTATCTAAAGCCGCCCATTGATGCATACGTAACGTAACGGGTTTTTCCCCTTACGGGACGGGGACGGCATAAATATACGTGCGTGCGCCGTTCCCGTCCAGCACGGGATTCCGCTGCGTATGCATTATCTTATACATTTTCTATGAAACGATGTTTCCAAAACTTCACGTCCCGTACGGGACGGGATAAAACCCCGTTACGTATGCATTGGGCTTAAATCTTAATACGTTGTTATTTCGACCGGACGTCGACAGTGTCTACACAACCTAGTCTAGTGGGAATGAACCATAAAAGAGGGTTCCTAAATATAAGTACACTACATCGACCCCCCTCCCCCCTAACGTGTTACGTAATTTACGATGGCCATAAGGGAGCTGGGCTCCTTCCATCCTAAATTACAGCGGGCCGTTACCTGTGCACCCCCAACCTCCCCTGCTCAGAATCAAGGCCGTCTTTAACCTATTGATTGGAGGCCCTGGGCATATTAGGATAATTGGGCCCCTATGACTTTGACAAAACACTATTTTTAACCGAGAGGAGTTATTCAATTCGACTGTATTTTTTGTTTGTAACCTCAGAATTTTCGACTGGGTGAACCGATTTTGATGATTATTTTTTAATCGAAAGCTGATGCTTGGTGGTCCCACTTAAATTTGAGCTAAATCTTACGATTTTGAGTTATTTTGAAGTCGGTTATTTTTTCTTAGTAAAATTCAGATTATTACGTTAGAATAAACAAAGAAAGTAGATAAGCAAGCTTCTAGATTTATTTTTATTGATTTATCTAAGCATGCTGAAATCGGAAAGATTCATTTTTGGGCGAAAAAGAGTAGCTTCACGTATGCAAAACTTAATAAGCCACTAATTTAGGTTCGTTTTATCAGAATTAAAAAGTTTTTCGGTAATAAATATCGGTTATTGTTTAGTGATCTGGTAGGAACTAGGGGGCCCCCTCGATCACGGGGCCCTGGGCACGTGCCCAGTGGGAAAGAGGGGTCTGCTCAGAATGATGTATCCTGCTGAAAAAACATACTTTTGGCACCCTTTTGCAAGCGCATCAGGGTTGTTAAGTTTTTGTGCGGCGGCGATTTAGGTGGAGGCAGCTCTACTCAAAGTCCAGTTCACTCAGTATGTGATGGTAAAGGTAACCCTATTCGCAACTATTTTTTTGTAATTGACTTCAACATGTGCCTACACTCAGCGGGACCCAATATCCTAAAACGATATGAGTAGGTACGTCTACGATTTAGTAAGTTTAACCATATTTATTACAGACAAACATGAATAAAAAAATACTTTTTCTTTTCTTACAAAACTTTAAATCTTATTGTTAGTAAACGGATACCTCTTGGGAGAGTTCAGTTGCCTATATTACAGGCTTACACCCAGTTTAAGCAGCTGACCTTAGAATAATAATAAACTAGAAACCCAGCTGACGATCATTTAGTTTGGTCAACATACTATAAAAATGTATTACCCAACACCATGTACATATCAGTACATATTAAGTAAACATCTCAGATGAAAGAATAAAAGGGTAAACATATTCTTGATGAATAAATGAATTACCTATGAATTTTCTTACTAAATAAATACTCAGGGCATTAAAGAAAACATAGGTATTAAAATAATCTTTTTATTATAACAAAAAATTACCTAATAAAAAATGATCATTAATTATTGGAAAAACAATTACCTTATAAATAAAGTATTTACATTAGTGTTAAAATGTTCTGATAATTTGCACATCAATATTTACAATTTTTAAAAGTCACGCAATAGCACTATATGGTCTGTATTCACACTGAACTTCCCAAACTTAGTGGACTCACTGAATCTTCTTTCTTGAATTCTTCTTCGAGTTAGTGAGATTCTTCATTCTTACTGCTGCCACTCTGTGCTGAATAACTTAATGTGATGAAATAATTAATTGGCGGGCTTGTCCTAGGAAAATTAGGCAACCGCGACTGAAGAAGCTCAACCACAAGCTAAATTCTGGCGAGAAGTGGCGTGACCATCCAGCGCTGTGGCATTACATAACCACACATGCGAATCCTACAATAACGCGATGGCTATCAAACGTAAAATGTTATATATTTCCCATAACTGAGAGGCTGGCCTTGCAATCTACTATTGTTTGATTGCTGTCAGCATAAGAAATAGAAAATTGGTTTAGGAATTCAGTAGTCTTGGAACTCGACTCAAACGCCAGCTCCCGTGTGATGAACTCCACAGGAACAGTTTGTCTGTAGCTGCACATATAAGAATTATATTATTAAACACAATCACCATTACTGGTGACAAAATAAGGGCCTCCGCATATCTAAAACATTACACTTCAGTGCTTTCCACGGCAACATAATCAGTAGTAGATAATAAATGGCATGACAAAAATCGATTAACTTCCATAAGTTAGGGAAATAAGAAATAAACTCGACTGGGTGGCAATTAAAGATCCTGAATTATATTTTTTCACAATGTGATGCAATGCGAAACATTAATACACAGTGGCTTTACACTTCATTCATATTCTTGCAAATCTTTTCATCGAAAACTAAAAGAAAAATGTCTAAAAAGCCTTAGCAATGATCTGATAGAATGGAGTCTTCGCATCAACTTATTTAACTTACCAAAATTTTAAGACTACTACACCTACCTCATGACGATTTTTTTAAATAATTAACCTAAAAAACGAGCAAATGACCACATGTTGGCAAGTGGTCCGCGCTGCTAATAGACATGATCTTAGCACTATAGATATTACTGGTCTATTTTCGGTTAAAAGAAGGGGCCTATTGGTCGGAATAGATAGTGCAATTTTGCGAGATTTCAATACGTTATCATAATATGGATATAATATGCCAATAATTCTCACGAGGTGGGGATATATATATATATTTCTAACTTAAAAGATTCGATACTATATTGGAATAAATCTACTAGTTAAACTTCAAAGCGATAAATATATATAATAAAATTATTTCAAGTACTATTGGGCAATAATTGCCTTGTTTTATGGAAAGGCTATCGATACCTTATTCCAACGGGAAATCGTAATTTAATACAGGCTAACCGGCAGGGCAAATATTTAAATCATAAAGATAAAAAGTGAAGTCGCTAAAACTTCACTTTTTATCTAATATAGTTTAGAATATTAGAAATACTATCCCTGTCTTCCTCACATGTTTTCATTAAGCAAAACAGCGTGCCAAATAATTTTAAACAGAAATCTTGCAAGTAGGGATTTATCAAATTCACATAATCATTTTCTTTAGCTAACAATACATTTTCCTGATGATCCCTATTTTTTGTTTAGCAAAGAAGTAATGTAATGAAGTAAAATTTTTTTCATCATTACAATCAATACATCATTAATTCTTATCTTTATATAATCATCATCAAGTCTTATCCACATTAATGTAACGTTCGAGTTCATTAACCCCAAATTGCACTACCTATTCCGATCTATGCTTATTATACACTTATGATTCCATGACAAAATGTAAATGATATAAAATTTTTAGGTGTACAGGTTTCCTCATTATTAACATTTTCACAATTTCACAACACATATACTAATACAAATTACAATACTAGCGCCCCAACTCAGAGTCACTAACGGTTACTTTAATCACTCCTTAGTAAAGAATCACCAAACAAATTCTGTACTAAAGAGTGATTTAAGTAACCATTAGTGACTCGGAGTTGGGACGTAAGAAATGTAATCTAATTTAAGACTTAACCCACCAGAGTTAATATTCCCTTGCTTGTTAATTTAATGTTTAAAAGGAATTCATATCACATACCAAATATGTATGAACGATTAACTATTTTATAACAGCCTTTGTAACCATATTTGAAGCAATGAATAAATGATTTTGATTTTTTTTTTTTGATACAATAGACATATCACAAACAATGATGTTAAAAAATTAAACATGCATTATGATTTTATTAATTATGAGGCAATATCCAAGATGATTTTTTTTTCAGTAACTATTTGCCCAACAAACCCAATGTACAAAACGAAATGGTTAAAAACTCTGTTACAAAGCACTGTTAAAAATGAATTATTAGTGTAGTGTACATATAAAACTATTTAGTAAAATGATTGTTAAGCATGCATGATTCTGTTGTGCAATACTTGTAAAGGTCTTCACACATTACAACCAACTTAACTTTAACTCAACTCCAACACCATGTTTGAAATGAGCTTTCATTATTTCATTACATATTTGAATTTTCGGTTGGATTGGAAGCCAACCATGTTTGGGTTTGCATATGCTTTGCCATGCAAATGGATAGAATATTTTAATTGGGTAAATGATAAGGGAAAATAAAAATACAACCACACAAAGCATTCATACAAATCAATCAGAAATACCATTTAATCATTTTCCAGGAGAAAAAATCTATACATATAGTTGTTTGTGTTTGCACATGCAATTAGATGAGTGAAATGTGTAAATATGGTAATTGTGAAAAAATAATAAAAATAAACATACGACTTCACGATGCATTTCAGGTACGCTTTCCGCTCTCTGTCCACAAACCAATCAATAAGGTAGCCAGCCATTAAAGGAGCTACTTTATAGAGTATGAAAAATTTATGTAAGTTTCTGGTCGCCCATGCATGCCTTGTTTTAAGTGCATGTTTGATGCAATCATTAACTCTTTCTTCATTTGTCAGGTGTCTGAAAATTCCTATTATATCTGTAAACAAATAAAATAGTTTCTCATTGATACAAAATTATATTTATATGCCATAAATACAATAAATTCAAGAACCAAATCATATTTGATAAACAAGACATGTCAAGAATGGTCAAACAAAGAACAAAATAAATACATACCAAGAGAGTTGTTAGTAAAGATGTAATACAAAATTCTATATGCTGTAAATTCAGCAGAATTTGCTCTACAATGTGGTAGTTCTGCATAAAGCATTTTGAGTTGTGTTTGGCACTGATTGAACTCTTCATGGTCCCCTTTTTCTAAAGCTATCCTGGCATGAGTTTCGTACACTTCAACTGTAATGTGATCTCTTATGCCTTGTACCTGAAGTATTATTAGTATTATTACATATGTAATTTATTTACTGTAGCAAAATCTAGGTTGTAATTTAAACGCAAAAATGAAAAAAAAACACTAACATGACTACATTGCCATTGTTTTTATTTTATAAATTACTACAATATTAATAATATGAAAATATTGAGAAAGTAAAACTTACCGTAAGATCTTGTCGAATGGATTTTAATTGATCACATGCATATCTGTAATCCTGCTTAATGATCCACCTTTCTTTAACATTTCTAAGAGAATTGATTAAAACTGAAGCTGGTCGCACCTCACAAGCTTCTGGTGCTTTTGTTAACCTAAGGAAAGACTTTTCAATTTCTGAACAAGTACCTACTATGTGCTCATTGTTTGGCTCATAGTCCCCATCAAAATCCTGAATAACAGGGCTAGACTCACTAGGTTCTACCTTATCATTGTTCACCTGTATTGAACTTGCTATGGAGGGAACATTTGCAAATCTAGCTGCCCTTTTCTGCAATTTCTCAGCATTTCCTTGAACATCTTCAATACTAAAGTGAGCATACTGCTTTTTCTTATTATTTTTAGGGAACTTATCTGCTTTTTTATGATCTAAGGATAACCTATCTTTTACTTTTTGTTTGTTTTTAAATTTCAAACCTTTTCTATCCTCACAGTCTTCACCAGAAGTTGATGACGTGCTAAAAAATAAAAAAATAATTAATGATTTTGAATTTGAATAATATGATAAAAATATTTACATCTTATACACAGTTTAAATATAAATCTAATAAGTATTTTACCTATGACGTTTCTTTAATGGACTTCTAGGTCTTGATGGACTTCTAGATTGTTGACGCCTTCTCCTTTGTGGAGAACTTTTATGTCCACTGTAACTCCTATTGCTTAATATTTTATTTTTACTGCTATCTGGAACATGCTCAGATTTTTGGTACAAAGATAATGTACCTCGAACTGGCTTCACAGTTAAACTATTCCTTTCGCTATGTACACTAGGAATCGGTTCTTCATCCCAATTTCTAGTCCACAACTCATCTTTGTTACCTGCTGCTGTAACTCTTCCTTTTAAGCATATTTCTATTTGATCACGATCAATCGCAGACTTACATTTCGCGTAGCATCTTCTTATATACCTATGTAGACTCTCAGGCCATGTACCTGCTAATGTTTCACTTACTGAAGTAGAGTTTAAGAGGTTAGTTACACTATCATTTGTTGGCTCCGGTGCAGTATCTTTACTATCATCACTCTTAGACTCCTCAGGCGTAGGGAGCGGCGGTTCAGGAATGTCTTCGGTCGCTATGGGAGGAGGAAGTGGAACTTCGAGTGGTGGAGGAGGAGGTTTGGGAATATCGGGCGGTGGACATGGCGGCAGCGGCGGCGGGTATTCTGGCAACGGTGGTAACAATGCAGTCGAGCTATCGTCATTGTTCTTGTTATTCCCCTTCTTCCGCTTCTTCTTGCCACCATTACCCAGAAGGGGATTTTCAGTTGGCGGGATAGGTGTTGACTTCCTATTCCCGTTTAGGTTGAACCTGATAGGAGATTGGTTAAAGAAAGGACGAGTCGCGTCGATCGGAGACATTCCTAACAGAGGTGTAGGTGGCGGTGGCTTAGAAAATTGAGAATGAGCGGCTTCATTATTCGGCCGAAACTGATGAACCTCGTTGTTAGCGAAAGGTCCTCCATTTCCCATTTGAAAATACTGATGATGGTTGAAAAACGGAGGATACATATTATGTCCGTGGTATCCACTATACTGAGGATATAAACCGTACATCCACGGACTGTGATTGTGAGGTAGTCCACTCATCGTTTGAATGGGCGGTTCTTTTGGCGTATTATCACCCATACCAAAGGCTTTGTTCAATTACTAGAACTCTAATCCTATGTTGTGCCAAAATTATTGCACTTAACAAAATGGCGGTGAAATATCACACGTACTGACTCACCATTCTTTTTCTTCTTAAAACACTTTCAACGTAAATTATTTGTCATAACAGCGCATTTGTGAGGAAAAATCAATCATATAATTATTCTTATCAAGAAGTGGAGCTATTTCAGATAAAACACAATAAAATTATGTCCGTCCGAATCCGAAAGCCCAATTCAATTCAATCAATGGAAGTGGCAACTGGCATTCAGTGGCAGTGTTGCCAATGAAAATTTTTGGAAGGCCGTGTACATTAGATAAAAAAAGCCGTGTTTAAATGGGAAAAGATCAAGTGTGGGCCGTAGCTAACCAATTACGCCATTATATACCATTGGTTCAGCGCTCGAACTAAAAAAAAAAGGTCATCGGCAGTGAATTTGATGCCCACAAAACGAAGAATACTTTTCATTAGCCTACATTAACATCAACATTAGCCTAGTGGCGCTGTTTTATGGGTTTTAACATTCGTTAAATGTTTGCAAAACAAAAAATAAAAAAAGACCGTGGAATTTGCGAAAAGCCGTAGAATTTGCTACGGCAATAGGGTTCCAGCCGTAGCCCATACATTTTGTGATTTTTTGGCCTGAAAGCCGTAGAACACGGTAATTGCCGTAGCATTGGCAACACTGATTAAAGGACATAGACAACATAGATTAATACACAGAGTACTTACTACTTCCCCATGTATTATATTACTCTTTGGTACTTATTCACTACGTTTTTTATGGATTATTAAGTTTAATAGACAACATGATTCCTAGTGGAACGGAAAAATCGCGGTCGTGAGCGTGGTCGTTGTCATCGTGTAGTGGAACGTAGGGCTAATTTGATGATCAAGGGCGCGTTCCACTAGACGCTCACAACTAGAGTTGAGAAAAATGAGCTCCGAGCCCCGGACTCGAGCTCCGAGTCGGGGCTACTGAGCCTTCAAAGCTCGAGGCCTAAGGGCTCGCGAGCCTTAGAAGGCTCGAGCCTTTAGGGTTCGAGCCTTAAGGGCTCAAGAGCCTTCAATTGAAGACTCGAGTCGAAGCTCGGCAATCAACGGATATGCCTATCTTTTTTTTTTAGACAAACAGATAAAATTTGAAAAAAGAAATTGCAAACAGATAAAATTTCTAAAAATAAATTGAATGGGATCTATAAACTTACTAAAAGGTTTTTTACTTAAATATCTTCGACGCACGGCCATCGCTCAGTTACAGTTTTATTATAATTCGAGTACCTAACCGCCCTCGCTTTGCTTCGGTTTTCTTATTTTTTTACACCTTGGGTTACATTATTGGAGTTTTATTAAGGATCCCAAATTTTTTTTAAATATAGCCTATGTTCACCGGGGATAGCGTAGCTTTCTAACAGTGAAAGAATTTTTCAAATCGGTTCAGTAGTTTCGGAGCCTATTCAATGCAAACAAAAAATCAAATGATTCCTCTTTATATATTAGTATAGATAGGTACATAAAACCTCAATATTCATAAAAATATTATAATAAAAGTCTATATTAAAGAAACAAAACATAAATAAAAATCATCATTGAATTTTGTTCCCAAAATCTACATATCTTGTGACGTGACGTCATACACCAATAAATCGTATTCGCGCCACTACACTGTGATTCGCGCGGTATTTTGAACTTGCTTTTGAATTTGGAATAATGACGACGCCGCCACGATGCGCTTCGAATGGCGTTCAAAGTGATTTTGAGTATTATTTATTTATATAATTTTTTATTAATTTGTTATCTATAGTATGTTGAGTTATTTTGAAGTTGGTTATTTTTTTCTTGTTAAAATCCAGATTATACTAACATATTAATAAGTTTGACGACCCGTGTTACTTAATGGTTATATGCTGGTCCACCGTACCAAGGGTCCTGGGTTCGATTCCCAGCGACATTTGAATGATAAGTTTAAACTGTTCTTAGTCTGAGTGTGTGTTCTTGTCTTTGTGTGTTATCATGACACTTACGACACAGTGAATCCTAGCGTTGGCTATGAGTGTGTAACATTATAAATGATGATGATGGAAGAAGATGATGATGATAATGACGAATGGTGATTATGAATGGTGGTGATGATGATGATGGAGGACGATGATGATGAATGATGATGATAAACTATGATGATGAATGATGAAGATGAATGATTATGATGGCGATGATGAATGATGATGATAATGATGACTGGTGACGGTGATGATGATGAATGGTGATGAGTGGTGATGATGATGATTAATTGTGATGATGATGAATGGTGATGATGAAGATGACTGATGATGACAACGATGAATGACAATGATGATGATGTTTCACATAAGAATAGGATGTACCAAGATTATTATTATCATTAGATGGCGTTGTTACTGATCAGCCATCTAACGCCATCTAGATTCTGTGTTACGAATTACAAACACGTCGCATATCTAACGGAGAAAGTTTTATTTTACTCCCCATAAAATTTCATACCGCGGGCTTAAATGTGAAAATCAGTTAACTCCAAAATTCGCAGCGCGCCCTAATTCAAATTTTGAGGTTAAGGGTTTTTTAAGGTTCCGTAGTCAAACACAGTACGTACTACGTTTTGATTAGGGAACCCTGAAATTACAGTAAATATTACAAAATGAGCCCTGAAGACAAAGCTCGAGCTTCGACTCGAGCCCTGGACCAGAGCTCGAACCTCCGCCTCGAGCCTTCATGTAAGACTCGAGGCGAAGGCTCGAGCCTTATTAGAGAGCTCGAGCCTTCAATGAGCTCTAGACTCGGAAGGCTCGAGCCTTTTAACAACACTACTCACAACGCTCACAACGATCAAAATATCATACCAATTTGATCGTTGTGAGCGTTGTGAGCGTCTAGTGGAACGCGGCCCAAGTTGGCTGCGTTCCAGTAGTAGCTCACATCGCTCACAACGATCAAAATGTGTTCCACATGGCGACCACGGTCGTCATGGTCGCGGCGAATACGTCATTGATGACGTCATTAATTTCGCTCACGGCACGCTCAAAACAACCCACCTCACGGGGTGGGTCGAAGTGGTCGAATTGCAGTGTTGCCAGATATGACGAAGTTACTCTCGCCAGTTTTTAGACTTGGCGACACTGTGTAGAAATGGATGGTGATAGAAATTTGGCGCAATTTTATAAAAGTTAAGGATGGTGATGGAAAAAATAACTTTATACGATTCAACAAGAAATACTTTAGTGGAACTAGTAGTTTCTCCAACAGATGCTCGACGTTTAATTCACTATACATATAGCCATGTATACATTTTTCCTCGTCGGTCAATATCATTAACATAATTATTATGCAATTTTTTATTATATTAATTTGTCTTTTCATAAAAAAATTTTTTGTTTGTAGATATATTTTTTGCTAGTGTAAAAATAAAATTGATAATTAATTAAGTAACGTTTATTTATAGCTTAAAAATTATAACATAACCTCTAATCTAAGTTTCAGACTTGTCTTATTCTCAACATCATAGAGTACATTTTGTATCATCGGCTAAAACGTGTAAATACTCTGTGGCTTGAACGCTCACGTCCGCGTCGCTCACTATACCCGTTCCACTTGGGTGTATGATTGTAACGCTCACAAGCTAGTGGAACGGCAAAATCGCGGTCGTGAGCGTGGTCGTTGTGATCGTCTACTGGAACGTAGGGGTTGTTAAAGGTAAACTGTCGTCTGATTGCTGTCACAATGACAGCTGACAGTTATCAGCGGCCCTAATGACCTATCACCTATGGCCCTATTTTACTAAAATATTGCAACTATTTCGATCACAGATTTTCTCTTATTCAAGACAAATACTTGACAATACTTATAATTTATTCGATTCTTCAGCCGGCTGATAAAAGTTGTGAAAAAGATAAAATTTGATAAGATCCGAAAAAGTGAAAATTTAAGTAAAAAATCCCACTCTTTCCAAATACTAAATCCTTCCTTTTTAAAAGCCCAATTGAAGTGAAAAGTCCGAGGAGCCGATATGTTTTAAAATAAATATAATACATAATGTACCAACTTTGATTGATTGATCACTGTTTGATGAATTCAAAATATGGATTTATTAAAAACTCCATCAATGCAATCTTTATTCGACTCTGATTTAGAATCTGTTGAAAGCCTACAATATGTCGATATTGAGGAGGTAACTCAATATACTTATAGCAACTAATTTTTTGTATTAGGTATATTTTCTAATAGTGTTTATTACTGTATACCCTTCTACATTAAGTTAAGACAAAAGTGGCAACCATTTTCCTCTGAGGAATCTGATGACTTCTCAGATCATCACATCATCATTATCTCATGATATGAGCACCTGGGCTGTTGGCAACTTCAAGTGGGACAAATAGTAACAATTTTATTATTAACTGGACAACTAGTAATATTTAGTAATAGGATTAACCTATACTAGCATTCCTAACATCCACTGTCCTCTTACTAACAAATAATGATCCATTGGCATTGCTGGCAGGGGATGCTAGCAGGGCAAGCTGGTTTGCTATCAGTGATACATAAAATGTTTGCATATTGTTGTTGGGACTTTAAGACTTGTTAAGTGCAAAATCACTTTTTTAATGTCAAACAATTATACGTTTTGAAGTGCTATCGAATTCAAAAACTCATGTGTGTACAACATTTCCATTGTAATTAATTCACCAAATTCAAAATCACGCTTCCTAAACAAAATTTTATAAATTTTCTCAAAAAGCTGATTTTTTACACATAAGAGGTTTTAAAGTCGCATTAAAGTAATAGGTACAGTGTCAGACTGTACATATATTATTTTAACAAGTTTTAATTATTTCAGTTAGATGAAGTGGAATATGCACTCCCTACAAGTGAAGCTCCCACACTTGATGAAGTTTTATCTACGGAAGACCCTAACGCTTATCAGAATGAATCTTCAAAACAATTTAAGGAACCTTCAGTCTGTTCTGCTCTACAAGTAGACTTCTTGCAAGCAATTTCTCAACAACTGTCACAGGCACAGGTATGTGTATTCACTTCTGTAATTATTTCAAAAACAGCATATCAAGCTTTAATGTCAAAACTTTTAACATCAATACTTTAAAATGGTTTCTTATAACTTTAACTTAATGTTTTGCATGTTATCCTATTTTCACTTTATACATATTATTATAATTCAATTTCATTCTGATGACGACCATGTAGCCTAGTTGGTAGCAACCTTGCCGGCGAAGCGAGGGGTCCCGGGTGTGAATCCCGGTGGGGCAGATATTTATGTGACAGATAAATACTTAGGTCATGGGTGTTATTGTGATGTGTTACATGTGTCATCCATGCAACCTATTAAACAGGTAAAAATCTACTGCTGGTATGTGTGTAAGCATCTACATATTTATTTATAAATGAAAAGCTGATCTCAGAAACTGTGACACCTAGTAGATCATACTTAAGCAGTGAAAATTTTGTGGCCAAAACTATAATCATTGGTGTTATTATCATAATATTTTCATCTATAAAACATATTTGTTATCAATTTTAACTGAATTTTTTTAACTTTTTTAACTAATGTACACATAATTTAAATGAAATGTTATATTTCTATTAGAAAAAATAAAAAATTGAGTGGCATACATAACACAAATGTGGGCGGTTCCATAATGATGTGCCTGCACTGATTTAAAGGTCAAATATTTAGCTTATCTTAATTCCTCTCACTGCTGACTTCCCTGCTTATCTTTAGCAAGATTATGGTATTAGGAGTAATGTACCTATATATCCAGTTGGGTTATATAGAGGTTGTAAAATGATAAATACTCTACACTGTTGTTGATATTTTTATAGGATTCAATACAATTACATCATTACCAACACTTATTTAAACCTGGGATACAAGTACATCAAGTAATCCTAATTCGAATCTACTTTCTGTGCAGGCCACAGTAAAAATCTACTACTTCTTCAATGTATATCCAAATAGTGCCTAGCAGTTGCTCTTATTTAATTTGTAAATTATGTTGTTCAATAAAAAAGAAAATATATTAAAACATTTTAATTGAATTTCAAGTCAGAAACATTCATATTTTGATAAAATATAATGCACTTAAAATAACCAACAGGATGTATTATTATAACTCAGCTATACTATTATGTAAAAGTTGTAGACTAGAATGTAATTCTGATGCAGAATGAGCACATGTATCACCCACATTCCATTGGTCTATAAGATATGGGACATTCTGTATATCCTTTACTTATAAATGTTATAAGATACTAGCTGCCCGGACAGACTTCGTTTGTTAAAAGTTTTCTTTTATTTTGAGATTTAAGCTATCCTATCTTTCAAGTTGCATCAAACTGCACACGGTGTGCAAATTTGTTTAAAATCGGTTCAGTAGTTTAGGAGTCCATCGCGGACAAACAACGTGACACGTAATTTATATATATTAAGATTGAGTTCCTTAATTTAAATGGGTTGGTAAAGTTCTTTTAACTTATTTCAGGAGAGATCATCAGCGGGTGCAGCAACTGCCCTCAGTGTGGGTACAAATGGCAGATGCACCGTGGGAACAGCTCATGGCCATCTATTATCCTTTCATGAACAAACCTTGCGTTGGGTGTGCGACTCAAATGATGATTGTGGCGCAGTCAGCTGCTTGTCGTACAACCAAGATAGCAGTCGACTTCTCGTCGGTTATGCCAGGGGTCTCGTGTGTCAGTATGAGAGCATCCGAGGTGTAGTCCTCAGACGTGTAACATTAGGAGGGGAAACGTGGGGGACTTTGCGCGTTGCATGGGCCGGGACGTCGGGACTCGCGCTCGATACAGGTGGTTCCGTGTGGCTAATGAAATTCTCGAGGCCGTTAGGGGTGCGCTCGGCCCGAGTGTCATGTCTTTTTTCTGGTGCACGTGGCGAAGTAGTAGCCATGACGGCTAGGGACGCCAGGATACTCGCGCTAGCCACACTCTCCAGAGTCATCATAGTGGCCGGCGGCAAGGCGGCCGGTGTTCGCTTGGACGGCCCTGCTGAGACTCTTCCCGTTCTTGAGTGGTGCGAAATCGATACTCGATTACTGGTGTGTGCCCGCGCTTACGTCATGCAGTGGCTCTCCGTTACCGTTAGTGGATCTTCGATAACCCTTCGGCCGGTGCAACGCGTCGAGCTGAAGGCCCCTCCACTGTGGCTCGGCTGGCTGGGTGGCAATCTCGCTATATTCGATTCTCAAGAGAATCTACGTCTATGGGGCGACGACTACGATAAACCGCTAGATTTGTCACAAATAGAACCCGTTTATTCTTCTGCCTTCTTCAAGGTTTGTATATTTCTGACGGAACTAAATGATGCTTATATACAGTGTCATAATGGAGTGATGGAGTGGTTGTTTTATTTAATTTCAGGGTCTGTGGACAGACGGGCGGGTGTCACAAGCGATGTGCAAGGCGGGCGAGGGTGCGCTCGGCGGCGCGTGTGTGGCGGAGGGCTCCCTGTCGGTGCTCGGTCGGCGCGGCGTGTTGCGCGTGAGGCCGCGTGACCTTATTGCGAGAGCCCAAGCGTTCATCGCCTCCGGACGTTACCTGCAAGCCTTACGCCTGCTGTGCTCCACCCAGGGGAGCGAGGCCCAGGCCCTCGCCAATGACTTCGTTATGAACTTGATTGACAGACCCAACATCCTGAGTAACAAGAATGTAGCTGTACAAGCAATAAGATTATGCTTGAAATACAACTTAAGGTATTTAAATGTTGGGTACTTTTAGTTAATTTATCTAGGCACTGGATAGGGGGTGAAAAAATTTTAACGGACTCATATTTTTGTCATACCAAAAATTCGGGCTGAGCACGGAACTTTCGATTCCGAGGAATCATTTTTCTTTAAAAATTACTAAAAGAACCTATAGAACATTCTACATATAATGCGTTAGGAAAAAAAAAGGAAATAGTTCAATGTTGCCTATGCCGAGTAAAATAAATGAGAAAAATGGTTCACAAACCATATTATAACATTTATATTTTTTTCATTGTCTATAATACCGTCATCATTTGTGTTAATGTTTAATTTCCCAGCGAAGAACTATACTCAAGCTTGTGGGAGAGTAGTTCGAGCGAACGCGCTTTTGTGGAGGCGCTGGGAGACGCCGCCGTGCGTGGGGAGTTGTCGTCCTCACCTCCCTCGCCAGACTTCACTCAGGTATATATTTATTTAAACTCTTTATTGTTTGCACAACATAACATTGCAAGCACTATACAATCTTGGCCTTATCGCGTATAGTCTAAGACTAAAAACAACCTTCACCCGTCTGTTTAAAGGATGAAAAGTATTTATTTTTACACCTACTAAAAACTGTATCGTGAATGGATTGGCAAAAAAATCCTAGGCAGACTGGTGCAGTTTCTTTCTTCTTCTATCTTTAGTCGGCAACATATTGGTGATGCCTAAGGTACCTGATGTCCGACAACGGCGGCGATAACCGCTTACCGTTCAATTCGACTACAATTTTTTATGTTTGTTACCTCAGAACTTTCCGATTGGGTGAACCGATTTTTATGATTTTTTTTTATCGAAAGCGATCTGACGAGTAGTTTTTGAGTCATCTCTAATTTTGAAGTCTGTTATTTTTTGTGAAGCATTATTATTATGTAGGTACATAAAAACTACATGTCTGTGTAAAAACTATATAAACGGGTAACAAAACACTATACTGCAGGCGCTAATCGAGCGGCTGGCGGAGTTCGAGCCGGCGCTGGTGGAGCGAGTGGTGGCGTCGCTGCCGCTGACCTCGCTGGACCCGCACCGCGCCAGCGTGTTCACCCGCACGCGCGGCCTGTGGCGCGGCGTCGGCGCCATCGCCGCCGCTCTAGGTTAGTTTTGTTGTTTTCGTGTAATCTGGGCCGGTTACACGTACAAACAATCTCATCATCATCTGATGACTCTTGAAAATCGACGTATTTTGACTGACATGTCCTTTTTGTATTGCGTTTGTAATGGCCTTATAGATTGTCTGGAACTTTCTTCTAAGATACTGTGTTTCAATGTCCCAAAAACTCGTACGAGACATACACGAACAAACCTATTCACCAGTCAACATAAAAATACAAAATATGCTCAAAACTCATTAGTCAATCGACTGCATAGCAAGTACAATAACAGATTTAGTAACATAGACATTTTTCACAATAGCAAAGTAAACTTTAAACAACACGTAGTAGAAGTACTCAACAAAACAATTTAAATTATTATAAATATTATACTGTAGTACATATCAATGTATATGTAGAATATGTACATTCTATATTTGTTTAGCATACACACGCGCACACTATTCACACACGCACCACACACACACACACACACACACACACACACACACACACACACACACATACATACATACATGCGCGCACACAGACAAGACATACACGCACGCAAATATATTTAGCGACTGTTATTGTAAGTAGTTAATAAGTAAAATGTAAATCCTTAATTGGCTTTCATATTTAACTTGCAAGTTTTATATCTGTAAACATATTAAGCTGTGGATTTTGTAAAATAAAAAATAAATAAATAAATAATTATTCTAAATCAATACTTCAAATTATGACAGGATTACGATCGATGTCATTTGTAAGAACTAACTTGTAGGAAGGTTTTTTTTATGGAAATAGCCGACAAACGAGCTGATGATCCATCTAATGGTAAGTGGCTATTGTCGCCCATGAACATTAGCAACACCAAAAGCATCACTGATGCGCTAACGGCCAAGAAAGAGAGAAGAAAAAAAGAAAGAAAGAACTGGCTCTCAAGCCCCCAGCCGGAACACGAGTCGTTTGGCGGCTGACTCATGCTCAAGGGTGCTAGCTATCCAGGCGAACTCCATGGAAAAATAATAATAGTAATAATGGTATTAATAATTAGCCTGCATTTTGCTTATTATGTTGACAACTCGTACTTCAAGTGCAGACTTACGTGAAACCCACTTTAGAGTGCTTTTCAACTAAAGCAGTTGGGTGTAATGTTGGTAGCATTGAAATAAGTGTCTTTTATATTTCAAAAACCATTTTAATAATTAAAAAGTTACGTAATGTTTTATATTATATTATATTTATTTATTTATTTGAGATAACAACAGCCATACATTAGGAATGACGTACTTAATATTGCTTACAAAAATTAGGCCAATAAATGTTATCTACTAGTTACAAAAAAATTAAATATAATGTACTAAGCTATGAAGAAAGTTACTGATATAAAACAAAAGTTTAGTTTCATATAAAACAATATAGATTGTAGGTTACCACCTACAATCTATATTGTTTTATATGAAACTTATGTAGGTTACCACCTACAATCTATATTGTTTTATATGAAACTTTTGTTTTATATCAGTAACTTTCTTCATAGCTTAGTACATTATATTAAATTTCCCTTAGTGGAAAAAAGGCATAAGATGAAAATTGCAATTTTACAAGAAAGCAAAAGCTGTTAATACATAATTATATCAGTAAGTAGATAAAGGAATTTACAATTTAGCTGTTAATAAATAAACAATATGTAGTGCTTAAGTACCTGAGTTATAACACCTTTTTAAATTTAAACAATGTTTTACAAACAACATTTCTAGTGACAGATTTTAGTAAGATTTTAATATTCATAGGCATTCACAACGATAATAATAATTAATGTTTAATAATTTATAATTATGTGATTTAACAGAAGGTTCTAGCTTAATATTAAAGATCTAATCTTTGAAAGGAATTCCTTTTTAGTACCAACGAAGGGATCAATAGTATTAAAAAGTTTATTAAACGTTTCAAGTATTCTGGACATAACCGCATTTCTACCATACATGGTGGAGTGGGAAGGAACAGCGAACAGTGGAGTGTGGCGGGTGCGGCGTGTTGGCGCAAGTAACATCACCCGCTCAACGAGCTCGGGACAGTCGAGGCGCCCGCGTAACACATCATATAATAGGCCCATATCTAACATTAATCGTCTCTCTTCAAGTGTTAAAAGACCGTACTGGCGACAGTTTGTTATGTACGAAGCTGCGTTGTTTTTAAATTTGAAATTGATATGTTTATGAACTTTTTTTGAAGATTTTCAATATTATTTTTGTGAATTGAATAAAATGGAGACCATACTGGACTGCCATACTCTAAAATACTTATAACATATGCGTAATAAACAATTTTAATGCATGTAATTGAGTTGAACGGTTTACACGTGCGCATAATAAAACCTAGGTTACGAAATGCCCTACTAGTTGTATCTGCGAAGTGATGAGAAAAAAGCATTTTCGAATCCAAATTGACCCCAAGATCCCGAACAACATCGGTACGAATAATAAATACATTATTAAAATTGTAATTATATATTAAAGGCACTTTCTTACGTGTAAAACTGATAATTTGACATTTTTTGATGTTAATAGTAATTTTATTCTCATCATAGTATGACATTAAGTTATTTAAATCGTTTTGTAACAAAAGGCAGTCAGAAAGAGAATTGACCCTATAAAAGATTTTCTTGTCATCAGCATATAATGAATGTTTCCCATTCTTAAAGCACTTATAAATGTCAAAGATATATGCATTATAGAGAAGGGGACCTAAATGAGAGCCCTGAGGTACACCTGAGGGCACATTAATAAAATCGGACTTGTAGCCGCCAAGTACTACTGCCTGAGAACGATTAGACAGGTATGATTTTATCCATCGTAACAAGTCGCCATGAATTCCTAATGAAAAAAGTTTATTTAAGAGAATACTGTGATTGTCACGATCAAATGCTTTCTCAAAGTCTGTGTATACCACATCCACTTGACCACCACCTTCCATTTGTTTTAACACATACTCAGTAAAATAGCAAGATTGGAAATGGTGGAACGACATTTAAGAAAGCCGTGCTGTGCTGAGGAAATTCCTTGTGATATAACTGAATACAGACAATCATACACTATTTTTTCAAAAACCTTCGCGAGAGTGTTAAGAATTGATATGGGCCGATAGTTACTAATAAGAGATTTAGACCCTTTTTTGTGTACTGGAATTATATATGCCTGTTTCTAGATAGAGGGGAACGTGCTTTCATCCAAAGATCGACGAAATAACATACAAATAGGTAAAGTTAAACTTTTTTCACATTTTGCGAAAAAAATAGGGGGTATACCATCACAACCAGCACCCTTTGACTTGTCCAATAATTTAAGAACTTTTTCTACCGATGCGTAAGTAAAATTAATATTAGATAACGTCGCGGTAGAAAGTGACAAACTTGAGCTATTAGAAGTTGTATTTGAATCCAAGGGCGCAGGACTTACAAAGACACTTTGAAAGTATTTGTTAAAAGATGAACAGATATGTTGACCTTCAGATATATTATTACCATGATCATCTGAAAAACTACTAGGTTAACCAGAGCAACCTCGTTTGGCCTTAACGTAAGTCCAAAAGTATTTTGGACATTGCGTGATCTTAGATTCAGCACTTTCAGTGAAACGAGTGAAACATTCAGTTATATCTCAATGTATATCGTTATTATCTTTGATGAACTTTATGAACGCTATTAGTAGTGTGTCCATAAAATGGTTTTTAATATATAAAAGACTCTAAATTCAATGCTACCAATATTGCACCCAACTGTAGATATTTGAACAAATTACATCTATCTTAAATCTCGTCATAATTTTTAAGTATTGGAAATTGACAATAAATATTGTATGAGTAACCTGGGCCACTCTAATTGATATTTGATGTGTGATATGCATATTTAGTGATGTGTCGATAACAGCTAATGCAATGATTATTTATGAAAACTTTTGAAACTTACAATAATGTAAAAGACACAAATGCGTGCTTAAAGCTAAATGCATTCTCTGTCAATCAATGTTCAAGAAGTAAGAGAAACATCGATGGCGGTATTGTGGTATTAATAAGGAGAAAACTGTCATCAGACGGATGCAGCGGCGGCATGAAGTCGCTGGTGCCGTTCGTGTCGGAGGCGTGCGGCGGCGGCGCGGCGTGCGCGTGCGCGGGCGGCGCGCTGCTGCTGGCGGCCGCGGACGCGCTGGCGGGCCGCGGCGCCGGCGGCCGCGCGCTGCCCGACCACGCGCGCCCCTCCGCCCGACACGATGCGCTGCATACACTACTGGACGAGGTATAATAAAATTCTAGTATGTAATGTAATAAATAAATAGCTTTTTTAATACAGTTGCTCAAAAAGTGGTGTATTGCAGGGACGTATAGCGTTCGGGAAGTGGGCTATTACATACTCGTGCTTTTTCTTTACCTTTTCCGCACTCGTGCGTTCTCTTTCCCAACTGTCAAAATAATGTCTATTAAAAAGAAAAAACCAACCACTAAGTTTTTACAAAATAAAAACATAGAAGTTTTTATGATTCATGCAAATATTTCAAAAAGGAGATACTAATTTGTTTCAATATCAGATTTAATGATTTGATTCAATGAGTTAGGTTAGGTTTCATTTCATTTCATCTCATTAAATTTCATTTTTATTTCATATCAATAAAAAAATCTACTAAAGACTTGGCTGTATGGGCATAGTTTCCTTTGCCTACCCAGAATGGGCGAAGAAAACAAAAAAATCTCTGCTTTTATTCTTTTACGGTTGGCGCCATTTTCCAAAAATTTTCTATGCGAGTTTAGTTGTTAAATTGCTTCATTTTTTCGCAACTGTATTAAAAATAGTTGTTCAGTACACGTGCGGAACCGTCATTGCAACTTGTTCCGACTGTCAACCCTTCGGCTGCGCCTCGGCTCGGGTAGACATTTGTCGGAACTCTTTGCAATGACAGGCTTTCTGCACTCGTAATGAAATATACTATTTTACTATTTATTTAGTAACTCTTGGTTTTTCACTGTACGCCGTCAGTGACAAGACATCGTTTTTTCGCCGCTTTCTTCATCTATCATTTATGAATCCCCTGCTTTACATGTGCCTCTCCTAACTTGCGCCATTTTGACTCGTTCGGAGCCTTCTGAATTCCGCGGATACCTGCTTTCTTACTTAGTATTAGATTTCAATACATGGCAACACTTCAATTGTCAATTTACTTCGTCAAATTATGTGTTGTGCTATAGGATGCTAGTTTTTAGCATGTGGATCTGAGGCGTTATGGTGCTAATACACATGCTAATTATTCGCACGCGAGCATGCGCAATGAGTGTAAGCGTGTTAAAATAGCGCGCTAGTTTGAAGCATGTCTCCATCGGCAGAGTGCGGGCGCGGCGTGTCCGCTGCGCGTGTTGGTGCGGCACGACGCGGCGGCGGCGGTGCGGCTGCTGGAGCAGAGCGCGCGCGAGCCGCCCTTCGTGGGCCCGCTCGGCAAGCAGAACCGGCTGCGGGTGGCGCGCGCGCTCGTCTCCTACACGCCCGACATACAGGTCAGCTATACACTATACAGTATATAATATAATTAAACGTTTTTATGAATGAATTTCTGTCCGCGTGAAGGCTTAAAGTTCAATAGGGCAACAGCAACTGTCTATTTGAAAAAAGAAAGTTTTTGATTTAAATTATATTCACATCGGTATTACAGTATTACTCATTCGAGTTATGCCATATTTAGGTACACTGTGTATTATGCACGTCAATGAGGATCATTCATGAAACTGAAAACCTGGCTTTGATGTAGCTAAGCGCTTATGATTTGTTTTCCCTAGTATGACACTTTTTAAATTTTCAAAATCCATCAAGAAATGATCAAGTTATTCAATATAGGTACTATTTAAAACGCGCGCTTTCTCGATTCTCTATGATGACGTCATTTCACGCCTCGGCCGAGAGCCCCGTGCTCGGCACACTTTGACGTAGCTACGCGAGCTCGTTGTAGTGCGTGTTTTAAATATAATAGTGTGGGTTTCCTATCGGGAGTCTTCAATTAAAACGCCGATATGTTCTACAACAAATTGCGTTCAATGCACGTAAGTTATATACAAGCAAGCGATAGAAATGTAGAAGGACAGATGCTATAGAATTTTATAATAGAAGATACGGAAGGAAATTTAGAAACTTGAAGAACGAGTACAGTTAAGCACGATAGTTAACAGAAATTAATTAAAATAACATAAGAAAAAGCGCGGAAACGTAATAGCAAAAAGGCGTGAGCATTCGCGGTCGTGTCTAGTCTAGCACTGCTAGCGTAAGTCGTCCGGCGCCTCGGTAGGTGGAGCTTGTCCGATCTGTCACGCAAATAAAATTTAAAACATTACCATATAAGGTCGGCGACGCGATGACAGAACGTTCCCTCATAAACAACGCTCTCGGCTCGGGTTTGCTTGCGAATTAAATTTTGTACGTAAATATTGATAAATTTAGTTGAGTGTAATGGCACCTACAATAGGACAGACAACACTATTTTGGGCGCGTTCCACTAGACGCTCAAAACGCTCACAACGATCAAATTATTATGATATTTTGATCGTTGTGAGCGTTATGAGCGTCTAGTGGAACGCGGCCTTTGTTGGTGATAACTTCTCACTTTTTATTTTGACATCGTTTTTATGGGCCGTTACCCGTCCACCCACTGGCTTAACCCACTGGTGGGTGGACGGGTAATTCGTGTTTACCCGTGAACCGACTGCATCAAGGTTGGAATTTTTAAAATATCGATAACATTGTCGATAATATTTTTTATAAAAGCATGATGGTACAAAACAATAATGAAGATTGACTTTGTAAACATTCACTCGGATAAATTGGCGATCGTTTTTTTATTTTTTTTATGGAAATAGCCGGCAAACAAGCCGACGATCCACCTGATGGTAGGTGGCTATGGTCGCCCGTGGACATCAGCAACACCAAAGGCATCACTGAAGCGTTGCCGACCAAGAAAGTGAGAAGAAGAAAAAGAAAATAAGAACTGGCGCTCAAGCCCCCGGCCGGAACACGACAAGTCGTTTGGCGGCTGACTCATGCCCAAGGGTGGTAGCTATCCAGGCGAACCCCATAGAGAAATAATAATAGTAATAATGGTATTCATTAACAATTAAAATCAATAAATATTACCAATATAATCCCTCGAGGGCCCTACCATCAGCGGACCGGATTTAGTCGCCTCTTACGACATCCATCCTACGTGGGATTGGGGTTAGTATTCTAAGCCGTCCCAATACGGCTAAAATCCTATATACAAATAAATTAAAATTAAAAATATAAAATTATCCAATAGCCAAATTTTTAACAATAAAAATGCATATAATTTTATTATGATAAGTGTGCCCATGTACCTAAAACTTAGTTTTATGTCCTGCTTGAATACTAACTGTCCATCTTTCGCATAAACTTACCTAGGTATTATATTATTCGGGAAACCTGTGCCATACTAGCTGCACCTGAATTATTTTTGGTTACGATTATTTATCAATGTTTATCTCAATTAGAATAAATAATAGTTAAAAAAAAAACTAAAAAACACGCTTTTATAGAAAATCCAACTAAAAAATTGAAAATAAATTTGAATTAAGAATCGTGTAAATGTAAAAAAGCGTGGGGTGCTTTTTATTAATATGTGTGATAGATTACGAACGTATGAAAGCCATTATGAATTTTCTGAATTAGTAAGACACGTCGTACGCGGCATGTACTTGTAACGACGTCATGGCTAAAATGCGGAGTGCGCTAGGCCTGGTATCACTTCAAATTACATGATAATTTTATGTGCATATAATTATGTATTAATGTATGATTTTTTTTCAACGCCTAGTTATGTGTTATATTTTTAGGTATTGTTTTTAGTTGAAATTAAAAAGAATGATTCGGAATGTAGGTATGTATTTATTTAATCTTTATTGAACCCCAAAGAGTTGTACAATTGGCGGACTTAGGCCGGTACCTCACCGGGACGCCAAGGCGACGTCGCCGGCCACGTATCCAAACAGTTTATATTGAAATGTATGGCGGATACCTCACCTGGCGACGCTGTGGCAACGTAGTAAATTTGGAAGCGTCGCCATGACTGCCAGCGCGCTATGTGGAGTCTGGAGACTGTGGCGAGCTGGCGACGTCGCCAGTAAAATGCACACGTGTAAGTTGCACCTCCCTCACTGAGTAGCCAACCGGCCGCCATTTCAGGCGCTCGGTCAACTTATATATGGAAAAATTAGTATCGATACAGAAAAATTTATTGTGAAAATTCAAAATTGTCCGTGTTTGTGGGGTAGTGCATAGGATATTATCTAAAAATTCTTAATATAAATTAAAAAAAAGACCACATCGGCTTCGATCTGATAAAAAATGATGAATCCAAAGTTTCTTCTTTTTTTCTTTTCTTGTCGTATTTTTCAGCGACTTACGTAACAAATCAGCGCGATCTCTTCTACGTTAATTCCTGACATTATAAAATCGAACTGACTGAAGAGAAGCCATGGCTACTCTTTTGGCTACCTTCGGACGCCAACGGTAGCCATGGCAACTACGCCGGCGACGTCGCCATGGCGTCCCGGTGAGGTAGGGCACTTAATGCTAAATAGTATTCTCTAACAGTCAACCTTCAGGATGTACAGAGAATAGTTAATAATAATAATAGAGAATAGTTATGTAGGTATTATTTTATTAAACCTACATTCTCTTATCACATCTTTCTTTAGCCTCCGCCTCCGATTCCGATTACGTTTACGTTATGGTGGGCATACACGCAACGAGAAATCGTTACGATCAGACTATAGTTCGAGCGGTACAGTTTATCGTACATGGCATACAAGCTATACACACTACGAGAAATCATTACGATCAGACGGTACAATAAACGGTGCCGACGCACACGTGTCAGAGATGGTATCGACGGACGACATTTTAGCAGTTGTTGGATTAATATTCGCTCTGAAGGAAAAAAAAGTGAAGCGGAAAAATCGTATTATGTGGTGCAAAGAATGGCTAATGAAAAGAAGAGACTGCGACTGACGACAAAACTGAACACGAAAACTGAACGAGCGCATACACGTTACGATCAGTCAGCACAGTTCTTCGATTCCGTTTATCAATTGAATTTTTCGTACTGTTTCGTTCGACTGCACAGTCCTAAAAAATCGGACGGAACTGTACAGTTTCATAACATACATGCAGGGATTATTGGTACCGTTTGAACGGTACAGTCTGATCGTAACTATCTCTCGTTGCGTGTATGCCCACCATTAGACTGAATTTAAAACCTCCGATTCCGATTTCGGCTCCGATATCATCACTTCCGTTATATACGAGTATAAATAGGCATGATGACAGTAAGTAAAAATCACTAAAATTATTTATTTAATGAAACCACGATGGATTACATAACACGCATTTATCGTATTAATATGAGAGAGATTAACAAATATTTTTGATAAAACAAAATACGGCAAGCCGCCATGATAATATCTTGAACGCCAATCAGTCTCAATCTGCGCGAATTACGTCACGCTTCTATAAACAAACGAATATTATGATAATGACATCTTGGGCGCGTTCCACTAGACCAGAGTTCCCCAAACTTTTTTGTGTCGTAGACCCCTTGCCATGTTTTTCCGTGTTGGGTAGACCCCCTACTTACCTGATATTGATTTCCTGTAAATTTCTAACTGTAGTGAAGTTTAGTGTTAAAAACTTAAAGTAAAAACACATGTTATTTTATACATTTATTAATTGAATTTAAATTAAAACTACTTCAAATAAAATTTTGTATCTGTTATGTAAAATATACGTAGCATTAAATAAACATTATTACAAGTTCAAAATGTATTGCGACCACAAAGCAAATACCAACATCCTACAACTTACACAATTTTATAAACATATATAATATTTTTTTTACTTCATAGGTACTTTTATAAATAATGTATATGTTTTGATATTATAAGATAGTATGATGTAAGTAAATAGGTACTGTCAGTGTATGTGTTGAGATCCACTATCGTGGAAACCCATTTTCATTTCATGGACCCCCAAATTTTTTTTCGCTGACGTAGACCCCTTGCAGGTTGTCATAGACCCCTAGGAGTCGATATAGACCACTTTGGGAATCACTGCACTAGACGCTCACAACGCTCACAACGATCAAAATATCATACTAATTTGATCGTTGTGAACGTTTTAAGCGTCTAGTGGAACGCGGCCTTTGTCTATTATTTTCCAGGCGTAACGTCACAAGCGACGCCATGACACTTTGAAGCGTTTTGGTGCGAATTTTAAACTTTTTTTTTTTTTTTTTTTTTTTTTTTTTTTTTTTTTTTTTTTTTTTGGTTCACAAAACCGGACATTACACTTTTTAAACTTAGCGAAAACATACATAATATAACAGTTGATCCTGGTGAATGTCCTTCTTGATGTGAACACTGCATGCTTATTAAAAATAGAACAATGGAAACATTAAATACAAGAAACTAGAGTTACCTGAACAGACAGATCCTGATTGACAACCATAACGTCGTCAATCAGGAGCTGTCCGAAAAATATTTACGATAAAAGTGCGTTTTTATAGAGGAAGTTGTAGAAGAGAATATATCTAATGTCAGGCAAACTTTGTTGTAAGTAGAACACATACGGTATATCGACGAATGCTTACGATATTTTCGCTTACAAACTGGAAGGTTGAACGTTGAAACTTGAACTTATAAATTGAAATGTATTTATTTTATACTAAAGCTTATTTTTTTGTGCAAATAATATATTATGATATACGTTGTTATTATAATATATTTCCCAACAATATAGAACAGTATTTCAGAATCTGTCATCATGCCCATCATTAATGACCTCCTTCGCTCAGTTGCCGCTCGCGCCGTAATATTAGAAAAATTGCCATTTTTCAGTGAAGCGCCGCGAAGTAACCCTCCTGATTACTAGTTCAATAATATTTGATATCACATGATCAGATGTTTTGTAAAAAGAAGTTACCCAATCATTGTGCATCATTCATGTTTCAGGAGGCGGAGCGGCGAGTAGAAATTTTAGAGTTTATCAGCGGGCAACTATCGAGCGGCGCCCTGCCGCTGGACCAGGAGCTGGTGCAGGGCGTGGAGCAGCTCGCGGCGGGCGCGCCGAGCGAGCGCAGCGACCGCGCGCTGCTGGCCGCGCTGCTGCGGACCCGCCGCGCCGCTCCCGCCGCCTCCCTCGCTGCCCTCGCCGCCCCCGCGCCCGCCCGGCCCCGCGTGCTGTGGCGGCTGCACACAGTGCACGACAGACACGAGGACGCCCTCAAGGAGTTCTTCCGAATCGACGATCCCTCCTCCACGGACCTGGACGAATTCTTCGAGTACCTCCGCTCTCGCTTGGAAGCCGACGACGAGACGAAAGCTCGCTTGATGCCCCATCTTTCGGCGTTGATCGAGCTCCGGCCTAGCGCCGCCGGTGTCATCGTGGGCGAATACTACGTCGATTCGATCTCCTCGATTTTACTTTCTCTGAAACCGGACGTCGCGCTCGAGTTCGGAGATCGTCTGTCGGAGGCGGGAAGGCTTCGGGGCGATGCGATGGCGATATACCTCCGCTGCTTATGCGAGTCGCGCCCCTCGGACGTGAAATCGTTCCTACGGAAGAACGCCGGCACGATTCGGCCCGAGGAGGCCCTCGAGATCGTCCGCGAAACCGGTGTTCGGGCGGCAGAGGCGATCTGCCTGGAGGCGACCGGCGACCACGCGGGGGCGCTCGACTCGATCTTGCGACTACTCCCGTCCGAATCGACCGACGCGGAACGAGCCCAACTGATATCGGAGGCGTGCGACCTGTGCGTGCGGGTGGGGCCGACCGTCCCGCCGGCGGCGGCCGTCGACATGTGGACGAAGCTGCTCCGCGGCGTCGGCGAGATCCCTCCGACGCTCCTGTTCGAGGCGGTGACGTACCTGCCGCCGGAGGAACTGCTGGCGAGGAGCTGCGATTCGGCCCGCGCGGCGCGGAGTATCCTCGAGGGCGGCGCGAGCGGACGGAACACGTGGAGGTGCGCGGCGCGGGTGCTCGAGCGGGAGGCGCACGAGCGGCTGGCGGGCGCACTGGCGGCGGCGCGGCGCGGGCTGGCGGTGCGCGGGCGGTGCGCGCGCTGCGGCGGGCGGCTGGCGGCGCGGCCGACGCGCACGCTACACTGCGCGCGCGCGCTGCACGCCGACTGCGAGGCGCCGGCCGCGTGCCGCGTGTGCCGCCAGCGCGCGCCCGCCGCCGAGCTGCCGCTGCCCGCGCCGCCGCCGCCCCGCGTGCCGCCGCCGCTGCCGCCCCTCGACTCCGACCTGCTGCTGGTCGCGCCGCCGCGACCCGATCTCGAGGGCGTCGTGTGAGGATCTCTTGTGAATATTGTTCATAAAAGTATTTATTGACTATAGTGACTCAAGCGTACGCGAGAAGCACCTATTATATTATGATTTTTTTTTATTTATTTTTCTATTTATGTAGTTAGCTCATACTTTAGTATACGTTCTATACGACCTCCAGAGGGGTTATCTTTTTATTGTCCTTATTTCAAAAATTTCGATGGAATGCAAAAGCTAGTACCTGTATAATAAATGTTTCTGAATGTAAATAAATAATGTGGCAGATCACCACAGTTTAATCATTTACTGACTGTTTAAAACTATAAAAGATGAATTTATTATTGTTAACGAAATACTTACTTTAGATTCCAGTTATTTGGTATGTATTTATTTTGCCAGATACTATACCTATAGTAAAACGCTAAGCAAGTAATAAGGAGTTTTATTTTACTACCGCCGCGCCGCCACCAATAACCGTAAATATATCGTACATTGTTGTCGGAATATTTTGCAGTATCCTTTTATTAGTGGTTTCATACGGGTGATCCGTACGGGAAAAGCGAAAGGCATAGAAATACCTGAATAAATATATGAATCGATTTTACGTTTAAAATACAATACATTAATTCGGCTCGCCATGTTCTATAAACTGTATGCCCTTGATCGATGGCCAGTGCTGCCAATAAAAATTTCACGATTTCAGAGTTGTCAATTCCTAGCTTTTTTCCTGGAAATTATATTTTTGGAATCAATGGGACGCGTACGGAATTTACTATCGGTTCAGCGCTCGGACTAAAAAAACTATTTGTGTACAATAATTACTGTACTGTATGTATCATAATAGGTAAAAAAAGTCATCGGCCATGAATTTGATATCCACAACTAATCAAGTATATACGTAGCAGCAGGACTTTTTTCGTTCTCGCGGGACGTATGGTCATTCCCTGCGCTAACCATCAAATTCCCGGAAAGCTGGGATTTTCCCTGCAATTAGCAGCGCTGCCAACAGCTCATGAAAAAATACTTGTTATTGTCACGTGACGTCACTCACAAGGACTACATTACAGACATGTATATACCTACACGCGAGTGACTCATATATACATAGCTGTCATAAGGAGAGAAGTAGAAAGTGTCCAGCTATATATTGAAAATAGAAATTCCAGTACCTACCACAATAGCGCTGGCGCATGGCGTCGGAAAACTACGATATGAACATAGCGTTTGTAAACGGAGTGAAGTTTGCAGAGTTCAAATATTTAAAAATTTTCATGACTACAGTAGTTAATAAAAAAATGCTAGTATCTATCTAACAGCCTTTTAAAGTCAACTGCTGGACATAGGCCTCCCCTAATCGGCGCCAATTCGACCGGTCCTGGGCCCTCTGAATCCAGCGGCTTCCCGCCGTCTTCTTTAGGTCATCAGTCCACCTGGTCGGGGGGCGACCGGTGCTCCTTTTTCAGAGACGTGACCGCCATTGCTAGTATACAAAACCTAAACTATTTACGTAGTCTAAATGTTTTAGTAAATAATATAACCAAAATACTGCTGTGAGAAAATGTTGTTTTTTTTATTTATCCTAGGCTACCTCAGCGCCACCCAAAAATGTACTCTTTGGCGCCACCCTTATTGGACGCGTTTTTTCGGGCACTCCTTACCTCTACACTCCATACTGTCATAATACAAAGAAACCAGTGCCTTTCACAGACATATAAACAGAAGCAGACGTAACATTATTTTTATCACTACAAAGATGCATGTAAGCAATAGTTTCATCCCTTTCGCTCCAACCAAACGTAATAACTCTTTCTCGCTTTATTATTGTTGTTGCAACACTCACGCACACATAGACAGAATTCAGATGAAGCAAGTCGCCATTTTGTTAAGCTGTAAATAAGCCTAAGGTGGAAGTTGATAATTTGGATTGTGCGTTGTTTTCGAAATATTTCTTTTGTGTTTTTAGTGAAAAAACTTAAATAATATGGTTAAGTGTAGTGCGCCGTCATGTACCAACTATTCCCATAGGAAAACGCCTGGAATTTCATTTCATCGGTAAGTTTTGAATTTTTGATGTGCCTGTAACGTCGTAGGTTGACTGCTGGCTTGCTATAGTGTGTCATTAATTATTGTTCGGCATACCGACGTTGTCTAATTGTAAATAAGTGCAAATTTCTTAAGTACGCTGAGTAATAGTTTCATTACGTCTTATCGACCAATGCAGGGCCGTACTCAGTTCAGATGTAATTGTGAGATAATGGATAGTATTGTAATATGATTTACATAATCGTAAATGGCAATATAAAATAGTAGCAGCTAAAATTCCAATTCCATTAACTTGCTTCATACAGTCAAAAATTTCACGAAATTTACATTACCTACTTTTCATTTCAGATTTCCAAAGGATGAATATTTAAAAACTGCCTGGTTGAATAACTTAAATAGAAGAAATTGGCAGCCGAAATCATGTCACGTATTGTTTAGTGATGAGTGCAGAATTCTCTTAAATCAAATTGACGGCAGGCAAAGAATATACCTACAGACGCAAAGGAGAACGATACATTCAGACAAATTTTGAAACTACAGTTGCATATGGTGGTGGATCAATAATGGTTTGAGCGGGCATTTGTTTGGGAGCTCGCACAGACTTGGTAGTGATTGACAGAGGGAGTCTGACTGCAGACCGCTATATCAGAGAAGTTTTAGAAGAAAATGTCGTACCGTTTGCCCCATATATCGGTGACGATTTTGTTTTTATGCAGGATAATGCTCGGCCGCATACCGCTAAGGTAACTCAAGCTTATCTTAATGATATGAATATCACTGTTATGGAGTGGCCGGTGAGATCACCGGATATAAACCCAATAGAGCACGTTTGGGACTTGCTGAAAAGAAAAGTTAAGTCCAGAATTCCAGCTCCTGCCAACGTGGGTGAATCGCCGTAGTTGAATTACAAGAAATAATTTCTTAATTTAATTATTAATGACTAATGTTGAACATGATTTACTTCATTTAAATGTTCTGATAAATAATATTTTATATTATTTAGATCTAAGAATGAGACACAATGCGAAACAAAGTAATGTATCCGAAAGGAATTATCAAAAAAAAATACTGTTTAAAAATAAATAGATTGTCAATCAGTTCATTTGTTTTATTATTTCTTAATTCCTTCAATTTTAATTAACCTTTTAACTATAATAAAATTGAGGTAATTCTATTCTATAATATATCTATCAGCCCTTAGAGGTCCACATAGGCCTCCTTATAGTCGCTGACACTCCGACCGATTTTGTGCTCTCTGAATTCAGCGGTTTCCCGCTGTTTTCTTCGGTAATTTAATTCTAATTACCACAGAGTAAATAATATATTACATTTATTACTTATTTTTTGACACAAGTTTAATAAAATTCGAACCATTATTATAACGTGAATTGCTAATGAATTAAAATTCTGAAGCACGTTAAATATTTAGTTTGATAATATAAATAATTATTATGTAAGTACAAAGAAAATATCACAAAACGCGTGCCTAGTAAAAAATATGAGTTTTCACATTGAAGTATAATATCATAGAATAGACATCTCGAACAAAATGGGTGTCCCCGCCGGGAGGTTCGATTTTCAAAATTGGGCCCCCGTTCTCCTTTCAAAATCGAACGAATCCATTAGCAATTGAAGCCGTGTGGCGTAAATTCATTGGAACATACATTGTGTTCGCGGTGTCCATTCTATACGCTAGTAATAATACTTCAATGAGTTTTTATCGTTCTCTTTAAAGTGGGGACGTTTTAGGACCAGCCAAATACGCTAACATTAAGTTAATATTCAATTATGTATAATTAAAATATATTTTTAGAATAAGTTGAATAATTTATCATCGTTATTTCTTACGTTCTGAGTTCGACCCTGATTATTGTCAATGTGTGCAGTAGATTTCTATGTAGTGATTTTGGCACGCTATTTTGTCCCATATGTTACGTCTGCTTCTGTTTATATGTCTGTGGTGCCTTTAGACCTTTTTAAATAATAATTGTTTGAAAACGCTGGAGTTCTTCCTTATTTTGGCAATCAGCAAAATTGGTGACAATGACAAGAAATGTAAACAATTTTTTCGCCTGTTTTTATAATCTTACTTTTACAGTACTATTATTTCTTCTATGCTTTTACTTACAAAATCTCATATTTTACTCGCAGATGCTCAAAATTCGCTCAATTTTCACAGATAACTTTTATTTATAAGCTTTCAAACTAGCATACTTACATCTTGTTTCGATCTTCTAGTCTAATTGTAAGATTGTTAGAAACCATCCCGTCTCCTTAAAATAATGTAAAATTCTAGTAAGTACAATTAAATTTCAAAATGAAAACAATAATATATTGTTCAAATAAGTTTATTATTATAGAAGTTACACCTTATATTCCTTTGTAACATGCAAAACACTGTAGTGAAAAAATTCAGTGTACACCATATCCTACTGTCTAAAAAAATATTCTACTAAATTTTGCATAATTAAAAAAATCTTAACTATCTATACGAGACAAACAAGATGAGGGATTAAACCGAATTATTATCTTAACTTGTAGTAGAAGTTGTGTGATTCTAAGAAAATTTAATATTCTTTAATTAGCTACACTTAGGTCAAACTTTCCTATTTCTTTATTCAAATGTAATTAGCCACAAAATTTTTCTTCTCATTTTAAATCTTACAATTTAACATGTTAAAATATCAATAGAGCAAAAATCTAAGAATTCTATTTATATATTTAAAAAAAAATTTTTCATGAGTTAAAAAGCAAGTCACAGGGTTTAAAGTAGGGTTGTAACAGAACCTCGCTTCCGTTACTGCGGAACTTCCGCAAAAATTCGTACCTTCCTCCGCCTCCGCTATTTTTTCGGAGTTGTAAGGGAGGTGTATTTATGTTTATACAAAGAAAATTTACAATTTTGTCATTCAATTGATTAAAAACCTTTATGTAAAAAGACATAAATCATCATCAAAACAATCAAAGAATCATCAAAATTATTATTATTATTTATTTGTAGACGAGCAGCTAAATTATGTCTCTATATCAGTTGTGCTGAAAAATCATTTCTGCTTTAGTGAGAGCTTCTCTGATTTCAACCAGCTAACGAGACGGTTTTTAAAAGCATTAACTGAAGTAGAGGAAACAATTTCTTCAGGTAACTTTAAACTTTAGAAATGTCTATACGAAATAGAATGGTAAATATCTTTAGAAGTGGAAAAGATATGGGGCGTCAAAGTAGCGTTTTGCAAAAATAATTTCGCGTCGCCGTAGGTAGCAATTCCGTGCAGATTTGATTTGATTGTGGGTAAATTAGAAGAAATATGAAGTGCTCATAGCCCGGCGGTTATTAACGTGGTAAATAGGAAAAATACGTGTGAAAATCTCGGGCAGAAGCGATGACGTCACAAATAAAAATGCCAGTCGGTATACAAATATGTAAATTTTAATTACATAATTATATCTAAACTATTTATTGATGGATTTCCAAAGTTTTTGTTGATTTAATCGTTTTGGTCTACACTTTAATTTCATTATGTTAAATATGCTATTTTCAACATCATGAAACTTCGCCAATATTTAGTGCAGTGGGTTTAATTTACGATCACCTAAGAAATTGTTTGGAAGGTGATACTTCCGCATCCACGGAGGTGAAGCTCTTCACCTCCGCTAAGGAGGCCTCCATTACAACCCTAGTTTAAAGTATCGTTATCGGCATCAGCTGGCAAAAAACTAACGACAACAACAATATCCATACTTAAAACATTTTTTTTATTATATTCGAATCCCTCCACGGACTAACTTGACAAATAGAATGTTGCTGTGTAGTAATAGTATCGATATTTCAGTATCGACGCTCTATCAATCGAGAACGTAAGTGGCGAAAAAACCTTTGTCTCGGCATTCAGTGAAAAATCATGAGTTACGTTGTCAAAATTATGTAATTAAAATCCCTTCATTAAACAGATAATAATTCGAAGCTGACTAAAATCAATAAAGTTGTAATGGAAACAAAATCACATTATACTATTAAGAAACGAAGAAAGAGTTGATTTTAAAAGTCACAAAAATATGTATCTTTTCGTAATATCGATAAGAACAGCAATGCCTATGTTCTGGCATCATTTATGCATTTTGAGTTGTCAAACTGGTCCGTTGAATTATGGATCCTACCATAGATACATAGTTTATTAGTCAATTACTCGTAAAAGAAGAATAAAAGCAATCAATCAATGTATATCATACGTCATATAGTGTACTACAACTGTAGCATATTATTTTATAATGTCACCTCATACAACAATATCGACATTATAATGTAGAGACAATACTAAATAAAGTTGCAAACCAATATAAAACTGCTTAAAACAACAAACAGTGTTTATAATGTATTTTGAAATTAAACAAGCACTTAAATATATTAATTAATATTTTGCACTAGATATCTAGCGCATACATACAAACATATATTTGTATACCGAAAATATACTATCGTAAGTGTGGTTTTTAATACAATCGTAATCTATGTGACCTTAACATCACTTGCACACACTAAATCTTTTGACGATCAGCAATTTAGGTATTATTCACTAAATATTATTTAAGATAGTTACCCTTTGGTATACAGATATATTGAATTAAACATTGTTGGAATCTATTACACACTTCTCCACTCATTCGAATATCTGTTACATTTCTATATAGAAATTGCACAAAATGTCATCATCTCGTTACACATGTATAAAGCACACACCAACCAAAATATTATAGGAATAATAATTTTTTATACTTATCCATTATGCTAAATTCTATATAAAGTGTACGAATTAAAAAAAAAAACAAATGACAATGTGCGACAAGAGTAAACACTCAATCAATTTATGTTTTCAAATGCATGCATCAAAATATTTAATTTTATTACTTTATGTCACCTGGGTCTCAGAAACTCTTGTACATCATAATGTGATTATTTTTACTCTGCATTATCGTAGCGAACTCTGAAACAATGTAATCATTAAATACTGAGCACTATAAAAAAAAGCAAATGTGTTTTTATGTTAACAGATTAAAAATAATTTTAACAATAAAAAAACTTGAGAGGTGTCAAGGGACACCCGGATGGAACGAAGTTCCTTGCAGTCAGTACTAGGATAGCAAAAACATGGCACACTTGCTGCATGTTTTTGCAAATCTAAGGTACATATTAAATTTCGTGAGAAATTTAATACCTTAGATTTGTTTTGGCACACTCGCTTGCATGTTTTTGCTATCCTAGTACTCTGGTTTACTTTCTATGTAAAAAAAAACTACGACGGCAAAAAGTGTCGTTACCAAATTTTCCGCCTAGCCCCCTTTCGCAACGCGCGATAAAGAGCTTCGTTCCAAAAAATTGCTAAGTACTTCATATCTTAAAACGAAAAGCAAAAATCATTGATATTACAGTATATTTTTAGGGTTCCGAAGTAAAATCGGAACCCTAATAGTTTCGTCATATCCGTCTGTCCGAAGCAAAGCGCGCCGAGACCCTTAGTGCTAGAAAGCTGTAATTTGGCAAGGATATACATATTCATTAAAACTCCAGAATCATAAAATAAAATACTGAAAAACATTTTTTTCAGGGTACCTCCCCTACAAGTAACGTGAGCATGAATTTTTTAGGGTTATAGTGTGGCGTATCATTGAAAAGGTCTTTCAATAATCTAAATTTTACTAACAAAAAATAACCGACTTCAAAGTTACTCAAAAACTACTTTTAAGATCTCGTTCAAATTTATGTGGGATTACATGACAAACACCTGTTTTTGATTAAAAAAAGAATCATCGAAATCGGTTGGCGTGATATTGAGTTATTCGTCTATTTGTCGCGCACATACTTAATACAAATTAAGACTTATATGGTTTTATCATGGATGCCACTGTCAGATCTCAATAAAATTTATATGGGACCACATGACAGCCACCAGCTTTCGATTAAAAAGAGAATCATCAAAATCGGTTCGCCTAGTCCAAAGTTCTGAGGTAACGAACATAAAAAAAAATTGAGAACTCCTTTTTTGAAGTCGGTTAAAAATATTATGGGTCTTGTAAGACCATTTTTGGAATTAGGGGTCCGTGTGTGAAATATTTGTGCTAATCTTGGTTAGAGTCAAGTGTCCCCCCCCCCCCCCCCCCCCCCCGCAGGCTAAACGGTTGGAGTTGGACAAATGAAAAAATTCCCAAAAATACGTTATAATGATGAATTTACAAGGAAAACTATCACGGCTATGTTAGCATAAGTAGTTAATGAGTATTAGTCGATAAACGTCCTGCTTCGGAACCCTACATTGCGCGTGGTTTGACACGCACTTATTATTCTTGTGTTCTGTGCTGGCATGACTTTGCTATATTCGATGATCCGAGGATAGAATCTTGAGTGAATTTGTTAGTATATTGGGTCTTGTAATTAATAACATTAGTGGTTCTTGTTGCTTATGATACGCCAGCCATTCCTGCCTTAACGTTAATTGCAGCGCCCAAATGGGCCCTAACTAGCACGCTCAAAATGAACAGAGTTCTGTCACTTAGTATAAAAAAGCGATATCAATCATACAAACATAAATTTTCTTGGGTAAAGTGGTTGCTTCTATTGGATTACTTACTTCAACTTGTGATTAAAACATTTAAAAAAATAAATATTATTACCAAAAGTTTTTTTTTCTTAGCTCAATGTAGTCATTTATATGTACACAGAAAGGACAGGATCCAGGAATACGAGTCCAAAAAAAACTAGCCAGAAAAGATAAATATTTTTTGTCATATTTTTTCAGTCTTAGAACAATAATAATTTACAAAGCTAAAAATGAAATAATAAAAAAACTCAAGAGGATAATATCAACAAATTTACTGTACCTATATACAGAATGAATTTTACAAGTGTGCGTGAATGGCCAAATTCAAAATTATGAGGAATAGAAAAAAAACTAAAAAAGAAAAAACAAGCCCAGTAGTTCAAAATGTTGTTAAAAATGATACTGAAAAACTACACCATAGAAGGATTAATAGTGTACTAGAATCGAACCCGTTGATTTTGAAAAAATAAAACATCCTGAATGATTACACCATTTGATAACAAGGATAACATTTTGGGAAGTGGGAATGACATACGAAAAATCAATATTTCAGGCCAGCTATATATAAATAAATATTACATGAAGTGCCAATAATGACTCGAATTTACAAAGACAAATTACCTTTGACGCTGACCCCTTCTTTTACTGAGCCGCCTGCCCGACGATGGATCCTGTAGAGTGAATCGATTTGTAGACTCGGGCGCCACTCTCAAGTTACGCGATTCTGTCGAACGCGCAGCACTTACCTGTACGTAAAATACTCTCAGTATTGAGGCTTGGACAAGTTAAAGTTAGTATTGTAATTTGGAGAATGGCGACTCCAGAAGAAACATTACTCTTATTGTGATATCAGTGCTAAAATACAAATACATACTCCATTTGGAGGAAGCCTGTGGCATTTACAACTTTTACTGAGAAGTAAATCAACATGCATTATAGTCCGGTCAATTTAGCCCGAAAAATAGGGGTACCTACCTACCCTTGCATAAATTCCCAAGCTGAAAATTTACATAACGTTAAGGATACTATTATAATGAAATTGTGAAAAGTCCCCATCGATCCAAAAGCTTTGCAATGCAGAAGTTTTGCCTTGTGCCATATAATGAAATACAACGTTTTTTGCACACTGAATTTCTTCCTATGTCATCATCAATGCGAGATGTCAAGGTAACTCGCACGCGTTGTAGATAATATTCAAATGTTATATTTTTTGTATATAATAGAGTGGATAGTATAAAATATATTTACCTTACTCATAAATTTCTTAATCAATTCTGGACAATTAAGGTTGCTTTCTGGTTCCCAAGAATCATACCTATTAGACCATCCCTTCCAGTGAATGTAAAATTCTCTCTCTCCATTCTTTTTATGATGGACTTCTAAAATACGTTCTACCTAAAAGAACATCAACACATTTAATGTCAACTGAAATCGAACTTCGAATGACATTTATTTTATAGAGAAAGGCTTAAATTTTAACCCCTCGTTTACATTCAGCCCCTACCGCTGCTCCTCGCGCTGTCGGCAATAATCCCCTTGATACTGCCGTGGCAGGATCGAGAGAAGTGTAGTGTTTACATACTGCTCTACCACTCACATCGCTTTCGACTTTCGGCAATGGCAGACGTCGAAATATTACTGCGACGGAGCTGAATGCAGTGTTGCCAATGAAAATTTTTGGAAGGCCGTGTACATTATGGGCGCCATTGACGATGCGATCGATCGGTGCGATCCGTCGTTGCCGACCGATCGCACCGACGGATCGGTAGTGTATGTTACCGCTATGAGTGGCACTTTTGAACCGATCGATCGGTGCGATCGATCGATCGCATCGTCAATGGAGCCCATTAGATAAAAAAGCCGTGTTTATATGGGAAAGGATCAAGTGTGGGCCGTAGCAATCCAATTACGCCAATATATACCATCGGTTCAGCGCTCGAACTAAAAAAAAAGGTCATCGGCAGTGAATTTGATGCCCACAAAACGAGTAATACTTTTCATTAGCCTACATTAACATCAATATAAGCCTGGTGGCGCTGTTTTAAGGGTTTAACATTCGTTAAATGTTTGCAAAACAATAAATAAAATTGACTTTGTGAAAATTTGCGAAAAGCCGTAGAATTTGCTACGGCAATAGGGTTCCAGCCGTAGCCCGTAGATTTTGTGATTTTTTGGCCTGAAAGCCGTAGAACACGGTAATCGCCGTAGCATTGGCAACACTGGCTGAAAAACCGCTCTTTTGGGGAGCGCCGGGCAGCGCGAGTAGCAGTGGTAGGAGCATGAGAAGTATCGTGTTCACATACTCGTCCTGCCCACTTCCCTACCTACTTTCCTGCTCAAATGAGCTGAATGTAAACGAGGTATAAGACTTTTTCTTTATTTTTAAAGGCCTTTAGTGACCGTTACAACTTACAACACTCAAATTGAGGGTTTTCCTGGACAGCACAGCTGTTATAATTTTTGGGTCATCCTAATTCTACCTAAATTAGCACTTCTATATTATTGAAATAAAATAACCATCTCAAAGAGATGAATTGTCATTATTTACGCGCGAAGACGCGCTATAGTGCTTTTCAACTAAATCTGCACTTTGGCGTAATGTTGGTAGCATTGAAATAAGTGTCTTTTATATTTCAAAAACCATTTTATGGACATAATAATATCGTTGTTGTTACGTTCAGAAAAGGTAATAACGATACATATTACGAGATATCTGCAAAGAAGGTCGCCCAAAGCGACTTTTTGTAGCGATACAAACGCAAAACGGTCGCGGTGCTCGTGCCGAACGTATGTTGCTTGGATTTATAAATGGACCTCAAATTATAAGGAAACGCTCAACGTCGTTGAACAAAGACCTTTTTCTAAATTTCACAAGTTACTGGTTTTCCATTAAAAAAAAAACATTATCAACGGCGTGCTTTTTCGGTGTTTCACCTAATGTCGAAAACACAGTCTTAACAAGTTAAACTTACCTCATATTCAGCATTTTCGTCTTCACTTTCGTCATTTTCGTCATCCGTATCTTCGTTTTTCGATCGCTTAGTGGCAGACGACCCTTTGCTCTTACCAGCAGATTTCCTTTTCTTACCTTTGGGAGTGGCTTTACCTTTGGAGTTTTCTTTCTGCATAAAAAGATATCATTCGTAATTTAAAACAACTGGTAAATTGTTGTAAGGACATCATCGATAGATTTGTTTTCCTCGTCTACCTAACAAAAATGCAGAAGTCAATCATCAAACAAACCAGAGATTGACTTTTTATTTCTTAAAAATAATAAAACTCATCAATTCTGGACTTTGGATATTTTTGGAAATGTTAATGAAAATTCGTTTCTCAATATCTATGTATATTAAGACGTTTGTCGACAATTACGCGCACAGTTTTACATTGAGAAGAAGTGCATAAAACTTATATACATATTTGTATAACATGCATTACAAACATTACAACAAATTAAACTTTATTGATTACTCACAACTATAGTTTAGTTTATTATGTATACGCCAAAAAATCTTATCATACAAAAATCACTAAACAACTTCAGATTATTAGGCATGACATAAAAATTGTCTTCTTTTATTTATATGTAGGTACATGAGCTGAACACACTAGAGTAGTATGTTTCATTAAAAACTTCTCACTTCCTTATTGGCCAGAAATGCAGCGATTTGGTGTTTGCTGCTGGTGCCCATGGGCGAGTATGAGCACTTACCATCAGGTGGCTCCTCAGCTTGTTAGTCACCTATTTAAATAAAAAGAACTTCTTTCATTATATAATCTGTTGCTCCTGAGACTGTGTTGTAAAGAAACCAAAACTTACCTTGATAAATTATATATCCTTGGTATATATGACATAAACAATAAAGTATATAAATTAGCAATCTTTTTATAAAGGAAACAACTTACTTGACCCTCATTGAATTTGTTAATCAAATCCGGACACGACAGAGTGTTCTCTGGCTCCCAGGTATCACTGTCAGCTCCATATCCTTTCCATCTTATTAAATAGTGAAGTTTTCCCTTGATCCTCTTTGCCCCCACAACCTTTTCCACCTACAATAACAAAACAGCAATAATTTATAGTAAGTAAATAATCTAAATTTTACTAACAAAAAATAACCGACTTCTAAGTTACTCAAAAACTACTTGTCAGATCTCGTTCAAATTATGTGGGACCACATGAAGAGCACCTGCTTTCGATTAAAAAAAGAATAATCGAAATCGGTTGGCGTGATATTGAGTTATTCATCCATTTGTACACATTCTTAATACAATTTTAAGACTTATATGGTTTTCTCATGGATGCCATTGTCAGATCTCAATAAAATTTATGTGGGACCACATGACAGCCACCATCTTTCGAGTAAAAAAAGAATCATCAAAATCGGTTCGCCCAGTCGAAAGTTCTGAGGTAACACACATAAAAAAAATACAGTCAAATTGAGAATCTCCTCCTATTTTTGAAGTCTGTTAAAAATTACATTTTCTTGTGTTAATAACTGAAAAAAGACTCACTAGCCTAGTTGATAGTAATACCACTAAACATGAAGACTATCTATAACATCAACAATTTGGACGAAACATAATAATATGTTTATTTGCAATAAAATTAGTAAGTACAGATATGTTGTTGTTATCTTAATCTTAATCCTCAATTTTAACCACAGTGTGGTATGCAAATATAAAAATACAATGTCAACATCAGTAATTTACCTCATAATAATGAATTGGATTGGGTTGCATGAATAAGGTCCTTATTCATGCAACCCAATCCAATTCAATTTATAATAATTCAATTTAATATTAATGTCACATGTATCATAATAATTAAAATAAACTTAACTTAAATATCAATTAGATACATAATAATAAAATTCTGATTTGTAATTTATAATAATGTTGACAATGTGCTTTATGATCATGACATTTTATAATTTATCACTGACATTAATATTATATTACTGACATCTTGATCTATTTAATTGTTTGTTATCTTTTATACTTTTTTAAAATTGATTTTGAGTAATGCATGAAATTAATTACAATATTTCTAACGTGACATTTGTAACATTTTGCAACGCCCATGAGTGGCACATGTAAGTTCGTTTAGCATTCTGTCTGTACCACCTTTATCCACTACATGATTGCAATAAATTGATTTGATTTGATCATCCACAAAACAAAAATATCATAAGCTAAAACAAAACAAGAAAGAAGTGGAAAGGACCTTATCCCAAATTCCTTTCATTTTTTTCATTTTAGTTAACAAAGAAAGATCCATAAAACATATATATGGTTACTTTCAATTCAAGTTTCATTATAAATTTATAAAGTACTTTGCTCAGCTTATCAGTTCTAATACTCTGGATTACAAAAAAGTTTTTGTTCGTACAACAAATATTATAATACCGTGTCCTACGTGGACGACGAATACGACACGACGCGGCGCGACGCGATGCTACACGCAGTACACGCGACACATGTCCTACGTGATTTTTGTCATTACTTCTCGAAACATGGCAAAGTACAGAACACTTTTGCTTGAAAGTTCATATTTAAAATACAGACTTAAAAAAATATCATAAAAAACACAGAACGAAAACAATTATAATATTTTTAATGGGTTGGCTTTAGGTATCAGTATCTGGGTGATTTTGTCTTTAATCGATAGGCAGTGATGTCCCAAATCATAATCAAGTTGCTTTTTGTGAGGTAATGCGTCGTTTTTGAAAAATCTAATTTTAATTTTTGAGGTTATTTCCAAAAAATACAACACGAATTATGTTACTTATTTATAAAATTTATGTTATTGGGTATATTTTATTGTATTATATATTATAATAATTAGATAAACAAGAGTTCATTAGAAAGATTGGTGGCCCGGGGAAGGAAAATGAAATTTGGAAATACAAGAAAGGTTTTTTTTACACATAATAAATGGGTAATATACATATTATATGTAATATATAAATAAGTAAGTGTATGTCAAACTCCATTAAATTTATTTATTATATTCTAGTTAAATTTTTCAAAATTGGTAACAGAACCGACATAGTCAACCCCGACCCCACATGGTACTAGTCTACCCTACCCCTAGAGTGAATGTAAACCCCGGAGGCGTGGAGGGAGAGCAGCCCTCGCCCATTGTAACAAACTGCAGGCACCATGTGAGCCAAAGCGGCTGAGGCTGGTCGCGACCAAAAAGCCGATTTATTTGTTCCTCCATCACCTGACATTAATTTAGACTACTTTAAGACAAATATTGAGCAGCTTTCACAGATTTAACCTCAAAATAAAAATAAAAAAAAACTCAAAAACTATGTGTTTCCTCACTTAGCCCCTTAAAGGGGTGGTCCTTACCCCCCCTCTCCTCCCTCCCCCAACTCCACCCCCCTCCCGGTGCCGCAGGATACTAAAGAAATACCTTTTTACTTTGTTACTGAATCAACCATTTTGTAGATCATGGTGTCGCGTCTGGTCGCCCTCAAAACAAGTAAGCGTTACGTCGCGTCTCGCCGCAGACTGTCATAAAGGCCGCAAGCAAGTATGCCATTAAGTTGATCGCGTTTGTCGCGTTCTTAGCGTCACGTCGGGTCGTATTCGTCGGTCACGCAGGACATCCGATAAAGGGATAAATAAAGAGGTCAAGTTCAGAATAGATCACATAGCTGGACCGCCAAAAACCACTTTACTCAAATGGAATCAGATAAGATTACCTAAGTTGAATGAATTTATTAATGCGAAAAATAGAGACCCCGCAAAGCAGGGTTCCATCGACATCTGTGACGTCTTAATCAAATTATTATGACGCTACTATTTTGGATATCAATGACATATATTTTATGATTATAGACATAATATATTTTGGTGTACAATTTTGAGCATCGCGCCATATTTTAATACTGAGGTTAGAAAAGATTTTTCCATTTTCTCGAAAACTGCTAACGTAAATCTAAATCTATATTCTAAATTTTTACCGGTGAAACAGATATGTACGCGACGAAATAAGACGCGAGAATAGACTGTCAGGTCTGTTTAGGGCAGTAGAGTTCAATTTAAATTGAACGCGCATTATTCTAGGTCCTGGCTACCATTAGGTTAGGCGGCTTTAGTCATATTGCTTCTTCTGTTTTATTTCAATTATTCAGAGCCTAAGCAGCGTTAAAAACCTCCACCCTCGCTAACCATTTAAGTTATTTATAAAAACAAAAACAATAAATATTATACACATTCGCACTGAGTTTCAGACACAGTAAACGTTGTATGCTTGAAAACAAACCTCATACTCTTCGTCAACAACCTCCTTTTTACTCGTTTTTTCAGTTTTCTTCTTTTTACCTTTAGCTTTAACTTTAGGTTTCTTCGGAGTGTCTTGAGAAGTCTCAGATTTGGTTTCGACTTTATCAGGCGAAGATTCAATTGGATCTTTGTCGTTTTCGTCGGTCAGATTTTCTGTTTCTTGTTGATCTTGTTCCGCTTGATCATCACCATCAGCAGCAACTGAGCCCGATCCATTCGTGGACGATATAACATCATCGTCCGCACGGCTTTTGGATATCTTACGCATAGTGATTTTTGCACAACGAAAACTTTCGTTATCACTTGCTAGCTATTTTATAATATGATGGAATTGAATTGAATCACAGTTTACGGAAGAAGATATATTCCATGAAACTTACAATACAACGCAACGCAAATGGAGGGAAAAGCGATAGCAATAGACAAATTAAAGCTTAGTTTTTATTTGTGATGATGAAGTTTGCTCTATGGGTGTTGGCTTGGCTTTTTTGTGTTGCACAGAATATTTACACAGAGTAAACCATAGACATAATACTACTAGACTAGTATAATCATAGACATAATACTACCAGACTAGACAAGCGGGCCTTCTTTGCGTCACGCTATTGGGTGAATTCGCGTTTTTGAATTATTTTGTTGTTTTTTTTAAAAGTATGTGAAAATGCGTGCAAAATCATGAAAAAAATTAGCACATAAAATTTCCTTTCTAAGCCTACAAAAGTCCTCAAAATTCGCTAAGCTAATCAAAAGTTATTGGGTCGTAAAAAAATTTATAAGAAATGGTAATGATATTGAGCAGCCTGGTAATGACTTTTATTTAACGGTAATGATTTTTTGTTAGTGGGAATGACAAAATTTAATGTTATTCAAAAAAAATTTAAAGCCGTGTGTATTATAGTTATGTCTTTAAGTTGCATATGAAGATAAAAAATGTCAAGGTAAACCACTAATAATTAGAGTATTATTGGTAACGAGATTGGTAGTAATAAATTACGCAATTTTAATATGAATTATTAGTTCATGGAAATAAAATTACCTCTGGTAAAGGGGGGCATATGAATTTGAAATTTTGTGAGGAGTGTCTGTTAAAATTATAAATAATATAAAAGATGTGATAGTCCCATATTTAGCTAGGTTAGTAAATAAATATGTAAATCTAGATACTTTCCCAGATCTAATGAAGTACAGAAAGATCATACTGATTTTTAAATCTGGGAACAAAACAGGCCTTAATAATTACAGACCTATTTCTATTTTACCTACGGTCTTTACAAATAATTAAGTTACATTAAACGCTGAAGCACTTCACCGCTTGTAATTATTTACTCCACCCTGAGCAATACGGTTTTACCGAAAGCCGTAATATGCAGGTGCTAGGCTTTTCAAACTTATCTTTAAGACCTGAGAGAATTCACAGAATCCCATAAAGGGTATTCTGTGACGTGTGCATCTGAACTGAGGGCCCACTTTTTTTCTTGGCGTAGCGAATTGAAATTTATAGAGGATTTAGTTAAAAATAGTTAAAACTTAAAGCAAACACTCATAAATTTCTTAAACGTGAATTAATGATGTTATGGGCAAATGTTTTGGGCCCTCAGTTCAGATGCCTACAGAAAGTGGCATGGTATAAATCTCAGAAAGTACTACCTCTGTGTCGATAATTATTATTTTAGAATTTAGTTAAGAATTTCTTAAAACGATTGATATCATTCTCAACTGGCTAGAGAATAACATTACAGACTTATCGCAGTTTTACTTGGGCCCTCAATCCAGACGTTTATGAACTGAGAGCCCAGGCGAAACATAGGTTTAAAGGAAGAAAAGCATAAATGTACATTGGAAACCTCTTAGATAACATCCCTATGAATTAGTTAAAAAAAGAAATAGTGATAAAAAAGTAACGGCTGAATGGTAAAACGGCTTCGAATTTTCGGATAACCTCTAATCTGAGGGCCCAATACTTTCGGCTTTATCGACTAGGTGCAACCTCTTAGTTTGAAATAAATTAGCTGAAAAGTTTTTACTAATTTTTAACTAAAATTTTACATTCGGTTTTTTGTTCCAAATGCCATACTTTACGAGAAAATTAACTTTTCATTTTTAGTAGGAACAAATTTTGAAGGGTAACCATGATTGCAGAATAAGAAAATAATTAACTCAGTTTTGTAAATTGAGAAAGTCTTATTTATTACACTTCTGTACTATTAATACAGGGTTCTGTTAATATACATAAATTTTCATTTATTTCCTTCACTAGGAAAATACAATAAACTATGTGTATTCAATTAACAAAATAAAATTAAACAAAGTAAGTATTATTAGAGATCTTGGCATTCTTATGGATTCCAAATTAACATTTTCAGACCATGTAGATTCAATTGCCAATAAAGCGTACAAAAATCTTGGATTTGTGTTATGGGTTAGCCGCCCCTTCACTGATGTAGGTTGTTTTAAGATTTTATTCGACTCGTATGTGCGAAGTATCCTAGATTATTATAGCATTGTTTGGAATCCCCAATACGTTATTTACATTAAAAAATTAAAATATGCATATACAGTCTAAATTCATAAAACATTTAAATTTTCGATGGCACCTTAATTTATGAGGAGGAGTCATGCTCTCATCATCGTCTAATGACAACCTACATCAGTGAAGGGGCGGCTAACCCATAACACAAATCCAAGATTTTTGTACGCTTTATTGGCAATTGAATCTACATGGTCTGAAAAATGAAAATGTTAATTTGGAATCCATAAGAATGCCAAGATCTCTAATATTACTTACTTTGTTTAATTTTGTTTTGTTAATTGAATACACATAGTTTATTGTATTTTCCTAGTGAAGGAAATAAATGAAAATTTATGTATATTAACAGAACCCTGTATTAATAGTACAGAAGTGTAATAAATAAGAATTTCTCAATTTACAAAACTGAGTTAATTATTTTCCTATTCTGCAATCATGGTTACCCTACAAAATTTGTTCCTACTAAAAATAAAAAGTTAATTTTCTCGTAAAGTATGGCATTTTGAACAAAAAACCGAATGTAAAATTTTAGTTAAAAATTAGTAAAAACTTTTCAGCTAATTTATTTCAAACTAAGAGGTTGCACCTAGTCGATAAAGCCGAAAGTATTGGGCCCTCAGATTAGAGGTTATCCGAAAATTCGAAGCCGTTTTACCATTCAGCCGTTACTTTTTTATCACTATTTCTTTTTTTAACTAATTCATAGGGATGTTATCTAAGAGGTTTCCAATGTACATTTATGCTTTTCTTCCTTTAAACCTATGTTTCGCCTGGGCTCTCAGTTCATAAACGTCTGGATTGAGGGCCCAAGTAAAACTGCGATAAGTCTGTAATGTTATTCTCTAGCCAGTTGAGAATGATATCAATCGTTTTAAGAAATTCTTAACTAAATTCTAAAATAATAATTATTGACTCAGAGGTAGTACTTTCTGAGATTTATACCATGCCACTTTCTGTAGGCATCTGAACTGAGGGCCCAAAACATTTGCCCATAACATCTTTAATTCACGTTTAAGAAATTTATGAGTGTTTGCTTTAAGTTTTAACTATTTTTAACTAAATCCTCTATAAAGGAGGTGGCCAATATTTACCCCGGAAATGGTTAAAATACGTTTTTTTGTACAAAGTTTTAGTCCTCTGAAAAGACATATTTTCCATTTATTATAACATAACTAGAATTTTAATTTTCTTCTGAACTCCGCCGTGAGTAGTTATAATAAATTAACAATAATAATAAGTTGTATTGTATACAAATATACTTTTACTACCTCCATTGCTATCACCCCGGTCACTCACATGCGCGCAAATGTTTGACATTTTTACGAATGTTTGCACATACGTGAAGGACGGCCAGGCAAATGGGTTCGCATATGAGTATACAAGCCCATTTCCGCTTCCTCCTACACTTTTTTCACGAATGTTCAATCTTGCTGTTGTTATTATGTTGTTGTCATTCAAATCCATTTTCAATACAGAAAATAAATGGTAGTACGATTAAACGCCACGAACTACGAAAAATTAGGAGATACATCACCTTTTTAGTCGTGTGCGCAACTGGTCGCACGAATGTGTGGGAGACTACACGAAGGTTCGAGGTTCGCGCGCTTTGATGTGCGACAAAAAATCGACACAGCTTGAAAAACCCCGAATGCCTCCAAAACTTCGCATAATCATTCGCGAAGGTCGTCCCAGACTTGTGGGTTCGCGTATTCGCGCGAATGTGAGTGACCGGCATCACTGGAGGTTGACAATTGGCTGACAGAAGTGCGAATGTCTACTATATTGTCATTTGCCAAAATAATATTTTTCAGTTTCATTTCTGCAAAATATTAATAAAATTGTATTGGATTTTTTGCCATGAGGTGCATTAATTGCGCGGTTGATATTGAGCGCATGGCACGTCACTCCATATTTTCCTTAGCAAGAAACCTGCAATCCATATTGGTAGAATGGATCACTGCAGTACAGGTATAGCATATTTCTTTACTATTAAGTAGTGCTTACTACGACTAGGTTCACGCGGCAATGTACAATATTCCTTTTTTTTTTGCAATACGTTTAGAAAATAAGTGCTATTTTATAATAGGCTCCTAACATTTTTTCTTTCAACTTTTAGGCAAAGGCTACTATACTGTAGATGAGTACATAAATGACAAAGACGCATGGAAATGACCAGCTCTGCAAGCAGTTCTGTACAAGCTGTATATTTTTTTGTAATAAATATATCAATGTATTTTTATTTTTAAAAGATGTGTTGAGGAGATTTTTTACAGCTTTTCTGGTCCTCCATGACAAAGCACCTTTGCGAAAAGCTGGTTGATTAAAAAACTACGTCCATAAGTGTATCAATGATACCTAAACGAATAAATGATTTTGAATTTGAAAAAAAATTGAATGCATCACCTTATTTGCCTTATTTGGTACTACTGTTATATTTTATTCCTTAATTTTTACATAATTGTGTACCTAAATGTATATAATGAAACACAATAATATCAATATGCAGTTTTATTTATACTTATTATGTTTGCTTGTGAATATTTACAGATAGGTAGGTGACAAGTTAATACGTATATTTTATTTAGTAGTGCTGCTACTTCTTTTTGTAGGAATAAGGTCATAAATTCATAATTAAAGTAAAAGACATATATTAATTAATTCCAAAAGATAAATAGTATTTATTTCATACAAAAATCGCTCTTTAAAACACTTTTTCACGATTACATATGTTTTGCAGAATGTCAAACTACAAAAGCTAAAACTGCCCGTAAAAGGAGAATCCCGAGTTCTAGAGATTTTTATTGATAAAATTATCAAAGTAGATATTGTAAGCTTTAATGTAAGTTAAAAATAGTATGTGTACATTATACTTCACAAATGGGGCAAATGCCCATACAGATGTTGGCCACCTCCTTTCAATTCGCTACGCCAAGAAAAAAAAAGTGGGCCCTCAGTTCAGATGCACACATCTTAGAGACTAAATTGACGTTTCATGGGTGACCAGTTTCGGGCGCAAATTAAATAGTGATGACCCTAAACCGAAAAGTAAATCGGAAAAATTTTCACAGCTTATAAGGAAGGTCGACTATTTGTGTGATTATTGAAGAGTACCTAAAACTAGTATAAAAACAAGTTTAAGCAACCATTATCATTCATATATCCATAATATATTTGCCCTTACTTAATAAATTTGTAAGTTATTTTGCTTACAAGAACGAGTATTTGGTTATGGTTGCATTCGGTATACAGCTAATTTTATACTATTTAGCCGAATACTAAATATCTAGGTAGATATGCGTGTCGCTACTAATATGTCACTATTCTTACGAAATAGTTTACGATTCAAAAAACCGGAAAAGTAGATCGCACAAATTTAGCTGGTATCATTATTTCGAACTTTGACATTAGTGGCAGGGTGACCATATGTGGCAGGATCCTGCCATTTTGGCAGGATTTGCCCCTTATTTTAGCCTTTGGCAGGATCAGTTGACGTTTTATAAAACTTGGCAGTATTTGGCAGATTTGAGGTGCTGAAAAAAAATTCACTATCGCAACTTAAAATTCCGAAAATGGCAACCCCATAGACTAAATAAACTACATTATAAAATTATAGACGGATATTTATAATTATAGACGGATAATTCAAAACAAAATGTCGCTGGAATATGGTTCCAAACAGGTAGATGTAGGACCTAGATCTATGGTCCCAAACTTGCGGACGTTGAGTGAGTGCGCTCCTCTATGCGTGTGTGACATCGCGTATACCAGGCCTAAAATGTAGGGATTTTTGTTTGATTTTACCTAAGTTTCTATTAGAATTTTACATAAAGCATTTTTTTTCAGCATGCTGTGCAAAAATTATGTTTGACCTATATATTTATATATATCTGACGACCTGTGTGGCGCAATGGTTACCATGTCGGATCGCCGCACCGAGGGTCCTGGGTTAGATTCCCAGCGAGGCGGAAATTTGAATGATGAGTTTGAATTTCTGTTCTCGGTCTGGGTGTGAATGTCCTTGTCTATGTTGTGTGTTGTCCATGGCACCCACGACACAGGGAATCCTAGTGTGGGGCTAAAAAAAATATACTGTATATTTATGTTATTATAGGTATTTATGTATGCATGTATATTTGTATGTATTCTTGTTATAAAATTACTTATTCTGCAGATTTTAGTAATTATTCTAGAGTATGTATATATATTTCGTGTTGACACCTGCCATCAGCTATTTCCACATCCACCGGGTTGACTGGTGGACAATGCCATTAGGCATTAAGTTTACCCTTTGTTTCTTCTTTTTTAAAGGTGACATAAACATGTAAATAAATAAATAAACTTAGCGTTATGTATTGTAAAACTTTAACACAAATATTAAGGTCGATGCGAAAACCTTTTGGGAATTTTATTTTCATTAAAAATAAACACTTAAAAAAATATAAAATTTTAGAAAGAATCACGTGACTACGTACCTACGCGCCACGATTGGTCGCCATGTTTGTGACGTCATAATAGGTATAATTAAAGGAGTCACTAAAGTACGGTGTCAACGACTTTTACACGTGAAGTTTTGTAAATAAGTATTAAATGATTAATTCTACATTAAAACCAAACAAATATATGTTAAATCGTATGAATCAAGTTATGTATAGAGACGTAAAATGATATGATACTAACTCCAGTGTATAATAAAAAAATATATAAGTACATATAATATTTTTTTTGTATAATACAACGGTAAACAAAGTTGGCAGTATTTGGGCATTTTTCATTTATCAGACTGGCAGGATTTGGCAGGTTTTTAAGCAATGTGTGGCAGGATCTGTAATTTAAATATGGTCACACTGATTAGTGGTTGTCATTTTAGTCTCTAAGATTTGTGAACAGGGTATACGTCAACGACAGTCGACAGGAAAAAAAAAAGAACTTGAAGTTGTCAAATGTTGGTTATTCTTATTAGAAGTACCTGCTCAGTTTTTGAGAAATAAATGAAAATATTTGCAAAACATGACAAGTAGAGCAAATTTCAAGAGTAGTCGAATGAATTTCAAGTTTCAAGATGAACCGCCTGAATCTAAAGGAATTAAGCCAACCCGAGAAGAAGCGACTATATTGGAAATACTCATTTTAATGATTGTGCACATTTGTAAGAAAGTACTATTCTTTGACACGAATTTAAAAATAGCTGTATATTTAGGAGCTCTATTCTTACTTTCTCTCATAGCGGACGTTTTAACATTTCCGAAATCATACTTTTCAAGAAGTGACAACATCTTTAATCAATACTTTGTTAAGATTGGATGGTTTTGGACCTTGTTCCTAACAATCCCTTACGCTTATTTAACATCTTACACGACATGCTGTGGTAAAAGGAAACTCATCGTAACAGCACATCTGGCTAGATTATTAATTGCAACTATATTTTGGTATGGTTGGACGACACTTTTTAATGTTATTGAGATGAAATATGGTCGATGTAATTCTAAATCCTTTGATGACAAAATATCATGCTTAAAAAATGGTCATTTCTGGAATGGATTTGACATATCAGGTCATAGTTTTATTCTCATTTACTCTAGCTTAGTGATGATTGAAGAAGCTAGAGCTATAAATGGCTGGGAGAGAATTAAAGACTATATACGAGATGAAAAATTTGCAAGGAGTTCGAATGACAAATCAGTAAGGATAAATCCACTCAAGAATATAGATTCTGAAGAGTTGGAAATACTTAAAATATCATATGAGAAGTTCACACCTTATGTTAGAGGATTTTTGATAGCCATGGCAGTCTTACAAGTACTGTGGGATGTGATGCTAGTTTCTACAATTATATATTACCACATCATGGTAGAGAAGTTTATAAGTGGTATTGTTGCCATTCTCACATGGTTTGTAACTTATAGAGTGTGGTACACTATACCCAGTTTACTACCAAACTTACCAGGCCAAGGCATATTTAAGTATAACAATGAAAAATGTACTATGAACAATCCAATAAGGAAAAGAGCGAGTATAAGTAATGGTAAACATTTTATGGGAATGCCTATTGGCAAAAACCAAGAAAATACAGAAAACACATCGGAAACTGCAAGATAGAAGATTTTTTGTTGTGATTTTTAATGGGTGTTGTTTATTATTTATGGTATTCAATCAAGTTTTTATCCTTGATTTGTGGTTAAATAGGTACTATTTTTTAAATAGGAATCTGGTTAGTGTATAAATCTTACCAATAGACTTTGCTCACTTGTGCATTATTATTCCTACTTCAATACCTGGATTTTAACATGTACTTTATTTAATATTTGCTTTTATCATTAATTAAATAAGTTAACTGTGTGATATTCAGTGCATAATCATAAGTAGTTTAATTTATTAAATCTTATTTATAAAAGTTTCTAATAAAAGGTTTTTTGGATACTACTTTTTTTTTGTTAAATTGTGAAATATAAACTGAACATTTACTTCACAATTTTAAGAGTTATTCAGTTAACAATTTTAGAATTTAAAAAAGTATTCATATATGTAATATATCACAAATATATGTTCATGTTACACAAATAAAGCTTATTCAGATAAAAAGTTAATAAACAATTAAATGTTTACACGAAATAGATATGGAGTATAGATTTAAGTGACTTATTCTATGATCATTTTTCAAGTAACAAAAATATTTTTTACTAAATAAATACTTATTTGTGTGCATAGTAATGCATCTTCAAAGCTCACTTTGTTTTTTCTTTTATTTTACTGTGTTAAATACTTAAAATTCATATCAATTTCAAATGTGTTTAATTAGATAATTGGATTACATATTTACAGAAAGTATAATATGCATTTACCAACATTATGCCAAAGAAAATTAGAAGACAATAATACTGAAAGTAATTTGAAATTTTCTACATTTTTCCAATAATAATAAGTAATAAATATTGTAATAATAGGTACCTTTAATACACCAACAATAAGATTTTTATTTCCACTTGAGACATAACATAAGTTGTTTGTTTTACACAAATTTTGTAACTGTCATTATTATCTCTTAACTACCTAATTAAGTTTCAGTCAACCTTTTGTATTATAGGGAATGTATTTGTTGACATATAAACAATAAATATTAATGAATATTGCAATTATTGTTACAGATATTAAATGAAGGTGAAATTTAACAGCTCCAAACTTAAATATATTATTTGAGATCTTGACTGTAACAATTGATACTTCAAATTAATAGATTAACTTTTTAAAAACATATGCAAATGCAATTACAAATCCAATTGATACTACCCCTGCAGCCCCTACATAAGCAGCAGGCTGGGAGGTAATGATCATTTTTATGTAAACTGAGAGATTGGGTATAGTTTTTTTAAATGATTCACGTTGCTTGACTCGGGTAAAGTAGCTCTCAATATTTGGACGCTTTCCATCTGCCCAAAATCTTTGTTCAAAACCAAGCTCCCATAGTCGTTGTAGCAGAATAGCTAAATTAACATCAGCAATGGTAAAATGTTCACAACAAAGCCAATTATCTGCAAATAAAGAAACAGGCAAATTGGTATAATAAAAAATTCAAGATGATCAGGTGTAATAATACTACAGAAGAAATAGTAGTACTTTTAATAGAATACTGTAAAAAACATTTGGATAAGTTATTATAATGACAAACTAATACAAATAGAAATTTTTCTTATCATATTTAAGTACATAATTATCAGTATTTTGAATTTTAAACAATGATTCCCAAAATAACAACATTATTTTCATACCTTGTTGCAACTTCAACTGTTCTTCAATTTGAGATAAAACTGCATCCACTATGTTTAAAACTTTTAAATATTCTTCCTCATTTGTAAGAATCTCTCGTTTTCTATCCTGAATCTCAGCTTTATATAGTAAAATTGCTTTAGCTTTAGGGTTTTCATCAGCTAAACGTCTTAAATTTTGAGAACTTAATAAATCGCCACCTAATGAAAATTTTAATTTTAATGAAAAACGGAAATAACAACTATCACATCATTATTTAGGTAGTGTTCTTACTTTTAAGAACTTCCCTGACAGGTGAAATGAAAGGGATTTTAGGATTGCCACACAGATGGGGGTGAAAGAATGATCCCACAGTAATAACTCCAGCTGGTAAAGCTTCAATTAAATCACGAAATCGATTGATATTTTGCAGAACCTTGGTATCCTTTGAAACATTTATCAACGGGGGCGACTCTGGAATTATGATAATCAATTGTTAAAATTATTATCAGCTGGTGACTAATTATACAATCTAAGACAATAATAAAAACCTTCGTCTAAATACAATTCTAAATAATCCAATATTCTTGTAGAATCTGGTATAATTTCATTATTTACTTTGAGGACTGGGATTTCTCCACGAGGATTTATTTCTAAAAACCAGGAGGAATATTGCTCTCCTTTTGTAATATCGATGAACAACGGTTCGAAATTTATATTTTTTTCATAGAGCGCCATTAGCACCTGTAAAAGAATCACATGATGATATTTTTAACAATTATTTTTTGGGGTACACAATTAAGTTTAATAAAAAACAAATATTACTTACTTTTTGCGAATAGAAACTGTAGTAGTTACAATAAAGAAAAGTATTTGTTTTAGCGCTATTACATGATGATTTTGTATTTAAATTTGGTAATTGTATATTTTCCAGATACTTTTGTACATAATGCATTTCTGTAAGGCTGAGCTGTAAGGTATGAAAACAATTCACCAAAATTACCGACTATTTCTTAAATTGTAATAAAGTAATATTATGGAATTCACGAAGTTAAAAATACAACATTGATGAAACTTTACTTTTGCTTGTTTAATTTTAGTTTACATTCAAATTTCAAGGTACAACACAAACTTTCCTGCCAACATAACAAAAACAAAATCAGGTGACTGCTTGAGCATGGGGCTTCCGACTTGGGGTGACCGAGTTGTTGTTTGACTGTACCAGTGTTACCAGATTAAAATTATACACTACCGTGTTGACAGGTTAGAAATACCGTGTTTCAGATCCAAATTACCGTGTATAGATTTAAAAAATACCATGTAAATTACCGTGCAAAATAAAGAGAAAATGCTATGATTTTTCGATATTTTTTATTTAAAATTCAATCATCTAAAATAACTTCTTTCTCGTATATGGCTGCAGTCATTTCCCCCCCCCCCCCCAGCGTCATCTCAAAATTCCCCTCTTTCCCCATAACACTATGTCTAAGCAGTAATTTATTTAAGTAAGTATAAGTAAAAAGAAGCTCACCAGGATAAATTGAATTAATTCATCAATCCAATCAATGATCTTCTAAATACATTACAAAAAAAATCCCCCTAGAAAATTCCTCTAAAAAAAGGTCACTCTTGAAACATGCGTCAAAAAATTGTACCTCTAGTGAGCCCCTAAAATACACATCTTCATGTAACTTACCCCCAAATTTAGGTGGAAAACTGGATTTTCGTTTCGTTTTCCGTATCTTTTTTTAATAAAATTAATCCTTCTGAATAATTATTTATATATTGACTGTCAAGGTAATTCATAATTAAAAATACCGTAGAAAAGTACACGGTAGTGAAACATTACCGTAGACCGTGTTTTAGCCAAAAATACCGTGCATCTACGGTAATTACCGTGTACCTGGTAACACTGCTCTGTACTGTCAGTGTTGCCAGATATTTTTTTCTCGAATAGCCTTGCCGGAGTGCGCGTGTAGCCCCCAGATAGCCACATCTAGGGTTCGAATTCGAAGTATAGGAGCTAAAAAAAAAGGTCATCGGCAGTCAATTTCATATCACTTTGTTGAGAAATCCAAGCCCAATTACCTTTTTTTTCTTATTTTAGTCCGAGCGCTGAAATATAGCCCCGCTACACGTAGCCAACTGCAACGGGTAAAATTTATTACGGAATAAATTAAGGCAAACAATTTTTTTATATTTTTAAAGTGAAATCTTTAGACGGATTGGGCATTTTTGAGATGGGAAAAAAACCATAGATGTAGTAACTATAGATTCAGCCACGGCTTGGCCGCACATGAGACAGAGAAGTGAGAGAATTTACTCTACAGTTTTAATTACTGTAGATTTACAATTTTTTCGATATCTTCACAGTTTTTAGTTTAGACCAAGTTTAGACCAAATCTACAGTTTTATGGTCGTAGCACACATATCAACTCGTAAACGTATCAACTTTTGCATTTCAGTGTATGAATCTTCCTACTGTAAAGGTGCTCCCTCACCGGGAGCATTCACGTGTGATGTAACATTATAGATTCGTCTTTGAGCATTACATTACAATAATACCTCCCTGACTGACGAGCATTCGCATGTAATGTAAAATTATAGATTCGACTTTGAGCATTACATTACAATACTACCTCCCTGACTGACGAGCATTCACGTGTAATGTAAAATTATAGATTCGACATTATTATTGATGTTACAAGTTGTAACAAGATATTACACATTGTATCATTACATTACAAGGTGCGCATTGTAATGCTCGGTTCTCCTCCTTCACTGATGTATCCCCGTTTTGTATCATTACAAGGTGCGCATTGTAATGCTCGGTTCTCCTCCTTCACTGATGTAATGCTCAAATCTGTAACATTACATTACACGCGAATGCTCCCGGTGAGGGAGCACCATAAAGCACACTTATCGGAATCGTAACGTAATCGCCTCGCCTCGAGACAAGCTGACGAACCGCGGTACGGTGCGTGGACGACTTGCCGTACCAGCGCTTACGTCTCACCGTACGCTATCCTTCAACTTTCCGTTTCCTCGTGCACGCCCCGCGCCGCGCTGTCATTCACAAGGCAACTTTCGTCAAACAGCGGCCGGCGAGCCGTAAGCGCGGCGTCGCCTAGCCGTAGCCGAGTCGATTTGGAGCTGCTGGTCGGTTGGAAACGCGCTTACGTTACGTTGATGCTTGGTTGACGTCGAGGCGATCCGGTGATGATCCCTTTCCGAGTTGATATGTGTGCTATGACCTTTAGGGTTCTGAACAAAAATCGGAACCCTTATAGGTTCTTCATATCCGTCCTTCCGTCCGTCTGTCCGAAGCAAAGCGCGGAGACGTTTAGTGCTAGAAAGCTGTAATTTAGCAAGGATATTTATTTATTAAAACTCCAGAATCGTAGAATAAAATATTTAATAACAATTTTTTACAGGGTACCTCCCGGCTCCCCTAAACGTGAGGATGAATTTTTTATTCGTTGCGTACCTTATATCTAAGAATGATACCATTGAAGAGGTCTTCCATTAATATTATTAGTCTCCTAAGACCATATTCGGAATTAAGGGTCCGTTTGCGAAATATTGGGTATAAATTGCTAATTTTGGTTAGAGTCAAGTGTCCCCCGTCCTCCCCCCGCTGGCTAAACGGTTGGAGGTTGACAAGTGAAAAAATTCTCAAAAATAGGTTAAATGATGAATTTACAAGGAAAGCTATCACGGCTATTAGCATAAGTAGTTAATAGCTGGAGAGCTAGTAAACCATTTGACTAACCCATTTCCCACAAAGATGGAACGGAAAAGGGAAAACTACTGGATCTGCGACGCCTCACCCCCGCCTAGGATCCTGGGTACGCTTCAAGGTTCTTGCGGAAATAAAACGCACCGTCTTAATTCAGGCGAATCCAAGGCGGGGGTGAGGCGTCGCAGATCCAGTAGTTTTCCCTTTTCCTGAGTGATGAACAACGAATGATTGACGAGCAGCGAATGACTGGTAAACAACGAATGACAAACAACGAATGACTGACAAACAACGAATGACTGACAAACAACGAATGACTGACAAACAACGAATGACTGACAAACAACGAATGACCGCGGAACGCGCCGTCGCGGTATATAAATGATTCTACTTAAGTTTCCCGATGCTTCGATACTTTTCGATACCTCGCCCCCGCATTTCTCTTTATTGTGTTTTCAACATTGTTTTTACAATACTAAAGACAATAAGACAATAATACAATAAAGACAGAATGTGGCGCCGCTCGTTCTTGAACAATAGCGAACATTTGCCTGCGGTGCCCGCGTCTCGAGAGTTCCGTCCTTCAATTTTTTCTAGATAGATCGAGCGCCGTCGCGTGCGCACAACCCGCGTTCTTGAACAATAGCGAACATTTCTTTGCCTGCGGTGACCGCGTTTCGAGAGTTCCGTCCTTCGATTTTTTCTAGATAGATCGAGTGCCACCGCGTGCGCACAACCAATAAATGTAGATTCTTCTATGCACTATTACTATATTATCCATATACTATACTATCTCTTATGCACTATTATGCATTATAATTTTCACACACACGTAAATTACATAAAAATGCTAATTTATCCTTACAACTTTGAAATTAATGTACCTAATTCCTATTCTCATTGTAGAAAATTCTTTACATAATTAATTTTACAACTATCTTACGACGTGTACGTGTACGACGAATGGTAATGATATTTAGCAGCCTGGTAATGACTTTTATTTAACGGTAATGATTTTTTGTTAATGGGAATGACAAAAATTTAATGTTATTCAAAAAAATAATTAAAGCCGTGTGTATTATAGCTATGTCTTTAAGTTGCATTTGAAGATAAAAAATGTCAAGGTAAAACCACTAACTAGAGTATTATTGGTAACGAGATTGGTAGTAATAAATTACGCAATTCTAAATATGAATTATTAGTTAATGGAAATAAAATTACCTCTGTTAAAGGGGGGGGGGGGGGGGCATATGAATTTGAAATTTTGCGGGGAATGTCTGTTAAAATTATAAAAGATGTGATAGTCCCTTATTTAGCTAGGTTGGTAAATAAATGTGTAAATCTAGATACTTTTTCAGATCTAATGAAGTACAGAAAGATCATACCGAGTTTTAAATCTGGGGACAAAACAGACCTTAATAATTACAGACCTATTTCTATTTTACCTTACCTTTTCAGATCACGTGACCTTATTTCTTATCCTCTCTTTTTCTCTAATCAGAGTGTATAATGTTGTAAATCTATGGAACCAGTAGATTCTCCCATAAATTTGACAGAACAAGATCGCCAGTTAAAAAATCTACGTGAAAGACCGAGACAAAAATATTATTTTTTGTCCCCGTCACCGTGGCCGATTACATTAATATACATATTATTATATATTAATAATTGTCACAAGTGCAAACAATGAGTAAGTTGTGACATATGAAGAAGAGTGAGTTGGCTATTTGGAGATTTAAAGTTTCACTTTGTTTTTTAAGCAGAAAATTGTCTGGGCTGCTTGTTAAATTTTGTAAAATAACCTCAAAGAAATGTAAATTCTCTGTCTCATGTGCGGCCACACCGTGGCTGAATCTATAGGTAATAATACCATAGACATAATACTACTAGACTAGGCAAGGTAGCATTATGTAAGTGAAACCATAGACATAATACTACTAGACTAGGCAAGGTATCTGAGCATATGTAAGTGAAACCGTCAAGCTGCAAACATATTATCGGACGTGACTGACCGGACGCGGCTGAAGGATGTGACGTAATGGTATCTAGATAATGAATGTACACTGAGCTGTGCAAACTATCGGAGGTAAGACGCGGACGTGACCTTGAGTCACCTTGAGGCGTTCTGACGTCCGAGAGCTATCTGGCGCGCTGGATGTTTTTGTCAGCCGAAAACGTCCGCGGACGGTATTTCATAGAGTATGCACGGGGTGCGGAACACGTCCATGCGTCAGAAGGCATTAGTACTCTGTGTCAGAAGGAAGAATGTACGTATCTATTAAAAATGGACGAACGAATTATTGAGTGTTCGCAACAGGGAATTACCATATAATTATAAATTAAAGGATAACAAATATTCTTCAAAAAACAAGAAGTTTGAGAGGAAATAGCTAAAATATCCTTTCTTTATTTATGTCATGGACCCAAACGCTTCTCTTTATTTTCTTTTTGGGTGGACAACATAAAGCAGCCGCCGCTAATTCAAGAAAATCGCCCTCACTTTCACTACTCGACATGCTTCTTCGTCTACAGTTCTTTATGGAATAGGCGTGATAGTACTCTGTGGAACAGGCGTTGGAACGCTTCCGGAAGCCATGTCTCAAAGACTGTGCACACTATCAGCCACGGCTGTCAGCCGCGTCCGGTCAGTCGCGTCCGATAATATGTTTGCAGCTTCAAGCTGCGAAGAAAGGCAGGAGGTAAACCTATCCTTGTCTTACTTACGAGTTACGTGAGTCTCCTTGGTCTCTTTCTCTTTCTAATAGCGTGACGCAAAAAAGGCCCGCTTGTCTAGTCTAGTAGTATTATGTCTATGAGTGAAACCGTCACGCTGCGAAGAAAGGCAGGAGGTAAACCTATCCTTGTCTTACCAAGGTATCTGAGCATATGTAAGTGAAACCGTCACGCTGCGAAGAAAGGCAGGAGGTAAACCTATCCTTGTCTTACTTACGAGTTACGCGAGTCTCCTTGGTCTCTTTCTAATAGCGTGACGCAAAGAAGGCCCGCTTGTCTGGTCTAGTAGTACTATCAATTATGTCTATGAATAATACTCTATGACTGGTTCTAAATCTATGTCTATGGAAATCTTCTCTCTCTCTCGCTCGATTCAGAATGGAAAAAGTACATAAATTCTCTTTGATGAAAAATGTTGGAATTTTATTGATGTATTTGTGATGATAAAGTTTAGAGTGATTTTAGGTAGAATTCATTTTTTAAAGTTGTAGTTGTAATTATTGGCGACACGTTAGGTGCATTTATTATACAAAACTACAGTTTCTTGAAATAATTCTGAAATATCCGGTAATGTTCAGAAGTACAATCAAAGTGCATTAAAAATGGAGGTCTCCGGTAACGATGCCGTTAATCTTGGCGTTGGTGAAGCTGAGGTTGAAATTGGAGAAGAGCTTAAGCAGCTGGAAGAAATAAATTTCGATACCAGAAGTGAGGTGTCCAGCTCATCTTCTAGCGATACAAGCACACCTAGTATTAGCTCCGTAAGCACTAAATCTAAGGATAAACGCGCTACTCGCAAACGCAACAAGTCCGGCAGTCATTCTCCCGTACAAAGTAAACGTCGGTGCGTTACTACAGCAAACAATAAAATAAAGACATATGACTACATGACCAAACTTAATTATTTATTCAGAGACACTCGTTTCTTTTTGATAAAATCCAATAATGCAGAAAATATAACTCTGTCCAAGGCAAAAGGGGTTTGGAGTACTTTACCTCAGAATGAAGCCAATTTAAATCAAGCATATCGTGAGTCTCGAAATGTTCTTTTGATATTCTCAGTGAAAGAAAGTGGAAAGTTTGCTGGGTTTGCGCGGCTTGGAAGTGAGTCGCGACGAGACGTCCCTCCCATATCGTGGGTGTTGCCGCCGGGCCTTTCTGCCAAGGTATTAGATGGAGTTTTTAAAGTAGATTGGATTTGTAGAAAAGAATTACCATTTAGCAATACCCTACATCTGTACAATCCATGGAATGAAGGAAAACCGGTAAAGATAGGCAGAGATGGACAAGAGATAGAACCAAAGGTGGCAGAAGAATTGTGTAGATTGTTTCCTGAAGATGACGGAATTGAAATGACTCCCATATTGAGAAAATCCAAGGAAGCTTCAAAGAAGAGTTATAACAAAAGTGGTGGCAGCTACAGAACATATAGAGCCCCTTTGTCCTCTAGAGGATCAAGTTTTCGCAACAGGTTGAGTGGGTCCTCGCGAAGTAGACGAAAACCTTTTATGCCACCAAGAAATCGATCATACAAGAGAAGGTCACCATCTCCATATTTGAGAGATCGTCTATCTAACTGGTTTGGGAGAGGTCGAGAAAGTTACATGACTGGTGGAACAGCTGCTGCAGAGGCATATGTGGCTGAATATATGCGAACAATGCATCATCAGTTACCACCAATGCCATATGTGGCCCCGCCTGGATTTAATACTCCGTTACCTACATATGAGGGTCTACCACCGCCCCCTCCTCCACCTCGATATTATGATTTATCAGAGTACTCTAGGTCCATGCTAGTTTATGACAAAAGATCATACGAACGGTCTGTTGACGAGTTTTTATGGCGTACTACTGATCGCTCCCGTGGCCGTAGTCGTGAACGTGAAGCACACAGGGCATACCGTGACCGCCGTTAAACAAAATATTCCACCGATGTATTTTTTCCTAATTACAAATAAAATATTGTGTTTGAACTTTGAACTTTATTGAATTGAAAATCTTTGTGTTGTGATAAACTTTTTAAAAATTGAACTATTTGTTTATAATTGGACAGTTCTTATACAATACTACAAATATACCTTGAATGGGACTAGTTAAACATTAGTTTGAAGTGAAATTTAATTTGTTAGGCTGAAGTGGAAGATGTTTCACCTGTATTTTTTGCAGGACATTCACACTGTGGTGCTTACAAACAGGTACAGCTCGGTCAGTAGTTTTGCAACAGTATTAGGAGCTGTGATAAATGTAATAATAATTATGTGTTATACAATTTGTGTACAATCAAAACCATATCTCATAGCGTGAAAGCTTATTGCTTTCCAATTTCTGAGGTTTCAATGTAAGATAAGTGTTACTATAAACTTGTTCGTGAAGCAGGGTTGCCTACATCTGTGATAATTATATTTCTTTAAAATAATAAGTTTAAGCATAAAATAAAAGGGTAAGATATTTTTGCCAAAGATAAGCCAATTTATCTAGTAGTATTATTTATTTGTTGCTTCATACATACTATACTTATTTAAAGTCATATTTATTGCTAAACAGGATTTCTAATCCTCTAGTATTCATGTGGTATTTTTTATTACATTTTATGAAACTTCAAGACAACACAGAAAAATATCTCTTGAACCAGAGATAGGTATTGTGTTGTCACATTAATACCATATTGAAAATAATTTCATGAATTGAAATGACATATTATTAAAAAAAAATCAGGGCAGCTTTAAGATAAATTAATACTCCAGTCATCTTAGTCAAAATTAGGTAAGAATTGCGGAACTTGAGATACCCAGCTGAATTTTTGTATAAACTTGTATTTTGGTATTCTAAAAGTTGTCTCAAAACCTGCTATATGCAATGGTAGGGTGACCGCGTCTATTAAAAAGAGGACAAAGGTCATTAAAATCGATTCTTTGCAAATATCTCATTTCCTATGGGTTTTTCGCTATTTTTATCTACATCAATATTGTAGAGAATTAAATTCCCTACAACTTTTGTTTCAAAAATTTTTTTATACATCGAATCTTTTTCGAAATAGAGGTCGGAGAGCGCGCGGTTAGAGCATAATGTAAGGTAAATCGGTATAGTCCAGGTCAAAACACGCTATATAAAGTTTATTAATTCTATCTATGTATCTATGTAACAGCCTTTTAAAGACATAGGCCTCCCCTAATTGGCGCCACTCCGACCGGTCCTGGGCCCCCTGAATCCAGCGGCTTCCCGCTGTCTCCTTTAGGTCATCAGTCCACCTGATCGGGAGGCCACCAGTGCTCCTTTTACTGAGACATGGCCGCCATTCATATACTTTGCAAGCCCATCGGAAAACTTACTGATTCCGATATTACGATATCGAATCACTCAATATCGGAATTGAAATATCGGGTTTCACGGTCTGAGATTCCGATATTCAAGCCCTAATGATTACCCACCGTGTTATCATTATTATTATTTTTTTCATATTGCCGGCGATGCGTCGCCACGGCCTATACATATCACCATGTCAAAAATCAGGTTTACCGTTTAGTCTAGTCAACAAGTTCAAAAACGTGTTAAATAGAAATGAAGCTCCTAAAAATATGCGCGATAGCTCATTCGATTCGTAATGACGTCTAGAAAAATGTTTTTGAAGGGTTTATTAGCACATGAAAAATTGCGATTTTTATTGACAAAATAAGATATAAAATAAAACTATACTTAGTTTTAAATTAATAACTACTAAAATAATGATATTTAAGGAATTTTGGAAAAAGATCCTGAAAGAGGAGGGAATTTCCAATAAACAAGTCCCAACTCCCGGAACTTTATCTTTATTATTTATAAAAAAAAATAACGCTGAAAATATGGCTCCGCGAGGTCGTTACCGCATAGGCGTGCTGCCTAAGAAGCCGGTATATCACATTTTTTTTTATAGTATCAAATAACTATTTAAAAATTTGAATAAATTATGGCGTAATCTAGACACTTGATTGAACAAAACCTCGGTGAAAAAAATAATTCATGTCGATTTTTCAAAAAGTTACACCATTGTTAATTATTAACAAATTTTTTCCCAATCTCTGTTTTTATAAATTACGGCGTTAAAGTTTAAATAATTCGTCTATAAATGTTTTCGCTTCGTGGAGCTCTTCTTATTTAGGTGCTTAATAAAGTTATGCAATTTTTTTTTATTAAAATTTATTATTTTGTTAATACTATTTTTTTTAAGTTAACAAAAAATTAAATTTTTAAGAAACGCTATGAAAAAAATGTTTTTTAGTAATATCTTATTATTGTTGTTTTTGCATCTAATATAGGTATTAATAAACATTGTGAAAAAAAAAATTACGTCATTTTTATGAAATTGTTTATAAATAGACTATTTTGGGATTTAAAAAAAAGTTTGTTACCATCTTATTGCATAGGTAAAATAATGATTTTTTGAAAATAAAATTTTTCATAAATACTTTTTTTATTGTTTATAATAGTTTTTTTTAATGTTTAAATAATTAGTTCAGAAATTATTTTATTCTTAAAAATCATTATTGACCCTTTTCAATGGATTAACAGTTTTTTTTAAATAAATAATTTCATTGTTTTTTAACTTAATAATTTGTTATTAACAAATAATATTAACCGTCATATTTTATTTCGAAAACTTCAAAAAATGATAAAAACAATCGTATATAACAAAGTATACAAAAAAAATATTTTCTAAAAAAAATATTTTTAAAAATTATTTTTTTAAAAACTACTACTACTACATACTTACTACACTTACACTTACTTGTATACTTTGTTACAGATTTTTGTTTTTGTCATTTTTTTGAAGTTTTTGAAAAAAAATATAACGGTTAATATTATTTGTTAATAACAAATTATTAAGTTAAAAAACAATGAAATTATTTATAAAAAAAAAACTGTTAATCCATTGGAAAGGGTCAATAATAATTTTTAAGAATAAAGTAATTTCTGAATTAATTATTAAAACATTTAAAATATAAAAAAAAATCCGATTATAAACAATAAAAAAATCATTTATGAAATTTATTTTTTTCAAAAAATCATTATTTCACCTATGTAATAAGATGGTAACAACTTTTTTTTAAAATTCCAAAATAGTCTATTTATTTAAAAACAATTTCTTAAAAATGACGTAATTTTTTTTTTTCACAATGTTTATTAATACCTATATTAGATGCAAAAACAACAATAATAAGATATTACTAAAAAACTTTTTTTTCATAGCGTTTCTTACAAATTTAATTTTTTGTTAACTTAAAAAAATTAGTATTAACAAAATAATAAATTTTAATAAAAAAAAATTGCATAACTTTATTAAGCACCTAAATAAGAAGAGCTCCACGAAGCGAAAACATTTATAGACGAATTATTTAAACTTTAACGCCGTAATTTATAAAAACAGAGATTGGAAAAAAATTAGTTAATTAACAATGGTGTAACTTTTTGAAAAATCGACATGAATTATTTTTTTCACCAAGGTTTTGTTCATTCAAGTGTCTAGATTACACCATAATTTATTCAAATTTTTAAATAGTTATTTGATACTATAAAAAAATATTTTATGTGATATACCGGCTTCTTAGGCAGCACGCCTATGCGGTAACGACCTCGCGGAGCCATATTTTGAGCGTTTTTTTTTATAAATAATAAAGATAAAGTTCCGGGAGTTGGGTCTTTTTTATTGGAAATTCCCTCCTCTTTCAGGATCTTTTTCCAAAATTCCTTAAATATCATTATTTTAGAAGTTATTAATTTAAAACTACGTATAGTTTTTTTAAATCTTATTTTGTCAATAAAAATCGCAATTTTTCATGTGCTAATAAACCCTTCAAAAACATTTTTCTAGACGTCATTACGAATCGAATGAGCTATCGCGCATATTTTTAGGAGCTTCATTTCTATTTAACACGTTTTTGAACTTCTTGACTAACTATTCACGTAAAGATGTTTCACATCAATAATTTGCCATTTCTCTATTCACTCTTTAGGGCCTTGAGTAAACTATATATCATGTTTATAAATTAGCGCTTTAACCAACTACAAAGAAAACCCCTAATTTATCATAGCGCCTAATTCCAGGCTATCTGCTCCTCTTTCCTGCATTACTACAATTCTTAATTTCTTCGTTATAACTGTTACCAATGTTTTGTCAACAATAAATACCTATTACTGGATTGACTACACGTCTAATCTCCGCTCTGCTGGGAGGTAGAAGACTTTGTTTCAGCCATTCAGTACTCGCTCAGAATAGGTATAAACTGTGGTATAGTCAACTAACGAATTCAAGTTTACAATACAATATGTATACGTAATTCGTTTATACAAATGTTTGGAACCCCGGCTTCAACCAATTAATGGCCCACTACTGAGCACGGGTCTATCCTCTTGAGGAGTCCTATAGCATACTCCACCACTCTGGTCCAGTGCGGATTGGTGGAGGACACAAGGTTTGGAACCAGTGGCGTAGCTAGCCCTAAGGAGGCCCCATATCAATATTTGTTGTGGGGCCCCCTCGACGTTAGCTGTCAAATATAAAAGGAGTGCCAACTGTTTAATGGTCCTAGGCCGCTGGCGAGCTTTTTTTGGGAGTGTTAGTGGGGGCCCCTATACGCTGGGGGACCCGTATAATTGATACGGCTGATACGGCGGTAGCTACGCCCCTGTTTGGAACCCTAATTTTACTGAAAAGTGAAAAGTCCCCATCGATCCCACGACTGGTAAAATAAATAATATTTATAGTGTAAGAACAATTTTCATAAACGATTTTTGTCTACCTATTTTTTTATGTAAAAACGCGTAAAATTACGGGTATCGAATATCTATTTTTAACCGACTTCAAAAAAAGGAGGAGGTTCTCAATTCGACTGTATTTTTTTTTTTTTATGTTTGTTACCTCAGAACTTTGGACTGGGCGAACCGATTTTGATGATTGTTTTTTTAATCGAAAGCTGGTGGCTGTCATGTGGTCCCACATAAATTTTATTGAGATCTGACAATGGCATCCATGAGAAAACCACATAAGTCATTTTGTGTTAAAATGTGCGCGACAAAACGAATAACTCAATATCACGCCAACCGATTTCGATGATTCTTTTTTTAATCGAAAGCAGGTGCTTGTCATGTGGTCTCACATAAATTTGAACGAGATTAGACAAGTAGTTTTTGAGACTTTGAAGTTGGTTAATTTTTGTTAGGTAGTAAAATTTATATTATTCAGACACTAGCACCACTCATTACGAGTGACGCTGCGGATGCACTAGGCATAACTCCACAAACTTCACTCCGTCTACATCAGCTATGTTCATATCGTAGTCGGTAATTTAAAAAAAATCACACTACATACGCGTTACGTCACATTACGTTTTCTCACAGCAGTATTTTGGTTATATTTACTAAAACATTGTCTAACATTACATTTGACTACGTATATAGTTGAGGTTTTGTATTATGGAGGGTACCATATTTTTTTTTTAATATTTGAACTCAGCAAACTTCAATCCGTCTACAACAGCTATGTTCATGGTTTTTATCGCTATTTGTCACACACTAGGGCCATTCAGCAATGGCCATTATTGGAACCTCTATTTTCTGTAAACAGCTGGACACTTTTTAGGGTTCCGTAGCCAAATGGCAAAAAACGTAACCCTTATAGATTCGTCATGTCTGTCTGTCTGTCTGTCTGTCCGTCCGTCCGTATGTCACAGCCACTTTTTTCCGAAACTATAGGAACTATACTGTTGAAACTTGGTAAGTAGATGTATTCTGTGAACCGCATTAAGATTTTCACACAAAAATAGAAAAAAAAAAACAATAAATTTTGGGGGTTCCCCATACTTAGAACTGAAACTCAAAAATTTTTTTTTCATCAAACCCATACGTGTGGGGTATCTATGAATAGGTCTTCAAAAATGATATTGAGGTTTCTAATATCATTTTTTTCTAAACTGAATAGTTTGCGCGAGAGACACTTCCAAAGTGGTAAAATGTGTGTGTCCCCCCGTAACTTTTAAAATAAGAGAATGATAAAACTAAAAAAAATATATGATCTACATTACCATGCAAACTTCCAACGAAAATTGGTTTGAACGAGATCTAGTAAGTAGTTTTTTTTTTAATACGTCATAAATCGTAAACCGCAAATTACCTATCATTATGTTACTTGCTGCTACGGAACCCTTCATAGGCGAGTCCGACTCGCACTTGGCCGCTTTTATTTCCCTCTCACTCATCGTTACAAATCATCCCTTGAGTAGTAGTAGGGGCTCGCCCAAAATTAGCACTATAAAGGCAAATATTTTGCAAACGCACCCCTAAATTCAAACATGGTCCTAGAAGATCCATAATATTTGTCGAAGACCTTTTCAACGATATCCCACACTACAGGGTACGCGACGAATAAAAAATTCATCCTCACACCCGTGTAGGGGAAGTAGGTACCCTGAAAAAAAAGTTTTTCAGTATTTTATTCCACGATTCTGGAGTTTTAATAAATGTGTATGTCCATGCCAAATTACAGACGGACGGACGGACATGACGAAACTACAAGGGTTCCGATTTTACTTCGGAACCCTAAAAAGTAAAGCGTATTGCTGCTGGACGGTTGAGAAGGTGGATTTCCATGACTGTGCTGCTCAAAAAGGAGGCTGCAAACATAGCGTAGCATTTTTGATGTGGCTCCATAGACGCAGCGAGGAGCAATCTCCCACTGAAAAAAAATGTTACTGAGCCGAACCCATAGATTAATATGTATATACGGGTATAGATGGGTAACATAAGTCAAAAAGTAGTACCATAGAAAGTAGCTCCATCTAGTGTGTATGGTTGAAACTTGAATATATATTCATAGCTACGTATTCCTACGACTCATAAAAATTGATCTTTTTAAAATTGTATCAAATGATTCTGACTGTCTTAAAAATAATACTTTGATTGTTATTAAAATATCAAAGTATTATTTCTCAAGACATCACAAATCATTTGACACAAAATACTAACATAGGACCAAAAGGAAATAAAAGGCGTAAAATATGCAAACAATATTTATTTTTTATGAAAACATTGATCTACGACAACAACAAAATGCTCTTTATTGTACACCAAAATTATTTCTAGATACATTTTATAATACAAAACTTAGTACAATAGGCGGTGTTAATACATACTTAAATAGCAATCTCTTCCAGACAACCTATTAATCTAATAAAATGAGTAATTTTGGAAACAGGGTAGGGTGCACAATTAAGAATAAACATTTGTCAGCAGCTAGTATTTGGTTAAGGAGACTACAAAAGAAGAGAAGGGAATGATTAAGGACGCGATTAAGAGAAGGAAAACAGAGGGAGAAAAAAAGTTATTGATTGAAATGATCTACATGATTTATTTAAACAATGAAAATGAAAAAGTAACTACTTTTTTCGGCTTTTCTTTTTATTTTTTTCATAATAGCTACAAGCTGCCTTTTGCATGGGGTCATCACTGTCGCAGTTAATTTCTTTTCCCACAAGTATTTTATTAATTTGTTTACACCATGTAAATATATTAAATATGATGCTCTTCTTTAAAAGAAAGTCTATAATTAATGCTTTATGCAACTCACACTTAATAAAAGACATATCTAAATGTATACAACATATTAATTTGATATATTGTAAAATATTTTTTTTCGTGCAATATTTTTTTAAGATTTCTGTGCAAATATTCTCGGTTTGCACGAAAAAGTAAAATGCTTCTTTGGTGGGATAGCACAACCAGCTTTTATCTGAGTACTCACATACTTTAATGAAATTATGAAATCCTTCTACAAAATGACTTTCTAAATTTTCTTTGCATGCTGTACAGTTTTTATAAATTTTTCGTGCCTTCGACACTAACAAGCCACTAGAGTACCCTAACGCTGCACACCTTTCTATGTTAATTTGTTCTTCACTTTTTATTAGTTCGTTTATATCTACATCTGGAATTATTAAATGTTCTTCTATAACTTCTTCATTACTTTCGTTATTTGTATCTGAGTATTCAGAACTGCTGGTTAAAAATGTCTCTAGTGTTTGCATCAAGCATGAATTATTGTCCTTTTCGCAATTAGCACCAACAGAATGTGCTGACGTCATATTATTTACTAATAATGTTTTAAATGAGGCTGTGAAAGCTCCAGCATTGGGCATATTATTTTGAGAGCCATGAGCTCTTATAGCGCCAAAAAAATTCTCCAAGGGGTCTTGGTTAAAATGTCTCAGTAATATAGACGTTAAGCCATGCTTATAAAGTTCTTTTAAAATTATTCTGATCCCTTCTATTGTTTTCACCCAACTTGTAAGGGTGGGCACAGTAGTAACTTTTTCATCTTCATCTTTAACAAATTTCATAGACTTTAAAACTGGCAGGCATTCTGCCCAAAGCTTATGATGTGCTGATTTTGGAGTTACAGCACATCTGTAGATTTTCCCCCCTTCTTTATTTGTAGAGCTGCCATTCAAGGAGTCAAAGAGATTGTCAAATAACAATAGTAAATCTGCCGTGTCTTGACTCCCTTCTGGAAGTTTACCAGCATCTAAAAAAGAAAATTAGTGTCAATGATGATCTTAATAAAGTAGACATTACACACCTTCCAAAACACTCCCCTGTGTAGGAAGGCAATTTTAGGCTCAGCTGTTCACTCAACCATCATTTTGTAAAAGTTCACAGCCAAAAAACAGCATTCCAGCCACCCATCATGACCTACTATTGACCACAGCTTCCTTTTAGAATGAGAGGCCTTGACCAGAGTCCACCACTTGGGTCAAGTGCTGATTGACAAATTTTATACACCTTTGAGAACATTATGGAGAACACACACAAAGACATGGACATTCACACGCAGACCGAGAACATAAATTCAAATTCATCATTCAAATTTCCGCCTCGCTGGGGATTGAACCCAGGGCCATTGGTGTGGTGATCCGGCATGGTAACCACTGCGCCACACGGGTGGTCATTGAGAGAACAATATGCAGAAAAAGAAAATATCCTTAACCAACCTGCCATATATCCAAGTGCTACACCAACACTATGACTGAATACTTGAGTACAGTGCTTCACTCTCATTTTTGGTATTAATTCAGGTAGGACATGATGAGCGGTTAATTTTGGCACTAAACGTTTTCCCTTATATCCAGGAGCTCTTCTATATAAATCAATTATGTGCTGCCACTTCGCGGTACACTCTTTGTTATTTAAAACATATTTTAAATTTTTATTTAATAAATTATTTCTGACACCTTTCATCAAATGAGGTGGGTCATAAATAGGCACAACTTTTTTTGAATTAATTTCAAAAAATCCACCTTTCCACTCTGTGCCTTTTTTTATATATTCTTCTTTTGTTTTATTTAACAATATGTTTAGGGCAGACATATTGGTTGACCCTTGGTCACAAACTGTGGCTATTATTTCAAGACCTGTATCTTGCAACTTTTGTATTATATTTTGAACTTGAATGACCAAGTCCCATGCTTTTGTTGCACTTTTACTGAATGAGTAAGCAACAGGCTGTTTGAATTTTTTTATAATTCCACGTACCATAAAAACTAGTACATGGTCACAAAAATCATTTTGCTTGTCCATGCCATTGTCGGTGAAACCCACTATTTCATCCTGTTTTTGGTCGTACTTCAGTCCTGGTGAAATAGACATTTCGTCAAAAATCAAGGTGCAGTGCCTATGATGGAATGGCAGTTTATTTACTCTCCTCTTCATATCCAAAAATAAAATGTCATTAATACCAGGTTTTAGCGGTATCTTTTGTAAAAGATTATTCAATGTTTTGCGTTGCGGCAAAATGCATATCTTGCTTAACACTCTATATGCCTTTGGGCTAGGCTTATATATTGTTAAAGCAAGGACTTTTTCTTTAATTGTGAATCGTCTTCCTTTGCCCTTCTTTCCAGCGCCTTTAATTTGCATTTCAACAAATGTTTTTGTTGCATTAGTCATTTTTCCACTAATGTGTTTGAATGCATCATTTTTCATTGTTTTTCTTGCCATAGCAAGTCGTTGTTTAAAAGAACTTTTGGCTATTTTATTTCTTGTGACTTGCTTTTTCAAAGAAACTATCATTTTTTTCAATTTCACTTCATGTTGTGGCATTGAAACTACAATAAATAACAGAAGTATAATGTAAATTATGAGTATTCAAGTATCTTCTATAAAAAAATTATATGTTGTATGTATTGATAAGGATTTATTCATCTAAATTAATAAAACATTCACCTGGCTGTCTTGGAAGGCAACTGGTTTGTGTATTGCCAATGTGTTTACGTGGTGTTCTTGTATCAAATATCGAAGAACTGAGGCTTGGTGTAGGTGCACATATTGCCATCGATTCTTCTTGTATATTGGGTGATTTCATTATTATATCTGAAACATAACATATTAAAGGTTATGTAAAACTCAGTGAATGACAAAAACGAATAGTCTCAAAAGGATTCAAGTTCGTGAGGTAAACAATATATTGTTGTCTTAGGCCCTTAATATCAATAGCAGTTTAATCTATGATTCTGAGTTTAAACTGTCGTTGTTGGTTCAACAAATACAGTTTAAACTCAGAATCATAGATTAAACTGCTATTGATATTACGGGCCTAAGTGATCATAAGAGAGACCACATTTTTCGCGATTTAGTAAGTTATCAATACAGTCGTAATACTGAAATAATCTTGGGCATTATTAGTATTACTGAGTCTATAACAGGACCATCAGACCTTTGACCTCGACACTGACCATGCACATTGGACTTATGAATTGAATTAAATTTCGCATTTGTGCGATATTGTCATACAGGGTTATGGACCCTAAAAACATCAGTTTGTCAAAGTCAAAACAATATACCAAAACTTCCTTGGATGAACATTACAGGATAACAAAAAACCTTATAACTTAGGTGACAATATCATGTTACATAATATATTGATAAGGACATATTCATCTAAATTAATAAAACATTCACCTGGCTGTATTGGAAGGCAACTGGTTTGTGTATTACCAATGTGTTTACTTGCAATATTGGCTGTTGCATATGTAACATTTCCTCGACTCGTACTTGCAACTGGTGTTGTATCAAATGTCGAGGAACTGGGCCTTGGTGTAGGTACACATACTGCCATCGACTCTTCTTGTATGTTGGGTGATTCAATTATCACACCTGGAAACATAACATATTGAAGGTTATTTACAACTCAGTGAATGACGAAAAATAATAGTCACAAAACAATGGAATTCTGGAATTATTCACTAAATTCAAATTCAAATTATTTATTGCAATCATGTAGTCTATAAAGGTGGTACATACAATGCTAACCGAACTTACATGTGCCACTTATGGGCATTGCAAATTTTTTATAAATGTCATATTAATATTAGGAAAATTAAAAGTTATAGACATTACTCAGTATTCATAAAAAAGCAATTATTTATCGGACATTTAAATATCTGATGATGTCAATACAATTAAGTTAATGTCAATAATAAATTATAAATGCATTGGAAATAATAATAATAATTAATTATAAATGAAATAATAAATTATAAATGAATTAGCATTGGAAAAGCTATTACCATACCTGACAAATGAAGTGTTGGTACTGCCATTTTACTTAGACGGTTTTTGGAACCATGAAAAACTGGATCAAAATGCCTGTGACAAACTCTTCGGTTGTCGTAAAGAAAATTTTGTTCTAATGTGCCAATTTCTCCTCCGATATTTTTAATCCATGCTTGAAACCGTTCTTGCTCCAAATTTGGATTAGGAAATCGGTGAAGAGGAATACCTTAAAGAAATACATATAAAATTAAATGCATTTATTGATTTTTTAAATTTTCTTCATCTTATCTATACTAATATTATAAAGAGGAAAGATTTGATTGTTTGTTTGCATTGAATAGGCTCCGAAACTACTGAACCAATTTGAAAAATTCTTTCACTTTTGGGAAGCTACACTATCCCCAGGTGACATAGGCTATATTATATTTTCAAAAAAATTAAGGATCTGTAATGAACCCAACCCACTTCAATAATGTAACCCAAAGTGTAAAAAAATAAGAAAAGCGAAGCAAAGCGAGGGTGGTTACTTGTATTTATATAAACTACTTTTGGTAGCATAGACACATACTAAACATTATTAGACAGTAGGTTTGCTGTGCCAGTAGCCGGCCATGTGCCAATACTCGGCCACCTGATGGACCATGTTTTTTTTTAATTCGAGATAATAAGATTTCTACATGATATAATAGTAAAGTAAGTTTTAAACGTATTTCAGATAATGTAGTTATTAATAAGTTACTGGTGTTATTACTTTCATTATTAACTGATCTTTACTATTTTTTCCAATTATAACATTTAATAAAATTATACAAAATTGAAGTGGCCGGATACTGGAATACAATTTGCCGGGTACATTCTTACCCAGTCATATTTTGTTTTGCTTATTATGATGTCAATATTCGATTCCCGGTTACACAATTTATGATTTGTTTTAGTGCAAGTGTAAAGATGCCTTATGCCAGTATTCAGCCACATGTTTGTAAAATTTCTGATTCACTCACAAATAAACGGGTACTAAATAGGTCTCCGCATACTAATACAGTTAGCGATTTATAGACATCTATGACCAACCTCAAATTGGCTTTTAATTAGGACTGTTAGTGTAGTTAGCACACCAGGTGTAATATTTTATTACGAATAATAACTGGTTAAATGCATTTTTCTTCATAACCTACTAATTCATTAATGTCATATTGATATTAAAAAGCAAATGTTTGTATGTTTGGGGAGAATATGTCTGTAACTTAATAATTATTATAAATGCAAGTGTTTCTAGGTTTATGAAGATGGTTGTTAATCAATCACCCAATAACTTTGGTCTGCAGATAGCTTAGACCCTGGAGAACATGGGCTATAAGTTGTTGCGAAATTCTTCCTCTAGGAAATATGAGTGTAATGACTGTATGAATAACAAACGTCTGGTATGTATTATGTTCATAATTACCGTCTCTTAACCTGGTCAGGCAGTTCATAACGCAACAAGTCATGAACGACATTGCGTACAAGTCAAACACAGTCACTTAAAATTTAAAATTGAGTCCTGTCTCTAAGTATGCACTAATAACACTAATATCACTGCAAAACTATAACGGAGGATAATTCAACTCGACGCAAATAGCACTTGGATCACTTTCGAAGCATTTACAAGTATGAAACTATACTTATTAACACTGAGAGAAATCCACAGCAAAAAATGCCTGTACGCATCGAACGATAACGGCAGACATTTTGAATTTGTATTTTCAAAGACAAGTTTATTTGACAATTAGTGTTGCCAACTCGGTGTCAGGTTTTCGGGCTAAATAGAGCTAAGGGCTAGATTCGCCCAATAAATTTAAAATAGGGCTTAATTTATTTATTTATAAAAATAAATAAAAGAAGTGATTTTAGTTAACTATTGTTTACTTATTAAATATGTTTACTCAAACGCACAATCAAAAATTTTAAAAACAATCTAACTGCGACTTAAACTCGCTTGGAGAGGGTTCCGTACGTTGATTATGTATTTATGGTTATTTTATTTTTTGGCCCTTTTTTTAAGACTTCTTATAGGTTTTCCTGTAATATATAACTAAAGAACTATTTTTTGTGAAAAAAAAAACTATTTTCTCAAAATTCTATCCTCAGTAGTTACGGAGATAAGGCGGGGGGGGGGGGGGGGGGGATGGTCAATATAGAAGTAGAATTATTACAAAAATATGTTTGATATCCTTGCAATAAGCCCTTTCATTTGACATGTCATACGGTTTATAAAACAGTTCCTTTTTTTTTGATTTCGTTAAAAATTTCGTTAAAACTCCATGGATTCCACAGACACTGTGATGGATTCATGTAAGAGGAAAAGAGACAGTCTGACTGATATTTAGATTAACGTCTACGTAACGAGACATCTGTCTCGTTATTTCACACGATTTTTTAGGCAATAGGCTTGACTGTGTGCTAGTGAAGTTTTCTTACACGATTTTGGGGCTAGAAATTGGGCTAGGTGGTAAATAATTATTTTGAGGGCTGAATAAGCATAAAAAGGGCTAGCCTCGAAAGGGCTAAATTTTATTTATTTATTTATTTATTTATCATTATTCACACTAACATTACAGGTCCTTAACCTAATGCGTTAGTATATTAATTTATTTGCTAATTTTATTGTTAGTCAATATAGTTATATGTTATTATTTTCCTTCGTTACATTATTTCCTAATATAATCCTAATAATTATTAAATTATCTTATAATACAATTTTAATACTTTACAAATACTTAGTCAGGCAAATTATTATTACATTATTTATAATAATTGTGTAATTAATTAACATCACAAAAAAATTATCAAAATATCTGCTCATTTGTGGACTCAACAGGAAAAAGTAGGGTAAAGGAGCCGATTTTTCTTAATTTAAAAAAATGGTCAATATCTCGAAAACGGTGACACTTTTACTGAGGTAATTTTTTGACATATGATAGGTCATCCTTCAAGCTATCTGCCACCTTCCATAGTCAGTCTAATTAATAATCATAAATCTAAATAATAATCCAAATTTAATATAATCATAAATTGGCAACACTGGTGATATGGCCGCGTTCCACTAGACGCTCAAAACGTTCACAACGATCAAATTAGTATGATATTTTGATCGTTGTGAGCGTTGTGAGCGTCTAGTGGAACGCGCCCTATGTATAGACTTCAATTTGACATTTTGTCAGACTGACAGTCAGACGACAGACGTCTGACAATTTGTCAGATTGTTTTGACCTTGATATGACATATCCACCTTGCCATATTAAAAAAGCGTACCGGCATTAAAAAATAGACCTTTAAAAAATTATACAATTGTAACACTGTCTATGATCATGACTAAATAATTTCACCTATGAACGTTAGAGGGCAGTAGTAAGCATCACTTACTGGTTCCGAAAGGTTCTTTCGAAGAGAACACAGCATGGCCGAACCACAGCTGGCTATACATATAGATACAACTACGAAATTTATATAAGTTAAAGATATGGTTCCCAGCTCAGTTACTATTGAAGATAAATCATATATTATCTCTTTACAACGGAATACCATTTTCTACGAAGTTTTGGCTTTTTCGGCACTTTAAAAACAGTTTTTTTGGCGTTTTTTTTATTTATTTATTTATTTTTATTTATTTATTTAATTAAGGACACCCAACACAGATAACACAGGAATCAAGCTATAAGTACAAATGCTAATTTATCTTAAAATAAGTGTACCTATAATTATAGGGTGCCACAGCGTGCACAATTTTGCAGCTAGACAACGTAATAACTAAATGTATGTACAGTGAAACCTGGTTAAGTGAGACATCAAGGGACCTGCAATGTCGTTTCACTTATAGAGGTATTCCACTTACCCAGTGTCTCAGATATACAGGTATAAATAAATATCTGTCTCATTTACAGAGGTTTCCATTAATAGAGGTGAGAATACAGGTTATACAGGTGCGAATGTGTACTTGTGGGTAGAATAGAATGAGTAAACAAACAATGTTATCTCAGTTACAGAGGTTTATGCATATAAAATTTACTCGCTGTCTCAGTTATAGAGGTAACTATGATGATAAATCGAAAGAACAAATCCCAGATATAGAGGCTTACCTCGTCCCACTAACAGAGGTAATTCAGTGCCAAAGTGTTGGGACCTCAGCATGAGTTCCAGTTATGGAGGTTTCTCACTTATCCGGGTCCCACTTAACCAAGTTTCACTGTATATATGACAATATTAATGACAAACATATTAATGTGTTTTATGTGATGGACTTAGTAACTAGGTAAGTAATATTGGTATAAAATATTTATTAGAAATTATTAATAGAATTACTTAAGATTATCAGTATTGCTTAACAGAGAAGTACCTAACATCTTTTTTAAATTTATTAAGTGGATCCGTTATATCTAAATCGCTACTTTTTGAAAGAATGTTATAATGTTTGCAGAGCCTAGGCAAAACAGAGTGTTTACCAAGGTTTGATTTACAATACTGTAATAGAAACAAGTTGAAAGTTTTTTTGCGAGGAAGACGAGATGGACAAGATATTTGTAATTTCTGAAAGAGTTCTGTGCAGTCTATAGTTCCATTGAAAAGTTTGTGTAAGAAAGTCTGAGTTATTAATTTTCTACGGGTAGCCAAATCTGTCATCTTGAAATGAGTTAATCGGTGTTTATATGATGGTAAAATTTTAGCTATTGCGTCACTATAACATAAGTAATTAATAAATCTTTTTTGAATGTTTTCAATACGCTTAATGTATATTTCGTACTGAGGATTCCAAATTATGGAGCAATATTCCATAATTGGTCGAATTAATGTTGTAAATAGTTTGATTTTGGTTGTGGGTTTCTTAAAATATCTGCTATTGCGTGCAATGAAGCCAAGTAGTTTGTAACATTTAGAGACGGTTTTTAGAATATGTGTATCAAATTTAAGTTTTGTATCTATTATTATACCTAAATCTTTCACCTAGTCTATGGTTGAAATTCTTTCTCCGTGTATGAAATAATTATTATGTTGAGTGTAAATATTGCGACTAAAATGAATATGGTGGCATTTTTTAGTATTAAGAAGTTAAGAACCATGTTATTGCGAGTGCACCAAGATGTAAAACGATTTAAGTCTTCCTGTAGCAAATCAACGTCACGAGGTGTAGATATGGGTCGCATCATCTTCAGATCGTCAGCAAAAAGGTAGACTTTCGAGTATTTAAAACAATCTGGGATATCGTTGATAAAAACATTAAAAAGAATTGGACCTAAATGAGAACCTTGTGGGACACCGGAGCTAGCTGTAAAGGGGCTGGAAAGATATGACCACTTACTGACATAGGAGTGTTTGAACGTTTAAGCAATATACAATATTGATATATAGTTAAAAGGTGAATTAGGCACAAATCGGACACTTAATTTGTTTCAAAGTCACAAATTATCCAAACAAAACATTACGCTCCGTATCGCTGCCAGAGCGGCTAACTGGCGGCGATGTAGATCGTGACGTCACAGCCTACCGCGTGCTACCGCGGTGGCCCGCAGTGAACTTCGCTAGTAATTTGGTCATAACTTCGTCATTTTTTGTCGTAGAACAAAAATTTTTACAGTCTGTTAAGGATTTCTTAGCTCTATAAATCTGCATTCTCAACTAAAAACGTTACGGATCCTCATTGCACACATTTTAATTATTTTTATTATCCCAAAAAATTTTAACCCCCGACGAAAAAAGAGGGGTGTTATAAGTTTGACGTATCCGTGTATCTATCTGTATGTGTGTGCATCTGGATTCAATCCAGTGGATTGAGCGCCCACTTTTTCCTGCCGCGATGCCGCCCGAGGATCTCCAACAGGGCATAACGACTGTTATCTGACGATAACAAGCGGGACCAATGACTTTACGTGCCCTACGAAGCACGAAAGAGCTCAAGAATTTTATTTTCCACTAGCGATCTATCCAACTACCAACCGCACTTGCTGATGCTTAGCTTTGTCGAGGATCAACACATGCCGCTGAGCTATTAGCGCATAATGTAATTTTACTAGGTATTATAAGAACTTAAAACTGATCGGCATTGCCTCTCATTCCTTCCCGTCAACCAAACTGTGTAAGGTATTCAACACCTTCGACACATCGAGCCAGTTACCGCTGAGTATAACCACAGAAGAAATAATAATAGTAAGACTTACAAATAAGTAGGTATAACTAAAATATTATATTATATAATAATAATATTTTACGAGCCGTAATAGTCTACTCAATAAGTTCAAAATGGTTGAAAATAGACATACTGCTCTTAACACCTCGTTTACATTCAGCTCATTTGAGCAGGAAAGTAGGTAGGGAAGTGGGCAGGACGAGTATGTGAACACGATACTTCTCATGCTCCTACCACTGCTACTCGCGCTGCCCGGCGCTGCCCAAAAGAGCGGAGTGCGGAAGTCAAAGGACGGGCAGCGCGAGCGACAGTGCGTGTTCACATTCAGCTCCGTCGCTCACTTTTCGCCGAGCTCTTGAACGAAGTGAATGTGCGTGTCGTCTTGTTTTTTTTTACGAGAGCCGCAAATATGCCTCTTGTTAGAGCAATGAACAAATAATTAATTTTCTAGAATTGCTAGAAGCGAAAAAAAAACGTAAGTGTATAAAAAGTAAGTATATAAATGCACATAAAAGTCAGTTATCTAGGTAGGTAGATAATTACAGAGTTCTATTACGACGGACAGATATCATTTTATTTTTTATGGAAATAGCCGGCAAACGATCCACCTGATGGTAAGTGGCCATCGTCACCCATGGACATCAGCAACACCAAAGGCATCATTGATGCGTTGCTGGCCAAGAAAAAGAGAAGAAAAAGTCGTTTGGCGGCTGACTCTTGCTCAAGTGTGGTAGCTATCCAGGCGAACCCCATGGAGAAATAATAATAGCAATAATGGTATTAATTAACAATCAAAATCAATACTACCAATACAATCTCTCGAAGGGCCCTACCGCCAGCGGGCCAGATTTAGTCGCCTTTTACGACACCCATCCGGCGTGGGATTGGGGTTAGTATTCTAAGCCGCTCCAATACAGCTGAAACCATCTTCTACGGCAACGTATTTTCTTTTTTTTTTACTTGTTTTTTTTTTTATTTTAACATAATTGTGTATTACGAGAAGACACAGTGCGGACGCAGTTATTATTTCGACGTCTGCCGTTGCCGAAAGTCGAAAGCGAAGTGAGTGGTAGGGCAGTATGTAAACACTACACTTCTCTCGATCCTGCCACGGCAGTATCAAGGGGATTATTGCCGACAGCGCGAGGAGCAGCGGTAGGGGCTGAATGTAAACGAGGTATAAAAATACGCGCGATAGCTCATTCTGTTCGGAATGACGTCTAGAAAAATGTTTCGGAAGCGTTTACCAGCACGTAAAAAATTGCAAAAGTTATTGACAAAATAAAGTTGAAAAAAAAGTACCTATTTTGTTTTTGGTAATAACTCCGAAACTAATAATATTTAAGAATTTTTAAAACAAGATTCCTAAAGAAGAGGAAATTTCCAAACAATGACTCGCGGCTCTCGAAACTCTATCTCCATTATTTATAACTTTAATTTAACGCTGAAAATGGGTCTCCACGCAGCATTTTTAGGTTGCGCGTGCGGCGTCAAAACCGAGTTCGTCACACTTAATAATTTTTTAAGGTATTAATTATTAATTTAAAAAAATAAAAAAAATATGGTGTATTTGAAACACTTCAGAGAATTTGCTCCCGTTGGAAATTTTGCTTAAAGTTAATTTTTCAACAAGTTAGACGATTGTTAATTAACTACATTTTTCGAACTTCCATTTTCATTGTACATTAAAAAAAATGTTTAAGTAATTGTCCTATAAATTTTTCGCTTCGTGGAGCCCTTCATATATACATGCTTAACGAGATCACGTCATAAAAGTTTAAAAAGTTTTAATACTTTGTGTATAATAATTGTTTAAAAATAAAATACATTGGTATATTGCTTACAAAAAAGAATCACTAGCCTGTACGGAACTGGTTGCAGATCTGGTCATTTCCATGCGTCTTTGTCATTTATGTACTTATCTACAGTATAGTAGCCTTTGCCTAAAAGTTGAGATTTTACATGTTTCTTAAATAATTCCACTGGCAAATCACGTATTAACTTTGGGATTTTATTATAGAACTGTTCAGTGTACACCACGGGCACCACGGCCCATAAAAGATCGCTTCACTTTAGAAAGACGGTAAGATGGCGTTACTAACTGGTGCATTTTTCTTGTTTGGCGATTAGTGATATCAAAATTTTGTTTATACGCGCTTATATTATTCCGTATAAAAACCACATTACTATAAATATATTGTGAGGCTACTGTAAGTATACCTATTTCTTTGAACTTGTCACGCAAAGTTTCACGAGATCTAAGTTTATAAATAGCGCTAATAGCTCTTTTTTGTAGTATGAAAATTTGTTCTATACTGGCTGCTTTGCCCCACAGCAAGATGGCATATGACATAATACTGTGAAAATATGCAAAATAAACCATCCTAGCAGTTTCGACGTCAGTAAACTGCCTTATTTTCCTAACAGCATAAGCAGCCCTACCGAGTTTAGTCGCGAGATTTGTTATATGTGGGCCCCACTGAAGTTTACTATCTAAGGTCACCCCTAAAAAGACCGTGGATTCCTCCATATGCAATGTTTCATTATTCAGTCTGAGAGATTTGTTAACTTTTTTAACATTAGGTAGTACAAACTCTATACATTTAGTTTTTTTTTGCATTTAAAAGCAAATTATTGATAGTGAACCAACGCGACACATGCGAAAGAGCACTATTTACGTCGTCAAAATTTACTTTATTCCTTTCACACTTAAATATTAATGATGTATCGTCAGCAAATAGTACAATATCCGCTTGGTTCTTTACATAATGTGGTAAATCGTTAATGTATACCAGAAAAAGAAACGGACCCAAGATCGAGCCCTGCGGTACACCCAACACAGCCGGTGACCCCGATGACTTAATATCTTTTATACTAACTTTTTGTATCCTATCACTCAAATAAGACGCGATCAAGCTAAGGGCCTTGTTTTTTTATACCATAGTGGCCAAGTTTAAACAGCAATGTTTCGTGCTGAACACAATCAAATGCCTTAGATAAGTCACAAAATACACCTATGGCATTTTGTGATGATTCCCATGCTTCAAAGATATGCTTTAAAAGCCTAGCCCCTGCATCGGTTGTACTACGGCCTTTAGTGAAACCGTATTGATCAGGATGTAATAAATTATTATTGTTGAAATGGGATAGCATTTGATTCAATATTATTTTTTCAAAAATCTTACTAAGAGTTGGTAAAACAGAAACTGGTCTATAGTTATTAATATCGGTTTTTTCGCCTGTTTTAAAAAGTGGTATAATTTTGCTGCATTTCATAAGATCTGGAAAGATACCTAGATCTATGCATTTATTAAAAACTATGACCAAATATGGTGCTATAATATCTATAATATGCTGTATTATTTTTACCGAAATGCCCCATAAGTCACCCGTATTCTTTACCTTCAGAGACTGAAATGCGTTAATTAAGTCTCTAGTGGTTATATGTTTAAATTCAAATAAAATATTACATTCATTAACATGATTTTTTAATATAGAAAGTGCTTCCGTCGGCGAAGAAGCTAATGAACTAGTTAACGTTATAGGAATATTACGGAAGTGATTTTCAAACTCACTTGCCACGTCTTTATCAGCAGTGATTATGTTATCATTAATCAACAATTCGTAACTGAAATCACAGGACTTTGCGTTACCATTCTCACTACTAATTATATTCCAAGCCGTTTTTATTTTGTTATCCAAGTTAATAATCTTGTCCTTTATGTACATTGATTTCGCCTGAATGCAAACTATTTTAAAGATTTTTGAATAATTTCTTACATGCTCCTGAAAAGATGGAGAAAAATTGTATTGTTTCTCGGCATAGAGATCGTACATCTTGTTCCTGCTTTTATAAATACCTACAGTAGCCCAATCACTAAATTTACTATTTTTAGCTATATCTACATACCTAAACTTGAAAAGTTGATTAAATTCATTATTTATGTTATTTGACAATGTGTTATATAGTTTAATTGGATCTCTTTGTTGTAACGTTAAATGCGTTTGTAGTTTTGAATGAATTTTCTCTTTAAAAGTTGAAATCTTTTTTTTAGTTAATGGTCTACATTTTATTAATTGTTTTTTCTTATTAACTGAATTATGCAACGAAATTTTTTGTCCGCAGTGGTCTGACCTCAACTTACTGAATATCTCTTTATTTAAAATCTCACAATTGCAAAAGATATTATCTAATATTATTATCTATATTATGGGTCAATACTTTGTATCCAAGGAAATGGATCTGTGCCCGTGAGATAAGATATAAAAGTATGGAAGTTCTTCTGAAACGTTGATAGAAAATTAAAATGGAGTAGGTAGATACTGTTAGCCTAGGTAGTTACACGTCATATTACAATATTTACAATTAATTAGGTACCTACTTACCTAATTAAAGAACACCTGATTAAAAAGAGAAAAACTGAGCAAGTGCGTGTCAGGCCACGCGCAATGTTAGGGTTCCGAAGTAGTAAGTTTATCGACTATTACTCATTAACTACTTATACTAACATAGCCATGATAAGTAGTTTTCTTTGTAAATTCATCATATTATTATAACCCAGTGGCGTAGCGTGGGCTTCCGCCGCCCGGAGCCGACCGAAAATTTGCCCCCCCCCCCCCCCCCCCGTGATGTTTGCCGCCCCCATATTATTTAAAATATTTTTTTTATTAATTAAAAATGCACTTCTTGTTTTTTTCATAGCACAATTTACATTAAAATTTAAATAAAATTAATTTAAATGCATATATTTTTTTCTTCTTTAAAAATCGAGTGGCTTGCCGCCCCCTCTTCATGTGCCGCCTGGGGCCTGGGCCCCCCCGCCCCCCCCCCACGCTACGCTACTGTTATAACCTATTTTTGAGAATTTTTTCACTTTCCCAACTCCAACCGTTTAGCAGGCAGGGCGGGGGGAGGGGGGGGGGATGGAGGGGACACTCGACTATAGGGTACGCGACGAATAAAAAATTCATTTTTAAATCTTGACAGTTGGGTTGGTTTTCAAAAATTGCATCTTATGGTCAGCTGGGTTCCAATAGAAGAGCTTGGAAGGATGTCGTATTATTCAATCGTACTATTATGTCGTACGTTTCATCGTTTATTTCTTTGAATATAGTAACCGCCCTCGCTCACCCGGGGATAGTGTAGCTTCCCGACAGTGAAAGAATTTTTCAAATCGGTTCAGTAGTTTCGGAACCTATTCAATGCAAACAATCAAATCTTTCCTCTTTATAATATGTATTAGTATAGATTAATGATTGCTATATACGAATATAATATAATATGAATACTGTTGCTATATTTTGTGTTGGTGTTGTATGATTACAAATAACTTTTGTTTATTGGGACTACTCGTATTACTTATGACCCTGCCCAGCCCTGAGAATTACTATATTATATTTGTGGAGGATCTACATTCTACACCCTCACACTGGCGCCCAACGTGGGGCGCCTCGTTACAGGGTCTCGGTGCTTTGTTTCGGACAGGTGGACGGACGGACATGACGAAATTATAAGGGTTCCGATTTTACTTCGGAACCCTAGAAACCTGAGTGAGTGTTCACACTGAACTCGCGGTCGCGGTAAACGCTAAATACAACGCGCGCGCGTTTTGGTGTGAACACTTTCATAGTAGCTCATATGTTTGATATTTCTCGACCGCGCCCGCGCCCGCGAGTTCAGTGTGAACAAGCACTATGAGTTGTTCCATTGTAGTCCTAATATAATTTGGTTCGGATGCGGATAATGTTTGTGAAATCGAAAAATTATTGCCTTTGTTTACCGTAAAATGACTAAAGAAATTACATACAAATAATCTGTTCTTGTTATAAGATAAAAGACCTCTGTCGAAATTTAGACATTATGTAATAGGAGGCGTGGAGGCTGTTAGTGGTTGACGCAGGCGCGGTGTTCCCCAGCACGGAGGAATGGATGAGCGTGCGTTAGTCGGCGCTCGGCGACCGGAGGTGCTTCGCGCTCTGCGCCGCGCCCCTCAGCGCCGAAGCGTGGCTCGGGGCGTGGCGCTTACGTAAACACGCGTGGTGATATCGTGCTGCCAGCGACCACGCCACTGTCCGTCCTAGAACGACCCCATGTCGGCCCGCCACCTACTCAATTTATGTGGATAGCTCAAAGAACGCGGCCTCGCCGCCGCTGGCACTGCCACTATCGCGGTGTATCGCGCTTATAGGTATAATTATATATCTTCAGTTACTTATATTATGGACTAACAATATCGATACAATTCATATCTAGGTATAAGTTTTAGTGCTTCAATGGTTTTTTAACAAATTATTTATTGCAACGGTTGTCCGTACCAATGCCAATCCGATGTCGTAGTAGAAGTTACGTAGGCCATTTTCAATTGAAAATATTACATAGTAACATACCTACATAGGTGCTTACCTTCTCTAAGTTTGTCTTTTGTGGATAATGTGAAATTGTGAATACCTATTAGATGACTGTACTCAATCACAATTTGAGACTACATTTTATGATGCCACAATTGTACATAATTGCCACAGGTGTACTCGTCATAAGTGAATAAATAAATTTATTTAACTTTTTAATTATTGAATTAAAATTTGTTCTGTAGTTAAATCAATTTTCTGCGGAATAGCAAATTGTTCGGTTGAAAATTACATTTAGTTAATATTACAGTAAATTATTTTGTTTTCTCGTAGGTATGTAGGTATTCTTTCTTTATGACTTCAAGTTGATAAAGTTTCTGTCTAATTCATGGAGCCTAATTCTCCGGCACTCCTTTTATCGAACAAATTGCGAAACATAGTTCTGAATGTGATGAAATTGATGAAACTAGTGCACAAAAATAGGATTTACTGTGCAGCACCAATTTTATTTTTAAAAGTACCTACGCGACAATTTTAGACCAATTTTAGGGTTCCTTAGCCAAATGGCAAAAAACGGAACCCTTATAAATTCGTCATGTCTGTCTGTCTGTCTGTCCGTCCGTATTGCACAGCCACTTTTTTCCGAAACTATAAGAACTACACTGTTAAAAATTGGTAAGTAGATGTATTCTGTAAACCGCGTTAAGATTTTTACACAAAAAAGCAATGAATTTTGGGGTTCCCCATTACATAGAACTGAAACGCAAAAATTATTTTTTCATCAAACCCATACGTGTGGTATCGTGGTACGTGGGGTATCTATGGATAGGTCTTCAAAAATGATATTGAGGTTTCTAATATCATTTTTTTCTAAACTGAATAGTTTGCGCGAGAGACACTTCCAAAGTGCTAAAATGTGTGTCCCCCTCCTTGTAACTTCTAATATAAGAGAATGATAAAACTAAAAAAAATATATGATGTGCCATACAAACTTCCAACGAAAATTGATTTGAACGAAATTTAGTAGGTAAGTAGTTTTTTTTTAATACGTCATAAATCGTAAACCGCAAAAAACATCGATCAAAGTTACAACGAACTACAAGAACTTTTATATTATGTTACTTGCTGCTACGGAACCCTTCATGGGCGAGTCCGACTCGCACATGGCCGCTTTTTGAATTACGTGACCCTACAACTTACCTACCACGGGGTAATCTAGCCACCTAGTCGATATCGTCTATATCAATATCGAATTTTAGTATGGACACAGAAGAAATAAATAGTATACAATGTACTTATAATAAGTACAGAAGGCGCACTCCGCAAAATCATCGACTCTTGCCCCAACGCATTAAAGTGTAATTCAGGTCGCACAGCGCTAATCAAAAACGCGCAATGAGTTGCCTTCCTTTTTAACACTATCGTTTATCCTCTCTAGCAATGTTAGGGTGGTCTCTTTTGAAAGAATAATAAATAAATCTGAAAGTTTAATGACAAATTGAATGCCTATGCTACTTTTATGAAGAAACTAGCTGTGCCCCGCGGTTTCACCCGCGTTAATTTGTGGATAAAACTAACTACTAAAATATATGATGTTATATGGCTATAGGCATATAGCCTTCATCGATAAATGGACTATCAAACACTTATTTTTTTTTAATTCGAATCAGTAGTTTCTAAGATTAGCGCGTTCAACCAAACAAACTCTTCAGCTTTATAATATTACATAGTATAGAGATGAGAAGATGGCAATACCTTAAAGGTCTATGGGCCATACGGCATATTATGTTAGTGCGTACATACTTTGTCTATGAAACAAAATATATTCTCTTTTAGGTGTTTAGGAAACAGAAAAAACAGTCGGTAGTCAATCTCAAACATGAAACATTCTTTGAAAATTAGCAATTTAGTAGGCAAGTAAAAAGAAGATCTTTGGTACCAAACCATCTTAAACAAAATGTTACCTAGGTATACCTAATACGTTTTCAATATAGACCGTTGATTTTTATTGTAAACGTTGCAGCATCAGAAGTGGAGATGCAGGCGCAAGCTGCGCTGATGGCACTAGCCGCACTGGGCGTGCTGGCGGCGGCGGAGCGCGGCGGCGGCATCAAGGTGGGCGGCGGGGTGCCGGGCAGCGGCTCGCGCGACGGCGCCCGGGGCTCCGGGGTGCGCCTCGGCGTGGACGGCACCCGCCGCCCACGCACCTCCCCGGCGCCCGCCGTCCCTCGCGCCCCTTCCGTCATCACGGCGGCTCTCGTCGTGCCACATAAGGCCTTCGGTGCCCGTGACTACACCAGAGCGGAAAAGGCAGCTCTATCCAAATTGCCGCGCAAGCTCAAACTCTTTTCCCACGTGCGCCTAAATGTCACACTTTCAATGCAAGGCCTTACGCCAAGTCCTATGTGTAAGTAATTATAAAAAGATCTCAAAATAAATACATGTACTACTTAGAGTACTAACAGTAGGTAATTATAATAGGGTCGATTTGCAGCTGATATAAATGTAAACAAATTAACAAACCTTAACAATCGTTTTCTAGGGATTTTCACCAACTAACATGATTTTGGACACCAAATGCAAACCAAATGCGTTTTATTTAGACAAACTCTCATTAAAGAGTAAGAGCCCAGAGCGATCAGACATAACTTACTTTCACATGGATGAAACCTTAACTACTCAGTAGCGTCTACGTAACACGCAAGGTATTCAAAGTACACTAGACGCTACTGAGTAGTTAAGGTTTCATCCATGTGAAAATAAGTCATGTCTGATCGCTCAGGGCTCTTGGACTATTAGAATATTAGTGAATTCTTCAATAAATAGGCACATAATTATTGATTGATAATAATTATAAATACAACTTATTTTAATTAATTTTAACTGGCATCGAATCATTAAACGGAAGATATTTTAAATAGATAACAAGTATAAACACATTAATCGGACACTATTTTATCAACGTAACTAAAGGTTTTCCATTACATACCTAAACAAAATGTTTTTCACCGCTCACTTCCTCGGTGAATCAAGCGTCGACACTGAAATATCGACACTTACCCCTCACTATTAATTTTCTGCAATAGGTAGCAATACTCTATTTAATTTTGTCAAAGTGGTCCGTCGAATTATGGATTCTACTATAGCACTTCTTAATTTTTCTACCAGTTGTTATGTTAACTATTTGTGTTGCCTTTTGTTCCTCATGTTATTTACTTATTTAATCTCATTGCCAGTGCAATGAGCAATTATCCTAAGTACCTCGTACGTTTACGTACGAGTACTACAGGTATAAGGTACATAGGTACCTACTTGTATTCCATTAAAAGAACTACGCATTATAAGTTGATGATAGTTTTATAGCGTATACATTTCGAGCTTTTATTGAAAAAAGTTACTGAACCACCATGTATGTATAAGTTTCACATTTTGCATTCTTCTTCCTCATTCCTCATTGCAATATTCGATCAGCAGGTTATCACTCGAGTCTGCTATTTAAATTAAAAATTCAACAATGAGTGATTATGAAATTACTAATAATCTTCGTATATGCTTTCAGCTATCTTGGACTCGCTATGTAAAGAATTTTTAGCAGTCAACGTGTCCGCCATTCTTTATCTTATGAATCATGAACAATATGGCCGTTCTACTGCTTCTGCTCAGTATTTCTTACAACTGGCCGGATATCTTGGCATTCCGGTAACGCTTTTGTACCTTTTTTCCGAATCCTTGAACATTCTTATATATTTTACATTTGTAACTACTTACTTAACATTACTTCTGACGATTTTATCCTATATTTAGTGAATCATTATTTTCTCTTCTTTTAGGTAATTGCGTGGAACGCTGACAATAGCGGACTCGAAAAAAGGGCATCACACGCGTCTTTACGTCTTCAACTTGCTCCTACTATTGAACATCAAACTGCAGCAATGCTATCTATATTAGAAAGATACAAGTGGCATCAGTTTAGTGTCGTTACTTCGGCTATTGCTGGACACGATGATTTTATACAGGCCGTAAGAGAAAGGGTTACTGCACTCCAAGTATGTATTTCAAAATTCATTACATTTTGAATTTAATTTTTCTTGTGTGATTATTATAACCAGTTATTTATTTTGAACAGGATCGGTTCAAATTTACAATTTTAAACGCAGTAGTAGTAAAAAAAGCAGCTGATTTAAACGAATTAATAACGAGTGAAGCTCGCGTGATGTTGCTTTATGCGACGCGCGAGGAAGCTGCCGATATTCTGTCTTCTGCTGGAGACTTACATCTAACGGGCGAAAACTTTGTCTGGATAGTTACACAGAGTGTGTTGGGGTCCATGCAGCAACCCAATAAGTTTCCAGTTGGTATGCTTGGTACGTATAATACAAGTAACCCTAACTCTCTTTATATACATTATACATAGGTATTACTTATTAGCCAGGAAAGTTGGTCCTTCGAGCAGTACTTGATACTTTTTTATCCTAGTTTAGATGAACGTTTCTGTTTAATTAGTTTTTAAACCTAAATGTAGTCAAACCTATCCTTTTTGTCGAATGGCTTCACGCAGACGGACACAATCTACTAATTTTGCTTTACATTCTTTCGTATTTTTATAGGAGTGCACTTCGATACCTCCAGTACATCTTTAATCAACGAAATTGCAACAGCTGTTAAAGTTTTCGCATATGGTGTGGAATCGTACGTTTCTGAATCGGAATACTTGAGGTATCCACTGGGTACAAGATTATCGTGTAGTGGTGTTGGCACTGGTGAAGCGAGGTGGTCGACAGGAGAACGTTTTTATCGCCATTTACGTAATGTAAGCGTAGATGGCGAACCTGGAAAACAGAGCATAGAATTCACGCCAGATGGTGAGCTCAGGGCAGCAGAGCTAAAAATCATGAATCTTAGACCGACACTTGGCGAACAAGTAAATATTTGCCGATGACACAATTAGAATTCAATTATATTTGAAGATTTAGTCACAGTATTAATTATTTATTATGCTACAGGTAGTCTGGGAAGAAATTGGAACATGGAATTCATATCCCAAGGAACGTTTGGTAATTAAAGATATAGTGTGGCCAGGAGGTTTACACACGCCGCCTCAAGGAGTACCAGAAAAGTTTCATATGCGAATAACATTTTTGGAAGAACCACCTTATATTAATTTAGCTCCACCAGATCCTGTTAGCGGACGATGTTCCTTGGACCGAGGTGTTATTTGCCGAGTGGCACCAGAAATAGAAGTGGCAGGGTATGAGTACGTTATAATTATTACATAATGAAAGTTATATTGGAGCCTTTTCCCGAAATGTCTATAGACGTATTGATGTTTTACCATCGTAATATTGAATGCATATACATAATAATATGCTACATATGCTATGGGCGTAGAGTCCCATATTTTGTAATTTAAAGTCCATCTGTAATCGACTTCAATCAAATAATTACATTCGTTTCCCTTTTCTTCACAGCTAAATACAATCTCATCTTTCTAAGTAAAACTCTGTGACTGTTTTCTTTTAGACTAGAAGCAGGAACAGCTCACAGAAATAGCTCACTCTATCAGTGTTGTAGTGGATTCTGCATAGATTTACTGCAGCAGTTAGCTGAACAATTGGGATTCACGTACGAGCTGGTCCGTGTCGAAGATGGCAGATGGGGCACTTTGCATCATGGCAAATGGAATGGTCTCATTGCAGATCTTGTCAATAAAAAAACTGATATGGTAATGACTACAATATACGTACATTAATAATGTTACATAAATTCATTTAATTATTTCTCGTTTAACTTACAGGTTCTAACATCATTAATAATAAACTCAGATCGTGAAGCAGTGGTGGATTTCAGTGTACCATTTATGGAGACCGGTGTCGCTATCGTTGTAGCTAAACGAACAGGTATCATCTCCCCTACAGCATTTCTCGAGCCCTTTGATACCGCGTCGTGGATGCTTGTAGGTGCTGTAGCTATACAAGCAGCTACGTTTTCCATTTTCTTCTTCGAATGGCTATCGCCTAGTGGATTTGATTGCTCTACGGGGCAAAACTCGAAGAGAATGCCACAAAACAGATTTTCCCTTTGCCGAACTTATTGGATTGTTTGGGCTGTCCTTTTTCAAGTAAGTGATATTTTTTCCGTCGATTTTTTTTGAAAAATCGTTTTTATTGGAAAATCAACTAGCGTGTATGTATGTGTGTATGTAGCTGAATGATGTTTTATGTGACAGGCGTCTGTGCATGTGGATTCTCCGAGGGGATTTACTGCTCGATTCATGACCAACATGTGGGCAATGTTTGCTGTGGTGTTTCTGGCTATATACACCGCTAACCTCGCTGCATTCATGATCACTCGGGAAGAATTTCACGAACTAAGTGGTTTGGATGACCCCCGGATAGCGAGGCCGCTATCTCAGCGTCCACCGCTTAAATTTGGAACGGTGCCGTGGTCTCACACGGACGCAACTCTCGCGAAATATTTCCCAGAGCCACATGCCTATATGGCTCGGTGAGTTGAACGTTTTCTTTAAACCTTACGAGATGTGTACAATATGTATGTCATATTTCCATGAACTTAGCAGGTAGTGTAAAGTTACCGCTGAAAAAACATGTGTTCTATTAACAGAATAATATTTTTTTTCTGTTTAAAGATATAATCGCACCACAGTAGGTGCCGGAGTAACAAGCGTGCTCACAGGAGAGCTCGACGCTTTTATCTATGATGGTACTGTGTTGGATTATTTAGTGTCTCAAGTAAGTATGCCTTCTTTATGATTTTATTTATTAAACTAGCCGAAAGGTATGGGCCCTGGCGCTGGCCATTTAGTTAGTTTTTATTTCTTGATGGGTAACTTTTATCACCAAGCATAGCAACATGTACTTATAATAAATAATAGCTAATTTCTTGTTTTTGTTACAAACTATATAAGTAGGTACCTATTCTCACTACTCATATAAAAAGTTGTTACGATCTTCTACTTTATTATTGGTGCTGTTAAGGTTTTTTTTTATATACCTATCTAGAATTTGATCTGTTTTGAGATGTTTTCTCCTAGCTTTGATAATATAAATAAGTCAGGCCATTACATGTTTTATAGTCCAAATCATAATATGTAACTACTGAACCAATTTTGATGAAATCTTTAGGCGCTGTTCCATTAATTTTTTTTTTGGTCTAAGTATGCCAGCAGAACCGTTTAATAAACAACTTCCACGACAAAAAAATGTATGACACTTTATTATTGCACTTTTCGCCTAAAAGTTTTTTTATTGCTATAGAATGAAGATTTTATTTATTTATTTTATAGGATGAAGATTGCCGGCTACTAACAGTTGGCTCGTGGTACGCAATGTCCGGTTATGGATTGGCATTTACACGAAATTCTAAATACCTCAGTATGTTCAACAAAAGACTACTCGACCTGCGCTCAAATGGAGATCTGGAGCGATTGCGAAGGTATCCTATTTTATTAACCGACGAAAAAAAAAAGGAGGAGGTTCTCAATTCGACACGTATATTTTTTTTTTTTTTTTTATGTATGATCACTCAGAAATCGGCACAGGGTGGTCCGATTTGGATGATTCTTTTTTTATTGGATAGGGTATGTCCTGAAGTTGGTCCCATATTTTTTTGAAAATTTTATTCCCACCCTAAAGGTACGAAAATAGGGAATGATTGATTATTCACCCGTTTTTTACCCGAAATTTTTACATATTAACCCCAATAACTTTGTACTGGATGATCCGATTTCGATGATTCTTTTTTTATTGAATAGTGTGTACCTTGAGGTTACTCTTGTTTAAATTTCGAAACAAAATTTTACCCCTATAGGTACGAAAATAGGGGATGATTGATATTTCATCTATTACATTTTTACCTGGTAACTGAATCTATAATTCATAAAATCAATAATTTATTATTAATTATAAGTATTATAGCAACTAAAAATTAAAAAATAATTACTTTTTAACAAAAAATAAAACCAACGAAAAAAAAACTGAAAAGCAAAAAATAAAATAAACCATTTAGTATTATAAATTAAGATCCGAAATTAACAGTAAATAAATAATTTTGAGGCGGTGCCAAACCAATGAAAAAACAAACGGCGAAAAGATGTGCGCCGCGCTGCTGCTGCCGTGTGCATCGCATGCCGCTGCCCTCATAATATTATGAATTTTATGTAATTAATTTTGGTTGTTTGTTTGGCACGGTCTCAAAATTATTTATTTACTGTTAATTTCAGATCTTAATTTATAATACTAAATGGTTTATTTTATTTTTTGCTTTTCAGTTTTTTTTTCGTTGGTTTTATTTTTTGTTAAAAAGTAATTATTGCAGTAGTAACACAGTATAAATATCTCTATAAACTGTGGTAGTAACGTTACTTATTTAGTACCTAGTACCAATATTCGTATTGATTCATAATAATATTTTTAAGATTTTGTGTGACCTACCGCTTTTACCTTCCGTGACTTGTCGAATTAGTCCTCTAAACGGTTCTGTTTTAGATACTGGATGACGGGCACTTGCAAGCCCAACAAGCAGGAGCACAAGTCATCGGACCCGCTGGCGCTGGAGCAGTTCCTGTCGGCGTTCCTCCTGCTGATGGCGGGCATCCTGCTGGCGGCGCTACTGCTGCTGCTGGAACACGTGTACTTCCGCTACCTGCGCGAGCACCTCGCCGCCTCCAAAGCCGGCTCTTGCTGCGCTCTGGTCTCCTTATCAATGGGTACGTTTTGTCACTTTTGTCACACAATGTCGCTGTGTGGTTTGTTAATCAGGCAGTGATCAGCTCTTGTAGTGTCTGTTACCCACATAAAATGCTGATATAATCCAATTATTTAGTAATGGGATTTCTTATACAGCTATGCTGTCAAAGTGCCCAAAATAGAGTTATATCAGCTGTATAAGCGCTTATAACGCTACTATACAGCAATTTATGCAGCTAACGTTTCCATTGTGCTCTGTTGAAATAAAGCGCATTTGTGCTACTTGGGAGTAACACGTTTCTTTTCTACACTAAAAAAAAGCCTTACCAACCATGTACGTCATGTTCGTGATATTCACAGCTGCAATTCTAAATCAACAGGTCAATCTCTAACCTTCCATGGTGCCGTCGTGGAAGCGGCGGCGCGGGGCTTCGGAGCAGGTAGTCGAGGCCACTGCCGTTCAGCTGTCTGTGCGGCTCAGGTCCTTACATTTTATTTTATTATTCTTTTGACATATTGTTGTTACATTATTTATTTCTTTCATCTGAGTTACATTACTTATTCACAACGACTATTCCCTTAAGCAATATAGATTTAAAGAGCAGTCTGATAAAAAAGTCTGATATTTTTTTTTAAATGTTAACCAATAAACAATAACCTACCAAAATCATTTCATCTCAATGTGTTTCTTCCCGGCTGTTTAAGTAGGTACCGTACCTAGAGTACCTACATCGATCATGCCCATACAAACTAAGGATTCTCAACCCCCAAACAGTTTTCTCTCTTTCGAGTTTACGAATCTATAAAACAAACCGTACCAACCTGCAACAGGAAGTCATGGCGACGTCGCCTGCTACGTAAGCCAAATAAGCTTACGTTACGTTTGAATTACTAACGATATATATTTGGCTACGCAGCCTGTGATGGTTGGGATGCCACCAGAGCATTCTGATCCTGATGAGGTACGGTTCTAATCTAGACACGCGGGAGCGTGTCAAGCCAATTTCTAGCTAACAGAATTGGCGAGCAGCACCGTGTGTAATTACACGAACCATTTGGAGCCACTTTTAACCACCCCATAACTCAAAAACTATTCAACATAAACCTGTCAAATTTGGCTCATTTATTGAGACTTGCGAAATACTACGTGTTCCAAATTTCATAAACACATCTCAAACGGTTATTTAGATATTAACGTCCAAAAATCGACATTTTTATCACTGACTGACCTATAGATCAAAACTACCCACTTCCAGATGACCTAGAAAGTTAAAATTTGGCATCCAGATAGGTAGTCGGATGAATATAAAGGAATAAATCTAAAAGTAGTAAATTTTTATCATTTTATCATTATAATATTTTTTTAAATTGATTCTATGAGAAACACTTATAATGCCTGAAATTTAAGAGTAGCAATCAAAATTGATGACATCTAGTCATTATATGGATTACAAGGTGAATATATATCAGTTTTAGTACTTTATAAAGCTTTCAACGAGGGGAAGATGTTCAGTGTCCTAAGTACCTGTGGGAAAGTGCACAGCACGTACGTATATTTACGTGCAGATTAGTGGTTCGTCAGGAGACGTTATTTTATTAGATTTTAGATGTTATTTACGTCGTTTCATTTTTAATGTGTGAAAAAATATTTTTCTCTAATCTTGTATGGCGTGTACACCACTAAATTTTGTATTATTTCCGAAATTATACCAGTAGCTCGAGCACGAATATTTGCGAGAAAGTATTCGTATGGTTAACGTAAGCAATTAGTCAAATTTGTATGGCATTTTAGTACCATTTACGCACGATAGGGGCGCTTTTGAAAAAATGCCATACAAATTGCTTACGTTAACCATACGAATACTTTCTCGAAAATATTCGTGCTCAAGCTACAGTTCAAAGTGATTCGAAGTATTGTATAAAACTTCTATACTAATATTATAAAGAGAAAAGATTTGATTGTTTGCATTGAACAGGCTCCGAAACTACTGAACAGTGTGACCATATGTGGCAGGATCCTGCCATTTTAGCAGGATTAGCCTCTTATTTTAGACTATGGCAGGATCGGTTGACGTTTTATAAAACTTGGCAGTTTTTGGCAGATTTGAGGTACTGAAAAAAATGCATTATGACAACTTAAAATTCCGAAAATGGCAACTCTATACGTCGCCAACATGTTGGGATTCCCATAGACATAATACTACTAGACTAGGCAAGGTATCTGAGCATATGTAAGTGAAACCGTCACGCTGCGAAGAAAGGCAGGAGGTAAACCTATCCTTGTCTTACTTACGAGTTACGCGAGTCTCCTTGGTCTCTTTCTCTTTCTAATAGCGTGACGCAAAGAAGGCCCGCTTGTCTAGTCTAGTAGTATTATGTCTATGGGGATTCCTCTGTATTTCTCGTATTATGTACATTATGTTTGTATCACATTCAATTCACAACTTTAATTCTTTGTGAATAAATATAATCATAATCTTAAAATAGGTAACTTTTCTTAAACACGAGTTTATTTTATTTCAATTACTTACAGAGAGTAGACAACTAGACACGTAGAACTATAGTGCTCTTCAATGGCTGTTTAACTAAATCTGCACTTGTGCGTAATGTTGGTAGTATTGAAATCTTAATATCAGTTATATAAATTACGTATCACGTTGTTTGTCCGCGATGGACTCTTAAACTGATACTTAACTTAAACAGATTTTAATAAAATTTGCACACCATGTGTAATTTGATCCAATTTGAGGGATAGGATAGCTTACATCTCAAAATAAAAATAAAACTTGACAGAACGTCTGTTCGGACCACTAGTAGGAGTATAAAAATTAAAATTTTGTATTAAATGTAATGTTTTATATTATCTCGTAATAAACATTATATCGTTATTATAGTTTTTATACCTTTGATGAACTTATACAACAACAACAACAACAACAACAACAACAACAACAACGCTATTAATATGTCCATAAAATGGTTTTTGAAATATATATTTTTTTGTAATTATATAAACTTAAATATATTTCGTCAATCTTGCATGTCAAACAGGGCATTGGTGAGCATGGCAATTTAGTGCAGTGATGTATAAAATGGATAATATGTATAAAGACTGGACTAATTGCATTTCATTTGAATCAAACAAAGATAATTATGCTAAATTGTATGAATCAATAAAATTTATCTTTAAGGGAGAAGAATATGATGCTTACACCAATGTATATTAAAAAATATATAAATATATTTTCTAAGCGTATTTTTCTTTGTTTAATACAACGGTAAATGAAATTGGCAGTATTTGGGCATTTTTCACATAACAGACTGGCAGGATTTGGCAGGTTTTTAAGCAATGAGTGGCAGGATCTGTAATTTAAATATGGTCACACTGCTACTGAACCGATTTGAAAAATTTTTTCACTGTTGGGAAGCTAAACTATCCCCGAGTGACATAGGATATATTTTCATAAAATTAGGGATCCTTAATGAAACTCCAATAATGTAACCCAAGGTGTAAAAAATAAGACAACAGAAGCAAAGCGAGTAAATAATAAGAGTATAGTTGACTATCGTATTTATTGATATTACGATATTATAACTGGGATTTCGTATTAATAATGAAGTATTTCGGACCACGGCGCACTAACTACAGATTCAGTTGAAGAGCACTATAACAGTTCATGTATAAGGTAACAAAATTAATCAGTAACGTTATGAATAAGTACCTACTAATAACACTGGTCAACAAAATTTGAACTTTTTTTTGTCACATGAAAACTTATATCAAATTTTGAATCTACTAGGGCCACCAAACAATAATATATCAATGAAAAAAAATTGACACATCAGGTTTTCTTGTGACATCAAATCATATATTTTCGTAAAAAGTGCAAAAATCAACTACACTTAGAGAACTTATTTCTTAATTTGCAATAAATACTTATGATTTTTGTGAATATTTGGCTTCTGGTAGGTCCCTTCTAAGTCTCCAACAATAATATGCTAGGATTCCTGGACTCCATTTCCCTTGATAACACTTCTCCATTAAGGAAATGTCCTGATGGAACCTCTCTCCTTGTTCGTTACTCACCGCACCCAAATTTGCGGGAAAGAAATCCAGATGAGAGTCCAACATATATATTTTAAGGACATGTTACACCCAAAGCCTTCAATGACATTATAAGTTTATATAATAAGTCTTTGTAATTTTCCGCTCTATGGTTTCCTAGGAAACTTTGGACAACACTCACAAAACATTTCCAGGCGAGTTTTTCTTGATCATTTAGTTTTCCTTCAAAGCTCTTATTCTTTATTAGTTCTCGTATTTGTGGGCCTGCAAATATTCCCTGTTTAATTTTTGCGTTGCTGATACAAAAATCCACTGCCATCTTTGGGCATAGCTTTTAAAAAAAAAAATTCAGTCCGAGCTTTATGTGCAACGGTGGTAAAAGTATGTCATCAGGGTTCACGAAAGGCTCATTTTTAACATTTCTATGGCCTGGAGTAAGTGACTGTCCCATTCTCAAAACAGCAAAATTTTATGTAACCAAGCTGTAGTCCAAGCAAAAGTGAAATAACTTTAAAATCGTCACAAATTTTCCAAGCGTGTGTATGTTTGTTGATGCAATAGACTATGACTATGACAATCTATACTATAATAAAACTCAAAGGGCAAATTTTCTGTACATTGAATATTTTTTTAAAATTTTGATTAGGGGGCACTTCAATAACGTGTTAGAGCACAAAAATATTTTTTTTAGAATTATTGTCTGTCTGTCTGTCCGGGCATCACATGAAAACCCTTGAACGGATTTCGATGAAAATTGGTAAAGTTCTTACTTATAGTCCGGGTCATATTTTAGGATACTTTTTATCCCGGAAAATTAAAAGGTTTCCCCGGGAAACGGGATGAAAGTTTGTATGGAATATTTTTAAAACATCAACGGATTTGCTTCAAATTTGCAGTAAATGTTCCTTGCTTAAATTGATGAAATATATATTTTTCAGTTTTTCAAAATTTTGTAAAAAACAAAGAAAAAAAATCAAATTAATGTGAATATTGCTTATTTTTCAATACCCGCTCCTGGAGGAATCCTTTGTGATTTTATCGTGGGTTTCAGTATATAAATTACTAAATATAAGTACTTCAATATAAATTCACCGTTTTTTAAATTTCCTTCTGCAAGAGGTACAAATAAGGTAAAACATAATTTCCGTATGCGAAGCTGCGGGCAACAGCTAGTAATATAATATATTTTATTTGACTTTTACGATAAAACTACAAAATACGAACTAATGTCTGCCTCTCACATCCGATTGCTACACCTTATGAAGGTATTACTTTGTGTTCACTCTGACCATAATAAAAAGTAGATATATATAATATGTGTGTATATACCTAATTATGTATGTATTTTGTGATATTGTGACATGTGTTTGCAATGAATAAAGAATAAATAATAGTTATACAGTCGCCTAAATGAAGTTATTCAAACAAATACACGTATATAAGGTCAGAAATGAATATATAGCTGTCACAAAAAAACTGGATGTGATTGGAACAAAATTATTATATATTTATAATGAGGGTACACCAACATAAACAAAAATCATCACAAAGTTCGTGTGACAAAAACAGTGTTGACCAGTGTAATTTCTGTACAAAAAGTAATATTTGATATCCCATCAAAAATATAAAAGTAAAGTGAGAGCTAATTTAAAAAAAAAAGAACTGAGATCTAAATGGGTGCCAAGTTCTGTGTAGAAAAGCCTAAAATTTTAGTCACAAGAACATGTAATTCAAGCTTTACATTTGAATTGGCTAGTTTTCATTAGTTAGCAACCAACAAACCAAATTTTAGAAAAGTAACATAGGTCATCAACCTAACAGACTTAACGAAGATAATTGTACAAATATAATACAGCCTCGGTAGGTACGTGAAAACTAACCAAGTCAAATGTGTAGCTTGAATTACATGTTCTTGTGACTAAAATTTTAGGCTTTTCTACACAGAACTTGGCACCCATTTCGATCTGTTCTTTTTTTTGAAATTGGCTCTCACTTTACATTTATGTTTTTGATGGGATATAAAAGAGTGTGGAACTAAAAGTAGGTACTCTGTGACTAAACAGGTGTGGCGCGCACGGCACGAGCGTGACGCAGCGATGACGCGCGCACGTCAGCTGGCGGTGGCGCTAGCGGCGCACGGGCTACAAGCGCCGCCGCGTCGGCTCGCTTCGGCCGCCGCGCTATTGGCTGGGGGTCACGACGCCACGCGCCCCCGCACGCTGCACGCGCCCGCCGACCTACTACCCGATCTCGACCGTCCGCTCTCTTGCGGCGACCTACGCTCTAGGTACCACACTGAACAGCTCTGGGGGCTTACCATGAACTCTTAAAACAGGTCAATATTAGTCGATAATTGGCCTGTCCTGCTAAATCTTACCATGATCTGGCTAAAACACAGGGCAGCCAGCGACCACGTCACCGTAACAGGACAGAGGTCACGTGACTTCAAAAATGATCTTCTGCCCTCCAATTCGTGTACCATGACGCGATTGTTGACGTATTGACATCAGAAAGTGGCATATGTTAACGTCAAAATATTACAGCTCACTGAAAGTAACATTTATTGTCCTGTTTCGGCAATTTCATTGATGATGATGAAACGCGACGGGATGCAGCCATGGCAAATTTCATATACACCATCATCACAAATAATACATTTCATTTGTTTGGAAAATTTTAAAAACATTCATTGTACTTATGCTTTTTAAATTATCGCTCCTAACCCCGGTCACTCACATGCGCGCAAATGTTTGACATTTTTACGAATGTTTGCACATATGGGAAGGGTGGTCAGGCAAATGGGTTCGCATATGAGTATACAATACAAGCCCATTTCCGCTTCCTCCTACACTTTGTTCACGAATGTTCAATCTTGCTGTTGTTATTATGTTGTTGTCATTAAAATCCATTTTCAATACAGAAAATAAATGGTAGTACGATTAGACGCCACGAACCACGAAAAATTAAGAGATACATCACCTTTTTAGTCGCGTGCGCAACTGGTCGCACGAATGTGTGGGAGACTACACGAAGGTTCGAGGTTCGCGCGCTTTCATGTGCGACAAAAAACCGACACAGCTTGAAAAACCCCGAATGCCTCGAAAACTTCGCATAATCATTCACGAATGTCGTCCCACACTTGTGGGTTCGCGTATTCGCGCGAATGTGAGTGACCGGCATTATAAATCACACATTTTATTAGACATTTAGACATGTCACTGTGTCAAGTGTCAAGTGGTGTAAGATTACGTTCAAAAATGTAAGCATCACTTAGCGATATTTTTTTTGGTAATTTTAGAGAACGAAAGGTTAATAAATCACAACACTTAAGTATTTATAACAAATCTCAAAATCTTCAATTGAGATTGTTATTTTAAACTTTTAAAAACATCAATATTACGCATTCATTTGAAAACCGGTAAACCGATAAAACGCTCTATTTCAGAACATAATTAGTACAAATCAAGTACCTTGCATGTCATAGACTATGATGCAGGTCAGAAGTAGAGGCATTGCAGGTCATCGGTAAACGTTCATGGTACAAAATACACTCCTGTCAGGTTTTAGCTACAAGCTGACCTGTCCTGAACATGACACATTTTATTAGAGTTCATGGTAAGGCACCTGTTTTATTTTTTGAGGTCTATCTAGGTACACAGGTCACTTTTCTTAAGAACAGATACAAACGTCTTCAGATCTATATTGTGTGCGTATCCAGGTTTTTTTTACAACAATGCCGATAGAAGAATTACGCGATTGTAGCAGTTAACTTTCTTAACCGACTTCAAAAAAAAAAGAGGTTCTCGATACGGTGATTTTTTTTCAATATTTTGTTACCTCAGAACTTCGTCATTTACTTACTTATGAACCGAATTGGAAAATTATTTTTCTATTTCAGAGAGCATACTTCCAGATTGGTCCCATATTTATCAAAATTCAGTTCTGATGATGGGATCCATGAGGATTTGAGGGAACTCCTTATATATTATAGGTATACATATGGCGATTTTGATATAGGTTTTTCGGAGACCGTTTCTTAGATGTCGGCTTTTTTTGGTAAAATTCAGATATAATTGATTGATTATTATAATTGATATTGATTGTTATAATTGTTGTCCATTGTTAGTCACTGCATCTTATTTAAAAACTAGCTGCAACCAAAGCAGAGAACAAGATTTTTTTTGTATTTGCAAAATCAATAATAATAATTAATCGTGGACAATCTTAAGATATTTTTTTTTATTTATCGTAAGTAATTAATAAGAATAAGATAAGATAGATCATAATGGAATATGGAAAACGAGCAAATTATTAAAAAAATAATAACTTTGTATTTACAGAGAGCGGACGCGAGTAGAAATGGAAACAGTGCTGTGAGGCGCGTATTGCGCCACCCTATTTCAATTCCTGAAGGCTGTTCTTACACCAAGTTATACAAGACGAAATTAGTTATACCTAATGTTAAAATACGGACAGATAAAAAAAACGTTGTAATTATTAAATAAATTATTCCAATTATTAAACAGAGTGATGGACGTAGATAGCGAAGAGTTGTTGAGGGACGCGCGCGCGGCGCGGGCTGGGCGCGGGGCGTGCGTCCTCGTGTTGTCTACTACAATAAAATATATTTTTTGGACAATATTTATTCTCTTTTATATACCTTTATTTAATTTAATAAATATATTTTGTCGGGTATCTCTTATCTTTATGTTGTTAGTAAATATTTTAGTTTGAAATGAAGAATTTGGTAATTTGTAGAATTTTTTTACTGCGAAAACAATAAAAAGGTTACAATTTTACATGTATCTAATGATCCCCCCAAATAGTATCCCTTTAAAACTAGAAATCTCAAATTATATTTCAAGGTCTAGGTACTGAGTTTTATTATAAAACTTTGACGTAGTCTTTTGTAGAATTAATTTTTCGTAGGCAGTAGTAAACTAGTAATATCAAACTGAACAAATGCAACCCCATTGTGATAATTTAATCAGAACCACAGAAGAAATAATAGTTCATAGAATAACTCTTATTCTTTCGTTTTCTTAAACTTAGTTTCAGAACTAAGAACAATGGTTAAAGTCAAAAAGTGACCGGAAAGTCAATAAGTTAGGTAATTTAAGGTATTGCATTTACTTTACCAGTACTCACGATTTCTAAACGTATAATTGTGAGTACCCGTTTGCATATAAAATGTTTAGTGTCTACCATTGAACTACTATTACTAGCGTATAGAATAGACACCGCGAACATCGGGTTCGGGGGTGTGCATTGCAGCCGGCCGGCTGCATTTCATTCTGTCACTCGGCTGAAGTCGGCTGTCACTCGGCTGCGCTCATTGCGGCCGCATGCCAAAATTGATTACGAAAAAACTGAAAAAATGCCGTCGTGCGTAATAAGAACGTGTCACAATAATTGAACGAAAAAAAAAACAAAAAAGATAATGCTATCACTAATTATCATCGGTAAGAAAACAAAATATTAACATAAATCAACTAAAACGAATTAAATTAAATTATTGTGCAATGTTCCCGCCATTTTTTAAATGAAAAAATCATAAGGAGCGTTTGAACTTGGCAAGCCACTAGCGTGTTAATGGACTAAATAAGCTTGCCGACGCGACGCTTGTGACCAATTTAAGGTGTTGGATTTTTGACACGAATCAATGGTAATTACGTTTGAAAACCGTTCAAACGCTTTTGCACGTTAAATAAAGTTAGATTAAGAGCTTGTAAAAATTTGGAGTCTGTGACTGCTTGTCTTGGTTCGGCAAGTGTCATATACAAAGTTACTCTATGGCAAGATTTTCAAGTGTGCAAACGAGGCTTCTAGTTTGAAAAGAGAACGGAGGGCAAGCCCTAAAATATGACCCGGAGTATTAGTAAAGCTGCAAACATACTATAAGCCGCGGCTGACCGGACGCGGCTGACAGCCGTGGCTGATAGTGTGCACAGTCTTTGAGACGTGGCTTCCGGAAGCGTTCCAACGCCTATTCCACAGAGTACTATCACGCCTATTCCATAAAGAACTATAGACGAAGAAACATGTCGAGTAGTGAAAGTGAGGGCGATTTTCTTGAATTAGCGGCGGCTGCTATATGTTGTCCACCCAAAAAGAAAATAAAGAGAAGCGTTTGGGTCCATGACATAAATAAAGAAAGGATATTTTAGCTATTTCCTCTCAAACTTATTGTTTTTTGAAGAATATTTGTTATCCTTTAATTTATAATTATATAGTAATTCCCTGTTGCGAACATACTCAATAATTCGTTCGTCCATTTTTAATAGATACGTACGTTCTTCCTTCTGACACAGAGTACTAATGCCTTCTGACGCATGGACGCGTCCCGCACCCCGTGTATACTATGAAATACCGTCCGCGGACGTTTTCGGCTGACAAAAACATCCAGCGCGCCAGATAGCTCTCGGACGTCAGAACGCCTCAAGATGACTCAAGGTCACGTCCGCGACTTACCTCCGATAGTTTGCACTGCTCAGTGTACATTCAGTATCTAGATACCTATTACGTCACATCCTTCAGCCGCGTCCGGTCAGCCGCGGCTTATAGTATGTTTAACAACTTTACCAATTTTCATCGAAATCCGTTGGTTACATGTGATGCCCGGACAGACAAACAGACAGACAGACAATAATTCAAAAAAAAAATATTTTTGTGCTCTAATAACACGATATTGAAGTGCCCCCTAATCAAAATTTAAAAAAAATATTCAATGTACAGAAAATTTGCCCTTTGAGTTTTATTATAGTATACTGATATCAGCGCCAGTGAAACCAACTTATCTGCGAATTGAAGGAGGGTGCTGTCGGACGCATTGGACCAATCATTGGACACAATTCGAGTTGTAGTAAATGACAAATCAATGAGCACAAAGAAAGAACTTAAGAATGGCGCGGCATTAGTTCCAATTTTCGCCACTTCACCATAGACATACCTAATACTACTAGATTAGGCAAGGTATCTGAGCATATGTAAGTGAAACCGTCACGCTGCGAAGAAAGGCAGGAGGTAAACCTATCCTTGTCTTGCCAAGGTATCTGAGCATATGTAAGTGAAACCGTCACGCTGCGAAGAAAGGCAGGAGATAAACCTATCCTTGTCTTACTTACGAGTTACGCGAGTCTCCTTGGTCTCTTTCTCTTTCTAATAGCGTGACGCAAAGAAGGCCCGCTTGTCTAGTCTAGTAGTATTATGTCTATGCACTTCACAGATATTAAGTCGGTGGCACTATAAACTAAAATTTATATGCCGCCAAGTTAGCTACTTTTGGGCTAGATCTGGCAACTTTTAAGATTCCTTTAGCCAAAAATGTCAAATATTCTTGGCTAAATATTTTAGCCACAATTTTAGCAACTTTGGACTTGACAAGCATGGAGTACCTATTGAGGTAGAAGGATGGCCATCTCATATGAAGGGAAAGTTGAAAAAATGGCCAAGTGCGAGTTGGACTCGCCCATGAAGGGTTCCGTAGTATAATATAAAAGTTCTTGAAGTTCGTTGTAACTTTGATCGAGGTAAATTGCGGTTTACGATTTATGACGTATTAAAAAAAACTACTTACTAGATCTCGTTCAAACTAATTTTCGTTGGAAGTTTGAATGGTAATGTACATCATATATTTTTTTTAGTTTTATCATTCTCTTATTTTAGAAGTTACAGGGGGGGGGGGGACACACATTTTAGCACTTTGGAAGTGTCTCTCGCGCAAACTATTCAGTAATGAAAAAAATGATACGTACTAAGTATGGGGAACCCCCAAAATTTATTGATTTTTTTCTATTTTTGTGTGAAAATTTTAATGCGGTTCACAGAATACATCTACTTACCAAGTTTCAACAGTATAGTTCCTATAGTTTCGGAAAAAAGTGGCTGTGACATACGGACGGACGGACAGACAGACAGACAGACAGACAGACAGACAGACAGACAGACATGACGAATCTATAAGGGTTCCGTTTTTTGCCATTTGGCTACGGAACCCTAAAAAGTGGTGCGGTCTACAACTGCAGCTATGTTGGAACTGAGAATATAATCTATTTGGCGGACAATAGGGCCATTCATTACGGGTGGAAAAATTCAGCAAACTTCACTCCGTCTACAACCGCTATGTTCATGGTTCTTAGCGCTATTTGTATCACACTAGTGCCATTCAGAAATGGCCATTATTGGAACCTCTATTTTCTGTAAACAGCTTAACACTTTTTCAACTTTTCTTTCATAGTTCATACACATGGGATGGCTCTCCTTCTATCTCAATACTCCATGGACAAAACATAGAAATAAGCACTAAATTCTATAATAGGAATATTAAAAAAATAAGCAAACAATTTTCTTCCTACCAAATACTGCTGGAATTTTTAGCCAAACCGGTAAACAAGAAAAATATTAATTCCTTGTACCAGAACTAGAACCATCAACGTCGAATGACTATTGATTTATTCGTTTACAAATAATATTGTATGCCTCAAAGTTAAAAAATATTTTTTATAGGTGTTTTTGTTTTAACTCCTAATACGAGTTTAACTTGTTATAACCAGTGTTGCCAAGTCAGTGAACCAAGAAGTGGCTAAAAACTTTTAAAAAGTGGCTAGAATGTCAAAATTTCGTACCCTTATGGGCCTTAATTCCTTTAGCCAAAAATGTCAAATATTGTTGGCTAAATATTTTAGCCACAATTTTAGCAACTTTTGACTTGACAAGCATGGAGTACCTATTGAGGTAGAAGGATGCAATGGCCATCTTATATGAATGAAGGGAAAGTTGAAAATGTAGTGCGGTCTACAACAGCTATGTTCGAACTTTTTCGAGCTATGTTCGATTACCTATTTGGCGGACAATAGGGCCATTCATTACGGGTGGCATAACTCAGCAAACTTTACTCCATCTACAACAGCTACATATTATTATGTTCATGGTTCATATCGCTATTTGTATCACACTAGCGCCATTCAGAAATGGCCATTATTGGAACCTCTATTTTCTGTAAACAGCTGGACACTTTTTCAACTTTCCCTTCATAGTTTATACATGATACACATGAGATGGCTCTCCTTCTATCTCAATACTCCATGGACAAAACATATAATGAAGCATTAAATTCTATAATAGGAATATTAAAAAAATAAGCAAACATGTTCTTCCTACCAAATACTGCTGGAATTTTTAGCCAAACCGGTAATCAAGAAAAATATTCATTTCTTGTACCAGAACTAGTACCATCAACGTCGAATGACTATTGATTTATTCGTATATGGACAAATAATATTGTATGATTCAAAGTTAAAAAATAATTATTTTTAATGGTGTTTTTTTTATTTCCTGATCCAAAAAGAGGGTACAAAATTTTCAGCCACTTTAAAGGCTACGAAATTTTGGCATTCTAGCCACTTTTTCAAAAGCGTTTAGCCATTTCTTGGTTCACTGACTTGGCAATACTGCGCTTAGCCTTACCCCGGTCACTCATATACGCGCAAATGTTTGACATTTTTACGAATGTTTGCCTCTTTTTTTCATACGATAAGACTGCGACGGGCAAGCTATGACTCGCATTTATTGCAATCTACCTACAAAATTTTATAATACGAGTACTTACGTTGTAAACAATGTGAGGATATTAATACGATGTAAAATTTTTTGTATTAGTTATCTTATGTATCTACAGCTTAAGGATTTCTCAATATCCGGGACAAACCTTTTTGTGGTTTTTACGGATATTATCTAACAATGTTCTGTTATTTTACTTTTGTTTGATAATAAAAAAAAAAAGAAAAACATATGTGAAGGGCGGTCAGGCAAATGGGTTCGCATATGAGTATACAAGCCCATTTCCGCTTCCTCCTACACTTTGTTCACGAATGTTCAATCTTGCTGTTATTATTATTGTTTGATATTGGATGTACTTGATATAATACACGGGGTATATTGTCTAATTGAAAATGCACTGGTTCTGGACACTTGGTTTAATGTAATCACTTCACAAATTATATAACAAACGGAGCACCACAAAACACGTCTAGTTAACACAATGACCGAGAAGGAAGAGAGCGAGACAGAGAATGACACAGCATACATCCATTTATTAGAATAATAAACAATTATGTTGTTGTTATTCAAATCCATTTTCAATACATAAAATAAAAATGGTAGTACGATTAGACGCAACGAACCACGAAAAATTAAGACATACGTCACCTTTTTAGTCGTGTGCGCGACTGGTCGCACGAATGTGTGGGAGACTACACGAAGGTTCGAGGTTCGCGCGCTTTGATGAGCGACAAAAAACCGACACAGCTTGGAAAACCCCGAATGCCTCGAAAATTTCGCATAATCATTCGCGAAGGTCGTCCCACACTTGTGGGTTCGCGTATTCGCGCGAATGTGAGTGACCGGCATTAGCGTCCACACCTTTGTGATGTGACAACTCACAACTGACACTTGACAGTGAGTTGGCTGTTGGAGTAGTGACAGCTGACAAATGACAAAATTGACAAATGAGTGAATGAGCTGCTGACATTAATGACATTGTTATTTTGAATTATTTTCAATTTTCAATTTCAAATTTCAATACACCTTTTACACTTCTCCAGTAATTTGTTTGTATTTGTTACGTTATAAAAATCTAGTAGTTTCAAATAGTGTAATAAAATACATATAATAAATCAGAATAAACATGTCCAGGGATATAATTATTCTTACTCCCAATGGAAGAAGAGTTAAAGTACAATGTACAGCCGATACCAATATCTTACAGGTATGTAATTATAATGATAAGTTAGGGATAGTTTTACATATTCTTTGTAACACATGGTTGCTTCGCTCCGGGAGACCTATTTATTGCATTTACAAACATTACTCGTACGGTGCCGCAACCGCCGCACCTAAAACAACCAATACTAATATTACTATTTATTTTTTCTTACTTGTTTATTGTTAACTACTATTATAACCAGTAATCAAACAGTCACAAATTATTGTTGCACATTAACTTTCAAGGGTCATTTATAATTTCGTTTTCAACATATTTTTTGGCTCGGCTTTAGTACTTGCTTATTTTTTTAAGGTGTTAGAAGACGTCTGTAGTAAACAAGGTTTCCAGTCAGAAGAATATGATCTAAAACATCATAATAAAGTACTTGATTTAACAACAACCATAAGATTTTGTAACTTGCCAAACAAAGCCACATTAGAAATGGTTGAAACTGACAAAAGGAGGATTGAATCTACTGTTGTCATCGGCTTACATTTAGAAGATGGTAATAATTATTTAATTTCACATTTGTCCTGTATTTTTAGTTTTTATTCCTGTCATCAGAATATTTTAGGCCAAAAAAATTTATCTTTATTATTTAACTAGCTTTTGCCCGCAGCTTCGCATACGGAAATTATGTTTTACCTTATTTGTACCTCTTGCAGAAGGAAATTTAAAAAACGGTGAATTTATATTGAAGTACTTATATTTAGTAATTTATATACTGAAACCCACGATAAAATCACAAAGGATTCCTCCAGGAGGGGGTATTGAAAAATAAGCAATATTCACATTAATTTGTATTTTTTTCTTTTTTTGCAAAATTTTGAAAAACTGAAAAATATGTGTTCCATCAATTTAAGCAAGGAACATTTGTGGCAAATTTGAAGCAAATCGGTTGATGTTTTAAAAATATTCCTTACAAACTTTCATCACGTTTGCCATGGAAACCTTTTAACTTTCCGGGATAAAAAGCATCTTAAAATATGACCCGGAGTATTAGTAACAACTTTACCAATTTTCATCGAAATCCGTTCAAGGGTTTTCATGTGATGCCCGGACAGACAAACAGACAGACAGACAATAATTCTTAAAAAAAATATTTTTGTGCTTTAACACGTTATTGAAGTGCCCTCTAATCAAAATTTTTAAAAAATATTCAATGTACAGTAAATTTGCCCTTTGAGTTTTATTACAGTATAGAAGTACTAATTTGGAAAATTTAAGACAAAACATTATTTAACTCTGAAGCAATTACATTATTATGCAAGACCATCTTAAATGTCCCTGGCCAGGTGTTGAATTCAGGAATCCTTGCTCATCAATCAAGCAAGATGTAATTGAAACTAGGCTACGGGATGTAACATAATTAATGATGTTAGTTTCTATATTTCTAAGTAATTGTTTTATGACCTGATGCTTTCTAGTGTCCGAAGTATTAAAAATAAACTGGGTATTGAGTTAAATGGTATGTATTTATGTAGTGTTATATATTACCATGTTCAACAGTTAAATAATGTGTTTTTTTTTAATTTTGAAGGTGAAAGAAAAACAGGAGATTTTCCCTCAAGAACAACATTGTTTGATCTTCTATCATCATTAGCTCCAAATGAATTGATAAATTTAAAAAATCCAACTATAATGTATATGCGTCAGGAAGTAATTGGTATTCCAGCTCTTAAGGAGAAAACTCTTCGTCAATTAGGATTACTGACAGGAAGAGCCATATTAAGATTATTGGACAAAGCAGAAGAAGCCATGTAAATATTTTTTATCCTTCCAACTTATGCATTTAAATATGTATGTTTTGTATGTAACATATTATAATGAGTTGATATGATTACTAGTCATTCATGAAAACATTTAATGACTTGAAATTCTGTTAAGCCAGTCAAATACTATGGTATTTTTGTTAAACACAATTGTATTATATTCCAGACAAGCAAATGTATCAACTGTTTACCGGCGACAAACTGAAAAAGAATTCAAAGATTCTGATAAGGCCAATGTACCAAATCAATGTGGAAACAATGTTAACCTTAATGAACATGAAATGCCAGGTCCTTCTAATGTTGACAAAAGCTACGATTTAACGACATTTGATCCTATAAAATTATTAAAAAAAGAGGTAGCACTAGGAAAACAACACACCGATTTGGAAAGAAAACAGGAATCAGATAGTACAATGGAAATCAGTTCAATTGATGATGCAAGTAAAATGGAAGTTGATCAATTTCTCCCCAAAGAAAATATAGGCTTAACTCCAAATGATTCCAGTAATGCAAGCAACATTAGCCCTTGCATTAGTACTCAAGAACATCTCGAAAGGCGATTAAACATAGAAGAGGAAGTAACCTTTGTTAGTGTCAATAATTTTAAATTTGTCAAGCTTGGTAAAAAGATCATCAAATGTTTTGTAAATACATACACATAATATGTGTTTAAAAAAGGAACACTTTGTTTAATGAATTTGAGAAACTTACTTGGCCTATAACAGAATTTATTAATTAATGTATTATTATACACAATTCTTATTGTAACATAATTTGCATATACATATTTATTTGCAGTTAGGCCCTCACAAAGCCATTGCATTTATGCATCCGGATGAAGCAGAGGAAGATATGTGTGATCTTCCAGATGATTTCTATGAACTTACAGTTGAAGAAGTGCGCAAAATATACCATGAGCTGCAGCAACGTCGGATAGAGCTGGAAAACACGCCATTAGTCACTGCCAGTAAACGAGAAGAAATTGATAAACAGGTTTGTACCATTATCCTTTTGTAAAAGAGAAATCATAACTTTAGTGTACTGCTTAATTATAAAGCCATTGTGTTGTCATTTCCAGTCTTCACAGAAGAAGATAAATGTGTACAAAAATGCAGTTGTAAGAATACAATTCCCTGATAACATTATCCTTCAGGGAGTATTTGCGCCTACAAATACAATTGGAGACATCTTTAATTTTGTTAAAGAATATTTACAACATCCAGAGAAATCATTTAGAATATGTAAGTACTATTGAACTATCATTGATACATAGAGGCGCTCTGTCATGGGGACTTCACCTGTAGTCTTTAGTGTTAGAGTTATTTAAAGCATTACAGTACACTACAGTATTCAAGCACTACATGAGTGACTGAGGAGAATATAGTGCTTGAACGATAATCTAGGACTTTTACGATAAAGGCGAATGCTGCCAGTGAGAATACATCAATAGCCTAATAAGTTATTTAATGTCATAGATAATTAATATGAAAACTTATTAATTAAAACAATTATTTTTATTAACTATACAGTTACTACACCTCTAAAGGAAACACTGGATCCTCAAACAACATTATTATCAGCAAGATTTGTTCCATGTGTGCACATGCATTTTAAATGGCTGGAGGAAGATTCCAATCAAAAATGTTTAAAAGATGAAGTATATGAGCGGAAAACGTCCAGTGATGCAGCTAGCATTTTAGCGTCGAAGTACAGGTACATAATTATGTATGTGGCGTAAGTATGGGTGAGGATATTATCGTATCTGTATGCGCCCCCTGTCTCCCTCGTTACTATCACGTTGGACGATCCTATATTGAGTTCAGATAAAACTCATTATACCATTGAAGTTTCGCGGCGAACGGATTTATACTATACAGATTTTAATCTATATTCTTTTATTAAATTAAATGTACCTATTAGTACGTACTGAAGTTATAAAACACGAAAAAAGAGTTTACATGCTCATCTCAAAATAACCAGACTTTGAAAAAGGACCACAAAAATTATCGCTGGTCAAAATCAAAATCATGCATACCTTACCTAATCTTTGAGGAATCCTTAATCCCTCATGGATCCCATCAGTAAAACTGAACTTTGATATTATGTGACCAATCTGAAAGTATGATGTCCCTCCATATAAAAAAGGTATTTCCAAAATCAGTTGATACAGGACGGAGTTTTGAGAGATCCTCCTTTTTCTGAAGTGTTTAATAAAACAACTTTTTTGTAAATACCTGAGTATAAAACTAATTCCCTATCATTGTATTAAATTACTTGGATTTGATTGGTCTTGCATAAATTCAATTTTATTTTAGTCTCCAAATATTATTTCATACATACGAATTATAATACGCGTTACGTAAGTACCAAGTAGGTACATACTCGTACGTCTCTATAATGTACATATTAGTATCGACTGATTTTTGTTGCTTGTAATTAGAAATGAAACGGATATCCGGTAACTCCGAAATCCGGCTTTGTTTTCACTGTCTGGCCGGATATCGGATAGTAAAATTCAAATAATTCTTATTATTTTACGCAAGGCAAATCATACCACAATAGGTTATGGATACCGTTTATTTATACAGGGTGTCCCGTAAGTAGTGGATCAGCGGAAAGTGGCAGACAGCTTGAAAGATGACCTATCATATCGACACCGGAAATTTCAATTGTCGTAAAGGACATTTTGCCGAAAATGAGTTATATATATATTCGTAATCAGCGTCGCGAGCTCTATCGATTGGTATATTTAAAATTGTCCTATCTTAAAAAAAAACCCTTTACGACCGGGGTTTTTAATAGGTCTAGCTCGATTTTTTTTACTATTTTGGATGTATCGTAAAAATAATTTACAATAGGGAGCGTAAAGTTGATGTTTTAATTATTTATGAGATCGTAATTTCATTTTTGCATTGAACTTCTTATACGACATTAAAAAAACATGTTATTTTGATAATCGAGACCCTTACGATCTAATCTATGCTTTATTTTTCTTACGTATTTAGGGCGTAAAGGTCATTTTTATATAAAAACTAGCTGCCCGGACAGACTTGGTTCTGTCAAAAGGTTTTTTTTTGAGATGTCAGCTATCCTATCTTTCAAGTTGGATCAAAGTGCACACGGTGTGCAAATTTGATTAAAATCGGTTCAGTAGTTTAGGAGTACATCGCGGACAAACAACGTGACACGTAATTTATATACAGGGTGGATTTTTGAGACGGGTCAGTAAGGGCAGGTACCTTAACCGTTATAGTTACAGGAAAACGTTCCTAGGAGACTATCCATAACTTTTTAAGATATTCTGAACTGCATTCACAGATTTTTGAAAAAATGTACGGTCAGCGAAAAAAGTGCTAAAATCAAAAAAAAAATATTTTTATGCCTATCGATCCTACTTCGTATGGGGATCAAAATACTCTATGGGACCATTTAAGGTATGAGTACTAGAAATGTCAGAAAACGCTAAAAACATTTTCCATACATTTTGTACTGAAAAACGATAAATCAACTCGAAATATTCTTTATCGCCAAACAATCCTATTTCTCACTGCGATTAAAAGATTCTTTAAGGCCTATTGAAATTTAAATACAAAAACTACGGTAAGACACAACATATCACACAAACTTAAAAATAGGTTATCTATTGTTCTAAATGACCGCCGTTTTCACGAATACATAAGTTCACTCGTTTTTGTACTGAGCAAGTAGCAGCGGAAAGTTTTCTTTGATGGATATTATTTAAAATCCTCGTTAATGCCTCTTTCAGCTCCTGAACACTGCCGTACTTTCTTTTGTAGACTTCATTTTTTAGGTGGCCCCACGAAAAAAGGCTCGAGAGGCGTTAGATAGGGGCTGCGAGGTGGCCACTTAATTGGACCATGTGTTCCCTTAACAGCACCTCTTGTAGCCCCGATCTAACGCCTCTCGATTTTTTTTGTGGGGCCACCTAAAAAATTAAGTCTACAAAAGAAAGTACGACAGTGTTCAGGAGCTGAAAGAGGCATTAACGAGGATTTTAAATAATATCCATCAAAGAAAACTTTCCGCTGCTACTTGCTCAGTACAAAAACGAGTGAACTTATGTATTCATGAAAACGGCGGTCATTTAGAACAATAGATAACCTATTTTTAAGTTTGTGTGATATGTTGTGTCTTACCGTAGTTTTTGTATTTAAATTTCAATAGGCCTTAAAGAATCTTTTAATCGCAGTGAGAAATAGGATTGTTTGGCGATAAAGAATATTTCGAGTTGATTTATCGTTTTTCAGTACAAAATGTATGGAAAATGTTTTTAGCGTTTTCTGACATTTCTAGTACTCAAACCTTAAATGGTCCCATAGAGTATTTTGATCTCCATACGAAGTAGGATCGATAGGCATAAAAATATTTTTTTTTTGGATTTTAGCACTTTTTTCGCTGACCGTACATTTTTTCAAAAATCTGTGAATGCAGTTCAGAATATCTTAAAAAGTTGTGGATAGTCTCCTAGGAACGTTTTCCTGTAACTATAACGGTTAAGGTACCTGCCCTTACTGACCCGTCTCAAAAATCCACCCTGTATATTAAGATATTTTATTATGATTACAATATTCGATTCCAGACACCAAAAAAAGACAATGTTGAATGTGTACAAAAGCTGAAAATACAGAATTATTATCATAAAAAGAAATTAAGGACATGGCTGTTCATCTCGAGGAAAAAAAGGCTAGTTACCAAAGATTTAAAATCCATCAGAGATTAACATCCAATGATACGCTCATAGTTAGCTTCGATCTCCAAAAAGTGCTTAATACTCCTCACGGAGAGAGTAGGTATGTTGTTATATTACTCCAGATAAGGAAATACGCCGTTTATAATGTAAAAGGCACAACAGCGATGCCCATACCAAGATCATGCATATTAAGTTATTATTGCCATTTCTCCTGTCACGCCAACCAATATGCGGAAGAGCGACAGTGATAGAATAAATCTATCACTGGCTAACTACATGCCCATAGCGATAACTTCCCTGCTTGCGAAGGCAATGGAGCGCGTGATTAACACGCAGCTCCTAAGGTATCTGGAAGATCATCAGTTGATCAGTGATCGACAATACGGTTTTCGCCATGGTCGATCAGCTGGTGATCTTCTAGTTTATCTTACTCACCGGTGGGCTCAGGCTCTTGACCGTAACGGGGAAGCTCTGGCAGTCAGCCAGTATCGCTAAGGCTTTGGACCGGGTCTGGCACAGGGGTCTTCTCACGAAGTTACCATCTTACAGTCTCCCTGAGAGGTTATGCAATTGGGATAGCCAGTTTTCTATCTGAGCGAGACATCAAGGTCGTAGTCGACGGTTGTTGCTCAGATATGAAACCTATAAATACTGGCGTTCCCCAAGGGTCTGTGTTATCCTCTAAGCTATCCATTCTGCATATCAATGACATGCTGCAGCATACGAGTGGCATACATTGCTATGCAGATGATAGTAGGTACAGGGGATGCCTATTACACAGCCCCGGCCAATGCCTCTCAGTTGCAAGTGGCGGATAGCAGAATCAAACTTGTGTCTGAAGTCGAGAACTCTCTGAAGCAAGTCTCGGATTGGGGTCGGCTTAATTTGGTCGAGTTAAACCCCACGAAGACACAAGTTTGCGCATTTACCGCTAAGAAAACCCCATTTGTCATAGCGCCTCAATTCCAGGGTACCGCGCTCACCGTGAGTGAAAGTGTTGGAATTCTGGGAGTTGACATCTCGAGTAGGTAATGTGCAGTATCGACTATCGGCGTCATTTAGAAGCCAAGGCTAAGCTGGCCTCCAAGAAGCTTGGTGTCCTGAACCGGGCTAAGCAGTACTTCACTGCGAGGCACTTACTTATGCTACATAAAGCTCAAGTCAGGTCTCACATGGAGTACTGCTCCCACCTCTGGGCAGGGGCGCCGCAATACCAGCTTAACCCATTTGACGCCATACAGAAACGCGCGGTCTGAGTTGTCAACGACCCACGAGTCACTCACAAGTTAGAACACCTGAGCTTCAGAAGAGATATCGGTTCTCTTTGTGTGTTCTACCAACTTTACAACAGTGAGTGCTCCGAGGAATTGTTTGACTTGATGCCTACTGCACCTTTCTCACGATCTTTTTTGCCACACACTTGCAAGCTGTGGAATGAGCTTCCTTCTGAGGTATTCCCGGAGCGCTATGACATGGGGTTTTTCAAAAAAGGTGTAAAAAGAGTTTTCTTTCAGGGCCGGCGATGCATTGGCGATTCCTCTGGTATTGCTCATGTCCATAGGCGACGGTGACCACTTACCATCAGGTGGCCCATCTGCTTTTTCGTCAGCCTTTTAGGCTATAAAAAAAATTGTAGTTTAGTTTATTAGCTGATTATTCTAAAAATTTTGTTGTTTTTCCAGCATCGCAACAATTACTTGCGATTTAAATAAAAAATAATAAAAAACCTTTTATTTCACACAGTTTTATTACCTATTTTAGGTGCTAATTATGTAAACCGTTAGTTTTTTTGGTACTTTTACCCCCATAGTCTCTGATTTGATTGACTTGTACTACCCAATTGATGATCAAGATTAGTCCTTTGCTACACATCCGACTTTGTCATAACCAATTTTTTGTGGGTGTAAAGTACTTCAGTTTTATTTTTGTGGGCTGTAAAGGACTCGTACTTTCGTCATTAATTAAGTTTGGTTTATTTTGATAATTTATATGGATAGAATACGAAAAATTAGTAGGGGTTTCTTTTGACATCATTAATTAAATACTTTGTTTGAAAAAGTTATATAACAAAAACAATATATTTTTTTGTTTTTTGGCTCTCCTGAAAAGTCGTGTTTTGTCCTTTACGACAATTGAAATTTCCGGTATCGATATGTATAAAAATAATCTTAAAACAATAATTGACAAGGCTTCCTGATCATCAAGTATTAAAAAAACAGTAAATAATAGCATTATTTATGAAATAAACAATATTTTTCAAGTAATTCTGAGGTAATTTGAAATTTCTCTAAAAGGTTGAAATATCGCAAAATAATCATTATTTTAATTATTTATTAGAGCATTAATTTAACGTAACGTAATTTTAAACAAACACCATTGAAAAACTTCATCCCATAACAGTAAACAATAAAATAACTTTTGATTCAAATTCACCCCTTTGACACTGAAATGGCTTTTACTTGAAATTTTTCCCTATTAAAGTAGCCTGTATTGTACCTTTATAAAATGTGCATTTAACAGACAAGTTTTTAACATACTGGGGCATTCTTGCCCGGTACATTTTTTTTCAACCACCTCGCATCAAAGTTGTGTCGAAGAAAATCAAAAACAAAAATATCCAAAGTAGATGCTATTTTCTCAGCGTTTCCTAAAAATTTCAACAACATTACATACTGATTATTATAAAGCAACTATTTGAGAGCTCTAGGGAAAAAAAATATCAAAATATCTGTTCATTTGTGGACTCAACAGGAAAAGACGTAGGGTAAAGGAGCCGATTTTTCTAAATTTTAAAAAATGGTCAATATCTCGAAAACGGTGACACTTTTACTGAGGTAATTTTTTGACATATGATAGGTCAACCTTCAAGCTATCTGCCACCTTCGGTTGATCCACTACTTACGGGACACCCTGTATAATAGCATGTCAAATTATTGTTTTATTAAATTAGTACCCAAAATTAACAAGTAGCAAATTGTGGTGAATGAATACCAAATTTTCCGCATTTGTTGGTAAGACGCGACTCCGTTTGGCTTCGTCTACCAGACCAGCTTTTGAAAATAGCCTTTCGCTGTAAACGCTACTGCCAGGTGCTGAAAGATAAATTCTAGCAAACCTTGACAACTGCCGGTACTGATAAGAAATAACTGACCACCAAATGCACCTATGGGTCGTGATTGCGATCGATTCGAGATGTCTTTAAGAAAAGGTTAATCTCGTTAGCAATTGGATTTTGTTTTTCTTGATCGGGACAATCACTACTAAAGGGCCGAATATTCGGTATACGGGCAAAGCTCTATCCGTTTCATCTCTACTTGTAATGCAATATGTTATAAACACCTAGGTATTTTAGTCAATATTGATATATCGTTTACTTTCAGAGCCCCCAGTAGACGAAAGCACGATGATAACACCGACAAGACGCAGAAACCAAACCCGTCGTCGTCTAAACAGAGCAAAATGCCTAAATGGTTCAAATGATGAATTATGACGAAATAACAGTTTTTTGTAGTTTTTGAAGCAAGCGTAAGGTAAAAGGTATATTTTGAAGGTATGTCTGTGTACTATTGTAAAAGTCTTTCAATTATATCGTTCAAAAGCTGCATATAAGTTTTCTTTACCTAACCAGGAAATGACAACATAACACGCACGATCAACATTGATTATTGTTTTCTTTTTTGTATCGGCTTAAGCGGTCTGACTGTATGTAATGGAACGTTGGACGCTCGACGTCCGGAACACCAACGGCATGCCGCCGGGCACGTGTGTTTATTGCAGGTACTTGACGAAATCTAATTTTAAAATCTTGTACAATACCAGTTATGAATAATTATTCTAGTAGTTATTTTCTTAATTTTATATTGTATATAGTAAGGCAAGTAAATTTATTTATTTGTTTTCTTATTCTTTTAATAAAAATTAAAAAAATATTGTTGTTTCAGTTCTACGGGTATTTAAACCGAAATGCATCTAGAATCTTAATCAGTAAGTGTGGATATTACAACTGATAGACTTATACCGTGTAAATTTACAATCCATTAATACAATACAACAATTAAATTAAAACTAGATCTTCCTTTATGCGTAAGAAATTATCTCCAACTTATAAGATATTTACGTGAGGTTTGGTAAATTAAATTCCATCTATTCTCGAAAACTGTTTATTTCAGTATAACAGTACAAAAATATTAATTTCTAAAGTATTTACATTAAATAACAAAACTTAAGGTCATCCCGGAGAGCTTTAGCTCCCAGAGTAATCTAGGCATGATATATAATATACATACATACTTAGTCTGGCCATAAATACTGTTACAATTAAAAATAAACAAAATATTACATTTGAATTTGGAATCTATCATTTTTATATGATTGTTCATTGAGTTTTCTCATTTTGGCGCCAATACATTGTACAATATTTTGCGATATTAAAATGGAGTGGGGTGATAAAGAGAACCGAATCGCTGTGATTGCATTACACAAAGTAGGCATGGAGCCAAATGCAGTTTTTAAAACTCCATACGCTTGGTATTAGTAAAATCTTTGTATACCGGGCTATTAATAGGTACAATGAGACCTCTTCGGTTTGTGACAGAAAAAGATCTGGCCGTCCACGTAGTGTTCGTACGAAAAAGGTGGTCAAAGCAGTAAGGGAAAGAATTCGAAGAAATCCTGTCCGAAAGCAAAAGATTTTATCTCGGGAGATGAAGATAGCACCTACACTATATTCACATTCGGATCAGAATTTACATACACATTGTGTTGCCTAGCAACCACAAACAAACAGGTGCATGAAACTTTTGGTCGTTTAAAGTGCGTTTGAACTAAATCTGAAGTTCGCAAGTCGCGTTCCGTTCCACTCTTTATAATTTAATTTCTTTTTAAACGTAATATTTATTTGGCAAAAGTTTAAAATAACACTGAATAGTTACGTATAAAATCGATATAGACTGTTTTAAAATACATAAACATAAATATAAAATGTAATTCAGCTTTGTTTAATGAAATTAAACCTATAAATAATTTTATGCTCATGCATATTGAGTGGAATGAAATATCTGTATAATCTGTACAGTGCCATCTCTGAAGAACTTATTTGTGACGTGGCGAAAATTGGAACTAATGCCGTTTCATTCATAACTTACTAATACGTCTCGAATTGCGCACTATGATTGGTCCAATTTTCCGACAGCGCCCTCCTTAAAGTCACAGACAAGTTGATTTCACTGTATTTTGAAATATAATACGACCAAGTTGCAAAGCATGTAAGCGCCATTAAAGCTGTGAGGTTTTCGTAGTCATTTCTATTTATAGTCATAGGCAAGCAACCTTGAAATAATAATTTTGTGCAAAGGTTTGAAGTCGCTTCACGAAATTAAGGACGTGCGAGCGTGAGATATTCAATGATGAAAATTGTTTTAAGATGTTGGTTTTTACGTCGTTTTCTCTTAGTGTGTTGTTGTTATAGGTCAATAGTAAAATAATGAAGATGTCACAAACGTTATAATAATTATTTACTTCTTTAATAGTTATTTGGTGTGCGAAATACAAATCAGTTTGTGAAAACCCTATAAAGGAATTTTATTGGTTTGTTGACAAGGATTCTGATGCGAGTTTGACTCAAGTTTAGAACCATGTCGCGTATTTTAAAAGATGACTTAGAACTTGCAGCCTATAAGAGACGTACTGGTCATTTCTTAACTGATAATTTAAAAAAGAATAGGGTGGTAAAATCGAAACAACTACTGAAGCGGTACGCCAAGGGAGGTCACAGAAAAATTTTGTTTACGGATGAGAAAATTTTTATAATTGAGCAACATTTTAACAAACAAAATGACCGTATTTATGCTCAAAGCTCTAAGGAAGCTTCCCAATTAGTCGACAGAGTGCAACGTGGGCACTATCGACTTCAGTGATGGTTTGGTGGGGTATTAGCTATGAAGGAGTGACTGAGCCATACTTTTGTGAAAAAGGTATCAAAACATCGGCACAAGTGTATCAAGATACCATTCTTGAGAAGGTAGTGAAGCCCCTTAACAACACCATGTTCAATAACCAAGAATGTTCCTTCCAGCAAGACTCGGCACTTGGTCATAAAGCTCGGTCTACGCAGTCGTGGTTGGAAACGAACGTTTCGGACTTCATCAGAGCTGAAGACTGGCCGTCGTCTAGTCCCGATCTTAATCCGCTAGATTATGATTTATGGTCAGTTTTAGAGAGTACGGCTTGCTCTAAACGCCATGATAATTTGGAGTCCCTAAAACAATCCATACGATTGGCAGTGAAGAATTTTCCCATGGAAAGAGTGCGTGCTTCAATTGATAACTGGCCTCAACGTTTAAAGGATTGTATTGCACCAATGGAGACCATTTCGAATAAGCTTTTTATTTTTAAATCGTTTAATATTTATGTATTAAACTAACACACCGTAAAAGTAATAAATGTTATTTGAAATAGAAAAAAAATTTTTTTTCTTTGTTTCAGTATTTATGGCAAGACTAGGTATAGTGTATCATAGGCATATAGGCATGTATTTTCTTGATTAAAATAAAAAGTACCTAGTAAAATATACATGTTTCAGTATTAAATTAAATTCTTATCATTATCCATTTTAAGCTGGAGACTGTCGTGTAATTTTTCATCATTTTGATGTAACGTATCAAGTTTATGTAATTCAAACCAAACTGACTGCGCCGCGTGCTCCACTCGACTGTCGGTTTTTTCGCGAATTCCCTTTGAGTGTTACATTACAAGTCAGCGCAGGTTGCGTCATCGCAAGCGTAAGCCATCTCGTTTTGCACCCTAATTCTACCATTTTGAGTAAAAATGAGTTTGTAATGTATCACTTGAGCCAAGAGCTCAAATGATACATTACAAACACTCGCTATTATAAGTCAGTCTGTGTCGCCGTGTTTGCTTGCAACAAGATCGCCTCGAGTGGTACATTACAAACAAACGGTACAAGTCAGTCTCCAGCTTTAGACATCATTAGTAATCCGCCCGAGCCCCGACCCCATCCATCCTGCGTTTCGAGCTTTAAGGTTGTATAAGTATTATGTAATCGTCTAGCGAAACGCATTTCCCTAAGCTCTGGAAATTCAACATAACATTTAAATGGCATGGCAAACTAACAATAAATAAAAAGCGGCCAAGTGCGTATCGGACTCGCCCATGAAGGGTTCCGTAGCAGCAAGTAACATAATATAAAAGTTCTTGTAGTTAGTTGTAACTTTGATCGATGTTTTTTGCGGTTTACGATTTATGACGTATTAAAAAAAAACTACTTACTAGATCACGTTCAAATCAATTTTCGTTGGAAATTTGCATGGTAATGTACATCATATATATTTTTTAGTTTTATCATTCTCTTATTTTAGAATTACAGGGGGGGGGACACACATTTTACCATTTTGGAAGTGTCTCTCGTGCACACTATTCAGTTTAGAAAAAAATGATATTAGAAACCTACGTAATAAAAATGATATTAGAAACGTATGGGTTTGATGAAAAAAAATTTTTTGAATTTCAGTTCTATGTATGGGGAATCCCAAATTTTTATTTTTTATTTTTGTGTAAAAATCTTAACGTGGTTTACAGAATACATCTACTTACCATGTTTCAACAGTATAGTTTTTATAGTTTCGGAGAAAAGTGTCTGTGACATACGGACGGACAGACAGACATGACGAATTTATAAGGGTTCCGTTTTTTGCCATTTGGCTACGGAACCCTAAAAATGGGTTTGCCCGACGTATAACGTACAATTATCGCAATACCGTACTCTTTCTGATTGGAATTATGAAAGAGTCCGATCCTATATACATGCGTATATAGGTGTGTGTGATCTGTTTATAGAAGAAGATCGTAAGTGCAACTGGATTATGTATTACTCAATTGCCTTTAGAGATTGCGAAAGAATTTATCAGTATAAGTAAGATAAATAGATAACGTCACACACTGATAGCCCCACTAGAATTCCGTGTGGGTTGCCATGGACAACACACAAAGACAAGAACAGATGCAACCAGACCGAGAACAGAAATTCAAACTCATCGTTCAAAATTTCAAACTTCTGCCTCGCTGGGAATCGAACCGTTGGCATGGTAATCCGGCATGATAACCATTGCGCCACACTGATCCTACATAGATTGTAGATACATGAGATAGGTAGGTATATAAACGCTCAAGCAGGTAGTTTTATATATGTAGGATCAACTTAAAATGTTAACAGCTTAGAATAAATAATAAACAGATAACAGCTACATCTAATATTGTACCATGTTTTGAATCTTAATCAGTCATTCATACTTAGGTAGGTACATAACCGGCATTCAATACAAAAATACTTATAGGTATTCGTTTAAAATAATACGTACCTATGGGCTATTTCTAATGATACAATCAAGAATAGTTTAGACGCAAAACGACCCTTTCGTAAACGGTCCCACGGTCGCAAAAGGTATTGGGACTTTTGGGAATAGGACATTATTCGAATGTGACGTTTTGCGCCTAACCCGATATATAATATGATAGACGACTATCTACAAACTAATGAATGATGGCAAGGTGCCTAATTTACATCGTGTCGGCTTTAAAACCTCGCACATAGGTTCTTTATTTTGCAAATCTTTAAAATACCTACAATCGATGCTGATATCTATGTTTTTGTTCACACTTTGTTCATTGTGCCGTTTTTCCAGACTTGTTTTAGTATTTTTACATTCTGGTAACCTTTTTAATTCATTTGTTTTAGCTGATTTTGAAATGTTTAGTTTCATATTTTTATATATGTGTTTATTCAAAGTGTAGTGCTTCTTATCATTACTTTTACCTGTTGGTTGTCGTATATGCCTATACAGGCACATATCACCTTTATCACAATATCCTCTTAAAAATTCAGGACAAATCTTTGATTTTTCATTTAATTTTACATGCAAGTACGGACAGTCGTCTTTCGTGCACATTCCCTTCAAATAAAAGAAACAAGTAGGCATTTTTTTCGATGATAGCTCGTGAGATAGCGGACATTGTTTGTCATGACAAATTCCCTTAATAAACTTCCTACACAGCGATACATGTTTCTTGTCATGTAAATATTCACAAGTGCCATATAAGTTTCTTAAGCATTTACCGTATTTAGTAAATAAACGACATGGTATGTTATTTTTCTTTCTAGTACTATATACATCTTTCAATTTTATCTGGGATTTCAAATCTATATTTCTTTTGGTTTTCAATGGTTTCGGTGTAAATTTAATATTGATTGGTGATTTTATTTTATGTCTAACCAATTTGAAATTATTCCTGTTCACATTTTGAGGTACACGTAATACACTTGTGTTACTTTTAGGAGATTGTATCCGTTTGACAGTTTCATTCTTAACAATTTGTAGATTATATCTAAAATTATGTAAGGGTATGGATTTATATTTGTTAATTTTGATTGTACAGGATTCCTTGATTTTCTGTTCAGTGTTTTCTAAAACTTTATTGTCATTTCTTCTTACTAAACGATATCTTGATTTCGAAGACGGACGAGGTGAATCTAATGGTTTAGTTTTTACATTTATACCCAGAGTAGGTCTATTAATTTGGGAATTGGAATATTCCAAACTTTTAGTATTATAATCAACTTGTATTGCGGTTTCGCTAATTTGGTTTCTATCTAAAGTGTTAGTTGATTTTATAAAATTTGGATTCACATAAATTTTTCTTTTTAAATTGGTACATTGCTGCACATCAGTTACGTTTCGAGTAAAATTAGGATTGATATATAAGTGATTGTTGGTATGTAAAGGGTCTGAATAATGTATTGCTCTACTAGGCACTCTATTAAAGTTTGGATTTAAATACACCCTATTAAAGTTTGTATCCATTATTATATTTTACTAGTTATGTCAAACAATACTGAAAAAGTTTATGGCCAATTTTACAATGGACTTTATCAATTAAATAACATTTAGGATTTTTCTCCAGCTCCTTACTTAAAATATTGTTAAGTTTATCTATGATTCCTTCAAATTCAGATTTTTTATTGCCATTTACCCATAAAACACTGCTGTGATATGACGGTTCCTGAAATAATAATAAAATACAAATTCAATTAACAGACAGCAATATTAATTTTAATACATAGTTTATTAATACCATTATTAGTATTATTATTTCTCCATGGGGTCCAGCTGGATAGCTACCACCCACTTGCTTGTGTCAGCCGCCAAACGAGTCATCGTGTTATGTCTAGGGGCTTGAGAGCGAGTTCTTTCTTTCTTTTTCTTCTCTTTCTTGGCCGGCAACGCATCAATAATGCATTTGGAGTTACCAATGACCATGGGCGACGGAAGACACTTACCATCAGACGGATCGTCAGCTTGTTTACTATTTCCATAAAAAAATAGTGTGCTTGCCACCTTAGACTGTACATCTGACTTACCACCTCGTGGGATTGTGGTCAAACACTAACTTATAGAAGGTAAAAAATATCTTAATTCTCACCTTATAAAATGGTGGTAATTTAAAATCCTCAAGTATTTTATCAACTTTCTTAGTAATGTTCAATAGAAATTTCTCACTCCAGGGGTCCACTTTGAGTGCAATAAAGGTGCGAGTCTTTTCGTCATTGCAGTACACTTCTACGGAATCAAACTGTATATTAAAACTGAAAAAAAAAACAATAAAGAGCACTTATTATAAAACGGTTTGTCAGAGAAAAGAATCTATACTAATATACTAATACTAATATAAAAGCAAAGCAAAAAAGCAACAACCCATAACAGCTGTCCCACTGCTGGGCCATAGGCCATAGTCTACCACGCTGGCCAAGTGCGTATTGGTAGACTTCACAAACTTTTTATGGAGAACTCTCCGGTGTGCAGGTTTCCTCACGATGTTTTCCTTCACCGAAGCAAGTGATAATTAACTTCTAATACGCACATAATATTTGAAAATTAGAGGTGCGTGCCAGGATTTGAACTCGGGCCCCTTCGTTCGGGAGACCAACGTTCTACCGCTAGGCTATCACTGCTATATAATAACTAATATACTAATTTACTAATATTACTGATTACTAATATCTTAATATATATAAATTACGTGTCACGTTGTTTGTCCGCGATTGACTCCTAAACTACTTAACCGATTTTAATCTTTGCACACCGTGTGCAGTTTCATCCAATTTGAAAGATAGCATAGCTTACATCTCAAAATTTAAAAAAAACTTGAGAGGTGTCAAGGGACACCCGGATGGAACGAAGTTCCTTTCGATTAATTATTAAAGGAATTGTAATATACACTTGCTAAACACACAATAATGGAGAGATTATAACGCGTATGACTTGGTTAGCACAATAGTAAAGAGAGGTTATAATGCTTACTTGCTAAAAATACAAAAGCATTTATTATTGTCTGTATAAAATCTCTATTTACCTAACTCCATCAGTAATATCCGGAACTTGTGCAGAAACGCTGTCAGGAGTCATTATTGTTATTATCTTTTATTATTTATTATGTACAAAAACCCTGTATACACTCAACAAAAATAATCGTCGCGACACCACACTGTTCAATGCGAAATAGAAAGACGAAACGAAAATATCTGGCTTGCTTTCTATAAGAGAAAGAGAGAGAGACAGACAGAGAAACATGCGCACGCCGCACGACTTGTAACAACGCCGCACGAGTTGTAACGACGGCAAAAAGTGTCGTTACAACTTTTCGTCTTAATTTTTTCCGTCTAGCCCCCTTTCGCAACGCGCGATAAGGAACTTTGTTCCAAAAACTTTTGACAGAACGAAGTCTGTCCGGGCAGCTAGTACTAATATATACTAAAATATAGATAGATATAATATGTATATATTTATATTTTTTTTATATATTATATTATAAATGCGAAAGTGTGTTTGTTTGTTTGTCCGTCTTTCACGTCGCAACGAAGCTGTTATATGGCATGGTTTTTGTGTGTGGAGATAGTGAGGAGGGTGGAGAGTAACGTGGGCTACTTTTTACCGCGGTAAAACATCCCCATGGGAAGATCGATATTGGAACGAAGTTCCTCATTGCGCGTTACGAAAGGGGGCTAGACGAAAAAAATTAAGACGAAAAGTTGTACCTAACGACTCTTCTTGCCGTCGTTACAACTCGTGCGGCGTCGTTACAAGTCGTGCGGCATGGGCATGTTTCTCTCTCTCTCTCTCTCTCTGTCTCTCTCTTATAGAAAGCAAGCCAGATATTTTCGTTTCGTCTTTCTATTTCTCTTATTTATAATCTCTCCATTATTGTGTGTTTAGCAAGTGTATATTACAATTACTTCAATAATTAATCGAAAGGAACTTCATTCCATCCGGGTGTCCCTTGACACTTGCATTTTTTTTGTTAGTTGCTAGATATTTAATTCCGGATGTTGTTAATAGATGGCGTTAGTAAAATTCATTTGCAAGTTCTAAATCACGCTATCAATTAATGATACGTGTAAATTACTTAAGTCATAGGCAACTAAATCTAACTAAGTAAAAGTAAGTAGGATTTGTAAGAAATCGATCTCTACCGCGGGCGAAGCTGCGGGCAAAAGCTAGTTTATGATTATTTTGAAGTTTGAATTGAACTAATATAATGTATGTTTTACCAAACAATAATAAACATGGCACCAACTGTGTCTTCAAAGGAAAAGTCAACAGGCTCTTACAAAGTAGTACATAGTAGCTAATGCACTTTCCATTTCAACTAAGGTAGTCAATCACAGAACCAAAAAAATAAAACTTGTTTTTTTACCTTTTATGATTACAAAGTGCTTCCGTCAATGATGCAGAGAATGTACTAATAAAATGGTACTGTAGTACAACAGTTCTTGATAAACTTAAATGAATGTTGTCACAAATTGTGCATGTCTCATCAATAGTAAGTGCTAGGTTTTTCAATTTATTTATCAAATGATTTACATTACCGTCATCCAAATCTGAAATGTGTAACAGTATTATTGATTAAAATAATTTGTTATGGGCATAATAGGTACCAAGTACCAAATACATCGTGACTTTATTGGCAATATTTTTTTTACACAAATAAGTTAGTGCTTAACCACAATCCCACCTGCTTGATGGTAAGTGGAGATGTGGTCCAAGGTGGTGAGCACATTAACTTACAATCAGTAAAAGCCTATTCACTCATTTCTTGAAGACATCCACGTCAAAGGCAGGCGAGAACGCCGACGCAGACAAGTTGTTCCAGTCCTTCGCGGTGCGTATGATGAATGACGAGGCGAACCGCGTCGTCCGTACCCGCGGGATGTTCACGACAAAACGATGGATACCCGCCGTGCGTCGTGCCGTTCGATGGAGAAACGGACATGGGGGAATTATTTCAAACAATTCCTGTGCACACTCTGAAATGTGCCCTGTAGAAAACCTAGAGGCTGGCTACTATATGCCTGTGCTCGGGCTTTGCAGATTGGTCTCAACCAAATCTGGGTGAAAAATGAGCTTTTTCACATGTCTCTCCATCAACTCCAACGCAGAAAGGTGACATTTGGCTGCACCTACCCAAATGTGAGAACAGTACTGCTAATATGACCAAACCTGAGCTTTGTACAAAGTTAAAAGTTGCCTCGGTGTGACGTACCGCTGCACCTTTGCAAGGACACCAATTTCCTTGCAGCAGCCTGAGCCTTGGTCTCAATGAACCGCCCAAAATTGAGTTTCGAGGATATCTCTACTCCTAACAACTGAAGGCAGTCGGTATAATCCAAACATTCCAAAAAGTAACAGCCAAGATGAGCTGGCTCCTCTTGGCGGAGAATAGACACTTCTGCGTTTTAGTGGTGTTTAATCTCACAAGATTGGCTTCGCTCTACTCGGACACAGCCCGAAGTGTGACATTCACACGATCCACCATGGAGTCTCTTTCAGACTGAATTTCATCCCAACTTAACAAACGATATTAACTAGTATATCAAAAATAATAATATAATAATTACAATTGACGTATACAAATGTAGCCCAATTGCCTCTCACATGTGGAAAAGTCCGGATCCTGCCAGCGTGCAGTACTGGATTGTCTTGATGCTGTTCAGTTTGTACAGTAGTTACTTTATCCAAGTTAGGGGGGGGTAGCTTTGGCCTGAAAGAAAATTCAACATTCATGCAATATAAGTTTAAAAAAGTGTTAAAGTTTTGCATTAAGTAGTTCATTGAAGGCATTTTAAATTTTTATGATAGTCTAAGAGCCTGTGAACTAAAGTTTCACTGCACTATGTGCCCAAAACAGATGCAAAATATTGGCAACTGTGTATTTTGGATCTTAGTGGCTTCGAACCCACTAAGGAGTTTTAAAATTTCTACCCAAAATCATCATAGCATATTTTTACTTTTATTTTATTTTTGGACAATGTTACATTGTCAGACACATGAGTATTGCGGTATATAGTTATATTTACTCTTATAAGTTATATTTACTCTTTTAAGCTCTAATATCTACAACTGTGCCATAATGGGATTGAATGAACAGATTTTTTTATATCAACAAGTTCACTAAAAATGTAATGGTAATGCATGCTAGTTCTCAGGAGTAACAATGCATCAGCAAACAACTTTATACAATAAACTAGTAAGCTTTTTAAACTGCAAAAAACAATAAATACAATTATGTGACATCATTATTATGTATGTAAACAAGACAGCTTGGCTTGGGTGAAATACTGCATGCACCACAAAACTTTCAAACATACATAGAAGTCTGTGAAATTAAAAGATCAGTAAATAGATATGGTATTGGGGTTTGCAACCTTGATATGTCTGGCAAATGGATTAAGTCATTTCTAATATTATTTCGAAGAAAATATCAAAAAACTGAGCTTTATACTTTAACGAAAGTTAGGCCCAATTTTACACACCTTTGTTACTTGGTACAGTCACCTGAAGAGAAAAGTAACCTATCTGTTTATAAATATACGAACAGCAACGTTTCCGTCGGCTGTTGCGTTGAATACAGATGGGTTACTTTTCTCTGCAGGTGACTGTACCTACCAAAATAACTATCATCCAAACTTCATAGTCCCGGAGAGTTCTTACCTGTGTTGGGGACATGCACAGAGAAACTTTCAGGTTTTATATAGGAAGGCTGTCTTGAGCTCTTTGAATTAGTATCTTCTGTTGTCACTTAGGACAAAGGTTTATTACTTACCCCTTTTGTGTAATCTTTTCACATTCAGTATCACTATCTTCGGACGAAATATCACCGTAATCACGAATAAGTGACAAAGCAGACATTAGCAAGGTTAAATTTCATTAATATTATTCAGTTAGAACACAACTGATTTGGTTTCTGCGAGTTTCTGATGGATTTCATGGATTTACAAATTGAAAATAAAATTAATTATTTGACATGACATGACACTTCAGCACAGGATAAACGTACAGTCAGTGTTGCCAACTTTATTTTAACTATCCCACTAAACACACCACCAGAAAAGGCAGAAAACCACTAAAAAACTAAAAAAAAAATTATAAAAATAAAATAACGCGCATAAGTGTATCAGTGTTACTTACATGAATTGAATTGAATTGAATTTGAATTTTAACTAACTGAATTTGTTAAAGATAGATCATCTTTCAGAAGAATCGGATTCAGATCGTAGATTGCGAAGAATACATTTTTTTAGTTCCAATTTTTAGGGTTCCGAAGTAAAATCGGAATCCTTATAGTTTTCTCATGTCTCTCCGTCCGTCTGTCTGAAGCAAAGCACCGACACCGGCGACACCCTTAGTGCTAGAAAGCTGTAATTTGGCATGGACATACATATTTATTAAAACTTCAGAATCGTAAAATAAAATATTGAAAAATATTTTTTTCAGTGTACCTCCCATACAGGTAACGTGAGGATGAATTTTTTATTCGTCCCGTACCATATGGTACATGAAAGTGTCGTATCGTTGAAAAGGTCTTCCAAAAATATTATGGGTCTTCTAAGAAAATTTTGCAATTAGAGGTCCGTTTGCGAAATATTTGGCTTTAAATTGCTAATTTTGGTTAGAGTCAAGGGGGGGACCATCTACCAGCTAAACGGTTGGAGTTGGGCTAGTGAAAAAATTCTCAAAAATAGATTATAATTATGATTAATTTACAAGGAAAACTATCACGGCTATATAAGCATAAGTAGATAAATGAGTAATAGTCGATAAAATTACTACATTGCGCATGGCGGTTTTTTTTTTCTTTCCATGTGTTTTAAGTTTTCGGGCTATCTGTTTTTACTTCATAAATCAAAACAATGAACTGAATACCCCTATTACGGATTATCTCTTCGTCATTGCGTGGAAGCACAGATACTACACACAGTACTATACTTTTAAGGAGTCCTTTATCTCTCATCATTGCCAAATGATTTTCAAATAAAAAGTAATTTTGTAAAATCATCCTAGTGGTTAAATATCATGCTCTACCACAAAATGAAAAAATCTTTTCCACTAGAAAACCCACTAGCCACTAAAATCAATATATCCCCACTAAAAGGGATGTCGAAACCACCAGATCTAGTGGAAATTCCACTAAGTTACTGCGTACACTGCGTACAGTGCGTTCAAAGTTATTTTTCCTCTGGCTATTAAGTTGGCTAACCTTAGCTGTGTGTTGTCATATTTAGTTTGTACGATACCCTTACATGAAATATTTCATGTTAAAGTGGATGTCAACTTTTAATTCAGATAATAGCTTTCCTAAAGTTGGAATCTCTTTTCTGACTGTGTACATTTCATGTATTTTATTTCTGATTGCACACAGATCCAAATCTCCTAACTTTATCTTCTTTTGTTGATTTCGTTTCGTTTCGTAGAAGCAGCAACTTTGCCTTCCTTGGTAATGTTGCTAACAGTTTTTTCAGTTAAACTTATCTGAAATAAGAACTATCCGTGAACACTGTTATATTAAAAGCAAAACAAAAGAAATGCTTATCTAAATTTAAAAAAATCTGTTCGTTTATAAATGGCCGGCATGTTTTTGTATCGATACAAAATTCAATTCAAATCTACGGTCAACTGAATTTATGTCGATACAAAACCATGACGAGCTATTTTTTAATAAACCGTGACCGTATACATCATTTAAGTTGGACACTACTACGAGGAAAAAATAATAACAGGTAACACTATTTTTCCTAACTGTCATGGCCGCTACCCGTCAACGAACATTATTAAATGGGATTAGAGGGACATTTTCAGCTTTTTCCTTCTTACAAAAATTACGCACTGATAGAACATTTTTTCTATCACTACTTTGTATCCTTTTTGGCATGATAGAAGTTAAAATAATACAAAAGAAAAATCCAAGAATATTGACAGCAGGTAATGCCAATCTAATGGGAAGGTACAATGACAGATGTCAGAGGTAAAATAACTTTGAACGGACTGTAGTTGTTACATACTCTGAGCACAGACTCTTTGGTCAAATACACGATAATCCTAGACTTACGGGGAGTGAACTATATAATTGTTCTCCCAGAAGGAGGTGAGATGGGACTTTGTTGTCTATGGCGGGTTTTCTCCGTCCCCCCCCGACACCTCGGGAAAAATCTGACATTTCACATTTTCAAGATGGCGGCCGCTCTGTGATTTTCAACTTTTTTATTTATGGCTTTTTGTGGGATTTTTTTGGGGCGTTTTGACAAGTTTAAGGAAATGCTAACAAAAAATGAGAAAAAAATTGAAAAAACAAGATGGCCGCCGAGATATTCGAGTTTGAAATTTTTCGATTTTAGAGGTCACTTTGCGGGGTCGCATCGGGGTGGTTTTTCAATTTTTTTTAAATATTTTTTTAGTGTTGTCTCGAGTGTATCCTCGATTTTGATATTTTGGGGATATTTATTTTTTCGACAAGATGGCGGACGCAGTGGCGCCCATTTTGAAAAATGTACGAAAAACGACGTTTTTTGGGTGAATTTTTCTTCGGATTGGCAACATTTGAGCGGGTGTCTTTGTTCCGGGCGGTTGTGTAACTTGACCCAAAGTGTTGCCAGGTTGAGTTTTTTTTTCTTTTGTCGATACATTTTTTTGGACTTTTTATTCAAAAATATGAAAAGTAGAAGGAGCAACATTTTTAATCAAAATGTCACACGGGCAAACGTGTCGTGGTCGTTGTAATGACATTTGACCATTTTCGTCGATGTCGGCTGGCAACACTGGGTGCTGGATTTTATTTTTCGTTTTACGAAAAGTCGAATTGATCTCCCAGAAGGAGTGGTGGGGGGTGGGTACAATGTATGGGGGAATTTTTAGTTTGCCTCCGTGTCTATGGGAAAAATCCGACCTTTCAAAAATCCAAGATGGCGGCCGAGTCGAAATGACCAACTTTTTTTTTTCACTATGCACCTACCCGAGATTGGTGTCGTTTTCGGCTAATGTTGGGAAACGTGTTACGATGAAATTGGAAAAAAATAAAAAAACAAGATGGCCGCCGAGATATTTTACTTTAAAATTTTTCAATTTTCGAGGTGACTTTGCGGGGTCGGATTACAATGGGTTTTCAACTTTTTTCCGATTTTTTTACGCAATTGCCTCGGGTCTGTCCCCAATTTTGACGATTGGGGTATATTTTTTTTTTCTTAAAGATGGCGGATCCTATGGCGGCCATTTTGCAAAATGTACAAAAAATTGCATTTTTTGAGGTAAAAAATTTTGAGGTTGGCAATATTTGAGGGGATCGTTTTGTATGGGGCGGTTGTGGGACTTGGTCTGAAGTGTTGCCAGGTTACGTTGATTTTTTTTTCATTCATACATTTTTGTGAACTTTCTATTCAAAAATATAAAAAGTAGAAGGAGAAACATTTTTAATCAAAAAAATTCACCAAAAAAATTCTCGTGGCCGTCGTAATGACATTTGACTATTTTCATCAAAATTAACTGGCAACACTGGCTGCTGGATTTTTTTTTCACGTTTTTTCACATTTCGAGTAGCACAGCCGAAAGTATTGGTGGGGGATAATAATAATGTATGGAGAAGTTGCTTGACTATCTATGGTCATTACAGGAAAAATACGACCATTCGAAAATTCAAGATGGCGGCCGCTCGGCGATTGTCAACTTTTTGTTTACTTTCAGCACCTACCCGACATTGGTGTCGTTTTCGGTTAATCTTGGGACGACTAATGTGATGAAGTTTGAAAAAATTGAAAAAACAAGATGGCCGCCGAGATATTTTAGTTTGAAATTTTTCAATTTTCGAGGTGACTTTGCGGGGTCGCATCGCGGTGGTGTTTTAACATTTTTGCTATATTTTTCCGCTTTTGGCTTGGGTCTATCCCCAATTTTGACGTTTGGGGTATATTTTTTTTTTCGAAAAGATGGCGGATTCTGTGGCGGCCATTTTGTAAAATGTACGAAAAATTGCATTTTTCGAAGGAAAAAATTGGTTGGTTGGCAACATTAAAGGGGGTCACTTTGTATGGGGCGGTTGTGTAACTTGACTGAAAGTGTTGCCAGGTTATGTTGATTTTTTTTTCATTCATACATTTTTGTGAACTTTCTATTCAAAAATGTAAAAAGTAGAAGGAGAAACATTTTTAATCAAAAAAATATACCAAAAGATTTTTTATGGTCGTCGTAATGACATTTGACTATTTTCATCTCAATCAACTGGCAACACTGGAGTCCAGAATTTTTTTCACTTTTCGAGTAGTTGAGCCGAAACTATAGATCAGGAGTATAGAAAATGTATGGGAGATATTTTTAAAATAATATATTCATTTTAGAAAAACTATAAAATTTCAGTGTTGCCATACAAAAATAATAATTTTCATACAAATTTATTTTTGGATCGAATATTTCGTTATTATAATGTATGGGGCATTTGTAGGTAATGACATTTTGTAAATTTTGGTGAAAAAAAATTCAGTGTTGCCATACAAAAAATTATAATTTTCATACAAATGTATCCTTTTTTCGAATGTTTCAGGCTATTGTCTCCATTGTATGTCTTTATAATGTATGAGGCGTTTGTAGATACTAAAGGGCCGGACACGTTGGTGTAACCAATGTTTAGTGATGCCATACAAAAAATAATAATTTTCATACAAATTAATTTTTTGTACATAATATTTCAGGCTTTTGTCTCCTTTTGATGTCATTAAAATGTATACGACGTTTGTTGCTACTGATAGATCGGTCGCATCCGTATAAACGTGTTTCAGTGTTGCCATAAAAAATGAGAAACTTTCAGTGTTGCTATACAAAAACAAGTATTTTTCACAAAAATCTATATCGAACATTTCGGACTGTTGTTTGCATTTAATGTCTATAAAATGTATGAGGCGTTTATAGGTGCAAATAGACTGCACATTATATGAATGAAAAAAAACTGTGTTGGCTTACAAAGAAATGTTCAATCTAGAAATCAAAATTAACGTGTAAATATTTGAAATGTTGAAATATAATTCAATAACATTTTGTACTACTTCATACATTTTACACATTCAAGACATTATTTTGTACCACTATAGTGTTGTTATTATTACCTACTGGTCTGGTTTGGAAGTGATTGTCCGTTTCTTGACTCTTCTATCGGATAGTTTAGTTTGAACCCGTTTTTGTCATTTCATTTTTCTTGATCCACGGAACCGTAAACTTAAGGCTTTAGTTAAGGGATAGGTTTTTATTACCTTGCGAGAGTCGAAATAAATAAATAAATAGGGCATAAGAAAGAGTTTTATTATTGCGTTGACTTTTAAAAGCTTGATTTTTTCACAACTCTAAGGGATTGCACAGCAGACCTAAGAATTCGATTTTAATTTCAAATTAATACCTCCACGTATTCCTTAGTGAAAGGTTTTTGATAGACACACATACAGACAGACAGACCTTTTACCTCAAAAAGAAAAACGGAAAGGAACCCTAAAAATAATAATATAAAAAAATCTAAGCTACTGGCAGATACATTAAACATCCATACTAAAATATACCCTCCTTTATCCTGATAGAACAGATCCATTCCCGTTATAACAAGCATCCTACCTTTTGATGCAGGTCTTAAACTATCTGTGAGACAAATTTGTCGGTTCACTGTTGATTAAATAATATTGAATAAAGAGATCCAAATCACTAAAATATATTGGTAGGATTTACATAATCTCCAGGTACGTGATAAGTATTACAGTATAATAAAATTACTTTTTACAATGTATGAAATATAACGATGTACCTATATATCAAAGTGCCGTTCTTTAATTAAGTTGAATTACAAGTCACATTATACTCGTAATTATAAGTATATTAAGTACTTTTTAGTTTTTACTATAGAATAGAGAACATTTATTGCGAGATTCTTTACATTTTACATGTTGATCTTTTTTAAGTCTTATTATACTCGTAGGTCCTTAGAAAGGATTTAACTCCAAAATACATCACACATAGATGAATTTGTTAAGTTATGGACTGGTTGTTCATAAACATAACATTCCTAAAAACGGATTATTATTTATGCCTCACCACTGAGATGCTCCAGTCTTTATCTCTGGAACCCATCATCAGATCCTTCCTATATTAACTTGACTTGGGGAGGACTTGCGTAGAGAATTTAGGGTACTGTAGTTGTAAGTTTATCGACTAACATTGCCATGAGAGTTTTCCTTTAGAATTTATCATATTAAATTAATTACTGCCGTGGATATATTCACATGTCCAACATCTACCATTTCGTTGGCACTACCCGAAAAAACTTATAAAGATTTTATTTTACCATTTTGTAATTTTGATAAAATGCTAAATAAATTATCGCGTAATGAATGTAGTGTTACTTTCAAGTCTAAACTTTTGTAGTTTTTGTAGGTTTAACAAATGTGAGATCATTAAATTCCCTCTCCCTCTCCCTGTCCCTCTCCTTCTCCCTCTCTCTCTCCATCTCTCCCTCTCCCTCTCGCTCTCCTTCTCACTCTCCCTCTCCCTGTCCCTCTTCTTCTCCCTCTCTCTATCTCTCCCTCTCCCTCTCGCTCTCCCTCTCACTCTCCCTCTCGCTCTCCCTTTCGCTCTTCCTCTCGCTCTACTTCTCCCTATCCTCTCACTCTCATTCTCCCTCTCGCTCCCCCTCCCCCTCTCGCTCTCCCTCCCCCTATCCCTCCCCCTCCCTCTCCTCCTCTCCCTCCCGCTCTACCTCTCGCTCTCCCTCTCCCCCTCCCATCAAAAAGTAGTGAGAAACCGAACATGTCGCAAACAGACCTGTGAATCGAATAAATGAATTTCTCAGACCAATGATATCTCTCTCCCCTTTCCCCCTCTCTCTCTCCCTGACCGTCTCCCTCTCTCTCCCCAAGTCCCTCTCCCCCTCTCTCTTCCCCTGTCCTTTTCCCTCTCCTTGTCCCACTCACTCTCCTACTCCCTCTCCCACTCCCTGTCCCTCTCGCTTTCCCTCTCTCTCTCTCGCTCTCCTTCTCCCGCTCTCTGTCCCTCTCATTCTCCCGCTCCCGCTTCCTATCCCTCTCCCTTTCCCGCTCCCGGTCCTTCTCCCGCTTTCCGTCCCTCTTTCTCCCCCACTCCCAGTTTGTCTCCCACTTTCTATCCCGCTCTTTCTCCCTCTCTCTCTCCTGCTCTCTCTCCCTCTGCCTCTCCCTCTCGCTCTTCCTGTTGCTCTCCCTCTTCCTCTCCTTCCCCGGTCCCTGTCCCTCCCTCTCTCCCGCACCCGCTTCCTGTTGCACTCCTTCTCGCTCTCCCTCTAGCTCTCGCTCTACCTCTCCCTATCCTTTCACTCTCCCTCTCCCTTTCCTCTCCCTCTCGCTCTACCTCTCCCTCTCCTTCTCCTTGTCCCTCTCCCTCTCCCGTTACCGCTTCTTGTCCCCCTTCCACTCCCGATCCCTCTCCCTCTCGCTCTCCCTCTAGCTCTCACTGTCGCTCTACCTCCCCCTATCCTCTCACTCTCGCTCTTCCTCTCCCCTCCCCCTCCCGTCAAAAAAATAGTGAGAAACCGAACATGTCGCAAACAGACCTCTGAATCGAAAAATGAATTTCACAGACCAATGATATTTTTGAAAAAACAATTTTTTTATTTGTTCTTTTGCGGAAGAAAAAGGCACGCGCGCTGCTTTAGCAGCGCGCGCCCCACGCAAAACCTAGTTTTATATATACAACTGGACTCCAAGCTTTGAAGAGGTACCTGAAGACGGATCACGTGACAATTTTTTTTGAATAACGTTTCACACTCGTAGCCAATTCGGTAGTAAATTCGCGAAAGTCGTAACAAACGATGTTCCACTTGATAAAAAAATTAATTTACTACTTTTGTAAAATTTTGTTTTGCTAACTGCTTTTATGCATATTTTTACATAAGGGCCTACATATAAGGTTACATAATTTCAAGTAATTTATATAAAAAAATTGAATTACACACCCGAAACATAATTACCATTTGAAGGAAAATTGCTTATATTGATATTCCAAAATATTTTTTGAAAAACCTGCCTCGCACATTGCGTGTTTAATTTTATATTTTGAAACAATGTGTAATGAGGTACATTAAAACATATAATATTAAGGAATCAGCACTGCAGTTACTAGTAAAAAACATCAATTAAAATTTTGTCATGAAAATTCGTCAACCCCAGGTCATTATTGTCAAACACTATATATCTCAAATGTTTTTTGGGCTACTCTATATAGTACCCCTCGTTTCTCCTCGTCTGGTCCATTGTAAAAAGTGGAACAGGCCAACTTTTTACTGCTTCATGGAGAAACCACTTTTATTCATGAAAAACAACGACGTTCAGTACTTTGTCCGGATTTTGAATCAACGCCATTTACTGGATTTACAAGGTAAATATAAATTATACATTAATTTTAGTACTCCACACGTATGAGTAATAGGAACATGATTTTTATTGGCACAAAGAGTTCTTAAATTAATGATTATTAAAATGAATTTTAAGCAAACCAGAAAAATAAATCATTACCTTAAGCATCATTCACATTTGTTTTTTTGTAAATGGGAATGATTTTGTTTCAATGGTAGTGACGATTGGAGATTTTGAAATCAATTTTTATTGAGTGATGAGAGCTAGCAATTTCATTTTCAACTTTTTTTTGCCTACTAGCTGGGATTTCGGAGATTTCTTTAACATTTGAGCAAATCACGTATTGACTTAGGCAATTTAATGTAAAAACATACTCCGAGCCCCTTAAAAGAACATTGTACTCTACGTAGGCGAAAATAAGCCGAAACCAAAAGTATGTCTGTTTCAAGCTAGATGATTTTGCGTATGACTATTCTGCTTGAACCAACCTCCGATGGTTTTTATGAATAAATTATAATTGTAAATAAATGGAGATACTGTTAATATGCCTAAAAAAAAGCAAAGCAGCAACCCATAATTGTCCCACTGCTGGGCTCAGGGTCTCCTCTCACAATGTGAGGGGTTTTTAGGCCATAGTTTACCACGCTGGCCAAGTGCGGATTGGTAAACTTCACACACCTTTGAGAACTTTATGGAGAACTCTCCGGTGTGCAGGTTTCCTCACGATGTTTTCCTTCACCGAAGCAAGTGATAATTAACTTCTAATACGCACATAATATTTGAAAATTAGAAGTGCGTGCCAGGTTTTGAACTCGGGCCCCTTCGTTCGGGAGACCAACGTTCTAGAAACGTAGTGATTAAGTACTCTGTGAAACGTAGTGATTAAGTACTCTGTGAGCTATAAATTGAATAAAGTGTGCTTATTGCGAGTTTTAGTTGACAATACGGCCTATGGGCTCGCAAAGTATAGTCCGTTCAAAGTTATTTTACCTCTGACACCTGTCATGTTGTACCTTCCCACTAGATTGGCATTATCTGCTGTCAATATTCTTGGATCTTTCTTTTGTAATAATAATTTATATATAACTTCTATCATGCCAAAAAGGATACAAAGTAGTGGTAGAAAAAATGTTGCGTAATTTTTGTAAAAAGGAAAAAAGCTGAAAATGTCCCTTTATTCCCCTAAAAGAATGTTCGTTGACGGGTAGCGGCCATGGCTGGTAGGAAAAATAGTGTTACCTAAAATGATATATGCGGTTACGGTTTATTAAAAAATAGCTCGTCATGGTTTTGTATCGACATAAAATTCAGTTGACCATAGAATTGAATTTGAATTTTGTATCGATACAAATGATACAACAACATGCCGACCATTTATAAAGAAACTGATTTTTTTAAATTAATTAAGCATTTCTTTTGTTTTGCTTATATTATAAGTGTTCACGGATAGTTCTTATTTCAGGTATATCTGAAAAAACTGTCAGCACCATTACCAAGGAGGCAAAGTTGCTGCATCTACATCCCAAAAAATATTTTCACTTTGAAAAAACGAAATCAACAAAAGAAGATAAAGTTAGGAGATTTTGATCTGTGTGCAATCAGAAATAAAATACATGAAATGTACACAGTCAGCAAAGAGATTCCAACTTTAGGAAAGCTATTATGTAGCTGAATTTAACAGTTGACATCCATTTTAACATGAAATATTTCATGTAAGGGAATCGTACTAACTAAATATGACAACACACAGGTAAGGTTAGCCAACTTAATAGCCAGAGGTAAAATAAAACGTAGTGATTAAGTACTCTGTGGGTAAAATAACTTTGAACGCACTGTAAATGCGAGTTGGCAAAAATTTTGTCTCCATGGTTTCCTAGATTATAGACAATAGAATATACTATAGAATAATCTTGTTGAACGCTAAAAAACGTATGAACATTCATTTTGAATATTGATCTTTGTACTCAGTACTTTAAATCTATAATCTGAGTTCACAAGTCACAACATACATACTGACAATTTTATTGAACATTAGTATTATCAAAAGTATTATCAGTAATAATATATCAGAGACGTACTTACCCAAATCATTTATATAGATATCATCAATTTAACTGTTTGAACGTCGGCATTAATTTATTTACACCTATTTACAGGAAAATGAATAATATTCAAAAAATATTTACCATCAATAACAATACTATGTCAAAAGTTATTGCTCATACAACCAATGCTAAAAGTTTTCATAGTTCTAGATTAAAAGGGAAAGTAGCAATTGTAACAGCATCAACAGAGGGGTGAGAAAATATTTACATTAAATCTACTGACTTATATATTTTATGATGTTGCTGACATTTTGTTAGGTATGTTCCACGCTTCATGATTATTAGTATTTCTTTTAAGTACCTACCTAACATGGGCGTAGCCAGGGGGGGGGTTTCTGGGGTTCAAACCCCCCCCCCCCGAAAAGTTAAGGACTGACATTTTTATGTGCTAATAAACCCTTAAAAAACATTTTTCTAGGCGTCATTCCGAATCGAATGAGCTATCGCACATAATATTTTTAGAAGCTTTATTTCTATACGTATTAAACACGTTTTTGAACTTTTTGACTAAACTAAGAAATTAATAGATGGCACTACATACGTCGCGGCGTCGTGAGAAAAAATAAAGTCTCAATTTTCGTTAGGGTAATTTTATGTACTTTTAGTCGTTGTATTTTCTTGACCCCTCCCCCCCCCCCCCCCCCCGAAACTTGAACCCCCCCGAAACTAAAACCTGGCTACGCCCATGCTACCTAATAGATAGATTTCCCGGCGCGCGTTGCAAGGTTTTAGACATGAGTTTTTTCGGAGAAATACTCACTTAGTAAACCGACCCAGTTTTTATTTATTTAACTAGGTAGGCATAACGACCCCTGCAAGGGGCAGAAGCGCAGAAATCTCTGACGTTCAAAGTGGACAGTCTTATTGGTTAAAATAGCTATTCGACACAAAAACACAGACGGAGCAACGATAATAAGTTTATTAAACATTTCTCGGTTTTTTGAGAGTAGTATAGAAAAAATAATCAACAAATAACAATCATCTTGAACACTTCGTCGTTGGATGAGAGTTAGCTCAGCGACTCATAAAAGGGTAGCGTGACTGACTACTTAAACATCATTGGACTGACACCTTTACTTTGTTTCTTCCATTAATGATCAAGACACGGGTAGGTAAAGATATCAAGATGCACAAGGTACAGGGATGGTTCGCTTGAGCTCGACTTTAAAGAAAAAAAGGTTACGTTCTATAAATTATTAAGTACGTACATTGAACTTAGGCTTATACTTACATTATACTTAGGCTATTCGCCCACAACCGATAATTTTATTGTCGGTGACCGATTTTTTGTAGGAGAAAAATAGAACGTACAGATAGCAATAGTGCAACGCACACGTCCTACAGAAAGTCGGTCAGAAATAATATGGGAGGAAAAATCGGCCCGATGTTCTGTCCTGCAAAAAGTCTGACGTGGGCGGGAAGCGTTATAAGTACTATTATCTAGACGCGCGGTAGACTAGAGTATCAAGCCAATGATGTTTTAATTATAGATACGTTATGCCCTTACAAATCAACCGAATTTGTTCCGAAACATACACAGTACCACAGACATATATTATATTTATTATGTCTGTGCACAGTTCACACGTTTATCTTTTGTTTCCCTACGCCAATCACTACATTGGTAGGTAAATTATGTAAAAAGGATAGCATTATTAAAACCATAATAGTAGAACATAGTGACAAAGACAGCTAGACTAGTGTTTGTCGTTGGCGTCACAAAACGTACATTTGCACAATTGACCAGTGTTGCCAACAAATGAAATTGTGCAAAACAACATAATATTATAATATACTAGCTGCCCGGACAGACTTCGTTCTGTCAAAAGTTTTTTTTGAGATGTAAGCTATCCTATCTTTCAAGTTGGATCCAACTGCACACGGTGTGCAAATTTGATTAAAATCTGTTCAGTAGTATAAGAGTCCATCGCGGACAAACAACGTGACACGTAATTTATATATATTAAGATTAAGAAAATTATACTTGTATTCGTAAATCAACTTTAAATCTTAAAGCGGACAGATAGCTTGAGGGTTGACCTGCCAAATGTCAAAAAATGCCCTTTGTAAAATTGCAACAATTCGGTTCCATTACCCTACTTTTCAAAAAATACCCTAATGGTGTGGCCAAACGAGCATATTTTTTGAGCTGTGCGATGCGTAAAATAAATATCGTAAATCGTAAAATCGCATAAAATATAAATTCCGAACAATTCAATTTGAACTTTTGTATGAAACCAGCTCATTTCACGTGACTCACAGCTCCAAAAATACGTTCGTTTGGCCTCACCCTATGATTCGGTTTCGGTTTCGGCCGAAACTGGAACTAAGGCCGAAGGTTCGGTTTCGGTTTCGGTTTCGGCTGAAAAACCAGTTTCGGTCGGACTCTACTAGAAATGAGTGGAGACCGACTTGAAATTTTATGAATCGCAACTGTCCAGTAGAGACTAGAGTTGAGTGGAGACTGGAGTTGAGTGGAGACTGGAGTTGAGTGGAGACTGGAGTTGAGTGGAGACTGGAGTTGAGTGGAGACTGGAGTTGAGTGGAGACTGGAGTTGAGTGGAGACTGGAGTTGAGTGGAGACTGGAGTTGAGTGGAGACTGGCTGGAGTTGAGTGGAGACTTGAGTTGAGTGGAGACTGGAGTTGAGTGGAGACTGGAGTTGAGTTGAGACTGGAGTATGGGGAGGCGGAGGGGGAAGGGAGGAGGAGGGGGAGGGGAGGAGGGGGAGGGGAGGCGGAGGAAGGGGAGGGGATGGGGGCGGTCAGGTGGAGGGGAGGGGGAGAGAAAGGTAGGAGGAAGGAGGGGAGGATAAAACCTACAATTATCATCTTCCCGAAATTTTAAATTTGTCTCATTCTTGAAAACAAAAATTTTTGAAGGTTTCACTTCTACCACGTGTGAACTGCACACATTTTAATTTTTTATTTACTCTTCTCTTTATGAATCTGTATTTTTTGCAATAATTTACACACTTATTGCTGTTTCAGAATTGGTTACGCTATCGCTAAGCGACTCGGTGACGAGGGAGCTTCGGTTGTTATTAGTAGTAGAAAAGAAGAAAATGTAAAAAAAGCCACCGAAAGTCTCAGAAAAGATGGTATAAATGTGGAAGGAGTCGTTTGTCATGTTGGCAATGCAAGTCAAAGGAAACTATTATTCGATACGGCAAGTACCTACAAAGTATGGGTTAATGGACTCGTCAGTTAAAGCTGCTGCCTTGCAAAAAATCTTAAGGGGTCAAATAGGTCTGATTTACAGTGTGTCCCAGGGCAAAGTGACCGCCCGGCGTCTATTGATTATTCGGACAAAACTGTCAAGAAATACCATTAAAGTACAGGTATTAATCGCTTTGTTTTTTTAATGTTTTTTTCTTTTTTTTTTGTAGAGAAACGTGAACTGCTGTACTATTTTCAAAATATGTTTTTTGTTTTTAATTTATTTTCATTCTGTTTTTTTTTTTAATTTACCAGTTGTTATCATAGGTAATTTATCTATTCGAAGTATGAAATCTACCCAAAATTAAATAGGATATTTTTTTTTAAAGCTATTAACTGATTTTTTTTTAATATTACCCCTTTTTATTTACTTAATTTCGCTAAAAAGTTGGAAAAATCCCTTATGTACCTACATAGACTTTAATGGTATTTGTTTATAGTTTTGTCCAAATATCAATAGACACCGGGCGATCGCTTCGCCCTGGGATAACTCATGTACAGGGTAAAGAACTTCGAGTTCTCGACCCGACAAAAAGCAGAAAACGAACTAACGAAATTGAAGATAGCAGCCGAATAATCACAAACCACGTCTTTATTTTGCAGGCAAAGAGCAAATTTGGAGGGATAGACATACTCGTGTCTAATGCCGCCGTCAATCCCGCGGTTTCTCCAATATTAGAGGCAAGTAGACCCATCCAGATCACAACTTTTACTAATAAGTACTAATTACTTTGCAAGTTGATTGGGTCCAAGCAAGCTAGATATTCCAGCATACTTATCCAAACCTTATCCAAGCCTACTTGAAGCCAGAGTCGAAAAGTTTAAAAGCTAAACATTACTAACTGGATTAGTGAAGTCAGATTAGTATTTAGTGGGTATATGTCCTAAGATTGTAGGATTTGTAGATGAAGAGGATGAGGCAGAGGTGCTGCTGGTGTATCATGTTTTTAAAACTATGTAGATACTAGATACAAAGTAGATGCTCACAGCATGGTTGTATTGTATGTTAATTATTTACCTATTATTATTGTCATTTTCAGACTGACGAAAAAGTATGGGACAAAATATTTGAAATTAACGTCAAGTGTTCTTGGCTGTTAGCTAAAGAAGCTTACCCGGAACTCATACAAAGGGGTGGTGGAAACATCGTCTTCATATCTTCGATTGCAGGATATCAACCCATGGAGGTAACCATTTTTTTGTCGTATAATAAACGCTACACACTCAGAGCCCCACACTAGGAAGAAAAGTAAGAACAAGAAGAAGTAGGTACTACCTAAGGTAAACGAAAAACCAACAGTGGTTGAAATTATTCGCTGAATAAAATAGTTCCTAAAAACACCAAAAACTTTTGCCCTTACGTTAATGAGGCAATATTTTTTATTTACAGCCACTAGGTACATACAGTGTGAGTAAGACGGTGCTATTGGGTCTAACAAAGACAATAGCCAGTGAGACCGTACACGACAACATCAGAGTTAATTGTGTAGCTCCTGGTATCGTAGCCACGAAGTTTGCGTCTGCGGTAATTATATTAAATCTTATCATTATTTTATTTTCGTTAATTGAGTATTTGGTACAAAAAATAACTTTCTAGATAACATCTTCTGATGCTGCAGCAGAGAGGAGTCTTTCAATAGTGCCTATGAAGAGATTCGGAAAACCAGCTGAAATTGCAGGTGCTGTCGCTTTTTTGGTGTCAGATGACGCTAGTTATATTACAGGGGAAACTATTGTTGTAGCCGGCGGCGCGTATGCACATCTTTAAGGGGTGAATTAATTATACTACATAATTTGATATAAAATCTGTCTGGCTGCTGCACTGATTTATTTTTAATATGTAAAAGGGAAATCAAAGTGATTTTGTAGGCATATAACTTTCTTTTATATGTTACAGTTTAAATATTTTTGATAAGAAAAGTTTAAAATCATATTCTGCATTATTAAAATTAATATTGGCTGACAACAGTTCTGTTGTCATACTATGATTGATACTATGTTACTATGATCGACAATATTCCCTTCTTTGACTCATGATTTGATATTAACAGATGCATTAAAATGATGCATAAAATAGAATCAATAGTAATAAATAGCGCTTAAATGTTGGCTACCATCGATCTTAATCGTCCGGGTGGTAATAGTTGATATTGTTAGCCAATAGGTACACATTAGGTGTAATCAAAAATACTACTTATAACATCATATTTTTAATGTTAGCTTTAAGGATAAGTTTCTTCTTATTCGTTTTTACATTGGTTTGGGTTTAGGTAATTAAATTATTACTTAATTTTTTTGTACAAAATATATTTTTGGTTCTTGTGGTAAACTATAACTAGTTATTAAGGTGAAATATTAAAAAGAATTATATGGTAATTTTGGTTTTATACATATTTGTTTTATTTTTCTGATAAAATGGCTTTTAAACCAAAAGCTAGCATGTACTTACATGTATTTATGTACACATACATATTTTTGCATTATGCAAGGAGCCTTTATCATTCATCGTCATCTGAGTGAAATTATTCCATTTTACTTACATCTACATTTTGTAAAATGTTGCTGGAAGGACCTGAAATGCCTTCTTCTTTAATACTCTGAAATAAATTTTTTATAATATAATCATCTTTAGAATTCTCTATATCAGTATTATGAAGTTTAGATGCTAATTCTCGTGTTATATTTTCTTCAATATCCGAAGTTTCATCATCTTCGCTAAAATCGTTTTCAGAATCCTCTGCATCATTGTCTTTTCCAGAAACAAGACTTAACATTTTCTCAATGCAGCTCATGAACTGGTCAGAATCAAAATCAATTTTGCTTGTACTTGTTTCTTCTTCTTCTTCTTCTTTTGTATATTCTATGCCTTCAAAATCGGATGTCTTCTTAAGGAAATTAGCCAGGTTTGTTGTTATCTCAGTGTTAGTAGTAGAATTACTTTCAACAACTTTCTTTCCATAATGTGTGTTCAAGAAGGTATTAAGTTCATCCGGATTTATATCTAACCAGTCATCAGAATCTATATCCTCCTGACTGGCATTAACTCTGTTTATTAATGAGTCCCTTGCATTTTTAAATTCCTCTGTTGATTTTATTTCAGTAATGTTATTACAATAATAAGAAGATATTGGACATTCTATATTAGTAAAATAGTCTTTAGCTTTTTCTAATAGCTCATTATAATGCTTAGATCCCTCAATATTTTCTCTAAAATATCCATTTTTTGTTAATTTATTTATAAAATTATGATATTCAGATGAGGTGAATAAACCATTCGACATTTTACTCATTATTATTTCATATCCACATGCTAATTTGCCTCCAAGTTCAATGTCATTGTTTTTGTGTGAGCTCCTTGTAAGTTTACTTATTTTTGGTAAACTGGACTGCAAAAGCATGGCATATAGGTATTTCGTGAACAATACAGGAACTGTTACACAATGGTCAAGTTTAATATTTTTGAAACATTTTGCATCCCATATGTCATGATTACAAAAAGAGGTAACAATGGGTGATATTAGAGATGGTTTTAATGTTAATAATGTAGCAATATCTACTGGTAATGTAACAAGAGCTTTATGGTGGTTTTCTTTAATTTTCTGTGGATATGAATTAATTCTTTTTAATATAGCTTCTTGTATTTCGGTACTTGCTTTTGTTTTGTCTGCCTTTTCAACCACTATATGGATTGCATTGTGTAGATCTAAGTTAGAATTCAATTCTACTAGTTCTGGTGGTATTATGTGTATTTTGCTCTGGTATATGAAAACCTGCAAATAATGAAATTAAATTATATAAATGTCGTTATGTCGGTACCCGGCGTGTACTACAATGCAAAAAAAATACAGAAATTCAGGATAATTTTTGTACGGGACAAGTCAAAAATCGACTTAATGAATGGACTGAATATGCCTAATACATTGGTTTAATGATTTAAAACCATTAAAATGGTTTAAAACAATTAAACCAATGCATTTTTAACCATTAACCATTAAACAATTGCATTTCAAATGTAACCGGTTTGGGGCACACATACATTGCCAGAAACATTTTTGTGTTTTATATAGGGTGTCTTGCAACTAACTAGCGACAATTTAAGGGCATCAAATATACCTAATTTTTAACCGACTTCAATAATAATCTAAATTTTACTAACAAAAAATAACCGACTTCAAAGTCTCAAAAACTACATAGTTGTCAGATCTCGTTCAAATTTATGTGAGACCACATGACAAGCGCCTGCTTTCGATTAAAAAAAGAATCATCGAAATCGGTTGGCGTGATATTGAGTTATTCGTCAATTTGTCGCGCACATCTTAACACAAATTTACGACTTAAGTAGTTTTCTCATGGATGCCGTTGTCAGATCTCAATAAAATTTATGTGGGACCACATGACAGCCACCAGCTTTCGATTAAAAAAGAATCATCAAAATCGGTTCGCCCAGTCCAAAGTTCTGAGGTAACAAACATAAAAAAAAAATGCAGTCGAATTGAGAACCTCCTCCTTTTTTGAAGTCGGTTAAAAAAGAAGGAGGTATTCAATTCGACTGTATTTTTTTATGTTTGTTACCTAACTTTCGACTAGGTGAACCGATTTTGATGATTCTTTTTTTAATCGAAAGCTGGTGCTTGTTATGTAGTCTCACTTAAATTTGAGCTAGATCTGACGAATAGTTTTTGAGTTATTTTGAAGTCGGTTATTTTTTTCTTGGTAAAATTCAGATTACATATATCAACAACAAAAATACCCACATATGGGGGTCTAGATTTCAATTACCCTGGATTTATAGGTTCCATAAATGAGAAACAAAATATTACTTGAAAGGTAATAATACCATCTCTTCATTAGAAAAAATATTGAATCATCTAATGTTATTAAAACAATTGTAATGCTCAATGTAGTCAAAAATCAGTTTTTTTTTGTTTTTGTGACATACTTCAACATCTAGCCCATGAAGATATATTTTTTTGTTGTTTGACAAGGATATTGTCTACAAAACCACACCAAAATCATTTTTCTATATTACAAGACTTGTGAGTTATCACACTTTGAACATGAGCCTTATGCGAGTGTCCCATACTCCTTCGGTAGCTATGTGCTACATTGAGCAGAGGAGGGTGTGCGTTAGTAGGTATAAATTATAGTACTATAGAAAAGCTAAACAAAGAAAAAAGGCATCATATTATAGGTTTTTCAATAATCTTTTCAATATAGTTGAGGGTTGTTTTGAGATCCAAACTTACCCTATTTTTAGTAGTATCTGGATTTGCCCATGATTGTAAGAAATTGGCAGCTTCTATAAGTAGGAAATCTCCATCATTATCGTCTAATTGTACGATTAAGTCTACATATTGACTTGTTATTTGATATACAAGGTAAACAATAAACCATTCATCTTCTATATTGTCCCCAAAACAAGTTGTGCTCATAAGATGCACAGGTGAGTCTGCAAAAAACAAAAGTAGAAACTAACAAAATTGTTTTTGGGTTAAAATTTAGAATATTAGGTACTTGATAGCAGGGCTTTTGCCAGTGCAGATAATGTTGTTGATTCATCCATTCATCCATCAGCCTTTGGAGGTCCTGCTGGACATAGGCCTCCCCTAACTTTGTTGATTATTAATTACTGTAAAATAATTCTCAATTCATTAAAAATCATAATTTGTAAAAAAATTATAAAACTAAACTTAAAATAATCAAACATGATTTGATGACTCGTGTGGCGCAATGGTTACCGTGCCGGATCTCCGCACCGAGGGTCCTGGGTTCGATTCCCAGCGAGGCGGAAATTTGAATGATGAGTTTGAATTTCTGTTCTCGGTCTGGGTGTGAATGTCCTTGTCTAGTGTGTTGTCCATGGCACCCACGACACAGGGAATCCTAGTGTGGGGTTATGAGAGTGAAGCGTTATTTATTTATTTATAATATACTAGCTGTTGCCCGCAGCTTCCCACCCGGAAATTATGCTTATCATATTCATCCCCTCTTTCACCCCCTTTGGGGGTTGAATTTTGAAAAATACTTCCTTAGTGGATGCCTATGTCATAAGAGGAATATGTGTGCGAAATTTTAGGTTTAGAAACTTAAAACTAACACTTAAATTATATGTAACTTAGGGCTAGAGCCCTCTAAGGGTTTCGCCTGTGCGTTGATAGATCAGTCAATCACTTTTGCCTTTTATAAATTATATACATATTACAGTACAGTATGTTTTGGCAAACGTTGTTACACTGACCAATTTAATTGAAATCAATTTGACCATTTAATAGTGTATTCCTGAGAATAATTCTACCATTTAGTATTCTTTAAATTAAGTTGTGTATTGGTTAGTTTATGGTTACATTTTTAGTACCATGTATGTGCAAATTGTAGAATGAGCTTCTTTCTCAGTTTTCTTAGGTACACCATAACATGGAAAAACACAATAACAAGGAAAATCTTTCACTCCTTTAAGGCCCCTGAAACACTGGTGACTCCTCTGGTGTTGCTCATGTCTAGGGCTGCCATCTCTAAAACCTGCCCCCCTGGACCGGAAGCGTAAGTTCCCCGGATTTTGGAGCTTTTACCCCGGACATTTCAATAGAGTTTTCATTCACTTACATCTTGATTAAAATAAATTTTACTCTGTACTTGATAGAAGAAAACTTTAATTTTAAGCCTCTTTTGTTGCATGAAATAGTGTGTTTAATCTTTCTAGTGAAGACAAGTGAGTAATTTTGCTTTATTTTTTTAACCTTCTTAGGTATTAAATAAATGATAAACAAACCCAATATTAGTAACTCAGATAATAAAATTAAATGAAAACTTGTTTAACTTTTTATTTTTCCATACAATTAACAATATTTGTTTCAGTTTTAAAATAACTTAAATCAAATTCTGAAAGTTAAGTAACTTAATCCATAGCTTTTACATAAATTATGAGAACGTGATCTGATCGAAAACCCGGACTTTTATTGTAGTCCGGGTTGCACCCGAACTATAATTTGAACCCCGCCCGGACGCTCCCCGGACGTCTTCCAAACTAGGACAAATCCGGGGAAACCCGGACGGATGGCAGCCCTACTCATGTCCATAGGCGGCAGTAACTGTATGTCTTGTCTGCTATTTGTCAGATCTTCAGGCTATAAAAAAGTAAGGCCCGAGTTTTATCATAATGTATATTACCTTTTCTTTCTTCATCAAACACCGAAATACAAACTTTTAATTCATCTCTGTGCCAAATGTAGTTTTGTGATAGAGCTGAGATCGTATTATTTATTGATTTGCATAGATCTTCTACATTAGTAGGTTTTGTTAAAAAAAACGAACACTGAATGGTATCTTCAAATTTTGCATTGGATATATTCTTCGCCATTCTTCAGGTGTTTTATGGTTAATTGTTATTACTATGGTCAGGCCAATATTAGGATTAATAACGTTCTGTTCTATGCCGAGTTGTTTTAAATAAATAAGAGAAGAATAAAAAGCAACTTTTAAGTTTATGAAAGCAACCAAAGTTGAAACCATAGGTTCAATAGGTTACACAGAGTCACAGAGTACTTTATATTAGTTGAAATAGAGGCATAGCTTACAAATATTGCCGGCAGCGCCATCTAACGCTTATGGACTGAATTTTTTTCTGTACAATGCAGCAGGGTTTAGAACATACAATTTTTTAGATCAGAGAAATAAAAATATGTCATCCAAAGGTATTGTTTTATTTTTGCACACTTATAGACTATCTTTTCTAGCTGATACTGATAAAATCAAGATATTTTTGTCTGCACTGACTAATATCTTGAATTTATCAGTATTAACTGGAAAAGATAGTCTATAATTATTGTGCAAAAATAAAACAATACCTTTGGATGACATATTTTTATTTCTTTCTTCTTTCAAGTGAGGTGTGCAAAAATAAAACAATAGCTTTGAATGAGATATTTTTATTTCTTTCTTCTTTTAAGTGCGTATTGTACTGCAAGATTTTTAATTAGATCATCACCTAAATCTTGTCTCTTTTGCCCATTTAATATTTTGTTGACATCTTTGCACCAGTTACATATAAAAAATCTACTTACAAGTTGATAAATAAATTCCTCATTTCGTTTTTTATGTTCTTTACAATTATTGAAGTTCATATCAATTTCAATATAAAGAATTGTTTTAATATATACCATAATATTTTCCATGTTACTGTGCTTCTTTAAAATATAGCTTACAATATCTTGCATTTTCGAAAATGCCTTTACAAATTCATAACTAGGATAAGAGAGGTACTGCTTAGTTTTCATCAATTCTCTGGCGTTTAAATATTCACTGCCTTTATTTACATCATAAAAATTTTTTTTACAAGTAAGGCAGCCAGAAAATATATATTTTTTTGTTTGCCGCAATAAATAACCAGTTACATATTCCAATTGAGCTAATATTCTTGGGTTGCTTATTTTGCTATCAAAATCAGTAAAAATATCATGTTCCATGTAACTAACATCAACTTCTTGAGATGTGTTATCTGTTTTCTGTGATGTAAAAAGGTCTCTCATAGACTTAAATAAAGTTGTACAGGAATCATTTTCGCAATTGTTTCCTGGGGAATGGGTGCTAGTTAAATTACTAATAAGTAGCGATGAAAATGCTATTTCAAAACCTTGTGGAGTTGGGCTAACATTCCTACAACCATGACTGCGTATCGCACCAAAGAAATTTTCGAGCGGATCTTGGTTGTAGTGCCGCATCCATATTGACTTAATGTCATGTTTGTTAAATAGCACATCTCTTAAATATTCCATATTTTCAATGGTATGTAACCAGTTTTTTATAGACGGCACAGTTACCTCCTTATAATTTTTTATAAATTTCATGGTAGTTAAAATGTTTTTTGCTTTCACCCAAACGTTACGGTGGCACGAACTTGGAGTCAGTTCCCATAATAATGGCTTTCCGCTTCTTTTTTTCTTGTTTTCTTGACTCCCATTGAATGAGTCAAAAAGCTCATCAAAAAAGAGTATGATATCCGCAGTCTGCTGACACTCTTCTGGTAAAATTTTCTTTGCTGTAAAAAGAAGCATATTTCAAGTCAAATATCTTAATAAATTTATCAACATAAAAATTAATGTTCTCATCAATGATAGGGAAATTCATAATAGTAAGGTTTATCTAGGAAAGCCCTAATCTGAATTTAAAATTGAGATTTAAAATTGAAATTTATAGTGCATTACATTAATAATACGAGTGCAGTGCTTTGGTTATTAGTATTACATTCGAGGCTGGGTACTGAAGGCAGAAACACAGTTGAGGGCTTTCGTGATACTGAAGGGGTAATAACAGTGCACGATTGTCATACGTTTTTCAACGCATGACACTAAGGAAAATTAAGATAAAATTTTACAAAATTTGCTTGCTTAATTTTTGTAGACTACGTATTGCTTTAATATTCATAGGCAGACTATAACATTATGCGCCTCAGTATTTTCGTATGGGTTGAATCCATTTAAGACCCTTTTTCATTTATCAGCCATATTCGTTCATAATAATCACAAAAATAACTAACAAATCGTGCAGATATTTATAAAGTATGGCGTACCGATTTTAACCACCGTACACAGGGGATTCTAGAGATGGTTTGTTTCAAAAATGCCTAGAGAAGGCGGCTTTAAACCAAATGCAGTAATTTTTTTAAATATATACCTGATATAATTTCGAAAACATTATCGGAACCCGATAATATAATTTACATACATATACACGTAATTTATACATATATATGAGGATGTGTTTATTTCTACATAGATTAGAACATATATGTATACAATTTTCATCTAAATCAGTAAGTATACATACTTAAATTTAGGTATACAAGAGTTATGATCTTTGCATTTATCAATAATGTAATTTTTTTTGACACTAACTAACATTATTGTTGTACTCTTGTATACCTAAATTTAAGCACGTATACTTACTGATTTAGATTTATACAGGGTGTCCCGTAAGTAGTGGATCAACGGAAGGTGGCAGATAGCTTGAAGGTTGACCTATCATATGTCAAAAAATTACCTCAGTAAAAGTGTCACCGTTTTCGAGATATTGAACATTTTTTTAAATTTAGAAAAATCTGCTCCTTTACCCTACTTTTTCCTGTTGAGTCCACAAATGAGCAGATATTTTGATATTTTTTTTTTCCTAGAGCTCTCAGATAGTTGCTTTATAATTATCAGTATGTAATGTTGTTGAAATTTTTAGGAAACGCTGAGAAAATAGCATCTACTTTGGATATTTTTGTTTTTGATTTTCTTCGACACAACTTTGATGCGAGGTGGTTGAAAAAAAGTGTACTGGGCAAGAATGCCCCAGTATTTTAAAAACTTGTCTGTTAAATGCAGATTTTAAAAAGGTACAATACAGGCTACTTTAATAGGGAAAATTTTCAAGTAAAAGCCATTTCAGTGTCAAAGGGGTGAATTTGAATCAAAAGTTATTTTATTGTTTACTGTTATGGGATGAAGTTTTTCAATGGTTTTTGCTTAAAATTACGTTACGTTAAATTAATGCTCTAATAAATTTAAAATAATGATTATTTTACGATATTTCAACCTTTTAAAGAAATTTCAAATTACCTCACAATTACTTGAAAAATATTGTTTATTTCAAAAATAATGCTATTATTTACTGTTTTTTTTAATACTAGTTGATCAGGAAGCCTTGTAAATTATTGCTTTAAGATTATTTTTGAATGATAAAGTAAATAAAAATAAATATTTTGCTTAAATTTTTTCTCATTCTTTTTTTGCTGAATATTCATACAAAAATAATCTTAAAGCAATAATTGACAAGGCTTCCTGATCATTAAGTATTAAAAAAACAGTAAACAATAGCATTATTTTTGAAATAAACAATATTTTTCAAGTAATTCTGAGGTAATTTGAAATTTCTTTAAAAGGTTGAAATATCCCAAAACAATCATTATTTTAATAATTTATTAGACCATTAATTTAACGTAACGTAATTTTAAGCAAAAACCATTGAAAAACTTCATCCCATAACAGAAAACAATAAAATAACTTTTGATTCAAATTCACCCCTTTGACACTGAAATGGCTTTTACTTGAAAATTTTCCCTATTAAAGTAGCCTGTATTGTACCTTTTTAAAATCTGCATTTAACAGACAAGTTTTTAAAATACTGGGGCATTCTTGCCCAGTACATTTTTTTTCAACCACCTCGCATCAAAGTTGTGTCGAAGAAAATCAGAAACAAAAATATCCAAATTAGATGCTATTTTTTCAGCGTTTCCTAAAAATTTCAACAACATTACATACTGATAATTATAAAGCAACTATCTGAGAGCTGTAGGAAAAAAAATTATCATAATATCTGCTCATTTGTGGACTCAACAGGAAAAAGTAGGGTAAAGGAGCCGATTTTTCTAAATTTTAAAAAATGTTCAATATCTCGAAAACGGTGACACTTTTACTGAGGTAATTTTTTGACATATGATAGGTCAACCTTCAAGCTATCTGCCACCTTCGGTTGATCCACTACTTACGGGACACCCTGTATATATGTTATCGAAATTATATCAGGTATACAGTACCGTTCAAAAGTTTTCCATCACATTCTCAAACTAGCAATATGTACAAAATTCAATGAAAATCGTAAGAAAAATTTAGCATTATTCATTAATACTGAAGCATGAAAAACTTTTCACCGGTACTATATATTAAAATTAAAAAAAAATTACTGCATTTGTTTTAAAACCGCTTTCTGTAGGCATTTTTAAAACAAACCGTCTCTATACTAAATGCGATTTGCAGCCGAAACAAATGTAAACAAACTATTAAAATCGTTTTACAGGGTTTTTTACCAACTGGCATGAATTTGTACACCAAATGCGTTTTATTTAGACAAACTACTAATTAAGGTGTTTGTGAATTCTTAAATAAATCCATATTGATCGATAACAATTATAAAATCCGAGTAAATGTGGAAACTAACAAAATTAAATAACACTGTCATCATTCAAACACTTTGCAATAACAATCTTATTTCCAAGAAGCGATTTGAAACTTTTAACATAATGTACTACTTTGTCATATTGAGTAGTTTATCTAAATAAAACGCATTTGGTGTACAAATTCAAGTCAGTTGGTGAAACACTAGAAAACGATTTTAATGGTTTGTTTACATTTGTATCGGCTGCAAATCGCATGGAGTATAGAATCCCCTGTGTGCACCGTAGGGAAGATCACTTCGATCAGCCTAATATACCACAAATAAAAAAATATATACAAATTGAGAATATACATTTGAAACAAAATTATAAAATGTTGATAATACGTATTTGATAAGCTTAATTAACCCTTAATGCGAAACAGTGTCAAAATAGGAATAAAAGTATATATACCATACGAAAATACCTAAATATGCATATAAACAATATAAATATTTAATATTACTTACAAGCTAAATATCCCATGGTACTTCCAACTCTTTGGCTAAAAATTTGGGTTGCGAACTTAACCTTCATTTTACATTTCTCTGGGTTGATGTGATTCTCTGTTAATTTCAGAAATTTTACGCCTTTATATGATGGATCTTCTTTATATAGTTTAATTAGATGGTCCCATTTTGCTATCTTTTCTTCTCCATCAATCTTGCATTTAAGATTTTTATCTAATAAATTGTTTCGAATCCCTTTAATTAGATGTGGCGGGTCATAGAGAGGAATTATCTCTTCTCCATCAATTTCAAATATTCTTCTTCTCATTTCGCTGCCTTTTTTTAAGTATTCTGCCTTTGTGTTTTCTATTAAGTAATTAATCGCACTCACGTTGGCAGCGCCCTGGTCGCATATTGTGGCCAGTACTTGAAAACCTACTTCTCGTAGTTTTCTGATAAGACTGGTTATTAGCATAGCCAATTCCTCCTTTTTTGTACTACCAGCGCTGAAAGTATATGCAACAGGTTGCTTATAATTTCGTAGCACCCCTCTTATCATAAAAACCAGTGCATGGTCAGCTATTTTATTTTGTTTGGTTTGTCCATTTGTAACAAATCCAGATATAACATCCTTTCTTTGATTATAATCAAAATGAGGAGTAATGGCAATTTCGTCAAATAGTAATACGCACAATTTGTCGTCAGATTTGAGGTTCTTCACTTTTTTGAACATAACTTTAAATAGTTTTGAGTTGATGCCAGCTCTTAAATTTGCTTTCCCGATCAATTTGCTCAGAGTAAGTGGCGATGGTAGCACAAAAACTTTGCTAAGCAGTCGGTAGCATCTAGGCCCCTGCTTGTAAACGCTCAAGGCCATAATCTTCTCCTGTTCAGTGAACCGTCTTCCCAACTTGTGCTTTCCCACTTCCCTGAATTGCATGTTCCAAAATAGAATAGCCAAGGTGGTAAACTTTTTCATAATGTTTTGAAACGTTGCATTTTCTGATAATACCATTGCTTTCTTCAGACGAGCAGCATAGTTTTCCTTCTTTTTGGTCATTTTTTTTAATAAATGTACTAAAACTTCTTTGTCTTCCTTAAATGCTGTTCCTGGAAGCAAAAAAAGCTAAATTAATGAAACAAGATTTTCTACCTATTTTTCTGTAGAAAGCTTATCTTTTTAGAAATATTGTCTTTCATTAAGTAACAAAAAAATGAAGTTCCAAGTTCTACAGATTACCCTCTACCAATGAATTTGACCTCTTTATAAAATACTAGCTGCAAGTCCCGGTGTCGCACGGGTGGACATTTACTATAGCCTATGTTACTCAAGGATAATGTAGCATTCTAATGGTGAAAGAATTTTTGGAATCGATTTGGTAGTTTTTGAGTTTATTCGTTACAAACATACAAAAATTCCTCTTTATTATTAGTATAGACTAGCATACAAGGAAAGAGAGAGATGACACTCCCAATTTATCATAGGCTTGGAATAAGGCTCCCGCCTTCCAGTAACCCCTTCCCCTTGTAGAAGTTCCCCTTGGAAGTATTAATTTAAGGGAAAAGTCACGAAAAGCCATTTTGTATAGAACAACTAATGTCATGATGTCTCAAGAACACACTGATTTTGATGAATTTCAGTTTGGTTTTTGTGTATTTATTAAACATAATTAATTTTAAATTAAAAGAACCTGAATTAAATTAATAATTATTAATAATAATTAACATAACATTCATTGATTTTGAAGCGGGTCGAAGTTTGGCTTCAACCCATTAATGGCCCACTACTGGGCATGGGTCTCTCCTCTTGAGGAGGCCTAGAGCACACTCCACCACGCTGCTCCAGTGCGGATTGGTGGAGGGGTTAGTGGCCAACCCGAGTGTCGGAAGTTTTCAAACCGCCCGAGGGCCTCCGACATGGCTTAACGATTGTTATCTAATGATAACAACCGGGACCGACGGCTTTACGTGCCCTCCGAAGCACGGAAACGCTCAAGAAATTTTTGCACTAGCGGTCACCCATCCAACTACTAAGCAGTAACTTTGTCGATCGCTTTTTGCTTTTATATTTTTATCATCATAAACAGAATAATTTAATTAAATTTAATGTTGAGGGTGAATTAATAACAACAGTACCTTCTTTCTTCTTTAAAGGTTTTTTGGCAGCTGCTGTTGTGGGAAGCACTTTCTCTAGGGCTGCTGATTGTTTGGCTTCTGAAAAATAGACAATTTTAATTATTATCGTTGTATCCACTGATGGTGTATAATCATAATGACCAACTTGACCGAGTAATGCAACCCGGGGTACGTAACTGCCCGTAACTTATTCTATCTGTAAATGTAAAGTAGCAAAAAATTTTCCTTAGAACTTTTAATTTAAATCAGTCCACAAAACACTAAAATGAAATGAACGCACAATATTAATTTAAAACACATTTATTCTTAACACAGCTGTCAAGTAATCATATTATTATTATGTAGTGGCATAATTATGTCGACGTTTATAGGAGATTTTGAAATTTTTGGTGATCATGCTTCTTAATAGCTGCTTAATATGAGGACAAAAAAAAATCTAACACTTCAGGAATTACTCCAGTAGGATAATTACAAGAAGTTTTATGTTTTTTTTTTCTTCTGAAAAGTCAAACTTTATACTGCCTTCCTGTAAAGTTAGTTTGTTTGTATAAAGTTAGTGTGTTATGCCCAATTTCATCAAAATCGATTCAAACAAACAAGTGAAAAAGCAACAGACAGACAGACTAACAGACAGAGTGACTTTCGCATTTATAATATTAGTATGGATAACACTTACCCCCACTTTCAATCTCGCTTGAATATTTTTTAGTAGTTGCTGTTTTGTTGGCACACACTGTTTCTTTTGGTGGCAAATGTTTGTCTTCTGCAAACAAAAAGCAGTTTTTATACATGTTTTTATTCAGTAGGAAATTGGTGTATACTGTCTTCTATGGCAAAGCTTTCGTGGTTAAAAGACTAGTTAAGTTCATCCATAAGCGCTCAACGGCGTGGTTTGACTAGTGTATCTTTAATGATCACCAAAGTTAAGTAACATTGATTGTGGTATTTGGTTGGGAGCCCATACATCTGTGCTTCAGAGGGTACACTAAGCCATGGGTCGCACTTTCTGTAGATTTATAGCAGATGTTAAGCTATGTTAGAAGCCTTAGGGAGCCCTAAAGACGGCTACGAGTTCATAAACTCTTGACATCAGAGGTTGCTCTGCTCACACAATAACTATCTAACATCAAGAACGGACATAAGCTTACCTGCAGAGGCTGCTGTATAGTGTCCGACCATGACAACGGTATTTGTTATGTCTTTCATAACTTGAATCCCTGTGAAATAAATAATAATCTTTATGTTTGTAAAATTTTGATGCAACGTTTGGAAGAAAATCCGTAGAGTAGTCTGGGAAAATGTGATTTTTATGAGGATTACAATTTTACCAAAGTAATGACACATTACAGATCTCATTGACAATAATGATTATGATTCTTTTAAAATCATTTTATGACTCGTTTTTGTGAAAAAAAATATGATTTGTATTTTATTTGTATGACATGAAGTTATTTAAAATTTTAAACAGCTAGATGTTTAGGCTGTACAGCTGACAACGGAAAAACACAAATTAACTTATTCTTTTTTTACTTTTTCGGACTGTAGCTAGAGGTTATATAATTATCAAAATCTTGAACTCGATTTTTTTTATGATTACAATACTCACTTTGTTTGCTTGAAAGTAACAATATTTACTGAGAAATAATTTTACCTTCATAGGTTGCAGGTTCATTGGGCGGTGACCGTGGACTAATCACATTATGAGTTATTGTTGCAGTTCTCATTACTTGAAATCCTGCAACGAGAAGGATAAGTTTTTATTAAAAAAAAATACAATGCAAATAATGATATTATACCTTTCTAGAACTCACTTGATTAATCGTCAAAGGAGATGTGTTTTTTTGGGCGGGACCTATGTACATTCCAGCATAAAAAGAGAAAAATATGCTGATTCACAGAAAAATATTTAAAAAATATTATAAGAGCTGTTCTCTGCAGTGAAATTATTTTCAATAAATTATTTTTACACACGACAACAATGGCGGTTCCATGGAACTAGTCATGGATATATTACTCTATCCATGGAACCATGGAACTAGTACACTCCGAAAAAGAGAACTGTCAAAAAAATGTAGACTTGTGAATATCGTGCGTGACAATAAATCATCAATGTATGGCTCTTGGAGATCTATCATCATGATATTGTTTACATTAATCGAAGCGACAAATTGCACACAATATGAGATATTAATAACAATAACAAATCCAAATATATTGTGCTTATTTCACTATGCATTTGACATTAACACTCCTAACATGACATTAGATATAACAAAGAATGTCATAAGCAGTCGACACCCACCATACTGTCTTAGTGTTACAATATATTAACCATAAATTGAATTATTGTCGCCAAACCAAGGTGAAATCTAGAATTTGGATAGTAAGGAAAGCTTTGTAATAATATGAGCTATTTGCTACTGAATGTACAGTGTACCCGCCCAGTAGTCATACATTTTTAAGACATCTCCTCTCATTTTACAGCAGCAGAGTTTTTAGTTCTATATTTTTCAAAAATATGTATAAAACCTTATCAAGTATTGAAATTTCAGCTATATTAACTATTCTTAATGCTGCGTAAAACTTTACTCAAGTAACTTGGGTACAACAACTCTCTCTTATGGTTAATGAGAACACAACCATTTCTTACAGTTTGTTCCATTAGTTTTCTACATGATAAATATGACATTAAATTACCTGGCATCTGTAAGGTGGGCACAGCTCCAAATGACAAATTTCTTGTCCATGTGTGGTATCTAACTTCAAAGTGGTTATGGCATATTTTACGGTTCCTGTATATGAAGTCATCATCCAAAGATGATAAGCTTGTGCCAACTGCATTAACCCAAGTTAGAAAACGCTCCCTCTCTTTTGTTGGGTGGGGGAATCCATGCAAGACAACATTGTCTGCACCTAGAAATAAAGAACATTACAATTATTGTGATCCATCATTCAGATTTGGAAACCGTAGTAATTAAATGGTAATTATTTCTCAAATAATAATGTTGTACTTTGGTATCAAAGCAAAGCTACTTTATGTTCATCATAGTAAAACTGAAGTCAGATTTTCAATTTCTTTTCTGTTATTCTGTAATCCTATGCTTTATTAGGCCATATGAAGTTAAAAACATACCTATCACAGCCTACGTGGCTACATCATCAATCATACCTAACCCTAAAACTCAACTTAACCTAAAGTCTGTCGTAACTTCAGAAGTTCTCCAGTTGGCCTGTTTTAAATATTGGGACAACATTTACTCTATGTAAGTAAATGGAAAAAGTAGTGATTCGCTTCATATTAAAAACACAAATACGTACGGGAATTTCCACATGTCGGCACACAACAGGTTCTTACAGAGCCGTACATTATTATCCGAATCAGCAAGCAAATCAGTGTCCAGGTGTCGTCGCGGAGGTCATACGTTATTAGCAGAGATATCAGAGTCCTTGTAGTATGGCAGGTCCGTAGAAAATTCACAAAAACACATATAAAGCACATTCGCGAAACTCGAGAAGTAACGGAATGGGTGTCTGTTGATAATAGAACGGATTTGACACTTTTGACCAGGGTTGCCAGACGTCGCAGAGTGAGAGATCGTACGGTGGTACTTAAATCGTACATCTGGCAACACTGCTTTTGACACAAACTAATTTAGAGTAGTACTCTGTGACACAGACTGACATCGCCAGGAGTATATGTGTTCTGTGGACTGACATTCACTGACATCTCTTGGGCCGCGTTCCACTAGACGCTCACAACGATCAAAATATCATACTAATTTGATCGTTGTGAGCGTTGTGAGCGTCTAGTGGAACGACCTTGGAATTTCCAATATACAAAATCAGATTTATAAGAAAAGCGCCATCTAATGCTTTGAGACGGCATTTCTAAGATACACAGTAAGTCTTCTATTTTTTTCTTTGTTCTGAGTGAAAAGACCCTGCACAGAGTACTTAATCACTACGTTTTATTGAAACTGTTGAAACTTGAAAGCACAGAGTACTTAATCACTACGTTTTACTTGAAAGTTGCAGTGCGAATCACAGAGTACTTAATCACTTGGTGCGAATCTTGACTTGGGTGAATTCGCGTTTTTGTATCATTTTGTTGTTTTTTTTTAAAGTATGTGGAAATGCGTGCAAAACCAGGAAAAAAATTAGCACATAAAATATCCTTTCTAAGCCTACAAAAGTCCTCAAAATTCGCTAAGCAATTCAAAAGTTATTGGCTCGTAAAAAAATTTAGAAGAAATGGTAATGATATTTAGCAGTCTGGTAATGACTTTTATTTAACGGTTATGATTTTTTGTTAATGGGAATGACAAAAATTTAATGTTATTCAAAAAAATAATTAAAGCCGTGTGTATTATAGCTATGTCTTTAAGTTGCATTTGAAGATAAAAAATGTCAAGGTAAAACCACTAACTAGAGTATTATTGGTAACGAGATTGGTAGTAATAAATTACGCAATTGGCTATTAGACAATTTTTGGAAAAATATTTTAAAATTTTCGTAGTTTTATTTTATACCTCTTACAATATTTATTTTTCTCATAAAAGTGTTATATAGTAGGAAAAAAATAACTTTTAATCCATTAATTTTAAATTCGCGCGAAAATAGTCCGCCATCTGTCACTTGCTGGCTGTGACGTCATATTTCAATTAACAAAAGTTTACGCTCTAACTCTGAAGATATTTTAAGTGAAAAACTTACACCTTTTTCACTGGAATTGTGAAAATGACAAGCTACAAGACGTGTGCAGTGCCTATGTGTAGAAGTACCACAATTAAACCTGACAAATTGTTTATACCTACACGTTCCTAAATGCCCTCAACTTCGAAAGCAGTGGTTACAATTTAGCACGTCGAGATCCAGAGTTAACATCTGTTATATCAGCAATATTCTTTTGTGAGGACCACTTTGATGTAAGTATTTAGAAGAAATCAACTTAGCCTCTGATTTACTAAAAAAACAAATTAAATCTAACCTAATATTGTTCATAAACATAACCTATAAGTAATTTAAAATCATTAGTAATATGGTGTCATTAAGGGGGCGTTGAGGAAAAACTTAGAAAAAAATCCCCCTGTGACCACTTAGCAAGACTGACCAATTTTACTTTATTAATTTCAGTACTTACAAGGAGGTTTTTGCATTCTGAAACTCGGTGAGCAAAAGTCAGGGTTACATGCAAAGAAATTTGCGACCATAAATTAATCAACTTGAGGCAAATTCGCACTGTCAGCTTTTGTATAGCCTGACTCCATTTTACAAAACCTCTCAAAAGCACAAATCAAAATATATCTTATTAATTTTCTCAGTAAATTGCACAGTGCACATGATATAGTTAGTAGTACACGATGCTTTATTTTTTGAAGTGTGACGTCATAACATGCTCAATCATGGCCGCCCGCGTTTCGGTTCTCGTATCCACAGGTAAAAAAACTCAAATCTATTTTTCAAAAGTAAAAATATTTACAATTTATTTTCATGCAAGAAACGTATTGTATAATTATTGTTAACCATTAAGCAACCATATTTAACACATTTCATATTTTACCGTGACAACTGTCAAATAGCCAATTCTAAATATGAATTATTATTTAATGGAAATAAAATTACCTCTGTTAAAGGGGGGGGGGGGGGGGGGGGGGCCTATGAATTTGAAATTTTGCGGGGAATGTCTGTTAAAATTATAAATAATATAAAAGATGTGATAGTCCCTTATTTAGCTAGGTTGGTAAATAAATGTGTAAATCTAGATACTTTCCCAGATCTAATGAAGTACAGAAAGATCATACCGAGTTTTAAATCTGGGGACAAAACAGACCTTAACAATTACAGACCTATTTCTATTTTACCTACGGTATTCGAAAATAATTAAGTTAAATTAAACGCTGAAGCACTTTAGCGCTTGTAATTTACTCCACCCTGAGCAATACGGTTTTACCGAAAGCCGTAATACAACAAATGCAGGTGCTAGGCTTCTCAAACTTATCTTTGAGACCTGGGAGAATTCACAAAATCCCATAAGGGTATTCTGTGACCTGTCTAAGACGTTTGATTGTGTTGAACACTAAACATTACTACTTAAGCTTAGTCACTACAGCATCCATAACAATTCACTTAACTTGATTGTGTCGTACTTGACGAGTAGAATCCAATGTGTTAGTATAAATGATAACAAATTATCGAGATTTAATCTGTGATGGGTGTACCACAGGGCTAGTTTCTGGGCCCCTTCCTTTTTCTAGTGTACTTAAATGATCTACCGTATTAAATTAAGAAATATGCAGACATTATATTGGTTGCTGATGTCACTTCTCTTATATTTAAGACGAATAGAAATAAAATAAATGACGATGTAATAGTTCTCAGTTTCGTTTATGACACCGGTTTACTACAAATAATTTACTGATAAATGCTAAAAAAAAACGAAGTATATAGAATGTTTGCTACCAAATGGAATAATACGAGACAGTCCCCTTTAACACTTACAGCAATACCAAGTGCGTGACTTCACACTGCGACCAGTAAAAAAAGTCCGGTTTATATTTGATTCACCTTATAAATAATGAAATTATAACTATGGAAAAATCCACGGTTTTCTTAAGTGTCACCTTAGATTCTAAACTACAATGGGTCAATCATATATCGGCTCTCACGAGTAAGCTAAGTAACTCAGTTTATGCCATTGATGTAGAAATTGCTAAACTTGTTTATTTTGCACACTTTCATAGCCTCATGTCCTATGGTATATTGATATTATTGATGTGGGGTGCAGTAGCTGACATTGATGCAATATTTGTTTTGCAGAAAAGGGCAATTAGAACCATTTATAAATTAAAATTACGCCACTACCTGCGGGAGAGATTTAAAAAAATAGGCATATTAACAGTAACGGTAAGGGGCTCAGTTCACGTTTTTACATTAAATTACCTTAGTATTTGCTTATTCAAATGTTTAAGAGATCTCTGAAATCCCAGCTAGTAGGCAAAGGATACTGTAGTATAAATGAATATATTATTGACAAAGATGTAAATTAGTAATGCATCCAGTTCCGTGTCAGTTAGAACATCTTGTGTAATTTTTCATTATTTTAAAAGATGTGCTGTGGAGTTTCTTTACGGATTTTCTTCTCCTCCATGACAAAGCACCGTTCCGAAATGCTGTTAGATTACAAAAATGACGTTCATAAGTGTATCAGTGATATCGACATGAATAAAAGATTAATTCATTTCATTTCATTAATATTTTTTCTTATCTCATGCTTTAAGAACCACTGGTTTAGTAATTATAAACTTATTATTTATCTATTCTTTTCTGTCTGTTTTGTCTTTTGGTAGCTTCGCGTTTTTTTTCTCTTTGTTGCGAGGATACTTTTATTTATTTTTCTCTTCAGAGAATTTTCTTCAGAAACTTTTCTTTATTTTCTTTTCACTAATACTTTTCTTCTTATGTCTTTCTTTGTTCTCCTCTTCGTACAATGCACAATCTCCTCTGATTTCGGTGTATCTCCTCCGTCTAGCAATTTTTATTTCTCTTAACGGTTTTTGCCTTTATTTGCATTAAATTTTCGTTTATAATTTATTTTATTAAAAAGATAATGCAAAATTAAAAAGTTTTGTAGGTTCTTTACCAACAACTTGTAGCTCAAATTTAATTTACAACACACATATCAAAAATCTATCGTTGAAAAAGAAATTGCTAGGTCTCATTACTCAATCAAAATTGATTTCAAAATCTCGAATCGTCATTACCATTTACACAAAATCATTCCTATTTACAAAAAAACAAATGGGAATGTTGCATATGGTAATGATATTTTTTTCTTTTTTGCTTAAAATTCATTTTGATAATCATTAATTTATGAACTCTTTGTGCCAGTGAAAATCATGTTCCTATTACACATACGTGTGGAGTATTAAAATTAATGTATAATTTATATTTACCTTGTAAGTCCAGTAAATGGCGATGATTCAAAATCGGGACAAAGTACTGAACGTCGTTGTTTTTCATTAATAAAAGTTGTTTCTCCATGCAGCAGTAAAAATTTGGCCTGTTCCACTTTTTACAATGGACCAGACGAGGAGAAACGAGGGGTACTTTATAGCGTAGCCCAAAAAACATTTGAGAAATATAACGTTTGACGGTACTGACATGGAGTTGACGAATTTTCGTGTCAAAATTTTAATATTTTTTTTTTACTAGTTCTGCACTGCTGATTATATAATATTATATGTTATAATGTACCTAATTATATATTGTTTCAAAATATAAAATTAAACACGCAATGTATAGGGCAGGTTTTTCAAAAAAAATTTTGGAATATCAATATCAGCAATTTTCCTTCAAATGGTAATGATGTTTCGGGCATGTTATTCAATTTTTTATATAAATTACTTGAAATTATGTAACCTTATATGTAGGCCGTTATGTAAAAATATGCATAAAAGCAGTTAGCAAAACAAAATTTTACAAAAGTAGTATTTTATCAAGCGGAACATCGCTTGTTACGACTTTCGCGAATTCACCCAGCTAGACGCGCACTCCGGCAAGGCTATTCGAGAAAAAAATAATCTGGCAGCACTGATGCATGGGAGAGGGAATACTGGTTCCAGTGCTGCCAATGCTACGGCAATTACCGTGTTCTACGGCTTTCAGGCCAAAAAATCACAAAATCTACGGCCCACGGCTGGAACCCTATTGCCGTAGCAAAATCTACGGCTTTTCGCAAATTCCAGTCTTTTTTTTATTTATTGTTTTGCAAACATTTAACGAATGTTAAAACCCATAAAACAGCGCCACTAGGCTAATGTTGATGTTAATGTAGGCTAATGAAAAGTATTCTTCGTTTTGTGGGCATCAAATTCATGCCAATGACCTTTTTTTTTTTGTTCGAGCGCTGAACCGATGGTATAATATATTGGCGTAATTGGTTGCTACGGCCCACACTTGATCTTTTCCCATATACATAAACACGGCTTTTCTATCTAATGTACACGGCCTTCCAAAAAATTTCATTGGCAACACTGACTGGTTCTAAAGGAGGATAATTAATAGATTCCCTCTCCATATTAATAGAAAATGATAAATAAAGGTGTTAAACCGTTTACTTTATGTTTAAATTGATATATAAAAAATAGTTTCGCCAGAAAAACTTTTATTAACATGAACATACAGAAATGGCGAATTTTAGGAGATTATTTTTTAAGTATGCGAAGTGTTTAGTGATAACTGTTCTAACAACATTTTTTATTCAGTTAATTATTTCTGTGAGTTTATTTCCTTCTGTTACTGACAATTTATTAAAAAAACATGGATATACTTCATTATTACGTCAAGAAAGAACCGAAGTTTCAGCAAGAAAACTTAGCGCCGGTATTACAGATGATGAAGATTTTCCTTCAAAAAATCAACAGAAACATGTTTCGGTATTGCGAGTGGAAGAATTAGATTTCAAGCCTGTGTGTGATATTAAAAGCCGAGAAGCAATATCTGCCATTCATCGAGCAAAATCTCAAAGCTGCAAGCAGCAGATAGTTAATAAAACCTGTATGATCCAAGAAGGCAGCTTCTATCCTAAGGCACTACCCAATAAATGTTTATCGAAAACCATGACTTATGGAAAGCATTTAGGCTGCTACGCAGATGAAAAAAAATTAAGATTATTATCAAGTTTTTATGGAAACTATGTCATGACAAATTCACCTAAATTTTGTCTGGACATTTGTGTACAAGCAGGCTTTCCGTATGCAGGAGTGCAGTATGCGTAAGTTTAAACTTTATTTTAATTTAAAAGAATTTGTTAATATTATATCGCCTACTTTGAATTGAAAATTTATTTAATATTTGTTTTAGATCTGAGTGTTTTTGTGGAGAAAACCAACCGCCATCTGGTGCTAAAATCAGTAATTCATCGTGTGATATGAAATGTCCTGGAGATCCAGCTAGTACTTGTGGGGGATACTTTACAATGAATATATATGAAACTGGATTAGAAAGTAGTTTTCTTCGCTTGTTTACAAAATATATGCACAAATATTTAGCCACACAATTTGCTTGATTTGTTATATTATTATTTTTCAGAATTTGAATCACAGATGCCAAAAGCACTTGATGGAGAAGATGCGTCAGTTAAAATCATATTTCTATTAACATTAAATGGTCGAGCCTTAAGACAAGTACACAGGCTTATTAATGCTCTCTATAGGACAAGCCATTATTTTTATATACATGTTGATAAGGTGAGTATTTAGGCTTAGCCATACATCAAAATAAACTTATAACTATACATCATTTATTCAGCTAAGTGAGGTGTGGATAAGGTAACTTCTGATGGTTGTTGACGTCCAAGGAAGTTGCGGAAGATGAACACCTTTGGTCACTGCACCTCTTTACAGAATGACGAGAGGTGCTCATTTGGTATGCATATAGAAAACAAGTTGATGTTGCATTGCGCTTCTGCAACTTCTCATACAGCAACCGGTACTTTTCTTCTCCAAATACTCCACAACGTCAGAGACCTTCGTGGTGTGATAGAGACGAAAAACGCAGATGTAAATCGCCAGTACGGCGATATGATTAAAGATATTCAGTCATGTTGGTGCTGTACCACACTGGTTCTGACAACGAGCTTTTCACTTCTTCCTCTCCATTTTAAAAAGCCGTCTTACACTACCCTTCTGTGTCCTCTTCGTATCCAGACTTACAGGTTGCTGGTGGGGTACAGCTGCAGCATAACTGACTAACTCTTCACACGTGAAGTTGGACTTGGAGATTTGGATGATGCCTGGTGTCATCCATGCTGTCACTTCATGGGCTACGAGCTGTTCGGAACTCATAGCCATTATAGCGTGCAGCGGCACAGGCCGCGTAAAATCGCGAATAAATAATTTATATTCGTAAGTGCAGTGGGTGCGTCAGTCGCAAAACATAGTCACGTGCACGCGTTTTGGTTCTGCTTGCTTTGAATATTCTGCAGCCGTTGTTTCCATTTCTCTAATCGTCTCTGAGTGAATGTCACCCTCTTCTTCAATGTGCGATGTAAGGGCGATTATAGTCATTTCGAAAAGGTATCTGCTCAAAGCTGATCCCTAGTACATATCCACGGCCACGTCGAACTAGTAGTCGAGCTGCCGCTGACCTAACCTTTGTCCTACATTACCTGTACATCGTGCATCGATCCAATTAGTTGTACGTATTCCTTTCTCCTTAAACCATCACCAGAGCATAATTTATAGGATTTTGCTTGATCGGTTGTAACGTTGGTAAACAAAAAAATTATGTGGAAATATGTATAAAGAGGAAGCTATCATGGGAATTTATGCTTAAAGTGGGCGTGGCCACCATCTTTTGTTTTCTATGTTCAGATAATACCACACGAAGTAGTAGTCTGTCGAAATCCTTCTAAAGATCAACGAATACCATGTGCAGGTTTTTATGTGCCTCTCTGTATTTCTCGCATAGCTGGTGAATCGAAATAAATGGCATCCTTTGATCCTAGACCAGGCATTAAAACACAACAGGTTTTGTGAAATTTCACTCTCCTCTCTCAATCGTCTCTCTATCACTTGATTTTTTTCACGCCTTAATTGTATGTGATATTAGTTTTATTCCTCGTTACTTGTTGCATTCCAATAAGTACATCAACCCTATTTTTAAAGATGGGCACCAGCAAGCTGTTGCAATATTAGTCAGAAATCGCCTCCTCCTGCATCAATTTATTAAAGGATAAAACACTTCCCGCTCATAGCCCGGCGGCTTGGGTCGATCCTAAATGATTGACAAGTTCAGCAACAGCTACTTTAAGTTAAAACTATTTTAAGGATTTTTTAAATTCATATGGAACCAATTTCTAGGGATGATTATTTTTAATTTAAAAGCAGTTATTCCCGTGATGAAATTGCGACAATTTCCACATCTATGCTAGCGGCTATCTGCGAGCAGTGGCTAGTCTGAGATGATTTATTATTTACTAGGTACTTTTTGTTTGTTTCAGAGACAAGATTATCTTCACCGCAAGTTATCAATATTGGAACAACAATTTCCCAATGTAAAACTAGCTACGAGCCGTTTTTCAACTATATGGGGTGGAGCATCATTACTAAAAATGCTTCGTACATCAATGAAAGATTTTTTTACATTGAATTGGCATTGGGACTATGTTATTAATTTAAGCGAGAGTGACTTTCCAATTAAATCACTGGAAGATTTGGAAAGATTTTTGTCAGCAAATAAAGGATTTAATTTCGTTAAATCACATGGGCGTGAAGTCCAGAGATTCATCAAAAAGCAGGGCCTTGACAAGACATTTATTGAATGCGACACTCATATGTGGCGTGTTGGAGAAAGAAAGTTGCCTCAAGGTATTGTAATTGATGGGGGAAGTGACTGGATTGCTTTGTCGCCTCCTTTTGTTTCATATGTTATTGGGCAAGAAGATGAACTATTAAAAGGCATAAATGTTGTGTTTCAACATACATTATTGCCTGCAGAATCATTCTTCCATACTACTCTGAGAAATTCTGAATTTTGTAAAACATATGTTGACAATAATTTACATGTAACAAATTGGAAGCGAAAGTTAGGATGCAAATGCCAATACAAGCATGTTGTTGACTGGTGTGGATGCTCACCCAACGATTTTCGCATAGAAGATTGGCCGAGAATTGAAAATACCCAAAATAAACAATTATTTTTTGCAAGAAAATTTGAGCCCATAATTAATCAAGAAGTGATAACTAGAGTAGAACAACACATTGGTTTTAATGATCATTATTTAGTACAAAATTTAGAAGCATACTGGCAAAATATTTATGATATTGATGATTTGACTGCTACTACTGATGATGTAATATTGACTCATGCTGGAAGTATCACCCGACATAATTCTAAGATATTGTTTGAAAGAAGCTGTCACTTACAGGTTGGTGATATCATTGAGGTTAATATGTATAAATATGCAGACGTCTATAAAGGAAACACAATTTTACACAAAGCTACTACTAGTGATGGTGGTGAAGTTTTGATAGAAACGTGGTATAAACCCAGAAAACATTTAGAATATAACATGAACAATGAAGTCTCTGATTATATAAAAATATTTAAAGTTGGCTCAGATTATGATCAGAAAGAAATGACTTTCAGAAACGTTGCTAATATTATAGGACCTTTCTCTGAGCCGATACTATTATATCAGTTCCTTCCGTACGCTGACAAACAAATTATAAATTTTACAGTTATATGGTTGGATCCAGCTGGAAAGATAGCTGATATTAACACTATATCCAAAGATGATAATAATTCCACAAGTTTTGTAAAACCTAATATTAAAATGCCTCTTCTACCAGGAATATGGATTGTTGGACTGTTTGAGCAAAGCAATTTAATCGTTAAAACAAAATTTTTGATAACGCCATTACAATACTTTTCTGGAAAAGAAGTATCTCATCAGGAAGTTAGCCTAATTCACAGTGGATCTCAATCGTCATATAAAAACTTAAAAAATTTTACATATCATCAACCCCATGCATTTCAACCTAGTCAAGAAGATAGTTTACTATTACAAGAATTAGCTAATGCTAATGCAAAAAGATTGAACCATGATTTGACTGAATGGATTGATAGTTTAAGTAAAGATTTTTACAATATTTTGGGTTCATGTATCATAGTGCCTAAAAATAATCTCAAAGATAAAGTGAGCTGTGGTAATTATCAATTTCAGCAGTGTTTTTTAACTGATTGGAGTTCTGTTTCACCAGACCCAAAGGGAACCATAGGTAAATTAAACACAAAAACGGGAAAATTAGATAGAGTATGACAATTATTTTTAATTCGGATTTGTAAATTCCTAAGGAATTACCTGCACGAAAATTTTATTCAACTTATGCTTTAGGTTTAATTCACACCATGATGCAACGAGACGCGCAGGATTTTTTAATGGCAATAAAATTGAGACCTTATTGACTGAATGAAAAGGTACATAATACATTGAGGGAGAACGAAAAAGTGGCGCCCAACACGTCAAGTTACTAGCGCTGCACCGCGCGGCGCTACTTGAAGCTGGCCTCTTCAAGCATCTTCACGTCACGTCGCGTCTCGTCTCGGTGTGAATTGACCCTCATGGTGAACAGTGTAAATAGATACCAGACCATAAAATCACAGTTGTACATATCGTAACAGTTTTAGGGTTAATAAAAATAATTAAATGACGATGAAATGGCCGGATCGTAGAATTTACTACTTCGTACAAGAAAAGGCAAATCTATCAACGGTTAAACACCTAATAGTCCAGTGCCGATAATTTTTGAAACGAAAAAAAATTATAGTACAATGAAACCTATTGCAAAAGGAAGAGAATATAACGAAGATTATAGGAAAAATAAATTACGGGCGATCTGAGGTCGGGAAGGGGGATGGAGGGGGGGTTTAAGGGGAAAAAATGGTTTATCTCGATTTCCGGAAAAACTACAAGTCCTATTGAAAAAAGTTGAATGGCAAAGTTGTAGGTCATAAAAAGATCTACAACTTTTGTATTTACACTTTTTTACATAACCTCAAAATTTATGTAAAAAATTAAAAAAACCACGTTTTTGGTTTTTTATTTTTATCTTTTACGAAAAATTTTTTTTTTCTCGAAATTTGGTGAAAACTTACCTTTGTATGTCCTTAACATACTGTAAGTTTCATTGCATTTTCTGAGAACATTTACCATAGTAGTGTATAGGTTTTTATATACCATTAGAAAGTAGAGATTCCAACGAACAAAAGGACTACCGACTTTTAAAAAAAATCTGATATTTTGACGTGAGATTTTTCGACTGAAAATAAGGGTGCTTTTTCGATATAAGGTCAAAATAAGGTGAAAAAAAAATATTTTTTTGAATTAAAAAAATTACAGTAGGTATGTTAAGGACATACAAAGGTAAGTTTTCACCAAATTTCGTGAAAAAAAATTTGTTTGTAAAAGATAAAAATAAAAAACCAAAAACGTGGTTTTTTGAATTTTTCACATAAATTTTGAGGTTATGTAAAAAAGTGTAAATACAAAAGTTGTAGATCTTTTTATTACCTACAACTTCGCCATTCAACTTTTTTCAATAGGACTTGTAGTTTTTCCGGAAATCGAGATAACCCATTTTTTTCCCTTAAACCCCCCCTCCCCCCTCCTTCCCGACCTCAGATCGCCCGTAATTTATTTTTCCTATAATCTTTGTTATATTCTCTTCCTTTTGCAATAGGTTTCAATTTACTATAATTTTCTTCCACTTTTTACCGTTTTTAGAGCTATCGGCACTGGACTATAAACACATAGCTGAGTGTGATTTAAGGTGTATATTTATTGAATATGTCGGTGAAGCACAAAAAATTTTCACAACTTATGTTGCGCCCTCTAGGGCTTATGTTAAACGTTTTCAACGTACGAGTGGGCATGTGCAATTCGTAAAATCTCCAATGCCGATGTTGACTAATTTTAAGATCCAGATTTATTTTTATAAAATTGGAAATATTAAAATTTAAGAAAAAAAAATTGATAAATAAAATCTTTATCAAATTTCCCACCAAAAAAAGACGTCACATGACATTTAACCGATATCTAAATATTTAAAAATAACACATGCGGTCTGTTGAAGCACAGTATGAATATTATTATTGTTAAAGTCTGTTGTAGGCGCGGATCTAGTCCCCAAAAACAATTTTGTTGTGGGCACTGGTTGTTCCGGGTGGGAAAATCGGCCAAGTTTGGGAAAGTCGGACCACGGATTCGATTATAGTCGATACATTACCAGGCTATTTCCCGGCAATACTATGCTAGCTTTTTGACGTCAATCATGATTGTGGGCATGCCTGCCTACCGTTCCGTCAAGGCTGTATCCGTGCCTAGTCTGTTGCTAAACCTGAGGGTCGTATCGGGTTATGCTTATTACTAAAATGTATTATCATCAGAACCCATGATTAAAACTAACACAATATATAAAATTTCAACTCTTTAGGATAAGGGGAAGTAACTACAATATAATTAAGCGTGCAAGATTTGACACAAACAGAGCGTCGTTGCGACTTTAAGACCTTTTTCTTATGTGTTTTAAGCCACTTTTGGCAAAAACACTTTTTTACGTCTAATGATTCTACATTTTGAAGCACTATCGAACTCAAAAACTCTCATGTGCACGACGTTTCCATGGTAATTTATTCACCAAGTTCAAAATCACCTATGTGCTTGCTAAACAAAACTTTATCTATTTTTATAGATTCCCTCAAAATGCTGATTTTTTACACATAAGAGGTCTTAAAGTCGCAACGACGAGAGATAGGATAAGCTAAATAAAAACCTAATATAATTCTCACATACAGAAAAAATATATTAAAATAGTACCTACTAAAGTCGAATCGATAATCAAGCGGACCAAATTAACAAATTAATGTCATTTTTAACCGACTTCCAAAAAAAGAAGGAGGTTCTCATTTCGACTGTATTTTTTTTATGTTTGTTACATCAGAACTTTCGACTGGTTGAACCGATTTTGATGATTCTTTTTTAATCGAAAGCAGGTGCTTGTCATGTGGTCCCACATAAATTTTAACGAGATCTGACAAGTAGTTTTTGAGTAATTTTGAAGTCTGTTATTTTTTGTTAGTAATTTATGTGAAATAATATTTCCTAGTAATGGTGGCCACTCACGGTCAGTCCATCGCGTCAAATGGCGTGATATACAGCCAAAATTTGATCGTGAATGTGAAAAACTGATGGCGTGATTTAAAAAATTTGTATGTCCAATCGCGCCATTTTGACATAATTATGTCGCTTGGCGTGGCTCCAAAAATGACGCAATGGAATGACCGTGAGTGACCACCATAATGGTGTCTTCTTGGTCCCTAATGCTGAACGCACATTTGTCCACACCGTCCGCGCCGGACGAAAGCCCGATGCGGATGACATAATTATGCGGCCGCTCAGCATTAGGGACCAAGAAAACAGGCAATATTATTTCACAAAATGACATAATTTGTAATTTGGTCCGCTTGATTAGTGATGTATCGGAAATGCGGAATGCGGAAGATATCCGAAATGCCGATGACATCACACGTAGGCGCGTGCTGGCATCAGGCACTTAAATGATTTCAATGAAATCATTTCATACAAATGCGATGAGTCCGGCGCGGACGGTGCGGACAAAATACATATTATGTGCGTTCAGCAAAAATGTGCAAGGCTATCAGTATACGACGCGTCCGGCGCGTGCCGTGCAGATGAATGTGCGTTCACCATAAAAATAGTCATGTTTCAAATCATCACGTATCAATGATTCATATCAGTATACTGTAAATGTCAATTTGGTCCGGTGGATTAGTGATTCGACTTGTACAGTGCCACCAGCACCAACTTATCTGTGAAGTAGCGAAAATTGGAACTAATGAAAATTCATTCAGAAACTCTTTGTGATCATTCATCTGTCAGTTACAACCTCTCGAATTGCGTCCAATGATTAGTCCAATGCGTCCGACAGCGCCCTCCCTCAATTCACAGATAAGTTGGTGGCAATGTACGTGATTGTACATAATGTGAATTCTGCGATCAGCCACAGCCCACAGCCCACAGGTCTTTGTAAATACTTAAATAGATTTAGTATACTATGCCATCAAGCCTTGAATAGGATACTTAATGACCTTGAATTTAAAACGCATAAAAAAGTTTAAAAAATCAAGAAATAAATCTAAATTATTCAGATCGTTTCTTCAAACCGTACTTTCGCTTTTCCCATTCAGAGTTTGATGGCGTTTTAATGCGTTTTACGAAGAAGTTCGCTGTATTCTTGGGTTCCGCTTTGAATAATAGGGTTACCAGTTTCCGATTTTATCTATTAAAAAATTATTGTTGTCTATTACCTCTAAGTCTCATAAAATAATTGTTATTTATTTTCTACTTTAACTTCACTCTTAATATATTTTCAAAGGTTGTAAGCACTTATTTCAAAACTACCAACATAATAGCCAACGGGCGGGATCTCTTTCGTAAAACGCACTATTTAGTAGGTTAAAGGTGCAGCGCAGACGGCACACTGTCTGTGACGCTCTTTTAAGTCTGTGAAAATAGAACCTTTGCAATTATATGCAGTAACGCATACGACGCGCAATAATTGCGGCGCGCACAAAATACGTGTAATTCGGGCAGCCCGCGCCGCACCGCGTCGCGCAGCTCCGCTCAAGTGGTGTGCGAAAGAAATACAACGTTTGCTTCAACACGCGCTAACGCAGACGGCGCTCGCTTCAGTCTGCAATCTGCATTCGTTAGTGGTGGGCGTAACGTATGCGATATTAGCATGGCGCCAGAGATCGATTGAAATACAAAACAGACCAGCACTTTCTCATTGTTTCCGAATGAGTCAAAGCTGGTCTTAAAATAGATAACAGTTCATTAAATGTTGTAACATATATTTTATAGAATTTGAAAAATTTATCCGGATATTGTTTCAGAATTGAATGTTTAATATGGAACTGTCCTTTCAGTAATCTCTCCGAAAGTATAGAATGTACCCAAAATTCTCTATTTCTTCTTTTTTCTGTACTTCAAGTACAAAATAATGCATCGCGATCTCTGCGTGATTTCCATAGCGTGTACGTCACTACAGTTCTGCCGACAGAGTGATCGAAGGTGTGCGTCGTGTGCTTTGAGTCTGCGAAAAATCCGAGATAGACTGTTTGCGCGCCATGTAGTCATTTGTGCGCCTGCAGTCTCGATCGCTCAAGAAGAGTGTCGTCTGCGCTGCACCTAAGATTAATGTGCACAAAAATATTTTGTAATTAAAAATAGTAAAATGTTTTGTACGTGTACATAAGTATTGTGTGAAAAATAAAATAGTAATAAGTAAAAATATTAAACGCAGGTATGAGGTATCTAAACGACACCTGCGAGAATGAGATTGCCTCCAGTTTACATGAACTGTTGTATGTTTCATACATTAGGTAATTTAAATTCAATCGTCTGTTTCGTGGCCCTTTTCATGAGTCACAGTTGTTATTAGTTAGGTGCTGTTAATATATTGTTTATTTAATTTAAATATATTTTATTATCTACTAAACCATATACCCTGGGATGGGGATGAGGCAGGGAGGGGAAGCTTTCGGTTTTTACATGTACCCGCTAAACCCCCAAAACTTGGAAACACCAAGTAAAAAGATGTGCACACAAACATCAACATTGATTTACGTAATCTCGACTGATGAATGCAGAATTTTCGATGGCTGAAAGTGAATCATTATAATATTAAGATCACAACTCACTGCAGGGCGCAGGGCTCCTTATACAATATGACTAATATGAGAGCTACAGGCCAGCGCCGACAGGCTTTAGCAGTGTTACCAATGCTACGGCAATTACCGTGTTCTACGGCTTTCGGGCCAAAAAATCACAAAATCTACGGCTTTTCGCAAATTCTGGAGTCTTTTTTTATTTACTTGTTTTAAAACATTTTACGAATGTTAAAACCACAGACATATAAATAGAAGCAGACGTAACATAAGGGACAAAATAGCGTGCAAAAATCACTACATAGAAATCTACTACACACATTGACAATAATCAGGGTCGAACTCAGAACGTAAGAAATAACGATGATAAATTATTCAACTTATTCTAAAAATATTTTTTAATTAGACCTAATTGAATATTAACTTAATTTTAGCGTATTTGGCTGGTCCTAAAACGTCCCAACTTTAAAAAGAGCGATAAAAACTCATTGAAGTATTATTACTAGCGTATAGAATGGACACCGCGAACACAATGTATGTTCCAATGAATTGACGCCGCACGGCTTCAATTGCTAATGGATTCGTTCGATTTTGAAAGGAGAACGGGGGCCCGATTTTGAAAATCGAACCTCCCGGTGGGGACACCCATTTTGTTCGAGATGTCTATTCTATGATATTATACTTCAATGTGAAAACTCAAATTTTTTACTAGGCACGCGTTTTGTGATATTTTCTTTGTACTTACATAATAATTATTTCTATTATCAAACTAAATATTTAACGTGCTTCAGAATTTTAATTCATTAACAATTCACGTTATAATATTGGTTCGAATTTTATTAAACTTGTGTCAAAAAATAAGTAATAAATGTAATATATTATTTACTCTGTGGTAATTAGAATTAAATTACCAGAAGAAAACAGCGGGAAACCGCTGAATTCAGAGAGCACAAAATCGGTCGGAGTGTCAGCGACTATAAGGAGGCCTATGTGGACCTCTAAGGGCTGATAGATATATTTTAGAATAGAATTACCTCAATTTTATTATAGTTAAAAGGTTAATTAAAATTGAAGGAATTAAGAAATAATAAAACAAATGAACTGATTGACAATCTCTTTATTTTTAAACAGTATTTTTTTTAATAATTCCTTTCGGATACATTACTTTATTTCGCATTGTGTCTCATTCTTAGATCTAAATAATATTTTACATTTACCTTTATCAGAACATTTAAATGAAGTAAATCATGTTCAACATTAGTCATTAATTTTTTGTAATTCAACTACGGCGATTCGCAGTTCACCCACGTTGGCAGGAGCTGGAATTCTGGACTTAACTTTTCTCTTCAGCAAGTCCCAAACATGCTCTATTGGGTTTATATCCGGTGATCTCACCGGCCACTCCATAACAGTGATATTCATATCATTAAGATCAGCTTGAGTTACCTTAGCGGTATGCGGCCGAGCATTATCCTGCATAAAAACAAAATCGTCACCGATATATGGGGCAAACGGTACGACATTTTCTTCTAAAACTTCTCTGATATAGCGGTCTGCAGTCAGACTCCCTCTGTCAATCACTACCAAGTCTGTGCGAGCTCCCAAACAAATGCCCGCCCAAACCATTATTGATCCACCACCGTATGCAACTGTAGTTTCAAAATTTGTCTGAATGTATCGTTCTCCTTTGCGTCTGTAGGTATATTCTTTGCCTGCCGTCAATTTGATATAATAGAATTCTGCACTCATCACTAAACAATACGCGACATGATTTCGGCTGCCAATTTCTTCTATTAAGTTATTCAACCAGGCAGTTTTTAAATATTCATCCTTTGGAAATCTGAAATGAAAAGTAGGTAATGTAAATTTCGTGAAATTTTTGACTGTATGAAACAAGTTAATGGAATTGGAATTTTAGCTGCTACTATTTTATATTGCCATTTACAATGATGTAAATCATATTACAATACTATCCATTATCTCACAATTACATCTGAACTGAGTACGGCCCTGCATTGGTCGATAAGACGTAATGAAACTATTACCACAGTACATACAGTAGTCGCTCTTCATACAAACGGCCGAAAAGCGCGTTATACCTACCCACATCCGAATACGCGTGCGATACGAGGGCGACAGCGGCCGCTGCGTGGCGATTGCCGACAGGCGAACGAGCGGAGCTTGTAACACGGTCCGGTCGGTACAAATAACAATTTTTTTAGTTTTTCTACTCTGGTTGAGCTGTATGGTCGTGTGCGGCTGTGGATTTAGATTTTAATTTAAAATGGCAGTAGAAAAGGGCAAGGGTAAAAAATCTAATGGTTGATTATTATTTCTTTTGTCGTATTGGGGCGGCTTAGAATACTAACCCCAATCCCACGCCGGATGGGTGTCGTAAAAGGCGACTAAATCCGGCCCGCTGGTGGTAGGGCCCCTCGACGGATTATATTGGTAATATTGATTTTAATTGTTAATTAATGCCATTATTAGGTACTATTATTATATCTCCATGGGGTTCGCCTGGATAGTTACCACCCTTGAGTATGATGAGTCAGCCGCCAAACGACTCTTCGTGTTCCGGCTGGGGGCTTGAGAGCCAGTTCTTTCTTTCATCTTCTTCTCTCTTTTTTGGCCGGCAACGCATCAGTGATGCCTTTGGTGTTGCTGGTGTCCATGGGCGACGATATCCACTTACCATCAGGTGGATCGTCAGCTCGTTTGCCGGCTATTTACATAAAAAAAAAAACTAATAAATGCAACGTTTGCAGAAAATGGACATTGAATGGATTGGATAGGCGACCTCCGTAATGGTACTTTAATAATTGTACCTAATATTGTAATTTGTAATAATTGTAATTTGAATATTTGCGTCTAATTTGTCATTAAAACGTTATTGCTACTTGCTACTGTAACTTTGATTTCAATGTTATAAATTAATTTAGCAATAGGTATAAAGTTTATAGAATCGGACAGTTGTACCTTTTTTATTTACCTTAACCTGCAAGAAGAACTTACCATACCCTAATAGTCTCTGTCTCTAATACAATACTGAAGGCTTACGAACCTTCACAGTACTAATAAAAACACAACATAGATTTTTATGGAACACTTCCTTTTTATTCACAATGAATTGCATTTATTAAAATAGAAAATATAACATTTATAAATACAAAACTACAAAGAAACTCAAGTCGTTTTATAAAATTAAAATACTGTCGGCGGACAGCCCTAGCGCGCGGCGACGCGTAGGCAAGTTTTTCGAGAATCGGGCCGAGTCACTTTACTGTTTATAATATGTGTACTGTGCTATTACTCAGCGTACTTAAGAAATTTGCACTTATTTACAATTAGACAACGTCCGTATGCCGAATAATAATTAATGACACACTATAGCAAGCCAGCAGTCAACTGAAATTCCAGGCGTTTTCCTATGGGAATAGTTGGTGCATGACGGCGCACTACACTTAACCATATTATTTATGTTTTTTCACTGAAAATACAAAAGAAATATTTCGAAAACAACGCACAATCCAAATTATCAACTTCCACCTTAGGCTTATTTACAGCTTATCAAAATGGCGGCTTGCTTCATCTGAATTTTGTCTATGTGTGCGTGAGTGTTGCAACAACAATAATAAAGCGAGAAAGAGTTATTACGTTTGGTTGGAGCGAAAGGGATGAAACTATTGCTTACATGCATCTTTGTAGTGATTAAAATAATGTTACGTCTGCTTCTGTTTATATGTCTGTGGTATAGTTGTAAAAAAACCAGTTTAAAACGTTTAAAACTGAAACGCACCGTTTAAAACCCGAAAGCCACCGTTTTAAACGGTGTAATACCCGACTGCGGAGACAAAAGAGAGTATGTATTTAGAATTGTAAAGGCATAAAATAACGTGCAATATTTTACAAGCTAGTTACTTTAATGGTTTTATTTGTTGAAATAAAATATTTACAAGTAAAAATAAAAAAGAATATTACAACTTTTTAGGGTTCCGTAGCCAAATGGCAAAAAATGGAACCCTTATAAATTCGTCATGTCTGTCTGTCTGTATGTACGTCCGTATGTCACAGCCACTTTTCTCCGAAACTATAAGAATTATACTGTTGAAACTTGCTAAGTAGATGTATTCTGTAAACCGCGTTAAGATTTTTACACAAAAATAGAAAAAAAACAATAACTTTTGGGATTCCCCATACATAGAACTGAAACTCAAATTTTTTTTTCATCAAACCCACACGTGTGTGGTATCTATGGATAGGTCTTCAAAAATGATACATATTGAGGTTTCTAATATCATTTTTTTCTAAACTGAATAGTTTGCTGGAGAGACACTTTCGAAGTGGTAAAATGTGTGTACCCCCACCCCTGTAACTTCTAAAATAAGAGAATGATAAAACTAAAAAAAATATATGATGTACATTACTATGCAAAATTCCAACGAAAATTGATTTGAACGAGATCTAGCAAGTATTTTTTTTAGTACGTCATAAATCGTAAACCGCAAAAAACATCGATCAAAGTTACAACTAACTACAAGAACTTTTATATTATGTTACTTGCTTCTAAGGAACCCTTCATGGGCGAGTCCGACTCGCACTTGGCCGCTTTTTTATATTATTGGTTACTTTAAATAATTGTTCTCTTAGCACTTCATACGAAAAAACATTTAACATCCTACCTATGTATTGCACGCTTGCACGCACAGGCAGACCGGTCGGTTTGTGCGTGCAAGCTGGCAACGTTGCATAGATGAACTCGAATCGGTAATGAAATATGTAATATGTTTTTTTATTAAGAAGTTATTAAATTAGAGTTATTATGTATAATAAAATTGTATTATTATTTTTTGAAGTTTTTTAACTTTTTGCGTTTTGAGCGCTAATTCTTAAGTAAAAAGTGAAAAAGGCATTTTTTCATTGCTTTTCACTAATATTAATTATTAGTAAAAAATCTAACAAACATGAAAATACACAGTTTGGTACTCCGTTGCATGGCGAATTCGATAATCTAATGCATTCTGAGTTCATATTAAAAAAACACTGTTTCTAACCATAAAAACCGTAAAACACCGTTTTAAACGGTTTTAAACCAAAATTTTGGTTTTAAACGGCATGGTTTGATTCGTTTTAAACCGACCTTACAACTATAGTCTGTGGTTAAAACCCATAAAACAGCGCCACTAGGCAAATGTTGATGTTAATTAAAGTGATTCCTTGTTTTGTGGACATCATCAAATTCACTGCCGATGACCTTTTTTTTTTAGGTCAAGCGCTGAACCGATGGTATATAATGGCGTAATTGCATTGCTACGGCCCACACTTGATCTTTTCCCATATAAACACGGCTTTATCTAATGTACACGGCCTTCCAAAAATTTTCATTGGCAACACTATTTCTACAAAATTCTAATACTAATACTAATTCTACAAAAACATTTCCTGCTAGGGTAATAACGTACCCAACCAGATTTTTTTTGTATGTACCTACTGATATATTGAAATACATTGTAGTGCTCTTGGGCGCAACATGTAAACCGAAGTCCCGAGTGATATAAAATGAAAGGAGATTGCCCACGGATCGTATCGCCAAATCTAAGTTGTGTCACTACTTCATGAAATCAGTAATTCCTATTATTAATTAAAACAATTTTTGCAAGTATTACGAAATAACAAATTCTCCGGAGAAAAACTGACCAAAATAAAACTCGTTGTCTTGACCATTTATTTAGTCGCCATCATTGTCAATTGCCAACCTTTTGACCGCCAAGCCTCAAACCGTGCGGCGAACTCTGTATGCCAACACATAAATTTAACAAAAATACCTACGAAAACAGTAGTGTTGCCAAGTGTCGTTATATCGATAACCCACAATGACTTGTTTTTGTTGTTTTTTTATGCAATAAATGACTACTTACTTATAATCTGTGATGGTTTATTTAATTTTGTGCTACCTCCCACTCTATAGTAATTAATATACTTACAATAACATAAATAAGCAACAAAACATTACAAACAAAATAGTAGTAAAGCACAGCACTAATTTTCATCGTTATGAAGTCGTCGTCTAGCATAGAAGACTGTGGCGTCGGGGGCATGGCATACCGTTTTGAAATTTCCTTAGAGATGTAGCCGTGTCGCGCGTTGTGTATCGCTTCCGAAATCGATATTCGGTGGAGGTGTGTGCCAAGTTAAGCACAGAAGAAAAACGTTACGCTCTTATGATAAATGACAATGGAGGTTTCAGATAGGGTTGCCACCCGTACTATATTATAGGTATAGTATCGTGCTATATTTCAGTCAATTGTACTATATGTTATAGGAAAATAATATAGTACGAATAATACTATATTTTCATCGGTAATTCAGTTGTCGAGCTTTTTTTAACTGTGACTGGAACGGATCTGCAACGCAGCATTGGGAATTTCAGAACGAAACGCATTCACGTCGTTCGTTTGCTCACACGTCACGGCAAGTAAACGTCAACTTCAAATTGACCGTTCTTGAAAAGTTCTTGAATAAAAGTTGTATAAAAACAAGTTTATGCAACCATTTTTATCTATATATATAAAATTGAAAAGCGACACACCGCTGATTAAACAAAAAATCTCAGAAACTGCCGAACCGATTAAGATGAAATTTGGCAGGAAGATAGTTTATGCTAAGGAGACGTCCACTAAGAACGGATTTTTGGAAATTCATCCCCTAAGGGGTACAAATAAGGGTTAGAAGACACTTTCATACAAACCAACTTTCTTAGTTTTAAATTTATAAATTTGAAAATTTTTATGTAGGTTTATAGTAATAAACAAAAGTTAACTTTAATATATTTTTTTGGAAAATCATCCCTTAAAGGGTTAATTTGATAGATGGTACGTAGTAGGCAACTTCGTAATTTTTGAAGTTATAAACATGAAAATTTACATATTAGCTCCAGACTAGAAACAAAATTTGTAAGTATTATGGTTTTTTGGAAAATCATCCCCTAAAGGGTTAATTAACAGGGCGCAATTTAGTATGGCAACTTCGTCAGTTTTGAAAATTTGGTATAAAATGGTGTAAAAAGGTGAAAATTTGTAGATAAGCTTATAGTTAGACACAAAAAATAACTGCATCACTGTTTTCTCGAAATTCATCCCCTACAAATAGGGGTTGGAGATCATTCACATACAAATCAACTTCGCCAGTTTTGGAATTATAAATATGAATTTTTTTATGTAAGTTTATAGTAATAAACAAAAGTTAACTTCAACACATTTTAGTGGATTTAATTTAGTATGCAACTTCGTCATTTTTAAAGTTAAAAACATGAAATTTTATATATTAGCTCCAGATAAGAAACGTTTGGAAGTATTACGTTTTTTTGGAAAGTCGTCCCCTAAAGGGTTTAATGAGACTGTGCAAGTTAGTATGGCGACTTCGTCAGTTTTTAAGTAAGAAGGGTGAAATTTTGTTTATCAGCTTATAAATAGTTAGACACCAAAGATAACTGTATCAGTTTTCTCGAAATTCATCCCCTAAAATAGGGGTTGGAAGCCATTTACGTATAAATCAACTTTGTCAGTTTTAGACTTATAAATATGAAATTTTTTATGTAAGTTTATAGTTGTGAACAAAACTTAATTTTGACACGGTTTTTTTGGAAAATCATCCCTTAAAGGGTTAATTTAGAGGATTTCATTTAGTACGCAACTTCGTCATTATTGAAGTTAAAAACATGAAAATTTATGTATTAGCTCCAGATTAGAAACAAAATTTAGAAGTATTACGTTTTTTTGGAAAGTCATCCCCTAAAGGGTGAAATAAGAATTTGCAAGTTAGTATGTCAACTTCGTCAGTTTTGAAGTAAGAAGGGTGATATTTTGTATATAAGCTTATAGTTAGACACAAAAAATAACTGTATCACTGTTTTCTCGAAATTCATCCCCTAAAAATAGGGTTTGGTAGTCAACTACATACATATCAACCACAGACATATAAATCTGTTTATATGTCTGTGATATCAACTTCGCCAGTTTTAGAGTTATAAAATGTATGAAATTTTTTATCCAAGTTTATAGTAATAAACAAAAGTTAACTTTGAATTTTTTTTCGGAAAATCATCCCTTAAAGGGTTAATTTAAGGGAATGAACTTCCCCCCCGGGGGTTGTCCGCCTTGTCGTGGCGGGGGGGCTTAGTAACCGTGGACTGGTCACCCACGGTGAAGCTAAGAGGCAACCAGGGCCGGCCTGTTTGGGCCGCCGCGCCGGCTGGCCCGAGGAGGGCGCGTTCCCAGCGGGCTGAAAAAGTCCGCTTCGGACGCGCGTGGAGGTGGGACCGCAGAAGAAGAGGAGTGCCGGTATTACGGTGCGCCGTTCTCCCTATCTTCTGCGGCCGTAGAGGGATCGCAGGGGGAGAGGCGTACTGGTATTACGGTGCGCCACTCTCCCTACCCCCTGCGAGCTGGCGGGGCCGTTCCGTCGAAACGGCACTGGTGGGGCCGCAGAGGAAGAGGCATGTCGGTATTGCGGTGCGCCGCTTGCCCTATCCTCTGCGGCCGAGGTGTGGTCGGTGGAAGAACCACAGACCTGATCTTCCACCGGGTACCAGTTATCTGGTACCCATGGCCTCCTAGTAGCAGACTCAGGGGGAATCTGCTACGGTACTGGTGGAGGCCGAGGAGGAAGGCGCGCCTTACCATCTGGTGCGCCCATCGTGGAGGGCCTTCGGGCTTTCGCGATGGAGCCGCTTGTGGGCGGCTGCCGCCGGCGGGGTCGCGGATGTGTGCGAAAGCGTTCCCGTAACCCCGTCATAAGGCGGCGAGGTGGAAGATGGGGGGGGGGTTTTTAGTGGGTATACCGTGGGTCTCATTAGCCTATACGGGAGTCCCACATAATATGGAAGACTGTGGCGTCTTGGACATGGTATTTTCGTGGTTGTGAATCCATATTTTTTATTTACATATTTTTCAGTACTGGTGGCTTTAATAAACATGTTTTTTATACTCATATGTTGCTGGGATTTTCTATTTTGTGGAATGTTGAATTAAAATACCAATTATATTTTTTTAATATTTTTATTTAATATTTTTGTGGGACGGGTTTTTTGTCTAGCATAGAAGACCGTGGCGTACAGGGCCCGCAAGTGCTTGTCTAGCATAGAAGACTGTGGCGGTGAAAAGGTTAAGAGATGGATCAAGGAATCGATAAGTTTAGGTGAGATTCGATTATTTATGTAATATGACGAATAAGCAATCGACAATAAAATTAAATATTATATAGATATTAACTTTTACCAAGTACGACCGGTTATTTTGGCGTCAGACAACAGCAAACAATTAAAATAAACTAATCCTGCAGTCAATTTAGGGTAATTATTATTATTATCTGAAACGATGTAGCGTTCAAGATCGATCTGTCGTTCAATTAATCGATTTCTCTCGAATCAGTCTCAGTTTGACATAACATACCTAACCTCAGGCAGGTTAGTTACACATTACACAGAGTACTTAATCATTACGTCAAATAATTATTATTTTGTGACGTTTCCGACAGTTTGTTTTGAACTCGTGGTATAATATTTAATAAGTATTATTTCGTGTTTAATTCGTTTTGTTCTTTCAATTTCTATTAAATAAAAGCCAAAGTGATAAGCGAGGCAGAGACTCGATTAATTTCAGATGTAGTTAGATGCTATTTCAGGGTATTATTGTAGGTGCCTATTAGGCAATCCCACAGTGGAGTGTTGTGCACACGTGATGACCTTAGGTGATGACCATCACTTGGTATCTGAGCTGGGGTCGGCATCACAACATTCAAGCGCCGGCCGGCCCAGTTTTTAGATGATATATTTGAAGAATATTGATAAGAAAACGAATAAAAATGCTAAATACTTGCTTTTGTAATTTCAATTCCTAAAGGTCCTTCTATCTGAGTGATCATCGCCAAATGAAATCTACTTAATGATAGCTATTGCTTTATTAAAATGAATAATCATACTAGTAACCATTATCTAATATAGCGAAATGTTTCAGAAAAACGTAAATTAGCACTTAACGGTTTTCAAATTTTAGTGGTCCTTCATTACCATATTGCTGGTGAATGCCGAGAATTATAAATATATTTTTATATGTAATTAAAAGTACTAAAATCATACTATAAATTAAGCTCAATTACATCATGGCACAACCTCAGATATTCTTTCATCTGAGGCATGGGCGTAGCCAGGTTTTAGTTTCGGGGGGGGGGGAGGGGTTCAAGAAAATACAACGACTAAAAGTACATAAAAAATAACCCTAAAGAAAATTGAGACTTTATTTTTTCTCACGACAATAATTATATAGTGCCATCTATTATTAGTTTAGTCAAAAAGTTCAAAAACGTGTTTAATAAAAATAAAGCTCTTAAAAAGCTCATTCGATTCGGAATGACGTCTAGAAAAATATTTTTTAAGGGTTTTATTAGAACATAAAAATTTCAGTCCTTAACTTTTCGGGGGGGGGGTTTGAACCCCCGAAACCCCCCCCCCCTGGCTACGCCCCTGAGGGCACAACAGGTTTGATAGCGATACTTCTAGTATTTTGCAGGATTTTGCTGTCTGTGCGACCAGTGACATTAACAAAACCAAATAGGTAATAATACTAGTTCGAAAAGTTTTACGATGTTTGTTTACTTTAAGGCCCATTTAGACGGAGAGTTTCTAGTATCTATCGTACACTACTATCACTAGTAATAATCGCCATAACATTATCGTATCACATGTTTACATACAGCAAAGAACTAAATTCTCACCTACAATTATTATCTCTTATGACATTCGTAACTTATCCATCAAGGCGATAATTTCCTAAGTCTATTTAGGTACATACAGATTGTACGTATGATTACTTACAATGATGTTGTATGTATAGGGAGGTAGATATGCTGAGAGGGCGTTGAAATTAAGTCAGTCGAATCTAGTCAAGTGTAGCGATTTCATTGCAGACAGTTGATAGATGCTTCAGAGTGAGGCTGTCTGTAGTTGTCACAAAAATGCCGAGTTGTGTTTTGAGATTGTGCAAAAATCATTTCTCCAAATTCAATAAGAATGATGGAGTTACATACCATAGGCAAGTACATAAAACGTTATGTTTAATTTTGTTACTAATAAATAATATTTCTTTTAAAATTGATTAAAATATTAAATGTATTAAGGCCCATGCCATTCGTCATAGACTAATAAAGGCAGAAGTGAAATCTAGGCATAAAAGTCAATTTAAGACATTTCGCAAATTGAACCAAATGAAATCTTTTTATAATGAATATGTATATCCCCAATTTTTTGAACTCTTAATTAATTTTATTATGATATCAAGTTTTAGATTGTTCGTAAAATAAAAAGGTTAAATATAACTGTAACTATATATCAAAAGCAAAGCAGCCGATATTGAACAAACTTTTGTACTACATAAAGGAGCCATTAGAGCTATTTATAAACAAAAATCAAGGGAGTCCTTGCGTGTCAAATTTAAAGAAATAGGTATACTTACAGTAGCTTCCCAATATATTTATAGTAATTTAGTCTTTATACGGAATAACATAACTGCATATAAACAAAATTGTGACTTATCAAATCTGCAAACAAGATGGATGCATCAATTGGCTACCTCTTCGTACCGTCTTGCTTAAGTGCAGCGTTCTTTATGGGACTAGGTTTAAAATTCTATAATAAAGTCCCAAAGCAAATGTGACTTGCCGGTGGAATCTTTTAAGAAACGTGTAAAAATTCAACTAGTAGGCAAGGGTTATTATAACATTTATGAATATTTAAATGATAAGGATGCTTGGAAATGATCAGCTAGGCAACCAGTTCTGCTCAGGTTAGAGAATACCTATTTTTGTAATAAATATAAGTTTTATTTTTAAAAGATGTGCTGAGGAGTTTCTTTACGGCTTTTCTTCTCCTCCATGACAAAGCACCTTTGCGAAAAGCTGGTAAATTAAAAAAATGATGTGCATAAGTGTATCAGTGATACACGTGATGAATAAAAGATTATTTCATTTCATTTCATTTCATATAACTATTTTCATGCCACTTCCTTATTACACGAGGAAGGGGAAAGGAACCAAAATAAAAATAAATACATATATTATGCCTGTTAACTTTTAGGTCAAACTTTTCAGCGCGTACAGCAGCCCTTTTTATTATTTTCTTCTTATCAAAATCAGACACAATTTCGTTTAAGTTATTGTATTTTTTACTTACTTTAAGTTTTTTGTTGTGTAATATAATTTCAAAATGTTAAATGACAATATTAATATTATGCCTAATATGTACTAACTATTTGTTTCATTCAGTGTCCCTTCTGCCTGACTACTCTATGTTATGCTTTGACAATTATGACATGTCATCGCGGATCGAAAACTGAACCTCGTAATGTATGGACATAACGCATCTATGGTAAAAATCTTTGATTACTTACGACAATCTCGACTTGTATTCACATTTTTTCAAATTCATACGTGTATCGTACAAGACGGTTGAAAACGTTTTGAGTGCGAGATTTGTCATTGGAGTTAAGTTTACAATCAATATTCCATTGCGAGGCAATTGTTGTCAAAGAGCGAGAGGTGTAAATGTAAGAAAGATTTTTTTTATTATTTCGATAGTGGCTTCTTCGAGACGAGAAACTCTCCGTATAAATAGGCCTTTATTGACAAGTCAAGCCAATAATGACATGACATTTAAAATGAAACAAGTATATTTTGAACATAGAATTACTATTACTAGCATATAGAAGGGACACCGCGAACATCGGGTTCGGGGGTGTGCATTGCAGCCGGCCGGCTGCATTTCATTCTGTCACTCAGCTGTCACTCGGCTGCGCTCATTGCGGCCGCATGTCAAAATTGTTTACGAAAAAACTGAAAAAATGCCGTCTTTCTTAGTCTTAGTCCTTAGTAAAGAATCACCATACAATTTTTGTACTAAGGAGCGATTTAAGTAACCATTAGTGACTCTGAGTTGGGGCGTTAGACTTTTAGAATTAGATTAGACTTAGCTTTTAGATTTAGCTTTTTAGAATTTTTGTCTGTTTGTCGTGTGTTTGTTTCGGCTAATCTCGGGTATGGCCGAATTTAGATGCAATTTTCACTTATGTATTATAGTGGTGAAAATTAAATTTAAAGAGTACCTACCGTCTACTAATTTATTACATTGTGAGCTTAATTAAAGTTTTACCGAATATGAAGCGAAGCGAGGGCATTTACTAGTTTCAAATAAAATTATTCATAAAATCGTATATTTGGAAAATATACATACCCATATGTGGCGTGATTGTTATTTAGGAAAAAAAGGTTAACACAAGAAAAAAAATCCAAATTAAATTCATACTGAAGACCGCTCGGGGATCGAACCCGGGAACGTCAGCCTAAAAGGCCGCTGAGCGAAGGAAGTCGTCAATTTTATTTAGAAAAGTAGGTACCCAGTCTTAAAGTCTTAATACAAGTAGTTATTCATCCATCATATACAAACACATTATATACGTATTACATTTACCTACACACAATGACATGTTCACTCCTCCCACCTCCCACGCTACTAGGTAGTAAACTAATGATAGAAAACTTTTTATGTAGGCAACTACATATTTATGGAGATCCCATTAACTTGTACACAGGATAACAAGTCGTAGTAGATATTGCTTCTTGCCAAACATGATTCTAGGTTACTGGGAAGTACATACGTCGCCTACCTGAAGGTTTTGAATACCTGCTTTCTTGAGTAAAATGGTCTTCACCGACAGAAAGACGGACAGACGGACGGACAGATCACAGAATACAAAGGTTCGTTTTTTTCCTATTGAGAAAAAAATGTGTTTTTTTTTTATAAATAATCGTAACTAAAAATATTTCGAGTGCAGTTAGTAAGACCCAGGTTTCCCGAATAATAATAACACCTAGGTAAGTTTAAGCGAAAGAAGGGCAGTTAGTATTCATATATGTAGGATGTCTAACTTTTAGGTACAATGTGCACACTTAATTATATGCATTTTTACTGTTAAAATTTGACTATAGGATAATTAAAAAGCGATCGCCAATTTATCTGAGTGAACGCTTTCAAAGCCAACCTTCATTATGGTTTTGTACCATAACATGCAGTTATTTTTACTTTTATAAAAAAATATTTCATGATAAGAACGATGTCAAAATAAAAAGTGAGAAGTAATCACCAACAAAACACTATTATATTTAAAACATCCAGTATAACGAGCTCGCGTAAGCTAAGTCAAAGTGCGCCCGGCGCGGGGCTCCCGACCGAGGCGTAAAATGACGTCATCATAGAGAATCGAGGCAGCGCGCGCGATTTAAACAGTGCCTACCTTGAATAATTAATAACTCTGTCATTTCTTGATGGATTTTGAAAATTTAAAAAGTGTCATACTAGGGAAAACAAATCCTAAGCGCTTAGCTACATCAAAACCCGGTTTTCAGTTTCATGAATGATCCTCATTGCACGACAAAAAACAAAAAAGATAATGTTATCACTTTATCATCAGTAAGAAAACAAAATCTTAACTTAAATCAACTAAAACGAATTTAATTAAATTATTGAGCAATGATCCCGCCATTTTGAATGAAAAAATCATAAGGAGCGTTTGAACTTGGCAAGCCACTAGCGTGTTAATGGACTAAATAAGCTTGCCGACGCGACGCTTGTGACCAATTTAAAGTGTTGGATTTTTTGACACGAATCAATGATATTTACGTTTGAAATCGTTTAAACGCTTTTGCACGTTAAATAAAGTTGGAGTAAGAGCTTGTAAAGATTTGGAGTCTGTGACTGCTTGTCTTGGTTCGGCAAGTGACATATACAAAGTTACTCTATGGCAAGTGTGCAAACGAGGCTTCTAGTTTGAAATAGGGATGGCGATTCTTTCCAAAAAAGATCGATTTTTGAATCGATTCGAATCGTGACCTAATGAATCGATCCACAAAAAATCGAGGCCAATAAGATAGATTTCTGAAAAATCGATCTTTTTCTCAAGTTTTTGTTTATAATGTAATATAAATCTATTTTATGAAGAACAAGATACATATTATAATTTACCGATCTCTTATCAGTAAAATCAGATAATTTAATGATAAAAATATTTTTATTACTATTATCAAAACATCATCGCGGCCTGCGCAACAAGAAAGAAATGTCACAATTGTCACAGTCAGTCACAGATACAAGAAGTCAAAGATAGCAAACAAACGTAACTTTTTTTTTTATTAAAGAGAGGCGAAGGAATCCAAACATACAGCCATCTCGCAAGTTTTTGAATAATTAACCCTTTAACCGGCAGCCGGCAGCACTCTTATAATACGGGTACAATCAATTAATTGTAAATTGTTTTTTGGTTTATACCAAAAAATAAAATAAAATCGAATGTCGATCTTCAAGGGTGAAATATCGATTCACTGAATCGATACAGTACTACATATCGATTTAAAAAATCGATCTTTTTGGCTCAAAAAATCGATTCTTCGATTAATCGATCTCAGATCGCCATCCCTAGTTTGAAAAGAGAACGGAGGGCAAGCCGGCGGTGGAACACACATTTTGTTTGAGATAGCCTCTCTATGTATACTACCTCAATGATTTTGAATGATTATGACCGTACTGAACGGCAACATAGCACAAATAAAGACCCTTTTACAATGTACACCCATATTAAATGGAATTACCAATAACTTAAAAACTAAGCTTTTTAAATGCACTAGTTCCTGTATAAGATATGTTTAGTAAAAACTATAGAATCATTTGGTAAAGTTCACAGAGTACTTAATCACTACGTTTTAAAAAGTTTGGTAAAGTTCAACTCAAGAACAACCTGTATTATAATTTTATCGTCAACTCCATTTTATTACCGTCAAAAGTTACACTAAGTTCTCGAATCAAATTTTCAATATTCAATCGTTCACTGGAGCTAAGTGCGTTTCAAGCAAATCTGCAGTTTGATATACCCTACGTTCCAGTAGACGATCACAACGACCACGCTCACGACCGCGATTTTTTCGTTCCACTAGCTTGTGAGCGTTACAATCATACACCCAAGTGGAACGGGTATAGAGAGCGACGTGAGCGTTCAAGGTCAAGCCACAGAGTATTTACACGTTTTAGCCGTTGATACAAAATGTACTCTATGATGTTGAGAATAGGACAAGTCTGAAACATTAGAGGTTAAGTTATAATTTTTAAGCTATAAATAAACGTTACATAATTAATTATCAATTTTATTTTTATACTAGCAAAAAAGTATATCTACAAACAAAACATTTTTTTTTATGAATAGACAAATTAATATAATAAAAAATTGCATAATAATTATGTTAATGATATTGACCGACGAGGAAAAATGTATACATGGCTATATGTATAGTTAATTAAACATTAAAATTATTTACATAATTTAACATATTTATATCAACTTGTGACCCCACGTCGAGCATCTGCTGGAGAAACTACTATAATCCACTAAAGTATCTCTTGTCGAATCGTATACAGTAATTTTTTCCATCACCATCCTTATAAAATTGCGCCAAATTTCTATCACCATCCATTTCTACCCAGTGTTGCCAGGTCTAAAAACTGGCGAGAGTAACTTCGTCGTATCTGGCAACACTGCAATTCGACCACTTCGACCCACCCCGTGAGGTGGGTTGTTTTGAGCGTGCCGTGAGCGAAATTAATGACGTCATCAATGACGTATTCTCCGCGACCATGACGACCGTGGTCGCCATGTGGAACGCCTTTTGATCATTGTGAGAGATGTGAGCCTCTACTGGAACGCAGCCATAATGTTGGCTAAAATTTGTAATTTTAAAATAAGACTGTCATGAAATGAAAAGAATTTTATAGACAAATCATTAAATGCGAAAATTATTTTCTGTTTATTATTGATTATCTTTCTAATGTAATATAAAGAAATATTTCAATAAATAGTAGCGCCAAGATTGTTTAATGGCAGTATGGACCCTGCAATCATGAAGGACCTCAATCTGGTTGCTTGAAAATGGTCATCCAATTTTACATCATCCGTCTTCAGATACCTGTTCGAAGATTGATATCCAGCCTACAACATCCTTGGATTCGATTATAGTAAATTAATAGCATGATAATATAGTTTTTATTTACGTAATTTATTCGTAAGTAATCTGTGATTTGAGTCATTTTTTGAGGGACTGTGGGTTGTCAGCAGTGTTGCCAGATGGGGCTATTAAGCGCCAATGGGGCTATTTCCGTTACCGAGCGGCTATCATATTTTACCCTTTGGCTACGTGTAGCCGTGGGGCTATATTTCAGCGCTCGGACTAAAACAAGAAAAAAAAGGTAATTGGGCTTTGATTTTTCAACAAAGTGATATGAAATTGACTGCCGATGACCTTTTTTTTTTGATGATGCTCCGTTTCGGGGCGAAACACGTGTTGGTGCTGGTATGTATGTTGGTATACAGGGTGTCCCGTAAGTAGTGGATCAACCGAAGGTGACAGATAGCTTGAAGGTTGACCTATCATATGTCAAAAAATTACCTCAGTAAAAGTGTCACCGTTTTCGAGATATTGACCATTTTATAAAATTTAGAAAATTCGGCTCCTTTACCCTACTTTTTCCTGTTGAGTCCACAAATGAGCAGATATTTTGATATTTTTTTTTTCCTAGAGCTCTCAGATAGTTGCTTTATAATTATCAGTATGTAATATTGTTGAAATTATTCGGGAACGCTGAGAAAATAGCGTCTACTTTGGATATTTTTGTTTTTGATTTTCTTCGACACAACTTTGATGCGAGGTGGTTGAAAAAAAATGTACTGGGCAAGTGTGCCCCAGTATTTTAAAAACATGTCTGTTAAATGCAGATTTTAAAAAGGTACAATACAGGCTACTTTGATAGGGAAAATTTTCAAGTAAAAGCCATTTCAGTGTCAAAGGGGTGAATTTGAATCAAAAGTTATTTTATTGTTTACTGTTATGGGATGAAGTTTTTCAATGGTTTTTGCTTAATATTACGTTACGTTAAATTAATGCTCTAATAAATATTTAAAATAATGAATTTTTTCCGATATTCCAACCTTATAAAGAAATTAAAAATTACCTCAGAATAATATTGTTTATTTCAAAAATAATGCTACTATTTACCGTGTTTTAATACTAGATAATCAGCAAGCCTTTTCCATTATTGCTTTAAGATTATTTTTGTTTGATAAAATAAATAAAAATAAAAATTTTACTTACATTTTTTCTTATTCTTTTTTTTTGTTGAATATTCATATAAAAATAATCTTATAGCAATAATTTACAAGGCTTCCTGATCATTAAGTATTTAAAAAAACAGTAAATAACAGCATTATTTTTGAAGTAAACAATATTTTTCAAGTAATTTGTAATTTCTTTATAAGGTTGGAATATCGGAAAATAATCATTATTTTAAATATTTATTAGAGCAATAATTTAACGTAACGTAATATTAAGCAAAAACCATTGAAAAACTTCATTACATAACAGTAAACAATAAAATTACTTTTGATTTAAATTCACACCTTTGACACTGAAATGGCTTTTACTTGAAAATTTTCCCTATGAAAGTGGTCTGTATTGTACTTTTTTTAAATTTGCATTAAACAGACAAGTTTTTAAAATACCGGGGCATACTTGCCCAGTACATTTTTTTTTCAACCACCTCGCATGAAAGTTGTGTCGAAGAAAATCAAAAACAAAAATATCCAAAGTAGACGCTATTTTCTCAGCGTTCCCTAATAATTTCAACAATATTACATACTGATAATTATAAAGCAACTATCTGAGAACTCTAGGAAAAAAAAATATCAAAATATCTGCTCATTTGTGGACTCAACAGGAAAAAGTAGGGTAAAGGAGCCGAATTTTCTAAATTTAAAAAAATGGTCAATATCTCGAAAACGGTGACACTTTTACTGAGGTAAATTTTTGACATATGATAGGTCAACCTTCAAGCTATCTGCCACCTTCGGTTGATCCACTACTTACGGGATACCCTGTATACGTTTAATTATTGTAGTGCATGTTTCCGTTGTCGGAGGGAGGGAGGTGCCACGCATGTTTTAAAGTTTAAACCATCATACATGTTAAACGCGGATTGTTGCAAAGTAGACTAATACTAACTTAATATTAATACTTTTTTTTTAGCTCCTATACTTCGAACCCTAGACGGGGCTATCTCGATTCTCGGGGCTACACACGCACTCCGGCAAGGCTATTCGAGAAAAAAAATTCTGGCAACACTGGTTGTCACTTGTCAGTGCCCGGGTCAGTCAGTGCAGTGGTGTCATTTTTTGATTTTGATGTTAATGTAAGGTCGTTTTCGGTTTTACTTAAAATTTACTTGCGTTGCGCCGCCGTGCGCGGCAAAGTCTTGTGTTGTTGTCCTAGTTTAGTTACTTTAACTGTTTGTTAATTATTGAGACGTTGATATAAGTTGTGACGTTGATTTGTGTAAAAAGACTGGATGAAGTGTTCAAAAATTAACCAAAAAACAAGCAATGGAAGTCATCGAAAAAATAAAAAAGGATAAAGCTTACATTAAGTGTAAACTGATTGTTAAAAATTGGGAAAAATGCTTCAAAACAAATAATGGTCGAACCCCTTCGAAATTCGATATAAAAGAAGCTCCTGAGAACATAAAGTATGCTTATAAAAAGTATTTCCAGTTGAAAAGTGAGGCTTTAGAGAATTCTCTCCTTGTATGCGATTTTGACGAAGAATTAATTCAATCTCCAGAAACTGCGGCATTACCATCCGAATTTCATAATTGCAACATCCTTGACGAGTCAACACTTCCAAAGTTACCTACGTCGCAAGAGTTAGATAGATTACTCTCACCAAAACCTGAAATAAACATGTTAACTGAATCTCTTTTTTCTGAAAATCTATCAAAAAACTTATTTCACAATAGAAAATTCTCTTTACGGAATCCAAGAAAACTTTCTATAACAAGATCACAGTCACAAATTCCACCAGAATGTAGAAATAGTGAAAAAATCGGAAGTCCGCTAAGTGGAGTAAATAATCATTTGAAAATCGGTCACAGTGATAATTTATGCCCATCTTTAGTAAATTGTAAGGAAACAGATAATATAATAATGAACAATAATTCAAGCACACAAAACAAGGAGGAAGACAGTAAACTAAATTTTGAGCATACAGCATGTTTTAGAAGCCTGGGCAGTTCAGAGGGAAGTATTAACACTACACTTAGACAAATTAATACCAAGTGGCTTGAAAGAGCAACAGGGCTGCCACCTTTACCTGAAAGTAATTTAGGAAGTATTGAAAAGTTTGGCTTGGGAAATATCAATATTCCTTCGGTTTCTAATAAACCTTTTGATTATGTGGAAAACAGTGAATCTGAGGACGAAAATACGGATATAAAGAAATTGAAACCAGCTCTTAAAAAAAGGAAAATTAATGATATTGGTGAAAGTATCTCAATTCAAGAAAAATGTATTGAAAATGATGATAATATTCCTCTCAGTTTACTTAAAAAAGAAAAGGAGAGTAATAAAATTGGTCAGAGTAAGAAAAAACCTGTAAATCATAGCAGCATGAAAAATAAATCAAAACTTATGAACATTGAGCAAGAGAAACCTGATATTGCTCAGTTTGTGCCATTTGGCTTAGAGGAAAAGACAAATCCTCGTCATATTATAGTTACAGATATCTTAAAAACAATAAAATCACCGACTGAAACTAAATATCAAGGTGAAAATGTTAAACAAGAAATAGAAATGAAAAATGGGACTATGAATGATAATTTTGTTAAAATTAATATAAATAAAAAAGTTTTTGTTAGAGGCAAAAAAGGTATTAATTTTTCAAAATATAAAAAGAAGCAATGGAAAGATAAGAAGGCATTACATGCTGGTATGGAGTTTCCTCAGGGTGGTAAAATTTCATGTTTCAAATGTAATTCCTCAGGGCATATGGCTCGGTATTGCACAGCTCAAAAAGATAGTGGCCTTTTGCCATTAGAAGACTGTGAAGAGAGCACTATACCCACTTTAGAAGATATGCAAACTATTGTTAATGCTGAATTTAAAACCCAAGGTGTTCAGGAACAACTAACTCAGTGTATTTATGAATCTACAAAAGTACCTGATTACTGTTTAAAAATATTAGCAGAAAATTCTATGCATGTTGATGATGTTAATCCAATTTTCTCTGATTTTCAAAATATTAACACTGATGTTATTCACAAGGCCTTGAATATGTTTGGTCATGATACATTTCGACCTGGGCAACAGCAAGCTATAAAGAGAATTTTGTGTGGCATGTCAACGTTACTAATTCTATCAACAGGTGGGGGAAAATCTTTATGTTACCAATTACCAGCTTACATATATGGTCAGCATTTTAAATGTATAACTTTAGTTATATCTCCCCTTGTTTCTTTAATGGAAGATCAAGTTTTAAGCATGCCTGAATTTTTAAGAGCCGGTTGCTTGCATACAAATCAAGCGCCAACACAACGTCGCAAAATTTTAGAGCTTATAAAAAATGGTGACATAAATATTCTTCTCATATCACCAGAGGCATTAATTTCAGGTGATTCTTCAAATGGCTTTTCAGGATTATTTAAAATACTACCGCCAATTGCGTTTGCTTGTATTGATGAGGCCCATTGCGTATCACAATGGAGTCATAACTTTCGGCCAAGCTACCTAATGATCTGCCGAGTATTACGAGAAAAACTTAAAGTTAAATGTATATTGGGACTAACAGCCACCGCTAGCAAGACAACTATTAACAGCATTATTAACCACATAAATGTCCCTGATGATTTGAATGGGGTTATAACTAATCCAGCACTTCCCAGTAACCTTTATCTTTCAGTATCTTTAGAAAAAGACAAAGATAGAGCTCTGGTTTCATTCCTTAGTTCACAAAGAATTGTTCAATACTGTTCAATTATAGTGTATTGCATAAGGAGAAATGAATGTGAACGAATAGCTGCCATTTTAAGATCATGCCTTTCAGAGCCTGGGAAAACAAATATGGAAAAAGATACTAAAAAACGCAAAAGAATGTCTTATATTGCTGAAGCATACCATGCTGGTATGTCTGGTGCTCAAAGAAAAAAAGTACAGAAACACTTTATGGATGGAACTTTAAAGATAATTGTTGCAACTGTTGCTTTTGGAATGGGCATTAATAAATCAGATATAAGGTGCATCATACATTACAATATGCCTCCTAGTTTTGAATCATATGTTCAAGAAGTAGGTAGAGCTGGTCGAGATGGAAAGTCAGCATATTGTCATGTATTTTTAAGTGACAAAAGTGGTGATAAAAATGAATTACTCAAACACATTTATGCTAATTCAATTGATAGACCTATATTACGACGGTTACTACAAAAAGTTTTTATTCCATGTAAATGTATTCCTCAAAATCGTATTATAAACATGCAAAATTCTGATAGATGTAAAGGTCATGAAGTTGCCATACAAATTGATGAAACTGTTGAAGAACTAGATTTACCATCTGAAAATATTGCCACAATACTGTGTTACATTGAACTGCATCCAAAGCAATATATTAAAGTGTTAAATAATGCATACACTATGTGTAAAATATCTTCCTATGGAGGACCCAGTAAAATTCTTGAAGCTGCCAAAACTTGTCCTCCACTTGCAATGGCTTATTTATTAGAAAGTAAAAAGAACCCTGAGACAACAAAAAACAGTGTATTTAACTTCAATGTTATCGAAGTGGCTGCAGCTATTGGCTGGGAAAGTGGCATAACAAAATATCAGTTGAAAAATCTTGAATGGATAAATAAAGATGGTGTTTCCAAACGTTCTCATTTAAAAATAGAATTCTATTCATTAGGATTCAAAATAAAAGCTCCGGGAGACTTACGGGCCTCAGAATTGGATTCTATTTTAGATGATCTTCATAATTCAGTACAGAAGCAAGAAAAAGTTATGTTATATCAGTTAGAGGAGATTGACAAGGCTTTTCATGGCCTTGGCAATTACTCTTTTGAAAAGATAACATTTACAGATGAATTTCTTTTAGAGAAATCAAATGAACTTAAATCTTTTATCAACGGATATTTTGAGCGGGATAGTAACTTACCCGAAAACGTTGTACTTCGGGAACGGCCCCTGGATGTTGATACCGTCATATCTGACGTCCGTGCGTTAATTTCAACTTATAAGGATTGTAAATTCACTGGTCGGAGTATTGCTAGAATTTTTCAAGGTATATCTTCACCAAATTATCCGGCTTTAGTTTGGGGTAGGTGTAGATTTTGGAGATCACACATTAACGAGGACTTTTATGGTTTAATTAAAATAGCAACTCAACAATTAATCCAAATGAAAATGTAATATGACGTGCATGAAATAAATTAATATAATTATTTAAGTATATTTTTATTTTACCGTGAAAGTACGAACCCTAAATTAATAACTTGATTATCTTACGCAATGGGTAGGTACATAAGTTTTAAGATTAGCAATCGTTGTGTCCATAACCGCCGACGAAAAAAAGGGTGATATAAGTTTGACGTGTCTGTGTATCTGTATGTGTTCTGTGGCATCGTAGCTTTCTAAACGGATGAACCGATTTTGATCTCGTTTTTTTCTTGTATGAAAGGTGACATAATCGAGTGTTCTTAGCTATGTATAATGTAACTCAAACTGTCGGGGGTTTTTTAAATTTTAATTTAAGATTTTTATTAAGTAGGTAGGTATTATTTAGGTACATAAAGGGTACTTATATCACTTAAAAATATAATTCGAAATACAAATAAGTAAACAATTTGTAAGCTGCATTATATCTTGTATGGGTAAGGACCAAAAACTTGACGTATTAGCACAATGGAGATCACAACGGAACTTATCACACTGGAAAATAATTGTAGCACAATGGAGCATAAGGTTGCGTGTAAACAGTAACATTTTAGATTACCTAAAATGAAAGAAATTAAAATTATGTTGCAAGTATTTTTATTACAAAACAAAATAAAATGTAAATAAAATCAATCAAAATTTCACGAAAAAGAAGTAAAAACAAATAAATCTCTCATTAAAAAATACTTATTAAGTTATACCTACAGTGTGTCCAGCAACTAACTAGCGATAATTTAAGGGCATGAATATACCTAATTTTATCGACAAAAATACCAACAGTGTCGGTGTTTAAAAGCTGCCAAAATGTGGTCCCTTATAAATAACATTCAAATTATTTGGATTTTCTTTTTTTAATTTTTCACAGTACTTTCGACATCGTTCTGCGGCTGAAGAATGCATCTGAAAAGCAAATATAGAAAACTATTTTTGAGAAGAATACAATAAAATATGAAAAAAAATCAAGTTAATAATACATATTTAAATCGTGATAAACATACCTTTAGGATCAATTTCGTGTCAACGTCGCACAACGGAGCAAAAATTCACACGACAACACCTAAAAGATGCAAAATTTCACAAATTTAACAACGAATTGACATTTTTGTACATTCTTTTGAATAGAACATTAAAAATGTAACGTATCTATAATATAATTTGCTAGAAAATCGTCATAATATTCGTAAAATACTCACCTAAAGTTTTCAAAATATTAACGACCAAACTGATGAGATCGAATCAAATGTTAAATTGGCAAAGAAAAAAACATCGTGGTCTATTGGAATTTCTATAACAAGCACAAAACCAACGTTGCCACACTATATTGTTAAGAAACTTCAAAAAAGGCTTGTGGTTTCAATATTATAGCGTCGCACAACAGGAATATCACAACGGAATGAATTTTGGGACACATACATTTATACCTGTAAAACTTTAAATAAGGAAGATAATGGGTTAATATTTGTCAAGGACATTGCTAGTATATATGGTAGTTGATTAATGTAGATTTACAAATTATAGCTCACGTAAAAACCAAACAGCATCAAAAATCTTCTAAGGAAGTCGGGTTGGGACATTTTATTTCACGTACTTTTCTAAGGCAACAATTATACTGTCATGTTTTGATGATGAAATTAAAAAATCAAGGTAGTTATTTTTAATGTTTTTCTTAATCTTACATGTTTAGAAGGTATTAGCAAATACAAAAAAAAAAAATTTTAGGCATGTAATGGACTCTAATTTTCTTCCAATTTGAGTTGGACACCACAGTATGTCTGAATCCGTCAAAAATTTGGTCCTTACCCGTATATTTTAATTATTTCGTTGTTACTGACTTTATGTTTATATTGATGGTATTAAAAATGGACAGAAACACAAATGATAGTAGTTTTTCTTCTAGGTTGTTCATCTCACGTTTGAAATCTCAAACATAATAAATAAATTGTTACTTAATAAAATGATAAAGACATGCATCTTTTACAATAATTTAATATATTTTACAAAGTAATGATTAACACAATTAACCTTACAAATAGTTTGGCGTATTCCAACAATTAACATAAGTCTAATAAAATTAACCATACTTATTTACTAAATTTAAATGTGGAAAACATGTTAACATGTGTGTAACCTCGGTCTATAAAATATGTGTCATTTTGACTTGTAACAATATTTGCCTTTGCATTGCAAAAATTATAAATCAAATAGCACATTCTAATAACGAAAAGTTTATGTATTACATGGAGACAAAGATGCATAATATAGTATTGAATAAAAAGTTAATAACAATAAACCAAATTAAACATGGTTTGGGCTACACTGACTAAGAAATGCAAAATAAGTGGATTAAAATATAATCGATATTATTTCGCTTTTTGTGTAAATGATTTTGTATCTTTAAAAAAAAAATTTAAAACAAAGGCGTTAAGTACAACTTTTAAATGTAAAGTAACGAAACCGTTGCAGACAAAACAATTTTATCAGTGGCGTAGCTAGCTCTAAGGAGGCCCCATATTGATATTTGTTGTGGGCCCCCTCAACGTCAATTGTCAAATATAAAAGGAGTGCCAACTATAGCGGCCGTTGGCGAGTTTTTTTTTGGGGAGTGTTAGTGGGGGCCCCGTATAATTGATACGCCCCTGAATTTTATTGAGAATTGTTATTTTTTACATCCCACTAATATTATAAAATATTGTGAAAGTTTGTGAGGATGTATAGATGATTGTTACTCTTTCACGCAAAAACTACTGAACGGATTTTCATGTTTAATAACATATGGGTACTTATTATCCCGGAAAACGTAGGTAGAGCCCTAGACCCACGGACGTAAAAAAAAGACGGACGTAATCTCAAGAACAAATTCAGTGAAGCACCCATCGGAATACCAACTCTATTCGTACAAGTAAACACCCACACATTGACACAATCGGTCGCCATTCGGGCGCCGGACCGCACTCGAGTCATACGGACAACGGGAGTTGATAAAGAATAATAAAAATGCCTTTGTGTGCTGTTAAAAGTTGCAAGAACAATAGTAATTCAGTTAAAAAACATAAAGGGATCACCTTTCACAAGTAAGCTTGTAATTTAATCATTGATTTCTTTTATTTTTCCTAAAGTTATTAACAAAACAAACCAGTAAAATTTGTAACCATAAAATCAGCCAGTGTTGCCAACAATATTGCTTAAGCAAATACCCAGAATGTGTGGGAAAACTATAGTATGTATAATGCTCGAGTTTCTTACTTTAGTTTAAAAGTATATATTTTTGGGGTTCCGTACTAAATAACAAGGAATCCTTACCTATATGTTTGCCATGTCTGTCCGTCTGTCCGCGGCATTGCTTACAAACTAACATTATTAGAAAGCTGAAATTTGGTATCGATCAATGTAAGTATGTATATTAATTACGTTAAGATAATGGTAGAACAAAATTGGATAAATTTTAGGTACCTCCCCTATAGGGGAGGGGGGGGGGGGGGGGATTCACTTATAAGTGAAGTGGGTAAACCAGTGTATTTAATCTGTCGTCAATTAATAAAATTCATTAATCTCATCAAATATAATAATTTGCATTTATTGAATGTGGATTTGACTTTTTTATACAAAATTCTAATTTCATAGAATTTTGAGAGTTCATAAGAGTAGCTGAAAGATAGAAAAATGTATATTCATATTATTGTGGTAACCCCAAAATTACGCACACGTAGTAAGCGGTCGGCCATTTCTATGCTTCACTCTCGATTACACAAGGTTACGTCCGTCTTTTTTTTAGGTCCGTGCCTAGACCCTAGTAAGTTATAATTTAATGCTTGACTATAATCGAATGTGATGGTTCGTCCCGATGTACTTTAGTTACTATAGTCCAGTCATCACGTCGGAAAAAACGGGTTAGAAATGCATGTGAACCGAGAAGGCTAAATTTTGGATACCTATTACGTGGAGTCTAGAAAAGCTTAACTTCAAATTGTCAACCAAGATTTCCTATGTGCATGACCCGCCATTTTAAAATGTTTTTAAATTCAGTTTGTTCATAATAATTTGGTTCTCCGTTGCGATACGAAAATTTTGGTGCAATACTTTTTGTTGCTTTTTTACAATGCACCTACAACTATTAAGGTCCGTCACATTTTTCACATAATTCGTTCATCGTTATTGAGATATCGATCGAGAAAACCAATTTAGGTAGTGAAATTTGTTTTTTGCTATTTACTTTCCTCTCGTTATAGATATCGAAAAAATGTTTGGTATCAAACTTGTACACCGTGTTCAGACCTACAATTTCGTTTTTAGCCGACGAAAAAAAAGGAGGAGGTTCTCAATTCGACACGTATTTATATATATTTTTTCTATGTATGATCACGCAGCAATCGGCACTGGGTGGTCCGATTTGGATGATTCTTTTTTTAATGGATAGGGTATGCCTTGAAGTTGGTCCCATTTTTTTTTTAATTTTATTCCCACCCTAAAGGTACTAAAATAGGGGATGATTGATTAATCACCCACGGAATTTTTTCCCGTTACCCCAATAACTTTATACTGGATGATCCGATTTCGATGATTCTTTTTTTATTGAATAGTGTATACCTTGAAGTTACTCTTGTTTAAATTTTTAATCAAAATTTTACCCCTAAAGGTACGAAAGTAGGGGATGAATGATATTTCACCTACTACATTTTTACCTGGTAACTGAATCTAATCACCAATAACTTGTAATTAATTTTCATAGCAACTAAAAATAAAAAAATAATCACTTTTTAATAAAAATAAAATAAACCATCTAGTATTATAAATTAAGATCCTAAATTAACAGTAAATAAATAATTTTGAGGCAGTGCCAAACCAATGACGAATGCCAAAACAAACGGTGAAAAGATGTGCGCCGCGCTGCTGCTGCCGTGTGCATCGCATGCCGCGGAATCCCGTGCGGGACGGGAACGGGGCACGCACGTATATTTATGCCCCGTATCCGCTCCGTACGGGGAAAAACTCGGTTACGTATGCATTGGGCTTTATTGTAAAAAAACTGAAATTAACCCTTTTTTCAAGATGGCGGAAAATGCACATAGGAAATCTTGGGCGACAATTTGAAGTTAAGCTTTTCTAGCCCAACATAATATCCAAATTGTAGCCTTCTTGGTTCACATGTTCACATGCATTTCCAAATGTAATGTTTTTTAAAAGTAAACAATTCCAATTTTTTATTCATAAAAATCCCAGGCATACGATAATATGATAGAGTTACGATTATAACGCATCATACTTGTAAAAGAGGTGATATAATATTTCATATTGTTGTTATGTAATAACAACTTTATTTTAGTTTACATAAGTTGTATTATTGTTGTGTAAAGTATCTAGTTTAAATAATACCTATATTACGTAAAGACGGTCGACCTGCCACGAGTGCCACGACTGTCGCCAAAGATATTATACAAAAAGATACTATTGTGCTCTGCAGCTAGCAGTTACTATCTTAAATCTTTAAATTATATGGCAGTATTTTCCATAAGGGTTGTTTTAACAACAATAATAAAATGGCTATTGACTTACATTACCGTTTGAAATATTGGTACATTAATAAAATTATGCTCTTTACTAAACAGAAAGAGAAACAAAGCTATTATACTGAGCTATGTTGCGTTTTAAGATGTCGGCGCAAAGACCCAACACTCTCTCGAACCTGTAAAAAGAAATAAATAGAAGTATAGTTTCAGCATAGTAATCCTAATTTATATAAATGGTTGTAGTGACTGACTGATTGATTTATCATTCGCAGAGACCAAACTACCGAAGCTAGAAATGCGAAATTTGGACAGTGGGTTCTTGGATTTAGGCATACACTAAAAAAGAATTTTTCGATTCAATCTCTAGAGTTAAATGAAAGAGTTAATTGAAACATTCGTTGAAATCTGACGGATTTTGAAGTAAACTCAAAAACTGGGATTCAATTTTAGTTAAAAATTAATGAATCCGCCCTTCGTGTTGTCTCTGTTTGGCCTGCTTGTAATTGGTTAGCTGGTAGAGAATGCATTAAGCATTAAGCTCGCCAATTGTACCGTAATTAAATATTGTGGTCAATAAAGAGTAAATAAATAAATAAATGAAGTACATATTTGAGCGTTTTTGAAAATAAACCCCTAATAGCCTCCGTAAGGGTTAATTTACTAAAATAGGTAATTGGTGTAGACAGCACAATCTCTGAAACATTGTTCCATGAAAATTTACGCGGTGTTTCTGAAACAGTGTTTATAAACATTTCTTTCTCTGTGAATACATCCCATTTTCTCTATGAAATTTGAACCATTATAAAAATACAATCAAGGTATACTTCTTTTCGTCGAACAAAAATGTCTATAGAAGCAAGCCGTGCCGTCAATCGGCGCAGGCCGTTAAGCGTCAATGACACGGGGCTAGTTTATAAGCTACAAGCCAGCGAGTTCGCTAGCAGCTTGTAAACTCGCCCCGTGTCATCAACGCTTTACAATAATGTTTTGTTTACCTGGCGCGGTCGAGCTTGACGCACTTGAGCGGGCCGGCGGCGCGGACGGTGGCGGCGCGCGGCCGGTCCAGCAGCAGCGCGATCTCGCCGAAGTAGTCGGAGGGCCCCAGCCGACCCACCTCCACCCCGTCCCCCGCGGCCGCCCCACCCGCCCCGCGCGCCTCGCCCGCCCCGCCCTCGCCGCGCTGCTGCAACACCACCGCTGTACCTGATGGAAATACACTTTTATACTAAAGGGCTTATCTCATTAGTGTCATTACAGTATACGTTATTATTATTACCGTTGCGGAAAAAACAGAACCGTCATAGAATCAATTTGTTGTCCATCTGTATGTCTGTCTCTCAACCCCCTTTTACTCAGGAATGCGTGGAGGTATCACGTTGAAATTAAACTCGAGAGAACAGATGATATTCAAATTCATCATTTAAATTGCCTTGCTGAGAATCGAACCGATAGATACACTTTATATGTATTACCTAAATACTGTTTAGTGACGCATAATAATAGCTAACTATTGTCAGTCATTTTCACAGTTGTATTGTTGGTGGTCTAACTTATAATGTTGCGAACGAACTATCAACTAAGCTAACGTATTTCAGTAAAAATCTACACTCTTCTCTTGATGACACCTAAATTGTAGATGGACGGGAACACTCATGCGAGCAAACTATTCCAGTCCTTCACGGCGCGCATACATTGGTAGAGACGTAAGGATGGATGCTCGCTGTACGTCGGGTTATTCGATAGGGGAACGGGGATGGGGTAATTAATTCGCTCAATTCCTTAGCACACTCTTCAAAATGTATTACCTTCAACAATGATGTAGAAGTCATTACCGGGCTCCCCCTGGCGCACGATGGTTTCGCCGTCATTGAACGACACCGGCTCCAACGCGTCCGCAACTGTCAGCCTCTCCCATTTTTCTAAACTCTCTAAAATACATATAACACGAATTTAAATACAAAATTTACATATTTTTAAACATTTATAACATACTAGCTGACCCGGCGAACTTCGTATCGCATAAGAATGTAACAAATCAGAGATCATTAAAATCGGTACAGCCGTTCTTAGCCGTTATAGTTTCCGTGTCCTCCCTCTCCCGCTCCCTTTCCCTCTCCCCTCCCCTTCTCCGTCTTCCTCTCCCCTCCCCCTCTCTCTCTTCCTCTCCCTCTCCCGCTCCCGCTCCCACTCCGCTCCCCTCCCCTCCCCGTGTTACATAATCGGGATGCGCGGAACATGCGCGAGCTGTCCGGCCGCGGGGCCGGTGATGATTGTTGCTACTCGTACAATCACGTTGTCACGTAGTTCCTTTACTACGTAATATCTTCTGAATGGAATGTCCGATTTGAGTAATTCAAAAAGTTATCTATAGGTATTGAAACAGTTTTGAATATGAAATGATTTATTTGGATAAGGATTAATACGAAGGTATGGTTTTCATGATCTGATTTTATCATCTTTTTTATTAACTTTTAAAATGTAAAAAGTGGTTATAGTGACATAACGACAATAGTTGGACATATACTATCGCGAGGTTTTTTGTAGATAGTGATATGTTCTATAATATTGTAGAACATTTTTTTGTTCTATCATCAATAGTTTCCGCAGCGTATGCGATGAAAGAAATTTTTAAGCAAATTTTTTCACACTTTGGTTCACGTTACTGATGTTTTAGCAAGGATCCCTAATTTTTTCTAGTAATAATTATAGCCTATGTTACTTATGAATGATGTAGCATTCTAATGGTGAAAGAATTTTGAAAATCGGTTCAGTAGTTTTTGAGTTTATTCGTTGCAAACATACAAAAATACAAAGCTTTCCTCTTTGTAATATTAGTATAGAAAATACGTAACCATAATTTTTTGTTTTTTATTAAATTTGCTACTTGGATACTATCATTTGGGATTTTTAGTTGTTTGTTACCATAAATACAATATTATTAATACATACAATATGAATATTAAATAATTTTTGTATTATTAAATGTGATGACGAGCATTTCTTAGTGGAATAAGTATTCTCTAACCATAACAACGCAACATCTCGCTACACCAAGGGTTGACTGAGAGCAACTGCACTAGGAATTATGTAAGTCCGCATTGTAATATCGTATTACAAGAAAATGCCAATGAAATAACATACCTAAAATAGAGACGCGCGACAGAAACTCGTCATACATCCGGCGTTTCCTTATGGTGGAGCCCATGAGAATACGGCGGTAGGAGTCGCGGTCGAGCCCCCAGAGCTTGAGCGGCGTGCGCGCGCGCACGGTGGCGGCGCGCGGCGTGCCGTAGATCAGCGCCAGCTCGCCGAAGCTGCCGCCCTCGCCGATCGTCGTCACGTGCTCGCCGTTCACTAAGACCTGAACACTTTTATCGCTTTAACTAGTTCACCTGGATGACATGTTCTGCAAATGCCTAACCAAACAATCTAAACTCTAGATTTACTATACAACACTGAACACGATAGATTATTCACCTCAGCTTCACCAGAATCTACAATGTAAAAGTTGTCTCCCTCATCGCCTTGTCGGATGACAGTTTCTCCCTGCAGGCATTGAACCGGGAACATTGCGTCGAACATGTCCGCGCGCTCCGACTCGTCTAGATGTGTGAACAGCACGTTGGACGCGATCGCACGGGAGAGGGCGCCCATCGTCTTATAGTCCTTGGGCACAACCTGAAACATGGGTAAAAATAAGTGAAATACCCAAAACTAAAATAGTAAACCCTGGCATGGCAACGATTACCCCCACAGGGTCGTCGAGCGTAGACCTAGATTACCTTCTTAACATAGCTAGTAGCATCTTCCTCGGTGACGGGCTCGGCGCTGATCCCGCCGCGGCGGCGCGGCAGCTGCCCGCCCAGCGCCGGCAGCGGGGACAGCTCGCCGTCCGCCTCGCCCTCCGACGTGGCCGCCGCCGCCGCCGCCGCCTTCACTTGATCCTACAACCAGACACCAGTTCAACACATCATGTACTGGTTATTAACATAACAATGTAATCTTATTATTTTTTATATCATAAACAGTGACTAAATAAAAGAAGAACTTTTTATTCCTGTTTTTACTACATACTTTCTAACTGTATATAATAAGCCAGTAGTAGCAAAGGTTGTGGTAGTTGCTCCAATCTAATATATGAAAATAAAGTTTGTAACTCAATCCAGTAAACCACCACAATTATTGAAAGAATAAGAAATTTAAATTAATTTTGACAAATATTTCAGTTTCTCGTATAACAATAATATTTGCATGTTTTATACATCGCTGGCGATAGGATAATCGACACTTTTATTACCATAAAATAATAGTTCCTGAATAAATTAAAATTATGTTGGATTCCTGGAATGTATTTATTTAGTAATTACAACAATAATAACATTAGTAGAATTATTATAGGAATGAAAATGTAGATTATCATAACTTTTTTACTTCAAATACATGTTTAACTAAGATATGTTTTCAAAAAACATAAATATGTACTTAAGTACGCGCGTGAGAAGTTATACTTTTTTGGCATGAAGAAAATTTTCAAAATCAAAAAATTAGATTAGGCACACAAAATTAATATTTAATACGCCCCAACTCAGAGTCACTAATGGTTATTGTAATTGGATACAAAATTTGTATGGTGATTCTTAGGAACTACTAAGGAGGGATTTAAATAACAGTTAAGCGACTCTAAGTTGGGGCGTTAGAGATTATTCTATTTTTTCTGCCATTGATTTCTGGTTTGTCATTTAAACAACTTTACGTAGTATGAATTATGATCCCTAATTGGTTGAAATAAACGATATTATTATTGTTATAGTTATTAACACAACAAATTGTAAACAAACAATGTATTAACTTATGAATGTATGGAAAAATGTTATAATAATTAATGATTAATCGATATAATTAGTTATAAGGACTATGTTAAACCGAGTTATAAATCTGCAACAAAATATTTACTGTAAGCCAGAAACAATTATATTGATGTAAGATTTAGGTGTATGTTTGTTTGCCTAGGAGCTGTGTATTAAATTAAGTGTGTATTAAACCATATTAGCATTCAAATGTAGGAAATAGTTATAATATTAGCCATAGCAATCATTTTAGGTACTTTTTACTAAAGTCTAGTAATTTTTACAATGTATTTCTCACCCCCATTTGGATAAACACTAATAACCAATAAACCTATGGAGAATATTGTACAGTGTGTGCAAATTGATTGATAAAATTACACACTGACTCAGATGGGGATAATCAAATTTTCTCTTGATACAAGAGCGCGTCCTATGGAAGCATAAAATTACGCAGTTATCAAAAATAGTTTGAACATAATATTATTTATAGCACCAATATGCATATCTCTCCACAAGAATGCTGATTCTATTTTGAGTTTCTTGTCGATCCACAACTGTGGCTCGATAGGATTGAGTGTGTGTAGGTAAGCTAAGTATGTATCTCGATAGGTCTAGTTTTAATCATAGGCCTACACGTAAATCAGAGCCAAAAATTAATTGATTTAAATAATCCTGTGATAAAATTAATCACTTTGAAACGAAATAATGTAATTCTACAAATAGAATAAACATATAGCTAAAAGTTAAACGTCTCCGTAATGTTAAAAAACGTCATAGATCAAGGTAAATGGTCACAATTTCGACATAGATTTTGACAACCACTACAACAACTTACTCGTTCCAATTTTTGAAAATATTGCCGCAAAAATATAACGGGATTTTCAGGTTTATTTAAACAAAGTTGAACGATGCAATCTTTTAATAACAATTGAACATTATGACTCTGAATATAACTTTCACATTGATGTAAACATTGCTCCTCCTCGATCGAATCCATTTCTGAGTTCTGACATTTGTTCAATACACAAATGACAAAATTGACAAAACACACAAACATGACGGCCGCGTTCCACTAGACGCTCAAAACGCTCACAACGATCAAATTAGTATGATATTTTGATCGTTGTGAGCGTCTAGTGGAACGCGCCCGACATTGATTGACATTTGTAAAAACAAGTTTTTTTTCAACATTTTGGATTTGGAAGGAGTGCTTGGACGTTATGTATTATGGCCATTGTATATGTTAAGGCCATTTCGTAAAGAAAATCATACGAAAAATACTTCAAAGCAATGCAATTTGCAAACAAAATATGAATTGATATGATCCATAATCTATTTTTTTGTCGGTGTGTTGGCGAGCCTGGAAAGACTCATAGTCCAGTGCCGATAGCTCTAAAAACGGTAAAAAGTGGAAGAAAATTATAGTAGAATGAAACCTATTGCAAAAGGAAGAGAATATAACGAAGATTATAGGAAAAATAAATTACGGGCAATCTGAGCTCGGGAAGGGGGGGGGGGGGGGGGAGGGGGGGTTTAAGGGAAAAAAATGGTTTATCTTGATTTCTGGAAAAACTACAAGTCCTATTGAAAAAAGTTCTTTCTAATGGTATATAAAAACCTATACACTACTATGGTAAATGTTCTCAGAAAATGCAATGAAACGACAACTATTTTCGCAAAAAAATTGCGGATTCCATTGATTGCATATGAGATTGCAAAAAACATGCGAAAATAGTAGTCGTTTCATTGCATTTTCTGAGAACATTTACCATAGTAGTGTATAGGTTTTTATATACCATTAGAAAGTAGAGATTCCAACGAACAAAAGGACTACCGACTTTTTAAAAAAATCAGATATTTTGACGTGAGATTTTTCGACTGAAAATAAGGGTATTTTTTTGATTTAAGGTCAAAATAAGGTGAAAAAAAATATTTTTTTGAATCAAAAAAATTACAGTATGTTAAGGACATACAAAGGTAAGTTTTCACAAAATTTCGTGAAAAAAAAATATTTTTTGTAAAACAAAAAAATAAAAAACCAAAAACGTGTTTTTTTTTAATTTTTCACATAAATTTTGAAGTTATGTAAAAAAGTGTAAATACAAAAGTTGTAGATCTTTTTATTACCTACAACTTTGTCATTCAACTTTTTTCAATAGGACTTGTAGTTTTTCCGGAAATCGAGATAAACCATTTTTTTCCCTTAAACCCCACCTCCCCCCCCTTCCCGAGCTCAGATCGCCCGTAATTTATTTTTCCTATAATCTTCGTTATATTCTCTTGCTTTTGCAATAGGTTTCATTCTACTATAATTTTTTTTCGTTTCAAAAATTATCGGCACTGGACTATCAGCCGAGATTCGAGAAGACATATATTTTGTGACGTGGGAGTGATAGTTCCACCGCATTATTATTATTATTATTTATTCAACATCGTGAATAGACAGCGTCGCATCGCAGCGTACCGTCACAGGGTCATCGAGGACTGAGTGCGCCGCAATTTTCTTCTGATTGGTCGAATTTTTTACGTGTATTATTTTATACTATTTTCTCATTCTCATTGGCTAGCATGTATGTAAAATTTTGTATAAATACGTATACATTTTGTAAATAAATCATTCATTTTACTTGCAACCTTCCGAAGAGTCTCATTGAGTCATTGCTCCTCCAAGACTTCAAAAGCTTATCCGCTTAATGTTCAAATATTTTTTATATACAACTAGCTGCCCCAACAGACTTCGTTCTGTCAAAAGTTAACTGTACCTAAACCTCAACAATAAACGACGATTACTTACAAAAATAAGTTAATATTTACTATTTCTTATCATTATGACTACCGATCCTACTTTCCATTGAAGATTATGAGGTGTCAATCCCGGAAAATTTAACGATCATCAGTTCACATACAGTTCACATACACATACATCATTCACATATAGTGTATGTGAAATTTGTATGTCTTTAATTCACCGGCAATTTCATTTTGAGTTTTGAAGTTTATTTCAGCTACATCCGTAATTTTGGCAGCTAATATAGCACGAACGCTCAGCCACAAATGATCTTTGTAATTTTGAGAGACGTTTGGGAACACGTTTTGTATGAGCTCGATTGTTTTTTCAGTAAACTGACAAAATATAATGCAGCCAGTCGAATCATTAACAGGGATATTGCCATTACCAAGGTCAATGAGTTGCTAGATGAAGATGTACCACCTGGAGCATCCAAATAGTAAATTCCTCCAGTTCCATCATTTACAAATTTTTGTTGTTGGTCCAACAGCGGAACATTTATTCTGATTCCCTTAAAGTAACGTCGTGCATTGGGCGATTAGGCACGGCCATGCCTAATTGAGACGATACTTTGTTTGACATCATCAAGCACATGTCCTCAACTATTATCAATCCCTCGTTGTAAATTTTTTCTGTGTATTGTTAATGTATATTCCCTTTTCTAGTGCGCATTTGATGCAAGATATCGTCACATATATCATCTTTGTATTTGATTCATAAATCAATTGGGTTTGACGGGAAGCATATCGATATAATATAATTATAGAAAACAATGTTCGTATTTGCTGAGGTTTAAAAGAAATCACAGCATCATTTGAGGTTTGATCCCAATGGGAATCATTTTCTAACAGCTGCAAACGCTGCTAAGTAGCAGTGTTCGGGCAAAATCATCATTCTGACACATACCAAAAAAACTGGTCAAGGTTGTTTATAGTGGTTGAATAACTCGTTGTAGTACGTTCTGTGCAGTGAAATATACTCTTTGGCCAATTTCTAAGTTGACTGCTTAATGAACTACAGTGGGGTATCTTTCATGAATGGGAAGAGAAAAATGCGCGAAATTGCTTCATTAATACTAACGTAACGGCACATTTGGTATTGGTTAACTTCATCAACAGAAATCTCAGCACTAACTCCAATCACAGCCATATCACGATATGCGCCTTGAAAGTCTTTGATAGGATTGGTGAATAAGGAAAAATGCAACGATTATCAATTTCGATATTTTGTTTATTTACTTTTACAACTGTTGATCTTCTTTTATCTGCAGTTGATCGGCGACGATATAGCGGTTAGCCATTACTCCCGGTACCTAATTATTTCTGCTACTAATTCCCGTGGATACCGTTTCGAATATTTACCATCTACCATACACGCTGAAACAATTTTTATGTGAAAAGTATTGTTTTAGTATTGTCCGCGCAATTTTTTTTTTTTTTTTTTAATATTATAAAAACCTTCCGTGGACTCCAAGGAACATACAAAAAAAATTTTAGCAGAATCGGTCGAGCCGTTCTCGAGTTTAGCGCTTAGCAACATCCATTTTTATATATATAGATGTACTAAAAATAAAAGAAATGTACCTTAATAAATAATATTGTTTCATTTTATTATCACATTAAACAAAAATAATCATATAAAACATCAGTTTTCACGACATAAAGACATTTTGAAGAAATTATAATAAAACATGGTATTTGTACTTCTTAACATCAGTAATAAGTATTTTTTTAAATAACGTGTGGACACTACAATAAAATTATGAAGGACAGCCTCAAACCAGCCTGTGATTGGTCGAAAATGGTTATTCAATTGTGACGTCACATCCGGGCGTCGTCCTCACGAAGTCTGTGATCCAGTAATGGTGCGATTAAACGGCGCGCAAACACGCGAGCCGAGCCTAGCTCCGCTCGTGATTCAGCGCGCCACGCGCTGTTTAAACAACTACGCTCGGCGCGGCTCGACAAAGTTCGCACGATCCATCACTTGTCGGTTTTTTCGACACGTATCAAAGGCGCGCGCGCCATCTTCGGCTCGGCTTGTGTTAATACGCGCCGTCTAAACAGATGGTACAGAGCGCACGACGAAGGAAGGCCCATTTTGTTTTTTAGTTTTGTTATTGCAGAACGAACAAGCGGACAGCGCGGTTCAACAGCGCAATGTGTTGAAGCCGCATCTCCACGGACGGCTCGGCTCGCGTAGAATCGTGCTACCCCGCGTCGTTTAAACAAGCAGGCTTGCGTTCGAATTAAGCCGAGCCGCGCCTACACGGATGGTGCGGCGCGGTGCGGCTCGTGTTGCAGCGGGCCGTTTAACCGCAGCTTTATACTATTATATCCATGGTAATAATCTATGTTCTCTACGAATAACAGTTTGCATCTTTATGCTCTATGCCCTGCCTGCAATGATGTATATGTTTATCTGTGTAAACGTAGTGTTTAATACTCTGTGGTCTGTGGTCACTTTTGTGACAAAGATGGAAGCCGCAAGTGCTGAAACTGCGGATGCCGGCAATAAAAACCACCTCGATGATGTATTATCGGAAACAGAAATTGCAACCTTGTCAAGCGAGGTTGCCCATAAAATTAATACTTATATCGACACGAAATTTGGAGAGTATTTGACTTCCAAAGCTTTGCATGAAACTGGTAAATCTCAGCTCGGTAAGCAAACGGTCTTTTTCTTTCATTTCTTTCATTTGTAGTATTGTTCACCAGGACAGCTATTATTTTGTGTCTCAGACCTTAAAGCAAAAAAAGAAATGTTATAATTTTTCTAGTTTAGGTTGTGTACTTTTGGTACTATAAAATGCGGTAGATGAAAATTAATCGATGCACCGATGATGCAAATTTGTAAAACGTAGGTACTAACGCAATGGAACAATATTCTTTCAGAAGTTCTCTTTTTTTGTTTTAGCTTTGGTTTTAAATATTTCAAGAAAAGTTGATTTTAAAAACGAAGTAAAGTTTTTTAAAATACACTCAATAAAATACAATTAATATTAAATCCTATCTCATCTATGAATTTTGTTACTTTCATATTTCTAAACGTATTTTTTATTCACGCAACAGTTCTTAACCATCATGTGGACATCATCGTAACCCTAGTACCGCTCCTCCATTGTACCCCTTTTCTCTTCCATAGCTAAGATTTTCAGAGATGGTTGGTTGAATATGACAATATGTTATTTAAATAGTGTAAGAAATGTTCCCTTTAGTTTCTTACAAAAAAGGAGAACCCCATAATATTTTAGCATAATTTTATTATTAAGAACATTCATACATTTGAGATAAATAGGCATTTTAGTAACGTTTTTGTACTCAGGGACAAGGTGAGGGAATGATTTTCACGGTAAAAAAGTAGCCATATCTTTTTTTTTTTCTTAAGAGGTAATACATTTTCTTTTTAAACAATAGTCGTATAGACAGCGTATAATAAAAAAAAGACTTATGTAGTTAATGCATATGACTCGGCACTAATGACTCGGGACTTAAATTTCGGAATTTTGAGAGAAATACCCTTTTTAGGGTACCTCCCCTACAGGTAACGGTGAGAATGAATTTTTTATTTGTCGCGTATCCTATAGCACACTATACCCCACAGGGTATCGTTGAAAAGGTCTTTCAAAAATATTACAATTTAAAATATGTGGCCACGGTCGTGCCCCCGCCAAGACGAGGGCACTACCTACATTTTCTCAAAACGCATTGTCGTTTTTTTGATCCCTCATTACTTGGGTTTGGATTATACCAGATAGACAAAATTACAAACATATAAAATTTCAATTGTATATATTATTATCTTATACTTTAAGTTTTATAGATGTCTAAACTTATAGGAGGTTTGGGTGGAAATAAAATATTGTCTGTGATGATAAATATTAAATATATTTGTTTTTATATTCACTTGGAAGCAAGTATACGTCCGTCGTACAAGATCCTGTGACGCGGTGTGTGTAGAGTTAAATAAACAGTTCAAACCTATGGGTTACAATGGAGAACAACGACTCCTTATTAGGGCTATTAATTTTTGTATTATATAAATCCAACACGCCCCCTCAAAAATTAATTCCTAACTTCTAACTAATCGTTGGTTTACAATTCAATATCTGGTTTACAGTTCAACATAATAAATAACTACCAACTTATGAAAATGACAGATCATATATTACTTCCAAGTGTGGTCTGGGAATACTGTACAATAATGGCCCAACATTTGTTGCTATGTGGATTAGGAAAAACCCAGACACAGAAAAACCTAATCAGACCATTTCATTATATCTTAATGAATTTGTACTTAATACTAAAACTTATTCTAAGCCAGGGTTGGCATGAATAAATCATTTTGATTTAAATCATGATTTAAATCACGATTTAAATCAAATGATTTTTTCAATAAAAATCAATGATTTAATCAAAAATGTGTAATTTCATTTTCTTTCGCAGAAATCCACATATAAAAAAGGAGGAAGTGCGTGTCACGCCACGCGCAATGTAGGTTTCCGAAGTAGTATGTTTATCGACTAATACTTTTAACTAAATACTTATGTTAACATAGCCGTGATAGTTTTCCTTATAAATTCATTATAATAATCTATTTTGGAGAATTTTTTCACTTGTCCAACTACAACCGTTTAGCCAACAGGGGGGTTCCCCCCCTAGTCCCACATGACTCTAACCAAAGACCCATAACATTTTTGAAAGACCTTTTCAACGATACCCCACACTATAGGGTACGCGACGAATAAAAAACATCATCCTTACGTTACCTGTAGGGGAGGTACCCTGAAAAAAATGTTTTTCAATATTTTTTTCTACAATTCTGGAGTTTTAATAATTTATATGTATATCCGTGCCAAATTACAGCTTTCTAGCATTAAGGGTTTTGACGCTTTGCTTCGGACAGACGGACGGACATGACGAAACTATAAGGGTCCTAATTTTACTTCGGAACCCTAAAAACAAATTTAGAATTTGCATTCACTTGCTTTTGCACATTTGCTTGGCATTCACATGTCAGACAAAAGAGAAATCCCCGCGCTGTGTCCACGCAATCCCTTGAGGGCGCGTTCTGTTTTGCGCAAAAATATTTTAAAATAAAATGAAAAAATCAAAAAAATCGTGATTAATTTGGATTTTTTTTAAAAATCGTGATTTATACGATTTTTTAAAAAAATCATGATTTTTTCCAACCCTGTTCTAAGCCCAATTCTTTTCTTAGCTTTAGAAAAGTCACCGGTGCTAACGGCTTTGTCATCAAATCTGCCAGCTGGTCACCTGTGGAAATATAGTTTAATTTTACTACATTTTTCTCAACCTGCTCTCTTGAGAAATGATATTTTATATCAATGTGTTTTGATCTTTTATGACTTGTTGAATTATTAGCAATGCTAATGCAGCCGTTATTATCTTCATAAATAACAATGGGCTTAGTTAATTTTAAGTTAATACTTTCTGCCAGAGATTTAAGCCATAATGCTTCTTTAACAGCTTCATACAAAGCCATATACTCCGCTTCAGTAGATGAGGCAGCTACTGATGTCTGTCTCTTTGTACACCATGTTATGGTACATTGGTCAAATAGTTTAAACACATACCCAGTTGTGCTTTTCCTATCGTTAAAATCATGGCCACCCCAATCAGAATCTACATATCCACATAGAATATTACTGTAATTCTTTTTCGTATATGTTAACTTCAAATCAACTGTGCCTTTAATATATCTTAGAACTCGTTTTAAACAAAACCATAATTCTTTGTTATTCTTATTCGTGTATCGACTTGAATATTCACGCAGGTACTTAAATCCGGACGCGTACAAAGCATAACATACATCAAACAACCTATGAGGTGTCGCGTCGTACGTCTTATCAGAGTTTAAGGCTGGGAATAGATTTCCGATTCTTCTCTCCGACAGTCGGATCCGACAGTCTGATCAGACAATCGGAAGGCACTCGTGCCATACATTTGTTTGAGTACGTAATACACATCCGATCCGATAGTCGGATCGGACGTCCGAGTCGGAAACAGCGCCAAGACGTTTACGATTTTATTGCCGATCCGATTGTCTGAAGGTGCGGTCTGCATACTTTTGTACATAGACCAAATAGACGTCCGATTCCTCCTTCCGACTTGCCATTTGACTCTCTAGCGTGACACTGAACGGACGCATCGCATCGTTGTAGTTCGGATGATGGTGGAAAATTACGACATCGAACGGCTTATTATGGCCGTAGAAAAACGTATTTGCATAATGGGATACAGGCAGTGAAGGGTGTCACGATAGACAAATGAAATATTTGGCTTGGGAAAACGTGTGTATTACGGTAAATTAAACCCGTAATCTTCCGGTATAACATTATATTTAATATGTGGCTCATAGAACAAACTCTCAACAATAAGTAATTATGTTTTACAAAAATAGCATCATCTCCTTGATTGATTCACAGCAGAGTTCCTTGACAAAATAAACATGGCGGAACGTCAAGTCATTACAAAACTTGTATTTTATCTAATTACTTTAAATTACAATAAACCAAATGCGAATTATAACAAGAAATTAATATTAGTTATAAAATAACAGTGCTATTGATAAACTTTTCAAGAAGAAACTGTTTTGAGGAATTAAACGACATTTTGATTATAATTTCCGGCATTCGATATGTCATTTTTGCCACAGATTAATATTAAGCAACAGAACATCATAATCAGCCTATTTTTACTTTACTTTAAATAGCTATGTAAATAAAAGCAAACAATATAATACAAGTGAAATAATACATTTTCTAACATGTGTAACGAAATATTGGAAGAAGCATGAGTTTCAATTAGGGTTGCCAGATGGTCGGGATTCATCTGGATTGTCCCGACATTTCACATGATGTCCAGACAAGTCTCTACAAGATATAAAATGTCCCGACAAATCCCGACTTTTTGAAGTTTTGTTCAGATATTTCAATCTTGCCAGCTGGCAATCCTAGTTTCAATGGACGTCGAAAAGAGAAAGAAAATAATAGGGATGTTGACAGTATCATTAAAGTAAAATAAATTTATGCTTAAAGTATAAAGGAAAACATTTAAAAACCTAAAATATTATTCTTTTGTCGAAATCAATCACAACAAATTAAATATAATTATTTTAAAATGTGAAAAATAGTACTCACTGTCACGTGACCTCCATTGTGAGCTTATGACGTCATTGTTCCTACATATTTTATATGGAAGTGCAACTAACTTCAGTCGACAGATAGTATTGAATATCGGCTAGTGACGTCACGTGACGTTTTTGGTGGGAAATTTGAAAATGATTTTTATTTATCAATTTTTGTTTTTAAATTGATGATTATTATTTTTATAATATTTTTTTCGTGAATCTTAAGGTTCTATCTGTTAAATCAAATTGAATTATAAAATTAGTCAACATCCCTATTATGTATGTCATTTAATTTTTGTTTTTATTTTTTTTCATGGTTGTACCTCAAACTATATAAGATATTGTACATTTTTTCAGTTTACTTACGTTAAAAATAAGCACATTTTAATATCAATAGAAAAATAATATGTAGTAGAAATTACTCTCGGTAAGTCTGTCAGATTGATTGGGTGAATCTAATAGCGATGTTTACGTCTTGCATATTTGCTCGTCTTACGCGCTAACACGAGCAAATATGCAATAGGTAACAGTAATTCGTCGTCCATCTTTTCTCTCTGGCAGGCAAGCACTCACAGCTCTCACAGGCCACAGCTCGAGAACGACTGCGTTCAGAAAAAGTCTGACGCAAGAATCGGACGTGTATCGAGTAAATACGATCAGATAGTCTGATCAGACAATCGGAAACAAAATCTGACGTGTATTCCCAGTCTAAAGCTTCATAGTTTAACTTTAATTCTGTCGGAGTGCCAATAGGGTTGTACTCACTCATATAAAATTTATTCAAAATTGTTTTAATGTAAGAACTCTGGTCTAAAGTAATTTTATCTTTGTGCCTGTTTACTCTAATACCTAAGAACAATTTAATGTCTTTTAAGTCCGTCATTTCAAAGCTCATTAAATAATTTTTAAAATTATTTATTATTTGTAAGTTTTCACACGCTATTACTAAGTCATCAACGCTTTACGTTGATATTCCTGACTAAAACCTCTAGCAACGAGACGAGCTTTATATTTTGAAGGTTTACCGAAAGCGTCAATTTTAATTGTAAATATCCATTTACAATCAACAATATTTTTATTATTTGGTTTTGGTACTAAAGTCCAAGTATTATTCTTTTCAAGAGAATTAAGTTCATCCCTTACTGCTTTTTCCCATTGATCCCTATCATTTAAAGTTTTTATTTCATTTAATGATTTAGGTATGATATTTGTGGTTGATATAGCGTTATAGATATCAAAATCATTTTCATTATATGATTTTTGTGAACGAGTTTTGAGTCTGTCACTCCGTCGCAAATTGAAGGATTCATCAGGTTTTTTCTGATTTTTGTTCAAACTACTCTGAGATTCAATTTCAGGTTCACTCGGCACTTCATTATTACCGATTCTACGAATTTTACTTGTACTGCATTCTTCATCAGATTTAGAGTTATCTGATTTTGGACTTGTACTATGAGACTTACTAGACACTGATTTCATGACTAAGTCACTATCAGTTTTGTCTTGGGAATATTTAATATTACTCCCTTCAGGTCTTTGTGTAGGCCTGGATTCGCTGATATTAGTCTCATCAATAACAACGTCCCTTACAGTTTCATATTTTTCGCATTCTGTGTTCCATACTTTATAACCATTGGGTTCATAACCTACCAATATTCTTTTCATTGACCTGTTGTCAAATTTATTTTTACTGGTTTTGTTATGAACATACACAGTTGAACCAAAAACTCTGAGATTTTTAATACTCGGTTTCCTATCATGCCACATTTCGTATGGTGTTTTTAATTGACCTAAAGCTCTTGTTGGCGTAATATTTATTAAATGAACTGCAGTTAAAACTGCATTTCCCCAGAAACTTTGATCCATTTTAGAACCATTCAACATCGCACGAGCTTTTTCTGTTATCGTGCGAACCATACGTTCAGCTACACCATTTAACTGTGGGGTTCTAGGTACCGTTAAGTGATAGCTTATTCCTTTATCTTTACAATAGTTTTTCATTTCGGTAGATAAATATTCACCACCGTTATCAGTGTAAAGGTTAACTATTTTTAAATTGAATTTTGCTTCACTTTTAGCAACGTAGTCTTTAAATGCTGAGAACACTTCTGATTTTGAAGTTAACAGATACACAACACAATAATGTGTAAAATCATCAACAAATAAAACGAAATAGTTTCTATTGTCGACAGTTACAGGGGATATAGGGCCACAAACATCTGAATGCACTATAAAAAGAGGGCGCTTTATATAGCTCTTGTCCTTTAATTTGTTAAAAGGCAAGCGATTCTGCTTCCCATTTATACATGCTTCACACAATTTATCATTTGGAGATACTGTTATTATTTCATTTATGTCATCTATCATTTTATGGCTTTTTAATTCTAGGAACTTAGCTTTAGTAATATGTCCTAAGCGTTGATGCCATAATTCATAGTTATTTGTGTTAATATGATGACATGTTTGGGAAATAGACTCACTTTTTAATGAGGGTATCTGAAATTCTAAAGCAAACAAATTATTAAGTCTCTTACCTTCCATGATTGTTTTACCTTTCCTTGTAACGTGAGTGCCTCTTTCGTCAAATGTTACTGTGAACCCAGCTTGTTGCATTTTTGATACCGATAGCAGATTGTATTGCACTTCCATACAATACAAAACGTTGCTCAGCACTCCTTCAACTCCTGTATTACTGATAACTTTAATACTACCTCTTTTGGTTGCTGAAATAAAATGATTATTTTTAGCGATAGAAATTTTTAGGGGGGGACATAAGACCTCGTATGAGGTAAACATATCATCTCTATTAATGATATGATCTGATGCTCCAGAGTCTAGTAAAAATGTTATTGAGCCATCATTTTTCAACTGGTATTTGCCAGTCATAAATGCAAATCCTGAAAAATCTGAAAGGTTTGATGTTGATGCCTCTTGCAGGGCAATAGTTTGAACTTGTCTTGTTCTTTGAGGTACATTGTCTTGATTTATTTTTTTATAATAAAAGCAATCCTGTTTTTTATGTCCTTTACGACCACAGTGATGACAATTTATGTGTTTTGATTTATTTGTTCTTGTAAATAATTTTCTTTTGGGGTAGTTCTGTTGTGAGTGATTTTGGCTTTGTTTTGACTGTTCGTATCTCTTCTTTTTATAATTTTGTTCAACATGAAGTACTTTTAGAGTTGTATCAGTGCTTTCATTTTTCAGTTTCACTTCATGGTCTAATAACCTTGTCTTCGCAAATGCTAAAGTTAAATTATCTTCTGATAATGTTTTGATTGCTGTAACAACACCATTGTACGTATTTGGTAGAGTAAGTAGCAAATGTGCAACTTTATCTGTTTCATCTAATTTGGCTCCAGCACATGATAACTCGGTCAGTAAATCATCAAATGTAGAGAAATGTTTTGTCAGTGGTACATCTCCTTTTAGTTTCAACCCTAATAGCTGTTTCCTCAAAGCCAATTGAGTTGCAATACTCTTTCGTTCATAAATAGAATCAAAATGCTTGAAAATAGCTTTTGCAGTACTCTTTTCACTAACGAAACTCAGATATGAATCGGTTAAATATTCGACCAAAACACTTTTGGCAGCCCTGTCGTTCTTTTCCCACTCAGCGGATCGCGTTGCAGGAATGTCGTCATCGATAACACTGATTAAGTTCAGTTCGGAAAGTAATGTGCGAACTCGGAATTTCCATACACTATACTTCTCACCATCAAAGGGCTTAATGTTCCGTTTGCCTTTTTCCATTATTCACACTTTTATTAGTCACTAAAATATGCAATGTATTGTCACTTTCTTACACTAATTAACACTAATTTACACTTTGTTTTTACACTGTTTTTATACTGGTTTTATACTGATTTTATACTCGGCCCATAACCTATTGGAGGTTTGGGTGGAAATAAAATATTGTCTGTGATGATAAATATTAAATATATTTATTTTTATATTCACTTGGAAGCAAGTATACGTCCGTCGTACAAGATCCTGTGACGCGGTGTGTGTAGAGTTAAATAAACAGTTCAAACCTATGGGTTACAATGGGGAACAACGACTCCTTGTTAGGGCTATTAATTTTTGTATTATATAAATCCAACAAAACTCACTGATGATCATCAAAATTCATTCCTACTTCCTGAAGTCTCTAGAAAGTTGGAATTTCGTATGTGAGCTATTATTTAATTTTGTACAAAAATAACAACAAAAATTCTAAAACTTGGATTTTATTACTTTTCTGTTATACAAATTGTTATTTTTGTAACAAAACGTCTAAGCCACATATTTTGACTAAGGTGTAGCATTTGTGAAGATAGGACTTGTATAGTTAGGGCTTGTAGAGTAAGAAGCTTGGCATGAGATCTGATAACGTTTTAGGGTTCCGTACGAAAAAACGAAAAACGGAACCCTTATAGGATCACTTGTGCGTCTGGGCGACCGCCTTTCATACCCAATTCACTCCGAAACTACTAGACCAAATAAGTTGAAATGAAATTCTGTACTCATGTATTTTTTTGTGACCAAAGACAAAGGTATAAAATAAACAATTGAATTAAAAAAAAACGAAATCAAAATTAAACAAAAACTGTTTTGCAAACCGTATCGTGTCTTATGTCAAATGAAAGGGCTTGTTGTAAGGATCTCAAATATATTTTTGTTATAGTTCTACAATCTACAATGGATAGTTTATAAATTATTCAAGAAAGATCGAAAATTAAAGCCAAAAATTGACCATTCCCCCCCTTGTCTCAGAAACTACTGACGTTAGAATTTTGAAAAAATATAGAGTACAACACTTAATTATTACAGGAAAACCTATATAAGAAGTGTATGGTCTTAAAAAACGGCCTTATGGTTTTAAAGTAAATAAAATAGTAAAATAACGGTAAATCTAGACACGCGGAGCGTGTCAAGTCAATTTCTTAGCTAACAGAATTGACGAGCAGCACCGTGTGTAATATTACACGAACCATTTGGAGCCACTTTTGACCACCTCATAACTCAAAAACTATTCAACATAAACCTGTCAAATTTGGCTCATTTATTAAGACTTGCGAAATACATACGTCTTTCAAATTTCATTAACACATCTCAAACGGTTATTTAGATATTAACGTCCAAAAGTCGAGAAATTTAACACTGACTGACCTATAGATCAAAACTATATCCAACTTCCAGGTGACCTAGAAAGTTAAAATTTGGCATGCAGATAGGTAGTAGGGTGAATACAAAGGAATAAATCTGAAAGTAGTAAATTTTTATCAATTTATTATAATTTTTCAAAAAATTGATTCTATTGGGAACACTTACTTAAAATGCCTGAAATTTAAGAGTAGCGATCAAAATTGATGACATCTGGTCATTATGTGGATTCCAAGGTGAATATATAACGAAACATATCAGTTTTAGTACTTTCTGAAGCTTTCAACGGGAAGATGTTCAGTGTCCCAAGTGCCTGTGAGAAGTGCACAGCACATATACATTTACGTGAAGATCAGTGGTTCGTCAGGAGACGTTATTTCCAGTGTATTACGTCGTTTTATTTTTAATGTGTGGAAAATTATTTTTCTCTAATCTACAAGATTACACCACAAAATTTTGTATTATTTCCGTAATTATACCAGTTTAAAGTAATTCGAAGTATTGTTTCAAAATTTATTGTTGCACGATGTCATCGAACATAAACAACTTATCTGTACTAATAGTATAAAGAGGAAAGATTTGGTTGTTTGTTTGCATTGAATAGGCTCCGAAACTACTAAACCGATTTGAAAAATTCCTTCACTGTTGGAAAGCTACACTATCCCCGGGTGACATAGGCTATATTATATTTTCAATAAATTAGGGATCTTTAATAAAACTCCAATAACGTAACCCAAGGTGTAAAAAAATAAGAAAACCAAAGCAAAGCGAGGGCGGTCACTCGTAACTAATAAGAGTATAGTCGACTTTCGTATTTATTACGATAGTATAATAGGGATTTAGTATTAATTATTATTTCAAAATTTAGCGGACATCAATAGTGGAAGATCATTACTTATAAATAATGAAATAATAGGTACCGTATTTCGGACCACGGCGCACTAACTACAGATTTAGTTGAAGAGCACTATAACAGTTCATGTATTAAAATTAATCAGTAACGTTATGAATAAGTACTTACTAATTATTTCTATACAAAAAGTAATGATATCCCATCAAAAACATAAATGTAAAGTGAGAGTCAATTTCAAAAAAAAAAAAAAAAAGAATTGAGATCTAAATGGGTGCCAATTTCTGTGTAGAAAAGCCTAAAATTTTAGTCACAAGAATATGTAATTCAAGCTTTACATTTGACTTGGCTAGTTTTCTTTAGTTAGCAACCAACAAACCAAATTAGAGAAGAGTGTCATAAGCCATCAACGTAACAGCTTTGACGAAGCTAATTACATAGATATAATATAGCCTAGGTAGGTACGTGAAAACTAACCAAGTCAAATGTGGAGCTTGAATTACATGTTCTTGTGACTAAAATTTTAGGCTTTTCTACACAGAAATTGGCACCCATTTAGATCTCAATTCTTTTTTTTTTTTTTTTTGAAATTGACTCTCACTTTACATTTATGTTTTTGATGGGATACATATTAATCAAAGTATGAAACCCTTTCCAAGCAATTTTAACTCGCACTTATCAAGTTTATTGATGTAGAGTCATATGGTCTCGTCTTGGCAACATTCTACATGAGAATGTTTTTGACGGGATAGTGTTCTACACAATATGGCAAAAAAAAAAACAATTATTAAGTAAAAAAAAAGTTATTGTGTAATCATTAATCCACTGGACCAATTTGAATTTACAGTTTAATCAGTTTTATAATCAGAAATTCTGGTACACCTTTTAATTTTATATTTTGGTACACCTTTAAGTAACTAATATTTATTTATTCATGTTTACAGGTGATAAAGTTACGACATTAGAAAATGCAATTCAGGAATTAACATCTAAATATGAAGAAACTGCACAGAAGTTGCTGGTTGCAAATGAAACCAATTCAGAGCTTGAGAAGCAAGTTGATACATTAAATTCCGAACTTGAAAAAGCTCGCGACAAGATCATTCGTTTAGAAAATGAAATTATCTCTCTGAAGAGTTCGAGAGATGCAGCTGTTGATGAAAGAAATGATTTAACCCGGATATTACAAAGGCGTGAAGCTGAAATTGAAAGGTTGACAGCAAACGAAACTGCTCTGTCGCAACAGTTGCGCAGTGCTATTGATGCAAAATGTGAGGCTTTAGCTCTAAATGACGAAATTCAAAGCAAAGAGTTATCACTCCAGTACCGTGAAAAGCGGATAGATCAAGAGCGAGTCTTGTTGAATTCCCAAATCAATAGTTTGACTGAAGAAGTTAATAGGCTTACCTCTGAGTTGCAAACTGTACGCTTAAATAGTACTAGTAGGGCTGTTAATTTAGAAACCCAATTAGCCGAAAAAACAGAAGAATTAAATGTTGCTAATGAAACTATCGCTCAACTCAATGAGACAAAAAAGAATTTGAATAACCGTGCAGAAAATTTAGCTCAACGCTTAATGGAACAACGAGATGTAGAAAATAAAATGGCTGAGAATTATAAAAAAGAATTAGACGCTAAAACAAAACTGGCAGATTTGTTTAAGATAATGCACGATGATGCTGAAGCTAAAACCACTGAACTGACAGAAGGAATAGGCGAACTACAAAAATTACTGAATGAAGCTACTGAAAAATATGGTGACCTTGAAACAAAATATAAACAAGCTGAATTAGATCATGAAGAACTAATGGAAAAAAAGAACGAAATCATATCTTCTCTTAAAAGTGAGTTAGAGCATGCTAATGACCTCCTAAAGGCGGCTACAAGCCAGAACTTGGACATGGCTCTTAGCGATATTGCACCTTCTGCAGCCACTGCTAGTAAACTTCTTAAATCAGGCATGTCTTTGACACAAGTTTATTCACAATTAGTAAAAGTCACAGATGATTTAAGTCAAGAAAAAGAAGAGAACAGGCGCCTTAATATAACAATTAACTCAATTGTTCAAGAGTTAGAGGAGAAGGCACCACAGCTGCAAAAACAGAAAGCTGAGTATGAAGAGGCTATAGAGAGCAATACTGTGCTAACACAGCAAATTGATTCTCTTCTAACGGAGTGTAATCGTCTTAGAGATGACTACAATGAATCTTCTAAAATTGCTAATCACTATAGTAGGGAAAATACTAAATTGAAGGGAGAATTAGCGGATTTGGGCCGACAAGTATGTTTCCTTTTAAAAGAAATCGAACACAATCGTGGTGGGCTAGTGAATGGTGATCATGATGGTGCACAAACATCATCAAATACAACATCTTCTGACCTTGATTCATCAAGATTAATATCTAAAACGCTAGTCACATTTAGTGACATACAACAACTTCAGTTTAACAATCAAAAACTTTTGCGAATGATTCGTGAATTGACAGAAAAACAGGAAGACCTTGAACGCCATAAAGAACAATTTGAAAGCGGAGAAATGCAAAATAAAATAGAAAGTTTAAAGCAAAGAGTATCCGAGCTTACAGAAGCTCAAGATCGACAAACTAAAATGGTCAATGGCCTTATAAGGCAGAGGGATATGTTCAAAAAGTTGTATCATGATAATGTGAAAAATAAATCTGAAATTAGTATGTCCCTAGATAGTAATGTTCAAAAAAGTAATACCTCTGATACAGAATCTTCAGAGATGTCCTCACAACAAACAACTCATGTTTCCAATTATGAGATTAAATGTAAAGAAGTTGAAAAACAATTGGAACTACTCAAAGAAGAATATAAGACTTACAAAGAAGAGAAAGTTACAAATGAGAGAATGTTATTTGAACAAATAGACAACATGAGACAAGAAATAGCAAAGCTTACAGCTGCAAACAGTAAATGTGCTTCTACTTCGGAATACAATAACGAAAGAATTAAAATTTTACAAACAAATATTGCAACTTACAAAAAGCAAATTGCCTCTTTAGAGGAAAAGAACAAAGTGTACAATTCTACAATTGCTAAACATGAAGTTTCTTTGCAGCATTTGAGAGATGAAGCATTGAATGCGCACAGTAAGCTTGCTGCTGCCGAAATTCAATTAGAAAATTTAAAACTGGAGAATAAATTGCTTAAAGATTGTGAGCTAAGATTGCAAACAGAAAAAGAATCGGTACACCGTGAAAGGCAAGGTCAATCGATTCTACTAAAGAATCTAGAATTAATAAAAGCAAGTCTTGAGCGTGTAGAGGCAGAAAGTAGTGCTAAGATTGAATCTAGATTAGATGAAGCAACTCGCGAATGTGCCGCTCTGAGAAGGAGACTTCAGGAAGAACAAGATCGCTTTAGGGAGTTATCATCGCACTTGGAACGTCAAGCTGAAACAGCTAAGTCCCGTATGGAAGAAGAAAAGAATGCAGCAGATGAAATGCGAAAAGAAATTTCAGAACTGCGAGACAATCTAGCCGAGAAAATAAAAAGTAATGAAGAACTTGTCAAAAAACTTAAGAATGCTCTGTCTCCTAATACCGATGGTTCTCTTGATGTTATGAAGAAAATTAAAGAACTTGAAAACAAGTTATCTGATAAAGTGGGAGAAAATAAATCTCTTCAAGAACAGTTAAATACAGCCAAGGAACATATTAAGCAGTACTGCGATATATCTGAAGGCGCAGAAAAAGAATTAAAATCGCTACATAAAGAATATGAAGATTATAAATCGGAAACAGAAACCAAACTAAAAGATTATGCTGCGAAATTGCAAAGTTTAGAAGACACGTGTTCCGAATTGCAAGCTGAATTGTCGCTACAGTCAAATGGTGATTATTCTAATAGTAACACTTCATTGAAAAATGAATTGCAAAACGTTAAAGAAGAATTAAAGAGAGCCTTGGAGAACTATAATGGATCACAAGGTGAGTTAGAAACTGCTCGAAATGAAATAACAAAATTATCGGAAGCACTTCAAAAAGCGGAAGAAAAATATACACATGAAATGATTTTGCATTCCACTGACATACAAACATTAACCCAAGTTAAAGAAGAACTCTCAAAAACACAAAACACACTTAATGAATTAGTAGCTTTGAAAAATAACACGATAGAAAATTGGGAATCTGAAAAAGCATCATGGGTTGAAAGAGAAAAAATTCTTATGAATGAAAATGAGCAATTGACGCAACGGTTTAAAGAATTGAATGATCAAAACTCTTTACTGCATGATCAAATTCAAGCTTTAGGAACTCAGCTATCTGTATCTCATGCATCAAAATCTCATTCTGAAAGTATGAATGAATCTGCTAATGATTCAAATATTAATATATCTATATCTGAAGATGATGGAAAGTCGTCTGAGCAACTATTCCATATAGTTAAGTATTTGAGAAAGGAAAAAGACATAGCTATGGCAAAATACGATATTTTACAAGCTGAAACAATGCGACTTCGGTCTCAGTTGGAAATAACAGAAAAACAACTTGATAATACAAAATTATCCTTAGCAGCGGAAAGAGAAAGGTCAGAAGTGAGTATAGTAACCGTGAATAAACAATCTGATTTGCTTAGAAAAGTAGAGACATTAAATGCTTTGACAGATAGCAACAGAATTTTACGAGAAGAACGCGATACTTTGTCAGCGCGAGTAGAAGAGTTAACAGCTGCTGTAAAATCATTAGAAGAACAGTTTGCACCACTCCACGACAAAGTATCTGATTTTACTTCTAAGAATGAAACACTGCTCTCAGAGAACAATTCATTAAAAGCAGATTGTGCAAGGTGGCGAAATAGGGTTAACGCCCTAGTAGAACGTGCTAATAAAACTAGTCCAGAAGATTGGAAACGCTTACAAAATGAAAGAGAAACGCTTGCTAAAATGTTAACAAATGAAAAAGAAAACCTCAAAAAAGCCAACGAGGAACTGAGTGCTATTAAAATAGAGAAAGCGAAATTGGAAGAACAGTACACATTATTGTCACGACAGCAAAATACGTTGATGGAAGAAAACAAAAAGTTAAAGGACGAATTACAGACCATTAAAGAAGATATGGCTCGAATAATGGAAGAATTGACAAAACTAAAAGTAGAATATAATGCAGCCATTGAAACGAATTCAAAAATTTCCGAAGAATTAGCCAATAAAGAAGCTGCACTCAGTGATATAAGAAACAAGGAAGTGCAGATAAGAAAAATTGCTAAAAAATACAAAGGACAATATGAAGAACTTGTTAAAAATATAGAAGAGGAAAAGAAAAAAACCGAAGGAGATGCTGCGGCAGCAGAAGTAGCGTTGGCTGAAAGTACTAAGAAAATTGAAGAACAGTTGGCTGAAGTTCAAGCCCAACTTGAGAGTGAAAGATCTAACAGTGAAAAATTAAAACAAGAGCTTGAATCTATTAGAACAGTCAGTTTAGATAAGGAAGAAAAATCGAAACAAGTGCTCAAACAGGCTAAAAATAAAATAGTCCAGCTGACTGAAATGAAAAATACTTTAACCCGTGAGCTGGATGAGTCACGTAGTAAAATCGGAACAATTGAAAAAAATACTCGAGATGAACAAGATGTGAGGGTGGCTCTAATAAAATCGCAGTATGAAGGAAGACTTTCTCGCTTAGAAAAAGAGCGAGGAGAAGCCCAAGCCGAGAAGAATAGAGAGGTAGAGGCCTTAATGCAAAAGGTGACTATGCTTCAGAGGCAATTGGCAAATCAAACCTCAGCTTCGAAACAACAGACTGCTACAGAAAAAACAACAACAGACCCTCCAACGGCAAATATCAAACCTATGGCTGGTGAGTCCAAAATTTTATTTTGTTTAAGCTTCCTTTATAATTTTTATACTTTTTTTCTATACACAATAATTATTATTGTACGATTGTTTACGTTTGGTATTTGAGTGAGTTAGCTGTGAGAAGTATCTCACGAAACATCTGTATTTTAACTACATTTTTAGGGTTCCATAGCCGAATGGCAAAAAATGGAACCCTTATGGATTCGTCATGTCTGTCTGTCTGTCCGTCCGTATGTCACAGCCACTTTTTTCCGAAACTATAAGAGCTATACCATTGAAACATGGTAAGTAGATGTATTCTGTGAACCGCATTAAGATTTTCATACAAAAATATAAAAAAAAAACAATAAATTTTGGGGGTTCCCCATACATAGAACTGAAACTCAAAAATGTTTTTTTCATCAAACCCTGATATTGAGGTTTCTAATATCATTTTTTTCTAAACTGAATAGTTTGCGCGAGAGACACTTCCAAAGTGGTAAAATGTGTGTCCCCCCCTCCCCCCCCCCCCCCCCCCGTAACTTCTAAAATAAGGGAATGATAAAACTGAAAAAAAAATATGATGTACATTACTAAGCAAACTTCCAACGAAAATTGGTTTGAATGAGTAGTTTTTTTTTAATACGTCATAAATCGTAAACCGCAAAAAACATTGATCAAAGTTACAACGAACTACAAGAACTTTTATATTAAGTTACTTGCTGCTACGGAACCCTTCATGGGCGAGTCCGACTCGCACTTGGCCGCTTTTTATACTTAGTTCTTTGCTCCTAATTTAAGTTTGCTCAATAGGTTGCTTAGGAGATATAAACTTTATATAAAGGGATAGAAACTCCGTTTGAGGTTATTAAAAACGTTTCGGTGCTTGCTTTTTTTAGCTATTGCAGCAAGTAAAACGATAAAAATGGGTAAATATAAAATTTTCCAAACACCTACTGAAAAAAATAAAACAATAGGCATGACAGATTTTGAAATACTGTTCTGTATTGTTGGGAAATATTTCATTACAACGTATACGAGTATATCATATTTCCGCAAAAAAATAAGGTTTAGTATAAAATAAATTCATTTCAATTTATAAGTTTAAAATTTGCACCAAAACGCTTCAAAGTGTCAGGGCGTGGTTGTGACGTCAGTCCTCAGGAAAACAGAAGACAACACGTCATTTATGGTGATTTTATTTATGCCCTAAGCAGGCAAACGAGCAGACGGGTCACCTGATGGTAAGTGATCACCGTCGCCCATGGACATTATGGATATTCATTTGTTTTAAGAAGTGTGACGTAATTCGCGCTAATTGAGACTGACCGGCGCTCAAGCCAACATGGCGGCTTACCGTATTTTGTAGTTTTATTTCATCAAAAATATTATTAATCTCCCTCATATATATAATACGATAAATGCGTGTTTTGTAATCCATTAATAGGGTTTCATTAAATAAATACATAATTTTAGTGATTTTTACAGTGTCATCATGCCTATTGTCCCAGTGCGGGTACTATTTTTAAACGATTATGAAGTGAAGCTAAGTCGCTAAGGTTATATTAATGGTATAGTAAGCCCCCTGGTTGATTTGGGCAGGCTTGGCCCAGCAAAGTGTGACGGCGAGCCGGCGCGGGGGCGAGACGCCACTAGCGTCGATCCGGCCGATGGCGCAGGTGGGTCCCACGGCGCCGCACGACGCGCACTCCACTGAGTACATGCCCGCGTCGTCTTCCCGCCCGATGCCGCGCGCTGCCCTCGCGTCCTCTGCGCCGCCGGAGTCGACGCAGGTAATTAACAAACAGTAAGGAAAAAGGATAGTAATTCACTTTAGTTGTACTAAAGGGAAAATAGGCAATCATTTTCCTTATAGAATTTTCTAAATAAACCTCTCTCGTAGTGTATACTGTAGAAACTTTTCCCACCTTTGGGCCGGAGCCCCAGCTAGCCAAGTGGATCCGTTCAATCGAATCTAACGGCGAGCTATTCGTCTTGTCGACGATCCCAAGCTTACAGACGGACTAGAATCACTCGAGTTGAGGAGAGATGTAGGTTCTCTGTGCGTATTCTACCGTCTGTACAATTGGGAATGTTCTGAAGAACTGTTTGGCTTAATACCTGCAGTTAATTTTCGTCACCGCACATCACGGTGTACCAGGTTCCACCAACATCACCTGGATACCTGGCATTCGTCCACAGTTCTCACGTAATGTTCTACCTCGTACGTGTAAACTGTGGAACAAACGTCCTGTATCGGTGTTCTCTCTAATGGTGGGCATACACGCTACGAGAAATCGTGACGATCAGACTGTACCGTTCGAACGGTACCAATAAATCGCTACATGTATGTTATAAAACTGTACAGTTTCGTCCAATTCTTTAAGACTGTGCAGTAGAACGGAACAGCACGAAAAATTCAATTGATAAACGGAATCGAAGAACTGTGCCGACTGATCGTATAATCCGTTCACAAATCTTAGAGACTAAATTGACGTTTCATGGGTGACCAGTTTCGGGTGCAAATTAAATAGTGATGACCATAAACCGAAAAGTAAATCGGAAAATTTTTCACAGCTTTTAAGGAAGGTCGACTATTTGTGTGATTATTGATTGAGTCCGTAAAACTAGTATAAAAACAAGTTTAAGCAACCATTATCATTCATATATCCATAATATATTTGCCCTTACTTACTAAATTTGTAAGTTATTTTGCTTACAAAAACGAGTATTTGGCTATGGTTACATTCGGTATACAGTTAATTTTATACTATTTAGCCAAATACTAAATATCTAGGTAGATATGAGTGTCGCTACTAATATGTCACTATTCTTACGACATAATTTACGATTCAAAAAACCGGAAAAGTAGATCGCACAAATTTAGCTGGTATCATTATTTCGAACTTTGACATTAGAGGTTGTCATTTTAGTCTCTAAGATTTGTGAACAAGGTATAACGTGTATGCGCTCGTTCAGTTTTCGGGTTTATCATGGGGTGGAATAGCATTTCTCATAATAGTGTCTTGCTTCTCGATAATTGGTGCTACCATATTCAGTAGATGTATGTACACGTATCATGATCCATTCTTAAAAAATTATGCCAGTCTTTTGGAAACATCTTTAATTCCGCCAACAAATTGACATGAGAATGAACTCTTCTTTTCATTAGCCATTCTTTGCACCAGATAATACGATTTTTCCGCTTCACTTTTTTTTTCCTTCAGAGGGAATATTAATCCAACAACTGCTAAATCGTCGTCCGTCGAAGCCATCGCTTACACTTGTGCGTCGGCACCGTTTATTGTACCGTCTGATCGTAACGATTTCTCGTAGCGTGTATAGCTTGTATGCCATGTACGATAAACTGTACCGCTCGAACTACAGTTACGATCAGACTGTACGCAGTCTGATCGTAACGATTACTCGTTGCGTGTATGCCCACCATAAGCTATTTCATGGGGTCCTTTAAGAAGCGGGTCTATCGTCATCTTCTTGGTCGGCAACGAGTTGGTGACGCCCCCGGTGTTGCTAATGTCCATGGTCGGCGGTGATCACTTACCATCAGGTGACCCGTCTGCTCGTTTGTCTGCTAAAAGCATAAAGTAAAGCTTTAATCCAGAGAATTCAGTTACAAAGCTATTATAATAAATATAAAATTACGATTATGATGGATAAATACGTAGATTGTGGGTATTAATATTAAGTTGTCGGTTTATACTCTTTTTAATACGCTTTTATTAGCTTCAGACGTATGTTAGTATGTATGTAATGGAATCTTTGAACATGATTTTGACCCCCTTCAAAACATGGGATTAACTCGAAATTTGGCATACCTATTAAGGACCAATGACAATTCAATATTTAAAGAAAAAAAAGAAAGAAAGAAAAAAATCTAATTACACGCTTTATATTAGCTTTAAAAGGTCAGATTTCTTTCAAACTTCGTATAATTATCGAGGATCGATGACAATTCAATATTTAAAGAAAAAAAGAAAGAAAGAAAAAACCTACATTTCATTTCAAGAAATCAAACTAAAAATTAAAAAATAAAAAACACACCGGCATATTTAGCGGAACACAAAAAAAAGGTCCATAATTAAAAAAAATATGGTTTTATTTTAAAATCTACTTACTACACTTCTTTTGTTATTTAAAGTTTCATTTGTTTTACTTAAAATGAGATCACATTAAGAACAGATTTTGCGAGTTAAGGCTATTTGTGAAAAATGGTACATTTTTGAAATTTTCATGTAACTGGGAAAAGTGAAAATTAATATTAAAATAACAATTAATTAAATTACAAAAATGGTCATTAATATCGCGTATTTCCTCCACGTGCTCTTATTAAAGTTTCTACCCGTCTAGGCATACTGAGAATGATGTTATCGATGGTCTCCTGGGATAGTCTCCGCCATTCCTCAACTACGGCGATTCGCAGTTCACCCACGTTGGCAGGAGCTGGAATTCTGGACTTAACTTTTCTTTTCAGCAAGTCCCAAACGTGCTCTATTGGGTTCATATCCGGTGATCTCGCCGGCCACTCCATAACAGTGATATTCATATCATTAAGATAAGCTTGAGTTACCCGAGCGGTATGCGGCCGAGTATTATCCTGCATAAAAACAAAATCGTCACCGATATATGGGGCAAACGGTACGACATTTTCTTCTAAAACTTCCCTGATATAGCGGTCTGCAGTCAGACTCCCTCTGTCAATCACTACCAAGTCTGTGCGAGCTCCCAAACAAATGCCCGCCCAAACCATTATTGATCCAAATCCAACACCGTATGGAACTGTAGTTTCAAAATTTGTCTGAATGTATCGTTCTCCTTTGCGTCTGTATATTCTTTCCCTGCCGTCAATTTGATTTAAGAAAATTCTGCACTCATCACTAAACAATACCTTACTCCATTGGTCCGCGTTCCAAAGTCGATGTTCCTGAGCAAAACTTAACCTGTGTACGATGATTTACCTCGAGCCTTAGAGGCTTGGCGGGCACAAATGAACCCAAACCAGCTTCTTCGAACCTTCTTCGTACCGTACGCTCACTTACGGTTATACCCCGCACTGCTTCGAACTCATGTCGGGCTTGGACGGCCGTCAAACGGGGGTTCCTACGTACACGAAGCCGAATGAAACGATCATCCCTACTCGAAGTGCGTCTTTTTCTGCCTTGTCCTGCTCTTCTCACATAAGTACCGGTCTCCCTGAACCGTTGGATACTTCATACTGCGATGGATCGTTGAAACTGGTCGACGAAGATCTCTGGATATCACTCTGTAGGTTTGACCATTTCTTCGCATTTCGAATGCCCTGGCAATCTCCGTTGGGGCTAAGTCAGGCATAATTCAGTCCTCAACTCCAGAAAGATACGCGATTAAAAAAACTAACAAAAAACAGTATTTCAATAAAATTTTTAATCAAACTCAGAAGGAAGAAATACTCGAAGTTAGCTCCAGATAAGGTGTATTTGAATAAAATTAAAACAATTGCATAAAATGTGATGTTCATATTTAGCGGAACATAAAATAAAGGTTTGATATCAGTACTTTGAGTATGTATTAGTATAGAGCGAGTGCAACGAAGTGGGAACAGTAGGCACGGGTGAGAACAACACGACGTTCCCGTCGCGAGCGCTTGTAGTCGTGGTTGATTGCTAGCGGTGTGCGGTTCTAGAGAGATTTTTAAATATTTACGTTTCAAAATGGTCAAATGTGCAGTTCCATCTTGCAAAAACGATAGTAGGAAACACACAAAACTGAAATCCAGTGTCACATTTCATCGGTAAGTTGATTTTTATATTTATTTTTATGAAAACAAATCACGCATCGCGGGTGTGAAGGAGACGTGAGGGGCGGGCACGGAAAGACCGCCCGCGCACCGCGCTCTCCTCGCGAGACTGTAGTGATGTGATGCGACCAACGCTGTAGTCGATATTTAAAATATGTTTTGAAATGTTTGCTATGAGAACAACGTATTATATTTATGTAACTTTAATAGTCAAAATCTTATAAACATTTATTATAAATCATTATAGTGTGTGTGTTTTATGATATACTTTGTAATATTTATTATGCGAAAGTATTTTAACGTAAGCTAGGAATGTAAATATAAGGGCGTATTCATGTAGAAAGCTGGCTACCGGCGCCGATCTGCCAGTAAAATTAAAACTGAAGTAAAATGAAAACAAGATTAATATTAAAATGGATGATTTATTTAATTGAGTCTATGTCTATATTTTCTTCGGTTGTTTGTACCATAAACATTTATTATCTAAATAACAAGAATACTCGTGTAAAACTAAAAAACTGAGTGACTTTCATATTTTAAATAACCAACAATATAGATCACACTTACAGCTCCATCACTAGGAGAATCTGGTATTATGGGTGCCATAGGTACAACTAATGTACTGTAGTACAACAAATGGTGTAATAAATACCTGGGCAAATGAGCTTGCTCAAGTGAAAATAGAGAAAACAAATTTTCCCAGATATGAAAACTAGCTAGATCGATTAGTCGCCCCCGTAAACCATAACATTGTAAATTTCATCGAAATCGTTAGTGCTGTTATAGAGAACGTGATTACAAACAAATATATAAATATATATATTTATATAAAAAAATCTCGTTTAATAGTAGGAAGTAAGGTAAGTTATCGAAATAACTTATCGATACCTCGTTGCCGATCGGCAAGTAATTGAAACATCCCTATCTGTCATACACGCATCGATATACATACGTATCTATAGATCACCTGCCTACGATGCGTTCTGTACCATTTGTGTAACACACTCGTTCTATACTAATACATACTCAAAGTATCAGTATAATATAAGGTTGCTGGCTGGTTTATATGTCATTTAATTTAAAAAGAAATATTTTCAAATTAAGAAAACAACTTTCTTAATTTGAAAATATTTCTTTTTCAGTTTTTTATCAGTATAATATAAGGTTGCTGGCTGGTTTATACGTCATTTAATTTAAAAAGAAATATTTTCAAATTAAGAAAACAACTTTCTTAATTTGAAAATATTGAACCTTATATTATACTGATTATCAAACCTTTATTTTATGTTCCGCTAAATATGCCGGTGTGTGTAGTTTAAAAAAACTAAAAAACACGTGGGGTGCATGGTGTCAATGAGTAGAAGGGATAATATCTTTAAAAGCACCCCACGCTTTTATTACAATTACACGATTCTTAATTCAATTATTTTCTAATTTTTTTAGTTGGATTTTCTATAAAAGCGTGTTTTTTAGTTTTTTTTTAACTATTATTTATTTCATAATATGCATTACATTTTATTATTTTATTGGATTACTTTAAGTAATCCAAGTTACTTGAAGAGAATGTAACTTTCTAACAGCTTCTAAAAGATACATTTTACTATATTATGAGTTGTGTATTTCTTAATGAAAACTTGATTGCAATATTTCTCTATAAAACTGAAGCTGCAAACTGTTGCAGCTTCAAGTTATACTGATAACGTATACAGTCTACTTTATCAGTATAAATTGAAGCTGCTTATTGTTACTTTGCTTGCTATGCTTCAGGATATGGACACAAGCGAAGCAGGGATGGGTAGCACAGCGTCTAGTGACAGCACTGCTCAATCTTCCTCACATTCCCAAGCCCCACAACAGGTATTAAGAATTACATAGTTAACTTTTTATCTTAATATTCTTAAAAAATATTAATGAATGAATACAGCCAAATTGAAAAGTAGTTTATTTACGGAATGTATGCGGGTAAAATTACGCATGTAATAGTAGGGAGCAAACAACTATAAAGGCGCGAGTGATTCAAAATACATCTTAAAATTGTTTGTTAATCTTCCTTTTGAATTCACTGTAGTATAACTAGTATAACATAACACTACACACACAGGCCGTCGCCATGGTGATGCCGCGTATTGAGCAGCCGAGCGGCGTCGCGGCCGCGCCCCCCGCCGCGCCCAGCGCCGCGCCACCGGCCGCCGCGCCCGCTCAACCACTCTCCGCCTCCTCACAGTGTTAGTATGATATTACACTAACATGTTTGTAGTCTTACGGCCGAAATTAATAAGCGATCCTAATCTATTTTTAGCGATCTAAGATAGAAAACGCAATCCTTTTTTTGTGTAAACTGTGCTAATAACCAATCCACGGATTGAGATTGCAATCTGGAAACACGTTCAATCTTTGGGAGGACGGATCAGAGATTAAAGATTGACCTCTGTTTGTAAATGACAGTTTGGGTGTGTCAATAACCAATCTTTCCATTTTGACATATGGTTCGATCGGCGTAAACGATCTGAGATTGCAATCCACGAAATTCCGCGGATTGAGAGTTACTTTGCCGCTTTCAAGTAATATAAAATTAAGAATAATCTAAATTTTACTAACAAAAAATAACCGACTTCAAAGTCTTAAAAACTACTTGTCAGATCTCATTCAAATTTATGTGGGACCACATGACAAGCACCTGCTTTCGATTAAAAAAAGAATCATCGAAATCGGTTGGCGTGATATTGAGTTATTCGTCAATTTGTCGCGCACATCTTAACACAAATTTACGACTTATGTGGTTTTGTCGTGGATGCCATTGTCAGATCTCAATAAAATTTATATGGGACCACATGACAGCCACTAGCTTTCGATTAAAAAAAGAATCATCAAAATCGGTTCGCCCAGTCCAAAGTTCTGAGGCATAGATTACCCCCACAAGATACCGCATACAAGGCAACTGACGCGCGGCAACATAGCAGTGCTTTTGCTATGCATATGAAGCTGTACTAGCATTCACGACATTAGTATCGACCAAGACCTTTGACCCGTATACACGCGGATCTTTCGGAATTTAATTAATTTCAAAAAAGCATTCGCTGATGGAACCATGGCTTACTGCAAAGTGAAATGGTGTGATAAATCAGTGCGTAAAAACAGTTACCAAAACGATGGCATATCATTTCATAAATTAGTAATTCATATTTATTTTACAAATTTTCTTCTAATGAAGCAGAGTTCAACTTATGCTGGTTTTGAGAGTGACATTTTGTAAAAATTTCATTCCTAATTCAAAATAATTATCTTGTTTCTGACTAAAGACTTCATTTTAAACGCGTATCGATATTAATTTTGTGGATATTGCTATGAAATCGATAATTTCTAACAAGTTATAAGTGGGACAAAGGTTGCTGTAGTCAAGGATAACATTATTTATTATACGAAAAAACATTGTGGTAATGATTTTATAGATTTCCTAGATGCCCCGAGAGGACGGAAAAATGTATAGAAGCAATGCACCGTGAAGAGGGATGGTTTCCTACCAAATACAGTGTCGTTTGTTTAACAGAGTTTCAAGACTTGCGTTTCTATTCTTCTTGATAAATATACTAAAGAATATTGTTCACGCCTGTAATATTGGCACTCACACTAGTCCAGTTTCTATAGAACTTATATTTGTAATGTAATGTGTGTACTGCTGTTGGTGTGCTAATAAAATAAAATAAAAAATAAATAAATAATAAAATAACACACTTTTCAGTTGACAGTTTCTACTATATGAAGAAATAATCATCGAAGGTTGATGGATTCAGTTGTATCATCGTTATACCTACCAGTTTAATATGAATATAATATTATATATTTATTAAAAGTATCGATATTTTCATTGTATTGTTATTCATTATAATTGTCCTGAAAGTAAATACCTAATGATAATAACAAACATCGATCGTACGATTAATCGATCATACTCGTATATACTCAATCACTATGGACGGGTTGAGCTTGATAAATTCCAAGTTTGAATTTTAAATATCCAATCACAGCGCATCTGTTTCGTACCCCGCAAACCGCACCTTCCGCAAAATTGTGACTTTGAAGTCTAAGAAAATTTCACTAATACGGAATCTATTGGAGGTTATCTATGTTCTGAGGTAACAAACATAAAAAAAAAAAAAAAAAATACAGTCGAATTGAGAACCTCCTCCTTTTTTGAAGTCGGTTAAAAATGGCTTTTGCGTTATTTTTGAGTGATAGTGAGAGTAGTGCCGCAGATAGGTCTAAAATATGGATATGCAAGATATTAGTGGAAGGACTTATCTTATAAATATTTTGTTTTGTTCATAGTCACAATATCCTATAACTATTTGCAGGTATATGATATAGGTACCTAATAATAATATAATCAGGGCGAGCGAAGCGAGCCCTAAGTAATAGTCGACTCGCCATACAATTTTCTGTCCCTTTTATTGAGAAACTATTACACTTACAGGTTTGAGTTTTGACATAGAATCTTCTATTCGTGTCTAGATGTGTTATCTATCATCAAAATATTATTTTGTCCACTTTAAAAAAATTTTTTTTTCAGAAATTCGATTTTTAACGCCATCTATGGACAAGTAGAACAACTAAAAAAATACAAGGAAATAATATAATTTATGATCAAAAACCTACTTTAGGTCTGTGGCAATAAGGTTCATTTTATGTTTTAAATGGTATTGCTACTCGTTTAATGTTTCCGGAACACTCTGCTACTCGAGCAGGGATGAGCTACTTTATCGATATCGGAGTTTTGTAATTTTATTTACCAGGTAATGTTATACGACCAAGACACGACGGATAAGGGTTAAAATGGCTATTTATAGAGAAAAAATCTTCGCAAATAACCTATAGTTCATACATATAAGTAGTTAATGCCAGTTGGCAATCTCTAACAGTCAACTTGGTCAATCAATACATTATTATGAATAATGAATTATTTGAATATTATATTTTTTCGCCCGCTGCAGCGCTGTTCCTTAACTTTGTCGATCGCTTAGGATCGACACAAGCAAGCATCCCTCATACGCGCCTAAAATGGACGATACAAAAAATACTCTAGTATAGAGTAATACTACGAACGAGCGATTAGTTGTCCGGAAATTCCCCTGTGGACGGACGGCTGAATTGCTCTCGTAATTTTATTAAATAATGCCGTCTTGCGCCGTTCCGACATGTAGAAATGCAGCTGGTCTTAAAAAGAAAAAGGATGGGATCACATTTCATGTGTAATTAGCAGAATAAAACATTATCTTATTAAATTATCAAATATTTCATTCATATTGAAATTATCAACCATATTTATGCCTCCATTTTGTCAGTGTTGCCAATATAACAGTTTTGATTTTCCCTACCGTAATGACTGTTACACACTTTGCCGCTGGCGTGATTGGCAACTTTTGAAGCCGCCGGCTTTGCAGCACAAATAAGACATATTCTTACTCGGCCCTGTCCTTGAAAAATTTGCCTACACCCGCGCGGTACTTAAACGCGCGCATCCACTGATAGTATTTTAATTTTATCAAATGGCTTGAGTTTATTTGTAGTTTTGTAATTGTGAATATTATATCTTCTATTTTAAAAATGAAATTAGTTGTGAAATTCCGGATATCTCGGAAACGGTGCGTCCTAGACGATTTTTGACACGATTTTCAACCCCCCTTAAGAACCCCCAGTCCCAATTACATAAACCTTGCTAGACCCACCCCTAACCCCCCACCCAAATTTTTAACAATTTTTTTTGGAAAAACCGGATATCTCGGAAACGGTGCGTCCTAGACGATTTTTGACACGATTTTCAACCCCCTTATAAACCCCCTAGTACCAATTACATAAACCTTGCTGGACAGTGGACTCACTCCTAACCCGCCACCCAAATTTTCAACAATTTTTTTTGGAAAAACCGGATATCTCGGAAACGGTGCGTCCTAGACGATTTTTGACACGATTTCCAACCCCCCTTAAGAACTCCCAGTTCCGATTACATAAACCTTGCTGGGCCCACCCCTAACCCCCCACCCAAATTTTCCACATTTTTTTTTGAAAAACTGATATCTCTAAAACGGTGCGTCCTAGACGATTTTTGACACGATTTCCAACCCCCCTTAACAATCAACATTGAAAGTAATAATAGTTCTATGACGATCAACAAGTTTTATTTAGGTTTAAAGAAACTTGATTCTCATATTAATTAAGATACAGTCACTTATATGAGAAACATTTTTTTTTAAACACAGTAATAATATGATCCGATCAGATTCTGGTAGACCTAATTATAATCGCCTTTTACTTTTTTCCCAACGTCCTGTCATAAACATTTCCCAAAATAAATGGGAAATGTTTTACGTCGCAACAATACTCGGGTGGGAAGAACGGCGGGGGCGGGCGGTTTTGGACACAACGCGCGACTAGCAATGACAGCTAGATGTGGCTTCTAGTTTATTATTATTCTAAGGACACAAGTCGCCGGGCTATGAGCGCTTCGAAGCTAGGAAATATAATTCCAGCCAAATAAGTTGAGCTACATTGAAATTTCACTTATCCACATGCAATTTAAGTATATTTTATCTACGTCGCTTAAAAACGACCAGGCATGGTATTTCGTGACTGTTTACGTAGCTAACCTTGATAAAAATTGCTACGGTCACGTCTTCGCCTTGTAATGTCTGAGATATAAGCTTTAAAAATTTTAAGCATGTTTTTACATAGACAGCACAAGAAAAAGAAGTTTAAGTACCATCATTACGGTAGTACCTACTGCCTTGTAGTATACCAGTTTCGATATAAATATCGATAATTGTCGATAACGCGGTAAAAGCACCACGCACATCTCTAAGCCAAGCCAAAGACAGGGATAAGCAGGATGATGTTGATAACCAAAAATATAACTTACCACTATATCCCTAAGGTTCAATATACATATAGATTCTAGTCACGACATCTAGCGTTCAGGAGACGGAATTATTTAATTAAGAAGCGCAATAAGGGTCCGTTCAGACAGAGCATCGGCCTGCTCTTTTCTTTTCACACAGATCGGATCGTATACGCTTGTAATTGGCTGGAGCGGAGCCGACAACTATTTCACATAGACCGGCTGGAAGAGATCTCAAAGCGGATGCGCTCGGATGTGTTCGGAGCCGGTCGAATGCGCTCGGAGACGGGTGGATACACTACAAAGGCAGTACCAGTATTCCGCGCAGGCCGCAGTCCAAGTTTTGTTTTCGGTGTGTTAACGTGTGCTTTTCGAAACATGGATTTAGATAGCTCCGATGAAGAAATATATCCGTATTTGTTAGCAAGATTACTTGAAATAGAACATAGCAAACGTAAGTGCAAGCGGAAACAAATATGGGTAAATCGGAGCTGATCGGCTGCGCGAGCGAGAAAGAGAACGCAATCGGAGCCGACAGGCTGCGCGAGTGAAAAATAGCACGCAATCGGAGCCGGCCGGCTCCTCTTTTTATTTCACACGAAGTGCGTTCAAGCATTTTTATGGCAAAAATAAACTTTACTACATTTACTCAAAACTCTGTTTCCAACATGATAAAAATCTGCTCTCCTCTCCGAGCCGGTCTGTCTAAACGGACCCTATCCTACAGCTGGATCTTTGATTATACGTAGTATCTGCCATCTAGCGGTGAATAGAAAAACTTGAAAAGTATTATGATCTTAATGAGGGTTTTCGATACTTTTTCTGCCACCACCAGTGACCAGGCGGCGACGTTGGCGGCAGGTCTAAACAGCTGTCAGAGTCGTAGATCCTGTACTAAACATTTAATGAAATTCTGTTGTGTTTGAAAGTGTTATTGATTTTATTATGGATTACGGCCAGAAAAAGGTCGCTGAACTGAAGATTGAGCTCAAAAAAAAGGGGCGCAAAAGTCACTGGTACTAAGGAAAAGCTCATTGAAAGGTAGGTACTAGATTTTGTTTACACAATTTGATTTCGTTCTTTAACTACTAAATTGCAGTTATTTATTTATCCGACCACTGGAACACAGAAAAAGTAGCTTTCTTCCTTTCGCATACATTGTCTACTTAGTACCGAAAACCACCTAATGTGACGGCAGACAATTTTAAATTAATAGATTTACATTTCGTAGTTCCCAATAGTTAACCATATACATACAAGGAATGAACTGTGCTCGGGTCGAGGGTTCCAAAGGTTTTTGCGTCACATGAAAATTCTGATGACATCAGACGCCATTCATGCATTCGAGTTTCGCCGATTCATATCAATTGGGTTGGTTCCCTCTCAATAGCAAGCGTGTATTTTATAGTAGTGTTATATATCAATAGATTAGGCTTGAAGTGCTCTCTTCAACTGTCCAATTAGTTTTTGATTTACCTTTAAATTTTTCAAAATTTTCTTTAAACTACTTTTTCCTCATATTAACATACGTTTTTGCAATAGTTTCTTTTCAAATTTTACGTCGACCGACCAATGCGTGGTATTGGAAGATTAGAAATTCCTTGGCGCACCCATTTCTATTAGTTCCGTGAAAAATATTTCGTAAATTTTAAAAAATTTTGCCAAAAACTGTAAAAACTACTCTTTTCAAAATTACTTTCTCAAAACACTTTTTACATCAAATTTTATTTCAGTTCTGTGTAGCGCTCACCGAGCCCGATCTACAAAGCATACACGAATTTTGCGTACTGATCGCGTATATTCATGTGGTTTTTATCGTAATTCGTAAGATGCTCGCGTCTTCGTTCCAAAATATACTACACTTCGGGATCTTTGCCTTTTCGCCGAATATTGTATGGCAGATTATCACTTGCCAACTAACGTTTCGCAGAATTTTATTTCGCCGAATAATCATTTGCCAACTTATCACATACTTAATTTTGTTTTATTTCCCAACCTAACAGTTGCCAACTGTACGTTTGGTCCACCTTTTATAATGACAAGTTTCAAAAGGCCAACTCATTCATTTAGTTGTATATATTGTTTACCAAATGATGTATTGAGTAAAGTAAAATGACAAATACAATGATAATTACAAAATTGCATTATATGCACTTTTAGGGAGAATTTAGGGGATTCTGATACACAAACAGGCTTCCAAACGTCTCCGGCGCTGCGGAAAGTGCAGTCCCTCCGCCCTTGCTATGCAGGCACAGAATATTCATGTGATGCAGGCACCATGCTCGCCTACGCAGCTTCCGTTTTCACACTAACTCGCGGGCGCGGTTGCGAAATATCAAACATATGACCTACTATGAAAGTGTTCACTTCAAAACGCGCGCGCGGTTTATGTAGCGTTTACCGCGCCCGCGCCCGTGCCCGCGCCCGCGTGTTCAGTGTGAACAAGCACTTAGGGTGGGAATAAAATTTTCAAAAAAACATGGGACCAACTTCAAGGCATACCCTATCTATTAAAAAAAGAATTATCAAAATCGGACCCCCCTGTGCCGATTACTGTGTGATCATACATAATAAAAATATACGTGTCGAATTGAGAACCTCCTTTTTTTTCGTCTCGTATATTATTAACATAGGCTTCTGTAAATTATTTACAGAAGCCTATGTTAATAATTCATACATTAAAAGTTAATTATCTTGAAAAAATTGTCTTCAAAATTAATATGTAAGAAAACTTCGCGAGCCCTCTTAAAGCACCGCTTTTTTGCTAGTAATATGCTCAAAATGTAAGTACAAAAAAGGTCTTCAAAAATGTGTTAATAGCGTCACAGTTTTATTCTTGTATTGCTTTCTAATAATAAAAAAATATTCAGTCAAAAAGCATTTATTTGGAAATCAGTTACAGGAGCCTACTACTCAGCAAGAAAAAATGGATGGAAAGTTAATAAACACATTCAGTTTTGTAATTTTAATAATTCAAACTTTAACTTTTCTACTTCTAAGGCTAATCTTTAATTTTCTAATTTTAAGTTTTTATTTTCCAGTAAAATATTATCGGAAGTGTCTTCCAGACATTTCTTTTTTGTTGAGCTAATGCAATGTTTCTTGCGGTTCTTCCCTCATCTGGTTTCCTTTTCTTTGTACCTGGAAAACAATAACAGTAAATGAGTGGTGCTTCCTGATTGAGAGGTGATTCCTGACGAAACGTCAGCCACACAACATCTGGCCTCAAACTGTGATTTTTGTACCATATCTAGAAAGACAGCACAGACATAAAAACACTAGGCCAAAACCATTTTCAAATGCCCTTACTACCAGGAATAATTGTAATATAACCCCGACCCGACCGACGACCCTTGTGGCGCAATGTTTCTTATTAAAATTGTAACTACACCAATGCGCGGAAAATGGTAATTTATAACTTAAAAGGACGCGACACCCAAGAAATAATAGATACGTAACAATATGACTTACCACTTCAGGTTCCATTTCAAATGAAATTATTGTGATTCTCCACACGAAATAATTTTGAGATTGATTGAGAGTATTGACAACAACTTGACATTTGACAACACAATAGAAGGACGCGTTTTTTTAAGCTACATTCCATTATAGAAAAACGTAATTCGTCTAAAGTCAGAATTGAAAATTCTAATTAATTTATACACGTTTTAGGTTTGAAATGCGAAGTTTTATACTAAAAATTTATTATTTTATAAAATTTAATAAATATCCGGTAATATCAGTCGTAATTTTGCGCATTAAAAACAAATAAACACACCATAGCGCGTACTACGTTCGGCGTAAAACGAAACGGTCAAGAGGGAAAGGATGGTCGGCCATCTGCAGACAAAAAAAGATAGCAGCTGTAGAGTTTAGTTATTGGGACGCAGATCGATGATCGATCTATTATCGATCCGAGATTGATCTCAATCTCGGATTGAGGATACGTTATTAATTTCGGCCGTTAGGTAATAGTACTATGATAATGAAGATCATTCACAATTTTTGTTGAGTATGCAGATTTCTATATAATTATGAAAAAACTATGAACATCATTGAAAAAAATTGCAAAATTTGATCAAAAATGAAGAAGTTATAGTGGCTTTAGTAGGTTTAAAAACACACACGCTGAGCTCGATATCGCCTGTGACGTCATTTCGCGCTGACACCGCGACGCGACGTACGAGTTTAGTCTGTGTATATCATGCCGTATTACAATTATATCATGCCGTATTACAATTACAAACATTGCTACACCTAATAAACTTATTTCGTGTTCTAAACTATGGTAAAGTTTCATACTTGAGAAAACAAATCCTAAGCGCTTAGCTACATAAAAACCAAGAATTCAGTTTCGTGAATGATCCTCATTAAGTTCATAGAGTTTACTGACATTGTGTTGGCATTTGAAAGAGCTGTTATCTGGATGTGGGTGATGATATTAAAATACATGTACAGAGGTTTGGAACTTTGCTGTTTGTTTAATTACGATGTTTGGTGTATTGATTTCGCCGATCAAGACTTTACATCCAGTATACAGTACGGCCGACGTATCTTGGCAAGCCCGAACTTCACGCAGAAGACCGCGGGGTAACTTAACATTCGGCAATGCTCGGTACGCGGTATTAGTACGTCTCAGTCACACGTTAGCATTTGTGCCGTGTTTCTCTTTCTTTCATGCCCTAAAGTTCGCAAAGCCTATGGTCAGATTCGCCAAGATACGTCAGCCGTACTGTAAATGCCGTTCATTTATAAATAAATAAATAGTCATGAAATAAGAAAAATTAGGATTTACAAAAATATGAATAAACACAGGCGCTGTTAGCTCAGCTCCGACTTCAGCTTCTGCGGCGCTCGTGCAAGCGTCTAGTGGCGTCAGCACCTCCCACACGGCGCCCGGCGTCAGTACATCGCATTCGACACCCGGCGTCAGCACGTCACACGCCGCACCCGGCGTCAGTACGTCGCACCCTGCTCCCGGCGTCAGTACGTCGCACCCTGCTCCCGGCGTCAGCACAACACACCCCGCGCCCGGCGTCAGCACGTCGCAGGCAGCGCCCGGCGTCAGCACGTCGAACGCACCACCCGGCGTCAGCACGTCGCACGCCCCGCCCGAGTCGCGCCCGCCGAAGCGACGCCTGCAACCACGACCGGTTGCTGCGAAGAGATCTCGCGTACAGGTACTGAAATGTCACTACAGCTTAAATCAGAAGTTGCCCGCTATAAATATGGTCCGTGAGCTAGCGACAGATTTTCCTGACCAATTTCCTCTCAAGCGATAACTCGTGAAATACTTCAGAGAGTTGCATTATATAGCATGGTGAACGTCAGCTGCCACTCCAAGGGTGGATAGGGGGGCGGCAGCCTTTCAATCATGTAAAAAAAAAATTGTTTTCAGTCATTTCCTCCCAACTGAAAATTTGTTAGATGATAGATAACGTAATTATTTAAAGGTAAAAAAAAGTCAGCTGGCCATACCGTGGTGGATTATACGTCAGCTGGGCACGCGAACATGCAAAAAAAAATTTTTTGTTCAGTGATATCCTCTCACTTGAAAATGCGTCAGATGATACTTTAAATGTTATTTTGAGTAAATAAAAACGTCAGCTGGCTGTATGTTGGTGGAAAGGTCGTCAGCTGATGCAGTGAATGGTGGAGCTCAGAAGCCAGGCGTGAGCGCCGATCGCTTATTTACATTCGTCAGCTGACGGGTTTTCCACCAACTTAGAGCCAGCTGAATTTTCGTTTATTCAAAATTGCACGTAAACTATCACCTGACACATTTTCAAGTGAGAGGAAATTACGTAACTACAGTTATTTTGAAAATTGGTGGCTTCTGAGCTCCACCATTCACTGCATCAGCTGACGACCTTTCCACCAACATACAGCCAGCTGACGTTTTTATTTACTCAAAATAACATGTAAAGTATCATCTGACGCATTTTCAAGTGAGAGGATATCACTGAACAAAAAATTTTTTTTTGCATGTTCGCGTGCCCAGCTGACGTATAATCCACCACGGTATGGCCAGCTGACTTTTTTTTACCTTTAAATAATTACGTTATCTATCATCTAACAAATTTTCAGTCGGGAGGAAATGACTGAAAACAATTTTTTTTTTACATGATTGAAAGGCTGCCGCCCGCCCCCTACCCACCCCTGGAGCGGCAGCTGACGTTCAACATGCTATATAATGCAACTCTCTGAAGTATTTCACGAGTTATCGCTTGAGAGGAAATGACTGACAAAAAATACTATCTGGCTCACGGACTAATAGTTTTGAGAGAAAATATAGGAATTATAGGTGTACCAGAATCTGATGGCAAAAAGGGGTAATTAAAATTGGAGACGCAACACTCCCCAGCCTTGGGGAAATTGGAATAAAACTTCTTGGTCATTGATATTTTTAACCGACTTCAAAAAAAGGAGGAGGTTCTCAATTCGACTGTATTTTTTTTTTATGTTTGTTACCTCAGAACTTTGGACTGGGCGAACCGATTTTGATGATTCTTTTTTTTATCGAAAGCTGGTGGCTGTCATGTGGTCCCACATAAATTTTATTGAGATCTGACAATGGCATCCATTAGAAAACCACAAATAAAAATAAAATTAAATTAAATCGTAAATAGTCGTAAATTTGTGTTAAGATGTGCGCGACAAATTGACGAATAACTCAATATCACGCCAACCGATTTCGATGATTCTTTTTTTAATCGAAAGCAGGTGCTTGTCATGTGGTCCCACATAAATTTGAACGAGATCTGACAAGTAGTTTTTGAGAATTTGAAGTCGGTTATTTTTTGTTAGTAAAATTTAGATTATTATCATAGTGTTAGTTTCATAATAGGTTACATTAAAAGTCTGGTTTATTACCTTCAGATGAAAGTATATAAAGGACAATGATACATTAAGCACATTTTAAATATTATAATTGATTATAAGAGTGACTAAGTCATTTATGTAACTACAATTTAAATTCCATCTGTATAGGGATATTTTTGATGAAGAAAATAATTAGATAACAATAATGAATTGCTCCTCGCAACATTTTAGTGAACTTGCATGATGTAAATTTTCATGTCATATACACAACACCTACAACTACACACACACTACAACTATATAAGTATCAAAAAAAATGAGTCAATCCTACGAGATGGATAATATTAATATTGTAGATTGTCGTTTAAATACACCTTTTTTCTCACATGTTTTTCGATAAAAATTGAAAATAATATTTATGGTTTGTGATTGTAAAGGTTTTTTCGGTATTCAATCGAAAATAATCATCATTTTAGAAAAATAAAAAATTCCATACAACTCTTTGTTTTGACTTGACAATTGATATAGTTTTAAAAATTTACATTGCCATATTAAAAACCCTTTTTTCTGCTTGTCAAAAATGCCATGAGATTCTGGTACACCTTTTATAACATTGTTTTTAACAAATTACACATTTTGGTAATATGGCATTGTTGCAAGTTCGCTCAGTTAAAACAACCATTAAGTTAATACTCGTATTTCAAATAAATAAATAAAACAAATACTTAAAGTAAAAAAAGTTGAGGATCCTTGTTATCCTTTGTTAAACTATTTTTTTTAGTATTTACTAATTAATTGACTGATATGTAATAACGTTTGAAACAGGGCTTCGAGCGATCAGTGGAGGTGGAGTACCAGGTGCCGACGTCGTCCCGCTGCGACCAGGACGACGAGGGCGTTATCGTCGTGGATTCGGAGGAGGACGACGAGCGCTGCACTGGCACCATGTACAGGGTCTGTATCTGAGCACCGGTGCGTTCACCAGAGATTCCGAAGCCCCACCAAATGCGCGGAATGGCTTCCGAGGGGGCTTTAGTGGGTAGAAATCCCACATAAGTCCCACATAATTATTACACTGTCGTGTACTGTTGCTTGACCCAAATAAAGTGAAAAAAATAATAATAGCCGCAACCTGTAGGTTCAGTTATCTATGGAAGACTTCCCCATCGAAAAGTTGTTGTGAGGGTCTTTACCGGACCAATCACAACATTACTTATAACATACATATTACCACAGAAGATATAATAGTACTTACAACAGGTGTAACTGAGATGATATTTTACCACAATCATCTGCATTGAAACCAAGTCAGCAAGGCACGATTTGGCTTCCGGATGTGTTTGACTAGGCCGAGCGGCTTTTTGTCGAATGTTGAACGTACATCCACACTTATTCGATGTGGAGCCACACGTATTTGGTGTGTGTACACCATATATTTTAATGAAGTATTAATAAATAATGTCTTATATTTCCTAATTATATATTTTTTACGCGTTGCAAAATTGAAGCAGGAGGGTGAAGAAGACGATGACGACATGGAGGAGGAACAGGAGGTAGAGGGCGGAGTGGAGGAGGAGGAAATAGAGGGAGATGACGGTGAAAGTGTTGTACGTCAAGTAAGTTGTAATATGCTTCACTAATATCTAACCTGTGCCGGTTTAAGGTATGTTCCTTAGTTTATATAGAATGAGTTTCAAGTTTCATGATGTACTTACACCCAACTCAGAGTCACTAACGGTTACTTAAATTGCTTCTTAGTAAAGAATCACCATACAAATTCTGTACTAAGGAGCGTTAGTGACTCTTAGTTCTTCTAGCAATACTAACATTATGTGCTAACAGATTTTGCGGATGAAAAGCTTTTTATATAACCATGACTATCAAAGTAGTGATTACTAACATTCTACAGGTGACATCTATAAAGCATACTTACAGTACGCCTTAGACAAACTCGGTATTTATAGTGTGATTTTTGAATCCTTCTGAACTGCTTAACCTTTTGACCGCCAAGCCTCAAACCGTGCGCCGAACTCTGTACGCCAAAGCATAAATTTAACAAAAATACCTACGAAAACAGTAGTGTTGCCAAGTGTCGTTATATCGATAACCCACAGTGACTTGCTTTTGTTGGTTTTTTATGCAATAAATGACTACTTACTTATAATCTGTGATGGTTTATTTAATTTTGTGCTACCTCCCACTCTAAAGTAATTAATATACTTACAATAACATAAATAAGAATCAAAACATTACAAACAAAATAGTAGTAAAGCACAGCACTAATTGTAGGGGCTGCGACGGGACCCCTACGTTTGGGTGTTTGATAGTAGTTGATAGTAAATGATAGTCAATACTGGGAAGATGATAATTGATAGTTTATTGATATAACCGACTGAATGTAATAAAATGATAGATGCGAAAATGATAGAGCGAGCACGCGTGACCGGTATTGCTTGGCTCATTTAGCGCACTGACTCAAAATGCATTAATGTAGCGTAAACTGCTGACGCTACAAAAATTTTCAAAATTTCATCGTTATGAAGTCGTTGTCTAGCATAGCAGACTGTGGCGTCGGGGGCATACCGTTTTGAAACTTCCTTATAGCCCTAGAGCTATTGAACCATTTGACTATCCCACTTCCCACAAAGCTAGAAATTTATTAAATGATATTTTATTATCAGTCAATTAAGAAAGTACCGTTCTGGCAGGCATCTCGCGGTTGCGTCATCATCCCTTAAATTTTTGAAAATGCAAAAAATATTTTTTTTTATCCCACTCCCACAAGGCTACAATTTTAATATGTTGTAATTTACATATGTTTAAGTGTAAAAAAAAATTGCCAGAACATTTTGAGGGTTGCAAGTGTGTGCCAGAACAGAGCAAAGTTGTCATCGGGAGAGGAATTCATAACCTACTCGCACAAGGCTCAAATTTTCAGGGAACATTCTTTCAATTGTTTAAAAAATATATGTAAACAGCCAGAACATTCTAGCGGTTGCAAGTATCTGCCAGAAGAGTATACAGGGTGAATTTTTCAATTGAGCGTGGATGGACAAATTCAAAACTATGAGGAATAGCGAAAAGTGGTCAAAGGAGTCTCAGGGCTGATTTTGACGAAAACCAAAACGGCATAATTAGATTTTTGAAAAATCAATATTATTAGCCAGGAATCGAACTCGCTGATTTTGCCTCAAGAAAAAAAAAATTTTTTTGTAGGGTAACACTGTTTTTTTTTCACCAAAGTGTACAATCTGTGAGATCAAACGATAGTCCTGAACATTTAAATGACATCAAAAGCAGGCTAGAGCTTGAAATTATGCATAGATGGATACATTTGTATGAAAATTATAATTTTTTGTATGGATATACTGAAATTTATTTCCACCAAAGTGTACTATCTATATGATCCAACAATAGTCCTATACATTTAAATGACATCGAAAGCAGGCTAGGGCTTGAAATTATGCAGAGAAGGATACATTTGTATGAAAATTATTATTTTTTGTATCCATCCATCCATCCATCAGCCTTTGTAGGTCCACTGCTGGACATAGGCCTCCCCTAACTTCCGCCACTCTGACCGGTCCTGAGCCTTTTGAATCCGGTGGATACCCGCTGTCTTCTTCAGGTCGTCGGTCCACCTGGTCGGGGGACGTCCTGTGCTCCTTTTACCGAGGCGTGGTCTCCATTCGAGGACCTTTCTTCCCCAACGGTTATCGGTCCTTCGAACTATGTGGCCAGCCCATTGCCACTTCAGCCTGCTAATTCTCTGAGCTATGTCGGTCACCCTCGTTCGTCTACGGATTTATTTTTTGTTTTACGTTTATTTTTTGTATGGCAATACTGAAATTTATTTCCACCAAAGTGTACTATCTGTAAGATCCAAGAATAGTGCTATACATTTAAATGACATCAAAAGCAGGCTAGAGCTTGAAATTATGCATAGAATGATACATTTGTATGAAAATTATTATTTTTTGTATGGCAATACTGAAATTTATTTTCACCAAAGTGTACGATCTGTAAGATCCAACAATAGCTCTGTACATTTAAATGGCATCAAAAGCAGGCTAGAGCTTGAATTTATGAATAGAAGGATACATTTGTATGAAAATTATTATTTTTTCTATGGCAGTACTGAAATTTGTTTCCATCAATATGTACTATCTGTGAGCACCAACAATCGCCTTATACATTTGAATGATATCAAATCAGACTAGAGCCTGAAATTATACATAGAAAGATAGAATTGCAATCCCGATGACAACTTTGCTCTGTTCTGGCACATACTTGCAACCCTCAAAATGTTCTGGCAATTTTTTTTTACACTTAAACATATGTAAATTACAACATATTAAAATTGTAGCCTTGTGGGAGTGGGATAAAAAAAATATATTTTTTGCATTTTCAAAATTTTAATGGGCCATGAAGCAACCGCGAGATGCCTGCCAAACGGTACTTTCTTAATTGACTGATAATAAAATATCATTTAATAAATTTCTAGCTTTGTGGGAAGTGGGATAGTCAAATGGTTCAATAGCTCTCCAGCTATTAGAGATGTAGCCGTGTCGCGCGTTGTGTATCGCTTCCGAAATCGATATTCGGTGGAGGTGTGTGCCAAGTTAAGCACAGAAGAAAAACGTTACGCTCTTATGATAAATGACATTGGAGGTTTCAGATAGGGTTGCCACCCGTACTATATTATAGGTATAGTATCGTGCTATATTTCAGTCAATTGTACTATATGTTATAGGAAAATAATATAGTACGAATAATACTATATTTTCATCGGTAATTCAGTTGTCGAGCTTTTTTTAACTGTGACTGGAACGGATCCGCAACGCAGCATTGGGAATTTCAGAACGAAACGCATTCACGTCGTTCGTTTGCTCACACGTCACGGCAAGTAAACGTCAACTTCAAATTGACCGTTCTTGAAAAGTTCTTGAATAAAAACAAGTTGTATAGAAACAAGTTTAAGCAACCATTATCATTCATATATCCATAATATACTTACCCTTACTAACTAAATTTAAAAGTTATTTTGGTTACAAGAACGAGTATTTGGTTATGGTTACGTTCGGTATACTGCTAATTTTATACTGATTTGGCAGAAAACTAAATATCTAAGTAGATATGAGTGTCGCTACTAATATTGGCAATATTCTTACGACATAGTTTACGATTCAAAAAACCGAAAAAAAAGCGGCCAAGTGCGAGTCGGACTCGCCCATGAAGGGTTCCGTAGTAGCAAGTAACATAATATAAAAGTTCTTGAAGTTCGTTGTAACTTTAATCGAGGTAAATTGCGGTTTACGATTTATGACGTAGGTATTAAAAAAAAACTACTTACTAGATCTCGTTCAAACCAATTTTCGTTGGAAGTTTGCATGGTAATGTATATCATATATTTTTTTTAATTTTATCATTCTCTTATTTTAGAAGTTACAGGGGGGGACACACGCTTTTTACCACTTTGGAAGTGTCTCTCGCGCAAACTATTCAGTTTAGAAAAAAATGATACTAGAAACCTCAATATCATTTTTAAAGACCTATTCATAGATACTCCACACGTATGGGTTTGATGAAAAAAAAAATTTTGAGTTTCAGTTCTAAGTATGGGGAACCCCCATAGATAACCTCCAATAGATTCCGTATTAGTGAATATTTCTTAGACTTCAAAGTCACAATTTTGCGGAAGGTGCGGTTTGCGGGGTACGAAACAGATGCGCTGTGATTGGATATTTAAAATTCAAACTTGGAATTTATCAAGCTCAACCCGTCCATAGTGATTGAGTATGTATGATCGATTAATCGTACGATCGATGTTTGTTATTATCATTATTTACTTTCAGGACAATTAGGTATAATTAATAACAATACAATGAAAATATCGATACTTTTAATAAATATATAACATTATATTAATATTAAACTGGTAGGTATAACGATGATACAACTGAATCCATCAACCTTCGATGATTATTTCTTCATACAGGGTGGATTTTTGAGACGGGTCAGTAAGGGCAGGTACCTTAACCGTTATAGTTACAGGAAAACGTTTCAAGGAGACTATCCATAACTTTTTTAGATATTCTGAACTGCATTCACAGATTTTTGAAAAAATGTATGGTCAGCGAAAAAAGTGCTAAAATCCAAAAAAAAATATTTTTATGCCTATCGATCCTACTTCGTATGGGGATCAAAATACTCTATGGGACCATTTAAGGTATGAGTACTAGAAATGTCAGAAAACGCTAAAATAATTTTCCATACATTTTGTACTGAAAAACGATAAATCAACTCGAAATATTCTTTATCGCCAAACAATCCTATTTCTTACTGCGATTAAAAGATTATTTAAGGCCTATTGAAATTTAAATACAAAAACTACGGTAAGACACAACATATCACACAAACTTAAAAATAGGTTATCTATTGTTCAAAATGACCGCCGTTTTCACGAACGTTATCAGTAGATTTTTAGTCTACTCACACTATTCGGAACGATTGTAATGCCGAAAGTTCGTTATTCGATAATATTATTTTAGGCCTGAGTACTTTTTCATTAGAAATTATGCTTATCATATTATTTATTATTCCTTACAAAAGAAAATTTAAAAACAGGTTCATTTATATTGAAGTACTTATCTATATTTAGGAATTTACATACTGAAACTTACGATACAATCACAGATTATTCCTCCGGGAGCGGGTTTGGAATAGTAAACATTAACTTTTTTTCTTTTCCCTCCCTCTCCCTCTCCCTCTCCCTCTCCCTCTCCATCTCCCTCTCTTCCCTTGCCCTCTTCCTCTCCCACTCCCTGTCCCTTTTCCTCTCCCGCTCCCTGTCTCACTCCCCTCGCTCTCCCTCTTCCTGTCCCACTCCCTGTCCCTTTCCCGCTCGAGGTCCTTCTCCCACCACATATCCCTCACCCTCTCCCTTTCCCGCTCGAGGTCTTTCTCCCACTTCATACCCCTCTCCCTCTTCCTCTATCGCTCCTAGTCCCTCTCCCGCCCACACTCGCGCCCTCTCCCGATTTTTGTCCCGCTCCCACTCCCTCTCCTGCTCCCTGTCCCCCTCTATCTCCCTCTTCCGCTCCTTCTCCCTCTCCTGCTCCCTGTCCATTCTTAACTTAAAAAATGACCAAGTTGCTTACTAAGTTCATTTACTCTTTAAGGGATGATTTTCCGAAAAAAATAAAATCTAAGTTAACTTTTGTTTATTACTATAAACTTACATAAAAAAATTCATATATTTTATAACTCTAAAACTGGCGAAGTTGATTTGTATGTAGTTGACTACCAACCCCTATTTTTAGGGGATGACTTTCCAAAAAAAACGTAATATGTACTTCCAAATTTTGTTTCTAATCTGGAGCAAATATATAAATTTTCATGTTTTTAACTTTAAAATGACGAAGTTGCGTACTAAATGAAATCCCCTAAATTAACCCTTTAAGGGACGATTTTCCAAAAAACCGTGTTAAAATTAAGTTTTGTTCACAACTATAAACTTACATAAAAAAATTCATATTTATAAGTCTAAAACTGACGAAGTTGATTTATAAGTAAATGGCTTCCTACCCCTATTTTTAGGGGATGAATTTCGAGAAAACAGTGATACAGTTATTTTTTGTGTCTAACTATAAGCTTATATACAAAATTTCACCCTTCTTACTTTAAAAATGACGAAGTTGCATACTAAATTAACCCTTTAAGGGATGATTTTCCGAAAAAAAATCTTAAAGTTAACTTTTGCTTATTACTATAAACCTACGTAAAAAATTTCACATTTATAACTCTAAAATTGGCGAAGTTGATTTGTATGTAGTTGACTACCAACCCCTATTTTTAGGGGATGAATTTCGAGAAAACAGTGATACAGTTATTTTTGTGTCTAACTATAAGCTTTTATACAAATTTTCGCCCTTCGTACTTCAAAACTGACGAAGTGTCCATACTAACTTTCGCACTCTTAATTAACCCTTTAGGGGATGATTTTCCAAAAAAACATAATATTTACAAATTTTGTTTCTAGTCTGGAGCTAATATGTAAATTTTCATGTTTTTAACTTCAAAAATGACGAAGTTGCCTACTAAGTTCAATTCAGTAAATTAACCCTTTAAGGGATGATTTTCCAAAAAAATATATTAAAGTTAACTTTTGTTTATTACTATAAACCTACATAAAAATTTTCAAATTTATAAATCTAAAACTAAGAAAGTTGGTTTGTATGAAAGTGTCTTCTAACCCTTATTTGTACCCCATAGGGGATGAATTTCCATAAATCCGTTCTTAGTGGACGTCTCCTTAGCATAAACTATCTCCCTGCCAAATTTCATCTTAATCGGTTCGGCAGTTTCTGAGATTTTTGTTTAATCAGCGGTGTGTCGCTTTTCAATTTTATATATGTTACCGGATATCTGTATAATGCGGGTATTCAGCACAATCCCTAGGCACTGTGAATAATACCTGGGTCGTTTTGGCAATGTATTAAATGATATTAATATTATTCACCATTACATACTTTACCTATACTAAATGCGATTTGCAGCCGAAACAAATGTAAACAAACCATTAAAATCGTTTTATAGGTTTTTTTACCAACTGGCATGAATTCGCACACCAAATGCGTTTTATTTAGACAAACTAGTCAATACGGTATTTATGAATTCTTAAATAAATACATATTGATCGATAACAATTATAAAATCCGAGTAAATGTGGAAACAAACAAAATTAAATAACACTGTCATCATTCAAACACTTTGTAATGACAATTTTATTTCCAAGAAGCGATTTGAAACTTTTAACATAATGTACTACTTTGTCGTAATGAGTAGTTTGTCTACATAAAACGCATTTGGTGTACAAATTCATGTCAGTTGGTGAAAACACTAGTAAACGATTTTAATGGTTTGTTTACATTTGTTTCGGCTGCAAATCGCATGGAGTATAGGTAATGTATACGTTTCCGAACTACTATACAGAATACCTACAGGTCCACCGGCAATGAATAAAATTAATAGATTTGGGTATGTGTATTCGATGAACTGTCATCGAATGGCAATTCATCGAATGACAATTCGTCGAATTGTAATTTTTCTTGTTTAAAAGATTTAAAGATTTTATTATAAACAGAAACAATTTAATGCTTTTTATAACTTTTTTGTATTTCTTATTTTTTGATCAATAACAATTTAACATTTTTCCGTACATAAAAATTTTAGGTTTACTTTTTCCTTGAATCATTTTTTTTTTCAAAACGTTTACGTTAGTGACAGAAACGAATCGCTGCAAAACCGACTCCACGTAGTCTTGTTTGCCCTACCCCTAGAGTGTAATGTAAACCCGCGTAGGCGTGGAGGGGTGTGACCGCCGGAGCCCCGCAGCGCCGGAGCCGTGACAGAAACTGTGCTTGCTGCATGTTGCATTCTGCTTACGTTTTAATGCTGCCTTTCAAGGATGGGTGACATTTGAAATAATAAAAAAATATTTATTAATGATCATATGAAAATTATATCATTCGATTCGGCCAATTGTGATTCGATAATATTTTGTAATTCGATATATTGTCATTCGATGAACTGTCATTTGATTGTTTTCGATGAAATGTTAATTCGATTAAATGTGTTTTCGATGAAATGTTCATTCGATTAATTGTGATTTCGATGAAATGTCGATTCGATTATTTGTAATTCGATGAAATGTGACCGATGAAATGTTTTCGATGATTTTTCCGCAAATCGTAGTGTTTGCGCAACTTTGTAAGAATTCCATGTATCGTTGCAGTAGCTTTAGCCTTTGGTTCAATGCACCGCCAGTTGAGAGCAAGTTTTCCGTCTCATCATAGTCAAGAGTCAGGAGAAATTGAGTTACACTTTTCTTCAGTGAATATGAATTTAAGCTACTAATTTTGAGGCTTTTACTAGTTTTAAGGCTTTTCGAGATTTTATTGTAGATGAAGCTACCTAAAAAGCAAGGAAATCTATTTGAAAAAACAGTTCTAAATGAATTTATTGGATATACTATATCGGACCGCCGTTTAGCGGGAGCTTTGTGATTGGGTGGTAATACTTTGTGTTGTTTTAAGATTAGGTTTATTAAAAAGAGTTTACGTACAGATAATACACCACTTTCCTCATATAAAGATGTTGTCGGGTAACGATATGGTAAGAAGTTGATGACTTTTAATACAGCGCGTTGTGCACGTTCCAGAGGTAAAATATGCGTTTTGGCAGCACCACCCCAAGTATCTATGCAATATGTAAGGATCGACTGGCACAGGGCTAAATAAACACTTTTGGTTATTTTACTATCGGCTACTTGCCGGATTTTTCTAAACAAGGCAGTAAATTTTCGACATCTATTAGTTAGGGTTTTTATATGTAAGTCAAATTTTAATTGGGAATCTAAAGTCACGCCTAAGTACTTTGCAGAATTTACTGTTTCTAGCCTGTAGCAATTACACAAGCCCCGAGAGCAGATTAAATGGTTTTCATAAGTGTGTGCAATTATGGTGAAGTTGTTAGATTTGGGAGGTAGATTTTTAGATAATATTGAAAAAGGTAGCACTTTTGTTTTGCTAGTATTGTATAGAGTATTGTATATTGTATATAGTATTGTATAGAGTGCTGAATTATATAGATAGCCGGTAACATATATATAGATTTATCTGAAGAATAAATCAATTCGCTTTTGAAGAGAGTAAAATACTAGCTACTAGTTGGATTATAAAAGTAGGTAAACATGATGAGATTTTATTAACTTCGAAAACAAGAACATAAAAAATGTTGGTAGTTAGCGAATGAATCAACTCACAAGTCATAAGCCATCAAGTTATAACTTCGTATAATATAAAAAATAAAAGTACCTAATCAGTATTCGTACTGATTAGGTACTTTTATTTTTTCTAAAATGTAATAAAATAATAATAGTAACACAAAATGGACAATATCCATGTTAGTAAATAAAATTTATTAAGAACTTAAGATATTAACCTCTAAATCTTCTTCAGTTAATAATTCAGCTTCCGAAAATTCTTCATCATCATCGACACCTTCCAAAATGCGAAGCAATTCCGAACAATCGCTCATGCTGCACTGCACTACTGTTCTCGCTATTCGCTTATGACGTCATCAGGATGTCTTCAAATATAGACTGTGGCGCCCAGTGCACGGCTTGTCGACGACGCGCTAGGGATGCGCCAGATTTCCGATACCAGAGATTTATTATGCGAAGTTGATTGGTTGAAATTTGTTTTTCGTGTAGCTAATGATAGTTTTATGTTTCTAGCCTTTTATATTATTCATTCTTTTGTATTATTCATTCATATTAGAAGAAATTATACATTTTTAAGTTGAATTTTAAATAGTTTTCTAGAAATCTCGTGTAGAAATGTGTGAAGATGTGTAGAAGTCACGTGCACCACATCACTAGCGGTCTAGTATGGAAGACTGTGGCGTCTTGGACATGATATTTTCGTGGTTGTGAATCCATATTTTTTATTTACATGTTTTTCAGTACTGGTGGCTTTAATAAACATGTTTTTTATACTCATATGTTGCTGGGATATTCTATTTTGTGGAATGTTGAATTAAAATACCAGTTATATTTTTTTAATATTTTTATTTAATATTTTTGTGGGACGGGTTTTTTGTCTAGCATAGAAGACCCTGGCGTACAGGGCCCGCATGTGCTTGTCTAGCATAGAAGACTGTGGCGGTCAAAAGGTTAAGCAAACCCTAAGTTCATAAAGTCTTTGGCTATTATTGAAAAAAAATATTGTTCATATTTATAAAATAACAGATGCGAGATATATACATTTTATGCCCAGTACTTAAGCGTTTTGACTGATGTTATTGGTCTTAGCTTATGTTCAGCATAATTTCAACATGACATCGATAAATTCCGAATGAAAATTTGTGCTAAGTATACACTTACACTAAGTGCTTGTTCACACTGAACGCGCGGGCGCGGGCGCGGGTGCGGGTGCGGGTGCGGGTGCGGGCGCGGTAGACGTGGCGGATTCGTATTCACATTGGCCGCCAGGCGTTTGCGCGATTGTGACATGTTGTCAGAGGTTGAAAACATGGACGACGATCTTTTTTTAACCGAAAATTCATACCTAAAGTTCCATTTAGGTACTCACCCTCCATATCAGGAAACAATTCAGCAATTTCTTTCCATAATTTATTAAGAATGATTCTGTTCATAAGATGCCTGTGTTTACTCTGCCAAATTTGAGTTCAAATCAAATCAGTTCTAGCCTGAATAGCACTAATAAACTCTTCTGTATTGAAGGACATGATCTTAGATGAAAAAACAAACCTTTAATCTGGGGACATGATGAATTCATGCGCTGTCGTTTCTAGCGACAAGTTCAAAATGGTTGAACTTACCTGACATCGCGAGTGAATCGCGCGCTCCGCCGCTAGTTCAATGTGAACACACTCATACATTCTCATGCATTTGATATTGCCGCTAGCGGGCCGCGCGCGCTTGTCGCTAGGTTGCCCACTACTTACACCGCACGTGCGTTTTGTATGTGAACACTTTCATAGTAGGTCATAGTGAGTGTTCATACTGAACTCGCGGGCGCGGGCGCGGGCGCGGTCGCGGGCGCGGGCGCGGGCGCGGGCGCGGTGGCGGATTCGTGTTCACACTGGCCGCCAGGCGTTTGCGCGATTGTGACATGTTGTCAGAGGTTGAAAACATGGACGACGATCTTTTTTTAACCGAAAATTCATACCTAAAAAAGTTCCATTTAGGTACTCACCCTCCATATCAGGAAACAATTCAGCAATTTCCTTCCATAGTTTATGAAGAATGTTTCTGTTCATAAGATGCCTGTGTTTACTCTGCCAAATCTGAGTTCAAATCAAATCAGTTCTAGCCTGAATAGTACTAATAAACTCTTCTGTATTGAAGGACATGATCTTAGATGAAAGAACAACCCTTTAATCTGGGGACATAATGAATTCATGTGCTATCGTTTCTAGCGACAAGTTCAAAATGGTTGAACTTACCTGACATCGCGAGTGAGTCGCGCGCTCCGCCGCTAGTTCAGTGTGAACACTCTCATACATTCTCATGCGTTTGATATTGCCGCTAGCGGGCCGCGCGCGCTTGTCGCTAGCGTGCCCGCTACTTACACCGCACGTGCGTTTTGTATATGAACACTTTCATAGTAGTTCATATGTTTGAAATTTCGCGACCGCGCCCGCGAGTCAGTATGAACAAGCACATATGTTTGATATTTCGCGACCGCGCCCGCGAGTTAGCGTGAACAAGCACTAATGCTTCATCTAAACACGCGGTAGCGTGTAAGCCAATTTTCTAGCTAACAGAATTGGCGAGCAGCACCGTGTGTAATATTACACGAACCATTTGGAGCCACTTTTGACCACCTCATAACTCAAAAACTATTTAACATAAACCTGTCAAATTTGGCTCATTTATTAAGACTTGCGAAATACATACGTCTTCCAAATTTCATAAACACATCTCAAACGGTTATTTAGATATTAACGTCCAAAAATCGAGAAATTTAACACTGACTGACCTATAGATCAAAACTATATCCAACTTCCAGGTGACCTAGAAAGTTAAAATTTGGCATGCAAATAGGTAGTCGGGTGAATACAAAGGAATAAATCTGAAAGTAGTAAATTTTTATCATTTTATGATAATTTTTCAAAAAATTGATTCTATTAGGAACACTTACTTATAACGCCTAAAATTTATGAACAGCAATCAAAATTGATGACAGGTGGTCATTATGTGGAATATATAACGAGTGGAATACCACCCTTCATTTTTTTTAATCGAAACATATCAGTTTTAGTATAATTGTTTAATTATTTTTATTAGTTTAGAATTTAGTTGAAGGGCACTATTACAGTTCATGTACCTATAAGGTAACAAAATTAATCAGTAACGTTATGAATAAGTACCTACTAATAATTTCTGTACAAAAAGTAATGATATCCCATCAAAAACATGAATGTAAAGTAAAAGCCAATTTAAAAAAAAAGAATTGAGATCTAAATGGGTGCCAAGTTCTGTGTAGAAAAGCCTAAAATTTTAGTCACAAGAACATGTAATTCAAGCTTTACATTTGAATTGGCTAGTTTTCATTAGTTAGCAACCAACAAACCAAATTTTAGAAAAGTAACATAGGTCATCAACCTAACAGACTTAACAAAGATAATTATACAAATATAATATTATAGCCTAGATAGGTACGTGAAAACTAACCAAGTCAAATGTGGAGCTTGAATTACATGTTCTTGTGACTAAAATTTTAGGCTTTTCTACACAGAACTTGGCACCCATTTAGATCTCAATTCTTTTTTTTTAAATTGGCCTTTACTTTACATTCATGTTTTTGATGGGATAGAGGTTTTTCATCAAGTTTTCGGACAATATGAAGTAATTTTTTAAATGATAATTCGAAACAATTAGTATAAATTCAATAAAGACCACAAATTATTATATCCAGTTACTTAGATATTGGTATTTATTTTAATTTTTGCTTTGAATGACAGTTTTTTTTAGTTACATTGGAATATCAGAAAGATTCTTGATTTTACGGACTTCATTAAACGTTATATATTACAGGAATCTCCAGCGCAGTCTCCCGAGGCGGGGGGCGCAGGCTCCTCGGAGAGCGAGGGCGCCGCGCGGGCCGACGCCGCGCCGCACGCTCATCAGCAGATAGAAGCCATCAGTAGCGGCACCGAGCGTAAGCACAGTGAATTATTGATACTACAGAACCGTTTGAAATTCGACCGAAATTCAATTTGCCAAAGGGTTACTTCACATTACCGAAAATTAGCTTTCTGCATGGTTCTCCATGTAAACTAACTACACCAAAACCCAATCTTCTAAGTGCGTGCATTATTCTTAAAAGGGTACAAATAAAGATTTTCCGTTCATGCATTAATATAAAGATTTCCCAAATATAAAGAACTGCGAAGCAGAAAATATCCACGTTTATAAAACAGATTTTTTTATTACTGTTTTCTTTCAGCGAGTGGTACATTATCTCTGGGCGGTAACGGCGGAGACGACGGTGACGACAGCATTGTGCCGTCCACACCCACCTTATATGTTCCCAGACGAAATGATGGGTGAGTGTTACAGTAAATAAATATTTGAGATTAGCTGAAAGGAGGACCCAAACCTAATAATGCTACAGTTTTGTGGTGCAATGATAAATCTACGTAAACGCAAGGCGAAGTCCTGACGAATACCCTTAAAGGGAGAGAAAAATGGTGATATAATTATTAAAGAAGATTCACATACGAAGTAAAACTTCTTTACTACATAGTGCACACATGGTTTACGGACCTGAAATATGCGCAAATACAGCAGTATTGAGCAGATTCTTCTTGTTTTTCGTGTCCGTGCACGGTGGTCACGGTGTCTGTGTTTGTTGCTCGGACGCGCATGTATGCAGTTATCCTTCTGCGTGTATCTATAGTTATACTCCATTCTTTAGACGAGTTTTACTAAGTAAACAATCTTATAGTCTTTTTATCGTAATTTGTAATAAAAAATAAGGCATGCACAAAATAAAAATGATTTAAAAATAAATAAATAATCATTTAATGACAAAAGTAATTTCTGTTTTCTATTAATTTATTTTCAAAGTAATATTAATATTGCAATGAAAATAAGTGCCAAGATTATTTACCAAATAAGAGGGTTAACTTAAAAAACCGACTATACTATGTCCTATTGTTCTGTGTATATCTATTATCTACTGTGTTTGAGTAATTGAATTGCTGACGTCGCAAAATCTGTGTAATTAATACCTCCATTATTACTTCTATTATTTCTCCATGGGGTTTCCCTGGATAACTACCCGTAGAGCATGAGTCAGCCGCCAAACGACTCGTCGTGTTCCGGCTGGGTGCTTGATAGCCAGTTCTTTTTTTCTTTTTCTTCTCTCTTTCTTGGCCGGCAACGCATCAGTGATGCATTTGCTGTTGCTGATGTCCATGGGCGACGATAGCCACTTACCATCAGGGAAATCGTCAGCCCGTTTGCCGGCTATTTCCATAAAAAAAACCTTATTACAAATAAGGTCAATGCCATTTATTGAGCGATAATAACAATGCCGACATTGCCTCTTCAACACTAGTAATAGTAGTCGAATGGTTTGAGTGTAGTTGTCGCGTGTTATGTTATGTGTTTATAGATTGTATGTAGTTAACATGTGCTCTCTGTAACTGTGAGTAGGAAAAACACCCAGGTAGTTTCTTGCTGCCTCTTTCCCGGGCCCTCTCACAGTAGGGCCTTGTTGAAGCATTGGCGTAGCTTGCATGACTTTCAAAAAGTGTTTGTAAACCAAATCAATTTTGAATAAAATATTTGAATTTTGTTTCAGGTTCGGCGAGGCGGTGGTGTCGCCGCTGGGCGCGAGCGGTGGCGGCGGGGGCGGCGAAGCGGGCGCGGGCGCGCGCTTCACGTTTGCGGAGGCGGGCGGCGCGGCCTCGCACCACGACACGCACGCCGACCTCGCCGCCGCGCTGCCGCCGCCGCAGCCGCACTCGCAGACGCATCCGCGGGACACCAGTACTTATTGCATTTTTTTTCAAACCCTTTCACACTCATTATTATATCCCATATACAACGTGTTCCTGAGGTTGTGTAGGAACTTTGGCCTGTTATTCAGACCATTAAATTGGTTATCTTTCGTTATGGATTCATTATTGAATTTTTTTTTCATTTTCATCCTAACTTAATACTTGAACGTAAATTGCCTAGTGTGTAATCTCTTTACGCAAGCTGGCAACGTCGCATTATGATTGATATGAAACTTTGACATCAGTTAACTTTTATTGACGTTAACAATTATTTCTCATCGATTTTGCTGTCTGTGCGACCAGTGACATTAACAAAACCAAATAGGTAATAATACTAGTTCGAAAAGTTTTACGATGTTTGTTTACTTTAAGGCCCATTTAGACGGAGAGTTTCTAATATCTATCGTATACTACTCTCACTAGTAATAATCGCCATAACATTATAGCATCAAATGTTTACATACAGGAAAGAACTAAATTCTGACTTACGATTATCTCATGATCATGACATTCGTAACTTATCGATCAAGACGATAATTTCCTACGTTTAGAAACATTGTACGTAAGATTACTTACGAATATCTCGACTTGTATTCGACTTACATTTTTTCAAATTCATACGTGTATCGTACAAGACGGTTGTAAACGTTTTGAGTGCGAGATTTGTCATTGGAGTTAAGTTCATAATCAATATTCCATTGCGAGGAAATTGTCGTCAAAGAGCGAGAGGTGTAAATGTAAGAAAGATTTTTTATTATTATTTCGATCATGGCTTCTTCAAGACGAGAAACTCTCCGTCTCAATGGGCCTTTATTGACAAGTCAAGCCAATAATGACATGACATTTTAAATGAAACAAGTATAGTTTGAATGATTATGACCGTATTGAACGGCAACATAGCACACATAAAGACCCTTTTACAATGTACACCCATATTAAATGGAATTACCAATAATTTAAAAACTAAGCTTTATAATGCTCTAATTCCTGTATAAGATATGTTTAGTAAAAGCTATAGAATCATTTGGTAAAGTGACTGCACAACCTCAAGTACACGTTGTATAATATAATGTTATGGTTAAAAGTTGAAGTGCGGTTAGAACGCGTTTTAGCGTTTAGTTTTCTGTAACTTGTAATAAATCATAATAAATTTCGCTTCAATATCCTTCATTTTCTTTTACTTTTGCAATACAATCATACACATTATAAATCTTGTTTCGGACCAACTCTGCTTGTCTGGGGTAAGATGTAACTAGTTTTTACCAACGGTGAGAAGGCGATGTTGCCGACATCACGTTCTAACCGCAACATAAAAGCTAAACCTAGTTCTAACCAACTGTTACTGGCTACACCGCGTTGTAACCGCTACATAAGGGCTAAACCTAGTTCTAACTGAAGACAAATAGGATAGAATGCGTGACCGGCTACACCGCGTTTTAGCGGCTAGAACGTCCAGCCGCACTTCGGCTTTGAGCCGAAACATATACATATACCAATTTATCATTGAATGCTTCAATTCATCGCTCATGATGATGAGGACATCGCACATCTATTGGAATGCACAATGCTACGGGAAATCGTTGTTCGAGAATCGACAGTTGTTTATTACGTTGCTAAGACCAGAACATTCGAGATTGCAATAATTATTATTTACAGGAACAGAAGGCAGCGAGACTCGAGAATGGGAAGAATCACGAGGTGATGAGGAAGCAGCCGCCGTGAGCTCGCAGGGCAGTGAACCGTCTTCGCCTCATCAGGTACCATATTTTGATTTATTTTAAAAGGTTTTGTACTGGTATCAATGGATTTGTTTCTTACACTTAGATCCCGTATTAATAGTACAAATTAATCGTGAACAGAATACAAGCTGAGAATATTGAATGTTATTAGCCATTTACCACTCGCACCATTACAGGACTGAAATCGCCACTGGCCAATCGTCGTAAACTCGATATAAGAGTTTACCAGTGAGGAATTCCAATGAAATTCATTACGGGTGTCGAGCAACTGATCATGCTTGTAATCGTTCCACTCAATCAAATCTCTAAGATAACCATAAGAGTTGGGTCTAGGAACACTATTGAATAATAAACAAAGAATTGTAACAGTGTAAATTATCGGTAGATTGCCGAGGAAGGTCGTGAGGCGGAGGCCAGCGCCCCGGCGGCGCGGCGCCCCCCCGCGCCCGCCCCCGCGCCCGCTCCCTCGCCCGCGCCGTCGCCCTCCCCGTCCCCTGCGCCCTCGCCCTCGCACGCACCCGCGCCACCTCAGCGGTGGATGCGTGCCGCGGGTAAGTCAACCCTTGAAAGCTACCACATTATACAGGGTGTAACAGAGGTGGTGGTTCAACGGTGACCAAGGGGTGGGGAACCTCAATAGCCACCAATTTAATCCCCACGTATGTTCAGCAATATTCAGTGGTTCAGCTGATATTTGGGAATTTGTGATTTTTTTGAAGTAAACCAAATCATTGAGAGAACTTGAAAATACAGCCTAACTGATTTTTTTCCTCGTGATTTTTTTCCTCAAACTAGCTCAATAGTGTCTTTTGTATCATATAACCGCTGTAAATCATTGGTTTATTGGCTTCTCAAGTAATTATTATCTTGTTATATGCGGGCGTAATATAATATCTTCAATGTTTTTATCTATGTCAGCAATAAGTTACTGACCATAATATAATAATCCAAAAGCTAAAGGTGACCAATAACTAATACACTAACTCTTTTGGCACTAATACTGGAAAAATTGCATTCAAAGTGTGAGTTTAAGATAATTGAAGAAAAGTGTACCAATGAAATATGTGTGAATGTCATTTTTACCCGACTGCGCGACGCAAAGGAGGGTAATGTGTTTATCAGGCTATGTATGCATGTGTGTCGGGACCCATTTAAATTTTACAGGGTTGCTTGGGAACTGTGGAAAAAACAAACAAGATTCGATTAGTTGAAGAATGGGTCCTGACTGTTAATCCTTCTATGTTATAGTTGTTCAGTATTACTTTTAACAAGATTTTGAACTACTGGGCTTGTTTTTTTCTTTTTAGTTTTTTACGCAGTCGGGTGTTCTGTTTTTTTAAATAATTTTTTTATTTAATAAACTTTAAGATCAAATACAGCAACACTGTGGTAGGGTATGGTGAAGCAAAATGTGAAAAATGTCTCATGAAGCTCAACATTTTATATAATAACTAGCTGTTGCCCGCAGCTTCGCACGCGGAAACTATGCTTGTCATATTTGTATTCCTTACAGAAGAAAATTTAAAAACAGGTTCATTTATATTGAAGTACCTATATTTAGGAATTTACATACAGCTACCACATAAACCTACCATACAATCACAGATCATTCCTCCGGGAGCGGGTTTCGAATAATAAATAACATTAACCTACCATACAATCACAGATCATTCCTCCGGGAGCTGGTTTCGAATAATAAATAACATTAACATGAATTTGTTTTTTTTTTCTTATTCATGAAAATTTTTGAAAAACTCGAAATCATGTATTTCATCAATTAAAGGAGGAAAGTTTGTTACAAATTTAAAGCAAATCGTTGATATTTTAAAAATATTCCAAACAAAGTTTCATGTTGTTTCCAGGGAAAGCTTTTAATTTTTTCGTGACAAAAAGTTTTCTAAAATATGACCCAAAGTATAAGGAACAACTTAACTAGTTTTCGTCGATCAGTTCAAGGGTTTTCATGTGATGCCCGGACAGACAATCAGATAGACAGGCAGACAATAATTTTAAACAGTAAAAAATATCTTTAAAACGGTTCTGTTGTTTCCATCCGTTCAAGAGTTACATATACTCTCTCTCCCTACCCTCTCCCTCTCCCTACCCTCTCCATCTCCTTCTCCCTCACCCTCTTCCTCTCCCGATTCCTGTCCCTCTCTCTTCCTGTCCCACTAATTCTCCTTCTCCCGCTCCCTGTCCCTCTCCCTTTCCCGCTCGCGGTCCTTCTCCCGCTTCATGTCCTTCTTCTTCTCTTCCTCTCCATCTCCTTCTCCCTCTTCCTCTCCCGATCCCTGTCCCTCTCCCACTTCCTGTCCCACTCTCTCTCCTTCTCCCGCTACCTGTCCCTCTCCCTTTCCCGTTCGAGGTCCTTCTCCCGCTTCACGTTCCTCTCCCTCTCCCAGTCCCTCTCCCGCCCGCACCCGGTTCCTCTCCTGCTTTCTGTCCCGCTCTCACTCCCTCTCCTGCTCCCTGACCCTGCTCTCCCTCTTCCGCTCCCTTCTCCTGCTTCCTCTCCCAATCCTATACCTCTCCACTCCCACTCCCGTCCATAAAGTTCTCTACACTAAATTTTTGTTTCTCACTATAAGCTTTTATATTAATTTTTACATTACTGAGTTCAAAAACCGTGATTCGTATTCTTCTTACTTTAAAACTGACGAAGTTGCCATACTAACTTGCACAGTCTTATTAAACCCTTTATGGGATGACTTTCCAAAAAAACGTAATACTTCCAAATTTCGTTTCTAATCTGGAGCTAATATATGAAATTTCATGTTTTTAACTTTAGAAATGACGAAGTTGCATACTAAATTAAATCCACTAAATTGACCCTTTAAGGGATGATTTTCCGAAAAAAAATTGTTAAAGTAAACTTTTGTTTATTACTATAAACTTACATAAAAAATTTCATATTTATAACTTTAAAACGTGAGAAGTTGATTTGTATGTAGTTGACTACCAACCCCTATTTTTAGGGGATGAATTTAGAGAAAATAGTGATACATTTATTTTTCTTGTCTAACTATAAGCTTATAAACAAATTTTCACCCTTCTTACTTCAAAACTGACGAAGTTGCCATACTAACTTGCGCCCTCTTAATAAATCCTTTAGGGGATGATTTTCCAAAAATCCGTTCTTAGCTGACGTCTCCTTAGCATAAGCTATCTCCCTGCCAAATTTCATCGTAATCGGTTCGGTAGTTTCTGAGATTTTTTGTTTAGTCAGTGTATCTCTTTTAAATTTTATATATATAGATTATTATATGACATTGATAATAGTCTTAAATTAATAATAATTACTTGTCGTTATTTTTAGACAGTGAAAGTGGATCCCGAGGGCGAGGCATGCGCCCGCGCGGGCGGCCGTCGCGGCGCTCGCATGGCTATAGATTTTAAGTATTAGCATGTAAACTCAAGTAAGTAAGTGTAGTAGATTCCTTCTCCTATATAAACTATATTATTGTGTTGTACGTAGTTAATCTAAGATAATTCATTCAACTGCGCATTAAAGTTTAAGTTTTTTATTTTACAAATTATGCTAAGACCGTAATTTCCAGAAAATGTTTTTTTTTGTATTGTTTTCATTAAAAACAGACCAATTAATTGACGTGTCAAAGCTGATTTCATTGATTTCATTATGGCATATTGTGAGTCCTTGACTGCTTTAAAGTTTAATATAGAGTCAGGGTTAAATAAAAAGAGGCATTGTAGAACTTAATAGTGGTGCAGCCGAGTCAATTAGCATTATAATATACATATACATTCTTAAAATGTGTTTCAAAGTTGCCTCTGCCATCTCCCGACACTTGTCACAATATTTGCCTAAGATGCCAATTTTTGCATCATGTCTCGCTTGTATGAAATTTTAAATATCGTAATTTTTATTCTAGGTTTATTAACGTTACTATTGTTCTGTTCAGAACCCTTCTAGCTCTTAGTGCTTGTTCACACTGAACTCGCGGGCGCGGTCGCGAAATATCAAACATATGACGTACTATGAAAGTGTTCACATCAAAACGCGCGCGCGGTGTATGTAGCGTTTACCGCGCCCGCGCCCGCGAGTTCAGTGTGAACAAGCACTTAGACAAAAGGACTCGCTTTATGACATTCTGCAGTATATTCCATAAGTTATGTTATGATTATGAGTGTTATAGTTAAGTGGAAAAGGCATTTTTTCATTGCAATTACTATCATACTTTTATATTAGTGATGATATGATATCATTAGACTGAATTGAACGAAAATTTTCCTACCATCGCTGAAGCAACTTCCTATTTATGTAGTACACTTACGAACACTGCAAATGACTTTTTTTACATAACAATATTTACGAAACAATTTTAATGTGATCAGTGAAAAAATATTTATGACTGATCATATTATTGCGCAATTTAAATAGGTATCTTCAAGTATTATTAATTAGATATAATATTGACATAAATTTCATCTTATTACGTATAATGTGGATAGAATAATGGGGTCATAACATTCACAATCTTATTAGGAGGACATAGCAACAGACATGATGAAAATTGTTTTACGATAAATTCCTGGTGAACAGTAACTGTTTATTATACAAATTACAAACATGTAAGGCTGCTGGCCATGAAAGATTCATCACTTTCGCTACTTAAGGCGCGGAATGACTACGATTTAAAAGCGTTGATTTCACTCACACAATCGCATATCTGCCCTAATCTAATGTTACGTTTACGTGACGTTGAATAGGGTTGAAAATTGCAAAGCATATTTTTGTTAACGATGTAACTAGGTTGCGAATAAACATTTAATTTGCGAGTTTTCCTTAGATAATTCAGAATATACACAATAAATTCAATATACTTATATGTCCGGTTAATATTTTAATAAAACTATACCTATTACATATATTCTTTAAAAAATGTTGTTGCCGCTGAAAATACAGAGAATTTCGACGCTAAAGTTTATTTTTGTAAAGCAAGTTGCGATTTTTTTTATAGGAAATATTTAAACAACTAATTAATATTCTATCCGGTTAACATTTTTCTTTAGACCTTTTTCTATGCTCTGTATTTTTTGCGTGGGATATTTTCATTGGGTTTCCTCGTACTCGAGCGTCAAAGAAACTCAGTTTTGTGAATATTGAGGTAACACCGCGCCTTAACTATTAATATAACAAGATGAAACGTGTATGTTAATGTGTATGATTTTAGAAGGATAAGGTAAACATTTCTTTCCATACATAATTAATAATTTTTTTGGCAATATTATCATTTTATTATTAAAATAAATAAATATGATTGTGCTATAATATTTTTTATTTCTCATAATATTGTACCCAAAGATTTTAGTTATAAAATATTATAGAATTTTAATATTACCCATTTTCACGTAAAGAAAGTATGAATTACAGGCAATGTGGCCGAGTGCAGAGGCTCTTAATTAATCAGTTTATTGTGTGCTGTAACTGTTTTATGGTGCTTGATTCTCGTACGGGGATTAAGGGTACAGTCACATATTTTTCAACATTTAGAACTGAGCTCAGCAACACCTTGGATAGATTGTAAACTTGATACGATTCTGGGGGCACGGCAGTGCCCCCGCCAAGTCGAGCAAAAAAGCGGCACGGCCGTACCATCCTTTTCTCGAAGCAATTCAGGCCATTTTCGACCCCCTATAACTTCCTTGTGGATAAAGCTAGAAGTCTGAATTTTCAGCTACCAAGCAGTCATGGTATAAACACGCTATATTTCAAATTTCATTCAATTTGATTCAGTAGTTTTAGAATTATAACTAGTCAAAGTTGCTTAATTTTGTCACTCACTGACTGACCGATCATCAAAACTCTAAGGCACTTCTAGCAGACATAGAAGCTTCAAATTTGGAACACAATTAGTGTTTAGTGTATAGATCAAGGAAAAACTAATTTATTTAAAACATAAAAGATTTTCAATATTGATATGGTCACTTTAAGATGTTGTTACTTGTTAGGTTAGCTAATTACGTAATAACTTAAGACAGAAGGAACCTTAAGTAGGAACTGAATAAATTAACCGACTTGGTATTACATGGATCTCACAAGTTTTTACGGTAGAAGAACTGAGTTGCGAGACTTGGGTTTTTTTACAAGTTATGTTTTTGATGGCTTGACTTTTGTATACCCAACTAACATACACAAAATCAAAATACAATCATCATCAAATGCTTATAATTTTTATGATAGGTATTTTAGACCTTTATTTAATAATTATGACACCAAGGATTTGCGTGTTCGTAAATAGGCAACTTTATCCTTGAAGACTGGTTTCGATCAGACCGACATATTATTAGAGAATAAATACATTAGGGATTATAATTTATATTCACAACTTTCACAAGCATATTTTATAAATTTTGAGTTTCTTTTTCTCAATTTGATATTGCAAAATACACTTAGCATCTTTTGTACATGACAAACACAAGTTTTTCATGATATCGCTTACCTATACATAAAATAAGTAGGTACACTAACAAAATTTACATACCGTCAAGGTTCATTGTTATTTACGCGACCGGAATACTGTTTAGTTTGCATACATTTATGATAGCTGTATACTTGTTTTTTTATTTGTACAAACGAAAAAAATGTAAGTGTCATTTGTTTTATTCAGGTGAATATTTTTTGTACGATAAAAAATGCACAGCTACTTTAATAAATAATATAAAAAAACTCAAGGAAAATTTCTTAACATCTTGAAATAATAATTTGCAAAAAGTTCCGTCAATTTGTGTTATCCATAATAAGTCTGTAACTATACCTTTATGGAAATATGTAGAGTAATGTCAAAATATAAATCAGAGAAAATGGGTCTTTGATGTAGTAAAAGTGTATCTAACGTTGGTGTAATTTCTTCAAAAAATATTTTGCTTCGAACCCGTCTACAATAAAGGAGCTATTTTTGGTTGTTTGATTTCATATAAGTATGCTACGCTTTGAATGTGTGAAACAAGCAATTTTCAATTTAAAAAGTAAATAATATTCTTAACCTTACCTATCAATGCTTTCACTGATATCTTAGTGTTTTGAAGATTTTATTATAATATCCTCACTGTGAGACCCGGGTTTTAAACATAAAATAGTTATCTAACTTGTATTCTTACTTTGACAGCATACAAGGACAGTGACCTTTATCCTCCTATGGACGCATCCAGATTCTGGCCCATGGTAGGGTTCATCTTTTTTCCAAAAGGGGGCCAAATTAAGAAAGAAAAAATTATAATCCATAATTAATAATAACTTTATAGACAACAGTAGGAACGTACTGGTAGAAATTAAAATTCCGGGGGGGAGGGGGGAGGCCTGGCCTGCGAGCTTTAATTTCGATCTGGCCTTTACATACGTAGACGGTAGACTTATAAGTAGGTAATAACAAAAAGTAGGGACAGCTATCATGGCACATTTTTCATTTCATATTTTTCTCCTTTGTTGTACCTATGAAGTTTATTAAAACTAAATAAACGTTTTTGTCACATCGTCACTTTTTATGCTGTAGGCGACGTAGAGATGGATGACTGAAATTAAAAAATAAATTACAAAATATTTCATACATTTGTCCATAAAGTTGTTAGTAATTCTTTGTATACAATATTTCTTGCATACCTATTGTAGTTATTTGTTAGTCCTGTTAGTGAGATATATGTAGGATAATACTTTTAAATTGATTTGAACTTAACACGGTGATTGGGCGCCCTGGATGGTAACACAAGGTTCAACATTTCGCACAAATCTAATTCCGAAAAGACTTCAGTTTCATAGACCTCATGTACCTACCTATGTAACGCTTCAATTGACTCCGTACCTGAAAACGAAGCTTAGCATACCTACGTAACGAGGTAACGTCATATTCTACTTAATACTAACTGAAATGCTCACCATCAGTCATGCTATGCTCAGTAGCCCCAGTATGTTTACAAGTTCAAAGAAATAGGTATACTTACAGTAGCCTCACAATATGTACCTATATTTATAGTAATGTGGTTTTTATACGGAATAATATAAGCGCGTATAAACAAAATTTTGATATCACTAATCGCCAAACAAGAAGAATGCACCAGTTAGTAACGCCATCTTACCGTCTTTCTAAAGTGAAGCGATCTTTTATGGGCCGTGGTGAACAGTTCTATAATAAAATCCCAAAGTTAATACGTGATTTGCCAGTGGAATCGTTTAAGAAACATGTAAAATCTCAACTTTTAGGAAAATGCTACTATACTGTAGATGAGTACATAAATGACAAAAACGCATGGAAATGACCAGATCTGCAACCAGTTCCGTACAGACTAGTGATACTTTTTTGTAAGAAATATACCAATGTATTTTATTTTTAAAAGATGTGCTGAGGAGTTTCTTTCGGCTTTTCTTCTCCTCCATGACAAAGCCTTTGCGAAAAGCTGATTCATTAAAAAAAATGACGTGCATAAGTGTATCAATGATACCTACATGAATAAATGATTTTGAATTTGGATTTATTTGTGACCAAATTCGCATCGGTATACCTATTGATTAATAAGAATCACTCCGTGCGGGTGGACTGATTACCTGAGGGTATTTCTTGGATATAGAGAGCAGTAAGGACGGTAAGGGTGGAGTAAGAAATGGATGCAGTCGACCGTTAGCACAAATTCAAAAGCTAGCAATGCATACTAGATGACTCAGGTTTCTACCTACTTGAATATTTTTGGGAGTGAAAAAATATAGACTTACATGCCTATTCATTTCAATCAGAATCAATACCAACTTATCTATTCTATACAGTAAAAGCGCGAGTTGAATGCAAAGCGATTGTATGCGGCTACCACTACCACAGACAAAAACTGCATTCGACTCGTGCGGCTCCTATACATTAGTTACAAGACGCTGATCATTTATGACAGAAAATAAAACATTTAAAATGACTATGTGATGTAACTCTTACGTGTATTGTAAAACGGTCGAATTTTGGTATTTTGCTGGTCCTGATTCTGAACTACGAGTATTTCGATTCCTGCAGCAAACAAAATGCTGATTCTGAAGCTTAGGTTGTTCGTTAGTGAACTAATCAGTTAAATCCGTGAGAGTTTGCTGCGAAATACAACGACCATTAGTGCATAACGTAGGTAATTGATATGAATGCCAGTTTTATCTTACGATTAATCCTGTAAATGTAAGATCCATCTTTTACTGTTCGATTATTTAAGTATGAAAATAAGCTAACAATACATTTTATGCTTGTCTTAGAAACTTTTGTATAGCGTCAGGTACCTGATCTACCGATTATAAACTTTGTGGGTAGGTAAGCATTGGTTTATATTTAAAAAAATGTAAGTAATGTCATAGCTGCATAGGTATCATTATAGTAGAATTAATAGGCACTGTATAAACAGGTACATTTGCAAAAAAAATTAGGTGTGCAGTGTGCAGGACATGGTCCTAAAACATTGTTTTCTTCTTTTATTATTATTAGTCTTCTTCTTCTTTTATTATTATTAGGTAGGTACATAATATTTGTGTTATTATCATTATAAAATCATACCTTACTTTAACAAATAATTTTATAATGATGATTACACAAACATTCTGTACTATTATATTTATAATTACAGAAGATTTTAAAATCATGACCTGCATACCTAATTATTTTGCTGACTGTACAATAGGATATAAATGATTATAAACTTGCAAGGCCATACAGTGTAAAAAGAGAAACTAAGTAAATGAAGGAGGAAACATAATTATGAACTGTTTAAATGCAAAATAATCTATGATTAAAATATTTTTTCATATTTTAGCTAAAATTGATAATAATTATTGTGTAGTAGTGTATACCTACCTAGTAATTAGGAAAAAAATTACAAAATTGAAAAATTTCACACTGTTTTCCATATTTGTTGTTAGTCGTAATTGGTATCATGTTTTTGTGAAGGAATCAACTATTAGGTATAGTTTTCTTTCTTGCTATAAAGCTAGTATTAATACCTGTTTAAATTAATTTTTCTTGAAATTTTACTAACAAATAAAAGTTCCATCTCAGTTTTATTAATCCTCTATTTATATCTTGAATAAAACCATGGTCCTCTATCAATTATATTATGGCCATAACATATCTTTCAACTACTTTGATAATGTTAGGTGTGATACTAAGTAACTAATACCTATTGAAACAAACAGGAAATTATATTTTAAGCCCAGTTTTTATGGCTTGGACTTGGAGGTACAACTGTTAAATCCATTTGCTAAGCATCTTATTTGCTAAGATTTTCAAGTAAAAAATAATGTAAGTAGGTACTTTTTGAATATAAAGGTGTTACACAAGTTATAACATGTTTTATAAATTGTTTCTAAAATATTACCGTAAAACGGGGTGAATAGACACAACTTTGAACTTTGACTTCATTTTTATATTGTTTTTAATAGTCGAGAAGACATTATATTGTGCTTATATTATATCTCTTAGCTGTTTTAATAGCTTTCAGTCATCTAAATTGGCATTTATTCCTCAATTACAGCACAAAATGCAAAAATATGTGTCGTTTCTATTAACCCGCACATGGGTTCAATGGACACGAGGTATGGGGTGAATAGAAAAAAATGCTAGGGTTGGCAATTTCCAAAGCTTAGGTAGATACCAACCTAAATAGGTAGGTAAAATAAAAGTGTAAAGTACCTACTTTAACTACCTAATTAAGTAGTAAATGTTACCTAATGGTAGAAATAAATCATAAAGTAAAAATTAAGATTTATTTTAATCATTTACTCTTATCTACGAGATCAATTTATTATTTTGTAACAAAAAATATATATTTCAATAGGTAGCAGCCCTAACAAATATCTTACTAATCACCCCTTACTCGTTTCTATTGAACCCTTTCACGTGTCTATTGAACCCATACTACGTATCTATTCACCCCATACTACGTATCTATTCGCCCCTTCCCCGTGTCTATTAACCTCAATCAAAAATAACAAATGACTTGGTTTACAATTTTACAAATATTTCGAAATTTACATCACAAACGCACTTATTTTTTTATTAATCTGGGTCACAAGTAACCAACGAATGTATTAGCAAGTTGTGATGGCAAAAAAACACTTCCTTTCACAATGAAAATAGTAAAGTTTTCAGGACCTCGTTTAACCTGCATTCAAAGGGCTCACTTCAAGACCTTTTTTTATCATGTTGGCCAAACCTCACGTCAATCCAGTGTTGCTATTTCAACAAAAAAAATAATGCAGATTTCAAATATCATAAATATCGGAACTTTTTTCTTTCAAAATGTTTGGCTATAGTCTGTAGATAAACTTTTTTGGTTTTGTATCTATTCACCCCTGCGATTCTATTCACCCCATTTTACGGTACCTTTAATATGTTGGCTTGGTGGTCAAATCGGAAGAAATTAACTTTATTTTGTTGCCTACTCCTATGGTCTCAAATCAGGTTTGGAGCTACAAGGTGCCTAAAATAACAAAATCACTAAAATATTGTATTGAATGACAAATAAAACTCATTTATCTTTAGTAAAGTTTTAATGATTTAATACAGGAATAATTATACTTTAAAGAAACAAAGAAATTGAAACAATGGAATACTTTAGCCCATAATAGTACTCTACTATAACTATGATAACACTGCCTTTACAAATTCAAAGACACATCAAGTGAATAGATATTGCAAATAAAATTTTATTATCACCATGAAACATAATACATCAATAATGCTAAGCCATAAATTCTTAAAAGTAAGATTTACCATATTGTGTTGACATCTCTACACATTAAAGAAATATTGAAATTTAGATTAAGAATTTAAAATCCATAAACATTTTCATCTGAAAATGCGATGTAGAGGAAGAAATCTTCATCATGGTGTTCTTGGTAAAGAGAGCCCATTGTAGCCGAAGTGGGCGGAATGACATTATTGACAAAGAAGAAAAGTGCATCCTCAGGTCGAAGGTGAATGCGTTTCCTGATCAAAAAGTAGAACTGCCCCACGGTTAAATCTGACGGCACTAAGTATTTCTTTTTGTCTAGGTCTCCGAGTCTGGCCTTGGGGGCTTTCTCTACAATTACGGGCACACGATCCGGATACTTCCTACGAATTTTTTCTCCTTCAGTCTTTCTTTTCTCGAACGAATGCTCTTCTTTGTATTGGAATTTCATGATTGGTTTTCACAACTTATTTTAATTTCCGGAACTAAAAAATCCAAGGAGGTACTGCGACTTGTTTTTTGTTTTTTGCGTTAATGTTTTATAAATGAAATGACGCAATCAGCTGATATGACAATAACAGCAACAATCAGCGTGCGTACTGCAACGACGCCACAAGAAATACAGATAAAAATTATTTTTCTGAGTTCGCTAAATATCACTTTCGATTACTTTATCGTATTGCCAGTTGCACTGCTCATGCGCGACATATAATAATGATTTGTTGTCCTAATTTTGTATTAAATTCATATTTTATGATATGGTCACCCCATCTTCGAGTGCTTCAACCATAGAGCATAAACCATAGATATATACACAGAGTACTTACTCACTACGTGGTACGGGGTGAATTCGCGAAAGTCGTAACAAGCGATGTTCCGCTTGGTAAAAAAAATTAATTTACTACTTTTGTAAAATTTTTTTTTGCTAACTGCTTTTATGCATATTTTTACATAAGGACCTACATATAAGGTTACATAATTTCAAGTAATTTATATAAAAAAATTGAATAACACGCCCGAAACATCATTACCATTTGAAGGAAAATTGCTGATATTGATATTCCAAAATATTTTTTGAAAAACCTACCTTACACATTGCGTGTTTAATTTTATATTTTGAAACAATATATAATTAGGTACATTATAACATATAATATTATATAATCAGCAGTGCAAAACTAGTAAAAAAAAAAATATTAAAATTTTGTCACGAAAATTCGTCAACTCCATGTCAGTACCGTCAAACGTTATATTTCTCAAATGTTTTTTGGGCTACGCTATAAAGTACCCCTCGTTTCTCCTCGCTGGTCCATTGTAAAAAGTGGAACAGGCCAAATTTTTACTGCTGCATGGAGAAACAACTTTTATTAATGAAAAACAACGACGTTCAGTACTTTGTCCCGACGGAGGAGATACACCGAAATCAGAGGAGATTGTGCATTGTATGAAGAGGAGAACAAAGAAAGAGATAAGAAGAAAAGTAGTAGTGAAAAGAAAATAAAGAAAAGTTTCTGAAGAAAATTCTCTGAAGAGACTAATAAATTAAAGTCTCCTCGCAACAAAGAGAAAAAAAACGCAAAGCTACCAAAAGACAAAACAGACAGAAAATAATAGATAAATAATAAGTTTATAATTACTAAACCAGTGGTTCTTAAAGCATGAGATAAGAAAAAAAATTAATGAAATGAAATGAAATAATCTTTTATTTAAGTCGATATCACTGATACACTTATGAACGTCATTTTTTTAATCTAACAGCATTTCGGAACGGTGCTTTGTCATGGAGGAGAAGAAAATCCGTAAAGAAACTCCACAGCACATCTTTTAAAATAATGAAAAATTACACAAGATGTTCTAACTGACACGGAACTGGATGCATTACTAATTTACAGGCATCTTTGTCAATAATATATTAATTTATACTATAGTATTCTTTGCCTACTAGCTGGGATTTCAGAGATCTCTTAAACATTTGAATAAGCAAATTACGTACTTAGGTAATTTAATGTAAAAACGTGCACTGAGCCCCTTAAAAGAACGTTGTACTCTACGTAGGCGAAAAGAATCCGTAACCAAAAGTATGTCTGTTTCAAGTTAGATGATTTTGCGTATCACTATTCTGCTTGAAACAACTGCCGTTGTTTTTTTATGAATAAAATATAATTGTAAATTAATAAATTGAGATGTTACTGTTAATATGTCTATTTTTTAAATCTCTCCCGCATGTAGTGGCGTAATTTTAATTTATAAATGGTTCTAATTGCCCTTTTCTGCACAACAAATATTGCATCAAAGTCAGCTACTGCACCCCACATCAATAATATCAACATACCATAGGACATGAGGCTATGAAAGTTTGCAAAATAAACAAGTTTAGCAATTTCTACATCAATGGCATAAACTGACTTACTTAGCTTACTCGGGAGAACCGATATTATGATTGCCCCATTGTAGTTTAGAATCTAAGGTGATACTCAAGAAAACCGTGGATTTTTCCATAGTTATAATTTCATTATTTATAAGGTGAATCAAATATAAACCGGCCTTTTTTTACTGGTCGCAGCGTGAAGTGACGTGCTTGGTACTGCTGTACGTGTTAAAGGGGACTGTTTCGTATTATTCCATTTGGTAGCAAACATTCTATATACTTCGTTTTTTAACATTTATCAGTAAATTATTTGTAGTAAACCGGTGTCATAAACGAAAGTGAGAACTTTTACATCGTCATTTATTTTATTTCTATTCGTCTTAAATATAAGAGAAGTGACATCAGCAACCAGGATAATGTCTGCATATTTCTTAATTTAATACGGTAGATTATTTAAGTATACTAGAAAAAGGAAGGGGCCCAGAAACTAGCCCTGTGGTACACCCATCACAGATTAAATCTCGATCATTTGTTATCATTTATACTAACACATTGGATTCTACTCGTCAAGTACGACACAATCAAGTTAAGTGAATTGTTATTGATGCTGTAGTGACTAAGCTTAAGTAGTAATGTTTAGTGTTCAACACAATCAAACGTCTTAGACAGGTCACAGAATACCCTTATGGGATTTTGTGAATTCTCCCAGGTCTCAAAGATAAGTTTGAGAAGCCTAGCACCTGCATTTGTTGTATTACGGCTTTCGGTAAAACCGTATTGCTCAGGGTGGAGTAAATTACAAGTGCATAAGTGCTTCAGCGTTTAATTTAACTTAATTATTTTCGAATATCGTAGGTAAAATAGAAATAGGTCTGAAATTATTAAGGTCTGTTTTGTCCCCAGATTTAAAACTCGGTATGATCTTTCTGTACTTCATTAGATCTGGGAAAGTATCTAGATTTACACATTTATTTACCAACCTAGCTAAATAAGGGACTATCACATCTTTTATATTATTTATAATTTTAACAGACATTCCCCGCAAAATTTCAAATTCATATGCCCCCCCCCCCCCCCCCCCCTTTAAAAGAGGTAATTTTATTTCCATTAACTAATAATTCATATTTAGAATTGCGTAATTTATTACTACCAATCTCGTTACCAATAATACTCTAGTTAGTGGTTTTACCTTGTCATTTTTTATCTTCAAATGCAACTTAAAGACATAGCTATAGTATTATAGCCGTGTGTATACACGGCTTTAATTATTTCTTTGAATAACATTAAATTTTTGTCATTCCCATTAACAAAAAATCATTACCATTATCTGTAAATAAGGGCTACAGGGCTAGTTTCTGGGCCCCTTCCTTTTTCTAGTATACTTAAATGATCTACCGTATTAAATTAAGAAATATGCAGACATTATCCTGGTTGCTTATGTCACTTCTCTTATATTTAAGACGAATAGAAATAAAATAAATGACGATGTAAAAGTTCTCAGTTTCGTTTATGACACCGGTTTACTACAAATAATTTACTGATAAATGCTAAAAAACGAAGTATATAGAATGTTTGCTACCAAATGGAATAATACGAGACAGTCCCCTTTAACACGTACAGCATTACCAAGCGCGTCACTTCACACTGCGACCAGTAAAAAAAGTCCGGTTTATATTTGATTCACCTTATAAATAATGAAATTATAACTATGGAAAAATCCACGGTTTTCTTGAGTGTCACCTTAGATTCTAAACTACAATGGGGCAATCATATATCGGCTCTCACGAGTAAGCTAAGTAAGTCAGTTTATGCCATTGATGTAGAAATTGCTAAACTGGTTTATTTTGCACATTTTCATAGCCTCATGTCCTATGGTATGTTGATATTATTGATGTGGGGTGCAGTAGCTGACATTGATGCAATATTTGTTTTGCAGAAAAGGGCAATTAGAACCATTTATAAATTAAAATTACGCCACTACCTGCGGGAGAGATTTAAAAAAATAGGCATATTAACAGTAACATCTCAATTTATTAATTTACAATTAAATTTTATTCATAAAAAAACAACGGCGGTTGTTTCAAGCAAAATAGTGATACGCAAAATCATCTAACTTGAAACAGACATACTTCTGGTTACGGATTCTTTTCGCCTACGTAGAGTACAACGTTCTTTTAAGGGGCTCAGTGCACGTTTTTACATTAAATTACCTAAGTACGTGATTTGCTTATTCAAATGTTTAAGAGATCTCTGAAATCCCAGCTAGTAGGCAAAGGATACTATAGTATAAATGAATATATTATTGACAAAGATGCCTGTAAATTAGTAATGCATCCAGTTCCGTGTCAGTTAGAACATCTTGTGTAATTTTTCATTATTTTAAAAGATGTGCTGTGGAGTTTCTTTACGGATTTTCTTCTCCTCCATGACAAAGCACCGTTCTGAAATGCTGTTAGATTAAAAAAATGACGTTCATAAGTGTATCAGTGATATCGACATGAATAAAAGATTATTTCATTTCATTTCATTAATTTTTTTTCTTATCTCATGCTTTAAGAACCACTGGTTAAGTAATTATAAACATATTATTTATCTTTTCTTTTCTGTCTGTTTTGTCTTTTGGTAGCTTAGCGTTTTTTTTTTCTCTTTGTTGGGAGGAGACTTTAATTTATTTGTCTCTTCAGAGAATTTTCTTCAGAAACTTTTCTTTATTTTCTTTTCACTAATACTTTTCTTCTTATCTCTTTCTTTGTTCTCCTCTTCGTACAATGCACAATCTCCTCTGATTTCGGTGTATCTCCTCCGTCTAGCAATTTTTTATTTCTCTTAACGGTTTTTGCCTTTATTTGCATTAAATTTTCATTTATAATTTATTTTACTAAAAAGATATTGCAAAATTAAAAAGTTTTGTAGGTTCTTTACCAACAATTTGTAGCTCAATTTTAATTTACAACACACATAATTATCAAAAATCTATCGTTGAAAAAGAAATTGCTAGGTCTCATTACTCAATCAAAATTGATTTCAAAATCTCCAATCGTCATTGCCATTCACACAAAATCATTCCCATTTACAAAAAAAAAACAAATGGGAATGATGCATATGGTAATGATATTTTTTTCTTTTTTGCTTAAAATTCATTTTGATAATCATTAATTTATAAACTCTTTGTGCCAATGAAAATCATGTTCCTATTACATATACGTGTGGAGTATTAAAATTAATATATAATTTATATTTACCTTATAAATCCAGTAAATGGCGTTGATTCAAAATCGGGACAAAGTACTGAATGTCGTTGTTTTTTATGAATAAAAGTTGTTTCTCCATGAAACAGTAATAAGTTGGCCTGTTCCACTTTTTACAATGGACCAGACTAGGAGAAACGAGGGGTACTTTATAGCGTAGCCCAAAAAACATTTGAGAAATATAACGTTTGACGGTACTGACATGGAGTTGACTAATTTTCATGACAAAATTTTAATTGATGTTTTTTACTAGTTCTGCACTGCTGATTCTATAATATTATATGTTATAATGTACCTAATTATATATTGTTTCAAAATATAAAATTAAACACGCAATGTATAAGGCAGGTTTTTCAAAAAATATTTTGGAATATCAATATCAGCAGTTTTCCTTCAAATGGTAATGATGTTTCGGACGTGTTAATGTAGGCCCTTATGTAAAAATATGCATAAAAGCAGTTAGCAAAACAAAATTTTACAAAAGTAGTAATTTAATTTTTTTATCAAGCGGAACATCGCTTGTTACGACTTTCGCGAATTCACCCAGTATTATGTCTATGTTCTCCTGTCATGTCAAATTTTAATCCATCAAAAAAAAAATAGATACCACAGAGTACTTAATCACTATAGATAAAACAGGAGCTTAATGGTTCTTCGACACATGCTAGTAAAAAGCATGCTAATTAGGAATTAGCATGCTTTAGGAGCTTTCGAAAATGATATTTTTGGAAGTTTTAAAAAATGACTATTTAACTAAGTTAATAGTTACTGGCTTGCAGTGGCGTAGGTAGCCCTCGTGGGGCCCTATATCAAAATTTTGTCAAAGATGTTTCTCAAAAGAAATAAAAACTTAGCTTCAAATTTAATATACATAAATCGATTAATTATCCATATACAATCAATGCTCTAAAATTTTAAGTAGTCAGACAATTCAAATACACAGGGTGAATATCGGGCGTATCAACGTCCACATGAAAAATCATCATTAACAACAGGGCAAAATATTCTTAACTCTGGAATAGCGAAAAGTCCTCAAAAGAGTCTCGGGGCCGATTTTGAAGAAAACTAAAACTGGTTATAGAAAGAGCTCATTTTTAGCAAAATACTTTTTTATTTTTCTTTCATTTTCTATCAATTACACACTGATTAATGATTAATATTTTTCCTAACTGCGGTATTAAGTAAATAATTAACCAATGTTATTATTTTCAATCGAAGAACTTAAATAATTTATTTCGCCTTTTGGTTCTTTAAGAAGTTCTTATGGCTTCTACACACTACCGAAAGCTGGCATGCCGGCGGATTTCAAAGGGAATTTTTTCTGTACACTGAATATTTTTTCAAAGCTTTTTCAAGTTGAAATTTAAAAGTTTTCATCAGATTTAAAATAATGGCCTCTTAAAGATAAATTGCATGTTGCTACAGTAATTACATATTATGATACTAGCTGACCCGGAAAACTTCATATCGCCTAACAAACTTTTTTTAATAATAGTAGCCTAAGTTACTCCTTGTTATATCAGCTATCTGCCAGTGAAAGTCCGTCAAAATTGGACCAGCCATTTCAGAGATTAGCTGGAACAAACAGCGAGACAGACAAAAATTGTGAAAATTTTTGTTTTGGTATATGCACCGTGTATACATCCAAATGCACTTAGTAAAAAGCGGTTATTTTAGTATTACAAACAGACACTCCAATTTTATCTATTTGTATAGATGTATAGATGAAATTATAAGATTCAAGATGGTTCAGAAATCAATTTTATTGTTGATTTTACTTTTCAATGAAGTATCGATACATTCCGGAACATTTTACGATTTTTTTCTCAAAAGCTTTTGGGGCCCCTTAGCCCCGGGGCCCCGTATAATTGATACAGCTCAGGGGCGTAGCTATCGTCTTATCAATGCTCACCACCGTAGATTCGGCATGCTGGCCGGCTGCGCCGCGCCGGCGAACATTAGAACCACCTGTTCCTTTAGCTCGCCGGCCGCCTCGCCCCTCCGAGTCTACTCGGGTTTTACATTACATTCTAGGGGCAGGGTAAACAAGACTACGTGGAGTCGGTTTTGCAGCGATTCGTTTGTGCCACTAACGTAAACGTTTTGACAACTTCGTGTTTTCGATAGAAGTTGTTTCGACGAATGACAATTTCTCGGTGTTAATCTTAGCTGGATCAAAATCGTACATCGGATTCTAAATCTGCGTTGCCCAAAATCGCTGTAAATAATATTTTCAAGACAAACTGCTATTTCTGTTGTTCCGCCGTTGTTGTTCCGTATTGTATTTTGTATTCAGCGAATTGTAATTCGATGAAAATAATGTTTTCGATGAATTTTCCGCAGATGCTCTCATATTGCAAGAGTTATCGAGCAACCATGTGGCCGGCAACGCATTGGTGACGCCCCTGGTGTTGCTAATGTCCATGGGCGACGGTGATCACTTACCATCAGGTGACCCGTCTGCTCGTTTGCCTGCTTAAGGCATAAAAAAAAACCTTCGTATTATTTATGAGCAAGAATAAGTTCATTCCAAAAAGGTTTTTTTTTTTAATTTCCAGTCACGTCTTTGGCTGAGCGTATTTACGTCAACGCCATGTTCAGAAAAAAGTCTCCTTATGTCTATGAGGCTATTGCGTCTATAATCTATGGCTTTGGCTTGCGTTTGCTTTGCTTGCTTCATGGTTCGTGCTTGTGAAAGAGCGTTGTTGCCTTTGTAATAAAATAATTTAGTTTTGTGGTGGCGTCATAGTCAAAGCCCTTAGCCATTGTCTCGTAAAGTTTATTAATCAAAGCTAATACATAATGCGTAAAAGGAAATCTCAGAAGAAAGCAGATGAATCCGAAGGATCAGAAGGTGGCGGCGAACCTGAAGAATTTCAAGATTCGGGTGAAGACTGGACGCCGGACGCCGATCCGGTATTACTTTTAAACAGAAAATCTTGCTGCAATATGACAAAATAATTTATTTCATTAATTTTTCACATCCTTTTCCCTAACTGTAACAAAATATCAGAAATGGCGCGTGCTTTTCGTTAGTAACGATTACTTATGTATGTTTGACGAGGTTAGGTTTTGGCAGTTCACTTTCTGAGCTTACGAACCTTTACAATATATTAAGTCTGATTTAATCTAATTTAAATAGTCTTACACGTACGTGTTACCATAGTTATTAGGTAGTTTTTAATGTACACAAAATAACTTTGTAACCGTTCAGTTGATTACAAAATAAAATATAAATGACATTAATTGTTAATCAAGCTCATCGGGTTTGGGAGTGGGAAGGTTATGTGGTAATATCATTTAACACATTAATAACAAGTAATAATTACGTTATTTTGAATTATTCAAATTAGTATTATTTAATGGAACTTGTACTCAGAGGTTGACGTAAACACTGGCAACACAGTATATACTATAGCCAGTGTTTACGAACATTTATTTTGTAAAATTGTTTTTGTTCTTAATAAATCTTTAATATAACAAATTAAGAATACAATTATGAAGCCAGTTTCACCTCATAATTTTAGTTGCCTTTTATTTCAGACCGAACAACCTAGCCGAGGTGGACGAAAACGAGCATCTAGAGCATCCCTAAACAACTCCAAAAAAAAACGCAAAGACTCTTCATCGGAGGAAAGTGAAGGTGAAGGAGAAGAAGACGAGGAAGGAGAAGATGAGGAAGGAGATCTGGACGAAGAAGAGGGTTCCGATGACGAGAAAAATGGCTCCGACGGAAATAAATCTGACTCGAGTCAATCAAAAGATGTACCAAAGCATTTCCATGTAATTATGTTTTATTATTTCAGCTGAATTCAGTTGGCTCAGAACCGGTCATAGTGGTGCAAGTTAGGAGATATACACCATCGCTATGTTCCACAGTAGACCCTAGGGTTGCTAGATGGTAAGACTGAAATATCTGGACAAAAAATATTTTTGAAAATAGCCGCAAACAAGCTGACAATGAAAAAAAAATGGCTAGAGCTCATGCAATTATTCAATTGAGTGATTTGTCAGGACATTTTGTATTTTGTTGGACTCTGGACATCATGTGAAATGTTGGGACAATCCAGACAAATCCTGGCCATCTGGCAAACCTAGTGGACACCCTTAGGCTGATGGATGATAAATATTACCATATGATGTGGTATTTATGCTCTACCATGATAAATTACTAGCACCTGTTATTTTTTCTCCCAAGGAAACTGACCTGGAGCTCTGTTATTATTACCTTTATAACCTTACATATTTATAACCTTGTCCTTAAACTTAGATTGTGAAATCATGTTACATTTATAATTTTGCACAAATTGATGAATATTTTTTCTATTGCAGTCTGGAAACTTTGTTTTGTTAAAATCTGATGTTAAGTGGGATGGAGATACTGTTATATCTAAGTTGGACGAATTGAATTTATGGAAAATAGATGGCAAAGCATTGTTGCAGAAATTCATCCCCATGGAGTCAAGTGGAAAAATTCTTCATAAATGTACATGTGTGGTAAGTCATTCAAATGTATGAAATTATTAATATTAAAGTTTTGTATTGCGTATTTCCCTTTTAATCTTTCATCTGGGTTATTTTTGGTACTTAACCTTTAATTTATTACTTATATGCAAATTGTTTTTACTGAAAATATTTCATTGGGGTGTCACTCTTATCTTAAACTTTGTACAATGCAGTTATAGTCCAGTGCCGATAGCTCTAAAAACGATAAAAAGTGAAAGAAAATTATAGTAGGATGAAACCCATTGCAAAAGGAAGAGAATATAACGAAAATTATAGGAAAAATAAATTATTTAATATAAATATTGATTACTATTTTCACATGTTTTTTGCAATCTCATATGCAATCAATGGAATCCGAATTTTTTTTCCGAAAATAGTTCTCGTTTCATTGCATTTTCTGAGAACATTAGTTTATAGTTTTTTATATACCATTAGAAAGTAGAGATTTCAAAGAACAAAAAGACCACCGCCTTTTTTTAAAAAATCAGATATTTTGACGTGAGATTTTTCGACTGAAAATAAGGGTGATTTTCCGATATAAGGTCAAAATAAGGTGAAAAAAAATTATTTTTGAATCAATAAATTTACAGTATGTTAAGGACATACAAAGATGTTTTCACCAAATTTCGTGAAAAAAAATTTTTTTTCAAAAGATAAAAATAAAAAACCAAAAACATGGTTTTTTTTTTATTTTTCACATAAATTTTGAGGTTATGTAAAAAAATGTAAATACAAAAGTTGTAGATCTTTTTCATTACCTACAACTTTGCCATTTAACTTTTTTCAATAGGACTTGTAGTTTTTCCGGAAATCGAGATAAATCCTTTTTTACCCTTAACCCCTCCCCCCCACTTCTCGACCTCAGATCGCCCGTAATTTATTTTTCCTATAATTTTCGTTATATTCTCTTCCTTTTGCAATAGCCAATAGGTTTCATCCTACTATAATTTTTTTTCGTTTCAAAAATTATCGGCACTGGTCTATTATGGTGGGCATACACGCTACGAGAAATCGTTACGATCAGACTGTACACTTCGAGCGGTACAGTTTATCGTATATGGCATACAAGCCATACACGCTACGAGAAATCGTTACGATCAGACGTTCCAATAAACGGTGCCGACGCACACGTGTCAGCGATGGCTTCGACGGACGACGTTAAAATGTGTGCAAATGTGTGCACAGAAGTGAAACCTTCAAAAATAAAGGTATTAATTTAATAACGTGTATCAGTTTATCAGCGCACGTCCACCCGAACTGCGACTGACGACAAAACTGAACACGAAAACTGAACGAGCGCATACACGTTACGATCAGTCGGCACAATTCTTCCGATTCCGTTAATCAATTGAAATTTTCGTAATGTTTCGTTCGACTGCACAGTCTTAAAAATCGGACGAAATTGTGCAGTTTTGTAACATACACGTAGCGATTTATTGGTACCGTTCGAACCATACAGTCTGATCGTAACGATTTCTCGTAGCGTGTATGCCCACCATTATGGTGGTCACTCACGGTCATTCCATCGCGTCATTTTTGGAGCCACGCCAAACGACATATGTCAAAATGGCGCGATTGGACATACAAATTTTTTAAATCACGCCATCAGTTTTTCACATTCACGATCAAATTTTGGCTGTATATCACGCCATTTGACGCGATGGAATGACCGTGAGTGTCCACCTTTAGTGTTACTTTTATACAGTTTTTTAAATATATAGTGATTCTAATGAATAACATTGTTTTTTTTCACTGTTTTCAGTATTCTGGATGGAATGTTGACAATCGTGACAACTACTATCCCATCACGGAGATATTGGACCGCAACCCCCGCACTGATTCCAAGGAAATATGCGTAGCATTAGATCTTGATGATCTTATTAAAGTAAGAGACAAGTAAATTCATATTTTTTGTAAGCAATTAGATAAGCAAAACAAATATCAGAAATAAAGTTTTTCTTTAGCATTTCATTCCAGAATACTTATGTAATTCATTTTATAAAGATGGGGAATAAACATTGAATAAAGTTTAGTTTTTTTTTATGAAAATGTTTAACTTTCATCACACCATATGATATTATACCTGTTTTATTAGTAATGCATAAGAATCTGGCTACAAGCATCTGAAATGAGATTAAAGGACTTGGGGGAGGCGTGGATGTGGGCAATACCTTTCCCCATCTACAAACCCAGACTGCAGTTTATCTTATTTCTATTTGTTCTTGTTTCTCGCAAAATAAATGAGTAAAAAAAATATAACTCCCATTGAAAAACCAGTACTTTACACATTAGTCTGTATTACTAGTAGTAATAAACAGAGGGTCCTTCAGCGAGCTATATTTAAGGGCATAAAATGGGCGTAGCCGGGGGGGGGGGGGGGTTTCGGGGGTTCAACCCCCCCCCCCCCCCCCCCCCGAAATGTTAAGGACTGACATTTTTATGTGCTAATAAACCCTTAAAAACACATATTTTTGGGAACTTTATTTCTATTAAACACGTTTTTGAACTTTTTGACTACATAGAATAATAATAGATGGCACTACATACGTCGTGAGAAAAAATAAAGTCTCAATTTTCTTTAGGGTTATTGTATGTACTTTTAGTCGTTGTATTTTCTTGAACCCCCCCCCCCCCCCTCCCCCCAAACTAGAACCTGGCATAAAATATACCTAATTTTATTGACTTAAATACACATGAGGGTAAGGAACATGTGGGGTCTAGCCCTTTTCCTTTTGGAATGGCCACTATTTTTTTAATATGGTAGATGGCGCGAAAGATTTCGTTTTCTTCGGACATAAATAGTGCGTTTCAACTAAATCTGCATTTGGCTGTAATGTTGGTAGCATTTAATTACGTTACCCCTGTGCCTAGTGTTGCCAGATAATTTTTTCTCGAATAGCCTTGCCGGAGTGCGCGTGTAGCCCCGAGATAGCCCCACCCCATCTAGGGTTCGAAGTATAGAAGCTAAAAAAAATGTCATCGGCAGTCAATTTCTTAACACTTTGTTGAGAAAGCCAAGCCCAATGACCTTTTTCTTAATCCGAGCGCTGAAACGATACTAAATATTTTGGCAGTACTGGACACGGCCCACAGGTACACTGAATATAGCCGATCGGCTACATGTAGCCAACGGATAAAATATTATAGCCGCTTGGTAACGCAGATAGCCCTTATTGGCGCTTAATAGCCCCATCTGGCAACACTGCCTTTTCGTCAAATTACGTGCGAAAATTTAAATTGTAAAACTTAAATGCATTTTTAAAGCCCTTGTACCATGGATCCATTAAACAAGGACAAAAAATGATTCTCGGGCATAGATTTATAACAGAACCAGTAGATTCTACCATACATTTGACAGAGCGCGATCGCCAGTTACAAAATCTACGTGAAAAAGAGATAAAAATATTATTTAATATTTTTTGTCCCCGTCACCGCGGCCGATTAAATACAATATACATATATAAAATTTGTCACAAATGCAAACAATGGTGATATGTGACAAACAATGAAGAGTGATTTGGTTACATATAGATTTAAACTTTCAGTTTGTTTTTTAAGCAGCGAAATTTAGTAAGTATAAGTATATAAGTTTAAGTACGTCTTTGTTATATATTTTGTTTTAAAATAACCTCAAAGAACCGTGAATTCTCTGTCTCGTGTGCGACCACGCAGTGGCTGAATCTATAGGTAATACATCTATGTTCTCGGGCTTTGTCACTCCTTGTGATTAGTGCTTGTTTCACTCATCCGTGGTATTATTACTATCAATGACAACTATTCTTTCTTTGGGTCGAGATATGAATTAAGTTAAATGATTTGATGAAAAATGGCCTTTACTTTTAAGGGTAGGTATTCCCGCAGAGGCCGTATTTTGAGTTTTTTAAAAAACATCTGAGAGCATTTACTTTACGAGCCCGTTAAATCAAGTATAACTCGCACTAAACACACAGGTCATGCGCTTTTGCGTATGGACGACGGAAAATACTTTTGTGGGAATACCTGGCCTTATTTCGACACTTTTTACCCCATACTATATAATGGCGAAGGTTACACCTCGCCTCGAATATAATACATATGTTCCTTGGCTTACACATACAATATTAAACACGAGACTGGCGGGCCATTTCAGTATGATTCGAAGCGTGTAAACGCTAAACTTCTTGATTACCTACTTAAACATATGTAGTCTGTGAGTGTGAACTTGTGAAGTGAATATCTGTAGTCCGTTCAAAGTTATTTTACCTCTGACACCTGTCATTATACCTTCCCACTAGATTGGCATTACCTGCTGTCAGTATTCTTGGATTTTTCTTTTGTATTAATAATTTTTAACTTCTATCATGCCACAAAAGATACAAAGTAGTGGTAGAAAAAATGTTCTATCAGTGCGTAATTTATGTAAAAAGGAAAAAGCTGAAAATGTCCTTCTAACTAATCCCATTTAAGAATGTTCGTTGACGGGTAGCGGCCATGACAGGTAGGAAAAATAGTGTTACCTGTTATTATCTACCTGTTATTCTAGCTGACAATTTAATTTAATTTTTAAATTCTAGCTGACAATTTAATTTAATTTTTTAACTGTTCAATAATTTATTTAATTTTTAATAATATTTGTATGCCTGAAAGGGCCGAACATAGAGTACTTTTAATGTATTATATTTTAAGACCTGTAATACCTATGATCACAAATAAAGAATGATTATGATTATGATTATTTTTTCCTCGTAGTAGTGTCCAACTAAAATTATGTATGCAGTTACGGTTTATTAAAAAATAGCTCGTCATGATTTTGTATCGACATAAAATTCAGTTGACCATAGAATTGAATTGAATTTTGTAGCGATACAAAATATGCCGACCATTTATAAACGAACTGATTTTTTTAAACTTAGTTAAGCATTTCTTTTGTTTTGCTTTTAATATACCAGTGTTCACGGATAGTTCTTATTTCAGGTATATCTGAAAAAACTGTCAGCACCATTACCAAGGAAGGCAAAGTTGCTGCTTCTACATCCCAAAAAATATTTTCACTTTGAAAAAACGAAATCAACAAAAGAAGATAAAGTTAGGAGATTTTGATCTGTGTGCAATTAGAAATAAAACACATGAAATGTACACAGTCAGAAAAGAGATTCCAACTTTAGGAAAGCTATTAGCTGAATTATTAAAAGTTGACATCCACTTTAACATGAAATATTTCATGTAAGGGTATCGTAGAAACTAAATATGACAACACACAGCTAAGGTTAGCCAACTTAATAGACAGAGGTAAAATAACTTTAAACCACAGACATATAAACAGAAGCTTTAAACGCACTGTATCTTAGTAGTCTGTGGTGGTGCACATGTAAAAAAATGTAAACTTCAAAAATTTGACAATAATTCAAATAAAAAATAATAATTTGCGTAAGACTCGTAAGAACGAATCTACAAAGTACAAACAATAGATTTACTCAAAATTCTCAATATGGATTTAGACATTCAAAGCAAAAATAGCCCAAATGAATTAGAAGGTAACATCGAAGATATTTAAGAGTTAAATAAAAACAATTTTTTTAAATAGTGTCATGTTGTCTGTGTCCATTTATTAAATTATGTTTCGATTTAATTTAGATAATTAGCGATCGTTTAATTATGTACTGTTTTACATTCTGTCCAGTGAGATTTTTAAATTAAATAAATAATTCCAAGCCAAACATCAAGTGCCTTAGACATTGTTTTTGTATAGCTTTGCATCCTTCTGAAATTTTTTAATGTTTTTCTCAATTACGGGAAAAGCCCAAAACATGATTACGTGACCTTTACGTATTGTAATCATGATGCTGCAAGATGAATCTCATACTCAAAGTGTACAAGTAATATGAATGGTGATATGTTTTTTGGTCCTCTACTCCATCATTGGCCGGCAACACATCAGTGATGCCTATGTTGTCACAATGCCTACACTATGGTTGAGCAATGGTCACATTTACCATCAGGTGGCTTTTCTACTGTTTTGTGGACTATTTACATACAGAAATAGAATAACCATTTGTGTTAGCACACAACACTGGTAACTACTTAAATTTAATATGAATGATTATAATAAGGTCTGTTTGTAAGTATATATTTTGTAACTTTTTAAAAACATTTGAAGTAATAATTTTCTTTGGTAAATATGAGTTGATTGTTACTTGATGTTGTAGACTCCAATTGGAAATGTGACTAATTTCATTCTGTTACAGATCAAGATTGTGCAGTCTGTCTTCAGAAGTACCATTATCCTACTCGACTACCATGCGGGCATGTTTTCTGCTTTCTCTGTGTTAAGGTTAATATAAATTATTTTACTTCCTGGATCTAAGTTTCATCAATGCAGTGACATTTTTCTCTTTGTTCATAATTTAAATGGGTTAAGCTTCGATCACTTATAAAAATAAAGATTATAGATCGATGGGGTTAAGACTCAGTAAATACATAAGAAGGAACTTAAATTTTCCACTTAAAAGTGAATAGAATGGTCATAGAGGTTTTGTATCTAAGTATGTACTAAAGTCTGGGATCTCAGATTTGTTAAGTTTGTTTCAATTTAACAGTTAATATTTGAAAATAATGAAAATAAAAACAAGGTCTTTGATAGCGGTCTTTGTTCTTGTTGTAATCAACATTGAATGCACCATGACAGGATCTCAAGCACCAATTATTGTTTATGAATATTTATGTATATTTTACAGGGTATTGCTATACAGAGTAAAAAATGTGCTATGTGCCGTAAACAAATTCCTACAGATTACTTAGATAACCCAGTATTATTAGAAAGCCTACCTCCTGATGAAATCAATACAGATTGTAGTAATGAAGAGTACCAGTGGTATTATGAAGGCAGAAATGGTAAGTACATAGATTTAAAAAAATTGATTAAAACAGGGCTTGAAACCGGTTCAAAATTAACCGGTATTATAGCGGTTAAACCTGTTTTATCGTAAAATTCCGTTCCAGTGCGGAACCAAATAGGAGCGATAATTTGAATCTAAATAAACCGGTTTATTCCTAGCCGCGTTGCATCGGTCGCGACGCGATAAATAAAGCAGCTCGTACTCGCGCAATGTTCGAGAAACCATACATTAACCACTGACAGTTAACTTAAAGTAAGTGCACACTCAAGCTTCGCAAATCTTCACGGTCGTTGTCTTGAGCGAAAAATTTAACCGGTTAATGAAAAATACCCATATTTTTCCAAACCGGTTTAAAAACCGGTTCAAAGGAGCAGAACCTTTTTCAAAAAGTTCCACCTGTAATTTCGTCGAACCGGTTCGAAAAATTTACCGGTTTCCAAGCCTTGGATTAAAATTAGCCAATATATTAAGAAAATGATATCCATAGGTGTATCAGTAATACCTACATGAATAAAGATGTTTGAATATTGAAAAAAATATTTTAAACCCCAAATGGTGCTACAGGGGAGTGTAAAAATAAAAGAAGAGAATATTTTAATTTGGGTGTTGCAATGTTTCAGGATGGTGGAAATATGACGACAGGAGTAATGCAGAATTAGAATCTGCTTTTAATAATGGAGACACAGAATGTATGTTACTTCTAGCTGGAGCGTTATATTGTGTGGATTTCCATAATATGCTTCAACTTCGCCGCAGTGATCCAACTCGACGGCGCCGTGTTCGCAGAGACATACCCAGTCTGCCATCCAAAGGTTAGTGTTTATAATTAAATACAGCTAAGGATATTCTTTTTATGTTAATAACAGCTTGCTCACACACAGGGGGACAGGTGGGGATGGGAGGGAGCGAGAGGGGGAGGGGCAGGGGAGAGAGAGCGAGAGGGGGAGGGGCAGGGGGAGAGGGTGCGGGAGTGGCAGGGGGAGAGGGAGCGGGAGAGGGAGAGAGAGGGAATTTAATGGTTCCTGATTTGTTAAACCTACCAAAACTATAAAAGTTAAAAGTAACAACAATATACATGAATCACTGATTATTAGGGTAAGGACCAAAAACTTGACGTATTAGCACAATGGAAATCACAACGGAACTTATCACACTGGAAAATAATTGTAGCACAATGGAGCCTAAGGTTGCGTGTAAACAGTAACATTTTAGATTACCTAAAATGAAAGAAATTAAAATTATGTTGCAAGTATTTTTATTACAAAACAAAATAAAATGTAAATAAAATCAATCAAAATTTCACGAAAAAGAAGTAAAAACAAATAAATCTCTCATTAAAAAATACTTATTAAGTTATACCTACTGTGTGTCCAGCAACTAACTAGCGATAATTTAAGGGCATGAATATACCTAATTTTATCGACAAAAATACCAACATGTGTCGGTGTTTAAAAGCTTCCAAAATGTGGTCCCTTATAAATAACATTCGAATTATTTGGATTTTCTTTTTTTAATTTTTCACAGTACTTTCGACATCGTTCTACGGCTGAAGAATGCATCTGAAAAGCAAATATAGAAAACTATTTTTGAGAATAATACAATAAAATATGAAAAAAAAAATCAAGTTAATAATACATATTTAAATCATGATAAACATACCTTTAGGATCAATTTCGTGTCACTACGTCGCACAACGGAACAAAAATTCGATTTTTACATTTGTAAATCTACAAACAGCATCAAAAATCTTCTGAGGAAGTCGGGTTGGGACATTTTATTTTATCTACTTTTCTAAGGCAACAATTATACTGTCATGTTTTGATGATGAAATAAAAAAATCAAGGTATTAGCAAATACAAAAAAAATATTTTAGGCATGTAATGGACTCTAATTTTCTTCCAATTTGAGTTGGACACCACAGTATGTCTGAATCCGTCAAAAATTTGGTCCTTACCCATTAGGCGATATGAAGTTCGCCAAGACAGCTAGTGTTAAATATTCATATTATTATAATGATGCCAAAGAAGTATAACTTCTCACGCCCGTACATAAGTACATGTTTATATTTAGTACAAAATAGTTTTTTAAAGATAATTAAAACTGATACACATTATTAAATTAATACCTTTATTTTTGAAGGTTTCACTTCTACTACGTGTGAATTGCACACGTTTTAATTTATGATCGGTTAGATTTTCTATTATATATAAATTATTACATGTCATTGTTACAGGTATTGCTGGAATAAAAAAAAACGAAAATATACAGGAACCAGAAGCAAGGGAACAAAACGAAAATGTAACTAATTCTAATGATGATTCTAATGATTCTAATTCTATTGATAATGATGAAACAAATGAATTTATTGAGCAAGAGGAAGGCACTGGAAATTCCGTCAACGAGGATTTAAATGCCCTTTCAGAAGAAACTATTGAAGTCCACAATATAGTAGAAAGTCTAATGTAAGTGAATAAGCTCAAAATTACTTATTTCATGTTGGATTTGTTGACAGTAAACAATGTTATCATTTTGGTCCTACTATTTCGCCTTTCCACTTCCTTCTTTAACACGCTCAAGCCGGCGCGGGCCACCGGTGGCCCACACTAGACTATCTCATCGGGCGGCGCGGGCCACCGGTGGCTCGCACTAGATTGTCTCATCGGGCAGAGCGTACCACCGGTGGTACTAATTCTACGCATCATTTTTTTTTTTTTTTTGTGTAATAAAGGGCAAAAATTAAAAGAACATTCTAACCACATTTCTAGTTATACACTAGCAGAAATCTGTGGTCAGGATGAAAAAACGGAACGTATTACACAACTTGTACCATAAGCACTCACTGTACTACATTCCTTTACTGTGGTACTACTGAGCAAACATACAGCGCGTTTGTAGGTCTGAACAGGCAAAAATCGCGCGCCGCCAGATGAAGCGCATCACTAATTCGAGCGCCGCCTCGCAGAAAAACTAATGAAAATCGGCCCCGGCGTGAACGTGTTAAAAATGGAACATTTTGCCATTTATAAAAGGAGGAAGCGGAAAGGCCAATGAAACTCTTCACTACATCTTTCGCAACCATTTAAAGTAGTAGTGAAGTACTGTAGTGATAATTAATATTAGTAAGGTTTTTTAAACAACATCTAAAGTCCATACCCACATAGGGCTATGCAGTCTTTTTATTTATGGAAAGAATTCTTGAAATTACAAACTAATAAATTATAATATTGTAAGTGTTTAAGAACTTATATAATAATTTTCTTTTTTAGTGACTTAACAATAGCAAATCCAGCTGAAGAGAGTAGTTCACCAGATGAAGAAGAAATCTCAGTACAACTTGACTAAATGTCAGAAGCAGACTTCTGACATTCCAGAGAATGGCACCAGAATAAATTAAACAATGTAAATGTTCCCTGTGATGATGAAGATGGATCAAGTTTGTATGTTCATGGTGATTTCAAAGATTGAATATGTTTCAAAACCATGGACAATAAAATTATACTTAATTATAAATTAGAATTAGTGTTCTATAATCTAAGTACATAACAGTTATATTGTACATACTAGTTGTGTTATGAGATGTTTATTTTTTGAAAAAAAAAATCTGTTTAGGTGTATATATTCTAATACTCAATTATTATTATATATGTATCTCTGAAGTTTCTCGGGTCCTAGATGTAATAGACCCCTTTGAGAACATTAATAAAGTGCATGTGTGGAACACAAGGTGGAGACTATACTTGATTGCACAATCTAATACAATCGAAGATAGTCCCCACCATGTGCATAGCAACTATTTTGAATTTTATTTTACAGAAATGAGCTGACGATCCACCTGACGGTAAGTGGCTATCGTCGCCCATGGACTGATGTCCATGTTGCTGATGCAACACCAAAGACATCACTGATGCGTTGCCGGCTAAGAAAGAGAGAAGAAAAAGAAAGAAAGAACTGGCTCTCAAGCCCCCAGCAGGAACAAGAGTGGTACATATCCAGGCGAACCCCATGGATAAATAATAATTATTGGTTTTTCTTTCAATGCCTAGTTATTAAGTATTGTTTTTAGCTGAAATTAAAAAGAATGGAGGTATGTATTATATTATTTTATCAAACCTACATTCTCTTATCACATCTTTCTCCAGGCCTACTCCTCAATGAACTAATATACTACCTACTCCTACATGCCAAATTTGAATTCTGTAATAATTAAATTATATTATTATATGGAAATTTTTTTTCAGTTACAATATTTATCTCCCTCCTTTATTCCCAATACCATAATAACCTACTTATTGTCAAAGTAAGAGAACCTTTTTATCATACATGGTGATGGGAAATTATCCGTTGCCAGCTGGACTACTCATAATTAAGGGTTTTAAAATGGTTTGCAATAGAAAAGATAATTGGTGTTCAGTGAAAAATTTAATACGTATCTACAATGATGACAGAAGTGACATAACTTTTTACAAAAGACATAATAGAAAAACAAACTAACGAAATAGGTTCTATTAGGCAGAAACTTTGCCTAAACATGCCCCCGGGCGTTGGAAGCCTAGCTTTCAACCAAATCGGTCTCTGGAAGCGGACATATCTTGCTGAAAGATCTGCGAAGTAGACCGCCTGAAGTCTTGACGTCCGCGACTCTGACAATACCATCTGCTCCAGGATACACAGCAACGATCCGACCCAATTTCCACTTCAACGGTGGCAAGTTATCTTCTTTTAGAAGAACAAGGGAATTCATCTTGAGAGCAGGACTCTTGCTGGAATGCCATTTAGCACGTGGTTGGAGTTCCGAAATGTATTCGTTACTTCGGCGAGCCCAGAAATGTTAGCATAATTGCTCCACTCGCTTGAACCATGTCAAAAGAGATGTGGAACATTCTGAATGGTCATGTGATGGCAGAGACGTCAATGGTCTTCCAATTATAACTGTCCCGGTGTTAGCGGCATTATGTCTTCAGGGTCTGACGATAGCTGAGTCAGCGGTCTGGAGTTTAATATCGCCTCGATTTGCACTAACATAGTGTAAATTTAACTCCTCATACATTAAATGACAATTACCTAACACTTTAAATAAATGATGCTTTGTCGACCGCACACCAGCTTCTGCCAGACCAACGAAGTGAGGGGAATATGCGAAGATGAAATGAAAATTATTAATACCCTCATGTGCCATCTCCTCGGTTAACGAATTGCAGATAGGCTTCAAGAACTTTGACAACAAACACAGTAACATTGTCAGAATATATGTTTGACGGCTTTCGTCTGCGTGCAATGAACCGGCGCAACGCCATTAAAACCTTTGCTGGTCAAATCACCTACTAGCTCTAAATGGATAGCCTTTGTAGCAAAACACAAAAATGGCGATATATACCTTAACCGTTTTGCATCCACGACCTACCTGACGTGAAACAGCTAGCATAGGATCGGCGAAAACAAAACCTATGTTTTCAAAAGAATACGTTACTTGAAGGCGCTGCTGCGGTAAGTTACCCATGACAGGAGACCCAGTTTGTCCCTTCATTCGACAACACATAACACATTGTCTACAGCGATACCTAGCCAAATTCAGACCTCTAATAGGCCAATACGTTTCTCGCATAGAAGCCAACAATAACTGCGGCCCTGCGTGCATTAACCGTTTATGTTCAAATTCAAATAATTAATAATTTGAGTAAATCGATGAGCGGACTGTAAGAGAATAGGATGCTTATTTTCATAAGGATTTAAAGAATTTGATAAACGGCCTCCTACACGCATGATTTTATTCTCATCCAGAAAACGTTAAATGTTAGCAAGGAACTTTCTGCAGGCAAAGGTTGACTACAAATTACTAATTAATACTAAAGAAATGAGTATCATTGTGCGGTTAATAATTACATTTAGTGCTGCTTGCAGCTCAACCGCGTTTAAGTGAGCGTTTACTACCTGCTTCCTACAAATATTAACAAAATATCTTTACATAAATGCGGTTTAACCAAGTTTGAGAATCTATGAAATTGAATGAATTGATGAAAATTATTTTTATTATCAACAACTGTTCCATAAAAAGTAAATAATGAGCATAATGAGCGTTAAGACTGTTAGATTGGTAGCTGTGATAACATTAAAAGACGGACGCTCGGATAGCAACTGATTTAATTGTTGTACAACTACCCACAACACCTTCCCCTTAAAATAGTTACTATAAATAATTATGTAATCGAATCACAAATTGTTCAATGATAGTAGGAGTGTGCATATTTATTTACTTGCGCATTCTATTACCTATATCCTCTCACAAAAAAAAAGTATCAATTGAGGATGGATACCTATACTTTGGAAAACAAAATTAAAATAAAAAGTATAAAAAAACTTAAAAAAAATTCAAAAAAGTCTTCGCACGTTTACGCGTGAGAGGAGGCTCATAGTTAGTACCGGATGCGCTGGGGCACTCCTTGGCCGCGGCCAGCTTGCTTTCGTCACTGGGTTCATACTCCTCATCCTCGCTAACTGGCGAACACTCTTTTTAGGGTTCCGTAGCCAAATGGCAAAAAACGGAACCCTTATAGATTCGTCATGTCTGTCTGTCTGTCTGTCTGTCTGTCTGTCTGTCTGTCTGTCTGTCTGTCTGTCTGTCTGTCTGTCTGTCTGTCTGTCCGTCCGTATGTCACAGCCACTTTTCTCCGAAACTATAAGAACTACACTGTTGAAACTTGGTAAGTAGATGTATTCTGTGAACCGCATTAAGATTTTTACACAAAAATAGAAAAAAAACCATAAATTTTGGGGGTTCCCCATACTTAGAACTGAAACTCAAAAATTTTTTTTTCATCAAACCCATACATGTGGGGTATCTATGAATAGGTCTTCAAAAATGATATTGAGGTTTCTAATATCATTTTTTTCTAAACTGAATAGTTTGCGCGAGAGACACTTCCAAAGTGGAAAAATGTGTGTCCCCCCCCCCGTAACTTCTAAAATAAGAGAATGATAAAACTAAAAAAAATATATGATGTATATTACCATGCAAACTTCCAACGAAAATTGGTTTGAACGAGATCTAGTAAGTAGTTTTTTTTTAATACGTCATAAATCGTAAACCGCAATTTACCTCGATCAAAGTTACAACGAACTTCAAGAACTTTTATATTATGTTACTTGCTGCTACGGAACCCTTCATGGGCGAGTCCGACTCGCACTTGGCCGCTTTTTTTATGAATTGATTGTTGATCCTTATTTACTTGCATACTTTTCTGTTCCTCCGGTAAGCACTTAATTAAATGTCGACGATTACGGCGGTACATACCTAATTTATTTTTAATGACGTACGATCGGGGTGTACAAGACTTTTCATGAACCTGTCCGCGGACTCTTTTGTGCTTATCAACCATAATAACGTGATCGCCGACATTCAACTCTGGTAGGTTCCTTGTATGAATGTCGTAATACTGCTTACTTTTACGTTGCTTATCTAAAAGTACATTATACTGCCGTTCGGTACACATTTGAGGTGCAAGCAAATCCGGATGAACTGGTAGTCTACAATTTAATCGACGGCCCATTAATAGTTGTGCAGGAGAGTTCAAATTGTCGCGCGGCGTATTTCTGTAACTCAGCAAGTCTAATTGAAAATCGGTACCACTACGTATAGATTTAATTAACATTTTCTTTATAGTCTGCACTGCTCGTTCGCTTTTACCGTTAGATTGTGCATAATTTGGAGATGACGTAACATGCTCGAAACCCCACAAAGAAGCAAATTTTTTAAAGTCGCGACTGCTAAACTGAGTTCCATTGTCACTGATTACAGTTTCGGGAATGCCATATCTAGCGAAGTTTTCCTTCATCGCATCTATTACCGTACTCGATGTTATATTAGCCAATAACTTGACCTCAACGAATCCTGAAAAGTAGTCAACAATAATAAGATAATATTTTTTCCCATACTCAAATATATCCGTACCGACCTTATTCCATGGCAACGTCGGAATATTGACAGGTAACATAGGTTCCTTAGGCGGTGCGTTCGAACTCTCCTGACACACCTTACAACTCTTAACATACAATTCAATGTCTCGCGTGATGCCCGGCCAGAACAATACCTCTCGCGCGCGCCGCTTGCACCGGTCCAACCCCTGATGCCCGTCGTGAATTATCGTTAACATTTCACTTCTCAATGAATTAGGAATTAACAATAATTTATTTTTAAAAATAACGTTATCCACTGAGAATAATTGATCTCTAATAGACCAGAAATATTTTAAATTATTAGGAACGTTATTCCGTTTATCGGGCCAACCATTATTTATGTAATTTAAAAGACGACATAACTCTGGGTCTTTTAGTGTTTCATTTTTTATGAGATTTAATTTGTTACGCGATATCGGCAAACCACTAATCAAAAAATTTACTTGATATCGTATACCTTTACTTATATTGTCATCGTATAAAATTGGAAGGGGCGCACGCGAAAGCGTATCAGGCAAGTACATAAATTTACCAGGCTTGTATACAACTTTTAATTCATAGCATTGCAAACGTAGCAACATTCGTTGCAAGCGAACTGGGACCGATTCTAAAGACTTTTTAAATATACTTTCAAGCGGCTTATGATCCGTTTCTACAACTACGCAATTACTTCCGTAAATGTACTGATGGAATTTTTCACATGCAAAAACAATAGCAAGTAGCTCCTTCTCTATTTGTGCATATCTAGTCTGTGCGTCGGTGAGCGTCCGCGACGCGTATTCAACGGGGCGGCCGGCCTGCAGCAGCACGGCGCCCAGCGCGCGCGCGCTCGCGTCCACCGACACCACAACCGGTTGCGACACATCGAACAACGCCAGTACCGGAGCATTGCACACTAATTCTTTTAAATTGCTAAAACTTTTTTCATGTCCTAACTCCCAACTCCAGGCTATATCTTTTTTTAATGCGAGTTAATGGATATACATTTTCAGAGTAGTTAGGTATAAATTTGGATAAATAATTTATACATCCTAAAAATCTTTCTAAAGATTTTTTATCGGTTGGAGCGGGCATATCTTTTACAGCGATCACTTTCGCAGGGTCCGGTTTCATTCCGTTCCTATTAAATACGTGACCTAAATATGTAACTTCCTCCACACAAATTTTACATTTATCTTTGTTAAACTTTAAGTTTATTTGTCTCGCTCTTTTTAAAAGTTGATTCAAGCGCTGGTCATGTTCCGCCTTTGTCCTACCCCAACAGATCACATCATCGATAAAAGAGTCTACTCCCTCCAATCCTTCCACAAGTAACTGCTTAATTTTAGCGTGAAAAACCTCTGGTGCACAATTTATCCCGTATGGCAATCGCAGGTACTGGTACCGTCCGAAGGGTGTCGCAAACGTACACAAATCTGCACTCTCAGAATCGAGTTGTACACACCAAAAGCCTGAGTTAGCATCCAGAACCGAAAAATATCGCGCGCCGTGTAACTTGGCCGCTATCTCATTTACGGTTGGTAACTGAAAGTGGGCTCGCTGAATAGCCTTGTTTAATGGCCGGGGGTCAAGACAAATACGTAGGTCACCGTTTTTTTTAGCCGCAATAACCACAGAATTAACCCATCTCGTGGGATGATCGACTTTTCTGATAACCCCTAGTTCTATCATCCTACTTAACTCCCCCTGTAACTTATCTCTCATATTCAGTGGAACCTTACGCGATGCACTGACCACCGGCTGCACAGACTCATCTATTACGATGTGATACTCACCCGGCAAGCAACCTAACCCCGTAAACAAATCATTAAATTCTGACATATTAATACTATGCACGCGCCTTATCAAACCTAAATCGGTACAAGTCTGTCGTCCCAGTACGCTTTGACATTCCATATTAGCTATAGCAAACTTTAAAATGTACATAACATTTTTATACCACCACTTTAAATGACAAACACCTTTCACCGGTATAATATCACCGCTATACGATTGTAACTTTATATTACAGTTCAAAATTATCTTCGGATTATATCCTAATGACAAAAATCGTGCGTAAGATAAAACATTAATATCGGCCCCTGTATCTAATTTAAAAATTTCCGTTCCGCACTCACCCGTTAAAGTCTCGCACCAGTCGTTCCTCGTATCCGTCGGCGAACTTACCGTAGAAACGTTATGCAACATAGATATATAAAACGAATCGTTATAATCGTCCTCTGAATCACTATGTTTCACTAGCACTTCATGCACTTTATTTGAACCTTTTTTCATCTGACACATTCTAGCGTAGTGACCGAAATTATGACACACATAACACTTGACACTGTTAGCCGGGCACATCCCTGGTTCACATCGTAGGCCGCATCCGTGACATGACATCGAACCCCCCGGTTGACGTCGCTGAGCAGGACGCGGGGGGGCGCGGGCGCCCCGCGAGCCGGCTCCGAGCCGCCGCGTCGCGCCTCCGCTTCTCCCACGATGCTCCACTGTATCGACGGTCGCTAGTCCCTGACTCGACGAGCTCGCGCTGCAACTCATCTCACGACCTTCTAGCCGCCTGCTGCCGTCACAAGACAATTCATCGGCTTGACATATTTTTATCGCCTTGGCGAGGGTCAGATCCTCAGCTCTGAGGAGACGATCTCTTACCACCGAGCTCCTAATGCCACACACGATACGATCTCGAATTAAATCCTCTTCTAATTTCGAAAACTCGCAAAATTTACTTAGTAATTTTAAAGCTGTTACATACTGACAAATAGATTCACCGTTATCTTGATTACGGGTAAAAAAATTGTATCGCGCGAGGGTAATATTAGGTTTAACTCCAAAGTAATCATCGAATTTCTTCAGCAACACTTTGACATCGTCTTTTTCACCATCGTCTAATGTGAACGTTTGATAAATATCAAATCCATCGGGGCCGATGAGGTTGACGAGCAAGCTTGACTGAACCGCTGATTCCTCTTTGTGAACGCCGGAGGCTTTTAAGAACAAATTAAATTGCGTCTTCCAGCGCCTCCACGCGTCAGCCCGGCTGGCGGGGCTGCCATCCACACACAGTTCCGCTGGTGGTCTCGCGTGTTCCATACTACGCGTATTTCACTCAAACACAAAACACCGCGTATGTATTACACCGAAATATTCCGAATATAACGTGTAAAATTGTTAAATTCACCGCTGCCACCATGTGATAACATTAAAAGACGGACGCTCGGATAGCAACTGATTTAATTGTTGTACAACTACCCACAACAGTAGCTAACCATAATGACCCAAAGATTCCGACATAAACCTTTTAAGTAGGTAATTTGGGTTTATTGGCAAGCCTGCGTTCTAACGAAAGGATACACTGCTTTGCTCGTGGCAAAGCATCATCTAAGAATTCAGATGACCGTTTGAAAGGTATCCTAACACAGAAGCGCCCATCGGCAGGACGTGTGGTATTCTTAACGAAATGATCCTCACATGCCCGTTCCTCCGAGGAATATGAATGGCTAACACTAACCTTCTGAAGTTGGCAAAACTTACTGAGTTGAGTAGGAATATTATTTATTTCATCAGCTCCTGAATCAGAGAGAAGATTAATAAAATTACAATTATTTTGAGATGACGATACATGGCCACCGTTAATGGGACCTGATACGAGCCATCCCAGCCTCGTATCACAGAGTATCGGCTGTCCATCTCCTAACTTAAGTCGTTGCGTTCCCAAAATGTCCCAAAATACATCAGCGCCGATTAAAATATCAACGGGGGCCGGCGCATGAAAATGGGGATCTGCAAGACAAATATCCGAAGGGATTTTAAGATTAGTTAAGTCGACTTGCCTGCTAGGTACATGATTAGTTATTGACGGAAGAATAAAACACTTAATGTGTATCAAATAACTTTCATCTAGCGATTTTATTTGCAAGCGACATACTACGCGTTCACTCTAAGTTTGCACTTACCTCCCGTCCCGCTCCTCATACCGCAGCTCATTTAGTACGGACAGCAACGCTAGTCGCGTATTTTTGAGGTCCCGTGCGGCGCGTGCATTCTTGAGTTTGTTGTTGATTTTGATGTTACTTTCGTTAAATTATTTTTCTATTGATTTATTTTACGTTCGTTGATTTTTGTCGCTACAATGACTAAAATAGAAAATGTTTTACACAGTGGCAAACGTAATTTGTTATTTAAGTTAGTGAAATTATTTTATTACTTTTTTGTCTACAGTACCGTTAGCTGTTAAATCGTAACGGTCGACGAGTGCAAACTTAAGAGTTGAACGCGTAGTAATTTATTTATATTAGACGTACTGTTGTTAACACCTAAAACCGAGTTGTTTACGTTAATAGCTGACAGGACAGTCCCAGCTTCTCATACAGGGACTCACTCATTAGACACGAAGTAGGTACTGCCACTGTCCAACAATGCGCGAGCCAAATATTGCCGGTTATTTTTACCGTACAATTTGATAATTGCAGTAGACAATAACACATCTCCATGGTGAGACTGAGAGCACTGCATACCAGCGATGCTCGCCGACAATGACAAGCGGTCACCTATAGGCCCCGTCGCGGGCTGTTGCATTGCTAGCTGCTGCGAATTCTTACTGGAATGATCAATGTTATTGCACGGACCTAAAAAAAATTATTGTCTAAGCATGGCGATGCGCTCGATGTCATATAGAAACCGATTTGTTATGAAGGTCTGATACGTGAACTAAAGTACCTATTGTGTTTACGTCGACAAATTTTGCATCCCGGTTTCTTGCATTTGTTGGCATAGTGTCCGAAGTTTAAGCAATTAAAACATACCTTAAACTCGGGCAGTAACTTCCCAAGTAGCACGCGGGGCTGTATAAGGGCTGTCTAAGGGTTCACATGTGAACTATAAGCGGTAAGTCAGCTGTATATGAGCTGTAGAGCACGCTTTACAGCCCTTATACGACTGATTTGGGCACACCTTAAGTTCACATAGCTGTACAGTAGCAGTATAACAGCATTTAAATAGTAGTAGGTTAACATTACACTCTTATACAGACCTTAGCTGTATATTAGGTTAACATTACACTCTTATACAGACCTTAAACAGCTTTAAGCGTATTTTTCGCCTTTATACAGCTAATACATCACAGGTGAACTCATATAAGAGTGAATTAATGCTTTAAGTTCACTTGTACGCTAAATGTGAACTCTTATTCAGCCCCGCGTGCTACTTGGGTTAAATCGTGATTCATTATTGAGTGATAAAAATTGAGAACAATTGAATAATTTATGATCACCGCTGCACTTAGGACAACGCTTCGTGATCGCACTGCTGTTGACACTTTTATTAGAGACCGAAACCATAGTTTTTAGTTTAATATTTGATTTGCCTGAATTAATAGTAAGATGTTTATTAGAAGACAATTCGAGTGTTTCAAGCAAGTCGGCTCGATTTTTAATAAATTCGAGCAACATGTCAAATGTAACACTTTTGTCACGGTTTAAAGACTGCTCCCACTCACGATAGGTTTTACTATCAAGCTTATGCGTAAGAATGTATATAAGAAGTGTATCCCACTGTTTGGTCGGTTCTCCTTGTGATTCTAAGGTCCGTAAGTTTTTCTTAATGTCATCTATAAGACGGTTTAAATTGGCAGACGACTCCTTGACGATTACCTCTAAATTAAATAGTGCAGACACGTGATTATTAACTAACATACGTTTGTTCTCGTATCGATCACACAGTAACTGCCAAGCAATTAAATAATTAGCAGAAAACTCAATAGACTGAATGACTACCGCAGCAGAACCCTCTAATGACGCCCTTAAATAATGAAACTTACTGATGTTGTCTATATCGGGATTGTTGTGTATGAGGCTAGAAAATGTGTCGTAAAATTCTAACCAGCGGTCATAATATGAGCCTCCAAACTTTGGGAGATGAATAATAGGCAAATGTACACCACTATTCCTAGTGGGCCTGGAACCAACCTCAGTTGCCGGACTTAGTAAACGTCTGCAATCCGTAAGTAATTTTCTCGCAAGCGAAAGTGATCTATAATATAATTTTTCAAAATCATTTCGTTCCGACAACTGGGATTCAGATTCTTCTCCCGAACACTCTATTGACAATTGCGTTTCGTCATACTGGTCAAACATTTTCTCTAATATTGATACGTAACTGCAATTCGTCAGCCTCGGCGTCACCCATGGTAGACACATCCAAGGTCCTAATAAAATTGGTGAATCTAGTCAATTGTCCTTTGTAGGCTGCGCGTCTTCTTATGAGTTTATCAATCTTAGTAGAAACTGTGGACCATTTTGGAAGCTGGTATGTGTTCAACCTGAATAAGAATTTACAATATTAATTAATGAATTATGAATATAATCCATAGGTCGCTGGTTCAAATCCGGCTCGAAGGACCAAAATATGATGGGAAATTATCCGTTGCCAGCTGGACTACTCATAATTAAGGGTTTTATAATGGTTTGCAATAGAAAAGATAATTGGTGTTCAGTGAAAAAATTAATACGTATCTACAATGATGACAGAAGTGACATAACTTTTTACAAAAGACATAATAGAAAAAACGAAATAGAAACTAACGAAATAGGTTCTATTAGGCAGAAACTTTGCCTAAACACATGGTCTTAGCAAGTGTGAGGTTTTACATACACAATAGTTTTATGTATCATGTACCAACTGTCCAGATTTCTCTGGACTTAAGCTTTCTGTCTGGCTTTTCGTCAGAGAGGTGCCAGGTTGCAATGGGCACTAAGTGGCTCAATATGAATATTATTGGTGTGCCTTTTTAGGGTTCCGTAGCCAAATGGCAAAAAACGGAACCCTTATAGATTCGTCATGTCTGTCTGTCCGTCCGTATGTCACAGCCACTTTTTTCCGAAACTATAGGAACTATACTGTTGAAACTTTGTAAGTAGACGTATTCTGTGAACCGCATTAAAACTTTCACACAAAAATAGAAAAAAAAAAACAATAAATTTTGGGGGTTCCCCATACTTATAACTGAAACTCAAAAATTTTTTTTTTCATCAAACCCATACGTGTGGGGTACCTATGGATAGGTCTCCAAAAATGATATTGAGGTTTCTAATATCATTTTTTTCTAAACTGAATAGTTTGCGCAAGAGACACTTCCAAAGTGGTAAAATGTGTCCCCCCCTGTAACTTCTAAAATAAGAGAATGATAAAACTAAAAAAAATATATGATGTACATTACCATGCAAACTTCCACCGAAAATTGGTTTGAACAAGATCTAGTAAGAAGTTTTTTTTTTAATACGTCATAAATCGTAAACCGCAATTTACCTCGATCAAAGTTACAACAAACTTCAAGAACTTTTATATTATGTTACTTACTGCTATGGAACCCTTCATGGGCGAGTCCGACTCGCACTTGGCCGCTTTTTTTTAGTGCCACCTTTGAAAGTTTAAAATAATGTTTTTGTATCTAAGGTCATACATATATAACGTGGACGGGACGTAATATATACATGCATGACCCAGTCCGTGCATCGATGATGTATGCACTATCGTATACATTGCCTATGAAATGCTATTACTTCACTGCCTGTCCTGTCCGGGCAAAAACGGGTGTTTCTCGGTGAAAAACACATTACGTATGCATCAATCTTAAAATGTCTGGACTTTCTTATGAATCCCTTGACCTTTGGTATAAATTCTTATTCTCTGGACTATTCAAATTTTGATCTGATAGTCTTCATGCAAGCTAAAACCAAAATCCTATGATAGATAGATAATAATTATCGCATCATCATCACTTTTTGTAGTTCAAAAACACAGTAAAAAAAAAACTAATTGAAATAAAATTATTGAAGAAAATTTAATATACATTATGGACTACATACTAAGGTACATGAAGGTTCTACAGTAACATAATATTTCAGGTAACATTCCTACCACGGTCTAACAGGACTCTGACTTGCATGAGTTAATATCCAAGTGTTATGAGGTTTTGCTTTCATTGACATTTGTTTATGGCGAGGGTGCTCCTTACACATGATGTAGGCTCTCTCGTCACGAAATACCAGGTAGCATGATTTACACCGTCTCTTGACACGTCCTTTCACTTTCATTCCGCAAGTAGAATTCACAACAGGTACAAACGTTTGCAATAATTTATTTCGAGGTACTATGTTATTTTGAAATGTACTAAAGTAAGATGAGATTAAGTTAATTTTCTGTGGCATTACCGCACTCAAACGAGTTACTGTTTTTGTAATTGACAAAATTCTTTGCATTTTATCTGAAAAACAAATAGAATGTTAGAGTGCAATAGGTTAGGTTATTTACAAAGTTAATGTTATTAACAAGATTGTTTACTTTGTCTGTCAGTATAGTAAAATAAAAATTGAGATATAAAATTCTACTGTCACATTAATACATACCTTTTTTAGAGGCGACTAAAACTAAAATTTGAGTAAAAAATCCGAAAATTTATAGTCGATCGAATGTGACACTAACATTTGATTCAGGCAGCAGCCGTGTAAACAGTGTTGCCAATGCAAATTTTTAGGCTGCCGTGTACATTAGATAAAAAAGCCGTGTTTATATGGAAAAAGATCAACTGTGGGCCGTGTCCACAGCTGCCAATTTGCGAAAAGCCGTAGAATTGGCTAATGAAATAGGGCGTAGGCCGTAGATTTTGTGATTTTTTTGGGCCAGAAGCCGCCTGAAAACCGTAGAACACGGTAATTGCCGTAGCATTGGCAACACTGCATGTAAACAAAGTTACTCTATGGGCACAGTATTAATTTTTCTCTTTGCAATAATGATTTGCTTGCGCCACAGAGTACTAATACAGCCATGCCATGGAAGATAGAGTTATGGATATATTAATCTATCTGGATCACTTCTTTCTTTTCTTTACGGTTTTTCTTCTCCTCCATGACAAAGCACCTGTGTGCTTAGTGCGAGTTTTACGTGACATAACGGGCTCGCTACGTAAATGCAAATTTGTATGGGACCGAAGCAGAGCCATCTAGCGGGAAAGTGAAGAAAAAAAATGCGCGAGTGCGAGTTTCATGCGCTCACGTTCACCCGAGTGAAGTCTTACTGTCAGTGGTTAATGTATTGTTCCTCGAACATTGCGCGAGTGCGAGTGGCTTTATTTGACAGTTCCAATACGTAGCTTGCGAAAACTATGGGACCACGTGACCGAAAAGTTTTCACGTGAAATATACCAGTGAAATCATAAAAAGATTGTTTATTATTTTAATTACACTTTTTTTCTGTTTCTTGAAAATTATGGCTGGATATTTATAAATGCTCGGCGCATGTTTGCGGCCACTAAATCTTAAAGTGAATAAAAATATTGTTAAGTAGTATTTGTATTGTTCATGCAAGAAATAATTTCCGGTAATCCAATCACAGAGTACATATACCTCGTTTACATTCAGCTCATTTGAGCAGGAAAGTAGGTAGGGAAGTGGGCAGGACGAGTATGTGAACACGATACTTCTCATGCTCCTACCACTGCTACTCGCGCTGCCCGGCGCTCCCCAAAAGAGCGGTTTTTCAGCCAGTGTTGCCAATGCTACGGCAATTACCGTGTTCTACGGCTTTCAGGCCAAAAAATCACAAAATCTACGGGCTACGGCTGGAACCCTATTGCCGTAGCAAATTCTACGGCTTTGCAAACATTTAACGAATGTTAAACTCTTAAAACAGCGCCACCAGGCTTATATTGATGTTAATGTAGGCTAATGAAAAGTATTACTCGTTTTGTGGGCATCAAATTCACTGCCGATGACCTTTTTTTTTAGTTCGAGCGCTGAACCGATGGTATATATTGGCGTAATTGGATTGCTACGGCCCACACTTGATCCTTTCCCATATAAACACGGCTTTTTTTATCTAATGGGCTCCATTGACGATGCGATCGATCGGTGCGATCGATCGTATCGATCGATTGCACCGATCGATCGGTTCAAAAGTGCCACTCATAGCGGTAACATACACTACCGATCCGTCGATGCGATCGGTCGGCAACGACGGATCGCACCAATCGATCGCATCCTCAATGGCGCCCATAATGTACACGGCCTTCCAAAAATTTTCATTGGCAACACTGCATTCAGCTCCATCGCAGTAATATTTCGACGTCTGCCATTGCCGAAAGTCGAAAGCGATGTGAGTGGTAGGGCAGTATGTAAACACTACACTTCTCTCGATCCTGCCACGGCAGTATCAAGGGGATTATTGCCGACAGCGCGAGGAGCAGCGGTAGGGGCTGAATGTAAACGACTTGTAAGATGATATTCTTTTTCTTCTTCTTTACTCTGTCAACGCTTGTGATACCTATCACCTCGTTTACATTCAGCTCATTTGAGCAGGAAAGTAGGTAGGGAAGTGGGCAGGACGAGTATGTGAACACGATACTTCTCATGCTCCTACCACTGCTACTCGCGCTGCCCGGCGCTCCCCAAAAGAGCGGTTTTTCAGCCAGTGTTGCCAATGCTACGGCAATTACCGTGTTCTACGGCTTTCAGGCCAAAAAATCACAAAATCTACGGGCTACGGCTGGAACCCTATTGCCGTAGCAAATTCTACGGCTTTTCGCAAATTTTCACAAAGTCAATTTTATTTATTGTTTTGCAAACATTTAACGAATGTTAAACCCTTAAAACAGCGCCACCAGGCTTATATTGATGTTAATGTAGGCTAATGAAAAGTATTACTCGTTTTGTGGGCATCAAATTCACTGCCGATGACCTTTTTTTTTAGTTCGAGCGCTGAACCGATGGTATATATTGGCGTAATTGGATTGCTACGGCCCACACTTGATCCTTTCCCATATAAACACGGCTTTTTTATCTAATGGGCTCCATTGACGATGCGATCGATCGCACCGATCGATCGGTTCAAAAGTGCCACTCATAGCGGTAACATACACTACCGATCCGTCGGTGCGATCGGTCGGCAACGACGGATCGCACCGATCGATCGCATCGTCAATGGCGCCCATAATGTACACGGCCTTCCAAAAATTTTCATTGGCAACACTGCATTCAGCTCCGTCGCAGTAATAATTCGACGTCTGCCATTGCCGAAAGTCGAAAGCGAAGTGAGTGGTAGGGCAGTATGTAAACACTACACTTCTCTCGATCCTGCCACGGCAGTATCAAGGGGATTATTGCCGACAGCGCGAGGAGCAGCGGTAGGGGCTGAATGTAAACGACTTGTTAAACACTACGCAATCACAGTCACAGAGTACTTAAACATAAACACTAATCCAATGACGAATGTCACCAAGTTTTTAAAAAGTTTAAGGAGATATTTTTAAAGACAATACCTTTTAATCTACTTGCAAGGAACTCGATAAATCTAATATTATTGTGTCTTGACTTGGACTCTTGGAATTAAAAGGTACTTACATTACCTACATAATTAAGATTTAAATAAGTTTATTTAAAATTGTCTACAAGTATGGACTCAATGAATTATTTTATTATGCAACTTAATATTGCCAAAGGTGATAATATCGTTTGCATACGAGCCCTCAAGGATCAAGGAAAATATTTATTAAATAATTACATATTTGATAAACCCATAAACTGAATACCCAGCTGTGAGCTTAACATTCAATATATCTACTTGGGACTATATTATCATTATGTATCAGTACCTATTCTTTAGAGATACTAAATTATATCTATGTTCATAATGTTTAAAATTTCTTGCCAAGCCAATATACCCAGCAAGATCTGTTGATAGTACTTCACTATATTATGCCATGCCATTGTAATGTGCCAAAATGATATGGGCCTTTTTTATTTCAAAATAGATAGAGAATAATTTAATAAGGCATAATATAATAAATAAAACATAGATATTTATGTATTATGTTTTACAAACATACATATATTTAATCCTTGTTTTAAAACATTTCAATATACTACTGAACACAATAAATTTGTAATATAATATTTTTATTAAAGGAAAGGTGTTGAAGAGCAAATAAGAAGAATACAATAACAAAAGGGGAAGATTGAATTACAACTAAGACTATTGACAACCTGCTGAATACTGTTGCCCGGAGAAGAATTACAAAAATATTATATTAAAAATTATTTACCGTTCAACGTTTTATTTCCACTCTTTAAATCAAAATCACATAATAATTATGCTGTAATGCCTCATTAATTTAATATTCAACATAATATGCCTCCTAAAATAAAATTATCAAGAAAACCACAATCTGTCTTTTAAAGTTTTATTTCTCCCACATAATGTTATACCTTCAATTCCAATCTCAATAGAAAACCAATGAGTAAATTACAATGGTCATAGACTTCACATTTCATACACTGTAATATAAATTAATGAGTATATATTTTGTAGCGACCTTATTCTGACATATCTTCTCAATTCTCAAATCCATGTTGCTGTGTTTATACTTTTACTTTATATACGTATTTGTTTACTCGTTTACTCTTAAATCACAATGGGGAAAATGTTGCATTGCTGTTGTTTTGTTGGAAGTAGTAGTCTCCGCTAGTGCTGTTGAGACAAGTTTGATACTCTGCCATCTATCTTGAATTGTACCTTAAATATAAAGATATGAATAAATACTAGGAACATAACATTTCTTACTTTGTACACTTCCTCATATTGTAGTATGTTAGGTATCATAAAAACTTTCATTTTTCAAAATAGACATGATTTGTCCATTTGTTGTTTATCGTGAATAAGTATTTACAGCCAAAGGTCACTGTGCCTAAACATATAAATCCTATTAAATAAATATTACACCAATCGTGAGCTTGTTAATTATTGATCTGAGCTTGATAAATAAATAATAAATTTCATTCACATAACCTCACCACACAAAAACTTTTCCATATCAATCACTGTAGCTATGTTCCATTATTTAATATTGCCTGTTTTCTCGCTTAAAATGCCACAGTATAATATGATTGATCAGTAAGTACTGAAAAAATTTATATTTATTAATATGAAACAAACAACCAAAACACTAATCTATAGCACGATAGCAAGTAAACTACAGTATAACACCACTATTTTAATTGTAGCTTGATACTATTGCTCCAACTAAATAAATGTATTATTTTCAATTTGGTTGGTTCTTTCACGACGTTTAACGAGATTTAACGACGTTTTTGCTGCCAACATAATAGTAGATATTTTCAGTGAACTAACGTGGAATTACACACGTCACGTTTTGAGACTGGCACTCGCAATTTCTCGTTAGTCATGTATTGACATTAACGAGGTACGTAAACTCTTCGATGCAACTCGCACTAAGCACACTGTCATTGTACCTTCCCACTAGGGCCGCGATCCACTAGACGCTCATAACGCTCACAACGATCAAAATACATGGACCTAAATATATGGACACGCTGTTCTTAACCAATTTCGTGTCACGCTTTCGTGCGACAGAGTACTCAATCACAGAGTCACTATGCGCCCAGTGTTGCCAACACCCTACTCCGAAAGAGATCATGGATACATTACTATAACTGGACATATACCATGGATTTTTGCCGTATTGGGGCGGCTTAGAATACTAACCCCAATCCCACGCCGGATGGGTGTCGTAAGAGGCGACTAAATCCGGCCCGCTGGTGGTAGGGCCCCTCGAAGGATTATATTGGTAATATTGATTTTAATTTGTTAATTAATACCATTATTGCTATTATTATCTCTCCATGGGGTTCGCCTGGATAGCTACCACCCTCGAGCATGAGTCAGCCGCCAAACGACTTGTCGTGTTCCGGCTGGGGGCTTGAGTGCCAGTTCTTCTTCTTCTTTCTCCCCCGTCTATTAATCATTTCCCTCCCCATTCTATTCTATTTCCCATCCTGAGGTCGTTTATTTTCGTTGCTTCTGGGGTCCGTTGGTGTCATCATTTACTGCCCTCGAGCGGTTGGGCGTGATGGATTGGCACGGCGGCCAGGGAGAGCCGATGAAACGTTACCGCTGGCGCCCGTTGGTTGTAGGGGACCCGAACCCAGGAGTCCCGGCCTGGGAGGCTGTCCCGCCGCCAATGTTAAAAGCCCGTCGAATGATTTCCTTGCCAGTTTGGGAACTGGATGTGGACGGGGATTTTATTCACGGGTTGGATCGGGGGTCCTTCCGTCCGCCGCGCCAGTAACTCACTCTACCCAATTCGCCGAGAGAGTTTTACTGACTACGCTTTGACCCTGGTGGCTTCGACGATGTACTGCCTCAAATCTTTCTTTTTCTTCCCGCAATAAAATTATGAAAATGAAAAATAAAAGTAAAAGGTCTAAACCAGCGGCACCCCCTTCCACATTTCTAGTGGACTTCTGTAACATTAGGGGCTTACATTCTAACCTTAACGCCGTTCACTGCCATCTCGAAACGGCGCGGCCGGCCTTATTCTTTTTGACAGAGACACAAATATCGGCTCGAGAAGAAACATCATATCTACAGTATCCGGGTTATAATTTAGAACATAAATTTATACCACACGCCGGTGTTTGTGTGTTCTCTCGGGACGATATTTGCTGTCAACGTCTTCATTTTCTTGAAGGTAAAGACCTGTCTACCATCTGCATTCGCGTTGACCATGGTGGACAAACGCGCGTCTATATAAGTCTGTACAGGTCTCATAGCGGTAATACCGAAACAGATCGACTCTACGAGCACGTACAGGGGGCGATTGACTATGTGCAAGAGCAGATCCCTCGTGCCGAAGTGGTGGTCCTGGGAGACTTTAATGCCCATCATATTGAGTGGCTAGGATCACGCACAACGGACTATGCAGGGAAATCTGCTCACAGCTTTGCCTTGGCTAATGGCCTCAGTCAGTTAGTATCCAGCCCAACCCGGATCCCTGACATTGACGGCCATTATGCTTCCACTTTGGACCTCCTGCTAACCTCCCACCCTAATGATTATGCTGTATCCGTCGAGTCGCCGCTTGGCTCGTCTGATCACTGCTTAGTGCGATCTTCTGTGCCATTAGCTCGGCCCGATGATCGGCGACCATGCGCGTCTCGCCGGGTCTGGCATTTTGGATCAGCGGACTGGGATGGTTTGCGGGAATTTTACTCATCATACCCTTGGAGGCACATCTGTTTCTCTTCAGAAGATCCCAACTCCTGTGCCCTTTCCATAGCCGATGTGGTACTCCAGGGCATGGAATGCTATATTCCAAACTCTGTGGTACCTGTTGGTGGGAAAACTCAAGCCTGGTTTGACAGAAACTGCTTTAAGGCATTACGCCTGAAGCAATCTGCCTACCAGGATTGGGTAGAGGCACGCGAGCTAGAAGGCTCCGATTTACATCTTCTGAAAAAGAAATTTAATGCTGCCTCCTGGTCCTCAAAAAAGCAAATTGCCAAGGCAAAGTTCAAGCACATACACAGAACAGGCAGGAGACTATTGAGACATGCGTGTGGTAGTCGTGCTTTCTGGTCTCTAGCCAAAGCCATTCAAGGCAATTTCTGTGCGTCGTCCCTTCCGCCTTTGCGCAGAGCAGACAATACCCTGGCCCACACCGCAAAAGAGAAAGCCGAAATACTGGGCACACTCTTTGCGTCGAACTCGACTCTTGATGACGGGGGTAACACACCGCCTACCATCCCGCTGTGTGGTGAGCTGATGCCCGACGTGCGTTTTACTCAGAATGCCGTACGTCAAGCTCTGTTTTCCCTCGACATCAACAAGTCGAATGGGCCGGACGGTATACCTGCTGTTGTGCTAAAAACGTGCGCTCCGGAGTTGACCCCGGTTTTAACGCGCCTTTTCCAACTTTCCTATTCTGCCGGCATCGTGCCGTCTTCATGGAAGGTAGCCTTAGTCCACCCTATCCCCAAAAAAGGAGATAGATCAAGTCCATCCAATTACAGACCAATCGCGATAACCTCTCTGCTCTCCAAACTAATGGAGCGTGTAATAAACACCCAACTGCTCCGGTATCTAGAGGATCGCCAGCTGATTAGCGACCGTCAATATGGCTTTCGCCACGGCAGATCGGCTGGCGATCTTTTAGTATACCTTACTCATTGCTGGTCAGAAGCGATTGAGAGCAAGGGAGAAGCATTGGCTGTAAGTCTGGACGTTGCAAAGGCCTTCGATAGGGTGTGGCATAAGGCATTACTCTCTAAGCTGCCTTCCTATGGAGTACCCGAGAAATTGTGCAGATGGATTGCCAGTTTTTTATCGGAGCGGAGCATCAAGGTCGTTGTTGACGGAGCATGCTCGGACACGAAGCCCATAAATGCTGGCGTCCCTCAAGGCTCTGTGCTCTCACCTACACTGTTCATCATGCATATCAATGATATGCTTGACATCAGGAACATGCATTGCTATGCTGATGACAGTACGGGTGATGCTCGCTATACAGGCCGAGCAAATCTTTCTCGGGTGCAGATTGAGGAGAAGAGGAAGGAACTTGTGTCTGAAGTCGAGACATCTCTGGAGCGGGTCTCGGAATGGGGCAGACTAAATTTAGTCCAGTTCAACCCCGAGAAGACACAAGTTTGCGCGTTAACCGCTAAGAAAACCCCATTCGTCGTGGCACCTCGGTTCCAGAACACTCCTCTTAACATCTCCAAAAGTATTGGGATCCTTGGTGTCGACATTTCGAATGAAGTTCAGTTTCGGGACCACTTGGTTGGTAAGGCCAAACTAGCTGCAAGGAAATTGGGAGTGCTCAATAGAGCTAAACAGTACTTCATGCCTAAGCACAGATTGATGCTCTATAAGGCTCAAATTCGACCACACATGGAGTACTGCTCTCATCTTTGGGCCGGAGCCCCAGCTGGCCAAGTGGACACGTTTGACCGAATCCAACGACGAGCCATTCGTCTTGTCGACGATCCCAAGCTTACAGACGGATTAGAGTCGCTTAAGTTGAGGAGAGACATAGGCTCGCTATGCGTATTCTACCGTCTGTATAACGGGGAGTGTTCTGAAGAACTGTTTGATTTAATACCTGCGGTTGATTTCCGTCACCGTACATCACGTACCAGGTTCCATCAACACCACCTAAACACCTGGCGTTCGTCCACAGTTCGGTTTTCACGTAATTTCCTGCCACGGACGTGTAAACTGTGGAACAAACTTCCTGCATCGGTGTTCCCGCTAAGCTATGACATGGGGTCCTTCAAGAAGCGGATCTTTTCTTTTCTTCGTGGCTGGCAACGCATTGGTGACGCCCCTGGTGTTGCTAATGTCCATGGGCGACGGTGATCACTTACCATCAGGTGACCCGTCTGCTCGTTTGCCTGCTTAAGGCATAAAAAAAAAATAAAAAAAAAAATGGATATATTACTCTGTCTGGATTACATTGTAGAGGTACCTGAGGATTAATTACGTCATAATGGAATGACCATTTTTGTATTGTGTTCATCCATTCATTGTGTTATCTATAGTCCCAGGACTCCCAGGATATATTATTCGATTGTGTTAAAATATTTTTATATGTGTTGTGCACTTTAAATAAAAGAAATGTATCGTAATAAATTACACTGTAGCCTCATTGAAATATTATAGTGTATTTTTGTAGAAACATCAAAAAGAGGAATTGGCAATTTAAATAGTTTAATCGTCGTTTCTTTGTTTTCCAGGTAGGTTTGTGTGATTTAGGTTGTATTTAGTGTAACTCATAATGTCCCAAGAGGACAACTTTAACTTAAAAATTAAGTTTAAATAATAACAATGATGATATTATACCTTCTACCATTAATACCATGCACTTGGATTTTCTATAAGTGTTTTTTTTTTTAGTTTTTTTAAACTGTTATTTATTTATTAATTTTTTAGTTTGATTTTTTGAAATGAAATGTAGGTAATGTTGATTCTTTAGAGGAATAACTTGGTTGTTGCCTCGATTATAAAGACTTTTCCGGGAGCACACGTTTAATTTTCGTTAGAATAAATACAGAGACAAAGAATATATTGAAGGGAGGGTCGATGAATAAAAAATCATAAGTTAGCGTAGGTAGACAAAACGCGAGGATCGCAAACATTGCATCGCATCTACTCGTAGGCGCGGCAACAGGTAATTTCTTTCTTTCTTTTTTTCTTTAAATATTGAATTGTCATTAGTCCTCAATAAGTCCACGAAGTTTGAAAGAAATCTGACCGTTTCAAGTGAGCCAAAATCAAGTCCAAAGAGAAGTTACAAACAAACAAACAAACCAACAAACAAACATACAGGTGAAGTAATATAAAGCGTGTAAAACTTACTTATGGAAAGTTATCCTTTCAAGTAATGTTTTCGTTTTTTGCTCATAATTTTTGCAATACCGCAATGTACAAGTTGGCATTTTCGTTAATTCAATAAGTACATATAATATCTAAAACAAATAAAGTAAGTCAACTTCATATAAAAGTCACGTATTGAAATCACTTTCTAGTTTCTACCACAATTTCCGCATCTTTGTCCTTTTGTTCTCTCACTCCGCGACGTCTGGCAACCCTGTTCCGTACTGATTAAGTACTCTGTGTTCGTTCTGTCAAGTTTGGTTCAAGATGTCGGTATTAAATATTTGACACTAAATAATTTTTAAGACTGTAAATAAAAATATAGTTACTTACCAATTATGATTAAATAAAATGAAATAAAGTTCAAACGTAAATAATGAGAACGTTTTAACTGTGCTCAATAAACAATAATGCGCTATTATGTGTTCTTGAACAGTAGGAGTTTTTCCAACGTGACATTTACTTGTGTAGCTCGCTCGCAACAGACTAAACTGAGGTGAACCCAATTGGGTTAACCTCAGATGAACAAACTGTAAGTACTGAACAGCGTGTCCATACATTTAAGTCCATGTCAAAATATCATACTAATTTGACAGTTGTGAGCGTTTTGAGCGTCTAGTGGAACGCGCCCAATATTGGCATTACCTGCTGTCAATATTCTTGGATTTTTCTTTTGTGTTATTAATTTTTAATTTCTATCATGCCAAAAAGGATACAAAGTAGTGGTAGAAAAAATGTTCTATCAGTGCGTAATTTTTGTAAAAAGGAAAAAGCTGAAAAAGTCCCTCTAATCCCATTTAAGAATGTTCGTTGACGGGTAGCGGCCGTGACAGGTAGGAAAAATAGTGTTACCTGTTATTATTTTTTCCTCGTAGTAGTGTCCAAGTAAAATGATGTATGCGGTTACAGTTTATTAAAAATAGCTCGTCATCGTTTTGTATCGATATAAAATTCAGTTGACCATAGAATTGAATTGAATTTTGTATCGATACAAAAACATGCCGACCGATACACGAGCTGATTTTTTAAATTTAGCTAAGCATTTCTTTTGTTTTGCTTTTAATTTAACAGTGTTCACGGATAGTTCTTATTTAAGGTATATCTGAAAAAACTGTCAGCACAATGGTGTTACCAAGGAAAGCAAAGTTGCTGCTATTACATCCCAAAAAATATTTTCACTTCGAAAAAACGAAATCAACAAAAGAAGATAAAGTTAGGAGATTTTGATCTGTGAACAATCAGAAATAAAATACATGAAATGTACACAGTCAGAATTAGATTCCAACTTTAGGAAAGCTATTAGCTGAATTAAAAGTCCACTTTAACATGAAATATTTAATGTAAGGGAATCCTACAAACCAAACATGACAACACACAGCTATGACTAGCCAACATAATCATAGACATAATACTACTAGACTAGGCAAGGTTTCTGAGCATATGTAATGGTCCAAGATCCCAGGGCCACCAGACGTCACGTATTTTCTGACGGACGAAATGTGGACGATTGAGTAGTGTTAGTGTATACTACGATCGTATGCCTACCTGCTAACTTGGTCAAACGGCCAATTTCCAGGTATCAGGTGATCAAGGTACATAAAAACATTATAAACTTCACGTGAATTCTCATGGCTGATTCTAACGATGTTCTAGATAATATAGTTAAAAGTAAGTCGTCAATGCTCCCAGATACTTTCCGTTGGCCATATTGCTTTGTAGACGCTTTAAATCTCCCAAAATAATTAGTTATGTGCGCCTACACCAAAACAGACACTTTTACACCGCGCAATTTGATTGCTCTTCGAATTCTACAGGAGTCGATTAGTGTTGATACCTTATTATTTTGAGAGCTTTAAAGCGTCTGGCAAGCAATATGGCCGACGGAAAGTGTCTGGGAGCATTGACGACTTATTTTTAACTATATTATCTAGAACATACGTGAAAATCAGCCATGAGAATTTACGTGAAGTTTATAATGTTTTTATGTACCTTGATCACCTGATACCTGGAAATTGGCCGTTTGACCAAGCTAGCAGGTAGGCATACGCTCATAGTACATACTAACCTTACTCAATCGTCCACATTTCGTCCGTCAGAAAATACGTGACGTCTGGCGGCCCTGGGATCTTGCTCTATAAGTGAAACCGTCACGCTGCGAAGAAAGGCAGGAGCTAAACCTATCCTTGTCTTACTTACGAGTTACGCGAGTCTCCTTGGTCTATTTCTCTTTCTAATAGCGTGACGCAAAGAAGGCCCGCTTGTCTAGTCTAGTAGTATTATGTCTATGAACATAATAGCCAGCTGCCAAAGGTAAAATAACTTTGAAGTTTGAACGGACTGTGTGCTTAGTGCGAGTTGCATCGAAGAGTTTACGTACCTCGTTAATGTCAATACATGACTAACGAGAAATTGCGAGTGCCAGTCTCAAATCGTGACGTGTGTAATTCCACGATATTTCACTGAAAATATCTATTATTATGTTGGCAGCAAAAACGTAGTGATTAAGTACTCTGTGCAAAGTACCGTACTCTGTGGTAACGACATCGGACATATTGTTTGGACAGAGTCAGATAATACTTTGCAATTGCAATAAAAATAAGTGTGATTTATGTTACATAGAGGTAAACAAATCAAATATTGCGTTTCTAATATCAAATACTCTTATTATATTATGGTTTTAGACCGATATTCTTGTATTGTTGTTGCTTCTTTCTGATGCTTAGGTACTGCTTACTCATTGCTTGAATGTTGGTAAACTGATGTTGTTTATTCTTTGTTTTGGTTATTTTTACTAAAAATTAAGCTATAAAGATGGAAAGAGTTTAAACCTCTGATTCCTACTGTTAATATGATTAGCGACAGAACGATAGGTGATTGCTATTTATCCCAATGTTTACATTCATTGATGAAATATGTAAGATTTATTATGTAGTTCAATTAGACGACGCACAAATCGAGCTATAGCACAGAAGACTTAATAATACTTATAATAAGGGGCGTAGCTACCGCCGTACCAGTCGTATCAATTATATGGGGCCCCCAACCTATAGGGGCTCCCACTAACACTCGCTCAAAAAAAAGCTCGTCAGCGGCCTACGACTGCTACAGTTTGGCTCTTCTTGTATATTTGACAGCTAACGTCGAGCAGGTCCTACAACAAATATTGATATGGGGTCTCCTTAGGGCTACGCCACTGCTTATTATAGTAGCTATAGGTGAAGATTCAAAATTTGTAATGACCTGCTCATTCAAGATATTTAGAAGCTTTATTTTAAATAGCGATCGTTTAATCTGAGGTGTACATATATATTTTATTATTTATTGTACAATAAAGTGTGTATATTTAAAAATAAAATATGCTCTCATGAAATAATATTATATAACTATTTGCCTACCTTTGCATACCCTTTTTATAAGTTTTTAATTTTTTACTCACACTTGTTAGGCCTTAGCTCCTAATGATGAATGCATGATAAAATTATGTAGTATGTACTAATAACTACAGTATTGAACTAAATTTTCAGGTTGTGATCTATATCTTTTTTTTTGCAGTTCATCAATGGCAAAAGAAGATATGTTAAGAGTCGAGATGGGGAAATTGGAAATAGAGCCTAGTAAAGTAAATAAAAACATAAAAATCATGAATAATGCACAACATACAAAGAAAATCAATATTGTTAAGAATCTACCCAATTATAAATGTGCATGTATATCCCAAAAGAAGAACAAAAACATGACTATTTGCAAAAAGAAACATAGAATACTCAGAGAGCCAATATTAAAATTGCCACCGTCATATAATAAAAATGATTACCAATACATAAATAAGGATTTATCTCAACCTGTGCTAAAACAAGTTGCAATTGTGGAGCCTTTAAGTCTACATGCACTCGTAGACAACTGTAACCAGTTAAGCATATCAACTGATGACAACAGGAGAAATTCAATGCCATTGAATGATGACAGCGAATGGTGGAGGAGTAATGTGTTAAATGATAAACACAGCAAAGATTTTTATTCTGAAAAGGGTCAATCAACTTCTTGTTCCCAGCAAGCACTGAATCCCCCTTGTGATGTCACAATTGATGAACTAGCCAGTTATTTTGAGACACTAGTCCACATACCAAAAAAAATGTCATCTATGGCTGAAATGATGTACATATAGAAAGTTGTAGGAAAAGGGGTATTCGATGGATTTTTGCTGTGTATGGTTCAGATTGGGTTATTGTCATAGGTAATAAGAATTTATATTGCCAACTGTTACAAAGTAAATATATAGGTAATTATGCCCCAACAGGCATTTAATTGCACTTAAAGATAATATTTTTGAATAATAAATCTGTTCATGTTGTTAGAGAATATTATATATTATATCAATTTTAAATGATTTCAAATAAAAACAATTTTTTAATGAAGAGCTGTTTTTATTAGATTTTAATTAAATTAATATTTTTAATGTCTAATTCCAATGCTGTAATGTATAGGTGTACCAGAATCTCATGGCATTTTTGACAAGCAGAAAAAAGGGTTTTTAATATGGCAATGTAAATTTTTAACCAAGTTCACTCACATGCGCGCAAATGTTTGACATTTTTACGAATGTTTGCACATATGTGAAGGGCGGTCAGGCAAATGGGTTCGCATATGAGTATACAAGCCCATTTCCGCTTCCTCCTACACTTTGTTCAATCACACGAATAACACACGAATGTTCAATCTTGCTGTTGTTATTATGTTGTTGTCATTCAAATCAATTTTCAATACAGAAAATAAATGGTAGTACGATTAGACGCCACGAACCACGAAAAATTAAGAGATACATCACCTTTTTAGTCTGTGCGCAACTTGTCGCACGAATGTGTGGGAGACTACACGAAGGTTCGAGGTTCGCGCGCTTTGATGTGCGACAAAAAACCGACACAGCTTGGAAAACCACGAATGCCTCGAAAACTTCGCATAATCATTCGCGAAGGTCGTCCCACACATGTGGGTTCGCGTATTCGCGCGAATGTGAGTGACCGGCATAAAACTATATCAATTGTCAAGAAGAACAAAGAGTTGTATGGAATTTTTTACTTAAAATATCTATGAAGTCGACATTTCTTAAGTACTCACCGAGTACGTGTAAGTACTCTGTGGACATTCGTCAATCCTTCCTTGTAGTAAATTGAGTCAAATTATGTAATTGACTTTAAAAGTTATTGCTATTCTAAATATAGTGTTAAAATATTCATTGTATCCCCGTGTTGTATCCCAATCCAACCTAATTATTTCATGTCATTTTAGAACTTTTCACTTCGTGACAATGCGTAACATGAATGTTAATTGTGATTTTGGTATATTTTTGCATGCTTTTACTTATTCTACGAGCGTATTAATATTCTCTGTAACTATTGTTATTGCCTCAGTTTTATGCGTATGGCTTTATGAGAAACCTTTATTTTATAAGGTAAATACATATACCTACATACGTAAGTCTATCAGAAATTACATAATGTTAGATTCAGTTCATTCTCAATAGGGTGCTTAGTTTTTGAAAAGCATTAAACCTACCTTCTTCTTTGTCGTTTTCTTCATTGCTGAAGGTCGTGCCCGTTCTGGCTTGCACTTTTGGCCATTTGAGTTGTTCCGGTTCACAGTGTCAAATTTTGGCTTAGTTGCGGTCATGTATAGTTTATGTGTTTAATTGATAGCTGTAACTATTTTAAAGAATTGACAAAGACACTGAAGCTTTTTTTTAAATTATTTTCTGAGTTTATGTGATTATCGAGAAAAAACCATAGAAATCATAGAAATGCAATATAATTTTTTTTGTACATTATTTGAGAATAAATAAAATATGTTCTCATAAAAGAAGTTCATATCTATAACCTAGCCAAAAACTACAAAAAAAACACGCTAAGTTATGACACAATTAATGTTTTTACCAAAAATGAAAAAATTTTTTTGTGGGACGGTTTCTTAATGGTCGCATTTTATTTTTGACTGGAAATAATCTACATGTAATAACGTATTTGTGTAAAAAATATTGGCTAATAAAATAAAGGGGTGACAAGATATGAATTTTTGAAAGTTTTGTTAAGGGTTGTCACTTTTCTATGAAAATTTAATTACCATATTGATATTAATTTATTCTGTTCATCAATAACATCGTTATTTCGGTATATATTGTAATAATAATAGTAATATGTATAATAATAATATAATAATATTAAAGGTTGATTTTTTTTTCAAAATTTAATATAAAAAAGTCACATTTTTTTGTTTTAAAAACAAAAACTTTGTCTTAAAATTTATGATACGCAATAGGTATAACGTTGCGTCAAGTCTTTTCACACGAAAAGATCTTCGATGAAGAACATTGAGTGGTATTGGGAAGGGGTCCGCCCTCGTGAAGCTTACGCTAAAACCCAATATCAGTACTCAATGTCCGGAGAAGCGGTGGTGAGGCGTCATGGAGCCGGCAAAGACCCATGGCGCTGCTTTGCCTCAGGAGTTATTGACCCATTCTCCTGGGGATGTCATATCGGGCCTCCACCGAGTGACTTAATGTTAGAGGGGCATGAGTGCGCCAACCCTCATGTTGGTCAGCGAGTGGCAGAAATAATTAAATTGACTCATCTTGACTTGTTCAAGTTATTGAAAAACAGTGCTCATTTACGAGGACCGAAATAACGACCTCTGGACATTCCCGAAAACGAGAGAACAACAATAGTTTTAAATGCAATTTACCCTAAAGGTATTTGATAGTGTTTAATAATTTATTTATAAAGTACCTTTTGCCTTTGACTTCGTCCTCGTGGAGTACAATAATTTGACCTTTTTAGAAATTTTCACATTTGTGCTGTATCCTTCTCCACAACTCAAACTATCTCCATATCAAACTTCGTCCTAATCGATTCAGCGGTTATTGATGTCCCATATAAACTTCACCCCCCTTTTCACCCTCCTTAAAGGATGATTTCTGGGATAAAACTATCCCATAGGATAGTCAAAAACTACAAAATAGGATATCCCATAGGATAGTTTTATAAAAGACATATCTTTTCCCGGAACTCAAACTGTCTATATACCAAATTTCATCTAAATCGGTTTAGCGGTCTAAGCGTGAAGAGGTAAGACACACATTCACATTTATAATATTAGTACTTATGGATAGCTGACCGACAGATGTTAAGATTTCTGAAATTATCCAAATTTCTGCGTAATTTTTTTTTATTTTTTCTTTCCGTAAAAAAAGATAAATGAAATTGCTCAAGTCGTTCTCATGTTGTGGCGTGACGTGACCAAGTGAAACGAAGTTTGTTTATATATACATAAATTTATTTTTATGATTACTTTTAGACAACCCTATTTCCATAGAAATTTCTAAAATACTTAGAAACGCTTTATCTCTCTACCCCTTTTATTGTAATTTTTAAATTTTTAGGAAATTATAAAGAACAATATTGTGCATATTTATAATGAAGAATAAAATGCGACCGCAACAAGATTAAATTAAAAATCAATAAAAAGTGGAAATAAAAAAATCTTAAATATGTCTTATAATATTACAGCTACATTTCCTATTTTTTTAGTATGAAAAGATAATACAATGTTACATTATTTAAGATACTAACAAAAACAAAAACAATTATATTTTAGGAATAAAAAAATAATTAAATTTTCCTTGAGGTCATTGACCTTTCACACAAAAAATTATTTCTCTTAAAGTATACAGAAATTTACCGTCGGAATTTTTATCAATTGTTTGCCACATTAATCTCTTTCGAAAAAACAGATAAACTATACATGACCGCAACTAAGCCAAAATTTGACACTGTGCGGTTGTTCGTCGAATTTCCTTGTCGCATCCCCCCGGTCCCCCCCTGGTCACTGACTATGGACCCAAGATATACAAAGTCCCTCACGACTCCCAGATTAGATAGCAAACCAGTCCGTGGGAGCTGGTCAGCTCTATCAACATAATAAAATTAGGCTTGGTCTTTGCGCTGTTGATCGTGAGCCCACCAAACTCGCTTTCGTTCTCCACTCTTCTGAACAATTCAGCTATCTCGGTTTCTGATGCCGCGAATCTCTGCATATCTAAGGTTGCTGATCCTTTTGCCCTGAGATCAAATAATTAATCCTGATCATCGATTTACCATCTACGTACAGACTCGAGATCAATGCTATGAGATGTGAAGGAAGATGCATTTCTTGCAGAATATGCCATAAGCAGTCACATCGAACGCAATCAAATGCTTTGGAGTAGTAAATGAAGCACATGAGCAAAGGCACATTAAACTCGTGACTCTTCCCTATCAAGTATCATTTGCCTCGCGTTAACAATTTGCTCTCTCGTACGTCAGCCTGTAACAAAACCAACTTGTTCACTTAGTATTTGCCATTGCAGGTAGAATTGCAGGCGCCCATGAATTATATGTATATAGCATGATTTTGCTAGCATGCGATATGAGGGCCACAGTTCGGTAATTCTCGCACGTTTTTGTTGAGCCTTTCTTGTGGATTGTAACTAGTAAGAACTTTTTCCAGTCAGTTGCCCATTTGCCTGTTCGTCTCACCTTATTGCATAAGTCCAACAGAATCCTTAAACCTATGTCCCCAAGATATTTCAATTCTTCAGCGAATATTGTCTCTGCCGGCTGATTTATTGGTCTTTAATTTCCGTAGAGCATCTCTAATAGTAAACTAGAGTCTGCTAGTACAAGGGGCTACATGTTCTGTTGTTCGACGGGTATAATAGTGCGCTTAGTTAATCTGCCTTCAGCGTATAGGTCTTCGCAATAAGATCCCCACCTCTCCATGACAATGTCCGTTATCAGCTTTCCAACAGCATCTTCATCACACATGCACACACTCACATGCTACACACACATACACTTACTGTATTTAATCCTCCCATAATAATTAATTTTAGATGTACTTTGCTGATGTAACTAAAACTGTAAAAATATGAACTTCTTGCTCTTTGCCCTTGTGTAGTTTAAAAGAAGCACATGTCAAACTTTGGGTGGAAGCCTGGTGTCCTGAAATACAGGCCAAAAGCTTAGCTTAGGCACCAGTCTCCCACAGTATAGAAAATGTTAAGACTATATTGTGGTGAGAAAATAAATGAATTTATTATTATTATTATCTTCAATGGCCCAGGTTCTCGGCTTAAACTCACGAGTGATAAGAAGTGTCACCTTAAGAAACAATTTTATTCCTTTGTGTGCTGATGTTGAGCGTATTCTTCAATACCCCGGCAAAATGAGTTTAGGTGTTGGTTGTAGTTTCTTCGACATACGAGTAGACGTTGAACTTTAGCTGATAGTGATATGTATTCAGAGGGGTCAGCACTGCCTCTGATGAATGCCTTTCGGCAATGGCCTTCCATGTCTCCTCAGTGATCCACGTCTTCCTCGGGGCGTCTACCTCACTGCTTTGTCTCGTTCCGTGCTGAAATAATTTATTGACTGCTGTTCGGTTTGTGTCTATATCTGCATTTGGATCTAACTTGAATTCAGATGTCTTTTCCTCAAAGTAATTTCTGAAGGACGGTAGCTCTCGTAGGTTAGGGCGTCTCTGAGACTTTACTATTGATCTACTTACAACACCGTTTAAGTCTTATACTCATTTCTGCCATCAGGAGTTTATGGTCGCTTCCGAAATCAGACCCCGGGTAGGTTTTGGTGTTTCTGATGCACGACCTCCATCGTTTAGCAATCGCTATGTAGTCGATTTGGTTTTTGCATCATTCTCCGGGCATTACCCAAGTGTACAGTCTTCGTGGATGGTTCTTGAAGCAGGTATTCATGATTGTAAGAGAGTTCTCGACGCAAAATTGGAGCCACATCTCACCTCTCTCATTCCATTCTCCTAGACCCGAGGTTCCCAGACTTTTTTTCTCACCACTTTCAAAATTAAGCTTGTCCCGGTGGACCCCCTTGCAGCTACATTTCTACCATATTCCCCAAACTCGAAAAAAAATATGAAGATTAGATCTAATTAAACTATGGAAAGCGTTGCGGCTGAGTTTAGATTATTATAGAGATTAATAGTTTTCGAAAAGAAAAGTCAGAATTGATTGGTCAATTAGTTGAGTTTTCGTCACGCCAACGTAGACCCCCGACAAGTCTGCCGTGGACCCCTGGGGGTCCACCTGGACCACTTTGGGAACTAAGGCCCTAGACCAACTTTCCAACTAGGTACATCCCATAAGTGAGCATCATGAACTGTCGACCTGATTTTTTTTAAACCTACCTAAACAAAGAATAATTTTAATTGATGGAATCTGATAATTGTCGTTTATCAAGTCGTCTGAATATCATTGTGTACAAAAACTAATCTTCAAATTAATTGTTGCAGCTTTTATTTAAGAAGAGTCATTCAGATCATTGTAATGAACTGAGTACCACACAAAGTGAGCAGTTACCGTTTTCTTTAATAGATGATGAAGTTTCAAACATGATATCTCCAAAAAAAATAACACAGTTATCTGTTGACAGACTAGAATATGGAAAGGTGTCCGATTCCTTGTAAAATATACTGTGGAATTTAACTTTGTTGCACTTTTACTACCATATAAAACATGTATATAAAATAAATATAAAACTAAAATAAATAAGTATAAAACATTTATATAAACATAAAGCATGTCATAGAACAACGTTTGCCGAATCAGTTAGTTCTAAATATTTAGATAGAACAGGTTCTATCGCTCCGCCCCAGTCGGACACAGCCCGAAGTGTGAGATTCACACGAACCACCATAGCCTCTCTTTCAAGACTGAATTTCGTCCCGACTGGCCCTGGAACTATGTAGGTATCTCTCTACCATTGTGCTATCGTCTGCGTACCCATAGATTCCGGGCATAAGCAGGTCATATATATATTATGTAATAATATGTAGTATCGTCGGCAACACGGTCCTCACTTTCGAGGAAATGGCGAACGTTTTAACGTTGATCGAACGCACCCTAAACTCGCGTCCGTTGTGGAGTGGCGGAGATCTGGATGGGACATTGAGGAAACTACTGCAGTCAATAGTGCCGGAGACAAGCTTTTTCAGGAACACTATATCAGAGAGAACGCGACGGGTGTGTAGTGAGTCCAGCTTGAAGAACGTCCGCCGTTGGTCGTATGTGGCTCTATGCGAGATACCTGAGGAGTAGTAGGCCATATGCCTAGTGAAAAATCGTTGGATGCTCTCAATGCGTTGTGATTGAATAGCGTACTGAGGATTCCACACCATTGACGCAAATTCTAAGTTGCTGCGATGCGATTATAGAGCGTTGTAGAGAATAATCTTAGGTTGAGGGGAAAATAATCCTTTAGTGTTTCTCTTTACAAAGCCAAGCATTCCAGCAGATTTTTTCACGATGGCGTCAATGTGAGCTGTAAATTTTAGTTTAGCATCCAATATTACACCAAGATCGCGTATCTCAGCTACCTCCTCTAAGTCATGACCGTTTAACTTTAAATGGTATGACGAATCGCAGATGTTATGTCTGCACGTATATTTAATATGGAAGCACTTTATGGGATTTATATCCATGCCGTTTTTGCTGCACCACATGTTTAGTCTTAGGAGATCCTCTTGCATTAGATCTCTATCACTTGCGGTTTTGACTACCCTGTATATTTTTAGGTCATCAGCAAAAAGTGAGTATTCACAGTTCTTTATGACAGACGTTATGTCATTGATGAAGGCGGTGAATAATACTGGCCCCAAATGAGATCCCTGTGGAACACCAGAATCGGCGTATTACGCGCTTGATTCATACCCATTGACAACCACTACAAGAAGTCTTTTTGCTAAGTATGAGTTAAACCAATCAAGCAAGGAACTCCACTAAGCAAGGAACTCCCTATTCCGTATGTGTTATTCAGTTTGCATATTAATAGAGAATGATCTTCTCTGTCGAAGGCACTGGAAAAGTCAGTGTGTACCGCATCTACTTGCTGACCTTTGTCAATTTCACTGGAAAGATATGATACAAGAGATACTAGATTAGTTTGAACAGACCGTCCACTCTTAAAGCCGTGCTGATTTACTGACATAAATCGATCCAAATGCCGTGTGATGATCGGGCATACAATGGTCTCAAATAATTTAGAGAGCGTGTTTAATATAGAAATAGGACGATAGTTTTTTGCATCTCGTATATCGCCTTTTTTTATAAATAGGAACAATCTTTGCTTTTTTCCACTCGTCAGGAAACACTCCATCTTTAAGGGATTTATTAAAAATTAAAGAGAGTTTTAGGGCAAGACTTCGGCCGCAACGCTTCAAGAAGATAGGTGGGATGCCATCAGGGCCGGCACCTTTGTGTATGTCCAGTTTTTTTATAGCCCGTACATCCGGCTTATGCAATGTGTAATGTTACTTACTATTGGTTATTTTATTAGATGGTAAATTTCTATTAAAAACGGAAGAAAAGTTACATGCGAAAAGTTCAGCAATTTCAGGTCCTGATTTAGCTACTCGACTGCCTAGATACATCTCTGATGGAATGGTTGCATCGCCGTTTCTTGTCTTTAACATAGCGCCAAAAAGATTTAGGATTTTTTGATATGTTTAGGGGAATGTGGGGGGAAACCAGACAGGGGGTGAAAACAGATAGTTGCTGCTATTTTTCTAGTAGGCATATAGCTATCTCGTTCTAAATAGTCAAACGTTATTTGGGAACACTCTGGCAGTTTGCTTGCAAAAGGCGGACACGATAGAATCTCATCGCGTGCTTGTACTCTACAAAATAGAAAAAATTGGTAAGTTATCTAATATTTTGTAATTTTTGACGTATTCTCATTTGTTTTGGCCACATTTGTTATGTACAATCATAATGCAACATTCTTTTCATAATATCTTGGTTAGTTAAATTAAAAAAACAGCACTAATTGTTGCTGTGAGTACCTATAAGAATAAAAATTTTGCAAGTAGATAGTATTTTAAAAGTGGCACCTGTGGGGACTGGGGTACGACCAGACGGGGTGATATCAGGTATCCGGTGTCACACCCAATCATTGAATAGGTTATGTCTGTTCATTTACCTAAAATCTTAAATCTTTACTTTATTTATTTTTTCATAAGTATTTTTACAGGACCTCAGTATCACTTGAGTTGAAGAGAAACGTAGGCTCCCTATGCGTATTCTACAGTCTGTACAACGGGGAATGTTCTGAAGAACTGTTCGGTATAATACCTGCGATTGATTTCCGTCACCACGCATCACGGTGTACCAGGTTCCATCAACACCACCTTAATACTTGGCGTTCGTCCACAGTTCGCTTTTCACGTAATTTCCTACCACGCACGTGTAAACTGTGGAACGAGCTTCCTGCATCGGTGTTCCCACTAAGCTTTGACATGGAGTCCTTCAAGAAGCAGGTCTATTGTTTTCTTCGAGGCCGGCAACGCATTGGTGACGCCCCCGGTAAAACTAATGACCATGAGCGGCTGTGATCACTTACCATCAGGTGATCCGTCAGCTCGTTTGCCTGCTTAAGGCATAAAAAAATATCCGTATTCACCCCGTTGACTAAAAGCGCGTATCCGGTTTTACCCATAGCAAAGCAAAAGCAAAGCAAAGCAACAACCCATAATTGTCCCACTGCTGGGCTCGGGGTCTCCTCTCACAATGTGAGGGGTATAGGCCATAGTCTACCACGCTGGCCAAGTGCGGATTGGTAGACTTCACACACCTTTGACAACTTTATGGAGAACTCTCCGGTGTGCAGGTTTCCTCACGATGTTTTCCTTCACCGAAGCAAGTGATAATTAACTTCTAATACGCACTTAATATTTGAAAATCAGAGGTGCGTGCCAGGATTTGAACTCGGGCCCCTCCGTTCGAGAGACCAACGTTCTAACCACTATGCTATCACTGCTTCCTACCATACCTACCCATAGGTATGGGGTGAATCCGGACTTATGTTTTTTACTAAAATAAATTTCTACTTCTTTTTATCTTTATTGATTTCAGATATTTTTTGCCAAAGTAATGTCTTACTTATGTTCTTTAAGAAGTGTTGTTGATTTTTTAAATATATAACATTTTAACGAATTTATGGTGTTTTTTTCTTAACTATCCGGTGTCGCCCCACATTCCCCTAATTCTCATCTGGTCTTATAGGTTTTGAGACACTGAGCATATATTTTATGACTAGTAAGTAGTTCATACAAGTAACGCCGAACTAGCGGCGCGCACCCGTCGACTCGTATTTGTCATTTGTTCACAGTAACTCTCGTGATTAACATATTATTTTAATGTTAAAAAAATGGCAGTGGATCAAATAACTGGAGCAAAGTTACCGTCTAATCGTCAAGTTCTTGCAGTCCTCTTTTTTAACATTCGCGAAGTTAAATTGACTGTTAATAAAAGCGCAAATCTTGCCATTCGAGAGTGTATTATATTCTGGGAAAAAGCTAGAATCCCTACCAGAGCTGTGCCTAACTGTGTAAAAAACTTGTGGATCTTCACCGTGCTTGGAGAGTTACAAAAAATTTTAAAAAAAGGCAAGATGTTTACAAGCGCCATGAGATGGCTAGAGCCATTTACTCTTTGAAAATATTTGTTGTAATCTCAGTTCAAAATTAACGCCAAGGATAAACGCGCCGTACAAGATTATATTCATTCAAGATTTTATTCATTGCGGTTAGGGAACGTTCCCAAACCACGTGACCCGTTTTTTACCATTTTTTACCCCCCTCCCCCCCCCCCCCCCTCGGTGACCAACCGTGGTATATAAGAAGACAAGTTTTCACGTGACAATTTTTTTTTTGCAGACAGTTAAAAGAATATTTAGTATAGCTATTGCAGAACTATAATAAAATAAACTTCACAAGAGGGTTTCGTACGTTGATTATTTATCGTTATTTACCATTGAAGTATTATTACTAGCGTATAGAATGGACACCGCGAACATAATGTACGTTCTAATGCATTGGCGCCGCGCGGCTTCAATGTCCAATGGATTCGTTCGATTTTGAAAGGAGAACAGGGGCTCAATTTTGAAAATAGAACCTCCCGGCGGGGACACGCATTTTGTTTGAGATGTCTTCTCTATGTATACTTATACCTCAATGTTATTTACCGTTATTTTCCAATTTTATTTATTTTTGCAATTTTTTTAAGACCATTGACTTATTTTTCCTGTAATATTTAAGTAAAGAACTCTGTATTTTTTTTAATTCAAATGTCAGTAGTTTCGGAGACAAGACAATGGTAAATTTTTGGCTTTAATTTTCATTCGTTCTTGAATAATTATAAAACTTTCCACTGTAAAACTATGTATAACTAAAATATATTATTTGAGATCCTGACAACAAGCCCTTTACAGACTTCAAAAAAGGAGGAGGTATTCAATTCGAATGTTTTTTATGTTTGTTACCTCAGCAGTTTCGACAAAGCGACTAAAAATAATAATTTCGTGACGACGTGAGTGATCCTATAACGGTTCAGTTTTTTATTTTGTTCATGAAGGAACCCTAAAAACAAGCTATTCCGAAACTACTGGACTAAAATGAGTTTAAATTTGATGCTCAAGTTCTTTTTTGTGACCCAAAGACGAAGGTATTTATTTTCAAAAAAAATCATGAAATCAAAAAAAAAAAAGCTGTATCGTGTCGTGTCACTTGTGGCATGTCAAATGAAAGGGCTTGTTGCAAGGATCGCAAATATATTCGCAAATATATTTATTTGATAATTTTAAAATTATTCAAGAAAGAACGAAAATTGAAAGCGAAAGTTGACCATTCCCCCCATCTCCGAAACTACTGAGACTAGAATTTTCAAAGTCAGTTTTCAATCAGCACTATATTGTACCTAACTATCTATGTGCATCAGTGTTTCCGCCTGTGAGATTTAAAGCGCTAGAGTAAACGGTCGTATATAAATAAGTAATGTTTAAGAAGTTATTACCACACTTTTAAGGTATCGCGATTCTGGCGGCTGTTCTATATTGTTCCAAAATATCGCGTTCGAAAAATAAAATATTCTTCACAAACGTAAAAACAAATTAGGAAGTTCTGGCGGTTGGTCTGGATTGTTATAGATTTATCCTATATTGATCCAAAATATCGCGTTCTAAGAAAATTTATTTGTAAGATGGCATCATGTGGGTGAAGTTTGCCCAGTCTTTCCCGTGGAGGGGAATTTGTTTCTCCTAAGCTGATCTCGACGCTTGTGCGCTTTTCATAGCTGATGTGGTACTCCAGGGCATGGAATGTTACATTTCAATCTCTGTGGTACCCGTTGGGGTAAAACCCAAGCCTGGTTTGACTGAAACTGCATTAATTAGCCTGAAGCAATCTTCTTATCAGGATTGAGTAGAGGCGCGTGAGCTCGGAGGCACCATTGTGAGTCAGCTGAAAAAGAAATTTAATGCTGCTTCGTGATCCTCAAAGAAGCAAATCACCAAGGCAAAGTTCAAGCACAATCACAGAACCGGCAAGAGACTGCTGAGCTATCCGTGTGGTAGCCGAGCGTTTTGGTCTCTGACCAAAGCTATTCAAGGCAATTTCTGTGCTTCGGCATCGTCGCCAGAATCGCGATACCTTGAAAGTGCGGTGCTAGCTCAAAACTCGCGTTTTTTGGATTTTCTCTGAAAGTTTCATTCTCAGCCCTATGGCGTTTTGGAACAATGTAGAATAAACCTAGAACAGCCTTAAAAATGTTTGTAACTTCAAAGTGTGACGCCAACTTCCCGGAGGTGAATAAGTATAGCTCGAGAAAGCGGGAGATTCCCTTTATGGATATTGAACACGTGACAAAAACCTAACCCTGTGACCAGGCGTGGTGTTTTGCAGACCCCCCTTCCCCCCCCCCCCCCCCCCTAAATGTGTCACGTGGTTTGGGAACGTTCCCTTATGTGTGTAAAACCATGGCTTGGATGTAGTCTGGCGGTCAAGGCACCAAATCAAGATTTGCGCTTTTTAAAAAGTCTGAAGGAATATGAAACTAACAAAGAGATCTTCAAAGCAGCCCTGAGCAAGTTTAGTCAACATCTTTGGTACTTGTCAGAAGAAATAGCTGTTTTATCACTCTTTGATGATGAAGAAGATGAACAAACTAAGACAAATATTAGCGAACCTACAAAGAGAGAGTTTGTAGAGATACATTCCATCAAAAGAAGATAGGTAGGTAGGTAAGTGAAAATACATAATGTTTTCATATGTTTTCGCGATTGCTACACATTTAAATTAAATAACTTAATACGGTTTTATCGCGTTTATCACATTTTTATATCTAGAACTGACCTGACAAAAAAAATGTAATAAACGCGATAAAAACGTACCTGGGCCATTCTCAAAAAGTGACTTTAAAGTACTAAAAAAAAAAGTTGTTTTTGATATGATGTAAAGTGGTCTCAAATGAAAGGTATCATATCCCATAACCTGTACCAATTATGAGCCGAGCTATTTTCACAGTATTTTTCGCGAAAATAAGGAAAAAAGAAAACTCGCCTCCATGGATGTGACACTGATCCATGGTAGTGACATATTTTTTCTATTTGACATATTTAATGAGGTATTATTGAATAAAACTTACTTTTTATTTTCATATTTTTATTTTTCTAATCATTTACTTTTTTAAACAATGGTACATATAACACATCTTATTAAGTAATATTTGCAATATCAACAATTTTTATAGGAACTCAAATTATCTCTAATCAATTCTTAATCAGTTTCTTCTCTCACGTGATCACAACCGAGCTACTAAGAGCTGAAGGGATATCCCTTCTAGTGGCGCTCCAAAAACTGTTCGATTCCGTCATCAATACTGGAACTACCCCGGAAGCGTGGGGCAGAAGTGTGGTGACGCTGTTCTTCAAAAAGGGCGATAAAGCCCTTTTGAAGAATTACAGGCCCATTAAACTTCTAAGTCACACGTTTATTAGCTGTTTTCGTGGATGCTCACGAATCGCATTGCATGCAGTCTGGACGACTTCCAAGTTCCAGCCCCCTGAACGAGCAGGATTCTGAAAAGCCTACAGCACCGTAGACCATAATAATATACATACTCTGCGGCAAATTTAAAAAAAGCCGAGGAGTATAATCTGCCGTTATGTGTTGCCTATGTGGACTATAAGAAAGCCTTTGATTCCATTGAGACCTGGGTGGTACCAAATTTTCTCCAGCGGTGCCGGATCGACTACGGTATGTTGAGGTGTTAAGTGTTTATATTCATCTGTCACCATGTCCATCAGAGTACACGACACAACATCTAACCCCATCCAACTGCAGAGAGGTGTCAGACAAGGGGTTGTCATATCCCCTAAACTGTTCATCGCTGCGTTGGAAGACGTGTTTAAGCTGATAGAGTGGAAACGACGTGGCATTAACATCAATGGCGAATACATCACACATCTGGAATATGCCGATGATATAGTCCTCCTGGCGGGTTTCCTGGAAGAAGTTGGTACAATTTTAAGGGACTTGAACAGCGCCTCACAACGGGTGGGTCTTAAGATGAACATGGACAAGACGAAAATCATGTCAAATGTCCATGTCACACCCGTACCGGTTGTTATTGACGGCACTGCTCTCGAAGTTGTAGACGAATATATTTACCTGGGACAAGTGATCCAGATGGGTAAGTCCAACTTCAAGAAAGAAGTCACTCGTAGAATCCAATTCGGATGGGCTGCATCCGGGAAACTGCGTGAAACTGCAAGATATGAATCTAGTCGTCCAAAACACTACCTAGTGCCTGAAGTTGAAGGTGTTCGAGCAGTGTGTGTTCCCAGTGATGACCTATGGCTCCGAGACGTAGTGCTTTACTAATTGTTTAATCCACAAGCTCAAAGTCGCACAGCGAGCTATTCAGATAGCTATGCTTAGTATTTTTCTACGTGGTCGCATCAGAAATGATGAAATCCGTAGACGAATAAGGATAACCTACATAGCTCAACGAATAAGCGGCCTGAAGTGGCATTGGGCTGACCAATTAGTTTGAAGGACCGATAACCGTTGGGGAAGAAAGGTCCTCGAATGGCGCCCACGTCTCGAAAAAAGGAGCATAAAACGCCCCCCAACCACGTGGACTGACGACCTGAAGAAGACAGCGAGCATCCGGAGGATTCAGAAAGCTCAGGACCAGTTAGGGAAGGCCTATGTCCAGCAGTGGACCTCCAAGGGCTGATGGATGGATGAATGGAGACGACTTAGCTGTGCAAAATGTGATAAAGATTTTCCATAATATGGCATAGGAAAATATACTTGTTCACGGAGAATCATCGACGAAAAGTCTCTTTCTGGCTTCTTTTCGAGGGTACCATAATCTCAACCTGTGTCAAAAATATTCTCATCAAATTCATTCAAAATCAAATATAGTAATAAAAATAATTCATAGTATTGTCGCTTCCATGGATAGTCTGTCACATCCGTGGATATTCGCAATCCACGTGGGTGACATCTATGGAGGTGACATTTTAAACATAAAAGCCGTTTTATCACAACCTCAATTACTGATTATAAAATACGATAATATATTTAGTTAACGGTTACAATAACTCAACATTTTAAAGTACCCGACAGTAATTTAATTAAATATACACTGCCCCAAGTAATCCACAAAAGTGACCAAAATAGCGTGCTAATTTTTAAAATATCTTACCTTAGAGGTCCGTGCTCCTAAATTATTATCCAGGAAATGTCAAACTGTCAAAAACTTTCAAGATGGCATTGTGTTGATTGTCTACAGTCGGTCAGAATCTGTGTTCACCGATTTAATGAATCCACAGACTACTAAGAAGAACTAGGGTTAATGAATCACAGCTGCGTTCAATAAGTTCACCCATGGAGGTGATCATTCATCCATGCACAAATGTTATACAATACGTAAAGTTTAATATTTTATATAAATTGTAATTACTTAATGTTTTCTATAAAGTTTATTTCATAGGGTATCGTGAAAGAATATAAATTAGCTAATCTAAAAGAGAAAAATATATTTTATTCAGGTCTGTGTCATCGTAAATCGACTTTGCACACGACATGGAGGTGACTTTTTCGTCACATTTTTGAGGATTATTTAAAAATCTATTTATGTATTATTATTTTTATTAAAAATCCTAAAAATACTAACTACTTTGATTAATTCTACAATAAAAAACATTTAAAGTAATTCAATATTCATCTTTTAAAACCAATGCACATTTTTTTTCCGCAAAAATGAGAATGAGCCACCTATTAAGTTATTTAATTTAAATAAAAATACATAGTTTTATGTCTTATATCCTTCTTAATAAACTGATAATAATATTATCTTGTCTTTTGTTGCAGGAAAAGCATTAAATGATTTTGTGTCTGTTAAGAGCACAAATTTATTTGCGCGTTTAAACATTGATACAAACTTCTTGAAGAGACCCGTTTCTACATGGGAAGAAGATGTAACCTATTTGCAGGCAAAAAGGGTTCTTTCTTTAAGGGCCGTGAATGATACAGCTGAAAGAGCTGTAAAACTTATGCAAGATTTCCATGGTCTAGTCACTGCAAACGAAGAACAAAAACAATTTTTGCTGCGCTGTGTTTGCTACAAGAGCATAGAAATCTGTACCCAGATTGTAAAAAAGAGACCCTTAAAAGAAAATATCCTTGCTGATTTGTGATGTTCTTTTGATTAATAAATACCTATTTTCTAACTTTCTCTTAGATTATTATTATTATACAATATAAACATTTTATTTCATTTTATTACACATACCTACACAAGGATAAGCGTTGAAGACAGTTATAGACAACGATTTTTAAAATCTTCAAGGCTCTATCGGCATGGGTTAATGTTGACATATAAAGATAAAATTTTGTATTTGATTAAGTTTAGGTAGTTTAAAAAGAATTAAGGAGTATGCATTTCGATATCTGAAAAAAATAATTTTCTCCTATATAAGGGACACCATAATTTATGTATATATCGCTGAAATACCGTCCTGCCAACTGGCTTTATTCATGCACGTCTAGACACCGCAAGGTTTAAAGGACTACCTTATTTGTAATGCGGATCTCCGGCATAGAGACACCGCAATGGGTCAACTGGGGTGGTAAGTACTGTTTGCTCACGCAGTTGTATAACGGATGGTTTAATATAAAAACAAAAAAGTAATATGATTATTTAATTTTTATTTATGCTGTACAAATTTAATTCTTATGTTACAGTTGATGCAAAAGAAAAATCAAACATTTAATAGCAGTAAAAGGGTTGATAATAGCGAAATTTAGTAACAGGTACAAATATAATTTTAATTAATAATGAAAATGAATGCATACGATCAACTTGTCATAATTTAATATAGATTGTATAAAAGTTATAATTTCATATTACCAAACGCATAATCTGCCGTCCTAACGAAAAGTGCAATTTATGTCGAGTTTTTGGGCTAATTGACTTAAGACTTTCAGTAGTTACGGATATAGTCTTAAATCAATTTGCCCAAAAACTCGACTTATTGCTCTTCGTTAGGACGGCAGTAATGTACACCAATACTGATCCAACAGAAAGCCATACCTTTCGACACGACTGCCTCACCATAAAAATAATTATATGTACATTAAAATTGGGTTATCAAATTGATACTTTGAGCACAAATGTTATAATAGATATAAATATTTCCATTATTCTATGTACAAGACAAGTGTGTCACGGGTACAATGAAACTGTGATACGACTTACAAGAATCGTATCATCTCACTCTGATTTATTGAAGTTGAATAAAAAAAATACACATTTAATTATATCAAACAATGCCGGATCTATTAAAAATAATCTCTCAATTTTAATACACAATATACAATACTTTATCGTTCTCTTGAAATCGTAAATTATTTATTCTTGGACACGTAACCATGATTTTAAGGTTTACCATGTAGATATCACTTCATTCGAAGACCATAGTGTCCCTACGTGACAGCCTTGACAGGCATACGAATTTGTATTGTAGTATTATTATTATCCAACTAAAAATATCAAATCCAACGCATTCCTTGCGGCAGTTGCATAATGTTTTAGCGCATTTTATTTCCACGAATCTAAATGTTAGTAACAAATCGTTATTAAATATTAAAATTTCTAATACCACGAAGAAAAAAATAATACATATCTATGGACCTTTTACTTTGTAAAGGTGCGGATATAACATTTTACTGTATACGAAACTACCTAATACGAGTTCCTTGAACCCCAATCTAAACAAAACAATATACAAAATCATTGGATAGTAGTCAGTAAAATTTAGAGGATTGTTTACCTTCTGGCAGACCAATTTACAGAATTTTAGGAGATTTCTATTACATCATATTGGTTAGTTCCTAATATAATATTTACATAGTTCATAGGTACATGCACAAACATTATTTAAAAAAAATGTCAGTTTTATTTGAATTCAATAAGAAGTTTAGAAGTTCATAATGAAAATAATAATAAGGTTTAAAATACGAAAATATGATTATATTAACACTTGTGATACAATAATAGAAATCTCCAAATTATTTGCTTAAGATAAACAAAAACTATTTATCAAACAAAAATATTAACAACAGTATTGTTTCATGACATATAGATAGATACAATACAATCATCATAATAATATTACTGCTAGTTATGATACTTTTTATAATCACAGTAATAGATTGTATAGAGTATCAAAAATGGTTTACATTTTTTTTTCGTAATATTATGATAGTGCACTTGTTTGAACCACTATAAGAACAGTGACGATTTACATGGTCTAAATATGATTGACTATAGCACCCCAAGTATTGTCCAGCAAAACAGAAGCTGTAGAGGGATGTTTCAAAATAATATTCACACATAAGTCCACAGCTCACAATGGGCACCATTAGAAAAATAAATTATAAATGGTTCTAACCTACTCTCTGCGATTTATCTCGGCATTTGTTCTCTGCATACCTAGGAACAAAGAAAAATATATAGTTGCTACTCCAAAGTAGTATAAAAAAATCCGTTTAATAAATTTTCAAAGCAAGATAAAATTTATAAAAATATTTTAATTATTTGACATTAAAGTTTTCTGACAGTACACAAAAAACTGGCCAAGTGCGACATAGACTTGCACGCTAAGGGTTCCGTACAACCGTGCTATATAAACGCCAAAAAATATGGTAATTGTTTTATTTTCAACTTAATTTTACGTTTGCTATATCATTTTAAGTGTTCTATCTATTACGGTTCAAGTGTGCAGAAGCATCAATGTCAGACCACAGACACATAAGATTCAATATAAGCAACTGCAAAAGCAACTACGTTGAATCATACAGAGATCCCAAGGCAACAGACTGGGCAGGCTACAGGGCCGAGCTGAAAACCAGGATGGGAGAAATCAACAAACACGTGAAGAGCTTGGATCAACTCGAACATGCAGCAAGGACGTTGGAACTAGGAATAAACAATGCTTACATTAACAACTGCCCCCTTAAAAAAAAGTTATTACTAATCGAAAAGTTCCGTCGTGGAGCAACACCCTCCTAAAGCTCAGACAGAAAGCCAGAACTCGCTTTAACAAAGCAAAAAAGAATAACGAATGGCAAGCCTATGCAATGCATAAGCAATGCTATCACCCCTGCAGTGGACAATCGTCGTGGACTCACTCATTCAGGACCTAAATGAGGCATCTCTGGACACACAAGGCTATGCAGATGATCTAGTCATTACCATCTGTGGTACCTGCCCGAACACATTGTCAAACCTCATGCAATCAGCCCTCCACAAAGTAGAACGCCGGTGCGAGAACACAGGGCTGAGTGTAAATGCCAACAAAACAGTCCTAGTACCGTTCACAAAAAGACGCAGCCTTGGAGGACTATGGAACCCATCGCTCTTCGGAACCGACTTACAGTTCTCCACAGACAAGTCAAGTACCTTGGGATAATATTAGACCAGAGACTAACTTGGAAACAACACCTCTGACAGGTGACAAGAAAGGCTAAAATTGCTTTAGGAACATGTTGCCGTCTCGCGAGCTCCAGATGGGGGCTAAAACCAAAGCAGGTTAAATGGGTATACACCGCGATAGTGAGACCCATTATAACCTATGGATGTATAACTTGGCAGAGAAAAATCACCCAGGCAACATGCATCAGACAACTAAACAGCATTCAAGGCCTAGCTTGCCGAATGACGACCGGAGCCCTGAAATCGACACCAATAGCAGCCATGGAAGCCGCTCTTAACATTGAACCACTCCACATACATGTTCAAAAAGAGGCAAGGGCGGCAATACTCCGCGCTGTAGAGGGAGGGAAACGGGGCTGGAAATCCCGTGCTATGAAGAATCTATATGAAGATCTAGTAGGATGCCCAGTAATGGCGATGCCAAGCGACGCTATTCATACACAGCTCAGTTTCAACAAACTGTTTGACGTAGTCATACCGCAACGAGAGGAATGGGACGCAGCGGTACCTAAATCCTTGGGAGGAAGTGACGTCACCTGGTACACAGACGGCTCTCGCAAAGGAGGAAAAGTAGGAGCGGGGGCCTATGGAGACAAGCCTAAAGTTTTAATACACCAAAACCTAGGCACATATGCAACCGTGTTCGAAGCAGAAGTATACGCCATAATAAGATGCGTACAAGAAAACTTAGAAAAGAAATATGTCAACAAACGTATCACGATACTCTCGGACAGCCAGGCAGCCTTATTGGCGCTACAGTCTGAGCAAGTCAACTCAAAGCTTGTCCTGGAAGGTATACAAGCCATTAACCACCTAGGATCAAACAACAAGGTCACCCTAGGATGGGTACCTGGCAGGTCCCAATCATGATTTTTTTAAAAAATCGAAAAAATCACGATTTTTTTAAAAATCCTAATTAATCACGATTTTTTTGATTTTTTCATTTTATTTTAGTATATTTTTGCGCAAAACGGAACGCGCCCTCAAGGGATTGCGCGGACACAGCACGGGGATTTATTTTTTGTCTGACATGTGAATGCCAAGCAAAAGGGAAATCCCCGTGTAGTTGTTTGTACCGACTGGGAATTGAAAAGGCTTTTCCAGCCTAGTTTTTTTTTCAAATATAATAATGATAGTGATTTTTAAGATTTAAACGACCCTAGTTTGTAACTTAATTATAATTTCTAAATTTGTTTTTAGGGTTCTGAAGTAAAATCGAAACCCTTATAGTTACGTCATGTCCGTCCGTCCGTCCGTCTGTCCGAAGCAAAGCGCCGAAACCCTTAAATGCTAGAAAGCTGTAATTTGGCACGGATATACCTACATATAAATTATTATAACTATTAAATTATTAAGTAAATCGTAGAAAAAAAATATTAAAAAAAAATTTTTTTTCAGGGTTCCTCCCCAATTTACAGGTAACATGAGGATGATTTTTTTATTCGTCGCGTACCCTATGAACCCTGTGTGGGGTATCGTTGAAAGGTCTTTCAAAAATGTTATGGCTCTTATAAGGCCATTTTTTCGAATTAGGGGTCCGTTTGTGAAATATTTGGCTTTAAAGTGCTAATTTTGGTTAGAGTCAAGTGTCCCCCCCCCCCCCTCCCTCTCCTTCCAGCCGGCTAAACGATTGGAGTTGGACAATTGAAAAAAATCTCCAAAATAGATTATAATATGATAAATTTATAAGGAAAACTATCACGGCTATGTTAGCATAAATATTTAATAAGTATTAGTCGATAAACATACTACTTCGGAACCCTACATAACTACATTGCGCGTGGCCTGACACGCACTTCCCCGGTTTTTATATGTGGATTTCTGTGAAAGAAAGTGAAATTACACATTTTTGATTAAATCATTGATTTTTATTGAAAAAATCATTTGATTTAAATCGTGATTTAAATCAAAATGATTTATTCATGCCAACCCAGGTACTGTACCTGGGCATAAAGGTATACGCGGGAATAAGAGGGCCGATGAACTGGCAAGGAGGGGGGCCGAGGCGCCCACCATAGGCCCCGAGCCCATGGTGGGCGTCTCGAAAGCGGTTTCTTGAACCATCCTAAAAGCCATAGCCCTAAAGAGGGGAGCTGAGACATGGCGAAGAGAACCTGGGGCAAGACAAGCCAAAACCCTAATGACCGGCTACTCGCAACAATACTCAAAAAAAGTGCTCAACCTAAATCGCCCTGACTTACGGGTACTTATAAGATGCTCACCGGACACTTCAGGCTCAATAAACACCTTATGACAATAGGTCTGCGCAACACTGCAACGTGCAGATTCTGCAGTGAGGCAGAAGAAACATCCATCCACATACTCTGTGACTGCCCTGCCATAAATCACTGCAGAAGCCGAATCTTAGGAGGCCACTTAATCCCACCCAGCCGAGTAAGAGATCTGGAACCCAGGAACATCCTACTGTTAGTCCGAGCGGTAGGACTTGAAGACCAGATCTAACTCAGAAACGGGTATGGCTACAATAGATCAAATCTGGTCGCAGTGGCCCCTGGGACAACTGTCCCAGGCCCGAAACTTCAAATAATAATAAATAATAATAATAATAATACGGTTCAAGATAAAAAGCTGTGACAGACGGACTGAAGGACAAACACCAAATGGGACTCTTTTCGTAAAACTTCGCACCACAACAGCTTTTAACCTTGTTTAAAGCACAGGTTCGGCCTTGTGTGGAGTACTGCTGTCACATTTAAGCTGGTGCTGCCAAATGCCACCTGTCAGCATTGGATTCAATGGAGAGGCGTGCTAAGAGGCTTATTGGTGACCCTAAATTTGTTGAGACCAATCTTCAGCCTCGAACACAGGCGCAGAGTTGCCAGCCTCTCGGTGTTCTACAGAATACATTTTGGAGAGTGTGCGCAGGAATTACATAATTAGATTCCGCCATCCCCTTTCTATCATCGAACGTCCCGACGCACGGCGGGTATCCATCCATTCGTCGTGAAGTTTTAGTGATGACGGTTTTATCTAACGTTACTCCAGCAACGACAGGTCTACTTATGAATCAATAAAACATTTTTCATTTTATTTTTTTATATCCGGCTACTTTAACAAATAAAAAAACGTACTCACAGCGGTAGAACAAGAGAGTGGTGAATAGTTTGACTGTGGATTCGGTGTTCCGGGGAAGGAGTTCATTTGCATCTGCATCTGTGTGGGATGCGTCGGCGGGGGGTGCGTGGCGAGAGGGGAGACGGGCGGCGCCATGCCCGCGCTGGTGCTGGCGCCCGCGGTGCCCGGACTGCCCGTCGACAGGCGTGAAAACGCGGCGAGCGCGTCGGGGAAATTGGGCGGAGTCGCAGGAGTATTGCACGGCGTCATTAATTGCTGCAAACATAAACTTTTGATTCTTAACTGCCGATAAATAGCTCAATGCTAGTTCCAATCTATTACTACGATTATTACAGTTTTGTGGTCAACCGTGGAGATTAGAAATGCAACTCGAAGTTACAGTTTTGTGTTACGAGACGAGTTAAAAGACGGATGACCCCTAGTTAGGTATATCCCATCAAAAACATAAATGTAAAGTGAGAGTCAATTTCAAAAAAAAAAAGAATTGAGATCTAAATGTTCTTGTAACTAAAATTTTAGGCTTTTCTACACAGAAATTGGCACCCATTTAGATCTCAATTCTTTTTTTTTTTGAAATTGACTCTCACTTTACATTTATGTTTTTGATGGGATATCATTACTTTTTGTATAGAAATTATTAGTAACTACTTATTCATAACGTTACTGATTAATTTTAATACATGAACTGTTATAGTGCTCTTCAACTAAATCTGTAGTTAGTGCGCTGTGGTCCGAAATACGGTACCTATTATTTCATTATTTATAAGTAATGATCTTCCACTATTGATGTCCGCTAAATATTGAAATAATAATTAATACTAAATCCCAATTATACTATCGTAATAAATACGAAAGTCGACTATACTCTTATTAGTTACGAGTGACCGCCCTCGCTTTGCTTTGGTTTTCTTATTTTTTTACACCTTGGGTTACGTTATTGGAGTTTTATTAAGGATCCCTAATTTATTGAAAATATAATATAGCCTATGTCACCCGGGGATAGTGTAGCTTTCCAACAGTGAAGAAATTTTTCAAATCGGTTTAGTAGTTTCGGAGCCTATTCAATGCAAACAAACAATCAAATTTTTCCTCTTTATACTATTAGTACAGATATGTTGTTTATGTTCGATGACATCGTGCAACAATAAATTTTGAAACAATACTTCGAATTACTTTAAACTGGTATAATTACGGAAATAATACAAAATTTTGTGGTGTAATCTTGTAGATTAGAGAAAAATAATTTTCCACACATTAAAAATAAAACGACGTAATACACTGGAAATAACGTCTCCTGACGAACCACTGATCTTCACGTAAATGTATATGTGCTGTGCACTTCTCACAGGCACTTGGGACACTGAACATCTTCCTCCCGTTGAAAGCTTCAGAAAGTACTAAAACTGATATGTTTCGTTATATATTCACCTTGGAATCCACATAATGACCAGATGTCATCAATTTTGATCGCTACTCTTAAATTTCAGGCATTTTAAGTAAGTGTTCCTAATAGCATCAATTTTTTGAAAAATTATCATAAATTGATAAAAATTTACTACTTTCAGATTTATTCCTTTGATTCACCCGACTACCTATCTGCATGCCAAATTTTAACTTTCTAGGTTACCTGGAAGTTGGATATAGTTTTGATCTATAGGTCAGTCAGTGTTAAATTTCTCGATTTTTGGACGTTAATATCTAAATAACCGTTTGAGATGTGTTTATGAAATTTGGAAGACGTATGTATTTCGCAAGTCTTAATAAATGAACCAAATTTGACAGGTTTATGTTGAATAGTTTTTGAGTTATGAGGTGGTCAAAAGTGGCTCCAAATGGTTCGTGTAATATTACACACGGTGCTGCTCGTCAATTCTGTTAGCTAAGAAATTGACTTGACACGCTCCGCGTGTCTAGATGTCGCTAGAAACTGTCACCCAGTCACCCAAACGATTTTGGTTCTTTACCCGCCGGACCAGCTACCGCTCTCCTTTAAAAAAATTACATTAAATGCTTTTATCGTATTTCGGTTGTTGTGTTACAAATAAATAAATATGAGTTAGTTAGCATACTGCTCCACTACTGTCTTCTTGGTTAACAATAATACCACACAACGCATTAATAACCAGTTACTGTTCGTACATTCAAGAATTATGTTAAAATCGCAGAAGATGAGAAACCCCCAAATGTGACAATGCACTAAAGCAGTGGTCGGCAAAGTGCGGCTCCAGAGCCGCATGTATCCACGGAATATCCATGGAAGGCGCAATATTTTCATTAAAAAAAAACAAACGTGTACTTATGTACGCGCGTGAGAAGTTATACGAGAAGTTATATAGAGTAAGATCCCAGAGCTTTCAGACATAACTTAGTTTTACATGGATGAAACCTTAACTACTCAGTAGCGTCTAGTGTTCTTTGAATACCTTGCGTGCTTGTGAAGCTTGCCCTGTGACACCTGGGCAGGTACCAGATGAGAAAGGTAACTAAAAATAAAGAGTTACTTTACTTAAATTAGCATGGCTGATTTTTATATTTATTTGGTAGAATATTATTCTAAACTGGTATCATAAAGTGTCAGACACTTCTCATGGACCAGAAGGATTGTCAGACGCTTTAAACGCAAAAATTGACGAAATTGTTTAGTGCCTGTGAGAAAGTTGGTTTACACGTAAATAGTGCACACACGTGCTATTCACTTTCCCAGGTGTCACAGGGCAAGCTTCACAAGCACGCAAAGTATTCAAAGTACACTAGACGCTACTGAGTAGTTAAGGTTTCATCCATGTAAAAATAAGTTATGTCTGATCACTCTGGGATCTTGGGACTAATATGAGAACATGGAATCATGCCTAAAATTAAAAACAACAACATACAAACCTGACTTACTCAAACTTTCCAAGGAGATGCAAGCACATTGTTCGCATTAATAAATATTTATTAAGTATGAAATTTAGTTTTATTCAGTGTACTACTTGTTTAGTGTAATAAAAGTTTACTAAACAAGCAGATTTAGCTCCCAATTTTTTTTTATTGTTTGTAATATTCATATTTGGCTCTTTGGCTAATAAGTTTGCCAATCACTGCACTAAAGTGATCACCAACAAATGTTTATTTTTATAGCCTGAGGGGCTTGACATAATTGAAGATTGAACTATAAATAATATACTAGTAAACCAATTATTATATGGAATACAAAAATGGCCAAGAGTAAAAAAAAATATTTCTTTACCTGATGATAATGCGGAGCAGCAATCCCGTTCGCACCAGAGGGTATTGCAACTTCTTGAAAGAATATTGATAATGCGGTCTGTAAGATAACAAGATTTATAATGAATATACATATTATATCTGAGATGAATTTTTTTTTAACAAATGATTCATCGCATTTGGAAAAACAGATAATACTGCCGTATACTCCCTAAAAATTTGGGTTAGGATAAAGATAGAAAAAAAGTTTCTAATTCTTATGATTTACTATTTAAGTATTAACTACTTAAATTATTGACTAAACCTTAGGTACATTAAAATAAATCAGTAACATATACACTTACAACGTTACAACCATTGTAAACTTGTGATAGAGCTGCCATCACCTGATTTTAAAAACAAGTTTTTGTTCATTACAAAAACATTACATCATCAGTTTGGGTAAGATTTTTTCCATAACACCTCCGGAAAAATATTGTTACGAGTGAGCTTAAAGTGGAACTCTCGGATGCGGTTATAAATGATTACGATTTTTAGGGTTCCAAAGAAAAATACGATTTTTAGGGTTCCGAACTCTTATGGTCTTGTCATTATTTCTCATGTTATGTCATGTCATTATTTCTTCTGTGGCTTTACCTCAAATATCAATAACATGATCTTAGAGACCTTAGAACAAATTTTACATTATGTTAAGAAATAGCAAAAGATACTGTAATGGAAAAATATTTGAATTTAAAAATTGTAATAATTTCTTTCTTGTTATTTTGAAACTTCCTCTGATTTTTTTTTATTAAGTTAAGTCATTTGTGGCTAATTGTCATAATTTATTTATTTATATACTTTTCGCTATTCCTCAAAGTTTTAAATTTGCCCATCCTTGCCCATATGAAAAATTCATCCTGTTTATTAAATTTGAATTGTTCAACTGCTTAAAATTTTAGAGCATTGATTGTATATGGTAAATTAATCAATATAAGAATATTATATTTTAAGATAGGTTTTTTATTTCTTTTGAGAAAGATCTTTACCCTCAAGTTGAGAAGGCCCCTCGACAAAATTTTGATATAGGGCCCCACGAGGGCTAGGTACGCCACTACTGTGTTTATGCAACTGTGCACACAAGGATATGCACTGACAATGACAATAAATCAAATATAAGGTCATTGATGCAACTAGACTTATGACTGCCACTGTACCTACCAAAAATCAAGGAAATAAGGAAATAAAAAACTACAGACATATAGTTATACCTATAGATTCCTAACCTTGGTTTAGAAGAAAGAGCAAACAAAAATTCTAGATACATTTTACTGTTTTTCTGTTTAAACATAGTATATTATACTGATGAAATCTTGTTGGAGGACATTAGCATGAAAACCTCAGAAGATCATGACTATGTATGTAGCTTTACATTTAATTGAGCTTGAAATTTAATTGAGATATTATTATACAAAGATAACATTTCTTGAAATGTATTAATCTCATGCTGTATACTCTTTCAAAAACACTAAGAATATTGTAATGAATAAAATAAAATCTAGAACAGGGTGTAGTCTGAAGAAATCCAGATATGTAATACTTAGTTAATACGACAAAATGTCTCTTCCTCAGCCTGTCTCTATCTTATAATAAGTATATTAAAGTGCTGTTACATATTAATAGAAATCTGTATATAAAATCTTCATCAAAGTGAGGTTAGATTCCAAAAAGAATTAGGTGGAATTTAAATTAATTATGTGCCCCTCTTTTCATACGTAAAAATGTTAAACAACATTTTTTGTCTCATTATCAGATGTGTCATGCGAATGTTATTAATGACAATAATATCAACTGCGTGCGCGATTTGATATTATCAATGAGTGTTTACCTACTATATAAACATGTAGTTAACAGATTTTAAATACAATACGATTTCACCTGGACCTCAGTGACTCAAACAATCGATGGTCGTATCACATCCATTCAGCAGTAATTAAATTCTTTACTTAATGCAAAATAGGAAGGAACAGCCATTTCATGGTTTTATTGTTTGTTTACATAAATAACAAATTTACCTCAAATTGCCAATGAGCAGATTGTAGAAGTTGTTTAGCTTGTTCTCGGGCACATCCCGCTGCTAACACAAACTGATTTATCATAACTTGTTCCCGTAAGGCTGAATCCATTGTAATTTATTGTCTGAATCTTTGTGTTCACCAAATTATTCACTGAAGGATTGCCGAAGGTAGGCAATAGCAAAGCAAGATGAAATGTTTTTATGCTCATGAAGGAAATCGTAACATTAGCATCGCGCAAGTGAGTGAGTGAGCATGAGAGAGTGCGTGAGGCCCAGTGTTGCCAATGAAAATTTTTGGAAGGCCGTGTACATTAGATAAAAAAGCCGTGTTTATATGGGAAAAGATCAAGTGTAGGCCGTAGCAATGCAATTACGCCATTCGGCATTATCGGCAGTGAATTTGATCACTTTTCATAAGCTTAAATAAACATCAACATTTGCCTAGTGGCGCTGTTTTATGGGTTTTAACATTCATAAAATGTTTCAAAAGCCGTAGAATTTGCTACGGTAATAGGGTTCCGGCCGTAGACCGTAGATTTTGTGATTTTTTGGCCCGAAAGCCGTAGAACACGGTAATTGCCGTAGCATTGGCAACACTGGTGAGGCCGTGAGCTGTGTGCTTAGTGCGAGTTGCATCGAAGAGTTTACGTACCTCGTTAATGTCAATACATGACTAACGAGAAATTGCGAGTGCCAGTCTCAAAACGTGACGTGTGTAATTCCACGTTAGTTCACTGAAAATATCTATTATTATGTTGACAGCAAAAACGTCGTTAAATCTCGTTAAACGTCGTGAAAGAACCCAACCAAATTGGAAATAATACATTTATTTAGTTGGAGCAATAGTATCAAGCTACAATAGGGTATTTGACTAATTTTTAAAAATCATTTTAATTTATTCTTTATTACAAAATAAACCCACTCCATTGATATTTCCGAAAAAAATGACAGTATTGTTAATAAAAATCAAAGTTAAAGTTTAAACTTCCAAAACCGCGCCAAAAACGCTGTTTGTGTCATGGCGGCGGTCTATGATAAGTATGACGTCACACGCAAGTATCTATTAAGATTCTATAAAGGAAAGATCTGATTTTTTACTAGCGTGTGACGTCATCAAAGTTGTCACCAATCACAGGGCGTTTCGGTCACTGGTAAAATTTCCTAAAATTACAGTATTTTAATTTCGTGTTATTTGCAAAAATATACGTGATTTACTTGAAAATAAAGTGAAATATGCTTTTTAGTGCTACTATCTGATAGAATAATAACAATTTGTAGTATATTTTCAATGTTGTCAAATACCCTATTAAAATAGTGGTGTTATACTGTAGTTTACTTGCTATCGTGCTATAGATTAGTGTTTTGGTTGTTTGTTTCATAATAATAAATATAATTTTTTTCAGTACCACTTACTTAACAATCATATTATACTGTGGCATTTTAAACGAGAAAACAGGCAATATTAAATAATGGAACATAGCTACAGTGATAAATTTGATATGGAAAAGTTTTTGTGTGGTGAGGTTATGTGAATGAAATTTATTATTTATTTATCAAGCTCAGATCAATAATTAACAAGCTCACGATTGGTGTAATATTTATTTAATAGGATTTATATGTTTAGGCACAGTGACCTTTGGCTGTAAATACTTATTCACGATAAACAACAAATGGACAAATCATGTATATTTTGAAAAATGAAAGTTTTTATGATACCTAACATATTACAATATGAGGAAGTGTACAAAGTAAGAAATGTTATGTTCCTAGTATTTATTCATATCTTTATATTTAAGGTACAATTCAAGATAGATGGCAGAGTATCAAACTTGTCTCAACAGCACTAGCGGAGACTACTACTTCCAACAAAACAACAGCAATGCAACATTTTCCCCATTGTGATTTAAGAGTAAACGAGTAAACAAATACGTATATAAAGTAAAAGTATAAACACAGCAACATGGATTTGAGGATTGAGAAGATATGTCAGAATAAGGTCGCTACAAAATATATACTCATTAATTTATATTACAGTGTATGAAATGTGAAGTCTATGACCATTGTAATTTACTCATTGGTTTTCTATTGAGATTGGTATTGAAGGTATAACATTATGTGGGAGAAATAAAACTTTAAAAGACAGATTGTGGTTTTCTTGATAATTTTATTTTAGGAGGCATATTATGTTGAATATTAAATTAATGAGGCATTACAGCATAATTATTATGTGATTTTGATTTAAAGAGTGGAAATAAAACGTTGAACGGTAAATAATTTTTAATATAATATTTTTGTAATTCTTCTCCGGGCAACAGTATTCAGCTGGATGTCTTAGTTGTAATTCAATCTTCCCCTTTTGTTATTGTATTCTTCTTATTTGCTCTTCAACACCTTTCCTTTAATAAAAATATTATATTACAAATTTATTGTGTTCAGCAGTATATTGAAATCTTTTATAACAAGGATTAAATATATGTATGTTTGTAAAACATAATACATAAATATCTATGTTTTATTTATTATATTATGCCTTATTAAATTATTCTCTATCTATTTTGAAATAAAAAAGGCCCATATCATTTTGGCACATTACAATGGCATGGCATAGGTACCTAATATAGTGAAGTACTATCAACAGATCTTGCTGGGTATATTGGCTTGGCAAGAAATTTTAAACATTATGAACATAGATATAATTTAGTATCTCTAAAGAGTAGGTACTGATACATAATGATAATATAGTCCCAAGTAGATATATTGAATGTTATGCTCACAGCTGGGTATTCAGTTTATGGGTTTATCAAATATGTAATTATTTAATAAATATTTTCCTTGATCCTTGAGGGCTCGTATGCAAACGATATTATCACCTTTGGCAATATTAAGTTGCATAATAAAATAATTCATTGAGTCCATACTTGTAGACAATTTTAAATAAACTTATTTAAATCTTAATTATGTAGGTAATGTAAGTACCTTTTAATTCCAAGAGTCCAAGTCAAGACACAATAATATTAGGTTTATCGAGTTCCTTGCAAGTAGATTAAAAGGTATTGTCTTTAAAAATATCTCCACAAACTTTTTAAAAACTTGGTGACATTCGTCATTGGATTAGTGTTTATGTTTAAGTACTCTGTGACTGTGATTGCGTAGTGTTTAAGTACTCTGTGATTGGATTACCGGAAATTATTTCTTGCATGAACAATACAAATACTACTTAACAATAATTTTATTCACTTTAAGATTTAGTGGCCGCAAACATGCGCCGAGCAATTATAAATATCCAGCCATAATTTTCAAGAAACAGAAAAAAAGTGTAATTAAAATAATAAACAATCTTTTTATGATTTCACTGGTATATTTCACGTGAAAACTTTTCGGTCACGTGGTCCCATAGTTTTCGCAAGCTACGTATTGGAACTGTCAAATAAAGCCACTCGCACTCGCGCAATGTTCGAGGAACAATACATTAACCACTGACAGTAAGACTTCACTCGGGTGAACGTGAGCGCATGAAACTCGCACTCGCGCATTTTTTTTCTTCACTTTCCCGCTAGATGGCTCTGCTTCGGTCCCATACAAATTTGCATTTACGTAGCGAGCCCGTTATGTCACGTAAAACTCGCACTAAGCACACTGTGAGCAGCGTGAGTGGGATTTTGAGCAAAAGAAAGAGATAGATACATTTCATTTTCACACAGATAAATTATGTTTATCTCATGGACATGGAAATATGGCATTTCTGTGTGTATGTGTCTCTGTGAAAAGTGTCCGTGAAAACGCGTAAAATTACACTACGTTAGCGGCTAGGGTTCGAACAATACTTTCGATACTGATTACTGAGCATTGATTAAAGAAAAATAATCCTTTCCTTCTTTTTTTATAATCAAATATACTGATTAGGTATCAATTCCAGATAGAGTAATATATCTGTAGCCTCTGTAGCAGTACTTACCTACACTATCGTCAACTACTTTACAACTCAAAAGAAAATGTTTTCCGTGAAAATTCGAAAAGTGAAACTTTTCATACAAAATAAATATTAAATTTATTCAACATCGCCCAGTAGACTGCGTCGTAGGGTGACGTCACGCGAACATCGAGGACCGAATGCGCCGCAATTTTCTCCTGATTGGTCGAATATTTTACGTGTATTATTTTATACTATTTTCTCATTGGCTGTCCTGTATCTCAACTTTTGTATAAATACGCATACATTTTGTAAATAAAATCATTCTACTTGCAACCTTCCGCAGACTATCATTACTATCTCCAACCTCAGTAAATACGTCGGCTAAACTACGCTAAATATCCATGGGGAGAATCTATAGAATAATAGAATATTATTATTTATTAAACTGGTTCTTGTTTATGGTGCAGAGTACAATAAAATAAAATCATAGACATAATACTACTAGACTAGACAAGCGGGCATTCTTTGCGTCACGCTATTAGAAAGAGAAAGAGACCAAGGAGACTCGCGTAACTCGTAAGTAAGACAAGGATAGGTTTACCTCCTGCCTTTCTTCGCAGCGTGACGGTTTCACTTACATATGCTCAGTGTACTTAGTGCGAGTTGCATGATGCATCGAATAGTTCACCTACCTCGATAACGTCAATACATGACTAACGAGAAGTTGCGAGTGCCAGTCTCAAAACGTGACGTGTGTATTTCCACGTTTGTTCACTGAAAATATCTACTATTATGTTGGCAGCAAAAACGTCGTTAAATCTCGTTAAACGTCGTGAAAGAACCCAACCAAATTGAAAATAATACATCTATTTAGTTGGAGCAATAGTATCAAGCTACAATTAAAATAGTGGTGTTATACTGTAGTTTACTTGCTATCGTGCTATAGATAAGTGTTTTGGTTGTTTGTTTCATAATAAATATTATTTTTTTCAGTACTTACTTCTCAATCTTAGTATATTGTGGCATTTCAAGCGAGAAAATAGGCAATATTAATTAATGGAACATAGCTACACTGATACATTTGATATGAAAAAGTTATTGTGTGGTGAGGTGAATGAAATTTATTATTTATTTAACAAGCTCAGATCAATAATTAACAAGTTGAGAATTGGTGTAATATTTATATAATAGGATTTATATGTTTAGGCACAGTGATCTTTGGCTGTAAATACTTATTCACGACAAACAACAAATGGACAAATCATGTCTGTTTTGAAAAATGAAAGTTTTTATGATACCTAACATATTACAATATGAGGAAGTGTACAAAGTAAGAAATGTTATGTTCCTAGTATTTATTCATATCTTTATATTTAAGGTACAAATCAAGATAGATGGCAGAGTATCAAACTTTCTCAACAGCACTACCGGAGACTACTACTTCCAACAAAACAACAGCAATGCAACATTTTCCCTATTGTGATTTAAGAGTAAACGAGTAAACAAATACGTATATAAAGTAAAGGTATAAACACAGCAACATGGATTTGAGAATTGAGAAGATATGTCAGAATAAGGTCGCTACAAATATAATCATTAATTTATATTACAGTGCATGAAATGTGAAGTCTGTGACCATTGTAATTTACTCATTGGTTTTCTATTGAGATTGGAATTGAAGGTATAACATTATGTGGGAGAAATAAAACTTTAAAAGACAGATAGTGGTTTTCTTGATAATTTTTTTTAGGAGGCATATTATGTTGAATATGAAATTAATAAGGCATTACAGAGTGGAAATAAAACGTTGAACGGTAAATAATTTTTAATATAGGTAATATTTTTGTAATTCTTCTCCGGGCAACAGTATTCAGCTGAATGTCAATAGTCTTAGTTGTAATTCAATCTTCCCCTTTTGTTATTGTATTCTTCTTATTTGCTCTTCAACACCTTTCCTTTAATAAAAATATTATATTACAATTTTATTGTGTTCAGCAGTATATTAAAATCTTTTAAAACAAGGATTAAATATACATATGTATGTTTGTAAAACATAGTACATAAATATCCATGTTTTATTTATTATATTATGCCTTATTAAATTATTCTCTATCTATTTTGAAATAAAGCAGGCCCATATCATTTTGGCACATTACAATGGTATAGCATAATATAGTGAAGTACTATCAATAAATCTTCTTGCTGGGTATATTGGCTTGGCAAGAAATTTAAAACATTAAGAACATAGATATAATTTAGTATCTCAAAAGTGTAGGTACTGATACATAATGATAATAATTATAGTCCCAAGTAGATATATTGAATGTTAAGGTCGCAGCTGGATATTCAGTTTATGGGTTTATCAAACATGTAATTATTTAATAAATATTTTCCTTGATCCTTGAGGGCTCCTATGCAAACGATATTATCACCTGTGGCAATATTAAGTTGCTTAATAAAATAATTCATTGAGTCCATACTTGTAGACAATTTTAAATAAACTTATTTAAATCTTAAATAAGTAGGTAATGTAAGTACCTTTTAATTCCAAGAGTCCAAGTCAAGACACAATAATATTAGGTTTATCGAGTTCCTTGCAAGTAGTTAAAAAGTTATCATCTTTAAAAATATCTCCTTAAACTTTTTAAAAACTTGGTGACATTCGCCATTGGATTAGTGTTTATGTATAAGTATTCTGTGACTGTGATTGCGTAGTGTTTAAGTACTCTGTGATTGGATTACCGGAAATTCTTTCTTGCATGAACAATACAAATACTACTTATCAATAATTTTATTCACTTTAAGATTTAGTGGCCGCAAACATGCTCCGAGCAATTATAAATATCCAGTCATAATTTTCAAGAAACAGAAAAAAAGTGTAATTAAAATAATAAACCATCTTTTTATGATTTCACTTGTAAATTTCACGTGAAAACTTTTCGGTCACGTGGTCCCATAGTTTTCGCAAGCTACGTATTGGAACTGTCAAATAAAGCCACTTGGCACTTGCACTCGCGCAATGCTCGAGAAACAATACAATAACCACTGACAGTAGACTTCACTTGGGTGAACGTGAGCGCATGGAACTCGCACTCGCGCATTTTTTTTCTTCACTTTCCCACCAGATGGCTCTGCTTCGGTCCCACCCATACAAATTTGCATTTACGTAGCGAGCCCGTTATGTCACGTAAAACTCGCACTAAGCACACTGATACCTTGCCTAGTCTAGTAGTATTATGTCTATGAATAAAATAATCTCGATTCTTGACAGTGTTGCCAATGAAAATTTTTGGAAGGCCGTGTACATTAGATAAAAAAAGCCGTGTTTATATGGGAAAGGATCAAGTGTGGGCCGTATCAATCCAATTACGCCAATATATACCATCGATTCAGCGCTCGAACTAAAAAAAAAGAAGGTCATTGGCAGTGAATTTCATGCCCACAAAACGAGGAATACTTTTCATTAGCCTACATTAACATCAATATAAGCCTAGTGGCGCTGCTATAAGGGTTTTAACATTCGTTAAATGTTTGCAAAACAATAAATAAAATTGATTTTTTTTGAAAATTTGCGAAAATCCGTAGAATTTGCTACGGCAATAGGGTTCCAGCCGTAGCCCGTAGATTTGGTGATTTTTTGGCCCGAAAGCCGTAGAATACGGTAATTGCCGTAGCATTGGCAACACTGATTCACGTAGTGATTAAGTACTCTGTGACTGATTCTTGATGACTCGAATCTGTCTGTCTGTGTCTATCTATACTATACTTATTAAAGTTTAAATCGTTATTTGATATTTCTTTGCGTTGCCTGTTTGCTTTGCAATTCCTTTAAAAAAAAATAGGAAACAAAACACACTAAATAGGAAATTATTACTTGAATTATTAAGATAAACATTATACAATAACGTAAAAATAATGGCAGTTCAAAGTCAATTTCCATAATACATGAAGGGTAACCTAATTATCTAATTAACCTATCTGCCATTGTTTTGTTTATAACGTGTAGAACGTAGGCTTACTTCATTTTGCTTAATTCTATACAACACCATGACTGAGTGTGTTTCTAAAGAAGCACAAGGTAATAAGCGACGTTCTTGCAATGAGTCTGAAAGTAAGTATAAAATAATCTTTTCATGCCATATATAACGTGTTAGTTACAGTCTACATGACAGCGGAAGGCTTTCTAGTATCCATAGATCACATTTTCCCCTTGACCCAGAGAGATAACAGAGCTTTTTGCATACTTACTGTGCTAAATTTTCCTACCACAGTTACCTTTAAGTTTATATTTTATTCATGTATTTTAAACCTATTATGAGGTCTTTTTATAGATCTGTTATTCTACCACAAAGAACAATTTATTAAAGCTGTAGTAATAATTAATTTCTATGGAGGGATATCCCTTTTCTTTCTCGTTTAGGTATATACTTACAGTACATATTTTACAGGGTCCTTAGTATGTTGTATGTTTATTTTGGTCAAAGAACACACAGAGGAATACATTTTATTATTTATTTTTATTTCATTTTATTTTGGAAAACTTACAGCTAGATATAAACAGAAAAATAGAACACATGAAGAAACCTGCATACCTGAGATCTTTCCCTAATATTCTTTAATAAGTATGAAATCCCTATTAACACCGCCATACACTGGCCTAAATGCCTCTCGACATGAGAGTAACCCATAACCCAACACTTAAACAGTTATGAAATGGCATAATTTTTAGTTTAAATTTAAAACATTATTCAGTGTTTATTAATTATTCACTTTATTTTTTCCAGATTTAAATAAATTAACAACAAAAGTTCGGAAGAAGCAATTTCCCAATTTTCGTTTGAAAACAAATGGAGAAGCAGCTTCATTATCCACTTCTAAAGATGAAAGAATACCTCTTATGCTCACTGACATACAACATTTAATGCTGCATTCGTTATTTGGCAACTTGAATGTATCGCAACCACCACGTTGGTATACTATAGATAAATGCAATAATGTTACTCAAACTACAAGCCTGGTTATCGAGGGTATCTCAATCAGACAATGGGAAAAGTATCAAAATGAAATGAAATTAATAACTAAAATATTTGATGACTTTGTAGAAACTATAACACCTTCAGTATACAATGGGTCCTTGGTAAAAGAACTGGCCTTAGTACCCTTATCTGAAACAGATAAAGATAGTTTGATACAAAAGTATGGCAGTATGAATTTAGCTCTTGAAGTAAGGAAAGATTTAATAATAATGATGAAAGCGGTGTTCCCGATAGCTGATGATTACACAGAGAATGTAGACACCTCATTAAAAGATAGGTTTCCAAGAACACAACTGATATTGTCGGCTTGGCAACTGATTGAAGAAAACTACCCAGTCCCATTAAAGGGCAAATTAAAAAATACATACTCAGATTACGTTATGTCAAAAGATGAATACAAGCCCGTTACATTTAAGTCACCTATGTTTGGCTTAGACTGTGAAATGTGTAAGACAAATGCTGGATTAGAGCTCACCCGTGTCTCGGTAGTTAATGAAAAACATGAGACCATATATGAATCTTTAGTAAAGCCTTATAATAATATAACGGACTATTTGACACAATATTCAGGAATAACTAAATCTTTACTTGAAAATGTTACCAAGAGACTTGAAGATGTTCAAAATGATTTGAAAAATCTTCTACCACCTGATGCCATACTTGTTGGGCAATCTCTAAATTTAGATTTACATGCCCTTAAAATGATGCATCCCTATGTTATAGATACAAGTGTAATTTTTAACTTCACAGGAGAGCGAAGTCATAAACCCAAATTGAAAAATCTTGCAAGGGAATTTCTTCAAGAAAAAATACAAACTGGCAAGAATGGCCATTGTTCTGTTGAAGATTCTCTGGCATCATTAAAATTAGTTCAGTTAAAACTTACCAAAAATATTGAATTTGGAGATGCAGTACACACTAATAGAGAAAAATACAAGCAGAATGTAGCTGCTAAATTAAAAACCAAGCCACAATATACTATGCCAATATTTAATCATGTTATAGAGCAGAAGAAAACTTCTCTAGTGATTGGGTGTGACGATATTACTGGCGACTACCACACATACTTAAGTCAAGCTAAAGAAAGTTTAGGTACGCAATTAAAAAAATTAAAATCTAAGAAAGTCAAATTAAGTACAGTTGATAGTGCTCAAGAAGTTATTTCAACTGCTAAGAATGCAGTTAATGAATACAATTTTGTAATGGCACATTTAAAACTAGAGGTAAATAATGAAACTGAATATACTCAAATGCAAACAATAGATGGATGGGTTAAAACAATATGGGACAGTATGAAGGAGTCATCCTTGTGCGTTGTAATATTTGGTGGAACAGAAAATGACAATGGTGTAGCAATGGTGAAAGTGAAAAATGAATTATGTTATCTGTAATTAAATGATAAATGTAAATATGAGTAATTTTTTATTTATTATTAGTGTCAAGCAAAACACTAAGTAGGTATAACTTTATTGTATTAGTTTGTCACTGATGTGGCCTTTGTGTTTGTTAACTTATAAGATATTTAAAAAAAAATACAGGCCCGTGGTATGTGGTAAATAAATGATGCATGTTCAGTTATTATCATTGATGTTTTCTCTTAAGATTTAATTAAAAAACCTAATATGGCCATTGAATTAGTATTACTAGCGTATAGAAAAGACACCGCGAACATTGGGTTCGGGGTTGTGCATTGCAGCCGGCCGGCTGCATTTAATTCTGTCACTCGGCTCGGCTGCGCTCATGGCGGTCGCATGCCAAAATTGTTTATGAAAAAACTGAAAAAATGCCGTCGTGCGTAATAAGAACGTGTCACAATTGCACGACAAAAAACAAAAAAGATAATGTTATCACTGTCATCGGTAAGAAAACAAAATCATAACTTAAATCATCTAAAACGAATTTAATTAAATTATTGAGCAATGTTCCCGCCATTTTGAATGAAAAAATCATAAGGAGCGTTTGAACTTGGCAAGCCACTAGCGTGGTATTGGACTAATTAACAGTGTTGCCAATGAAAATTTTTGGAAGGCCGTGCACATTAGATAAAAAAGCCGTGTTTATATGGGAAAAGATCAAGTGTGGGCCGTAGCTATACAATTACGCCAATATATACCATCAGTTCAGCGTTAAAACTAAAAAAGAAGGTCATCGGCAATGAATTTGATGCCCACTAAACGAGGAATACTTTTCCTTAGCCTACATTTACGTCAACATTAGCCTAGTGGCGCTGTTTGAAGGGTTTTAACAATGTTAAATGTTTGCAAAACAATAAATAACAAAAAACACGTGGAATTTGCGAAAAGCCGTAGAATTTGCTACGGCAATAGGGTTCCAGCCGTAGCCCGTAGATTTTGTGATTTTTTGGCCTGAAAGCCGTAGAACACGGTAATTGCCGTAGCATTGGCAACACTGCTAATTAAGCTTGCCGACGCGACGCTTGTGACCAATTTAAAGTGTTGGATTTTTGACACGAATCAATGGTAATTACGTTTGAAATCGTTTAAACGCTTTTGCACGTTAAATAAAGTTGGAGTAAGAACTTGTAAAGATTTGGAGTCGGTGACTGCTTGTCTTGGTTCGGCAAGTGTCATATACAAAGTTACTCTATGGCAAGTATGCAAACGAGGCTTCTAGTTTGAAAAGAGAACGGAGGGCAAGCCGGCGGTGGAACACACATTTTGTTTGAGATGACTTCTCTATGTATGTACCTCAATGAATATGGCAAGTATTTTAATTATTCTCACAAAATATCTTAGTTGAAGGTTCTTGCTTGTTTGTAAAGTCTTTATTTATGTTTGTCCACCCGAGATGTAAAGCAAGCGTTCGACAGGTTCTTATTTCAAATTCCTTGCTAATTTGTCTGAAGGAAGTTAGTTCCCTATTCGATTCCCGGCCTGGGCAGACATTAAATTTGTTGAAGTTTTTGCTTTTAAATTGACACGTTCTTTTTGTATTGTCACATATTTTTCTGACTTTTACAATCTGCTCTGGAATAAATCTGAAAACGTAGTTTTTCTATATGTTTTTGTGGTTTAATTTCAACAGGTTATGGGCCCAGATCCGTAATCCTGATTGTAGAAATCGTAGACAAAGTGATATTCTTGAGATTAGTTCGCCGGTCATAGTAAAAGTGATACGACCTAAGCTCAACGAAGAATAAAGAAGACTACTTAAACAGAATAATGACTGAGGCGCAACAAAATTTGTAGCCATTCTCAATATTAGGTATATTCTACTAGCTGTGTTGCCTGCAGCCACATCTGCAGCTTCGCATACAGAAATTATAACAATCCCCCCGTATCAGGCTACTGCAGCGCCCTCTGGTGCCACCGCCACTCTACCGCCAATCTAGGCCACCGCCTACCGCCATAAAACATATCTATGAACCCGCTCTTTAGTTAGGTATACCTTTTGAATGCAAAAAAACTGCAATGAAATCGGCCCAGTAGTTTTCATATAACGGTAACATACATACATACATACAAACTAACAACCTCTAACCCCAAATGCGTATACCGCCTTCGTTTCGTTCCGTCCGTCGTGGGTAAAAATTAAAGTGAAAAATGGGATAAATACCATAACTAGTAATAAAATAAGGCACAATGTATGCAGCATGAGTATTGGTATTGACTATTGGTAGAAATTAGGTACATTTTAACAGTTAAATATTAAAATAATAAAAATAAATTAAAATATTCATATAACTTAAAATAAAATAAATCTTGCATGCTCTTTGGTTTACTAAAAACTAATGATCAACAACGTAAAGAAGTTTACGACTTCCTCACAACCTACTTTTTACCACGGACCTGAAAAAAAGAAACCTTTTTTTCAGGTCCGTGCATTTTACTAAATTATAACTAAAAAGTGCCTGTCCAAATCATTGAGGTAGTATACATAGAGAGGCTATCTCAAACAAAATGTGTGTTCTTAACAAGAATGATTGTTTAAACAAATTATAATCCTTTTTGAATACCTATTCAACGATGCCCCACTCGATAAGTTTTGAGAAAAACATTTTTACAACTTACAGCCGCCATATTTGTTTTTTTTTTAATTTCACTTAGGTATCTATGAACACTTGGGTTATCAAAACGAATCTAGCGATATCTTAATTATATAAATCCGTCATATATCCGTTCAGTGGTTTGGAAGATACGAGGTAATAAAGAATAATACATGTATATGTATATCAGTGTTGCCAATGAAAATTTTTAGAAGGCCGTGTACATTAGATAAAAAAGCCGTGTTTATATGGGAAAAGATCAAGCGTGGGCCGTAGCAATGCAATTACGCCATTAAATACCATCGGTTCAGCGCTCGACCTAAAAAAAAAAAGGTCATCGGTAGTGAATTTGATGTCCACAAAACAAGGATTCACTTTTCATTAGCTTAAATTAAGATCAACATTTGCCTAGTGGCGCTGTTTTATGGGTTTTAACATTCGTAAAATGTTTCAAAACAAGTAAATAAAAAAAACTCGAGAATTTGCGAAAAGCCGTAGAATTTGCTACGGTAATAGGGTTCGGGCCGTAGGCCGTAGATTTTGTGATTTTTTGGCCCGAAAGCCGTAGAACACGGTAATTGCCGTAGCATTGGCAACACTGATGTATATGTAAAGAATATTAAATATATATATCGACTGGGGCTGGGGCAGGGGAGAAGAAGGGAGAGGGGTAGGGAGAAGGCGAGAGGAGGGGGAGGGGAGGGGGAGCATTTCATACTTTAGTTATCATAAGCCTCTTGTATCATTTATCGAAAATGTAAGTTCTGAGTCTAAATAAATATAATATGTAATACGTATACGAATATACATTTAAACGAATAAAATGTAAAATAATTATCTAGCTTTGCATCACTATGATCATTACTAAAACTCGGGGGCGTAGCTACTGCCGTATCAGCCGTATTAATTATACGGGGCCCCCAGCGTATAGGGGCCCCCACTAACACTCGCAAAAAAAAGCTCACCAACGGCCGCTACAGTTGGTGGCATATTTGAGAGCTGACGTTGAGGGGGCCCACAACAAATATTGATATGGGGCCTCCTTAGAGCTAGCTACGCCACTGCTAAAACTTACAATTTTATTATCATTTTCCCGAAATTTTACATTCGTCTCATTATCTTGAAAACAAAATTTTTGAAGGTTTTTACTTACATGAGTAAAAGTGTATTTAGTATGGCAGCAACCCCTGCATTGTTTCGAGATATAAATAATATTGATAAATTTAAAATGAAATTGAAAAAGCTTTTAATTATTAAATGTTATTATTTGGTTCATGAATTTCTAGCTTACAATTTAATTAAATTTTTTGTAACTGTTCATTAATTTTATTTTATTTTTAATAATATTATCCATACTATATATACTATATACTATACTATAATATTATAAATGTGAAAGTTTGTTTGTTTGTTTGTTTGTTTGTCCGTCTTTTACGTCGCAACGAAGCTGTTATATGGTATGGTTTTTGTGTGTGGAGATAGTGAGGAGGGTGGAGAGTAACGTAGGCTACTTTTTACCGCGCTAAAACATCCCCATGGGAAGATCGATATTTTGTTACTTGCTAGATATTTAGTTCCGGAAGTTGTTAATAGATGGCGTTAGTAAAAGTCATTTGCAAGTTGTGAATCACGCTGTCAAATGATACAATACATGTAAATTACTTAAGTCATAGGCATCTAAATCTAACTAAGTAAAAATAAGTAAGATTTGTAAAAAATCGATCTCTACCGCGAGCGAAGCTGCGGGCAAAAGCTAGTTTTTAATAATAACCTATGCCTGAAAGGGGCGAACATAGAGTACTTACTTTTAATAATACATTTTAAGACCTGTAATACGTATAATCACAAATAAATAATAATAGCAATTATTAAAAGTGTTTTAATAGTTATTTTAGGCGAATGGAACTCTGTACAGAGAATGAAGGAGAGTATTTCGAAAAAATGTAAAATAAATATAGTCAATATCTTGTATAGTTTTTTCTTGTCTCAAAACTTATTGAGTTACCTTTAAGCTGACCCAGCAAACTTTTTACCGCCTAACAACTCTTTCCCTCTCTCTCGACAAACAGTTATAAAAAAAGTTATCTTTGCTAAGGCTACATTAGATAAGTTACTATGGTCGTTAAGTTTTCTTAAATTTTGACTAATTTTGGTTTAGTCAAGCGTCTCGCTCCTTGCCAAAATGGTAGGAGTTAGATATGTAAAAAAACTCGGGACAGTATGTAGCTTAATAAATTTGAAAGATTAAGAAAGAATATGAAAATGGCTATCATGGCATATTTCGCATGTCTTGTAACAGTACAGGATGGGTCGTATGTTGTATTCCCTTGTATTGTTGTTTATACATTACTCACATTTAAAGGGAAGTGGCAATATCGGGCCGTTACTCGTGTACCCCCTGGCTTCATCCACCGGTGGGTGAACGGGTAATTCGTGTTTACCCGTGCACCCACTGCATCAAGGTTGGAATTTTAAAAATATCGATAACATCACTACGGACCCACGATATCCCTGGCGATACCCCTGGTGGTATAGTGGGTCTTTTAAAATCAAACGATACCCCCAACAAATAGTGTTGCGACACTAATTAATAAGAGCTTTATCATCTCTTGAATTTTATATGTATTTACAAAGAAAAAATAAATTATAGTCTTACGCCCCAACTCAGAGTCACTAACGGCTACTTAAATCGCTCCTTAGTACAGAATTTGTATGGTGATTCTTTACTAAGCAGCGATTAAAGTAACCGTTAGTGACTCTGAGTTGGGGTGATAGTCTTCTTTTTAAAATGAAAAATGTTATGAGATCATTGTTATCTTCCAACATCTATAAATGACGGCAATGACTTACTTGTAGGCAGGTATTTAATAGGTAAGTGGGTATTGAAGTGGTGGTAGGTACTATAAAACCAACGAAATAATTTAATTAAAAATAAAGGTTCATAATAAATAACATTTATTTAGTAAGAGAATAAATTTGTCCCGTTAATGGATCAACAGCCAGAGAAGGCGGCAATTCGGCAGCGATGTCTGCCAAAGCCTCCCATCGCGTCGCCCGACTGTCTTCTGACTGTGTTGGACTGGGCGATTCTTTGGTTTCGTGCTCACTGTGGTTAAAAAGAAAATGAAAGATTAGGTATTAGGTATCCTCCATTTTTTATTTGAGACATATTTGGTAAACAAACATAGTACTACTTATTATGGAAATATGAATATAAATTAATAAAAAAAAAATAGTGAATAGAAATTAGTTTTGTCTGCCTTATTTCTAAATTGTAAATAACGACAAAAAGACAGTGTAAGTTTGTTTAGTAATTAGGACTCGTCGTAAAAAAGCAAAGCAAAAGCAAAGCAACAACTCATAATTGTCCCACTGCTGGACTCGGGGTCTCCTCTCACAACGTGAGGGGTACAGGCCATAGTCTACCACGCTGGCCAAGTGTGGGTTGGTAGACTTCACACACCTTTAAGAACTTTATGGAGAACTCTCCGATGTGCAGGTTTCCTCACGATGTTTTCCTTCACCGAAGCAAGTGATAATTAACTTCTTATACGCACATAATAATATATGTATTTGAAAATCAGAGGTGCGTGCCAGGATTTGAACTCGGGGCCCTCCGTTCGGGAGACCAACTTTCTAACCGCTAGGCTATCACTGCGTCGTAAAAACCGGAGTATAAAGTTATAGAGGACAAAATTTAATGTCCATTTATTTATTTATTTAGACTCATTTATAAAATGACATGTAACGCAAACTTACAAAACTTATAATTAAGTAATTAAGCAAAAACCTTTTGACTTGTATCCTTTTTTAAGACAATTACGCGGACGGAGGTGTAGTGTTTAGGTAGCTATGATATTTTGGCACAGTTAAAGTTTACGTGGAGAATGAGTGTAGAGCTAATATTTTGGTATAATATTACGCATTAGAAAAAAAAATAAACAATGGATTTCTTTGGTTTTGACCGTGACATAGCGATGACCACTTTCCATCAAAAGAACTTATTGCTGTTTTTTGACATTAAATGCAATAGGTAAATTTTGCTGAGAAAACACATTTTGCGCGTCTTTTTTCTTTTTGAGGTGTGTATCCACTGGGCTAGTGAAAAAAAGAAATTCAAATAAAAACCAAATTATGAATTAATTGAAGCTTGTTTCAATCATTATCTTCATTCAAATTGATATACTTATCGTACTTACATAGGTTCATGTTCAGAACCTTCACTAGCATTAGACTCCGCAATAATTTCCTCAATTTGCCTATCTAATTCCGCTTCATTTCGTGATTCTATTACATTAGCTATCTGTTCATGTTCGTCGCTATGTTCTGATATAACTTTTTCTACGACTACTTTTAGAGATACAAAGTTATCGTTGAGAGGCAAAGACTCCGTCACATTATCAGCAACATCATGATTTTTCGTCGGAGTGATATCTTTAGTACCTGCAATATATATAAATATAAATAAACAATATAAATTTTGCTGGGTAGGTAATTTGTTTCATAAAACCAATAAGGGAGGTATTATAGTTTTGCTCAGGAAAGCCTAAAATTTTAGTCATAAGAACATGTAATTCAAGCTCCACATTTGACTTGGTTAGTTTTCACGTACCTACCTAGGCTATATTGTATTATAATGTAACATTTGTGGAAAATAAACCACATAAAAATACCAACTAATATAATTTCCACATAAGTAGAAAAGTTAATTTAGAAGTAAGCTTTTTGTGTTTGATTTTTTGTGAAAAGAAAATTAAACCCTAATTGAATACTAAAAAGAAAAAAACAAGCCCAGTAGTTTAGCAGTCGGGACCCATATGCATTTTACAAGGCTCTTTGGGAAGATTTGATTGGTTGAAGAATGGGTCCCGAACTCCCGACTGCTTAATTATCTGAGCTTGATTTTTTCGAGAATACGAGATGTCTAGGACATCTCGACGAATAAGGTGTCATTGGTCAGTGAACCTACTGTTTAAATAAATTTAACATTTGAAAGTCTCCTAGCTCCGTTGAAGAATAGAATGCACAAAGAGAAAGGACGATTAGGAACGATCAGGAATGCATTGAACTCTTTAACTGATTGTGAGTATTAAATAACTATTATAATTGAACTTTTTTGGAAGTGTACAGTTTGTCACCAATCCCCATTGTCAGGGTACCGTCGGTCGTTGCTGCTGAAGACTCATGGCTATAGCTAGGTCACCGGGGAGGAGGGGCGGAGTTTTATTATTATGAGGGAATGTTGATCTTAATCCTGTGCGTAACTAATGTGAGTCGGTGCCACTCAGTGCCAGTATTTGATGTGTTAATTACACAGGCAAATGCCATATTACTTGGCTTTCCAGGCTTTCCAACATCTGCCTAAGTTTCTAGTTACCTTTTGGTAGGTACCTAACTATTAACTACTGAAATGTATGCAGATAAAAAAGCGTAAATAAAATTACCTTTATTTTCCATATTGAAGTTGTTCCCAATAGATTTATTGTTATCTTCACTAGCTATTTGTATTTGATCATTTTTAATTTCACATTCAGGAAGCACTTGTGTTTGTTCTAACTCCTTAGTGTTAGAGTAAATAATGTTATTTTCCTTAATTGGCTCCTTGGAATCTTCACGTGTTATATTATTCTCCGTATTATCTAAAAATAATGACAGTTCAATATGGTATATTAGGTTCATAAGTAGGTAATTATATTATTAGTTTTATGGGACGGCTTAGAATATTGACCCAAATCCCATGCTGGCATATCTTAAATGTAAGAGGCGACAGAAGCTAGCCCGCTTGTCAGTACTGCTTCATATCTAACTAGGCTGTCTTGATAACTGTTGGGGCTTTGATTCCCACTAGGGGCACTATTATTAGCATTATTTAGATTCACATATTATTACCTAAACTTTTATGTGAGGCTTGATGTAATCAATTATAAATTATCTAAGAGAAAATAATAATTAAGTAGGTATTACTCCATAATATTCCATAGCGTATCCTCACGCCAGTCACGCCAAACCATGATTACAGCTATATCTACTATATCCCAAAATTAAATGAGGATTTTTTAACCTGTAAGTAAAGTAACCTGAAGTTGTAGTAGGTAACTAAGTACCTACATGAAAAATAACCGATCAGCTACCCAACTGCAATGCTTTATACCATGGTTTCAGTGGTCATGTTAATTCCATACAAAATTAAAGGAATGAAATTAATTATTACTCACAGTTCTAAAATAGAATCCCGTGCTATAAATTTCTTATGTGAACTAAAATTATAAATATAATGAGTGTTCTTTTATTATTCGATTAAGCGTTACGATAACTTCGGTCTCAATCCGCTGACGTTTGTTTTCCCTCCTTTATCTGATTATGAGAACTTTTAAATAAGTAAGCACTAAAAATCAATTAGAGCCTAGAAGGTCAAAGGTAAATGTAATGTATATGTATACTCTGACCCTTGAGTAAGAAACATAAAACCGCAGACGTACATTTTTGCGAGGGCTATAAAGTAACAATAAGCCTAATTCCGCAAATGAAACAAATTACAATTTGAATAAATTTTCCCGCTAAAAATTAAACAGAACAAAACATTAAATTGACACTTCAAACAATGAGGTTTAAAATTATTTACGTACCTGTTGTACTCGATTGTGTTTCTGGCATGTTTGCAGCGCTGCTGGTGCAGCCCATGTTGGTAGGAGCTAGGCTAACAGGCGCGGACAGCGAGAGCCATGCGTGGTGGAGCGTGGAGCTGACTGACCCCTGGCCAGCCGAGCAGCCGGCAACAACAATGCCGCTCGCCGCTCGACTAGCCGTTACGTTAGCCGAATGCGCGTTTACCGTCTCAAGAGATCGTATCGTACACACCTATTATGGAAGGAGGGAACCCACTCTACTGACCTCGCACCCCCGTCGCGTTTTTCAAATGAAGCCCGTGTAAAGCATTCCTCCACATTGACGCAATTACTCTTTAGTTAGAAGGATTTTCTTTTCATGAACGCTACTTTGCATAAATTCTTTTTGTGGACATGAAACATGTAGGTAAAAAGGAGAACAATTATGCAAAAGCCAGTAAAAATAGCAAATGCGTCGTTTCAAGGTTAAGGTTGCCCATTTAACATATTTTGTACTATGCAAGCTTTAAAGCACAAACAATGGGACGTAAATTAGACTGAGTAATTCAGTATTTTTAAATTATTTTAAACCTGCTCGACTAGCAATTGCAATAATTAGGTATTTAAGCCTTTTATTTGTCCACTATGTTATTATGCAAATTTAAGTAACTTTCTTTGTTTTATTTTTTATTATTTTTTATATGTAATTAGCCAACAAACAAGCTGATCGATACATCTGGTAAGTGGCTACCGTCAGCGTCTACCATGGACATGGACACCAAAAGCATCATCAATACGTTGCCGTCGTACGTTGCTCCCAAGAGTCCCAAGCCCAACTACCAAGACTTCAGTCGGAATACGACGCGGCAACGAGTCGTTATTAAAAAGAATTTATAATTTTATAGCATTCACAAAAATCATCTTTTAAACGTCTTCAAACACGATTTTAATATGGAAATGGCTGGCGAGCGACGGTCAAAGGCGACGATAACCTGCCAAAGGCATCCTCGCGGCCCGCAACTCGTTGAACAAACCAGCGCGTACCTATTTGATCTCAATTTAAAAATTCCTACTCGGTTACCCGTACACCCACTGGCTTCACCCACCCCGGTGCACGGGTAATTCCTGTTTACCCGTGCACCCACTGCATCAAGGTTGGAATTTTAAAAGTACTTATCGATAAACATTCATCGTTAAAATCTGACTTTGATAATTTCATTGTCGAGATAATACAAAATACTCACAAAACTTCTTACTTTATATGGATTATTTTCAGATTGATTTTTTTTTCATTTCTTCTTTATGTCTAATTATCTTTTTGGAATCTCATGTCATTTGGATCGGATTGGATTTGGGGCCCTGGGAACATGCCATTAATATGCTCCTTATGCCCGTAGCTTTATTTTATTTAGGTATTTATTTATTGTTAATTAGAACGAATTTTAAAACTTTAAAGTTATTTACCGTCCAAAGATTACGTATAGGTAGGTGGAGGAATATTACGAGTATTCCAGCATTTAGTGGCGATGTATTTAAAGCTGCCACGAAATGTTGTACCTACAGTGTACCTACTGTCAATAGCTGATTGAAAGGCGCTCTTTCTGGAGAGAAAAACGATTTTTTCGAGTGAAGGCTGTCTGTTAGGTGTAATATGTTCCCGAAGTGGTGCGAGTGCAGTTACTAGTATTTAATAACTAATATTATATTCTTGATACCATCGTTGATACCGTCGTCGTCGTTATCGCATATCTGGCTGGGTGCCGGAATAAGTTTTTCGACCTCTTGTGTATTTTTATAGTACGTACAATAATCGCCCTCGCTTGCGTGCTTTAACATTCTAAGATCATACCTACCTAAGTATTTGTCATAACCAGGCAAATATTAACTGATTTTTGTAAAGGTCACTTGCTTTTGGGAGTTGATGATATGATACGTAGAGTGAAACAATGATTAATATATTTTACTGCAACAAGTAAGCACTAAGCGGTTACTTGTTGGACTATCTTAATTTCCGAATTTCATATTGGATAAATTACAAAACTGAACTCTCGTTATTTAGCGATCCATTTTCTTCTAGAGTGGTCCTATATTTATCACAAAATCTAGATTTGATGATGGGATTCATAAATAAAGCCTAGGTGATTTTTAGGGTTTTGTTATCTGTAGATCGTACCCAAAGCAGCACTTCAAAGACAAATATTTTACAAATGGACCCCTAATTCCAAAAATGTTAAATATAATGATACTTTTAATGAGGTCAATTTTTACATCTGGTAGGTCAAGCTATCTGCCCCCTAAGATTGATGCACTAACGGGATACCAGCCTGGTTAGATACCACCCTACAAAATGGCAGATTATCCCTAAGGCAAACTAGGCACGTGCCTTATGGAGTTGTTTAGTTGTAATCGTCTTTGTTCGTCGACCTACTTCACTGCGGAATCACCATACCCCATGGTGGTAGGGTGAGACTCAACCCTAGTACCATAGAGAATAACAGAGATGTGATGTGACCTTAGGGGGCGTCCATAAATTACGTGAGGTGTTTTTTTAAATTTTCTGTAATGGTGAGATTTTATTCAACCCCCTCCCCCATCCCCCAATCTCACGTGAGATTTTCAAAATGTGGGTTTCTTACGTAAACGCGTTGGATTGTTATTGTAAAAAGAAAAAGAAAATTGCTTCGTGCTTTTAGTGAATGATCTTAATCGTATTACGATTATTTACGCTTAAGATTAAATCAGCATGTACAATCTGGATTAAATGGACCAAAATAGTGCATTTTTTTTTTGTTTCAATCAGGAAAAAAAATTGCGTGATATTAGCCGAGACCGCCCCTCTCTCCAACGTAAGATTAGATGAGATTTGACTCAACCCCCTCCCCCCCTTAAACACCTCACGTAATTTATGGACGCCCCCTTAGGGTACTTATGGTATTTACATAATTATAATTATGGATGTTTCATAAATTTAATTTTAAGCTTATCTAGCGGTGATAGCTTTCCTTTTAAATTCATCAGTTTCATCATATACCTATGCTACTGCCGTGAATGATAATACCGGTGGAGATTTCCCCTCCAACCTCCAACTGTAACCAAAATTCAAAGCTGAATATTTCGCAAACGGAACCCTGAATTAAAGAACCGTCATAGTGTTTTTGAAAGAACTTTTCAAGGATATCCAACACTATGGGGTAGATACTACCCCATATAGTTTAATAAATGTGTCCTATCTGTTTTTAAGGGTTTTATTGCTTCTTACGGGCTCTTTATGAATAGAACGCACATGCAATACTAATTGACGTTAATAACCATTATGTACGTTGCAGTGCACGCATTAATTCGTACGTAAATATTGAAGGAACACTAGGTGTTCCGCGCTATGTTGTATGTAGACCTACATACTAATAGTAACTGTACTATTACGTGAGTTAATTATTTAGTAGATAGGTACACAATAATTTTTACTCGCTTTAGAATCTTCAGACCTTAATCTTACATTGTAATTAAATTACATACATTACGCAATAATTAAATTGTATCATTTGTCGTATTAAAATAGTAGAGATAGGTAGGATTAGGTAGATACCTATCTACCTGATTAAAAAAATACTTTAAAAAAGTTTACTCAAAAGAATGAAATATTCAAATAAAATAATTCAATAGGTACAGTAGGTACATGTACGAGTATGTACAAAGAAATGAAAGAAAATGTAATGCCAATAACTTTTTAATACAACAAGCAAATTCAAATTCATTTGAATTTCTATGGAGGTAAATGCATCGTTAATAATATTCTCTGAAGCAAAAGGTCTAAAAAATTAAATCCGTGCACAAGGACAAGGTCCCGCTTCTGCAACCACGAGGTCTCCGCTGAGAGCGATGGCTTCTATCTCCACAGCCGCGCCGAGAGGCAGTTTTGCTACTTGGTACGTAGCCCGCGCTGGACAATCTTTCGGGAAATCTGAAAATATTGTACAAACAGTCAATTAAAACCACTCACGTAGGTTATCCTACAATTGTCATAATTATCAACAATATTATAATGTTATCCCTTTGTTATCCATACTATCCAAGTACCTATACCTACCTATTTTTAAAATATTAATAGGAATCAAATGAGAAATTAAACTTTTGCAGCGCTGCATGCAGTTGAAGTATAAAATTAAAACCTGGCCAACTGCATGTCAGCCACGCGCATTGTAGACAGATTTTCCTTTCGCAATAAAATTATTGTAAGTTGATCTCTTAATTACTCGTCAACTTGACTGAAATAAAATAAACGATCCGATCCAAAAACTACAGATTGAAGATTGCAATTATTTTTTATAGCCTGAGCGGCTGATGAAAAAGCAAACGTGCCACCTGATGGTAAGTGGTCACCGTTGCCTATGGACATGAGCAATACCAGAGGAATCGCCAATTCATCGTCGGCCCTGAAGGTACTCGTAGGTACTTACATTCCGCGTAGACTTGATTAACAACTTGGAAGTCATCCATACTATTCAAAAGGATAGTAGTTTTGACGACTGCTTCGAGCGACGAGCCACCGGCTTCGAGTACATGTTTGAGATTCTCTAGAACCTGTCGTGTTTGTGCCTCTGCACCTCCGCATACTAGTTGCGCCTTGGGGTCCAGTCCTAGCACCCCCGATACATACAGGGTCTTGTCTGTTAAAATGGCTTGGCTAAAAAAGATGAAAAATGTTGTAATGTGAATTACTGGTAGTACCTATTTGTTGACTATTTTACACTTTATCAAAATTCAAAAAACTTAAAATTTTAGTCAAGTTAGCTGAGAGACGGTAAAGATATAAATTAAAATATCATTACCGTGGCTGAGACCAATAAAAAAGTATTTTACTGATCTGAGTAAGTTAGGTGCTAAATATCTCACCGGGACAATTTTATGAAGTAGGTACATAGTTATTTAATTAAATTTATTAGGTTAACTGAAAATTAAAACCGGGCAAGTGTGTGTCAGACCACGCGCAATGTAGGGTTCCGAAGTAGTAAGTTTATCCACTATTAATCGGTAACTGCTCATTAACTACCTACTTAATTATGCTAACATAGCCGTGATAGTTTTCCTTGTAAATTCATCATATAACCTATTTTTGAGAATTTTTCATTAGTCAAACTCCAACCGTTTAGCCAGTCATGGGGGTTACACTTGACTCTAACCAAAATTAGCACTTAAAAGCTTTTTTTTATGTTTTTTAATTTTTAATTTATCTGTATTTTTAATTGTATTAAATTAATTTTCAACTAAGTTTTATTTGTTTTAATTTAGTTTTAATTTATTGAAATTGGATTTAGTTATTATGAATGTTTAGGACGAGATTTCATGTAGCTTTTTAACTATTAACTTTTAATTTTTAAACAGCTAATTATAACATTTTACCTTCGATTGTCAAATGTAACAAATTACCGATATGGAATGTATTTCTGAAATAAAATTATTATTATTATTATAAAACCAATTATTTCGCAAACCCCTAATTTCAAAAATGTTCTTAAATGACCCATAATTTTTGGAAGAGCTTTTCAATGATACCCCACACTATAGGGTATGCGACGAAAAATAATTCATCCTCACGTTACCTGTCGGGTAGGTATCCAGAAAAAAATGTTTTTCAATATTTTATTCTACCATTTTGGAGTTTTAATAAATATGTACTATATCCATGCCAAATTACAGCTTTCTAGCATTAAGGGTTTCGGCGCTTTGCTTCGGACAGATGGACGGACGGACAGACGGACGGACAGACGGACGGACAGACGGACGGACATGACAAAATTATAAGGGTTCCGATTTTTCCTCGAAACCCTAAAAAACGGAATTAAGATAACGTAAGTAAGTGACACCTATTGTGGGTAAAAAATACAAGACACACTATCACCATGGTATTTTAGATAACCAGATACATACGTACCTAATTGAAATCTTGTAAAATAAGATAATTTTATTGTTTTAGGAGTAGGAGGATAGGCTATTAGGTAGGCATCGGTATAATTATGTGCGCAAAGTTAAGCAGGTACCTGCGTACCTATGTAATTTTAATGTGAAAGACCAAAAATCAAAAAACTTTTACATTTTAAATATTCTATTACAGTAAGGATGGCTTCAACCCCATTAATGGCCCACTACTGGGCACGGGTCTCTCCTCTTGAGGAGGCCTAGAGCATACTCCACCACGCTGCTCCAGTGCGGATTGGTGGAGGGGTTAGTGGCCAACCCAAGTGTCGGAAGTTTTCAAACCGCCCGAGGGCCTCCGACATGGCTTAACGACTGTTATCTTATGATAACAACCGGGACCGACGGCTTTACGTGCCCTCCGAAGCACGGAAACGCTCAAGAAATTTTTGCCACTAGCGGTCACCCATCCAACTGAAAACCGACCGCGCCCGCTGTTGCTTAACTTTGTCGATCACATAGGATCGACACAAGCCGCCGGGCTATGAGCGCTTCCGATTCGATTTCCGATTACAGTAAGGATATTACATACCGTCTCAGATTAAAGGACTCTTCAATCTGAGGAAACCGTTTTAGTAGCGTAAAAAAATATATCGTAAGTACCCGTATCATAGTAAAAATGCAGACAATGCAGTAAGGATACTACTGTAAAGTCACTGTAAAGTTTAATATAGTAATATTGTAAAGTAATAAAAAAGAAACCTGTAGGGTCCGACGGGTTTGTAAATGTGTGGCGACGTGACGATAGTCTTGGTGACTTTATGTTTCGAGGGAACTGCCGTACTTTGAGACATATTTACTTTTGATAATACGTCCACTTTGTTTTTCGTCTGCACGTCGTCTCTACTCATGGTTCGAATAAATTGATAGCCACAGGTCAAAAGTTTAAGATGATAATGGTATGATGTTAATATATCTGTGTATGTCAAATGACGGCGTTACTAAAAATAAAGACATTGCTTGCTACAATGACGAATCGTTTTTATTTGATTGTCTAATAGCTATTGTCATATTTATATTTTTTTGCCAGTTATCCACAGCTATACGAGGCCCGGATCTACGATTTTTTCGAACCGGTGCAGAAACTTGATAGTGGTGCCTACGGGAATTAGGGATTATTTATGCTACATCGAGCTGGGCACGAGCCGTGCCCCGGCCGTGGCACAGACGAGGTACGGACGAGGCACGGTACTAACATTTTATATGACGCAGACATCGAGTGTTTATGCTATATTACCGTGCGACGTCCGCATCCCGGACGAGGCGCGGAGGTGCCCCGACGACACAATATGGTTCCGCCCCGCGCCAGTCTTGACTCGTCGTAACATATTACCTACACTCTTCCGTGGCGTGTCCGAGGAAAGTTTAGGGAGGTACAACCAGTGACGGATTAACCCTTAATCAAATTAGGCAATTGCCTAGGGCATCACATCTGGGGGGGCACCAGAAGAAGCACAAAAAGCACAAAAAACCACGTTGACATACGGATAGGGGGGGCCCACAGGCGTGGATTGCTTAGTTAGGGCATCAAGTAGTCGTAATCCGTCACTGGATACAACGTGTTTTTTATTCATAATGGATCACGAAAAATTAATCGAGTGTGTAAGAAAGTATCCCTGTATTGAAAATGGAAATTAAAGCATCGGTTTGAATTTTTTTTTATGGAAATAGCCGGAAAACGAGCTGATGGTAAGTGGCTATCGTCGCCCATGGACATCAGCAACACCAAAGGCATCACTGATGCGTTGCCGGCCAAGAAGAAGAGAAGAGAAAGAAAGAAAGAACTGGCTCTCAAGCCCCCAGCCGGAACACGACGATGTGTCGTTTGGCGGCTGACTCAAGCTCAAGGGTGGTAGCTATCCAGGCAAACCCCATGGAGAAAATAATAATAGTAATAATGGTATTATTAATTAACAATTAAAATCAATAACCAATATAATCCCTGGAGCCCCTCCCAGCCTTCCTACCTTAAATTAAGGTACACAATTACGGTACATCTATACGTATAATTATTCATTTTCATCTTAGATGTTTTTAAACCATTATAAAAAATCACAATATAATTATATATCCTGGGACTATAGATAACATGGACAGTATGGACACAATACAAAATGCTCCTTCTTATAATCTATCCAGTTAGAGTATTATATCCATGATTATTGCATTCTGTCCTGTCGATGCTTGTGTCATTGTCAATGTCATTCAATCATCATAGAGTAACTTCACAATTAACGTAACAGCAGACAGCAGTCTGCAATACTCTATTTTCTTTAGTCTGTGCTTCTATGGAGAAGAGGCAGGGCAGAGCGCAAATCAGTGATTGTATTGATTTTTTAATAACTAATAATGGAACCGAATCCAGTAATTATTGCTGCTACAGCAAAACAAACAGCATCTGTAAGTCATATTTATAATAAATTTGGTGCTGAATCTTTGTAATTAAAGTACTTAAACATTTTTCAATGTGAATTTTTTTCAGCTTATTTTTTTACATGGGCTCGGTGACACCGGGTTAGTATGCTTTTATAATTAAATAAATATTATATATTTCCTGGAAGAATCAAGATGTGTTAATCATTCATTTGTGTGTAGACACGGTTGGGCGAGCACAATCGCCGCGATTCGAGGCCCTCATGTAAAAGTGATATGTCCTACGGCTTCTACTATGCCAGTGACCCTCAATGCAGGCTTCCGAATGCCCTCATGGTTTGACTTGCGGACTTTGGATGCTACTGCGCCCGAAGACGAAGAGGGCATAATGAGGGCGACTAGCCTCGTTCACGGAATGATCGCGGATGAAGTTAAAGTAAGTTATCAGAAGTTAAAGTAAGTTATCAGTTTGTTTTATCACTACTACGCTGTGTTTAATTACCTCTTGATATTAGAAGATATTGTTTATTATTTTATCATGACCAAGTTGATGAAACTATATCATGATCCTCAAAGAATTAGTATAGTAATACTGAAGTTCATCATATAGGAAATAGACCCTCATATTAATATAGCATAACTGTAATCTTTGAGACTTGTGTGGTTTTGGGTATTCTCCAGAACTTATGGCATCATGTTTGATTATACCACATTTTGAGTTCAAAGTTCCTATTTAACGAAAGACTGGTTATATGATTTCCAACACTCAAAAAATCATTATTAATAACATAGTTAATAATACTGAACTCCTTAATTAAATAACATTTTTAAATGAATCAGTAATATGGCTTTATTAAAAGTTTTAGTAGGTAGGTAAGTACAGCTGATGTAGATGCTTGGATTTTTATACACATAGGTATTTGAAGACATCACAAAAAACTATAGATATATTTTGAGAGCTCTGTAAACTCTTTTTTTTTTGTTTCTTATCTGTAACTATTATAGTCTTAAAAACTATGAAGACAATTTGATAGTAGTTTTTTTTATTATAGTTAAAATTTATTGTGAATGTCCAAAGTGTATCAGCTGGTGTTAACGTTCATCTAGCTTACTGGTGATTTATTGTGACTATTATTTATGTATATGCAGATAAATGCAATAGAAGCAGTTTAAATGTAATGTGATGTTTAAATGTAATTTAAATGACCATGATCCATGCAGTCAGAATAAGGCAAGCCAAGTTGTGTTGTACAACCGAGGATCTCAGGATCTTCCTGGACTATCAAGGAGGGCCGACAACACAGAACACTCCATTTCATACATATGTATAATATTTACCAACAAATAATATGAGTGTTAACAGCTGCAGAGTGATGATATTAAAGCAATGACAGTATGCTGGGCTTTTCGTCTTGTATGGCTGTACTGCCACTGGATCCATGTAACTGGGGTTAAAATATTAGTATTATAGAATACAAATCATCAGTACCCATTGCATATAACCCTGTAGCCTAGTTGGTAGCGACACTGCCTGCGAAGTGAGGGGTTCTGGGTTCAATTCCCGGCCAGGGCAGATATTTGTGACGGATAAATATTTGGACTCGGGTCATGGGTGTTATTGTGATGTGTTATATTTCCATGCCACCCACGACACAGGTAAATAACCCACACCAGGGGGGTATGAGTGTGTAAGCGTTTATTTATTTATTTATTAAAATAGTGTCTGCAGTGAATAAGTTTAAATCATTCAGTTTGTGCATTTAAAAAATGAATTTGAAATTGAAATATTTAATAGATTGGAATTCATAATTGCCTCTATAGAGAATTGGCAATTTCATGGGTAAATAATAATATATTAACAATATTTTATGTTTTATTCATAATCATTATTATATAAACTGTATGATATATAATTATATACATATTTATTTATTAGAGTATTGAGACTGACGTGACGCCACATTGAACTTTGATTATTCATGGATGCTAATGCATATACAATATACATGTATAATGAGATTGAAATACAAAGCTCTAATATTCATTGATGAATATAAATAGGATTTTCATATGAATTAGATGTTAAATAATAATTTGTTGCAAATTCTATCATGGTTCAGAAAATTACTAACTCAACTTTGTTGTTTCAAAGTCAAACTCAAATGATTTATTTCATGTAGTTATTGATCGATACACTTAAGAACGTCAAATATTTTCAGTCTACCACCGTTTCGGAAAGGTTCATTATTTAGAAAAGGAATGGCGAAAGAAACTCATCTGCCTCTGCACATCTTTTAAAAACAAAACCTAAGACAATCAATACAAACATATTTTTATACTTTATATAACTGACTTGAACGGAAAAGTTGTTTGTGGAAGTTGTTTCTCTATTTTTAGGGTTCCGAAGAAAAATCGGAACCGTTACTTAAATCGCTCCTTAGTACAGAATTTGTATGGTAATTCTTTACTAAGGAGCGATGACACTAACGGTTACTTACCCCAACTCAGGTTGGGGCGTAAGTGATATCGTCGCTGCGCGTGCGAATCCGCGTAAGAGCAACTTGTAAAGACCGCGTATTTGCTTTTTGATGATTTTACAGGAGGAAGATAAAACTTACTTAACTCAAAGTGTGTCCAAGTCTTTAAATTTTTAACAATTTACGATTAATCTGTAATGCATATTTTTACTAATAATAATGTGTTTAAAAATACCTATAACAATAAAATTTGAATTACACTCACCAATATAAATTGTGGGTGTGTGATTCTAAGAAATTTACAATGGGCCCAAAATTTCTAATTAGTTATAGTGAGGAGATGCGAATGTTTATTTATGTATGTATATTTGTTTCATATTTTAGGCAGGCATCCCAGCCAATCGCGTTTTGCTGGGTGGATTTTCTCAAGGAGGTGCACTGGCACTGCATGCTGCTTTGACGTATCCAGAACCCCTAGCGGGAGTGATGTCTCTTTCATGTTGGCTTCCAAGACATGCTCATTTTCCAGATGCTGTCAAGTGTCCTACTGACCTGCCGGTATGTATAATTTAATGAACTTTTTTATGTAGTGTGTGATTTCACAAGAGCCCATTACTATCCGGCTCGAAGGACCAAAAATGTGGCGAATCAATGTGCGGGTTAAGCCTACTCGCTTCTTTCTTCGGTTATGTGACGATGATGAGTGATATACTGAAAACTCAGTCACTTTTAATCCCATGGAGTAGTTCAATACACTCAATACATTTCTATGTAGTTCAATACATTTCTATGTAGACAATATAAAATAAAGCAAAAAATAATATAAAATTTTGGAAAAATATCGATTTATTTGTGCTTAGTATTAATATTATTATTATCATCTGTATCGTAAACATTTGTATTTAAGTAGTGAACAGGATGTGAGGGCAGGAATACGACATTGACTTTATAATTCATTATACCTGCTGAACATTTATGTAATTTATATAGGTATCGTGTTTTTGAACCTTGATCACGTGGCGGTAAGTGTTCGACGACATCCGTGGACACCGGTTAAACCGAATTCACAACCAAAACATTGTCATCTAAAACAAAAGCATGATCCATTTAAGTTTATTCCTTGACTAAGATTTTTATCTTTTATATTTCAGATATTCCAAGCTCACGGTGACTGCGATCCCGTAGTGCCGTTTAAATGGGGCCAGATGACAGCCTCGTTTCTTAAGACCTTCATGAAGAATATTGAATTTTCAACATATCAAGGATTAACTCACAGCTCGTCCGAAGCTGAACTTAAAGACATGAGAGCATTTATCGAACGAACTTTGCCAGCTATCAAATAAATTATAATAAGGATATCATGTGCCGTCAACAAATATAGACTTCTAGATCGCAGTTTCATATTAAAATGAAATATGTTACATACATTAATCACTCAGTAACTTATGTGGAAATTGATGATGCACTAACTCATTAAAAAAAACAGCTATCTTGTGAAAACTGAACATAGTGTACAATGATATTCTGCAATAAATTATTTTACCAAACAATGCAGTATCTAAGAATAGCTATGAAATAAATTTATTTAATCACACATAAGGCTCTTATTTTTCATGAGACTTTATGACCCACAGGCACAGTAAAGGAATGATATACTGTATGATTGTGCCACAGGTGTCAAACCAAGATACCTGTTATTTCTTGTATCTACATATTTATCTTTTTTATGGAAATAGCCGGCGATGTAAACTCTGTTTTTTTAATAACGCAAAGCAAATTGACATTTCCAGTAGGTATTGAAAGTTTTTATTGTCTTCTAAATTACCATGTGCCACAATTTTATTGGTAAAACGTAATCAATATTTTCCGATTTTAGTGATAAAAACGAATAACACTAGAAAGTAGAGATTCCAGCGAACAAAAAGACCACCGACTTTTTTAAAAAAATCAAATATTTTGACGTGAGATTTTTCGACTGAAAATAACGGTGCTTTTATAAGGTTAAAACTATTCTAAGGGTTAAAATAAGGTGAAAAAAAAAAATTGAATCAAAAAATTACAGTATGTTAAGGACATACAAAGGTAAGTTTTCACCAAATTTCGTGAAAAAAAATTTTTTTTTTGTAAAAGAAAAATAAAAACCAAAAACGTGGTTTTTTGAATCTTTAACATACATTTTGAGGTAATGTAAAAAAGGGTAAATACAAAAGTTGTAGATCTTTTTATTACCTGCAACTTTGCCATTTTACTTTTTTCAATAGGACTTGTAGTTTTTCCGGAAATCGAGATAAAACGTTTTTCACCCTTAAACCCCCCCCCTCCCCACACTTCCCGACCTCAGATCGCCCGTAATTTACTTTTTCTTTAATTTTTTGTTATATTCTCTTCCTTTTGCGATAGGTTTCATTCTACTATAATTTTCTTCCACTTTTTACCGTTTTTAGAGCTATCGGCACTAGACTATCTGTGAAATGGCGAAAATTGGAACTAATGCCGCGCCATTCTGTTCTTTGTGCTAATTCTTTGACATTTACTACCTCTCGAATTGCGTCCAATGATTGGTCTAATGCGTCCGACTCCGACAGCGCCCTCCTCCAATTCACAGATAAGTTGGTGGCACTGTACTGTAGATGTTCCTTGCACTGTAGCATGAAATGTGTCAATTCACTTTGCGGAATTAAAAAACAGTGTTTAGTCTTGGACGCACTAAGTTAGTAAAAGCCTATTCACTCTTGCCTTGAAGACACTCACGTTATAACCGAAAGTTATTTTATTCCTTCGCAGTGCGGATACTAAATATCATGAAGCGAAGCGCGTCGTCCGTACAGGAGGTATGTTAATGACGAAGGGATGGATAGTGGATACTGGATACCCGTCGTGCGTCGGGACGTTGGATGATGGAAGGGGGATGGAGGAATTAAATATAATTCCTGCGCAAACTCCATCTCAACCAATTAACGACCCGTGTGGCGCAATGGTTACCATGGCGGATCTCCACGCGAATGGTCCTGGGTTCGATTCCCAGCGAGGCGGAAATTTGAATGATAAGTTTGAATCTCTATTCTCAGTCTGGGTGTGAATGTATCCTTGCGGAAGCATTGGACTTGGATAGTCTCGAATTTGTGTGTAAATCATAATCTCATGGATATATTTTACTATTTAAGTTCAGTACATGTTAGCCCTAAATTAAAGTTATGGAGCGTAGAAGAAGGCCATCTCTGTGTAAGAAAACTAAGAAAAGTGGCCGTAAAAACTCGTCCAATTACGCATGGGCGGATCGTGAATTTGTGGGGCCCTGGGCTGAAACAATTTAGGGGCCTACCAAATTACTCAACTAATAGCCATTTTGTCAAAAACTGTTTTCGATAGTGATTCCGGCGGCCGGATAAAGCCGGACATGGTTAGGCTTCTTGAAAGTCTTCCGGCCAAATTTAACGGTGTCCGGCTTGTTCGGCTTTTTACATTTTACCAACTTATATGAACTTATACAAGGACACAAAACAATTTATATTGATGACTGTTAAAAGACGTTCCTGCATGTAATCAAGTTTCCGAAACGATTAGTATCCACGAAAAAAACGTTAAAATTGGCGATAGCAAAGGTTTTGACCAATTGCAAAACCTTAAATATTTTCTGATCGAAAATGGGGATGTTGATGGTTGATTTGAAGAAGCTCTTAGTATACCAGAAATGATTTTAAGTCGATGAGAGTAGTCCAGATGGCTTTTAATTTAAAATATTTGAAGTTTAAAGATTATTACAACTTTATTTTGAAGAATATTGAGCTTTAAAGCACGTTTCTGTTAATTATTTTATATTTTTGGTTTGTTTACTTTAAATGTTATTAATCAGTAAAGTTTTAAAAAATTGTGTTAATAATATTAATACACAAAGTTCTTGATAATTTAGGGTGTCCAGCCTTTTTACCCAAATGTCCGGCCAAACTGGCTGGCCTGTCCGGCTTTTTGGTTGGCCGGTCTGGCAACCCTAGGTAGGTATATAGAAAAATTAAAATGTGAGCAATTCACACGTAGTAGAAGTGAAACCTTCAAAAATTTTGTTTTCAAGATAATAAGACGAATGTAAAATTTCGGGAAGATGATAATTGTAGGTTTTAGTAATGATCTCTCATCCCTCATCTCATCTCAACTCTTCTCTCAACTCATCTCTCAACTCATCTCTCAACTCATCTCTCAACTCATCTCTCAATTCATGACTCAACTCATCTCTCAACTCAACTCAACTCCCCTCCCCCTCCCCTACCCCTGTACCCCTGTTTTCACTTCAAGAACATAAACTTATGTACTCGCGTGAGAATTTATACCTCTTTGGCATCATTAAATAAATATTTAACACTAGTTGTTTTGGCGAACTCCGTATCGCTAATAATCAGTGAATGTACTTTTTTGTTATTTTTATATTTTTGGTAGGTTTTACAAATCAGAGACCATTAAATTCCCTCTCCCTCCCGCTTCCTCTCCCCCTCCCCTCCCCCTCCCCACTCATCCCCCTCCCTTCCCCCTCCCGTCCCCTCCCCCTCCCCTCGATAGTGAAATAAAAGTAGCGATAATTCCCATCACTACTTTGATGATAAAAACAGAAAAAAACAAAATTACGTAGGGCGTTAAGCGGCGCAGCGGGAAGTCCCACATAATAGACGCGAAAAAATACATCTACCAAAGACAAACTGGGAGGGAAAGTGGGAGGGAGGGGGAGACGGAGTGGGAGGGGGAGGTGGAGGGGATTTCTGATTTAATAAAAAAAATAATTAAAAGTAACAACAAAGTACATGAATCAGTGACTATCAGGCGATACGAAGTTCGCCAAGATAGCTAGTATTAAATATTTATTTAATGATGCTAAAGAAGTATAACTTCTCACGCGCGTACATAAGTACACGTTTATGTTTAGTACAAAATTGTTTTTGAAAGATAATTAAAACTGATACACGTTATTAAATTAATACCTTTATTTTTGAAGATTTCACTTCTACCACGTGTGAATTGCACACATTCTAATTTTTTCTTTTAATTTTAAACATATTTTTAATTCAAAATATCGCCTATTGTTTTTAGTGGGGGCTGGGGGGCCCTTTGTATCCACGGGGCCCTGGGCTACAGCCCAAAAAGCCCTTACGTAGATCCGCCCCTGCAATTACGGGTGGCGCTGCAATGCGGTCTACAATAGCTGCTATGTTCGAATATCTATTTATCAGACAATAGCGCCATTCATTACGGGTGGCATAACTCAGCAAACTTCACTCCCTCTACAACAGCCATGTTTATATTTCTATTTTTCACACACTAGCGCCATTCTGAAATGGCTATTATTGGAACCTGTATTTTCAATAAACAGCTGGACACTTTCAACTTTCCCCTCGTATGAGATAGCCCTCCTTCTACTCTATCCTCCATGGTCAAACTGCTGTCAGCTGTTCATGGATTTAATACTCTATCTGGATCACTGACTTTGTAGAGGTACCTGAAGTCATATCATAATATGATATGACTTTACTATCATAAGATATGACTATCATAATTATCGTATGAAGTCATATCGGAATGACCATTCGACCAATCATAGGCCAGATTCAGGTTGTCCTTTATAATTGTAGGGTGTCCACACTTAGAAAAATTATGACCTATTTTGATGTGGTTCTTCAAAATGTTATAATATTGGTAATTTTTCTGGTGGTAAAAATTATAATACTGAATACATTTTTTTTAAATTACTGAACTTAAATTATTGCACTATGAGTAAATTGAAAATTAAGGTACGCAATTACGGTACATCTATATTATATTAAATATTATTCATCTTAGATGTTTTATATCACTATAAAAAATCAAAATTGAATGACATACCCTGGGATAACATGGACACAATACAAAAATGGTCATTCTGTTATGACGTCATCGGACTGATCGGACTTCAGCTACCTCTACAAAGTCGGTGATCCAGAATTCCAGATAGAGTAATATATCCATGCAGCTGTCAAATCTTATCTTATCAATATCAAAGTGGTGTCAGTGTTTTGTTGTGTCAGTGGTGTGGATGATTGCGATTTGCGACGATTGCGAATTGCGATAGAGTAAGTTGAGTAATATCAAAACTTAGAATAATAACGCCTAGAAGTAGCGTCTGAAACAAAACATAAGCGTAAACGCGTGCCATTTCATTATCCTTGTGTGCGTAAGCTGTATGTATCTACGCTCTTCTAAGGCACACAAATATATGGCTCCAGTGTTACCATCATCGGGCGTTTACCCACGAAAACGTGCTGCTTTGTTATGCGATGATTTGTCATGTGTTTGATATGATCTTTAAATACATAACATGAATATGATTATATTCATAAATATATTACACGTTTTTAAAATAACAGCAAATTTATCAACCATTAATCTAATGATGAATGCCGCCGTTTAATGCGTTTAAATTTAAATGCCTGTATGATTGTGTAAATTCACATTATGACGCATCTTCTGTGAGAAACATTTTCGTGAAACATTTATACAAAACGTTATCAAACCAAAAAAATCATAGACAAATGTTATGCAAAACATATTTGTGTAGATGTTTGTATTTTTTCGCGAAAATTAGTTGCAGGAGACGCAAAACTATAATCTGATTAAAAAAAAATTATGACAACTACTATAAAAACCTGTTTGATATCAAATGATATAGGAAGTATCGGTGAATAAGGATTTCAATAATAAAAAAAAACGTTTAACATATTTAAATTTTGTATTTATTTAACCATTCTTAAATTAAAGCAATACATTCCCATTTAAAAGCCCTGTAATTGTATCTGTTTCTTAAAAAGTTTTCGCTTTGATTCAACATCTCTCATAATATATATGTATAAGTTGACATCGCTGACAATATAGTTTTACAATTAACCTCTAGGAAGTCTAGGATATGGCTACCTGAATTTTACCTTTTCATTGTTAAGTACCTAAACACCAACTTAACGGCGGAGCCGGAGGCCGCTCCATCCTCAAGCAGTTAGCTTGACATGAGCTAATGCATTTTACATATCTAGGACCTTAGGTACCTTTGCTGGCACAGCACCACGGCGTATTTTTCGCAAACCTTTTTTCGTTGCGTTGTGTACATATCCTTTTTGTGAAAATGCATTAAACAGATCTTTGTATTTTTAGTAGGATTATACTTACCAACTTTCTTTAAACTCAACATTAAGAACCAACAACAAAAACATTGTGTGCAATTTTTCCCCCACAACTAGCAACACTGTGTAGTGATAGGTTATTGTGTTTCAAATTATTTGTTTTTAGTCGATTTACGTACAGAAAATCTATAAAATGTAAGTATTTACCTATGAAATGAAATTTGATCACTTTTATTTTGTTTGTCTGATGTGCTAGAACACTTCTTTATAGTGCAGACAGTCATTTTGAATTATTTTTCGCGAGCTGTGTTCGACTTAACGTGACGATGAGCACTGACAGCTCGCGGCAGGGGCTACTCACTTTTGTTTCAACGTCAAATATGACTTATGTAAAATTTTTAGCCAATATCTGTCATATTATGTCATAAATGTTGGTAGTAACTTTTGACATGACAAAAGACAAACAAATGTAATGATGTCAAATTTCCGTGTCAAATTCTTCTAAAATAAAAATTTTGTTATGGGGAAATATACCAAAAATTAATTATACACCCCTATCAACACCAAATTTATTTCTCGCGGCCCTTCCCTGTAGACCCTGATTGGTAAGTTTCATGACTATTAATGATATGAATAAGCATAGGTACTATGTTAAAGTAATGTATGAAGCTTACAATTATTGAATTTATACTTTATTCATTAGAACTTTACATTGCTATATTCTTTTCATATTCTTTTAGATGTCGACAATGGGTTAAAGCCATTGGAGACGAAGATTTGGTATATTTGCCTATTGAAAAGTTACACCAATTATTTGTGTGCGGACGTCACTTCAGCATTTAATACCCAAGGAAGCAGATTATTTAAAAATGCAGTGCCTTCCATGAACTTGACGCGTCCACCTCTAGCAGACAACCTATTATCCAATTTCCCATTATGAATAGGAAGTGAAAAAGTATCATCTGGTAAGTAACTTATCATAAATTCAACTATAGATAGACCATATAAAAATATATTTAAGGGGCTCCTGAGAGGATGCTGGCTCAATGTATATACCGATTATTTTAATTCTTTTTTCAGGAGCTAACTGTACAGCACAATCAGACAAAACTTCTCCTAAAGAAACAAACAGTGAGTACCTGTATCCAGTCTTAATTGAAGCAACAGACTAATGTGAACTTACAAAATAAAGAGGTGAAACCTTGTTATATTGTGTAAAAAATTGTAAATAATGATTTTTTTGAGTAATAAGTAAGAGTATTTTAACAATTAATTATTTCGTGTAGTCAATCTGATAGATCTTGTACCTTGTTGTGAGCTCCTATATAGGTAGGTGTTAACAAATACTTGGAATTGTTAAATAAAATTATAATATTATTCAAGTGTGGCTTTTATTTTAATCTATAATTAAGGATAAAAAGGTATTAAAGCCTAACAGCCATGAACAGTATAAAAGTACAACACTAGTTATCGATAATATTAAGCCCATCACTAGTTGTCGGCCTTGTCGGTATGTTGGCGGCCTTGTTTCCGGTTTACCACAGATGGTATTAAATTAAATTCGCACAGAGTATTTAAAACACTATGGCTCATCGTTTATCCTGTAATGTTGGTATCGTTTATACTGAAATGTTTACCTGAATTTTTAGCTATAGACAATGTTCTATGTGGCGTCTCTTAAAACGTAGTGATTAAGTACTCTGTGGCTCGCGGAACAAACTTAGCCAGATATGGCTAAGTTTTAGTTGCGCGTTTTTCGTGCTCGCAATAGGTTTCTAGGCGTTATTATTCTAAGTATCAAAATAAGAACCAGTGTGAAATAAAATAAGAAGCTTTATGAATATTCTAGAAATAAAAAAGGCTATTCAGTTGTCACTAAAATTTATTGCAGGTCAACAATAAAGTGTAACAACAGCAAATGGGAAACTAAAATGAACAGCTACAAGGCAACTTTATTATGGATCGCCTTTATGTGTTTTCATGTTTCCATTGGAAATTGCGATATAAATAAACTGGAAGAAAGGTTGAGTCAAAATAGTGATGATAAATTATATGATGTAAATCATGTAAGGTCCAGAAGGGATACCAATAATCAAAAGGTAGCTGCCTCAAGTGAGAAAAGTCCAGAAGCCGAACATATTAATTCATCATCTTCGACAAGTTCCACTGAAACTCCTAACATATTGTATGAGATAGGTCCTTCTAATACTTCTATTTTGTCAGTTGTTCAAGTGAATGTGTCATCATCGTCAGCCACTCCAAATATTTCTGAACCTAATCCATCTGATTCAGCTCCTTTGCCAGGAAAAAGTTCAGCTGAAGATGAACACAACAGTTCTATGGCAATATTCTTTGTACTGTGCATCTTGGCTCTTGGTATTTTATTAATACACCTTATGTTGCAAACAGGTTTTTCATACCTCCCAGAAAGTGTGGTAATTGTTTTTCTGGGTGCATTGATAGGGATGATAATAAATCTAATGTCAATAAGGAATATAGCTAATTGGAGGAAGGAAGAAGCTTTTTCACCAACTGCTTTCTTTTTAGTTCTTTTGCCTCCTATAATTTTTGAATCTGGGTATAATCTTCACAAAGGTAACTTTTTTCAAAATATTGGATCCATATTATTGTTTGCAATAGTTGGCACAGCAATTTCTGCGTTTGTTATTGGTGCTGGAATATACTTGCTAGGCCTAGCTCAGGTGGTTTATAAATTGAGTTTTGTTGAGTCATTTGCTTTTGGTTCCCTAATATCGGCCGTAGATCCTGTTGCTACTGTAGCCATTTTCCATGCTCTGGATGTGGACCCTGTTTTGAACATGTTGGTGTTTGGAGAGAGTATACTGAATGACGCGGTTGCGATCGTTCTCACTACGGCTGTGTTAGACTCAAATGATCCTGTTATGTCCACAACTGAAGCAATCTTGTCTGCCATAAATAGGTTCTGGTTAATGTTCTTTGCTTCTGCTGGCATTGGAGTTTTATTTGCCCTTATCAGTGCTCTTTTGCTCAAACATGTTGACTTAAGAAAAAACCCTTCTCTTGAATTTGGTATGATGTTGGTATTTACTTATGCTCCATACGTACTTGCTGAAGGCATTCATTTGTCAGGTGAGTTTTGTGAAACGTGATACATAACATATTTTTAATAGCAATAAAAATAAAATATTCAAATTAAGACCTGCATTTAATATTTGCATATAGGTTGATATGGATATATTGTTAAAAACTATTTAATGCATGTAAAGCAGATATCAATTAAGTGGTAACTGTTACATAACAAAATGTTTTTACTTTTAATCTTGTTTTTAGTAATTAAATTGATAAAAAACTGCTGTTTGAAAACATTTTATAGACATGGAATTTGCTTTAAACTTTATTGATTTGTTTTTTATATTTATTACAGGAATTATGGCAATACTATTTTGTGGAATTGTTATGTCCCATTACACTCATTTCAACTTATCTACTGTGACTCAAGTAACTATGCAACAGACTATGAGGACCTTGGCCTTTATAGCTGAAACTTGTGTTTTTGCTTACCTCGGTCTAGCAATTTTCAGGTATTAAGAATTTTTTATTACCTAATTCTTAGTTTAATTTAAATAAAATCCCTTTATGACTAATGAAATTGATTTGAATAGCTCCCTATGGGGATATTTAAGAGCACTTTCATTAATTGTGTTATGGTGCACACTGCAATCTCCGCCAGTCAGTATCCTATGTCAGAGGCATCCAGGCAATAAAACAACTCCTAACACTTGGCTGATCAGTGATCACTAACAAGATGAATAACATTATAGGAATAGAGCATTATAGGAATTCATCTTAGACTTGATTACAAGGAAAGTCCAGTGACTCCCAGCAGGGTATTTCTGTGTTGAGCTAACATAAGATTTTTATGGAAGTATTATGATAACTATCATGTAGTAGAATCATGACAGTATATACATGATTTTTTAATTTTAAAAACATGTATCTTATCGGAAGGAATTGTCTTATCATGTAAGCATGGAGTAGTTATTTAAAAATATTATTTAAGAATATTAGTTTAATCCTTTAATATCTGCACTGAGATGCTTACCCGACGAAGAAAAAAAGTATCTTCTACCATATTATTATATATAATTCTGGACATAAAATTCATCATTAAACATGACAAGCAATAATAATAATAATCTAAAATAAAATGTCAACCAGTACTTTTTCAGAATTTATTAAAACTAATATCATGGTTCAATTAAAGTTTCAGACATCGCGTGGAGCCAGCGCTGGTTGTGTGGAGCATAGTGCTTTGCCTTCTTGGGAGAGCTGCCAATATCTTCCCACTGGCTCTTCTTTGCAATAAATTCCGCGAGCACAAAATAACAAAGAAAATGATGTTCATAATGTGGTTCAGTGGTAAGTTTTATATTGTGGCTGTGTATCCTAGTCGGTAGTGACCTAGTGACCTAGCCTGCGAAGTGAGGAGTCCTGGATTATATGTGGATGTGACAAATATTTGTTGTGACACAGAAATAAACTTGAAAGTGCGAGTTACACTCACTTGGAGAGGCTTCCATACATTGATTATGTCTTTACCTGTTTTTCTGTTTTATTCATCTTTGCCCTTTTTTAAGACCATAGACTTATAGGTTTTCCTGTAATATTTAAGAAAAGAACTATTTTACCATAGACTTATAGGTTTTCCTGTAATATTTAAGAAAATAACTATTTTCTGTATTTTTTCCATAATTCTAGTTCAGTAGTTACGGAGATAAGGGGGTATGGTCAATTTTCGTTCTTTCTTGAATAATTTTAAAATTATCCATTGTAGTTGCTTGTTCACACTGAACTCGCGGGCGCGGTCGCGAAATATCAAACATATGACCTACTATGAAAGTGTTCACATCAAAACGCGCGCGCGGTGTATGTAGCGTTTACCGCGACCGCGCCCGCGCCCGCGAGTTCAGTGTGAACAAGCACTTACAATAAGCCCTTTCATTTGACATGCCACAAGGTTTGCAAAATAGTTTTTTATTTTATTTTGATTTCATTAATTTTTTTCTTTTCAAAATTCATTTTTGAAGTGAAAATTCTTTAGTACGGGGGTGACTTGAAATTTTATGAAACGAAACTGTCCAGTAAAAAGAGACAAACACATAAATTCTAAAGTGAGATAGGAAGGAAGCATTGTACAGGGGTAGGGTAGGGGAGTGAGGGGTAGGGGAGCGGAGCGGGGCGGAGCGGAGCGGAGTGAAGTAGATTAGTGAAACCTACATTTATCATCTTCCCGAAATTTTACATTCGTCTCATTATCTTGAAAACAAAAATTCTGAAGGTTTCACTTCAGTGTTCATTCACCACGTGTTTATATCTTCGTCTTTGCTAATGAGTTGGTATAAAATTGGCTGTGAACGGCGGTCGCCTAGACACGAGTGTTCCTGTTCCGTTTTTACACGCTTTATATTAGCTTCACCTGTATGTTTGTAACTTTTCTTTGGACTTGATTTTGTTTCCGTTCGGAACTCAAAAAAATACTGAAAAAGTGGAAAAAGTGTAGAAAGTCATTTATTTAATGGTGATGTGATTATTTCTAGAAGATATCAAAGATATTGTTAAAACGCAACGCTTTATGTACCTATTTAATGAATTGTAATTGGATAACTTTGTATTGTGAAAATATAATTTTACAGGATTACGTGGCGCGATATCTTATGCCCTGTCGCTCCACTTGGACTTTTCTGACGAAACTCGACATGTTATTATAACGACGACACTAATTATTGTACTGTTTACTACACTGTTCTTTGGAGGTTCAACAATGCCATTACTTAAATTTTTACGGGTAAGATTTGATTTGTAATTTTATTGAACTTGGAAAAATTATTTTTGTAAGTACCCACCAAAGTCTTGTTTGACATATTTCAATAAGTAAAGTATTTTTACAGGCTAACAAGAAAGTAAAACGTTCGCGATCACAGAGGAAACAAAAAGAAGTGAGCTTATCTAAGACAAAGGAATGGGGACAAGCCATCGATTCGGAACATTTGTCAGAAATTACAGAGGAAGAGCTGGAGGTAATATTATATAATCTACCAATACTGGCTTCAATAATATAATAACTATCAAAATTATCTCATTTCCCTGCCTTTTACAACATAAGTTACAGTGTGCGCTATGTGATGTTGTTTAATTTAAATTTAATTTAGATTTCAAAAGCCATTTCCATTTTTTGTTAGCTTAAGCAGTAAGCACTTATTGATTTCCTTTGTTTTAGGTAAATTACTCTCATGCAACGCGGTTACGAGGCTTTGTACGTCTCGACTTAAAATATTTAACTCCTTTCTTCACCAGACGATTCACACACCAGGTATTTATATAAAGCTGTTGAAACTAAGACGCTTTCAAACTCAAATATTAAAAGATTTAAATTAAGATGTTTTAAAATTTTATTAACTTCATAATGAGTCTCAGTAGACTTATGTGTGATGGACTGCTGGACTATTAGCACTTTTTTAATAGGGTCTGAATAAGTCAAATAAACATTTATATAGATGACCCTGTTGGTAGCGACCCTGCCTGCGAAGCGAGGGGTTCCGGGTTCGATTCCCGGCCGGAGCAGATATTTATGTGACAGATAAATATTTGTATTCGGATCATGGGTGTGATTGTCATGATTGTGTTATAATACATACATATGTGTCGTCCATGCCACCCGCGACACAGGTAATACCTACTGCGGGGGTATACGTGTGTTAGCATTTATTTATTATTTATGTTGTTTTTTATGATGGAGTGTTCTCATTATATTTGTGTGGACAGGAATTGAAGGATTGCAAGAGTCAAATGACAGATCTGACAAACCAATGGTACCAGGCAATCAGGATATCAAATGAACATGAGACAGATGAGGACGAAAGCTTGCAGCAAAGTTCGCTGTCAAACTCACGCACCAGTTTACAACGAGGAGTATAAATATTGTAGTACAAATTCTATTTAATAGAAAATATTATTATTGCAATATGTATTGTATACCTATATTATGGCATTGATAGTATTATGATTGGTTATAGCTCATAGTATGCTTATTATGCAATTTTTCAAGTTATGATTTAAAAAAAACAAGGGTTTAGTTAGGAATTTTGAAATATATTTAATATTAATTTCAATTCTTACATTTTCAGATATATTATTTTTATTTTCGGGGTAATTGCACCCTTTTTGTTAGCTTTGACAAAGCCCTTAGGCCTAAGATATCTTAATAGTTATTGTAGAAAAACCAATCAATACAAATATAATTAGAGCCTTCTGTTCGTCTTCTAACTTTTGATGCAGTTGGAGAAAGCATATGCTCCAATGAAGAGCACTTTTTACAAAATCTGTCCAATACCAGAAAAAGGTAGCCATCCTTCATTAGAGATGAGATGATGTATTTGTTTTTGTGATAGCTCGGTATTATTTAGCAAAATTAAGATTCAATGTGTGGAACACATTCCTTAAAATTCACTGTTAGTCAAGTAATTGTGATAACTAAATGGTTATATAATATAAATATCTATTATTAAGTAAAAGTGTATTAATGCTTAGCAAAGTATTTATTAAAATTAATTTTAGTTTGTTTAGCTTTTACTATTGAAATGACAACATACAAAAGTGGCTTACTCTTGTATATAATTTCAATCAAATTATTATTTGTTCATAGGTGCATGTGACAAAATTGTATAAACATTTTTATATACATTAAGTTCTGTTGGCTAAATCTGGGCCAATCTGGGCTTTGTAATATGATCACTTCACAAGTTGTCTTGCAAAATGTACTTACTGTTTTCAGATTTTTTAGATTTAAGTAGCTTTAAACTTTAATGCAAAGAGCAGATTGTCTTGAACCTTATTCAGTAAATTATTTCAAACTTTTTTTGTATACATTTTTACTAATTTTTAGTAAATTATATCAACGTTACAAAATCATATTCTTGTGCTGTTGTAAAATTGTGAGACAGTATTAGTAGTTTTATTTAATGTCAAGTTTTACATAAGAATATTTTTTTGTTGAACTGTGCAGTGAACTCAATACTATATTATACTATACATTGGTATAAAGGGATATATTATGAACAAGTATTATTGTATTTTACTAAGTCTGTACTATATACTATTTCAAAGATTCTACTTGACATAGGTGTAACATGAAATAATTGTAATTGTACATTTAGTAGCATAATAAGTACTTCACAATAGTTATGTATATAATTTAATCATTCATATATCAAGGTTTTTATTTACATACAAGTATTATTATTGTGGTGGCAACTTTTTGTAATTATAATTATGTTCCTAATACATTTATTACATCTTATAATGTGTTTTTATTAGTAGTAGTAATAGTAGTAGTAGTTTCAACAAAAATGGGTACCATACTTGAGACAGGCACCACAGTACCACAGACAAAAACAGCAAAGTAGCAATATATTGCTGCATGTTATGCTATTAGACTAAGCATATTATGCTGATATGCAAACTGCATAACATTTAATAGTTCAGAACGGAATAGATGTTGTTATATAATTATGAACGAGCACATTGAAATGTCGCCTGTCATGCAGACATGTGTGTCCTGCACTAAGTCTCGTTGTAATCCTGGCACATACTACTGCAAGGAATGTGGATGTTTGAATGTGTTTTTACAAATGGTGGCAAAATAACATTTGAATTAGAAACTGTTTGTTTTTAGCACCACTTATGATGTCACTGTATATCCGTCTGTGCCATTCAACTTAGCAGCAGCATACATTTGTGAACAATGTCTCGACCAATAACATTAATATGCTGAATCTCTATTACTTTCTGCTATGCCGCTTACACTTCAACATAATTATGCTTAGCCTGAATATCATTAGTAGAATACAATATGCTAGAAGTTTCATTGATTTCCACAGGGATGTTAATCTTCTTCATTCTCTAGGTTAATATGGCTTCCAAATTTGCCATATAAATGAGCTTTTAGTTCACCCATCTCAGCTTTTAATTCTTCACATTTGGCTTCTAATTCACTGATTTCATTTTCTTTTTTTGCTTTAGTGTCTTCTAAAGATTTCTGTAAAAAAAATTATAGACATGAACTGAACAAACTTATAATCTATGATATGTAAAATTTTGTTCTAAACAATACTATTCGGGGGGGGCGCGGTTCAAGAAAATACAACGACTAAAAGTACATAAAATAACCCTAAAGAAAATTGAGACTTAATTTTTCTTCACGACGTATGTAGTGCCATCTATTATTAGTTTAGTCAAAAAGTTCAAAAACGTGTTTAATAGAAATAAAGCTCCTAAAAATATGTGCGATAGGCCATTCGATTCGGAATGACGTGGAGAAAAATGTTTTTTTAAGGGTTTATTAGCACATAAAAATGTCAGTCCTTAAGTTTTCGGGGGGGGGGGGGGGGGGGGGGGGGGTTGAACCCCCGAAACCCCCCCCTACCTACGCCCATGTTGCTTAGTGCTTACTACTGCTTACCATAGTATCCTCCAAGGTCTGGCATATGAATACCTCTCCGACTAAATAGGGTATTTTCTCAGAATCATCAGCAAGCGCCAATTCTTCTACTGCTTCTTCTAAATTTTTCATGTCATTCTGTTTTACTTTTAATTCGTCTTTTATGTCGTCTACTTTTGCATTCAAACGAGCGAATTTATTGATTTTTTGCTGGTCTTCATAGGAAATGTGAACATCCGAATCCTAAAAAAAAACGAAATTTGAAGGCAAGGGTATTTTAAACGATTTATCACTGCAGGTTTACTTTTAATCAGTCATTCAGATCAAAAATGGTGAAAATACCGGTTGAAATGTTCCTTTTCCAGAGTTAGCCATTGTAGTCAATTTTATGTTTTAATAACAGGTAAATTGTGTTTGATTTCTTATGAATTATTAACAGTTGTGGTCTATTTATTGGTTAGGTTAGAATACGAAAAGTCGTCCAAGACGTCCGAACGAAAACGAAACGAGCGGAGTGCTATTTTGATAAATGCGGAATTTGCGGAAATGTCACTATCATTTGTCAATGTCATGTCAGTACTCAGTACTCAGTACTGTCAGTCAACTTTATTGCTCTATGACTAGTCATGGATATATTACTCTAATTGGATAGATAGTTTCGTAGTGGTACCTGAGGATCGATGACGTCATATAAGAAGGACCATTTTTGTATTGTGTCCATGTTATCTATAGTCCCAGGATATATTACTAGATAGCGATTTTTTAATGGTTTAAAAACATCTAAGATGAAATTATAATATGGATGTACCGTAATTGTATACCTTAATTTTCAATTTACTCTTAATGATTACTACCAGAAAAATAACCTATAGAAAACATTTTGAAGAACCATATAAAAATAGGAAATAATTTTTCTAAGTTAGTGTGGACATCCTACAATTATTATCAAGGACAAGACAACTTCAATCCGGCCTGTGATTGGTCGAATGGTCATTCCGTTATGACGTCATCGATCTCCAGGTACCTTTACGAAGTCTGTGATCCAGATAGAGTAATATATCCATCGACTCTACGCTTATGACAAAGCAAGGGAATACAAAACCAGCAACATTATAAAATAGAAACCCACCCCGGCTTCGCACTTCCAATCCAATGGACCAATACATTATAACTATTAAAAGTAATATTATTATTAACCGACTTCAAAAAAAAAGAGGAGGTTCTCAATTCGACTGTTCATGAAATGCAGGACATTTACATATTTCTTCTGTGCCAATACAAATGCACTTAGCATCTCTTAAACTCGCTAGGGCTGCTTAAGCTGTTAAAAAAATAAGACAGCTCACTTACGTCGACACTGTTAGGCTTGTTTATTTTGCATAATTATTTCCATAGCGTTATGTCTTATGGTATTTTACTGTGGGGCAAATCAGCCGGTATAGAACAAATTTTTGTAGGTATTACAGAAAAGAGATATTAGAGCAATTTATAAACTAAAATCAATAGTCCTTGCGTGGCTAATTTAAAGAAATAGGTATACTTAAAGTAGCTTCCCAATATATTTATAATAATTTAGTGTTTATTCGGAATAACATCCATACTTCCATACTAATATATCGATACCTCCTACGTAAGTTGTTGTATCCCCAAAATCGTAATTTTACAGTAGAGCATTTTAAAGATTCAAATTGGAATAAAAACTGCATTTATCGTTGTATCTTTGTGAAATTTGGTTTATGTATGTAATTGATGGTATTCTTGACTATGTTGAAAGATAATTTAAAAATTAAGTTTATTTTCTGAGATATCGTTCATAAAATATTTTACTGCGGAGTACAGGCTGCGCCACAAACATGTATACCCAGAGTATATATGTCTGTGGGCTGCGCCAGTTGTTGTATCTCATATTTACAACATTATACCGCGGAGTTTAGGTGTCGCCAATAGTTGTATAAGGTAGTTAAAACAATATACACTGAAAAATATAAGTCTTATTCCACTGTATGTAGCAATAACAATATACATTGTTTAAAAATGTACATACATTTAAGCACCTGCGTTTAAGGATTTTTTTAATAGGAACAACACATGAAGGGAAAGGGTGGTCCGGAACCAAGTGACTATTGACCAGTGGCACTGCTGAGTGCTCCAGCCAAGGTATTCAAGTCGGCAATTCATGCTTGATTGTAGGCCCGGTTGTCCGACGCACAGCACGGGTTTCGTCTTGGACGGAGACAGCCGGGAACCTGCTGCATTTAATGATGCGAGTGTTGCCAGCGGTGGATGCCAAGAGGTAGGTGGACGTCGCCTACATCGATTTCTGGAAGGCGTTTGACACACTTGATAACGACGACCTGCTCGCTACTTGCCGGTGTGGGATGCACGCTGCATACGCTGGCCTTCTTCGCCAGCTACCTGCGGGACAGGCGTCAGTCAGTACGACGACTGTGGCGGGCGTTATTCGGAGCCATACTGGACAAGATCAGGCGTCAGCAAAAGCAGTAATTTAGGGCCCCTCCAATTTGTCATTATGATAAATGATTGATTTACCGGAGGTGGTCCAAGAGTCCACGTGCCTTTTATTTGCTGACGACCTGAAATTAGTGCGCGAAATAGGCGACACCTCAGACCACATCGGGTTGTAGCAGGATATAGATAGTTGTAAAGTGGAGCCACGACAACAAACTCTACTTTAACGTGGCTAAGTGCTCTGTATTATCATTCAGCCGCGCGCACTCTCTACTACATCACCCGTACCACATCGAGGGAGAGCAATTGTGACGCGTTACAGAGGTTAGGGATCTGGGTGTCCGGTTCACCGCTGATCTCAACTTTCGAGAACATATAACCGAAGTATGCAAAAAAGCATACTGTACTACGGCAATCGGATGGCTTTACTAACTTGAATGCTCTCCGGACCTTGTATGAAGCCTTGGTGAAGAGTCATTTGGAGTGTAATTCGGTTATATGGACTCCAAGTGAGATCAAATATAAAGCAATGGTGGAACGAATACAGAATAAATTTATTCGAGTTCTGTACCTAAAATTATACGGGGTATACCTTGGATATCCCTTGCTGTACCCTACCTTGTTCATTTTGGGCATGGTAGGATACAGCAAACTAGAGACCAGGTGCGAAGTCTCGCTTGCTACGTACCTGTTGAAGGTTCTGCGCAGTGAAACGGACAACCCAGCTATTCTAAAAAAACCGAGCCTGTGCATTCCGGACAACGCGGTTCAGCAGCGGCGACGCCCCAGCTTCCTGGCGTTACCTCATACGCGCACCAACTTGTTACGTGACGCTTCGCTCACGCGAGCAATGCGCACGCTCAACGCAGGGGTAGATCAAATAGATTTATTCAGTTGCACACTGAAGAGTTCGCGAAAGTCGTGACTATATTATTTAATAGATTATTCAAATGTTTTTGATGAGATTGAATGTGATAGGATGAATTCATTTTAATGTAATTTAAATTTATGTTTTTCTGCTAACGCATTAGGATAATTGTCCTGTAATGCTAGTGGTCAGTTTATATAAATAAATAAATTACTTAATTAATGACATACTAAATATCCTACATCTTTGAAAAAATAAAATAATGAACATTTAGGTATACCTACTTATCACCATCCTTACAATCTCCAACCCTTCAACTTATAAACATCCACCAAATTTCCCGTCTCAAGGACCAGTGGTTTAGGCTCTGCGTTCATAGGTCAGTCACTAAGTCAGTCAGTTAGGACAAAGCATTTTATATATTACTTATAAGACCCTATTTTAGAAAAGATTATTGTCATACAACGATGAAATTGAGTAAAGAAAAGCAATAGCAACGTAAAATTTTACCATACAACATTGTTTAGAATAACCATTCCCGAAGTAAATTGTTGTATTTATTACATACAACAATATTTTTATTTGAATGTCAACGTAAAATGTTGTATGTATTACATATAATGTTTTTAACGAATGCTCAACGACGTATACTGTTGTTAGTAATCTATGCAACATTTTAGGTTGGTATCGTTTCATTGTGATATATTTGAAGTAATTCAGTTACGTGAGTTAATTTTGAGAGAACTTAACCGCTATCTTCCTTCCCCGTGCGGCCCGTTGAAAGTCCGGCGTGGTCTGTTGTATGTGACCAATACGACACGCGAGCGCGTGATTTTCCCCGCTCTGCACCCCACGTAAACCATTGCAAAGGTCTATACATTGTTGTAGTCCGTTCTCGTTCGAAAGTTACCACAATATACGTCTGGCAAATCCTTGAAATATTCGTGTTTTTGTTAATTTTTCACTTTGAATGCATTATGTAATGCAAATTAGGATAGTTTTCAGTAAAATCGCAAAATGGCATTTTTGTGGGATACAACAACTTACGTAGGAGGTATCGATATATATAATATTATAAATGCGAAAGTGTGTTTATTTGTTTGTTTGTTTGTCCGTCTTTCACTTCGTAACGGAGCGATGTTATGGTATGATTTTTAGGGTTCCGTAGCCAAATGGCAAAAAACGGAACCCTTATAGATTCGTCATGTCTGTCTGTCTGTTCGTCCGTATGTCACAGCCACTTTTTTCCGAAACTATAGGAACTATACTGTTGAAACTTGGTAAGTAGATGTATTCTGTGAACCGCATTAAGATTTTCACACAAAATTAGAAAAAAAAAACAATAAATTTTGGGGGTTCCCCATACTTAGAACTGAAACTCAAAAATTTTTTTTTCATCAAACCCATACGTGTGGGGTATCTATGAATAGGTCTTCAAAAATGATATTGAGGTTTCTAATATCATTTTTTTCTTAACTGAATAGTTAGCGCGAGAGACACTTCCAAAGTGGTAAAATGTGTGTCCCCCCCCCCCTGTTACTTCTAAAATAAGAGAATGATAAAACTAAAAAAAATATATGATGTACATTACCGTACAAACTTCCAACGAAAATTGATTTGAACGAGATCTAGTAAGTAGTTTTTTTTAACACGTCATAAATCGTAAACATCGATCAAAGTTACAATGAAGTACAAGAACTTTTATATTAAGTTTAGGTACTTGCTGCTACGGAACCCTTCATGGGCGATTCTGACTCGCACTTGGCCGCTTTTTTATTTGTGTGGAGATAGGTAGGAGGCTGGGGAGTAACGTAGGCTACTTTTTAGCGCAGTAAAACAACTCATTCCCATGGAAAGTTCCATTATGTTGCGAATTTGTCAATAAATGTGAAAGTGTGTTTGTTTGTTTGTTTGTTTGTCCGTCTTTCACGTCGCAACGTTACTGTTACATGGTATGGTTTTTGTGTGTGGAGATAATGAGGGTGGAGAGTAACTTAGGCTACTTTTTACCGCGGTAACACATCTCCAGGGGAAGATCGATATTTTGTTAGTTGCTTAATATTTAGTTCCGGATGTGGTTAATAGATGGCGTTAGTAAAATTCATTTGCAAGTTCTGATTCACGCTATCAAATGATACACGTATAAATTACTTAAGTCATAGGCAACTAAATCTAACAATTAACTAAGTAAAAATAAGTAGGATTTGTAAAAAAAATCGATCTTTAGCGCGGGCGAAGCTGCGGGCAAAAGCTAGTAACTACATATAAACAAAATTGTGACTTTTCAAATCGGCAAACAAGAAGGATGCATCAATTGGCTACCTCTTCGTACCGTCTTTCAAAAGTGCAGCGTTATTGTATGGGGTTCGGTGTAAAATTTTATAATAAAGTCCCAAAGCAAATAAATAATTAGTGTCTTACCGGTGGAATCTTTCAAGAAACGTATAAAAAGTCAACTCGTAGGCAAGGGTTATTATAGTATAAATGAATATTTAAATGATAAGGATGCTTTGAAATGACCAGCTAGGCAACCAGTTCTGCTCAGGTTAGAGAAAACTTATTTTTGTAATAAATATAAGTTTTATTTTTAAAACATGTGCTGAGGAGTTTCTTTACGGCTTTTCTTCTCTTCCATGACAAAGCACCTTTCCGAAAAGCTGGTAGATTATAAAAATGATGGGCAAAAGTATATCAGTGATACCTAAATGAATAAAAGAATATTTCATTTCAAAGATTATTTCATTTCATTTCATTTCATAAGTAATACAATATTAGAGAGAGAGACAGAGATGGCGCTACTTTTTACTTATAAGAAGAAAATTGGTCTAGTCTAGACTAGCTAGAGAGCTGAATCCACTTGACACGATATGAAAATACGCAGTCCAAATCGTTAACGACCCACCGACAGGACTGAACAGTTAGGTCTTCGGAGGAACAGCTACCTAGCTCTGCGTGTTTTTTGTAGTTATGACCGTGAGAAATCCCGTTTTTTACCATCCGGCTACGTAACCCTAAAAAGTAGGCACCTACTTCTTTTATGATAAGAAATCTAGAGTTCTGTGGGTTATTCTTGGATAGATATTCAATACACAATTGACAATAAAATGGACCCGTATGGCATAATGGTTTCCATGCAGGAAGGCCGTGGCCCGTGCCAAGGGCCAACGGTCCTGGGTTCGATACCCAGCTAGGCGGAAATTTCAATGATGAGTTTTAATTTCTGTTCACGGTCTGTGTGTGTGTGTTCTTGTTTTTTTATGTTGTCTGTGGCACCCATGACACAGGGAATACTAGTGTGGGGTGTAGCGTAATTATTAGTATTAATAGATAAGTATAACTACCTATTTATATACTATCCTTTGTATCCGAAATGGATTTGAAGTGGTCATGATATTGATCCAAAGGTAGGTAGGTAACTTATTACGCGAGATTTGTTTGGATTTATGTCTGTAGCCACAAAAGTGACTTTGTTAAAATTATGATATAATTTATAATTTCTTCTGTGATATGACAAAAGAAAAAATATATTAAACGATCACGACGTCCACGACTTGAGAAGAGAGAAACTTTTATATTTCATACAAAATGTCTGTCTCGACCGGAATCGAACCCGCTCTGGGTTTTTACTTCGCAGGCAGAATTCGTGCAGGTTTCGCATGCTGTAGCTTCGCAGGCAGCGTCCCGACCCGATACAGGGTCATACAAAATTACAAATATCTATAATTATTATTTCGTTCGAATTTAGAAGCGCTCATAGCCCGGCGGCTTGTGTCGATCTCGACAAAGTTAAGCAACATCGGGCGCGGTTAGTACCTATAGTTTGATGGAATGTTGATGGGATGAATGTCGAAAGCATAAAAACTTCCGACACCTGGGTTGGTCACTAACACCTCCACCAATCGCCACTGGAGCAGGTTGTAGAGTAGGCTCTAGGCCTCTTCCAGAGGAGAGACCATTGTTCTGTAGTGGGCCATTAATGGGTTGAAGCCAATTATTACTTACTGGTATTAAATGCCAAACTGGTTAGTCATGAAATGAAGCTAATTTATAAGTAACTGCTTTAAGGCAATAAGCCTGAAGCAATCTGCTTATCAGGATTGGGTTGTGGCGCGTGAGCTCGGAGACGCATCTGTAAGTCGGCTGAAAAAGAAATTTAATGCTGCCTCGTGATCCTCAAAAAAGCAAATAGCCAAGGCAAAATTCAAGCACATAAACAGAACCGGTAAGAGACTGCTGAGCTATCCGTGTGGTAGCCGAGCGTTCTGGTCTCTATCCAAAGCCATTCAAGGCAATTTCTGTGCATCGTCCCTTCCTCCTTTGCGCAGAGCAGATAATACCCTGGCCCACACCGCAAAAGAGAAAGCTTGATGCTTTACCTTGTCTGGCCTTATATACTGTTACATAAAAACTTTTCTTTTTTTCAGCTTTTTAATTATTTTGAATTTGGAACACGTATATTATTTTAAAAACCTCTTTCGATTTCGCGCCATTGCACATACTTTTTTGTGTTCATTATCAAATTACAATATGGAATGGGGTGTTAAAGAAAATAGGATTGCAGTGATCGCCTTGCACAAAGTGGGTATGAAGCCGTCGGTCATATTCCAGACGCTTCAAAAGCTTGATATCAGCCGTATGTTCGTATATCGTACAATCAACAGATACAACAACACTTCGTCTGTCGAAGACCAGAAAAGATCGGGGCGGCCGCGTACCTACTGTTAGAACTACAAAGGCTGTTAATGCTGTTAAAGCCAGAATTCGTCGAAACCCCATTAGGAAGTAAAAAATCTTATCGCGAGAAATGAAGATTCCCGCTAGGACTCTGTCGCGTATTATAAAACAAGACCTGAAGCTCGGTGCCTATCGTCGATATACCTACAGGACATGCCCTAAATCAATCTTTACAATTAATGAGAGTGGATCGATCAAAACGCCTCCGGTCGCGATACGCAGGTGAAAGGCACAGAAATATCCTCTTTACCGATGAAAAAATTTTCACGATTGAAGAACACTACAATAAGCAAAATGATAAAGTGTACGCTCACAGTTCTAAAGAAGCTACTCAAGTGGTCGGAAAGGTACAACGTGGTCATCATCCTGCGTCAGTGATGGTTTGGTGGGGCGTGTCTTATCAAGGAGTCACAAAACTGCATTTTTGTGAAAAAGGAGTGAAAACTTCAGCTAAAGTGTATCAATATACAGTCTTGGATCATGTTGTGAAACCTCTCAGCAATACACTTTTTAAAAATATACCGTGGACTTTCCAACAGGACTCTGCACCTGGTCACAAGGCACGAACTAACTACCCAAGCCTGGCTTGAAACCAATGTTCCGGACTTTATAAGAGCTGAAGACTGGCCCCCATCTAGCCCAGACCTCAACCCTTTAGACTTCAAATTATGGTCTGCAGTTTTAGAGGACATGGCCTGCTCTAAATGACACGGCGACATTGAGTCTCTTAAAAAATCTTTGGAGCAAGCAGTGGCAAAATTTCCCTTCGAAACAGTACGTAAATCCATAGATTCGTGGCCAAACAGATTAAAGGCCTGTATAAAAGCCAAAGGTGGCCATTTCGAATAGAATATTTTTTTATTTTTTGCTGAGACTTTAATAAATATGTAGGTATAAATTTTATTATTATTACATTACTTCATTAAAAAAAAATCATTTGTAACAGAACTTATGGCTGGACTAGTTATAAGGCGCAGATTCGACCACACATGGAGTACTTCTCCCACCTTTGGGCTGGAGCCCCAGTTGGCCAAGTGGATCCGTTCAATCGAATTCAATGGCGAGCTATTCGTCTTGTCGACGATCCCAAGCTTATAGACGGACTAGAATCACTCGAGTTGAGGAGAGATGTAGGCTCTCTCTGCGTATTCTACCTTCTGTACAATGGGGAATGTTCTGAAGAACTGTTTGGCTTGATACCTGCAGTTGGTTTTCGACACCGCACAGCACGAGGTACCAGGTTCCACCAACATCACCTGGATACCTGGCATTCGTCCACAGTTCGGTTCTCACGTAATTTTCTACCTCGTACGTGTAAACTGTGGAACAAACTTCCTGCGACGGTATTCCCTCTAAGCTATGACATGGGGTCCTTCAAGAAGCGGGTCTATCGTCATTTTCTTGGCCGGCAACGCGTTGGTGACGCCCCCAGTGTTGCTAATGTCCATGGGCGGCGGTGATCACTTACCATCAGGTGTCCCGTCTGCTCGTTTGCCTGCTAAAAGCATTAAAAAAAAAGTAATTCACTCGCCTTCGAAGTAAACTTATTAAAGGATTCTTTCAATAATCTATTACAACGCATAGTTTCGTCAAAATACACCTACATGTAACTCTTCATATTTCGTGAGAAATTTTATCTAAAACTTAAGAAACCATGTTAATTTCTGTCAAAAAAACCAACAACGTTACCCAATAAAAAATGTTTCAAATAAAAATGAAAGACAACATTTGAAACGCTTTATCTATACAACACCATTTTCAGCGCTACGATAAACTGACTTTTAAGATGGTGTATTTCTGATGATTTGTTGGTATGTTACGGTGTTTCTTGCACTGTTTTGGATAATCTTTCTTAATGAAGCCCGTCCGTGCGAATCTGACAGACACCCGGAAGGGAAACCAAGCGAAACGTATCTACTTGTAAGTGTTGCATCACTGTGGTGGTAGCTTTTGACGGTAAATGACTCTAGAAGCTTATCTATTTGCGCCACTTCATTTAGTTATAGCACTTATTTATAAGTACTATTATAATATAAAATAATAACACAATAGTACACAATAGACCAGATATAATATAACATATATTAACAAAATTGAAAATAAAGCATATTTAATAGACGCGACAGTACCATCAGATTACAATTTAGGACCCAAAGAAATAGAAAAACTCAGTAAATATCACCCACTTAAAATAGAAATAGCACGACTCTGGAAAATACCCACCGAAGTTATCCCAACAGTAATAGGTGCAACAGGAGTAGTAGCTAAAAGCCTTCACCGATATTGCGAAAAACTCAACTCTAATATAAACACACACATCATACAAAAACAAGCAGCCATACACACAGTAACTATTCTATCCAAGGTGTTAGGAGATTCCGTGTTTCTCACGGGGGGGGGGGGGGGGGGGGAACTGAGCCACCCTTTCCCTGAGGGTCTCGGGGCGGGCGCTCAGTACACCGAATTAATACTCGAGTAGAGGAAAACCTCATCACATAATATAAAATAATAGTACTTATAAATACCTATATGTACTATTATTTCTTCTGTAGTTAAAGTCAAGTCTTCAGTTCGCTAATTCCAAGTTTACGTACGTACAAACCTACCTGCCTACGTATTGAAATTCAAGTTTCCTGATTCATATAGGATTCGTCCATTGATTGATCAAATCAACCATTACAAAAGAACCATTATCTTATTCGAAGATGATTTGAGCATTTGAAACATCAATCCAAAACACTCGTTTTGGATTTTGGATTGTTACGTTACAGGCGAATTCTCGTCAGTCAGTGAGAAGGAACTATACAACACAGAGTACCTACTTTGTTATAAGTGAGAAAGTAGGTTTTATAATGAACGTAGGTATCTACCTATTGCTCCGAATCTTGAATTATATACATACATAATTATGTACAAACATTGATGAATGCTCCAATGACGGGGCGCCTTAAAACATTATTTTCTTTAATACGGCTCATCCCAGTCTAAGTGCTCCATACTGAAGAGACGCGGGCCTGCGAGTCAGACTGATGTCCTAATATACTTTCTATAGTATCTACCGTCAATGTAAACGAATTAATTTATATTGTACATAATGTGAACTAATGAATACATAATATTGTGATTGAAAGTTTATGGGGACTCTCGATGCCCATATCAAATAAACGAATTCGCCAGCTCACTTATGATAATTTCATTAATGGATATGGTGCATATGTTGGTAAAGATAACTAGTGAGGCACAATCCTATTATAGCTACTCCTCAGAGCAGAGGATATTGAGGTTTTAACAGTTATCAACAACAAAGAGTACTAAATAGGTGTCTATAGCAAAGCGAACGAAGCATCCGTCATCGGTCATACAACAATACAATCACCATCTGGATGCTACATGAGACCGCGATCGGCCCCACCACTGCAGCGCCTACGCCGAGCGCACGGTACCACTCACTTGCGCGCACTCTTGTTTAGAACGTCAAACCTCGCGCGCGCCACTTTATTCAGTTACTAACTTTTGTGAAGAGTATCTCGTGATGGAGAAGGAGCACCAGCCAGATTCCATGGCTACGATCACCATGAAGCCGGAGTACCCACCCTCCGAGGTGTACAGCACGTCGGAACCGCCGCCGGTAAGACACCCGTTACTTCTGTCGTCAATGATAATAGACGGTCTTTCTTGGGTCTCCCAATCTAGTACAATGACAACACTTTTTTGCTTTAACCTTCGCAGTAAAATCTAGAAGCGATTGTGGTAATAGGTAATTTTATCCAACTGTTTTATAGTCGGAACGTTTAATGATAATTGCACGTAATCATGAATAACATTTATTTTTAAATTTAGTCCTTAAAAAGATCTACCTAAATTATTCGCTATGTACAAAGAGTAGTTTCTCCGTAATCTGCCGTGCATCTGAGTAATAGACTATTGGTGAACTTAACTTTATATCTATTACTATTGGAAAGCGCCTTTCTCTCAGGCTGCAGCGGTGGTGGCGTGAGGCCGCATCGCCGGCCGCCGAGCGGTCTTTGTATGCGGGTTTGTTATGGATATCTTATTCCTCAAAGGACTTTTCATAATAAAATTCAATTCTGTTCTCACAATTTTTTTCTATACTTTTATTTTGCTAAAGTTGATCCTATTTGCTTGGGATCCAAACAAATTTTACGTCAAGTTGTGTATTCAGTTTAACATGTTTACAAGCATAGTACTGCGTTGTCTCTATCTAATATTTACAGATCTTGAAACATCTCGGACAATATGTTTTATTTGCTTTATTTTGTCCTTGAAATGGACTCAAGCGTTGAATATAACATTATTATGAGTATATCCTGTTTACGAGACATATACATTGAGCAAATGTCTCATAACGCAAAAATGGTCATAAGACAATCTTTGTTTAGGTAAACTTAGATACGTTCCTTTCCGAGAATCACTCTTAGATATGTGGCCATAAATGTGGGAATTTCATTGTTCCATTGTCACAACTCATCATTATCATAAATATCAAATAGGTAATTACCATTTGTCACGCAGTTTGTACGTTACAAAAATAATTAGGACATGGATTATCTACTATATCTAAGACGAGGTAGTACCTACCTACTAAGGATTTGCCGGTTTTATGACATGACCAGAAGTGATCTAGTCCAGTATGAATAGTTTTATAATCTCTAAAGTTTAATGTCCCTTAAGTATAAGTACTTACAAACATGATTTGAAGTCCTTATAATTTTTTTAAATTGTTCGTCTATTAAAGTCAAAATTCAGAATTTTGTGAGTGTTTATACAAAAAGACATTAATATAAACTTATAAAAAACTTATTTATATAAAGTAATTGGGTTACTGAATACATTAAAATCTTTAATTTATGTTCACAACAGATGAGTTGTTTAACCGGTTCGCGATGGTTAAACTAATGTTGCACTACGCTTGGTGGAAGCAGAAACAAATCTAACTTATGCTTTTTTGGATGTTTACTTAAATAGTAATAACATATAACACAGTCAAATCTCCTCACTTAGGATTCCCTGTGTCGTCCGTATGGACCGTATGTATTTTGTAATTTGTTACATAAGAGTGTTTTTGAGGTTTCGTACATGTAAGGAAAAAAAACCTTTTATAGAATAACTCCCGTGTTTGTTTGTCCATTTTTTTTATGGAAATAGCCGGCAAACGAGCTGACGATCCACCTGATGGTAATTGGCTATCGTCGCCCATGAACATCAGCAACACCAAAGGCATCTCTAATGCGTTGCCGGCCAAGAAAGAGAGAAGAAAAAGAAAAAAGAACTGGCTCTCAAGCCCCCGGCCGGAACACGACGAGTCGTTTGGCGGCTGACTCATGCTCAAGGGTGGTAGCTATCCAGGCGAACCCCATGGACAAATAATAATAGTAACAATGGTATTAATTAACAATTAAAATCAATATTACCAATATAATCCCACCGAGGGGCTCTACCACCAGCGGGCCGTATTTAGTCGCCTCTTACGACACCTATCCGGCGTGGGATTGGGGTTAGTATTCTAAGCCGCCCCAATACGGCTAAATCCAAAGTCCATCTCTCACAACCAGTTTTCTTCGCCTTCTTCAAATCAAGTCAATAGATAAAGGTTAAATTCATAGACGTAGATGAGTCTTCAAAAATTCTGGATCTTTTACTTTATTTAAGAAGAAGAAAATATTTCTGGATAAATTTACAGGAATCCAAACCATTTCGATTCCGATTTAACCGGTTTTTGAAATTATACCTCATGTGGCGCGTTATGAAAACTAATCAGAGTGTATTTCCGCGATGCAACGAAACTAGCGGGAACCAATGTAACACACTATAAATTGATGACGATTCGAGTTATACCAGGATAGGGTGGCTTTTATATTTATTAAAATTTGCATAACTATGCATTTTTATGCTGAAAAGGTTTCTAAATTCAATTATAAATAGGTATAAACATAATGGTAATGTTTAATCTTAATCTTAATTTATATAAATTACGTGTCACGTTGTTTGTCGCCGATGGACTCCTAAACTACTTAACTGATTTCAATCTAATTTGCACATCGTGTGCAGTTTGATCCAACTTGAAAGATAGGATAGTTTACATCTCAAAATAAAAATTAAACTTTTGACAGAACGAAGTCTGTCCGGGCAGCTAGTCTTTATATATAAATTACGTGTCACGTTTGTCCGCGATGGACTCCTAAACTACTTAACCGATTTTAATCAAATTTGCACACCGTGTGCAGTTTGATCCAACTTGAAAGATAGGATAGCTTACATCTCAATTATAGTCACAAAACTTTTGACAGAACGAAGTCTGTCCGAACAGCTAGTATAATATATAAATTACGTGTCACGTTGTTTGTCCGCGATGGACTCCTAAACTACTTAACCGATTTTAATCAAATTTGCACACCGTGTGCAGTTTGATCCAACTTGAAAGAAAAACTTTCACGGTGTTATTTTTGTATGGATTACAGTACAATTTTTATTAATAAATGATTTCTAGCATTAGGTACACTGTCGCCTCTTGATAGTTTAATTTTCAGTAAACTCTACTTTAATGCAGTGGTAACCGACCCCTATTAATTGTAAGACCAGCATAGTGCTGCCTGATAATTCTATAAATATATATCTATGTTATGTATGTACCTATATACTAGGTACAACTGGTGCAATACGTTATAAAAATGCGAGTAGATTAAGAAATAAATAAAATTGACAGTAGGCGTTGTTAGTTTTTAAAAGTGAATCACAAATAAAGAATATATTAATAAAATATTCGTTCCTATTGTGTTGGCGTCGATGTTGGCGTTGAAATGTAAATATTCAGTACGAATCTCAATAACACGCGCGATTTGCACCGTAACTATATCCCCACACGTGAACTGTCATTCAAATATGCGTTATGAAATTTTAGGCAATGTTAATTTAAAATCATTACCTTCCATTCATTCCAGGTATTAGTATTACCTAGTGTAACTATAACACTTTATCTATAAAATTGCTAATTCTCAATACAATTAACTTTTTACTGAAATATCTTGCGTGTTTTCTTTTTGACGTGATAACGTCTATTAAAACGTTGAGCGCCGGGTTCATCTATGAAAAAATGTAGCGTTCCGCGAGCGAGAGAGCGGCAAAAGCGAGAGAGAGGCACTATCGGCTACGATCGGCGTATCGTAGCCGATGCTGTAGGCGAGCCGTAGGCGATCGTAGTTGAGTGGAGCGGAGCGGGGCGGGGAGGGGCGGGACGGAGCGGGGCGGAGCGGAGCGGGGCGGAGCGGAGCGGAGCTTTGTCATGACGTTGTCACGTTAAACTACCGTCCGTAAACCAACTTTACAGACAACCATTTTTAATTTAAAATATTCAAATTGAAATAGCTTTACTATGCAATGTATAAACCTTTAAGATTTATTTTTGTGTTAATAAATATTGCGTTGACATCGTTCTGTTCGCGATTGGGTAGATGAGGTAAATTGAAGCATTATTTTGGAATACTACCTCGTACGAGGGAGCTCCTCGTCTGGAGCCTGGGCGTAGTATCATAAAATGCATTATCATAAAATGCATTGTCATCGGAAGCAAATCGAATTGTGAAATTCATCTCCGTACGATGAGAGGAAGCAGTTATAATAATTACCAACTTTTTGACTCTTATGTCATTTACATACTAAACAGGAGTACATGATCGATTTCGACATCGGTGCGAGATAATATGCCTAGGTAGCTTATTTCATAAAGGCTGTTTATATTAATCCTAATATAGAAAATATAATACAAAATTATCTTGTAAATTTTCACTGCTAGATATCAATAAATTCAAAATAATATTTCTGTGAAAATGTGAAAGAGAGCAATTACAGATTATATCATACAATTAGCTTTAAAAAACAGTTAAGGCTGTAGTGAATAATACATATAATATGTAAGTTCCTTTTACTGTGGCAATTTACATTTAAACATTAAAATTTTACATCGTAACTACGAGTGTAGTACTAAATGTTCTGTAAGCCATAAATAAGCACTCCAGCGGAGTGAAATCGTCGCTACGAGTGGACCAAGTGGACACAATAGCTCTTACGTCACATCCTTCTACTTAACCGCAATGTAAAGTATTATTATGAGATATTTTACATATTTTTATTGATATTATTCATAAATAAGAGCATATTATTATGCAAGGAATCAGTTTGAGCTATTCTTACCTCAAGCTTATAACAATAATATAAATCTGCATTCAAAACGGTTAAAGCTGTTTCGGAGATTATCGGAAACAAACGCACAGACAAAAATTCTAAAATACATTGCATTGACGTTTTCTGAATAACATAAAATTCTGAAATAGATACATTTTAAGTTAAAATATTTTCCATGTCCAGTTATCGATCAGTTTAATTTTATTACGTAGTAATAATTGTAGTACATAGATTGTAGATTAATTTGAATCTATTAAAAAGTTGTAATATTCTTAAAATTTAAGTAAAATAGAATTATTGGAATCACATTTAACAACATAATATCGACGGTTAAAAGGCGAATTGATTCAAGCGCCATCCTGGGCGATATTGAGTTATATACATCATTGGAATCGGCGAATTTTTGCGCGTCGATGGAGCCGGGTTTGAGGTTAATCTGAGCACTTTTTTGGCGCTTGGCTCCATGACCAATTTGGGTATCATTTTTGCTTACGCGGTATCAAGTGTAGCGAATTTGGTTGTTTTTTTCAAAGCATGTATATAGACCCACGAAAAAAAAGGGTTTTTCTTACTATTTGTAGTTTAAGCCATTTATCCTCGGATGGAATGAAATGGTATCGGCATTTGAATTCTTTTTACTTGATCTTAAATAATTAAACAAAGGATGTTAATTCCTTTTTGCTTGAACCAGATTTATTAGTGTATGTTACTTAAATCATTTTGCCTTAAACATTCAAACATTATCTCTGTCGCTTGAATCAATCTTACCTGAACTAGTATATTGAAGAATATGACTTGTGCTAATTATCCTTGACCAGTTTTAAGTCTTTATATCATTTAGAACCATTTTCTTTTTGCAAAAAATAATGATTCATGAAAAGCATTGTTTTATTAAATTTTAATTCTTTCGTTGTATAAAATCGACTTTAAAGTCTAAGTTCTTAAAAGTATGCCATTTAAGTTACTTTTCTTTGAATTGACAATGTCCTTTCATTCGTTTTCCCTACATCCAAGTCAAATTTTAATAAATCTTGCGATTAAAACAATTTGCTTTAAATCTTATTACATCACTGTGTAATTTGAGTCATTACTCCTTGAACAGTTTACAACTAGGTGAGCGGTTTAAATCATTTATCCATGAACAGTTTATAGCTAGGTGAGCGGTTTAACTCATTTATCCATGAACAGTTTACAAATAGGTGAGTGATTTAAATCATTTATCCTTGATCTGCTAAAGAAGTCATTGTACACTTGAATTATTTTGCTTTGAACAGATAAATAGTAATCGTGTACTTTGATTCCTTCTGCCCTGATCAAAGAATTGTGCAAAATGGCTCAAGTTACATCTAACTCCGTTAAAAAACACCTTTTATTTGTTATATATATATCAAAAAATAGCACAAAATATGCCGCTTTATGATTGGGGAGACTCGTCAATTTTTATGGTATACTTTAGGAACAATGATTTTTTTTCTCAAAAAATAAACTTTAAAACGCTCTCCTGTAAAGTTTGCAAAATGGCGCTTGAATCAAGTCGCCTTTTAACCGTCGATATGTTTTTTATTTATTTTCTTGTAAGAGCATAGACTTAAATTGTAAGAGGCTTGAATTGCTAAGTCCTATGTCACACTACTGCGAGGCAGGTAGAGTCCGTAGGTAGAGTTGTATTTCATGCAACGCATAACGGTACGTCGGAATATTTCTTTGCCTTCTCGTTTATTTTAGTAACTTAGTAAGTGCCTACGTATTTGGCGAACAAATATTGTACTAATCTAACAATGTGGGGAAAGTTAGGTTTACTGTCTTAAAATTTCGCTTTCTGGTGACTCAGCTAACCTCCTGATTTCTTTTAAGGATTTCGACCCAGTTTTGCATTCAGTATTATAATGAGTGTAAATTTTTGTCACGTACCTTAATAGGTTATTCTTAAGACAATGCTCTTGTGGAGTGAAATAGTTAAGATACTAAATTTAATTCGAGAATATTCATGACATGCTGCGCGCTAAAAATATTGTAAATGATATTATCTTTTTTAAGTGAATACTGAAGTTTAAAACTTAACAATCTTATTCTAATTGCAAAAAAATCCACAATACATATGATGGTAAACGTTTTAACTTGTGCAGTACCCTATGTATGCATGTCTTTGAAAAATCTAATAATATTGTGCACCAGCAGTGCAGCAATGCGTTCGTAGTTTGGTAGTATGTAATTATTTCAACGCTTTTCTTAATCTGTTCGGTAATTTGCTTAGAAAAACATAAGGACTTGGGTACGTATTAAAGTTAAACAGTAGTTGTTGCATGTTGTATAATGTCTATTACCGTCCTTTAAGACATTAGGTCATAGTTTACGCCGGAAGTGATACGGAAATTTAAAAGTTGTGAAAATTTGAGTTAGACACGGGTCGAGGAAGATTGTCGGCGCGGCGTCGCGGCGTCGCCAACGCAAATTGCGGAGAATGAAATTGACATCGCATTTCGAATGCAATCTTTAAACACTTTCACTAAAGTAAATCTCCGCCACCATTGCCCGGACTGGCGCGATGGCGGCGAACGGGCGGCCCTACTCCTCACTCTCTTTATGTAATCTCTTTAAAACATCCGTTGTATTCGTGCTGCACGTGAACCAAGGTTTACTTACTATTTTTCACTTAAAAATGCTGCTGTCAACTAAATATTAAACATTCAAAAAAGTCAGTAATCATAATAACCGTTTATGTATACATAAATATATTACGAAGATACATTTGTGCTGAGTAATGAAGATAAATCAATGTTTATTCAGTTAGCTCTATTTTGATAATATTGTGTAATGGTAATTTTGTTTTGTTATTGTAGAATCTCTGTGCGCCCCGCGGTCTGTTCTGTGTAATATATTTTAACGAATATAGGTACCTAGTTTGATGATTTTCAGCGTACCTGCATTGAATATAACTAATAAAATTGTAGTAATATGTTGTATTAAAGTTTGTCTAAGAACTGTGGCAGGGAATGAGGATATTTTATTCGTTTGATTGAAAGAATAACTTTGTAGGTCTCTAGCGTTAAAAATAAAAATGTAATTAAGTGTTACAATACCTATTGTTTTCTGTCACAAAAATATTTATTTACGGTCTTTTAGTAGGTTACGTATGAACCTAACCTACAACTTGTTACTCGGTTTGTAATCTACATTTTTTTATTACGTGTTGCTAGCAATTTCCTGACCGAAGATCTCTTCTATAGGAATTAAGTAATCGATTGACTAACACAGTTTTGGTCGATTACCACGTTAACATGCAAAAAAGGAAAGTGTCTACTTCTGGCTTTGTATAAACTATGACGCGACGCTTGGCGACGCTTCTAGGAGTAGGTAGTTCTTTAACATCAGTATGGTAGGTAGGTATACGTTTGAAAATAGCACCTATTTAATCGTAGCTGATGTATATTTATTTTCAAGGGTACTTGAAGTACGGATGCTAAACTTGCGTCGACTAGGAAATTGCAAGTTAATTGCATCATGTAATCTAAGTAGAATTTGAAATTTGCATATAGGGTACCTTACGTAGAACTGGAATCATCTGAGGTGATTAAACAAAATTATTACTTTCCGGTACCTACCTGTAGTAAATGCAATTCACGATATGTGACTATCTATACCTACGATATTAATTCATTATTGATTTTGCTTTGTTTTTAAAGCATAGCGACATAATATTATTTCCAATTTCTGTATGAAAAATAATAAGCAAAAATAATGAATTCTGTGTTTGAAAACCATGGTGTGGCGTAATGGTGCTAATAGTTACCATGTCGGACTGCCATGCAAAGGGTCTTGGGTTCGATTCCCAGCGAAGAATGAAGAGTTACTGTTCTCAGTCTGTGTCTATTCTTGTATGTGTTTGTTGTCCATGGCATCCACGATATAAGGAATCCTAATGTGGGGCTGTTGTGTGGCGTTTAAAATTGGAATGTGATCAAATCAACAGGTATATTAGTGTATTAAGTATACTACGTATCAGATCAATATAATTTTGTAAATATCATAATTTATTTATTTATTTACTTATTTTCTCACCTTGTAACAAACATTAACATGTAATTATTTTTTTTATATCGATACAATGAGTTTTGCGAGGTTAAAAGTGTAAAACTTCTGGACTGAGGTTAAAATATAAATATGTAATATTTATATTGATTGGAAGTATATGAAAACGTGAAAGCTAACCCATTCTTACAAACTTTTCCTTTTTAAATTCTCGGTAAGGACTAAGAGGTAAGGGAAAATTCAAGATTTTTGGCGTCCCAATCAAGGGTAACGATTCACCACATGTCAAACTCTCACGCATCTCATCTCATGTCACGCAAATACTGGCAAAAATTCACTGAATCATTTTTTTTAATTCAATGCATGTATACTATATTAATTTGAACTTTAGGTATTTTTGGAATGGCCAGTTTGATTTGAAAATCTTTTTTGTGTATATTCCTAAGGAAGGCTGAAGGCTATATATATACGTATTTAGGTATTACGGTACGAGGGATTTAGGAAAACGAAGCGAAGCGGGTTACTGACTTACTAGATTGTCATTGTTTCACGGTACATGGAATAACTAAACAATATTTTTGCAGGCATATGCACACAGAGTATCATCGTCGGTGCAGATCGCGAGGATCGCAGCGATGACGGTGGTGGCGGCGTCCTTCATCCTGGGCGCCTTCATCCTGGCGTCCAGCTGGGTGGCCGCGCGCGCGTCCTGCCACCAGCTGGAGCAGCTCGACGCCATGCTCGACAAGGAACTGGCGCTGGAAGGCAGGGCGTACGGCAACGATGGGTTGATGGCGGTGAGTTCTACACTATACTCGCAATACGTACTTAATGTTCCAACTTAATGTTCATTGAATGTTGGAAATATTATCGTTAACTCATATGATATCTGAGGACACTAATGTAATTCAATTTTTAATACGTATTATTATGATTTAAGCATTTTTATTTTATTTTAGTAATAACAGATTGACATCACTATTTAATGAATTTATAATTTGACATTTATTACACCTATTGACATTAATTAAAATTTTATTTAACTTATTATTAGAATAAAATGTTACAATTATAATACTTTAAATATTTGCATGCTTGGACAAGCTAAATGTGTGAAAACCATATTGTATAAAATACGACCATTGTACTTCCACATCTAATGCAAATAAATGATTATGATTATGATTACGAATAATACAATAGGTAGGGTAGGTACAATTATTAGGTATTATGTTTGTACGAAAACGTAGTTACAGGAAAATAATACCTATTTTCCTGTAACTTAATTTAAGTTTTTGTCTCTGTAGTAGAGAACGCGCTTTGTTGGCAAATTCATAGATACAGTATATGTATATAATTATTAACTTCGTTTATCAGAGAAATACACTTATAGAAAAAATATAATTAGATAAAGTTGGTAAGCACATGTTTTATTGGTATAGGAGAAAAACCATCTTTTTCATTGTTTGAGCTGTTTAATGAACATTCATAAATTATTCATTATGAAGGTAAATACATATATTTTATATCATAACGCGTTATATAATTAGCAATGTTGATAATTGATGTCATTTACACAGAAGCCTGATGCCAGGAGTGGCCAGTTATTGGCAATTCATCTTGGGCTTCTTGTACCTACTTGCAGAATTCAAATTGTAAATGTCTTGATATTATCTTGTGGGAAAACCTCACGTGATAGGATCTGGACGGTTTAATGTTGTGAGAAAACGCGTTAGTAGCAGATTTAACGTTCGTTCATGACAAATGAAACGGAGGATCGTTTATTCTCGACTGCTACAATACAATGTCATCATGTCACGATTTATCACGCTAGAATGCAGATCTTATTGCTAATGATAATATATTATTATATTTCTTGTAAATATTTATAAATACTTAAACGAATGTATGATACAATATTTTTTGGGTTATAGAACTCTTATTTTTTTTTACCATTAGGTGGGATTGTAAAAATATTTGTAAGAAAAAGAAAACTTACAGATAAAAACGTATCTAACGTTACTTCCAAGTTTGAAATAACGATTCATAAGTTTTTGCACCCGATTTAGGTAAAACTTTTGCATAAATTACCTAGTAGCAAGTATTTCTTCACGAACTTTCGTCAAGTTTGTAATTTTAATTTATTCATAGCTTGAATAATTTATTACACAAAAAGTTTTATTCTTAGGGTTCTCACAGGAATAACATTTTTGTATTGATTTGAATTTAGTGGTTTTGTGTTTAAATGTCACTATCTAAGTATTTTCTTTCTAAGTAAATACTTATATGCATTTTATTGCATTTTTTCTAATTAAATAATTAGAAAAAATGCAATAAAATGCAATGTCAAAAAGGATATCACTGATATCATCATGCAAAATATTTTATTTTTTACATGTACATGTACAATATTTCGACTCATTTTGAAGTACTCCAATAGGAGAGGACCTATTAAATAATGCGAATTGTTCCGATAAAATATAGTAAAATGAATCTCATAAAATAACTCACCATACCGCGTCTATCTACATTATTATGACGTGGAAAACAACAATGTTATAACTTAAAACCGCCAAGACAATTCTATAGAACAAAGCGACATTTAATCTGGTGACTATCTATTATGGAGGGCACTATTTTGTATACTGAGATCCTTTTGCGTCTTTATTTAGGCATGTTTACTATGAAAATCGAAGAGTACCGAACGGTGTGTCGATTTATTTTGCTCACGATTGCATTTCGTGTCCTGAATAGTCATAGCATCATGTTTGTTTATTCAATAGACATCTAATAGGAGAGCTACATTTTATTGTTACTAGAGACCACTGTCGCGAAATTAGACCATCATTCAATTTGTGAAAGGTTTACACTAAATTATGTTTTATTTTGTGTACCTGTAACTGTTTGTGTTCTTTATTTGTAACACATCTTAGTATTATATCTACACATCCTACAATTTAGTTTCCTGCAATTCTTCTCCGTCTAAACTTTATTCCTATTACTTTGACTCCTGCGTGCGTGCATAATGCATATTTTTTATTGTTATAAATATACTAAACTAATAGATATACAAAACACTCCAAACTTTTATTTTTAAACCGTACTTACTATGCGACATACTATGTTACTTACTATAATGATGCACACAAACATAGCTTCGCAATTAATTTGCCTTTAACTCTATCGAATAAATATGCACGACCTCTTAAATGAGTGTATAAAGTTTCTTTTCACACGTACCTATACATATACCTAAGTAGATACACCGTTCTGTTTATGAAAAATTTACTTCATAATTATTGCACAGGTCTGCTACACCGAGGAAATTGGTAATAGCTTATATAACGTAAGAGTTACCTATGTCGGCAAACTAATCACTCAGACTCGTGAGGAAAACTTATATTTTTATATGTTATACAGGGTGTTTCAAAACTACCCGTAAAGCTGAAAGGAGGTTAAATGGAGCCTTAAAACGAGTCCATTCACAACATTTAAGAACCCTAGTAACGTTGTATAACATACCCCAAAAAAATTTAAAAATATTATTATTTTCACTTATGTGCAAACCCTATTTCAGTAAAATCAAAGAGTAAACTACGCAGAATGTACCTACATTTTTGCCTAATTCGCGGAATTCGCGAAAACCTAACCTAACGAAACAACCTAAACGAACACTTACTTTTTCATAACAAACGTCAAATTTACAGAAACGACTCAAAGTGTGCTCAGCCTTGCTCAATACACAACCTCGCTCGTCGGGATATGGCTTGTGTGGCATTTCACATCATCGTCGGTGTTATTGATGCGAAACCGATCTAACACGCTGTTCCATCTGGGCAACCGTTGGGCAATCGGAGAAATACACTCTGTCCTTCACATAGCCCCACAAAAAGAACTCCAATGGTGTGAGGTCCAGAGAACGAGCAGGCCATAGCACCGGTCCCCGCGGCCGATCCATCCTCGCGGATAGCGAACGCTAAGATGTTCTCGTACGTTGCGAGCAAAATGTGCCGGAGCTCCATCGGAGGACATTTTTTGAAGCCAGTACTTGAGTATAATGACATCCTTGTATTGAGGTAGCAAACATTTATGAATGAAAAATAGAAAAAGTATTAAAGTAGACAATTATTAGGTTAAATAGGTACGTAGGCCTTTCTGTCAAATAATCTGGTTCCCTGACATGACAGCTTACTAGGGTTGACAAAATTTTTGGCATTGATAATTAATTATATTTTTTACGGGGTATTTTGTAACACGGTGTATAATATTTTTTTCTAGAACTCGAGTACAAGGTAGAGTCACTATTCACCTACTCCTATTTACTTGAAGATGCTAGAGCCCTATGCGGATTAGATTTATAATTTAACGGACAGAAAGAAATGAGAGACAGAACAGTACCTAACTTAAATTTTTTAAGTCTTAATTAAAATTATCTTAACCCAAGAAAAATAAGTATATTTTAATACTAATGGGAATGACGCAGAACTTTCCAATCGTCAGTTTATAAGGCTAAACAAACACACAAAGACTTGTTTATACGATATTATAGACCTCTGGGGTATTGACCTTCAACATTTAAGCACAAACTAAACTTAAGATTCAAGAGGTGTCTTTAGATGGCTGACGTCTCACATAACTCACATATTAATAAGGCGATTTGTCATTACATTATTATTTTTGTTGTCTGATTTTAATATCTTTCGTTTGAATATAATATTAATAATCAAGTAAAACTATAGAATAATCAAGCAAAATTAAGAACACTGAAAAGTTTAGTTGCACTTTGTAAACGTATTAGAATATTATTTTTAAACGACTTCAAAAAAGGAGGAGGTACCTATTCAATTCGACTGTTTGTTACCTCATAACTTTCGTCTGGGTGTACAGATTTTGATGATTCTTTTTTTTTGTCGAAAGCTGGTGCTTGTCATGTGATCCCACTTAAAGAGCTAGATCTGACGAGTCATTTTTGAGTTATTTTGAAGTCGGTTATTTTTTTCTTGGTAATTAGTTGGCTTATATTTCTAGACTCATGCCTCATTTAACACATTTAGGAAAAATACCTTCAACCTTTGATGTTTTTTGTTATTTGTTTATAGTATTGTCACCAACATGACAATTGCATATTATGGCCGGTGTTCCGCATGGAGTGATGTAATCTCCGGGTCTGTCACGTCTTGTTTCACCAGTGCATTATAAACATTGGGAGTACGTGACGTGGTGTGTGGTTAGGGCTGCCAAAAACTATTAGAGCCCGGATGTTTGACTGACTTAGTTTTTTTTTTCGTTTAGAGTCGTCAGGCAAATATTCTCGCGGATGATTACGAAATATATGTTATTACTATATAATGTTATAACCTTTTGCTTTAGGGTTCCCCTGATAAAAACAATGTTTCTTCACTTTTTATATTCTCGTCCGGACAGCTCCCATATAGACTATGAGAAATGCGGGGAATCCTGAAGGAATGGAACTATGGCAGCCCTACATATGGTATATGTGGCGTAGATTGCTCCGTACTAAGTTCTAAAGTCCGACCGCAGCGGCAACCAAACCGACCCGCTCACCTTGAATCTCTTCACAAATGTTACGCAAACTCGTGTTTCTAAGGCTCCTCTCAATAATTCTTTAGAAGAAGGATTGTTAAGAAACAAACGGAAGGTTACTATTGCTACACTGTAGTATCTAACAAATAACAGTCACTGATTGCTCTGATTCATGCTTGTGATAACATGTCACCTGGAAGATTGTAGGTAGATACTTGTGTTTGTTTGTTGACATAAATTGTAACTATAGTTACAAAGTAAGGTAAATTACAACTTAATTTTTCTTTAGCTCAACCGTGATTCAGTGTAATGAATTTCGTGTAGTGTATTTCGAGAAAACTGAACTTGGAGAATTTATATTTACTCTTAGATACCTAATTATAATAAATATGAATGAAAATACATTTTTAATAGAATAAATTAATACTATCAGAACTATAATTAGTGTAATTTTAAAATAAAGTGACGAGCCACCCAATGACAAGTGCTTGAGAGAGATATACATCTAGTAATACTAGATGTAGCCCTGGGAGGGCTTAGACAGAGGAAAAAGATCACAGAAACGATGAAAAACCTTTCCATTTCGAGGCGATAGCGGATAGGGTTGCCGGATAAAGGCTTATAATTTTCGGGACAATTCTAATGGTTGATCTAGGATTTTTTCGGACATGAATGTCAACGCACTTCATAAATTTCTTAATTTCAACGTGGTGCCCTTTTGATTGCGCCCTTTGGTGGACGCATAATCCGGGAAAACTAATGAATTCCGACAGAAGATGTAAAATTCCGGCTCAATCCCTGATTATCCGGCAATGTGGCAACTCTACACACTCCGGCTGCTTGCTAGCGTTTTAAATAAATTAGTTTTACAGTAAGGAGCCACTCGCACATTATCATCACACAAAGTAAATCAGTCAATAATAAAAGTAATAACACCAGCAATTTTTGTAAACAACTAACACTATGTAATAAAACTTACCTATGAACGCCGCTCTACATTTAATTTTTTTGTCTTTTCACTGGCCTTGTGCTGCGCACAGCACAACACTTAAGGCACTAGAGGTTAGACAAGTGTCGAGTTAAATTTTAAATTGGAAATAATTGTAAAAATACATTAAAACGTATACCTACTCTCTACTTTTACTTTAAACAAATGTCGTTATGTTTAGATAACGAAACATAGTCAATTTACACTGGCGTCTATATAAATTATGAATGAAGAAAAATAAAAAAAAAACAGAATTACCTATACGTGAAGGATCGGTTGAATTATAAATAATAATAAAGGTTTATTTATTTTTATATTTTTCAAATACCTGTCTCTTTATTCTTTGCCTTTACCTACATTAATTAGGTAAGAGAGACATTGCGAAGTCGTTTCTTAAAAAATCGAAACCTAGACCTTAACAGCCAATCGCAATTTAGTTTAAAACAAGATTCATAGTAGGTACCTACTACCTACATACTATGTACATTTAGCGAGGTCTTTGTTGGATTCTGCATGCGTTCTAACCTCATTACATGATGACACTAGTTCGGTACCTACTCGTGTAAAACATACCCGCCAAACCGAGTTGCGAAGTCGATGTCGACATCTTAGGGCACTTACGTTAAGCTCTTTCATAGCAGTGAAGGTTTGGCTTGGTTTGTGTTTGAAATAGGACCTTTAAATTGTCGGGTCTCTTCCTCCGCTCCCGTTAAACAATTATAAGTAGGTACCTACTATGGAAAGTGTAACTGCGTTATTGCGTTTTAATAAAAATAAAATAAAAAAGATGAACACTACATTTTCAGACAAGAAATTAATACACCTACCTATTGACCCGAAGGTCTATCATTAATGAAAGATAAGTAACATAAAATGTAGGTACACCTAAAAAGAAGCAGATCTTTAACCGCAGTAAGCTATATTAGGTCAGGCGCAAGAAATGGCCGTTAGTTAAATTGAAGCATTTTGCAAAGAAAATCTAAGTAGGTTCTTAGCGGCACGCAGATAAACTGTGGACAACGAGTTTATTACGTATGTGAAGCGAAAGTTACGTCTGCGGTCAATGACCCCAGGTCGCAGATGCATCCGAAGAGGACATAAGCAATCCATGCGCGTTTCGAATGTAACACCACTCACTAGGTCATATGTCACGTCCAAGAAAGCGCAATAGTAATTACCAAGCTTGAGTTTCTATATTAGGTAAAGTACCTACCTACAGAGAGCAGTAATTAGTCGGTACGTAAGAATTGTCCTTTTGGGTACAGTTTATGTAAATATCGTGCAGCTAGTAAAAAAAAAGAAAAGAGACAAGGTAAAAAAAGAGGCATAAAAAAATTTCAAAGGTCCCAATTGGTTCAGTAGTGAATCTCTTATCACTCAATTGAATCCAAATTAACTGATTTTATTTATATCCTATTTAAATTATCGAAAAAGCTGTTGGTAAAAAGTTTATTCTATGCTCCTTGAAATGATTTCAGTAACTACATGTGGACCCAAAATGGGCATGTGGTTAAAACCACTTATGGACTAAGTACATTAATAGTTGTGGTACTGTTAATTTTATCATGTTATTTTCTTGTGTAATGTTCTTATAGCAACTATGGCTGGTTTGAGCATGTTTATCGAGAACCAGCCAGGGTGTTTACTGCAGTTAGTGTCTTGCAAGCAAGCAGTCCCATCCCACATTTTACCTTTGGGCGCTCCACCCACTGAAGACGCGTCCCGCCGCGGTGCGCAGAGCGACGGATAGCACAACTGCGCGCGGGGCGATTTCCCGCGCGGTACCGCGTCGGCAGTGTGTTGTGCTAGGCGTGATTTCTGTATAAATTGTCATAATTGCATACAATGGTAAAATCTGCCATCCCACGCACCGCGACGGGGCGCGGTGCAGTGGGTGGAGCGCCTTACTTTATAGGTACTAAAATTAAAGACTATTTGAAAATTTTCCTATTCTAAGTTTTTTGGAACTTAGTTTGTAACTTTGCAAGTTAGCAAGTAATAGTCGATCAATATTTAGGTATAACTACGGAACCTTACATTGCCCTTTTCCAAGACTCAACAAGGAATACATTAACTTGTTTTTCATTATCAAGTTTTTGAAGTGAAAACTTCTGTAGTACGGGGGTGACTTGAAATTTTATGAAACGAAACTGTCCAGTGGAGACTAGAAATGAGTGGAGACTAGAAATGAGTGGAGACTAGAAATGAGTGGAGACTAGAAATGAGTGGAGACTAGAAATGAGTGGAGACTAGAAATGAGTGGAGACTAGAAATGAGTGGAGACTAGAAATGAGTGGAGACTAGAAATGAGTGGAGACTAGAAATGAGTGGAGACTAGAAATGAGTGGAGACTAGAAATGAGTGGAGACTAGAAATGAGTGGAGACTAGAAATGAGTGGAGACTAGAAATGAGTGGAGACTAGAAATGAGTGGAGACTAGAAATCAGTGGAGACTAGAAATGAGTGGAGACTAGAAATGAGTGGAGACTAGATATGAGTGGAGACTAGAAATGAGTGGAGACTAGAAATGAGTGGAGACTAGAAATGAGTGGAGACGAGTTGAGTTGAGTTGAGTTGATTTTACATTCGTCTCATTATCTTGAAAACAAAATTTTTGAAGGTTTCACTTCTACCACGTGTGAATTGCACACATTTTAATTTTTTTTCCTTTTTTGGTAGTTACATTTTACTTCGCTCATTTTCCTGTTGTATCTGTTATCGTATGTAAGTGTTTTCCTTGATATACTATCATTCCATAATAAAATGGTATTACGAGACTGGCTCTCTTGTCATTACGATATAGAAATGCAAAAAAAATTATGCATATTAAAAAGTTCCTGTGATCTTATCAAGCATTTTTAACCGACGAAAAAAAAAGGAGGAGGTTCTCAATTCGACACGTATATTTTTTTTTTATGTATGATCACGCAGAAATCGGCACAGGGTGGTCCGATTTGGATGATTCTTTTTTTATTGAATAGGGTATGTTCTGAAATTGGTCCCATATTTTTTTGAAAATTTTATTCCCACCCTAAAGGTACGAAAATAGGGAATGATTGATTATTCATCCGTTTTTTATCCGGAATTTTTACATGTTAACCCCAATAACTTTGTACTGGATGATCCGATTTCGCTGATTCTTTTTTTATTGAATAGTGTATACCTTGAGGTTACTCTTGTTTAAATTTCGAAACAAAATTTTACCCCTATAGGTACGAAAATAGGGGATGATTGATATTTCATCTACTACATTTTTACCTGGTAACTGAATCTATAATTCATAAAATCAATAATTTATTATTAATTATAAGTATTATAGCAACTAAAAATTAAAAAATAATTACTTTTTAACAAAAAATAAAGCCAACGAAAAAAAAACTGAAAAGCAAAAAATAAAATAAACCATTTAGTATTATAAATTAAGATCCGAAATTAACAGTAAATAAATAATTTTGAGGCGGTGCCAAACCAATGAAAAAACAAACGGCGAAAAGATGTGCGCCGGGCTGCTGCTGCCGTGTGCATCGCATGCCGCTGCCCTCATAATATTATGAATTATAATATGTAATTATTTTGGTTGTTTGTTTGGCACGGTCTCAAAATTATTTATTTACTGTTAATTTCGGATCTTAATTTATAATACTAAATGGTTTATTTTATTTTTTGCTTTTCAGTTTTTTTTTCGTTGGTTTTATTTTTTGTTAAAAAGTAATTATGTTTTTAAATAAACTTGACAAGTGCGAGTTAATCTAGCTTGGAGAGCCGTACGCTAATTATGTAAGTATTTACCGTTATTTTTCTATTGTATTTGCCGTTTTTTTTAAGACCATAGACTTCTTATCGGTTTTCATGTAATATTTAAGTAAAGAACTATTCTCTGGTTTTTTTTTCAAATAAGGGAATGATCAATATTTGGCTTTAATTTTCGTTCTTTCTTGAATAATTTTAAAACTATTCATTGTAGAACTATAAAAAAAATTGTTTTTCTCAAATATATTTTTGTTATTATGTTTTTGTCACTTGTACTGTACTGCACATGATGCATTTGCAAAACAGTTTTTGTTTTTAATTTTAATTTCGTTATTTTTATTATTATCGTCAAACAATTATTGTAACTGCAATAGTTATTATGAATTTAATGTTGACAAATGCGTGACTCGCGCGCTCTTTCAGCCATGACGGACGTTTTTAAGGACAGGTGAAGATCATACACTCAACACTTTATACTTACGTTTTTTTTTTGCGTCCATAAGAGTGTGTTTTATTTAATCTATAAAAATAAATAGAAAAAAATACATTGAAATTCATAATAGGGTCTTGGACTGTTTTGTCGAAAGTGTATAAACGTGTTGATTAGATAATAAAATGTCTGTAAAATATGTTTTCCCGCAGAAATTAATCGGTTTTTATGGAAATAAAAGCAAAAATATTTTACACTTTTTAATTTCGCGCTAAAACGCTACTGTCCTGTCATTGATGTGCATGACGTCACTTTCCACTGTCATACACATAAAACGTAGTGATTAAGTACTCTGTGAAAATAAACAATAGTGACAGTGGAAGATGACGTCACGCGTCGTGATTAGCGTTTGTGGTCACGTGATTTTGACATACAAAATAAATATTTTAAAAGCTTAAAATAAAATAAAATCCTAATTCTTTATTACTAATTCATATTAATTATGTATTTTAGGCCCATAAACTAGCTTTAGACAAAATATCACATCATTTTAACAATACAGTCCAAGACCCTATTAAAAATGACTTTCAATCATTGACGTACTATACATAGACAGGCTATCTCAAACAAAATGTGTGTTCCACCGCCGGCTTTCCCTCCGTTCTCTTTTCAAACTAGAAGCCTCGTTTGCACACTTGCCATAGGGTAACTTTGTACATGACACTTGTCGAACCAAGACAAGCAGTCACCGACTCCAAATCTTTACAAGCTCTTACTCCAACTTTATTTAACGTGCAAAAGCGTTTAAACGATTTCAAACGATTCGTGATATCGATACCATTGATTCGTGTCAAAAAATCCAACACTTTAAAATGGTCACAAGCGTCGCGTCGGCAAGCTTATTTAGTCCATTAACACGCTAGTGGCTTGCCAAGTTCAAACGCTCCTTATGATTTTTTCATTCAAAATGGCGGGAGCATTGCTCAATAATTTAATTAAATTCGTTTTAGTTGATTTAAGTTAAGATTTTGTTTTCTTACTGATGATAAAGTGATAACATTATCTTTTTTGTTTTTTGTCGTGCAATTGTGACACATTCTTATTATGCACGACGGCATTTTTTCAGTTTTTTCGTAAACAATTTTGACATGCGGCCGCAATGAGCGCAGCCGAGTGACAGCTGAGTGACAGAATGAAATGCAGCCGGCCGGCTGCAATGCACACCCCCGAACCCGATGTTCGCGGTGTCCCTTCTATACGCTAGTAATAATAATTCTATGCTTTCAATACATTTTTATCTTCTTTATTATTTTCTGATCGAATAAATTCTTTTATTGCTGTTCAATGAGATAATATTGAGAATTTTCAAGTGGGCTACAAGTAATACAACCTAAAGTAAACTTTTCCTTTATTATACTGCTCTGTTGTTATAACAGTAAGAATTTCATGTTTTTAGTATGACTCATCCAATACGTCACTAAATATGCACGTCTTTATTATGAATGCATATTATGGAATTAAAATGAATCGATATTTCTGTACTAAGTTACTATTAAACATCTGTTTAAACAAAAGTTATGTGTTATAATTTACTGGCAGCAATGTAGCGAGGCATGATTAATTGATTGAAGGTATAATTTGATACGGAATAAGATCAAATATGTGGAATTATAACTTTAAAATAAAATTTCTCATAATCCTTCTTGTTATCGGGGGACAAATAGAGTCATTCTTAAAATAAATATCTTTTGCGAGCAACGGTCTTTCAGGTTTCTGATAGCTAGACTAGAGGATCCATTGCTTTAGATGCCAGGATTTTGTATGAGTGATTATGAGTCTGCTGGAATTAGCAATAAAATTATGGGATTCGTCTAAGTCTTGATCTAGGCTGGACTGAAGCATTGTAATGAAACCATTTGCTATATTATTAACTTAGTATTAGTGTACTTTGCAACAATCCGCGGTTAACATGTATGATGGTATATATTTTAAGACATGCGTGGCACCTCCCTCCCATGGCATGTCTTAAAGTATATACGATCATACATGTTGACCGCGGAATAATGCAAAGTAGACTAATACTAACTTAATAACAATGGATTCCCGCAAAGCAACGCCTGATAAAATAAATGACTCCGTAAGGAATAGGTACCACCCCCGGCTAGATAAAAAATATCACAAAATGAAAATCTAATTAATGAACCGAAAACCGATCGTTATTCTTATACGTACAAGAACATATATTGCAAATAACGATTTCCAAAGATATAATGTATTCCTTTTCAGCGCAATGCCATAAATAAGTTAATCGAATTTGCCTTTGATTAATTTGAGTTCAGTTGGAGTTTTATTTAATTACTTCCATTTAATTTCGTGTAAATTAATCCAAAATGTTTTCAAGTAATATGTAGGAATGTAAATATCCAACAGCAGAAATGCGTAAACTGTAACCAATTGTATTGAAATCAAACACGTACACCAGCGCTAAGTTTAGTTACCATTACAATAACAAAGGTGAATATAACAGTAAGTGAATATAACAGAAAAATATTAGGTATAAATAAAATGTAATAGCCATATGTAGAGTCTCAGCAATAACTTGAATTTTAAAAAGTAAAAAAAAAAACCATAAAATTTACCAAAAAATTTCGTCAAAAGAGTGCACTTAAATATCAGTTCAAAGAGTGAAAATATTTTTTTATGATGCTTGTAATGAAAATTATAGCATACAATTTTGCTTTCTGCAAATATAACTTCAGTTAACATCAGTTTAAATATATGTACTTTAGGTAACATTCGACTACAACTCAAGTAGAGTCAAAACTCAAGGAACAGTTAATGTTGGACAGTACATATTATTATAATATTAATCATACAAGAGTTATGCGGCTTTAACCAGGATTTAGTAAAGATTAATTGATAAAAAATGTTCATTATATTATGTCCGTTGTTAAAAAATTAAATATAAAAGTCTGTTTTTAGTACAGTTATTTTAGTAAATAATCTTGGCATTCCTTTGTATTGAAAAAATAATTTATATAAGTTAAAAGAATGGTAAAAAGAAATTACTCTTGTGTTAATTTTTTTTCACCTGATGTCTGCCTTGTTTTTAAAATAAAATTTACGATAAAAAGACACTATAAGGTTGTTTACCAAGTAGTCCTATGAGTCGTCTAAAAGATGGACTATAGATAGCACCATGAATGGACAGAAAATAAGTGTCTGGCGGAAGCGGGCGATTTTCCGCGCACGCACACGTCATCTTCCTCCATATCCGCCCCCTCTCCTCACCGCACCGCCCCGCCTGCTGATTGTCAACTATAATTACTGTTGACCAATTGATCATGCACAGAGTGTGGTTGGAGTTTTATTTAAAACGAATCATTCTACTCATCTCAATCACGTTTGATGTATTTAAAGGGCATTAGAACGGTTTTGATGGTGGGCGTCATCATTGGATGACTGTCTGTCCCACAGGCCACCGCTGGGCTATTGTTATGAGCAACAGTGAATAGGCTTTTACTAAGTTAGTACGTCTTATCATCCAACATTACATAGTCAATTATCATCAGATAGGATCGTAGTCAAGCATTCACTTATTATAATCTATAAAAAAATGCAGACTTCACACACCTATTAGAACATCATGGAGAACTATCTTTGTTAAATTCAGATGTGCAAGTTTCCTCACGATGTTTTCTTTCACTAAAGCACGTGCTAATTAATTACTAATATGCTCAAAATTTTGAAACTAAGAGGTATGAGTAGGATTCTAACACAGACCATCCTGTGCGGGAGACCAGCGTCCAAACCTATAGGCTGTCAAAACCAATATTCAAATCACTATCAATTTGTGACATAAAACTCATAAATGGCTTGAAATGGTTTCTTTAGCTTCTGTTTAATGAACATTACAATCGACTGTCAATCAATTTCACCGCGTCAACAGTTTTATTTTTATTTGAGTAATCTCCATAATTTCCTAGACATCACGCAATGACAGCGGTCGGCGCAAAGCAATAACTATTGTAAACGTTTGAAATGTTTCGTAAAGCCAGTAAAAGTGTTGTGGGCGTAGTGCACAATGCGACAATTGTGTTGGCGACGTAATCACCGTTTTCTATCGGTTGCGGTCGCGAACACTTTGCGCACCGCTGCTCCTTCATAACTGACACCGCTACACCGCTGCACGGTGCACCGCTTTGTCGGCGGTGCTGCATCAATTTCACTCTAAATATTTACGCAAGAAAGATTAATCAATAAAAAAATTAATTTAATAATCTATTATTCTTACAATATATTCTGTATACTGTATAGTTGGACATAATAATTCTATGGTTTGTTCCTAGTTCCTAGTAAGTTAGCTACTTATCGTTTGCTGGATAATTTTAATTATTTTAGTAAAAAATAGCAATGATCATGAATTTGGCATTAAATGCATCACGTTAAAGGACACGCTTAATCAACCTATTAAACGTATAATAGTCTAATTAATTCAAACAAAAGACGGATGTAATGAATAAAGAACATGTTCCGTGATTTCAGTTGTTTCAATTGAGCATAGTTATGTAAGTGCACATGAAGCTGTAACCAGTAGGTAAATAGTATAATTAACGCAGTCAGTAGGCACGAACGACAAAACAGGTAGCTTTATAACCTTGCACCTCTACTGTGCGTGTTTTTAAGTGCAAGACATAGCAAGACTGTTAGTCGCCGGCTATCTTAATCATTATGTAGTGAGAAACTAGCAATTGGCAGGAACAATGATGCGAATGTTTATGTAGGTTCGTATGTACATTTGCAAGCGTTGCATGCTGTAGTACTGAAAATAGGCACATAGTTACCTATATTTTAATTGCTGCGTCCTTCAAGGCGCGATTTCTATGCGCGACCATCTGATATGCAAATAGTTAGGTATAACCATATAGACCTGTAATGTATAGGTATACTATACTAGACAGGCTGTTATACTCGTAGTAGGTACTAAAAAGAAGGACACCTATATTGACCCCAAGTGGTGCCAATGCATTTTAGAAAGTAAAATATTTTTTTTCAGAATTTACACTTCAAACTAGGAAAGGAACAACACTGGAACCGTGATTCTTAATAATAATATATTTTTGCACGCACTACATTTACGAATGCACCAACCATCATCATGTATACTCAGACGATCTGAAAATTTTTACAATTGTATGCACAATTTTATTTGATTTATTACGGAGCAGGTATTACATAAGTAATAGGTAGGTAGGTTATATAAACATGCAAAGACATCCGCCATTTTACTATGAGCAAGTTGATGGCTTTTGTTTACCATAATACGTACTGTAGTTAGTACTTTTTTTTGATTTTACATATTACGCTACAATACCATCGGAAGTAATTCTTTCATAATTCTCGAGTCTTTGTTCATTATTTGTCATTTTAAAATCAATCATTACCATTTTTAATTTAGTATCTATTTATCGTGATTTTAGCAGGAACAAGTCTCAACTCTATCACCTCTATATCAGGATCAGGATTAAATAATTCAAGAAAATACACATAACACCACATAGTATAGGTATCTACATAAAAACCAAATTAAAAAATATGACTCTAGTCAAAGTATAATGTTATGATCGACCACGTAGTTTCCGCAGTACAAATCACTGTGGGGAAAACCTCCTCTTTATTTTTACTACATCGTGATGTTTGTGCTAATGTAATTCTAGGTAGTTCACATTGAGCCAAGTTAGCAAGTCGCTAATTCTTATTGTATTTTCAAATCTTTGAAGATGTGTGAAGTTTCGCATAGTTGACATTCCATATTAAGATATTAGTTATATTTTTATAATGGCACTCGCAAAATAAGTAAACAATTATGTTGTAATCAATAAAACGATCGGTGACTAGTTAGTCACAGTCGGTAGACAACGCGTTACATTACAGTAGACCCAATGATATAATAATGAAAGAAGAGTATTTTTTAAATATCAATTAGTGGACCTAAAAGCATGGAACGTTGTAATTTATACAGATGTAGTACTACAGGCGAATACTATGAAAGGACTTCTAAAAATTCTTCTCTGAGGCGGTAAAATGGGGGATAAAGATTTGAGTAAGGGGGAAGGACATTTTAGTCTAAAAGTTTGGATTCCTGAATCGAAAAATGGTCTTCTTACAACCTTTAAAATATATAAACACTATTTATGGAGACAAAGTCATGGGCACCAGCTAATTAGATTTAAATTCCCAAATTCGCAAAAAAAATTAAGGAGTCTGAATGCAAAACACCGCAATTTGGTTTTGGAGCTCGTTATTTTATAAATAAGACAGAGCACATCTCTATTTGATCTGACAGATGGTAAACAAAATTTTATTTTCGTAAATAAGACATTCCTCGTTCACCATAATTGTGATAAATGAGCCTTTTCAGAGTGTAGGAGTAAATTCAGATTAATAAGGTAACAGGGACCTTTGAAAAGATTTTTTTATACCTAATAAAGTCGTAGCCGGCACTTAATGGGCTCAAATTTTGGTCTTTGTTTATACCCAAAACGTTATGCGAAATAGTAGATACTACAGAAGTAACTTTGTCCTGTCATTACGCAGAAGACTAATGATTTACTTTTGTAATGTGTAAAAATAATTCTGTGATACTGTTTTATTTTTTGTTTCTTGTTTACAACGCAAGGCTATTTTTGTATAAGTATTAGGTAAAATTCCTTGAACATTTATTTAGGTACGTAAAAAATGCCTGTACGGACTTATGAATAATGTAGATAGTTATATCATTAATTGATTACCTACATAATTCATTATTTTTACTAATTCTTACATAAATGATTATTTTCTGTTCTAGTGTGTTTGGACATTGTTAATAGATTCAAATTCTTATACGTTATCGAGTTCTTTCGAGATAATTGAGAAACTTGCAATAATATATTATGATACCTAAATGTTACGATATCAATTCCAATGTTTTTGTTGCATCGATAACGGTAGGAACCTACATGAAACATTAAAATGGTTTTACCGTAATGATTTTTACTTTTCAGTTAACATTATCTACTGATTATCGTTAATTATTTAATTAATTAATAACTTCATCAAAATTAGCATGAAACACAAAAAAATTTAGACATCAGGTGGCTCCCCTTAACGTAAGTAGTTACCGTCGTCCATGAATATTAACAACACGAGGCGTCATCGCAGTGGTTGTGGGCTCGGAAACTGGAAAAGAAGAGAGAAGAATCAACTGACTCTCACGCCAAAAAGCTCTTTTGATGCTTCACAGATTATAGAAATTCTTACTTACTTAATCTTACCTACTCTGTTTCCGTGCTTCCATAGCGACTGTTGTTTAAGTTATTCAATATTGTCTGCAGGATGAACCGTTGCCGATCCACAATGCGCACGCGCTGCACGCTCCCCCACCGCCTGCGCAGGCGCAGGTCACATCGACCTCGACGCACCAGCCGCCGGGACCCGCGCCAGGCAGCCTGCTCAAAGACGACACATTGAACCACGCGGAATCTAATATCGATGAAGACAAACTGCAGGTACGTAACTATTTTACAGATTAAGGCCGAGATGACCTGATTACTGTTTTTTGTTTATGTAAAAAGCCGACAAGCGAGCAGGGGAGACACCTGACGGTAAAGGTTACTGTCACACGTAGACATTAATTAGTCACCAATGCTTTGGTGTCGCTGATGTCCATGGACCATGGGCGACGATAGCCGCGTACTATCAGATGGATCGTCAGCTCGTGTGTCGCTTATTAATACACAAAAAAACATAAATATATTTTATTTCGTTCACTCAGATCACCATTACATCCAAACATTAACGGAATTGGAAATTATTCAATTAGAATTGATAATTTTGGGCCTATTTGCTTCCAAACAGATTAGTGTTTCAAACGGAAATATGGCTTGAGCTAAATCTAACTTTAAATCGTTAACGACTTCTATAAGTTCAACTTCTTCAAGGCAAGAGTGAATAGGCTTTTACTAAGTTAGTGCGTTTTACCACCCATGACTACATCACCACTTACCATCAGGTGGGATAGTAGTCAAGCATTAACTTATATGATATAAAAAAAAAAGTTCGACCACTTCGCTCTTTAATATGCAAGCATTCCATATTCTGCGCGAACGACATTTTCTATGCTCAAGGTTTGATCTCAGAGTCGTACAAGGATGTTGCATTATCTTATTACCATCACTTAATGACGAGCACTTGCTAATCCTGCAAAATAAGTGTGAAATCTACTTTCATAGTAGGTAGGTTGCCTACTAATTAGAATGTAAGACAAAAACCGATTGTGGGGAATCTGTTAGGGTGTAATGTGTAACATGTGTAATGTTACATGCAAATTTTTTCTTATTGACATGATTAATGCCGGAAGGAATAAGGGAAATATTTTGTTCGCACTTTGTTGTTATTGTTGTAATTTCTAAAAATAGCATTACATAAAGCAGGTTATCCATTAATGTTTTCCAAAGTTTAGATGTCACAAGTAAAAAATAAACATGGACAAACGTCGTTGATTTATGCTTTGCAACCATTTCACAGCTGTCTTTATTTTATCCTTCAGCAAAATGAAATTTTGACGCCGATAGAGCAAAGAATAAGTAATTTTATCAATAAAATAAAAAGTTATCGCAAAAGTCTGAACAATTTTTTTTCTCTTTTCAACGGTCTAGTAGGGGATCCCCTATTTTTTGAAGATTGTTAAAAAAACTTTACAATTTAATTGAAATCAACGGTCACGTAATAATTCATATGATTTTATCACTCACGGACGGTTAAAATAACAGACTTACAAAAAATAATAACAAATTTAAGGAGACACAAATGTTTGTTTTGGCACAGAATACATAACAGTACAGGTTATGGTTATCGTTTAAAAGAAGTTGGACTTTAACCTCGCATGAGCATTTGTTATATATAATTACAAGTACTTTAATTTATCTAGGTATTAAATGTGACTGACGACATTTGAACCCGGATCTTCCTGCTCCTGCTTCCATAACTATCTAACCGGTACATTCTGCACAAATGGGCAATCGAGGGCAACATTCATGATGCGGGCGTAATGTTTCTTATATAATTTCCTGATGATGTGTGATTGCATACACTTGAGGGTCTCTACATACTGTAGGGGAAATGGTGCAACATGTGAATCTACGAGTAATGTTTTATTAACCAAATCACCTTAGAAATGTTTTGTAAATTTACATGTTTTTAGCATTTGGAGTCACTAGAAGTTTTAATGAACCTACCTAGTAAGAATTGAATAAAAAAGGGATTGCTATCTTTAATTAATGTCTTCCTAGCAAACAGCAGTTTAGCATGTTTTACTGCACGCACAAAATACCTTTGGAAAAACAAAATCAACTTTGTTTAAGAGATAAATAAATAAAATATTATTTCGCCGACAACGTCTGTTAGATACTTAATTTGCTATGCCAGTAGTATATCGTTGGTTATTTCAATGGAGCGTAGCCTATGCAAGTAATGACGTCACGAGGCAGATCGCTTTCACCGCGGGCGCCCGACGCGGTGCGTGCGATCCCTCGGACGCGGACATTGCGCTCTAGTCTACTCGATAAGTTCAAAATGGTTGAAATTAGAGATACTGCTCTTAAAAATAAGTGCGATAGCTCATTCTGTTCGGAATGATGTCTAGAAAAATGTTTCGGAAGCGTTTACCAGCACGTAAAAAATTGCAAAAGTTATTGACAAAATAAAGTTGAAAAAAAAAAGTATTTTGTTTTTGGTAATCACTTCGAAACTATTAATATTTAAGAAATTTTAAAACAAGATTCTTAAAGTAGAGGAAATTTCCAAACAATGACTCGCGACTCTCGGAACTCTATCTCCATTATTTATAACTTTAATTTAACGCTGAAAATGGGTCTCCACGCTGCATTTTTAGGTTGCGCGTGCGGCGTCAAAACCGAGTTCGTCACACTCAATAATTTTTTAAGGTATTAATTATTAATTTAAAAAAATAAAAAAAATATGGTGTATTTGAAACACTTCAAAGAATTTGCTCCCGTAGGAAATTTTGCTAAAAGTTATTTTTTCAACAAGTTAGACGATTGTTAATTAACTAAATTTTCTCGAACTTCCATTTTCATTGTACATTAAAAAAAATGTTTAAGTAATTGTCCTATAAATTTTTCGCTTCGTGGAGCCCTTCTTATATACATGCTTAACGAGATCACGTCATAAAAGTTTAAAAAGTTTTAATACTTTGTGTATAATAATTTTATAAGTTGAACAAAAAATGAAAAATCCAAATAATATTATTGAAAATATTTTTTTCTCAATTTATTATTACATCATCGTTTTGGCATTCATAAAAGACATTTAATGACTTGAAAAAAAAATTCCCTCATTTTTTATAATTTTTTTTTAATAAACAAATAGACTATTTCAATGCTTTCAAGAAAAAAATTCTTAATATCTTATTCTTTACAAAACATTATGATTTTTGAAAAAAAAATTTTTTTCTTAATAATGATATTTAATTGTTTATAATTGTTTTTTAATATTTCTATTGTTTGAATAATTAGTTAATAATTTTTTTTTCTTAAAAATTATAATTAACCATCTTTAATAGAAATGTAAAAAAATATTTTTTTTATCAACAATTTCATTGTTTTTTAACTTAACAATTTTTTATAAACAAATTCTCAACTTTTTTATATATTTTTTCTGAAACTCCTAAAATTAATAAAAACAACGATGTATAACAAAGTACAGATAAAAACTTTTTTCAATTTTTAAATTTCGATTCGATAAAAAAACGAAAAAATTGTTTGTTCAACTTATAAAATTATTATACACAAAGTATTAAAACTTTTTAAACTTTTATGACGTGATCTCGTTAAGCATGTATATAAGAAGGGCTCCACGAAGCGAAAAATTTATAGGACAATTACTTAAACATTTTTTTTAATGTACAATGAAAATGGAAGTTCGAGAAAATTTAGTTAATTAACAATCGTCTAACTTGTTGAAAAATTAACTTTAAGCAAAATTTCCTACGGGAGCAAATTCTTTGAAGTGTTTCAAATACACCATATTTTTTTTATTTTTTTAAATTAATAGTTAATACCTTAAAAAAATATTGAGTGTGACGAACTCGGTTTTGACGCTGCACGCGCAACCTAAAAATGCAGCGTGGAGACCCATTTTCAGCGTTGAATTAAAGTTATAAATAATGGAGATAGAGTTCCGAGAGTCGCGAGTCATTGTTTGGAAATTTCCTCTACTTTAAGAATCTTGTTTTAAATTTTTTTAAATATTAATAGTTTCGAAGTGATTACCAAAAACAAAATACTTTTTTTTTTCAACTTTATTTTGTCAATAACTTTTGCAATTTTTTACGTGCTGGTAAACGCTTCCGAAACATTTTTCTAGACATCATTCCGAACAGAATGAGCTATCGCACGTATTTTTAAGAGCAGTATCTCTAATTTCAACCATTTTGAACTTATCGAGTAGACTACTCGCCGGCGCTCGCCTGTTGCATGTGAAAGCGGCTATCGCTTACCATCAGCCCCTAGAATTATCTGCAGTGTGAGAGTTTCCCTTATCTCTAATATTAATACGTAAAGAGAAAACCTTTGTGCATATTTTTAAGAATTGGTTAAGACGTTTCTTCTCATCCTCGAAAAGCTTTCCGAAATGACGTGCATAATTAAGATCAGTGATACGTATATGAATAAATAATTTTGTCTTTGAATTTAACTTTGGAATAGTAAAAGTTTACACGGTGAAGTGCTGAAAACATTTAATTTATAATTCAAGTTACACAATGTGTATACAAGTGTCAATATGAAGCTACCCTTTGAAAATACCAATTACGGTAGAATTTTTCAGTAGAGATAGGTTTCAATGATGGATGGAGAGCCTTACACTTTTTTAGATATCCCATAGTATGTTTTAGAACTTAATTTAGAAATAATATTTAGTTTGGAATACAAAACAATAACGTAAATTGATACAGAAATTCTATTTGGGCGCATTGATCTAGTCTTCGCCCCTAGGGATGTTGTATGCGGCTATTGAAACTCAGACAAAGTTAGAACTAATAGATTGATTAATATAATTCACTAAGTAACTTTGTCTGGACGCTCAACTTGAGTAGGTATTCATTATTCTTTCATCTGAGATTCAAACCTCAGATTCAAACCTAATCTTTGTTTTAGAATTTGTTATGTTCTTGTCTATCATATTGTGTTCTTAAAAGAACGCTGTAACAAAAGTATGTGCAATGTACATGAATGATTAAATTTTTTTTATGAATTTAAATTAGATAGGCAGCTATGTAGGTATAATTGTATATTAATTATTTAACGAGTCCGCCTAGAAGTCGCATATGTTTATAGCTCCATGGCATTCGCGCCATGTTTTTTTTAAAGGGTAAGATTGCTCAGTAAGTGATCAAAGTTTAATTTAATTTATACCAAAAAGCAGCAGCTAAAAGCTCTTGTAAGGTTACGAGTATAAAGCGTTAACAATAAAAAGTTGTTGATGCTAAATTTTTTTTTAACCGCTATATTATGGCTATAACTTACAGTAACGCAGGGAAACCAAGCGTTCCACGGTTAAATCTGTGTAAAAACTTGAGCCAAGACCGTGAAATTGTTGTTTAATTTAATAACTTGCCAACATTCAGATGAACAGTTTCGTAAATAGCTACGAGTTGGTTTCGGGTAACCGTTATTCCCTCATTGTACCTACCTAATTGGATAGTAGTATACTATATTGCAGCAGTTGTCTGTTATAGCCTGCGGATTCATCGTTATCTCCCGAACCTGAGTTAGAATCCTGCATGCACTGTTCCCTGGGTACATGCGTTTTGAAAGTAAATTGTCATTTGATTCTGTGAAGGGCATCATAATAGAAAAACGAGATAACCTGTGCACCTCAGAGTCTCCTTAATGTTCACCAAGGTATGTAGTACCAAACATTGCACTTGTCCAACGTGGTGGACATTGTGAGAGGAGACCCAAGCCCAGCAGTGGGACAGTTATGGGTTGTAATGATGATGATACCATGTTGACACTGCAGGCTAGTATAATAATTTTATTGTTGACATAAAAACATTCCAGATAATATGAGTCACTGATAAATATTTGTTCTCGGATCGTGGGTCTTTGTGACGTATTTATTTGTGTATGTTTATGCCACCTGTAACAGACACTCCTAGTGGAGGGTGGGGAGTGTGGGAGTGTTTGTTTATAGCACACCAGTGCTTTGCCCCCGACTTTGCCCGCGTTTTCCGGTTTAATTAGTCCTAACTATTACAGATCATGGTCTAGTCTACCCTTGCGCTAAATTTCATGAAAATCCATTCTTTTATAACTTTCACATTTATAATATTATTACACATTCATAATAATATTAGTACATGGTTCGACGGATAAATATTAAGAAACGTCGTAAGAAATGTAGTTCAAACTTTAAACTTGAAACTTTTTAACCGTTTCGGTACCATGTTGATAAGACGCCGAAATCGGTAGACGAACTGACGAAACAGATGGAGAATGGAGATTGAGTCAGATTGAGCCATTGACTATTGAGTGATCTGGCCGAATGTTAATATTTACAAACAGAGGGCATCGGGCATTGGGCAGTGGAACAATGGCGCCCACCGACCACGTATTGTCTCGGGCAGGATGTCCGAGCGTATTGTGCCCGCCAAACAGTACAGAACGAGATATTTATGTTTCATGTCACATTCTCCGCTGTGTTTATAAGTAGTTACTGCTTATTGACAATTTATTTTTTGTAATCGATAAGTCGAGTGACGAAGGGGGGGTGACACCTTACAACCTATTGTGTCATGAATGTGACAGTAGAATTGGTGCGGATTTTATTACAATAAACTATAGTCAAAATTATCTAAGATGCCCATAATGATAGCTGCCATTTATTAATATGAACTAACATTGTATGGGCGTCTTTGAGCGAAATGGAATATTAATTTACTTGACATGAATAGTTGAACACTTACGGACAAAGGATTTTTCCAAAATTTGTTAAAAATCCTTACTCATTTGCATTGGCATTGATTATAAATCATAGTAAACGTAATAATCTAGTAAAAATTTCATCACATCATAATTTATGCAAAATTTATTAAAAATATTTGACGTCGAAACAATGATAGATGAAGAGGCCTAAAACAAAACTGACGCAAAGTGATGTGACGGCCTGAAACCGTCTCAAAAACCAATTATAATCGATGCATTACTATAATCGGAATTTAAAAATGAAAATTGATCAATTTAATTACTTTGTTAAAAATGATTTACTTGCATTTGAATTTAAAATTAGGTACCTAAGAATACCGAAATACGAATTGGATGCTAACAAAGGACATTTTCCATTATGTATGGGCACTTCGCCATCCATGGACAGTAAACTGCAGATAATATATTATATGTAATTATGTAGCTAAGCTTTTTGCGGTATTCTTTTTTTTTTCAACAAAATAATAATTATTTAAACATGAATGTGTGTTACGAAATAAACAAGAATTTATTCACTGTAGTTTTTTACCTGACGCTCATAATATTATCCAAAATATTATTATGAAACTTAGCGGATGAGTTCTTTCTATTATGATCAATCTTTCTTTCTTTTTCTACTCTTTCTTAGCCGGCAACGCATCAGTGATGCTTTTGGTTTTGCTGATGTTCATGGGCGATGGCAGCCATTTACCATCAGGTGGATCGTCAGGTTGTTTGCCGGCTCGGCTATTTCCATGCATATCTAGCAGCATGAGTTGTTAGGAAGAAACAAAATAATATTTTATTGGAGTCGTAAATACATAATATTGAGAATACGTGGTACGAGATATGTAGCTCAATCGAGGTAGTTGGGAGGTACCTACATAAATGTTACGGTTTTTAGTTTACAATTTAATTATCGAATCGATTAGAAGGTCTTACAATTTTGAATCGATTTGTTGCAAAAATTGGTTTCTTTCGTGAACCGATTTTTTTGTACATCTCTAGTGTCACTGTGATTGCAAATGACAAATTGGGCATCTTAGTTCGCGGGGACTATAGTAGATGAGAATTATCTTACAAAACTTAGAGAAATATCACGCAGCTAACAAAGTCAGGTTCCTATTTGTTTAGCTTTTTAACACACGCAACATCAACATCAACAACATCGCGTATTTTTCAAATGAAATTTCTCATAAAAGAAATCTCTGCGGTTTCAAACATAACTAGGTATTTATTATTAGGTCATTATTCCTGAAAGGGGCGCTAAAGTGGCCACAGGGCGTTTTAAAGGTTTACTTCAAAGGTTTTACGAGGCTACAGAACTTCAATAGCAAGTAGAACGTAAAATCTACTTAATAAGCGCTTGTTGTGTAATATTTCATATTAGGGTTAAATTTGCATCGTCGAAATGTTGTTAGGAATTAATGAATCATTCACTACGTGCATCGTATAAAATACTAGCGCTCTGTCCGCGGCTTTGTTCGCGTTTTCCGAGATAATAAGTACGCTATATGTTAGTCCACACCTTGGTCTACCTGTGTGCTGAATTTTATGAAAATCTGTTCAGTTGTTTTTGCGTAAATGAGTTTTAAAAATCCATGCATCCTTTATTCCTTACAAACTTTCACATTTATATTATTAGTACGCTACTTTGTCTGTTTAAACGCGATAATCTCAACATCTATTGTTATGTATAAATTAATGCGATTTTCATGCGACATTTAGAAAACGTAAAAAATAACGATAACGCATACTGTAGAACCGCGCAAACTAACACATTTGCATTAAAGTAGTCGCAGTATCTCACGTCCGATTTCCCGGTTCCGATTTTACTTCGGACGGAACCTTAAAAAAACCTAAAACACCTCAGTAAAAAGTTGAATAACTATTCAGTCATGGCTACGATTTAAATAGACATAATATCTTAATGACGACAGAGAGATAAGAGAGTTCGACCTTTTTCCAATTAATTGAGGATTTCAAGTTTCGGAGACGTTAAACATTGATTAACGCCAACGCAACGCGTCAAGGACCTTGTCGCCGATCTCTAAAAATATGACAGGTTGAAATATATACTTACATTTTATTAATATTATGTTGGAGGTTTTTTAATTACATGTATCAACTTACCAAGATACTGTGTAGATTAATTTAATGCTCTGTTGGTCTAGGGTTAACGTTTTGTATAGGTTTAAATGCCTTTATAGATTTTGCATAGGTAAACGGAATTTTAGTATCTAAACTCAAAACCATGACAATCCTCAAGAGAACTTGAGAGCAGATTACGATAATGCGTTTACTCGAATCTGTTATCATATTTTATTGTTATGTAACAAAAATAAAAAAAAATTATAATAAAAAATAAATAAAATAAAAATAAATAAATAAAAATAAAAATAGTTCTTACTTACGTACTTCCATCTAATTCTGAATTAGGTTAAATATTGTATACCTACTTATGTATGTACCTACCTATAAAACGTTTTATTTATATGTACTGTGGTGTAATAAGCACGATCTCGTAAACTTATCACGATTCCTAATAAGTACACGATCCCATAAACGAGTCACAACTGCGGTAGTAAACACGAGCGGGCGGTATTCATCACATCTCATGCTACGTGGCATCTTATGATGTCCGCTTTGATACTATTAGAATGGACAGAACTTCTGGATTTCATCATCATGGGTTATATTCACACTGGAACAAAATTGTCCACTCTATGAGAACTAATAACCCGTGTTTTATAATTAGTTTTCATTTTGATGTAAGTGTTATGTGTAGAATATTCAATCATTTCTTGATTTTTTCTATAAATTAGGTAGATACTTATATCATGTTAATGCCTGACTATGATATAATACCTCTTGGTATAAGTGGCGATGTAGCCTTGGAGGGTGAACGGTTGATGATGGTATTTATTTATTCTTGCCTTGTAGTGTAGAAGAAGCCTATTAACATTAGGTATAATCGAACGGTTTAAAATATTCTGTCTGGTTGTCCGTGCCCGTATCTCATTCAAAGACGATATTGATATCTTTTCGGGCAGTGGATCTGTTCCCGGCATAGGTTCCCGGGGATAAAGAAACATATCATGAGACTCCTTAGAAGAAATTAGTAGGTAGGTAGTTAGACATATTGCTTTTGGTGCCTTTCGTATTAATCGAAAAAAATCTACATGTTTGCGATTTAAATAACTCCAAAGAAGTAATCGGATATGAACATGAGCCAAAAACAAAATTATCGACTTTGTTTTATTCCAGTAGATATAAATAGAAACCAATTCGCATCAAAAGCTTTATAACGAGAAAATACAAGCACAAGCAGCAAGGGTGATCCATTAAAATTTTTATTTCAACAAATTTCCTGGTAGAAATGAAATCCGGCAACATCCGGCTCAAACAAAGCCTCCTGAAAGCTTATTGATTCATAAATATTTCGGTAGGCCAACTGAAACTGTTGTAGGTACGTTTATTGTAATTCTAGAAATGTATCAGATTAATTGTACTTTGAATCAGGCAGGGAATAATGTTTAATGTAAGTTATTTATTCAGTACGGATATATTGTAGTTAGTAGTTACTCAGGTCTTGGCAGTCGTTAAGGAATACCAATGTACTCAGTGGTATGAGGTATCGATTTACAACGTTGCGCGAGGCGTGTTTGAATTTTATAAACAGAGGCCAGCCTGTTGCACTGTTAGCTGGGATTGTGTACGATTCATTGCACATTGTAAACAGCTCTGGCCTTTCACCGTCTAGTTACTATTATTACATTATACATTATGCTGCTAATAAATCCGGAATGGATAAGTTTCTGCGTTGTATGATGCCCTAGTACTCTGCTCTGCAAGTGTATACAATTTAATCAATGCGCCATTTTCAAGGACTTACTCGGACTCCAACGTCTCAATGTAACAACTAACAGCTTAGCTTGTGTCTAGGTCTACTTTCATAGTTCGGATCAACTTACAAATACCATGTGTATTATGAGTACAATCAACTCATGACCGATACTGTAAAAATAAAATAATCTTATCTGTTATAAAAAAAAATTGCCCATTTTTAACCGACTTCAAAAAAGGAGGAGGTTCTCAATTCGACTGTATTTTTTTTTTTATCATTGTTACCTCAGAACTTTGGACTGGGCGAACCGATTTTGATGATTCTTTTTTTAATCGAAAGTTGGTGGCTGTCATGTGGTCCCACATAAATTTTGGACAATGGCATCCATGAGAAAACCACATAAGTCGTAAATTTGTGTTAAGATGTGCGCGACAAATTGACGAATAACTCAATATCACGCCAACCGATTTCGATGATTCTTTTTTTAATCGAAAGCAGGCGATTGTCATGTGGTTTCACATAAATTTGAACGAGATCTGACAACTATGTAGTTTTTGAGACTATGAAGTCGGTTATTTTTTGTTAGTAAAATGTAGATTATTAGGGTTCCGAAGTAAAATCGACCCTACTTGCTCGTGGCCTGACACGCACTTGCCCGGTTTTATTTATAAATGTTATCTTAATTTCTATAATTTTGATCTCAGAGTTTGAGTAACATTTATTTACTTAATTAAGATCAGATGTTATCTTCAAGTTATAAAAAGTGCAAGTTTAATAATGTTATCGCAATATTTATCTGAGTAAATTGATGATATAACTAAGTAATCGTTAAATAAAATAAATAGTGCACCTGATAGTAAGCAGGTGACAAATTACCCGATATTGTATTTCTAAACTGCAGTGATAGCCTAGCGGTTAGAACGTTGGTCTCTCGAACGGAGGGGCCCGAGTTCAAATCCTGGCACGCACCTCTGATTTTCAAATATTATGTGCGTATTACAAGTTAATTATCACTTGCTTCGGTGAAGGAAAACATCGTGAGGAAACCTGCACATCGGAGAGTTCTCCATAAAGTTCTCAAAGGTGTGTGAAGTCTACCAATCCGCACTTGGCCAGCGTGGTAGACTATGGCCTGTACCCCTCACATTGTAAGAGGAGACCCCGAGCCCAGCAGTGGGACAATTTATGGGTTGTTGCGTGCTTGCTTTTGCTTGTATTTCTAAACTTGCCATAGCCCATATCGACAGGCTGTATTATTACTGTGCAGTAGGCATATTGAATTTGATGCCCAATAAAAGACTACTCTTTCATGCTCGGCATGCTGTAAATATTTGATGTTAATGTAAATAAATATAAAAAATCTTTTATGGACAGGTTTTTCAATTTAAATTTTGACGACGTATGAGTGATGAGCATTTTGGACATTCATTTTTAATTATCATTTTGTATTGCAGTGACAATAAAATTAACTTTGTAAAATTTAAGCTCTGCCGATTGAGGAAACAAAAAATTCAGTTTCTGTAAATTTTAACATAAAAGCTAACACGGAAGTAAATTAAAAGCTTGTATAATCCCTCTCTCTTTTATATTACAGCAATATTTTAACAGCAGATTAGATATGAGTTTAGACAATAAGAGTAGATAATCTTATCTCGCTCTGATATTAATAAAATCAAATAAAATAATTTATTAGATTATTAATTATGATTGATATCAAAATATTTACATAAGCTCATTTTTTGTTTTAATTAATATTTTTTTACAATTTTGCAATAATTAAGTAGGTATATTTTGTGTAACTTAGAAAGTGAGGTCAATGCTCAAAAGCAGCATTAAAAATTTATATCCAAAATAAAATATGACCAAAGCTTCAGCTTTGAGTATTTGCGAAGTAAGCTTGTAAAAGCGTAAAAAATCAATATATTATAGTACAATAGAATCAATGTTGCATTGGATATGGGATATACTCAAAGCTATTTATTGTATGATTGAACTTTTGTCTTAGGTATGGATATTTCACTTACAAGACATTTGAATTGGTTTCAACCCCAGCCTCTAGAACTCCTTTAAATAGTTTTCCAGTTTCGGCAAAAACAATTTTTTTACAATTAAAAATAAATTCAGTTTCTTTTTAATTCCAGAAAATCGATGACGATGGCAAGAGCGACTCTAACTCTGGTCTCGACGAGAGCTCCGAGTCTGACAGCTCCGCGGAAGACGACGAGGAACTGGACGCCATCAGGCCTATGTTCAAGCTGCCCATACAGTTTGACCTGGATGAACTTGCAGGCGCCTTCTTGGCGAACAACCAGAAGTAAGTTCGAATCTTTCTCCAAAATCTCGATTTTTCAGAGCCGGCGTTAGATTGGGGCGAGGTGGGGCGACGGTCTAGGGCGCCAAGTTTGGAGGGGTGCCACATTTGGGGTGAGGAGCAAAAAAAGGATGATGATGGGTAAAATTTTCAGGACAGTTAAAAAAAACATACATAAATATGTGTCATACATGAAAAACTTGCATCCATGAATTGCATGAAATGAATTGCATTTCTACAGGACACGGATACTTTTTTCTGTTTACAGCATGGAATTCTTGACGTCAATCTGATTGATAGTTACGCTAGAATAGATACTAACGTTAATAATAAATAATGCAGCACTTGTAAAGGTACACTAGAAAAACAGTAACAAAATATCTACAATTTCACTTAGTAGAAGCTACAAACAAAGTTAGAAATTCAATCCATTATCATCCTCTGCATCGCATCTCAGAATTAAATGAACATTTAGGGGAAGGCCGGGCAAAATGGACACCTTAACCTTTGGCAGGCTATAGAAAGGAAGTTGATACAGATAGATAAAAAATAATGACTGAGTTTGAAACAGTATTTATTAAACTTTTTAATATAATCAACTAAAACAATGTAACATCAGTACTTTACTTAAAATTTTTAATCACACTAAACTTGGTACCGCTATCCGCTTTGCCCAATCCACCGGGTAAAGTAGATAGGCTCATAGGGTAAAGTGAACACACGGTTAATTAAGGAAAGATTACCGAAGAATATAAAAGAAGATATATGTAATTAAAGGAAACAATAATAAAGAATACAACTAATCAGTCATATCTAGCAGTTGTCACAAAGTAATATGCCATTTCCCTCGTAAGCCGTGCCGTATTTCTCGTGATTCCATTGCTTGCAGGAATTGCATTGGATTCAGTCATCAAACAGCTGTTCGTTAATCTTCTCATAAAATCTTCTCCACAAAGAAAAACCACGTAAACTTTTCATCATTTTCTTTGTCCTTAGATCCTTTGGCTTTAATATTTTTGGTCGTTTTTTTAATTTCAGTTGTTTTGGTTCTTTTGGTTGCTTTAGTCATTTTTAGGGTTCCGTAGCCAAAGGGCAAAAAACGGAACCCTTATAAATTCGTCATGTCTGTCTGTCTGTCCATCCGTATGTCACAGCCACTTTTCTCCGAAACTATAAGAACTAAACTGTTAAAAATTGGTAAGTAGATGTATTCTGTAAACCGCGTTAAGATTTTTACACAAAAATAGAAAAAAAAAACAATGAATTTTGGGGTTCCCCATACATAGAACTGAAACTCAAAAATCATTTTTTCATCAAACCCATATGTATGGGTTATGGTGGTCTATGGGTAGGTCTTCAAAAATGATATTGAGATTTCCAATATCGTTTTTTTTCTAAACTGAATAGTTTACGCGAGAGACACTTCCAAAGTGGTAAAATGTGTCCCCCCCCCCACTGTAACTTCTAAAATAAGAGAATGATAAAACTAAAAAAAATATATGATGTGCATTACCATACAAACTTCCAACGAAAATTGATTTGAACGAGATTTAATAAGTAGTTTTTTTTAATACGTCGTAAATCGTAAACCGCAAAAAACATCGATCAAAGTTACAACCAACTACAAGAACTTTTATATTATGTTACTTGCTGCTACGGAACCCTTCATGGGCGAGTCCGACTCGCACTTGGCCGCTTTTAGTATCTAATCTCAGCATTTTTCTTTCGCGTGGTCTTTGTTTTGGTATCTAAATCTTTCTCCATGTTTCTCAATAATTTGCACTTGTTTTAACAAAAGTTTTCTGTTCTTCCTGTGATGGTAAGATGTAGGCATAGGAGTGGAAGATTTTTGAGTGGCGTTATATCTGAGTGGATCTTCTTTGCCAGGTTTTGGTATATTTGTTGATAAAGTGGAATCAAGAAAAGTGAACATTTCTAAATCTGCGGACAAAATGAACGCTGTTGGCCAAAGTGGATACTGTGTCCACTTTGCCCGTGTTCATTTTGCCCAACGGGTACTTGTTTAATTTAACCTAACCTTAAATGAAATCCAGAAACAGAATACCAATAAAACTAGCAGTATTTCTGCAAGAAAACATGCACTTTGAAAAGAGAATCAAGCCAATACAGGAATACTATATAAACATAAGTAATTACAAAATTACGTACTTTGAAAAGTCGTAAGCAATGTTCACTTTTTAATTTTTGTTATTTTTTTCGCAAACGACGCGTGACTATGCGTTAGCTCTGTTTGTTTACGACTAAGGAGCACGGGGTGCACCTCGTGGCAAGACGGTAGCGCGTTCGGGCCCACCATTTTAAAATAAAAGAGGGTATCCGCTTTGTCTGGGCTGTTCACTATGCCCGGCCTTCCTTATAAATCTTTCGCACAAGCAATCTTCAAGTTCGTACGGGGGTGAATCTTGAAAAACTGCGTATTCATGGCGCATTTTATTTAATGTCTTTTACAAATAATAATGATTGAAATGATGAAATTTATATTAAACTAAAACACATTTATCGAATATCACTTTTGTCCACTTCATTTTAAAGATATAATAATTTGCATTATTGTAGACACGGGAATAGAGAGAAAAATTGTCCTACATTAGATAAAATTTTAGCTTGAATTTTGCATAGATGAAAACATGCATACCATGGTACCATAGCATTAACTTTTGTGTGCTTACTATGCCTTTTTATCAGTGGAAATGATGAAAATTAACTACATTTGAAAGAAAGGACACGAATAATTATAAAACCATTTTGCATTCCTCTTTTTTTTATTTATGACTTGGTTTTGTGTTAAAAAGACGGTAAAAGACATGCTGCGGGCATACATTTTCATGACTTGGATTTTTTTGAACTAATAAATAGGCGAAAACTAAATTAGACTTATTATTATTCATATTGCAATTAGATCGTACACTGAAATAAATTTATCACATTTTTTATATAATGAGCATTTTGACTCTGGACTGACAGTTCAAATTGAACTATCCAAGATTCACCCAGAGGCTGTCTGTAGGAGTACATATATGTATCAATAGAACATGTCGTATCTGTACTTATAGTCTTATACATTGTTGAACTTTGGAGCGAGTTCGCTCGCGTCTTCTGTTTAGAATTTTGCTAGAACGGGAGCGATGTCAAAAGGAACAAATTATTATAATTCGAAGGTTATAATTGTGAAATTCAATGCCAGATTGAATACGTGTTTTTATGACGATTTCGCTGTGTTATTGAATACAAGTATAGTCTTATTATGTGAATAACAATGATGACGCAACCGTCTCATGGTAATAGTTACCTATTGAAAGTCAGTATCACCAACGCATCACCAATATGTTACCGGACAAAAAAAGATGAAGAAAGAAAGCTTTTCTTTTATTTCATTAAAATGGGAGTTATCGAATCTCTAGATTATTAGGCATATTATAATGGGCCTTCCATCGATTATTTAAAAAGAGAATATTCACGGAACAATTATTACCGATAAACGAAATCAATTTTGCACGTCGTCGTCGAGACGATAAAATACACATCTTGAATTCCACTGTACATTACCTAAGTAAATTATTTTGATATGTATAATTAAATATTTTTTGAAAATTTTACCTGAAGTATTGAAAAGTTTAAATATCTAAGGCTTAAAAATATGATAATTTACTTCTTTATTACAAGAATAGTATTTATAAAGGGCTAACTTAATGCTTAATGAGATGCTCTACCTGGTAGAGTCTACCAGATAACCAATATGACGTAGATACAATGCATTAGGTACAATACAATAACTTTTTGTTTTTTGTTTTATTACAAGTGTTTTGTTACAAGTGTTTTGTTACAAGTATTTTATTACAAAGTTTGTTTGTGTTTGGTTACAGGGGCCGCATGAACTGTGTGGTGGAGCGCCGCCGCGAGGAGCCCGAACGCCGCTTCCCATTCAACATCCTCGGAGCCTTCGCCCCTCGCTCGGCCCAAGCTGAACGCGTGGCCATCATCTGCCATGGTGGTGATGAAAGGTGAGGGATTTTAATTTACTTATTTATTTTGGGAAAACTTACAGATAAGTACAGAAATAATTGGAAAGAAAATATATGATTACATAACGCCAATTACAAGTTTCCACTTATGTGTATAATTATTTATAACAAGGTAAATATGTATAATACGATGATCTATTTTTAACTATACTAAGTGCGATTTGCAGCCGAAACAAATGTAAACAATCATTAAAATTGTTTTATAGGGTTTTTTACCAACTGGCATGAATTTGTACACCAAATGCGTTTTATTTAGACAAACTACTCAATAAGGTATTTGTGAATTCTTAAATACATAACAATTATAAAATCCGAGTAAATGTGGAAACAAACAAAATTAAGTAACACTGTCATCATTCAAACACTTTGCAATGACAATCTTATTTCCAAGAAGCGATTTGAAACTTTTAACATAATTTACTACTTTGTCTTAATGAGTAGTTTGCCTAAATAAACCGCATTTGGTGTAGAAATTCAAGTCAGTTAGTGAAAACACTAGAAAACGATTTTAATGGTTTGTTTACATTTGTTTCGGCTGCAAATCGCATGGAGTATAGTGAGATAGACCCAATTTTTTGAAGTCAATAAATTTTTTGACAATTTTTATTAGGTAAGTATTATGTTAAGTTGACGAAAGGGTAGATACGTTACCTAATGGTAAATGATCACTGCGACGCATATACACATACATATGTAAAAAAAACAACCGATTACAAAATTAGGGATAACTAAAAAAACTACTCTTCAGATCTCGCACTTTATGTGGGACCACATGACAAGCATCAGCTTTCGATTAAAAAACGAGTTATCAAAAAAGGCTCACCCTGTCGAAATTTCTGAGGTAGCAAACATAAAAAATACAGTCGAATTGAATACCTCCTCCTTTTTAGGTTTCCGAAGTAAAATCGGAACTTTTAGAGTTTCGCCGAGATTCTGAGTGCTAGAAAGCTGTCATTTGGCATGGATATACATATTTATTATTTATTAAAACTGTAGAATCGTAGAATAAAATATTGAAAAAAAAAAATTTTTTTTCAGGGTACCTCCCCTCTAGGTAACGTGAGGGTGAATTTTTTATTCGTCGCGTACCCTATAGTGCGGGGTGTCGTTGAAAAGGTCTTTCAAAAATGGGTCTTCTTAGAATATTTTTGGTATTAGGGATCCGCGAAATATTTGGCTTTAAAGTGCTAATTTTGGTTAGAGTCAAGTGTCCCCCCCTCCCGGCTAAACGGTTGGCGTTGGACAAGTGAAAAAATTCTCAAAAACAGGTTATATGATGAGTTTACAAGGAAAACTATCACGGCTTTAATATCATAAGTAGTTATTAACTACTAGTTAATGAGAAATAGTCGATAAACTTACTACTTCGGAACTCTAACATTGCGCGTGGCCTGACACGCACTTGCCCGGTTTTTGAAGTCTGTTAAAAATGAGGCATTTCGAACGCATTAGCGAGGAAGCAGTTTACTACTAACATTTAACGGTTTATTTTATGAGTGTGTCAGTACTCAGGAAGGTTCATAAACCATAATAGGTACCAACAATGAGTGTTATCGTAATTAAGTATACTGAATGGTAAAAATACCAGCGTCATGCAACCATCTAGCGTCATTGTCTCTTTCGTTGGACAGATGGTTGCACCAATATATTCAAATTAACACAAATAACTTTTCTATAGGTAAATGGTACTTAAGAAATGAATAACAACTAACTATATACATAATTCAATTCAACTGCGGGTAGTGAAAAGCAAAGTATTCAAAACCAAACTTCGCACGACTACGAAGTTTATCAAACAGTACCGCAACTCGGTCTTCAAGATTTCTCTATTCTGTAATTTTCCGTTCTATTAGTAAATGGTATTTATTAAGCTCTCAAACGTAATGTTGGACTTGTACAATGTGAGTGTAAACAGTAGTAGGTTCCTGCTATATAAAGTTATAAATGGTATATTAGATAATTAGATAAGTATTATAGCTTATTATAGGTATATTATAGCTTGGCTTTAGCTTTTAATATATCATACTTTAGCTTGGTATATTAGAATATTATAAGTCCGAGCAGAGATGGTAAGCTCTACTTTCTTTCTCGAGTACTTAACGATACGGAGCAGATACAATTTTACCGAAATAGTCCTGTCAATATTTAGAAGTACTTGTTGAGAGCTTTGTTACTTTGTTCAAGACGACTTAGCGGAGTGAAGAGGCGAATCGGACATTACAACACGTACATAAGTCTAGTACCTTTTACTCTTATTTTTATACTCTACTAGCTTTTTCCCGCGGCTTCACCCGCGGTAGAGTGGTTTCGAAACGAATTTTTTAATTAATTAATTTAGATTTATAGAACCACATTAAAATTAATTGCACCTATAAGTAGAATGATGGATTAGGATTCATAATATTAGATGATGCCCGTGGCTTCGCGCGCGTGGATATCGTTTTTCTACAAATCCCGCGGAAATCCGGAACTTTTCCGGGATTCAAAGTAACTTATGTGTTAATCCAGGGTGTAGGCTATCTCCATTCCAATTTTCAAATCGGTTTAGTAATTGTGGCGTGATTGACGAACAAACATCCAAACATCTTCGCAAACTTTCAGATTTATAATATTAATAGGATTAGCGCTCTGCCCGCGGCTTTTTTGCGTTTTCCGGGATAATAAGTATCCTATATGTTGTTCCAGATCGTGGTCTATCTGTGTGCAAAATTTCATGAAAATCTGTTTAGTACTTTTTTGCGTGAAAGAGCAACAAACAATCCATCCACACAAACTTACACATTTATAATATTAGTAGGATCTACGCAAGTTTTAAGGTTGAGTTGTACATTATATTAGATCGTTACCTTAGCGATAAGGTCGCCCTTTGTTTACCGTATGACTATGTAGGTTATGATAATATTTGGTGTACAAATAAAGAGTATTTGTATTGAATTTTAAAAGTAGTTAAAATCTTAGTAAAACAGTTTCGAGCGAGAAATCGATAGACTGACGATAGGGTGACGCTTGGGTACTTTTAAAATGTAGGTATCTGTGAATACTGTCTAAAATTTGGTTGGCTGTATCTAAAGGTATCGACTGTTTGATATCAATCTCAATTTTGACGAAGTCTACAAATCATTCTATCTAAACTAAACATATTCCTTCAACATAAGACTCTAATACCGGGAAAATTAAATTTGATCCTCGCCATGCTCCTATACAAACGCCGTCGTTTAGGGATTTCTCAATTACCACGATGTCTAAGCACTTAAGTGCATTACATACGCTGCAGGAATATGGTCTTTGACGGTGCAATTAGTCCACAACTCCACACGCTGAATACCATCAGTGCAATGTGTAACAAGCTACATAATATAGGTACGTGGATTTTCTTTACTGAACAGAATAATACAATATTCATGCAAAGCTACAATTCCTGTGCCTTTGTTCCTTTGTAGAGGTACTACAAATAGCTTTACAATTAATATTTCTATGAATTCATGTGAAATGAACATGAATCCAGTTTTCGGTTTTGCAAAATGCAATCAAGCAAATTATACGTAATAAATAAAATTCATGTGAAATTACATTAATACAATTTTCGGTTTTCGTAGAAATTTCTGTTTCTATAAACATAATGCAGTCAATTAACTTATAACATTTTAAGTATTAAATAAAAAAAGGGAAAATGATCCATTTAACGGAAACATGTAAATAACGTAACTTTTTTTATGGAAAAGGCCGGCAAACGAGCTGACGATCCACCTGATGGTAAGTGGCTATCGTCGCCCATGAACATCAGCAACACCAAAGGCATCTCTGATGCGTTGCCGGCCAAGAAAGAGTGAAGAAAAGGAAATAAGAACTGGCTTTCAAGCCCCCAGCCGGAACACGACGAGTCGTTTGGCGGCTGACTCATGCTCGGGTGGTAGCTATCCAGGCAAACCCCATGGAGAAATAGTAATAGTGGTATTAATTGTCAATTAAAATCAATATTACCAATAAAAGGCCTCTAGGGGCTCTACCACCAGCGAAAATTTACCATCCATACTTCCATACTAATATTATAAATGTGAAAGTGTGTTTGTTTGTTTGTCCGTCTTTCACGTCGCAAAAAAGCTGTTATATGGTATGGTTTTTGTGTGTGGAGATAGTGAGGAGTGTCGACAGTAACGTAGGCTACTTCTTACCGCGGTAAAACATCCCCATGGGAAGATCGATATTTTGTTAGTTGCTAGATATTTAGTTCTGGATGTTGTTTATAGATGGCGATAGTAAAATTAATTTGCAAGTTCTGAATCACGCTATCAAAAATGATACTTACATGTAAATTACTTAAGTCATACGCAACTAAATCTAACTGAGTAAAAGTAAGTAGAATTTGTAAAAAAATTATCTCTACCGCGGGCGAAGCTGCGGGCAAAAGCGAGTACCTCACTATTTTTTCCCAAATGAAAACCATGTGATTTCTTGTAATAATTAAAAACCTTTATTAATATAGACCTATACAGAATATAGGGGAAATTAGAAATGTTCTTGAAAAATATTTGAAGCACTGGAGATTGAAGAAATATATCGGTGATAATGCTGATCGAGTCCTAGTGGGTGAATACTTAGTAGTATTGTGAGCACTCACCGTTACTGTAATCATCGACCGACCCCAAATAATCCCGTAGAGATCGGGATGGAAGGATTATTGGTATTTTGCTGACAACAAGCATTTATACAAAGTGCAAAGTGCTTAGCGGTAGATTTTACAGGTTTGGCGGTCTCACCTCTCGTCTCTAGAGACATTCTCACGATGTCATGACTCATGCGGGTCATGCCCAAGACGGCTTACTCAAAGCTTCTGCCATAAAGAAGAAGGTGAACAAGCAATGTGTATTATAGGAATTATTGTTGTTTTTTTTAATTATATTAGTTTGGTTATTTTAAATAGGTTAGCAAAATTACATAAGGGGCCAAAGTGTTTTAAGTATAAGTGCCTACACATACGATGTTTGTTTTAAATGTAGGTAAATTTGTATACTCACGTAAAGTTGTTGTTCACAGAGCGATGCCCGCGTTCCCCGAGCCTCAATCCCAGGTGTTTGCGTTCCCCCTAGCCGGCCCGGTGCGCCTGCCGCTAAGACCGCAGCCCGAGCGCCCCATGCCCATGCAGGCCCCAGAGTCCAGGATGCCTCCCTTCGCCGCCATGGGCCAGCAACGCCCCATGCCTTACCCACTACGGGTAAGTTACTAGTCATTAAAGTACGTAGAACAGACATCGCGAACTGTCACGCCGGGAGGTACTGTTGGTACTGCCCCCCTCCTCCGTTCTCTTTTCAAAATCGACTGAATCCACTGAAAACAGTTGCCAACTGGCAACAGTTCATTGCGCGAATATCGGGTTCGCGGTTTCGGTTCCATACGCTAGTTATAATAGTTCAATGCTAATAGTACATTTTTTTATTAATTATTACAATCAATTATTACAATTTCCGGGCAAGGTTGTTTTATAGAAGAAAAATTTTACACTACCTCAAAATGTTATGAACGTTCTAGCACACGGTTTTAGTCTAGTGTGTAAGATTTTCGAAACATTATTGTTATTATTATATTATAGCTATGAATGTGAGCTACAGACTGTTAATCAATATGAATAACTAATATAAAGAGGACGACGTTTTTTCTCGTGACTGATTCATTATTATCGTTCATCGACGCAGAGCCGAAATTACCGATGCCAACTACGATTTGGAGATTTTCGACTATAAGATCTTTTTATGGCCTAGCGATATTACTGTGAATTCTTTTCTCTAGAGGAATTAATAAACACCAATAAAAGAGTACACGGTAATAAAATAAAAGGTGTTGGGAAATTGTTTTTTATTTTCGGCTTATTTTTTAGTTTAAACCGTAATTGGCAGATTGCCATAAAAACAAATAGAAAAATAAAATTAAGTTGAAAATTACTGCACGGTGATATAGGTCGGGCGGGAACCTTCGTGTGCGAGTCTGACTATTGTTTTTTAACCGACTTCAAAAAAGGAGGAGGTTCTTAATTCGACTGTAATTTTTTTATGTTTGTTACCTCAGAACTTTGGACTGGGCGAACCGATTTTGATGATTCGAATCGAAAGCTGTCATGTGGTCCAACATAAATTTTATTGAGATCTGACAATGGCATCCATGATAAAACCATATAAGTCTTAAATTTGTATTAAGTACGTGCGCGACAAATGGACGAATAACTCAATATCACGCCAACCGATTTCGATGATTCTTTTTTTAATCGAAAGCAGGTGCTTTTCGTGTGATCCCACATAAATTTGAACGAGATCTGACGAGTACTTTTTGAGTAACTTTGAAGTCGGTTATTTTTGTTAGTAAAATTTAGATTATCCATTATAGTAAAAACTGGTTCCATAAATTTGGAACAAGTTTTTTTGCAATATAAAACACCTAGATACCTTAAATCAAATTAGATTCTAATTTATTTAGTCACAAGAACACGTAATTCAAGCTCTACTACATTTTGACTTTGTTAGTTATTTAGTCCATCCGCAGCATAGCGCAGAAACCCTTACTGCCAGAAGGCTGGAATTTCTCATAGGAATAAACTATACAGATTTATCATGTTCACAAAATGGTATGTTAAAACCTAAAAAAAATATAGGTACCTATTTTTCCTACAAAAAGTGGAGGGCACGTAGTGTTGAGTATCGTTAAAAAGGTCTTTAAAGCATAATTATGGGTCTGCGAAAAATTATGGATATGCAACTCATGTCCGTTTGTGTAATATGTATTAAGCTTTAAAATTTCCTAATTTTGGGTAAAGTCAAGTGACCTACACCTCTGCCAGCTAAACAGTTGAAGTTGGACATGAGTAGGTACATTATGTATATTATAATGAAAAACGGAAATAGTTTACATGATGAATTTAAAAGGAAAACTATCACGTTTGTAAGCTAACGAGTAATAATCGATCAACTTACAGCCACGGTACTATACGATGCGCCTTTTAATTTCATTTGATTATTCTTAGCATCACTTATCCATGATATTGCTCTAGATCCATGAATTTATCTTGACATACTCGTAGTATCGATAATGTTTTTTGCTCTATAACACCGCATTATAATTTACTCCCGCGTTTTACAGTTCAATGGTAGGTACTAATGGTAGGACGTTATTCGATTCGCAAGACGAAATAAGTATTTAAAAATCAAGGTCGATCGGTCGTTGCCCTCCACACTCGAACACTGGTTTCTGGAGCCTGAATGCACATGGGCTTATGCAATAATAATCCGGTTTTGACCAGTGTTTTTTTTGTTATTTTTTAATATCCTCGAATGTTTTGACACTTCAAACTACCTGTAGATTTTTTAATGTTTATAATTAAGTTAATACCTTCATAAGAAAATGCTTGTTTTAAGAAAGCTTGAAATGTCACAAATGTCAATTACACACAATTTAAAGTCATTACTGACTCTGTCGGCCAAGATAACTAGCGGCTCGTCTTCTAACAGAAGCTGTAAAGGAAAGTAGGGTAGGGCCAACAGCAACAGCCCATTCGAAAAATTCGAATTCCAATCTAAACACGTTAATAACATTAATGACGTTTGAATAGAGAATGCTCACCTGCTCTCTAGAAAGGTAAGCAAAAAACCTTCCATCGTGTTCGTGTAGGTACCGTTCGAATTATACTTTTTTTCGTGAAGAAAATATGAGTGAAAATTTTTAATGCAATGACGTAAATATACGGTAATAATAATATTTGATCTTGACAAGTACCGTAGTCGAACGAAAACGGGACCTTGTACCATTTATTTTAAAGTTTTTAAACTCACCTATTAGCACAAATATAAGATTCTGTATACCTACTTAAGGTACTGTTTATTACGACTTTGACCCAAAAAGGGGTCTATTTCTGGTCAATTAACTTTATAGCAGTTATAATTGTTTATTTGAAGGTGTTTAGCAAGGATCATGATTTTTGCCTCATTAATTTTTGACCCGCTTATATTAATATAAAAAAATGTATTTTATTAACACCGCAATATTGACGTGGAATCTAGACCACTCTACACTCTTGACAGCCGAGACATGGGGAAATAACTAAAATAGTCGTTCTTTGACGTATAATAATACAAATTTTCGTTGTAACGGGTAACGGAATGAGTACGACACGAACTTTACATCGCTATGCCAGTTTTTCGTTACGCAATTAGATATGACAAAAAATGTGATAAAAAATGTGTGAAAACCGCTATATTCACTGTGAAGTAAATAATTCATATTATTCAATGACAAGGACGCTTGGTTGGGAGTAAACAGACGCAGTTTCGGTAAAATAATGTCGGCTTTATTTTGTGATTAATGGTTTTAAATTTAAAAGATGTGCTGAGGAGTTTCTTTTGGAGTTTTTTCTCCTCAACTATCATCATAATTAATGTTTATTAATAACTGTTCTACAAAGCGTTAAGGATACGTAATAATAACAATTATTGACACATCAACTATGATGCTATTAACGTCATAAATTATAATTTGTTTTATTGATACGACGCTTCATAAAGCCGCGTTTTCACAATACGGGTGCACTTGGACCGAGTGTACTCGTAAGAGTTAGGTCGTATAGGAGTGCACTCGGAATGTGGTGTACACGTTACGAGTTTAATAGCATCCGAGTGTCATTATTGTCTCCCTAAAATATTAGTCTTAACGCATCAGTTTTCAAGATGACCACTAATCTTCTGCTGCAAGGTATAGAAGTAGTAGCAGATATGTTAATGGTTGAAGTACAAGAGCATGAAAGGAGAAAGAAACCAACCAAAAGAAAAATTTGGATCCGAAAATGGATATTATGGCGTCACCAGCAGGGCGCTTCGAGTAATTTTTTACATGAAGTAGAAGAAGATCAGGAGACTTTTAAAAATCATCTGAGATTGAAATGCGAACAATTTGAGTATCTGCTTGAAAAAGTAGCGCCACGAATTCAAAAAGCAGACATCCTTATGAGGGAAGCCCTACCTGCTAGAGTTAAACTTCAAATAGTTTTGCGATATTTAGCAACTGGAGATTGTTTTACCCTTATTTTTATAATTTTTTAATCTTACATTCATACAAAACTTCTTCTTCTTCATATAATTCCAGAAACTTCACCGTATCACGCTCATTCCATTTTTGTTTTTAAGACAAACGCTTTGTTATTTTCATTTGACGCCATTTTATTTATATTATTTTATAAGAGTGAGCTCGTACGAATAGAACAATGTCCGAGTCCACTCTGATCGGATGCCACCGTCCGAGTGCACTCGGATCACTTGTTTACATGATACGAGTAGTCATCCGAGTTGATCCGAGTGGGACTCGGTCCGAGCGTACTCGTATTGTGAAAACGCGGCTTTACCATTCTGTAGTGTATGGCCATATAGAAGAAAAAGGTACTTATTTGAATATGTCAAGAGATTGTCATTGTAAGATTATATGCTGAAAAGTTAAATACGCATTTCTAATATCCTTTAATAAGCCCTAAACCAGGAATATTACACATTCAAGGATCCATTTGTGAGTGCTACGAGTATAGTAAAGTTAATAAGAACAACGTCTTATACTAGTGGATACTCGGCGTGTTTTACTACGCTAAAATAAAGAAATAAATTTCATTTTGGGAAATCTTTTGTAAGGGAAAATATGAAATTCAACTTCATGAATGATCCGAATGTGCCTAATGCGCAGGCCTAATGCATTGTTTTAGTGGTCTCAAACCATCTTCGCATTAGTGCCTTTTAAATGAAACCAATTTGGGGACATCGGTTGGATGGTTTCAAACTCTATAAAGGCCATCCGTACAATATTTTTACCCCAGAAGCTATATTATTAGCTTCGACCCAACTGAGCACGGTCTCTCCTCTTGAAGAGGCCTAGAACATACTCCATCACGCTGCTCCAGTGCGTACCTATTAGTAGAGAATATACTGTAGCTATATTCTGAGGCTATATTATACTCGTATTTATTTATTTGCTAACTGCCGGAGCAACGTTCCTGAGAAACTACACATTAAAGCGGGTTTTAAAGTAATGTGGCTTTGTCCAGTTGAGTGGTTTCTTGATTATTTACGAGTATTTATGTGCACTTTTATTCTCATGTAACACAAGTGTATAACTGTTAAAGGAATTTTGCATCCCGTAAGTAATTAAAGCATTAAAACTATTTTGACTTTCAAATAATTTGCAACATTGTCGTAGATTAAGATAATAAATAATTTTGAGGCACAAATTAAAAAACGTACTTAGTTACGTACGTACCTACTTTATAAATCAGTGTACTAATAAATCAACGAAATGTTTTGTGATTTTAACTTTGATTGTTAATGATTGATGACCGTATTGGTTGCACAGTATTGGAGTAATTCCTGACTAATATCGCTATATAGATTGATTGATGAAATAGTTGACAAATTCGTTCGTTTTGCTATTGACGTCAAACAAGCAATGGGAGCTGTCTATGATGTGACGGGCAAGTCATGCCGCAACAAATACAGTTATAGTACGTTATGTATTTATAACGTAGAATACAAGAATATAAAAATAAAAGTGTTATTGTATAAATTATTGAATTTAGTTATGATTCTGGTGTGGTGGATTTAAATACATTTTTATTCCTTTGTAAAAGTAGTGTTGGTATTCACGATGCGCTTTGACATGCATTTTTAAAATGTGTAAAAAGCTTTCTTCTTAAGACTGATGTTGTATTAATTCCTCTAGTTGCATTACAATAATTTGTCTTCGGAAAAGCTTATTGCTGCTTGGACTGCTGGTCCAGCGTTTAAAGGTGATAGGGAATCCTGATAAAAGAAGTTCTTTATAGATATACCGCATTAAACGCTCATAGCCCGTCGCCTGAGAAATACGAATAAGATAACTTTTTAAAGATATTGTAAGATAACTTTTACAAGATGAGGATATTAAAAGTAAGTCGCAGCCGTGTCGTACCCGTTACGTCGGAGCGTGGTTCAGCTCGTAGCGCGTCAGTAACGAGATCACGTACGACCCCCTCCCCACTCGCCTCGCCTGTTCGATATTTTGGCCGATATGTTTTTTATTTCTTTCCGCTCGCCACTAACGGAGCCTCTGATCCGCTAGTACCACTATACTCGCTTTATAGAGTTAAATAACTCATTATGTTCCGCTTACAAAAAAGAAATGCCTTTCATGCATGTACCTACCTATTATTGTTACCTATTATAGTATGTGATACAACTTACGCTTTGATTAAAATATAACAATGTCTCTTATCTTAAGTACCTATCTACTTGTGATGTTTATTATCATTATTAGTCCATTTAATATAATCATTAGGTAGTAGGTTTTCCTTGTCGCCTTAAAATAAATTTATCCGAGACACTTTTAATGCATATTTGCATATTATGCTTCTTTATAAGAGTATGTTGATTTTCATCAATTCAATTAACAAAACGAATTTAATTATGTCACAAAAATTACAGATATGTATTTAAAAGGTAAGAAAAGTGAATGGATGGATGGAAACGATTACTCACGATTCGTATTTCATACACGCCGTTACTACGATCCATATGACTAGGTCGAAATATCGGTGTTATAAAATACTAATGGTGAGTACCCGTTGCATTTAAAATTTAATTTAGTATTTAAAACAAAAAAACAAATTAATTCATTATAGTGTACCCAAAATCGTTTTAAAATGCAAATAACGCTAAGTCATTAGCCTAAATGAGCGCATTATGATTAAATATTTGTACATCTGTTCCGTTGTCCTGGATAACCGATAATCGATTAGAGAGTGTACAATTATTATTGTTGGTACAAGACAGGTAACGGTACCACATGTAACGAGACATCGTACATGTCAGTGGGCCATCGAGATGTTTTGTTCTTGTTCAGACGAATAACTGTATATAACACATTTTCTCTTTACATCGTTTGTCAAACAGAGAAATTAATGACTGCTAATTTCTTTGACAGAGATCCGATTTAATATATAATTGCATTTGTGTTTCACAGATAAGGCTTAACGAATTTATATGTTTGGCTCTCTGAACGATTGCAAGAAGCAATGTCATATAGCACTAGCTAAGGCACAAGTTTATTGGAACCCTGGGTGCGCGTGTCGCATTTGGCCAGTTTTTTTAACCGACTTCAAAAAAGGAGGAGGTATTCAATTCGACTGTTTTTTTGTGTTTGTTACCTCAGAACTTTCGACTGGATGAACTGATTTTGATGATTCTTTTTTTAATCGAATGCTGGTGCTTGTCTTGTGGTCCCACTTAAAGCTTAAGCTAGATCTCATGAGTATTTCTTGAGTTATTTTGAAGTCGGTATTTTTTTCTTGGTAAAATTCAGATTATTAAAATGACACACAGATGAAGTCACGGGTAGAAGCTAATGGGCTATAATTATAATTATTATGTTGAGTGGCGTAGAGCGTGGGTGTGTAAGCTGGTTTTATGTTTACGTGATAATAATGATTTCGCTTCTTTGTTTTCATACAATATACCTACCTATCATTAATTAGTATTTCTTCTGGTGCGGTTGGTTCATACATTTTTGTTTGCTAATCAAAGCTATACAATTACCCTATGTTTAGCCACCAGGATCTCTGTAATTCGATCGAAATACAATTACTAAAATCTAAGTCTAGTCTAGTCTGATTCTAGTACTTAGATTTAAGTAATTGCATTTTTTACGTAAGCTTGACCACAACCTAACCTGATGGTATGATGAGGAGATAACGTCGATGATACCTCCTATGTGTAATTTTTTTATAGAAATAGACCTTGAGCCATTTGGACCACCTTCTTCAAACATAGCGGGATTGAATTTATATTTTGAGCGAATTATTAATAAAAACTAGCCCTAAACGCATTGAAGTATAATGTCATAGAAGAGACATCTCGAACAAAATGTGTGTCCCCGCCGGGAGGTTCTATTTTCAAAATTGAGTCCCTGTTCTCCTTTCAAAATCGAACGAATCCATTGGACATTGAAGCCGCGCGGCGCCAATTCATTGGAACATACATTGTGTTCGCGGTGTCTATTCTATACGTTAGTAATAATACTTCAATGCCTAAACGCCCTAAAATATTTTTCTTTAAAAAGTTCTTTACGGTTTCGCCTGACTCAGCATGCTAGCTACCTTTAATAAAAACTGCGATGTCGACCGGGAACTTACTTTATGGCTAATTAGTGGGTATCGACTATTCTTGAATAAATGCAACCTCATTTGTGTATCTGTTACCGGATATCTGTATAATGCAGGTATTCAGCACAATCCCTAGGCAATGTGTATAATACCTGGGTCGTTTTGGCAATGTATTAAATGATATTAATATTATTCACCATTCATACTTTACCTAGGTAAAGTATACGTTTCCCATCTACTGTACAGAATACCTGCAGGTCCACCGGCAATGAATAAAATTAATAGATTTGGGTATGTGTAGTCAACTTGGATGGAGGTTGGAATTAAGAATTTACTTATAAACACACTCAAAACAAATTGTTATATTTTTTTGTACATTTTAAATTAATGCTCGACCGAAATCCCACTTGATGGTAAGGGGAGATGCAGTCTAATGGCTCCTACACACTATGCCGCCATCATCCCGAGCTGTATGAAGCCATGGCGACATATTTTGCGGATATCTTGCTGGCGGCATGTGCCGCAGAAATCGGCTCAATGCCGGATAGCAACATCAGTCTTGTAGAACACATGGTGATGATGATACATGTGCATGTTGTTTGTTTAACTCAATATACTTTAATAAAATGAATATTTTTCAAAGTTTCGATTAGGGAGCACTAAATTGATAAAACTGAAAGGGATGGTTTTCTGTACATTTAATATTATTTTTAAATTTCGAATAGGGGGCACTTAAACAACCAGTTAGAACTCAAAAATATTTTTTTAAATTATTATTTGTAACTATGTCTGTTTGTCTCTCCGGGCATCGATGTAGGTAATTGGGTAGGTATATTAATTACATCATGTCATATTATATTACAAAACTTTATATCCCGAGAAATATTATAAAGGCCCTTGGAAACATTTTAATTACCAGCAATGCTTCTTTTTAGTTATTGAATGACATTTAATATTCCTTTTTCGTGCCAGGAACGAACTGATATTAGGCTTGTGGCTTTTTTATGCGGCAAAGCCGACGGCATAGTGTGTAAGAGCTATAAGATTCACTCTTTTCTTGAAGACCAGATGAGTACTTAAATGACAAAGACGCATGGAAATGACAAACTCTACAACCAGTTCCATTCAAGTTAGTGATATTTTTTTGTAATAAAATATATACCAATGTATTTTTATTTTGAAATTTTTAAAAGATTTGCTAAGGAGTTTCTCGACGGCCTCCATCCTCCTCCACGACAAAAATCGTTTCCGAAAACCTGGTAGATTAAAAAATGTGTCAGTGATACCTATATGAAAAAAATATTTTGAATTTTGACTCTCTCCACGTCATTGGCGGGTGGGTGTAGTGTTTGCGTAACTTTGCAAGAATTCCATGTATCGTTGCAGCAGCTTTAGCGTTTGGTTCAATGCACCGCCAAAAGTTGGGGTTTTTACCTTAACTCATAACAACTGAAGGCGATCGGTATATTCTTAATGTACGTTATGAAAAGTAGGGCTCGGGTGAGCGGGCTCCTGGTACGTGCGGTTAATATACCTACACGTATCTTAGAATTCTACAAGATTGGCCGTGCCCCACTCGGATGCAGCCCAAATTGTGAGATTTATACGTTCCACCACCACTCTGCTATCGTCTGCGTACCCATAGATAACAGGCATGAGCTGGTCATTACTATGTATCAAGAAGAAATCCCAAACCTAGCCGATAAGGCCAGAGGATATGTCGGAGCTGGAAGCTTGCTTAAATGTAAGAATGCCAAAGTTTGGGTTTGGCAGCCAAAACCCTTTGTGGCAAGTAAACTTTTACTGCCTGCCCTCACGTCTCGCCCCTCTACCACTTGCTGGTTTTTGTCTTTTACACACATTACCAACTTGGCTTCAACCCATTAATGGCCCACTACTGGGCACGGGTCTCTCCTCTTGAGGAGGCCTAGAGCATACTCCACCACGCTGCTCCAGTGCGGATTGGTGGAGGGGTTAGTGGCCAACCCGAGTGTCGGAAGTTTTCAAACCGCCCGAGGGCCTCCGACATGGCTTAACGACTGTTATCTTATGATTGCTTTCTTCTCCTCCTTGACAAAGCGCCTTTCCGAAAAGCTGGTAGATTAAAAAATGACGTGCATAAGTGTATCAGTGATACCTATATGAATAAAAGATTTTGATTTGATTTGATTTGATTTAACAACCGGGACCGACGGCTTTACGTGCCCTCCGAAGCACGGAAACGCTCAAGAAATTTTTGCCACTAGCGGTCACCCATCCAACTACCGACCGCGCCCGCTGTTGCTTAACTTTGTCGATCACATAGGATCGACGCAAGCCGCCGGGCTATGAGCGCTTCATCATTCATTACCAACTACGCATGGAGTATTGTATAGAATCCCTGGGCGAAGTATGAAATAAATAATATTCAAAACGTTACCTGAACGTTTTAGATATTCTATACATTGCTAGGTATTGTATATAATGCTGAATTATACAGATATCCGGTAACATATCTAATAAATAGGTCTTGTCTACGGACCAGATGTTAATAAATGCTCATAGGTATGCAAAGTTCTAGCAATGTTAAATGCAAATAAATGTGCAGTCCTTTAAATATATATACATATGACGGGAAAGGGTATTCTACGGTGTTGGTTATTCAATAATATTCCTTTTACTTTGCTCCATGATATTATATTTCCGTTTCTCCTAACGTTCACATCAATACTTTCAAGTACTTCAACACTACGTGATCTTATTGACAATTCCTTCCTCTAAATATGACATGTCGTTTCTTATATGCCAACCTCTGCATCGGACAAGCGTTGTAGAATAAAGAGGTCCGTCCCTGGACCTTCACTGGAGATTCGTGGCCTCACCGACACGGCTATCCTGACGTGCGCTCGTCCTCGTGCGCGCTTTAATTTATCTTGGTACATCATCATCATGCTTCTTCTATCTACTGCTCCACAAGGCATGCCACATGGTCCTCCGCTTATGATCTCATCCAGCAATACCAGTCGCCCTCATAAGAGCGTCAGTGTATCGGGCTGTTGGTGTTCGTGGTCTCCATTCTAACTCCTGGCTCCACAACTCGTTGTTTTCGTATCACGCACACGGCCATCGCTGACGACCCACACGACCTCGTGTGGATAATCAGAATCCTGTAAAAACAGTCTCAACAGTATTTTGCTCGGCTATTCTGACTACATTAACCAGATTCACATTCATTTTATTTTCGTCATTCATCACATCATTATTAATTTACAGTCAAGAATAATTCGCTCATTAAGTCTGATATTTTAAATGTGGACACTTAAAATATAGTGGAGATAACTATGGTTTGGCCATTTGGTTACCAATCTGGTTCATAAGACTCTACGGAACGTCGCAATTATGTTATTGTCGTCTGGTCCGGATTATACCCTGCAGACACCTGGTCCAGTCTCTCTAAGACTCTCCAGGTACAACGTCCCTTCAGTTCTATGCTGGCCCGGACTCATTCACATTTCTTTTCCTCTTTTTTTTTGACACCTTTTTTTACAACTTTTTTTTTTATCATAACTCTTTTTTTTTACTCCATTTTTTTTTTACAATTTCATATTGTTACTAGGTACTCTTTTTTTTACCTTTCATTTCCACTTATCTCTTTTTTAAACTCTTTTTTCTCTCTTTTTTTTTCTCTCTTTTTTCACATCTTTTTTTTCACATCTCTTTTTTTCACTCCTCTTTTTTTTACTCTTTTTTTTTACAATAGCCATTGTTGCGAAACTCATTAAATTGATATCATCATGCAATCCTTCTTTTACTATACCATCAGACCGACCATAGTTTCTCTACGTGACTTACATCTGACTTACACAAGTCTAACGAGTCTACTGACAAGAAGTCGCTATTCACCATAACGAACTCGCATCATAAGGAACCCGATAGCAAAAACTTCGAACTGTCAACAATTGCAACAGCTTACTCTTAGTTTTCAAATTAGGTTTCATAACTTTCAACCATTTATTAAATTTAGAAAAATAAAAGAATGTCACTGTCATTGACTGAAAAACCCTCATTTAAAGACAACGTAATTTCGTTCTTTAAATACGAATGTCAGGCAAATCATGCAAATAATTTTAAGAATGATTCGTTTAAATTCAATACCAGCAACAACATTATCTACACGCTCATCAGCCCCATAATCATAGAAAACTTCACAAAATCACCTGTATGATCAAAGTATGCCTGAAGACGGTTGTGACGACACTCATTCTGCCATCACCTAATCTAGCACCGCTCACGCAGCAGACAGGTCCTGGGTCTCTTGGTTTCTCGTGGCTGGCGTGGTAGATCATTATTCCATGTGTCATCGATTTTCCGCAACTGAAAAATAAGTAAGGTTAATTTCACTCGTATGATATCAGGTATCACATTTGATGCTAGACTAAGGCTACTTATCTGCGATCCGTAGTTACGTCCATTTCCATCAACATGTTCCTCGAAGAAATTTTAGTCGTCACCTCATAATTAAAAATCGACATTCGCGTTTCAGCACATCGTACTCCGAAAGGTCTACATATTGGATGGCTTCGTTTGTTTGAACTGTCACATCACCACATTTCGCATTATCCACACCGATTATATTATAAAATTCGACGATTCTCATTTTATTGCGTTTTGGATTGTTTAATTTCTCATTGCAAAATTTTCTTCAAATGTCATCCGAACTAGTGTCATTCCTCATTTATTTTCCACATTTGTGGGCAAGTCCTTTCCTGAGGTCCTTTCCAACACTTCTGATATAACAAAAGGGGTATTCTACGGTGTTGGTTATTCAATAATATTCCTTTTACTTTGCTCCATGATATTATATTTCCGTTTCTCCTAACGTTCACATCAATACTTTCAAGTACTTCAACACTACGTGATCTTATTGACAATTCCTTCCTCTAAATATGACATGTCGTTTCTTATATGCCAACCTCTGCATCGGACAAGCGTTGTAGAATAAAGAGGTCCGTCCCTGGACCTTCACTGGAGATTCGTGGCCTCACCGACACATATATATGTACATAATATGCGAAACGAATTCACGATGAACATATAACACATAATTTATTTATACAGATTATATTTTAATAAAATCCCGTTAGAATTAACAGAAATGCCATAATGTAAATTTAAAACTTATGTTATAGGTATTCTCATGAAGAAAGCATATTACAAAGTTCATGAGTATTTAAATGACAAGACTGCTTGGACATGAGTTTTATTGTATTAAATATTGCAATAAGTAGTATTAAAAGTGCTGTCTGTAACTGTGAGTAGGAAAAAAATAATTCCGAAAGTTTCTTGCCTTTTCTTCTCCCGGCACCACTCACGTAGGCTTTGTTGAAGCGATGGCGTTGAGTGACTTTCGAAAAGTGTCTGTAACAAACCTACTTCGAATAAAACTTATTTCATTCATATATGTAATCCATTACATACACATTTGGACCGGGACAAATCAGAATGCTTAGTTAAATACATTTAAAAATATTCACCATAGTTGTAAACACACTACAATGTAAAACTGCCCTGACTACAAACATTTAGTCAAAATCCCAGCGGAATAATACTTGAGCTGTCCTGACTGCCAAGGGTGGGATAAGGACGAGTCAATGAACGAAAACTGATAAGTTTATAAAATCTCAGTGCTCGAAGCAGTAATTTTAGTTTTCATTTGATTAATCAGTATCGAATTTCTGTTTATTTTTAAACGTTTTATACCCTGTTCGTGTTGTACAAAATTACAAACCTTGCAAGCTTAATTAGACTTACGTCTCTTATCCTAAGGAGTTGATATTTTGTATATTGCTTTAGTTCTGTTGACAATGCATTTCTGTGAAAATCATGACCTAATACTACACACAGGTTTGGCTCCAGACGTCGCAAATCCTTGAAGTAACCGTAACAGCGGTATTAAAATCTTTTGTACTTGACAGTTGACACTATAAAAGTGTGTAGGTATAAAGTTTTTTAAAACCCTGACGCCCGCGCGGCCCAACTCAGAGTCACTAACGTTTACTTAAATCGCTCCTTAGTGAAGAATCACCATTCAAATTCTGTACTAGGGAGCGATTTAAGTAACCGTTAGTGACTCTGAGTTGGGGTGTGAAATATATATCTTTTAAAAAATGATTATCTCAACGCTCTCAACCTCAACGCTATACCTAATATTATGGATATAATCCTAAGACCATAAACAAGCAGATGGTAATGGAGAATTATCACTCTTCATTCTCAGTTTCAGGTATACTTGGCTTTATATGTTAGTGTATAATAACTAGTCGTAGTCTCCCACTCCAAAAAATTATCTGCACATAAATAAATACCTAAAATAAATCAAATACTTAGTATTGACATACTAAAATTGACTAACTCAGAGATTTATTAGAGAGTATTTCTTGAAACATCTTTGAATGCGAAGTTAGATCTTGTTTACAGGTGTTAATTGTCCAGTTGAAGGGCAGAGGGTAAATGCCCCGTTTACCGGTCCCCCCGGCTCGGAGCGGGTCCGCGGGTGGCAATCTGGCACGCAGCAAACTATGTGCGACTTGAATTTTAATTTATTCTCCTAAATTATTTTCGGATCTTGTGCACTTTTTTTGTTGTCATACTGATCATTTCAAACATCTATAATAGTTGATAATGTTAAGAAATTAGGTAGGTATATCAAATTATCAATTTGCATGTAGTTCAATCAAAGATATGAGAACATTAGTAGAATTTCGATAATATTTGAGATTGGTAAAAACGTATTGCGCTGACTACACCTGAAGGTCCTGAAGTCCTGAAGAGATTGTTTGATCGCCTCAATCAATAGGTAAATAAGCATGGCTACTTTAAGACTTCGTATTGACACACAGGGTTTCTTTTATGGAATTTACTTCACCTACTTATATACCTACCTATTTAAAATCCATTTATAATAAGTTTTTAACTTAAGTAGGGTCGATGTGCCGGTAGCCGGCCATGCGCCAGTACCCGGCCACCTGACGGACTACGTTTCTTTAATTAGAGATAATAAGATTTCTACATGAGATAATAGTAAAGTGTAAGTTTTAAACGTATTTCAGATAATGTAGTAATAAGAATTTGCAATATTTACAACTATTCACTTAACCAGGAAGCTAAAAAAATCCAATCAGTTTACCTCTTGTCTAAACGTTGTGCGCATATGCGATAAACAAGCTAAACAATACGAAGCAGTGCGGCGTTCGAAGGGAAGTTTTATTATTTTGTATTAGGTATTTACATAAGTTACTGGTGTTATTACTTTCATCATTAACTGATCTTTATTATTAATGTGTATTTTTTCCAACTCTAACATTTAATTATACAAAAATGAGGTGGCCGGATACTGGGCTACCAATTTATGTAAGACGCTAGTATACGGCCGGGTGGCCGGGTACTGGCTCACCCAGTCATAAGTGTAAAGATGCCGTAAGCCAGTATTCGGCCACATGTTTTCTTTACATTTCTGATTCACTCACAAATAAACAGGTACCTACTAAATAGGTCTCCGCTTAGGTACTAAACTAATATAGTTAGCTATTTGGTATTTTGCGAGATTAACATTTAGTAGGTACTTAAACTAAAATTAATTGTGGGTTTCATTTAAAAAAGCTGGCCAAGTGCGAGTTACACCTGCGTCGAAAGAGTTCCGTATGACCAATAATATATGTATAGGTAATAGGTTACTTCAGTTTTGCATTCATTTTCCTCGCCTGTTACAAGTACTTTTTTTGTTTTCTTTTTCGAATATTTGGCTTGGTAGTTTTGGGAATTAGTGATCTATAATAATCATACGGAACCCTAAAATATTATATATTTGTTATTATTAAATGTTTTTGACGAACCTCCAAATTTATATGAAGATAAAAAGATTTCCCAGTTCTCCTATGAAGATCTAAAAAAGCTCTTCATGATATTCGTAACAAAGGGAATGGCAGAAGAGACCTCTCTGGCATACGAACAACAGAACAAAATTTTACAAACACCTACTTTTTAGGGTTCCGTAGCCAAATGAAAAAACACAGAACCCTTATAAATTTGTCATGTCTGTCTGTCTGTCTGTTTGTCTAGCGGGGGTTTCATACAAGGAACTGAAAGTAAAATTTTTTTTTCATTTATGTAACTTATACGTGCGTGTCTGTAGATAGGTATAAAAAATGACATTGAGGTTCCTAACCATTCTTTCTCAAAGTCAATCGTTTGAAAGATAGACACTTTCAAAGTGGTAAAATGTGTCCCCCCCCTCTAACTTTTAAAATAAGAGAGTGAAAAATAAAAAAAAATATGATGGAGATTTCAATGAACACTTTAAACGATAATTGGTTTGAATGAGATATAGTCAGCAGTTTTCGAGATATAGCACATTTTCAACGGAACACTTCAAAGGCAATTCCGACTCGCACTTGGCCACTTTTTTAGTAATAAGATGTGAGTAAATATTTATAATAATAATAAATATTGTATATCAGTAATAATTCGTTGTATTCTGAGTAGGGCTTCCAAATATTCGATAAAATTTATATTCGAATATTCGAATATTTTTTGGGAACTATTCGAATATTCGAATATTATTCGATCAAAAAAAACTTTAATAATCACGTGTTTATTAAACTTAGGAGTAATTTGCAAGTACATACAATATTTTGATTTTGTTCGTGTTAAATGAAAGAATGTATGTTGTAGTTTCCATAAATAAATAGTTGGTTGTCTCTGAAAATCTATGGTTTTTAAGGAAAATAAAAATACCAAGTTTGATGATATCGTTAATTTATCTAACTTTATGAATTTTTTGTGAATTTTCAAGTATACCAAGGTAGCCAGCCATAGCCAGAGAGTACTTAATCACTACTCATTACGTCACCTACGTGTCATCATCCATCCATCCATCCATCAGCCTTTGTATAATCCGTTCACAAATCTTAGAGACTAAATTGACGTTTCATGGGTGACCAGTTTCGGGTGCAAATTAAATAGTGATGACCATAAACCGAAAAGTAAATCGGAAAAAATTTCACAGCTTTTATGGAAGGTCGACTATTTGTGTGATTATTGAAGAGTCCCTAAAACTAGTATAAAAACAAGTTTAAGCAACCATTATCATTCATATATCCATAATATATTTGCCCTTACTTACTAAATTTATAAGTTATTTTGCTTACAAGAACGAGTATTTGGTTATGGTTACATTCGGTATACAGCTAATTTTATACTATTTAGCCGAATACTAAATATCTAGGTAGGCATGAGTGTCGCTACTAATATGTCACTATTTTTACGACATAGTTTACGATTCAAAAAACCGGAAAGTAGATCGCACAAATTTAGCTGGTATCATTATTTCGAACTTTGACATTAGTGGTTGTCATTTTAGTCTCTAAGATTTGTGAACAGGGTATAGGTCCACTGCTGGACATAAGCCTCCCCTAACTTCCGCCACTCTGACCGGTCCTGAGCCTTCTGAATCCAGCGGATGCCCACTGTCTTCTTCAGGTCGTCAGTCCACCTGGTCGAAGGGCGTCCTATGCTCCTTTTTCCGAGACGTGGGCGCCATCCGAGGACCTTTCTTCCCCAACGATTATCGGTCCTTCGTACTATGTGGCCAGCTCATTGCCACTTCAGCCGGCTAATGCTTTGAGCTATGTCGGTTACCTTTGTTCGCCTACGGATCTCCTCATTTCTAATTCGATCACGTAGAGAAATACCGAGCATAGCCCTCTCCATAGCTCGCTGCGCTACTCTGAGCCTGTGGATTAAGCCAATATTGAAGCACCACGTCTCGGATCCGCATGTCATCACTGGCAACACACACTGCTCGAACACCTTCGACTTCAGGCACTGAAGTAGTGTTTTGGACGACAAGATATGACGCAGTTTCCCGAACGCAGCCCATCCGAGTTGGATTCTACGAGTGACTTCTTTCTCGAAGATGGACTGGATCACTTGTCCCAGGTTAATGTATTCGTCTACAACTTCGAGAGCAGCGCCGTCAACATCAACCGGTATGGGTGTGACATGGACATTCGACATGATTTTCGTCTTGTCCATGTTCATCTTAAGACCCATCCGTGGTGTGACGCTGTTCAAGTCCCCGAGCATTGTACCAAGTTTTTCCAGGGAACCCGCCAGGATAACTATATCATCGGCATATCGCAGGTGTGTGATGTATTCGCCATTGATGTTGATGCCACGTCGTTTCCACTCCATCAGCTTGAACACGTCTTCCAATGCAGCGGTGAACAGTTTTGGGGATATGACATCCCCTTGTCTGACACCTCTCTGCAGTTGGATGGGGTTCGTTGCTGTGTCTTGTACTCTGACGGACATGGTGGCAGATCAGTATAAACACTTCAACACCTCGATATAGCGGTAGTCGATCCGGCACCGCTGGAGAGACTTGTGAACGAGAAACCCGACACCACCTTGGGACAGGTGTTCGCCCTCCCGGTGATAGAACAAGTTTCCGGATTTGAGTATTATCGTGTCCTCCCCCTGTCTTCGGACTTCAGATAAACCCACAATACTCCAGTTTAACTTGTCTATCTCTTCTTCCAGCTCTTTTACCTTGTCGTCGGTCCTCAGTGTCCTGGTGTTGTATGTTGCCAGGTGCAGAAGTCGTTGTTTGGATTGGTAGCCCGATCTCTGCCGGCGATTCTTAGCACCCCCTGCCCCGCCGTTACCATAGCCGCTACCGTAACTACGAATAGCGGGGCTGCCGGGGACCGGGGGCCGAGGCTCATTCGTGACTAACATGCGGAGGTTTACCTACATGTAATAGCTTTGAGTATTTACGAAGTTCTGAATCATGTTTCCAGAGGACGACTCTTTCCATGTTCTCATAATTCGCGCTGAGATAGACCTCTATTCCCGTATATACAAAGTTACTCTATGCAAGATAGCCTAGCGGTAGAACGTTGGTCTCCCGAACGAAGGGGCCCGAGTTCAAACCCTGGCACGCACCTCTAATTTTTCAAATATTATGTGCGTATTACAAGTTAATTATCACTTCACCGAAGGTGAAGGAAAACATCGTGAGGAAACCTGCACACCGGAGAGTTCTCCATAAAGTTCTCGAAGGTGTGTGAAGTCTACCAATCCGCACTTGGCCAGCGTGGTAGACTATGGCCTAATACCCCTCACATTGTGAGAGGAGACCCCGAGCCCAGCAGTGGGACAATTATGGGTTGTTGCTTTGCTTTGCTTTGCTATGCAAGTGATGTAACACGCCAATGCTGGTTATAAACGCAACGCGACGCCGACCGACGTCCCGGGTATTTCCGAAGTCCGAACACTCCCATATTTTGAAGAATTGCGCACTCTCACCGCCCAAAACGACATTTTGAAGGTCACGCGCCACGGCGTTAACTTTAAAATTGTATTTTGACTATTTTGTGCACATTGGAATCCGAATTTGCTGTCGAGTTAGGTTTTGTACAAATTGATCGAATATTCGAATATTCGGTCCTTGTATTCGAATATTTCAGCGAATTTATTATTCGAATTATTCGAATATTCGAATATTCGATGAAAGCCCTAATTCTGAGCCTATTATTAATTTTTAAGGGGTGGCCGGGTACTGGCACACTAGGGGTCGTATACCGGCACAGAGGGCCGTATACTGGCACAATCGCTAGTTTTTCACTTTATCCGTTATATTTTGAAATTTATACATGGGAGGGCACTGGTTTATTTTTTATTTCACATCTTGACTATATTAGGGATCCAAATAAACATAGATCGACTATTTTGCGTGTAGATAACATATTTTTTCACTCGCCCAAAGTGGCCAACTCCGCTAAAAGGCCGTATACTGGCACATCGACCCTACTTAACAACGTCTATTCGTTGAATAATATCTGTTCTTAAATAGCTATTCATATAATGTAACGTGTATTTGAATAGATAAAAAATCGATGTCTGACCTTTTTTGCTATGCGAAGGAAATCTTCGAACACGTAGATGCCATTGTCCCGAGTCTATTGTAAACATTCGCGTCCTTGCAACGGGTGCAGGCGCCGAGCGCGTGAAATACCACTTCGAATTATTATCTGCCTACACCTTACCTTAGTAATAGAACTATGTACCTAATAGATTATTAATTTATCATTTAATCTGTATAAATGAAGAAACTGACAGTGCGGTTTTGTTCTACTATTTTCTCTTTTGTTCTGATCCATTTTTTTATTGATTACAACACTATCTAAGATACCATCTTCTGTACTATAATAATACAGACCAATTTCAGCCGTTTAAATATCCAGGAAAACCTTAGTAACGCACGACTAAATCCTGTGACTAAATCACAAAAAATCTGAAGCTTTGTGCCGTGTTTGCTTTACATTATAATGCTAAAATTGTCTTCCAATATCCGTTACGATGCAAGGCCTTAAGCACCAATTATTGATTATTTATCTTTGTTTATATATTAGGTGTAACGAGGAAACCACCAGACGGTTTTAAGGCGATATTATCCCAAGAAATGGTATTTTTGAAGGTGTTTTGTTCATAAATGGTACATAATACAATTCTAAAAAAAATATATGTTATTTTACAGTCTTTGTTCTTTCGTTCCCTCATACTTGATACACGATAGCAATTATTTCATTGGATAGAAATAAATCACAAAGTGGGGTCTAATCTGGCATAAAAATGGCGTTTTATTCGCGTTTTAATCGCTTCCAGATAATAAAAAATATACCACAGTATAGGTCCTATAGATACCAATATTTCTTTCTGATCATAATTTGAAATTTTGAAAAACTTCTCTTTCAATTTCTATTTTTTCCCTTTCCACTAGCAACGAAACGCCCGACGCGTTAATTTACTCAATTTTACTCTCGCGCCAGTCGCCTTCGAGGTAGGACCTGTGCTAATCGGCATCGCAGCCGCACGTTGTCGAATTTCCGACACCAATTTTAATTTCGAATTTGGCGCGCGCGCCTTCTGAACTTATATTACACTGTCCAAAGTATCCACACAGCTGTAATTTGAAATAATAAAAATTGTTCGTTTTTATACTTTAGTTACTGTTTATAGTATTTAGGTATTGGTATAAGTCAAGTGCTAATTACACAATAATTCTTGCCGTATTAGGGCGGCTTAGAATACTAACCCCAATCCCAAGCCGGATGGGTGTCGTAAAAGGCGACTAAATCCGGCCCGCTGGTGGTAGGGCCCCTCGAGGGATTATATTGGTAATATTGATTTTAAATGTTAATTAATGCCATAATTACTATTATTTCTATTGTAAGAATTTTGTAAGAATATTGTTTTTTAATGTTGTTTTTTTATATTGTTTTTGAGTATTGTTTTTTTATATGTATAGTATAATATGTATATTTGTATATAAGTTAAACAGGGGAAGGAAGGGTAGAGGGAGGGTAGCGGGGGAGGTGGAAGGGAGGGGAAGGGGAGGGGAGCGGAGGGAGGTGGAGGGGAGGGGAAGGGAGGGGGAGGGCCGGCAACGCATCAGTGATGCCTTTGGTGTTGCTGATGTCCACGGACGACGATAGCCAATTACCATCAGGTGGATCGTCAGCTCGTTTTCCGGCTATTTCCATAAAAAAAAATTATATCGTAAGAATAATAACATTGTTCGTGTTTGTACTTTAGTAACTGTTTATAGTATTTTGGTATATGTATAAGTCAAGTGCTAATTACACAATTAATTTATATACTAAGAAATATACATATAAATATAATATAAACTTATTTATATTTCCTAACTGAGATACGCGTGATACACAAATAAGTAGGTACTTACATACAAAATTGATTAATATCATCTAAATACTAACAAAAAATAACAAACTTCAAAAAAACTCAAAAACTACTTGTAAAATCTCGCTCAAATTTATGTGGAACCACATAAACACCAGCTATCGATTAAAAAAAGAATCATCAAAATCAGTTCATCCACAAATAAGTAGGTACTTACATACAAAATTGGCTAATATCATGTAAATACCTACAAAAAATAACCAACTTCAAAAAAACTCAAAAACTACTTGTCAAGACTCGCTCAAATTTATGTGAAACCACATGACAAACACCAGCTATCGATTAAAAAAAGAATCATCAAAATCGGTTCATCCACAAATAAGTAGGTACTTACATACAAAATTGGCTAATATCATGTAAATACCTACAAAAAATAACCAACTTCAAAAAAACTCAAAAACTACTTGTCAAGACTCGCTCAAATTTATGTGGAACCACATGACAAACACCAGCTATCGATTAAAAAAAGAATCATCAAAATCGGTTCGTCCACAAATAAGTAGGTACTTACATACAAAATTGATTAATATCATGTAAATACCTACAAAAAATAACCAACTTCAAAAAAACTCAAAAACTACTTGTCAAATCTCGCTCAAATTTATGTGGAACCACATGACAAACACCAACTATCGATTAAAAAAAGAATCATCAAAATCGGTTCATCCACAAATAAGTAGGTACTTACATACAAAATTGACTAATATCATGTAAATACCTACAAAAAATAACCAACTTCCAAAACTACTTGTCAAGACTCGCTCAAATTTATGTGGAACCACATGACAAACACCAGCTATCGATTAAAAAAAGAATCATCAAAATCGGTTCGTCCACAAATAAGTAGGTACTTACATACAAAATTGATTAATATCATGTAAATACCTACAAAAAATAACCAACTTCAAAAAAACTCAAAAACTACTTGTCAAATCTCGCTCAAATTTATGTGGAACCACATGACAAACACCAGCTATCGATTAAAAAAAGAATCATCAAAATCGGTTCATCCACAAATAAGTAGGTACTTACATACAAAATTGACTAATATCATGTAAATACCTACAAAAAATAACCAACTTCAAAAAAACTCAAAAACTACTTGTCAAATCTCGCTCAAATTTATGTGGAACCACATGACAAACACCAACTATCGATTACAAAAAGAATCATCAAAATCGGTTCATCCACAAATAAGTAGGTACTTACATACAAAATTGACTAATATCATGTAAATACCTACAAAAAATAACCAACTTCCAAAACTACTTGTCAAGACTCGCTCAAATTTATGTGGAACCACATGACAAACACCAGCTATCGATTAAAAAAAGAATCATCAAAATCGGTTCGTCCACAAATAAGTAGGTACTTACATACAAAATTGATTAATATCATGTAAATACCTACAAAAAATAACCAACTTCAAAAAAACTCAAAAACTACTTGTCAAATCTCGCTCAAATTTATGTGGAACCACATGACAAACACCAGCTATCGATTAAAAAAAGAATCATCAAAATCGGTTCATCCACAAATAAGTAGGTACTTACATGCAAAATTGACTAATATCATGTAAATACCTACAAAAAATAACCAACTTCAAAAAACTCAAAAACTACTTGTCAAGACTCGCTCAAATTTATGTGGAACTACATGACAAACACCAGCTATCGATTAAAAAAAGAATCATCAAAATCGGTTCATCCACAAATAAGTAGGTACTTACATACAAAATTGGCTAATATCATGTAAATACCTACAAAAAATAACCAACTTCAAAAAAACTCAAAAACTACTTGTCAAATCTCGCTCAAATTTATGTGGAACCACATGACAAACACCAGCTATCGATTAAAAAAAGAATCATCAAAATCGGTTCATCCACAAATAAGTAGGTACTTACATACAAAATTGACTAATATCATGTAAATACCTACAAAAAATAACCAACTTCAAAAAAACTCAAAAACTACTTGTCAAATCTCGCTCAAATTTATGTGGAACCACATGACAAACACCAGCTATCGATTAAAAAAAGAATCATCAAAATCGGTTCATCCACAAATAAGTAGGTACTTACATACAAAATTGACTAATATCATGTAAATACCTACAAAAAATAACCAACTTCAAAAAAACTCAAAAACTACTTGTCAAATCTCGCTCAAATTTATGTGGAACCACATGACAAACACCAGCTATCGATTAAAAAAAGAATCATCAAAATCGGTTCATCCACAAATAAGTAGGTACTTACATACAAAATTGATTATTATCATGTAAATACCTACAAAAAATAACCAACTTCAAAAAAACTAAAAAACTACTTGTCAAATCTCGCTCAAATTTATGTGGAACCACATGACAAACACCAGCTATCGATTAAAAAAAGAATCAGTAAGAACAAATAAGTAGGTACTTACATACTTTGACTAATATCATGTAAATACCTACAAAAAATAACCAACTTAAAAATCGAAACGAGGTTTTTTCAAAATGGCAGACTTGTAGGTATGCCAGGTTCCGTAGAAAAATGTTCAAACCCTTTGGATAAGATATTTTACAAGTATATTGAGAATGATAAAAAGTATAAGAATAATTTAAAATAAAATACCTTAAATTATGTAAAAAATAATAAAAACAAAATTAAGCAAAAATTATCATTACTCTTATTTTATTGCACCTAAAATTCCAATGAATAAATCAAAATAAAGTATACTTTCACCCCAACTCAGAGCAGTTACTAATAATAATAATAAAAACCCTTCCACACTCATACCCCCGCAGTAGGTTACAAGTATTTACCTGTTTCGCGGGTGGCATGGACTACACATATAACACATCACAATAACAGCCATGACACGAGTACAAATATTTATCTGTGACATAAATATTTGCCCCGCCGGAAATCGAACCCGAAACCCCTCGCTTCGCAGTTCGCAGGCAGGATCACTACCAACTAGGTTACAGGATCTAAAGCTACGCACGGGGTCATGAACCTCACGGCCGCGCGCGACCGGCTCACGGCCGGCGTGGCGGTCGAGTTTACACTCAGGGGAGCGGGGTATAGGGGAGTGAACAAAATGCCTACAACGGTCGGATAATCTCGCCTTAACACAATGCGGTAGATGGAAAAATTAATGGGGATACTTTGTGTTACGAAACATTAAATGAGCTGCGTAGAATAATAATAACTATGTAATAGATTATTAATTTATCATTTAATCTGTATAAATGAAGAAACTGCCATCTTCTGTACTATAATAATACAGACCAATTTCAACCGTTTAAATATCCAGGAAAACCTTAGTAACGCACGACTAAATCCTGTGACTAAATCACAAAAATGAAGAATGATAAAAGTATGAAGTTACAAAAGTTTGTAAATTATTCATGCGATGTTAATGTTATTACCTTGTTTATGTCATGTATTTTACATTTTCCATTTATTTAAGAAGGCTTAAATATACATATCAATTAGGAAAATCGGTAGGTATCACGGTACAGTTATAAACTTATAGTTAACAAATAACTAAATGCGAGGAAGCACTAATTGGGCCTCTGCTCAACATTGCAGATTGTTAACTAAATGATTATTATTATTTCGGTCTTGAGTTCGTTGTATCCGCATATTTTAAAGATTAGCTAAACTATTTGACTTCTACACGTTAGATTTAATAACATTATCCATTTGTTATTATGTACACTGACATTTACGTGCTTTAACATCACAATTCAAGAGTACCGTCAGAGTAAAATTAAAGTTATTCCTCGTGGGTATAAACAAAATTGGTCTGACAAAGAAATGTAGAGTCTAGTCAGGTTTTTCCATCTTCAATAGATTACACTATTGTTATTCATTATTACACAATCTCATTTTCATCATCATATCATCATTCTGTTTTTATTTATGAAGCTTAAGATACAATGCCTATTACTGTTGGTTGTTAATATTTTTGTAGCTTTATTCTGAGATGAGTATCGTCACAAAAAGCTCTGAGTGGGTAGGTATCTACATTTTTTGCGCGAGACCAAGATCGTAAATAAATGCAGAGGATATTATTAGCTTATTCGTTTTGCTTGTTGGAAGAGCTGTTCGTTTAATTTATCAAATCAGTGTTATGTGCTGGAAACGGAAACGTCAGCCTTAAGTAATTTAATAGTAGGTTCTTATTTCCTTACACCACAATGACGACGGTTCAGGGTACTCGTTAAGTGTTGATTTGGTAAGATTAGCAGTTACATCCGACAATGGTGGTTAATTATCATAGTTATTAACTTGTATTTTGTCGAAGCGATTGGACCGTATCGTTAATAACCTGCTGCTGGTGGCCCTTCCATCGATTGTTGGAGTTTCCACTGGAGCTCATGACACAGATCAAGTTGGTTGCATTCTAAATAATCACGCTTACACATTGCATTGTTCTTATTACAACATGATAGGGTCTAATTACTTTAATGCACATAAGTAGGTATTAGCGTACTGACACGCGAAGCATTGAACGGGTCAATTATACGCTGTTAATGAGGTAACTATCGTTGTCGATATTAGAAGTTTAACTAGAAATATGTCTTCATAAATAATTATTTAATAAACTCTATATTCGCTAATGACTCAATTTATGGCCAAGCGGTTGCTAAGGTTTGAAAAGACACTTCGACAAAATACGTCATTAAGCTACAATAAGACTTCAGCCGAGAAACATAACATCCACGTATCAAATTGCTTTTCGTAGGAGCAAATTTTTCCACGGCTTTTCTCTTTACATACGTGTTTATCGTGAAAAGATGATTGGCTCACGTGAAATAGTAAAGGAGTTGTTGCTTTTTTCAAACGAAATACTCGTGAATATATTACGCATGTATTTATACTTATGTTATAATTTACATGGAACACATTTCACTATACTTTGAACTACTTAATCTTAAAAATACTCTGTCAATCGGTGCTTTTGAAGTCATCATCATTACAGCTTCGTCGATCACAGCCACTTCATATAAATAACGTAACTAATACAGTCTTAGCGCGGCGCACGCGCATGCACTAGAGATGCGCTCTAGGAGCGGCGGATCCCGCTGTCGATTACAGGCAGAACAGCCTTGACATTTGGCGGCGCGGTGTTCGGTCGCGGGCACTAGCCCCAGCGGCGGAAACGGTTGTAGCGCACTACGGGCAGGTAGGGATACCGCGCCGGGACGATCACGTTCTCCAGGTTGTACCCCCGGCGCGTTCTCACCAGCTCGCCACCCTGCAGATCCTCCCGCTTCTTAGTGGGTCTGATGATCTTCACCACATTCGATTCCAATATAACGTTGTCGGCGGCGACGGCATCTTCAGGCCTCAGCTTGGTCACGAGTTTCGCTTTGCTCTTCTGCCTGGTGAGGTAGTCCTCGTTGAGCACGTAGTCCAGCAGTTTCGGCACTTGGTAGTACCTGGAGGCGTCGATTTCTCTCTCGTAGCCGAGCCGGTCGCGGGCCTCGGGCAGGGCGAGCGCGGGCGCCGCGAGCGCGATGGCTAGCGCGAGATACGCGTTCATGATGCGGCGAGTGTTGAGTGTTTGAACGCGCGCGCAAACAACACATTTTATATATAAGTATGCGAGCGATCAATACCATTCGTTCCCAATTTGAGTAGATATTTTTTGTATCGATTTAACGGGCGCTCTTGAACTTGGCGGGGTTCGACGGCGGTGGTGTACCGTGGAGCTTTCATCGCGCTCGCTGTACTTTTCTAGCGTTCGACGCATTAATATAATTACTAAGATGATTATTATCGTGTATGAACCTTGTACTACTTATATTAACCGAGTTAACCCGGCGTCACTTTTAACGTTACAAGGTAACCATCACACGAGTGCGGTTAGCTTACTTTACCTACGAGTATCTACCTTGTATCTAATATTCCTACACGCGTATTTGTGACTTGTTAATCATAAGAGTATATTTACATAATAATATAAATGTTTTCCATTTGTTTATACTAAATTATCTAATATACATATAAAATTCTCGTGTCACGGTGTTAAAAGTTGAACTCCTCCGAAACGGCTCAACCGATTTTCGTGAATCTTAGCGTGCATTTCGGCTAGGGCGGAGAATCGGACAACATCTATTTTTCATCCCCCTAAGTGTTAAGGGTGGTACACCGTAATTTTTTTTATTTTTTAAATTAAGTACATACTATTAACTTTTGACAGAACGAAGTTTGTCCGGTATTTTAATTAAGTATTACGTTACGTTGGGATATTAACAATATCTTTTTGCTGAATGCTACAAGGGTTTAATGACAACAGATACCTACTACAAAATACAATTTGGTTCGTGATGAATTTAAAACCCGCATAGAACTCGGATTCAATAAGGTCTTAGTAAAAAAAAATTGATGATCATTTTGGATTGTAATTTTAATATTTATCTGAGCTTAATGTTTTAATTCAGTTTTTTCTCTTCATGATAACTTGAATCAATTTCGTTACGTACGAGTATATTCATAATTATGCAAATATTCAGAAGCTATAGAGACCTAATAACGTAAAACAAGAACCTACCTATTTAAGACACGTTTTTTATATTTTCGCGTTTAAAAGCCACTTCAACCTCTTAAAGGAATAAGTTACTCCCAAAGGGAATTACGCTGTTCTCCCTGGAGAGAGCTTAGCCGCGAATCGCTCGGAAGCTTTACTTTTTGAAACCATTTTATTTTGCGCTTCTTGTATTTGATAAGCTTCACACTTTGTTGATGAAATTTTATATTGCCCTATATCCACAATGCAATGTTTAAAAATAGCTTTTATCTCATGTAAATATTAAATAAAAACAAATAGAAAAAGTAAGTATATTAATTTCGAATGAAACACGTTTTACGTGTGGTTGACCTTTTTAAATATTGTAAAAGCTTGAAATGAGATATAGCAAATGTTAATAGAGAATAATCAATGAATATTTATTATTTCGAGTTAAATTATTCCTCCTCCGTTGTTTAACATGATGCATCACGAGCAGATGAGATCGGCTTGGACCACAGAGTGGTAAAATTATGTAATAATAAAATTAGACTTTTATCTGCAATTAATGAATGGTGTCTTTGAATTCTAACTGACCCCTTTTTTTTTTTTTTTTTTTTTTTTGTTTCGGGGGGGAAAATGCATTACGCATACCACCCGGGCACAGGGGGCACCCGAGTGGTTATGTGGGACTCCCGTATAGGCTAATGAGACCCACGGTATACCCACTAAAAACCCCCCCATCTTCCACCTCGCCGCCTTGTGACGGGGTTACGGGAACGCTTTCGCACACATCCGCGACCCCGCCGGCGGCAGCCGCCCACAAGCGGCTCCATCACGGAAGCCCGAAGGCCCTCCACGATGGGCGCACCAGATGGTAAGGTGCGCCTCCCTCCTCGGCCTCCACCAGTACCGTAGCAGACTCCCCCCGAGTCTGCTACTAGGAGGCCATGGGTACCAGATAACTGGTACCCGGTGGAAGATCAGGTCTGTGGTTCTTCCACCGACCACACCTCGGCCGCAGAGGATAGGGCAAGCGGCGCACCGCAATACCGACATGCCTCTTCCTCTGCGGCCCCACCAGTGCCGTTTCAACGGAACGGCCCCGTCAGTTCGCAGGGGGTAGGGAGAGTGGCGCACCGTAATACCAACACGCCTCTCCCCCTGCGATCCCTCCACGGCCGCAGAAGATAGGGAGAACGGCGCACCGCAATACCGGCACTCCTCTTCTTCTGCGGTCCCACCTCCAAGCGCATCCGCAGCGAACTTGTTCAGTCCGCCGGGAGCGCCCTCCTCGGGCCAGCCGGCAGCCCAAACAGGCCGGCCCTGGTTGCCTCTTCGCTTCACCGTGGGTGACCAGTCCACGGTTACTAAGCCCCCCCGCCACGACAAGGCGGGCAACCCCCGGGGGGGGATTCTAACTGACCCCTATCCCATGCCGGTACAGGGTGCCGTAAGACGCGACAGAAGCCGAACCTCTTAGTAGTAGCTTCACATGAGGATAATATATTATCTTTATTTTTATTATCATTAAATAGTTAATTGATATTATTATAGCTACCACGTATTCCAGCTGGGGGCTTAGGAACCACCCACTGGCTTCACCCACCGGTGGATGCTCGGGTAATTCGTGTTTACCCTTGCACCCACTTTGCACATCGTCGATATGTTTACGATAGTTAAAAAGGCTTTGAACTGTTACGTTTCACGGACTACTCGCATCGTTAAATGGAGCGGCCGACGTGGTCTTTATGATGTAAAACCGGGCAAGGGCGTGTCAGTTTATTGATTATTACTCATTAACTACTTATGTTAACATAGCCGAGATAGTTTTCCTTGTAACTTTCATCATCTATTTTTGAGAATTTTTTCACTTGCCCAACTCCAACCGTTTAGCCGTCACGGGGGGATACTTGACTCAAACCAAAATTAGCTTTAACGCCTAATATTTCGTAAACGAACGTGGATAATTTAATGAACCTATTCATATTGAAGTATGGTCGCCTCTAAATCATTCGGATTTTAGGTTTGGTTATATCTAATAACCATACAAGTGAAATCATTCTACATACAAATATCGTCGTAGACTTTCAGTAGTGCGTAGGTTGAATATGTAATGTGGTTATAACTAATTTTATAAATCTTTTTTAGGGTTCCGAAGTAAAATTGGAACCCTTATAGTTTCGTCATGTCCGTCCGTCCGTCTGTCCGTTTGTCCGTTTGTCCGTTTGTCCGTTTGTCCGTTTGTCCGTTTGTCCATCCGTCCGTCCGTCTGTCCGTATGTCCGAAGCAAAGCGCCCTTAGTGCTAGAAAGCTGTAATTTGGCATGGATGTACATATTTATTAAAACTCCAGAATCGTAGAATAAAATATTGAAAAACATTTTTTTCAGGGTACTTCAGCTACAGGTAACGTGATGATGAATTTTTTATTCGTCGCGTATCCTATAGTGTGGGATCTATCCCACATCTATGTGGATGTGTTCGTTGAAAAGGTCGTTCAAAAATATGTTTTTTTTTCTTTATGTTTCGTTGGACATCCAACGTCGTTCAAGACTATGCCGGATTCGTGTCATATCCACAAAATCTTAGCGCTCTACTGCTTCTATCGTTGTATCGATCGGGCAGCATGGTATCGATTTCACACTCTACTGTGACATCTGTAGGGTCAAATCAATTTGAATCTAAACCTGTCTGTAATCTCTATGTTTATAATTTCTAAAATAAACGTTAGGCATCTTTTTAACACTAATCTATGTTGTAGAAATTTTCTCGTGCACTAACATTATGAAGAAATCTATCTAAATTTTATAGTAAGTCGATTAAAGCTTTAATAAACTCTTAGAAACCCTTTGTAAAGATAACTGAGATTATGGAATAACGACTGTAAAATAAACCTCACTTTTCAAAGCAAAGAAATTCTTAAACATATTTTTTTTTGTTTCAATGTCTACCTCAAAAAGCATAACATCATCTATTCATCACTTAGTTGAAGGTTTACATTTAATTTGTGTACTTTGCATGACTACCTTAAATTGCGCGTTTACAGACATGGAACACGATTTATTCAAGGATAATATTTAAACTGCTACGAATGAGTATTTAACTCGGCAGGATAACTCATAATTATTATAAGTGTGTGTTCAGAATTTACTTGGTTGTGGGCAGGTATAAGATTGCTATATCCAAATACTCTGTTATATCTGACACTAAGCCTCAAACTATTAAGAACTAAGCATCGTAGAAATAAATACGAATGGATTTTTGTAATAAATAAATAAATTGAATATGTGAACTAAAGTGGAGTTGAGAACAAGTTTTTAATTACATAACAACTGATATGGAAGCAACCATAATCATAAATTAGCAATTTTAAGTTAAGTATTTATTGTGAAGTAGGTAGACAGGTGTATAGATGAAAGTGGACATACAAGATCATTCTTTTTACTTAGATAAAGCTATGTTTATATTTACAATGTAGATAAACAGCTATCTTTCACCGTACACTTTCGATATTCAAACTTCAAACATTCAAATTAGATATCACTGCCGGTTTGGAATACTCATTAAGTATCGTAAAAATTATGAAGACTGGATAACGGCTCCGATACTCAAATTGTGGAATACCTACTGGCTTCTCAAGTCATTACACTAGAGCAGTTAACTGTTCAACGGATATGTGGTTAATGTTACGTAATATTAAGTATCGATAATAAGATCCTTAATATTCAGTTCCAACCATAATTATTATGAATGTAGAGATACTACTACTTCACCATTTCGTGGTTTGCATCTTTTTATCTCTCCTGTATAATGTTTTTTATAAAAATTGAATTGCCTTACACTTATCTGAAAAGTCAAAAGAACTTTATAAATAATGATAATCTTCTCGCTTAATATGATTAAAGTATTAATATAATATAAATAAGTATTTCACGTCCACCTAAAAAAGTAATGTAACGAATTGCTATCGTTTATTATTTGAGACGTTGCCGTTGATTCAATTGCTCCTCATGAAAAAACTGTCTTAGCCGATATTAGATACGAGATAAAATTATAGATATTACGATTCACTAAGGTTTCGATTACAGTAGACCGTACATACCAAAAATTAATATCGTATACAAGACGAATTATGGTGACTTACAATGCACACTTTACGACACTATCAAGGACATTCGGACAAACGAAGAAGCGATCCTGCTTCCGTGTTTTTATTTCGTTCCGCATAATCAAAGCGTCTTTGTTCGAATATTAATATATAGTTAGCCCAATCAATCATTGTTTTCCTTTGTTTATGATACTCGAACGCAGTACGGTTGTCGCGATTCTGTTAATAACTTTATAATATAAAACTCATGGAGCCGGTTTATAACGGAGAGCGCTTACCTGAAGCGCTATTACATATTGATATTTTAATAGGTACATTGTTTTCGATGGATTGATTTTTTGTTGACTTCCACAAGGTCAAAGCTGAGTACCGCAGTTTAGATTGGATCGTATAGAACTTAATGAATAATTTCAATCTCTTAGGATCGCATTATTATATTTCGTTTATACTGAGAACCTTTTCTATAAATCTGTTTACCTGTATACCTGCGGTGTACGGGTGTACGTTCTCGCATGCATCACATGTGTCAGGTCATTGCTTCCTCATCGCCGCGCCGCCGCGCCGGCTCATCTCATCGGGATGTGACAACGTCCAGGCAGCGTTGGCGCAACATCGTTGAATGCATTATTCATAGTTACCACCACCACAATCTAGCCTCTATTATTATCCTTTGTTCTTCGTAATTTCATCTTACATCGCTATCTCAGTCAGCGTCACTGACTTTGTGCGTGATAACATCTAACTAGAAAAATAATTAAGAATTCTATGACAACAAATCTGTTATAATTACATTTGCATACATCTTTGTAGTATAGTCATACGTCTCGATCTCGATGAACAAAACACGTCAGCTCAGTTAGTAGGTACGCTAGTTAGTCCGCTGGTTACACACGACACATTAAATTCACATGATCACAAATTCACATTAAATCTTAAATTTAATCACTAAATCTCCCTACTTACCACAGAGCTTTTTGACGTAGTCTTTAGATAATTTTATTTTAAGCTTCTATCTCGTTACTTAAATAAATAATATTATTAACTTTCTAGAGTACTTATTATTTTTCGATATCTAGCTAAAATACAAACGTGGGTTAAAGGAACAATACAATTCTTATTTTCCCGTCTGCTATTGTAACAGAAAAACAAATCAAAATATTACTTGAATGTTTTTCGAATTTACATTCTCATCGTTTCAATCTTTGTTTGTCCATTAAAATTACGGGATTACGTTTATTGAACGAACATTCGAGAAACGAAATTAATATGTTCGAGTAGGTACAATTTACAACATAACATTCTGAAATGAAATTATTGGGGTCATTTTCTGCTCGGGGTTTCTACCTGTCTAGCTTGCACTAGAGAAATGTTTTTACATGTTTCAATGGTAGAGTTGAAAAGCTAAATTATGCGTCATTATCTAATCCTTTCTTGGTCTCAACTTATGCCATGGATGTTTGTTACCTCAGAACGTTCGACTGGGTGAACCGATTTTGATGATTCTTTTTTTAATCGAAAGCTGGTGCTTGTCTTGTGGTTTCACTTTTTGAGCTAGATCTGACGAGTAGTTTTTGAGTTATTTTGAAGTCGGTTATTTTTTTCTTGGTAAAATTCAGATTATTAGCATAGCATAATTTATAAACGTACATAATACTAAGATTTTGTAATTTCTTTCTTCTAGATGCCTTGGGAATCATCTGAAGAGCAGATGGGCTCTCCCCGGGAGATGCGTATTCACGTGCAAAGAGTGATTGCTATCCCGGCGCCACACAACATGCCTCCTCCCCAGGAAGCCATGGGACCGTTCGCCCCCCCGCCCCCTCCGCCCCAGAACACTGAGCAAAATGAGGTAATTTTCTTTATTTATGACATGGAAATAAATTCATTTGTTACCAATCTCCGAGAGGTAAATTGAATTGCTTCATCATTGGTAACTAATAGCCCAAAAATTGGGGAAAAGCGTAACATTACGTATCTAATGTTTTTTTTTCAGAGTAATTCACTTTTTAGCGTGGTTGAAATATTTTATTATTTAAATATTTTATATTGTATTGTACTATTTATTTCAAATTCTACAAAAACACTTTTAGTTACCAAGTACTGTAAAAATAATTGCAGTCGTTCTTTAATAGTAGGTAGGTGCAAAAAGTAACATGATGTGTCAATGTAGCTGTGTACGGTGTCAAAAAACTTTGATTATCGTAAAAAGTCATGTACCGTTAGTAAGTGATTTGCAATAAAATGTATGTAGTGTAGATATAGCTGTAAATATTTGGAGTAGTTCGTTATGATTTATATTAGGTATACACAGTAGTATACAGATATCATAAAAGGTGGATGCCTGCCGATTTCTACGAGTTCAAAACAGTCTGTAGTGATATGTTTCAACTTAGTTATACAAAATGTGTTCAAATACAACGAGATTTTCGTTTTTTGAAAATATTTATTTATTTATTCGTCTAAATTAGTGTTGTCACCTTCAAAATGAAGCATGAATTTGTTGTAAAATGTTTTATTTAAAAAATGTCTAGAAGAGTTTCTTTCGCCATTTCTTCTCCTCTTGAATAAGTCACTTTTGCGAAATGGCGATTTAAGTACAAAGTGCTTTTATTCTACAACACGAGTCGTCTGGAGTCGAGTCTACTTCTCCAAGAATTTAGTATTTAAATAAAATAATAAGGTTTAAAATATAAGCTGCGACAAACTTTTGGCATCAATACCAAAAATACTGGTTCTAATTCTCTTTTCTCATTCTTTTGTTATTCTCATTCCATATCATCTGAAGATAAGTCAATTCATACTGTATAGGTATATTTGTAAATTGTTGTTTTCTTTGAGGTAACGTTATTTTGATATAAGAGTAACAGCATACGCAGTGGTCATTGCAGCCCATCTTCAAGTAACTTCAGAAAAAAAAATTGAAATCGCGCTTTTAAAATACCTTTTAATGGCCGTAAAACGTCCACCATAAGCTCGGCCATTAACCCATAAATACATACAAAACCTTATTAGCTACATTAACAACACGCTGGTACTAACTCGTATTTCCTTTGTCTAGTCGTTAAGCGTTGACCTTAAAAACGTAAGCATGTAAACATGGTCACGTTCTTTATGAACTGCGTAATGAATGTTTAAATGCTTTTGGTATTCTAGAGGATGTTCTGTTGTTAAGGAAGTGGTTTTGAGGCTAGCTCGGTCAATAAATAATTATTTTCGTACGCAACTGTGGCAATAGCAACAGTGTTTGTTGCTGTTTTACTGTTTGTCACAAAAATAAGTTGATTCGACAGCCCTGTAGGCTGTAACAATTGATAGAGACGCTGCTTACCAATTTTATTAAGAGGTCCCGGTTTGTATTTCAGGCCGTGGTAGACAATCTTTTTAGAGGTTTATATTTATTTATTTATTTATTTATTTATTACGTCACACCAACAAAGTGTACACTATCACACTCAAAATATAACAAACATAAAAAAATACATTCTCTAGTGTCACCTCAATTACAGGTGTAAACAGCATGCACAATCAAATATAATCAACAGAATTCACAAATTATAGATTTTCATAACTCATAATAATTCATAATAAAATATCATTCATAATAAAATTACATAAAAACAATCTAGGGATAGTATTTTAACAATTACAAGTCAAATATCATTTAAACAATAAAAATTATAATAAAATTCATTAATAAAAAAAAATCAATAAGTTACATAAATAAAATTAAAATTAAAATCATTAAAATTAAACAAATTTCATTTAATAAAATAAGAGGTAAATTAATTCTCATAATGTGCATGAAATATAACGGAAGTAAAAAGTAAGTAACAATTAAACATGACACATCTAAAATAAATTTCATAAATTATAATTATTATTTGATAAAAATATTATTATTAAAATATAATTATTATACATAAATTATTATTATTTGTTTAGGTTAAGAACAAAACGTTTGAATTTATATTGACTATTTGAAAAAATATCTAATAATGGTAGTGCTTCCTTAAAATCATTGTTCGTCTTTTTGTCATAATTACGGGGAAGGCAAGGATGGGCTATACTTACACTTATATTATGAACAGCATTATATTGTCTCATAGCTCGATTTAGAGGGCTATAGTGACCCAGATTTGTCCGCGAAGGTCTTTCGACAAACGGTTTATATTTTAGCGTTCTTGGAATCCCTCTAGGTACACAAATATTCACTTTCGCTAAGAGATTAGTTCCATCAGTATAACCATTAATAAGTTTGAACAGAAACATAAGGTCTAACATTCTTCTGCGGTCTGAGAGAGAACTGAGTTTAAAATATTGCAATCTATCTTTATAACTCGGTAGTGATTTAGCTAATTTGAAGCGATATGCCAAGTGCCAAAGGAATCTTTTTTGCACGCTTTCAAGGCGTTTAATATGAATGTCATAGTGTGGGTTCCATACTACACTGCAGTATTCCAGGCAACTACGTACAATTGCAGAGTATATCGATATTGTAGTGCTAGGTTTTTTAAAATCTCTACAAGTGCGTAAAATAAAACCCAATGCCTTAAATCCTTTCTTAACAATGTTGTCAAAATGCAAATGAAATCTCAGTTTACTGTCGAGAGTAATGCCTAGATCGCGAACATGGTCTACTTCGTTCAACTTAATGCCATTTATGGTATAAATATTCGACAAGGATGCCTTTTTTCTAGTGAAACGAATCACTAAACATTTCTTAATATTTAAACTCATCCCATTATCATCACACCACTTCACTAGATTATCCAAATCATTTTGCAGTAATAAGCCATCTGTAAGTGAATTGACTTGCCTGAATATTTTTAAACCATCTGCAAACATATGAAATTTAGAGTTTGAAAAGCATTTGCCTATGTCATTGATAAAGCAGGTGAATAGCAAGGGGCCGAGATGGGAACCCTGAGGGACACCAGAATGGGCCTTGAAGGGACTTGATCTGTGACCACTAACCACTACAACTGATTGCCGGTTTGACAAATATGACCTGCACCAATCTAGGAAGGTTCCCGCTATTCCGAACAAAGATAGTTTGTTTATTAAAATTTCATGATTTACTTTGTCAAAGGCCTTGCTAAAATCAGTGTAGATAGCATCGAATGAATGTCCACAATCAAGGCCCTCAGCCAGGTTCTCCACGAAAGATGTCAAATTAGTAGTAGTAGAACGGGACTTAATAAAACCATGTTGCTCTGGGATAATATTTTGTTTTATATGCCAAGATAACCTAGAACATATTAAGCTTTCAAAAACCTTTGCAAAAACGTTAATAATAGATATAGGCCTATAGTTCAATACCGATGCAGAATCTCCACTTTTAAACAAAGGAATAATGAAAGCATCTTTCCACGCCGAAGGAAAGATACCTGAGCTAAGTGATTTGGTAATAATCATGTATAGTGGCAAAGCTAATGCCTGGGCACATTTTACAATAAAAACAGCCGGTATACCGTCAGCCCCAGCTCCCTTCCTAGGATCAAGTCTTTTTAACACTCTGTATACTTGATCTTTTGTGATAGATATAGACGTCAATGTTTGAGTAGAAATGGACTTGTTAGAATTATTAATAACAGGTGCAGAATTATTGAAGGTGCTATAAACCGAAGAGAATTGTTTCGCAAATAGATCGCATATATCAGAACCTGTAGATGCCACTGTATTCCCCAAGGACATTTGGGCAGGGTAAGTACTACTACCGCCTCTTTTATGTTTTACAAAGGACCAAATTAACTTTGGATTACATACTAATGATGATTCCAGCCGCTCTAAGTATTTTTTGTAATCGGAGTCACATATTTTTACCGCTCTCTCACGAAGTAGTTGGAAAGAAAGCAAATCCCTAGGGTTTCCGTATTTGCGGTGTTTAATTCTATATTTATTTTTTTCTTTTAGCACTCTTATCAAAGAAGCCGTACACCATATTGGGTATTTGTTGTAGTTGCGGGGTTTTGATCTAGGCACGTACTTTATAATCGTCAATTTAAGCTGTCTATAGAAGACAGAGACCATATCTTCTACAGAAGCACAATTCGCAAATTCTTCTAACCAGGAAATACTATTTAAATGGGTCATGATTTTTTCATAATCTGCTTTATAAAAGAGAAATTTTGAGTCAAGTTTAGTTGGCAGGCTATGAGTGTGATTTAATTCAATAAAAAATTGCAGTGGAGGATGCAGAGGGTCAATCAATGATAAAGGATTCAAACATACATCTAATTGTGTAATAGAAATTGTACTTAATATTAAATCTAAAATTTTGTTTTTATTATTCAAATTAAAATTATATTGGGATAAATTAAATAGAGACATAAAGTCAATTAAAATATTATTTAATAAACTATTAGAAGTCTTAGGAATTAAAGATTGGTCGCTTATTTTGGTCCAAAGTAAACTACTTAGATTGAAGTCGCCAAGAACAATAACAGCGCCATTGAGCTTTTCTAAAATATGATTGGAATTTATAACAAAGTGTTCTAATATATGTTTTTGAACGGGTGGAGGTATATAAATACCACATAAATACAGGTCATTCACAGTATCGGTATTGTCGGACAACTCCAATTTAACCCATAAATCTTCACATTTAGACTCGTATTCAAACAAACGGTATGATTTTATATGCCTAGATATAGCCATTAGTACGCCACCCCCCTCTTTAGTGTAGTGGAACCCACTGCTTTGACGATCACGTCTATAAACCACATACCTGTCATCAAATAACTCGTTGTCGGAAATGCTATCGTTCAACCAAGTTTCTGTTAAAACTATTACATCGAAATAATTACAAACAACATTTTTAAATAGCTCGATGGTTTTTGTTCTTAATCCTCTTACATTTTGATAATAAAAACTCAAATTGCTTAAGGTGCCCTTAAGTAAAAAAATATAATAATAATGTAAGCAAACCTAGCGCAGTTTATGACAAACGATTTAATAAGTCCAAGTTTTTAACATGTATAAAATTAGTAGTTTCGCTTTTTCGCATATATATTCTTCCATTTCGGACCCATACAAAGTTATAATTTAACTCTTTTGCTTTCCTACGAGCAGCAGCATGGAGATTCTTGTTTTCTGTTGAAAGGTGCTCAACGACGTAGATGGGGTTCTTCTTATTTCCGCCGATACCAAGATGACTAGTATTAAGTTTATCGTCCTGATTACTCTTATTAAACCTGCTCGTAGCAGCGAGGAATTCATCACGCATTCGTGGACTGCTAAATTTAACCAATATAGACCGTGGTCGAGGACTTGTATTGTTCATTTTGGCCAGCCTAGAGCAGTAGTGGATATTGGCTTCGTTGATAGGGTACTTTATTACTTTGCTTAGTTGCTGTACTGTATTTATTAGATTTTCTTGTTTGTTTTCAGGCACGCATTGAATCTCAATATTAGTTGAACGCGAATTTTGCTCTATTTGTGCCAGTCGTGATGAAAGTGATTGAGTAATAGCTCTGAGTGATGCGTTTTCCGTTACCATAGATTCTAATTTGGTAGACTGCTCGGCATGTGAGGCTTTGATCTTCTCTAATTCTTCATTATAGAAGGACATGGATGATTCAATTGCTGATATGGCGGCCCCAAGTTGTAAAAGTTGAGGTTCAAATTGATTTTTAAAGGTATTCTGAAGCTCTTCGCGAATAATATCGCGTATGTTGTTTGCGGATAGACATGTACAGCTTGCAGTGCTACGTTGGCGTTGTTTAGATCGTCCGGTGACAAACTCATAATCAAGTTGAGGAGGCGAGGAAGCGCGGACGGGCGTTTTAGAGTTATCGCCACCTTTACGTTCTTGGCTGCGACATAATACACAGACCCAACTATTTTTAAGCTCACTGGGCATATTATTGTAGTCCTTTTGAGATATGTTCAAACAGTGATGGTGATATTTAGCTGTACAACGCGAACAATGCGTTGTGGGTACATCATTTAATACGTCGAGGCAGCCAGCGCATTCACTTGTATTAGCCATTTTAAAATAAAATCGTTATCGGTGCCGTGCAAAGATGAAACGTAGCACAGTACAAATCTCGCGACGAAAAGGTCTTAAGCGCCGTGCACAATGCGTCACTTACGCGTTTAACTGTATTACTCCGTTTTGATCACACTCACGATTGAATGTTATTATTTTGTTTTATAAAATTTATGATATTTTAACAAAGCACTAAATTATGCACTAATATTAATAGTTTATCTAGATTATAGAACAATAATTTTGACTGTAACACTGTTTTTGTACACATAAAACAACTGTTTAGGGAGTTATGAGAATATTTTAAGAAAGACAACACGTATCTCGCGCACGTTCCACGGTATTCGATATGTTTTATATTGTTTGTATTATTATAATACCTAGTACGAATAATATAATAACCGCCTTTCGTGCATTTCCCTAATGTCCAATGGTTAGCTGGTAGAGAATGCATTAAGCATTAAGCTCGCCATTTGTACCGTTATATTTTTATTGTAGTCAATAAAGGTTAAATAAATAAATAAATCAATAACAAAATATTGTAATGTAACTAAAACTAGTAAGTAGGTACGAAATATTTCCATGCTACATAGAGAGTCTCAATGGAGTGTATGATTGAAATATTTGTGTAGGTCATATAAGCAAATTGACAAAAACTATAGGATAATCATGAAAACTGTATTTTATGCCCGGTAAATTAGTTTAAGTAATTTGATAACAAAAACATGATATTTTACCCAAAGCGCAGCTAGGGCGGGTATTAACATTAAATACGTGTCGATGTCATAATGTTTAAACATTGCTCGATAAAGGTCGATGATTTTCTGCTCATCTCTATATACGAGTTTTAGTGGCAAAAAAACAGATTCCGATGTTTTCAATCGTGAATAATACGAATATAATGTTTAGTTGTTTATTTCTGGCGAAGGAGATATTCTAGGTATCATGCACGTATGTAATACAAGATCCGGTGTAGGTATGTAGAATCACTGAAGCGTTTTCTCGGTGGAGGTTAAGGAACTTGGCTGGTTAGCATACGAATGGGGTCAATATTTATTCGGTTTATGAGTACTGTTAAAGGGATCGTTTTGCAGATACTTTTTGTACAAACATCTCGTGGGGTTCATACTCCACAGCTTATGGCGATACTGATTTATTGACACTATAAATCAGGATTCTATTGCTCATGAATAACTAAATATATCCATATAATATCGCTCGCAGACTTGTAAATAGCCCATGAAAAATGGAAATCCATATAGAATATCTTTCTATTTGACTAACACACACGATTTCCTCAGAATTTATTGCATGGAAATACTAATTATTTAATACACAAATACAATATTTTGATAATCTAATTTCGAAGAAATATCGCAAATCAGCAATAAAAATATGTGAATGCTGTAGGTAGTGTACGAAAATGTAACATTATCATCCTCCTATCTTCAAACACTGGAACAGCTAAGTTCAAATGTCTTTTAGTTTCTTCTGAAATTCTTCATAAGACTAGATTATATTACGTAGTAACTTCTGAGTCGAAATGTTTTTGAAACTTGAAACTGTTTTATGAAAAATGCTTTCACACGCTACGTTATGAAAAATGCTTTCACAGGCTACGGACGTCATAATTTTTAATTTACCCAACATGAAAGCAACAAGAACTTTGCCTCTTTCCTATTATATTTCGTTACTGGTCTTTTCAGTCCATACGATACTGTAGGCAGGGTTGGATTTAGGTACGTTGAAAAATATAGTACAAAGCAATGAAAAGTATAGTATTTATAAAAAAATTATAGTACACTCAGTGTTGCAAGCAAAAAATCGGTAGATCAACCAACTACTTTTGCACCCCCCCCCCCCCCCCCCATTTGTTGAAATGGAAAAAATACTTTTACTTTCAAGTCAAGTAGTAAGGAAGAACTTCGTAAATAAACGTATTATTTTACACAAAAATTTGCAAGCGATTTTTATCGCTTTGATTGAATTTCGTATGGAATGGAAGGAATCATAAGGAATGAGATTAGTTACTGTTAGTGGAAACTGGAAAGGAACAAAAGAAGCTGCTGAGGACATTGAGACAGGAAACGCAAGATCAGAATTCGGTCGGATACACGCACTGTCGAAATATTCATAATATGACGTAAAACTAAACATTCGGGACCAAATAAAATTATAGTATTTTAGCGTACTATACTTAGATGTGGATAGTACATAGTACAAAGGGTGAAATTATAGTATAAATACTATAATTATAGTACAAAATCCAACCCTGACTGTAGGTAACCAAGATCAGTTAGGGCAATCATACTTAAAGTCATCATACTCTTAAATATTAAGCTATAACGCTTCTATATAATGCAGGAAATATAGGGAGAAAACCAGTTGTATTCTTCTGTTGTTGCTCATAATGATCTCTAATAAGTTATTTTGAGGTGGTGCTGAGGTATTTATTTGATTGTATATAATTTTTTTTGTTTCATTTTTTACAGCAACCTGCTGTCCTTCATCAGTTCGTACCTCAACCCGCACCTACACAAGAGTTGGAACAACCTGAGGTACAATTTCAATGACTTTGTAACGTAATTTCAAAGGTTCAAGACTTGTTACTGGATTAATATAAACCTTCAATATGCGAGGTCTGTAGGATTTTTTGACTGAGTCGGAATCCACAATTTATAGGTACAATTTCGCATACATTTTTATAAAGTAGTTTTTTTTTCATACCTATAATATTAGATATTATTTTTGGAGCCAGTTTTGCAGAATGAAATCATAAAGTAGAATTTAATTAGGTAAGTACATTGTAAAATTTTTATGAAACTAAGTTCTAAGGTAAATCTGAAAACCCTTGATAGTTATATAACTATAGTAAATAACATAGTATCGAAAAATTCCCACGAGAATCAGAAGGATAGCTGGTTGTACGAAGTCTAACACGTTCCGTGAAGACAAATATAACATTTAAAAAGGTAATTTCTGTTTGACTTGAGAGTTCTACCCGTACACTGTGTTTGCACAAGGAGACCCATTTTTGTCGTCATATTTACACGGAAATATTAATATTAATGAACGATATTTCAAAAGTTTTGCTTCGTGGTTATTCCCTTCATTTATCAGAGATATATCTTTTGCAACGAGATTCACTGAATTAATGGTAGCCGATATCGATAGACTAACATGAGCGTCTACCGTAGGTAGGTATAACTTTTTGTTAATTAGTTTCTTTACCTCTATTTTTAGCTCTGGTTAGGATGCAGTAAACTATATTCAGTTGTATACCTACTAGTTGCCTATCTGTACTAATATAATAAAGCTGATAGTCCAGTGCCGATAATTTTTGAAACGAAAAAAAATTATAGTAGAATGAAACCTATTGCAAAAGGAAGAGAATATAACGAAGATTATAGGAAAAATAAATTACGGGCGATCTGAGGTCGGGAAGGGGGGGGGAGGGGGGGTTTAAGGGAAAAAAATGGTTTATCTCGATTTCCGGAAAAACTACAAGTCCTATTGAAAAAAGTTGAATGGAAAAGTTGTAGGCAATAAAAAGATCTACAACTTTTGTATTTACACTCTTTTACATAACCTCAAAATTTATGTGAAAAATTCAAAAAACCACGTATTTGGTTTTTTATTTTTATCTTTTACAAAAAATATTTTCTTTTCACGAAATGTGGTGAAAACTTACCTTTGTATGTCCTTAACATACTGTAATTTTTTTGATTCAAAAAAATATTTTTTTCCACCTTATTTTGACCTTAAATCAAAAAAACAACCTTATTTTCAGTCGAAAAATCTCACGTCAAAATATCTGATTTTTTTTAAAAGTCGGTAGTCCTCTTGTTCGTTGGAATCTCTACTTTCTAATGGTATATAAAAACTTATACACTACTATGGCAAATGTTCTCAGAAAATGCAATGAAACGACAACTATTTTCGCATGTTTTTTGCCATCTCAATATGCAATCAATGAAATCCGAAATTTTTTTGCGAAAATCTCTACTTTCTAATGGTATATAAAACCTATACACTAATATGGTAAATGTTCTCAGAAAATGCAATGAAAAGACTACTATTTTCGCATGTTTTTTGCAATCTTATATGCAATCAATGGAATCCGAATTTTTTTAGCGAAAATAGTTGTCGTTTCATTGCATTTTCTGAGAACATTTACCATAGTAGTGTATAAGTTTTTATATACCATTAGAAAGTAGAGATTCCAACGAACAAGAGGACTACCGACTTTTAAAAAAAATCAGATATTTTGTCGTGAGATTTTTCGACTGAAAATAAGGTTGTTTTTTTGATTTAAGGTCAAAATAAGGTGGAAAAAAATATTTTTTTGAATCAAAAAAATTACAGTATGTTAAGGACATACAAAGGTAAGTTTTCACCAAATTTCGTGAAAAAAAAATATTTTTTGTAAAAGATAAAAATAAAAAACCAAAAACGTGGTTTTTTGAATTTTTCACATAAATTTTGAGGTTATGTAAAAGAGTGTAAATACAAAAGTTGTAGATCTTTTTATTGCCTACAACTTTTCCATTCAACTTTTTTCAATAGGACTTGTAGTTTTTCCGGAAATCGAGAAAAACCATTTTTTTCCCTTAAACCCCCCCTCCCCCCCCCTTCCCGACCTCAGATCGCCCGTAATTTATTTTTCCTATAATCTTCGTTATATTTTCTTCCTTTTGCAATAGGTTTCATTCTACTATAATTTTCTTCCACTTTTTACCGTTTTTAGAGCTATCGGCACTGGGCTATGAAGAGTCTTTTGTTTTTTGTTTGACGGCGCTGATCTCTGTATCTGCCAGTCGGATTTGAAAAAAAATTGTGTGCAAGATTAATGAGTAAGATTAAGCAAAAAGGGGTTGATTATACCTGCAGATACCTGAAGCTTATGTATTCTGTTCTATACCTACTAGATAATGAGTTGAACTCACCATTGTTATAAACCCATACCGATGATAAGTAGGCAAGAACGAAAAGGTAAACATTCAACCAAGCATGGATAAAAAGCACTCAAGAAACCCTACATGAATCGATTGTGAATGAAGTGCATGTGATAGAACATACAGAAAATGTGCTGCACGTTCGTATATTGTAAAGAGTGCGAGAGGAAAGTAATAGTAAATGTAAGGTTGTCTTTTTCTTAACAATAATACGTTTAGGTACATATGTATGTGACTCAATTATTATAACTGAAATTGAGTAATAATGTAATGTAACTTATTAGTGCTCCCCTACAATATACATATCTATACATATATATAAAATTGAAAAGAGATACACTGATTAAACAAAAAATCTCAGAAACTACCGAACCGATTATGATGAAATTTGGGCAGGGAGATAGCTTATGCCAAGGAGACGTCAGCTAAGAACGGATTTTTGGAAATTCATCCCCTAAGGGGTAAAAATACGGGATAGAGTTCATTTTCATACAAACCAACTTCGTCAGTTTTAGAGTTATAAATATGATTTTTTTTATCTAAGTTTATAGTAATAAACAAAAGTTAAATTTAACAAATTTTTTTTTGAAAATCATCCCTTAAAGGGTTAATTTAGAAAATGGAACTTAGTACGCAACTTCGTCATTTTTGAAGTTAAAAACATGAAAATTTATATATTAGCGCCAGATTAAAATATAAAAGTTGTGTTTTTTTGGAAAATCAACCCCTAAACGGTTAAATAAGTGTGTGTAAGTTAGAATTGCAACTTCGTCAGTTTTAAACTAAGAAGGGTGAAAATTTGTATATTAAGCTTATAGTTAGACACAAAAATTACCTAATTGTATCACGATTTTCTCGAAATTCATCCCCATAAGGAGTTAAACAAAGGGGTTGTAAATATTTAAGAAACTACGTCAATTCTGAACTCAGTAATGTGAAAAATATTAATTAAGCTTATAATGAGAAAAAAATTTAATGTAGAGAACTTTACGGATGGGAGGGGGATGGGAGAGTGACAGGAAGCGAGAGAGGGACTGGGATCGGGAGAGAAAGCAGGAGAGGTTGCGGAAGAGGGAGAGGGGCAGGGAGCGGGAGAGGGAGTGAGAGCGGGACAGAAAGCAGGAGAGGGACCGGTGCGGCCGGGAGAGGGACTGAGAGTGGGAGAGAGAGGGACATGAAGCGGGATAACCCAAGTAGCAAAATAAAGTTATATAAATGGTCAACGAACGTCTTAGATTAACTTTCAGTCAGTCAAAATGGTTATATTACAGTATATTAGACGTCTATATAACGCGGGTTTGGGCGCACCTTATATGACATTTACATCGTGTAAGGGTCGTTTTGTCGTCGCAACGGCGTCAATTACGTTACGTAAAACTCACATAGATGTTGCAAGTGTGACTAATATGTTTTATAATAGTGTCTAGTAATACTCCTACATAACTTTAACCGTATATAGATGTAAATAAAATTACAAAAGAGTCCTGTTATGGTTAAACACACAACATCTACATGAGTTTTCTTATGCGAACGAACAATATTTTTTCTTCTTGAAATACTTTATAAAAAGTTAAGCCAAATGTTATCATGATTTTCATTTATTTAATATAAAGAAAGCCGATTGTGGTTGAAGATGAGGAGGGTGATGACATAGTGGCCATTAAATTTTTTCGAGAATATGTATGGACATCTTTGTTCATATTTTAATGGGCCTTCAAAATATTGATGTTTTAATATTGTATATTAAAATTATATATATGAATTGACTTTAATAATTTCCGCCATATTGCAATCAACACACTGAGCGACCGCTTTACGACGTGTATATGACTATTGGTTATATACATGTATTTTATTCAACTTATGTCGTCCTGTCGTCCACCATTACGGTTGCAATTAGGGTTCTATGGAACAGAAAAATATGAAAAAAAACCTTTATTAGTAGTTCTGTTTTTGAAGTGAAACTTCTATGCTCTGCTACTACTTTATCTAAGGAAAATTAGCTGTATTTAAGGGTATTTCAAATTAAATAAAATCGCATACATCCACTTAATGTTTATTTACTAAGCTATAATAGAATTGACATAAGCATAAGAAATCTTTTAAAGAAATAGAAATTTCAACACTTTTCCAAAAAGGTCCTTCGGTACGATTTAGGCACCTGGTTGCCTAAGTCGTATCGCCTATAGCCTAAGTGGTACGTACTAATGCTGGGTACTGCCTAAGTGTTAAAAAATATACGGAACCACCTTGATTTTTGCTACTTTCTTTTTGATTGGGACCGCACGACAATGTCTTTTCCAGATTAATTGTAGGTATTTTTGATATTTTTAATGATTTATAATTTTTGTTTACTTTTCTTCTAAAACCACCACTTTTGTTAATTCTTTTCCACTTTCCGGGATCCATAACTATGAATTAAATTAAAAATGGCTTCTGAGTCATATAAAAGTTACTTATTATCATTTAAATAATTACATGAATTATAAAAGTCATATAAGAATAAACTTATTGCCTAAAAGTTACATAATGATTGAACTAAACGCCTTAATAAGACTTTTTTATAATAGTTTATTATACAATCATTATAGGACAGTTAATTATTTAAGCGTTACATAAAAGTTTCCAAAATTACACAAAAATAGGAACTCCTGACTATTATCTGACTATAACGTTAACTCGACTCAAAACTTTATCATGTAAACGTAGTGGCAGATACGTTTATATTACGTCATATAAATTCGTTGAGACGACGTTTACCAGACGTATTTATATGATTTAAATTATATATAACTAAAGCATCATATTGAATACCACTTTACAATTATTTGGTTGCTACAAAACTGAAACAAAACCCTTATACGTCTTTTAGTTGTATTATATGACTAGTTTGCTACTTGGGAAGGACCTCGAGTGGGAAAGGGAGAGGGACAGGGAGCGAGAGAAGGAGAGAGAGTGGGACAGGAAGAGGGAGAGGTAGAGGGAGAGGGCGAGTGGAGGGAGAGAGAGTATATGTAACTCTTGAACGGATGGAAACAACAGAACCGTTTTGAAGATATTTTTTACTGTTTAAAATTATCTGTTTGTCTGTCTGGGCATCACATGAAAACCCTTGAACTTATTCGTAGTATACACGTAGGTTTCAGTATGTAAATTCCTAAATATAAGTACTTCAATATAAATGAACCTGTTTTTAAATTTTCTTCTGTAAGGCGTACAAATATGATAAATAAGCATAATTTCCGCGTGCGAAGCCGCGGGCAACAGCTAGTAGGTAATATAAGCAACCCCTATACAAAGTTTCATACTTCTATGTCCACTGGTTTAGGCTGTTGTGAGCCAGTAACAGCGTTTAGGTAATTAAGCGTGATGATTACGGCAAGTGCTTAATCAATGTGGTGACGTCACTAGGTGCAGAAGATGCAGATGGACGGCGCGCCAGTCCAGATGAACCTGCCCTGGGGCCTGACGCCTGAGGACCTGCACGCCATCCACCGCACCGCGCAGGACGCCGTCGCCTCCCAGCAGCGCGACCAGATGATTGACAATGACATGCAGGAAGTACGATCTTTATTGCATTTTTTTGCTAATATTAGGCCAGGTCTTATAAGGACCGGTATGTTCTCTCTCTTCTCGTATAAGATTCCCAGCTCATCATCCAAAAAATATTTTTAACGTAAGTACTTCAAAAATCCTCCAGAAGGTCTCTTATTAAGTTCACATGCACACCCAACAGATATACACAATACACACCAGTAATGAATCATAGGTAACAGTGCTAATAAACAGCAGATTACAAAATAATCTATATTTTTAAACATAAAAAAACTATGCCAGTATTGCTGAATCTTTTCATAAAGTAGAAGTCATATCATGAGTTTTTAAATATTTTTTTTGTCTATCACATCATCACTGACTCTTAGGTATATCTTTGTCAAGTTTCCAAAGTGTACCTAAGTACATACAGAAAACACTAATAAATGCATTTTTTGTTAACAAATAATATTTATTTTTACAGGAAGTGTAAAAATAATACCTACTTCATAATACAATTCCTTCCGGCAGACCAAAGAAGGAATTTAATTACAAATTAAAAAACCGTAATCAATCAATAGGTACTCAATATTTGAAAAATAATCTTCAAATTTTTCAAATGAGAAATAGGATAATGCTTCTAATATGATTATGTTGAGGTTGAGCACCGAAATTACTTTCGATAATCATAGATCACTGAATTTGAAATGTATTAATTGAATACACAGCAACCTTTAGCAACATAATCACATTCATTCGATTGTGCTCGTATCGTATAAACCCGAGCTTAATTTGTAATCGATCTTGACGTAAACATTTTGAAGCGCAATATTAAATATCGTCAGTATCACGTTTCTATCTAGACTATGTAGTTATTTTTCTCAATATAGACTAAAATAGACATGAGGGGATAAAGGAAGTCCTGAAGAAGGAGGTGTTCTGAGTATTTATACTGAAAATTATCTAAGATGCCCATAATGACAGCTGCCACTTATTAATATGAATTAACCTTACGAGTATATAGGCGTCTTTGAGCAAAATTGAATAATCATTTACTTCACATGAATAGTTGGATACTTACGGACAAAGGATTTTGCCATTTGTTAAAAATCCCAACTCGTTTTCATTGGCGTTAATTATAAATCATATTAAATGTTATAATCTAGTAAAAATCCCATCACATCATAATTTATGCGTTTTATAAAAATATATGACGTCGAAACAATGTTAAATGAAGAGGCCTAAACCTAAACTGACGTAAAGTGATATGACAGCTTGAAACTGTTTTTAAAACCAATAATAATTATCGATACATTACTTTATATAATCGAAATTTAAAAATAAAAATTGATTAATTTAATTACAAAAAATGATTTACTTGCATTTGAATTTAAAATTAGGTAGGTACCTACGCAAGAATACCACGACCACGACGAATTGGAGTTTACAATATTTAAGTATCGAATCGATTAGAAAGTCTTATAATTTTTAAAATCAGTTTGTTGCAAAAATTGGTTTCTTTCGTGAACCGATTTTTTTGTACATCTCTAGTATCACTGTAATGACAAATGACAAATTGGGCCTCTTAGTTCGCGATTTCTTCTTTTTGTTTGTTGTAGTTTATACCTAATCGATCTAGCACTGCGATCGAGCTTGTCGATTAACGGCCGGTCTCAATAATGTACTAACAGATGGAAGACTGTGGATAGGGCTGTCATCTGTCATATTTGTCAATTTTTCAGAGGCAAAAATTGACAAATATGACAGATAACATACTAATGGTAGCCCTATTCACAGCCTTCCATCTGTTAGTACATTATTGAGACCGGCCGTAAATAATAACCAGCCAAAATCTTGTATTAATTTCCATTTTCCGACGTTTGACATTTATGACAGATTCAAAATTAATTACTACAGATACCTAAGCCGACATAGGTATAATATGTTGTATCAAAATTAAATAAAAACGGAATTGTGGGAGTTGTTAAGGTAGAACACGTGAGTACTTTGCGGTTGGTTGGAACTTGGATCTCATTCGAGTTCGTTGTAATAGACTCGAGTGTCTTCTTTGTCACTCCTTGAGGTAAGGTGGACGTTTAGGTAGGTACTTCAGGTGCAAAGAAAATAAAAATTGAAAAATGCTTTACGCATTTGTGGCGTCTTTGAGGGAAGTTTATCTCAAGGACGTTAAGAATAAAAAGGTACCTTTATCTGAATCCTCCATAAACTAAAATTTATTCAGTTTATAACGTTGCTTTGCTTGTGTTGTTATCAAGTTTTAACTGCAAAAAATCTACAATTCACTACCGCATTTTTTTACACGTGAATCAATGCACGCGAATCGCATTTATTATGCTTGTAGTGCATTTCACATAAGAATTCCCTTCGCTGTTTTGTATACTAGGCTAACTCTTACAGCTTCATTATATTATTACTAGCTGTCCCGGCGAACTTTGTACCGCCTAAATAATCAATGAAATGTTACTTTAACGTCTAAACTTCGTGTGTACATTCATTCATTCATTCACTCACTCACTCATTCATTCATCCACTCACTGACTCATTTATTAACTTATTCAGACATTCACTCACTCACTCATTCACTCATTTATACACTCATTCGGACATTCATTCATGAACATCGAACAACGACATATCAAATATGTATAATATGTTCTTTGGGTTTGTCATTTGGTTTGACAGTTGTTATTTTGTTTTGACGATTGTCTTTTGTTATGACCATTATCATTATTTGACAGCTGTCATTTTGTTTCCATGTCATTTGTTTTTCCAGTTGTCATTATTTGACAGCTGTCATTATTTGTCATTATTTTATAGCTGTCATTTTATTTTGTTCACATATAAATTTTTATGTTCACTTCATTGAAGTATAATGTCATAGAATAGACATCTCGAACAAAATGTGTCCCCGCCGGGAGGTTCTTATTTCAAAATTGGGCCCCCGTTCTCCTTTCAAAATCGAACGAATCCATTGGCAATTGAAGCCGCGCGGCGTCAATTCATTGGAACATACATTATGTTCGCGGTGTCCATTCTATACGCTAGTAATAATACTTCAATGGTTCACTTCCTTTTTTCTCCGTGTTTTTTTTCTATATTTTTGTAGTTATATTCTGCAGTCTGCTATTCCAGGCCGAGACGAAAAAATCAAAGATCATTAAAATCGCTTCAGCCGTTCTTGAGTTATAAGTGTTCTAACTAACACGACTTTGTTTTATACTCGTACTCATACTAATATTATATTTATTAGTATTCCCACCTGATGGTAAGTGGCGATGAAGTCATGGATGGTCATATTTAAATATTGATATAACTTTATATTTATAGTTGGAAGGTCGAGGAGGGTCATACAGATCGAGGGTTTTACAGTTGGTTCCTCTTAGTATCTTTTAAATTTTGGATTTTTTTTATATCTTATAAGTCCCGCCTGACCTGTTACTTATTTATGACTTATTATTATTATGTTATAATATCTAGGAATGACAACTCATTGCTACTTCCCTTTCAACACGCGGGCGAAGCCGCGGGTAATAGCTAGTACTCGTAGGTATATGTTAGAAAGAACCCCACCCCACATACTCGTAATATAGTTATGTATGTAGTGTATGTATTATTAACTATTTCATGCCCATATTTGTTTCATAGCTTCTCGAATTTCCTAACAAATGGACGGAACAAGCCCACAGTCATAAAACAGCTCAGAAGCCAAACCTTTATTCATTATTTGAGGCGTGGTGACCCGTTTATAGCCAACGCCGACGTAGACACATCATCGGCGATCGCGACATTATGGCTGTAACTGAAATGCTTTAATTGTGTTTATATTCTATCAATATTTTTTACTACTACCTATCCGTATAGTTACGGAATGAATTTAGGTATCACTTATCAAGCACTTAATAGCACTATTCAAATATATACAAACTCATTGAATGAACGACATTTTATATAAATCTACCACCATTTCTGAAAGGTGCTTTGTCATGGAGAAGAAATGGCGAAGGAACTCCTCAGCACTTTTAAATTAAGATTAGTACAAAGTGTTGCAAAACACACTCATAAATAGTAAGAACAAATTATTCTAGCGAAACAAAAACCGCCTTTGTTTTCCAAACAATAATTTCATTTTCTGTTTTTTCTGAATTTTTTCTGAATGACACCATTGGTATCCCAGTAAACATTATTAAGTTTTTACTTATTTATTTGAATGAAAACACAAGTCAAGAAATACCTGTTAGCCTGACTATTTTGTTATTTAAATGAAAGACAAAAATAAGTTTCAGCATCTTAGATTACATAATGCGTTTTTAACAGATGAAGACTATCGTGAACACCCTGAGGGCGGCGCAGGAGGCCGAGGCTGAGGCGGAGGCGGAGGCGGAGGCACAGGCGCAGGCGCAGGCACAGGCACAGGCGCAGGCGCAGGCACAGGCACAGGCGCAGGCCCAAGCGCAGGAGGAGCAGCGCCGCGCCGAGCAGCAGCAGCAGCAGCAGCAGCCAGAGCCTCAGGCCGCGCGCGCCGCTCGCACACTCATGCTGCCCCAAGATCTTGATGAAAGGCCACATTGTAAGTTATAATTTAACTTAATAACTAGGTAATACCAGGCAACGTCGACGGGGATTCGGTTCCTGAATATCAGGTAGCTATTAATAAAAAAGCATATAGGTATCTTAACAAAAGTTAGGGATCCCGTCATTTATCACTCGATTTGAATATTTTTTTAAATTAAGACTATACTTCCACATTTGTCCCATATTTATCTAGATTCTGTTCCATTTGTGAGAAGTCAGGGAACTTTTCGTATATTCGTACTAACCGTAAACTATTTTCATTGGCCAGGATACATTTTATAAAACAGTACCTACATTTACTGTGCTACATTGTTTTTTAAGCTTATTATTATATTTTGTGTTGTATTATATTGTATCATATTGTTTTGTATTGCATTATGTTGTATTGTATTTTTTGCATTTTTTTATTTTCAGACATGCAGCCGCGTTCAGTTCGCAGCGTAGACGCTCTTCTGCAATCTGAGAAACGCGTGAAGCGCTGCGCCTGCCACTGCGCTTAGACGTCAGACGTCATGTCACGTCTTTGTTAACATCATCTTCCACATTCCCTCCCTAGTTCCTTAAGATGTTAGTTCACATCGGTTTCGGTGACATTCTTCACTTACTTCTATACTAAGTATCATCCCATGTTGCCTCTCATGTTAGCGTGTACGTGTAGTTTTTGCGCAAATCGGTTTTTAAAAGGATTACCTTTTTCTTTTATTACTCTAATCCTCCAGTTTCCCTTTTGTATCAAAATGTTATTTACTTTCAGTAGTTTTAATCCTGTGAGTAATTGAATAATTGCTTTTATTAAGTCGTATTTTGTTTTAGTTTTATGTAGTAAAGTTTTTGTTACTGACAACACTAATATAATAGCAAATAAATGCTCCAGTAAATACTTGCTAACTTGCTATTGACAAATATAGAAGAGAGATACTTACATGATTCTGTAATATTTATTTAGTTGTCAGCAAAATGATGCATTTATCGAAACCGATTTGTCGCTTTCCTAATTTCGTCGAGGTAAATTGTTGTCGTAACCTCAAATTTTATTACATATCTACTTATACATTTTGTGATCCTAAATTAAAATATATTAGTTTTAAATATGTTTTTAATATTGTTTTACTTACGCTTTGCCTAATAAATTTGCTTTTATCATTCTTTACAAAACACACATTTTATTGAAATTTTCCGTATGACCGTTCATATTCATAATATTATTACTATTATTATATTATCACTTCAATAGTCATTTTAACAACGAAAAAGCGTTTGTATAGCTTTGCATAAAGGTTACTTTAATCGGTCTTAAATAAACCTAGTATGCTATTTTTAGAGATATAAATTAACCAAAATGACCATTGACACACAACAACAAACAACAAATCAACAACAAGAAATCAAAACACTGTGAACCTAAGTCACAGTCTGTGTAAGGTTAAAAAAGGCACAATAAGAATAAGACAGATATTAGGTATTAAACCAGATATTAGCTAACAATAAGAATTTTTATTATTAATAATATCTAAAATTAGAAATGAGGCACGGACACTACGGACATTAGATAGGCAATATAAGAATAATATATGCTTTATATTCTATATATTCTAATGCTGGTTGCTGAACAGAAAATGAAATACGTCCAATACATAATATTTACACTATTTACATTTTTATTCCAACATTTTTACATTTTTGCCGTATTGGGGCTGAGTTTGCCGTACTGGCCTCAATCCATAAATAAGAAATACATTATTATATTACAGTATATTAAAAAATACATTGGAATCTTACGGTTGATATCACAGGGACACTACGGACATTAGATAGGTAATATAAGGATAATATAATAGCTTTATATTCTAATACTGGTTACTGAACAGAAAATCAACTACGTTCAATACATAATGTACTATTTACATTTTTACTCTAACATTTTCACATTTTTTGCTGTATTGGTGCTAAGTATAGGTACTGGCCCCAATCCATGAATAAGACATTAGTATATTACAGTGTAATAAAAATTACATTGGAATCTTATGGTTGATACCACAGGGAAAACCATGGAAAAGCCGCAAATCATGTACTTAGACATTATTTAAAGTGATCTAATTAAAGCTCGGACGTAATGTAAAATGGTACGAGTTTAATACGTTTACATAAAGTGGCCGTTATCATAATTATATCTACCCGTAATTTACAACATGTTCAAAAAATTACAACATTATACTTTTCTAAATTAGGTATATAACATTGACTTTAGAACTTAGTGATTAAGTACTTAACCTTAGGTACTTATTTGGAAATTATGGACCGATAGATTAATTTAAAATGCTTGTTTGCGAAGAGTCTTCCTTCCTTTCTTCTTCTTTCCTTCTTGCCGAGATCGGATCAGTGATGCCTTTGGTGTCGCCATCAAGTGGATCGTCAGCTCGTTTTACACAAGTCTTTTAGTCTTTTAAAGATCTCTTCTCACTACAAAGGATATTTTTGTTGATATTATCTAATCTCATAGAACAAAATCACCAATGATTTCACTCTAAATAATTAATAAGTATATGGATATGGGTATATGGATTATGGTTTAATTTAAAGTTTTTTTCAGAGTAAAATATCATGAATTTAAAATCAAATACCTATGTCTATAAGGTAGCTTCAAATTTCTCCGCACCGTTGATCGTTGTCCGCTAATCTATCCGGGTTAGTGGCCAACTCGTGTCGGAAGTTCTTAATGACTGCTATCTATCGGTAACAGTCGGGGATTGACGTGACCTCTGAGAGTCAAATGAAATGTTCACCCGCGCTCACCCTACCAACTTTCGACCGTGTCAAGTAATGCTTAACTTTGCCGATCAATTACGAATTGATATCAGACAGGCTAAAGATAAACGCTTCGAGTGTTAATTGGTCAGGTTTACGAAACCTATAGAAATATTGAGTGCTTTATTTGCGGTTCTGCGTAATACATATTTTATGTTAACACTTGTAATAGCAAAGTTACATGGTCTACGATTTAATTATATCTATTCTCATTATTGTCAAAATTTAAATGACACCTATTTAATTTATCTAGGTTAGATTATACGAATCGATAATTTTCAGATTATTACTGCGGCTCAAAGTAAATTATTGTTGATACATTTTCTGTAAACGTTCACACATTTATACGACGTGCTCTGGGATTCCCTGTGACGTGAGCAACATGGAACATTACGAAGAACTAGAGTCCAAGAACAAATAATTATGTCTCACATAAATATCTGCCATTCCGCGAAATCTACTAAGTATACAAAAATCTCGTGTCATGGGTGTTTGTGGTCGCACATGTCATGGGTGTTTGTGGTCGATTTTTATGATTTTTTTTTGTGTATATTCGAAAGATATGAGAATAGGTCGTTAAGTATATAATATATTTCATATCGCTAGGTGATTAGGGTGTCATAATCCAAAAAAAAATATTACCGAACAACGTTTGCCGAGTCAGGTGGGCTGGGCTATTCTCTAAAATACGAACTCGAAATCGAAGCTCACTTTTCGTTCGACAATTGGACACGAGCTTCGACGGTGACGTAATTCGATGCTCGAGACAAACAAATCCCTTATCGAATACCAAACATATCAAATTAGCCTGACAAAGTAGTTTTTCTCACCGCCGCGTTCTACACTGCGGCGCCACCTGTACTGTAGAGTTTAACATGTAGATTAGCAATTTTGAAACTCATCGCGGATTCCGCTGTCTAGTTACAAAAACATCCTTACAGAATAGCCTTGCAGCTTGTAACATATGTTACATATGAAATGTGGCATCGACTTTACAACAGTACCTACTATCAGTTGGAGCATAGTCCGCACAAAATGTACCTAACGCCCCCAACTCAGAGTCACTAACGGTTACTTTAATTACTTCTTACGATTAGAAAAGAATCACCATATAAATTCTGTACTTAGGAGTGATTTAAATAGTTATTCTGAGTTGGGGCGTATGTATCCCACCTGGGTAAAGTACGGCCAAGGACCTGAAGTAGGCAATGAATATAGGTAACTCAATATTTTTAAATCTAATTAATTACAATATAATCTTAACCACTAAACCACATCCTCAATAGCATAATTAGTTTGGGCACTGTTCCATTCAAATTTATAAAAATAGAAATTAATAAATTGAATGAATATGCGAAGTATTATTTAATTTTGATTTATTTTAAATGCTATACTAATTGTGTAGTACTTAAAATAAGTAGTGGGTAATAATTCCTAGTAGGAACGACAGTCTTATAATTATTATGAGGATCTGTATCGCGACGATGAATTTTCATTTATAAACTAGTTGGATATGCGGCGTGTTCCAGTACGCTAAAAAAATTCTGATGAGAATGACAGGTCCGTGTTTTTGTGTTAATGTTAACGTTAATGCGCTATGTTTACATATTTATATCTTTAAATTGTTGTATGGGAAAAGTGGAAAATCGACTTTTCAATGGACCAATTAATGTGCCTAATGTTTTAATGGTCTCAAACTACATTCGGATTAAGCCTTTCAAATGAAAACATTTTAAGGCATATCAGAGTCTATAAAGGATATCCGTACATTTTTTTAGATATTATTATATGTATAGATTAAATTGGTTCTATTAAATATAATTATAACAACAGGAAACAGCATTTTTGGGTTCATAATTTTATTTACTTTGTGCGCAATTGTAACTGGTCTATGAATGAATAATCATCATCATCATCATCCTGCCCATTTCCCAATTTTATTTGGGGTCGGCGCAATATGTTTTCTTCTTCCACACTTCCCTATCAGCCGTCATCTTTACACTACCTAACTGTGAATGAATAATAATAATTATTAATCTTTATAAAATGACTACACTGTACACAATGAGGACAAAGTAACAAATCACTTTGATTCGTTACGTTAATAAAATTGTATAAATGTGTTTGTTTTTCACGCTGTACTGTATCTGACTATAGCTAGGTACAATTTATATAAGTAGTTGAAAGGCTATCAAAGTTCTCAGCAGGAGGCCAAAGTAATATTCTATACTTCAGAGCCAATCTTTTATTCTTACACGAATATTTTCTGCGCACATATTCCTTTATTTATGTACATATATGCTGAGTAGCCCAGTGCCGATAGCACCATTTTCACCAAATTTCGTGAAAAAAAAAATTTTTTTGTAAAAGATAAAAATAAAAAACCAAAAACGTGGTTTTTTGAATTTTTCACATAAATTTTGAGGTTATGTAAAAAAGTGTAAAAACAAAAGTTGTAGATCTTTTTATTACCTACAACTTTGCCATTCAACTTTTTTCAATAGGACTTGTAGTTTTTCCGGAAATCAAGATAAACCATTTTTTTCCCTTAAACCCCCCCTCACCCCCCCTTCCCGACCTCAGATCGCCCGTAATTTATTTTTCCTATAATCTTCGTTATATTCTCTTCCTTTTGCAATAGGTTTCATTCTACTATAATTTTTTTTCGTTTCAAAAATTATCGGCACTGGACTAGAGTAGGTAACCACTATTACCTTTTCAGCTTGGACAAATATTGCAAGATAATGGTAGCGTCGTAAGATTTGTCACATTTTTGATTCTTATGGTACCTATTTGATTGGTATGGTAGTGAAGTTAAAGATTTTAAATAAATAGTTTCCTTACCCTACTTCATACAAAAAGTTAAAAAAACACTGTAGTCGTGTAACTGTTTTTGACGTGACAACGTCTATTAAAACGATGAACGCCGGTTGCACGCACGAAAAAGCATGACTCACTGTCACGTTCCGCGAGCGAGCAAGCAAGAGCGCGGAACGAGCGATAGAGAGGCACGATCGGTTACTATCGGCCGAAGCGCTCGGTAAAATAATGGTAATTTAATTAAAATGATTCAATTTTATCTATAAAATTATGCAATCATTTCATCAACGTTTTGTCATGACTTTGTCACGTTAAACTACCGTCCGTCCGTAAACGGACTTTACAGATAACCATTTTTTTTGTTTGGTTTATTTAATAAACCTATTAGCATAAAACTCGAGAATCGCATCGATATAACATTACTAAAAACTTGAGACATGTACATCAGTTGGGTTTCGACTTGTGAAAGGGGTACTTTCCATTTACGCTATTAATTTAATGTTTTATTTTGCTAAATGAATGTATTATATGTAATACTTATTAGTATAAAACTTTCAGAAATTTTGTTTCCGTGTTAACTTAAATGATCCCTAATCTCAGATTCCTACACGCGTGAAATTATTATTCTTACAAAGGTGTTCCTTCATTATTAATGTATATAGGTACAACAAATATACAATACCTATACATAGATCCGCTATCAACAGTGGACGGTCCTTAATTTTCATATAACACAACATAACATGGGATGTCAATAATTATGTTCCTTTAGCAAGCTCGACATTGGAACTATTGTGTTTCTGATTACTACGGATGTTGAGAGTGATAATTACAATATACAAACAAAGTATAACCGAGTTCAGACCGAACCCTAGAACATAGCTTACGAATAATGTAAAAAACGTCTTCAAACACCAGAGTTCGATTACATCTCTAAACAATAAATAAAAGTTCACTAAAAGGCATAGGAAAAACGTAAGAACCGTTAAACTACGGGTGTATTTTCTAACATCATCTGTCAACACTCTGTATAACACAATAATGTATATCACTGTGCTTGCGAACATCACAGGCCATCTGAAGATGCAACACACCAGAAGGTATGATGACCATCTGTCGAGCAAACCTGTCACTATTATGGAAGTCCACATTGCACTTATAGGAATTGGAATCAGCCACGAACAAAGTAACACTTTATGCAAGTCACCACGACTGATCTTCACTATCATTATTATTAAGCTGTCGTACATATGTTTTATGAAAAAACACACTAATATTGATATCACATAGTCAATGTATATTTGTGAACCCACTGACACCACCCTTAACACCGATGATGATTCGACCACTCCTTTCATGTTTAAATACTCGACATAAATGAACAACCGTTTTATAAACCGCGCTACACTCAGCTGCATCAACATTTGATTCCTGTAATTTCTTCTCCAGCCTGTAATCTTGTAAGCTGCGATAAATGCGATCAATAACTCCAGAGCAGTCATAAATATTTCCGCCGCGATGAATCCCTCAAAAACTGGGCGAACAAACAGGGATTCATTGTGGAACTGCTGCGAGATATTTACAAGTGATGTATTAAATTGTCTTCCTGCTATCGATGTATCAACAAATGTTGTTGTTGTAGATATTATATCACTAACAGTGCTTGATTCAGTCAGCATATTTGTGATTACGTTCGTGTTACTCTCTGTTGATGTATCCATGTTTACATTTGTATATTACAAAAAAAAACACTGCACATTTTACGTCTACCACTCAACACAGGTACAACTGTAATGGATGCTAGGTATTATTATGTTTTAAACAGGAAATTATTTAAGGATTACTCATCTCATAAAGACTCGTCCTTTTGGATAGTTTGCGGTTTACCCGCGTCATAGTGACGCATGTTCCCACCCGTTCAGTTAAATTGAAATACCCAACTTGAAATTAAAATAATCACCTCAGTACGTTTTTCCCCCAAAATTAATTAAGATAAAGAATTCATGGTTGAATATTATATATTCATCCTCTGCTGTATCAGTGATAGCCTAGCGGTAGAACGTTGGTCTCCCGAACGAAGGGGCCCGAGTTCAAATCCTGGCACGCACCTCTAATTTTCAAATATTATGTGCGTATTACATGTTAATTATCACTTGCTTCGGTGAAGGAAAACATCGTGAGGAAACCTGCACACCGGAGAGTTCTCCATAAAAGATCTCGAAGGTGTGTGAAGTCTACCAATCCGCAGTTGGCCAGCGTGGTAGACTATGGCCAAACCCTCACATTCTGAGAGGAGACCCCGAGCCCAGCAGTGGGACAATTATGGGTTGTTGCTTTGCTTTTTTTTTCATGCTCTGCCCACGGCTGTGCCCGCGTTTTTCGGAATAATATCTAAGTACCAGTACTATTCTGATATTTTTACGTTCACAAAGAGGAATTCAAGATTATCAAGAACATAATGTAGGAAATCTCATAAAGATCTTAAAACTCCAGCTCTATTTTTATGTCCCTCTAGCAATGGTCCTAAAGCAAAAGTCTAGACTCTAGCCTGCCAGACGAAACCCTTATCACCCAGCAACCAACACGCAGGGAGCTGACCTCATTGCCTCGTAGGGAGCAATAACGTGATTGTCTTGATTGTCTTGACCTCAAGGACATATCAAGGACCCCATAAAATCCAAATTTTTTATCCACTTAATGTACTCAACTGTCTATTTTTTTTTACGCCAGATACAACATACCTATGGATATATTATGAAAAAATAAACTTTGACCCTTTTCTGTAATCTTCTAAATAGGTCATTTATAAATCTACGAAATAAACATTAATCTATGAGTAACTAGAAATACCCGTCCAGGCGTTCAAAATACAACATTGTTTAGAATGCAGGTCATGACAGTTCCTTCAATTTAAATATGATTGAGCACCTATTCATCACCCTCAACTAGTCATCAACAACCTGTCAACTCATATTTTCCAGGTAAAATGTGTGAAACAAACAATAAATAGCGATAAGAATCTACTTTCCTCATATTATGACGTGAAAAATAACGCTAACGATGATAATATATGTTTTTAAATGATAGTGCAAGTAGGTACTATTGTAACTATTATGTCTTCTGTGGTGTAAGTATAATCCGTTTTTTTATCTATTACTGTTGACATACAAGTTTCAGATCCGCTGGAGGGTATACGAGACATCCTAGGTATTTAATACATACTTAATATTATAAATGTGAATGTTTCTCAACGTAACCTCTTTCACGAAAAAAACTATTAAACTACTGAACGGATTTTCACGAATAGCAAAAGGTAGAATATCTGGAAATAAGACATAGGCTACTTATTATCAAGCAAAAAGCGGGCAAAGCGGCGCTGCGGTCAGAACAGTTTAGTTACATAAACGAGCAGACATAAATTATGTACAAAGTGTATTATGGAGGCCATACACGATCAAGTATACTTGTCAAGTCTGCAGGATGACTTTTCAAATTCGCAGTTTGACTTGACGCGCCATCCAGTGTGCATGATTCAAATATTATATATTCATATATGGCAGATAGCTATACCGTGGCCATACACGATAAAGTATACTGGATGCCCCGTCAAGTCAGCTTGACGCTTCACCAAGTACACTTGATCGTGTATGGCCTCCCTTACACACTGCACACTGTAGTTTAAAAAATAGGTACTAACAAATTAGTTAACTTACGCCTTAACTCAAAGTCACTAACGGTTACTAAATCGCTTCTTATTAAAGAGAGCGATTTAAATAACCGTTACTTAGTGACTCTGAGTTACGTTAGTCTTAAACGTTACTTTAGTAGGTATAACTCGTTAATAACATATATAAATTACGTTAGTATAACTAAAGTAAGTGTCAATCTCGTAATCAGTCCTTAACCTCACGAACTAAGGTATAAACACAAAGTTAACCCGTAATTACTCTGGTTGCTAATGAAATAATAAACTTATCTCAAACTAGAATTAAATATTAAAGTTCTCAGCAAAACGTCATCAAAATTTCACAATTTCTCCGCGATGAAATTAGCAGTGACTCCTGAGTTAATGTTTTGTTATTTAATATACCTTGTAATAATGAGACTCGGTAGTAATATAAATATTTTATATAACAATATCTTAACAAAATTGCATGTATTATCAAATTAAAAGCGTATAAATAAAGTCGGCTTAAACAAAATTGAGAAAATTTATTATTATACCTACTCAAAAATTATATGTGTAAATTATATATTAAACTATGGGTAAGACAAGTATTTTTATAATTTTATTTAATTCATATTTAACTAGGAAAACTGACGAAAGAACAGCACATCAAACAATATTTACTTGCTTAAAATAAATTTTACAATATAAAACACTCGAGATAGTTTTATATTCCCCAAATATGCTATAAACCAGCTATACACAACGTGCGCCCATTTCCCCATCTGGGGTTACTTTATTTTATAATAATCGCGAAAACCTAATCAACACCAATTTTTACACGTACCTAATGGGAAAACGGTCTTATGGGTTTGATGAAAAAAGTTTTTGAGTTTCAGTTCTAAGTATGGGGAAACCCCAAAATTTATTGTTTTTTTTTCTATTTTTGTGTGAAAATCTTAATGCGGTTCACAGAATACATCTACTTACCAAGTTTCAACAGTGTAGTTCCTATAGTTTCGGAAAAAAGTGGCTGTGACATACGGACGGACGGACGGACAGACAGACAGACAGACAGACAGACAGACAGACAGACAGACAGACAGACAGACAGACAGACAGACAGACATGACGAATCTATAAGGGTTCCGTTTTTTGCCATTTGGCTACGGAACCCTAAAAACCAATTTATGAGCAAGGGTGTTGAAAATAATTATAATTATTACGTAACAATCGTAACATGCAGGTACGAAGTCGTTGTATGTCGTACCGGTTGTGTGTTTAAATTGAATTGACGTTCCGGTTTAATATCATAAATTTTATAATTGATTAAACCGAATTAATGTTATTTCAAGTTTGATTATGAAGTACGTAAGTATGTACTGGTTTTACTTTCGAAATAGATTCCCCCAGATAGTAATAAATTAAAGTTAAAAAAGGTTTCCTCCTATACATATTAGTGTCAGTATAGTCACTATACTTTTTACAATAGGTATACTATAATAATATAGTGTAAAAAGAATCTCGCGTACAAAGTCAAGAGATAATAAATCTTCCTTTTTGTTCGCAAAGTGCATTTCCAGCGAACCCGTAACCCCTCGGCATTTGTGCCCATTATAAGTTTCAGCCTTTTGGGGCGGAGGGATTGCCTCAACTTGTGACTTTCATCATAAGCCCGATATGATATATTTCAGATAAGTGTTGTATAACAATAAACCACTTCAAACTGTTATTATTAAACCGCTGTTGAATATTTTTTAACCGACTTCAAAAAAGGAGGAGGTGCTCAATTCGACTGTATTTTTGGAACGAAGTTCCTTATCGCGCGTTGCGAAAGGGGACTAGGCGGAAAATTTGGTAACGACACTTTTTGCCGTAACGAAAAGTGGTAACGACACTTTTTGCCGTCGTAGTTTTTTTTACATAGAAAGCAAGCCAGAGTACTAGGATAGCAAAAACATGCAGCAAGTGTGCCAAAACAAATCTGGGATATTAATTTTCTCATCGGCTTTGTTCACCTAGTAGCAATTGCTACTAGGAGATCTGACAATGGCATCCATAAGAAAACCATATAAGTCTTAGTATTAAGTATGTGCGCGACAAATGGACGAATAACTCAATATCACGCCAACCGATTTCAATGATTTTTAATCAAAAGCAGGAGCTTGTCATGTGGTCCCACATAAATTTGAACGAGATCTGACAAGCAGTTTTTGAGTAACTTTGAAGTCGGTTATTTTTTGTTAGTAAAATTTAGATTATATTAGAATACTCTATAACTTTCTATCCTTGTCATATCTATATTTAACGTACTATTCGCTAATTAAGTGCAGATCGGCAAATTCACTGCATCTAAGACCTTGAACCTGACCCTTACTTATTATGTTACTACATATATGTATCTATTTACTAGGCACTGGTACCCATGACTTCATCGGCAGATTTTTTTTACCTATGTAGTTACTTTACCCATTTAAGGAATGAATTTTCAAAGTTCATATATTTAACAAAACTTTGTCTAATTCTTCATGTTTCTTGTTCCATTGGTGCAGGTAGTGTCTTGCCAGCATTTATAATTACCCACCCTTAAAACTGTACCTTCGCCTTAGCAATTGGTACAAAAGATAGATTGAACCTGAACTAAGTCTGTACATTTTTATTCTACTTTGTATTGTATATTGAGATCAGTTACCACCCAAAGTGATAAGCAAAATGGTAATGAATTAATGCACGCTTTTATCACCCAATTGTAATAAAGCTTAACGAGTTGCGAGTTATCGCCGTCAATGTTCGCAGTGTCGCACTAATAGGCCTTGATGACGCGTTTTGGCGCCATTAACAAGATTTTGACGACCCCGTAGCCTAGTTGGTAGCAAGCCTGCCTGCGAAGCGAGGGGTCCTGGGTTCGATTCCCGGCCGGGGCAGATATGTGACAGATAAATATTAGTACTCGGGTCATGGTCATTGTGATGTGTTAAATGTCTTCCATGCCACCTGCAACACAGGTATAAACCTACTGCAGGCGTATGTGTGTAAGCGTTTATTATTTATATTATTACTAGCTGCCCGGACAGACTTCGTTCTGTAAAAGGTTTTTTTGATATGTAAGCTATCCTATCTTTCAAGGTGGATCAAACAGCACACGGTGTGCAAATTTGATTAAAATCGGTTAAGTAGTTTAGGAGTCCATCGCGGACAAACAACGTGACACGTAATTTATTATATTACTAGCTGCCTGGACAGACTTCGTTCTGTCAAAAGTTTTTTTTTATTTTGAGATGTAAGCTATCCTATCTTTCAAGTTGGATCTAACTGCACACGGTGTGCAAATTTGGTTAAAATCGTTTAAGTAGTTTAGGAGTCCATCGCGGACAAACAACGTGACACGTAATTTATATATATTAAGATTAAGATGTTAATTTTCACGGGAATAGTTAAGAGAGCATGTTCTTGTCGTTCAACACAGAATCTTCTGTGGTTATGGGCTCCGCCTGGATTAGCTATCCACCGTGCTTGAGTCAGCCGCCTAACGACTCGCCGTATTCTATCTATGGGCTAGGTCTTTAGAGCAGAGAGTTGAAAATGAAAAAATGAAAATAAAAATTATTTATTTCATAAACTTTGTTTACTCAGAATCATGTACACACGTGGGAGACTAGGATTTATCCACTCGTTATGAAGTTATAGAAGTACGTACATTAGAAGAGAAGTTGAAGAACATGATAACAAATAGTAATTTATAACTTAATCTAAAATATTAAAAATAGAATTCTTACTTTTATGTCTGTGTGTGTGTGTGCGCGGTAATAAATATTTTAAAATATAGTAGTACTGTGCTTTTTTTTTCAGTGTCATTGTAGGAAAGACACGAGCCAAGTTTTCACTACTTTTTTCCTAGTTAAAAGCAGAGCTGCGAACTTTATTAAGAATCCTGTTTGTTTTTCCATACATGAGAGGTCCGAGATATTTATCGGTTCTTTTACTCGTATTTTTTTATTTACATACTTTTACCACAGGCCAAGAAATCTTCCTCTGGGATCTATCTGAGGTTTTTATATATGAGATAACATTTTTATAAAATCGGAGCAACAGCGCCAGAATATGTAATTGCGGAACTCTTAGAAGTTTTATTTCCGAGTAGAGAAAATCAGTAGAAAATCGAAAAGGTTTGTTGAACGCGATCTTAAAAACGTTTCGTTGTGCCCGCTCGGTTTGAATGAAATGGGTACTGTAAGCAGCTTACGATGCAGTAGCATAGAATACTTTGATACTGTAACTTCATATATGTATTTTGGGAGAGGTAACGTCGCCATCGGTTTTGCTTAAAATGTTACTACTCACTACTATTTCATCTTAATCTTAATATATATAAATTACGTGTCACGTTGTTTGTCCGCGATGGACTCCTAAACTACTTAATTGATTTTAATGAAATTTGCACACCATATGCAGTTTGATCCAACTTGAAAGATAGGATAGCTTACATCTTAAAATAAAATAAAAACTTTTGACAGAACGAAGTCTGTCCGGGCAGCTAGTATGTATATATAAATTACGTGTCACGTTGTTTGTCCGCGATGGACTCCTAAAATACTTAACCGATTTTAATCAAATTTGCACACCGTGTGCAGTTTGATCCAACTTGATAGATAGGATAGTTTACATCTCAAAATAAAAAACTTTTGACAGAACGAAGTCTGTCCGGGCAGCTAGTACGTTATATACTTTTATCTATGTTCATTACCAACATCTTTAAACTAAAGCGAGCGAGTGATCTAAGACTTAACGACTACTAAGACGCAAATAAAAACCGGAAGAGCAAAAACTTTAGGCAAAAACATTGAAAAGAAATGTTGGGTCAGTCCCACTAGTCCCGTTGAGTTGTTCCGTGACGGGACAACTGGAACTGTATAGTACTACTTGTCCCGTGGGACTAGTGGACTATAATAGCTTACGCAGCTACTACTGAGCGCACAGTGCACGCATTTATTTATTTAAGTATAAACTTTATTGTAAAACCTACTAGCTAGGCCTACAAAGGGCGAATTTAATGTCATAGGGCATTCTCTCCCAGTCAACCCATGGTGTAGCCGTGTAGGTGAGAGTTGTGGTAGGTGGTAACAATAATTATTAAAAAAAGTAGCAATATGGCCGTAATAATACATAATAATAAAAGTTAAATGTATACATAACTATAAATTAATTATTTTAATAGAATACTACGTATTGTCAATCATTTGCAATTACTACAAACCTTATCACTTGAAATATCAAGTAGCTACCTGTTTTCATTGAACGGTTTTCACCGTTTTTAGGGTTCCAAAGACAAATCGAAACCCTTTATAGTTTCGTCATGTCCGTCCGTCCTTTCGTCCTTCCGTCCTTCCGTCCTTTCGTCCTTCCGTCCTTCCGTCCTTCCGTCCTTCCGTCCTTCCGTCCTTCCGTCCTTCCGTCCTTCCGTCCTTCCGTCCTTCCGTCCTTCCGTCCTTCCGTCCTTCCGTCCTTCCGTCCTTCCGTCCTTCCGTCCTTCCGTCCTTCCGTCCTTCCGTCCTTCCGTCCTTCCGTCCTTCCGTCCTTCCGTCCTTCCGTCCTTCCGTCCTTCCGTCCTTCCGTCCTTCCGTCCTTCCGTCCTTCCGTCCTTCCGTCCTTCCGTCCTTCCGTCCTTCCGTCCTTCCGTCCTTCCGTCCTTCCGTCCTTCCGTCCTTCCGTCCTTCCGTCCTTCCGTCCTTCCGTCCTTCCGTCCTTCCGTCCTTCCGTCCTTCCGTCCGTCCATCCGAAGCATAGCGTCTATACCCTTAGTGCTAGAAAGCTGTAATTTGGCATGAATAAACACAAATTTATTAAAACTCCAAAATCGTTGAATAAAATATTGTGTTTTTTTTATTGTACCTCCCGTTGAAGTAACATACGGATGATTTTTTTCCGTCGCGCACCCCATAGTGTCGTTGATAAGGTCTTTCAAAAATATTATGGGAATATTCGGAACCCTACATTGCGCGTGGCCTGACACGCACATGGCCGGTTTTTTCTCCTTTAATCATATCGATCGCAAACTGTTCACAGAACTTTATTAATCACTGCTTGAATGGCCACTCGTTTAAGAATAAATTACGGATAGGAAATTCTGCGGAAAGCAATTAAGTTACTAACTTGGGTTGGCACTTACCAAACTACGGTGTGCAAGAAATTAGACCAAATTTATAAGAGATTCAAGAGCTTAGTACGACCGAAATGCATGATTTTCAGCTCAAACTATTTGATCAATGGGTTTTGCTCGTGATATGAATTATACTTGGTTTCAAGCCATTAACGACTCCCTACAGGTATAATTCAGGAAGCCTAGGCTGTAAGTGTAGTGCAAATACATATTAAGTAGATGGAGGGACAATAATAAATTGTGATAAATTCATGAATTACAATTTTGTTATCGTTTTCTTAAGAATTAGTTTATTAGAAATTCATAATCCGTACTGGGTGTTGTACAATTTTTTTTTGCTTTCTTATATCCGATAAATATCGAACCTTGGGATCATTCGCAGGTTTTTCAGACATTATAAAAAAAATCAGATTGTTCCTACTGAATGTGAAATACAACTTGACTCAGTGGTTGGTGGTTCAATGACTGACGTAAAGGCAAGTAGGGAAATAAACTTTAAGAAAAGGGAGATCTCCAGGTGGCCTGGATGAATATGGTTGGGGAGCGGTCGTGCTACGTTTGTTTTACTTTTTAGGGTTCTGAAGTAAAATCGGAACCCTTATAGTTTGGTCAAGTCCGTCCGTCCGTCTCTGTCCGTCTGTCTGTCTGTCCGTCTGTCCGTCTGTCCGTCTGTCCGTCTGTCCGTCTGTCCGTCTGTCTGTCCGTCCGTCCGTCCGTCCATCTGTCCTTCCGTCCGTCCGTCCGTCCGTCCACCGCCCGTGTTTTCCAGGATAATACGAGAAAGTACCCTATGTCTTGTTGCTTGTATCTGTGTGCTAAACATGAAAATCCGTTCAGTAGTTTTTGCGTTAAAGAGTAAAAAACATTCATACAAACATTCACATTTGTAATATTAATAGGATTAACAATTATTTTAATATTTAATGCACAAGCAGTATTAGATTTTGTGAATATAACGTGACAGCAGCGTGTTTTACGGTATTAACACGGGTACGGCAAATGTATATACGCACAACACAAAACCCTTTATAAATAAACATGCTAGCAAACATAGTAAATTTTAATTGTAAATTATTTTGCTTGCTACCTTACCATCTTTGTTTCGTTATTATATTACGCTATTTTGACAATAATTTTCTTGAAAATTATATGTAACTAATTATATTCTATTTATTTAGTACACACAAACTATTACAAAAATAATTACAAAAGAAAATTTAGTACTAGGGCGCTGCTTATTCCATACAGGAATCTCTTCCAGCAGACCCGCAAAGAGGAGAATTGTCAAGCAAACTCAGTGTTACTCATATTATGTATCTTAATCCATCATTCTACATATAGATAGGTGCACTTTATTTTTATGTGGTTCTTTAAATCCAAATTAATTAATTAACTAATTACGTTTCAAAACCACTCTACCGCGGCGAAACCGCGGGCAAAAGGTAGTAAAATACATAAATGTTACCTATAAATGAAGTATTATATTCTACCTACACGATCCATCAATGAATTACCCAAGTTATGTATTTGCTACAAACGACGTGTCTATTTATTTGCGATAAATCCTTACCACCATTGACTTGCCCCGGGATTTAACCAAGTGGAATACAACCTACTAACAGAAGGACTCTGCGCTACATTGTCATAATTATCATTACTTTATCGTTACTAAGCGAAGTTTATCATGGGCTTCAATTTGAATGGAGTCCTTAAAACTCCCTAATGTTAGATGCATAAATAACTCTTCAAAGGAAAAAGACAATGAGTGATGCAAGAACGTATTAGAGAAGGGATCGATCGGTCGGAGCGGATGTCCCACAGGAACGGTTGAAGGGCGGGGATATTTGGGTTTTGTATGAACTCTAGTTTATTTCTTATAAGTGTCCCTTCATACTATGATAAATGTTAAAGTTTATTTGTCACCTTACATTTAACGCTTTTTTCATACACAACAACATTGATTATTATAATGTATTTAAAGAGATGTAAAACCACGCTGCATTTTTAAAGTCCTTTCTTTCCGAATTTAGCAAGTAAGTCACATTAACTCCATATTCAGTCATTTCACACCAGAAAGGTTCAATTACACTATGGTAGTTAACTAACATCACATCACAAATTTCACGACTCATCAAAACTGTTTGTAACCGAAAGAACCGGAAACGGTTGCAGCAGTGGCGGAGTTCGTGATTAAAAACGGACCGGGATCACCTGTCGCCTACGCGATCAACAGGAAGCGGGTCCGGGCGAGGCTCGCAGGAGCTCGCAGGCTGCGGGGGCCAGTCGCCGCCCAGCCGCCCTCCGCGGGAGACGCTCAGCCGCCCAGCGCCACACTCACGCCAGCCGCGTTGATAACACTGCACTCCCACTGTTATCATACCACGATCGATACAAAGGTGAACGTTTACCATCCCTGAATAAACTGCGAACTACTTACGCGCGTATTGCGTTACAATCAGAAGTTTTGAAGTGCGTGACGAAAGATTCCCATTGCCCTCGAAGTGTCTCTTTTCAGAGGCAAGGTAAGTTTTTGAAATATACCTACCTTCTCGTCAAAGTTAAGGTAATTAGGGAAGATGTGACATGATTTAATGTTTTATTATTTTTTATACATGATGAATGTCATATTTTTTTGCCTTTTTATTATACGTTTTTCTTTAAACGATGCAAGCTAAATAAATAAATAAATAAACTAAAAAAAACATTTTCGTAATCGAATAATACTTTTTCATGTCTACAAAAGTATCTACTGGAAAATATTTTGTTTTAATAATCAAACATGTAAGGAACCCCTAGATAGTATTATTAAGGAACCATGTTGCCAAATGTTTTAGGCTTACCCTTAGAATCCATTTTTTATTATACAATGTTACCTACATTGAACAAAAAAAAAACAAATGGAGTGATAAAAAGAAAATTTGGATTAATAAAACTTAGCAGATAATGCAAAAGAAAATGTATATTTAGTATATTATTTCAAAATTATTATTTAATGAATACTTTCATTAAATAATAAGATGTTGAAATTTATAAAAATGAATAAAAAAAAAAATATAAATTTCCCGACAATTTGTGATATCATTCGAGTATTCATATCATTACTTCTGTAAGAGAAGTTAAATAGCAGGTAATTTATACGAACTTATTCTTCCGAAAGATCATGCGATATTCCGGAGCAGCCCAAACCTTTGTGAGATGAAAATAAATTATATTATTGAAGGATAAAATAGATCGTAATTGCCAATTGGTACCTATATTTCAAAAATTTCAACGTATACATCTGTTACAGCCTTCGCTTCCTTCTTTAATTTTAAAACGTCAAGCAATAGTGTCCTTTGTGTTACGAATGTCCGTGGGCGATTGAAAGCAAAGCAAAGCAAAGCAACAACCCATAATTGTCCCACTGCTGGGCTCGGGGTCTCCTCTCACAATGTGAGGCGTATTAGGCCATAGTCTACCACGCTGACCAAGGGCGCATTGGTTGACTTCACACACCTTTGAGAACTTTTATGGAGAACTCTCCGGTGTGCAGGTTTCCTCACGATGTTTTGATGTTTTCCTTCACCGAAGCAAGTGATAATTAACTTCTAATACGCACATAATATTTGAAAATCAGAGGTGCGTGCCAGGATTTGAACCCGGGCCCCTTCGTTCGGGAGACCAACGTTCTAACCGCTAGGCTATCACTGTTATATATTGAGAGCACTTAGATCTAATTACACAAAAAATGTTAATATTTCATGATTGGTTCAAAAACAATAAATATGGATGGATGGATGGTAAAGAAGTATGTGAGTAAAAAGCTCATGAAGCTGGATATCATTGTAATCAAACAAATGTATAAAGATGAACTTGGCGTCATCGTCTTACCAATTGTTTACAATAGGCATCATGAGCAGTAGATGTTGATATAGAGGTTATCTATGATATAGATAAAGATGGATGTAGTTTGGATGTTTGAATGGAAGCTGTTGGAATTTTAGAAGTAAACAGAAATGTGGATGGTTGGAAAATGCTCCAAAATACTAGACTTCTAAAGGAAGGGTACGTTTTAGTATTTACAAGTCAGTCAGCGTAGATTTTACACTGAAATTTTGGCTGACAATAAAGTGTATAAAATTATATTATTAATATTATGACTAATATTCAGTGTGTGCAATTCACACGTAGTAGAATTGAAACCTTCAAAACTTTTGTTTTCAAGATAATGAGACGAATGTAAAATTTCGGGAAGATGATAATTGTAGGTTTTAGTAATGATCTCTCATCCCTCAACTCATCTCTCAACTCATCTCTCAACTCATATCTCAACTCATCTCTCAACTCATCTATCAACTCATCTCTAAACTCATCTCTCAACTCATCTCTCAACTCATCTCTCAACTCATCTCTCAAATCATCTCTCAACTCATCTCTCAACTCATCTCTCAACTCATCTCTCAACTCGTCTCTCAACTCGTCTCTCAACTCGTCTCTCAACTCATCTCTCAACTCATCTCTCAACTCAACTCAACTCCCCTCCCCCTCCCCTACTACTTCCCTACCCCTGTACAATGCTTCCTATCTCACTTTAGAATTTATGTGTCTGTCTCTTTTTACTGTCACGGGACAGTTTCGTTTCATCGAATTTCAAATCACCCCCGTACTAAAGAAGTTTTCACTTCAAAAAGTCTGAATCTTTAAAAACTCAAGTTTTTATTGATGTAGGGGTACTTGGAACATGTTATCTATTTATGGGGTAATGTTACAAATGTACGGTACGAAGGTACAGAATTGTGCCTAATAAATTGTATTGGCCATTTGAATCGTGAGAAAAAGCTTTTCATGTAGCTCCTGCAATCTCTTTCAAAGTTTAACGTCGGTTTGAGGAATATAACAGATTTTTTCTGTACAAATCTTACAATATTCTTTCGGTATATAAATCACATTTCTGTTAGCAAATACTTTCATTAGCTATGGAAATTAGTTAATTTTTTACCCGAAAACGTATTATCCTCTTTCCTCAATTAAATATTATGTATATACAATAATTTTATATCGTGAGTTAACCGCTCTTCCGGGCTTTGGGAATCTTTTGAGCTAAATTGGGGTAACCCTTTCATTTTTCGACGCGTTCTGCTTTCGTATTCAGACTGTTCATTAAACTTGACGCTTTTATCAAAGAGAGATCCTACAGGAAAGACCCATTTATTTTCACCTTTTCTCTTTCAAATTAGATTTTTTCCAATTTTAATTTGATAAATCATGATTACAAAGCTGCAACTAACATTTCATGTTACCTTTCAATCGTATTTATGTTTGCTTGCCTGCCTGTCTGACTATGCGACGCGATGAAAAAACATTCTGCCCCACATTACCCTACAGGGAGGACCTTAAATTTTTTTTTAAATATTTAACTGCACAAGTTTTATGTTTTAACAAATATGTATATCCATGCCAAGTTAAAGCTTTCTAGGAGTACTCGGCGTAATGCTGTGGACGGATGGACGGACGGACACGGCGAAACTATAAAGGTTCCGTTTTGAGTACGGAACCCTAAAATCCTTAACATTGTCAAGCGTGGTTGTTTTTTTTTTATTTTGAAGGAAAAATTAAATCAACTTCGGTGATTCACCTTCGACGATTAACCTTCACTTCCGGTGCTTTAATTTTAATTTTTACTTTTTTATTGAGAATAAAAACTATAAACCGCCAGATTAAGAAAATCACTTCAATAAATCGTCAGATTAAGGGTCAGCACGACTAGGATGGAATAAAAGTTTCAAGAAAATTCACGAAAATGGACTATAACTGCACTGCTTCTTACAATGAATTCTCACGATGGACACTGATATTTAAAATTTCTGAAACAAAACAACCCTGTGGGGTCCCAGAGTTGATTCCCGGCAGGGGCAGACAATTATGTGTCATATTAATTTACGCTCTCGGATCAGGGGTGGTGTTACTGAAGTTTTATCTGTGTTGTCCACGCCACCCGCGTAAGCCAAGCGTGTAAGCGTTTATTTATTTATAGATTACAGGAAAATATTTTTGGCCTTAAATGTCCGCAATATATACAATATACATTTATTTATTTATTTATTTAAACTTTTGACCCTTACAAAAAGTAAAAGGAACAAAGGCGGACTTAATGCTAAAAGCATTCTCTGTAAGTCAACCTTCAGGAAGTATCAAAACAACGATGGCTGTATTAAGGTAGTATAGATAACTAACAATTGGCTATTAGACAATTTTTGGAAAAATATTTTAAAATTTTCGTAGGTTTATTTTATACCTCTTACAAAATTTATTTTTTCAAAAAAGTGTTATTTAGTAGGAATAAAAATAACTTTTATCCATTAATTTGAAATTCGCGCGAAAATAGTCTGCCATCTGTCACTTGCTGGCTGTGACGTCACATTTCTAATAACAACAGTTTATGCTCTAACTCTGAAGATATTTTATGTGAAAAACTTACACCTTTTTCACTGGAATTGTGAAAATGACAAGCTACAAGACATGTGCAGTGCCTATGTGTAGAAGTACTACAATTAAATTTCCTAACAAATTGTTTATACACGTTCCTAAATGCCTTCAACGTCGAAAACAGTGGTTACAATTAGCACGTCGAGACCAACAGTTAACATCTGTTATATCAGCAATATTATTTTGTGAGGACCACTCTGATGTACCTAAGTATTTAGAAGAAATCAACTTAGCCTCTGATTTACTAAAAAAACAAATTAAACCTAACCTAATATTGTTCATAAACATAACCTATAAGTAATTTAAAATCATTAGTAATATGGTGTCGTTAAGGGGACGTTGAGGAAAAACTTACAAAAAAATCCCCCTGTGACCACTTAGCAAGACTGACCAATTTTACTTTATTAATTTCAGTACTTACAAGGAGGTTTTTGCGTTCCGAAACTCGGTAGAGCAAAAGTCAGGGTTACACGCAAAGAAATTTGCGACCATCAATGAATCAACTTTAGGCAAATTTGCACTGTCAGCTTTTATATAGCCTGACTCCATTTTACAAAACCTCTCAAAAGCACAAATCAAAATATATATTATTAATTTTCTCAGTAAATTGCACACGATAATCGATGTAGTTAGTAGTACACAACGCTATATTTTTGGAAGTGTGACGTCATAGCATGCTCAATCATGGCCGCCCGCGTTTCGGTTCTCATGTCCACAGGTAAAAAAACTCAAATCTATTTTTCAAAAATAAAAATATTTACAATTTATTTTCATGCAAAAAATGTATTGTTTTAATTAATGTTAACCAATATGCAACCATATTTAACACATTTCATATTTTACCGTGACAACTGTCAAATAGCCAATTGACAAATAATACATCTTAATGTATAAAAAGAAAAATAAATGAATATTGAAGTATACAAATAAATCTATATAATTATGCAATACTATGTCAGTGCGTATATATATGTAATGTATGTATATATGTAATATAATTATATATAATACATACATATATATACATATATCTATATAATATATTAAATTGAAAAGAGATACACTGATTAAACAAAAAATCTCAGAATGTGTCAACAGATATGGAAGTAGAATGTTAAAATGTATTATTCCAAATTACTTAAATGAGTTACCTGATACCTTAAAGACTATGTACATTAATAATGAAAGATATAAAAATAAACTAAAAGCCTATTACCTACGTATACAATAATTGCCTATGTATTTAAAATAAGTTACGTAAAATGTATCATGAACGACTCGTCGGGCATATATAAACCCTGCGTGGTTTGCAAGGTCCGACTTTTGTATGAAAAAAATGTATGCAAATGTGTGTAAAATAAATAAATAAATAAATAAAAAAAATAAGAAACTACAGAACCAATTATGATGAAATTTGGCAGGAAGATAGCTTATGCTAAGGAGACGTCAGCTAAGAACGGATTTTTGGAAATTCATCCCCTAAGGGGTAAAAATACGGGATGGAGGTCATTTTCATACAAACCAACTTCGTCAGTTTTAGAGTTATAAATATGAATTTTTTTATGTAAGATTATAGTAATAAACAAAAGTTAACTTTAACACATTTTTTTGGAAAATCATCCCTTAAAGGGTTAATTTAATGGATGATACTTAGGAGGCAACTTCGTCATTTTTGAAGTTAAAAACATGAAAATTTACATAATAGCGCCAGACTAGAAACAAAATTTGTAAGTATTATGTTTTTTTGGAAAATCATCCCCTAAAAGGCGAAAGTTAGTATGGGAATTTCGTCAGTTTTGAAGTAAGAAGGGTGAAAATTTGTATATAAGCTTATAGTTAGACACAAAAATAACTGTATCACTGATTTCTCAAAATTCATCCCCTACAAATAGGGGTTGGAGGTCATTTACATACAAATCAACTTCGTCAGTTTTAGAGTTATAAATATGATTTTTTATGTCAGCTTATAGTAATAAACAAAAGTTAACTTTAACATTTTTTTTTTTGGAAAATCATCCCTTAAAGGGTTAATTTAATGGATGGCACTTAGTAGGCAACTTCGTCATTTTTGAAGTTAAAAAAATGAAAATTTACATATTAGCTCCAGATTAGAAACAAAATATGTAGGTATTATGTTTTCTTGGAAAATCATCCCCTAAAGTATTGATTAAGAGGGCGCCAGTAAGTACGGCAACTTCGTCATTTTTGAAGTAAGAAGGGCGAAATATTGTATATGAGCTTATAGTTAGACACAAAAAACAACTGTTTCACGGTTTTCTCGAAATTCATTCCCATAAGGAATTAAACTAAGGGGTTGTAAATATGTATTTAATAAACACATACGTCATTTTTGAACTCAGTAATGTGAAAATTAATATTTAAGCTTATAGTGAGAAACAAAAATTTAGTGTAGAGAACTTTACGGACAGGAGGGGTGAGGGACAGGAAGCGAGAGAGGGAGTGGACGATTGAGAGGGAGAGGGACAGGAAGCTGGAGAGGGGAGATCGAGCGGGACAGAAAGCAGGAGAGGGACCGGGTGCGGGCGGGAGAGGGACAGGGAGTGGGAGAGGAAGAGGGGGAGGGAGAGGGAGAGGGAGAGAGAGATAGGGAGAGGGTGAGGGAGAGGGAGAGAGATAGGGAGAGGGAGAGGGGTAGGGAGAGGGAGAGGGAGATGGAGAGGGAGAGAGATGTGTAGATGACCCTGTTTTTAAATTTTCTTCTGTAAGGGGTACAAATACTACAAATATGATATGCATAATATCCGCGTGCGAAGCTGCTGGCAACAGCTAGTACTATACATACCTATACATAAATATGGGGAGCGAAATAGATAAACGTAGTTACTATCTATTTACATTGCTTCTCAAAGTAAATTTGATTTAAGCTTCCTTTTAAAAGTAAATTTGCTGACAGGCTTTAGGAGATCTACAGGTAGCGCATTCCAAAGCCGAGCGGCTTGAACTGCAATTTTTTTATTATTATTGCATCTCTTGATACAATTTTATCTCGAATTAAAATAAGTACGCTTTACTAGTTAAAAAATATTTCTTATGGAAGTAGTGGTGCCCATGCACATAATTAAGGCCGGCTACATACGTTTCCCACCAACGTCGATCTCTGAATTAAACATCTTCACAGTCATTGGCTCTGACAGGACAGAAGTATTATAGTCAACGTGTAAACAGCTCACAAAATTAACTGACTGAATTTTTCACCTATGTTGTGACTAATGTGTGTAGCCGGCCTGAACCAATATGGTTGGATACAATGTAACATGATGCAAAGAAGTCGAAAACTAGTATACGTAGCCTACCTATGTAAATATTTTGACTCTGACATAGTTGTACATTTTCGGCTGTGGGGCTACACCCATTTTTCATACGAAAATGTAAATTCCATTTAACTGTACCTATGCTGCACCAGTATTCAATTAATTTAATACACCACGGGCCGTCCTGAAACTTAAAACGAACGTAAAATGAACTGTCAAAGTGTCAAATACAAATTCGCTGTTTGATATTTTCGCTTTGATAGCTAATATGTTAAAACTTTCGTCCTGCATTCCTGACAGTTCGCAATTATGTTCTCAAAAGTGTGTGAAATCTTGTATTCAGCACATCAGTATGGCGAATGAGACCCAAACCGAGTCCAATAGTGAGACAGTAATTCAGTAATGAACCATTGTGACGAACTTTACCCTAAGCATCTCTTATTGTAAGAAAAGACCCGAGCCGAGCCCATTGGTCGGACAGTAATGGATTGTAACATAAACTCGAATTAGACAACGTTAATTACAGTTATTATTGTAACATGAAGCGTGACATATTGGCACAGCGAAGTGCACATTGATTGATCGGAATTAATTAGTAGAGCTAGCGTTAATGACTTCGTTTCATGTACGCAACAGGCAATTAAGCTTAGTATGTACCATGTGACAGCCTCATGAATTACTGTCACCTGAATCCTGTGCTATATAGAAGAGATAGATACACGGGTGAGGGTTTTTATCTTTACAGAATACCGTTGGTTTACCTTAATATTTTCCTTGTTTACCAATTGCTCTAAGTATATTATTATTATTATTTATATGTAAAATATATTATTTCTCTCATTTCTGGGGTACAAATCTAGTGCCGCGGGCTTTTGACCAAACGACAACAGATAGTTTATTTAAAATTAAGTAATTAACCGATTACTCAGCTATGGATAAAAATTTTCTTACTATCCTACAAGTGTTTATTATTGTTGCCTTTTGCAGAAGAATAAATGTTAAAGGATGAATATTTAACATTTTTAGGCTGTCGTGTAATGTCCGAGGAATGACTCCTGTTGCTGATACTACTATCGGTACTGTCTTTACCTACTGTATTAACTCTCCACTGTGATTTTATTTCTATTGAGAGGTCTGTATATTTTGTAATTTTTTCGGTATGAGTGCTGGCCAAATTGTGTGTATTGGGTATTGCAACATCAATCAGGTAGACTACTTTGTTAATTTTGTCATGAAGAGTGATGTCGGGGCGATTGTGGTGGATCGTTTTATCAGTTAAGATAGTTCGGTCCCAATATAGCTTATACTTATGCGAATCTAACACTGCTTGAGGGGTATATTTGTAGTAAGAAGTTTTTTCGGTAATTAATTTAAATTTAAATGCTAAATATTGGTGCACAATTTATTATTATTATTATTGTGAGAGCAGACCCCGAGCTCAGCAGTGGAACAATTATGGGATGTTGCTTGGCTTTTTTATTATTAGCTGTGCCAGAAAGATAATACCAGTAATAGTTAATATGAATGATTGATTGATTATTGCTAAATAATATAAATCTTTTGTGTAGCCTATGAAACGAACCGGCTTCTGTCGCCTTTTACGACTTTTTTACCTAGTATTCCGGCATGAAATTGAGGTCAATATTCTAACCCGCCTCAATAAGGCTAAAATACTGTATATTTTAGATGGCCAGTGGCTAAATTTCCTCCTTTGTGTCACCGTGTTTCTGATGGTACATTAAGCCGTCAGTTTACATTAGATTGTAGATGTTAAGCCATGTCAAGGCCTTTGCGTGGCATAAAAACTTTTATCAATTGCTTTAACTATTGATCCTTCCGGTGACTATCACGCCTCCAATGCAGTGATCTATCTATATCTGTGAGCGTGGTACTTAATTAAATAAAACATATGAAGAGTCGTTGACCTGCAATCCATTAGAATGAAGAGTAGGTACTCGTAAAATATACTGGATATTATAAATTCACACTAAGATACTACAAATGCGCTTAAATAATATTTTTTGTTAAAATTAACTGCATCAAGGAGTGAGGAGGGAGGAGTGTGAGTATTCACACATAAGTATGTACCTACTGACCTACATACATATGTACATACATGACTACAACTAACACATGAAGCCTGAACTTTGTAAGCAGCTTAATTCAGTGAGGCATACGCCTACGAGTTGGTTCACAGGCGAACCGTGAATGGTCAGCATAATTCGTTGTAAATAGGAGTGCTCCCTTTGAGTGAAAATCTCTTGTCGTGAGAGACATTTTCATGGAAGCACGAATCACATCGAACACCGAATAAAAATTCTCCTTTGTCTGTTTAGGAGTGGGCGGTAGCGAAATGCAAAAGCTGTGTTGAATAAAAGACTTATGTAGTAATGAAGGAGTCATTTACATGTTTCCCGGTAGTTAGGAAGAATGATTTTGTAAAATATCTCGTTCTATTCCATTTCTGTTATTCTGTCCACGTACCCAGCACGGGGTACGATACATCAGTATTATTATTTATTTACATGTTTTTGTGATAAAAAGGCGAATGATGTTTTAATATGCAGGAAAAACTATTTCACGCCCAATATGATGAAATACGAGAAAATGTTTCGAGAATTTTTCATATAGATAACATATGAAAAATTCTATGAAAATGAAGGGAACAAATATAGCGATAAATCCCATAAGTGACCGGGTATTTGGTTAACTATATTTATATGAACATAGTACCTTACGTGGAAATGATGACAGTGTCACTGAATCGTGAATTCGGTCCCTGGGGTTGTGTTGCGTATCAAAAAACATGGCTGAAATAGCAGGAAACCGATTTTGCATTTACATATTTGGGATATCCTCAGTAATATACTAGATATAGTTATTTCTATATAACTTTTGATAGTGCTCCACTTAACATGACATGATTCAGTTTGAACGTAGACGATATGAATTTGTTTTGGGTTATTTTGTGGGTCTATAAAATTTATTAAGTCATTTATTAAATGTTATAGTTAAAGCCTAAATTTAACGTCTATATTAAATAAGTTATTTTTAGGGTTCCGAAGTAAAATCGGAACCCTTATAATAGTTTCGTCATGTCCGTCCGTCCATCCGTCTGTCCGTTCGTCAACCCAACTTGAACTTGTTCAGTTTTTTTTTGTATTAAAGTTATAGAATCCATTGCTTTTGAAGTTTAAAGAAAAGTAACAGTAGATGTAAAAAACGGTAATCGGTTTGAGGATTATCCTATTACACAAAATAAAAATAGGTACTCGTATATCGAAATAATAATTGTAGCACTGATGATAATATGTACAAGTTTAAAATGTGTTTATCCTTATAGTTTTTACGGTTCAGTACGAATAAAACGAAAAACGGAACCCGTAGGATCACTCGTGTCTCTGTCCGCCATTAACAGCCAATTTACTGCGAAACTACTGGACCAAAGTTGTTTGGTACTCGTGTACTTTTTTGTAACTCAACGACGAAAGTGTGAAGTAAACAAGTGAATTTTGAAAAAAAAATAACGAAATTAAAATAAAACAGAAAGCTAACAAGGGTTTATTATAAAGATCTCAAATATATTTGTGTTATAGTTCTACAGTGGATAGTTCTAAAATTATTCAAGAAAGAGGCCAAAAACCAAAAATTCCTCCATCCCCCCCCCCTCCCCCTTAACTACTGATGCTGCAATTTTGAAAAAAGTACAGAGAATAGTTCTTTACTTAAATATCACAGAAAATTAATAAGAAGTCTATGTTCTTTTCATCTGAGGTTCTTAAAGGAAAACGGTAAAAATACGAACAAACTTACATTTTCCGTTGGTAAACATAATTATTTTCCCTTACAATTATGTGTGAGAGAACATGTTTTTCAATTACTACGTTAAATTTGTCGATTTAAAACAAAATATAGGAAAGAGATAAATTAACGTACGGAACCCTCTTCATGCGAGTTTAAATCGCACTTGACCGGCTTATTATTTATTTATTTACGTGTCTAGACGTCTCCTTGTCGGTTGGTCTAAGTATCAAGTAAGTTGGTCGAAAACAAGATATAGTAATTACACATATTATAGGTGCCTTCCTAAATACTTAGGTATACTAATGACAGGTCCGTTAGATACTCTTACAAATCAAATACTTAAATCAATCAGATATACCTTATTGTTTCAAACACGTTTTTGTTTGTTGTTCTTGGAAGCAATTGTAAAGAAACGCAAAAATAAAAGATGGGTAAATTTAATATTTGAGTACTTCAATCATGATATTCATTAGCATTTGATATAGGTACTTTTGTATAGGTATCATATACCGTGAAGAAAATTATAATTAATTCCTTATTGCTTTCTTCATTACGCAGGTTACTGCCAAAATAATCTAACGCAAGCCAGTTTAAACGCTGGCCGCTTAATTAAAGACTTAACTCTGACACAGGCCTTGTAAATAGTGCCCTACGTAAATCGCATCATCTGCGCCTTCTGTTATTCTTGTCTAATTTGAATAAGCCTCCACAAATTTATTAAAGTACTATCCGTACCTGCTTTTACATTTATTCTAATTTCTAGATTTCAGTTTATTGCGAATTTTATTGCGTAGTTACCTAATAGCATTTTCTTTTTTTATTACGTTAGAGATGTCTGGAGTAAAAGAGGAATTAAATATTAGTTTGACGTTAATGTAATTCAATCATGCTCGTAGTCGTAGAACTGTATAAAGATTGAATTGTCTAGATCATTGCAAATATTTTTATCAAGTAGTAACAATAGAGTAGAAAAGTCCATAGGTGCGTTGATGCCGTTAGGTATACTCAATACTCTTTGTCTATTTTCCTCCCTGCGTTTTGTGCGGAATGGTAAAAATAGCTGAATTTCATCGACATAGCGAATCGAATTGTAAATATCGATGGAAAAAGACATCCACAAATAGCACTTTTTTATCTTTTGTTTTTGAAGAGCACAAATGTTCTATCAGTCTTAGCTGCAATCGTAATTTAATCTTTAAGACGTGTTGGAAGTTTTTGAAAGCCAAAATGGAGTAGCATGGTGACTCACTTAAAAATGAAGTACAAGACGATCTGTGCTCTTTAGTAGGCCCGTAATAGACAGCCAGCTATTCAACGAACTGCTTAAGACATAAAGATTGTCTGTGTTCATTGTGAACGGTCATACGAGTAGGTTATCTTCTTTGTATCCCGCGAGCGGTCGGGATTAGGCGAGAACACAGGGCTTACAGTATAATGGATTTGCTGTTCTCCTCTACAAATTGAGACAGAAACCTTTCTTTGCGTCTGTAACGTCCCGATTAATTGAACAATCTAATTAATGCCCACACTTTTTTTGTCCTTATACACTGAAATGTCAATGACTTCACTAATGCTAAGGACAAGTTAGGAAAAAATGTAAATGTTAATTTAATCGACCATTAGAAGTACGTAGATAAAAGTGGCATAGCCATTATTCCAATGTTTCGTATAACCACAGAAGAAATAATAGTAGGTACGTATAATAAAGTATAACGTAATTTATTATATTAAGTATTCCCTGGAAAAATTGGATGAGCAATGGGAAAATTAGCAGTATTGGGGCGGCTTTAAATACCTTCCGGCCCCTAATGTTATGAGTACTAAGGTGTCATAAAAGGCGACAGAAGCCGGCCCGCATGGTAAGTCTTCACATAAGGGTAATATTATCAATACCATTGTTAAGTTATTAATATTGTAATGAATATAATTATAATTATTATTAGCTATCACCCTCTTGCTTCAGTCAGTCTGGCAGCCACCAAATAACTCATCATGTTTCGGTTAGATGGATCCAGTTCTTTCTTTCTTTGTCTGAGTATATAATTATGTTCTTTCTGACTTCCTTTTTCTTCTCTCTTTCTTGGCCGGTAACGTATGAGTGATGTCTTTGGTGTCGCTGATGTCCATGGACGACAATAGCCACTTACCATCAGGTCAGCTCGTTTGTAAAAAATTGTTACGTATTACCTTAACATGATGATAGGACGTTCGTTATACCAGATGACATTGTAAAAAAATTACTGTCCTTTTAATATTGGCACAGAGTAGTAAAAAATAACGACCTTCATTCTGATTGAGATAAGAAAATAAAAAACTAAGAGGCTGCGATTGATTATCTTACGAGTAAATGTCAAGTGTAGACTCACTTGTCATTTGCAAACGTACACGGTACAAACGACAAGTTTTATTACTTACCCGCCCTCGCTTTACTTCGGTTTTCTTATTTTTTTACACCTTGGGTTACATTTAATAACATTTAATACATTTAATAACATAGTTTAAATTTAATAAAGAACCAAATCGTTCGCTTCACGGCTAATTATTATAATGTTAGTAAATACATAGTCAAGCAAGACGAAATCAACAGTTATCTACTTCAATAAAAATTTCCATAGGTAGGTATTATTAGACATGTTATTTTCAAATAATCTAGCCTCTTACCTGAGTTTAGTGTTCGAACTCGCGACAGTAGGTTTAGTAGTTTTAGTAGTTTCATTTAGCTCTCTGTAGTTTGGAATTTTGGATACAGTCATTATTTCCATCCCGTCTTTATTCTTTAATAGCGCGCATTCTTCAGTTGCGACTTGCGAGCTTGCGACGCAATTACTGCCTTATAGACGAACCGCCCCGTATATTCTTTTTATCATCTGGTGTCCAATATTCTCTGTAATAAAAACTAACATTTAGAAAAACGGGCTGGGTGTTTTTATTTCAATACTTTATGTTAGCACGCTTCATAAGTTCATACAATAGAAAACATGTCACAATTTTACTTTAAATGGTATTATGTATTATAACAACAATGGTTTAAAAGTTGGTCTCCCGATCGAGGGGGGACCGAGTTCGAATACTGCATGCACCTCTTTGAAAGTTATGTAGGACCGTAACATTAATATGAAGTAATAATTTATAGGAGAATTATTACTTCCTCTTCCTTCCTTGCCTATTAAAAGATAATTTATTACTTTCTCCAACGAAGGAAAAAAAATTTAAGCACCTTAAAAGTTCTCCATAATTTTGTCAAAGGTGTGTGAAATCTGAGAATCCGCACTTAGCTAGCTTGTTGGACTATGGCTTGTAAGCATTGTAACCCCTCGCATTGTAAGAGGAAACCCTGCTCAGTTGTGGGATATTTGTAAGTTATGATGATGCGAATGATGTGTTATAAGAATAAATAATAATACGTATAAGATATTATAATTGGGTTTTTCAATAAAATAAATGTTTGTAACTAAAAAATCCTGCCATTAAAAAATATATAGATGTGTTTCGAATGTCTACAGCTGTGCTAAGTTATGAACCTGTAAATTTTAATTATGCAATAGTAAAACTTCGTTTTCTTCTCTCCAGCGGTGTCGGATCGACTACTATTATATCGAAGTGTTGAAGTGTTTGTACCCATCAGTCACAATGTCCGTCAGAGTATACAACACGGCAAAAACTCCATCCAACTTTAGAGAGGTGTCAGACAAGGGGATGTCATGTCCCATAAACTGTTCACGTGAAAAAATATAGTATAATTCGATATCATGCAAACTTGCGAGCTTTATGGAAATGTTATAAGATTTCCATTACAGTCATCATTTCCATTACAAGATAACATTTACTCACATCACTAGCCTTGTTTTGTACCTATTACGTAAGATGGCGAATATTTTTATAAGCTTTTGCTTTGTTCGTTTATTATCTTTCTCTTGTCATTGCTGGTGTATTCCGCTAATTTGGTTCTGATGACAATGCATTTTTGTGATAATGGTGACCTAATACTTCGCTCGGGGTTATAAAATTTCATTTTATACGCCCTAGTAGAGAAAATGAAATTTTATAATATATAACCCAAGTAGCACGCGGGGCTGTATAAGGGCTGTCTAAGGGTTCACATGTGAACTATAAGCGGTAAGTCAGCTGTATATGAGCTGTAGAGCACGCTTTACAGCCCTTAAACGACTGATTTGGGCACAAGTTATACAGCCTTAAGTTCACATAGCTGCATAGTAACAGTATAACAGCATTTAAATAGTAGTAGGTTAACATTACACTCTTATACAGACCTTAGCTGTATATTAGGTTAACATTACACTCTTATACAGACCTTAAACAGCTTTAAGCGTATTTTTCGCCTTTATACGGCTAATACATCACAGGTGAACTCATATAAGAGTGAATTAATGCTTTAAGTTCACTTGTACGCTAAATGTGAACTCTTATTCAGCCCCGCGTGCTACTTGGGAATTACATGGTCAAATATGAAAGCTTATTATAAACTTTATCATAACTTAAATCATCTCCTCCGCGGCCAACACCAAAAACACAAATGGCGACTGCTTTTTAACCGACTTCGTCGTTCGTTTCGTTGCGTATCCCATAATGTGGGGTATTGTTGAAAAGGTCTCAAAAATATTTTGGGTCTGCAAAAACCGTTTTTCAATTCAGGGGCCCATTTGCGAAATATGCATTACAAAAAAGCTTAAAGCAATAAGATACAAATTTTTCTGATCATGTAGTACCTATATCTTTTAAAATAACTATCAATAGTATGACAGACGATTTATTAAAACTATCTATACCACCCTTCCATTAGAGTATCACATGGATCATAACACAAAAAATAAGCTAATAGCCGATTGTAACAATCAAATGTAGCAACACAAAATTACGTTAGTAACAAATCGATAGATGATTCTGAAGTAAAAATAAATCGGTGGATTTATCTACCGTCTGACTGACAGAGTATTAAAGCTTCACTTTATTTTGTTTCAGATGTTCAAGGTTAATAATTGGAAAAACGGCGGAAATAAGGTGTAAAATAGCATCATTTCATCATTGATTCAATCACATTAAACTACCGGGATATTTTTTGAGCGTAAGTGTACAAGAGAAGTGGACAGTCAGTTGTGTTGTGTCCACATGAGTGGAGTGTGAGTGAAGATGAGTTTCCTGACGTCACTGGGTCAGTACATGGCGGGCGTGGCGGACAGCGTGGCCGGTCTGGCGCTGTCCCCGCGCCGCGCCCCTCCCCCCCGCCATCGCTCTGCTGAGGAGTCGCAGCAGCAACAGCCGCAGCCCGTCATCACTACCATGAGGGGTGAGCTCTTGAAATCAGTACATTTACATTTCACATTTCATTTGGTCCAATTAGACCACCAATTAAAGTTGGACAAATTAAAGCTGGATACAAATTATTCAACATGGCGACGCTGATCTTACTCACTTCGTAAGAGAGAGATAGAGAGAGAAGGCGCTACTTTTTGCTTAGGTATATGAAATAAAAAACCTTTGTATAGAATATATGGTTTAAGGATTGCATGTAACTTGTATGATTTCCTTAAAGTTCATAATAGGCCCGCTGGCATATCCATCCTTTTGAAATCATTTACTCTATTGTACAATAATAGTAATAGATACACAATAATCGATATCGATAAATAGACAATGCTACGTGAGGTCCGGTCTCACACACCGGATGGGGGCTGAAGATTTTTTTAAGGTTTATGCGTAAAAGATAATTTGTATTTTGCTACTAACGTGACAGTGAACACCAGAAGGCAATTTGCATAGCTTTTTACGTGTTAGGTTGCAATGTCAGAGAATCCGAAATAAAGCGGGTACCCCGCATCATTTTAAGCCGGCAACTTGGGTCAGTCCCACTAGCTAATCCCATTGAGTTGTTCCGTGACGGGACAACTTAGTGATAGATCTACGAAAGGTGAAATTATTTCTGACAACACAAGCTTGAGTGTTAATAGAATACTCGTATATGCAAAGATAAATAAGTTGTAAAATGTAATCCATAAAATAATCACTAAAGTGTATCAACGCACTGGTTCGTGATTAATAACTAAAACATTTGTCTTATTGTTTTTGTAGCGACAATTACAAAGGCGAGCACCCATTGACGGTCTGACTATTTTGAGACTTTCGATGGCCTTGTGATGTGTAAATATCAGCTTCCTGAACGACCTTTTTGCACTACTTTGAAACGAGATCGCCCTCTGCCGTAGGTTTGTAGTATAAATACGATATGAAATCAGTGCATGACATCAGTCGTTCCCAGTCCGAACAACAAGCTACAAACATGTTCAAATTGGTGGTATTGTGCGCCTTCCTCGCCGCGGCGACGGCTGAGCCCGGTGCGGCACTGGCGTCGTACCCGGTGGCCTACTCCGCCTACTCAAGCCCCGCAGTGTCGGCTCCCCTGACCTACTTCAGCCCGGCCAGCAGTGTCTACCGACCAGCTGTCGCGTACTCGACCCCTTACGGCTACTCACACTTCATCAAGAAGCGCTCCGCGAACCTGGCCTACAGCAACTTCGTCGCGCCTACCACCTACGTGTCGTCGGCTCCCTGGGCGACCACCTACAGCACTCCCTACACCACCCCGTACGTCTCCGCCGCGTCTGTCGTGCCCACCGTGCCTCTTGCCTACACTTCTGCTGCACATCTGATCAAGAAGAGGTCCGCGGCCTACGTCGCCCCCGCCACCTACGTCGCACCGACCACGTACGCCGCCACCGCTCCCTTCATCGCTCCTGCCTACGCCGGTGCTTCCCTGTACTCCACTCCCTACTTCGCCAGCGCTCCCGCCGTCTACACTTCTCACTTCATCAAGAAGCGCTCGGCTCCTCTCACCTACGTCGCCCCCACCTCCTACTCCTCTCAGACTAGAGTAGACTACTCTGCCCCCTTGGCTCACTCTTACGTTGCTGCCTCTCCCTTCACCTACGCTTCCACCTACGGCGCTCCCTTTACCCACGTTTACTAAACGCATATTTCGAATTATGAATTGTGAATTAGTAGCATTCCAAACACTATAATGATTTTACATAAACAGCCATATCTTCCATGAAGAATTTTCCATGTGATATGTAAATAAAGACCTTCGGAATTGAAATATTTCTGTTTATTATATATCAATGTTATAATTTTAAGATTTTTCCAAATTATCATCTCTTAATCGGCACCGATTCTAAATATTTGAAAGAGACAACCACGTTTTATGAAAGGGTTAAAAAAACCGAGCAAGTGCGTATCAGGCCAAGCGCATTATAGGATTCCGAAGTAGTAAGTTTATCGACTATTACTCATTAACTACTAACGCTACATAGCCGTGATAGTATTCCTTGTTAATTCATCATATAATCTATTTTTGATATTTTTTTCACTTGTCCAACTCAAACGATTTAGGCGATTAACACACGGCACCGCGCACCGCCGCGGTAGGCGGGCGGCGAAGCGGATCTCATGTCGCATTGAGGTCTATTAAATTCGTGCCTCTCTATCGCTTTTGCCGCTGTCTCGCTCGCGGAACGCTACATTTTTTCGTGCGTGCGCCCGGCGTTCATCGTTTTAATCATAGACCTATATGGTTTTAATAGACGTTATCACGTCAAAAACAAACCGGGCAAATGCGTGTCAGGCCACGCACAATGTAGGGTTCCGAAGTAGTGAGTTTATCAACCATTACTCATTAACTACTTATTATGCTAACATACCCGTGATAGCTTTCCTTGTAAATTCATCATAATATTTTTATAAATAATATTATTAAAATTTTACAGTTTCGCAAAATGAACGATCGATTAGATAAATAATTTTATTGTAGTACATTTATGTCGCATTAGTGTGGGACTTCACTGAAGGCTAGACACATGTCCGTGGCGACATGGTGTCTCGTCTTGGTAATTGATTTTATTAATAAGGACTATGTTTGGGCTTCCCGATTCCTATCCTTTGCATTAATTCCACCTCGGCCGAATTTGAATATTCCGCGGAATCGAAGAACGCGGAGGAAGTTTCTCCCGGCAACCACCGTGCGACGCGGCGCCACTGAGCTGCCGATCGCAAGACATCGCCGCCATCGCAGGCGCTAGCGAGCAATTCAACGGTGCTCCGTGAAAAACTTTAATAAAACGCAAATTACGGATGGGCCCATCAAATCAAACTCCAAACGTGTACTAAATACTTAATACTATACAGTGCGCGTGTGTTATGTGCTACAGCTCGCATCAACAACAGCAAATCTTACTGGATCGAGACGACGCGGTCGAAGGCCGAGGTGAGTTCTTAACTACCTACTTCAAATCCTTCCTGGGTCTCTCTCCACCGTAAAAGACTTACCTAGAAGACTAATTCCTATGCAGCTACATGTCTAGCCATTTAAAGTGGTCACTTCGAGCGCGAATTTCCTATGGGTTATTGGGTTCAAATTTCTAAAATACTCCAATATTCACAGTGCAAATTGCAATCGTGTTTCTAACTCCGTAAAACAAGTGATTAAGCTCATTAAAACATATTTTCTAACATATTCGATACATCTAATTTCTTTTTGTGCTCAGTACAAAACCTGTAAAACATTACACAACATAATTTTCATTTACCTATTCAAGTCACAACGAGTTGCAACGCTGCCATTTTGTTTTTGTGTTTAATTAATTTTTATTAATACGCAACGTAACTTCAATCATTTTATTCTTATTACCTACTTTATTTCTGTGCTAAAATGGATGAAAACTCGAAATTAGTACTTCTAAATACACGAAGGGAGTATATATTTCGTGAAATACAAATATTACATGATTTGTCGAAAAGTATTACAACAGATACGAAAGATAAAACAAAGATCGGAGCATTTAAGTGTAGGTATAAACGCATAGAATCAGTTCGTGTGGAGTTTTTAGAGGTGGTGAACGAGATAAATTCTTTAAAACTAAAAATCAATCCTGAACAATCTGTTGATTACAAATCCGTGGAGTCATTTGATATGCTGTACTATGCCGTCCAAGCTGCGGCGGAAGATATCGTGACACCATCGTCGTCGGCCGCGTCGGGCTCCGCCACCGATTCGACGTATTACGACTCGAGCGCGGTCGTTTGTCGTAAACCAACCGCGCAAGCAAAGTTACCGAAAATTGAATTACCCAGATTTGATGGTAATATCGAATTGTGGCAAACGTTTTACGATACGTTCTTATCGTTAGTACATCATAACAATAATTTAACGCTTATAGAAAAATTTCACTACTTGCTATCTTGTTTATCAGGTTCTGCACTATCAATAGTAAAAGGTATTCCCGTGACAGCTGATAATTATACCGTAGTTTTCGAGGCTCTCGTAAACCGTTATGAAAATAAAAGAATTTTAGCTACCAACTATTTGGACAAAATTTGTACTTATCCTTCTATGAAACATTGTAACTTGAACGACTTGAGAAATATGTCAAATTTATTGTATGAGTCGGTCAATGCTCTCAAGGCAATAAAAATTAAAGACTTAGGAGAATTTGTTTTATTTTATTTAGCATCGCGTAACCTTGACATAGATACGCGTAAGAGATTTGAAGCTCAAAATAAAGAGGAGATACCAACCTTTAACAATTTATTACAATTCTTGCAAGATTATGTTAAAGTATTAGAAGCGAGCGAGCCGTGCTTTTCAGCTCGTATAAATAATTATCAACCTAGGGGGCAATTGCGACCGCAAGGTTATAGGAACTTAGACATGCGTACTAAAACGAATCCTAGTACTAATAATAATAATAATCAGGTATACCGTTCCGCGTCTTTCCCGGTAAACGAAATGTCGGGACAATATTACGACTCAGGGCCGTACTCGGACTTTGTTCCGTTCGTCGATTCGGTACCGTACTGGAACACAGGGCCGTACTCAGAACCAGGGCCGTACTCAGAATCAATCTCGTATCAAATTCAGGAACCATATACTGATATAATCGGAGAGCGTTATTTAGAACCGCCATCGGTACCATCACAAATGTTTACCGGAACATATTCGGCTGCCGTTAATTACAATAATGGAAATAAATTTCCGGACTGTCCGTGTTGTGGGTTTTCACATCATGGTATTTATAAGTGTCCATTATTTCATTCTTATGATTTCTCGGGTCGACAAAAGGTAGTTAAAAATAAAAACCTTTGTGTCAATTGCTTACGTCCAAATCATAGTGCGGATAAATGCCTATCTAAAACAAATTGCACTAAGTGTAACGCTCGTCACCATACCTTATTACACGGACCAGTTAATGTAGCGATTCCAGCTAGCTGCGTTCATACCGAGTCTGAACCATCGCTACCAACTGTCACTCCCGAGGCTCACATTAGCTCTATTAATACCAGCGCACACGTAGCAAACAGCCGCGCTCTGGTTCTTTTGGGGACTTGTACAGTCCGTGTGCGTGGACCGAGCGGCATCATGCATGTTCGCGCGCTCATTGATAGTGGCGCACAAGACTGCTTCATGACGACCTCGTGCGCTCAGCGTCTTGGCTTACCTCTTCGTCGCTGTCGTATTTCAGTAGCTGGCTTAGGCCAAAGCGTTGTACATCAGGTTAAGGGTGTGACGGAGTGTACAATTCAACCAATCGATTCTGAAAATCCTAAATTTAATATTTCCCCCATAGTGATGGATACCATAACAAATGAAATGCCTACTGTCGAAGTACCTTCTACTGTTCGAGATGCTTGTAAACATTTAATTTTTGCTGATGATAATTTTGATAAACCCACTTGCGTCGACCTTCTGCTCGGTGCTGAATTGTTTCATAATCTTTACGACGGACAGCGTCTTGACTTAGGTCCGGGCTTACCTGCTGCACTACATAGTGTATTCGGTTGGGTCATATCGGGAAAGTTAGATTCCATATATCGGCCGCCAAAAAATACTACTAACCTACTCGTATCTACCCTTGCTCTCGACAAAGTAATTAAACGTTTCTGGGAAGTCGAGGAGCCACCATCAACTGTCATATCTAACCCAGAGCATGAAAAATGTGAGAAACAATATAAAAGCCTCGTAAGACGTAAGCCTGATGGTAGATATGTAGTACCAATATTACTCAAAGACCCCTGCGAAGTTCTGGGCGAATCATATAACACTTCGTTATCTCGCTTATTTAATTTAGAGAAGCGTCTTCATCGTCACGAAAAATTAAGGGACGATTACATTAATTTCATGCGTGAATATTCAAGTTTGGATCATATGCAGTTAGTTGAGAAACCTGAAGAGGGTTCCAATATAATTCCCCATCATTGTGTTTTAAGACCGGAAAGTACCACCACGAAGCTGAGAGTGGTTTTTGATGGGAGCGCGAAGACTTCTAATGGAACCACACTAAATGATATTGTCCACACAGGTCCAAAGCTGCAAAATGACATAGTGAACATTATAACTAAATTTCGAATTCCAAATGTCGTATTCACGGCTGATATTACAAAAATGTATCGAAACATTGACCTTAGACCTGAAGACCAAAAGTACCAACACATCTTGTGGCGAGAGTCCGTTGAGGAGCCAGTTCAAGAATTTAAGCTGACCACTGTCACTTATGGCGTCAGTAGTTCGCCTTACTTGGCAATCCGTACACTACATCAACTAGCTGATGACCATGGTGAGCAATATCCCCAGGCTGCTACTGTTCTTAAAAGAGACACATTCATGGACGATATTGTAACCGGAGCAGAATCAATAAACAAGGCCATAAAATTAAAAAACGACTTGATTGAACTGTTAGCATGTGGCAAGTTTCAACTGAGAAAGTGGAGCAGCAATTCTCTAAAATTCCTTGGCGAGTTACCTACAGAGCATTGTCAGGAACTGAAATCTTTTTGCGATGACAACAACCAGCATACTCTTAAGATCTTAGGGATACAATGGGATCCAGCAAAGGACTTGTTTACTTACTCTCGGTCAGCGCTGGACTCTAAGTGTACCAAGCGTGCAGTATTGTCAAATATTGCCCGTATATACGACCCTCTTGGCTGGTTGACACCGGTAGTATTGATTGCAAAACTACTTATGCAACATCTTTGGAGACTTCAATTGGAGTGGGATGAACTTGTGCCCCATGATGTTCTGCTCCAGTGGCAACATTTTTGCTCAGAACTACAACATTTGCCAGAAATACAAGTACCTCGTCAAATAGTCGGATCAGAAGCAAATCAGTTTGAACTGGTCGGATTTTGCGACGGTTCAACGAAAGCTTATGGTTGTTGTATCTATTTGCGAGTATCAGGTGGTGGTACAACCGCTTCACATTTGCTAATTGCCAAATCTAGGGTCGCGCCCTTGAAGCTGTTGACAGTCAATCGTCTTGAACTCCTCGCTGCAGTTCTCCTAGCCAGCCTGTTGAAACACATGTTCCAGTTACTTTCTGAACAACTTAAAATTTCAAGGTTGACTGCATTCACTGACAGCAGTACTGTTCTGGCTTGGCTCAATACCCCACCCTACAAACTTAAAACATTTGTCTCTCATCGCGTAACCAAGATCATTGATGAGGTCGGCATTGAGAACTGGCAACATGTGGCAACTCATGACAACCCTGCTGACCTGTGTAGTCGAGGTTTGAATTGTTCGCAGCTGGCCACATCTCCACTATGGTGGTCCGGTCCAGCTTGGTTGTCTACAGATCCCGCTACTTGGCCTATTGGGAAACCATTACAAATTGATTCCGTTCCAGAGTTAAAGCCTGTAGCAAATGTGTCAATTCCGTGTACACAATCGGACAATTCTAGTGTTATGACTCAATTATTAAATAAATACTCATCTCTGTCTCGAGTTCAGAGAGTTCTGGCGTGGTGCTTACGATTTTCACTGAATTCTCGAACTCCTGAAAAAATGCGTGTCACTTCTGGATTGAACGCTAAGGAGCTTGATGCCGCACTTCACATACTGATTAAACATGAACAAACTTTATACTTTTCTGAAGAGATAAACTTGTTGAAGAAAAAACAGGCCTGTAGTCGTACTATTCAAAAACTAAATCCTTATCTTGACGAGGTCGGTTTTCTGCGTGTGGGGGGGCGACTTAGAAATGCTTGTTTGTCACCAAGTACTATAAATCCGTACTTATTACCTAAAATGTCCCGTCTTTCTCTACTATTGATTGACTTCTATCATCAAACGTATTTGCATTGTGGTCCACGTACACTGCAGTCTCTAGTGCAAAGGAAATTTTGGATATTAGGCATCCGAAACCTGATTCGATCCCGTTTAGCCAAGTGTGTAATTTGTTTTAAAGTAAACCCAAAACCTTGTTACCCATTGATGGGAAATTTACCAACGCCAAGAGTCCAACCATCAAGGTGCTTTCAAAATATCGGAGTAGATTTTGCAGGTCCATTTGTTATCAAGGAAAGCCATAGGCGTAAGGCTCCCACCTACAAGGTTTATGTTTGTGTGATGGTATGCTTGGCTGTTAAGGCGATTCATTTGGAGGTCGTAACAGACTTATCGACTCCTGCTTTTATCGCCGCTCTCGATCGATTCGTCTCGCGACGGGGTCTCTGTAAGCAAATTATTTCCGACTGTGGCAGAAATTTTGTGGGTGCTCGGCGTTACCTTCACGAGGTTCAGAAATTTTTGCTGGATCGTCAGTCAGAGATCCACGTGGACTTATCAAAGCGCGGTATAGTGTGGCATTTGAATCCTCCTACTGGTAGCCATTTTGGTGGAATATTTGAAAGTGGCGTTAAGTCCATGAAGTATCACTTTAAACGCGTAGTAGGGTCTCAGGTTCTTACCTATGAAGAACTGATGACAGTTCTTCTTAAAATCGAAGCCGTACTTAATTCCCGGCCACTCTGTGTGATTTCTACCGATCCTGATGAAGTAGACGTTTTAACACCTGGTCACTTCTTGACGGGAGGACCTTTAGTATCCTTACCTGAACCTCCGATGTATGATGCGTACGTTCCACCACGCGAGAGATGGCAAATGCTTCAAAAACTAACACAAAGTTTCTGGAGAATTTGGCAACGTGACTACCTCCATACCCTACAACAGCGCGCTAGGTGGTTTCAAAACCAAGCTAATCTGCAAATTGGAGATGTTGTAATCATTGTAGAACAGAACCTTTCTCCGTTAGAGTGGCGGTTAGGAAAAATAACAGAACTTCATCCCGGCGAGGACGGTGTAGTGCGGGTTGTTTCAGTCCGTACCGAAAAGGGTAATTATCGACGACCAGTCACAAAACTTTGTCCATTACCTCTAAACAATTAATAATAAAGTATATTATCGTCTATTTTATAATTAAAACCATAAAAAATTTCCTAGAATTAAGAAATAGATTAAAAGTCTAAAATTACATATTTTTTTTTAAATTTATATGAATATTTCGATAACTATTAATGTAAAATATCTGGTTCACTGAGCACAACGAGATCTTATTTGTCTATCGTACTATCTTATCGTTAAATTTCCTTGCAGCACTGTCATTTTCTGTTCCTGGTTTCGACCATGTTTCAACTTTGTTTTGTGAAATCCCTTAAGTGATTTCATGTGGGGGGGTATGTTTGGGCTTCCCGATTCCTATCCTTTGCATTAATTCCACCTCGGCCGAATTTGAATATTCCGCGGAATCGAAGAACGCGGAGGAAGTTTCTCCCGGCAACCACCGTGCGACGCGGCGCCACTGAGCTGCCGATCGCAAGACATCGCCGCCATCGCAGGCGCTAGCGAGCAATTCAACGGTGCTCCGTGAAAAACTTTAATAAAACGCAAATTACGGATGGGCCCATCAAATCAAACTCCAAACGTGTACTAAATACTTAATACTATACAGTGCGCGTGTGTTATGTGCTACAGCTCGCATCAACAACAGCAAATCTTACTGGATCGAGACGACGCGGTCGAAGGCCGAGGTGAGTTCTTAACTACCTACTTCAAATCCTTCCTGGGTCTCTCTCCACCGTAAAAGACTTACCTAGAAGACTAATTCCTATGCAGCTACATGTCTAGCCACTAACTAGTCTAGTAACTAGTAGTAGTATTAGAACTAGTCGTTCGCCTGATGTAAAATTGTTTTTTGTTCTAAAGTCGTTGTCGTTGTCAATTCGGATGACTGTTTGATAACTATTACTTTATTAAGTTAGTATTAGTCTACTTTGCAACAATCCGCGCCCAACATGTATGATGGTATATACTTTAAAACATGCGTGGCACCTCCCTCCCTCCCACAACGGAAACATGCACTACAATAATTAAACGTATATACCAACATACATACCAGCACCAACACGTGTTTCGCCCCGAAACGGAGCATCATCAGGGTAAGTTGACTCTACGATGGTTAGTCGGAAAACTAACCTAACTTTTCCGACTAACTATTACTTTAGTTATAAAGTGATGAGTACGATCTTTATATTCTGTGAGAAATTTTTTAAAGGGGCATGTAATAACTTTTTTCAATTGTTTGTATAAGGATAACATTGTTTTATTTTGTATTTTAATAAGAAAATCATAGTTATGTGTTCCTGAAAAAATATAATGCATTAAAAATCTGTTAACAACATGGCAACGGTTGTTCACGGTTTGGACAACTTTGGGTCCCATTGATCTAAATAAAGTATCAATTCGATGTCGCAGGTGCAAAAGAAACTTCGATACTTTTTCGAGTACCTACTGAATTTGTTTCCGTAGCACCTGTGTTTCGCTATTAGATGAAACGAACGCTAATTAAATTTTGGTACGAGGAATTGGTTGTAGGTATTACTTATCTATATTTTTGAACATAATATTATAATAGTTTTGGGAGGTATCTTTGAGGTTATTTACGAAATACATAACTCACACAATATACTTTACCTGCTTCATATATTCATAGACATAGTATATTATGTGCTATGATAATAGTTACCTAGATATCCGAAATGTCCATCGTTAAATTATCATTTAATTACCTCTGTGATTTTAAATCAAAGCGATTGATAGGCATAATTAATATAAGTAGGTAGTTACTTTGCATCGGGGACGTAAATCTATCAGTCCGGGTTGTTATCTTTCGATAGCAGTATAGCGTTAGGCTATGTTGGAGGCCTTCGGGCGTTATTAAAACTACTTACACTAAGATTTGTCACTAACCCTTCCACCCATCCGCTCTGGAGCATGGTGGCAGCGTGTATGTTGTAGACCTCCTTTATTGGGTTGAAGCCAGTAGGACGCCGCCGCCGCGCCACGCCGTGTGCATGAGGTTAATTATCCAGTTTTAGCCTGAATTCTAATTCCAAATAGCTAGTACCTAGATATCTGTTAATGTCTTTAAATGAATTTAAAACTGTAGCGCCTTGGTGTCTTCTGTTATTGATCGTGCTGCACGTGGTATTCATAGAACCATGGCCACTTATAAATCAATAAGACTACCTGACTTCTTCCATATATTATCATGAAGCTACAATTAGTACTACTGTTTAGGTATTACATGTACATATTATCACAATATGTATTACATAGTATGCACAACGAGTTACTTCTACTTATTTGGGTTTAGTTGTTAGTTCTTAGACATAATTAAGTTTGTTCTACAACTTTACATAATGGCTTCAGAGCCAGTTTTTTCTTCTCTTTTCTTTGTTGGCAGCCATCAACAGTGATCCCTGAGGTGTTATTGATGTACATAGGCAACGATGCCATCAGACGTAGGTTGGCTAAAAAAGTACAAACTGTATAGTATACAATTCATATTTCAAATATTGTATTATTCCCAATTGGTTCCAATTGGAAATTAACATTTTCTGTGGCACTTGAAACTTGACCCAGAACTATATAATAATCTCTGGGGACAGGTATGTCGGGGCAGATGGGAATAATAAACCTAAGTGCTTTTGTCACCAGAATTAGGTACCTACTATTTTTATTACATTATACTACTTTTATTACATTATACGAGGTATTATTATGCATTATCATTGAATTCTTTTTAATTCACCATTTTTTGTGAGTTTTGAAAATCATCAATTAAAGTGACACAATAGTTACAAACATAAATGAATATAGATTTGGTATTTAAATAATTTAGAAATCTATATCTGTAAATGGAAGTTAACATATACTGTACATACCTACTAGCTGTTGCCCGCAGCTTCGCATACGGAAATTATGTTTTACCTTATTTGAACCTCTTGTAGAAGGAAATTTAAATAATCTAAATTTTACTAACAAAAAATAACCGACTTCAAAGTCTCAAAAACTACTTGTCAGATCTCATTCAAATTTATGTGGGGCCACATGACAAGCACCTGCTTTCGATTTAAAAAAGAATCATCGAAATCGGTTGGCGTGATATTGAGTTATTCGTCAATTTGTCGCGCACATCTTAACACAAATTTACGACTTATGTGGTTTTGTCATGGATGCCATTGTCAGATCTCAATAAAATTTATATGGGACCACATGAGAGCCACCAGCTTTCGATTAAAAAAAGAATCATCAAATTCGCCCAGTCCAAAGTTCTGAGGTAACAAACATAAAAAAAAAAAAAAAAATACAGTCGAATTGAGAACCTCCTCCTTTTTTTGAAGTCGGTTAAAAACGGTGAATTTATATTGAAGTACTTATATTTAGTAATTTATAAACTGAAACCCACGATATAATCACAAAGGATTCCTCAAGGAGCGGGTTTTGAAAATAAGCAATATTCACATTAATTTGTATTTTTTTTGCAAAATTTTGAAAAATTGAAAATATGGGTTCCATAAATTTAAGCAAGGAACATTTGATGCAAATTTGAAGCAAATCGGTTGATGTTTTAAAAATATTCCATACAAACTTTCATCCCGTTTCCCGGGGAAACCTTTAAATTTTCCGGGATAAAAAGTATTCTAAAATATGATATGACCCGGAGTATTAGTAACAACTTTACCAATTTTCATCGAAATCCGTTCAAGGGTTTTCATGTGATGCCCGGACAGACAAACAGACAGACAATAATTTTAAAAAAATATATATTTTTGTACTCTGACATTGGAGTGCCCCCTAATCAAAATTTTTAAAAAATATTCAATATACAGTAAATTTGCCCTTTGAGTTTTATTATAGTATAGACTAGCTGCCCGGACAGACTTCGTTCTGTCAAAAGTTTTTATTATTATTTTGAGATGTAAGATATCCTATCTTTCAAGTTGGATCAAACTGCACACGGTGTGCAAATTTGATTAAAATCGGTTAAGTAAATTAGGAGTCCATTGTGGACAAACAACGTGACACGTAATTTATATATATTAAGAAGATATAGAAGTTTGTTTGAAGATTAGGTACACAATTATGTTAACCATTTAAAAATATTTTTAGAAACCATATAAAACTGTCACTGACCATTTCTTGTATGGAGCCATTCCTGGGCGTGGTAGTCAGGTTGTGATAGTGAGCTATCATGCCTGTGTTGTTAACCGTTGCTGAGTTGGTTATCATAAAAATGCATAGTCATCAAAACTGAAAGAATTATGCAGAATCTGATCTCCATAATTTAGTGATAATTGAGTTTGCAAGATGTTACTAATGTTTACCAAGAAAGTAAAGAAAAAGGCAAGTAAAATAAAAGCTTGTAAAAATTAAAGCGCTCAGGTATGGAATCCTTATGTACTAAAGTGCCATATTGTAATTTTAAAACTCCTTTGACAAATAATAAAAGTTCAGTTGAAATTATTTCCATCACATTTATTTACACATTTTTGTAGCAGTCAGAATTCTACAGTCTACTAATTGTAGTGACGGTCGACAATTCGAAATATGTGTTTAGTAAACATGGGTTAAGGGAGCGCCGTAGGTGGAAGCGTAGGTGAAGGGAGAGGCAGCAACGTAAGAGTGAGCCAAGGGGGCGGAGTAGTCTACTCTAGTCTGAGAGGAGTAGGAGGTGGGGGCGACGTAGGTGAGAGGAGCCGAGCGCTTCTTGATGAAGTGAGAAGTGTAGACGGCGGGAGCGCTGGCGAAGTAGGGAGTGGAGTACAGGGAAGCACCGGCGTAGGCAGGAGCGATGAAGGGAGCGGTGGCGGCGTATGTGGTCGGTGCGACGTAGGTGGCGGGGGCGACGTAGGCCGCGGACCTCTTCTTGATCAGATGTGCAGCAGAAGTGTAGGCAAGAGGCACGGTGGGCACGACAGACGCGGCGGAGACGTACGGGGTGGTGTAGGGAGTGCTGTAGGTGGTCGCCCAGGGAGCCGACGACACGTAGGTGGTAGGCGCGACGAAGCCGCTGTAGGCCAGGTTCGCGGAGCGCTTCTTGATGAAGTGTGAGTAGCCGTAAGGGGTCGAGTACGCGACAGCTGGTTGGTAGACACTGCTGGCCGGGCTGAAGTAGGTCAGGGGAGTCGCCACTGCAGGGCTCGAGTAGGTGGAGTATGCCACCGGGTACGACGCCAGCGCCGCACTGGGCTCAGCCGTCGCCGCGGCGAGGAAGGCGCACAATACCACCAATTTGAACATGTTTGTAGCTCGTTGTTCGGACTGGGAACGACTGATGCCATGCACTAATTTCATATCGTATTTATACAAACCCACGGCAGAGGGCGATCTCGTTTCAAACTAGTGCAAAAAGGTCGTTCAGGAAGCTGATATTTACGCTTCACAAGGCCATCGAGCCACAAAGTCGCAAAGAAGCTTTCAAAACGTTATACTTACAGAATTCATTTAGAAATTGGTTCACGATTATGTAAATGTAGGGTTTTAGGGTTTATTATAATATTATTAAGTATTATTAAATAATTCTTTCTGTTTGACACATTTAACCTGATCATTTAAGTAAAAATAAAAAAAATATATCTTGTTTCGGTAAAAGGACTCATTTTAAATAAAATCATATTTATTTTTTAAATTGCAACACGTAAGATGTCTTTTCTTTTGCTAACGGTATACAAAATACCAAGATGCTTTGACCACTCCTCCGAGAGGAGATCTAATCTGGACATATGTAAACTTTGCAACTGGAACATTTCCTTTTGAATAAAGTTACGGTTGTTGCAGGCTATCCTCGTGTGTTACCGACCGAGGGTGCTTCGGCCTTGAACGCTCGCCGGCGCACCCTGGACTGCCTGGCGCCCAGCACCCCGGTCCGTCGCGGCGGCTCCCTGCGAGCCGCGCGACAACAGCAGCCCACTGAGAAGCCAGCCATGGCCTTCTGCAAACGTCGCCTCTCTTGGCCAGAGGTGGACAACTCCGTCAATTCTGGGTAAGTAATACGAATACTAAAGCATTGTCTGTAATCATACGTACCGATATAATATTTTATAGATAACTCTGTTCAATGCAGTTTTTGTAGCTCTCCTCGATGCCATACAATTTACTAATTGTTTCGGTGACATACCTACTTGTCACCGAAGAAGTCTTACGTGAACCGCACTAAGTATACCAGTTTTGGTAATAATTGACATCAACCAATCTTCTACATTGGATGGGATGGAGACAATTTTTTTGAATCACTTGAAAATGTAATCAAGGAACAAAATGTATGAAACAGTTGAAAATAATATTTTTTTGTGAGTCCATAGAAAAAGCATTTGAATGAGTTATGTTCTCTCTAAACAAAGTAATACGGTACTATGCTGAAATTTCACTCCAATAGGTGTAATAATCTTTTCATTGACTCTATAGCATTGTTTATAGATGTGTCAGGTAATAAATAAATGTTTGTTGGTCGTGGAGGTTTATTCGTGTATATGCATATCACCCAACATAATTGAGACCCTGGTATGTACATTTATCGCGTATAATTTGATAAAACCACAACCTAACAGACTCTCTTTGTCTTACAAAACTTATCCTGCAGTTAAGTTAAAAATTAAGTTATAAGTTTTAATAATAATATATCCTGATATATTTTGATGAATGAGTTTATTTAGTTTGAAAATTCATGAAGCGAACAATTGAACTTTGAAGCCGACGAGACCTCAACCACATCGCAAAATAGTTTGCTACGTTTGAATAAATTAAAACGGCATCAGCTGAAAATTTCTTAAAATACTGTTACGCTTTGTTCGTCCCAGGTGTAGGTAGATATATCATAGACATATTATACCTATAATAAGTTAGTGGAATATGTCCAAGAATATGAAAGTAATAAATCTCACACTGGTATTTTTAATACTTTGAAATGTTTGGTTAAGATCAACACCTGTCGTGGTTGATACGTTTTTTTTTCTTATTATAAGTTAATGCTTGATAATAATTGCACCTATATCAATAAAATGCCAACATGTAATATAAATTTGCTATAAAAATAGTAATATCCACGAAAGTAATAAGATAGTGAAAGGCTAATAGATAATAGAACGAGTGTGTGTTTCATAATAATATGTCTGGATATTAGAAGGTAACGAAGTAGTAATTATACTGGGGAAATGAAATCGCTTGTCCTCGAAGAAAATTACGATGTTACACCAGCTGGGAATTGGAAATCAATGATAGCGGAGAGTCGAAACTTAGAACGTGCCTCGAGTTAGGAATCTCTCAAATATTGTTTGTCTGCCCAATATTCCGCCGTTTAAACATTTTTCACAGTGACTTGTCGTCTACTCTCTAATAGTCTTCTTAGTAACTAATTGTACTTTGTCTTCCATATTGAAAATATTTTTATGTTTCAAAGAAAATATTCTTTCTTATAACCAGCAAAATGATTTATTTTTCATCGTCCGAACAAATCCAAATAATGGGTTTTATAAATGTGAAAGTTTGTTAGTGAGGATGTTTCTTACTTTTTTAACATTAATATTTGCTTGATCATCCATTTGATATGAACTTTAATCACATTAGAATTTTAGATAAAAGATTTAATTGGATTTAAATTTCTTTATTAGCATATGCGTACAATATTTTATGGTTTAAGCAGGCAAACGAGAAGACGGGCTACGTTAAACGATCACCATAACCTAGGCAAAATCATGCCATGATAATGACCAAACAACGCGTACCGACGCGTACATGAGACTTGGCACTGTTACCGAAACAATATGTCAAAAATTTCAAATACCTGGCATTCTCACCATAGAGCAAGTGAGTGCTAAGCCCTCCAATTGATAAGATCCACTCCACTATATCTTAGAAGTTCCATGGACTCGTGGGATTTGAATTCGTGACGCCCTGACTAGCTACCTACCATCTGCTCTTGTTTGAGTCAGCTGCCAAACGACCTTTCTTGTTACAGCTGGGGATTCCTTCTTCTCCTATTTTTCTTGGCCAGCGACGCTTTGGTGATGCCTAAGGTGTTAATGAAGCTAGATAACTATGACTACTTACCATCAGGTGGGCGGTGGCTCGTTTACTGGTTTACCGGCTATTTAAATAAAAAACTCACTATCTAGATGACTTTAATTTGATACAAATTTTCATGTTGGACAAATTTATAACAATTCAAGCTGAAATCAAATCTTTTCATTAAAGTTGGATGTTTGGAATGAAAATTAATTTGAATTGGAATTGAAACAAACTACATTGTGCACTAAGTTAATACCCCGTGTCAACAGAGAGAATATTGTATTGTAGCGTAGCGGTCGGCAAATTACTCGATCTATCAGCGGTGCGGGTGCGTGGCCGTGCTATCATAATGTTTGATTAAAACGGGCTCAGTTCCCCGTTTATTTATTGAACATTTTAAACAATACCCGTTTTTCTTTGGTTTCCGGTCAAATTCAATTAACCAAGGGATATTTGGGTATTGATCGATGTATTCGATGTGAAGTCTGAAGAGTTATGATATAAGACACAGGTGCATCCATATTATGACAGTACCTAATGTATGTGTTAAGAATATATGTAAAAAAAAGTAAAACGTACTCAAAAACGGTTAAATTTACTGATTCTCAACGAAACGAGCTCACTATCCACATAATGGTCGCGATAATCAGTAGATTCATTCTGAGATTTTGTACTTTTGTATTTATTTAAAACCAATTTTTTTTTTATTATAATTTTAGTTATTTTTATTTGATATATGCTATTTTTACCTATTAAATAACATTTTTTTTACATCTGTAGGACCTTTATGTCCAGAAAAATATGCATCTTTTGGCAGAGTTACTACAAGAATAAAAAAAAATTAAATGGCGGCCATTCTGACAGGAGGGTGGGGGTAGACCCCCATATATGGGTGTTTTTGTCGATGAAATTAGGTATATTTTGTAACCTTAAATTATCGCTAGGTCGTGACCAGACACACTGTATAATTTTCAGAACCAAAAAAATAAATAATAATAAAATTGGTCTTCATCTTCACTATTTTAACATTTTACTATAGATTGCAAAAAATCGGCCAAGTGCGAGTCGGACTCGCCCATGAAGGGTTCCGTAGCAGCAAGTAACATAACATAATATAAAAGTTCTTGTAGCTCGTTGTAACTTTGATCGAGGTAAATTGCAGTTTACGATTTATGACGTATTAAACAAAAACTACTTACTAGATCTCGTTCAAACCAATTTTCGTTGGAAGTTTGCATGGTAATGTACATCATATATTTTTTTTAGTTTAGGTTAGGGGGGGGGGGGACACATTTTACCACTTTGGAAGTGTCTCTCGCGCAAACTATTCAGTTTAGAAAAAAATGATGTTAGAAACCTCAATATCATTTTTGAAGACCTATTCATAGATTCATAGACACGTATGGGTTTGATGAAAATAAAATTTTTGAGTTTCAGTTCTAAGTATGGGGAACCCCCAAAATTTATTGGTTTTTTTCTATTTTTGTGTGAAAATCTTAATGCGGTTCACAGAATACATCTACTTACCAAGTTTCAACAGTATAGTTCCTATAGTTTCGGAAAAAAGTGGCTGTGACATACGGACGGACGGACAGACAGACAGACAGACAGACAGACAGACAGACAGACAGACAGACAGACAGACAGACAGACAGACATGACGAATCTATAAGGGTTCCGTTTTTTGCCATTTGGCTACGGAACCCTAAAAATAAAGATCAATTAAATCATTTTGTCCCCAGATTGTTGAATTTATAATACAAACACTTGAAAACATGATTTACTAACAATAAGTTAATGTGCTCACCGCCTTGGACCACATCTCCACTTACCATCAGGTGAGATTGTGTTAACATATTTGTGTAAAAAAAGGTATAAAATATAGTGTTCTTTTAAAGTAAAAATTACCTTCAGAAATAGCGGAAAATAATAGCTGCCACACAAATTGTGTTTTGTCTTCATTATAGATTCCTGATACTGCTTTGGCGTCAGGAATATCATATTTTAGAATGTATGTAGATCAATTTATTGACATCCTCTCTGCTGCACAGACTTTGTAATTGCTTTATATCCCTAACGAAGGCAATTAAGGGCTTTGCTACCGGCCTGTATCCTACTCGGCTTGAATTTAATTATTCTGCGCTCGTTCAAAACAATTTATATATTAATTTATTCGGTTATGTAAACTTATTATGTATCAGAAGTTGTCCATGCCTCCGACTGTGTTTCCATGTTTTTACATTTTGGAGGGCTATCATCCATGAGTAGTTTGCAGGTTTAACTGTTTTATGTTTATTGTCCTCAATGTCTTTATTATATCATATTTTTTTGTGTTGTTAAGGTGTTTTACTTGATTTTAAATTAATTGTCTTTTTATGCTTATTTATGGTTTATATATTTATGTATTTATGGTTTATATAATACTAGCTGCCCGGACAGAATTCGTTCTGTCAAAAAATTTGCAATAAAATAATGTTGGGACTAGACTTGCAACGAATATTCGGTTAATATTCGGTATTCGGCCTATTCGGCTGCTATTATTATATTCGGCCGAATACCGAATATGTATAAATTATTCGGCCGAATACCGAATACTTATGTACCTAATATATTTTGTTATAGGGAGATAATTGGTAAAATGAAAAAAATCGATTCATTACGTATATATTCATCTTTTCATTTCTCTTATAATGATTTAAGTAGATTTAAGTAGATGTTAGGTACATAACACAGGTACATAATCATCTTCTGTATTAGAAAAGTTAAGGATTCTTTTATTTGAATTATTGTCGTAATCTAAATTTAGAATGGTAAGGTTTTCATTTCTTTTATTAGTCCATTGAAAAGTTACATTTGGGGTTGCGTTTTTTAGAGGACGCAATTTTATTTTTTTGATGTGTAGGGGGGGTCAGTGCAAAGCTAAAACCAAGTTTGTGGGGTCGCCACCCTTGTCCCACGGCCGCCATCTTGAAAATAGGGGTTGAAATGGTTTTTACGATATATCTCTTAAACTATATATTTATTTGATATGGCATTTGATTGTGTTCAGCACGAAACATTGCTGTTTAAACTTGGCCACTATGGTATAAAAAACAAGGCCCTTAGCTTGATCGCGTCGTATTTGAGTGATAGGATACAAAAAGTTAGTATAAAAGATATTAAGTCATCGGGGTCACCGGCTGTGTTGGGTGTACCGCAGGGCTCGATCTTGGGTCCGTTTCTTTTTCTGGTATACATTAACGATTTACCACATTATGTAAAGAACCAAGCGGATATTGTACTATTTGCTGACGATACATCATTAATATTTAAATGTGAAAGGAATAAAGTAAATTTTGACGACGTAAATAGTGCTCTTTCGCATGTGTCGCGTTGGTTCACTATCAATAATTTGCTTTTAAATGCAAAAAAAACTAAATGTATAGAGTTTGTACTACCTAATGTTAAAAAAGTTAACAAATCTCTCAGACTGAATAATGAAATATTGCACATGGAGGAATCCACGGTCTTTTTAGGGGTGACCTTAGATAGTAAACTTCAGTGGGGCCCACATATAACAAATCTCGCGACTAAACTCGGTAGGGCTGCTTACGCTGTTAGGAAAATAAGGCAGTTTACTGACGTCGAAACTGCTAGGATGGTTTATTTTGCATATTTTCACAGTATTATGTCATATGCCATCTTGCTGTGGGGCAAAGCAGCCAGTATAGAACAAATTTTCATACTACAAAAAAGAGCTATTAGGGCTATTTATAAACTTAGATCTCGTGAAACTTTGCGTGACAAGTTCAAAGAAATAGGTATACTTACAGTAGCCTCACAATATATCTATAGTAACGTGGTTTTTATACGGAATAATATAAGCGCGTATAAACAAAATTTTGATATCACTAATCGCCAAACAAGAAAAATGCACCAGTTAGTAACGCCATCTTAGCGTCTTTCTAAAGTGAAGCGATCTTTTATGGGCCGTGGTGTACAGTTCTATAATAAAATCCCAAAGTTAATACGTGATTTGCCAGTGGAATTATTTAAGAAACATGTAAAATCTCAACTTTTAGGGAAAGGCTACTATACTGTAGATGAGTACATAAATGACAAAGACGCATGGAAATGACCAGATCTGCAACCAGTTCCGTACAGTCTAGTGATACTTCTTTGTAAGAAATATACCAATGTATTTTATTTTTAAAAGATGTGCTGAGGAGTTTCTTTCGGCTTTTCTTCTCCTCCATGACAAAGCACCTTTCCGAAAAGCTGGTAAATTAAAAAAATGACGTGCATAAGTGTATCAATGATACCTACATGAATAAATGATTTTGAATTTGAATTTGAATTTGAATTTGATAAAAAAAAATTGTCAACATTTTTTGTTGCAAATTAAATTCTCTACAACTTTGGTCAAGTAACTTTTTATCGTAAAACTATAAATAAAAAAGTTATAAGCGAAAATGCGAATTTTCTATACTTGTATGAAAATTAGTATTTTTTGTATGGCAATACTAAAATTCATTTCCACCAAAGTGTGAAATCTGTAAGATCGAACAATAGTCCAGTACATTTAAATAACATCAAAAACAGGCTAGAGCTTGAAATTATGCATAGAAGGATACATTTGTATGAAAATTATTATTTTTTGTATGGCAATACTGAAATTTATTTCCACCAAAGTGTGCGATCTGTAAGATTCAACAATAGTCCTGTACATTTAAATGACATCAAAAGCAGACTAGAGCTTGAAATTATGCATAGAAGGATACATTTGTATGAAAATTATTATTTTTTGTATAGCAATACTGAAATTTATTTCCACCAAAATGTGCGATCCATAAGATCCAACAATAGTCCTGTACATTTAAATGACATCAAAAGCAGGCTAGTGCTTGAATTTATGCATAGAAGGATACATTTGTAAGAAAATTATTATTTTTTGTATGGCAATACTGAAATTTATTTCCACCAAAGTGTGCGATCCATAAGATCCAACAATAGTCCTGTACATTTAAATGACATCAAAAGCAGGCTAGTGCTTGAATTTATGTATAGAAGGATACATTTGTAAGAAAATTATTATTTTTTGTATGGCAATACTGAAATTTATTTCCACCAAAGTGTACGATCTGTAAGATCCAACAATAGTTCTATACATTTAAATGACATCAAAAGCAGGCAAGAGCTTGAAATAATGCATAGAAGGATACATTTTTTTTCTGAACATTTTCGCTTATAACTTTTTTATTTATAGTTTTACGATAAAAAGTTACTGGACCAAAGTTATAGAGAATTTAATTTGCAACAAAAAATGTTAACAATTTTTTTTTATCAAATAAATAGTTTAAGAGATATATCGTAAAAACCATTTCAACCCCTATTTTCAAGATGGCGGCCGTGGGACAAGGGTGGCGACCCCACAAACTTGGTTTTAGCTTTACACTGACCCCCCCTACACATCAAAAAAATAAAATTGCGTCCTCTAAAAAACGCAAGGTTAGGCCTAAAAAATGTAACATTTCAATGGACTATATAATCATTTTACAGACGCAAAAATTGACAAATATGACAGATGACATACTAATGGTAGCCCTATCCACAGTTTTCCATCTGTTAGTACATTATTGAGACCGGCCATAAGTAGTCATTGGTACATATTAGAAAAGTTAAGAATTTTTCTATGCATTTGAATTATTTTCTTAATTAAAATTTAGAAGGGGAAGGTTATGGTGCAGAAAGACTAATTATTCTGCATTTTTAGGAAGTAGTTTATTTTTTTTTCTCGTAGAACATCCCAGCTTCAGAGAAAAGGCGCTCTGAATAAACAATACTTCCTGGCGCCGACAAATATTTTGCTGCAATCTTGATCAAACACGGAAATTTAAATTTTCTTGCTTGCCACTAAGTATACGGATTGTCATGACGTGATATATTACTAATACTTATGAAAAGATCAATTTCTGTTGAAACTGCATTTTATACCGCACAGAACAACATAGGCACAACATAGGTAGGTACATTAGAACAAACGAGCGCGAAACAATCACGTCTGTACTTACAAGTTTTGGCGCTCAAATCCGGCCGAATACTTTTGCCTAATATTCGGCTATTCGGTCAGGGGGCTCGCCGAATATTCGGTATTCGGTATACTGCCGAATATACTATTCGTTGCAAGCCTAGTTGGGACTATAAATTGAGATGTAAGCTATCCTATCTTTCAAGTTGGATCAAACTGCACACGGTGTGCTAACATTAAAATCGGTTAAGTAAATTAGGAGTCCATTGTGGACAAACAACGTGACACGTAATTTATATGTATTAAGATACATATATATACTAGCTGCCCGGACAGACTTCGTTCTGTCAAAAGTTTTTTTTATTTTGAGATGTAAGCTACCCTATCTTTCAAGTTGGATCAAACTGCATACGGTGTGCAAATTTCATTAAAATCGGTTAAGTAGTTTAGGAGTCCATCGCGGACAAACAACGTGACACGTAATTTATATATATTAAGATATATATCGGCGCGTAAGTCGATATTTCATAAAGATTCGATTACGAATTTACTTACATTTGTTTACTCGATACTCAATACTCGATATCACCCTAGTAAGACCATTCGATGAATCATTCGTTATAAAACTAGTTGCGAGACTGCCGAGAGCTCACTTCGATTCGAGCGGCCGAACCGTACGGACGTCTAAACGTGACATGGTTCACGCCTCGGGAATATCCGTTTATTTAAACAATCAGTTTATAATAAATGAACTATTTCAGGATTCATATTATTATCAGGGGCGTAGCTACCGCCGTATCAGCCGTATCAATTATATGGGGCCCCCAGCGTATAGGGGCCCCCACTAACACTCCCAAAAAAAGCTCGTCAGCGGCCTACGACCGCTACAGTTCGCACTCCTTTTGACAGCTGACGTTGACGGGGCCCCACAACAAATATTGATATGGGGCCTCCTTAGAGCTAGCTACGCCACTGATTATTATTATATAAAAAAATCAAACAGAAGAAGTTTTAATAACAAAATCGGACCAGGGGTTATGCGAGGCTTGGGGTGGCTGATTAAGGGGAGGTTGGAGGCCACCGGGGGGGTTCAGCTCTCATTCCTGACTGTAATTGTCAGAAATTGGTACTGATAATACCAGCTGCTCCGATATATATTATGATTATTATATTTATGGTTTTTTAGGGTTCCAAAGTAAAATCGGAACCCTTATAGTTTCGTCATGTCCGTCCGTCCGTCTGTCCGCCTGAAGCAAAGCGCCGAGACCCTTGGTGCTAGAAAGCTGTAATGGCATGGATGTACATATTTATCATAACTCTAGAATTGTAGAATAAAATATTGAAAATCATTTTATTTCAGGGTACCAACCCTACAGGTAACGTTAGGATGATTTTTTTATCCGTCGCGTATCCTATAGTGTGGGGTACCGTTGAAAAGGTCTTTTAACAATATTATGGGTCTTCTAAGAATATTTTTGGAATTAGGGCTCCGTTTGCAAAATATTTGGCTTTAAAGTGCTAATATTGGTTAGAGTCAAGTGTCCCCCCCCTTGCGGGCTAAACGGTTGGAGTTGGACAAGACAATGAAAAAAATCTTTATAATATTATATTTAAAAGGAAAACTATCACGGCTACATTACATTTACATATACGGCATGAACATTGTGCGTGGCCTGACACGCACTTGCCCGGGGGTTTTTCTTTTTTTTCTGGGTTTTTGTTTATTTTAATTTAATTTTTAATTTGTTGTTAAGTGCATATTAGAAGTTAATTGTCACTTGCTTTGGTGAAGGAAAACATCGTGAGAGAACTTGCACATCCTGCAGTTCTTTTTGATTTTTGTTACTCCGCAATTGGTCTACGTGGTGAACTATGCCCTGTACCGCTTAGATTGTGAGAGAATGAACCTGAGTCAAGCTACCCAAAAATAGGTTGGCAGTTAAAAATGTCTGTTTCAAAATATAATTAAATTTTTCATTTTCTATGAAATCAATTTCTATGAAGCATGATTGGAATAAAGCGGCGCGCGCGTGTACAGACACGTGTTTTCTAAAGGGCAATGCCTTACACGTGTGTAACGACGTCATACTCGCATGCTGAAAATTAAGTGCTGTGTAATCAACCCACCCCATATTGATTCCAAACATTCCATCTCGATTCTCGATCATAGAGTGATATCACATCATTAGCAGGGTAGTTACATAACAAGTGCGTGTCAGGCCACGCACAATGTAGCGTTCCGAAGTAGTAGGTTTATCGACTATTACTCATTAACTACTTATATTATGCTAATATAATCTTGATAGTTTTCCTTGTAACGTATAATCTGTTTTTCCAAAATTAGCACTTTAAAGCCAAATATTTCGCAAACGGATCCTTAATTCCAGAAATGGTCTTAGAAAATCCAATTTTGGAAGACCTTTTCAACGATATCCCCCACATATTTTATTCTACGGTTAAGGATTTACTGAATTGTACCACATTATAGGGAGTCATAAGGAGCTGACACAATATTTATACTGTGATTGTACCATACAATTAATTATTGGAGATGCACATTGTACACTCGTCGTTTTAGGTACGCAAATCTCATACTTCCGAAACTGATATTGAGCTCGTGTGGGCGCCGCCCATCGCGGCATTGTCAATAATACGCAACAAGTCGCTTCATGACCTAATTATCGTCTCTCAGATTCCAGCCTGTCAAACAATCGTTATTAATCATGTTAATTTACTTGATGTCCGTTGGCGTTTGGATAGCTTTATTATGGCCAAGCTGTTTGTTCATAACGTCGTTTTTATTTCAATATGGTTGTTTGATAACATGATTGGTAGTTGATACAGATACCAACAACAATTTCCGGACTTGTAACTCGACGTTTGTTGACGTCGTCCCTTTCACATTCGATCTTTTCAATAAGATTGGAAACGTCTTGAAATACATACCTACTATATTTAGAGGTGCTTGCAGGTAATGTCGCGTCGGTTACTCCACTAATAAACTAATGCCTTGATATTATGTATGACCACAGACATGTACGCAAAGGAGGTGGCCAACATCTGTATGGGCATTTGCCCCATTTGTAAAGTATAATGTACACATATTATTTTTACCTTACATTAAAGCTTACAATATCTACTTTGATAATTTTATCAATAAAAATCTCTAGAACTCGGGATTCTCCTTTTACGGGCAGTTTTAGCTTTTGTAGTTTGACATTCTGCAAAACATGTAATCGTGAAAAAGTGTTTTAAAGAGCGATTTTTGTATTAAATAAATACTATTTATCTTTTGGATAATTAATTAATATATGTCTTTTACTTTAATTATGACTTTATGACCTACAAAAAGAAGTACCAGCAGTACTAAATAAAATATACGTATTAACTTGTCACCTACCTATCTGTAAATATTCACAAGCAAGCGAACTTTCTGCACGAACAAAACATTGAAAGGTTATTTCGCCAGCTCGAAACCTTAAACAAAGATAATTAATAATGTAAGGGCTTGAAGTTCAAAACAATCACGGATATATCTTTTGAACCTTCTAGGGATCTTTTATAATTATTTATTTTACCATTTCTACTATAAGTTTTTGGTCGAAGGAAAAATTGTGGGGAACCTAACCTAACATATTCCGAGAGATTTTTATATGTACTACAACAGTTGGTACACTTTGATATTACCATATCCATCATATTCATATCCATGTCTCCTATGAAAGAAAAAGCCTTTGCCTTGAACATAAATGTTAATAAAATAATGATAAATAGATGATACCTGATGCTCAGCATTCCAAGAGTTAATAGTTTGGGTTTGTTAAAATCAAATACAATTAATATTTTGCAGAAATGAAACTGAAAAATATTATTTTGGCAAATGACAATATAGTAGACATTCGCACTTCTGTCAGCCAATTGTCAACCTCCAGTGATGCCGGTCACTCACATTCGAGCGAATACACGAACCCACAAGTGTGGGACGACCTTCGCGAATGATTATGCGAAGTTTTGGAGGCATTCGGGGTTTTCCAAGCTGTGTCGGTTTTTTTGTCGCACATCAAAGCGCGCGAACCTCGAACCTTCGTGTAGTCTCCCACACATTCGTGCGACCAGTTGCGCACACGACTAAAAAGGTGATGTAGGTGTCTCCTAATTTTTAGTGGTTCGTGGCGTCTAATCGTACTACCATTTATTTTCTGTATTGAAAATTGATTTGAATGACAACAACATAATAACAACAGCAAGATTGAACATTCGTGAAAAAAGTGTAGGAGGAAGCGGAAATGGGCTTGTATACTCATATGCGAACCCATTTGCCTGACCGCCCTTCACATATTTGCAAACATTCGTAAAAATGTCAAACATTTGCGCGCATGTGAGTGACCGGGGTGATAGCAATGGAGGTAGTAAAAGTATATTTGTATACAATACAACTTATTATTATTGTTAATTTATTATAACTACTCACGGCGGAGTTCAGAAGAAAATTAAAATTCTAGTTATTATATAATAAATGGAAAATATGTCTTTTCAGAGGACTAAAACCTTGTACAAAAAAACGTATTTTAACCATTTCCGGGGTAAATATTGGCCACCTCCTTTTATATAAAAAATTAGCTTTTGTCTGCGACATCGTTCGCGCGGAATCTTGAAATTCCTATTACGTAGGTATTCTCGACAATATGCTCAAGTTTTTTTAGTTAATTTTAAGTTACTCATCTATGGTTCCGTATGCAAAGTAACGCAATGGCCGACTTTTTGGTTTATCTATTCGTTAATTTTTACGTCCGTTTTTTTACATTTGTAACACTGCAACTTTTTAAGGTAAAAAAAATGTGTTACTAAAATCTATTTAAGTATATAAAACACAAAAAATGTGTGTACGGATGTCCTCTATAGACTTTGAAACCATCCAACCGATGTGCCCTAAGCTCGTTTCTTTTGAAAGACAATACGAAGATGGTTTGAGATCACTGAAACAATGCATTAGGCACATTTTCGCTTTCGGACTTTTCCCATACAATTTTTTTAGCGTAGTGAAACAAGCCGGGTATCCACTAGGTAGTTCATAATAAAATACTTACCTAATTGTATTTTATAACAATAAATACGGGTTTGTATGGGAAGCGCTTTAGATAAAAATATGAATTCTTAGCTCATTAAACCGCATTAGTCAATTAGGTATACCTGAAACCTGTCGTAAGGAAGAACTTTCAATTGACTTCAGAAAGGAAGTACATAATGGAAACTGTATTTTATGCTAAAATTTTCATTACAGCTACGGGAGCTTTTACAAAGTTTAAAGGCATACCTGTGCAAAGCAAACTATTCGCTCGAATACCATACTAAATGCCTCGCTGGACTGTCGCGATTTCCAAGGTTTATTTACTTACTGTCCGCTGCAAAATTTACCGGAGCTCTACATGATATATTGCTTTTTGATTTGTTTATGTATCTAGTTGTACTCGTATTAGGGGCTACTATCAATATGATCATAAAGTCATTACGTTTACGATCCATCCATTATTTCGATGATATTATATTATTAATAGGTAATCACAAGGAAGTTTAAGCATTTTTAATCCTACATAGACCTTAATTTGTTACCACTTAAATTTTATTGGAATTTTCTTGTATTGTTATAATAATTATGTAACCTATTTTATCATACAATTGGCATTGGCACCTAGAATTAAAAAAGTTATTATTGTTCAAACCTAATAAAATTTGATTGAAATAGTCTTGTAAAATGTTTTCTTTGATGTTCCAACAACAAACCCGTATACTTTATTTTAACAAAGTACCTACCTACAAAGCATTTCTCTATGTTAAGAGACGTACATAATATTATAACTCGATCTGTAGGTGAATAGAGCGGCGAACAAAAATAGAATAATCTGAGTCAGAGTTTCAAACAGTTTCATTTTATATCAATGTCTATAATATTAGGTGCTTGTTCACACTAACTCGCGGGCGCATACGCGGGCGCGGTCGCGAAATATCAAACATATTATGACCTACTATGAAAGTGTTCAGTGTTCACATCAAAACGCGCGCGCGGCGGTGTAAGTAGCGTCTACCGCGCCCGCGCCCGAGCCCGCGCCCGCGCGTTCAGTGTGAACAAGCACTCATACATGAACTATGAAGGGAAAACCTTTGTGCAGATGTTGAAGAATAATGCACGTTAAGAAAAACTCTCAGATTTGTTCCTACCTACCCTACGTTCCACTAGACGATCACAACGATCACGCTCACGACCGCGGTTTTTCCTGTTCCACTAGCTTGTGAGTGTTACAATCATACACCCAAGTGGAACGGGCACTTCGACCCACCCCGTGAGGTGGGTTGTTTTGAGCGTGCCGTGAACTGCCGTGAGCGAAATTAATGACGTCATCAATGACGTTTTCACCGCGACCATGACGACCGTGGTCGCCATGTGGAACGCGTTTTGATCGTTGTGAGCGATGTGAGCGTCTACTGGAACGCAGCCCTAGTGTGTTAAAAATATATTTGGTATATAAAATTAAACATTCGCTAGTGCAAATGTAAAGTAACCCCTTGAGAAAATGAAATACGGTCGAATTTTGACTCCAGAGAGTTTAATAGGTACCTAATTGTACTCTATCTTGTGTGATACGATATTATTCTCACACATTGAGTTTATTCTCACACATTGAGTTTATTCTCACACATTGAGTTGACAACGTTTGCCATCGTCCATGTCATTCGCTTTTGTTCAGTGACACTATTGTAGGTATTCATTCTGTGGTATTCACTATTCATTAAACGACGGTATTTCCGGTTTCTGTTGTGTAATAGCACAGAAGAAATAATAGTACCTAGATACTTATAAATAAGTAGTAATAGTAATAGGTACCTTTAATAGGAATAACATATCATTAAGAGGGAACCGAGAGCTCTTTTGTAATGAAGCATATTCTACATTTGTAGAATATTTCAATATGAATTTCCTATGTCTATGGAATTTCCTATAAATAGAGCGAGGACGCTTTTCTAGCGTTCTGAATTAATAATACCTACTAATTAATTATGACCTATTAATTATTATACCTACTTTGACTTTTACGGCAAGGGGTATTGTTATTTTATTTCTTATTTTGCCGTTAAAATATAACCTACCATTGAGGTATTACATAGAGTAGACATCTCAAACAAAATGTGTGTTCCACCGCCGGCTTGTCCTTCGTTCTCTTTTCAAACTAGAAGGCTCGTTTAGATACTTGCCATAGAGTAACTTTGTATATGACACTTGCCGAACCAAGACAAGTAGTCACCGACTCCAAATCTTTACAAGCCCTTACTCCAACTTTTTTTAACGTGCAAAAGCGTTTTTAAACGATTTTCAAACGTAATTACCATTGATTCGTCTCAAAAATTACCTTATTCACCTTAAATTGGTCACAAGCGTCGCGTCGGCAAGCTTATTTAGTAAATTAACACGCTAGTGGCTTGCCAAGTTCAAACGCTCCTTATGATGTTTTCATTCAAAAATTGCGGGAACATTGCACAATAATTTAATTTAATTCATTTTAGTTGATTTAAGTTAATATTTTGTTTTCTTACCGATGATAATATGATACCATTATCTTTTTTGTTTTTTGTCGTGCAATTGTGACACGTTCTTATTACGCACAACGGCATTTTTTCAGTTTTTTCATAAACAATTTTGGCATGCGGCCGCAATGAGCGCAACCGAGTGACAGAATGAAATGCAGCCGGCCGGCTGCAATGCACACCCCCGAACCCGATGTTCGCGGTGTCTATTCTATACGCTAGTAATAGTAGTGCAATGCTACCTACTATTTATTTTAGTATTTTGTGATTTTTTGCGTTGATTTTCAGGAATAACTTAGATTGATAAATCTCCAAAGGCATATTTATCTTGTCTCCATGTCGTGAAATACTTCAGCGGAATAAACATAAGAATAAATAATAATTATTACCTAATTCTGCTATTATTTTTGATAAAATAAATCCCAAAAAAAATCTCGTTTAAATTTTTAATTAATTTACTTATCAATATAAAATAGTAAATAGTTTACCATAGCAGCAAAGGGGAGTATTTTCTTGAATCCAGAGCGGAGCAAATTCTAGGGTAGAATCTCGAGAGTAACGAAGGATTTTAAAATAGAATACTACTTCGCAACGAGCGACCCAAAGTAGGGTCCGAGGTCCAAGCTCCGAGGTAAACAATTTTTTTAGTGCGAATAATATTAGTAGGTAGGTACCTAAAGTGAAAATGAAACTTGTTTTCATTGCGTACCTCATAGTATGACTGTGGAGTATCGTTGAAAAGGTCTTTCAAAAAAAATATTATTGGTCTCCTAAGACCATTTTTGGATTTAGGCCTGCGTTTGTGAAATATTTGGCTTTAAAGTGCTAATTGATGTTGGTTAGAGTCAAGTGCCCCCCCCCCCCTCCCACTGCGGGCTAAACGGTTAGAGATGGACAAGAGAAAAAATCTCAAAAATAGGTTATGTGATGAATTTACAAGGAAAACTATCATGTAGTTAATGAGTTATAGTCGATAAAATTACTTCTTCACTTGCCCGTTTTTTTTATGAAACTAAGTATATGTCTTTACTTACTATATGTTAACTTAATATAGGTATGTCTGTGACTTTATCATACGGCCTTTTATGTTACCTACTTGCTTATACAATGTTGGCGATTGATCTCTTTGATGATTGGAACTTTTACTAACACTACCTAAATTTTAAATTCAAATTACTTCTAGTCGCTAGGGATAAAAAGAGCTACTTTAGTCCCTGTTTACTAAGAGTAAACTAGCAGTTTTCGCATAGATGTGATAAAAACATACACGTTGTTTGTCCGCGATGGACACCTAAACTACTTAACCGATTTTAATCAAATTTGCACACCGTGTGCAGTTTGATCCAACTTGAAAGATAGGATAGCTTACATCTCAATTTATAGTCGCAATATTATTTTATTGCAAATTTTTTGACAGAACGAAGTCTGTCCGGGCAGCTAGTATTAATAAATACCTACGTTATGTGTATCTTACTACATATTATGTCTTATGTGCTTTAAGTGAACTTGTAACTAAGAATTACTTTAAAGGCTTAAGAAATGATTTTTAACTTAACTCATCTTGGGCTGAACATATTTTACTATAATACGGGTAGGTAGGTACTTACGGTATTAATTTTTTTATTTTGTACACAAAAGTTTCAACAGAGTTACTAAGACTTAAGACTTTTTGGTTATGTTTCAAGCCTGCTTATGAATGAGTAGGTACTACATTTAAAAAATACAGTTTAACACTCACTTAAACAACACATAAGTTTTGTTTTATTTAGGTGACACTTTTGTAAATAACTACGAATGTTGCAGAAAATTTTCCACTGGTTTATTTATATCTTAAAAGCCTTGTTATCTTGACAGAGCACTTTTATTAATTTTAATACAATTACCTTGAGTTGACTCGTTGAGCCAAGTATAATAGTAACGCTATTTAATTATGAACTTTCGAATGGTTTTAGGTATACTTATTCGTCAATTTGTCGGTGAAAATAATCACAGTTTTGTATTGTGTGGGAAAATTTCCAACCTGACAGTAAACAGAGATCCGCAGGGACGTGAGAATTGATGTATAAGGGCAACCCTGGCGTCAACTGGCTAAATATTTGATTAGAGATCGTCAGAACCTTTTCATTATTCATCCTAAGTCTCTACAGTTGCAGTGCAAATATAAAAGCATTACATACGGTAAAATTTTCATTTTCATTTTCATCTATTTTGAATTTTCGTATGGAAAGAAAATGTCAATAAATGTAAAAAATATAATATGATATTTATGGATAAGAGTAACCTAGTGTCAATAGTTAGCAAAGCTCCTCCCCGTGTGTGTCCCGGATTTATATATTGCACCTCTTTAAAATGAATGTTCCATTGTGCTTAATTTTTATAATACAAAACATTTTTTTCATGGAAGTAGCAAAAATTAACGAGGGAAATTGAGCTTTCTCTATGGTAATATGCTTGCTGTTAATTAACACCTTGACTGCGGCAGTAAAAACAGTGACTTTCAGCTGGTGCGGTGGCGGTCCAAAAAGGCACCCACTTGACTTTCTTCCTGTGCGGGGCGGGCCCTTTCGATCCGACACCTCTGAGTGGTATTAAAGCTCAATATCTTAGTGAAGGAGTATAGTATATAACAATTTTTATACTTTTTAAAATCGTCGTGAATCACTTGTGTTTGCATTGGCCCCGCCCCTGGATTCTCCAAACAGAAAATGAGTAATTAACAATTGAAAATGTCAGGTCGATAAGGCCCGATACCGCACTGTAGTGTAATTTTTGTAGTGATGGGATAGTGAAAGAAAAGAAATATCGAGTTATTATTTAATAAAATTTTAATAAGTACAATTTTAATGTGTTAAAAAAATTATGTAAACATAAAAAAACAAAATTAAATGTTATGAAAAAAAAATTATTTTATACCGGACAGATTGTTGATTTGAGGAACAGCGAGCGTTGCAGCGGTGACTAAATACTGATTTAAAAAAATACGTATGGCACTCGGGGACTGCCGCGGTAAAGCTATTGCATAGCATTTTTTATCAACTTATACTATTATAATTATTTATTTATTTTTGACGTGATAACGTCTATTAAAACGATGAGCGCCGGGAGCATCTATGAAAAAATGTAGCATTCCGCGAGCGAGAGAGCGGCAAAAGCGAGAGAGAGGCACTATCGGTTACGATCGGCGTATCGTAGCCGATGCCTTAGGCGAGCCGTAGGCGATCGTAGTTGAGTGGAGCGGAGCGGAGTGGGGCGGGGCGGAGCTTTGTCATGATGTTGTCACGTTAAACTACCGTCCGTAAACCGACTTTACAGACAACCATTTTTTTTTTAATTTTACGCGCACAGCTATTCACCAGCAACTGCTATTCACTGTTGTAAATAGGTACGCCTATGTATACATATATACCTACATGTACACTTACGTGAGTGTGGCATTATAAAGATATGATAGATACCTATACACCTATATACTTTCTCACAAACAGCTGCTTACGTATTCGTCCGATTTCGGAGCAGCTAGTCTCGATCCGTGCGAGTTTTGTACAGTCGTACCATATACATACACGTTAAGCGAACGCTCGGCCGAGCTACATGAACGCCATTTGATGGGAAATTATAAAGTTTGCTTCACATATTATTCTAAGAGCGCCATCTGTTAAATCCTCGTGTAGCAAGCACAACAATACTAGCCGCTCGACGCGTACGCATCTCCACAGTGCGGCATCAGGTCGCGGGCGGTCATCTACCAAAACAGGCCCGCTCCCGCACTGAGGTAACTTTTTTTACGTTCTGTGCGGCGGAGGTCGAAAAAGGCCCCCCACTTTATTAAACTGCTATATTTCTACATTGTTAGTCACGAATCGAAAACTATATTTGTCTCTGTCATACTCGTAAAAATTCCCAAGAAACCGGTCCCGCACAGGCGGGAGGAACCTATTTTTCCTGTACGCACAGCGCGTTGGCACGGCATCGGGCCGATTGTGGGTGATCCGCAGTGAACGTGCCGCCAATGGCCAAAGCAATAGACTTGGACACTGCGATGATATGGAATCAAGTTATCTCTCGCAACTTTAAAGTGTTATATTTAATGGTAATCTAAATGATTATTGTATTAGGTATTTACGTAGCAATTAAGCCAAACAGACAACACAAAGAGGGGTTGGAATATTTACAGTTTTGTACCTATATTATTAAGAAGTCTTCGTTTGGCGCAGGGTTCAAGACACTGATGGGTCTTACTTCGAGAACTTTACTGCACTGTCGTGGCGCCAAGAGAACCGTCGCCTTGCTGCCCTGAGACTGGCCGAGGCCCGAGCTGAGCGTCCACCGCCGGCGCCCCACGATCTTGGTCTTAAAAGCGTGTCTGCTCAGCTGTCTCATAAGGAACATGAGCATCTGTACACCGAGGTGAGTTATTATTAGTAATCTAGTGAAATCTAGTCTAACCGTCAGTCCTTTAAAGTCCACTGTAGGATTTAGGCCTCCCCTAATTGGTGTCACTCGGACTGGTTCTGATCCTTCTGAGTACAGTCTTCTCGTAGTATTTTGTTTCACGTTATTCTCTAGCCCACCCTCAGACAAGAAAGAAAGTAAAAATGTTTTTTTTAATAGTACCTACACTACATGAAATTACATAACATTGCACAACATTACATTACATCAAGTTACGTTACGTTAATTAAACTACAATATTCCCTATATTGTCCAGTGACCAGTGTGTAACATAACAAGCATAAAATATAGCTGCTTTCATTGTAACGCAGAGGCTTTGTTCATCTACGAATATTTAAGGACAGCTTCCTCAATAGTTCGCTGAGTGACTTTGAAATGTTGAACGAGGCCAACACAAGTTTCAAAGATGCTAAGTTTGTTAAGTTTCTCCACTACAACTCGGTCACACTAGCAAACATCGATATAATCAAGAATAAGCAGTCAGACGATGCAAAATTACGTACAACCTTAAAGTTTTAATTTAGGTAAATTTCAAATGTCAGCCAACAAGGAGACTAGCGGTGCCCGTGAATACGGAGAGCATAGAGTAGTATAGAGTGCGGGTATCACACAAATGGAACGGTACGCATCGTAGGCAGATGATCTATAGATACGTATATCGATACGTGTATGACGGATAGGGATGTATCAATTACGTGCCGATCGGCAACGAGGTATCGATAAGTTATTTCGATAACTTATCTTATTTCCTACTACTAAACGAGAATTTTTTTATATAAATAGGTATGTATATTTATTTATATATTTGTTTGTTACCACGTTCTCGATAACAGCACTAACGATTTCGATGAAATTTAGAATGTTATGGTTTATGAGGGCGACTAATCGATCTAGCTAGTTCTCATATCTGGGAAAATTTGTTTTCTCTATTTTCACTTGAGCAAGCTCATTTGCCCAGGTACTTATTACACCATTTGTTGTACTACAGTACATTAATTGTACCTATGGCACCCATAATACCAGATTCTCCTAGTGATGGAGCTGTTAGTGTGATCTATATTGTTGGTTATTTAAAATACGAAAGTCACTCAGTTTTTTAGTTTTACACGAGTATTCTTGTTATTTAGATAGTAAATGTTTATGGTACAAACAACCGAAGAAAATATAGACATAGACTCAATTAAATAAATCATCCATTTTAATATTAATCTTGTTTTAATTTAATTTAATTTCACTTAAACTTCTATTTATCACGAAACATTGTCAAAACTTCTTTGCACAGCAACAATATATCGATGACAATTTGACAGCTAGGAACTTAAGATTGTCGTTGATTCATAAGTATTGAAAGACAAATCGATATTCTAAATCGTTTGAATGATTTCTTGATCGATATAATAATATTTTAACTTTACGCTTGAAAATTAGAGACATATTTTTAAAACTGTGAATTGTTATTTTTGTCTTTTTCTATTACTCAAGGTTACAATGACAATGATTTTTCGTTCGCATCATGGCAAATAATTTTAAACAGAAATATTTAAGTAGGTACTTATCAATTCCCATAGTCATTTTCTATAACAGATAATGAAATTTAGTCGCTGTATCATATGAACCGACTCCAAGTTTCATTATATATACTGTCTATGGCAAATTGACATTAGAAGTCGGCCATATTTGTTTACGACTTTAGACTCGACCAAAAAAATGGACTATAGACTACCTGCGCCGACTACCTGGGCGAACCGGTCCCGATAAGCGCTGGCAGATCGGCGCCGGTAGCCAGCTTTCTACGTGAATACGCCCTTATATTTACATTCCTAGCTAACGTTAAAATACTTTCGCATTATAAATATTACAAAGTATATCATACAAAACACACACTACAATGATTTATAATAAATATTTATAAGATTTTGATTTTTTTATTAAAGTTACATAAATATAATACGTTGTTCTCATAGCAAACATTTCAAAACATATTTTAAATATCGACTACAGCGTTGGTCGCATCACATCACAACAGTCTCGCGAGGAGAGCGCGGTGCGCGGGCGGTCTTTCCGTGCCCGCCCCTCACGTCTCCTTCACACCCGCGATGCGTGATTTGTTTTCTTAAAAATAAATATAAAAATCAACTTACCGATGAAATGTGATACTGGATTTCAGTTTTGTGTGTTTCCTACTATCGTTTTTGCAAGATGGAACTGCACATTTGACCATTTTGATACGTAAATATTTAAAAATCTCTCTAGAACCGCACACCGCTAGCAATCAACCACGACTACAAGCGCTCGCGACGGGAACGTCGTGTTGTTCTCACCCGTGCCTACTGTTCCCACTTCGTTACACTCCCTCTATACTAATAATAATACCTCTATGACGGAGAGCCTTTCGATCGTACATTATTAACCCCGGCCGAAAAAAGAGCGGTGTTATAAGTTTGACGTGTCTGTGTATCTGTGGATCTGTATGTCTGTTTGTGGCATCATAGCTCCCAAACGGATGTACCGATTTTGATCTAGTTTCTTGTGTCTGAAAAGTGACTTATTCGAGTTCTTAGCAATCTTTAGTGTAAATAAAACTGTCAGGGGTTTTTTAAATTTTAATTTAAGATTATGAAAGTAAGTGTACAACATGTATAACATGAGCATTACAGGAGAACGTAGTTAGTAGATCTTGCGTGAAAGAGCGACATCCATACAAACTTTCATTGTAGTAAGGAAAGTAGGATTTCAGTAGGTAAATATCATAATTTTCTGTTAAAATGACACCGAGTGTTATAATTAGATAAGTACGTGTTAAATGCCTTTGCGCAATTAATCTTTTAAGCAAACAATTAATTGTATGTAGATACTACTATTTTTTAAAACCTCAATTTATCTTTTTCTTTCATGTAAACGGGAGTGGACAAACTAGTTTCTTAAGGTGATTTGGCTGCATAATACATTAGCGAAACACACATAAGAAACACAAAATAAACACATAAGAAATACAAATGTAGGTATGAGGTATTCATAATGGCCTCCAGGCATGCGAAGCTGTCCCTCGGCTGAACACATTCCTCCATGTCAGCCTTTTCTCATTATCAAGGTCATCTTGGCTATATTTCTTCGTTTATTTATGTACGCTTGTGTAAATGTTTATAGTATTTTATTGTATTACATATATTTTTTCTCCTTATTGTTTTGGCTGTCCAAAAAATGCAGATACCGCATTATTCATGGCTGTCCAACATTCAGAAACCAACAAAAACATTTCACGCTGGATTTTAGAAGGACCAAGCTTTACATCGCTAATTGTTGTTTAATATCGGGCTTGGTAGACTGTATCTTTTAATATCTCTTACAATATTTCAATAGATAACGTATAAAATATAACGTCCCAACTCAGAGTCACTAACGGTTACTTAAATCGCTCCTTAGTACAGATTTTGTATGGCGATTCTTTAGTAAGGAGCGATTTAAGTAACCGTTAGTGACTCTGAGTTGGGGCGTAAGTGCATGAATAATTATGAAGTTCAATTTATCATTCAATTATTTTACAGTTTCTCTAGTCACTTGTTTTAATTTTAAAGGCGGTTCGACTTTTTATTCAAAAGTTTTTATTACTCCTATTTAAATGCTATTCGAGTTTTTCGGCCATAAACATATAGAAGTGGATGATTTATGTATTTTACGAACACTCAAGACCCGAGTATAAATCTTTATCGGTCACGGAGTCGTAAATCAAAACTGGATCTTTTTGCGTGATAGTATTAAAATGAACTAGGCGACAAATCTTTTATTTTCTATGGAATTTAAATTTAATTAAAAAATTAAGTCAAATCGTTTGATTTTTAAGCAATTGCCACAAAATTTGTCTTATAGTCCTACTACTGACAATCAACGCTGAACTACATAGATGCTTGAAGCAACTTGCTTCGCGGTTGAGTTACCACGTTTTACGTTGTTACTGCCTAAGGCGAAAGTTGCAAAGATTTTACTACACTTACAAGTTGATGAAACTTGTGAAATGTTAGCCCTGAAGCAATTTACTGAATAATCCTCGGTGGGATTATTCCCGCCATAATTCTCGTGAATTATGTATAGTCTAAGTATAACAGATTTAGTGTTGGAAGTATTTGGTATAGGTGCTATATGTAGTAACTATGTAGGTAGCTGTTTGGTACTTATAATTATACACATAGTAATACTTGCTTGGACCATTAAAAAATTCAGCTAGAAGCTTTCAGTGCAACTGTTCAAGTGTTTTTGTCCAAGATAAAATAGTTTTAAACAAATGATTACTTATCAGGGATAATTGTTTAACTAATTTAACCTTATGTGCAGTTGTTAGGTGTTTCGTTCTTTGAGCCTAAATAATTTAAAGGACACATTTTGCGGTATCCACACATCCACCATTACCTATCCACGTTACCTATCTATCGAAAAACAACCTACTTAACCGAAAATTTACCTCATTTTGAATGGATAACGCAAATGAGATTTTTTGCATTGTATTATTGGTGCATTTTCGATCTCAAATACGACGTATTGATATTACAATAATTATACTTCGTAAATAACTTGTGTGCAATAACAAACCTTCGTCGGTTTTTCTTAGGTTTTGTACTGTATTGAAAACGCCGTGGGTGCCCCGGCGCCGGATGGCCAGTTCGCTGCATACAAGGAGGAGGTGATCGAGTATGCCCGCCGGGCGTTCCGTGTGTCCCCTGAAGTGCACGCACGGGCATTGCGCGCCGCGGACAGCGAACGCCCGCCCACTGTTGTGCTCGGATGTGCTGTCCTTGAGGCCGATGGACTGGAGGCTAAAGATGCTAATGGTAAACTTGCTAATGGTAAACTTGCTAATGGTAAGCTTGACCTACTTGCGGCCGTTCATTCTCTATTTATCTCTGGATAAGTTACGAGTAATAGGTATATATACTCCGAGCACGTTCACCTGTTGTGACTTTTTTACAGTTATTTTCAGACTTTTCTTTACATCTCCTGTTAAATTGCTCCAAGATTCCTTTTCACCCTCACGGCTTGCTCGGAACTCAGTCAAAAAGTTTACACGCCAAGGTTCTTGTTTATATCTCTCTTATTCTTTATAATCAAGGTTCTTGTTCTTTATAATCAAGGTTGTATCTTATTTGTCCAACAGAATAACAATAGGTACAGTCATTTGATATCTAAGATTCTACATTTTTTTTTTGTTTTGAATTATATTTTTTATTTAATCGTCACTTACTAGTTACTACACCCATCCGACGTGGGATTGGGATTTTTAATCAGCTCCACGTAACCTTTTTAACAGCGAGTATGACAAAGTTACTAAGTTACACGGCAAATTGCGCACTCGGAAGTCAAAACGAACGAGTCCCTCCATAATTCTCCTGATGCCACCGCCCGCACCACACCGCGCCGGGCCTGCGTCACAATATCCACGACGTTATAAATTTTTACGTCGTGGCGTCGCCGCGTCGTAGATTTCCACGACGCGACGCGGCGCCTTCGCCGTGGCTATCGTCGCCCATGGTTATCAGCAACACCTAAGGCATCACTGATACGTTGCCGTCAAGAAATAGAGAAGAAAAAGAAAGATTGAACTGGCTCTCAAAGCCCCCAGCTGACTCATGGTCAAGGGTGGTAGCTATCCAGGCGAAACCCATGGAGAAATAATAATAATAATAATAATAATGGTATTCATTATCAATTAAAATCAATACTACCAATATAATCCCTCGAGGGGCCCTACCACCAGCGGGCCGGATTATTCGCCTCTTACGACACCCATCCGGCATGGGATTGGGGTTAGTATTGTAAGCCACCCCAATACGGCTTTGGAAAATGCTAGCTTAAATACGAAAGGATTTTGTATTTCGCTACATGCTTTTGTATTTCGAAAATCCATTAAGTTCTGAATGCAGGAGATTAAGTGAGATTGACCTAATTTATTGTCGGTCGTATTACATACCAAATAAAAGTACCTTGTAGCTAGAAAAGCCCTGACTGAGCTCGCTCTACGAGTACTTTACTAAAAATTATCGTCATATTATCGTACCTACTATTTAGAATTAAAAATGAGTTAACGTATTTAAAAATAATATAATTATTTGTAGTTATTACCCTGAACATTTTTCTTCCTTTCAGAGTCGATAAAGTTCTTTTAATTACAATTTAGTAAGACGGAGGGATCGTTTGAAATTTTCAATATTTAGGTATCTTGCTGTTATATTAAAGTCAGGAATCGCTCGTTACGGTTTCCACGAGTAACAACTAAGTGTAATGATAAAACTTTTTAGTTTTTATTAATTTAATTTGGCCGGAAGTAATGGTTGTTTAATTGCTTTCAAGATTTATGTCGGTAACATCTGGAAACTGAGTCCGTTTTCCGCAAGAACTGTAGGTAAATTCATTGAAGTATTAGCGTACTAGCGTATAGATTGGACACCGCGAACACAATGTATGTTCCAATGCATTGGCGCCGCTTCGGCTTTCGCGCTTCGCCGGCTTCAATTGCCATTGGATTAGTTCGATTTTAAAAAGGGATCGGGGGCTTAATTTTGAAAATAGAACCTCCCGGCGGGAACATACATTTTGTTCGAGATGTCTATTCTATGACATTATACTTCAATGGGTAAATTTAGCATTCTTAGGGTTCCGCACGAAAAAACGGAAAACTAATGCAGAATTTTGATAAAAAAATGAAAAAAAAAACAATTAAAAAAACTAAAAAAAAAATTAAAAAAAATTTCATCATTTTTCAAGTTTTATTGCCGGTACAATCCGGTACAAACGATATCCTTTGAGTTGGTATCAATTTAAATCTCGAATTTTCAAGTTGGTTTTGGAGCAAAATCTACCACCCTTATATATTTCACCCCTTTGAGGTACAAACGATTTTAACTACGGTACAATCCGGTACACTCCTGGTACAATCGAATGAATATTATTAAATTCATTTTTTTTATACTCAGTTTTCAGCTTCACATAGGTCTGAACAGCCTGTCTAGTATAGTATAGTATATACATATAGGTCTATGCTGTAAATACATAATAAACGTACGGAACCCTCTCCAAGCGAGTTTAACTCGCAATTGTCAAGTTTATTTATAATTTATCCTCAATAGTTGGAGCCAGTTAACTTTTTGGCCTTAGATCATCGTTCTTAGCTAATACCGTACCGTTGTAAAGCCCGCGATTGTTTTGTTATTAAGTTGCTCAAAGGTCTTCTAAAGACAAAGAGAACCGTAGCCCATTGTTTTAGATAGCTCATTCTTCTATTCATGAAAAGGATATTGAGTAATTAGCGATGAAATATCAACTACACCTGACGCGCACTTAACCCTTTTTTTATCAATTAAGATTTAATTTTTCTCCCTCCTAATTCACGCTTGCTGTACCCTTACCTTATAATAAACCGTTCGAGAATTGGGGGTAATCTATGTTCGAGAACTACGTATTTAGTATAATGACGTTATAAGCGAGTACCTATATACTTAAAATCTATGTCAGCTTGTTTCTATGAACAACAGTTTAGTGATGTTATTCGACGGGGTCTATACTTCTGTGCCACTAAATTTTCCTATCATGGGACAACTGGATTTTTTTTATTAACAATAGTCTCAGGAGGCCACGGGACAAGTGAGACGATATGGTACTTTATATAAAAAAAACTTCTCGCGTCGAATTCGATAAAAATGTGTAAAGACAAAGACTTCTTGAAATTTTAACGGAGCGATCAATAACTAAAAGTTAGAAATTCAGTTAAAGTTTTATGAAACGAGCAATGCGAAAACGACTAAATGCCACGTCCCAGCAATTTATCGGCGACTAGTCTGATTGCTTTTGGACGCTCCACAGTATAATGTGATCGGAAGAGATACCGGTTCGCTGTTAGCATCCACACGAGTAAACTGTCTGCTGAACAGTTCAGAAATCTTAGACCAAACTACTTGTAAATATAATATGTCTAATTTATAGTTTTTTATCTGTACGATTCAAAACTGTATATAATGTAACTGTAAGCGCGAATATAACGCCTGTGCTATTATACAAATTGTATGGTGCAAAAACTTAAATAAATAAATAAATATTATTTTGGTATGTATTATGCTGTACCTATAAGTTTTACATCCATCGAATTCAAGTAGGTACACAGACGCGGCGGCAAGTCCCTCGCGCCGCTATTTTGTCAACGCGGGCCCCCTTTGTTGACTTCGGTCATCGATGTTAAAATCATTGTAATTACGTGCTCTTAGTAAAACGTAAGTTTTGAAGTAAAAAAACTATTGTTTTCTTTTTTTTACCCTTAATTTAAAAAGATTTGCTACGGTATTGAAGAAAAAAAAACTTTATTTCCATTTCAATTAAAACATTAATAGTGCTCCTAGGAAAGCCAATGGTTCCTTGCAAGGCCGATCAAAAAGTTGACAGTTAACCTTGTTAGGGGCACAAGGGCCTTCCTAGGAATATCTAGAAACTATGAAAATATTAATACTTAGTTTTTACTTGTAAATACATATCTGGGAAGGTAAAATTATGTGCAAGTTATTGTAATAGCTACCACTTAGATAAAGGCCCCCAATTCCTAGGGGTCCTAACATTTCGGCCTTACAATTAATCAGTTTTATTTTTTATTATTTTACTATAAAGGTTATTGGCAACTTAATTGATTTATTACTTATTAATTTATTATATTATTAGTTTATTTATTATTTAATATTTTATTACTCATTAATATTATTTTTAAAACAATTTCACAAATACATTCTTAGTTTTACCACAGAAGACATAATGTAATGTATAAAATTCTCGTGTCACGGTTTTTTGAAGTTGAACTCCTCCGAAACGGCTCGACCGATTTTCGTGAATCTTTGCGTGCATATCGGCTAGTGTGGAGAATCGGACAACATCCCCCTACCCCTAAATTTTTGGCAGAACAACTTTGTCCGGTCAGCTAGTAGTACTTATAAGTTTTACGATAGAGTTCTAGTAGTGTTACTTGATTATTTTTTATCTGAATATGTTATATTAAGCATATAATGTTTCACTTTAATGAAAGATCTTTTTATGTAGTTTAAGTAAAAGCAGATATTTGGATTGTCACAACGTTAGTTTAAAGTTAAAACGATTGATTTAATATATTTGGAGCCTTGTTCCTTGTAAGGCCGTTTGGAAGACATTTAGTAAAACTAAAATTTAATGAATAAAAACTAAATCTGTAATAAAAATATATATGTTACATAATAAAACAAAGTGTTACTTGTTCCATTAATCCAGTGAATAAAGAAATAATAACTGTTTAATAGTTTATTTGTTAGAGTAGCCATTCATGGTCCACCCACCTTAGCTTAACGACTGTTTTCTTGCGATAACAACCAGGCTGACGGGCTTTACATGCCCACTGAAACTCGCAAGCACTCAAGATTTTTCGCCACTAGCGGTTACCCACTCAACATCCAACCGCACCCCGCCGTGCTGTTGCTCACTTACAATCATTTACAACACTAGCCGCCAAGCTTTAAAGCCCAATGCATACATAACGGGTTTTTCCCGTACGGGATTCCGCTGCGTATGCACTATCGTATACATTTTATATGAAATGATGTTTCCAGAACTTCACGTCCCATCCCGTACGGGAAAAACGTATGCATTGGCCTTAAGAGTCTGTGCCATGTAATCGTTTATAAAGAAGAAAATCCTTTTATCGGTATTCCCTATCTCCTTTAAACGCGCTAGACAGCTGAATAAGCGTTTCCGTAGACAAATTATAATGCAAATATCTCTTGGAGCAATAGAAAACCGACCGTGATGTTGAATCAGCGTTCCTTTCCCCTTACAATCGTTAATATCCAACAATCCTGCTATTTCGGATAATTCATTACTATATTTCTGCGAATATGAAGAATATTATTATTAATTTTTGGTAATAGTAATATTAGTAATTTGTAGAATTTGTTTTTTTTTTAATAATATTTAACAAAGGAACACTAAACATTTGTAAGTGCTTATTGATCTTTGAAAACAGATTGCAGTATTTAATCCTAATTGTAAGTAACAGAACTTCGTTTTCCGCTCTACTGAGGATTGAATTTCAAATAGCTCGCTCATTCAGTGTTAATTTACTTAATGCAGTTTGTAAAGCGTCTTCCACTTCCACTATTTTCCGTTTTATCTGAGTACAGATATTTCAAATTAAAAATACATAAACCATTAGTAAAATGCAAAACAAACTTTTTATTCTGAAATTAAAACCAATTTTTAGACTTGATCTAAAACGTGTGTCTCTTTGAATAGGATTTAGCGACCCGTACTGCATGCTGGGTATCCAACCGGCGTCTTTGCCCGCGTCTCCTCGAGCTTCTGAGGATGAAGGTCGGAAACACGGGTTTCGGCTGAGTTTCAAGCGTCGCGACGGTCGACAGCAGCGAGACAGCTTGGGCAGACTGCCGGCGCGCTACATCCGCGCCACTAGCGTCCGCCCACACACACTGTCTCCAAAGTGGAACGAGACATTCAAGTTGTAAGTCATTGAAGTATAATGTACTAGAAGAGATATTTTAAAATAGAACCCCGTTCTCTTTTCAAAATGGGCTGAATCCACTTAAAAACAGTTGCCAATTGGTAACAGTTCATTGCGCAAACATTGGATTCGTGGTGACGGTTCTATACGCTAGTAATAATAGCTCAGTGTAACATACTTACAATGTTTATTATTCTATCCTTCCGTCCTTTGTTTAAATACTAAGCGATATCCCAACCAGTTCACAGCCCTCGAACTGATTTATTGGTTCGCAAGCGACCTGTGTTTATTTCTAACATTCACTGATTCAAATAAATTGTGTTAGGGGAGACTTCACACTTTGAATAGGAACGAGATGGGAACTGTTCGTTCACGTTGACCTTTTTGACGTTCTGAGTGAATTTTACTGTTTTGTCCATTTATATCATAATAGACTTGAAACGGTTGTGTGTATAGGTATATTATTATATTTCTTAAACATTTTTAGATGATTATGCTTTTCCCTCATATTTTGAGAGCAGATCAAAGCCCGGTAGTGAATCGGTTTGGAGCTTAATATTTTATTTCAATACAAAACAACGAATAAAGGCCTGCCTAAACTCCAAAGACGCGCAAATTTTCATATGGTATTTTTGAACAAAGATTTAGATTTATCAATACCCGCTAGAGTTGAGAAAAATGAGCTCCGAGCCCCGGACTCGAGCTCCGAGTCGGAGCTACTGAGCCTTCAAAGCTCGAGGCCTAAGGGCTCGCGAGCCTTAGAAGGCTCGAGCCTTTAGGGTTCGAGCCTTAAGGGCTCAAGAGCCTTCAATTGAAGACTCGAGTCGAAGCTCGGCAATCAACCGATACGCCTATCTTTTTTTTTAGACAAACAGATAAAATTTGAAAAAAGAAATTGCAAACAGATAAAATTTCTAAAAATAAATTGAATGGGATCTATAAACTTTTACTAAAAGGTTTTTTGAAGTGAAAACTTCTTTAGTACGGGGGTGACTTGAAATTTTATGAAACGAAATTTTTGATAAATGAGAGATGATTTGAGAGATGAGTTGAGAGATGAGTTGAGAGATGAGTTGAGAGGTGAGTTGAGAGGTGAGTTGAGAGGTGAGTTGAGAGGTGAGTTGAGAGGTGAGTTGAGAGGTGAGTTGAGAGGTGAGTTGAGAGGTGAGTTGAGAGGTGAGTTGAGAGGTGAGTTGAGAGGTGAGTTGAGAGGTGATTTGAGAGGTGAGTTGAGAGATGAGTTGAGGGATGAGAGATCATTACTAAAACCTACAATTATCATCTTCCCGAAATTTTACATTCGTCTCATTATATCTTGAAAACAAAATTTTTGAAGGTTTCACTTCTACTACGTGTGAATTGCACACATTTTAATTTTTCTTAAATATCTTTGACGCACGGCCATCGCTCAGTTAGTTTTATTATAATATACATAAAACCTCAATATTCAGAAAAATATTATAGTAAAAGTCTATATTAAAGAAACAAAATATAAATCAAAATCATCATTGAATTTTGTTTCCAAAATCTACATATCTTGTGACGTGACGTCATACACCAATAAATCGTATTCGCGCCACTGTGATTCGCGCGGTATTTTGAACTTGCTTTTGAATTTGGAATAATGACGACGCCGCCGCGCCGCGCGCCGCCACGATGCGCTTCGAATGGCGTTCAAAGTTTAAGTGATTTATGAGTATTATTTATTTATATTATTTTTTATTAATTTGTTATCTATAGTACTTATGTTGAGTTATTTTGAAGTTAGTTATTTTATTCTTGTTAAAATCCAGATTATACTAACTATAATATATTAATAAGTTTGACGACCCGTATTACTTAATGGTTATATGCTGGTCCACCGTACCAAGGGTCCTGGGTTCGGTTCCCAGCGACATTTGAATGATAAGTTTAAACTGTTCTTTTAGTCTGAGTGTGTGTTCATGTCTTTGTGTGTTATCTATGACACTTACGACACAGTGAATCCTAGCGTTGGCTATGAGTGTGTAACATTATAAATGATGATGATGGAAGAAGATGATGATGATAATGACGAATGGCGATTAAGATTATGAATGGTGGTGATGATGATGATGGAGGATGATGGTGATGAATGATGATGATAAACTATGATGATGAATGATGATGATGAATGATGAAGATGAATGATTATGATGGTGATGATGAATGATGATGATTGTGATGACTGGTGACGGTGATGAGGATGATGAATGGTGATGGTGATGAGTGGTGATGATGATTATTAATTGTGATGATGAAGATGACTGATGATGACAACGATGAATGACAATGATGATGATGTTTCACATAAGAATAGGATGTACCAAGATTATTATTATCATTAGATGGCGTTGTTACTGATCAGCCATCCAACGCCATCTAGATTCTGTGTTACGAATTACAAACACATCGCATAACTAACGGAGAAAGTTTTATTTTACTCCCCATAAAATTTCATACCGCGGGCTTAAATGTGAAAATCAGTTAACTCCAAAATTCGCAGCGCGCCCTAATTCAAATTTTGAGGTTAAGGGTTTTTAGGGTTCCGTAGTCAAACACAGTACGTTTTAATTAGGGAACCCTGAAATTACAGTAAATATTACAAAATGAGCCCTGAAGACAAAGCTCGAGCTTCGACTCGAGCCCTGGACCAGAGCTCGAACCTCCGCCTCGAGCCTTCATGTAGGACTCGAGGCGAAGGCTCGAGCCTTATTAGAGGGCTCGAGCCTTCAATGAGCTCTAGACTCGGAAGGCTCGAGCCTTTTAACAACACTAAATTACCCGCAATTACCATAAGTCTGGAATAGCCCATTAACCTCCTGAAATTGAACTGATCTTGATCACTTTATTGAATATTAATTAACCAAGTCTGTTTGCTTCAAAAGTTATGGTATTTTCCGTAGTCTTCAGTGTGGAACTTCAAAAGTTATACGACAGTTACGTTAACTTTCTGCTTTAGTAGGTACCTACTTGATAAAGTGTGAGGAGCTTTGTAACTTTATACTATTTTGTTATAACTTTTGTTACTTTCTTCAACACTTCGGTATTTCTTTAGGACTGATTGTATGTGGTCGTGAAGTTGTTTACTAAACATAGTGTCTTTGTTCAGTGATATAGACGACATATCCTCGGATGTCTTGCACCTGGACATCTGGGACCATGATGACGAGAGCTCCGTGCTTGATGCTGTGTCTCGTCTGAATGAAGTGCGCGGCGTTCGTGGGCTCGGTAGATTCTTCAAGCAAGTCTGCCAGAGCGCTCGCCAAGGCAGTCAAGATGATTTCCTAGGTTAGTCAATTTTTACCTATTCAATTATTTTTATTGATATTTGGGATTTTATTTATCTATACTAATATTATAAAGAGGAAATGGGTGAATATCAAATCGGCAAATTTTACGTGTCCACGTTGAGAATCGAGGTGTAAAATGATAGAATGTTTCTAATTTTTTTATATAGTAAACTACGTAACTTCTTTTAATTGGGGCCACATTGTTTTTTTAAATATATGTGTATATAAATAATCAGGGTAAAAAAATGCCCTTAAATTCAAGTTTGGTGGTATGTCCCAGCTCCATTTTTTGACATAATTTCATTCACCACAGCAACAACTTAAGTAAAAATAAAAAATATATAATTTCGTTAGTATACGCATAAGACACATTATCTAAAAATAATTAAACCATATTATAAAATCCTATTTAACATCACAGGATACTCGATCAAAGTTTGTCCAAGAAAAAACCAAAATCTTGGGTGCACTTGTTCAACTTAGTAAAACATGAACTTTCTTGATTATGCGATCATTCACGTTTTAATATCTCGCATCGCACAGTTGTGTAGTTGCGTTTTCGTGTAACGGGTATGTGATTAGAGCTGTGATATCCCGCCAAAACAAAAGTACCCGCTTGGGTGGCACAGGGGGACAAGAAATGTTCAATTTTTGGTGGATCGATTTGCTGTTTATTTTAAAGTGCTTTAATAGTAAGCTACACGATATAGGTAGTGATTTGGGTTACGCATACAACAGTTATATAAATTTAATTGTAACATAAAACCCCTATTTTTAAAGATTTTTTTTATGCATGGTTTCATTTTGGTGGCTCCATTTTGGTGGCTTTGGTGGCGTTTATGCGTGACCAAAATTTAAAACGAGCCACTTGAGCGAAACTAGGGCTTCAAAGTGTTCGCCAGGGATTTGTCTATTGGGCAAAGTCAGCTTACGAGGTTGAAGACCAAGTCCAGCACTATGATTTCGTCGAAATCTGAAGTTCTGAGAGACGGTCGTATGACTCCTCTCAAGCTCCAGCTGCCTGCGAGGACAATAACAAGCGAGCTAAACTGACCCGACACTACACACAGGATATCCCGGACGCCGCCTGTATAAGATAAGAGAGGCTCTCAAACAGCTTAAAAAGAACAAGGCTCCGGGAAATGACAGATTCACAACAGCTACTAAGAGATGGAGGGAAACCTGTACTAATGACGCTCCAATAGCTGTTCGTTTCCGTCATCAATATTGGAACTACCCCGGAAGCGTGCTGCACTTGTCGACGCTTGCGATATGCGGATGATATAGTCATTCTGGTAAGATCCCTGGAGGAACTTGGTAAACGATAGGCGACTTGAACAGCGCCACAATCGGTGGATCTTAAGACGAACATGGCCAAGACGAAAATCATGTCCTATGTACATATCATATATCTACGTACGTCCAACTTCGAGAAATAAGTCACTCGTAGAATTCAATTCGAATGGGCTGCGTTCGGGAAACTGCGTCATATCTTGTCGTCCAAAACACTATCTCAGTTCCTGAAGTCGAAGTTGTTCGAGCAGTGTGTGTTGCCAGTGATGACATACGGCTCCGAGACGTCGTAATTTATTATTATTGGCCTTATTCATAAGCACACAGAGGACGGAGAGAGAGAGAGAGAGCGGATGAAGAGAGCTATGCTTGGTATTTCTGTACGTGATCGAATCAGAAATGATGTAGATGAACAAGAATAACCGACATAGCTCAGCAAGTACGCCGGCTGAAGTGACAATGGGCTGGCCACATAATTCGAAGGACCGATGACCATTGGGGAAGAGGTCCTCAAATGGCGCCCACGTCCTGGAAAAAGCAGCATTGGAAGCCCCCCAATCAGGTGGACTGACGACCTGAAGAAGACAGTAGGCACCCGCTGGATTCAGAAGGCACAGGACTGGTCAGAGTGGCGCAAGTTAGAGAGGCTTGTGTCCAGCAGTGGATCTCCAAGGGCTGATGGATTGATAGATGTTAAATAATAATATCTACATATATTTTTTTAACAACAGAGAGTTTTATAAAACGATGAAAGTTATTGATAATTCCCGAGAACTCATGAGATTTGCCACTTTGAGCTTTATTTCATTGATTTTAGAGCTTTTGTGACAGAAAAATCCAATTTTGGTGTCACTGATTTTCAATTTTGGTGGGTACTTTCGATTTTGGTGGGCGATTTTCAATTCTGGTGGTCACACTAGACTTTGAACTTAAATATCTCAAAAAGTTATTGAGATATTCTCAGACCTCTTGAAGGTTCTTCTAGCTTAGACTTTCTATTCTTATACTAGGTCCTCATTTTTCACGAAAACTGAAGAGAAAAATTCGCCACCAAAATTGAAAAAATTTGCACGTTTCTGATATTCACCCAAATATTAGATATTTAGGAATAGCGAAGTCTTAATGCACATGCGACGAGCCTAATAGTAATGGATTCATCAGTATATTTCCGAACTTTGAACACACTTTTCATACTTCAATAAAATAAAATATCCCATATCGCAATACAAACACCTGGAACTTAAAAAAAGTTATTTTATTAGGATTACCAAAATAAAAGTTTCAGCACATTATAAAAGAGCGTAAAAAATAGCGATAACACTTTAAAATGAAAAATGAAAATTATTTATTTCAAAAACTTTGTTTACATAAAGTCATGTACACTAGCTCCCACACTAGGATTCCCTGTGTCGTGGGAGACTAGGATTTACCCACTCGTTATAAAATTACAGAAGTTCATAATATTAGAAGAGAAGTTGAAGAACATGATAACAAAAAAAAGAAGTAATTTTAATCTTAATCTAATAGGGATGTTGACTAATTTTAGGGTTTAATTTGATTTTATAGATAGAACCTTAAGTTTCACGAAAAAATTATTATAAAAATAATAATCTTCAATTCAAAAACAAAAATTGACAAACGAAAAATAATTTTCAAATTTCCCACCAATAACCACACGTGACGTCACTAGCCGATATTCAATACCATCTGTTGACTGAATATACTTGCATATAAAATACGAACAATGACGTCATAAGCTCAAAATGGCGTTTGAGGTCACGTGATACTGTGAACTTTGAGTTCATAGTAACTAATACGAATACATTATGCAACTTCATACTGAAGCTCGCAGAAAAAGTCCATCGTTGGTCGGCATCAATTTAAATCTAAATTGCAAGGGAAGTGCAAATAAACAAAGTTAAATTATCGTATTCATACTACGAAGTTAGATATGCGCTGAAAGCTCAAAGCGGCTAATGAGACCGCGAACGTCATGCGTCAGCAACAGTACTAAAGGGACAATTTTCTAGTGTGTGGAACGCGTTTACAAACAGCCACTAATTTACAAAAACTAATTAGATTCACTACACCTATCCGTACTCGATCAGTGTGGTGGAGTACTAATGCTGTACGCATCCTCAAAAGGAGAGATTCGACCCATGCTCGGTAGTGTACAATTAATAGATGGAAGCCAATGAGATTCCTAAATCATTGATAATGTCCATGATTTTTGTCTGGCAAATGCTTGAAATACGAAGACGGTAATGAAATGATGAGCAAAATGGTAAGTCATCATCGCTAGCCATGTTCACCACTGTCGTCATCGACATAATGATGTCGATCATGCCGGCAAAGTAGAAAGACTGCAACTGACAATAAAATATGACACTTTTAGATTTAAGGTTTCTTTCTCACTCAGAGAGTTGTTATTTTGAGACGTGCTGCTCGGAAAATCTGTGTAATCTCTCTTTGTGTAAGTAGAATGGATAAAGATTTTTATGGTATTAAAATATTTATTTGTATGTTGCGAATCCCTACACATTACAATTACATAGAAATTTTATTCTCATACGTTGTTGGGTCGAAACTGTCCAAAGTGACTTTCATTTTCATTTTTAATAAAAAACGTACATACGTAAATGTACGTAGTAAACGTATTCCATTCTCACTTATAGACATAATAAGGGCCAGACTTCGTTATGCGTCAGTAAAATATCTCTGAAGGGAAAGGCAAAGCTTCATTACGAGTACGGCGTGATGTTATAAGGAATTATTAGTAGAAGCTTTCAGCAAATATTATCTAAGGTCGCAACAAAAACGTTGGGAATTAAATTTGCGATATCTTTTGACGTTTACGTCACGTTGCGTCTGACTCTTTATAATTTGTATTTAATATTGCCGAACCAAGGGTTCGATTCTCTGTCTCAGTCTGGGTGTGAAGTATTCCGTCTTTGTGTGTTGTCCATGACACCCACGACACAGGAAATTCTAGTGTGGGGCTATGAGTGTGAAGCGTTATTTATTAATTATTATTAAAAATAATATTATGAAAACATATTTTATCATTATCATTATCATCAATCATTCTATCATGACTATACGTACATATTATATTGAAAACATTTTATCGATGCTGGAGGTTAGGTTCTAACTGTGATTATTCCACCTGATATTATTATCACTTGATTATTATTATGATTATCACTTGATAATACGCTGACGTCCAATATTGTAATACCTATAAGTTCTTGCTGTAAAGGATGGAATCATACTAGTTAATATTTGTTAAAAATTACGAAGTTACCAACTAGGTACCTGACAGTTTTTGATAAAATTTAGCAACAAGATTCAAATAATAAACTTTGTATGCCATTAATAATTGTCCTTAAAACGATGATAAAAATATCTGCTCAGTGTCCATTGCACTGGATGTTAAAAACGTATTGATGTCGTCTGTCCATTCGTCAGGTATAGTGATTGAATTAGTTCCGTGAAACGCTAAAAGCTCCTGTGCGCTATTCGATAAATGTAGACGTCGAAAAATTGGAAGTAACAAGATTGATGGGCGGGAGCGCAGATCCAATATTTATTCACTAGCAGCGTAAGCATTTGATTTTACCCGAAAAGGAAATTACTCGGGACTAAAGTCCGGGTGCGACTTTTGGGTACCCGGGGAATAAGGACGTATACTTCCTTCTTCCTTCCGTCCTTCATGTAATCTGATGCCGCATGTACCTAACACCCTTCACGGGTTAATAATTAATGTACTTAATTACGTATTAAATGTTGCTTTGTCAGTTCGCTGTAATAAGGGAATTTTAGATTAGCTTATCATTTGAAAATAAATTCATATGAAAATTATAAAAAATAAATAAATATGTTTTTAATAACCAGAAATTTACAACCGACATCCTACTGTAAATCAAAAAGTATCACCAAAGACATAAATAATATTAATATAAACATGTCAAAACATCAAAGCATTTGCTGAAGCTGTTTTCTTCATGCGCAATTTGTTACAACTTCAAAGAACCTATGAAATAAGAAAGTAGTCCCTTTGGGTTAAATATACTTATTTATTTATAAATGTATAGTTAAAAAATTATATTTCTATTAAAATAGGTATTTACATAGTGAGAAAATACGTCGGGTACTACGTGTATAATTAAGTAGGCACGTCCATAAGCAAAAATCCGATGGATTATTAACTTTGTATTGAAAGTAATACTTCAGTTTTTCTAACTTTTCTTATTATTTACGTCGTGCTCAGCAACTCGCATATTGAAGTTGCTTTTGTATGAAAGTTAACGTCGCCGAGTATGCAATAAAGCTGTTATACACTTTTGCTTCCTTTGCCAGTAACGCTTTACTAGAAATGTAGAAATGTTAACGGAATTGAAAAATATTTTCTACTAGCTAGTAGAAAAGTCCGGGCAGCTGCCCGGACAGACTTCGTTCTGTAAAATATTTTTTTTAAAACCTTCCGTGTTCCTTAAAGAACATTGTAAGCTATCCTATCTTTCAAGTTGGATCAAACTGCACACGGTGTGCAAATTTGATTAAAATCTGTTAAGTAGTTTAGGAGTCTATCGCGGACAAACAACGTGACACGTAATTTATATAATCGCACCTTTGGTGGAACAAGGGCTCAACTGCACTTTTGTAATTTTACAGCAGAGCCATTTTAAAGTTTTTTTTTTTTTTGCATTCCGAGTCGTATTATTCGTCTTTGTATTGCTTCAAAGCGTTTGTTCTTTGCATGAGATACGACCCATTTATTTGTGAATATGGCCATGTACTTTGCAGGTGTCAAATATTTTTTTGTTTAATTTTTGTCATTTTACGATTTTTTGTAAGATGTGCCCTTGTACCACCAAAGGTGCGATATATTAAGATTGAAAGAGCTGAAAAGAAGTCACATCAAGATTTATTACGGTTTGAAAAACATAATTAATATGGATATACTTATTTATTGAAAATAAATACTATTTTCAATAAAACATTGAATTATATTTTTTATTGAATAATAATTATAAAATAGATATAAAATGGATTTTATTGAATGACATAGAAAATAGTTGAATTATATTTTTATTGAATGAATTGAATATAGTATTTATTTTCAATAAATATAATATTAATTACTTGTTTTCACGTAGGTAGATACTTTTTTATAAGCATGTTACATTTCGTTTTGTTTAATATGTATTTATTTCTGGTTTACAAATAAAGAGTTATATAGTTGTTTATTATCTATACTACCTGATCCCAATAAATTCAAAAATGGTTTACATTGAAATGTCAAAATCCAAGTTTAATTATTTATATCCGTACCCACAGTGATAATATAAGTAGGACCGGTTCAAAAGCTTTGTTCTAGTCTTGACTAGCAGATATGGTGGCGCTAAGTCATTTGTACAAAGCATACATTATTATTACTAAGACTAATATAATTAGGTACTTTAATAGGTTTAATAGGTATTTAGGTACTTTAATTAATGCATAATAAAATATTATTATTCGAATTGCAAAATCGAATTGTATAATAAGCAATTATACCACCAACATTACGTTTTATTTGAAATTAAATTTGAAACGAATTCCTTTACAATACCTAACTACATTATTTATCATAGAACTATAATTTTTTTTAAAGCTAGATGAATGTAAATATATTTTTTTAAAAAGCTAAATGAGTGTAATTTTACATAATCTTCCATTTCAAAATCGACTTTTTCAACTGCAGTATTCAATTGTTTATTTCCGAATTCCGTTATCAGAGATTAATTTTTTACGTAGGTTGCGTGAATATACCGCTGCGGGAAATTCCCTCAACGGGTGTGGAGAGCTGGTACAAGCTGGAGGCTCGGTCCCAGCGCTCCTCGGTGCAAGGCCGCATTCGCCTGCGACTCTGGCTGTCGGCCCGCGAAGCCGGACGACACGACGACGACAACTGTCAACAGGTAAATAAATAACGCTACACACTCATATCCCCACACTAGGATCCGTGTCGAGAGTGCCATGGACAACAGTCAAGACACAAACACAAGAACACGTATCTCGGTATTCGTCGCGTATTTGGTCCTTGGAATAGCCCAGGACCCTAGGAACGGCAATCCGGAATTATCATTGCGCCACACGGGTCTTCGTCGTAATATTAAACCACTGACATTTTCAATTAAAGGTCGACATCCATTACCATATTATATTACCCATTCGATCAGTACATGTTTACTGTCCACAGTTAGTTCGAGTAAGTTGATTGGCCTTATTGAGGAACGAATCTATAAATCGAACTATCGAAGGTTTTTATTTTATAGACAGTTTCTGTAATTAGCCCATAATGCCGGTAATTGTATGCTACCTAATAGCTAATGGCTGATATTCCATTTTCGCAGTTCAATTAACAATTAACAATTTCATTTTTCATTTTTTTCATTTTTCAATTACAAACACACAATTCTAACAATGAAATCGATTTATCGCTTAGATAATCGTTTATGAAAGAGATAGATAGAGTGCATAGTTAAACAGATATATAGAGTAATCTCTATCTAAGTAAACGATAAGTATGAAAATAGGTGATAAAACTATTGTAACAAGCCGGTAATGTTTTTAAAGCCAGCAGAGTCAACAGGTGAAAATTATCATTTTGAAAAAGTATCCACGTAACATATAGGTGCTTATAGCTTACAAGCAGACTACGCTTGAATACGTACGCATGACGTCATTGAAACGCGACTTGATAGAACGATTAGAACGAGCCTCCTTGGGTACCATAATACCAACATCACACATACCGATAGACGTAACAAGCGACTAATAGGAACACAATGGAGGGTATAAAAAAATGTACGTAAAAATATCAATTTCTGATATTTTATGTATTATTTCAGTCTCTGAGAATTGGAGGCTGTTTAGGTCAAGCGCCATTAACATCATTGGTGTTTTTAAAGGTTTTAGGACGCTACCCTAAAAATGTGTTTTTGAGCAAAATATCTTTGGATTAATGATAAAAAGCAGACGTTGACAATAAGTTGTATAGGAGATAATTCGAATTGTTGTGCAATATTAAGACAAATTATATTGTATTAAAAGCATTAATTTGTTTGTAAGACTACACGGAGAGTGTACTTTAAACATATAAACGTGTAGAAACAACGGAAGATCCGTTTCCCCTGTTGCATTTAGATACAGCACTGCAGCATCTTATCCGTAACTAAGCATCAAATTATGCGCAACGGCACGCCTCTCTCCCTGAATAGTTATTCAAATAGGTGTTTGCCATGATTGCCTTGCAAATAGGGTATTCTATTTGTAAGACAACAATATCAAACATCGATGGAAATGTAGATTTATGCACCCCTATTGGATATTTGATCCTACTGATGCCTACTTGTCACCTTACAGTCTTTTTTCAAGATATATGAAATTATATTAGCTTACTAGCTGCCCGGACAGACTTCGTTCTGTCAAAAGTTAACAGTAAAAATTAAATATTTTTTTTTCGAGTGATCACGTTATTTATATCTCAACAATAAACGACGATTACTTACAAAAATAATTTAATATTTAATATTTTTTAACATTATGACTACCGATCCTACTTTCCATTGAAGGTGTCAATCCCGGAAAATTTAACAATTCTGGTGGATAGTTGACGACATCATCTTGATTAGTTGCCCAATCAACTGTAGGTATGTGTAATTTGTATGTATTTAATTCACCGGCAATTTCAGGCAGCTAATATAGCACGTTCGCTCAGACACAAATTATCTTTGTAATTTTGAGAGACGTTTGGGAACACGTTTTGTATGAGCTCGATTGTTGTTTCAGTAAACTGACAAAAATATAATGCAGCCAGTCGAATCATTAACAGGGATTTTGCAATTACCAAGGTCAATAAGTTGCTTTGAAAATATTTCTCTAGATTGATCATTTTGCTATAGTACACGCATATTCTTGTTTCAATTTAGTATCTTTACGTATTTCCACAAAATGGAGGACTTTGAACATGCATTGAGTTTATCCGCTGGCGTTGACCGAGGAATCACTGGTAGTGTTTGACGGAAATCTCCTGGTAATAAAATCATCGCTCCACCAAATCGGTTTCGATTGTTTCGTAGATCTTTCATAGTTCTGTCTAATGCCTCCAAAGACTTTTTATTCATTCCACACTATCAACTTACATTGCTGCAAAACCTTTGCCATTGCTGTGTTCTTCGAAATGTTGGAGGTCGAAGTTTCATTGCTATGAATATTCAATGGAAATTTTAGCGCTAAATCGGCTGTTCGACCGCCTTTCAATAATGTGGCTGCAATTCCAGATGAAGATGTACCACTTGGAGCGTCCAAATAGTAAATTCCTCCAGTTCCATCATTTACAAATTTTTGTTGTTGGTTCAACAGCGGAACATTTATTGTGATTCCCTTAAAGCAACGTCGTGCATTGGGCGATTAGGCACGGCCATGCCTAAATGAGATGATACTTTGTTTGACATCATCAAACACATGTCCTCAACTATTATTATGGTTGTAAATTTCTTTTGTCTATTGTTAATGTATATTCCCTTTTCTAGTGCGCATTTGATGCAAGATATCATGGGCACACATAGCATCTTTGTATTTGACTCATAAATCAATTGGGTTTCACGGGAAGCATATCGATATAATTATAGAAAACAATGTTCGTATTTGCTGAGGTTTAAAAGAAATTAAATTTCGAAATTCAGTGATAGCCTAGCGGTAGAACGTTGGTCTCCCGAACGAAGGGGCCCGGGTTCAAATCCTGGCACGCACCTCTAATTTTCAAATATTATGTGTGTATTACATGTTAATTATCACTTGCTTCGGTGAAGGAAAACATCGTGAGGAAACCTGCACACCGGAGAGTTCTCCATAAAAAAGTTCTCGAAGGTGTGTGAAGTCTACCAATCCGCACTTGGCCAGCGTGGTAGACTATGGCCTAACCCTCACATTCTGAGAGGAGACCCCGAGCCCAGCAGTGGGACAATTATGGGTTGTTGCTTTGCTTTGCTTTGCAAAAGAAATTACAGCATCATTTGAGATTTGATCCCAATGGGAATCATTTTCTAACAGCTGCAAACGCTGCTAGCAGTGTTCGAGCAAAATCATCATTCTGACACATACCAAAAAAACTGGTTAAGGTTGTAGATAGTGGTTGAATAACTCGTTGTAGTACGTTCTGTGCAGTGAAATATACTCTTTGGCCAATTTCTAAGTTGACTGCTAAATGAACTACAGTGGGGTGGGGTATCTTTCATGAATGGGAAGAGAAAAAATGCGCGAAATTGCTTCATTATTACTAACGTAACGGCCCATTTGGTATTGGTTAACTTCATCAACAGAAATCTAAGCACTAACTCCAATCACAGTCAAGTGATATGGCTTTTGTTACTTGCAAATGTATTTTAAAGATTTTACGGAATGGCAAGATTCAACGTTGATGTGCGCCTTGAAAGTCTTTGATAGGATTGGTGAATAAGGAACAATGCAACGATTATCAATTTCGATATTTTGTTGATTTACTTTTACACAACTGTTGATCTTCTTTTATCTGCAGTTGATCGGAGACGATATAGCGGATAGCCATCATTCCCGGTAATTGTTTCTACCATACATGCTGAAACAATTTTTTATGTGAAAAGAAAAGTATTGTTTTAGATTTGTCCGCGCAATTTTTTTTTTTTTTTTTTTTTTTTTTTTTAATATTATAAAAACCTTCCGTGGACTCCAAGGAACATACAAAAAAAATTTTAGCTGAATCGGTCGAGCCGTTCTCGAGTTTAGCGCTTAGCAACATCCATTTTTATATATATAGATTGTTATGTCAGGTAAGTAAATGAGTAAGAAGATCACCTGTTGGTAAATCCTTATCCCTCTCTGATACTACAACAGAAATACATACATTAAAAATATTTATTGGCCAGGTCTGTTGCACACACGTTGCACAAATACTGCAATTTTTCAAACTTCAAAACATTTCATTACGTTCTTTAAAGTAGTTATATACGGTAACATCTTCTATACCATATCGTACTTGGCCAGTGTTTTATTGATCTTTACCCCTCGCATTGTGTAAGGAGACGCGGACTTAATAAAAGGACAATTAAGTTTCAGGTAACTTAAATTAGCACCACAGCTACAAATTAAGTAACTGAACTATTATTACGGCGTTAATGCTACATCTAATTTAATTTTGAAGAAGACTGAAACACTCTTTGTAAACACTGTTTTGATTAGAAATCTTAGAATGAAGGAAAACATATTTTCGTATTGTTCTTATTGTTACATGAGTTTATAAATATAGCAATGATGTTACGTTGGTAACATGTGTCATGTTGAATTTGATTGATGAATGTACGATGATGAATGGATTGTGATCGAGATTAATTAATGGTCTGCACTTAGTTAATGCTGTAATTAATTGATGGAGGTAATAATTGATGAGAATTTTATAAAATTTCACGGATGATATATTATTGTAAAATCGAAAATCGAGTTTGCTGTGTAGGTATAAGTATTCACATTTTTATTATGGTCTATAATCTATATGCTGTCTAAAATTTGACAAAGTTAACTACTTCATAGCTAGACTCGTTATACATACAAAGAACGATACCGTAAGTAACGTACCATAAGTTATAAGGTTCTAATCTCATAAAATCTTTGATTTTGTAGAGATATCTAGTATTGACAATCAAAATCAGTTACGCACACAAATATAAGTAATTACTTTTGAACGAGATGTGCCCAATTGATATTTATCAGAAAGGTCAAACGACATTCCAATTAGTCAACGTTTCAATAGTCGTTTTACGGCTTTGTCTCTACGTACCCCTCCCCCACCCCGCGATTTCGAGCCGGGTGGAAACAACCTATTATTACAGATGTGACATGTGTATCACAAAACACCTTTTACATTTGTGGCATTTAATCTCTGTATGACGTACTCACGTTGTATAAATGACATGTCCAAAGAAACAAATGAGGTACTTACTTAGCTAAGAGTTGGAATGGATCACTTTATTTTATTATTTTCAGGACCGTTATTCAAGTTGTAGGCGACGCCTGTAATAAGTTTATTATTATTATTGATAAACTTAAAATTAACTTTCGTTTTTAATGTATTTTTAAGAAAAAAAAGACAATTCAATTTTTAACATACCATTTTGGTAGCAGTTGTGCCTTTGGAAATAATGAATAACAAGCATAATATCTTCGATTTTCTTTATAATTTGGATCAAGAATATTATATCAATTTTAATCAGTCCCATTTTCTAGTTAAATATTCTTTAAGAGAGAAGAAATTATAGTATAGAAATCCAAAATTACACATTTAAACCACAAAAAGTCGTTTGGATAGTCTCGCTATTTGGTCCTGCTGAGGCTAAATGGTACTTATTTTTGTATCACGATGTGGTTGCATTACACTTAATGTATGTAGTACCTTTATAGTAATGTCAAAGCGATGTGGTTATTCTCATTTTCATTGTGTTTTGGTCGGTATCGACCACATAATATGGTTAATGTTGGTAAAAATGGTATATGTGCTATTACTATACTATTATTCCGGAAAACGCGGACAAAACCGTGGATGGAATGATAGTGTTAAATATGTACGTGCCTATTCCTCACTAAATTCGAAACAATCGTCTTGTAAACAAATAAGCGTTGTGCAACTTCAAGCTCTACATGGCTCTACTACGCGCATCTGCCATTCTTCTTGTTAGCACCTCAACTTGGAGCTCTCAAGTCTCCCGAATAAAAGATGAACCTATTTTCAATAATCCAGCTCTCTGAAAAATGTCTACCTGGTCTGTAGTCATTGATTGATTATAAACCTTAAATTAAAATTTAAAAAGAACCCCGACACTTTTACAGATATTTACACTAAACATAGCTAAGAATACTCTCGATTAAGTCACATTTCAAACAAAAAAAGCCTAGAACAAAATAGGGTTCATCCGTTTGGGAGTTCTGATGGCACAGAAAGACATATAGAACACACAGATACACAGACACGTCAAACTTATAACACACCTCTTTTTTGTCGGGGGTTAAAAAGCATATTCCGATTCCGAGAATACAGTATAAAATCAAACACAATATTATTCTGATATCAGTGTCATAACCGAATACTGTGTTAGTGACTTCAAGGAAAAGCTTAATAGAATTTTCCGGATGAATACTCCATCTTCGATCTCGACTTTGTGATTGGAACGCCAGAGCTACAATAGAAAACCAACTTCTAACCGTTCGCAAAGCTCTCTTACGATCTCATTATTACAAAAAGGCTGTATTAAAATCTCTATGCAAAAGCGAAAGCCTTTGTTATCGATGGTGATCGATAGGTTATTATTACTTACTGGGCGGTTATTACATATATCCATCCCTTATCAATAATCTGTTAAGCTACTGCGACGTACGTGAACTTTATTAGCTTTGCGTAGTGAGTTGTTAATACCGGTAGTACAGTATATTTTTAGTCGAGGTGACATTGAACACGAATCACAGATTAAATCATCGCGATCGTGGCCTTGTTTATAAAAACTTTTACAGAAGATTGATTTGAAGTTTAAAAACTTACAGCAAGAAGTTTTCAAAGCTATTTCAAGAACTTAAATTTAATTATATTATTTTTTTACACAAAAACGTTAATGTTGTTAATTACTTTATTTATTTATTTGTTATTAATTAAAATGATGATCACACACAAGTTTGTGTGTGGCGATAGTTAGTGACTTAGAATTGGAATCCGACTGAAACGAAACCGAACTGGTAGCCCTGAGGTTCAGCTGCAAGAAAATCCACTTTTTAAATAACAATGACCTATGTCCAGTATCAGTACTTCAAGAGGCTGATATCTATCATATAGATAGAAAGACATACCTTTCGAAAATCCTTTCCTTTTAGGGATGAATTGCTGACTTAAGATAAAGTACCTATCATAACAAAAACTTCAAATGACATGCTACATTCTTTAAAATAGATAAACATAAAAATCACGATTTAACCTACATGTTGCAATACGAAACCTCAAAACGTAAATTACATGCTTACGTTTGCACTTAATTTTCGTCATGATGAAAATTAATCCGTCATTGATTGCAAATTTGTGTGAGTAAATGTAATTAATTTCCAAATCCTCTCATCAATGCATGTTGGCTTTGTTGTTTATGTACGTACGTATTAATAGAGACGTATGTTCACAAATCTATTTGTAATTGAATACAGTGAGTTCAGTTGAGCTTGATATTAAAAAGTAGGTAATTATAACTTGGAACCTGTCTGATTTCAGTATTTATTTTCAAATAATTTTATATTAAGAAAACAAAATGAAAACTTTAATAAACATTGTGGTAATGAATTAAACATTAGAAACAGAACCGCTTTCGTCGTACATGATACTCTGAGAGAACACCGTCTAATGTCTCTCTCATACTGACAAGCCTTCATTAAGCGGTAGAAGAAGTTACGTAAAATGGTCTTCGTCCGAATTAAATCTGATACGAGTGAAAGCATTTGGCGACTTATTATGTAAAGAAGCCGATCGACCTGCCAAGCTATGAAGCTAAGTATGTCATACTGTTAACTGTCACCTGTTCTCAGTGGCGTAGCGTGGCCTTCCGCCGCCCGGGGCCGACCGAAAATTTGCCCCCCCCCCCCCCCCCCCCCCCCCTTATCTTTGCCGCCCCCATACCTATTATTTAAAATATATTTTTTATTAATTAAAAATGCACTTTTCTTGTTTTTTCATTGCACAATTTACATTAAAATTTAAATAAAATTAATTTTAATGTAATATATTTTTTTCTTCTTTAAAAATCGAGTGGCTTGCCGCCCCCTCTTCATGTGCCGCCCGGGGCCATGCCGCAAGTATGCAGTGTCGTTTATGACAAGCTCGGTGGCTTATTAGTTGCTATTGCACCAACTGCCCATTTGGCCATTTACTTACTACATACATTACATATTTATGTAACTAAAATTTCCTCTTTATACTCGAGAGTTAGTGTAAAGTTGACAGCTGATAGGGAAGTGTGGAAGAAGAAAACATTGCGCCGACCACAAATAAAATTATGAAATGGGCAGGATGATGATCATGATGATGACTCGACTACCGAACAAATTTACGAGCTCCAAAAGGTGCCTGAGCAAGGTTGGAAAGTCAAGCAAGAAAATTAGATGGCATACTTTTTTCAACAGGTCCGCCAACACGAACGTCTGTTTGGCGTACTACTCGCTCATGAGGTGGAGACGGCCAGTAGCGGGGCCAGTACGGAGCCTGAAGGTGCTGCAAGCTTCGAAGGAGAACTCTGTGGGGCTGCCCAAACTCTGCTTCACCAGCACGCTGTGCAAGGAGACATGAGCGCTCTTCAAGCCGCTATCGCGCGCTTCGCTGCTGCTTGCAGGCTAAACAGCGATGTTCCCCTCGATCCCAAGTAAGTGAAATGTTATTGTTTTACAGGTTTTTGGAACGAAGTTCCTTATCGCGCGTTGCGAAAGGGAGCTAGACGGAAAAAATTAAGACGAAAAGTTGTAACGACACTTTTTGCCGTCGTTACAACTCGTGCGGCGTCGTTACAAGTCGTGCGGCGTGCGCATGTTTCTCTGTCTGTCTCTCTCTCTCTCTCTCTTATAGAAAGCAAGCCAGATATTTTCATTTCTTGCAGTCAGTACTAGGATACCAAAAACATGCAGCAAGAGTGCCAAAACAAATCTGGAGTATTAAATTTCTCATTGGCTTTGTAATGCAATGCTACTAGCACAAGCTACTAGAACAAAGCCGAACTTCGTTCCATCCGGGTGTCCCTTGACACCTCTCAAGTTTTTTTTAAACGTTTTTTGAAGTGAAAACTTCTTTAGTACGGGGGTGATTTGAAATTCGATGAAACGAAACTGTCCAGTAAAAAGAGACAGACACATAAATTCTAAAGTGAGGTAGGAAGCATTGTACAGGGGTAGGGGTAGGGGTGGGGAAGGGGAAGGGGATGGGGGGAGAGGGGAAGGGGAGGGGAGGGGAGGGGGAGGGGGGATAGGGGAGGGGAGGGGTGGCGGAGGGAAAGGGAGAGGAGGGGAGGGGGGAGGGGAGGGGGAGCATTTCATACTTTAGTTACCATAGGCCTCTTGCATCATTTATCGAAAATGTATGTTCTGAGTCTGAATAAATATAGGTATGTTATATAGTATACCAATAAAATGTAAAATATTTATCTAACTTTGCATCACTATGTTCATTACTAAAACCCACAATTATAATCTTCCCGAAATTTTACATTCGTCTCATTATCTTGAAAACAAAATTTTTGAAGGTTTCACTTCTACTACGTGTGAATTGCACACATTTTTTTATGTATTTTATCCACTCAGTGTATTTATTTATCCACAAGTATTTTATCCACTCAGTGTTTATCCAAACAGTGACTGCATAGCATTTTTATCTTATTACATAACTATAAAAAATAAAATTATACTCTATATCATCTTCCTAGGATAGTCCTATTTTATTTGTGAATATTCATAATAATGCTGCAGTTAAAACAGCCACACAGATTCTACAGTACGAGTTACAGACCCCTTTCTCGAACAGGACCATGCGCTGTTCATCACACTGTTTAACCCCCCACGAAGAGGGGTGTTATAAGTTTGATATTATTATGTCTGTGTACCTGTAGGTCTTTATGTCTGTCTGTGGCATCGTAGCTTCCAAACGGATGAATCGATTTTGATGTAGTTTTTTTTTGTTTGAAAGGTGACTTAATCGAGAGTGTTTTTAGCTATATTATTTTAGTGTAAATAAAACTGTTGGTTTTTTTTTTATTTAAGATTATGGGCAGAATGCTCCCTGAGCCAATGTTTTCTCGGCTTGTACTTAATGTGGATACAGGCCCTTTCATTCCAAACATCAATTCAGTTATTTAAAATCAAAATTCCTTTACATTTCAAACAGACTGTAGCGCAACAATTTTCTACTTCCCCTGAAACATAAATGAGTGCTTTGTTGAATTAACTGCATCAGTGCAACAAAGTCAAACTGGAATGGAAACTTGAGTCTTTCAAAGTAGATTCATTAAACAAAGTTGGTGTACTGTAGCTAAGGAAACAGCTGTGTTTTACAGTACCGCTAAGAACATATGCCACTAGCAAATTTATTCATAACTACGCTAATAGCTTCTAGGATTTAGTCTTCGTTTCGTAATTTAGTTTTTATGGCTTACATTTTTTTACGAAAGACAATTTCTTTGTAACACTACCCTAAAAAACGAACTAACGATCTATGTAATAGTAAACAGCCACCATCGCTTACGAGCATATGTAACACCAAAGGCATCATTGATGTGTTGCTGACAAAGAAAGAAGAGAGAGAGAGAGAAGGAAAGAACTGCTTCTCAAGCCCCCAGCCGGAACACAACGAGTCGTCTGACGGCGGATTAGGGCAAGAGGGTGGTAGGTAGCTATTCAGATATAAGAGGAAAGGTTTCCTTTCTTATGAATCCAAACCAACCTCCCGTAGGCTCATAGTGTACCAACAGGCTCGTAGTGTACCTACTGAACAAAGGAAGGTCCAACGGGGTTATGTTCTTTATTTTGGAAGTCTCTCTGTCTGTACCGTTCAGCTCAATCATAACATTATTCGGATATGGTATTAAGGTTTTTTTCCTGGGTAGCTGCTCTCTTACTTTTTGAAACAAATAGGTACATATTATCTAAGGTGTTTGTCCTAATCACCCTGTCCATTTATTAACGTATTCGTATGGAAAAACGGAATAATGGGAATTATATTGTAACAGGTACATGTTCAAGCTCCTGTTTGAGCTGGAAAAAGCGTGGTGTGGTAGTGAAGGCAGCAGCAGTTCCAGTAGCAGCAGCATGGATTTAGGAGTAGGAGTTTCCAGGGACGAACAACGCTGGCTCGCTGAATGCTTCGGCGATTATGTGGATCGCGCGCTTCATCAACTGCGGCTACATAGAGATCTGTATCCAGTCCTGCATCATCAGAGCTTGAATACGTATGTCTTTAGCATTGACTTATAAAATAATTATATTTATACATTTTATATTGTATATTAGTGCATAAGTACAATGGTCAGGGCCTACTCGCGCACAAAGCGTGGCATTTAAGCTACTAGGTCTATTGTGACTCACAATCAGTTAGTACATAATATTATTCAATACGACAACATCAAATACATGAAGTTCACGATTTAATAAATTATACACATACTAGCTGTTTCATACCCACTTCGTTGGGCGTCAAACATTTTTTTTTGTGATGACGTGATGAAGTAATATATATTAATCATCACAATCAAAGATAGAATAATATTAAGTCACTCAGGAATAATGTAGCTTTCTACTGGTGAAATATTTTTTGAAATCGGTCCAGAAGTTTCGAGTTTATTCATTACAAACATACAAAAATACAAATCTTTCCTCGTTATAATATTAGTATAGGTATTATAGCTGATTCACTGAACATAATAAGAAAGCTTAGAAATCAAAATTCAGGCGAGGTTTATACAGGAGAAAGAACATTCAAATTACAGATTGATAGATGTTGGTTAAGTATATTTATGATAAATAAACTATGAATAGTAAAAATAAAATCTAAAATACTCAGTGAATATTATGTGAGAAAACCTAACAGTACTATTAGCACTCGTACACATAAGTTTAAATTTATTCACTTGAATTTAAATTGTTGAAAATGTCAAACGGAATGTAAAGAAAATATTCCAACTTCAATAGCGTGCGGCAATACTAAGTTTTTGACTTAGATTATTTATAGTCAGATTAGTCAGTCTGAGGTTTTTGAGTAAATAAAAAGTGTGATAATTTTAGTATTTTCACCTATTTATGTAAGGTTTTTAATTTGAAATCTGTCTTCTCATTTCATCTATGTAAAGACATTTACTTACATCATTAAAAAAGATAAGTATATAAAAGGGACAGACTGTAAATAACTTTTGCATTTATGCATTACATTATAAAATTTAGTTGTATTACTGAAACCGAGTTTTCCTGTATTATTTTATAAATGGAAGCGAAGTTAAAAACCACCATTAGCAGATTAACGAGGTCTATTTGCCTCGCTTCCGAGAATTCGTCTAGGGAGCGCTATATCTGACGAGGCCAATCAAACACCTACGAGTATACTTATCGGCTTAGTAACTTACTCGAAGTCGTACCTCGTTTACTTTCTACGATTTCTTATTCTTTTTTTGTTTTGTATGTTCGCAGTCTGTATGTAATATTTTGGCATAATAGTTGGATAATTTAGTCAAAACTTTCCCAACCGAATGACAATTTAGCAGTGTGGTGGAATATGCTCTACGCCTAACTTTATAATGAGAGAATGTGTCCATGACTTCTTAACCCCTGACGAAAAAAGAGGGGTGTTATAAGTTTGACGTGTCTGTGTATCTGTATGTCTGTCTGTAGCATCGTAGCTCCCAAAGGGATGAAGCGATTTTGATCTAATTTTTTTGTATGGAAGGTGACATAATCAAGTCTTAGCTATGTGTAGTGTTAATCAAACTGGTCTTTAATTTTTATTTAAGATTATCTATTCTAATACCTTTAAAAGAGCAATTCTTGTATATAAATATGTATATATGTATATTCTCCGAATCTCGGAAACGGCGTCTACGATTTTCATGTTTAGTATGCAGGGGGTTTCGGGGGCGATAAATCGATCTAGAGCTAAGTTTCATCTTAGAAAATGTCGTTTTATCCATGTTAAAGGCAACGAAAAACTGCTACAATATCATTGACTCTTCCTGACGTCTATTGGCCTGTAATAATACTATTATTATTGGAAGCAACTTACTGCTTTAACGACACAGAGCTTACTTCAGTAGATGACGCTGTTAAGCAATATTAAAATACCGAGCAAAGCTCGGTCATCCAGATATTCATTAATAAATTGACGTCAGTTGTGAATAGTTTTATCGTAATACTGGTAGTCGCAATATGTTTATTGTAAGCTGACATTTGACCTAGTTGCAAGGATTGTAGTCACGGTTTTTAACATGTATTTTATAGAACTTTTTAAGACTATCTATGCTTCTGAATGCAAGTACTCGTGCCGTTAAGATTTAAAATGGTAATTGAAAATACGTACTTGCTTCGTAGGATGTAGGTACAAGTATTAGAATTCTTAAAAAATAAAACCTTATTTTTCTATAGGTATCTACTCCTGTCTTTATTTTCTTTCATCGTATTTAATCATATTATCATCTCTGTCTGCACATTGCTTTACTTTATATGTAACGTAAGGAATGTAATATCCGTCGTGATATTACGACGCGAATAACAATAAAACAATTTCACAGGTTGGATCATCTGCTACGCTGTCTCAACCAAGTGTCGCAAATGAAATCGTTCTGGCGATGTTGCCCGTTCAAGAACGAAATAAGGTTAGTATCTTTATAGATCGCCCCCTTTTAATACGAGGGTTACGAGAAATTTTGATACCGCAATTAAAATCTCGTAAAGCTTTGAGTGTTTGTCTGAATTACTGCGAGGATTGAAGTTTACAGAGTCATCGAGTTACGTTTTGCAATTTGACGTGACTTTAGATGAAATTAATGTACCTGTTTGATATCCGCTTAGCTATTAAATGTATGATAATTTTTAGCTTGATTGTTTTTAGTTAATTGTTATCATGATTTTGGTTGACAACAGTATTTTACCGTATATTTTAACCACTTTAAAAAAGTAGGTGGTCCTCAATTCGACTATATTTTTTATTTATTTATTTTATTTATTTAAAATTTCATGTACACGATTAAACTTAAATTAAAACGTTATTTAAATCAGTAGTACATAGGAATTTTTATATGTGTTACCTTATATAACTTTTTAATGGGTGAACCCGTTTCAATTATTCTTTTTATAATCGAAATTTGGTGCTTGTCACGTGGTCCAATTTAAATTTGAGCGAGATCTGACGGTTATTTTTTGTCAACAATAATTTATTAATGTCATCGATAATTCATTTATACTCGTAATTAAACCATTTCAATAAAGTATTTTAACCAGCACATTTATCAATGAGCTTACTGTTAATTCCTAGGGGAGAGATCGTAAGCGCGCTACGCAAGGGTACAGCCGAGTGGTACGAAGCTCTGTGTGCGCAAGACACCGAGTCGGAACGTGGTGAGGACCTCGTCAACCTCATCACCCTGGTGCAGATTGACCTCCAGCAAGGCCTAACATACTACCACCCGCTCTTTGAAACGTAAGGATCATTTTTATAAACAAAGCTAGAATTCATTTTTAGAAAATGTCGTCTATCCGTGTTTTCAGGCAATGAAAAACTGCTACTATACTCTTTCTGACATCTATTGGCGAGTAGTTTATCAAAAAAAAAACCAAGCAAAGCTATAATCAGCGATCATCCAGATATTTTACGTATGGTTGTAGTAAAATCGAATATTACATCTATATATTATGTATTTATTGGTTGTTACAACACGGTGCATTTATATCTGTCTGCACATTGCTTTACTAACTATACTATATAGGCCGATGGTAGGATCATTTTGCATGTTTAATGTGCTCTTCTTCTAAAACTCTAAATGTCGCCCTCATTCGATTGGCAAAATACTGCTGATGCTTTTCGTTCTCTTCTCGTATCTTCTTGTAGAAACAAGCAACAAACTGTAAACAAGAAAGATTTTATAACACGTAAAACAGAAAGCATGGCACAACTCTAAGGCAACTTGTGAATTAAGTATCTTTCATAACATCTCCACAACTGTTCCCCTATTAAACATACCTATAATAAAATATTAGACGAAATCGTTTCGTTAATTTAATAATTTCGTTAATAACATAATTGAATATTCAAGGGATCTCAGTTAATTTAATCATATTTCCTCCAAAATATAAAATTAAGTCCCTATCAGTGACCTCGGGAGACGCTCGAAATGCCATGACATTTAAGTACTTTGTGGATCATTAACAGATTTCTATGAAGCTCAGCACATTTTAAATATAAACACAAGTATCCTTGATGGAAAAGTTAGCATTGCCAACTAACAAGTAACAACTACAATAATTTTTTGTTCTCTTTTTAAACCCTTTTTAAATATTAGCAAACCTACCTTTCCTTCGCTTAAGGAAAAATAGTCTTTGTCTTTGAACTTGAGTGTTATTAGAACTATCTACTGTACTCGTATGTACTCGTAAAGCAGCAAGACAGTATAATAAAATTTTGCCTATGCTTCTACACAAAGTAACTTATCACACTTTTATTGTTCACAGAATTTGCCTTCTCTTTAATTTATAATATTAGTATACTCGTAGATGTTAATGATATTATTCAAATCACCATTTTTATTCATGAATGTGAAGTACGACGATTTTCAACAAATGTACTGGGATTTAACCTAAGACTTGTAGCTTATCCATTTGTGATCCAACTCGCCGAGCAATAGCCGCGAGCCGTTTGGTTTTTGGCCAGAATAGACATTTATACGACAGATATTATGTTTGGGTCGTGGCTATTATTTGAGATGTCTCATTTATGTACGTCCACGCCATCCACACTCAGAAAATCCTTCTGTGAGTGTGTTCACGAATATTTATTTTTCATCTTCGATCCCACAAACTCCGCATGACTAGTGTGAGGATTTAAATCTGTGAGTAGTTACGATTTATCTAAATATGTAATAACTGTATCATTGCTTGTTATAGAACTAACGCCGTTCCTTACTTCAACGTCGTATTCACGCAAATTGACAAAATGGTGAGTAAATAATTGGGTCTATTTTTTAAAGTTATTTCAATAACTTTAACTCACTTTAAGCGTAGGTATGTAAGTACGTTTTGGCTCCGATCACTAAGGTAGCTTTTGCACAATCCGATACATTCTCTGGCTATGTGATTAACTCTCATTAAATGAATATTAAATTATAATATAAATTAATGTATTTTTTTGTTTATTTGTAAGAAAGTAAATCTTTTAGCCTGTAAAATACATTTATAAAATGTCGTTTTCAAATTGCAAAACAATACAATACAATAGATGCTAATAAATAAATACATCCCTACAAAATTTCTACCTTCTATGGAGTTAGATACCTTCCACCTATAAATTTATTATGTAAATATATCAAAAATACAGCTGTATTTTACGTGAAAATGGCAAGCTACTTCAGTAATATTAAATGCGTTTTCCCGCGATCTATTACAATTTCAATCCCTTTTCATTCTGTTTCCATTTTTAATCCTGTTGATTATGGAGCATAATATTTTCCTATAGCATGTTACATACTCGTAGGTACCTATTCGTGTAACAAAAGACCATATTGTAGTAATTTAATTAGAATAATTAATATTATTATATATTATTTGCACGCACATTACAAACTAAAATAATAATTCAAACACTATTAATAAATTAGTCAAAACTAAATGTATCTATTAGCCGTCGACAGCAAACGATAGATTTACAAATTCAGTAGCACTTTCTTTCTCTACTGCTTATCTTCCTTTATAATTAATATAAGTACCTACGTTAAGTAACTCACAAGCACCTTAGTTTCTATACCACACGTATTTTATGGTAAACCGAAAAATAGTCAGGTGCTACGTTGAACTTTGTTTAATTTAGAGGAGCGATATTTTTATCGCGGAAACATTCTATTAATCTATTTTACAAAAAAAAATCTTACATCTCAGAAAATGAACCGATATTTTGTTAGAGATTTATTTCGAAAAACTATTAGTTACAATTTACTATTTTCAAGTTACACAAAGTTTGTAGAATGTACTTAGTTTATATTAATTTTATCAAATAAGCGCCGATGGCGACAAACAACAATGGAAGTGCCAATCTTCTGTTTCCGATATTTCAAATCGGAATGATGAACTATTCAGTAAATTCAGTGCAGCCAGCATTGAATTTCATATCTTTTGTCAGAAAATTTTAATTGAAAATTCAGATGGAAAATATTTTGTTTTGCACTATTTTCATTGTAATTTTTTAAGGATAGGTATTTTTGTTAATAGGGTTGTTTGAAAAAGTATTAAACATGATGACGACGATAATTATTTTGCTGAAATATTTGTTTGTGTACTTCGACTTGTCTTCTTTTAGCTTATATTTTTCCTAATAGCCTAGAAAATCCTAGATACTTTTAGAATAGTATTTTACTCAAATGACTTTTGATGATTAACTAAATAAGCTAGGTTGCCTAGTTTATCATGTAATTTGTGTATTTACCATTGAATATGCTATAGGTACCTTGTTTAGAAGATATTATGCTTATCAAATATGAATTACCAAGTTTCATGTTTCCTTTCATAATACTTTTAAAATGGTAGTGTACACTCGTAGTTACTAAAGTTTGAAGCCTGAATTAATGATGACTGTATGGCTAAAGTTTGACTAGCATCTAGAGTAGAATTTAACATTTGCTTGCACTTACTGCTACAATAGTTGACTGAAGACGTGCGTCACTGTGTGGCGCACTGGGTCGCTGAGGGCTGGTGCGGAGTGGCTGAGGAAGAGGTCTATGACGAGCATGGGAATGAAAGTAAGTGAATTCTGGAACGCTCTATAACTTTAGATTATAACAGTAATTTATATTATCGTGTATCATTATTTTATTATATTTATTTCACAATCCTCCCGTGGTTTTGCTTTTGACTGTAGATGACGTTTCTATCCTTGAGTTAGGTTAGCTAGGTTATTAGGTATGCTTTCTGGCATCATCCACACCAAGTGAAAACAATTTAAAATGTCAACGCTTCAATACAGATAGTAGTTTACCTTTCCAATCTTCTTTATTAACGTCACTCACATACTAATAAGTACCTAGCTATGTAGCAATACCCTGTAATTATAGAAAGCTTTTTTGATCAGCATGCGTGGTGACGGCGAAGACGCTGCCGTTCGAAGTGCTTCAAGCCGTCCGCGAGCTGTGCGCCGCCGCCCCAGTGCACCCTTCGCACCCCTCACACCTGCACCCCGCGCACCCCGCGCACGATCCCCCACCGCAGCTGCTCGAAGTTTACACGTGAGTTCCATTTGGAATATTCTATTATTAAAACATATTAAATTGAATTGGCATCCCGCAAGGTTCGATTTTTGGACCATTTCTTTTTCTCGTGTATATTAATAATCCGACACTATCAATGATACTATCTTGTCTATCTAATTAATACGCTATCAATGCATACGATTATTACCATAATTCTTTAGTTTTTTTAATAAGGATAGATAACAAACTATGTCTATATTGTCAGTTTTCTACCATTTTTCTTTTAGTTAACAATAAATACCAAGCATAAGTATGACTTTTCTTGACTTCAAGCCATATCAAATTTAATACTACTTACCTGTGTATATTTTTGGATATAAATTTTACTTCCGACATACCACATTTGAAAATGTATTTTAATTGAACAAAACAGCGCCATCAAATCCTCAAAGCCACGGACTGAAACTTCAGGAATTTCATACTCACATTAATTTCATTTCAAGTTAAAATTACACTGACAAGTTTTAATGTAATTGACAAGACATTTGGAAAGTGCTTCATTTCAAATGGAATATATACGAGTACATACTTTCATACGCTTATCTACAATAAAATAAAATCATCGTTAATATCATAATTACTATACAGTGTGCTGTGTGATTAGGTTTGTATATTAGTAATATTCATATCAACGATTACAATCAAATCTTGATAGAATCTTAATATTTACACTATGTAAACTAAAAATAAATAGGTACTTAAAAGTAAAATAAAATAAATGTACATAACTAGGCCCCTGCGGTGCAGTACCTAAGATGCTGGCAGCATTTCCTCGCTGTATAGCAATACTAACACGCTGAGCAAGAAAGCTGCCAGCTAATTTTATTATTATTAATAATAATTATTATTAATATCAGTAATTAAATCTGATTGATTTTTTTTTGCTATAGGTAATTATAATAACGTTATTTTTACTGAAAATTAAGTAAATTCTATGTAATGTTGGCAAGACAATAATGGAGGAAAGGAAACTAACATTAATAATGAATGACAGTTGGTTCGAGCCCCTAATCGATCGCTGGCTAGCTGTGACCAAGACCATGGCGTTGCAGAGAGTTCGCGCGGCTGTTGAACTTGGTAAGTACGCTCGAAGTGAATTCGCTCCGCGCTGCAAGCGTATGTAGGTATATGTGCTCAATCGCAAAGAGCCAATAATTATTGTGATGCAAATTGTAGCGATATTATTTAATTTGTATGCAAATTCACATCAATGAATGACGCTTGTAGTGAAAAATACTAAAAAAATTGTTAGTATAGAGTAGTATGTTAAACAGCTTGTTAGTTACTGTAAAAGAACAGTTTTGATTTTCCACATGATTTAGAGCTGTTATTGTATTATTTATCGATACTGTCCAATTGTGTAAGGTACTTTCAACGTAAAATATTGAAAGAGCCACTTTTGAGTATTGGTTAACTAACGATACTGGAATCGTAGGGAACAGTGAAAAAGTTAAAGATTGCGGACCCTAAAAGTGACGTAGGAGTCTGAATCTTTTATTTATCAAAAATAAGTTAGGATGGGTAAGTTAAAAAGAGGAGTGGATGATTAACCAGATTAAGGAACATATAAGTTATAGAAGGCGGCTGAATATTTCTACGAATCGTGTAGCTAAGTGAGAAACCGAGTTAATGCTGCGTAACAATACCTCGGGAAACGATTCTTCGAAAAACGTTGTATAAATTCAAACACATAGATAATGTATTTTGAATCATGTTGATGCTATCAAACTCAGCTACAATTTTAATGTGTGAATATCATGTTCTAGTAAACAGCTCCCTCCGCAACACGGCTTCAGCGATATCTGAACGTTATTTAGGGCCAACTTGTTGAAAATTAAATGTGGCTGTGTGAATTTACGTTAAAAAGGCCGTACAAATATGCGAGTGTGTGCTCACTCCACACACTAGGATTTTTTGTGTTGTGGATATTATAGAAATATTGGACATCGTAAATTCCGATCCGGAGAATCCTCACATAAATGTCCGCCGGTCGGAAATTGAGCACTTCAAAGAAAGTCTTTTCAATCGTATACTTAATCATTTTATCCCACAAAGGTTATTTACGTAATAAAAATAGGTGTTAAAGTTTTATAGCATGAACCTTTGGTGAGAGGACGCTTGTGCGTAAGCTTGGGGGAAATTAGATCTTACGCGTAGGGTTTCATATTTTATTTACCCACTGTACCTTTTACAACTCTTTTGCTTAGCCTTACGGCGGTATTATAAATTGCTTTTGTATTGTATAATAATGGAATATAATAATAGAATGGTCTTATATGTCATGAGTGTATGTCAACAAGCCTCAGAATCTTGAAGCCCTCAAAGAGAATATCCGTCATAAATGCGGTAACCTATCGCCGGAAGTTCTGGCAAGAGTGATGGAAAATGCCATAAATCGGGCCCGTATGGTCAACAATTCTGACGGCGCGGCGCGGCGGCGCGTCGGCCACTTGTCTGATATCATTTGTTCTACATAACCAAAAAAAAATAAGACATCAAATAAACATAATCCAATAGCAAAACTAAAGATTTTCATTTATTAAAAAAAAATACAAAGAACATCGGGTGATGACTTTTGCGCCACCCTACATTAAGGTTCAGTAAAAATAATTACACATAAAAAACCGTGACGAAATCGTTCAAAGGAGCAAAAGGAAAATGAGTAAATTTCGGTGAAAATTATAGTGTTAACACGTTCACTGCGTCAACACTTTCAAAAAACTTTCAGCCTGTGCTATGGGGACCTCAAAAACCCCTTAACTAAACTTTCCTGTGGTGCGTTAGGGACCTCTTCAGCCCCCTAAAATAGCAGTTTTGAAAATAATTAATATCTTCGTCAAAACCAATGATATATTTATGAATTTTTTGTGGCTTAAACATAGGCTATGACTCTATCTTTTGGTAGGTTCGCACGCAGTTCTGACATTAGGGTAAATCGCTATTACAAAAAGAAAATTAGGGATCTGTTGTATCCCGTTCCGCAACAGATGATAGTTCAATATGTGTAGCTACTAGTGATGGGAATAAAATAAAATCCCAGTTGTCGATAGGTAAAAAAGTTTTATTACAAAAAATGGTTGTCTGTAAAGTCGGTTTACGGACGGTAGTTTAACGTGACAACGTCATGACAAAGTTCCGCCCCGCTCCGCTCCGCTCCACTCAACTACGATCGCCTATTGCATCGGCTACGATACGCCGATCGTCCGATCGCCCGTCACGTCAAAAAAATTGGTACATATGAATAATTTAATATTTAAAAAAAGTGTTATAAAGAAAAGTTCGTGATGAAGGTTTTTGAAGTTATACTGCTTTAGGCGCGTTGTGAAATAAATGGAAAAAATAATGAGAGTGAAATTTTAAGATTTGTAACACGGACGGTGACACAAAAACGACGGTCACAAAAAACGTCACGTGCGTTTTTAAAAACGCTCGTTTTGAAAAATTATTATTATTATATTGTTTTTTTAATATTGTTAAAATATTATTTTTTAATATTGGTTTTTTTTAGTGATGGGCCGACTATGGGTTTTGCCGATCAGCCGACTAGCCGACTAGTCGGCAAAAAAATTGCCGACTAGTCGGCAATGCCGATCATCCTTACTAGGCCTGCGGCGCACCCCTAAAAAGTGCTCTAGAAATCAAAAAACCGATCACAAAAAGGTAACCGCACGGAACTTTTTTTATTCCATTATTTATGTCTTGGGGCACCTTCAGTTAATTTTTACCCGTTTTTACACTTGCCAAACATGGTTAAAAATGGCAATAACCTCTTTTTTCTCGATACGTTAAAATACAGAAATTTTGACTTCAACTCGCGATTGCGAGAAAACCGTGCGCGTCGGAGTGCCGCGACGCGATGTAGTAAACAAACAGCTGTAATTTTTTAACCATGGTACTTGAAGACATCAAACTTTACAGAAAACTTCTTCAAGTATACATCTTTGATGTGGAATTATTAGAATAATTAATTTCAAAAATTTATAACACAACTTTTCAGTTTGAAAAAAAAATCTCCTTCGGGTAACTTTATTTTTTCAAAAATTCGCTATTTTGTTGATATGCATTTTCAAGAATTCGGACTAGGCTTACATTTCGAGGAATATGTTGGAGATAATCGTGTAAAAATTTCATTAGATAAAATTGAGTACTTATTAAGCAATCGCGAGTTGAAGTCAAAATTTCTGTATTTTAACGTATCGAGAAAAAAGAGGTTTTTGCCATTTTTAACCATGTTTGGCAAGTGTAAAAACGGGTAAAAATTAACTGAAGGTGCTCCAAGACATAAATAATGGAATAAAAAAAGTTCCATGCGGTTACCTTTTTGTGATCGGTTCGGGGGTAAAAATGGGGGTGCGCCGCAGGCCTATACTTTGGTCAAATTCCTACTCTTTACTATTAATGCCACCATAATTCATCATATTGTGCGAGATAACAGTAGAAATGTTGCAAAAACTATCGATGGCTCCTGTTTTAAAATAGCACCCTGTTTTATACATACACTAGCTGTTATCCGCAGCGTCGCATACGGAAATTATGTTTTCCCTTATTTGTACCTCTTGCAGAAGGAAATTTAAAAACGGTGAATTTATATAGAAGTACTTATATTTAGTAATTTATATACTGAAACCCACGATAAAATCACAAAGAATTCCTCCAGGAGCAGGTTTTGAAAAATAAGCAATATTCACATTAATTTGTAATTGTTACCTATTTTTTGCAAAATTTTGAAAATCTGAAAAATATAATATGTTCCATAAACTTAAGCCTTGGGACTTTTGTTACAAAGAAGAAAATCGGTTGATGTTTTAAAAATATTCCATACAAACTTTCATCACGTTTCCCGGGGAAACCTTTTAATTTTCCGGGATAAAAATTATCCTAAAATATGATCCGGAGTATTAGTAACAACTTTACCAATTTTCATCAAAATCCGTTCAAGGGTTTTCATGTGATGCCCGGACAGACAAACAAACAGACAGACAGACAGACAGACAATAATTCTAAAAATATTTTTTTGTGCTCTAACACGTTATTGAAGTGCCCCCTAATCAAAATTTTTTTAAAGTATTCAATTTACAGAAAATTTGCCCTTTGAGTTTTATTATAGTATCTATTGGAATTATCGATCAAAGAGGCGTTGAAGCAAAATCAAGGCGCATTGTCACTCACTTCAATATTTTTTTTGTTATTATCTGATTATTAAAATAATAAATCTAGTTATGTCGATTTTATAATTTTAGAGAATTATATTAATTTTAATTAATTTTTTGTAGCGAAAATAAATGCCGACTATTCGGCCTTTTTTGCCGACTATTCGGCGAATAGTCGGCGAATAGAAAACATGCCGAATAGTCGGTTTTCCCGACTAGTCGGTTGTAGTCGGCCCATCTCTAGTTTTTTTATATTGGTTTTTTGATGCCATAGAAGTATAACTTCGCACGCGCGTACGTAAGTACACGTTTATGTTATTTTTTTCTTACCAGGATTATTAAACATCTCATAATCCGAATCACTATCACTGGCTATGAGTGGCTACTGGCGGGATATTTGTATGTTTTGCAAAATTTTTATTTTAACATCGGATGTATACGTTCCTGTATAATCCGACGTTGACTTATTTACATACTTCCCGCACTTTTTAGGGTTCCGTACGAAAAAACGAAAAACGGAACCCTTATATCACTCGTGAGTTTGGGCGACCGCCGTTCACAGCCAATTTACTCCGATAGAACTGGACCAAATGAGTTGAAATTTGGTACTCATGTACATTTTTGTGACCTAAAGACGAAGGTATAAAGTAAACAACTGAATTTTGAAAAAAAAATTAACAAATCTGTTTTGCGAACTGTATCGCGTTGTATGTCAAATAAAAGGGCTTGTTGTAATGATCTCATACATATTTTTTTATAGTTTTACAATGGATAGTTTTAAAGTTATTAAAGAAAGAACGAAAATTACTTAAATATTAAATATACTTATACGTATAATATATACTTAAAAATTACAGGAAAACCTATAAGAAGTTTTAAAAAATGACAAAAATTAATAAAACAGAAAAATAACGGTAAATACATAAAATCAACGTACGGAATTCTCTCCAAGCGAGTTTAACTCGCACTTGTCAAGTTTTTTCATTTTAAAATTATTAAGGTATAGCGTGGACGCCAATGAAAAACAGAATATGGTTACTTACTTTATTAACTTCTTGTTCACAATTATTATACTTATTTAATATACCGGACTGCTTAGACAAAACTTTAGACATGGAGACGGGGCGGAAGAGGAAGTGTGTGAGAGTTGCCATACTACCACATTCGAGCAACAGACTATTTTATATTCTTATTACAGTTAATATAAATGTAACCTATACATTAACACGCCTCCTTACATTTATATTTCTACACTTTATACTGTTTAAAGTTTCTTAAATTATATACTTAATAAATCTTTAACATACTAAATATCTTAACCAGACATACAAAAAGTTGTTACATTAATCAACACATAATCCTAACATTTCTCTGAATTTCACAAACTTAATTTTTCCTAAAGCCTTTGTCAAAATATCTGCCATGTTATCTTCTGAATTTACTTTTACAATATTAATAGACCCATTTATATAATTCTCATGAACAAAATGATAATGGACTTCAATATGTTTTGAATTTTTAGTTAAGTTACCATATTTAGCAATTAACAAAGCTCCAGAATTATCCTCAAAAATTTTAACAGGTTTCTCAATCTCTAAAAACATGTCATTAATTAAACAGCATATGAAATTTATCTCTGAGACAGCTTCAGACAAAGCTATGTACTCGGCAAATGTAGAACTTTTGGTTACAGTTTTCTGTTTCCTAGATTTCCAATAAATTACATTACCAAACAATCTTATTATAAATCCTGAAGTTGATTTCCTATCTAAAGTGTCTCCTGCCCAGTCGGCATCTACATAACAATCTAACATGTCGACATTATCGTTATTACAATACATCAACTTGTAATTTCTAGTTAAATACAAATATTTTAATATTCTAAGAGCATATTTGAAATGAGTTTCATTGTAGCAATTTTGGAATCGACTCAAATAATTTACACTGAAAGAAATATCTGGTCTAGTACCACAACTTATGTACAAAAGTGCACCAATTAAATTTCTGTATTTTAAATTATCATTTATATCAGATTTTTCAATTTTTAAATTTATTTCCATTGGTGTATTATACAATTTTGAATTTTCAATGTTATACCTTTTTGCTAATGACTCTATATAATATTTTTGACTCAAAGACAATATGTTAGATTGATTATAATCATAACTGACTGTTATACCAATGTAATTATTTATTTTACCCAAATCTTTCATTTTAAATTTACTAGAGAGCTGGAACTTGATCTGATCTCTACAATTTTTATTTTTACAGCATATCAGTAAGTCATCCACAAACAGTAATATGTATACAGATAAATTATTCTCATTTTTTACATACAAGCAATAGTCATATTTACTTCTACGGAAACCCAGAGTTACTACAAAATCATTAAAACATTCATACCACAAGCGTGGAGATTCTTTTAAACCATACAATGACTTTATTAATTTGCAAGCTTTATTACTACCATCTTCATAGCCCAATGGCTGTTTAATATATATTTCAGAAGTTACTTTACCATTTAAAAATGCAGTTTCAACATCCATTTGATCAATATGTAAACTATTTTGACAACAATATGATAACAATATTTTTAAAGTTTGCATTTTTGCTACAGGTGAATATGTATTATCTACAAATTCGGTTTGTTGGAAACCTCTTACTACTAACCTTGCTTTATAGACAGTATCCGACTTCTTAGTATAGATCCACTTGACATCTAGTACCTTTTTATTGACTGGTGCCTCCGTAAGTACCCAGGTGTTATTTTTAGCTAGACTTTCCATTTCCTGGTTCATTGCGCTTTTCCATTGCACTGCTTCCTCACAATTCATCGCCTCCTGAAAACTTTCCGGTATAAATGCATCACAATAATTTACACAAATACCTACCAGACCATATTCGTCTTGATAACGAACTGGCTTTCTTATTTGTCTTTTCCTTCGTACATTGACCATCTCTTCATCATTTTGTAGATCATTATTTTCTATCATTTCCTTTTTTATCTCTTCTTGACTTATTTCTTCATTCGGTTGTTTTACACTTGCATCACTTGCCTTTTGCTTCTCTATACATGGTTCTTTGATATCTTCTTCATTTTCATCATTTAACCCAATGCATTTTATCCCATCTTCAATTATGTCACAATGTCTTGCCACGATGACTCTATTATTTATTAATACCCTGTATCCAACATCTGTATAGCCCAACAATGTTCCTAGTTCTGCTTTTTTGTCCCATTTTGATTTTCTTATTTGTTCTGGTACTCTTACAAAAACTTTACTTCCATAAATTCTTAAATTTTTAATTGACGGCTTCCTTTTAAAAAATATTTCATATGGTGTCTTTCTCTCAACAGTATTAGTCAATGTCCGGTTTTTAAGATATGCAGCTGATTTTATTACTTCTGGCCAATATTTCCTTTCTACCTTTGCTTCCGATAACAAGCATCTCCCCATATCCATAAGTGATCTATTGTATCTCTCAGCTGTTCCATTCAATTCGTGAACATATCCTGGACAAGGTTTTATTACTATTCCTTTTTCTCTTGCGAACTTGAAAACTCTTGTATTTATATATTCCTTGCCATTATCACATCTTAATTCCTTTATAGTTTTTCCTGACAGGTTATGTACCTCATTTACATATTGTACTAAGCAATCATATACCTCATCTTTTGTTCTGATACAATATACTTTAACTAGTTTGCTATAATCATCTACGAAGGTCAAAAAATATTTTTCACCTTGATATCCTATGGTCTGATGTGGCCCATTTAAATCTGTATGTACTATTTCTAATATCTCCTGTGCTCTCCTTCGATTATTATTAAATGGTAAGTTATGCATTTTATTTTTGATACATGTAGCACACTTTAAGTATTCAGATTCTATCTCTCTAGGTAATCCATCCAACGATTCATTTTTGCACATTAGTTCTAAGTTATTGAAATTTATATGTCCCAATGTACGGTGAAGTTTTTCTTTTAAAGTCATATTTCTTTTACTCATGTTTACTTGTGATATTTCTCCTATTATGTAACTTTTCATTTTATATAATCTGTCATCCTTGGTCGCTATTGCCACAATCTGACCGCATTGGTTGTATATTTTTGAAATCCGTCCTTTTGAAACTATTGAATTATTATCAGTTATTTTAGAATAGCTTAGTAAATTTGCCTTCATTTCTTTCACATAATAAACATTATTTAGCATGACTTCAGACTTATTGCCATATACTGAAAAATAAACTTTAATATTTCCAATCTTCGTGGCTTCGAGTACTCTTCCATCTCCAACTTTAACTTTAATAGGATTTTTCAAAATTTGTGACGTTTGAAAATATTTATCAGTATTTATTATGTGATCAGTACATCCACTATCTAATAGCCAAATTATTTCTCCGTTGACTAAATTTTCCTTGCTTATTATTTCACTGTTATTTGCAACAGTTGTATAAAAATTATTTCCTCGGTAATTATCATTGGACTTTTGAAATTTTTGAACACTATTATATGAGCCTCGTCCTCTTCCTCTATAACCTGAAGATGAGCCACGACCACGGGAGCTTACATAGTTATTGTAGCGACAGTCTTTCTTGTAATGACCAGGTTTTCCACACGTAAAACATGTAAATTTATTTTTCTGCAGTGACCGTTCTGCTTTAAATGCATTTGACTTTTCACCAACTACTTGTTCATCACTTCTTGAAGCTTTCGATTCAATGTATTTTAATTTTAATTTACTTTTCAGATAATCTACTGTTTTTTCTTTTTCAGGTAAGACATCTAGCAAGTCCCCCATGTAGCTATATTCGGATGGCAATGCCTTCAGCATATAATTTAACTTTTCTTGCTCCGTAATAGCAGCACCAGCTTGCTTCAATTCATTTACACATTTTTCATAGTCATCGAAGAACATGGTTATGTCGGAATAGTTTTTTAACTTGACACTTTCGAGGTTATTCCTACATACTATTTGCAGAGCCGTTGACTTCTTTAAATACATTTCATCAAATTTTTGTAAAATTTTGTATGCCGAATCGAGGTCACTTATGTACTCAAGTTGTCTATTTGTGATAGCACTATAAATGTAATTTGTCGCTTGAATATCTTTTTCTTCCCACGTGCTATCAACATCTTTCGAACATTTTTCTCGTGTCGCCACATCGGCACACTTTTTATACTGCAGGAATTTCAAAATACGGCATTTCCAGTTACTGTATTCAGCTCCATCAAATAATGGAACACAAAAATCCAATGCACTTTTCTGTGACGCAGCCATTTTTACACTTTTCTTCAATGGCGTCAATGGCGTGTTTTAACTTTTACTACTGGCGTCCTTATTTTGTTCCAACCACGCTCTGCTACCATAATAAGGTATAGCGTGGACGCCAATGAAAAACAGAATATGGTTACTTACTTTATTAACTTCTTGTTCACAATTATTATACTTATTTAATATACCGGACTGCTTAGACAAAACTTTAGACATGGAGACGGGGCGGAAGAGGAAGTGTGTGAGAGTTGCCATACTACCACATTCGAGCAACAGACTATTTTATATTCTTATTACAGTTAATATAAATGTAACCTATACATTAACAAAAATAACTCATTGTTCGTATTTACGAGCGTAATAATTTGATATCGAAGCGCGAACTTAACGATCGATACATGAACATCCCTAAAACAAAACTTGTGGTGCTCGTGCCTCCAACTCTCCCGTCCTTGCGGCTACGGGGCTCACGATTCACGGGTATCAAAGGAAACCCCCAACGCAAGGAGTGAATATATTTTCACTTCTGTGCGGTAGGGACCTCGTCGACCCCTAAAATATTTTATTACACCATTGATTCAAAATTTAAGCGGGAAGCAAATATGTATATTTGTCTTTATCATACACATAGAACTTTAGATGTTATAGCCTCCCGCACAGAGTGAAAGAACACGATTTTTGACGCCGCACAGTATGAAAGTTCTGCACGGGATCTCGTAGAGATCCCTAACGCACCGAACGTGTTAAGGCGAGACAGGAAAAATGGGGATTGAATTCTAAATTAACGACGTACCTAATTGGTAGGAGCGAGGGAAAACGGCGGCGGTTCACACCCCGAACCAGGCCACCCATTTAGATAAGATCCAAATCTAAACTGTAGCACAACACGAAAGGTTTTATTGGCCCAGGACAAATCAAAACAATGTTGTAAACTGAAGTCTACAACACAGGCAGGAATCAGCTTAATTAAAAAAATACTTTCATGATTCCATTTTAATTTTTGTATAGGTACCTACTTATCTATTTGGGGTAAGCCCAATATGGTTATGTTCTCAAAATTCACTTTCAGGCATAATTTATCACCAATTCTACATTTCACAGATCTAGGACCAAAAAAAAATTTACCTACAATAAAAGAATGACACGTTAATTCTGTTTTAAATTTTAATAGTTACTTCACATCTTAATATGTATAAACTTGACAAGTTTTCTTTATATCTTCGTCTTTGGGTCACAAAATAGCATAAAAAAGCAAAGCAAAGCAACAACCCATAATTGTCCCACTGCTGGGCTCGGGGTCTCCTCTCACTATGTGAGGGGTATTAGGCCATAGTCTACCACGCTGGCCAAATGCGGATTGGTAGACTTCACACACCTTTGAGAACTTTATGGAGAACTCTCCGGTGTGCAGGTTGCCTCACGATGTTTTCCTTCACCGAAGCAAGTGATAATTAACTTCTAATACGCACATAATATTTGAAAATCAGAGGTGCGTGCCAGGATTTGAACTTGAGCCCCTCTGTTCGAGAGACCAACGTTCTAACCGCTAGGCTATCACGGCTCACTGCACACAAAATAGCATAAGAGTACCAAATTTCAACTTATTTGGTTCAGTAGTCTCGGAGAAAATGGGTTGTGAAGGGCGGTCGCACAAACGCACGAGTGATCCACATACACAAAGGTTTATAATTAATGCTGTCAATAAATAATTACGTTTCATTCATCCAGACTATTTAGTAACTTTTAAGTATATTCTTGATCAATTTAATGTCCAATACTTATTAAATTTGTTTTTTTTATGCGCTCCTTAATTCGAAGTCGAGTATTATTTACAATAATTTTATAAATGAATACCAAAAGCGGGATTTTTATGCCCTACTTACATCAAGGATACTTTTTAGAAATTAACGACTAACGTCATAAATAATTTTGTTCACAGCGTCGTAGTAGGTAATGGAGTAACCGCTCTTATTTTACATTTTAATGTAACTTAGATTTTATAACATTGCTGCGTAATACCAAGTAAAATGTATATTATGTACTTATACTGTTTAATAATATTTTTGCGTATATTTTATGTTGTTTAGATCGCGTGGTCGAAGGAGAACAGATTGTCAAGCACAGCACATCTTCTGTAGACACGGCTGCTTGGTAAGAATAGATATATTTAAAATATTTCACTCTCATTTGTCACCACCTAATTATCTGACCCAGTTTTGTGATAACTTTTCTTGTATTAAAGGTTTGTTTACATATCTTAACCTTTTTTCTATAAAATATTATATAAAAATTAAAATGTAATGAAAAATTAAATAAGATTTAAAGATAATTACTCCATAATGCATACCTAACAACATGCTAACTTGATTCCGAAATATCTGAAAGATGAACTTCTACAGTGCAACTCACCTACTTTAAGTTCGTGTTAGTCGATAAAACTACGAGGTGTCTTTAAAACAATGCGGGTTGTTAACACTCCGTTTATCAGCAGGCATCAAAACTTAGTTCCCAAGAGATCCGACATACTTGTGGTTAACCGTAACCAGTCAACTGTACTTAATTCTACGTAAGAGACTCCATGCCTGTGTCAACTCTCTAAGCTCTCTACATATGTAGATACTTATTACTTCAAATTCTACATAAGATACTCCACGCCTATGTCACGCCCCACAACCTCTCTAAGTCTGTACTTACTTATCAAACAAGTACTACCCGTAAAGTGAAATCATTCAGCTAATCTCTTATAATACTGACTAGACTGTAGAAGTGTGGAATAAAAAAAAAACATAGAGCTAATATTTTATTTTGTTTTGCGGACGCTAGAGTAGAACATCGTTTTTATGATGGCTGAGTTTAACATTGCACAATGTTCACTTTATTTATGGAGACCACAACTGGGTACTGTGTGTACTGATGGACTGACATCGAGCAGGTATTGCGTGTATGACCAGTCAGTTCGCGGTATGCCGGAGCAAGTGAGAAATGCACGTGGACTGTTTTTTATGCACAGTCATACCCTTTGCGAAGAGTAGCACTGATTCGGCTGTGATGGTTCGCTTCTGATGAGATAGATAGGTCATGGTGCCAGCGATTGGCGGATTGATCACGCGGGTTTGTTGTAGAGCCGGGATGGCTGTGAGTGTGCATTGTGCAATGTGACGTGTGACTTACCTATGGTTCGTTACTCTGAATGCCGCACCGCAATGTAAATCCGACTTCACCGCGTTCCATTAGTGATTGGTTATGTTATTCGAGCGATATAATCTGTTCAGAGACGTGTGTGCCGGTAATAATCGAGTATTAAATTAGTAGCGAGTGTAAAACCTGTGTTTCTGACTAAAATGATGTAAACACCCACAGTCTATTATTTTCTGGACCACCTATTCCCGATATACATACATATTATATTATGTAGTTGAATATTGTATATTTGTTTACTATTATAAGTATGTAGATATCTTTATGTGTACTACTTGAATACTTGAATACTATCTATATAGGTACTTTTTTGTTGCTTTATGTTTTAATTTATCAACAGTAGTTAATACCGTTTTTCGTGCATATCTTTTTGGCCTAATGGTTAGCTGATAGAGAATGCATTTACCTAAGCATTAAGCTCGCGAATTGTACCTCGATTTTGTGGTCATAAAGTTCAAATAAATTAATTTGATCGCCAACAAAAAGACTAATTAACGACGAACTAAAATATTGTCACGGTGGTCTATTTGAATGTTTATTTATTTGCCTTTTTTTCTTAGATACCTATCTTACCTATCTTTATTTCGTCAGTATATATGTAGGTTATAACTATAAGGTAGGTACACCCTTCTGGTTTCTCTTCGTCAAACGTTTTACGGGTTTGTTAACTGGAAGAGATCGTTTTTAGTGCTCTGCCGACTTATTTTATGTGTTTACTTACTTATATGTGAAGGACACGTAAGGGATTTGCCAACAGTAAATGTGTTTGCTTAAAAATAAAAAACACGTGCATGCACTAGTTTATTGCACTGAACAGCTGAGCAGGAGTCGTAATACACGCTAAAAGGTTTCAGGGCAGCAAGTAAATTTTCGTACCTACATAAAGAGCTGAGTGCGTCAGGCTGCTATTAAGCTTGTTACGTTCCTCACGTAGCCTATACACTTATACAGGCTATAAAGCGTACACAATAATAATCTTAAACTACCAACAACTAGTAAACATTATGTACATACAATATACACACAGTGTAATAAAGATATTTATGGAATGTATGGTATAATCGTGGTATAATCTAAAGAAGGATGGCCAAATCGTACCAGACGACGAAACGATTGCGTCCCAATATGACATATATATGAAAAAAACCCTTATTTTTTAAGGTTTTAAAAAACACAAGAAATATCTCTCTAAGTAGCCACAATTAAAAGATTTCCATTTATTTATGTTTCTGCAGCTTTTTACGATTCATTTCACGTATGAAAGTACAAGCGGTTTGTTGATTGTTCAACCGCGTACAACGGAACGTCAATTGTCATCGATCCGCGCCATTGATCCGACTCAGTGTTGCCAGGTAATACATAATTATGGTAGATCTACCGAATTCAGGTTCGATCTACCGTAACGATTTTTTGTGTTTTTAGCGTATTTTGACCCACACAAAATCTGATTTCAATAGGAATGATTTCAAATCTCATACAATCTACCGTATTTTAAAAGAATCTACGATATTACACGGAAGAATCTACCGTGATCTAGTTTTTGGACCTAGCAACACTGATCCGACCCGATTATTCACTTCACTATCACTATGCGTTAGCGTCACTATGTAGTTTGTGTCTTCACTTCAACTTCAGGTTTCGCTTGTTGTTGTCGTTGTTGTGAGTTGTGATACGTACTGTGCTATTTCGGATTTCCTTCTATTGTTTTGACCTTGGCATTGTTTTACGGACTGATAACGATACTTGTGACGACTACCTGTGCTTTCGATTTCTGGACACCGATTTTGCTTTTTGGTTATTTGTGAGAGACATCATGCAGACGCCACAACTAGCCCTGCGTTTGTTATGCGTTAATTGTAACATACGCATTGATACACTTCGCCGCCATCTCGTTTTTGAGCTTGATACGAGAGTAATTTCGAAGATCTGCGAGTGGAATTCTTCGATAGTAGTACGTATTTACATACCTACTTATTTTATTGCACAAACATATCAAACCATCACACACAATCGTATGTCTTAATACAACTCTAATTCTTATTTTAGATCACTGAAGAAGATTACATATGTGATGCCTGTAAACAATTGGCAATGCAGCATGTCAATGCCGGATTAGCTAATGAACCTGGTGCCTCATCTTCCCGTGGCCACATGCATGTTTGCACACTTTGTGGAAGTTCTCTGCGGAAGCGTAAACATGACCTTATTGTAAGAGAGAATCCGTCTCAGTTACAACAAGCAATACATATTGAAGTTGATAATAGAATTGCCCCACGGCAGGTAATTATAATGTTTATTATGTACTTTTTCTTTGTATTGTTATCAGTGTTATAGTGAATTCATCACTGCAACGTAATATTGTTTTGTTACAATGTTTTTATTTGCTTGGGTTCAATAATATTAAGCTGAAACATTTATATTAAGCCAAGGTTGTATGGTTGTTTCAGGCATCTGCATCAGACCATGTTTGTCATCCCTGCTGGCTGAGACTCAAGAGAGTTGCAATGCATAATATGCAGCAACATATTGAGCAACAGGAAGAACCAGTGCCAGAGCCGGAGCCAGAGCCAGAACCGGAGCCACAGCCAGAGCCCGAGCCTGAGCCTGAGCTTCAACCCCAACAACCTGACACTAACCAACAACCTGAAGAAATACCCAGGGTGATTACTCTATCACAATATAGACGAGCGGCGAATACTGCAGCACATTGTGTTTTTTCTGGTTGCGAGAACAGAGATTTACATAGGATTTCTGACCCTTTAAGAGCAACAATTCTAAGCAGATACAAATATTATTTGCCTGTAAATGCTCGTATTTGTGTAGAACATACATTTAGTTCTGATTGGGATATGTTGTTCAATTCAGAAAATAGTTTAAGCACATTTACAGCTGAACAAGTAGAACATGCATTTTCTTTTATAAATGCTTTTAATACATTTCTGGACTTCTCGAGTATGGAATCTGTTGAAAGAATTGATGAGCATTTGTTTAAATATTGGCTTGGAATAAATAAACAGCAATTTGAACTTTTATTATATGAAATACCACGTGTTATTGAAACAAATAGAGGCATTTTGGGTTTAGGTGCTCTTTTAATGAAGATGAGAACTGGTGACTCAGATGACCGGTTATACCAATTATTAATGGTTTCAAGACGAACATTAGAAAGATTAATGGATAAGGTTAGGGAAATATTGGTACAAGATTTTGTGCCTAGAAATCTGGGACTTCAACATGTATCCCGTGAACAATTGTTGCAACACAATTTAATGATACCTAATGCAATTTATAATCAAAATAATGAAAATACGGTAATTATATGTGATGGGACTTATATTTATATTAACAAAAGTTCCAATTATATGTTTCAAAAGGACACATATTCCCTACATAAATATAAAAACTTGTTAAAACCATTTTTGCTGGTGACACCTGATGGCTACATTGTAGACTGCTTTGGCCCATACAAAGCTACCACATCTGATGCAGACATAATGAAGTCTCTTTTCAGAGATGATACCTCTCCTCTCAGACAATACTTTCAAAATAATGATATTTTTATTCTGGACAGGGGATTTAGAGATTCAATTAGTTTGTTAGAGGCTTGCAGCTATAAAACATATATGCCAGAATCCCTGCTTCAGGGTGAACATCAGCTCACCACCGAGCAAGCAAACAGGAGTCGTTGTGTTACGATATGCCGTTGGGTGGTGGAAGTCGTTAATGGGTACTTTAAAAGAGACTTTAAAATATTCCGGCAAGATTTTTTTAATAAAACTGTTCCTAATATGATGCAAATGTTTTCTATAGCTGCAAGCCTTTTAAATAAATTCGGTGTTCGTTTAAAAAATAGAAATGATGCTGAGCAGATCATTAATGTGATTAGGGAACGATTTCCATTAAATAATAATTTATCTGATTTTATAAACAGTATGAATATGAATAGACGAACATCTGATTTTACTAGTATAACAGCTCATTCCAATACTAATATTATATTCCCCCATTTAGAATACAGTGAAGTCATATTATTTGCCCTAGGAACATATCAGATTCGACAGGCTAGGTCCTATTATAGTGAACATGTCAGGTTTCATGGAGGGTATCGAATTGAAATAAGCAGAGAAAACATTAATGTAACTGAGTATGGTTTGAGAGGAAGTGGAAATAATTCTCTAATAAGAGGCAAAATTAAATCCAGACACATTTCGAGAAAAATATATTATGTTTATATATTAATTGAAAATAATGTGTCTGGAAGGGAAGCTATAATATAATATTGCTGTAATTGTCTCGTGGGTAGAAGAACGGTTGGGTGCTGTGCACATGTTATGACACTTGTGTGGTACCTTGGATGGGCCAGGCATCAGCCTACAATATTAGAACCAGCAGCTTTCCTCGATGCTGTAGTTGTAAGAGAGGATGATGAATAAAAAGTATTGTTATCAAGCCTATTTCTTTCATTTTAAATACTCCTAAATCCTACCTTTACACTTCATTTACTCCTGTAAGCTACCACAACTTGATTTGTCAATAAATATGCAACTTGAGCATTGAAGACTGAAAGACAGTAGGTAGGTACCTGTCTAGCGACTAACTCTCTTCAGCCAGAATTGATGGGGTCGAACCACAAAAAAGCTTTGGTCTTTCAAGAAAGACTTCCCGTGTGATGTAATGTCATCCTTGTTTTCTAAACTACACATTGTGCAAGTTAGAGCAATAAAGAATCTAGGAGTTTAATAGATAGTTAAGAGGTTAGTGCACTTTGACAGATGTTCTATTTTTTTGGTAATTCTTTGAGAGAAATCGAAAAAAATAAAAACGAGACCACTAATTACCCTCCTCGCTTATCCCTAACTACACTTTAGGCTACGCCACAGTAGTGTAAAAGGTAGTTGTGGATTCTAACCTCAAAAGTATTATTGGCGTTATTATAAAAAATCGTGGCTATTTAGGTATGATTTTCAAACAGGATGGTGTTTACAACATAAAAACAATCCAATCTACCTATAGCTTATTTTGGGACATGAAAAATAAAAGTCAAGTCCAGCTTCTATAGAAATTTGGCCATTGTTCTTTTACTAACAAAAAATAACCGACTTCAAAGTCTCAAAAACTAGGTACATAGTCAGATCTCGTTCAAATTTATGTGAGACCACATGACAAGCGCCTGCTTTCGATTAAAAAAAGAATCATCGAAATCGGTTGGCGTGATATTGAGTTATTCGTCAATTTGTCGCGCACATCTTAACACAAATTTACGACTTATGTGGTTTTCTCATGGATGCCATTGTCAAATCTCAATAAAATTTATGTGGGACCACATGACAGCCACCAGCTTTCGATTAAAAAAACAATCATCAAAATCGGTTCGCCCAGTCCAAAGTTCTGAGGTAACAAACATTAAAAAAAAAATACAGTCGAATTGAGAACCTCCTCCTTTTTTGAAGTCGTTAAAAAGGTTAAATTTGTAACATTCTTATTGCTCGTCTCGGTCATAAAAGTAAGCAATTGTTAACTTGGTGCTAGCACTGGTAGTTTTAGCACTGCATTGATGAATCAGTTACGCGAAAAAAGCCTTTCTTTTTTATAAAATTAAGTAGCAGGGATGAAATAAAGTACTAACTAAGTATCGCGTGGTTTAAAATATAAACACTTTTACGCCGATTCGAGTTCGAATTAGTTATCTTATCTGCATTTGGAATACAAGAACTATAAAGTTAAAGGCATTTATTCCTAAAAGACGACTCCAACCGCATTTACATAAATTTAATCATATCTTTTATGCCACTTGACGTAGAGAAAGAAATGCTCACAAACATTTCAAACCCTCTTCAGAAAGGGTTGCACTGAACCTTCTAACAGCTAATCCCTGTAGAACGCCAGACTTTTATCATGATTCAGTCTTACATAAAGTTACCTACATCAAAGTACATGTTACTTGCTTGGCATATTAGCCACTGGCAATATTATAAAGTAAGGTGATTTGAAAAATGAAGTAAATTAATGTTATATATATATAGTAAGTAACACAATTACGTATTCTACATAATTAACGACGCAGTGATAGCGTAGTCACAGTACATTATATTCCTTTACTGTGGCGTAGTGGTTAGAACGTTGATATCTCAAACGCGAGGAATAAGTTCTAATTTTGCACGAACATGTTAATTTTCAAAAGTTGCGATAAAGGTTTATTCTCTTTAGGTAAAGGATAACATCGAACGGTAACCTGAGAGTTCTCCATAATGTTCTCAAAAATGGTGGCAGTTGGATTATGACCTTCACCCTCACATTATAATGAAGGGAGACCCGAGCCAAAAATTATTTTTGTTTAGAGACTTATAAATAAATATCAGAATTCTCTAAATTATAAGTATAATACGTAAAATGCATAATAGGTGCGTTTACATAATGACAACACATGTTTAATGAGATTCTTGACAAAAACTAATATTTTTGGGTGGTGAATACTGTGTACCTTATTTTCATTCTAACTTTTTAGTTCTTAGCTTGTAACACGTCGGTGTCATGTTTTTTTAACTATTAATATATTATTTCAACATTACAACTCACCATTGGTGACTGGTCTGCTTGTAGTCTTCTTCATACATACTGGTACTGACTTCCATGGTTTCTCCAGCCTATACCACATGCGGCTGGTCTGGCGCGGTATCGGTGGCGTGGAGGAGTGTGTGGGCGGCGGCGGCATGCGTCTGCTGGAGGCCGCATGCGCCACGGCGCTCCACTACGCCGACCTAGTTCATGGCGCACTCGCTGACCAGGGCTACTACGAAAATCATGGTAATGTCCAACGCATTTTATACTTTACAGATAATTAACATTGAATATTTTTGCTTCTACTTTTTTAAATGAATTCGCCTGACCATGCCTGGCTGAATCGTACCATTTCCTGCTACCCCTTTATTTTTAGTATGTTTTTAGTTTACCAAAATTTCTATATTTACTGGATAAATGGAACTGTTACATCCGGGGATTGTAGGAAGTCCTGCTGACTCGTGTGGCTGAGTCAGCGGTCTGTTGCCTAGTCCCAGTTTTCTCCTTAGCCGTTAGTCAGTATACGTCGAAACTCCATCAGGAACGGTTGCCTCCAGATCCGTGCTGATCTGAATAATTGTTTTTTTTTAAAAAGCCTCCCTTAGTCCTCCCCGTAACATTTTGGTGGCAGCGGTGGGATCTTTAAAGGATTCGGAAATCCCCAGTAATCCAGGCACCGTTTCTGTAGACTCGCCCCGAATCCCAAAATCCGGATTTTCTAGTGTCCGTGTGTGAAACTGTGAAATTGCGGTGAAAACTGTGAAAAGCGTATAACGTTATACCTACCGTGATAACTATCCTCGCTGTGTCCTCGCTGTGTCCTCGCCGTGTCCTCGCCGTGTCCTCGCCGTATTCTCGCCGTGTCCTCGCCGTGTCCTCGCCGTGTCCTCGCTGTGTCCTGGCCTGTTCGTGTCGCGATCCTGTGAAACTTACCTGCGATATCCTGACCGCGTCTGATGTAAACCTGTGAAGAAATTACTTACCTGCTGACTGCAACGACTTACCTGTTCGTGCCGTTGTCCTCGACGAATCCTGGTTCCAGCTCTGCTTCCCGTTATCCTGAAAAAGAAGTGTCATCCTGTGCCCTATTAAGAAAGGAATCATAAACGACGAAGAAATTTATACAACGGAATGTATTCGACGGACGTCGTCTTCTTATCGGTCGCCCACGCATTATTGATGCAGTAAGTCTTTGGTCATTGTTTTGTCTAAGCCGAGATATTTAGTGTTCAGTATTAAATAATTGTAAATCCTTAGTCGCTACTTGTAACTTATTCCTATAATTAAAATTCAAAACTAAAAATCAGAACTTATACTAAAATTTTAATACTACGTTAATTTATCATTTCTAAATGCCTAAAGTGGAAGATAAAAAACTAACTGTCGAAATCCCTTTACCGGAACAGGTTACAAGCGACAATTTAACGAAGTCACCTGTTCTTTCTCCTCGTTTAACTAGGAAAGCCGCCGCAGCCCTCGCAATGGCTGAAACCGATTTAAATATCCTATTTAAATTTATCAAGTCTTACGATGGTAACAGGGAAACCCTAAACTCATTTGTTGTCAATTGTGATAATGCTTTTGAAATTGCATCGGATAATCAGAAACCCATTTTACTCAAATATATTCTAAGTCAATTAAATGGTAAGGCGGAGATTGCTTGCTCTATAAAGGAGTTTACATCCTGGGAACAGTTAAAAGAATTCTTAAAGACTCAATTCAGTGAACGGAAGCACTATTCACATTTGCTTGCCGATCTCCAAGAGAGCAAACAAGGTCCGCAAGACAATGTGAGACAGTATGCACTACGCATGGAGACCTACCTGCCTTTCACAACTATTAACGGAAATATCATTATCGACCTCTAAAGCCAAAGAAATACCTGGTCGTACAGCAGCGATGGAGGACCTCGCTCTTCACCACTTTTTCATGGGCCTTCATCCTCGAATTTCTAATATTGTGAGATGCAATGGCCCCAAAACATTAAACGAGGCCATTAACCTGGCAATATCAGAAGAACGTATACAGCAGACGTTATATAGGCGGCCACAGGTCGAACAAAAACCTCCCAGTAACATAAATAAACTCAAGGCAGGTCCCTCAAGGCCAAACACCTACACAGCTCCTTCTACACCTAGACCTTCAAATTTTGCACCACAAAACCCTAGCAATTTCTGCAGATACTGCAAGACCCCTGGACATGACATTTCAGTATGCAAAAAACGAGAATTCAATAATAACCGTTTCAAAGTCCAACAAGGCCAAGCTTCTTATAGACCACCTCCACGTGTCCATTTTGTCCAAGAACCCTATGAGGAGGATGGTCACGATGAAGTTGACACTCAACTCGAACCTTTAAACGAGTAGAAGTCTCGTCATGGTGTCGTCCGAGACGTTACATAAAAATCGGCACCGAACCTAAATCCACACATCCAAGGGACCACTCGGGTAACCAGCCCCCAATAAGCGCCCTATCCTCAAAATCAAGGGACCACTCGGGTAACCAGCCCCCAATAAGCGCCCTATCCTTAAATCCAAGGGACCACACGGGTAACCAGCCCCAAACAAGTGCCCTATCCTTAAATCCAAGGGACCACACGGGTAACCAGCCCCAAACAAGTGCCCTATCCTTAAATCCAAGGGACCACACGGGTAACCAGCCCCAAACAAGTGCCCTATCCTTAAAATCAAGGGACCACACGGGTAACCAGCCCCAAACAAGTGCCCTATCCTTAAAATCAAGGGACCACACGGGTAACCAGCCCCAAACAAGTGCCCTATCCTCAAATCCAAGGGACCACGCGGGTAACCAGCCCCAAACAAGTGCCCTATCCTTAAACCCAAAAAACCACATGGGTAACAAGCCCCAGACAAGTGTCATATCCTCAAGACCCAATAAAGATAACAAGGAAGTCTATGAAATAAATATAGATACATCCAAAAGATGATTACCTCATGTGTTACTAGATTCACAAGTCTCAGATATACCTCTATCCTTATTGGTAGACTCGGGATCTGCTATATGTCTACTAAAAGAATCCAGTATCCATAAAACTCAAAAATTAAATAAAGAGCCTATAAAACTCAAAGGTATAGATCCTGGAGATGAACCTACACAAACTGAAGGTCACTTCCAATTGAAACTCAAATTAGACAGAAATAAATCTATCTCATTCAAATTCCATGTCGTGAGAGACATTAACCTACCTTACGATGGTATTATAGGTACTGACCTCCTAACTGCATTCGGCTGTAAAATCGATTATACTAAAGATATCCTGAAAATAGATAAATTAGATATGAAATTACATTTCTCTGAACCTTTTTACGTCATCCCTCCACGCAGCGAAGCTGTTATAGAGCGCTCTGTCCCGGAGACTAACCTCAAGGAAGGTATCGTTACCGATCAACATTTATCTGATAACATTTTAATATCCAATTGCATTGTTAAGGTCAAAAATAATAACCGTATTAATCTAACAGTCGCAAATACTTCGGAAACCTATATTAATGTTAAAACGAATTTAAAGTTAAACATAGAACCTTTGTCATCTGATTGTTTTCCAATTAATATGAACGTCCAAGAAACCTATCATCGAACTAATGAAGTGATAAAATCATTAAGAACTGATCATCTTAACCTAGAAGAGAGGAATGCCCTGATAGAACTTTGCTCCCAATATTCAGATATCTTCCATTTACCTAAAGACCAATTAACCCACACTACTGCCCTTGAACACCAAATTAAAACGAATAGTGATATTCCTATTCATACTAAGTCCTATAGATTCCCAGAGTGTCACAAGACAGAAGTGGAGACTCAAATCAACAAAATGTTAGACCAGAACATCATAGAACCTTCATCCTCTCCTTGGAGCTCACCGATTTGGATAGTCCCCAAGAAATTAGATTCCCAGGGCCAACGCAAATGGCGAATTGTCATAGATTATAGGAAACTGAATGACATCACCATTGGAGAAACATACCCTATCCCGCAGATATCTGAGATTCTTGATCAGCTAGGGAACAGTAAATACTTCACTACCCTAGACCTCGCTTCTGGTTTTCACCAGATTCTCATCTCCCCGGAAGACGCTCCTAAAACGGCGTTCTCGGTACCTCAAGGACATTATCAGTTCAACAGGATGCCATTTGGGCTTAAGAATGCCCCATCCACTTTCCAGAAGCTCATGAACACCTGCCTTTCTGGCCTTCAGGGTACTCGTTGCTTTGTATATCTCGATGATATTGTCATTTGTTCTCACGACTTAACTACTCATATCCTTAACTTAAAAGCTGTTTTTGATAGGATTCGTAACTTTAATCTTAAACTTCAACCTGAAAAATGTGAATTCCTGCGCAAGGAAGTTGTTTACCTTGGACATATAATTAACGAAAAAGGTGTTCAACCAAATCCCGACAAAGTAAAAGCGGTGACTGATTTTCCCATTCCTCAGTCTCCTAAGGACGTAAAATCATTTTTAGGCCTTGTGTCATATTATAGACGTTTTATACAAGATTTTTCCAAATTAGCCAGACCCCTAACAAACCTGCTTAAAAGGGATGTACCGTTCAAATGGGAAAACGCACAGCAATTATCCTTCGAAACCCTTAAAAACAAGCTTGTCTCTTCCCCAATATTATCGTATCCAGATTTTACCCAACCATTCCTACTCACCTGTGATGCCTCTAATTATGCGATATCCGCTATCTTATCCCAGGGGACAATAGGTCAAGACCGACCCATCGCATTCGCATCCCGGACTTTAAATAAAGCAGAATGCAACTATAGCGTAACAGAAAAGGAGTGCCTCGCTATAATATTCGGCACTAAAGTATTCCGTCCTTATCTCTATGGTAACCGTTTTACGATCCTGACGGATCATAAACCCCTGGAATGGCTTTTCAGCTGCAAGGACCCCGGGTCAAGACTTATCCGTTGGCGACTCAAACTGGAAGAATTTGAATATAACATTAAATATAAAAAGGGTAAAATAAACGCCAATGCCGATGCTCTATCACGGTTTCCCGTCAATCCAGTCCAACCTGATCGAGGAGCAGAAGGGGAACAGGGACGAGGGCTAGATAGGGATCTCATGGATCTCTTAATATTGCCACCCTCATTCAACTCTGAGGAACTCAATCAAGATTCCCTGAATCCTCTAGCTTTCGACCCCTAATCTTGATGATATTTTACCCTTACCTGAAATAGAAATCCCCAACTTACCTGATGTAAAGCCATCCCTCAATGTCCTTAATGCACCTGGAAAGGAAATTCGTAACTTACCTGATGCAGAACCATCGTCCAATATTCCTAACGATCCTGGAATAGAAATCCTCAACTTACCTGACCTTAATGCACCTGAAAAAGAAATTCATAACTTACCTGATATAGAGCCGTCACCCAATGTTCCTAACGATCCTGAAATAGAGATCCTTGACTTACCTGACATAGATCCGTCGCCCAATGTCCCTACTGACCCTGAAACGGAAATTCATAACTTACCTGACGATGACTATTCTTCTTTCCTGAAGAAAATGTCTAATAAAGACATTACTTTTAATACAAGTATCCAAGAACATAATGAAGATATAACAAAAACAAAATACAAAGTTACTATTTTACCCATTTCCATTGACCTAGACGAATCCAACCCTTTTGTACAAAACATCATCGACAATATTCCTAATAATTCGGAAATCACTACTAAAGAAAGAAACCTTCACTCTTTTATTTCTTTCACACATGAAAGCAAGACATATTATCTCCTCTTTTTCAAAGTCCATCACTTCGATAATGCCCCTTATGGAGATATTTATAAAAGCCTCAAATCAATCAGAAATGAACTGATCGTTAACCTTGATTTAAATTCCACACATGACATTGCTATAACGGACTTTAAAAATCCATTCGATACTCACCAATTCGTCAAAATCTACAGTATGCTCCTTTATCTTTTTAATAATACAAATATTAACGTGCATATATACAAAGGTATAATCATATATCCGTCCTTGTCCGAAATTCCGAAAATACTTAAAGAAAACCATAATATCCCAATTGCTGGACACCTTGGTAGTAATCGAATGCTTAAGCGGATCCAGGAGACCTTCTACTGGAGAAATATGCGCAGCGATGTAGAATCCTTCGTGAAGAAATGTCCACAATGTCAAACTAATAAAGCTCTTAGGCAAATACACCGTGCTCCTATGCAGATCACGAGCACATCAACCCAACCATGTCAACGCATATCCTTGGACGTTGTCGGGCCGTTACCCGAGGCGGGATCTGCAAAATTAAAATACATATTGACAATACAAGATGATCTTACAAAATTCTCCTCAGCTTGCCCAATTCGCAGCATCACAGCAGAAGAGACGAGTGAGTGTCTCCTTCATTATATATCTATATTCGGTATCCCAAAGACGATCCTCACGGATCAGGGAACCAACTTCACTTCAGAACTCTTTAGGAAAACCTGCGAATTCCTTAAGATAAAAAATTTGTGGTCCTCTCCTTATCATCCACAGACCCAGGGTGCTCTCGAAAGGAGTCACTCTACACTAAAAGAATACCTCAGATGGGTCAATTTCAACAAACACGAATTTTGCCTAATTACAGTGGCGAATTTAAATTTGCTGTTTCTGATAAAATTTTTTGGCTTAAATAATAGGTAAATATTAGTACTACTTACTCATATATTAGAGATCGAAAAAAAATTATTAGTTCATGAGATATTTCCATTTGAAATTATCAAATGCCACCGAAATTATTAAAGGACCACCGGAATTAAAATCCGAGCCACCGAAATTGATTAAATTTAAACCTGCTGTTTCTAATACATTTTATTTGGCATAAATAATATGTAAATAGTAATAATAATTAGTCACATAGTAGAGATCGAATTTTTTTTTATTAGTTCCGGAGATATTCTCAAATTACATTACCAAATGCCACCAAAATTAGGACCACTGGAATTAGAATCTAATCCACCGAAATTGATTATGCCAATGAGGAATAATAAAGGCAAGATCATCTAATACTTTAAACTCTATAAAGATACATTTTGAAGAGTAGGACTCTAGATGAATGGACTCTTTTTAGCGATCTGTGGCCTATTAGACCAGTGCCGATAGCTTCAAAAACGGTAAAAAGTGAAAAATAAATAAATAGTAGGATGAAACCCATTGCAAAAAGAAGAGGATATAACAAAAATTAAAGGAAAAATAATTTACGGGTGATCTAAGGTCGGGAGGGGGGATGGGGGGTTTAAGGGTAAAAAACGGTTTATCTCGATTTCCAGCAAAACTACAAGTCCTATGGAAAAAAGTAAACTGGCAAAGTTGTAGGTAATAAAAAGGTCTACAATTTTTTAAAATTTTTTACATAACCTCAAAATTTATGTGAAAAATTCAAATAACCAAGTTTTTGGTTTTTTATTTTTATCTTTTACAAAAAAAAAATTTTTCACGAAATTTAGTGAAAACTTACCGTTGTATGTCCTTAACATACTGTAATGTTTTTGATTTAAAATATTTCTTTTTTCACCTTGTTTTGTCTTAATATCGAAACAGCAACCTAATTTTCAATCGAAAATTCTCACGTCAAAATATCTATTTTTTTTTATTCGGTGAGATTTTTATTCGTTGGAATCTCTACTTTCTAATATAAAAAAACTATAAACTACTAAGTAACTACTAACTATAAATTACTATGGTAAATGTTCTCCGAAAAGGCAATGAAACGACAACTATTTTCGCATGTTTTTTGCAATCTTTATGTTTTTGTAATTGTTTTGTCTAACAAAGTAACATGAAACATTTTTCGATTAATTAAAGTGTAAATTTTAATAAATAGCTCAAAATTGTACACAATGAATGACAAAAAAAAATTAAAACTCGAATCCGAAAATTTTTTGCGAAAATAGTTGTCGTTTAATTTTCACCAAACGTGAAAAAAATTTTTTTTTGTATAACAAAAATAAAAAACCAAAAACTTGGTTATTTGAATTTTTCACATAAATTTTGAGGTTATGTAAAAAAGTATAAATAAAAAAGCTGTAGATCTTTTTACTACTTACAACATTGCTATTTAACTTTTTTCTACAGGACTTGTAGTTTTGCCGGAAATTGAGAAAAACTATTTATATATAACTATACCCTTAAACCCCCCCTCCCCCACTTGCCGTGCTTCGATCGCCCGTAAATTATTTTTCCTTTAATTTTCGTTATATTCTCTTCCTCTTGCAATGGGTTTCATCCTACGATTATTTTTTTTTCGTTTCAAAAATTATCGGCACTGGTCTATACACGTCCCTATGCGCTTTGATTTGCCACCGGAGCCACCGAGATTAGGCCACCGGACTTAGAATTAGAGTCAAAACATGAATTTTAAAGAACACCGTTATTCTCAGGTTAACTTTTATTTCACAGTTATGGCTGAAAACCTTTAATGGAAGCCTCCATAAAATTTCTTGATAATCTGCTTTGTAGTTTTACTAATATACATGACATCGGAATTGGATGATTTTGTATTCCTGCGCCACTGCAGTGAGTACTTACGTGTTTGACAGGAAAATTACGAAGCCAGTCGGTCATCCTAATACGCAGTTTGCAAGAGCACAACTGAACGGTGCGGGGAGAGCCAGTAAGGTGTCTTCCAAATCGTTTCGTAACAAGATATGAAGTATACAAAATGCGCCACCGGTATTGCTTTTTTTTGTAGGACATTTTTAAAAGATGTTTTAAGAGCTGTTGCACTATGTTAAATTACTCCGTAAATATATATTAGTTGTGTTATTTAATGTATTTCTAAAAAACATTCCTTTTTAATAAAATTTATTTACCAAAAAAAATTAAAAATATAAAATATGTAAATAAATGGAGGTCGGACAGTACACCGGAATTAGATTTTAGGTCTTAGATATTTTTTTATTAAGAATCTATGTATTAAATACATCTGAATACTTTGCTATCATGTAGATCACTATTTAAACTACCTATATAAAATTATGCATAATTGTAGTTTACCTCCACACATTAATTTTCAACCTCGCCGTCTCAAAAATGCACTTGGGAAATTCACCCAGATCCTTCGTTGACAAAGAGCAATCGAATTGGCCACGGTATGTTTACACGGCCATGCTCACTTACAACACGACTGTCCATTCCACGACACACTTTACACCCCACGAACTAATGTTTGGAAATAAACCTTTAATTCCAAGTTCAATTTACGAGGAAGTCCCTGGAGCTACATACCCTGATTATGTCCGAATGCTTCAAAGCAGATTGAAGTATTCACGAGAGAAAGCCTTGGACTTTATTAGAAGATCCAAAGAATCATCCAAAACCTATTATGACAATCATACACGTCCAGTTAGATTCAAGATTGGCGATTATGTATACCTGAAAAATCACTTGAGAATGCGTAAAGCACTCTCACCAGCCTGGAAGGGACCCTACAAAGTGGTGAAGATAAACGGAAATAATACACTTACCTTGCTTATCAACCGACGTCATGTCACACACCACTTTGACCAAGTAAAATTAGCTGAGGTAACCCTATAATTTTAATTAGACTTAAGAATAGGATATATTCATATTGTTAACTAAAATATAATATAAATAAATATAAGATATAACCTCATATTTACTCTATACCGACCTTATATTTACTCTTTACTGACCTCATACCTCATACCGACCTTATACTTACCTTATACCTACCTTTTACTTGAAGGAGTTATCTGAAATATAGAATAGAATAGAATAGAATAGAATAGAATAGAATAGAATAGAATAGAATAGAATAGAATAGAATAGAATAGAATAGAATAGAATAGAACAGAACAGAACAGAACAGAACAGAACAGAACAGAACAGAACAGAACAGAACAGAACAGAACAGAACAGAATAGAATAGAATAGAATAGAATAGAATAGAATAGAATAGAATAGAATAGAATAGAATAAGATAAGAATAGAATAGTGAAAGAAGAAAGAAAATAGAGATAGAATAGACAGAATAGAATAAATTAGAATATAGTAAAATATAATTATTTTACATTTAATATAATTATTATTATACATATCTACTTACTTTGTTATTATATTATTTACAGCTCAGTTCAAGGTCATCAAGATTTCATCCAGCCGATAACATCAAGTTCGGGGTTGTACTATGATTATTTGGGGACGTTAAAGATTAACAACGTTGAGTTAAATATTGTATTACCTGTAGATATCTCCCATTTCCATCCACACTTGAAGAATATTGAAACAGCCTTGGATATTACTAGACAACTATGTAATCAAACTAGAATAACACAAATTGACACGGAATGCAATAGTAAATTACAACCGTTATTAGCGCGATTCAAGGACGCGAGAAGAGATTTTGCATCCATCTCACATCTATTTGATACTAGATCGAAACGTAGTGCCTGGATAGGTGGAATAGGTACAATCTTAAAGCACATTTTTGGTTCTTTGGATGAAAATGATGGATTGAAATATGATGAGGCTATAAAATCTTTACAAAATAATGAAAAACAGTTGGCTTCGTTGATGAAAGAAAACATTTTGATCACCTCGTCAACATTGACTTATTATAATGACACCCTACATAAAATTAAGGATAATGAAATGAATCTCAATATAGCTATTGATAAGCTTTCAATAAGTGTCGGCAACATCACAGAAATAACTAACGGATTACGAATACTCGCAGAAGTTAACCAAATACTTGGTATTTGAGAATCCTCAATACTCACGCTTTCTTTTCAATTAGAAGATATAGTTAATGCTATCCTATTCAGCAGTCAAAATATTTTGCACCCTGCAATAATAACGCCGAGACAGTTATATGAAGAGCTTATTAATAACTACAGACACTTACCCAGTGATCTTGAACTACCTGTGTCCCTAGATGTAAGTTCTATACATCTTATTTTAAGAATTTCTACGTTAATATGTTATTATGTTAATGATAAGGTTATTTTTGTATTACAAGTGCCGCTAGCTAATATAAAAGAATATGTATTATTTCATACTATTGCACTGCCGACGCCATATGAACCGACAAGCCCAAATTCTTTCAGCTTAATTTTACCTGACAATAAATACATAGCAATGACCAAAGACAAGTCCCACAATTGTGTTTTCGATAATTTAGAAATTTGTAAATCTGTGACGCCAGGAATTTTCCTTTGTGATGTTGTAAACGTGTATTCTGCCGACGCGAAAACTACCTGTGAAAGTGAGTTGTTAGCAAAAGTGATTAGTGAAAAACCAGTACAGTGTGAAACGAAAATTATATCCGGAAAACTTGACATTTGGAAACCGTTAACAAATAATAAATGGATCTACATACAATCGGAACCTAATAAAATATCAATCGATTGCCTGAACTCTAAGTTATATGAAACTAACATTTTGGGTACTGGAATACTTACCATTCCTAAAGATTGCACAGTTTATTGTAAAAGCGCTACGCTAATACCCAAACATGATGTCATTAATATTACCTCACCTATTAACCATTTTCCAGAGTTCAATCTGATCAACGACACTTGTTGTAATTTACCTAAGTTGAATAAAATAGTAAATAGTGTGCCTCCTGTTTATCTGCATAATGTAGATCTCGACGATTTTAATTCTAAACACAAAACTAAAATAACTTCCATCTTGAGTAACCTACAAAATTTCGAAAAGGAACACACACCGCACATAATTAAATATGGGACACACTATTCAATCACTTTAATTATAATATCAATAATTGTATCTCTGCTCCTATCATATTCAATTTATAATAAATTATGTAAATCTGGTGGCAACCGACCCTTCCAACTAAAATTTAATATAAATAAATCACCCCCACAACCTAATCCTGACCTAGAACTAACAGAAGTAGAAGAAATTCCAAGTAAATCCCCTGCTCCACTCAGGACCAGAATTTAAAGATCCTGACACTCCTAAACACCTACAGATACTTTGGAGTATTTGAACCCCAAAGTCTCCTCTGAAAGGGGGAGATGTTACATCCGGGGATTGTAGGAAGTCCTGCTGACTCGTGTGGCTGAGTCAGCGGTCTGTTGCCTAGTACCAGTTCCCTCCTTAGCCGTTAGTCAGTCTACGTCGAAACTCCATCAGGAACGGTTGCCTCCAGATCCGTGCTGATCTGAATAATTGTTTTTTTTAAAAAGCCTCCCTTAGTCCTCCCCGTAACAGAACAAACAAATAATTAAGAAATACTTTGTTTAATCAGCCTTTGGAGGTCCATATACAATTTTTTATTACAGATTTCGTTATTATTTATTAAATTTAAGTTTCACTAATTGTCTTCCAAACGGCCTTGCAAGGAACAAGGCTCCATTTTTTTATGCAAATAGCCGGCAAACGAGCTGACGATCCACCTGATAGTAAGTGACTATCATCGCCCATGGACATCAGCAACACCAAAGGCATTACTGATGCGTTGTCAGAAAAGAAAGAGAGAACAAAAAGAAAAAACTGGCTCTCAAGCCCCCAGCCGGAACAGACGAGTCGTTTGGCGGCTAACTTATGATCAAGGGTGGTAGCTATCCAGGCGAACCCCATGGAGAAACAATAATAGTAATAGAGAGGGCCCGCATTGACAAAATAGCGGCGCCAGGGACTCGCCGCCACGTCTATGTACTTGAATTCGATGGTTGTTAGTGAAAGTGAAGGAATTTGTCATCAGATTGCAATAACTACGACTTTTAAATAATTGTCCTTACAAAGAGCATGGCCCTCCATGATCCACCCACCTAGGTGGACATATCTGTCTATAAAGGGGATTTATAGACAGAAATACTTAGATATATTTTAGGGCCTAACGGCCCAACTCAGAGTCACTAAGAGTTACTTTAATGCGATTTAATTAACCGTTAGTGACTCTGAGTTGGGGCGTAAGAGTAGTTAACATAACAGAAAAAAGAAGCAAATGGTTAATAAGTTTAAAAAAAAGCGCAGTAACCAGCCGATGGAAAACAATATTCTTGTCTATAAACCATATTTCGATGTTGTAATAAGATTCACTCACTTCAAGTATATAGGTCAGTAGATCAGTGTCAGCCGCACCCGGTCGCTTGCGAATACTTATGTACGCACGAGCGAGACTCTGTAACTATGTCGCATTCTACAGCCCTTTATTATTAGGTGATAGAGAGAGAGAGAGAGAGAGAGAGACGACTTGAGACGAGACACCTGGTAACATATGGTCGCTATGACTCCTATACAACCTGACAGACCAAGAAAGAAAGTTATATCCGCTTTTTAAAGGCCACTCCCAAATTTCCAATACATTTTCACGTATTACTTTTATAAGAAAAGCTGCTAGATATGAAACCTTACATTCATAGAAATTACAAAACCAAAATGCATTAATCCGGAAATTATGTAATTTCCATTCTGCCTCCTGTGCCTGTGTTATGGTATATAATACGGCAAATCATTTATGTATACTAGAAAAAGGAAGGGGTCCAGAATCGAGCCCTGAGGTACACCCATAGAGATTGAGATTGAACCCTAGATTGAGATTACACAGACAGATTTAGCATTAAATACATGGAACATTCCATTTGCAATAACTTATCTTCAAAGCGTTAATGGTCGTTCAGTTTAACGAGGGATTAACCCCTACGCTCGGTAGGATCTTGACATGTGTTGCTGTGAAGTGGCAACTTGTGGAACTCGGCAGCTAGTACCGCTTTATGAACTGAACAAGCTCGTAAGGACTGATTACAGAATCACTTAAGAAGTTGCATAAAATCTTAACGAGAAAACTTGTAACTGTAAGATATACGATGAATACTAATTTCAGTAGAACATCTAACTCCTGAGTAGGGGAATGTGGGGGGAAACCGGACAGGGGGTAAAAACAGATAGTTGCTATTTTACTAGTAGGCATATATTTATCTCGTTCTAAATAGTCAACAGTTATTTGGGAACACTCGCACAGTTTGCTTGCAAATGGCGGACACGATAGAATTTCATCGCGTGCTTGTACTCTACAAAATATAAAAAATTGGTAAGTATTTTGTAATTTTTGACGTAATCTCATTTGTTTTGGCCATGTACAATCATAATGTAACATTCTTTTTATAATATCTTGGTTATTTATGCTAAAAAAACTGCATTAATTGTTGCTGTGAGTCTAAGAATAAATTTTTTGCAAGTAGTATTTTAAAAGTGGCATCTGTGGGGTACGACCGGACGGGGTGATATCGGATATCCGGTGTCATACCCCAGTTATTGAATAGGTTATGTCTGTTTATTTACCTAAAATCTTAAACCTTTCCTGCATCGGTGTTCCTACTAAGCTTTGACATGGAGTCCTTCAAGAAGCGGGTCTATTGTTTTCTTCGAGGCCGGCAACGCATTAGTAACGCCCTTAGTGCTGCTAATGTCCATGGACGGCGGTGATCACTTAACATCAGGTGACCCGTCTGCTTGTTTGCCTGTTTACTAAGGCATAAAAATATCCTTATTCACCCCGTTGACTAAAATTACTACGTTACTATGGGTATCCGGTTTTACCCATACATATGGGGTGAATCCGGATTTATGTTTTTTTATTAAAATACATTTCTACTGCTTTTTATCTTCATTGATTTCGGATATTTTTTGGTAAAGTAATGTCATACTTATGTTCTTGGAGAAGTGTTGTTGATTTTTGAAATATACAGTGTGAGTCTGTATAAAGTGTACATATCAAAACCAGGGAAAGTACACACAATTTCATCGACGGAAAAATTGCCAAAAAAAAAAAAAAAAAATTATTAAATTTTTTATGAATATTTTAAAATTTTAAGTCGCAGCTGCTAACCCTATTTAGATAAATTGTTAAAACTTTTAAACTGAATGTCCTATCAAAATGAAATAAATTTTAAAATGATGGTTAATAATAAGCCGTGCCAATAAAGTAATAATTTTGAAAAAAATAAACGCCATAAAATTAGAATAAAAAGGTATATGATGAAAATCTGGTATTTTTTTCATCATTTTTACAATAATTTTAAAATTTCTCGAAAAATCGCCCCCTTTATCCTACTTTATTTTTATTTTAAGTTATTCTACGTCGTATTAGCTTTATAATGGTAAAAAATGCACGTTTATTACTCAAATGCAACCATTTCTATGAGTGTTTAAAAATAGCCCTCGCTTGGTGCATCGTTTCACTACGCACCCACCATTGGTTACCAGGCAGGTAGAAACTTTTGTTTTTGGGTGAATCATTCTAGAGGCGAGCGGGCTGTAGGTGCGGGTGCGGGGAGGGGTGTGAGGGTTTAGCTTTCTAATGGTAAAAATTCACGTTTATTCCTCAGATACAACTTTTTTAATTAGCGTTTTAAAAAGGCACTCATCTCAGTTAAACGCCATAGCAGGTAGAGAGAACTCCATTTTTAAGAATAAAACAATTAGAATTTATCTACATAAATCATTTATTTATTAAAACTAATTAAAAACAAGTAGCTCAATGTAGCAAATGTTCAAAATGAAGACCCCGTTGTTGCAAACACATTGTAACGCGAAGCAAAATTTGCTCCGTTGCTCTACGTATAATTTCGGGGTCGTTTCTAATTTCGTCTGCTACACGCAAAACTCTTTCTTTGAGTTCCGCTTCACTGTTTATGGGACTGCTATAAACCCTTTGTTTCATTGTCCCCCATAAAAAATAATCGAGAGGCGTAAGATCAGGGGAACGTGCCGGCCACCCAACAGGTCCTTGTCGGCCGATCCAGCGACGCGGATAATTTTCATTTAGGAATAGCCTGACGATTCGGGAGTAGTGGGCAGGACATCCATCCATTTGCAGTATCATTCTTTGACGAGTTAGCAGCGGAACATACTCCAACAGCAATGGCAATTCGTCCTTTAAAAGTTCCAGAAATCTCTCTCCAGTTAGGATCCTCGGGAGTATTATTGGGCCAATCAAAATGTTGTCAATAAGTGCGGCCCACACATTTAACGAGAATTTTACTTGATATGTTGAAGCCCTTTTCAGCTTAGGGTTTTCACCTTTTGGACACCAATTATGTAAATTACGACAGTTTACGATGCCGTCTCTCGTGAATTGAGCTTCATCCATCCACAGAATTGTTTTAGGGAATTCGGGATTGTTCCTTGTTTTCCTTAAAATCCATGTGGAAATAACGCACCTTGGACGCCAATCCACATCTTCATGTAAGTGCTGCACCCTTTGATAATGGTAAGGATGCAAGCCTTCTTTCCTCAAGATGCGCCACACCGATTTTTGGGACACGCCATGACGTAAAGCCAAACGTCTAGTACTGGTAGTCGGGTTAGCAAACAAATCATCCAAAATGGCTTGTTCAATAGCAATATCAATAATAACACCTGGTTCGCGTTGATCTCGAGAAAGTCCAAGTCCAGTGTTAGCCAGTCTTCTATGGACTTCCTGGAAGTTTCGGGCTGATGGCACAGGGCGTCGATTTGGAAACGCAGCTAGATAAGCTGTGCGAGCACCTCTTGCACTCCCTCGGTACATTCCATAGTAATAATGGATATCGGCAATGTGTGCCGGAGGGAAATCACTGATACGCGGCATCGCGACCAAAAAAGCGAACGCGTGGCGTGATTACGACTTTGGCAGGAGAAACACGAATAGCAGCGGCGAATAGTTCGGAGCGACTAACATTCATTCAATTGTCTTTCGACTGGACACCCCTCCCCGCACCCGCACCTACAGCCCGCTCGCCTCTAGAATGATTCACCCAAAAAAAAGGTTTCTACCTGCCTGGTAAACAATGGTGGATGCGTAGTGAAACGATGCGCCAAGCGAGGGCTTTTTTTTAAACACTCATAGAAATGGTTGCATTTGAGTAATAAACGTGCATTTTTTACCGTTATAAAGCTAATACGACGTAGAATAACTTAAAATAAAAATAAAGTAGGATAAAGGGGGCGATTTTTCGAGAAATTTTAAAATTATTGTAAAAATGATGAAAAAAATACCAGATTTTCATCATATACCTTTTTATTCTAATTTTATGGCGTTTATTTTTTTCAAAATTATTACTTTATTGGCACGGCCTATTATTAACCATCATTTTAAAATTTATTTCAGTTTGATAGGACATTCAGTTTAAAAGTTTTAACAATTTATTTAAATAGGGTTAGCAGCTGCGACTTAAAATTTTAAAATATTCATAAAAAATTGAATAATTTTTTTTTATTTTTTTTGCCAATTTTTCCGTCGATGAAATTGTGTGTAGTTTCCCTGGTTTTGATATGTACACTTTATACAGACTCACACTGTATAACATTTTAACGAATTTATGGTGTTTTTTTCTTAACTATCCGGTGTCCCCCCACATTCCCCTACATAACTTTTATTTATGGAGGTAAAATAAGTCCTATATGTTGATAAGTGACAAGCATCAGGTCGGATTGTGGTCAAGAATTACCAAACTCATATTAGGTAAAAAAAAGTGGTTAAAGCTTCCATTACGAACATGTCAAACTAAGTCTTCCTACTTGGGGACCTGGAAGGCTATTCACTTTTGTAACTTGACAGCGGAGTTTCAAAATTGACGTTCGAGTTCTAGGATCACTTCACTTCGCAAGTGCGTACTAGATGATTAGATAATGACATGTCAATATGATGCAAGTTCGCTTTTGTTTTGTAACTTGACAGCGGAATACACGATGAGTTTCTAAATTGAAGTTAGAGTTCGAGACTCCCTTCACCTCGCAAGTGCGTACCAGATGATTAGAGAATCACATATGAAGATCTCGGACTCGAACTTCAATTTTGAAACTCATCGCGGATTCCGCTGTCAAGTTACAAAACTGAATAGCCTTGCTGGTCGAAAAATTGACGGAAAATCGATACTCAAGAGATGAGTTGATACTTCCACGCCCGGACAGTATTTTGCGCAAATATCCTACCCTACATGGATATATCCATGTTAATAAAACATATTTACACCAAAGATAAATGAAAACATTTTAAAACATTCTACTTCAGAATACTTGTTAGCGTTGTACGTAACGTAATATCTGCCGTACGAAGGAATAAACTTGCTATCTTGTGAAAACATTTCGCTTCAGTGAAGAGACGCGATGTTTCTGTGTTATTATTAGCTACACTGTATTTATAGAGATGTAGTCTTGCTTTCGAATTAAATTCAACTTGTACATTAGAATATAACTAGAATAATTTACGGAAAATGAGTTAAAAGTAGAAGTATCGTATTCTGATTCCCGCTGGATGGTCTCGAGCAAAAATGCTATTCGACTCAACGAAACCGACAAAGCCTCATTCCAATCGATTGCTCGTCATCCTAAAATTTGAAAATAAGTTACCTATGGAAAGAAAACAATAAATAAGGACAACGCCTTATACATTAGCGTACCAACTTTGAAAGTAAATACGGCAAACGTGATTCTTTAAATTAAAATTCAATATGTACTCATTTGTAGTATTTTAGTTAAGTTTTACTTCATCTACCCTTTATTACAATGAACGTTCTGAACTAAATAAATTTCAACAGTTTCCAATAAATAGGTTTTATTGCATGACTACATTTCCATAATTCTTTTTTCTCATACAATATTCCAAATTACTCTAATGGTGGTCACTCACGGTCATTCCATCACGTCATTTTTGGAGCCACGCCAAATGACATATGTCAAAATGGCGCGATTGGACATACAAATTTTTTATATCACGCCATCAGTTTTTCACATTCACGATCAAATTTTGGCTGTATATCACGCCATTTGACGCGATGGACTGACCGTGAGTGGCCACCATTACTTACATGCCAGTTGAAAAACCACTTATAACTTAGTCGGTATTTTTAATGCAGGGCAAAACAAGACGATGGAAGAGATATGCACGATCGTCAATAACTTGGAGTACGTGCGTCGCTCGCTCGCGGAATACGACGACGAACACATGTAAGTGCCGAGCTAAGCCCTCAACCGTGACGTGACGCCACGCTCCAAGGATATCTGGTATTCCAGATGCTTCCTCTGTATTTATTTGTACTTTATGTATTTATATTCCATATTTATCGGCTTTTATTTATGTAACTCGGTCCTTTCTTTCTTCTTTCGTTCTTTTCACTTTTAAATCTAATACCTTTAAACGAGCAATTATATTATTGTATATACCTACATAGATTTTCTGAGTCTCGGAATCGGCGCCCACGATTTTCATGAAATTTGGTATGCAGGGAGTTACAGGGCCGATAAATCGATATAGCTAGGATTCATTTTTAGAAAGTCCTTTTATCCGTGTTTTCAGGCAATGAAAAACTGCTACAATAGACTCGTCCTGACATCTTGACAGTAACAACACTAATAGCTACTTAGTAGATGGCGTTGTTTGGTAAAAAAAAATATCGAGCAAAGCTCGGTCATCCCGGTACTTTTTATTATTGCGCGTCTCATTATATTAGCTTTTTCGATTACTAACTTTTCAATTACTGTTTTGTTTGTTTTTCAATGCCTTTTTATATTTTCCCTTTGATTATTTATATGGGACAAAGATAGATTCTAGTATTTGTTCAATAAAGTCTACAAAGTATGTATGCTCATTAGTACCTAATCGAAATTTGTCATACGACAATATTACAACACAACGATTGTTTTTACGAAAATCAACTTTGTTTCGTGATTTATTTCATTTTTAACCGTAAATATTCCTGAATTACTAATTCCACCTGATTCAAAAGCAGGGAGCTAAAGAAAGCCACGATGAATCTGTCCATTTATCACATTGCGGTATAAATATTTGTCGGAGTGGTAACTCCCCTGTATCTTGACAACAACAAAGCGAAAATCTATTTGCTACATCCAACAAAGTCGTTGTTTATTTATGCCTCTCTCACTTGAGTAGTTTTTCGTGTAAAGTGGAACGCGCAGTAAGCGTCAACGTGTTTGTGGGAACTACTCCCCCGCAGTCCTAACTTTTTAAGTTGATTCAAACTTTCAGAGATGATATTATAACAGGAAATTATACAATTTATTTAGGTAATGGATTTTTTATAAATTGCATCATTGATATTCGCATGGCTACTATAGCACGTAATTGGTATAGTAAGTGATTGGAAGCTAGAGTCGCAAATGTGTTACATTTGGCCAAAAGCTAGTGTGTGTTATAAAAATTACGGACCGTGCCTGAATTCATAGCGCTTAAACTGTCTGTTTTATAAAGTCAAATATCTACTTCATGTCAATTTATATTTGTTACCTACATTAGTATCAACGATGAGAGCGCGCGTCAACTAGTCCGCGGCGCTCTCGGCACCCTGGACGCGCGCGCGACCCGAGCCGCCACGGCGCTAGCCGCGCGCGCGCGCCCGCCGCTACGCAAGGCCGTGTTCCACCTCGCCTGGTCTCCAGACACACTGCCTACTGGACAGGTGTACACCAAATGTTTAATGTTTTTTTTTTCTTCTATCTTTCTTGGCCCGTGGCCAGCGACGCATCAGTGATGCCTTTGGTACTGCTGATGTCCATGGGCGATGTACGATAAACTTATTGTCAAACGAGACGTTGATGCAGTGTGTAGATATTAACTCGTATAAACGTATCATACTCTTCTCTTCTAGATTTTTGCTACATACTCAAAGTACTATATACCTAATCTATCAAATAACAAACGAGAATAAATAGATTAAGAGAGATTAAATAGATTATATTTACTTACTTTACTTACTTTAAAGCCTTACGATTAAATGAACTCTAAATGTGCTGAAAACACTGAATACTGCATTTTTTGACATGTCTATAAAAATTGTTGCTCTTTAGTAAAGATACACCTATGAGATACACATAATAAACGCCAACGTTTAGTTTTTTTATAACGGTCAACGATATTTCCTGATAATTTTTGCTCAATCATCTAAAAGCCTATATTGCCAACGTAGCAGGCTCTGACATAATACGATACATCAAAAGATTGTTCCTTTCTTCCGTAGATTTTTATCATATATATCTGTAATAACTAACGGCTTCCTTTACTTTTACGTAACAAAGTTTGTGAAATGATCTACGATTGCTTACTTGACATTTATTTTATGGTGTGGTAGATATGCACCCGGTTTTAACCCATTAGTAACTATCTGTTCTATACCTGCTTTAAGAGCTTTGTATTTCATTGTCACCATGTAGTCTTGTAGCATACTTCGTTACATAAAGGTACCTACATACCTATGACCTAACCTCATCTCACTAAAAATAACACTATGAATTGGCAAGTTCTAATCTCCAAACCGAGGAGGTTCTTTAAAATTACTTTAACTTAAACGATCACAAAAAGGCCACAGCCCATTTCCATGCGCGCTATGAATTAAAATTTAAGACATGAGTGGATGAAGGGGTTATGTACATACAAAATACATGTGTCATAACCCCTTCATCCACTCATGTCTTCGACTCAGGTTAGCAAAAAATTGCAAGAAGCAGAAGAATTGCTAAATTCGATCAACTTACTTTTATCGTATTTGTTGGGTCATATAATTATGTGCTGTGAGATATCCGCCTTCTTAAATGATTCTGCATTGGCAATAGGCTATCACTCCATTGCTGGAGTTTTTGGACCAGCATCTGTCATCGCTGAACACCTGGCTTCTCCCGCGAGCCTTCACGCGAGCTCTGGCTGGGTGCTGGAGCGCTGTCCTGAAGGAGATGGCGACGCAAGCCGACTCCGGTGGCCCTGAGAAACCACGAGTATATCATGACCGACTGAGAGAAGCTCTTGATCTTCTTGCTGAATTTATCCACGCTGAAGGGAAAGGTAAGCTAAGGCTACGTTTAAACAATGCAATTGGGCAGCTGGGCACCTTTTAAACATAGAACAATAGGATACAAGGACTGCAACATGTTCATTTCAATTGAAAATACCGTAACATTTCCTAACTTTCTAGCCTAATTAGCTATGAAAATCTATTTTTTCTATTTGCACATCCCAACATTATAGTGGGCAATCGTACCATTGTATTTATATGTAAAATGTATTCTAAGGTATGAGTTATCTTTAATTGTAGTCGTTTAAACTTCGCTCCATGATACATTTCTAGTTCTCCTCAGGTTCACATCAAGAACAGAATGTTCTACGTATGTTGATAATTGACATAATAATATGCCTTATTCTAAACATTCAGTTTTTTTCGTGACACTTCTTATATGGATCAGCCGAGTGTTGTAGAACCAAAGAGGTCCGTCGCTAGAGACGTTGTGTACTTATATTATAGTCCAGTAATTTTAGTCAAAATTAGGTAAGAATTGCGGAATGAGAGATACCCAGCTGATTTTTTTGTATAAAGTTGTATTTTGGCATTCTAAAACTTGTCTCAAAACCTGCATATAGTAGGGTGACCGCGTCTATTAAAAATTTGAGGACAAAGGTCACAAAAATCGGTTTTTTGCAAATATCTCATTTCCTATGAGTTTTTCGCTATTTGTATCTTCATCAATATTGTAGAAAATTAAATTCCCTACAACTTTTGTATCAAAAAAAATTTTATACGTTGAATCGTTTTCGAGATAGAGGGCGGAGAGCGCGCGGTTAGAGCACAATGTTAGGTCAACCGGTACAGTCCCGGTCAAAACATGCTATATTCAAATTCAAATTCAAAATCATTTATTCATGTACGTATCATTGATACACTTATGCACGTCATTTTTTTAATTTACCAGCTTTTCGGAAAGGTGCTTTGTCATGGAGGAGAAGAAGGCCCTCTGAATCCAGCGGCTTCCCGCTGTCTTCTTTAGGTCATCAGTCCACCTGGTCGGGGAGGGACCAGTGCTCCTTTTACCGAGACGTGGCCGCCATTCGAGGACTTTGCAACCCCATTGGTTATCTGTCCTTCGAACGATGTGGACTCAGAGGGCCCAGAATCGGTCGGAGTGGCGCTAATTAGGGGAGGCCTATGTCCAGCAGTGGACTTTAAAAGGCTGTTAGATAGATAGAATTAATAAAGTTAATATAGCATGTTTTGACCGGGACTGTACCGGTTGACCTAACATTGTGCTCTAACCGCGCGCTCTCCGCCCTCTATCTCGAAAACGATTCAACGTATAATATTTTTTTTGATACAAAAGTTGTAGGGAATTTAATTCTCTACAATATTGATGAAGATACAAATAGCGAAAAACTCATAGGAAATGAGATATTTGCAAAAAACCGATTTTTGTGACCTTTGTCCTCAAATTTTTAATAGACGCGGTCACCCTACTATATGCAGGTTTTGAGACAAGTTTTAGAATGCCAAAATACAACTTTATACAAAAAAATCAGCTGGGTATCTCTCATTCCGCAGTGAATTCCTAAGATGACTGGACTATTATTATAGTACGCCTGTACACAGGTCTGCCAATGAACGAAGTGCACAGTGCGGAATGGTCGCGCGTGGAGCAACGTCTGCAGTACCATCAGGCAGGCTCCGAGCAGCTGCTGGAGCTGTGGCTGGCCGACCGCGTGGCCGAGCAGGGCCGCACGCCGATGCCCTCACCCTATGGCTCCATACTCGTCAGGTAAGCTTCACTTTATCCTGTACCACATTTTCGTATAGTCCCAAAATTTGGGGTACAGTCAATGATTTTAAATATATTTCTACACAACATTAATGTCCCGACTGTATCCCTTCTATGGTGTAGTTGTTCAGTATTACTTTTAACAACATTCTGAATTTCTTTTTAGTTTTATTACGCAGTCGGATTTTTTTTACTATATTTATTACGGGACCAATTGTATAACGAGCATTCAATAATTAATTAATATTATTTCCTTATCAGTAATCGTAAAATAGTACCTAACTAATATACTTACATAGGTCTATGCTTAACTAATCATGTCCAACGGATGCAGTTAAAGTAATCTATTTACAAAAACGACAAAAAAAAACAAAATTTACTTTATTGTTGTCATTCACACAGTTATGGATGTCTTTCGTCTGCCCTACCCATTTCTAATTCACTTCATCAGCATTAATTAACCACTTGCTGCTCAGGTATTATCTATAACACAATATTGTAGATAGACTGTTTTATTTTATTTGCATATGTTTGACAGCTACATAAATATTATACCATTCATAGACACATTATAGCGTAACATTCAAGATATTAAATTCTCGTCGTCATTCAGTAGCTTAGCAGAGATAAGATATGAGTTTCACTCGTATAACAAAGTATATAGTGATATGTATTAATTTTTATTTTAAAACTTGTTTCCCAGAGTATATTTCAACCACGACTCACTTTGCGTCGAGGTGCTTTCTGCACGTGACGTTATTCCACTAGACCCCAATGGGCTGAGCGACCCATTCGTAGTCTTGGAGCTACTTCCAAAACGTCTCTTCCCCAAGGCTCATGAGCAGAGCACAAATGTTCAAAAGGTAATGTAAAGTTTTTTAAGAAACTCATTTTTGCAGTTATACAAACTTATCAATTTTACAATCATCTACGGTTGTTTTACTTTGGTAATTTAAATTTTGTTGCTATTTTGCATTAATTATTTTGTATAATAATTCTCAATATAAGATAATCGATATTATTTATGTAGATACACCTACGTGCCTAATGTAGTAGGGTGTGATGAAGTTGACTGGATGCAGTGGTGTCATAAAGAGAATTAGATAAATAATTGGATAGCAGAATAGAAGGCGCCGTTAAGATCACTCTGAGCGTTAGTAGTACCAAAGCTAGTAGTGTCCTAGTGTCCCTAACTCAGGGCCGGCCCGTCCATATAGGCGAACTAGGCGACCGCCTAGGGCGCTGGGATTCGGGGGGCGCAAATCGACGGCATCGAAATTAGGAAAAAAAATATTTTAAATCGATCACAGTTTTACACAGATAGAATATGAAGTATAATGATTAAGGAAGTCTATACAGCGTTGAGGATATGCAGAATAAAACTTCCGAAGTTGTTCAAGAACCCTGTGTATGAAATATTTTTGTTTGTCATAGAGCCTAAATAGGAGTGGAGTGATGCAATGGAGTATGTGGAGAAATACAAAGTACCGACTATTGCCTATAAGTACTATTATTTCTTCTGTGGTACAACAAGAAATAGCTAAAATAAATTCCCTCCCTCTTGATTCCACTTTTGCTAAAATGAACACGAGAATATATTATAAATTTTATTAAAAAGGAATAAGTATGTAACAGTGCAAACCCATTTATAGCCATAACACTTTTTCAATAGGTGAAAATATTTTTAATTAAGGGCCATAGTAGACCTAAAATTTCCTTCTATTCTAATCTAAAATGAATATCAGTTAAAAGTTTTCACTTTTCACTAGAAAAAACGTGTTTGACAAAATAGCTTATTGATTGAGATCAATCATTTTGTGTTAATTTATTAAGCCATCTTACACGTGTTTTCCATCCACGCATTCATCAGTCCTTGGAGTTATATTGTTGGACAAAGTCCTCCCCTAAGTTGCGCTACACTGACTGTTCCTGAGCTTTCTGAATCCAGCGGATGCCCGCTGTCTTCTTCAGGTCGTCAGTTCACCTGGTCGGGGGGCGCCATTCGATGACCTTTCTTCTCCAACGATTATCGGTCCTTCGATCTGTGCCCTGCCCATTGCAATTCAGCCGGCTTATTCGCTGAGCTATGTCGCAATTACGTAGAGATATACCGAGCATAGTTCGCTGTGCGACTCTGAGCTTGTGGAGTACTATTGTAAAGCATCACGTCCTGGAGCCCTATATCATCACTGGCGAAAGTGATTTTTACGATAAAATAAGACGCAGTTTCCCGAACGAGCCCATCTGACTTGTCCCAGGTATTCGTCTACATCTACAACATCGAGAGCAGCGGCCCCCGCCGTCAACAACAACCGCTACGGGTGTGACATGGACATTGACATGATTTTCGTCTTGTTCATTTTGGCCAAGACCCACCCGTTGTAAGGTGCTGTTTAAGTCCTCGAGCATTGTACCAAGTTTCTTCATGTAAGTCATGTAACCTACCCGGGTTACTATATTATCGGCATTTAGTAGGTGTGTGATGTATTCGCCGTTGATGTTAATGCCCCGTAGTTTCCACTCCATCAGCTTGAACACGTCTTCCAACACAGCGGCCGCGGCGATCAGTTTTGGGGATATGAGGATATGACATCCCCTTTCCTGTCACCTCTCTGCAGTTGGATGGAATTCGTTGCTGCGTCGTGTATTCTGACGGACATGGTGGCTGATGTGCACAAACACTAACACCTCGATATTTATTTATTTAACTTTTTGCACCATACAATTTATATAACAGCAAAGGCGGACTTAATGCTCATAGCATTCTCTCCCAGTCAACCTTCGGATAGTGAGAACCCATAGTCCACATCGATAACACATAATGGCAGATTATAATAATCGATATTTTGTATAATCTGCCTCAGTGTGTGTATTAAGGGTCTATGGTGCTGAAGCCTTTACGGAATCCCGCTTGTTCGGAAGGCTGAAAGTTGTCAAGCATGCGTGCAATGCGATTTGTAAGCACCCTCGAAAACAGCTTAGGTATAAACGTGGCTCAAATGTGCTTGTAGATCTTTAAAAGGACTTTATCGCCCTTCTTAAAGAATCAAGTCACCACACTTCTGCTCCACCATTCCAGAGTATTTCCAGTATTGATGACGGAATCGAATAGTTTTAGGAGCGCCACTAGGAGGGGTTTCTCTCCAGCTCATACCAGTTTGGTGGTGATTCCATCATCTCCCGGTGCCTTGTTGTTTTTAAGCTATTTGAGAGCTTCTCTAATCTCATACAGGCTGATGTCCGGGATATCCTCTTTGTAGTATCGGATCAGTTTAGCTCGTTTGTCGCTTTCCTCGCGGGGAGTTGGAGCTTGCGAGAAGGCATACGACCGTCCTTAGTATCTCTCAGGTTCACTCAGCACTTCGGGTTTCGACGAAACCATGGTGCCGCATACGATCTTCAAATTCGTAAACTGACGTTGTCCGATAGACAGATAAATTGGTGAACACTTTTGGAGCCCTGGCTTCGCACAGTTGTGTTTTTTGCACGTTTTGCGTTGTATTTTTGCAAATCGCGTTGCCTGCACTTTAAGATCGTCGATCCCTCATAAGACCGAGAGTTTGTTCTGAGAGAACTTGAAATCTAACTACCTCTGGGGTCGGTCTTCAAATGCTTCGACCCTACCTTGTGCACAGTTGTTACCATCCTGGTGTTAAAGCTGGTGACCTTGAAATGTGATGAATAGACCATCAAGCAATGCTCATAATTTTTCTAGAAGTTATTTTTTGTTTATGAAATTGGTTAGGTTAGGACGGTTAGGTGAACCAGGGTGTAACCAACTTGCTGAGTGCGTACAATTCTTAAACATCATTCATATCTCTTACGTTTCTGAGTCTGCACATCTTAACACAAAACGACTTATGTGGTTTTCTCATGGAAGAATCATCAAAATCGGTTCGCCCAGTCCAAAGTTCTGAAGTAACAAACATAAAAAAAATACAGTCGAATTGAGAACCTCTTCCTTTTTTTGAAGTCGGTTAAATATACATTCTAGTTAAAAAAATGGCTCTTTAACATGTTAGGTATTTTATCTTGTTTATGTAATAATTTTGATTAAAAATTACACACTTTATTTGTTTACATTATAAATTGGTCACAAAATTTTCTTAAGGGGGCGCCATTTAGTTTTTCGCCTAGGGCGCCAGAAATGCTCGGGCCGGCCCTGCCCTAACTGTATCCCTATGTGACGCCAACGTGGTTTATTTCCGCTATACAGAAAACCCTGAACCCGGTATGGGACGAGTGCTTCGAGTTCGCGGTGTCGCTGGAAGCATGTCGGTCGCCGCAAGCGACGCTGGCGCTGTCGGTGTGGGACCGCGACGTGCTGACCGCCGACGACTTCGCGGGCGAAGCGTTCGTCTCGCTCGCACGCGTGCCCGGCGTCAACAGCCACGCGCCGCCGGACCCACTTCGCCCCATCGAACTGCCGCTCATGCAGCTGCACGACCGCAGTAAGTATCGTATGAATAAGACCTCGTGTCCACGTAGACGCACGCTATCGTCAATTGCAGCTTAATTACAGCTTGCATGTATTATCTGTTTCATTATGCAGCTTGCGTGCAATCGTCAAATGAAGTGCCATGGACAGTAAGCCTAAGGCCCGTATTGGGTATTAAGTATTAAGGAATTAGTAAGGACTTGTATAGTTAAGGCGTGTAGAGTTAGAAGCTTGGCTCTACATAAGATCTGATAACTTTTTGCTGTAGAGACATATTATTATGGTCTCGTCTTGGCAACATTTTACATGAAAATATTTTTGGTGGGATGTCTTATTTCTGTATGTTCATGAAACTAATGACAGATTGAATAACTAGTAGGGGTGTAGGGTTAAAATAATAATTGTAAAAGATTGTTCATCAATAAAATCGATTAATAGGCTATAATTAAAGTTCTCTTTAGTATTCGTCAGTACATGTCATAGGTCTTCATTAGCTTTTGTTTGCTATAATAGCTTTATTGTACCTTTGAACTATTCACGATTGTAGTACATTGTAGTAGTTATGTACCTATAATAGCGATATGATTTTCCAGTAGTCGGGTTTTAGTATTTTAACTTATTTTTTACTTAAACTCAGCCAGTCCAACTTATAATATTTACGTTTCATAATGCTAATTATTATATAACGCAGGTCTATTAAAATAAGAACTTCATATTATTATTATGATTTGTCGCTCACCCATAAATATAGAGTTCTTTTTATTCATATTTATAACATTGACATTTTCATGTGTTTCGTATGTTAAGGTGAAAAGATTTTTTTACAGGAAATCTACTCTTAAATTTACGCAATTCATTCAACGAATATTTTTTTCAGACCACCCTATCTTACAAATTCTGGAGTCGCGCACCACCGATAAGCTGGCTATGGATTTCGTCAAGAAGCAAAAACTGCGTTTTGCTGAACAATAAGTCAATGTTATTTAGATTAATGGAACATAATAATTTCCAAATATTTCCTTTCTGTAGCTTTGATTCTTTTACGCACAACGTCCATTACCTTTAAATGTCGACAATATTTAAAAAATATACCTATATTGAAAAAAAAAACAATATTTTTAAAGTCAAAATTTTGATTAACAAAAGTTTTATGTTTTAGATGTTGTACGTTAAGATGTCATAAAACATCAGTATTAATGTAAATTATAATTGAAGACTGTGTAATTCGTACTATTACTCATGAGAGAATATTGTGTAAACTTTCCGAAAATGTTGTATTCATGTGTATAGTGTGCACCTTCGGAGCTTATGTCCTAGTCGTAGATTCTAGTAGAAACTCCCGACCAAATATTTTAAGACTTGATGTTATTATTTGTATATGTGTACTTTCTATACTCTTTGTATGCTCGCGTAAATATCATGCTGAACACAAATTCATCGTTATTATACCTATATACTATACACACATTTGAATTTGCTCATCTTTTACAATTAAATCTCTACATTTTTAGAAAATATTTATGAAATTAATTGTTTCCAGTTTAGTTTCAAAATTATCCGCTTTAAATTTTTGCAACTGGATTCCGACATACCTAATGCATATCTTAAAATCATATCTAATAATATCAACTTTGCCTACCTTTTTACACTTACTACAGAACTTTTGTTATTGTCAAGACTGGTCTGGGCCCTCCATTCATTTTCGCCAATGCGGCGTAAGATCACCACTTTCCGTCACATCAACTATTTTTGTACATTAAGTGTATATCCAATATTCATGGCAGAACCTTAAAGCTTGTCCTATTTCCTATTGAAATGAGCTTCATGTTCTCCGACAATCCATTAAATAATTGTAATAATAATAATATGATAATGTTTCTATGTCTAGTCTTAAACGACTGATTTTTATTGTTAGCAGAATATTGTATGACTACGTATTTAATATTTTGTAATTGTACGTGAAAATTTTCACTGTGTATACTATTGGATTATATAATGGTAGATGACGACGATTTATTGATGTTTACAGCTATTACACATTTGAAATTGTAGTAAGTATTATATATTCAAGAAAGCATTTAAAAATTAAAGAAAAAATATATTTGTGTCTGTATAAGAAAATGTGATTATGTATTTTAGTAGCTGAATTATTTATTTGTAAATAGATTTTCATTATATTGATATATTAAATTGGTGTTTTGAGATATCAAATAAAAATATTTATGATAATATATTATTAAGAGATGTGCTTACAACGTAACAATTTTCAGTATAGCTTTAATATTTTTGGTGAAAATAAAACTTATTGAGGAGGTGACAATTTTACGAACAATCGCACCATTCTGAACATTTTTATAGTGAAATAAATCGTTTTTTTTTTATTTATAGAAAACGACAACTACAACTTTCGACTTTTGCCTTTTGTAATGGAACTGAATTAAGTATAAAATACAACAACCGGTGTAGATGATAAATATGTTTATAATTGCCTCTTAAAATAAAATTAGTATAATTTTGCATTAAGATTACTTTGCATCCATGCGAAACATAATTTTAGATGTTTGACATCAGTTACTAGATATATACATTTTTATTATTTTTCTTAGCTGAAAGCTTATATTTATCACATATTTTATTTTGAGTAAACTTTAAAAGAAAATAGCTTTATTCATACTTTTTTAATAAACGCTTGGAGTTAGACTCTGGATTGTTTTTGAAGAATCCTATATTTTTACATATTAACTCATGATTTCCTATAAAAAAATGAGTGTTTAAACATTTCATATTTTTATCTTCTTTACCTCTACTTTAAAAATTTATATGTTTTAACAATTTTCTGATTAACAACAAAAACACTGATTAAGGACATAACAAAAATGAAATAAATACGTGAAGTTACAAATAACCCTAGTTATATTGAGTCACTCTCTTTTATGAAGATAGAAAATAAATGTATTTAGTCATCCTAAGGAAATCCTGGAAATCTAACCACAAATGAAATAATTTCATAACACTTAATCCTTAAATATCTTGTCTATCTTATTATTTAGCTATCTGTGTGTATGATAAGATAAACAGTAGTTACCTATTACTGTACCTTGAACGAAAAACGATAAACATTGTCAAAGGTTAACGAATTTAGTGTTAACAAATTGACTACTCGAAAATATTTGTTTCGTCTCTCCGTTTGTGATCTTTTTGCTTTAAGCATTGTCGTTTTTGGTAAACACTATTAAAAAATTATAATATATCTATAAATAATAAGTACCTAACTAAATAATTGTATAAACGGCAGTAGGAAGGAAATGAAGGGTAGTTGAAAATGTAAAGTAATAGAGGCCAAATAAAACAAAACAATGCTACAAAAACGTTTTGCGATCTCATAAGACCACTAACATTTTGCAGGAAGAAAGGAAAGAGGGAATACTTTTATTGTAATTATGGTGTATAGGTATTGTGTTAATGTCAATATAATCTATTGAAATGTATGTAAACCTTTTATATGAATATCTTGTCCTTTAGCTGTTTAATATTTCTGTGTTATGGAAAAGCGTAAGCTTGTATTAATTACTGGTAGATACTTAATTGTTTCATAAAATGTACCTCCCTGCCACACGAACATGCCATACAAACTTCTTTGTTTCCATATCCAACTATTATCTAAAGTTCTAAACCATATCATTGAGCTTGGAATTAAATGTAAGTAATAAATATTATACCTATATTTTGAATTCTTTCAAAAATCTATCAAGACCATTCTTAAAGTCAATTAACTATAAATTAATTAGGCTATACAATGGAAACCTTTTGGATTGAATATTAAAGTATATATTTTGGATTATATTGCTGCAATCTATTGGCATACATTTTTCTTACTTACATAACAGTTTTATTTCTTTAATAAGCAAATTCCCTTAAACCTAAAAGAAGATACTTATTGTGTAACACGTGTATGTATTATATCTTTATAATATAATGAATACTTAGGTAATATATTATACATTTTTCCATCTAAATGTCGGTGTACTCAAATTATGATTGTGAATTATATTATAAATTTAATGTTCCCTTAGATACAGTGTCGTAGAGTTTCAATTGTTTTTTCGTCTTACCCGCAAATGTAGATTGCAAACATGCAAGAATGTTACGTCGCGTCACTAGCTTTGCGAAATATAATAAAATAGATTGTTGTATGTTTTGTTATTAACAAAGAATAAAGAGTTTTAAATTATTACGTGTGGAACAATAATTGTTTTATTTGTCTTAACCACAATTACATAATAACTTTAAAGATGTGGTCAGTTCATTTTGTGGAAATAAACAAACAAACAACATTAAACAGATTTCTACACCAAGGTGAGATATTGCCGCCTCAACTTACGATGTTCTTTGAGATGAAACTCAATGAAACTTGATCTAAGGATGTCTTATTTATACAGCTGAATGAAAACTTATAGGTACCACATATGTGTACTGTGGTACCACACAAACCTTTGCTTTAACTTGGTTACCTTAATTGGTTACGTTATGTAATCAATTAGCGGAAGATTAGATGTATTACTTACACAGTATTTTATTTAGTAGGCATTATCTATGTATTTTCTTTTTTTTTACTTTTTATCATGTGAGTAATACATTACAAAGAAATGCGAGAGTGCCTATTTGGTTAAATATATACAAATAGTAATTAAATATTGTCATTTAAACATATCCTACCTTTTTTTTAACGTGTGGAAAGACCTTCGTCTCATCCATCCGGCCACGGGAAGCCGAACAGGTATGTGGGACTTGAACCCACTAAAACCACACGGTGTCGACGCCTACCGCGGCGGTGCCGGGACTGTGTGCTATTCTCGCTCCACTGCCCCGGCGCGGCGGCCGCTACCACGGCGGCCTCGGCACAGCACGCTCTCTAGCCCCTCTCCTTGGCGAGAGGGTTGGAGCGGCCAGCGGGATGGCCAGTCAGCCTACTATTTCCCGCTAGGGTAAAGGCGCGCTCGACACCGGCGCGCCTTTCAACCCGAGCCGTTACGCCGGCCGACGGTTCACGGTCCACGGTTACTAAGCCCCCCCGCCACGACAAGGTGGGCAACCCTCGTGGGGGAAACATGTCCTACCTACGTCAACTCCGTCATGTTATGTACTACGTCCATTAGCTTCGGCACACCCAGGCGCTTTCATGGGGTTTATTTATGTTCTAGAAGGACCACGGTCCACGACGGTATTCTATATCTCGTGGTGCCACTGTTCATTTTTTCATGAAATATTTATAACTTACATGGCATGTAAGTATAAAAAGATGCCCAAAGAAAAAACGACGAACATCACAACAACCTACACACAACTTCAGTCACATAAATGAATATGACAATCTCGCTTTAATTTGATTAAAATTGGCAAAAATTCAAATTCCGCGGTAATTCCACCTTTCCAAAACGACTGTAGATAAGGTATTTTACATTTATTGACTACTAGCTGACCCGGCGAACTTCGTATCGACTAAGAATGTAACAAATCAGAGATCATTAAAATCGGTACAGCCGTTCTTAGCCGTTATAGTTTCCGTGTCCTCCCTCTCCCGCTCCCGCTCCCTCTCCATCTCCCTCTCCCCCTCCCCCTCTCCCTCCCCCTTCCCCATCCCCCTCCTCCTCACCCTCTCCCTCTCCAACTCCCTCTCCCTCTCTCTCTTCCTCTCCCTCTCCCGCTCCCGCTCCCACTCCACTCCCCTCCCCTCCCCTCCCCGTGTTACATAATCGGGATCCGCGGAACATGCGCGAGCTGTCCGGCCGCGGGGCCGGTGATGATTGTTGCTAGTCGTACAATCACGTTGTCACGTAGTTCCTTTACTACGTAATATCTTGTGAATGGAATGTCCGATTTGAGTAATTCAAATAGTTATCTATAGGTATTGAAACAGTTTTGAATATGAAATGATTTATTTGGATAAGGATTAATACGAAGGTATGGTTTTCATGATCTGATTTTGGTCATCTTTTTTATTAACTTTTAAAATATAAAAAGTGGTTATAGTGACATAACGACAATAGTTGGACATATACTATCGCAAGGTTTTTTGTAGATATTGATATGTTCTATAATATTGTAGAACATTTTTTTGTTCTATCATCAATAGTTTCCGCAGCGTATGCGATGAAAGAAATTTTTAAGCAAATTTTTTCACACTTTGGTTCACGTTACTGATGTTTTAGCAAGGATCCCTAATTTTTTCTAGTAATAAATATAGCCTATGTTACTCATGCATGAATGATGTAGCATTCTAATGGTGAAAGAATTTTGAAAATCGGTTCAGTAGTTTTTGAGTTTATTCGTTGCAAACATACAAAAATACAAAGCTTTCCTCTTTATAATATTAGTATAGACTACCAACATGATACAAACTATTTGAATTTAAAAAGCAAATATATTTTTTAAAGTTTTCCATAAGGAATAAAATGTTCTTTTACTTACCATAAAAACGAATGTGATAAAACACTATTAAAGCGCACAGAACATCTGTCCTATACCTACTATCTTATCTAATCTTTTGTTCTACAAATTACTTTTGTCTTTAAAATTGCCAATCCTGTTTAAAACTGCTTTTACAGGAGCGGCATTTAGATGCAGATTACTTTAATATGGTAATATCGAGAAGATAATAGTCTTACCTATACCTTCAAGGCACGAACGATACTCCTTCGCCTAGTTTACTTCATAAATACTCCCTCGCTTCACTTTGGTAGACAGTACTGTAGGTAAGTATGCACACAGTAATATATTATTCCTTCCTTACCTATACTGTGGTATGCAGCACTAAAGCCGATGAATCAGAAGACGAAGAAGGTAAAATGAAAATTACCCTTTTAGTAGGTACTAGCTGTTAGTTGCAACTTCGTACGCTTAAAATAGGTAGGTACCTACTTATTATCATTAAAAAACCCTTCAATTTGGAATGATAATGATTTTCAAAATACTGAGTTCCATTCGCTCTTACCTGACATCTCTTACTTATAAATTTCCCACCTACTAAATACAGTGAAACTTGGTTAAGTGGGACCTGGATAAGTGAGAAACCTCCATAACTGGAACTCATGCTGAGGTCCCAACACTTTGGCACTGAATTACCTCTGTTAGTGGGACGAGGTAAGCCTCTATATCTGGGATTTGTTCTTTCGATTTATCATCATAGTTACCTCTATAACTGAGACAGCGAGTAAATTTTATATGCATAAACCTCTGTAACTGAGATAACATTGTTTGTTTACTCATTCTTATTCTACCCATTTACCCATTTACATACATAACACGTTATTTTATTTAATGATCGCACCTGTATAACTGAAATAACCTGTATTCTCACCTCTATTAATGGAACCCTCTGTAAATGAGACAGATATTTATTTATACCTGTATATCTGAGACACTGGGTAAGTGGAATACCTACCTCTATAAGTGAAACGACATTGCAGGTCCCTTGATGTCTCACTTAACCAGGTTTCACTGTATATTATTTTATGTATAGCTTCAACCCATTAATGGCCCACTACTGGGCACGGGTCTCTCCTCTTGAGGAGGCCTAGAGCATACTCCACCACGCTGCTCCAGTGCGGATTGGTGGAGGGGTTAGTGGCCAACCCAAGTGTCGGAAGTTTTTCAAACCGCCCGAGGGCCTCCGACATGGCTTAACGACTGTTATCTTATGATAACAACCGGGACCGACGGCTTTACGTGCCCTCCGAAGCACGGAAACGCTCAAGAATTTTTTTGCCACTAACGGTCACCCATCCGACTACCGACCGCGCCCGCTGTTGCTTAACTTTGTCGATCACATAGGATCGACACAAGCCGCCGGGCTATGAGCGCTTCTTATGTATATTCATGCCTAATTACAGATTTCAGCTGTGGAAATACCCCTAATTGAGCCCCTTGGGTCGCAGATGTGGCCAACAGAATGAAAATCATAAAAAAATCGTTTTGTTGTATCGAAGAAACCGCCACCAAAGTTATTGCTTAATGTGTAGTGAGTGGCATTAAAAAGGCCACACCCCTTTTAGTGCGCTAACTAATTGACACGTTAGGACGCTTGTATGGCATAAAATAAAGGCAGGGACATAAGAAAGTGCAATGTTTTGAAAGCTTCTTTGCGACTTTGTGTCTCGATGGCCTTGTCAAGTGTAAATATCAGCTTCCTGAACGACCTTTTTGCACTAATTTGAAACGAGATCGCCCTCTGCCGTAGGTTTGTATAAATACGATATGAAATTAGTGCATGGCATCAGTCGTTCCCAGTCCGAACAACGAGCTACAAACATGTTCAAATTGGTGGTTTTGTGCGCCTTCGTCGCCGCGGCGACGGCTGAGCCCAGTGCGGCGCTAGCGTCGTACCCGGTGGCATACTCCACCTACTCGAGCCCCGCAGTGGCGACTCCCCTGACCTACTTCAGCCCGGCCAGCAGTGTCTACCAACCAGCTGTCGCGTACTCGACCCCTTACGGCTACTCACACTTCATCAAGAAGCGCTCCGCGAACCTGGCCTACAGCAACTTCGTCGCGCCTACCACCTACGTGTCGTCAGCTCCCTGGGCGACCACCTACAGCACTCCCTACACCACCCCGTACGTCTCCGCCGCGTCTGTCGTGCCCACCGTGCCTCTTGCCTACACTTCTGCTGCACATCTGATCAAGAAGAGGTCCCCGGCCCACGTCGCCCCCGCTACCTACGTCGCACCGACCACGTACGCCGCCACCGCTCCTGCCTACGCCGGTGCTTCCCTGTACTCCACTCCCTACTTCGCCAGCGCTCCCGCCGTCTACACTTCTCACTTCATCAAGAAGCGCTCGGTTCCTCTCACCTACGTCGCCCCCACCTCCTACTCCTCCCAGACTAGAGTAGACTACTCCGCCCCCTTGGCTCACTCTTACGTTGCTGCCTCTCCCTTCACCTACGCTTCCACCTACGGCACTCCCTTTACCCACGTATACTAAACGCATATTTCGAATTGTCGACCATCACTACAATTAGTAGAATTCTATAAAAATTTGTAAATAAATGTGATGGAAATAATTACAACTGAACTTTTATTATTTGTCAAAGGAGTTTTAAAATTACAACAAGGCACTTTAGTACATAAGGGTTTCATACCTAAGCGCGTTAATTTTTACAAGCTTTTATTTTACTTGCCTTTTACTTCCATGGTATGTATAAGTAAAATCTTGTAAACCGTATTAGAAGTATACCTACCTACATTATTATAGACATAGACTTAAATGATTATAGACTTTCAATTCTAGACAATATTATGATCTAGGCCAACTCAATATAAACTAAAACTACTTATTTGTCTCGTCTTTCACGTGTGTCTCTTAGTAGTAAAATTTCTTAAGCGCTTCTGTGATTTAGAGGGAAAGTCACGACCTATCGTGATAGCAGTCATTAGACACGAATATGCCGAGTGTTTTAAAAACATTCGATCTCGAGTCCTCCTTGATAGGTGACCCTCATTATACCTAGTAAACCGCTAATTAGCAATCAGTCACATCTCTTGCCCAGGACACAGAATATTGGACAGGTGTTATTTTCCTTGAACTTGTTCGAGTGTGTTAATTGATCGATGAGTTTGTTGGTAAAACTGTTATAGGTACTTACTTATAACTCGCCTGTTCTATTTCTATAATTCTAGTTCTATAATTCTACCGATAAGCAAGTTGCAAACAAACTTCTTTTTATGTACCGATAGAGTTCATCTGATCAGTGCCTTGAACGTTGATTTGATGCACAGGGGGATCTAGATATGAACCTTGCACACTCCTCCAGTTTCCAAAATTATGTGGGTAATACACATATCGTCGGAAAATCCATGCACCAAAGAGTTGTACATAATATTCTTGAGAGTACCTATATGAACTCAGCCAATCCGCACTAAGGCCCGTATTAATTTTATTTATTTATCATTTAATTCAGATAACAAAGGTCCAAATTTAATTAGTAACAGCAAAAACTTATAATTATTAAACTAGCTTTATGCCCGTGGCTTTGCCCGCGTTTTCCTTGATAATAACTAACATTGTTACAAACTTTTGCATTTATAACAATTAGTATTGTAGGATGTTAGTAAAAACCAGGCAAGTGCAATGTAGGGTTCCGAAGTAGTAAGTTGATTATTACTCATTAACTACTTATGCTAACATAGCCGTGATAGTTTTCCTTGTAAATTCATCATATAACTTATCTTTAAGAATTTTTCACTTGTCCAACTCCAACAGTTTAGCCAACGGGGGGGTGCACTGAACTCTAACCAAAATTAGCACAATAAATTAAAGCCAAATATTTCTCAAACGGACCCCTAATTCCAAAAATGGTCTTGTAATACCCATAATATTTTGGAAGACTTTTTGTGAGAAGTTATTCTTTGGCATAATTAAATAAATATTTAACCCTCTCCCCTCCCCCTCCCCTCCCCCTCCCCTCCCCCTCCCCTCTCCCTCCCCTCCTCCTCCTCCTCCCCCTCTCCTCCCCTCCCCTTCCTTCCCCCTCTTTCTCCCCTAATAAATAATCCACACTTGAGTAACATACTTCTTCGCTTTACCTTATACTATAAGGCTTATAGGTATGTACGTACCTACTAGAGACCCGCTCTACAGTCGAGTCTCGACCGTAATTCAATATGCTAAAGAGTTGTTGCGCCCTATTGAATGTTTTTAACACTATGGAATGTTTAACTCTTTTGAATGTTTAACACTATTGAATGTTTTATTTTCTATTATAAATGTATTTGTAAAAATATTTTTCTTTCTGCATTTATTCTCAGTGTAAATTTTAGCCTACTTATACCAGATCTCAGACTAAGACTAACTCTACTAAAATATTTTTCCCCGGTTAGCTGTGAGTTTCATGTCAATATAATTATAAAACATTATTGTTGTATTGTATGTAGGTACGTAGGGCCCTCGTGTAACATGGGTATTTATATAAAAACGTCGTACGTACCCTGTGATTGAAAACAAAAAGCTAAGAATCAGATATTCTTTATTTTTTAATTCCACTTGCTATGGAACATGTATCAACAATTTTATTTCGTAGAGCGCATAAAATTAATTATTTTGTTATAAACCAAGGTTCTTGCGTCAACACCCCACATGTGGTCTATGTGATTGAAACTTGCCAAGGGAACTCTAAACGCTCCCATCGGTGCTCCGAGTTCTCTAAAAAGTCTCATGACATCTGGTACTTCTGCCAACGCATCATTATCTGAGTAGTGCAGGAACACCGGTGCCGTCACTTTGGATAAATCATATGCTGGTGGATTTGTCCTGCCGTACAGTCGGATATTCGTAAGTGCGCCGTGGTCGAAACGTCGGAAACCCTTATCCGCTATACTTTGTGCGTAGTGTACTAATTGAAAAACTGATGATCCAGCCGGTGAATGTCCCAGTATGACTGGAAGCATTGTCTGCGAATCGTATACGTTCTAGTCTAGAGACACATTTAACTTAGCCCGAGATAGTTGAAGTATTTTGTTTCAATACATACCGTGTTAAGTTGCTGCGAATCCCAACCTGCGATTAAGAACAAGATATTGCTGCACAAGGGTTGGAAAATCGCTCCATCTTTGCATAACGCGTAGCCGGCCCAAACCATCATTTCGGTATGAGGCAAAACTTCACTAAGTCCGAGCATTGTTTCCAGTTGCTGAAATTTTAATCGCATTATTATGTTGCATAACCATAACTTTCGTACATTTTTGTTTGTCAATTAAATATATGTGAACAATAAACAAATTGATTACCGATATCTCCTTTGAATGAGGTGCCAAAACATTTAATAAAGGGTTTCGGTTATGGGCCATGTACGCGACCGGGGCCATAGCTTGCATTGAAATGATCTTCTTATTGTAATCTGGACGAAGAGATCCCATAATGAAAAATGCCGTTGTACCCTGAGAATGTCCTATGTAATGTAATCTTTGATTGTTGGTATGTGCGAGGACATAATCAATCATAGTAGGTAAATCAATGTTTCCAATTTCATCAAAGCTGAAGTTCCAGAAAGAAGGATTTAGTACTGAATCGGGGTTCAATCGAACGTGTCTTCGGGAGTAGTAATTTCCACGAACGTTTCCAAGCCAGACGTCAAAGCCTTCTTCAGCAAGGATGTAACCTAAAGTATAGAATATTTAATTAAATGTGAGATATATTTGAAGTCATAAATTCAAGTCGATGAAAATGTTTTTTAATTTTGTCTATCAAGGAAAAGTTTGTCTGACTAATATAAAATTGAATTATGCTTTCGCCTATTAAACCTTAGCGGATATTTAGACACTTCAACAAATACTTTGGAGAATTATCTACTTATAAAAGAAGGTTAGAATTATTCTCTTTAGCAGAAAAATAACTTGCTTCAAATAAATTTACCTAAACCACTCCCAGGACCCATGAGAACAAAATCCGCAGAGGAACAGAGAAGACCGTGTATCACCAACACAACGGGCTTTCTAGGATCCGGCACGTTGTTGGCTTCGCGCCCGTGAGGGATGCGGTGCATCGTCAAGATGTAGCCATCCTCTGTAGTCACCGAGTGCTCCTCCAAAGGGTAGCCGTACTTGCGGACAAGTTGAGGCTGAAAAAAAAGATAAATTGTAATAAATGTAACTCAAGAATTATTACTCGTATAATAATATTTAGGTAATAAGTTATGGATGTCTTAACTAATTGGGTATACCTTAAAATTCAAAAATTCTATACTATTCACTGTAGTTAATTAGCAATACAATATAATTATATAGGTATCATGAAACACTTACGACATCAAGACGAGCATCTTCATTGATATTATCAGAAAATCGCTCTCCCAGACTCTCCTTTAGCTGTTCTACATAATGCGCATGAGGAGAGGGCGCCACTGACGCTACGCACAAGGCTAGCACCAGTCCTACAGCTTTCATAGTTATTAGACAATAAGGAGCAAATTAAGGATATTTTGATAATATACATCTGTGCTACGGTATATAACCCCATAAATTATGCAGTATTTGTATTATCTTATCAGAATGATAAACTAATCTGGTAATTTTGGGTTTTATAGGTACATACGTATATAGTAAAATGAAGGTAAGGTCGGGAATGAGTACCTACCGCATATTTAAATAATTTGCAATTTGGTATTAGCCATTGACGAATGGTTCTTCGACTCTCAACCTCTCAATCGTCAACTGAACAGAATGTTTTGTAGTCATATAAAACTTGCAAAAGTTACGAGTAATTGCTGTATTCCGTAAGTAGGTAAATAATAATATAAATCTAGTTATAGTACTTATTTATGAGTACTATTATTTCTTCTGTGGTTATAGGTTATTGCTATAAATAATAAGCTCATAAAATATTCTTATAATTGTCTATGATATCATTTAAAGGTGATAGTGATAAAATTGTTATTAGGTAGGTACATATTTCAATTTCGTTGTCTATATTATTTGTTAATTGATGCGAATAAGGTAACATCTGTGATCACACATAAATCTTACATGTCATGTCGAAAGAATTCACTTCTAGTATTTATCGATCTCTGAAATACAGTATGTCAAATATATATAGTAGAATCCATAATTCGACGGACTACTCTGAAAAATACAGTGTTGCTATCTATTGCAGAAAATTAATGTTGAGGGGTACCTATCGATATTTCAGTGTCGACACTTGATACAACGCGAAAGTGAGCGTTGAAAAAACGTTTTGTTTAGGCGTGCAATGGAAAACCCTTAGTTACGTTGTTAAAATAGTTTTGTATTAATGTGTTTGCATTTCTGCCTAATTAAAATATCTTCCATTTAATGATTCGATGCCAGCTCAAATCAATAAAGATAAGTTGTATTTAATTTAAACAACATTCACTTACATTTTTCTTAGAAAAATGCGTTAAGATAGAGTCAATTTGATTTTAAGTCATACAAAATATCGATAAGAGCATTTTCATAATGTCGACAAGAACAGCAATGCCTATGTCCTGACAACACTTGTGTATTAGTGTTGTCAAAGTGGTCCATAGAAGGATTCGACTATCCGATAACCGTACGGGACGGGACGTGAAGTTTTGGAAACATCGTTTCATAGAAAATGTATACGATAGTGCATACGCAGCGGAATCCCGTACGGGACGGGAGAAACATCGTCGGCGTATTTTTCCCGTCCCGTACAGGAAAAACCCGTTACGTATGCATTGGGCTTTAGTTGTATTACTTTATGTTGTTTTTAGGTACTACAGAATAGTACATTATGATACAAGTGTGGTATGTTGGTCATTACACTCGAGGTGATATTGCACAGCGCGAGCTGAAGGCGAGTGCTGCAAGAAAACCGAGAGTGTAATGTTAAAAATAAAACTATAACCCGGCTAAGTTAAGAGCAAATAGAATGCATAAATGATATCTTTCAGCAAGGTACAAACTTAATTTGATGGAATATAAAATAAAACACTAGTGCGATCAAGAAAAAAAAGCACAAGTGTTTAATACCATGGATTATGAGTGTAAAAGCCATGTGATAAAAACCAATTTATGAGCAAGGGTGTTGAAAACGTTGTTATCTAATACAATTATCGTACTATCTGAGGGATTCGATTTTAATTTCATTCAAAATGTTATGTAAGAACTGTATTTTACATAGGTATTCAAAGAAGAAAAAAAATATCAGAGCTATAATAATTAATTCTGATAGTAGATAGGACAGTGGGAATAATGAATGAATACCTATACCAGCGATATATATTGATAAGTAGTTATTTAATTGAGTAAAGTTGCCTCAGCGAATAAATTAATAGGTTAGCAAAAACTATGCTTCGCCGTTTTTTATTTGTTACTCGTTAATCGTGATCTTGTGGTAAGAAATCAAGACTAAAAGTTATAATTCTCATACAATAGTTCAAAGTTCTCCCTGAATAAGTACTATTATATTTTCAGCGTAAGCTAATCTATCATTTAGAAATCAGAGGAACAATGCTCATAACAGCGCTCTCAAAGTCTCAACCCACAATTGTTCCACTGTTGGGCTCGGGTCTCCTCTCACAATCTAGGTCTATCTCCGTAATAGATTTAATTACCTTTGTCGTCCCCGGTCTTCCGAAAAACTTATCCTGCAAACTCCCAGGCATTTCACTTCACTTCCTTTTACTCAAATTCTTTTACCTTAACTGCTATAGGTACGTGTCTGGAATGCCCTTCCTCTCCAAATCCGCAAAGCTGAGACCTTACTTTCCTTTAAGAAATTAGTAAAGAAGCATTACCTACATCTCTAATTCTCATTTCCTCAGTTTTTTCATTTTTCCTGCTCACCGTTCTACGTCATGCTCAGTCCGTCATCTATGTATTTACTGAATTAGTTTGTTTTCCTTTATGTTTTTATTACTTTATTCATGTGTACACCCTACCCTCAAATTCTCCCAGACTTGTCTTTTTCCTTCTTCCTGTTGGGTTGCCTGGAAGAAATCGCTTGTAAGCGATAAGGCCGCCCTTTGTATTGTGCTTAGTAGAAAAAGTTCTGTGTATATGTAATATGATATCTATGGTGTCATCAATAAAGAGTTTATAAATAAATAAATGTGAAGGGTGCAGGCCATAGACTACCACGCTGGCCAAGTGTGGATTGGTAGACTTCACACACCTTAGAGAACATTATGGAGAACTCTCAGGTCTGCAGGTTTCCTTGCGATGTTTTCCATCACCGAAGCAAGTGATAATTAACTTCTAATAACAACATAATTTTAAAATCAAAGGTGCCTGCCAAGATTCGACCAACTTTCAAACCGCTACGCTTTTACTGTTGTATAATAGTCTACTCAATAAGTTCAAAATGGTTGAAAATAGACATACTGCTCTTAAAAATACGTGCGATAGCTCATTCTGTTCGGAATGACGTCTAGAAAAATGTTTCGGAAGCGTTTACCAGCACGTAAAAAATTGCAAAAGTTATTGACAAAATAAAGTTGAAAAAAAAAAGTATTTTGTTTTTGGTAATAACTCCGAAACTAATAATATTTAAGAAATTTTAAAACAAGATTCCTAAAGAAGAGGAAATTTCCAAACAATGACTCGCGGCTCTCGAAACTCTATCTCCATTATTTATAACTTTAATTTAACGCTGAAAATGGGTCTCCACGCGGCATTTTTAGGTTGCGCGTGTGGCGTCAAAACCGAGTTCGTCACACTCAATAATTTTTTAAGGTATTAATTATTAATTTAAAAAAATAAAAAAAATATGGTGTATTCGAAACACTTCAGAGAATTTGCTCCCGTAGGAAATTTTGCTTAAAGTTAATTTTTCAACAAGTTAGACGATTGTTAATTAACTAAATTTTCTCGAACTTCCATTTTCATTGTACATTAAAAAAAATGTTTAAGTAATTGTCCTATAAATTTTTCGCTTCGTGGAGCCCTTCTTAATTCTTATATACATGCTTAACGAGATCACGTCATAAAAGTTTAAAAAGTTTTAATACTTTGTGTATAATAATTTTATAAGTTGAACAAATAATTTTTTCGTTTTTTTTATCGAATCGAAATTTAAAAATTGAAAAAAGTTTTTATCTGTACTTTGTTATACATTGTTGTTTTTTTTATTTTGAGGAGTTTCAGAAAAAATATATAAAAAAGTTGAGAATTTGTTTATAACAAATTGTTAAGTTAAAAAACAATGAAATTGTTGATAAAAAAATTATTTTTTTACATTTCTATAAAAGACGGTCAATTATAATTTTTAAGAAAAAAAAAATTCTTGACTAATTATTCAAACAATAGAAATATTAAAAAACGATTATAAACAATTATATATCATTATTAAGAAAAAATTTTTTTTTTCAAAAATCATAATATTTTATAAAGAATAAGGTATTAAGAAAGTTTTTCTTGAAAGCATTGAAATAGTCTATTTGTTAATAAAAAAAAAATTAAAAAATGAGGGAAAATTTTTTTTTCAAGTCAGTAAATGTCTTTTATGAATGCCAAAACGATTATGTAATAATAAATTGGGAAAAAAATATTTTCAATAATGTTATTTGGATTTTTAATTTTTTGTTCAACTAATAAAATTATTATACACAAAGTATTAAAACTTTTTAAACTTTTATGACGTGATCTCGTTAAGCATGTATATAAGAAGGGCTCCACGAAGCGAAAAATTTATAGGACAATTACTTAAACATTTTTTTTAATGTACAATGAAAATGGAAGTTCGAGAAAATGTAGTTAATTAACAATCGTCTAACTTGTTGAAAAATTAACTTTAAGCAAAATTTCCAACGGGAGCAAATTCTCTGAAGTGTTTCAAATACACCATATTTTTTTTATTTTTTTTAATTAATAATTAATACCTTAAAAAATTATTGAGTGTGACGAACTCGGTTTTGATGCCGCACGCGCAACTTAAAAATGCCGCGTGGAGACCCATTTTCAGCGTTAAATTAAAGTTATAAATAATGGAGAAAGAGTTTCGAGAGTCGCGAGTCATTGTTTGGAAATTTCCTCTTCTTTAAGAATCTTGTTTTAAAATTTCTTAAATATTAATAGTTTCGGAGTGATTACCAAAAACAGAATACTTTTTTTTTTCAACTTTATTTTGTCAATAACTTTTGCAATTTTTTACGTGCTGGTAAACGCTTCCGAAACATTTTTCTAGACATCATTCCGAACAGAATGAGCTATCGCACGTATTTTTAAGAGCAGTATCTCTATTTTCAACCATTTTGAACTTATCGAGTAGACTATAAGCGTAGAACAGCGCTGCTCTGTAATAAATCGGCTATGATATTATAGAATTATCTTTCATTCAGGACTTGTACTTTGAAATTACTACCTACGTATGATAAGTATTTATAGGTTTGGTAAAACCTAATTGTCTGATTGTATAAATGTCTTGTTCAAGTTTAGATTAAAAATAAAATTAAGCTCGTAATCACATGTTATTTATTTTGTAACTTTCATATGCCTTAGTTCTGTCTTGAAAATAAATAGTATTTCCCTTACGTTTGATTATCCATTGCTCGCATAAGATTAATCATTCTGTTATAAAGCAAAGCTCTTGCGTCAATGGCCCACAAGAAATCTAAGTGATTAAAACTCGCCAAAGAAACTCTAAACTTTCCAATTGGTGCTCCGAGTTCTCTAAAAAGTCTCATGACGTCAGGAACTTCTGCCAATAGATCATTATCAGAATAGTGCAGAAACACTGGTGCCGTAACTTTAGATAAATCATATGCCGGTGGATTTATCCTGCCGTACGCTAGAAGATTCCGAATTGTACCGTGATCGAAACGGCGGAACTTTTTATCTACTATGCCTTGTGCGTAGTGAATTACTTGTCGAATTGATGCTCCAGCTGGTGTGTGCCCCAGTTTCACAGGAAACATTGTCTGCAAATAGTATATAATATAAGTTGTAAAATATCATATCAGATGACACGAAATACATATTTAGAGATAAGTTATTATTATTCATACATACAGTATTTAATTGCTGCTCATTCCATCCTGCAATCAAGAAAAGGACATTACTGCAGAGAGGCTGGAACACCACTTCATCTTGGCATATTGACTGGCCTGCCCAAGTCATTATCTGGTTGTTCGGCAGAAACTCGTTACGCCCGATCAATCTTGCTACTTGCTAAAAATGTTAATCATATTATTATGACATAATATAATCTTATATATTATGTAACTTACAGTCTACAAGGTTTACTAAATCCATTTAAGGGCTATAAATATAAATAGACAACCCCAGCAAGCTTTGTGTTGCACATTATAGTAAAAAAGAAATTGCATCATACAAATGTGATATTAGATACATGATTTTCGCTTAATACATTCACAGACGGATAATCATTCCAAAATAGGAACCTCTATACTATAGCTCCATTAAAAGCTTGAAAAAATTAGTAATCTTTTTTTATTGGTACATTTCTACTTTCCAAGTTTTTGAAGGTGTTAATTTCATCTTTTGTTTTAAGTAGATTGAATTAAATATACAAGTAATTACCGATACTTCCTTCGAATACGGTGCCAAAATATTGAATAAAAGGTTTCTGTTGTGAGCCATGTACGCGACCGGAGCCATAGCTTGCATTGAAATAATCTTTTTATTGTAATCTGGGCGAAGAGACCCCATAACGAAGAATGCCGTAGTACCCTGAGAATGTCCTATGTAATGTAATCTTTCATTGTTGGTATATCCAAGGACATAATCAATCATTGCAGGTAAATCATAGTTTCCAATTTCTTCCCAGCTGAAGCTCCAAAAAGAAGAGTTGATTGTTGCGTCAGGGTTTAATCTAACGTGATCACGAGAGTAGTAATTTCCTCGAGCGTTGCCAAGCCAGACGTCAAAGCCTTCCTCAGCAAGGATATAACCTGTAGGAAGTTTTAATGTAAGACATATTTGGAGTTATTGTAGAGTAGATTAAAGATAAATCAAATATTAAATCTACTGCAATTTCTTACGTGAAACGTCTTTTGGGACTTTATACAACTTGCTTGAAAATGATTTTTACCTAAGCCTCTCCCCGGCCCCTTGAGAACAAAATCCGCAGAGGAGCTGAGCAGTCCGTGCATCACAAACACAACGGGCTTTCTAGGGTCCGGAACGTTGTTTGCATCGCGCCCGTGGGGGATGCGGTGCATCGTCAAGATGTAGCCATCCTCTGTAGTCACCGAGTGCTCCTCCAAAGGATAGCCGTACTTGCGGACAAGGTCAGGCTGAGAACAATAGACATCTACTATTTAGCTTAGGAAATAAGGTATAAACATTCTAAGACATGTGTTTCACATTATGCAATTTTTATAACATTTAAAAAAAAATGTTGAATGACCTAGCTAGGTCAACTCATACAGGGAAAGACTGTAGCAAATTGACAAAACTAAAAAATACAACTTACGACATCAAGACGAGCATCTTCAAAGATATCTGATGAATATCGCCCTCCAAGACTCTCCTTTAGCTGTTCCACATATTGCGCATGAGGAGAGGGCGCCACTGACGCCACGCACAAGGCTAGCACCAGTCCAACTACTTTCATACTTATTAAACAATAGGAACAACCTCAGTAAACAAATTATACAGTATTTATATCCTCATTAGAATGATAAAATATACTAATCTGATAATGATGTTACATGTTTGTATATAATTAAATAGTTTAAGGTAATCGACGGTGGGTACCGTATAATCATAACAGGTTCATTATGTAAACAGTATAATTGTAGTACTGGGAAATTGCAATGATTATTATTATTCAAAGTATTAAATTACAGTGGTATTGGTTAGTTTACACATTATTTCCATAGTATGCTAGCTTCATTTCGGATGACTCCAAGCCAGTACAGGGCACTGGTCTCTCCTCATAACTGACTAGACCTAAAAAATGGTTGTCTGTAAAGTCGGTATACGGACTTAGATTTAACGTGACAGCGTCTGTTCGTGGTATAAGTTTTTGGAACATAAGTTCACTAATTAGTCTATTCAACTCCGACGCCAGAAACGCTCGCGTAGAAGAGAGACGCAAGGCGCGCGCCGGTCGAGCGAGTGTCTCTCTTTAGTGCTGCGCGCGCATGGTAACGTTCTTTCGCATGGTCGCATTCTTACTTGGTCGTTACACAGTTTTCGTGAATGACACCCGAGTCAACCAATTTATAGACGTTGTCACGTCAAAAACCTATCGAGTATGCTCCTCCAGTGCCTAAGGTAAGGGTTGGCTCCCTCCCACAACGGAAACATGCACTACGTCCATTAATTGATGCAACTTAATAACAAATAATATTTAAAAAATATTTCTAGCAAAGAAGTGCGTGGTTTGCAAGGTCCGACTTTTGTATGAAAAAATGTATGAAAATGTGTGTAAAATAAATAAATAAGTACCTAATATTCTACCTTCGTACTCCCATGATGGCAAAATAGGTAATTTCATATTGCAAACGTACCTATTTCTAAGGATCTCCAAACCACATTATCCCATATAACTCGATATCTACCAGATTTTTTGATATTGATCTTCAAAAACAATTACGTTAGCTTCTGTTACCGCTGTTATCAACATAATACCTACTTATATACCGTTATCCGTAAGTGACGTCTCGTATGTAAGTGACGCAAGTATTTTATCAGAGCTAATAACCCTCTAGCTTCTGAATTGTGTAAAATCATCTTATCGAATCTTAATTAGGCAGGTATAATGATCAAAAAAATTATAAGACATTTATAATATCCATGGAGATAAATACAGGAATCCCAACGTCGCGTCGCGAGGTCCCGTCTGTTAGTTTTCAGTCCGTGTCGACTGTCGACCTTACAAACCACCATATTGCCGTCTCGAATTTTTCAAGTTGTGTCACATTAAAATGGGGCGAAATTCATGTTCATTGATTTTATTACCTATATTTTAGTTACAATTTTTTAGTTATTTAGTCCATGCTTAGCAAAAAGATGAGCAGTGAACCAGTGATAGCCAAGCGGTTAGAACATTGGTTCCCGAGTTCAAATCCTAGCACGCACCTCTAATTTTCAAATATTAGGTGCGCATTAGAAGTTAACTATCACTTGCTTCGGTGAAGGAAAACATTGTGAGGAACCTGCACACCGGAGAGTTCTCCATAAAGTTCTCAAAGGTGTGTTCACGGGCGTAGCCAGGTTTTAGTTTCGGGGGGGGGGGGGGTTCAAGTTTCGGAGGGGGGGGGGGGGGTGTTCAAGAAAATACAACGACTAAAAGTACATAAAATAACCCTAAAGAAAATTGAGACTTTATTTTTTCTCACGACGCGGCGACGTATGTAGTGCCATCTATTATTAGTTTAGTCAAAAAAGTTCACAACCGTGTTTAATAGAAATAAAGCTCTTAAAAATACGTGCGATAGCTCATTCGATTCGGAATGACGTCTAGAAAAATGTTTTTAAATGTTTTTTAGCACCTGAAAATGCCAATCCGTAACTTTTCAGGGGGGGTTTGAACCCCCGAAACCCCCCCCCCCCTGGTTACGCCCATAGTCTACCAATTCGAACTTGGCCAGCGTGGTAGACTATGGTCTGTACCCCTCAAATTGTGAGAGGAGACCCCGAACCCAGCAGTGGGACAATTACGGGTTGTTGCTTTGTTTTGCTTTGCTTTTTTTTGCAAAAAGAAGATAGAAGTCACTTGGTGAGGCTTCAAATAATTATATGAAATTAAATTATTGTACTTTAAAGTCTTTAAACTAAATATTTTAATTCAAAATTGGTTTGGTTTACAAACACTTTTTGAAAGCCATGCTACGCCCATGTTTCAAAAAGCAAACTTAAAAATACTTACCGTAATATTTACAGCTAGGTATTTTTAACTCCCGACGAAAAAAGAGGGGTGCTATATGTTTGACATAATATATCTGTGTGTCTGTTCGTGACATCGTAGCTCTAGCTACAATTTATAAAGATCTGTTCAGGCGTTTGAAGGTCATGACGACCCCCGTGGGGTAATGGTTAGGTACCATGCCAGACCGCCGTTCGAAGCGTCCTGGGTTCGATTCCCAGCAAGGCGGAAATTGGAATGATGAGTTTGAATTTCTATTCTTGGTCGGGTCGGTCGGTCGGGTGTGTGTTGCTGTCTTTGTGTGTTGTCCATGGCAACCACGACACAGGGTATCCTATGTGTAGCGTTTATTTATTAATTTGCTTATCAGCTCTTTTTTGGTAAAAATCAATGTCGGGGGATTTTGAAATTTTAAAATGTACCTACAGTTGTCCCTTATACGGGGTGCGTCTTACTCAATCTTATCCTACCTAATAGTGCTAATAAACCACTGCTACTAAAATACACTGCAGAAAATCAGAAGCACATTGGTTTCAAAACTAGAGTTTCTTAATCATTAAAGCTAGGTAGGTACGTCGCAAGCCAAGCAGACTAAAAGGAGAAGTCAGAACCATGGTGAAGCAATTCACAGGGATCTGCCACAGCAGGGTCCAGTAAAAGACCAGGGTGACGAGGAGGGCTTCGTCAAGGTCGAGAAGAAGAGGAAGACCGCTTGTCGGATCCAGTGCGGTGCCGCACTGACAGGACTGAATCACACGCTGCGGCCAGCTGTACCGGCGACGCTGTTGCACATGTCTCGACTGCATTACTCCACGGAGGTCGAGGATGTAGTGGAGTAGGTACATCAGACAGAAGACCACCTTCAGAATGAGGGTAGAGCGGTTGGAGTCTCGTCACAATGTAAATTTCAACTCCTTTGTGGTGAGAATTGAAATTGCCTACCGAACAGCTTCATAAGAGAAGAGTTCTGACCGAAAGGTGTGGTATTCCGGCGTTTCCGAGGCCGCGCCGTTTACCGGATACCGCAGCGACACACGACGCTGTCCATCCGATCGCATACTTAGTATATTACTCTTTAGGACGTATAATCTTGTATTTTTATATAGTTGTAAGTTTTTTATATTGTATCATTTTATTATTTTATTTTATTAGTATTATCTTGTGTGTATTAGTTTGTAATATTTTTATGTGTGGATTTCACATCCCTTAATTGCCTGAAAATAAAATTGAAATAAATAAATATCTTTAGCGTTTCCCATGAGTGCTTTCTAAAATGTAAGCAGGAATTCCGCTCCGTTCATCTTGAATGCAAGCAAACCAACGCATGGTGAAGGTACTTGTTGATCAAAGGATGGTCTATGGTGTAGTGGGGGATCCGTCGTCTTGTACCACTCGATCGATACTCATGCATGGTATTTTAACCGCCCGACCTCTTCAGAAATTGATATTATTTACGCGTTTCGGTCGCATTATGGGCGTCATGGGCGAGCCAGAAATAATGCGGGTCCTCTATTACATTAGGTACCTACTAGACAGCGACGCATCGGTGATCCCTTCGTTTTTAATAACGACCATGGGAGACGGTGACCACTTACTCTCAGGTGGTTTGTCTTCTGGTGTGTCAGCTATTTACATAGATATGTATAAAGGACGTAAAACTTAGATTATGGAATCTGACTTATTCACAACATTTAAAATCAAATAAAACGGAACTAGTAATCATGAGCGTTTATTAAATATCTTTATTATTTTCATAATTTATCAGCCTTATTGTTTACTCTAATTTCATGTTCATGTTGTGTTTTCGTGGAACACCACGATTATCCATTGCTCTGATAAGATTGATAATTCTGTCATATACCAAGGTCCTTGCGTCAATACCCCATGTGAAATCTATATGAGAGAAACTTGCCAAGGGAACTCTAAACAGTCCTATCGGTGCTCCGAGTTCTCTGAAAAGTCTCATGACGTCAGGTATTTCAGCCAATGGATCATTTTCGGTGTAGTGCAGAAACACTGGTGCCGTAACCTTAGACAAATCATACGCCGGCGGATTTCTCCTGCCGTACAGTTGAAGATTTTTAAGCGTGCCGTGGTCGAAACGGCGGAAAAATTTATCAGTTATGCCTTGTCCATAGTGAGCTACTTGCATAATTGATGCTCCAGCTGGTGCATGGCCCATTTTTACAGGAAACATTGTCTGAAAATATTAAAAGTTCTAAACTCTTTACTGAACACTTGTAAGACTGTGCCGAAATAGTTATTTTGAAAGATGGTTTTGTACACACCGCATTATGTTGTTCCTCATTCCATCCTGCCAATAAAAAGACGATACTACTACAAATGGGCTGGAATACCACTTCATCTTTGCATAAGGCCTGACCAGCCCATGTCATAATCTGATTATTTGGAAGAAATTCGCCCCTGCCGATCAATTTTGCCAGTTTCTAAAATGATAATACAATTATGATGTACCTATTTATTACAGGTAGGTACCTAAGTATTAAAGATATTTATAATCCCATTCATAGAAACAATTTCTATCGATTAGATAAATGTAAATTAATACGAAAATAATTACCGCTAAATCCTTTGCATACGGTGCAATTGCGTTAAATAAAAGGTGTCGGTTGTGAGCCATGTACGCGACCGGGGCCATAGCTTGTAGTCTACTCAATAAGTTCAAAATGGTTGAAAATAGACATACTGCTCTTAAAAATACGTGCGATAGCTCATTCTGTTCGGAATGACGTCTAGAAAAATGTTTCGGAAGCGTTTACCAGCACGTAAAAAATTGCAAAAGTTATTGACAAAATAAAGTTGAAAAAAAAAAGTATTTTGTTTTTGGTAATAACTCCGAAACTAATAATATTTAAGAAATTTTAAAACAAGATTCCTAAAGAAGAGGAAATTTCCAAACAATGACTCGCGGCTCTCGAAACTCTATCTCCATTATTTATAACTTTAATTTAACGCTGAAAATGGGTCTCCACGCGGCATTTTTAGGTTGCGCGTGCGGCGTCAAAACCGAGTTCGTCACACTCAATAATTTTTTAAGGTATTAATTATTAATTTAAAAAAATAAAAAAAATATGGTGTATTCGAAACACTTCAAGAGAATTTGCTCCCGTAGGAAATTTTGCTTAAAGTTAATTTTTCAACAAGTTAGACGATTGTTAATTAACTAAATTTTCTCGAACTTCCATTTTCATTGTACATTAAAAAAAATGTTTAAGTAATTGTCCTATAAATTTTTCGCTTCGTGGAGCCCTTCTTATATACATGCTTAACGAGATCACGTCATAAAAGTTTAAAAAGTTTTAATACTTTGTGTATAATAATTTTATAAGTTGAACAAACAATTTTTTCGTTTTTTTATCGAATCGAAATTTAAAAATTGAAAAAAGTTTTTATCTGTACTTTGTTATACATCGTTGTTTTTTTATTTTTAGGAGTTTCAGAAAAAATATATAAAAAAGTTGAGAATTTGTTTATAACAAATTGTTAAGTTAAAAAACAATGAAATTGTTGATAAAAAAATTATTTTTTTACATTTCTATAAAAGACGGTCAATTATAATTTTTAAGAAAAAAAAAATCTTGACTAATTATTCAAACAATAGAAATATTAAAAAACGATTATAAAAAATTATATATCATTATTAAGAAAAATTTTTTTTTTCAAAAATCATAATATTTTATAAAGAATAAGGTATTAAGAAAGTTTTTCTTGAAAGCATTGAAATAGTCTATTTGTTAATAAAAAAAAATATAGAAAAATGAGGGATTTTTTTTTTTTCAAGTCAGTAAATGTCTTTTATGAATGCCAAAACGATTATGTAATAATAAATTGGGAAAAAAATATTTTCAATAATGTTATTTGGATTTTTCATTTTTTGTTCAACTTATAAAATTATTATACACAAAGTATTAAAACTTTTTAAACTTTTATGACGTGATCTCGTTAAGCATGTATATAAGAAGCGCTCCACGAAGCGAAAAATTTATAGGACAATTACTTCAACATTTTTTTTAATGTACAATGAAAATGGAAGTTCGAGAAAATGTAGTTAATTAACAATCGTCTAATTTGTTGAAAAATTAACTTTAAGCAAAATTTCCAACGGGAGCAAATTCTCTGAAGTGTTTCAAATACACCATATTTTTTTTATTTTTTTAAATTAATAATTAATACCTTAAAAAATTATTGAGTGTGACGAACTCGGTTTTGACGCCGCACGCGCAACTTAAAAATGCCGCGTGGAGACCCATTTTCAGCGTTAAATTAAAGTTATAAATAATGGAGATAGAGTTTCGAGAGCGCGAGTCATTGTTTGGAAATTTCCTCTTCTTTAAGAATCTTGTTTTAAAATTTCTTAAATATTAATAGTTTCGGAGTGATTACCAAAAACAAAATACTTTTTTTTTTCAACTTTATTTTGTCAATAACTTTTGCAATTTTTTACGTGCTGGTAAACGCTTCCGAAACATTTTTCTGGACATCATTCCGAACAGAATGAGCTATCGCACGTATTTTTAAGAGCAGTATCTCTATTTTCAACCATTTTGAACTTATCGAGTAGACTATTGCATTGATATAATCTTTTTATTGTAATCTGGACGAAGGGATCCCATAACGAAGAATGCCGTAGTACCCTGTGAATGTCCTATGTAATGTAATCCTTCTTTCTTGGTATATTGAAGGGCATAATCAATCATAGCAGGTAAATCATAGTTTCCAATTTCATCCCAGCTGAAGTTCCAGAAAGAACTGTTGATTATTGAGTCAGGGTTGAATCGAACGTGTTTGCGCGAATAGTAATTTCCACGAGCGTTGCCTAGCCAGACGTCAAAACCTTCTTCGGCAAGGACGTAACCTGTAACACATTACCTAATTTAGTGACATAATATTAATATGTACCTAACTGTAACCTAAATTGCCTGCGTGGGTGTTCCCCTCTGATTATAATGTGGGTGTCTTCAAGTCAAGAGTGAATAGGCTTCTACTAAGTTAGTGTGCTTTACCATCCAAGGCTTCATTACTGCTTACCATCAGGTGGTTTTGTGGTCAAGCACTGACTTATTTGGTATAAAAAAAAACTAATGTATAATAACAGTATAACTAATATACATGTCATAAGGGGCCATCCATAAATTACGTCACACTAATTTCATGACTTTTTGACCCCTACCCCCCCCTTGTCACAGCTGGTCACATCTGTGAGACCCTCCCCCCCTAGTGTGACGTCACATATTATGAAATTTTACACCTAGAAATTATTAAATTAAAACACCTGTTCCGAAATAAGTTTTATTTCCATTATTTTTTTTTTAATATTTACCTATACATACCAATTATTCGATTTTGAAATGTGACGTCACGAATTTTAGGACCCCCTCCCACCCCTTGTCACACAATGTCACACTTCATCGACCCCCTCCCTCCCCCCTAACGTGTGACGTAATTTATGGATGGCCCCTAAAATAAATGTAAAATAGATGTATTAAAGTAAACATAAATACGCTGATCAAGTTGGTAATTTTCCTGCACGGCGAGATTTTATAATATCATTGGCTATTCCCAGAACTTTTGAAATATTTCCCATTTTAACATAATATTGAAAGGAACTTTTTACTGTTTATATTGTAATAAAATTTTTGTTAGGCTATGTTTTAGTTGATGGAATTGTTTTAGATACCTAAACCACTCCCGGGTCCCATGAGAATGAAGCCCGCAGAGGAACAGAGAAGACCATGCATCACAAACACAACGGGCTTTTTAGGGTCCGGCACGTTGTTGGCATCGCGCCCGTGAGGGATGCGGTGCATCGTCAAGATGTAGCCATCCTCTGTAGTCACCGAGTGCTCCTCCAAGGGATAGCCGTACTTGCGGGCAAGTTCAGGCTGAAAACAAAAATATCTATAATAGTATTCTGTAGGTACGAGGTGGGTCTTCTTAAGTTAGCCTAAGGTAAGATAGCAATGAATGAATAACGAAATGAAGGATCGTAAATGCAATTTTTGGGGTTTTAAACAACAACAAATAAGTCGTTTGGGCTTATCTTTCGGTCCCCAAAAGGGCGAAGTAGGTTACGGGGGATCATGACGGTCAATCAATAAACGACGTGGTACTAAATCTTATTTCTACAAACTTACGACATCAAGACGAGCGTCTTCATAAATATTATCAGAAAATCTCCCTCCCAGACTTTCCTTTAACCGTTCTACATATTGTGCATGAGGAGAGGGCGCCACTGACGCTACGCACAAGGCTAGCACCAGTCCTACAGCTTTCATAGTTATTAGACAAACAAGAACAACTACAGTAAACAAATTACACAGTATTTATATAATTTAGTAAGATTAAGTATTATCATAACGATTATCTGATAATTTTACCGTTTTATTAAGTTATGAGAATGGGTTCCGTACTATATTTCTATAAATTAATGAGATACATTCGAAAAAAATGTATTTCACGGAGCTGACTTACTATATTTATGATAATAATAAATAAATAACTATTTAATTAGATAGTATGAGAAAAATAAAAGTAGCTTTTTTAACGCCCCGCCGAAGTCAGGGCTGCCTAGCCAAGTAACGATGTTTATCCCGTCGGATCAAGCCTGGCAAAAGCGTTTTAATAATAATAATTTCTTTATTGATTAAACACAAGTTTTGATTTCGTTTCGTTAGCAAATTGGAATATTATATAGGTATGAAGGATACTATTTTGAATGGAGTGAAATAAATTACCTACCTAAGAACCTACATTTTAAATACTTCCTCTTAATACTTTTTTATCTCTTTTACGTAGCTACCTACATGCTTGGTGGTCTCTAAAGTTTCATTAATCTTTTGTTTCGTAGCTGATATCTATCATATTAATAATCTTTTTGTTTTGTTTCATTCTGTTTATATCAATATCAACATAATTTATTATAATTTTGCTTACCTATACATATTTAAAGACATTAAGCTTACCAGGTAAACAGGCTTTCAAATATAAACTTGTCAGTACATAATTATTAAATGGCGCTTGGTATTCTTGAGTCATGCCAGGAATATTACTTATTAAATATTACATATTGCATCGCCAATATATTGCAACGCTATTGAATCTAGTATCTAAAGAACATTTAAGTTTAGACACATAGATTGAACACATAACAAGATAATCTAAATTTTACTAACAAAAAATAACCGACTTCAATTACTCAAAAACTACTTGTCAGATCTCGTTCAAATTTATGTGGGATTACATGACAAGCACCTGCTTTCGATTTAAAAAAGAATCATCGAAATCGGTTGGCGTGATATTGAGTTATTCGTCCATTTGTGGCGCACATACTTAATACAAATTTAAGATTTATATGGTTTTATCATGGATGCCATTGTCAGATCTCAATAAAATTTATATGGGACCACATGACAGCCACCAGCTTTCGATTAAAAAAGAATCACCAAAATCGGTTCGCACAGTCCAAAGTTCTGAGGTAACGAACATAAAAAAAATACAGTCGAATTGAGAACCTCCTCCTTTTTTTGAAAAACTGTTTAAATAAAAAAAGGCATTAATTAGTATTAAAACAATTTATTTTCCAATTTTAAGTTACAGTAACTTATATTTTGTGTTACAAAATATGGCTAATGGCCTTGTAGAAGTGTTTTAAATAATCATATTATATATTTCATAAAAGCAGTCAAATAGTTTCCAGTTGTCTTGTAACATTAAGAAACATCACACATCAGATGCTGTGAGGCCGGGCGGGGCCAATGTAAGAGGCCAGGACTCACATCCCATTTATAAAAATAAAACTAAGCTATTGCTTCCACATCCATTGTGGATCTAAACGTCAACACATAGAGCCAGCAAGCAATTTCAATCCGCCGCCGCACCGCACAGCGTCCGATATATGATGCTGGTAAGGCTATATATCCATCAGATATTAGTGCATAAAGCAAGGCTAAAAAAATAAGTGATCTTAATGTTAGATTTTTTATTGCGTAACATCTAGCTCCTCACACATAATTATCTGGTGGACACGGAGCCTTAAGCTGTTTTTTATACAAAATTATGTCATATAACATAGCTCTTTTTCCTTTTGTGTTCAGATGCAACCAAATCAGCTTATCTTTAAATCTTATTAGTAGTGTAATAGTGTACTATTACAAACATCCCATTGTAATTTAATAGTAAAGCAATGTTATTGCTAAAGTAACAAACTAAGATCAAAACGTGTTACGAAATACATTTTGAAAAACTGTAGTATTTCAGTCATAAAGTATGGACTAGAAATCATCATCATCAGAATCCAAGGCAGCTCTTCTTCGATCAAACTTGACTGTGCTTGTTGATTTTGGCATCTGTTGATTTAATGACTCCAGGAGTTGTATAAGCTCTTGTTCAGAGATCTTTGTGCACACCTGGCCCATCTGAACCATTCTACAGATCATGTTTTCAACCATTACACCCTTTTCTGGTTTGCTGAGCTTTATCGTATTTACTGCAACACGAAACAGAGAACACATTGATATAATTGTTTAATACACTAACTTTCTACATAATTTTAAATTAGATATCATTCAGGTCTCAGGTTCGATTCCCGGCTGGGGCAGATATTTATGTGACAGACAAAATGTTTGTACTTGGGTCATGGGTGTTATTGTGAAGTTTTATATGTGTTGTCCATGTCACCCGCGTAAAAACTTACTGTGGGGGTTCATACCCCCACTCATGTGTGTAAGCATTTATTTAAATAACTGGAAAGCGGCATATTATAAAGGTTGCACATGCCACATGGGTAGTAATCAGGTAAATGTACAGTGCCATAATTTTTTGTTATTTAAAAAAAATTATAAGGCAAGCTGGTTGGTGCCTGGTAATCAATTGTTCATCTGGTTCAATTCATTAAATTGTTTTTTTTTTTGTCAAATATTCCTTTTCAAAAATTCTTTCATAAGCTCCTCCACAGTCTCTAAGGAATCTTCTATGATTAAAAAATAATAAGCACTTACATCTGGCTCTAGCATCTTGACTGAGTGCTTGAGCAAGTATAGAATGCTTAGCTTCCTCCATTGCCTGCATCCTCTCTTCCTGAGCCTTACGTTGGTTTTGGTCTCCTGTACCCTGAAACCATGTTTATGTCATATTGTTTTATTAATGTCTTCAACACGAAATAGTCGAGCAAGTATTGTAAAGTTTTCCGATATTATTTTATAAATTATGTACAGCTTTGTAAGTTTAAAATTTTATTCCAACTTTTATTAAATTCAACATTTACACTATTCTCTATAAATAAATACTTACCGCATGTTGAGATTGTAACTGTGCAAGGCGCTGTTGGCGAATCTTGTCGAGCTCAGGATCGTCCATTATGCTGCTCTACTTTAAATGGTTCGGATTAATTAAAATTTCAAGCTGAAAACAGCACTGATATTCAATTTAATCCAAAAATCAAATGAGCAATTAACAAAGCTATGAAAAGAAAGTCACAATACCGTACCAAAAATTTAGAATTGTTCAAGACTCAAGACTCAAGTAGGTAAAACAAAATCTAAAGTCAGAATGGCATGTGTCAGTGTCACTGTCAATTTGTTATGGCTGCGTTCCAGTAGTAGCTCACATCGCTCACAACGATCAAAACGTGTTCCACATGGCGACCACGGTCGTCATGGTCGCGGCGAATACGTCATTGATGACGTCATTAATTTCGCTCACGGCACGCTCAAAACAACCCACCTCGCGGGGTGGGTCGAAGTGGTCGAATTGCAGTGTTGCCAGATACGACGAAGTTACTCTCGCCAGTTTTTAGACTTGGCGACACTGGGTAGAAATGGATGGTGATAGAAATTTGGCGCAATTTTATAAAAGTTAAGGATGGTGATGGAAAAAATAACTTTATACGATTCGACAAGAAATACTTTAGTGGAACTAGTAGTTTCTCCAACAGATGCTCGACGTGGGGTCACAATTTGATAGAAATAATTATGTTAAATTATGTAAATAATTTTAATATTTTTAATGTTTAATTCACTATACATATAGCCATGTATACATTTTTCCTCGTCGGTCAATATCATTAACATAATTATTATGCAATTTTTTATTATATTAATTTGTCTTTTCATAAAAAAATTTTTTGTTTGTAGATATACTTTTTTGCTAGTGTAAAAATAAAATTGTTAATTAAGTAACGTTTATTTATAGCTTAAAAATTATAACATAACCTCTAATCTAAGTTTCAGACTTGGCTTATTCTCAACATCATAGAGTACATTTTGTATCATCGGCTAAAACGTGTAAATACTCTGTGGCTTGAACGCTCACGTCCGCGTCGCTCACTATACCGTTCCACTTGGGTGTATGATTGTAACGCTCACAAGCTAGTGGAACGGCAAAATCGCGGTCGTGAGCGTTGTCGTTGTGATCGTCTACTGGAACGTAGGGTATGTAGTTTGTCAGTGTCAAAATCCGCGCGTTCCACTTGATGTTCACAACGTTATTAACCCTTTATTAGTTCCACTTAGCGACCACGATCGTTAGTGCTTGTTCAGACTAACTCGCGGGCGCGGTCGCGAAATATCAAACATAATTAAACTACTATGAAAGTGTTCACATCAAAACGCGCGCGCGGTGTAAGTAGATTCTACCGCACCCGCGCCCGCGTGTTCAGTGTGAACAAGCACTTAAGGTTGCGGCGAAAACGTCACTGATGACGTCATTAATTTCGCTCACACCAAGTTCATAATTACCTACCCATCTGAAGAGGTGGGTCGAAGTGCACAAGCTAGTGGAACGGGAAAAACCGCGGTCGTGACGTGATCGTTGTGAACGTCAAGTGGAACGCACCATGGATATATTACTCTATCTGGATCACTGACTTTGTAGACCTCTACAAAGTCTACAAACCTACCTAAAGGTCTGATGACGTCATATCAAAATGACTATTCGACCAATCAAGGGCCGCATTAAGGTTGTTTACGAAGTTATGATCGTATCTAGTTAGAGTAATATATCCATGGTTGATATGACTGCTGGCGGTCTATGGTCTATAGACCGATGTCAATTGTCGTTGTCACTGTCACTATAATTATTTAGCCCATTACCAGTGTTGCCAACTTAGTGAAATTTCCATTAGATCTGGTGGTATCGACACCCCTTTTAGTGAGGATATATTGATTTTAGTGGCTAGTGGATTTTCTGGTGGAAAAGATTTTTTCATTTAGTGGTAGAGCATGATATTTAACCACTAGAATGATTTTACAAAATTACTTTTTATTTGAAAGTCATTTGGCAACGATGAGAGTTAAAGGACTCCTTAAAAGTAGTACTGTGTGTAGTATCTGTGCTTCCACGCTATGACGAAGAGATAATCTGTAATAGGGGTACTCAGTTCATTGTTTTAATTTATGAAGTAAAAACAGATAGCCCGAAAACTTAAAACACATGGAAAGAAAAAAAAACCGCCATGCGCAATGTAGTAATTTTATCGACTATTACTCATTTATCTACATAACCGGTAGAGGGTCCCCCCCCCTTGACTCTAACCAAAATTAGCAATTTATAGCCAAATATTTCGCAAACGGACCTCTAATTGTAAAATTGTCTTAGAAGACCAATAATATTTTTGGAAGACCTTTTCAACGATACGACACTTTCATGTACCCTATGGTATGGGACGAATAAAAAATTCATCCTTACGTTACTTGTAGGGAAGGTACCCTGAAAAAAATTGTTTTTCAATATTTTATTTTACGATTCTGGAGTTTTAATAAATATGTCATCCATCATCCAATCCATCCAATCCAATCCATCCAATAGTCATGCCAGCCAAATTACAGCTTTCTATTCTAGCACTAAGGGTGTCGGCGCTTTGCTTCAGACAGACGGATGGACAGACATGACAAAACTATAAGCATTCCGATTTTACTTCGGAACCCTAAAAATTTGAACTAAAGAAATGTATTCTTCGCATTCTACGATCTGAATCCGATTCTTCTGAAAGATGATCTATCTTTAACAAATTCAGTTAGTTAAATTCAAATTCAATTCATGTAAGTAACACTGATACACTTATGCACGTTATTTTATTTATCTAATATTTTTTTTAGTTTTTTATAATCCGTTCACAAATCTTAGAGACTAAATTGACGTTTCATGGGTGACCAGTTTCGGGTGCAAATTAAATAGTGATGACCATAAACCGAAAAGTAAATCGGAAAAATTTTCACAGCTTTTATGGAAGGTGGACTATTTGTGTGATTATTGAAGAGTCCCTAAAACTAGTATAAAAACAAGTTTAAGTAACCATTATCATTCATATATCCATAATATATTTGTCCTTACTTACTAAATTTATAAGTTATTTTGCTTACAAGAATGAGTATTTGGTTATATTTACATTCGGTATACAGATAATTTTATACTATTTAGCCGAATACTAAATATCTAGGTAGATATAAGTGTTGCTACTAATATTTCACTATTCTTACGTACGACATACTTTACGATTCAAAAAACCGGAAAAGTAGATCGCACAAAGGGTATAGCCGGATAGCTTTGGGAAAAGTGCCCCCAAAGCCTGGGGTTCGAAACTATGTCCAAATGGTACTTTATATAGAGATAACATGATGTGCAAAATTCCACCCCCCCACTACCCCCCAGGGGGCTACGGCACCCAGTTAAACCGAAAACTGTTTTATTTTTTTTCTCCAAATCTATGTAACTGACGCAAATCAAATTTTGCACAAATATTGCGGTGATATAAAGTAATAATATAAAAAATCAAGAGCTCTCTAAGTACTCCCTATATTGAAAAAAAAATAAAAAAAGGAATTGAAACATCCTGTATAATGATTTCCTTTGGTGGCACAAACACCGTTTTTTTTCTAAATGTGTACCAACATCCAACCTATGTAAAACCCAAGTTTGGTTTGTCTATCATAGGTGGAACACTATTAAATAAATTAACTTATAACGTACTTTATCTAGAATCTTGTTTATTTTTCATATTATGGGTTCTAAAGAAGAGTAACATAAAAAGCTTATTGTTAATAGACGTATATACAAATAACTTAAAAAAAACTTAAATCCTCCTATTAATCGTCATCACTATTTTCGTTAATAACCGTAGAATTATCTATGTTATAATCAAACATATTTGTCAGAATTTCTGCAGGTTTTATAATTCTGGAAATACATCTGGAATGAGATAACTAATAAATCACTGTAGCAGTGTGTGAGCAACAACCGGCAGTGCGATTTCCATTGGGGCATGTGTAGCAGTGGGTGTTGATACCTCTGTAATTATTGTGATTGGGTTCATAAGTAAGGAAAATATGATAACTCTTTTTACTTATATGTCGAGATTGGATATGAATTCTGAAAAGCTTATTTTCTTTAGAGTATTCAAGGTTAATGGAGCCATCTGTGTTTTGGTGTTCGGCTAAGTAGCATATTTATTGTTTTAACTGATACGAACTGCCAAAGAATATTTCTAGATCCTTATGTGTTAGCTCAGGAAAGTCCAATAAGACATTACTTGATATATTTTTAAAAATGGTTTTTTTTTCTTATCCATTCATTTGCCTTTACTAACTGTGTCAAGTTATTGACACACCATTAAATTGGATATTATTTCGTAAAAGCCTCTTTAGCGACGTCAAAACACACACGAAATAATATCCAATTTAAAGATAAAATCCGCCATGATAGTCAATAACTTTGAATACTAGAGTATTCAAAGAAATAATCTTTAGAAAGAAAATGAGTTCTTAAGAATTCATATCCAGCCTCGACATATAAGTAAAAAGAGTTATCATATTTTCCTTACTTATGAACCCAATCACAATAATTACAGAGGTATCAACACCCACTGCTGCACATGCCCCAATGGAAATCGCACTGCCGGTTGTTGCTCACACACTGCTACAGTGATTTATTAGTTATCTCATGCCAGATGTATTTCCAGAATTATAAAACCTGCAGAAATTCTGACAAATATGTTTGATTATAACATAGATAATTCTACGGTTATTAACGAAAATAGTGATGACGATTAATAGGAGGATTTAAGTTTTTTTTAAAGTTATTTGTATATACGTCTATTAACAATAAGCATGTTACTCTTCTTTAGAACCCATTATATGAAAAATAAACAAGATTCTAGATAAAGTACGTTATAAGTTAATTTATTTAATAGTATTCCACCTATGATAGACAAACCAAACTTGGGTTTTACATAGGTTGGATGTTGGTACACATTTAGAAAAAAAACGGTGTTTGTGCCACCAAAGGAAATCATTATACAGGATGTTTCAATTCCTTTTTTTATTTTTTTTTCAATATAGGGAGTACTTAGAGAGCTCTTGATTTTTTATATTATTACTTTATATCACCGCAATATTTGTGCAAAATTTGATTTGCGTCAGTTACATAGATTTGGAGAAAAAAAATAAAACAGTTTTCGGTTTAACTGGGTGCCGTAGCCCCCTGGGGGGTAGTGGGGGGGTGGAATTTTGCACATCATGTTATCTCTATATAAAGTACCATTTGGACATAGTTTCGAATCCCAGGCTTTGGGGGCACTTTTCCCAAAGCTGTCCGGCTATACCCTTTAGCTGGTATCATTATTTCGAACTTTGACATTAGTGGTTGTCATTTTAGTCTCTAAGATTTGTGAACAGGGTATAGTGGTTTTCTGCCTTTTCTGGTGGTGTGTTTAGTGGGATTGTTAAAATAAAGTTGGCAACACTGCCCATTACTGCAGTGATGTCATATCTACCAACTTTTTGGTAGATCTACCAATTTTCACTTCAGTCTACCTATCTACCACCCTAGACCTAAAAACTACCTATTTTTAAAAATTAGTTTAACATATTACCACTTTGAATTATTTTTATATCGACGAGCGACGTTACGATGTGTTGCGTGAGCCATGCGACGATGCGTTAAGCATATAGTCCATTTTTTTGGTCGAGTCTAAAGTAGTAAACAAATAGGCGGACTTCTAATGTCAATTTGCCATAGTCGCCATAGACAATATTCACGATTGAATAAGGTTTGGAACTAACGAATTAAAATCGATTAACAGCAGTTAACGAATACTATTAATTGAACCGAATTATCTAATATATAAAATTCTCGTGTCACGGTGTTAGAAGTTGAACTCCTCCAATACGGCTCGACCGATTTTCGTGAATCTTTGCGTGCATATCGGCTAGGGTGGAGAATCGGACAACATCTATTTTTCATCCCCCTCCACCCCTAAATTTTTGGCAGAACAAAGTTTTCCCGGTCAGCTAGTATTTATATAGCATTATACTTTAAAAATGGATTTTAAATGAAATCTTTCATGTTTCATAGATAAATGATACAAAATATTGAAAACATTTAAAATGTTTCAATAAAAATATGTATAATTTCCAAAAATATACATTTTAAGAACAGTTCATGCATTTTTAATCTTAAAAAATCTTCTAAATTGAGGTGGTAGATCTACCAATTTTGCATTTTACATTCTACCAACTTCTACCAACATTTGGCACATAATCTACTAATTTTCTAAAATTCGGGTTGGCAACACTGCATTACTGTCAAGTCGATAGATCAAAATATTAAAATTAATCATTAATTAATCGTTATTATTCTCATCTCAATTAACTCACATTTATCATCAAACGAATGAGCTGAGATAATACTATGCTGCGTTAGAAGTGTTGAATAATTAAATAATGAATTGTATTGTAATTTAATAAGTATTAATTCATTAGAAACTTTCCTACTAGAGAACTAAGTAGATGTCTAAGTACTTGTTTCAAAAGTTTTAACCAAAGAACTTAAAATATCATTGGTTTTAACCAACAAGTCATCATATTTAAAATCTTATAATTTTAGAATAATTTTCATTTTGAAAATGATACCACTCTACATTGACAATGGAATTGCTTATGTATGGAATTCTGACGGTATGTTGTTGGTACAATATTTATAACATGTTTCGAAAAGAAATACATAGTTTGTAATAAAATTCTTATTTCAGATTGGTTTACATTGCGCACTAAATTCAGAATTTGTGGATCATTAATTGGATCAGCTCCATCATTTCCTAGACAAAATGATTTTCAAGGTATTAAATTTTGACATGCAAATAAAATAATCATTAATCATTGTTTATAATAACATTTATTTATTTTATTTATTTAATTATTCTTTAGTGCACCTTAAAACATAAAGGATACAAAAGGCGGACTTAATGCTAAAGCACATAATAATAAACATTTTATAAAAATACTTCACTATTATAGGATTACCTATGGCACTTATGAGAGAAGAAGCTGTGTTACTGGTGAATGTAGGTGCATGTGAATTACTTGAAATACCAAAAATTACTGAGAATTTAGATGAAGAAGAAAAAAGAAATATTCTTGAGCTTGAAAAAGAGTGAGTTATTTATTGTCACTAAGTAGCAACATAGTGTTACACTTTTTTAAACCTTTGCCTGTGTTTTCACGGGATAATAAATACCCTATGTTTTATTCAAGATCTGTGTGCTAAATTGCATGAAAATCCATTATGTAGTATTTACATAAAAGAGCAATGAACATTCATAGTAACTTTCACATTTATAATATTAGTAGGAAATAGGATAGGTTAATGTTACAGGGAATCCTGCAAATTGCGATATATTGAAAAATAAGGCAAACAAAATAATCAGAATTTTACTAAGAAAAAATTACCGATTTCAAAATACCTGTAAAAACTACTTGTCAGATGTAGCTCAAATTTAAGAGGAACCACATAACAAGCACTAGCTTTCGCTTAAAAAAGAATCATCAAAATCGGTTCACCCAGTCAAAAGTGGTAACAAACAAAAAAATACAGTCGAATTGAATAATTCCTCCTTTTTTGAAGTCGGTTGAAAAGTGCTTTAAATAATGCTTTATGTTCTTTAAAATATACTGGATTCACATATGTTCCCAGTATTCCCACTATAGTACAGCTAACTCCTGAGTTTTTTTTGCCAAGGTGCTATTAGAAGCTACTGAAATTTTGATTACTAATATATCTTTTAGGAAGATCAATGTACCATTTAACAGGTTTCCTACATAGATTTGCTTAATTTTAAAATGTATTCTGTCTTTAATTCTACGAATCCTAGATCTGCAAATGGAGACTTAATGATTGTAGTCATTTACTATATTATTAATTCTATTAGTTATAGTTGAATGGATTAATTTATATATTTTACTACAGTTATGGAAATTTTGAAACAGCAAATTTTTTTAGAGTACTGGAGGAACAGACACGGGCATTAAGAAAACAGAGAATAGAGCAGCTATCCCAAAATATTGATATAATTTTTGCTGGCAAGAAAAAGAAGTTGTTGTCAAAGGGAGAGACTGGTTAGTATTACAAAAAGACATGCAAATTACAACAGACTTGGTTCAATAAACAAAGCAAGTAATAAAAATAATATTACTAAGGGCATTTTGTGTGTCTGTCATCAATATAATATATTAATATACTATAATATTATTATTTTTTTTACACAAATAAGTTAATGCTTGACCACAATCCCAACTGCTGCCTGCTGGTAAGTGGAGATGTGGTCCAAGGTGGTGAGCACAATAACTTAGTAAAAGCCTATTCACTCTGTTTACTCTTTTAGACATCACGTCATAGGCAGGCGTCATATTTACTTATACATATGTGCTGATGAATTGAGGATTTTTTTCACCATTTCTTAACCGACTTCAAAAAAGGAGGAGGTTCTCAATTCGACTGTATTTTTTTTTATGTTTGTTACCTCAGAACTTTGGACTGGACGAACCGATTTTGATGATTCTTTTTTTAATCGAAAGCTGGTGGCTGTCATGTGGTCCCACATAAATTTTATTGAGATCTGACAATGACCATGAGAAAACCACATAAGTCGTAAATTTGTGTTAATATGTGCGCGACAAATTGACGAATAACTCAATATCACGCCAACCGATTTCGATGATTCTTTTTTTAATCGAAAGCAGGCGCTTGTCATGTGGTCTTACATAAATTTGAACGAGATCTGACAACTATGTAGTTTTTGAGACTTTGAAGTCGGTTATTTTTTGTTAGTAAAATTTAGATTATTATCCTCAATGACAATGTACCTACCATTCTGAAGTGGTGATAGAACCAAAAAATGTCAAGCTTAATAAAAGTTAATTTTTCTGCAGATGTAAAATTGGATAAGCAAACATTATTACAAGAAGAAATAGACAAGTTACCAAACTTATCTCCAGCACATGTTTTGGTGCACTTACCTAACGAGCATTACATTAAAACAGGTACAAATTATTTTAACAAATAATATCGTAATTTTTCATTGTGTATAGTTGTATGATTTATTTTCCATATCTTACAGAAACAAGAAAAATTGGTTTGAATAGCCTACATTCTGATCTGTCTGATAGTGAAACGTTTTTACGCTTTGCTGTTTTCAAAAATTTATGGGAACAAGGCCATTATATCACTAATGGATCTAAATTTGGAGCAGATTTTCTTGTATATCCAGGTATCTTTTTATCTTTTTTTTTTTGTAAACATTCCTTGATCTAATCAATAAACTTTGTCCTTTTTGCCCTTTCCTAATAAAATTATAATGACTCATTTTATTTTTCCTGAATGTCAGAATTCTAGGGTAGATATTTAAAAAAAACTGGTTTATGGTAAAAATTAAAAAAAATATACAAAACAAGGCAGACATAAAATATTAGTCTAATGAGATTAAGTCATTATGTTACTTTTTCCAGGGGACCCAGTAAAGTTTCATGCGACGTATATGGTTCGATGTATAAGTAATTATAAGGCAAGTCTTCGGCCAGCAAGTTTGGTGGCATTTGGGCGCATGGCGGTATCAGTTAATAAGTTAGCTGTTTTAGCCTGCTCCAACAGTTTAGGACAAGTTGAATACCAAACTGTACAATGGCATGACAGCATTAATGGGTAGGAAATAAATTTTGTTCGCATAAATAAGGCGTTGTTATTTTTTAAACCATTCACGGAAACTTATGCTTGTTGTATTTTTTTTTATAATGCATTTTGCTAAATAATTTTATGCGGATTATTTATTTCAGCGGTGAATACCGGTATTTTCACACAGTATAGCGGTGAATTATAATTTATAATACCGATTTTTCCATGTTGACATGGACACGATCAACATAATAGTAATGAAAAAGCAATTTTTATTTGCAGTTTTTTTTTGGAGATTAGATACCGGTATTTTAACAGCACCATAAGTTGGCCATACTTACATGATCTTTGCAGCGAACTTTAATACATGCGGCATCCAGTTTGCAATTTGCATTCAGAGCCGTCTTTGATACATAAATAGCTATGCACCGTCAAGTTCGCTGGATGCCGCACGCCGCATGCCTCTGCAAACTTCAAGATTTTCATACGATCAAGTCCGCTGCGCCAGCTTTGTGTGGTGTCCTCTACAAAGGCAAGATCGCTAAGGCCGCTAGCATGGCACCCGCCCGGCTGGCACATCAATTATGATAGTGGCGTAAATATATAGGTCTCCGGGCTTTTGCGCCGAACTACCATTGACGAACGAACTACGTTCTACGGATTTTTAAAAATCTGATACTGGCAATACTGCTCGCCACTGCTCGGCTGCTCGGCGCTGTCACGCCTGTCACTCACATTGTTGACAACTTTGACAAGTGGGTGATTCTTATTCCGGAATATATTTTTGAAGATTTTATCGAAAAAAATTAAACCTTGTGGCACAACAATTATTTTATGCCCGAATGATTTCTTGATTGATATAAGTGAAATTGATAAAAGAGGCACCATTGTGAAGTTAATATTTTCTGAGATAAATCCGATTAAAAACAAAATACTGATGAAGATAATGACAACGTGTGGAAGTTAATGATTTTGTGCTGACGAAAAATGACGACTGATACGAATAATGAAAAAAATAAATTAAAAGTTACATAAATAATGAAATAAAACAACTCAATTAATAATCAACACCATATTTTAATCATAAAATCACAGATGGAACGTATATAACATATTATGTAAAATAATATAATTTTTAGATGATTAATATTAAGTAATATACTATTAATTTTCTATTTAAAACACAACATATATGACCACATACACAAATTGCGGCAGATTATACAGAAGACCGAGGAGTACAATCTGCCGCTATGTGTTGCCTATGTGGACTATGAGAAAGCCTTTGATTCTATTGAGACCTGGGCAGTACTAAATTCTCTTCAGCGGTGCCGGATGGACTACCGGTATATCGAGGTGTTGAAATGTTTATACACATCAGCCACCATGACCGTCAGAGTACACAACACAGCAACGAACCCCATCCAACTGCAGTGAGGTGTCAGGCAAGGGGACGTCATAACCCCAAAACTGTTCACCGCTGCGTTGGAAGACGTGTTCAAGCTGATGGAGTGGAAACGACGTGGCATAAACATACATGGCAAACACATCACACACCTGCGATATGCTGATGATATAGTCCTCTTGGCGGGATCCCTGGAGGAACTTGGTACAATGCTCGGGGACTTGAACAGCGCTTCACAACGGGTGGGTATTAAGATGAACATGGACAAGACGAAAATCATGTCGAATGTCCATGTCACACCCGTACCGGTTGTTGTTGACGGCGCTGCTCTCGAAGTTGTAGACGAGTACATTTACCTGGGACAAGTGATCCAAATGGGTAAGTCCAACTTCGAGAAAGAAGTCACTCGTAGAATCCAACTCGGATGGGCTGCGTTCGGGAAACTACGTGGTATCTTGTCGTCCAAAAAGTTACCTCAGTGCCTGAAGTCGAAGGTGTTCGAGCAGTGTGTGTTGCCAGTGATGACATACGGATCCGAGACGTGGTGCTTCACTATTGGCCTGATGCATAAGCTTAGAGTCGCCCAGCGGGCTATGGAACGAGCTATGCTCGGTATTTCTCTACGCGATCGAATCAGAAATGATGAATACCGTAGACGAACGAGGGTGACCGACATAGCTCAGAGAATTAGCAGGCTGAAGTGGCAATGGGCTGGCCACATAGTTTGAAGGACTGATAACCGTTGGGGAAGAAAGGTCCTCGAATGGAGACCACGCCTCGGTAAAAGGAGCACAGGACGCCCCCCGACCAGGTGGACAGACGACCTGAAGAAGACAGCGGGTATCCGCTAGATTCAGAAGGCTCAGAACCGGTCTGAGTGGCGTAGATTAGGGGAGGCCTATGTCCAGCAGTGGACCTCAAAAGGCTGATGGATGGATGGATGGAACATTTATCATCAAATCTTAAATCTTTCATTTTAAAAACTTTTAATGCTAATGGCATTAAGAAATTTTTGATGAAGTATCTTTAGTGGAGCATTCAGATACCGTTTCTGCATCTAAACTTTATTTTTCGTCACAAGCTCTTTTTTACCAGCACTTATTGAACTATTAGAATCATCATTATATTTATGAACTTCTTCTACGTGATCTGCTATTATGCATAAAGATGATAATTTAGTTTTACCTTGTTTTACGAACTTGTAGATGTTTGTTTGACTATGTTTGTTAGTATTTTCTTGCACTTGAAGTTTTTTTATTTAATCGTAGTATGTTTTTTTTTTTGGCTTTCAATTTTCTTTTTATATTTATTAATAGTATTTATCAACACACACCTCTTCTTATACTGATTATAGCGTATCCTTCTTACCACCGCTTTCATAGCAGGAGAAAATTGATCACGTAATGGATCACGCAACTTTTCTATCTTGGTCTGTCCCTCTATCTTGTCTTTTGACTCTTTTGCATCTTCTAATACAATTGGCTCAAATGTAGGGCGCGTCGTTTCTTCTTGTTTTTTCAGAACTAGTCACACATTTTGAAGCTAATGATGATGATGAAAATGACGAATTGAAGAAAACAGGTTGTAACTTGTCAAAACCGAATAAATTCTGCTTTAAAACACATGGATATAAATAAGTTCACTTTCAATACATAATAATAGCACACAATGTGATTGATGTGACAATTAATTGCAACAACAGACGGCAAAAGTATAATGATTTCTTTCATAACAAATTTGTAAGAACGAAATGTAAGCTTACCTGGTCGACAAATACGATACGTCCAGTCCGTTCAAAGCGTGCAGCTCGACTGGGGGAGGTACGAGAAGCGTACCGCATACTTCAAACTCAACATGAATTGGAAAACCACAGAGAATAATTCGAATCAATCCTTGCTGCGGATAATGATTTTTTTTCATAACAAACTATACGTCATATTGGTTTCCTATATTAGAATGAATGAAATGTCTATATTGTACGGTCATTAGAAACTTTGATCATTTGAGGACGATTTTGCATTTACAAATAAAATGTTTCGGTTTGTTTGATTTTTTTATTAGATGAAATATCCACGTGCAGTCATATAGGACATGCGAGATAATGACGTTTGAGGCAGATTTTGGCTTAAATTTCAAATTATACTATATTTAAGATTCTTTTTTGGTGTGTAAATAGTTGTGCCGATAGTTAAAGTATCTTAAAACCTTATTGCTATTGATTATGGTTGTATTACGAAGAAGTATTTGGACTAGACACGTTTTATCCTCCCTTTTTAAGAATCACCCAAGTACATTACGTACCTACATACAAAATCAAAACAAAATATTTTTGAATAGTAAATAGTTGAAGTTGAAACAAATAAAACTTTGGGGCACTACACATCATACAGTTACATATTTATATACAAAGAATAAAAATAGACTTTACGTTAGTAGTTTTAGGTGTAACTGGAGAACAATTTCATAATCTTGTGCAACCTTGTTACATAATTTGGAACCGGTATGGCTGCGAGGAAAGTTCTTATCGGTAAGTAATTAAGTTAAAAAGAACTTCACTGTGCGCGTTTTTATAACTTAAACTATTGATTAATTTCATAATTCATGCAAGTAAACTACATGGTAAGAATAATGCAAATATATTATTTAAAAAAAGCATCTCACCTCTTAACTCCTCTGTAATGCTCGTTTATGTAATTTGTACCCCAATGAAATGGTATATATTATTATAAAGTCGTGAAGTTATGGTGTTACTTTTTGAGGAATACATCTATAAAGTATACCACAACATATTGCACTTAGCGTTTAAATGGCATTTTTTCTCCACCATGACAAAGCAACTGGTCTTTCCAAAATGCTGGTTATTAAAAAAATGACGTGCATATATGTATCAGTTATACCTACATGATTAGAATTTTTAATTGTTGCATTTACTAGTTTGATAGTACTATTATATGAGTCAATATTTTGTATACAGGAGGCGGTACGGGGTTTGTTGGTCGTCACTTAGGTGAATTACTTACCAATAATGGTTACAATGTAACAAATGTGTCTCGAATGCCCAGTGCCAACAATGTCTCATGGTCAACACTGGAGACCTCTGGCCTGCCCGCGTGTACATGCGCTGTCGTTAACTGTGCCGGACAGATGTTCATGGATTTCACTAGAAGATGGACTCCTGGGTATAATGTTCTTTACATATACTATGTAACACCTCATTGCACTCTGACATGTTTTGATATTACTATTACATACCATCAGATGGGATTGTAATGAAGCTATGACTGATAATTTATAAAAAAACAATAACAAATATGTTATTAAACAGAAAGAAAGAAAGAAAGAAATGTTTATTTCACCTAAATCATACATACCACAGCAACAAATATAGCCAAAAAAAAAAATACAAAACAACAATTACATGTAAGATAGGTAGGTAGATAGATAGGTGAAAAGGGTTCACGCTCAGCATAATGGTCGCGGAAAAAACCACGGCCGCTGGTTTTCAGAGTGACCCTCAAATTGTGCAGTTCGGATGATTGAGGGTAACACAACAGCAGAACAATTCATCCGACTCACTAATAAACTACATAATCTGAAATAATAATTCTCTCTAAACTAAACTCTATACTACCACAAATACACGAACCATTACACGTATGTGTGTGTGTGTGTGTGCGTGTGTGTGGGTGTGTGTGTGTGTGTGTGTATGTGGGTGTGTATGTGTATGTTTATAATTTCATATTGCACTTTATAACAGCAGATTGGAGGATTTTGTGTACCCTGTAGAAATTTCTTTGTGAGGTAATTTACTGGAGGTCATGAAACAAAAAGTTGAAGCTATGCTGTGCACTGTGGTCTTGTAAATGGTCTACAATACAGTTGAAAATTAATAAACTTTTGATATCTTGTACAATTGGTTGCTATGCCTAGTTTTATTATAATCTTTTATATCAATAATATGTGTAATGCTAAATTGAGCATTACATAATCAAACATTTTTATTTTTTAGATTCAAGCAAAACGTTCAAAATTCTCGAGTATACACAACAAAAGCACTGGCTAAGGCTGTAAATGAGAGTAAAGACAAACCAAAAGTGTTTGTATTGATCACTGGTGTTGGGGCGTATGAGCCATCGGAAACCAAGAAGTATGACGAGAGTAGTCCCACCACTGGCACTGACTTCTTCTCCAAACTTCTAGTACATTGGGAAAAAGCTGCTCAAATTGATCCTCCTGTCAGACTAGTAAGAATTATCTTTATATACTAAGCTCAGGCATGCACTACGGTGCGGCGAAACGTCGCGTCGCTGCGGCAAATAGCAGCTTAGGAATAAATAACAAAACAAAACGAAACATCCTTTCGTAAAAAAATTCCTTACCTTCCTCTCAATTCTTGTTTGAATTAACAGAAGCCATACAAAATAAAAACTATACAAATTAATATAAGTAGGAAGGTAACCCAATAATGTGAGTAAATTTAATCTAGCTGTATAAATAAAGCCATATTCTTTCTTTTCTTCATTTATTTAGTAATTTATACACACCATACTAATAAATGCAGAAATATTAAAGTTACAGACATTCATACATGAGTATTTGCTACTTCTTTCTTCTCTCTTTTTTGGTCAGCATCACATTGATGATGCCTTTGGTATTGCTGGTGTCCATGGGCAACGTCAATTACCCATCAGGTGGATCATCAGCTCGTTTGTTGGCTATTTCTATAAAAAAGTCATAGATTGAGATGTCAACCAATAGTGGCGAAATTTATACATCTCAGTATAATCCATATTGTTTCAAACAGGAGAGGTCAAAATAATAGATAATTATTAATTATAATACTACACATCAGGTGGCTCAAAAGGCGTTAAATAAAAAAGTTTCCGAATTTTACTGATACTTTTTTCCAGGTCATAATCAGATCTGGAGCAGTTCTAGGCAGGTCCGGGGGTATGATACAGAACATGTTCCTTCCATTCTTTATGGGCGTAGGGGGGCCCATAGGGTCTGGCAAACAGTATCTACCCTGGATCCACATACACGACCTTGCAAGATTGATACGGTTTGCGATTGAAAACGAAAAGGTCACTGGGATTCTAAACGGCGTGGCCCCGCAAGTAATAACTAATGAAGAATTTACTAAGGTTAGTATTAGTTTTGAAGTTTATGTTCTTAAAAACTTAATCTTTCATATTTTTTAAGTAGATCTCTTCTGAACCAAGCCTACGATCGCATTATGGTTTTTTTCCGCCACGGTTTGAACCGCCTGTCAACTACCTGTCAATTTTTCAATCTATAATCTGAATTTTACCAAGAAAAAAATAACTCAAAAAGTACTCGTCAGATCTAGTTCAAACCACATGACAAGCACCAGCTTTCGATTAAAAAAAGAATCATCAAAATCGCTTCACCCAGTCGAAAGTTCTGAGGCAGTGTTGCCAGACCAAACTTTCAAATTCCAGGAGATAAGAACAAAAAAATCAGGAGATTGGTCTGATAAATCAGGAGATAAATAAAATACTTACTGAATTAAAATATTGTTAATTTTGCTAATACATTTGATTATTCTGTTTTACTGTCATTTTTTCGCTTACTTTAAAATCAAAACAATTATTGTTTTTTGAAGTGAAAACTTCTTTCATCGTTGTGGTTTGAAAGTCGATGAAACGAAAAAGCGACAGTAAAAAGAGACAGACACATAAATTTATAAGATTTAACGTGGGAGAAAATGAGATAGGAAGCATTATACAGTGTTTCTTTATGTTCGTGGTTCTCTTTGTGTTACCTTAAAAAGTGAAGTTATTCATAGATGGCGCGAGGAATAGGATAGAAGATTCGTTTTATTGCTGGATAGATGGTGCTAGCTGCTCATTTTACTCTTCATATTATGTTAAGAGATGGCATTAGTTACCACTGTTTTATTTTTATTATCTAACTTTGCATTCCTATGATCATCACTAAAACCTCCAATTATCAAATTTCCGAAATTTTACATTCGTCTCATTATCTTGAAACTAACATTTTTGAAGGTTTCACTTCTACCACGTGTGAATTGCACACATTTTAGTTTTTATTTAATATTTTAGTTGTCAAAAATCCGGTAATCTATTAATTTCTCAATTTGATCGTTATGTTAATTTGTTAAAATAGTCTTTCCACCGTAGCGCTTGAATGCAGTAAGCGGTAAATATTCTCTATTTTGTAAGCTCAAACAATTACATGCAAAATTTAAATGTAACCTACAACATCAAGCTACTACCTTAAAACATACCTATTTAGTTTAGTCGTGTAGTATTGGCGGACATTACCCGTCAAATCATTTATACCGAAAGAACCTTTGTTCATTTCCGTATCTGCTTGTAGGGACTTATTTATGTTATTGGGCTTATTGCAAAAACACTCGTATTCGATTGAGTTAGGATAATAAATGTTATGGTGTGTCTCTTACAGTAATATTATTAGTAGTGTGTCTATTTTCCAAATTTGATAGTGTTAGAAATTATTGATGCAGTGAATTATTCAAAACCCAAAAATCAGGAGACTTATTAATAAAATCAGTAGCTCAGGAGAATCGTAGAAAAATCAGGAAATCTCCTGGAAAATCAGGAGATCTGTCAACGCTGTTCTGAGGTAACAAAATTTAAAAAAATAGAGTCGAACTGAATACCTCCTCCTTTATTGAAGTCGGATAAATATCACTTGCGGGGAATCCCCAGTGCGGCCGTTTGTATGGGATTCCTTGTGTTACAGAATTTACGCGGTTAAAACCGCAGCGCGCTAAAATCTGAAAATCTTAGTTTTCATGAAAACAAGTCGCTAAAATTAGAAAATAAAATGTGAATCGTATAGCAAACCTTCACTTTATTATTTTAAAAATTAAAACTGGAACAGCTTAATGATTTTTCTCCTTCACTCAATTATAATCTTCGTAACACAAGTTGCGTTATTATAGCATTTTTTCTAATTTCGTAAGATCGTAAATAATTTAATATGTCTACCCGTGTGGCGCAGTGTTTACCATGCCGGATCGCCGCACCAAGAGTCCTGGGTTCGATTCCCAGCGAGGCGGAAATTTGAATGATAACTTTGAATTTCTGTTCTCGGTCTGGGTGTGAATGTCCTTGTCTAGTGTGTTGTCGACCATGGCACCCACGACACAGGGAATCCTAGTGTGGGGCTTTGAGTGTGAAGCGTTATTATTATTATATGTGTTTAATTTCTTTTCAATTTTTTAGGCTTTTGCAAAAGCACTGTCAAGGCCTGCGTTTTTGCCGGTCCCAGAAGCAATACTGAACTTACTGCTACACGAAGAAAGAGCAATGATAATGACTAAAGGACAACACGTCACACCCAAAAGGGTCCTCGAGTATGGATTCAACTACGAATATGATAACATTGATAAAGCTTGCAAAGAATTCGCACATTTATTTCCACAAAAAAAAGTAATCAAGTAAAATTTTAACTTTATTTAGAATTTAAGATTAATTTATGTATACATATTCTAAATAAATAAGCTAAATAACTCATTTTTACGCTATCTTGTTACAGAATATTTTAAGACTTGAGAAGGTATAAAGAAAATCCTTAAATAATTTCTTCTGTACATTCTAATGCATTGATAAATGAAATAAAGTACTTATACAGTCAGTTTCTATCTTTTTATTGTGCAGTTTTGAAAATGTTTAGAAAGCTATATTTTCGTGTTAGGTAATATCTTCGCCTAACATGCTGGACTTCACCACTTACTATCTAGTCGGATTTCAATCAAACATAACTTATCGCAAGTGAAAAGAAAATTTAGATTTTTTTTACATATAATATCTCTCTCGATTGAAATGACCTAAATCTACTCCCAAATATACCGTCTCTATTACTTATTAGCCACATGATAATCTAAATTTTACTAACAAAAAATAACCGACTTCAAAGTTACTCAAAAACTACTTGTCAGATCTCATTCAAATATTATGTGGGACCACATGACAGGCTCCAGCTTTCGATTAAAAAAAGAATCATCAAAATCGGTTCGCTCAGTCCGAAGTTCTGAGGTGACAAACATATAATCTAAATTTTACTAACAAAAAATAACCGACTTCAAAGTCTCAAAAACTACATAGTTGTCAGATCTCGTTCAAATTTATGTGAGACCACATGACAAGCGCCTGCTTTCGATTAAAAAAAGAATCATCGAAATCGGTTGGCGTGATATTGAGTTATTCGTCAATTTGTCGCGCACATCTTAACACAAATTTACGACTTATGTGATTTTCTAATGGATGCCATTGTCAGATCTCAATAAAATTTATATGGGACCACATGACAGCCACCAGCTTTCGATTAAAAAAAGAATCATCAAAATCGGTTCGCCCAGTCCAAAGTTCTGAGGTAACAAACATAAAAAAACCTCCTCCTTTTTTGAAGTCGGTTAATAAATACCTCAATGCTCCATGATTAGCCAGAACAAACACACAGATAAAAAATTTATAATTCGCCATATTATACATATACCCCCAAATAGTTTTTTGTCCCATAAACATTTCTAAAATAAAATACTCATATTTTGAAGATATAATTATTAATTATGTAATTCATGCTTTTCATCCCATGAAATGAAATTAGCTAGAGGGATAAGAGATACCTAATTGAGTGTATCATTGGTTTATGAGGCATAGGTTTCCCGAAGTGAAAGACACAAAGACTGTTACATCAGCTTTCAATAAAGATAAAGGGCAAAAGAAGACAAAATAAATTACTTAGGAGGATAAAAGAAAAGAATATTTGCATTATAAATTATTTATTCATTAATTAACAATTAGGTCAAACGTAGCTACAACAACATAGTTATAGATTCTGTTCCATTAAATAAATATTTATCGGTAAATTATTTGAATATAATTGCCGACTTATTCTAATGAGACTAAAATTCTTAGGATTATTATCTAGGCAATAGTAATTAAATAAGTAAATGATAATACAGATCTTTCGTCGTGGGAGTCAGGCCAGCGATAACTTTAATATTTATTTTATAGACGTACAATATGATTATGTTTGCGGAAATAATTATCCAGCTTTATTTAATTAATCACAGTATCATAATAACTTTAATAGCTGTCTTAACACATTTATTAGTTATTCAACCCTACAATGGCTACAATTGCTATATGCCGTTTATATTATTCATTATTCAAAATATGTAAACAGATTCCATCCTCACTATTATAGCTAGCTATAAGAAAATAACGGTTTATGCCGCTTTGCATAGTTCGTTAACGTGGTGCAAGATTTTGGCGTGAAGACACTTGGTCGAATATAAATTATTCGCAACTATGGTTGAAAAAAAAAATCGAATCAGCATTATTCAAAGTGTTTAGTTAACGGAGTGCACGAGTGTATCAAAAGAGATAAAAATCTTACATCCGTCTAAATTGAATTAACTTATCAAGGTAAATCTACATATCAGCAGTAATCACATAAATAGACTGTCAATTTTGTTTCAACAACTTTCTACAACAATATGACGAAATAACAGGGTTTTCGGTTCGAGAACTCAAGAATACGTTGAACCAATTTTATTGTTAAAGATAAAATTTGGGAAAGGACATAGGACGTCTTTAAATTTTTAATGTGGCAGAATCAGAATTTCACGGACTTTCGTCTTCCACCTTCTGGAACTCTTCAACCAGTCGACTGACGTACTTGCTGAGCATGTCTTGACGCATGCGGCCTACATCGAGCACCTCCTCGTGGTTCGCCTCGGCGTCGTCCTCGTAGCTCGTCACACACTCGTTGGTGATGAGGGACAGAGCGAACACCTTCATGTCACAGTGCCGAGCGGTGATTACCTGGTTACAATAAACAGTCTCAAAGCTTGCTAGTAGAAAACAAACAATGCGAATAGGTAACTATATTTTTATTTTACTCAAGATGTCTCTAATGATTAGGGTTAGGTAGGCATATGATACTGACATAAAAGTACTTTCAAAGTTACTACCCATTGAAGTATAATGTAGTAGGTACCAGACAGAACAGACATCGCGAACAAAATTTGAATCGCGCCGGAAGGTTCTATTTTCAAAATCGAGACCCCGTTCTCTTTTCAAAATCGACTGAATACACTGAAAACTTTAGCCAATTGGCTACAGTTCATTGCGCAAACATCGAGTTCGCGGTGTCTGTTCTATACGCTAGTCGCTAGTAATAATAAGTACCTACCTAGTTCAATGTTTCTACCCAATAAAACCCTCATGGAACCTGTCTTATTGGGTTTTCCTTGTCTTATGTGAACGCATCACTAGCACTCATTAAGTACATTAGCACTATTGGGCAGAATTAAACAAATGGAGTTGAGTACCTACACTACCTACCTCATGAACTGTCGACATGCCTACAGCATCGACGCCAACCATCTTCAGCATATTCAGTTCAGCCACCGTCTCGAAGTTGGGCCCGCCCAGACACGTGTACACGCCTTCGCGAACCAAATGATCTAATTTCAATTCTTTTGCTACCTGAAAAAAAAGATGTAATATAGGTAAGTAGATCTTAGGTACCTACTTACAAACTTTCTAAATGTACCTAGGTACATACATCGTCGAGAAGAAGGTTGTCTAAAACTGTCTAGTAGCTCTGGTAGTTAAAACGAGCCATGTTTTCTCTACTCTACGCTCCTTGGAAATTGCATGTCTACCAGTCCTATCAATACGTAGGTACCTATACCTACTGTCATACATAAGATATTGGGTTAACATACTACTTAAGTAGGTAGGTAAGTACCTACTTAGCTACAACCACAGAAGACAATGATGTATACCTACAAAATTGTTCTCTCTACAATAACATAATATTACTTATCACGGATGACGGAATCGCTATCATTTGTTTTCACATCTATTACGTACATTAAATAATAATACAAATACAATAGGTTACAACTAATTATATCATACGAGTACATCGTAAACAAGAGCCGATGACAAATATTTATGTCATTAAAAATTCTACTAATAAATCGCCACAAACCATGATTGATAAATGAGATAAATCTTGTTACCAACTATAAGTTCAATAACATTTGATTATTTAGTGCCGCAAACCGTTTCAAATTAATTTTAATCGTTTATTTATTAGGTAATATTATATAGGTAGGTACATAACTTGTAGGTACCATCGATGGTTGAGAACCAATAATTTATGTTTTTCTCAAAAAGTCAACTTTTCAAAAGATGAAAAAAAATATTTACTGTTCAATACTGTATTACTGAAAATGATTATAATTCGCAAAAATATTCTTGAATTTTATTTATATACCTACCTATACGAATTATAAACTTTTTCAGTAACCTACCAATTTTTTTGAGATAGTCCTTAACTATCGTTATAGGAAATGTTTGAAATATACTTACAGTTTTAGCGATGTTTCTAAATACATAATTATATGCTTTGTTCATTGTTGGAAAGCGAGGCCCGAACCTCTCATCATTGGGGCCATGGAGAGGGTTGTTGCCCGCGAAGCCCATCAGATTGATGTGATCTTTCACGATCATAAGGTCTCCAATTTTGTAATTAGGGTTTAAGCCACCAGCTGCGTTTGTTACGATCAAGGTTTTGATGCCGATAAGTTTCATAACCCGAACTGGCAGGCAACACTGAAACAAAATAAAAATTGTTAATATATAGATATGTACTAGCTGCCCGGACAGACTTCGTTCTGTCAAAAGTTTTTTAAATTTTGAGATGTAAGCTATCCTATCTTTCAAGTTGGATCAAACTGCACACGGTGTGCAAATTTGATTAAAATCGGTTTAGTAGTTTAGGAGTCCATTGAGGACAAACAACGTGACACGTAATTTATATATATTAAGATAAATAATGATATCCTTCCTGGATCAAAGCCAGGAGCTGATCCTACTATGTCCTATCGAGCATCAATGAAAATTTAATATCTTTATGTGATTTGCCGTCAAACAAAACAAGTCCTACCTACCTAAAGAACGAGTTAACATAGCAACAGTTCACTCAAAAACATTTCACCTCACAAACTACCCATCGTCCCAGACTAGTAGATAAAGATGGCCATGCATCAGGGGCGTATCAGCCGTATCAATTATACGGGGCCCCCAGCGTATAGGGGCCCCCACTAACACTCCCAAAAAAAAAGCTCGCCAGCGGCCTACGACCGCTACAACAGTTGGCACTCCTTTTATATTTGACAGCTGACGTTGAGGGGGCCCCACAACAAATATTGATATGGGGCCTCCTTAGGGCTGGCTACGCCACTGCCATGCATTATTAGTGTTGTAACACTTAACGGGTCCATCTCATGATCACCTACTGAAAGTTCGGAAAATGTTTAAACACTGAAATACTCTTTCTAGTTCAGTCTATAGGAGACAGACAGTGTTATAAATACTACGGATTCCAGTCAGTTCTACTCCACTTATACACTAAGCTGCAGATCTCATGAAACTCTGTACAAAGATTCAATGCTAGAAATCTATTCTTCCCTTTTACCGATCGCATACATTGTAACGCATCCAATGAAAGGAAATGAGCACTACGCAACGCAGTATTGTGAGCTGATAAAGAATTATCATGACTGTCAATGGCTCATGGGAAGTAAAAAATGAATATTTTAACGGTATTGGTACCTATTGGAAACATCTGGATTGAGTGATGCAAGGGGCATCCGGTGACCCTTAGCGGGAGGTTATCTCCTATTTAGCTTTGGAATATAATATACTTGGTACACCCAGAGAGCAAACGACGCATTAAGATAATGCTACGTACACAACTTATTTTGTTTACTGTTTTATTTCTTTGCGAATATTTATTTTAAGAAGTTATTGATAAGAAAGTAAGAAAGCTTATCGTTAACCTCGTATAGTAAAAATATTTGTTATTTTTTTATTTTACTTTATTAACTTTTAAATAGTTACTTAATCAGTAACGAAATTTTACCCAATTTTGGAAACTTTCAGCCTAATCTAGCTTAAGTTCTGAAAATCTCTTTTTTATGTCATTAAAACTGTACCTACTAAATGTAGATCTAGATAGTATGTCCCTATAAAACTAAAGCACCTTGACCCAATCTACTACGCTGCTTCGGACGGCTTTATCACTCAAGTCAAGAATCCAAGACGCTTAAAAATTTGACAAGTGCAGTATCAAACATTTATTAAACATGGTCGTGAAATCGTAGTTAAATTAATTTTGATGCGTTTTGATATTTTGAAAACTTGTACCTACATTTTGGCCTATTGGGGCGGGCTAAGATATTGACTAAATCCATGCTGACAATCCAGGTTCCAGGGTTCGTAACAGGTCGTAAGAGGCAATAGTAGCCGGCCATTTTGATCTTAGAACTCCGCGCAAAGAAATTATTTTATCAATAATAAATTAACTCAATAATACGACATAGGATTTTTTTTAAGATATTGGAGCGTATCAAGAGCGGCAGCGGCAGCTGCAACTCAACGATACATATGTAAGTACATAGTATGAGTTGATGCTACAGGTCTGAAAATTCATAAATGAACTCCTTGTTATCTAATAAATAATACAATAGGTACATATATTTTTTTAATAAATCACCCCCACCCTTTAAATTAGGAGATGGTAGTTTGTATGGGTTTTCAATATAATGTCAAGGAAATCCCACATTTCATTGACATTTTGATGTCAGCTGTCAAATGATGCCAAGACGAGACCATAATTTAATAGGGATCTACATCAAAAAGTTATCAGATCTCATGTAGAGCCAACCTTCTAACTCTACACGCCCTAACTTCACAAAATCTAGGTACTCCTTGGTCAAAATATGTGGCTCGGCCATTTCGCTTCCGTCACATGGACGTAAGGTTCAAAAATTTATTCACTCTATTACTTTTTTATTACCCTTGCTCATAAATTGGTTTTTATCACATGGCTTTTACACTCAAGGGGCTTGTTTACTAAAAATCCTGAAATTATGTATTTTATTATTTATAACAAGAAGTTCGATGTGAATTTTTAGACTTCTAACATCAAAATTTCCGGAAGTCTCATACAAACTTCCAACCCCTAGTTTAAGGGCTTAGGAGGTAAATGTTTCAAGTTTTAGATTTTTTCTGTTGTTTGTGTACTAATAGCAGCTTACATACCAAACAGTTTTGTAGGACTTCAATTAAATTTAAATTATAAAATTTCATTCACTGTAACGGAAATCCGAGTTTTCGTGTTTTTAACGCCCCAGGCGCTGTACTGATATTATTTATCTTTTTGTTAATCACAAACCGTCAGGTGATTCGTCTGCTCGTTTACCGGCTAATTTACATAAAAAATAAATGTTACCTACCTTCCAAAGCGGGTATCCCTCATAATAGTGGAACCGTCCCTGCATAGCAACCACAGGCACTCCCGCAATTTTACCGAATACCAGTTGTCCATGGTGACCTTCTACCGTGCTGACAGGGAAATTAGGGATTTCTTCATATGGTACGCATTCCGAATCTGTGATATTCTCTGCCAATGATCCTGCATTCAAGATAAAGTAATTTATACTATCTTCTGGTTTAAAATTATCAAAAAACAAAATTAACAGCTGAAAATTTACCGACCATGAACGTCAAAATGATTAGATCTTTAACAGGTGGCTTTACTGAAATGGTAGAGTCAAAGATCTATTTATTTATTTTTTATATTTAAGTAATTAATAATTATAGATTATTGTGGTACAACACTATCTATTATGTCTTCTGTGGTATAACTGATATTAACAGTTAAACACATTCATGTAGTCTGTAAATGCGTTCATTTGTTAATTAATGTCAATAGCTATATGAAGCATGTGCAAAAAATAAAGGGCTCTGATTTCTAACAAAAGTATCTTGTATCTTACAATAAATCTATGTTTTCAAAATCACGTAGTAAGGGAAAATTAGACAAAGAATATTTTTAACTGATTAAAATATAGGAGGTTGAGAACTCTAGAATTCGCTTGATTTAAAAAAAATGAATACATTACAGAACTTTGTAATTCATGAACTGGTTTGGATTTTTTTTGTCCGAAAGGTTCCAGATTGGTCACAAAAATGTTTTATTATGTAACATTGCATCCATGATTTTAGTTCTGAACATTGCATCCATGAGAAATTGAGGGAACTCATCAAATATCATAGGTAGGTTAAGTAAACTATAGATGAATATTTTGATAATTATGTTAAGCGAAATAATTTAGGTGGTCCTTCTTTGAAGTCAGTCTGTTTTTTGGTGAAATTTTGATTAGGTACAACTACGAAAGGTTAAATGCGGTTTTATAACTTTTATGGGTGGCTGAAAGTGTATTAACAGAGATAAGCTAATATATACCCTCGTTCCAATACGAACCCATCCCCGATCCGCAAATTATTCCTATCCGGGGCCGCACCGTCGTTCGTGATAGAAGGAAGTTAGTCGTCTCAACCAAGGTCTCATATGAATACCTGTAATGAAGAGAATTGATCTATTAAATTGTAAAATTATTCTCTACGTTGTTTCACCGATTACTAAGTTAAGGAGTCTGTCCACTATACATTTAGTATATTGCCGTACCGTATGCCCCTAGTACGGTGATGGACCATGGTGCAGTACGCTATAGTGGACAGACTCCCTTAGTTGTACAAAACTGCAGACTTCACAGTTCACACGCCTTCGGGACCTCTCAGGCTCTCATGTAAACAGGTCACGATGTTTCTATTCATCCAAGCAAATTACAATAAAATTAATCCTTATTAAAAATGCAAAATTCGACCACGGACCTGCCGTGAAATAACTTGTCAACCACTATAAATCACTGCTTGAATAGATAAAAATCAGAAACATTCTACCTACATTGTATCGAAGTAAATATGTAAAGAGTATTCAAAATCACACTCGTATGTCATGTATATCTCCTTTTACGACAATAAGGTAATGATTTTCAGCACGTCATTATGTAGGTAAGTATTTATCTTCAAAATAAATCTGAGTTGACACACGTGGCAAATAGGGTTTCTGAAATCTGATAACACCGGGTATTGTTATTGTCAATGTGCCTTTAAAGTTTAAACGGAATAATTATTTTTATGCTTTGCTTCATATAGATAGGTATCAATGACACACGTGTAAGTATTACGTATGTAATAGAAGTAGGCATCAGTAAAAAGATACTTAAAAACTAGGTCTTGCCAACTACTTAGGTAACTCGCCATTATTTTGTTAAGGGCACATAAGTAGGTATTATTTATCCCATGTTAGTGTTAGATTTTTTTAATTTCCGTCTAATAAAATTTGTTGCAGGAGCTAGAGCAGGAGATTCTACCGATTTTGATAAATATATTAACTTCAAACTTAATTTCAGTTATTTAAGTCAACTGTCTAAACCGCGTTAAAATCGGTTCAATAGTTCATGCGCTATATGTATAACAGCTCTACATTAACATCAAAAAAAAAAGAATTAACAAACCGAATAATTCCAACAAAATATATTTAAACGTGATAAAATGAAAATAACAACAGTAATTTTCAATTATAATCATTTCTAACGTTTAACTTTTAAGTACATCATAGGCTTTGAAAAATAAAGTTAATGCCTTTAATATTTAATAAACTCACTTCAGTCTTTGTGATATTTGACTAATCTCATAAAACAAACTCACTTCAATATAAAAGCAAAAAATAAATAAATTGCATAACCCTGACAAAATATACCTTGTCATATTTTTTACATAACCAATTCCATTTTTATGTAGAGCCCTTTGTATGTAGAGCCAGTCTAGGGTTGTAGAGTCAGTGTTCATCAGTGAAATATTATTCACTCTTGCGGTGAAGATACTCTTAATTGCGTAAATTCAGTAGTAACTGGCCATTAATAAGTGAGTCAATGATTTATTCAGAAAGTTACTTCAGCCGCAGAACGATGTCGAAAATACTGTGAAAAATTAAAAAAAAATCCAAATAATTTGAATGCTATTTTTAAGGGACCACATTTTGGCAGCTTTGTTTTTGACAGCTTTTAAACACCGACACATGTCGGTATTTTTGTCGATAATTAGGTATATTCGTGCCCTTAAATTATCGCTAGTTAGTTGCTGGACACACTGTAGGTATAACCTAATAAGTATTTTTTAATGAGAGATTTATTTGTGTTTACTTCTTTTTCGTGAAATTTTGATTGATTTTATTTGCATTTTATTTAGTTATGTTATAAAATTACTTGCAACATAATTTTAATTTCTTTCATTTTAGGTATTCTAAAATACTACTGTTTACACGCAACCCTACACTTCCATTGTACTACAATTATAATTTTCCAGTGTGATAAGTTCCGTTGCGATCTCTATTGTGCTAAGTATTACGTCTTTTTGGTCCTTACCCGTATACCGAAGCATAGATCTGCACATCTATTTATGATAGATGTATGAGTATGTAGTGTAAGTAACAATATAAAGCAAACTTATGCAAAATAATAATAAGTATAATTAATCATAAACTAAATAAATACAAGTGGCCAGTTAGTTATTGAACGTGGCCAGTTACACGTACAACACATAATTCAGGCAAGAAATTCTCAATAAAAAATAAATGAATGCAGAATTAATACAGTATTTAAACATACCTAATATTTATTCTTACATTTTTTATTTTATTTACTTATGAGTTATCGATTTGTTATAAAAATTACAAACGTAGAACTTCATTTGCATCTCCCTCTGTCACGTCGACAAAAATGAAGGCTTTTTTTTGTCAAGGTGTTAAAATATTTTAAAGCAATTACCTACGTAGTCTTCGTACTGATATATTATATTAAATGTATTTTATTGTTTAGTTAGGTATCTACATTATTTTAAGTTACAAGTGACCTTGTTCTTGAAATGAACGTCGATAAAAAAACTGCAACGAATTGATTGAAAACATACTGCTCAATAGTACTGGACAATCGAAATTCAGGCACAATATAAAAATATTTTTCTTATGTAGGTAGGTATAGGTACTTAGTTAGATTAAAACAAATTAATTTCCGCACTGTTTTCAAGTCGCTGATAAATTACCCATTGTGTGGTGTTTTATTAGTGCCTTGGTAGGTACCTACCTACTTAATTTTAACCAACTTCAAAAAAGGAAATTATCAAATCGACACGTAGGTATGTAGATACCTATTATTAGTATTAATTACTAGAACTACAAAATCTTTACATATGTATTATTATGTCGTGTCGTGACAACGTGTCACGTTGTTTGTCTGCGATGGACTCCTAAACTACTTAGCCCATTTTAATCAAATTTGCACACCGTGTGTTTGATCCAATTTTAATAAAAAAAAACTTGACAGAACGAAGTCTATCCGGGCAGCTAGTTATATTATATAATCCTAGTTTTTAAATAAATTTGCTTTTTAAAAATATATAATACGGATGCACATTGAAGTATAGTGTCATAGAAGAGACATCTCGAACAAAATGTGTGCTCCCGCCGGGAAGTTCTATTTTCAAAATTGAGCCCCCGTTCTCCTTTCAAAATCGAACGAATCCATTGGAAATGCAGCCGCTCGGCGCCAATTCATTGGAACATACATTGTGTTCGCGGTGTCTGTTCTATACGCTAGTAATAATACTTCAATGCGGATGCATTCCATTTTTAAATTACGAGCATCTCAAAACTTATCGAGTGACCTACGCTACGTAGCTTCTGTCGATATAGCTTAATATGAAATACTGAATAATATAAAACCAATAACCGGTATTTAGATAATAAAATTCCACTTAAAAATACAGATTGTAACAAAGTAAAAATATTTATAATCTTGGAAACGACCTATGCTAGATCTGGTTTTCTTGGAATTCTAGAGACAATTAAATAAAATTTTGCACCTCACTAAATAGAATTCCATTATTTTTTGACAATAACATTCTATTATCAAACTAATAATATCATGTCAATGCATGACGAAATGTATAAAGATCATTATTGTATCAGACATACCTGTGTATGAGAACATTGATGAAAATTCGACTCTAATAAATTAATATTGTCAAAACGGGTCCTTCACATTAATATACAATACATACCTACATAATTATACTTATAGATATGCTTGTTTGCTCCGTATCATTGTTTAAGAGCTTTTTAATGTTATAAATTAGAAACATGTCCGTTTTTAGGGTTCCGAAGTAAAATCGGAATCCTTATAATTTGGTCATGTCCGTCCGTCCGTCTGTTCGAAGCAAAACGCCGAGACCCTTAGTGCTAGAAAGCTATAATTTGGCATGGACATTTGTACATATTTATTAAAACTCCCGAATCGTAGAATAAAATATTGAAAAACATTTTTTCAGGGTACCTCCCCTACACGTAACGTGATGTATGAAGGATGAATTTTTATTCGTCACGTACGGTGTATCATTGAAAAGGTCCAGTGGCGTAGCGTGGGCTTTTGCCGCCCGGGGCCAAACGAAAATTTGCGGCCCCTATATTAATTTTTTTTATTGCCCAACTGCCAGGAATGATAATATGTTTTTCGCACGTATCTTATATGTATGTATGTATGTAATATTCTTTATTACCTGATAATTATTATTCATTAAGATATCGTTAGATTTGTCTTGATAACCCAAGTGTTCTTAGATAGAATATGGTGGCTGTGAGATGCCATTGTTTGAAGTATCAAAAACACAAAAATCCATATCCATACTATCCATACTAATATTATAAATGTGAAAGTGTGTTTGTTTGTTTGTCCGTCTTTCACGTCGCAACGAAGCTGTTATGTGGTATGGTTTTTGTGTGTGGAGATAGTGAGGAGGGTGGAGAGTAACGCAGGCTACTTTTTACCGCGGTAAAACATCCCCATGGGAAGATCAATATTTTGTTAGTTGCTAGATATTTCGATCCGGATGTTGTTAATAGATGGCGTTACTAAAATTCATTTGCAAGTACTTTGAGTAAAAAAGTAGAATTTGTAAAAAATCGATCTCTACCGGGGGCGAAGCTGCGGGCAAAAGCTAGTATCTAATAATGCAATATAGGTATCAAATTATAGAGCTCACCATAAGGATTCCAAAAAATTAATAAAAGAAACAGAAAACCCGACTGCGTATAATACTAAAAAGAGAAAAACAAGCCCAGTATTTAGTTCAGAATGTTGTTAAAAGTAATACTGAACAACTACGCCATTAAAAAGGTCTTTCAAAAATATTGTGGGTCCTCTATGATAATACAATTTTTGGAATTAGGGGTTGGTTTACGAAATATTTGACTTTAAAGTGCTAATTTTGGTTAGAGATAAGTGTCGTCCCCCCCCCCCCTCTGCTGGCTAAACGGCTGGAGTTGGACGAGTCAAAAAATTCTCTTCAATATTCTCTTAAAAATTTTTTTTCAATATTTTATTCTACGATATCTATCTACATAATTATATCCATACTAAATTACAGCTTTCTAGCACTAAGGGTCTCGCTCGGCGCTTTGCTTCCGACAAACGGACAGACGGATGGACGAACGGACATGACGAAACTATAAGGGTTCCGATTTTACTTCGAAACCCTAATACAGTCGAATTGAGAACCTCCTTTTTAAAGGCGGTTAAAAAAATCACTGCATGAATGACAAGCCTACGTTATAAATAATACAACATAAAAGTTTATTTTATATTTTTATGTATTGGCATTATTGTTATTGGCATATAAAATAGTAAAATATATATAAATTACGTGTCACGTTGTTTGTCCGCGATGGACTCCTAAACTACTTAACAGATTTAAATCAAATATGCACACCGTGTGCAGCTTGATCCAATTTGAAAGATTGATTTGAATTTGAAAGCTTACATCTCAAAATAAAAAAAAAAAATTGACAGAACGAAGTCTGTCCGGGCAGCTAGTAGTAATATATTTCTACGTTTATTTGTATGATAGATTGTATTAATTTGAAATTGAAAACAATAGGTTCTCAATAATAATTCTAAAGTCATTACTCTATTAAGTATGCAAAGAATGTTCAGTTCATTGTGAGCTTGGTTGGTAGGTATGTAGATATAGGTATGCTGTAAAACAGGTTTTCCACTTAGTATAGGAGTTTTTGTTACTACCTTAAATAGTGATGTACAGGTGCAGGCATAAAAATTGAGTCATCACATGTTTTAAGTTTAACATTCATGTCCAAAAATAACCGACTGCAAAATGAGTGATAACTCAAGAACTCCTCGTCAGATGTCGCTCAAATTTAAGTCGGACTACATAACAAGTACCAGCTTTTGATTAAAAAAAGAATCATCAAAATCGGTTCACCCAGTCGAAAGTTCTGAGGTAACAAACATAAAAAAAATACAGTGAATTGAATACCTCCTCCTTTTTTGAAGTCCAGAAATTCCAAAAAATTAAAAGACTATTATAGCTATTCATGTGTATATTATTACTTTTATCATACATAAAGCAAACAAAAATATTACATTTTTATTACCTATCAATCTAAAATCAGCAACATAAATCGTTCTTCCTTGAATAATTTTAAAACTTTCCATTGTAGAACTATCACAAAAATATATTTGAGATCCTTACAATAAGTTCATATGCCACACGATACGGTTTGCAAAACAGTTTTATTTTTATTTCGTTATTTTTTTTTTCAAAAAAATTTTTTTTTTATACACAATAAATGTGTCTTTGGGTCACAAAAAAGCACATGGGTACCAAATTTCAGCTCATTTGGTCCAACGCAGACGCACGAGTGATCCTGGGTTCCGTTTTTTGTTTTTTACGTTCGGAACCCTAAAAACCTAGTTGTAGCCCGTAGGAACGGTAAGTTGTAGTTTATAAAGTTAGAAAGTTAAAAGCTTTTTTAACACTGTACGATTCGTGAGTGTATCGGAACTCTGAAGTCGGAATACCTACATCTAATGCGTGTAAATTACGGCTTACTCACGTTTTATAATGTCGGATTCGCCAACTAATACATATAATTTCGGATTTATCCGAGGTTCTTCCTCAAAAACTTTGCAGCTAAAGAAATTAAAGTGAGTCATAAAATAAATAATTACATAATAATAATTGAACTGAGTCATAAATTGGGTAGTAAAATGACTAAATCGTCAGGTCCACCTGTGGGCACTTAACATTTCGAAATTGGTTGCCAAATACTTACCGGTAAAAACAAAATAATCCTATTCTGTCCAAACAATCAACAATGTGGCTATGTAGCTATGTTGGTTTTGAAATCCTGACCTAACCCAATATTCCTTGCATTGAGTAACTTAAATTTTACTTTTCTGCGTGGTGGTCGTAGCCATAACTGACAGATGCAAATTACAACGGGTATTATTTACATTTTACATTTTGAAGTTATACCCATAAGAAATAGGGCGTTTGGAAAAAAATATGTGAGTAATATTTTTACGATGCGACAGCCAGAAAGCGACATGATGGTGCGTGATACTGGGTGCACAGCATTCGCTGGAGTTGTTATGGACATGGGTGCGAGCGAGAGGTACTTATAAGTAAGAGATAAGTACCTATAACTTCTTACGTGTGTACATACCTAAGTACACACACACGTTATTGGAACGAAGTTCCTTATCGCGCGTTGCGAAAGGGGGCTAGGCGGAAAATTTGGTAACGACACTTTTCGCCGGTAACGACACTTTTTGCCGTCGTAGTTTTTTTTTACATAGAAAGCAAGCCAGAGTACTAGGATAGCAAAAACATGCAAGTGAGTGCACACTTGCTGCATGTTTTTGCTATTCTAGTACTGACTGCAAGGAACTTCTTTCCATCCGGGTGTCCCTTGACACCTCTCAAGTTTTTTTTTGAAGTATGAAAATGTTTAAAACAAAAAGTGGACCTACCTACATTTTGTGCATTTGCTACTGTTTTGTGCTCTACCTATGAGTGTTACGACTTACGATTAATGAACCCCTTGATTAAAAAAACAAATGCACTCCTAATTTTACAATAATTTTTTATTTGTTAGTTTTTATTTTACTACAGAAATCGTCTAGGTGGTTCCTATGCGTTTGTCAGTCACCGTATTCACTTTCGGCTATCTACTTAGGATACCTACATACAAAGATTTGAAGAAATGAGCGTGATCGATAAAACAGGTAGGTAGACAACTAAACGATAAGTTAAAAATATAATAATAAAGTGAGTGAAATTTTTATTGAAAGTTTTAAAAAATGGGTCTTATTATTCTGTATTGTTTTACAGAGTAGATAAATCCTACTTATTTTTACGAATAGTGCGAACTGATAATATATTCAAGAACATCTTAAGTTTCACAACATTCTGAATGAATGTATTTTTAGCTGATTAACGATTCTATGACATCGTGTACCTATGAGGTGGGAGTGTCTCAGATTCTCTACCGTCATACTAAATTACATGAACCTGACTCGCAGCATTCATTAAACAATCTTTCTAGATACCTCAATGTCTCTCGAGAATAAATTATCGGTCCTACGAATACATAGAACATCCTCAATTATTTCTTGCCTCGTTTTAAAATTATAGGAGGTACCTACCTACTTACTTGTAGCACGAACTCTAATAATAATATGTATTATATTTTGTCGTGCAATAACTGGACATAAATATCTTTAAAATTACTTTAATTTTAAGATATTTACATACCAGTACAAAAAGTATGTATTTCAAGGCAGTTGGTAAATTAGCAAGGCTAACAAATCTTCGCGCGGTAAACGACTTCGTTCAATTAACCCTTGTTGAATAACATATCTCTGTTCAGTCGTATCGTATCGTAAAAGCAATAAAGTGGAGTTGTTCTTATGTTTATTATCAAAGGAAAGATCGGGAAACTACGATATTTAGTCGATTGCATTTCATTTATGTTATTAAATCATTCAGTTAAAACTAAAAATGTCGCAACATTAATTTCACTTACGAACCTATGGTATTGTATGCTACAATCTGTTTATTTGGTTATAGTATAAAATACTTAATACTAAAAAGTACTATGAACATAAACATACCCGTTGCAGCCGTTGCCATTTCCATTGCCGTTTTCTGTTTCTACTTCAGGTAAAGCCTTTTTTGCTGGCGAAAACTTTGGTTTCTCATTCAAAACACTCGCATTTATTGGCGCCATCACTAATTAGTCAATGAGATATTATGTTATGATAAAAATGAGTCGAAGGGTCTACAGCGGTCGATTACACAAGATAAAATGTGATTCTCAGGACACTCCGTCTGTTTTATAATGATTGGTCGCTCTGTAGCTGGTAGCAATATCTTGTTTGATTTCGTTATAATTTACTCGCGTCAGTCCAGTTATCAGCGGAGGACATACGTTAAGCCGTCCGATTTTACATCATTTTTGTAAGTGTCGTCATTATTTTATTGAAAACTATTAAGAAAACTTATTTTTTTAGCTTATCTACAATTGAATGTAGATACAACAACTGTACTGCAACTAGATATTTACGAAAACAATAACTAATGTTGATGGAGTACAAATAAAACGGTTTTATTTTATTGATCAAGTTTTAGGAATGTAAGTTATCTATTAATATTATAAGGGACTAAAATTTATAGGTCTAAGGTTTAAAATTATTTCTCCAATATAAAGAATGTCTAGTGGGGTCATTAATATTATTTTATTCCGTATGAATGAAAGGGTTTTATTTCATTTAATTTACAACGTTTTATGTATCATATTTTGCAACGTGCAGAATTTGATTATTTTCCGTAGAAAAATTATAATAAAATTAATTATAATCTAAAAGAGTAAAGGATTTTAATTTGTTTGGCATAACTTAAAAAAAACAAAGGCAAATTCTCATCAAAATAAATTTCAAAATATCCTTAACCAATTACGAATAAAATAAAAAATTAGGAATTAAGTTCAACATTGACCATCATGTTTTTTGTAAAAGCAAAATAAAATTATTATTTAGAACAAAAAAATATTAAAATTCTCGAAGTTAAACAAGAACTTCTAACTTAAAAAAATTATGGGTATAATTCCAATAAGAACAATGCTTTCAAAATTTATAACGCGAAAAAAGCAGCCGCGTAAAAAATCCGATAGCAGGTATGTACATATGAGTTCCACTTTATTCTTTATTGATTTTTTCGATATACCATATTCAAAACAGTCATATTATTGAGGTTCCGGGATTCTAGAACGTTCACGAACATCTGCAGGCTCATTCCCGACCTGTTTTATTGAGATCAACTCTCCATTTAAAGAATGTTTTCATTTTCAATTCATGCTTTAGTACACATTGTTGTTCATCGTTATTTTTGTTAATGCGATATAAATGTTCCTGAAAATACGAGTTGACAATATTTTTCCATTGTTATTACTCTCATGTAAATAAATGAAAAACGAAAAGACAACTTCCTGATGGTATGTGGTCACGGTCGCCTAGAGACATCAGCAAAACCAAGGTCATTGCCGATGCATTCCCGTTAAAATGGGATTGGGGGAATGTTTAAATATACCATCATGCTTGTACCTAAGTAATAAGTAAGGTACCGTTGCGTTTCAGGATTAACTCGGTGGTACAGGACTGTACCCAACGACCTCCAACAAGGGGGAACATTCAGCTGGCCATAAATGATCAAGTTTTTGTCAAGTTTGCAGCAAACTTGATACGATATTACGATATTAGTAAAAATTATGTACATAACTAATTAGTAATTTTCAATTTAAAGTTAACTCTGCCGATTGAATTTCAAGTTTTTAACTTTTTAGGGCTAATTCTTCGATAGGCTTGAGTTCGTGTGTTTGACCTTGCCGCTACAGTTTTATACAAAGACTTAATTTTTTATTCGTAATGAGATATTGACGGACAATGGGTCCAAACAAAAAGATATTCATATCATAGACATACCTACCTAATAGCTAGTTCACTTTTTGGGTTCTGAAGTAAAATCGGAACCCTTATAGTTTCGTCATGTCCGTCCGTCTGTCTGTCCATCCGTCCGTCTGTCCATCCGTCCGTCTGTCCATCCGTCCGTCTGTCCATCCGTCCGTCTGTCCCCCCGTCCGTCTGTCCTAAGCAATGTGCCGAGACCCTTAGTGCTAGAAAGTTTGGCATAAATATACAGGTACATTACATATTTATTAAAACTCCAGAATACTAGAATAAAATATTGAAAAACATTTTTTCAGGAGAATGATTTTTTATTCGTCGCATACCCTATGTATAATGTGGGGTATCGTTGAAGTCTTTCAAAAATATTATGGTCTTCTAAGACTATTTTTGAAGTTAGGGGTCCATTTGCGAAATATTAGGCTGTAAAGTGCTAAACTGTTGGACTTGGACAAGTGAAAAAATCTCAAAAATAGGACATAAATATGATAGTTTTCCTAGTAAATTTACAAGGAAAACTATCACGGCTATGAAGCATAAGTAGTTAATGAGTAATAGCACAGAACAAATAATAGTACTTAGGGTAAAAGTCGATAAACTTACTAATTCGGAAATCAGAACCCTACATTGCGCGTGGCCTGACACGCATTTGCCCAGTTTTTAAATTTTCAAATATCTTACATGCTCTACTAAAAGTAATTTCTTCCCTTTTGGTAGATACCTATATAAAAATAGTTAATAGTCTTACCTTTCAGAGTCTTCAGGTAATCTAAACAATGATGTCCCTGGGTGACTTATTGTCGAATTAAAACACCCAAAAACAGCACAATATTGTCTACAATTCCTGTTTGCCATCTTAAATACTTTCACAAGTCTCACGCTGCACACAGCCACACAGCACGACCACAATAAAGAACTATTATAAAGAGTTTGTTATTTGTATCATGGCACAACCTCCGCTCGTTCGCCGCAGTTGCTTCCTTTTGCCAGCCTTATAATGATGTGTGTAGGTATTAACGCGCGTTCCGTTCCTAAAATATCCTGGACAAATTGGTAGTTTATCATGTACTTAGCTAAGAAAATAAGCTTTTTCAAATAATAACTATTATAGGTAATTAACTACCCTACTAAGTAAATAAATTGAACCATAATAGGTAATATTTGTGGGTACTTACAATGTTAGATGACAATAAGCGTAAATTATTTATTTATATTTGCTAACGACCTACATAAGTAGGTATTGCTGCCTTATTCAATTAATAAGCAATTAAATTCATTTGATGTCACCTAACATCTAGATTACAACTTAAATAATATTAATATGTACTTACTCAATAAGTAATATCACAGTCTCATAGTTTTCTTAGTTCCCCAGATGTAGGTATTATGACTTTATATCATGAACTTGACCACGAAATAGATTGTACGTTATTATCTGTTTATTAAGTAACAGCTTGCGCAATTTATTCCGTCTCTTACCCGTTAGGTGTAACGTGTAGGTGACCGACCGCGTGTTCACTTGCCTTCCATTTTCCCTTGGACACAATATGTCGTTCCATGGAGTGTTTGTTTCGAAGTTCGAACAATGTGTTCGAGATATTTCCGAATTCGTATTCGCACAGTCGACGATAATCTTTCTTTGACTGTCCAAGGGATTCGCAGTAATCGTCGCCAGCACCACATCTCGAGTGCATCAATTTTGCGTCGGACTTTCAGACGAACCATGCACGCCTTTTATGAGTACGAAACCCTAAAAATCACGTGACTACCATAATTTTAAACACGATATACATCAAGAGAATATAATTATTATATATTATGAGAATTCTATTGTGCGACGGAAAATTTAAATATTACACCTCAAGGCGCGTTTTGTGACAGATCGTATCAGATTGATTATTATCACATATAGGTACGTACAGTCAAAATTCTAAGCAAACCAAACTTATTGAACATAACTCGTAATAGTTAGACGTGTCTGAAAAATAATATGTGGACTGTAATCATACTTATCTTTTTAATATTAATACTGAGGGACGCTTTTCAAAGACCAATAAATTATCCACCAGGTAGAACATTATTAGTGTACCTTTTGGGGGTTAGTTAATAAGTTATATCTAGTCAAAATCTAGATTTGGTTCGAACTTTTTCCAATTGTAATTTGTAAAATAAAAATCAGTGCGCGATTGATCGATGATCCAAATAAAGAAGGGATAGATTGTGTACTGAAATGAATTTTAAAATCGAAAGCAAGATATTATAATCGGAAAGCAAATTAATTTAAGTCGATTTAGGGTGTACGCTTACGAATTCAGTTACTTTAAATAAAGAACTTTATAACAAAAGTCAAGAACTAAATTATTACCTATGTTTTTATGTTGACATGCCCAGGTCCTGCTCAGTTTCCTATCATCGGAAACCTGATATCAGTATGGTGGAATTTGAGATGGTTGCGTTATCATCACAAAGTATGGCAGCTATGGTCTCGAAAGTACGGACCTGTGGTCGGTTTACGATTGGGTCTCTTGAATGTGGTGGTGGTCTCAGGAAAAGAAATGATCAAGGAAGTTTCAAGTAACGAAGTGTTTAGCGGGAGACCAGATGGATTTTTCTACACGATGAGATCATTTGGGAAAAAAATTGGTAAGTTTATTTTACTATTTTGATTAAAGTTCAGTCGATTACTGTATTTTATTTTCATCATGACCATCTCTCTAGTTTTCGTATTATGACGATTTATTAATTGTATTATTTATTTGTACCTATGTATATTTTATTTCTCAAGTATATATGTGACTATGTATAATTTGAGAGTAGATGTAACCACCTAGGTATATTGACCAAAAGCACAGCTAAAAATAAGCAACTGGTTTAACCTCATTTTATGTGACCTGAATTTTGTAGAGTGGTCTGATGATCTCCCCCTTCAGGCTTCTCACCAGGCTAGGTGTTCATGCCTGTGGTTCAACTGTTCGTAAATGTTCGAAACTTTTGTAAGTAATGTAGAATATTCCTATAGCGTGATTGAGTTTTGGAATATCACTACTATTGAAACAATTTTGGACATTAGCCCGTACACACTTTAGTGGGTTATGTTACATGTAGATATGATATTTTTGTCTGTGTAACCAATAATAGACATAATTTGTATTCATGCAAAAATTTACAGGATTGGTATTTTCTGATGGACCCTTTTGGAATAAAACTCGCCGTGCCGTACTGCAGTGCTTGAAACACTTCGGCTACGGCAGTAAGACGATGGAGAACTACATCAGTGAAGAATGTAGAGCCCTAGTTGAAAGACGCATGAAAGACGCAGGCAAGCCCATCCGTGCTAACCACATGTTTGATGTATCCGTTGTCAATATTTTGTGGCAATTAATAGCTGGAAAAAGGTATGAGAAGTATTAAATTAGACTTACTATATAAAAGGCAAAGTCCTGACTTATCAACGCCCAATCTAAGCCCACATCACAATCATTTGGAGCTAGAAAGCTGACATTTTGCACTCAGGTTTCAGGTTAACTTTACAACGTAGACAAAGATAATTTTGGATTTTGTTGCATCCCAAAGAGGGTTAAATGGGGGTTGAAATTTTGTTTGAAATCCGCCAATATTTAAGTTACCGCCCTGAAAACTGAGATTTAGCTTTTTGGTTAAAATTAGGTAAATTAACATATTTTATGCTTTGGTGGTTTTTGATCGACTCCTAAAATAATAGTTGTCCTATCTGATTTTTAAGACTATTAATATTTGTCATGTCTTCACATTTATCCGACAAACTACATATACCTAAAGTTGATGCGGTGTAAAAAAAATAATACCTCTATATTTGACTTCCTTGGTAGAAATAATGAAATACCTATTACAAGGGTTTTGGAAAATCAGCCCTTATCGGAGGTACGTAAAGATTCAAAATTGTTTGGAAGTCTGCCGATTTTGATAATGAGAATTTGTGTTTGTGCTTTCTTGACATAATGAAATACGTATTTGGCGCTCTAATGAAATAAATAATCGATCCATTGTAAGTAGCTCTACTTACATTAAAAATACACTTTTAAAGAAAATACACTAGGTACCTACATACTGTATCTATACCTTTATGAAGTCAGTTTTGTCAGTGGCCTTTTCTTAAGTAAATATTGAGATCTTCATGAAAAAAAAATCTAGAGAACATTAATAATACAGCCGATCTCTTGAAAACAAATAAACACATGTAAAAATACTTAAAATTATCAGTACACATCAAGCAATGTGAACTTAACGTATAAAAAAATAAGATAATTTTTTATTATATATTTTCCGCAATCATTTTGTTATTCTTATATATTTCTTCACTTTTTAAGGTACAATTTGGAAGACAAACGCCTGAAGGATTTGTGTTGTCTAATATCTAAATCCTTTCAAGTTGTGGACATGAGCGGGGGCATCATAAACTTCATGCCTTTCCTTAGACATGTCATTCCGGATCTCATAGGATACACTCAGTTGAAGAAAATACACGACATTTTACACAAATTCTTAAAGGTAATATTGCCGTATTCATTTTATTACATTTTGTTTATCTTGTAGTGTCCATACTCCTTGTAAATTAGTTTTACACAACTGTTCCATTTTGTCTACCTGTATCTACAAATTACGTCTTTTTTTCTGCTATTGTTCTCTTTTTTTTTGATGATAATACGAATTTATTGTTTTTGAAGTCAGTTAAATATTTTTGTATGAAATATTTTTATTTTTCTATATATCGCATCATCAGAACCTGAAATAAAAAATAATATTATCTAATTATTAAAATCGGTTCAGATACGCGCAGTTCTGGGTATAGATACATACAAAAAATACTTAAATACAGATAAACAGTTCCACTTTTTTCAAGTCGTAGTCGATAAAAAAATTCTCTTTAGTCTTACATTTTTCTGAAGATCTTGATCAACCAAAACAATAAGCAGATCTTTATTTAGCAGGAAATCACTCGATTAATATTGATAAAACATTCGAGAAAACGGTTATCAATGATATTTACTTTCAAGTATTACAATGAAAATATGTATTTGGGACAAATCAGATAAATGTTTACTCAGTTCATGGACGTGACGTTATTTCGTGCGGTGGCCCTGCCACTGCTTCGTAACAACACAATTAGGGAGGGTTAACTTCGGCGAAATGTCGGAATTAAATCAATTTCAAATTAAGCACCAGCAATGGCTAATCCAGGGTCCATCCATGGTCATCGCAACTGTAATGATGAATCGTAAATGCAAAAAGTAACAGCAAAAACTCCTGAGCGTTTCTATGCTTCGGAATGTGTCTTAAGTTATCGTACTTAACAATTTTTTCTCTTTAAATAGCTGCCATGGCTACTGTGGCATAAAACTAGCTTTTTTTATAAACTTAATTTTTTTCCTTCTGCCTTCATCAATTCACACCGACTGCGGAGTAGAATACGCATTCTCAATTTTTGAAATTTTTGAATTTTTGAAATTGTTCCAGTAGTTTTTGAGTTTATCCATTAACGGCCGGTCTCAATAATGTACTAACAGATGGAAGGCTGTGAATAGACATTTTACACAAATTCTTAAAGGTAATATTGCCGTATTCATTTTATTACATTTTGTTTATCTTGTAGTGTCCATACTCCTTGTAAATTAGTTTTACACAACTGTTCCATTTTGTCTACCTGTATCTACAAATTACGTCTTTTTTTCTGCTATTGTTCTCTTTTTTTTTGATGATAATACGAATTTATTGTTTTTGAAGTCAGTTAAATATTTTTGTATGAAATATTTTTATTTTTCTATATATCGCATCATCAGAACCTGAAATAAAAAATAATATTATCTAATTATTAAAATCGGTTCAGATACGCGCAGTTCTGGGTATAGATACATACAAAAAATACTTAAATACAGATAAACAGTTCCACTTTTTTCAAGTCGTAGTCGATAAAAAAATTCTCTTTAGTCTTACATTTTTCTGAAGATCTTGATCAACCAAAACAATAAGCAGATCTTTATTTAGCAGGAAATCACTCGATTAATATTGATAAAACATTCGAGAAAACGGTTATCAATGATATTTACTTTCAAGTATTACAATGAAAATATGTATTTGGGACAAATCAGATAAATGTTTACTCAGTTCATGGACGTGACGTTATTTCGTGCGGTGGCCCTGCCACTGCTTCGTAACAACACAATTAGGGAGGGTTAACTTCGGCGAAATGTCGGAATTAAATCAATTTCAAATTAAGCACCAGCAATGGCTAATCCAGGGTCCATCCATGGTCATCGCAACTGTAATGATGAATCGTAAATGCAAAAAGTAACAGCAAAAACTCCTGAGCGTTTCTATGCTTCGGAATGTGTCTTAAGTTATCGTACTTAACAATTTTTTCTCTTTAAATAGCTGCCATGGCTACTGTGGCATAAAACTAGCTTTTTTTATAAACTTAATTTTTTTCCTTCTGCCTTCATCAATTCACACCGACTGCGGAGTAGAATACGCATTCTCAATTTTTGAAATTTTTGAATTTTTGAAATTGTTCCAGTAGTTTTTGAGTTTATCCATTAACGGCCGGTCTCAATAATGTACTAACAGATGGAAGACTGTGGATAGGGCTGTCATCTGTCATATTTGTCAATTTTTCAGAGGCAAAAATTGACAAATATGACAGATAACATACTAATGGTAGCCCTATTCACAGCCTTCCATCTGTTAGTACATTATTGAGACCGGCCGTAAAACATATAAACAAACCAAAAATTAAAAGTCTTTTCGTTATAATATTAATTTTCAGTAGGTCCAATTTCATCAAATTCTCTATGTCCTTGGTTTATAGACATACCTAAATATTTTTATTGTTATAGATTAAGAATAATCTATAGTAGAACACAATCAAGTATAATATAATTTGACTTGTAATATCATTGAGTACCTACTCATATGAAAATGAAACTGAAAAAATCATGATAGGTTTATACTTATCACTTTTTTTACCACAATATTGGATAACAAAACCTAAGTAAAGCAAAAGCAAAGCAACAACCCATAATTGTCCCACTGTTGGGCTCGGGGTCTCCTCTCACAATGTGAGTGGTACAAGCCATAGTCTACCACGCTGGCCAAGTGCGGATTGGTACACTTCACACACCTTTGAGAACTTTATGGAGAACTCTCCGGAGTGCAGGTTTCCTCACGATGTTTTCCTTCACCGAAGCAAATGATAATTAACTTCTAATACGCACATAATATTTGAAAATCAGAGGTGCGTGCCAGGATTTGAACTCGAGCCCCTCCGCTCGAGAGACCAACGTTCTAACCGCAAAGGCTATCACTGCTTTAAAACCTAAGTAATAATCTTTAATTCTGAAATATTTCTTGTCTTCAGTTAAATTTGATTTGATTCTCCGGATTTTTGAAGCAATTAATCCCATAACTCAACATAATACCATAAAATTATTTCATCGAAGGTTTAAGAAGATAGGCTGTAATGAACATCGTTATTTAATCAATTATTTAGCATTTGAATTGTAATGCGGTAAATGTGATAGAAATCGAATTAAGCAAAGGGAAAACTCCATTACAAGGTTATTTTAAATCACGATATTTTTGTAGGACACCATTCAAGAACATCAGCAAACTATGGATGTAAAACAACCAAGAGATTTAATAGATACTTTTTTGATTCAAATGGCTCAAAACAAGGAGGAGTCGTGTAAGTATCGTGAACTTTTGTCCTCAAATTCTATCACGTATTGTCATGTAGGTACATATATCTACTATAGGTTTGTATAATAGGCTGGTATATTATGGACAATATAGACATGTTGTTTATTTTAATATTCATATAATTTGCTGTCAATCACATATTCACATGTTATTTTATAGCCTGATGGTAAGTTAAGTGGTCACCGTCGTCTATGGACATTAGCAATACCAGAGAAATCGTCAATGTGTCGCCATCTCAGGGAGACCGTAAGATGTTAACTTCGTAAGGCCCCTGTGCCAGACCCGGTCGAAGACCTTAGCGATATCTACATGTTTTCGAAGTAAAACTACTTTAGGCGCGACTTGAGAGTAACTCGGATTATTTTTCGGATGAAAGTATTTTTTATACACCTAGTTAATTTGTATTTTACAATTTAGTTACAGATGAGGATCTCCAAGTAATTTGCTTGGATTTTCTGGAAGCGGGGGTGGAGACAGTCAGTAACACGGCAGCATTTATGTTGCTTCATCTCGTGAGAGACCAGGAGTTGCAGCACAAATTGATCATGGAAATTGACGCAGAAATAGGCCGGTCTCGACCTCCGTCACTTAGTGACAGATCGAGGTAAGGAATTTTCTTAAATATTTATTTGGCGCAACAATCAAATGGCCATCGTAGACTAAATTCGACAATATTCCCGTGATGAAATCATAAATTAATCAGTAAATTAAAATCTATTAATAAAAGTATTAAAACCTGAATTAAAATATGAGTCGTATAGGTATTGTACCTATTTCAATCTGATTGTTTAATTGTCTATAAAGTATTTATTTTTATGAGCCATGTCTGAACTCTCAACGAAATTACGACGCTGAATTAGACTAATTCAATTTCTGCGCACACTTAGCATATCTAGTAGGTATATAATGTACCTCTCTTTGTACATTATAATATCATTGATAACAGCAAAATAATCTCATAGGTCCAAAAAGACATTGCATCCTCAAGTGCATTTTCCAGGGAAGACAACAAAGACAAAGAAGTGCAGCAAAGACGACAGGCAAACAACAGTTATGCTGATTTGTGAAACTGAGTCTTCCATCTGTTAGTACATTATTGAGACCGGCCGTAAACCATCCTTGTGTGTCAGAAGGAAGGCTGTCTGTCAATAGACTCTGAATAGAGTCAAGCTAATTCCTGTGCTTGTGTTTTACCTTGCTGAACAATTCAAGGCTATACCTAGTTACATTTTAGTGTTTGTGTTTCCTTAAAGTTGTTGAAGAGTTTTTCCTTTCTTTCTCCACAATGCCTTGAATAGTCTCATAAATTCAGGCAATTTATGATTTGTCTATTTTTGCCTTATGATGACTATTTTATCCTAATGGTTAGATGGTAGTAAATGCAGTAAGCGCAGCTCCCGTCCTGTGATATCATTTATTGTAGACAATAAACTGTTTATAGGTATGCAAATAAATTATAAAAATAAATGCTTTAAAAAGTTTGTTTTCTTTCTGTATTTAAAAGTGTAAGTAGGCTGTTATATTTTCCAGAATGGTGTATACTGAAGCAGTACTATTAGAAGCGCTTCGTATATCTTCGGTAGCACCGGTGGGCATCCCGCATATGGCACTCGATGACGCACGACTTGGGAACTACGTCATACCAAAGGTACTGTCGCTCCTAATCTATCTTAAGAACATAATATTAATGTCGCTGAACCAAGCAGTTCAATACGTGTCTCATGTTATTTTCATAGTTTAATTTAAAGACTGAGTTTCAATAAATTGCCAAGAATGACTTCGGTATGTTTAGATTATTGCAGCCGGGATTGTTATCTAAAATCAATATGGAGATACCTTGATGATCCAAATTCTTTTTATCATTTAACGTCCAGTGATGACCCTGTAGTTCAGCAGTTAGAACCTGCTGGCCAAGCAAAGGGTCTCGGAGTCACATTTTAATTTCAATAAGCGTTTGGTGGTTAAACAAGCGTCCACCCACCTTCAGTTTTAACCGTAGATAGTTTCGAAAGGAAAACCATAATTATTGAAGATGGTCCTTGGTCGATTCGTTTGGATGGTAATCATACCATTACCTACTGTTCCTACTGGCAATGTAAGAAATAGATATCCGCCTTAATTAATATAACCTTAACAAATACCTAGAATTTTTATTGAAGAACCTAACGTAAACTTAACAACAAAAACGTAAGATCCTTTCATCTCTTTCCATAAGTTAGCTGTGTAAAACTTGGCAATTCATGACAGTACGTAGTCCGCTAATTTTAGAGGCTTATACACCATGAAATAATCGTGGTACATAAAACATTGCAGGGCACGTTCATTCTCCTCGCCTTGCACGACTTACACAACGGAGAGCATTGGAAGTCACCGACCACATTCCAACCGGAGCGCTTCCTTACCAAAGATGGAAATCTAATGCAGGACGACTGGCTCATGCCCTTCGGCACTGGTATAGTTTTGCTTTTGATAACACACAATATAGGTACTTTACTACTAAAAGCAGCTTACACGCATTGTGGCATCTGTGGGTGAGGCCAAACGAACGTATTTTTTGAGCTTTGAGTCGCCAAAAATGAGTCTCGAAAGGAGATCGCCAAATTTGAAGTCGATTAAAAATATTTTTATTTGTTTCAGGTAGAAGACGCTGCATCGGTGAAGGATTAGCACGATCTGAGTTGTTCTTGTTTTTAACTCACATCCTACAACAGTTTTATCTGAAACTCCCGGATGGAGACCCGTTGCCATCTGCAGAGCCCGTCAATGGTGTAACTTTGTCTGCTAAAGATTTTAGAATCATTTTTGTTCCGAGATAATAATAAATTACGTTATCACCTACTTAGTAGTAAAGTTTACAGTATCTAACAAGTAGTATAGCGTGACCTGTACTTAGTTTATTAATAAACTTATTTGAAACGGCTGCACTTTTCTTTAGTGTTAACTTTGGTTAGAGTCAAATATGAGCAAGATTTTTAGTCCAACTACGGAATTCTTCTACACCACGCGTGGCTTGACACACACTTGGCATTTTTATTTTGTGAAATATAATGTGAAAAACATGTACCTATAGATGATTAATAAGAGCATTCGTGGAGCTCAATGTTTTATGACTTTCATGGCTGACATTTAGGACCGTTTAGGACATGTGTTTAGAACATTTGGCATTTGGCAGATTGTAGTATTTTTAATTATTTTTTGGCTCATTCAAATTTACGCTATTGACCCGAGTAAGTTACACGATGAGCACGTTAAGTTTTGTAGAGACACATATACAACCCTTTCGCCATCCCACTTGAAAATGTTGCCGATGTAGCGGAATGGCGACAATCACTATTTTAGATCATCATTGCACTCATGATTCACGGTAACAGTTAGGTTAGTTCATGAACACCTGATTTTGGGAAGTCTGCCTGTCAGGCTCCCTCGGAAGGATTCTATTGGCAATATTGATTTTAATAGTTCAATAATACCATTATTACCATTATTATTATTTCTCTCTGGGGGCTGGGGTTCACCTGGATAGCTACCACCATCTTGCTTTTATTATTTTTATATATTTTTTATACATTATTGTTAATACATTATTAGTTTTATTACTAATATTATACTAAATATTAATACATTTTTTTTAAATAAGACATAGGGTACCTGCTTATTATACCGGAAAAAAATAACGCTTCACACTCATAGCCCCACACTATGATTCCCTGTGTTGTGGGTGCCATGGACAACACACTAAACAAAGACATTCACACCCAGACCGAGAACAGAAATTCAAACTCATCATTCAAATTTCCACCTCGCTGGGAATCGAACCCAGGACCCTCAGGTGGAAAACGCGGGCAAAGTACTACCTACTAGGTTTATTATATAATGCAGTGATTTTAAGGACTACAGCGAAACTGTCTATTCGTAATCACTTTATTTATTGCTGCCATTTAATACGACTGTGGCATGTGAATGTATCTTGAAAGTAGTGATCATGGGAAGCACCTTCGGGAGATCCTCCCTGGACCTGAATAATGAACATGGGTTCTTAGCTTAGATCAAATTTTTTGCAACGATACATTTTTCTATTTAATCTATTTTGCGTCGACAACATGCAATAAAAATCTTATTACAGTGTGAATCAAGTATAGATATATATAGGTACAAAGAATTCCTGATATTCCTGCATTATTTCTATTTTGATTAGCAGAAATTTGACTATTATGACAAACGAATACCTAATTATGTCTACAAATTTATAATGGCATAGGTTGAGAAGAAAATTTGATAGGTTCCCCAATACCCTTATTGTGGAACATATTTTTTCTCAAAGCACTTGAAGTTAATTGTCATACGCCTGAATAATGTACACCTGCATAATATAAAAATACATTTAACATTTGCTCCTCGTCAACATCCAGGAACTAGTAGTTATTATAACTAAGTAGTAATCCCTTCACTAAAATCGATGCGTTTCGCGCATGCGTTACTCCGTCTTAGCACCTAGCTTTATGTCAGGTCCAGCCGGCTGGGGTTTTGTTGATTCCATGACAAAATTATCGTGAATATCAAAACAAGGTGACAAAATGAACCATAAATACTTACACTGGAAGATGCCACAAAAATCGTCTATAGCTTATCGTTCATAGCTCCTAATTCGTATATTACCAATATGTAGCTCTACATTGTACATTAAGTTGCATTACATGAAGTAATTAATTATTTCAGTGACTATCAACTTGTTAAAAAATCTAAAATATCAAAGCAAGTTCAGCGGTTCGCCAGGTTTTAGTGAGCATTTGTTAGTGACGTGTTATATGATGCTGTGATTATTGGAAGTTAATAAAAAATGTGCGTTGTAATTTTAGTGACCGGTGTTTGAAATGGTTGTGAATTTTCCTTGGTAAAAGTTCGTGTGGATAGTGAAGATGAATGAGACTCTGGGAGCTGGTGCTGGGTACACCCGCATTGAGGGGAATCGCGGCCCTCGGACCGACCAGCCGGACCCAGAGCCGAACGGACCTCCGCCGGACCTACATAACAAAGTTTATGTCACTTTGGTCCTAGCTGGAATAACTATTTTATTACCATTTAACAGGTAATATTAAGTTTATGACAGGCGTTATTTTAGAACTTTTGTAATTTAACTAGTAAATATTAATTTAGGTACTTGCAAAATCGTAGTAAATTGCACGTGATCAGAGAGTTTCGGCGTATGGAAATTTATCTTGGCATTGCTTGTATCTCTATAAAAAAGTGAATGCTAAAATTAGGATAACACCAGCATCGAATGAATTGCGTAGCAAAAGTAAACTGGTAACTGTGTTTAGCCTTGAAAATACAACAAGAAAAGTAGAGTTTCATTACTTCATTTTGTATAAAGAATTCCAACTATTACACGATTACACTATACGCAGCTGTTTATCAGTCTGAGTCTGTAGATAAGATGTTCTGAGGAGTTTGTTTCCAGTACAGTATTTGACTATTTGTCTTAATACTTCATCACCCGTTCAACGTAAGTACTTATTCCTTCTGATACTTTCGATAGAAAAAATGTCGAGCAACTGCCCGGACAAAAGACACGGAAGTAATTTATACAATTCCAAGTGAAGATAATAATAGTTATACTTAAAACAGGTGTCTCATAATAAGTATATTTCATGTTTCAGCTTAGTTTACATATACCAACCAAATACTTAATAGGCTCTTATCTTGTATTAAGCCAAAGGAAGCTCCTCACATAAATAGTTACCCAGCGAAGTTCATAATCGACTCACAAGAAGGAGACATCAATTAGTTACATCCTCGTATACACATATCGTTTTAGCAAAGTTCAATGATATTTTATGGGACTTTATAACAAAGTCCCTGAGTCAATACGTGACTTGCCTTTAGAATAATTCAAGAAACATGTAAAAATACGGGAGAGTGTTGGCAAGGGCCAAGGGTTACTACAGGGTAGACGATTTTTAAATAACAATGACGCATGGTGTTGATTAGTACTGTAACTGGTTCCGCTCAGTAAAGGATATTATTTTTCTGTAATCAATGTATTCTGTTGTAAACATTATGATTTTTAAAAGATGTGCTGAGGAGTTTCTGTCGGCCTTTTTTTTCTCCTCCATGACAAAGCATCATTCCAAAATGCCAGTAGATTAAACAAATGACGTCCATAAATGTATCAATGATACCTACGTTAGTAAAGGATTTTGATTTTGAATTCACAAAAAAAGATTGTTATTTTATTTAAATACTATTTTTATTGACAAAAGTTCAATAGAAAATGTATAGTAATATAGTAAATAAGTATAGAAAATACATATATAATAAAAAAGTAAAAACTTAATTTAGAATTTTAACTTATTGTTTTTATAATGTGAAAAACATTTTCATATAGGTTTAGAAGATACATCCGGGATATAGTAATAACCAATTTATTTATTTCAAAAATGCAGTTAAAGCAAAACATGGATAGGCCAGGGATGGTAATAATGTGACTTGTCATGGCAGTTGGCACTTGCTTCTTTCGGCGCGGTGCCGCGGCGGTTCGGTACAGGTTCGGCACAATGTATAGAAATTTGATGCTGACTTCTTGCGCCGACTACCTGCGTGGACCAGAGCATTCAAGCGCTCGCGCTGGTTGATTGACCAACCAACCAACCAACCTGGTTGACCAACCTTTGGTTGTACTGGTAGCCTGCCTTCTACCTGAATACATCTCCATGCACACATTAAAAATTATAGGTGTGTGCAACATTTGAATCCTTGCTCTCCAAAGTTGTTCTGACTCCAATGTTCAATTCACTGGGCTACACTGTCATTAGAGCGGTCAAAAATCTTTTCGTTAAACCTTATTTAGGCATTAAAATTGTTTTATTTTCAGTTTTTTAATGGCGGTGGACTACTTTCAAGAGCACTACCCTCACACACCCATCATGTTCGACCTGTCCACCGTCTACATCGCATCCGCCTGCGTCGCCGTCATCATCAGTAACTGCATTGTCGATGTCTTCTCCTACAATACCCGGATATTTTTTGGTACGGTGATTTTGTTCATATTTATCTTTATTCTCCTCAATTTTAAACCTATGAGACACTTTTTCTAAACTGTAATATCAATATATTAACATAACATTTTAATTATTTTGAATGGGAATTCAACGAGACAATTTTTGCGTGAGCGTTAATATACTTGTATTACATATTTATATCAATAAAATTCACAAAGTTTCAATTTTAATTCTAATCACTGGTTCAAGTTTCATTGTCGTATCAAAATAAAAATAAAATATGGATTAATGAAAAATAAAAAGTTTACATACTTGTTCACAGCGATATTAAATTATGACTTCATTTTTATTATTATAAATAAAAAAAGTGATTTATTTATTTAAGGTCCACCAACGCAGGATAGATCAGTAACACAATAAAATTATTTCTCGATATCTAGTTAACTTAAGACTAAAATTCGTGTTCCCGCAATTATATTATGTGAACTCAAATTCAAGTGGAATGCATAATGTGCCGATGAATTTGGACTAATAATTAAAGTAATTTTTTTCATTAAAATTTTAAGTATCATCAAAATAAGTTCACTATAGTGAGATTAAACTAATACTTAAACATATAAAAATCTCGTATTACGTTGTCTGTGGTCGAACGATTTTTTTCTGTAATGTAATATATTATTTGGTAGACATGAGAATGGATCGTAAAACTCGTAAAGTATATTTCATCCGCTAGGTGATTAGGGTGTCTCTATCCAGATAATTTTTTGCAGAACAACGTTTGCCGTCAGCTAGTAACACAAATAAAATCCAATTAATTACCCCATACTATGAAGTAGTAAGACACATTTTAAAATAGGTACCTTTTTTTTCGAAGGGGAAATCTTCGAAAGATACCCGCAACCCCAGGTAGGATTTTTAAGCCCCCTCGTCAGCCATTCGCTGCATATGGTGAGGCTCCGGGATCTCTTATGAACGCACCGGTCGGTGCCTCCCCTGCGTACTGTCTTCAAACCCGCCGTTGCCCTCTACGAGTAGGATCGGCCCTCTCCCGATCCCGCTTAAAATAGGTACCTACTAGTAGATACATTTACCACACTTAATAATTAAACATTTTTATTGTTAAAGGTATCCTAACAGCCCTGATCACCATCATATTCATAATGTTGTGCAACATCGCATGGGATGGGTTCACGCAGGACGTCTCCTATGAGATCACTCTGGTGGCTGTGGCGGTGGTGGCTTTCGGCTCCACCGTCCAACAGTCTTCGTACTACGGGTTTACGGGCTGCCTTCCACCTCGCTACACCCAGGCTGTTATGGCTGGAGAAAGTTAGTATAGACTATAAGTTTAGTCATAAAACTTTTATTACGGTCTATTTCTTGTAGTAATCCAATGATTTTTTACTCACATGCGAACAGGGTATAGTGCAATAGAAATATTATTTTAGTACACATTACATAAATACTCTATAGTTATACTAATAATGAAATAGAAGTACAAATAGATAACATAATATTATGTACCTGGATTCTATGGTTTTTATGAAAATATTATGGAAGTCCTGAAAATTGTTTCTTGGAGCGAAATATTCTTTAAATACCTACCTACTCAATAATGCAAAATTATTTGCAAAAACTCAACTTTTACTTAAATTTTTCCGTATAACCAATTAAATTATCCAAATTTAAATATTATTATAATAATGCTTTTCACCATGAGTGGGGCAGATCCAGGGCATAACTCAATTACTTACTTAAATGAAATTGCTTGTATGTGTCGCCAGGTGCAGCCGGTCTATGGGTATCACTTGACCGCATCATCACTAAATTGACCTTCAGCAAACCAAAAGAAAGCACCCTCTGGTTTTTTTCATTCTGCATCATACTGCTGCTTCTCCACATCCTGAGGCACCTACAAATGATGGGGAATCCTATGGTGCAGTACTACTTGAAACTGACGAATGAATCCCGCCAACGTCGAAGAATTCAGCTACATTTAAATCCCAATGAAGATGCTACACTGGTAAAGTATTTACTTACATAATATGTCTTACTTAGATACAGGTTGTAAATTAGTAAAAAGTAAATAAGATTAGTAACATGACGAATAATTGGTAAAGGAGAGAAATCTTTAAAAGATAGGTACTCGAACACTGGAAGAGAAATCCTAGTTAAGTCTATCCGTCAAGGAATCTGTGATAATTTTATTAGGTGAAAATGAAAGTGGCGATTACATTTCTGTTTTTCCAATTACCTTTTATTTTCATTTGACAGAGATAATCAAAAAAGTTAACATAAATTACTGAACTAATAACAAAATATTTTATATAATAAAAAATGTAATATTAAGTATGTGTACGCTTCAAAAACTCAAAAATTTCTTCACCGATTGAGCTGAAATTTTTTCGGGTCAATTAGGTACTAATCTGCGAATTCTGCGATCTAAAACAGTTATTTTTATAGTCAGCTGTGTACACACCAGTAGCGCCATCTACCGAAAGCAAAGGGGACGCTACAGTATTATAGAACATTTTGCAGAAGAAGTTAATAAATAGTTAATAACTTAATTTGTAGTTAATAAATAACTTAACCATATTTTTTGTGGATAATAACATATTTTAGATGGAAAGCGAAGTGGGAGAGCCAAGTTACGGGGTGCTGAAATTACAAAGCCCAGCGCCTTCTAATATCGTCGGCGGCAGCGGTACGTATTAAAATAATATATTACTTATATACTTTCGTTTCGATTGATGCGAACCCACATGTCATGTAATGGGGAATCGATACAATTAAATTAAAATGAATGTTAAAAATGATCATTTTGTAATAAAATTTTTTCATACTTATAACATATCTTTTAAATCACAGGTGATATTGAATCTACAGCATTTAGCTTCGCGAATCCCGTATACTCTCCCACGGCTACTGTTCCCGTTCCTCTGACGTCACCACCAGCGACCATAATATCTGAACCACTGACCTCTCCGACAAGTTTACGCACGCCGCGACCCTCTTACAAAGTTGAAGATGTCGTTATCGAACCGGCTGAGCGATTGACATCTTGGAGGAATTTTAAACGTAAGTCTGCTTTAGGTATTACTATACTACGTCGCCGCCGGTTGCTTGAACTTGGTTTGTTACGCTACACGTGTCTAGACATTAGTTCTTACTTTTAAACAACCAAATTCAAAGTAAAAAACAAATAATAATTATACACAATAATACATCGGATGGCTTGTGCCTTGTGCCCTAACCAATGTTTAATTCATAGGTACCTAAACACTATTAAACCATGTAGACTGTAGAGTGTAGAGTATCAACTGAAAACTTTTAACTAGTTACATTTTTTTAATTTTTCAAAACGATAGTATAATTAATGTCGAATCGAAAATCTCGTTCGATATTGCTCATGCGCGGCCATCAATCAAATTATAAACATTTCAGGATCGGTGTTGGCTCGCTGGGCGGTAGCGCGCGCCATCTACCCCTACATGGTATCAATCGGGCTGGTCTACTTCACCACGCTCAGCCTGTACCCCGGTATCGCGTCTGAGATCGTCTCCTGTCGCCTGGGCTCATGGATGCCTATTGTCCTCATGACCGCGTTCAACTTATTCGATTTGATAGGAAAGGTAAGCTTTAGTTTGTGTTTTTCCTTTGATTTTTCGAGTGACTTCTTCGCAAACATACACATCATGAAAATGCGCACTCAGTTTACTAGTAAGTAGGTAGGTACCTAATAATGTACCTATATTGTATATTTATTATGACTAGGCAATCTACGCATGTAGGTTACGTTGCAGACAGTCGCTATCTGTGAATCGATACGCAAAACTTTTTATGACCTTACAGTATGGGTTACGATTTATCAATATAGCGAAGGCCGAAGAGGCTCCCGCTTTCATTATTCATGTGTTAATTAAATCAAATGTACAAGTCAAATTAACCTCTTATGAACATTAAACTTCTAGAAGAACTCTGACCAATAACTTTATTAGTCTGAGAAGCAACAATGTTAATCTGATGAGCGTATTGTACGTTAGTACGTTTAATTCTATTACAATATTGCGTCAGAATTAAATTATTCTATTAAACATTTCATTAAATACATACATTCATATAAGATAATGTTTATTGTTTCTAGCATTTGTTTATCTCTCAGTAATTACGCAAGATAGTTCATGTTTTTCCGGAAATACTGAGTGATGTAAATTCGCGCGTGTCACTACCATCATCTATAAAATATTATTATCTTTCGTATCCAATTTATAATAATGCTAGCTTTTGCCCGAAGCTTCGCCCGCGGTAGAGTGCTTTCGAAACGAATTTTTTAATTAATTAATTTGTAAGTAATTATTTTTTTTAATAAAACTTGGTTATTATAGATGATGCCCGTGGCTCTGCGCGCGTGTACATATCGATTTTTTACAAATCCCGCGAGAACCCTGAACTTTCCCGTGATAAAAAGTAGCCTATGTATTAATCCAATATAATATAGGTTATCTCCATTCCAAACAGCCAAGGCGTGATTGAGGAACAAACATCCAAACATCTTCATAAACTTTCACATTTATGACAAGCTACGTTTATTTCATTGTAAAATAATTTATAACTACACTAGCTGCCCGGACAGACTTCGTTCTGTCAAGTTTTTTTTTTATATTTTGAGATGTAAGCTATCCTATCTTTCAAGTTGGATCAAACTGCACACGGTGTGCAAATTTGATTAAAATCGGTTAAGCAGTTTAGGAGTCCATCGCGGACAAACAACGTGACACGTAATTTATATATATTAAGATAGAATTGTAAGACTGACTAGTGGTTCATTCATTCATGAGCGAAGCAAGCGGTCGTTGGTTCGATACCCGGCCATAGGTGTTATAGTGGTATTTAATTTGTGTCGTCCATGCCACCTGCAACACAGGGAACTGCGGGGGTATGAATGTGTAGCGTTTATTTTATTTTGAATATTATCAAAAAATAATCCACTCCCTTATACCTAAATCTGGATTTCACCTAACCTAATTAAGATGAACAAGAACCTTAATTATTACATTTAACCGGTTGATAGCTGACGTGTGAAATTTTATTACAAAATATAATTTCACAGTAATATGCAATAAGATAGTATGTATTTTTTAAGTTATCTGTTGCATGCATTAAATCATAGATTAAATAAGAATTTTCGTGTGAAGGTAGGTAGTTAGGTACCAACTGCACGTAATTTACATGCGCGCGTACACGTGATTGATCGCTTCTTCTTGAACGCATTTTAATCTCCCTCGTAAAAAGGTTACCTAAGTGTAACGTTTGTTTTGTATCTCATCTCTGTATCGTTAAGTTCCTATGTGGATAAACCTATTTTTAAATCAGCTATCGATTTCATTATAAGCCCGCGGTATGAGATTTTTTGGGGAGTAAAATCTTTATTCCGTTACGTTCTGCGTTATGTTTGTAATTCGTAACACATAATTTAGGTGCCGTTGGATGGCTGATCAGTAACAACGCCATCTAATGATAATAATAATCTTGGTACTTACACCCTATTTTTATTTTTATTAACTCTACTCTCCGAGCCGTTCTGTATGAACGGACACTAAAGGTTGTTGTTGTTGTTTCTGTCCACAGATAGCTGGAGCTTTGCCATACGAGTGGAGTCGCAGTCAGTTGCTGATGGCGAGTGGCGTACGTCTCCTGTTGGTCCCGTTGGTGCTTCTGTGTGCCGCGCCGAGACACTCACCACACATTGTTGGAGATGTAAGTCAATTATAACTAGGTACACACTCATAGCTCTACATAAAATTCCCTGTGTCATTTTACCATGGACAACGCACAAAACGCATCTTTCAAATTTCTGCCTCGCTGGGAATCGAATCCACGACTTTTGGCACGGCGGCAGTCCGGCATGGTAACCATTCTAATATCATAATCTAAATGCACCTCTCAAGCTGAAATCGATCAAGCCGTTTAGGCTATTATAGAGCGTGCCAAAAAAATATGCATACAAACACACACATACGTACACTCTTAAAACAACCCTCCTTCTGGCGTAGTCGGGTAAAAAGCAAAGCATTGGCAAGGCAAAGCTATGTAAAGTTTAACTAGTATACTTTAACTTTTAGTATACTTTAAAAATTAAAAAAAAAAACCACCCCATATCTTTTTGAAATCCATGGTGAGTTCTTTAATTTGATACCCATAATGCGTTATTCGGTTTATTTTTATTTTTAGATACTCACAATGGCATCTCACATCCGCCATATTTGTTTTTTTTTAATTTCACTTATCTAAGAACACTTGGGTTATCAAGACGAATCTAAGGATATCTTAATTATATTAATCCGTTCAGCGGTTTGGAAGATACGAGGTAATAAAAAATATTACATGCATACATATGTACATACTTGAAGATATGCGCGAAAAACATATCCCTTCCTGACAGTCGAGTAAAAAAAAGCATTTGGGTCGTTAAAGAGAACTCTTTAACGACCCAAATGCTTTTTTTGAGGGAACCCTCATCTAGACCCTAAGTAGGAATTAGTTATCTTATTAATACAAGTATCAAAAATGGTCCTCGGAACTAGAACAACATATTATTTTATAATTATAGTATCAATTTAAACTTTGTACGATAGATAGAGCAAGTAAAGGTTCATAAGGACTACAAGGTTAATAGCTGGATAGAAAAAAATAATGAAGTTAAAAGGATACCTAAACAAACATTCTGATACTGATGCCACTATGAACCACACTACATAATTGATAACAATAATATCACAAATAATCATGACCATTTTTCTATTGGTATTGATTTCTATAAAGACCTTTTGGAAGTCACATGATGCCCTTGCTTCAACAAATTCCTGAGATGAGCAAATCTAGAAACTCCCCAAGTTTTTTGTCAAATAGGTAGGTACCTATATATCATCCCAGTGATAAAAACTGTAGTGATAGAAAACTCAAAATCGGATCTCCACAAATTCTATTCAAAGCTTATAAGTTTTAAGTAGGTAAGTACTTTTATTTACCTACTTAATCGAAAGACTTTTGTTAATTTTCCTATTTGTTTCAGGTATACCCAATAATGTTTTCTGTCGTTCTGGGCTTTACGAATGGACTTTTCGGGTCAATTCCCATGGTAATGGCCCCTTCTCGAGTCGGACAGGATCATCGCGAAATTGCAGGTAGGCATAGATATATTTTTACCCTAAATAATATTTTTAGGTTATTAAAGGGATATAACGATGTTCATAAACCTCAAAATGTTTAGGAATTAATTTGCTAAAACTCCGCGCTCATAAGGAAAGGCTCTGAAATCCCATATAAAAACATATTCCTTTTATATTTACAAATGGAATGAACCATTGCATATTTATTTACTCCTAAATTGCATACTTTTATATGCAAATATATCGAACTAACATTAGGTAAATCAGTACATAAATGTCAATAATTTATCTTTATTTTCAGGAAACATGATGACATTGTCCTACAATGGGGGCTTATTGTCTGGTGCATTGGTGTCTTATTTGCTATTGGGCATGCTGGGACCGGCCGGCAATGGTCCACGCTGCCTCACGTACGCCACTCCCCATTTACCGACTATACCAGCGCCGGTTACAACCGCCACCATAAACTCTACATATCTTGTAACTGTATCACACTGAAGAGTATTTAACAGTCGGTTAAAGTCAGTTTAGTATTAAGCGAATAGATACAAAAGTAAACTGGATGACAGTATGCAACACACTATTAGAAGTGTAGATAGAGACCAGCTCGTTTACATCTATGTCTTGGTCCGAACCTAGAGTCAGCACTTTACTACTAGGTTATTAAACATCGATTTACTCATATGCATATAAACCCCTAAAAGTTCTATGAATCTAAGGTTTTTCTAATGGGTGCCTTTGGCCGAGCCAGCATGCATCTATGTTATAAATAGATAAATAGATTTCAGGCTTTTAGATAAAAAATCAGTACAGAATCTACATTATTAAAACGCAGTATTGTGAAATTTGTGAACTTTCAAATCACGTAAAGACGTGAGAAAATAAGACTGCGAAATAAGTCTTATCATTGTTTTACGTTTTGATAAAACTAGTAGAACCAATTTCACATAACAACTAGGTAGGTACATGATTAAAATAATTTCGTAATTTATCTCGTTAACAAATTAAATTGAGCGTAACTTACAACATGGACCGAACTAAAAATACTAACAAGTTAATTATGTTGCGATAATGATAATACCTCAAGTTCAGAAAGATCAAACGTATTATTTTTTGTGAAAAAGAGATTGAGATAATAGACTTATCTTCGTTGCTCAGTGGTGACTGGTGAGCTGCGAATATATAAAACATAGAAACCTAACTTACGCTAGAAAATGACCCAACGTAAAAGTACACCAAAGTAGGCGGAGCCTAAAAATTACACCAGACGAGCTGTCAGTCTCTGTTTGGTCGTGTCACAGAGAAGTAGTAACAAACATTCAACATTTATAGATATTTACTACGAAAATGCCGAAGTATGAAGTGAAATGGTGTATTAATCGTGTAGGTGTTCATCAAAAAAACACTAGAATCACATTTCACAAATGAATTTTGTCCTAAATACGTGGATTTTTATTATTTTATTTAAATAATGACAAATATTGACAGCCGTCATGTTTCCCTATACATTGCTTGATAGTTGCTTACAAAATATGTTTTAGTTATAATAAAACGCAATGAATATCGTTCATTTCTGTTCGAACGTAATGAATGGCGTATGCGTTATGGAGGCATCATTGTCTGTAAAAATAGTTATTCAAGTTATGTTAAGTTTAGTGTACCTACTTACTACTTACGGAGTTTTACGGAATCAGCTCTTTACTTTATATATATGCAAATGTCCAGTTGGTTTGTCCGTACGTAACACTTATAATAATTGTAATAATGCTACATACATTGAATAGTGTAATTGTTTGATTGTGATAAAAAATCATACATTCAAAACTGTTCAGCTTTCAGCATGGTGTATAATCGTCTGGTTATAGGTTCCCAAAAAATGGTTGTCTGTAAAGTCGGTTTACGGACGGTAGTTTAACGTGACAACGTCATGACACAACATTGATGAAATGATTGCATACTTTTATGCATAAAATTGAGCGCTTCGGTCGATCGTAGCCGATCGTGCCTCTCTATCGCTTGTTCCGCGCTCTCGCTCGCGCGGAACGGGACAATGAGTCATGTTTATTCGTGCGTGCGCCCGGCGTTCATCGTTTTAATAGACGTTATCACGTCAAAGAAAACAAAGCGCAGGCTAGAATAGACAAAGGCAGTTCGGTTAGAAAGACAGGAATGTAACTGGGACCCTAAACATCAAACAAATCAATTAAACTCTCAATAATTATGCTCCATACATTTAGGTAATGATGACTTCTATGAGTCTGAAATCGGAAATCGAGGGATATCTTCAAATTTTATAGGTATCTGTAGTGTTTGTTGTGCGTTAGTTTCAATAAAGCTCGAAGATGGTCCCGTAACGATTACATGGAGAAATTAAATAATAATAGAATATTATAGGTAAACAGACTTCAAAATTGAAAAATAATACGTGTATGCAGGCCCTCAAGTATAGACACAAAGAAATGAAAGGCAGCCTGAATTGATATTATTAAGTGTATAACAAGCAATACTTAATTATTTTTTCAGTTTAGAAATCGGCCTACCTATTATATTTTTATATTATTACTAGCTGACCGAGCAAACGTGGTTCTGCCAAAAAAATTTTAAGGGGTAGGGGGATGAAAAAAAGATGTTGTCTGATTCTCCACCCTAGCCGATATTCACACTAAGATTCACGAAAATCGGTCTAGCCGTTTCAAAGGAGTTCAACTTCAAAAAAGCGTGACACGAGAATTTTATATATTAGATCTAATTTTTGTGTAACACTTGGTGACAGACCCGTAGTCCATATATTAGAAACGTCATTAAATATGGATGTTATATTTTAACGGCACCTTACCATTTATTATTTAGTTAATAGTATCAGGCGTTACTTTGCGGAAATCCATTGTTATTAAGTTAGTATTAGTCTACTTTGCAACAATCCGCGCCCAACATGTATGATGGTATATACTTTAAAACATGCGTGGCACCTCCCTCCCTCCCACAACGGAAACATGCACTACAATAATTAAACGTATATACCAACATACATACCAGCACCAACACGTGTTTCGCCCCGAAACGGAGCATCATCAGGGTAAGTTGACTCTACGATGGTTAGTCGGAAAGTGAGCATCGTTCACTGAGCGTGGCGTATTTATACCCAACTCGCCCACTGATTATCTAATGATGTTGTAATAATTAGTAATTAGTAATTAATTAATTATTCAATCAATTAATCAATCGATTAATTAATTAATCAATCAATTAGTGATTCACGCCGGCAGGAACCGGGTCTGACGTAATCTGGTGATGTGTACTGTTGAAAATCCTCAGTAAAGGCGAGTTGGATACATTTATTTGTTCATTCAGCAGTGTAAAACTTGGATTATTATTATGTTTTATTATTTCTAACTGCTCTAGTATACTTAATTTAAAACCCTTATCAGATTTATGTAATATATTATATGTATGGTTACTAGTTAAACTGTGACCTGATTCTATTAGATGTTTAGCGAAATTAGACTTATCCGCGTGACCATTCCTGTACGCGGCCATATGTTCCCGGTAACGTGTGTCAAAATTTCTACCAGTTTGACCCACGTACACGCCATTACAATCAGAACAAACAATTTTGTAGACACCAGATTGTTCATGTCTACCTCTTTTATCTTTACCGTTTGTTATAGATTGCAAGGAATTGTTTGTTCTGAATGCAACAAAGATGTTGTTACGACGGAGCGTTTTTGCGATTCGCTCTGAAATTGGACCAAGGTAGGTTAAACTAGAACGATATTTATTTGGTGTTATGTCATTGGGAGCCGCGTACAAGAGATCACGCACCATTAAGCCTCTCCTCTTATGGATGAGAGTATCCACCATCTCCCTACCATACCCATTGGCAACAGCAATGTGATAGATGGTATTTAATTCTTTTTGATAGTTCTGAGGTGATAATGGAACACACATTAATCTGTTAACATAGCAGTGAAATGCTGCCATTTTATGTTGCCATGGGTGGCAGGAAGATGCCGGAATGACCGCATCCGTATATGTTGGTTTGCGGAAAATTCCAAAGTCATGTCTATTGTTTTGCCGAGTAATGGTAAGATCTAAAAAGTTCAATGAACAATTAACTTCAACTTCAAGTTTGAATTTAATTTTGGGATGGATTTTATTTAACTTATTTACGAAAACGTCCAGTTGTCTGTCTGTCCCCGTCCAGCACATAATTATGTCATCAACATACCTATAGTAATAAAATATATGTTTATGGCCTATAATATTCTTATTTTCGTAGTGGTCCATAAAAATCTCAGCAATTAATGGGCTTAATGGAGACCCCATTGCGAGGCCTTCTTTTTGAGAAAAATATTGATTATTAAATCGGAAATAGTTTTGATCTAAACATAATGAAGTGAGCCTTAAGAGATCATCCTTTTCTCCGGGAAGTAATTTTGATCTTTCAAAAAGTTGGGATAGTATAATTAAGGACTCTGTTCGGGGAACATTAGTAAATAAACTGTCGACGTCAAGTGAGACTAGTTTTGATTTGTGGGGTAGTATTATATCCTTTATATTTTTGATTAAATGGAGGCTATTTTTTAAATCTTACATAAATCTGATAAGGGTTTTAAATTAAGTATACTAGAGCAGTTAGAAATAATAAAACATAATAATAATCCAAGTTTTACACTGCTGAATGAACAAATAAATGTATCCAACTCGCCTTTACTGAGGATTTTCAACAGTACACATCACCAGATTACGTCAGACCCGGTTCCTGCCGGCGTGAATCACTAATTTATTGATTAATTAATTAATCGATTGATTAATTGATTGAATAATTAATTAATTACTAATTACTAATTATTACAACATCATTAGATAATCAGTGGGCGAGTTGGGTATAAATACGCCACGCTCAGTGAACGATGCTCACTTTCCGACTAACCATCGTAGAGTCAACTTACCCTGATGATGCTCCGTTTCGGGGCGAAACACGTGTTGGTGCTGGTATGTATGTTGGTATATACGTTTAATTATTGTAGTGCATGTTTCCGTTGTGGGAGGGAGGGAGGTGCCACGCATGTTTTAAAGTATATACCATCATACATGTTGGGCGCGGATTGTTGCAAAGTAGACTAATACTAACTTAATAACATTTATTATTTATTTATTTATTACTGCAGACACATCCCCGCGCTATGGCGCACTTTTAATTCAGAAAAGCCTGTCTATGGTTTATACTCGTACATCTTTGGTATAAACAATATTATTATTATTTTGTGGTTTTCAGTTCGGTTTTTAAAATATTTTTATTTGTAAGACCCAACCTTAACCTTGAGGAATTGAAAATAATCATAAATATGTTTTGATTGCGATTACTAAAACAATACCGTTTCATGATATTATAAATCTTTAATAAAAAAAAATCCAAATTCTAAATGATAATTATTTGCTGTTCTTCATTTCGCATAACATCATCCTCCTGTGACCTTTCGTTGGTCGGAGAGCGAGCAAGCGCTATACAAATCGATCATTACCGATTTTTCCCGACATTTCATTCTAGTTGCCGACGTACCGAAAAATTATCTGTTTTTACTAGGAGTTATGTTTCTATGTTTTCTATATTCGCAGCTGGTGAGTAACATAATAGCTCCCAAGAAGCAATACTCTAAAATAAAATTAAAATTCAACTACGTACCTTCATAACAATATTAACAATCATGTACCGTTTCCAGGACTTATCAGTGTCGAAAACTTATATAATAAATGCATAACATTGTAAATTAGGTGAAACTTAATAATTCGGTTAATAGCTAGTTAAATTTATGCACTAATTACTCGATTAAGTCACAAACATTGTAAAATAAAATTAAAAAATGTAGGTACTATGTAGTTACCACAGATTACTAGGTATATTTGCAGCTAGCTACACTCCTTTATTTAACCTACACTACAACGCTAGCCGCGACTACGAAATCTTACCAATGAAAAATACGAAAACTTTTATTTTGTTTTATTTTATATTATTTATGTACAAAAATGTAATAGGTGAACTGAAAAAACTAAAACTAAGGCACTCGTTATTGAAAATTAAAATAATCATGTTGAATGCGGTAGCTTACACACCACACAATTTTCATGAATTATAGAATTGTATTATGGATTATTAATATAGTTATCCTAGAAAATGTATGCCTTTAGTATAAAGGTTGTAGATAGAGTTGTAAATAATTCTGTAAATAAATAATTTAATCATTACTGTTATAAATGTTAAACTTAATTTTTACAAAATGTTTAGTTATTTATTAAGTGAAGCTTATAAACAAGTGTACAATATTATCCTACTTTGCATTAATTTATTTTTAATACGTCATCTTACCAGTTTTACCTTTTGTTTGACGCATCATATTATAAAGTGAGCTTTGCTCGGTATTAGTTTTTTTTTTTTGGTAAATCGTGTTTTTTTGGAACAATTGATTTTCTTGGTCTAACCTCAAATCAAACACTCATTGGCTCAGTGTTGCTTAAGAACGCAATCAACTGAAGTAGCTTTAATGTTGCTACTCGCCAATAGATGTCAGGAAGAGTCTATTGTACGAGTAGTAGTTTTTCTAGCAAGATCGATTTAAACCTGAATCCCCTCGAAACCCACTGCATAGGTACTAAGTTTCATGTAAATCGTTGGAGAAGTTTCCGAGACCCAGATTATATTCAGACCATAATTTACGAGTATACTCAGACCATATGCATAAAACAGTCGAATACCTACTCAAAAAAAGTGATTTTTTTATGGATAAATTAATTAATTGCCGTAGAATTTGCGAAAAGCCGTAGAATTTGCTACGGCCACAGGGTTGCAGGCCTTGCAGCCGTAGGCCGTGGATTTTGTGATTTTTTGGCCTGAAAGCCGTAGAACATGGTAAATTGTCGTAGCATTGGCAAAACTGATGATCGCATCCGAATTACCAAATAGAAAATAACTTCTCCTACGATAATAGAACGGGCCGTTACCCGTGCTGGGTGCACGGGTAACCCACCGGTGGGTGCACGAGTAATTCGTGTTTACCCGTGTACCCACTGCAACAAGGTTGGAATTTAAAAAAATCGATAAACATTGTCGATGATTTTCATAATTCGTCAGAATAAATTAAAATATTGATTTTGATGTCTTTAATCTAAGCTTTGCACAGGAAGCAAGAATTGGATTCAGCAATAATCTAATAATACCTACTTTTATTTAATTTATTACGCTCATATTAAAATGTATTTATAGTAGATGTATTAGTATCAACTATTTACAATGCTTTCAATTATACCTAGATTGATGTCGATGATAATATTATATTTTATGTATTTACTTTCATTTTTAAATTGATACAGAAATATTATTTAAATGGCGTCTTTCTTAGTCATTATTAATTCTGCTTATATCAGAGACTAGGGATGTTATCTACTTAGGGTTGCCATCCGTCCTGTTTTCCCAGGACATGTCCTGGTTTTTGTAGTGTCCTGGGACGTCCTGGATAGTTTTTAAGCAGCGTCCTGGGTTTTTATGGGTATCAAATTATAGGGCTCTTCATAAGGTTTTCAAAAAAGTGTATCATAATAGCTTTTATGATAGCAGGCGGCTTTTTTAAATTTTTAATTTTAACAACTAATATCGGAACTAATTCCGGAATTCCGTAATCAGGGGTCAATATCGTAAACCAATTCCGGTATTAAGAATAGTTCCGATATCACATGGCTGAATTACAACTATATTACTGCGTCCTCTTTTCAAACTGAATTGTCCTGGTTTCCACAACTTCAAATCCTGGTTTTTTAAATTTGAGGTTGGCAACCCTATATCTACTTATAAAGAAATGTCTCAACATTTAGGTACTCTCAACTACGCAACAATTTTAACATGCATAAGGAACTATACATATACTAACTTACTAATAATTATATCTGTCATAATAATTAAATTCATATTTATTTCAGATGAATGTTTATATTTTTGCTTTTCATATTAAACTTGAACTACAGAAATGGGTTTTTAGTAGTTTTAGTTGTCTCCAAAGATTTTACAGCCCGGCGCCGCGGCGCCGCGATGCGGCGGCTTGTTTCGGTCCTAAGTGATCGACAAAAAGCAACAGCCAGAGTTGCCAACTCCACAGTTTTATCTCTAGATTTACAGTTACAGTTACAGTTAGATTTTAACTGTAGATTGCGCGTGGTCTGACACGCACTTGCCCAGTTTTTAAAGTATTTTTAATGAGCTCCATTTGCAAGTTTAACTTTGGCTTAAAGATAGAATAGAGGGAGCCCTTTACACCCCCAATACATACCTACTTTGAATGGTAACACGTCCAATACTGGTTACATTACCTAAATAATTAAGTCAATTAACCCAAAACCACAAACAAAACAATAATTAAGATAATTAAAGATATAACAAAAACAATATGAGAGGGAATACGTGCAAAGTGATATACCTAGTAATCGAGAAATATTTTTACACGCGTCTGTCTGTTTTCGTCTGTGAGCACTTTGAATTCATCGCGTAGCTAGGTCATTAGCTTACACTCAAACATACACACTTATCTGTGGTTTCTGTAAGTGCTCGTAAATAATGTTTAAGAGCTTGTATGGATATTTGCCTGTGTAGATAATTATGTCAAATGGCTATTGACACAGCACATTCAAATTAATATAAGTTTAACATTTCTAATTTCAAATACCTACAATAATTTCTTGTAAACTTTCATCCCCTACTTCAATCTTTTAAGGGATGAATTTCCAAAAAAACATGAAACAATAATCTTCTGTTCCTAACCTAACCTTGTCTAGGTACATGACAACCTGTCCTTGTTGGCAGCGACCCTGCCTGTGAAGCGAAGGGTCCCGGGTTCGATTCCCGGCCGGGGCAGATATTTATGGGACAGATAAATATTTGTATTCGGGTCATGGGTTATTGTGATCTATATCCCATCAAAAACATGAATGTAAAGTAAAAGCCAATTTAAAAAAAAAGAATTGAGATCTAAATGGGTGCCAAGTTCTGTGTAGAAAAGCCTAAAATTTTAGTCACAAGAACATGTAATTCAAGCTCCACATTTGACTTGGTTAGTTTTCACGTACCTATCTAGGCTATAATATTATATTTGTATAATTATCTTTGTTAAGTCTGTTAGCTTGATGACCTATGTTACTTTTCTAAAATTTGGTTTGTTGGTTGCTAACTAATGAAAACTAGCCAATTCAAATGTAAAGCTTGAATTACATGTTCTTGTGACTAAAATTTTAGGCTTTTCTACACAGAACTTGGCACCCATTTAGATCTCAATTCTTTTTTTTAAATTGGCTTTTACTTTACATTCATGTTTTTGATGGGATATCATTACTTTTTGTACAGAAATTATTAGTAGGTACTTATTCATAACGTTACTGATTAATTTTGTTACCTTATACATGAACTGTAATAGTGCCCTTCAACTAAATCCGTAGTTAGTGCACCGTGGTCCAAAATACCTATTACTTCATTATTTATAAGTAATGATCTTCTGCTATTCATGTCCGCTAAATATTGAAATAATAATTAATACTAAATCCCAGTTATAATAATAATAAATACGATACGATGCGATAGTAGTAATAATAATAATAAATACGATAGTCGAATATACTCTTGTTAGTTATAAGTAGTTTGTGTTCGATGAGATAACGTGCCATAATATATTTGGAAACAATACTTCGAATTACTTTAAACTGGTATAATTTCGGAAATAATACAAAATTTAGTGGTGTACATGCCATACAAGATATGAGAATAATAATTTTTCACACATTAAAAATGAAACAATGCAATACACTGGAAATAACGGCTACTGACGTCTCACTAATCTGTACGTAAATAATACGTACGTACACTGAACATCTTCCCCCCGTTAGAAGCTTCACAAAGTACTAAAACTGCCATTATGTTTCGATTAAAAAAAATTAAGGGTGGTATTCCACTCCACAGTATATATATTCCACATAATGACCACCTGTCATCAATTTTGATTGCTGTTCATAAATTTCAGGCGTTATAAGTAAGTGTTCCTAATGGAATCAATTTTTTTAAAAATTATCATAAAATGATAAAAATTTACTACTTTCAGATTTATTCCTTTATATTCACCCAACTACCTATCTGCATGCCAAATTTTAACTTTCTAGGTCACCTGGAAGTTGGATATAGTTTTGATCTATAGGTCAGTCAGTGTTAAATTTCTCGATTTTTGGACGTTAATATCTAAATAACCGTTTGAGATGTGTTTATGAAATTTGAAAGACGTATGTATTTCGCAAGTCTTAATAAATGAGCCAAATTTGACAGGTTTATGTTGAAAAGTTTTTGAGTTATGAGGTGGTCAAAAGTGGCTCCAAATGGTTCGTGTAATATTACACACGGTGCTGCTCGCCAATTCTGTTAGCTAGAAAATTGGCTTACACGCTACAGCGTGTTTAGATAATATCATACAGGGCTGGGTGGAGGTATGCATTGGTATGTTCAGAACTTCAGATAATCTCATAAACCATGTATCAAAGAGCACTTCAGTTTACTATGAATGTGGATCTCTCTCTGTTGGGATAGTTATGTAGGGGGAGGGGAGGAGAGGGGGAAGGGGAGGAGAGGGAGAAGGGGAGGGGGGATTGGAGGGGGAAGGGGAAGGGTGGGGAGTGGCGGGGAGGGAGAGGGTAGGCGAGGGGCAGGGGGAGAGGGAGCGGTATGGTCAGGGGGAGAGGGAGCGGGAGGGGGAGGGTGGGGAGGAGGAGGGGAGGGGAGGGCAGGGGAGAGGGAGCAGGATGAGGAGGGGAGGGGCAGGGGGAGAGGGAGCGTGAGGGAGAGGGAGCGTGAGGGAGAGGGAGCGTGAGGGAGAGGGAGAGGGAATTTAATGGTCTCTGATTTGTTAAACCTACCAAAACTATAAAAGTTAAAAGTAACAACAAAGTACATGAATCACTAATTATTAGGCGATACGAAGTTCGCCAAGACAGTTAGTGTTAAATGTTTATTTATTGATGCCAAAGAAGTATCTACCTATTAACTTCTCACGCGCGTACATACTTAAGTACCTACACGTTTATGTTTATTTAGTACAAAATAGTTTTTGAAAGATAATTAAAACTGATACACGTTATTAAACTAATACCTTTATTTTTGAATGTTTTTGAAGGTTTTTTTTCTACCACGTGTGAATTGCACACATTTTAATTATTATTTTTTTATAATTGTCTTTTTTGCAATTTTTAAATTTTTCAATTCTTTGTAGATACTTGTTTCATTTTTGGGGTAAGTATGAATTTTCATTTTTAATTAAAAATAGATCTGCTAGATGCAGCACTGGGTGGGGGGGGTGGTACTACAAATGTTTTAATTTCTGTATTCAGTGCAGTCATTTGGTTCGAAAAACGGGCTTACCTGAAAGTATAAATTCCGGAAGAAGTTATGAAGATTGATGTCTTTATGGGTTGTGATGTGCTTTTTCCGAAAATGTTTCTTATTTGATGTTTTTTTTTTTTATATTATTTAAAAATCCTCAGGAACTTGGTCTGAGGATCCTGGTATTTTGCTTTAGTCTGCGCTCAATATCTGGCATATTATTATAATATTTTATCTACTCGTATCGTGTCTATTACTCTGTGATTTCTGGTGGTGTGGTAAAATCCAAATGGAAATTAAAGCAAAATAACTTATTTATTTCATATTTAAAACTGCAATAGTTAAACATACAATTTTTATTGTTTAAAAGTTCATTTAAAGGTAGATTGGTTTTATGAAAAAAATGCCGAAACCAAAGAAAAAGCAGGCTAAAGAGCAAATATTATAAAATATAAAGATAGCTGAAAAATTGTTAATTAGCATCTGAAAAATAGAAAATAAAGCAAAATTAAAAAAAAAACAGAGGAACTGGCAAAATATAGCAACTGAAATGTCGACTCGTGAAAAAGACAAATTCGACAATATCGGAGAATACTCATATTTAAGACTGGTTTGGGAGTAGAATTATCTTAAAGAAAATAAGACCTAATTTTAGTTATTATTCAAGAAACTTTAAGTATTACGAGATAATGGAATGAATTTTTTTTTGTGAAAGAAATAGTAATTAAATATTGATTTCGGTACGTTTTCGTATTTTCTCCCAGCTTACTGGTTACATTCTCAGGTTCCTATGGCTAGATTTCCTTGAAATGGCCATAAATCTAAAACTTTAAAATATTTTGACTGTATATTTAAAACTTTAAAATATTTTGACTTAACATTATGTTATAAGATGTAGTGTTCTTTATAATACGCTAAATTTCACAACTAGAATCTACAAAAAATATCATCCCGAAATTAGCCTCAGTTTTTTCCTTAGTTTGTAGAACAACCCTTATAACATTGCTATAAACTGTATAATTATAGTAGGTAGGTACTAAATAAATTTTAACTTTAAAATGATTTATTTTGCAACCTAATTTTATCCTTTTTTTCCTTCATTAAAGTTTTAAAACTGCTTTAATTAATTTACTCTTTTTATTTTACTAATCAATAAAATTGTAAGTATTAGAAAAACAGTCCATACTGAATGGTGGCATTATCAAGTTAAAACCACAATTTAATAATTCATTACTTTATTTCTGTATTTCTTAACAACCTTACAATTACAATAGAGATTTGACTAGCAGCTTCACAGCGCAATATCGCTTGCCAAATTCTCTTGAATTGGCGTCTCACAAAACATTTTTCGGTAATCCGCGGCTCACGCCGTCCTATTTGGTACCATCTATCTTTTACGTCGACGTATGCGCGGTCTGTAAAACGACTGTGAACTCCATTCCAAGCTAAGATCACTGGAAGACGGCGGCGTCTCTGGAAACTGGGCGTCTGAGGTCCACCGGCAGGAAGCACAAACAGATTTTGGTGTTTCGGGTATTTTCTCTATCGCTCCATTTTCTCCAGCGTATGATTCCAAAATATGTTTATACGCGCATTCTAAGGGCTCTGGATCTCGTCCTCTCGCTGCGCACACCCGTATCCGCACACAAGCGTTGCAGTAACCGCAAATATCTCCGCGAAGAATATTTCTCACCATTTCGGATATCTGTCAACCCTTACCGCACTGTATAGACTACTGTGAGTATTTTATCACAGAGCGGTATATTTATGCGTACTGCGAGTCAGTCGACGTAGAGTGGCGGGCCGCACGCGCCCGCCCGATAACCTCCGGACCGGCGCGGCCGGGCGGGCGCCACCGAGTGTTACCGACCGGCACGGGCGACCGGGCCACGCTCCGCTCCTAACAAATCTACACACAATTTTTCACTGCCACATTATTTTATGAGATTCCAGCTTTTATCAATGGAGTGCTTACTGTGAAATGTACAGATATTTACAACCTTTTTATCTTAGGTAGGTATAGGTATTATTAGAATGATATCTATTGTGAACGCTCAACATGATTTATTGCGCTAAATGAACGGTAAATAATGTAATCAAAACGACAATAATGTAGCTGGGGTACAGTAGGTTATGAGTAATAGATTTTTTACTGCCAGTAATAATTTCTTTGTTATCATTTTGAAGCCATTCCGAGTAAATAATAAGAAAGTAGGTACCTAAGTATTAGGTATCACTCAATAAAACGACTTTACATTAAAAATTGTACTAGGTAGGTACCTAATAGGTATAGGCTACAAAAATCCATGAATCAATTTAAAAACCAAAATCCACTGCTGGATCCCACCAAGGTAAATGAGGGTATCTTTTCTAATTATTATTTAACAGTGCATTAGATTCGAATAGGTAATGAAAATAATAATAATTGTTTTAATGAAATCAGCAAAGGCCAATAAATTATGAGACTTAAAAAGGGCCTGCATAATAAATCAACTTACGTACCTAGGTACCTACTTAAAATTAAATTAACAATACCTGCCAGTACATGTTTCATCGATACGATTTTTTAAACAGCTGTGGACAACCACAAGCGCTGGATGCCTTTTTCTTTCTACATCATAATTTTGTAGTTGACGATGTCAATCGATGTATCCTAATAGAGATAACGCCAATGTTCTAGATCCTTACTGGTAATCACCAGCTAGACAACCTCATTATTTAGTGCAGTTGAGAGAGTTTATACATACGTTATCTATGTCGCATTCCCACGTATGCCTGTTGAACCTAAGGCAGTTCAAAACAAGTTAACACAAATGTACTAGATAACTGATATTAATTTAATAACAATATTGTAACGTATCTATTCTATAGACGAAAATATGAAAAGGCTTGACTCATAAAATGTTTAAAAGTAAAATATCGTAGGTATCGTAGGTACCTTGCTAGCTAGCTAGCTTCAGCCCATTAATGTTTTACATCCAGAGCATGCTCCACCGTTTATCCCTTTTTCTAAGGCTCCACCACGCTGCTCCAGTACGGATTGGTGGAAGGGTAAGTGGCCAATCCAAGTGTTGGATATTTCATGCCGCTCGAAGGCCTCCGACATGTCGGGACACGAAGCAGGAAGAAATTCGTACATTGACTTGTTAGTACCTGTCTCTGTCACTCCCGCGTAAATATAATGCGTCTCGCTCGCACAGAACGGCGGCCATTGCACTGTGCGAGCGAACACGCATTATTTTTACGCGGGAGTGACAAAGACAGGTACTAACAAGTCAATGTACGAATTTCTTCCTGCTTCGTGTCCCGACTTTAGATTACGATAACAACCGAGAATGACGCTCAGTAGCTCGAGCACGAATATTTGCGAGAAAGTATTCGTATGGTTAACGTAAGCAATTTGTCAAATTTGTATGGCATTTTAGTAGGATTTTACATTTACGCACGATAGGGGGGGGGGGGGGGCGCTTTTGAAAAAATGCCATACAAATTGCTTACGTTAACCATACGAATACTTTCTCGCAAATATTCGTGCTCGAGCTACAGATTATGTTCTTTAATCTGAGGACATACGGCTTTACGTGCCCATTGTTTGCCATTTGCTGTCACACTAGCGGTAGATATCTACTAAATATTTGTACTTACCTACTAAGTTGCTATTCAGAACAAATGTAGAGCACTGATGTTGTAGAGCAACTGAGAACAGAATCTAACATTTTTCTTAAATATTTTTTTGTCGCCAGGGTTTACAATATTTATTTCAAGAGAGAGCTTGTCAATGACCATACATACATAATTATATTTGTATTTTATCAAAACTGTATATTATTATGTGTAATATTATTTGGATCTTCATTACAACGTTAAATTGACTCTACATGGCCGAGCCAGCGCAGCCGATGTGCTTTGGTCTTCCCGTTTGGCTCGTCCATTACTTCTTCTTACTCCCTATTCTTTGTACTTAATTCTCCAGCTTCCTTCCTTTCTTCTAACTGGTCTTAATTTTTTTCTAATTGGGTTCCTTTTGTTATTTTACAAGAAGCATGAGTTCTTCTTTACAGGTGAGTGATCCATGTACAAGAATCGACCAGATTACTTATGTTTTCTGTGGCTATCAATCCATTAACCCAAAATGCTGGAGGACCACACCCGACATTGGTCAGCGAGCAGATCGGGCTTAGCCAGTTGCAATCTAGGTTTTACCTACTACTGACCGTCCTTCCATCCACTACCCGAGGGGAAGCTCCCTTCGTCGTGATGGCCAGAGCCGTGTCTTATTCACACCTTTGGAAAAATTATGAAGAAATCTCAGTTGTTTTTTTCTTATGAAATGTACCATAACTACTCAATACTCAATTTCTTTTCAAAAAGTAAAAATTACCCAAAGTAATCTTAAATTAAAATTTAAAAAACCCCCGACAGTTTTATTTACACTAAACATAGCTAAGAACACTCTCTATTAAGTCACCTTTTATACAAAATAAAATCAAAATCGGTTCATCCGTTTGCGAGCTATGATGCCACAGACAGACCTACAGATATACAGACACGTCAAACTTATAACACCCCTCTTTTTTCGTCGGAAGTTAAAAATTAATAAATAGCCACGTGACTTTATTAATGAAAGACGTAAGTAATTATTCAATAACTTTACTTTTCATTGAGTAAATATTCAAAGTTTAGCATAGTCTAAACACACAAGCCAAATTAGTGTGTAATGATAATGAGGTAGTGACAGACTTTATACATTTTTGAAAATTATGAAGAACTCACAGGTGTCTTTTTATGAAACGTATATTATTCAGTATCTTTCCTTTTCATTGAGTAAGCATTCTAAGTTAAATGCAGCATTATGCGTGTACACTTATCTAAAACTGATTAGAGAATACATTGAATGAAAGATGGTTCCAGAAAATGTACGTCCAATCCAGAAACAACTTGACATAGAAGCTGCTATCTGCGTAAAGGGCGTGTTATAAACAACATGTTTCTATTTATAAATCCCAATGCTTAAGTTAATCATCGATATTTTCAGACATTATTTGAGATCTTATTCATATTTCGATTAACGTCTTGGTCCTAGCTGTAGACAATTTATGTACTTTGGAACGGGAAGAGGCTAGATAAATGTTATTATTCTTATATAAATTATTGATAATAATGAAACATAAGAACAAAAATCACGTTTACACTTGGTGTGCTAATTATTTTTAAGCACTTTGATAAACGGTCAGCTACCCTAAACAAAACATTTCACGGTCTTGTTTCGCAGAAATAGGTACATATTTGCCTATAATTTTTATCTTCGTAGGAACGGAAAATCCCGTAAACCCTTTCAATATTTTGAAAAGCACAAGATAACTTTTCATGTTTTTCAGATATAAGTATTTAATGGGTTAAATGTCGTTATTAATAGACTAACCTTAGGTAGGTTAGTCTATTAATAATGACATTTAACCTAGACTAGAAATATGGAAATCCCATTAACTAAACATGGACTAATAAGATCATTTATAAAACTCCTGAAAACTGGGGTAGTTCCTATTTGTAGGCAACGGTTGTAGGCATAAATTATGTAACACTCTCCAAGCGAAATCAAAGGCTCTGTGTAAATATTACTGTTTTAAATTAACTTAAAATAAACTTTGCTTTTAAATTTAATTCAAAATTTTTTTATGTGACAATTTTAAATTCGACGTAATTCACTTTCCTATTCAGAGTTTAACAACACAGCGCACGTGGTCTTCGCGTGAAACTGACAAACAAAATAATAATATCTATAAATATAGCTGTGGCTCTGCGTGAGATTAAATATGTAGGTAGATACTTATAGCTCGATAAACAAAAGATGGCACGTTCACTGTAAAATATATATTTTTCTCGTCTAACCTATAGTGTGGGGTATCGCTGAAAAGGTCTTTCAAAAATATTGTCTGCTACATAGGTCTGCAAACACCGTTGCTCGATTTAGGGGTCCGTTTGCGAAATATTCGGCTTTAAAAGGCTAATTTTGGTTAGAGTCAAGTGTCCCCTCCCCACCCCTCTCCCTTTACCAGCTAAACGATTCGAGCTGGGCTGGGCAGGTGAAAAATTCACAAAAAATAGGTTATACGATGAATTTATAACAAAAACTGTCACGGCTCCTAAGGATTTGCAGGTTAACAACCTACTAATTTTTTTGTTTAAATTAATATTATTACACACTAATAATAATAGTAGGTATAGTAAATTATCTTTATTATACTACAGACTACACTACCATTAAAGCAACGTACAAAATTATTAATAAATAATGAGTAGGTAAGTACTAGATATTAGGTGATATTAGATAACGACAGATTGGGAGTAGGTAAGTAATTTACGTATTTATTATACCTAGTTATTTTCAAGAAAGTTATAAAATTTATTTTTAATGCGATGCGTCCGGCGCGGACGGTGCGGATAAATGTGCGTTAACCATTACAGTACTTTTCCATTTTCCATGATTTTAGTATGTAATTGGACATTTTGTGCCAAATGAAACGAATTTTCCTGAATGAGAAGTAACGTCATACAATAAAATTATATCATTATATGCAAATTACATAGACCTATATGTATATGCAAATTATAAAAATATTTCTACCCTTTTATAGTGGGTCATATGTCACAGCACTTATATATAAACTTAATCTTTATATGCTATTTCTCTAACACATGTTAATTTGCAAGGTATTAACTCAAGCGGATATTATAGATAAAATGGTTCAACTGATTGTTAAAGCTTCATTACATTGATGAACAAGAAAAACTGATAACATAATAATATACTGATAACTAAAATATTAATAATAGAACTCACAAAATTAATTTTAATACTTTATTTCAAAACTTAAATTTCAAATAATTATCAGCTAGGATATTTTATGCAACTATTTTAATAAAAATTGATTCAATGTTAATAAAATAAATAAATTGGATAATTCACTTTTTGAAACATAAACTTTGTCCAAGGCTGTCAAAGTATTCATTTCTGCAGACTATGTTTAAACACTTAAGATAATGACAGAATCGGTTATTTCTTTTACTATTGTTATTGGGTTTACTTTTCTCAGCTCTGCAGATACTCCTGCATGATGACCAGTAGTCCAGAGCCAGAGCCCGTCGGTCTAAAACTGTAGACGGATTCAAGCAGTTTGTTAGGGTTGTATGGCGCGATACCACTCTATCACGCTCTCTGAAAATCACAAGTAAATAATGTCAGTAAAAATTATGTGCAAACAAGATGTATCAAAAAAAGGTTGAAGTATGAGGAATGTAAATGAGCTTATTATTTCTAATCTTTTGTGCAATTAATTTGCATATTTTATTGGTAAGGCTTTCTTGAATCCAAAAATCACCCCTGCTCGCCACTGCATGCTTTTTATGGAAATAGCCGGCAAACGATGCGTATCCACCTGATGCATTGCCGGCCAAGAGAGAAGAAAATGAAAGACAGCACCTGAACACATGAGGCAATGGCACCACCATTGGTATATCAGTAAATCCGAAGCAAATCCCGAAAGTACTCGTAATTATACTGGCTAATATCACCAGATGGCGTGGTAGTTGATTAAAAAAAATTGACATGCTAAGTGTATCAGTGATACCTATAGTGCGTTTTTTAGACGTGATTTATTTGTTAAACAATCTTGGACTACTTTTTATTGAAATTTAAATTAGCTTAAAAATAATTAATAGCAGAAACAATCTATTTTTACCGACTCCAAAAAAAACGAGGTTCTATTAAAGTTCGACTGTATTTCTTTTAATGTTTGTTACCTCAGAACTTTCAACTGGGTGAACCGATTTTGATGATTCTTTTTTAAATCGAAAGCTGGTGCTTGTCATTTGGTCCCACATTTTGAGCGAGATCTAAAAGACACTTAAGATTGTTTACCAAAAAGGACTTGTCTAAAAAACTGAATTACATATGAATTAATTAATTTGATTTGAAATGATTTTAACATGTTATAATTATGTAAAAGTATTAATATTAATATGTATACTAACCTTTGAATAGACATACTGGGGTAATTAATTTCAGTCTTATTTTCAGGAACAATATCTCTCCGAGCTTCTGCTATACCCCTTATCATCAGTTCCCATGAAATATCATTTATACAATCCTTGTTCCTATTAAAGCTTGCAAAGTTCTCATTATCGATAACGCTATCTGTCTCAAAAGATTGCCATGGTCCAGAAGTTATGTTGGGTTCTTCATTCATAGTCCCTAAATAATCAGTAATTGACATATTATCCAGGACAGTGGCAATCCTGTTCAATTTATTTATTTCTGTAGTTTTATCTGTTTTATCAAAGTTTTCAAACTTATGATCATAATTTAAAAGATTAGGCAAGTTCCACCAAAAATTAAAAATATTTAAGGGACTCAAAAAATTTAGTGATTGTGATTCTTTATCCACAACATATTTACAAACTTCATTGGAATTTGATGTCCCAATATTTTTATCTCCCCAACCTTCATTGTCTCCCCAAGACATACAAGAATTTTCATCATCTGCATTTGCCTTTAAAACTTCTTCATCTTGAAGAACACCAACTGAGTCTGCGTTACTCAAATGTTTATGTGAAGCCATGTAGAACTGTAGGTAATTAATTGTTCTTCTAATATCACCCCTGTAGAGGTCCAGAATCTTGGCTCCTAATCCTGGACTGCATGTATTATTATCAACTAAACACATTATATCAAGCCAAGTGCCAAGCATTCTGGGTAAAAATGGACGCATTTTTACTATCTTTGCCAAGCTTGAAAATTTTTGCAGATGTGGACAAGACAGTGATGATGTTACTAAAATGACCGGTCTCTTAGATGATTGAATTAATTGTGAAATAGCATAACAGAATCCATCATCTTGTTCAAATACTATATCTGCATCATCTATCAATATCAAAGACATTCCAGTTCTAACATTATCTTGAGAGACTGTAAGTTCTGTAGAGTCCTTCTTAGTAATCACAGCTTTTGCAACGGAATCAACTTTAACTTTTTTCTTTCTTCCTCGCTTTTTAGCAACGGGCAGTAAATTATTTGTTGTCTCCTGTTTTTGTGCAGACTCTGTGCTATTTTTACCCCTATCAACCTTATGCGACTGGGTAGCTTCTTGTAAATCTTGTAGCATTATTTTACCAGTTCTCTTTGTACTTGCATTGACTTCAATCACTTTTATCGCTAATTCTGCAGCAACAGCATAAACACTTAATGTTTTCCCAGTTCCAACTTTCCCAGTTATTATTAAAAGATTATTTTCATTTTTCATTGCTCCTCTACTATCAGTATCAGATTGATAAAAGTCAGATGAATCTGAACCACATTTATTCTTTTTTGATTTTGCATCATTTTCAGTCCAATTCACTAACCATCGTCTTAATTCCCTAATACTTTCGAAATTCCCTATTACCTGTTTCTCTGTAGTAGGTTTATATTTATCAGCCCAGTTTAGCTTATCAGGTTGAACATTATTTAAGTCAACAATATTATTAAAAATTTCCACACTATTATCTAAGTCTGGATAAATACAATCTTTGAACTCTCCTTTGCTTTTGCCCCTTAAAAGATGATATGTGCGATATACAGGAAATTTTGGGTATTTTTGCTTGATATTTTGTAAAATATGATTAACATTTTTTTGGAACTTGGGTATGCTATGATTTTCTATTATAGGAACTTGCAATAACTTCTTATAAAAAGGATCCATATTTTCTTTTAAATTTATGTCTTCAGCATCTGTGGTAATCACATTCAACAGATTATGCTGAATTATTGGAGTGTTTACATAACTTAGTTGTTGTATATGCTCAACTCTCTGAAATTCCTCACTAGCCGACATGTTATTTTGATAATTTGAGGTTTTCTTTAACTGACTTGGCACTCCACTCTGCAAAAACTTTTGTTTAGCTTCAATAGCCGCTGAGTCAAGTATGGGTTTTGACACAAAAATTGGGGCCAATTTAGTTGCTTTCTTTGAAATTCCATTTTTATAGTCTTCAATCTTTGAAGACTTTGTCTTAATTTCTATAATTTTTTTCTGTTTCGTTTTTGGAGCTTTTTCTGGTGTATTACAATTTTCTACAATACTGTGGTCCTTGGTATCATTATCTACCATTAATTTTAAACTACTTTCGTATTCTATTTTTCCCTTTCTTTTCTTTTTAGGAGTAAAAATATGGAGCTCTTCATCTGAACTACTTAGTTGAAAATCAACTACATATTTTACAGGTTTTTTGGTATTCCTTTTTGGTCTGCAATCGTTGTGACATTTTGTAGGATCATCATTCATTGTAAGTTTATTATTTTCTAGATCATTATTTTCATTGCGTTTCCTTTTATTCATGTTATCATTGTTGTCTGGAATATTTAACTCCTGTTTCACAATTTTGGGATCATTTTCATGGTCTTCTGTTGATTTTGTAATTTTACGGGTATTATGCTTATTTTTCTTTTTTGCTGCTTTATTACCAGTTTTAAGCTTCACCTTAATTATAAGCTGATCTTTTTGCAAGGAACTTGTATTACTATCATCTTGTAAAACATCAGAGTCTTTGCTTATTTTTTGAAAGTAGCAAAGCATATTCTCTTTCTTCCTTATTGATGGTGATAGTTTCTTCAAAAATTCTTCATCCTCTTTAGATATTTTTTTCACATCATTATTTATATTTACTTTTGCTTCTTCAAAGAGATCAAATGTTTTAAACACAGGTGTTTTAATATCTAATGAATCTCTATTTTCATTAATATCTGAAGTATTTGGATCTCTGGACATTTGCACAGTCTTGTCAATGGAGGGCTTAACTAGATCTTTCTTTTCATTATTTCCACCACTACCTACGATCATATGTTTAAATTTTTTTGCTCTATCATCCATTTTTCTTTTTATATGCTCTTCACGGTACTCTTCAATTTCTAATTTCTTTAAAGATCCTTTTGCTTGAGCCATCCTATTTAAAGATAATATTCTCTTAGCCCTCAATTCCTTTTTATCTATCCTATCTTGTCCGAGAGAATCTTCTTCACACTTTACTTTGCCAGGTGAATTGGTACCAATGCTTTTATTTCTTGATTCCATTAACAGTTTGAAAGCATCTGTTTGCTTTTTATCTTGATCAGTTTTCGGTGTTAGAGAAATAGATTCATCTATAATTTCACCATTGCATTTTACATCGTTGGACGGTTTGGACTCCAGAACAGTACCATTTTTCCGTAATCTTACCATCTTGGTAAGGTAATTGTGAGGTTTGTTTTCTTCACACAACTTGTGGGAATTAAATAGTTGATTATTTGGAGATTTTATTCTCAAAGAGTTTATTAAAGTTTGAGAAACATCTATAATATCGGGATCTTCTTGGCCATCTTTACGAAGTTTATATTTTTTCAACTTTTTCTTCAATGATTTATTGCATTTCAATTTACTGATGTTTTCCCTCGACTTCAGAATACGACTGCGGCTATCATGTGGTAGAGGTTTAGATGCCAAAATTCGTTCATCCATTAACAACGTGGATATCACTCACCTAAAAAAACATAATAAAGAGTTTTAAGTGTGATTTTGTTAGCGTTTTTGGTGCAAATATCATAAAATGTAGGTATTGTAAAAGATGAACCTCTCTTAGTATTATAAAGTAACCAGTATTGGAAAATCAGGCCCATACTACAAACTGTCAATTTGATTAAATAATGGCGAATACTTATCACATTAACTGTAAAAGTTTGAGCTAAAGCAAAACAGAAACAGAATGTGAAACAAATTGGCGCCTTTACAATACAATGCACTGCAATGAATTCTGTCAATTCTGTTCTGTCAAGTGTCAATTATTGTCATTTTTCAATAGTGTAATTTTCTTTTTGCTGATTGCTCATACTCCACAGACTACATAGTCTGTTTTCTTTTTTCTCACAGACTAGGTAGAAGCAAGACCTTTATATATGAACTGGACCCAAAGCTTCGAAGAGATCCCTGAAGACGGTGACATTGAATGAATATTTTTCTATGGTGTCTATGTCCATGTTCCAAGATATTATTTATTTCAATAATTGAATTATTGTGTTCAAATTTTTGAAGTATACTTCTTTAGACGCGATATGAAATAAATGGAAAAAATTATGAGTGTTTTAAGTTCGGTGTTATTAAAATAAATTAATTGTACCGTATTAAATAATATTGTTTATTTTCATTATCACCATATACAAAAATAATCATAATAGTAAAAACATCACTAAACTTTTCATTACATGAAGATAATTTTGAAGAAATGATAATAAAATATCTATCATTTTACATTTTGAAGAATCTTATCAATTTAGTAATTGGTCTAAGTAAGTATGGACATCCTACAATTATGAAGGATAACCTCAATCCGGCTTGTGATTGGTCGAATATGGTCATCCAATGTTACGTCATTCGCCTTCAGATACCTCTGCGAAGATTTTTGTCCAGTTAGTCTATAATATTTTTGGTTTTGATTATCTGTTCATTCTCTGTGGTTCTTTTTATGATTGAACTATATTCAATATTGTCTATGGCTAAAGACTTGTCACTTTGAGGGTCGCGATTACTGAAGTCGGAGGGGCACGAATTTTAGAATTTAAAAATTATCTGATTGATAATTAGTGCGCTTAGATCAAAAATGTCATCGAAAGTCCTCGCTTCACCTTTGATTCGACATGTTACGGTAAAATATTCAATACACTTACGTCTACTTAAATGTCTTTTCTCATATGTCAAAATTGTGTTATGTAAAGGCTACCTAATTCCTTGCTATCATTATGATGATGTTATACTCTCTCATCCTTTAATTTGATGTAATTTATCGTTCGTAGACAAGGGGATATGCGCAGGCTGCGCCAGCAGTGAAGAAGGATGCCAGGCTCCAAACGAGTGTGCTCCCAAATAAAACATTTATTGCTGCCCTTGACAATGGTTCTCCCATCACACGAGTCACCGTAGCATTCAAGTAAGACTAGTGTATTTCTTTATCAGAATTATTGACTGGAATATATTAATTACATTATTCACAATCAATTTATTGATCGAAAGCAAAATACATAGATATTTTTGCAGTTAAGCTACCTACCTATCTGTCTGTCACTTCTAAAATAGTTGTTGCTCAAGAACACGTAATAACGTGAAAATATGGACTAAACTCTTTACACATTTTTAGGATTATTATGAATTTAATAATACAATTTAAGAATGCCACTGGTTTTAAGTGTAAGGTAATTATGGTTTCAGGCCCAAGGTTTCTTATCAGTAAAATAACAGAACAGTTATTAACTCCACAATCAAATCATATAATAATTTAACTATGTAGCTACCTATATGTATAAATTAGATGAAGAAAAAATATTATGCTCTAAAATAGTATAATATGTATTTGTCACTTTAATTTTGTACTTATAAACTTACCAGTTCCTTTTTCACATCATATCTTTCATTTAGTTCATCAACAGATTATGCATAGGGAAATGTGTCCCTTTCCTCTTTGAATACAGGGTAGCCTTATCAAAATTTCCTCTCCAATCATTAAAACTTACAAGGATGTAATGCTAACCAAATTTCAGTGCAAATCATATTTCATCTGGCTAGTGCCCATAAAATATAGTCAATGAATAGAATGGCTGACATACAAACAGAGAGATATGATTATAAGTTCCAGTTAGTACCAGTTTAGTTAGGAAGAGTTAATTTTAAGTCAATTGGACAAAAATTATTTTATACTCCAATACTTTGGTGCCTTGCCTTAGTGCTCCCAGGCTCTCAAACATTGTGTGTAAAACAAAATTATTCTTAAACATCTTCTGATTCAGAAGTCCTGTCTGTCAGTCAGTTACTGTTACTATTTTACACTTGCAAACTCATAATCTTACACACAAATAACATATCAATAATACCTCCAAGTATATTACAGGAACATAATACCTAATGTATTAATTCTATTTTATCAGGGCTGGTTCTCGCTACGAGCCACCTGCAGAACTTGGCCTGGCGCATGTACTACGTTCAGCTGCCGGATTCACCACAAAGAATGCTAGTGGATTCATGATTTCCCGTAAATTAGCACAACTTGGTGCATCTTTCACTTCCTCGGGAGACCGTGAGTTTGTGTACTACACACTTGAGGTTAGTGTTTTCTATTAAAAAAATAAAATATAGTTATCATTCTCAAATTTTTACCAAAAAATAACTGGCTTCAAAGAAGATAAAGACTTTAAATAAATTGTATCAAAATCCTCTTAATGTATACCTTTGTATTTGAAGAGTTTACTCAATTCCTCATGGATCCCATTATTAGAACTGAATTTTGAATTAACATAATATCAATCTGAAAGTGTATTGTCTCAGATAAAAGAAAAATAACTGAATTGGTTGATAAATGAAGTTCTGAGGTAACAAACATTAAAAAAATATACAATCTTTAAAACCAATGTTTTTTGAAGACAGCGACAGTTAAAAATACTTAATACTTTACTTACATTCAGTATTTATAAATGTTGACAGGCAACCCAAGATAATCTCGCGGAGGCTCTGGAATATCTGAACCACATTGTGTCTAACCAGGAGTTCAGACCTTGGGAGCTGAGTGACAACATTCCTCGCCTGAAGTATGACTTAGCACTACTCCCACCCCAGGTTAGACAAGATTTCTTTTTTCTTTTAGCTTATATTTGTTATGTTATGTATGTAATGTCAGAAAATTGTTACTGGATATAAAAATCTTCTAATATATAAAATTCTCGTGTCATGGTGTTAGAAGTTGAACTCCTCCGAAACAGCTTGACCGATTTTCGTGAATCTTAGCGTGCATATCGGCTAGGGTGGAGAATCGGACAAATCTATTTTTCATCCCCCTAAATGTTAAGGGTGGTCCACCCCTAATTTTTTTTTATTAATATACATGGCAAAACAACATTTGCCGGGTCAGCTAGTATTTGTATAAAATTTACTTTGATCATATCTCTACCTACATACTTCAGTATAATGGCCGAAGACCAAAACTTTATTTTTATGTTCATACTTAAATCTTCGTGTGAACCAAATAATTGATAAAACCAGTCTAATTTTGGACAGTATTTTATATTAGTTTATATCTTTTTTTTTACGGAAATATCTGGTGAAGCTGCTCATAAGCTGACAATACTGTACTACTATACGGTAATGGTTGATGGTAAGTGGCTTTTGTCGCCCTTGGACACCAGTGCCATCAATGACATCAATAATGCGTTGGCGGCCAATAAAGAGTGAAGAAAATGAAAGAACTGAGCCCTCAACCAGAACACGACGAGCCGTTCGAAACAAGCAAAAGAACTGGCTCTTAAGCACTCAGCCGGATCACAAGGAGCCGTACGGTCGCTGACTCAAGCAACTATTATCTAAAGGCAGGAATTTAGTATTATATTATAGGTACAAAATAAAATGTATTGTACAGGTTCGTGCCGTAGACCTGCTTCACAAGGCCGCTTACCGTCGCGGTCTGGGCAACTCGCTGTTCATCTCGCCCAGACGTATGAGCAGTGTCAGCTCGGAGTCTCTTCAGCACTTCGCCAGCAGCAACCTTGTACCTGGCCGCTGCGCAGTCACCGTTGTTGGCGACAACCAGGTAACTAACAATAAATAATCGTAAAGTGTGCCAAGAAATAACTAACTCCAAAGAAATAAAGAGTCTGGAAGAAGACCTCTAAGCTATAGCTAAACACATAATATACAGGGTGAATTTTACAATTGGGGGTGGATGGCCAAATCTGAAACTATGAGGAATAGCGAAAGTTGCTCAAAGGAGTCTCGGGGCCGAATTTATTACAAGTAAACTGCATTACATTTTTGAAAAATTTTATTTCTGGCCAGAAATCGAACCCGTTGATTTTGAAAAAAAAAAACACCCTGTATTATTGCACCATTTGATAGTGTTGCTAACAAGGATTAAATTCTGCGAAGTAATGACATACGACAAACTGATACTATTGTCACAGGCAACTTAAAAAGAGTAAAAAAAAATATTTATAACAGATTATCATTATTTAGGATAGAGCTGGTCTCGTTGCGCAAGCTCTCCAACTACCTTCAGGCAACCAGGGCCAAAGTGAAGCTTCAAATTATTATGGTGGAGAACTGAGGTAACTACTTGCATTTTTTTGTCTCATTTTGTGTATAATAATAACTTGAAATTTGTTCAGATTCGAATTACGTTTTAACTTGTGACCCTAAAACAAATGCATAACCGCAGGTCACTAATGTGCGCCTATCAAGGAAAAGTAGAAGAAATCCAGAAAGACAGATGAACTATAATTGTAACAAAATTCGATTATCTTTATGAATATTTTACGGGATACTTAATTCCATTTCAAAAATCTTTCAGTTTTAAGGGCTAATTCTTAAAAAGCACTCACTTGGACAGACACCAAGTGATTTGTACTATTAAAAATTATCTTTTGGATTCAATATTCTTGATGATGCTTCGATTTGCATGTCAGGAAGGAAATTGGAGGCGATTTGGCTCACGTGGCGTTGGCGGTGCAAGGCGCGCCGGCCGGCTCCCCGCAGAGCCTCGCATTGGCCGTTGCTGCTAAAGGTATGTTTTGTCAACGTGATGGTTTTTCTAACACTCCACAAGTTTCACCTATTTTGAAGGAAAATTAAATATTATTTCCGCTGCTAATTACAAGAAAGAAAAAATAATTTACTTCAGCAATAATTGGCCGCTTCTTTATTGGGCAACACGACAACGATACAATTTTAGAATTCAGAAGTAGCCAATTGCTCAATCAATCAATCAAAGTGGAATGAATATCTTATTGTAAGTAAAAAAAAAAAAAAAAATTTTCTTTCCTTCAAAATGGTTATTTCTGCAATGTTAGCAAAAACAAGTATTTTCTGATACTGGATTTTTGAGTTCAGAGAAGTACCTAATAATAATAATGAATAACATAAATGAAAATTTATTCCAGCTCTTGGCAATGGCCCGGTGACCAAATGGGGTGCAGATAATTCACCCTTGGCAAAGGCTGTTGGCAACATTGGACCATTTGCTGCTGCTGGCTTCAACGTGTCTTATTCTGATAGTGGCCTTTTCGGTGCTGTACTCTCTGTGCCCAAAGATGAAGCTACAGCGGTAAGTTACTGACTACTGAAATGTAATTATTATATTCAATGACCCCAATGAATAAGGACCAAAATGCAAAATTACAACTTTACAGGAGAGACTCCCAAACTTAGAACCCTATAATAAACTACTGAACGGATTTTCATGAAATTTTGCACACAGGTAGACTATGATCTGCCATTGCAGATCATAGTCTACCTGTGTGCAAAATTTCATGTCTCATTGACATAATGTCTCATTGACATAAGGTTCTAATTATCTCGAAAAACGTCGTCAAAGCCGCGGACAGAGCGCGTCTTAAATATTTCCAAGACTGTAAATCTAAAGTTTATGAAACTTGGTAGTTACTATGTCAAATATGTTTTTTATTTTTATATACTACAGCACATTTTGTACTATATGGCCGTACACTACACACACATTATACATGTGTTTTTCTATATTTATGCTACTTAAAAAACCCACTTTGGCCCATGTGTAACGACATAAAAAAAGCTAAATTCTGTAAACTTCTCAGTCATGCATAATATATTTTCGTAATAAATGTAAAAAAGCCTATGACCTGTGTTTCAGGCAGTGAAAGCTGTTGCAAAGGCTCTGAAGGATCCCAACCTTAGTGCTGATGCCATCAAAGCTGGCAAGAACCAATTGAAGGTTCAAGTATTATCCGAGGTTGACAGTGGAGTCTCTCTGTCGGAGTGCATGGCGGCACAAGGCTTATGGACTGGAAGTGTGAAGACACCAGCTGACCTGGCTAGGGATATTGACCAGCTTTCAAGCAATGACATTTCACAGGTAAATTGAATCACTCACAGCCAGGCGGTTTGCGTCGATCCTAAGTGATCGGCGAAGTTAGCAACAACGCGCTATCGGTAGTTGGATGGGTGACTGCTAGTGGCAAAAAGAAATTCTTGAGTGTTTTATTGTTTGGAAGGACATGCAAAGCCATTCGTCCCGGTTGGAGGCTTCGTGCAGCATGAAAACTTCTGACATTTTGGTTCGGCCACTAACCCCTCCACTAATCCGCACTGAAGCAGCGTGGTTGAGTATGCTCTAGGCCTCCACGAGAAGAGAGACCCATGCTCAGTTGTGGGCCGTTAATGGGTTGAATCCAAGATAAATTCCTAGTTACAGATTATGCGAAATGTCAGATCTTAATAAAACAATTCGAATTATTCGTAGACTACACTAATTGTGGGCTACTGACGAGTTTAACTATTTATATATCAAGTTAATTTTGGTTATGTCTCAATATTTAACTATTTTACACTTTTCTCAGCCACATATAAAATGGTATTATCGTTATTTTTATTTATTTGTAACTAATTTTAGTATTAAAAGTAATTTTAGTTACTGTTGAAAATGAGTTCAACAATCTTAATTAGAAAAGCCTTAAGTCCAACAATGAATGTTTAATAAACTATACTTTTTATTTCAGGCCCTTTCCAACGCTGCCAGAAACAAGGTATCCATGGCGGCAGTAGGGAACATAACACTCGTTCCCTATGTGGATGAACTCTAAACCAACTGTAAACTTAGACAAAAATTAACACAACAATAATTGCAGTGTGTATTGTTTATAATTTATTGTTACCTAATTAAAATCATGTTTCTATTTATTTGCCTGTTAAAATTGCCGCAAATTCTACTATGTAAATTCATCATGCACAATGTGATAAAAATAATAAATGGATTGTCATTGTAAATTACCAGTATTTTTATTTATAAATTTAATTTACTGTGTTCTATTTTTATAACGAAATATGATGCCGTGTAGACCTTGTCCAGAAGGGACGAATTCGCCGCGATTCTCTCGTGCGTATCACGCGCGACCGTTGCGTCCAGAAGGAGCCTGCCAACGCACGAAAATTTAGGCGCTCCATTTCCCTTGATACGTGCACCTCACTCTGTTGTTCGACTTGTTCGCGCGTTAACCTGGACGCAACAAGGCGTTCCTAGTATCTCGACTCGCGCGCAATACGCGCGAAAAACGCGCGAGTCGAGAGTCTGGCGTAGTGCACGCGATTTACGCGCGTATTTTGAATTCGCGCGATGCTTGTGGACGCGATGTATTGGCGCCTAGTATCTCGCTAACGCGCGAATGAATTCGCGCGAAACGTTTCGCGGCGAATTCGCCCCTTCTGGACAAGGTCTTAGGAAACGGAAAACTTCGAGGAGATACCTGAAGACAGATCTCGTCACATTGGATGATTATCTGCACCCTATCATTAGTCGAAGTTATATACCGACACCCTACGAGTTAGGTCAACATCCAAATGTATAGTGAAGTTCTTGGAAATAACATACTCTGATTGAAATCTACTACATTGTCTATGGAAATCGTCATGTAACAAAAACCGTACTAAAAATGCTTTCTCTCTAGAGTATTTATTATGAGTACTATGTGTCTGTAATTAGGAAGTTAAATATTTTGTGTACAATTATTAATAACAAAATTATCTTTCCACAGCACCAAACTAAAATACAATTTTATTTTACCATAATTATAGAAACTCTGAACAACAAAAAATCTATAGACCACTTCAGTAATTATGAATCGCTGAAGGAAAATAAGCATATTAATGTTATGATTATTATTTATTTATAACATTAATAATGTAACTAGCCCAATAGTTTTACAACCATATCCTTGAGATACAAGAAAAAATGACATAAATAACTAATTAGTAATTAGGTAAACAGAAAAACAGGTATTACACATAGCAATATAAAAAATTAATTCATGATATTATAATCTTCTCACATGTACACTTTCAAAGTAACAAAATAAAGATCTCACCCATAAATGTGTCACATTATCCTTTTTTTTTAGACTTATTTAGTAACCAACCTTACAGGGTCTTTCTTCATAATTAAAAACATGGCAAACATAAAATGAAAAGAATTTTAAGTATACCTATCATTTAAAGTTAATACTAATTTCTGTTTACACTTAATTGTTTTATTACACTCATATTTCAATAAAAATTAGTGAGAATATTATTTATTTATAATTAAGACTTTTTTTAATAACAGACTATAGACAACAGACTAACTAAGCCACAGGTTGTGTACTAAACTCTCAATATATCTTTAATGCAATCAATTAAGCTATGATGATACACAAAGATACCTATGCAAAATTTAGTGCTTGAATTTGCAAGATTGCCACTTAAGAAAAGGCAATAAATCTTCAAATGACAACCATACTTAGAGAACTAGGACTCTGGTTATCCCTGGAAGAGGTGGACAGACATCTTGACATATCCAGCATTGGATTTCAAGGTTGACTGAGTTAAAAGATCTTAATCATGATTAAAAATCACATTAGTAGGTATGTTGATGGAAAGTGCATTAAATGCAAATCTATAAGCACAGTGTATATCTGAATATCACATACTTTAATCAATAAACAAGCAAGAGCTGATGGTTTTCAAAGGCATGATAAATTTATCATTGTTACTGCCAACAGATCAATAAATTAGACATCTACAAATATTATCTTGTGATCCAATAAATTTATGGCTGTTGCTAGTCATCCGGTAAACAGATGAATAAAATAACTCAGTGGTCTGTAAAGTATTATCGTGACGTGAATATTTTAAGGTCGGGGGCTTCAACCACACAAAAAATGTGATAATAATAGGACTCGGTCACAAATGTCAACGGGGTCCCTTTTTTCCCCTAAACCAAAACAGTGACCTTACTAACTTAACTGAACTATCTTTTAATTTCAGTTATGTGACCCTTTCAAGGCTTCGCCCCCCGAGCCCCTTGCCGAAGGTAATTAGTCCTAATATGGCCTAAAAAAATTAGGTTATTTTGTTTGTCCAATAGTAAAACATACTGTTTAAGTACTTTGTTTCCGATAGTCGGATGATAAAGTTATTTAATTTTTCTGTTTAGCGGACGACTAGACACTTTGTAAATTTATTGAAACAGAAATACATGTATAGTTTGCAAAATTTACACATCTTATCATTCTAAATTGAAGTTATTGCACCTCAGCTTCATTTAGCAGCATATTGGGAATCCCTTTGGAAATTGGAAACTGTCTGCCTGTCTCAGGACAAGTCAGGTACCCTTCTTCAACTTCTACTTCTAGTAAAACTTTATGAGCTTTTTTCAAGAATTCCTCGTCTTCTTCAAATTTCGGTTCCAAATTTTGTGGTAATCCTTCACCATGGCCGAGGCCGTTCGCAGCATTCCAGAGCACTTCCCAGTCCACTTTAGGAATAATTCGCGTTATGAATTCTGGATTGAAATCTACTTCTGCTACTTTTACATCTGTAGCATTTATTGCGAGTGGATACCCAGTCGTCACTCCTTTCAGGCATTTAGATGTTAGCATATTATGCGTAATAAGCTTCATTTTATACGTAAGTAACGACGATATTTTCGAAGAAAACAACACGTTTTTAAAATCGTTTAAGTGATTTTAATTAAACGGTTGGTTTTATTCGCTTTACTGTGCTAGTACTGTAGCTAAACCCAAAACACTATTACTCCCGTTAAACTCGTTAATACAATTTAATAACCTCAAGCTAAATTGTATATTTGGAATAGAATTTTGTTTTGAGACGACTAAAATTTTTGACATTTAATTTCAAACTAGGGATGGACGATATACATCGATGTAATAAAAATACTCGATGTAAAGTATGGATACATCGATTTAATCCGATGTTTTTTCAATACGTCAACATCGAGTAAATATCGATGTTTTTTATTCGATGCATCGAAGAGGCAAACCTGCTTATCTCTCCTACAAAAGTCAGACGTGGGCGGGAAGCGTTAATCTGCACTTGGGCGTACTGATGGTAGTATTGAAATAAGTGACTTTTATATTTCAAAAACCATTTTATGGACATAATAATAGCGTCGTTTTTAAGTTCATCAAAGGTAATAACGATATATTATATTACTAGAAATATAAAACACTACTTAAAATTTTTAAATGCTACCAACTATACGCCCAAGGGCAGATTTAGTTGGAGAGCACTGTAGTCGAATCCATAAATTGACGGACCACTTTGACAACACAAATGCAAAAATGTTGCCAGCACATATTTGCATTGCTATTTTTATCGATATTATGAAAAGATATTATTACCTTGTATAAGTATTGTATAACCTTAAGTGTATCTTTTGCAAACAAATGTATTTTCTTTCTTTCTTTCAAAAGTTACATCATGTTTTACGTAAGTTTTAAAATGAATTTAATTCTATTTTCATTAGTAAGAAAAACCCAAAAATAGTTAACTGTCTACTAACTTCAGGATAATTTTTTGGTATGCGCCACATTCATACATAATTTGTTAAAAAAATATAATCGATGTATCGAAAACATCGATGTATTTTTTGAAGCATCGATATAACATCGATGCATTGCATCGAAAAAAACATCGATGTTTTTTTTCAACGTCCATCACTATTTCAAACCATGTTTCAACTTTCAAATCATTTTTTGCCTGCACAGAGTACTTAATCACTACGTTTTATTTGCCTGCTAAAAGCATTAAAAAAATCCATTCCGTCAAATCAAATCAACATTGTTGCCAGACCAAAATTTAAAATTCCAGGAGATAAGAGAAAAAAATCCGGAGATAAATAGAATACTGAATTAAATTATTTTTCACTTTTCTTATACATTTGATAATTCAATTTTGCTGTTACTTTTTCACTTACTTTAAAATCAAAACAATTATTATTGGAACGAAGTTCCTTATCGCGCGTTGCGAAAGGGGGTTAGGCGGAAAATTTGGTAACGAAAAGTGGTAACGACATTTTTTGCCGGTAACGAAAAGTTGTAACGACATTTTTTGCCGTCGTATTTTTTTTACATAGAAAGCAAGCCAGAGTACTAGGAACTTCGTTCCATCCGGGTGTCCCTTGACACCTCTCAAGTTTTTTTTTATTTTTATTTCTCAATTTGGTCTTTATTATGTTAATTTGTTAAAATAGTTTTTCCACCGTGGAGCTGCGGTAAGCGGTAAATATTTTAATATTTTTTTGTAAGCAAAAACAATTATGTACATGCAAAAAATGTAACGTACACCATGAAGCTACTAGCACCGTAAAACATACTTATTTAGTTAAGTCGCGTAGTATTGGCGGGTAAAGGTTCTTTCCCGTACTTACTCATGGCAACAACTACAGAGTCTACAATCGATAACGACTTATTTAAAAACGTATTGGATTGAGTAAAGATAATAAATGTTATAGTGTGTCTATTTTCCAAATTTTAATAGAAATTATTGACGCAATCAAAAGATTCAGATATGCTCCTTTTTACGCGTAGTTCGTGAATTTTATTATAGTTCAAAACCAAAAATCAGGATAAAATCAGTAGATCAGGAGAATCGTAGAAAAATCAGGAAATCTCCTGGAAAATCAGGAGGTCTGGCCACAGGCACACTGGTCTGCACTCTGCACTGAGAACTCACAAGTCACAGATTCAGATTAACTTTTTAATATCTATAATTATGGAAAATAGAGGAGAAGGAATGCCATCTCTGTATATGAAAAGTGTCCGTGAAAACGCGTAAAATTACGGGTGGCGCTGCGGTGCTCTAATCACTAGGCAAACTTCACTCCGTCTACAACAGCTATGTTCATGGTTCGCTATTAATTGTATCACACTAGCGCCCGCACCATTCAGAAATGGCCAATAATGGCACCTCTATTTTCTTTCTATAATTATATCAAGGGTGAATTTGCGTTTTTGAATTATTTTGTTGGATTTTTTAAAAAGTATGTGGAAATGCGTGCAAAACCATGAAAAAAATTAGCACATAAAATTTCCTTTCTAAGCCTACAAAAATCCTCAAAATTCACTAAGCAAATCAAAATTTATTAGGTCGTAAAAAAATTTATAAGAAATGTTAATGATATTGAGCAGCCTGGTAATGACTTTTATTTAACGGTAACGATTTTTTGTTAATAGGAATGACAAAAAGCTAATAAAATTTAATATATATTATAATAAAATAAAATTAATGATTATCAAAAAAAACTTAAAGCCGTGTGTATTATAGCTATGTCTATAAGTTGCTTAACAAGATAATAAAAAAATATCAAGGTAATGAATAATGAATAATGAAATTATAACTATGGAAAAATCCACGGTTTTCTTGGGTGTCACCTTAGATTCTAAACTACAATGGGGCAACCATAATTATATCGGCTCTCATGAGTAAGCTAAGTCAGTTTATGGCTTTATGCTATTAGAAAGATATGACAGTTTACTGATGTAGAAATTGCTAAATTTGTTTATTTTGCACACTTTCATTGCCTCATGTCCTATAATATATTGATATTATTGATGTGTGGTTCAGCGGCTGACATTGATGCAATATTTGTTTTGCAGAAAAGGGCAATGAGAACCATCTATAAATTAAAATTACGCCACTATCTGCGGGAGAGATTTAAAGAAATAAGCATATTAACAGTAGCATCTCAATTTATTTACAATTATATTTTATTCTTATAGGACATCGGAGGTTGGTTCAAGCAGAATAGTGATACGCAAAATCATCTAACTTGAAACAGACATACTTTTGGTTTAGGATTCTTTTCGCCTACGTAGAGTACAATGTTCTTTTAAGGGGATCGGAGTACGGTTTTACATTAAATTGCCTAAATCAATACGTGATTTGCTCAAATGTTTAAGAAATCTCCGAAATCCCAGCTAGTAGGCAAAGGATACTATAGCAAAGGATAAATGGATATATTATTGACAAAGATGCCTGTAAATTAGTAATGCATTCAGTTCCGCGTCAGTAAGAACATCTTATGTAATTTTTCATTATTTTAAAAGATGTGCTGAGGAGTTTCTTTACGGATTCCTTCTCCTCCATGACAAAATACCATTCCAAAATGTTGGTAGATTAAAAAAATACGTTCATACGTCTAACAGTGATACTGACATGAATAAAAGATTATTCCATTTCATTAATTTTTTTCTTATCTCATGCTTCAAGAACCAGACGAATGTTTAGTAATTATAAGCTTATTATATATCTATTTCATTCTGTCTGTCTATTATATTGGTAGCTTCGCGTTGTTTTTTCTCTTTGTTGCGAAGAGACTTTAATTTATTTTTCTCTTCAGAAAATTTTCTTCAGAAACTTTTCTTTATTTTCTTTTCTTTAATACTTTTCTTCAAATCTCTTTCTTTGTTCTCCTTTTCGTACAATGCACGATCGCCTCTGATTTCGGTGTATCTCCTCCGTCTAACAATTTTTGTTTCTCTAAACGGTTTTTGCCTTTATTTGCATAAAATTTTCGTTTATAATTTATTTTACTAAAAAGATATAGCAAAATTAAAAAGTTCTGTAGGTTCTTCTGTAGACGAACGAGGGTGACCAACATAGCTCAGAGAATTAGCAGGCTGAAGTGGCAATGGGCTGGCCACATAGTTCGAAGGACCGACAACCGCTGTGGAAGAAAGGTCCTCGAATGGAGACCACGCCCGACCAGGTGGACCGATGACCTGAAGAAGACAGAGGGTATCCACTGGATTCAGAAGGCTCAGGACCGGTTTGAGTGGCGTAGATTAGGAGAGGCCTATGTCCAGCAGTGGACCTCAAAAGGCTGATGGATGGATGGATGTAGGTTCTTTACCAACAACTTGTATAATTTACAACACAAATATCAAAAATTTATCGTTGCAAAAGAAATTGCTAGGTCTCATTACTCAATCAAAATTTATTTGAAAATTTCCAATCGTCATTACCATTCACACAAAATCATTCCCATTTACAAAAAACAAATGGAAATGATGTTTATGGTAATGATATTTTTTTCTTTTTTGCTTAAAATTAATTTCAATAATTTATGAACTCTTCGTGCAAATCAAAATCATATTCCTATTACACATACGTGCGGAGTATTAAAATTAATATAGAATTTATATTTACCTTGGAAATCCAGTAAATGGCGTTGATTCAAAATTGGGACAAAGTACTGAACGACGTTGTTATTCATGAATAAAAGTTGTTTCTCCATGAAGCAGTAAAAAGTTGGCCTGTTCCACTTTTTACAATGGACCAGACAAGGAGAAACGAGGGGTACTTTTTAGCGTAGCCCAAAAAACATTTGAGAAATAAAACGTTTGACGGTACTGAGATGGGGTTGACGAATTTTCGTGACAAAATTTTAATTGATGATTTTTACTATTTCTGCACTGATGATTCCATAGTATTATGTTTTATAATGTACCTAATTAAATATTATTTCAAAATATTAAATTAAACACGCAATGTGTAATGCAGCTTTTTCAAAAAAAAAAATTTTTAATATCAATATCACCATTTTTCCTGCAAATGGTAATGATGTTTCGGGTGTGTTATTTTTTTTTTATATAAATTACTTGAAATAATGTAATCTCATATGTGGGAACTTATGTAACAATATGTATAAAAGCAGTTTCTAAAATAAAAAATTATAAAAGTAGTAAATTAAATTTTTTATCAATCGGAACATCTTGGCGAATTCACCCCAATGCTCCATGTCTATAATCTATCACTACCACAGAATACTATCATCATAGAGCATATAAATCATAGAGCATATAAATATAATAGATAAATATATATCTGTGGATAGTCATAGACTCATAGTCCTCTTACACTCTTTGTTAATCTATGGTTAACAATTAAATTTTTATTCTTTGGTTTGACAACGTAGTGATTTATGTACTCTGTGTTTTGACTTTTTTTGATTGTAAAAATAATGTGGTAAATTGGTAATTTTATTGTGGTAAAATATCTGACATAGTTTTTAAGATACTTTAATTTTTTATGTGAAGTTGGAAATAAAATCATATATGTTTTGATATTTTTTTATGTGATGAGTAAATTCAAGTTTTGTCGCAATAATGGCCGATAAGAGTGATAATCTACCTCACTGTAATGTTATAGAAAATGGTACAGTTTTATCAACGTCACAACAGGTTATTTTGCCTCAATTTCAATCGAAAAATTGTATTATAGAAGCCGAGAGAAATAAAACGTTTCCCTCTAGAATCCCCGAAGATCAAACTGAACATATGGCCAATCTCCAAATAAAAGAATCGGCTCCAAATATCCAGATTGCAAAATCGAATGTGAATGCCACGCCAAATGCCACTACACATGATTATACAAAGAAAACACAAGCAAACTGTAACGATAACTTGCTCAATGAAAGTAGTGGAAGTACTTCACCTAAGAAAAAGAATGCATCGAAAAAAGAAAAAAATAAATTGCATCTACAAATGCCCGATAACGAGCAACAAAATCCAGCGTTAGCACAGATTAAGCAGCAAGTACCAATTAACAAAGAATATTCGGGCAATAATTTACGATACGAGCATCCTCAAGTTCAAGATTTTTTTGCGAATTTCATATCTCCAATGTACGCTCCAACCAATTCAAGATATTTGGAAAACCTCAAACACCATCCAAATTTTCAGTTTGAACATAATATGGCGCAACCTCCACAGCTAGCAGGGAGTGTCCCAAATTCCCCTGCTTTCATGTCAGGGCCTCAATTCCAATCAGGTAGCTTCCCTAACAGCCCTGTTGTGGGACCTGAACCAAACTCGCCAAGATATTTACAGAATGCCATGCAACACCCTCTACTGAGTCAGTCATTTTCTTCTCCATCTGCAATACACAACTACATTAATTTTGGGCAGTACAATTATATGAGAAATTATTGGATTGGACCCAATTTGCCAAATCATTTACAAAACAATCAAGGGAACCAGCAAACTCCTCAAAATAAAAAAAAACGAGTCAGAAAGCCTGAACCTCCAGTTACATTTGAGCCATATCTGTCTTTAGAAGAGGTGGAGGAAGGCTTAAAAAACAACTCATTAATTGAAGGAGTAATTAGAATAAATCCAAAACAGTATCAACATGCATATATTTCAAACATTGATAAAGCAGAACAAGACATTTTCATAGATGGAATTAAATATAGAAATCGTGCTCTTGAAGGGGATATTGTAGTTGTTCAACTTTTGCCAAGTGAGAATGAGCCTGATGATAACAAAGAAAATAAAGAAGTGACAAATAAAAGGGGAAAGGTAGTGTATATTAAAGAAATAGTGCATAGAAGAACATGTATTGGAACTTTGAAATTAATGCCAGATATGAATAGGCAAAAGGCATTGTTCGTACCCCGTGATAATAGAATTCCCAGGTTAATTATACCTTTCACCAGCTGGCCAAACAATTTTTATGCAGAAGCTGCAAGATATGAAAATGTCCTATTTCTAGCAGTAATTGAAGAGTGGACCCAATCGAAGTTTGCCAATGGAAAAATAGTTTCCCAACTTGGATTAGCTGGCAACATGGAAGTTGAAAGAAAGGCCATATTAGCAGAAACCGATTTAGACGTCACTCCATACGGACCTGAATACAGGCATTTTTATCCCCGTCTTGATTATATTATACCAGAAAAGGAAATAGAGATACGTGAAGATTGTCGAAAAATGTGTATTTTTAGTATAGATCCATTCAGTTGTCGTGATATTGATGATGCTGTCTCATGCAGAAAGCTTGACAATGGCAATTATGAAGTAGGAGTACATATTTCTGATGTGACACATTTTTTATCAGAGGGAACGAAATTGGATGAGAAAGTTGCAGAGAAGGCAACAACAATATATTTGGTAGAGAAAGCTTACCACATGTTACCAGATGACTTGTGTATGCTATGTTCTTTATTCCCTGGAGTAGATAAACTTGCCTTTTCAGTATTTTGGGAAATGACAGAGAATGCTAAAGTATTAAGTCACAGATTTTCTAAGACAATTATACATTCTTGTTGTCAATTAGCTTATGAGCATGCCCAAGCTGTTCTCGATGGAAAAGACGATGCAGAAGCTTCTTTTCCCGAGTTTTACAATGGATTTAAATTCTCTGATGTAAGTGACACTATAAAATTGTTGGGAAAATTTTCATCTATTATGAGAAAAAATAGATTTGACACTGGTGCTCTACGCATAGATCAGCCTAAACTACAGTTCACTTTGAGTCCTAGTGATGGAATGCCAGAATCTTATGAAATCTATGAAAGTAAAGAAAGCCATCAACTCATTGAAGAATTTATGTTGCTAGCTAATATGACAGTGGCTCAAAAGATAATTGATGATCATTCGAAAATTGCTTTTTTACGTTGTCACCCTCCGCCGAGTCCATATATGTTAAAGCAACTAGCAACAGTGTTAAAACCTGTTGGTATTGATTTAGATATTTCCTCTGCTGGAGATTTGTATCGTACGTTGCTACCACATGTTGGACCTGACAGTACAGACAAAGGAAAGATAATGGTTTTAAGCATGCTCTGTGCAAAGCCCATGACAAGAGCAAAATATTTTTGTGCTGGAGATGTCGACATTGAAGATTTTCATCATTATGCACTGAATGTACCCCTTTATACACATTTTACAAGCCCAATTCGACGTTATGCAGATATAATGGTGCATAGGTAATGTGTATTTATTTTACTTTTTCTTTTAAATATTACAGTATAACATTAGCTTTTTATTGTATACTTGCACTTACTGGCTGTATCAAGATTTTGATTCTCAAGAGCTGAATTTTTTTTTGCATTAAATACATGTTTTCACAGAAATTATTTATATTGCGCAATATATATATAGGTATATATTGTATTATACATACATTATATTCTGCAATATATTTGAATCATTTCTGTTATTCAACATAAACATTGTCATGTTTTCAGATTATTGTCAGCTAGCCTGAACTACAGGGAAGTACCTAAATGGAACATTGATTTTGTTAAGCAAGTGGCTGCTCAATGTAATAAGCAAAAGTTTAATGCTAAGAAAGCTGGTGAATTGTCAATCGAACTGTATATTTTGAAATATATTGAGCTGCGTTCACCCATGATAACAGAGGCTGCTGTTGTAGAAGTCAGAGAAAAATATATTGATTTTATAATCATCGCTATGGGACTAAACAGAAGAATGTTTTTCAACAGTGTGAGTATTTAAAAAAAACATAATTTTTTAAATTCCGTTAAATCCGTTAAATTTATTATTATTATTTGTATTTTCGGGCCCAGACAGCCATCCCAGGGACCGCTGCGGCCAGATTTGATCTATTGTGGTCGTACCCGTTTCTCAGTTAGATCTGGTCTCCAAGTCCTATTGCCCGGACGAACAGTTCCTAGGTTCCAGATCTCTTACTTTGCTGGGTGGGATTAGGTGGCCTCCTAAGATGCGACTTCTGCAGGTCACTGCAGAAGTCATTATACTCAGCCCTGCTATAAGAAGTTAATTATGTTATGTATTTTGATACATAACATATTATTATGCTTTTTGAAGACTGTTTGTTTGATGTTGTATACTAGGCATTTTTAGAATTCTGTAGTCAAAATGGAAGCCTTATAGTTTTGTCATGTCTGCCTGTCCGTCCATAGCATAACATTGAGACTCATTGTAGTGAAAGAAAGAAAAGCCGCAATTTAACATGGATAATATGGATATATACATACTTATTAAAACTACATCATGGTAGAATACAATTTTAAAAATATTTTTCCTGGATACCTCTCCTACAGGTAAAGTGGGGATAAATTATTTTTCCCGTCTCCCATACCGATAACCACGTGGGGTATCGTTGAAAAGGTGTTTCAATAGTCTAAATTTTACTAACAAAAAAATAACCGACTTCAATTACTCAAAAACTACTTGTCAGATCTCGTTCAAATTTATGTGTGATTACATGACAAGCACCTGCTTTTGATTAAAAAAAGAATAATCGAAATCGGTTGGCGTGATATTGAGTTATTCGTCCATTTGTCACGCACATACATAATACAAAGGAGAATGCCCATTTTGTATAGAGAAATGTACTGACATTAATATTTTTGTGTCCTGATAAAAATACCTTTATTTGAATAAGTTATCTTAATACACAAACCAACTTTAGTCAATTTTAATCGTAGGAGTTATGAGATTTTCAACAAAAATATTTTGTATTTAGGTTATAGTAGACACAGTAACATGGACTCTATGCAAGCGCATTAAGTTATACGTTTAAGTTTAAAATTCATTTGACAGTCCCCAAACGCCATCTAGCTTTTAATGTACTAATTCATTTGACAGTCCCCTAACACCATCTAGTTTGTTGTATCATAGTCATAATCGAATCAATGCAACCTATTGGCCCGAAGGATATTAAAAGATCCCTAATTGGCTCCAATTCCAATATATATGGCCGAATGTTTTTGTGTTGTAAAACGGAAGTAAAGTTACTTATTAATTTAAGAAAATTAAGCCCAAAAAATTTTTTTAGGAAATACGGTATAACATTTAAAATATTTTAACTTAATTTTTAGTACAAAAGTCATTGTGACACAATTATTTTTTTTGAGAGTACTGGCTATGGGCATTCTCCTTTAAGACTTATATGGTTTTATCATGGATGCCATTGTCAGATCTCAATAAAATTTATATGGGACCACATGACAGCCACCAGCTTTCGATTAAAAAAAGAATCATCAAAATCAGTTCGCCCAGTCCAAAGTTCTGAGGTAACGAACATAAAAAAAAACAATCGAATTGAGAACCTCCTCCTTTTTTTAAAGTTGGTTAAAAATATAGGTCTGCAAAGAACATTCAGCTTTTTGTTAGAGTCAAATGTTTGCCAGCTAAATTACTACTTAAGGAGCAATAGTAGCTAGCTGCGTTGACTGCCTTGAGCTTCCTTGCCTAGGGGGCACTGTAGTCATTTAATCCGCCTCCCAGGACTCAAAAAGAGTTTTGCCCTTTCCCTTTTTAAAATACCCGCTCTGACGCGGACCCCGCACGCGACGAAACCAGGACGGATGGCAGCACCTATAGGTTCTAAGAAAAATGTTAAAACCTGAAGTTCAAATGTATTATTTTATCATAAATTAATCTTCTTTCAGGATTTTCCTGGAAAATTTCAACGAATTAAGAGTGAAGCTGGAAGCAAACTCTCAAAAATGCAAGTGACTTGGAGTGCAACCAAGGACCTACCTTCTGTCGTACAAGTAATTGAAGTCTTCTCTGTAGTTGAAGTAGAAATGTATCGTGATGAAATGGCAAAAGTTGGAATGCGACTCGTTCGGCCAAAATAATTACATTTACTTGTATATTTTTTTAACGATAAGTATAACATGAAATTAGATCAGTAGTCAATTTTGTTGTGACAGTTGCTTAAATATTTTTTAGAAATTAAGCAAGTTGATAAGATTTTTGTTAATGAATGTTAAAATACACTACTGCCGTAGAGTATTTTAACATTCTAGGTTATTTATGATAGGATAAATCATGGGCAGAACATATTGTATACAGTAACAATGATTATACATTAGTATAATTATCTTTTGGGAACATTTGCATGAAATTAGACAATGGTTACAAAAACTTGAATCTATGTAAATAGGAATCTTAATATTCCTAATATGACCTCCAGTTTGTTTGCCAATAATATGGTGAAATTGGGATTAATAGTGCCAATCGGTACAAACACAATAGGCACATCAGAAAAATGCATATACAATCTTCCAATTGCTTGGTAATGTTGCAATACAATCAATCCTGATTATAATTTGTTCCAAGCAAAAAATCGGTTGTAAATAAGTGTTTGAATAAAAATTGTAACGATGTTTTACGAATACTGCACGGACTCAAATAAACTGGAAATAAACACGAATATAGCAATAAATAGGAGTTAATACTAATAATAATTTGAACGGAAAGTAACGTAAAATTACGCCGTGTTTTTACAAAACGGATTAAGGCGCGCACCGACTGGCTATTTTGATCTCTGAAGGGCTTTTCAGTTCGAGTAGTAGTTTGTATGAGTTTTTTGCGCGTCTTACATGGACGCTATTTCAAACTTCGACGACGAACGGACGTTTATCCGCCTTCAATAACGAACTTGCTTACGGCTACTTTTAGTAGCGTTAGCGTACAGTAGCGTTAATAGTGATCGCGCGGTCGCGCGGCTACAGTCGAATCACTAATCCATCAGACCGATTTGACAGAAAATAATGTCACTTTATGCACTATCTTGGCCGTAGTAATAGTAATAGCGAATTCTTGGTCCACATCATGGGACATGGAGCATCCTACATGGTCCATGTTTCAAACATGTTTCAAATCTTAACGTACAGTGCCACCAACTTATCTGTGAAGTGGCGAAAGTTGGAACTAATGCCGCCCCATTCATAAGTTCTTTGTGCTCATTCATTTGACATTTACTGCCTCTCGAATTGTGTCCAATGATTGGGCCAATACGTCCGACAGCGCCCTCCATCAATTCACAGATAAGTTGGTGGCACTCTATCAATGATTCACATAGAATCGGTTTGTCACAAACACAATACTATTTATTTTTCGTGAAAAACTTTCACACTTTAAACGTCAATTTGGTCCAGTGGATTCTGTGCATTGAGGATCATCTCTATGTACGAAAAGATTGAAAAGTATCCGTAAAAACGCGTCCAATTATGGGTGGCGCTGCGGTGCGGTCTACAACAGCTTTGTTCGAATATATCTATTTATCAGACACTAGTGCCAGTTATTACAGATCGTGGTTTCGGCTATTCTCACAAAATTATAAATTCAATTTAAAATATGACACGTAATACATATAACAATATGTATTACGTGTTACGTAGAATAACAATTCTACGTAATAGGCTTGTTTCCACTAAGAATAAATTCGATGGCTTAGAGTTTCTAATGATTAACCATGATAATTAGTAAACAAAAATGCAACTTTTCTATTAAAATAATAAAAGATTAATAATATTTTTGGAAAATAAAATTGACAAATTGAGGCGTTTAATCATGTGACATTAAACACCTATCAGAGAAGCGCATGGAGGCGTGACGTCACACCTCGCGAAACACTACGTTGTAGCTGTCATTTTCGTATAAAGTGAACAGGTTATTTGGAGTTTTCAGCAATTCTTGTTAAGTTAATACAGTTCGTTTTTAGTTTAATCTTGAAAGACAGGTATAATTTGCCATGGAATCAGAATTTAACAAAGCAAACAGCAGTAATTTGCCCAAAATTGACGCCGTTATGCTTGGCAAATTTTTTGCAATGATCACCGACTTTTGTTCATCGGAATTCCGCAATGTTAAAACTTCTGTGTAAGTATAATGTGAAGAACAAACAAAGTCTCATATTTTAATGAGCAGTTACCAGTCAGAGTCGCATTTACCTACTATGGAATTTAAATATAGGTATAACTTATTTTGAGGTTAGCGAATACAAAGTTTTAATAATATTTTAACTCAAATACATCATAAAACCCTATTCAAGTCATAAAATTTTATAGGTTATGTGTGGTATATTATGGTAGATTTTGCAAAATTCATTTCTTTTACTATACATTTTTAAATAGATACATCAAGTTGTGTTTAATACTTGGATCAAAATGACCTTCACAGAAATAAATTGTGGAATCAGTTGATAAAGTAAGAGCATCTTGCCTCCTTGCCATATTTAACCACTTTCTTCGTATTTGTTTATTGTTTGGAACGTATATGAATAATTTGTTTGGCGTTTTTATCATTGTACTTTTACATTGGGGCACTATAAAGTTTTTATAATGCGAGGAATTCATTATTTATTAAAAAACACAATTGACTGTCATATACAAACACGGCTGTTTCGCGAGGTGTGACGTCATTCGAGACGCCATGACAGTCTTGGCCTTTTTCGCGGTCAATTTCAAGTTCATTTCTAAAAACTCAAAATACTAATGTAAAAGACTTATTTTTCTTAGAATAATATATTTTTGGGGTGAAATAGATGCTAAGCTATAGTTTTAAACTAATTTCCAAATTTTGTCAACTAGCCTATTGTATTTGATACATTTTGTAACGTATTAAACGTTTGTTCTTCCGTCATACAACAAACTGTTTTTTTGCTAACATTACGGAGCGGCATTGAATATACCGACTAATTTTATTATAACCGTAAAAGGGCATTGAATTGGCATACCTACTAGTACCGCCATTTTGAAAAATTTTCGTTTCGGCGGCCAGTGATGAATCATGTGTCATTCGACGAAGTATGTGATTACAATCAAAAAGTATTCCGTGATGAAATGTCGCAAGTGATATACTTTCCAAGATATTTGAGTTCAAAACCGTAGAAAAATAAAGCAAAAATCTTAGTTTCGGTGGACATTGATAAAACATGTGTCAATCGATAGACTAAGTGATTGTGATCAAAAAGTATTCAGCGATGAAATGTCGTAAGTGATATACTGTCTGACATACATATTTGAGTTTATAAATAATTATTTTTATTTTTGAACTCAAATATCTCAGAAAATATATCATTTACGACATTTCATCACTGAATACTTTTTGATTGTAATCATTTACTCCGTCTATTGGCACATGTTTCATCACTGGCCGCCGAAACAAAGTTTTTTCAAAATGGCGAAGTTGTAGCTATACCAGGTTCCATACAAAAATGTTCGAACCCCCTTTACATTTAATTTATATCATATTTTGTCTTCGAGTTGCTTCCATTTCTAATTATTTCTACCGACCGCGACAGTACTATGAGAGTTTTGATTGATGTTGGATTTTATGAGTGACTATTTGAATATTGAATATTTGTATTAGAAATAATAAAACTATTAAAATGAAATGGTCTCATGTAATATTTATTTTATTCAATGTGTAACCTAATATTAATCATATGTTTTTTCTACCCGAAAGTTATTTTTATGGTTTGAATTGAAAGACAATTTTACTATGAAGTAAGTAAATGTAATTATAAAATCTAGATGTATTTATGTTGGTTAAACAGTCGTGCTATGTTCTAGAATTTATTGTACGTAACCGTTAGTAAAATTCTAAAATTAGACTCAACTTTAAATTTTAGTATCTCTTAGATCAAACCTATCAATCTATCTTAGATCCAAACTGCACCTACAACTCTTTATATTCATGGGTTTTATACTCATAATAGCGTGTATCAAATTTTATTCACATGAAAATAGATCTGTTAATGTTGACATGTTAAATATCACTTAATATTCCATATTTTTATAGGTGACCGAGTTTTAAAATTCTAGTCTTAATGGCTTGCATAATAATTAGTTTACATTTAAAATTTTGATAAAATCAAATCAATGTGTTTATAATAAATAATAAATAATTACGATGAGTACATACAATAAAATCATAATGAAAATGATACAACAGCATTTCATAATGAATCGGATACTATTTTTATTAAAAATAGTACATAATTATCAATATATTTTATACTGAACATTAGCTGTAGTACAATTTTATTAATAGTACACCTATTACCTACGAAGTAGTTTAAATTGGTTAAGGGCTTGTACACAAAACTGCGATGCGACGTCGCATCGCAAAAACCTGCGAGCTCGCACGTCGCGTCGCAAGAACTTGCGAATTGATTCGCATCGCGCATTCCTGCGATGTTACGTCATACTTGTTGACAACACTTTTAAGTCGGCTCTGAGACAACGTGTTGGCAAGACGACACATCAAATAAAGTTTGAGATCACTTTGAAAATACGAAATCTTTTTTGTTACGTTAAAATGAAACGTTTTTTCTTTTTCTTCTAAGATTATTCATTTAAAAATCAAATCTTTTAATAACAAATTCATATTTTCGATGAAAATAGTTCCCTTCGGCGTTCATAATAGTAATAAATGGATGAACCCAAAATCTTCTTTGTATCTTTTGGCTGTATCTCCTAAGCAATAACAAAAGTGCACACTTCTCTTTACGATCCATGTCACGACCTAGTTTTCAACGGTGGTCAAAGGAATGGTCACCTTATCGTGGAAGGGACACGCCTTGCCGCACGAAATCGCAGCAATTCTTGTCGCAACTTTTTGCGTTGCGAATTCGCATCGCGTCGAATCGCAGTTTTGTGTACGGGCTCTAACATAATATCTGCACATAATTAAATAAATTATTTGACGGCTGTTACAACTTGAGCAGTTGGACATATTTTAGTGCGCAAGTTGTACAAAGTTACAAGTATTTATTTTGTTTTTTAGTTAGATAAGGATCACAAGCTCAATCAAAATGGTAAACTGTACCCATTGGGGGCCGAAAATAAAAGTTTTAATAAAATTTTGTATTTTTTCTGAATATTCATTTTTATGTTTTGAACTGACATGAAAGGCATCATAATATGACCTACTTAGGGAAAGGGGATATTGAAAATAATCAGTATCTGATAGAAAAATGGGGGAGACAGTAACACTCGGGAAATTCTATGAAATTCTTTCTTGATCGCTGATGTTTTCAGCTCGGATAAATAACAGGTATTCGTTGCTAAGAACTTTATGTATATTTAATTAACTGTGTGCTTAGTGCGAGTTTTTCTTGACATAACGGGTTCGCAAAGTAAATGCGAGTTAACTAAAAATTGTATGGGACCGAAGCATAGTATGTATAAAGTTATGTATGTATTTTTGTATACTATATACATTTTGTATCTATATATTTAAACTTATTCTAAGTAGTGTTATTTCTTCAAACTACATATACCGCCACATCGTTGGGTTCTCACTATCCGAAGGTTGACTGGGAGAGAATGCTATTAGCATTAATTCCGCCTTTGCTATTATACAAATTGTATGGTGCAAAAAGTTAAATAAATAAATAGTCATCTAGCGGCAGTGAAAAGAAAAGCTTCGGTCCCATAAAGACCCCTCTTTCCCACTGGGCACACTGGGCACGTGCCCAGGGCCCCGTGATCAAGGGGGCCCCCTAGTTCCTGCCAGATCACTAAACGATAACCGATATTTATTACCGAAAAACTTTTTAATTCGAATAAACGGAACCTGAAGTACTGACGACTACAATACTAATTAGCTAATATTACTTTTTGCATGCACAAAGCTACTCTATTCTCGCCCAAAAATTAGGCTTTCCGATTCAGCATGCTTAGATAAATCAATAAAAATAAATTTAGAAGCTTGCTTAACTACTTTCTTTGTTTATATTAACATAAAAACAGTGTTCTGTCAAAGTCATAGGGGGGGGGGGTCATTTTTTACTGAACAAATGGGAACGTGTGGTGTACCGCCGTCGCACCACATCGCCACCCCCCCCCCCCCCCCCTCTAACGCCGGCTCTGCTAATATGCCCAGGGCCTCCAATGGGTTAAAGACGGCCTTGGTCCCATACAAGTTATTGTACATAACTCGCATTTACTTTGCGAGCGCGTGGCAGTGGCACACTGATAGAGGTGCGACACGAGCATAAACATACAGTGAATCCAACTTATCTGTGAATTGAAGGAGGGCGCTGTCGGACGCATTGGACCAATCACTGGACCATGGAAAATAGAGAGAAGGAATGCCATCATTGCCATCTCTTTAATAATGTGTAATGTAATCGGCCACGGTGACGGGGACAAAAAATAATATTTTGTCTTTCACATACATTTTGTAACTGGCGATCTCGCTCTGTCAAATGTATGGGAGAATCTAAATCATCATCATCCTGCCCATTTCCCAATTTTATTTGGGGTCGGCGCAATATGTTTTCCTCTTCCACACTTCCCTATTAGCCGTCATCTTTACATTAACTCTCTTATCTTTCAATCCTCTGTCACACAATCCATCCATCTTTTCTTTGGTCGTCCTCGTCCCCTTCGTCTATCCATCACATTCATATCCATCACTCTTCTCGCCACATGCGTTTCCTCTCGCCTCATCACATGACCATACCACGACATTCGGTTCCCTTTCAACTTTTCTGTCATTTTTGCTACTTTCAAACTTCCTCTAATATACTCATTCCTTACTTTATCCATTCTCGTCACTCCACACATCCACCTTAACATTCTCATCTCTGTGACATGCAATCGTCTCTCATCCGTCTTCTTTGTAGCCCAACATTCTGATCCATACATTACGACAGGTCTGATGATGGATTTGTAGATTTTACCCTTCAATTTAAGGGGCATCCGTGGGTCGCAAATAGTTCCTGTGACCTGTCGCCATTTCATCCAACCTGCATTGATCCGATGTGTGACATCCAGGTCAATGTCACCATTCTTTTGAATGACAGAGCCCAAGTACCGAAAATCAGAGCAGACTGGTAAGGACATTCCATTGAGTGTTATAGGTACAGGACTGGAGAGACCACCGAAGTCACAGAACATGTAAGTGGTTTTGGTTCTGCTTACTTTCAGGCCAACACTCTCCAGCCGTTGTCGCCATTCCTCCAATCTGCTCTGAATCTCAGGGGCATTTTCGGCCACTAGCACGATGTCATCCGCAAACAGCATGCACCAAGGAGCCTCCTCTTTCATGTCGGATGTAAGGGCGTCTATAATCAAGACGAAGAGGTATGGGCTCAAGGCTGAACCTTGGTGCAGCCCCACGGCCACACCGAAACTAGTAGTCGTGCCGGCCGCTGACCTTACCTTTGTTGTACATTGCCTGTACATCGCTCGGATCAACTGCAGGTATTTCCCTGGTATTCCTTTTTCCTTAAGGGCCCACCACAATACCACACGAGGTATTCGGTCATATGCCTTTTCGAGGTCAACGAACACCATGTGCAAGTTCTTATGTGCCTCCCTGTATTTCTCGCATAGCTGGCGAATTGAAAAAATAGCATCCGCTGTTCCTCGACCAGGCATAAAACCGAATTGGTTGTGTGAAATTTCACTCTCCTCTCTCAGTCGTCTCTCTACCTATAATCTAAATATAAGTTCTAAATCTATGAACTTACAGATCTCCGGACATTTATACGGATTTTTAGTGACGTTCTATCCTATTCTTACTCTGAGCATTTTTTAAAATCGGATTTGGCAACACAGACTGGATTTATAACAATAACAACATTGCACAATACACAACTGTCATAACGCAGTGAATAAGTACTCTGTGCAACTGTCAAATGCCTAGCTCTATAAACAATCTGTGTCATTCTGTGTGCTATATTGGCTATATTGCTGTCAAAGTCATTGAATTAGATGAATTTGATTTGATTGTTGATTGAAATTTTATAGTTTTTAATTTATATGTAACAGAAGTTTTAAATTTTTAATGTAAAATGTAAATGTGTAAAAAACACTGGAAATATAAGCTCGTCTTTCATTATGGATGTAGAGATAATTAACGATTTGATTCATTCAGACATGTATAAAACTTTACCATGTTTTCTGGATCGTTTTGACTCTTTGATTACAAATGAAATTACAATTGGTGTTGAGCGCAGACATGTATCTGGTGATTTAATTGATAAAGATTTTTTAAAAGAAGTACAGGACTTTTGTGAAACTGGTATATCTTTGCATTTTGGTAAAACATTATGGGACATTAAGTGTGTGATCTCAGATGAAAACTTTGGTGATCATATAATATTGATACAATATATTGGTCCTAAAAATTTACGTTTACAAGACATGGATTTACCACAATCCTACATTCAAGACCAGACTTACCGATCAATACATGAAGTAGTAAACAGGTATAAGAAACATTTAGTGGATTTATCAAACTATTTCCATGAATTGTTTCGGATTGATGAGTGTTGTACTGTAATGGAACCCGTTAGGCGAACATTCAAGGAGAACTACAGGAAAATTCAGTTAGGTTCGATTACCATCTATATACCCTAATAAAATATAAGACCTAAAGATTTTAGTTGAGTTCCATGTACAGTACGGCCGAAGTATCGAGGTGCGTCTGAACATAGGCTCTGCGAAGTTTAGCGCATGTAAGACAGAGTAGTGACACAAACATGCTAACGTGTGACTAACAATAAGACAATACGCGGCATATTGAGCATTGTCAAACATTGTAACACAAGTTACTGTGCAGTCTTCTGCGCGAAGTTCAGACGTGCCAAGGTACATTGGCTGTACTGTACAGTATGCAGTAACATAATTTAGCAATGCTCGGTATGCGGCGTATTTTGTCTAGGTCTCTTGTTAGCATGTTCGTGTCGCTATCTCTGTCTTACATGCGCTAAAGTTCGCAAAGCCTATAATGTACACTTTGGCCTATGTTCAGACGCGCCAAGATACGTCAGCCGTATTGTACATGAATTGACAAATTTTATATCAACCTAGGATAAAAAAAATCAAAGATTTTTACTAAACAAATAACAGTTACACAATTTACTCTTACCTCTGGATTGTGGAGTAAAGTTTCAAGTGTAGGTACTTATACTCCGTTTTTTTCAGGCGAGACTTATTTGGTAAACAATCTTAGCACTTATATGAAAATATTAACTTAAAATTAAATAAGCGTAAAAAAATTATTATGGTAAACAAAACTTAGTGGCATTATTTTATTATTCAACTTTAAATTATTTTAATTTGGTGTCTGCCTTATTTTTTAATTACAAATAACTATAAAAATACAGCGTAATTAGTTTACCAAATAGGACTTTTTAAAAAGATGGACTTTACAAACTATAATTTTATAATACAATATTTTTTTTTACATGTGTTAAGTAATGCTTGGCTGTGATTGTGATTGTGTAAAAATTGCTTGTTGTAATTTGTTCTCTAAGCGGTCATGTCTTGCAACAACTAAATGACCATTTAATTTCACCTCAAGTTTATGATGCACAACGTTTTTCACCGAGCGCTCAACATCCACGCTGCCAACTATATTGTAGATTGCAACACAAGGCTGGAACAGTAGAGTAGATTGTGCAGTTCATAGTTATGGTTACATCAATGTTAAAAATCACAAACACTGTATTAAAAAAAAACTGTTTTCTTTATTACAGCTGATAAATTATGGTTACATGTTGAGGTGTCCCCTGATGGTTCTGCAAAAAATCTCAGTGTGATTGGACAATTTGACCAACAAAAGTTGCAAGAGTTGCTGCAAGCTTGGGATCATGACAAAGATATTGCAACAAATATCTTAACAATAACATGTTAGTAATATAAATTTATGTTGCTTCTGATTGATTGTATCAGCTATTGGTTATTATAATAAGAGGTGAAAGAATTTGTATCGCTTTGTTTCTGTTCGCATTAATTGACTGTGTACCTATTAAGGACAGTGCCAGGTGTGCCAACGTGAGTTAAAATCGTATCACCTAAATTATTATTGGTCCAATTGTACCAAAGCTCAATACAACACTCACTCAATTTGTAAGGGAGAAAGAGAGAGATGACGCAACCTTTTGCTTTGTTTATAAATTTTTCAATTTGTCACTAAGTAAAACTTACAAAACAACGTGCATCCGCGTGCTGGTAATAGTTACGAATTTATGCCTATTGCGCCCGTTACGATATCCTATATAACATACATATTATATTTACTTTTTTTTAAAGCTTCCTTGGACGGTGGTCGCGAAATGAATCAAGAAGTAACAATTCCTGAGTGTGCTATATGTTACTGTGTCGAGTTGCCGGGAGACAAGAACGTACCACAACCCTTGTGCACTAACTCTAATTGTAGAGCTTATTTTCATAGAAGCTGTTTGTATGAAGTAAGTGTTCGGTGCATGTTTTATATTAGCGATATACCTAATACAGAATATAATTCAATGTGTAGTTCTCAACGTACTATTATGAGTAGCACCACACCTGAAGAAAGTGGTATCATGAAACGAAAAGCTATCCGTAATAGTCGCTTTAATTGTAAGTATTATTATAATAGATACTGGTATTATTATGAATTATGAAGCATGCCTGGCTAGCTCCCTATATCACACCAGTCGTGTTCTGGCTGGGTGTTTGTGAGTCATTTCTTTAGTTTAATTCTCTTTCTTGATTAGCAACCCATCGCTGATGCTCATGGTATTCCTGATGTCCATGGGCGACGGTGGCTACTTACCATCAGGTGGATCGTCAGCTATTTGTTTTGTCAGTTATTTAGTTTAAAAAAGTATAATCGACGCTTTGCTGCAATGACCAAAAAGGTAGGGGAATTCCACTTCGACACTCCAACCGGACCGAAACACGTTAAAAGTTCACTCCACTCCAAATCATAAATGAATGTTTGTCCCGGATATAGAACCCGGGAACTTTGGTAGGCAGCAACTCCTAGGTTGGTGACGGAGTTTAGATTTAATTGTTTATCAAAATGTTTCACATCTGGCCTTAGTTGGTGTTGTATGTTTCGAACTAAATTTTCGATTTTTTTTTTCAGTGGCTTGTAGCTTGTGCGGGAGGTCGTAAGCCACAATTCGGTGTTGGTAAATGCCCAAGTTGCTCACAATACACGTGTACCGTGTGACCTGGCTAATTTGACAGCCATTTGTTGGTATACCGTTTAAGTAAGGAAAGTGTTACCCGGTGAACGGACCCCGTTCAGACAGACCGGCTCGGAGAGCATCGGCCTGCTCTTTTCTTTTCACACAGACGCTTGTAATTGGCCGGAGCGGAGCCGCCAACTATTTTACACAGATATCTATCTAGATTATTGAAAATAGCTGACTTTAAAATGTGGAATTATTTTTGTAATTTGTGTAAACAAAGCTTGTATAAAAAGGTTTTATAAATTACATTGTTATTTTTACCTGTAATGTAACTTTAATATAAATGAGTATGCTAACAAATATGTTTATCTTTCATTTAAATTAATACGCTCTCACGCCCCAACACAGAGTCACTAACGGTTACTTAAATCGCTATTTAGTACAGAATTTGTATGGTGTTTTTTTACTAAGGAGCGATTAAAGTAACCGTTAGTGACTCTGAGTTGGGGCGGTAATCTATGTAATGAAATAATTTGCTCTTTTATTCTGTTTAATCTCGAAGCTGGCCTATTTGACGACCCGTGTGGCGCAATGGTTACCATGCCGGATCGCCACACCGAGGGTTTGATTCCCAGCGAGGCAGAAATTTCAATGATGAGTTTGAATTTCTGTTCTCGGCCTCGGTGAGAATGTCCTTGTCTAGTGTGTTGTCCATGGCACCCACGACACAGGGAATCCTAGTGTTGGGCTCTGAGTGTGAAGCGTTATTTATTATTATTTCGTCCTATTACTGCAAATACCGACAATCTGCAAAAAACGCGTTCTGAGAAATCGACAATTGAAAGTTTGAATACTTTTTTATATTTTATGATGTTAAAAAGATGCATTGTATTTTAAAAAAAGCTAAAACCTATGTTATCTTGTTTGCTATTTTATTGCACAATGCATGTAGACTGTGTTTAAAATTAGAGACCGACCGAAGGTTCGGTTTCGGTTTCGGTTTCGGCCAGTTTCGGCCAAAAAATCTAGTTTCGGTTTCGGTTTCGGAAAAATTTGGCCGAAACTTTCGGCCAAACCGAAACTCTGTGTTCGTGAATTTTCGTGCGTCGTTCGGTTAAGTTCGTGGCTAACCCGTGGGCGCTGACTTTTCAAGTGAAGTCATTGATGTCTCCTCTTACGGATGAGACCATCCACCATCTCCCTACCATACCCATTGGCAACAGCAATGTGATAGATGGTATTTAATTCTTTTTGGTAGTTACGAGGTGATAATGGAACACACATTAATCTGTTAACATAGCAGTGGAATGCTGCCATTTTATGTTGCCATGGATGGCAGGAAGACGCCGGAATGACAGCATCCGTTTATGTTGGTTTGCGGAAAATTCCAAAGTCATGTCTATTGTTTTGCCGAGTAATGGTAAGATCTAAAAAGTTTAAGCCACGCATGTCTTAAAGTATATGCCATCATACATTTTTACTGCGGATTGTTGCAAAGTAGACTAATACTAGCTTAATAACATTTAGTTGTTGGTTTATTTCAAACGGTTTACAAATAAATAAATTACATTATGTCAATTTCGCCCATAGGCCATACTTACATTTATTGAGTGAGGGCTTACCGAAAGGTTTACGGAAGCAAAGCGAGGGCACTCACTAGTAGTATTTTCGAAGTCTAAAACCCAAATCATCCATTACAATGAAACGGTAACTGATCGATATGTCTGTACATGGAAGATGTTTGAGAAAATCTATCACGAGCGGTATTTGTCAACGCAAAAGAGACCATAGCAATTATTTTCGTCTGTTTGTATTTATGTGCGTTTGTTCAGGGTAATTTCAAAATCGGCTAAATCGATTTGCATGCGGTTTTCACTGACGTATTTTAGTAAAATGGGGCTAAGATTTAAATGATCTTAAATTAAAATTTAAAAAAAACCCCCAAAGGTTTGATATGCAGTATTACACTAAACATAGCTGAGAACACACTCGATTAAGTCACCTTCATGCAAAGAAAACTAGATCAAAATCGGTTCCTCCGTTTGGGAGCTTCGATGCCACAGACAGACATACAGATACACAGACACGTCAAACTTATAACACCCCTCTTTTTTCGTCAGGGGTTAAAAACAGCGTTCATCCATAGGTACCCACATTTTTTCGAATTTTGTCGTTTACGTTAAGATAAGTTTACCGAACTGAAGGCAGTTAATACACATAAAAATGTACAAATAAAAATGTGTAAAAAACACGCTAGATTTCAGTACCTATACAGGGTGTTCCGTAAGTAGTGGGTCAACGTTAGGGGACAGATAGCTTGAGGGTTGACCTACCTAATGTCAAAAAATGACTTTTGTAAAATTTTAAAAATTCGGCTCCTTTAACCTACTTTTTTCTGTTGAGTCCACAAATGAGCAGCTCAAAAAAATACTCTAATGGTGTAGCCAAACGAGCGTAATTTTTGAGCTGTGCGTCGCGTAAAATAGCGTAAATCGTAAAATCGCGTAAAATACAAATTTGAAAGAATTGAATTAAAACTTTTTTATGAAACCAGCTCATTTCACGTGACTCACAGCACCAAAAATACGCTCGTTTGACCTCACCCTAAGTTTCGGTTTCGGTTTCGGTTTCGGCCGAAACTGGACCTAAGGCCGAAGGTTCGGTTTCGGTTTCGGTTTCGGCTGAAAAACCAGTTTCGGTCGGACTCTATTTAAAATACATTAAAATAACGTTAAAAAAATATAGTCTGCCATATAACTGTTTTTTCCTGTACAAATATAATCTTGTTTATTTCTTGTCCAAAGGCATCAATATCTAAAAACCAACTTAAAACGAATTTATTAGATATATAATTTACCTACAAGCAACAGGACAATTAAAAAAAATAACAAGTTTTCGAGTTATTTTTATTTTATTGAAAAGATATACGGTTTTACCTGCACAACATTTCGGGATTCCTTACATATGGTGCTTTAACCCCGCTGAATATGAATGATTTCAGGGGTATTTTTAAATTTATTAGTTTGTTTATTAATTAATACAAATAAAAATATAACTTGTTGCATGATGTTAAAGTAGACTAACCGTTAGTTATTTACTGGCTAAAAGGGCAATAATAGTCAGTTAGTGGTTGATTAAAATGAACGTAGAAGTTTTTTACTGTATTATATTTATATTATACTAGCTGCCCGGACAGACTTCGTTCTGTCAAAAGGTTTTTTTTTTTATCATGAGATGTAAGCTATCCTATCTTTGCAAATTTGATTAAAATCGGGTAAGTAGTTTAGGAGTCCATCGCGGACAAACAACGTGACACGTAATTTATATATATTAAGATTTATATCTGTATTATATTAAATATGCAAAAAACCATAATAGGCTAGTTATAGTTTTTACATGGACATAAAAATATGAATCGTTGCATTATAACACACATTTCAGTTTTTGCCTGTACGTAAATGTTATTAAATTAGTGATATGTTACGTTACGTAAAAGCTATCTTTGTAATGGAGGATCGTACCGAAATATTGGTTTTACCAGTTTGTAGGTATTAAAAAGCTTATTCTTAAGGCCTAAAAAAAACGATTTTGACAGAAAGTCACATTGACGGTATTTGCAGTAATAGGACGATTTATTTGCCACCCAGTAACATTTTGTAAGACTCCTTCAAAGAGTACATTTGTATATACGTATATGTATATACGAGTCTTTCCTCGACTCCACCACTCCTTATTGCCCCGCATAGGTAGAGTGTGTTTCAAGTAAGTCTGCAGTTCCTATAATGTCTGTAGTATTGAAATGAGTGTTTTTAAAATTTCAAAAACTTATTTACCAATTCAAGGGATATAATATTAGCGTTGCTATCAATTTGTCATGTGCTACCAATAAAGTAGAGAACTGCAGACTTACTTGAAACACACTTTACAAAGTACATTGGAGATAATAATAATATAATTGGAGATAACAGTAATAAAAGCTTTATCACGTTTATCAAAGATCACGTTTATAAAAAAAGAGATATCATAAAACATTACAATAAATAAAACGTTTTTATTAATGTGGAAACTCCCTATTACAATGCTACCAACATTATAGCGAAGTGTAGGCTTAGTTGAAAACTTGAAATGCAAGTACCTGTTTTTACTAATAATGGCGTCATCATCTATCGGCAAGATACGGCGAAATGGATATCGGTAAACATTATCTGTGCTCAAAATATACCTACCTGTTATGGAGTGTAGACACTGTAGAGGTAAGGAGAGCCATCTCTGCTAAAGAAAGTGTCCGTAAAAACGCGTCCTATAAGGGTGGCGTTGCGGTCGCCTAGGATAAATTAAAAAAAAGAACATTTTCTCGCAGCAGTATATTGGTTATATTTACTAAAAAATTAGACTACGTAAATAGTTGAGGTTTTGTATACTGCCATTATACTAACTACTCTACTCATGAACATTTTTAAATATTTAAATTCTGCAAACATTCAGTTTACAACAGCTATGTTTATATCGTAATTTTTCCGACGCCAGCGCTATTGTGGTAGGTATTTTTTTATTAATTTGCTAGCTGAATAATTAACTTTACATGAAATCCCAATGACTACTACGAAGGAGCAATTCAGCAGCGGATTTCTAAGGCTACGTCCGCACAGACAGGCGGCTTGCTTAGCGCCTAGAGTCTAGCGAGTAACTTAGTAAAACGAACGCTCTAGAAGTCTAGAGTGTTCGCGACTGGCCGCACTGCGCGCTTGGCGCCTAGCTAGTCACTTAGCGTGTATCGAAGTAAACAAACATGTTGGTTTTTTGTCACTAGGCGCCAGGCATTTTGAAAGAATAAACGTCAACGTGCCAACAAGTAAAATGACCAAGGCACCACAGAGTACTTAATCACTATGTTTTACAAGGCACCTAGCGACCCACAACGCAAACCACCTCTCAGTGCGGCCACCGTGTATCCTAGCAAGTAACCAGAATGCAAAACACTAGTATCTAGGCCATGGGCGTAGCCAGGTTTTAGTTTCGGGGGGGGGGGGGGGGGGGGTTCAAGAAAATACAACGACAAAAAGTACATACAATAACCCTAAAGAAAATTGAGATTTTATTTTTTCTCACGACGTATGTAGTGCCATCTATTATTAGTTTAGTCAAAAAGTTAAAAAATGTGTTTAATAGAAATAAAGCTCCCAAAAATGTGTGCGATATATAGCTCATTCGATTCGGAATGACTTCTAGAAAAATGTTTTTTAAGGGTTTATTAGCACATAAAAATGTCAGTCCTTAACATTTCGGGGGGGGTTTGAACCCCCAAAACCCCCCCCCTGGCTACGCCCATGATCTAGGCGCTAAGCAAGCCGCCTGTCAGTGCGGACGTAGCCTAAAGGTTGAAAGGATTTATTTTAAAAAGATGTGCCGAGGAGTTTCTTTACCTCCATGACAAAACGCCTTTCCGAAAAGCTGGTAGATTAAAAAAAAATGATGTGCATAAGTGTATCAGTGATTTCAATGTTTTCTAAACAAAATAAAACAATGCATTGCATTTACTTTTTAATATTATTAAAAATTACGTAGACATAAATTTTGTGGTTACATAGAATTATTCTGTATAAACAATGTCGCGATTAATGCTTGCACCAGCTTTCATTGTGTGTTATTGCTGATAGAAGATTTATCTGATTTGTTATCAGATTTGTATTCTGATTTGTTATTAGAAAAGATGCTGAAATCACGCAGTTCTACTCTTGTATTCCAAGTACACAAATAATTATGGAAGCGGAAAATGCTCATTATACACAAAAAAATCCAATGAAGCTTAATCTTCACATGACAAAGTAAATGCATTTAGTTATCTAGAAACTGTTACATTATAGTGCTATAGCAATGTTTTATTGCTGTCATTTAAGTTGTCATGTAAAAGCAAGGTGACTGATTATCTTAAAAGGTACTTTAATCACAAGGGGACAGTGAGGCTGGTGCTTGAGCCAGGAGCTTCTCCACTTTGTGGGCCAGTTTCGCGGCCAACATTCTGAAAAAATAAATAAAAGTAATGTTAGTAATCAAAATTATTTCATTGATAACTGAATACTTTTTTAATGATGTAAATAATATTGTCATGAATGGTCCACTACCACGGCCACTGATTTACATGCCCTGTGAAGCATGGAAGCATTATGGAAGGTCAAGAAATTTTTGCCACTAGTGGTCATCCATCTGTACTGATTGTTGTAAATGTCAGTAATTACTATAAAGCATTACTGGGATAATTTAACCTAGATATTTATTTACCTATAATAAACTTTTTCGAAAGATAAAATAAATAAGTGTTTACTTGGATACTTTTAAACTTCTTGGGAGAAAATATATTGATTAGCATTGGGTGTTAAAGGTTACATCCTAATACAATTAACAATATTAAATTAAAATTTAAAAAACCCACGACAGTTTTATTTACACTAAACATAGCTATGAATACTCTCGATTAAGTCACCTTTCATACAAAAAAACTAGATCTAAATTGGTTCATACCTTTACATGAATTTGATTCTTGAGCATAGCGGCACGTAAAATTAACATAGATGTTCGTCTCTGATATTCTTTTCCCATTGCCAAACTTCTTTCAAATGTGGTGCTTCTTTGGTCCACATCCTTAGCGTACAAAATCTTATTGTGGGAATCAATGCGCGCTTGAATCTGACCATCAAGTATTAATTGCATTAACTCATCTTCAAGAGCATTCACTGTACGATTGAATGATGCAGCCATCAGTCTCATATCAGCTGAGAGATATGGACTAAAGTATTGGATTAGAGCTCTGTTTCGTATTTGCATGTACAGTGAATTTAAATGAGGCGCTAAATACATATCTAGGAGAAGATTGTCTCGAATCTCATCCAATAGCCTTAAACAGGATGCATACTTAGACTCATAAAATTTAAAGATAATGTCTCGTAACTGTGGCTCTAGTTCTAAGAATAATTTAAAAGAACTGCTAACTATGACTTGTTTTTGTAGTTCAGAGCGATCAAAGGTGGCAAGGGCACAGAGCCCTCCATACACAGCTACGTTGTTGCTGCTCAGCAATTCTGGATAGTCACAATGATCAATGCTAGCTGCTAAGAAGTGTTTTGCAGCCGATTTATACTTCTTGGTCGCCAGCTCTGCTAAGCCTGCTGCACATTTTAAACGAGTCAATATAGATTGATTAGAGTCCTTTCCTGGAACTTCATTGAAATCAGGAGTGCCCTCAGCTTTGGACACATAATTGAGAACATGTGCCCAATTCTGCAGATATACTGACACCTTCACCACGTTGAGGCACATCATTATTATGTGTTTGCCACTAGTGCAGTAGTCTCTTGCTCGTGAATAGCATTTTAATGCACTGGTTAAATCCCCACAGTCAAGGTAATGATCACCAAGGTCATCATGTCCTCTTCGAATGCTCTCTTTGATGGAATTTGTTTTATAATTTTTTAAGTCTGTATCTAGTTTTTCTAATTTAATCGCAGCTTTTTTGGTCTTAGATTCTATCCAGATGCTATCCAATACTGGAATATCCTGTGAGCCCATTTGCACAGCAACATCTGGCAGACCAGCTGATGCAATAGCTTCGGCAAGCTTCTTGTGTAAAGTATGGTATAAACTTACATTATAGGTGGTCATGACATAGGATATAGCCATTTTTAGAGCTTCTAATCTAAGTGAAGGACAATGGTCTGATACAAACATTAATCTGTACAGCTTTGCAAATCCTGTGTACGACGCAGCATATGTTTCCAAATCTAGAGTAGGGTTTTCGACCACGTAACACTCAGTTTCATTGTTTTCATTGTCTTCAAGTGGAACATCCACTTGCATAGGTTCAGCGTTACTCTAAAAGAAAAGTACGACAATGTTAAAATTTACATGTCCACATACACACTTTTGTCTTTTTAGGATGCATCAATGTTTAATTATAACATATGCTTACCATTTCGAACATTTTATATCAACAAACTTCACTCGTAAAAGAAAATACGCGAATTCCACTGTCAACGCAGGAAACCAACCTAGAACACAATGTATTTATAGTTAGCACTTATTAAAGGTTGGATTTTAACAATTTATCATCAGTAATATTACAACACTTGCAGTTTGCACCGGTGCGATTGCGAGAAGAATAATTATTATCAAAATACCTTTATCATTAAGTTTCTTTTCTTCAGCGGCATTTTTCTTTTTTGACGAGGGCTTTCAGTGTTGCCATACTAACAATGTAATTAATTTCCACAGAGCACATAAATACTACGTACAAATAGATGTAAAAACAAAACCATATAAACAGTGTAAATGTTTCTCGTGCGCGCACTCTCTAAAGCCCGATTTACATTTCAATAAGTAGGTACGTAGCGAGTTAACTTACGACATCGGCGAGTTAAGTTGTTAATGTCGTTTGAACGGCATAAGCGAGTTAAGTAGTAAGTGGTTAAGTTAATTCAAATAGATCGCGATCCTATTTTTTGGCGAGTCCAGTGCGAAGTAGGCCCCTCCCTCGCGTCTCCCGCACCCCGCTAACTTAACTGGCCGCCATGTAGACGGCCTAGAGGGGCGAGTTTAGTACAGTGCATAAGTTTGTACACTGCGGCTGCGGACACGTGAAGGTAAATTTAATGAAAAATGAAGTGGTGTGATAGTACTACGTTTTTATTTATACAAGAGTACTTGAAACATGAATGTTTATATAATTCAAAATGCTACAGTTACCGCTTAAAACAAGCTAGAGATGCAGCTATTTATATTTGTGAGGTTATGTGGTTTCCCGTTTCGGATCGAAGGAGGCTCTCTCGAAAATAAAAAGTATAATAATTAGTAGTAGTATAATAATTCATTTCTATAAATATTTCATTTTCAATGTGTTGTTAAAGTATTGGTACTATATCTCATATTATATCTCGTAAATTGGTATTAAGTAATTCAACGTCCATTTTCTGGAATAAAACAAGGGTTTCGGTGCAACAAAACAACACACGCGCGCGACCAGTCTTCTTGTTGGAACGGCAACATATCAACTCACTCGCCTTACGTTTGGACGCTACTTACAACTTACAACTTTTTTACTTAACTGACTGATTACTTAACTCGCTACTGTGGCTATTTTTAATTTTTGTCGATCGTTATTTTGTCAACTTTATAAATTGTTGTTAAATTGACGGTCGCCATACTATCACTACCTATCCACCGGACCTATTTGACAGACCACACATGAGACAGTGAGAGAAATTACGTTTCTTTTGGACTTTAACACCTTGAGTTGAGCATCTATCGATTTCATATTTTAAGCCCGTGGTATGAAATTAACGTTACTTTAAGCGTTATGTTTGTAATTCGTAATAGAGAATCTAGGTGGCGTTGGATGGCTCATCAGTATCAGCACCATCTAATGATAATAATAATCTTGGTAATGTGAAAAATCATCATCATCATCACCATGTCGTTAAACTCTAGTTTTGCGTCGGAGCTGACACACACTTTTTTTTTGGAGTTTAACTCCTTATCGATCGATTTCATATTTGAGCCCGTGGCCGTGGTATAAGATTTTATGGGGAGTAAATTCAAATTTTTGCGTTACGTTATGTTAATTTTTGCATTATGGTTGTAATTCACAACACAGAATCTAGATGGCGTTGGATGGTCGATCAGTAACAACGCCATGTAATGATATTAATAATCTTGGTGTGATGTGAAACATCTTCATCGTCATATCATAAATCATCATCATCATCAATTCTTTTTATGTAATTTTATTTCTGTATTTTTTTTTGTAATTTGTTTTTGTCATTTTTTTCTGTCAATTATTTATCATCATCATCACCATGGCGTTAAACTCCAGTCGTGCGTCGAAGCTGACACACACTTTTTTTTCCTTCCAAAGAACACATGGATAACTCTCGCGGGAGGGAGACGGAGAATGTTATAAGCATACCATCACGGCCGGCTGTGATGGGTATGTGAGACTCTCATTCACTAAACTCCGCCTTGAAGATGGCTTTGGTCTTGACTCTTGCGACCTCTGCCTTCGTCGGATGCGACCCCACTTGGAGAGGCGCATGGTTGAATGTTGTCGAAAGGGGACTTGGACTGATCATGGAGAGAATGAAAATAATATATAGTTATAATAATAATAGTAGGTACATCCGTACATAAGTATAATCACCTACTGAACTGATTCTAACATGAGTTTTTAGGGTTCCGTAGCCAAATGGCAAAAAACGAAACCCTTATACATTCGTCATGTCTGTCTGTCTGTCTGTCTGTTCGTCCGTCCGTATGTCACAGCCACTTTTCTCCGAAACTATAAGAACTATACTGTTGAAACTTGGTCAGTAGATGTATACCGTAAACCGCGTTAAGATTTTCACACAAAAATTTAAATAACACAATAAATTTTGGGGGTTCCCCATACCTACAACTGAAACTCAATTTTTTTTTCATCAAACCCATACGTATCTATGGATAGGTCTTCAAAAATGATACTGAGGTTTCTCATATCATTTTTTTCTAAATTGTATAGTTTGCGCGAGAGACACTTCCAAAGTGGTAAAAGGGGGGGCCCTGTAACTTCTAAAATAAGAGAATGATAAAACTAAAAAAATATATGACGTACATTACCGTACAAACTTCCAACGAAAATTGATTTGAACGAGATCTAGTTAGTAGTTTTTTTAACACGTCATAAATCGTAAACCGCAAAAAACATCGATCAAAGTTACAATGAAGTACAAGAACTTTTATATTTTGTTACTTCCTGCTACGGAACCCTTCATGGGCGAGTCCGACTTGCACTTGGCCGCTTTTTATATTATAACATGAGTTCGAAAGACTGTTGTCTACTTGGAAATTGTTATTTTATGTCTTATCTTATCAAGATTAGGCAGATAGGATGGGAGATTACCTACAGCTTTATTTCTGAATCACGGAGCTGTGTTCTCATTCAGTCGGTGCATTTAACTAATTTAGGTAATTGAGACGAAGTCGTTAAAGTAAATTTTTACTGCCAGCTAAATGGGTGGTTATAGAAATGTGAAAAATTTACGACAATCCAATCCAAAGTATAACGGAATTAAAATAAGAGCTATAATGTAGTGATTAGTGAGGGTTTATGGTGGACCAATTATGGAACATGCGCGTGCGCGTGGCGCTACAATCATCATACGCTTTGCTGGTGCTGGTGAACTCTTAAAAACAATGTTTGTATGAGTTATTCACCGTAATATTACAATAAACTTTATCACGGCCTTATAGAATTTTGATAACAATAGAGTATACAGGAGCCCAAGAGGGGATTTCGAGGTTTACTCGAGCGCGCCAGATTAAGGTATGGTGGCACATCATACCTAATTAGATGGTGAAAAGTATGTGTTTCAATAAAATAATCTAACTATTTAAGCGTGACGTGAGAAAGTGCGAAACACAAACTTTGCACAAAAATTTTACTTAACTTTTTCGAGCATGGTTTTCACAAATCTGCCGATTTGTACAAGCTGAAATAGCAATAGGTATCTTCAAGAAAGTTTAGTGATTGCAGGTGCAGTAAAATATGTATTACTAGCTGTTGCCCACAGCTTCGCATACGGAAATTATGTTTTAACTTGCATAAAAAAATTAAAAAACGGCGAATTTATATTGAAATACTTTAAATATTTAGGAATTTATATTTATGATTTTCCGGGATGATTTTTTTTAATATTACCCAAAGTCTTGTAAAAACTCTACCAGTTTTAATGGAAATCCGTTCAAGGGTTTTCATGTGTTGCTCGGACAGACAAACAGACAGACAGACAGACAATAATTCTAAAAAAATATTTTTGTGTTCTAATACTTCTAATACGTTATTGAAGTGCCCCCTAATAGTCTACTCGATAAGTTCAAAATGGTTGAAATTAGAGATACTGCTCTTAAAAATACGTGCGATAGCTCATTCTGTTCGGAATGATGTCTAGAAAAATGTTTCGGAAGCGTTTACCAGCACGTAAAAAATTGCAAAAGTTATTGACAAAATAAAGTTAAAAAAAAAAAGTATTTTGTTTTTGGTAATCACTTCGAAACTATTAATATTTAAGAAATTTTAAAACAAGATTCTTAAAGTAGAGGAAATTTCCAAACAATGACTCGCGACTCTCGGAACTCTATCTCCATTATTTATAACTTTAATTTAACGCTGAAAATGGGTCTCCACGCTGCATTTTTAGGTTGCGCGTGCGGCGTCAAAACCGAGTTCGTCACACTCAATAATTTTTTAAGGTATTAATTATTAATTTAAAAAAATAAAAAAAATATGGTGTATTCGAAACACTTCAAAGAATTTGCTCCCATAGGAAATTTTGCTTAAAGTTAATTTTTCAACAAGTTAGACGATTGTTAATTAACTAAATTTTCTCGAACTTCCATTTTCATTGTACATTAAAAAAAATGTTTAAGTAATTGTCCTATAAATTTTTCGCTTCGTGGAGCCCTTCTTATATACATGCTTAACGAGATCACGTCATAAAAGTTTAAAAAGTTTTAATACTTTGTGTATAATAATTTTATAAGTTGAACAAACAATTTTTTCGTTTTTTTATCGAATCGAAATTAAAAAATTGAAAAATATTTTTATCTGTACTTTGTTATACATCGTTGTTTTTTTTATTTTTAGGTGTTTCAGAAAAAATATATAAAAAAGTTGAGAATTTGTTTATAAAAAATTGTTAAGTTAAAAAACAATGAAATTGTTGATAAAAAAAATATTTTTTTACATTTCTATTAAAGATGGTTAATTATAATTTTTAAGAAAAAAAAATTATTAACTAATTATTCAAACAATAGAAATATTAAAAAACAATTATAAACAATTAAATATCATTATTAAGAAAAAAAAATTTTTTTCAAAAATCATAATGTTTTGTAAAGAATAAGATATTAAGAAATTTTTTCTTGAAAGCATTGAAATAGTCTATTTGTTTATAAAAAAAAAATTATAAAAAAATGAGGGAATTTTTTTTTTCAAGTCATTAAATGTCTTTTATGAATGCCAAAACGATTATGTAATAATAAATTGAGAAAAAAATATTTTCAATAATATTATTTGGATTTTTCATTTTTTGTTCAACTTATAAAATTATTATACACAAAGTATTAAAACTTTTTAAACTTTTATGACGTGATCTCGTTAAGCATGTATATAAGAAGGGCTCCACGAAGCAAAATATTTATTGGACAATTACTTAAACATTTTTTTTAATGTACAATGAAAATGGAAGTTCGAGAAAATTTAGTTAATTAACAATCGTCTAACTTGTTGAAAAATTAACTTTAAGCAAAATTTCCTACGGGAGCAAATTCTTTGAAGTGTTTCAAATACACCATATTTTTTTTATTTTTTTAAATTAATAATTAATACCGTAAAAAATTATTGAGTGTGACGAACTCGGTTTTGACGCCGCACGCGCAACCTAAAAATGCAGCGTGGAGACCCATTTTCAGCGTTAAATTAAAGTTATAAATAATGGAGATAGAGTTCCGAGAGTCGCGAGTCATTGTTTGGAAATTTCCTCTACTTTAAGAATCTTGTTTTAAAATTTCTTAAATATTAATAGTTTCGAAGTGATTACCAAAAACAAAATACTTTTTTTTTTCAACTTTATTTTGTCAATAACTTTTGCAATTTTTTACGTGCTGGTAAACGCTTCCGAAACATTTTTCTAGACATCATTCCGAACAGAATGAGCTATCGCACGTATTTTTAAGAGCAGTAGATATCTCTAATTTCAACCATTTTGAACTTATCGAGTAGACTATAATCGAAATTTTGTAATAATATTCAATGTACAGAAAAATTGCCCTTTGAGTTTTATTACGGTATTTTATCATTATTAAAAGGATCTTTTTTATTATTTGTACATTTTATTTGCCACCTTCGGTGATTTTGTTTTCCTTTTTTTTAGTTGAAAATAAAAAAAAAATTAAACCGTCAGATTAAGAAAATCCTTTGATATAATCGTGACAATAAAGGACATCAAGCTGAATCATGCTTGAATCATGCTGATCATTTTTTTAATCAGTACCTATGTTTAAAAAATGTGACCCGCTTGAGCTCCGAAAAAATCATGTATCATCAATAATTACGCGTCGCGCTTATGGTTTCTTTGGAATGAATATTTAACGCACTCGAATATCAACTTTTCTTTATTTTATGTTTGAAAACGTGTGGACGCTCCGCCTCCACCGGTGAACTTGGACACTATGTTTTAAAAACTATCGGACAAATAAAATAACTTATTAATTAGGCCAAAGTACCTGCGCAAGGAGGCTCCTTGAAAAAGTCACGTGACCGAAATCAAAAAATTGTTAGGTTAGGTTCCCGTCTTAAAAAACGGGAAAGCCCTTCGCGGGGTTATTACTATAACATTACCTATTACTATAACATTGTGTGGGTGTGTGGGTGAAGCCCCCCGCCTTGTAAAAGTCACGTAACGATAAAAATTTACGGATGACTAAAGTTATTTTTATTCGTCCGTTTACCGGACCGGATGACTAACGACAGCCCATTTGCGCATGCCCAGATGGAATCGATTTGTCAAGTCAAAGCTTGTCAAGCAATCCGAAGTGATTTTAGGAAGTTCTTCAGTAATAATACAGTAAAAATGTTTACATTATTCGTTACGTTTCTTAAGTCATTGTACACAGTCTTTAATTATGATAAAGACAATTTCGAAACAGGAGGTAAGCAAATAGTAAATATAGGTATTACATAATACTTATTAGATATATTTTTTAATAAAGGTTCGGTTTTGAATTCAGACTCCCGCGAGTAATGTAGGATGTATATAAGTAACTTAGAATAAGTAGGTAAGTACTCTGTGCTTAAGAGGACTTGGGTTCAAGTCCTGCACTCACTTCGTATGTTTGTTTGTAGTCTCTTCCAATTCCCTTCCTCTTAACACGCTATTAAAAAAGGATTTCGTAAATACTATGTATATTATAATTATTGATTTTAATTTTTAAAAACTCATTGATATGTAGGTACCATTAATATATTTATCCATGGGATCCGTCTTGGTCTTGATAGCTACCATTGCTACCATCCTCTTAAGTCAGCCGCCAAACCACTCGTCGAGTTCCGGCTGAGGGCTTGAGAGCCAGTTTATGTGCGTTTCAAGTAAGTCTGCACTTCGCTATAATGTTGGTAGTATTTATATGAGGGTTTTAAAAATTTCATAATTACCAATTTAAAGGGTGATAACAATAGCGTTGTTGTCACGTTACCAAAGGTAATACCAATATTATATTATTACGAGATAATATTATTTAAAAACATAGCATTGTAGCTCGAGCACGAATATTTGCGAGAAAGTATTTGTATGGTTAACGTAAGCAATTTGTATGGCATTTTTTCAAAAGCGCCCCTATCGTGCGTAAATGGTACTAAAATGCCATACAAAGACAAATTGCTTACGTTAGAGCTTGTCCACATCTCCACGTCACGACGTCGTCAACGTGGAACTGTGCGGTAACGTGCAACGTTACGTTGCCGCAACGTGCTAGTGCACGTTACGGCGACGTCGCAGTGGGACGACGCGTCGGCCGTCGCACCGTCGTCCGACGTGGCACAATGCGCTTGCTCAGTTTAGGGCTGTTGATGTTTTTTAAAATATCGGATTTTCGATATATATATCGATATTTTGATGTGAAACATCTTTACGCGAGGGGTAAACCTGATTTTTGGCATGGTGATATAGGCCGTGGCGACGCATCGCCGGCAATATGAAAAATAATAATAATAACACAATGTGGGTAATCATAAATAAACTTGGTTTGATAGGCTGTAGCATAGGGTACGACAAATTCGAAACTTCAAAACAAGAAACTGTGGCCTATTTTATTTGGATATTGTCGGAACCTGAGTTCAAATACTGGCGAAGTGATTATTTTATTCTTCTAATTTATTTTTTTAACAATTAAATATGTCTGACATCAATAATCTCTGATGATAATAATTGAGTTGTTGCGATTTTAAAGAAATTTTTGAATTAAAAATTTTTGTATATGAAGAAAATAAATGTTTATTAAATAAACTATCATAATATTCTGGAGAAAATTCGTAAAATTGTATTTTTTCATCATTCCATATTTACCTAGCCTAGGATAAATTTTATTGAACTCGGCAAACTTCACTCCGTCTACAACAGCTATGTTCATATCGTAGTTATTCCGATGCTAGCGCTATTGTCGCAGGATGGTAGTAGGTACTGGAATCTCTATTATCAGTATACAACTGGACACTATTTCAACTTTCCTCCCATATGAGATGGCTCTCCTTACCCTCTATACTCCATGGACTAACTGTCTTGACAGTTTCATAATATATATCTACAATTGGATACTCGGCATGTTCCACTACGATAAATTGTTTTCTGATAAATATGACAGATCAGTGTTTTTGTATTGACGTTGATGCACCATCGTTACAATAATTGTCTTCCAATTGTTGTATTGTAAAAGTAGAAAAACGACTTTATCAATGGACTGAATGTGCTTAATGCATTGCTTTAGTGGTCTCAAACCATCTTCGGATTATTACCTTTCAAATGAAACCATGTTGAGAGATATGGGTTGAATGGTTTCAGTGTCTATATAGGACATCCATACAAACATTTTTATGTAATATATATATGTGTATATAGATTGGATATCAGTGACTATTTTGTGAGACACGTTCCTGCTAGATTGTTTTGCGAAACTTTGCAACGCACACAACATTCCATTCAGGTTTTTTATAAATGTATTAAAAAGTACTCGATACCTGGAGGTATCGATACTTTTGATGCGATGCTGGTATCGAGTAAAGTATCGATACTTTTGAAATTTTGCGTAACCCTATTAAAGAATGTACCAGAATTTTACAAGCCACGGCAACGTGTAACGTTGCTGCGCCGTGACGTGCATTTTTACGTTGCGTTAACGTAAACTTGCACGTTGCGGCAACGTAACGTAGCACGTTACGGCACCGTTCCACGTTGACGACGTCGTGACGTGGAGATGTGGACAGGCCCATAACCATACTCGACGAATACTTTCTCGCAAATATTCGTGATAACCATAATTATGTGATAACACTTTTAATTTGGGAAATTCTATTTCAATGCTACCAACATACTTAATAGCGAACTTGAAACGCACTATACGTTCTTTTTCTTCTCTTTTTTGACCGGCAATGCATTAGTGATACTTTTGGTGGTTTGGCAACTATTTGCTAAACCATCATCAAAAATAAAAATATTTCTTTTATTGAAGTGAATATTATTTCGTTCGTTCCTAAGCATTTTTTACCTATCGAAAATTGGTAAAGTGACATCTATTGACATCTTCCCACAACCGCATTGTTCGATAAAGATAGTGTGATGATTCAGAAATCTGTCAGTAGATTGCGCGGATTGCGGGATTGATCACGACTGGCTTACGTCGTCGTGTTTAAGTTGGTAATATCGGTACCCTTTATTACTTATACATAGGGGGTCGTCGTCACTCGTCAGTGTGCTTAGTACGAGACGTATGAGACGTTAGGACAACTTATAATTTGAAGACCCTGTAGCCTAATTGGTAGCAAACCGAGGGGTCCCGGGTTCGATTATTTTTAAATTTTCTTCTGTAAGGGTACCAATATGATAAGCATAATTTCCGCCTGCGAAGCTGCGGGTAACAGCTAGTTTATAATAATTCTTGCACAACATTTCAATGTTTCGAGGAAAACATAGTCGGGATGTTGAAGTGTTGACCACTTCTTGGAAAATGAGGCTGGTAGGGCCGTGACTGTTGTGGACGCCATTTTCTTTACATTTCAATAATTAAATTACAATATTAAAGAAAACTTTGTAATGCGTATGCGTAATAATAAAATCTTGCGTGTATTTTGGGGACATGGGTACTAGGATAAAATTAGTTTATTATAAGAAATATGTACATACATTATAATATGAAAATGCATAGTCAAAATGTTCGAGCCAACAATGTGCGCTGTTTACGGTACTAAAATAGAATAAATGGAATATCATGTCTGAATGCATTTACAATGACACCCTCAATTTAGTATTAGTTAGGTACTTTGGTTAGTGCTTTATAATCAGGCGTAAGGTAAAGAAGCGTTGTGGTGTTTTTTGATTAAAAATCAGATAATCGATAACAGTTTATTTATCAGTTTTAAGATAATTTATTGTGATAATTTTACGTATAAATATTCTAGGTGGCTGAGTGGCACTTTAGCTGATTGGGTAAAAATGGTTACACTGAAAACGTTACTGTTGACGTTGGCATCTCTCTTGTACTGCGAAGGTGCTGTGGTTCGAAATGATGAGGCGAGAGTTGTCAATAATCGTCCGATAGTTGGCATTCTGTCCCAAGAACAATCTATCTATCTGCACTCCAAGTATCCTAAGGAGAATTACACAAGCTACATCGCGGCGTCTTACGTCAAAGATGTCGAGTCTGCGGGAGCCAGGGTGGTACCCATAATGTAAGTCTGATTTAAATAACTCCTTATATTATACTTATAGACCTTTAAAATACAACTTATGTAATGCTTAATTTATTCCGTGCTATATGGGAGTCCCAAAACAAAACAAAGTGAAACGAATTCCCAAAAAAGGCCCTTGCTACAGAGCATCGCAAATGAGATAGATAGACAGTGTTGCCAATGCAAATTTTTAGGCGACCGTGTATATTAGATAAAAAAGCCGTGTTTATATGGAAAAAGATCAACTGTGGGCCGTGTCCACAGCTGCCAATTTGCGAAAAGCCGTAGAATTGGCTAATGAAATAGGGCGCAGGGCAGCCGTAGGCCGTAGATTTTGTGATTTTTTTGGGCCTGAAGCCGCCTGAAAGCCGTAGAACACGGTAATTGCCGTAGCATTGGCAACACTGTAGATAGATGATTATCTCATTTGCAAAGCTCAATAATAATTATTATACCTATCTCATTTGCAATGTTCTGTAGCAAGGGCTTTTTTTGGGAATTGGTATAGTCATAAAATTAGAAAAAAAAATCCTTGTGCAGGTAAATTAATCAATAATATGTAATTTTATTTTCATTATAGGATTGGCAAGGACCGACGCTACTATGAAAGTATAATGAGAAAAATTAACGGGTGAGTCTAAAGACAAGCTTATGTGTCAGTTGATAGGCAGAGAATATTAATCAGCCCCTAAAGACTCAGTAGTTTGTAGTCCTTTTTATGACTCCGTATTACGGAACACTTACTTTATAAATCCTTTCATTAAGGAAGTGTTGTGGCGCCCACAGCGTTTCTGAATCGATGCATCGTTTTACATACAAACAGTTCTTTCTTTCTTTTTCTTCTCTCTTTCTTGGCTAGCAACGCATCAGGGATGCCTTTGGTGTTGCTGCTGTCTATGGGCGACGGTAGTCACTTACCATCAGGTGGATCGTCAGCTCGTTTGCCGGCTATTTCCATTAAAAGAAAAAAATATATATCCGAGGCGTAGACGCTCTCTTAGTTCCGAAACCCTCAGTGCCCGTCGTAGGGTAATAACGTTGCGGGGTGCCGGCATAGATATTTGTGTGTAAAACGACGCAGTGTAGATTTGGGAATGCGCGACTGAATTACTATCGCTACTTTGGTAGAGATACAGTAATTTAGCTAACGTAAAAAACTGGGCAAATGCGCGTCAGGCACCGTCAATGCAGGGTTCTGAAGTAGTAAGTTTATCGACTATTACCCATTAACTTACTTATGCTAACATAGCCGTGATAGTTTTCCTTGTAAATTCATCATGTTATAAATTATTTTTGAGATTTTTTTAACTTATCCAACTCCAACCGTTTAGCCGGCATGGGGGGACACTTGACTCTAACCAAAATTAGCACTTTAAAGCCAAATATTTCGCAAATAAACCCCTAATTCCAAAAATGGTATTGGAATTTGGAAGACCATTGTTCAAATGTTGCTACTTCGCTTTAGTGGAAGTCTTGTTTTTTTTAAAGGAAACATTATGATATTCACCTAATTTAACATGAAGCTTTGAAAATGTTGAATATATTTGCTTAAAAATTAAATATTTAAATCAATTTTTTTTTCTCAGAGTTCTATTCCCTGGGGGTGCAACATACTTCAATCAGTCCAATGGCTATGCGGACGCGGGCCAGCACATCTACGAGATAGCACGAGAATTTAACGATCATGGGGACTATTTCCCTATCTTTGGCACGTGTCTCGGTTTCGAGCTTCTCATTATAATAGCCTCGGGCCGTGGCAAAGAAGAGAACAGAATAAAATGTCAATCGTATGATAACCAGCCTTTAAATTTTGTACACGGTAAGTACAGATAGATGATAAGACACCTTTGATAAGAAAAAAATATTATTGCAGATTCGATTGTTCAACTAAATAAATATATGCCTATAAGTTATTAGTAGGGTGTATATACATATGTAGGTATGTATGCCTGAAACATGTTCTACTTTGTGAATTTCAGATTATCGTTCAAGTAAAATGTTTAAAGAGGCGCCTGAAGAAGTAGTTCATTCGCTTGCTAATGAACACATTACAGTAAATAAACATGGATTCTGCATAGTCGATAAGGTATGTAATCTAGTGTAGATTTCTATTAAACAGGAAACATTTGTATTTTTGTATGTTTATAACGAATAAACTCAAAACTATTGGACCGATATCAAAATTTTTATCACCAATAGAAAGCTACATTATTCCTGAATGATATAGGCTATATTTAACTGTAATTAATAATAGTTTTTTCTTCATCACAAGTAAAGATGTTTGACGCCCAGCGAAATGGGTAGGTAAGTATCGGTCAGTAAGGGTGAGGACAAACGAGCGTATTTTTTTCGCGAAAAATGAGTCACGTGCATTCGGTTTCATACTAAAGTCCTATTGGTATCACACGGTGACGCAAAATGAGTGTGGACTTTAGTATCTCAGATTATAGCCTTTTGTTTTATAAATCTGTGATTAATATGAAATCGAATCATTTTACGCGACGCACAGCTCAAAAAGTACGCTCGTTTGGCCTCAAATTAATCCATCCTGTAACTTTTCGAGAATGCAATTTTTTCGTATTAGACGTACGTAACTTCTGTAGACTTTTTTAATTTAAGCGTAACTATCACAATTTACGAATTCATATTGTTAATATTATAACTTTGTTCATATTATCAGAACCTCGAGTCTCACAACTTGACTAACGATTGGCGTGTGACGTCACACAGCAATGATGAAAATAATGTTGAATTCATTGCAAGCATCGAACACAACAGGTGAGTACCGTCGAGATTGCTGGGTGGTACAGACCTCTAACATCAGGGACTTTGGATAGCCACGTCCGTTCAGGGGAGTGCACCCAAGACCTTCCATAGGTTGGCTTGAAAGGATCAAAGTTGGTTTTCGAGATAGATGCAACACATATTTAGTAAACAATCTGGGCACTTCTATTTATTGAAATATTAGTTTAAATCTGTAATTCTTTAAAAAAAAAAACCGACTACAAAATTTGAGTCAACTCAAAAACTACTCGTCAGATCCCGCTCTCTTCACATTCAAATTGACTTAAAAAGAAAACGGGCAAGTGCGTGTTAATGGGTGTACTGATATTGATGATTCTTTTTGTATCCTAAAGCTGGTGCTTGTCATATTGTGGTCCCATTTAAAGTTGAGCGAGATCTGAGAAGTAGTTTTTAATATCCCTAATTTTGAAGTCGGTATTTTTTTAGAAGAATTATAAATTATAAATTACGAGAAAAAGACCCTGTAAGTTTGTTTACTTAATAGGACTCATGTAAAAATAATACTATATAAACACGATCGATGGTTATAGCACGGGTTTACGCAACCTACTAATAACCCAGGAAAATCCAATGAGAATGAGATGGACGAAGAGACCGAAGTTCATCACTGATTGGCAAATTGCTGTTTACATTGTTTACCAACATATTTACCCTATATAATAGATTTAATTAAATAAAGTAAGACTTGATGACATTCATGAATGTAGAATATAAAATTATACCTAAAACTTTACAGATATCCGTTCTATGGAATACAGTTTCATCCGGAGAAGCCTGCCTTTGAGTGGAAGCTGAATAAGCAGTACGTCCATACAGCAGAAGCCGTGAAGACAAATCGTTACTTTATGGACTTTTTCGTTAATGAATGTAGAAAAAACAGTCACTCTTTCACTAATGCCGCCGAAGAAAATCAGTATTTAGTCTACAACTATGAACCACATTTCACCGGAAAGCTTGGTAGTGCATACCATCAATGCTATCTTTTCGAACCTAGGGGATCAGAACCATGACCTTAGGTAAACCAACCACTAATTGTAAGCGAAATAAACGGCATGAAATTCGAACAACTTGCTAATATGTACGAATAAACATAATTTTAAAAATTTTCATTTCATTTAATTATGTTATCATTATAATTATTCATAAATTTCATAATATAGATCGAAAGTTACTGGGTTATTCTTAATTATCATGGTATAAACATGTTTTCTTTCGTGTTCAATTAAAAAATGTTTCATAGACACTGGAATTTTATTTGCCCTCTGTGCCCAAAGAAAATTCATCGTTGTGCGTGTTTCATGATTGTTTCTTAAAACTCCATAGATTCAGAGAAAAGAAGCCTGGTGTTATTTTTTATATCTTATTGTTAATATTATTAAGATTTTCTTAAAAGAGTTCTAGTTTTTAAAGAGGATAATTTACGTAAGTTATGGGACGGCAGAAAATAATGATCTGAATCATATACAAATAATAATACCTATTTTTCAAATGCAACTGCTAGAATTAACTGAAAATATTAGGAATTAACATACGAAGTGGAGAGTGTGACTAATGCGTGCAGCGTGGCTAAACCGTGTACGAATGGATTGGATACATTATTCAAATATATTATTCATTATTCAAATAAAATTACAAATATATAATTAAATATATACTTTTGACATTAAAATATATTAACGTAAAAGATACAATTATTCACAATTGAAGGAAATGTTTACCTACTGTAAAAACCATCATTTAATTCATTGACTATTACTAGATACCCTAGCCGTCATAGTTTTCCTTATAAATTCATCATATTAGATATTATATGTATAAAAGGCAAAAGTTATTGACTGATGTATCAACGCACAGGCCATACCCTTAGGGCTAGAAACTTAAAATTTCGCACACGTATTCCTCTTATGACTTAGGCATCCACTAAAGAAGGATTTTTCAAAATTCATCCCCCAAGGGGGTGATAAGTCCAAAGGGGTGATAAGCCCAAGGGGGTGATAAGCATATTTTCCGCGCGCGAAGCTGCGAGCAACAGCTAGTTGGTAATACTACGTAATCAGTCACTAGGTAAAGAAGTGTTGTATCGACTTATTATAAAAATAAGTATTTATAATAAGAGATTGATAAGGGAAAATCGCTGTTTTTTATCAGTTTTACTAATTAGTATGTGTAATTTGACGCATAAATATTCTAAGCTAAGCGACGTTGAAGTTGTTTGGGTACCATGCTCACAATGAAAACATTAATACTGTTGACGTTGGCGTACTTTTTGCACTGTGAAGGTGTTGTGGCTCAGAAAGATTCGGAGAGAGTGGTCAATAATCGTCCGATTATTGGCGTTTTGTCCCAAGAACAACCCTACTTACCAAAAGAGCTATATATAAGCTACATTGCCGCTTCTTACGTCAAAGATATCGAGTCTGCGGGTGCCAGGGTAGTGCCCATAATGTAAGTGTAGTATAACTCATTAGTTATATGATACTAGTGAAGAACTGAAAATACATTTTTCATAGACTAGTATATTAGTATCATCATTTTAGGTTGGTAATTCAGCATGATTTTATAGTCATGATTTAATAAAATGTAACAGGAGATTAATAATAATTATAACGATAATTTCAAGGGTTTATTATATTTTCTCAAATTCAGTAACGTGAGGATGAATTTTTTATTCGTCGCATCCCTATGGTGTGGGATATCGTTGAAGAGGTCTTCCAAAAATATTATGGATCTTTTAAGACCAATTTTGGAATTAGGGGTCCGCTTGCGAAATATTTGGCTTTAAAGTGCTAATTTTGGTTAGAGTTAACAGTCCCCCCCCCCTGCTGGCTAAACGGATGGAGTTGGACAAGTGAAAAAATTCACATAAAAATAGTAATGAATTTACAAGGAAAACTATCATGGCTATGTTAGCATAAGTAGTTAATGAGTTAATAGTCGATAAACTTATTACTTCGGAACCCTGCATTGCGCGTGGTTCGACACCAATGAACTAATATACTATTCGTTCACTGTCTGACACGCACTTGCCTTTTTTATTTTAACAAATGTTCAAAATTAGACAAACCTATAAAATTCTATTCAGGGTACTTAATTTATTAAGTAAAAATAATTTTATTTCCATTCTAGGATTGGCAAGGATCGTTACTACTATGAAAATTTAATGAGGAAAATTAACGGGTGAGTCTCATTATAGGTAAAAAATAGCAAAAACAAAAAGTTCATTACCCTTCGAAATTGTTTGATAGTTACATTAATACCTTTGTCTCCTTTCTTTGTCAACCGATTTCCTTTTTTATATTGTGAAAATTGACAAGCGTAATATTCTGCGCCTGCTATGTAATTGAACTAGTGAATAGCTTAGTGAATAAGCCGAATTGGCAATGGGATGATGACTTAAGTATAGTTACAAGAACGGTCCTGGAATGGCGTGAATGCTTGAAAAAAGGATTGTAGGACGCCCCATGACTAGATAAACTGACTACTTGAAGAAGACAGCGGGCATCCGCTGGATTTAAAAAGCTCAGAACCGGTCAGACTGGCGAAAGTTAGGGAAGGCCTACTTTTTATGGAAATAGCCGGCAAACGAGCTGACGATCCATCTGATGGTATGTGGCCATGAAGATAATCAACACGAAAGGCATCACTGATGCGTTGCCGCCTGCCGGCCAAGAAAAAGAGAAGAAAGAGGAAGAAACAACTGGCTCTCATGCCCTCAGTCAGAACACGACGAGTCGTTTGACCGTTGGCGGCTGACTCATGCTCAAGGGTGGTAGCTATCTAGCCGAACACCATGGAGAAATAATAATAGTAATCATGGTAGTCATTAACAATTAAAACCAATATAATCCCTCCGACGCGCGACGGGCCCTACCATCAGCGTTCCAGATTTAGTCGCCTCTTACGACACTCATCCGGCGTGGAATTGGGGTTAGTATTTTAAGCCGCCCCAATACGGATAAGGCCTATGTCCAGTGGACCTCTAAAGATATCGTTGGATATAATAACCTGCACAAAAGAGGTACTTTACTTCGAAGAGGACAAAGTTCCTTTTTTAACGTAAAATTCCTCCAAGAACACGGGCTAATCAAGGAAATAAATATGTAACGATTTGATAAAATACGTCTATGAGATGATGATGAAATCAGATATAAAAATCAGAAAAATAATTTCAGAGTTCTGTTCCCTGGGGGTGATATAGACTTTAATCAGACCAATGGTTATGCAGACGCGGGGCAATATATTTATGAATTTGCACAGGAACTCAACGACCAAGGGGACTATTTTCCTATCTTTGGCACGTGTCTCGGTTTACAGTTTCTAATCGTTTTGGCTTCGGGTCGCCGCGAGAACCTAATACACTGTGATTCATATGAAAATAAGCCTCTGAACTTTGTTCCTGGTAAGTAAAAATTACAAAGGTAGAACCATCGTTAATTTGCTCAAAGAGTGTCTTGAATAGAAGTCTGAGCTGCACGTCATATTGCGTGAATAGTTTGTAAGAAATATTTTTTCATATCACCTAACATCACCGTCGCACAAATTTTGCTGTTTGAGGGTTGGCAGTGGATTTCAGTGTCCTCATCAGACCCCTCTTTCCCACTGGGTACTCTGGGCACGTGCCCAGGGCCCCGTGATTGATAGGGGCCCCCTAGTTCCTGCCAGACTATTAGTACCAGCTTATTAGCTTTTGCATAAATCTAGAGGCTTGCTTATCTACTTTCTTTGTTTATTGTAACAAAATAGTGTTCTGTCAAAGTCATTGGGGCTCCATTATCCTAATATGCCCAGGGCCTCCAGTAGGTTAAAGACGGCCTTAGTCCTCATCCATTCTATAGATACCTAATTCCGATTTCCAAGATAATGGAGCATACATCGTGACTGTGAGTTGTCTATTAAATGTATTTTAATAGGTACTATAAAATGTATTGTTGGGTAAAACCTTAGCGGCTTTGGAGAGAAAAAATTCTATCATTTTGTAATAATTATTTTAATTTTTGCTGATGTCCATATGTCATGGTGACCAATTGCTATCAGAAAGCTGTTTGCTCTTTTGTCAGCTATTTAAATAAGAAAGTTATACTCTAAAATATACATTAAGCTACATACTTATTAATTACGTATTTCTCCGTGTGGTACCGGGTCTACTTCGTAGAATAGCATCAATCCTTCTTGAGATGACGATAAAGGCGAAAAATAGGAAATTGTCTCCCTGAGAATTACCAACATCTACTGTGGTCACCAACACGCTACTACCAGTATCTCAACTATTCAGCTAAATGAAAGCCAAAACTATGTCTCGGGCCCCGGTCGCTGGTAGCTCTGCCATTTCTTGTTAAGGTTGCGACCATGGTAATAGTGGGGCTGGGGGTTCTAAGAATCGCTGGCAGAGATCGGGTTACCAATATAAATGTCGATTTCTGCACTTGGCATCTTACACCATATGGACACAGAGATATGTATGTTAAACTGCAGTATTGTAGGCTTATCTGAAATCTGAAGATAGAAGGAGAACATGATAATACCCAAATGCGGAAACGTGATCTATCACCGGGTTTCACGTCCACTACTTCCTGTTGTGGAAGTGGGGAGCGTGTCGTCAAGGGTAACGAACCTTATATTTAAATTATCCTTCTACATATACTGACAATGAGGTTGAGTTTTGTGGACATTAGTAGAGCCATGCATATCTACTTCAAAAACTCATTACACGAAATGGCAACGAGATGCGAAGCGAGACTTTTTGGAATTGGGCGATGGAAACGCTGAGGAACATCCTGCTGGTAAAGTTCATAGAGAGGGAGGATTGAAATATGATGAACTCCTTCTTCGAAGAAGCCGTTAGACAAATAGACCTGAATAAGCCCTGATGGTTCGACAAAATGCAAATTAATTCAGACAAACGTATATTTATGATGTCTCTGTGATCATACGATCAAAATAGGAAGTGATAAACGATGTGTGATCTGTGACACAATTCACAACATTCCTTTCCATAATGAGAGAATATGCATACGAGGCATAGGAGGTGATGTTTATACTGATTTGAGAAGCACATTAAATATCTATAAGTACTATTATTTCTTCTGTGATTATATACAGGCAAGGTAACCGACATATCTTATTATTATGTGGTTTTCATTTTTGTGAATTACAGATTTTCGTCTAAGTAGATTGTTTTACGAGGCACCTGAAGAAGTAATTTACTCGCTTGCTAATAAAGATGTTGCCGTAAATGCTCATTCCTTCTGCGTAACTGACGAGGTAAATAAACCGCATTGAACTTGACGTCAGTTAAGTTGTAATTTTAATATAACATAAAAATTTGGTTTATGTTACCAGAACCTCAGGAAATACAACTTGACTAAGGATTGGCGTGTGACGTCACGAAGCAATGATAAAAATGACGTTGAATTTATTGCAAGTATCGAGCACCGAAGGTAAGACATCCACAGTGCATTATTTATCAAGTAACTTTTTAGGGTTCCGTAGCCAAATGGCAAAAAAACGGAACCCTTATAGATTCGTCATGTCTGTCTGTCTGTCTGTCTGTCTGTCTGTCTGTCTGTCCGTCCGTATGTCACAGCCACTTTTTTCCGAAACTATAGGAACTATACTGTTGAAACTTGGTAAGTAGATGTATTCTGTGAACCGCATTAAGATTTTCACACAAAAATAGAAATAAAACAATAAATTTTGGGGGTTCCCCATACTTTGAACTGAAACTCAAAAATTTTTTTTTCATCAAACCCATACGTGTGGGGTATCTATGAATAGGTCTTTAAAAATGATATTGAGGTTTCTAGTATCATTTTTTTCTAAACTGAATATTTTGCGCGAGAGACACTTCAAAAGTGGTAAAAAGTGTGTCCCCCCCCTGTAACTTCTAAAATAAGAGAATGAAAAAACTAAAAAAAATATATGACGTACATTACCATGCAAACTTCCAACGAAAATTGGTTTGAACGAGATCTAGTAAGTAGTTTTTTTTTAATACGTCATAAATCGTAAACCGCAATTTACCTCGATCAAAGTTACAACGAACTTCAAGAACTTTTATATTATGTTACTTGCTGCTACGGAACCCTTCATGGGCGAGTCCGACTCGCACTTGGCCGCTTTTTTTTGATTTCTAGCTAACATTACAGGATCGCGGTGCACCGTGCAAAAGAATAACAGATGAGTCTATTTGGGCAGTGATAGCCTAGCGGTAGAACGTTGGTCGCCCGAACGAAGGGGCCTGAGTTCAAATCCTGGCACGCACCTCTGATTTTCAAATATTATGTGCGTATTACAAGTTAATTATCACTTGCTTCGGTGAAGGAAAACATCGTGATGAAACCTGCACACCGGAGAGTTCTCCATAAAAGTTCTCGAAGGTGTGTGAAGTCTACCAATCCGCACTTGGCCAGCGTGGTAGACTATGGCCTACCCCTCGCTTTCTGAGAGGAGACCCCGATCCCAGCAGTGGAACAATTATGGGTTGTTGCTTTGCTTTGCTATTTGGGCCAGGTCCCTCTTGTTGGAGATACCTATCTGAAATCCTGAAACACAGTTTAATCCCCAACAAAGCATTAGGATTTTCTGCATTATTATATTTATCTAATGGAATAAGTATTGCAAAGGATTTTTAACGGCTGTATTAAAAAGCTGTGAAGTTCATGTTATCCATATAATACAAACATGAATAACTTTACAGATATCCTTTCTATGCAACACAGTTTCATCCAGAAAAATCTGCTTATGAATGGAAGACGAGTAAGTTTTATGCACATTCGGCAGAGGCTGTGAAGACAAATCATTATTTCATGCAGTTTTTTATAAATGAATGTAGAAAAAACTGGCACGTTTTCGATAGCGTCGCTGAAGAAAATCGGTATTTGATGTACAACTATCAACCACTTTTCACTGGAAAAGATGATGGAGATTTCACGCAAATTTATTTCTTCAAACATAATTATAATTATTGAACGAGTATCTAATGAAATAGTTTTTTATTTTCTCTTTTTCTTCTTCCACTGTTATACTCAGGACTCAATTTACGCTTTTCTAATAGCATGTCAGTAGCTGATGAAGAGTACGTATTTGTTTTTTTTAATATCACACAGCCGAGCAGAGATTTTTATGCCAGATAAATGTTAGCGCGCGTCTACATCGTGCGTGGATCGACTATGGATAAGTGTGTGAGAATTATTATTAGAGCATTATTTTATGAACCGTGAGCGCAATGGTTACCATCCAATGGATCGCCACTACGATGGTCCCGGTTTCGATTCCTAGCGAGGCGGAAATTTGAATGATGAGTTTGAATTTATATTCTCGGTCTGGGTGTGAATGTCCTTGTCTATATATTTTCCATGGCACCAACGACACAGGGAATCCTAGTGTGGGGCTATGATTGTGAAGCGTTATTTATACGTATTAGGTATTTTTAAAATCAATACCTTTTTGGTTTGTATTGTATCTTCATGTTTTTCGGACTCACTAATACGTCTTAAGAAAGTACGAGAACGTAGCATCGTTCTTGTTACCACACGATGACCCATAATCTGTGCCAATAACTTCGGGATAGTATTACGTTCAAGTTTCTTGTTTTAGTTTAGGTGAGTACCCTCTGCAAATGGCTGATCGAGCGACCACATATAGCCCCGGGCTGTATTTGATCGCCACAACATTACATACTCCATAATTCCAAAGCCAAACCAGGACTTCACGACAATACACGGTGTTCAAAACTCAAGGGGCATTTTATTTGTACCTACATTTAATTTTTTGTCCAAATTTCGATAAGGGGTCATCAAAATAACAAGTTAGAAATCCAAACAATATTACAATATTTTGTGTCCTTGTTACTCACTCTCCGGTTCACATTTTTTCTTCTTTGAAGTCAATGTTCGTTACACTCTTGGCAGAGCGGTCGTGGTTATTGGAAGGTTAGATTATACCCGAAAGGTGAAATATGCATACGATACTCTAATGTATGTATGTATGGTATTGGAGCTTATGATAGTTTGAGATAATTCATTCATTCATTCAGACCTTTGATCTTTTTAACAAATGCTACTTACCATTTTTAAAGGCGAAATATAGGTTTTCATCTGTGTCGCAGGTGGCATGGACAACACATAACACATCACAACAACACCCATGACCCGAGTACAAATATTTATCTGTCACATGAATATCTGCCCCAGCCGGGAATCGAACCCGGACCCTTTGCTTCGCAGGCAGGATCGCTACTAGTTTCGATTTCATTTGACGACATTACAACCACTCAGGAAATTCCGCAGCTTCGCAAGATGCGTGGGTAACTTAGTCTTATGGTTTGTTTTGCACAGCGGGCGGCGCCGCGGTGGAGTGTTCAAGTACCTACATATGTTATCTATACAGTGGTTAGCTGTACTAAAATAAATATGTTCACTACTGAACATTTCAACAATATTGGTATTAGACAACTTAAAATTTTTCTTTACTCATTTTGACTAACTAGGTTTTAGATGTTTATTTCAGCTATCTTCATATCAAATCAAATCGAATTAAATGTTTTTATTCAAAATTGGTTTGGTTTACAAACACTTTTTGAAAGTCATGCAAGCTACGCCAATGCTTCAACAAGGCCCTACTGTGAGAGGGCCTGGGAGAAGAAGCAGCAGGAAACTACCGGGGTTGCTTTTCTTTTCCTGCTCACAGTTACAGATAGCACTTATCATCACCTACTACAATCTATTTTATAAAACTCATGTCCAAGCAGTCTTTTTTTAAATAATCATCTAATTTGTAATATCCTTTCTTCATAAGAATGCTTTTCGGAAGAAGCAGCCATCGACGAGAAATCCCGATCACTGGGAACCCTAATCACCTAACTGTACGAGATATACTTTACGACCTATTCTCATACCTACCAAATATACTTAAACAAAATTTTAATAAAAATCGTCTCAATGATGAAAGGTGGATGAGTCGTTAAAGTTTAATAGGTACCTTATTAAAATAAATAAAATAAATCTTATCCTCTGGTGCTATTTTCTGTGAAGCCTGACTACCATTTTGTTTTAGTTTGAAAATCGGCCGCGAAAGGACAAGTTTTTCTTTTGTCTCTTTCTTTTTTGGCCGGAAAAGCATCGGTGAAACCTTTGGTGTTAGTTGTTACCATAGAAGAAATAATAGTACATATTATGTGATACTAAGTTAAAGTCAATGGGTGAACGGTGACCACGGTATTTTTAATATTCCCTCAATACCTTTTATAAGCTACTTACACTCAAAGCGGATTTAAAAGGTTATTGACTGTAAAGCACTCTAGAGATAACAAAGGATAAGCCGGAAATTCGCAAAATAAATTATTTCCTACTTCGATGATGCTAGGGTCACACACCCGTCTATTTACTACACAACAAATTGTTGATTTATAAAAAAAAAACTGGTGAAGTAGCTTTATAATTTTAATGCTTAAAAATGTTTCGTACAAAATATTAATTATTATTCAATATGTTGTTTTATCCTATTACATAAATAAGGTTTAACTATTGCTTCACTCCGTTATTGAATTTTATTTATATGTCATGTATCATTCATGCTGTGATCATCATATAGAATTAATATCAAACTGGAAGAGTTTTCTCTTTCACAGTATGGAGAAAACCAAAACGATTTTAAGCTAATGTGTGTTCCTGCAAAGATCTTGTTGGTCAACAAACCACTGCCAATAAACCTACGTATGTAACGTATTTCAAATGTTGATTGGTAAAGTTTTCAGAGTGAAAAGTTGTTCCCAGAGGATAACAACCGGTTATTGCCATTAGTGGTTAATGTTTACATTCATCCGACTTAGCTGCTCATATTAACAATATTACACGAATGTTTAACAGTAAAATAAACATTTATGTTGAGAGCTATTATACAAACAAGTTGTTTGTTCGTTCTTTGTCTTGTTTCCAAAGCACACAAGTAAAGCTTGTTCAAAAAGTTAAATAAAATCCCAGTGTACGTACTCGTATTATACTTACTCAACGAAGATACTTCGATTTTACTTTTACCATCAGCGTTTATTAAAACTCACCACGTACGGGTGAAAAAAATACTTTTATTATATTTTACTAGCTGCCCGGACAGACTTCGTTCGGTTAAAAGTTTTTATTTATTTATTTTGAGATGTAAGCTATCCTATCTTTCAAGTTGTATCAAACTGCACACGGTGTGCAAAGATTATAATCTAAATTTTACTAACAAAAAATAACCGACTTCAAAGTTACTCAAAAACTACTTGTCAGATCTCGTTCTGGGATTACATGACAAGCACCTGCTTTCGATTAAAAAAAGAATTATCAAAATCGGTTCGCCCAGTCCAAAGTTATGAGGTAACGAACATTAAAAGAAATACAGTTGAATTGAGAACCTCCTCCTTTTTTTGAAGTTAGTTAAAAATCGGTTCAGTAGTTTAGGAGTGCATCGCGGACAAACAACGTGACACGTAATTTATATATATTAAGCTGTATAATAAATATAATAAATAGCTGGCAAAGGAACAGATGAGACACCTGATGGTAAGTGGTCAGTGTCGCCAATGAAAATTAAGAAATGAAGTCGCCAATGCTGCACCGCTGCATTGTTAAATAAGAAAGAAAAGAAAAGATGGCTACCTAATAGGCTACGTTTGTTGTGTATTGTGACTATTGTGTTGGTAAAGTACTAATGTAAATTATAATTTTAAAAACCTCAAAGTAACCTCCAAAAGTTACCCTATTTTTTGAGACTCCAATGGTTACATGATACCTTTGCTGTAATTTTGTTAAATATCGTAGTTGCATATCCTGCTGACTGCAGATCACGCCACTACATCCGATCGGAATCACTAAGTTTTTGTTAAAGCAGATAATATTATTATAACATAATATTATAGATACTTATGATACATAATAGCGAATAACATAGGTTAGCAAGCAGGAAAAGAGGAAAAACAAAAGTTGCAGGTTGAAAGGTATTTATTTTTCAAGTATTTTTGGAGAACATTTTATACTTAATATTATTAAGTCTCAATTTGATCATCATCATCAGTAGGTAATATTGTTATAATACTCTAATAATGCACGTTACATATCTTATTGTAAATCATTATTAGTGGCAAACTGACATACAAAGATAGGTACGGTCATGTTTTGATAAGGTCACTATATTTTTTTTTAATGTATTTAATGTTTACATTTTGTATCAAAAAATAATTCATTCAATTTTCTTTTTACTACATTCTACCTTTACCAGAGATTAAGCAAAGAGGCAATACTTTTCAGTATTACCAGCTGTAAACTTCAACTAACAATTAAAAAATACAGATATCATTGAAAATAAAGCGGGTATATTATTAGTCTATACCTTGAGTATTTGAGTGGTTATTGGGTTCCATTGACGTGAGCGTTTCGATCCGAGCCCCGGGCCGCTACCAGCTCTGACCTACTTCTACACTCAATGGACCGGGGAGGGGATCCCGAGGTCCAACCTCACAGTAAAAATTGTACAACCCTAAAATATACATTTTTAAATTCACCCATTTTCAACTAATACTTGTTTATAGCTTGTTCATAAATTAAGTATATTAAATTTGTATACTAATTCATTATTTTAATGGTTGCAACCATGGTCCATACTCACAGCATAGGTCTCTCCTTAAAAAAAAATTATTAATAAAAAATTGAATTGTGTAAAAATGTCAATTTGATAAAATGTAAAAAAAAAAATATTATATTAGCGAGCACAAGACAGAAAGTGATCAGTGATATTCTTTTTAAACCTGCGAATGTCATTGTCGAAGAGATCAATGTTATTGTTAAGCTTATGTTATTGTTAAAAATAAAAATACATTGGTAGATATACATAGTTATTACAAAATAATATCACTAGCTTGTACGGAACTGGTTATGGTTTGATGCCTTTATTGCTGCCACTGATGCTTAATTAACCCCCGACGAAAAAAGTAATGGTTAAATTAAGTAATGCTTCAATTGTAATCAGATAAAAATATTGCATAACCTATAATAAGTATATTTGCAATAAGAAGTAATTCCATCCATCCATCAGCCTTTAGAGGTCCACTGCTGGACATAAGCCTTCCCTAACATTCGTAAATGGTGGAAAATTGATTTACTACCTTATGCCATCCAAATTCAAAATCATGCGCTATGAATGCAGCATAACCGGAGGTCGGTGACCGCTTGTCCCAGTTTCCTCGCTGACGTCACAGCTACGCCCCATGACGTCACGTTCAAGCCTCCGAGCCCATTCAAAAGTAGATCACAGCCTCGCTACATGCAGCGCACACCCCCAGCTTAACACACACATACACACACTACAACATCGAGGCTATTTTGTATAATTACAACGTCGGAGGTCATTTCTCTTGCTGTTTCTATTTATAATTTCAAAAGGTCATAGAGGTTGAGTTGAAAAATAGGTCGGAAATTTTAGCGATGCGAAAAATATCGTCATGGTTGTTACATTTATCTTCAATGATTCGCTATTTAGAAAGTTTTGAATTCATTTTTAATTTTTAACTAAGGTAAAACTAATGCATTATAATAAAATAGATCAAAATTAAAACATATTTTACACTTAACAAAATTATTTATTTTCTTCAAGGTTCCTTTTGGGTCTATGTGCTGAAAATTTTTAATTTTAAGTAATTTATGTATATTTTATAATTGAAAAAACTTACCTGTAAGCGAATTTCAACCGTAATTACCGATTACCGATGTTACAATCGAAGAGATTTGAAAAACCAGTTATGCATAATGGCATTAATTAAGCATACAGAATTTTAAATTTTTTAGCGATAATGCTCGTAGACCTATGTAGTAAGTACCTATTAAAGTTTAAAGAAATGAATGTGTTAAGTATTAAATGTTCTCGACTCCTTCAGAGGCATACTGAATTATGGTTCTCTTAATGTAATGTTGGATAAATGAAACGTATTCTACTCCTTGTTTCTCTATTGGGAATGGAATGGCTATTTATAAGTTAGTTCCACACATATCACTCATACTAATAAATCCCACCAAAAATATTTTCATTTAAAATGTTGCCAAGACGAGACCATAACATGGTTCTACATCAAAAAGTTATATAATCTCATGTAGAGCCAACTCTACATGCCTTAACTCTACAAACCCTATCTTTATAAAACCCTACATATTAGTCAAAATATGTGTCTTAGCCGTTTCGTTACGAAAAAAAATTGTGTAGCAAAAAAGTAATGAACTTTTTAATTCCAGACGCAAAAACGAAGGGTGTTATAAGTTTGACCTGTGTGTCTGTAACTCTGTTTATCTATGACTCTGTCTACATGTTATCGTAGCTCTCGAACGGATGAACCGATTTTAATTTAGTTGCTTTTGTCTGAAAAAAGGGACTTGGAATTTTTCTGGCTTGGTCGCTGTTGTTAGCTATAAATGTCTATGATTACAAAATATGGAGCAATTTATGTTGAAGATGATGGCACAGATTCAAAATTTCTATTTAAGAACCATCCTTGACACACTTACAGGCGCCGGGGTCATGCCCTTTGAGTGCGCTACGCCACTGAAACGGTTGAAGGTTTATCACTGTTTTGCGTAAAGCTCAAATGATTATTTACGCTGAAAAGAAAATGTTTTGGCTGGCAATTAAACCTATTTATCAGTTAAATCAGCTTAGGGATGTTTGCTGCTGACCAATCTTGAGCCTTCTGAATCCAGCGGATACTCATTGTCTTATTCAGGTCGTCAGTTTACCTGGCCGGGGGATATCTTATAGGTACTCCTTGTTCTTAAAAGGGGTCTATTAATATTCGAGATTCTTCCCCAGCGGTTGTCGGGCCTTCGGACTATGTGGTCAGCCCAGTGCCATTCAGTTCGTCTACGAATTTTATAATTCTATCACGTAGAAAAACACCAAATACAGCCCTCTCCGTAATTCGCTGCACGACCTTGAGATTGTGAATGTTAATGAATAAAGGTAAAATAAAAATAAAATAAACGCTTACACACCCATACCGGCGTAAAACATAAAAAATTTGGAGTGTCGCGGATGGCATGAACAACACATATTAACACATGACAATAACACCCATGACCCGAGTATAAATAAAATTATCTGTCACATAAATATCTGCCCCGGCCGGAAGTCGAACCCGGGACCCATCGCTTCGCAGGTGTGCAAAATTTGTACCGCGCCGGGAGGTTCTATTTTTAAAATCGAGCCCCAGTTCTCTTTTCAAAATCGACTGAATCCACTGTAGTCAATTGGCTACAGTTCATTGCGCAAGCACATCGGTTTCACGGCGTCGATTCTATACGCTAGTAATAATGGTTAATTGTCTTTGATTAAAAAAAAACGTGTTTGTGTACCTATGTACGCACATAAAAAGATACTTACCTCTTACTTAAGTACCCCTCGCTCGCACCCACGACCCGGCAGCGCGCGCTATCAATCTAAGACAACCAGCGAGTGCTGTGCGCCTAGCATCACGCACCCTCATCATGTCGCTTTTTGGCTGTCGTATCGTAACAATTTTACTCTCATAATTTTTTCCAAACTCCCTATAAGAAGTATCACTTCAAAATTTTTTAAAGACGTTTATAGACTGTGTAAAGACACAAATCTAACTTGTTGTCCTGTTGCTTGTGTTTTGAAATATTCTATATGCGTCTAAGGTTGCGGCCTGACCTAGCCCTAGTTAATGTTTACTTCTACGACATAAACTTCTATGATTGCTTTCTATACCTACTTATGCCCTTGTTAATACTATAAAAGGTGTTTATTACTTTCTACTACACATACTCTGCTGCAGCAGGCCGCTGCACTGCTGCTCTGCTCTGATCGTGTGAAGCTTTAAAGGCAGCTAGGGCCAATAGCAACTGTCCATTCGAAAAACAACACTTTGTCGCCTCTTTGCTTCAATAAAGTGTTAATATCTCGAAAGTCACAATTTTACAGGAGTCCATTTTTTAACTTTAAAAAGATATATTTTCAAAAAGCTTATTTAATGGGGTAAACCTTTATTCCTTTAGGGGATGAATTTTCTATTTTTTCTTGTGCGAGGAGCACACATAAAGAACCTCTTTGCAATACGAGTATTACATGCTTCTAGTCTAGGACCACTTGTTATGCTGTGCTTGTCTGTTAGTAAATAATAGTTTGAATTTTCGGGAATGAACCATTCATCTGCCTACGTATTAGTGAAAACTGTATGAAAAAACCGTTTAGCAGTTTTTGCGACAAAAATTGGCGTTTAGTGTTACAGGGACAAAAATTGGTGCGACGGAGGACTTATTTCGATAATATGTATGTAGCGCCCTCTGTTAAAAATTATTACTCGGTAAAAAACCTAACTCTGTAACGAAGCCTCGCAAACCACTAGCAGTCCTTACATGACCTCGTGCCACTTACAGTTTATAATGGGTAATTAATAAGTGGCAAGTATTTATTGAAGTCAATAATAAACCGGCCAAGTGCAAGTCGGACTCGCGCACGAAGGGTTCCGTACCATTATCTATACAACATTAGACACTATATTATAATCTTTTTTTTTAGTTTCAGCAAAATACGGCAAAAAATCACGTTTATTGTATTATTCATCCCTTAAATATTTATTTTATTTTAATTATTTATTTTTAAAGTGAATATACAACTAAGTATTCTGTGAATATTTCAAGCGTTTACCTGTTGCCGTTATAAAAAAACGTACGTGCACCCACCGGTGGGTGAAGCCAGTGGGTGCACGGGTAACTGCCAAAAAATATCACGTTTGTTGTATGTTTTTATGGTTCCAAAGTAAAACCGTCACAGAGTAAAAGTTTCATTTCAATATGTATGATACCCCTATCGTTGAAATGGTCTTTCAAAAATATTATGGATCTTCTAAGACCATATTTTGGTTAGAGTCAAGTGCTCCTCCCCTGCTGGCTAAACAGTTGGAGTTGGACTAGTGAAAATATTCTCAAAAATAGGTTAAATGATGAATTTACAAGGAAAACTATCACGCCTATGTTAACATAAGCAGTTAATGAGTAATAGTCGATAGACTTACTACTTCGGAACCCTACACTGCGCGTGGCCTGACACGCACTTGTTGGGTTTTTATTAGTATTTGTTGTTATAGTGGCAACAGAAATAATAATTATCATCTGTGAAAATTTCAACTGTCTAGCTATCATGGTTCAAGAGTGGATTCTTAGCAATAGGGTCCCGCTTTTACCATTTGGGTACGGACCCCTAAAAACATCCAGTCCAGTAATATTTTTTTGTTTTTTAAGTATTTGAATTTCATGTCAAGGAAATATCCTTGACATGCACACAACATTACATTTTACAATAGTAAAAGAGCTATTGTATTTAATACAATAAAGCGAGGTTAAAAAAGGAAATGTATACGCGGAAATCACGAAAATCCTTGAAATAAAAATGGTTTTTTCTTTCCTTGCAATTAGCTAATAATGTTAATAACTCCATTATAAAGTTCTTAGAGTTCTATCTATCTATCAGCTTATTAAGTCCACGTCTGGATACATATAAACCTCCCCTAATTAGAGCCACTCGCTTACAGGTCCTGGGCTCTTTCTCACTGTGTTGTAGGTAATCTTCTTGCCTAGGTCGTCAGTCCACCTGGTCGGGGCGAGCTGTGTTCCTTTTACTCCAACGTGGGCATCATTCGAGGTCTTTACTACCCCATCGGTTTTTTGACCTTTCCGTTGCAACTTCAACCGACTAACTCTGCAAGCTATAATCATAACTTTTCTTACGAACTCCATTGTTACGAATCTTAGTGTGAGTCCAGATTATTTAGCATGTTTCATAGGACGATAAGCAATGTTAAACAATGTGGACGTGTTATATAACAAAAGTTATATAACATGTTACATAGTCTGTACGCACCCTTATGTCGTAGGATATAAAACATACATACTCGCTCTTTCCATGCGCTGCGTGTTTTTGAGTTTTCGAATGAGGCTATGTCCCGGATACATGAGTCAACACACAGTGTGCTCGAACATTTTCGACTAAGAGATCCTTACAAAAATGCACTAATGTAACCCAAGGTATCAGAAGTTTGCCTATTATTTGGCCTATTATTGTACTACAAATAAGTTCACCGAAGTGAAGAGCCCACCTTGGGTAACAAGTGAAGAAAGTTTTTTTTATTGTCGTGAAATTGGTTATTCAGTTAATTTCTCGATGGATTATATTTACATTTTGGTATATTTATAATCTGTGGCTTTACAAAATAAGTAGTCACGTTAAATTGCACGCATTTTTACAAATCTTCGTGAATGGCGATGTAAATAAAAAGTAAACGCAAAGCTTTCTTGTCTTTTACAGATGTTTTTATACTCTAGGCGTGACCACGAAATACGCCCCGCTATCGTCATCTTAGCCGTAAAACGATTGACGTACAACCCTTCGGGATGTTTTAAAGAAAAGAAATGTGAATTTCCACGTGACTAATATTGCTGGTCTCGATAAAACGTGAGAGGAGGCGTGTACTACGTAAACTACGTTCTACGACAAGATTACGAGTAGTTTTCTGTACAGAGGTATAATTTAGAATATTTATTTAATGATCATAGATTTATAAGAAATTTCTTCCAGTGATCAAAATCCGACCATTAATGGAACGGACTGTTATTGTAAATGTGATAAAAAATGACGAGTCGTTTGGCAGCTGACTCGAGCAAGAGGGTGTTAGCTAGCCAGACAGGTTTCACGGAAAGATAAGGAAGCTCATACTTCCGATTGATCTGAATTTTCGTATACCTATGTATTTTGACGCGCTGATAACGAATATCATAGGCAAATTATCCGCATATTTCATTTTCAAGGTCACCTTGAAAAAATATTATTTTTAATTTATAACGTTTATTTGTCAAAAAATTGATTTTACAGAAAAATGTTTGCAATAAAAGTTGTATCTAGTTTAGAGGCTTATGACTTACGAAATGGTAAAATACAAAGTTTACAATTTTACTCCCACCTCCATTTTTTTAAAACCTGTATGTAACTATATAATCACATTTACTAAATAATAAAACATTTCTCTACCTTTAGTCAAATTTCACTTGATTTAGGCTGTGTTATGTGTTAGTTAGTCAATGTTAGAATGAATAACCACGGAACACAGGCAACGGCATGTTCCGTGATGATAACTAACGTTATAATATAACGTTCATTGCATATAGATAGAAATGTAGGCGTCCTTCGATTTGGCGGTCACTATCTACTCAGTAAATAACCTATCGAATTTTCCGAATTAACACGTTACAGTGCCGCTGCAGCGCTGTTATACTCAAAGACCGTCATCTTTGACACCTCACACTATCAGTTTGGTATGAGTCTCATGACTTTTGGAGTGGACGAATTTTTATATCAGATTTATGAAAATAATTAACACATAATTCATTGTTCAATTACAAAGGACCCCGCACTAATTGTTGGGAAATTGGGTTTCAGCGGATTGGTCTGAATTTTTGGTATGTTGTAGCCCTAACCGGACTGATCAAAAGTCCCAATGGGTACGACCCCCCCAAATACGTATTTTATCCTCCAGGGGGCACTTTCCTCCCCAAAGTCTATTTATTCGATTTCAGCGGAATCATTCTGAATTTTTAGTATGTTGTAGTCCTAATCATGCCAAACAAGAGTCCCAATGGGCACGACCCCCATATTGCGTGTGTTCTCCTTCAGGGGGCGCTAACTCCCCCCCATAGTCTATTTATTTGATGTCAGCGGAATCATTCTGAATTTTTGATACATTGTTGTAGCCCTAATCGTACCAATCAAGAGTTCCAATGGGCACGACCACCCATACTGCGTGTTTTCTCCACCAGGGATCACTTACCCCCCTCCCCCTAGTCTATTTATTCGATTTCAGCGAATGATTCTGAATTTTTGGTATGTTGTAGTTCTAACCATGCCAATCATGAGTCCCTATAGGAAAGAACCCCCAAGTGGCGTATTTCCGCCATCAGGATAAAGAAAAACCCCTAAAGCTAATTCATTTAAAAACTATATTTATTCAATAACTTTCTGAGCGTTTTTTTGCAAGGGTATTTAGAAATACAAACTTCTCTGGTTTTAAAACAAGATTCCGTTGACTTATATTCCTTCGTTTAGTTGATGACTACTTCGCAACGGAAGTTATTGAAAAAATGTAGTTTTTAAATGAATTAGCTTTGCGGGGTTTTTCTTTCTCCTGGTGGAGGAAATACGCCACTTGGGGGTTCGTTTCTATAGGGACTCTTGATTGGCATGGTTAGAACTACAACAAAATTCAGAATCATTCCGCTGAAATCGAATAAATAGACTTTGGGTAAAGTGCCCTCTGAAGGAAAAAATACGCATTTGGGGGGTCGTGCCCATTGAGACTTTAGATCAATACGGTTAGGGCTACAACATACCAAAAATTTAGACCAATCCGCTGAAACCCTATTTCCATACAATTAGTGCGGGGTCCTTTACAATATTATTACACACGGTGCTCTGTTAGCTAGAAAATTGACTTGACACGCGACCGCGTGTCTAGATACTACCTATCCATTGTTTTGTACATTTCACGCGGAGCGTTTTGAGGTAGAGGTAGAGGTTTTGAGTTTTTAGTTGTCACGTTGTCAAAATTAAGCAATTTTCTCGACTTGAATTGCTTTTATCAAATATATCTTGCACTTTCAGGGTATGAGGGTATGAGTTCACGTATATCAAGAGGAGCAATTTTTTATAACATTAGATACTCAGAAATACTAAGTATAATAGTTATAATATCAAAAAATTTTTTTTTTGGAATACGGTTCTAGACAATTATTAATTTCTAACAAAATAAGCGCGTGAGGCTTCCACTAGATTTTCCAATATTATTCAATACTAATTACTAGCACTCTGGCCTCTGCCCTGGCGGCTCTGGTTTGCCCGCGTTTTCTGGGATAATAAGTAACCCAGTGTCTTATTCAAGATCACGATCTACAAGTGTCCTTTTTATGAAAATGCTTTCAGTAGTTTTTGCGTGAAAGAGAAGCAAACATTCGATTTATCGACAGAATCTGCGACGCAATTTCTTACTACGCCGTAGACGAACCTCTCGCCGGTCCGCATTAACAACTCAGTTTATCGTTAATCCCTTTATAACTAAATTTTATACTCTCTCTCTTACTAAAAATGCTTTTCTGAAAACATATATTATTTAGCATTTTAAAATTAATATTATATTACAGAATGTTCAATATTTAAGTTACGTACAGTAATAACATTGATAATAACTAAATACTAACGACCCGTGTGGCGTAATGGTTACCATGCCGGATCGCTGAACCAAGGGTCCTGGGTTCCATTCCCAGCGAGGCGGAAATTTGAATGATGAGTTTGAATTTCTGTTCTCGGTCTGGGTGTAAATGTCCTTGTCTATGTTGTGTGTCCACGACACAGGGAATCCTAGTGTGGGGCTATGAGTGTGAAGCGTTATTTATTTATTATTATTATTATTAATAACACACAAGTGGTGGCTCGCCCGAAATGAAAATGATCTTAAGGTTAAATGTTAAATGATTAATGTATATTATATGTCTCTTGACTGTTGATTGTGGTGTACAATAAAGTGTAATAAATAAATAATAAATAAATTAAGTTTTCGAGTTTTATCTGGAATATAATAGTAACTTCATTACTGCTGTACCTACAGATGATTTTACATGATTGATGCTCAATACAATCAAAATTAGGTAAATTACCAGATTAGTATTTCGTATTTCAAAGAATCTAGTCAAGGTACTTACCTTACTGAATAGATAGAGGTTGTTTGCTTATATTAGAGGACCTTTATATTTATTATATTTATAGCTAATCGCCTTTCAATTGATAGTATGATTGAGTGTAATTGTGTTATTTGGCAAGGTTATTGACTGTCCTCTTATTTCAGTAATGACTGTAAGTATTACCAATTTATTCAATAGAATTTGTGTTGTCTGGGTCGTGGTAAAGATGGTCTCATTTATTCATTAGTATTTATAATACCTAATGGAAATTCCAAAAGAACAACTTGTAGACATTGGTTACTAATATATCTAGCGTAGATAAGTAGGTATATAACTGACAAGAACGCATAGAAATGATCAGCTCTGCAACTAGTTCCGCTCAGGTTGGGAAATAATTTTGTAAGGTACTTATGCTGCCCGAACTAGAAGCGACCTTCACGGATCTCTATGAAAAGTATTTAAATCCAATTTTGTACACATATATCGCGAGTGAGTTGGATGAAAATCACCTTTTGAAACCCTTTATTTTTAAATCCCCTCCCCACTTAGTTGGTTTGATAGAAAAAAATTACAGCTCCCCATTTAATGTATGAGCGCCCAAAACATTTTTTTTAATATCACATAAGTATCTAAGAATACCTGGGCTTTGAAGACGTATTTTACAATATCATAATAATATCTGGAAATTCGTTATACGGTTTGGAAATTACGAGGTGATACAAGACTCTACAAGAGTCAAGATAATGCGCGAAAAACATTACCCTTTGCTTGCAGTCGGGTAAATAGGACTACAAAATTATCGCAGAACATAATTATTATGAAAATTGTCAATCATGAATATGTCTCCCATGAATATTAATCCCATCATCAGAATTCATTGAATTTTGATAAATAAACGACCAACCTGGAACTATATAAATAACAAGTGTACGTGCGTCACAAGGAAGCCCTGCTTTTCCCAATGTCCCACGTACCTGATGTCTTGCGGCAACATTTTAACGGGCGTTACTGATCACGAATCAGCTGTCGCTATAATTAGCTCTTAAGAAAAGCTTTCTGCAAATACGTACTTGCGATATACATAAATAGCACGGGATAATTATAGCTATACTCAAATATAACTTTATTTTGCGCAATGGATAAACATTGCGCTGATAAAAACTTTGAAACAAAAATCAGGCAAGTCCGTGTCAGGCCACGCGCAATGTGGTGTTCCGAAATAATAAGTTTATCGACTATTACTCATTAACTACTTATGTTAACTAGTTTTGAGAATTTTTTCACTTCTCCAATTCCAACCTTTTACCCAGCAGGGGGAGTGGGGACACTTGACACTTACCAAAATTAGCACTTTAAAGCCAAATATCTCGCAAACGGACCCCTAATTCCAAAAATGGTCTTAGGAAACCCATAATATTTTTGAAAGACCTTTTCAACGATACTCCACATATAGATTACGCGACGAATAAAAAATTCATCCTCACGTTAGGTACCTGTAGGGGAAGTACCCTGAAAAAAATGTCTTTCAATATTTTATTCTACCATTCTGGAGTTTTAAAAAATATGTATATCTATGCCAAATAACAGCTTTCTAGCGCTAAGGGTCTCGGCGTTTTGCTTCGGACAGACAGACGGACAGCCGGACGGATATGACGAAACTATAAGGATTTCCGATTTTACTTCGGAACCCTAAAAAGTCGAAACGCCTTCAAACTTGTAAAAGTGAAAGACTGTCTAATGAAAAACTGAGCCTCCTACTTATTCATGTACTTAAAGTAATGTTTTATACGCTATATCTATTGAAATATTGTAAGACGGTACCAAGTCCGATATAAAATTAAGTACCTACCAAAATATTTTGTGTAAGATGTAAAGCTTGTACTATTATTCGTGTACTTATGAATAACTTATTATTTTTCACGTTTTTCATTAGACTGTCTCACTTTTTCAAGTTTGAAGGCGTTCGACATTTTATTTAAAAGTTTTTATTTATAAATAAGAAATTGTTCCATTGATCTTGTCTCCAAGTCACATCATCAGACTCAGAGATAGTCATTGATGTACTGGTTTTACAAAAATAATGTTATTGGCAACAAACTTAAGACACGGTTTCGTTATTCCTATCCGTTCAAGAGTTACACATTTTGTCTCACATCAGTAGACCCTGGAATGATGTACTCATTTGGTATCTTCATATTACCAATAACAAATATCTTTTAACACGGTTAAATTATTCCAATCCGTTGAGGAGTTACATATTTCTTCTCCAAGTCACATCATCAGACCCTGAAATGGTCAACGAGGAACTGGCTGAGTAATATAAATGTTACGAACATCAAATATTTGTAAACACGATTCAATTACTCCTAACTGTTGAGGAGTTCCACTCTATATCTCCGGAACCCTTCATCTCTGATGAAGGTAAGGATCTGTCCTTACCATGTTGAGATATTGAAAATAAAGGAATGTTTCCTCCAGCAAAGGTACTTTTCCTCCAGCTACCGTCTTTTTTCCACCCTGTATAGTGACTACGTAATCCATAAAATATAAACGTGACGTGACCTCTCGAACGCCATTTGGGGCGCATGCCGTCATCATTCTTAATTCGTAATCAAGATTGTTTTTGACGACACGTGACACTTGACGTAACGTTATTGGTGGGAACTTTAAAGATGTTCAGCTGTTTTTTTAAACTGAGCTTTTTCATTATTATCATAATTTCTTACGAATATTTAGTTCTTATGTATTTAAAGCAGATCCTTAAATTAATCAGAAGCTGAAGCAGAGCAGTTAGATGTAGATTTAATTTGTAAGAAAGAATCATTTATTTCGCCATATATAACATGGGACATAATATTTAGAAAAGTAAAGTAGATACATTAAATTAGAATTTAGTTAGGTATCTTATACTAATTAATGGGTAGACAAAATTTTATGTTAAGGTTATGATTATGGTAGATTTTGTTATGTGTAGAGTCTTTTCATAGTAGGTAATGTAAAATATAATATATAAAAGAAACTATATTATTATAACCATGTTATTATTATACTGGCAGATTTTGTGAGTTTTCTGCTTTTTCTTGACGCTTTTTCTGTTCAGGTAATTGAATAGATTGACATAAATATTTGTTTGTGTAGGCTTTCGTTATCCTTTCAAAGTATTTCAAAGCAAATAAAATGTAATTTTACATGGATGGGTGTAATGACCTGAACTTAGAACTATTTATTGTCACACCCATCCACACCCATCCACAATAATAGCGCTGGGTGGTGGAAAGTTTTAATGTTGTTCTTATATTTTGAAGGTAAGATGGAAATAGATCTCTGAAATATTGTACCTACCCTCTATTTTATTCCATACAGGGGTAAATTTTTAGATATTTGTGATCCACTACACTATATACGGAACCTCGGTGAAAAGGTTTTAGTTTCTAGGTCCACTGGTTTAGGTTGTGCGTCTGTCAGTCAGTAACAGTAAACGTTTTATTAATAAGAAACCATAATTTTCATCATAATTGTCATAATAATCCCCACCAAGAAGTCGCCACTACTAAAGAAAGAACAAAGAAGAGATAATTCTTGACAAAAAAAAAACCGACTTAAAAATTACTGATAACTCAAAAACTAGGTACTAGTCAGAGTTCGCTCAATTTAAGTGGGACTACAAGACAAGCTTTCGATTTAAAAAAGAATCATCAAAATGGGTTCACCCAGTTAAAAGTTCTGAGGTAACAAACATGAAAAAATACAGTCGAACTAGCTTCCCGGACAGACTTCGTTCTGTCCAAAGGTTTTTTTTTTTGAGATGTAAGCTATCCTTTCTTTCAAGTTGGATCAAACTGCACACGGTGTGCAAATTTGATTAAAATCGGTTAAGTAGTTTAGGAGTCCATCGCGGACAAACAACGTGACACGTAATTTATATATATTAAGATTGAATACCTCCGCCTTTTTTGAAATCGGTTAAACAGGAAGAAAATCTCTCTGTGACCTCTCAGTATTCCTCTGGGTAGGTGCTTACCTCTCCATTATCTTGTTTGGACATCTGTAAATTGAAACTTGGGCTTTCAAGTTACATTCACACAAATTGAAGGCAGAAAAATTAATCAATTAAAAGTTGGATGGACCACTTAGTCAGGTTCTAGGTAGTAGGTACCTAGAACTAGCACCTTAGTACCTAGAACCTATTTAGTTCTAGGCCATTACTACATAATCGGACCGTAATAATTGAACTTCCACAGAGTGGTTGATGTAACACATTGCGTCTGCTATTGCCTTAGTATAATTATAATCATCCCACACAATTGCTCGCCACTTTTATCAGGAACTGTGAATTTTATATGTTAGGTACTAGCAGACTCGGTCTCGCTTCGTTTTGGGAAAAAATAGTCCGTGCTTAGGTGAACTTACGTATACATAAACTCTCCTTTGGCTTCTTTTTGGGTTGCATTCCAAAAAATATGAACTTGGCCCAATGACTACCCACTATCAACGCGTCCCGTAGCCTATTTGATAGTGTACATGTCCTTGCTTGCGAAGCGTGGGGCCTCAGGTTCGAATCCCGATCGGGGCAGATATTTGTGACAGATCTGTTCTTAAGTCGTAGATGCTAGTGATGTCTTATGTGTGTGTGTTTATGCTACCATTGAAACAGTGTATTTTAAGTACGATTATGTACGATGATATTATTATTTACGTATCCGTCGTAATCGTTGCCGACGTAGATGCAAAGTTTATATGATGATCAAACTATAATAGCCGGAACGCTGTTGTTCTCATTGCTAATATCTATTAATAAGTTTACGAGTTTATGCAACCAAATTGTATATATTTGCCCTACGCTTTGGTGACGCTGAGTAAATGTGTTAACGTTGATTTATATGGTATCGTCACAGTATATGGAGATATCGTATCGTAGTCGCATCGATTTAGACTTAGTAAGTATTAATCGAATATTCGGGTTCGATTCTCGAGGCAATCATTTAAGTGACAAGACTTGTGATTTCCGCTTTTGACTGTTTCTTAGTTTTATTATATACAGTCAGCAGCAAAGAGTTAGGTTAGGTTAATAGTAATAAGTTTTGACTTTTTTCTTTCTCTCTCCTCTTTCTTGGCTGACAACGCATCGGTCATGCATTTTTGGTGTCACTGATGTCTATGGGCGACGATGGCCACCTAATATCAAGACAACCTCTCTCGGCCTCTGTATTTAACAACGAAGCATACTTACATCCATCATTAGTTATCCATTAGTTATACATACTTTCCATCATTAGTTATCCAGCTACATAACAAGGCCTTTAATAACAGTTTTACTTAACAATCTAAAACATGCTGAATCCCACACAAATACTGTAGTGAGGCTATACGCCAAAAGTATTACATTACATTATTATAAATGAGAAGGCAAATCAATGGATTTGTCACTCCAATAACGATAAAGATACGTGCACAAATCTGCTTATAGCTAGATAGTTGATCGCAGATAGACAAATATAATATTAAAAAAAAAAAAAAAAAAAAAATTATAAACGTGCTAACAACGTCATCGAACAAACTCCGCTCGTCGAGTCACGTGAAATTGTTAATTAATTTAGCAGTTCTTTGCACACCACGCCGTCTTTCCAAATTAATTTCGTCACGAGTCGATAGGAATGCTTCGTTTAGGGAGGGGGAGGGGAAGGGCAGGGAATTGAATGGTCTCTGATTTGTTGAACCCACCAAAACTATAAAAGTTAAAAGTAACAACAAAGTACATTCACGGATTATTAGGCGATACGAATGAATAGAATAGAATAAGCGAATAGCGTTAACGAAGTATAACTTCTCGCGCGCGTACTTAAGTACACGTTTATGTTTTTTTTTTGGAAAAAACGAAAATACCGCATATCTCGGAAATGGTGCGTCATAGACAAATTTTGACAACATTTCCAACCCCCCTCCCCCCGTAGACCCCTTCAGACTATATTATACATATAATCCTTACTGGACCCAACCCTAACCCCCACCAAAATTTTCAAATTTTTTTTTGGAAAAACAAGAACCATGAACATAAGAAACACGGTATATTGCTTCCTATCTCATTTTCTCCCACGTTAAGTCTTATGAATTTATGTGTCTGTCTCTTTTTACTGTCCCTTTTTCGTTTCATCGACTTTCAAATGACAAGGATGCTAAAGAAATTTTCACTTCAAAAACCCGCTTGCTATCAAAAAAGCCTATCATGATATACCTTTTCGAAATTCTTATGGTGAGCTCTTTAATTTCATACCCATATTGCGTTATTCGATTTATTTTTATTTTTTGATATTTAATCAATGCATCTCACAGCCACCATATTTGTTTTTGACGTGATAACGTCTATTAAACGATGAGCCGGGCGCATGTTTTAAAAAAATGTAGCGTTCCGCGAGCGAGAGAGCGGCAAAACCGAGAGAGAGGCACTATCGGCTACGATCGGCGTATCGTAGCGTAGCGAGCGGCGTAGCGAGCTACGGCTCGCCTACGGCATCAGCGAGCCGTAGGCGATCGTAGTTGAGTGGAGCGGTCATGACGTTGTCACGTTAAACTACCGTCCGTAAACCGACTTTACAGTCAACCATTTTTTTTTTAATTTATCTAAGAACACTTGGGTTCTCAAGACGAATCTAATTAATCTAAGGTAATGGTCGGTAAAATGAATATAAAATTATAATACAAAGCAACAATTCTCTTTTACATTTATTTTAATTGAATTCTACTCACGCAATCAGTCCGTGTTTTAAGATGGCCTATGGTATATCATAGGTGAGAATTCTGAATATCCTCATGGTTTTGAATTATTGAAGGCTCACAAAATAAACCATTTGGCAATGACAATCACACGATTGTTAACAATCAGATACGAAAAAAATGAAGTAACAATGATCGCTTGCAGGCACTAATATGTGTGTAATCGCTGCGTGTATCAAATAATTTGTAAATATGTTGTCATTCCATTTTATAGATGATCTATTTAATTTTAGCCCCAGTTAACACCAATTGACCTATTCATTCATCATCCAAAAGGGGTACGGGGGGCCCGTTCAAGGCTCATAGTATGACGTCACTGGGGGCTTAAAAATCATAACACCCGCGCACCTCAGCTGCACTCCTCTCTTCTGACCTACTAACCCAAAATGGCATTCAAGTGACGTAGGCACGAGTACAGTGCACTCATAACGTTGTTGTGTCTCGGTTCGAATTGAGCTTGCTTGAGAGGAAGAACTTGTGTGGCTATCGTACTGTGTTTTTCAATGGAAGTTATACGATCAAGAGGCTACAAGTGTATGAGGTTGAGTTGTGTGTGTAGGTACCTCCTACCGCCCGGTAACCTTCTCTGATTCAATGTGACCGTTCCGAGGACACAAGAATAGCTGGCTATAGCTATAGCTTCGCTATCAAAATTGTGTAAAGTTTTCAATGGTGTGGAAAACTCAAAGTCAAATGATTTATTTTACACTAAACATAATAATTGCCTAACACATTCAAATTGATTACCTACATTAATACATTTTAATTATTTTATTACGTTACATTATATTACCTTAAAATTAGTTACCTACTGATTTAAAAATGTAGCTAATCCTATGGAGATCCTAGGATGTAGAATTCGTTCATGGCCTTGGTGATCTAATATGACTTTTTGATCCCACACTTTATGAAACTAAAATTCAAATTCAAATTCAAAATCATTTATTCATGTAGGTATCATTGATACACTTATGCACGTCATTTTTTTTATGAACCAGCTTTTCGCAAAGGTGCTTTGTCATGGAGGAGAAGAAAATCTGAAAGAAACTCCTCAGCACATCTTTTAAAAATAAAATACATTGGTATATTTCTTACAAAAAAGTATCACTAGCCTGTACGGAGCTGGTTGCAGATCTGGTCATTTCCATGCGTCTTTGTCATTTATGTACTACAGTATAGTAGCCTTTGCCTAAAAGTTGAGATTTTACATGTTTCTTAAACAATTCCACTGGCAAATAACGTATTAACTTTGGGATTTTATTATAGAACTGTACACCACGGCCCATAAAAGATCGCTTCACTTTAGAAAGACGGTAAGATGGCGTTACTAACTGGTGCATTTTTCTTGTTTGGCGATTCAGTATAAAAACCACATTACTATAAATATACTGTGAAGCTACTGTAAGTATACCTATTTCTTTGAACTTTTCACGCAAAGATTCTCGAGACCTAAGCTTATAAATAGCCCTAATAGCTCTTTTTTGTAGTATGAAAATTTGTTCTATACTAGCTGCTTTGCCCCACAGCAAGATGGCATAAGACATAATACTGTGAAAATATGCAAAATAAACCATCCTAGCAGTTTCGACGTCAGTATACTGCCTTATTTTTCTAACAGCATAAGCAGCCCTACCGAGTTTAGTTTACTCGATATTTTATAATAATCTATATCGGTTGTGCGAGGAAGTAAAAAGAAGAGAAGCTACGTAGAAGCTTATCATCAAGCGGGCCGGCTTTTATCACCTCTTATGACATCTTTAATATGCCGGCAGTGGATTGTGGTCATTATTATGCAAACGGCCTTAATACAGTAGCAATTTCTTCTAATTTACTCCCTGTTCTTGTTTGAAAGCAGGTTCTGGATAATGTTATAAACAAGCATCTATTCATATTGAGAAATTAATTGATGCTAATAAATGTAAGATTTACCCATCCCATTTTGAGTTGCACGTTGAGTTTGTAAGGGTTGGTATGTTCCTTAAGGCCATTGAAACCACAGACCACAGTAGGGTATGTGGTCTGTGACTGCAATCAAAGATTTAGGTTTCACGTGGGTTTATTTTCGTGTCTGGGGCATTTAGTGTTTCCCTCAGTAATACGGAGAAAATAGAAACGTATCGGTTTCGATCTATTTTAGGACTACACTAAATCCATATAAATATACAGTTGAAATCAAATTAAGCTAGCTAAATTTGGATCTAATATTAGATGTAGATTGTTGTTGACCTGTTATGAAATTAAATAATGCTTCTTCAAATATGTTTGAGTTATTGACCTTAGTACTCACTGAGGGAGAATAGGGTTGTATGTTAGTAGTATAGTATGTTAATAATACATAGTTAATTAAAATATGAAGCGCTCATAGCCCGGCGGCTTGCGTCGATCCTATGTGATCGACAAAGTTAAGCAACAGCGGGCGCGGTCGGTAGTTGGATGGGTGACCGCTAGTGGCAAAAATTTCTTGAGCGTTTCCGTGCTTCGGAGGGCACGTAAAGCCGTCGGTCCCGGTTGTTATCATAAGATAACAGTCGTAATGGTGGCCACTCACGGTCATTCCATCGCGTCAAATGGCGTGATATACAGCCAAAATTTGATCGTGAATGTGAAAAACTGATGGCGTGATTTAAAAAATTTGTATGTCCAATCGCGCCATTTTGACATATGTCGTTTGGCGTGGCTCCAAAAATGACGCGATGGAATGACCGTGAGTGACCACCATAAGGCTTTACGACTGGCTTCAACCCATTAATGGCCCACTACTGGGCACGAGTCTCTCCTCTTGAGGAGGCCTAGAGCATACTCCACCACGCTGCTCCAGTGCGGATTGGTGGAGGGGTTAGTGGCCAACCCGAGTGTCGGAAGTTTTCAAACCGCCCGAGGGCCTCCGACATGGCTATGGCATGGCTATGTCGGAGGCCCTCGGGCGGTTTGAAAACTTCCGACACTCGGGTTGGCCACTAACCCCTCCACCAATCCGCACTGGAGCAGCGTGGTGGAGTATGCTCTAGGCCTCCTCAAGAGGAGAGACTCGTGCCCAGTAGTGGGCCATTAATGGGTTGAAGCCAATTAAAATATGTAGTGTATTTAACTGGTGTGCTTCCCAGCTTGATCAATCGTTACTTGTATCAAGACTGATTTGTTGATAAAGCTAAGTAACTTTAGGCGCGACCTAGACTTAACCGGGTATCACATTTTTTTTATGTGACTATTCGATAAACGACCTGACGATCAACCTGATGGTAAGTGCCGTGCCAGTCGTCTCTTAAAGACATCAATAACATAACCGTCAGAACATCACCGATGCGTTGACAACCAAGAAAGAGGGAGAGAAAGAAAGAATTGGCCTCAAGCCCCCAGGAACACGACGAGTTGTTTGGCGGTTGACTCAAGCAAGTAATGCTACGTGACTGCTTCCAAATTTTCGAAGACACATAATTACGTATTTACGTCATGTTATAATAATAGACACCTATCGGTTGTTCGGGGTAGTATACGAAAAGTAAGGCAGAAACTTCACACACAACCAATTCACACTGGAACTGCGTGGTCGATTCCAAGTCACCTAAAAATGCGTGTCCGTAACTTGATTTAAGTGTAGGTAAGTAACGTGCTTAATTATTTTAGTTCATAGGGTTCATAGGTAAGTAACGTGCTTAATTATTTTAGCACATTTTCTCTCTGCGATCTTGCATACATTAAAATGTATTAAGCCAACCTTTATTCACGTGTAGGTACTATATTATACAAAACAGTTCCGTACCGTACGCAACATTTCCATTGCTTATGACGAAACGATAAAATAACTTAAAAAATCATCTGCATCATCATCTAGTTACTAAGATTAAAGATTGAGAATTAAAAAATATCGAAGCTGGTCGGTTGTTCTGAACTTCATTTTAACAAATGACACGTCTGTACTCTGTAGTCGTCGAATTTTAAAATATTTTTTTTTAAAGTTTACGATGAGCAGAGACCGAGTCTTGCGAGTCTTTACGCTATGCTGCAGACGGACGGACGGACATAACGAAACAACAAGGGTTCCATTTTGATTACGGAACACTTCAAGCCAAAAGTGGTCTAGTAGTAGTTAGTATTTTGTCCATAAATCATGATAAAAAGGTTTAAATTGTTTTCTGAGGTTTAAAAATATAACAGTTTTTACGAACCTCAAACTTTTGGTTTTGTTGAAAATCGATGACGGAAATTGTATTTTTTTTTTCATTTTCACAGCGGGTAGTTCAGTGGATACATCCCGAAGTATGCGGGCGACGAACCTACAAGGTGATATCATTTATTATCATAATGATATACGTTGTGCTGACGTACCTACAGTAATAATAGATTATAATCACCCCCTAACAAAGAGATCATACTGAAGTAAAGTTTTAGTTTTTTATGTTTTTCAGGCAAACGCCAACCCATAGGGCGCATTATTATAAAAGATCTTTTAGATTCTTAGAGAAGAGAAGTTATGAGACGTCATAAAGGGGGAAAAAAATCAGATGGTGCCGTAAAGGGGGCGATGGGACCGTCCTCTTTTAAACTTGTTGAGAAACGAGCAGTCGATCCGCATGATAGGAAGTCGTTAAGGCCATATAAATTACACCAAGAAGAACAAGAAAGAGAGGGATCTGCTTATTACTAGCTCTCTTCTTATCTATTTCATTTTACTTGTATGTTGAAGGCGTCATAGTTTTGTTTAGGTGCAAGCAAAAAGGTTTGGTTTCAAAGAAATGATGGATGAGCTCAATAAACCATGCATTACATGCTTGAATCCCTTAATTTAGAATCCCTTACTTACTGACCCGAGGATTCGACTGTGTATTCGGTCAATAAGTTCTTGTAGTGAATTGAGTGAATCAAAATTTGATTATACATAACATCAATTTTAGTTTGTTTATAAAAATAATGCCATGCTATGATATGCCATTACTATGCTTTTCTATGAATACCTCTCTATTTTTCTCTGACGTTGGCCATTCACACGAAGTTCTTTAAAAATAGTCTAGCCCTTCACTGGTTGTAGGAAACTAGTTCAAGAGAGTAGAACCGCATACAAAGCGCAACTATGTTCTCAAGTATTCATGAGATTGGGACCAGCCTTCGATCAATAGGTGCATCGGTCTTTCACCCCATTCGCCTTCGGTAAGCGAAGCACCCTTTTGAAGTTCTTCATTCTTGTTTTATATTTAACAACTTAGGTATTTATGTTTACTGTACCAATACACAGTGATACTTTAGTTATCCATGTAGATAATATATTCATTAAGTTAAAAGTGGACAAGTAGAAAAACATGTTTTAAACTTACCTATAGAATAGCGACTTTATTATTATGTCTCAAAGACTACACGTAAGTCATAATTTTTCAATTTGGAAAGAGAATCAAAATAAATAAAATATAATCATATAATATACTAGTACTACTTAACAACAAAATAAACGGGATAAGTGCGAGTTAAACTTGCGTGGAGAGGTTTCCGTACGTTGATTATCTATTTACTGATAGTTTTCTTTAACTTAGACTTCTAATAGGTTTCCCTGTAATATTATAACTTAAGAACTATTTTCTGTATTTTTTTTTAAAGTTATGGCCTCAGTAGTTTTGGAGATAAGAGGGGAGTAATGGTCAATTTTAGTCCTTAATTTTCGTTCTTTCTAATAAAAAAACACAAGCCCTACAACAAGCCCTTTCATTTGACATGCTACACGATACGGTTTGCAAAACATTTTTCTTTTAATCAAAATTAGTTGTTTATTTTACATCATCGTCTTTGGATCACGAAAAAGCACGTGAGAACCAAATTTGAACTCATTTGATCCAGTATTCACGGAGCAAATTGGCTGTGGCTACCCAGACACGAGTAATCCGTTTTTGTTTTTTTTTCGTACGGAACCCTAAAATAAATAAACATTACCTCAATATGTGTAACCAGTAGATAACCATCCTCAAAAATGATTTTCATGTTTACAATATATAAATAGATACTTACTTACCTAGCGATTTATTTTATCTACTGGTAAAACACCATGGAGTATTTTTAAAATTGGCGCGTTTAGACAGACAAACGGAGAAATCATTTTATGCTAGTGGGATGCAATGTTTTTTGGCTAGTTCACAGGCTAATATTTTTTTCCTTGGATCGTGAAGTGACTTGTAACCTTCATTTGACCAGCCGCAATGCAGCTCTTGAGATTGCATGTGTTTTAGCGCATTTATAATGTTTTTCGCTAGCAGGCTTTCAATATTGAGAAATAAGGAGTAAAATTTTAGTGTAGTGGTCTCTGCTAGTGTGATGCCATTTTTTATTGCAATAGGTGACAAATAACTTGACGAACCACCTGTTGGTAGGCTATCATCAGGCAAAAAAGGCAACACTAATGCACTGCGGGTCAAGAAATAGAGAAGAAAAAGAAAGAAAGAAAATAAAACTACAATCGTATTTTTAGACCGATGAGTCAATATATCTAAAAAAGTTTTTGAAGATTTGAGCATAGCTCGATTTTCATTTTTATTTTATGAATTGAGTATTCTTATTTATGAGGAACCACTTTTCAAAACTTTCTATCAGACAAATTAATATGCCCTTTTTTAATTCGTGAAATTTTATTTCAGCTAAAGTCCTGTTAAACACTAATAATTTTTATTCCTTTTTTATTACAAATCCTTTGTAAAATAAAGTGACTTGAAAACAAAAATTCGGTAAATCAAGACTTTAATCTTGAAAAATAAACAATATTTTTGGTCCACATTAAATCATAATACCTATACCGTAATAGTCATTTCATATCACGATATAGTTGAAGATCACTAATACTCTAATAACACTTTTATCAGTGTATGAATGCTAATATTAATAGTAGTAATATGCCTATTTATAAAATGATTGAGTTTATTGTTCAGTGAAACCACAAGAAAACCGTTTAACGCCACGTGACTACAGTGGCATTATGTTTTTCTGGAAAATTTGTTCATGTTTTCTCGTGTCACGTGGCTCGACCACGGTGCCTAATGTTTATTGCCTAATGTTTATTGCCTAATGTTTATTACGAAGGATTTTGTGTTTTAGATTATAGATCTCTTAATTTGCTCATATGTTTGAATTAGTTATTGTTAAAATATTGTTCTGGGTGAAAAAAAAAACAAAAATATTAATTTCAAAATGATTAACATTCATTCTTCGTTTTAATGATCAAAAACCCGTAGTGGAAATATAAATGGAAAAGCAATTAGAATTTATTATCATTATTTTATTTAGCTGCCATAATGTAAAATCAAATTTATGAAAACGGGGCATTCAAGTACCTACCTATCTAGGTACAACGAATATATTTCTTAGTATTAATACAAATCTAACAAATTTATTTGCATTAAAATTAACCAGTTTGACAAATCGAATAAATCATAGTGAAGAAAACTATTAAGGCCTGGTAGGAAATATAACATTTTAAACACCTTTTTGATACAGATACTACTTATCAGAGTGAATATACCAGTACATCACAAAAAGAAGCTGTTCAGGAATTAATTTGTATCCCGTTGTTAATTATTTAAAAAACCCCTTATTATGCGAATTTTCTTGTTTAAACTGCTATTGATATTACGGGCCTTAAACTACTGCAGATGTATCTAAATAAATCAAAAGTAGTATTTTTTTTGTATATTGTTTTAATTAGAATTTCAAATATCAGATTTAAGCGTTATTTTATTTGTATTGTGTTTGTAGTCTAAGCGATTAGATAATTACAGGCTTTTATCTTCTCATTATGTTAGAAGCGGTCCAAGTGAGTCGGGAGTTTCCAGGTCAGGTTTTGAGGCCTGAACGTAGAGACCACGTTGCTCCAATGAGGGTTAGAGGCTTTTATCACCCAAAAGGCTTTTTATTGAAACATATACAAATATTGTCTTGTATATACAAACTTGAAATAAGATGGTTTTGAAACCATTTATTTATTGTTATTGTACGAGTTATTATACGAGTTATTGTTATTATACGAGTGCCAGTATTAAGAGCATCTGTCTCATCTATAGTGAAATATTATTTTTCTTTATTTTAATTTATGTATGCAAATATTACCAATTTCATCCATTCAGTGATTCAAATAAATGTTATTGGAAATTATAACTTTTGATAATTTTAAAATTAAGTTTCTTGTTCCATTTAAATAAAGAAAATTTATCGTTTTAAGTTTGTTCTTCATTAAAATTATCTTATAGTAAAATAATTTATAATTATATGTTTAACACTTAAAATTTAGGGTAAGGTAGAAAATAAGAATAGTGTAATTAATTTATTTTATATTTTATTGAATACCAAAATCCATACAATAAAAAGACTTAAATTTAAAATTTTATATTTATACTATCTACGAAGTAACTCTTATCAATATAATTATTCACTAAATAATAATTCATAGACAAAGAGTCCGTAAGGTACTACGTTAATGTATTTTATATGTATACCAAATTCGAAACATTTCAAGAGTGATTAGATTTAAAAATATATTTTCTATGAAAATATATTTTTATGTTGTGATATTTAAAATCTTTATGCAATCATATAATAAAAACAAACTTTGTTAAAATGACTGTTCATTACTTTTATAAGTACACGTATATAGTACATATAGCTTAGTCATTCATAATTTGAAAGGCACTATGCTTGTATATCTGGAATATTATATACAGAATCATGTAAATATTAAAATTAATGTGTTCGTGAATTTGTGGTTTAATTGTTACTTTTGAAAGTGTCTAGGGTGCAAATGGATCTGTGATCCAGATAAGTTGGATAATATTTTTATAACACTTTTGCTGGTTCAACATTCTAACATTTCTTCAAACATCGTCACGCATTTTCCTAACGAACTAAAATATTCACAGCTCTTAACGTTGGCCCTTTATTGAGCTGTAGAGACAGAGCGTACAACTTGCCCCTCGAGTGTATTCATCTTGGTCCTACTAATACAATATTATTTCAACTAACACGCCATGGATTCCCTTGATGCTATTGATATGATGAGAATCTGTCCCTCTAGCGCAATTTACACTAAGTCATAACTCTTAACCAGTCTTGATCTCTACCCATCACCATCCAATCTACTTGTTTGTTGGAGACACACGTTCTATCGGTTTAAGCCTAGAGAGGTGCTATACACGGCGTGTCGTGGTACTCTTTGTGTCGGTAGGCCAGATAACCCTCGAACGTACGTGTAGGTAACGGGTGGTCGCAGGATCCGCCTCGGTTGCTGCTGTTTCTTCGGTTGCCGCTGGCGGTCGATCGGTGAACAGGATTGTGACCGACTTGTGAGATTTAGGCTCTGGAACACGCGGCGCAGTGAAACAGTAGAGCGGTGCCGACGATTTTGTTCAGAGCCGTCGCTTCCGGAATCACTGACTGAGCTCGAGGAGCGGTCGGATGTTCGGCTGGTCTCGCAAGACATGCTGTCGTTGCTGCTTGAACTGCCGAGGGAATCGGCGTCGGTGGAACGTTTAGATATGCGTTTACCGAGTGCCTTCAAGATGCGAACTCCACGCGGAGTGGTCGCCGGTTCTGATACTTCTTCCATCGGTGGACACACGACAATCTTGGGCGCCACGGACTCCCGACGAGGAGCCGTCTTCGGTGCTGTCTGCTGCGACTCCACGGCGTCCTCGGTAAAGTTGCTGACAAAAGTCTCACTCGCTCCGAACTCGGAAGCTAGTTTATTTTTCATAAGTTCGTCAAATATAACACTTTCAATCAAGTAACTATTTGAGATAGAAGCTTGTTGTTGAAAGGAATGTTTTCATTTAAAAACTTTTTGTCGACCGTAATTTATTTTCCAGTCGAAATCGTTAAGTGGTATTCACGAGATGAGGTCGCAAACTGAAAGCGGGAGGGCAGGTGCTCCCTCTATATAGCCTTTTTGGAGCATGCGCTGTAGAATTCTGCTTTGGGAAATCATGCAAATGCTCACGTATTTGCAGACCTCGCTCATAAGCCTACTTACTTCCCGCTCAAACAAAACAAATATAATAGCCTTTGATTCACAAAGGAATAAAATTATACGTAAGTAACTTCTAGATGTTTCGTAGAGGCTGAAATATGTTCCCATAATCTTAAAAGTTTATAAATAACGGATAAACAGATATTTCTATAGGAAAACATATCGAAGAAAAAATTAAAGCTTTAAATTTTTTCCACAAATGTGATTCTTAAACATACTCGTATTTGCAATCTTCATCATCTCACACTTAGTTTAAAATATATAATCATCCTTGTTTTAAATCGTGGTAAAAAGATATTTATTGATTAACAACTTAACTTACTGCGAACTTCTAATACTTCTTCTATATATTATTCTTCTTCTAAATATTATTTATTTATTTGTTGTGAAGTGAGCAATCTATGCGTAGATAGTACCTACTCGCGGGGCTTGAAGAAAAGTGAACAATTTCGATTTTGTCTCTGTTTTCTTCCGACACTCTATATTATTAAAAAACGGTTTATCTCTATTGCTGGTCTACATCCAGTACATCTTATTGTTATTGTAGTTGCAATTATCTTATTACACTTGACTAGGTAAGTAAGTACAAGACACGGCTGTTTTTTAATTTATTTAAAACCTTCAGTCTTTTTTTATATTTTGGTTAAAAGCGTCATGTTAACTTTAGGCGCATTCGGTAGCTGATAAGAACAGCTGTAAAATATCTTAAACGTTTTCATGGATCAGAGGGCACAGCCAAGGCAGTACCCCAAGCAATTTTGTGAGTTCATATCTTGATTTTTTTCATATTTTTTATTTTAAGTACTGTTGTGAAAAATAGAAGTATAAGTTGGGAATAAAATCATTGATTGGCATCTGAAATAAATTATAGAAAACTGTACCAATAATAAACCTCTAGTGTTTCATAAAAATTTGTAAATCAATGTGTTAAAATTATACCACGGTATTCGACTGAATTATGATATAATCAGTTCCTTACGATATCTACGGGCTTACACGTTTCTATTCAAGTCCGATCAGATTTTTCCATTTAACTGAAGCGAAACAAGTGCTTTGTGACAATACACGTGTTATCGCCGGTAAGACTGATGGTGTGTAGTATCTTTTAAAACAACATAAGAAGGTAGGTACTACCCTTTCCAAAAGTTATTCAATAACGTCATAGTAATTCTATTATTGAATAGTAGATATTAGAGCCGTTTTGGCATTATTCATTGCTATTAATAGCCTTGACGCATTGTAGTGCAGCGGGTTATGGGCTAAATTATGAATTTGTGGTGATAAGAGCATTAATTGTACCTAATGGAATTTATAAATGCATTAATTGTGTATGATTATCACTTCTAACACTGGTTAGGAGCTTAAATTGGAATTGTATGGAATTTATTCTGAATAAAAAAATTATAATTATTATTTTAAAAACATTTCACGCTTGATTCTGAATGAATGGTCTTGACGTTATAATAGTGATATAGGAGTAAGCCAGGGATTAAACACTATGGCCTAATATCTGAAATAAATAAATAGAAAAATGCACATTATCTTTCATTGTAGTGCGAATGTGTGGGCTAGATTAGACATACTACGATTTCAGAGTTTCACATCTACAATCTAGGTACGCATTGATCAAGTCAGTCGTATGTATCATAAATAGATCACGTCACTAGTTTTCTATATGCAAAATGGAATATGACGTATATAACGTAATTTGTCGTCATTCTATATAGTATAGGCGTTTTATTTTGAGATTAATAACGCGTAATTTACTGTTACGCGTTATTTTCTTTACGCGTTATTTTACTTTAACAGCATCAATAATAACTTAACTTTGTAAAAGCTTTAATGTTTGTTAGTTGGTTAGGTTGAGCAAAACTGAATTACTAAACTAAATCCACTCTTACGGAATTAATATTTTTAGTGTTGTTTAGGTCCAATGACAATGTAAGGTGAGGTAAGTCCTTGACGGATATCAACATAAAATGTTATAGGTAGGTACGCATTTAATTATAATAGCTCGTTCTAATCCTCATAATAACTTCAATGATGGACAGCGAAGTCATTTTTTTGCTTTTTAGTGCACTACGAAAGTGAAGTGCTATAAGCTTTTTAAACTGTTTATTTTATTTGATTTACGTTTAGTTTCTTTTGGCCACATTGCACGGAGATAACCAGACAACTTGGATAAACTGGTTGTTGTGGGCAAAGTAGACGGAATAAGACCTAGAGGACGATCACCTACCCGATGGGCCGATACCGTAAAAGAGATTATTGGCATACCAGTGACCAAGGCTCTCAAGAAGGCAGAAGACAGGGTGGCATGGAAGCAGCTTGTCAGCTCCGCCACCAAGTCTCATCAGAACGGGCACGGCCTTCAACAATGAAGGAACCGACGAAGAAGAAGAACGTTTATCGTGGTGCCGATAAGATTAATCGGATTACTCATCTCAACCACCGAAGCCTACCGTGTCTAGTCCAATCTGCCGTTTTTAGGGTTTTTGATATCGGGGAGACTGAAACCTGATTATATTCCCATCTTCTTTAAATGAATTCATCAACTTATAATAACTACTATAATAACTATTTCAATTTGAAGTTATTATTTTACCATTATTTGACGAAGTTTACAGACATACCCCAATTTCTGAAAAGTTTTAAAGGAGAACAAAAGTGAATGACATTTGTTGAATTAAATTTAAAATTAGTTTTGCCAATACGGCATTCTACAGGACGATTACCCGTGGAAACTTTACGCTTTGAATGTATCTAATCTAAAACAGTTTAGTGGCCTAAAAACATCTTCGCATTATCACAGTTTATGGAGATATATTTATACTGTGGCATTATTGCCTATCAAATGAAACCGGTTTGGCGCACATAGGTTCGATGGTTTCAGAGTCTACGTATTATAATATATCGCACCTTTGGTGGTACAAGGGCACATCTTACAAAAAATTGTAAAATGACAAAAAATAAACAAAAAAATATTTGACACCTGCAAAGTACATGACCATATTCACAAATAAATGGGTCGTATCTCATGCAAAGAACAAACACTTTGAAGCAATACAAAGAAGAATAATATGACTCGTAATGCAAAAAAAAAAAACTTAAAAATGGCTCTCCTGTAAAATTACAAAAGTGCAGTTGAGCCCTTGTACCAACAAAGGTGCGATATTATACATATCTTAATATACATATATAAATTACGTGTCACGTTGTTTGTCCGCGATGAACTCCTAAACTACTGAACCGATTTTAATCAGCACACCGTGTGCAGTTTGATCCAACTTGAAAGATATGATAGCTTACATCTCAAAATAAAATTAAAATGTGTGCAATTCACACGTGGTAGAAGTGAAACCTTGTAACGTTGCACGTACATAGGTAGCTATTATAATTAAAATTTCGGATAAAAAAAAAAATCAAAACAAATAAAAAATAAATTAAATAAAATAATTAAAGTTGTAGCACTTCTCTGCGCGACCACCCTATTCATACGAGTAGAACAATTGGAACGTTCTGGAGACACGCCCACCGCCCGGCCGCCGGTCAGTTGCGATGGCAGTCCACGGCAGCGCCTCGCGAGATACGCACCTCTCTGCGCACACGCAGCACGCACAATTTTAAATAATCTCGCTTATTAGACTGGATTCCTTATATCCTTGGGGGGCGTACACTCCCTCGAAGTGTCGTCTCGCGCCACCCCAAGCTTTAATTTGCCGTGGACTACACAATTCCAAATCCTTTTTTTTAATACGTACCAATTTTAAATAAGTTGTTGCGAAACTAGTGCGTGTACGTTATAAACTACCGACCGCCCCGATAGGGTAAGTGTTGAACGAGCGTTTACTTACATTAGATTGCCATTTAAATATGTAACTATTTTTTTTTTTTGCAAGTCTGTTAAATTGATTAAATATTAAAATAGAAAGCAGCGCATTTAATAATTATTTGCCTGCTCGTTTAATCTGCTGGTTTCCTTCCTTCTTTCTCTTTTTTTTTTCTATCTCACCTTCATTAATTTATCATCATCATTTTTTTCACTATTTGATTGTTTCCATTATTGTTTCTTCTGTCGCTGCCCTTCGCTTTTTGTAACTCCGTTCTGGTTTTGTGAGCAACCACACCCAACTACTTTTCGGCTTGCTCCCGCTGCGCACGTGGCGGGTGTGGTTCACAAACCAGCGGAGCCCACTTAATGGAAATTAACTTGGGTTTTATTTCCCAGGGTTTCAGGTTCGGATTGGAACACCTACGAATTTACGACCTGCAAGCTTGCACACAACCCGGACGCAGACCAGCCCCGCCGAGTCCTGGACCCTGGGTTTCCAGCTGTGGCCTCCAACACCGTCGGCAGTGCGACAGGGGAGTACCGCTGCGACCGGTGGAACCAGACGGGCATAACGACACTCACGACCCAATTGTCAAAATTTTTTTGAGAAGAATACAGGATCGGTGATTAAATACCATCTTTTATTTATCAATCACCGAACACCGTATCACTGGCGCCCACGTGGTTATTTTGTGGTTAATGAGGTCGTATCACTGGCGCCCATTAACGTGGTTATCATTGTCATCTGGTCTGGTTCCATCGTAGCAGAAGTAGTTGTGTGTTGCATGTTTTTTTTTATTTTTGTAAAACGTTATTTTTTTTCTTTTGGTTGCCCGTAACTAAAGTGTACACCGATATATTTAGTTTGGTTAATAATTACGTTTTGTTTCAAATTTTAAATTGTCTTAATAATTAATAATTACAAGAACCTTTTGTTTACTTATTGTATTAATTTGTATCATTCAATCTGTGTACTGTCCACTATTCATCCGCTACTCAGTAACGTGTACGGTGCATAGCGACAAAAAATTGTTTACGCAAAGTAAGACCGTCGCACACAAAAGTGTTACATCTTAGTTTTTAATTTTTTTTGTTTAGTGGTATTGTGTATTCTTAACGGTCGTACACATTAGTTACAAACTTTAAAGCTTATTTTATTTCTTTTTGTGTTTGTTTTTCTTATCATTTTTCATTTCTTTCTTTTTCATCCTTCATTTTTTTATTTTTCATCGCCAACCATAACGTTGCGTAGCTTTTTATTTTGTAACGGAACGGAGTAGGGTTTATAACCTCGTTCAACACTCACCTTCTTGCGGTGCATTTTTTTTATTTTTCTTTTTTCGGTTTTTTTTCTTTTCTTTTTTTTTAACAATGAGTTATCCGGTTAAATTCTTATCGTTACAAAAGACCGAATTGGAGTACGAAGTGCTTATTAGGGGGGCCACTCCAGCCGCTACTGTCCAAGAACTGCGGAAGCAAATTTCAAAATTAGGGCCACTCTTTCCTTCTGAGGATATTCTAGAGAGCTCGCTGCCTGTTGCTGAAGATTTAACGGGAGTTAGTGACGTCCTTACTAAAGTTAAAAACCTACTTGATTCTTCCGATAAGAATACGTTGTTGCGCGCTGAAAATTACTTGCATCACTTGTACCATAGACTTAATCGAATTACAACAGATGACAAGTCTCAGCAGGTCTATGATGCATGTGTTCTAGAATTTCGAACGTTATTGGACAAGTTTAATTCGGTTAAGGATAACGGTTTCGATGCTTTAATTCCATCAACTTCCAAAAGTGAGCCACAATTAATTAGTCAACCACCAATTAACGTAAATGTCTCGTGTGACCGTAACCTCAATAGTGAGTTATTAAAAATTAAATACGACGGCAAGACATGCGTCCGCTCTTTTATTCAGCGTATTTCGGAAATAAGTAAAGCCAGGGATATTCCACATTCGAAATTAATGTCTATCGCCACAGAGATTTTTACTGGGGATGCACTTCATTGGTTCCGTAGCGTTCGCGATAAAGTGTCTGAGTGGGACGAACTTATTACACTTTTAATAGTAGACTTTGACCAGGCAGACTATGACTATCGGCTTCTTTCAGAAATACGAGCTAGGACGCAGGGTGAATCGGAAAATATCACAGTTTACCTTTCCGTAATGCACGGCTTATTCTCACGCTTAGCAAGAGACCTGACGAATGAAGAAAAACTTGAAATTATTCTCCATAATATAAGGCCTTGCTATGCAAGTACGCTAGCTGCATACCCGGATATACCGGATATCGGTACCTTAAAATCCGTTTGCCGCAATTACGAAAACGTGCAAACTCGTCTTGCTGGATTCAAGGAGCCTCCTAAAAAGACTGTAGATACCTTGGCACCTGAGTTTGCGTATACAGGTCCTACTTCATATTCACAGAGGTTCACTAATTTCAAACCTAAATATAATACTTATAACACTAATAATAATAACAATCATATGTACAATAAAACTAAAACTTATACTAATAATAATAAATTTAATGAAAATAAATTTGAAAAAAGTAATAATAGTGGTAATAATAAATATGTACATGCAATGCGAGCAGAACCTCCGAAAACCTTATATTGTCCAAGGTGTCGTAATAACACCCACAATTTACGTCAGTGTAAAGGAGACAAAAACAATATATTTTGTTTCGTTTGTGGACATGAGGGTGTTAAGTCACCTGATTGCCCAAACTGTAACAAGCATAAACTAGATAGTTCAAAAAACTAGGTGCCTTGCAGGATTGTAACTCCAATCACCAAAATTTTAATACCGAGGATTGGAATAAATGGCTTCAAACCATTAAGTTTTATTTTAGTACTTATAAACTCAATACAATTCTGCATAATGAACCAGTTAATGATCCTAGGCCATATGCCGCTATACAAATTAATAATTTGAAATTATTTGGTCTTTTAGATTCCGGCTCAGCAGTTACTTTAGTTGGTAATAATATTTATAAAGATTTGAAAGGTCACGGTTTAGAATTGCACAAAGACCGCAATATAACGATTACAGCTGCTGGAGGTCAGTCAATGTCTAGCATAGGTTACATGAACTTACCAATTATTTTTGAAAATGAATTCCATGTCCTTACTGCTTTTGTCGTGCCCGATGTTAAAATAGACCTCATATTAGGGATAGACTTTTGGCACAAATTTAAAATTTTTCCTAGGCACCTTAAGTGCATTACATTTTCTAATAATAAAGATATTTCAAATGCAAGTCTTATATCAGATCGTCCTTCTTTCATTCAAGCTTACGATCATTTGAGTAATTCAGAAAGACTGATAGCTGACAATATAATCGCTCAGTTTAATGATATCTCTGCCGAGTCTAAGGGTTTAGGTGAGACCAGTTTAATCACTCACCGCATTGATACTGGAGATGCACAACCAATTCGACAACGTTATTATCGCTTATCACCTGAGAAGCAACGTATTCTTGTGGAACAGGTAGACGAAATGTTAGGTTTAAACGTTATCGAACCTTGTGAGAGTGCTTGGTCATCACCAGTCCTCATCGTAACCAAAAAGAATGGTCAACCCCGTTTCTGCCTAGACAGTCGAAAATTAAATTCGGTTACTAAACGCGATGCATATAATCTTCCTTACGTGTCAGAGATTTTGGACAACCTTCGCGATGCTCGCTATCTGTCCAGCATCGACTTATCCAAAGCTTTTTGGCAAATTCCCATTGCTGTTGAAGACAGGGACAAGACTGCGTTCTACGTACCTGGACGTGGCACGTTTCGTTTTAAACGTACCGCGTTTGGACTCACTAATGCCCCTGCCACCCAGCAGAGATTAGTTGACCTGCTTTTTAGAGAATTTGACCTCAAAGTCTTCGCTTATCTTGACGACATTATTATCGTCTCGAATGACTTCGATTCTCATTGCTCCATTTTACTGCGGGTACTGGAGAAGCTGAAGCAGGCAAACTTAACAATTAATATCGACAAATGCCAATTCTTTCGAAGTCAGCTTAGGTACCTTGGCTATGTGGTTGATAGCTGTGGACTACGTACCGACCCAGAGAAAGTACAAGCTATCCTCAACTACCCGACTCCTACGTGTCGGAAGGACATTAAGCGCTTTCTCGGGACGGCCACCTGGTATCGGCGGTTTGTGCCCAACTTCAGCACTATAGCTGGTCCTCTTAACAGGTTGACATCAAAAAAGAAAGGCGGACCGACATTTTTCTGGTCCCCTGAAGCTGACGCAGCCTTTAATAAGCTAAAAGAATGTTTAGTTTCCGCTCCGGTTCTCTCCTGCCCTGACTATGATAAGCCATTTGAGGTGCACACCGATGCCAGCAACTACGGTGTGGGTGCTATGTTAACCCAGACGGTAAGTGGTAAGGAGCACCCCATTGCTTACATGAGCAAGTCATTGTCAGCGGCGGAAAAGAACTACAGTATTACAGAGCGTGAAACTTTAGCTGTCCTAGTAGCCTTGGAACACTGGAGGTGTTATTTGGAGAACGGCAGGCCATTCACTGTATATACAGATCACAGTGCCCTGAAATGGTTCTTGTCTCTAAATAACCCCACCGGTAGATTGGCTCGCTGGGGTGTTCGTTTGTCCGCGTTTAATTTTGAACTTAAACATCGTCGTGGCGTCGACAATGTCATCCCAGACGCACTTTCAAGAGCTGTTCCTGTCAATGCTATAAACACATCAAATTCACACGTAAATACTGCAGACTCGTGGTATAAAAATATTTATAATTCTTGCCTTACAAAACCTCAACTTTTTCCAAATTTTTTAATTAAAAATAATATTCTTTATAGATTGTCGAAAAATAAATGTCACAATTTAATGTCTGAATTTTCGTGGAAAGAAGTAGTTCCTGAGGAGCTAAGAAATCAGGTAATCAATGAAAATCACGCTGACCCTAAAGCAGGACATTTAGGCGTTTATAAAACGTACAATCGTCTCACGTTACGTTATTACTGGCCAGGGATGCATCAAGATGTCGTGAAATTCATTGGTTCATGTACAAAATGTCTTTCTTATAAAGCACAAAACCATTTAACCTTAGGTGAAATGGGCCGTCCGAAACAGTGTAGTCGACCATTTCAAATGATTTCGATTGACCTTATGGGCCCTCTGCCGGTCACTCGAAAACAAAATAGTTATATTTTAGTAATCACGTGTCTTTTTTCAAAATTTTGTCTTATTTTTCCTCTTAGAGCTGCTACTTCAACAGCAGTTGTTAAAATCTTAGAAGATTCAGTATTTTTAGTTCATGGAGTTCCACAAACAATTTTCCTCGATAACGGTAGTCAATTCATTAGTAAAGTCACAGAGTCCCTATTTAAGCAATATAATATACCCAATATATTTTTTACCCCAAAATATACACCTCAGGTTAACCCTGTCGAACGTTATAACCGAACTATTATAACATGTCTCTCGACATTTGTTGAAGACGATCACCGCTCTTGGGACATTTTTATTCCTAAGGTGCAATTCGCCATTAATAATTCGGTGAGTGAAGCCACTGGCTATACTCCTTCATTCCTGGTATTCGGCAGAGAGTTAGTAACCTGTGGTACACATTATGTAGATACTGACTTAGGTGATGAAGTATTGTTTCTTCCACGTGACATATATGCTGACAACCTAGGATGCCTTTCTGATTTATTCAATAAAGTTCAGTCTAAACTCTGGCACGCTCACGTGAAGAACACTTCACATTACAATTTACGTCGCAAGTCTGCTGAATTAAATGTAGGAGACATTGTTATGAAAAGAACATACGTCCTTAGCGATAAGGATAAGTATTTCAGTAAAAAACTAGCACCTAAGTTTATAAAATGTCGCATAATTCAAAAGAAATCTCCTCTCGTGTATGTTTTGGCTGATATGTCAGGAAAAAATTTAGGGACCTGGCATATCAAAGATTTAAAATTAATAGGTTTAAATAAATAATAATTGTTTCAAAATTTAATTCGTGTAATCGTTACTCCTCTTTTTTAGTCACATTCCGTCATCTTGTACTAAAATGTTCGTACGGGTAATCAGCTTTTTGTACATTAATTACAACTGATTACCTCATAAATTGCTAGGTCGCGTCAGTAGTCTTTTATATGGTTACTGTTGCTTGTTTTAATTGCGTGAGGTATGAAAGATTGTATTTTAAAAGGATAATACGAATGTGAGACTTATGTATGTTATATGATTGCGTGAAGTATGAAAGATTGAGTTTAAGAGAGTAAGACGAACATAAGGCTTAAAGTACGGATTTTATTATTTTAATATAATAAAATCCTTTCGTGACGAGGGGGGTACTGTAACGTTGCACGTACATAGGTAGCTATTATAATTAAAATTTCGGATAAAAAAAAAAATCAAAACAAATAAAAAATAAATAAAATAAAATAATTAAAGTTGTAGCACTTCTCTGCGCGACCACCCTATTCATACGAGTAGAACAATAGGAACATTCGAGACACACGCCCACCGCCCGGCCGCCGGTCAGTTGCGACGGCTCACGGCAGTCCACGGCAGCGCCTCGCGAGATACGCACGCTATTTTCTGCGCATACGCAATATATTATTTATTTTCCACGTCTTTGGATTGGAATATCCTTGGGGGGCGTACACTCCCTCGAAGTGTCATCTCGCGCCACCCCAAGCAATATTTTGCCGTGGACTACTCCAATTCTTTTCGGTTTCTTATAACCAATTTATATTAAAAGTTGTACGCGTAGTAATAAGTGCGTCTACGTTTTAGACTACCGACCGCCCCGATAGGGGTTTCAGGTTCGGATTTATTGAAGCAAGCTTGCACACAACCCGGACGCAGACCAGCCCCGCCGAGTCCTGGACCCTGGGTTTCCAGCTGTGGCCTCCATCACCGTCGGCAGTGCGACAGGGGAGTACCGCTGCGACCGGTGGAACCAGACGGGCATATCGACCCTCACGACCCAATTGTGAATTTTTTTTTTTTAGAAGAATACAGGATCGGTGATTAAATAACTTCTTTTATTTTTCAATCACCGAACACCGTATCAACCTTCAAAATTTTTGTTTTCAAGATAATGAGACGAATGTAAAATTTCGGGAAGATGATAAATGTAGTTTTCACTACTCCACTCCACTTCGCTCCGCTCCACCCCGCTCCGCTTCGTCCCGCTCCGCCCCACTCAACTCCCCTACCCTACCCCTGTACAATGCTTCCTATCTCACTTTAGAATTTATGTTTGTCTCTTTTTACTGGACAGTTTCGTTTCATAAAATTTCAAATCACCCCCGTACTAAAGAAGTTTTCACTTCAAAAGCTTTTTACATAACGAAGTCTGTCCGGGCAGCTAGTATACTATAATATGTCGGCGCAGCCTAAAATAAGTTCGTACTGATCTAAGAAATTAATAAAAAGATAACTGTCATTGCGGTAGACAGATGGGTAGGATCGCGGAATCAAAGCAAAACTCACAAGAGTTATCAGACAATAAATGAATAGTGTCCTTCTGCCTGTCCTAATTGTGTGTTTTATCAGGAGACACAATAGTGTCTAGGGCAAGTACACTCACATACTCCAAAAAATGTCACTTGACGCTATAGTCTCTTTTCTCGAAACCTAGTGTGACGTCACGAAACAAGCCGTCACGAAATTTTTAACTCCATATTTTTAATTATTAGCGAAACGCCAAGACTTTGTACATTCACATAACAAAATGATTATTGATTGTGTCCATAAAACACTAAAAATTATTTCGATCTTTCAATTATTTAATACTTTACAACAATAAAAAATTTGGCCCGGTCCCTTTTTGGAATCTGAACAGCCTAAATTACTAATTTCGGGTGAATTTTTGCTAGAAGGTTGGTATTGAATTTTCTTTTTTTTTTCTTCGTACATGGCATTGGCGTAATATATATTTCGATATTAATGGCTGTGACCACAGACACATGCTTAGTAAGTAGATAGCGTATACAGACTATACATTGAGTGCTTGCTTCAAGGATATAATAGTCTAACTGGATCACAATCTTCGAAGATACCTGAAGATGGATGACGACACAATTGACCATTTTTCTATTGTATTCATGTTATCTATAGTCCCAGGATATATTATTCGATGGTGTTCAAATATTTTTATAAATGCAGTGCACTTAAAAAAATAGATGTACAATAGGTACCTTAATAAATAATATTGTTTCATTTTATTATTACCTTACACAAAAATAATCATAATAATATAAAAACATCAGTTTTCATGACAAAGATATTTTTGAAGAAATTATTAAAAATACTAGCTGACCGGGCAAACGTCGTACCGCCTCATAAATTATATCTAGATATAGAGACACCCTAATCACAACCCTTGAGTTAATACATATTTTAACACATTTATAACTTTGAATTTCATCCCTTAGTTTCACCCTTATGGGGATGATTGTCCAAATAAACTTGTCACAATACTTTTGTTTTTACAGGTCTGATAAATGATCAATTAAATTATCGACAGCCGAGTGTAGAAAATAATTAAAGTACTAATATCACTATTAAAAAATAGGGGTTGGTGGTAGAAGGGTGAAAATTAAGAATTGAATGTACTTTTAATGCCGAATTATAAGTAAATTGAAATAAAAAAAAAATTGTCCAGAAAATAAAAAAAAAATTGGTGTGAAGTTCCACAAATATTTCAAGATCAAAATTAGCCAAATCGGTCCAGCCATTCTCGAGTTTTAGCGAGAAAAACGAACAACAATTAGGATCGTGGTCAAGCATTAACTTATTGTAAGAAAAAAATGATTTATTTATATAGATTAGATGTTCATTGAATTGTGACATCACGTCTTCAGACCCTTCGAAGTTCGAAGTCACTAATCCAGTTATACTATTATATCCATGTCGACGCCTCAGTAAGTAATGTTGGTAGCATTGAAATAGGAGTTTAAAAATTTTGTTGTTTTGATACATTTGTGATTTTATCAGTGATTTAGAAAAATTAGAGAACAGAAAATAAAAATACAAATACGAACGCCAACTGTTAAAAACAAGCATCGCGGGCAGATCTACTAAATAGGTACAAAAATTACATTAATAATGTTATTTATTATTGTCAGTCCTACCTGATATAACCTCTTCTTAAATTTTATTATGTATACTTACCTAAAACATACATACGCTTTTGAGTTTTGTTGTTCGGATTTGTTGAGGTCTTACGCCCGAAATTAATACTTAAACACTACCACTACGCAATCACAGTCACAGAGTACCTAAGTACATAAACACTAATCCAATGGCGAATGTCACAAACTCACAAAAGTATAGGGAGATATTTTTTAAAGACGATAACTTTTAAACTAGGTACTTGTAAGGAACTCGATAAACCTAATATTATTATTGTGTCTTGACTTGGACTCTAGGAAATAAAAGGTACATTTTTACATTACCTAAATAATTATGATTTAATTAAAAGTTTATTTAAAATTGTCTACCTACAAGTATGTACTCAATGGATTATTTTATTATGCAACATAATATTACAATAGGTGATAATATAGTTTGCATAGGAGGCTAGGAGATCTCAAGGACCAAGGAAAATATTTGTTAAATAATTACATATTTTGATAAACCCTTTGATACACTGAAAACCCAGCTGCGAGGCAAGCAGTATCTAGAAGTGCAGTTAACAATAAATGTAGGTACCTACTTGGGACTATATTATCATTACGTATCAGTACCTACACTTTTGAAATCATAAATTTTAAATATGTTCTTAATGTTTTAAATTTCTTGCCAAGCAATATACCCAGCAAGTATATGTATCGATAGGACTTCACTATAAGCCATTGCAATGTGCCAAAATGATATGGGCCTTCTTTGTTTTAATATAGATAGGAATAATTGAATAAGGCATAATATTATGTAATAAATAAAGAATGGATATTTATGTATTATGTTTTTATACAAATATATTTAATCCTTGTTTTAAAAGATTTTAATGTAAGTACCTACTGCTTAACACAAATTGTCATAAAAAATTTTTATTTAAGGAAAGGTGTTGGAAGAACAAATAAGAAGAATACAATAACAAAAGGGGGAGATTGAATTACAACTAAGACTATTGACATCAAGCTGAATACTGTTGTCCGGAGAAGAATTACAAAAATATTATATTAAAAATTATTTACTGTTCAACATTTTATTTATATACACTCTTTAAACCAAAATCACATAACTATGCTGTAATGAATTATTAATTTCATGTTCAACGTAATATGCCTCCTAAAATAAAATTATCAAGAAAACCACAATCTGTCTTTTAACGTTTTATTTCTCACACATAATGTTATACCTTCAATTCCAATCTCAATAGAAAATCAATGAGTAAATTACAATGGTCACAGAATTCAAATTTCATTCACTGTAATATAAAGTAATGATTATATTTGTAGCGGCCTTATTCTGACCTATTTTCTCAATTTTCAAATCCATGTTGCTTTGTAGGATGGATAATCCATCCATCCATTGAGAGGTCAAACAAGTATGATACTCTGCCATCTATCTTGATTTGTACCTTCAATATAAACTTAAGAATAAATACTAGGAACATAACATTTCTTACTTTGTACACTTCCTCATATTGTAATATTATGATAACATAAAAACTTTCATTTTTCAAAATAGACATGAATAGTCCATTTGTTGTTTATCATGAATAAATACAACACTAATCGTTAACTTGTTAAAAAGGAGATGTTCAAAAGTGGTACTTTATTCCGAAGAAATTTGTACAGCCGTAATTTATGTTTCATTTGAAAGCATATTTTCTAATCTACTTGAAATTTTAAAAGTTACATTTTATTGATCCTCCATATTTTGGAAAATCGATGAAGTATGTTCGTGATAATTAGAAGGTCTATGGAAGCAATATTTTTTTTCTAACAGGTACATACGTCCTTTTCACGAATTATGAACATAAGAGGTTCATCTATTATATTATTATGTTTTCAACACATAACTATAAATGTATTAAATAAATAACACTAATTGTAAACTAAAATCATGAAGAAACGAAACGACATAGATCATCCTAGTTCGATCCATAGTGATTAAGTACTCTGTGGTTTGATCTGTTTGATATTAGTAACTGTCTAAGGGACTACATTATTATAACAAGCAATTACGACCAGGATTTGCTTCAGTTTCCTCGAGAATCGCAGGCCCGAACTGCCGATTGTTCGTAGTTCGCTCTAGCCTGGATTAAATAACTTTCTACATAATTCGGAATGAAGACTATAATGATGACTAATAACAGGTCTTAGGATTTTAAGGTCATCATAACCTAGACACAATAGTATTTTATTATGAAACCCATTGCATAGAAAGCCACTGTAAATAGATTTTGTAGGTATCACATTTTAATAATGGAAAGCTGATATCATACTTAAATAAATTGTGTGCAATTACATGGAGAATAGGAAATAATAAAAGACTGAAAAATTGCATTTTATTGAACTTCATTTTCCACATCTCTTACACAAATGCCATCTAGAAACCTTGCTGGTAGAATATCATTTTGATGCCGAGCCCATCCTAAATACCATGTAATGGTCATTATGTGTGCACAGCTCCCTACTGTATGCATATCATTATATAAAATATTTGATTTTTTAAATAGTTTCTTTCCGCACAATTTTCTGGCAGTCTGTGCCGACGTTGCCCTGTACATCTTGATAGGGAAATGCCACAAGATATGCATACACATGTATGTCGTAGTGGTTTGTTTGATGTACAATGAGGATCTTCAATGCGGTTGTTGGCTTCTTGAGTTACCAGGTTCACACACTCTTGGCACAACTGATCATTATCAGAAATCTGAAACAATAAAACATGTGATCTATATGACATACTTAATAGACTTAATTGTATTAATACATACAGCCATTGTAAGGTAGATATCTAAAAATTGAAATATAACAAGTTAGTACAAGAAACAAGTGCAATGTATTGATTGAAGCAAACTTATCACAAGTCATTTAATATGAGCAGACATACTGTTTCCTTACATGTACTACATTCATACATGAATTTACTTGATATGTATACCCATAATACACCTATTTGTTTAATGTTAGTTAAGGAAGATTTGTTTGACTGAACGAGAGCATGTGTATTAAACCAAAGCAATTAAACTAACATGATGAAAATGTGCAAACAATTAAGAATCTTCTAAAATGGATACATATTACAAGTAAGTACTTGTAGTTGTTACATACCTTTTCTTTTCAAAAGATTTTGATAATACAGATCGGGAAGTCCATTAAACAAGCGCCAGGTTGTCGTTTAAAGAGATAAGGTCGCGGTCGGAGTGTCGGAGTCCGGTAGGCAAGCAGAGGTTGTTATAAAAGGATTGATCACGGCGGCAGCGCAGCGACGGCGCCGCGGCAGCGTAAAAATACAGCACAACGAAATTAAGTCGTCTGAAATTCTGAACTATTTCTTAAATAAAATCAAAAATTCAAAACCAAAACAAAATGTCATCGTTATAATCATCACTCAATGTCACTATCAGTCAGTCAGTAGTCAGTACTGTCAGTAGTGTCAGGTTAGAGTTGCCTGAAGTTAAAGGTGCCCAGTGTGGCAAGCTTTTTATCTATCTACTGAAATTCAAACACAAATAAAAAAACAAGGGCGGATCTTTTTATATTTTCACAACCTTGTCGCAATCGGAATAATTTTCACTTTCTCCTCATCGAAGTTTTGTTTTTGTACAAATTTAGTACCAGCCCCCATACAGTTTTTAGGGTTCCGTAGCCAAATGGCAAAAAACGGAACCCTTATAAATTCGTCATGTCTGTCTGTCTGTCTGTCTGTCCGTCCGTCCGTATGTCACAGCCACTTTTCTACGAAACTATAAGAACTATACTGTTGAAACTTGTTAAGTAGATGTATTCTGTAAACCGCGTTAAGATTTTTACACAAAAATAGAAGAAATATAATAAATTTTGGGGTTCCCCATACATAGAACTGAAACTCAAATATTTTTTTTTCATCAAACCCACACGTGTGTGGTATCTATAGATAGGTCTTCCAAAATGATATTGAGGTTTCTAATATCATTTTTTTCTAAACTGAATAGTTTGCTCGAGAGACACTTTCGAAGTGGTAAAATGTGTGTCACCCCCCCTGTAACTTCTAAAATAAGAGAATGATAAAACTAAAAAAATATATGATGTACATTACCATGCAAACTTTCAACGAAAATTGATTTGAACGAGATCTAGTAAGTAGTTGTTTTTTAATACGTCATAAATCGTAAACCGCAAAAAACATCGATCAAAGTTACAACTACAAGAACTTTTATATTATGTTACTTGCTGCTACGGAACCCTTCATGGGCGAGTCCGACTCGCACTTGGCCGCTTTTTTGAACATCTCCTTTCATTCATATAACCTCACCACACAACAAATTTTCCATAATTTTATCGCTGTATAATAGCTATGTTCCATTAATTAATATTGCCTGTTTTCTCGCTTATATGCAATAATTACCTTATCTTATTATGATTGAGAAATAATTTTTACTGAATCAAAATAATGATTATTGTACACTAAACAAACAACCAAACAGCTATGATATCTATAGCACGTCGTCAGCACAGCAAGTAAACTACAGTCAGTGTTGCCAGATAATTTTTTCTCGAATAGCCTTGCCGGAGTGCGCATGTAGCCCCATCTAGGGTTCGAAGTATAGGGGTAAAAAAAAAGTTTTTTTAGTCCAAGCGCTAAATTTATATTATATATATTGGCAGCACTGGACACGACCCACGGTACACTGAATATAGCCGATCGGCTACGTGTAGCCAACGGATAAAATATGACAGCCGCTCGGTAACGAAAATAGCCCCATTGGCGCTTAATAGCCCCATCTGGTAACACTGACTACAGTACAAGTTTACTACAGTATATTAAAATGTAAGTTATAACCATAGAGTAACTTTGTATAAGGCCAGCCACTCACTGGTGACTTTTGTCACCGTAACTTTTTGTCACTGTCTCTTACTGTCACCCACGATGCGCCCACTTGAATAGTCACTGACAGTGTTGCCAAGTCAGTGAACCAAGAAATGGCTAAAAACTTTTAAAACGTGGCTAGAATGTCAAAATTTCGTACCCTTTAAAGTGGCTAAAAAATTTTTACCCTCTTTTTGGATCAGGAGTTAAAAAAACACCAGCAAACAGTTATCTTTTAATAAAATAAACCTTTGGGACATAAATAAAATTATTTGTATACGATTAAATCAAAAATCATTAATTTGACGTTGATGGTTCTGGTTCTGGGACCAGGAAAGAATATTTTTCTTGTTTACCGATTTGGCTTAAAAGTCATAATACTTCCAGCGGTATTTGGTAGATATGTTCATTAAATGCCATTCTATTAATATTTTATTGGACTTATTAATTCTGACAAATAAATAAATTCCGATTACAATATCGACATAATATTTTGTAAGGTAAATTCACAAATACTCCTTTTTGGATTTCCCCATTCCAGATTGCAGATTAATCTGATATCCTATATTTGATTGGCAAAAGTCCCAGTCTTCTTTAATTGGCTAGTTTGTTCCGGGGTCTCTTACATCATTATTTTGATCAATAAATAAAAAAATATGAAGAGTCACAAAAACCCTAAAAATAACACAAAATATACACTTAAGACTCCTAAAAAATCCCATCTTACAAATTTACCCCCTAAATTTGGGGGGAAAACTCCTAAGTTGGGAACCCTGTTGCCTTGTGAGCGCACTTCCCGGCCGGGTGACAGTCACGTCACTAGATGTTGCCGTCTGCTAGGAACTATTTGTCACCGTATTGTCACGTCACCATAATCAGCCATAGACTTTAAGTATAGACCCGTTATAATGTCATATAGATACTTATTAGTTATGGAATAGTTTGGAAGACGACATAGTAAACTTAATGGTGTCCTTGTCTAACGTATGAAATACAAAACAAACATAAATAAAAAACAGTTTCGCTATACTGTCAAATTTTTATGACGTCAGACGTGTGCCGTATCCGCCATATTGTATTCCTCTTTACTACGGTGTAAACTGTGACTTATTACTAAGGTACTAAGGCAGTATTTACAAAACCCACTTTGACTAAGGTAATGTCAAAGTCATGTCAAAGTGGATATTAGCAGGAATAGGAATGGCACATTTCACCTATCACTGGATATTTCACTTGATAAATATACTTCACCTTATCACACCAGTGACATGCATCGAAACCGTCTGTTACATTTAACGGGACGGTGAATTCACCACAGTATTCCTTTTACTGTGACTTAACGCCGGCCACCGGCCAAGCTACATATAATATTCACAGAATTCCATCGTGCGAAAGAGAGAAAGCAACATTTGTGACTTGAGCAGTGCGTGAGCGAGAGCGACACAGACACTAGAAGAGAGAATTTTTTTAAGTGAAATTGCATCTTATTCTCAACGTTATTATACTTAAGTTTGTCTGATTTCTTTCAATTTGCTTCGTTAATAATATCGCTACGATACAAAAACTTCAAATGAAAATGAGTCTTATTTTAAATATTGTAAGGTTTTGATTAAACTATGTAGGTAATTGATATTTAGAACCACGTGGTGTCTCGTGAATTCGTGATACGGTGAGATTTCACTTCACAGTACACTTGTAATCAGTACTACTCGTACTAATGAAATATACCGGTGGTGATTTTTCACCGGTGATATAACAGTGACAAAAATAAATATCTTCACCGACTTGATAGTGAAATAAAAGTAACGATATTTCCCATCGCTAAGCAGGAACTAAACCGCCATGTTTCGTTTCGTCGGTATGCACGTTTTTTTCGTAGGTATGGCAATTCTATATATTTTCCCTTTTCTAAGTAATCAGCGCACTCCCATATATTTTCATAGCTAAAGTTATAGCAAATTCTATAGATTTAGTATCCACGCGATTCTTTATGGCATAAGAATGATATATCTTTTTGAATCATCGAAATCGGACCATTACTTACGAAGATATTATGTAATAAACATTGCCCTTCCGGCCGCTAAAATTCAATCTACGCGGGCGCGTGTGACGTCACGATCTCCAAGCCTAGCGCAGCCGGCCGCGGCAGCGGCAATTACTTCTCGATTCGACCGACAGGCGCACGCAGGCGGCGAGGCAGTTGGTCACTATAATCGGCAATTTATTTACATAAAGTGTTGTTAGAGTGTAATTTTGTGACATTATGTACTTATAAAACGTACATAATATGAGTACTAATAAAGTAGAAGCTGGTTTTGTGCAAGCTCAATCAGATAACCTTCCAAAAGTGGATTCTTTCATGGTTTTTGATTACCTAGGTAATCATTCTAAGTTCACCAGCGCTAAATCCGTGGTTGGAAACCACAAAGGTTTAAGGTGCTGTTTATTTATCTACGTGTACGGTCATCATCAGAAGTAGCTTAACATTTTAGTACCTTGTCACATATTTCTTGAATTTTTCATAATGTTGTTCGGAAACCGTCGAAACAGTTACTATTACAAAGTACTATAATGTTAAGCTGTTTCTGAGGCTGACTGTTGGTAGGTATTTATTAGGAATCTTTAGGTTCTAACTTCTAAGCTGTTAGTAGTAGGTAGGGGTAAGAAAGAATGAATGTAAATTATACGTACAGGGATGTATTCAGAACTTATGAATGAAGTGTTTATAGTTTATTGATAAACGAATGTTTTTTTCCGTATAGGTATGTAGATCATTTCGCGGATGACTTTTAGGGTTCTGTAGTCAAATGGCAAATAAAAGAACCCTTATAAATTCGTCATGTCTGTCTGTCTGTCTGTCCGTCCGTATGTCACAGCCACTTTTCTCAGAAACTATAAGAACTATACTGTTAAAACTTGCTAAGTAGATGTATTCTGTAAACCGCGTTAAGATTTTTACACAGAAATAGAAAAAAAACAGTAACTTTTGGGGTTCCCCATACATAGAACTGAAACTCAAAAAATTTTATTTCTTCAAACCCACACGTGTGTGGTATCTATGGATAGGACTTCAAAAATTGAGGTTTCTAATATCATTTTTTTCTAAACTGAATAGTTTGCGCGAGAGACACTTCCAAAGTGGTAAAATGTGTCCCCCCTCCCCCCCCTACCGTAACTTCTAAAAAAAGAGAATAATAAAACTAAAAAAAATGTATGATGTACATTTGATTACCATGCAAACTTCCACCGAAAATTGGTTTGAACGAGATCTAGTAAGTAGTTTTTTTTAATACATAGGCGAGTTCGACTCGCACTTGGCCGCTTTTATTTCCGTCTCACTCATCGTTACAAATCATCCGTTGAGTAGTAGTAGGGGCTCGACCAAAATTTGCACTATAAAGGCAAATATTTCGCAAACGCACCCCTAAATCCAAACATGGTCCTAGAAGATCCATAATATTTTTCGAAGACCTTTTCAACGATATCCCACACTACAGGGTACGCGACGAATAAAAAATTCATCCTCACACCTGTGTAGGGGAGGTACCCTGAAAAAAAAGTTTTTCAGTATTTTATTCCACGATTCTGGACTTTTAATAAATGTGTATGTCCATGCCAAATTACAGACGGACGGACGGACATGACCAAACTACAAGGGTTCCGATTTTACTTCGGAACCCTAAAAAGTAAAGCGTAGGTATTGCTGCTGGACGGTTGAGAAAGTGGATTTCCATGACTCTGCTGCTCAAAAAGGAGGCTGCAAACGTAGCGTAGTATTTTTGATGTGGCTCCATAGACGCAGTGAGGAGCCATCTCCCACTGAAAAAAAATGTTACTGACTATACTTAAAGATGCAACTACGAAATTTATATAAATTAAAGATATGGTTCCCAGCTCAGTTACTATTGAAGATAAATCATATATTATCTCTTTTTACAACGGAATACCATTTTCTACGAAGTTTTGGCTTTTTCGGCACGTTAAAAAATAGTTTTTTGGCGTTTTCATAGAAGTGTTTGAACGTTTAAGCAATATACAATATTGATACATAGTTAAAAGATGAATTAGGCACAAATCGGACACTTAATTTGTTTCAAAGTCACAAATTATCCAAACAAAACATTACGCGCCGTCGGCGCCGTATCGCTGCCAGCGGCTAACTAGGAGATCGTGACGTCACAGCCTACCGTGGCGGCCCGCAGTGAACTTCGCTAGTAATTTGGTCATAACTTCGTCAATTTTTGTCTAGAACAAAAATTTTTACACTGTCTGTTAAGGATTTCTTAGCTCTATAAATCTGCATTCGCAACTAAAAACGTTACGGATCCTCATTGGGTAACAAAAAGTCACCGTGACAAAAAGTCTATCAGCATAAGCTGGCCTATGTTATAACACCACTCAGTGTTGCCAAGTCAGTGAACCAAGAAATGGCTAACTAAACACTTAAAAAGTTGATAGAAAGTCAAAATTTCTTACCCTTTAAAGTGGCAAAAAATCCCTCTTTTTGGATCGGGAGTTAAAAACAAAAAAAAAATTATTAATAAAATTAAACTTAGAAACATAAAATGTTATTAAAATATACGTTTAAATCAATAGTCATTAAACGTTGATAGTTCTAGTACAAGGAAAGAAAAATATTCTTTCCTTATACCAGTCTGTTGTCTTGTTTACCTATTTGGCTAAAAATTCCAGCGGTATTTGATAGGAAGCACATGTTTGCTTATTATTTTATTAGTCTTTTAATCTTAACATAAAAAAAGTAAAAATGGTGGTTGTAAAGTCGGTTTACGGACGGTAGTTTAACGTGACAACGTCATGCTCCGCCCCGCCCCGCTCCGCTGCACTCAACTACTACTAAAAGTGCTAAAGAAGTTTTCACTTCAAATTTGAGCGCTTCGGCCGATCGTGCCTCTCTATCGCTTGTTCCGCGCTCTCACTCGCGCGGAACGGGACAATGAGTCATGTTTTTTCGTGCGTGCGTCCGGCGTTCATCGTTTTAATAGACGTTATCACTTCAATAGTGCTTATTTCTATGTTTTGTCTTTACCACATTCATCATACTAAATAATATGTGTTTATTAGCTTGTCATGCATAATCTAAATTTTACTAACAAAAAATAACCGACTTCAAAGTTACTCAAAAACTACTTGTCAGATCTCGTTCAAATTTGTGTGGGACCACATGACAAGCATCTTCTTTCGATTAAAAAAAGAATCATTAAAATCGGTTCGCCCAGTCCAAAGTTCTGAGGTAACAAACATAAATATAAAAATATATATATATACAGTCGCATTGAGAACCTCCTCCTTTTTTTGAAGTCGGTTAATAAGTTGCTAAAATTGTGGCTAAAATATTTAGCCAAGAATATTTCACATCTTTGGCTAAAGGAATCTTAAAGGTTGCTAGATCTAGCCAAAAATTGGCTAACTGGAAACACTGTCACCACTGTTTTAATTGTAGCTTATTATAATTAAATAATGCTTAGTATTTTAATTAATTCTCCAACTAGATACATAGATGTATTATTTTCAATTTGGTTTGGTTCTCTCACGACGTATAACGACGTTTTTGCAACTCGCACTAATCACAGCAAGTGGCAAGTAATCTGTCCATGGAGGATAGAGTAGAAGGAGAGCCATCTCTGTTTATGAAAAGTGTCCGTAAAGACGGGTCCAATTACGGGTAGCGCTTTGTTCGAATATCTATTTTTCAGACACTAGCGCCATTCATTACGGGTGACGCTGCGGATGCACTAAACTCTAGATCCACTAAATCACAAATCATAAGAGACTAAAATGACAACCACTAATGTTAAAGTTCGAAATAATGATACCAACTTTTGTGCGATTTATTTCTCCGGGTTTTTGAATTGTAAACTCTGTCGTAAAAATAGTGACATATCAGAAGCGACACTCTTAACTAGGTAGATATGAGATATTTAGTATTCGGCTAAATAGTATCAAATTAGCTGAATACCGAATATAACTATAGCCAAATACTCGTTCTTGTAAGCAAAATAACTTTTAAATTCAGTTAGTAAGGGTAAATATATTATTGTATTAGCCAACCATGTAAACTTATTTTCATACTAGTTTTAGGGACTCTTCAATAATTATACAAATAGTCGACCCACCATGAAAGCTACGAATACTTTTCCGATTTACTTTCCGGTTTAAATTAAATATTAAATATATTAAATAAGTAAACATTTTTGGCCTTGACGTATCGAGAGTAGGTAATTATAGCACAACCTCAACCGCTTCGCGGTACAAGGCGTGCAATATTTGAAAAAAAAGTGTACTTAACAAAAAGATATGAAATCCGAACAAAAACAGTTTCACTGTAAAAAAACAGGCCAAGTACACTTTAAAGATAGTTACAAAAATGATAATTAAGTTTTTACAAAAAATTATGAAATCAAAAAACCCAAGTACATAACCGTTTTAGATTAGAAAAAAAAATTTGCTAGTAAAAGTAAAAAAAATGGTGTACTTGGTGTGCATAACACTTTATAGTGCGTGCTTATTTCAAAATAATCTTAAATTATAATTAAAAAAATCCCGGACAGTTTTATTTACACTAAACATAGATAAGAACACTCGATTAAGCCACCTTTCAGACAAAAAAGACGAGATTAAAATCGGTTCATCCGTTTGGGACATACAGATACACAGACACACAGAGACACCGATACACAGACACGTCAAACTTGTAACATCCCTCTTTTTGCGGCGGGGGTTAAAAAGTTTTAAAAAATATCTTCCAAATTCAGTAGCGTGTGGTACAGACTACAGCCATACAAGCCGAAAAGCCCAGCTTACTATCATTCCTTTACTGTCATCGCTCTGCAGCTGTTAAATATTAAACGTATGGAATGGAGTGTTCTGTATTGGATCCCGAGATCCTGGGTTGTATGACACAGTTGGGCTTGCCTTGTTCTGACGGCCTAGGCTTCTAATGTCAAGTCAGATCGAAAATCATAATTATGCACACCAAGTACACCATTTTTTTTTACTTTTACTAGCAAATTTTTTTTTCTAATCTAAAACGGTTATGTACTTGGGTTTTTTGATTTCATAATTTTTTGTAAAAACTTAATTATCATTTTTGTAACTATCTTTAAAGTGTACTTGGCCTGTTTTTTTACAGTGAAACTGTTTTTGTTCGGATTTAGTATCCTGGCAATCCTGACATAATATGACTACGCCCACTGAGAGATTCTATCCATGTTCACAGTAATGAAGTGCTTTTTGATACATGGTTAATAGAAATGATCTGAACATACGAATGCATACACTTCAACCCAGCCCTATACAATATATATATAGATTATGTCTCGTAATCTTTACTCCTTCAGAGTAACACGTGGCAAAATTTCACTCCGCCAGGACACGTGAGGTTACAATTGAAATAAATAATTGCTTCTCGTCGCACGCTCAAACGTCACGCTAGTCGATTTCTGCTACAAGTTAGGGTTTACTCCTACTTGGAGTTCATATTAAGATCGTGATTTAAAATTATTTCTTTTATATTTTAGCGGCACATCTCTTACCACTATCCACATCCCATCACAAATTTACGAATCGTAAATAATGTTGAATGCGAAATGTTTTAATTTTTTGTTTCTTGGTTAATAAATTCAAAATCTATTGGACTGATTTTAAAATTTTTTTCACCAATAGGATTCTCTATTGTTTCTAGTAACATGGGCATGTAACATTAAAAAAATAGGGATCTATACGAAAAGGCGTAAATATACAGACGTCTCGAATCTCGATGTATCGAAGAACGAGCCGTAAAGAATAACAACAAATCAATTTAAATTCCGTTCAGAAAAAATAACAATCATTCAAGTGGGAATGAGCCCTTACCGTAGAACGTGTGCATTGAATTCCAATAATTGTAACTAAAATGGTACCTAGACGTATTGAGTGTGATATAAATAATATTTTTATTATATAATGTCACCATCGCGATTTCTACCAATAGCACATATCGGGCGTCAATCCATTAATAGCCCACTACTGATCACGTGCATATGCAGTGATAGCCTAGCGTTTGAACATTGGTCTCCTGAACATTAAGTGCCCGAGTTCGAATCCTATCATGCACCTCTAATTTTCTAAACAAATATGTGCTTATTATAAGTTAATTATCACTTGCTTCGGTGAAGGAAAACATCGTGAGGAAACCTGTACACCTGAGAGTTCTCCATAACGTTCGCAAATGTGTGTGAAGTCTACCAATCCACACTTGGCCAGCGTGGTAGACTATGGCTTGTACCCCAAACATTGTGGTAGGAGACCCCAGCCCAGCAGTAGGACAATTATGGGTTGTGTATCTTACAATAACAACTGAGACTGTACCAAACATTTTTGGATTTTCTACACAGAACTTGGCACTCATTTAGATCCCAATACTTTTGTCGACGAAGTCAACTTCTTAATATTGATCTTGGCTCTCATTTTACATTTATGTTTTTGATGAGATTTAATATAGATGTTACCTAAATTCAAAATATTTAACTATCAACTGGTAGATAATATTATAAATTAAGGCACCATTTTTTCATCTTTGTAGTGACGATCACAGATCTATAACATATGTACATTGTACATATCTACACGTAATTAGGTATTTAAATGGATTGTCATGTCATTGTATGTCTTATTCTGTCTTCGAATTTTTTATATGTTTATCTCGATACAAATATCACATACTTGTGCACAGTAATTCGCCAATCTATTAATATTCTAGGCACGAGAATCGCACAGGGACTGAGTAACATCGCGCAAGTATTGTTTGCAACACTTGGCCCAGAAATCTGCAGTAGTAGGCATATTGATTTTGTTGCTAAATTGCCACTTGATTTAATTTAACTCGATATATAACTCATCGTTTTACTACACGTTCGTTTAACTATCATACGTGTACTCACGATATAGGTATATTTGTACTCCGATATGTATATCGTGTAAATATACATCATTACATCGTAATAATTACAATGTTTAGTCCACGATGAGTCAAGTTAAAAGTCTTGTTTTACTACGGGTTAACATATAAGCCCGCACCTTATAGAACTACATATATATCATCGGAAATGAAAAGGTTTGTACTTACTCCTGGTCTTAAAGGTCAAAATAGACATTCACTCTTGCATAAATTCCAAAGAAGCTGAAAATTTATTTAAAACTGTGAAAAGTCCCCATCAATCCCAAGTGTGCAAAATAATTGTGCAATGTCAAAGTTCGCGAAAGTGCTTTTTTTGTATTTTTCAGCGGAACGGTTAGTTTTATGAAAAAAATAGCTCAGACAAAGGTCGTAGATCGTACAGTTATCTCCAAAAATCTCCATACACTTTTTACACGCTTTATATTAGCTTCACCTGTGTTTGTAACTTGTAACCGACTCCTTTGGACTTGATTTTGACCCACTTTAAACGGTCAGATTTCTTTCAAACTTCGTAGACTTATCGAGGACCAATGAAAATTTAATATTTAAAAAAAGGAAGAAAGAAAAAAAACTTAAACTTCATTTAAAAAATCAAACTAAAAAATGAAAAAAAAAATAATAGTTAAAAAATAAAAATAAAAAAACACGCTTTTATACAAAATCCAACTAAAAAATAGAAAATAAAGAATTAAGAATCGTGTAATTGTAGTAAAAGTGTGGGGTGCATGGTATCAATGAGTAGAAGGGATAATATCTTAAAAAGCACCCCATGCTTTTTTTACAATTACGCGATTCTTAATTCAAAATTTTCTATTTTTTAGTTGGATTTTCTATAAAAGCGTGTTTTCGATCTTTCGATTCGATCTTTTTTAAACAAACAATACGATGGAGAAAAAGATCAGATGTCGATGCCCTTAGGGTAAAACACATTTTGTCATGTTCAGAACTTAATTTACGAACATGCCTTATACAGAAACTTGTCACTTAGATCAAAATAGCCATTGTTATTGTGCTTTGCATTTACACCTAACCATTTATATCGCAATAAGAACACACGGAAAAAATGCCTACGAGGATTTCATACTCACCCACTATCACCATAAAAAATACACTACTGAAAGGTCGTTAACCTCACCAGGAATCGTTAATCATTGAATAACGTACCTATATGTATTTGTAAGTATTAGTTTAGAACACCTTGTCGAGATTCATTCAGCTAAACTTAATAATAATATAGAAATGCCTTCTTAACACGTAAAAGTTGTTAATTACGATTAACTTAAAGTTGAAAAACATTTTAGGTCTGGATTATCCCGATATAAAAAGTTAACTAAACTAATAATATACTCGTAGAGGAAAGATTTCATTGTTTGCATTGTTTGTTACAAAACTACTGAACCGATTTGAAAAATTCTTTCACTGTTGGGAAGCTACACTATCCCCGGGTGAAATAGGCTATATTATATATACATTTTCAATAAAACTTGGGATCCTTAATAATACTCCAATAATGTAACCCAAGGTGGTGTAAACAATAAGAGAACCGAAGCAAAGCCAGGGCGGGTACTCGTGTTATATACGTATAATTCTTCAGTTGTAGAGTAAGAGCCCAGAGCGATCAGACATAACTTACTTTCACATGGATGAAACCTTAACTACTCAGTAGCGTCTAGTGTACTTTGAATACCTTGCGTGTTTGTGAAGCTCGCCCTGTGACGCCTGGGCAGGTACCAGGTGAGAAAGGTAACTAAAAATAAGAGTTATTTTACTTAAATTCACATGGCTGATTTTTATATATATTTTGAAGAATATTATTCTAAACTAGTATCATAAAGCGTCAGACACTTTTCATTGACCAGAGGGATTGTCAGACGCTTTAAACGCAAAAACTGACGAATTTGTTTGGCGCCTGTGAGAAAGCGCTTAATGGCGACTCACTTGGTTTACGCGTAAATGTACATAAATACACACGTATCTACTATTCACTTTCTATACCTTCACATGAATAAAATGTTTCATGTTTAGATATTTTTTCATTCCGGGAATCAGAAAAAGTCTTTTTTTTTATGGAAATAGCCGGCAAACGAGCTGACGATTCACTTGATGGTAAGTGGCTATCGTCGCCCATGGACATCAGCAACACCAAAGGCATCACCGATGCGTTGCCGGCCAAGAAAGAGAGAGGAAAGAAAGAAAGAACGGGCTCTCAAGCCCCCAGCCGGAACACGACGAGTCGTTTGGCGGCTGACTCATGCTCAAGGGTGGTAGCTATCCAGGCGGACCCCATGGAGAAATAATAATAGTAATAATGGTATTAATTAATAATTAAAATCAATATTACTAATATTTATTTATTTAATCTTTATTGAACCCCAAAGAGTGGTACAATTGGCGGACTTAATGCTAAATAATATAATCCCTCGAGGGGCCCTACCTCCAGCGGACCGGATTTAGTCGCCTGTCGTACGACACCCATCCGGCGTGGGATTGGGGTTAGTATTCTAAGCCGCTCCAATACGGCTAAAAATGGAGTCTTATGTCTTATGGAGTGAGATCTATAGATTACTGATATTGGCGAATGTAATGGGAGATATCGTCACCATAGCATGTATAACCTGGTCTACCTCTTTACAGACTCGAGCTGGTCAAGTGACTTGTGCATTTACCTACTCGAGATCGAGTAGAATTAATTAATTCCCTCAAATTTACGTCCGTAACTCTATAGTATAATGTGGTCGTAAAACTTTTAAATCCAACCTTATAGTTTTTTCCGTAATTAAATGCTCATCTTAAAGATGGTTCTAGAAATATATTTGATGATTAATTATTTTTTGTATGAAGTTTTGCACAGGATTACGTCTCTACTATCATGTATAATTAAATTTTGCGTACTGATATCGTGATTGTACCAGTAGTGGACATTTATAGATGACCTTTTGATGACCCTTAGGAAAAAACTTATTAAAATTATTATTTTCTCCTTACCGCTACAATTAAAAATTTGATTTAAATCTTAAAAAATAGCTTTACGTCAATATTAGATGTTTATAATTTTATTATGTACTGAAAAGCAACTGATTGTTTATCAATAATGATTTAGACACGCGGAGCGTGTCAGCCAATTTTCTAGCTAACATTGGCGAGCAGCACCGTGTGTAATATTACACGAACCATTTGGAGCCACTTTTGACCACCTCATAACTCAAAAACTATTCAACATAAACCTGTCAAATTTGGCTCATTTATTAAAACTTGCAAAATACATACGTATTCCAAATTTCATAAACACATCTCAAACGGTTATTTAGATATTAACGTCCAAAAATCGAGAAATTTAACACTGACTGACCTATAGATAAAAACTATATTCAATCGTAAACCGCAATTTACCTCGATCAAAGTTACAACGAACTTCAAGAACTTTTATATTATGTTACTTGCTGCTACGGAACCCTTCATGGGCGAGTCCGACACGCACTTGGCCGCTTTTTTCATAGATGCGCCCGGCGCTCATCGTTTTAATAGACGTTATCACATCAAAAATAATGAAAATGCCACAGTTCGTATGTTTCGAACAAAATATGAGGAATAGAAATATTGGACGGAATATAGGTGGAATAGGAACATTAGACTGGTCGAACAATGACTGTTCTGGATGCTATTCCATTACATACTTACAAAATACATAATACCTACGCCTACGCCTCATTATTATTTTATTTTCTCTTTTGTTTCCTATATATGCTAAGGTTGCCTGGAAGAGATCGCTTTTGAGCGATAGGGCCGCCTTTTGTATGCCAAATTATTTTAAAGTTTTTCTCCTTATATGTTAATTTGGTGTACAAATAAAGTGTATTTGTATTGTATTGTAATACTGATTTATATTAAAACTAGCGTCCGTCCGCAGCTTTGCCCTCGTGGATTTCAGTCAATTTACATAAAACCATAATTAATTATACACCTAAACTATCCTCAGGAATCACACTATCTTTTGGGGAAAACCATACATAAAATTGAGTGAAGTTTTTTTTTAAATAAAATAAATTATGTTGAAACAATACGGATTAATTCGACAGATAAGAGTAGGTTCAATGAATAATATTCAATGTGTTGTCCATCATATCATAGTCAAAACTGCAATAAAATTTAATGATACCAAACTATATTCGTCTCAGGTTTGTAACAGTAGCTGTAGAGCATTTTGAGTACGAACAATAGCGACCTAATTGCTAATGTGGAGCTCGTCTCGGGTTTGTTTGTTACACGTAATTTACATTGATTCCCAATGAGACGCTTTGTGTCGTTTTTCCGTTATGGTCCGACAGCCCTCAAGGACGCATCACGTGTATAAATATTGGATAAATAATAAAAAATTGTCAGTAGAACAAAGGGTAGAATCAGATTCAGAAGTGGTTCAAGTTCGGAGTCACAAATAATTTAAAAAAAATGTTCGCCAAGTTGGTAAGCATAAATAACTGATAAATCTTAAAATTATTAAATGATTAAATAAAATGGTCATAATTCAAAAATGTCTGTTACATAAATGTTGGTATATATTAAACATAAATATGTAAAGTATGTAACGTTGCATGTTAGTTTGTGAGTAATCATTAAGCACTTATTATCCTATTAATAATATTATAAAATGTGAAAGTTTGTGAAGATGTTTGGATCTTTGTTCCTCAATTACGACACAACTACTTAACCGAATTGGCTGAAATTTGGAATGGAGATAGCCTATACCTTGGATTAATACATAGGCCAATATTTATCCCGGAAAAGTAATAGTATACATAAGCAAGCTACGGGCATCATCTACATATTATCTAATAGTAAAAAATCGATATCCACGCATGCGAAGCCACGGGCATCATCTAATATCTTAATATATATAAATTACGTGTCACGTTGTTTGTCCGCGATGGACTCCTAAACTACCGAACCGATTGTAATCAAATTTGCACACCGTGTGCAGTTTGATCCAACTTGAAAAATAGGATAACTTACATCTCAAAATAATAAAAAAAACTTTTGACAGAACGAAGTCTGTCCGGGCAGCTAGTCTAATATAAATTTATGTATCCTAATCCATCATTCAACTTAAAGGTGCACTTTATTTTTATGTGGTTCTATAAATCTAAATTAATTAATTAAAAAATTCTTTTTGAAACCACTATACCGCGGGCGAAGCCACGGGCAAAAGCTACTAAAATAAAATTATCACTACTTACTGTATTTTAAGAATTATATGTTCTTCTTAAAGAACGATTTAGTGCTCTTCTTACAGTACGGTAACGATAATAAAAACCGGCCAAGTGCATAATCAAGCTCCGTAGTAGTAAGTTGATCGGCTCTCGTACATATAACAATTTTATCCCCACAATACGTGTAGGGGAGGTAACCAGATTTTTTTTCCTTTTTTATCTTATCGCTTTGTAAACGTGATAAATATTCATTGAACCCACGCCAAAATTCCAGCTTTCGAAAGGGCACGGATCTTTGCACTGTGCCGCGGACGGACGGACATGACGAAATATGGGTTCCGTTTTGACTACGGACCCTAAAAAGATATGTCGGTTGAATATTAAAAGTGTGTGAAATGTTGTGATGTTTGTGTAGTGGCTTTAATTTTATAAGTGTTACTATGATTTCATTGGAGTCTCATTTTATGTAGTAAACCTATGCCCTAACGTCACATGCGAAAATATGTTTAGATAGTCGGTATTCTTATTTTTCATTTGTTGAATGTTGACTATTATAAATAAAACAAGCATTCAATGTTATCCGAGGCTTACAACAACACATCATTGAACACATCCAAACCCTAAGTCATTTCTGAGGTTAGCCGGCACAAACAGACTTCAAAAAATATAAAAACCGACTAAATCCGGCCCGCTGGTTATAGGGGCCCTTGGAGGCATTATAATATTGGAAATATTGATTTTAATAATTAATTAATATCATTATTACTATTATTGTTTCTCTATGGGGTTTGGCTGTGTAGATACCACCCTTTGGTGTGAGTCAGCCGCCAAACCAAACGAATCGTTGTGTTCCGGCTGGGAGCTTGAGAGCCAGTTCTTTCTTTATTTTTCTTCTTCTTTCTTGACCGGCTACGCATCAATGATAGCTTTGGTGTTGCTGATGTCCATGGGTGACGATAGCCACTTATCATTAGGTGGATCGTCAGCTCGCGAGCTATTTCCATAACAAAACCTTTGTTATGGGAAAATAATGTTAATATTTTTTTCAAATATCTTACATGTACAGACATCGGTGAGTTAAAGTTACATGTCACTCACATATATAATTTATCGATTTTCAGTGCGAATTTTTATTCTCTGCCGACGACATATTATGATTAGATAATATAACTACCATTACAAGTAGCTTCACCTTGGCATTGTTTTTCTATTCAAAGAAGTACCTACCTACGTGTTATGAATGTGACAATTTTGGCCTCGCAGCCCTATACAGGCCAGAATTAGGGTTGCCAGATACAGGCTTAGCATTTCCAGCTCAATTATAATTATTTGAATACAATGGTCTTTTAGCGCCCTTAGAAAGAATCCCACAGTATCGTGCCGCCCTAAGGTTTCCACGCACAGTTATCGTTGAATCCATAATTCGAATGTAAAAATAATCCAGGCATATAATTATTACGAAACTAACAATAGAGTTAACTTCAAACCCTCTTTGAAAGTCAAAAATATTACGTTGGTTTTATCTATAAGAACAACAATGTTCTGGCAATATTTATCCATTTCAAGTTGTCATACTAGTCCGTCGAATAATTATGGATTCTACTATAGAGCCCCATACAACTACCTACAGAGGCGTCTCGCATCCGAGAAACTAAATTTTAATCACTGGGACAAGACAAAATGCTAAAATTCGGGACATTCACGGATTTCCCGGCCATTTGGCAACCTTAATCCCGATAGCTTGATCTTCAACATCTTTGACGTCGATAGATATTGTGGTTGCGTAGTAGTCTTATTAGCCGTATTAACTTACTAGAATATTGCCCCATCGACTGATTATATCTACTTGTTTGTATGTCCGAGCAAGACAAAAAAGACAATACGTGGGTCGAGTGGGGGAAGGCGGATACCATCCATCAACTGTCGTAACAAATCGCCTCTAATTATTTAAACAGATCGCGTATTGTTCACGACGAATTGTATTTGGATATATCGATGTCCTGCTTCGAAGAACAATATTTTTTGTATGTTTACATAATGTCTTGTCTCACTTGTCATTTTATTGATACTACTACCTAATGCATGGATGAAAGATTTACCTTCATCTCCGGCCCGTCTGAAAATTATGTGGCCCTCAAGTTACGAAAATCTGTATTATTATTATTATTTCAATTTTATTTTCAGGCAACTAAGGTCCATAGATAAAATACACACATAATAAACCATGGAAGATATTTGATAAAAACTTTTATTGTGGCAACTATTAACGCAATAGACTCCATAACAATGATTTAAAATGACGTCTCTTTATATGTGCTTAATATGTCGGTTTATACCATTGAAGTATTATTACTAGCGTATAGAACGGACACTGCGAACACAATGTATGTTCCAATGAATTGACGCCGCGCGGCATCAATGTCCAATGGATTTGTTCGATTTTGAAAGGAGAACAGGGGCTCAATTTTGAAAATAGAACCTCCCGGCGGTGACACACATTTTGTTTGAGATGTCTTCTCTATGTATACTTATACCTCAATGGTTTATACGTGCCTTTCTTCAGTGATCTTCAAAACAGCTTAAACTAAAAAAATAACAAGAAAAATATACAAGTGTACGTACATACTTAATACATGAGTTTAATTACACGAGTTTTATGTTTTCACCTGTTTATTGTGAAAAGAAGGAGACTAACATGGATGGTAGTAGAAGAATCGTTTGTTTATTTGAGACGCCTAATGACCGTGCACTACTTCTTTTGTCGTCTTGTGACCCTGGACAGAAATAGAACAATTATTATTCTAGACGAGCAGACATAATAAACGTTATTCTGCTTTTTTCTATTTATTTCGCGACACGGCGAAAGTATTTCATAAGAGATTCATAGAATAAATAAATGTTTTTAACTTCAAAAATGACGAAGTTGCGTACTAAGTTCCATCCCCTAAATTAGCCCTTTGAGGGATGATTTTTGTACTTTTATTCATAAGTATGATATAAACTTACATAAAATATTACATATAGCTCCAACTGACGAAGTTGGTTTGTATGAAAGTGACTTCCAACCTCTATTTTTACCCCTTTGGGAATGAATTTCCAAAAATCTATTCGTAGCAGCTGACGTCTCCTTAGCATAAACGACCTCCCAGCCAAATTTCATCTTAATCGGTTCAGTAGTTTCTGAGATTTTTTGTTTAATCAGCGGTGTGTCGCTTTTCAATTTTATATGTATACGTATATAGATATTTTATTTTTATTTTAATATAAAGAAACATAACCGTTTTCTTTTTAGTAATAGAAATATAATTTGTTTACAGGTAATACTTTTCGCCATCATCGTTGTAGCCATGGCAGCACCACAACTGTACAGCGGCTATGGTTATAACACCTACGCAGCTGGGTACCCTGGCTACTATGGTTACACCGGCTATAGCAACCCTGTTGGTTACAGCACCTATGGAGCATACGGCGCATCACCATACAACTATGGTTATGGTTATTATTGATAAGACTTAGGCTACTGGGATTTATTTTAAGTTGACTTTTGCTTCAAATACCGGATAATGATATTTTCTTATACTCGTAAGAGTGAAAGTCAAATATTCAATGTTTGCTTTGCAACACAATAAACTTTATGTTCAACAATTGAGTTTTTATTTGTCTTTTATTTTATCATAGCTCGTACATGTTGCTGTGATTAAAATTTTAGGAGATTTTCTACACAGAACTTGGCATCCATTTAGATCTCAATTAATTTTTTTTAACTTGGCTATCATTCCACATTTATGTTTTTGATGAGATACTGGAATTGTGCCACACACCTGAACCACAAAATAGAGAGTGAACAGAAGTATACTATCCATACACAGCGTGCTCCAGCAACGCAAAAATATATCCATTTTTATACATACATGAAACTTATTTAGGAAATTTTAAAAATAAGGCAAGCATAAAATTAAAAGAACTGAAGGAATCGAAGTACAGCTTTCTAACACTAGCACACCACTAAGATCTTGGCGCTAGTGTCGTGTACGCTACAAGATCCAAAGTGCTTGAGCGATTTTTCGAATGCACAGTTCCGGTTGGCTCTAGCCTTTGCAGTTACCCAAACGCCACAACTCAGAGTCACTAACGGTTACTTAAATCGCTCCTTAGTACATAATTTGTATACTGATTCTTTACTAAGGAGCGATTAAAGTAATCGTTAGTGTCTCTGAGTTGGGGCGTTAGAGCCCTCATACAGATAGTGAGGTGAGCTTGTTGAGCAAGGTTCAGCCGCAGAATAGAATAGTGCGAGCAGAGTATTGCCAACATCGCCTTTTATACACCTGTTATAACTATTATGTCATTCTCGCATATTTTTCTTGATATTACACATTACATTACAAAGCATACGATTATTGATTATACAATTACCTAACAGGTAAACTTGAATAAATCTATAAATGAATATCAAACATTATTATTATCCTGTTTTATACCAATTAAAAACAAAGTGCATAAACAGGTTAAATTAGGTATTTTAGCTGAAACTAGTAACTAATCTCGCTTCGCTTCGAGAAACCCGTCTTATAATAACACAGATAACCCACAATGAAAAAAATATATGAAGGATTTTTTTAATTCTTATAACTTTTTTATTCATGTATCGACTCAAATAAAACAAATAAATGTTATCAAATAAATGTATCCAAGTCGGTTAAGCCAATTCTGAGATTAGCCGGAACATACGCAGAGAGAAATACAAAATTCTAAAAATCATTGTTAAGGGATCTACTGCGTTTAGGTACCTCTCTAGTAATCATTTTTCTCCATAACTCTATGTGCAGACATCGATCAGTCACAATTTTATTATATTGTGTGTGATTGCAATACCAAACGTAGGCCTAATGGCTGTTGTTATGCACTTTAATTTAATTTTAATATATATTCAAATTAACAGTTTCTAATGTCAGTAACCAAGTAAACGAGAGCACTGATTACATTACCACCGTTCGTTACATTGTAACAGTAACTTATGGAATCCTGTTCAATACATTCAGCAGACTTACTTTAATAATGACAAGAGCTTAGAACAAGAGTGTGTTTGGTGATTTTATGCAATGGTTCTGAGTTTTATTTGCCTTTTGACTTACAAGTTGAATTTCTTATAATATTACTTTGTATTTGATTTTTATTGACCACTTACACAGTAAATTAATACCAATATTACTATTATTATTTCTCCATGGGGTTCACCTGCATAGCTACCACCCTTGAGCATGAGTCAGCCGCCAAACGACTCGTCGTGTTCCAGCTGGGGGCTTGAGAGCCAGTTCTTTCTTTCTTTCTTTTTCTTCTTTCTTTCTTTGCTGGCAACGCATTAGTGATGTTTTTTTGGTGTTGCTAATGTCCATGGGCGACGATAGCCACTTAGCATCAGGTGGATCGTCAGTTCGTTTGCCGGCTATTTCCATAAAAAAATCTCTTACGGTCAGTTCCTATAAACTTTTTCGTCAAGGGAGTATTGGTTTGTAATAAATTAGTAAAATGCTTTGTTTAAGTTTTAATATTGTAAAAAGCAACGGATCTCTTTTTATTATTTTTCTGATAATGTATTGATTAGGAATCTACTGCTCAAATAATGCAATTACTTAATAATGACTAATAAATTAATTAATAATGATTTCAAAAAAGGAGAAGGATGTTTTCAATTTGATTGTATATTTGTTATTGTATTGTAAAGTGTATTTTTTCAGATTGGTTCCATATTTTTCTGATGATGAAATTCACGAGGAATTGAGAAAACTCCTTAAATATAACAGGTATACACAATAATATGTTGATTTAGATATTTTATGAGTGTTTCAAAAGCTAGTTCTTTGGAGTCGATTACTTTTTTTTAGCAAAATTTAGGTTACTTACTGAGCAAAAATTCACATTTTCACGAAATAATTAAAGATTCAAGATTTAAAGGGTTGTGAAATGCGGACTACAAATATCGTAATTTGAGTCAGCCACTACTTTTTTGGCTGGCAACGCATCGATATTGCCTTTGGTGTCACTCTTGTCCATAGACGAAGAAGATCATAGATTTGATCATAAAGCATTCTATGGTTCCTCTGCTTCGTTGTTATCTATGCACATAAAAAAGACTCGAGTAGTTTTTCTACTTTGCTCCAGGTTTTCCACCTTGGTTTGCTACTACAAAGGAACCATAACAACTTGATCTATTATATTAAAATGGATGCCGCCTAATACGGATGTTTGTTATTCTCATACTTAGTACCCTGACTACATTATTTCTTCGAAGATCAAGGACGGTTTTTATCTCAACACGCGACAAGAGCAAGCAAGTGAGGCGTGGTCAGTCCTTATTGAAGACCTATATATATCGGAGCAAACGTACATTGGTTATCACTTGTCAAAAGCATTGCAAGCGAATTTTCCACTATGTTCTTCAGACTGGTAAGTCAAGTTCTACATAATACTATATTTAATAAAAAAGTGTTGTACAAACTTAATAAAAGAATATAATTTAATACACTACAAGTACATTTGTTTAAAAAAAGTTTGAATTTGACGAAGTTTATTAAGTTTCAGTATAGCAATACTGTGAAAAATTTAAATTAATAATAAGCTGACAATACTAAATTCATTAAAAATTCCAAACGTTTATAATAGAAAAAACAAAATTAGTATCAGATGGATGTAACAAAATATTCAGCCAATAGACCGTCCAACATTTTGTCGGGCCCGAAACACGACAAGTAGGAACGGGAGTAATCCGTATTCAATTTCTAGTTAAACTTTTCTAAGGTCGCAGATCTCAACAATCTGAACATGAAATGATCTAAAGCTTAACATTAAACATGGTAAATCTTTATAGTGCAGGTATCTCATTTCTGCCCCTGGCTTCACTCATGACAAACTGGTTTCAGATTACAAAATATTAATAATTCTGAATCATCTCAGAGAAACATACAATCGGGATAAAATCTATCTTGGACATGGTCCGTCTCTATGTGCCAAGTTTCATATTATTCCATACAACGGTTAGGTTAGTTATCTTTACTTACAAACTTTTATCATTATAATATTAGTAGTATTTATAATATTAGTAGGATAGAATAAGCACAGAAACATTAGTATTTAATCAGTTGCAAAAATATAGCTGTGCGATATATTTTTACCTGATGTGAATGAACTTTCCACCCTCGTTGTAAATTGTAAAAACTAGTCTACATCATCATGGCTTAGTTCATCTACTTTGAAGTCACCAAAAACTATTGCATACACTCTTAATTGGTTTCAAATTAAAGTTTGAAGTTTACCGAACTATGTACTTCAATAGATTTCTAAATACAACAGATTTCTTCATTCAAAGTTTATGATATAATATGACTGAACTTTATGACTTTTAATGTGTAGGTACCTATTACTTAACCTATTGTTACTTCATATTGTTGAGGTTGCATTAATTTGAGTTACTTTTTGAGATAAAAATAAAATCGCAGTGAAGTCGTCAGGTGGAACAAAACTTAACTTTTATACAGAGTTTCAGATAAATGTGCAGGCATGTCTTTTAATAAAAATTAGATAGAGCAACATGTACCTAATAGAGTAGTTATGGTGGGACACAATATGACCTAGGTGCATTATAAATTATGACATTTGCACATTAAAATTTGCAGTAGTATTTGTATTTGTTTTATCTGTTATATTTTTTATTAAAAGTTGTGTGTGTTTGAGTTAATCTCATGCTTTGATGAAGAAAAATATTTTGACGAAACCTGCGAGTTTAACAGTTCTACACAATGTTCGAATTTTTTTAGCCTATGATTGAACATGAATCATACTTTTCAATATTTCGAACTAGATCAAAAGTGTTCCATAAAAAAGATGTGTATAGTATATAAAAAAATTCAAACCTTTAAACTGTTAAGACTATTATAGTTTTGTCTGACACATTTTATTATCATAAACAATGTTTTTTACAGTTTGCCTTCCTCGCCGTGCTGGCTGTGGCTTTCGCCAGCCCCAAACCTGAGCCTCAGCCTCAGGTCATCTCCTACGCCGGGGGGGTCTACCCAGCTGCGTACTCTGGTTACTCTCCCATCGCGTACTCTGCGCCCTACGTCGCCGGCCTGCCTTACCCATACGGATACTACGTCCGTTAGGGAATACCAATAACGTACCTTCCGAGCTCATGACCACGATACGCCAATTGTAATATAATTTCTACAGCATATACTTTTTGTTTCTTTATTTTCCCTACTAGTAACCAGCCTCGCTTTACTTTGATTTTCGTATATATCTCAATTTTTTTAATGAAAATAGCACATGTTACAAAGGTCATCTATTGATGAAAAAATTTTTGAAATCGGTCCATTCCAAACCAAATAAAATCCTCTTTGTTATCATACGTAGTTTAGAATTATATACAATGTTATACGCGGTTGACATGCGGATATTATATCACCTTACGAATGATAATGAACGTTTATGTGTTCTAATTTGTAATTCATAATTACGATACTTGAACCATTAATGGTCACTTACTTGAAGTTGTGCACAATAATCGTACAAACTGGTTCTAACACATACTTGTAGTTGTTGTAAGTGCAAATCACAAAATATTTAAACATTATACCTATCACTGATGGATGAATTAATAGTACCTAATTCTTTGAAGAATTTAATTAATAACATTTTCAACAGTGTGTATACATTCTTCACATAAGAATTCCCTTCGCTAGTGTGACATTACAGTAAGTGTCCGTTCATACCGACCGGCTCGGAAAGGAGAGCTTTTTATTGCGTTTAAAAAAGATGTTCGAGGTATGAATTAAGGTTGTTTCTTTCATTTCACTTCGGCTCTTAAGCATTGTAATTTATAAAAGAAGTAAGATTCACTCTCGCTACCATAGACGCTATTAATATGACAGTGAAGACTGAAGGGAACTCTTACGTGAACAGCTCTCTACCAATTTGCCGCCATATTACTAAATCGATAAACAGATTAATTAACTAAGTTAATAATGCGGTGTTGATCATATTATTTACATTACACAATATGAAACAAAAAATATTGATTTATATTTTGCTAATTTGCGTAAAATATCTGTTGGTATGTTACTTTGTTAAACCAAGGTCTGTTGTTACATATAATTTGCACATAAACAATGTACATTATAATTACATGGATAGAACCTGTACTGTTGAGAGGAAATCATTTTTATTAGCATAAAATTTAATGTCATTGCTAGCATGCAGCTATCTTGATTGGATCAATTATGGTGGCTTATGAAATTCAATTATCATCTATATTAATTATTGTCTTAGGTGAACGAGTATTTTGCAAGCTGCAGCAACAATGTAAGGATTAGAATGTAGTTTTACTATTGGTGACATGACCATATAAACCTTCTCACTTAATGGTAGGTACTTCTTAATGGTAGGTACTTCTTAAACAGACTTTTCTTAGACTTTCAAATAATTAAATAGTAGTGCATTGCTGAACAGTTAAACACTACCTACTTAGAATACATGATGACCTTATGGGTTTTTTGTAGGATTATTGAATGTATAAAAATAAGAAAAAGTATTAATGACCAAATTCAAAAATGAAAAAAATAATTGTAGGCGGAATAATTGTTTAATATTTTTGCACACATGCCATAATCAATTTTGTTAATCAGATTGCCAAATGAATAATGTTTTATATATTCATTAAACTCGTATCTACTATTCAAATCTTGTTGTAAGCTATGGGCGTCGGATATAGAGGATAGGCCCCAATCGGAGCATTATAAGTTAGTGATGTCACAGGTGATAGAGCTGGGTACACGAGAGGTGCTCCGTACCCCACGGGGTACCGATAGTTGATGACTGGCTGGAGCAGGCTGTTGGGTTCTGCTGCTGGTATTGGGTTGCCGTTAACAGCAGTCAGGAACAGAAGGAAAGCTATCTGAAAGAATTATATAATATGTTATATGTTATGATTAATAAATTCACCCTACGTTTGTCTTAGAACCCACACTAAAATAAAATTTTATACTGGATTTTAAATTGCGTAGTTAGTAAATAGTCGATAGTTAGTTTCAGATTGAATGGATTAGAATCCGTTTTTAAATCTGTACCGATTTTGATGATTCTTTTTATATTTGAAAGCTGGTTCTTGTCACGTGGGACCACATTTAAATTTGAGCGAGATCTGATGAGTAGTTTTTTAGCTTTTGAGTTATCCCTAATTTTAAAATCGGTTATTTTTTAACCAACTTCAAAAAAAGAGCAGGTTCTCAATTCGACTGTATTTTTTATGTTTGTTACCTCCGAACTTTCTACTGGGTGAACCGATTTTGATGATTCTTTTTTAATCGAAAGCAGGTGCTTGTCATGTGGTCCCACATAAATTTGAGCGAGATCTGACAAGTAGTTTTTGAGTAATTTTGTAGTCGGTTATTTTTTGTTAGAAAACTTATTTTAATAATTATTTATGTATACGTAATTATGGCAAACAAACGAAGCATCGAGCTACTAGATACTTGAGTGGTCATAATAATAAATGTGTATATTACTCATACACAAAGCATATTTTTTATATTTAACCAAAATAACATCATGGTACCTATCTCGTACCTACTTAATGAGCATGAAAATTAACATGTTACGTAACGAGGATGTGAATGATTATAATTAGTGATATGTAATTAATGTTAAATCTCTAATTAACAGTAGTACGCACGTCGTAAATTACGTGATTATATCATTAAAGGAGTATTTATACTAAATTTAAATACTATAAATAAGGCTTACCAGCTTGTACATGATTCTATTTGAGGCTCCTTCTCGAGAGTATGTCCCATTGAAATCCCGGGGTATTTTTATACTCTCATGCTCCCGCAGATATTATTATTTTGCAGTAATATTGACCTTTAGCGCACATGGATGTTTTATGCTAAATGCATCAATATTTCGATTCCATTAAACGAGAGTAGTTTTGTAAAGCGTAAATATTGTTTTGAGGTCTTATGATAGTATGTATATTTAAGATAAAGTAAGGCATATTCAAATTAATTTTTTCGGCAATGCATCGATGAGCCTCTTACAATAAGTTGGATCGTTATCTCATTTGTTAAAAAAAAAACTTGAGAGGTGTCAAGGGACACCCGGATGGAACGAAGTTCCTTGCAGTCAGTACCAGGATAGCAAAAACATGCAGCAAGTGTGCCAAAACAAATCTAAGGTATTAAATTTCGTGAGAACACTCGCTTGCATGTTTTTGCTATCCTAGTACTCTGGCTTGCTTTCTATGTAAAAAAAACTACGACGGCAAAAAGTGTCGTTACCGGCAAAAAGTGTCGTTACCAAATTTTCCGCCTTTCGCAACGCGCGATAAGGAACTTCGTTCCAAAAAAAAAATCTGTTGACATATTTTCATATTCATATCATTTTCTTACTGATTTCATTGTACCTAATTAAATTGAAACTAGTCGTACATTGTGTCCCTAAAAAAATAATTAGTTATAATTTATTTTGTAGGCAATGAGAGAGAAAAACACAACATCAGTTACACTTTTATATAACACGTTATAGTACTGCTACAGAAAAAATGTACACGTTATTATATTACGACCTGTTCGTTTGAAGCTGAGACGGGTTGCTCGTGTTGAATAAAGTTCGTATTTTCTAACACGTCGAAATAAATATAATATGTGTCAAAATGTACAATTAATTGGTCTTAAAATAATATAAATATTGTTATAGTAAGCTACAACGCTTAATAAATACGTGCATTGTGCTTTAAAGAATAACAGCATCCAAGCAAGACCTTGAACGCACACGGGATATCTTTGCGAAGTCCCAAGATAATTAAACTCATTCGACCTGTTGGACGTTCTAGGGAACTATATAAAGATGCTGGTTACTATAATTTTATTAAAGAGTATCGCCCTCGCTTTGCATCGCAGAACTGTACCCAGGCTGGTTCTTTTGGTAGAGTTTTTTTACTTTTAAGATCGATTTAAAGTTGGTGTCTATTTAAATTAAAAGCTGCAAACGCACTAGGTTTCTTTGCGATATGTAGTTTTAATTCCACATTCTGTTCAATAGGTTGTTTGATAATGATAAAATTTTCACTAATAAAAACTTGTGTTTGTAGCATCTCTATGTTTATACCGACCACATATATAGATAGACGGTACCGAGTACCTCGGTGGGTTTGTTGAATGCCATATTAAACCTATTGTGGAATTATTTTAAGAATACTTCTACAAATTACAGTGTGTACCTGTTATGTCGGCCGGCGGTTCTTTAAATAAAATAAAAAGTTAAATTACTAGGTAAAAAGATAATAATAGTCTAAGTACCAGTTCTTATTTGTATTGCTTCCATAATAAATTTAACATAATTTTAAAAGCCGGTTAAGCGAGCTTGCAGTCACTGGTATATTAGTTTCATTAGGAGCAAGCTGCTACATGTACCCACTTGTATTCTTTTTAAGAAGGTTTTAAGAAGTGTTGCTTTTGTATTGTTAACGAGGGTTCACATCCACATTAATGATATCCCTTGTGTGTGCAATCAACAATCTGGGTCTTCTTGGTTACGGACGTCCACAGATTGTAATAACCATTTGGCTCCAAATAACATATTCAAAGTACTTTATAAATATATTATGATCAAGTGCACAGTTACATTTTATATTTTTGTGTCCATCACAATTTTAAAATCGTCTACTATGTAAACAGTTTCACTGTAATAAATTAATATTCTAGTAGTTCCAATAGTACCTAGTACCTACCTAGTATAGTACTACTATGTACCTTATTAATTATTATTATATTATGCTAATTGTAATAAGGACGTTAAAATATAAAAGCTTGACTGATAAAAAAATTGGAAATATAGCAAGTATAATAAACCTCTACTTAATAGTTTTTCTATGTAACTAATTACGTATGTATGTAGTGTAATACGTAGGTAACTCAATAAGTTTTGAGACACGATAAAACTATACAAGATAATAACAATATTTATTTTACATTTTGTCGAACACCGGGTTCCTAAAGAAACGGCTTTGTTCTGTGGGACATAATTATGTGACGATGCGTTGTTGTGATGCAGCATGATTCCCCGAAGCCCAGTCTTTGGTCTCCTTACTCGCAGAGCTTGGAAAACTTTCGGCAATGCTACTGTTGTATACCATTCCGAGATAAACAGATCTATGATTTTCTAACATTGTTGTCGTACTAAATTGTCTGTTTACACGTATTAATTTATTTAAAATTTGGTTAAAATTTAGTTATCTACTTAACTACTTAATACGTATAAACCGGACTTTACTGCCGTTTCTGGGCGACCACTTCTATCTTCGAGGTTTGTTTTACCCCTTTTAAATTCACTGAACTACCTAAAAACTGTTGCTCGAGATGGGGCATATTTCCCTTGCGCTGATTGTAATCATTGAAGTGTAAGTTTTTCAGTTAAACCAAAAATTAAAATCATATTATAATCTAAATTTTACTAACAAAAAATAACCGACTTCAAAGTTCCTCAAAATCTACTTGTCAGATCTCGTTCAAATTTACGTGGGATTACATGACAAGCACCTGCTTTCGATTAAAAAAAGAATCATTGAAATCGGTTGGCGTGATATTGAGTATACTTAATACAAATTTAAGACTTATATGGTTTTATCATGGATGCCATTGTCAAATCTCAATAAAATTTACCAGATTTCGATTAAAAAAAGAATCATCAAAATCAGTTCGCCCAGTCAAAAGTTCTGAGGTAACGAACATAAAAAAAATGCATTCGAATAGAGAACCTCCTCCTTTTTTTGAAGTCGGCTAAAAATATTCGCGCACACAACCCGCACACACAATTGTTCGCGGTTAAGCCCCACCGTTGCAAAGAAAATATAAAGCGTGTAAAAACGCGGGAACCGTCGTCGTAGTCATTTAAGACTTTTTTTTAATCAGCAACCTGGCCACTGACGTCCAATATTTAAATAAAATTGGTTTTTAATAATATATAATATAGATGCGTTCCATTTTTAAATTACAAGCATCTCAAAACTTATCGAGTGACCTACGTATGCTAATTGTCATACGGATGTAGTAAAAAAGCAGGACTGATAAAAAATTGGAAATAAAGCAAGTTTATGAAACATGTTTAATTAACATGACATGTCATTACAATATCATAATGAAGATTTTATCAACTATACAATTCTAAGATTCAACTTTAGTGATTAATTATTATTTGCGATAATACCAATCCAGGGCATAGGGTAAGGAATAAGCGGAGCTGTAAACTGGGACGTAGTCGGAATAACTGTAAGCTGATCCATAAACTGAGGTGTAGGGTAAAGAGAGAGGCGCCATCGGTGCAACTCCCGGAGCCACCAGTGCAGCCGAAGTGAAAGGCGATGAATAGTATCCATTGTACACGATTGCTGGATCAGCCGTCACCGAAGCGAGTAACGCCATTAATAATATCTGTGGAATAATGTTTTCAATGTAACACGGATATTTCAGATAATTCCATGAGCCGTTTTCACGGTCACAATGCGTTTATATTGTAGTAAAATGTGTGAACCCACGATTATTGAGAACTTTGATACTTTTTATAGTTTTATTCATGTAATGTCTTCCAAGGTTGAAATTAATATGTCTACTAAATACTTACTTATCATAAAATTCCTTACGTTACGCACAAAACCTATTCTATCCATTTTAAACCCAAGAGTGAAATATGACGTCTTTGTAATATTTTTCAGTAGAAAGTACATTTTTTAACTACCTACTACCTACTGCTTAATTAATTATTTATACCTCAAATCGTAATGTCAATAATTCTTGACAAAAATGTATTAACTTACTAACCATAATATTTGAGGATTCCCTCAATTCCTCACCGATCCTATGAAAGCATATCCTTTCGAAAAATAAAGAATCTTCCAAATTGATTGATAAGTAGGTATATGAGGATGTTCTGAGGTTTAAAACAAACTTTAAAGAACATACAGTCGAATCAGAACCTTCTCCGTTTTTGGGATCGGTAAAAAATTATCAGTATTGTTTTGCCGTATAAATATTATAAAAAAAAATATTATAAAACAAAGCTTTTAAATTACAATATTTCAGTTGCACTTTTTGGGGTTTTTGCTTTGACCCAAATGTGCATGATAACAAACTAACAAAGAAGGCAAATACAAGATTGTAAAATACTTATAATCAATACTCACAAGCACAATTTTCATCATTTTTAGGTTCTTTGTTAATCCACCTTGCTTATCACACTTTGGCAGAATACTGTTCGTGACTAAATATTGCTTACTTTTATATGTTTGGGACACGGCGAAAAGGAACTACGGGTAAATAACAAACGATTGTATGTATTTCAAAGACATTACATTGAATGGAATTGTGAAGACTTGTCATAATGGCTTCTCCGGAAACAAAAGAATGTATAATCTGAGTGTACTGATGACTCCGAAATTATAATATTATCCTAATAACCTTGCGTGCGCTTGTCAAAGACGAATCAGTTTCGAGTTTTGTAGTTTCTTCTTGAGAATAATGTAAGGTAACTACAGACAAATGTAGGGTATCGTCGTAATTTTATTATCAATATTTGAAACACTCATAAAATATTATTTTCGAGAACGAGGGGATCAGTTTGTGAGTAACTTGTATAACAGTGGTTTAGTCATAACACGTGTGAAAATTAAACGAATGTTAATAATATAATTTTAAAAGAAATGGAATATTTAAGATCCAATGTTTTAACTATTCCAATGTTGTTAAATAACATTGATATTTTTTTCACCGATAATTTCAGGTACGAAGGAGGAGGCTTGAAGCATATTCCACCTCGCGGTGCATGATGTATTATAATAATGGTAGAGGTTAATGGAATTTCTAAACAACATCGTGTAGAGTTGGATGGTACAGGTACAATGATACAGAAAATTACTTACCGACGACAACTTTTAGTAGAGCGTGTATCAAGGGACGACAGTTGAATGTACTGTTAAGTGCCTCAAAGGAAAATCTTTTGACGTAGTTCTTTTCCGGATAAGGATTTTTCGACGAAAACCAAGAAAAGGAAATATTTCAATCATTTCAAAAGATTTCCCATAAAGACATTGCTATTTGACTGTCCATGTTTAGAGTTCAGTTAATCCTTGAGACATTAATGGACTGAAGCCACCTGAGTATTAGGGGGAAAGGTGTGTCAGTTGTAACAAAAAAAAGATATTTTACAAAATAATATATATTTATAAATCACAGCAATTTTTTTTTGGTCAAAATGTAAATTAATTCGTTACATAAAAAATATAATAAAGAAAATACGTAAGTAATATTAAAAAAATTGCACATATTGATATCAAGTGCTTGTGTAACATCTTTTACACCAAGAGGATCAATTGTAACAGTACAGAGTCCATTAAAACACCGTCATCTTGTAGAATTGAAAACTCATACACATAAAATTTATTTAATCACCGTATTTTTTTATGGAAATAGCCGGTAAACCAGCTGATGATCCACCTGATGGTATCGTCGCCCATGGACATCAGCAACACCAAAAGCATTACAGATGTGTTGCCGGCCAAGAAAGAAAGAAGAAAAAGAAAGAAAGAGCTGGCTCTCAAGCCTCCAGCCGGAACACGACGAGTCGTTTGGCGGCTGACTCATGCTCAAGAGTGGTAGCTATCCAGGCGAACCCCATTCTGCTTCTCTGATTAATTCAAAACTGAATCCCACCAAATATATTTTCATGTAAAATGTAGCCAAGACCTAGCCTAGCCTAGGTATGTAGCCACCCATACCATACCAAACTATAGGCTCTACATCAAGTAGAGTAGAGTTAAAAGCTTGGCTCTACATGAGATCTGATAACTTTTTTGATGTAGAGCCTATGGTATGGTATGGTCTCGTCTTGGCTACATTTTACATGAAAATGTTTTTGGTGAGATTTCAGTGATCGTGATCGCCGCACCAAGGGTCCTGGGTTCGATTCCCAGCGAGGCGGAAATTTGAATGATGAGTTTGAATTTCTGTTCTCGCTCTGGGTGTGAATGTCCTTGTCTAGTTGTCCATGGCACCCACGACACAGGGAATCCTAGTGTGGGGCTATGAGTGTGAAGCGTAATTATTATTATTATTATTAAACTTCCATCCCCTAATATAAAGGTTGGGTGGGGGGTGATTTACTAAATATCCTGTATTGTATATTTTATTATTAAAATACTATTTTAATTAAAGTTTCAGACCTCTAGCATCAAAATTTGCGAATGTCTCTTAACGAGACGAGGACACTACCGTACCCCCAGAGAACTTTCGTGTCAAAAATGTTTGTCGACCCTGTATCCACTCCCATCCACACCCATGATCCGAGTACAAATATTTATCTGTCACATAAATATCTGCCCCGGCCGGGAATCGGGACCCCTCACTTCGCAGGCAGGGTCGCTACCATCTAGGCTACAGGGTCGTCAGTACTTAAAAAAAACCTCTTATGCTAACATAGCCAAAATAGTTTTCCTTGTAAATTCATCATATAGCGTATTTTTGTAATTTTTTTAATTTGTCCAACTCCAATCGTGTAGATGGCTGGGGGTGGGGACACTTCACTGTAACCAAAATTCGCACTTTAAAGCCTATTTTCCCAAAATTGCCCCTGAATTGAAAAATGGTCCTTGTAGACCCATAATATTTTTTAAAGGCCTTTTCATAGATACACCACATTATGAGGTACGCGACGAAAAAAATCATCCCCACGTTACCTGTAGGTACGGTACCCTGATAAAAAGATTTGTTATATTTTTATCGAAATTACTCTAGCACGAAGGATCTTGGGGCTGAGGAAGGACGGATGGACGGAAATGACGTGACAGAAAGGATAAGTTAAATTACAAGCAACGGTTATTTGCGAAGCTTCTGACTCGTACACGAAGTTTGTCGTTCCATCGTACAATATTTTCAACGATAAAAATTTGTTTCTTGTATAGAGACCCCCTTTTATTTTCAACTTTTACTTTATTTTATTTTGTTCTTATTATTATACAATTAAAACAACATTTAAGAATTTACTTTATAATACTGTGAATATTTATTACAATTAATACAATTTACTAAGAGTCCTAAGTCCTAACTAACCTAATTACGATAATACCAGTCTCTGCTATACGCATATGGTAACGTATATGGTAAAGAGTAAGCAGAATTGACTACTGGGAGATAATCTGAGTAACTGAGTGATGATCCATACGCGTAGTTATATTGAGAAACTGAGGTATAAGGCACAGCTGCAACAGATGCCACCGGTGAAACTGGAGCTACTGGAGCCACCGGTGCAACTGGGGCCACCGGTGCAACTGGGGCCACCGGTGCAACTGGAGCCACCGGTGCAACTGGGGCCACCGGTGCAACTGGAGCCACAGGGCTCACAACAGACGCGGCAGCCGGCGCCAAAATTGCAGCAGAGGCATACGGAGTCGAGAAGAACGGTGATCCGCTGATGATCCAAGCAGGGTCTCCTTTCACTGAGGCTAAAAATGCCAGCATACTTACCTGTAAATGAAAAAATTAAATAAACAAAATTTCATGAAGAGTTTCAATTAATCCAATAGTTAATGATCTTACCAGAATAATTTTCGACATTATGTATGAACCTATTTAACCAGTTTTTGCACACGCAGCTGGAAGTATACTGCCTCTTCCCAGGATTTGCTACCTTTTATATTTTTGAAGAATGCCAAATAGAATGAATATTACAAGCGTGTTTGAGTGAAGTAATCATTGTTTTGAATAGTTTATCTATATGGCTACTTACTAAGTATTGGTATTAGCCTGGCTTCTCTGAATGGCTCCATCGAAAACAAAAGAATGCATAATCCAAGGAAAAAGACTGTGTCCGAAACCACGTTATTTGCTGACCTTGCACGTCCTACAGTGTAACAATATGTGTAACCGGTTTAAAGATTTATTGTTCTAGTATAAAAATATAATGTTCGGTAGACACGAGCATCACTTCGCGTACAGAGAGGATACTTTGTATCAATTGTAATGTAGTTTTATAGGAATAGGTGGTTTTTATACGTGAAAAAAGCTATTACAGAATTTGATATAATTTTTATGGGTTTTACACTCAAATATCACAGAGAAAAATACTATTACATCGAAGATTTTATGAAGCTGATCACGTCGTGTGTAACATTCAAACAGACATTAGTTACACTTAAGGCATCACCGATGCGTAGCCGGCAAGTGTGTGTTAGGCCACGCGCAATGTAGAGTTCCGAAGTAATGAGTTTATCGACTATTACTCATTAACTATTTGTGCTAACATAGCCGTGATAGTTTTTCTTGTAAATTCATCACGTAACCTATTTTTGAGAATTTTCACTTGTCCAGCTCCAACCGTTTAGTCGGCAGGGTGGGGGACACTTGACTCTAACCAAAATTAGCACTTTAAATTAAAGCCAAATATTTCACAAACGGATCCTCAAATCCAAAAATGGTATGAGAAGACCCATCATATTTTTGAGAGACAAGGATACCCCACACAATGTGGTACGCAACGAAAAAAAATCATACTCACTGTACCCAATGAACTGTACCCCAACAGTGTGAAAAAAAGTAGGTGAAAAAAAATTCAATATTTTGTTTTAGGATTTCGGTTTAATAAATATTGTGTATATCCATGCCAAATTACAGCTTTCTAGCACTAAGGGTCTCGGCCCTATGCCTCAAACAGACAGACGGACGGATGGACGGACAAAACTATAAGGGTTCTGATTTTACTTCGGAACCCTAAAAACGAATTAAAAAACAGTTAAATAAGGTACAGTTACAATCATCATCATACTTCATAATTTGTCCCTATCACACCTACTACGAGTATAAACACTTTTTAATGTTTAGAGTCGACAAATAAACGAAAAAATTGTTTCGTTACTTAGGTAGGTACATGCCTACATGCTACCTGATGACAAACGTTGCTTCAAATTTTATTTTTGTCATGAAAAACCTTTTGGTAAATCATTCGTTAAAATTTGAATGAGATCCGTATACTGTATGCATGGCAGACAACCATTTGTTAATTGTTGCTGATTGTAACAGTCGTATTGCATTGCTAGTCATCTTTGAGAATATCATTAATTGAATAAAGGTGATTAATAATTATACCCTAATCGTTAAACGTCTTTACGTCTGGGCACCAACGTAATTGATAAGTAATCCATACTAATATTATAATCCATACTAATATTATAAATGCGAAAGTGTGTTTGTTTGTTTGTTTGTTTGTCCGTCTTTCACGTCGTAACGGAGCGATGTTATGGTAAGATTTTTTGTGTGGAGATAGGTAGGAGGCTGGAGAGTAACGTAGGCTACTTTTTACCGCAGTAAAACAACTCATTCCCATGGAAAGATCCATTATGATGTGTATTGGCCCATACTTCTATACTTCCATATCCATCCATACTATCCATACTTCCAAACTTCCATACTTAATTTGATTTTGGATCTGTTACTTATTTATGAACTAGCTTTTACCCGCGGCTTCGCCCGCGTGTTCAAAGGGAAGTAACAATGAGTTTTTAACATGCATGACTCTTTCCTAGATATCCATACTAAAATATTATAAATGTAAAAGTGTGTTTGTTTGTTTGTCCGTCTTTAACGTCATAACGGAGCGATGTTATGGTAAGATTTTTTGTGTGGAGATAGGTAGGAGGCTGGAGAGTAACGTAGGCTACTTTTTACCGCTTTTTTACTTTTGTTTTACTGAGTTGTTACTCATTCCCATGTAAAGATCCATTATGATGCGTATTTGTCCATCCATACTATAATATTATAAATGTGAAAGTGTGTTTGTTTGTTTGTTTGTCCGTCTTTAACGTCGTAACGGAGCGATGTTCCAAACTTCCATACTTAATTTGATTTTGGATCTGTTACTTATTTATGAATTATTATTATTAATTATTATGTTATTATATCTAGGAAAGAGTCATGCATGTTAAACAACTCATTGTTACTTCCCTTTGAACACGCGGGCGAAGTCGCGGGTAATAGCTAGTATTTCTATACATACTTCCATATCCATCCATACTATCAATACTTCCAAACTTCCATACTTAATTTGATTTTGGATCTGTTACTTATTTATGAATTATTATTATTAATTATTATGTTATTATATCTAGGAAAGAGTCATGCATGTTAAACAACTCATTGTTACTTCCCTTTGAACACGCGGGCGAAGTCGCGGGTAATAGCTAGTTTATAAATATTTTATTTTAAGTATTAAATGGTACTGCCTTCGGTTGTATTTATTTTAACTTTAAAAAAATATTTATTTCTATATGCTTATGTGCTTAGTTTTGTGTACGTCCATAACTGAAAATCAATCGAAAGAATGAATGAACGATTGAATTACTTAAAAAAAATCGAATCTGTGAACGTCCGGCTTGAATTTTGATACAAAGTATATATTTATTAATATAAAATACAAGTTTGTATAGCGTCAGGTACACCCTATAGTGCAAACTCGTGAATCGTACCCACTATTTGTGTAACTTGTTGATCAAAAATTTCCCGAGAATTTCCTGAATGAGTTTCAATTAAACGCACATTTGTATGTTAAGTCAAGTGAACACCAGCCTGAAATAACCGTCCGAACGCCATCTGATGGGAAATTATAAAGTTTGCTTCACATATTATTCTAAGAGCGCCATTGTTAAAAACACAGGAAACTTTAATGTTACAGTGAAGTACGTGTCAAGTAGCGACACCTAGTGAGTAAAAAACATAAACATTAAGCGAACGCTGGGCCGAGCTACGGCCGGTGTCAGGTTTTACGGAATTTCTTCATTCGGTCGTCACGCTCAAAGCCCGCGATAAAAGCTATTGCTCCAAGATCCCAGGGCCACCAGACGTCACGTATTTTCTGACGGACGAAATGTGGACGATTGAGTAGGGTTAGTATGTACTATGTGCGTATGTACTACCTGCTAGCTTGGTCAAACAGCCAATTTCCAGGTATCAGGTGATCAAGGTACATAAAAACATTATAAAATTCACGTGAATTCTCATGGCTGATTTTCACGATGTTCTAGATAATATAGTTAAAAGTAAGTCGTCAATGCTCCCAGACACTTTCCGTTGGTCATATTGCTTTGTAGACGCTTTAAATCTCCCAAAATAATTAGTTATGTGCGCCTACACCAAAACAGACACTTTTACACCGCGCAATTTGATTGCTCTTCGAATTCTACAGGAGTCGATTATTGTTGATACCTTATTATTTTGAGAGCTTTAAAGCGTCTGCAAAGCAATATGGCCGACGGAAAGTGTCTGGGAGCATTGACGACCTATTTTTAACTATATTTTCTAGAACATACGTGAATATCAGCCATGAGAATTTACTTCAAGTTTTTGGTGTTTTTATGTACCTTGATCACCTGATACCTGGAAATTGGCCGTTTGACCAAGCTAGCAGGTAGGCATACGCTCATAGTACATACTAACCCTACTCAATCGTCCACATTTCGTCCGTCAGAAAATACGTGACGTCTGGCGGCCCTGGGATCTTGCTCTATATGCAATAGCTTAAAAATACCTTTTTAATACATTACCGAAAATGTCAATCAGACTCTTAGAAAAATAAAACAATGAATCAATAACAATACTGTATTGCGGAAAAAATTACCATAAATAATAGTACATTATAATTTATTATTTATAATTATTATCTTGCCAGTTCAAAATGCTTCGGTCTTCAAATGTAGTAGGAGTACGGAGAGGCATAAGTGTAAGCAGAGTATGCGAGCGGCGAGTATGCAGAATACGCGGAATATGCGACTGGGGCAGTGTATGCAGCCGCTACCGGGGCAGTGTAGGCTGCAGCCACAGGAGCCGCGTAGCTCACCACCAGGGGCTTGGCGCTAGCGAAGGCCAGGAGAGCGGAGAGGATCAGCTGCAAACAAAAGTTTGAATTACCGCTTAGTTGCAGACCACACAAGTATCGGTGGAATATAGCTAAAATGTTTCCTTCCTTCCCATCTACAATTTCGCTATACATATTCATGAGAGAGAGATTTTTCGGATTAGACAACCATCAATGGCTGCACGGCTACGGCTACAGAGGTTGATAATCACGAGGAGATGATGGCAAACAATTGGGCAGTACCATATTTTAATACAGAAGTAAAATTAGTTTTACTAAGTAACTCTAGATAAAAAAATATGTTTAAAATGTTTATCAATATTAAAATAATCAATGTGGTTTAATTAAAATTACCAGATGAATGTTAATTTCAATTTCAATTTATTTTTTGCAAATAATTAATAAGATTTAAATAATCTGTAAAAGATTTAAAAACACAAAAGTAAACAAATGATGAATATTAATAAAATCATAAACTTAAATAGTCGGCTCGGGACTCTAGCCTCCTAGAATGACAAAATTAAGAATACAAGATAGCACTTCACACACTTTTGAGAACATAACACTACTTGCATAATGATCATGTAATACCTTCTCATCTATGTAGATTTGCTAATGCATCACCGTAGAAAATAAAAAGCTTTCAAATGCAGTCTTTAAAAAATGCATTCAGGTTTCTAACTTTGTAGCTAATATAAATACTATGTATCTTATGATAACATTAATATTGTAGCACTAATACTTACAAGTTTGAACATTTTGGCTGATTGTCCGTTGAACACTGACTATTGTTGTTCTATCCTGCTAATATATAAGGATCTGATGACCCCCGATGTTGGCAGCGAGTCATACAACGTAACTTGGCAAGGACGCGGTCAGGATATACACGCGACTCGAATATTTATACCTATTGCCCATCATAGATTAATTTGTATAGGATGTCCGAATTCAATAGACGTTACAAGGAGCATCACTATTTTAGGAGTCATCAACTAAAAATTAACAGATGAAGTCTTTATTACTTAGATAAGAAATAATCATGTTATTATGAATATTCTTCAACACACTAGAAATCAACCCTTCTAAAAGTTTTGGCTTTAGTGGTTTCACTTCATTGCTCACTCTGGTTTATGTCCAACCGTCACTCTGCCCGCAGCTTTGCTCATGTATTCCGGGATCATAAGTACCCTATAATCTATACTAATACTAGCTGCCCGGACAGAGTTCGGTCTGTCAAAAGTTTTTTTTGAGATGTAAGCTATCCTATCTTTCAAGTTGGATCAAATGGCACATGGTGTGCAAATTTGATTAAAATCGGTTCAGTAGTTTAGGGAGTCCATCGCGGACAAACAACGTGACACGTAATTTATATATATTAAGATAATTATGTATAAAGAGGAAAGATTTGATTTTTTGTTTGCATTGAATAGGCTCCGAAACTACTGAACCGATTTGAAAAATTATTTTACTGTTAGAAAGCTACACTATCCCCGGTGAACACAGGCTTTATTTAAAAAAAATTAGGGATCCTTAATAAAACTCCAATAATGTAACCCAAGGTGTAAAAAATAGGAAAACCGAAGCAAAGCGAGGGCGGTTACTCGTATAATATAAATTATGTTCCAGATCATGGGCTACGTGTGTAGGTATAATGAAATTCCGTTCAGTAGTTTTTTCGTGAAAAAATAACAAATATGCACGTGTCCTCACAAACAAACTTACACATTTTTAATATTAGTAGGATTGTGGAGTCATAAAGACTTATTTTTGTCCATTTTTGAGTGAAAGAGGCGAAACGCGGGGAGTTAGTATTTTTATTTCGTCGTATTGAGGGTCTGCTCCCATTTGGATACCCTCTTAAGGCGACATTGAATAACTTGCTTTGGTTGCATTTCAATACCACTTTTCTCACCCCTTAGCTTATTGTAGTCCAGACCTTAAATTTTTATGGACTTTTAGTAAATGCAATAAACAAAAATTCGCAAATAATTGAAAGCGGTTTGTTGTTGGTTTCTGTTTTAGGTTGTAGGAACACAAGTGGAACATAAGACTTGTGACATAAGACTTTTCTATAAGAAGAAGATTGACTATACCACAGCCCAAGTATATGAGGAGTGTAAAAACACAATGCTGTGACAACAAATGAGCAGATATTTTTTTCCAATAACTCTTTGGTAGTTAGATAAGATATTACAAGTCTGCAATTTTGTAGAAAACATTAACTCACCGTGTTGACTCGCTCGCTTGCTTGCCTATAACTCATAAAAATAAAACACCCTGTGAAGACCTAATCAGAACAGGTATCAATACGTACTCGACGTTCTCGTATTACGATGGAACATTCGATGGCTGAACCATATTCAAATTAGCCGGCACATCCAATCCACTTCTGTATAGGTAATTATTATAATACCTTTAAGTTCGTACTCGTAACAAGTATCCTCATCAACCTTGAACCAGAGTTATGTCACAGACTTCTTATACATTTTCTCGTTGATAACAAATATCTTATTTGATATTTAGGTATACATTTGAAGTTGAGAAATTGTAATTTGACGGTTCCTTGATTAATAATTATTCATATTCAGTAAACAGGTATATGTTGTAGATTAGTTTCTAGTTTTCTACGTTACACATTTCTATGTGAAACTTCTGTTTCTAAAACTATGTTATTTTAGAGATAATCTTGCAATTACATCTATCGAAATTAAAAGTCACAGGTCATCGTAGAAAAAATTTACTTTGCGTTTCGGTAACGTTCTTTCTTCTATTTTCTTTCTTGGCTGGCAACGCATCGGTGATTAGGGCCCGGCCACAGCTACGAGCGGCGCGGATTGCGGCGCGGTGAGCGGCGCGGCGGGCGGCGCGATTTGCGGTGGTATGCCACAGCTAGATTAGTTGCGATCGCGGCGGCGTTAGCAGTGGACGTACTTAGTGAGTGTTCACACTGAACTCGCGGGCGCGGGCGCGGGCGCGGTCGCGGTAAACGCTACGTACACCGCGCGCGCGTTTTGGTGTGAACACTTTCATAGTAGCTCATATGTTTGATATTTCGCGACCGCGCCCGCGCTCGCGCCCGCGAGTTCAGTGTGAACAAGCACTTAGACTACTATATAATAATATTATACACAATTATATTGATAAATAATCTGTAGATAAATAGTAACATTGTTTTGTGTTCCTTCCTTGTGCTCTTTATGTATATTATGTTTTGGTGTACAAACAATAAAGTGTTAAATGTAATAAATAAATAAATAACATAACAATGCAAGCAGGTAATTAAGATACCGGCCATGTTTGTCAATATAAGAAAAACGAATACAAAAGGGTATGATGGAATGAGCTGTCACATGGATTATTAAGAAAATATGATGAGAACTAGTCTTTGAAGCAACCGATTGTTTTACTATTGTTCATGAAATAAAGATAAATATAATACATCAAGAATAAAAAATAATAAATAATAAGATAAATATAATACATGCTGAGTTCGTCCACCGATACGGCCGCGCGCGGCATTTGTTTCACTCGCGCACCGCGCAGTCCGCCGCCGCCGCGACTCTCACCGCGCCGCAAAACGCGCCGCTGTAGCTGTGGCATACTCCATACGTTGTCTACCATTTGTTCTCGCCGCTCACCGCTTGCCGCGCCGCTCACCGCGCCGCAATCCGCGCCGCTCACCGCGCCGCAATCCGCGCCAATAGTAGCTGTGGCCGGGCGGTAAGGTGTTACTGATATCTAAAAACTTTTTATTTCCGTAAAATTAATCAATCAGTGTAATAAATCATAGTAGCCACTACTAGTAAAATAGAATAAAATGAAAAAGCATTACTAGGCATTGTCAAAACACAGTTGCAACGGTCACATTCATAACATGAGTAATATCTGTGTCTATTAGGGGAGAAGCTGACGTCACTGCTTGTCTCCAGCCAATACACGTCCCAATTGAGCATTGCTCGCATAATATCGCTCGAATGATGTCATACATTGTCCTTATGTCATTTGCATAAAATAGGGTCATTCCAATGGTCATCCGAATATTGCAGCGGTTTGTATTCAAATTTTTGTCTTAGATATTTATCCAACACAGGCCATAACACAGTTTTGAGATAATGTAATAAATGCCTGTTTATTTACGGTAGCAAATAGTTGCGGAGTAGTATTGCTACCAATGATATTAGGTACCAACATGTCTTAAGATTTATTAGTGTAGTTGCATCTACATTAGGCGGTGTATGATTTTATAAGTAGGTACTATTAGATACGAATTATTTGTTGAATAGGTGAGCAAGACAAAATAGGTAAAGTGTAGGAAAGTATTTTGTCACATACTCGTATTGACTAGTCAATCAGCGCCGTAGTAACACTACGAAATTATGCTGAGTGAGCTCTATTTTTTAGACCACTGAACACATGCGATCATAATATAGCTATATATTTTTTTCTCATATAATACAGTAGGTACAACTACAATACTAATAAGTAATACATATTGCACCAATATGTTTGTCGATTGTATTTAATTTAATTGTGCTTGTGTGTGTGTGTTTGTGTATTAGTTTAATTAAAATAAAAATTAATTTAAGTAAGTAGGTTTTTAATCGTTATAACATTTGTGGGATCACTTGAGGAAGAAGGGAGCTCTGTAAGCAGCGTATGGGCTGTAGGCGGCATAAGCAGCGGCGACTGGAGCGGTATAAGCTGCTGCGACCGGGGCGGTATAGGCGGCAGCGACCGGGGCGGTATAGGCAGCAGCGACCGGGGCGGTATAGGCAGCAGCGACCGGGGCGGTATAGGCGGCAGCGACCGGGGCGGTATAGGCAGCAGCGACCGGGGCGGTGTAAGCTGCAGCTACAACCGGGGCTGTGTAGGCTACCGAGTGAATTCCGGGTTTGGCGGCCACGACCGCAAGAATGGCAGCGAAGAGTACCTGTTAATATAAATATAATTAAACATGATTTTATATTTTGAATTTTTATAATTTAAACAAGAACATTAATTTTATTATGATATTTATTTAATACTACTACAGTATTTCATATGCAATACAAAAATATTTATGTATCCCATAATAATATGTGCCAAATACGGTACACAAATAGAGGCCTAATCGCTGCGTAGTGACTTTCAGACAACCTACTAATAACTAAATATCGAAACCTCAAAAACTAAGTGAAATCAAAATCAAATTAGGTACTTTTTATTCTTATAAATATGTTTTGCTTTCGTTTGAAATAAATGATGAAGGTGAAGTGATGAAATTTTGTTTTCTATTTAATCAATTTTGGTTCACTTTTTTTAATTTACCTGCTTGAACATTTTTACTGTTTGAGTTTGATCGTGCTGTTCTCGACTAGGCAACTAGGGGACTGATGTTAATTCTGATTATGATACCGTTTAAATACGCAAACAGGGCAATGCAATTATTCGGACAGTGTATAGTGTGCTAACTTCAGAGCATCGACGCTGCTCCGAATTCAAGACAAATATCTCAGAAATGCCATGCGTGAGAGAACCAGCCATTAAAATATATGCAAATGGAACTGAAAATTTTGTTTTCATATATTGCTTGTAATCGTATAAATAAAATGGTTTTACATGATAATATAATTCCCAAACTTAATAATTTTATCATAATTATGTTAGAGCGTGGGAATTCTACCAACATTTTAGGTAGGTACTGCACCGCAGGGGCCTAGTAATTAGAATTAGTAATAGTACCTACAATTTACAACTAGTATTTATTTTAAATATAGTACAAATAATTTATTGTCATTTTATCTATTATTATGTATTAATGTATTTCCACGTTTTTATTCTTATGTTAATAAATATATCTTTAAATGTAAATAAATAAAGTTACTAAAATAAAACAAAAGTTCGAGTCTAAATGCCGAAGAAGTAAGAGAGTTGATTTTTACCAAACTATGGGCGGCCTTATCACTGAAGCGATTTCTTCCAGGATTTCATTCTTCCAGGAAGGTCAGACGGACATGACGAAACTATAAGGGTTCTGATTTTAATTCGGAATCCTAAAAAAGGTGAAGTAAAGTGTTTTCAACTGACATATTTTACAATGCTCTATACTGCATAAGCCGTCCATATTAGAATGCAAAGCACTACAGGTTGCGTTGCGTCAGAGGTCAGTACGCACGTGTCTGGAGTACTATGTGGTAGCTGCAATAACCTGGAGGTCAATGTGCCTACTGAATGGCAGGTGGTTGGTCCCCTATTGATTTCATAGAAATTTACCAAACGTTGGTAGAGGTCCGAAATTCTAACCAATAGCCCTTTCACACTTTCATAGTTTATGTACATAATTATGTACATATCTTACGGTATAGGTCACATGAGGAATTAGTTCGTTAAATTTTTTCTTTGTAATATCTAGGCACTTACATAGATTAAATATAAAGTGTTTTTAAAGTAAACTCCTTATTTAACCTATTATAGTAATACCCCATTTCGTAGTTATTTCATTACGATTAATAACCCACCGCACGTGCGGTGGGATGGCATTAAAGTTGTTAGTAAATTATAATTAAGAAACTAAAATAAACTCGCTGAAATTATGAAATTATTAAAAACAAGCTGATCAGATATCCTGGAAGTGGGTGAAAAATACGTTGAAATTAAACATGCATACATACATACATACAGGTCAAGCTAATGAAAGTGTGTCAAAAAGAAGTAAAAAAATATATAAACCTTTCAAAATTCATGAAATTATTATTTAAGCTGACTATTGACTTCAGAAAATAAAATAAGGAATTACAGGCGTTTCCTTGTATATTTAAAAATACTAATTATTAATTAAATACTATTATTTAATTATTTATTTCAACATCCACAATTTTAGCGAGATAATAAATGAAGTTGTCCATAAAATTATTTTTTAAATATTAGTAGTTAATGTAATTATAGCAGTTTTTGTTAGTTTTTTGTCCCCTGGAAGGTCAAAATGATCAATGAAATCAAAAGGTTTCCATACTTAAATTTACATAGAGAACAAGGTACTTTATGTATAATGCATGTTAGTTTTCTCCTAGACAGGACTAACTGGAGTAATTATTAATTACAGAGTTAATGTATTTCACATTAAAACATAAGATTGCAACAAAGTTTTAAAGTGAATGAGGATCATTTGCATGATATCCATATTTCGAGTGCTCCGTATTAAGATTTGAAAGACCACTTCAAATTATCTGCATGTTAATCTGTACGTGCGTTCTGCGTAAAATGTCCAAAAATCTCTAGCATCGACATTTTAGGTACAGTATGCATTTTGAAATAATTCCTTATAAGAGCAGTACGGGTTGTCTTAATAACATTAGATGGAATTATCATACTTTGAGGAGTTTATCGCAGATGTGTTGCTGCCTCAAATGACTGGAAAGGATATTTTTACCAAAATATATTTACTTGATAGAGACAAAGTATTTAAATGAAGCCTTATAAGATCATTTGGTTGTCCGTCTGTCTATTTGTCTGTCTACCGCCGCGCCGTGCCGAACTTTTCGCACTCGCAAGCTAACAGTACTTATAGGGTTACATCCCGTTGACCTATAATTATGAAATTTCGCAAGAAGCAATGATTCATAGCACAAGTAAAGGGAAAAACTCTTTTGATTTTACACCTAAATAAACTTAACAAGTGCGGGTTAAACTCGCTTGGAGAGGCTTCCGTACGTTGAATAAGTAAATATTTACCGCTATTTTTGTAATTTATTTCTGCCGTTTTTTTTAAGACCATATACTTCTTATGGATTTTTCTGTAATATTTAAGCAAAGAACTATTTTGTGTACTTTTTTTTTCAAAATTCTAGCGTCAGTAGTTCCGTTTCCTTTCTTGAATAGTTTATAACTGTCCTGTCCATTGTAGAACTATAAAAAATATATATTTGAGATCCTTACAACAAGCCCTTTCAATTGACATACTACACGATACGGTTTGCAAAACAGTTTTGTTTAATTTTGATTTCGTTAACAAAAATACATATTTACTTTATACGTTCGACATTGGGTCATAAAAAAGTACATGAGTACCAAACAACGCATTTCAGTACTTTCAGGTCCAGTACTTTCGGAAATTGGCGGTGAACAGCAGTCGCCCAGACGCACGAGCGATCCTTTAAGGGTTCCGTTTTTCGTTTTTTCGTACGGAATCCTAAAAAACACGAACCCACGGTATCGCGTGTCCAACTCGCACTTGGCCGGTTTTTTAATCGGTTTAAACCGAATCCACAACGTTGAATATGGCTAAGACTTAAGTTTTTATGTAAAAAATAGTTTCGTTTCATAAGTAGCAAAGAGCACAGAATTTTTCTAAAAGGGGTTTTTAGCTTGGGTCTAATCATGTATTTTTTTGAACAGATACATGTGAGATCACGTAATTTACTTTGTAAGAAAAGCTCTAAGTTAAACACGAATGAACACGTATATTTTTGTGACACTTAAAATAAATTTCCAGTTTATTTAAGGTATTCAGAGTATTCGTATATTATGAACTTTTGGTTTGGGATATTACTTACAAAGTATAAAATTAATTAAAGTGCCACTTTAAAGCGCTCATTGCTTAATATTTTCTTACTATGTTCGTCGCTACGGCAAGCACCACGGTAAATAATTGACCTTCGTAGCGTTTGGTATAAAACATCGCTACAAACTCTTATTTTATATCATTCAGCTCAGACACAGCCACTGATAACTTCAAAATGTTTAAACTGGTTGGTTAAAAAATTTCTGAGAATAATTTCGACTTAAATGAAATGGCGTTCTATGAGGACTGCTAAAATTATCGCTAAACATAATTTTATTATAAAAATCTCCATTTGTATACCTTTTTCAATATTTGAGGAGATACCTCAGTTTCACATGGGTCCCACCGTCAGATCTGAAGTTTGATAAATATGAACCAATTTTTAAAATTGGTTCCAGTAAATCCTTTGTAATAAAAAAAAAACAAATCAGTTTTTCTCTAACGGAGTACTCAGTTAACAAATATTAAATATACAACCATATTCAGAACGAAATTTTTTTGAAGTCTAAATGTTTTATGTTTAAAATAATATCGCTAATCAAGTGGGTATTTTTATTTATTTTAATGTTATTTACAGTTCATCTTCGCTTGCTTCCTCGCTCTGGCCGCGGCCAAGCCCGGCGTGGTTCCCGTGGCGTACACGGCGCCTGTAGCAGCGGCGTATACCGCACCCGTGGCCGCGTATACCGCACCACTCGGCTACTCCGCGTACTCCGCCTACCCCGCGCCCCTTGCCGCCTACTCCGCCTACAGTTACGCTTCGCCCTACGCAGCTTACTACGTTCGCTGAAATGTTAAATCATAAAGAAAACAATGAAACCTTAGCCGCCAGAAATATAATTTCTTGTTAATTAATTTGTTGATTTGTTTTTCAATTTTGCCTTACTTCTCGGAATAAATTAAGTAAATATTAGAGTGATTTATTAAAAAACTAAACAAGAGTATTAAAGTAGTTGACTGAAAAAATCTAAAAAACTAAATAAACGCTTGATTTAAATCGGAATATGTATCGGTTTATGTATTCCTATTCATTGTGGGTATAAATAACCTAATTATTATAAAAAAGCTGTTGCTCATTAGTCAAAGTCAACATCATTAATTTATAGGTATACTATTTATATGTACTAATGCACGTAATTTTTTTTCTTATCTACAACCCATCTAAATTATTTTTTATGAATCAATATAATATTACTGAAAAGACGCTGCTGTTAATATACCCATTTCATTAAATTTCTCTCGAAGAGAATTCAATATATCAATTTCTGTAATTGGCCTTATCTACAAAAAAAATACATCAATGTTGCCTTACCTCACATCAACATACCATAGGACATGAGGCTATGAAAGTATGTAATCTAAGTTGACACTCAAGAAACCAATTGACTGTTACATAGGTATCGTTATTTCTATACACTTAGTTTTTTTTAGCATATAAATTAATAGTAAATTGTCTGTAGTAAACAAGTGCGATAAACGAGACAGAGTACTGTTTACAGATTAGTAATGTACACTAGACAAAGAAAATGGCCCAGAAATCCCGATAGCTTGATGAGGATTTCATCATGCATTTATGGATTTCATTGGAGTCTACCCTTAAAACGTAGTGGTTAAGTACTCTGTGTCTACCCTCAAGTAAGACGCAATCAAGTTGAGTAAATTGTTCTTGATGCCGTATTAAGTAAGTTTATGTAGTGTTTCATGCGTAACATAGTCAAACGCTGTAGATATTTCTTTAGATATGCAATTTATGAAGTCTCCCATACTTCAAAAGTATGTTTTAGTAGTCTAGCACCTGCATCTGTTGCGTTAGTAAAATGGTTAAGTATTTCAATTAAAAAGTAACTTTTTGTTTTTTCTAATAACTAAAAAAGCGGCCAAGTGCGAGTCGGACTCACCCACGAAGAGTTCCGTAGTAGCAAATAACATAATATAAAAGTTCTTGAAGTTCGTTGTAACTTAGATCGAGGTAAATTGTGGTTTACGATTTATGACGTATTAAAAAAAAAACTACTTACTAGATCTCGTTCAAACCAATTTTCGTTGGAAGTTTGCATGGTAATGTACATCATATATTTTTTTTAGTTTTATCATTTTCTTATTTTAGAAGTTACAGGGGGGGGACACACTTTTTACCACTTTGGAAGTGTCTCTCGCGCAAAATATGCAGTTTAGAAAAAAATGATATTAGAAACCTCAATATCATTTTTGAACTCTTTAAAGAAATCAATATACTAACTGTTAGTTCACAATACATTTTGGAAAATATTATGTATGTTAAAAAATACTCCGATACTTTTCTTAAAAAGAGTGATGTTCACAATATTAACACAAGAAATAAGGCTAGACTGATTGTGCCTCGTTTTAGACTCAACAAAACTGGTGGCTCGTTCATGGGTAGATGTGTAAAAATCTACAATAAAATCCCGTTAGAATTAACAGAAATGCCATACTGTAAATTAAAAACTCATGTAAAAGGTATTCTCATGAAGAAAGCATATTACAAAGTTGATGAGTATTTAAATGACAAGACTGCTTGGACATGAGTTTTTTTTTTTTTTTTTTTTTAATTAAATAATGTAATAAGTAGTAGTAAGTACTGTCTGTAACTGTGAGTAGGAAAAAAAATAATCCCGGGAGTTTCTTGCCGCTTCTTCTACCGGGACCACTCACGGTAGGGATTTGTTGAAGCGATGGCGTTGATTGACTTTCGAAAAGTGTTTGTAACAAACCTACTTCGAATAAACTAACTAACTAATTTCATTTCATTTCATTTCATTTCATTTGAAGACCTATTCATAAATAACCCACACGCATGGGTTTGAGGAAAAAAAAATTTTTGAGTTTCAGTTCTAAGTATGGGGAACCCCCAAAATTTATTGTTTTTTTTTCTATTTTTGTATGAAAATCTTAATGCGGTTTACAGAATACATCTACTTACCAAGTTTCAACAGTATAGTTCCTATAGTTTCGGAAAAAAGTGGCTGTGACATACGGACGGACAGACAGACAGACAGACAGACAGACAGACAGACAGACAGACATGACGAATCTATAAGGGTTTCGTTTTTTGCCATTTGGCTACGGAACCCTAAAAACGTTTTATTTTATATAAAACTTCAAGTATATGAATGTAATGCACAACAACGGTAGAAATAAATCATGGTAAATAACGATAAGTCACATAGTAGTGCAACTAAGTAGTTTTGTTGTAAAATAAAGTTTGTTTCCACCATGATACTCTTAACCCTTTCGTCCGGATGTTACCTAATTCGCAGTGCACCTATGTCGCGTTATGTCTAACCTACACACCGTACATTACTCGAAGAGCTATAAGATATTTAAACAAAAACATTTGGTTCGAAGAAAAAAATCTATATCCATTCTGTACGAGTATTACATTCTGTATCTATTTTAAAGGGATCAAAATAAGTGAAACAATATCAGACGACATTGAAAAGAAAAGGAGATTTTTTTAACCAAAATATTGTACAATTTATATTGACGTGATGTGAGACGTGGAGCTTCACTTGTGGCCTAATACTCAAGCTCAAAGTCACTCAGCGGGCTATGGAACGAGCTATGATCGGTATCTCTTTACGCGATCGAATTAAAAATGAGGAAATCCGTAGACGAACGAAGCTTAAGCGCAGATTATTAGCCGGTTGAAGTAGCAATGGAAATGGCCTCGGAAAAAGGACAACCCCCGACCAGGTGAACGGACGACCTGAAGAAGGCATCAGGTATCCGCTGGATTCAGAAGGCTCAGAACCGGTCAGAGTGGTGCTTGTTAGGGGAGGCCTATGTCCAGTAGTGGAATTCCAAAGGCTGGTGGATGGATGGATGGACAAGCACTGGTTCAAGTTGCAAGAAGGTGTTTGAGCGATACATAATTATGTCTTTCCACGTTGCCGCTGATTGAATACCGCTATAAGATATTTAAACTTCTACTATTCGCCTAATGAACTAACTCAAAGGCAGTGTGATATGAAGAAGGCTATGCTTGGTATTTATTTATGTGATCGAATTACAAATGGTAAAATCCGTAGACGAACGAGGGTAATCGACATAGCTAAGAAAGTTAGACCATTGATGTGGCAATGGGCTGGCTAAATAATCAAAAGACCGCACCGTTAGGGAAGATATGCCTTTAGTGTTGCTGATGTCCATTGGTGACGATTCCCACTTACCACCAGGTGAATCGTCAGCTCGTTTGTTGGCTATTTCTATAAAAAATGAATCTTTTAAATAATCCTTCAGATTATAGCACAATAATGATACAATCATGATATTGTACAGCTTGCTTTAATACTTAGTTACTATTTAGCTTTCATGTAACAACAAATGCTTCTAAAGAGCTGCTTGAAATTTAGTTAATATGTTTCTGGAGTTTTTAAAACAGCAAGGATAAAAGAAAATATTCAAATATTGTAATTCAATTATGTTAATTTATTTTGTATTGACACATGTGATTTACTTCACATTTGGTTTTCAGCGGAGATAGTAAGCAGCTGCGTAGGGAGAAGCGTAGCTGTAAGCGGAGTAAGCGGCGACGGGTGCGGTGTACGCGGTGTACGCTGAGTAGGCAAGTGGTGAGTATGCTGCCACAGGCGCAGTATAAGCCGCGGCCACGGGTGCGGTGTATGCCACGGGCAGTACGCCGGGCTTGGCCATGGCCAGAGCGAAGAGGCATGCAAAGATGATCTGTAACAAAATACATTTTAAATCAAATTATTCAAAGTATCATAAAGGTATATCTAGAACATTAAACATCATAGTATTTGGAGCTATTAAAATAATTATTCACGACTAGCAAAGTGCGTATCAATCGATGCTCAATGTAATTTTCCCTAGTTGTAAGTTGACATACTAGATATATACTACTAGAGATATTCATTAACTTGCTACGTCAAACTAAATGTGATACTTATTAATTTTGTTAAATTTTATTGAAAACTTAAACCTCAATGTTGATGATGACGATATATTATTTTATACCGATGCCAAATAACAGCTGTCTAGTATGTACTAAGAGTCTCCGAGCTAAGTCGCAGACGAACATGGACGGACATGGTGAAACCATAGGTTCCTTTATGACTACCGAACTCTAGAAAATTAAAATAATCATTTTTTTTACAAATAGGCCCAAAAAATTGTGCCATGTGCCTGAAAAACTATGGCACACGATTACTATTTTCACTTGTATTATTAACAAATTTGTGAAGTTTTCAACAAAAGTAGAATGCACTAACCACTTTGAACATTTTGGTTGTTATTGGGTTGCTGGATCTTAGTTGAATAATGAATGACCACAGAATATAGGGATCTTTATAGCACTTTACGGAGGTCAATTACACATTCTCGTGAGTGCTACAATGTTATGAACGTGACAGCGAGGTATTATGTATTGTTAACATTCGGAACATGTCTGTCGATTTTTTATTCTGTATACCCTAAGATCCGAACTAGGCGCTACCTTAACCCATCTGAAAAATTCCTGGCTGGATTTTCTATTGGCTCCATACTTTTGGTTGTTATTAAACTTAGTTTTATAGTCATTAGTGCAATTTTTAATAAAAAAGCAATTTTTAATCCTACTATATCATACTAATATTATAAATGTGAATGTTAGTTTGCTTGTTACGCTTTCACGCGAAAACTACTTAACCGATTTGGCCGAAATTTGGAATGGAGATAGCCTATACGCTGGATTAAAACATAGGCTATTTTTTATCCCGGAAAAATTCAGGGTTCCCGCGGGATTTGTAAAAAACGATCTCTACCGCGAGCAAAGCCGCGGGCAACAGCTAGTAATATTATAAATGTGATAGTTTTAGTGTTTGTTTGTTACTTTTTCACGCAAAAAGTACTGAACGGATTTTCATGTTTAGCACGTAGCTGGACCATGATCTGGAGTAAAATATAGAGTACTTATTATCCCGGCAACCACGAGCAAAGCCGCGGGCAGAGCGCCAGTTTAGTCTGTTCTTTTAATTGTTAAGTACTAGTATTATTACTATTATTATTTCTCCATGGGGTTGGCCTGGATAGCTACCACGCCTACCACGCTTGAGCAAGAGTCAGCCGTTTTAACATTTGATTTTTATTCACATTTAATCTACATACTTTAAAGAGGCGCTATTAACCTACGTAACGTTTCTTATACTTACGATTGTATTTTCAATATTTGGAAGTTAAATATATCCTGTGAACTATTAATTTTTTAACTATCTTTTTATTTTATATATTTAACTTTTTTAAACCAAAAACAAAACAGTCTACATACTACGTGATAATTTTATCATTAGATATTTATGTTTGGATAATGTAATCATAGGCAATAATTTTCTGGTAAACTAATAAACTTCTAAACGGTAATAATTCATTGAATTATTTATTCATATAAAAACACTACCACTGATGTTTGTACATTGAACGTATCTTTATAATCTCAGAAACGACTTAATAGATGCGGTTTTTCATTTATGTACATAGTAAGGTTAGGGTGACAATAGTATTTACTATTTGTTTTATTTCAATTGGTTTGAAAATGAAAAAAAGAACGGTCAAGTGTATTTCAGGCTAAGCACAATGTAGGTACGGTACCAACTAACCCTCATCAGAGCCGCACGACGTTGACGAGACCAAAAAAAAATCATCTCAACTTAACTTTATGTGTAGGGGAGGTACCCCAAAAATTATTTGAAAATTTAATTCTACCACTTTGTTGGCATGATAAATATAAATATGTGTATATAATATGTCATAATATGTGTCTTTTTACCCAAATGATCTCTGTATTGGACGGACGGACATACGTAACGAAACTATAATGGTACCGGTTTGACTACAGAACCTAAAAATAACAAAAAATTAACTTATTATTTTATAATCCACATCAGTATTATGTTATATATTTTTTATGTTTTCAGAAGCGAAATGCGGTTGGTACTAGTGTATTCATTATTGTTTACCTACAAACTAGTTCCACAAAGTGCGCGCTTAATGTCAAGAGCCATATTCTCCCAGTCAGTGCAAGGTAAAGGTTAAAATTAGTGGTAGGTGGCAACAACAATTAAAATGCGAACATGTAAAGTATAAACTATTTTATTATTGTAAAATATAAAATAAAGATAAAAAGATAAGAAATACTCATAGAAATAAAATGCATTCATAAAAGTAAAATATTTATTATAACTTATGGGGCCATCCATAAATTACGTCACACGTTAGAGGGACGAGGGGGGGGGGGGTTGATGTTGTGTGACATTGTGTGACAAGGGGTGGGAGGGGGTCCTAAATGTCGTGACGACACATTTCAAAATCGAATAATTTGTATGTATAGGTAAATATTAAAAAAACAATTAATGGAAATAAAACTTATTTTGGAACTGATTTTTCAAATTTAATATTTCTAGGTGTAAAATTTCATAATATGTGAAGTCACACTAGGAAGGTCTCACAAATGTGACCAGCTGTGACAAGGATGGAGGAGGGGTCTAAAAGTCATGAAATTAGTGTGACGTAATTTATGGATGGCCCCTAAATACCTATAATGTAGTGATATTACAACACACTACGATAACAATATATAAATAATCAAATAAATCTCATCTTCTCGTATATATGAATCTGTGAAGGTTATTCTGATTTACGACAGCGGATGGTCTCTGAACAATCGCTAAATGTTCTTAAATGGAGGCTTTTCTAATCTCTTAAGGCCGCTTTCCAGAGTAGAGTTGACTGCAAGTGAAAGTGAAGTTTTATGTTGATTGTTGCTAAAAGAGCATAAAAGCTTGCTTACTGTATACACCCAAAGTATTGCGGACACGTTGCTGGCCAATAAAGCACATGAAACTCGCTTTTTAACGCTCCGACAATATAAACAATACTCTTCAAAAACATTTCACAGTTTAATGTCAAAACAGATTGGATCTGAGGTAAACTAGTTTTATTAGTTCTACGTAGACTTTAAAGCTCTATCAAAAACGTTTAATTCTGTTGGTAACCAGATGCAACGGTTTAAATTTTTTCTCCGAAATACGGGTAATTATGCCAATAGCGTTCATATTGACCCAGGATGTGAAGAGCTCTATCTACCTAGAGTCCAAATTAACTTTACTCGCACATGGTGCACAATCTGAGTTCCCCGCTTCTTTTTGGCAGGCAAGGGCCTGCGCACACTCGCAGCACGGCATGGCAAGGGATTTTTATGCGACGAATAGAAATAAAAACATTATTTATTCTGTGATAAAACTTAATGGTATGACAGAAAAATTTAAATTTCTATTATTGCCATCGCAGGTACACAAAACAAAGCTGCGGTATGCTTAGGGATTCTTAGGCATGCCATGTCGGCAGCCTTGGGAGTGTATTGGCACTTGGCAGCCCTCGGCATCCCTGGGTATGCTTACCGAAGCATACTGAAGGCTACCGAGCCTTCGGTAGCATTCGGGACGCCGAGGCAAAGTGGGGCGAGCCGGTAGCGCCCGCGCCCCGCGTCGTCCGTCATTAGCAGTGTCGGTCTTAATCATAACATAATACTTACTTGTTGTAACTTGTGTAATACGTGTAGCTGTAGAACGATGTCAGAAGTAAAAGTAATTAATGTAATTCGAAGTCCATGTCGCGAGGGTATGCTTCAGCATGCTAATTGGTGTCACTTAGGTACATCCAGGAGCACCCGTGAGTACTTTCCTCAAGTGACTCGTTTGACAGTTTTACGGCTACATACATTAAAAAGCTCTTAAATAAGTTTGCCTTTCTGAACACATAGTTACTTATGAGGGTTGGAAAGATTATCAAGGTAAGGTTTGGCTTTAATAAAAAAATGCGTTGTTATAAGAAATATATAATATATATATTTTGCTTTATTTTTTATTTGATTAAAGTTTCAGTTTTTCCTATTGTAATTTATATGCCAATAAATGAATTTATCTGAATGCAAACCTAATCAGCTTTCAATCACAATAATTCTTAATTTACATTTTTAATGATAGAATACTGATAGAACTCGTAGAATTAAAATTAAATAATATTCACGTTATGAAAAAGACTCTAGATTAAAAAAAACTGCTTAATGTTTATAACGTCACGATCATAATATTGGCATGGTGGCTTGAAGTGGATTTTCTAAGCTATTTTCAGCGCACGTAGTAAGCTGCGTAGGGCGAAGCGTAGCTGTAGGCGGAGTAGGCGGCAAGGGGCGCGGGGTAGGCAGAGTACGCGGAGTAGCCGAGCGGCGCGGTATACGCGGCCACGGGCGCGGTATACGCCGCTGCTACAGGCGCCGTGTACGCCACGGGAACCACGCCGGGCTTGGCCGCGGCCAGAGCGAGGAAGCAAGCGAAGATGAACTGTAAATAACACAAAATATGGATAAAACTTTCAGTTAAAAACACATTTATTATTTTTGAACAGTAAGATGATTAGAGTTAAGTCAAGCCTGAATGGCAAATACACGTAAATTTAATGTAAGGATTTTAATGTCGAAATAATATCAATTAATAAAAATAATATGTATGCATACGTGACGAAAACCGGGCAATTGCGAGTCAGGACACGCGCAATGTAGGGTTACGAAGTAGTAAGTTTATCGACTATCACTCATTAACTACTTAATTTATGATAACATAGCCGTAATAGTTTTCATCGTAAATTCATCATATAACCTATTTTTGAGATTTTTTTTATTTGTCCAACTCCAACCATTTAGTCGCCAGGGAGAAACTTGACTCTAACCAAAATTAGCAATTTAAAGCAAATATTTCACAAACGAATCCCTAATTCCAAAAATGGTCTTAAAAACCCATAATATTTTTGAAAGAACATTTTATTTCCATGCCAAATTACAGCTTTCTAGCACTAAGAGTCTCCGCGCTTTGCTTCGGACGTTCGGACGGACGGACAGCCGGACATGACGAAACTATTCGGAACCCTAAAAATGATGATTGATAATTTTGCTTTTGGGTTTTATATATTCTTTTAAAGTTTCATTTTTCTACAGGGCAGGAGTATCTCCTCATTGTTAAGGAGGCCTTGATTGAGGCATGCATGTGTAGGTATAATCAACATAATTTACCCAACTTTAGAAATGCCCGATGTTTACAGAGCATTCACAAAATAAAATAGGAGGTTAAGGCGAGCTTATTCGACCGTTGTAGGCATTTTGTTCACTTCCCTTTACCCCGCTCCCCTGAGTGTAAACTCGACCGCCACGCCGTGAGCCGGCCGCGCGCGGCTGTGAGGTTAATGACCCCGTGCGTAGCTGTAGATCCTACATAGCCTAGTTGGTAGTGGACCTGCCTGCGAACTGCGAAGCGAGGGGTTTCGGGTTCGATTTCCGGCCGGGGCAAATATTTATGTGACAGATAAATATTTGTACTCGTGTCATGGCTGTTATTGTGATGTGTTATATGTGTAGTACATGCCACCCGCGACACAGGTAAATACTTGTAACCTACTGCGGGGGTATGAGTGTGGAAGGGTTTTATTATTATTATTATTATTAGTAACTGCTCTGAGTTGGGGTGTAAGTATACTTTATTTTGATTTATTCATTGGAATTTTAGGTGTAATAAAATAAGAGTAATGATAATTTTAGCTTATCCAGTGGAGACTAGAGGTGAGTGGAGACTGACTTGAAATTTTATGATACGAAACTGGCCAGCTTCAAAATAACTCGAAAACTACTTGTCAAATCTCCCTCAAATTTATGTGGAACCACATGATACGCACCAGCTTTCTATCAAAAAAAGAATCATCAAAATCGGTTCACCTACAAATAAGTAGGTACTTACATACAAAATTGACTAATATTATCATCTAAATACTAACAAAAAGTAACCAACTTCAAAATCGAAACGAGCTTTTTTTTCAAAATGGCGGACTTGTAGGTATGCCAGGTTCCGTACAAAAATCTTCAAACCCTTTGGATAAGATATTTTACAAGTATGTTGAGAATGATAAAAAGTATAAGAATAATTTAAAATAAAATACCTAAAGATACGTAAAAAATAATAAAAACAAAAAAATTAAAATGTGTGCCATTCACACGTGTTAGAACTTAGAAGTGAAACCTTCAAAAATTTTGTTTTCAAGATAATGAGACGAATGTAAAATTTCGGGAAGATGATAATTGTAGGTTTTACTATTCCACTCCACTCCACTCCACTCCACTCCACAAATTTTGACTTTTGACTTTTTTGCCTTTTTTGACTTTAGACTTTAGACTTTTTTGACTTTTTTTGACGTTTTTGACTTGACTGTTGACTTTTGACTTTTTTGACTTTTTTGACTTTTTTGACTTTGACTTCTTACTTTTTTCACTTTATTGACTTTTTTGACTTTTGACTTTTGACTTTTTTTACTTTTTTGACTTTTGACTTTTTTTTACTTTTTTGACTTTGTTGACTTTGTTGACTTTTTTGATTTGACTTTTTTGATTTTTTGACTTTTGACTTTTTTGACTTGACTTTTTTTACTTTTTTGACTTTTGACTTTTTTTACTTTTTTAACTTTTGACTTTTGACTTTATTTACTTTTTTGACTTTTGACTTGACTTTTTTGACTTTTGACTTTTTTGACTTTTGACTTTTGACTTTTTTGACTTTTTTGACTTTTTTGTTTTTTTTACTTTTGACTTTTTTGACTTTTTTGACTTTTGTTTTTTGACTTTTGACTTTTTTGACTTTTTTGACTTCTTTTGACTTCTTTGACTTTTTTGACTTTTGACTTTTTTGACTTTTTTGACTTGACTTTTTTTACTTTTTTGACTTTTTTGACTTTTGACTTTTTTGACTTTTTTGACTTTTGACTTTTGACTTTTTTGAATTTTGACCTTTTTGACTTTTTTGACTTTTGACTTTTTTGACTCTTTTGACTTGACTTTTTTGACTTTAGACTTTTGACTTTTGACTTTTTTGACTTTTGACTTTTTTGAATTTTGACTTTTTTGACTTTTTTGACTTTTTGACTTTTTTGACTTTGACTTTTTTGACTTTTGACTTTTTTGACTTTTGACTTTTGACTTTAGACTTTTTTGAATTTTGACTTTTTTGACTTTTTTGACTTGACTTTTTTGACTTGACTTTTTTGACTTTTGACTTTTGACTTTTTTGACTTTTGACTTTTGACTTTAGACTTTTTTGAATTTTGACTTTTTTGACTTTTTTGGCTTTTGACTTTTTTGACTTTAGACTTTTGACTTTTGACTTTTGACTTTAGACTTTTTTGAATTTTGACTTTTTTGACTTTTTTGGCTTTTGACTTTTTTGACTTTAGACTTTTGACTTTTGACTTTTGACTTTTGACTTTTTTGAATTTTGACTTTTTTGACTTTTTTGACTTTTGACTTTTTTGACTTTTGACTTTTTTGACTTTGACTTTTTTGACTTTTTTGACTTTACTTTATTGACTTTTGACTTTTGACTTTTGACTTTTTTGAATTTTGACTTTTTTGACTTTTTAGACTTTTGACTTTTGACTTTTTTGACTTTTTTGAATTTCGACTTTTGACTTTTTTGACATTTTTGACTTTCGACTTTTTTGACTTTTGACTTCAAGAAGTTTTCACTTCAATAATCATTTTTTCAAAACAATTTTCCATTTATTTCATAACGCGCCTAAATAAGGTATAACTTCAAAAAAGAAAACTGTCTCTCAAGCTCCCAGCCGTCACGACGAGTCGTTTGGCGACTGACACATGCTCAAGGGTGGTAGCTATCCATGCGAACCCCATGGAGAAATAATAATAGTAATAATGGTATTAAATTTAAAATCAATATTACCAATATAATCCCTCGAGGGGCCCTACCACCAGCGGGCCGGATTTAGTCGCCTTTTACGACACCCATCCGGCTTGGGATAGTATTAGATAATAATTGTGTAATTAGCACTTGACTTATACCAATACCCAAATACTATAATAGTAACTAAAGTATAAAAACGAAAAATTTTTATTATTTCAAATTACAGCAGTGTGGATACTTTGGACAGTACCTAATACGTAATATAAGTTCAGAAGGCGCGCGCGCCAAATTCGAAATTAAAATTAGTGTCGGAAATTCGACAACGTGCGGCTGCGATGCCGATTAGCACAGGTCCTACCTCGAAGGCGACTGGCGCGAGAGTAAAATTGAGTAAATTAACGCGTCGGGCGTTTCGTTGCTAGTGGAAAGGGAAAAAATTGAAATTGAAAGGGAAGTTTTTCAAAATTTCAAATTATGATCAGAAAGAAATATTGGTATCTATAGGACCTATACTGTGGTATATTTTTTATTATCTGGAAGCGATTAAAACGCGAATAAAACGCCATTTTTATGCCAGATTAGACCCCACTTTGTGATTTATTTCTATCCAATGAAATAATTGCTATCGTGTATCAAGTATGAGGGAACGAAAGAACAAAGACTGTAAAATAACATATATTTTTTTTAGAATTGTATTATGTACCATTTATGAACAAAACACCTTCAAAAATACCATTTCTTGGGATAATATCGCCTTAACTGTAAGACACTTTACAAAATTTGTATACCACTGAACGGTTTTTTTATTTGATTCTAAAAATATAAATGTAAATGTTTCCTATGGTTTATTTACTTCATTGTAGATAGATACGATTAATCTTTACTCACCAGTTTGAACATTGTAAATGCTTTTTTTTTATCAAGTAGCAACAGCTGAATGATACAAATTACGGTTTGCAACGAACTTTATACTACGTAACCAAGGCCGTTGGAAACTATGAGGATAAACGCTGATGTACTCTGCATCACGATGAGTTGAAAGGCGAAAGCGTCAATGCGTAATATAGGCTTAATTTGCCGTACTTTGACCTAAGAAATATAACAATTAGAGATTACCCTTTATCAAATTACAGCCACCTTCAATGTCATTGCCACATCGTGTAATGACCTAAGCGGAAAGCGTTTCTGTCGTGATTTATAGCCTTAACAAAATTTACGTAAACGAAGTCATTTTATTGTTCGTGATTATTATACTCCTATCGGAGATTTAACGACATAAATACTTTATTCTTTAGATACAGATAAAGATGGAATAATCCTAATACCCACTGCATTTTTTTTCACATTGTAATAAACACATAGTTATGGTCGAAGATCCCACTGCGAGTTAGTTTTATGTTTTTTATATATGAAAATATTTTTTGTCCGGTAAGCCTATGGCCGATACATAATTTTTTCAAAGTTGAAAGCCGAAGAATAAAGTCTTTAAAAATTTTATGGGTCTGCAAATATAATTTTTCAATTCAGGGTTCTGTTTGCGAATAATAGTCATTGAACTGCGGAACCCGATATTGCGCGTAGCCTAACACGCACTGGGCTGATTTTTTAACATTATGTCCAATGTTTCGACGCTTAGTATGATATCTTTTCTTCTTTATGACTGGGTCTGAGTCAATCAAATTGAGTAATTTATTCGCTATGAAATGTCTGACCCGACGACATTGACATCTTGGCTTATATCGTGCGTCCCCCCGGCATTAATTACGCCTTTTAGTTCTCTAGAGATTTTATTAGCCGTCCATTGCGTGACAAAACATAATGAGGATAAAATAAAATGGCTGAACCGCCAAGCAAACGAAGATCGCCAATAAAAAAACCTGGCAAGTGCGTGTCAGGTCACGCGCAATGTAGGGTTCCGAAGTAGTAAATTTATTGACTATTACTCAATAACTACTTATGCTAACATAGCCGTGATAGTTTTCTTTGTAAATTCATCATATAACCTATTTTGAGAATTTTTTTACTTGTCCGGCTCTAACCGTTTAGCCGGCAGGGGTGTTCCCCTTGACTGTAACCAAAATTAGAAAAAAGCAAATATTTCGCAAACGGATCCCTAATTCCAAAAACGGTCTTAAAAACCCATACCTAATATTTTTGGAAGACCTTTTCAACGATACCCCACACTGTAGGATACATGACGAATAAAAAAATCATCCTCAAGTTACCTGTAGGAGAGGTACCCTGAAAAAAAATATTTTTCAATAATTTATTCTACTATTCTGGAGTTTTAATAAATATGTATATCCATACCAAAATACAGCTTTCTAGCACTAAGGCGCTCCACCCACTGCACCGCGCCCCGTCGCGGTGCGCGGGATGGCAGATTTTACCATTGTATGCAATTATGTCAATTTGTATAGAAATCACGCCTAGCACAACACACTGCCGACGCGGCACCGCGCGGGAAATTGCCCCGCGCGCAGTTGTGTTATCCGTCGCTCTGCGCACCGCGGCGGGACGCGTCTTCAGTGGGTGGAGCGCCTAAGAGTTGCGAAGGTGCAGATCCTCCACAATTATTAGGTACCTAAGGTTCTCAGGGCGGGGTAGGTAATATATTGCACAATTCCGATTTTTAAAGTATTGTATTTTTAAAACACAACATCCGAATAAATATTAATATTATGGCACTGTTACAAAATTTATTGAAGTAATAAAAATATCCAAAATAAAAATATCGTACATATTTACATCATTCCCGAAGGGAACCCAGCTGATAGATGAATTTTATTTCTTTGAAAACCAAATCTCAATAATTAAAAATTGATAAGTAAAATGTATCTGCCAGCCAAGGAGTATTGAACGAGGTATTAGTACACCTCGTTACAGAGTCTCGGCGCTTTGCTTCGGATGGACGGATGGACGGACGGACGGACGGACAGACGGACGGATGACGAAACTATAAGATTTCCAATTTTTCTTCAAAACTCTGATTGATAATTTTATTTTTGGGTTTTGTGTATTCTTTTAAAGTTTCCTTAAATTGTGATTAAAATATATCTACAATTTCTACAGGGCAGGAGTTTCTCCTCATCGCTAAGGAGGATTTTTTTTATGTATCTTTTAAACAGTGCTTTTCTATGAAATATAAATTTCCTATAGAAATATAGAAATTACGCCTTATGTCATGAGGAAATCTCAGAAAAAAGAAAAGAAAAGTTAGGTACGCGACATTGAGGTAGTATACATAGAGAGGCTATCTCAAACAAAATGTGTGTTCCACCGCCGGCTTGCCCTCCGTTCTCTTTTCAAACTAGAAGCCTCGTTTGCACACTTGCCATAGAGTAACTTTGTATATGTCACTTGCCGAACCTAGACAAGCAGTCACAGACTCCAAATCTTTACAAGCTCTTACTCCAACTTTATTTAACGTGCAAAAGCGTTTAAACGATTTCAAACGTAATTACCATTGATTCGTGTCAAAAAATCCAACACTTTAAATTGGTCACAAGCGTCGCGTCGGCAAGCTTATTTAGTCCATTAACACGCTAGTGGCTTGCCAAGTTCAAACGCTCCTTATGATTTTTTCATTCAAAATGGCGGGAACATTGCTCAATAATTTAATTAAATTCGTTTTAGTTGATTTAAGTTAAGATTTTGTTTTCTTACTGATGATAAAGTGATAACATTATCTTTTTTGTTTTTTGTCGTGCAATTGTGACACATTCTTATTACGCACGACGGCATTTTTTCAGTTTTTTTCATAAACAATTTTGTCATGCGGCCACCATGAGCGCAGCCGAGTGACAGCCGAGTGACAGAATGAAATGCAGCCGGCCGGCTGCAATGCACACCCCCGAACCCGATGTTCGCGGTGTCCCTTCTATACGCTAGTAATAGTAATTCTATGGTACGCGACAACTTTTTTTGTTTTGACGTTGGGCGGAAAGTGATGTTTAGAAAAAAAATTCAAATTCTTAAAATAATAATTGCCGTTCTTTATTGGCAGTCTTTCCCAAAAAATCGAACATAGTATTTGTTTTTTATTTTATTTTTGATATAAAATATCTATTGTCTAGAATAGGGATATTGATATTTTCGATATTATCTACTTGACGGAGGTTAGTCACTCAAAACATACCATCTCAGATAATGCGTACTTTACTTGGGTCTTTTATTTTCCTGATAGGTGTAATATTAAGTGTTATGCATCACTTGTAGAATTCCCAATCTTGTGTTCGAGGCCTCAGCTGCTTCACATATTACACTCTCGTCGATAATCTGTCACATTCCTTGATGTACCACTTATAAACACATCTCACTTATTGTTACTTCACGTTATCAGCGGAGCCCTATTATCAAATTATCCGATATTTTTATTTTATCTATGCTTAAAAGTACCAAAAAACTCAATCTCAGATTTGGTTTATGATAGTGTTAGAAACAATCGTCTCATTTCAACGTCTACTTTGTGGGTTTAACTATTTATGGAATGGGGTGGTTACTTATTATTACTTATGTAATATGAACTTCACTTTGTCACAATGACCGTATAAGACTACTAAATTAATCCTGAGACTAGTCTAGATTTAATTCCCGTCGTGGGTTAGAGTCAATAACGTTTCTAACATTAATTAAATGCTTCAATATCGTTCCTAGGGCATAAAGTTAATAAGATCCTAGTAAATCTGAGTAATTTGTATAAAGGATTCAAATTATTTCAGAGCTTTTCGTCTTATTTTATTTTTATTCCCTCCTTAGTAACGACATTTTCTATCTGTGTCGCTTGGTAGTTTGTTAGCTAGGTTTCACCGAATGAAAAAGTTTTTTAATATTTTCTGATTTAAAATTTTACCAAAGCATGCGAACTCTACTTTATTAAAAAAATAATCAATGTCGAATATACCTATCGTAAAGTACCTACTTGAGCTGTGCTCGGTTGAAAATAAAAAAAACGTAATTCTCCTAGCCATGATACTAGAACTAAGGTAACGGCTCCAGTAATGGACGAGGCTCCAGTAATGGACGAAAAAAAAAGAAATCATCTAGAATATGGTGATGAACCAGTTTTTTTATATTGGCAACACTGTGTCTTAAACTATAGTCATCGAACTGCCTACGTATGATATTTTATTCAATTCGTTCAGTTAGAATACAAGTTGGCGCGAACTATAAATTGTTTGTCGTTGTATATTTATATTAGCGGCTTTTCTTAAGGAAATCGTTAGTGCGGTAAGTAAAAAGTTTCTTCTGTAAATTTGTATTGCTTTATTTAAATCAAAATGTGTTTTGTTTGTTTGGTTAACCATGAAATTAAGTCTACAACACACAGTGTTGTTACTCCAGAGAAGTAATATTTGTTGATATTTTGTTGGTGTTCATTACTGGTGCACTATAATTGTATAGCTCCAGTAATGGACATAATTTTATCGAAATTTATCTTTGCTATTGTGTATCCAGAATTTGAACTAATTTTACTCCTAGTATTATTTCTTACTATGAGCTAGCTGCAAATTATGAAAATGTTGCTATTATTGGGTATTTTACAGATATCCAGTAATGACACTGATATAAAATAATAGATACTGAATGATTATTACTAGCGTATAGGACCGACACCGCGAACCCGAAATTTGCGCAATGAACTGTAGCCAACTGCCAGTTGGCAACTGGCAACTATTTTCAGTGGATCCTGACGATTTTGAAAAGAGAACGAGGGCTCAATTTTGAAAATTGAACCTCCCGGCGCGACACAAATTTTAAAGTGTAAAACAAATGAAAAAATACTCAATTTTTAAATTGTTACCTAGTGTTTTAAAGATATTTTTGATTTTTATTACTTTACAGACGAATAATACTGATAATCTGATATATTATAAGTGTATGCCAAAATTCTTTACTTACAGATACATATACCTCATTACAAAAATTGACAGCAGAAAATTATAATTGTTGTTGCTTAATTAATTTAATAGACTAGCCGTCCCGGCGATCTTTGTAAAGCCGGACAAATTAATGCTAAATTTTAACTAAACTGTACTGTACGTGTCTCCCTCTCCTGCTCCATCTCACTCTCCTCCCTCTCTCTTTCTCTATCAATTAATTAATTAATTCTTAATCAATTCATACTTCTATACTTCTATATCCATACTAATATTATAAATGCGAAAGTGTTAGTTTGTCTCTCTTTCACGTCGTAACTAAGCGATGTAATAGTATGAATTTTTGTGTGGAGATAGTTAGGATGCTGGAGAATAACATAGGTTACTCTTTACCGCGGTAAAATAATATGTCATTCCCATGGGAAGATCCATTATGATGCGTATTTGAATCACTCCATACTAAAAGTAACAAAGTGTTGGTCCTCTACTCCTCTATATGTATAAGTTCGTAAAGTATCTATGGACTGATATAAATTTATAGTTAGAAATATTAATATTTTTTTATATCTTATAAGTTAATGCTTGACTACAATCCCACCTGATGGTAAGTGGCGATGTAGTCATGGATGGTCATATATAAATACTCGTATTGATATAACTTTATATTTATAGTTGGAAGGTCGAGGAGGGTCATAGGTTCTACAGTTGGTTCCTCTTAGTAACTTTTAAATTTTGGATTTGCTACTTATTTATTCTTACACTAGGAATGTGTCATGCATGTAAAACCACTCATTGTTACTTCCCTGTGAACACGCGGGCGAAGCCGCGGGTAATAGCTAGTTAATAAATAAAAAGCTTAATATGAGTACAATTTTAATTATTTTCTCTTCCTTAATGCTAACCTCATTGTCAATTTAGAAAACTTACAAGTAATCAAGTTCCTTAATGTGAATGTTACATGTAAAGTTGATTAAACAAGTGCTTGTCAGGCCAAGCGCAATGTAGGGTTCTGAAGTAGTAAGTTTATCGACTATTACTCATTGACTACATAAAATAACATAGCCGGAATAGTTTTCCTTGTAAACTCATCATATAAACTATTTTTCACAATTGTTTCACTTGTCCAACTCTAACCGCTTAGCCAGCAGGGCCTCCCTAATTGACTCTAACCAAAATTAGCTCTATATAGCCAAATATTTTGCAAACGAACCCCTAATTCCAAAAATGGTCTTTAAAGAACCATAATATTTTTGGAATTCCTTTTCAACGATACCCCACACTATAGGGTACACGAAGAATAAAAAAATCATCCTCACGTTACCTGTAGGGGAGGTACCCTCAAAAAAAAAGTTTTTCAGTATTTTATTCCACTGTTCTGGAGTTTTAATAAATAGGTATATTGATGTCAAATTACAGCTTTCTAGCATTAAGGGTCTCGGGGCTTTGCTCCGGACAGACGGACGGACATGACGAAACTAAAAGGGTTCCGATTTTACTTCGGAACCCTAGAAAGATATTAATAATTATTATTCTTTTGGATTTTCATCATAGATTAGTCGATAACGACGATAACTAGCCTAACTAGTTTTATATGATTCGTGTCCATTACTGGGTGTCCATGACTGGGGTATGTCCATTACTGGATGTCCATGACTGGGTTTTTGCTGTCCATAACTGGGTAAAAAAATGATAATTTTTATTTGTTAATTAAATTCAAACCAATTGCAATATCTCACGCGTGACACAGCAGAAATGTTGAATAAGAACAGGACTTTACACTTTAAGTACTTTCAGGTTCTAAACTTTCACAATATAGGTAAAATTTCACAAATACCACAAATTTGCTGTTAAACCGTCCATAATTGGGGTGTTTACCTTATAACTTGACAAGTGCGAGTTAAACTCGCTTGGAGAGGGTTCCGTACGTTGTGTAACACTACTAGCTGGTGTTAAATGAAAGAAACAGCGTAGGTAAACTAAAGTTGGTTTAATAAGCTAGGGGTCGTGGGTACATTCGTGCTCGTGCCGCATTAAATTAATGATCCCTGTCACCACCACTCTCCTGTGCTGTAGCGTGTAGAACTCAGGCGCAGCAAGTCAGGTGCAGTAGATCAGGCCGCAGCTCTCCGTATTAGGTCCAATAGGGCAGCCAGGTCGCGACGGGGGTACTACTACCCGAGCGGAGGAACCCTGGAATTATGTTTTCCAGCCGTTAAAGCAAGGTGCTTGGATGTACAGGTAGACTGCAGAATGCGGCATCACGGATAGCGAAGCACAGGTGAAAAGCGAAGAAGTGATAATGAGACTATGCAATGAATAGTGATCAATGATGCGGCAGTCATACATAATTCACTTAAACCTAGGTAGAAATAAAAGTAACACTCAACATCATACGTGGTTATGGGATCCGGATATATCCGGACTCCGTACCACATACATTTAAAAATATTTTGTGCATTACAGAAGTTCAGTATAATTTACTTTAGTTTGTTGAGCGTTACTAAAGCCGGGATTCGAACCAGGAACACACATTTTTAATAATAAAATTATAACGGTGAGTTATAATTTGAATTGCATTCATAAGAAAGAAACACAAAAATGAACATGACTTCGAACGTTAAAATGGCTAAACGGAAGTATTATTAACATTATAATTTGCAGGTCCGGAGATATCGCATCGGAACACATAATATATTATGTAATAACGATTTAAATTACAGCAGTTTAATGTTAAAACCTTCATCAAAGTATCTGTTCAAATAAAACCATTTTAACGTTCGAGATGAATAAGCGTCTAATGTTGTAGGTAGAAAAATATTTGAATTTGCAACGTATTCAATGCAAATAGGAAGAATAGTAAAATTAATATTTACAAGCATCACAAGTAACACGACACAGCAACAATGAATAATCTAATACTACAGAAAAGTACAACAGTTTAAGACAATTTAACAAGGAATAAAATTTGCAACACTCACCCAGTCGGGGTATAATACAGCACTTCTTATTGAGTATTCGATTATTATCCTTGATTATGATTGCGAAATATGTGCAACAGTACTTATTTATATACTAAATAAGTAAAATTAGGCGTCACAAGGAAGTAAAGCTACGAGATTAGTGCACCGTCGTTAATTCAAATTGAGAGGTCTGTACGCTCCGGTGACTCGCAGTGGATTCCGCGATCGCGTCGCTTCTTCTCATTGTCCGGTGCACCGTGCATAAAAAACGAATCGCGAGCGCAAGTACACGGCAGATATAGAAACAAGACACATACCGCGACTATGTCTGTGAATTATTAAATTAAGTTAAATTCTGTATTTTTTTTAATCAAAATTTATTTTATTTATTGAAATTATTATTTAGTGTAAGATAGGATTAAAATGTAGGTTAACTTAGTCATATAATTTTATTTTTATTTTTAATACAATTTAGGTTAAGACCGTTACATACCCCCCTTTTTAGGTTAAGATTTTTCCTCGGGAAAATCTGCTAATAAAAATAACGAGGCAAAATTCTAAAGCTTAAAATCTTTTATATGCCAAGCTCCTAGATTCTGTCCCGACATATCTTCGAGCTCATATACAAGTTTAGATTTCTTACCGATAATCTTGCACTTGATGAATTTAGGTGCAAGCTTTCTTGAAAATCTGGAATCCTTGTCACTTTGATAAAATGTACGCTTCCATACAGTATCACCTATATTGAATTCAACATTTTTTCGGCGAAGATTGTAGTGTGTACTGTTTCTAGAGTGTGCTTTAATCAGTGCGGCCTGAACTTTATCAAATATTTTTCTCAGTGATCCCGAATTTTCCACGTATGCATCGCGAGGAGTAAATATTATGTGATCACTGAGATCAGAATCTACGTAATGAGAACCGCAGTTAACTAATTCTCGGCCGTAAACAAGAAACGATGGTGTGTAGCCGGTAACTTCGTTGACAGAGCTATTTAAGGCGAATTGGATTTTGGGAATATTTGAGTCCCAGGATCTATGATCATTTTCTATGAAGGTGGATACTGCTGTCATTATCGTTTTATTGTAGCGTTCTACACTGTTTACTTGCGGAGTATATAAAGGGGTAAAATAAACATTAGGGATATTGTAAGAAGCGAATAAATTTTTCATGGTTGTACTGGTAAACTGTTTGCCGTTATCCATAATAATAGTACTCGGTATGCCGTGTACAAGAAAAACATTATTTTCCAAGATTCTAGAAATTATATCTGATGTTGCTCGACGTATCGGGAAAAGTAGACAATACTTCGAGAAACAACAGTTGACAACAAGTAAGAAGGTGTTTTGTTTCTTAGATACCGGTAATGGTCCAACCAAATCGATGCTAAGCATTTGGAACGGTAGTACGACCTAAACCGCGCACCTCGTAGGAGATGTCACGAAACTGTGAAATTACCTGATCAGCTATAAGCCGCTGTTGATCCGTTAGGTGATCATACGAGCGTAAAATATCAGGTTTCTCGACTACATCTAGATCCGTGATAAAAGTAGGTCCATCATCAACATGGAAGGTGATAAGGTCTAAAAATTTTGGAAACAAGCCAAAGGTTCTCCAAAAGTCCATACCTAAAATCAGAGGACTTTTAATATCAGGCACGACATAGGTTTTTAGTGTATGTAATTGTCCCTGAAAAGTTATAGGTAGATTTATTACACCTGTGGTATTTAACTTCTCACCACCGGCGGTTACAAAATTAATAGTATCACAGTCCTCAAGCCTACAACCTGCGTTTAAAAGAAGTTCGTGAGAATTATTTCCTAGGATGCTTAAACTAGAGCCCGTGTCGAGTAAGCCAGTAAGTTTTTTATTATTGACGTCGATAGTAACATATGGTCTAGACCTACATGGGTTATTATTTTGGATTGAAGAGACAGAGTTAAAGGTAAAAAATTTAGAGATGAAGTTTAACCAGTCTGACCACTCGGTTAAATTAAAATTATCTTTCTTCGATTCCCTAAATTTATTGTCTGTCCAATCCTGGCTACTTAGTTTTTTGGAGTACTATTATTAGGAGTAGGGTGACAAACAGGACATTCAGGGAATCGCACATCTTTCTTTCCACATCTAAAACATACTAGAAAACGTTTTTGACTACAATTCCGAAGTGAATGCGTGTCCGATCTACACCTAGGACAAAAAGTAGGTTTAGACGAAGTGGTGGATACGGCAGCAACAGCAACATTAATATTACCAGAAGATGTACCAGGATGTGGCTTATAAGCAAATTCGGGTGCGAGTGTATTAGCTGTGACGCGAGGTGGTTCGTGAAATTGAGAAAACCGTGCCTGTACATCTTCATAACTACGACAAATAGATTTAAGTGCATCGATAGAATTGATACCAGGAGAGGCAGCTAATGTGTTGGCGTAACAAGGTCGGATGTTGTGCATAAGAATCTCTAGCTTCTCCTCCTCCGAAAAAGGCTTACTTAATCTGGAAAATAGACCATGCATATAGGACAGATAAATGGTTATATTCTCCGATTCACCCTGAGTGCGGGCTCGGATCTCAGCTGCGAGTCTGTAGTCATAATCGCTGCTGCTAAAGTCCTGTTTTAGTAGTACGCACAGCTCATTCCAAGAATTCACTTTGTCCCTATTGCAGCGATACCAGTGAAGAGCATCATCGGTGAATATCTCATAAGCTAGACTGAGAATTTTTTCATAAGAAATGTCTCTAGCCTGTACAAACTCTTCCACTTTCAAAATAAAAGAACGAACACACGATTTACCAGAATATTTAAGTTTAGCTATATCTGCCGATAAACCGCGCTCGCAATTAACAGTTATGTTGTTATCACTACTGCTCTCCGAATTAGGTGAGGATTTAACCTGAGAACTCTGCGGCTTCATTGCAGATAAATCCTTATATTGAGAATTGAAACTAGTAGCACATAATTTATAATTTTCTGATATCTCCGCAGTGTTGTGGATGCGGTTGATCCTATGATAAACGTGATGTAAAAGGTTTTCTGTTCTGCTAAATAAGTTTTTATCGAATTTTGTTTTGAGAGAAATAATATTATTTTGGGATTTTAAAAGAGACTCTTTGACACCTTTCAAGTCCTCAGCAGGATCTAAATGTGACTCAAGAATGTCTTCTGAAGGTGAAAGTAGAGATAGCTTATTTATTTGCTTACGCAGTTCTTGTACGGAATCGCCGGAACCACCACGAAGTTCAACCTCATACTCTAATTCTGTTTTTTGCAAGGAGAAATATTTAATAGGATATGCCATTGTAGTGATGTGTTAACCGAAGGTGTGTGTTGCAAAAATATAAACTACAACTACGACAGATTTACGTAAGCTAAGACAGTACAATTAAGTTAAAGCAAACCAGTGTATCGAAAATAATAATTAAGAAAATTGTTTCGAAGAAGGATAATTAAAATTACAAAATTTTGATAATACTATCGTGTTTAAAACACTGGTTAGCCTCAAAATAACATTTAACATAAAGAAGAAAAAAAATGAAACAAAAATAATAGCCAACACCAAAGAGAACTATTAAATGCCAAGGAATCAAAAATGTAATACGGACACGAATGCAACCTGTAGCTGGGCGCCAATGTAACACTACTAGCTGGTGTTAAATGAAAGAAACAGCGTAGGTAAACTAAAGTTGGTTTAATAAGCTAGGGGTCGTGGGTACATTCGTGCTCGTGCCGCATTAAATTAATGATCCCTGTCACCACCACTCTCCTGTGCTGTAGCGTGTAGAACTCAGGCGCAGCAAGTCAGGTGCAGTAGATCAGGCCGCAGCTCTCCGTATTAGGTCCAATAGGGCAGCCAGGTCGCGACGGGGGTACTACTACCCGAGCGGAGGAACCCTGGAATTATGTTTTCCAGCCGTTAAAGCAAGGTGCTTGGATGTACAGGTAGACTGCAGAATGCGGCATCACGGATAGCGAAGCACAGGTGAAAAGCGAAGAAGTGATAATGAGACTATGCAATGAATAGTGATCAATGATGCGGCAGTCATACATAATTCACTTAAACCTAGGTAGAAATAAAAGTAACACTCAACATCATACGTGGTTATGGGATCCGGATATATCCGGACTCCGTACCACATACATTTAAAAATATTTTGTGCATTACAGAAGTTCAGTATAATTTACTTTAGTTTGTTGAGCGTTACTAAAGCCGGGATTCGAACCAGGAACACACATTTTTAATAATAAAATTATAACGGTGAGTTATAATTTGAATTGCATTCATAAGAAAGAAACACAAAAATGAACATGACTTCGAACGTTAAAATGGCTAAACGGAAGTATTATTAACATTATAATTTGCAGGTCCGGAGATATCGCATCGGAACACATAATATATTATGTAATAACGATTTAAATTACAGCAGTTTAATGTTAAAACCTTCATCAAAGTATCTGTTCAAATAAAACCATTTTAACGTTCGAGATGAATAAGCGTCTAATGTTGTAGGTAGAAAAATATTTGAATTTGCAACGTATTCAATGCAAATAGGAAGAATAGTAAAATTAATATTTACAAGCATCACAAGTAACACGACACAGCAACAATGAATAATCTAATACTACAGAAAAGTACAACAGTTTAAGACAATTTAACAAGGAATAAAATTTGCAACACTCACCCAGTCGGGGTATAATACAGCACTTCTTATTGAGTATTCGATTATTATCCTTGATTATGATTGCGAAATATGTGCAACAGTACTTATTTATATACTAAATAAGTAAAATTAGGCGTCACAAGGAAGTAAAGCTACGAGATTAGTGCACCGTCGTTAATTCAAATTGAGAGGTCTGTACGCTCCGGTGACTCGCAGTGGATTCCGCGATCGCGTCGCTTCTTCTCATTGTCCGGTGCACCGTGCATAAAAAACGAATCGCGAGCGCAAGTACACGGCAGATATAGAAACAAGACACATACCGCGACTATGTCTGTGAATTATTAAATTAAGTTAAATTCTGTATTTTTTTTAATCAAAATTTATTTTATTTATTGAAATTATTATTTAGTGTAAGATAGGATTAAAATGTAGGTTAACTTAGTCATATAATTTTATTTTTATTTTTAATACAATTTAGGTTAAGACCGTTACAGTTGATTATGTATTCACTGTTATTTTTCTACATTTATTTTTGTCCTTTTTAAGACCATAGACTTCTTACGGGTTTTCCTGTAATATATAACTAAAGAACTTTTTTTCTGTATTTTTCTCAAAATCCTAGCCTCAGTAGTTACGGAGATAAGGAGGGAATGGTCAATTATTTTCGCCTTCAATTGTCGTTCTTTCTTGAATAATTTTAAAAGTATGTTAAAAAAAAAGTAAATGCTTGCCAGAATATTTTATTCCGTGGTAACAGTCGTATGTTTAGTCGAACATTTTATATAATAAAATCAACGACGGAGGTAGTACGCGGCGTATGGTGAAGCGTAGGGGTACGCAGAGTAAGCAGAGTACGCAACTGGCGCGGTGTAAGCGGAGTACGCCACGGGTGCGGTGTAAGCGGCGGCCACAGGTGCGGTGTAAGCCGCAGCCACTGGCGCAGTGTAGAGCACTTGGGGCTTGGCGGCAGCTACGGCCAGGAAGCAAGCGAAGATGAACTGGAAATAGATAAAATATTAATATTATTGTTTTGTTACGACATTTTATATTAGCGTACCTGTTGGCAAGTGGCCTTCAAATTAAATAATTATATATTTTAACTGTGTATACTGTGGTCGATCAGAAACCCAAACAAAAGAAATACAATATCTAACTAAATTATAATTTGTCCAATCTAATCACATCAACTTTGGAATTAAATACATATTATATCGAAAATCAAGTTCAGGTGTCGGTCCTGGTTTATCTTTAGATAAATTCGGCAGTGTCGGAGATTTTTAATCGGCATAGGAAGTCTGATATTTGAATTAGACACTTTCATAAATCCGTAATGGATCGGATCTATCCCACTAGCCCCATTGAGCTGCTGATGAACAGCGGTGTGATGCAGCATTCTCTAGGCAATTACGATACTAAAACCTTGCACTGCAATCCGATAAAGGGTTGAAAACAAAATGAAGCGCTGCGTTGATTTGATTGAAACCAAAAAAATATGGATTAAATTATATAACAAAAAACTTACCAGCTTGAACATGTTGATAAGTTGTTTTGGTGTTTGAGGAAGAATTCGTTACAACAGTAGTTGTCAGTGTGATGGTTTGTAGTGGCCGCTCCGTCGTTATATACGAGCTGGCTGTGAAGAAACAACCTTGTGGCACATGTTTGGAATACTGAGATGGATGCGCTTGAACTCAATTTCCGCCCAATGGAAGAAATTCATCGAGCGACTAGACAGCACGTGGGGAATTGATCCAATGTCAAAAGTGAGTTCTTTACACTTACTTGGGCCTTCTTACTTACCTATTATATAATTAATAAATAACTTTATAATAATGCTAATTAATTTTCTTCTTGACGACCCGTGTGGCAATGGTTACCATACCGGATTGCCGCACCGAGGGTCCTGGGTTCGATTCCCAGAGAGGCGGAAATTTAAATGATGTGTTGGAATTTCTGTTTTCGGTCTGGGTGTGAAATGTGGATGTCCTTGTTTAGTGTGTTGTCCATGGCACCCATAACACAGGGAATCCTAGTGTGGGGCTATGAGTGTGAAGCGTTATTTATTTATTCTTCTTTATCGATTTTGCGTTTTTGGAGTCTGAGGAGTTTACCAAACTGGCCCTGGCGTTGGGCTCAAAAAATCTGATTCCTCCCGCACTGCCCCAGGGGTATTATAATATTAAAAAAATATTTAAAAAATTAAGGAAGTCTATTGTAATCTCATGAGATTCATGACATGTACATACTTTAAAAAGTCCTTAATTTATATTTTTATTCATATTTATATTTTACTTACACTGGAACTATAAAAAAAATATTTAAGTATATAAATATAATTTTTTGTTCTCTTTTCTCTAAATGTAGGCACCATTCGTATGAAATATAATTCCTTGGGTAATATTAGACAGAATTTATTAAAATACCAGGAGCGGAAATACGAAATACTACCTCCTGGTATTACGAGTAGGAAATACCGACAATATATTAGACAGGATGCCTTTTTGGTTGCAATGCAGGGTTTTCTTCATAGAATTTTACTATTTTCTCTCATTTATAACAGGAGACAACTTATTTTTGTATATTACATCGATTTTAAAATATACAAAATCATAAAGTTAATATTAAGCACTTTTTATTATATTATAACTATGCCTCTGGTTTAAATAATCAAATTCGTGCTTATTTAAAATGTACTGGGATGGTTGACGGCAATTGAATCAATTATATTCTTTTTTAGTGATTTTGTGTGAGTCTGAGACACCCTTAAACTAATTGAATAACTAGTTGAAATTATCAAAGCTAAAAGTATTCTAAGGTATTACCAAAATTATATACCACCCACTTTAAATGGTTTGGTAAACAATTAAATTTAATGTAAGTATTTAAATAAAATTCTAATTTCAATTAAATTCCAGGGCTTATTATAAGTCAACGGTTTAATTTTAGTCAATATAATATTCTTCACGTCTACGATTTAAAGGTTGAATGATAAGAATACAATGCTAATTAATGGGGACCTAACGACGGCTACTACAAGAATTAGTTTGCAATGGAGGCCATACTACATGATCAAGTGTATCTGTTACCGGATATCTATATAATTCAGCACTCTATACAATACCTAGGCAATTTATAGAATATCTAAAACGTTCAGGTAACGTTTCGAATATTATTTATTTCATACTTCGTCCAGGCATTCTATACAATACTCCATGCGTAATTGGTAATGTGTGTAAAAGACAACAAGTGGGAGAGAAGCGAGACGTGAGGGCAGGCAGTTTACTTGGCACAAATGGTTTTGGCTGCCAAACCCAAACTTTGGCATTCTTACATTTAAGCAAGCTTCCAGCTCCGACATATCCTCTGTCCTTATCGGCTTGGTTTGGGATTTCTTCTTTGTACATAGTAATGACCCGCTCATGCCTATTGTCTATGGGTATGCAGATGATAGCAGAGTGGTGGTGAAACGTATAAATCTCTCAATTTGGGCTGTATCCGAGTGGGGCACGGCCAATCTTGTGGAATTCTAAGACTAAGATACGTGTAGGTATATTTACCTCACATACCAGGAGACCGCTCACCGAGCTCTACTTTTCATAACGTACATTACGAATATACCGATCGCCTTCAGTTGTTACGAGTTAAGGTAAAAACCCCAACTTTTGGCGGTGCATTGAACCAAAGGCTAAAGCTGCTGCAACGATACATGGAATTCTTACAAAGTTGCGCAAACACCACGATTTGCGGAAAAATCATCGAAAACATTTCATCGGTCACATTTCATCGAATTACAAATAATCGAATCGACATTTCATCGAAATCACAATTAATCGAATGAACATTTCATCGAAAACACAATTAATCGTATTAACATTTCATCGAAAACAATTATTCAAATGACAGTTCATCGAATGACAATATATCGAATTACAAAATATCGAATCACAATTGGCCGAATCGAATGATATAATTTTCATATGATCATTAATAAATATTTTTTTATTATTTCAAATGTCACCCATGCTTGAAAGGCAGCATTAAAACGTAAGCAGAATGCAACATGCAGCAAGCACAGTTTCTGTCACGGCTCCGGCGCTGCGGGGCTCCGGCGGTCCCACGCGAGCTTATCGTCGCAGATGCTTTTAATGCTCACCACCGCAGCTTCGGCTTGCTGGCCGGCTGGGCCGGCCAGCCTCAGCTGCTGCGGCGAGCATTAAAACCACCTGCTCCTTAGCTCGCGGGCCGCCTCGCCCCTCCGCGCCTACGCGGGTTTACATTACACTCTAGGGGTAGGGCAAACAAGACTACGTGGAGTCGGTTTTGCAGCGATTCGTTTCTGTCACTAACGTAAACGTTTTGAAAAAAAAATGATTCAAGGAAGAAAGTAAACCTAAAATTTTTATGTAGGTACGGAAAAATGTTAAATTGTTATTGATCAAAAAATAAGAAATACAAAAAAGTTATAAAAAGCATTAAATTGTTTCTGTTTATAATAAAATCTTTAAATCTTTTAAACAAGAAAAATTGCAATTCGAGGAATTGTCATTCGATGACAGTTCATCGAATACACATACCCAAATCTATTAATTTTATTCATTGCCGGTGGACCTGTAGGTATTCTGTATAGTAGTTCGGAAACGTATACATTACCTAGGTAAAGTATGTAATGGTGAATAATATTAATATCATTTAATACATTGCCAAAACGACCCAGGTATTATACACAGTGCCTAGGGATTGTGCTGAATACCCGCATTATACAGATATCCGGTAACATATCTACTTTATGAAGCGTCAAGCGGACTTGACGCGGCATCAAGTATACTTTATAGTGTATGGCCACGGTATAGCTATCTGTAGCTCGAGCACGAATATTTGCGAGAAAGTATTCGTATGGTTAACGCTTAGGGTTAACGTAAGCAATTTGTCAAATTTGTATGGCATTTTAGTACCATTTACGCACGATAGGGGCGCTTTTGAAAAAATGCCATGCAAATTGCTTACGTTAACCATACGAATACTTTCTCGCAAATATTCGTGCTCGAGCTACTGACCATACATCTATCTCATGCACACTGGATGGCGCGTCAAGTCAAACTGCAGGTATTATATTTAATAGGGTTAATGTACCAGTAATAGTTTTTCAGAACGTATTTTTACGCAATACAGTTTTCAATTTATGTCATCAGATTCTCAGAAAAATGTCTTCAGTTGTTAAATTGGTAGCCGTCTGTGGTAGCCGTTTACATTTATTAATTTTAATAGACAGATGTGATTCAAACATTTGTTATAAATGGTATGTAAAATTTATTTTATTTTCACTTTCATATGAAAATCAACACCTCGTTAATATTTTTTCTCAGGAATTTGTGTTATCGAGATAAAATTATTACGATGCATAGAAATGATGTGCTCGTTTATGGTAAAATAAACATTTCGTATTGTTTATTACGAAATTTAATATTTTCATTTTGGAGAATAAAGTCTGGCGTGTTATCCTACACAGCAACATGTATTTTATTATTAAATATAATCAATTACAGATAGGTACGAGTATATTTTAAACAAATTTTTATTTTGGTGATTACAATTCGTACAATACTTCGTCATTTTTGAACTCAGAAACACATTGATGAAAATAAATCTTTCCTGTTTCTAAAATATTCAGCATCATTTCTTCCTGGTGAAGCTATCTATGGGTACATGGGTGCAGTTTATTGCACTAATGACTTTGGGAAATCCACTTATTTTGTGAATGTTTTCTGTAACTTGGCTTATCTCGTCCGTGATATGCAACCGGCCTTGACGGGTCTCGGCCACCAAAAGACGTATCGTATTCCGGATGGGAACTTGAGAAAGTCTTTCTTATTTCTTAAATCCCTTCTTGCTTGATCGGAATCGCAGCAGATGTTTTTGATGTTTAATGTCCATGGGCGACGGCAGACGGGGATTTACCATCAGGCGGCTCGTCTGTTCGTTTGTCGTCTATTAACATATTCACGCAGATCTTATCCTTCTTTTATTTTTTAAAAACCCAAACTGGGTCGGCTGGGCTGTCGAGACCTTGACCTTATAAATTGTACTTACCGGACCTTGTGCAAGGCTGGACATACGCGCACGTGACAATAATTCTAATCGAGTAGTAAGGATAAATGGACGTTATCCGGCTTAGCGTCTATCTAACGTCCTCCACATTCCAAAATACTTGTACTCGTAGCAAAATTCCACTTTTTTTACTTTTTACATTTTTATTTTACACGAAGGTTAGTGAAGTGCTGTGTCAAGCTATCATTTTTATTATACTGCCGTTGTTATTACGTTCTAAGTGCTATTTTTAGCTGATAGAGAGGGTTATTCTTTGTTAAATTATCACCTCCATATTCCCATTATTACTTAAACACATTATACTTAATACATAAATTATGAAAATTCATTAAATAACGTTTTATATTGAAGAGCGTTGACTTGGAAAGATCTAGTTCAAATATTTTTCTTACAATGTAAGGGTTAATTACCTTTTAAACTTCTTGGATTAGCTCGAGCCCTGATTATAATTCAATCTACCATATTTATCGAATTACGGAAAACTTTTTTACCCTGAAGGGTGGTAAAGTTCGTTGAACTTGACGAAACACGATATAAAAATACTCAATCTGAAGGAAATAAATTATAGAGGATATCAAAAGAACATCGACCTGCAAACGGGTCGTGCGAGGTAAAAAATATGTTACATGTCATGTGCTATTTACAAATACACGGGTGCAAAGGAAAACAAAATGACGAAACTATAAGGGTTCCGATTTTTTTTCGGAACCCTAAAAACCGGGCAAATGCCTGTCAGGCCTGTATTTTATCGAATATTTCTCATTAATTACTTAAGTTAGCTAACATAGCCGTGATAGTTTTCAACGCAGTGGTTTACAACGCAGAATACTCAAAACAATAGTACCGAAATATATTAAAAATAAGTTTCAGGGAAAAAGTGACGAACTTTTTAAATATTGTAAAGTTATGAACATATATAACAAAACGAAATTTCTAATTCTCACTGAAAACCATAGACCTGATTTATTAAACTTAAAAATAAGACATGAGAAACTGAGAAAATTACCGAGACTAGAAAATTACATAGTACCTACCTCAATGTGTCGACAGATATGGAAGTAGAATGTTAAAATGTATTATTCCAAATTACTTAAATGAGTTACCTGATACCTAAAAGACTATGTACATTAATAATGAAAAATATAAAAATAAACTAAAAACGTATTACCTACGTATACAATAATTGCCTATGTATTTAAAATAAGTTACGTAAAATGTATCATGAACGACTCGTCGGGCATATATAAACCCTGCGTGGTTTGCAAGGTCCGACTTTTGTATGGATAAAAATGTATGAAAATGTGTGTAAAATAAATAAATAAAATAACCTAACCTATTTTTGAGAATTTTTCCACTTTTCCATCTCCAACCGTTTAGCCGGCAGGGGGGACACACTTGACTCAAACCAAATTTAGCACTTTGAACCCATACATTATTTCAGGAAAAAAAGCAAAGCAACAATCCATAATTGTGCCACTGCTGGGCTCGGGGTATCCTCTCAGAATGTGAGGGTTAGGCCATAGTCTACCACGCTGGCCAAGTGCGGATTGGTAGACTTCACACACCTTCGAGAACTTTTATGGAGAACTCTCCGGTGTGCAGGTTTCCTCACGATGTTTTCCTTCACCGAAGCAAGTGATAATATTAACATGTAATACGCACATAATATTTGAAAATTAGAGGTGCGTGCCAGGATTTGAACTTGGGCCCCTTCGTTCGGGAGACCAACGTTCTACCGCTAGGCCGGCTATCACTGCTTTATTTCAGAAACGGACCCCTAATTCCTAAAATAACATTTTTGCGTAAAATATAATCTAATATATAAAATTCTCGTGTCACGCTTTTTTGAAGTTAAACTCCTCTGAAACGGCTCGACCGATTTTCGTGAATCTTTGCGTGCATATCGGCTAGGGTGGAGAATCGGACAACATCTATTTTTCATCCCCCTAAATGTTAAGGGTGGTCCACCCCAAATTTTTTTTTATATCTTGTCAGAACGAAGTCTGTCCGGTCAGCTAGCAGCAAACTAATTTATACTAAATTATTGAATATTATATATATTATAATATTAAATAATTTAGTATGCAGGGGGTTTTGCGGCGATAAATCGATCAAGCTAGGATTCATTTTTAGAAAATGTAGTTTTATTCGAGTTTTCAGGCAATGAAAAACTGCTGCAATAGACTCTTCCTGACATCTATTGGCGAGTAGCAAATCTAAAGCTAAACCGAGAGAAGCTCGGTCATCCGGGTACTAATAATAATAACCATGCAAAAAAACTCGTTACCAAGTTACTATAGCCTTGATCATGGTCTGGATAAATAGTTTTAATATTTGTTGCCGTCTTCAAGAAAATATTTAATAGGCTTCTACTAAGTTATTGCACGTACCTACCCCTCCAGGACTTCATCACCAGTCACCATCACTTGGCATTGCACTCAAGCATAAACTTATGATAATTACATACAATACAATAATTACAGCCAATTTCCATTGACCGTTACCTAAACCCTATTAGAATCAATACCAATGTAATCTCTCCGAAGGGCCCCCAAGCCCCAACATCAGCGCGCTGGATTTAGTCGCCTCTTATGACACTCCTCGCGCATTAGATAGCGTTATTATTCTAATCCGCCCCAATACAGCGGAATTGCTTATAAGAAAAAAATGATTGTCTGTAAAGTCGATTTACTTTAACGAGGTACTTTAACGTGACAACGTCATGACCGCTACACTCAACTACGATCGCCTACGGCTCGCCGATGCCGTAGGCGAGCCGTAGCTCGCTACGCCGCTCGCTACGCTACGATACGCCGATCATAGCCGATAGCGCCTCTCTCTCGCTTTTGTCGCTCTCTCGCTCGCGGAACGCTACATTGTTTCAAAGATGCGCCCGGCTCTTCGTTTTAATAGACTTCATCACGTCAAAAATGGTTACACTGCAAAAATGAACTTATTACACAATTAAACATTATTGCATGCTAACTTTATGTAAGTAATAAGACTTATTTACCGTTTAATACAACATCCCGCGTTTAGCGACAATCTTATATCACATCCACGAGTCACGAGACCACGTTGCCTTTACAAATTGAAAAGAGCTATCGATTGTTTTGCTTGAAATCCAATTGCTTCGAAGTACCTATTTCAAATTGCTGTTTTATTAATTACTATTTTCAATTACTAGTTAGTTATGTCATTTTGAAATAAAATGTGAACATCGAGGAAAATTGTATTTCACAAAATTTTATTACATTTATAGTGAGGGGATGTAGTTACCAATAAGATGGACCAAATACGTGCTGAACCTATACGCGTATATCAATGCGTAGAGAAGGCAGCTATCACAGAAGAATTTACGACAACGTGCAATGATGACAACTACCGATTCGACACGAGCGTAAGGACTTCGTTAAAGTGTCAGATAAAGTTTTTATACGTGGTATATTTGGTTTAGGCGCAAAATGTCCTTTTCGCGAAATGTCCGGCGGACGCAAAATGTCCTATTCGCAGAATGTCCGATTCGCAAAATGTCCTTTTCTCAGAATGTTCTTTTCTCAAAATGTCCTTTTCTCAAAATGTCCTTTTCTCAAAATGTCCTTTTCGCATAATGTCCGATCGTAGGCGCGTTATGAAATAAATGGAAAAAATTGTGTTATTGTTTATTTTATTTGTTTTTTGCACACTTATTAACTTAGTTAACGTATGTAGTTTGTTTGGTTGAATCTCTAATCTCAGGAACTATTGGTTCTAATTGAAAAATTATTTTGCGTATTTATCGAGTAGGCTATATAACATCATTTTAGTAGTAAGTTTTTCCACAAATTAACGCGGGTGAAACCGCGGGGCACAGCTAGCACAAATAATATTAGGCTTTTCAAATAATAATGACAGCGAATTACGATTTATTTTTTAAGGCTTTATTGCCTTTATTCGCGACACTCAAATAGGTGATTGCTTTGGATCTCAAAACCTTAAATATTGTGAAATGTGAATAACATTTGATAACACATTCTATTGAAGCTATGATTCCAGTTCAGTGATTTTTCTTCAGACGACATTGACAATTTCATAACAATTATCGTAGGCATTTATATGGGGTGTTGAAAATTTTACTTTAATATTATGAGTAGGTAATACAATAGGCCTTGTACTCGTATATTATATTTTTTGATAAAAACAGTTAACACGCTTCAACTATTATTGCGTCAAGCCACAAATATGCTATTGTTCAGTTAAAAGTAAAATCTTCTATACAATTGTAAGCCGAAGGGTAAGGAAGGGGAAAATTTCACGATGAACGAGAACATTTCATGCGTAAAGTAAAATAAAATGTGTGCAATTCACACGTGGTAGAAGTGAAACCTTCAAAAATTTTGTTTTCAAGATAATGAGACGAATGTAAAATCAATTCAACTCAACTCATCTCGTCTCCACTCACCTCTAGTCTCCACTCACCTCTAGTCTCCACTCACTTCTAGTCTCCACTCACCTCTAGTCTCCACTCACCTCTAATCTCCACTCACCTCTAGTCTCCACTCACCTCTAGTCTCCACTCATCTCTAGTATCCACTGGACAGTTTCGTTTCATAAAATTTCAAGTCACCCCCGTACTAAAGAAGTTTTCACTTCAAAAACAAAGTTAAATGTAAAGCTTGAATTACATACATGTTCTTGTGACTAAAATTTTAGGCTTTTCTATACAGAACTTGGCACCCATTTAGATCTCAATTCTTTTTTTTCAAATTGGCTCTCATTTCACATTTATGTTTTTGATGAGATAGGCCTTTCTATATCCATCTCACCGGGCGCACTCGCCAGTATGTTATATATTGCAAGTTAGCTGTTTCGCTCTCAATGTACAATAGTGTTAGTCTATGATAAATGGTCCATAGCATTCACTAAAACATCAAAAGTTAGGAAAAAACGTACTATCTACGCTCGTAAGAAGTTACACTTACAAGTACCTCTCGCTGGTACCCACAACCCGGCGCGCGCTAGCAATTCAAGACAACTCCTAGCGAGTGATGTGCTAGTATATGCACGCACCTTCATCATGTCGCTTTTTGGCTGTCGTATCGTAAAACTTATCGTTTATTATTTAAATCGTTTAACTCATCATTTTTTTCAAACGCCCCATAAGAAGTATAACTTCAAAAACTGCTTTTAGGATTCTGTTTTTGTTTCAAAGGCGGCAACGAAGAACATACCTACTTGGAAATCGGTATGCACGTGGAAGTCATGGAAATAGTTTATTTTTATCGCTTTACAGTGGCGTTGTTTGTCGGGCTTTGATACATTGTGCTATTCAAAATTGGCTGGTGACTACGCGGCGGGTTAAAAAGTTTTTCTTATATTTCTACTTAAAGTTTTACGTTATACGTGCTGGGGTTGGTAACTGAAAGTATTCATTCACACGACATGGACACGACATCAATAGTAGATTACAGCCTTTACGTAACGAAAATAACAAAAATATAATGATCACTAACGCTCTGCCCACGGCAAAAGGCAAAGGCCTGCGTTTTCCGGGATAACAGTGCCTTATGTCTTGTTTCAAACCACGATCTATCTGTGAGCAAAGTTTCATAAAAATTCGTTGAGTAGTTTTTGCTTGTAAGAGTAATTAAAAAACCAAACACATTTATAATACTAGTAAAATTACTTAATAGCTGCCTCGTTATCAAAGAATTAATTGTTTTTGAATTTAGGCCGCACATTTGCATGAAATCCTAAGCTTTTATCCACACGGACATTTTTGGTCCAAATACGGCGTTGATAATACTGGCGATAACGTGACAACCTGCAACCTAATAAGTCACAGTGAAAGTTTTTCTAGAGTTTGTTCTAGGTCTTATAGGTACATATAATTATGTGATGTACATACCACCCGTGTTTACAAGGAATCCGACTGGATACGAGTAAGTAAGCGTTCCAGAGCACGAATTTATACATAAAAATAACTTATAAAGTATGATAATATCTTTCATAAAAGATTTCACTATAGTAGATACAATACATTTTAGGTGACGCGGTTAGTAAATCCTACGCAATAGAACGTCTGCATCAGTTTATAATTAGGCTACTAAGCGCTGAAATTTTGTTGCCTAATTCCTTGTATTGTTATATGATTTGTCATGAGTTTTAATAGTTTGTAGGTCAGGTATTATTACTCAGATCCAGTTATAGGTTGCTTGCAATGAGCTACGCGGAAATGAAACGACTCCGTATATAGGTGTATCATGCCTGGAAAGAGAGGGGCCTAGGGTTCGATTCCCGTCCGGGGCAGACATGTGTTATCGTTTTAGATCGCAGTGCTTGTGTTGTTTTATTTGTGTATCCAAGTGTAAGCGCTCTTACACACGAACAGCACTTTGCAGTCGAGAGAGCCAACTGCAAACGTTGACGCTTGCAGTCATATACAAAGTTACTCTATGCTTGCAGTCGACGCGCCGACGGCCGCGGCAGTCCGACAGCAGGCCAACTGCACGCCGACGGCAGTTCGACTGCAGACGCTGACATTTTAACTTTATAGGAGCCAGTTTCAAAATTGATACATAATCTGTTAAATGTAATTTGAGTTATTTTCATAATGCAATAAAATTAATAAATAATTCACTTACCAATGGTGTTTTTTTTTCATCTATGGATTTATTCTTAAAATAATTTACAACTTCCTCACATACAGCCATCCATGCCCAGTTTTTATAGTTTTATTACTATACAGGGTGGATTTTTGAGACGGGTCAGTAAGGGCAGGTACCTTAACCGTTATAGTTACAGGAAAACGTTCCAAGGAGACTATCCATAACTTTTTTAGATATTCTGAACTGCATTCACAGATTTTTGAAAAAATGTATGGTCAGCGAAAAAAGTGCTAAAATCCAAAAAAATATATTTTTATGCCTATCGATCCTACTTCGTATGGGAATCAAAATACTCTATGGGACCATTTAAGGTATGAGTACTAGAAATGTCAGAAAACGCTAAAATCATTTTCCATACATTTTGTACTGAAAAACGATAAATCAACTCGAAATATTCTTTATCGCCAAACAATCCTATTTGTTACTGCGATTAAAAGATTATTTAAGGCCTATTGAAATTTAAATACAATAATCTAAATTTTACTAACAAAAAATAACCGACTTCAAATTCTCAAAAACTACTTGTGAGATCTCGTTCAAATTTATGTGGGACTACATGAAAAGCACCAGCTTTCTATTAAAAAAAGAATCATCGAAATCGGTTGACGCCATATTGAGTTATTCGTCAATTTGTCGCGCACATCTTAACACAAATTTACGACTTATGTAGTTTTCTCATGGATGCCATTATCAGATCTCAATAAAATTTATGTGGGACCACATGACAGCCATCAGCTTTCGATTAAAAAAAGAATCATCAAAATCGGTTCGCCCAGTCCAAAGTTCTGAGGTAACAAACATAAAAAAAAAAAAAAAAAAAATACAGTCGAATTGAGAACCTCCTCCTTTTTTTGAAGTCGGTTAAAAACTACGGTGAGACACAACATATCACACAAACTTAAAAATAGGTTATCTATTATTCAAAATGACCGCCGTTTTCACGAATACATAAGTTCACTCGTTTTTGTACTGAGCAAGTAGCAGCGGAAAGTTTTCTTTGGTGGATATTATTTAAAATCCTCGTTAATGCCTCTTTCAGCTCCTGAACACTTTCGTACTTTCTTTTGTAGACTTCATTTTTTAGGTGGCCCCACAAAAAAACTCGAGAGGCGTTAGATCGGGGCTGCGAGGTGGCCACTTAATTGGACCATGTGTTGGACCATGGACTACTAACAGCACCTCTTGCAGCGTGTCTTCGTGAAAATGGCGGTCATTTTGAATAATAGATAACCTAGTTTTAAGTTTGTGTGATATGTTGTGTCTTACCGTAGTTTTTGTATTTAAATTTCAATAGGCCTTAAATAATCTTTTAATCGCAGTAAGAAATAGGATTGTTTGGCGATAAAGAATATTTCGAGTTGATTTATCGTTTTTCAGTACAAAATGTATGGAAAATGTTTTTAGCGTTTTCTGACATTTCTAGTACTCATACCTTAAATGGTCCCATAGAGTATTTTGATCCCCATACGAAGTAGGATCGATAGGCATAAAAATATTTTTTTTTGGATTTTAGTACTTTTTTCACTGACCGTATATTTTTTCAAAAATCTGTGAATGCAGTTCAGAATATCTTAAAAAGTTATGGATAGTCTCCTAGGAACGTTTTCCTGTAACTATAACGGTTAAGGTACCTGCCCTTACTGACCCGTCTCAAAAATCCACCCTGTATTCTTGCAATTTATAATTTCAAATACAAGGATACTTTTTACTGTCAAAATTAGCAATTCCACATCAATATCGTCACTAGAACTCATTTTATAAATCTGCGATACTTGCACTTGCGACTGCAAAGTGCTGTTCGTGTGTAAGAGCGCTAAGGGTTTGATTGTGTTCACATTTATTAAAACTACATAGATATTTGGGTTAAATAAGGGGAGACATTTATGTCCAAGTAAAAAGTAATATTTTAAGCCTTGATGGTACAGGCCACAGACCTACATTGGAAATCCTAGAGTGGGGATGTATTTGTAAACGTTAATCAATAAATAGTTATATTATTAATACTTGCCAACTCTATGTACTATACAATAACAGAGAAATTCATAGTGACAGTCATATAAGTTAATAGATAAAAAACAAAATACGTGGGTTTACAGTGTTAATCTAGGTATTGCATACAAACTAAAACAAATTTTCTAAGTTCCCTATGTTATAATGATCTCAATTAATCTAGAGTCAAGTATATATTTACGTATCAGATAAAAACATCTGTTTCAGTCATTCCAACATATTACGGAAAATCGTATATTTGTTACGTAAACATTTCATGCAGTGTTTATCAGCGAGTGACAATAGGATGTCGTGGGCAGGTGTTAGTAGCTTTCAGCCTTACCAGTATTGCGTAATACGTCTGTTACAGTTGGACAAGTGTTTTTGAATCGGGATTGTAGAACTTCGATTACAATGCGCTTTGAACTTTTTAAACTGACTGATAACTTTTTTTTCACACCACCGATTATACAATGATACAAGGAGGACAGATAAATAATAAGAAGTACAAAACAACAGGTGGCTACGTAACGATTTTTCCAGGCAACCTAGCAGAAGTTACAAATAATCAATATCTACATCGGCGTGCATAAAGTCACCAGAGACTATAAAAGACAGAAAAAAAATAACCTTCTAAACAGAGCATTAAAAACAACATTAGATAATCCACAGCAGTATCTAATAGGCAAAAACCATTTCCTATCACTAATTAAGTAAATTACCGTTTTTACTACGCACAGTACTTCCATAATTATTATTTGTGAGCGACAGACTTGCTAAAAGTATTTTAGGTGCGACTGCGTAAGAACAGGAACTGCGAGTTTGGATTTGTGGATTCGCTATAGATTAAGAGAAAATAAATAAAGAAATATGTATAAACAAGTTATAATTACGAATTTCATGGAAGTTTATAGCTTTTTTGTAAACTAGCTGTTACCCGTGTTTCGCCCGCAGGGTAAAGAAGAAAGATCACCGGTCACGTTAACTCGTTGCACTAGTCTATTGGGAAAGGACAAACAAACACACACACTCACATTTAAAATATTAGTATGAATTATATTTTTATATCTTCTATTTTGGGTTCATTGACTCTGGAGACACATTCAAAGCTCATTTTTTATGATATTCCTAAAAGTAAAGTCTTCAAGGAAGTTTTGATTTGATTTGTCAACCTGGCAATTTCCGATTTGGTTATAAGTTTTACCATTTTCTGTATTGGAACGTGTATGTACAAAAGGTTAATGATCGAATAAAATGTAGACATCCTATTTTTTATTTTGCTTCTAGATTAGTCTTAGATTTTCTCAAAATTCAGATCTGCAAGGCTATTCTGTTTTGTAACTCGACAGCGGAATCCGCGATGAGTTTCAAAATTGAAGTTCGAGTCCGAGATCTTGATATGTGATTCTCTAATCATCTGGTACGCACTTGCGAAGTGAAGGGAGTCTCGAACTCTAACTTCAATTTTTAAACTCATCGTGGATTCCACTGACAAGTTACAAAACAAAAGCGAACTTGCATCATATTGACATGTTATTCTCTAATCATCTACTACGCACTTGTGAAGTGAAGTGAGTCTCGAACCTGAACTTCAATTTTGAATCTCCGCTGTCAAGTTACAAAACAGAATAGCCTTGCTGATAATGGGATTCACGAGGAATTGAGCCAACTCTTCAAATGTGAAAGATAAACATATTTCGAATTTTATATTGTTCAGCGATTATAATAGTAGTCCTCGTGGAAAGCCATTGCGTTGACCTCAGTTATCTAGAGACGTGGCAGCGTGTCCAGCCAAAGTTTACAAAAAGGGAACTGGTAACGCAGCGCCATAATAATAATATGTAATATTACACGAACCATTTCGAGCTACTTTTGACCCCTTCACAACTCGAGATCTATTTAACCTATGTGTACATACATGAAATTTGGCACATTTATTAAAGCTTATAATTCAAAATTTTAATAAATGTAATTTAAACAGTTATTGATATAACTAATTATTAACGTTTAAAAACCCGCATTTTGGTGACTGACTCAATGACACAGGATCAAAAACCTAACCTACTTCTAGATGTAGATGTCAAAATCAAATGTAGAGCTTGAATTTCATGATTCTGTGACCTCAGCTTGTGAATAAAATTTTAGGATTTTCTACTTAGAACTTGGCACCCTTTTAGATCTCAATTCTTTTTTTTATTTTGCTCTCATTTCTCATTTATGTTTTTGATGAGAATAATTTTGCTAAAATTTCACAATTTTGGGTTGGTTTGTTACAGGTTTACATAGTTACAGTACCTAATGATCACTAACTCCCTATTATTGCTCCAACTGTTTTAATTAAAGCGGTTATAATTAATGGTTAATATAATGAGATTGGGTCTAAGATACATTATTAAATTATCAGTGAGAATAAATTACATATCAATACGTATTTCACGCACGACCCTGCATCTAGTCAGTTTATTATGTATTTTATTAATAAGTAGAAAAAATCTAATCAAAAAACCTAATTTCCGTACTGCATTTTGCCATCATAGCCTATAATTAAATTATGCAAGTATAAAAGGTATCTGTCACCATCGTAGGCATCAGTGTTTGGAGTTAAGCAGACCATACAGACTTTTTAACAATGATGAAGCTTGTTGTCCTGTGCTGTGTGGTGGCCGCGGTGGCTGCCAGAGCGCCCGGTTACTCCACCCCCGCAGCCGTCCCATCTGCACTCTCCCTTGGCTACTCTCTTCCGCTGCAGCAGCCTCTGTACAACTACCGCGGCTCTCTCTCCCTGGCTCCCGGCCAGCCCGCCAACATCCTGGCCGCCGACGGCAGACCCCTGGACACATTGGAAGTCAACTTGGACCGCTCCGCTCACTTCGTCGCCAAGGCCCTCGACAACGGTTCTCGCGTGTTAAGGAAGCGGTCGGTGACCCGCCTGGCCGTGGTGCCGGGCCCCGTCGGGTTCTCCGCAGCCGTGGCGGCTGGCAACGTGGCCTTCTCTGCGCCTGGCGTGGTCGGCCCTGCCGGCGTCGCCAGCATCGCGACCAACCCTGTTGGTCTGTCTGCACCGCTTGTACCTGGGGCTTTTATCACCGGCCCGTTTGCCGCTGGTCCCATCGGTCTGTCCGCGCCTGTCTCCGCTGGTCGCCTCGCTGTCTCCACGCCCGTCGCCGCTGGCTCTGTAGTCACTGCACCCGCTGTTACCGGAACTATCGGTATATCTGCCGCCGGAACGCCCCTCGTTCGCAATTTCTAGACTTTGCACAGTTATAAATAACACGAACAACGATATTTCTGTTTTAATTTGGGTTTGTACATAATAAAGTTCTATATTTTTTATGTTCTGTATATTTATTCTATATCCTTTGCTGTACCCTATAAGGTTTACAGTAGCCCTTAATAAAAATGAGAAATGAAGCAGTAATTACATTCTATTACTTCACAGGTAAACAAAATGAGATTTAAAATTTTTAGTCGACAAATTTTGATACTATTTCATACACTATTTCAGTCTTAAGTAAAATAAAAAATATATACGCAAGCCCGATTCAAAACTCTCCGGCTTTTTAAATAATTACACATACATTGCAATGTTCTTAGATGATAATATACCTACTAGAAGTCATGTATTGTTTGGCTGCTACTGATTAATACAGAAAATAGCAGTTTATGTAACGGATTATAATAAATAGGTAAGTAGTTCGAAGTGACAACGATTCCGTTACCGCAGATACGAGAATAATTCTATTTCTACTGAAGGTCGAATAGCACTCACTAGGTCGACCTTCAGATGAAAGGCCCAGCTGGCAGTTGCAGTTTTCATAAGAATTATAATTAATTATAAACAATATTTATTCAGATATTCATTCAGCTATTTCAGCTACTCTTTACTTTATAAATTGTTACAGAATATAAACAGAAACCCTTATAATATAACGTGAGCTAATAGATTTTTTTACAATAAATTACATACCAGTAAGCGACGCCAATGTACTTATATATGGCACAAAATAATAACGTAGATTGAATTTTGAGAAAGGTGTCAACCAACAAAGGGCTCTGTATTAGTTTTTTACATAGAGTACTTAAGCCCGATGCATACGTAACGGGGTTTTTTCCTGTCCCGTACGGGACGTGAAGTTTTGGAAACATCGTTTCATAGAAAATGTATACGATAGTGCATACGCAACGGAATCCCGTGCGGGAAGGGAACGGGGCACGCACGTATATTTATGCCCCGTCCCGTACGGGGAAAAAACCCGTTACGTATGCATTGGGCTTTAATCGCGTTTTTTATGTGTTTTAGAATTACTTTCTTTTCGTTCTTTTTTATGTTATGTTTTTATTGAAATAAACTGGACTCGGTAACTGTTTGCTTTATTTATTTCATCAAGAGATGGACTGGCGAATTGGTGTTTTAGTAACTGCTCATAATTAGGTCACCGCACTTCGCAGAGATCTACATAGATACCTTTAAACCTATGTGAAATATAAAATTTAAACAAAAACTAATTAAAGGCATCTTAAACTTACGTCCACCAAGTAGCCAAGTGATAAATCCCACGAAGGTGGTGAAATAAACAGCTGACTTCATTCCAATCACGCGCACGTCCAATGCCAGAGACGTCGCCACGATTGGCCCGGTTACAAAACATCTCCGCTGAATACTATAAAATGTCCACTGAGACCCACTGTTAGCATCATACCTGTACTTGCTTCTTCATCCCTTGCAACTAAACCAAAAATAAAACCATCAAAATGATGAAGATTGTAAGTACACCTTAACAGCTGTAATAAATAAAACTGAAATTAAAACTAGAGATTATAATGGAAATTACTTTTCTAACATACAATGGCATACAATTTCTAAAATACAATTCAATCCATTAACCCTTAAGGGTCTCTCCTCGTAGCTGAGGTGCCTAGACTCTAGAGCATACTTTAGTCTGCTTCATTGTGGATTGGTGGAGTTTCAAATGACATACTAAATGTATTAATAATTGATATATTTTCTAGATCGCGATCCTGTCTGCTCTGGTAGTCCTCGCCGCAGCCAAGCCAGCGTTAGTGAGCGCGCCTATCATTGCCGCACCAGCCCCGGTGGTCACTGCCACTAGCTCCCAGTACTATCACCGCATCAACAATGGTCTCGCGGCCTACGTAGCCGCCCCGGCTGCCTACGTCGCTTCGCCCTATGTTGCTGCTGCCCCCTATGCTGCTGCCCCCTACGTTGCTGCCCCCTACGCCCCCTATGTTGCTGCACCCGCACCTATCGTTGCCGTTTAATCCTGTAACCCTACCAATGTTGTGATATTATAAATAGACGTGCATTTTAAAACGTTATTTTGATTTTTTTTCAATCATGTCTATAAAAAGCATTACAGTGACAGAACTTAGTCCAAACAGTCTAAACTGCATTTACAATTAGGTAGATACCTACCAATGCAATTTTTCTCTTACCAATTTATAATTATAAAATGTAATTATTGATATGAGAAAAATCACGTCAATGTTTTTTTTGCGTCTTCCGTCAACTATTTACCTATTTACCTACTTAAAATTGTCTAACAATGTTCATTGAATAACTATCTATGTAAATATTTGTTAATGTATTGCTTTTAAAATTAAGTACCCCCTTTGTAAATGAATAGTAACCAATATTATGGTTGTTGTAATTACAATGATAAATAAAATCATAAATTATGACTGTAATAAGTGAACTTCGTGAATTTTGTGATATAGCGGCGGCTGAGCGCCTGCTGATGTAAAATGGCATACATATTATTTCTAAATTAAGCCATTCAAGTGTATGAGGCACATGCTACAAAAATAGCTACTCGTTTATAAGTTAAACGGTTTAGAAATAATTATATTAATAACAATTACTAGGTAATTGAATGTACATTATTATTTAAGAAACTAGAATAGTAGGTAGGTACCTACATATATTGTGTATAGGTTTACAATGCAGTTAAACTTTATCACAATTAAGTAAGTACACTAAGTAAGGAAGTATTATTAAGTATTAATACTTAAGTAATACATTTAAGTATTAATAGATACTTAAGTATTAGTTCAATTTCAGCATGAGTGTGAATTGGAACGTTTTTCCTAAACTACGTCCAATTATACCTATTGCTCAGTATAAAAAAACAAATTATTGCTTATGTAGACCTATGATGATGGTGGAACAATGAAGTAAAATCCATGTCTGCTGCCGAGCATATAATTGATATGATATAGTAAAAAATAGTTATTCCTATGTGCAACTAACATAATCTAATTATCACATAGACTATATTTAAGTCTATGAATTATTATTTAATATCCTATGCCTGCGGATTTATTTTAGCAAAGTTTCACACACATTGAATTACTCTATCATAATCATATTGAAAGCAAAACATTATTTCAAGTTTTACTTTTAGACGATAGTAGTATGTAAATAGCTCAACGGTTTTTTCAAGTTACCACCATACAATAAATACCGGGTATTAGGTACCAGGTACCAGGAATAAAGCACAGAGCTTCACGACTTCTCACGGAGAGAATTGGGTGCCATACGTAGCAGTCTATAAAGTTCGCGTTTAGACAAGAAGTTAATGGTGGATTAATAAAATTTACCAATATAAAGGATAATACCGCTCGTTGTGCATATCTTTTTGACAAATAACAGTAACTGGCCACCGTCGCCCGAGGACGATAAAAGTTGCTTTGCCAAAAAAGAAAGCAGAGAGAAAGATAAAGATTTTTTTAGTAACTTGATTCGAAAGTGATCATATCAAAGCATTGTTTCCATTTATGTCCAGAGGGTTCCTTCTACATAGGTACGAATATAGGTAGGTAAGTCTGAACCGCGGAGAGCAGTGATAGCCTAGTGTTCAGAACGTTGGTCACCAGTGGCGTAGCTAGCCCTCCCGGGGCCCCGTATCAAAATTTTGCCGGGGGCCCCCTCTCGACTCGAGGGTAAAGATCTTTCTCAAAAGAAATAAAAAAGCTAGCGTGAATTAAAACAAGTATAATATACTTAAATCGATTAATAAACCACATAAAATCAATACTCTCAAATTTTAATCTGGAGGCAGCTCCGTTTCGTTTCGGGAGATCCGAACGCGAGCGCAGACTCAGTAGCCGATGTGATACGACAAGGTAGGGAATTTTTTATTCGTAACTCATATTCATCGGTGGTAAAAACCAGCTCTGGTATAGCAGTCCCTGCATCTAACCAAAAGCGCGCCGCTTACTAGGCCTGGTCATCCTCGTGCACGCTTATAAATCTATCCACCCCAGGGCTTAATACAAAGTTTAACGCTGCCTCCTGGTTAGCAAAGAAACAAATGGCTAAAAGGAAGTCAATTTAAAGTTCATCGGCAGAATTAGCAAGCGAATGGTCGATTACCCACCCCTCTGGTAGTCAAGTATTCTGGTCGCTAGCTCAAGCTGCTGAGCGTAACTTCTGTAGGTCATCTCTTCCACAACTGCGTAAATCGGACGATTCCGTGGTCCATATGGCAAAAGGGAAAGCCGAACTTCTTGGCTTGTTTTTGCCGCCAACTCAACTCTTGATCATAGAGGGATCGCCTCCGCCTAAAAACCTGTGAGAGCTCGTTGAATGATATCATATACTTTTTCCCAAAAGTCTGTCAGAGAGCTCTTTATAACCCCTTGATACCAAGAAGTTGAGAGGGACAGACGGTATTCACGCAGTGGTGTTAAAGATGTGTGCTCCCGAGTTGATTCCAGCCCCGGATCTAGGGGAAAACCGGGGCACCCACCGCGGGCGGCAATTCAAGGGGCGCCAAAATCATAATATAGTATGATTAAAAATAAAAAAAACTTGCTGCATAAAGTGCCTAACATACGGAAGGCTGGTTAGGAGAACAAATAAATTTGTTAAAAAAGAGTTCTTATTGTACCATTCACGAAAAATGCCAACTATTATTTATTTCTGAGTTTTTTTATCTTATCTTTATCACTATCAAGTTTCTGCCCCGGTTCAAAAAAATCGTAGATCCGGGGCTGGTTGATTCCCCATCTTAACATGCTTATTCTCGCTATCTTATGCCATATGATACGTATTTGTGGAAGGTTACCCTTTTTGATCCCATCCCCATAATGGGCGATCTCAGTGACCCAGCTAACTGCAGGCCTATAGCGATAAGCCTATAGCCTCCCTGCTTGCAACGGTAATGGAGCGCGGGATTAACATGCAGCTCCTGGGATATCTAGAAGATCATCAGCTGATCTGTGATCAACAATATGGTTTTTGCGACGGTCGTTCAGTTGGTGATCATCTTCATCTTACGCACCTGTAGGCACCGTCAGGCTCTTGATCGCAACGGGGAAGCACTGGCAGTCAGCCTAGATTTCGCTAAGGCCTGTGACCGGGACTGGCATAGGGGGGTTTCACGAAGTTAACATCTTACGGTCGCTATGAGAGGTTATGCAATTGGGTAGCCAGCTTTCTATCAGAGCGACATATCAAGGATGTACCTAGTAGATTATTGTTGTTCAGATATGAAACCTATAAAATGCTGGTGTTCCCCAAGGGTCTGTCTCCTACGCTGTTCATTCTGCATATCAATGACATGGCATGAGTGGCAACTGTTGCTATGCAGATGACAGCACAGGGGATGCCTGCTACACAGCCCCCTTAATTCCTCTCAGTTGCAAAACTTGCAAGTGGCGGATAGCAGGCTTAAACTTGTGTCTGAAGTCGAGAACTTTTTGGAGCAAGTCTCGGAATGGGGTGGACTTAATTTAGTCGAGTTCAACCTCACGATGACACAAATTGGCGCGTTTACACTAAGAAAACCCCATTTTTCATAGTGCCTCAATTCCAGGGTACCGCGCTCACCGTTACTAAAATTGTTGTAAGAGTAAGATTCTGGGAGTTGACATCTCGAGTGATGTGTAGTATCAGCGTCATTTGGAAGCCAAGGCTAAGTTGGCTTCCAAAAAGCTTGATGTTCTAAACCGGGTTAAGGAGTACTTCACTGCGAGGGAGGCACCTGCTCATGCTTTACAAAGCTCATGGTCGTTTTGAAGTTTCATCCACCTCGATGAGACTCGTGGAGAACTTCTACGGTCCGATTCTCCCGATCATTTTTACCACGCACGTGCTGACTGTAGAATGAGCTTCCTCTTGAAGTATTCCCGGAGCGCAGTGTGTGGGGGTTGCCGCTGGCATGGCCGCACAGCACTCATTGCCGGAGAGCATCATGAGTCGTGTAGAACGTATTTTTTAACCGACTTCAAAAAAAGGAGGAGGTTCTCAATTCGACTGTATTTTTTTTTTGACGTGATAACGTCTATTAAAACGATGAACGCCAGGCGCAGGCACGAAAAACCATGACTCATGGTCCCGTTCCGCGCGAGCGAGAGCGCGGAACAAGCGATAGAGAGGCACGATCGGCCTATCGTAGCCGATGCCGTAGGCGATCGTAGTTGAGTGGAGCGGGATGGGGCGGGGCGGGGCGGAGCGGAGCTTTGTCATGACGTTGTCACGTTAAACTACCGTCCGTAAACCGACTTTACAGACAACCATTTTTTTTTATGTTCGTTACCTCAGAACTTTGGACTGGGCAAACCGATTTTGATGATTCTTTTTTTAATCGAAAGCTGGTGGCTGTCATGTGGTCCTACATAATTTTTATTGAGATCTGACAATGGCATCCATGAGAAAACCACATAAGTCGTATCTTTGTATTAAGAATGTGCGCGACAAATTGACGAATAACTCAATATCACCCCAACTGATTTCGATGTTTCTTTTTTTAATCAAAAGCAGGTGCTTGTCATGTGGTCCCACATAAATTTGAACGAGATTTGACAAGTAGTTTTTGAGTAACTTTTAAGTCGGTTATTTTTTGTTAGTAAAATTTAGATTATTTGTACATTAAATATTTTGTTTAAAATTTTGATTAGGGCATTTAAATAACTGATTAGAAGTTTTTTTTTATTATTATCTGTAATGCCTGTTTGTCTTCAATTCGTTGTGTTTCCAGATTTAGAATCATGGCCTCTTAAAAATAAATTGCATGAAGCTAAAGTAATTAATACGATGTATTAATACGATGAAAGATGGTCCAGAAAATAATTTTATTGTTGATTTCACTTTTCGATGAAGTATCGATGTTTTTTGGAACATTTTTCGAATCATAATTTTGATTTCCGGATCATTTTACGAATTTTTTCTAAGGCACTTTGGGGGCCCCCTCAGCCCCGGGGCCCCGTATAATTGATACGGCTGATACGGCGGTAGCTACGCCCCTGTTGGTCACCCGCAGCCCGGTCTGGGTTCAATAAATTCCAAATTGTGTACCTAAAGAAACTAATCTTCACTCTCTTCGATAACAATAAACCTAATTAAAGAACCAGCGCACCTGAGAATTCTCAATATTTATTGGTGTTTTTAAAGGTATGCGAAGTGTGCCAACGTGGTTGATTTGCCATAGTGAGCAACGCTAACTAATGCCTGTACCTCGTACATTGTGACGATCCGAGCAGTGGGACATTTATGGGTTGCAATCATGCTGATATAAACCAAAACGTGCAGTAATCCATCTTATTATTGTTAGTAAAATATGCACGAAAAAAGTTATATCATATTTACGAACGTCAGCTTGTACAGTATACCTATAAGAAAATTTTATAATCCGCTGATAGTTCCCGAGAAGTTTGCGCTGTGATTTTCAATCAAGCTGTCATAGCCATGTTTACTTACTTCGTGCTACTCCATATTTTATGCTTCCACGTGTGTCACCCATTACGCATCATCATTTCATAACGTGCAATTTCTCATACGAAACAAGGACGACACTAGCAACTATGCAATATTAGTTAAAAATTCAAAACGCTTAATATTGCCCGTTCTCGTGGAACACTGGAACGTTCATAATTAAATGCTTATACATTTTATAGTTACCTACTATAATCTTCTATTGTAACTAAATCTAATTTTTCTAAGTCTAATTCTTTTCTTAATCTACATTTACTATGGTTAGATGTTTGTGGTCAAATCATTCTTATGCAACGTTATTCTTTGTATATACAAAAACCAATACATATGTCAAATATTTTCGTCTAAACAATCTACATAAAAATTTTCAAAACTCAAGAAGTTACAAGCTTGCTGAGTTGCTCCGTTGTCCCCGCATAAACATGGTCACCGAGCGTAACTTTTACAGTAGGACGCGATTAAAAATGTGCGATCAACCAACCCTTAGTCTTTAAAAACTAGTAGTAAATACATACTTGTTGTTTTAACTTTTAAAAGCTTCACTTCTTAGATGATGTATTTATTAATAATAGAAAGCGACCTAGTAGATTCTATTTCATAAAAACTATAACTACATAATGTTTATTGAGGATTGAACTAAATATTTTTGTACTTCACAACAAAAACAAAAGAAACTATGATTGTATAAATAAAGTTATAACCTTATAACAATATTAACTTAAAAACTAATCGTCTTCTTTCTCTTTTAAAAGACCTTTTATTCAAGGAAAGGAAAAAAACAACCTTGTTAATACACCTGAAATCCCTGAAAATAATTAAATGACTATCACGGAACATAAAAAACTTTTTTATCTGTTTGACTTTAGTTGAAAAGTTCAACTCAGGGCAAATTAATTTCTTTTGTTTCATAAAGGGCGTTCACGTTGAGATTATTAGATAATATCGTAGAGTTTGTTTATCGTATAAGGGATTGAAATATTTGTAACGAATAGGAAATTATAACTTTGCGATATTTTCATTAGATCTCAGTAGACCTCTCTTCCTCATCTCGAAATAATACTTACCTATATTTAATTATGTAAATTGTGTGAATATACTTTCAAGATTAGACAGTGATGACAGTTTCATTCAGAACACTTTTTTCCAAAAGTAATTATTATTAGACAATTAAATTATTATATTAAATAATGTCGGTCAGTGATCCAGTATCACCCAGTATCCGTATCAACCTAGGATAAGCTGAGGCATGTACGGAAGTATTCAAAATAGCTTGACTGAACGTGCTATGTCCTTGTTAAGCAGGTGCGGGATTGCTAGTAAAGTTATATTAGTAGTAACCACAACTCTTATATGTATGATAACCAGTATGGTAAAACCAAATAATCCAAAAAAAAACCGTATACTGTAGAGTTCTTCATAATGTTACGGTTGATGAAGTCAACCCGTGTTTATAATAGTCTTGATCCATTTTTTAGAGAAGAACCGAGCATAGATACTAAAGATATAAACATTTTGCCAGAAAAGGGCTACTCTGGTATAGGTATAATAAAGGACATAGAAACAAGCAGTTAGCTCACATAATAATGTTAAAAGAGTGTTCACGTTACTTTCGCACTGACCACATCTAGCGATTATTATTCCTTCGCCGTATTTTCAATACGATTTTTGTAGCCATCAAGGTCCGCGTCCTTACCATAGACCCATTAGGTATTCCGCTACACTACAACATTGCCTCACCACGATGCAAAATTTGTTACACCTTTATAAAAGCAAGGGTACCAATTTGGAACTGCCGCATTGCAATTTCATAAGCGGTCACGCGAGGGGACCATTCAGCCATGCTAGTTGCAACGGTATCCAAATCATTAATTCTCTTAATCATTTAAAATTCATTTCTGTGTAAGACACAATTTGTAACTGTCATTTACCATTTTTTCTTTTTTCAGGTAATATTGTTATGGGCAATATGTGGATATGTCCAAAGCTCGGAATTCCATCCAATCGCCCCGGCGGGCGTAGCACCAGTAGTCACTGCAGCCAGTTCTCAGTACTTTGAAAGGACATTCAACCGTCTTGTGGCAGCACCTGCCCTGCAACCAGCAATCCCTGCCGCTCCGGCCCCACCACCAGTCGTGGTAGACGCAAAAACTACGATCACGCCAGTGTTCCCGACGAACCCCCCTCAACCATTTCCTGGTGACCCAAACATCGCTATAGCAATTGCTACAGCTCAGGCGGCACCAGTCGCCACTATACTTCTACCACCATATCCATTTGGACTACCCCCATTAGGACTTATTCCTTCACCGACATTCAACGTGCCGTCAGAAAACCCAAATAGAGAATCAACAACGCAAAAATCTACTACAGTTCAGACAACTACGGAGAAGAATTTTGAAGCTGCTCCTCTGCCTTCAAACAACGACAATAGTTTCGCGTTACCTTCGAACGAGAATGTGAATTTTAGACAATATCTGTCACCTCCAGTACAACCGATGTCTCAACCGCGTCCAACTCAGCAAATGCCAAGGCCCCAACCTGGTCCTGCGTTACTGCCACCTCAGCCACAACCTCAAAGACCGCTTAAATTGAAGACAACGGTGGAAGTTGTTCCAGTTCCACTGACCTATATCGCACCACCACCCATGATAAGTCACGAGCATATCCATTCTCACGAACATGTCGCTCATGCGCATGTAAAGACCCCAAAACATGTTCACTACCATACGTATATACCAAAGAAAACCAAAATTATTATCCGACCTATAAGAGTACATAGTATAAGAGTTCCTAATCGCTTAGTTGCGCACAAACCATGGTCGAGAAGTTCAGGACCGCGTTACCCTCAAAATGCTTTAAGGGTGAGTGGTCCTAGAGAACGCGAACCAACTACTTTCAGGCCAATCAACAGGCCAATGACTAAACCGCCAAGGATATAACGATACCAAAGTATTCATAACAAATTACCTCATAGGATTCACTTGTTAATTATATCACTATTAAGATGTATACAATGTTAATAAAATAAAAATATTTATACGTTTTGACATCACTTAGTTTTATTTATTTATTCAGACTTAATTGACCACAATAGAAAAGCACGGTACAAATGGCGAGCTTTATGCTTAATAATGCATTCTCAACCAGCTAACCATTAAGGCTAAACAGATATGCGCATGAAGAAAGGTATTATTATATTAATAGTGAAATTAAACACAAATTGTTACTACGCCTCGGTAAAAGGAGCAGAGGATGCCCCCAAGGAAGATCGGGTATCCAGGTATCCGCTGGATTAAGAAGGCTCAGAACCGATCATATTGACGACCCTGTAGCCTAGTCGGTAGCGACCCTACTTGCAATGCGAGGGGTCCTGGGTTCGATTCCCGGCCGGGGCAGATATTTATGTGATAGATAAATATTTGTACTCGGGTCATGGGTGTTGTTGTGATGTATTATATGAGTTGTCCTTGCCACCCGCGACACAGGTGAAAATCTACTGCGGGGGGTATGAGTGTTTAAGCGTTTAAGCGTTTTATATTGGCACTATGTCCGTTAGTGGACCTTTAAAGGCTGGTGGATGGATGGATGGATGGATGGGTGAACACAAATTGTTATAATTTTCCTCGGCTGAAGCAAGTGATAAAGACGTTTTAAAGCACTTGTAAGTGTTTGATAATAAGAAGAGCAACATAATAAAATCAGTACCTATCAGTACAATCTACAATTTCTATTGGAACTGAGAGAAGTTTTATGATAAGTTCAAAGTATCAAAAAAATGTCACAATAACCCATTACGATCTCGATAGTAATTTTACAATTATTTTTTATTTCAAAATCGAAGTCACACATTTGGTAATATGATTGCAAAATTAGTTCAGAAAACAAAATATTCAGTTAGGTAAGTATAATAATTAATTTACTATAAGAAATTCATAAATAAAACACTATTTATGAAACACTATTTTTTTTACTGATAGCTAGTAGATATCCCTTTGCTCCGTTTTCGTTTTATCACGGGGCGTTTAAATATTAATCAGACCAGTTTTATATTGAGACTTGACATTGTAATCTGGGAGTCAACAACTACATATAGTCCATTTTTTTAGACTAGTCTTATTTAATTTAAAAGTCTTACAGGGTCTTTTTGTAATTTAAAATAAGGCCGGCATAAAATGAAAAGATCATCATTTAACGCTAAAACTAATTTCTGTTTTTTCTAAATTACTAGCTAACTTGGCAAACGTTGTTCTGCCAAAAAAAATCTGGATAGACACTCAAATCACCTAGCGGTATGAAATATACTTTACGATCTCTTCTCATATCTAACAAATACAGGGTGAATTTATCAAGTGGGCGTAGATGGCCAAATTCAAAACTATGAGGAATAGCGAAAAGTGGTCAAAGGTAAAATTTTAATGAAAATTAAAACTGCATCATCAGATTTTTTAAATTAATATTCCTGGCCAGGAATCGAACCCGTTGATTTGAAAAAAAAAACTCAACCTGTATTGTTACACTATTCGATAGGGTCGCTGACAAGGATCGAATTCTGGGAAGTATAAATAAGGCAACAATATCGTCAGATAGACATTTTGACCAAGATGTTTGTAGAATAAAAGGGTTTGCAGAATTAAAGGTTGAAGAGTATTTGCCTTGTAGAGTTAGGGGCTGGTGCTTCAAGAGATCTGATAACTTTTTAACGAAGAAAGCGTCATGAGCTTGTGAGGTTGATGGGTTAGGATATAATAGATTGACCTATGATTTCGTAGAAAGTAAAACATCCTACTAATATTATAAACTAGTACTCGTAAAGGCATTCACTTCGCTTCAGTAAAACTTTTTACTAAGCCCACACTCGAATAAATGTATAGACGGTCTTCTTTAAACTGACATAACTTTTTTATTCGTGAACCGATTGAAATGGAACAAACACTAAATTTTAACCCAAGCTCGCTACAATACATCAGTGACCTCATCTAAATCTGTTAAGCCGTTCTTGAGATTATCCGGAACAAATGCATACATAAACAGAAAAATCTAAAAATATTTTTTCTTGCATTAGTACCTTATATAAAAAAAACTCAAAAATATTCCATGTACTTATTATTATTATTATTAAAGGTGTTAAAGGCTCCTTCCATCTAGAATCACCTAGAAGGCTATAAAAAATCTAAATTTGTAAAAGTTTTCCACTCATTCCAAGTAAAAGGATTTATTAGGAATGTTTTTGTTTATCATAGAAAAATGAATTTGGAATATTATGATTCATCTTCAAAGATAGTATAATTTGAATATACTTAGTATTTATATAAGTTAATTACTTATTTCAGCTAAGTGATCGTCTTATTCTAATTTCACGTGAGATAGGTACAAATATTAATTAAGTAGATGTTACATATTTTGATTCGTTAAATATTACATCATCCAAAATGATAATTTCTTTTTTTTTCCATTACTCATTCACTGTACAGGCAACATTACTCTGGAACTCCTTGCCCGTGGAGTTGAGGAAGGCTCCCAGCAGGTTCTCCTTTAAGAAACGTCTTCGTGAGCATCTATTAAATTCGACTGACTGATCTCGTCACTTTTAATTTACAGCATTGTGTGCAGAATATATATTTGTGTATATATTATTATATATATTGAATATATATATATATTTATAGGGTATATATGTATATATATATATATATATAAATATAATATGTATTATATTGGTATTTATCGTATTGTTATTTTAGTGTATACATATATATTGTGCGTAGGTAATATTTATTTTTCTTCGTTTTTTAATGTTTTTCCATAAGTAGTTTTAACACCTGCCATCAGTTCTTTCCACATCCACCCAGGGTTGACTGGTGGACAATGCCATTAGGCATTAAGTTTACCCTTTGTTTATCCTTTTGTATAAGGTGACATAAATTTAAATAAATAAATAAATAAATAAATAAATAATTGCTGTGCTACTTAATAAGCCACTAAATAAATAAAGATGAAGGAAGTAACATTTTTTATTATTCCTGAATCAGTTTCAAAGTAATAGAGAGCACTTTTCCCTTCAGAGATTTATCAGCATTACTTAGCAACTCCTCGTCTATTTTTAAACGGTTTTATTTAGCTTTTAACCTGTTTGTGTGTCAAATCTTGCAAGCTTAATTAGACCTACTTCCTCTTTTTCTAAGGAGTTGAAATTTTGCTTTAGTTATGATGACAATGCATTTTTTATAAGCATGATTCTGACCTACACTCAGGGGTTAACAGCGCAGTAACATGTTTTCTTCAGTAGTTACATTGACAGTAGAAAACCGTGTATTTCGTTTTTAAACTATTGACTTGTTATTCTTTTAGTAGAAACTTCGTTGAAAGTTATTTAAAAATATATATTCCTTTACCTTTTAAAATATTATTTTTTTATTCCGGACACATACTTTACTGGGGTTTTATTATCACCAAATTATTAATTTTATCATCAGTGATATAATTTATAAGGCAATTTTCATGGCGTAGCTGACATTCAAACTGTGAACTGGTTTAAACGTGTTATCAGTCAGTCCAGCTTTGTTGTCGCAATAACAATGATACGCGTCCTCATTGCGTGTCCAGCACAACGAGTGCGTGCAATTGCAGTGACGAAACGCCAGACAAGGTGAATCTTGCCATTGTATAAAAGGTAGCTAATGTATCCAAAACATACACATCACCCCCAGATCCTCTGTTCATCGGAACATCACAAACAAACAAAATGTTCGCTAAGGTTGGTTCTAAAAATAGTTTCTTAAAGCTTCTAGGTTTATAAAATATAATCTGCAAATTTTAAACTCATTTGCTATTTTCACATACTAAATTGATATATATTTTCAGGTTGTATTCCTCGCTAGCATCGCTCTAGCTACAGCTAAGCCTAGCGTTGCCCCTGCAGCCCTGGTAGCGGCGCCAGCGCCTCTCGTCGCAGCACCTGCACCATTCGTCACAGCTACAAGCTCCCAATATGTTTCAAGAAACTACAACGGACTAGTAGCTTCTGCTCCTCTGATTGCTGCTCCAGCTCCATACTACGCCCCCGCTGCTAAGATCGTAGCACCCGCCGCACCCTTCGTAGCCCCCGCCGCACCTTACGTGGCTGCCCCTGCTCCCCTAGTAGCCCCTGCCGCTGCCTATGCAGCTGCCCCTGCCCCATTAGTAGCACCTGCCTCTCCTTATGTGGCCGCGCCAGCCTTCGCTCGTTACGCTTCTCCATACTTTGCGTCGCCTTACTTTGCCCCATCCGCTCCTATCGTTGCCCTTAAATAAAACAAGACTGATAGCACAATTCCTTAACAAATAATAATGTAAATAAATAAACAATTGTTGAATTTCATTAGTTTTTTATTGAACTTACACGATACTTACGTTGTTATTGAGTGCTTAACGTTATAATTAAAAAAATATCCCGACACAAATTGAAAAAGAAGCAACAATGCCACAGACAGACAAACACACTGATACATTTACACACTGATACACTTATACACAAATATATACGTCAGTGACGAATTTACTATGTGACGAGTTTACAACAACCCACTCATAATACTCTAGTCCCTTCTTTTTGTGTCGGTGATTCAAAGGATGCTAGTCGCATTGAATTGGGATTTGTGCCTTAATTATGGTACAAAAATTAACGTACCTACAATTTTTTTCGAACGGCCAGTTGCTGTTAGCCCTAGCGGCCTTATGCTGATAGAGGGTCTAACTTGGAAAGGCCAAGCCGAGAAGCCAATTTTTGCGAAAAGGGAAGACTAGCTCACCTACGTGATCCATGATCCTACGTGATCGACAAAGTTAAGCAACAGCGGGCGCGGTCGGTAGTTTGTTGGCTACCGTGCTTCGGAGGGCACGTAAAGCCGTTGGTCCAGGTTGTTATCATAAGATAACAGTCGTTAAGCCATGTCGGAGGCCCTCGGGCGGTTCGAAAACTTCCGACACTCGGGTTGGCCACTAACCCCTCCACCAATTCGAGCTGGAGCAGCGTGGTGGAGTATGCTCTAGGCCTCCTCAACAGGAGAGACCCGTGCCCAGTAGTGGGCCATTAATAGGTTAAAGCCTTAGAATAATAATAAACTAGAAGCCACATCTCGCTGTCATTGCTAGTCGCGCGTTGTCTCCAGAACCGCCCGGCCCCGCCGTTCTTCCCACCCGCGGTAGTGTTGCAACGTAAAACATGTCGCATTATTTCGGGAAATGTTTGTGACAGGACGTTGAGAAAAAAGTAAAAGGCGATTATAATTAGGTCTACCAGATTCTGATCGCATCATATTATTACTGTGTTTATAAAAAATGTTTCTCATGTAAGTGACTGTATCTTAAATATGAGAATCAAAATTCTCTAAACCTAAATAAAACTTGTTGATCGTCATTGAACTATTATTACTTACAATGTTGATTGTTAATATTTTTATCATAATATGTATTAGTTTTATAATAGGTAATATAATATGTGTGGTTTGTTAATTTCAGATGAAAACATTATTAAATAAAGACCCCACCCAAATTTTCATCAATTTTTTTTGGAAAAAAATTATCCGGGATATTTCGGAAACGGTGCATCCTAGACTATTTTTGACACGATTTCCAAGCCCCCAAATAGACCCCCTAGTCCCTATTACATAAAGCACCCCTAAACCCCCAACCGAATTTTCAAAAGTCCAGCAAGGTTTATGTAATCGGGACTGGAAGTTCTTAAGGGGGGTTGGAAATCGTGTCAAAAATCGTCTAGGACGCACCGTTTCCGAGATATCCGTTTTTCCAAAAAAAAATGTTGAAAATTTGGGTGGGGGGTTAGGGGTGGGTCCAGCAAGGTTTATGTAATTGGGACTGGGAGTTCTTAAGGGGGGTTGGAAATCGTGTCAAAAATCGTCTAGGACGCACCGTTTCCGAGATATCCGTTTTTCCAAAAAAAAATGTTGAAAATTTGGGTGGGGGGTTAGGGGTGGGTCCAGCAAGGTTTATGTAATTGGGACTGGGAGTTCTTAAGGGGGGTTGGAAATCGTGTCAAAAATCGTCTAGGACGCACCGTTTCCGAGATATCCGTTTTTCCAAAAAAAAATTTGGGTGGGGGGTTAGGGGTGGGTCCAGCAAGGTTTATGTAATTGGGACTGGGAGTTCTTAAGGGGGGTTGGAAATCGTGTCAAAAATCGTCTAGGACGCACCGTTTCCGAGATATCCGTTTTTCCAAAAAAAAATTTGGGTGGGGGGTTAGGGGTGGGTCCAGCAAGGTTTATGTAATTGGGACTGGGAGTTCTTATGGGGGGTTGGAAATCGTGTCAAAAATCGTCTAGGACGCACCGTTTCCGAGATATCCGTTTTTCCAAAAAAAAATTTGGGTGGGGGGTTAGGGGTGGGTCCAGCAAGGTTTATGTAATTGGGACTGGGCGTTCTTAAGGGGGGTTGGAAATCGTGTCAAAAATCGTCTAGGACGCACCGTTTCCGAGATATCCGTTTTTCCAAAAAAAAAATTGGGTGGGGGGTTAGGGGTGGGTCCAGCAAGGTTTATGTAATTGGGACTGGGAGTTCTTAAGGGGGGTTGGAAATCGTGTCAAAAATCGTCTAGGACGCACCGTTTCCGAGATATCCGTTTTTCCAAAAAAAAATTTGGGTGGGGGGTTAGGGGTGGGTCCAGCAAGGTTTATGTAATTGGGACTGGAGGTTCTTAAGGGGGGTTGGAAATCGTGTCAAAAATCGTCTAGGACGCACCGTTTCCGAGATATCCGTTTTTCCAAAAAAAAATTTGGGTGGGGGGTTAGGGGTGGGTCCAGCAAGGTTTATGTAATTGGGACTGGGAGTTGCTAAGGGGGGTTGGGAATCGTGTCAAAAATCGTCTAGGACGCACCGTTTCCGAGATATCCGTTTTTCAAAAAAAAAATTGTTGAAAATTTGGGTGGGGGGTTAGGGGTGGATCCAGCAAGGTTTATGTAATCGGGACTGCGGGTTGTCAAGGGGGTTGAAAATCGTGTCAAAAATCGTCTAGGACGCACCGTTTCCGAGATATCCGGTTTTTCCAAAAAAAATTGTTGAAAATTTGGGTGGGGGGTTAGGGGTGGGTCCAGCAAGATTTATGTAATCGGGACTGGGGGTCCTCAAATGGGGTTGGAAATCGTGTCAAAAATCGTCTAGGACGCACCGTTTCCGAGATATCCGGGATTTCCGGTTTTTCCAAAAAAAAAATGTTGAAAATTTGGGTGGGGGTTAGCGATGGGTCCAGCAAGGTTTATGTAATCGGAACTGGGGTATGCACGGGGGGATGGGAATCGTGTCAAAAATCGTTTAGGACGAACCGTTTCCGAGATATCCGGGAGTTCATTCACAACTAATTTCATTTTTAAAATAGAAGATATAATATTCACAATTACAAAACTACAAATGAACTCAAGTCGTTTGATAAAATTAAAATACTGTCAGTGGACGAGCGCGTTTAAGTACCGCGCGGGTGTAGGCAAATTTTTCAAGGACAGGGCCGAGTAGGAATATGGCTTATTTGTGCTGCAAAGCCGGCGGCTTCAAAAGTTGCCAATCACGCCAGCGGCAAAGTGTGTAACAGTCATTACGGTAGGGAAAATCAAAACTGTTATATTGGCAACACTGACAAAATGGAGGCATAAATATGGTTGACAATTTCAATATGAATGAAATATTTGATAATTTAATAAGATAATGTTTTATTGTGCTAATTACACATGAAATGTGATCCCATCCTTTTTCTTTTTAAGACCAGCTGCATTTGTACACGTCGGAACGGCGCAAAACGGCATTATTTAATAAAATTACGAGAGCAATTCAGCCGTCCGTCCACAGGGGAATTTCCGGAGAACTAATCGCTCGTTTGTAATATTACGCCCTATTGGCGTATTTTTTGTATCGACCATTTTAGGCGCGTATGAGGGATGCTTGGTTAAAGCCATAGCCATAGAATGACCATTCTCCTAGTGCGGTGGATGCGGCTTAAAGGATTTAGGTACTGGAATGGCTATCACCTCTGTTTGTTTCCACGCGTGTGAGAAGATACAATAGGCTTGTTTCCACTAAGAATAAATCCGATGGCTTAGAGTTTCTAATGATTAACCATGATAATTAGTAAACAAAAATGCAACTTTTCTATTAAAATAATAAAAGATTAATAATATTTTTGGAAAATAAAATCGACAAATTGAGGCGTTTAATCATGTGACATTAAACACCTATCAGAGAAGCGCATGGAGGCGTGACGTCACACCTCGCGAAACACTACGTTGTAGCTGTCATTTTCGTATAAAGTGAACAGGTTATTTGGAGTTTTCAGCAATTCTTGTTAAATTAATACAGTTCGTTTTTAGTTTAATCTTGAAAGACAGGTATAATTTGCCATGGAATCAGGATTTAACAAAGCAAACAGCAGTAATTTGCCCAAAATTTACGCCGTTATGCTTGGCAATTTTTTTGCAATGATCGCCGACTTTTGTTCATCGGAATTCCGCAATGTTAAAACTTCTGTGTAAGTATAATATGAAGAACAAACAAAGTCTCATTTAATTAGCAGTTACCATTCAGAGAGTCGCATTTACCTACTATGGAATTTAAATATATAACTTATTTTGAGGTTAGCGAATACAAAGTTTTAATAATATTTTAACTCAAATACATCATAAAACCCTATTCAAGTCCATAGAATTAGAATTACTAGCGTATAGAAGCGACATCGCGAACATCGGGGTCGGGGGTGTGCATTGCAGCCGGCCGGCTGCATTTCATTCTGTCACTCAGCTGTCACTCGGCTGCGCTCATTGCGGCCGCATGTCAAAATTGTTTACGAAAAAACTGAAAAAATGCCGTCGTGCGTAATAAGAATGTGTCACAATTGCAAGACAAAACACAAAAAAGATAATGTTATCACTTTATCATCAGTAAGAAAACAAAATCTTAACTTAAATCAACTAAAACGAATTTAATTTAATTATTGAGCAATGTTCCCGCCATTTTGAATGAAAAAATCATAAGGAGCGTTTGAACTTGGCAAGCCACTAGCGTGTTATTGGACTAAATATGCTTGCCGACGCGACGCTTGTGAGTTGTGACCAATTTAAAGTGTTGGATTTTTTGACACGAATCAATGGTAATTACGTTTGAAATCGTTTAAACGCTTTTGCCATGCTTTTGCACGTTAAATAAAGTTGGAGTAAGAGCTTGTAAAGATTTGGAGTCGGTGACTGCTTGTCTTGGTTCGACAAGTGTCATATACAAAGTTACTCTATCCCCGGTCATTCACATACGCGCAAATGTTTGACATTTTTAGGAATGTTTGCACATATGTGAAGGGCGGTCAGGCAAATGGGTTCGCATATGAGTATACAAGTCCATTTCAGCTTCCTCCTACACTTTGTTCACGAATGTTCAATCTTGCTGTTGTTATTATGTTGTTGTTATTCAAATCCATTTTCAATACAGAAAATAAATGGTAGTACGATTAGACGCCACGAACCACAAAAAATTAAGACTTAAGTCACCTTTTTAGTCGTGTACGCAACTGGTCGCACGAATGTGTGGGAGACTACACGAAGGTTTGAGGTTCGCGCGCTTTGATGTGCGACAGAAAACCGAAACAGCTTGGAAAACCCCGAATGCCTCGAAAACTTCGCATAATCATTCGCGAAGGTCGTCACACACTTGCGGGTTCGCGTATTCGCGCGAATGTGAGTGACCGGCATATGGCAAGTGTGCAAACGAGGCTTCTAGTTTGAAAAGAGAACGGAGGGCAAGCCGGCGGTGGAACACACATTTTGTTTGAGATAGCTTCTCTATGTATTACCTCAATGTTCAAGTCATAACATTTTATAGGTTATGTGTGGTATATTATGGTAGATTTTGCAAAATTCATTTCTTTTACTATACATTTATAAATAGATACATCAAGTTGTGTTTAATACTTACATCAAAATGATCTTCACAGAAATAAATTGTGGAATCAGTTGATAAAGTAAGAGCATCTTGCCTCCTTGTTATATTTAACCACTTTCTTCGTATTTGTTTATTGTTTGGAACGTATATGAATAATTTGTTTGGCGTTTTTATCGTTGTACTTTTACATTGGGGCACTATAAAGTTTTTATAATGCGAGGAATTCATTAATTATTAAAAAACATAATTGAGTGTCATATACAAACATGGCTGTTTCGCGAGGTGTGACGTCATTCAAGACGCCATGACAGTCTTGGCCTTTTTCGCGGTCAATTTCAAGTTCATTTCTAAAAACTCAAAATACTAATGTAAAAGACTTATTTTTCTTAAAATAATATATTTTTCGGGTGAAATAGATGCTAAGCTATAGTTTTAAACTAATTTCCAAATTTTGTCAACTAGCCTATTGCATAATAGAAGATATAACATCATAAGTATAAATAGGTTAAAAAAATACTTAATAGTCACTTAATATTTTATTAATGGTTTACTATTTTAATACTTACATAATAATATAGTCTCTATATATTTGAGGACGAGGATAATAATTATTAAGAGTATTTTTATACTTATCACTTAATTTATTACAACCAGTCCATCTTACGCCCCAACTCAGAGTCAATAACGGTTATTTAAATCGCTCCTAAGTACACAATTTTTATGGTGATTCTTTATTAAGAAGCAATGACTGAGTTGGGGCCATAGTTCTACTAGTTAAACACCAAATATCGAACAAAGGTGTTAAAAAGTATAAATATGTTAACACAAAGGCTTATATTTAGTTCTTGTATAAAAAAATAATAATGATTACACACTACATTTAATAAATTTTAGTATAATAAGTATACTAACCCAAAATTAAAATGTAATCTTGTGTATAAGTACAGAATAACAGTTTAATAAAATTATTTAAACAAGCTAGTTTAGTTAAGAATTCTTAGCATATTTTTGAAATCAGTATCTATTATCTATTTATTTTTATATATGCCTGAAAATTTTGTAACAAAAATAGAATCACCGTAAATTTCGTGATCTCACTATTGTGCAAATCCCACGCAAAAGATTTTCTAAAAAGAAAATAAGTAAAAAGGATTAAATAGTACCTACCCATTGAGTTATTAGGTACATAGAGGAGCTATCTCAAACAAAATGTGTGTTCCACCGCCGGCTTGCCCTCCGTTCTCTTTTCAAAATAGAAGCCTCGTTTGCACACTTGCCATAGAGTAACTTTGTATATGACACTTGTCGAACCAAGACAAGCAGTCACAGACTCCATACCTTCTTTCTTTTATATTTAACCGGTATTCTTCTATTATTAATTTAATTAATACCGGTATTTCTATTATTTTTAAATGGTAATAATTGAACGAAAATTTATTAAAAGCAATCTAATTTATCACAAATCATTCACTGCAAATCAACACATACGTCTGTCTGCCGTAATTACTATGTACCTATGTATATTAACCGTGCAAAACAAAATTAAAAAAACGTGCCTTTTTATACGTTTTTGAATTATTTTCAATCGTTTACCATGGATTCGTGTCGAAAAACCAACACCATAATATATAGATATAATTGGTCACATCACAAGCATCGGCAAGCCTTATTTAGTCCATTAACATGCAAGTGACTTGCCAAGTTCAAACGCTCCTTATGATTTTTTCATTCAAAATGGCGGGAACATTGCTCAATAATTAAATTAAATTCGTTTTAGTTGATTTAAGTTAAGATTTTGTTTTCTTACTGATGATAAAGTGATAACATTATCTTTTTTGTTTTTTGTCTTGCAATTGTGACACAAACTTATTACGCACGACGGCATTTTTTCAGTTTTTTCGTAAACAATTTTGACATGCGGCCGCAATGAGCGCAGCCGAGTGACAGCTGAGTGACAGAATGAAATGCAGCCGGCCGGCTGCAATGCACACCCCCGTACCCGATGTTCGCGGTGTCCCTTCTATACGCTAGTAATAGTAATTCTATGTACCTACCTCTGTATTTAGGTACGCTTCAAGGTATTAAATAATAAGATCAGTAGGTCTCGTGTTGCGAATTTTGTGCTACTAAAATAATTTAAGGATAACAATGTCCAGCTCAGTGTTTAAATACTATAAATAAATTTCTTTGTCGAAATTCAGTATATTATTTTCGGTTATTAACACAAAATGTTCATTCTATCCGCCTTGATTTTGTATTCTATAGAGGGTAATTTATTAATGTATTATTATATTCTTAATCATCCAAAAATATATTTTATAGTCTATCCGTGTATCTATGTATATGTCTTTGTAATTTTATCATTGGAAAGGAAGCTTAGGAAAAAATATGTCTTGGTTAAGTATACCTACGTGATGAACATTTAATGGCGAAAAATTATCCATAAAACAATGCCGTAGGTATAGAAATTAAGCACGATATAAAATACGTAATTTTGTAAAAAATATTATTATTTTGATGTTTAAAATTACTTAAGTAAAATAATTTTAGGAAAGATACACCTGTGTTTTCCAACCTAATTGAATTTAAATAACTCTAAATAAAACTTAGAATAAAGTAGAAAAGGTGTGGTGAGGCTTATTGGTTTCTAATACTCTAGACCCGACACCAAAATCTTATTACATAATAAACAAGTCCCGAATGGTCAGTTCATTTTGATTTTATTTTAACGTAACCTTTTCGACCTCACTACAGATTTAAAAATAAAAAAGTATCCATACCTATATGTAATACGGTTGTCTACTGAAATCACTTTATATCTATTAAAGGTTTGGTTAAACCAAATTTAGAATCGTAACATTATACAACGTGGCGCAAAAGCTGTCACCCGATGTTCTTTGACTGATTTTTTTTAAATAAATGACAAAACTTTAGTTTTGCTATTGGATTGTATTTATTAATTTGATGTCTTAATTTTTTTTTTTCATTCACTTGAAAAAAATATATCAGCCAAGTGGCCGCCCCGCCAGAATTGATGACCATACGGGCCAGATTCATAAAAATGCCATAGCATTTTCCATCACTATTGCCAGAACATCCGGCGATAAGCCGTAATATAATATAAGCCGTATAATAATATATAGCCGGCTAGTGCAAATCACCAAAACGAGAGATTATTATGATCTATCCGCGTTCTTGAGAAGTATAGTACTTCATGTCCTAACGACGTGTGTTTTGTATCTGTTTACTTCACAAATATCACAGCAGAACTGAAATTTACCGCCATTTGCATAAATTATAGGATCTTCCGATAGGGTGATGACTTTTGCGCCACCCTGTAAGTAGATCAAAACACGCAAAATATGTTCTCTGTTAAAATAAAAGCGCAAACAACATTTGGAATAAATTTGAATTTTAAAAACATTTATGCATGCAAAGTATCTTTTAAAAATAATAAAATACATAAATACCTAAATTTACCATCTTTCAAGCGTTTTAATATAACCATGAACATTACTTAACTATCATTATAAAATTAAATGATTACAAATGAGTCCTTAATTACCTATAAACCTCCTTAAGTTACATAAGCTATCCATCGACGGTCAAGTGCGTGACCGACTCGGTAATCGATGAAGTTCGTGTTGACACCTTATTCAGAATGCGCATGTCCTGTCAAAGGAAAGTGAAACTACTGTCGACCAATATAGACGTAATGCTTGCAACAGTGTGAACTATATAACGACTTGTGACAAATACATTGATATATTCCACCCTACGCACTTGATCAATCAAGTTGTGTGTCATCCAAAAACATGGCGCTATTACAATTAGTAAGTTGCATATTTACAAGTTAGTGCATCAGTGTATGCATACTGGTTAACAAAGCGGTTAGCCATGCAAGAATAAATGAAATTTTATAAACCAATTTTTTATTTACAGGTCGTTTCAACAGTTGTCCTCATAGCTAGCACTGAAGCTAGCGGGTTTGGTCACTTCGCAGCAGTCAAATCATACCCGGTTGTCCGATATGCACCGTTCTTCAATTTTCCGAACACGGTGCGATCAATTCATGCAGTAGCGCCGGCTGCCCCAGTGGTTGCTCCTGCCCCAGCGCCATTGTTACCAGTGCCATTAGCAGCACCGGCTTATCCTGCTCCAGTGTTTCCTGCCCCCGCTCCAGCCTTACCCCCACCAGCGTTTGCTCATGCCTTACCCGCCCCAGTTCCTGCACCTTTATTCCCGGCTCCTTTATCATCACCAGTGTTCCCGGCACCAGCGTTTGCACCTGCGTTACCCGCATTTGCACCTTCGTATCCAGTTCTACCTAAACTAGCGCCAACATATCCCATTCTTCCTAGGATAGCGCCCTTTGTACCTGCTTTACAAACGGTACCTTTTTCCCCTATTATAAGGCCGGTTGCTCAAGCCCCAATTTACCCAGCTCCTGCCCCTGCCTTTGCTCCAGCTGCTCCAGTCTATGCTCCTGCACCAGCTGCTTTCCCCAGACTGGCTCCAGCACCAAGCCATTTACATTTATATAATAGGTTTATCCCTGCGCCCGTCGAACATTACAAACAAGTAGCGTGGAAATGAAACCAGCACATTTATTAGTCTGTTTTGAATTGTAGATAGGAATATTGTAATTTAGTCATTATTTTAGCATTTATGTAACACTGTGTTTTTTACTCGTTACTCGTTTTAATAAAAAAATACAAATTTGATATAATTTTTTTATTTATACATCTAAATTGTTTTGAGGACAATATACACCTGTGTGTATTCGTATTTCCTAATGCTTGGGTGTTTACGCATTCATCAAATTTAATATGTAACCATATTGCCTATTTATATCTTATTTTATATCATTATTTTAATATGGACGTAGCTTTAAATATACATATACCTAATACAACACAGACATAAGTATTAACTCTTTTATAAATTCACAAGGAAAAATATTGGAATGTATACGTATTTCAGTGACTATAATATTTTGATAGTGATACAAATTTTACATGAATAATAAATAAAGCGTCATAATTATGTTGTAACCTCAGATGAAAGATTAAAAGGTTGTAACTTGTACCTCATGTGGCAAAAATTTGGCAAGATTATTTTTAATTTTTAGTAATGTCATAGGCATTTAAGCTATCATAGGTTATGTTTGAAACTTGGTGCTCCGAATGCGGGTGCCTGAGTTGTCAATTCACACCAACCAAGGGTACTATGGCCTGTACTCCTCACATTACGATGCCTCGGACAAATACACAGACATCCAGACGGCAGACACGTCAAACTTTTATCATCTCTTTTTGCGTCAGGGTTTAAAAATGTGGTTAAACTAACCCTCACGGGAACGGACTGCCCCACTGAGGGTTAAAGAAAAGGTCGCTTCAGAAGAGTATGCCGCGTTTCTTTGAGGTTTCATGAGTCAAAGGTTAATAATTTTATCCAACGATACGTAGATACATATTTTTAGTTTATTTGAAATCTGTGACCGCGCCAAAACGCCTGCTTGAGAAATTTGGTCTAGCCCTAGATCCCTAGAGCCCTAGATCAAGCAGATTTTCTTAAATAGTTCAAATTGCTACATGAATATTGCTTTCTGCTAAATAGAATGTGTGTAGCGTTATTTATTTATAGCTAGCTCATCTGCATTGAGCACGTGTAATAGACACGAAATTTAATTGTTGTACAAAATTTGGTAAAAATTTTAACTGTATGTTTTCCAAAATGTTTCTAAAACCGTTAAAGTGTACCTTGTAAGTCAACCGTGGCTATAATTATATAAAATTTAATTTTCAGAGTTATGGCAACTTTGATGCCATCATATCTATTAAGGCATATCTATTAAGTATTATGCGTAACAAATTCTACATATAAGCAACTGGCACTATTAAAGTGATTGATAATTATTCTTTTGTAGAAAAATAATCATCAGTACAAGAAATTTAACACATGATTTTTAACACATTATATTTCAAATAAACATCTGTACAAAATACACTTATATCTAACAAGTCTTTTATAGAGGAAGGTCTATTAGTTTTCTTCAAATCTAACGTACAAACGCTGGTGCGACGCCGAATGGTGATCTAATTAAGGGAGAGGCAGCGTAAGGGAAGGGCGCAGCGTATCCAGAGGCAGGTAAAGAGTATGGAGCCGCGGCGTAAGGTACTGGAGCCCCGAAGTAAGGAGCTGCGGCGTAAGAAGCGGCGTAAGAAGGTGCGTAAGGTGTGGCGTATGGAGCGGCGTAAGGTCCAGGGGCAATCAGAGGCGATGCTACTGGCCCTGCAAAGTGTGCAGCGGCGAGAGGTGCAGCAACTGGTGCAGCAAGAGGTGCAGCAACAAGAGGGCTCAGTGCTCTAGTCTGCACGTTTATCTGAGCTGCATATGGTGGAATGTTTTGCGGCACAGCATGAGCGTATCCGATTTGTGCCGGTGCTACCAATGGTGCTGGAACTGCGCTGGCCTCGGCGCCGATGATGACTGCTGCAGCGACGAATACGATCTGTAATTAATAAATTTGTATTAATAACTTTAACCAAAACGAAAACAAGTTTAATGAACTAAAACTCAGCGAAGGAAATACGTACAGATTTGAAAGAGAACATTTTGCTTGAATAGTGGACCTTTCCTATTGAAAAGAGGATGTGATGTGTGCCGAAGAGTAAAAAAGTAAAGCCTTTTATACGTCGTTTATTGTGATTCAGATTACGTACGACAAAATAAACATTTGACGAATTGCGGACGGTCATTTGGGATTCGTCGAGGCGCGTGCGGAGAAATGGAGCATGTTGGGAAACTTCTTTGTTGTGAAATTTTTTGCTGATGTGCAGTGTGCAATTTGCAAAAGGATATCTATGCTAATTCTGACCTGAGTTAAATCCAGAGTAGGCCTCGTGAGACATGAATTCAAGCACACACTTAGTTTAAATAATATGACTTCAAAATAAGATTCGTTTGTGATCGTGTTATTATTAAAACGAATTTTATAAATTGATAGGGATTAATTCGTTTGTAATCATGTAATTATCATAATTTTGAATCAATACAGTCAAATGTTCACTGTAGGTAGTATTTTAACATTCGCATCACAGTAAATTATTATTTATCTCTCTTTTTTTCCATACGTAGGGTCCAAATGTAAGAAATTGAATAAAACGAATAGGCTTTGGCTTTTCCCTTTGGCTTTGAATTTATTTTTTCTCCTAAGTTTAAAACATTTTTTGAGAGACAATTCTACTTAAAAATTAGGCCTATGAATTGATGATAATTTTACACTACTAGGTACTAATCTTACGAGCAATGATATCTCTCTCTTTATTAGGTACTGATAGAATAAAAATTACTAGTTCATTTGAGAACATTTTAATTTGCACTTTAACTCACAATATCCAATTTATAATACAATATCCTTCAGTGCCCCCTTTTCTTTCAACAATGTTATTATGCGTAACATCTCATTGGTAGTTCGAGGCAGTGCTGCGATCTTATCATCGTTATTCGTGTTTACGTACTAATCGAAGCTAATCGATGCAAATTGGGGCGCTAATATGCACCGGGCGCTTTTGAAACAATGCCAATCAATTGGCAAAGAGATTGAACAGATAAATACCTAATAAAATCAATCTACGTATAAACTCAAATCTATTTTATATTTTTATGTAATGAATGTTCAAACATCCATGTGAAATATTAACTGATACTTAATGTATTTTATTATAAGATCCTTTTTTGAGCGTAGGCGTCATAAATCTGCTTGTTATCACAAAGGATTGTGTAATTTGTATATTTTGCTCAATCCTTAACTCAACTAAAATAGCAGTGATAGGTAGCCTAGCGGTAGAACGTTGGTCTCCCGAACGAAGGGGCCCGAGTTCAAATCCTGGCACGCACCTCTAATTTTCAAATATTAACTGCGTATTACAAGTTAATTATCACTTGCTTCGGTGAAGGAAAACATCGTGAGGAAACCTGCACACCGGAGAATTCTCCATAAAGTTCTCAAAGTTGTGTGAAGTCTATCAATCCGCACTTGGCCAGCGTGGTAGACTATGGCCTAACCCTCACTTTCTGAGAGGAGACCCCGAGCCCAGCAGTGGGACAATTATGGGTTGTTGCTTGCTTTTTTTTGCTTAACTCAACTCAACAATATCTTTCTCTTTTCTTCAAAATAAAAAATACAAGGTGATTTATTTTACCGATGTATCGCACACATTGAACACAACACGTTTTAATTTTATTATTACAGACATACTCGTATACTCCAATTACATTATTACACTGAAATTGAATTGAAAATTGCTATTTCAATCTCATTATGCTATAACTAAAATTGATTGCCATGTATGAATACGATTGTGTCGTTTAATATGAAAAAGATAATATATTTGTAGTTGACGACCAGTCTGGCGCAATGGTTACCATGCCGGATCGCCGCACCGAGGGTCCTGGGTTCGATTCCCAGCGAGGTCTAAATTTGAATGATGAGTTTGAATTTCTGTTCTCGATCTGGGTGTGAATGTCCTTGTCTAGTGTGTTGTCCATGGCACCCACGACACTGGGAATCCTAGTGTGGGGCTATGAGTGTGAAGCGTTATTTATTTATTATGATATAGGTACAGACATAGGCACTGTACTTATTTGGAATTTTATGACATAGGGAGCTTGGCCTTATTCTATTTTATGATTTACATGAGGTTAAAGAACTTTATCTATCTTTATTATATTAAAGAAGAAATAAAATTAATATTAAAGAAACCAGCACCCAAAAATAATTCCTCTAATATTTTTTTTTACAAAATCTGTACTAGTTGGCATGTTATTTCTAGTTCAACGGTAATGACACTGTAGAGGAATTAGTACTCGATTCGTACAGCTTAAATAAATCCATGAACAACATTAATTACAGTAAACTTTGCGAGGGGAGTTAAATTTTGTATCCTAGAATTTACTGTACAAAATTTTAAATACTAACCATTTTCAAAATAGTTACCGTCAATATCAAAACTACAACAAAGGGAACACAGAAGAGCCGGTTGAATAGGAAGCTATAAATTAAATTGTTTCTTTGTATTTATAAATAAACATATTTTCTATTTCTAAGACTTATTTAGGTATTCCTTTTTCTAAACATACTTTAGTCATAATCGATCGGCATCACATATTGAATATCGATCAGTTTCCTCAACGATTAATCAAATTCATTCAACAAATATTCGCTTTCGGCTGTTATATAATATGCAGTGAAATTTGTGTGCACAGGGTCGAAATTAGAATGCATCGTTCGTCACCGAAGTCTGGGTGAAAAATTGCTCGCAACCGCAACGTCCTGCATTAGTTAGTTACTTGTATTCGCTACCCGTCTTATTGCTCAATGGAATCGTCAATTGGTATATAACATGTCGGAATCCTTGAGAGGACACAGTCCATCGTATCCTTTTGTCTTAATACGCGAGCAGTCACCAACCCAAGAAAAATGATTGCCAAATTCGTTGTAAGTGACTTTAGATTTAACTTATAACAATCCAATAGGTTACTAACTAAAAAAAGGTACCTTACAAAATACTAACGAATTCAAATCCACTATCAAATCAAAACAAATACACTTAGCAGCATTTGGTTTCAATACCCTATAGTCAGGTCACGTACCATAAATACAACATAAAACAAATATGGCTACGAGCATTGCGTAACCAAACGTGAAGTGACGGTATGATTATAACATCCTGCGTTATTCTTTCAGGTAGTCCTCACTCTCGCCGTAGCAGCAAATGCTGGAGTACTACCAGTCGCTGCGCCTGCAGCATTAGTCGCACCTGCGGTCCCTGCAGCGTACGCAGTAGCTCCGTACGCCAGCTCCTACTCCGCTCACGCAGTCAACCATGCTGTTGCCGCACCTGTCGTTGCCCCTGCGCCTCTCGTTGCTGCCGCACCCGCGCCCGTTGTCGCCACTTCCCCCTACGTCGCTTCACCCTACGTCGCTTCCCCCTACGTTGCTTCACCCTACGTTTCCGCTAGATACTTCTCATCCCCTTACTACTTATAAGAATTTGGTATATCATTGCCTAGTGACTTGCTCAAATCTCCTGTAATAATTTTATAATTAGCAAATGTAATATAAAGATTATATAAAATAATTTAATTCATTCTTTTTTACATCTCCATACATGCGATAAAAACTAAATATTATAAAACACTGGTCTTACTCTATCACGCAAAATTACTTTTGAATGTAATCAATAGAATTTATGAAACAAATCTTAATGATTATAATGATTACTATTAATTAACGAGAAATTCTTGCACATAATACTTATGTAATCGGTTTCTCCAAAACCACCCTAACAATTCGGAAAAAATGCGAAGTTTTTAGGGCAAGGAATCAATTAAGCGAGGTTTAATTTTAAACGGTTTTATTTAACTTGCCCTGTTTTTTGTTTGAGTCAAATCGCGCAAGCCTTATTAGCCCTACTTCACTACTTATCCTAAGGAGTTGAAATTATATAAATAGCTTTAGATCTGATGACAATGCATTTTTGTAATAAACAAGCATGGCATGATACTACACACAGGTTTGGCTTCAGCCGAAGGAACTTATTAACGGTTTTAACTGCAAAGTCTCAATTTTTTGTCTTTAGTATCTACATTGACACTATAAAATTTTGAAACTTGTGGTATGGTAAAACTTGTGGTTTGAACTTGTGCGGTGAAACTTGTATGATATGGTGAAACTTGTATGGTACGGTAAAACTTGCGTGATATGGTGAAGGTTGTGGTATGGACACTGTGAACATGTGAAAAAATGCACGGCAGTAACATAAATATGATGAATTTAAAGGCAAACTATCAGGGCTATGTTAGTACGTACACAAGTACAATAGTTATTCAGTAATAGTCGACAAACTTCGGAACTCTACATTGCGGGTGGCCTGACACGGTCGCCGGTTTCATTGCGTTCATTTTATAAGCATAGCCGCGAGCAATTGATAGTTATAAAATAAAACACAAACTTTTACGTCCCTACTTATAAAAATGATGATCAAATAATTTTCTATCCTACAAATATTAAATGTCCACACTGAACTGAAATGGAGAAACATGAATTATCGCATGTTTATCCCAAAGTAACTAATAATAGAATTTATTGCCTAGTCTGAGCAAATATCACAAATGTAATTATATCCCATGAAGGCTTTAGCAATTAATTGCCTATGGTATCTGGAGCAGTATTGCAGGTGGCTTAATGCGTCAATAATAAATATAAATGCAAAAGTGTGTTTGTTTGTTTATTATGGCTTCACACTTACTTCACAATTTTCAACAACAAATATATAATAGTTTAATTAGTGTAGGTATAGCTATAGATGCGTTGATGCGTCATTTATTATTAACCGACTTCAAAAAAAGGAGGAGGTTCTCAATTCGACTGTATTTTTTTTTTTTTTTTTTTTTTTTATGTTTGTTACCTCAGAACTTTGGACTGGGCGAACCGATTTTGATGATTCTTTTTTTAATCGAAAGCTGATGGCTGTCATGTGGTCCCACATAAATTTTATTGAGATCTGACAATGGCATCCATGAGAAAACTACATAAGTCGTAAATTTGTGTTAAGATGTGCGCGACAAATTGACGAATAACTCAATATCACGTCAACCGATTTCGATGATTCTTTTTTTAATAGAAAGCTGGTGCTTGTCATGTGGTCCCACATAAATTTGAACGAGATCTGATAAGTAGTTTTTGAGAATTTGAAGTCGGTTATTTTTTGTTAGTAAAATTTAGATTAGTGTTTATTAATATCGCTATCGAGGAACTTTTAATAAAGGCTTGCGAATAAATTATAAGGTAACTGATAAGTGAACGAGTTAAGGCACAGCCTGCTCAGCTGCTAAAGTGACATTAGTCACTACAAGTCACACTAAATGATAACAAGTCAGCTGACCGCAGATTGGTGTCATAGAAGCCCTGCCCTGCTTACTAGATAATGTGCCACAGACTAATGTTACAACAGATACTATAGGAGATTATGACGCTCTATTTATACCAGCAATGTCGGCTATTGCTCATGGTTCTAATAATAACAACGTGCAAAATATTACGTGACAAAATGAACCGTTTGTGGAGCCTCCCAGCAGTCAGAACTTGAGAGCCAGTTCTTTCTCCATTCTCTTTTCTTTCATAGTCGGCAACGCATCAGTGATGCCTATGTCAATGGTGTTACTGCCCGCGTATAGTTGACAACCTGAAAGTAAGCGTCGATGTAGTTTTGGGTGTTAAAACACACTAACTTGGATAATTATTATAAAACTCGGAAAGGCAACCCCTAAGATAGAAATTGATTAATTATTTGAAGGTTATATTCAAGTTGTTTTATTGGTTCGCCTTTCACTTGAAAACAAACTTTAAACTTTGTGCGACACGTATGAACATTAATATAAGTATTTTACTGTAAATGAAAATGTCACAACCCCCGTGGGGAGGACATCACAATGGACGCCATGCAGCGCTTGTTTGCATCATGTAAGTGACACGCCTTTTTTATTAGGTGCTTAATTGGCCCTGAAACGTATCGGTCTATTCAAAATGTTTGTGTTGCCACATTTGCCACACAGTTACTGAGGTTTTTTTTAGGGTTCCGAAGTAAAATCGGAACTCAAAATCTCGAAAACGGTAACACTTTTACTTAGGTAATTTTTTGACATAATATGGTAGGCCCACTTTCAAGCTACTGCCCTCTACGGTTGAGCCACTGCTTACAGGACATCCTGTATATGCTGTGCCCTGCGTGTAATTGTTGTATTCTTCTAAAGTGATACTTATACCATAATATTTATTATTGCATGACCATTACTGGTAATCCACTCTCGTAGTTACGTTATATTCTTAGCTCTAAATATTATTTAATCCTCCTTGAATTGCGTCCTTTAACAATGTAGAGGTGACGTCGATAAATCTGTCTATAAAGTTATTTCATATCGCTATATAATCAACCAATAAGAGACTCGTTCTTGGAGAGATGTTCGTTCTTGTATGAAGTTATACAAGTTCTATTTCTAATACAAAATCTTTGACACGTAGTCACCGTCCTCCTATTATGTTATCAATATTCTTTTAGCCATACCAAAACACACACTTCTTTTTGTCTGTCGTTTTAATACATTTTAATTTTATATTAGAATACTAGCTGCCCGGACAGACTTCGTTCTGTCAAAAAAAAATGCAATAAAATAATATTGCGACTATAAATTGAGATGTAAGCTATCCTATCTTTCAAGTTGGATCAAACTGCACACGGTGTGCAAATTTGATTAAAATCGGTTAAGTAGTTTAGGAGTCCATCGCGGACAAACAACGTGACACGTAATTTATATATATTAAGATAATCATTGTTGGAATAACTACTTAAGTATTATTTTGTCCTTTATGAGAACAATGACAACATTATCACAAATGCTAAGTTTCATCCTATACAATATACCTTCCATCTATCAAACAGATTAATAGATACATATATACTAGCTGCCCGGACAGACTTCGTTCTGTCAAAAGTTTTTTTGAGATGTAAGCTATCCTATCTTTCAAGTTGGATCAAACTGCACATGGTGTGCAAATTTTATTAAAATCGGTTCAGTAGTTTAGGAGTCCATTGCGGACAAACAACGTGACACGTAATTTATATATATTAAGAAGATAAGATTGGTACTAGCACAGAAGACATAATAGTACCTACTAGTCAGATTCTAAATAGATTATTATTTGTCTTCCATACCCTTAAATGCAATTTTTTTGTCTTGTGTCGGTCTGAGGTGATCAATGGATTTTAACAACTTACAAGCACGCTCGACAGTTGCACAGATGACTAGTGTCACGGTAAAGATTTAAATACGAGACGTGTCTTTACAGTCTTTACCGTGCTACTACTATTCTAGAGCGCATCCGTGCTTTGGAGGGTACGTTTACTCGCCACCACCGCTCGCAACGCAGGATCATCATTTAAAATGAAATAATTCTTAGTAACCTATCAAATTACTTTCAATAACCTATCCTCATATTCCCTAGTTCCCAACATTACTATTAATTAGTTACATGGTTTCAGAGTAACCAATAAAACTTCGTGAAATGGTGAAAAACATAAGATTCTATTTTTAACCGACTTAAAAAAAAGGAGGAGGTTCTCAATTCGACTGTATTTTTTTTATGTTTGTTACCTCAGAACTTTGGACTGGGCGAACCGATTTTGATGATTCTTTTTTTAGTCGAAAGCAGGTGCTTGTCAAGTGGTCCCACACAAACTTGAACGAGATCTGACAAGTAGTTTTTGAGTAACTTTGAAGTCGGTTATTTTTTGTTAGTAAAATTTAGATTATTCAATTTTAGAATATGTTGCGTATCAAGATTATTTTGATATCGACTGCAGTGTCGCGTCACTAGCGAATTGAAAAGTCGCCTTGTGGCGGACATTACAGTTAAATCCAATGAGTATTTATTTACATAATTTCAGAAAAATTGATCGCTCTTTACTTACTACGTAAATGGGTGTATTAAATCCCATCGGGCAGATGGCTATTTATGGAATTAAATTAATGAGAGAGGTCTTTGAACCAAAGAGGCAAATATTGTCAATCATTTCACAAAAGAGCGCTTAATTCGCTAAGGGAGCTAATTTTAACATCGCATTAATTTATTGGACTATTAGAGATTTATCTCTGTCTTTAAGTACCCTGTATATAGTCCATATTGCTTCAAATATCCTATGTAACGATAAAACTTGACTGTTTTCATGTAGGCACGAAGAAATCAAATCTAAGTAGGCTAACAGTGTATGTAGCGAATTGAATAGTTGGAAAAAGGTACCTTGATCCACTTCGATTTTGTTAAAAACGTGGAATCTAGAAAAACTATAACATTTTACTAAAACTCTGGTACTTGCAAAATCTATAATTCTACGCATTATTTGACCCAATTGCAAGACGTGGTTACGTCTAAACCGTTAAAAGTTTTTTATTTAGTTGAGGTTTTCATTGTTACGTGATAAAGGATTTGAATACTGCTGAATGAATTTAATTTGAACTAATTATGCAGACTAATTTTATTTTTGATTTTCAATTTGTGATGAAGAAACTGTTTGATTCCACAAGGATAGGAACATTTTTTTGAAAGATACAAAAATCTTAAATTTTTATAAACTTTTGTTTAAAAAATGGTTTGATAAGTATTTCTATGATAAGTACATTCGTTTGAAGTAACCTCAGTTCCGTTAAATTAAAAGTTAAAGCATCAAAACTATTCAGTCTCAGTTCAGTATGTACTCGTATGTCAGGAATAAAAATTATGATACAGTTATCAAACCAAGTGTCTTTAGTAGGTAGTCGTACATATGTACTGCTTGTCAAAAAAGAACAATATTATTTAAAGTGAAACTTTTATTTTGTTTTCACTTCATATTTATTTTTAATATTTAAATATATTAAATAACTTTTTAATATCTAAGTAAATAATCAATGTTAGAGATAAAATATCAGTAAAAAAAGGAATCATGGGTACGTTGCTGGCCATAAATAAAATAATACAAGATGTATTGGGGTTATACTTTTGTAAATGAGGGCAATGTAATCATTTGTCGGATACAATACACTGCTCTTCCAAGAAGTGGCGCCTGATATAAATAAAGTCCATAATAGATTCCATAAAATGAAACCTGCTAAAGATACTTGATACAATATTCATACGAATTAAAAACTTGAGAGGTGTCTAGGGACACCCGGATGGAACGAAGTTCCTTGCAGTCAGTACTAAGATAGGAAAAACATGCAAGCGAGTGTGCCAAAACAATTCTGGGGTATTAAATTTCTCATCGGCTTTGTTCACCTAGTAGCAATTGCTATGGAAAACTTTAATATGATAAAGTTACATATAATAAAATTGTGACACAATCCAGCGTATATCATACATATAAGAAGTACCGCAATAATATTAATACATTTTGATTTTCGGAAATCCAAAGCTTTTTACGAATTGTAATTTTTTTTGGGTATCGTCCATGGCTAAATAACATTTTAAAAGTATGACTTTATAAGTAGAAACTTAAAGTTTCAATGCTTTCTTCATAATTAAAAGTTGTAAACAAATAAGTATCGCCCACTATATTTTGTTCAAATGACAATGATGTAATTCCTGTCTCTTGTTGCTAATGCTGTTTTCAAGAGCTTTAGGTAAGCTCGCAGGTCACTCCGGAATGCAGTTGTTTTGAAAGGTGTAAATCAGCTTTTGAAATATACTCAGAAATTGTCTACAGCTTAGTTACAAATATTCCCAAAGGACGTACCTATTTCATAACGCATTTAATTACACTGACATGCGTCTATCAATTAATTAACTTAGTATACTTAAACTTAGTTAACTTATCTTAGTTTAGGTTTAGTTTAGGTAAGGTTTCTATGTTTTCTTTTTATACACTATTATATTAATACACATATTGTGTATTATGTGTATCATGATTTCAAAAAGCAATTTTAATCATGTATCAAACTTTTTATTTATTTATACTGTATTTAGTATTTTTTAAGTTTAAAATAACAATACGAATTGTCTTTTAGATTCCAAGGAGTCTTCTGGGTTCATTATTACATATTTACATAATTTCTCTCATTACGTTACGATTCTTGAAAAGAGGTCTTAAGTGGTCGTCAGCATCTGTGCTACTTTACTTATTTTATTCAAGCTCTTTTGCTTTGACGACTGTTGACATAAAAAATCTCGGGTATTCGAGCTGATTTGAAAGCGAATGTGGAATTTTAGGACAAGATTGTTTTTTCATTTTCGTTACTTGTGGAACGAGGTTTTGTGAATAGGTTATTGAAATTTATTATTGTCCCCAATTGAAAAGAGCTTGATATTGATCAATGTTCAATATTTATTGTTATGATTCAGTATCACTAAATAAAAAGGTGGTGAAATAATAAAGCTATGGTTTTCACCGATATTATTTTGCTATCCATACACAGTAACTAGAGAAGTTAACATAAATGACCTAGGCCTAGACTAGAGGTAGGGTTAGACGGATTTGGCGAGCTATGTGCCAACTACTATAAAAGCCTCGACTTAGCCGTCCCTAAACACATTCGTTCCCATATCTCCCTTCTTCACTTCAACAAGCCAACCCTCCTCTCTTCAAAATGTACAAACTGGTAAGGTTATTGTAAAATAATTATATTATAACTATGAAAATTAATTTTGAACCATCTATTTAGTTATTTGTGTTTGGTAACAAATTTTCTCCACACAAGATGTGGCAATTTTAATAATTATAATTTTATAATGCACGAGGAGAAACTTTATTCCATTTAATAAAACTTAAAAAATAATTATTTTTAATGATCTTCATACAATACATTAATCAACCAAAATATAGATGTAAGTACATTCCATAGAAAAAAAAATTATTTATAATCATTGAACTATTAATACGTTAACAAACTCTGATTTAAAATTAGATGTAACAGTTTTTTATTTAAAAAATCAGATAAATATTATTGACATTATTGTATAATTGAAGGTTAATTAAGCGTACGATATTAAATTCAATAAGTAAATTATGATAAATTAAACCAATTACAATAACTATCGCTTGACGGTAGCGCGTTACACGATTATGAATTTCAATTAGATTGACTTGATTTGATTGACTCAAACCGTCAAACGTCACACAATCTTGATTGTTGATTTAAACTGGTGAAGTGAAGTATAAATTCAATGTCAAGGTCTCATAACAATGAAAGAGGATAATTAAGATTTCAGAGGTCATTAAATAATTCAAACTTAGTACTACAGTCATGCAGAGAAAAGTAACCCATCTGTTTACAACGCATCAGGCAACGGAAATATTGCTGTTGGTATATTTATAAACAGATGGGTTACTTTTCTCTGCAGGTGACTGTACTACCGAGTACTGTACTCAGTTAATTAGTAAGTACAATGATGAAGTAGAAATTCATAGCTGGTAGTGTTAATCATTGCTCTCGAATTAAAAGACCATAAAACCCGTAGGTTAGGTATACCTGGTATTCATATTTTAATGTAGTTTCAATTAACCAAATAATGTTAATTGTTAAAAATTATTAGCATGGGAAAGGCAACCGATCATAAGTGATTAAAATTTATTGACAAAATCGATAAATCGAAGTGTCTATTTGATCATAAAACGATTAAACAAGCTTGTATAAGGAGCAAAGGATTAAAGCTCGGGCGCAGCAAGTTAAAAAAAACACTTCTGACAAAATTTTGAACAGTTCTCTGTTTAGGTGATAGCGTTACTTAATCGAACCTAATTATTATCTTAAGAATAGCGATCTGCCCGCGGCTTTTTCCGTGTTTTCCGGTATAATAAGTACCCTATATCCACAGATTATCCCAATACAATTGGGGGTAATCTGTGCCTATATCTTATTCCAGAACCTTGATCTACGTCCGTTCAGTATTTTTTGCGTGAAAGAGTAACAAACTTCCAAACATCCTCACAAGCTTTCACATTTATAATATAACTAGCTGCCCGGACAGACTTCGTTCCATCAAAAGTTTTTTTGTTATTTTGAGATGTAAGCTATCCTATCTTTGAAATTGGATCAAACTGCACACGGTGTGCAAATTTGAATAAAATCGGTTAAATAGTTTAGGAGTCCATCGCGTACAAACAACGTGACACGTAATTCATATATATTAAGATAAGATTAGGATAACAGTCGTAGTGGAACAGCATGGTAGAGTATGCTCTATCTTCTCCCGTCTAAGCTAAATAGCACGAGGGTCCTTATCCTATGTTACCTTTATCCTGACACAGGTATATATTTACAAAAAAAAAGGATGCCCCCACTGTGTATTTAACAGTGTAAATGTCTGAGAGAAATAAAAGTATTTTTGTTTTGTATTTTTTGTTTTGCTGTATAATATACGTAGTAATCTTGTTATATAATACTTATTCTTGTTCAGTGTGATTAACATTAATTTCGTAGCGTAATTTCCAAGATATATTAAGACGTTTTTTACCGCCTGTTACATTTTATAATATCCCGACAAGCTTACAAAGTTAGTTTAATTAGCGTAATTTCATAAAGGCCCAAGATGCAGTTTGGAACTAATTCCAGAAAGACGAAGAAATAAAGGTTATCTTCATAGAATTAATATTACTAGCGTATAGAAGGGACACCGCGAACATCGGGTTCGGGGGTGTGCATTGCAGCCGGCCGGCTGCATTTCATTCTGTCACTCGGCTGCGCTCATGGCGGCCGCATGTCAAAATTGTTTATGAAAAAACTGAAAAAATGCCGTCGTGCGTAATAAGAATGTGTCACAATTGCACGAAAAAAAACAAAAAAGATAATGTTATCACTTTATCATCAGTAAGAAAACAAAATCTTAACTTAAATCAACTAAAACGAATTAAATTAAATTATTGAGCAATGTTCCCGCCATTTTGAATGAAAAAATCATAAGGAGCGTTTGAACTTGGCAAGCCACTAGCGTGTTATTGGACTAAATAAGCTTGCCGACGCGACGCTTGTGACCAATTTAAATTGTTGGATTTTTTGACACGAATCAATGGTAATTACGTTTGAAATCGTTTAAACGCTTTTGCACGTTAAATAAAGTTGGAGTAAGAACTTGTAAAGATTTGGAGTCGGTGACTGCTTGTCTTGGTTCGACAAGTGTCACATACAAAGTTACTCTATGGCAAGTGTGCAAACGAGGCTTCTAGTTTGAAAAGAGAACGGAAGGCAAGCCGGCGGTGGAACACACATTTTGTTTGAGATAGCGTCTCTATGTATTACCTCAATGGTTATCTTGGCTATTTATAGCCAACGTTCCAACTGCTAATTATATCTTTTAATTCTGTCATCCAACTACCAGTTCGCAAAGTTATATTAAAGGATGTTCAGATCAGTGGCAATTAAGTGTTCCATAAATGAGATGCTCCACAGTCTTTGAAAACAGCAATTAAATATAAGTTAGTGACGGATTTCAAACGACTCGAGACTGAAGACTCAAGCCGCTTTTGAACTTTATACCAGTTAACTTAATAGCAATAGGTATAGGTTATGTAATTATTTTTTTCTGTTAAAAAAATAAAACTAACTAAGTAGTTATGCCATCGTTGCATAAAAGCCCCATTACGTGATTGGGTTTTAACTTATTGGTAAGGCAAATTTATTTCTAGCAACGTCAAGTTAAAATTTTCCCCAGAATAGAGATGATTATTGATGTCAACACTGGCGTCCTATAAAGCGCCAATTCTAGCCGCCTACTGCTCCAAAATTGCTCTAAATAAGAAATGTGTAAGTTAAAAACGTAAAAAATTTAAAGTTTTATCTCCATCTCGACAACGTTTCAATTGTTAACTACTACCACAGAGACATAATAGTACGTAATTACTACAGAATCAAAATCAAAATATGGCTTGCACAAACATACCATGATATTTGCGTGAATAATTTTTAAACTGATTTCATATGACGGGATGCACTTATTAAAATCTAGTACCTGTGATGGAGTAATTATTGGTCAACTTTCAATACCTTTGTTAACTTGACATTCACCAGGCGACAACGACCGATCGAGGCCGGAGTAGTTACCGTCCGGAATAAATCACCTGAGTTTTTTATTCCATGACTTTCGTGTCTACGAATCAAAGAGACAATACTCGCCCATTTCAAGCTCAACCTATAAATAATTCTCGATTTTTCGTACACCTTTTATGTAGTTCAATGTTCCTGGAGTTATGTAGTTTATGCTGTTTTTGTGTTCTTAGAGTTTAATATTTATGATAACTTTGATACCATTCTCCGACAAGCGTTGTTCAACCATGTTCAAAAATGCATTAATTTCGGTAATATATTCATATTTGTTACTTTCCTATTCATTCCATGGTTTCTATAAAATGTGTTTATGCTTGACAAAAGGATGGATATGCGCCGAGCGTCGTGTGGTTCGATGAAAAAAATTGGTTTGTGTCACCTCAATGGCGCACCATTACTAAAGATATTTCCTATTAATAAAAATCTATATCCATACAATTAACGTCAGTCATTAACACACCCATCAAACATTCATACATTTATAATGTACTAGCTTTTTCCCGCAGCTTCGCCCGCGGTAAAGATCGGTTTTTTACAAATCCTACTTACTTTTACATAGTTAGATTTAGTTGCCAATGACTTAAGTAAACATGTATCATTTGATAGCGTGATTCAGAACTTGAAAATGAATTTTGCTAACGCCATCTATTAACAACACCCGGAACTAAATATCTAGCAACTAACAAAATATCGGTCTTCCCATGGGGATGTTTTACCGCGGTAAAAAGTAGCCTACGTTACTCTCCACCCTCCTCACTATCTCCACATACAAAAACCATACCATATAACAGTTTCGTTGCGACGTGAAAGACGGACAAACAAACAAACAAACAAACATATTTTCACATTTATAATATTATAGTATATATAGTATATAGTATGGATAATATAGCACTTGATCATCTCCTCACTGGTCGAAACTCTTGCCCACATGTGGGTAATGCCTTTTGAATGCCACTTAATCTTCTTCCATATTGCCGTTACTAAATTTTAAAAATTTTGTAAACGTTATAATAATTGCACTTTTTTTTAACTTAAGTCAATTTACTCTGATAATGAAACAAGTCATGTGATTGCTATATTTATGTCAAACATTTGCAGTATTGTTTTACCTACAGACCAACAGACTATTGTAGACCCAAAACATGCCAAAGATTTATCAGATTTGCATAATTCGGCAGCGATAAACATTGCGTAACCATGTAAGATCTTTGTTCTGTCCTTTATCGCACTGAACTTTGTCTGCTTGGACAGTTATTATATTATTACTTAATTATTAATTATTTATAAGATTCCTTTTACCGATAAGGCAACATTGTTAATCTAATTCTTTTTTTTTTGTATTTGTTATTGTCAGAAGAAGGTTCATATTAAAGAAAAAATAAGAAAGTTGTGCGGAAAATTAGAAAATTTAAGAAAACTTAACGACCATTAACTTTTCTAATGTAACTGATGTGTTTTTGATAAACGTTATAAAACCTTTTTTATAATTATAGTTCATCGCGTCAGCTAATCATAATAAATAATAAGATCCTATTAATTTATAATTTCTGTACACGTGTTGTTTTTTTTGTACTATAATTGCAACAACCCATGTTAGCGGTTTCAAAGGATTCGGTATTCTAAACCTTATAATACTTTGGTAAAAGAAAACAATGTGAGGAAACGACCATAATACTGCAATAATGTTCATAATTTTCTCGAAGATATTTGAAGTATTCAGTCATCAGACGCGCTGCACGAAGTAAACGTGAAGAAACCCTGAGACTCTTTACGTAAACACTGCAGAGAGAAATATATGGGTAATATGATTATGATGTCATGATGTTTAGCTGTATTGGGGAGGCTTAAAATACTGACCCCCAATGACCAATCCCATGCCGGCATACTAGTGGTTCGTAAAAGATCAGTAAGGCGGGAAGTATAATAATTTCCATATCCGTAAAGCCTGCCTGGCTATCTCCAAACTCGTGTTCCAGCCAAGAGCTTGAGAGCCAGTTCTCTTTCTTTATTGTTCTCTCTTTCTTGGCCGGCAACATATCAGTGATGCCTTTGGTGTTCCATGCGTAGAAAGTCAGTTACCATCAGGTCGATCGTCAAGTCGTTTGTCGGCTAGTAACATAAAAAACTGGTTTTGTCTGGTATTTTTTATGAGTGCTATGTTTCATATTATTATTCTTATTGAGGGCAATCATGTCTTATTCTGTTAGCATCAAAATGCAAAGACAGCCTACACAATTCATAATCCAGATTATCGGTTGCACAGACGCAAGGCATGACTGTACCCAAACCGGTTTTGTTAGAACGGATATCATTTCAATCTAGAATGTTCATAACCAATGTCCTTTAAGGACAAACTAGACATTGTTATTAGCAAAGAAACTATTTAATTACCTTACCTACTAGTAAAGTTCAATTTAGATGGTAAAAAATGTATAGCATGACTTGGCTTGATACCAAAGGAGTAAAAAAGGCTACGAAGTGGAATTTGACAAGTCATTTCTTGAAAGTGATTTAGAATTTAACATTTAGATAAGTTTTTGCGAAAATAAATGTTCAAAATAACATTTTCTTAATACCACACAGCACACCACTAACCGATAAATTTATCTATTGCTTCAACTGGTGTAGCTTCAATAAATTGTGTCGTTAATCAAAATACTAATGTTTTCATTAGCGTTTAATAAGAGACTTCAATTTACGCTTTTTTTATGTGAACCGCCAAATGAGCAGACAATCACCTGATGGTCGTCACTCATGGTTATCAATAACACCATAAGCACTGATAATTTAATAAAGCACAGGTGATCGTTACGTTAGTTTGATTCAAGCTCGTTCGAATGCTATGTAGTAGAACCTTATTATAAGTACTATTATTTCTTCTGTGGTAGAACTGACAGTTCAGAAGTATTATAGGTAACAGGTGGTAAATTTCGTTGTGTCGGTTCTACAGTGCACCCAACTTATCTGTGAAATGACGAAAATTTGAACTAATGCCGCCCTATTCATAAGTTCTTTGTGTTCATTCATTACTACGTCTCGAATTGCGTCCAGTGATTGGTCCAATTCGTCCGACAGCGCCCTCCGTCAGTTCACAAATAAGTTGGGTGTACTGTAGTATAAAAAAGGGTGTTAAAAATAAGTGAGCATAAAAAAAAAAATTTAAACGTTAGCAGCGATATAATATTAAATACTGGTTCCTCCATTAAACTAAATAATCATCAGCACAAAATAATCCTGTACTTGCGTATCGCAACCGCAAATGGTTTAAAACCATTTTAACAATAATCCGACTATAGTCATAAAAATATCACTTTATAATGTTACTTTATAATGTAACTTTTTTATGATCCAATTATATTTCAGTGTTTCCGTATTTTCCGTTTAATCATTGTTTATTACAACGAGTAGGTCATTCTATTTTCTTTTGTTATTGCAGGTCGTATTCGCCGCTTTCCTGGCCGTGGCAGCCGCTGCACCTGGACTCTATGGTGGTATTGCCGCAGCCCCATGGGGACACGGGCTAGTCAGTGCTCCCATCGTCAGTGCCCCCATCGTCAAGGCCGCAGTACCCGTCGCCACCTCCTATGCTAACACCGTCAGGGTAAGTGTATCCAATACCCGCACAACGTCAACATGTCATTGTCTCTATTCTTTGTTAGATATCCACGTCTTAGCATTTTGGTTATTTCATAGAATAGCGTAGAAGTGTGAAATTTAAGGCCACCGAAGAAATTGTTTGTTAAGTTTTTTGTTAGTGACGTCATTGTCTATAGTCATCGCAGTCTAGCATTGTATATTTATTTTTAGATTTAAATCACAACTACTAGTTCATTTATACATTAGAAATAAATATCGAAGCAGGATACATCTCTTTACATAGCTCAGTAATTTTTGACCCCAAGACAACAGTAAAAAATGACATAATCATTGTTAAATTGTTTACGATTACCACACATGTAGAATAAAAAACAATATTAATTTACAGATTGCCTCTCCCGCTGTAGCTGTGGCTGCGCATGCGCCGATTGTTGCGGCTCCCGCACCCATTGTGGCCGCCCATGCCCCAATTGTCGCCGGCTATGGCCACGGCTGGTAGACCACTGGGCCCCAAGCAGTTAGCCCCAACATCCAGACCTAGTTTAAAAGTGCAACAGTCAGCTATCATGTAAATTATTTAATTCCCTAGTATTAAGACTATTCGGAATGGATTACAATGCTCACACGAGCTAGGAGTTTCTTTGGATTTGAAAAGTAAATGCTATAAATTCTAAATTGTTTTTTATTTTTAAAGAAAAGTATTTATCGCCGATGTTATGAAAGTGCATTTAACCAGTGTATGCTAGGACTTGATCACAAGAGACAATTTTATTTTAAAAAAGCATTACATTAGTATGGCTTTGTACATACATGTAGGCACGGATACATTGGAATCTATGTATGTCATTAGACTGTAAATAGTCGTATTTGTGAACTGCTGTAGCTGTTCAAAACATAGCGCATTCGTTTTCGGCAGTTTAAACCAAATCTATCATTGTCAACCCCTCAAATTGTGTACCTATTTATAATCAACATTTCATGATTCGAATTCGACCTGCTCATTATAGCTGTGCTCATAATAATGCTCTGAATGGTTGAGGTTATTTCTCGAGGTTCATCCTCTGGGATGTTCTTGGTCTATATACCTATCACTCAATTTAATCCCGGTGACAACCATTTGTACCTAGTGTTACTACTCATGGTTCCTTTTTTCGAATGAACAGTTGCTAAAGATCTAATTGGCCCTTACAGCTTCGCGGGTCAGAGTTAAACCAGTTAAGCTTGGGCAATCATTGCATACGAAATTGCTTGAAACATCTTGCTTCATGGCAGAACAAGCGAGTGTTTGGTTATGCTTTAGAAGTGCTGTGCGACGCTTCTAAAGATTTATGCATTATGTAACTCAATGTATGTAACTAGGTAATTTTAAATAATTACTTAGATTTACTTAGATTTATACCAATACTAGTAGTTAAGTCAAAAAATCTCATCGACACACAAGAGTTTTTATAATAATAATTTAATGCAGATCTTTGATTTATTTGCCACAGCAGTGCCTTTGTGCGTTATTTTTAAAATGCTAAATACAAAAAATAATCTTATTCGGCAAGACAAACGAAATAACTAAATGAATGAAATCTTGTCAAGAAATCTCAAAAATTCTCAAGAAATCTCGCCGCGACAGTCTCGAATATCTCGATATGAAGACTGTATATAGACTATACACTCAAAGTCACAACCTATAATTGTCTCACTGCTGGGCTCGGGGTCTCCTGTCACAATGTGAGGGGTACAGGCCATAGTCTACCACGCTGGCCAAATGCGGATTGGTAGACTTCACACACCTTTTTTTTAAATTTCTATTAAATAAACAATAATAATAATAATAACGATTCACACTCATAGCCCCACACTAGGATTCCCTGTGTCGTGGGTGCCATGGACAACAACACACTAGACAAGGACATTCACACCCAGACCGAGAACAGAAATTCAAACTCATCATTCAAAATGTTCATCGTTCTTTGAGAACATTATGGAGATCTCTTAGGTGTGTAGGTTTCCTCACGATGATTTCCTTCACCGAAGCAATTGATAATAATTAATTTCTAATACGCACATAATTTTTGAAAACGAACGATTCGAACTCGGGCTACTGCATTCGGGAGAGCAACGTTCAAACCACTAGACTGTCGCTACTTTTTTTACGCTCATATTTTTTAAATGTCGATCCTGGACTTGACGACGTTGTTCCTTAATGATAACAATGCCATTTTGCTTCGGGGAACTACAAGTATAACCACGTGGTATTCTTTTTGTTTCACGCGTAGATTTAATGACTACAAAACGAGGCGTGTTGTTGTAAGCCGACTACCATATAAAGCTTGATGTATTCCGCATGCCACCATAAAATTGACTTTAATTATTTTACTGCTGTCATTGTTACATATTTGTATAGAGCTGCAAATACTGTGACAGGTGACTAGTACTACATTATACATGACTTTAATTGGTTGTAAATAGCAATTCACTTCCACGCTCCGAAATCCTCAATAGCCACTGGCGGAGAAACTCCTTGGACAATTCTAATAACATAATTCGTAATTTTTGTAAATACTAAACCTTTTTTATGGATATCTGATGGTACCTAAGTGGCTATCGTCGCCCATGAACATCAGCAACACCAAAGGCATCACTGATGCGTTGCCGGCCAAGAAAGGGCAAAGAAAAAGAAAGAAAGAACTGGCTCTCAAGCCCCCAGTCATACAAGTTTAAGTATTTTAGTTAGGCCAGTCATCTAGTCTTGTACCAAGTCTTGAGCTTAAACGTGTTCAAACATTAATCCATGTTAAGTTATTTCTGATATGTACATACTACCAAGATGGTTGTATCAGCTCCATATAATATTCACAAGTGTCCACCCAGTGGTCAGTCGACGTATGAAAGTGGAATCAAGGTCAATATTAAACCTTAACATTTCGATTGATAGAGCACTTCTGCAAAAAATATTGTTCTCTTTTAATGATATGACCAAGAACTGGAACAACGAGTGAAAGGTAATTGGGTAATTGTTTCAGTCTGAAAAAGTAACGTATATATGGTTTGACCGTAATGAAAATATTTTTGCTTTAATAAGGGTACTGTTACTAAATCCTATTACCCCTATCCTAGTACCCCTATTATAGTAAATATATGTTCAGTCCACATAGAGTTAAGTTTAAAATAACGATATAATCACGGACCTAAAAAAAGATCCGTGGATATAATATACTGATTGAATACTAAAGGGTAGCTCTGGCGTCTCTACACTATGCTGCGGACGGACGGAAGGACAGACATGGAGAAACTATTAGGGTTCCACTTTGACTACGGAATCCTCAAAATACATAAGTCGAATTTGAAAGTACAGTCCTAAAATAGATTGGGGATGTTCACAATGCCAGAAAAAAAAATAGAATTAAAAAAATACACGTTCTATTTTTTCTAACTTTGTAAAACAAATCTAAACAAGTGCTCGATTCAGGTGTTCGAAGACGTTTATTTATAAAGTAACTTACCTTAATAAGTCTAGTGAACCCGGAAATATTCTCGCCATACACATACGCATTTGCCAGCTGCCAAGAGGCTCTAACTAAATCACATTATTTAGGTATGCGAGTATACCACTGGATTCAACCCATTAATGGTCCTCTATTGTGTACTGATCTTTCCTCATAACTGAGAACTGAGAAGCCTGCCTAGAGCATACTCCTCTACGCTGCTCGGGTTCGGATCGGTGGAAGGGTTAGTGGCCAACCTAAGTAACATGGCTTAATGATTGCCATCTAACAATAAGAACGGGACGGGTTTGTGAAAGAGGATGTATGGATGCATGGATGTTAGTTACTCTTTCTTACTGTACGAATATTTTGTCAGAATTAAACTAAATATTACATACATAATTAATTTATGTTAACAGTAGGTATTACATATAATAAATATGCATAAAATTATTACTCTTACGGTCCTTATATGTATTCAGACCTGCACAGGTCTGAATAAAAAAAGAATTTAAGTATGAACGAATTAAGGAACCTACCATGTTGATCTTGACTTTTAATGAATTTAATCGCGAATGATATAAATACGGTCCCGTCTTGAAAAAAACATCAGTTACCCTTCTTTCGTTGTACGCATCTGAACTAACACAGACCACGATGAACTCGCTGGTGGTGTTCCTTTCCGTGATGGCGGTCGCCGCCCAGGCTTCGGTCCTGAAGAGCAACGTGATCGCATACGCAGCGCCAGCCGCTTTTGTGGCGCCCGCTGCCGTCTCCCACCAGTCCCGCGTCGACATCAAGTCGTCGCCCGCTGTGGTAGCCACCGCTGCAGTCGCCCCCATCGCCCGCACAGTGATCGCCCAGCCCGCAGTCTACGCTGCTCCCGCTGCGATCCCCCCAGTCGTCCGCACTGTGATCCCCCAGGTGTACGCTGCTCCCGCCATCGCTCCGGTAGCTATTGCCCCAGCTGCGGTGTCCTCCCAGTCTCGCGTTGACATCAAGTCGTCTCCCGCCATCGTGAGCTCCGTCGCATACGGCGCACCTCTGGCTTACGCTGCACCTATCGCCACCGCAGCGTACGCTCCGGCTATCGCCGCACCCGCTCTTATCAGAACTGCGGCTATTGCCACCCCCGCCATCGCTCCTGCCGCGGTCACCACTGAAGAACAGGCTGCACAATCCGCGCCCCAAGTGCCCCAAGAAACACCAGAGGTCATCGCTGCTCGCGCCGCGCACTTGGAAGTTAAGGCCTTGACTGAGGCTCACCAGATCCAAAAGCGTTCTGCGCCCTTGATCGCCAGCGCCCCTGTCATCTCTACCTACGCTGCTTCTCCCATCATCTCAACATACGCTGCCGGTCCGATCACATACACCGCACCCTTTGCCCGTTATGGTACTCCTGTCCTGACCGGCGCTTACGGCGTGCACCCTTGGTAAACACATCGCTAAGGTGAGGAAGAACTTCCTCGGTTCAGATGCGAAAGAGATTAATGAGTCAACAATAAAGATATAATTATAATTACTTGTATTTTACTCTGAAATTCTATGTATCTATGTTTTTATTATATAGCAGCCGATTTTACAAGGCATTGCAATTATTTTTATGGTACTCGTAATTATTGGGAAACAATAGAAAGCAAGCAAGCAGTAAGAAGATTAGAAGCGATTAGAGAAGTTATATAAATCAATCTTATAAGTCTACCTTCCCAATCCATGAAATATCCTGCAGAACAACGCACAAGGCTATGCGGATTGCCCTCTCTACTGGAAGGTGGTTGGGATTTGGGCATTTAGTTTAATTTAGACAGAACGCTGTACGAGGCTTGGAAGCAAGATTATTCACTCACCGGTGGTCTTTTAGAATCAATGGTGTAATGAGCTGCAATGCTGGAGAGTAAAATACCTGCATTAGGTCGCTCTTGTGCAGTGATTATAACTTACCAGTTTTTTTTATTGTTTCTTAGTCAAAACGAAACCCTTAAGATTTTGGCATGTCCTTCCACCCGTCTGTAGTACTTATTATAAGTACTATTATTTTTTCTGTGATAGTACTAGAAAACTGTAATTTGGCACTAGTACAAATATTAGTACGCTGATAAAGTGATAGAACAAAATCTTCATATTTTTCTTACTTCGGCTTGGCAATCCACTTCTGAGCACCGGTCTCTCTTTTTAAGCAGACCGAGAGCATATTCCGCTACGTTGCTCCAGTGCGGATTCGTAGAGGGGTTAGTGGCCGCTCGAGGGCCTCCGACATGGCTTAACGACTGTTATTTTACAACCAGGTCTGACTGTTTTACGAGCCCTCTGAAGCTCGAAGCGCGTTCAAGAAATTTTCGCCATTAGCGGCCTCCCAAGCAACTACCAACCGCGCCCACTGTTGCTTAACTTTGTCGATCACTTAGGATCGACACAAGCCGTCGCGGGCTATGAGCGCTTCAACTACTTTTTTACGAGCTATTCTTTAACTTGCAACGTTTATAGGTATCTTGTCTGTTCGGGTCTAATCTTGCAACTGAAATTTAAAGCAGTTATCGTCCACCGATTAAAATTAAATTTTCTGAAGAAGTTTTTTGGAGTGCGAGCGTGGCCAACACATTCCTTATTCGGGACAAAACGGGTAACGTCAAGAAACTACTCATTATTTAGACGACCTGTGTTATGACTTATGGTTAACAATCATGCCAAACCGTCATACCAAGAGTCCTGGGTTCGTTTCCCAGCGTCTCGCTGGGACTACTACTACTACTACGCTCTATCTACAGGCTATTGGAAGTTTAAATGATGAGGTTAAATTCCTGTTCTTAGTCTGGTTGTGTGTGTTCTTGTCTTAAAATTAGTGTTTTCCATGGCACCCACGACACAGGGAACCCAAGTGTGGGGCTATGAGTGTTATTATTTTGTATAGTGGATTTATACCTATACGGAGGTACATAGTCAATCAAATAGTGTGCCCAATGCGTGTTCTCTCATTTGCACGATACCTTACGAACGCTCTCACTTTGCCAGATGCAATTTGTGGCCAAGATCTACAGTCTAACATTATGCATATTTGAAGTTAAACTTAACAAATTCGATTATTCTTAAGGCTTTTTATCCAGATTTTTTTTATTAAAAATAAACTAAAAATCTTACTGTAAGTAAGCACAGACTCACAAGAATGAACTACCTTGCTCTGAAGGCTATAAATAAGTAATCAGTTGATATGATGAAAATTAAAAGTCAATTTAATACATTATTCAATAATTTGTCGCTCAACAGCGTTTTTGTTTCAAAAGGCCGAACGACATAAATTATGTCAAATTAAGTAGGTACTAGTACTTATTATAAGTACTGTTATTTGTTCTGTGGTACTAGGTCTATCTTCTTTTTGTAAATAATTTATCTATATAATACCAGTAATGTAAATACCAGTTGTAACCGCTTATTATAAAAAAATATATTTATTATAATGACCAAGATTAGTTCGTCCGTATCGTATCCGTTGTAGTTTTGTACGCAAGCAAGCAAAAAAAAATGTATTATTTATAAGTATGTTATTTTGTGAATAAACGATTAAAAAAATACCTTTCTAGGGTGAAATAAAGATATCTTGTTACAAGAGACAAACTCTAACTAGTCTGAAACACATCAACTGCCACTTCTATTATCTCCCTCTCACTCCTCATCTCCCTCTTTATCGTAAAGTGTTCTAGATGTATACCAAAAACAGACGATTATACATAATTAGGAACTATAATTTAAAGTATAATCATATCTCTAAATTACTACTTTCCAAGACACATGCTTCGGAAGACAGGTTTGACCATTGCTTCCAATTATTAACGTTAGATAGCAGTAGTTATATTGAAGATATTCCGGATATCCAGTGTACAAAAGAATTTCCGAAATATGAGTTAGTCACTAAACTTTTCAGCAACCTGAACTGCATACTGCAACAATAATCGTCACTCCTATTATCTTTATTTGCATACTTTTGTGTTGTAAAGCGGAAGCGTGAGCTTGACTTTTATTATGTTATCTTTTATTAATATTTATGAATCCCACACTAGTACCGTAGGTACATAAATAAATTCGCGCTGTCAAAGACGCATCAGTGTAACCTAGTCGTTTGCATATAACTAACACAGACCATGATGAACTCGCTGGTGGTGTTCCTTTCCGTGATGGCGGTCGCCGCCCAGGCCTCGGTCCTGAAGAGCGACGTGATCGCATACGCAGCGCCAGCCGCTTTCGTGGCGTCCGCTACCGTCTCCCACCAGTCCCGCGTCGACATCAAGTCGTCGCCCGCTGTGGTAGCCACCGCTGCAGTCACCCCCATCGCCCGCACAGTGATCGCCCAGCCCGCAGTCTACGCCGCTCCTGCTGCGATCGCCCCCGTCGTCCGCACTGTGATCCCCCAGATGTTCGCTACTCCCGCCATCGCTCCGGTAGCCATTGCCCCAGCTACAGTCCAGCGGTCCTTCCAGCCCCGCGTTGACATCAAGTCGTCTCCCGCCATCCTGAGCTCCGTCGCCTACGGCGCACCTCTGGCCTACGCCGCACCTATCGCCACCGCAGCGTACGCTCCGGCTATCGCCGCACCCGCTCTGATAAGAACTGCAGCTATAGCAACCCCCGCCATCGCTCATGATGATAAAGTCTTGACTGAAAAAAATGAGTGTAAATTATGTCTTCACTGCCGAAATATAAAATGTAGTCATTGATATCGCCTTTTTATTGAGTCGCTTTTTTTCTTTTTTATCATCTACTAACTTTCCCTGCGGCTTCGCCCGCGGTAGAGATCGATTTTTTGCAAATCCCACGGGAACTCTGAATTTTTCTGAGATAAAAAGTATCCTATGTTACTTGTAATACCTCCAAGAATATGTGTACAAAGTTTCATGATGATCGGTTAAGTAGTTTTCGCGTGAAAGCGTAACATTACATTACATTAACATTAACTTACATTAACATTTATAATATTAATATGAAGTAGGATTACGAAAAACAAATGCCTACGAAGCGTGTGGCTATTGAGACTCGCGAGTTGTGAGTCGCATCATACTCTAACAACAGCCCATCTCCGTCATTCTGTTTCATACTAATGTCGTTTACCTGCCTGTTCCAGCGTAGCAGCTCTCAAGCTGGCTGAAATTATTCCTCACGACGTTGCTTTTGATTTTTATGACCCCTCAGCAGCTCGCTGTTACCATATTACTGGCGTCGATGATGTGCCTGTTTAGGCAGCTCTTAAGGTAGCCTGCCGCTGAACTTATTCCACACGACATACTCTATGATTTTTTTGAATCCTTAGCAACTTACTAGAACGCGAAATAATAAGCATGTTATCGACATCAGTGATATCCATTATTTGTGATGAAAAGCAGGATGTAACAATAATATTATGTGGGGCATGTTTATTTTTAAAGTACGAGTAGACTCTCTCAAACAAAGTAATAATAACCATTATATGTATAACTTCTTACCCTTCAACTTAACTAGATTTGTTGTCCAACCGGCCGTCTGTCTGTCAAGACCCCTTTTGTGAGGAACACTTGGAGGTATAAAGATGAAATTAATATGCAATTCCCTGGAGCTGTGAAAAAACACACTTCTAGTTCATCGGGAAGTATTAGATGCTTAACATTTTGTGCTTCGTAGTCACAACAAGATTTACAATAATAATAAAATACAGGTTTATTTTAGATATTTTGTTGCATCCTTTTCAATTCTACATCAAAGTATTTTTTGCTTACATTGTTATAAATTAAGATTGGGTACTTGTCTCGACGAAACAAAATCACTTGTTTTTTTACGATTAGGTCCTGTAACAAAACAAGTGCGTGTCGGGCCACGCGCAATGTATGATTCCGTACTAAGTTTATCGACTATTACTCATTAACTACTCATGCTAATATAGCCGTGATAGTTTTCCTTGTAAATTTATCATATAACCTATTTTTGGGAATTTTTCCACTTGTCCAACTCCAACCATTTAGCCAGCAGGGGGGGAGACACTTTACTCTAACCAAAATTAGCACTTCAAAGCCAAATATTTTGCAAACGGATCCCTAATTCAAAAAATGGTCTTAGAAGACCCATAATATTTTTGGAAGATCTTTTTAACGATTTCCCACACTATAGGGTACGCAACGAATAAAAAGTTCATTCGTGAGGAACATTACCCGTAGGGAAGGTACCCTGAAAATAAATGATTTTCAATATTTTATTCCACGATTCTGGAGTTTTAATAAATAGTTATGTATATCCATGCCAAATTACAGCTTTCCAGCACTATGGGTCTCGGCGCTTAGCTTCGGACAGACGGACATACGGACGGACGGACATGACGAAACTATAAGGATTCCGATTTTACTTAGGAACCCTAAAAACGAGTAATAAATAACGAGAACCGACAGGGCCGCCCACCGTTCAGCGAATAGGTACAAATCAATTATACAATCTACCTCTAAAATATCCTGTTTAATTAAAAAACTCAAAAATTATTAATATCTATCTCGTACCAATCAAGAACTTAGAGAATTAAAATGGATACAATTATAAATAGCTCTACACACTCATAGCCAATAGACAATACTTGCAAACAAAACAATTGCACGTTTTATATAGTTTATAGTAACGTAATAAAGAATACATAAATGCACCATAATATTTTATTTCAATCCTAATATTTGCACACCACAAATATAATCGTAAAATATACAGAAATTTTTGCTAAAAGGGTGTCCTTACACCTCGTTAGTCTGAGGGCACCAAGAAAGAGAGGAGTCCAAATAAAATTATTCTAAGGTTTTGATAGTTTTAGTGTAAGGAGTGGACACCGTTATAAACAACTGCAGCTAAATGTGGCCAGTCTATTTTTCAAAGCAATCTAGGAGTTCTAGGACTACAGATTAGGATTGCGAGATGATATTTTGTAATTATATATTTAGATTACTTATTATAATGTAAACCCTCATAAAATTGTATGTGAGTGGTATCTACTGGAATTCTACAACACAAAAATTCTCATGTTTGTTTTACACGGTAGTTGGATGAGTGCATCTAGCTAGTGGCAAATTTTCTGGATGACGTCCGTGCTTTGGAGGGCACGTAAAACCGTTAGTCTCGGTTGTAATCATCAGACAGCTGTTATTAGGCAATGTTGTTGATCTTTGGGCAGCATAAAAACTTCCTAAGTTTAGATTGGCCGTCTACCCCACAACGTTTTCAAAGACACCCTTACCCTGTCATTAGTAACAAACGTATAAAAATCAGTACAATAATAAATTGAGATTAAGAAGAGAAATACATAGAAAAGCCATCTTCTTACCTAATCAAAGTAGTAGAGAAACTATGTAGGTAATTAAATACAAGTTGCTTTGTAGATATGTTACCTGTATCGTTTTAACATTAATCAAATAAAAACCTGCAACTCATTTATAGAAAACGTCTTAACGCAGTGATATAATTATGTAGATACTGACCGGCGGCAGGTTGCGTATTTGTGTGCAAAAACTGCTCGAATTTAACAACCACTTACATAACAATATTAGGACTAGCCATCGTTTGAAGGTCATTATTTTTTTTTGTGAATTGACTTGAGACGAGTTCAGTATAAAAGCATCAAGCGCTCATGTTAGGCAACAGTCAAATTTGGTTTGCCAGTTAGACAATACAACAAGATGTTCAAGCTGGTAGTGTTGTTCTCAGTTGTGGCTTTGGCGGCGGCGAAGCCTGGATACCTGGCTTACAGTGCTGTGCCCGCAGTCAGCGTGGTACCAGGATACAGTTCTCTGTCGCAGTACAGCACTGACGTCGTCCACGGATCTCCAGTGGTACCAGCTGTGTACAATGCGCCGTACGTGACCTCCTACACAACTGGAGTCCACCATCTGGGCAAGCGATCAGTTGTCGCTCCCGTGGCCTACACCGCCGTGTCTCCCGTCGCTGCTGGACCTGTGGTTTCACCTTTTGCCGCCGGGAGCGTCTACGCTCCTTATGCCTACTCCTCTCCCTTGGTCTCCGCCTACGGTGCCTCAGTAGTTCCTTCCTACGGTTACCAATCTGTCTACCCCAGGGCTCTTTCCGTCCACCCCTGGTAATTTATTAGTTAACTGTATAATGATAATAATAATATAGTCTCGACTGAAAAAATGTGTAAATTACAGTCTTCACTGCCGAAATATAAAACGTAATCATTGATATCGGTTTTTTTATTTTTTATCATTTATTACGAAGAACAAATATGCCTATGTATAGAAGAGTTATTTTTCTGAACCTATTAAGTGGTAGTGCTAAACAAAAAATGGTTGTCTGTAAAGTTGGTTTACGGACGGTAGTTTAACGTGACAACGTCATGACAAAGCTCCGCTCCGCTCCGCCCCGCTCCGCCCCGCTCCGCCCCGCTCCGCCCCGCTCCGCCCCGCTCCGCTCCGCTCCGCCCCGCTCCGCCCCTTGTTTATTTGGAAAAAAGAAAGATTTTTTTATAATTCATTTACCTATATATTTCGACGCATTACGTACCTAAATAGACGCTATCTTGCCTGCCACTGAAGTGAATCATAGTCAGAATTCACACTGATCAATAAAAGTTGTATTCGGTATACAAATTATAGACAAATTTAACATTAAAATTAAATTTAGATACCTATAATTTTTTTAACTAAGGCATTACAATCCTATTGCACGTTCAAAGCTAAGCAAAGTAACTGGCAATAATTTAAGGTAGGCAAATCACTTAGTTTGCAATTTTTGAATTTATCGTTATATCCGTGTTTTCAGGCAATGAAAAACTGCTACAATAGACTCTTCCTGACATCTGTTGGCGAGTACAATAAAGCTACTTCAGTAGATGGCATTGTTAAGCAATATTAAGCCAATGATTTCTAAAAAACACGATTTTCAAAAAAAATACCGAGCAAATCAGAGACATTGACCTAAATTTTATGGGAACGAGTATATTAGAGCTCTTTCCATAATAGAATATTTAAAGCTAAGTCCGTTTAGGTCCCCAAGGTGTACACACGCGCTTGACCTATTTTCCAAATAACTTATTGCTACTTTCCAATACAATGAGAATTTTGTTCAGACTCCAACGGCGTCTCTATAAACAGCTGTTTATTAATGCTTTCTCCACAATTCAGTACTTCTGAGATGGAGAAGTACTAATACTTATTTATGCGCTGGTGTCATTAGTTACATTTTGTTTGATGTACCTATGATCACCGACTTCCCCGACAGTAGGTAGGTACCTACTAGACGGATACTTAAAAATCAGTTTCCACAGATATCTACTTGCAATTCTACAGCATATTATTCTCGTTAATGATCTGTTTTAGTGATATTTTGAAAGTTATGGGTACGGTTATTAGGTGTGATAGCCATTCTTCTTATAAATTCGTCATATTGGGGCAACATAAAATACTCGAACCCCAATCCCACGCCGGATGTATTTTGTAAGAGGCGACTAAATCCGGCCCGGTAGTGATAGGGCATTTAAGGAGAGATTGTATTGGTAATATTTATTTTAATACTAAGTTCATTAATACCATTATAACTATTATTATTTCTCCATGGGGTTCGCCTGGATAGCTATGTCCCTCCTGCTTGAGTCAGTCGCCAAACGACTCGTCGTGTTCTGGCTGGGAGCCAGTTCTTTCTTTCTCTTTATTCTCTTTTTCTTGGCTGGCAACGCATCAGTGATGCCTCTGGTGTTGTTGATGTCCTTGGGCGACGATAGCCACTTACCTTCAGGTGGATCATTAGCTCGTTTGCCGGCTCGTATATATAAAAAGACAGTTAAAAAGGTACAGGTAGGTAAAGGTAGTATGGTGATCGCTAATGCGGAAATAGGAATTATTTAAATAAAAATTCATATTTCCGCATTAAATTTGTATTGCAAGCTTAAAAGTAATGTAAAATGTAATATTATTAAGAATTCAATGTATATTGACTATCACAGTCACGTTTTAACTAATAATATTTTGTTATAGTGTTATAATAGTTAATAATAATATTTTGTACCATTGTATGAGAAACGTGTGAATGTCACGCGTAAATTGAATCATTTTAACCTTAAGCTAAAGTAATTGTTCCTGCTATGAGTAACGTGTAAACGAAACAGTTTATATAAATACCAAATAAGTATTTGTAAAATATCCCCTAATAAGTATTTTTTTGAATTTCAATGATGCAGTTCTACTCCCAAGGAGTGAAATGAAATGCTTCAACTATTTATTGATGGTTACTAGAGACTTTATAGTAACTACATGGTTCCAAAACAGTAGGTTGCGGAAAAATCTAGAAAATGAATACAAGTTTATTTAAACCACATGTAGATACAATTCATTCAAAATATTTATTTCTATAAAACGAGTACCTATATCACATGACTAATCATACATCAGACAACCAAATTCGTTAACCACAATATTGTTCACATTATACAAAGTCAATTTTATCTAATAGGCTCCAGCTCCGTAACCTGAAGCTCCAAGGCCTCCTGCTCCGTAACCTGAAGCTCCAAGGCCTCCAGCTCCGTAACCTGAAGCTCCAAGGCCTCCTGCTCCAAAGCCTCCAGCTCCATAGCCACCAGCTCCATATCCTGCAGCCCCAAAGCCTCCAGCTCCGTAGCCTCCAGCACCAAGGGCAGCTCCGTGAAGATAGGGGGCTACTAAAGGCTTGACGGGCACGACGGGTAACACTGCATGGGCAGCCTTTAAGTCAACACGATGCTGGTGGGATACAGCCACTGGAGCAACATGCACAGGAGCTACCACGACCGGGGCAACATAGGCAGATCGCTTCAAGATATGATGACCTACGGCACCAGCGTGTGAAGCTACAAGACCGTGTCCACCGAGACCAGCTCCGAGTCCACCTCCGAATCCACCTCCAAGTCCACCGCCAATTCCACCTCCGAGTCCAGCACCAGCTCCAAAACCGTGTCCGATTCCGAAACCATGGCCAGCACCAAGTCCGTGTCCGGCTCCAAAACCATGGCCAGCGCCATGCCCATATCCGCCGGCTAATCCATGTCCATACCCAGCTGCATATCCTCCGAGACCATGTCCTGCTCCGAATCCACCATATCCATGGTAAGGAGCGACAACAGCGCCATGGACGCTGTGTGCGGCTACAACGGGAACCACAGCATGTCCTTTGCAGACAGCGAGACAAGCGGCCAAAACTACGAATCGGAACATCTTGCTTAGGTCAGTTAGTTGCACGTTACCCGATTGACTGATGACAAGTACCTGAAAACCTTTGCTCTTATACTATGAAAGCTGAATCACAGCAACAGGATCCAATCCTAATAATAGATTCGTTACGCTATTGAACACTATAATTGTCGCCAAAAAATGTCGGAATTCACTTTTTGCTCACGATCAAAATAGACGCAGTATAATTGTTTCCGAGTTATTAGTCAAAAACAAATTTGAATGCGCTCACCTACACTTACTCGCTTTATATTAAGTTGTTGGCCATTGGATAGCCCAATGTTAGCTGTAAGAGAGCAAGAGCAGAGAACGTAAAGTTTGGTCGTTTGGCGTAACTAAAAGAGTGTGTAATTCGATGTCAGTGCCTTAAAACACGTAATTTGAAAAATATAATTTGTATTCTTAGGTTGACGGATCCTGGTAGTTGATCCTTTGCAATAAAAAATATTTATTTATTTTATAATGTTCTAACGTACATCAGATAATTACGTCCATACTATACTTTCAGCTTTTTGTTACCATATACTCATATACTCATATACTCTCTTTATTGGTAACAATAGTTACAGGTCAACAGTATAACATTCATGTTATGAAATAAATTAATCATAAAAAATTGTACACATCGTAAGTTGTTAATTATTAGCCCAGAACTCTTCACAACTATAGAACGTCTGCTCGATAAGCCACAACTTGAGTCTTGTTTTAAAAGATTCTAGACTACTCGCTTTTGTGACGTGCTTCGGGAGCCTGTTGTAGACTGCGGGGCCCATTACGTGGGTCAGTTTGCCGGACTTGGCCAGCTTGCGCGGCACTGCCGACAGTTTGTTGGCGTTGCGGGTGTTGTGGCTATGTTTTTCGCCGAGTCTCTCAAAGGAGTCCAGGTGCGTTCTTACATATATCGCTACCTGTGATATTACGATTCCGGGGAGCGTGATAATGCCGAACTCCTTGAAGTATGGTCTTACGGAGGTGTCCCGACTCACTCGTGCGAGTGAACGCACGGCCCGTTTCTGCATGCGGAACGCGCGCTGCCATTCAGCAGAGCGGCCCCACAGCTCGGCGCCGTACTGCAGCACGGAGTGCACGGTCGCGAAGTAGCACGCGCGCGCCGCCTCCGCGGTCACCACTCGGCACACTCGGTTTAAAGCGAAGCAGGCACTTCCTAGTTTCCCACATAACTTCTGTATATGGCTTCGCCACGTTAGACCGCTGTCTATTTCGAAGCCCAGGAAGGTTGTTGTCTTTAGTCCTTCTATTATTTCCCCGGCAACCTCAACATTGAGTGGCGTCAGAGTCCGTCCAGACAGGTTAAAATAAACGTAGTGTGTCTTTTTTATGTTTAAGGCAAGACCATTCACTGAGAACCACTCTGCGAGGCGTGCCGCCGTTTTATTCAATTTCACCTCGGTCTGATCCGTCCTGGGCGCGGTGACAATCGCAGCTACATCATCAGCATACATGAGGATGTCTGCGTCTATCACCGCATCCGGGAGGTCGTTCAGCAGGAGGGAGAAGAGAATATTAGAGACGGAGGAACCTTGCGCGACCCCCATCGTCGTTGCTAGTGGGTCGGATTTGGTCTTGCCGTCTCCGGCATCCACCAACTGGAGTCTGTCGCGCATCAGATCTGTGACTATGCGTAGTGGCACCCCATCGATCCCATAGTGCCTAAGCTTGCTCGTCAGTACGGCATGGTCAGCAACATCGAACGCCTTAGACAAGTCACAACATAGCACGGCAACTTGTTGGTTTTGCTCCCGCGCGGCTAAAATTCGTTTAACTATGTCACGAGTCATTGTCGTCGTCGATCGTCCCGCGCGATAGGCATATTGACGGTCTGACAGCGCGTTAGTCGAAGACAAGAAGCTCACTAGCCTAGACGACAGCCCGTGTTCAAACACCTTGGCGATTGCTGGAATAATCGAGACCGGCCTATATCCATCGATGCTGTCCTTTTTACCTTTGCCTTTAAATAAAGGTGTCACTTTACTGATTTTCAGTGGTCCCGGGTATGACCCTTCTTTAATACATGTATTATATAAAGAGGCTAACACTGGAGCCAATGGAATAATAGTCATTCTAATAAGTTCCATAGAATGGCCGTAGACATCTTTTGACTGTTTAGGAGGTATTCTCATAGCTACCGTTTTATATACCTCTTCGGCAGTGAACGGCTCGAATCTAATACAACGGTCAGCGGGTGCGCGAGTTACCGCTAATACAGCAAGTGAAGCTTGAATGTCAGCCACAGGGGCACCGCATGTTGCTGCTGCGTTTATGAACCGTTGGTTCACAGCGTTAACGGCGTCCTTTGAACTAGTGAACTTGTTCCCGTCATTGTCCTTTAGTACGTCAGTAAAATTCAGTCTAGGCGTGTTGTTCTTGCCTCTCTCTTTGTTAATAACCGACCACATTCCTTTTGATGTCCCTGTATTATTTTTTATAATATTTGAATAATGGATTGATTTTAAATTTTTAATAAGCGTGTCATATTTCATATATAGTTCATCTAATATTGTCCTAATTTTCGTGTAATTTGGAAATAATTCATGTAGTCTTTCGATGTCAAATAATAAAAGTTTAAGATTTATAACATCGGGAGTTATCCACGATGAGTCACTAGTTTTCTTGTGTTTAATTTTTAAGGGAAAGCAAGTGTCAAATTTATTTGTAAGGACATTTACGATAGAAGTCGCTAGTGTAGCGGCTGACGTGCCACGACCCATAATATCGGGCCAGTCCACACTATCTATTGACCTGACAAAATTTGCGCGGTTGGATTGGGACATGTCCCTCGCACGGTAAGTGACTTGTTGCACTGCGCGCTGAGCGCACGATATTTCACCCCGGACAGCGAGATGGTCACTGAGGTGAGTAACTACAGAGGTAGCCCGTACGGATCCATCCTGCATATTAGTGTACAGATGATCCAAGCAGGTAGCTGAATTAGCCGATATTCGAGTTGGAAAGTTGACAATGTTCATCATATTATTAGCGACTAACAGATCTGATAGTTTTTTGTGTTCCGAGGTTGTCTCCCTTAAGTATTAATTATCTCCATTAATATTAATATCAGATTTGAGACTGATTCATTATGGGATACACTAAAATTATTAGGTAACTACATAAAAGAAGACTAAATAATGCAATGGACTGAGAGAGTCCCTCAAGATGATAGTACTCTACGCTACAGGCGACCGTTGAGTTCAAGATAGACAACCAAGGCACCATTCACATAGATGATTTCCAGACAGGATTTAAAGGTTAAAATGTCCATAAGCATATTACTTTCAAATTCAAATTCATTTATTCATCAAGAATATGTTTACATATTATGTACAGGGTATTTAACTTTGCCCCAAACGATTTTATCGGTTTATTAGACACCTTTTTCGTATATACTTTTTATGTAAAGACATCGATCAGTTATAGTTTAACAAATCACTATTGAAGCGTTCACGGCCTGTGGCTTGTGTTAATCCGGCGGGCGTGGTCGGTAATTCTATGAGTGACCACTAGTACAAGAACTTATGGTATTTAGTGTTTAAAGTCGTCGATCCCGGTTGTTATCGTAAGACAGCAGTCATTAAGCCATGTCGTCGGGTGGCATGAATAGTTGCGACAACTGGATTGGATTACTAACCCATCCACCAATTGACTCAGGAGCAGCGTGGTGGAGTATACTCTATGCCTCCTCAAAAGGCGAGACCCGTGCTCATTAGTGGGCCATTGGGTAGAAACCATAACATTTATATGTATAGATTGAAACCTAAGTTTTCCGAGCTTTCTGACTACTGAGTTGTAAGGAGTTCTGATATAGGAGACGACAAAACCATTATAATTAAATAATGTTCTAATATAACCTCGTGTTTGAATTCCATTAAAGCTGTTCATTTAATGTTAACTTAATCCTACCTAAACAACAATTTAATAACCGTAGCAATAGTAACCAAGTAAGTTGGTAGTGAATATCTGCCGATTTAAGAATTATTGTAGATTCTAATCCCGGTAGGAGCAAACATTTATGTAATACAGAATTTTTGTTGTTGTGTGTGGGTGTTTGTGCTTTGTGTATTTTCCTTGGCAACAGAAACGCAGAGAATCCTAGTAGGTCAGTATAAGTATTTTCATCATCCAATAAATAAAAAATATCATTTTTTAAATTCGTCCTCAAATTGTTAAATTTAATTGATTGCACCAGACGTTGAATGAAATAAATAAACGTACGCGGTGCATAGTTCATTAACATACATCGAGATGAACAAAAAACATTGCATCCAATCCGGCCAGTGCCCCTTGCGTGATGATGCAACCAGCCGGTTGAAATGATTGGCCGAGAACTTGAATTCGGTATGATCGCGCAACCTCCGCATTAACCGTTATTTAACTATAAAATGCTCTACGTAAGATTACGTGATGTGCAGTTACGTGCGGCCTCACAATGTACACTCTAATCTTGCTGTTATGTGTATCATCTCAAGTAAAAAGTCAAGTCCTTCCGATAATTTACGCCGCTCCTAGTGCAGTATCCCATCAGTCGCGTGTTGACATAAGACACTCGCCAGGTATCATATCCCATCCATTAATTTATAGCCCTGCAACAACTATATTTGCAGAGGATCCAAAGGCTAAGACAAAATCAGCTTTGGAAGCCGTGATAACTCCAGTCATAGCTCCAGGAACTGTTTTCACGCCGATCGCTTTGAGTTTTTATCATAATCTTCCATTAGCGAGAGCGCTGGAACATCCAGTCTCTATCAATCAAGTTCAAGAAGACGTGAGGGAAAATAATATAATGATTATAAGGGAAGAACTACAAGACCAAACAATGGAAAATGATACCACGGAGGCGTCAGTGACTCAAGTAAATACTAGAGATCCCAGTTGATTTATGTTTCAAAGTTTTAGTGCAAGTGATGAATTTGTTACGGATAAATTTAATAAAATCTCTACTATAATTCTGATAGTAGGTATAAGTTTTTTTTGTGAAATAACAAAATATGTACAATATATTAGTAACAATTTTAGTGGTGGTAAACTTACCGACGAATATTTTTTTTGTATACTATTTTATAAGACTGGGTAATTAAGAAATGTATTTTAAACAACAAATATAATTATAGTTGTGTTTTGTGTTTGTGTCTAAACTCTAAACCGTTTATCTTATCTGCGTGACAAATGCGAATTTGTCAATGGCTATAAAAGTCGCTAGAGCCAATAGTAACAGTCCATTCCAAGAATAAAACCGGGCAAGTGCGTGTCAGGCCACGCGGGAAGTAGGGTTCCAAAGTAGTTTATCGACTACTTCTCATTAACTACTTATGCTAACATAGCCTGGATAGTTTTTCTTGTATGTTCATCATGTATGTAACCTATTTTTGAGATTTTTTTCACTTCTTCAATTCTATCCGTTTAGCCGGCAGGGGGGGGGGGGGCACACTTGACTCTAAAAAAATTAATAATTAAATGCCAAATATTTCGCAAACAAATCCCTGATTCCAAAAATGGTCTTAAAATACCCAAAATATTTTTGAAAGACCTTTTCAACAACATGTAAAAAAAATCATATATGTCCATTCTGGCATAGCTTAAAAAAAAATTAACATTTTATTCTACGACTTTGTGGTTTTACCACAGAAGAAATAATAGTACTTATAATAAGTCATTTTACGTAATAATGTAGGTATATCCACACCAAAACAGCTTTGCACTATGCTGCGGACGAACGGACGGACATGACGAAACTATAAGGGTACCGTTTCAATTATGGAACCCTGAAAGGAATAAATAAATAATTTAAATAAAATAAAATGCATATTTTGAAAATATACATATTTAAAAACAAACTTTTAAGAGTTTAAAACGAGCTGTCATAATTTAATCGTACTTCATATCTCTCTCAAACATGTATGTCTGTGATATCTGTTAATGTTATCAGTCTATTGAAGAGTTCCCTCATCTGAAGCCAAGCCTGAACGTATATTCTCGCTTTCTGGTAACCATTATTATAAAAATGCAATATCGTCGGAAATGTTTGATTTTAACCCCTGGGTAAGTATATGGAAGTATAATTTTAATCAACTTTTAACATTTGACCCGTCAATGCTAAGTGCTAACAAGCTAACGAATAAAGCATGTGTACGGAACCGTACATGTTATTATTAGTTAGTTACCTATTGTATTGTAATTGATTTGCCTACAGTGCATTTAATATTTATACAAAGTTACTACGAGTGCATTATTGACAACCGCACGAGACAGACGCGGCGAGCGCGAGTCGTCTAATGGACGATAGCAAATATACTCATCGACTACTTTACTTCTCGCCGTGATCTACAACTAGAACTCACTAGCTTACTGTATTGTACTAACTGGTACTGTACAGCATGTTAAATAAAGGCTTATGAAATTATATTTTTTGCTTTACAGTGACTTTCTGACTTTCAGTTTTACTGATGTTATTTTTTTGGAAAGGTTTACCAACAACCTAACAGCTCTGCTGCTCTATATCTTTGCAAGAGGAGGAATTAGTAAGAAATAAAAATAAAATCTTTCTTTTCCATTTGTATATTTATTATTTACACAAAGACAAATGAAACGATGTAGTGTACTTCTGCACAATTTTGAATCATTCAGGCTATTTCTTCTTTTTACTCAATTGATACATTCATATCAAGGCACAAATGACATGCTTTTTGAATGGGGTGGAATCTGATAGAGAAACAAATAGGAGGCATAAGATGTGACAAAATTCTAGACTTGGATGACTAGATAGGCGCGTGGTAAGTGGGTGCTGAGCGCTTCTTGATGAAATGCGAGTAGAATGGAGCATAAGGCGCTGCAGATACAATCGGTGCGTGGACGAGGGGCGCGCTGTAAGTGGTGGCCAAAGGAGCACCCGAAATGTAGGTTGTGGGCGCGATGTAGGTTGAGTGATAGGCGAAAGGTGCGGACCTCTTCTTGATGAAGTGCGTAGTGTAGACAGATGGCAAAGGCGCAGCTGATACTATTTTCGTGGAGTGAATGAGAGGTGCGCTGTAAGTGGCAGCCAAAGGTGCAGCCGAAATGTAGGTGGTCGGTACACTGTAGGCCGAGGAGTAGATGAAAGGTGCGGACCTCTTCTTGATGAAGTGCGTAGTGTAGACAGATGGCAAAGGCGCGGCTGATACGATTGGTGCGGTGTGAATGAGGGGCGCGCTGTAAGTGGTTGCCAGAGGAGCTCCAGCAATGTAGGTGGTGGGCGCGATGTAGCTACTCAGGGCCAAGGGTGCAGACCGCTTCTTGATGTAGTGTGCCCAGCCCACAGGCGCGGAGTAAAGAAGAGGAGAAGGATGCACGACACTGCTGGCCTGCCTCGAGATAGTAGTAGTCGCTGGAGCCACTAGGGTCGCGGAGTAAGTTAGCGGCGATAAAATCGCACTCGGCTCGGCTCCCGCCGCTGCGATGAAAGCGCACAACACCACCAACTTGAACATCTTGTGGTCTGTGTTGTTCGGTTGAGATACGAATGATGCCAACACAATGTAATGCTGCGTATATATAGAAAGTGATCTCAAAAACTAAGGGCGATCTCGTATTGTAAACCGGTGCAAGAAGGTCGTCCAGGAAGCTGTTATTTACGTTGACAAGGCCATCGAGAAGCGCGGACAACTCAGTTCATCACCGTCGTGACCGCTCCAATGTGTACAAATAAGAGCAAATTGAACTTGATACATATCCATACTAAAATGAACAAGGTACTTTCTTATTGTAAGACTTGCACGATCATGTTAAAGATTAAAATCGAATGATTTCATGATCGCACGATAAGTAAAATAATAAACAACATAAATTTTGCTACATTTGCATTAAAGTGACAATTTTCAATTAACTAAAGTGCAGCTTGTGGTAAGGTGTACGTACTTAATTCAAAAGGTTTTATTTCACTACACTGGCAGTAAAATTTGATGAGATAAGTGACACAAACATTGATAATGAAATGCTTGTAAGATTTTTTAAGCCGTATAGTTAACAGAATATGTGGTTAATATATTTATTTCTCAAAAAGAATATAACTACAGTTTTGTTTTAAAACTGACATTTTGTTTTAATGTTGATGGACGGTTCACATAAAACATTTGTCTTAAAAACATTTGGTCGTTATGGAAAATAATTAATCATTTCTGTGATTAGTTTATGCCTTACTTTAATTTAAGTTAAACATTGTATACTTAAGCAAAACACTTCTTTCTAGTCTTGATAATTAAATAACATGATTTCATGATGACGATGATATTTGGGTGAAGTAGCATACTAATGACAATAATATGTAAAGCGTAAACCTAGTCACTCTAGCTTAGAAGACTCCCACACTGTAACCAGATGAAAACACCGACGCTCGTCATTAAAATATGATAAAAATGGAGAAAGCATTATTTATTATATAATATATTTAAGAGAAATGTTAAAACTGACCAATCGTACATACAATTCAATCAAATAAGGAGACGTCTACTACCCTTACTTACGCCTAATGTTATTTGCATTCCTCGATCTAAGTCCAACCCTGATAGGTGGTTTTTGGCAATCCAAACTTGAATATTAGACCGTACTTATTAAACATGAAAGAATTTTTGGAACGAAGTTCCTTATCGCGCGTTGCGAAAGGGGGCTAGGCGGAAAATTTGGTAACGACACTTTTTGCCGTCGTAGTTTTTTTTACATAGAAAGCAAGCCAGAGTACTAGGATAGCAAAAACATGCAGCAAGTGTGCCAAAACAAATCTCGTGAAACATGTTATTAAATTTCTCGAGAAATTTAATACCTTAGATTTGTTTTCGCACACTCGCTTGCATGTTTTTGCTATCCTAGTACTGACTGCAAGGAACTTCGTTCCATCAGGGTGTCCCTTGACACCTCTCAAGTTTTTTTTTTGACGAGCTGACGATCCATCTTATGGTAAGTGGTAATCGTCGCCCATGAACATCAGCAGCACCAAAGGCATCACTTATGCGTTGCCGGTCAAGAAAGAGGGAAGAAACCATGCAAGAGGGTAGTAGCTATCCAGGCGGAACCCATGGAGAAAATAATTATAGTAATAATGGTATTAATGAACTGTTAAAATCAATATTACCAAAACAATCCCTCTGAGGGGCCCTACGACTAGCAAGGATTCAGTCGCCTCTTACGTCAACCTTCCGGCGTGGGATTAGGGTTAGTATTCTAAGCCACCCCAATACGGCTAAAACGGTTAAAATAGGCGAATAACGAGAACGTACCATTCGTACCATTTTATATGCATTTATGACTCATTTTGCAATTTTGTATTTAAAAATGAGGATGGTATTTTCTATAAGGATTTTAAGTTTACAATCACTCTTGACGTCACCTACTAAAAAAATTAAAATGTGTGCAATTCACACGTGGTAGAAGTGAAACCTTCAAAATTTTTGTTTTCAAGATAATGAGACGAATGTAAAATTTCGGGAAGATGATAAATGTAGGTTTCACTATTCCGCTCCGCTCCGCCCCGCTCCGCTCCGCCCCGTTCCGCTCCGCTCCCCTACCCCTCACTCCTCTACCCTATCCCCGTACAATGCTTCCTATCTCACTTTAGAATTTATGGGTTTGTCTCTTTTTACTGGACAGTTTCGTTTCATAAAATTTCAAGTCACCCCCGTACTAAAGAAGTTTTCACTTCAAAAATAGAGAAAAAAGTTTACTTTTATCTTTAGGCGCTCCACCCACTGAAAACGCGTCCCGCCGCGGTGCGCGGAGCGACGGATAACGCAACTGGGCGCGGGGCAATTTCCCGCGCGTTTCCGCGTCGGCAGTGTGTTGTGCTAGGCGTGATTTCTATATAAATTGAGATACTTGCATACAATGGTAAAATCTGCCATCCCGCGCACCGCGGCGGGATGCGGTGCAGTGGGTGGAGCGCCTTAATGTTTGTGACAGCGCCGCCGCAGTGACATGAATCTGCTCCAGCGGCGGACCTAACTAAATATTTTGAATAAGGAATAATGTCAACCTATTAAACATCACTCTTGATGAAAAACGGATAAAATAGGTGATTATCGAGATCGTTTCGTACCATTTTATATGCATTTATGACTGTGAGGAGGGTATTTTCTATAAGGATTTCAAGTTTACTTTAAATGTGTGAGAGAACATGAGGAGAACTAAAAATGAGTAATGGAACTAGACCAAAGGACGCCCCTCTACTACACAATACAAATTGACGTTGATATGCTCAAGTACTAAACCAAAAATGATCAACTAGTTTAGCAACTGCGATATGGTCGGTATTTGGGTAGGTGACCGCTTATGGAAAAAAAATCTTGTGTGCTTTTATGTTTCAGGGGTTGTTGCTAAGCTGTTGTCTCAGTTGCTATCATTAGAATATAGCACTCTATGAACCAAGCACGAACCATATCCCAGTATTCCTCAATCCTCATTGGAATATTGATAATGATATTTACTTTCATTGAAACATGTGACATTAACAATATTTCATAATATTATGTGATCTTTATTTGATAAGATTTGAAAATTAGAGGTGTCCTTGCAGTTGATCTTAGACCTCCCTGTGCTACAGATCAACGTTAAATTAATAAGCTATCCCTTGAATCTAATTTAATATCTAATTAATATCTAATAAATAAAGGTTATTAAATAAATACTTGTCATTTTTATTCAGTTTATTTATTATTTACACGAACTCAAATATGTATGTACAAAATGATACTGTGTAGTTCTCCATAATTTGGAATTCTTCGGGCTATTTTTATGCTGACGGGAGATGTTATTGTAATTCATTGATACATTCGTCTCTAGGCGCTTATAGGACATGCTTGATGAAAGGGGTGGAGTAAGCTAGAGCGGGGTAGGAGTAGGAGGCATAAGATGTGACAAGAGGAGCACTGTGTAAGTCGATTCTAGACTGGGACGAATAAGAGGTGGGCGCAATGTAGGTAATGGGTGCGGAACGCTTCTTGATGAAATGCGAGTAGAATGGAGCATAAGGCGCTGCAGATACAATCGGTGCGTGGACGAGGGGCGCGCTGTAAGTGGTGGCCAAAGGAGCACCCGAAATGTAGGTTGTGGGCGCGATGTAGGTCGAGTGATAGGCGAAAGGTGCGGACCTCTTCTTGATGAAGTGCGTAGTGTAGACAGATGGCAAAGGCGCGGCTGATACAATTTTCGTGGAGTGAATGAGAGGTGCGCTGTAAGTGGTAGCCAAAGGTGCAGCCGAAATGTAGGTGGTCGGTACACTGTAGGCCGAGGAGTAGGCGAAAGGTGCAGACCTCTTCTTGATGAAGTGCGTGGTATAGACAGATGTCAAAGGCGCGGCTGACACGATCGGTGCGTTGTGAATGAAGGGCGCGCTGTAAGTGGTTGTCAGAGGAGCTCCAGCAATGTAGGTGGTGGGCGCGATGTAGCTACTCAGCAGTGCAGACCGCTTCTTGATGTAGTGCGCCCAGCCCACAGGCGCGGAGTACAGAAGAGGAGAAGGATGCACGACACTGCTGGCCTGCCTCGAGATAGTCGTAGTCGCTGGAGCCACTAGGGTCGCGGAGTAAGTTAGCGGCGATAAAATCGCACTCGGCTCGGCTCCCGCCGCTGCGATGAAAGCGCACAACACCACCAACTTGAACATCTTGTGGTCTGTGTTGTTCGGTCGAGATACGAATGATGCCAACACAATGTAATGCTGCGTATATATAGAAAGTGATCTCAAAAACTAAGGACGATTTCGTGTTGTAAACCGGTGCAAGAAGGTCGACCAGGAAACTGATGTATAAGTGAGAGGGAGGAGGGTATGCTCTATAAAAATGTGGAGACTCAATGTTGATAATATGTATAAATTGTCGATATTGGAAACTTTATAAATAATTTTCACTCATTATTATCATTTTAATTTCACTATCATTTTTAGGGTTCCGTACCCAAAGTGACTATCCGTCCGTGCGGTCGTCTGTCTGTCACACTTTAGTATAGTTCAGTACCTCTTGAACCGTAAAGATAGACTCTTGAAATTTATACTTACTTATAGCGTCCTTTTCAGCAAAGCAGCTGATCAGCAAAGCGTCGGTAATGCCTTTGGTGTTACTGGATTAGTCCATAGGTGACGATGACCATACTCACCACTTATCATTAGATGACTAGTCTGCTCGTACTCACTTCGAGTACAAGCTACAATAAGATTAAAAACAGTTAAAAAAATTGTGCCATTATTACCGCTCTCGAACTCGCTTCTCGTCTGGTAACACGTGTTCTTAGCCCAAATCCAGTTGAGGATAATCAACAATACGTACATCATCGTACCAAAACTTCGTAAATTATTCATGTATTTAATCATACCCTTATACGATGCAATACATAATTAAAGTCTTTAACGTTTCATAGCTTTAAAGATGTTTTAAAAAGATACGGCATCGTTGAGAAGTGGCAACTGTGGCAAGGGTTAAATAAATAAAGCAACTGTCAATAAACGCACGCGCATAATTGTTTATGAAATAATTAAGATGAAAACCACAAAGTGCTGGTCGAGTTTAAAGAATTTATTATCATTAATTAAATACCTACACGGAGAAATTTAAAGATAAAATGCGAAGTTTATGATACCCTTATAATGATGAACAGTAAAAAAGCACAAATAGTGAATCATGCAATTAACTTCATTAAAGCAACATGCGATGATATATAAATAAATCAGTATTTATTAAGACCAGCTTTAATAGGAGTTATTTGACTTCGATGGATTAAACTGCCCGGCGCCCGTGGAAGTACACAGCCCAGGAATCTCAAAAAAGAACCTGTCGTGACTGACGTCGCGCGTTTGTCCCGGTTATTGTCATAACATAACAGTCGTTAAGCCACGTCTGAGGAGATGAAAAACTTCTGGCTTTAGCCACTTTCTTGGATTAGCCACTAAACCTTCCACCAATCCGCACCGGAGGATTATGCTCTAGGTCCCTTCAATAGGAGAGACCTGTGCTCAGTAGTGGGCTATTAATGGGTTGAAGCCAGTACAAAAATATATGTACGTACCTTTATCGAAATAATGTACCAGGACTATTCGGTAACGGGAAATGTTGGTAAATTTTAAACAACTTAAACAACAAACTTATTTATTTAATCACAATGTAAGTGCTCATGATAAAAATCCTAAAAAGATATACAACCGGTTTTACATAACCACAAACGCATTAGTCATGTTTCAAACATTGTAATCGGAAGAATTTATTGCCTAAAATTTTACAAAAACTTTTCTCATTTTCTATTTATTTATTTACATTTTTTTATTTATTTATATTTTTAACAAGTTCTTGTTTAAAAACCATTAATCAATATCTTCTCGATGTGAAAATCTTTGCAGATCGTTTTGTCATGCGATCCCATAATATGCATATTTACGAGACATTTGTACATCTGAACTTAGTAACGCTTTCTGACATTTACAAAAGAAGTCTTTTAATGTATAAATTCCTCTGAAAAAATCAGCAAGTGGAATAAACATGTCTTTTTATACAGTTAAATTACAACAATCCGTTCAAAATAAAAAAGTTTCCGGAATCATATAAAAGAGGATTGCAACCATCTCAACGCATCAGTGTTTTGAAGTTCAGCAAACAACCCTCTTCCAACATGTTGAAACTGGTGGTGTTGTGCTGCGCATTTGCAGCAGTTACGGCAAGCGCGCCGCTCTACTCGTATACCGCTCCTTTGGCAGTTTCCTCGTTTCCAATCACCTATGGCTACGCCTATCCATACGCACAACCCTATAACTACCGTGGACCTTTGTCTCTAGCCCCTGGACAGCCTGCTGATATCCTCGGCGCCGATGGTCGTCCTCTCGACACCTTGGAAGTGAACCAAGACCGCGCCGCACACTTCGCGGCTCAGACAGGTTTGCATATTTTGAAGAAGAGGTCAGCTGATAAAAAAACCTCATATGACGCTGCTCACAACACAGTCTACGCTGCTCCCTTACCCATCTTGCCATACAGCGCCAACGGATACATCTATCCATATCTACAACCCTACAACTACCGCGGACCTTTTTCTCTAGCTCCTGGACAGCCTGCTGAAATCCTCGGCAGTGATGGTCGTCCACTGGACACCTTGGAAGTGAACCGAGAACGCGCCGCACACTTCGCAGCTCAGACTGGTTTGCATATTTTGAAAAAGCGGTCGGCTGATATTGACGATGAAGTCTTCGCTTCACCTGCATAGTCTACCCTCGGCCAACGGCTATAACACACCTTTCATCGTGCCCGAGTTATACAGCGCCACCAACAGCAAAAGTCACTACTAGTGGGTAATGAATGTAAAACATTGTAGAAAGCATAGAATAAACATTTGCTATGATAGATAAGATTTTATTTTACAACCCCTAGTCAATTCACCGGAATCTGAACCTAAACCCGTAAATGGCCATCCACGTGACAGAGTTACGCATACTTGATACTACATAGTTGTACATTTTTTGTTCCATTAACTTCAACCCTTTGTTCCACCTACAACAGACACACAATTTTTGTAATTGCAGAAACTTCGAGCGGTCTAATACACTATTCAAATATTGGTACGCAAAGTAAAAGTGGTTGTACACATGGGCAATTAGGATAATTATCTAATTAGGTATTTTTTTAATTTCTGCAGTGAGTTATTGAAAAGATCTAAGTAAAAATAATAAATCGCACTTTGTGAGAGTGTGGTTTTAGTTTAAATATTTTTTGTAAGTGTTTATAAGCTGTGTATTCGATTTCTCCATTGTTGACGGGGAACCTGTTTTAAAAATATAGTAACCACTAAGTTAATTTTTTGTAGACATAAAAATCTTTACGGAATATGCAATTATTGACGAGTTTATTGTGAATGTGAACTCAATACCCTTTCCTGACATTTACACAAGTAGGGTATCTTTTAATTTGTAGATTCCTCAGAAAACAACAGCGAGTTGATGAATAAATATGTCTGTATACTTTTAATGAGAGTTCCGTAGTAAAACGGTCCTTATAGTTTCGTCATGTTCGTCCATCCGCCTCGGTCCGTTCGTCCGCTAACTTTTTGAACATATAACATCATTAAATCGACAAATTGGTTGAATAAAATAAATCTCTCTTAAGCGTAAAGTAAAAGTGCGTTAGATATCATTGGATAGTTAGTTCTTTCTAGTTTCTTTCGATTCAGATATCCCTATGCAAAATATTTAGCTTGATATTGGTAATTTTTGTTATTGCCTGGCAGCCTGCCTGCCTTAAAGTCTGGCAGAGGCGAGCGAAATTATTGATACTAGACATGTAAAAAACATGTCAGTAATATGTATAACTAATTTGCAAGACGAATTATCACTAATGCCTAACCTATAGAATTTCAAATGAAATCAAATGTTTTTATTCAAAATTGGTTTGGTTTACAAACACCTTTTGAAAGTCATGCAAGCTACGCCAATGCTTCAACAAGGCCCTACTGTGAGAGGGCCCGGGAGAAGAAGTCGGGTTTTTTTTCCTGCTCATAGTTACATATAACTGTAATCTATATTTATAAAACTCATGTCCAAGCAGTCTTTAAAATATTCATCTAATTTATAACATCCTTTCGTCATAATATGAGTCCTTTTGATATGAGTTTTAAATATGTAATTTAACTCACAACTACGGATCCCTGTACTACACTTGGCCCGAAACGCTCATGGGTGGTTTTAAAAACAACTACCCATTAAAATAATCAAGTTTCTGGGATCTAGACTTTAATAAGCCGAGTATAAAAGATGTTTGTTCCCATCCCGACGCATCTGTGTTGAAGTTCAGTAAACAACACAGACCTCTTTCAACATGTTGAAACTGGTGGTGTTGTACTGCGCATTCGCAGCAGCGACGGCAAGCGCACCGCTCTATACCGCCCCTTTGGCAGTTTCCTCGTTTCCAATCACCTATGGCTACGCCTATCCATACGCACAGCTCTACAATTACCGTGGACCTTTGTCTCTAGCCCCTGGACAGCCTGCGGACATCCTCGGCACCGATGGTCGTCCTCTCGACACCTTGGAGGTGAACCAAGACCGCGCCGCACACTTCGCGGCTCAGACGGGTTTGCATATTTTGAAGAAGAGGTCAGCTGATAAGAAAGCCGCATATGACGCTGCTCGCAACATAGTCTACGCTGCTCCCTTACCCATCTTGCCATACAGTGCCAACGGATACACATATTCATTCATACAGCCCTTCAACTACCGGGGACCTTTTTCTCTAGCTCCTGGACAGCCTGCTGAAATCCTCGGCAGTGACGGTCGTCCACTGGACACCTTAGAAGTGAACCAAGACCGTGCCGCACACTTGGCGGCTAAGACTGGTTTGGATGTTCCGAAGAAACGAGCTATTTCCATCGCGGCTGCTCCACTTGCGTACATTGCGCATTTCTTAGGACGTCCTATAGCCTTTACTTCACCTGTATCTACTGGTTTGATCACACCAGTCACCACTCCGGTAACAAACGACGCCACAACATCCATCACTACTCAGGAGCAACGAGTACTGTAGAGAATAAACAATTTGCTATTAAGATTTTTTATTGATTGTTATTTTGCCTAATGATTCTGTCTGGAACTAAACTAGATTATGGAACATAATAATGTGTCGCACGTATGCGCTACTCTTGGGAAATAGGATGAAAGGATGTAGGTATATTGTTTAGTAGTGTTTGAATATTATAGATATTACCTGAGGGAAAAAATTAATATTTTTTATTATTTGGTGATTATTTTTTATTATGTGAGTTTACAATAGTCTTGAGGATAGAAAATCCAAAATGCAATTATTTTAATATACTCTCAGCGCTTTTTTTAACTACAGACATCTGAAATCAAAACTAAAAACCGACTTGCTATCAAAGAAGCTACCTTAATATACCTTTGTAAAATTGTTATGGTGAGCTCTTTAATTATTAGATTCATTTTTATTTTTAAAGTGAAAACTTCTTATCGATCTTAAGATAACAGTCGTTAAACCACGTCGGAGGCTTTCGGGCGGCATGAAAACCTTCTACCCAAGTGTCGGATTTGTCAGTAAACCTGCTACCAATCCGCACTAGAGCAACGTGGTGGACTATGTTTAGGAAAAGAGACCCGTGCTCAATAGTATGCCTGCCATCAATGGGTTGAAGTCAAAAGTTAAATTCTGAGAAAAATTAACAAATTCTGAGATACATATTATTATTCTTGAAAACCGCAAGTTCAAATCCCCTTAACTTGTCTGTTTCTTGAAACAATTATTTATCTAATCATATATAGAACCAAGTTCTTTAACCTCCCCCGACCCGTATGTACATCAATTCTACATGTACATCTGGATTTAATAATGTTCAGTACAGAAAATTACACTTACAACAAAAATAAAGACTTAAAGGGATAAAGAAATAAAAAAGTTTGTTGTTTATGCAGACGTCATTTATTTTCAACCTGTATCAATATTCAGCTTAGAAATTGCGAGTGACGGGAACAGCAGACGCAGAAACGCCAGTAGATCCAACTGCTATAGGCGAGGTATTCGTGGAAGATCCAGTGTTGACGGGTGCGGAGACACTGATAGGGTTAGGGAAAGTAATAGGGCTAGTATTGATGGCTGAAGATATACCAGCGATAGGCGTGGAGATACCAGTAGAACCACTGCCGTTCGGGTTGGTGAAACCAGTAGATCCAGCGATTATGGGGTTGGTGAAACCGTTAGAACCAGTGACTATGGGGTTGGTGAAACCGTTAGAACCAGCGACTATGGGGTTGGTGAAACCGTTAGAACCAGCAATAATGGGGGTGGTGAAACCAGTAGAACCAATCAAAGGTGCAGAGATGCCAATAGGGTTCGTAGCAATGGCAGCAGAGAAGCCGCTTGGGTCAAAGGTGATCGGTGCAATAATTCCGATGTTACCGGCTGCCACAGCTGCTGAAAACCCGACGGGACCAGGCGCAACTGCGAGACGGGTGACCGACCGCTTTCTCAAGACATGGAAGCCGTTGTCAAGGTTCCTTATGGCAAGGTGAGCAGAGTTGTAGGGGTGCTGCAGCGGCACGACATATCCAAAGGGCGTCGGGACGGGTACTACAGGAGCCACATAAAATGGCGAGTTAGCAGCCACCGCCGCTAACACACAACACAACACTACCAGTTTCATCATATTGTAGATCTTTGTGGTTTGCTGAACTCTTCAACACTGATACCAAAGGATGAAGGCGAGTACCTTATATACAAACATCATATTAATGAGGAACCAATTGATATTAATATTAATTTAGACGCGGACCGCGAAATTAGTCATTTATTGTAGTTTAGTTCCTTTCTTTTGGAATATAATTTAACTGTAATTTTATTTCTGACACATGCAGTACAAAACAAATTATAAAGTATTTCGTCCACTTATTTTAATAATAACATATCAAGCATGAGATCAAATTTTGGAGAAAAAGGAGGTTACATTAGAAGTATTGGAACACGAGTTAGGTACTTAAATAGTGTTATTAACAATCACCTATCACATACCTCAGTACTCGCAATCTATTAAATCTAGCAAATCTATCCTCGTTCTTCTTTCGGATCCAAACGAATTTGCACAGTAACAGTGTTTGAATCACATTCAGATGATCACATTATTGTAACATTTAAGCAGGTACTTTAAGTTGGCGCACTCTGTATTAAGTTAGTAGAAAAGTTATTGTAAACATAATATGGCATAATCACACATACCTCAGTGGTTTTTATAATGTTATTCTATAATTGTATGTAACTTTTGTTAAATGATAAAAAATAAATAAAATAAAATAAATGTTTGTATCGTCATTACTTTAATGTATGTACCTATGTATTTTTTATAACGTCATCAAAACCTATATATTTTTAAAAGGCTTCTCATTACTCAATATTATTATACCAGTTCGTGATGAAATTTGCTCAGAAAAAATATATTGAATACAATTAGATTACATGTGCCTGTTACCTGGTAACTACCTACTAAACATATTTCTATTAATTTTGCCACATTAGAGCACGCAAACTGTTACATGTTTTTGCAATGCTTTTCAATGGCCTTATTAGATTGTTAGTACACAATGAAACAATTTGCAACAAATAGATTGTGGAGAAAATATTAAATTATTTTTTGTTCTTGTATCCAGCTTTTGTACCAAAGTGCTACACCGATACCTCTACTATCTTTCGATGATAATAATATTAATATTTTGTCGCAGGGAAATTATGAAAAATCCCTAAGGAATTTGATGATAATAAGAAAACCTCCGGTGGGTAATTTCTCTAGAGAATTCCAGTGATTTCATCAATTCCTTATACTGCTTTAGTTAATTAATTATGAAATTTCATTTTGAGACGAAGTTTCCCGGCAAAAGTTTTTATGAGGAGGTTAAAACCTTATAAAAAATTGGGGAGCTATCAGACCTATAATAGAAAAAAATCAGTGGCATAGATTACCTACTAATTCCACTTCCGTGTGTTAGTGACCAACAAACTTCAAAAGTAAGTATTATTATACTCAGAATCGAAGTGTTTATACGCGATCGTAACTGTAAAATAACTATAAATAGTTAAAAGTTGATAAAAATCGGCGACATTGATAGAGCAATTATTACTCACAGAAGTCACAGAGTATATACTAACTGTCAAACTATGTAGGTCCTTTGAATGTTAGCGTAACATTGAACTCGAATTTTCATTAGCAAAGGGCTTGTCCTCATGATTTTTATGTAAACACTGGATAAGCGAGCGAATGAACATGGACACTAAACGAAAGGCACCACTGATACAGACAAGAAAGAAAAGCAAATAAAGTATGAAAGTACTGGCTCTCAAGCTCCCAGCCGGAACAAGTTGTATATTGTGATGAAGTTATAACAGAAATAGTAATCCAGTGTCTATTCTATTGGTTTTCTGACACTCTTTACGTCTAATGAGAAATCCTTCAACAATGAGGACTTCTCTATATTATAATGTACCTACACCAAAATAATAATACTTCATGACCCGTGTGGAGCAATGGTTACTGTGCCGGATCGCTGTGTCAAAGGGTTTGATTCCCAGTGAGGCGGATTTTAATTAAGAATTTGAATTTCTGTTCTCAATTTCACCCAAATTGAGTGTGTACTTGTCTTTGGGTTTTGTCCATGGCACACAGGTAATCCTAGTGTGGGGCTAGGAGTGTGTAGCGTTATTATTAGAACTTTCCTATGATGACCTATACCTAGTAGTGTACTCGTTGGTAGTGTCTCTGCCTGCGAAGCGGAGGTGTGTGACTTCGATTCCTTGCCGAAGCAGACATTTGAAACAGATGATTGTTTGCTCTCTTATTTGTATGTCTCCAAGCCACCCGAGACACAGGGAGCAGTGTCTGAACGTTCGTTTGCTGACAACTCACATAACTACTTTTTATATAATGTAATGTTAAAAGTCTGAAAACAGCGTTTTATTTACTAACACGACGTGGTACAAATGACATATTATAAAGCACATTAGTTGACTGTTGTTGAAGTCAATGTAGAAAAGGACATCTAGTGAATTTTCTAAGAAAATATGAATATTAAAATAATTGTCTTAAACTATTATAATCTATTTATAGCAGGTGTTGTATAACAACTAAAATATTACGAATTCATTATATACAATTACTCTAAGGAATTATCTCTCCTGATAAATCATTATAAATACATATACTTGTCACTTCATACGATGTAGATAATTTATGCTTTTTCTATGTGATGAACGCTGGCGCTTATATCTACATAGGACCGATACAGCAACTAAAGCAGGTAAAAGTTCGCCATAGTTTTTTCAAACAACGTTTGTCATAGTTTCAACTTTATTTGACAGGATTCACCAGGAGCAGACAGGGTTGGCTTGGGCTCTAGGATGGATAACCCCTTACATTCCAAACATTAATTATTGCGATCATTGCGAAGTCTGGCAACCCGCATTCAGCCGTCATCTTACGTATTTATGGTCTTAGTTCCTCACATTTCGCAGAGATGAGATCGATATAAAAAAATATAAAAAAATTAGTGATATTTTATTTATTTTCAAGCAAATAATGTAATATTCTGTTTTATTGCAAACTCCTAAACCGTATCCATTACAGCCAGTCAGATAATTCTGCTGCGAAAGAACGAGAGGAAAACTATAACGTATAGTTATCCTATCTAATTAAGATACATCTATGACACTGAATAAAAAATCTCACCGAAAGGTATTTTGAACTTTTATTTCTTATGAAAAGTAGTCCTTTCATGGCCGACGATATATTCCGGTGACGCCCATCTAGTTATTCGTATGATAGTCCTATATAAGACGCATGCGACGATCGATAACATCAGTGTTTCGGTGCGCAGAAAACAACACAGACCACTTACAAAATGATGAAGTTGGTGGTGTTGTCTTGCATGCTGGCTGCGGCTTCGGCCGTATCGCCCCTCCTATACGGCGGCTACGTCAGCCCCCTGGCGTACACCGCCCCCCTGGCGTACTCCGCGCCGTTGCTGCAGCCCTACAACTACCGCGGACCCCTGTCGCTCGCCCCCGGCCAGCCCGCCAACATCCTCGCCGCTGACGGCAGGCCTCTGGACACCTTGGACGTCAACCTGGACCGCTCCGCTCACCTCACCGCTAAGGCTCTCGAGGGCGCCCACGTGCTGAAGAAGCGCTCGGCTGCTTGGATCGGTGCCCCCCTCGCCTACTCCGCGGTCGCCGCCCCCCTGGCCTACTCTGCCGTGGCTGCTCCCTTCGCCTACTCCGCTGCTTTGGTGCAGCCCTCCAACTACCGGGGCCCGCTCTCCCTGGCTCCCGGCCAGCCCGCTAACATCCTCGCCGCTGACGGCAGGCCTCTGGACACCCTGGACGTCAACCTGGACCGCGCTGCCCACCTCACCGCCAAGGCCCTCAACAACGGCGTCCACCTCCTGAAGAAGCGCTCCGTGCTGGCCGCTCCCCTGGCCTACACCACCGTGGCCCACGCTCCTCTGGTAGCCCGCACCTACGCCGCTCCCATCGTGACCGGCCCAGTCCTTGCTGGTCACTCCCTCGCTTACACCACACCCTACGCTCGCGTCTGGTAAACCGATCTCCGAACACTGATGAAAAATGCAAATAAAATAAAATTGTACATACTCTACTTTTCTGTTTATTTTACATCCTAATTAAATAACGAACTTACTTGACTTGCAGCAATTGATGACATGTGCAAGGTATTAAATTAAAAAATCGGCCAAGTATGAGTCGGATATTCTGCCGTTGGAAAACTGTCATTCCCATACATCGACATATAATTATGTCACGATCAATTTACCAGCTGTATGGCCTCCATTAGGAGCTCCATCCATTTTTAGTCCAGTCTAGTCTGAGTTTCTTTCGAACAATGGAAGGAACAACGGAAGGAAAACCGGTAACTCTGTAACTTGGCGCCGACTTTGCCATATCTGGACCCTATTAAATGATTTAATGTTCAACACAGTATTAATAACATTATAAAAAATATCAACCTTTTACTTTAAGGACATGTAAAATGTCGAATACTACTTTTATCGATCACTGGTGCAAGCACCTTATAAATAATAACTGATAGCTTATTGTCGCGTGTAATTGAGTAACGAGGTGTAAAACAATCCCACTGAACTGGGAAGCTCTAGCGAATGTTGTTTTATTGATTGAAGGTCAAAATGTAGTGCATGACATTCAGATGAATCGATGAAGTACACTGTCAGGCACAAGTAATTGATCATAATAAACACTGATTTAATTAATAAATCTAGTAAGTAAAAATACAATTTAAATTCTTGCTATATTCGCTGTTCTTTAGGGTTACGGAAAGTTAACGGAATTAGTTTAATTTTGTCTGTCCGTCTGTCCACCCGTTCGTCTGCAGGCGAGCTGTAATTTAGCATGGATATACAATTGAACCACCAATTGGAAGAAGGGAATAAGCGCCACTTTTTGACAAATTCACTTTTCTACATTTTTACATTCTTTAGACGTAGGGCTTAATAAAATTATACAAGTATATGTCACAGGTAGGGTTCGAAGTATCGGCCTCTGGTATCGATACCGAGTACTCGTGCGGTATCGAGGGTAAGGTATCGATACTACTCAGTATCGAGCCCCGAAGTATCGATACTGCTCAGTATCGAGTACTTACGAGCATCACATTAGGAGCTAAAAAAAAAGGTCATTGGCAGTAAATTTCATATCACTTTGTTGAGAAATCGAAGCCCAATGACCTTTTTTTTAGTCCGAGCCCTGAACATAGTGGTAGCACTGGATTCGGCCCACAGTAATTTACATGGTCTTGCATTGCCAACACTGAATAGTACTCAGTATTATAAAAGTACTCGATACCGACGTTTCATATGAGTACTTGCGAGTGAGTACCTACCAGGAAAGAGTATCGAGTACTCAGTATCGGGTATCGCGAACAAAAGTATCGATACCTACTCAGTATCGAAAGTATCGTTCGAACCCTAGTCACAGGGAAATGAGGGAAATGGAACTGAGATTTGATCAAATCATATTACAAATTGTGTTTGAAGATAATCAAAAAAAAATATGGTATTAAGAAGCATTGTAAAATATGGTTTTATGGTTCTTTCTTTCTTTTTCTTCTCTCTTTCTTGGCCGACAACGCATCAGTGATGCTTTTGGTATTGCTGGTGTTCATGGGCGACGATAGCCACTTACCATCATTTGGATCGTCAGCTTGTTTGCCGACTATGTCCATAAAAAACTATTTTGTAAATGGTACAAAAGCGCTCATACTTTTAGCATGGGCGGTGACTTGGGTTGATTGTGTGAAGCAACAGCTGGCTCAAATCATTAGGGAATTTGATCAAATCTCGGTGTTTATCACTGCAACATAAATATTTATCATGCCGACAAATTATTGTTATTTATGACTCTCTTTCACAGACACACACACACCTAAACTACAGTACAAATTACAATGTACTATAATTTAAATTTATACAGACCCAGTTATTTCCTTAAATAAAGGAAGCGTCTTATAAATCAATATTTCCCCACCTGTAATCCCCACAATGGCGTAAAGAGACTTTCGAAAAGCGTTTGTAACATACCTACTACGAATAAAAACTTTTTTTTATTTTACAACCATGATGGTAGTTAAACTTTTTCTTTGACCATCATACTCATCTATATTGCCCAGTGTTAACTGATAATAATCTAAATTTTAGTAACAAAAAATAACCGACTTCGAATTCTCAAAAACTACTTGTCAGATCTCGTTCAAATTTATGTGGGACCACATGACAAGCACCTGCTTTCAATTAAAAAAAGAATCATCGAAATCGGTTGGCGTGATATTGAGTTATTCGTCAATTTGTCGCGCACATCTTAACACAAATTTACGACTTATGTGGTTTTCTAATGGAATGCCATTGTCAGATCTCAATAAAATTTATGTGGAACCACATGACAGCCACCAGCTTTCGATTAAAAAAAGAATTATCAAAATCGGTTCGCCCAGTCCAAAGTTCTGAGGTAACAAACATAAAAAAAAATACAGTCGAATTGAGAACCTCCTCCTTTTTTTGAAGTCGGTTAAAAAAGGAAACCTTTGTTTCCACATCTACTACAATAATAATATGAAACAACTTAAAGAATTTTAAAATTATGTAAGTAGATCTAGGAAACGTTATGTCATACTAGTATTGCTGTTTAAGTATTTACGAAGGTTAAAGGACCAAGCTCTATAATTATACAGTAAAATGTAAATAACTAAGTAAAACAATCACTAAGGTGTATGCAGGTATCAATTTTAGAAGACTGTTTTAAAATTCTTGGAAATAACTTTGTTGGACTTGCTTTTTAACCGACTTCAAAAAAAGGAGGAGGTTCTCAATTCGACTGTATTTTTTTTTTATGTTTGTTACCTCAGAACTTTGGACTGGGCGAACCGATTTTGATGATTCTTTTTTTAATCGAAAGCTGATGGCTGTCATGTGGTCCCACATAAATTTTATTGAGATCTGACAATGGCATCCATGAGAAAACTACATAAGTCGTAAATTTGTGTTAAGATGTGCGCAACAAATTGACGAATAACTCAATATCACGTCAACCGATTTCGTTGATTCTTTTTTTAATAGAAAGCTGGTGCTTGTCATGTGGTCCCACATAAATTTGAACGAGATCTGATAAGTAGTTTTTGAGAATTTGAAGTCGGTTATTTTTTGTTAGTAAAATTTTGATTATTGCATTCGAGTTTATATACCTTACAAAGGAAATTCAAGTATCACTTTTATTGCTAAATAACTATTTAGTCTGAAAATCTCCGGAAACATGAACTATACATACAATCGGTGCCATATTATGAAAATATTCAATGATATTTCTCATTTTCAATTTTCAATTTTTCATATTCATAGTCTGAAAAATATAACTAGTTAACATATAAATATGTATTTCACAGATATTAGGTTACCTACCTAATTAATTTCTACGATCCTCATACAACATTTTCTCCATTAAAAATTTCTTAAAGGCATATTAGTGCATCAGTTCAACCATTCGTAACTTTTCATACTTGACCTGACCTATCTAAAGGTGTCATAAGTTTTTTTTTTATGAACCATTTAAATATTAATGATTCTTCACGATCTTTCACCGAAGTATCTTTAATACAAATTTAACAAGATTATCATTTTACAGAAATTGATTCAATTTTCACATAATAAATCTCAAACCAAGTAACGGAGCACGACTCATGAAACCATTATTATCAAAATGCATGCAATATTTTACGATTACAAACAATTACACAAGTATTCTTGACGTGGGCAAGAGAAATTAACGTCGCTGAAGAAAAAACCGCCCCGAGAAGTATGTGAACTTTTATTTCATATCAAAAGTAGTCTTTTCATGGCCGACAATATATTCCGGTGACGCCCATCTAGTTATTCGTATGATAGTCCTATATAAGACGCATGCGACGATCGATAGCATCAGTGTTTCGGTGCGCAGAAAACAACACAGACCACTTACAAAATGATGAAGCTGGTGGTGTTGTCTTGCATGCTGGCTGCGGCTTCGGCCGTATCGCCCCTCCTATACGGCGGCTACGTCAGCCCCCTGGCATACACCGCCCCCCTGGCGTACTCCGCGCCGTTGCTGCAGCCCTATAACTACCGCGGACCCCTGTCGCTCGCCCCCGGCCAGCCCGCCAACATCCTCGCCGCTGACGGCAGGCCTCTGGACACCTTGGACGTCAACCTGGACCGCTCCGCTCACCTCACCGCTAAGGCTCTCGAGGGCGCCCACGTGCTGAAGAAGCGCTCGGCTGCTTGGATCGGTGCCCCCCTCGCCTACTCCGCGGTCGCCGCCCCCCTGGCCTACTCCGCCGTGGCTGCTCCCTTCGCCTACTCCGCTGCTTTGGTGCAGCCCTCCAACTACCGGGGCCCGCTCTCCCTGGCTCCCGGCCAGCCCGCTAACATCCTCGCCGCTGACGGCAGGCCTCTGGACACCCTGGACGTCAACCTGGACCGCGCTGCCCACCTCACCGCCAAGGCCCTCAACAACGGCATCCACCTCCTGAAGAAGCGCTCCGTGCTGGCCGCTCCCCTGGCCTACACCACCGTGGCCCACGCTCCTCTGGTAGCCCGCACCTACGCCGCTCCCATCGTGACCGGCCCAGTCCTTGCCGGTCACTCCCTCGCTTACACCACACCCTACGCTCGCGTCTGGTAAACCGATCTCCGAACACTGACCAAAAACAAATAAAAAAAATCTAAACTATTGGTTGATTTTTATTACAGTCATATTGTACAATCATATACTTTTTTAATTATAATTAAAATAACTGTAGTGCATATAGATAAAAGTTAATGTTTGCAAGAAATTCTAATCCTGAATAGCAAAAAAAAAACATCGAAAATGAAATGAATATGAGGGAAGACTATTGCAATCCACAGATTGTGCTATTTTGCAGTTAATAAATAAAGTTATAACATAAAAATCATTCAGATGATAAGATAGAGCGTCAGCGAGCAGTAGAGAAACAATGTGTGGATAGTAAAGATATGCTGAGTCACTTGACGCAATTTTCAAATGTACTTCCATACATACAAGGAATTTTTAAATTGGTTTTCTCTATAACTTTTGTTGCAATACGTGTCTGCAAAATTATTCAGTATTTATCCGGCACAGCAATATTTTAATGCAGCAAGTAATAGCAGGAAAAAGCGTATAAAAGCCGTAAAAATAAAAAAATAAAATTTTTGGTGAAATAACTATCAAGCAAGTCTGTACATAGTACCTATCTATTCTATCACAATTCCGATATAAAACTTACCTTTAATAAAATTCTATTAGAGGCCTGGTTATTAAGTCATTAATATAATATATCAATGACTATTACATATTATGTATATTACAGGTTTTATTATCTTTCCGTAAAGCCTGCCTGGCTATTTAACCACCTTCTGGCTGGCTCGAGTCAGCCACCAAAAGATTCATTGTATTCCGTCTGGGGGCTCTAGCTAGAACCAGTTCTTTCTTTCTTTCTCTATCTTCTTTCTTGGCGGCGCGCGGCGCATCGATGATCCTTTGTTGTAACTGACATCCATGGACAACGATGGCTACCTACCATCAGATGGATCGTCAGATTGCCGGTCAGTTACATAAAACATATATTTAGTAGACTTGCATTTCTTCCGAAAACCATTGACTAGTATTCAGGGGCGCAGCTATCGCCGTATTATGCTCGCTGCCGCCCTAAAACTACTACCGTTAGTGCCCCTTTTTTACTCCCGAAATTTGATAGCTTAAATTGGAGTGGGGGCGCATCATCAAACTGTTTATAATTTAATAGAGGCATGAGTAGGTAAATTATGGCAATATTTTGGGAGGCAGGGTTCAGCTATTAATTAACCAAAAACTGTCTAATATCGTATTATGATGTTAATGTCATTTGTGTAATTATGCTACACGAGTAACCGCCCTCGCTTTGCTTCGGTTTTGTTATTTTTTTATACCTTGGGTTACATTTTTGGAATTTTATTAAGGATCCCTAATTTTTTTGAAAATATAATATAGCCTATGTCACCCGGGGATAGTGTAGCTTCCCAACAACGAAATAATTTTTCAAATCGGTTCAATATTTTCGGAGCCTATTCAATGCAAACAAACAATCAAATCTTTCCTCTTTATAATATTAGTATAGATAAACTATGTGCCTTACATTATTATAAACACTTATGAATGAACGTGCCTCACAGGTCTTTTCTCGTAACTGAGGCATACCTAGAGCTAAATACTTAGAGAGAGATATGTACCTAGAGCATACGCCACCACACTGCTTCATCGCCGATTTTTGGAGGGCTTATTGGCCCAAATGTCGGAAATTTTATGCCTCCCGAAGGCCTCTGACATGGCTAAACAAGTACTAACAATAAGTATCCAACGATAACAACTGAGGCATACGACTTTACATGGCCACTGAAGTACAAAAGCTCTCAAGAGGTTTTTGCCACCATCGGTCATTCATCCCACTAAAGATCGCGCACGCTGTTGCTTAACTCCATTACACTATATAACAGACTTCCAAACAATGTAAAAGAAGCGAGTTCAATACACATATTTAAAAATAAATTATTCGATTTTGTATTACAACAGGAGTAATAACTGTTCAAAATTTTTTGTTCCATAATATTATAGCGTAACAACCAAACTCTTTTTACTTGGACCACCGCCTAACGTTTTGAACACGCATCTTACCCTCTAATATCTACCCGCACCGGACTCAATATTATTACTGTGTTTATAAAAATGTGTAATTCTCATGTAAGTGACTATGTCTTAAGAGAATAAAGTTTCTTTAAACCGAACTCGGTCGATTACTTAGGATCAACACAAGCCGCCAGGCTATGGGCACTTCGAGAGATCTGAATACTTATTTATGATCTATGAAAAAGCGAAAATGTTATTTAAATTATGTTTTATTAATTTATGTAAGAAATATGAGAATATTCGTACTTATAGCATACACACTTGGAAATTTTGACTCTATATACACGTTGTAATACGACTGACCGATGATTATTTTGTAACCGTTTCAAAGTTATATACTGATGGAACTTTGGAAGCAATAAGCTCCAGAAAAAATATTGTGATTTATAAAAATCTGCTTCACTGATTAAATTAAAAGGATTAAGAATCAGAACTGATGACGTAATCGATGTTACCAAATTCATCATTACTATAACAATAGTCAATTTCGGCTCTTTAAATCCAACAGCTACTCGCTATTATCTTTGGTCCAAATTTCTCTACGACGGAACTTCTAAGTTTTGAACTTTAGCTTCATCTTCCTGAAAAGTTTCACTTAAACGATAAAGTTAACGTGTTAGTACCTAAGTATATTTTACGATCGGAATTAATAAAGAAAATGGCATTCACTTTGGACACTAAAATGATGTTTATTATATCAGTAACACTACGATTCGTAATCTATATAATTTGTACAAATTTTCACCACCTAGGTGCACCCCATGCGGCGGCATAGCCCAAGGGAACGCCACCCCATGCTCCGGCCAGAGGGGCGGCGGCGAGGGGAGCGACGGCGAGAGGAGCGGCGGCCAGGGGAGCAGCCAGGGGGAGAGTGAGACCAGCAGTGCGGGACCAGGCGATGGGAGCGGCGGGCAACACAGCCGAGCGTTTGTGGAGGACGTGAGAGCCTTCTACAGCCCTCGCGGTGTAGTGCGCGGCGCGGTCCAGGTTGACGCTCAGGGTGTCGAGGGGCCTGCCGTCGGCGGCCAGGATGTTGGCGGGCTGGCCGGGAGCCAGGGACAGCGGGCCTCTGTAGTTGTAGGCACCCAGCACGGGGGCAGCCGCTACGCCGGGAGCAGCGAGGGCTGTAGGAGCAGCCCAGGATGCAGCCAAGGGAGTGGCCCAGGGAGTGGCCAAGCCGTTACCAGCCCATCCACCCCAGCCTGCTCCCGCCCAACCGAGAGGAGCGACGACATTGGCCGAAGCCACAGCCAGGACGCAGGTCAACACCACCAGCTTGAACATTGTGGTCTGTGTTGTTGGTAGTCCAAAAAACGACTGATGCATGTTTCTAAATTAAATTAGCTTTTATATCAGTTCATATTATATGTGCAGTACCAGAATGTTGTCAGGAAACACGTAACTTAGTGTCAACTAGATAACATTAGCAATCTATGTCAAAAGAAAAGTACTGCAAGGGCAGAGACCGCAACAATATGATACAATATTACCTGCGATTGCGAACATACTGAGTTCAATAAATAATAACATTGCTATTGATTTTAATATTTCAGGGGATAGAAATTAATGGTTATAAATGTTCTGTAACAACACTATTCAGCTAAGTACGTCGTTATAAAGGTCTTGAATAGAATAATTTATTTAGATGTTAAAGTACAGGATTGCGTGAATGTCTTATTTTTTTACATGAACAGCTGACAATGGAACAACCAAGTCACTTGATAGTAATTGGCGATGAATTGTTTGTATACGAGTATACACTAGGTACATATTATATTCGTAATAATATAGTCTATTTAATTAATAGAATTGTACATGTCACATGTAAAAATATATTACGCTACCCTTGCGATACTTTTAGTTCCAAATAAAAACAGATTGGTTGTCAACGTCTAGTAGCATATTTCCTGACAAAATTGAACTAGTACACACAATGTAGTAGAACACAATGAAGTAGTATAAAAGCTAATCTAATTTAGACACATGCATCAGTCGTTTTTTGGACTACCAACAACACAGACCACAATGTTCAAGCTGGTGGTGTTGACCTGCGTCCTGGCTGTGGCTTCGGCCAATGTCGTCGCTCCTCTCGGTTGGGCGGGAGCAGGCTGGGGTGGATGGGCTGGTAACGGCTTGGCCACTCCCTGGGCCACTCCCTTGGCTGCATCCTGGGCTGCTCCTACAGCCCTCGCTGCTCCCGGTGTAGCGGCTGCCCCCGTGCTGGGCGCCTACAACTACAGAGGCCCGTTGTCTCTGGCTCCCGGCCAGCCCGCCAACATCCTGGCTGCCGACGGCAGGCCCCTCGACACCCTGAGCGTCAACCTGGACCGCGCCGCGCACTACACCGCGAGGGCTGTAGAAGGCTCTCACGTCCTCCACAAACGCTCGGCTGTGTTGCCCGCCGCTCCCATCGCCTGGTCCCGCACTGCTGGTCTTACTCTCCCCCTGGCTGCTCCCCTGGCCGCCGTTCCTCTGGCTGGAGCATGGAGTGGCGCTCCCTTGGGCTATGCCACCGCATGGGGTGCTCCTAGGTGGTGAAAAGTGATTAAAGATAAACGATGAGTTATAAACATAAAGACAGGACAACATTAAAATAAACAATTACCCAAAGGAGGTGGACAACATCTGTATGGGCATTTGCCCCATTTGTGAAGTATAATGTACACATATTATTTTTACCTTAAATTAAAGCTTACAATATCTACTTTGATAATTTTATCAATAAAAATCTCTAGAACTCGGGATTCTCCTTTTACGGGCAGTTTTAGCTTTTGTAGTTTGACATTCTGCAAAACATATGTAATCGTGAAAAAGTGTTTTAAAGAGCGATTTTTGTATTAAATAAATACTATTTATCTTTTGGATAATTAATTAATATATGTCTTTTACTTTAATTATGACTTTATGACCTTATTCCTACAAAAAGATGTACCAGCAGTACTAAATAAAATATACGTATTAACTTGTCACCTACCTATCTGTAAATATTCACAAGCAAACGTAATATAAATAAAACTGTATATTGATATTATTAAGTGTTTCATTTTAAACATTTAGGTACACATAATATGTAAAAATTAAGGAATAAAATATAACAATAGTACCAAATAAGGCAAATAAGGTGATGCATTCAATTTTTTTTCAAATTCAAAATCATTTATTCGTTTAGGTATCATTGATACACTTATGCACGTAATTTTTTAATCAACCAGCTTTTCGCAAAGGTGCTTTGTCATGGAGGACAAGAAAAGCTGTAAAAAATCTCCTCAACACATCTTTTAAAAATAAAAATACATTGATGTATTTATTACAAAAAAATATACAGCTTGTACAGAACTGGTTGCAGAGCTGGTCATTTCCATGCGTCTTTGTCATTTATGTACTCATCTACAGTATAGTAGCCTTTGCCTAAAAGTTGAAAGAAAAAATGTTAGGAGCCTATTATAAAATAGAACTTATTTTCTAAACGTACCTATTGCAAAAAAAAAACAGGAATATTGTACATTGCCGCGTGAACCTAATCGTAGTAAGCACTACTTAATAGTAAAGAAAAATGCTATACCTGTACTCAATGATGTTGTATGTATAGAAATCTTTGCCTGTACTGCAGTGATCCATTCTACCAATATGGATTGCAGGTTTCTTGCTAAGGAAGATATGGAGTGACGTGCCATGCGCTCAATATCAACCGCGCAATTAATGCACCTCATGGCAAAAAATCAAATACAATTAATATTTTGCAGAAATGAAACTGAAAAATATTATTTTGGCAAATGACAATATAGTAGACATTGGCACTTCTGTCAGCCAATTGTCAAACTCCAGTGATGCCGGTCACTCACATTCGCGCGAATACGCGAACCCACAAGTGTGGGACGACCTTCGCGAATGATTATGCGAAGCTTTGGAGGCATTCGGGGTTTTCCAAGCTGTGTCGGTTTTTTGTCGCACATCAAAGCGCGCGAACCTCGAACCTTCGTGTAGTCTCCCACACATTCGTGCGACCAGTTGCGCACACGACTAAAAAGGTGATGTATCTCCTAATTTTTCGTGGTTCGTGGCGTCTAATCGTACTACCATTTATTTTCTGTATTGAAAATGGATTTGAATGACCACAACATAATAACAACAGCAAGATTGAACATTCGTGAACAAAGTGTAGGAGAAAGCGGAAATGGGCTTGTATACTCATATGCGAACCCATGCCTGACCACTCTTCACATATGTGCAAACATTCGTAAAAATGTCAAACATTTGCGCGCATGTGAGTGACCGGGGTGATAGCAATGGAGGTAGTAAAAGTATATTTGTATACAATACAACTTATTATTATTGTTAATTTATTATAACTATTCACGGCGGAGTTCAGAAGAAAATTAAAATTCTAGTTATGTTATAATAAATGGAAAATATGTCTTTTCAGAGGACTAAAACCTTGTACAAAAAAACGTATTTTAACCATTTCCGGGGTAAATATTGGCCACCTCCTTTATACATATTATTTGAAATCTGCCTTTGTATATAAGCAATTCTGAGAGTTTTTATGGAAATTGCTGGCAAGCGAGTAGCCTATCCACCCAACGGTAAATAGCTATTGTCGCCCATGGACATCAGCAACACCAACGGCATCACTGACGAGTCGCCAAACAAGACAGACTGTTATTTTACGATAACAACCGGGACTGACTTCTTTACGTACGCTCCGAAGCAAGAATAGATGTTCTTCCTCTCTTTCTGTTATACCACATATGAAATAATAGTACTTATAATGGGATACACTAAGATTTAGATATAATAATATGTATTTCTGTGGGTAATTATATTACATTTTCATCGCATATTGGTTTTAAATCCTATCATACTAATATTCCTAAATGTGAAAGTTTGTGAGGATGGATGGATGGATGCATGGATGTTTGTTGCTCTTTCACGCAAAAACTACTCAACGGATTTTCATAAAATTTAGTACACAAGTAGAATATGATCTGGAATAACATATCATAGGGTACTTTTTATCCCGGAAAACGAGCGCAAAGCAGTTGGCTGAGTGCTAGTATTTTATATTTATACAATAACTAGCTGATCGGGCAAAAGTTGTCCTGCTAAAAAAATTTTAGAGGTAGGGGGATGAAAAATACATGTTGTCCGATTCTCCACCCTAGCCGATATGCACGCAAAGATTCACGAAAATCGGTCGAGCCGTTTCGGAGGAGTTCAACTTCAAAAAAGCGTGACACGAGAATTTTATATATTGGATAACGACATCGAACCCGCTTTTATCCAAAGTAAAAAGAAAATTGAAACTGTTAGAATATATGAATGACTTCTTCTTTTGTTTTTGGTAACACACGTACCGTACCAAATAATAAAGATTAAAAACCGGGCAAGTGCGTGTCAGTCTACGCGTAATGTAGAGTTCCCAAGTAGTAAGTTTATCGACTATTACTCATTAACTACTAAGCTAATATAGTTATGATAGTTTTTCTTGTAAATTCATCATATAACCTATTTTTGAGAATTTTTTCACTTGTCCAACTTCAACCGTTTAGCCGTCAGAGGCGAGGATACTTGACTCTTACCAAAATTAGCACTTTAAAGACAAATATTTGGCAAACGGACCCCTAATTTCAAAAATGGTCTTATAAGACCCATAATATTTTTAAAAGACCTTTCCAACGATACCCCACACTATAGTACAAAGGTGTGAGTAAATAATAGAAGGTATGTGTGTAGTCTACTCGTGTTTATTTTCTAAAAATAGATTATTTTATTTACAAATTTTCACCACTGAGCACCCCAAGCGCCAACACGACCCCAAGGAGCGTTACCCCAAGCTCCGATCAGAGGAGTGGTGGCGAGGGGGGCAACGGAGAGGGGCGATGCAGCGAGGGGAGCGACGGAGAGGGGAGTGGCCAGGCGAGCAGAGACAGCGAGACCAGCAGGGCTCGACCAGGCGACGGGGGCAGCAGCCAGCACGGCAGAGCGCTTGCGGATAACATGAGCCCCGGGAGCAGCCCAGGATGTGGCCACGGGAGCGACCCAAGATGTAGCCACGGGAGCGGCCCAGGATGTGGCCCAGGGAGTAGCCAAGCGCTGACCGGCCCATCCACCCCAGCCTGCTCCAGCCCAGCCGAGAGGAGCGATGGCGCTGGCTGAAGCCACGGCCAACACGTAAGCCAAAACTACGAGCTTGAACATTGTGGTTTGTGTTGTTGTTAATCAAATAGACGACTGATGTATGTATCTAATTTAGTTTACCTTTTATACTAGGACTAATCGTATGCGAAGTGTTAATATCGTCAGGAAATAAACGACGCGACGAGGCGTTAGGTTTTAGCTAGCAATCTCTCTCGGAAAGAAAAAGCGTAGCGCTTCTGGACAACATTAGACTAGGTAAATAAGTAACAAACGATACTAAATAGCTGTTTTGCTTTGATGTATTGAATAGAGATGCGTATCAGGTGCTTTCAGAGCAGAATTTAAAGAAGAAGTTATGTTTTTAAAGCATACCTACTCGATGATGCAAGTTTTTATCTGTGTTTAATCATATATTTTACAACGGGGAAGCAAATTGACATTGAACACATTTTTTATCGTTGACAAAGGCCTAACTCTGGCTCTTAACGTTGTTTTGCAAGACGACCCGTGTGGAGCAATATCAGACCGACATCCAAAGGTCTTGGGTTCGATTCCCAGCGAGGCGGAATTTGAATGATGAGTTTAAATTTCTGTTTTTGGGCTGAACTTGAAAAAACTGGCTCTCAAACCTCCAGCTGGAACATGACGAGTTATTTGGCGGCTGACTCATGCTCAAGGGTGGTAACTATCCAGGCGAACCCCATGTCGAAATAAAAAAAGTAAAAGCAAAGCAACAACCCATAATTGTCCCACTGCTGGGCTCGGGGTCTCCTCTCACAATGTGAGGGGTACAGGCCATAGTCTACCACGCTGGCCAAGTGCGGATTGGTAGACTTCACACACCTTTGAGAACTGTATGGAGAACTCTCCGGTGTGCAGGTTTCCTCACGATGTTTTCCTTCACCGAAGCAAGTGATAATTAACTTCTAATACGCACATAATATTTGAAAATCAGAGGTGCGTGCCAGGATTTGAACCCAGGCCCCTCCGTTCGGGAGACCAACGTTCTAACCGCTAGGCTATCACTGCACACCCAGCAACGGATAGGAGTAGGTACTTGAACCGTGTTTGTTGTAGAAAGCTGATATTTGTTATTAGTCATATTGACATTGCAAAATCAGTCCTTACTCAACTCAGAGTCACTCACGGTTACTTAAATAGCTCCTTAATACAGAAATAGTATAGTGATTCTTTACTAAGGAGCGAATAAAGTAACCATGATTAATTGCAATTCTTCTGATTTCTGATACTTGATCACATTGTAATGTCGACATCTTGTTGAGAAATTACAGATATTTCACCCGTAGTGAATTAATTATTATAAAATAATGTGTTCCAACTCAATGTCAATGTAAATAATATATGCGTGTAAAATAATTCTAATAGAATTAGTATAAACAATTAGTTTTTGTGCATGCAAATTTTATGATTCTATATGCATTAATATTGCGTCATATACTTCGGAGGCAAAAAAATTATATGAAATTTTCATGAACGAGAGTTCTAACAATTAGAAATAAATTCAGTAATCCTCACCTTAAATAAATAGTTAACTACACGAATTTTCAAAAATAAAGAAACATGCATTGCAATCGTAAAATAATAACTATTTATTAAATTGAAATTCCATGATTTGGTATTTATTTACATTTTGCGGCCAAAACATTTTCATAATAATAATGAATTAGAGATATATGAGACTGCATTTCTTTTAACGTATTTATCTTATTACCCTCTAAACAACATGCGTAAAGTATAGGTGGGTACTTATTTAGTCAAATGTTATCCAGACGCCCCCTTCTTCATCTTTTCGCGAGGGATCGCTAGCCAACATCTAACGCCTTGTTGTTTATTTCATGACAACATTAACACTCGCATATGATTAGTACTAGTATAAAAAGTAAACTAAATTAGATACATACATCAGTCGTCTATTTGACTAATAACAACACAGACCACAATGTTCAAGCTGGTAGTTTTGACTTGCGTGCTGGCCGTGGCTTCAGCCAGCGCCATCGCACCTCTTGGTTGGGCGGGAGCAGGCTGGGGTGGATGGGCCGGTCAGCGCTTGGCTACTCCCTGGGCCGCTCCCGTGGCCACATCCTGGGCCGCTCCCGTGGCTACATCTTGGGTCGCTCCCGTGGCCACATCCTGGGCTGCTCCCGGGGCTCATGTTATCCGCAAGCGCTCTGCCGTGCTGGCTGCTGCCCCCGTCGCCTGGTCGAGCCCTGCTGGTCTCGCTGTCTCTGCACGCCTGGCCACAACCCTCGCTGCCACTCACCTTTCCGCCGCTCCCCTTGCCGCCGCTCCCCTTGCCGCCGCTCCCCTTGCCGCCTCACCTCTGATCGGAGCTTGGGGTAACGCTCCTTGGGGTGCAGTTGGCGCTTGGGGTGCTCAGTGGTGAAAATTTATAAATAAACTATTATATTTTTAAAAAATAAACTCTAATAGACTACACATAAACTTGCTAATTTTTATTCAAACCTTTCTACCTGTAAGGGTAAGTTGGCCATTTTTATGCTAACAGTAGGTAGGTACATTAATTTTAGATTTTTAGTGGCAAAATTCGTAATTTTGTGAAACTGCTGCTATGTTGTGTATTATTATGTATCCTCCTCCATTGAAAAGCGTCCCATTTTACAGATTTTCTTTATTTTCTGAAAAACAATACAAAACGGTTAAGGAGTAAATTATTTATTGATAAATTTAACTACAAATAATTTGTAACATTCATTGTGATACGAATTAAATTTGCCAAGTTATGGTGTGTCAAAGTGTGGTAAAAATCTTCGGTTAAAAAAAAACAACATTTAATATGCAGAAAATATTAATATTTTGTTTTTCAAACAAGATAGTTTACAACAATTATCTGTACCTATAGCCCCAGAGCTACCGAACCATTTGACTATCCCACTTCCCACAAAGCTAGAAATTTATTAAATGATATTTTATTATCAGTCATTTAAGAAAGTACCGTTCTGGCAGGCATCTCGCGGTTGCGTCATGGTCCCTTAAATTTTTGAAAATGCAAAAAAAATTTTTTTTTCATCCCACTCCCACAAGGCTACAATTTTAATATGTTGCAATTTACATATGTTTACGTGTAAAAAAAATTGCCAGAACATTTTGAGGGTTGCAAGTATGTGCCAGAACATAGCAAAGTTGTCATCGGGAGAGCAATTCATAACCTACTCGCACAAGGCTCAAATTTTCAGGGAACATTTTTTCAATTGTTTAAAAAATATATGTAAACAGCCAGAACATTCTAGCGGTTGCAAGTATCTGCCAGAAGAGTATACAGGGTGAATTTTTCAAGTGAGCGTGGATGGAAAAATTAAAAACTATGAGGAATAGCGAAAAGTGGTCAAAGAAGTCTCAGGGCTGATTTTGACGAAAACCAAAATGGCATAATTAGATTTTCGAAAAATCAATATTATTAGCCAGGAATGAAACCCGCTGATTTTGCCTCATGATTTTTTTTTGTAGGGTAATACTGCTTTCATCCACCAAAGTGTACAATCTGTGAGATCCAACGATAGTCCTGTAAATTTAAATGACATCAAAAGCAGGCTAGAGCTTGAAATTATGCGTAGAAGGATACATTTGTATGAAAATTATTATTTTTTGTATGGCAATACTGAAATTTATTTCCACCAAAGTGTACGATCTGTAAGATCCAACAATAGTCCTGTACATTTAAATGACATCAGAAGCAGGCTAGAGCTTGAAATTATGCATAGAAGGATACATTTGTATGAAAATTATTATTTTTTGTATGGCAATACCGAAATTTCTTTCCACCAAATTGTACTATCTGTAAGATCCAAGAATAGTCCCATACATTTAAATGACATCAAAAGCAGGCTAGAGCTTGAAATTATGCATAGAAGGATACATTTGTATGAAAATTATTATATTTTGTATGGAAATACTGAAATTTATTTCCACCAAAGTGTACGATCTGTAAGATCCAACAATAGTCCCGTACATTTAAATGACATCAAAAGCAGGCTAGAGCTTGAAATTATGCGTAGAAGGATACATTTGTATGAAAATTATTATTTTTTGTATGGCAATACTGAAATTTATTTCCACCAAAGTGTACGATCTGTAAGATCCAACAATAGTCCTGTACATTTAAATGACATCAGAAGCAGGCTAGAGCTTGAAATTATGCATAGAAGGATACATTTGTATGAAAATTATTATTTTTTGTATGGCAATACCGAAATTTCTTTCCACCAAATTGTACTATCTGTAAGATCCAAGAATAGTCCTATACATTTAAATGACATCAAAAGCAGGCTAGAGCTTGAAATTATGCATAGAAGGATACATTTGTATGAAAATTATTATATTTTGTATGGAAATACTGAAATTTATTTCCACCAAAGTGTACGATCTGTAAGATCCAACAATAGTCCCGTACATTTAAATGACATCAAAAGCAGGCTAGAGCTTGAAATTATGCATAGAAGGATACATTTGTATGAAAATTATTATTTTTTGTATGGCAATACCGAAATTTCTTTCCACCAAAGTGTACTATCTGTAAGATCCAAGAGTAGTCCCATACATTTAAATGACATCAAAAGCAGGCTAGAGCTTGAAATTATGCATAGAAGGATACATTCGTATGAAAATTATTATTTTTTGTATGGCATTACTGAAATTTATTTCCACCAATGTGTACTATTTGTGGGAACCAACAATCGCCTTATACATTTGAATGATATCAAATCAGACTAGAGCCTGAAATTATATATAGAAGGATAGAATTGCAATCCCGATGACAACTTTGCTCTGTTCTGGCACATACTTGCAACCCTCAAAATGTTCTGGCAATTTTTTTTTACACTTAAACATATGTAAATTACAACATATTAAAATTGTAGCCTTGTGGGAGTGGGATAAAAAAAAATTATTTTTTGCACTTTCAAAAATTTAATGGGCCATGACGCACCCGCGAGATGCCTGCCAGAACGGTACTTTCTTAATTGACTGATAATAAAATATCATTTAATAAATTTCTAGCCTTGTGGGAAGTGGGATAGTCAAATGTTTCAATAGCTCTCCAGCTACTACGTCTAATACAATTGAAACAGGTAGATGCTTATAAAAGCAGATATGAGGGAACTTGATACGAACAATAGAAGCAATCTGCTTTTACAAGCATTAACCATAACATTTTATTATACGCCGTTGGCCCATAAACTGAAATCTAGAATGAATGTACTATTAGGTTTATATGCTATCAAGAGTGTCAAGAAATATGCAATTAGGTGTTGGCTAGTAATCTAAGAAAAAAAAACACGGCAAGGGCGACTGGAGCAGGCGCAACAAACAACATTGGATACGTAATCACATGTAATTATAAAATAATGATACAAAGTGCCGTAAGAGTAGAGGTTAATGTATAAATTGATTTAAATTTTATTGCTACAAATACTTAGCTGGTGATTATAACTTAGGTTTAGTGAGCTTTCTATTTTTATAATTTTAAGATAATTCTCAATTTCTCTCTATCGTACTTACCACTAAGTAAAATTTTACAGTTTAATGACTGCAAAATATTGATTTAGCCTAGGCGCGCACTACTAAGTATTTAATTTGTACTACTAATCTTTACGTCGCTCGGCGACATAAAGCTGAAGTCAAAATGTGGTCTCTTTTCCATTTCACCATTAGAAGATTTATCTTTTACATTATCACTTCACCAGGTTTATAAAAAATACGTTGTGGTTGACGAATATAAATTTAAAAAAATACTTTAATTGTACAACGCTGTCAACATGTTAAGTTACACATGCACGACCTGCACGATTTGACGTCAAATTATAACACGTGTCGCTAGCACATAAGGAAGTATTTATGTTATAAATGTTTGAGTTATCCAAGTGTATGAACATACAAAATTAATGCAAGACAAAAGATCTCGAACTCTTACATTTGTAATTGCTACCGCATTATTTACCATCAAAAATCTACAGGGAATTTTTTTTTTGTAACTAGCCAACAGACGAGCTGACGATCCACCTGATTGTTAGTGACCACCGTTGTCTATGGACATCAGCAATAACAAAGGCATTACCGATACGTTGCCAACCAAGAAACACAACACAACTTCAAAAAAACTACAACGGATATATTGCGCTAACTCTCTTTATTTAACAATCATTTTGTTTATCGCTATAAAACCAGTTGTGCCAATTTGTCTACTGAGAAACACCCCAAGCGGAGCCCCGTCCCTGAGCTCCGACCAGGGGACCAGCGGCGAGGGAAGGGGTGAAGAGGGGAGCGGGAACGAGGGGAGCGGGAACGAGGGGCACAGTGAGACCAGCAGTACGAACCCAGGCAACGGGAGCGGCATGCAGCACAGCCGAGCGCTTGTGTCGAGCAATGTCCACAGCCCTCGCGGTGTAGTGCGCGGCGCGGTCCAGGTTGACGCTGAGGGTGTCGAGGGGCCTGCCGTCGGCGGCCAGGATGTTGGCGGGCTGGCCGGGAGCCAGAGACAGCGGGCCTCTGTAGTTGTAGGCGCCCAGCACGGGGGCAGCCGCTACACCGGGAGCAACTAGGGGAACGCCTAACTGTGAGGCCAAGCCTTGATTGGCCCAACCAGCCTGACCAGCTCCTGCCCAACCATTACGGTCAGCTCCAACCCAACCGAGAGGAGCGGAAGCCCTGACGGAGGCCACCACCAGCGCACAAGAGAAAACCACCAGCTTGAGCATTGTGGCCTATGGAGCAGGTACTGTAATATTGACTGATGTAAATTCCTCAATTTGTTAAGCTTTTATAGTAGGCAATTTCGTCTGTTGTGTTGGAAAAATGCAACTAAGCGTTTACTTGCAATCTATTTAGGAAAGAAAAGTACCTCAAGGGCAGCATAAAAACTTTGCACAAGAAAATATATAAGTTTAGTTACTAGGTAGTTTACTATGAAATTATTATTGCTAAGTAATATTGTATTTTTAAACTTACTATAAAGGCAGGCTTACTTAACAGGCTGGCCAAGTGCGAATTGGCAGACTTCACACACCTCTGAGAACATTATCTATACGCTATATAAAACACAAAAAATGTTTGTACAGGATGTCCTTTAATATACTTTAAAACTATCCAACTGATATGCCCCAAAATGGTTTAATGTGAGAGGCAATACTGCGAAGATGTTTGGCACCACTCTTCCGACGATCGGAATAACAATTACAATTAGTGGGAACAAAGCGGTAGATATACAGGTTCATTCCCACTAGTTCTACTGGTTAGTTCTATCGTAGAACTAGATCATTCCTACTAGTTCTACTGGTTAGTTCTATCGTAGAACTAGTGGGAACAAAATGTAGATACGGTTTTTGTTCCCACTAGTTCTACGGTAGAACTAAGCAGTAGAACGAATGAACGAATGGGAATGAACGAAAACAATGCATTAGGCACATTTTCGATTTTTTACTTTTTCCATACACAAATTTTTGCGTAGTAGCATACGCCGGGTATCCACTAGTTAAAAAAAGGGTACGTGTACTTTTGTACGCGCGTGAGAAGTTATAATTCTTTGACATAATTAAATAAATATTTAAAACCCTTCCTCGCCCCTCGTCAGAGGAGTTCGACCACAAACACCGTGACACGACATTTTTATAGAGGTTGAATTTTTCAGGTGGGCGAGGGTGGATGGCCAAATTCGAAACTATGAGGAATAGCGAAACGTGGTCAAAGGATCAAGGTCAAAGGGACTAGGGGCCGATTTTGATGAAAACTAAAACTGCATCATTAAATTTTTGAAAAATTAATATTCTCGACCAGGAATCGAACCCGTTGATTTCGTGGTTTTTTAATTTCAATTTGGTGACTTTTTACAAGTTGTGTTGGAAAATACGTTACCATATACCAAGTGAAAGAGGAAGACTCTGCCGCAGCGACGACACCGGTGCTGCCTACCGCTTACTGTCTACGTTGAGTCGGAAATCACGCGACCGAACACATGTACCTATCCTTTTATCCTTTGACTTAATATTTCCTGTGGTGATTGTAGTATTTTAGTTTTCACCCCCTGAGGAACCCCAGCTCCGTAGACTGTACTGACTGACGAGTGACTCCTTCAGCATACCTTTTATAGCTGGAGCGCACAGGTCAGGTAATTCATTTATTCATCGAGAATATGTTTACATATTATGTACAGGGTGTTATAGTTACATAATATAGTTTTGTTATAGTTCTGCAATAAATCGTTTTAAAATTACCTACTCAAGAAAAAACGAAAATTAAAAGTGAAGATTGACCATTCCCTCCCCCTTATAGTCCAGTCCAGTCATCTTAGTAAGTTCACTGCGGGATTTGAGATACCCAGCTGAATTTTTGTATAAACTTGTATTTCGGCATTCTAAAAGTTGTCTCAAAACCTACATATGGTAGGGTGTCCGCGTCTATTAAAATTTGAGGTCAACGGTCACAAAAATCGATTTTTTGCAAATATCTCATTTCCTATGGGTTTTTCGCTATTTAAATTTATTATCAGTATCGTAGAGAATTAAATTCTCTACAACTTTTGCTTCAATTTTTTTTATACGTTGAATCGTTTTCGGGATACAAGGCGGAGAGCGCGCGGTTAGAGTACCTATAATGTAAGGTCAACCGGTATTATATTATAGTCCCGGTCAAAACACGCTGTATAAAGTTTATTAATTCTATCTATCTAACAGCCTTTTAAAGTCCACTGCTGTTCATAGGCCTCCCCTAATTGGCACCACTCCGACCGGTCCTGGGCCCTCTGAATCCAGCGGCTTCCCGCTGTCTTCTTTAGGTCATCAGTCCACCTGGTCGGGGGGCGACCAGTGCTCCTTTTACCGAGACGTGGCCGCCATTACAAAAATTCGTAAAATACTGACTTAATGACAAAAGCGACTATAAAACATGTCAAAAATTTGTTAATGTTGCCAAATAAAGCCATTAAAATGAGTATAAAAAATTTATACTATTGTTATCAACAATAAAGACCTGCAAACCTATATTACTTACAATCTCTTTGTTGCCAAATTATCATTATGTCAAATCACTACAACGCAATTGCTAAATACTACGAAAAACATTTTTAATGGAGTAGCGTAATTGAATTATTCAATAATGTTCGATTTCACACTTCGCTAAGTTCAAAAAATATATTATACAGTAATGTAGCAGACCACTTAAAAATAATTTACTAATCTATATATATAAAATTGAAAAGAGATACACTGATTAAACAAAAAATCTCAGAAACTACCGAACCGATTATGATGAAATTTGGCAGAGAGATAGCTTATGCCAAGGAGACGTCAGCTAAGAACGGATTTTTGGAAATTCATCCCCTAAGGGGTAAAAATACGGGATAGAGGTCATTTTCATACAAACCAACTTCGTCAGTTTTAGAGTTATAAATTTGAAATTTTTTATGTAGGTTTATAGTAATAAACAAAAGTTAACTTTAATATATTTTTTTGGAAAATCATCCTTTAAAGGGTTAATTTACTGAATTGAACTTAGTAGGCAACTTCGTCATTTTTGAAGTTAAAAACATGAAAATTGACATATTAGCTCCAGAATAGAAAGGAAATTTGTAAGTATTATGTTTTTTTGGAAAATCATCCCCTAAAGGGTTAATTAAGAGTGCGAAAGTTAGTATGGACACTTCGTCAGTTTTGAAGTACGAAGGGCGAAAATTTGTATATAAGCTTATAATTAGACACAAAAAATAATTGTATCACTGTTTTCTCGAAATTCATCCCCTAAAAATAGGGGTTGGTAGTCAACTACATACAAATCAACTTCGCCAATTTTAGAGTTATAAATATGAAATTTTTTATTTAAGTTTATAATAATAAACAAAAGTTAACTTTAACAATTTTTTTCGGAAAATCATCCCTTAAAGGGCTAATTTAGTGAATTTAATTTAGTATGCAACTTCGTCATTTTTAAAGTAAGAAGGGTGAAATTTTGTATATAAGCTTATAGTTAGACACAAAAAATAACTGTATCACTGTTTTCTCGAAATTCATCCCCTAAAAATAGGGGTAGGAAGCCATTACGTATAAGTCAACTTCGTCAGTTTTAGACTTATAAAATATGAAAATTTTTATGTAAGTTTATAGTTGTGAACAAAAGTTAATTTTAACACGGTTTTTTGGAAAATCATCCCTTAAAGGGTTAATTTAGAGGATTTCATTTAGTACGCAACTTCGTCATTTTTAAAGTTAAAAACATGAAAATTTATATATTAGCTCCAGATTAGATACAAAATTTGGAAGTACATATTACGTTTTTTTTTGAAAAGTCATCCCCTAAGGGGTTAAATAAGAGTGCGAAAGTTAGTATGGACACTTCGTCAGTTTTGAAGTACGAAGGGCGAAAATTTGTATATGAGCTTATAGTTAGACACAAAAAATAACTGTATCGCTGATTTCTCGAAATTCATCCCCTAAAAATAGGGGTTGGTAGTCAACTAAATACAAATCTACTTCGCCAGTTTTAGAGTTATAAAATATATGAATTTTTTAATGTAAGTTTATAGTAATAAACAAAAGTTAACTTAAATTTTATTTTTTTCGGAAAATCATCCCTTAAAGAGTTAATTTAGGGGAATGAACTTAGTAAGCAACTTCGTTATTTTTTAAGTCAAGAATGGACAGGGAGCAGGAGAGGGAGAAGGAGCGGAAGAGGGAGATAGAGAGGGACGGGGAGCGGGAGAGGGAGCAGGAGAGGGAGAAGGAGCGGAAGAGGGAGATAGAGAGGGACAGGGAGCGGGAGAGGGAGTGGGAGCGGGACAGAAATCGGGAGAGGGCGCGAGTGTGGGCGGGAGAGGGACTGGGAGCGATAGAGGAAGAGGGAGAGGGATATGAAGTGGGAGAAAGACCTCGAGCGGGAAAGGGAGAGGGAGAGGGATATGTGGTGGGAGAAGGACCTCGAGCGGGAAAGGGAGAGGGAGTGGGACAGGAAGAGGGAGAGTGAGGGGAGTGAGACAGGGAGCGGGAGAGGAAAAGGGACAGGGAGCGGGAGAGGAAGAGGGCAAGGGGAGAGAGGGAGATGGAGAGGGAAAAGAAAAAAGTTAATGTTGTTTACTATTCCAAACCCGCTCCCGAAGGAATAATCTGTGATTGTATCGTAAGTTTCAGTATGTAAATTCCTAAATATAAGTACTTCAATATAAATGAAACTGTTTTTAAATTTTCTTTTGTAAGGGATAATAAATAATATGATAAGCATAATTTCCGCGTGCGAAGCTGCGGGCAACAGCTAGTGATTAGATAAAGGGTTCGGAAAAAACACAACAGAAGTTAAAAACATATTTTACTTTAGCAATTAATATATCTGTTCATTATCTACAATCGGTTGTACATGTTTTCACCAATGAGCACCCCAGGCGGCGGCGTGACCCCAAGGAGCAGCACCCCATACTCCGGCGTGGGGAGCGACGGCGAGTGGAGCGGCGGCCAGGGGAGCGGCGGCCAGGTGGGCGGGGACAGCGAGGCCAGCGTGGGACCAGGCTACGGGAGCGGCGAGCACAGCCGAGCGCTTGTGGAGAACATGAGCGCCGTCCACAGCCCTCGCGGTGTAGTGCGCGGCGCGGTCCAGGTTGACGCTGAGGGTGTCGAGGGGCCTGCCGTCGGCGGCCAGGATGTTGGCGGGCTGGCCGGGAGCCAGTGACAACGGACCTCTGTAGTTGTAGGCGCCCAGCACGGGGGCAGCCGCTACGCCGTGGCCAGCGACGGCGACGGGAGCGGCCCAGTGAGCGGCCAAGGGAGCGGCCAAATGACCAGCCCAGGGAGCGGCTAAGCCGTGTCCAGCCAAACCACCCCACGCTCCGGCCCAACCGAGAGGAGCGATGGCGCTGGCCGAAGCCACGGCCAATACACAGGACAACACCACCAGCTTGAACATTGTGGTCTGTGTTGTTGGTAGTCCAAAAATCGACTGATGAATGTATCAAATTTCAATTACCTTTTATACCAATCGGGATATTGTGCGCAGTATAAACGCTGTCAAGAAATATGCAACAAGGCGTTGGCCAGCAATCTATATCGGAAAGAAAAGTACGGCAAGGGCGGCCTTAGCGGGCACAACTGTTGTTTACGTTAATCTATTAGTGGCAATTACTACCTACTTACGTCGTAATGTAACCTAACAAGTTTTTCAGGTATGGTGTACAAGTACATTAGAATTTTATCAAACAATAAAATAATATTTTTCCCACAAGTGCCAGAATATTGTGGTCATACAATGATGAAAACTAACATAATAATTGTTGTTTTAAAAATTGTTTCTACCTATGTATGTCTGATTTTGAAACCATCGCACCAATGTGTCACAAACTGGTTTAATTTTAAAGGCAATAATGCTAAGAGGGTTTTAAACCATTGAAACAATTCATTAGGGACATTCGGTCTACTCATGAACTTTACCTTACTTCAAAAAAGAGCGGGTGGTAATAAACGAACTAATAAAGAACCCTATCACCTTGCAAGAGAATCAAAGGACTACACTCGGTGGTCCAAACTCCAAGCTCCACCAGGATGAAACGGATCTTACTAACATACATACTTACATACCTATACCTATAGAGATATAAAACGACGACCGCATTTCAATAGCAACATGTGATCCAAAAGTTATCGGCTATTATAATTTAGAAGGACCTAGGTTTTGGAAAAATATTAGGTTGATATACATAATTGCCAACATTTGCCTTCGGGGGATATGACGCAATATTGAATAGATATTGGATCATTTGCATTAGGGTTGTGAAAATAAGTCGGAACCTCTAACTGCGTTATTAACTATCGCCTTAGCTAGATACTGTATAATTTAATTTAGGACAAGTTTACTTCAGGAAAAAAGCTTGAATTAAGTATTACCTACAATATTTTCATTATCAGTAAGTAAGTAAAATAATAATAATATGTTCATCGATTTAATTTCGCTTTTCGATTCGTTGGTTTAACTATTAACAGCACTGGTAAGTCCTCGTACTTTAACATAATACACAATGCTTTTACTCCAGTACTATGACTTCAATGCGATGTTTTTAAATGTAGCTAACGAACACAGAGTTTTCTCCATCCACCTGATGGTAAGTGGTTACGACAACCATGGACATCAGTGACACTAGTCATCACTGATGCGTTGCCAGCCAAGAAGGAGCGAAGAAGAAAAAAAAAAGAACTTGCTCTCGAGCACCCAGCCGGAACACGACGGTCATTTGGTGGCTGACTTAAGCAAAAGTGTAGTAGCTAGAGGGTGGCAGTCTTCACGGAAAGATACCACTAATATTACAAATTAATGAATCAATATTAATATTGATAATTTATCCTAATGGCTTTAGTCTGTCTGCCTAAAAGACATACTATTGTAGCAAGGGATTGGAATCAGTATTCTAAACCGCTAAATTAGTGCGAGAAGTTCTTACGACGACTCAAGGGCCCCAACATGACTTTCCGATTAATATCTAAGTACACATTCCACAGAGCATAAACATTCCAGAAAGACATTAGTGGTCAGCCCTACAAATAGCGATCGCGCCCAACATTGTCGAGCGAAAGCTACTCTATTTGTCAACTTTACCCTTTCCGCCCACGTCCGACTTTTTGTAGGAGAGATAATTGGGCTGATTTTTCCTCCCATGACTTTTTGAAGGACGTGTACGTTGCACTATTGCTATCAGTATGTTATATTTTTCTCCTACAAAAAAACGGTCACCGATTATCGGACGTGGGCGGGAAGCGTTAATGTTTTACTTCCGAATTATTTGTTTGTAACAATAAAATTATACTCGTAAATTGGACTGCTAAGCGAGCTAGAAGGGTCAAAGTTCTCGCAGTTTCTTTATTTAATAGCGATCAAACGAGCTGTCGATCCACCACTGTAAGCGGTCACCTGGTCACCGTCACATGAGTGATCTATGAGAAATAAAGGAATTACCGAAAGAGAGAATAATTAATAATAGTGCACGACCCGTTTGGCGCAATGGTTTAACATGCCGGATCACTGCGCTAAGGATCCTAGGTTCGATCCCAGCGGGGCGAAAATTTGAATAAGTTTGAATTTTTGTTCTCGGTCTGGGTGTGAGTGTTCTTGTCTCTTTAAGTTGTCCATGGCACCCACGACACAGGGAATCCTAGTATGGGGCTATGAGAGTGAAGCGTTATTTATTTATTTATTAATCTTTAACAGTCAACATTTTACTATCGCGTTTATTCATGTTAATTACCGATTAAGGAGCAGATGGACCTAATGAGAAATGGACACCGTTTCTAACAAATTGGTCATTGAACTTCAGAATGACGGCAATGTTATCTGAGTTAAGCGTGTATTGTACGTAAATAACGAAGCTTGGTTTTTGATGTAAGGATTTCAATTTGCGGTGATATTATAATAAGCCGCCATAATGGGTTATTTATTGTTAAATCAAAAAGTTTTGTTCTGTAACAGTAAAAAAATAAAATCACTTAATAAAAATAAAAATAAATAAATAAATAAATAAATAATTAAATCCACTCCGGGAGTGCCGACAGAAGTGAAAAACTTGTGTATTTTTTGAATCGTCAGGAAAAAATTTTACTGTGCAGGAAATACTTTTAAATGAAGTGTTTTTTTATTCATTACATTTTTAGTGAATGGCTGCCAGTGATGTTTGCAGTTTGTGTACAGACTATTTTCCGATTTAGAGGCCTGCTCGAGCACGAATATTTGCGAGAAAGTATTCGTATGGTTAACGTAAGCAATTTGTCAAATTTGTATGGCATTTTAGTACCATTTACGCACGGCTTTTGAAAAAATGCCATACAAATTGCTTACGTTAACCATACGAATACTTTCTACAAATATTCGTGCTCGAGCTACTGCTTGAGAAATATTCGGCATTAAAATGCTAATTCCGCCTCTGGAACTCTTTACTCCCATATCTGTTGGTTCTTTTCTATCTTGCAAAGCCCTAGTAAAAGCTCTATATTTGAAATCATCACTCTAACCTTTCCTGTCCAATTTAGCTTCCACGTTTCCGTTTCCTTTCACGTTTCCCTTCTCAATTTTTACCTTTTTCTATTTTTGAGGCTATCTACGAACTAGGTAATTATTGTCATTAATCCTTTTTATACACCCATACTTTCCTCTTTAAATTAACCACCCTACCATATTCATTCTCGCATGTCTTTAACTCCCAAGCCGTTGGTTGCCTTGAAGAGATCGCTGCTTAGCGATAAGGCTGCTTTTTGTATTTCCTATCTTCTTTACTTGTTATGTTAACTTATGGTGTACAATAAAGAGTAGGTATTATCTATCAATTTTTTGTTAGAGTCAAGTCACCCACCCCTTCCAGCCAAATGGTAGGGATTGGATATGTAAAAAAATTCGGGCAACATGATAATTTAAAAGGAAAACTATAACGGCCAGGTTAGCTCAAGTAGTTGATGAGTAATAGTCGATGGACTTACAATTACAAATTACAGAATCCTACATTGCGCGTAGCCTGTCACGCACTCGTCGGTATTTTTATTTTCACGATTCTAGGAATTCTAACTTTTCGGCCTTAGATTACTTATTTGATGCAAGACTATGTCAGTGACATATTTTTTTAACGGATCACTTTAAGCTCGTGGTAACGCGAGCCCACGGTTATCTGGAGAGAAATTGTATTTAAGATTTCTCCGTTTCGTCCATTATTTTTGTCCATTGTTGTCGGGTTTTGGTTATAATCATGACTTCTATATGACGGTAATATTCAAGTAGGATTTTCCATTGGTAATTATTGTTTTTGAAGTTATAAAAACCCTCATTTCAATGCTACCAACAATATGGCGAAATGCAAATTTACTTGAAACGCACTCTAGAAGGAGCATTTCTATGGCATCAATCATAATTTTCAAACCTGTCCATGCCAAATGCATTTTAAATAACTTCAGTTGTATTGCACAACTAACAATAATCTCATTGGAAGGCAGAGGTCCCACGTAGCTATCCGTATTGTGATCCATCAATACAGACAAATTATGATGGATTAAGATGCATGTCATCTGTAGAATACTCAGGATAGACTAACTTCACCCTGTGTTACGTCTGTGTTTGTTTAATTCTGAAAACTCACTCTTATCTTTTTTATTACGATTTTCGGGCTTATCTGTTCAATACAAACATCTGATTACTTATAGAAAAAAATATATACATTAAGTTATAATTAGTAATCGTACGTTCAAATAAAACAACATACTACATTTATATAGGAGTTCAACGTAGTCAGGGAAAGGGGGGATCGCCAAGCCGTGTGGGTTTCGTGCCAACATTTAAATCTGCAGCACACATCAAGGCCTTTTCCGATTGTTGCAATACCGTCAAAAGATCTGACTCTTGGATGTTACGTAGGGAGCCATTTAACAATAAATAATACAGAAGTATTTGGAGTAACTCTCTTTATTTTAGCAATAATATTATTGTTCGTTAATCTAAAATCAATTATACAAATTTTCACCAATGTGCACCCCAGGCTGCGGCGTGACCCCAAGGTGCGTGACCCCAAGCTCCGACCAGGGGAGCAGCAGCAAGAGGAGCTGCCAGGCGGGCGGGGACGGTGAGACTAGCAGTATGAGACCAGGCAACGGGAGCGGCGAGCACAGCCGAGCGTTTGTGAAGGATGTGGGCACCGTTCACAGCCCTCGCGGTGTAGTGCGCGGCGCGGTCCAGGTTGACGCTGAGGGTGTCGAGGGGCCTGCCGTCGGCGGCCAGGATGTTGGCGGGCTGGCCGGGAGCCAGCGACAGCGGGCCTCTGTAGTTGTAGGCGCCCAGCACGGGGGCAGCCGCTACGCCGTGGGCAGCGACCGCAACGGGAGCAGCCCAGGGAGCAGCTAAGGGAGCGGCCAAATGACCAGCCCAGGGAGCGGCCAAGCCGTGTCCAGCCAAACCACCCCACGCTCCGGCCCAACCGAGAGGAGCGATGGCGCTGGCCGAAGCCACGGCCAATACACAGGACAACACCACCAGCTTGAACATTGTGGTCTGTGTTGTTGGTAGTCCAAGAATCGACTGATGTATATTTCCCATTTTGTTTAGCTTTTATACTAATTCACATTGTAGGCGTAGTTCCTATGTTGTCAGGAAATATGTAACTAGGCGTTGGTTAGCGATTTGTCTCGGAAAGAAAAGCATTGCATAGACGGCCGGAGCAGGCGCCGCAAACAACATTAGACGCCGAGATTATTATCTAAATTCAACCCTAGAGCTTATGAAATACATTCCACAACAAACGTGGCGTCAAACAAGATAGTTAAGTTTTGTTGTTACCTTGGGCCCATGATAAAGGTCCGTTCACTTTACTGATTACATGCAATCTTCAGTTTACCTCGAATTCATAAAATCTGTATCTTGAATTTAAGGTATCTAACTATCTACCTAACATAAGTATAAAAACGCAAATATATCTCGTAAGATATTTTCAAATCCATTAAAACTTACTTAGAACTACATATAAAGAATTTTCAAGTACTGCTATAATGACAAATAAATAAAATAATATTTTTAAATATTTTATTTTATTAGGTAAGTACTTTTACCTTCGTAGCATTTTTTCTGAAAAGTACAAATAGTTGGTACTTACTTACCTACCTTATTACCTTATCATATTTTTTCCGTGATTCACAGAATAAGTACTAAACTAAATGTAGAATCAGATACTCTTTATTTATCACCATCTATTAGAACTTGCAACTTCTAATATTAATATATAAAATTCTCGTGTCACGGTGTTAGAAGTTGAACTCCTCCGAAACGGCTCGACCGATTTTCGTGAATCTTAGCGTGCATATCGGCTAGGGCCGATTCTCCAAATCGGACAACATCTATTTTTCATCCCCCTAAATGATAAGGGTGGTCCACCCCTAAATTTTTGGCAGAACAACGTTTGCCGAGTCAGCTAGTATTTATATAAGAATAACGTAAGTTTATAACGTCTGATACAATCTAAAGTTTAATAAAATGCGGAAGACACACAAATTAAGAACGAAGGCTGAAAACAGTTTGTGCGTTTTGAAGGTTAGTTTTATTACTTTACCCATAACCTTATCCAGGGATTGTGAATATATCTAGACACGCGGAGCGTGTCAGCCAATTTTCTAGCTAACAGAATTGGCGAGCAGCACCGTGTGTAATATTACACGAACCATTTGGAGCCACTTTTGACCACCTCATAACTCAAAAACTGTTCAACATAAACCTGTCAAATTTGGCTCATTTATTGAGACTTGTGAAATACATACGTCTTCCAAATTTCATAAACACATGTCAAACGGTTATTTAGATATTAATGTCCAAAAATCGAGAAATTTAACACTGACTGACCTATAGATCAAAACTATATCCAACTTCCAGGTGACCTAGAAAGTTAAAATTTGGCATGCAGATAGGTAGTCGGGTGAATATAAAGGAATAAATCTGAAAGTAGTAAATTTTTATCATTTTATGATAATTTTTCAAAAAATTTATTCTATTAGGAACACTTACTTATAACGCCTGAAATTTATGAACAGCAATCAAAATTGATGACAGGTGGTCATTATGTGGAATATATAACGAGTGGAATACCACCCTTAATTTTTTTTAATCGAAACATATCAGTTTTAGTACTTTGTGAAGCTTCTAACGGGGGGAAGATGTTCAGTGTACGTACGTATTATTTACGTACAGATTAGTGAGACGTCAGTAGCCGTTATTTCCAGTGTATTGTATTGTTTCATTTTTAATGTGTGAAAAATTATTCTTCTCTTATCTTGTATGGCATGTACACCACTAAATTTTGTATTATTTCTGAAATTATACCAGTTTAAAATGATTATTATTAGTATTGTTTCCAAATATATTATGGCACGTTATCTCATCGAACACAAACTACTTATAACTAATAAGAGTATATTCGACTATCGTATTTATTATTATTATTACTAATATCGTATCGTATCGTATTTATTATTATTATAACAGACTGGGATTTAGTATTAATTATTATTTCAATATTTAGCGGACATGAATAGTAGAAGATCATTACTTATAAATAATGAAGTAATATGTATTTTGGACCACGGTGCACTAACTACGGATTTAGTTGAAGGGCACTATTACAGTTCATATATAAGGTAACAAAATTAATCAGTAACGTTATGAATAAGTACCTACTAATAATTTCTGTACAAAAAGTAATGATATCCCATCAAAAACATGAATGTAAAGTAAAAGCCAATTTAAAAAAAAGAATTGAGATCTAAATGGGTGCCAAGTTCTGTGTAGAAAAGCCTAAAATTTTAGTCACAAGAACATGTAATTCAAGCTTTACATTTGAATTGGCTCAGATTAGATCTCAATTCTTTTTTTTTAATTAGCTTTTACTTTACATTCATGTTTTTGATGGGATAATAAACTTATTTGAGTTGAACGTTTCATGTAGGTATTTTGTTGCAGATATCTAACGCTACGTGCACACAATGACTCCCTCAATTTATCTATGGATTTTCTTTACCGCCAAAATTATCAAAAAGCGATAAGCATCGCGAGATTAATCGCCGGGTAAATTTTACAGAATATTATAGGAAAGTAAGTATATTACCTAATTAGTTAACAGTAAAAACAAACACAACTGTATTTGCATTTCAAATAAGAATAAGAATATTGAGGGCATAATATATCACTCTCAAAGGATTTTCATAACGCGTCAAATTTCGGTATAACTTAAAAGATTATTTAGCCAAAATTCATATGCTAGCCGGAATAATAGGTATGATTACACTGCTGTTAATTAATCAACTTACCTAATGCATGCTTCTTGGCCGTGTGGAATCGGAAAGGCTGATGGATGGATGGTTTTTAAAGTCATTCTTTTTAGCAATTATTTTGGTACTGCTGATGTTCATGGGCGAAGGTGGCCAGTTACCATCAGGTGGATCGAAAACTCGTTTGTTAGCTACTTATATTTTAAAAAATTACCAAGGCGTAACGAAAGGTTAATTTGGTAGGTATAACAAGAAGATGTAACAAATAAACGATCGATTAAAAAATGCTTAGAGGACTCCTCGGCCCGTGTTTGATGAAAACTAAAACATGGTTAATAATCAATATTGTCAAATTCAATGTTTCTAGCCAGTTAATTTTAACATTCACGAAAAAAATATTATAAAAATAATAATCTTCAATTTAAAAACAAAAATTGATAAATAAAAATCATTTTCAAATTTCCCACCAAAAACTTCACGTGACGTCACTAGCCGATATTCAATACTATCAGTCGACTGAAGTTAGTTGCACTTGCATATAAAATACGAACAATGACGTCATAAGCTCAAAATGTCATTTGAAGTCACGTGATTGTGGGTACTATTTTTAACATTTTAAAATAATTAAGTATATTTAGTTTATTGTGATTGATTTCGACAAAAGAATAACATTTTAGGTGTTTAAATGTTTTCCTTGATACTTTAAACATAAATTTATTTTAATTTACTGATAGTGTCAACATCCCTATTGGTTGAAGCCAATGGAACCCGTTGGAAATTTGTATTAATTTAATTTAAATTAAATTTAAATTATTTTATGTATAATAAACCGGCCAAGTGCGAGTTAAACTCACTCACAAACTAAAAGCGTGGAGTGCATGGTGTCAATGAGTAGGATATCATTTTGATAATATCTTAAAAAATGGTTGTCTGTAAAGTCGGTTTACCGACGGTAGTTTAACGTGACAACGTCATGACAAAGCTCCGCTCCACTCAACTACGATCGCCTACGGCATCGGCTACGATACACCGATCGTAGCCGATAGTGCCTCTCTCTCGCTTTTGCCGCTCTCTCGCTCGCGGAACGCAACATTTTTTCATAGATTTTTAATCAAATCAAATCAAAATTTTTTATTCAAAATTGATTTGTTTACAAACACTTTTTGAAAGTCATGCAAGTTACGCCAATGCTTCAACAAGGCCCTACTGTGAGAGGGCCCGGGAGAAGAAGCAGCAAGACCGAGTTTCTTTTTTTTTCGCATAGATATGCACTGATGTATCATGGTATCACCCCTCCGGGTAGCGGTCACCTGGCTCCTGGATTTCAAATCGACGCCAAAGGAAAATTCAAATATGGACCATGTGTAAATATCTAATCTTAATATACATATATATATAAATTACGTGTCACGTTGTTTGTCCGCGATGGACTCCTAAACTACTTAACCGATTTTAATCAAATTTGCACACCGTGCGCAGTTTGATCCAACTTGAAAGATAGGATAGCTTACATCTCAAAAAAAAACTTTTGACAGAACGAAGTCTGTCCGGGCAGCTAGTATACATATATAAATTACGTGTCACGTTGTTTATCCGCGATGGACTCCTAAACTACTGAACCGATTTTAATCAAATTTGCACACCGTGTGCAGTTTGATGCAACTTGAAAGATAGGATAGCTTAAATCTCTAAATAAAAGAAAACTTTTGACAGAACGAAGTCTGTCCGGGCAGCTAGTCTTAATATATATAAATTACGTGTCACGTTGTTTGTCCGCGATGGACTCCTAAAGTAATGAACCGATTTTAATCAAATTTGGACACCTTGTGCAGTTGATCCAACTTGAAAGATAGGATAGCTTACATCTCAAAAAAAAAACTTTTGACAGAACGAAGTCTGTCCGGGCAGCTAGTATACATATAAAATTCTCGTATTACGCTTTTTTGAAGTTGAACTCCTCCGAAACGGCTCGAGCGATTTTCGTGAATCTTTGCGTGCATATCGGCTAGGGTGGAGAATTGGGCAACATCTATTTTTCATCCCCCTACCACTAAAAAAATATGGCAGGACAACGTTTGCCCGGTCAGCTAGTAATTATATAATAGTTTGTTTCCAAAAAAACTTCCACTAACGAAATAATTAAAAACTTCGTTATGACACAGCCCGGTTATTCCACTGCGGACCCACCATACCCCTGGCCATACCCTTGGTGGTAGGGTGGGACTCAACCCTACCTTAGAGATGTGACCTAGGGTACTTATGGTACTTATATCTATAATGGATATAGTTTATTTATTCACAACTACTTTCGTTATTTATTTGTTGCAATAACGAGAATTTCATTCTTATCATATAACTATCTGTTGCCCGCAGCGTCGCATGCGGAAATTATGCTTATCATAATTATTTTTACCCCTTAGAGAAGAAAATTTAAAAACAGGTTAATCTAGACACGCGGTCGCGTGTCAAAGTCAATTTCTAGCTAACAGAGCACCGTGTGTAATATTACACGAACCATTTGGAGCCACTTTTATAAATAACACTAACATTAATTTGTTTTTTTTTATTATTATTTTTTTTATTTTTCATGAAAATTTTTGAAAAACCCGAAAACATGTTTTTCACCAATTAAAGGAGCAACGTTTGTTGCAAATTTAAAGCAAATCGTTGATATTTTTAAAATATTCCATGCAAAGTTTCATCCTGTTTCCGGGAAAAGTTTTCTATAATATTTTAAACTGATGCAATGCTGATGCATCAAGAATTTTCACGTCAAAAACTTTTTATGGTTTGATTCCTAAGCGAGTGCCGTTGGGATCATGTGTGGTCCAGAAACTAACGACTTCCAATAAGGAGGACCTGTCACCGTCTCTCAGAAGGGTGAAAAAGTAAAAATTGGCTTGTACCTACTAGGATAGATCGAGTTCCTCGCACATTCTTCAGTAACGTTAAGACTCAACATTATTAGATACTATTTAAAAACTAAATATATTGTTTTACTTGTAACGCCCTTTCATTTGTTATTATTTTTATTTTCTAATTTGTCGTCTTAAAAGACCTAAAATTACAAACTTTTACAAAGGCCAAGTCTCTAAAATTTGTATCAAATAAAGGAACGACAACACTTATACTTTTTTACCGGAGCTTTTATTAGACACTTTATTCGTTCATTTTGTAAGTAGGTTCAATGATCTTTTAAGATGGGAAGTGAAAATTACTTATTTTCATTAATTGCTTTCCAACTTGTTAGACGCTTTTTGTCCTTTTGCAGAAGCATAGCTCCAATGTTACACAGAAATTAATAACGTTAGCTATAACTTTTAATACCTGTTGAAGCCGGATGTTGATCTCATTCCCATTGGGACTTGACAACAAAGTTTAATTACATTTAAATCCACTTTATAATTAGTACTGAAGTGACGTAGTTTAATTATTTAGCTACTACGTATGACCGCTAGTGGCAAGATTTCTTGAGCTCTTCCGTACTTTGGAGTCTTTGGACAGCACGTAAAGCAGTCGACCCAGATTGTCATGAGTGAGCCAATCCATGTCGAAGGCCTTCGTGTGTTACATAAACTTCTATCACTTGCGTTGGCCACTAACTCCTTCACCTATCCCCGTTGAAGCAGCGTGGTGGAATATGCCCCAGGCTTTCTCGGTTATGAAGAAACCTGTGCTCTATAGGGAGCCCTTATTGAGTTAAAACCTCAAAAACTTTTCTATTATTTTAATAACGAGCAGATGAACTACCAGATGGTGAGTAGCCACAATCTCCCGTTGGAGTTAGTTAAACAAAAAGATCACCATCATTAATTCTACAGATGATTATAAAGGGAAGTTAGTAACTACTTAGCACAGTTTAGGCACATAAAAACTTTGCTAAATTATATGAAGCTAAACTTACTTACCAATTTATACATGATTAAAAAATTTGGGGATAGACCGAAACGATGTCTGGCACAAATCGATGCGGACTGAAGATATAAATATGTCGCAAATGTTTTATAGATTTGTGAATATCAACAGAATATCTAATTAGTGTAACATTTAGGACACACCTACATTCAAACATTATAATATAATTCTAATTCCGGTTACATCAACCATCATCAAATCAAATGCAAAAAAATATTAATAGGTATTATCTAAGTTTAGCATACCTTACATTTTATTGCATTGCCCATAGCATTTTCCCAAGTATTTAATAATAAAGTTGAAAGATTTAAAAACTATTAGTTATTTGAATGAATTACGAGATTTTATATTCAACTAGCTGACCGGGCAAACGTTGTTCTGCCAAAAATTTAGGGGGATGAAAAATAGATGTTGTCCGATTCTCCACCCTAGCTGATATGCATGCACGCAAAGATTCACGAAAGTCGGTCGAGCCGTTTCGGAGGAGTTCAACTTTAAAGAACAATGAAAAAAAGCGTGACACGAGAATTTTATATATTAGATGTCACATTTTAGGATACCTAACAATACATAGGTATATACTTCAAAATACGAAGCTACAAGTAAAGTAAAAATATTAGACTCAATAAATAGTCTTATCCCGATGAATATAAATTAGGTACTGAAATGAATTTTTCCACTTTAAAGCGTTTTTGAATCATTCAATCAATTCAATATCAGATTAACATAACCAACTGTTACCATACATTACATTTATAAAATTAGTAGTATTTCTCTTTTGTGAAGACAATCGTTTTGTTTTCCTGTTAGAACTTGCCTCATAGTTTAATTAACTAACTGTCCCTTAATTTGATTTACGATAACAGTCCAAAATATCTTGATATTTACGTACATCAACCAATCGAGGCGTCCATGAACTTCATCTAGACTCGTGCGTATGTAACCGTTTTACCGGTTGGACATATTATGTATAAGTCGCGTGTGCATAAGCTAAGACAGTGATTGGCCTTGCAGATTATAATAAGATCGGTATTGCGGCGACTGTTGGGGTAATATTGACCATGACCGTGACTCTCAAAGAAAATATATGTGCAGAATTTACGGTCAGTGACATACTCGCCGTCTATCAATTTCTCACATCAACACCAACTCATGCGATTTTTCGTCGTCCAAAATTGTCAGTAAAATATTTGCTCTTGAATCCTTGATGTAAATTATCCTTGTTCTGTAAATCAGTATCCACTCATCATCATCATCATGAACATATTATCATCAGTGTCAACTTGTAAATAGCAAAGCAAAAGCAAAGCAACAACCCATAATTGTCCCACTGCTGGGCTCGGGGTCTCCTCTCACAATGTGAGGGGTATTAGGCCATAGTCTACCACGCTGGCCAAGTGCGGATTGGTAGACTTCACACACCTTCGAGAACTTTATAGAGAACTCTCCGGTGTGCAGGTTTCCTCACGATGTTTTCCTTCACCGAAGCAAGTGATAATTAACTTGTAATACGCACATAATATTTGAAAATTAGAGGTGCGTGCCAGGATTTGAACTCGGGCCCCTTCGTTCGGGAGACCAACGTTCTACCGCTAGGCTATAACTGCTTTTTGTAAATAAAAGTGATTAAATACAACGTCTTTTTGTTCCATTCCGTGAGTGGCGTAGCTTTCCCTAGACAAGCCACCCTGTACCCAAACCTAAACGTAAGAAGGTGTATTTCTTATTTACTGTAGAATAAATTAAGGGCACGTATCACTAATAAAAATTAACTTAACATAAAGTATATAGGTGTTAACTAGTGTTAGTCAATTTAAAATATTTTATCTGTATCTACACTTTGAAGTATCTGTTAATTAATGTTTATTAACTACGCATATTCAGACATCACGCTTTGTCTTAATTTATCTTCTTTGGTCTTATATCATCCATAACTTTAACTCATTTAAGTATGACGTTTAATTGTAACAGTCGTTGATCAGATATAATTAGAAAATCTGCTAAAGCCGTTTCTTGATTTGTAAATGCCAAATGATTTTATCAAATACAGATTTTAATTTTATCGCTGCCACTGTTTTGTTGCATTACTCATTTGTAAACTTGTCTGGCTTGATACACAGACCTTACGAATTTACTCTGGTTTTACTAAAAGCGTACCGTAGGAAATGATGTGTAAACTTTACTGTGGAATACTGATATCGATGTGGTGTGGAAACTAGTGCCTTCAGTTTGACAAAATTTAGCCTACCCCATTCTGAGACCCACTCCAGAGATGTCTCGAATTCAGACACAAATTATTTCCTTATCTTTTCGAACTACAACCACAGAAGACAATAGTACCTACTTATCTATAACTGAGAGATGTTTCCGCAGCCTGAATAGCGGGTGTAACTGTACTGTCATCAGCATAGCAATGTATGCCCTCGGTTTTGAGCATATCACTGATATATGCATGATAAACCGAGTAGGTGACAACAAAGAACAAAGAAGAGTTTAGAACAAACTATTATAATTCAATGCGGATAAATTTTGATTTCATTCAAATCTTGTAAAAAATTGTTACTTCTATCACGTAGCTAAGTAACATGTTATCAACGCATTTAGGCAGGAATTTAAATTTATTTGTTGGTATAATTCTGGTAATTTTCTGCTAGGTAACTGGTTACCTACTTTACTGCTTATAATTGCGTAGTTTATCCACGCAAATATTTTCCAGGTGAAGTTGCACGCAATGTTCTTTGTTTCTTTTATAAATTAATACGCATGAAATTAATGTTTCAACGTATCAAATTGTTCACGCTTCCGTATCTTGCTCTCTAAAAAAACAAACCCCCAATTCAATAACAAATTATGGAGCGTGGCTGTAGGCATGTTTTTCTTATTATTTCACGACTAACCTTTGGCACAAAAACTAAAACCTAAAGTCGCTTAAGGTAGTCGGAAATGAAATAGTTGTGGTGCCTACAAACTGGCTAGTAGGTTCTCCACACTTTTGTTTTACGACAGAATGTATGTTAATACTTATCTTACACCACAGAAGAAATAATATTATATTATCTTAACCATCTTAATCCACCCTTAACGATGCCAATAAAAATTATTAGGTAGAATTGCCTACTACCTAATCTTACATACCGATCAAAGCTCGGTCTCATTAAAATTGGGCCAGCTGTGTCTTAATTAGACCTTCTACAATGGCCATGTGAACATGTTCTGTGAATCCTTTCAGGTTAAAAGCAAAGAATTTCTTAATAATTTAAGGCTTCAATTTTTCGGTATTTATTATAGTTACAAACCATCATCTGAAATTCTGAAAAATTTGCGCATCCATTTTAATAATAATAACATATTAATCTTCATATTTTCGTAATAACAAACAAGATGGCCAAAATATTGCAGAGTCATTGAACAAAACTGATAGTCCCGTAAAAGTTATAGGTAAAGTACTTGCGAATAGCACAGACCAGATGTTTTCTATAATATCTGTAGCTACAATACCGGCAGCAGGTTTTACTAGATCAAGGCAACCCACAACACAAGTCCAACTAGAACTGGCCGCTAGCCCTCCAAAGCCTTTCTGCTATTAAGCTATCTATGTACTGACACCATGATTCTGCACTTCACGGGATTTTTTAATTTAACTTTACTCTTGAATCATCCGAATACTTTAAAATACTATTGAATAATGTAGTCAAGGCTTACCAGTCTTTTCTTTAGTAATATTTCCTGTGTCAAAGAACCTGTAATCAACCTGTGTCCCTTCATCATCAAAAAGTGTAAAAAAATGTTTTTGCCTTTTATTTAAGTTTAATAGGTGACACTTAGCTAAACTGATTGCTATGAAATATACCTTAAACATAGGTCCTTTATTAGTTTTTTTTTGTACGGAACATCCGAGTGCGAATTCCGTACCTATGCAGATAATTATTGTAAGTATTAGAAAGTATTAGAAATTGAAAGGAGAATATTGTAAGGCTGCAAAAGATAATATTTGTAGATCATTGTTCAGCGTAAGTAACTTCCTATAACAAGATAAGAGGTGATTTCGTAAACCACATAATTTCCATACAATATTAATTCCATCTTATCACGACGAAACTACCAATTTATGTTCAGCCCTTATAAATTAACCTTCGAGTAAGCTAGACTGAACAAGACGCATTTCTCTGTACGCTTACAAGGATAAATCGATAAACCAGACATAGATTACCCAGAACAATACAATAGTAATTCCGAATTTATTGACAGCTTTATTGTTTACTAACAATTTGAATTACTATTATTATCTTCGTCAAATGTTTTGGCGGACGTTAAGGATCATGAACTAAACACAGGTAAATTTATTAACATCCGCTTGATAACCATATAAATCATTAATAATAATGAATATTTAATAAATAATACGCTACACACTCATGGTGCTTGTTCATACTGAACTCGCGGGCGCGGGCACGGGCGCGGTCGCGATAAACGCTACATACACCGCGCGCGCGTTTTGATGTGAACACTTTCATAGTAGGTCATATTTTTGATATTTCGCGACCGCGCCCGCGAATTCAGTGTGAACAAGCACTATAGCCCCACACTACGATTCCCTGTATGTGTCATGTGTGAGTGTCATGGACAACACACAAAGTACAAGTAATATTTTAAAAATATTATACAACACAAGCTTTGATTTGTGTTTGTACCGTGTTGGGCGCTGAGCAGTTCCCTCGTCTGAAGACAATTCTGAGCGTAGTATCAGATCACCATTGTCATAATTGCCTTGTTACAGGAATCAAATCAATTTCTATAATTTTATTATAACTCCATAGGTTGAAAGAAAGGAAATAGTTCTAATTCAGCTTACTTATACATATGATATTACTAGTAGTAGTAATATAACTAGTAATCATTAGATAAGGAATAAAAAAGGTGTGTGTCAGCTCCAACGCACGACTGGAGTTTAACGCCATGGTGATGATGATGATGATGATGACATATTACCTACGAGCTATAAAATAAAAGCTAAAGAATAAAAAGCTGAAAAAAAAGAATCAAAGGTCATAAACAAATACAATGAATCAAAAACGTATTTGTAAATTATAACGAAATAGTTATGTAAACTGCACTATCAACTTCGGAAAAACCATTTCCGTAAATCAGAAACCGTACCTAAATCAATTGTAACCTATTTTATACATAAAGCCTAATTTATCGCTTTAGACATTACTTACATACAGTACTTTAACTCGCGTCGGTGTTTCCGCTCGACTGTGTCTTCAAGGCAAGAGTGAATAGGCTTTAGTAAGTTAGAGCGTTTTACCATACATGACTACATCGCCACTTACCATCAGGTGGGATTGTAGTCAAGCATTAACTTTTATGATATAAAAAAAAAACTTAAGTACGTAATCGTTGAGCACGCGCACTTCACCTCATAGTAACAATGTGAAGGTTATTCAAAGCTGCTGATTATCTCGTAATCGATAGATAATAATATTTCCTCTGACCAAAGTATAATATCAATAATATTTTAAAGTGTTCGGATAGGTCTTTAATATATGAATTACCAACTAGTAATCTTTAATGAAGGAATAAATAATGTACAATCTGCAAGTCGCACTTCAAACTTTTGACACATCCATACGTTATTCACATACATTGACACATTGTTTTGAAGTGTATGACTTTAATTTGGTTCGGTCATATATGTTGTTAATATAATATAATAAGTACCTAATAAACATTTAGGCATACATATGGCGATTTATATATATGTTTCTCAAAGGCTAGTTCTTTGAAGTCGGACTTATTTTGGTAAAATTTTGAATATTTAGAATTCAGTTAAAAATATTCCAAATAAGATAAACAAATTAACATAACTTATATTTTAATTTAACCAGCTTGCTTAATGTAACTGATGCCACACTACGACAGAAAAAATGTAGGGATTATAGATATGGACCGTGCGAAGCAAGACAATGCAAATGAAAAGGAAGTCCAAGCCATAATAAGGCTTTATAGTGACAGATTTATAACAAAGGAAATAAAATGACGAGGACTTTGAGGTAGATAGTTTTCAAAAAACAAGGAAATACATATAATTAAAGAACTAAAGATAATTCTAGTGAGAAAGACTCTATTAGATTGTTTAACAGTATAAAATAATTATTTGTTTATGTATAACTCAAATTATAACCAATAATAAGAATTACCGTATAAAGACCATAATATACAGCTACCTAACTCCTGAGTTCATAAAAAGCTTTAGAGGTAAGTAAACCAGGTAAAAGGTAAATGTACATCCTTAAATGTTGAGGTTGATAGCTTTTAGATCAAAATTAATTATCCTTCGAATACGGCACATGGATATTATACCGCAGTTATAAATAAAATAAAATATGTTACACAGTGTAATATTTTTATTTTGCTAGATTTGACAAAAAAAAGCGAGTTCGAGGGGAGGTTAAAAATTTCTCGGAATGACAGGGAAGATGTATGAAATAATACCTTAAAAACTATTTTCCCTCTTTAATATAATTATTCTCTCATAACTCGATCACATTTTTTTTATGCTTTTAGCAGGCATTTTTTACATCCTTCGTATTACTTATTTAAAAACCTTCAAAAAAAAATTTGCCTTAGGCCCCGAAATAGGCCGACTTAATATCTTCATCGTCATAAAAGGGACCTTTTTTAATTTTTTTAAACAAATAATAGTCGCTGGGGATCAGGTCAGGGCCTTAGAGTGGGTATTGTTCAAAACCGAATCGGTGAATGGCAGCCGTCGCAAGTGTCGCAACATAGCATGTGCTCACGGGCGCGTTGTTGTGCAAAAGGAGCACACCTTTAGTCAGCTTTCCTCTTCTTTTTTATTTAATAACTTCTTTTTAATCGATCCAGTAAGGAAGCGTAGTAATCTCCCGTTATGGAAACGCTTCTTGCCTTATAATCCATCAAAGAGGCGTGTAGAGTTAGAAGCTTGGCTCTTCATGAAATTTGATAACTTATTGATTTAGAGCCATATTATGGTCTCGTCTTACCAATATTTTACATGAAAATGTTTTTGGTGGAATCATTTTATCGAAAACCACTCTAAGATCAATACTTAATTAGAGAACTTTCATAACTGTATCTGTATATCTTTAAAACAGATATAAATTTAAAGTACAACCACCATGGGCGTAGCCAGGGGGGGGGTTTCGGGGGTTCAAACCCCCCCCCGAAATGTTAAGGACTGAAATTTTTATGTGCCAATAAACCCTTAAAAACATTTTTCTAGACGTGATTCCGAATCGAATGACCTATCGCACATAATATTTTTAGGAGCTTTATTTCTATTAAACACGTTTTTGAACTTTTTGACTAAACTAATAATAGATGGCACTACATACGTCGTGAGAATAATCTAAATTTTACTAACAAAAAATAACCGACTTCAAAGTCTCAAAAACTACATAGTTGTCAGATCTCGTTCAAATTTATGTGAGACCACATGACAAGCTCCTGCTTTCGATTAATAAAAGAATCATTGAAATCGGTTGGCGTGATATTGAGTTATTCGTCAATTTGTCGCGCACATCTTAACACAAATTTACGACTTATGTAGTTTTCTCATAGATGCCGTTGTCAGATCTCAATAAAATTTATGTGGGACCACATGACAGCCACCAGCTTTCGATTAAAAAAAGAATCATCAAAATCGGTTCGCCCAGTCCAAAGTTCTGAGGTAACAAACATAAAAAAAAAAAAAAAAAAAAAAAATACAGTCGAATTGAGAACCTCCTCCTTTTTTGAAGTCGGTTAAAAAATAAAGTCTCAATTTTCTTTAGGGTTATTTTATGTACTTTTAGTTGTTGTATTTTCTGGAACCCCCCCCCCCCCCGAGACTTGAACCACCCCCCCCCCCCCCCCCCGAAACGAAATCCTGGCTACGCCCATGACAACCACCAACCACCTCTTGTGAATAAACGACTTTATAATCAACATGCACGTAACATTCCAAATAATAATTTAGAAAAATAAAGTAAATATTTCAAGTAAACACTATCCACGCTATTTTATTACTTTATTAACCTTCACCAAGTGTTACATTCACGCAGGTCAAGTTGTGGATCAAAGCAAAGTCAAGACATTTATTTTCTTGTTTTAATAGCGGAAAAAAGGCACCAGATGCAGTTATGGTTTTTTTACTTTTTATGTAAATAGCCGGCAAACGAGCTGACGATCCACCTAATGGTAAGTGGCTATCGTCTATATAAATATCGTATACTAAATAGTTGTATCTAATACTCGTATTTTTTAAAGGCGTGGAAACATAACATCTTCTTCAATTCTTTGTGAAAATTAATGATTCGATGAACTTATAACTAACAATAAATATAATGATGATGAACCGAAATTTAAAAAATAATAGAATTAAACACATTTTATACAAGACACGGTATGTTCTAGGTAATGAAAGTTCGTTTGTTTACATTGTAATATATCCAAGTATAGTATTCCCGTAAGGTTTCATAACAACATTCTTATAACTTGTCACTTCAGAGTAGGAGGCCATTAGGGCGGCATTCAAAATTAATTTCAGGCAGTGCAAACACCGCTGTGACGGATATTACGACAGAGTGTCAGGTTATTTAGAGATTGTTTGCTCAAAGTAGGCGATAATGTCCCTTTAAGAAGCACTGAAGGACTTCAGGGAAAGCGATAGAAACCCCGAGAATTTTTCAAGGGGCAAGAGACAAATTAAAGGCGGAAATAAATTGTTTTTCTGATATAACTCTCTAATTAAACTTAAAAAGAAATTTCAGGAATATACAAGTATGTTAACAAACATGTTTATTCATTACATAAGTGCGTAACCTCTCTATTGTTTTGAACCGGATGTAAAAAAAATTATAAGTGCTTTACTCGTCCTGTAACTAGTTAGATACGCTAAAAGAAAACCACACACAAATCAGAACACGAATAGTTACACATCAGAACAACCATTTAGAAAAGTCCGGTGCTGCAGTGGTATTTTTAACCGACTTCAAAAAAGGAGGAGGTATTCAATTCAACTGTATTTTTTATGTTTGTTACCTCAGAACAGTCAGAACTTTCGATTGGGTGAACCGATTTTAATGATTCTTTTTTTAATCGAAAGCTGGTGCTTATCACATAATTCCACTTAAATTTGAGCGAAATCTGAAATCGCGAATCGCTGAATCGCGAAATATCAAACATAATATGACCTACTATGAAAGTGTTCACATCAAAACGCGCGCGCGGTGTATGTAGCGTTTACCGCGACCGCATAGTAGGTCATATTATGTTTGATATTTCGCGACCGCACCCGCGAGTTAGTGTGAACAAGCACTAAGACTAGTGAATCTTCCAGGGGGACGATGGATGAGTTTTATATATGTAGATATATATTAAAAGACTAGGTTTTGCGTGGGGCGCGCGCTGCTAAAGCAGCGCGCGTGCCTTTTTCTTCCGTAAAAGAACAAATAAAAAAATAGTTTTTTCAAAAATATCATTGGTCTGTGAAATTCATTTTTCGATTCAGGGGTCTGTTTGCGACATGTTCGGTTTCTCACTATTTTTTTGACGGGAGGGAGAGGGGAGAGGAAGAGCGACAGTGAGAGGATAGGGGGAGGTAGAGTGACAATGAGAGCTAGAGGGAGAGGGATCGGGAGTGGAAGAGGGACAGGAAGCGATAACGGGAGCGGAAAGGGCAGAGGGACAAGGAGTAGGAGAAGGAGAGGGAGAGGTAGAGCGAGAGCTAGAGCGAGAGGGAGAGTGAGAGGGAGTGCGACAAGAAGCGGGTGCGGTAGACAGGGAGCGGGGAAGGAGAGGAAGAGGGAGAGCGAAAGGAAGAGCGAGAGGGAGAGAGAGAGGGAGAAAGAGCGGGATAGAAAGCGGGAGAACGACTGGGAGTAAGGGAAAAAGAGGGACGGAAAGCGGGAGAAGGACCGGGGGCAGGATAGGGAGAGGGACGGAGAGCGGGAGAAGGAGAGAGAGAGAGATAGAGGGAGAGGGAAAGCGAGAAGGACAGGGAGTGGGAGAGGTAGTAGGGGAGTGAGTGAGTGACAAGGAGAGGGAAAAGGACAGGGGAAGAGAGAGAGGGGGAGAGGGGCTTGGGAGAGGGACTTGGGGAGAGAGAGGGAGACGGTCAGGGAGAGGGAGAGAGGGAAAGGGGAGAGAGATATCATTGGTCTGAGAAATTCATTTTTCGATTCACAGGTCTGTTTGCGTCATCTTCGGTTTCTCACTATTTTTTTGACGGGAGGGGGAGAGGGAGAGCGAGATGTAGAGCGGGAGGGAGAGGGAGAGGGAGAGGGGGAGGGGGAGGGGGAGGGAGAGCTAGAGGGAGAGGGGGAGGGAGAGCGAGAGGTAGAGCGGGAGGGAGAGGGAGAGGGGGAGGGGGAGCGAGAGGTAGAGCGAGAGGGAGAATGAGAGTGAGAGGATAGGGAGAGGTAGAGCGAGAGGGAGAATGAGAGTGAGAGGATAGGGAGAGGTAGAGCGAGAGGGAGAGGAAGAGGGACAGGAAGCGGGTGCGGGAGAGAGGGAGGGACAGGGAGCGGGGAAGGAGAGGGAGAGGGAGAGGGAGAGCGAGAGGGAGAGCGAGAGGAAGAGCGAAAGGGAGAGGAAGGGCAGGGAGCGGGAGCGGAGGAGTGAGAGGGATAGGGAGAGGGAGAGAGAGAGGGAGAAGGAGAGGGAGAGGGAATTTAATGATCTCACATTTTTTAAACCTACAAAAACTACAAAAGTGTAGACTTGAAAGTAACACTACATTCATTACGCGATAATTTATTTAGCATTTTATCAAAATTACAAAATGGTAAAATAAAATCTTTATAAGTTTTTTCGGGTAGTGCCAACGAAATGGTAGATGTCGGACATGTGAATATATCCACGGCAGTAATTAATTTAATATGATAAATTCAAAAGGAAAACTCTCATGGCAATGTTAGCTTAATAGTTAAGTGATAGTCGATAAACTTACAACTACAGTACCCTAAATTCTCTACCCAAGTCCTCCCCAACTCAAGTTAATATAGGAAGGATCTGATGATGGTTCCAGAGATAAAGAGTGGAGCACCTCAGTGGTGAGGCATAAATAATAATTTTTGGGAATGTTATTATTGAACAACCAGTCCATAATTTAACAACTCCATCCATGTGTGATGTATTTTGGAGTTGAATCCTTTCTAAGGACCTACGAGTATAATAAGACTTAAAAAAGATCAACACGTAAAATATAAAGAATCTCACAATAAATGTTCTCTATTCTATTGTGAAAACTAAAAAGTACTCAATATAATTACGAGTATAATGTGACTTGTAATTCAACTTAATTAAAGAACGGCACTTTGATATAGGTACATAGTTATATTTCATACATTGTAAAAAGTAATTTTATTATACTGTAATACTTATCACGTACTTGGAGATTATTTAAATCCTACCAATATATTTTAGTGATTTGGATGTCTTTATTCAATATTATTTAATCAACAGTGGACCTACAAAGGCTGATGGATGTATGGATGATTCAATCACGCTAATACGGCTAAATGGATTAGGATGAAATTTGTCTCACAGATAGTTTAAGACTTGCATAAAAAGGTAGGATGCTTGTTATAACGGGAATGGATCTGTTCTGTCAGGATAAGGGAGGGTATATTTTTATATTATTATTTTTAGGGTTCCTTTCCGTTTTTCTTTTTGAGGTAAAAGGTCCGTCTGTCTGTATGTGTGTCTATAAAAAACCTTTCACTAAGAAACACGTGGAGGTATTAATTTGAAATTAAAATCGAATTCTTAGGTCTGCTATGCAATCCCTTAGAGTTGTGAAAAAATCAAGCTTTTAAAAGTCAACGCAATAATAAAACTCTTTCTTATGCCCTATTTATTTAGTTATTTCGACTCTCGCAAGGTAATCAAAACCTATCCCCTAACTAAAGCGTTTACGGTTCCGTGGATCAAGAAAAATGAAATGACAAAAACGGGTTCAAACTAAACTTTCCGATAGAAGAGTCAAGAAACGGACAATCACTTCCAAACCAGACCAGTAGGTAATAATAACAACATTATAGTGGTACAAATTAATGTCCTGAATGTGTAAAATGTATGAAGTACTATACAATGTTATTGAATTATATTTCATTATTTCAAATATTTACACGTTAATTTTGATTTCTAGATTGAACATTTCTTTGTATGCCAACACAGTTTTTTTTCACTCATTATAATGTGCAGTCTATTTGCACCTATAAACGCCCCATACATTTTATAGTCATGAAATGCAAACAGTCCGAAAGGTTCATTATACATTTTTATTAAAAATATTTGTTTTTTGTATGGCAACACTGAAAGTTTCTCATTTTTATGGCAACACTGAAACGTGTTTACACGGATGTGACCGATCAATCAGTAGCATCAAACGTTGTATACATTTTAATGACATCAAAAGGAGGCAATAGCATGAAATATTACAATACAAAAAATTCATTTGTATGAAAATTATTATTTTTTGTATGGCATCACTAAACATTGGTTACACCGACGTGTCCGGTACTTTAGTACCTACAAACGCCTCATACATTATAAAGCCCTCAAATGGAGACAACAGCCTCAAACATCCAAAAAAAGAATACATTTGTATGAAAATAATTATTTTTTATATGGCAACACAGAATTTTTTTTCATCAAAATTTACAAAATATCAGTACCTACAAACGCCCCATACATTATATTAACGAAACATTCGATTCAAAAATAAATTTGTAGGAAAATTATTATTTTTCGTATGGCAACACTGAAATTTTATGGTTTTTCCAAAATGAATATTCTAATTTAAAAATATCTCCTATACATTTTCTGTAACCTTGATCTATAATTTCGGCTCAACTACTCGAAAAGTGAAAAAAATTCTGGACTCCAGTGTTGCCAGTTGATTGAGATGAAAATGGTCAAATGTCATTACGACGCCCACAAGCAATCTTGTGGTGTAATTTTTTGATTAAAAATGTGTCTCCTTCTACTTTTTACATTTTTGAATAGAAAGTTCACAAAAATGTATGAATGAAAAAAAAATCAACGTTACCTGGCAACACCTTCAGTCAAGTTACACAATCGCCCCATACAAAGTGACCCCCTCAAATGTTGCCAACGTACAAATTTTTTTCTTCAAAAAATGCAATTTTTCGTACATTTTACAAAATGGCCGCCAAGGGGTCCGCCATCTTGTTGAAAAAAAAAAATATACCCCAAACGTCAAAATTGGGGATAGACCCAAGCCAAAAGCGGAAAAATATAGCAAAAATGTTAAAACACCGCCGCGATGCGACCCCGCAAAGACACCTCTAAAATTGAAAATTTTCAAACTAAAATATCTCGGCGGCCATCTTGTTTTTTCAATTTTTTTCAACTTCATCATATTAGTTGTCCCAAGATTAACCGAAAACGACACCAATGCCGGGTAGATGCTCAAAATAAACAAAAAGTTGACAATCGCCGAGCGGCCGCCATCTTGAATTTTTGAATGGTCGTATTTTTCCTATAATAACCACAGATAGGCAAGCAACTTCCCTGTACATTATTATTACCCCCCACCAATACTTTTGGCTGGGCTATTCGAAATGTGAAAAAACGTGAAAAAAAAATCCAGCAGCCAGGGTTGCCAGTTAATTTTGATGAAAATGGTCAAATGTCATTACGACGGCCACGTGAAATTTTTTGGTGAAATTTTTTGATTAAAAATGTTTCTCCTTCTACTTTTTATATTTTTGAATAGAAAGTTCACAAAAATGTATGAATGAAAAAAAAAATAACGTAACCTGGCAACACTTCAGACCAAGCCTCACAACCGCCCAATACAAAGTGACCCTCTCAAATATTGCTAACCTCAAAATTTTTTACCGCAAAAAATGCAATTTTTTGTACATTTTGCAAAATGGCCGCCATAGGATCCGCCATCTTTAAGAAAAAAAAAATATACCCCAAATGTCAAAATTGGGGATAGATCCGAGGCAATTAAGAAAAAAAATTAAAAAAAAGTTGAAAACCCATTGCAATCCTACCCCGCAAAGTCACCTCCAAAATTGAAAAATTTTAAAGTAAAATATCTCGGCGGCCATCTTGTTTTTTTATTTTTTTCCAATTTCATCTTAACACGTTTCCCAACATTAGCCGAAAACGATACCAATCTCGGGTAGGTGCATAGTGAAAAAAAAAGTTGGTCATCTCGACTCGGCCGCCATCTTGGATTTTTGAAAGGTCGGATTTTTCCCATAGACACGGAAGCAAACCAAAAATTCCCCCATACATTTTACCCACCCCCCACCACTCCTTCTGGGAGATCAATTCGACTTTTCGTAAAACGAAAAAAAAATTCCAGCACCCAGTGTTGCCAGCCGACATCGACGAAAATGGTCAAATGTCATTACGACGACCACGACACGTTTGCCCGTGTGACATTTTGATTAAAAATATTGCTCCTTCTACTTTTCATATTTTTGAATAAAAAGTCCAAAAAAATGTACGAACAAAAGAAAAAAAAACTCAACCTGGCAACACTTTGAGTCAAGTTACACAACCGCCCGGAACAAAGACACCCACTCAAATGTTGCCAACCCGAAGAAAAATTCACCCAAAAAACGTCGTTTTTCGTACATTTTTCAAAATGGCCGCCACCGCGTCCGCCATCTTGTCGAAAAAATAAATATCCCCAAAATATCAAAATTGGGGATACTATCAAACGAACACACGAAAAACATTTAAAAAAAGTTGAAACACCACCCCGATGCGACCCCGCAAAGTGACCTCTGAAATCAAAAAAATTCAAAGTGAAATATCTCGGCGGCCATCTTGTTTTTTAAATTTTTTCCAAAGTTTTCGTAAATCTCCCTCAAAAGTTTACGAAACTACCGAAAAACATCCCACAAAAAGCCATAAACAAAAAAGTTGAAAATCACAGAGCGGCCGCCATCTTGAAAATGTAAAATGTCAGATTTTTCCCGAGGTGTCGGGGGGGAACGGAGAAAACCCGCCATAGACAACAAAGTCCCATCTCGACTCCTTCTGGGAGATCAATTATATAGGTGAGTCAGTGGTAAGTCTAGGATTATATATTATAATGAGATACGACTTCGAAATATAAACTTACTTTCAATACGGTGAACCATAAAGCTAGATAAATAAGATTCTGTTTATTATCGAAGTGTGTTCTACTCTTCACTGTATTTTCATATTATAATCTCCACTCTACGCTATATAGTACCTAGATTAGATGGGTATCCAGACTATCCAGCGACCTATTATGAACTCTTAATTCCAGGCAGTTTACGGAATAAACTGAACTGAGAGAATTTAACCTTCTATTCTTATATCCTACAAAACGTTTCATGTTTATGTAAAAATTCATGAAACCACCCGCGGTACTTTTATGACTATCACCTGGTCCCACATAGCCACTGCGTGTACAAAATCATTATTGTTCGGAAATATTAAATTTTGCAAAATACCTTAATAAACGTGAATGCGATGCTTGCAAATTCTAAAATTATTTTTAAGTACGTTTTAGCCGTAACGGAGTAATAGGTGTTACGGCTAAAAGCCTAAGTACGGTTACAACTAGTTTTAGCCGGCTAGAACGTGTTTTATCCAGTCACAATTGGCTACACTTCTATCCTACCTATCTTCATGATACCGGTTAGAGCTAGGTGTAGCCGTGCACCGTTGATTAAACCTAGTAGTATCCTAATTTATCTTCGGCTACTAACTAGTTTTTACTTCAGCTATGCATGTTGGTTTTATTTTGAGATTCTTATCTTGCGTTTCCCAATCGAAGGAATTTCGTAGAACTAAGTTTAGCCAACTGTGACCGGTTACAACGCGTTCTAGCCGGCTGAAACTGGTTATGACCGCACTTCGGTCTACCCTTAACAGGTATTTATGGAGTGCTCTAATTATTGAGTTCAAACAATCAAATAATGGTTATACCTACTACCGTACCCAATACAGTCTTCGTCTTTTCAAAAGAAAATAAGGGCTTAAAAAAGGAGAGGTTTTGTAGCGATACTAACAACTGCAATAATTTAATAATTGCCACTATACCAATGCACCTACAGTTTTTCTTGATTAAAAATAAACTATCACGGAACCCGACTATCCGTTTACCGACTATTAACCTCCCTCTTTGATGCATTCCTTTCTCTTTAACATATTTTTGATAATATGAAGGTAGCAACTTCATCTCAATAAAAATTGTTTTCCACACACGGTTTTTTAAATACGAAAAATCTAAGCTATTTATGGTGACAGTAAACAGGTTGACAACTATTGTCTCAAGAGACAATGCTTTGAGATAAACCTTGGTCCCAATCTCCGTCTCATTCAATGTTCTTACACGCGATATGTTACTTTGCTTTTATTATTAAAATATTTTTTGTTTCTCAACCAATTAACATTCATTTGCCTGTATTGTAAGTGGTATGGCCGGGAATGGGCCTCGGACCTCACACACTCACTATCAACTTGAGATTAGCAAGACTAGAACTTTTTTAAAGACTTTAAAAAACTTTTTAACCCTGTGAAGAAAATATCTAATGTTCAAACGGCAGACGCAAGATTCAATCGGATTAAGGTCAAGATGACTTTGTAACCAGATAGAAAGATCTATATCAGGTCGGGGAAAGGTTTCATGAGACAGATAAATATTTTTTCTTAGACCTTTTTTTATTTTGGAAGATTTTCAGATGACATTTATCTCCCTAAGCCATTTGCTACAGGGGACTGCGCGTCTCGTGTAAGCGTAACGGTGAAATTTTTGTTTTAATATTTTAAGTACAATTACACATTATTATTCAGTGCATTTTATGTTACAAATTCGGAAAATAAATCTATATAATACTAGCTGCCCGGACAGACTTCGTTCTGTCAAAAAAAATTGCAATAAAATAATATTGCGACTATAAATTTTATTGAAATGTAAGCTATCCTATCTTTCAAGTTGGATCAAACTGCACACGGTGTGCAAATTTGATTAAAATCGGTTTAGTAGTTTAGGGGTCCATCGCGGACAAACAATGTGACACGTAATTTATATATATTAAGATAATTTTAACGCCCAACTTTCCCTATTTTTAGGGTAAAAAACGGAACTCTGACATCTCTTAAACGGGCTGAATGTAGGTAATGTTTTCCACATTACAGAATATTCACGTTTTAGCTTACTTCCCAGGTTAGGGTTGTCGTCCTTTATACCTAATTATAGTCGCCGCATTTGTCGTTTGCAATCACAATGACAATAGAGATGTAAAAAAAAATCGGTTCACGAAAGAAACCAATTTTTGCAACAAATCGATTCAAAATTGTAAGACCTTCTAATCGATTCGATAATTAAATTGTAAACTAAAAACCGTAACATTTAGGTACCTCCCAACTACCTCGATTTAGCTACATATCTCGTACCACGTATTCTCAACATTATGTATTTAGGACTCCAATAAAATATTCTTTTGTTTCTTCCTAACAACTCATGCTGCTAGATATGCAAAATGGAAATAGCCCAGCCGGCAAACAAGCTGACAATCCACCTGATGGTAAATGGCTGTCGTCGCCCATGAACATCAGCAACACCAAAAGCATCACTGGTGCGTTGCCGGCTAAGAAAGAGAAGAAAAAGAAAGAAAGATAAATCATGATAGAATGAATTCATCCGCTCAGTTTCATAATAATATTTTGAGATAATATTATGAGCGTCAGGGAAAAAACTACAATGAATAAATTCTTGTTTATTTCGTAACACACATTCATGTATACGTAATTATTATTTTGTTGAAAAAAAAAAAGAATACCGCAAAAAGCTTAGCTACATAATTACATATAATACTCTCCATGGATGGCGAAGTGCCCATACGTAATGGAAAATGTCCTTTGTTAGCATCCAATTCGTCGTGGTATTCTTGGGTACCTAATTTTAATTTCAAATGCAAGTAAATCATTTTTAACAAAGTAATTAAATTAATCAATTTTCATTTTTAAATTCCGATTATAGGAATGTATCGATTATGATTGGTTTTAGAAACGGTTTCAGACCGTCACATTACTTTGCGTCAGTTTTGTTTTAGGCCTCGTCATCTATCATTGTTTCGACGTCAAATATTTATAATAAATTTTGCATAAATTATGATGTGATAGGATTTTTACTAGATTATAACGTTTACTATGATTTATAATCAACGCCAATGAAAACGAGAAAGGATTTTTAACAAATTTTGGAAAAATCCTGTGTCCGTTAGTATTCAACTACTCATGTCAAGTAAATGATTATTCCATTTCGCTCAAAGACGCCCACACAATGTTAGTTCATATTAATAAATGGCAGCTATCATTATGGGCATCTTAGATAATTTTGACTATAAAACGGATGAGCTGACATCTTCTAACTACTTATATTAAATAAATAATAAATGTTATTTTAAGTAGAGATACAAATATTCCCCCTATTATTCAGACTTACAGACTATTCAGACTTCGTGTTCATTTTTCATAACCCTGAGCATAGGCACTGTGTGTCGGATAAAAAAAATCAAAACAAATAAACAGGTAGGTACATACTACCTATTTCTAATGTACTTACCTCGGTGAGGGTCATGAACACTTCCTAATGAATATCGGTAGGTTTCCACCACTACAGTGCAACTGAAGTGAATGTTTGTTATTGATTTAGTTAATTCCGTGAGTTACGCAATGCATACGGATGATGAAAGTTTATTTTGAATTGCATTAGCAATATTAAATATACCTACTTGTATGTGTTAGACATTATGATAGCCCAGAATTTAATTATATCTAGGTATTAAGTATAGTAAAACAAGAAACCGATTTTTAGTGTTACGCCTTTTAATAAAATAACTGCAATGTTCTGCTGCGACTCGATTGCAGTGACTCTAGTTTTCAAATGTGAACATGCATCCGTTTTAAAGAATCATATTTTTCACGGATTGTCAATACGTCTCGTGATAAATAACACTTTGGCTGAAATGTGTCGAACACCTTTTCCATTTTAATAAATGGTTATTAGATTGAATTGTAAAACCAAATTGTCAACGACGGTCGTAGTGGGAACGAACCGTAAAGTTAGATATAACAAGGCAAACTTCATGCCCTTAGAACAAAGATAAATTTGTTTCACGGTCAAAACAATTTCTAAATGCCAAGACGGCCTGAATTAGCAAATATTCTAACTACAACAAGGGACCAATTAGATAATACTTACCAGCCTTATTAAATTGGCCCCTTATTGTATGACAGCCACACTCAGAAAGGTTCGTTAATTTAGTCGTAAAGAGTCCATAACTAATTGACATTAATATGTTAAGTATCAGTTCATCTCAGAGTCATAAGTGTCCAATAACCATATCAATTTATAGTTTCAGACTTACGGAATGGTATTCATAGACTTGGTTATACAGTCGTAAAATTCTGTCACAAAAAAAATTGTTTACATTTCATATCCTACTACACATAATCTAAATTTTACTAACAAAAAATAACCGACTTCAAAGTCTCAAAAACTACATAGTTGTCAGATCTCGTTCAAATTTATGTGAGACCACATGACAAGCGCCTGCTTTCGATTAAAAAAAGAATCATCCAAATCGGTTAGCGTGATATTGACTTATTCGTCAATTTGTCGCGCACATCTTAACACAAATTTACAACTTATGTGGTTTTCTCATGGATGCCATTGTCAGATCTCAATAAAATTTATGTGAGACCACATGACAGCCACCAGCTTTCGATTAAAAAAAGAATCATCAAAATCGGTTCGCCCAGTCCAAAGTTCTGAGGTAACAAACATAAAAAAAAACAGTCGAATTGAGAACCTCCTCCTTTTTTGAAGTCGGTTAAAAAGACTATGAAAATCATACGTTTTCATTGTATAGAAATTTTTTTATTATGGAAATAGGCAAACGAGCTGACGATCCACCTCTAAGGTAAGTGGCTATCGTCATCCATGGACATTAGCAACACCAAAGGCATCACAAGAAGGAAAGAAAGTTCAGAAGTCCGAACGTTCCATCGTCCTTCATCCCAATTCCCAACCCCAACGATGTCCCCCGCACTACCTATATCTGTCACCAGCCGTGCCACACGGAATATTTAAATCTTTTTCATTTATAAACACACCTACTCTCTACCTTACCTGTGAATACTTTACAAAGTCCATTTGCAATCATTCTTTGTACAGAACCTACTTTAACGGATAAATATGGTATTGTTTCGCTGATACCAGGTACGAATGCAGTCGGCATACATTGATGACATAAAGATACTTTAAAATGCTTTTCAACAGATTTAGATCTAGGTCGTGTAGTGTGACCATTTTACAAAATTTATTTTTGCATTGGACGAATAAATAAAACTCGAATGAAATGGAAGTGGTCCTAACACGAAGAATTTTGGTGTTAAGAATAAACCTACTTGAAACCTGAAGTGTATTTTACCACGCCACACATGCAGAAGTTGCTTTAGTTTGATGCACAAATGCTTGAAGTTGCTTTGATACAAATCAAATTAATTATCGCTCTAAAGCGATAAACATCAGAGGGAGATTGACCTTTTCAAATGGAACATCGAGTGACACTGTTATTGCTACACTGCAACCGTAAATATAGTGATTTGCCAAAGCTTACTAGAATCTACTTCACCGTAATTCACACATTGTATTCATGAATACAATGTGTGAAGTATATGGAGTGTGTGTGATATTGACTTTCCTTTTCGACTTCTATGGTCTGTGGTCTGCATTGCTCATTAAATTATCCATGTATTTTCACACTTATTACGTTATTTTTAATTAACAATAATTAAATATATGCAAACCTCAATAAAACATTAACTTCAAAGCTTACTATTGCTGATTATTTCTCTCCTATCCTGTATTTAAAGCAATTATGGATACTCGAAAGCCGTAGCGTACATTCGACCAGCCTGTATTTTCCGCAGTATAATGATATAATTCAAATGAAATAAACGTGCTAAAACACTAAAGTGGTTTAGTAACTGCCTAAAAGGTTGGCCAGTAAGTTTACGCAAGTGTATTGCAAATATAGGCTTTTGAGAAACTATCAACTGCATTTAATACATTCCATTCATTAGTTGTTCGATAATGATTAAAAAGATTGCGCCAGAAATTCAATCACAACGGAGTGCAGGTACCTATCTGAGATGACAATAGAACGTACATATACATAGTATGTTATAGATAATTCATAAAGAGAACGTAGCTGCTAGTAGTCGCCCAGGAAACCTAACCTCAAACTATTAACACTTACACATGAAAAAATGTCGATCCAAGTGTTGTTTTATTGACATATTAGGTATATATTTTTATTTTGAACTGTTAACATTAATCACTGAAAACCACATCCAAATCAGATTAGCCATTCCTGAGATGGCGGGAACAAACGCAGTCATTCAAACATAAATTGTAAAATATATTTTGGGATTATAGGATCTATTTATCTATTGAGTTAATTAATACCTTCAATAATATGTTTCTCAAATATCTGCCATAACAGAGACTTATTAGTTTGTAAGTATGAGCTGTAAGAGAAATAAATTAACTGCAAGCTTTTTCGGTAAGATTTTTTTTATGTACATAGTCGATGAACGAACACGAAATAACTTTGATAAGTTAATATTTTATACATTATTTGCCAAAAATTCAAACAGCCTTGCTTTACGATCTGTTTATTAAGGTCATTATAATTAAATGTTACATTTATCATTTTCTAGATAAACAGAAGGAACACTTGTCTTGCTTACATAAAATATCTTATGCTAATTGGGTATGCATTGCAAAATTATTCAATGCTATAAAAATTAAATAAACTTTCGGGCCGATCGGGAGTGATTTATCCGTCACTGAAAACACGAACATACTCTGAGACATGTTACGTCGTGAGTCGTGACAGTTTCTAAAACGGATTCTTCAGTATACAATATTAATCTATGAACGGATTCGTACTTTAGTGACGTAGGTACTTACCTATTTACGTTATCTATGCGATTTATAGTTTACTGGTCAATTTTACTGCGGAACTTGCTAATTATTTTGTCTTGCATTTTGAGATTCTAAATTACCAAACTGCTAGAGACTAAATATTATAAACAGGAGTAACCTTATAGTAATTATAGAAATGGTAATAATTTTTTTTGTGTTTGTAAAAAAGCATTTCAGTACCTACTTCCTTTACACTTCTTCACACATCTATGTATAGAAAGCTCTACGAAAAAAGTGTGAATAGCCCTTGTCTAAGGGCGGCATTGCTTTGGTTATACCTGTTATAGTGCGCATGACCACATAATGTATACAATTTATAAGATGTTGACTGTCTAGATTACCATCATGTACCTACCTCGTCTGCCTGTCGTTTGTCTTTCTGGCTTAAAAAATAAATCTTGTGTTTTGAAGTTAAACAGTCGATTACCCAAAAGTCTTATTTGAGCAAGATTGAAAAAAAAACTTTTTGATTTAATACATAAGTATAAAGATTATCTTCGCTCCGCTCCGGCAATGTAGAATGAAACCAGTTTGTACCGGAACTTAGACTATCTACTAATAAAAGTAGATGTTGTAAATATCGGCGATCGGAACTCAGTGCAGTACGGTCAAGGAATCGATCAAGGGCTTAGTGTTATAGAGCTTTGCAGAATTAAATGCAATAACCGTTATAATTTACTCATACTATTTACTCGACTGCGCCAGAAGGAGGGTTATGGTGGCCACTCACGGTCAGTCAAGATTTCAGCTTGAGAGGTTCCGTTAGATTTGTCTTAATAAAATTATGAGAGTGACACTGTTTCGTAGCATGAAAAATGCGCGATTCAGCGATTGTAGCGTTGGGTCGCGGTATCTGAACAGAGGGTCTATCCCACCCCACTAGACCAATTGAAATGTCCCATCATGGGAATGATGGGACAATTAGCACTATCTTGATTTTAGTTCCAGAACGGAATAGAACGGATAGAAGGCGGAACTGTCTGCTCCTGTTTATTTCCAAGCGTTCTCGCCAGTTACAATATTCATCCACACGATAAAAAAGATGAAATACGCTTTCTGTTTATTCAAGATAAAACAAAAAAAAGTTGAGGTTATACGGGTTCAAGTAATTTAAAGTAAAGTAAAGTTTTATCCTTTGAAGGCAAAAATATTTCAAGGCCAGACAACTTTTTTTTACAAGAACGAAAACGTTGTTGTTAAAATAAGCACTTAAATTAGAGAGTTCAACCAGAATAATAGTACATTATGATACAAGTGTTGTATGTTGGTCATTACACTCGAGGTGATATTGCACAGCGCGAGCCGAAGGCGAGTGCTGCAAGAAAACCGAGAGTGTAATGACCAAACCTCACGTGTGTCATACGACGTTTTTCAACACACTTACGAGTAAAAAAACAAATTTCGTACTCAAATAAACAATGCTCACAGACCAGACGGAAAGTTTGTTAAAAATGGCGCGCTCCACGCTGATATTTTTTTTTCTGCGCGCGGCGTGTTAACTATGCGCGCGCAGATTCGAGCGTAGGCACGAACATTTACGCTAAACAGCCAAAACGCAAAATGTAAAAAAATCTAATATTTATGTATTTATGAATTTGTTTCACGTTGAATTATTAATTAAAGTAAATAAGTTACTGAAAATTTATCATATTAAGGCTTCTTTGTTTTTACAAAAATAGTGTTATTTTTAGTCTTATGTTGAAACGAAACGTATCTAAGTCAAAGCTTTTTTCCGATATTTAAAAATAAAACTATAACCCGGCTAAGTTAAGAGCAAACAGAATGCATAAATAATATCTTTCAGCAAGGTACAAACTTAATTTGATGGAATATAACATAAAACACTAGCACATGAATAAATAACAACCAGAATGTTAACTTCCTAACAGACACAAAAATTCATACCTACTTTCATAGGGTTGTCACTTGGTTACTGAAAATAAAAATAAAACGGGCAAGTACCTACGTATCGAGCGAGAGTCTGCAATGAGTACAGACGGTCAGACGGATGGACAGTAATTGTGTGGACATTATTTTATTATTATGTGTTCCGTTTTAAAATTTTGGTATATTAAAAACGGTGTAGCTTTGAAAGATGAAATGGTTGACTATGTAACAGTTTGTTTAATATTAAGTAGGTACTTACACTTTATTGTTAGAAATGAAAAAAAAGCTTTCGAAACAAAATATTTTATTTAAACAGAATAAGGGGTGGGATTTAGGACCCCCCTAAATTTCGTGACGTCACATTTCAAAATCGAGTAATTGGTATGTATAGGTAAATATAGTGATAAGCCCCGCCCACCTTATTAACAGAAAATAGAAAAATTTCTAAATTACTTGTCTACTTGATTACTAAACTACTAAATTGTCCGTTTACACGTATTAATTTGCTTAAAATTTAGTTAACTACTTAATACGTGTAAACCAAACTTAAACGATAAGAATAATAAATAATAACCCTATCGCCACTTTAATTATTTTGGATATTAGGTACCTACTTATTAACTAAATACTTTTTTAGTCTTCTTTAATAAGCATAAAAATGTGTACTATTATTACTTGTCAAAATCCTTTGGATATACAAATAAAGAAATCTATTTGGTTTTCTTCCCATTAGGTATTTTAACAAACAGTTCAACAGTTTGGCATCTTTAAAAACAATACGTCGCGTCGTCGTCACAAAACGTCGCCCGTGTCACCGCCGCTGGCACACCTGAACTTGTCACCTTAGACCTTGTCCAGAAGGGACGAATTCGCCGCGATTCTCTCGTGCGTATAACGCGCGATCGTTGCGTCCAGAAGGAGCGTAGCAACGCACGAAAATGTAGGCGCTCCATTTCCCTCGATACTTGCACCTCACTCTGTTGTTCGACTTGTTCGCGCGTTGACTGGACGCAACAAGGAGCCTCTAGTATTTCGACTCGCGCGAAAAACGCGCGAGTCGAGAGTCTGGCGTAGTGCACGCGATTTACGCGCGTATTTTGAATTCGCGCGATGCTTGTGGACGCGATGTACTGGCGCCTAGTATCTCGCTAACGCGCGAATGTATTCGCGCGAAACGTTTCGCGGCGAATTCGCCCCTTCTGGACAAGGTCTTACTGTACCCTAGCGGGCGCCGGCGCGTTAGTTGATTGGTCGGCGCACGCTGCCCCGTCTTGTCGGTGACAGGTCACGCACACATAGCTGTGCATGTAGTAGTGTCCTCGCGCGTGGCGTTAGTATGAAGTTAACATTCTGTATTCATGTGACACTAGTGCGATCAAGAAAAAAAAGCACAAGTGTTTAATACCATGGTTTATGAGTGTAAAAGCCATGTGATAAAAACCAATTTATGAGCAAGGGTGTTGAAAAATAATATTAAGACATTATTATAATAAAAAGCGATTTATGCAAATAGAAATGTTACACGCAGATTGAACGTTGTCTTAAAATGTAGGTTTAAAAATAAACCGATTTATCCATTAATTAATATTTAAATCTTTTACTCATTATCAAGTTTTATTTTGCTGTCATAAAACACATTAACACGCGTTCACGAACAAATCATTTTAAAATCTTAAAACATACTCTCAAAATTAATTAAAGATCACAAGACAAAATAATGCCTGGGAGCAGAAAACGTCTTGGATCATAGATTTTCAGTTTTCACACTTTCATGTCAATATTTGCCAGTATTGAGTATAGCGGAAAGTTGCCAAAAAAGATATACCTATTACATACTTTACAAGATTTACGCCCTTATTCACACAGGAACAAACATACGTAGACTGATAAACACAATACCCACCCTTGCGTCGCGCAATCGGGTAAAAAATAGTGCAAATAGGATCCAAACCACATTTTAGCTTGTCTAATTTTTTTTATGTAAAAAGCCAACATGCATACAAACCACCTGATGGCCAGTGGTCATTGCCGCCCATGCACACCATTAACAACTCAGTTACTGTTATTATTTCTTCATGGGGTTCGCCTGGATTTATATCCAGGCGAACCCCATGAAGAAAAATTATTAGCCTTTTAAGCATGAGTCAGCTGCCAAACGACTCGTCGTGTTCCGGCTGGGGGCTTGAAGTTCTTTCTTTCTTTTTTTTCTCTCTTTCTTGGCCGGCAATGCATCAGTGATGTCTTTGGTGTTGCTGATGTCCATGGGCGACGATAGCAACTTACCATCAGGTGGATCGTCAGCTCGTTTGCCGGCTATTTCCATAAAAAAAATATCACCAATGCGTTGCCAGCAAAGAAAGAAAAGAGAAGAATTTATATTTCAGTTACTTCAACTATAGGCTAGGAATAGATAGGTATACCCATATCAAAATAAGGAAAGAAAATCGCGATAACTTATAACAGGAAAAAATGCAGAAAAAATCTCGCAATGAAAATACAAGTCAACGGCCTCATACAGCGCTTGAGAAGTGACATTGCAAATTCCCTACGTACACTACCTACACAATACCCAAGTAAATTGAACCTTTACAATTCAGTGCAGTTGGTTTAAATTAATCTTCATTCATGTTATTAAAATTAATGCCGATAGTTCGGCATTTGTTCTATTTTCATGAAGCGTTAAAAGATCTGAGGTTGTAATAAAAGCTTGCTATTAATCACTTTACAATTGACCATTGAAAACTGGAAGATGTAGACAACAAACTTTAATAGTAATGACAAGGTATAGTCCGTTTTCTTAGACGAGACTTGTTTGTTAAACCACAGAAGAAATAATATTATTTATAAATAAGTAGTTAAACTTTTTATTGAAATATTACTTACGCCCCAACTCAGAGTCACTAACGGCAACTATTAAAAATAGGTCCTTGTTGAAGCATTGGCGTAACTTGCATGACTTTCAAAAAGTGTTTGTAAACCAAACCAATTTTGAATAAAAAGTTTGATTTGATCTGAGTTGGGGCATTAATTTAAAAAATAAATAGGAGTAAAAGTAAGAAGTAAAAAGAAATTTGTTTTAGCATTAAATGAAAATTTGTCCTTCAATTCTTTTTATTTTTTGTTTGGTTTATTTTTTAATTAGAAATTACGAAAAAAAGACCCTGTAAGCTTGTTTACTAAATAAATAAGACTCTTCCAAAAAACATTACCACAATACTTCACCACTACGTTTCACTTGTCATACAAAGTCATCTGTGGTTACTCCTTGCAGACTTTTTATACAGTAACATAGTGGGTTAGAACGTGGTTACAATATTTGTAAAATTATTCGAAACAGCAGTAAATTTTGCTTATATAGACATAACTACGTGATTTGTCTTATCTTTCTTCCATAATTGGAAAAGGAATAAGTACTTTATGTGGACACTAAATTTACTTTTGCACGACAGGGCTGCACGACTAATCATTACTTTCTTAGTTGGCAAAGGCTTTGTCCCTTCTTACGAAACTAGAGCAAGGTTTAGCTTTTGCTTCATTATACTACTTATACGGTGCCAACTCGGCCGTTTTCTGCAATATTAAACAGATATAATATATGATTTGTCACGATGCATCATTTCTATTTTTAACTCCCGACGCAAACTAAGGGGTGTTATAAGTTTGCAGGGTTTGTGTATCTGTGGATCTGTATGCTGTAGCATCATAGCTCCCAAATGGATGAACTGACCATCAACGTAAGTGGTGGTGACTGATTCAAACCATATTCAAGTAACTTATTTATTTTATCCTACGAATATCTTGGAAAAGCTTTTGTTCAGCAGTAAAAGCTCAATAATTAATGCTTGGAATTTTTAAACTACGCAGCGGTTGGTGGTTTGTGGTTTTCACTTATTTTTATGCAAATAGCCGGCAAACGAGCTGATTTAAAAACAATGAAAACATGTAGCTAAGTAACTGCACGTAGACTGAACTTTTAACACTTACTGCTTATTAAGGTAGATACCGGTTTAATCAATAGATAGGATAGCTTAGGAAAGATAGTTACCAATGTATGGTACCCACTAATGTATTTAAATAAATTCTCAACTATTACTTCCTCATCCGTATACTACGGAACAAACATTAAGTAACTACTAAAAGTAACTATAATTACTGCGAAAATAACCACAGATTGTTTGTTTACATCTATGAATTACACTACAAAGTTTAATTTGTTTAAACGTGCGGGCATTCGCAACCATTGAAACCAAATAACACGTGTGCCTACAATAATAATAATCGAAGGTTCAATTGCGGAGACCCGGAACTTCAATTGTACGTAGTAAGCAGCGGTTTGCGATCGTTTAATTCTAAGTATTTGTAAGCTCCCGTGTTTGACGTCGTCGGCCTACTGAACGCAGCTTTTCTACGTATAGCCGACCCACTACCGTCTCCGGTATCGAGACTGCCTTTCCCTCTTCATTCTACATCGATTTATCTACAAAGCATTAATCTTGTGACGAAACGTAACAAAATTCACGCCGTATTTTGCACACTGTAGTGTGCGATCTTTACTCCTTACTTAATGAAAATACAATGAATGCATTTTAATGCAGTAAAGTATATCTTTGTAACATTCACACGTCGACGTCTCTTACGTAACCGACGCCGCGACGTTAGCATGATATGTGGGGCCTGCAGACGTTGCGCACTACATACTACGACCACGAAATTCTTTCGTTATGACCGCCACGAGAGCCGAGGTCGCACATTTTATTGACATCTGACATTGTTCTAGCATTACGGAGCAATTACCTACCTTCTGAAATTGCCTTAGTTTTAATTATGTCCGGTCAGTATAAATATAGCGGAGGGCGGCGCAAAATTATCAGTCGGCCGTGCTCGGTTTGAAGTGATCTCGTTCGTCAGAAAAAACACAGACCACGTTCGCAATGCAATCGCTGGTGGTGTTCTTCGCTCTTGCCGCCGTGGCGTGCGGCTCATACGTGCCGCTGGCGCAGCCCGCCCATCACCCCGCAGTGGTGCTGGACCCCCACGGCCGCCCCCTGGACACCGCTGAGGTCATCAATGCTCGCGCTCTCCACCTGCAGGCTAAAGCCCTGGAGCCCCACTCCGCTCCTCTCGTCCACGCCGCCGTCGCCCCCGCGGTGCTCGCTCCCGCAGTGCACGCCGTCGCCGCCCCTGCTTTGATCGCTGGCCCCGCCGCCGTGTCCCACCAGTCCCGCGTTGACGTGCGCACCAGCCCCGCCATCGTCTCCCACAGCGTCCTGGCCGCCCCCGCCATCTCCGCTCACGGTGCCTACGCCCCTCTGCTGGGACACTCTGCGCACGGTCTGTGGAAGCGTTCCCTGGGACACCTTGCATACAGTGCCCCCATCATCGCCGCTCCTGCCGCCGTGTCCCACCAGTCTCGTGTGGATGTCATCTCTAGCCCAGCTGTGGTCTCTCACGCCATTGCCGCCCCTGTGCTCACTCACGCTGTGGCTGCCCCGGTCGTTGCTCACGTAGCTCCCGCCGCCGTGTCCCACCAATCTCGCGTCGATGTGCGCACCAGCCCCGCCATCATCTCCCACAGCGTCCTGGCCGCCCCCGCCATCTCCGTTCACGGTGCCTACGCCCCTCTGCTGGGACACTCCGCGCATGGTCTGTGGAAGCGCTCTCTGGGACACCTCGCCTACAGCGCCCCCATCATCGCCGCGCCCGTCGCCACGTCGCACCAGTCTCGTGTGGATGTCATCTCTAGCCCAGCAGTGGTGTCCCACGCTGTCGCCGCCCCCGTGCTCGCTCACGCCCCAGTAGTCGCACACGTAGCCCCCGCCGCTGTGTCCCACCAGTCCCGTGTGGACATCCGCACCAGCCCCGCCGTGGTGGCCCACAGTGTGGTCGCTACACCCATCGCTCACAGCTTCATCGCCGCGCCATACGCTAGCGCTGGACTCCTCCACGCAGCTCCCCTGGCGCATGGACCCCTTGCACATTCTCTCCATGGTTGGTAAAGAGCGAAGCTGACGAACACCTAAGATTTAACGCAATAATGTACATAAATAAAATAATAAAAAAAATATTTATAAATAAATCTACGTACCGATAAATACGAAAATATCTAAATCGTTTCATTACCTTTACTCGTCTTAACGAACTTATACCACAGAAGAAATAATAGTACTTAAAAATAAGTAGTAATATATTATAAGTACTATTATTTCTTCTGTGCTAATACTCTACACTCAGGCATATCAACTGCAACGCCCAGTAGTTAGCACAAACCCTTAACTAGAAAAAGAAAATGTTGTACACAAGTTTCTTCATTCTGTAGACAAGTTAAAGCTGTTTTTATTAATTTCCTACAGATAGGGAACAAATAGGATTTTATACTTTCGTTTAAATTTGGTTGCTTAAATTTTATTAGACGTTTCAAATTCAGCATTTTATAATAGGAATAATAGAAATAAACAAGCCCAGTAGTTAAGTATGGTTAAGTATGGACACTCGCGTAATACTCATAATATTCAAACAGTAACAATAATTAATAAGTCATTAGTCTTGCAACTTAGAGCAATGATTTTGATGTCGTTTTGTACATAATATCCTTGTTATTCAATGCATGTACTAAAAAAGGTATGTTGAAGTGCTATTTTTTGAAGTATGTTAGAAAAACTTAAAAAACTAATGAAAATTTTGACTACATCATCACACATCATTTCATAACTTTTTTTAATGACTTTTTTAACTTGAAATTTCATACAATCTTTTTTGTAATGAATAGATGATATTATTACTTTTCAATTAATAGATTTTTTGGGACCTTTATGTCCAGACGAATCGAAGTCTTTCAGCAGAGTCGTCTAACATAATAAAAAAAAATGGCGGCCATTCCAAAAGGAAGAAGGCTAGATGTGGGTATTTTTGTCGATAAATTTACGTATATGTATTTCATGCCCCTAAATTATCGCTAGTTGTTTGCTGGTCGCCATGTAGACTTAACTCTGAATTCATTTTATGCGTAAGCATCTATGTAGTTTAGAGGTTTTTTCGCTTGTAAGTTGCTTTATTTGGTGCTTAACACTGATTTTCTTTCATTAAACCTGTTTTCAGCTTCTTTATTCCTATAGGTTTGAAAATAAAGAAGATGAATTCTGTGTAATCAATTAATTAAATGTAATTAATTAATCGTAGCTCCTAAACAATTGGACCGATTATGATGCGTTTTTTTTGTCTGAAAGTTGACGTGGTCGAGATAGTTATTTTTAATGAAAAATGTTTTTATTGATTCATAGATTACATTATATTTATATGGCTCCCTGTACTAGGTGTAAACCTGTGTTACTGGGTACCCCGCTCATCCACCAAGACGAAATACAATGAATCACATAAACATTTTAACAAAGCAAAATAAATGTGGCGTGTGTGTAATAGTGTGAAGTATGTGTGTACATACACATCAGATATGTGTGTGTGTGTGTGTGTGTGTGTCTGTATGTGTGTGTGTGTGTCTGTATGTGTGTGTGTGTGTGTGTCTTCTAAGTCATGAAAATGAATAATAAAGTCTAATAGATAAAATTTTAAGTTTCCTCATAATCTAGGGTTACAGTATGTTTTTATTAATTTTATGTATTGCTAATGGATAATCCATACTAATATTAAAAATGCGAAAGTGTGTTTGATTGTTTGTCCCTCTTTTACGTCGGAGCGGAGTGATGTTATGGTATGATTTTTTGTGTGGAGATAGAAAGCTGGAGAGTAACATAGTTAGGCTACTTTTTATTACAGTAAAACATCTCGTTCCCATGGGAAGATCCATTAAGATGCATATTTGAAATATTCGGCCTTAGTACTAATTTTGATCAGAGTTAAGTGACCCAATGTCAGTTAAATCGTAGGTGTTGGACAAATAAAAAAATGTACGGAATTTACAAATAAATAATAATGATTAATTAAAACTATCACGACAAGCGTAGCTTACGTAGTTCATGAGTAATAGTCCAGTGTTCCATAATTCCATCGCAGTCCTCTAGAGCCGCAGACCGACTTTCAATAAAATTACATGTTTTAAAATTTAGATGTTCGGTGAATGTGGTCATCATTACCCATCAGTAATATAAAAAACATTACAGACGCATTAAAGTGGAAGAGAATATAATTCAATTTAAGTGTACTTTTTACCTACTACCATTATTCCAAAAAGCAGCCAAGTGCGAGTCGGACTCGCCCATGAAGGGTTCCGTAGCAGCAAGTAACATAATATAAAAGTTCTTGTACTTCATTGTAACTTTGATCGATGTTTTTTGCGGTTTACGATTTATGACGTGTTAAAAAAAACTACTTACTAGATCTCGTTCAAATCAATTTTCGTTGGAAGTTTGTACGGTAATGTACATCATATATATTTTTTAGTTTTATCATTCTCTTATTTTAGAAGTTACAGGGGGGGGGACACACATTTTACCACTTTGGAAGTGTCTCTCGCGCAAACTATTCAATTTAGAAAGAAATGATATAAGAAACCTCAATATCATTTTTCAAGACCTATCCATAGACATGGGTATCCACACGTATGGGTTTGATAAAAAAAAAATTGAGTTTCAGTTCTATGTACCCCCAAAATTTATTGTTTTTTTTTCAATTTTTGTGTGAAAATCTTAACGCGGTTTACGGTATACATGTACTGACCAAGTTTCAACAGTATAGTTCTTATAGTTTCGGAGAAAAGTGGCTGTGACATACGGACGGACAGACAGACAGACAGACAGACATGACGAATTTATAAGGTTTCCGTTTTTTGCCATTTGGCTACGGAACCCTAAAAAGGGTAAAATCATACAAAGGTTTTTATTAGGGTTCCGTAGCCAAATGGCAAAAAACGGAACCCTTATAGATTCGTCATGTCTGTCTGTCTGTCTGTCTGTCCGTCCGTATGTCACAGCCACTTTTTTCCGAAACTATAGAAACTATACTGTTGAAACTTGGTAAGTAGATGTATTCTGTGAACCGCATTAAGATTTTCACACAAAAATAGAAAAAAAACAATAAATTTTGGGGGTTCCCCATACAAAGAACTGAAACTCAAAAATTTTTTTTTTCATCAAACCCATACGTGTGGGGTATCTATGAATAGGTCTTTAAAAGTGATATTGAGGTTTCTAGTATCATTTTTTTCTAAACCGAATAGTTTGCGCGAGAGACACTTCCAAAGTGGTAAAAAGTGTGTGTCCCCCCCCTGTAACTTCTAAAATAAGAGAATGATAAAACTAAAAAAAATATATAATGTACATTACCATGCAAACTTCCAACGAAAATTGGTTTGAACGAGATCTAGTAAGTAGTTTTTTTTAATACGTCATAAATCGTAAACCGCAATTTACCTCGATCAAAGTTACAAAGAACTTCAAGAACTTTTATATTATGTTACTTGCTACTACGCAACCCTTCATGGGCGAGTCCGACTCGCTCTTGGCCGCTTTTTATTTACTACAGAATTTTTAAGGTGCCTTTTTTAAAGTGTAACAAGAAGTTACAGTACCTACTATTATAAGTACCTATCTACTATTGTCTTCTATGATTACAGTAATAAACTTAGTCGTAATAAAAAAAAACAAAAGTGTCTAATTAAAAAAACAAAGAACGAGAATATTGTCCTATATCCGCATTCCCACCCTAAAATTATGTGCCTAAAATAACTGTCGATATCAAGACTTATCATTGAAGTGACAGCTGTTCTGTAGGTGCAGTGGCTCAATAACTAACAGGAAATTATACAGAACTTGCCGGAATTGGCCTCACGCTCTCATGGTCGCGTTGTCGGTTCAAAAACTTGCGTGGTCGGCTTAATCACATAAATAATTTTAAAACTATAGCAGACTCGTTACTTATTAGGTAAATAGCAAGGTAATGTGAAAAATGCTCGGAAGATTGTCTTTAATTGCATTTTACGTGATAGATTTATGCATGTTATTTTGATTTAGACATAAAGAAAAACAAGTCAATAAATTGATAAAACTATGTATATTTGTCTATTCATTTTAACATCCTTAATTAAAACGAAAACTACAATAATTTTCGTCGAATCACAGTTACGCTTTGCCGTTATTTAAATTAGGCCCAATGGGCAGCGGGGGCGGCCCATGCAGCGGAATGCGCGTATTGGGCGATAGCTGGAGCAGCGTAGCTGACCACTGGGGCGGCATGGGCCACAACGGGAGCAGCGACAACAGTCTGGGACACTACAGCAGGGCTAGTGCGGACATCGACACGGGACTGGTGGGAGACAGCGGCGGCGGGGCCAGCGTAGCTGACGACTGGGGCAGCAGCCGCCACTACTGGAGCGGCCACGGCGTGAGACACGACGGGGGCGGTCACGGCGTGAGACACTACAGCTGGGCTGGAGATGACATCCACACGAGACTGGTGCGAGGTGGCGACGGGGGCGGCGATGATGGGGGCGCTGTAGGCGAGGTGACCCAGAGAGCGCTTCCACAGACCGTGCGCGGAGTGTCCCAGCAGAGGGGTGGCGTAAGCACCGTGAGCGGAGATGGTAGGGGCGGCGTAGGAACCGTAAGCGGAGATGGCGGGGGCGGCGTAAGCACCGTGAGCGGAGATGGCGGGGGCGGCGACGACAGTTTGGGCAACGACGGCGGGGCTGGTGCGCACATCAACGCGGGACTGGTGGGACACGGCGGCCGGGGCTACTTGAGCAACTGCTGGGGCAGCCACAACGGGAGTAGCAACAACAGCCTGGGATACTACAGCGGGGCTGGTACGGACATCAACACGAGACTGGTGGGATACAGCGGCAGCAGGGCCAGCGTAGCTGACGACTGGAGCGGCGGCAGCAACAACTGGTGTGGCGACGGCGTGAGCTACGACGGGGGCAGCCACGGCGTGAGACACTACAGCTGGGCTGGAGATGACATCCACACGAGACTGGTGCGAGGTGGCGACGGGGGCGGCGATGATGGGGGCGCTGTATGAGAGATGTCCCAGAGAGCGCTTCCATAGACCGTGCGCGGAGTGTCCCAGCAGAGGAGCAGCGTAGGCACCGTGAGCGGAGATGGCGGGGACGGCGTAAGCACCGTGAGCGGAGATGGCGGGGGCGGCGACAACAGTTTGGGCAACGACGGCAGGGCTGGTGCGCACATCAACGCGGGACTGGTGGGACACGGCGGCAGGGGCGGCGACCACAGCGGGGGCGGCGACGGCGTGCACTGCGGGAGCGAGCACCGCGGGGGCGACGGCGGCATGGACGAGAGGAGCGGAGTGGGGCTCCAGGGCTTTAGCCTGCAGGTGGAGAGCGCGTGCGTTGATGACCTCAGCGGTGTCAAGGGGGCGGCCATGGGGGTCTAGCACCACTGCGGGGTGATGGGCGGGCTGCGCCAGCGGCACGTATGAGCCGCACGCCACGGCGGCAAGAGCGAAGAACACCACCAGCGACTGCATTGCGAACGTGGTCTGTGTTCCTTTGATTCGACGAATTACACGATCACTTCAAACCGAATCGGTTGACTGATACCGACAACCCAATGATCGGGTCCTTTTATACTTACTAATCGCAGTCAAATAATTGCAAGCTTTAAAATTAACATAATGAAACGTCAATGTCAACTGTCACATGAAAGTAATCGACCTTGTTAAACGAACCACTTTTTTTAGTGTATTGCCGATTAAAAGGAGGGGCATGAAAGTTCATATCACTCGAAAGCTGCATTACCTCTAGTATAGTATATATGTACAAAAAATAAACACAAAAATAATAGTTACTGTTTCCCCAATTTTACTACTTACAACTTGACAAGTGCGAGTTAAACTCGCTTGGAGAGGGTTCCGTACATTGATCAATTATGTATATTTACCGTTCTTTTTCTATCGTATTAGGGTTCCGTAGCCAAATGGCAAAAAACGGAACCCATATAGATTTGTCATGTCTGTCTGTCCGTCCGTATGTCACAGCCACTTTTTTCCGACTATAGGAACTATACTGTTGAAACTTGGTAAGTAGATGTATTCTGTGAACCGCATTAAGATTTTCACACAAAAATAGAAAAAAAAAAACAATAAATTTTGGGGGTTCCCCATACTTAGAACTGAAACTCAAAATTTTTTTTTTCATCAAACCTATACGTCTATGAATAGGTCTTCAAAAATGATATTGAGGTTTCTAATATCATTTTTTTCGAAACTGAATAGTTTGCGCGAGAGACACTTCCAAAGTGGTAAAATGTGTGTCCCTCCCTGTAACTTCTAAAATAAGAGAATGATAAAACTAAAAAAAATATATGATGTACATTACCATGCAAACTTCCACCGAAAATTGGTTTGAACGAAATCTAGTAAGTAGTTTTTTTAATCGAACATCAAGAACTTTTATATTATGTTACTTGCTGCTACGGAACCCTTCATGGGCGAGTCCGACTCGCACTTGGCCGCTTTTTTATTTATTTTTGCCCGGCGACCGAATAAAACATTTTTGCCATATTTTTTAAGACCAGAGACATCATATCGGTTTTTCTGTAATATATGAGTAAAGAACTATTTTCTGTACTTTTTTCAAAATTAGTAGTTACAGAGTTAAGGGGGAATGGTCAATTTTAGTCTTAAATTTTCGTACTTTCTTAAATAATTTTAAAAGTATCCATTGTAGAACTATTTTGAGATCCTTACAATAAGCCCTTTCAAATGAAATACCACACTATACGGTTAACAAAACATTTATTTATTTATTTATTTTGTTTTCGTTAATTTTATTTTTCAAAATTCATTTCTTTTCTTTGTACCTTCGTCTTTAGGTCACAAAAAAGCACATGAGTACCCAATTTCAAGTCATTTGGCCCAGTAGTTTCGGAGAAAATTGGCTGTGAAGGACGGTCGTCAAGATACACGAGTGAACCTAAGTGATAAGGGTTCCGTTTTTCGTTTCTAATTGCAGCAATCGCTATACTGCGTTTGAAGCGCTCATAGCCCGGCGGCTTGTGTCGATCCTGTGTTCGACAAAGTTAAGCAACAGCGGCCGCGATCGGTAGTTAGATGGGTGCCTGGCTATAAATTAATGTGATGATGAACATGTGACACAGAAATTAGACCATTATGTCATGTACTGCGTCGAAACGGACACGCATAACAAACATCAGAGCGTTGGCACGGCAATCAGCGTTTCTTTCAGACATTAAAGAATTAGTAGGATATTAAATATGATATTAATTTATTAATATGATATTAAACATTTTCACCCCATTTAAAAAGTTGCAGCATTATTACGTTCACCCAAAAATAGGATACCCTATCAGTGCTCAGGGGTGTACAAGGCCAACTGTAGTAGCTGTAGCTGTTACAGCTGTTGCGGCAGACAAAACGGTCAGTAGCAGAACATCTGGTTGAATCTGGTACGAACCACTGGATTGAGCTTCCTAGGTTCCTGAGTTTTATAAATATAATATGTAGATTGTAGTAGGTGATAAGTGCTAACTGTAACTGTGAGCAGGAAAAAAACAACCAAGAAACAAGAAACTACGGGTTTCTTGCTTCTTCTTGTCTCGGGCCCTCTCACAGTAGGGACTTGTTAAAGCATTGGCGTAGCATGCATGACTTTCCAAAAGTGTTTGTAAACCAAACCAATTTTGAATAAAACATTTGATTTGATTTGATTAGGGCGCAGGTCATCTTCACGGAACGGCATTAGGTACATCCCACGGTTAGTACGAGAGGCCGTCTGGCCTCTCTCTGTCTGTCTCAATCTGTCTAGATTAAAAAATCACCTCAAAAACTTCAATAGGGAGGCAGGATTTAAAATAGCTCAAACGTGGAATTCAGTGGTTAGCCTATGTAAATATCAAAAAGTGCAGTGTTGTGCGGCAAGATTATGTGGTCAGTTTAGTGACGTAGTCGTAATATGGTTAGAAAAACATAAAACGAACTAGACGGAAAGTTATCAACTTTCCGAATTATTCCGAATTATTTCTAAGTTATTCTCAAACGTAATAATAGTGTATCAATTCACACTGGGTCAGTGTCATGGACTTTGGCTTCTGCCCCGTTGAGAAACTTGAACAAGGCATCAAAGAAAGATTAACACGCTCACAATTTCTTCAGCATAACGATATCATATGTAGATTAAACTTGATATTATGGAAACAAAATTATATACTTAGGTGACACTCGATAAGTTGGATAATACTTCAATTCATATGTAATATTACTTTAATCTGAGCATGTAATGAATAAGATGAGAAATGCTCTTTAATCTGAGGGCATATTAATATGCGGAAATTATATTGCGGCTATAATAATAAGCTGTATATTCAACGCATGACTTTTAATTATTTTAATGGATTACTGATAAGTTATTCTTTAGTTATCAAATTACTACATAACGTCTCATTGTAACGTCGTATTGTAATAGGTTATCTTAAATCTACGGCTTAAGAAATGAATCGACTGCTTCGTAATAACTATAGAAAGGTAAATCCTTCGAAAACGATTTCGACGATACCAATCTTTGATTGCATTTTAATTCTCTAATTGTACAGTAATTAAATATGCAACATGTAAGTACAGTTGCAGAATTTTATTGGTGGCTTTCACTCATTTCTTAGTTTGTTCTTGAACTTAGCTTTAAGGATTTTGCAAAGATGATGATGGGTTCAAATATATTTTCTCAATCTGGGTGTGTATGTCTTTGTATTCATGGCGACCATGAAGACACAGGGGGGCCTAAGCCAAAGTAATATAACGAAAACGATAACGAAGTTAGAAAAGAGTAAAATGTATGGGATTGACAAAAGGGTTCGCTAAATCACGTGGTCAATCGTCATCGTTATCGCAAGTTGGTAGACAAGTGTTATAATTTGTAACGAAACCATAAATAATAATTGTTACCGATTGTTATCTCATAAATGCGTAGACAAGTGGCACTTTAAGTGTTCGCGTTCGGTACGATCACGAACGTCAAAAAAAGTTAACGAAACGAAGCTTAGGATGCTGTAGATATCGAAACAATTTAACAATATTTCAATTTAACAAGATTTCGTTCATCTTTGACTAGAGGCAATAATACATATTATCGAATTATTATATTATCATATTATCGCCAAAAGCGACTGAAACTAAGACGGCAATTGGAAACAATGAGGATATGCCAGAATTGTTGTTTATGCAACATTTCAGGCTAAACATTTAGGACTAAAGCTACATTTAGGAAGTTGTGTGACGACCTAAAATATCATGCCAGATTTAAAAGGTTCCTCTGAAATTCCGCTGGAAATAAAGGTAAAAATTTTTCATTAATTAACAATTATTATAATAATGCAGGCAACTAGGTGCCTACTTGTACTTTGTTGTAGGTTGTTCCGTTGTTGTACTTAATTACTTACTCAAGTGTTGCATCTTCGTCCCTCGTTTAAACATTTGTAGGTAATAAATACCACACAATACTATGGTACTAAAATTATGGTGTAACCAAATCAAGTAAGTAGGTACCTATGTATTATGGTAATTTTCAGGTGCTGTGTGCTCTTAGCTTTTTAGCTACAGGGTCGTATCAAAAAATTGTTGGTATGGGCCAGTATTTTGACGCAGAGGACAACAAGCCGTTGCATCAGGGAGGTTGTAAACGCCCTTAACCATAATTGGATGGTCAGCAGGTGGATAGTGTTTCCACAAACACCACAAGAGAGATCCCTTATCAAAGAGAAGTATGTAATAATACAATATTTAATAATAATTGGAAACTTTCCTAAAGGTCCTACTTAAATACTACCTAGTTACTCGTTGGTATTTGTATAATTTACAGATTTCAAATGAAATATAATTTGCCTGGAGTGATAGGGTGCATTGACTGTACCCATGTTGCAATCATAAGACCAGATAAGGAAGAACATATATTTTTTAACAGAAAAGGATATCATTCCTTAAATGTTCAAATGGTAAGCAGCTAGATAAATTCTAATCAAATGATACTTATTATATACTTATTTTATATACTTATAAATATACTTATTTTTATTTTATTTTCTTTTCAGATATGTGATTATGACATGAGAATAATAAATGTCAACTCCAAATTTGGTGGAGCAACACATGACTCCCACATATGGTCTGCGAGTTATGTGGAGACATATATGCAAGGGCTTCATGAACATGGTGAACATGTTTGGTTATTAGGTAAGACATTGACCTTTACATTGTAAATAGTGTCAGAAATAACCCTACAGTAGTAATTGCACTATTTTTAAGTGACCGACGAGAGAATGTAGGTGAATCTTCGATCACTAATAACAGAACTAGATACACAATCAGCGACCAAAAACGTCCTCATCAAAAGAGCAAATTGCAAAAATCACACATCCAGGACGCTAAAAATGATGAAGTTTCTTATTTTCGGTAAGTATTCATTATCATTAATTATTTAAAAGCAGTCATAGCCTAGCGGTAGAACGTTGGTCTCCCGAACGAAGGGGCCCGAGTTCAAATCCTGGCACGCACCTCTAATTTTCAAATATTATGTGCGTATTACATGTTAATTATCACTTGCTTTGGTGAAGGAAAACATCGTGTGGAAACCTGCACACCGGAGAGTTCTCCATAAAAAGTTCTCGAAGGTGTGTGAAGTCTACCAATCCGCACTTGGCCAGCTTGGTAGACTATGGCCTAACCCTCACATTCTGAGAGGAGACCCCGAGCCCAGCAGTGGGACAATTTGCTTGCTTGCTTTAATTATCATTTTTCGTAATAAACGGCAGAGTCATTAAGCATGTAAATAATTGTAAAGACTCTTACTAGTTACTACACGTATTATTCTTAGTTATCGCATGTCCACTTGAATTGGTCGGGTTATGCCGGTTATGTGGATTGACTCTGTTCTACTTTTAGTGGAAACGCTGTTGTTACTTTTTTTTCACTGACATAAATAATTGATTATTTCTTTTGTTTAATCTAACTTGTTGGCTGTCTTTAAATATAGTAAAAAATGTTTGACGTAATTTTGATTATAATATTATGTAATGAAAAAGATGTGAGATTTTATATTGTGTTTTTTGCTTTTTTCAGGTTTATAATAAAATTGATTATTGAAATAATTTTTAAATAACATTAACATTTAGCTTTAAATTGAAATTCAAATTCAAAATCATTTATTCATGTAGGTATCATTGATACACTTATGCACGTAATTTTTTTAATGGACCAGCTTTTCGCAAAGGTACTTTGTCATGGAGGAGAAGAAAAGCCGAAAGAAACTCCTCAGCACATCTTTTAAAAATAAAATACATCGGTATATTTCTTACAAAAAAGTATCACTAGCCTGTACGGAACTGGTTGCAGATCTGGTCATTTCCATGCGTCTTTGTCATTTATGTACTCATCTACAGTATAGTAGCCTTTTCCTAAAAGTTGAGATTTTACATGTTTCTTAAATAATTCCACTGGCAAATCACGTATTAACTTTGGGATTTTATTATAGAACTGTACACCACGGCCCATAAAAGATCGCTTCACTTTAGAAAGACGGTAAGATGGCGTTACTAACTGGTGCATTTTTCTTGTTTGGCGATTAGTGATATCAAAATTTTGTTTATACGCGCTTATATTATTCCGTATAAAAACCACATTACTATAAATATATTGTGAGGCTACTGTAAGTATACCTATTTCTTTGAATTTGTCACGCAAAGTTTCACGAGATCTAAGTTTATAAATAGCCCTAATAGCTCTTTTTTGTAGTATGAAAATTTGTTCTATACTGGCTGTTTTGCCCCACAGCAAGATGGCATATCATAATACTGTGAAAATATGCAAAATAAACCATCCTAGCAGTTTCGACGTCAGTAAACTGCCTTATTTTCCTAACAGCATAAGCAGCCCTACTGAGTTTAGTCGCGAGATTTGTTATAATGTGGGCCCCACTGAAGTTTACTATCTAAGGTCACCCCTAAAAAGACTGTGGATTCCTCCATATGCAATATTTCATTATTCAGTCTGAGAGATTTGTTAACTTTTTTAACATTAGGTAGTACACACTCTATACATTTAGTTTTTTTTACATTTAAAAGCAAATTATTGGTAGTGAACCAACGCGACACATGCGAAAGAGCACTATTTACAGCAAACATTGGGAAGGAGTATTCGTTCTGTTTAGGGATTTTATGTTTGTATAAATAATGTTTGAACGAGTGGATTAATTTTTGAGGGGGCGTGTTGGTATATTTTAAATTAATTTGCAAAAATTAATCTTCACTTGATTTTGTTAGCATCCGGCGGAAGCGCCACCTATGTGTTTTTAACTTGCAATTTACTTACACGCTCTTCTTCTCGGTATCTTCTTGGTAGGATACAGACGTATTACTCCTTCTTCCCAATCTATAAAGGATTAATATAACGGTGATATTTGAAAATCCTAAACTCTGAAGTTTTCTTTACGCCTACATAACCTTATTTCCTATAAATAAATAATTCCTATACAATTAATTAATTATTGTAACTTACTAACAGTCACAATGGCAACATTAAAACAGGGTCATCAACTAGGTCATCCTAATTATGAATATAAAAAAATATCATTTTTTATACAGTATAAAAACATTTAACAGTTCGACTCCACTCATTCCTTGTCCTAGAAGCGACCCTCAGTCATAAAATTTTATTGGTTTTTTTTTGTACTTTGTAAATCCTACCTTAAATCTTGCGCGTAAGGTTGAATTTGTTATGATGGATGTTGACCAACTAGCTTCTGTCATAAAAAAAGGTCTCCCACCGTAGGGTTTGTAAACCGATGGCTTAGCTTATTTGATAATGACAAGTGCTTGTAACAGCCTAGACTGAATAAAGATTTTGAATAAAATTACCATTAACTATAGTCAAAATTATCTAAGATGCCCATAATGATAGCTGCCATTTATTAATATGAACTAACATTGTATGGGCGTCTTCGAGCGAAATGGAATAATCATTTACTTGACATGAATAGTTGAATACTTACGGACGAAGGATTTTACCAAAATTTGTTAAAAATCCTTACTCACTTTCATTGGCGTTGATTATAAATAATAGTAAACGTTATAATCTAGTAAAAATCCCATCACATCATAATTTATGCAAAATTTATTAAAAATATTTGACGTCGAAACAATGATAGATGAAGAGGCCTAAAACAAAACTGACGCAAAGAGATGTGACGGCCTGAAACCGTTTCTAAAACCAATCATAATCGATACATTACTATAATCGGAATTTAAAAATGAAAATTGATTAATTTAATTACTTTGTTAAAAATGATTTACTTGCATTTGAATTTAAAATTAGGTACCCAAGAATACCACGACGAATTGGATGCTAACAAAGGACATTTTCCATTATGTATGGGCACTTCGCCATCCATGGACAGTAAACTGCAGATAATATATTATATGTAATTATGTAGCTTAGCTTTTTGCGGTATTCTTTTTTTTTTCGACAAAATAATAATTATGTATACATGAACGTGTGAATAAACAAGAATTTATTTACTGTAGTTTTTTCCCTGACGCTCATAATATTACCTCAAAATATTATTATGAAACTGAGCGGAAGAGTTCATTCTATTATGATCTATCTTTCTTTCTTTTTCTTCTCTTTCTTAGCCGGCAACGCACCAGTGATGCTTTTGGTGTTGCTGATGTTCATGAGCGACGACAGCCACTTACCATCAGGTGGATCGTCAGCTTGTTTGCCAGCTCGGATATTTCCATGCATATCTAGCAGCATGAGTTGTTAGGAAGAAACAAAAGAATATTTTATTGGAGTCGTAAATACATAATATTGAGAATACGTGGTACGAGATATGTAGCTCAATTGAGGTAGTTGGGAGGTATCTAAATGTTACGGTTTTTAGTTTACAATTTAATTATCGAATCGATTAGAAGGTCTTACAATTTTGAATCGATTTGTTACAAAAATTGGTTTCTTTCGTGAACCGATTTTTTTGTACATCTCTAGTGTCACTGTGATTGCAAACGACAAATTGGGCATCTTAGTTCACGGGGACTATAATATAATATTTTTTATTAACAGTCAATAAACTCCATAAAATTATAACCTTATATAATCTACTAGACTAATACTAATATATTTCTATTTAGTAGACAGGTCATATACTATCTATAAATTAGCCTATACATATATAATACACACACAAAAATATATAAATTGTATTGTATAAATCAATTGCTGGGCATAACCCAACATGAAACTTATATTGTGTCAATGAGTGTGACACACTAAAAAAATATTAACAACACTTAAAAAAACAAGAAGCAGTCTTATAGTTGCAATTGAACAACATTAACTGTCATACAGTCTTATCATAGTCTTAAAATTGATCAGTAAAAATTAGGCAACATTTAAGGTAATTTAACGAAATCACTTCGTATTTATCAACATGTTTTTAGGGTTCCGTACCCATAGGGTAAAAACGTGACCCTATTACTAAGACTCCACTGTCCGTCTGTCTGTCAGTTGAATTTTTCACAGATGATGTATTTCTGTTGTTGTGGGGGCTCCGATACAACAAACATAAAAAGTATAAAAACATTGTTTAAATACTACCGCAATAGGGACAACACAATCACTGACCACTAAGACTGAGTCTCTACTCAATGTTCAGCGGTTCTGTGTTGTCCCTGCTGCGATAGTAGTCGAGCCAAGCTTGAGCAATATTTACTAGGGACCTGAAAACTTCGTTCCGCTCGTGCTCTACATCCAACGCTCGCATGTCGCGCTCGTGTTGAAGTTTAGTCCGAGTTTCCTCAATTTCCAGTCGTCGTAATTCCACGGCCGTAAACTCGCTCGCCGCTATCTCAAAGGGGGTCGGTGCCTGCCTTCGGCGGCGGGCGCGCAAACGCGGGCGGCTGGGAGAGCCAGTTGTCGCCGGCGACCGTAGCAGCGGACGACGCGGGGGAGTAGCAGGTGGCCGCAGCCGCCTCGGAGTAGTGGGCGCTGCTGGGGCCGGTGGGGCCTGTAGGGCTGGTGGGGATGGTGGGGCCGCCGGGGAAGGCGCAGCTGGCTGCCGTTCCTGAGACGAACGGGGAGCGCCCATGAGCGGGCAGGGTGGCGGTGTTCTCACTATCATCTGGGATGTTGAAGGTTGTGGTGAAGGCAGGTGTGAAGTTTCTGCAACAAAAAATGAGTGTTATTTTAGCAATTTGGAGTTCTATGAGGATTTAAAAAAGGGAGTTAAAAATGGGATAATTATCTACTTTAAATTTTTGTTATGAATCAAATTAGTCATATAAATAAAAACACTGGGGGTTATCTAGGAAATTTTAGAGAATTGGAGGCATGAATTAAAATTATAGAATTGAATTAACATAACTACAATAATGCTAATTAATTCACTATAAAGAAGACATACCATGGGGCCTAGCCAAGTCACCATGACTGTAAAATAAAAACAAACAAAGATTCAATATAAGTGTTCTATTGTTACGATCGCGTCATTGCTTACATTAGATTAGACACGTAACATTTGTACGAATTAAATCTTAATTAATGAATATAACTTTGATTTACTTACGTTTCCATATACTCAAGCAGTGTTAACAATTGCTCAGGACTTGCCCGCGCTCTTGAATCCATGTTTTATTACTAAAAATTATCAAACAGATTTGCAGTCTAAAACCAAGGAAGTCTAAAACGGCTATGCCCCATTCGGGCAGTCTCCCTCGCTTAAATCCCGACCAACCAACCTCAACCCTTGTCCCGCTGTTTTAATTTCTCACAGTAATATTTCATTGAGGTGATGACAAATGCCTGTGCCATGAAGTCAAGATTGTGAATTTCTCACAGTAATATTTCATTGAGGTGATGACAAATGCCTGTGCCATGAAGTCAAGATTGTGAATTTCTCACAGTAATATTTCATTTAACCCGATACCCGCCAAGTATAGCGCGATGATTGACACCGGCCGCGGCGCGGCGGCGCGACGGCGCCGCGAAGTCAAGTGGATTCCAAAAATAATGGCGTCTTTAGCCATAGCCATAGCCATTGAGGTACATACATAGAGAAGTCATCTCAAACAAAATGTGTGTTCCACCGCAGGCTTGCCCTCCGTTCTCTTTTCAAACTAGAAGCCTCGTTTGCACACTTGCCATAGAGTAACTTTGTATATGACACTTGCCGAACAAAGACAAGCAGTCACCGACTCCAAATCTTTACAAGCTCTTACTCCAACTTTATTTAACGTGCAAAAGCGTTGCAACGATTTTCAAACGTAATTACCATTGATTCGTGTCAAAAATCCAACACCATAAAAATTGGTCACAAGCGTCGCGTCGGCAAGCTTATTTAAGTCCATTAACACGCTAGTGGCTTGCCAAATTCAAACGCTCCTTATGATTTTTTCATACGAAAATGGCGGGAACATTGAACAATAATTTAATTAAATTCGTTTTAGTTGATTTAAGTTAATATTTTGTTTTCTTACCGATGATAAGGTGATACCATTATCTTTTTTGTTTTTTGCAATTGTGACATGTTCTTATTACGCACGACGGCATTTTTTCAGTTTTTTCATAAACAATTTTGGCGTGCGGCCGCAATGAGCGCAGCCGAGTGACAGAATGAAATGCAGCCGGCCGGCTTCAATGCACACCCCCGAACCCAATGTTCGCGGTGTCTGTTCTATACGCTAGTAATAATAATTCTATGACCATAGCCAATATTTTTTTTTTCTTAACGAATAAACATTTCGGCACAACGATCGCGACTATGGTGGTACATTGGCTAGGAAATTGTTATCGTTATCTCAAAGACAATGACGAACTTCGGTATCTTTTCGCTACATAACGATGTTACTTTGGCTAAGGCCCAGGGTATTCTAATATGGAGCGTTATAAAAAATAGAGTTTGTAATATAAACCTTTTACTAGTTTTTGCTTGCGGCTTTGCCCGCGGTAGAGTGCTTTCGAAACGATATTTTTAATTAATTAATTTAGATTTATAGAACCACATAAAAATAAAGTGCACCTATAGGTAAGCCAATAGTGCACTAGTATGTCCTCTGTGCTATACGTAGAATGATGGATTACGATACATAATATAAGATATTAGACGATGCCCGTGGCTTCGCGCGCGTGGATATCGAATTTCTACTAATCCCGCGGAAACTCTGAACTTTTACGGGATAAAATGTAGCCTATGTGTTAATCCAGGAAATAGGCTATCTCCATTCCAAATTTCAGCCAAATCTGTTCAGACGATCGACGGATCAGACGGCTGATGCGGACATATTACGTTTTATTTATATTAGTGTATCGAAAACAGTCGATATCAGTAGTACAATGATATCATGTTGTAGTTATTTTGGTAACAAGATGACCTTAAAATTATATGGTTATGATACTAAAATTAAAACATTTCTTAAGTTTTGCGTAATTGTAACAAGGTCAAAATATGCGTTTGTTCCGATCTGCATGGTCATTTTTAAACCGCCTATACCTACTACTGAGAAAGAAAAATAACGCTTATGTATTCTATGATTACTTAAGTAGGTAGTAGTAACCTGGGTTATCGAGAATATCTCTTACAAAGACTAACGTCTCAACTCAGAGTCACTAACGAGTACTTTAATCGCTGCTTAGTAAAGAATCACCATACAAATTCTGTAAAGGAGCGATTTAAGTTACCGTTAGTGACTCTGAATTCGGGCGTTAGTACACAAAGTAGGTACCTAATAGACATACAGATTAAAACGCACTCCTCCTGGGTATTAATAAAACTTCAATAGGGAGGATGGATTTAAATTAGAGCAAATATGAAAAAAAGTGCAGTGTTCTGCGGCAAGATGGCGTGATGGGGTAACGTTCGCACTCTTTAATGGATACAATAAGTACAAATATTGCCTATATGTTATTTGTTCACCTTTTCTAGCAAATTAATATTTAAATCAATAATAATATAACGCTTCACACTCATAGCCCCACACTAGGATTCCCTGTGTCGTGGGTGCCATGGACAACACACTAGACAAGGACATTTACAACCAGACCGAGAACAGAAATTCAAACTCATCATTCAATTTTCCGCCTCGCTGGGAATCGAACCCAGGACCCTTGGTGCGGCGATCCGGCATGGTAACTATTGCGCCACACGGGTCGTCAGTCGTCAATAAACACATATTTAATGTGCAAAAATAAATTTACATTAACATAAAATTTGCATTAACTCTTTGAAAAATACAGTTACTTCATTGCTCTAGTCGCTTATATAATTATTATATTAAAACCAAACAAGAATTTCAAGGTTTCCATGTTTGCTTTCGAGATCAGTTACCTTCGTAGTACTACGAGTGTAGTCGTGATGACGTCGACTTAAGGAATCTACTTGGTTAAAATCATGATAGTAAAAATCGTTACGAAGGAATCTATTTTTCAACGAAATTCATTGGAGTTCAATACAAAATTATCTACATAAATGTTCAGGCCCTACTAATTGATGCCACTTTGACTGCTAGACTGGTTTTCCTGGAGAAACATTAATGATGATTTTTGACTGACTGTAGTTTACATAGGGTAGTTAGTAGTATTTAGTAGGGTACATAAGTTTAGTGTCAAAATTCGTGCGTGTGACGAATATTTTAATTTACCTCCACGTTGAAAACGCTTCAGGCCTAAATAATTCAATCAAAAATATCCGGTTATAATCACAAAACTCACTAAACCGGTTAGAATACATACCCAGATTTTAGATTATCTGCTACTTGTTTGTTTTATAGTGATGAAAACTTTAATGATTTGAACTTTAGATAAAAAGATTTGTACCGATCTATTTTAAAATGTAACAATAATTTTCATACACTGTTATCCATATTATTAAGATGATGACGCTGTACAATTTTGGTTATCATTTTGATCATAATGGTAATAGCGGAAGCGGATTAATTATAAGGTTAACAGCATCTGGAATAATTTTGGTTAAAATCAAGTAATTTGAACATTCACTACATTAGTTTCGACTTGAAATGAAATATCTCAGTTTATAATATTCACAGACATAACAGAAATTACATTTAAATAAATGTTTTTCTATCATTTTAGATCATCGTCTACTTGTGTGTATTTTCATGAAAATGAAAATCAGTAGTTTTTCCGTGAAAGAGCAGCTATAACAAACATCTATACAAACTCTCACATTTGTAACATTTGTAGAATTATTAGGATTAAGAGGAAGAACAATTTTTAGTAGCACTTTGAAAAAAATATGTGTTGGAGAAAGTGGGATATGCACACGTTGAAAAATTGTACGTACCTACTGCAAGGATTCAAACCCGGCCTTCCGTGGGATATAATGACGTAACAAATACTAGGCTTTGCCTTTAAACTGGCGATCTTTAACCTACAGAGATACCTACTTAATTAACTTGGCGAAAAAAGTGAAAAGGAAATCCAATGTAAATTATTGGATTGCATGTTACATCTGTTCTGGTTTTACCGCAGACAGGTTGGTCCGGACAATTACAGGTCCCACCGGAAGTCGAGCCTCTTATTCGGTAATCAAGAATATCCAGTTTCCTTCTGAGGAGGTAACGGATGTGTATTTATATGTACATGTACTCGTATGTATGTAATACACAATTATGTTAACTATTTGTATTTTTATGTACAGTCGGAAAAATAATTAGGTATGCAGGGCATGATTCTAAAACCTTCTGTAATCTATACTAATATTATAAAGCTGAAGAGTTTGTTTGTTTGTTTCGTTGAACGCGTTAATCTCAAGAACTATATTGGTTCCAATTGGAAAATTCTTTTTGTGTTTGATAATCCATTTATCAAGGAAGGCTATAGCCTATATGTATATAACATCATAAATATTTTAGTAGTTAGTTTTTTCCACAAATTAACGCTGGTGAAACCGCGGGGCACAGCTAGTTATTGATATTACAGATGGTTTGTGTTATTATCAATATTAAATGATACCTGTAAACGTAAGGTATGATTTAACATTAATACTAACGTAAATATGTAAAATGTAATATTAAACATTACAGAGGGTTTTAGAATCATGCCCTGCATACTTAATTCTTTTGTCGTCTGTAGTTCTGTAGATCGAGCACGAATATTTGCGAGAAAGTATTCGTATGGTTAACGTAAGCAATTTGTCAAATTTGTATGGCATTTTAGTACCATTTACGCATGATAGGGGCGCTTTTGAAAAAATGCCATACAAATTGCTTACGTTAACCATACGAATACTTTTTTTCGCAAATATTCGTGCTCGAGCTACTGTACGTGTCCCAGAGGAATGATGATGATTTATTTTGATGAAACCGCTGAGGGAAATGACCCAACGGATTTGTTACTTTATCGTCTAGCATAGCGTCAGATTCATCACTTGCCATCTTTGCGACATGTGGCCGGCTAAGGAGCAAAAGAGCCACCTGGTATTAAATGGTCACATAATTCCCTTCTACCAAGAAGGATTTGGAAGGATTTTGGAAAAATAAGGATAGCTTATTTTTCCAAAGAACTGAAGTACTGAAAGTCTGAACCATTCAACTTACCAGTCGCAAGTCTCAAAAGTCTTATAGGATCCCAGAAATGAAATACTTGGCTATTTTAAACTCACTTTCAATTGTAATGACATTTCAAAAATAGTGAAAGTAAAGCTAAAATCAATGTCGAAATATAATAGCTTAGCAATAAGCAGTTACCTCACCTCGTATAATATAAATCACACCAATTCACTACGGTGCAACTACTTAACAGAAGCTTTAATACTAAGTAGCGACTGCGGCTTTGTCCATATGAAATGTACATACAAGTTTTAATTAAACTTGTAGGTATAGAAAATATAATAGGTATCCAATGAACTAATATACTAACCACTGTAGGTATCATATTAAAAAGAAATTAGTAATCTGTTAAGATGTCAGAAAGAGAAAAGATGACAATATGTTAATGGAGTTTGTGTCTGAATCACGTAAATAAAGTAAAATCCACGGAACACTATGTTCCGTGGTAAAATCTAATAACCTTTTATACTTACCGTAACAAAACTACGCCCACTGAGAGATGTAAGATCTGAATGAAGACCCAATCCAAAATCAACAATATGTAGGTAACTCAGATCAAATTCTTTTTTTAGCTAGGCCAAGTAACGTGATTTTATTATAGGAGAGGAACCGTGTCTATTTGTTGTTTTACGCTGTGCGCTGAAGTCACTAAACTGAAATGTATCGCTTTTCTTTGTATTGCCTCTGCATAAAAAATATTTGGCCGATATTAGCTAATCATATCCGGCCAAAAGAGTGTGATGTTCTCTTATCCGTATTTGGCCAGGTACAAAGACTATGGATTTTATCCCTCACATTGTGCCACTGTGAGTTGTGGTGATAAGTGAAATAATCTAAATTTTACTAACAAAAAATAACCGACTTCAAAGTTACTCAAAAACTACTTGTCAGATCTCGTTCAAATTTATGTGGGATTACATGACAAGCACCTGCTTTCGATTAAAAAAAAGAATCATCGAAATCGGTTGGCGTGATATTGAGTTATTCGTCCATTTGTCGCGCACATACTTAATACAAATTTAAGACTTATATGGTTTTATCATGGATGCCATTGTCAGATCTCAATAAAATTTATATGGGACCACACGACAGCCACCAGCTTTCGATTAAAAAAAGAATCATCAAAATCGGTTTGCCCAGTCCAAAGCTCTGAGGTAACGAACTTAAAAAAAAATACAGTCGAATTGAGAACCTCCTCCTTTTTTTGAAGTCGGTTAAAAATATGTTCGAGATTTGATATTATCTCTATTATTATAAAAAACAAGAGAATAGTTTGAAAACTAAATACCCCATGTATTTATAATGACAATTTACTAAAGAAATAAAAATGTAACCGTGTGTTATCGTTAAGGAGTTCTCTTGTCTGTCCAAACCTGAGTGTAGTATCATATTATCAATTATCATGCTTATCACAAAAATACATCGTCGTCAGAACTAAAGCAATTTGTAAAATTTTAACTGTAATGCCCCAACTCAGAGTCACTAAAGGTTACTTTAATCGCTCCTTAGTAATCACCATACAAATTCTGTACTAAGTAGGTACCTAACGTTTTAAGAAACCATTAGTGACTCTGAGTTGGGGCGTTAATATTAAAAGGAAATAGGTCTAATTAAGTTTGCAACATGACCCACATAAACAAAGTAAGCTATGGTTGTATTTGTATTTGTAAGCTAAATAAACAAGAGCGTTTAAAATAAGAATAAATAGATAATAATATTTTTTTATGATGCAAAAAATGATGCCAAACGAAGAGAAATGGAGAGGTGTTTTACTTGGCGAGTTTACGACTCTCCATATACCTACCTATTACATACAACAGACACACAAACAGAAATAATTATTAATGAATACTTTATAGATAAAACTGATATCAAATAACAATAATCCAATAATATGTATTTTAATATTATTCCTACTGGTGTAACAATTTAGTGTGAATGTATGAAACGTAACGTGACCTTAGTGAGTGGTTATATTTGTTTGTTTTATATCTTATTTTACATTAATACATTGAATGATATTTTAAATAGATTAACGTATTACGTTTCCGTCATGTATGTCCGTAAGTAACACGTACACAAAAATATACATAACATGCTTTAGTCCACACATGTGAAAACAAAATAAAAACCAAACTATTTGTCTCAAAAATTTATTGTAAAGATAATTTATACCTTACGGTGAACGAATAAATAAAATACATATTTGTAAGAAATTAATCTCGTGACATTTCGTTTAGTCTTACCAGGAAGTGGCGTAAACGGACGGTGCCCAGCCCGAACGAGCGATGGGGCTGACGAGTTGGCCAGTGACGTACGCTGGTGACGACTGCACGCCTACCACTGATTGATGGGATACGGCTGATGGGACGGCATAAGCAACAGGGCTCTCAACCACAGCAGAACCCACCACTTGCTCGGTAACTACAGCTGGGGATGACTTCACATCTACTCTGGATTGGTGAGACACAGCTGATGCCCCTGAGTACACCGTAGCAGCTGGGACAGCATAGACAGACGGTGCTTCAACGACTGCTGGAGCCACCACTTGTTGAGTAACTACAGATGGAGAAGATTTTACGTCCACACGAGATTGGTGAGACACAGCAGACCCTCCGGAGTAAACTGTAGTTGCGGGTGCAGCGTAATAAGTGGGTGATTGGACCACGACAGGTGACACTACCTGGTCAGTTACAAAGGCTGGTGAAGATTTCACATCAACTCGGGACTGGTGTGAAACAGCCGAAGCTCCAGTGTACAAAGCAACAGATGGAGCAGAATAAACGGCAGGAGAATTGATCACAGCGGGCGATACAACTTCTTCAGTCACTACGGCTGGCGAAGATTTTACATCAACACGGGATTGATGTGAAACAGCTGAAGCTCCGACGTGCAAAGTGGTGGATGGAGTACAACAAACTTCTGAGGTCTCGATCGCAGTGGGCACTACCACTCCTTCAGTCGCTACGGCTGGCGAAGATTTTACATCCACTCTTGATTGATGCGATACAGCAGAACCACCAGAGTACACAGTGCCGGAGGGAGCGAAGTAAGACGAGCGCGCTTCAATAACAGCAGGAGCACTTTCAATCACGGCTGGAGCAGTTTCTACTACTGTTGGAGCGGCGGCAACAGCAGATGAAGACACCACGGCTGGTGAAGTTCGTACATCGACCCTGGACTGATGAGATACAGCAGCTGGTGCAGCGTAGTAGCTGGCAATGGGTGCGCTGTATATAGCACGAGACTCAACTACCGGAGACAATACGGAGGGGTATGAATACGCGACGGCATGTCCGACTGATCTCTTATCGTGAGGTGCAGCTACTGCCGCAGCAAATAAAGCACTCAACACCACCAGCGATCTCATCTTGAGCGTGGTCTGTGTCGAATTGTCGGAAGATCACTTCGAAAATGTACAGTCAACTGATGATCAACTGAAGCCCGTCTTACTATTTATACTAAATGACGATCATGTTCATAAATCTATTGATATTGTTATGGGCGTTAAGGAACATTAAAGTAGATCCCGCCGTCCTTGTGTACTGCCGCCGAAATCGGATATATAAAGGTCGCACTTTTTGCTTGGCCAACTGCAAAGTGTATGTACTAAACGTGTGACATTTATAATAATGATTGGACGCTGAGATTAGACGACATCGGCATACATAAACGCAAGAAGCTGGTTATAAATGACTCTATACCATTCATTTCGCCAAAGGCGCTTCAACATGTGCTAACGCTGCACCATTTAATCATGACATTGTATGTATATGGATAGTATTCGATCAGAGCGACTTCTTTATTTTAAAATTCAATGCCAACTTTCTTGGTAAGATTCGTCTTGATGGTAATAGTCATTACGGGGTTGTTTAGTTGTGTTCCCCATTTACAGTTGACTTTAAATTTGTAAATTTTGTACGAAGAAATGATCTCAGGTTAGATAAAAGTCTGGTATTCACGACTACCTCACTCAGATCTATTACTGTTTAAATGGAAATTATTTTATGTATCTAGCCGACAAACTAGTTGATGATCCACCAATGCGTCGCCGACCATGAAAGAAGAGAGAGAAAGAATTAAAGAACTGGTTCCCAAGTCACCAGCTGGAACACGACGAGTTGTTTGGCACTGACACAACAAGAGAGTGGTAGCTCTAGTAGTATTCTAACATTTTCTTAATCTGTCTTGATTCCTAAGTCAGAGATTCAATAAGTAAATCCGCTTCGTATTTGGCTAGCATCACATTACCGTGAGCTAAATCTTCTTTATTACAACGACAGCAACCTTAATCGAAATCTAAATAAATATTATAAAATATTGTGTAGTTCAATATTTTACTTGAGCAAATCCTGGTCCAATTTAAACCTACTTTGGATGGATCACAAACTGCAGCGGTCAGGCACTCTCCACATTAATAGGTACCTATACATTTTGGCAATCAATCCTAAGTAGAACATTGAATCAAGCAAGGCCAACAAAAGTGAAACAGGAATGCAAATTTATCTCCATAATTATCACAATATGTACCTAGGTATCCTGTTTGCGTGTTTGAGTCATAAACTTGCTGAAGCCGGTTTGTTCAATGTATAATAATTTGAAACTGTACCTACATTTCTGAATGTAACTTATTTTTAATGTTATAGTATGTTTACTTACAAAACTATTTTTTTAATGTGATTGCGATGTAAATTATAATTCTTTATTGGCTATAAATGGCGAACAGGAAATTCTCAGAAAGACATAACTTGTAAAGTATTTTTACACACATTAGATATTAATTATGAATTTACTATTGCAATACTTGTGAATTAAAAATTGCATAATTTATAACAGAATGACTGTGCAACACTGTAATACCTGGCTTCCAACAAACGAACGGCCCACTACTGAGGCCGTTACCTTACAATAACATCCGAGACCAATGGCATACCCTCTGAAGCACGGAAACGCTCAACTTTTGCCACTACCCATCTAACTACCGAGGGCTTCCGTAACAATAACAATGAAATAAATTAATTAAGTAGGCATTACTTTATTGAAAATAGAACACGACTTTCGAAGTTGACGGAAGATCTCATTGGTAGATAATAATATTATAAATATTATTTATCAGCTCTACCGCCTCTACTGCTACAAATGTACCTAAATGTATACAACGCCATCCATGTGTATCTCATTGAACTAAGTTGTATCATTAAAAACCTCAGCTAAATGCACGTCGCAAAGCGCTATCTGTTGGAATTTTGATAAGTTTGCATTTGTACTTGTAACAGCTTGTAGGTATTTTACAGAAGTAATTCACTGGAGCCATAGATGTCACTGTAATGTATAAAGTTTGTTGACAAATGAAATATTTGCATTTCCGCAGTGAACTAATACAGTATATTCCTTCACTACATTTCCGGCGCTATTTGAATAGTAGCGATCATCGTCGCCGGCAGCAGAGTGAGGGGGGGTACCTCTTGGACCCCCAAGCCCTAGTCGGGAGAGAAATATATAAAAAAATATAGATTGGTGTTCAATACTACAGAATATAGGTATGTTTTTAGGGAAATACCCGACAAACGAGCCGACGATCCTCCCGATGGTAAGTGGCTATCGTCGCCCATGGACATCAGCGACACTAATCAACACTTAGGTATCACTGATGCGTTGCAGAGAAAAAGAGAGAAAAAAAGAAAGAACTAATTTCATCATTACACTAAAGCACTGCGGGATTGGATCAAATCTCGGTTTTCGTTATTTCCCTGCAACTTATGCACCTTCCTGAAAGTAATGGTATTGGTAGAGATGGATTACAACGTATGCGAACATACTCATGCATATACTGTTACATACATACATCATTAGTTTGTCTTTGTCAAGTAAGCTAAATATCGTAATAACGTGATCTTGTTTCCCGCTTTTATTTGTAAAAATATTTTATTTTGTATCTGTCGATTACAAACTATTTTAAACTTTAAGCTCGTGAAAATAAGTCTTAAATTAAAAAAGGTAGGTGTACAGAACAGGCCATACCGTGATGGACCTATGATGGCCAAGTGCGAATTAGCCCTTCACATTCCAAAAAATCTAAATACCTGTGATATTACGTACGAATAAGAAATGGAAAACATTTGTCAATAACCAACCTCTAAAATAATAAAATTAGTGAAGAAATGAAATCCATGAAAAGATAGTCCTTAGTAAAAATTAGAAAGGTTCTACCTAAGTAACAACGTGTAAATTAGAACCATAACGAATGATAAATGTATTGTAAGGCATGAGAAGGGTATGCAATTACAATAACATTAGCTTTCTCCCGCTAGAATGACGTCATCATCCAACCAGCTGACTTGCATTGTTCTAAGACAGATTATCCAACAATTCTATCAGATAACAAGTTTATTATTAACATATAAATAATTCATAAGAAAGGAGTAAAATTTTCTCATGGATATTTTTATGTACCTAACTAGGAGACGAGCTGAAGATCTACCGGATGACAAATGGCAATCGTCGCCCATGGACGATAGTGACATCATGGACATCAATAGACACCAAAAGCATCACCGATGCGTTGCCTAAACAAAAAAACGGTTTATACCCATTGAGGTAGTATACATAGAGAGGCTATCTCAAACAAAATGTGTGTTCCACCGCCGGCTTGCCCTCCGTTCTCTTTTCAAACTAGAAGCCTCGTTTGCACACTTGCCATAGAGTAACTTTGTATATGTCACTTGCCGAACCAAGACAAGCAGTCACAGACTCCAAATCTTTACAAGCTCTTACTCCAACTTTATTTAACGTGCAAAAGCGTTTAAACGATTTCAAACGTAATTACCATTGATTCGTGTCAAAAAATCCAACACTTTAAATTGGTCACAAGCGTCGCGTCGGCAAGCTTATTTAGTCCATTAACACGCTAGTGGCTTGCCAAGTTCAAACGCTCCTTATGATTTTTTCATTCAAAATGGCGGGAACATTGCTCAATAATTTAATTAAATTCGTTTTAGTTGATTTAAGTTAAGATTTTGTTTTCTTACTGATGTTAAAGTGATAACATTATCTTTTTTGTTTTTTGTCGTGCAATTGTGACACATTCTTATTATGCACAACGGCATTTTTTCAGTTTTTTCGTAAACCATTTTGACATGCAGCCGCAATGAGCGCAGCCGAGTGACAGCTGAGTGACAGAATGAAATGCAGCCGGCCGGCTGCAATGCACACCCCCGAACCCGATGTTCGCGGTGTCCCTTCTATACGCTAGTAATAGTAATTCTATGTTTATACCAGAAATTATCCCTTCTCTCTTTCATGTCTTGCAAGTTGCAACGCATCTGATTTCTTTGGTGTTGCTAATGTCCGTGGCCAGTGTTGCCAGATGGGGCTATTAAGCGCCAATGGGGCTATTTCCGTTACCGAGCGGCTATCATATTTTACCCCTTGGCTACGTGTAGCCGCGGGGCTATATTTCAGCGCTCGGAATAAAACAAGAAAAAAAAGGTCATTGGGCTTGGATTTCTCAACAAAGTTATATGAAATTGACTGCCGATGACCTTTTTTTAGCTCCTATATTTCGAACCCTGGATGGGGATGGTATCTCGGGGCTACACGCGCACTCCGGCAAGGCTATTCGAGAAAAAATTATCTGGCAACACTGTCCGTGGCCGACGATTTTTTTAATGTTGGGATATTAATCATAAATAATTTATATTCATCTAAATACATTACATGGTCATGGAAACATAAACAAGATAAATTGCGCACGAACATAACTTATAAAGTAACGGACAAACTTTGATTTTAATCCCCTTAAAATATCCTTGGCTTGAAAATCGATTTTTAAGGAGTGTCTAAACGCCAAAAAAATCTATTTCACACTATACCTATATTTAACCAATACAATTTTGTTGCACTATCGCGTGCACGGTTGTTGTGCAATCCTAATATTGATTTAACTGGCATTGCTTTGATTGTTGGTGGTAAAACCCGCAAGCATCCAGAATATAATTGGGCAGCGAGTCCTTGACAGGGACCGTAGGGAAGCCCAGTATTACGTAGCGTCTGACAATCGGCCAAAAGTAGGTCGTCGAATCAATTAGACTATGAACGCTAAGGAGTCGAGTTCTCACTAAAACCTGTACATAATTGTAAGACGCCAAACATCATATCAACAAAAGTGAATCTCCGTGAGTTTTTATGACATTTACAATTATTTAATGCTATAATAAATGCTATACACTTGTACATATAATTGTGTATATTACTAGTATAATAAAATACTATATAATAATGTTATTATGTTATCAGTTAAACATATTTTTTATCGTGTCAAACGATATTGCGACATTTTGATTAATTTTATTGGCAATGCTTTTATGGATGATGAAGAAACACGCAAGCATTCAGTATACAATTCCACAGAGAGGCCTTGGTTCAAACCCTAGGGAAGCGTAATGTTACGTAGCGTCTCATAATCGGCCAAAAGTAGTTCGTATTGTTAATTAGTCTATAGCCGCCAAAGACCTATTCACTTCACCTATACTTACTTTAAGTCGAAATAATATAGAGTAGGTACTTATTATAACGTAGTATGTAAAAGATTAATTGAAAATGTACACACTTATTTTCAAATTGTTTTTGATAAATGTTTCGAATTGAATAAAGATTCTCTGTTAGTGATTATTGTTAAAAAAATCTTATGAGAAATGAATATTTTACCGTAAATTGAGTTGAATTGATATGTACCACGGTACTTTCAAAATCATTATAACTACTTAGTTTCTTCCAAGTTTAAAAGAAAAAATGAGTTCTCGTTAACTACTCCACAGTTTGCTTGTCTTGTGAATAAGGCGCATACGGCCTCCGCAGCATATTGCAATAGACACAGTTCGGAAAATCCGTGTTCTCAAACTTGCAACACTGATTCCCAGTAACTGACCGTGGGGGTTATTTCAGAAGCAATATAGACAGAATATGAATAAACTAATAAAACAAAAAGATTTTTATGGTAACGATAAAATATGAATAAATAAGCGTATAATGAATGAAGTCCTACTGGAGTAGTATTCTTTAGCGTATGCGTAGTTTTTTCCTAAAATATCATATTAAACGATGCATTTATATTTCTGACACTAGGTACATGAAGACGTAATAAAAACAGTAAACATTGAATCATCGGGCCCCTACGGCATCTATTAAGTCACCGGACGAAGGCATGCTCCAATCAAATCTTGGACACACATCAATCCCAATTGTCTCAGCCAATATTACACCTTATCAGCGTCAAAATACGCTTTAAAATGCTATGATTTAAAACCTACTATGCAATAATTTGAACTTGAGTTCGATGCACTCAAGTGCATTGTACCTAGTAATATTATCTAGTCAAACGAGTATTGACGAAAATCTTACTCCATCGCATACCTACTATACTACTATGTCGTTTTTACTGTATCACTCTTTCTTCTCAGTAATCATGGCAAGCAGAAAGCGTGAATAAAGTTCGGTAACGACAGGCTGACGTGTGTTTCTGTCATTACTTAGAATGTGTGCAATATTGAAAATTTTTCGACTTCGCAAATAAATCAAAAGAATTATGGTATCATCATTTGATATCAAAGTAATGAGGCTGTAACTAGATGTACATCCATATTGTGAAACCTACTTAATAAACTACCCATAGAGACATATGACAACTATGTCCTGTATGTTCTCTTTTTACTCTGAAACCTACCTTTATACCTAAAGAAATGCAGTAAAGAATGATTATTATGCATACAATACAAACATACTTTCAGTGGCGGATCTAGGATTTTTGTTTGGGGGCGGGGCTTAAAATACTTGGAAATGAAATAAACTTAATTTAATGTTGCCACGGGTGTGACGGCAGGACGTAGATGTATTTGAGGGGGTCCCCTTAGCGCTACCCCCTGGATACGCCAATGCATTCTTTATAATCATATTAGTAGTGTGAAATCCAAAAAATAATTCCCTTTTTAACAAATCAATAAATAATTTAATGTGCCCACTCAACACATTGTTAAACATAGTTTTCCTAACATTTGATTGACCGCATCCATTACACCAAACACGCTACGACGTAACCGGAGGCAAGCAAGCACAATTGCAGTCATAGAAATGGTTCAGCGAACTCTTGCGCAAGCGCAGTGCGAGGTGCCGTCAGCTGCCAGGTCCGGTTCTCGTTGCACTGGGGGGCTTTCCAGTGGCTCTTGTGCAAGTGGGTAACCAAGCGTGCAGCCGAAAGATCCTGGTTCGAACCCGTCGAATATTTGTTGCTTATTTTTCCATGATTCAAAAAACATATTGAAAATGTATGTAGAATATAAAAACAAATATAGGTAATAAAATATGTGACAATTAAAATATGTAGATGAAATTAAGAAAATTTGGATACTCACTAAACGCAATACGTATTGATTTTATCTTTACTGTAGCAATTTTAGGAAGAAGTGTGATTAAGCTATCAAATCTAGTAGGTATAAAGTGATATGTCCCCAATTTTGTACTCATAACGAAAGTCAATTTGAGCTGACGTAATTAAAAATATAATCCTACTAGCTTTGTTATCTAACTAGTCACACAACACGATTGATATTCTTACTATTCCATTTATTGAATTTATTAAACAAGTAGGTAGTTTTCAGTGTTTTACATAATTATCTTAAGTAGGTATTACATGTATGCATAGAACTTAGGTACTGTTCTTTTATTACCTAAATATTAAAAAAGAAACGGACATTTCTTACGTTATTCTACGATTCAAAAAGTACTACGTAGTAGCACCGCGTTGATGTCTTTTATATCACAGTAGTAAATCACTAAATCAACAATCAATTAGTCAGTTTGTTTGCAATCCCTGTTGCTACACTTGGTCACACCAAAGGCATAAGAGTAAAAATTAGCAAAAAGAGCTACGCAAAGAGTGGAAAAATAGTGAAGTAGAAGAGAGTCCGTCATCAGGCAGGAACCCATCCAAAAATCAGCACAGGAACCCAAGCCCAGCCAAGCCTAAGAATCCAATGTGCCTCCAAAAGCTAATTGATTGAATTTGAAACGAAGTTCTTAGCAAATAATAATAAATAACATATTGAAAACACGTTACAAGTAGGTCACCTATCCTTTCTGGCGCGAACGATGCTCCAGTGAAAGTAGTTCGCGACAATTATAACCACTTTTGGCGGGAGATTCTAATTTGGAAGGTGCGCGGGCGCAGCGGCGCAGTTAGATAACGTGTCACAATATGCACTACAAGAACAAAGTAGTTTAATTTATGTTACTTCCATATTGGGATGTGAAGTTGTAAGACTTTTTCATGTTGCACATATAAGACCATGTATACTTAATCTGAATCATATTTCTATTTCAGAACCCGATTTGAGATATGTTCGTTAGAGCCAACTAAGTTTATCAATATTACAATCTTTGTGTTGTTACTCCATCTGATACCCTAGTACCCGAAAGGCATGGACACAAAAAAAATTGATCACAGTCAACCAAGAATCTAATTGTAAGATAAAATGCCACTGCCACTGTTTGCTTTATTAACCGCCTTTCGCGCTTTTCTATTTTGTCCATTAATTAGCTGGTAGAGAATTCACTAAGAATTAAGCTCGCCATTTGTACCGTAATATTTTTTACTGTGGTCAATAAAAATTGAATAAATAAATGAATAAAACGTCACCCTGAGTGATCACAGCCAGGATCATTCGCTGAACAGAGTCAGTAACATAAAGTTATGATATTGACTATTATTTAAAGTGTCTTGAATATATTATGTCTCTCTCTCTCTCTCTCTCTCTCTCTCTCTCTCCATATTGCCCTCCGATGTATCGCTCAAACTTTGCCACTGCGGTATCTCACCCCACCAATAGGGACTTCTTGGTGGGGATTTCAGAAATGAATAACTCTTCAACTACTAACTGAGTAACATTCTTAAGTTTATGGATAAAAATTATCAAAAAGATTTTGTTATAGTGACAGAATACAAATTATAAATCACGGGTTTCCGGCGGCAATAAATAAATAATTAATCATTAAGTAAAGCTATGAGCGCTTCTTCAGTTATAATACTTATCTATGTAGGTATTCTAGTTTCATTGACCTCTTATTTTATGACATAAAAACATACAACTTGACTTACGTCTATTAATTAACGCCTATTAATGGATCTAAATCCATTATTATGAAACCATATTCAGAGTCAGTTTTATAAGGCGTTTTATAAATCATGTTTAGGAGTTCCAGATTTTATTTAATAAATAAGAAAATACAACTACCTATTAATTCAATGCGGCAGCTATTAAAAAATTACTTCGAAGATGTTATCCTAACTTTTAACAGAACTTAATTTTTGATAAAACTTTCAAAATTACTTGGGAATTGGATCTGCATTTCCCAGGATGGATATTTATAAATATGCAAAGTAACAATTCTAATGTGTTCAATGATTTCCACGTAGGTACTTTTTTCATAACAGCCAGATATAACAATGAAGCTGACATTAATTGAAATGTTGGCCTCTATATTGATAAGATTAAGAAAGTAAATAAATCTGCATTAGAAAGAAAAATTTTATTTATGTACAAAAGCTCCAATGAGATTTAAGCATAGTCTTAAGTTATTTAGAACTATTATAGATAACAACAAAGGTTAAAGAGATCCGCAAATTTGACCTCAATATTTTTATTGCCCAACTTCTACTCAGAACACGTCCGTAAATGAACAGGGGTTGATCAATGTTACACGCTTTGACGTCATACCCCGTACCACTATTCGACATTTTTCGTATAGCATGACTTCCAAGCTAAAGTTTTCTAGCAAGATGTGACCGTTTTTGATCGACGAAATCATTCTTAATGTATAGTGGTACAAGTCTGAGTCGATCATCTTACAAAATCGGGCTGCGTGCATCTTTGCGTTGGTCGAAGTATAAAGCGTCGTGGTGGTAAACGTGTCAGCCATTCGGACGCAAACACAGCGCCGGCTAAGTGTTGGATTTGACTTAAAAACTTAATTTTAAAATAAGTGATAAACAAAAAAGTGGATTAACAAAAGTAAGTTTAGTTTCGCAAAGTGTTCATTTTTAAAAATAAATATTTTTGATGCGTTATTGTGAAGCGAATGTAGTGGAATATAAGTGAAAAACCATTATCTCAGTGAAATCGAAATCAAGGATAAAGTGATATACAATATTTAAATAATTATTTCGATATACAACACGTTCTGATATTTAAATTCTATTATGTGATACATGCAAACTTACATTAGTTATTCAAATTAATTTGAAGAACGTTGTATTATTCTTTAAAGTACTAATTTAAAAAAAGCCAAAAAAAGTGATCACTGATCAGACAAAAATATCATGACCAAAATAGCTTATAATTTAATTCATTGTGGATTTTGCATATCTTACCATATTCATGGGTACTCACGATTTACGACATATTTTAGACAAAAACGTATGTATCCTACCTACGAGATATATAAAAGTGCAAATCGTTGTTCTCTAAAATGACATGACATGATTCACTCTAAAACCATTTGTGTAAAATACTTCATATTTTTTTATAAAATCTCAAGTGCATAGGTTTAAATTAATTGGTCGTTTCTACGAACCGAAAGAGACATAAGTACACATTGCGAACACTTTCTCTTCCCAGTGAGCCATAAAGAGGCACTACTCCGCCACATGAATACCTGGATTACAATGCATTCAGAACTTTCAATTACTTTGTTCTTTGTTTTATTCCCATACATTTGATAAGTTCAGGCTTTCCTACCAAACATGTCAAGCTCTATTTCAAGTTTCAATTTCAATGGTCGCAAATACTTTTATTTATTTTTATTTTATTTTTCTTTATACGAATATAAAAGCAAAGCAAAGCAACAACCCATAATTGTCCCACTGCTGGGCTCGGGGTCTCCTCTCACAATGTGAGGGGTACAGGCCATAGTCTACCACGCTGGCCAAGTGCGGATTGGTAGACTTCACACACCTTTGAGAACTTTATGGAGAACTCTCCGGTGTGCAGGTTTCCTCACGATGTTTTCCTTCACCGAAGCAAGTGATAATTAACTTCTAATACGCACATAATATTTGAAAACCAGAGGTGCGTGCCAGGATTTGAACTCGGGCCCCTCCGTTCGAGAGACCAACGTTCTAACCGCTAGGCTATCACTGCTTGTACGAAATACGAATATAACAACAAATATTTCTTAAATATTTATATCATAATATACTTGTTAAAAAAAGAAACACTGTGCTTGTTGTTGTTGATGGTGTTGTAACGTGTATTGCATAAACATTGAGCTCCATTTCGGAAGTTACATCACAGATATACCAGTTACGAGAAGTTATGACGCATCAAGAGACGCGTTTTGCTTACTGATGGCTTGTGCCAATTTTCAGTGACATTGACCCCAATAACTGCATTTGTAATTACGAACACAGTCAAAACCCATAGACCTATTATGTATTATATCAAAACCATAGTACTTTGGACCTTTTAATACCTTCTAAGCATTTTTTCCTATTTAGCTATATTTCTCCAAGTTAAAATTATAAAATAAAAATACAGTAAAAATTATAACAGTTGTTTACGGAAAAAGACATTACAAACTCATTTATACCACGACATGCGTCTTGACTTAATCGGTACACGTAACCTCTCGCTAGTATAACACGAGAGAGTGAGTGCTTTCGCAGGCCTCTGCTTGTACCCGCGCGGTGCAACCGAGCGCTGACATTATGGAAGCTTATATAACCGCTGTCCGCGAAAGTAAAAGTGATTCTCCGCCTACCTAACTGAGTTTCGAAACGTTGTCACTATTCCATATGCAAAAGGAGACCAGGGATCCTAAATCATATATTTTTATTACAGACAATGCGGTGGTTTATACTAAGTTGCGTCCTACTATCGTTAGCAATAAGTAAAACAGAAGCTCAATGGTCCTGGGGAGCAGACGATCAAGCCAACAATGGAAAGGACCAAGCAAAAGATAAACCTGCCGAACTATTGCAAGGCGAAGAAATGGCAACGGCTCAAGATAAAAATATTGAGGCCGACGGTTCTGTTCTCGACGACATTGTAGACGAATTGGTCAGCAATAAACAAGGAAGAAGCTTAGGTGGTTTCGATGATGTATACAGCGATCCAACGATAAAGGAAGCTCTGGATGCCGGAGACGATGCTGAGGCAAGAAACCTAATCAAGGGAAGACTTTGTACTCTTGGACTTATTCAAGTAAGCATGATTATCATAATTCATACCCTCTATATTAATAATTTCACGACAAAACTTGAAACTTGTAATACTTTTAACAAAATTATATTACATTTTTTTAAATATAATATTTGCTGATTATATATATAAATAATACACCCAAAGGACTGTTAAATTGGTGGTAATTAATAAATGTGTTTATTCATTTCAGTGTGAAGAAGATGATACCCAAGAAAAAAGAACTTATGTCTCACCGGACGAACTTATTTATGCGCAACCTGTCGATATTAAACCTATTGGAAAACCAGTAGCTTCAATTCCAGTCCGAGGGCCACCTAGAGCCTATGGACCTGCAAAACCTATGCCATACCCTCCTCGACCATACAAAGGTGCTCCTCCTAAAAGAAACGGATATAGCCCTAACATTCGCCCAGGATTCGCTGATAAATATGGAGTCTCTAACAGTAACTACCAATTCTCTCAAAGTAGCGGCTTGTACAATGGACATGAAGGAAATTATGTTACAAAGCCACCTATTTATACAAACGAAGAACCTTATGCTTACCAAACTCCAAAACCAACATATAACAAAGGTACTTCAAAACCTGATTCAGTTGTTCAGCAACATGTACACCATCACTATGTACATAGTGATGCTGACAAAGATCCAAAAGTTATCATCAAACCAGTAGCTATACCTGTTGGATCCGTAGGACACTTAGCTTCCCAAGCGCATCTTCAAGAATCTTCCGGTATTCTGACTGCTGCTGGGGGCGACTACAGTGGAATCAATGGTGGCTTTAAACCAATGTCAGGGAACTTCCAATCAAATCTGAAACCAGTTTATGAGCCGGATACTATCTATGGTTCTCAATTCGGTCACAGCAATATCAACAAAGGTAGTGCCAGTTTATTAACTCAAGGTTTACCAAACCAATTTAGTAATAATGCCTTTGAAGACCAGAAGTATGGCAACTCTTTAGGTGCCTATGCTTCCCAAAATGGTGAATTTTATAAAAAGGAACTTCATGTTGGGTCAAATAACAACAACATTTACAATCATGGACCAGCAACATTTGGCCAGAGTAACCAGTATCAAGAAAATTATCACGAACCGAAAGCCCAAGGGCTTGAGTGTGTTTGCGTGAATTACGATCAATGCCCAGCACAAGAAATTATCGACCGTAAAGATGGCTTGTACTTGCCCATTGATCCCCGTAACAAGTTTAGTCAAATCGATGCTTTAACTGAAGATCAACTAGATAATCTAAACAAAACTACGAACGCATCCGCTGATAATGTGGAGACCGTACAAAACTCCTCTGCAGACAAAACTGTAGCAAAACGTGAAGTTCAAAACGACAACGGGGCGGAAGCAACGAAAGAAATAGAGCCAGTAAGTAAATTCATATCTTTTCAATACAAATAACACCTACGTCACCTAACAACTATTTTATATTAACACATTTCTTTTTTATTTACATTTCATCCAAAATTAATTATTTCTTCCTATCCATTTTTTTTCATTCACATTCCTACTTACCAAATAGAAGACTGGGGTAACAATGCCACCATCGCGTTTGATTTGATAATGTTAAATGTTAGCAGAAATCTACGCCTTAGGAACAGCTTACAAAAGGACAACTAAACAATGGGCACTGACATCAATCTAACATTAAATTTTAAAACAATTCATTAAGTAAACTGATATTGAGTAATTTATTAGTAAATATTACTACAGCGCCTTCTCGGACTGGCCGGCTACGGCGACAATGGCGGAAATAACAACAAAAAAGTGCAGCCCACGTTTGGTGTCTCTTTTGGGTTGCCCCAGCCTTCCCATGGTGGTTATCCAATCAATCCCTTTAACTCAAACCCTATATATAACCCTTATGGCCCTGCAATAAATAGTGGAGGCATAAATCTTGGTCTGCTTTCCGTAAATCCTTTACTATCCGTACAAGTAACGAAGGATGATTATGGGGAAAAAGTAGTTAAACCATTTGTTAATTTACACGTAACACCGAACGAGCATGTAGTTAATAAATTAGGACACCTATTTCACGAAAAGAAACTGTATCTTTTGAACAAACACGAACATTATCACCACCACAACCCTTACTATCCACATCAATATAAGCCGCATTTATACCCGCTGTACTCTCACGGCCCACATTATTCTCCACATCACGGCGGTGGACCTCTTTATTCACCACAACACTATTATGATGGGTACTCACGAGAACATCCATACAACAATCCTGAACAATCTGTAGACAATGAAGATTACTACGACGACGATAACGTTAACCATTATGACGATCAAGTAGATTACAATCCGAACCAAGGTTATGGCTTCGAAAGATCTGCTAATGTTAGTTTAAATAATAATCAAAACGTATATGCCAACCGCTATGCCCACTCCCGCTCCCTGTCAGTTCCTTCCAAAAACCTTGGGGCAAACCGGGGAGGCCAAACTATCAAATTTCCCGAAAGAAGGAAGAAGCGAGACATTTCTTCTGGTAAACCATCAAATGAAACGATTCAAGAGGTAATCTAAACCATGACTATAATATTGGAAGTTTTGAATTTAAAACTTTGTTATTTACAAAATATAACTTACTCATATACGAGTAAGGATATAATATATATCCTGATTTCCAAAATTCGGTAGGTTCAATCATAATTTTACGTTAATTTCACCATAACTTTTCTCTTTTTTACAGCGTCAAGGATATTTCGGCCGACCTCAAATCCAACAATGCAAGCCAAATCAAGTATGCTGTCGTCGACCTCTAAGACCTCAAGCAGGGAACCGTGGTCAATGTGGAATCAGACATTCACAAGGCATTAATGGAAGAATCAAGACTCCACAATACGTCGACGGTGACAGTGAATTTGGAGAATACCCGTGGCAAGTGGCTATTTTGAAAAAAGACCCGAAAGAATCAGTTTATGTTTGCGGAGGAACACTCATCGACGGACTTCATATTATAACAGCAGCACATTGTATCAAATCGTAAGTATCTATTCTAATAGTATTTATAACAAATACAAATCCTTTATGTCATTATTTTCACTATATAATACTATTTTAACTTTATAATCACCCATTTTAATAAAGTAATCTTTCCTTTCGTAGATACCAAGGCTTCGATCTAAGAGTTCGTCTTGGCGAATGGGATGTCAATCATGATGTGGAGTTCTACCCGTACATTGAAAGGGACGTTTTATCTGTACACGTGCATCCTCTTTACTACGCCGGTACATTGGACAACGATCTTGCAATTTTGAAATTAGATCATCCTGTAGAATGGACCAAGTATCCTCACATCAGTCCCGCTTGCTTGCCCGACAAATACACAGAATACGCAGGACAAAGATGTTGGACTACTGGCTGGGGAAAAGACGCATTCGGAGATTATGGAAAGTACCAGAACATTCTGAAGGAAGTCGACGTGCCTGTCGTAGGCCACGGTCAGTGTCAGCAGCAGCTGAGACAAACTAGGTTGGGCTACAACTATGAGCTGAACCCAGGATTTATTTGTGCGGGCGGGGAAGAAGGGAAGGACGCATGCAAGGGTGACGGTGGTGGTCCTCTAGTCTGCGAACGTGGTGGAACCTGGCAATTAGTGGGCGTCGTGTCCTGGGGCATCGGTTGTGGACAACCTGGTGTACCCGGCGTCTACGTCAAAGTTGCTCATTACTTAGATTGGATCTCTCAAATTACTGGTAAATTCACACAATATTAGATACTTGAATACTCCTTGTGGTGAATGGTGAATCATGACATTGTTTTCGACTCAGATATGAAATAGGTACTCAGTAGAAGTAAGAAATTAATTTATATGTAATTTATTCTTTATCTTTGGGCGGTAATGCTCAGAGAATGCGAGTAATTGCTTATGCAGATTTTATAAAATAAATAAGTTAATATGAAAAATATTCTTAATGTTTCTTTTCATAATTTTTCCTTATACCACAGAAGAAATAATAGTAGATACATATCTTATACCTTTATGAAATCATTATTTACACTAAGAGTTACATAATTATCACAACTAGGAAGGTACACACCTGAAACAAACATCCCGGTCAAGAATGAATCTGATAATATGACCTACTCGTAAACTAGGTAGTTAAGTGGTATTACCACAGAAGAAACAATAGTACCTACTTATAAATAAGTAGTATTACACACAGGGTTACCAACTTAGGGGTTTTCCCCCCAAATTTAGGGGGTAAATATGCAAGATGGCATTTTTTTAGGGGTCTTATATGTTTAGGGTTATTTTTAGGGGTTTTATGAATCTTCATATTTTTTATTTATTGATCATAATAAAGATGTAAGAGGCCCTGGAACGAACTAGCCAATCAAAGGAGACTGGGACTTTTGGCATTTAAATAAAGGATATCAGATTAATCTGCAATCTGGAAAAATGGAAATCAAAAAATAAGTATTTGTGAATTTACCTTACAAAATAAATCGATATTGTAATCGGAATTGATTTATTTGTAAGAATTTTTTAGTTCAATTAATGAATCAAATGAAGAATCAAAAAAGTTAATTATTATCACCGTTATTAAAATAGATTTTACTTAAATACATGCATAATTTATAAATAAATATATATAATTTTTTGATTATTATTTACTATTTTTCCAAAAAAAATTTTAGGGGTTCTCCAAGTAATTTGGGCGATTTTAGGGGTTTTTAAGTTAGTTTTAGGGATAAATATTTTTGAGAGTTGGTAACACTGATTACACAAAACTGTGTATACCTACATTGTACGATCAAGATACGGTAGTCGGTAGTCATGGAACACGTCCTACCTAATATTCAAATTTAATTTATATTCAGTATATTTCCGCTTATATTTTTCAGATTAAAGGAATATCCTTAATGTTCAATATAAAATTTTCCACACTGCGTCTTAGGAATTCTACTTCAATACGATTCTAATTTTCAGATTTGTTCTCACTCAGTGCATAAAGAGTTTTAGGTACACTCAGTAGGTACCTACCTATCAATTTAAACTTACCACTTTTATCACAGACATGTATGTGACTTTTATCATGTTTTATTTTCATAAAGTACTTAGCGCATTTTTATTAAAATCTACCTTAACTACGGCTGTCAGTGTAAAAAAATAAAAAATCAGTCACTGCAACTGAGTAGTCAAAACATAAACTTCAACAAACTTCAATGCCACAAATACGCAAGTCACAGAGTACTTAATCTGACGCAAGTGGAAAAGCTGGTAGAATTATAGAATTATTTTGGTTGTATTTATTAAAAAGTATGGCAGGAAAGGCGACAGATCGCAAACAGAAAGCTAAGGACACAAAGTCTGTAACGAACGAACAAGTCGATACCTTAGCAACGTTCACACTGCCCGACAGCCTGCCGTGCTCCGAGATCGAATTCCCGGTTGTGATAAAGAAGGCTAGAGGTGCTGATTGGCAACAGATTCTTAGGGAAAGTGATGAAGCGTACCAAGAAATTGAAGAATACATGCAGAGCAAGCAAAAACTTGCACCAAAATCCTGCTTTCTTAGTAAGAACTCTGTAATTACCTACTTTAGTTTGAAATACCTAGCTGACCACCATAAGGATTGAATATTATCAATAAATAATTAATGGTACCGGTGATAATCGCTAATGAAGCTACATTGGCACCGAAATGTTGCCGACAAACGAAGGCTATGTATGTGATGCCGCTTGTCCACTAGCACTCCAACATTTCAAAGTTGTAGTAAGTGAATGTGAGCAATAAAGATAACTGTTACCATTTACATTATTTCAGAAACAGAATGTGATTACATAAAGAACGAAGTTTTTGTTCATCTCTTGCCAGCTCTAGAAGAAACACTCAATAAAGCGAAGCTATGGGAAGCGTTAATTAGACAAAAGTGTTTTTTTAATGGTCTTGATCACATAGCCCAGGTGCGATAAAGGGAATACGTTTGAAATAGATTACAACTTAGAAGATATTTTTCTACGGGATCTAAATGGGATAGAAGCTTAGTTGATTAATCGCTTCCCCGACATTTAATTTTTTTTTGGCAAAATGGCGGAAGAGCAGCTATGCCTGTTAAAAATTTCCAACGTATCTACCTAATACCTAGGGATTGCAATCCGGAAAACCGGATCCGGTAATCCGGCCGGATCCGGCGTTTTTTACGCATACCGGATCCGGTGAAAATTGCCGGATCCGGTGACCGGATCCGGTCATGCCAATTTCTGGCAAAATAATCAGCCTGTTGCTAGTGTAGATGCTTTGAATGCCTGGTATAGGTGTTGTAATTAATCTAGTAACATTCAATAGGGATGTAATGTGCAACACAAATTAGTGAATGGATAAATTGAAAGTTAGAAAATTATATTTTCGTTAATATAACTTCTTTATAATTTGTAATATTAGCCTTAAATGAATGCAGGTAAAAGTTATAAGTGTATTTCAATTGATGCGCGATGATATGACAACAGAAAAATCTCTTTAAACATACAGAGATGTGTAGTTGTATACACTTGTTATTGGCTCCCTTCTTAAAGAAAATAAAGAGGAAAAATAATAGCAATTGATATATTTACAGTTGTCGGAATAACAGACAGTAATATAATAAACTAGCTGAACCATATTCTGAACACTTCGCTGGGTGTCAAACATTTTTACTTGAGAAGAAGAAAAAAATATTATTAATCACTATAAATATAGTCTGTGTGCCTAAGGAATAATGTAGCTTTTTATTGGTGTAAAAATTTTTGAAATTGGTTCAATAGCTTTTGAGGTTATCCATTACAAAAAATAAATAACATATCTATCAAAACTTTCCTCTTATTCCATCCATCCATCCATCATCAGCCTTTAGAGGTCCTCTGCTGGACGTAGGCCTCCCCTAATATACGTCACTCAGACCGGTAGACTGAGCCTTCTGAATCCAGAGGATACCCGCTGTCTTTTTCAGGTCGGCGGTCCACCTGGTCGAGGGACGTCCTGTGCTCGTTTTACCGAAGAGTTATCTCAATTCGAGGACCTTTCTATCTCAACTGTTATCAGTCATTCGTACTATGTGGCCAGCCCACTGCGACTTCAGTCGGCTAATTCTCTAAGCTATGTTGGTCATCCTCGTTCGTCTACAGATTTCATCATTTTTGATTTGATCGCGTAGAGAAATATCGAGCATAACTCGTTCCATAGCCCGCTGGGAGACTCTAAGCTTAGGCATTAGGCAAATAGTGAAGCACCCCACGTCTCGGATCCGTATGTCATCACTGGCAACACACACTGCTAGAACACCTTCGAATTCAGGCACTGAGGCAGTGTCTTGGACGACAACGTAACTTCCCGAACGCAGCCCATCCGAGTTGGATTCTACGAGTGACTTCTTTCTCAATGTTGGACTTACCCATTTGGATCACTTGTCAACAACAATCGGTACGGGTGTGATTTTCGGCTTGTCCATTCTTGTAGATTGCTCTTAATTAATATTAAGTATGTATTACATAATCGTCATTAGGTTCTACCTGGATTGACCTGTGCCAGTATATATTACGGCTCGGTTGCATTTACTTTGTCTTAACGCATTTGTGTTCCTTTATAATCCGAAAAAAAAAATATTTTACATCAAAAACAGTCTATATTGAAACGAGAACGAAAAAATTTTATCAATTGATCGGATCCGACCGGATTGGTGAAAATCCGGTAAAATCCGGCCGGATTGAAAATGACACCGGATTGCAATCCCTACTAATACCTAACCTCAGCCTAAAGGCCCACTAGTGAGCACGGATCTCTCCTCTTGAGAAGGCCTAGAGCATACTTCACCAAATCACCACACTGCTCCAGTGCGGATTGGTCGAGTGGAGTTAGTGTCAGAAGTTTTCATCCCGCCAATAGGCCTCCGACTGTTACCCTATCTTACGAAAACAACCGGGACGTTCGGGACCGACGGCTTTACGTGTCTGCCATTAAAAGAATGGAAGCGCTCAAGAAATTGCCACAAGCGTCCCATCCAACTGTCGACCGCGCCCCCCGTGAATCATGGAAACATTTTCATACATAAATACGTTTTTACAAGTAGATAAATGCCAAATTAAGCTTATGTCATTCAAACGTTACAATGATTGGACGAAAAGATTAACAGAAATATAATTAATAATATCAGGCGTTACTTTGCGTAAATCCATTGTTATGTTATTAAGTTTGTATTAAAGTCTACTTTGCAACAATTCGCGGGGGTAAGTTGACTCTACGATGGTTAGTCGCAAACTTTTTGACTTTGAGTCAACTTACCTGATGATGCTCCGTTTCGGGGCGAATCACGTGTTAGTGCTTTTATGTATGTTAGTATATAATTTTAATTATTGTAGTGCATGTTTCTGTTGTGGGAGAGAGGGAGGTGCCACGCATATCTTAAAGTATACGAGTACACCATCATACATGTTAACCGCGGATTGTTGCAATGTAGACTAATACTAACTTATTAACAGAAATAAATAAACATATATCTAAGGATTTTAACAGGTTTTATGGAACAACAATCCTCGATATCCCGGTCGTAAAGAAGTAAATATGCACTTGTTTAACATGCCTTGGGTCCGGGAACACCTCAAAACTAAGTAAGTTCAATAATTTCTCTTTCACTCCGCATCTTTAGATTAATTAGATTTCCTTATTTATTTGCGCAGTAACCTCAAATGATCGAAGCATTGCAGACCAAAAAAGTAGGGGACCACCCTTTAAAGTACAATTAATAGCTAGGGGTAGGGAACCGTTTAGAACTAACCTACCTCCATGCAAGAGTACCGTTTTGATTAAACTGGGTGGAACAGAACCCAGAGCTTCCATAGAAGAGAACGCCCGCCACGACTTCGTTCGTAGTTTAGCAGAGTACACCAACAACATGGAAGTTGGCTTTAAGTCCACTAGCGGCTGTAGTTCCTTTTAGCAAAGGGAGATCACCGTGATCACCACTCACTCCATTCTTTGCTCTTGGCAATACTGATGTAAATAGATAGCTACATTATTGATGGCGTTTCTCCGCGTTATACAGTCCCAGACCTTACTACCCTAAGTCCTGGCTGTGGCCAGAGGACTATGCGGCTACATTGATACAAAAAACGGTACGGCAATACTTCGTTCAGAGAGAAGAGGAAGTCCAGGAGATGCGCGAGTTCTGGAAGGTTTGTTCAGTACAGTTTGGTTTACAACTGAAGTAGCAGTTGTCTATTGCAGTATCAATGGTGTTCGATACCCTATTAGCTTTAGCTTAGGGGTACCTACTCGAAGTGAGGTAAGCAAAATGCTAGCAGCTGGTGGTACGCCAGTTACATTTAGGGGGTATGCGAAATATTTTTTCGCAATGCACAAATCTTTAAACTACATAATAGATATCATGTTAGTCAGTCTTGTTAGTAAAAGTACCTGCTTCATACTTAGTTTTTTAATTTCTATATTTTCAGAAATTGGAAATGGAAAAGACCCTGCCTGATATGGAAATGAATCCATTTTTAGCCAAAAAGTTTGCATCCACTCAAAATTTCTCAAAAAATTAATTTTAAAATTAAATAAAGCTTTAGTTATACTCACTTTTCAATATTTTTATTTGTCAACATTATAAGAACTACATATTTTCGATTTACAAGTATTTAAAAACTAGTATTTAATTTTGAAGTGATAAACCTTCATACAGTGAAGGACTTGCCGGCTTCCCAAGGCCCATTGTGAACTGAATAGTGGGTTTTTCATCACCTTCCGTTACCCTGTGCACTCTGTTAGGACTGTGGTTGTATGACAGAGGCATCACATACTCCTTTACCATCTGCAAAGAAAAGGATAAAAAGTTAAATTAGTTGATTTTATATAAGCGGAAATAGAAGCCTGTGGCTCATCCAAGCCTCATACTAGATCAGATTTTTAATGGTCATCCACTTCTAAAGCCGCATATCCATTTGAGACAGCCACGAGTCAAGCAGCTGCCTCGGCTCGCGGCAGAGCTGGTGGAGACTGTGCTGCAACTCGAAGCTTGCTGTGACTTGAACAATGATGCGGGAGTGCAGCAAGCCAAACCATATCAGTAAACGTCTGTGCTCACAGGCACCTGGGTGAGAGCCGTGTGTTCAGAGGACACGGTCATATGAAACTGAGAGAACTGTTTCTCGGGTTGAGGCTTGTTTCCTCAATGCTCGTTTAAATATTATAGATACGGATTACAATATACTTCACCTCTAAGCCCTTCATCTCATGGTCTCTGGTGATAAACTTCTTCATCAATGGTGGCATTTCAATAGTATTAGGCAAAATTAATTCAACTGGCTTTTCTGATGTTTTAAGAGACTCCAGTAGTTTATCTTCCTCATCCTTCGGGATTAGTTGATAATCAGGTTTGTAAGACGTGCGGTAGATTTCAGTCAATTTTGGTAATGTTTTACCTCTGAAAGTTTTCTCTACCCACACTCTTACTCTGCGCCTTTCCTGTAATTTTATACCACTGTTATGTTATCTATATCGAGATGTAAATAAATAGAATTAAATGAAAATAAGCAAGTTTGTGAGTCTTGTTTAACACCCATCAAAATGTTTAATTATTAAATGGATATATACCTCATCGGGGCATGTTTCTACTTTTACAATCTTCATAAAACTTGGTTCAGGATACCGCTTGAAAACCGATCGCACAATGTATCTCCCAACACCAAAATTCTTGAGGCTTCCAACAATTTCCCATAATGTTTTGCCTTTAAAATCAGTAGTTCTACCAACATATTTAACTACAGTTATAGACATTGTAATTTAAATAAGTAATTTAGCTTGCACTTAAATATTTTTATCAGAAAAAATCAACCTAACTATAATGTGATAGGTTTTTGATGGAAAGGATAGGTTAGAATTTTATTTATTTAGAATTGCGGAGCATAGAGTAACTTAATTGCGGAGAGTCGAAACGAGACAGAAGCAGTGGCCAGTGGCTTAGGGCTTTACTTTAGTGCGAGTTTTACGTGACATAACGGGCTCGCTACGTAAATGCGAGTTGGCTAAAATTTGTATGGGACCGCAGCAGAGCCATCTAGCGGCAGTGAAAAGAAAAGCTTCGGTCCCATGCAAATTGTAGGCAACTCGCATTTACGTAGCGAACATTTTCTATTGGTTAGTGTTGCCAGGTCGTAAAACTGGATTTACGGTAGATCTACGTAATTTTTTGCAACCTGGCAACTCTGGTTGGCTTTTAGTTCCAGAACACTCTATGATGGCGCCACTGATACTCATTTTAGGCGCGAAGTTTGGTATCTATTTCAGTACAATGTTCTAAGTGGCGTCTCTTAAAACGTAGTGATTAAGTACTCTGTGTTTCAGTATAAAACAAAGTACTCTGTGGAGAGAAGGGAGAGGGCCGAGGGGACCACAGAGTACTTTGTTATATACGAGGGGAGTTTGCTTTTGCTGGCCTGGCCCCAGTGTTACCAGACGAGAAAAGTGGTATTACAGTGTTTGGTGCTCTTTACAGTGTTGGCGACAAAATTACAAAAACGCACGGTTGACACAATGTGGGCGGTTAAGGCGCGGTGTGATCTCAATATTAACAAAACTGGGTTTCTTTGAAGCTCGAGACCGAGGAAACCCAATGAAAATATCGCACGCAAAAAATACAGAGCATAGAAAAAGATCTAAAGAATAATTTTAACCGAATAGAATATTAAATAGTTATTTAATATTTCCAATAAAAAATCGTAATCTCCTATACAAAAATAAACTTTAGCGTCGCAGTTCTCTGTATTTTCAGCGGTAACAACATATTTTTTTGGAGAATATAATAGGTATATATATGGTTTTATTAAAACTTGAACCGGACAGATATTGAATTTTATGTGTATATTCTGAATAATCTAAGGAAAACCCTCAAATTAAATGTTTATTCGCAGTCTAGTTACATTGTTAGAAAAAATGTGCTTTGCCATTTTGAGCCCTATTCAGCGTCACGTAAATGTAACATTAGATTAGCGCAGATATGCGGTTGTGTGCGTGAAATCAACGTTTTTAAATCGTAGTCATACCGCGCCTTAATACTACGAAGTGATTTGTAGTCTATGGACGGGAAATTCCTGCGATATACACCGCGCTGCTATTCATACCCGTGAAAGTACAGTAGATCTGCTGTAATAACAGTTTATCTGGCAACGCTGCCTGGCCCTGTCATTCAGTGTCATTATCTATTATGCGATGGACAACTCGACAAAAACTCAAATAACTCGAATAAACTCGTTGGGCGAGTAACTCGAGTAACTTTTTACGTACCTACTCGAGTTTACTTGGCCGACTCAGCGTGGGTTCAACTCCGTCTTACCCGTTTCGTATCGTTGAGTTGCACAACCGACCGACGCGAATAGTATGCAACAAAAAATGTCCAAATTGGGTTGACCATTTTCTAACTCGCTAGGTCGGTACCTACTCGGACTTTGTTAACTCGAGTAACTCGGACTAACCCGGCTGAGTTTGATGAGTATTTTTATAAGATAAAATTAAACAGCGCCATCTCAAAACTTTTTCAATTTATGTCCATAAATAGCTAGATATTGTTTTTAACTTTGTTAACTAGATGGCGCTAAACACGCGGAGCTAAACATTTATAACAATTTGAAATAATATTATCACATTTATCACAGAAAGTATACGACGTAGACGAAAGTAGACGAACATAACCATCAAGGATATTGTTATTTATTTTATAATATTATTTATAGCTGAAGTATGTATCTGTTTATATATTCTATTTTGTATAGTCTATTCTGTCAATCTGAATCTGAAGTTTGTCAACATCACGCCACTAGTAAATCTACGAATGGTTAGGGAACTAAATTTGGCACAAAAATTAAATTTTCGAATGCCTGTTTCAGTTGCAGGGGCGCCGGGCGCGGTAATATTATTGTGTTAAAAAGTTTGTGTCGAAGTTGCAATAGGTTTCAGATTTCTTTACTTTCTGCTTTCTTCTTTTCAACTCTTTTATAAAGTACGCACCAACAGAAAAATTAAAGAGGTAAGATTAAAGAGGTAATTAAAGAGGTATGATTTTAATAAAATCTAATGCAATGCACCATACAATACTTACAAACATAGTACAAAACGCAAGTCTTATCTTGGTCAGCACGACCCGACAGATCACATTCCTAATTCCTTCCGTAATGTAGAGTGCATTGCTGAAAGGGTACCTATAACTTAAGATTATTGAAGCTGAAGCCACGTGAATAAACGTGCCATGAAAGTCATAAAACACACTTGTCGCTTAAACTCTTGAATAATCATGGCAAAAGAAAAACATTGCCTTGCTAAGGTTCAAGAAGTAATTGAATGTGAAGAACTGAAACACCTACACGGGTTATTCATTTAAGAAATAAGATAAAGAAAAGATGAAGGGAAAATTAAACTTCTTGATGTGTATAAATCGTTCTAAAGCTATAGTCAAGCAAGTCTGAAGCAACATAGTATCTTAAATTAAAGGAAGACCGAGAAAAATATGAATAAAGTTGAATATTTATATAGATTACCATCCTGTGTGTAGATTAATGATAGCCTTGAACATATTTTTTTAAGGCAACCCATTCACGTTTTTTTTTAAATATGATATTAATTTTATACAAAAAATTTTTTTATACGGTAAGGGGCCATCCATAAATTACGTCACACGTTAGGGGGGAGGGAGGGGGTCGATGAAGTGTGACATTGTGTGACAAGGGGTGGGAGGGGGTCCTAAAATTCGTGACGTCACATTTCAAAATCGAATAATTGATGTATAGGTAAATATTAAAAAAAAAAATAATGGAAATAAAACTTATTTCGGAACAGGTGTTTTAATTTTAATAATTTCTAGGTGTAAAATTTCATAATATGTGACGTCACACTAGGGGGGGGAGGTCTCACAGATGTGACCAGCTGTGACAAGGGGGGGGTAGGGGTCAAAAAGTCATGAAATTAGTGTGACGTAATTTATGGATGGCCCCTAAGGAGATGGGTGCAGAAACACCTCTAATATAGCTAATTAATTGTGGCAATATTTATTATTTTATTTATTTTCGTTTTTCATACAGATTCCTAATTTTTTTTAATAAATTTATTACCCATGTTACTCTGAAGAAATAGAGCATCCTATTGTTTTTGTGTTATCCATTACAAACAAACAAAAAATCAAAACTTTCCTCATAAAAATATTAAAATAAATTAACACTTCCTTTCAATGTTCTATTATTTATATGGAAATAAATATCTAGTGCCCTCATTAAGTAATGAGTAGACAAACCATCAAGTAAATATTTACCATGAGTAACCACCCTCGCTTTGCTTCGGTATTCTTATTTTTTTACACCTTGTGTTACATATTGTAGTTTTATTAAGGATCCCTAATTTTTTGAAAATATAATATAGCAAACAAACAATGAAATCTTTATAATATAGTATAGATTAGGCATTATCAATACTTTGCAGACTAAAAAAGGAACGTTTATTCCCACGTGTCCTATTGAGTAGTCCTGTTGGGGGGCCCGCCTTATTAATGATTCTCCAACAATGTAAACTAAAACACATAATAAAATTTTTGCAGCAGATGTGTCACTGAGTAATTAAACACTATGAGATGGTTTGCTAACCAGCCAAGCAGGTAAAAACCAATACCATCATGTACTAGTACTGTAAAGATTGAACTGTGCAGTACAGGCATCAGGACCCAGCAACTTCCAGAAGGGTCTGTTGGCCATCATATATTTGGCCTGATTGTATGCAATATCAGTATAGTTAGAATTCAGGTGTTATCCAATAGGGTCTACTGTGCGTAGGTTATGTTGGCTCGGTCTCATGGAGCTACACTTTACATAATCCAATCATGGGACAACTCAATGGGATTATCTGGATTGTATTTGTATTTGTATCACTCTCTAAATCCAAGTTTACCATACATTTACTTAGCAGGTCAATTTCATATTTCTGTGTAAGACTAGGGGCTTGTTTCACAATCGTCAAGTAGAGTCCTGAATAAGGGCCTTATCCCACTGGCGTTATGCTAGCGTTAGTTTCTTCAATGTCTGCGCAGCGACAACGTCGCATTGACGCGACGTCCACGTTGAGAGTCTCTAATGTTCTCCAATTAACGTCCCGACAACGCTGCGCAGACGTTGGAGAAACGCCAACGCTTGCATAACGCCAGTGGGATAAGGCCCTAAGCTATTCGCCGGTTAAAGTGACGATATAGTGTCATTTTACATACACGAAATGTCAACTTTACCAACGAATAGCTTACTTCGGACTTACTTGAAGATTGTGAAACAAGCCCTAGGTAAATTAAAAACAGTGAGTAAAAATCAACTTCAATTTATTTCAATTTCATATACTGTTATGTTACGGAATTTACGCAATACAAATTGTTTTAAAATATAATTACAATAGTTAACAGTTATTAAATTTTAAATGCAGATTTATTAGTAACAATGTCATGGTGAAGTCCAATTTACATTAACAGTTATTGCGTCTCGCATGAAGTTCAAAACATACCTACCTATTCATCTACCGAAAAGTAAGTCCTCAAACACAGTGAAGATGAAATCCTATTAGCCTATAATTTTACTACACGGGTCATATGGATTAAATCCCATTTAGCGCCACTACAATCGTTCCTCTGGGCAAGTTTTAGGCATTTAACTAGACTATTAACCTAAAGGAAATACGCGATAACCATTTGAACACAAATAATAGTCTTACGTAGAGGATAAAGGGAAATAAATACATAACCGCGATAACTATCTGAACACATACTTGATGTAGTCTTACGTAGAAGCCATGACATTGAATTTTACTGATAACATCATCTTCTGTTACATTATTAACACAAACAACAAACACAAATATATTATCAAACCAATTCAGAGGAATCATTGAATTATATCATTATAAAGCATAATAATAATTGTATAGGGTCACCTTTGGTGGAATTATCCGTATACTTTTGCTAAGTTAGGATTACATAGCGCATAGCACTGAGGCCTTTATCACTATGGATGTCGTGAGAGGGTGCATGGGACTTCTCCACTTCGCTGTTGAGCCATCTCACGCACGTTCACTTGCGTTTCTGCGAGCGCTGCCTCTTCAACAATCAACAACTTAACGCTAATAATATTATATTACGTTGCCTCGGATTTGCGCATCGCAGAACACGCAAGCGACACTCATAATATTCTAACGATACAACTGTACAGCAGTCACATTCCGTTGGCAAAATTAAATTAAAATAAATAATAATTTAGATTTAGCTACAATTTGCCTAGTTACCAACTGGAATGGGCTTCGTGAACACGCGGGTGGCGAATAACGAGTCCGTTTTTACTAGAGGTCCGTATATAATTGAGTGAAAACGGCTCATGATACGCATTACATTACATCTAAACGATTGCAATAATAATTTACGACAAATATTTACACATCACCGCCGCAATCCACATTTAAATAAGTAACTTAAATAAAAATAATTTAAGATAGTAGGGACATACTAATAGGAATCAGTCATTCATTATCGTCACTGATCGCTCAGGGAACCGATGCCGTCGTCTTGATAAACAACCTCTGTAGGGCGCCCGGCGCGGGGCTACTCGCTCGGAGCGCGGCTCGCTTCGGGCGCTTCGGGCCACTCCCGCGCCGGCCGGTGCCAAACTCAAAGGATGATTCCGATTTACATCAGAACACGAACCTCTTCATCGTCAAAACATTTCCGGATGATAATCGTGCTTGAAATGAAGGCTAGTTATATCCTAGAAGTGCACTCGGCGTGCGGAGAGCGGGGGGAGGCGGGCGCGCGGCCCGGCTCGGGCGCGACACGTGGTGGCAACTCTTGCCACCGATTAAGTCGTGTCTCGTCCGTACGTACCAATGCGAACCTCGTTGATCACGTTCTTCCACTCTAGAGCGAATGAGTCTGGGTCCTCCAAGAAGTATGTGCGATTAGGCTGAAAAAAAAAATGTTTTCATTAACATTATAACCTACAATAAGTCCCAAAAGTATTAAAAGTGATCAATACAAAAGTATCGCTCGATCATTTTAGTAGGAAACCTACAGTGTGGACGTAAAATATTCTGAAGGTCTTTGCTTCAACGCGCAGCTCCGGTGACCAAGGTATTTCTCCCTTCAGTACCATATTCGCAGGGTCTACGTAGAACAGGCGCGGGCCCGTAGTCAATAGGAGCATGCGACGCTTAGAAAACAATCCTCTCTTCTTTTCTACTAAGCCTTGCTTCAAAATCAGTTCTCCGTCCACAAATTGATGATATTTATTTTCTCTGGCTTGAATTTCAAGACGACGGCGACGTTCTTCGGGACTGATAGTTAGAATACCTGCAAAGAATAAATTTTAGTTGAAACTTATACCCGAAATATTATTACTAGTACAATTATTATCGAGCTATACCTTTAATTCTGAATCAATAAAACCGAACAAAATTTTAAATAATGATAAACAAAAATAATTTGTAACTTGTATCTTCTTCACATACATCTTTGAATAATATAATAATTTATTTGATCTCAATTTCTCAAATGCCTATGATGTTATTGTCATGTCATCTGTTTGTATTAATAAAGAGGTCGGCGCGCGGCGTCGGGCGCGCGGGAGAATCATTCATGTCGTGTCGTAAGCGGCTGAGAATGCAAACTCCAGCGCTGCAGCGCCGTCCGCGCCGGAAAGCTGACGTCACGCATACTATACCGTAAACCAACAACATAAAGGACGTCCGTTTTAATTTTGAATAGTAGTGAACGCGGTGACGCGGCACACTGAATGCAACATGTGCAGGGATCATGTTACCAACTTATAATACAACGCGAGATTATTGTACGTTCATTTCGTAGTAGTCAATGAAAATAAATTCAATTGATGGTAGGCTCACTGAACCGAACTATGACAAAATAAGTACCTAATAAGAAAGTACAAAATACCTAAATCAGATTTTAGGCTTGACTGAAAGGAATTTGGCCATTAAAGTTAAAATGTACCTAAATAGGTTTTAAATTTCTACAAATCTTTTGACACATTTATGTTTATCATTATTTTCACGAAAAGTAAAGCTTAATGAAGTAATTACCTTAATTATAATTACCTCGGGAAGTAGATAAATCGAATTCCCACAAACGCATTATTTGATCCTTCCCCAATCCTGGTTTTAGGTAGTCGGGCACACTGTATTTATCAACATTCGAACTTATTGTAGGTGGAGTTTGCTCCCATATGTTCTCCCAATCAATGCCTTCGAAAAATGGATGTTTCCGGATGCTCTCATATATTTCACCCTCGTCGGTAGCTCCCAGTCTCTTGTTGTGATCCAAAACCAAAAGTTTTTCGACTAAATCTTTTGCATCAGCAGGAAATCCTTCCGGAAATTCATACTCTGCTTTGAGTATTTTTTGGAAGGTCAGGAATTCTGTGGGTGCATGGAAAGGTGGCAAACCCGATACCATCTGATAAATAATACAGCCAAGTGCCCAGAGGTCAGAGGCGCGAGTATCTGCCCGATTCTGTAACAGTTCCGGACTAACGTACTGTGCTGTTCCTACGAAACTAATTTTCCTAGAGCGATCACCTCTCGGCGGACTTTGCTCTTCGCCTTCTTCTTCAGGAGCTGGCTCCCGGGCGGGAGGCGACCGAATCGTTTCAGGGTCGAGTATCTTAACAGTTCCAAAGTCAGCAATTTGTAAATGCATATTTTCATCCAGTAAAATATTTTCAGGCTTTAAGTCGCGATGAATTATTCCCTTGGCATGCATTTTTTCTAGTGCCAATAACATTTCAGCGGCATAAAATTTAGCTACATTTATCTCAAAAGAGCCTACTTTATTATTAATATAATGAGATAGTTCGCCATTTTTCGCGTACGACAAAACGAAGTACAATCTTTCTTCATCTTGAAACGTGCAATACAGTTTCACGAATCCATGTGGGACATTGTACAGCATATTCAAAGCATCCTTCTCACGTTTTACGTATGGTATTTTCTTGTTGCGAATTATGTGGCTTTTCTCGCAGACTTTAACTGCAAAACAAAATAGTTTAAAATTAACTGTGTGTCCCGTAAAGCAGTTTAAAGGATATTTATGATAACAATAAATATGAATTAATATACTAAGTACTAGATATTCATTAGATAGTCTGTGTCGGCACTTACTTGCATATTCCTTCCCAGTGTGAATATCTTTTGCAAGGAACACTGTGCTGTAGCAACCATCGCCTATTAATTTGCCAAATATATAATCCTTGGCAGTTCGCTTTGTATATCTGTACGACTGGCTAGAAGCTGGCGTAGTTGTGGGTGTCGGTGGAGCCGCAGCTGCTTGGGATGCTTGCATCTTAACCGGTGACTCCACAGTAGCCTCCGTTGTTGCAATAGGAGCCCGCACTTCACTGCCGGACCTCCCGTTCGACTGTAACAAACAGAGAGAGAGTTTAATAAAAGGCGACTGAAGCCTCTCACCATCATAGAATCTATGAAACATTTGTAAACATAATAATATACTAGGAACATTATTGATGCATCAAATCAATGATGTTTGTTTACTAGCTGATGAGCTAATTAGAAACACGTTACATCATTGGAATTCTTCTCATACTCTTAATATTACGGATCATCATAACATGAAATTGAAACTCCTAAAAATTGAACGTCATTTGAAATGTCAACTTATCAGGTTAAAAAGCTATTGCTTCCACAGATCAGTGATCACATAAACGTCTATATCAGTAGCTACGGTAGTGGTCAGTACACTGTACAATACAATAACTTTCATGGTTGCCTCATGAATATTCGCAATTAATTATGCTGTTAATTACCAATTAAGTATCGCCGAAATTTGTGAAATTTGAATTCACTGGAATGATAAGTTTACCACTAAATGATAAACGAGTCATGTATTCGAAACGTCGCCGCCACGTTCGTTGGCCTCGACAACAGTTCGATGATCCAATTTCTAAAAGTTTGCGCCACGAATTTTTTGTACATGTTCTTACAGACATTTCGGACAAAAAATGCCGCTCTCATTCAATAACATATGCCAAGATGGGTAAGAAAGACTCCGCTCTCTCTTTCTACTCTTACAAACTACGTATTTAACGGTAACTTTTGCAAAGACAAACATTACGAACAATAAGTAGTAAACGAAACTCAAACGGTATTTCTCATAAACAGTAAAGGAGTAAGAACTGTAACAAGTAAAAGTCAAGAATAAAGTAAGGACTAAAAATTATTTTCGATTTCATTGCTTGTTGTCAATGTTTTCTCTTTACAATAATTACCTTTAGTAAACCTTCAATTTTTTCTAGTTTTCTTCAATCATGTATCACGCTTACTACTACTGCATGCTACAACTAATATGTTTTCACGTTTTTAACTCCAGATACAACAGCGATACGGTCTGTTCGGAGAGTGTGGTCGATTTAAATGGCGCATGAGTCACAAAATAAGCGAGGTGGTCCATGCAGACCGCAAGTGGGTCTCGCATTCCGCGGCGGCGGCACGGAGCGGTTTACACCGCCACAACGGTACTCGGAGCGCATTCCCACCGCAGCACATTCCGCGGCCCGCGCGCACCTACTCTGTAAGACCGTAGTCCGTACTCGACCTCGATCCCCCACCATTGCGAGACCCTACGTCGTTGACCGCGCCTACAACACACATCAGTTAATTCTCTTCTTTACGAACGCACTCGCAGGCAAAGACAATACATAGTCACATGAATGACATTCATGAACTCATTTTTGAGTTAGAGTCCGCCTTTAATAAACACTTCGCGAATATTGTAAAGTTCTGCACGTAAAGATGTGCCGGCCATAGTTCATATAATATTTATTATTTTGACCTCCTAAATCTCTTTATTGATTTGACGCACCCTACTGCAACTACGGAAAGGAGGTTAAGGGGGAGGCGTCTCTATCTTCGCTCGACGCTCACAATATTATTCGATTCTACTCGTCTTGTAAAACATTAATAATGGCGTTCTATTTTAAAATATTGTAGAAAAAAAATAAACTTTGTAAATAAATTACTTTATCAATACCGATTTTCTATGTATAAACATACTGTACACTATCCACTTATCTTAAAAACATTCACTAGCATCCCTTGTTTGCGTCATGTCCACGCAACTAATGAATGGTTACGAGTATGTTGAATCTAGTGAAGTATGTTTTTATCATCCATCTCTTATTTACGATTCAAGCGTGTTTGTACCACTATCGGATACATAAAAGACAGTTTCATAAACAGCTGATAAAAATAGAAATGTTTACTTAATGTTCATTTAGGTACTAATTATATTGATAATAGCGGTCAGTTTACATTACTTATTAAATGCATTATTATATGGATGAGCCCTTGAAATTGGAAAGAATGTTAATAAATATAAATAGTATGAAATTGGAAAGAGTGTTAATAAGTCTTTAGCCATACAGGTATGTTTGTTTGTACTGGTGAAAGGTAAACCTAGTAGTAATTAATTACATGCCTTTTGAATTTTGATGTACAGCTGTATTTATCCACATCCCGTAATGCTTTCACATTGTAAACGAATGATGTAATGTAAAAACTGCATTCCTTTCTTGAAAAGTGAGACAATCTCCTCCGGAGGGCTCGGTTCACACCGTTATAGGAAATGTTCAAAATTATAACGACAAAACAAAAATGTAAGCAACGGAAACCCATGACCCACCCAATAAAGAATAATCTGATCGCAGTACAAGTCATGACGCATGCAGTCTGCCTGTGTAATATCCGCGTGAATTGAAGGTGAGTATATCTGTTGTGTTGTGTTGTGTATGTAACAAACAGAATGATGAACGCGGGCCGTGAATCGGTCGTAATGGTAAACAAGGTGGTCACGCCGCCAGCGCGTGAACAAACAAGTGGCGTGTCAGTGATGGTGCCGACACTGCTGACGCTGACGTTGTCGACTGCCGCGCCCGCCGCGCCGCGGCGCCGTCCGCCGTCACTCGCTCTTTGATGTTTGCATCATAACGATCATATCATATCATATACGGTGCTAATGTCGCCGAAGATCCCACGATTGGCATTTTAAAAATCTTAAATTATGTGTACCTACCTACTTCGAATTACACCTACAAACTTAGTTATTATAAAAAAATCAAAGCCTATTATAAATTACCAAAATAGTAACCTTAATTATGTAAAATTTTCCTGTTATTATTTGGTACATTGTATATATCTAAAATGATGATACTTCAACAAGGGATTAATTGACGAAAATAAACTGTACGGGGGCGGACATGTTTAAGTACCCACGTAAATTGTGAAATGTGAACGTTTTTGTCGAATATTTTATGAATAATTTACTTGTTTGTTTTGAAATAAATGAATGAGTGTAGATACGTTGATACTCACAATTTGTAAAAAATCTCAAGATAATCTGTCGCAAAAAAAAACTGAAATAAAATGTACAAGGCCGGTGAGATTCCCGTTCACATTCCACAATGCACGTGAAAAGGCGAGCGAAAGTGCGCACCTAGATGTAGTAGTAGGTAGTGCAGCGAAAGTTTATCAACACCTTACGTGGAATGCTTACTTGCTCGACCAATTTCGCCACGTCAACATTTACAAACTGATAAATTACTAGTCCTTAAATCACAACAACACCTATTACTGCTAATAGAACAACATTTATAAGTTCTCAGAATCCAAAGAGCATCCTAAAAATAAACTGAACAACAAAAATAAGTGTACCTACTGATTAATTGAAGCAAAAACCTAATAAAAATACAGCTTGTATTTTAAAGGTAGATACAAATCAAAATCATTAATTTATAAAATATTCATAAAAACTCAATACTTTCATTAAAATGTCCCCGTCATGCTTGCAAGCATTCTTCAAATCCACCGTTCTAGCACTCTCACCGCCTGAATTTATTTGTTATCTATAAATTTTATTTTATTTTTTTATTAGTTTGGTCACTAAATAAACATTACCTTGATAAAGCACAAAAACATTAGTATTTCATGTAACATCAGTGCTCGAAATTAGGCGCGCCCGTGTTTGTTTACGGCGGGCAAGTGGCACAAGTAAATAATAATAAATTTCGAACCGAAAAGCCGTTGACCTTACCTTAGTCGATTTGGGCGAGGGCTGTTTCCCGCGCTTGGTAGAGCTCACTCCCAGGAGTTTGAGAATGCTGTTGGCTGCCTCAACAAGCGTGGCACTACCCCTCGATCCCCTTTTAACTCTAATGGTCAATCCGCTCATTTCTACCCGCCACACACGAAGTTTGTTTACCGTTTTATAGTCGTTGGTCCAAAACACAATCACAGTTCATGAAGCTTGCTGGTATCGATTTCCCAAGCTTTTAATTTCACTATAATAAAACTAAGATATGTAAGAACTACGAAATTTGCTATGGAATGCAATGAGATAATTAAATTACTAGGTACTAAATAATAGTCTACTAAATTTGAGATATCGCGATGAACACAACCGTTCGCTCCGAGGGCGCGTTGCAGACTAAAGTAGTAAGCAACAAACACGTCGCTTGACGCAAGCAAGGCATTGACTACGTCCTCCGCTCAGTAGACGGAATAATCGCACGGTCGCGTCTACGTACGGCGCTTGTTGGTGTAATCGAGCGCTCCCCGCCGCCCCTCTCGAGGGGGCCGCCCGGCCGCGGGGCCCGCGGGGCTCCGACGCGACGCCGCTCCCCTGCCCCTGGCGGGTTGGCAGCGCAGCAATGCACTCTTTCTTGGTACAGTACACCCTCACCACCTCACCACCCACGCCAATTACTATACTCATTACAATTCCGTTGATTGCTCCATTTTTTGTTATGTAGGTAAAACTAAATATAACTTAGAAAACTGTAGCAAAACTTAAACGCAGGTCATAAAAATAATACCATGCCAAGTAATGAACATTATGAATTTCTTCCAAAAGATCCGAAATTCCGAACCTCAAAACGCGAGCTTATGTCACATCACTCACATCAGATACTAAGGTAATTTGTTATTGTTAGGTAATCCTAACGATAACAAAACATTATAATCTTGCTTACACTAATTTAATTTATTGTACTTAATTATGTAAATACATACTTGGATTATTTTGATATCCATTAAGTTTGTGATTTAATTACAGGGCCGGCCCGAGCATTTCTGGCGCCCTAGGCGAAAAACTAAAACGGCGCCCCCTTAAGAAAATTTTGTGACCAATTTATAATGTAAACAAATAAAGTGTGTAATTTTCAATCAAAATTATTACATAAACAAGATAAAATACCTAACATGTTAAAGACCCATTTTTTTTAACTAGAATGTATATTTAACCGACTTCAAAAAAAGGAGGAGGTTCTCAATTCGACTGTATTTTTTTTATGTTTGTTACCTCAGAACTTTGGACTGGGCGAACCGATTTTGATGATTCTTTTTTTAATCGAAAGCTGGTGGCTGTCATGTGGTCCCACATAAATTTTATTGAGATCTGACAATGGCATCTATGAGAAAACCACATAAGTCGTAAATTTGTGTTAAGATGTGCAGACTCAGAAATGTAAGAGATATGAATGATGTTTAAGAATTGTACGCACTCAGCAAGTTGGTTACACCCTGGTTCACCTAACGGTCCTAACCTAACCAATTTCATAAACAAAAAATAACTTGTAGAAAAATTATGATCGTTGTTTGATGGTCTATTCATTACATTTCAAGGTCATCAGCTTTAACACCAGGATGGTAACAACTGTGCACAAGGTAGGGTCGAAGCATTTGAAGACCGACCCCAGAGGTAGTTAGATTTCAAGTTCTCTCAGAACAAACTCTCGGTCTTATGAGGGATCTACGATCAGTGCAGGCAACGCGATTTGCAAAAATACAACGCAAATCGTGCAAAAAACACAACTGTGCGAAGCCAGGGCTCCAAAAGTGTTCGCCAATTTATCTGTCTATCGGACAAAGTCAGTTTACGTATTTGAAGACCGTATGCGGCACCATGGTTTCGTCGAAACCCGAAGTTCTGAGTGAACCTGAGAGATACTAAGGACGGTCGTATGCCTTCTCGCAAGCTCGAACTCCCCGCGAGGAAAGCGACAAACGAGCTAAACTGATCCGATACTACAAAGAGGATATCCCGGACATCAGCCTGTATGAGATTAGAGAAGCTCTCAAATAGCTTAAAAACAACAAGGCACCGGGAGATGATGGAATCACCACCGAACTGGTAAGAGCTGGAGAGAAACCCCTCCTAGTGGCGCTCCTAAAACTATTCGATTCCGTCATCAATACTGGAAATACTCTGGAAGCGTGGAGCAGAAGTATAGTGACTTGATTCTTTAAGAAGGGCGATAAAGTCCTTTTAAAGATCTACAAGCCCATTGCACTTCTGAGCCACGCTTATAAGCTGTTTTCGAGGGTGCTTACAAATGCACGCATGCTTGACAACTTTCAGCCTTCCGAACAAGCGGGATTCCGTAAAGGCTTCAGCACCATAGACCCATATACACACACTGAGGCAGATTATACAAAATACCGATTATTATAATCTGCCGTTATGTGCTATCGATGTTGACTGGGAGATAATGCTATGAGCATTGTCTGCCTTTGCTATTATATAAATTGTATGGTGCAAAAAGTTAAATAAATAAATATCGAGGTGTTAGTGTTTGTACATATCAGCCACCATGTCCGTCAGAATACACGACGCAGCAACGAATTCCATCCAACTGCAGAGAGGTGACAGGAAAGGGGATGTCATATCGCCAAAACTGATCGCCGCTATGTTGGAATACGTGTTCAAGCTGATGGAGTGGAAACTACGGGGCATTAACATCAACGGCGAATACATCACACACCTACTAAATGCCGATAATATAGTAACCCGGGTAGGTTACATGACTTACATGGAGAAACTTGGTATAATGCTCGGGGACTTAAACAGCACCTTACTACGGGTGGGTCTTGGACAACATGAACAAGACGAAAATCATGTCAATGTCCATGTCACACCCATACCGGTTGTTGTTGACGGCGCGGGGGCGCTGCTCTCGATGTTGTAAACGAATACCTGGGACAAGTCAGATGGGCTCGTTCGGGAAACTGCGTCTTATTTTATCGTAAAAAACACTTTCGCCAGTGATGATATAGGGCTCCAGGACGTGATGCTTTACAATAGTACTCGACAAGCTCAGAGTCGCACAGCGAACTATGCTCGGTATGTCTCTACGTAATCGCGACATAGCTCAGCGAATAAGCCGGCTGAAGTTGCAATGGGCAGGGCACAGATCGAAGGACCGATAATCGTTGGATAAGAAAGGTCATCGAATGGCGCCCCCCAACCAGGTGAACTGACGACCTGAAGAAGACAGCGGGCATCCGCTGGATTCAGAAAGCTCAGGACCGGTCAGTGTAGCGCAACTTAGGGGAGGACTTTGTCCAACAATATAACTCCAAGGACTTATGAATGGGTGGATGGAAAACACGTGTAAGATGGTTTAATAAATGAACACAAAATGATTGATTTCAATCAAAAAGCTATTTTGTCAAACACGTTTTGTCTAGTGAAAAGTGAAAACAAATTTTAACTGATATTCATTTTAGATTAGAATAGAAGGAAATTTTAGGTCTACAATTAAAAATATTTTCACCTATTGAAAAAGTGTTTTGACTATAAATGGGTTTGCACTGTTACATACTTATTCCTTGGAATCAAGAGAGAGGGAATTTGTTTTAGCTATTTCTTGTTGTACCACATAAGAAATAATAGTAGTTATAAATAAGTAGTTGTACATAATTCGGTAATATTCTTATAGGCAATAGTCGGTACTTTGTATTTCTCCACATTGCATCACACCACTCCTATTTAAGCTCTATGACAAACAAAAATATTTCATACACAGGATTCTTGAACAACTTAGGAAGTTTTATTCTGCATATCCTCAACGCTGTATAGACTTCCTTAATCATTATACTTCATATTCTATCTGTGTAAAACTGTGATCGATTTAAAATATATTTTTTTCCTAATTTCGATGCCGTCGATTTGCGCCCCCCGAATCCCAGCGCCCTAGGCGGTCGCCTAGTTCGCCTATATGGACGGGCCGGCCCTGTTTAATTATAAACCAAATGAATTTAAAGAGTAAAATACCACGCGCCATGTGAAGAACACGTGGACTGTGTTTTAAAATCTTCGGGGTTAAAATATCAGAGCGCAGTGTCATGGCGGCGGCGGCATGACGCAGGGATGGCGGAACAGGAACGAAGATAGGGGGTGTGAAGAGGAGGGGTGCATCGGAGCGCGGGAAACGAGAACAAAATCAATAACATCAAGATGTGCAGAACACCACGCCGCGGCGAGGCCGCGGCAACTGCATGAAAATCGTTTAACACGCGTTTCTCGTGCCAATATGGCCCCGACGAGCCTAACCACGTCATGGAAATATTACTTACAGGACTAAACAATATTTACTTAAAGCAACGTAGGTACCTAGAATGCATATAAAAAATAAAGCCGAAGAAAATTATGGAAATACCGATGCAGCATAAAAACCTCGTAAATACCATAAGAGATATTTGGTATTACTGCAAGTACATTTGTTATGAATGTTAATAGTCATTAATACTAGTTTACCCAAGTAGAAATAAAAATGGTTTGTAAACACTAAACAGCGCACCGACCTCGAACGGGAAACACGTCACAGCTTTTTATCCACGTGTAAGGGAGGTTGACTGGGACTGAGCATTTAGCAAGAACAAAACTCTTTACATCTTTCGTTACTTTTATGTTCTCCTATTATATTTTATGTTTCGCTAAAAAGAATAATGATATCAAAAGATTTACTTAATTAAAGTTAAATATACAGCGTCAACGAAACAAGGGCAGGTAAATTACTCAAAAGGAGCTATGTGAACGTAGGACGTTATTATTGTTGGCAACACAATGGACATGAAGCCTTAAATTTTTGAATGAGCACGTGTCAACTTTTTGTGTAGATCAGAGAATTTAGGCGGAGCGCAGCTGTTGTGGCACGTGCAACACGGGACTTGTGCACATGTGCATTTATATACTTGCTTCGATATGATCGACAATGGGCACAAAAACACGGAAAAGTGGCCTAAACAATAACAAACACAAACATGAACAATTTATTCATGTTTACCTTTCCTTCTTTCATAAAATATAACACCATAAAACCTGTTGAGGAGTAATGCAACCATAGCACTTACTTCGTTTTTATTGTGTTCCATATGGCCCTTCGACGACCCTGTCCTGTAGCCTAGTTGGTAGCGACCCTGCCTGCGAAGCGAGGGGTCCCGGGTTAGGTTCCCGGCTGAGGCAGATATTTATGTGACAGATAAATATTTGTCATGAGTGTGTTTGTGATGTGTTATAATTATTATTATGTGTCGTTCATGACACCCGCGACACTGGTAATACTGCGGTGATGTGAGTGTGTTTTAGCGTTTACTAGCTGCCCGGACAGACTTCGTTCTGTCAAAAGTTTTTTATTTTGAAATGTAAGCTATCCTATCTTTCAAGTTGGATCAAACTACACACGGTGTGCAAATTTGATTAAAATCGGTTAAGTAGTTTAGGAGGCCATCGCGGACAAACAACGTGACACGTAATTTATATATATTAAGATTATTTACTAGCTGTGCCAAGCGGTTTCACCCGCGTTAATTTGTGGATAAAAGTAAAGTAACTACTAAAATATATGATGTTGTGTAGCCTTCCTCGATAAATGGACTATCAATCACAAAAATAATTTTTCAATTTGAACCCCAGTAGTTCCTGAGATTAGCGCGTTCAACCAAACAAACTCTTCAGCTTTATAATATGTATTAGTATAGATTGAGTATATGGATTGTTTTTTCAGACCAAAATATTACTAGAAAGAGGATCAATGACAAGATTGTCCAGAGGACTCGAGCAAGATTTATATCATGATAGTCTTGTAAACCGACTGCAAAAAATGGAAAGTCATATTACGAAGGCTACAACAAACAAACGTCATAGGTAACCACGTAATGTTTTCGCATAAAATACAATGCCAATTATTTATTAGCGTTAAATCTTATCATCAAGTACCTATTATTACAGTCAAATACCTTAGATACATATTTTTTTCTTCGAATTGACGTCAATAATTACAATGGAATTATGAAATTGCTTTACAAAACTTTAATTATGTATTTTATCATTCTTGCGAACGCGTCGCTTGGTAAAACTTAAATTTTGATAAGCAATTAGGGTTCGAACGATACTTTGGATACTGAGTATGTATCGATACTTTTGTTCGCGATACCCGATACTGAGTACTCGATACCCTTATCTGGTACTCACTCGCAAGTACTCATATGAAACGTCGGTATCGAGTACTTTTATAATACTGAGTACTTTTCAGTGCTGGCAATGCAAGACCATGTAAATTACTGTGGGCCGAGTCCAGTGCTACCATTATGTTTAGGGCTTCGACTAAAAAAAAAGGTCATTGGGCTTCGATTTCTCAAGAAAGTGATATGAAATTTACTGCCGATGACCTTTTTTTTAACTCCTAATGTGATGCCTGCAGGTACTCGATACTGAGTAATAATTGTAATTGTTAAACGAAATTTATGGTTAAATATTGTACCTACCTTCGTACCTACCTGCTAAGACAAGTATTCGCAGCAACCCAAATCGTGGGCATTCCGCATTGGTCACATAAATCTAAGATTTTTCTTTGATGAAAACTATGAACAGTTAATTAAGTTATTGTTCTGAATCTGAAAGGTTCAATTTGGTGGTAAACAATCGTATATTATGTTCCAGCAGAGGTACAGAATAAAGCCAGGTGGGTTTATGATTTTTTGCCGAGTCGACGCGACGCAGCGCAGCTACCCCTGAGCCCTAAGGCTTCATACAAAAACAAAATAAAACCCGCTCGTACATTGAACTCGCCATCTGGCGTCAGCGGCTTATGTTTTCATTCTGTTTATTAATAACAATCTTAAAGGTACATACTCAATGTCGATTGATACGGAGTTATATCTCGTCTTGCGCTCTTGTATTATGATTATGATTATCTTTAAATGATAGGAAAGTCAACGTTCATTGCAAAAATATTTGAACATTAAAAGGTAAGAATACTCCTGTCATGTGCTATAATAAAATTTTGAACCATAATATAGATAAGAGATAGAGAAACATTTTAACTATATATTTAGACGTGCAGTAGGTAGGTAGTAGTATAATAATATACCTAACGTATTGGTTAAGTTTTTAGATATTTAGAATGAATTTTTTTTTTACATCAACATCAAATCTGTTGGCACTAGATATTTAAATCAATAATAATCTTGTTCGCTTTCAGATTGGTAATAAATTATTTTATTTAGTTTCCACCGAGCCTTTAATTTATTTACATCGAAAACAATTGCCACAACACAACAACATGTTTACGTTTTTACTCTGTTAGTACATATTGACGAGTATTATATAATAGGTTTTGATTTATTTTGTAGGTCCTGTACTATTAAATTCATAAATTCTCGTAAATTCGTAAATTATCACTAATATTAATTAATGTTAATGATTTAAGTTTAAAAATAGAATGTCAGACCAGTATCTAAATAATTTTAATTATTACAACAATGGTTTTCATGCAAAAGACTTTCTGTTTAATAAATGTACCAACAAAACAAAATCAAGAGTGTATAATTGGGCTTATTCTAATCACGAGGAGCATTTTCTTGAGAAAGATTGTTCTAGAGACCCGTGCCTTTGAATCCTTTCATAAGGGCTCAACCCATGAATGGCCTGCTACAAGGGACAGGTCCTATGAGGTCTAGCTCTAGAATCTTATAAGTTAAGTGCATACTTCCAAGTCCCACAATTCTGGTCCAATACCGATTCGTGAAGATGGTGGTGGGTTAGTTTAAGTCATGTTATTATCCATTGCCTATTTATTTCATTTGTTTTATATTTATAGAAAGAAAACAACAAAGACAAAACTACTTCCAGGTATAACAATAAGCAGCTGCTCGACCGATATGAAATGGAAGCAAGAAGTTAAAATAAATAAAAACGCACGAATCAAAGTTGCACGCCACAGCAGATGTTTCGAATAAATACAACGGCAACAGGTGTGTTACATGCAGCCTGCAGGTGATTACTATTCAACGACAACTGCATTTTAAGAAAGGTATACGAACGCTTTATTAAAATGCCTGTCAAGTGCTACACTCGAAAAGTAAAATCCATCGTGTCATCGCATTAAACTTATGTTTACTTTTGGTGATCTTTCAATGAGTTTTCATCTCATTTTTCAGACGTTGACCTCTTTGATCAATCCTACAAAATAGGGAGTAAGAAAAGTAGGTATCTAATAAGAATGCGAGTTTACTATTTCCATGCCATAATATAAATAAAATAATATTCTAGTAGATATTCTGTTTTTATTATGTAGTTTTATTACGGTACTTCGTTCAGTTAATAGGTACCAAGTGCCTCGACCAATTGCCTAGTTATTGTTTCAAACTGCATAGAAACAACAATTTGTTGGGTTCTGTTATTAAATTACTTCACGTCGAAGTTTATACAATCTCTTGTGTTATTTTAGTAATGTAAACCGCCGGCACGTGTAAGCTGTAATGAAATATTACCAATGAAACAAAGGTATCTAAATGTACCTACCTACTCTGCCCTCCTAATGATAAACAACGTATCTGACATTTTTGAAGAAAACGAGTTATTAGCATATTCGTAATCAGCGAATTTCGCCGATTGGGTGAACGTGTACTGTTCACCCAATTGTTTTTCTTTACAAAATATTGCTGAGTTGTCTACGTTCAACATGACAAATATCTTCATTGGAACGTGGTTTTATTTTACACAATCAAAATGTTATATATATGTAGTTCATAAACAATATTTATGAACATACATCCAGTAGTAGATTAAATAAAATAAAAAAAGCGGCCAAGTGCGAGTCGGACTCGCCCATGAAGGGTTCCGTAGCAGCAAGTAACATAATATAAAAGTTCTTGATGTTCGTTGTAACTTTGGTCGAGGTAAATTGCGGTTTACGATTTATGATGTATTAAAAAAAAAACTACTTACTAGATCTCCTTCAAACCAATTTTCGTTGGAAGTTTGCATGGTAATGTACATCATATATTTTTTTTAGTTTTATCATTCTCTTGTTTTAGAAGTAACGGGGGGGGGGGGGGGGGGACACATTTTACCACTTTGGAAGTGTCTCTCTGATATTAGAAACCTCAATATCATTTTTGAAGACCTATCCATAGATACCCCACCCCACACGTATGAGTTTGATGAAAAAAACATTTTTGAGTTTCAGTTCTATGTATGGGGAACCCCCAAAATTTATTGTTTTTTTTATATTTTTGTATGAAAATCTTAATGCGGTTCACAGAATACATCTACTTACCAAGTTTCAATGGTATAGCTCTTATAGTTTCGGAAAAAAGTGGCTGTGACATACGGACGGACAGAGAGACAGACATGACAAATCCATAAGGGTTCCGTTTTTTGCCATTCGGCTACGGAACCCTAAAAATGGCCAACTTACCCTTACAGGTAGAAAGGTTTGAATAAAAATTTTTAGGGGTAGGGGGGATGAAAAATAGATGTTGTCCGATTCTCCACCCTAGCCGATACGCACGCAAAGATTCACGAAAATTGGTCGAGCCGTTTCGGAGGAGTTCAACTTCAAAAAAGCGTGACACGAGAATTTTATGTATTAGATTAGATTACGATATAAAAGTCGACACTTGACAACATTAATCTAAATCTAAGCGACTCGGTTATAACTTGAGCATATCCTCATCCTCACTAGCTGTTGCCCGCGGCTTCGCCCGCGGTAGAGATAGATTTTTACAAATCCCGCGGGAGCTCTGAACTTTTCCGAGATAAAAAGTAACCTATGTTTTAATCCAGGGTATAGGCTATCTCCATTCCAAATTTCAGCCTAATCGGTTAAGTAGTTTTCGCGTGAAAGCGTAACAAACAAACTTACATTCACATTTATAATATTAGTATGATAATATGATTATGAAGGAATACAAAAAGAAGAAAACTATAATATGTAATTGTAAATAAGGACGATTCCTGATGATCATGTATAATTTTAAAGTGTTGTCAACCCTACTTTATTCCGTCGCTGGGCAGTCGTTCGCTCGCTCGGCTGTCCTTTTCCGGGACGCGCGCATACAGAACTTCCGTTCCCTTACAGAACACTTCAGCCTCGAGTCACCAGATGGTCGAGAATTGTCCGGCTTTTCCTGACACTTCATACAGATTATTTTGTCGAGGATCTGAATGACATCCAAACAGTTTCTGTTTGTCGTGTTTGTTTTCTTGAGTCAAACAAATACTATAACAGAGTAAATTCGTGTAAATACAAATTTTACAGCAAAAATGTGTCGTGTAAGTCGTGTTGGCTGTTAACAAAAAATTAAAATTGTAATTTATAACACTCAGTTGTCCAGACAACAATCTCAAGTCCTGGATTTTTTCCAGTTATGCAAATATTAGTATATTATATTTATTAGTAAAGCTACACTAGCAATGCAATTATACCTACCTACGCATAAAGATCGCAGCTAACTATGCGTGCACCTAGATAACACTTAACTAATTATATCATAGACATAGATGTTTATGACTTATATGCACACGTGTAAACTTTATAACATAGCAGACGGTTATGATCGTTACATTGTTATGTTTCAGTACTTTTGTTGGCTCCTGATATTGTTGGGTTTCATTTATTTAAAGTTAAAAATAACGTTTGAGTACTTTGTAGTTTTAACACTAAAAACACGCTTTTACACCCGAGGTATGCACTCTAACCTCACGTGAACTCACGTCAGTCCACCACCACCTAGACTCTAGCTAGAGACTGAGAAGCCGCACTTACTTTTTTGACGGAGACGCAGATCCGATGTCCATTGAGCGCGGCATACGTAAACTACCCTGGTTACACATAAGAGCAAAATTTTTACTCTTGCGCCGGAGTCTGTAACGTGTGTATGCCCGCAATGACATCTGCTGCCAGCGTCCCCGTCATCTCGAGGACCCTACATTTTCCACCATTTGGGTTTCAGGTCATGCTCATCACAAAAATGCATTTTCAAAAGAAAAAACAAACACTATAATAATTTACAAGTCCTTATTTAAGTTATCTTAAATAAGAGGAAGTAGGTCTTGCAAGATTTGACCCACACAAACAGAGTAGGTACGCTAAACAAAAGCATTTAAATAAATACTGTGTGACAAATAGCCTGAACCACCTGATTTGAGGTGACACAGAAAATCTTCGCGCAAAGTTCTGACAAATTTTTAGAGATCCATCATTATTATTATTAAGTATCTGGATGATCGAGCTTTGCTCGGCATTTTTTTTTAAATCGTGTTTTTTGGAAATTATATTTAGATACGAATTACATACTGATGAACTATGAATGTTTTTCGATCTTACCGACATAATAATGAATATGAATATATGAACTGTTTATTTAAATAAAAAATGACAAAATAAGGAATTTGAAAAAAAATCGTATCTCCGGACTCGAACAGGGGGGTTATCTGGGTCAGGGGTCAGCAAATAATAATAATAATCTGGTTTCGGGACCTTCCCTCTCCCACCTTCAGGTGGGAAACCACCTGAACTATTATAAACTTGTAGATACTGGCGAAAACCTTCGTATTCTAATGATATTGTAGCAGTTTTTCATTGTGAAAACACGGATAAAACGACATTAGCTAGATTTATTTATCGCCCCCGAAACCCCCTGCATACTAAATTTCATGAAAATCGTTGCAGCCCTTTCCGAGACTCAGATTACATATAAATATGTATATATAGGATAGACAAGAATTGCTCGTTTAAATCATTATTATTAATAAGTCCATTGAGTTTTGTAAGCAAACTACCTATTCTACCAATTATTTCATACTAATTACTATTGTTATCTACTACAACACAGATCAATACTCTACTATAACCATAAAAACACCAGGCAATCACATTCAAATACCCATTGTGTATTTATTTATGTACACGACGAAAAACAACACGTGTAGTAACCGAAAAACAAACTACTTTGGTGGTGTAGTTGACCTATCGTACGGATAATTTATAGTGTACGTCACTCATGGATAATGCCATGCCACTTCGAGCAAGTTAGGCGCCTACCTGAAAACATTGCTAAAAAGTCATGAGCCACGGCCTTGTGCGGTCCTTTGACCCTACGATCAACTAGGTGTTTCGTTATATACGCCGCAAACCACTTGCTTGGGTGCCTCACATACTTCAAACGCGGACCGATTACATATATCTTATGAGGAACAAACATAATTTAAGCTTGTAACTTTAAATGTCAAATAGCATCAAGTCACTTATCGACCATTAATATTATAGAACCGCTTAATATATTTACACGTGCCTAAATCGCGTATTCCGAGATTTAATTTAGATGTTGGGGTCATTTAGATTGAGAACATGGAAAATGTCAGTGACACTGCCTGCCATTTCAATTTTCTTTAGCATCTCGTTATCTCGGCTGTCAGCAGGTAAGTAAATTTTTTAAATGGTAGTTTATTGTAAATGTCCATGAACTTCACATTTCTATGCCGACATTTCACTATTCGATGAGGTATATACTGGTGTCAATTATACGTGAATGAAGGTACCTATGAAAATTTTCTAAATAAATACTTGTGCCGTACTGAAAGACATCGCTTCTTTTCAAAATTACCTATTGATTCTATTGTAACTAGGTGAAGGGGAAGAAGGTACCCTATAGGTTTTGATTTCCTTGGGAGTGTCATTTACTGTATAAACGGACGTAGGTACCTAATACTTATACACGGTACCTAGCTTATTGTAATCTATATACTACTAGCTGCCCGGACAGACATCGTTCTGTCAAATTTTTTTTTATATTGAGATGTAAGCTATCCTATCTTTCAAGTTGGATCAAACTGCACACGGTGTGCAAATTTGATTAAAATCGGTTAAGTAGTTTAGGAGTCCATTGAGGACAAACAACGTAACACGTAATTTATATAAGTATACTAGCTGCCCGGACAGACTTCGTTCTGTAAAAAGTTTTTTTATTTTATTTTGAGATGTAAGCTATCCTATCTTTCAAGTTGGATCAAACTGCACACGATGTGAAAATTTGATTAAAATCGGTTAAGTAGTTTAGGAGTCCATCGCGGACAAACAACGTGACACGTAATTTATATATATTAAGACTAGCTGCCCGGACAGACATCGTTCTGTCAAAAGTTTTTTTTTGAGATGTAAGCTATCCTATCTTTCAAGTTGGATTAAACTGCACACGGTGTGCAAATTTGATTAAAATCGGTTAAGTAGTTTAAGAGTCCATTGAGGACAAACAACGTAACACGTAATTTATATAAGTATACTAGCTGCCCGGACAGACTTCGTTCTGTAAAAAGTTTTTTTATTTTATTTTGAGATATAAACTATCCTATCTTTCAAGTTGGATCAAACTGCACACGATGTGAAAATTTGATTAAAATCGGTTAATTAGTTTAGTAGTCCATCGCAGACAAACAACGTTACACGTAATTTATATATATTAAGAAGATTAAGATATGTATATAATTATAAATCAATTGCTGTTCGTTTGTCTCGCTAAAACTAGAGAATGGCTGTACCGATTTGGCTAATTTTGGTCTTGAAATATTTGTGGAAGTTCAGGGAAGGTATAAACGGTGAGAAACATAATATAAATTTTACAAACAAAAAATAACCGACTTCAAAGTCTCAGAAACTACTTGTCAGATCTCGTTCAAATCTCGACCACATGACAAGCACCTGCTTTCGATTAAAAAAAGAATCATCGAAATCGGTTGGCGTGATATTGAGTTATTCGTCAATTTGTCGCGCACATCTTAACACAAATTTACGACTTATGTGGTTTTCTCATGGATGCCATTGTCAGATCTCAATAAAATTTATGTGGGACCACATGACAGCCACCAGCTTTCGATTAAAAAAAGAATCATCAAAATCGGTTCGCCCAGTCCAAAGTTCTCAGGTAAAAAACCGAATTGAGAACCTCCTCCTTTTTTTGAAGTCGGTTAAAAACCTTTTATAGTTATTGTATAAACAGCAATGTTTGATTGACGTAACCTCTCCGGCGACAAGAAGGCAGTGCGACAATACCCATTTTTATAATGCTGCCATCATTTTTAACTATTAAATTACTATTAACATTATCCTTAGTCGACGAAGTAACAACTTTGAGGGGAGGCATAATTCACAATTACCTAGTTATATGATACCGGTGTGCTGTTAATTTATTTATTGAACCACTCACATTTACAAGGCTTCGTATCGTTTTACTTATTAGGGTAGTTGGATTCTCGCTATAAATTAGATCTATAATTGAAAATTAATTAAAAATTATGACAGCAAAAATCACAAAATATATTGATGATAAATTAATTGATAATAATAACACAAAGCTAATCTTATTATACTCGTATTATTTTTTACATGACTAGCTGTTGCCTGCGACTTCGTACGTTTATAAAACTTATTAAGCAGCTGACGTCTCCTTAACAACTTTCCTGCCAAATTTCAATTTCGTAAGGCAAGCAGTTTTTGAAATTTACCGTATTTCGCTTTTATACTATAATTGACAGTCGAGGGAGAGGGGGAGTTGTTAAGCGATACAGTTTGCCGGGTCAGCTAGTATTTGTATAAAATTATCTTCGTTAAGTCTGTTAGGTTGATGTAAAGCTAAGTTACTTTCTAGATGAATCCTAACTTATCCCATTATCAAGGAAACTAAAGTCTCTTAATACGACTAGACGAGAAATCAGCTTGGAATTAAAAGCGAAAACGACTTTTGCGTTGGCAAAGACGCCCCTTTTAATGCCTAAATCTAAAGCAATATTTTTTATTGATCGCACGAGGAACCTTTTGTAGGCTTTACAAGTATAGATAGAGTATAGAAACTGCTACCGGGAAACTTACCTAGTAGGACCCCTCACTTCGCAGGCGGTGTCTCTACCAACTAAAGTCAAAACGACTATGTTGCAACTTGTTCGTGTACGATAATACATATTAGTAATATAAACGCATCGCAAATGGACCGACAATAAATAACTAGTCATCAACTAGGTCTTCCTAACTACATATATATACAGGGTGTTTCAAAACTACCCGTAAAGCCGAAAGGAGGTTAAATGGTGCCTTAGAACGAGTCCATTTACAATATTTAAAAACCGTAGTAACGCTGTATAACATACCCTAAAAAAATAAAAAAAATATATTATTTTCACTGATGTGCAAACCCTATTTCAGTAAAATCAAAGAGTAAACTACGCAGAATGTACCTACATTTTTACCTAATTCGCGGAACGACAAAAATTTTAAAAGACCTAACCTAACGAAACAACCTAAACGAAAACTTACTTTTTCATAATAAACGTCAAATTTACCAAAACGGTTCAAAGTGTGCTCTGCCTTGCTCAATACACAATCTCGCTCGTCAGGTTATGGCTTGTGTAGCATTTCGCACCATCGTCGGTGTTATTGATCCGAAAATCGATCTAACACACTGTTCCATCTCGGCAACCGTTGGGCAATCGGTGAAATACACCCTGTCCTTCACATAACCCCACAAAAAGAAGTCCAAATGTGTGAGGTCCGGAGAAGGAGCAGGCCATAGCACCGGTCCCCTGCGGCCGATCCATCCTTGCGGAAAACGAACGTTAAGATGTTCTCGTACGTTGCGAACAAAATGTGCCTGAGCTCCATCGGAAGACATTTTTTGAAGCCAGTATTTGAGTATAATGACATCCTTGTATTGAGGTAGCAAAAATTTATGAATGAAAAATAGAAAAACTATTAAAGTAGACAATTATTAGGTAAAATAGGTACGTGACCTCTCTGTTAAATAATCTGGTTCCCTGACATGACAGCTTACCAGGGTTGACAAAATTTTTGGCTTTGATAATTAATTATATTTTTTATGGGGTATTTTGTAACACGGTGTATATATATACAGGGTTATTTGTAACTCGACGTATTCCTGGCGGGAGCTGATGAAGGAGTCAAAATGCAATATATTTGATGTTCATTTGTATGAGCAAAAAAAAAATTCTTGCTACTTGTGGAGATATTTGCAATTTAAACTTTTTTCGTTATTTACCCGGATTTTTGCATTTAGGTACAAATTGAAAAAAAAATAAGTATGGTATGGTTATTATTTAAAATTATTTTCCTAACTAACACGTCAATAAAGCCCACCTTACCTTATTAAGATGAAAATTCCTTCTGAATGAAAAACTACGAGCTACAACAAAAACAAAATTATTTAAAAAATACATGTTACTTGACAAAATATGTTGTCTGGTTGAAAAAATTACCATGACACTAGGCGTACAAGTTATTAAAAAAACTTGCCCATTTAATCAGCTTTTTAAAAAGGTATTAATGTTAATCCAAAAACATGTAATTCTTAACAAAAACGGCGTTTCACTCGTCGTAGGTAGAGCATATTTCAGGGTTAAAAAGTATAAAGCATAAAAGTAATGCACAAACTATTATTTTTTGTTCTAGATCTAGTAAGTAGTTTTTTTTTAATACGTCATAAATCGTAAACCGCAATTTACCTCGATCAAAGTTACAACGAACTTCAAGAACTTTTATATTATGTTACTTGCTGCTACGGAACCCTTCATGGGCGAGTCCGACTCGCACTTGGCCGCTTTTTGATTTTTATAACTGTTATTATTATACTAAAATCAAAATAAATAATTTATATAATAACAATAATTTATTTGACACGTTTGTAAATATTTTTTTCTCCTTCAAATATTTCATATAAACCGTATTACCGTACTTAATACAAAAATGTGTGTGACCACTGTCAGTAGGCAAAGAGGTCATTGTACGAAATTCTTCCTGCTTCGCGTCCGGACTTTGCATAAAATTATTTTATTACACTCATTGTAATTAAAATATTTTTACTCGTTTATATTTATGTCGTTCCGATCAGATTCAACTGTTTTCAAATAAACTACAAAACTTACCTGCTTACTTGTATTTAAAAATACCAACTACCAACTGCGGCTAAATAACTTATTTAGGGAGATATTTTTGAGAATCTTATTAAATTATATCAGTTTTCTTTTATATTATTTGAATGCATAATCGTTTATTTAATGCGAGAGAATCAACAGCACCAACAGTCATAATGTACCGTAAAACCTAGTTAGGTTAGGTTAGCACCGGTTATAATATTTTCAAAGAAAGTAAGTATCCCATCTCAATGTTCCATTTTCATTTTGACGTCACCCTTGACAGGACCCAACCCGCACCAGTGTTGCCAATGCTACGGCAACTACCGTGTTCTACGGCTTTCGGGCCAAAAAATCACAAAATCTACGGTCTACGGCTGGAACTCTATTACCGTAGCAAATTCTACGGCTTTTCGCAAATTCTACGGTCTTTTTTTATTTACTTGTTTTGAAACATTTAACGAACGCTAAAACCCATAAAACAGCGCCAAAAGGCAAATGTGGATTTAAGCGAATGAAAAGTGATTCCTTGTTTTGTGGACATCAAATTCACTTCCGATCGACGGTACATAGGGCATTATAGTTGGATACCTTATTATATTGGCAGTTCTAGACACGGCCCACAGTTGATCTTTTCCCATATAAACACGGCTTTTTTATGTAATGTACACGGCCTTCCAAAAATTTTCATTGGCAACACTGACCCGCACCCGCGGTCCTCAGGTAGTTGACAGAAATGTTTACATTGCGAATGAATGGGTATTAGGAGTCTACTGGCTAGAACGTCGATGGATCAAAGTACAAGAATTCGTGTCGAGATAAGGAAAAAGATTGCCATTCAAGAACATAAGCATAACCGAAACATTTTTATCATTCACAAATGAAGTGAAAAATTTATAGTTCAGTCAGTAAAGTAGTAAAGTGCGTAAGCGGGAACCTAAGCGATTTCTTCAGAAACTTTTTCAGGGTGCTTAGGGAGAAAACATACTAAAAGTCCTGACGTCTAGGAGGCGAGCCCGAGGGGGGGGGGACACAAAGGTCTCAATTTTAGGTTTTTCGCCAATATCTCAAAAATGGTGCTTGTAGCGAAATATGCTCTATGATGAAATGAAAGTTATAAAATTCTCTATAACACTGATTCTATAGTTTTCCCATATCCTTTGTGTCATTCTTTGACTGGAGTATTAATCGGTAGGTATGTGTGTTTATGTTAAAACTGTTAAAAGTTCAATCATAGATAGAGCCAGAAAAGATAAGTAAGCGCCTCCTATCCCATACAACTGTCGCATTCTGATAGTCATTAATAATGACAATATAATGACATAAGGGCATAACATATCTATATTTTTTAAATATCATTGATTCATGTGGCCCGAACTAACAACTAAAATTCTTAAATAACATAGATATGTACCTATAGTATCGTTTCACTAAGTAGTCATTATTTGAGTGAGGTTGAAAACTAGCACAAACTATAACTCACAACACAACAGAGTGACAGGTGTCAATAAAATTGTAAGTGCTCCGAATGTGTAACTGTAAAGCAACTCAGTAAAATCTCAATAATTAATGAGAATTCCAAAACAACATCGCTTCATCTTCTGGCTTTTGCTACGTATTGTAAAGATACCGTCGTTATTCAAAGTAGTAGTAACTTTCGAAACATCCGGGAGTATGACGACATTGATGGCTGACAAGTTTGCAACCAGACCCTTCTTAATTTATTATTTAGATTTAGGTACATAAAACAATCAAACGAATTTAAATACGATGCCCTTAAGTTAACGGGTCACGAGTTCCGTTGACCTTTCGATGCCATCATTAGATAGTGGCAATTGTATGGCTTTGATGGGGTATATACTTAAAACAACGATGACAACAAGACTGTGCATAAATATGAGTAAAAATAAAAATAAGCAAAATGCATGAAACAATTTAAACTACCTATTATAAATGATATTTATCAAATGCATTATTAAATAGGTACCCAACTATCATAACGTACCTATCCATTAATCTTCCACTGAACAAAAACACTAATGCATCGCTTAGAGAAACAAAACGTACTCGTATGTTTATAGAGATAGAGCTCTTGGATCTATTTGCGTATTCTGGTGTTTTTATTTAACACAATGTAGAGCAGCGAGGATTGAGGCACAGTATATAGATCTATACAGTAGTCGCTCTTCATACAAACGGTCGAAACGCGCGCCATACCTACGCAAGTCGGAATAAGTGTAGTAAAGGGCAGTATCTGTGGCGAACGAGCGCGGGTTGAGCCACGGCGCCCACGGCCGAGGCCGAGCGGCCCACGGTACAAATAACAAATTATTTTAGTTTAGTTCCTTACGGCGCCGCGGCGGCTGTGGTGACCGTGTGCGGCGTGTGACTATTTAATAAGTATGGCAAACAGGAATACAAGATATTGTGCGGTTTTTGGGTGTTATAATACGACATTAAGTCACCCAGGAATATCATTGTTTAAATTACCTGGAGACTCCCAAAGGTAAGACTATTTTTATATACGTACCTACAAGTACGTATTATATAGTATATATAATACTATACAATATAATATAATATGTAATACGTACTTGTAGGTAGATATACATATATACTTATTGTAGGTAAGTAACTTGTAGGTAAGTAGGTATTGTATAATTATTGCGTCATTGATTAATATCAACTTTATTATTGTATTGTAATTATTATTAAGAAATCAAATTATTATATTCAAGGTCTTTGGTCCTGCCGAAGGAGATCAGTGCATGTAGGATAAATAAATTAAAACAAGTACGTATTGCAATAAGTAGGTACCTAAATTGTTTATAAATAAGGGGCTAAAAAAATCAAATGGTTGATTATTATTACTTTTGCCGTATTGGGGCGGCTTAGAATACTAACCCCAATCCCACGCCGGATGGGTGTCGTAAAAGGCGACTAAATCCGGCCCGCTGGTGGTAGGGCCCCTCGACGGATTATATTGGTAACTTAGTGGTAGATTTTAATTGTTAATTAATACCATTATTAGGTACTATTATTAGGTATATCTCCATGGGGTTCGCCTGGATAGTTACCACCCTTGAGTATGATGAGTCAGCCGCCAAATGACTCGTCGTGTTCCGGCTGTGGGCTTGAGAGCCAGTTCTTTCTTTCTTCTTCTTCTCTCTTTTTTGGCCGGCAACGCATCCGTGATGCCTTTGGTGTTGCTGGTGTCCATGGGCGACGATATCCACTTACCATCAGGTGGATCGTCAGCTCGTTTGCCGGCTATTTATATTTTAAAAAAAAACTAATAAATGCAACGTTTGCAGAAATTGTAATTTGTAATAATTGTAATTTGAATATTTGCGTCTAATTTGTCATTAAAACGTTATTGCTACTTGCTACTGTAACTTTGATTTCAATGTTATGAATTAATTTAGCAATAGGTATAAAGTTTATAGAATCGGACAGTTGTACCTTTTTTATTTACCTTAACCTGCAAGAAGAACTTACCATGCCCTAAGAGTCTCTGTCTCTAATACAATACTGATGGCTTACGAACCTTCTAGTACTAATAAAAACACAACATATATTTTTATGGAACACTTCCTTTTTATTCATAACTAGCTGACCCGGCGAACTTCGTATCGCGCCAAACTATTTTTTTTTCTAAAATAAAAGTAGCCTAAGTTACTCCTTGTTACATCAGCTATCTGCCAGTGAAAGTCCCGTCAAAGTCGGTCCAACCATTTCAGAGATTAGCCGGAACAAACAGACAGACAGACAAAAATTGTGAAAATGTTGTTTTGGTATATGTACCATGTATACATCCAAATGCACTTGGTAAAAAGCGGTTATTTTAATATTACAAACAGACACTCCAATTTTATTTATTTGTATAGATATAGATGTATAGATATAGATGAATTGCATTTATTAAAATAGAAAATATAACATTTTTAAATACAAAACTACAAAGAAACTCAAGTCGTTTGATAAAATTAAAATACTGTCGGCGGACAGCCCTAGCGCGCGGCTACGCTCCGCGCGGCTGTAGGCAAGTTTTTCAAGAATAGGGCCGAGTTAAAGTACTGTATGTACTGTGATTGAGGGGCGTTGCGACGAAGTTCAGAACGCCGCCGCCGGCCGCCACTATACGCACAATGCGCCTGGTATTCCGGCGGCGTGGCGCGGGCGGGTGGAATGCTTTCTGCATACATACTTTTACTCACTTCCCGCACTGCGCGTCTAGACGTAGGCGTCTGCTGCTTACCTCTAAATGCACCCTAAATACGACTGCGTAAGATCTCTATTACTTCCCATGGTGCACAGTTTCGACCCGTATAAAAACGGCTTCGCTGTCCTCGAAAAGTGCATTGATCTCGGGGAGCGTCCTTCTGTGGCACAAAAATCGCTGCACGTGATATCGCCGTCCCTCTTCCGTGCATACCTGGAGTAAGGTGATGAATGAGACGAAAGAAACGTAGTAGGCAGGATGCGCGTAGCGAGTTGCGGCCAATACACCCAAGCGAGCGCAATGAACGGCCGGCGGCCATTAACGTGGAACCACTCCGCGTTTTGGCGCCAACCGTAAAAGGAAAAGGGAATACCTAACTATGTAGTAGCAATAGGTGGCCATGCATAAAATGAGTATGTATAAGTACAATGATTTAAAAACACGATAGAAATAATCTACATACATTTTGAAGCGTTTATATCAGTTTAAAATTCAAGTGGTAATCTATATCTATACTAATATTATAAAGAGGAAAGCTTTGTATTTTTATATTTTTGTATTTTTGTATTTTTGTATGTTTGCAACGAATAAACTCAAAAACTACTGAACCGATTTTCAAAATTCTTTCACCATTAGAATGCTACATCATTCATGAGTAACATAGGCTATATTTATTACTAGAAAAAATTGGGGATCCTTGCTAAAACATCAGTAACGTGAACCAAAGTGTGAAAAAATTTGCTTAAAAATTTCTTTCATCGCATACGCTGCGGAAACTATTGATGATAGAACAAAAAAATGTTCTACAATATTATAGAACATATCAATATCTACAAAAAACCTCGCGATAGTATATGTCCAACTATTGTCGTTATGTCACTTTAACCACTTTTTACATTTTAAAAGTTAATAAAAAAGATGACCAAAATCAGATCATGAAAACCATACCTTCGTATTAATCCTTATCCAAATAAATCATTTCATATTCAAAACTGTTTCAATACCTATAGATTACTTTTTGAATTACTCAAATCGGACATTCCATTCACAAGATATTACGTAGTAAAGGAACTACGTGACAACGTGATTGTACGAGTAGCAACAATCATCACCGGCCCCGCGGCCGGACAGCTCGCGCATGTTCCGCGGATCCCGATTATGTAACACGGGGAGGGGAGGGGAGGGGAGTAAAGTGGGAGCTAGAGCGGGAGAGGGAGAGGAAGAGAGAGAGGGAGAGGAAGAGAGAGAGGGAGAGGGGGAGGAGTAGGGGAGGGGGAGGGGAGGGGAGAAGGGTAAGAAGAGGGAGCGGGAGTGGGAGCGGGAGCGAGAGCGGGAGCGGGAGCGAGAGCGGGAGCGGGAGCGGGAGCGGGAGCGGAAGCGGGAGCGGGAGCGGGAGAGGGAGGACACGGAAACTATAACGGCTAAGAACGGCTGTACCGATTTTAATGATCTCTGATTTGTCACATTCTTAGGCGATACGAAGTTCGCCGGGTCAGCTAGTGTATTAATATTTTAAAATTATGTAAATAGGTATAGAATACGGGCTATTTATAATTACGACGGGGTCGCTACTAGTTGTTATCATATTATGATATACATAAACAGTCCCCATGTACGTTACGTCCCTTGTCGGATCTGAATTTAACACTAGAATTAATACGTGTAGTATCATAGACATCATAGTTTTGTATATCATTATCAACTTTTTTTCCGGATAGGTGCTCACGTACATAACAATTTTCATCCTCATAATCTGTAAGACCTTTTATTAAGCAAGTTAGTCAGTCTTCTTTCAGAATTCATTTGGTATAATCTTATTTGGTATTCTTGAAGCCTGTGTACATAAGCAGGTCTCCTCCTTTTTATCTCAATATAACCTGCTGAGTGAATATCAATCGGGGTTTCGTCCTGGCCACAGCACTACTACTGCACTTGTTAAGGTGACAGATGACCTCAGACGTGCCATGGACAACAGATGTATCTCGGTAGTAATGCTTGTTGACTTTTCAAACGCCTTCAGCACAGTGGACCATGATATCCTACTTGCAATTCTAAACCACCTAAACTTTTTACCAACAGCCTTGGACTGGTTCTCGTCTTATCTTCGCGGCCGCCAGCAGTCAGTCCGTTTAGGCAATTTGTCCTCGGACTGGGTAGACCTACTAACTGACGTGCCGCAAGGCGGCATTCTCTCTCCTGTTTTATTGTAGTAGTGCTTGTTGACTTTTCAAACGCCTTCAACACAGTGGACCATGATATCTTACTTGCAATTCTAAACCACCTAAACTTTTCACCAACAGCCTTGGACTGGTTCTCGTCTTATCTTCGCGGCCGCCAGCAGTCAGTCCGTTTAGGCAATTTGTCCTCGGACTGGGTAGACATACTAACTGACGTGCCGCAAGGCGGCATTCTTTCTCCTGTTTTATTTTCTATCTTTATAAACTCTCTCACTGCACTTCTCAACTGTCTGTATCACCTGTATGCTGACGATTTACAACTTTACGTACATACTAGCGTCGATAACCTTCACACTGCCATCAATGAAATAAACGCAAACCTGAATACTCTCAAAGACTGGTCCACCTCTTACGGAGTAACGGTTAACCCTAACAAATGCCAAGCGATCTTGGTGGGAAGCTCAAGACTACTTGCTAAGGTTACCACCGTGCCTCCTATATACTACAATGGCTCCATGATACCACTAAGTAATTCGGTAAAGAACCTTGGCCTTTACATTGATCGCGCATTTAGTTGGAGAACACATATTGCGGAAACCAGCCGAAAGGTGGTAGCCACGCTGCACGCCCTCAATCGACCTAAACACTTCCTGCCTCTGAAGACTAAGCTTATGCTTGTCCACACTCTTGTATTACCCATCATTGAAAACGGTGATGTATGCTACCCTGACTGAGTACTTCGCTCCTCTGTAAATCTTAAATTGGAAATACCATCTTCTAACACCTGTTTCTACCACTACTCCTTTACTTTTCAGGCGACACTACTCTGGAACGCACTAAAGAAAGTTCTGCTCGTAGTCGCTCTGTCATTTCATGTGAGAACAGTTTATGTAACAGGCAATTGCATGTTCTTACATACACTCGTCATCATGGGCGCGCTAGTGACATATCTACCCCTTTTTACATTATAATATCATGGGTGCACTCTGTTAAATACGATAAATATAGGTACCTACTTAAAATGTTGTTGGGTAGGTTTAGAAATTCATTTAATATAACCGTATTCCGATATGAATGGGACCCAGGAAGTGTTATTAGCATACCTCGTTATTTAATCTTTAATCTTCCCAATTTTAGTTTAGGATCATAACTTTCGTATCGTAGAGGTTCCGATAATTACTGATTATAAATATGGATATAATGAAACTTTTACTTTTCAGTACAGCTATTTCACTCGTATTGCAGGTGTAACAATATTGTTCGCACCGAATATTACAACTTTGGCGCCAAAAGCTCAAGGCTTCCATTATTTCAATATGGCGGCGAGCACGTGGCCGCGTAGTAGTCTGAACAACAAACCACGTGGTAAAATAAAGTTATAAAGTAAACGATTGCATCCTTAAGTAAACATATCCTTACATTGAAAAAATGATTATATTTATATGTATTCAGATTATTATAATTCACACATTAATAAACGTTGGGTACTCTATAAGAGGAAAGTAATAAATCATAAAGGATACAAATTACTTTACCCACCTTTATGAGTGAGTTTACAGGAACCTAGTTGCTTTAAATAAAATAAACATTATTATGAAAAAATTACGTATAACCTAATAGGTATTACTTTATTAACGTATAAAATAACATTGATTTACATAATAGGTGAAAAGGAGTTGGACACTAATTTATTAAGCTCCAAAAATCATACAGAAAACCTAATGTTGTAAAATGCATAAATAACAAAAATATCATTTTTATATTCATTCAGGTATGACTTTAACCTCGATTCTTCGAAATATGAGGCGGGTAGGCACCATGTAATAATGATAATAACATATAAAAAGTAGGGAGAAGGCTGCCGCCGCCGCCAGTCCACCTCTAAACGACCTAACGACTTCACTACACTGATGTGTGAGTGCAAATTCCACGAAGGATGAGACCCCTTCGCCAATACACTATTATTTATTCTGTGCTATACATTCAACTTGGCTCAACCGGATTGCCCGCAACGCGCGCTGCGTCGGTGACCATTTTATTTGAAAATACAAAGACGGATTGGCCAATGTCTTGTAAACTGTGAATGGAATTTAGTAAAAAAACATCACAATCTTTGTGAAACAGATTTGCCTTGTGTTATTTATTGTAAAAATTAAATATCATGTTTTCATCATATTATCAAAGTTTTGCTAAACACGAACTTATTACCATTTATCTTGTCTCGTTGAATTCACCGTCTCTAAAGTAGTCTAAAGAGACTCGATACTCGACGAAAAAGCAAAAAATCGGTAATCTGCGTTGTCTGGTCGGTGAACTCGGGATCAGACAACAAAAAGTGGTACTTTTGTAATGAAAATTCCTTGAACGATTCTATATTTACTACTATAGCTATAAAAAACCTCTGGCCAACTTTGCTTGTTCTAATAACTTGACTTGAATCATCCCTCAGTTTTGTCGGTGGCCGGATACAAGTCAAGTTACTGTGAATTTACGAAACAGCGCGTGCGTGTCAGGGCACTCGCAATGTAGGGTTCCAAAGTAGTAAGTTTATCGATTATTACCCATTAATTACTTATGCTAACATAGCCGTGGTAGTTTTCCTTGTAAATCCATCATACCTTTAACTTATTTTTGAGAATTTTTTCACTTGTCCAACTCTAACCGTTTAACCGGTAAGGAGATTTTAAAATATTTTTGGAATGTCCCAACGTCCGCCACTGATGGCCGTTGGGACAAAAAATAATGCACTGATCTAACGGCCATCACTGGTGCTTTTTTTAGTGGTGGTGGCCGTAGGGAGTATAACGTAGGGATCATTTCATCATCACGTTACCTGTAGAAGAGGTACCCTGAAATTTTTTTTTTCAATATTTTATTATACGGTTCTGGAGTTTTAATAAACATGTATGTATATCCTTACCAAATTACAGCTTTCTAGCACTCAGGGTCTAGGCGCTTCGCTTCGGACAGACAGACGAACACATGTACAGACAGACAGACAGGGATTTTGAAACCGTCTTATTCAAAGGACATTTTGTATTTTAAAATCTTTATATAGCCTAAAAACAGATACATAATATGGAATAGACCATCCTCATTTTCGTTTCCAATAAGGAAAAATACATTTACTCAAAGTTACATCAGTTTTATCACAACTTTTAGAAATTTTCCTCCTACCAGTCCACAGCATCTCATTTTCTCATTAAAAGATAAAGCCGTCAGCAGTTTCTAGGATGATGTAACCAACAGTGAGAAATGATGCTATTGGTGGGTGTTAAGTGTGTGAATCAAGCCAGGGGAATGCGCTCGCGGTCGGCTGGGATCTGACAGTACGTAGTGAGTGGCGGCACTGTCGATGTCGATGTCGGCGCGCCGGCGCGGTCGTTCGCCGGTGCATGCCGATCCGTTGCACCGAGAAGGCTGCATTCCGGCCATACCGCGTCTCGCCCGGTTCACCCGCCCCACCGCAGTACACTCCCATCCCATGCCACCGTCGATGCACCTCTCGCAAACAACACACATAAAATTCCACATTCCAACTTCGCGTACTTTTGCGACTTGCGTATCATTCGAATAGAATATTTCCTTATTTACTCACAATACGACAGAATAAATACTAAGATTGTCTAACTCGAAAAGTCTAGAGCCATTAAAAAAACTTAAATGAAAAGTCGAACTGCTTTTAAAATGAATACAAAGTGACTTGAAAAGTGAAAAATAATTTAATGAAAACCTGAACTTCACGACTAATTAAGCTTGCAAATGACCCGAAAATACAAGATACATACCTACTATTACTACATCATACATGCATTGCAAGTTAAATAAAAGCTTGAAAAATCTATTCGCTTGCCAATGCGTGTGGTGCTTGGGGCACCTTGTGGTTCAAGGTGCAAGTCTCCTTACGGTTGAATGATACTACAACGATTGTATTGAGTAAATGAAGTTATTCTTCTCACACAAAATCGCACGACAATCACACGATCCATTATTCCCACGAGAAAATTATACCTACAATTACAGAGTGTGTCATTAGAACTTGTGAGAAGGAAGTAGCGGGTGCATGCCAGCGATTCACAAACGGAAACCTTTTATCATGCTTTTCATTAACTTTAGTAGTACTTAAGTAAGGGATGGACCGGCTGTCGAGGACAAATATAAATATTGGAAAACTCTGAACCTACCAACTAGCAATTAGTGCAATTAAAGAGAATGTCAATTCTTTATTTCTGTTTACATTGTTTTGTGTATTAAAAGATTAAAATTAAAGACATACATAATTATGATAGTACATACGTCTTTAATTGCCTTTACACTATTAAATGTAATTTCGTGTAAAATAATTGGTTATTTTAAAAAAGTTTATGTCGTATGCGGTCGCTTTACGCCAAGTCGCCATCTCAGAATTTCCCACCATTTTCAGGAGTCTTTTAAAAAAACGATATTTTTAACCTAACCTTTGATTTATTAAACGTATTAAAATGCTTTCTTACTATTAGAATGGTACCAATTATCATCTCGATTTCGGTCGGGTTTTGGTTAAAGACGGAGATTGTCGGAGAGCAAGTAATATAAACTCGGCCGTGATGCCTTTGATGGCACCGCAAGTTTGACGGTGGATATTGAAGAGGTTACCCTTTCGCAATGTTTTGGCGTTCAACGCCAAGTTTACAGGAAATATACACGGAAATAAATCATTAAAAAACTTCTTAGAATCTTAAGACGTCAACATCTGACACAGTTACAATTTACCGAATCTCTGGACATTTTCGGTATTCTTATTTCTTAGTAAGTGTAAAACTTTTGGTCAAATAAAGAAACCAAAGAGTCATTGTCTCGACGAAAAGCGTAATGACTTGTTTGTATATGCGCAGTTTCCTTATAATACCCGTGAGCATGATGTTTGGTTTTTTCTATTCTATAAATGGCTGAGTCCAAGGACGGCGCAGGAGGCGGTGGGCAATTTAATGCGTCATTATAACATCTCAGGTTGAAGACCCAGTCATTCACCCGGCGCGGGGCCCATAACACCAATGAATACGAACGACCGTTGCGTCCATTTATCAAAAATTTAAATCCAGGACACTGGTTTGTTTACTGCACTGTTTTCCTGTAGCTATCACATAATACACCTTCGATAGTCTATGTTGCGAGAGTGGGCATGTAAACAGTAAACAGATAACAGTCATTGTGCCGATTCCCTACTTACCTACTTACTCTGTGTTGTAAAATATTTCTAGCCAGTTCCACGTATTTAACAACAGACTGAAGTAATATATCTCGTTGAGTTATTATAAAAATGTAGCTAATCAAGACAGTTCCCTTGAGAACCAAGAAACAACGTTACGATTATGATTACGCATAGAAGCAAATTATGCTTAACAAAGATGATACATTTTGCAGACAGGTACTAAGTAAGTAGAAATGCTAGATACTAAGAACATTTTTATGGTCGTAGGAGAAACCATCAAGAGTTAGCTAGCACCTAGCAGCTGCCCTGAAACAAGTTGCTGTACTTCATTGTTCCTTTATCAACATCTACATTTGGAAGTACTCTTAACTCGTTTGACTGTTAAGAAATGATCTTTCCATAACAACTGGATTATTTTGAAAATTATCTTAAATATGGCACACTTTGAATCGTAAAAAATCCTAATACATACATATTAAATGACTAAGTACAAACAACTCTTGTCTTATTTGGGTCCATTGTAATGCAAAGCTCTGTTTGGCCGAACGTGCAAAGTAATTGCATCTTGTAAATCTCAATACAGGAAACCACAAGCGGCATCGTTGAGCGTGGGTGGCCGGTGGCTCGATGAGTCACGTTAATATGCAGCGGAGTCAGCGGTTAAGCAGACGGACAGCGTACAGTGTATACAAACCAGTAGTATACATTTATTTTACCAAACAGCCTAGCAGTGATGGTTTAAACTTAGGCCTGCCGTAAAAGGATAATTTTAAGGGAAGTTAGATGTAAATCCTGCACACACCTCTAATTTTCAAAGTTATTAAAATTTTATTTCAACTTGCTCAGTGAAGAAAAGCGTCTGGGGTAGGTACTCTCTAAAGATATGTGCACCTAAGAGTTCTCTATAAAGATATCAAAGGTCAAAAGTCTGCCAATCACATTATGAGAGGAGACTTGAGTCCAGTCGTCGGGAAAGTTATGGGGTTGAAATTTTGTACCTGCAATCTGCATAAAATCTTATGATAAATGATAGGTTTATCTTAATCATATTATATAAACTTGTAGACAACTTGACCATAATATCAAGTTATATTCACACGATATATTTTTATAACGGTTTACACTATACAGATATGCGTTGCATTTCATAATAAAAGCTTAAACCGGAAAAAGCCGAAGAATAAGAAGCTGTTTAAAATTACTGAGTTTTCTGGAATTCAATCAATGAGAGAGTGAGAAATTAAACTTCTATTACTTGTACGACAACTACATTATGTCGAACTCAGCGAGGCGCCATCGCGCCATAAGCACACTCATTTCATTGTCCTCTCGGCTTTGCTCTTTCATTCACAAAAAATGCGGCGGGCGTCGGGCCTCTGGGCCTGAACTGTGAGCGTGGGATACTTCATACTACACATGGAGTAATAACTGTGTCAGTCATTACTGTACTATTGTAACTACCTTAAATTCAAAGGCTATTGTGAAAGATAACAAGGCGAAAGGTGCTACTCTAATCGACAATAATAAGAGCATGTTCCGGTTACCGTAGTGTTGACGATTTCAAGTTCATGGATGGTTTAGTTAGAATCGCTTGGATGGCAGAGAGACGGGAGCTCTTAGTCTACCTTCCGTTTAATGGGGATTTTTTTCAAGAACTGTTTAATTTAATACCACCCGCCAACGTTCCACCGCACAACGCGCCACATGGTCAGGTTTCACAAACACCATACCGATACTTGGCATTCGTCCACGGTAAGATTTGCACGTTATTTCCTACTACGTATGTACGTGTAAACTTTGGAACGAAATACCACCAACGGTACTTATTCCAATTTCCAACAGTGCTTTGATTTGGGAACTTTTAAAACGCGGGTTAATCGCTTCTTTCTTGGCTGGCAGCGTATTGGTGGCGCTCTGGTGTTGCGAGTGTTTATGGGCGACTCGACAGTGACTGCTTACCATTAGGTGGTCCGTCTGCGCACTATATTAAATTATAGTTTGATCTTCCATAAAGGCAAAAAAATATTTATTTATAATATCATACAGCAATATTTGATCGTGCAAATCAAAACGCAATTTCACAGTTTAATGAGATTTTTGATACTTTGAACACTTTCAACACGCACATGGAAGTATGCAAGCCAAGGAAAGGTCTCCTGGTTCGCTCGCTCAATATGGAACTAAAAACGCCCAATGCAACACATCGCTAATTCAAACACTTGCTGTATTTACGAAAATACTAAAATGACCTGTTGCCGTGATACATCAATAATAACTTCACACAACGGCGCGGCGCGGGGCGCTAATGTTATTTAGGACCTATTTACTCGGCGCGCTCTCTATTTTTTTAATGGGCGCGAAATTCGAAATGGTTTAAAATTAAATAACACCTAATGGGCCAACTACAAAAGCCCGACGAGCCACATACAAAAGCCCGGCGGGCCGCAGGTCGAGTATAGCTGTATGAGGTAGAGAATTCCAAAAAAATATGTTAGAAGATATTCTTCATACTGGAAAACAAAGTAATAATGTATTAAAAGTAATGAGTGAGCAACAAAGTAATGAATCATGTAACAAACAATTTCTTAAATGAATAAATATACCTTCTACTGTACCTATACCGCGTATTATTCAATTCGGTAATTAAAACGAAATTAAAATTAATTTCAGATTCGCAGATCCGTTTAACGATTACTGAATAAAATTAATTAGCTTATCTTATTGTATATTATTAACGCATACACGAATTCTCAGTAAGCAAATTCAATTAAGAGCGGCAGCAGTTTATTAATGGCTTACGACAGGGCTCTTTTCTCGTAATGCACCTATACATATAATGTGTATGTTCATTAACAAAAATTCTTTCGTATAAAATGTTACAAGTTTGTCCCTTGAATTTAACAGACGAGTAAATATTTAGCAGCAAATAGTATAATTTATTATACTTACAAGATTTACGGATTTTATACTTCGAGCTGTTATGGATCATGGCGAAACTTTACCCACTAGCGAAATATTTTATGTAACATGTATCTACTCATATCCGTACCTATTATCTTATGGCGTTAGGTCTGCGCGACGTTAAAATTTAAAACCCATACTCCTATTAATGTATTGTCTGTAGCGTGACGAAAATAAATATAAGCGTCTTGAGGTGGTAAGGGCCCTGAGTTCGAGGTCGTTCGACGCGGGCGGTGGCCGGAGCCCCGGGCCGAACTCCCGTCCCCTCTTGCCGTCGCGTCGTCGTTAACATTTAAATTTTCCTCTGTCTGGGTATGCCAGACATAATATCACTATGCAGTCTCGACTCTCGACACTACAGAAAGCGAGAAACGAAGTTCGGATAGTGTTTTTAGGGTTCCGTAGCCAAATGGCAAAAAACGGAACCCTTATGGATTCGTCATGTCTGTCTGTCTGTCTGTCCGTCCGTATGTCACAGCCACTTTTCTCCGAAACTATAAGAACTATACTGTTGAAACTTGGAAGGTAGATGTATTCTGTAAACCGCGTTAAGATTTTTACACAAAAATAGAAAAAAAAACAATAAATTTTGGGGTTCCCCATACATAGAACTGAAACTCAAAAATTTTTTTTTCATCAAACCCTGTGTGGGGAATAGGTCTATGAATAGGTCTTCAAAAATGATATTGAGGTTTCTAATATCATTTTTTTTTAAACTGAATAGTTTGCGCGAGAGACACTTCCAAAGTGGTCAAATGTGTGTCCCCCCCCCCTGTAACTTCTAAAATAAGAGAATGATAAAACTAAAAAAAATATATGATGTACATTACCATGCAAACTTCCAACGAAAATTGATTTGAACGAGTTCTAGTAAGTAGTTTTTTTTTAATACGTCATAAATCGTAAACCGCAAAAAACATCGATCAAAGTTACAACTAACTACAAGAACTTTTATATTATGTTACTTGCTGCTACGGAACCCTTCATGGGCGAGTCCGACTCGCACTTGGCCGCTTTTTTTCTAAACTGAATAGTTTGCGCGAGAGACACTTCCAAAGTGGTAAAATGTGTCCACCCCCCCCCCTGTAACTTCTAAAATAAGAGAATGATAAAACTCACGGAACAAAAAAAAAGATCTTTTTTTACGTCCGTGGATAAAACTAAAAAAAATATATGATGTAATTACCATGCAAACTTCCACCGAAAATTGGTTTGAACGAGATCTAGTAAGTAGTTTTTTTTTTTAATATAATCAAAGTTACAACGAACTTCAAGAACTTTTATATTATATTACTTGGCTTCAACCCATTAATGGCCCACTACTGGGCACGGGTCTCTCCTCTTGAGGAGGCCTAGAGCATACTCCACCTGGTGGTGGAGTCCACCACGCTGCTCCAGTGCGGATTGGTGGAGGGGTTAGTGGCCAACCCAAGTGTCGGAAGTTTTCAAACCGCCCGAGGGCCTCCGACATGGCTTAACGACTGTTATCTTATGATAACAACCGCGACCGACGGCTTTACGTGCCCTCCGAAGCACGGAAACGCTCAAGAATTTTTTGCCACTAGCGGTCGGTTGCTTAACTTTGTCGATCACATAGATCACATTATGTTACTCGCTGCTACGGAACCCTTCATGGGCGAGTCCGACTCGCACTTGGCAAATTTTTCTTAGAGTCAAGTGTCCCCCCTGCTGACTAAACGGTTGGAGTTGGACAATTGAAAAAATTCTCAAAAAAAGGTTATATTTTATGATGAATTTACAAGGAAAATTATCACGGCTATGTTAGCACAAGTAGTCAATGAGTAATAGTCGATAAACTTACTACTTCGGAACCCTACCTTGCGCGTGGCCTGACACGCACTTGCCCGGTTTTTGTATACCTAATTGAAATTAAAGTATTTTTTGAATACACTACAAAAACAAAGAAAAATCTGAGATTATTTTCTCAAACTGACCGGGTCTCGATAGTTTTTTAAAACAACTTTTATTGCTTATTAAATTTGGAATATTGGGAAGCTGTGATGTCCTTTAGAACGATGCTAAAGAGTAAAACACATGAAAATACACGTGGACGTATAATTAGCGGGGCCTTTTCGCCACGTAGTATGTGTTAAGGTGGTCACTCACGATCAGCCATCGCGTCAAATGGCGTGATATACAGCCAAAATTTGATCGTGAATGTGAAAAACTGATGGCGTGATATAAAACTCTGGATTTCCAATCGCGCCATGGCGTCACGCCGCAACATCGCGCCGACGGATCGTGAATGCGCAAACCCACATCCATTTTTTGTTTATTTCGCGCAGAGTCGTCGAACGAAGGAGACAGTTCCAAAAGTCATTGTTTAATTTTGTGTAACAAAAAGGCTTCCGAACGCAACGTCATGTCAACGTCTTTCGATGTCAAACGCGCAAATGAAAGAGAATTGGAATGATCGTGAGTGTGAATCATGTTTAGCATCCATCCATTTTGACATATTATGTCATTTGGCGTGGCTCCAAATTTGACGCGATGGACTGACCGTGAGTGACCACCATTATGGTAGGTACTGTAACGTCACTTCAGTATGTTTTAAATCGTGCCACATCCAATAATGTCACATCCATACAATTTATACAGTAGTATGAAGTGATTAAGTATAGTGTGAGTGTGACAATCTTGCCAAAGGACATTAATTATTGTCTCTTGTCGGCATGGGCGTCCCAGGGTACGGCTGCCATCCGTCCGGGTTTCCCCGGATTTGTCCTAGTTTGGAAGACGTCCGGGGAGCGTCCGGGCGGGGTTCAAATTGTAGTCCGGGTGAAACCCGGACTACAATAAAAGTCCGGGTTTTCGATCAGATCTCGTTCCCATAATTTATGTAAAAGGTATTTATGTGTTAGGTATTTCACCGCACGCGCTGCCGACGCTATTTTACTACGCGTGCGGCAAGCGGCGAATAACAAATGTAGGTTGCACTTACTTTATTTTTATTTTATTTTATCTTATGTGAAACATCTGACGTTTAAAGATTATTACAACATCATTTTGAAAAATACTGAGTACGTTTCTGCCAACCAAATACATTATTTTTGGTTTATTCATTTAAAATTTTATTTATTTGGTAAGCCGCCCCCTAGGCGTAGAGTACTAAGTTACTAACCCCAATCCCACGCCAGATGTGTGTCGTAAGAGTCGACTAAATCCAGTCCTCTTATGTAGGACCCCTCCGAGATATATTGGTAATATTGATTTTAATTGTTCATTAATACCATTATTACTATTATTATTTCTCCATGGGGTTCGCCTACATAACCACGCACTTGAATCAGCTGCCAAACGACTCGTCGTGTTCCGGCTGGGGGCTTAAGTCCAGTTCTTTCTTTCTTTTTCTTCTTTATTTATTTATTTATTTATTTCTTTATGTACCGTACAAAAGCGCCAAAAAAAGTGTAACTTCAAAAATTAATTGGTTAAGGAGTTTTATTTTGTTTAATAATAGAACACTTATGGTAAATGATCACAATTGCATAGTTTTACATACAAAATTTTTGTCGTATTAATACTAAGATACAAAATGCTTAATAATTTAGGGTGTCCGGCCTTTTCACCCAAATGTCCGGCCAAATTGGCTGGTCTGTCCGGCTTTTTGGTTTGACGACCTGGCAACCCTATCCCAGGGGAACCTTCTGCGGATGTAACAAACAATCAGTTCATAATGTAATAAGTCTTGATTAGAGGTCAATTAATAATGAATGACTCGTAATTAAAATAGTAAATATATTTATCGAGAGGTATAAGAAGTCTGCCTAATCGCACTTAATAGCTATCTCTAACTTTACAAAATAAGACGAGATTAGTTATGTGTCTTTATTAAAACAATTGTATCTTATCAGTTAATTCTTTGCGATAGCGACATTTGAGTTATAAAGTATTGAAAGGTTGCAAACTATCATTATGTTTTGTAAACAATAATGCAAGGTATTGTATAATATCAAGGTTCGACGATAAGACACTTGGCGACATGTAAGTAACACATGAATATGTTTTATAAACATCAATACTCTGCGTTACTATCACGGTAAAGTAATATATTGTATAAAGTTATTTAATTTAAGTCAAGATGTCCACCTTTGTAGAAAGTTATTTAATTTAAGTCAAGATGTCCACCTCTCATCGAAGCCTTCACCGTGTGGAACTCTGAGGCACGGTCACACTCACGCCACCTACCAAGACTGCGGAGCAAAAAAAAAACGAATGCGGTCCCTAGACGATCGTGCATCATGTTCATCATGCACATTTGTACTAATAAGGCTTGCATGACGGTCCATCATGCAGCATGCCCATGAGCCAAAAAGGTCTCTAGACGATCCCATGATTCCATTTCCATTTCGATTTAACATAAATTTTACTAACAAAAAATAACCGACTTCAAAGTTACTCAAAAACTACTAGTCAGATATCGTTCAAATTTATGTGGGACAACATGACAGGCTCCAGCTTTCGATTAAAAAAAGAATCATCAAAATCGGTTCGCCCAGTCGAAAGTTCTGAGGTAACAAACATAAAAAAAAACAGTCGAATTGAGAACCTCCTCCTTTTTTTGGAAGTCGGTTAAAAATATAGTTCTTAGTCCAAGAGCTACTGAACCATCTATCTAACGCGTTTCCCACAGAGCTAGATTTTTTTAATGATGTTTTATTATCACTCAATTAAGAAAGTACCGTTCTGGCAGTCATCCCGCGGTTGCGTCATCATCCCTTAAATTTTTGAAAATGCAAAAAAAAATTAACCTGCTCCCACAAGGCTACAATTTTAATAGGTTGTAATTGAGATATGTTTAAGTGTAAAAAAAAATCCAACCTATTTTCAGGGTTGCACGTATGTGCCAGGCCAGAATATAGCAAAGTAGCCATCGGGAGAACAACCCAAGTAGCACACCGGGGCTGAATAAGAGTTCACATTTAGCGTACAAGTGAACTTAAAGCATTATTTCACTCTTATATGAGTTCACCTGTGATGTATTAGCTGTATAAAGGCGAAAAATACGCTTAAAGCTGTTTAAGGTCTGTATAAGAGTGTAATGCTAACCTAATATACAGCTAAGGTCTGTATAAGAGTGTAATGTTAACCTAATATACAGCTATAGGTGTTATAATGCGATAACGTTACTGTTATAATGCGAGAAGCTGAATAAGAGCATTATAAGAGGGTAAATATACGCCAATAGCTGTCTAAGGGTCCACACCTACGATGTTATACTGCTAGAATTATAAAAGTTCACATCTGGTCACTTATTCAGCTTAAAGCTGTTTAGTTGACCATATTAGTCCCATATACTGCCATTAATCAGCTTTAAGTTCACGCGTTACCTCTTATACTGCTATTTAAATGCTGTTATACTGCTACTGTACAGCTATGTGAACTTAAGGCTGTATAACTTGTGCCCAAATCAGTCGTATAAGGGCTGTACAGCGTGCTCTACAGCTCTTATACAGCTGACTTACCGCTTATAGTTCACGTGTGAACCATTAGACAGCCCTTATACAGCCCCGTGTGCTACTTGGGAAAGGTTCTTCAGGGAAAATTCATTCAATTGTTTAAAAAGTATATGTAAACAGCCAGAACATTCTAGCGGTCGCAACTATCTGCCAGAGGAATATAATATACAGGATGAATTTTTGATGTGTGCGTGGATGGAATAGCGAAAAGTGGTCAAATGAGTCTCGGGGCCGATTTTGACAAAAATCAAAACTGCACAATTAGATTTTAAATAATCTAAATTTTACTAACAAAAAATAACCGACTTCAAATTCTCAAAAACTACTTGTCAGATCTCGTTCAAATTTATGTGGGACCACATGACAAGCACCGGCTTTCTATTAAAAAAAGAATCATCGAAATCGGTTGACGTGATATTGAGTTATTCGTCAATTTGTCGCGCACATCTTAACACAAATTTACGACTTATGTAGTTTTCTCATGGATGCCATTGTCAGATCTCAGTAAAATTTATGTGGGACCACATGACAGCCATCAGCTTTCGATTAAAAAAAGAATCATCAAAATCGGTTCGCCCAGTCCAAAGTTCTGAGGTAACAAACATAAAAAAAAAAAAAAAATACAGTCGAATTGAGAACCTCCTCCTTTTTTGAAGTCGGTTAAAAAATCAATACTATTAGCTAGGAATCGAACCCGTTCATTTCGCGGCATGAAAATTATTATTTTTTGTAGGGTAACACTGATTTTTCTTCATCATTGTGTACGATCTATGTGATCCTACAATCGCCCCATACATTATAATGACATCTTTTGTGCACCCAATCTATTCGCCTAATGGAGGCCATACACGATCAAGTACCTATACTCTTGTCGAGTCTGCAGTTTGACCTGTCTTTGCAGTTTGACTTGACGCCCCATCCAGTGTGCAGATAGCTATACCGTGGCCATATTATGATACACGATCAAGTATATTGGATGGCCCGTCAAGTCCGCTTGACGCTTCATCAAGCACACTTGATCGTGTATGGCCTCCCTAATACAATCTATTGCGTATTTAATCTATGTACAACCATTATAAGTACTATTATGTCTTCTGTGGTACAACTGTATTAAACGTTTGCCTGATGCTAAAAATTAAATATATTCAACAATCCACTCAAAAGATCTTTTAGTCGGTATTATGTTAACCAGACGGTATTGAATTTCTACAGCGGCTATAAAAACCATAATTTATTTAGAAAAAACCAGTAAGACTACCATAGAGGTCGTCGTGCGTCTTGCCGCCTCGCTGTCTGCTCACCTTGGGTACACCTCTGCGACTACATCCGGCTGATCCGGCCGTTCAAATATCTATTATGCACTTATGTCTATATCGGTAACCAAATGTAGGTAAGCACAACATTATTACTTTCACTAGGCAGTCACATCGGCGATTTAAAAACGAGTTCTATAGGTACGAACACGTTGTAAAAATAAATGGTTTGTCTCTATTCGTATGGCCTTTGATGTTATAAAGAACAATATTATCATTATGTCGACCATAATATTGTTAAGTTGCACATCGTTCAATTGAGTATTTGATTGATTTTTTTTTTGTTATAAATGGAAAATTTATATATTATTATATAAGTTTTATAACAAAACTATTTTAGTTTTATTTTATTCGCTATAATTTAAAACTTATATCAAATTTAAAAATACAGAATTCAATCCAGCACCGAAAACACGCCGACAGTTCCCGAATAAACACGAGCACGCGTGTGACGTCACTCACTTTGTTGATTGCAATTTATTGCAGCATACAGCAGCTGAGAGTGCTGAGACCTCATACTGTGTTTTGCCTTTTAACTGATAAAATCTTGATATTATCGTCATTCGTCAACATATTGATAAATATATCAAAAATGCTAAATTTCAAAAGTTATCGTGCTTGCTTATATCATTTACGTGTGAATTACTACAAATCAACGCCCCCAAAAATAATTTTAAATGTGGGAATTTAATCTGAACCTGTTCATTTAACCCTACTTTCCTATGTGAAAGTTTGGACGTTAGTGACTCCATCAGGCAAAAACGGCTGATCGGATATAGATGAAATATGGCACATAGATAGTTTTTAACTTAACTTACCCGATAGGATGCTTTTTATCCCGAAAACTGAAATATCTCAGAAAGTATATAATATCATTTACGACACTTCATCACTGAATACTTTTTTATTGTAATCACTTACTGCGTCTATTGGCACATGTTTCATCAATTTTTTTTTGCATCATGTTTTTTTTCAAAATGGCGAACTTGTAGGTATGCCAGGTTCCATATAAAAATGTTCAAATCCCTTTACAATAAAATTACCTGCTATGAATATTTTTTGCACTTAATTTCAAATATTTTTACTTAATTCACCTGTAGACCTTTGACACTGTACTATCGCGTGCTTTAACAAAAAGACGTCACCAACATGGCGACCTTTGTCACCTTTGGCGTGTTCGTAGTCACGTGATTCTTTTTGAACATTTATCAATTTAGAATTTATAATATTGATATTTAAAATATTTTTAAGAGTTTTTCGCAACGACAATTATTTATATAATTTGTGGTAAAGATTTAAAATACATAAAAACAAAAATATAATAACAGTGAAGATAAATAGGGTATTTGACAACATTGAAAATATACTACAAATTGTTATTATTCTATCAGATAGTAGCACTAAAAAACATATTTCACTTTATTTTCAAGTAAATCACGTATATTTTTGCAAATAACACGAAATTAAAATACTGTAATTTTAGGAAATTTTACCAGTGACCGGAACGCCCTGTGATTGGTGACAACTTTGATGACGTCACACGCTAGTAAAAATCAGATCTTTCCTATATAGAATCCTAATAGATACTTGCGTGTGACGTCAAACGTATCATAGACCGCCGCCATGACAGAAACAGCGTTTTTGGCGCGGTTTTGGAAGTTTAAACTTTAACATTGATTTTTATTAACAATACTGTTAATTTTTTCGGAAATATCAATGGAGTGGGTTTATTTTGTAATAAAGAATAAATTAAAATGATTTTTAAAAATTAGTCAAATACCCTATTGCTTATCCTGGGAACGCAGATGAACTTAGTAATCGTGGATTTTAGGAGACCCTATTGCATACAATAAAAACGTAAAATACATACAAATACATTAAAGTAAAAGTAAAAGTCCATAGACTGCCTCATCACTCACCTGGTATTCAGCACGCGTGGAAGGTGCACCACGTGGCTTCAGTATCGCTCCAGCTGCTAAACACCCGGGCATCGGTACTACTTGAGAGGCAGGCGCTCGCTGCAACACGGGTGGTTCACCGTACCCTGTGGCAAGACAAGAAACTAGTTATCTACTATCTGTTCAACAGATTATACATAGCTATTGCCGCTATTGGTATCAGAAGATTATGATAATAAGCGTACTGTAATTGAAACATGAAATAACATCTAACGCCCCAACTCAGAGTCACATAACGATTACTTAAATCGCTCCTTAGTACAGAATCACAAAAAATCACTCTCAAATATCTATGTCAGTTTACGGGCAATTGAAGTTAAGTATACAAATAGCTGTGCAGCTTCGCACGCGGAAATTATGCTTACCATATTTGTAGTTTACAGGAGAAAATTTAAAAACAGGTTAATTTATAGTACTTTTAATTAGGAATTTATATACTGAACAGGACCCTTGGTTCGATTCCCAGCGAGGTGGAAATTTGAATAATGAGTTTGAATTTCTGTTCTCAGTCTGGGTGTAAATGTCCCCTTCTTTGGTTGTCCATGGCACTCACGACACAGGGAATTCTACTGTGGGGCTATGAGTGTGAAGCGTTATTTATTTTTTATGCACCCGGAACATCCATTCTTACTCCATTATATTATACACACCAGAAGATTGCAATTATCTCAAATATCAGAATAATCTATTGTATTGCCTATTGTGCATCTACGTCCTACGAGTATATGATAGAGGCAGGGAGAGCCCACATGCGTTCAATTGAAAATAAAGTGAAATTGATTATACGTGCTCAATATTAATAACACCATGTCAAATTGAATGAATCGATAACTTTTCTCATTTGTTCACAATCATTCTAGCACGATGATATTTTTTACCTCGTAATTGTACTACGCACGCGTGTGTATTACTCAAACGTAGTAAATTCGAAACACGTGTATCGCGATAACAGTAAAAGGTAATTAAAAAGCAGACATGGTACGATTAGTTACAAGAAGGTACGTAAGTACTTTTTTAATCGTTTATCGATGGATATAGTACTGGAATAACTGTCTAGCCGGTGGTTACATAATAGTGAATTAAGTGTTTGCGTTTCTGTAATTCTGCGCCCAAACAATGCACGAGTTAGTAATTAGTAAAATAATGCCCACAAACACTGCAATGTTTTGGCAGTTGCTACTTGTTGGCAACTGACTTAAGTACTATAGGCACGGCTTCGGTACTAGGCCGTATTGTGTGTCCTTACCTTACCTACTTACCGCTACAAATTAAAATGCTACTACTGCCATTAAAAGTAGCTCGTGCAGCTCGCGTTACACGTGCTGCCAGTTAACGCTACGTTGCACCCGACCATAATATGTGGCGTGTTCTTATCGTTAACAAGAAACTATATTGGTGACCACAGAAAATCATTAAAATTACATTATTGCCTTAAACTCTTTGGAAACGTACGTGTATTACTATAGAAACATATTTACATCATCATTTATCTATTTCCTAGAAATATCATAGAGTAGTCTAGAGTCAGCGAAGCATAGGACATTTCTACATTCAACCATACGATTCGTCGATACACACCTATATGTTTATTTGAATTTTATATTAGGATTGCTTTTTATTTAGTAATCGTTTTACCTTTTAGTTTAATAACAGCTATTAATAATATAATTTACATTATCAATTTCATCTCTTTTAGATCTTCCTGTTTTCTTCCAACATTCCCCGATCATTCTGAACCTTTTCATAACCTTTCTCGTAAAATACGATTCATCCATCTTCACTTTGTAAACATGTTTACATTACTACGGTAAATGTAATCACATTTCTCTAATTGGATGACTATTTTATTGAACTGTAACGTAATTGTAAATAATGTTACTATGTACCATGTACTATGTAAGACCCTTCCCGCTTTAAATAATAAGTATTAGGTCCGCGTTAGATGTTATTTTTTACATTACTTCGTATTAAAAGAAGATAAGAGCACGGAATATTACCGCGATAAATAGAAATTATCATGTAAATACCAACATTTAATTAAAGGGTAACTGACCGATTGCACTCATCTGAACTACGTAGTTTTAATATCAATATTAAATATGCATAATGTAAAATGAAGCTGTAAACAAGTGTACCCACTTGTTGAGGTTTTATTAGGCATAATGTTTTATTTATTTTTGACGACCCGTGTAGCGCAATGGTTACCACGCCGGATCGCCGCACCAAGGGTCCTGGGTTCGATTCCCGGCGAGGTGGAAATTTGAATGATGATTTTGAATTTCTGTTCTCGGTCTGGGTGTAAATGTCCTTGTCTAGTGTGTTGTCCATGGCACCCACGACACAGGGAATCCTAGTGTGGGGCTATGAGTGTGAAGCGTTATTTATTATTATTTATTTATTTCTCCTCGTGACACATTCTAATGATGCTTGTTATGGTGTGTTTTATTTGTTAAAGAACTTTGAAGACGCAATACCCTGTTTCACTATTGAGTCTATTCGAATTTTATGGTGGTCGGACTGCGTTACCATCGCTCCCTCAAATCAACAGTCTTGCGTCTGCACTACTTACTACCTCATTTGATGGATTTATCAGGGCGAGCGAGGCGAGCTAATACTATTCCACAATCTATGCATTCTTGTAATACTTTTAACTGAGAAACTATTACACTTACAGGTTTGGGCTTTGACATCGTATTTTCTATTCATGTCTAGATGTGTTATCAATCATAAAAATATTATTTTATCCACTTTAAAACAAATATTAATTAATTTTTTATTGTATTACTAACGCCATCTTTAGGAAAAGTAAAAAAATATTTTCATGTAACTTCTCCTTCATAAGTTATTTATTTATTTTATTTTATTTATTTATCATTTAACAAAAGTTACATACAATCATAGGTTAGCATTATAAAAACCACTGAGGTTTGTGTCATAAGTAATAATAAGTATAAGTAATAAGTATAAGTTTCTCTTCTGAAACTGTAGATCTGGCTCTGATTACATTTGTTTAGTGTTGTTTTATCGTGGGATTTTCTTTTCTGGATCATAATACAGTGTGCTTAGTACGAGTTTTATTTGACACGAGTAACCGCCCTCGCTTTGCTTCGGTTTTCTTATTTTTTTACACCTTGGGGTTTTTACACATTATTGGAGTTTTATTGAGGATCTCTAATTTTTTAGAAAATATAATATAGCCTATTTCACCCGGGGATATTGTAGCTTCCCAATAGTGAAAGAATTTTTCAAATCTATTCAGTAGTTTCGGAGCCTATTAAATGCAAACAAACAATCAAATCTTTCCTCTATATGTATAATATTAGTATGTATAGATAACGGCGGCGTAAAGTAAACGCACGTAAATTAAAATTTGTATACCACATATTATTATAATATATTCGTTATTTTCCAGAGCGCGATTTTTACGAAGTCGTGTAAGTTATGTAATAAAATCCACGACAACAACAATCAATAGAATTGATTGAAAACTGTATAATTATTTATTTGCAATAATATTTACGCTCTTAATATTAATAATAGACGTGTTCCATTAAATATGTCAAAAACAATAAACAGCATCGTAGTATAATGGAACGTCGTAATCGAATAAATACTGACATTTTGAATCAGTACAGCGAGCACGAGTTTTTAAAACATTCGTAGCGTCTCCGTATCGAATTCACGATACTTAGACGTTAGTTGGCAGCACAAGTTATTTTACTTACTTTCGTCGTAGTATCGTCAATTCGCAAGTGACGTCATCCTATCGTAAATAAGAAGGGGACCAAGTGAATGAATGAACGAATGAATGGTGCGTTCAAAAGTTACATGTAAATTAAAAAACAATAATTATGTAAATAAATTTCATTAAAACTTTATGAAATCACACTTTTTACATCAAGCTGTATTAACTTTTGAATAAAAATAAACTTAACATTAAGTTACATTAACTTAATGATATATTTTACAAAAATAAAAATATTTCCGTGTCTCTTTGAATTTTGGTATTCGAACGCGTACATTGTCAAGCTGAATCTCTACCGTTTAAGTACTCTGTGTCCCTACCTAACCTGTGGTTTGGCGCCTTTAGCGATCTGCGGTACTACATTTGTTTTATTGTTGTCAAAATATTTTGTGAATTTTATAATTTTATAAGTTAAAGTAATTCAAAATACACATACAAATACCTATGTGATACTTAATAATAGTGATTGCGGCGTTTATGAAAAAGTACCCATCAATTAAGGACTTATTTGTTTAAAGGATGCAACGTCCCAGTGTCCTATATGATAAACAAAGTTTCTCGACTTCATCTCCATTACATCGCGAAGGTCTCCGATGTCGTGGAGTAGTTGGCGAAGAAGACGAAGTAGTGGTTGATTCTTGATCATAACTTGGATTCGCGCAATGCAGTGAACTTCAACTCATTTAGTGTGCGCTTTACAAGAGAGCTCTTGTCTACATTGCTGAAGTTGTGGCCGAACGACTGACGACCATCAGCCACCGAATGCGCGTCTTTTTACGTCGATAAAATTAGTGATTTAGTTAAAAATGATGTGCAATAGAAATATTGTATGTTACTTTGTGCGGTAAATAAATATAATAAATAAATAAATAAAGATATTATTGTTCATTATCTTCTTTTATTTGGTGCCTCAAGTGTGACTTATTATTTAACATAGATGTTGGTGTGTATTCTAATCGCTTCTAGGTATTTTACTAATAGCAGAAAACTAATCTTGTTATACTAATGAAAGAATGAATGAATTAGGAAATGCATTTGTATTTTACATAAACCTATTTATCACTTCACGTAGCAGGTTTTTGTTACCTTGATTTTTAGGATAATTCTTTAGTTTGATTTTAAAGACGACGAAGTTAATTGCACTAGATTTTAAAACGAAGCATTGTTAAGAATATATCAATTTCAAATACTATTTCATTGCACCTAGCAATTTAGTGATTCTACTCTGCGATTTATTTCACTGGAAACAAATTAAATAAGACAATCATCATATTATGACAATCATAATATTATTTTTATTTTAGTTATTGTATTAGTCACACAATGTTAAACTTATTTTAATTGAAACAAATTATTTTTTCCTTAGAAACTACTCTATATTCAATTACTCCGCTGCTTCCAATCAATTGTGCAACAAGGTAATAATAAATTGAGATACGTTCAATTATAGGTTTTTCTTGCAATTTTACTTCAATTTTGTTTTAAAATCAATAGCCAGCTAGCGTCCGTATGTCAAAAAAAAACTCGTGCTACCGATTTCCATACAAAATGCTTACGTAGCGTTACGCGGCGATACGCTTGCGATACGCAAGTTTGACGCAAATATTCGTGCTGCCGATTTAGTACCATTTACGCACGATAGGGGCGCTTTTGAAAAAATGCCATACAAATTGCTTACGTTAACCATACGAATACTTTCTCGCAAATATTCGTGCTCGAGCTACAGTTTCGTGTCAAACCCGTGTCAGTTATTTCAGCATTTTCAGCCAAGGTCTAAACTTGAAACCAATAGTACTAACAAGTCAAATATTTTGCGTTTTGTAATAAGCTTTGGTTTAAAGTACGTTACTAAAGTCAGTATCGTACCAAGCCTGGACTATTTAGTCATGGTTTAAACCTAAACTTTAGACCTCGTCTTGTAATAAGGGGGATAAAGACTACAAATTTTCTCTTCACATAGTAGATATATAGATTTTTTTTAAACCAAACATAAATAAAAAATAGGCAGTTGTAAGGACTGCCGAAAGAAGTGAAAACTCTAAACAATGGAAAAACTGTGTTCTTTTTTAAATTTTTAAATCAATTATAGTCTGAATTATTAAAATTTCATTATTAACACACATAAAAATACTTATAACTTGTGTATAGTACCTACTGTACATTGTTTTAACTTTGTTAACGATAATCATTAATTAAATTTACAAATAATGAAATTGAAATAAATCAGATTATAATTCATTTAATAATTATTGAATTAATGAATTAAAATCAGAGTAAAATTAGTCAACATAACTTCACTTACTGCTATTAGGTACCGCATGTCGGTGACTACGAAGTTACAAGATTTTGCCCACCCAAAAAGTCAAACAAGCATAATTAATTATGATAGTCGAGTATATGTATACAATGTATTAGTGTATATTTACGTATAAATGTACACAGACCGCTATACTGCGCGTCCCTAGTCTGTTGCAAGCCCAATACGCCACGAGCATATCGGTGACGCGAACCCATAAGATTTTCTCCTACCAAAAAGTGCCCAACGCCGCTAGAGAAGTCTTCACTTAAAAAAAAAATATATCAAACTACATTTGCAGCACTAATACAACTCACTAGTCTTACCACCTACTTGGCGGTTTCAAAATAGTAATAATATATTATGAGGATATAGGTTAAAAACAGTTCCCATTCCATGTATAATGCAAATGCTGCAATCGTAACACTGATGATACAGAACATGACTTGAACGGAATGTCGTATTGCGGTCGCGGACTCGCGGACTTCGATCCCGCTACGGAGATGGCGATGCTAACCAGTAAAATAACTACGTAGTATTTTATGTACACAACAACACTCTGAACGAAAACTGAATAGTCATCAAAACAATTAGTAACTTTAGGAACATTCATTTACTAATGAAATAATGATTTGTCATAGAGAAAACAGAACTCTACGAAAAACATAGTACCCGTTTGGGTACTAATATTAAATTTGTAGAGTTGTTTTTTGTTCTGTCTGTTCTGTGTTGTTATAGTTATATAACAACAACACAAAATTATTTATTGTAAGTACACTTAGAAACATAAATGAATCCATCCATCAATCAGCCTTTGTCAGTGGACTTCCACTGCTGGACATAGGTCTCTCCTAACAAGCGCTACTCTGACCAGTCCTGAGCCTTCTGGATCCAGCTGATACCCGCTGTCTTCTTCAGGTCGTTAGTTCACCTGATCGTGGGGCGTCCTATGCTCTTTTTCCCGAAGCGTGGTCCATTCGAGGACCTTACTTCCCCAACGGTTTTCGGTCCTTCAAACTATATGGCCAGCCCATTGCCACTTCAGACGTCTTATTCTCCCAGCTATGTCGGTCAACTTCGTTCGTCTAAGAAATTCCTCATTTCTATTTCTATCGCATAAAGTTCATAAGATCAGTTCGAAAAATATTTGACCAAATTTCATTTCACCTAAAACCTTTTGCAGTAGGCATGCAGCGTGCAAACATGCATGCAACATGTAAGCAAGCATGCAACATGCAGCAAGCATTGTTTCTGTCACAGCTCCGGCGCTACGGGGCTCCGACGGTCCCACGCGATCACGCGGTCCACTGCTTTTCGTTGCAGATGGTTTTAACGCTTAACAACCACCTCCTCCTCAGCTCGCGGGCTGCCTCGCTCCTCCGCACCTACGCGGGTTTACATTACACTCTATAGGTAGGGCAGACAAGACTGCGTGAAGTCGATTTTGCAGCGATTCGTTTCTGTCACTAAATTTTTTAGTACAACATATTGACTTTTTATGACACTAATTTAATATTGAAAATTCTACCAAGTAATCGGCTCTATATTTAAGACTAAATAATATTTCCGTAAAATGTTGTTTCAGTTTGGTGAATGGTAATATGGCAAATAGATAATTTGGCAAATGAAAACAGTTCAAAAGAGGCTTCGCCTAGTAGCAAAAAGTTATATTGTAATTCGGCGAAATATAGTTCGTTAAAATAATACCTATGAAACAAGATACTTCGGTGATCTAAAAATATGTCAAATAATGCATATAGGAAAAAAGACGTCGTAACGACGAAAACGTAAGGATCGTTGTGAGGCGCTGTTCAAGTCCCCGAGCATTGTACCAAGTTCTTCCAGGGAACCCGCCAGGATGACTTTATCATCGGCATATCGCAGGTGTGTGATGTATTCGCCATTGATGTTAAATACAAATAGTAAAATTATTATTTTCGCATATTAACAAAATTTGCTCCAGCGACATTTGCGACTGAATTTTGGTTTGGTAATGTACCTACTTCCTGTCTGCCGGGTACTTATGCTATTCTAGGAAGTCACCGTTCAATTGCTTATTCAGAATCCATCATCAACTCGGAATATACGGAATTCTATCAATAATTCGTAGATATGTCGTGGTCTGAATTCGTGTCCGGTATAGAAAACATTATGAAATTCATGATGATATATATGTCTGATCTTCTTACTACTCGGTCGCTACATACCACATTTTTAAGCCACTGTCATGCAAAAACATCTTCAAATTTTCACGGGCGCTTCTAAAGCCCAAAAATCGAGGACAAAGAATCTCATAAATGTTCGCAACATCCGCTACAGTTCGCAACCTTGGTTCCAAACGAGAAAATTAGCTCTGTGGCGACATCCGCCGGCCCTATTGTTGGCTCGATGCACCTACGTGTCGGTGCGTCGCGGCAGTGGCGCAGTGCACGCGCCATGCCGGATCAAGTTGCGTCTAAATGTGGATTCGACGCGCCGCGACGCCGCCGCACCGCGCATCGCAGAAATAAACGCAAACAAACAAACATAGGTACACATAAATCTGTGTCGTACGGCGGCGGCAACGGCGACTCCTTGGCTTAGATACTCTTGCAGATAATCACCATTTCAACGAATGCTGAAGTAGTAGTAACTATAAGTGAGTTGTTAGGGTTCCGTAGCCAAATGGCAAAAAACGGAACCCTTATAGATTCGTCATGTCTGTCTGTCTGTCTGTCTGTCTGTCTGTCTGTCTGTCTGTCTGTCTGTCTGTCTGTCTGTCCGTCCGTCCGTCCGTATGTCACAGCCACTTTTCTCCGAAACTATAAGAACTACACTGTTGAAACTTGGTAAGTAGATGTATTCTGTGAACCGCATTAAGATTTTCACACAAAAATAGAAAAAAAACAATAAATTTTGGGGGTTCCCCATACTTAGAACTGAAACTCAAAATTTTTTTTTTCATCAAACCCATACATGTGGGGTATCTATGAATAGGTCTTCAAAAATGATATTGAGGTTTCTAATATCATTTTTTTCTAAACTGAATAGTTTGCGCGAGAGACACTTCCAAAGTGGAAAAATGTGTGTCCCCCCACCCGTAACTTCTAAAATAAGAGAATGATAAAACTAAAAAAAATATATGATGTATATTACCATGCAAACTTCCAACGAAAATTGGTTTGAACGAGATCTAGTAGTTTTTTTTAATACGTCATAAATCGTAAACCGCAATTTACCTCGATCAAAGTTACAACGAACTTCAAGAACTTTTATATTATGTTACTTGCTGCTACGGAACCCTTCATGGGCGAGTCCGACTCGCACTTGGCCGCTTTTTTTTTATTATAAGAATCTGTGTTACTATAGAAATATGATTCACGGAGGCTTTTCAAATTCAAGTACCTAAGGCTTTGACTTCACAGCGCTGAAGCCAAACACAATTTTAGTTTTACATTGACTGATTAGAAAATCGTTAAATGGTTATATAGAATTCTAACCTGCTAGATTTCGAACATAGAATTTTTAAAGGTAAGTATGTATAAGTATGTATTAAATTTTAATTAAAAGTTTAAAAATACAATGGCTAATTTAAATAACTTCAAAAAGCAATCATCAGATCCACACCATGTAAATGGGACCAACTTTGCTATACATAATATAATCGATATATAAAGCTGAAGATTTGGTTGTTTGGTTGAACGCGCTAATCTCAGGAACTATGGTTTGAATTGAAAAATTCTTTTTGTGTTGGATAGTTCATTTATCGAGGAAGGCTAGGCTTTATAATTATAACATCACACTGCGACCAATAGGAGCGAAGCGTCCATGGAAAATGTGCAAAAACGGGAAAAAAATAATCACGTTAAGAGGACATCGTCATGGGAATTTATGCATAAAGTGGGCGTGGCCACCATCTTTTGTTTTCTATGTTCAGATTTCCGACCGTCATTCAGGTCACAAGAACAGCACAGAAAAACTACGGAGTAGTACTTATTATTAATTTTTATTGCATCTAAAAATTATAAAACAATTACTTTAAAAAAAAATTGAACCAACGAAAAAAAACTGAAAAGCGAAAAATAAAATAAACCAATTAGTATTATAATTTAAGATCCTAAATTAACAGTAAATAAATAATTTTGAGGCGGTGCCAAACAGATGAAAAACAAACAATTGCGGATCAAGGATAGTAGAATAATGTAATGACTTCTTGTATAAAAATTGTCAGACAGCACCTACTAAGCGTGCGCTCGGAAGCGAACAACATAAGCGCCAAAAATTTTTTATTTGGTTTTTAAAAACTACTATATGGATTTTCACAAAAATATATGTGAGTTTACATTATTTACATCATATTATAATTTTCAATTTCAAATATCAAGGGAAAACAATAATTATTAAAAATTTCTTTTTTTCTTTTTCTTCTCTATTTCTTGGCTGGCAACGCATCAGTGATGCCTTTGGTGTTGATGAAGTCCATAGGCAACGATAGTTACTTACTATCAGGTGGATTGTCAGCTCGTTTGCCGGCTATTTCCATAAAAAATTATTAAAAATCGTCATATAAATTATTTCATTGAATAGTAGCATTTGTCAGTTAACCATTTAAGTAACTCTTTTTAAATTAAGTGAAAGTTAAGATTTTAATGTTTTCAATGATTTTATTGTTATATCATTACACACATGACGTGAGTCGAATTTTTTGAACGTATCGCTGATCGAGAAGGTGGTACCATGGTACACATAGTCGGTTAGGGTATCTGGTTGCAAAATAACAATTATTTTTCTTTTACTGAAAAAGGTGCAATCTCATATATGCATATACCTACCAGTCAATGACACTAATTTTAACTTCCTAAAGAGAGGTTTGCAGCTAGTGTCTGAGGTAACATTACACATAGCGCGTATACATCGTTTTTTAACAATGAAGACTTTATTGAAATCTGTAGAGTTTCCCCATAAAACTATACCATAACTTATATTAGAGGCAACATCAACATAGCCGTGGTAGGCTTTTAAGGTTGCTGACATTTTACTTATTTTTGGTAGAACGAAACGAGAAATTTTTGTACAAAGTTTGATGATGTTGAAGAGAATAAATAATCTAGACACGGGGTAGCGTGTAAAGCCAATTTCAAGCTAACAGAATTGGCGAGCAGCACCGTGTGTATTATTACAAGAACCATTTGGAGCCACTTTTGACCACCTCATAACTCAAAAACTATTCAACATAAACCTGTCAAATTTGGCTCATTTATTGAAACTTGCGAAATACATATGTGTTCCAAATTTCATATACACATCTCGAACGGTTATTTAGATATTAACGTCCAAAAATCGTCACTCACTCACTATCACTGACTGACCTATAGATCAAAACTCTAACTCAGTTCCAGATGACCTAGAAAGTTAAAATTTGGCATCCAGATAGGTAATCGGGTGAATACAAAGAAATAAATCAGAAAGTAGTAAATTTTTATTATAATTTTTCAAAAAATTGTTTCTATTAGAAACACTTATAATGCCTGAAATTTAAGAGTAGCAATCAAAATTTGATGACATCTGGTCAATAAGTGGATTTCAAGGTGAATATATAACGAAACATATTGGTTTTAGTACTTTGTAAAGCTTTCAACGAGGGGAAGATGTTCAGTGTTCCAAGTGCCCGTGGGAAAGTGCATAATCATTTACGTATATTTAAGTGCAGATTAGTGGTTTGTACAGAGACGTTATTTCCAGTGTATTACGTCGTTTCATTTTAAATGTGTGAAAAATTTTTTTTTTCTAATCTTGTACGGCGTGTAGACAAGAAATATTTTGTATTATTTCCGAAATTATACCAGTTTAAAGTGATTCAAAGTATGTATATTGTGGCACGTTATGTCATCGAACACAAACTACTTTTAACTAGTAAGAGTATAGTTGACTATCGTATTTATTAATATCGTATTTTATTTTTCACTATCCTATATTTTTATAATATTTTCCTACATGGTAGCAGAGCGTGGTTAGGTGGATAGGTTCAGTGACAAATCCTATAACCGTCCTACACATCTAAACATCCTACAAATCTTCTCCGTTAAATATTTGCCGGTAACCGAGTTATTTGCCGGCCCGGTTAAAGTATCTCCGAAAATGTCTTCGTGTTCGTTCAAATTGAAGAAGTTGACGGGACGAGCGAATTACTCTTCATGGAAGTTTGGTGTGAAAACGTATCTACAGCACGAAAACTTGTGGGATTGCGTAGAACGTCCGGACGGCACCAAACCAGATTCAAGTAAGGACGTCAAAGCCCGTACAAAAATCATCCTTCTTCTCGACCCCGTGAACTAAGTGCATGTTCAAAATGCTGAGACCGCGAAGGATGTATGGATGAATCTTGAGAAAGCCTTTGACGACAACGGCCTGACTAGAAGAGTCGGACTATTGAAAGACTTGGTCACAACTACGTTAGAAGGTTGTGGTAATAGTATTGAAGAATACGTGAATAAAATAACAAGCTGTGCAGCATCAACTTTCAGATTGAAGACGAGTGGATTGGTAGCTTGATGTTGGCCGGACTCCCCGATACTTATAGGCCAATGATTATGGGTTTAGAGAGCTTCTGGAATACCCATCACTGCGGAAGCTATAAAGACAAAACTAATCCAGGAGGTTAAAAGTATAGAGCCCTCGACTTTTTAAACTAACAAAAAAAAATATAGGTCTGCACGGGGCCAAAGCCCTCGTTGTTTCAATTTCACTAAGCATGAACAAATAAGCCGATACTGCATAGCTCCGAGAAAGTCCAGTACTAAAAATGATGTAAAGAGTCAAAAGTGTAAGAATTATAATACTTTTATTGCAGCCTTTTCAGCATTCACGGAAAACAGCATGAGCAATGACTGGTATATAAATTCCGGTGCAGCAATACACATGACGAATAGGTGTGATTGGCTGTATGATATTCAAACTCCTCCTATATCTAAAATTACTGTGGGTGACAAGAAGTCGCTGCCTGTTATGAGTATGGGACATGTTAATGTAAACTGCGGTGATAAATAAAATAGAAGTTCGAAATGTCCTCTATGTTCCAGATATAGCTGTTATCCTACTCTCAGTAAGTGTAATTCGTAAGAGTGGAATCAAACTGTTGTTTAACAACAATTACTCTAAAGCTGATGAAGTTGGTTTGTATGAAAGTGACTTCCAACCCCTATTTTTACCCCTTAGGAGATGAATTTCAAAAATCCGTTCTTAGCTGACGTCTTCCTGGCAATCTCCTTGAAAAATTTCATTTTATTCATACATAAAAATTATTGAATTTTATTTATACATAAAAATGTAAGAAACTACCGAACCGAATAAAAAGCGGCGAGTCTCCTTTTGCTTTTATCTTAATATATATAAATTACGTGTCACGTTGTTTGTCCGCGATGGACTCCTAAACTACTTAACCGATTTTAATCAAATTTGCACACCGTGTGCAGTTTAATCCAACTTGAAAGATAGGATAGCTTACATCTCAATTTATAGTCGGAATATTATTTTATTGCAATTTTTTTTGACAGAACGAAGTCTGTCCGGGTAGCTAGTATATATATAGATAATGTATTACGCAACTGAACAGTAATTTAATTATTCATTCTCTTACATATCATCAAACATTTTTATTTAAATACAAATAATAAAAATATAAATAATTAAACAAAACTACTCCATTTCTCTGTGCTATTTAGTTTTCCCCATTTAACGTTTTGACAATCATAAGCAAATGTCAAAAACTTTATACGCTACTTCAAATTCTATATTAAAAATCGTGTAAAAAATAGCGCAGAGAGACATACGTCCGACGTCCATGAAGACCGCAGTCGACTGAACGCACATCATAAAGACAGTGTGGGAATGAGTTTTTGTATGAAAATTGTGAGACAGCTATACTGAGCGTGAGCTCGAAACTAACCGACGTAAGCGCCAAACAACGTTTTTATTTGGTTTTTAAAAACTGCTTCATGTTTTTTCACAAAAATATACATGGATTTAGATGTGATAATGTTCTATGTTTTAAAAAGAATTCCGTGCAAAAATTACTTAAAATATCGCGGTGGCAAGCTATAATGTAAATAATTAGACCCTACTTTATGATTTTTTTTTATCGAGAAAATTTAACGTTATCGTGTTTTCATTTTCGAGCAGATTTAAAGTAGATAGTCAAGAAACATATACCTAAGTATTACATTAATAGCGTATAAACTTTACGAGATATATGGCAAAGAATATCAACCAAACGGGCGCGGTAGCGCCTTAATAAATCACGGTTTTCTCGAAATTTATCCCCTAAAGGGTAAAACTAAGGGGTTGTAATTTCGTACAATTCTTCGTCATTTTTGGATTCAGAAATGTGAAAATTAATATGTAAGCTTAGTTACATAGAAAAAAATAATTATAATAGTTTTTTTTTTTAATTCATCCCTTAATTTAAGGGGTAAAACCAGGGGATGTAAGTTTGTACGCAACTTCGACACTTTCGAATAATTGTAACATGAGGCCCTCCCCATGTTTAAGCGGTAGCGGAAGAGGGAGAGGGAGAGGGAGAGGGAGAGGGAGAGGAAGGGGCAGAGGATAAGAGAATATATGCACGCAAAAACTATATAAACGGCTAAGAACGGCTGTACCGATTTTTATGATCTTTGATTTGTTAACCCAACCAAAACTATAAAAGTTTAGTTAAAAGTATCACTACTTTCATTGATTCTTAGGCGATAAAAAGTTCATCGGGTCAGCTAATCGATAAATAAAATGGAATGAAAATTTGTTTTAAGTATTAAATGACACATCAAAAAACTATTAATCTCAATGTGAATGATAATTTTATCAATTTCATATTTATGAAACTAAAGTCATTAATATACCATTCATAGACCAGTGTTATGAAGGAATATAATTAGGTATACATCGTTGTCTAAGCAGGTTACAATTTCTAGTAGATCGAGTTGCATTGCAATAGTGTAATTAGGGTAATGTTTACCGTTGCGCAGCCAAAACTTATGAATCACGTGCTGCGTGGGCGCAACTCGCAAGGATTGCGGCAACCACGCAGCATCTACGTACTGAGTACTGACTACTGTCCTAATGTACACACTGAATCCAATGTTAACTAATCTAAATATTCACTACACAAACAAACGGACATCAAGGACTCGCGTTACTTTCAAACAGTCATGGCTGACATATCACAATCATCACTCATCAGTATTGCGATCATGAATAATTAATTTTATTGGCTTGATTAAACATACAAAATATCAACATGCATGCAATTTTTTTCCGGGACTGAGAGAAAAGGCTTCTTAATATCACCTCTGAGCATAACTTCTTTGTTTGTAAACAGCTTTTCATGATTCATTTTGCGTTGGATTGAAGTTGACGATGACGTACCAGTATATTTAGCTTCTATTTTTTGCTTAATATTTCCGTCTGTCATCCTTAGTTTGAAATAGCTATTATTTATAATAAACTCACAACCCATAAATGTCCCACAGCTGGGCTCAGGTCTCCTGTGAACGGTACTGAGCGGTTCGGATTGGTACACTTCACACACCTTTGAGAACTACTGCGAATACGAATACAAATACAAAATTAATTATTAAATAAAAATACAAAATACCTAATCTTTATTTAAAATTATACAATATAGCTTATCGCTATTTCAGGTGGCCTTTGGGTAGAGGCGAAAAGCGCGTAAGCGGTGTAAGAAAAAGAACAGACAAATAGATGTGATACACGCTAAAACAATCAAGTTTAAAATTGTTTTTTAAGACTTATTTGTAATTATTTCAAAGCTTTAAATTCCGACTGCAAAATAAATGATCAATCGAAAGACGACGTTTGATCTAAGTTTCATCTAACAACCTAACTAGGTTTTCAGAGTATACATCCTCACAAACGTCAACAATAACATAAAATTATAATGACTGTATTTTTTAAACCACTTGAAAAAGATTTTGCTGGAGTATAATAAATTACTGACATGTGTATCGTAGAAGATAATAATTTGAGCTTTTATTTTAGTAACGCGATGACAAAACGTATAATTAGAAAACCTACAAAACATATTGTTGATGTAAAAATAAATTTCATTGAGAGGCGATAACATAAAATTACATCATCTGTACGCGGGATGAGCGTCATCTCGTGAGGTATGTAGCATTATGTAGCATAATAATGGAGTTAAGTTAAATATAGACTGAATATATACATTTATAACTTGCTTGCCCTCGTGATCGCGCCGTCAGCGCCGCGGCGCGGCGGCGCCCCGCCAGAGCGGGGCGTTGCAGTAGCGTCGGCGAGGCCGCGTCATCCATCTATCCATCACTTCGCTCATCATCCGCTATGAATAGAACGCAAGCCTAGTATTCCATTCTTCGAATTCCGATTCGCATAAACAATTAGGTAACGTACCGGATTCGCATAAAAGGGCGAGAGACCAGGTACACAGTACACACAAGTTAGATTATGGAATCTTGATTTATACACGTATCTGATGACGCTCTATAGCTCGTTTATAAATATTAAATTCGCTGTTTACGTTATTTTGACAGTAAACTAAGAAAAGATAAACATTAAACAGAGGTTACTTGGAAACGAATTATATTTCAGAAAAAATATAATTAAAAAACAAAACACCAGAATGCGTAAAAAAACAGAAACATATAAACGTGTAGGTACTTATGTACGCGCGTGAGAAGTTATACTTCTTTGGCATCATTAAATAAATATTTAACACTAGCTGTCTTGGCGAACTTCGTATCGCCTAATAATCAGTGAAAATACTTTGTTGTTACTTTTAACTTTTATGTTTTTGGTAGGTTTAACATATCAGAGACCATTAAATTCCCTCTCCCTCTCCCTCCCGCTCCCTCTCCCCCTGCCCCTTCCCTCCCTCTCCCCCTGCCCTGGGCATTTTTTTTTCAGGGTACCTCACCTACAGGTAACGTGAGGATGAATTTTTTATTCGTCGCGTACTCTATAGTTGGCTATCGTTGAAAATGTTTCAAAAATATTATGGGTCTTCTATGACCATTTTTGGAATTAGGGGTCCGTTTGGTTGTATTAATTTTGGTTAGAGTCAAGTGTCCCCCCCCTGCCGGCTAAACGGTTGAAGTTGGACTTGTGAAAAAATTCTCAAAATTAGGTAAAATGATGAAAACTATCACGGCTATGTTAGCTTATGTAGTTAACGAGTAATAATAGATAAACTTACTATTTCGGAACCCTAAATTACGCGTGGCCTGACACTCTTTGACACTTGTCCGGTTTTTTGTCCCTGAGAAATACCTAATACATAGTACAAGAAGATGTAATGAAAAATAATAAAAAGAAAACAAAGCACAAAGGTTTGTTTCATGTGTCAAATTCTAGATGGAACTTCAACAGAAGAGCAGCAATATTACGATATTAATGTCCGTCTGAACTTGCTTTGTTTGTGATCGTGTAACCTTTTCTAAAAACTGGTGATACTAAAAATTATATTTTCTTGTCTTATAAAATAATATTAAAATGTGCATCATGCACACAATGTCTTCTGAATGAAGACTTATTTAGGTCGCTTAAGTCACATTCACACACTTTAATTTGCTTTATTGAAACGAAGTCCACTTTGGGATCTCAGCGGTTTCCCGCTGTCTTCTTTAGGTCATCATCCACCTGGTCAGGGGACGTTAGGCTTCTAACCGAAACCTGGCCGCCATTCGAGTATTTTTCTTTTTCTACCCCATTTCTTATCTGTCCTGTGAACGATGTGACCTGCTCATTCCCACTATAATCGGCTAACTTTGTACGGGTATTTATTGAACTACGAACTTCATCCTCAATAGAGATATCAATTATATTTATAACACGAACATGAATGCCAGTTATCAGAGTAAAACGTGATATTTTCGTGACTTTGTAGAACAAATAGGGATAAACTTGCGTGTTTTTATCGCAGCATATTTTAAGTCATGCATGTCATGTCATGTGCATGTCACTAACAATGATTTACATTCTACTCCTCTGTATCGTAAACAAGGCCATCAGATTTGTCTAAAGTTGTCTGCAAACAGTGACTCCTTGAGGCCGGAAGCAAAAGGGAATACCTGATATAACCTACCGTTTCAACGTGACGAAACTACAACTGTCTCTAGTTGTTGTAAAAATATATTTTAGATGACTTTGAAATATAGCGTCAACTCTAGAATCAATAAGTGTAAAATATTTTTATCTTCAAATACAATCTACGCCTTCGACACCGACATACGGTGCGGTTCACGACTCAAAACGGACAAAACGAAACACGAGAAACAAACGGATATTGCAGAGGCAAACAAAGCAGATGCACTGTACAGTGTACATTTGTGTTGACCCTGGTCGGAAACTGTAAACTCAGACCATCGCTCGATCACGCGCCTCACAGCACGCTCTGACAAGAACACTTGCTCGGCCGCCAAGCTCGGCCATCCTATATCTCGCAGCTCGCTGCAAAGTGCAACGGAAATACTCCAATCGTTCTCGATGTATCACGCAGGCAACGCAGCACGCTCTAATGTTTGTAAACAATGTATCAAGTTATGTATTATCAAATGTATCGGTGTTATTTCACTAATATTATAAATGTGAAAGTTTGGATGTTTGGATGTATGGGTCTATCTATTGGAGTTAGGGTTTCTAGATGGGTGGGTTTCCATGTGGGTGTTTCCATCACGCACTAACCGTTGTATGGATGGATTAATATGAAAATTGGCACACATATACATAGCTAGGATTAGATTAAAATAATTATAGATTTTAACCTGGTTGTATGGTCCCTTAGGATGATTTGGAGTTTTATGTGTATCTGTGATTTCTTTTCACGAAAACAGACTTCTGCGAGCGAAGGCGTAGGCAGGCTAGCGTACCCACATATTTATACTAGGGTTGCCATCCGTCCTGTTTTCCCAGGACATGTCCTGGTTTTTGTAGTGTCCTGGGACGTCCTGGATAGTTTTTAAGCAGCGTCCTGGGTTTTTTCATTTTAAAGTTCGCGCGCCTCTTGTAAAAAAATTTACGTTACGGGTGGCCTCACGGCTCGTAAGTAGGACATGGATACCGAAATTCCGTTATTTCGCAATTCCGGAATCTCGGACAATTTTTCAGTTCCAGAACTGAGTGTTTCAATATCGTAACTCCGGTATTCATTGTTACTAAACAAAATAGATATTTCGAGTGTTTATTTATTTCTGAACGCACCCACGAACCCAATTATCCAATTCTCTCTATCTCTTGTTACCCCTAGCGCCGCCATTATTACCTTTATAGATAAGCTGACTAAGAAATTGTAATATTTGTATGAAATCAATCTTTTTGTCATGTTTAAAAGCAGCATTTGATTCAGAAATATTTAGTTGTAATCCGTACATATTCAAAAATATGCTATGATGAACATATCTGATGAAACTTTAATCAAATAATTTATTTTATTATGCATCCATCCGTCCATCCACCCGCCACCCGCCAGTTATAGGTCAACTGCTGGACATAGGCATCGACTCTAACTTGCTCCACTATGACCGATCCTGAGCCTTCTGAGTCCAGCGGATGCCCACTGTTCTTCAGGCCGTTAGTATATCTGGTCGGGAGGCGTCCTATACTTCGTTTTCCGAGACGTGGTTGCCATTCGATGACCTTTCTTCCCCAACGGTTATCGGTCCTTTGAGCTATGTGGCCAGAACATTGACAATTCAGCCGGTTTTGTTCCTTAGAAATACAGAGCATAGCCCTCTCCATAGCATGTTGTTATTTTGAGCTTGTGGATTCGGACGACGGTAAAGCACTACGTCTCGGGAGCCGTATGTCATCACTGGCAACACACACTGCTCGAATACCTTCGACTTCAGGCACTGAGGTAAAGTTTTGGACGACAAGATATGACGCAGTTTCCCGAACGCAGCTCAATTTGGATTCTATGAGTGACTTATTTCTTGAAGTTCGATTTACCCATTAATATCATATATCCCAGGTAAATGTATTTATCTGTAAGTTCGAGAGTAGCGCCGTTAACAATACAATACAATGCAATATGGGTATCAAATTAAAGAGCTCTCATAAGGTTTTCAAAAAAGTATATCTTTTTTGATAGCAGGCGGGTTTTTTTTTAATTTTTATTTTCAACAACCAATATCGTAACTAATTCCGGAATCTGGGGTCAATATCGAAAACCAATTCCGGTATTGAGAATAGTTCTGATATCACATGGCCTAATTGCAACTCTATTACTGCGTCCTGTTTTTAAACTGAGTTGTCCTGGTTTCTCCAACTTCAAATCCTGGTTTTTTAAATTTGAGGTTGGCAACCCTAATTTATACTATACGGGAAGAGAAAATAAATCATTACATTCCCTTGATAAATGCAGGAATTGTTCGTGTACCTACTTACATTTAATTTTTAGTGACATGTAAGAAATGCCAATTAAAGGTTAATGTTAACAAATTACTTTTTATAAGTGATTCGGAATATTTAAAATAAACAAACTGGTTTGATGTGGAGGTCAAAAGTACGCATGTCGATATTTGTGCCAGTCTTAATAAAAATGAAACGAAATGGTTTTTTTTACATTGAACTTATTTACAAAAGTTTAATGTCAATTATTTCAGCGCCAGCTGTGGCAGTGCGGCTGACAAACAGTTTTGTTAAAAGAAATAACATTCGATATTTCGAATTTTATATTTAACTCAAAGGAATAAAATTTTACAAAAAATAAATTATTAAATTTTTACTATAACACAGTTTGTACAGTAAATAGTTTATTTTAAATTGCGTAAAACACTTAATATGTATAACACAACGTGACCTCTTATGAGACGACCTAACCAAATCAGTAATACAATTTTCGGATCGCTTCAAATAAACGATGCATGCAGTCACGCTCTGATCAAGTCATTGGTTGGAAGCTACCCAAGATTTCTAAATAATCTTAGGATACACGATAATGTTGGGCTAATTTAGAAAATTCATAAGGGCTGTCACGCGTTCGTAATCCATCACACATCATGATGTCATCCCACATGGTCACACGTTAGTTCAATACAACGCGCTGCGTCGTGCTAAACGATATTATCTAAATATTATCTAAAATGAAGGCAAAAGCATATTGCATAGCATTCCGCTACCCAAACAATAACGAGGAGCCGAATCTCACGATTTTTGTCGTATGTCATTCCACATTTGATACGCATACCTGCTAAAAAACCTAAGAGATAATATTTGCTTCATAGACAAAGTAAGTACTCGTACATACCAACATAATGCTGGCAACTCATTGCGTGTTTTTGATTAGCGCTATGTGACCTGAATTACACTTTATTGCGTTGAAGCAAGAGTCGCTATTTATTTATTTAAATGATTTTGCGGAGTGAGCCATTGTTGCATATTGACCAAATGAGTTCAAAAATAGCTTTTTGCTTCAATCAACCCATCGATGGCTTCCTACAGAGTACGGATCATTCATCATAATTCACAACTGAATAAGCTTGTTTACTCCAACACACTGCTCCAGTGCCTCCAGTGCGGATTGGTGGGGGGAAAATGGCTTTAGGTAATGCTAAAGGACCTTAGCTTTTTACGTACAATTGGCTCAATCACGATATTATACGTAAATCTCTGTCATAATAATATTAAAACAGGGCATATACTACAGGTAATTATTACCTACCTTTTAGTGGTCTCAAACCATCTTCGCATTATTGCCTTTCAAGTGAAACCATTTTGAGGCATATCAGTTGGATGGTTTCAAGACTCAAGTCTATAAAGGAGACATCCGTACAAACAATGTTCGTGTTTTATATATTTACCTATAAGTAGAGAACGTTATGCTTCTTAAGACATTATTATCCTTAATTATTGATTATAAAAAAGGTGATAATATCTTGAATAAAATTATATCAGTAAAAACAAGAATACAACCATAAAATTTGTTCAGTTTCTAAGAGACAGGTAATCTAGACACGCGGAGCGTGTCAAGTCAATTTCTTAGCTAACAGAATTGACGAGCAGCACCGTGTGTAATATTACACGAACCATTTGGAGCCACTTTTGACCACCTCATAACTCAAAAACTATTCAACATAAACCTGTCAAATTTGGCTCATTTATTAAGACTTGCGAAATACATACGTCTTCCAAATTTCATAAACACATCTCAAACGGTTATTTAGATATTAACGTCCAAAAATCGAGAAATTTAACACTGACTGACCTATAGATCAAAACTATATCCAACTTCCAGGTGACCTAGAAAGTTAAAATTTGGCATGCAGATAGGTAGTCGGGTGAATACAAAGGAATAAATCTGAAAGTAGTAAATTTTTATCAATTTATGATAATTTTTCAAAAAATTGATTCTATTAGGAACACTTACTTAAAATGCCTGAAATTTAAGAGTAGCAATCAAAATTGATGACATCTGGTCATTATGTGGATTCCAAGGTGAATATATAACGAAACATATCAGTTTTAGTACTTTCTGAAGCTTTCAACTGGAGGAAGATGTTCAGTGTCCCAAGTGCCTGTGAGAAGTGCACAGCACATATACATTTACGTGAAGATTAGTGGTTCGTCAGGAGACGTTATTTCCAGTGTATTACGTCGTTTTATTTTTAATGTGTGGAAAATTATTTTTCTCTAATCTACAAGATTACACCACAAAATATTGTATTATTTCCGTAATTATACCAGTTTAAAGTAATTCGAAGTATTGTTTCTTTATTGTTGCACGATGTCATCGAACATAAACAACTTATCTATACTAATAGTATATAGAGGAAAGATTTGATTGTTTGTTTGCATTGAATAGGCTCCGAAACTACTAAACCGATTTGAAAAATTCCTTCACTGTTGGAAAGCTACACTATCCCCGGTTGACATAGGCTATATTATATTTTCAATAAATTAGGGATCCTTAATAAAACTCCAATAAGGTGTAAAAAAAAAAGAAAACCAAAGCAAAGCGAGGGCGGTCACTCGTAACTAATATAAAGAGTATAGTCGACTTTCGTATTTATTACGATATTATAATTGGGATTTAGTATTAATTATTATTTCAATATTTAGCGGACATCAATAGTGGAAGATCATTACTTATAAATAATGAAATAATAGGTACCGTATTTCGGACCACGGTGCACTAACTACAGATTTAGTTGAAGAGCACTATAACAGTTCATGTATTAAAATTAATCAGTAAAGTTATGAATAAGTACTTACTAATAATTTCTATACAAAAAGTAATGATATCCCGTCAAAAACATAAATGTAAAGTGAGAGTCAATTTCAAAAAAAAAAAGAATTGAGATCTAAATGGGTGCCAATTTCTGTGTAGAAAAGCCTAAAATTTTAGTCACAAGAACATATAATTCAAGCTTTACATTTGACTTGGCTAGTTTTCTTTAGTTAGCAACCAACAAACCAAATTAGAGAAGAGTGTCATAAGCCATCAACCTAACAGATTTGACGAAGCTAATTACATAGATATAATATAGCCTAGGTAGGTACGTGAAAACTAACCAAGTCAAATGTGGAGCTTGAATTACATGTTCTTGTGACTAAAATTTTAGGCTTTTCTACACAGAAATTGGCACCCATTTAGATCTCAATTCTTTTTTTTTTTGAAATTGACTCTCACTTTACATTTATGTTTTTGACGGGATATACATAAATAAATACCTAATACTAAACCGACTGAAGCAAAACTAAATAATTATTATTACTATAATCAGTATCTACACCGATTGACGTCAATTGAGTTCTGTAAAATAATTATTTCAGCTGTCAGTCGGTAGTGTCGGCACGTGTGTCGGTACATCGTAAACACACGATTATGCTAAGGAGCCTGCGAGGTGGCTACGAGCTTACGACGCGACAACGATGCAGCGAGGACGTTGTAAAGTACGAATAAGCGGCGAAGGAGCGCTACGGCAACCGCGGTTGTCGAATTTTCTATGCGTGTCTATGGGACAAAACACGCAGACAGCAGCACCGGGCTTTCGCCAGGATAAGCCAGGTTGACTACCGACTCCCGAGCAACATCAATTCGCCGTTGTTGGTTGTACACAGCAGTAGCGCACCGCACCAAGCTGCATCCGGATTCCGGTGTGTGATGCACCTAAACCGCTAAACAGCTTCGACGTGGCACAAGTGCAGAAAACTGATAGATTTCCTACCACGTTATCTATATAATACATCTATAAGATCAAGAAAATATGGAGGAACTGAAAACTCATAAAATATTATTATCCTAAAATTTTCATGACAGTTAGTGAAGTAGGCCTACCGGGGAAACCACGGTAAAAAAAACGCGCCGAGTACACTACCTCACAGGTGGCGTGGAAATGCGTGCATATATACGTAAGGTAAGCGTACCAGTCTTGTACAGTGTACCGGTGATGATCATTCGTAATAAAATCTACGAAAATAAGAAACAACCATGATTCTGGAGCCTGGCAATACTTTACCATAGACAAGAGATATTTAAGCTGCCAAAATGTAGTAATTGACGTTTGTCAATCGTTCAGTTTCAAAATGGTGGCTAGTGAAACAGCAGTGTGTCTTTTGCGGTTCGATTTCTTAGCAAATTCATTAAGGAGGTAAGTTGCGTATTAAACTTTTCATTTAATATGTTTAAGTATTTTTTGACCGTGTATTAGTTTGTAGTATTTTTACATCCCTTCTCGATGCAAATTACTGCACAAATACATTTAGCAACAGTTTGTTTTGATAGTATAGGTTATGTTCATAACTGGTACCGGCAGTTGACCTTTAACCAATAATGGACAAAATGTCCATTATTGGTAAAATGTTTTTTTTGCGAGTTTTTGATTGCTTAAGGTTTATTATTTGAAGTGTGAAGAGCTATATTTTTATGGTCGCTTTTGCAAGCATTTTTCCAGTTATGATCAGGGGTGTTCATTACTGGCATGTTCATTACCGGTACATTCCATTTCATGTCATTGTTACAGACATGGCGCCTATAAAGAATTACACGCCCCAGCAAATGAACAGTGCGATGGAGGCAGTGAAAATGGGTGAAAGTGTATCTTCTGCAGCCAAAAGATATGGCGTACCGCGTATAACATTACGGAATAAAATCACGGGCAAAAGTCCTGCAGTATGTACCATGGGCCCTTCTTCTATATTAAGTAAAGACGAAGAAAGAATATTAATGGAATGGCTATTTGCTATGTCGGAACGGCATTGTCCAGTAGCTTAAGAACAGCTATTGGACAGCGTTCAGTTGATAGTTAGGTCAGATGGCAGAGAAACTCCTTTTACTGATGGAAGACTAGGCAGGAAATGGTATAAAGCCTTTCTAAAACGCCATCCTGAGGTAACAGAAAGGGTTTCTCAAAACCTAACTTCATCAAGGGATGCTGTAACCCAAGATCAAATATACAAATGGTTCTCTGAAGTTCAACAGTATTTTCAAGAAAACAAACTTAATGATATATTGAAGGATCCCAAAAGAGTTTTCAATACCGATGAGAGTGCCTTCTTTTTAAACCCGAATACTGGCAATGTGTTGGTTAAAAAAGGGGAAAAATATATATATAGCGTTTCAGGAAATGAAAGAGAAAACTTAACTGTGCTGATAACAGCTAACGCAGCCGGGCAATTTGCTCCTCCCATGATCGTATTTTCCTATGAAAGAGTTCCAAAACATATTGCCGATAGCGTTCCAGACTCATGGGCCATAGGAAAATCGGATAACGGCTGGATGTGCAGCAGCACATTCTACGAATATATTACCAATATTTTTCATCCATGGCTCATACAAAACAAAATTGAACTGCCTGTAATTTTCTTTTTAGACGGTCACGCTTCGCACCTTACTAAACATTTATCGGATTTCTGTTCTGAAAATAAAATAGAAATTATTGCACTCTATCCAAATAGCACACATTTGTTGCAGCCGATGGATCTGGCTGTTTTCAGACCATTTAAGGCATTTTGGCGGAAGCATGTTCGCAAGTGGAAAACTGAAAATCTGGGGCTACAAGTTAAAAAAGAAAATTTTGCTACAATTTTGAAACGTGCCTTAGAAGAACTTACACCGGACTGCGTTAGAAATGGTTTTCGGGCTGGAGGACTATTTCCATTTGGTCCCGATTATATAGATTTTTCAAAACTGCACTCTCACAACCGAAGTCACACAAATAGAACACAACCTATAACATCAAAGGATTTAGAGTTTTTTATAAAACTTGAACAGGAAATAGTAAATATTTTCGGTCAGTCAAAATTAGACATGTACAGACAAAATTACTATGTCCCTAGAGATGATTTAAATGAAAAATTAGCATCTGAAGATTTGGCTTTATATACAATATGGGCCAAGTATAAGCACATGTGTCATTCAAACACGACAGAACGTGAAGATTGTAACGATCAATCTTTTACACAGGCAATAACTCCTGTACAAAACCCGCCATCAGCATTCTTTCTAGAACACAATATGTCAAAAGAGACGATGTTAAGCGATGATAATTTGTTAAACGACCAAGAGGGTAATACTACATATCTTCCACAAAATATTCCTAATATAGATGACCCTTGTGCTATACTCGAGGATCATCAGGTTGAAATGATCCACGATACCCAAAAAACTCCTTTAAAATCAATGCCAACAACATCTTTTGCAGATCACATGTTACAGGAGAATGAAATAATTGTACCATCACCATTTAAAAGAGCTCTTTTCTGGCCAAACCCTGATGTAAAAAAGAAAGGTAGGAGCGCAAAAGAAAAGTTACCATCAGCAATCACTAGTAAGGCTTGGAAAGAATTTCACGAGAAAAAGGATTTTCTATCTAAATAGAAAAACTAAACAAATAGAAAAAGAGAAAAGAAAACAAGAGAGAATTGAAAAAAGGACAAGAAAAAGTGAGATAAAGAGTAACAAAATACAAACCGAAGATAAACTAAAAACTAGAAAACGTAAAAAGCAACCCGTGTCTTCAAGCGACACTGAAGAAAGTGATATAACTTATGCAGAGATAGGAGAAAGTGATATTCAAGAAGAAAGTGATTCGGAAAATAATAGAAATGAAGTAAACAGTAACTTTACATGCACTGACAAAAATAAAAAACAAAAACTAGAAGTGTTGCAGACATATGAAGATACTGAAGAAGACATGAAGATGATAATGCAAACTTCAAATGTATCACCAGAAAAAATACAAATATTGGACAGCGTTGACTTGCAAATGATACTTGACGAAATAACAGGCACATTTAGAGTCACACCAATAGAAAGTAGGCCAGTAAGTAGGCCTGAAGTTGGAAAATATGTTCTTGTGAGTTTTGACGGCAAAAACACAAAAAGAACTTACCGTTACGTATGTGTTAACTCCTTACGAACGATTATAAAACATTTGATTTGTTTGATTTTACTGCCCATTAATTTTCATACCCCGGGTTTTTCACATGAAAATTGATTCTTAAGGAGTAGTAAACTCCAATAATTATGAAGCAGATTACAAAGACTGTTTAAATATACTTATTATTAAATTGTTAATAGACATTTTTGGATAATCCTAAAATAAAGTGATTCAGAATCAAAATTGTGTTTTCTTTCCAGTAAGTAAGTGACCATAAATGGGCGTCAAATTCCGGAACACGTTCATAACTGGGTGTCTATCATTAGCTTATGACTTGTCCATTACTAGTTCATTTAATAACTTTTTTCTTCGAGATTTTTTATTTATAGAAGATGTACTATTAGAAATAGTTTAGCCCATAGAGAAGCAACTTATGTTTGTACATCTTATTCAGTAAGCGGCGTTAGAATTGAACGAATACTTTTTTTTTAATTAATTAAAATAGTGACTTTCCGTTCTTATACTGTCCATAACTGGTACCGTTACCTTATAATGTGACTCTTAGAATCGCGATATCTCAGGAATGGTAACCCTTAGGAAAAAATTACAAGCACCATTTTTGTAGAGAATTTTAAGATCTACAACTTTGGCCTGAGGTTTTTTTTGATAAAACCTACCCTTTTCGAGAAAAATCCAAAAAACCTCAAATTTTGACCTTTGACGCCGAATAACTTTTGTAGCACACAGAATCGATGGGGATTTTAAAAATTTTATTTATAATGGTAAACCCTAGCTCTCCACCAAAATTTGGCTCTGTGGGAATTATTGTTATGTGACCACAATTTTTATGTCTAAATTGACCGGACTATTGTAGTGTGTGAATGTAATATAAGGTGCATACAGTCTAAATAAAGTCATCCTTCGAGCAACACGTCTTTGAATCCGAACCTATTTTCATACGTTTTCATACTACAAACTGTTCGAAAAATAAATGATCATATTATTATGTCGAATTTCGATCCCAGAAAGAAAACTTTTTTCCACATTATAAACATGTTAAACGGGAAGGTAAGTAGATCAAAATGTTTATAATCATAGCTGGCACTATGCTAGTTGGCTAGTGGGCATACCCAATAAAATAAGATAATATGATGCGATTAAAGATTAAAAGATTAAAGATTTATTTAGAACAAAAACAATTTTACAAATTATAATTATATCTATTATTAATATTATACATAATATTATTTTAATTTTACGATGCATGAATACGATGCATGAATACGAGGTATAAAATATCAGACAACTAAGCTTGACAAGTTTTAGTACTTAGGCAACAGCGCTTTTAGTAATAGCAACTGTAGAAATAGGTTGCTGTCAACATGTGTACGTTCAGCTCTGCTACTCCCATACCATAATATAACGCAAATTCCCCCATCGACTGGTGCAATCAAACAGAACAAGAATCATGAGCGTAAAAGCTGATTTCCGCGATAGTTTAATAGCAGACTATAGTGAATTATTAATTGTGCAAAGGTAAGTATCGCCGCCGCCGCGCCGCGCCGGTCGTTTTCCACGCGAGGCGCTGGCGGGCGGGCGCCAGGCGCCCGACGAAAGACGTAGATGAGTTCAACGACCACGACCTTGGCGTCGCCGCCGCCAACCGTAGTCTTTGCAAATAAGTACGTCAATAAATTATCACGTAACGTTATTATAAATACACCTGATCAGCTATCGCTTTGCGTTATCTTATCGTAGGGGAGACCAATTAGTCCCTTGGTTTACCGGTAGGTAGGTACAAACAAGGATATCCAATGCAAATTCGAGACTAGGTGTACCGAATTCCCATGGCATTTGCACCTATTTGAATTTGAATAAATGGCAAGGAGGTGAATCAAGAAAAAGCGTTTTTCATAAAGTAACAACGGTAACCTGACTGACATTTGTCAAGTCAAAATAAGAGTTGTATGATATTTTTTAATAATCTATACTAATATATAAAGAGGAAAGATTTGATTTTTTGTTTGCATTGAATAGGCTCCGAAACTACTGAACCGATTTCAAAAATTCTTTCACTGTTGGGAAGCTACACTATCCCTGAGTAACATAGGCTATATTATATTTTCAAAAAATTAGGGATCCTTAATTAAACTCCAAGAATGTAACCCAAGCTGTAAAAAAATAAGAAAATCGAAGCAAAGCGAGGGCGGTTACTCGTAATTAATAAAGATATAATATCATATCGGAAAAACCTTTGTGATCACAAGCTTCACAAATATTAGGTATTTTCAATGTTTATCATAAAACATAACTTATAATAATAGGTATTTCCCGTCAAGTAAGCGCGACTTGTTTTGATACTTTATTATTTTTCGTGTGTATATTTTTGTTCAGTGATTAATCAATTACATTTGTATACCTTTTATTATTTATACACAAGACCTCAAAAACTTTAGGGGCCATATTTACTACCTTCTTCAGTAACTTAGTTATCACGCCCGCGCCGGTCATGTGTAAGGTAGGTACTTCAAAGGTCGATTTACTAAGAACATCACATCAAATAATAACTTGTATCGTGGCCATGCTATCACGGCCAGGTAGGTGTAACAATTGATCATCGTAACCCTACGGAACTCTTAGAGTTCCGTAGGTTAGGTCCGTAGGTACGGAACTCTTAGAGTTCCGTAGGTTACGCATAGCCCGACACGCACTTGGCCGATTTTTTTGCGGAGATCTTGTTTTGTAATTTAATGTTACATCCTGTTCTGTTGCTTCCTGTACAGATAAAGACATAATCATGTTACGCTATAAAAACTATGGCAATACCTAAATTTGGCAATACAAGGCTTATAATAGTGTTAAAATAAAGGTACCCACATTTACGCATACACACTCATACATTGTGCTCATACCCCCGCAGTAGGTTTTAACTTGAGTCGCGGGTGGCATGGACAACACATTACAATAACACCCATGACCCGAGTACAAATATTTATTTTTCACATAAATATCTGCCCAGGCCAGGAATCAAACCCGGGACCCCCCGCTTCGCAGGCAGGGTCGCTGCCAAATAGGCTACAGGGTCGTCATATTACGTCAGGGTCACATTTATTATATTATTTACCTATTTGTTTTATTGTAACAAGATATTGAAAATTATTGGTTCGAAAGTTACCATTCCGTTTTCGTTAGCAGCAGCAGGGTTTTATGTGTACTACCCAATAGATTCAGAGTTTTCTTCGGAACCCTAAAAATAAGCCCAGTAGTTTAGAATGTTGTTAAAATTAATACTGAACAACTAAACCATAGAATTAATCCTTCTATCGGTCGGGGCCCATTTATATTTTACAGTGATGCTTGGGAAAAATCAAACAAGATTCGATTGGTTTAAGAATGGGTCCCCGCTCCCAACACTCCCAAAGTCCCAACTGTTAATCCTTCTATGGTTTAGTTGTTCAGTATTACTTTTAACAACATTCACACAGGCTTATTTTTTTCTTTTTAGTATTTTTACGCAGTCGGGTTTTGTTTTTTAAATTTTTTTCTGAATTTTTTGTTTATTAATTTTCTTTTTTTACTTAGCAAAACAGATTTAAATTAAACCATACCCACATTTTTAGAGCATTGAGTGTTTCCGACTTAATTATTTTACTAGGTAGGTACAGAGACGAAAACGGTTTCACAGACAATAACATTCAGAGTGTAATCAAAGCGAACCTGTGCGCCAAACTGAATTTGTTAACGTTTAAAATCTTAGTCAGCCACTATAAACATGGTACGTAATTGTATACATTTCCATCTGACCACTATAACAGTATCAAGGTGCAGTACTGTGCAAACAAACGGAGTAAGGATGATGCATCGCAGTAATGCGGAACTAACGAAGCCGCGGTTGTGCGGGGAAACCGGGGAGGCAGGGGAGCAGGGGATACGTCAGCAGCTCAGCGCATACACCAGAACGGACAACACCTCGTTAAACAGCTACACATACCTTTAATTACGAGTATAACGGAAACTGACTTACCACTAGGTAAGAAAATACAAAAGAAATATAGAAGACTAGCTAACCCGGCAAACTTTGTACCGCCTAACAAACAACTCCCCCTCTCCCTCTCCTTCCCTCTTCCCCTCTCCTCTCCCTTTCCTTCTCCCTCGACTGTTAGTTATAAAATACCTTGTCGTCGGTCCTCAATACCCTGGTGTTATAAGTTGCCAGGTGCAGAAGTCGTCGTTTGGATTGGTAGCCCGATCTCTGCCGGCGATTCTTAGCACCCCTGCCCCGCCGTTACCATAGCCGCTATCGTAATTAGGAATAGCGGGGATGCCGGGCCGACTGCGGGTCGATGCTTATTTGTGGCTATCATGCGGGGGTAGTCACCACACTTGGCTAGTGCGTGTTGGTGACTGCAGGTGACCTGACCAGTATTCGTCACACACAGGAAGATGCTGCTGCCCATCTTCTGGATTAGTCCTATTACTCGCCTCTTACGACATCCCAGGAAGAACGGGAGTGGTGCTGTTCTACAAAGTGAACCCGGACACCACGCGGGGGGTACACCACATCATCGAGTAAATACAAACGACTAACTTTATTTAGGTAGGTATATATTTAATAATAAGTTCATGTCCTAGACGTAGGATACAAATAAAAAGATAAAATTAAGATAATGTACTCGCATATTTCAAGTGAATGTCATTACAGAACAGCTACCGCTAAAGGGGTCATGGCCCGTCTAGACAAAACTAAATCCTAAAGCAGTCTAGACGTCTGAATCAGAACCATTTGAGCTAAGATACGAAGGACTTTCTCAACAGATTGTTATCGTTTAGGTGAGCAATTGTACATTTGCATGTTTTTGATACCACGAGTATTTTAAATGTAAATTTGTGGTTGGGAAAATGAGATCCGGCTTGCTTTTCCGACGTATTGTGGAAACATAAAAATCAAGAATTTTGATCAAATATTTCTTATTTATTATTGTAAGATACTAGTCCAGTCATTACGTCGGAAAAAATGGATTAGCATGTGAATCGAGAAGAATAATGGATTGTTTTGGATATTACGTCATGGGAGTCTAGAAAAGCTTTAATTCAAATTATCGACCAAGATTTCCTATGTGCATTTTCCGCCATTTTGAAAAAAGGGTTAACCGTCTGTCCGCAGCCGAGACCCTTAGTGCTAGAAAACTGTAATTTGGCATGGATATAGGCCTAGGGTAAGCAGTAGTAATTTAAAATTCATTTGTTAGATCTGACGAGTAGTTATTTTAAAGTCGGTTATTTTTTTCTTGGTAAAATTCAGATTATGTAACAAGAAATTATTAAAGTCCATGATCACCTTAAAGCGCCAATCGTTGTACTGTTTAACCTACATATTTAGATATTAAAATTTCGAAATCGTAGATTAAAATATTTAAAAATAAAACTTGGCACGTTTTTTCTGAAGTAGGTATAGCGAAGAGAGATTACTAGTTTTGTACACAACGCACGTAACATTTTTTGGTAATACTATACAACTGAACTTAAAAACACGCATCTTATTTTAAGATTTCTACATTATCCTACGTATTACATGATTGGAATTTCCGTAACATATTCTATTTATAGAAAAATGCATATTGACATTCTATAAACAACACTAGGTACCGATATTCTGACTAGCATACATAATAATTAGAATGTAATTTTACAGGAAAACTTGTGTATTTATTTATTTTCCTTGTGGGTATTACACAAACCTAAAAAAATCTTTGCTGTCCTCAATCAATCGTCACATAAGTCATATACATTAAGTTAGTTGTTAAGAAATGTATCAGAGTATATAGATAGATAGATAGATAGATATATTGGGAACGGTTGTAAGATAAGACTTTTGACCGCGTGAAGCTGTAAAGGCTGCTAGGGCCAAAAGAAACAAGGCTACGACACAAAGTTTTATTCTGTCTTATGCAACAATAACATCCATCATTCTTGCATCCCTTTATATATTTAATTTACAATTAATTACCCAGCATTGTCCTTAGCTGAAACCGGAACTTAGGGTGATGTAGTTAGTTCCCATACGTCACCATGTAGACTACGTTTTTTTGCTACTCAAATATAAATAAAAAATACGAATAAGTCTTACCGCTTACGCGATGTACAATAAACAATAAGATTATGTGTGTGTCTATTTATAGAATTCAATGCCAACGATCGGATTGCAGTTAGTGAGCAATGTGCGCGGGAAACTCCACGATCGATGCAAAAACACACAGTTAAGTGTACTGTGTAATCTACCAATAACATACCTACACTTGTGAGCTATTGGCAGGTTAGGTACGTAGGGTGATTAGTTGATTACCAAGAAGTTTATGTATACTTAATGGAGGGCAATATTCAAAGAGGTACCTGAACGTACGGATCACTTGACATATAATTATTATGTCAGAATATGGGCTAGTTTATCATCTACATCATACAACTAGTACCGTCCATCGATGTCGCCGTAAGCGGCGTTGTCCCAAAAAGGAAATATTTAAACATACCTACTGATATTTTAAATGCAACTGTTAAAAATATCAAAGTATTTGTACCACACAAAATATGCACAACTGCATTAAGGGTCACGGTAGGCAAGTATCGTTTTATAAACTTTTTGTCTGTTTTTCAAACGAAGTACGTCGTTGGAGATGTTTGGGTAACTAGGGTTGTCTCGCTGTGGAAGTTTAAAAAATCTAATGGATTACAAAAAATACGTGTACCTAAGTATTTTGTGTGTACGTCCGTATATGTCAGGTTGTTTTTTTTAATGTACATCTATAAACCAATCTTTTTGTTAAAATCAAAATTGAAAAATATTTTCAAAACAGTAAACTAGAAAATCTTCTATTCAGTAAGACAGTAAAGTTTATATAACCTCTCATCTGTTACGTAATCAATATGTAATATGTAAACTGTATGAAGTAAGCTTGAACCTATAGTAACATGTTAAGGAAAATATTTTTATCATAAACATGAACCTGGTTTATAGAATAATAATTTACAAGCTTTTTAAGGATATTTTTGTTTGAGTATACAAATTACAAATACCTTATCAGACGATTCCTCCAGCATCGTGCGTAATTATTATATAGGTACACATATGAAAGTTGATTTGATACCAAGTAAAACGCTTTAGTAAAGGCCACTCAATTCCCTGTATAAACTTTACAACCGTTGACAACCCTATAGCAAGGATCGTGTATCTGTCGCTGTATTCGTTTACAAACGGAAACGAGGGCACCTTTCTTCTTTCAAAAGTCAAAACACTCCGAGAGCTAAGTTAGGTTGGCAAAACAAGTTACGTCACAAAATTGTACTGTGGCATAGAGGTCGTTGTGCTCCCTGCTGTAATTTAAATTACAGAACGAGACAAAATATTATTTATACCACCTATTTATACCGTCTTAAGGTCGTCTTCTACTACGGGTATGTAAATCGAACAAACGCTTTTTGCTTACTTTTTGGGGTCTGTCTGCAGCCGGAACATGACGAGTCGTTTGGCGGCTGAGTCAAGCAAGCAAGAGGGTGATAGATAGGTAGTCAGTCAGATAGGCTTCACTGAAAGATAACCCCAGTAATAAAAGCTATAATGACTTTCAACACCCAAGTATCACATTAAGCGGCCAAGTGCGAGTCGGACTCGCCCATGAAGGGTTCCGTAGTAGCAAGTAACATAATATAAAAGTTCTTGAAGTTCGTTGTAACTTTGATCGAGGTAAATTGCGGTTTACGATTTATGACGAATAAAAAAAAACTACTTACTAGATGTCGTTCAAACCAATTTTCGTTGGAAGTTTACATGGTAATGTACATCATATATTTTTTTTAGTTTTTTCATTCTCTTATTTTAGAAGTTACAGGGGGGGGGGGACACACTTTTTACCACTTTGGAAGTGTCTCTCGCACAAACTATTCAGTTTAGAAAAAAATGATACTAGAAAACTCAATATCATTTTTAAAGACCTATTCATAGATACCCCACACGTATGGGTTTGATGAAAAAAAAATTTTTGAGGTTCAGTTCTATGTATGGGGAACCCCCAAAATTTATTGTTTTTTTTCTATTTTTGTGTGAAAATCTTAATGCGGTTCACAGAATACATCTACTTACCAAGTTTCAACAGTATAGTTCCTATAGTTTCGGAAAAAAGTGGCTGTGACATACGGACGGACAGACAGACAGACAGACAGACAGACAGACAGACAGACAGACAGACAGACATGACGAATCTATAAGGGTTCCGTTTTTTGCCATTTGGCTACGGAACCCTAAAAACGAGAGTACAACACGAAAGCTGCATCGCTCGAAAGCTGTATCAGACATGTGCTTCGTACATACATGTCTGATACTTCGGAGTGCAAGCAGGATGCATTTGATATATTCTTTGACTAAGTAAAGGTTTTCGAGGTCGTTGATCACAATATTTTGATACATAAATTAAGACACTATGGCGTCTCAGGACAATCAGGTGGCCTTATAAATTCTTAACTATCTGAGCGTAGTAAAAAAATATAATTAATGGGATGTAGTCCCCAGGAGACGACTTTACGTTCGAAGTGCCCCAAGGATCAATATTGGGACCGCCATTATTCTTCCATTTAGAATATCGGTAAACATTTTTTTTTTTATTATTATTATTTTCCTAGCGAAAAGTGGGCTTAACGCGCGGCAGCGCGGCGGGCACCGCCGCTTCTTTTTAGGGTTCCGTAGCCAAATGGCAAAAAACGGAACCCTTATAGATTCGTCATGTCTGTCTGTCTGTCCGTCCGTATGTCACAGCCACTTTTTTCCGAAACTATAGGAACTATACTGTTGAAACTTGGTAAGTAGATGTATTCTGTGAACCGCATTAAGATTTTCGCACAAAAATAGAAAAAAAAAAACAATAAATTTTGGGGGTTTTTTATTTTTTTTTCATCAAACCCATACGTGTGGGGTATCTATGAATAGGTCTTCAAAAATGATATTGAGGTTTCTAATATCATTTTTTTCTAAACTGAATAGTTTGCGCGAGAGACACTTCCAAAGTGGTAAAATGTGTGTCCCCCCCCCCCCTGTAACTTCTAAAATAAGAGAATGATAAAACAAAAAAAATATATGATGTACAATACCATGCAAACTTCCACCGAAAATTGGTTTGAACGAGATCTAGTAAGTAGTTTTTTTTTAATACGTCATAAATCGTAAACCGCAATGTACCTCGATCAAAGTTACAACGAACTTCAAGAACTTTTATATTATGTTACTTGCTGCTACGGTACCCTTCATGGGCGAGTCAGACTCGCACTTGGCCGCTTTTTTTACAATACAATTCAGTAAAGTGACTTGAAAAACATAAAATATGACGTATGAACTTCATGAGAGAAATATATTTTTTAACATTGAAATGTATTGTTATTTATGTTTATTTGAATGCTCAAATTTACATAAAATAAGGTTATATTTAGTGTGCTTGAAAAAAAAGCTTATTAACTATGTTTTAATCAAAATTAGCTATGCCCCGTACCCTCGTTGTTGTTTCAGGGTTTTTACCTACATAAAGGTGGACACTCACGGTCATTCCATCGCGTCAAATGGCGTGATATACAGCCAAAATTTGATCGTGAATGTGAAAAACTGATGGCGTGATTTAAAAAATTTGTATGTCCAATCGCGCCATTTTGACATATGTCGTTTGGCGTGGCTCCAAAAATGACGCGATGGAATGACCGTGAGTGACCACCATAAGTAATTACCTACTTACCAAATATCAGACCTATCAGTTCAACTCATTTGAGTCAGATTTTATTTTTTATCAAAATGGGATTAGTGGTTACGAGGAGACGTACACAGTAACTAACATTCACAATATTCACATTAATGATTATATGTACTAGCTTTTGCCCGCGGCTTCGCCCGCGGTAGAGTGGAGTAGAGTTTCGAAACGAAATGTTTAATTAATTAATCTAGATTTATAGAGCAACATAAAAATAAAATGCACTTATAAGTAGAATGATGGATTAGGATACATAACACTATAGACTACAGGCCCATGCCCAAAAATCATGGGTCATATGAACCACCAGGTGACGTACATATATAGGACGATATAAGAGCATAAAATAATAAGATTCAGCACTATGCCGTCACTTGTAAGCTGTCCAACTGAGTGCTGGTGAGAATTCAAAAGTGCAGGTAGAGTGAGTACATTTTGGTCATATATTTTTGTACGGCATTTTTACCATCGATAGATCCATGAAAAATAATAAGAAAGCGCGCAGTGCCGTACAAAAATGGTGCTCCACAAAGTCGGTATTTTTTTTGATTTTCTGACAATTTCCAGGGTAAATTTGGTCATTTCATTCTATACGGCATCAGTTTCATACTGTTTCAATATTATAGCTTCTAATCCATTATTCCGCAACGCCGTACAAAAATTATGCGACAAGGGGAAGAAATCGAGGGTTGCAACCCCCTCTTTTTCCGTGGTCCGGGGGGTGATTTGAAAAAGTACGGCTTCGGTTCCAAAACATTATCTAGTACTTAAAAGTACTATTAAAAATAATGCCGTCAAAAAATTTTTGTTCATTTGAATGTAGGTATACTTAATTTCATGGTATACTTGATTTATAAAGCTGTAAAATCATTTGACTCTGTACGGCAACTTTTTTTTAACATGGTATTGTAAAATACAATTGTATTGCCGTTCAAAATAAACTGTTCTAAAAAAAATTATAGAGAAAAACTGTTTTTTTTTAATTATTGCAAAAGTTTAATCTAATTTATTTATCTTAATACTATTACTATAAAACAAGGGAAAAAGGTAGAAAATTGCTATATTTTATTAATCTATGAATATTTAAACTTAATGAACGATACAATATTACTTACATTTAAACAATAAGTAAGGAAACGTGAAAAGGTGAGGAACAATTATTAAAACAATCAATACATGCCCAATTTATGAAGAATTATAAAACATGCTTTTAAACATAACTCATCGTGGACTGAACACCTTTTATTAGGTACTATATATGGGTACTCCCGGAGAAACTCTCCGCGCTTACAGAATAGCCGAATAGCCACGATGCATGCAACTGGGTCGAAATATCGGCGTACAAAATACATATTGTGAGTACTTTTACCATGATAAAAACTATAAACCAACTAGCTAACCCGGCAGACGTCTTTATCCAACATAACCGTTTGTGGTCGCAGATAAATAAATAAGTTACTGACGCGAAAAATTGATAAAAACCATCTGAAGTGTATCGTCGTCTATTGTGCAAAAATTTGAGCTCAATCGGTGAAGAACTTTGAGTTTTTGAAGCAAACCAACATAAAAAATTAAATTTTTTAAATTTTTAAATATACAGATATAAAGTGCAAGTAGGTAGCTTATTGTTAGTCATTTTACTACTGCAATAACTGAAGTGACTCAATATAAAACACGTTAAACGTTAAAGTGTAGTGTTGTATTACTGTAGTGTTCGGAATCTTTCCAGTGAGATAATCTCGATTGCGCAAGCGACTGACGTTTACACCTGCAACGTGTAACGTACATAATATGTAGGTAATGTTATCAGGCCAAGGTTATGGTGTTTCGTTTATGATGCATTATGATGAACTCTATTTTATGTAACCAGTACTATAATAATTTATATATTCTGTGTATCTACCTATAATTGAAATGCTGTTTACATTTTTCAATGTTGTTCTTGCAAACTAGGCAATACATTTAGATTTTTTTTACCATCTATTATAGAACCTTTTCGAAAGGTTTAATTTTGAAAGAAAACGAGCATTGTTTAGTGAAGATCCATATGTCTAATCTACAGGCAGTGGCCAGTGCGGCCAAATGACGGATCAGTTCTGATAAAATCTAAAAATATAAAGTGATACGTCATGAATCTATATATCCGCCCCGCGTTTCAAGTTTCTCTGAAGAGGCGTTTCTCGTTATTATGACAAGAATATTATTATATGTTTACACTTGGTGCACTGTGACTGTTCCGTTTACATGTCCGCTTCCAAGAAAAGTGAAAGGTTCACTGTAATTCGAAACATTTTATACTGACTAGCCTCAATCGAAGGCAGTCACACAAGCTTAAAAACAAATATAATATTCGTCTCGACAAGCCGACTAGAACATTTTTACAAGTCACGACGAAACAATGATTTGCCAAGTTTGAACAGTGCATGTCGGTGAATAACACTGAACAATATAGGCTAGATACAGTAAATATAGAAAACATTTACAACAAAGCAAGTAAAGGGAGCAAAGTTCGTTGAAACATGGCGCCAACGCGCTGCAATCAAGTCGGTTGCACGTGCCGTACGATGACGTTACTACGATTCCCGGTATGAGTGTAAACACAATCAGCTTACAATATACTATTACAAATCGATAGTGTTTATATTCAACCGCATTATCAGATTTAGCTGAAAAGATAGCAAAGTCGCGATTGGGCACATACATACGTGCTTTATGCGCACGTATCGACTGTACACATACGATACGAGTTCTACGTATACAAGTGAATGCGGCGCCAAATCCAAGATAGGTAGTTTTATCTATGTGATGATAAACTTTACTGTACTATTATAAATATTACAATGAAATATTTAAGTATTCATTTAATGAAATCTAAATTAGAATAAAATTTTGCCCATTTATTAGCTGTTGTTTCGCTTCTCAGTCATGCTAGTGATTTTGATGAGAAAATATTAAGCTTTGGCTCAAACCAAGGGACCCTTCCCTTTAATTTCCTGAGCTGTTTTCAATAATTTCTAATCTGTGCAATAGATATTGAAATAAGCAAGAAATTATTTCAAAATCTGTTATAAAATTTCGGTCGAACTTTCTACAAACGAACATAAACACCAAATAGAAATAGAACGCAAAGGTTACAATTTTCCTGTATTTTGCAATGTACTTATGCAAAATATAATATAATATGTCTTTGAATAATGAAAGGTATTGCCCATTTTGAACTTTAACAATTAAATGGCAATAAAAGTAATAGATTTTCCATTGCACTTTATTTTTATAACTCCATACTCTGCTTAGTCTGAAACTCTGAAAAGTGCCGTCGTTAGCCACTGACGCCCTAAGCAAGAATTTGTGGCGCCCACATCTTAATTATATGTAGGTATATTTATTTATATTATATAAATTACGTGTCACGTTGTTTGTCCGCGATGGACTCCTAAACTACTTAACCGATTTTAATCTTTGCACACCGTGTGCCATTTGATGTAACTTGAAGATAGGATAGCTTACATCTCAAAATAAAAAAACTATTGACAGAACGAAGTCTGTCCGGTCCGGGCAGCTAGTAAGAATATAAAAATCGAACTTTTTTGCTCGAAATTTTTTTTACCGAACCAATGGGAACATTTATTAAGAATTTTATTTTTCCTTTTTTTTGCTCCTCACCCCAAATGTGGCGCCCCTCCAAAGGCGCCCTAGGCCGTCGCCCCGCCTCGCCCCCCCCTCCTAACGCTGGCTCTGACTCTGATAGCTACATGCTAAATGCGAATACTATACATTGATACATTCATACAACTTTAAAGCCTTCTTAAGGGATCCGTACGAAAAAAACCGAAAAACGAAACCCTACCTCCTATAGGGATGGGATCATTCCTGTGTCTGTCAGCCTTTTACAGCCAATTTAATTCGAAACTACTGGACCAAATGATTTGAAATTTGGTTCTAAAGTGTTTTTTTATGACCCGAAGACGAAGGTATAAAGTAAACAACAGAATTTTGAAAAAAATTAACGAAATCAAAATTTTGAAAAAAAAATACAGAAAATAGTTATATATTACAGGATATGAGATGTCTATGGTCTATGGACTTAAATAAACGCTAAAAATATATAAAAAAGGAAAAATAACGGAATAAATACATAATCAATGTACAGAACCCTCTCCACGCGAGTTTAAAACTCGCACTTGTCCGGTTTATTATACATACAATAATTTAAATTTAAATTAATACTAATTTTGGTTAGAGTCAACTCCCTTACCCCCATACATTTACATTATTATTATGTATTACAGAACATTGTAAAATGTTATTGTGAAGTAACCTCGGTCAAACTGAATAACATTTTGAATGTAGAGCGGTGCTCTAGTTCTGTAAAATTTAAATCTACTGAGAAAAAATGTAAAATACGGGTTGGTTCTTATTTGAGTCGAGAAGACAACAAGTAGTAGCTAAAGAATACGTGCATGAGTGTATCACCTGTGTCAATTCAAAAACTACGTCTTGCACATTAGTATCGCCTTTACCTGAATAAAGCCGTTTAAACTGGACCTAATTAGCATGAGAAAAAATAAAAGACAAGTGTGAAGAAAAAAAATGTATTCTACGATATTTAGAAAATGCTCTTCAACCAGTTCAACCAATAAAATATTAGTTCTGCAATAAAACGTCCGAATGACAGAGGAGTTTTGACATTGGCATTTACAATTAATTATTATTAAGGCACATGAAAACTGCTTCTAAAGCAAATTAAAAAACCGTATTCGTGACGGCGTCGTGACCCAGACGTTCGACCTTATGCGAACAACCTTCAGTATTAGCGGAACTCGGTATGTAAATACGGCTATGGGCTTATGTAACGAGCACGCGGGCCGAGGCCTCTGTCCGCGTGCTCACAACACGCCCACGCCCACCCCCTCACCTTTCCCGCGTCTCCACCAGCCTCCACCAGCCCGGAGCACCCCCACGCGCTGCAGCGCCATTGCACCACAACCTTTGCCCTTTTCGCTACCGCCTCCGCGATCAGTAGGCAAACACACATTATACGCTAAAGCGCGATTTACATTTCAATAAGTACAGTAGCGAGTTAAGTAATCAGACAGTTAAGTAATAAGTAGTAAGTTGTAAGTAGCGTCCAAACGTAAGGCGAGTGAGTAATCATAAGTTGCCGTTCCAACAAGAAGACTGGTCGTGTGCTTGTGTTTTTTTGTTCCACCGAAACCGTTGTTTTAATCCAGAAAATGGACGTTGAATTAATTAATACCAATTTACTAGATATAATAAGAGATATAGTACCAATACTTTCACAAAACATTGAAAATGAAATATTAATAGAAATGAATTAATAAACTACTACTAATTATTATACTTTTTATATAACCTCACAAAATATTAATAATAGCTGCATCTCTAGCTTGTTTTATGCGGTAACTGTAGCATTTTGAATTATATAAACATTCATGTTTCAAGTACTCTTGTACAAAGATAAACGTAATAATATCAGACCACTTCATTTTTCATTAAATTTACCTACACGTGTCCGCGGCCGCAGTGTACAAACTTATGCACTGTACTAAACTCACCCGTCTAGGCCGTCTACATGTCGGCATGTCGGCCAGTTAAGTTAGCGGGGTGCGGGAGACGCGAGGGAGGGGCCTACTTCGCACTGGACTCGCCAAAAAATAGGATCGCGTTCTATTTGAATCAACTTAACTGAACCACTTACTACTTAACTCGCTTTTGCCGTTCAAACGACATTAACAACTTAACTCGCCGGTGTCGTAAGTTAACTCGCTACTGTACTTATTGAAATGTAAATCGCGCTTAACCCCCGCTAATATACTTCATCGTGAAGCGAATAAAATAAAGGTTAAAGTAGCATTCGCAGAAAGAATCGTGGAAGCATTTTTGAAAACGTTTTTGAAATGAAGCGTTTTTGAAAACTGTTTAAATTTCAATAGACAACTCGTAGATAAAAAATAAAATCAGACATCTATAAAAACTAGTTTCATTTAAAAGGCAATGATGCGAAGATGGTTTGAGACCACTTACACAATACATTAGGCACATTCAGTGCATTCATGAAGTTGATTTTCGACTTTTCCCCGAAGTCGCACACGCCGGGTATCCACTAGTATAATTTAAAAACTAAATGCATAAAACTTTATTAGCGACGTATTTGAAGTGCCCTACGATGTGTTATGTTTAACGTTGATTTTATTTTCACACCGACCATAACATTACAGTAATCTATACAAATTAAATAACATACCGCTATATGACGGAATTGACGGATCAAGAGTTTAACGTTGGCTAAAGTTATTTGACTGATATTTTTATTGTTTGTAAAATAATTGCCAACTAATTTTATTTTTCGCATTTTTGTATGCCAACGAAAAGCTTATTAAAAATAGAAATTCCGTCATAACGAAAGTCATTTAATGTGATAGCATTACTACAGATATATAAAATTCCATACCTATAGCTTGGCCGTTTCGTAGAACTATTGAATAAGGGGTTGCTATTTCACACACAGGCTTACATACAAGCCTGGACACGGGACAAAACACAAAATTCAGGGACAACCCTAGATTTCCTGGCCTGGTAACTTTGATCCAATAACTTTCATCCCTTTCCACTTGACCATATCCATTCAAATGTTTTTGGTGGGATTGAATGGTCTGCGTCCAATGCGACACATAAGCATCACTTAACTGGTACCACACAGACCCTGAATCTTCTGAATCCAACGGATGCCCGATGTTTTCTTCAGGCCTTCAGTCCACCTGGTCGGGATGCATCCTATACTCTAATTTGGAGGCGTGGTGTCCATTCGTGGACCTTTCTTCCTCAACCATTAACGGCCCTTCAAAAATCAGTCGCCTAACTCTCTGAGCTATGTCGGGTTCACGAACTCTACCGATTTCATCATTTCTAATTTGATGACCTACATTGCATTATTAAATTTTACTAACAAAAAATAACCGAATTCAAAGTTACTCAAAAAATACTTGTCAGATCTCGTTCAAATTTATGTGGGACCACATGACAAGCACCTGCTTTCGATTAAAAAAAGAATCATCGAAATCGGTTGGCGTGATATTGAGTTATTCGTCAATTTGTCGCGCACAATCTTAATACAAATTTACGACTATTTGAAGTCGGTTAAAAACAAATATCAAAACGCCGTCTAGGCCGTCTAAAGCCGTATGTGATCACACACTCCTCGAACACCTTCGACTTCATGCACGACTCGGGTATTTTGGAGGACAAATATGTATGTCGCAATGCAACCCATCAGAGTTGGATTCTACGAATGACTTCTTTCTCGAAGATGGACTTGCCCATTTGATTCATTTGTCCCAGCTTTTATTCGACTACAATTACGAGAACAACGCCGCCAGCAACAACCGGTACGGGTGTGCCATTGATATGCGATATGATTTTTGTCTTATCATCTATCATGTTCACCATAACAGCCACAGAGAAAGGCGGTAAGAGAATGAAATACTGATAGGTCAGTACTTGTATTGCCGTCTGACATGACAGCTAGTACCGTTTACAAAAGTAAATAAATTCAAAGATGTGTCTATGAGTCTATGCTGTCCGTGTGCCACACCGCCCACGCCCGATTTCTCTAGATTGAAATAAACGTATTCCTGTTTGAGGGTTCAGGTGTAAATTCTAATTTTCTAAATGTACATGGTAATTGAAATGCACGAAAACATTGTCTTTATTTCATTTACTCCGAAACTGCTTATCCTGAAACTTATAACAAAAACCTATTTGGGCCTCACACATTGTTTACACTTTACAGGAAAACCTATAAAAAATTCTTGTTTTAAATGTGGACTTGGCCGGTCCTTGATTATTCGATTCAGTTCCCACAGCTGATCAATGTAGGTTGAACAAAGTTGTCGGTCACAATGTACGTCATCCATGTACGCATCACAACAACTATGGACCCAAGTACATTATGGAATGCTACTAAATTATTACAATGTAACGTTGTTTTAAATTAACAGTCATTATGGACATTCACCAGCGTGAGTGCGCAATTAAGAAATAATTATGAGGTTAGTTAATATAATTCATAAAGTAATTCTAGAACGAGCATACGAGGCACAGATATCACACTGAAAATTTTTCGAATGATACGTATCATTTTAAGTGTTTTAAAAAAATCTTCAGTAAATTACGGGATTATTAACATCGTGATTCACCGATCTCTACATGAAAAATCGATGATTTATAAAATTCTACTAAAAATAATGAAAAAGAATTTAATACACGTACCTGAAACTCGTACATGAAAAAGAATTTCATAGTCGTAATCGTACCTGAATTCGCATCCCGCTGAAATTGCCGGACGAATCTTGATGCAACTGAGCATATATCTTATATTCTAGGTCAACATTCAGAATACATAACACAGTTCTGTGAATAGAAAAGAGAAAATATCGATAACATCGAAAATTGGAAGAATAATAGATACATGCGCGAAAACCATTGAAGTATAATGTACTAAAGTACCAGAACACGCATCTGTATTGCGCCGGGACGTTCCAATTTCAAAATCGAGCCCCCGTTCTGATTTCAAAATCGACAGAATCCACTGAAAACTGTAGCCAATGGGCTAGCTCATTGCGCAAACATCGATTCGCGGTATCGGTTCTACACGCTAGTAATACCTATTAAGTATATAATCAATGGCAAAAACTGACATAATTCATACAATTTTAGAATCTAAACAAACGTTGACCAATGTAACCCACTAACTCAACTTTTCTGAAAAAAATTCTGAACAATACGCTAGTCATGGTACTCATGGTAAACGGATTTAATTTAACTTTTAATTAAATGTAATTTATCTATTTCAGGAGCTACCTGTGGGTAAATAAATACCTAATATCCTAATTAAAAAAAAAACAAATCAAACGACTGCACTTGTTCTCCAGGGTAATTAGTATGTCTACGGACATTATGATTCGCCAAGTTTTTTTAAACTACAACACCTGCGGCGAACGCGATGTGAAATCGTTTCATGAGTAAGTTAAAGGAAGAAATAGTAGGAAATTATACTATTACCACAAAAAAGAGTGACGCTCTTTTGTGCTATAAGGTACATTTGAAGCGACACACACGCTAATTTCAACTCACCTTTACTAGCTTACTTCATGCTTAACAAAATTGTAGAGCTACGCTGCCTACGCTTTACCTGAAACAATAAATAAGAAAATTAAAGTAAACATTTTAATCGTATCGGAGCCAATTCACGTGACGGAGCCTTTATACGTGAAAGTTTTTGTAGTAGTTATCCTACTAATATTATAAATGTAAAAGTTTAGATGTTTGAATGTTTGTCACGCAATCTACAGTGTTAGCAGCTCGCTGGGACATCAAATAATGAGTACGTGTTGCTTGCGTCGTTTACCTACCTGTTCCGGCTCTCAATCTGGCCTGCCGCTGAAATTATTCCTCACGACGTTTCCTTTGATTTGTATGACCCCTCAGCAGCTCGCTGGGACGCCAAATGATGAGCATGTTGCTGGTGTCGATGATGTGCCTATTTAGGCAGCTCTTAAGGTAGCCTGCCGCTGAACTTATTCCTCACAACATGCATTATGAATTTTTGACGTGATAACGTGACGTGACAACCATTTTTTAATCTTTAGCGACTTGCTGGGACGCGAAATAATAAGCATATTGTCGACATCAATGATATCCATTCTTTGGGATTAAAAGCAGGATGCTGTAAGTTTATATGTGTGCATGTATTGCATCAAACCTCTTTGATGTATTGTCGGCTGTTTCATTCTGCAACGACAACCTGTCAAAGTCTGCAACCTACATCTCCTCAAGTAAACAATAAGAAGGGAATCTTTTGCATCTTATTTGTTACATCATCATGTATATGATGGTAAAAATCGTCAATATCTAAGTAATTCAGTCATTGAGTAAGAGTTTCGTGTCCTTATTTATCTAAAGCCGGCTTTTGACTATGTAATATATATTACATCTTAAGCTATATATTACATCCCGCGATTGATGTTCACACTGTAAGATATATATTTTGGAACAGTTCAGCTTCGGTCACCACTGTGTCATCACGTTCTTTATCGAAACGGTCGAATTCTGAAATGGATAATATGGAGATTGTTTTGCTGGATTCCTACGATAGTTCATCAGACGACGATGATGCTATATTCGATTTACATGTATACGTATCATTATTAAGAAGAAATTAGAATATATAATAAACGTCGATTCTGGATATCGAATCATATTAGACTAAGAGAAGATTATGGTGAATGTCGGCTTTTTAATGAACTCGATGAAGAAAAGTTTTTTAATTACTACAGGATACATAAAGCTAAATTTTTCGATTTCTTTTTGGCGCGGTGTCCGGTATTGTGATGTAAAATATAGATCTCTAAAATATCGCTCAAAAAATATTTATAGTTTGGGATGTAATATATATTATAGCACAGTGTGAAAGGTTTCGTACAAAATGTATGACGAGCGATAAAATATTATGTCTCAAGATGTAATATATATCATATTATATCACATAGTCAAAAGCCGGCTTAACAGTTTATGTATACACGGGAATAATATATACACATTACAGAATTAAAAGTTGCGATTACCGTAGAATCACCACATAGCTTTTACTACCATTGTCATTTCATTAGTTCATGACGCAGATGCTTAAATAAATGATGCAGTGTAAAGAGAACATTTATCTCTACTAGAATAGAAACATGTGACGTCGTAGTAAAAAATACCTTGATCTTTAGATACTCGCTGCATTATTGCTACCCACTCACTACATATACATACGTGTAAAAAAAATGAATGAAGAAATATTCTCGTAGGCGTTCATTAACGATGGCGTAGGTCGAAAAGTAGGCTTACGCATGGAAATAACGCTATACCTAACTGCAGCATGCAATCCCCGCCGACGGCACTGGGTGACCTGGGGGCGACGGGGGCGACGGGGGCGACGGGGGCGACGGGGGCGACGGGGGTGACGGGGGTGATTGGGGCGACGGGGGTCATGGGGGCTAGGGGGGGCGACAGGGGCGATGGAGACTAGGGTGGCGATGCAGTGTCGAGGGTGTACACGGGGGTGTACTATCGACGAGACAGAGCTACGTCATTTACGGCGCCACGTGCGCGATCAATAATGACGTCGTTGGTAGACCAGCGGGGTGAGGCCGGCGGGCGGCGCGGGAGGCAAGGCTGCGCGCGCATGGAGTGAGCGGCCGCCGACCTACTTACCATTACGTTTCACAGTTACACGTAGCGTCTACGTAACGCGATCGAATGAGGGTGGTAGGACGGCCAGGACACAGCGCATGCGCGAAATGCTAACTCCGCAGACGGAAACTTGCACGGTGCCCTACATAATGTAAACACATTATTGCACAATGTTGCATTTGAACATGCTTTAAATATCTAGGCAAGTACATATATTTTTTTGCAAATCACAGGGAAATTAAAATGAGACCATGTTGTTTATTCTTCCACCTTGCTGATATTTGTTGTTTTGGCCAATCTTTATTATGTGGGTCGCTATAAATTAGTACTCACAGAATGAATTTAAAGAAAAACAAACAAATAACACCAGGTGGTAAATCTGACCTGAACTCAAATGAGACCACCGCCACATGCAAGTGTCTTGACTCTTGAGGCAGTTTTACCGATTTAGTCTGAAGCAAATTCACCTACGCTACGCGTCATGCCATGATTTATTGAGAACCTCAGTAGTCGATGACGCTTATAACTCTATATTTATATTATACGAGTAACCACCCTCGCTTTGCTTCGGTTTTCTTATTTTTTTGCACCGTAGCTTCCCAACAGTGAAAGAATTTTTCAAATCGGTTCAGTAGTTTCGGAGCCTATATAATGCAAACAATCAAATCTTTTCTCTTTATATTATTAGTATAGAAGTATAGACTAGCTGCCCGGACTTCGTTCTGTCAAAAAATTTTTTTTGAGATGTAGCTATTCTATTTTTCAAGTTGGATCAAACTGCACACGGTGTGCAAATTTGATTAAAATCGGTTAAGTATTGTAGTTTAGGAGTCCATCGCGGACAAATAACGTGACATGTAATTAAAATTTACATATTACATATCTTAAGATATTAAAATGTAATGAAAATAATAAAGAGTAAAAGTTTGTTTGCTTGTTTACGAGTTTCGTTTATTTGAACAATAAGATTTAAAATTTCTTTATGTCTCATAGTCACGTTCACGACCAAGGCTCTTCTAGCCTTTATTAAATTTCCTGACGGGATGCTTCAGGGGTACAAAGGTATAAAGACGTATCCGAAGCGAAGCTTCTAGTGGCCATGCAGCTATGTAACCAATAAAATAGCTAAGCTTTTAAGCTAAGCTTAAAGATCCCTTTCAATTCATATTAAAGGATTTTTCATGAAATTAGATATCGATTCTATCAGATAAAAAGTACACATAAAACCGCAAAATATCAATAGATGGAAAAAATAATGCTTTGCAGAGAACTCTGGAACATTCTCTATCCTTCTCGCGCAAAACGCATAACGATCGATGTGAAGTGACTGTGACGTTCGTAGCTCATGACGTAAATACCGTAATTCCCGTCTCTGTCTACTAGCCGATGGAAAATTCTTATTACAATAACAATAATAACTTAAGCAACAAATATAATGGAGTACCAATTTATTAATTTATGTCAATAAGTCATGAACAAATCATCATTATCAGCCTTTATTAGTCCACTGCTCAACCTATGCCTATCCAAATGAGCGCCAAAACGCCCTGTCTTCAGCATATTAAAGAAATATAATAAACTTGATAAATTGAAGACTTCTCTTGCAAAGTTAGCGACCACGGGTTAGTCGCGATTCGCGAACATAGCTGAACGACGCACGACAATTCACGAACACTGAGTTTCGGAAAACCGAAACTAGATTTTTTGACCGAAACTGGCCGAAACCGAAATCAAAACCGAAAGTTCGGTCGGTCTCTAATTAAAAGTTAAATAGAAATTCGCGAGCTATAGCACCGCTTTTTTGCTAGTTATTACAAATGTAACTTCATAAATATCTTCGTTCCAGTGAATCCTTTAGTTCCAGTATCCTTTTTTTTGCTTAATTCTGAAAAATTCTTCTCGTTATTTTTTTACTCTTCTTATTACATTAGCTTCGGCAGTATGTATGTATGTAGCTATGTATGCAGGGTGCAGAAGCTTTTCCGATGAAAACTCCTCTCGCACCCCTACACACCGCGCCCCGCGCTCGCCAGTCTAGCAGGGGATGGGGGAGGAACGCTTTAGTGTGCGTTACGTCAAGGCAATTGCAATTTGTAGCCATTAATGTATAATTGAATCTATTTATTTAAATACCGACAAATCTAGAATCGTAAAAAAAACATTAGAAACCGAGCACTAATATCTATCTATAATAATTTAAGTATGAGCACAGAAGAGTACCTACTTATAATAGTATGAGGTAAATCTTTCACGAAATTTCAGTTTTAAGAAATATCTAAATACGATTGTAGACAGAGTAAAGTTTTAAAAAAGTAGGTATCTATCTAGGAACCTTCCTGAATTAAAACTAGTTTTTTTGAGTAGGTGTGTGACTAACTGTTACAGTTCCCAACACGTGTTTCTTTGCGTTTTCTTATAAATTATCGCTGATTACTGTCCAGACGCACCAATTGGAAATAGATCACAGCAAATCACATATTTTTATGATATTGGTATGTCAAGCGGTCAAAGAAACGTGATATATTTTCTCGATGGCCATACTATCCGTTACATGGGGTACAAGTACAAGATAAATTACTCTGTTACAGTTTTCCACGAAAATAATAGTTATCACTAACTTAATATAAGAAAAACATGAAGAAATCCGATAGTTCTCTATAACGTCTTCAAAGACATAAGACATTTGAAACCTCTCATTTCGCAATTCGCTAACATAGGTAATATATTATGGCCTTAAATTCCTAAATTCTATAGCATTTTCACTCAAGACTCGCTCAAAGTACGAAACTTACAAAGGGAATTTATGTCATGGCTCTATGTATTTATAATTAGACATTAAACGTCGGCAATGAATAAATAATATTCTATTCTGAGAAATGTGATAAAATTAAATGTATTCATTACTGTAAGTAGAGGTTTACTCGGTAATAAACCTTAGCTAATACAAGTCAAGAGTGAATAGGCTTCTACTAAGTTAGTGTGCTTTACCATCCAAGGCTTTATTACTGCTTACCATCAGGTGGTTTTGTGGTCAAGCACTGACTTATTTGGTATAAAAAAAAGTCATTAGTAATTTAATCGATGGAATACATGTTTTCGAGTTTTTCAAAAATTTTAATGAAAAAGAAAAAAAAATGTTACTGTTATTTATTTTTCAAAACCTGCTCCCGGAGGAATGATTTGTGATTGTATCGTAGGTGTCAGTATTAAATTCCTAAATATAAATACTTCAATATAAATTAACATGTTTTTAAATTTTCTTCTGTAAGGGGTACAAATATGATTAGCATAATTTCCGCGTGCGAAGCTGCGGGTAACAGCTAGTAATTATTATAAACATACTTTTTTTGTTACGACAATGGGTTAGATTTAAATAAGAAGTAGATAAATCAACGTACGGAACCCTCTCCACGCGAGTTTAACTCGCACTTGACCAGTTTATTCTCTATAACTTAACTAACGCTCATCGTTAAATTACATTTTATTCTTAATGGTGGTCCCAAACCCAACATGTGTACCAATTTTCAGCTTATAAAAATTATTGTAAACCTAAAAGTAAACTATTTTGACTGGACTATTAACGGCAAAGTTAAACAAGTTACGTAATTAAAATCAAACAACTGTTTCTTTATTAACCCTAATAATTGTGCATAATTAAATGATGCAGAATATATTTGTATGTAACAAAGAACGGAGTAACTGTAATCATGTGTCTAGAATCAAATTACAACAATCTATTACAATCACGCATTACTGCAGTGGGCTGTGGTCTGTGGGGTAGTAGCTGTGACTAGTAGCCCTGGCCTAGTTCCAGTTGCAGGCTCCACTTGCCTCGCGCCAAACCTACTAAATGCTGCGTATGTGCATGCATAGTTATTAGTAGCACGTTACTATATGCTATAGCTAGTAACTACACATGGCTGTGGTTATCATAGCTGCATGTATAAAGGGTGTAATAATAACTTTATTTATTTAACTAATTTTTTCTCACTGGGTCTACAGAACAGATGAGACGAGGTGGGATGATACTTATGAGATGAGTTCAAAAGAAGTAGGAGATAGACGCGGATACGAGGTGATAATAATATGAGATAGTAATTAATTTGTATTTTTTTCTTTTTTTTTGCAAAATTTTGAAAAACTGAAAAATATGTGTTCCATAAATTTAAGCAAGGAATGTTTGTTGCAAATTTGAAGCAAATCGTTTGATGTTTTAAAAATATTCCATATAAACTTTCATCCCGTTTCCCCGGGAAACCTTTTAATTTTCCGGGGTAAAAATTATCCTAAAATATGACCCGGAGTATTAGTAACAACTTTACCAATTTTCATCGAAATCCGTTCAAGGGACAAGGGTTTTTAAGTGATGCCCGGACAGACAAACAGACAGACGGACAGACAGACAGACAGACAATAATTCTAAAAAAATAGTTTTGTGCTCTGACAGTTTATTGAAGTGCCCCATAATCAAAATTTCAAAAAATATTCAATGTACAGAAAATTTGCCCTTTGAGTTTTATTATAGTACTAGCTGCCCGGACAGACTTCGTTCTGTCAAAAGTTTTCTTTTATTTTGAGATTTAAGCTATCTTTCAAGTTGGATCAAACTGCACACGGTGTGCAAATTTGATTAAAATCGGTTCAGTAGTTTAGGAGTCCATCGCGGACAAACAACGTGACACGTAATTTATAAGATAAGAATTTTGAAGAATAGATAGACGAGTGTGATCATTCCATTTATGTCAGATGACTCTATTCACGATGTTATATACATAGTTCACATTCAGAGAAAAAAATTAAATATTGGAGAAACATTTTTTTTGACGTGATAACGTCTATTAAAACGATGAGCGCCGGGCGCACCCACGAAAAAATGTAGCGTTCCGCGAGCGAGAGAGCGGCAAAAGCGAAAGAGAGGCACTATCGGCTACGATCGGCGTATCGTAGCCGATGCCATAGGCGAGCCGTAGGCGATCGTAGTTGAGTGGAGCGGGGCGGAGCGGAGCGGGGCGGGGCGGAGCGGAGCTTTGTCATGACGTTGTCACGTTAAACTACCGTCCGTAAACCGACTTTACAGACAACCATTTTTTGTAGTAAGTTAAATGTGATGATTTTTAACGAATAAATTAAATATTATAAAAGACGCAATGCTAATACATTTCTAACATTTTATCGTTACTTTTAATAGCATATCATTCTTTTTTTTTCCTGGTGTACTAAAGCTCGCTTCATATATTACGGTGTAGTCCCTAGAGCAAACATAAGATTCATTGAAATTTTGTATTTAATTGTAATAATTATAATTAATGAAAAAAATAAGTAAATAATTAATTACTTATTTATTGAAATACGTAAATAATACGTAAACAATTTATTGAAATAAATACGTCCCAAAATTAAACTTTTATTCATGTATAAATTAAAGCGAATTTGCGATATAAATCAAAGTGAATTCAATAAATATTTGTTTAAAGCACATATTAATCATAACAGATTTTAAAGTTGATGATCATATTATAATAATTATGATGAGATGTTTGATTAAGATTCATTCGGAATCCAAACATAATGATGTCGAGGAATCATACTTCGGGTCACTTTTTATTTTCGTTAACAACATTTGCATTGCTTTTACAATGTTTTACATGACTTTTTAAATAAGCCGAAATATCATTAATATTAGTTTATTTTGCATAATATGATGCTGTGCTTAAAAACATCGTCAAGTGATTAGACCTGCGAGATCATTTCCTCGAGCATGTCGACGTCTGTCTCAAGCCCAATGCATACGTAACGGGCTTTTCCCCGTCCCGTACGGGACGTGAAGTTTTGGAAACATCGTTTCATAGAAAATGTATACGATAGTGCATACGCAGCGGAATCCTGTGCGGGACGGGAACGGGGCACGCACGTATACCTATTTATGCCCCGTCCCCGTCCCGTACGGGGAAAAAACCCGTTACGTTTGCATTGGGCTTTACAGTATTATCCCATTTATCTGTCCACACATGTCCATTTAAAAATTCTAACCTACCCCAGCGCCTAAAAACTGTACTACAGAAAACATCAACTACGAGGTACTGCAGTATAGAACCGTGTAACCTAAAACCATAGATATAGATTTCTGCCATTATTTTCACTGACTGACGCTGACGGGATTAGTAATTTAGTACGTAAAATAGATTCGTATTTCATACAAAAACACGTCAGTCAGAAATACCAATCAACAAAGGACTACGGTGAGCTTGGTAAATTGTGTGGCTGTGCGCCAATTTGTGGTATATCCCATTATATCATTAAACATTGTAAATACTTTTTTATCAAAAGAAAATCGAAAGTCAGACCTATATGGAAGGAATTTTCACACACGAAAACAACAATTTCGGCAGTCTTTCCATATAAATATGTGTACCTGGAGACACATACTCTCGTAGGTAGATAGATACACGGTGCCTGCTTAGATTAGCAAAAAGCATCTTGGGTCTCTGAAGAATCAGAGTCCTTATATATTTTATAGTCAAGAGAAAGTGCTTCGTTTAAAAGAAATGTGTGTGTCAACTCCGACGCACGACTGGAGTTTACTCCTTATGAACGATAATATAGATTAACAAATGAGCGTAAATGAACGCGTTTTTATATTACTGAAATCATGCTTGATATTATTTTATTTAACATGACGTTATCGTGAAATAGCATACTCCACCACGATGGTCTAGTGCGAAATTATATTTACCTACATTTTAAATCTGTTTCGGTTATACCTACTATAATAAATTACCATCCTATTACATGAATGACGTCAAAGTGACGTTATTATTGTAATTTTAGACTTTAATCCGAGCGGTAAATATTATTAATGTATAGGTATGGTACCTAACATAGACAATAAAGGAAAACCTAACTGTTAATTTTCCACAACAAATTTAAATTTATTTGCAGGAGAATCATTACGTTGTGACGTAATTTAATTAATTTCAAATAAGTGATAGCCGCCACTCACCATTAACTCTGTATTTAATCATGTCATTAATTTTATCCTTTTCTATACTATAATAAAACTCAAAGGGCAAAACTGTACATTGAATATTTTTTAAAATTTTTGATTAGGGGATACTTCAATAACGTCTGTCTGTCTGTTTGTCTGTCCGGGCATCACATGAAAACCCTTGAACGGATTTCGATGAAAATTGGTACAGTTGTTACTAATACTCCGGGTCATATTTTAGGATACTTTTTATCCCGGAAAATTAAAAGGTTTCCCCTGGAAACAGGATGAAAGTTTGTATGGAATATTTTTAAAACATCAACCGATTTGCTTCAAATTTGCATTGCTCTTCTGCAAGAGGTACAAATAAGGTAAAACATAATTTCCGTATGCGAAGCTGCGGGCAACAGCTAGTAAATAATAAAATTAAAACATGACATTAAACAAATTGATAGCTCACTAAGTGGCACTGGTCTAACCTCATAACTGGAGGAGGCCTAGAGTATACTCCACCACGATGCTCTACTGCTCTAGTGCGGTGGCTAGTGTTTGATGTGGGGGTTAGTGGCTAACCCAATTGTCAGAAGTTTTCATGCCACCGAAGGCACCAATCAGCTATAAGGACTACTGTTTAATGACTAAAACCGGGACTGACGTCTTTACGTTACGTGCCCACCAAAGCACGGAAGCGCTCGAGATTTTTTTATGATTAGCGGTCATCCATCCACCTACCAAAACTCTCTGTGTAGTATGTTTTTAACCCAGGCTGTGAGCACAACTATGATGACAAACTCTTCTTTTTAGGATTCCGTTTTGACTACTTTTAGTTTCGCCATGTACGAGTACGTCCGTGCGTCCGTCCGCAGAGACCCTTATTGCTAGAAAGGAAAGATTTTTATTATAATTATATTCCATTTCAATAAAAGAAATAAATGCATTTAGTTCGGGTAAATTGTGCGCGCTCGACACGGCATCGCGGCACGGGCACAGCGTTCGATCAATAAGGGGGACCCAAACAAACCGGGCTGCGGGCCGGCGTGGGCAACTGACCTACTTCCAGACCAGGTCACTTGCTCTATCCATTGTGTCACGCCAAAATGTATTCCGTTCCTACCAGTTTACCGATACAAGCTACTCGACAAATTATACGGTTGATAGGTATCATTCATCACTAAGGGGATTCACGACTATTATTGTAAGTTTCTTAAGGTTCTCTTCTGACCGGTAAATTGGTATTCACTGTATGTGTATACATAATTATAAAGTAGTCAGCCGGAACGCACACATGGACAAACCAACAATAAAATTATTTATTAGTAGAGTCCGACCGAAACTGGTTTTTCAGCCGAAACCGAAACCGAAACCGAACCTTCGGCCTTAGGTCCAGTTTCGGCCGAAACCGAAACCGAAACCGAAACTTAGGGTGAGGCCAAACGAGCGTATTTTTGGTGCTGTGAATCACGTGAAATGAGCTGGTTTCATACAAAAGTTCTAATTCAATTCTTTGAAATTTGTATTTTACGCGATTTTACGATTTACGCTCGTTTGGCTACCCCATTAGGGTATTTTTTGAGCTGCTCATTTGTGGACTCAACAGAAAAAAGTAGGTTAAAGGAGCCGAATTTTTAAAATTTTACAAAGGTCATTTTTTGACGTTAGGTAGGTCAACCCGCAAGCTATCTGTCCCCTAACGTTGACCCACTACTTACGGGACACCCTGTATAGGTACTGAAATCTAGCGTGGTTTTTTTACACATTTTTATTTGTACATTTTTATGTGTATTAACTGCCTTCATTTCGGTAAACTTATCTAAACGTAAACGACAAAATTCGAAAAAATGTGGGTACCTATGGATGAACGCTGTTTTTAACCCCTGACGAAAAAAGAGGGGTTTTATAAGTTTGACGTGTCTGTGTATCTATACATATAATCTTTATGTCTGTCTGTGGCATCGTAGCTCCCAAACGGAGGAACCGATTTTGATCTAGTTTTTTTTTGCATGAAGGTGACTTAATCGAGTGTGTTCTTAACTATGTTTAGTGTATATCAAACTGTCGGGGGTTTTTAAATTTTAATTTAAGATCATTTAAATCTTAGCCCCATTTTACTAAATACGTCAGTGAAAACCGCATGCAAATCGATTTAGCCGATTTAGAAATTACCCTGAACAAACGCACATACACAAAAACAGACGAAAATTCTAAAAATAATTGCTAATATTGCTATGGTCTCTTTTGCATTGACAAATACCGCTCGTGATAGATTTTCTCAAATATCTTCCATGTACAGACATATCGATCAGTTACCGTTTCATTGTAATGGATGATTTGGGATTTAGACTTCAAAAATACTACTACTGAATGTCCTCGCTTTGCTTCCGTAAACCTTTCGGTAAGCCCTCGCTCAATAAATGTAAGTATGGGTGAAATTGACATAACGTAATTTATTTATTTGTAAACCGTTTGAAATAAACCAACCACTAAATGTTAACCAAAGCTCACTACAATACGTATGTATTGTAAGTTATAAGGGAGTGGAAACCGCAGGTAAATCTGTTATGTCGTTCCTAAGAGTAGTCAGAACAAATAGACGAAAACTACTTTTTATATAATCTATTACGCCTAATTATTACCCCTAGTAAAAATTTTACTTAAATATCTTCCAGTTACAATTTCATTACCATGCTAGGATATGAATTCCAAATTATTATCTATACAGCATTAGACACTATATTATGACTTTTTTTCTACCTGTTGCCGTTATTAATATCGAGCAAAAAACGGCTAAAATCAAGCGCCAAAGCACCCTGTCAGACGCTCTTCAGATTAATGAACAAATATAATAAACATGTAACATGTTAAATCAATGACTTCACTTGGAAAGTCAGCGCCCACGGGTTAGCCACGAACTTAACCGAACGACGCACGAAAATTCACGAACACAGAGTTTCGGTTTGGCCGAAAGTTTCGGCCAAATTTTTCCAAAACCGAAACCGAAACCGAAACTAGATTTTTTGGCCGAAACTGGCCGAAACCGAAACCGAAACCGAACCTTCGGTCGGTCTCTATTTATTAGATAACTCTTGAACTTTACATATCTGGTAGGTCTCGGAACTTCCCTTTTTGATTGAACATACAGAATCGAAAATTCCAGTTTTATCGTATACTTCACTATATTTATTATAACAGTATTGGTGGATTAACGATATTATAAACTGGGTTTTCCCAGGTCCCAGTGCCACATAACACTTAGTCCATAAGAGGAAAAACAACAGGAAGGCGACTAACACAAATATAACGCTTAGAAGGAACACTAAGCTTAGTACGATTCTAGCTTTATGAGCCTACTGTATCGAAATGGAATTCAAAGTTTTATGGATTTTTAGCGCTAAAATCCCTTTTCAAAGAATCCCTTCTCTGAACTGAAATTCCATACCTTTTGTATACATTTTTTATAATTAAATAGGTATAATTCAATACATAATACATATTTATACGTATACTTGAAAGAGATACTGACGATTGTTTTATTATGTATAACATTTATTACCCGATTTTGACAAACAATAAACATCAGGACACAATATAACTTTCAAACTACAAATTAGATTCAGTGATGCCATAGTTCAATACGTCAATATGCTCGCCAAAAGGTAAAAATAGATTGAAGTATGTCGCGCCGTGGGTGGAGGACCGCGGAAAGTAAAGGTTGTCGTATTATTAACAAACTAATTCGGGGGGACCCAAACAAACCAGTGTGAGCTGCGACGCCAGCGACCTAGATTCCGGCGTCTGAGGACGGGACGAGATACGAGAATGAATCATACATTCGTCGTGGCGCCGCCGCCGCTTGCCCTGCTCGCCGACCCTGCCAAACCCTCCCTACTTCAATTTATCAACTCCCTCACCATGCAATACTAAATTACCTGGAAATACCGATTACTCGGAAACCAGTGTGTGCTACTAAATGGTCTAGACTTCAAAATAATACACTTAAACCCGCAATTTATCAGCAAGTCATATCTAAGCCATAATGGCGCCAGTTTATAGCAGTGCAAACTGTAAATAAAAGGTTTTCGTAGAAGCTATGTTATTTTGCAGTGATTGCCTAGCGGTTAGAACGTTGGTCTCCCTGACGCCGGGGCCCGAGTTCAAATCCTGGCAGGCAACTCTGATTTTCAACTATTATGTGCGTATTACAAGTTAATTATCACTTGCGTCGGTGAAGGAAAACTTCGTCAGGAAACCTGCACACCGGAGAGTTCTCCATAAAGTTCTCAATGGCTAGGCGTGTCAAGTCTACCAATCGGCACTTGGGCAGCGTGGTAGACTATGGCCTGTACCCTTCACATTGTGAGTGGGGACCCTGAGCCCAGCAGTGGGACAATTATGGGTTGTTGCTTTGCTTTGCTTTATGTTATTTTTATTTTGTTCAGGATTTTTATTTTGATAACGAACTAAAAAGTAAAAATAGACAAAATGTGTTGTTCAGCAAGCAGGTTTAGGAAGAAATTAGCTTATTTATATACTTTTTATAAGCTAATTTCAGTATTTCTGACTCGTAATAAGAACCAAAAAAGGCATCTTGAGTCACCAGACTCACCAGCCAACGCGTTCTGAGATCACGGCGATGATCTCACGATATCAGTGATCGCAACATCCCAGCTACAACCAGCATCATCGAACGTTTCGTCACCGAGTCAGTCACGATCATGACAAATTGACAATACAAAGAAATGTTATTACTGAGTCTTTCAATAATTGTTGTTGTTTTTAGCATAGCAAGGGAAAACCTTGTTTTTGTTTTTCAACTAGTAGGTAACACACGTAAGTGTAACTCTATTTACATCAGAGCGCGCTCATAAATTACGTATCAAAAGCGGATCGGTTCTAACTATCCGTCTGACCCAGATTCAAAGCGCAGTCGCATCCTATCGACGATGAATTTCACAACGCTACATGTTTTCCCTTCATCCTTGGCCTAGCGCCAAAAACACCGTAGATGTCTATATCCGGAATAAATTTGTTTGGCGGTTAATCTTAATATACATTGATTCCACAAACTACTAAAAGACAGAACCTCAAAACCTTCAACGTGAATATAGATCCAAAGGCCAATTATTGTGTTTTTAATAAAACAGTAGTTTCGAAATGGCTTATTGTGATGTTGAATTGTAATCGGAGTGCGTACGTATCGACTTGCGCAATGTTTACAGTAAAACTGCAGTAACGGTACGATGCCCAACGACCTTACCGATTTCGTGTACTATGATAGTAGGTTAAACTAGTGCACCGTTTCGTTACACGGGCAAGTAGTTGCGTTGAAAAATGCACGTTCGCGACCTTAGCCCACATGTGAGCGACACCGCGCCGCTCGACAGGCCACTGGGTATGTGCGCAGTGCGTGTACCGAGCCAACGATGTAAGATGCTGGTACAGTGGTAGGGATGCCATGCAACAAATTTTTCATACTAACAACACATTAAGTACGCAAATAAAACGTAACGATACAAAAAGTATATTGTCTCTTTGATATTAATTTTATTGTAAATCCAGTTCAAAATACCTTGACCTACCAAAGGTATGTAGGTTACTTAAAAAAAAATACCGACGACAACCCTAAACCCTTCATGACACAAATATACGCTTCTGTAAATAAGCAATAATATTATCGCCGCTTTAATAAAAATATTAACAAATGGCCCTTGGTTTTGAACTGAATATAATTATGTTTAGAAACACAAAATGTTACCGGAAACATTACGCAAGCGATAAACAAGTGCAATGATACGAGTGTACTATACTCGTATTTGAGTGTAAGTAGGTATACTACATTCTCGGGGCTATTCCCTATTCTCTATGTATTGATATCGCATATAGACCAATCCGATTTATCATTCTCGAAGACAAAGGTGTACCTGGTTGGTATGCCATGTAAATTTTTTCGTTCCTTTCCCCAAATATTTGGACAGCTCCGGCAGAAAGCGTCCTTCAGATTTCCCCTCACAACTGATCGTATTTCAAGAAACCTTAGCTCTAGCTAGTTGACATTACTTTAAACCAATTTTGAAAAAAGTTCAGAAGTTCATAAAATTTCCCATACTAATTATATCTTGTAGGCTAAACGAGAATAGAAACGTCTCTCTTCTCTAAATTTAATATGAACAACACTAAAAATTACGATCTGAGACTTCTGTGCAATAACAGTACACTCTTTTATGTAGGTATTCTGAGGCGAAACTATGATAGGTAGCCAAAATAAAAAATGTATTACATTACATTCCACACTAACGGATAGGAAATAAGGGGAGCCTTCGCTACCTTTTATGTCTGCAATTCTGTATTGACATCAATAGACTTGGTGACCCCTTACCTTGGCTCGTGTATTCCTTTGTCGTCTATTTACATTAAAAAGATTAAAGTGATTTGGCCCCGTACCAGTTTTACCATAGATACAACTAAAGTAACTAGGTAATGAAAGCAATGATACGAAAACGTTTTTCTGTCACAGCAGCGATAAAATGAAGAACAGTACCACGAGTAGCGCGCTGCGCGGCACGACCTTGCCACGGCCGCGCGGCCGCATTGAGCAACCATTCATTATTAACAAACAAAAACACGTAAACATGCAATTAATATTTGACACAAACAGGAAACTGCAACGGGGAATCTTCGCTAACCTCAAATTACTGTACCTTGGTGCCGGAACGTCACAACGTGTAAATTTTTATACACGGCAAAAACACAATAATGATGTTCATTATTGCACAATTCAGGGAAATAGGTAACTATTGCCTAAACCTTTTTGTTGTGCAACCTTCACTCATAAACTACTTACAAAGTTGACATTATAAAAATATCATTAATATCTACGAGTTTAATAAGTAATAACATGACGCGATAAAATACAGCTATAACATGTCATTGTGTCAAGTATCATCTGATATCTTTGAATTATCAAAGATAGTTTAAAACGGTTTTCCTCTGGGAAAGGAAGTTCAGTTTTAGGCGTGTTTACAAAAACAACGAACAATCTCTCGTAAAACCATTTACTTTCTAAAACTACATAATATAACAAGTTTGTTTAGACGCGCGGGTTTCATTGTGTGAGTGTGGTTGGACTCGCTTCTCCGGTTTATGTATTAATAGTACGCAAGTAGCCGTGGTAGGTACTCGGTAGTAGTCAACTAGGCACTCTCGCAATACGCTGAGAAAGAGAGAGCCACGGCCCACGAGTGTCTAGTACGCGAGTGGATGTTGCAACACAGTTGTTTTGCAAAAACACCGCCTCTGGCAAGGCTGTCGACAGTCGACACGACGCGGATTCATGCTGTCAGATCCTGTTTAGCTACTTGCTGCCTATATGTCTGTTTGCTAACAAGTAAATGTCGCATATTAAATTTTATAGCTACAAGCCGAAACTTTTATTGATAAGTAAAGTGAAATGAATGGTTATAACATAATTATTTAAATTAATACGATTACTATAATATTCGTTACGTTCGATTTCGCCGATTTTGATTTATTTATGCCTCATTGTTAACTGGATATCTTTACGTCACAAAGTAAATAACCTTAAAGTCACACCATTCAGGAAAACAATTAAGACTGCAAGAGATTTCACATAACAGAATAAACAATGGCCTATGTATGCTCTCCTATACGATCCACCGCAACACAGTCGTAAAATAAGCCTCAATGAAATAATTAGACAAATTCACACGACATTCTCAACTTCTCAAGGGAAAATGCGAAGAATTTTGTCTTGTATCGTAATACACGACACGCTGACCCACGTGCACCGGTAGTTACTAGATATAACTCATGTATGTTGATCTTTGATCTACAAGAATGACTTAGTCACCGTAAACATACTGTACTACTGGTATACTCAACGTAGCGCGCCTTTACCATGTATCGGCAGAATATTGGCAATTATCTCAAAATCTTATCATTTGCAAACTGTGGAGGAAGCTTTCTTAAGGTTTTCCACTATGCTATATCTTGCAAATTTAAAAAAAATGCGTAATAAGAGCTCTCCTTTAGACCTGTCGATGCACTGACACTCCGGGTCAATTGCACATTTTCATAGTTCATGAGTGGTAGGCAACAGAGACCACTTATCATAAGACCCATTTATTTTTTCGTTAGCCCTTCAAGCTATAGGTAAACAGTAAAGAAACTGAATAAATAAACAAAACTATCACTGCAATGTTTCCCGGTTGTAAAATGGATATTTCTGTAGCGTGTCGTATGCAGCACCGCTGCAGCCTGCAGCGGTGAGAAGCCGTCAAAACACGTTGCACAACACTTTTGTTTACAATAGCGTGTAATCATCGCGTTCTCGTAGTCTCAAGGACTTAGAAGGCCAGCGTCTGTTTTAAGAACAACTTAACAAAAACTAGACAATTCTCTTTTCTCGGAAAAGTCACGTGCTTATTTTTCCGCACTTACCTAATGCCATTTCCATACATTTTGAAGGCAGCATTTGGCGTGAACACTAACAGAAAATAGTTTTATATAGAGAATCAGTTCTGAAAATGTGTACGTCCTTATTGACTTTTAAGTTACTAAGGTATGAAACGTTCACAAATGTTGCTCTAACGACTGTACTAGTGCCTAGTACCTACTGCTAGTATTACCAATTTTCATACAACGATGAACGAGGATTATTTACGTACATCAGATAGCCAGTCCTCATTTAACTGGTCTTTAAGCTACAAGGAAACTTTAATGTGTGTCAAACAGATCAGCCTTCTGATCAACATCGAGGCCGAATACCTTTGTGAGGTCGTGTTGAACAAAACACATTGTAATCTTCGGTTGCGCAGTTGCAGTCCGAGTCAAGCGACACGAGTACCAATGTGCGCCGTCAAAACAAGTTGCGCAACGTACTCGCATTCCCAGCGGATGTCACTTTGTTCTACTTAGCTTAATACCAAATAAACAAGTTTAATTTCAAGTGTTTTAAAGACCGCATATAAACAAGATAAGACCAAAGTTTAAGTATTAAAAACTGTGATGAATTACATTTTCGCAAGACATTTGATAGAACAATAAAATTTCAATCCAAGAATAAATATGCCCTGTAAATATTTAGAAGTCGAATCCCCGAATTTCTCTATAAAGCGGTCAAGTAAAGGACCTTCTTCGCTTCGGATTCATTCTATCACAGTTGCTATCAGCCGGTAAACATGTAACGTAAATTTTATTTTTAGTTAGTATTCCTCCGTATAAACCCAATCTGCTACCACATTCGCGTAGCAGCGACGATAACAGAGTTATCACTGATATTTTTGCACACGTAATTTCTAAATTACAATAAAATTAGACAGATACTAATATCTAAGCGGTGGCGGTGCGGTACGTAGTCGGTGCGGAGGCGGTCCGGTGGCAGTTCGGAGGTGGTACAAAGACGGTTTCTAAAGCCGGCGCCAGATATAGCTCAAACGGCTCAAACATGTGAACATTGCTTTGAAGGACTTTGCAAAGACATTTGAACACATGTTGTCGTATCCTGCCAGACATGTTTTGCAATCGTTTTTCTTCACAGTATAATAATAATAAATAATAATAATGTTTATTTCATCTCCACAAAGTATGCTGGTAGACGTCAAACAAGATGGACGTAGATTTTGTGGATGCCTTTATTATTTAAGTGCTTGTAATTATTTAATTTATTACATGCGAAAAACAAGTACATAACCGTTTTACATTAGAAAAAAAAAATGCTGTAAAAAGTAAAAATAAAAAAATTAAAATGTGTGCAATTCACACGTGTTAGAAGTGAAACCTTCAAAAATTTTGTTTTCAAGATAATGAGACGAATGTAAAATTTCGGGAAGATAATAATTGTAGGTTTTACTACTCCACTCCACTCAACTCCACTCACCTCCACTCAACTCCACTCAACTCCACTCAACTCCACTCAACTCCACTCAAGTCAGTCTCCACTCATTTCTAGTCTCCACTGGACAGTTTCGTTTCATAAAATTTCAAGTCACCCCCGTACTAAAGTTTTCACTTCAAAAAAATTTGGTGTACTTGGTGTGCTTTAAAGTGCGATCATGATTCATAAAAGTTATAAGTTATAACAAATGTCTTCTAATGTCCAGTTGGATGATCTTAAGTCATAATCACGACATACCAAGTAGTTTTGTTCGGATTTAGTATTCCATCAACTACCTACCATACACGACCTTTCGCTATCGCAGCTGTCCCGCAACTTGACTTTGCGCAAGTGTGGCAGGCTACGCAAAGATTTGAACACATTTAACTTTGAACGCTTTGATGTGCACTAAAAAACCGACACCGCTTGGCAAAATGCAAATCTTTGATCATATTTGAACAAATACTCAAAGTCCCGTGCTACACATATCAATCAAAGCAATGTTCACATGTTTGAAGCTATGTCTGGCGTCTGCTTAACCGTGTGTGAATAGTACATTCTTTCAACTTGAAAATCAGGCATTAGTACGGCCTCCTCTTTGTGTAAATTTTTCATACACTAAAAAAGAATACAATGCACCGCACCGTCTTCGGTTCTTCGCAACGGCTTAGCACCGCAATGCCTCCGCTCCGGATTTTGAGTGTATTAATAATACTAATTCGAAAAATACAAAAAATTAAAATGTGTGCAATTCACACGTGGTAGAAGTGTAACCTTCAAAATTTTTGTTTTCAAGATAATGAGACGAATGTAAAATTTCGGGAAGATGATAAATGTAGGTTTCACTCATAGATTACCTCCAATAGATTCCGTATTAGTGAATATTTCTTAGAATTCAAAGTCACAATTTTGCGGAAGGTGCGGTTTGCGGGGTACGAAACAGATACGCTGTGATTGGATATTTAAAATTCAAACTTGGAATTTATCAAGCTCAACCCGTCCATAGTGATTGAGTATGTATGATCGATTAATCGTACGATCGATGTTTGTTATTATCATTATTTATAATGAAAATATCGATACTATTAATAAATATATAATATTATATTAATATTAAACTGGTAGGTATAACGATGATACAACTGAATCCATCAATCAACCTTCGATGATTATTTCTTCATATAGTAGAAACTGTCAACTGAAAAGTGTGTTATTTTATTATTTATTTATTTTTTATTTTATTTTATTAGCACACCAACAGCAGTACATACATTACATTACAAATATAAGTTCTATAGAAACTGGACTAGTGTGAGTGCCAATTACAGGCGTGAACAACATTCTTTAGTATATTTATCAAGAACAATAGAAACGCACGTCTTGAAACTCTGTTAAACAAACGACACTGTATTTGGTAGGAAACCATCCCTCTCCACGGTGCATTGCTTCTATACATTTTTCCGTCCTCTCGGGGTATCTAGGAAATCTATAAAACCATTACCACAATGTTTTTTCATATAATAAATAATATTGTTATCCTTGACTACAGCAACCTTTATCCCACTTATAACTTGTTAGAAATTATCGATTTCATAGCAATATCCTCAAAATGAATATCGATACGCGTTTAAAATGAAAAATTCACTTCCCTAGTATTGTCTTTAGTCAGTTGTTGTTGTGGGGCTCAGCTGCAGATATTGAGTCAATCTTTGTATTACAGAAAAGAGCAGTTCGCGCTATTTACAACCTCAGGCCTAGGGACTCTCTTAGAGAACTCTTTAAAGAAATCAATATACTAACTGTTAGTTCACAATACATTTTGGAAAATATTATGTATGTTAAAAAATACTCCGATACTTTTCTTAAAAAGAGTGATGTTCACAATATTAACACAAGAAATAAGGCTAGACTGATTGTGCCTCGTTTTAGACTCAACAAAACTGGTGGCTCGTTCATGGGTAGATGTGTAAAAATCTACAATAAAATCCCGTTAGAATTAACAGAAATGCCATACTGTAAATTAAAAACTCATGTAAAAGGTATTCTCATGAAGAAAGCATATTACAAAGTTGATGAGTATTTAAATGACAAGACTGCTTGGACATGAGTTTTTTTTTTTTTTTTTTTATTAAATAATGTAATAAGTAGTAGTAAGTACTGTCTGTAACTGTGAGTAGGAAAAAAAAAAATCCCGGGAGTTTCTTGCCGCTTCTTCTACCGGGACCACTCACGGTAGGGATTTGTTGAAGCGATGGCGTTGAGTGACTTTCGAAAAGTGTTTGTAACAAACCTACTTCGAATAAACTAATTTCATTTCATTTCATTTCAGAAACAAGATAATTATTTTGAATTAGGAATGAAATTTTTACAAAATGTCACTCTCAAAACCAGCATAAGTTGAACTCTGCTTCATTAGAAGAAAATTTGTAAAATAAATATGAATTACTAATTTATGAAATGATATGCCATCGTTTTGGTAACTGTTTTTACGCACTGATTTATCACACCATTTCACTCTGCAATAAGCCATGGTTCCATCAGCGAATGCTTTTTTGAAATTAATTAAATTCTGAAAGATCCGCGTGTATACGGGTCAAAGGTCTTGGTCGATACTAATGTCGTGAATGCTAGTACAGCTTCATATGCATAGCAAAAGCACTGCTATGTTGCCGCGCGTCAGTTGCCTTGTATGCGGTATCTTGTGGGGGTAATCTATGGTTTCACTACTCCACTCCGCTCCGCTCTGCTCCGCTCCGCCCCGTTCCGCCCCGCCCCTCTCCGCTCAACTCAACTCCCCTACCCTAAGCACAGGGGTACCTGTACAATGCATCTCACTTTAGAATTTATGTGTTTGTCTCTTTTTACTGGACAGTTTCGTTTCATAAAATTTCAAATCACCCCCGTACTAAAGAAGCTTTCACTTCAAAATTTCAAGTCAGTCTCCACTCATTTCTAGTCTCCACTAGACAGTTTCGTTTCATAAAATTTCAAGTCACCCCCGTACTAAAGAAGTTTTCACTTCAAAAACTCCTCTCCGCCTCCGATGTCAGTATGTAAACAACATTAGTTAATTACACAGGTACTACTACTTAATATGTACTATTATGTCTTCTGTGGCATATAAAAGAAAAAAAAGCAATATAAAGCAATGTACATTATAAACAAACAAGCCTCGCAACCGGTGTAACTTAACCCGTCGTAAGTAATCCAGTTGGTTAGAAAACAAGACTGAACTTTCTACGTTACACAACTGTTTTGCGTTTTATTTGCTACGGAATGGTGTCACAATCGTTGCAAAATAGTCCGTTTATAGATTCGACGTTATAAACAACGTCATTGAAGAGCTATAAAGAAAAACAAAAATAAATACAGCAGTCAATGATAACAAAAATAAATACAGTAGACTAATATTCTACACCAAATGTTGTAATTTATAAAGATTTAAATACACCAAAATTTATCATAACTGGGCTTCAATCATAATGCATGAGTCGGATATGCCGTCATAATTGAGGAGGTCTTGACAAGAGTATGCACCAGCTTGTTTCACGGATATGTGCTGCAGGTTGCAGCCCAAATTACGTTTTCATACCGTGTGAAGGCTTAATGACTGAAAAAGCCGTATGATTGACCGTTTTAAAAGTGAAGTTTGGAAAATCTCATAAATAGTAAATCGTTGCATAGTTTAATATTTGGCTCTCATTAAATTTAAATTAAAACTGTATACATACTTGTCCAGATAATTTTAAATACATTATTATATTACCAGATGTAAGCAATTTAACAAAGAATATTTTGTAACCAGTAATTAAATTAGATAACCAGTAATTAAAGATTCTGATCTGCCCACGACTTTGTCCGCGTTTTCAGAGATAATAAGTGCCCCATGTCAAGCCTGAGCAAAGTCCAAGTAAAGTAAGGTTTATAGATCTCACCCAGTAAATAGACAGCCCAGCCCACTATAGATGTATTACCTAAAGATTCAGCCACGGCGTGGCCGCACATGAGACATAGAATTCAAATATTTAAAATATTTATAATTATTTTGATGGCTGTACGGGAAATTCACACACATTCTGTTGTGTAATTTTTCATTTCAGCAACCTTGTCCCTCTGGGCCTCTGAATGTAGTGACGTGGCCAATGACGTTCATATCGGCTTTCCATCTTAGTCCTTACTTCCTTAGCCGACCATACGTCTGTCGTAGTGTTATAATCGGCCTCAAAAGGGTTGTTATATAAAAGATGACGTCATCGACAGCGGCTGAGCCTTACAAGAAAGTGTGTAGGCAGCGTAGGTACTAGGCACGTGCGACATTAAGTTAGGCAAGAGTTTGCAAACAACAACAAGCAAAGTGGTTTAACAATTCTGAAATCTGAATCCTTTTGCAGGGGCTCTTATTTTTGATTAGAATTCAATTTCGAAATAGATGCCATGACATGACCCCATGGTCGTTATAATTTTTTTAACTGCTATCGATAGCTATCGCGGACTTACTTTTAGAAATTGTATAAATCCATTCAGTGGTTACTGATATTTTGCGTTACAGGAACGAAATGAACGCGATTTTGAGATTGGCTTATTTTTAATCCCTGACGCAAAAACGAGGGCTGTTATAAGTTTGACGTGTGTGGCTGTAAGGATGTTTCTTAACCGATTTTGATTTAGTTGCTTTTGTTTGAAAGATTTTTTTAGTCGAGTGTTTTAGGATGTTTGAAGAAAATTGATTTAGGAGGGGTGGAAGGGAGGATGAATAAGTGAATATGTCCATGTGGGGTCTCAAACTCAAATGAAAGGATTTGATTTGTATATTACAAAATTGTCTATTTGAAAGGGGGGGGGGGGGGTACTTATGGGGAAGGGGATGAATTTACTGAATATTAAACTACTTTAATAATATAAATACTTAATCAATAAAAATTAAGTAAGGACCTTACAACCTACCAAAAATTAGCATTACGTACGTATACGTAACTAATCCGAGTAGGTACATACAAAGATTATAAGTACTTAAGTATGTAGTTTGGTATTGAGCGGTACCTCGACACGACAAAGTTTTCATTTAAGTACGTTTATAATATTCATATTATTTATGACTTTTAAAGATTTATTTTATGAGATAAGATTTTTTTAGTCGGGGGTGTTTAAAATTTTTAATTTAATTTTTTTATTATAATAAGTAGTGATTGTGAAGTAGTGATATGGTTTCATATTAATCATAATATCACATTATTTTCACCGAAACATAATGACATATTTAAACGACTTCAAGCTTACATACTACATTGCAAGACGTCCATAAATATTGGTCGTTAAACAATGTGGTTGAATTTCAGCATTAGTCAAGTTGCTGAATAGAGTGTAAAAAATACATGACACACAAGCTACAATGTAACAAAGAAGCATTACAATACAGAAACCTTCACAGAGAATGCAATTACAACGGTGCAGAGTGCACTGGCGATCGGATCGTTTGTTTGTAAACACCGGCTTGAAGGTTGATGTTTCATTTCATAAATAAAAGTTACATCAACTAACACTTTCAAACGACGCGCAACGTACATTATTACTATTAGCACAGCATTATTATTATTATATGTATATTAGATTTCCGACGCTACAACCAAACAGGAATAAAATATTTTGCAGTTGATTTTTAAAATAAAATGATTACATAATTTGATAGCGAGAGAGCAGACGAGGGCTATAGCAAGTGATCAACAATGTAATTCATAAATACTAACATAATTATGACGAATCACACTTTGCGGGCCCTATACAAAAAAGCAGCAAACCCTTTATAACTAGCTTTGCAAGTTTACAACCCTGCAACCGAAACCGAAGCTAGCTAGGCGAGTAAACTACTCGAGCCTCTTTCATAAAAATATCCTTGCAGGAGTACTTCAGGCATTATACTGGGAGGTATGGAAACAACTACAAACAGAAAAGTTAATCTAGGTAGCTAGACCCTAGAATAGACAACCAATTTTATCACTCTACTACGAGTAGTAGGTATTTAGAAGCAGGAGGGTCCACACCAATTAGTTCAAGCGACATTGCAAACTGCAGTGCTCTACATTTACATAATTCATTTAAAATAAAAACAAACCATTACAGGCCATACAAGGGATTAGCAAGATTGTCTGGGAGAAATATCATTATCACAGAATTGAAACTGATTATCACAGAATTAGTTTGGCCTCATTCCAGTTTCACTTGCCAAAACGTTAAAAATCACCGTCTAGTGCAAAGCGGTCAGTTTTAATGCAAGAATTGTTATCTGTAAACTATCAACAGGAACTTCTATGAGTGGTATTCATGTGGTACTACTTACTAGTCCTAATTGTACAGTCATGGAAAATTAGAGTAAAATCTGTATTATTAAAAATGAGATATGAAAACAGAAATACATCAACAGTATTTATTGCAAGAATGACATCGCACGCGACCTAACTGCTGTTCTCTGTAAAGTAAAATGTTCTCAATGGTGTGTGAAATCTATGACTTCACAAATCCAGGTCCTATGATGGTTCATGATGGTTCTGACCTTTACTCTTCACATTGTAAGAAGGATAAAAGAAAAGGAATGAAACTTGTATCGTCTGACACGCTACCATACGGACATATCATACCACACTACAGTACCATGCTGCATTATTGATTGCATAGGTAGAATAAAGAAATTATACACACATAATTTTCATAAATAAAAGAGTTTACATAATGCGGAATAAAGATTCTTTTTTTTATCCATACTTCCATACTTAATATTATAAATGTGAAAGTGTGTTTGTTTGTCCGTCTTTCACGTCGCAACGAAGCTGTTATATGGTATGGTTTTTGTGTGTGGAGATAGTGAGAAGGGTGGAGAGTAACGTAGGCTACTTTTTACCGCGGTAAAACATCCCCATGGGAAGATCGATATTTTGTTAGTTGCTAGATATTTAGTTCCGGATGTTGTTAACAGATGGCGTTAGTAAAATTCATTTGCATTTCGCGCTATCAAATGATACATGTAAATTACTTAAGTCATAGGCAACTAAGTCTAACTAAGTAAAAGTAAGTAAGTAGGATTTGTAAAAAATCGATCTCTACCGCGGGCGAAGCTGCGGGCAAAAGCTAGTTGTTTTATAATGATAGCTGATGGCAAATGGTGATAGCTGTTTTGGATGGTAATAGCCTATCGACTTAACACGCCCAATCCAACATTATAATCGAACGGATATACTGAATGACGTGGGCAGACTATTCCAGTCCTCCCTGGCCCGCCTACGCCTATCAGATGACGATATTAAATGCCAAAACGCGTCATCCATAACCGAGGGATGTTTATGACGAAGGGATAGATACTCACCGTGCGTAGTTCCATTGTGGAACAGGGATGGTGGAATTAGATTATGCAATTTTTGTTCACAAAATATTTAACGAAATGATGGTATTCTGCTCCTGCGCTCAAGGATTTGAAGGTTGTTTCAATCTCACTCAACTCATTCAGGGTAACTAATAAACCGCTTGTTCGTGACTTTGATTTGACGACTTTATTCGACTTTTATTAGATCTTTATGCCGTACCCGTGAAGGACTGATTTAGTTACATATCTACATATAATATACATATTACACTGTATCTTTGAAAGCTTTAATTTCTTGTGTAAATAAAATCCAGTTCAACATCATTACTTTATAATTAACTATAACTCGATTTTTTCTTTCTTTATATATGTACCTAATTTCTCACGCGATAGCGTAAACAAGGTAAACAAAGTGAAAATGAGTTAAAACTTGATAGTTATGCAAGGGACCGAGCTCACCGAGGCCCGAGCGCAAGCCAGCGAAGGAAAGCCAACACGGGCGTGAATCAATGTTTACTGTTTACATCGCATTTAGAACAGAACGACCGAGTTACCTTACTAGTTAGTGGTTTGGTTACGGTGTTCCTTACCTGGTTCCGCAATCACGGTCTCGTTACGTGCGCCGCGGCGCCCTACTTGCCACCCGAGGCAGTTCGCTCCGTGTGTTCCTGCAACAAATACATTATTTTTTAATTGAAATTTTTAGTTATAATAATGAATTATAAATAAGGTAAATGCAATTTTAGACTAAGGAAGTTTTTATCCGACTGCCAAGAAGGGTGATGTTTTTCTCGCGTATCTTTTATGCACGTATGTATGTATTGCATTTGCATATTGCATAGGTATATATGCATATAATATTCTTTATTAATTACCTCGGTGTCTACCATACCGCTGAACAGATTGATATCATTAGATTCGTCTTGATAACCCAATTGTTCTTAGATAAGTGAAATAAAAAAAACAAACATGGTGGTGCGATGCCATTGTTTGAAATGAAGTAGCAAAAAATAAAAATGAATCAAATAATCCAATATGGGTAGATATAAAATTAAAGAGCTCACCTTATGGATTTCAAAAAGGTATATCATGATAGGTTTTTTATAGCAGACGGTTTTTTTTTATTTTTTATCTTAATATATATAAATTACGTGTCACGTTGTTTGTCCGCGATGGACTCCTAAACTACTTAACCGATTTCAATCAAATTTGCACACCGTGTGCAGTTTGATCCAACTTGAAAGATAGGATAGCGATAGCTTACATCTCAAAAAAAAAACCTTTGACAGAACGAAGTCTGCCCGGGCAGCTAGTTAAATAATATATTATTATAGTCTATGTCACTCAGCAACAACAGAGCATCATATTGCTGAAAGAATTTTTGAAACCATCCAGTAGTTTTTGAGTTTATCGAAAATAAAAACAAACAAAAAATCAAAACTCTACTCTTTATAATTTATTTTAAGTAACTCAGCTGTTTATCATTAGATGGTGGAGATTATTATTTGAATTATCGGGCCCGGGACAGCCATCCCAGTGGCCACTGCGACCAGATTTAATCTATTGTGGCCGACGGTGGAGATAGGGAATTAACTATAATATCTTTGAGCCCATCCCATGCATTGGTTGTACTGTAGTTGTTGAGTTTACATATTTTTTATCGAATACAGGCGGTCCGCGGTATAATATGTATAATAGCACTACCCCAATCTACAATATAATACGGCCGAAGTATCTTCGTGCGTTTGAAGTTTTGAACATAGTAGTGCCGATAATTTTTGAAACGAAAAAAAATTATAGTAGAATGAAACCTATTGCAAAAGGAAGAGAATATAACGAAGATTATAGGAAAAATAAATTACGGGCGATCTGAGGTCGGGAAGGGGGGAGAGGGGGGGTTTAAGGGAAAAAAATGGTTTATCTCGATTTTCGGAAAAACTACAAGTCCGATTGAAAAAAGTTGAATGGCAAAGTTGTAGGTAATAAAAAGATCTACAACTTTTGTATTTACACTTTTTTACATAACCTCAAAATTTATGTGAAAAATTCAAAAAACCACGTTTTTGGTTTTTTATTTTTATCTTTTACAAAAAAATTTTTTTTTTCACGAAATTTGGTGAAAACTTACCCTTTGTATGTCCTTAACATACTGTAATTTTTTTGATTCAAAAAAATATTTTTTTTCACCTTATTTTGACCTTAAATCAAAAAAACACCCTTATTTTCAGTCGAAAAATCTGACGTCAAAATATCTGATTTTTTTTAAAAGTCGGTAGTCCTTTTGTTCGTTGGAATCTCTACTTTCTACTGGTATATAAAAACCTATACACTACTATGGTAAATGTTCTCAGAATATGCAATGAAACGACTACTATTTTCGCATGTTTTTTGCAATCTCATATTATGCAATCAATGGAATCCGATTTTTTTTTGCGAAAATCTCTACTTTCTATTGGTATATAAAAACCTATACACTACTATGGTAAATGTTCTCAGAAAATGCAATGAAACGACTACTATTTTCGCATGCTTTTTGCAATCTCATATGCAATCAATGGAATCCGATTTTTTTTTGCGAAAATAGTTGTCGTTTCATTGCATTTTCTGAGAACATTTACCATAGTAGTGTATAGGTTTTTATATACCAGTAGAAAGTAGAGATTCCAACGAACAAAAGGACTACCGACTTTTTAAAAAAATCAGATATTTTGACGTCAGATTTTTCGACTGAAAATAAGGGTGTTTTTTTTGATTTAAGGTCAAAATAAGGTGAAAAAAAATATTTTTTTGAATCAAAAAAATTACAGTATGTTAAGGACATACAAAGGGTAATTTTTCACCAAATTTCGTGAAAAAAAAATTTTTTTGTAAAAGATAAAAATAAAAAACCAAAAACGTGGTTTTTTTAATTTTTCGCATAAATTTTGAGGTTATGTAAAAAAGTGTAAATACAAAAGTTATAGATCTTTTTATTACCTACAACTTTGCCATTCAACTTTTTTCAATATTACTTGTAGTTTTTCCGGAAATCGAGATAAACCATTTTTTTCCCTTAAACCCCCCCTCTCCCCCCCTTCCCGACCTCAGATCGCCCGTAATTTATTTTTCCTATAATCTTCGTTATATTCTCTTCCTTTTGCAATAAGTTTCATTCTACTATAATTTTCTTCCACTTTTTACCGTTTTTAGAGCTATCGGCACTGGACTATATAGGCTTTGCGAACTTTAGCGCATGTTATAGATAGCGACACGAACATGCTAACGTGTGACTGAGACATAATACGCCGCATTCCGAGCATTGCCGAATTGTTACTGCGCAGTCTTCTGTTCTGCGCGAAGGCCGAAGTTCAGACGCGCCAAGATACGTCGGCCGTTCTGTACCTATATTGGCTATATTGATATTGTAAGAACCCGAAAAATAATTAATAATTTATGTTCTTGACAGACCGTAGTCAATATCATCGTACAAAATACCTGTAGACTTCTGTTACGTTAGTAGTACCTGTAAAGCGCGCTTCACACTCACGCGAGAATCTCGCGAGAAGGCGAGAAAAACACGAGAAACGTGAATGTGGAACCGATTCTCATAATCTTCGCAGGTTCTTTTTTCTTGTCGATGAATTCTTGCCGAGATTCTCGGCGAGAAGGCGAGAAAAACACGAGAAACATGAATGTGGAACCGATTCACATAATCTTCGCAGGTTCTTTTTTCAGGTTCAGATTGTCGCTGATTCTTGCCGAGATTCTCGGCGAGGATCTCGCGTGAATGTGGAGCGCGCATTAGGTTTTATCTATACCATCTGTGATTCGGTGGGTCAAAAGATAAATTCTGAATGTTATTAATTAATGATTCTCAACTTTATGTTTACTTACAAAATCACGTTTATCAAAAATGAAGGGCAAATTAAGCGCACACCCTAAGTACTTAGGTACCTACATATTATACATTGTATGCGCATCGACTTATTACTATTTCGGTAAAATATCACATACTACAACGCTACAACTTAAAATATTTTGATAAACAAGCGACATTGACTTGACACGATTAGATTCAAGGCCGTCTAGCCTAGAATAGTGAAAGTTTGGTTATTGGCAATGCTAAATTACATGGAAACCTTTAAGTGTGGTAATGTAACGTATTAAATCAAATATTAAAGTAAAAAAGATGTGAAAATATGTAGGTTTACTCACCATTTCTGCCACAAGCACTAAAATTAACCTTATTTCTAATACCTTAAAAGGTTTCTAACAAATTTTTCGTCACCACTGTATTAGCACTTTGACAAACTAAAGTTCAATATAATTCCGGAAAGATAATACAATTAAGTAGTTAAATTTTCTATTTTCATTCACTATGTATGTATTTTTTGTCAGAAAAGTAATTATTATCTTGAACTGACAGCAATGGCAGTGAAGTGAAGTGAAGGAGCGAGGAGGACATCCGACATATTTTAGATTGAGAACTGCTTCCGAGCGCCATCTATTGTAGGCAATCAAAATCTTGCACAATGACGTATGATAACAATATGTCTGACTGACAGCTGAGGCCGACGAGGCCGTAGTGCGAGTTTTACGTGAGTCGTGACTTAACGGCAAGTCGCAACGTTAAAGCGATGCGAGTTGGCTAAAAGCATGGGACCGAAACAGAGCCATCTAGCGGCAGTGAAAAGAAAAGCTTTGGTCCCATACAAATAAATAATAATAGCTAACTCGCATTTACGTTGCGAGCCCGGTGTGTCACGCTAAACTCGCACTAAGGGCCCGCCCACAGCTACTGGCGGCGCGGATTGCGGCGCGGCGGGCGGCGCGATTTGCGGTGGTATGCCACATTATAGTTGCGATCGCGGCGGCGCGGCGTCAGCGGTGGACGTACTTAGACTACTATATAATAATATTATATATATATAAATTACGTGTCACGTTGTTTGTCCACAATGGACTCCAAAACTACTGAACCGATTTTAATCAAATTTGCACACCGTGTGCAGTTTGATCCAACTTGAAAGATAGGATAGCTTACATCTCAAAAAAAAAACTTTTGACAGAACGAAGTCTGTCCGGGCAGCTAGTAATATTATATAAAATTATATTGATAAAAATTCTGTACATAAATAGTAACATTGTTTTGTGTTCCTTCCTTGTGCTCTTTATGTACCTATATTATGTTTTGGTGACACCAAAACACTGTACACCAAATTGGTGTACATAACATAACAATGTAAGCAGGTAATTATGATACCGGCCATGTTTGTCAATATAAGAAAAATGAATACAAAAGGGTATGATGGAATGAGCTGTCACATGGATTAATAAGAAAATATGATGAGAACTAATCTTTGAAGCAACCGATTGTTTTACTATTGTTCATGAAATAAAGATAAATATAATACATCAAGAATAAAAAATAATAATAATAGCAAATGATGCGCGTTAACACGTACGTGCATTTGCATGTTCACGACATTAGTATCGACCAATACTGACCCGTCAAGTCCAAGTGTGAATTAGAAATAGCCAATCACAGCGCATTTTTTGTCCCCCGCAAGCCGCCCCTTCGGAGCATAACGTACAAAACGCAAAATTAACGCAACTCGCAAAATGTACAAATCGCAAAATATGCAACACAGACTAAAGCCTCTTATCATCAATCCTCATCTAAGGGTGTTACCAGACCAATCGATCGATCGTCGATCGACGGCATCGATTAACGTCGATCGAAGTTGATCGACTGGTCTGGTAGCTTTAATTGATCGACGCATACCGTTCGACTAACCAATCGATCGATTCCATCGGTCGACGTTGATCGATAGGTCAGGTTATTCGACTGATACCGTTCGACTAATCAGTCGATCGACCGTCGGTTAATCGTTTGACTCCGGCTATATTCCATCAGTTTCTCTCGAAATGTATTCAGAAGAGGACGCGTTATTCTTGGCCAGTACGATGTTGCTCGTACTATTATTACGGATCGACGTCGACTAATCCATCCTACCATCGATCGATTGGTCTGTTAGCATCTATCGATCGACGTTGACTAATCCATTCTACAATCGATCGATGCCGTCGATCGACTATCGATCGATTGGTCTGGTAGAAACTATCGATCGACGTCGACTAATCGATTCCACCATCGATCGACGATCGATCGATTGGTCTGGTAACACCCTTAAGCAATAGCAATTAAAGTCAATTTCTTCAAATGCAAAATCCATCTTTGTTCACAACACTAGCACGTTAGGTCCGAGTTACCGTCACGTTGCGTATGAGCGTATGCATTAAAAATCCCCGTCAGTGTTTACTAACCACGACCCGTCCAAGTTACGTATGCTGCGGTCTTTAGTAGAAATATAAAGATAAATCGCTTTGGTCAAAAAATATTTTATCCTTAAATGTAGGTACCTGACCTGATCGATGTGAACGTGGGCTTTCTTGCACATTTTGAGAGTTGTTTTCATTTTGCGTTTTGTACAATTTATGCTCCGAAGAGCAAGCCGCACCTTCCGGCAAATTTTTAGAGTTCAAACTAAGAAAATTTTCACTTTTATGCGGTATCTATTGTGGGTAATCTGTACCGTTACGTATGCAATATGCATTGACCTTAAGTTTTTTTTTTATAGCCTGAGGGGCTGACGAAAAAGCAGACGGGGCACCTGATGGTAAGTGGTCACCGTCGCCTATGGACATGAGCAATACTAGAGGAATCGCCGGCCCTGAAGGAAAACTCTTTTTACACCTTTTTTGAAGAACCCCATGTCATAGCGCTCCGGGAATACCTCGGGAAGCTCATTCCACAGCTTGCAAGCGCGCGGCAAAAAGTGTACTTGAACTAATAAATAAAAAAAGTAATTATCAATACCTACCTATTCTTGTTCTTTGGAAAGGAAAGGATGACCTTTGATATAAGAAAAAACTTCAACATTAATTATACATCAATTTATTAATCTGAATTTAATACTGTATTACATAGAAGAAATGCACTTCTTATAAACATTCAGAAGACTTCCCTTTGGGACAGTTAATATGGAGCTTCTCTCCCTCCATTTACAAGTTGAATAAATATGAACTATGTACTTTGTTAATAGACTCGATATTTATGAAGATCTGCATTGCCACATACTTAAAAATCTATGTATATTTTTCACAAGCTCACAATTTTTTCAAAGTAAATTCTTAAATAGTATTATAGTAAGCATGAAACTACTACTGCCTATGAGATAATCCGGCTGAATAAATAAAATTTTGTAATAAACAACAAATAATAAAATACTTTATTAACGTTAGTATGCTCATACTGTCGCTGCCACTTAATTTGTCAACAACATTTTCCATCACAATAAAGGAAAATAGAATCAACTTATATAAAATTGAATTTGTCAATTCGGTGACCGCATGGAAAGGCGCTTTGACTCATATCCAACATAGTGAATAATAAATTTTGGAGAAAACACACCGCACAAGAAGACTACCAATATAAATACAAAAAGACATCTTAATTCATTCAGTCAAAGTGGAACATGTATAAAATATGTATTCAATTAAGAAATAATCATAATCAGTCTTGTTTAGAGAAAAACATTACATCAACACGCGCAAAAACGGAGTGCACGCCTTGATACTTATTATCACAATACAATATGTCAGATATGATGTCATCCCTTCTCTTGGACGTAACTAGTATATAAATCGCCTGCTACGCTACTTAGTGTTATTATCACAGTTGTTTAGTAGAGGTGGGTGCAGTACTTTGTACATAATACAGGAGCTACCTGCAATCGCGACCACTCGATACTCGCCATGTCACTTGCTGATCCAGTACATACGCATTTCTAACTAGCCTGGTCGACCCTATCGCCTCGCCACCTATTCATTATACTTCGTATAAATAATTAAACAAAACTAATGACTGGGACAGGCTAGTGTTAAGGAAATCATCTTAGAGATGAAACGTAATGCTCATTTACAACACATTCTTGCTTTCATTGCAGTCTCTTTCTCTTATATCGTACACGAATAACAGCAAATCTCGCATCACAATCACTTTCCAAACACGAGACTAACAAACCCGTTGTTCACCCCTTATATATATCTGGTTAGACCCGTCTGTATCGTGATATAATTATGTATTTAAATAACGGGATTTCTAGATAATAACTTTTACGTCCCTCTGAACTGGTACAATTTCGTCACCTTGCGGTTAACTGAAAACTAAAATTGAATAACAATAAAATATTAAATCTTACACCTATATCATATCATAATATTATATCTGTGAACGACTTGCAAGCTTTGTAGTCACAAACATTCATGAAATCCGCTCAAATAGTCAAAAAATATATTTTTGTCTAGTAAAACACTACCCAAATGCAGGATGTGTTCTTATGTAATAAGAATTGACCAACGCAACGACAGGTTATAGTAATGAAATATCACAGATTTTTTTCTCTTTGGACAGTAATGGGCTTCTAAAAAATACATAATAACTGCATCTGTATATTTTGTACCATACGGACATCCTCATCCAGTTAAACCTTAGAACCCCTTTACGTACAAAGAAACTTCAGTAATTAACTAGACGAATTATGTGAATTACATAATATAAAAATAATCAAAAACAAATATGAAGAAATCACTTATTTTGCTAGAAAAAAAGTAACCATTGTTCAAATTCGTAACGATCAAAATACTAATAACCTTAAGTTAAATGCACGTATTTACATTCCTCCTACATGTTTTAGAACGGTAGAATCATTTTTTATTATTAGCATTCGAAGTCCAGCCGTTGCCTATGTCGAATTGACGTAGACTAAAAATCTTAGGCATAAATATTCAAGTTTTAGATCTAATCTTCGTTTAAAAAATAATCTTGAAATCAGCGACTTTAAATGTCATTGACATCACTATAAATAAGAAAAATATTCACAATTTTATCTGGCAATACAGATTGTTGTTTCGGAAGTATATCAAAAGCATTATAATTTACTAATACTAAGTTGTCCCTCACATTCCCATTTGTTACGATCATTTTGTAACACCTTGGAAACAATTTATACAAAATACGTCAGATTTATCTTTCTGGTGTGTAAATCCTCCCATAATTTTTTATCTTCTATATGTTTAGTGCATTTCGTACATCATACAGACAATTTAAAAAACGAAAGGCACCCAGGATTACACAAGAGGGTACCCACACCAACTACTCTAACAAATATAGTGATTAAAACCTAATGGTGGAATTGACCAGTAGATCCAATTATTCTCCACCAAATATATTAAATCATACATTATCTGTTGACCTTGCATAGTATGTGACATAAAAAAGTCATTTTAGATACCATCCACATTTTTATGTCCAAAATGATTTCAAAAAATACAAATTTTTATGAAATGCTCAAATGAAGAATGCATATGTTCCGTATGGACAAACATCCCTTCCCTACTATCATAACACTGGCTTGCAATAACAGTCAACAGTTAATGCATTCATCTTTAAAACTAACACACTTATTATAATATAATAATTTTAAATTGATCTGAAAGAGAATCTGAAAACATTTAGTTTCACATCTAGTGCAATGTCTCTGAATATTTATAGTAATAGTTACAGTAAAACCACAATATAAGGTAAGGTATTTTTAAAATATAATATTATGTAATTTAAGCTTTCATTCAGATCTAGAAAGTAATAATCTAATCAAAAGTTAGTAAACTAAAAAAGGGAAACCGTTTGCGCCCTGCCTATTTGGAGATACACATTTATACCATAGAAAACTTTAATACTATTATAAATACAACATCAATTGCGTATTTTAAACATCAAGATATCTTTATTAGAACAAGAGAAACACCAATTTAAGTAATATGAGCAGGGCCTTGCCACAGTAGACCACAGAGTAACAGTAGTTTACATGCATAAAACAGTACCTGATATAAAATTCTCATTAACATTTAGTAAACACCAGTAGTGCATGACGCGCGCTTCACGGTTGCGTACGTTCTACCTATTGCTTTACTTATTGATATCGTAATTAGGAAACGATAACACAATTTAAACTCTCATAAAATTTATTCTAGTCTTACTCTACGTACATCTATACTGAACAAAAAAAATAATACGTAACACAAGAGCGACAATCCTCTGACAAGTGTGCCGCTTGCGTCCCGAGCGAGTGTTACTAATTAATTTGGCACTGCCCAGATAAAATACTGCTCCTCTAAGTCTACTGTGGCCTTACGGTAATGCATATTAACGAATATCATTTACTGTTGCACGGGAGCGGCGTACAGGAGCGGGCCGGGTGGGAGGTGCGGGTACGGCACGCCCGCGCCCACGGCCGCTTGGTAGCCGCACGGTCCGCCGCCGCCAACACCGCCGCCGTAGAATTTACCACCTACATATTATTATAAACAGTTAAATCACCTTATAAACTTGTTTAGGTAACTACTGCAATACTCGAGTTGCAAGTAAGATAAGGAGTGTGCATGTTTTTCAGCTGCAAATATAATTTTTTGGAAGAAATGTATAAAAACTGTTTCGTGAACAATGCTTCTTACAAAAATGTATACTTCATAGGAAAAATATTAAAGCTTACAAGCAATTACTTAACTTACCAAGCATATCCTGATGGTGGGGATGCATTTGTGGGTAATGAGGAGGAGTAGCAAAGTGGGGAGGTGGTGATCCATAGGAAGAAGATCCAGAACCAGCAGATTTATTTCCATTGTTGTTATTATTACGGTATTGCTGCCCACCATTGCGCGCGTCTAAAATGTACAAATCTTTTGTAAAGCGACTAATCTAATAAAAATATAGCAAAGGCAGTTTTGAATAAATCATGAAATAACTTACTGTTGTAGGGACGTTGACCATATCCGTTTTGATTATTGTAGGCATTCTGGTATCCCTGGTTGTATCCACCTTGATAAGTGCCCATGGATTCAAACATGTTTGGGCTTGGGAATGGAAGTTGCTTTTGGTAGTTATTTTGCCTGTAGCCCTGAGTATTTTGGTTGGTCTGATTGGAGAATCGGGGAGCTTGTTGATTTACATTGCGATTCTGGAAACCATTCTGGTTGACATTTTCATTGGATGTAATAGCCATTTTATTGTTCCAGGTGTTGTTGTTTTGTTGGCGCGGGGAGCTAGATCCACTGTTGTTATCCTTGCGTTGTTGCCAACGGTTACGACCTTTGGTACAAGATAATAAATATTATTTTTTGTTAATTCTATAACATTACTACAAAATGGATTTTTGGAAATATTTGCAATTCAAATTACCGGATCCATTATTATTGTTTCGCGCCATGTCATTCAGCTTAGCCGGGGGAGTCTGACCCGTTTCTCGCAGCACGGCAACTAGCGCACGCGCTTGACGAGCATCGCCACTGGTGAAGTAAGTGTAAGCTGTTCCGGATTGTTGGCATCGTCCTGTGCGACCTAGTTGTTATAAAAGAATATTGTATAATCATTTCCATTTTATTAAAGGTACAAATAAAAGTAGTTGCATATTGTAACTTTTGTATTAGCTTTCTTTTGTAGGATTATAGGAAATAGTAATTTTTAAGGAAACCAATAAATTTCAAGCACTTATAGGTTACAAAAAGATCATAAATGTTACCAATTCTGTGGATGTAATCTTCAGAGGAGTTAGGATAGTCATAGTTGACAACGAACTTTACATCTTCAACATCTAATCCACGAGCAGCTACATCAGTTGCAATAAGGATAGTTGTGGATCCATTGCGGAATTCGCTGAGAACTGCATCCCTCTCAGGTTGAGACTTATCACCATGGATAGCAAGAGCCTTATGCCCATTACGACGAACAGCACGAGCGATATCATCCACCTAAAATTATTGTTATAAATTTTTATTGCAGAACAAAAACGTAATTATACAGAAAAAAAAGTTTTGAATTAAGAGTACTATTTACCTTCTTTTTGGTCTCAACAAAGACAATTACTTTGTTATCTTTTTCAGAGGAAATCTCTTTCAACAGATTAGTCAACTTGTTTTCCTTCTCATGCTCCTCACAGACTTCAATAATCTGTTTGATGTTATTGTTAGCAGATAGGTTCAAAGAACCAATGTTTACTTTTACATAATCTGTTAAGAAATCTTCAGCGAGTGCTTGGATTTCTTTTGGCCAAGTAGCCGACCACATCAGTACTTGGCGGTCAGGACGAATTTGTTCAATGATTTTACGGATCTGTGGTTCAAAACCCATGTCTAACATTCTATCAGCTTCATCCAACACCAAATAGGTGCAGCGTCTCAAATTAGTAGTGCCTCGTTCTAGGAAGTCTATCAAACGGCCAGGAGTAGCAATAACGATCTCAACACCTCTCTCTAAATCGCGAGCTTGGGGCCCTTTAGGAGAGCCACCAAATAAACAAGTGTTTCTGATACAGCCACGAGCACTGTATGCTTGGGCTACCGATTGAATTTGTTGAGCCAACTCCCTTGTTGGTGCAAGAATAAGTGCAATCGGACCTTCTCCACGCTGTAAGCGAGGCTGATGGACAATGTGGACAGCAGCAGGAAGCATATATGCAAGGGTTTTTCCTGAGCCAGTTGATGCAATACCAACCATGTCGCGACCTGATAAGGCAATGGGCCAACCTTGAGCTTGAATACCTGTTGGTTCATCCCAGCCTTGTTCCTTAATGGTGTTCAAAATATGGTCTGGGAAATTGCCTTCATCAAAAATTTGGTTTGGGCGTGGAACATCATTGCCACTCACAGTTATCTCCTTTGCAGCACGAAACAGTTGAACATCATCATCTGAGCGAGCCTCAACATTGGCATGGGGCTTATAAAAATCTTTTTGAATTGGGCCCAGTTGTGATAAATCCCAATTTGGCTTGATCAAGCTATCACCTGGGTGTTTAGCTTTCATGCTTTGTGTTTTACGTCCACTAAAATCATTGTTTTGTTGACCAGAATTGGGCACATACATTTTCTTTTGTCCAAAACTTTGTTGGTTCCCATTTTGATTGTTGTAAGTCTTGGGACCAAAATTAGTTTTAGGTTGGAAATTTTGTTTTGGCCCACCAAAATCATTCTTATTGTAAAACTGCATGTTTTCACCTGACAATTTGTCTCCATCGTAATCATTTTTCTTGTGCATTTGGTTGTTGTTAAAGTTGTTCCTTGGCCTATGTTCTGCGGGCCCACCAAAATCACTCTGACCTGTATTATTTCTGTGGTTGAAGTCATTTCTCATTCCATTATTAGGCCTAAAATTGTTTTTATTGGCCATATTGTTCCTGGGTCCAAATTGTTTTGGCCCACCAAAGTCTGGTAGGCCATTGAAGTATGGTATTTTACCGAATTGTTCATTCCGGTCTAGACGAGGTCTGAAACTGATTAATGTCAGTTTATTTTTAATACAACTTAATTATGTTACAATTTTAATAGGCAAGTTCAATGATCTTGCGAATTGCTATAATTAAATAGAATAGCGTAAACATAAATTGGACTAATAAAACAGTACCAATATCATTTTGTTTACTTCTGTAATTTTTATTAATATCCTATGTTATTTAGATTTTTTACATGTTTCATGTTGCACAAGTCTCAGCAATATCAAGAGTGTTTTTATTCATTTTTGGTTTAACATGTCACTTGGCATATTTCCAGCTTTGGTTGCTATAGTTACCATTGCTATGATAAATTTGAGTCACAGCAAAGTGTGCTGTGTTTAGCTAATAATAATGTCCTACATTTATTAAGAATGTGCAATCTTCTTATCAGTTCTATAGTTCGTTTGTACAGTTCTGTAGTCCGAACAGAACCTTCGTAATCATAATGTAGGGAGATGAAATTTTCATTCTCATATCCCTCATAGTGTGAGGTGTTGTTGAAGAGCTTTCAAAAATATTGTTGGTATGGGAAGACTATTTTTGAGTTTAAGGATCAGATTACAAAATATTAAGCTTTAAAATGCTGATTTTGGTTTTATCCAAGCTGTAGTTAAGATTAACAAACTATTTATTAATGTTTCTCAAAGATTAATTGAGATCATAAGTGTACTGAAAGCTCTACAACATAATTATTCCAAAATTCAGAAACTAATTTGCCATACAATGCTTTATAATAAACCAGAAAACAATTTAACCTTATGTAAAGAATCATAAGAGATTTGAGATTTTTGTGATGTAATTTTATTTTATTTAATAATAAAAGTGATTTACATTAAATGGGTCAAACAATGTCCTGAAGATAATAGAAGATAGTGAAATTCAAAATCATAACTAAGTCTTCAATACTGTTAACAGTTATTAAAACATCTGGGCGATTACATACTTTGTACATCTATGTAATAGGTACTAGAACAGGTACAATCTACAAAATGAAGGAAGCTACAGTACAGTACAGGAAGCATTATTGATTTTCACTTTACATGTCATCTTGATTAAAAAGAATAAATATAACAAAGAATTGTTAAAATCGCCGTGAAAATACTTGGGACAACGAATTCATTAGGTATTCAATGTCGAGTTGACAGAGGTATCAGCTGAGTAAGTAAAGTGCATTTCACAAAATGGCGGCTGCGAAAGATCGAACTCTACTCAAGATCCCAATTTAAAGTGCGATTTATATATCGATGTACAAATTGATGAATAAAAATTTTTGCTTACATGGGATGTTGATTGTGATAACCGTTGTACTGCATTTTGCAGGCTTTCGATCCTTTGATGCAAGCAGTAACGACGTGGTGGTCAACGCTTGAATGGGTATCTGGAATACCACAAGCGGAAATAAGCATTTATACGGATAATTACTGCAAACTTTACTTAACGTAAGCAAAATAAGAACTTACCTCTCAATTGAGAGAGAATTTGAATTAAATTATTGTTCTCATTCACAGACGCACTCCTCGTCCACCCGGCTAAGAACAACTCGCAAAAATGGGTGATGGCGACCGGAAAAGGAAACGCCTAGAATGTATCAGTGTTACCATCGCATAAAACGTATAATAGTATTGATTTTTCGATTTGCTCTATGGTGTGTATAGCGTGTTGCCAATGTTGCCAACATCAAGAACTATGCTTATACATACATATGTACATAATAATTATACATAAAATTATTTTAATATCTTGTTACTCATAAATAAGCATGTTCAAAGCAAACGTACGGACAGTAGTGCTATTTGGCACCAGGCTCTCAGCCAAAATGGATGTACAAAGATATAGTGAGAGTGCTATTTATACAGAACTCAATAAAATAATCATATTGCTTGCAACGGAATATTGTAAGAACATTTTGTTGAAAAAGAAAAAAAAGAGAATTTGGGTTCCACAGACATTAATAAAGTCGATAATATGAAACAAAATAGCAAAGTTTTTTCTTCTCCCAATCGCGACATATTATATTTAATTTTATCCGTCAAATATTTAATTTGCCCCAGCCAGGAATCGAACCCTTCGCTTCGCAACTAGCCTACAGAATAATATTCTTGTACTATATTATATTGGTATTTCCTGTTGTATATTTAACAACTTGCATTTTTAAAGTGAAACTTTTATTCTATCGCCCCAAAATTATTCATCCATCTATCGCGTGTCGCCTTACAGGCCCTGGAGTAAGAATAATAATGGAGAATTAATGATTTAACTGGAGTAAGAATATGATTGAATGGAGATTCAATGATTTAAATAAATATTGCTCTTAGTTATTAATATGCGTCTATCAATTATCTATAATACGCAAACTGAAATTAAATTTTATAATTTAATATTTTGTCTACTATTGATTTCCCAGTATCATTCCCAATTTTCAATAATTAAGTTAAGATTAAAAACGCAATTTTAATACCTTAAATCGAATAATTTTCTAAAATTTTTAGTTAAATGCCTACAAACCGAAAAATAGTTTCACTTGACTCGTGGTTTCATAAAAACCACACTTTAACATAGAATTAGTATTACTAGCGTATAGAAGGGACACCGCGAACATCGGATGCGGGGGTGTGCATTGCAGCCGGCCGGCTGCATTTCATTCTGTCACTCAGCTGTCACTCGGCTGCGCTCATTGCGGCCGCATGTCAAAATTGTTTACGAAAAAACTGAAAAAATGCCGTCGTGCATAATAAGAATGTGTCACAATTGCACGACAAAAAACAAAAAAGATAATGTCATCACTTTATCATCAGTAAGAAAACAAAATCTTAACTTAAATCAACTAAAACGAATTTAATTAAATTATTGAGCAATGTTCCCGCCATTTTGAATGAAAAAATCATAAGGAGCGTTTGAACTTGGCAAGCCACTAGCGTGTTAATGGACTAAATAAGCTTGCCGACGCGACGCTTGTGACCAATTTAAAGTGTTGGATTTTTTGACACGAATCAATGGTAATTACGTTTGAAATCGTTTAAACGCTTTTGCACGTTAAATAAAGTTGGAGTAAAAGCTTGTAAAGATTTGGAGTCGGTGACTGCTTGTCTTGGTTCGACAAGTGTCATATACAAAGTTACTCTATGGCAAGTGTGCAAACGAGGCTTCTAGTTTGAAAAGAGAACGGAGGGCAAGCCGGCGGTGGAACACACATTTTGTTTGAGATAGCCTGTCTATGTATAGTACGTCAATGCACTTTAATGTTTTTTTATAACATTTTTAAACAATAGAAAAATAGTAATTCCGTTATGACGTCATCGAAGTAGGGTCGATTTGCAGCCGATAGTCGATACAAATGTAAATAAACCATAACATTAATCATTTTCTAGGGTTTTGACCAACTGACATGAATTTGTACACCAAATGCGTTTTAATTAGACAAACAGACTACTCAATAAAAATAGTGTTTGAAATTTGAATGATGGCAGTGTTATTTAATTTTGTTTGTTTCCACATTTACTCGGAGTTTATATTTGTTATCGATCAATATGTATTTATTTAAGAATTTACAAATACCAGAGTAATATCTATGTAATCACCAAATCTATACTATAATAAAACTCAAAGGGCAAATTTACTGTACATTGAATATTTTTAAAAAATTTTGATTAGGGGACACTTCAGTAACGTGTTAGAGCACAAAAATATTTTTTTTAGAATTATTGTCTGTCTGTCTGTTTGTCTGTCCGGGCATCACATGAAAACCCTTGAACGGATTTCGATGAAAATTGGTAAAGTTGTTACTAATACTCCGGGTCATATTTTAGGATACTTTTTATCCCGGAAAATTAAAAGGTTTCCCCGGGAAATGGGATGAAATTTTGTATGGAATATTTTTAAAACATCAACCGATTTGCTTCAAATTTGCATCAAATGTTCCTTGCTTAAATTTATGGAACATGTATTTTTCAGTTTTCCAAAATTTTGCAAAAAAGAAGAAAAAAACACAAATTAATGTGAATATTGCTCATTTTTCAAAACTCGCTCCTGGAGGAATCCTTTGTGATTTTATCGTGGGTTTCAGTATATAAATTACTAAATATAAGTACCTACTTCAATGTAAATTCACCGTTTTTGAAATTTCCTTCTGCAAGAGATACAAATAAGGTAAAACATAATTTCCGTATGCGAAGCTGCGGGCAACAGCTAGTATGTATATAAATATTTATCCAATATCACGTGATCATGCTTTACGTACCTTTTCGAAGCTAGGAGTCCAGTTGCACTATAAAGTTCTTGCGTCATCCCTAACCCCGGTCACTCACATGCGCGCAAATGTTTGACATTTTTACGAATGTTTGCAGATATGTGAAGGGCGGTCAGGCAAATGGGTTCGCATATGAGTATACAAGCCCATTTCCGCTTCCTCCTACACTTTGTTCACGAATGTTCAATCTTGCTGTTGTTATTATGTTGTTGTCATTCAAATCCATTTTCAATACAGAAAATAAATGGTAGTACGATTAGGGTCAACGCACATTTATTCGGCGCCATTCGCGTTTCGCCGAATGATTTTGGTTACACTTATTCGGCTCGGCTTCTATCAGCCGCGTACGGCGTCGTAAGAATGCGAACGACTGCTTACGGCGTCGTAAGAATGCGAACGGCTGCGTACGGCGCTGAATACGCTGCGAAGTCCGTCCGAAGACCGTAGGTATAATCTATACGGGAACTATGAAGGTCGCAACCTGTCGACAAGGCCAAGGAGTCAAAAATCTTCCATGTACCTACCTACAGCGCGGCGCTGTTCCGCCGCGTTCGGCGTCGTACGCGGCGTACGCGGCCGAAAGATAAAACACATTGGTCGTCGTTTTCTTCTTGTTTACCGCGAAAGCGGAATCGGCGCCGAAAAGCCGAAAGGATGCGTACGCGTCTCCATACAAAATCGTTGTTTACTATGGACAAAAGCCGAATGGAGCCGAATAAATGTGTTTTGACCCTTAGATGCCACGAACCACGAAAAATAAGGAGACACATCACCTTTTTAGTCGTGTGCGCAACTGGTCGCACGAATGTGTGGGTGACTACACGAAGGTTCGAGGTTCGCGCGCTTTGATGTGCGACAAAAAACCGACACAGCTTGGAAAACACCGAATGCCTCCAAAACTTCGCATAATCATTCGCGAAGGTCGTCCCACACTTGTGGGTTCGCGTATTCGCGCGAATGTGAGTGACCGGCATAATGTTAGGTTGACCGCGGTCACTCACATGCGCGCAAATGTTTGACATTTTTACAAATGTTTGCACATATGTGAAGGACGGTCAGGCAAATGGGTTCGCATATGAGTATACAAGCCCATTTCCGCTTCCTCCTACACTTTGTTCACGAATGTTCAATCTTGCTGTTTTTATTATGTTGTTGTCATTCAAATCCATTTTCAATACAGAAAATAAATGTAGTACGATTAGACGCCACGAACCACGGAAAATTAAGAGATACATCACCTTTTTAGTCGTGTGCGCAACTGGTCGCACGAATGTGTGGGAGACTACACGAAGGTTCGAGGTTCGTGCGCTTTGATGTGTGACAAAAAACCGACACAGCTTGGAAAACCCCGAATGTGTCAAAAACTTCGCATAATCATTCGCGAAGGTCGTCCCACACTTGTGGGTTCGCGTATTCGTGCGAATGTGAGTGACCGGCATAACAAACAATAAACATTCATGTCACTACTGTCAGTGCCAGTCAAAGAAAAAGAAACATTTGTCATTTGTGTCACTCAGTCAAGTCAAGAAAGCTGTCAGCAGTGTTGCCAAGTTAGCCACTTTTGGGCTAGATCTGGCAACTTTTAAGATTCCTTTAGCCAAAAATGTCAAATATTCATGGCTAAATATTTTAGCCACAATTTTAGCAACTTTTGACTTGACAAGCATGGAGTACCTATTGAGGTAGAAGAATGGCCATCTCATATGAAGGGAAAGTTGAAAAAGTGGTGCGGTCTACAACAGCTATGTTCGATTCAAACTTCGAATATCTATTTGGCGGACAATAGGGCCATTCATTACGAGTGGCATAACTCAGCAAACTTCACTCCGTCTACAACAGCTATGTTCATGTTTCTTAACGCTATTTGTATCACACTAGCGTCATTCAGAAATGGCCATTATTGGAACCTCTATTTTCTGTAAACAGCTGCACACTTTTTCAACTTTCCCTTCATAGTTCATACACATGAGATGGCTCTCCTTCTATCTCAATACTTCATGGACAAAACATAGAAATAAGCACTAAATTCTATAATAGGAATATTAAAAAAATAAGCAAACAAGTTCTTCCTACCAAATACTGCTAGAATTTTTAGCCAAACCTCTTTCTTGTTTACCACAAGAAAAATATTCATTCCTTGTACCAGAACTAGAACCATCAAAGTTGAATGACTATTGATTTATTCGTATACAATTAATATTGTATGTTTCAAAGTTAAATATAATTTTTAATGGTGTTTTTTTTTGACTCCTGATCCAAAAAGAGGGCACAAAATTTTTAGCCACTTTTAGCCACTTTAAAGGGTACGAAATTTTGGCATTCTATTCTAGCCACTTTTTCAAAAGTGTTTAGCCATTTCTTGGTTCACTGACTTGGCAACACTGGCTGTCGCCTGTCAGTGAAAAGAAAATTGAGGTTGCAAAACTTGTGCAATAATAAATTAAAGAAAATAATATTATTACTTGTAATAGTTGCCGAAATACTATAATAATGTGCTAGTTAGTAAATATTATTTTATTCTAAATATGCAATGATTTAACAATAAGATTTTTCTTTGTGACTGAACTGAAATTAAACTTTAAAGGTATTTCTCTAAAGAAAACAAATTAATTATTATCGAAGCGAGCGAAAGAATGTGTTGATGTGATATGTTTAATATCCACAGAGCTAAAGAGACTGCGGTGCACATATTTACATTGTATGTATATTTTGTTTGTCACAAATAAACAGAACACCGAAAAAATAAAAGTCATTCTTGCGTGTGGCCTGACACGCACTTGCCTGGTATTTTAAATCTCTTTTCTGGCCTTTATCTTCCTGTTGTTACTGCATTTGAATATATACAAATAAAGTAATAAGTTGACCATTTTTTGTTATTTTAGGAAAAAGTGATTTAATACTGAGCTGCAATACATAGCTTTAAGATGTCTGTAACCAGTGACACCTTCATTGGAGAGGCAGCAGCTGATCAGTTGTATCCAGCGCTGTTCCAGTGTTTTGCTATTATCGTATGCGGGTAAGATAACCTATATTTCAATAGTAACACTTAGCTGATAGTGCTGATACAATACATAATACATCTAATGTAACAATCAAAAAACGTCCAACAAGACAATAGTTGTGTTTAACTATTTTATATGATGACTGATTTAGATCACTTATATGAAGTTAATAATATAATTAACTGTGATTACTCGATGATACTTATTACTTATTATATAGTTTATCACCAAACTACTACACTTTGTATGAGTTATAACCATGCTAAACCACAAATATTGTTTGGATGTTACATTTATCATTAATTGGAATATTATTAATTATTGGAAACCAATTTTCCTTATGAAATTTCAATAATGTGTCATGTGAATTTTTCAATTGCATATTACTTTTCAGGTATACTGCTGGGAGATTGAACATTGTTTCAAAATCAGAATCTAAGGGTGTTGCTACATATGTAGGGTCATTTGCCCTACCTTCTCTTATATTCCTTTCATTAGCAAGATTAGATTTCAGCATAGTTAACTGGACATTCTTACTTGCAATTCTATTAGCCAAGGGGTTTGTTTTCTTTGCTGTGATAATGGTGACAGCTTTGGTATCTAGACCTATGAATCTGGGACAAGCAGGCATATATGCAATATTTTGTACTCAAAGCAATGATTTTGCTTTGGGTTATCCCATTAGTAAGTATGCATTTAACTTGTTTCATATACATAGTATAATTCATAATTAATATGCCGTGTTCTTAATAATTTGGATTTTAATTTAATTTGGGGTAACAATTTGTATAATATTTTTTTCAGTAAATGCAATTTACTCCAAGTCTCACCCGGAGTATGCTCTTTATTTATATTTGATGGCACCAATATCACTGGCAATATTGAATCCTGTTGCATTTATATTGATGGAGATAAACAAACAAAGAGAATGTGTCCAATCTGTTAATTCTGGAGGCAGAAGAGATTTTAATAATGTTAAAATCATATTTCAATTATTCAAAGGAATTGTATTGAATCCTATATTAATTATGACAGTATTAGGAATTCTTGGTAATATAATTTTCAAACACAAACTGTCTGTCTACATTGAAGGCCTTTTAGAAGTAAGTGAAAGTTTTCTTCGTAAATGTCAGGCATTTTAAAATCTTAATATATATAAATTACGTGTCACGTTGTTTGTCCGCGATGGACTCCTAAACTACTTAACCGATTTTAATCAAATTTTCACATTGTGTACAGTTTGATCCAACTTGAAAGATAGGATAGCTTACATCTCAAAGTATTACAAAAAATTGACAGAACGAAGTCTGTCCGGGCAGCTAATCAAATGTAAATAAAATAAGAAATATGTTCTTACTGATTATCTTAGTTATCTTACTTATCTGATTATGTTATTGCACTGTATCACTATGTTTTTATAATTTTAGCTTTTTGGCCAATCCTTTTCGGCCGCTGCCCTCTTCTTGTTGGGTTTGCGAATGGTGGGACAAATCCATAGGCTGAGGGGTCCAACACTTATAGTGCCATGTGTCTTGATTATGATTAAATTGTAAGTTAATAATGAAATATAATTTTATTTTAATTACTTTTCAAATTTAAATGTTGATTTCATTACTTTTTGTTGATAACAACTGAAATTAGAAACTTCTATTATAATCTGATGTAGACATCCAATCTCGCATTTGAGTGTCTGTTCAATCTGCTCAGTTTGAGAGAAAAGCAAATTAGAGTTAACATTGTTTTACAATTTCAGAATCGTTCTTCCTGTTGTGATGAGAGAGAGTGTCAGTGCACTTCATGCCGGCGTGAATCAAACCGAGACATCTTCCCTTTCAACTTACGCTTTTTTGTACGGAACCATACCCACTGCGCCGGCCGTATTTGTGTTTTCCAACTTATATCAACTGGAGGTTGATTTGGTGAGAATACTTCGTTTTAATCCTATTTATATAATGTTCATTATGATATTTTGACCCGGTTAAGAGCCCATGCAGACAGAAAGAGTTCAGCCGTCCTGAGTTCTTTGTAACGTTTGCAAGTCTATAGCGCCGCACATACAGCAGGTAGTCAGCTAGTCAGACCGCGCCAATCTGAGTGAACGCTTGCGTTTTATTCCCAGAAATACAAAGAACGCGGAACGCAGAACGGCTGATATCTTTCTGTCTGCCTGGGCTCCAAGGGTGCGTTTCCACCAGAGATGTGCGAGGATACGTGGCGAGAGATATATTTGTGAGAACCAATAGAATCGCTTTGTTTACCTAACCTGTAGGTTCCTAAAACACATCCCTCGCCACGCATCTCTGGTGGAAACGCACCCTAAATGTTCTCCTAGGTTGTGTGATTTCTTATCATGACACCACTCTGGTAAATAAGTTTTTTAAAGATAGTTCATTAAAGATTATATACGGCACAAACAATGAAAATATTCATTTATTTAAACTTTTAAACCTTATAACAATATAAAAGGTACAAAGGCGGACTTAATGCTAAAAGCATTCAACCTTCCAACCAACCAGTCAACTTTCGGAAAGTAAGAGAAACATCGATGGCATATATTATGTGCATTTCATTAACATTTTACTAATTACAGATGGCATCATCAATGGTGATTTGTACTTTTCTATCGGCACCAATAACGTTTCTATCGGCACAAGTGATATCGATCAATAAGGACTACGCAGACCAGATCAAGCGCTTTGGATTCAACCTGTCGATAGTCGCGCTCATCGCCGCCGCCTGGATCACTATCATCTTCATCTTCACTAAGAAATACAAGCGGATGCCGCATAGGATAACACTCTGTTTGAACATCACTCAGGTATGATGAATAGTTGAAGTCTCTATATTTTGAAATAAAACTGTTACTTAAAGGGGAAAGCTAGTGTAAAAATGATGCTAAGGATTTATTAACATTTTTTTGTAAAATATTTTTCTGTTATGATACCAAGCGGTGCCCTGCACTGGTTTGATTATTATTTGAAACTTGACATATTTGAATCTAATATTTTTAGATATTTATATCCCTGGTGGAGGGGTTAGTGACTCATCCGAAGGCCTCCGACTAGCCGCTCGGCTATGAGCGCTTCAAATACTGTATATGTAATATTGTTCTTATATCATTTTTATAATAATTATTATGATCTATGTTATCCATTTAGTTGCTAATGGCCATCAGCGTTATATGGGGCGGGCCCGAGCCGTCGTACCCGCCGTCGTGGCACGCGACGCTGCAGCAAGCGAGCCAGATCTTCTCCACTTTCTCCTGTCTGCTGTGGTCCTCTATGCTGTCTGTTGGACTTCTCATGTTGGAGGTAAACTTCTTATGTTGGTTTTTGACTGAAAAAATAGAAGGTTTTCAATTCGGTTGTATTTTTTATGTCTGTTACCGAGCTGCGTCATTTATCAACCAATTGGAAAATAGAGAGTATTGAAGATAAAAGATTTATTTTCAGATTGTTCCCATATTATTTTATAAAAATTCAGATCTGATGATGGAATTTAAGGAACTACTTTTATATTTGTATAGGTCCTTATCGAACGCTATTGCGTTAAAATCGGTTTTTTTTTGGTGAAATTTTGATTATTCGAACTATTAGAGGAAATAAAATAGCACTTTTACATTTATAAAACACAATTACACCCGTATACATAATATATGTATATAATTCACAATATACATAACTATTGTTAATTGTCCATAGAGTCGTGGCCCCTGTTTCGTGGTGACCCTCTGGCCAGTGCTGGCGTTCGTCGCGTGGGGCGCCCCGGCCGTGATGGTGGCAGCGCTGTTCGCTACCAAAACCGCTGCAGGGCCGCTCTACAGCGACGCCGTTGATGCTGTGCGACTTAGTTTGCTCTTCTTCTGTTTGACTGGTAAGGAGAAGTGTAACTTTATGTTGGCGGTAGTGTGACTTGTTGTATGTGTGGTGAGGACTAATGCTGTATTTGCCTTTAGAACTAATACATTTATGATATTTATACATATATATTCATGCAATTATAAATGACAATTCATTACTGTAATCTTTTGACATAGTGATGATAATAAGCTGTAACGCATCGTCTTAAATAAAAGTGTTACAAATAAATGAATGTGTAGTCTACCCTCATAATTGTTCATATACATATTTCATTTTTCCTCACGATTTGTATAAATAAAATGGGCAGAACAAGCTTTTAGGGGATACCAAAATAGATTCGCAAAATCAGGTAGGTATGTTTTTAGATAAATGATAAAAATGCCTGATTGTTAGCATATCTCTCTCTCTATATATAGAGAGAGAGATGCGGTACACACACATATATGTGTGTGTACGTACGTCGCGCAGACCTGTAAGAATGTCGAAACATAAAATATACTTAAAATTTTCCTCTTAAATCTAATTGAAATTATATCCTTCATTGTACAACAAGTTTGAAAAAGCTTATAATATAATGCCTACTATACTATACGTTACGATAATTGAATATGAGAACTGAAATACATCATGCAAAGAAATGCATTGTGCTGTGCACTTTTAGTAATAGCTCTTTATTGAAGAAAAATGTTTGCATTGTACTCGTAATATATCTATATGCAAAAGGAGATAAAAGTATTACTTGAAAACAATTAAGTGATTCAGAAGTGAATGCATATAAGTGTCATGTAAGTCTAAACGACTTCACCTATTAATATAGGTCACGCAATATTTACACAATAACAGTCATTGTTTTATATTGTTTAATCGATTAACAATTTTAATGAAGATCCAAAATATTAATAAAAAATATTTTTTCTTTCTTTTCACTAATATAGTTGCTATTATGTACTTCAAAAGTTCATTTGTTGGGTCTGAGGTATATTTATTTAATTTAACATAAACCAATCAGTATTCCTTCCTGTATTACCAAAGTTGAACGTATGTAAGTATAATGTAACCGTTTTTATATTTTTTTAAGATTATGTGCTTAAAATGGGTCTATTTGTGTAATTTTTCCTAAACAGTCGAATGTTATCTCCGACTACATAATGTTAGTGCGTAGTGTGGCACAGGTATAATACTGATAATGTCTCGTTGTATTTTTGTGTAGAGATAAACTTATTGATTAACGAGTCGTCAGTGGATTGATAAGGGATTAATAAGGACGTTTATTAATTACTGCATGTACTAATTACTCAACTACGTATTGTTGAGATCCTTAAATGTTTTATAATTAGTATAAGCGCTAAATTACATACTCAATTAACTATATAAGTACATGACAAATAACCCGATCTTTGCTTCAGGACACTTGGTGACTAGTGCCTTAATGACGGCAACAAAAAAAAATTAACCGTTTAACTGCCTAGGTCGGATTAATCTGACAAACGTTTCCGTGTCCATTTTGCCAGGGTCGTATGTTTACGACCAAAGCCAGTGCTCGTTTAATCTGCTTTTTGAAGTGAAAACTTCTTTAGCATCGTTGTCACATAACGCTTCACACTCATAGCCCCACACTAGGATTCCCTGTGTCGTGGGTATTTATCGTTGTCACATGAATTCATAAGATTTAACGTGGGAGAAAATGAGATAGGAAGCATTGTACAAGGGGAGGGGAGAGGGAGAGGGAATTTAATGGTCTCTGATTTGTTAATTAAAAGATTTTTATTCTTAGCAACATTAAAATAAACCAGCAGACTTCTATCCGTTTATTAGAATTGAATGAAGAATAATATACAGTTTTAAGTTTTAAAATCTATCATCTCAAAATCCTAAATTAGAGTGTGCCGTCCCTAACTGATAGATATGTCGACTTGCTTCCATTTCAGATATTTCCATCGTCTTCCAAACAATCAGCAGAAGACGCCTGACTTCCAGTCAGGTACAGACTATTGTTGCCAACAAGATATTGTATACAATGGGACGAAATCAATACATAAACGGAATTCGGCCCAGTCTTTTCTTTTACCGTTATGTTACTTTTTCCATAAATCCCTACTAATATTATAAATGTGAAAGTGTGTTTGTTTGTTTGTTTGTTTGTTTGTCCGTCTTTCACGTTGCAACGAAGCTGTTATATGGTATGGTTTTTGTGTGTGGAGATAGTGAGGAGGGTGGACAGTAACGTAGGCTACTTTTTACCGCGGTAAAACATCCCCATGGGGAGATCGATATATTGTTAGTTACTAGATATTTTGTTCCGGATTATCCGAAAATAGATGGCGTTAGTAAAGCAGCGTAGCTGCGGGCAAAAGCTAGTGTTAACATATTTTTTTATGTTATAGGAGGCCAATTTGACTGCATTACCCATTGACCTTGACCTTATTTGTTTTATTACAGTGACAGCGGGTTGCCTGATACTGTACGTGCGGTACCGCAGGCGCAGCGCGCAGTTCGCTCAACTGTCGGGCGACGTGGCGGGCGAGGTGGCGGGCAACTCCGACGAGACCACAAGCCTTGTCGACAACGCCGAGCCCACCTCGCACACTCAGTCCATATCTAACTACGGTAATGGTATGTTTATACGTTTTATACATTCATTTATTTATCTTTTTTGTGCGAATAGCTGATTAGAACGACAGTCCTCCTATTATTACCAACTTCTGATATTCTCATTACTTAATAACCGAATACGGTCCATCATACAGTCCCAAGGTTTGTCACAAATGTCCATGGGCAGCGTTCACAGCCCGGCGGCTTGCGTTTGTCCTAAGTGTTCGGCAAAGTTAAGCAACAGCGGGCGCTGTCGGCATTTGGTTGGGTTACCGTAGGTTGGCCACTAACTCCTCCACCAATCCGCACTAGAGCAGCGTGGTGGAGAATGCTCTAGGCCTTCTCAAGAGGTCTCTCCTCTTGAGTAGTGGGCCGCTAATGGGTTCAAGACAAAGCTTCACCGATGCGTTGCCGGCTTATTAAATTATATTATTAACTTCTAAAATGAATGTATATTTATGTAAAAAAACGTTTGTGTATTTATGTAGGCATGTAAAAAGTTATACCGACTTAACGCGCCCTAGCAATCCTACCACGTACCTCTCGATCGTACCCGCGACCCAGCGCGCCCTAGCAATCCAAAACAACTCCAGCGAATGCTGTGCGCCTAGTATCACGCACCTTCATCATGTCGCTTTTTGACTGTCGCATCGTAAAAAATTTACTCTCTTTTTTCCTAACGCCCCAGAAGAAGTAAAATTTCAAAAATAAATGTGGTTTATAAACTTAACTTTCTGTTATGCTGCTTGCTGTGACGCATAGAAGATCAAGGTAAATAAGGATATCTTTTTTTCTCATCATGATTTAGTTACATTTAAATTATCATAGCGGCATAGAAGACATAATAGTACAGAAGACTCACTATGCAAAATCATTTTAATAAATAGTGACTCTTGCTGCGACGCAATATTAGTGTAATTCAGGTTGCACAGCGCTAATCGTCAATAGACGTTGCCTCTCTTTCTAATCATAACTCTTAACCTCTCTGACAACGTCAGGGTTGTCTTTTTTGTGATGACATGTGTAATCTAGATTACGAATGTATGGCGCGTGGCAGCCCTTCTGAAATTAGCCCGACACGTCGAACGCGGCATGTACTTGTAACATCAAATAAAAAGTGCGGCGTGCGCCAGACCTCATAGCGGCACTGCAAGCTCGTTGACTATCCTAAACTTTGTCCGTAACATTTCACACAGGATGCTACGGCGCTATCACAGCTTCTCCGTCGCCGAGCAAGCCTGCCAACAACTGCTGTTCCAACGATCCTAACTGTGAAAATGGACAAGTGTCTGTCAACTCACAGGACATCGAGGACTTAGCACCTGACGGCAAGTAAGTTTATGAGAATTTAATATTTAAAAATTGTTTTTAGCAGAATTATAAGAAAAGTAATAGTAAGTCATGTAACAATTTTTTTACGGATTTGTATTATTATTATTGCGTCATTATTTTGCGGGAAAATGGCAATATTTCACAATGTGTCTTTTTAGTGTTGCCCTTGCGGTATAATGGACTCTACAAAAAAAGAAGAAAGAAATAAATTTCTGCTGGAAAAATGAAAAAACTACACTTCTACAAGTAAAATAAATAAATTTTAGTTCTGTTGGCAAGTTGTGAGCTAACGCGCTACATAGGTAACACGCATTTCCTGTAAATTAAACATAAAGCCTTTAGGGGCCATTCATTGATAACGGAAGGACTATTTTGGCTATTTTTGACCTTCTAACCCCTGGTTTTAGAAAACGATCAAATACATTAAACGCATAATTTGAGGCAGTCTTGATTAATATTTTAACTTGTAAGTTACGTAAGAATGATAAGGGCCTGTAGATATTTTGTGGATTCCCGTCCCCCTCGAGATCCTTACGTAATTAATGAATAGCCTGTTACATCGCAGGGAGTGCGCATGTCCGTCGTCCCAGCGGCACCGGTGCCCCGCGACGGGTCCGTGCGTGTACCTCGCGGAGCTGGAGCGCGCGGCGGGCTCGCTGGGGCTGCTGCCGCCGGAGACGGCGCGCGGCCGCGGCGGACAGCTCTTCAAACACACCGTGCTCATCATCGCGTACAGCCTTATGATGTTTATTGTAAGTATTCGGGGGTTTGCCACCAAACTCTGAATAGGAGTCAATGACCTCGAATTCCAAACTGTCACTTAAAACGTACGTTAAATTAAATTAAAATGCTGAAATAAAAGTTACTAAAAAGTAGTGCCAGGATGATGCCTCGTCATTTGCAGCGCGGAAAATGCGCAGATTCCGCGCGTTTTTAACCGACTTCAAAAAAAGGAGAAGGTTCTCAATTCGACTGTTTTTTTTTTATGTTTGTTACCTTAGAACTTTGGACTGGGCGAACCGATTTGGATGATTCTTTTTTTAATCGAAAGCTGGTGGCTGTCATGTGGTCTCACATAAATTTTATTGAGATCTGACAATGACATCCATGAGAATACCGCATAAGTCGTAAATTTGTATTAAGATGTGCGCGACAAATTGACGAATAACTCAATATCACGCCAACCGATTTCGATGATTCTTTTTTAATCGAAAGCAGGTGCTTGTCATGTGGTCCCACATAAATTTGAACGAGATCTGACAAGTAGTTTTTGAGTAACTTTGAAGTCTGTTATTTTTTGTTAGTAAAATTTAGATTATCGTCGGATGCGTTTTAAAAACGCGCCGTGTGCAAAGGCTCTAAGACTCATCTAAAATAATGGACTATAAGTCATGACACATGACGTCATGATAACTTTATAGGAATATTAATACTAAATGGGTGTCGTAAGAGGCGACTAAATCCGGCCCGCTGGTGGTAGATACAAATCATGTTTTACCATTGTTAATTTGATAACCCTTAAGTAAATTCATCCCCTTCTCCATAACTTCCCCCCCTCCCCCTTTCAAACATAGCCTAAAACACTCGACTATTTATTTTATATCAGTATAATAACCCACTCGGGTATGTTCGCTGAATTCAGTAAATTCATCCCCTTCCTCATACCTCAAAACGCACAAAATTTCATAAGAATCGGTCAAGCCGTTTCGAAGGAGTTTAGTTACAAACACTGTGACAGGAGAATTTTATATATTAGATGATAATTTTAGGGCATCGCGTACACGATATGGAAGGTGATGAAGAAGGACGAGTCGGGGGTGTTCATCGAGATCCAGTTTCTGGATACGGCGGTGATGAACGGCCAGGCGCTGGTGATGTTTGTGTTGTTCGGGCTCGACCCGGACGAGATCATCACGCCTGCCTTCAGATACCTCAAGAATAGATGGTAAGTATTTTTTTTACTATAATACGATTATTCACGACACTATATTTATTTTATACACCGATGTTTCGACCTAGTTGCATGGATCTTGGTCACGGATGAACTGCGATGGCGTGTAGTAATATCGTGAGTAGGTACTCGTATTATAGTAAAATGTGTTCAGTCCACGATGAGTTAAGTTTAAGATGGTAATTAGTTAACTGTTAAATAGTGTCCGACCGAAGGTGCAATTCTGGCCGAAGCCGAAGCCGAAGCCGATTAATCGGCATTCACCAAAACCTTCGGCCGAAGCCGAAGCCGAAGCCGAAGGTGTCATTGACCTTGAGAAATACGATAGTTACTTTGATCTCAGAATATACTAGATACATATTGTGAGAGCTTTAGAGATTTAGCCCAATAACGAGCCGAGTGACCAACATATACAAGTAGGTAATAAAATATTGTCAAAAATAAAAGTTTCAAATATTATACAATGTTAATTAAATATTTATTTACTTAAAGTAATTTTAACAGAAATAATCAAATAATCAGTCACATTTTTTTAATTATCAGACGAACACAAAATATTTCTATAAAATAATTGAGCAAAGTTTAACGCTCTTTCAATATCTATTTTTTACATATAATTTTTTGGAATTTTTGAGAAAATTAAATACTTATAAGTAATTTCTTAGGATAATTAAGTTAAACTTGTTTTGACTCGTTTAGTTTACTAACTGCGATTCGTTTGGGCCGGTGCGGCGGCACGGCGAAACTCTGCTGCTTTGCACACTCTCCGTCTCGCTCTAGCATCGTTCAGTAAATTTCAATATTTGACAACTAGCAAACCTTCGGCTTCGGCCAAACCTTCGGCAAATTTTTGGCCGAAGCCGAAGATTTGGCCGAAGGTGCTTTTTTGGCCGAAGGTGGCCGAAGCCGAAGCCGAAGCCGAAGCTTCGGTCGGACACTACTGTTAAAGTACTACAAAAGCTTCATTGAAGTTGTGGCGATAATGCATTATACGTTACAAAGTGACCGATGTATATGAAGTACATAATATTAAGACAGGTTAAAGATGATAACATTTTGAATCAGTATTAATAACTAAAAGTATTATATTATATTTTACATGAAGCACTAAAAATATGTTTCAATTATTATTTTACAATTTTTTGTATCATAGCATTGCCATTAAAAGACAATAATTTTATAGGCAGGGAGCCGATACTGTAGTGTTGCCACCGATCGACGAGCTGAGCTTCGAGACAAAGCACGTGTGCGAGCAATTCATCACTCATCACCTTGAGCGGTGCAAGGCGGCCATTGCTAAGGATACCAGGTGACTTATAGTGTTCATTGCATATTGTTACACTAGTAATAATTATTAATTTATTATATTAATAGTAATAATTTAGTAAAGCTCTTTAGTTGATACAATTCTACTTAATTACTTAAGCATTTTACTAAATTTTAACTAAAAAGTGCCTGTCCAAACGTGTTAAGCGATAAGCCCCGCCCACCTACTAAACAGAAAATAGAAAAATTTCTAAATTACTTGTCTACTTGATTTCTAAATTTTAACTACTAAATTGTCCGTTTACACGTATTAATTTGCTTATTTAGTTAAAATTTAGTTAACTACTTAATACGTGTAAATCGAACATTACTGTATCTAACAAGTTATCAACCCGACGTAGATACCGCATGCGCACCTACCGCAACGCGTTCCGCGGCTCGTGCCTGGTGCGCTGGCTGGTGGCGTGCGGGCTGGCGGGCGACGCGCGCGCCGCCGTCACCTACGGCCGCCACCTGCTCGACGGACGGCTCATCGCGCACATTAATAATAGACATCACTTTGAGGACGCGCCGCTGTTGTACACGTTTAACTAGACCCCGGATTGTAAGTGAATGGTGGATTCGATCGACTACTTGTTTTATTCGTCGGTTTGGATGTCTCTTAACTGCAGAAACACGCTCTCGCTCGCACGCACGATTCGGCGCGCGCTAGCAATCCAAAACAACTCCTAGCGAGTGCTGTGCGCCTAGGATCACCACCTTCGTCATGTCGCTTTTTTGGCTGTCACGTCGTAATTTTACTCTTATATTTTTTTCCAAGCATCCAATAAGAAGTATAACTTTAAAAAAAATCAGGACAACTTTGACGCCAAGGTACTGTTGTTAAAAAATCTATTTTTGTCTTTATATTATGTAATTGAAAGAGCAAGCTTTGCAAGTTGATACCACACTTTACTTTACAAAACTTTTTCTATAAAAATCATAAAACCTCAAAAATTGCAGTTACGAGATGTCTGGACCGAAGTACCTATTGTTATATCAGTATATTATATTATCTTAAAATATCGATGATAAAATGTAAATCAATACGTACCTAAGCTAAACTAGGTGTAATATCAACCTTCATTACCATGACAATTTTATTTGTGTACGCTTGTACATGTTTGGTTGTAGTTGTAATTCCTCTAAAGTACTTGTCGAACTAAGGAGAAACAAGTACAAAGTACGTGGAAGTAAGTCCGAAGTTATTCGCAAGTACTTTTTACGCTCTTGTCTTCGCCGAACTTCGATAAGCTTCGCGAGTAGTGTAGTTAAAGCATTACTCGACTACAATGTTTAGAGATAATAATTGTTAAGTTTGATTGACGGCACAAATTTTTAAAGAATCCGGATTTAGCACTCCAAATGCTCTATCCGCGAAAGGTTATGTAGATTGAAGCTTGTAAGGTCTAAGTACTTTTAGATACAAATAGTACTTATTCGACTATCGCTCGGTTAGGTCGACCCGTTATTGTGTTTAGCAACCATATCAGAAATAACCACGATTTAGATACAAAATAAAATATGAATGGGCTTGCATACAGAGGAATATCTATTTGTAAGATTACATATTTTAAGTATTAATCTACGTATATTTAATGGATTAGTTTCAATCATGTATGTCTCGACTTGCCTAGTGACGTCGTGTCTAGTCACCCTTACCTCCAAGTTTTGTTCTGGAATTTACGCCTAACAATATTTAATATTGTAGACATAGTACTGGAATGATCACAAACTTGAGAGATTGCCCTATCTGTATACAAGTATGTATATTCAATTTGAAACATAATCGTGCTTAATATAATGTGGAAAAAGACACTTAGAAATAAAAGTTTGTAATATGTTATGTTAAACTATAGACTGCTTGTTGAAAAAGATCCCAATCATATTTGGATCTTAGCGGTAGATACATAATTTTAGTATACATATTTTAATGCCTACAGCTTAAAAACGTTTGTCAAACATTTGTCAGTTGTAAACATTCAATCATTTTTTAGGCAGTGATCTCTTTGTTATTCAATATAAAGTAATATTTTATGGCGATCCAATCATTTTTGTATCACCTCATATGTATATCTACGATAGCCTAGCTATAGATGGTAGATAGAACATTTCTATTGAAGGCCATGAATGGGTTTTCCCATTACTCCACTCTTTTCTCGTGAAGTTGCTACCATCATCTGTGTTTTAGCTACAGTTTTAAGGATGTTGTGCACAGTGATGATACTAATAAACAGATAATGTCATTGTTTTACCCTCAGGACACATTTTTCCAAACTGGAAACTGTATTATTACTTTTGTTCAAAGATTAATTTGGCCAACAATATTTAATAGATACCCGTTCCATTCCAATTCTCTGTCTCAGTTGAACTATCAGGGTGTTAAATTGCTTGAAATTACTTTACCTAGTAATTTTAGGTTACTCAGATCTATCACTAAGGGGCCGTTCAAGTATTACGTAAGAACTATGGGGGGAGGGGGGGGGGGGGGGGGGTATCTTTGTTTTGCTTATTTTGGATGACATGGGGGGTAGGGGTGTCTAAATGATGATTACGTCATCGGTAGCTATTTACTTTTTTACACGAATGGCAACCCTCACACTGTCTATACATTTATAATTGAAAAATGTTTACGTTACCATGGGGGGAGGGGATAAGAGCTTTGCTTACTTTTGCTGACAAGGGGGATGGGGGGTAAATAATTGTAATAAATTTGCTTACGTAATATTTGAACAGCCCCTAACAACAATCATATTATTATTTAATATCGATATACCGCCTATGAAATTGCTGTTTTATTATAAGGGCTTTATTAAGTTAGAATTTATTAGCTTGACATTACTACCCACCATGTTTGTCACAAATAGACCAAAGGTGGCTTGCGCAAAGGTTTAGTGAATAAGCGCCAAATATAGAATTTAAGGATGTTCTGTATTTTCTGTGGCAATTTTTTTGATAGTTTAATTTAATCATGACAGTGTTAAGTTTTTCGGGTACTTATGTAGTATTATGTATTGCTTTACTTATTTTGCACTTTATAATATACGAGTAACCGCCCTCGCTTTGCTTCGGTTTTCCTATTTTTTTACACCTTGGGTTACATTATTGGAGTTTTAGTAAGGATCCCTAATTTTTTTAAAATATAATATAGCCTATGTTCACCGGGGATAGTGTAGCTTTCTAACAGTGAAAGAATTATTCAAATCGGTTCAGTAGTTTCGGAGCCTATTCAATGCAAACAAAAAATCAAATCTTTCCTCTTTATATATTAGTATAGATATTGTATGTAGTTAAAAAGATTTTGCTTTTGTAACAATGCTATTTTTTCCCTTAATTTTTTTTAAATCATGTATAATAAAATTGAATAGTAAGATTTAACATAGTAATTTTATGCGTCGGGAAGAATAGGAATGCTGGAACGGATTTTACATGGAATTCAAATAGTTGGAATAATGAGAAAGTTGTTGGAGCTAAAATAAACCCTCAGATACTTTTGAGTAGTGAATGCCCTAAAAAGTAAAATTTTAGTGACAAAAATCACAATAATTAACAATTTAGCATACTCATCGCCTATCAAGACGTTTCACTAAATACCACTGTAATCATTGCTTTTTAATTAACTTCAAAAAAGGAGGTGGTTTTCCGTATTACACTCATACACTACAGTGACTTATTGTTATGTATTATACCTAATTTAGAGCATTTATTATTATTATTATGAATTTACGAATCTTAGTGGTGTGTGAAATGTGCGCTATTAATTTTATGTAAGTCTTGTTTCTCTAACAAGACATCACAGAAAGAGATGAGTTTACAAGTTCAATAGAAAGAAAAGTGCAGACTCCAAACACTATGAAATTTGAAGATCAACAAACATTTGGCCTCATACTTAAGATAACCTGGCTAGTTGGTGCTAAATAAACTAGTGATCTGTTAATTTTATTCTTGTTATAATTATTTTCATTGCGCAACATTTTATTTTTATTCAGTAATGCTAGTCAATGTATTAAGTTGGTAAGTAAAATAACAATGAGACTTTCTTATGTGTCTGATAAAGAGTTTGTAAAACAAAACCAATTTTAGAATGTCAAATTTATAAGTATACAGTGACAACACAACTTCATTTTTGTTGATTTTGTGATAAGAATGGCTGTTATTTGCTTAAAGTTTCTTTTACGTGATAATTTGTATTCCAGTATACTATACTTAGCAAGATTTAATGTAATTTGTGTTGTAATAAGGCATATAGTATATAATTATATTAGAATTTTAATATTAATTATTCATATTGTTGTTATATTGTAATGTGAAGCATAAAAAAAAGATAAAAAAAAATATATTTGTTGCAATGAACTTTGTATTTTTTTTCAATTTTATAAAAAACAACTCCCGTCATCTCAATCCAGTTGAGAAAGTTTATTTTTTATCATTCATTGCCTTCCTGATCTTCATCATTGTCATCATCGTCGGCATCAGGTTGTTCCCACCATGAGAGCAACCCTAGCCCTGGTTCATTAATGCCTCCAGTGATCCTGTACGGTGCCACAGTTTGAACTACCCGTTCTGAACTAGGAGGCCCTGAGGGTAGACTTTCTTCAAATGTTTCACTTGTCACCCGAAATCTTATTGGTTCACCTGTAATAGTAATTGTAATAATTTAGGAACTACTACTCAGAATAAAATGGCTCCCGAAAAGTGTTAACTTATAGCAGAAATCAATTTTATTTCACTTAAATCTTTCAGCTTATATTTTGGTCTAGATGTAGTGATTACCAGAATCCATGAACAGGTCATGCTTCTCTCCAGTCTTTGCACCATACTCCCATACCCAAGCTTGATCAGTTTCATCAAACCTTGAAGGATGTTGAAGAGCATTAACTGGTATCAGAATGTCATCAAAAAATCCTAATGTAACTGAAAATAATTAATGAGTTTAAATTATTAATGATTCAAAAAAATTATATAAAACAGCAGATTATTATACTATTAATAAACTTATTAACAATAGTATAATAATGTACTCATTTCAAGATGAGAGAAAAAGTAAGGCAATAAAATATTTCTTTATTGTACCTTTAATGAAAGCAAAATTCTGTGTTGAATAAATAAAAAAAAAAACAAATATGCTTAGTGTATGGACATCAAATTTAAATAATTGTTGAATAAGTTGCAAACTATCTTATGTTTCGCTATGTAGTGTTTTGGTCTAAAATGGACATAAGTTATAAACTTGAAGTGGATATTGCTTAGTGATTAAAAAAAAGTATACCTTGCACTCCTTCCCTACTGCAACTTCTTATCTTTCCAATTAAAATTTCTTCAATGAGAGGTCTAAAAACAATATACCTAAACTTAACTTCTGTATGCGAAGAGCCATCTCCAGGAAAAATATATGAATGCCCAATATCTATTATATCAAACAGTGCTATACATAATCCTACATTTAACACTACCTGAAACAAATAATTAGTTACCATTACAACCATGTCAAAGTATGTTAGTAATACAGCTTAAAAAATGTAATGAAATATGTCCAATATACAACCACGCAATATACTTATTAAATGAATTATCTGACTGGAGCATGATTACTATGATGCTTACTGATGCTACCTTTGAATGCATCCAGACTTCGCAGAGCCACCGTTACATTTATTAAGCCGTCAAGTCACATCTATTAAGATTTATTTACAAAAATATAAGAAAGAAAATACCTTATTAGCTAGTTTACGATTGAGTAATGTTGTAATTGATTCGGTTAGACTCTGGTGGAAGTGTTCAGGTGTTACCCGAATCACATCCTTCATTTCAGCTAGAACAAACATTGAAATAATATGTTTTTTCAAATCGTTTACTGCAGTCGTTGGTCGCCCCGGCTTCTAACCTATTCTCAAATTTTAATCACATATTCAGTCCTGATAAAGTAAATTATTATTACATCTAACTTTAACCAAAAAATTTTTTTCTATTTCTTTTCTTTTCTGTACGTGGTAATACTTATTTTAGTATTTATTTTTATTGTAAAGTAAAAATATAAACATGAATGAGAATGAAGACGAATGACAACTGACTGTTGGATGATGACATGACATTGACAGTATTGATAGGTGACGTTGGCCGCGTTCCACTAGACGCTCAAAATGCTCACCACGATCAAATTAGTATGATATTTTGATCATTGTGAGCGTTGTGAGCGTCTAGTGGAACGCGCCCGTTGTATTACAGATTAATACAGGATGGATGATACACGACGAGTATGTTATATTCATGGATATATTACTCTAACTGGACACGTAACTTCGTAGTGGTATCTGATGATCCATGACGTCATAACGAAATGACCATTTTTGTATTGTACCTTTAGTCCCAGGATATATCATTCGATTGTGGTTTTTATAATGGCATGAAATCATCTAAGATGATTATTAATATTATTATTATATTTATGTACCTTGATTTTCAATTTACTCTTATTACAATTATTTCAATTTGGTAATATTGAAGAAATTTTAATAAAATCTTTTATTTCAAAATTATAATATTTACCTCTAGAATAATTACCTACAAAAAACATTATGAAGAACCATATCAAAATAGGACATAATCTTTTTAGTAAGTGTGGACACCCTACAATTATTATGAAGGACAACCTCAACCCGGCCGGTTGAATGGTCACTCCAATATGACGTCCTCGATCTTCAGGTACCTCTATAAAGTCAGTGATCCAGATAGAGTAATATATTCATGGTTATACTGGACGAGTCAGTTCACGTTTCGTTATGCCGGTCACTCACATTCGCGCGAATACGCGAACCCACATGTGTGGGACGACCTTCGCGAATGATTATGCGAAGTTTTCGAGACATTCGGGGTTTTCCAAGCTGTGTCGGTTTTTTGTCGCACATCAAAGCGCGCGAACCTCGAACCTTCGTGTAGTCTCCCACACATTCGTGCGACAAGTTGCACACACGACTAAAAAGGTGATGTATCTCTTAATTTTTCGTGGTTCGTGGCATCTAATCGTACTACTATTTATTTTCTGTATTGAAAATTGATTTGAATGACAACAACATAATAACAACAGCAAGATTGAACATTCGTGAACAAAGCTTAGGAGGAAGCGGAAATGGGCTTGTATACTCATATGCGAACCCATTTGCCTGACCGCCCTTCACATATGTGCAAACATTCGTAAAAATGTCAAACATTTGCGCACATGTGAGTGGCCGGGGTTATAAGAAGATGGGTCACGTGACATTGATCTTTGAAGCTTAAAGTCCAGTTGTATATATAAAATTCTTGGTACATATTTTGACTTGATTATTGATTTTGATTTGACAATTTTGACATTAGCAGTTAGCAGTTAGCACCTGCCCCTGCCCTAACCCAGTGCTGCCAGATGGGGCTATTAAGCGCCAATGGGGCTATTTTCGTTACTGAGCGGCTATCATATTTTACCCGTTGGCTACGTGTAGCTGAGGGGCTATATTTCAGCGTTCGGACTAAAAACAGAAAAAAAAGTTATTGGGCTTGGCTTTCTCAACAAAGTGATATGAAAGTGACTGCTAGTGTTGTTAAAAGGCTCGAGCCTTCCGAGTCTAGAGCTCATTGAAGGCTCGAGCTCTCAAATAAGGCTCGAGCCTTCGCCTCGAGTCCTACATGAAGGCTCGAGGCGGAGGTTCGAGCTCTGCATCCAGGGCTCGAGTTGAAGCTCGAGCTTTGTCTTCAGGGCTCATTTTGTAATAACTGTAATTTCAGGGTTCCCTAATTAAAACGTACTGTGTTTGACTACGGAACCCTAAAAAACACTTAACCTCAAAATTTGAATTAGGGCGCGCTGCGAATTTTGGAGTTAACTGATTTTCACATTTAAGCCCGCGGTATGAAATTTTATGGGGAGTAAAATAAAACTTTCTCCGTTAGTTATGCGATGTGTTTGTAATTCGTAACACAGAATCTAGATGGCGTTGGATGGCTGATCAGTAACAACGCCATCTAATGATAATAATAATCTTGGTACATTATATTCTTATGTGAAACATCATCATCATTGTCATCATCAGTCATCTTCATCATCACCATTCATCATCATCATCACCACTCATCACCATCGCCATTCATCATCATCATCACCGTCACCAGTCATCACAATAATCATCATTCATCATCAGCATCATAATCATTCATCTTCATCATTCATCATCATAGTTTATCATCATCATTCATCACCATCATCCTCCATCATCATCATCACCACCATTCATAATCTTAATCACCATTCGTCATTATCATCATCATCTTCTTCCATCATCATCATTTATAATGTTACACACTCATAGCCAACGCTAGGATTCACTGTGTCGTAAGTGTCATAGATAACACACAAAGACATGAACACACACTCAGACTAAAAGAACAGTTTAAACTTATCATTCAAATGTCGCTGGGAACCGAACCCAGGACCCTTGGTACGGTGGACCAGCATATAACCATTAAGTAATACGGGTCGTCAAACTTATTAATATATAGTTAGTATAATCTGGATTTTAACAAGAAAAAAATAACCAACTTCAAAATAACTCAACATACTATAGATAACAAATTAATAAAAAATAATATAAATAAAATAATACTCTTAAATCACTTAAACTTTGAACGCCATTCGAAGCGCATCGTGGCGGCGTCGTCATTATTCCAAATTCAAAAGCAAGTTCAAAATACCGCGCGAATCACAGTGGCGCGAATACGATTTATTGGTGTATGACGTCACGTCACAAGATATGTAGATTTTGGGAACAAAATTCAATGATGATTTTGATTTATATTTTGTTTCTTTAATATAGACTTTTATTATAATATTTTTATGAATATTGAGGTTTTATGTATATTATAATAAAACTAACTGAGCGATGGCCGTGCGTCGAAGATATTTAAGAAAAATTAAAATGTGTGCAATTCACACGTAGTAGAAGTGAAACCTTCAAAAATTTTGTTTTCAAGATATAATGAGACGAATGTAAAATTTCGGGAAGATGATAATTGTAGGTTTTAGTAATGATCTCTCATCCCTCAACTCACCTCTCAACTCACCTCTCAACTCACCTCTGAACTCACCTCTGAACTCACCTCTCAACTCACCTCTCAACTCACCTCTCAACTCATCTCTCAACTCATCTCTCAACTCATCTCTCAAATCATCTCTCATTTTTCAAAAAAAATTCAAGTCAGTCTCCACTCATTTCTAGTCTCCACTGGACAGTTTCGTTTCATAAAATTTCAAGTCACCCCCGTACTAAAGAAGTTTTCACTTCAAAAAACCTTTTAGTAAAAGTTTATAGATCCCATTCAATTTATTTTTAGAAATTTTATCTGTTTGCAATTTCTTTTTTCAAATTTTATCTGTTTGTAAAAAAAAAAGATAGGCGTATCGGTTGATTGCCGAGCTTCGACTCGAGTCTTCAATTGAAGGCTCTTGAGCCCTTAAGGCTCGAACCCTAAAGGCTCGAGCCTTCTAAGGCTCGCGAGCCCTTAAGGCCTCGAGCTTTGAAGGCTCAGTAGCTCCGACTCGGAGCTCGAGTCCGGGGCTCGGAGCTCATTTTTCTCAACTCTAGTGACTGCCGATGACCTTTTTTTTTAGCTCCTACACTTCCAACCTTAGATGGGGCTACACGCGCACTCCGACAAGGCTATTGCTATTCGAGAAAAAAAAATCTGGCAACACTGGCCCTAACTGTCAAATTTCTCCGTGGGATTTAATGGGAATAAAAGTGGATTATTTAAATAAAAATTGAAAAAAAGGAAGAACGAACGAGCTATCACTATCAAATAGATTGATCCAACAAATATTTTATTTTACATTTTAACTACCTACTTTGTAGCAGTAACACAGCTCCGATATCATATTATGATAATAAACAATGTCAGGTAAACGTTATTAAGTTAAGGTTGAAAATTTATTAATCCATAGTTTTTACAAGCTTAAGTTTAACTTGCTTTGTTCGTTAAACACGCAGGATAAATACTATTGTTACCAAAAATCTGTTGTGGCCATAAAACAAAGCTAAGCTGCTAAACTTGTTAATAAATATCTAAACTTAAAATTTTGCTGTTTTAATATTTTAAGTTGGTCCACAAAGTAGGTGGATCGGGGGACCAGTGCCCCCAGAAAAAGCAGCGCAATTCAAAATTTTGTTTGGTTAGTTAGGTTGCTGTTTTTATTTACGCGGAAGGGGAATTAAACCAAGCGGGGTTCCGCCAACATTTATAACATAGTCATATTATTATGGCGTTAGGTACTTTAGTGGACAGAAAAGACCTCACATGCTTGTATTTTGGATTGGATTTAGAATACACACTAAAATATGCCGCAATATTTAAAAGCAACTTTAATCTGGCATTTAATTTTGAGTATAGTGTCATATCTTAATACTGTGTTATGGAAAGCTTTTTTCCAGTGTCTCGAAAACGGTAAACTGGGCCTAAGCTGATCAAGACTGAGCTTTCTTTTCACCCACATCTCATTGGTCCATAATTCATGGGATACCTTATGTACTTCCCTACACATAGTGGTTGTGATGCAATTTGTTGCAAAAAATTTACAAAATATTTTAATGCATTTTTCACCAGGTTTTTTATTACATATATTTTCAGGAAGGAAAGATAGATTTAGGAAAGATAGATCAAGATCTCCTGTTAGTGTGTCAGCTGTAGGTCACCGAAGGGAGAATGCTCAAAACCAAGATGTGAACAAAAGTCAAGATCTGTCTAACGTAATGAACTTGAATCAAATGATGATGGCCAATTTATATCAACAAGGTAAGTTTATCTTTTTAATGTAATGTAAGAAGCTAAAGAATAATAATGATAATTTTTGCCATCTTTGGCCCCCCATGTAAGCTTTAAACCACAATGTTGCACTTTGTTAATTTTCTATTGAAGGAAATATGATGATGGGTGGAATGTATAACATGATGATGCCCAACACTATGATGAGTGGAGCAATAATGACTTCTGGAGGTATGGAGTCATATCAGTCATTGCCTGGACCGACAATGGAAATAATCACTCAACCACAAATGGAAATATCGGAGATGGCACCTACCCAGATGGGCAGCACCGGTGCAGCAACCTTGGAGATGGGTATGATGGGTGGGATGATGGTGGATCCTAGCATGATGGGAATGTATTCTAACTTAGCTCAGGAAACTGTGCAAGACGAAAAAGAAATAGTATTAAAATATTGCAAACTAACCCCTCCACTGCCGGGCACCCCGCCCCCCCCTCGTCGTGTGCGGCCTCCCGGCTGTCGGACTGTCTTCATTGGTGGTCTGCCCGACACCATCCGAGAGAGCATTATCCGAGATATCTTTGAAAGATATGGTAGAATTCAAATTCTAAGGTTGTCTAAGAAAAATTTTTGTCACATACGTTACGACAGAGAGGAATGCGTCGATGCAGCTATGACTATCACGGGTTATCGTATAAAAATCACATCTAAGGATAAAAAGAAAGACGAGGATGATGATTCTCGTGCAACGAATGGGTGGTTGCATGTTGATTATGCATTGGTAAGATTTCAATGTGATATGAAATGAACTAAGTAGTATGTATGAAATGATGGATTTCGAAATATTATATTTTTCATTGTATTTTAGAGTCGAGATGATCAAAATGAGTATGAAAGACGTCAACGACAAGCATTGAGAGTGCAACAACAGGTGCAGCAACTAAATGCTCAGCACGATGCCATAGTCAGTACGACGCCTCTCAGTACTAGCGTTCGTCGCTCTCCTTCTCCTGTCAGGATACAGCCCTATTCAACCATTGCAGTTGTTCAAGTTGCTGAAAGAATAAAAAATGCAGAACATTTCTCAAGTGTCTTGCCGGTAATCTGTTTTTACTGTATATTCTAAACTGTTTTTGTGAGTTTCCTTTTTTAGTATTTTATATCCATTTTTATTTTGGATGTAATGTAGACTTTTTACTTTCTTCTCCTCTATGATCAAAGACTTTCCATAAGGGTAATAGAAACAAAAAAAAACCTGCAAGTGCAAGTGGATAAGAGATACCTTTATTATTAATTAATTTTGAATTTATGTAAATAACTTAATTCCACAGACCTTAATTGCATGGCTAGAGCGAGGCGACTGTTCCAAGAAGAATTCAAATCAGTTCTACTCTATGCTTCAAACTACTAATTCACATATCAGAAGATTGTTTAATGAAAAAGTACAAGAGGAGGATGAGTTAATGGAATGTAAGGAACGAGTGAAAAACAACATACAAAACATTATTGAGCAACGTAAGTATATAATTAGTACTCTCATAATCTATCACAATGTGATGATTTACTGCATAAAAAAATGTAACATGAAACATTATAGTTCAGTATATCTAAGGTAAGGTGCAAGATGTCATTTTCTATCCATCATGATCATGGCCCTAGTGGTCCCTGTAGATCACCTAGTTTGCTCTGAAGGACAGGGTTTGGGTATTTTATGTTTATACAAATTTTAAAAACCGTCCATTATCGTGGTTTGTAAACAATAATAAGTATAAATAAGAATTATATAATTATCTCATTAAATGAATATAGATTTAATTCATTATTACCTTGAGGAAGGTTTTTAAAATTATAAACATAAATGTGGCCTAAGATATGAAAACTTCTCTCACGAAATGTAATTATACTTTTCGTAACGCCCTTCGGATGAACGTGGACAGCCCTTCATTGCATTCACATCGAGATAAATGTGAATTTTTGAGTAGTAAGTTTGACTGTTTTGACAACAATACTTGTAATTTAATTTGAACATTTATAGAATGCCATTATTTTTTATCACATTAAAGAAAATGATGTAACAATGTAGTCATCGACTTATTTATGATTTAAATTGAGTAAAAAGTATCTTGTCAAGACATCGTCAGTTCTCTGTGTGGCAATCACACTGTCATGTGTCGAATGGCACGTCTCTGGACTCCTGGCATCCGCAACTCATACAAGAGGCCCTTCGCGTCTCGGTAGACAGTAAGCAATGTCAGAGGCAAGTGGCAAGTGTACGGTATGTGGCCCCGCGGCCCCGTGCGCCTCATAACATAATGTCAATGTGAACCTCAGTCGAACAGGTGGCGAAAGTGTTCGTCGCCGCGACTCACCAGCGGGTTTGGGATCACTTTACAAAATCTCAAAGGAAGAATATCGAGACCTGGCAGAAAATGACGAAGGTAATTCAATCATTCACTTGGAAGTCACGTTTTTTTATTTTTCTATAGGGCTGGTCTGCTGCAGATAAATATTAGTACCTGCCTGTTATTTTTTGTATTACTGTTGCGTTCGGTAATCATAATTGTGGTACTTTTAATTTTATTTGATGTGAACATTATCATGTACATAATTATAACCTCGACACTTAAATATTTGGTACGTGCACTGGTGCAGACGTCAGCAGGACCAGAAAAAGGTAAATACATGTCAGTACGTGACAACGTAAGTAACACACAGTCATAGGTACATACATACTTATTTTATCTCCTACAGGCCCCTTAAATTCATCAACATAACCGTTCGAGACAAGGAACTAATAGGTAACAAAACAAGGTTTATATTCAAGTATAAGGTTAACCATACAAAAATGCTGGTGAAGTGTTAGCGATATGTTTGCTCGTATTCCATAAATTTAATATTGTATTTTTTTATAATCGTTGTACTGTGCATAGTGCATTTTTTATAATCGTTGTTCTTTATTTTGGTATGATTCACATAGTTTTATATTTAATCAACCTTTTGACTGCTTCCTTTTATGTAAACAACAGAGGCCTCACCGTTGCATCCTCCAATCAGTATCGATGCTTAATTTAAATAATTATGATTATTGTTTGCTATGATTATGCGTGAAGAAAACGAGCCAAACCGACGGCCTATTACCCCAGAGGATACTATGTTGTCTAAATAAGACATGCAGGTTTGTCATTGGACGTTGATATTTGCCTTTTCTAGCAAAAACGCATTATACCCGTTTACAATAGACCCATTTTTCCAATTTCGAAGAACCACTATAACTTGGATCCGGGTCGAAGGACCATAAAAAAATCCGAACCGAACCGCCGACTATCATTAGCACGGAGGTACTATGTTGTTTAAATAAAAGACATTAGTGCAGGAAACTTTTATAGAACGAGAAGAATTTGTTGGAAGACGCGACGTCGCGTCGCCCTTAGTAAACGTGTTAACGTAACTATAACACCGAATAGATTTGTGCAGCCTAATACCTAAATATTACTAATAATGTCGTTTTCTGTTGCTTTTTTAAGATTGCTTTACTTTTTAGTTTTATATTTTTATGTTTTACTCATGATTGTGCAATATTGTCTAAATAATTAGTTAAAAGTACTTATCTTGTGAGGCAGTCAAAAGGTTCCCTACTTAAATAATTAGAAAATATTTATTTCCGCTGTCCGGAATTTAGCATATTTGTAAATGTGGCATAAGTGTTGCAAAAAGAATCGTAAAAAGAATCTTTTGTAAGTACGGGTTTTATTTTTAGGAATTTAATGCAATGAAGGAAGAATTCTACGACAAATTCTTCAATGAAGATGGTGAGTTCAATGGGTCGAGCAAGAATAGCACTAGCGGTAGTGATGAGGTGCAAGAATTGAAGGTAACATTGATTTGTTTTCAATTATCAGGTTTTGGAACTACCATTATGTTTTATGCAAGGTAGATAGATACATATAATTTTAAAAAGGGAAAATACACTCAAATGCAAATGTCATACGAGAGAGGAAAGCCATGATATTTTATTTTTAATTTTAATTTAATTTTACAAACATTTCGAGATAGGTCACTTTCGTTCTAAGCGTGCACTATGTTTAAAAAAAATTGTGAACGCGTTATCTTACTTATCCTTTTGTTTGTATTGTTTTAGAGAGAAAACGAAAGCCTCCGTTTTCAGTTGGAAGCATACAAAAACGAAGTGGATGTTATAAAAAGTGACGCACAAAAGGAAATGGATAAATTTAAAGCTCAATTTATAGCGCGTCAAGCATTACAGAACTCGTTCGATAAAAATGTAAGTAAACAAAGCATGATTAGAATATAGATAGCGATTAAGGCGTTTTCCAGGGACTTGTAATTTTTTATAATCTAAATTTTACTAAAAAAAAATAACCGACTTCAAAGTTACTCAAAAACTACTTGTCAGATCTCGTTCAAATTTAGGTGGGACCACATGATAAGCACCTGCTTTCGATTAAAAAAAGAATCATCGAAATCGGTTGGCGTGATATTGAGTTATTCGTCCATTTGTCGCGCACATACTTAATACAAATTTAAGACTTATATGGTTTTATCATGGATGCCATTGTCAGATCTCAATAAAATTTATATGGGACTACATGACAACCACCAGCTTTCGATTAAAAAAAGAATCATCAATATCGGTTCGCCCAGTCCAAAGTTCTGAGGTAAAGAACATAAAAAAAATACAGTCGAATTGAGAACCTCCTCCTTTTTTTTTTGAAGTCGGTTAATAAAATGTCTTCAATTGTTTGGAATGTTGGTTTCGCCATCACGTCTTTCATCTGGACTGGCGAGATACAAATGCGTACGAGCGCTGCCACTGCGTACCGACGTGGTATTGATGTATCGTACATTTTTTTAGACCGGTCCTATTTTATGAACAATTTTACAGCCTCTTTGTATCATAATTTGTAATTTAAAAATTAGGCTTGCACTAGAATTGAGCGATATATAATTATGCCAAAACTACTAGTTTACTATTATTTTTTTAAGTAATTTAATTGAATATAAAAAAAACATTAACTTTTGAACAAGATTGTTTACCAAATCAGACTCATCTAAAAAAAATATATTCAACTATAGACTACAGTTATCTCCATCCTTTCAGCCCCCCCTGCCCTCCCCGATAGTGAAGCCGCCGCCGCCGCCGCCGCCGCCGCTGCCCGACGATGTGGAAGAGAAGGTCCCCTTGAAGGAAGAAGTGGACGCGGGCTGCGGGGAGGCCAAGCTGATTGGCGTCATGTCCGCCTTTCTACAGGTTTGTGGGCCATTTAAATAGTTTTGGATATCTAAAACTAACCTACCCTGCTCCTGGTACATTCTGCTGTCGAGTGTCGATGAGGCTATGACACCAGGTACCTTCAGTTAGAGATCGCCGATCTTTGTACCTTTCAATTTTATCTGACGGTACGCCCAAGCACAGTATTAGGTGACTTACTTGCTAGCTACCGACTCCTTAACCTTCAAGAACACATCAGTGATGCTGTATTGCTGATGTACATGGGCGAGTGACCTATTGTATAGTCTTTTAGTAACCATCATCATTTCACAATCATGTCTGCCGGGTGTTACGTTGTAACGAGGTGTAATACCTCGTTCAATATCCCTTGGCTGGCAGATGCATTTTTCTTCTTCTTTTTAAATGTTGACAGTTGGGTTGGTTTTCAAAAAATGCAGCTGACAGCAGCTGGGTTCCCATGGAGGATGGGATTATAAATGTTACTTTATTTTTTTGAATACTTTTATCAATTTTACTAACAGTGCCTACTTAATATAATTTGATACTGTACTTAAAGGCTATTTAAAGTACAATAATATAATATTTTGAAGAATAAATAATTAAAGAGCTGTGCCTTTAGGTTCCTGATTTACCTACCCCGCCCTGAGAGCCTTATTTATTACTTGAGGAGGATCTACATCCTCGCAACGTGACGAGTATATTGTTGAAAAAATTCAACTTTACTTTGTACTGTTATAAATTATAATTACACTAGCTGCCCGGACAGACTTCGTTCTGTCCAAAGTTTTTTATTATTAAAACCTTCCGTGTGCCTTAAGGAACATTGTAAGCTATCCTATCTTTCAAGTTGGATCAAACTGCACACGGTGTGCTTTGATTAAAATCGGTTGAGTAGTTTAGGAGTCCATCGCGGACAAACAACGTGACACGTAATTTATATATATTAAGATTATGATTTCTATTCCCCAGGTACATCCGCAAGGCGCAAGTCTAGACTACGTAGTATCGTACGTGCGCGCTCTATTCCCAGTTCACACGCAGGAGAGCGTGCTGCGCGTCTTGCAGAAACACTCCGACGTGTTCCAACTGACGTCTACTGGTGTTGGCGCCAACATGGACAAACGTTGGACGTTTATCGCGTTTAAATAGATTGGATACTGGCAGGAGTGGCAGGACAAGCCAACACCGCACCACGACTGAAAAGTACATAGATAAGTACAGAGACATACATGCGACTCGCTGATCTGCTCAGTCGTGAGTTCGTGACCATGATTTAAAATCAAGTGTAGACATATCGTGAAAAAAAGAATTTATTGGATCTAAATTATGTTTGTTTTTCGAATGGACAGTTGCTGTTGGTCCTAGCGTCTTTACAGATTCACGGTTTGCATGAATGGGGGAAAAACTATCAGTGCGTGTTTGTGGTCAAGATGCTAAAAAACGGTACATCTGTCAATGTTATCATATCTATCGTTAGTTACATTGAGAACTCCGAACAAATGAAACTGTAAACAAGTAATTGTACAATTAAATTATGGCTATCGTCAAATATATGTATAGTTTACTAACAAATTGTTTTATTGTGTAGGGATCCTTCTATCCCTGGTCCCACAGCGCTTTATGTCTTTAACCGTAATAAGGGGCCATCCATAAATTACGTCACACTAACTTTCATGACTTTTTGACCCCTACCCCCCCCCCCCTTGTCACAGCTGGTCACATCTGTGAGACCTCCCCCCCCCTAGTGTGACGTCACATATTATGAAATTTTACACCTAGAAATTATTAAATTAAAACACCTGTTAGGAAATAAGTTTTATTTCTATTATTTTTTTTTAATATTTACCTATACATACCAATTATTCGATTTTGAAATGTGACGTCACGAATTTTAGGACCCCCTCCCACCCCTTGTCACACAATGTCACACTTCATCGACCCCCTCCCTCCCCCCTAACGTGTGACGTAATTTATGGATGGCCCCTAAGTAGGTATAGACACTTGAAATGTTTATAGAGTAGGTAGGTATGGAAGTATTAAGTTGCAGCCGCCATAACAACAAATATTAAAAATAAGGAAATTTTAAAACTGTAAGACAAACTGTAAACCTGTAAGACAAAATAACGTTAACACAGTATTTTTGAAATAGAATTTAATCTATGTTACCTACAGCCCGCAGCGATTAGTGTAAGTACGTTTACAATTTACTCTAGATTTTTGTTCCAATTTACAAAAATCGTATTCTACCCCAGTTTCCACCAGTGACTAACATGAGTCGTGGAACGTTTACTTCCATACATGCAAGCGTACGTAGTACTTAAAAACGAACTCACTACAGTATGAAAAATACTTTACAGTGAGCTTGAACTATTGCAAGCTAGTTTTCTGCTGCGCCTGCAGCTCGCTGACAGTTTGCAGGTACTCCGCCGTGGCCTCCTCGAGGTCCCGGTCGCCGGCGCCGTCCCCGTCCGCTGCGTGCCCTCCGTCCCGGTCCTGGCGCATCTTCAACCGCAGCTCGCGCATCCGGGCCTCTAGGATACGTTCCCGTTTGTTCTCTCGGTCTAAAATCTAAGGTAAGACAAAGACAATATCAGTAAATTTTAAAATTTAAAAATCTCTGATTTTTATTTTGACCAAACATAGTTACAACTGGATCACGTCAGGTTTTAAATAAAAAAAAGTCGTAATAATCTTATTGTACTTTGTGGATTTGTACATAAAGAGAAATATATGTATCTAACTATAACTTACATGAGTCAACAGCTGCTTATCATTCTTATCGGCTGTACCCAGGTTTTGAGACAATTCCGCCAAATATATAGTACCTTTGCTGCTTCCACATGCTACTAGTAAACCCTGTAATTAATTAATAAATATTTATACGATTTTTATTTGTAGATAACGAAAACTATCGACCATAACGGTGCGTCCACATTTGAACATTGCACCGAACCGAACGACAAAAATTACCTGATAATTTCACATGACTACAATACTTTTTAACCGACTTCAAAAAAGGAGGAGGTTCTCAATTCGACTGTATTTTTTTTTTATGTTTGTTACCTCAGAACTTTGGACTGGGCGAACCGCTTTTGATGATTCTTTTTTTAATCGAAAGCTGGTGGCTGTCATGTGGTCCCACATAAATTTTATTGAGATCTGACAATGGCATCCATGAGAAAACCACATAAGTCGTTTTGTGTTAAGATGTGCGCGACAAATTGACGAATAACTCAATATCACGCCAACCGATTTTGATGATTTTTTTTTAATCGAAAGCAGGCGCTTGTCATGTGGTCTCACATAAATTTGAACGAGATCTGACAAATATGTAGTTTTTGAGACTTTGAAGTCGGTTATTTTTTGTTTGTAAAATTTAGATTATTCTATTGATATGATTAAAAAAACTCCGAAGGGATCAAGTACAGTTTACTTACGGCTTCGTGTGGTCGCAAACGCAGCAAGGGTTCATCGCACAACTGTGCGGTCACAATGGGTGCACTTCTTCTTCGTAGCAAATCCCAACAAGACAGGCAGCCGTCCCACTGAGTCACCAGCATCAACGAAAATCTGGAAAACATCGCAGCTCTTAACTCCCACTATTGGGCTTGGGTCTCCTCTCACAATGTGACCGATCGCAGCACACGTCATAATCTCTTAAGTCTCTTTAACTCTTATGGCTCCTACACGCTATGCAGTTGTTTTACTAAGTTAGTATTAGTCTACTTTGCAACAATCCGCGTTTAACATGTATGATGGTATATACTTTAAAACATGCGTGGCACCTCCCTCCCTCCCACAACGGAAACATGCACTACAATAATTAAACGTATATACCAACATACATACCAGCACCAACACGTGTTTCGCCCCGAAACGGAGCATCATCAGGGTAAGTTGACTCTACGATGGTTAGTCGGAAAGTGAGCATCGTTCACTGAGCGTGGCGTATTTATACCCAACTCGCCCACTGATTATCTAATGATGTTGTAATAATTAGTGATTAGTAATTAATTAATTATTCAATCAATTAATCAATCGATTAATTAATTAATCAATCAATTAGTGATTCACGCCGGCAGGAACCGGGTCTGACGTAATCTGGTGATGTGTACTGTTGAAAATCCTCAGTAAAGGCGAGTTGGATACATTTATTTGTTCATTCAGCAGTGTAAAACTTGGATTATTATTATGTTTTATTATTTCTAACTGCTCTAGTATACTTAATTTAAAACCCTTTTCAGATTTATGTAATATATTATATGTATGGTTACTAGTTAAACTGTGACCTGATTGTATTAGATGTTTAGCGAAATTAGACTTATCCGCGTGACCATTCCTGTACGCGGCCATATGTTCCCGGTAACGTGTGTCAAAATTTCTACCAGTTTGACCCACGTACACGCCATTACAATCAGAACAAACAATTTTGTAGACACCAGATTGTTCATGTCTATCTCTTTTATCTTTACCGTTTGTTATAGATTGCAAGGAATTGTTTGTTCTGAATGCAACGAAGATGTTGTTACGACGGAGCGTTTTTGCGATTCGCTCTGAAATTGGACCAAGGTAGGTTAAACTAGAACGATATTTATTTGGGGTTATGTCGTTGGGAGCCGCGTACAAGAGATCACGCACCATTAAGCCTCTCCTCTTATGGATGAGAGTATCCACCATCTCCCTACCATACCCATTGGCAACAGCAATGTGATAGATGGTATTTAATTCTTTTTGATAGTTCTGAGGTGATAATGGAACACACATTAATCTGTTAACATAGCAGTGAAATGCTGCCATTTTATGTTGCCATGGGTGGCAGGAAGATGCCGGAATGACCGCATCCGTATATGTTGGTTTGCGGAAAATTCCAAAGTCATGTCTATTGTTTTGCCGAGTAATGGTAAGATCTAAAAAGTTCAATGAACAATTAACTTCAACTTCAAGTTTGAATTTAATTTTGGGATGGATTTTATTTAACTTATTTACGAAAACGTCCAGTTGTCTGTCTGTCCCCGTCCAGCACATAATTATGTCATCAACATACCTATAGTAATAAAATATATGTTTATGGCCTATAATATTCTTATTTTCGTAGTGGTCCATAAAAATCTCAGCAATTAATGGGCTTAATGGAGACCCCATTGCGAGGCCTTCTTTTTGAGAAAAATATTGATTATTAAATCGGAAATAGTTTTGATCTAAACATAATGAAGTGAGCCTTAAGAGATCATCCTTTTCTCCGGGAAGTAATTTTGATCTTTCAAAAAGTTGGGATAGTATAATTAATTAAGATCAAAATTACTTCCCGGAGAAAAGGATGATCTCTTAAGGCTCACTTCATTATGTTTAGATCAAAACTATTTCCGATTTAATAATCAATATTTTTCTCAAAAAGAAGGCCTCGCAATGGGGTCTCCATTAAGCCCATTAATTGCTGAGATTTTTATGGACCACTACGAAAATAAGAATATTATAGGCCATAAACATATATTTTATTACTATAGGTATGTTGATGACATAATTATGTGCTGGACGGGGACAGACAGACAACTGGACGTTTTCGTAAATAAGTTAAATAAAATCCATCCCAAAATTAAATTCAAACTTGAAGTTGAAGTTAATTGTTCATTGAACTTTTTAGATCTTACCATTACTCGGCAAAACAATAGACATGACTTTGGAATTTTCCGCAAACCAACATATACGGATGCGGTCATTCCGGCATCTTCCTGCCACCCATGGCAACATAAAATGGCAGCATTTCACTGCTATGTTAACAGATTAATGTGTGTTCCATTATCACCTCAGAACTATCAAAAAGAATTAAATACCATCTATCACATTGCTGTTGCCAATGGGTATGGTAGGGAGATGGTGGATACTCTCATCCATAAGAGGAGAGGCTTAATGGTGCGTGATCTCTTGTACGCGGCTCCCAACGACATAACCCCAAATAAATATCGTTCTAGTTTAACCTACCTTGGTCCAATTTCAGAGCGAATCGCAAAAACGCTCCGTCGTAACAACATCTTCGTTGCATTCAGAACAAACAATTCCTTGCAATCTATAACAAACGGTAAAGATAAAAGAGATAGACATGAACAATCTGGTGTCTACAAAATTGTTTGTTCTGATTGTAATGGCGTGTACGTGGGTCAAACTGGTAGAAATTTTGACACACGTTACCGGGAACATATGGCCGCGTACAGGAATGGTCACGCGGATAAGTCTAATTTCGCTAAACATCTAATACAATCAGGTCACAGTTTAACTAGTAACCATACATATAATATATTACATAAATCTGAAAAGGGTTTTAAATTAAGTATACTAGAGCAGTTAGAAATAATAAAACATAATAATAATCCAAGTTTTACACTGCTGAATGAACAAATAAATGTATCCAACTCGCCTTTACTGAGGATTTTCAACAGTACACATCACCAGATTACGTCAGACCCGGTTCCTGCCGGCGTGAATCACTAATTGATTGATTAATTAATTAATCGATTGATTAATTGATTGAATAATTAATTAATTACTAATCACTAATTATTACAACATCATTAGATAATCAGTGGGCGAGTTGGGTATAAATACGCCACGCTCAGTGAACGATGCTCACTTTCCGACTAACCATCGTAGAGTCAACTTACCCTGATGATGCTCCGTTTCGGGGCGAAACACGTGTTGGTGCTGGTATGTATGTTGGTATATACGTTTAATTATTGTAGTGCATGTTTCCGTTGTGGGAGGGAGGGAGGTGCCACGCATGTTTTAAAGTATATACCATCATACATGTTAAACGCGGATTGTTGCAAAGTAGACTAATACTAACTTAATAACAATGGATTTCCGCAAAGTAACGCCTGATACTATTAACTATATCAAATCAGTTGTTTTACTTCCGTGCCAACTTTTATTTTGAAATGCTTGCAGCATTTGAATCTAATCTCCTGTTTAAGCAGGAGGACAACGTTGAAATCCCTAGGTTATCTACTTATTCTGGAAAACAATCTATCTCAATTTAGTACAAAACTTCATTGCCAATACCTTACAGGATTCCACGCGCCATCAGTTAATTTAGTACGATGAGAATAAGTCCACAGTATCGATGATTCGCGACAATCTTCACTCCAAACTCTGGCCGTCCAATCTCCAACGGTCATAAAGTTCTTTAAAAACGTGGGGTTTCTTTGAAGCGAGTATACTGGTCCCAGGTGAGCTTCGTACTGTAAAATCAAACGTATTTATACTTAAACTTTTAAACCATTGTATAATTTTGGTCCAATGTTGGACGTATAATCCTTTACATGCACAGCTCTGATCTGTTCAAAGCTTTTTGATTCTATCGGCATACCAAGATTATATTTGCCGAGACTTGGTCATGGTCATATTTCGAGGACACTTTTCCCCCAAGATTATCTATCGGTCATTTGAACTGTGTTTATTGAAACTTCAACTAGGTAATCGTGTGGTCATCGTATGTCGGTCAACTTTGCTGGTGATGAAATTTTGTCATTAACGAATTCGACCGTTCCCATTTACGGACAATACCTAATATAAAGAAGTATAATTTATGCAATCCTAATTACCTTGGTTGGAAGTTTTTCTAAAGGTGTTTTTCCTTTTCGATTGCCTCCAATAACTAAACCCGTTTCAGTTCCCACCATGAATCTGGAAAAGGGAAGTCATTAGTGAACTTCTTCGTTATACTTCAATAACAAAGAGCTATCGGTACAGGTACCTGGTTGGTATGGTAGGCTCATATTCCAGAGCAGAAATTCCAAGGGCATTGTCAATACTTTGGGTATCTGACGCGTGTTTGACCAGATCTATGATCATGCTGTCGGTTGGTTCGCTCATATTTCTAGTATCCCACCTGTGCAATATACCGAGGTTTTGTCAAGACATTACAACGAATCTTAATTTATTAGCATTTAGACCTGTACTTCAGATTCAGATCTGTTGGCCTGCGGAGCGAACGTTTCCAGGTTCCAATAGGTACCTACTAATAGCCGGCATTCATGTGACACATTATTAAGAGATATTTCCGCAACAAAACAAATGTATGAGCGGATAGAGATGTGTGAACCTGAACTGGACCTCATGTGGCAATTAAGAGCACAACTAAGATATTAGTAACTCTACCCTCCATAAACTAAGGACATACCATGGCAAAGTTTTTGTAAAGGTAAGACACGCCCGAAAAGAATCTATTACAACATTCAGTCGAAAATTACAAATACTCCTTAGATGTGTGAAATCTTCCATTCTCATATTGGTTGATCTTGAGTTGAGAATTTATGACGACAATTATTTGGTATTTATGTAGGTATACTTACCATTTAACAACGCCATCTGGAGATGACGAGAAGAACTCAGCGCCGGTTTTCGAGTTGATGAATAGGACGTTTCGCGCTAGATCTCTATGCGCCATGTGCGGAGGACATATGCCCACCGGTTCCCCACCTTTACGCATATCCCACCAACCTACCTGTTAATAATTATCATTAGATCTCATTTCAGGATTTCGTACCTTTGAAGATAAGTAATAAGAACACTGGATTTTTTAAGAGATTATTATTTGAGAATTTACGTCAGAGTAGAGGTACCTGGCCATTCATCATTCCTCCAACAAGCGTATGCTGATCACGAGGATTGTACTGGAGATCTAGAAGCGGCTGTGGTGGTTTTATTATAAGTTCTGGAGCATTTGCATTTTCTGAAAAAAAAGGACTAGCATTTCGAAGTTTGCAGCTGACCCATAAGGTATTGGTGTGGAGGTGCAATGTAGGTAGAACCCTGATTTTCCCGTGCCGAAAAAAAGAAAGCAGTAAATTAAATACACATCTATACTAGCTTGCCAACAAGTAAAATAAATACACTCACCAATATCCCAAATGAACGAGAACTGTAACCCACGCGTGTTCCTGGTAAGGTCTACATCAGCATGAGCCGTCGCTAGCCGCGCGCCGCCGTCCGCCTGCCACGACAGCGACCGCACGGGCCGCCGGTTGGCGCCCTGCAGCCCCGGCTCGCGGTATACGTTCACCGTGTGGCAGCTGCTGCGCTCCACTGGAGGAATCGACGGCAACCCGGAATAGTACGTCTCGTACATGTCTATTGCGTTGTTTTGGAGGATGTTGTGCTCCATGCTCTGGGAAAGAATTTGTCAGGATCATAGATTTCTTAAGTACATCCTTAGCTAGTACCTGATATTAAAAGTTAGCTAAGTTATATTATAGCTGCTGAAGTGAAGAACTAATGTCAAAGCTTTAGTGTAAGGTTTCCAGGCGCAAGTTAGCAGAAGCATAAGACCAGCAGTGGACTTAAGCAAACAGAAAATCGAAGCAGTGCAGATTGATCGATAGACTATGGGTAGTGGGTAGATTGAGAAAGCCTTGAACTACGTTCTTCGTTAACATTCAGATAAAATTAGAGGGAATTTTGACAGGATTTTCGGATTCTAGCATAGGTAAAATTTCAGACTCTAAACGATTAGTAACTGATACAACCACAACGCATGTACGTAACATAAAGATAAGTAATAATAGCAACAGCAAATAATGCGAGTAATAACAGAAATGTTCCATACATGTCCTAGATGCATGACAGCATGAATGTAAGCGTCGTCTTTCTCTATCTTCCGTCTGTATCTCTGCGCGGCTTCAGGGTCGTTCATGTTGATGTCTTTAGGCCATCCGCCTTCCACATGGTTTATCCCAGAACTTGTATACTCTGCTCTAGGATGAAAGACAATAAAGTCATTTATGTGCCTCTCCTCTGGCCTGTTTTATTCTAACGTTCCAATCTTTATTTGTTTTTTATCCTTCACTCTCCTTTTTCCTATTTTTTTCAATCTTCCCTTCTACTACGTAATCTAAGAAGTTGTGGTAATTTAAAAATGTATTTCCTACCTACTTCTCCAGTTCGTAACCGACATGGATCCTGATGTTGGGCTCAGATCCCTTCTAAATGAGAGGGGATTATTAGGTGTTCTGTGGGTTAAAGGTATGGACTATGTAGGGAGCTGACAGATTTACCCTCTTTAAGAAAATTATGGTAAACGCTCGGATACTCAGATTTTCCCACACTATATACTATATTTTTTATTGTTTATTCGTAGAATTGTACTTTATATCCTTTAGGTTTTTAAATCGCTAAGTACGATACGTAAGGGAAGCCCGAACTAATTAATAGGGTTACTTTATAAAGTCATAGAACCGAATTATTTTGTAATCATACTTAATTAAGTACCTAGGTATATTTAATTTGCTTACCTTACTGAATTTACCCAATGTTCAGACATCGTGCCTGTATTCTGTATCGCTACACTAACAGGGTTTCGTAGTATGTAGTTCTTGTAGTAAGCCGGATTACAAGGTATATTCACTATTAATTCAGGGCCATGATTTTCAAAAAGAGTTTGCCTACCAAACTGTTTTCGCTTCTTAGAATATTCGTGAGTAAATTCATTTTTTTCCGGTTTATCCATTTTAGTTTTAGTGAAAGAAAGAAAATATTCCTTCTGGTAGGCATGAAGTTATATCAATAATGTTACCAAGGCGCCTTTACAATAGGCAGCGTTACGAAGTTGGGAACACTTAACTAGGTATATGGTTAAAGCTTTTACAAGAACTTTGTAGCAAAATACGTATAATATGGCATTACTTCGATAGTAAATTAGCTAATAATTGTGCTTATTTCGGGAATATTTGGAAACAATTATAAAAAATTATTAATCTGATCAATAAAAAAACCAAGTAAATGCAAATTTCAAATTGTATTAAAATAATTGAGAACAAAGAAGTCAGTAGAGCGGTATTGGGTCTGCGGGCGTCGCGCGCCGGACGGACAGCACGATGACGCGCGGCGGGGTGACCGCCAGCCGCGCGGTGCACTGCTCCAGCAGCAGCTTCCAGCGTATCGCTGCTCGCTCCTCGCCACCCATTGAGTTTAGTTGATGTGCCTGTTCGAAATAAAACTCCTAAGTATCTTTCATTTTCTTCTTTCTTGGCCGGCATCGCATCACTGATGCCTTTGGTGTCGCTGATGTCCATGGGCGACGATAGCGACTTACCATCAGGTGGATCGTCAGCTCTTTTGCCAGCTATTTCCATAAAAAAATAAATCTACATGTCAGCAGTAGTAGTTAGGTATAGATATTATGCCCTGGTAGTGTGCTGTGCGTGTAGTACCTTCACTACATATTCAGTAAAATAGGTCCTAAATCGGCTCCATCACTGCATTCCCAGCTCGCAACAGGTTGTTGATGCCCTCAGTATTGCTAGTGTATGTGAAGGTGACAACTTACCATTATAGTCTACTCAATAAGTTCAAAATGGTTGAAAATAGACATACTGCTCTTAAAAATACGTGCGATAGCTCATTCTGTTCGGAATGACGTCTAGAAAAATGTTTCGGAAGCGTTTACCAGCACGTAAAAAATTGCAAAGTTATTGACAAAATAAAGTTGAAAAAAAAAAGTATTTTGTTTTTGGTAATCACTCCGAAACTATTAATATTTAAGAAATTTTAAAACAAGATTCTTAAAGAAGAGGAAATTTCCAAACAATATAAAATTATTATACACAAAGTATTAAAACTTTTTAAACTTTTATGACGTGATCTCGTTAAGCATGTATATAAGAAGCGCTCCACGAAGCGAAAAATTTATAGGACAATTACTTCAACATTTTTTTTAATGTACAATGAAAATGGAAGTTCGAGAAAATGTAGTTAATTAACAATCGTCTAACTTGTTGAAAAATTAACTTTAAGCAAAATTTCCTACGGGAGCATATTCTCTGAAGTGTTTCAAATACACCATATTTTTTTATTTTTTTAAATTAATAATTAATACCTTAAAAAATTATTGAGTGTGACGAACTCGGTTTTGACGCCGCACGCGCAACTTAAAAATGCCGCGTGGAGACCCATTTTCAGCGTTAAATTAAAGTTATAAATAATGGAGATAGAGTTTCGAGAGTCGCGAGTCATTGTTTGGAAATTTCCTCTTCTTTAAGAATCTTGTTTTAAAATTTCTTAAATATTAATAGTTTCGGAGTGATTACCAAAAACAAAATACTTTTTTTTCAACTTTATTTTGTCAATAACTTTGCAATTTTTTACGTGCTGGTAAACGCTTCCGAAACATTTTTCTAGAAATCATTCCGAACAGAATGAGCTATCGCACGTATTTTTAAGAGCAGTATCTCTATTTTCAACCATTTTGAACTTATCGAGTAGACTATTAGGTGAAACATCTGCAACTGTTCCTGCTCCTGCAATAGCTACGTAAAAAATTAGGGCAACGTCTAATGTTAAAAAGTATTAAGTGGATTTCCATTAATAAGTATGTTGATAAAAGTTTGAGTACATTTAGTAAGAAACGATCCCTTACCGACAGCCCCAGAGCATCTTCTAGCACCGTAATGGGAATATTGGCGCCAAGTTCCCCAGTGTGGTCCGCGAACCGAACTCGCAATTCTTCATTATTGTTATCGTTAAACCTACGACGTTTAAAACTCATAGGTATATGATACATAAAATAAAGTGCTTTATCGTACAGTAAAAAGGAAAGGAATGAACGGAGGGAAAGACTCTTATGTGACGTCAAATGCGACAAGAGATTTTTATTAGACACACAGACAAGACAAGGCAGACAAAAGATTATTTAGCCTCACGTATTATTGGAGAGCTCATCCAAGTCTAGATGCGTTAACAAGGCGTGCAGCGCGGCGCAGAAGGGGGCGGAGTCTGCCAGACGGTCGCGGATCTGCGCCACCGATGCCGCACTGGCGCGCTCGCCGCTCCATGACGACCAGGCACCAGCTTCCCAACCACCTGGATATAGGGGAAGAATTACCTAGGCTCCTTGAAGCGCTCATAGCCTGGCGGGTTGTGATAATCCTAAGTGATGACAAAGTTAAGCAACAGTAGCCGCGATCAGTAGGTAATAGATGGGTGACCGCTAGTGGCAAAAAGTTATTGAGCGCTTCCATGCTTCCGAAGGCATGTAAAGCCGTCGGACCCAATTGTTATCCACCCCCAGGCAACACCATCTCGCCTAGCGGGAGTTCTCCCTTTGCTAAAACAGCAACCTGATCGTGACTAATCTGACTCATGACCCGTGTGGTGCAATGGTTACTATGCCGGATCGCCGCACCAAGGGTCCTAGGTTCGATTCCCAGCGAGGCGGAAATTTGAATGATGAGTTTGAATTTCTGTTCTCGGTCTGGGTGTGAATGTCCTTGTCTAGTGTGTTGTCCGTGGCACCCACGACACAGGGAATCCTAATGTGGGGCTATGAGTGTGAAGCGTTATTTATTATTATTTATAACCTGAACGTGACACTCACGCGTATTAGTCTGGTTCCTGATATAGAGTCGTAGGGCCTCAGCGTCCGGCGTGTGTGGCTGGTGGGTGAGCACGGAGCGCGCGCACGTCTGCAGCGTGAGCGCGCGGCGGAACGACACCCGCGCGTCCGCTATAAACAACACGCTCTCGAGCGGACGCCACTCTTCGGCTCTGAAGGTATAGTTAGGAACATGCTCATGGATGTATAGAGTAGGTACCTACCGATTACCGAGGCGTTACTATTTCGTTTCTTACCCACTTTTGCGTATAGAGTACCTACCGATTACCGAGGCGTTACTATTTCGTTTCTTTCCCCGCTTTTGTCAATACGCTAGAGTTAGCAGGGACTCTGAGAAGTTTACCTCTTCCGGGCCAAAAAATTCTGATCTGCTAGTGAGCCAAGAATGACAAGATACTCGTATCTACTTTATCTAGATTGGGAATTAGAAATAGGAACCTTACCTTTGTATTGTGTCGATGTCGAAAATGTCCAGAATAATCGCAGCTGGTGTTGTGTTGTCCATTACCTCAACGGACCTTAGCGACATGTCAGTACCTAAAATAGTAATCTAATAAACCAACTTATAACCTAATACAAATAGAAGTACCTATTTATTTTAGGTTTAGTAAGATTAGGTAGAAGTGTTGTTGTAAGGGACTCTATGCATCTCTGAAACAAAGCTTTGAAGCTCTACACTACTCTAAACTTCTACAGGGTACTCGTGGTGCAACTAACTGAAGCAACAGAGCCAGGTTTCTGCTTTGGTCCCTGGTCTGTGCCACCCAACTTGGACTAAGTGGGGTACACTTACACTTGGAAAATATACGTGGAGGTATCCTGAGATATAACAAAAAAAAAACTAGTTTTTTTATTACACTAGACGAGCTTACCAGTTTTGGTCCTAATTGTTTTGACGGGCTTAACAGATTTCACCACGACTAAAAGATCAACGTAGATGTTTTCGCTCTCTGAAATGGAATTTGACTTCGTTTAGTTTAGTTTTATGTAGTTTCGTTAATTAACGAGTTTTGACATATTTTTTTATGAAACTGAGATTTTTGAATAACTGGATACCTGTTTAAACCATGAAATGAAGAACTTCAAAATGCCATATTTATACCTTGAAATTTCATAACTTCAGCCAGACCGCAATAGCCAGAGGAAGGCTTGCTAGGAATATGGAGAAGAGGTAGATATGCGCCCAAAGCATCGCCGGTAAACATTCCCACGTCTGATATTCCTTCGTTGAGAGATAGATAGAATGGCGAGGAGACCTTGAAAGTGGATAAGAGATGGAAATTTTATTTGGAGGGCAAACTAACGCTATCATGTTGAAATTGATTTATTCTTAGGATGGGCTTAGTTTATTTAGCTGGCCACCATTTCAGAAAAATAATCTGTTAAGCCCCGTGGGGACTGTTTGGCGGGGACTGGGGGTTTCAGGAATTAATCGATTATAATATCTTAGATAAGAAATTAAAATACCTACATTTAAAAATTAACTAAGTTAAGCGTAGGTAGGTATCAGATATCAAAAATCATAATTCTTTTCTTGTTTATGTAATTATTAATTTGATAAAATAAAAATAAAATTTATATATTTTTTTAAATTTAATAAGTTTTGAAGTTATAATTCAAGGGGCGTTTGGAAAACATTAGGAGAGTAAATTTTTTACGATGCGACAGCCGAAAATCGACATGATGAAGGTGCGTGATGTGCGTGATACATACATGATGATAGGTGCACAGCGTTTGCTGGAGTTATTTTGGATAGGAAATTTTAACTAAGTACCTACTTACTTAAATGGCATGGAGGGAAGTTGGTATTTTCACTAAATAATTATTTTGGTAAGGAAACTTACTTGTGGCCTGTAAAGTTCATTGTCTCCACTTTTAACACAAATTTTGGGAGAAGATATTTCCACTGAAAATTAAATTATATTTTAAAGTCGGTATATGTGGACGGATATTTTTTTTTGACTATGATAAACTTTATAAAACATAACGTAAAAAACTATTCTTTATTACCTACGTCACCAACAAGAAATCTTTCATAAAAAGTTATAACAAAGTATTCTGAACCCCATACATCGACATTAATAGTATCTATTTTGGAATCTCGTAATGTGAAAGACATAACACCACGCGATTCGCCGTTTTTCTTTTTTAAACCAATTTTCCGATAATTACTCTTTGCGATAATGATACCAATAATCAAAGCATTTTTTAAATTTATGTTTAAATTGTTCAACTTGACTCTTTGTACTCCCGCCATTTTTTAATTATTTAAACCAGTAATTCCAGTAAACCTATCGCAGACATCGCAGTTTACAGCTTTAACATATATTAGTTTTTTTTTTAATGGAAACACGTACACAACTTTTTTCCCCTTCCACTTGCATGTGCACCGTCCACTTCGACCACTTCGAACCACCTCTTCAGATGGGTCACTCGGTCGGTGTGAGCGAAATCAATGACGTCATCAGTGACGTTTTCGCATATTATAGCGAATGTGGTCGTTGTGGAACGGGTAAAGGTTTATTTAGATCGTTGTGAACGTCAAGTGAAACGCGCCCATGGCTACCTGCTCTAAGAACCCCATAATGAGAGTTGATTGAAAATTAAGGTACACAATTAAGGTACACATCTACATTAATAATATATAATATATTATTAACCTTAGATGTTTTTATACCATTATAAGAAATCACAATCGAATGTTAAATCGTGGAACGGCGACCGAATAAAACATCCTGGGATCAGATAACATGGACACGTTATTATACAAAAATGGTCATTCCGTTATGACGACATCGAACTTCAGATACTATTACGAAGTTACGTATCCAGTTGATAATATATCCATGGTGCTGACTGTGTTAAAAAACGTCAAAATGAAAATTAGCTCTTTGCGGCTGCGTTCCAGTAGACGCTCACATCGCTCACAACGATCAAAACGCGTTCCACATGGCTACCACGGTCGTCATGGTCGCGGTGAAAACGTCATTGATGACGTCATTAATTTCGCTCAAGGCAGTTCACGGCACGCTCAAAACAACCCACCTCACGGGGTGGGTCGAAGTGCCCGTTCCACTTGGGTGTATGATTGTAACGCTCACAAGCTAGTGGAACAGGAAAAACCGCGGTCGTGAGCGTGATCGTTGTGATCGTCTAGTGGAACGTAGGGTGCCAGAAAACTGAAAATGTCACTGTCAAGCTGTCAAGTGTCAAGTGTCAACTATTATTTCAATTATTTGTCTTGTCTTGTCTGTCTGGCTTGGCGCTCAGAATTAACGAAATTACAAATTAAAACTGGTAAAATATATAAGAGTAGTAACTTTTAACGCTTAAAATGCTATTCAAAGTTGAACCTTCCACCCTGGAAAGCTCTTATAAAAGTGAAGAATTAGAACGACATGCAGTAGAATACACCGATTGCTCGAAACGATTTTATCAAGTGTCCAGAGATTTTTCTAAACAGTATGCACATATTTATTCTGCAAGACTGAATACTTTCAGAAATATTCTAGGCCCTATTGTGCATAAAAGATGGTCAAATAAATATAAAGTGTTAAAATTGTGTGAATTGCGTGAGAAAGGTACTCTATGTGTAATCATTGGTACTCTTTTTAAACTTCAGCAATTGAAACCAAGTATTTTAAAAGAGCTTTCAGATGAATTAGAAATTGTACCTCAGCCTGCCAGGTTTGTTTATTAGCATAAAAGTAATTTTAAGTTACATTTTTTTGAGCTTTGTTAGTATCTAGCATGTTTTATTCTCTCACAATAATTTATTATTTTCACTATGATAATTAAAACTATATTAAAACCCCTCAAAAGCTCATGCAATCAGTCTTCCAATTCTTTATTTCAGGACACACTTTGTTCATGAAAATGACAGCATTGTACTTGAGGATGAACTTCAGAGAATCAAATTGTCTGGAGATTGCATAAATATTGATGAAGTTGTTACTGGTGTTGTAGTTGCTATATTAGGTAAAAATTATTATTTTTATCTATGAATCTAATTACTGAGGAGTTGTCAAACTACATTTATCTCCCAGCAATTATTTTTATACTTATTTTGCTACAATTACTGTTTCTTAGGCTCAGAAGAAGAAGATGGTGTTTTCACTATTAAGGATGTGTGCTGGCCAGGTTGTAATGTACAGAAACCATTGCGGAAATCAGATTGTGACAGGTAATTATGATTGCTTCTTTAATGTAAGTTTTACTCAGAATTTGCTGATTGCTTATCAGCAGAAATTAAATAAGAGTCTAATAGCTCTTCAAACTCTTGTCTTGAAAAGACCCACAATATGATGAAATTGCCAAGACCTTTCACTGTTATTGAACTTCTTGACTGTTATTGAATATAAACAAAATACTTTAAATTATCACTTTCAGGTATGTGGTGCTCATATCAGGCTTGAACATGGCTTCAAAAACAGCTGATCACTTGTTCTCTCTGAATCTATTTTTAGAATGGCTGTCAGGTTTTTGTGGCACAGCTCAATACCAAGAGGAACTATCTAAGATTGTAAGAGTTATCATTGCAGGTAAATAATATACTTGAATCCAACATGTAGCTTGAATTGGCATATACATCATATTTAATCTCTTATTAGTATTTAACTACATTTGAATGATTTCATTTAAGGCGGAGTATTTATGAACCATTCAAATGAAAGTACCTTGAATGAATCAGATGTCATAGCAGCATCTGATACTGTAGATTCCTTCTGTGCTGCAGTTAGCACGGTAGCTCCTCTAGACCTGATGCCTGGCTGCAAGGATCCCACTGGCATTATGTTACCACAGAAACCATTTCATTATTGTAAGTAAATATGCTCTCGTCTCTACAAGACATATTACTAAAGATATTTTGTATTACCAAAGTAATTATATTATATTATTTTCAGGTTTATTTCCAAAGTCAATTGAATATAAATCATTTAGCAGGGTGTCTAATCCATATGAATGTGATATTGGTGGTAAGTAATAACTTTATAGCCTGTAAAATTGTAACTTGTTTTGTAATTGTGTTATGAAACTTTAACAATAACTTTTGTTAACAGGATTACCATTCTTGGGGACATCTGGGGAGCCTGTTTTAGACATAATGCGGTATAGCAAAATAAATAGCCCCTTGCAAGTATTGAAAAAGACACTGCAATGGCGTCACATGGCTCCTACATGCCCTGATACAGTACCATGCACACCATGCATTGATACAGATCCTTTTACCATATACAATTGTCCAGCTGTATATTTTAGTGGCAATTGTGAAGAATTTGCTACTGAGTTATTTAAAGGTATTAAAAAATATTTATAACTTTTTTCGTTTATAACCTATCCTTCAAGAAAGTACTATATTGAGACTTAAATTAACATTCTATTTATCAAAAAGAATGTGGGAAATGCCAACAATTGCCATGTAATCCAGCATTGGAAGTGCAATACATTTAGCACATTTCCTGGTAAATTCTTGAAGGAAGCACCAAGTTACAATTTGTAGTCTAGGTAGGTAAGGTACCCTGACATCTTGAGCATGTCAGAGCCCAGCTGCCTTTCACACAAAGTACTTGGTACAATTTTCTGATAATTTGAAAAATTAAAAAATAATTGTATATTTTTCAGGTCAAGATGGACAACTTGTGAGATGTGTATGTGTGCCAGATTTCTGTGAGAAAAAGATTGCTGCATTTGTAAATCTTTCTAATCTAGAATGTTATAGTATGACATTCACATAGTACATAGACACAAGAGTATAGAGCTAAGGAGAGCCATCTCTTAAGGGGGAAAATTAAAAGTGTCCAACTGTATACTGAAAATAGAGGTTCCAGTACCTACCACCATCGTGGCATGGCGCCCCTCGTTCCCTCTCTTCGTCTTACTCCTCTGAGTAAGACAGTCGCGGAATGGCAGAGGTCATTTCAGCTCCTTTCTGTCGATGCGAAATTCAAGAAAGGTCTTATTTACTGGACACTAATTACGGGACAAGACGTCAAAATCTGGGACAATCCCGGATTTCTCGGCCATCTGGCAACTCTACCCGACTGTCGCGTATGTTTGTGTCATGTATAGATAGATGTTAGATTACAATGATTCAATTCCTACATTTAAGAACCATTAAAATATCAAAAAATTAAAAAAACTCAAATACTATGTGTTTGCTTCCTTTAGAAGGGGGGGTCCTTACCCCACCCCCTCCCCTCCCCCTAACTTCACCCCCCCACACTCTGGTGCCACAGGATACTAAAGAAATACCACTACATTTAGCACACAGCTCAGAAAGTCGGAACTTGCGCCCTTCCACCAGCATCTCAGTTAGAGGATGCAATATGCATTGCGCATTGTCGTGAGCTTAAAACTAGCATGTGTATCAGTACTATAAGCGTTTTCAGTACGGAATCTTATAAACAAGTAAATTCAAACGCTGCCGCGCTGGATGGAAGCATGGAAGGCTCAAAATTCGGACAATTGGCAACCCTAGAGGTATTTTGTGATTTTGTGTAAATTATTCACAGAGTAACCTATAGCACAGTATAAGAAAATAATAAACTTGCCCACGGCCATGCACCTATCGTGGTACCTACTCTACGTAACTTTATAGAGCAAAGTACCTACTTTGTCTTTAATACGTAAAAAACAAATTGTAACGAATAGATGCGCAGCAATGTCCGCAATGCATAGCGATGGGAAATATCGTTACTTTTATTTCACTATCAAGTCCGTGAAATTATTTATTTTTGTCACTGTTAAATCACCCGTGAAAAATCACCACTGGTATATTTCATTAATGACGAGTATTGTCACAGTGGGTGCATTTTATTCCGTCCGTTACATTTCGCAGTGATAGTGACTTGATTCAGTCATTACCAAAGCTCAGCGGTCAACTTACCGGCGACGATTTGTTGACGTTATAAAAGGGGATTCCCTACTCAAAAAATTATTCCTTCCCCATAACTAGACACAAAAACCCACGATGACTTAAATCTCACAGACATCCCTCTAAATGTATTTATTATAAACTCCCACAACTCAACCAATTTCGAGAACCGAATTCAACAAGGTTGCAAACTAATTCACAGACCTGCACTCACACCTTGACCTCTCCCCTTCCAGAGGGCTGACCCATACAATATTTTGAATTTAAATGGCTAAACTCCCGTTGGCCAGTCAGTCCCAGGACCTCTGACTACTTTATCCTGCCCAATGAAAAAACAATATATATGCCCAATCAATTTCCCAATATAGCAGACCCCGATATTTGGGAAAAATTCTACGCTGTTAACCCCGACTGAAAAACCATCAATCACAGACACGTCCCACTACCACAGACTATATCGCCTCCGGCTATGGTCCAACCACAGACTCAAAATCAAGGGAGTGGAATGATTTAATATTTTATTCTATAAACAAGTCCTGAACCTTCTTAAAGAAATTACAAATTCAGAAGTCCCATCTAACGAAAAAATAAATACTCGCCACAAATTGACAGAGACAAGAGGCTGAACAGACTACAGAACCTAACGCAGCGATTTAAAAAGTCACTCTAATGGCGACCGAGGATTGGTCCATCTGTCTGACAGCGTCCTTGGCAACTACCACAGACTAGCCGTCAAACTGCCGCCCGTCAAAACTCCTCAATCACCAATTGTCACTGTCAACCGGCTTGTCAATACTCGAGTACACTATTATCATAGAGTAACTTTGTATATACGGGAATAGAGGTCTATCTCTGAGCGAATTAAGAGAAATAAGAAGAGTCGCCCTCTGGAAACATGATTCGTAAACTTTCGGAGTAAGTACTCAAAGCTATGACAAGTAGGTGACGTATGATTAAGTACTCTCTGGCTATAAAATACTCATAAAGTTAGATAAATTAACGATATCATTAAACTTGGTCTATTTCTTTTCCTAAAAACCTTAACATTTTGTAAATGACATACTAGTTATATAAGGAAACTACAACAAACATTCTTTAGCGTGATTCACAAAGCAGGTCAGCGCCATCTCTTGAAGTTTTCGTCAACCATCTATTGACGTTATTGCCACATCAGTAACAACGCCATCTAGATTTATACTTGGTAGTTTGTTATAATAACAACAAATTCAGATGTCTCGTAAACGTATGGAGTGGATGAAGTGGTTAACCATTTTAATTTTGTTACATTATACATGAACTCAATCTCAATCTTAGCATTACAAACTCGGTTTGTAATGCTAAGATTGTCAAGCCTGACTATTATCTATCTATACTACTAACAAACAGTATTCATTCATTAACTATTATCACTAGGTATGTTTAAAATATCAACGAAACCGTGCGCGAGACGGGCGCGCAGAGTAAAGATTACAAATGATTATGAACTGTGAAGCGAAATCTCACCGAGTCACCGTATCGTACTTCGTTTCACGAAATTCACGAATTCACGAGACACGACGTGGTTGTAAATATCAATTACCTACATAGTTTAATAAAACCTTACACTGTTTAAAATAAGACTCATTTTCATTTGAAGTTTTTGTATCGTAGCGATATTATTAACGGAGCAAGTTGAAAGAAATCAGACAAACTTAAGTCTAATAACATTGAGAATCAGATGCAATTTCACTTAAACAAATTCTCTCTTCTAGCTGGCTGGTGGCACTGTGTCGCTCTCGCTCACGCACGGCTCAAGTCACAAATGTTGCTTTCTCTTTTTCGCACGATGGAATTCTGTGAATTTTGGCCAGTGGCCGGCGTTAAGTCACAGTAAAAGGAATACTGTGGTGAATTCACAGTCCCGTTAAATGTAACAGACGGTTTCGATGCATGTCACTGGTGTGACAAGGTGAAGTTTAATTAACAAGTGAAATATCCAGTGATAGGTGAAATGTGCCATTGCCAATGCATAATATTGCGCAACATATCGCTCAACGTATACAATGTTATTAAAATAGGAATATAATTTAATGTTTTGGATTTGTAGCAATTTTAATTAAAAATAATTTATTTTAAATAAGTGTATGAAATAATAACTAATTTATTATCTGCGTAAAATTTTGGCAATGTTGCCATAGAAATACAAGTCCCGGCACTTGGTGCAGTTTTGAAATATAAGCATTAAGCCATCTTTATAATATTGTTTGATGACTTAAAGAAAGCGCTAATTGTCCAATGAGTGGCTAATATTAGTTTTATCATTTTTGATTTGCATATTTATTTATTCGAGGCTTTATGCTTTATACAATACCTTAATTCTACTTTGCCTAGGGCTTGCTTTTAAATCAGTGAATTTCCAATAAACTTAACCCTGATAATCTAACCAAAAAAAACCTCAACCCCAATCTCCTTAAGGGGTTGATTTTCCAAAAAAGCTAAAACGTTATATTTTACTTCTTTTCAACCAAAAAGCAGAAAACCAGTTTGCGTTACTTATTAATTGGTGGATTTGCAAAGGAGAACCCCATCTTCCATAGAGACACCGGCCCAAATTAGACAAGAATGAAAATTGGTGGTCAATTAGATCATTGTAAAAGCTTCAATTTCTCCAATTTTCACGTCTGCTAGCAATGGCCAACTAATGAAATCCTAGAATTTGCACCTAAATATGGTTATGTCACACTCATGTCACTCACAGCAATATATTATGCCTGTTACTAGGGACTTACTACCTCAAACCAAACACCTACTCTAATATTGACAGTATTAGGAATAATTATGATCATAAGACGCAGTAAAAATTAAAGTTACATATAAACACTAACAAAATACAACTACTTAAACAGTAGGTAATGGTTGAAACCAAGTAGGTGGGTGAATATTATTATTAATAAGAGCTATTTCATGTTTTAAAGGGATTTTATTAGTTATCATCACAATAATAATATTATATTGATATTTCGTCTAGAAATTGAGCAGTAGGTATACGTATTGTATAGGTACTGCAACGTCTGCATCCTACTGTTCTTCTAGAGGTGTATAGGGTACATCATCCAGTGTTCAGAAAAAGGTCAGTCACAAAACAGGCGATCTCGGAGTCCAATATTCATGCAATATTTGTTTAAAAAACAAATCCAGAAGTTATAGCGAAAACACATTCACCAAAACACTAGTACGAAAGCGAATGCAATAGAAAATTAAAATAACTGTGTGCGTTTCGATATGTTTCAATAGCAAATAGGACTGCAAATACGATGAAAATATTAATTTAATTAAAATTTATTTTTTATATTTATTTAAAATATAAATTAAAGATGCAAGATTATTGACAATGGTGTTATTTATAATTGCTATGGTAACCAAAATGACATTAGATAGGTTAGATTACAACAGAGATCTTTGTTGTCAATCGATTCTAATGTCTCGAAATCGATGTCAAAATACTAGAAATGTCTTTTAATTAGCGTAACGATTTAATGGTAATTATAAATATATTACATAGTTTAGTTATACAATGAATAAGAAAACATGTAAAAAAGGAAAAAAGGAATCAATCTTGTACTTACAATGAATAATAAATAATTCATAAAATATATTATTAAGTTCCCTAATCGATATATGTAATCGATTTAATCGATTATAAAATCGTTTGTAATGAGGTAAATACTATGAAAACTTTTTTGTATTATTTTGTTCATTTAGCAAATGCAGATGAGGTTCAGATTTAAATGTGTTTATCTAGTAAATAAGACGAATTTTTTCGTATATAGTTTACTCTTGTCTTGTCTTATGCCAACCACAGAACACATATAATTTGTGGCCGGAAATCGGGGTTCTCCTTTACTTTGAACCCATAACAAATTATTCCTCATAAGGATGGAATTTCTAAAATTCCAGCCTTAACACTTGCCTACTTTTCAAAGGGAACGTAAGCACAATTTCAGCTTTTTTGCTCTAGGTTGGATCAATATTGTTATTAATAAATCTTATAAATCATAGGCTTTGCCTTTTATAAACAGTTTAATATTTGTTGGTTGTTGCTGATTCTAAAAGTGAAGTAGGAAACACTGAAATGTCAAACTTCCCCTGTTCCCCCCTACCCTTTCTCTTCCCTCTATTACTCATTCATCATGGCCTCCAGTTGATAAACGTTGTATTTGTTTCGTTTTGTGCTACAAATTGCGTTTAAAGATGGGTTTCTAAGTTTTTTTAAGCGGTTTGCACACCTAAGTGTGCCTTCACAAGTATTAAAAATGTTGTAAGTACTTTTTGACCACCTTTTCTATAATGCAATTGCTTCACTTACCCTATTACATTCCGATGTCGTGCCACTTTAAAGCTAGTTGCATGCTTCCTATGCAATGTTGTTTCAAAACTGTAAACTTTCACCATAGTTTTACGCTACCCACTATTGGTAGGTACCTATACGCTAATCAAACAATCTCTATTAACTGCCTTTGGTCATGAATAAAGAGCCTTTGGTTGTGACAAAAGTAAACAATGTTGTAAAAGCAAGCATGCACAGCGTCTTTGATTTAAAATGTATATGTCAAAACATTTCTATTCACTTTTAGTTTTAATTTCTTCAATTTCTTCATCAATTACCAACCAATAACTTAGCAAAATCTGGTACCTATTAATAAAAATAAAAATGATAGTACAGTTTGTGGCTATTCCAGGTGATATTTTTTAAAAAAGGCATCAAAACTTGTTTTATTGATTGTTTTGCCTGTGAAAACAAAAGCGCAACTTACTTGGAATTATTTTACCTACTTATCACTTCATTCATTGATGTTGCAATTATTAATTAATTTTATCTTTGTAAGCTAATAAGCATTTCTTGGAATAGGCATAATTTGATGCCCACATATTATAAGTAACAAAATTTGCTTAGTAAACCAATTCCTCTTTCATAGGACAAAGTGGGTGATTTATTATCATAAATTCAAATTGTTATTTTTCATTCTGGTATAAGTAGTCACGATTAATATTCTAAAATCTCAAGTAATTTTAAAGTTACATTAAAAACATTATTGAAATTAAATTTAATTATGTGCCCTGTGAACAAAGCTATGTATTTATCTTTTGTACTCATTGGATTAATTTTATTGTTTTTAATTTTTTTTATAACTTTATAGTAAACTAGTAATCCACCTTCATTTTGCTTCGGGTACTTGATTCTAATAATATAACCTATAGACCTTCATGAATGTGGCTATCTCACACAAAAATATTTTTACCAATCCGGCTGGCAGTTCCAAGAGATTCACATTCAAAAATAGAAACAAAAACGTACATAAAATAATGTTTATGTACCAAAATGTAGTCTATGGGCGATCCCATGGGCTTCAGTAAAACCAAAGCCACCACAAATTGAGTGTTTTTATTTACTTTTTATTTGGAAGTTGCTATAGGAATGAGAAATTGCAAGGGTTTAGGATTTACTTGCAATAGTTGCTACCTCATAAATGATCAAAAATGGATTTATGATAATATCATAGAATTGCTACTGTAAACCATGGCTGTAGCTAATATTTGGAAAATATCCCCAAAAAATAGCCTCAACAATAGGTATTTCACCCAATGTTCTTTGTACAAGGAAAAAATATTGCCATATATATATCTCTCCCTCTCTCTCTCACTCACTCACTATCTCTCTCTATCTCTCTCTCTCTCTCTCTCACTTACTATGTGTAACATAGTTGGTACTGATTAGTCCTATTGGACTAATACATATAGAGAAAGAAAATCGCGCATAGGCCCTGCCCTCATATAAATAAGTCAATGTATAAAATAAATTTAGACAAATGAACAAAAAATTTTGTAACTGCATAATTATGAGTTTGCCTGAATAATACAATTTGCCTCTTTGCGGGTCTGCTGGAAGAGACTTCTGTAATATTTTTTTTTGTAATTGATTGTGTACGAAATAAAATAAGAAAAACTTAATTTTTGTAAAAAATATTGTTCACTTTTGGTCACCAGATGATGGATAATTATGTGTAACTAGCTAATATTTATAGAGAGTTTGTTGCATCTAAAAATGTGAAAGCTTAATTCTAGGTCACTTGATTAAACAGGTTTTGAAGTAAAGGCTTGTTATGCAAGCTATTTGTTTAGTTAACTTTTAGCCAATAACCAATAGCCTAACAGTTTGGTTATTTAGGTTTTCAAGATACAATACAATACAATGCAATATTCTTTATTGTGCACACTAATAAATGACAACAAAAAAGAGAAGTTTACAAACAAAAAAAATACACAACAGGCGGTCTTATCGCTACAGTAGCGATCTCTACCAGACAACCCTTTGAGCGAAGGACAAAATACATTTGAAGAGCTGAGGTAGGGGTGCTACAATTATACATATATCGTAAATAAAGATAAATACACACATACATACATACCTATATACATACATACATAAAACATATAAACATATAGAATAAATATAAATATCATTCACAACACATAGGAGGTAAATAAGTACATTATCGGAAAAACATTTAAAGACAAATTAAGAATGAAGATAATAATTCTTAACTTGATTTTAAACATGACATTCTTAACATGATTTTTAACAAGATTGTTATTTTTAAACATTAAGTTCCATAAGGATACATCTTCGCCTAAGAGAAAGTAGTTTCCTGGTTTATTTCCCCCATACATCAAATTTTTTTCATTTTATTAAATATCATTAATCAATTTTATTTTTATTACAACAAAACATGAGTAAACATGCATAATTGAATCTTATCTATTGTTCTCAAATGTGTTAAAACTTGAATGTAGTGTAAAATACTTGGGACAGGTAATGAATTGTTAATTAAGGCTTTATTGGAATATTTTCCTCCTAAAGCTACCTTATCATAATAACCATGTTGAGTGACTTTATGTATTTTTAAGGCACGGAAGCTCATTTTAACCATAAGGAACACAATATAACATTAATATTTCTTTCGAAGTGCACTTTACATTGAATTAGTGGATGTGCGAAGACCTTAGCTAGGGCTTCTGAGAACTTTCAGTGATGTGTTTTTTATTGATTCATATAATACAGTTATATATTTTTCCATTTACAGTGCCAAGATGGCGTCTCTACCGGACTCCTACGTCCCTCGACCACAACAACTATCACCATCATCGGATCTTGCACTGTCCCAATTTGAACTTGCGCCTGTGGTGAGTATTAACAATAATAAATAAATAACGCTTCACACTCCTAGCCCCACACTAGGATTCCTTGTGTCGTGGGTGTCATGGACAACACACAACGACTTCAATTCAAACTCATCATTCAAATTTCCGCTTCGCTGGGAATCGAACCCAGGACCCTAGGTACGGCGTTCTGGCATGGTAACCATTAGGCCACACTGATCGTCAAAGTATTGTACTTGTGATGTATTACGCCGAAAGTTATGATGAACGAGAAGCTTAATGATTGAACATGTATTTTTCATATATCGTATGTTGTGGTTGTGACTGAAAGATACGGCGTAATAGGCCCCTTTATTTAATGGCTTGACCTCTGCGGCAATAATTAACACTATAAAATACAATTCCATTTAATCAACTTCGTCTATAATGATGATTAATCTCAATTTACCTACAAGTTACATACTTTTCCAGTCTTCTGTTCAATGCTGTTTTAATATTAAATTCGTTCTCTACTAAGAGAGTATAAGATATGTAAGTATGATAAGAGTTACCTAATTCGTTATCAAGTAATTTAAATCAAAATATTTCAAGTATTAACTAGGAAGTATATATTAAATAACGTGTCATTAGTATTAATAATGTATAAAATTATTATTATAAAATGTTACTAATATAACATAACATAACAAGTAATTATTAGCATTAATCTGCTATCTTTCTCCATTATGCTATATCGCCCGTAGCCTCGATAACGATTACTTTTAAATGGAATTAACAAACCGCTTTGCAGGCCAATCTATGTTAAGTGGCAACTGCAATCCATTGATATAAAGTCACTGACCTCAAGAATCCAAATTAGTTCGGTTACCGATAAATTACTATTTCAAAGGACTGAGGCGTTGGCTCCATGTTAAATACCGCTGATCCAAGCAAAGATTCTCTGTGAACTGACCCTTCAAATCGAAATTCTGCTTGAGGTCAATTGCGTTACACCAGAATTTATGTACCACGTCGCAGAGGAGCCATTCAAAGGTTTTACTACCTATCATTATGGTGAATAGCACTATTTTCAGCCATTGGACCATCTTAATGAGAGCCTTACTTCCAGCAATAATATGTTGATATGGGTGACCGATATAGTAAGCTTCTTAATGAGCTATGGCAAGTGATGTAAGTTACCTACCTGTCTATTCTAGCTGGGCAGCACTGGAATTAATACCATCACAAAACTGCTTGGAAGGAATAGATGAATTACCTTGGACAGTTTTATTTAGTGTAATTTGATTTGACATTGTTGGATTACAACTAGGCAGCAGTGTAACATCACAAGGGAATGCCTATTGTATCAAAGGGAATTAATTAGTAGTGTTGGGGATGTAATTCACGAGTATTTTCAATTGTATCGACTAATAGCATTTTCAATCCAATTTGCTAAATTCTTTACGGAAGCATTTAAAATGTTTGCTGCTTTAAGCTGTATTAGAAACTCAACTAGATGGATTGAGCGATGACCAATGGCGGATGACGAGCCAAAATTAATTGGTAGATGCCTAACCCTTGTTTTTAATGTCTGGAACCTATCGTAGTGACAATAGTAATAGACATACATTTTGAATACCGAGAATACATTAAACTACGAGAATGGGTGTACAAAAAATGATCAGTGACGTTCACTTGTAAATCCTTTTAATAAGTAACAATTAATCCTTTGTGACCTTATTTCAAAGAATAAATATAAACTCAATTAATATTTTATTTTCTCGTTTCCAGAATACCAACATCCGCAAGAATGAGTACGAGCCAATGGGACTGGTCGCTGGCTTTGGCCGACGGCCTTCTATCTAAAGAAGAATGCTCTATGCTGCTCGAAGTTGATCTTTTCAAGCACGATGACGGTAGGTTACAAAAAAGTTGGCAAACAAATCTTGATGCTTTTGGTGTTATAAAATTTTGCAAACAAAGCCTGGTGCCTTGGTTAGTCCCAAAAGTTGGCCAACAACTCTTGATGTCTTTGATGTTATTGACGTATATGGGCGACGGTGACCACTTTATCATCAGGCGGCACCTCGTTTGAAAGTTAGGTATTTATATGAAAAGATCTCCATCGCCTGACATGATGGAAGAAAACCGGCACCGTCTAGACATTGCGTCATTTGCGCAAGGTTATCGCATGATAAAAATCACACTACAACAAATACTTAATAATGTTCTTAATGTTTGTAAGGATGCGTCCAGATCTGTTGAATGGCGAGTGCCTTTTTCACGCGCGGTCCGCGCGCCGTTCGAGCGCAAACTACGCGCCGTACGTTTAGTACGCGCAACGCGCGCGCGGCCAGCGTACGGCACATTCGCAGCGCATTCATTAGATCTCTACGCACCATAAGGAATTTACAATAAATTATTAGTTAGTAGTACATAGGTACTCTTTAAACGATTGATCTGTCAAAAGGTGGCTTTAGACCTGCACAATCTGCTACGTTTGATTTGATCCATCCACCGTTCGATTAATTTATCGGCCTGATTTTATGTATCTGTCTATACAATATTGAGAGCGGCCTTAAGTTGATCATCAACATTTACTTACTACATACTACGTGACCTACTCGTTTATGGCGATCGACATCAGTCTGACCGATTTATATCATGTACTATCAATCGTCATTTCGATCAATATCGAACGATCAATTTTCGACATTATTCGTTGTGCTTTGGTCACGTCACAAATATGCTTGTCGATCGAATCCCTTCAGTTTAATAAAACCGATTTTTTTGTATGTATCGTTGTGTATGAGTCACGTTGTTTTTAAGCGCTTGTACGACACACAAGTTTGTTTATCGAACAGCTAAGATATCAAAGAAAATGCTTTATTGAAGAGGCACTTAGTTTATTGTCATTTGTCGCGTACAAGTACACATGGGTACGTCGCCGGCTACCTTAGTCAAATATATCATAATGTATAAATTATCTGGGGGCATTGTCGTGCCCCCGCCTAGACGAGGGCACTACCTACCTTTTCTCGAAGCGCTTCGTCGTTTTTTTGAACCCTCATAACTTGGGTTTGGATAATACCAGATAAACAAAATTTACCATGTCAATAGGGGACTTATTAAATACTTATATAAAGTTTCAAGTGCATACTCACTGATGATCATCTAAAATGCCTGGCGTCTCAGAGTAAGCAGACAACAACACAGTGGTAGAGAGATACCTGTGTGGAATGTCAGCCTAGGAGAGATGAAATTCATTCGGTAAGAGAGGCCATGGTGGAATTTGATCTCACATGGCGGGCTGTGTCCAAGTGGGAAGAAGACTTTTTTTGTGAGATTAAATGCCACTAAAACATACTTGTCTATTCACCGCCAAAAATAGCCCGCTCACCTTGTTATCAAAATCTCGAGCTCTACTTTTGACGGTTCAATTCATTGAATCCAATGCTTTTAGCTGCTGCAAGGAAACTGTCCTTGTAATGGTGCCTTGAAACTTCACACTAAAGCAACACTTAATCTTGTACAATGCTCAGGATATTCGGCCGTATGTACTGTTCTCACATTTGAGCAGGTGTAGGTAAATTTCACATTTCAGCCTTGAATTCGATGGAAAGACGCGCGAAGAGGCTCATTGGTGAGCTAGATTTGTTTGAGACAGCTCGAGCCTGGGCGCAGAGTTCCCAGCCTCTAGGTTTTATATCGGGCACATTTTGGAGCCCGTTGGAATTGTTCGTAATAATCCCCGTTTCTCCATCGAACGACACGGTGCACGGTGGGTATCCATCTTTTTAGTGTACACATCCCGCCGCCGCAGACGACGCAGTTTGAATCGTCAGTCGTTATACGTTCTGCGAAGGACTTCAGGAATAGGTTGCCTGTGTCCGCGTCCATGCCCGCATATTACCCTTAAAGAAAAGAAGAGAAGCTTTACTGAACTAGTGCGCTCAGCATGTTGAACTGCATCCCCACACTTATTGTGATCAAGCATTAACTTAATCGCAATAAAAAAACCGACATTTATGATGGCATAACGAGGAACCAACTAATAAAATAGCAGATTCTTGATTTCACTCTGGTTCTTCATCAGAGCCCTAGTGCGTTTCTATTATGATTCCGGAGCTTCCATATATTAGGTATATGCCGGATGTATGCTGAGAGATTTGGTAAGAATCTCATAAAATCCACACCGAGTTCAAGTACTTTTTTACCCGACTGCCAGGAAGGAAGGGTTATGTTTTTTGAGATCATACCTTGTTAATAAGGGCGTTATTGGAAGATATTTACTTACGAAAATTTATTAAGTTGTTTTCACTTGAGTGCCCTATAGTGTGTGTAGGATCGAGTTAGCGATAATTTGAGAACAGATTCTACATCTCATCCCCATTCAAAAACCAGATACGACGATTTAAATTTGTTTGTTATATTGTATCGTACTAAAATAGCAATATCTTGAATGTGTGGCTTTACAGGTATGCAAATGATCTTATTCGGTTGGATACGATATTCTGCATCGTAAGACATCAAATATAATGAAAAACGTTAAAGGATTTTGATTAGAAATACATAATTCGAAACCAAAAATATAAAAAAAGTTAAAACTAAAAGTTTTTGTTAAATTATACAAAAAACATTTAAATTATATAAAATCATCCATTAATTAGACCATATTTTTAACCGACGAAAAAAAAAGGAGGAGGTTCTCAATTCGACACGTATATATATATACTAGCTGTTGCCCGCAGCTTCGCACGCGGAAATTATGCTTTTATTTAGTATCCCTTACAAAAGAAAATTTAAAAACAGGTTCATTTATATTGAAGTACTTATATTTAGGAATTTACATACTGAAATCTACGATACAATCACAGATCATTCCTCCGGGAGCGGGTTTGGAATAGTAAACAACATTAACATTTTTTTTTCTTTTCCCTCTCCCTCTCCATCTCCCTCTCTCCCCTTGCCCTCTTACTCTCCCGCTCCCTGTCCCTTTTCCTCTCCCGCTCCCTGTCTCACTTCCCCTCGCTCTCCCTCTTCCTGTCTCACTCCCTCTCCCTTTCCCGCTCGAGGTCCTTCTCCCACCACATATCCCTCTCCATCTCCTTTTTCCGCTCGAGGTCCTTCTCTCACTTCATATCCCTCTCCCTCTTCCTCTATCGCTCCCAGTCCCTCTCCCGCCCGCACCCGCGCCCTCTCCCGATTTCTGTCCCACTCCCACTCCCTCTCCCGCTCCCTGTCCCTCTCTATCTCCCTCTTCCGCTCCTTCTCCCTCTCCTGCTCCCTGTCCATTTTTAACTTAAAAAATGACGAAGTTGCTTACTAAGTTCATTCCCCTAAATTAACTCTTTAAGGGATGATTTTCCGAAAAAAATAATTCTAAGTTAACTTTTGTTTATTACCATAAACTTACATAAAAAATTCATATATTTTATAACTCTAAAATTGGCGAAGTTGATTTGTATGTAGCTGACTACCAACCCCTATTTTTAGGGGATGAATTTCGAGAAAACAGTGGTACTGTTATTTTTTGTATCTAACTATAAGCTTATATACAAAATTTCACCCTTCTTACTTCAAAATTGACGAAGTTGGCATACTAACTTGCACACTCTTATTTAACCCTTTAGGGGATGACTTTCCAAAAAAACGTAATATGTACTTCCAAACTTTGTTTCTAATCTGGAGCTAATATATAAATTTTCATGTTTTTAACTTTAAAAATGACGAAGTTGCATACTAAATTAAATCCACTAAATTAACCCTTTAAGGGATGATTTTCCGAAAAAAATTGTTAAAGTTAACTTTTGTTTATTACTATAAACTTACATAAAAAAATTCATATTTATAACTCTAAAATTGGCGAAGTTGATTTGTATGTAGTTGACTACCAAACCCTATTTTTAGGGGATGAATTTCGAGAAAACAGTGATACAGTTATTTTTTGTGTCCAACTATAAGCTTATATACAAATTTTCGCCCTTCTTACTTCAAAACTGACGAAGTTGCCATACTAAATTTCGCACTCTTAATTAACCCTTTAGGGGATGATTTTCCAAAAAAACATAATACTTACAAATTTTGTTTCTAGTTTGGAGCTAATATGTAAATTTTCATGTTTTTAACTTCAAAAATGACGAAGTTGCCTACTAAGTTCAATTCAGTAAATTAACCCTTTAAGGGATGATTTTCCAAAAAAAAATGTTAAAGTAAACTTTTGTTTATTACTAAAAACTAACATAAAAAGTTTCATATTTATAACTCTAAAACTGACGAAGTTGGTTTGTATGAAAGCGACTTTTAACCCTTATTTGTACCCCTTAGGGGATGAATTTCCTAAAATCCGTTCTTAGTGGACGTCTCCTTAGCATAAACTATCTTCCTGCCAAATTTCATCTTAATCGGTTCGGCAGTTTCTGAGATTTTTTGTTTAATCAGCGGTGTGTCGCTTTTCAATTTTATATATCGTCCCCGTAGAGCGAAAAGTCATTAAGTCCAAAAACCCTGTTTTGAGATATTGAGAGTTAAAGTTTTGAAATATATAAATCGCCATAACTTTAGCATACCATAACATATCTCTATGTTTTTAGTTTCATTTTGAAGGAACTTTAATCAAATTAATATTATACTAGTTATAACAAATGAAAATCTAGTAGTTGCTGAGAAAACATAAGAAACCCTAAAAAACGCAAATTAATTATTTGTTCTGAATAGAATGTCTGCGTTAGTTAGGAATTAGTTAATTTTCGCCCTTAGTTAGTGATTTTTCACTCAGTTCAAAATTATATTTAAGAAAACTAACTCTAGTTAGGTAAATTGGAACTAACTGCTAGATGTACGAAATGTGCATTGTAAATAATACCTATCTTAAGATTCGAAGGTCGGGTGGTAAGTTTTGTTTTGATAATTATGTATATGGGTTAATATCAACAACGTCCATTTTTTTCAATTTTGGTGGCGAAATTTTTTCTTCGGTTTTCGTGAAAATGAGGACCTGGTATAAGAATAGAAAGTCCAAACTAGAAGGATTTTCAAGATAACGATAACGACACCAAAATTGGATTTTTCTGTCACAAAGGCCTAAATCACTAAAATAAAAAGTTGCTAATCTCACGAAATATCGGGAATTATCAATCACGTTCATCGTTTAAAAAAAATCTCTATTGTTAAAAAAATAAATAGATATTATTATTCATCATCTATCAATCCATCAACCCTTTGAGATCCACTGCTGGAATAGGCATCCCCTAACTTGCGCCACTCTGACCAGTCCTGTGCCTTCTGAATCCAGCGGGTGCCTGCTGTCTTCTTCAGGTCGCCAATCTACCTGGTTGGGGGCTTCCTATGATCCTTTCTCCAAGATGTGGATACCATTCGAGGACCTCTTCCTCAATGGTCATCGATCCTTCGAATTATGTGGCCAGCCGATTGCCACTTCAGCCAGCTTATTCGATGAGCAATTTCGGTTAATATTGTTCGTCTACGTCATTTCTGACTCGATCACGTACAGAAATACCGAGCATAGCCCTCTCCATAGCCTGCTGTGCGATTTTGAGCTTATGTATAATACCAATATTAAAGCACGACGTTCCGGAGCCGTATGTCATCACTGACAACACACACTGCTCAAATATCTTCAACTTCAGGTACTGAGGTAGTGTTTTTCGACGACAACATAATTATGACGCAGTTTCCCAAAAGCAGCCCATCCGAGTTGAATTCTACGAGTGACTTATTGCTCGAAGTGGGACGTACGTACGTATGGATATTGGACATGATTTTCATCTTGTCCATGTTCATCTTAAGACCCACCGATTGCGGCCCTGTTTAAGTCCCCTAGCAGATATCATCGGCATGTCGCAAGTGTGTGATATCACCATTGATGTTAATACGACGTTGTGTCCACTCCATCAGCTTGAACACATCTTCCAACGCAGAGGTGAACAGTTTCGGGGATAATTATGACGTCCCCTTGCTTGACACCTCTCTGCAGTTGGATAGGGTTTGTAGCTGTGTCGTGTATTCTGACGGAAATGGTACCTGATGATTACGAGAACAAACACATCAACACCTCCGTATGAGAATTAAGTACCGACCAGGCCTCGATAGAATCAAAGGCTTACTACATAATTATAGTCTCCGTAAGCAACACATAACGGCAGATTATACCCCTTAGTCTTTTGTATAATCTGCCGCAGTGTGTGTATGTGGTCCATGGTACTGTAGCCTATCCGGAATCCTGCTTGTTCGGGAGGCTGGAAGTCGTCAAGCCAGCATGCAATGCGATTTGTGAGCACTCTCGAAAACAGCTTATAGACGTGGCTGATGGCTCAGAAGTGCAATGGGCCTTTAGTTCTTTAAAAGGGCTTTTTCGCTCTTCTTGAAGAACAGATTCACCACAGTTTTACTGCACGCGTCCAGGGTAGTTCCAGTATTGATGACGGAAGCGTCATTAGTAGAGGTTTCCCTCCAGCTCTTAGTAGCTCGGTTGTGAATCCGTCACCTCATGGTGCCTTGTTGTTTTTAAGCTATTTGAGAGCCTCTCTAATATCATACAGGCGGCGCGTCCGGGATATCCTCAGTGTAATGTCGGGTCAGTTTAGCTCGCTTGTTGTTGTCCTAGATTAGACTCATATAAAATAATATTATTAGATATTTATCTGTGTTTATAAATAACGTAGGTACATAATTTTCACTTACAGAAGGCAACAACCAATTATTAAACTAAATAAAGCATAAATAAATCCAAAAACAGTCTACAATAGCTTTTTCGTTTTGATTTAATAAGTCAATAATAAACTTTGCACGACTCACTTTTATACGACTGCCAAGGATTATGTTTTTGCACGAATCTTGTATGTATGCATGTAATGTATGTATGCATGTAATATTCTTTATTACTTCGTATCTTCCAAACCGCTGAACGGATTTACATAATTAAGATATCGTTAGATTCGTCTTGATAACCCAATTGTTCTTAGATAAGTGAAATTAAAAAACAACAGATATGGTGGCTGTGAGATGCCATTGTTTGTAATATCAAAAAATAAAAATAAATCGAATAACGCAATATGGGTATCAAATTAAAGAGCTTGTGGCTTGTGGTGTGCTTGTGAATTTCAAAAAGGTATAATTATCATAATAATAGATTTTTTGATAGCAGGCGGGTTTTTTTAATTTTTAAATTCATACTAGTTACACAGTGCAAAAATACTAATGTGATTGCCTACGTCAATGCCGCGAATAAAAGTCACCAGGTGCCGCGCTCGACTCTCTTAGCCGCGACAAAATCACTAACTCGCAAGCAATAAGTACCTAAATGTACGAATGTTCGTCGAAGTTATAAAAATAATAACTAAAATGTTTTAAGTATTATTCACAATAGATCTTTTAATTGATTTTTATTAGAGAAGAAATCATTATATTGAAATAATGATTTTTCACTTTGGTAGTATTTTACAAAATCATTTAACAGTAAAGAGTGAGCAGTCACTATTTCGAGTTAGTTGATTTTCGCTTTCGGGTGTTTTAGCAAAGTGCTGAATTTAAAAACTCACTAAATCATTTTAGTGATTTTAGTCTACCTAAAGGCCTACATATGCATTGAAAATTTAATAGAAAAAGTAATTAAATCGTTTTAGTTCCGAGCTACGTAAAGTTTCGGTAAATATAAAATAATTAAGTAAATTAGTTATTTCTCTCATTTCGCTGATGGTTCCAAAGGATAGATTTACTTACTTCTCACACTTCGTAAATCGGAAACGAACGTACCTACAAAGATGATGATTAGACAGATATTTAGAGAAAAAAAATGTGGTTTTAGTGGCATTGATAACTCATTTTGGCCATTTATCGACTTAGTGACTTTTCGCTCTACGGGGACGATATATAGATATTTTTTTTTATGTATGATCACGCAGAAATTGGCACCGGGTGGTCCGTTTTGGATGATTCTTTTTTTATTGGATAGGGTATGCCCTGAAGTTGGTCCCATATTTTTTTGAAAATTTTATTCCCACCCTAAAGGTACGAAAATAGGGAATGATTGATTATTCACCCGTTTTTTACCCGGAATTTTTACATGTTAACCCCAATAACTTTGTACTGGATTATCCGATTTCGATGATTCTTTTTTTATTGAATAGTGTGTACCTTGAGGTTACTCTTGTTTAAATTTGGAAACAAAATTTTACCCCTATAGGTACGAAAATAGGGAATGATTGATATTTCACCTACTACATTTTTACCTGGTAACTGAATCTATAATTCATAAAATCAATAATTTATTATTAATTATAAGTATTATAGCAACTAAAAATTAAAAAATAATTACTTTTTAACAAAAAATAAAACCAACGAAAAAAAAAAACTGAAAAGCAAAAAATAAAATAAACCATTTAAAGTAAACCAAGTAAATAAATAATTTTGAGGCGGTGCCAAATCAATGAAAAAACAAACGGCGAAAATATGTGCGCCGCGCTGCTGCTGCCGTGTGCATCGCATGCCACTGCCGCGCTGCCCACATAATATTATGAATTTTATGTCATTAATTTTGGTTGTTATTTGGCACGGTTTCAAAATTATTTATTTACTGTTAATTTCGGAATTGGATCTTAATTTATAATACTAAATGGTTTATTTTATTTTTTGCTTTTCAGTTTTTTTTTTCGTTGGTTTTATTTTTTGTTAAAAAGTAATTATATTGTATGAAATCAACACGTTTTGTGACATAAGTACATGCTAAGTGTCAACATACTAACAAGCAAACCAAGTTAAATAAAAGTTTGTATAAAATGCTTCAAGCTTTTTAAATTCTAGTGTTTCCAGTTCATTTGCTGCATTTAGGCTGCACGCTGTTCAATTTGATGACATCAGTTAGTGTCTGATGTTGATTTTAATGTACGTGATCTCACAAATGGATCAAAAGACTCATGCAGGAAACCTCTAGGCTAAAATCCAAACCGAAAATACCTCAGATTTTGATGTTAATCTGTAAAATAATTAATTATTTGGTACCTTAGTAAATATTAACGTAATTAACGTAACAAGAGTCTAATTATAATTTGTAATTTAAAAAATTGTCCTACACCTACATAGAAGGTATGATATTCATATTATGATCGAAGGGCAAATTAGTTTTATCCATACTAATATTATAAATGTGAAAGTGTGTTTGTTTGTTTGTCCGTCTTTCACGTCGCAACGAAGCTGTTATATGGTATGGTTTTTGTGTGTGGAGATAGTGAGGAGGGTGGAGAGTAACGTAGGCTACTTTTTACCGCGGTAAAACATCCCCATGGGAAGATCAATATTTTGTTAGTTGCTAGATATTTAGTTCCGGATGCTGCTAATAGATGGCGGTAGTAAAATTCATTTGCAAGTTCTGAATCACACTATCAAAATGATACATGTAAATTAGTTAAGTCATAGGCAATTAAATCTAATTAAGTGAAAGTAAGTAGGGTTTGTAAAAAATCGATATCTACCGCGGGCGAAGCTGCGGGCAAAAGCTAGTAGACTATAAAATTTTATTAGTAGCAATTGGTATGCACATGATGGGTAAATATTGCTATTAATATAAATCAGGCCTACATACTTTACTGCATTCAGGGCATAAGTCACCTACATGGGCAATATAATTATGTGGCAAAACACGTCTGAAGGTTGAAGGAAATAGGTCATAATTATTATTGTTGTTATTAATGTTTATATATTAATGTTTATATATTTAACATGCGAAGGTTTGAAAGCCTCAAAGGATATTAATATTAACAAACGTTACAAACACAAATCAGGAATAGAAAACTCTTTTCATAGCCTTTCGCGACTACGCTTGCTTGGAGTTTACAATTGCAATTTCTCTAGAAAAATAAGATAACAAAGAAATATGTATTTTCAAAATGTCTTGTCGAATTATTCACTATCCCGGGTGATTTTCAAAAAATCATACATTTTTTAGTTGTAATAGTAAGTAAAGTAAGTTTTTAGTAACAATGAAAACCTACTAACAAGCCTTGTAGCTTTGTAGCTCCAAAGGTCAGTCATATCAGTCAGTATAACTCCCCTCCTTTTCTATATCTGCGTGGAAATTGCCTTTAAATTTTTCTTCAAATTGCTTATCAATTTGCATACGAACATACATATGTCTCACATATGTATGTTCTATTTTAGAGATTGATTTATCTTAATTATCATATTATTACTCGTGCGGTCGACCGCCAGCCCCCCACAGATTGACCTCATGTAAGCGATAATGCGAGAGGTTATTAAAATTGACATGTTATCCTATTCGCACATGTACATTTCCAGTAGTTTCAATGCCAAATAAAGGTGTTTTTAACTTAGCAACCTAATAATAATATTTAAGTTATACTCGTGCAATTTTCACCATTTACCTGTATATTAAAAAGTAATAATAATAGCTTAGCTTGGCTAGCTATCACACTAATTAAGCCGTCCAACGACTCGTCGTGCTCCTGTTGGGGGCTTGTCTTTCAGACTTCAAATTTAAAATTAAGGGTAACTCAAAAACTACTCGTCAGATGTCGCCGATGTCGTCACATGACAAGCACCAGCTTTCGATTAAAAAAAGAATCATCAATCATCATCATCAAATCATCGGTACATCCAGTAAAAAGTTAGGAAGTAATATACATTGAGAACCTCCTCCTTTTTTGAAGTCGATTAAAAAAATGCGATTTTTCTATGAATGTCAACCCATGAAAATCATTTTTAGGGGTAGTTTGTTATTTTGTTTACATTTTTATTTCAGTCTGTGACCATGATCTGTGTAATTGGCATGGAGTATTGAGGTAGAAGGAGGGCCATCTCATATGAAGGGAAAGTTGAAAGAGTGTCCAGCTGTTTACAGATTATAGAGGTTCTAGTAATGGCCATTACTGAATGGCGCTAGTGTGTGACAAATATATATATATGATTAAGGCTGTTGTAGACGGAGTGAAGTTTGCTGAGTTATGCCACCCGTAATAAATGGCGCTAGTGTCCGCCAAATAGATAGTCGGACATAGCTGTTGAGACCGCACCACAGCGCTACCCGTAATTTGACGCGTTTTTACGGACACTTCGTATACAGAGATGGCCTTCCTTCTCTCTATCTTCCATGGTAATTGGGTCGAAACATCGGTATAAAATACAAAAATTGTGAGTACCCCTTTAAATTGAAAAAGTTTAAATTTCATAACAATTTAGGCACTTTAAAACAGAATGATAATACGAATAAAAGATACTAAGCAAAGCAAACATAGGTCACTAATGTAGCACTAAGCATAATTTCCAAATTTTCATACCGAAAGTAATCTAAACATGTACTGCTCACGGATGCGCTGAATTTGATATTTTACTTAGGACAGCCACGCCTGATATTAAAAACCAAGCAATTATGCAAACACGATAGTATTATCTTTGTCATAATTTATCATATTTTTTGTGTAAATTAACTAGTATTATTGGTTGCTAAGCTGAATGTCGTGGGTGTGTCTATCTCGGTGGCTGCACGGCGTGTGATTGGTTGTCCGTAAATAGTTCATATCGATCACATGACGTCTTTTGCTCAAAAACATATTTGTTTCCATTTAATCGGCCCCCTGACCATGTTTTCATTGTATCTCGAAGCTCGAAGTATTTTCCACTTGTTATCTCCTTTCGAATGGTAATATATGTATCTGTGCGTGTTATTGTTTGACGCATGCTGAGAGCATTCCACGTCAAATGTAAAGGATGCCATCTCATGTTATTCCTTGGAATAAATCTTGGGTAAAAAACGACGCATATTATGTTCTTGATGATCTATTATTATTTTGTGGTATATTTCGATTCGATCGTTAGTATTTATAGATAGGTATTGCTTATTAAAATAGCACAGGTATTAAACCAAACGCTATCAACAAAAAATTGAAGCAGCACTAAACATTTTCTTGCATTTTTGCCCGACTGCCAAGGAAGGGTTATGTTTTTCGCGCCTATCTTTTATGTAGGTATCTCAGATGAAGGAATTTCTTTCATCTGTGGTAGGTATGTACATATGTTATGTATGCATGCATGTGCAGCATGTAATATTTTTTTTACCTCATATCTTCCAAACCACTGGACCAATTTATATAATTAAGATATGGTTAGACTCGTCTTGATAACCCGTGTTCTTAGATAGGTGACGTTAAAAAAACGAATATGGTGGCTGTAAAATGCTATTGTTTGAAGTATCAAAAAATAGAAATGAATAATGCAATATGGGTATAAAATTAAAGAGCTCAACATAAGGTTTACAAAAAGGTATAATAACATCATGATAGCCTTTTTGATAGCAGGCGGGTTTTTTTTTTAAATTTTAAATGTTTACTTAGTTACTTTTCTACTTTTGGTGTCAATACCACTAAATATTTAACTAGACATAAGTCCGGTCAAATTAGCTCAAAATAGTAAAGCTGAGCTTATAATCTAAATTTTACTAACAAAAAATAACCGACTTCAAAGTCTCAAAAACTACTTGTCAGATCTCATTCAAATTTATGTGGGACCACATGACAAGCACCTGCTTTCGATTAAAAAAAGAATCATCGAAATCGGTTGGCGTGATATTGAGTTATTCGTCAATTTGTCGCGCACATCTTAACACAAATTTACGACTTATGTGGTTTTGTCGTGGATGCCATTTTCAGATCTCAATAAAATTTATATGGGACCACATGACAGCCACTAGCTTTCGATTAAAAAAAGAATCATCAAAATCGGTTCGCCCAGTCCAAAGTTCTGAGGTAACAAACATAAAAAAAATACAGTCGAATTGAGAACCTCCTCCTTTTTTTGAAGTCGGTTAATAATAATTAACATGGAGCAGAAAATTGATACGAATGTTTACAAATTAAATGTAAAAATCGATCCCGGCCATCCATTCCCATCGATCCTAGGCCTGCTAAAAAAAAAGGTCAAAGTTCGCGTGTAGGTTTTTTGTACTTTTCAGCAAAACGATAAGTTTTATTTAGCACATGGTGGTAAAGTTGTAGTGCATTATGCACTCATTTCAGCTTAATGCGAATTATTGAAAACTTGTATGTATATTTTGACTTTCTTTTGTGACTGGACAGCGAATGCAATCTTAGGAGATTTTATACCAAGCCGCGATGCTATATGGTCTCGCGAGATCTTGTAAAGCTCGATTGCACTTTTTTACTGAAAAAGTTATCAACGATGAAAATAAAATGTATGTACATTTTAATATGAAATTATGATGTAATAATATGAAAACCTTTATTTCAAAATAAAATACTAGATATATCGATGTATTTTACCATCAGTTTATTATTTTAATTTTCATATCTTATTATAATAATTAAAATTAAGAGCTTTTTGACCGATTAAATCGACAATTTGCGCCTATCTAACTTTTTCACCAGCACCCAGGGCTGACTGGTAGAGAATGCCATAAGGCATTAAGTTTTTGCCCTTGTATACCCTAGATTAAGGTGTTGCAAAAATAAATAAATAAATAAAAAAATAAAAATAATAGAATATTATTACTTTTTCGGGTAAACTTGTTAAATCAGCCTTACGCAGCAATTATTAGTTTTACGAGTTAGTATTTTTAGTTAGTATAATTTATTAAAAAGTACCTACCTACATAGTAGGAAATAATAACTTAAATTAATTATAAATTTTATGTTAAATTAATTAAGTAATTATAAATTCTTAAGTTCTAAGAATAATATAAAACATTTAAATGGCACAATTAAAAACTTTTTTATTTATTACAAAATCCACAGCTTTTTTTACAATTTCAATACAAACCAAAATATAAAGAATGAATTAAATAAATAAATATGAGATTTTTTTGTCAGAGATCAGAGGAAACTATAGGATTCGTTTCGTGCGCAGCCACACGATGGGCCGATGGGCAGCATACACAGATTATGCGGCCCCGCTTAATCTCGCAATCTCGCCATTTCGCGAGATCTCATACAAAAATTGTACGAAACTCAAGTCTCGTGAAGTCGATCTCGCGAGATCTCGATTGCATTGCCTAGACCTGGTTCACTAATTACGTAAAGACGATTTTGCCTATTTTTGACTCCCCACCTACCCACAAGTATGGATACATAAAATTTCTCAGAATCAGAACCTTCTTACGTAAGATTTTATCTTCTTTTAATAATTAATGAATGGCCCCTTACTGTATTTAATATATATTCCCTAACTATTGCACAATAATTTTTATAAAACGCTCTATAAAAGTCTTGCTGATATATATAATAATTAGATATTAACATATTTTTAAGCTTGGGAATTATTTAATTATTTAGTTTTGATAGTTTAGCAAGCAATGTATGGCACAGTTTATTTATTTGTCAATAAATAAATAATAAACTTTATTGAAACCAAATTGTACAAAGACATAGGGTTGAGTATCGTTGGTCCCACACTAGGATTCCCTGTGTTGTGGAAGACCAACACCTTTTTATACATGTTTCATATGTGATTTGATCGGCTCAGGGCTTCGGTTTTTTTATTTTTTGTTTTTAGGTTTTTTGATTAGGCAAACGAGCAGATGGGTCACCTGATGGTAAGTGATCACCGCCGCCCACGGTTACTTAAAACATAAAAACCCTGCACGAGATAAGATTTGTCTCCGTATAATGTTGTCAAACGTGAGGAAAGTTTTGACCCTCCTTGGCCAGTGTGATAGACTATCCCGTGAACTCTTCCTTAGATGGGATCCTAGCCCGGCTGTGGGATACTGACACACTTACAAAACTAAATAAGAAAGAAGTGGGCTTTAATGATAAGAAGCAGCAAATTGACTGTGACAAATAACTTATAATGTTGAGTTTACAGGTATTCAAATTAAACAATTTTCGGTAGGTACATTCTGTTGCTAAGTCCAGACCTCCAGATAATATGTTCAAAAAATAGGTTGTTGGAAACAACGTGGCGATAAATACATAAAATTCATTGTTGTGACACTCGCGAGAGATTTAAGTATCACGACATCTGGGCGTTAACTTTGACGTAATATCGTGCGACAGATATCGTTCATATATATATTGACGTCTTGGCTGTCCCCGTTGTATTTTGTCCCGTCACTTATCTAAGCTCATTACCTTGAAGATTCTCCGATATATTCGAGCAAATTAAACTGTATTAATTAAGTAATACTTCGTATCGCTCAGTGTTAGCTTCGCGTTCTTCTCTAATACAATATCTATAATATTTGAACGTGCAAAATGTGTTGTTATAAAATGAATGGAATGTGTGACCTGTGCAGAGATTTCCAATTATCCCTAATACAACGTAAGATTTTTGTGTAATAATTTATCTACTTTATTTTTCTATTGTAATGCGCTTGAACTGTCTTACGGGAATGTTAAAAAATGCTTAAGTGTGCATTAAAAAAATATAAATCCTTGTCCACAGATCTGTTTAAAACCTTTCCCGCTGCACCTAAGATCGAATCGCCCGCGTTCCAACTGCAGGATGAGTTCGGATCGAGCTTGTACCCGCCTTCTCCGCCGGAGACCAAGCCCAGCCGCGCAGAGCTCGCCAACGACCTTCTGCAGCAGCTAGACAATCAATGCAAACAAGGTAAACTATAATAACATCTTTATTTTATTTTAAGTGGACAAATGAACAGGCGATCCACCTGATGGTAAGAAGTGGTCGTCGCTCATGTACGAGTATAAGGACATTAGTACACCATTGGCCGGCCAAGAAAGAAACAAGAAGGAAGGAAATGAAGGTTTTATTCAGTTAAATTTTTTACGTTAAATAGACCCACTGCAGTCAAAACGTAACTGTAATTCAATAATTAGTCAAAAATACGTCACAAAATTTTTTGAATGTTCAAGGTGTTCTTTTATAAAAAACTAGCTGCCCGGACAGACTTCGTTCTGTCAAAAGTTTTTTATTTTGAGATGTAAGCTATCCTATCTTTCAAGTTGGATCAAACTGCACACGGTATGCAAATTTCATTAAAATCGGTGAAGTGGTTTAGGAGTCCATTGCGGACAAACAACGTGACTATAAGATTTAGCATTCTGCACTTTTTCTCCATGAAAACTAACTAGACCAATCTGAAACAATCTTTTGATTCAAATTCAACCCTTTGACACTGAAATGGTTTTTACTTGAAAATTTTCCTTACCAAAGTAGCCTGTACTGTTAAACTTTTTGACTTTTTAAAATCTGCATTTAACAGACAAGTCTTTAAAGTTCTGTTCCATACTTGCCCATTACATTTTTTTTCCACCTCGCATCTAAGTTTTGTCGAAGAAAATCAAAAACAAAAATATTATTTTCTCAGTGTTTGCTAAATTTTTCAACAAAATTACATACTGATAATTGTATAGCAACTATCTGAGAGTTGTTAGAAAAAAAAATTCAAATTATCTGCTCATTTGTGGATTCAACAGTAAAACGTTGGGTAAAGGAGCCTAATTTTCGAAATTTTTGTATATTCTAAACAGTCTGAAAATGTATGTACTTTGAAAGAAATTTTTCATATATCTAATATATAAGGCAATTCTCTTAGAAATTTATCTGTACGTATGATGCGGATGTAGGTACAATTCGCTTTTAGGCCATTTACTTAAGTGCCCTCATCCCGACGTGGCGCCGCGTTCTAATCATTTATGATTGAATATACTGATGCGTTTGCATTGACTGCAATCAATCGTTTAAGTTATTTCTCAACATTGATATCGCATACAAAATTTATTGTTTAAATGCTTTGTGAGATGTATGTAAGACATGTGTTGTAGAAAGAAAGAAAGAAAGAAACATGTTTATTTCTGTGCCAAAGGTACACACATGAACATACATACATAGATCAAAATATATATAGTAAAAAAATATATTAAAAATATTATATTGTACGCATAGATATCAGTAGATATGTATCAGTAATGGCAAAAAAATTACTGACACGTTAGGTACTGGAAAAAGAGAAAGCGAAAAAGCCATTTTAATGGCTCTCCGACAATGCAACCGAGATAATAAAATATTTCGAGTTTGGTTTTAGAAGGTAGACGGCAGGTAAAAGTGCCTACCTAGCTTGGTGCTACAGAGGCCGCCAATAAGGGGAAGTTTGGGCACGTCACGTTCGTCGTTCAGCAGGGTGCACCACGATTAGAAAAAGTTGGCTGAATCAACGATTGCCAGCTTTCTTCCAATGGCCAGAATAAAAACCTATGTGCAGTTAATTTTGATGACGTCTGTAACTATAGAAACTTGGACAAGTTCAACGATTAGACGAAAGTTCCGGGGGTTTTAGACTCAACAATTTAAAAAAAAAAACCTGACTGCGTAAAATAAACTAAAAAGAAAAAAACAAGCCCAGTAGTTTAGAATGTTGTTAAAAGTAATACTGAACAACTACACCACAAAAGGATTAACAGTCGGGGCCCATTAAAGTAAATCTTGTTTGGTTTTCCCAAGCCCTGTAAAATTTAAATTCTATAATTATGTAAAATAAGTGTTCCAATTAAAAGCATCAGCCCTAATATACTTGAATAAATCCATCCTCATGTGAACTGAATTAATTGTACAAACTTTCACATTTATAATATTTGTAGCATATTCGAGTATATGTTGTTATTTTACCTTGTTACTCCTTCTATGGTGTAGTTGTCAGTATTACATTTAACAACATTCTAAACTACTGGGCTTGTTTTTTTTTCTTTTTTTTTTTACGCACGCGTGTTTTTTTTTTTGAATATTTTTTTTATATTACACTTTTTAGTTGGATTCATTGACTTATTTATTAGGATTATTCGGTACTTCTTTATTAGGATTACGGTAAAATTCGCAATGTTGTCATTTTATTGGGAGTTAATAAATTAGCGAGAAAGTTGTTGTTTAAGTTTAAACAACTTTAAATCGTCATTTAAATATTAATAAAATAAAATTAAATTATATCCTAAACTGTTACTTAAAATGAAAAATAATGAAAGGAACCTAAAAATATACATGACTTACTTCGACGATTTTTTATTTATTTTGACAATATGACGTCTGGTTCTCGCTGTGATGGATTTTGATTATTGTCATGTCTTTAGTAGCACTCACAAGGTTATGACGAATCGATTGACGTAAGAATCATCAAAATCCGTCAACGCGTTTGGTTTCTGACATACATAGACTGATAAAAACATTAACCATTTTTTGCGTCGCGCAGTAGGGTAAAAAGAAAAATTGGTATCGTTACTAAATAATGAATTATGTTGGGAGATAATGATCCTAATTTAGACTTAGTGATAAAATTAATTTATACTACAGGCGGTCTTATAGCTAAAACCGGGCAAGTGCGTGTCAGGCCACACAAGACAACTCCATAAATACCAAGCAAAATGTAATTTAATTGGTTTCGTAAATTATTCGTTTCTTGGTTAATGATTAAAATAAATTTGTTAATACGATATTTTCTAGTCGGACCAAAAGTTGCATTATTCTAATTTCTAAATATTAATACATACCTTTAAACGAGCAATTCTTGTATATATGTATGTAGATTCTCGAAATTTAGTATGCAAGATAGTACATAGTATGATAGATAGTATGATAGTAGTTTCGGGGGCGATAAATCGATCTAGCTAGGACTCATTTTTAGAAAATGTCGTTTTATCCGTGTTTTCAGGCAATGAAAAACTGTTACAATATCATTGACTCTTCCCGACATCTATTGGCGTGTTATAATACTATTATTATTGAGAGCAACTAACTGCTTTAACGACACAGAGCTGCTTCAGTAGATGGCGTTGTTAAGCAATAATAAAATACCGAGATCTAAATTAAACTGAGTTTAAAAACAAAATTAAAAATCAAAAAAGAAATCTCGATGAAGCATTCGAAGTGGAACTTGAAAACATTAAGGAGAATCAATGTAGATCAGGTTTTTCATTTTAGCGCCTTAAAATGGGACTGTGCCTTTTTGTATTGTAATAAGCAATATAATTCTCGCAAATAACCTTGAGATAAAGATTCTGGAGATAAAAAGAGTATTAAAGATTGAATTTTTTCAAGGGCTTCACCCCACACCCTAATCATTGGCTGGATCCAACCTTGTTTCTAGGTAATCGGACTTTATAGGTGAATTAAATACAGAGAATTATAATTGACACAACAGTAGTTGGTGCGCTTGTTTTTAATATATTTTGAAGTTATACTTCTTTAGGTGCGTTATGAAATAAATGGAAAAAATGATGAGTGAAATTTTAAGATTTGTAATACGGACGGTGACACAAAGGCTACGGTGACGAAAAACGTTGCGCTCTTTTTAGAAAAAAATATTATTAGATATATTTATTATATTGTTTTTTTTTAATATTGTTAGAATATTGTTTTTTATATTGCTTTTTTAATTGTTATTATTTTAATATTGTTTCTTTTTAATAAGTAGTTTTTTTAATATTGTTGGTTTTTAATATTGTTTTATTTGAATATTTTTTTAATATTCTTTTTTTAGAAAATTTTTTTTTAATATTTTTTTTGTTTTTTTTAAATGGTTTTTTGAATTTCTTTTTAAATTGTATTTTTTTGGAATTGGTTTTTTTCATGCCAAAGAATTATAACTTCTCACGAGCGTACATAAGTACACGTTTATGTTTTTTTACATAAATTGCTGAACATTCATACAATTTTTTTATTCGTCGCGTACCCTATAGTGTGGGGTATCGTTGAAAATATTTTTGGAATTAGGTGTCTGTTTGCGAAATATTTAGCTTTAAAGTGATAATTTTGGTCAGAGTCAAGTGTCGTCTTCCCTTGCTGGCTAAACGGTTTAAGTTGGACATATGAAAAAATGCTCAAAAATAGGTTATGTTACATGCTTACGTATGCTTATGCTAACATACTATCACGGCTATGTTAGCATAAGTAGTTAATGATTAATAGTTGATAAAATTACTATGTACTTCGGAACCCTAACATTGCGCGTGGCCTGACACGCACTTGCCCGGTTTTATTATGTATCTGTGAAAATATAAGACGGATTTAGCAGCAGAAAATGCAATAATATGCCATTCTTAAAAAAAATCTGTTGTACAAAAGATGCTTATTAATTATTATATAAACTTTAACAGACTTTCGGAGAAACTTTCCATTGAGATAACCAGTACAATATAAACAGCAATAATCATTTGTTATTATTGTGAACATACAATATGATATTGTATTCGGTTGTTTGTTATTTGGATTAAAGAATCGGCCCTTAATCACACAGCACATGGCATAGTAACAAAATATGTATATAGGCATAGTGGAGCGTGTCTAATGGAGAAACGTGATAGTGGATACCTAGTTCAATTATTGTGAAACCCTGTGTAGCAAACGTTTACGTACTCCATCCTTATTCAAATGACGGCTGTATTGCGTGGGATGTATTGGGCGATAATAGTTTTGAAATTTTACTATTTTAATGCCATGTGACTGTAAAGAAAATACTACCACAGAAGACATAATAGTACTTATAATAGATAATACTAGACTATGGATTTATATTCATGACAGTCATTGTCAAAGTGGAAAGTAACTCCACCTTGTGGGGCTAAAGACATTGAGCGAGACAGTAGTCACAAAAAAAATTGAAGACGTGGGGTTCTAATAAAAAATTATATAAATTATGTTTTTCTTAGATTGAAACTAAAATTAAATACCGACTTATTTTGATGGTTCCGAAGTAATATCGGACCCTTATAGTTTCGCCATGTCCGTCCGTCTGTCCGAAGCAAAGCGCCGAGACCCTTAGTGCTAGAATGCTGTAATTTGGCATGGATATTATATATTATTAAAACTCCAGAATCGTAGGATAAAATATTGAAAAACTTGTCTTGGACAAATGAAAAAAATCTCAAAAATAGGTTATATGATGAATTTACAAGGAATACCTACCATCACGGCTATGTGAGTAATAGTCGATAAACTTATTACCGCATTTGCCCGGGTTTTTTTTCGTATATAGTCATGTAATAATTTTATGTGGCTTTTTCTAAAGTTTTGTGCTTTCAAATGGGGTAGAATAGAAGAAATGTTTGAAAAACTGTGGTTCATGTTTATAGAAAATCATTATATTTTTTGGCTAATCATCATATTTTTTTTATGAAATGATATGTGAAAAATAATTTTTTGAATGGTTTAGTCACAAACTATGGACATACATTATAAAGATATTTATAGCTAACTTCCACGTGTCAAAATTATTCTAGAATCTACAATATGTAAATTTCTTTATCATTGCATAAGCTTACAAGTTGTAAACATGGCTTAAATAATTTAAGAATAGAACAGAAAAATATTTGTAACTGTAAATATTAATTCATTAATATAAAAGACATTGAAAAGTGTTTTTCGTAAAGGCACTAAACGTTCGTTTGTGAATAAGATTGCTCCAATTCGTAAGTTTGTGAGGAAATTTTAGTCTTCTTACCGTGGACTTATGTTGGTCCTGTAAGTAGCAAAACGCGTTATTCTATCTTGTCTTTTTCTATTCTTACTTCTCGTACAATAAACATTATATATTTTGTAGCTAGAATCTGTGTTACGAGCTCAGTCGTAGTTAGGAACTAGTTTTTAAGTTAGGGAGTTATCGTTATTGGATCTGCATTTTCCCTGGTTTTTTGGAGTTCATGTGTTAAAAATTATTAGGCGTTGTTTCAGAAGTGAAATCCTTAATTTTACTTATCTTTAAGATAGTAGATACATAAATTTAAGGATTGCAGCCATTAGTAACTTGTGAGTTGGCATCGATAAAGAAGATGATCTGAACAAAAACTGAGCTTTGTAGTTAGTGGCATCCTGTTTTCTATCTGAAAGCAGCCAATAAACCAACATTTTATTTTATTTTTAAGATGACTCGGTGCATCGTACAAATTCTAAATGACAAAATTTTAGTTTCAAATCAGGTCCTACCTACGTATCCATAAAGATTTTTCTTGTTCATTTCTTATTGTACGAACCTTTTGAAAAAGAACGAAAACTTGAGAGTCAAATCAATGACCTCTAAATAGTTCTTGATCTCACAAACACGCTTGTAGTATGTAAGTATAACATAATCATGTATAGTATGTAATGTAAAATCTCTGGTTTATTAGAAGTGTATTTGTACAATAAACATAGTTATGTAAATAACAATGAACATGTGGTACTTTTATTCCGACACATGAAATAAGTAAGTCATTTGGGCAATCTCTGTTGTGAAAGTATTGCTAAATTGTTATTGATAATGTTGCTGTAACGTATAAATTACCAATAAGAAATGGGAATTCAAGAAATAACATAAATAGTCGTAAATTTTCTTATTAATTTTCTTTTAAATCCTTATGGTAATACTACTTCCTGAATTAAAGAACTCATGAAACCCCGCAAAGAGGGTTGATGAGAATTAAACGCTGAACTTTAATAATGGAAATATTATCAAGAGTATTAAGTCAAGATAAAAAGCCATCGTTTATAAGAACAGCGTGATTTTCAAGTTTGGATCATATATCCTCCATAGTCCATGGTTTGCGGCTCATAATGTATGCTAACAACGAGGCATGGATGTGATGGAGGGGAAAGGCGCGGAGGACATTGCATGTGCGCGCGCGCTCAGTAGTAGCGCACGCCGCGTCGCGTTTGCAGGTGTTCGCAGTTATTCGACCGTGACAATAAATTCGTATCGAGAAGTACTGTACGGGCGCTCGCGCTCGGCTCGCAACCTATGTCTGCCGCCACCGATGCGCCGCCTGGACTCCGTTAGAATGAAGTACCACTATCGTTGCATCTGGAACAAGGAAATAGTGTTCAATTCACAAAAACTCGTCAAAAGACGTTAGATCCCTGTGGCTGGACCTGGACTATCCCCGACGACTATCGCTCGCACCTTAGTAACAGTTTACGCACTATATTCGCATATACTTTAATAACATAGGACTTTATTGTAGAACTAAGGATATTGAAGATCGATATTGTAAAACGCAGAATATCACCATGATGGCACTTGCAGATCTGTATGCCGGTACGTAACCACGAAGTTTGTTTCCACTGTGTACCTTGTTAGATGACATTGGCCCGTGTTTTGTTCATTAAGAAGTTTTGTTTATAGAAAGGCGTAATCAAGGTCTCCTCGCTCTAGTTCCTGTTTTTGTAGTTCGAAATAACTTAACCGATTGATGTTTATCGTCTCGTTCTCGTTATCTTAATCGTTACTTGAACTGGAATCGAAAGGAACTTCGCAATGTGACACGTTTGGTTTTTATGCTGTTTATCGATAAAAAGGTCCCGGGTACAAGTAAACGTTTTCCTTATTGATCTATAAGTGTATCAATGTTGTATTTATTTATTCAAGAAATATTAATAATCATATCTAGTACGTAAATGCGTTTATAGGTTTAATTTGTTTTGCAAATGAGGTTCGCTGTTGTTATCATTGCATAAAGATTGTATTATTGATCATGTGCACGATGCTGAATTCACGTTGTTAGGATGTGGTTCAAGTAATGTGTACAAGCGTGTAGCTTACAGCTTGTCTATCTCAATCTCAATCTCAATCGTCGATCAGTACTCGAGAGATATTAGACTAATTAAGGTCTATATTGCTATATGCGTTTACCTCTAAAATGTCTACCCTAACCTTATCTTATTCAATGTCAACAATGTCAAGTTCCTTTATTCTTGGGCTTAATTTAAATTGTTATCTATTGAATTAAGCTAACCTAAGCAACATAAACAATTGCAAGTTAATAACTCCTGCAGCAAGACATTCACTAAGGGAAACTGTTGTATCAAAGCAAATGACAACAAAGCAATAGAATAGCATGTCGCTGGAAAGCTTGTTTGTGAAAACGTTTGTTTGGATTTAATTAAACGCTTTTCTATAAGAACAACATGAGAGAATGGAATCTTTCGACACTTGCAAAGCGGCGAGTGATAACCAGTTGGAGCACAGGGCGACCTCGCTTGCAACGCGGCCGATAATTAAACCGACTTATTGACCACTTGCTCCTATTCCGGCGCATTGATACAGATTGTGACCAAACAATTCGTATGTTTACTTTGTTGCTACAGTTTTTATGATTGCCCAGTTTTGATTGATGATTATTATAATAGGTTGAATTCAGGACACAAGGTTCATTAAATGTAACTGTCAATGAAAGTTACTACTATATTTTTTTATTAATAAGTATAGCAAACGAGCTTGCAGTGCCACCATCCCCTGCCGCCCATGGACATCTGTGACAATTCTCGAATAATACTACAGTATTACAGGAGTGATTGTTCTATAGTAGGTCCTAGTAGTGTAAGAAGAATTATAATGTAAACTGAAGTATAATGTAAACTCCCCTCGTGTCCCTTGAAATTATATTGCTAAACAAGTTAATGATTTAGGAACTAATTGTAAATAATCGGTTTTAAAATATCAATGTACGATTATACCTCTACTCCTACCGTACTTACTTACTAAAGTAAAAAAAATTGTGACTGCTCTTAACCGTTAAGGAGTTCCCTCGCCTGGAGCCAAATCTGTATGTAGTATCAGGTCATGCTTATCACAAAAATGCATTGTCATCAGAAGTTAGGCAATATGTACAATTTCAACTCCTTAGAATTTATAAAGTATGTTGAAGTAGTCTAATTAGGCTTGCATGATCTGACCCACACAAAAAGAGAGCTAAATAAAAACTCATGAAAGTACCTGAGACAGTTTTTAAGGTATTCAGATGGCGATATTGTGTACTATGTTATAATTCTTGTCTTTACTGTACCTAGACGTGTCATAATATTCTGATTATTTAAGCAAAATAAATAATTATACGTTGTGTAATAATGACCTAAATAGTTTAGGTAATTTCATAGAAAATTTTATGAAAAGTAATAGTGAAAATTGTCGTAAGCGTTTATGTACTTAAACATTTGTAATATAATCTATCATTTTTCTTATCATGAAATTACTACATTACTATAGAATTACAATGCCTACTGTAAAATTAATTAATTATTGATTGATGGTAGTGCCTCATCTCTGAATGCGAAGTCAATTTCAATATTCATTTCGATTCACTCAACAGACGCTAACTACGCAATTGATCTCTAATTTGGCGTGACCAATAACAAGTTTTTATTTAAGGCCGCCGCAGCGAACTGTTTTTTTGCGCGCTAACATAATTTTCCTCGCTTACTAGGGCCCACTATTTTGATAAGAGGTTACGTTGTGGAATTTTCAATAATCGTCGTACCTATATTTCAAAAATATTTTAAATTTGTAATGCTTAGTTCTTCGTATAGAAATGAGAAAACATGTTTGAATACTTTTAAAATAATGTCCAATTCAGCGTCCTGTCATTGACTCCATCCATCTGTATCAGAATCAGAATAAATTAAGGTTATTTACTGATACATGTTATCGAATATGGCGAGAGGGCAGTCGCAACGGCTTATTAGATTGTGTAAGTTTATCTAGGGTCAGGCTTTGTCGTCGTCGAGCTGTTTGTTGGCTCGTCTTGTTTTACTCAAAAATGACAAAGATGTATGTTGTTATGGCAGATCTTGCTTTCTACAGATAACTTTTTGTATTAATAACTTATCGCCTACGTTTTGATTCAGCAAAGTGGCAATATACCAAGAAGATAAAATTCATTACCTTTTATATTATTTTAAGAAAAGTGTTTTCAAACTTTTACGATAACAAGATAACTTTAGTGTTTTCCTTCATTTGACCGTTCAAACGTAATACGCCTATGCTGATAATGTTTGAAGGCTGGTCGCCATAATATTGTGCACATTAGGATATTAATATAAATATTATTGAAGCAAATTGTTTTTCCGACGTTAAGGCAATCAATCATTATGCAATATGCACTAGCATAAACACGATTTAAATCAATGCTGCGATAACTTCATAATTATACATAAAATATATAACAGATATAATTATGATATACTATATGTCCTAGATTGCGTAACATATGTAATGGAAGTATTTACATAGAGTTATAAAGTTATTTCAAAATTAAAACGTATAGACTTACAAAGAAGTAGCACAAATCATAATAGAGAAGAGCTAATTCCGCTCTAAATTTCAAGTACCGAGACGCATTGTTTGTCAATTACTTTCAATTGAATATTGTGTGCGTTGTGTGCCATCGGCATTAGTTATTACTTTCAATAAAAATACGCCAATGAATCGACCTTAAATTTTACACTGCGCATGTCTGCACTCAGTATAATAAATAATAATTCCCCGATTCAAGGAAAAATCTGTCAGTTTACTACATTGATAACGAGATTGATTTAATGTTCGTCTCAAAGGAATTTAATTAATAGTATTGCCATTCTCAGATAAGCTTTTCCTCATAATATTTATTATGTCAAATTACCTCAAAAATAGTATGAAAACTGCTACAAAATAATGTTGGGAGCATCAATATAAATGAAATGTGAAAAGTCTCGCATTGATCCCACGTTTGCAAAAAATATTTTAGGTCAAAGTTGGCAATTGTAGATTATGGAATTATCTATTTAAATTATTCTTACACTAGCGTTCTGCCCATGGTTTTGCTCCAGTTTTCCGGGATAATAAGTTCCCTACATTATGTTATTTCAGGTGATGTTCTACCCACGTGCTAACGTACTTTTTGCGTGAAAGTAATAAAGAATCATACAATATCCTCGTAAACTTACACATTTGTTTTGTAATATTGGTAGGATTTTTATTTTTTATCTTATTCAGTCACATTTTCTTTAGATATGGAAACTTGAAAAGTGCAAAAAATTCTGTTCTCCATATTATTCTTCGCATTTTATTTATAATTGTGTTTTTCTTGCATAATTATAGCGTGAACATTTTGTACATTTATGATTTTTTTCTCCTTTTACCTTTTCGGTCCATGGCCTCTATAAAAAAATCTTGTCTGATGTTTCCATTGTCTATAATAAATTATGGCGATTGAGGATTTTATTAAACAATATTACCAATAAATCACTGAATAGGATTAACGATTTACTAGGTCAAAGAACAAAGTAATAGAGGCTTTAGTTTTTGTGGCAGCGATTAGCGTGCAACATGAGATGTTTATTTGGTTCATGGTGCTTGCCTTGCATACTTCTAGTTAGGTTAAGTAATCACAGTTATTGTAATAATAATATTCTATGTCCGGTATGTAAAGTGATTAGGGCGTCAATGTGCAACAAATCCAAGTCCAATCAAAGTTTCCTAATATTGATAAAGTCTCTTGCCCTGTATGTCCTAGTAGCAATCGTGAATAACGAAATTACCCTACGATGTATTCTAATAGATGCTTAATTTTATTTTTACAGAAAACATATTCTCCAACTGGTTGGAAGAGAAGGTGGATCTCCCAATTTTTGAAAACATCTCTCAAGTACCGGAGCGCGTGGAGGTGCCACAATTCGCGCCTGCGGTGACCCCGGCCCCGGCGCCCGCTCCGGCCCCGGCGCTCGCCCCGGTCCCGGTGCAGGCCCCGGCCGGGCCGTACCCGCAGAGCGTGCCGCAGGCGACCGACGAGCTCCTGCGCGAGTTCGAGTCCGTCTATGGAGCTGTTGCTGAGTACACCCACCTGACACCACCGCAGAGCCCGCCCGGCCCCGCCACGCAACTGCTGCTGAGCTACGCGCAGCAAGCTCAGTGCGCCCCGCTCGCCCCGCTTGCGCCGCTCACCCCGCTCGCCCCGGCCGGCCTGCAGCCGGTCCAGGAGCAGTGGCCGGTGCAATCTCCTCCAACCATCCTGTCGGAGTTCGACTGCAGCTCGCAAGCGCTCGAGGAGTTGGTGCGCAGCCGCGCCGCGCACCTCGCCTCCCCGGAGCCGTCCGGTAGCGGCACGCCCTCCCCGCGCTCCTCGCCCCCGTCCTCCCCGCGCTCCTGCTCCACGGACGACGATTGGACGGTCCCGTCGCGCTCGAAGCCCTACTCGCGATCTTCGGACGACCGCCGATCCCGCAAGAAGGAGCAGAACAAGAACGCTGCGACTCGGTACCGCCAGAAGAAGAAGGCAGAGATCGAAGTTCTTCTGAGCGAGGAGCACTCGCTTCGCCAGCGCCACTCGGACCTCGGCGACAAGTGCGCTGACTTGCAGCGCGAAATCCGCTATCTGAAGGGTCTCATGCGAGACTTATTCAAGGCCAAGGGCCTCATAAAGTAGAAGTTCTGCCATCTCAAGCGAAAGAATCTATACGTACCGCGTGCTTGACGCGTGATATATTGTTACAAAGAACTGAGGAGTCTCTTTTATTTTGATGACACAAAATTTAAACCTTTTTTCTTGTTGGAACTAAGTTTTTTTATATTGTTCGTATTTAAAGTTTAAGAGCATCATCGAGCAGCATAATTCACTAGTAACTATCACCATTGAGCAGCATATTGCACAAGATCATCAGTCGAGGGTTTGTGTAACGCCTTGTACACCAGAGGCGGAGCTATTCTCTCATCATTCATTAATATTTCATTATCGAGGATAGGTTGCATTCGTTGTTATGAAAATATGAATTTTAACTTTTAACATTTATGGGTAAATTAAATTAATTAATTTTGAAATTATTTTTGTAATTTAACGATTGGATTCCAGGTTCTATTTTCATACAATATATGGAATGCGACGGCGGATATTGTTGTTTTATTTTAAAACCACACATAAAATATCTTAATATTAACCATGACCGTGGAAAATCGAATCAATCGAATAAGTCCAGCAGAAAACGAACAGTTAGTACTAATAATAATAATTATTATAATAGTTACTGGTGTTAAAGTGGCCAATGCATAGACCTGTATGTATATACTATACTCACAGATTATACTAGACAAGCTGTTCAGTACTAAACTAAAAGCAAAGTAAAAACTGCGTGATAAGTTCAAAGAAATAGGTATACTTACAGTAGCCTCACAATATATTTATAGTAATGTGGTTTTTATACGGAATAATATAAGCGCGTATAAACAAAATTTTGATATCACTAATCGCCAAACAAGAAAAATGCAGCAGTTAGTAACGCCATCTTACCGTCTTTCTTAAGTGAAGCGATCTTTTATGGGCCGTGGTGTACAGTTCTATAATAAAATCCCAAAGTTAATACGTGATTTGCCAGTGGAATTATTTAAGAAACATGTAAAATCTCAACTTTTAGGCAAAGGGTACTATACTGTAGATGAGTACATAAATGACAAAAACGCATGGAAATGACCAGATCTGCAACCAGTTCCGTACAGGCTAGTGATACTTTTTTGTAAGAAATATAACAATGTATTTTATTTTTAAAAGATGTGCTGAGGAGTTTCTTTCGGCTTTTCTTCTCCTCCATGACAAAGCACCTTTGCGAAAAGCTGGTCCATTAAAAAAATGACGTGCATAAGTGTATCAATGATACCTACATGAATAAATGATTTTGAATTTGAATTTGAATAAAAGTTTCGACAACTACGTTGACATGGTGCGTCTTACCGTCAATGATGTTGTATGTATAGGGAGGCTTACCGTAGTTTTTGTATTTAAATTTCAATAGGCCTTAAAGAGTCTTTTAATCGCAGTAAGAAATAGGATTGTTTGGCAATAAAGAATATTACGAGTTGATTTATCGTTTTTCAGTACAAAATGTATGGAAAATGTTTTTAGCGTTTTCTGACATTTCTAGTACTCATACCTTAAATAGTCCCATAGAGTATTTTTGATCCCCATACGAAGCAGGATCGATAGGCATAAATTTTTTTTTTTGGATTTTAGCACTTTTCGCTTACCGTACATTTTCTCAAAAATCTGTGAATGCAGTTCAGAATATCTTAAAAAGTTATGGATAGTCTCCTAGGAACGTTTTCCTGTAACTATAACGGTTTAGGTACCTGCCCTTACTGACCCGTCTCAAAAATCCATCCTGTATATGTACTAGACATGATATCAACAATAATTTCATGATCGGTGCTTTATAGCCTGTGGGCTACAGGCCCAAGCTACAGGTAACTTCGGTATATAATAGGTAAGTTGTATACGGCCGTTGTTGATTGATTTAGGTAACTGATTTACCTGGCTATGGAAGAAATTTAAACTTGTTATTTTATGGCAACTAGTCAACGTTGATAGATATTGACTTTGAAAAATAGACTTATTTTCACTATTAAGCAGATAAACATATCAATGAAATAGCAAAAGAGATGGTACGTAGGTATCTCGATAAGTTTTGAGACAAAAAAAAACTATACAAAGATATTAACAATATTTATTTTACATTTTTTCGAAATACTCTCCTTTATTCTCTACGCAATGTTCCATTTGCCCAAATGAACTATTAAAACACTTATGCCAATCTTGATCCGATATGTCCGAAATTGCGACTTCGTAGGCGGCCACGGCTTCTTCGGCACACGAAAAAAAAATCCCTTTTTTTTTCCTTTATTATCGAGAACAAAAAGAAATCACAGGGAGCTAAATTAGGACTGGAACAGCTAAATCTGGACTCGGGTGGATGGGGCAAGGTTTCAACACCGGATTCCTCAAACGTCTTTGTTCTGAGGGACGTAGGTGACGAAGCGTTGTCGTGATGCAGCATGATACCCCGAAGCCCAGTCTGTGTCGGTTTTAGCTCTATCAACGCCTTGGGCGAGATTTCTACGCCGCCCCCCTTCTGCCATTAAAACCCGTACAAAAATAATAAATACATATTATGTAAATCCGTGCCAAGTTACATTTTTCCAGCACTAATGGTTCTCCGAAACTTCCGTTATGACTACCTGCGGCGCCCCTTCAAATCTCGCGCGCTACCCTAACGCCGGCACTGAGCCCAGACTTTGGTCACTTCTCTCGTAGAGCTTGGAAAACTTACGGCAATGTTACTGATGTATACCATTCCGAGTTAACAGTTCTATGATTTTGCAACATTGTTGTCGACACAATATGCCCGTTGCGAGAAAAAAAACTAGCCACCATTTTTTTTACAACGTTACGAGGTCTTTGTGAGTTTTGTCGGCAACTTTCCTTCTGAAAAGACCCATACTGATGACTGTCTCTTAAGTTATTTTCCGGATTATATTGATAAATCCACGTTTCGTCGCCTGTTAAGATTTCCGAAACACGTCTTGACTTTCCGTTTTCAAATCGTAGTCGCATTTTTCGGTACCAATCCACACGGGCCTGTTTTTCAGTGTCTGAGAGCAAATCCCGCGTTTGCCAACGACAACAAAGCTTCCTTACTCCAAGATGCTGATGCAAAATTATGTTAACGTTTGCCGAACTAACGCCAAAAATCTTCTCGATGTCCGAGTAAGTAATTCGTGGGTCTTCTCCACCAGGGTTATCGTGGGTCCGTAGTGTTCTCGCACCATCATTTCAGTAGTCCACACATTTTCTGCAGTTACTGCCGTTTGTGGGCGTGTTTTACCCCTTTTAAATTCACTGAACAACTTAAAAACAGTTGCTCGAGATGGGGCAGACTCCCTTAACGCTGGTTGTAATCGTTGAAGGCTAAGTTTTTCAGTTAAACCAAATTTAAAATCATGAAATATCATAGCACGCAAATGTTCGCGGTTAAGCTCCATCGTTATAAAGAAAAACGCTTGAACCATCGTAGTTAAATGACTGGAGCATCATATTATTTTTTAAACCAGCAACCGGGCTATTTGCGTTCTGTTTTAAATTAAATTTACTTTTTAAAAATATAAAATACAGATGCGTTCCATTTTTTTAAGAAACTACAGACTATCCGACAAAGATCTAAAGTTATGTGGTAACGTGAGTAGCTCAAACAATAAGCAAACTGAAGTAATACAAGTCACATATTACGTAGAAAAGAAGGCCGCCGGAGCGAACTTTTTTTTGAATGGAGACTAGAAACTTGGAGATGTAGTGTGGTCTGAATTCTGCATGGTTCTAAAAAAGCAAGGATGAAAAAAGGCGGGCAGTATTGACTAGAACACCGATTCATGGCCATACCCTTGGAGAGGGTATATCTTATATCTAGCAAGGAGCGTAGCTAGGTACATATAAAACCTTATCTATGATACGGGGCCCCCGGGATTCAGGGGCCCTACGCATATAAGCGCGCCCCCTCAACAATTTCAAATGGCGAGTACATAACATAAGTAGGTATACATACCTACCTACACCTCTAGATAAGTGCACTGTGCGCCAAATTATTATTTTTTCAGTTAATTAATACTGATACCTAAATCTAGAAGGTCATAATTGATTAAGTATCTATTAGGTATTATTCAACGCATAATGTGGGTTAATCCAGGCAGTGAGGAAAACGGAGAATAATAAGAAATAAGAGGAGTAATAAGTATGCATATTACGTTTCTACTAATGGCATAAAGACAGGGACGATCCTCCCTCCCGATGGAATCCGCCTCCCGAATGTTATGAATGTATTAGGTACGCTTAGATGGCACGCAGGAATCTTCATGGATGCCGCTTGTGGCTTGAAGGACACGGAGACCTTGCTTCGAAGATGTGTGCTCCATTTAAAGTTATTATGAAATCCCACTTTAAATTAAAATGAGTATAATAAACCTTTCCTGGTTCTTTAGGATGATTAAATAGTGTATGGCCATCCCAGTGTGGGAGTATGAGTATTCTTGATTCAGAATCATTACAAACTGAGCTTTAATCTGTCTCCTGATAAAGGTGGGTACCCTAACTATCTTGCTGGTTACAATTATTTGTATTTACTTAGTATAAATGGATACATCTACTTGGCAGAGTTCTCTTATTTACTTAAAAGCTTAAATGCGGGATTTAACGTTATACAGGGAGGATAGTAAGTTACACAGTAGAGACAAGCTAACGTTACCTACCTACTTTATTTACGTACGTTCAATAGTTTAATGTTAAAGCTAAGAAACAGTTGTATTATGACACTGGAAAGTTGGAAACTCATTTATCTAATCGCGCATAAAAAAACAAAAGAAAACTCGATCTTACGAACAATGTGAATTTTTGTAGAGATCTTGTTTCAATGTCTATCACAACCTGAAAACCCTTGATTTCGTTCATGGGTTTCCTAAGTGATTAAATAGTGTGAATTATGTGCGTTTAGTTTCTTACGGTTATTTCAAAATGATTAGTAATCATGTTAGTTAGTCGTATAAAGATGAAAAGTAGTTTTCGATTCATTCATACATGAAATATTTTTGATAGTTTGTAGTTCGTCGCTGAATGTTTCTGTTACTAACCTTTACTTGTTTTAATCTATTAAATGGGGTAGGTAATAACTACGAGTATAATTATAATTAGGTATGTAATAAGTACCTATCATAGTGACTGAAGACAGTCAAAACACGATACACAGATACGTCATTAAGAAAATATGTACTCACAATCAGACAAGTTCGTTTACTGTAGTTAGAGTTATAGAACTACTACCAAGTTTGTCAAGTAGGAAGTCTCGAGTGTTTTGCAAACTTTAAAAAAAGCAACTGAGGTCAACTACAGCTTATTGGAACGGTAGGTAGGTTACGAGTTAGGAATAGTGCCGTGACTCTCTTTCTCTATTATAGGCATAACCGATTACCTGACTTAGCGCAAAGGACGCGGCAAATCCACATTTTTACTCGCACTCAGTCACTGCAACCAAACCACGCATAAAACATTTGACGATCGACTATAGAAGAAGGTCGTAGCCCCATCAAGTAAATACCATCGGGATTAAGGTAACTGATACAGAGATTAGGTAGTAATCCCCAACTGGAGAGGCCAGTCTCGTCATTGCCTCGTTCATTTTTCAGCAGGATTTATAGATGGAACAACTTCTTAAACTCTACATACTCGTACCCAATAACAAACTATAGAGAAAAAAAACTTACCTTCTTATACAGCCGCGTATCCATTTTTGGCAGCCGCGGGTCGAGCAACTGCCTCGACTCAGAGCAAGTGGAGACCGTGGCGTGAGTCGAGGTTTGCCGCGACTTGAACCAAACTACGCCGTCGCGCAAACCCTGTCGGTAAACGTGCTCAAAGTCGCCTCAGTGAGAGCCGTGTGTTCAGTGGAGACCTTTGTACAAAACTGAGAGAACTGTGGCTCGGGTTGAGACTTGTTGCGCGATACTCTTTTAAGTGGCTCAAGTGGAGCATGAACTTTTTGCAACTCGTAGCACGTTCTCGACGAGGCAGCTCGTCACGAGGCTGCTCAAGTGGATACGTAGCTTAATAATTTAATTTTCCGCCATGCCTCTTCTGTATGCTAAATCAGATACAGGTAATTTGAAGCTTAACTAACCTAACTACTTGCTCTGTTGTCACAAAGCAAATTCTTTGAAAGCGTTGTTCTAATATCATTAAGCAAAGTTAGGTCAAAAAGAGGATCCAAATTTTTTACATTAATTAAAGCCAGCTTTATTATACTGACGCGGAGGAATCATAATATTATGTAAATAAGAATTCTGTGCATAAAAGCCTACACGTCAACAGCTCTAAGTTATTAATATGCATGCAGGAACAGGACATGTTTTTATATTAGTATTACAACGTATCTACTTAAATAACTTGTCACGATAGTATCACGTGCAGATTTGTTACGACAAAGATGACAAATATCCTTTATGGATCTTACTGGAATAGTGTTAATTTTTTAGGTATTAGGTTTCCTAGATTTTCTACCTACCTATATCTAATAGTTGTCATACAAGAATAAGTACCTCCAGAAAGAGTGGCCTTACCGGTAAGTAGCGATTTCACTGAACTACTGTACTATCACTGTATTATGTAATAAGTACTGTATTATCATAGCGAATAATGATTAGAATTCTAGATTCTTATTAGGTCAATACTTGTGACAATTTCAGGTGGGTTTTTTTGTTTGAGGACACCTCAAGCTCTTAGGTAAAATGGTTAATGGTGAGCGCACAAGACGATAAAAACAATAACAAGACGATAAAATTAATTAATCGAGAAAATATCGGAAGTATTAGATAATATATTGCATTTAATATTGTTTTATAATATTTACAATCTAGCCATGTGTTTAATATCTTTGGTAGAAACGATTACCTAGCTTTCTCTTGGGACTGCTATGCTTTAAGTACACTTCAAGTGAAGTCCCCGTAATACTACTAGAGGTAAACTTAGCTCCCAACGGTTTAAAGGGGTCAAGTCACAAAAGCTTGCATTTATTTTTTCAGCAATACCAGTTTTCACCTTTTTCTTTTGGTATATTTTCAAAACATTTCGCTTCTAAAGCCTGAAAACAATGTACCAATTTTTTTGTTTTTAATCTTTAGAACTGGTGTTTCAGACAAAATCCGAAATGCTTTGTTGGTATTAATTGCTCGTAGAACAAAGCTGAAAGTTATCACGACCCATCTTTTGCTTCGTTTTAGTTCATTTTTATCCATAAGTTCGAAATACACCTTTAAATCTATATTAATATATTAATAATTAATTGTGTCGGATAGTTCATTTATCGAGGAAGGCTTTAGGCTATCGAATTTTTGGAAATTCATCCCCTAAGGGGTTAAAACAGGAGTTGGAACTCACTTTCACACAAACCAACTTCGTCAGTTTTAGTGTTATAAACATGACATTTTTTATGTAAGTTTATAGTTATAAAAAATAATTTTAACACATTTTTTTGGATCATCCCTTCAAGGGTTAATTTAGTGGATGGAACTTAGTGCGCAACTTCGTCAGTTTTGAAGTAAAAAGGGTGAAAATTTGTATGTAAGCTTAGGTATAGTTAAACAGGGGAGGGGAGGAAAGGGGAGTGGGAGTGGAGGGGGTGGGGAAGGGGGATGAGGAGCGGCAGGGGGAGGGGGAACGGGAGGAATTGGGAGAGGGAATTTAATAGTCTCTGATTTGTTAAACCTACCAAAACTCTAAAAGTTAAAAGTAACAACAAAGTACATTCACTGATTGTTAGGCGATACGAAGTTCGCTGAGACAGCTATCTATAGTTACCAAATAAAATTATCCAAGTGCGATATGAATTCGACAGTAAGCCGTGGATTACACACTACCACTCTTACCAGGCTAGTAGTATCTATATCACAAGTCATTTACCTAATTCTAGAACTAAGTCAACTGAATTTAAGATGGTAAACTTTGAAATATACGTTCACACACTGTCACACATTATCGATCAACAAATATTTACGAGTATTTCAAAGGTTGAGATCATTCTAGGTCCATATTCTAGACGATTTTTTTTTGTGTGTAGATACCTAGTACCTACCTACCATGAATCAAAGAAAATTTTACTTAAGTAATTAAAATGATAGCTTTCGTCGTAATATTTAATAAGATAATTTTTTTTCTGTTAAGTTAAGTAACCTACCAAGCTCTCACAGTGCTAATAAATATGATAAAATTCTGAGAGCTTGTAGAAAGCTTTTTGCTGCAATATTTTGTAGCATTCAGGTCGTTGTATGATATTTAAAGAAAATTACTTTAAAAGTCACTAGGGTTTCATCACTGCTCCACTCTGTATTCTCAAGAGTACTTTTAATTAGTTAACATCATTGCAAATTATGACTGCCCCACTGTTGGACTTGAGTCTCCTCTTACAATATGAGATTACTATGTAATTAATGGTCACAGTCTACAACGCTGGCCAAGTGCGGATTGGACTTCACATACCTTTCAAAGATGATAGTCATGAAGATCTAGATATATTTAATGAGAGGTCAAAATCAGAAGTTGACATAAAGTAATTGAGTTGCAATTGTGATTTTGAACGATTTGCTTGATTGGTTTTGCCGGTTGAGGCGGTTGATTTCCGAACAAGACGTGCTCGGCGCTTAATTGTGCGGATTACAGCGGATCTCTCAGCGGAGGTGCGGTTGTTCATTCTAACATCTATCTACTGATTGCTTTCTTGCAAAACAAAACGTTTAAATTAATGTGCTGTTCAAGAAACAGTCGCAATACCAAGTATGAGATGCCTCTTTTTTTATACTAATCCTAGTTCAAAAAACCGAGCAAGTGTGTGTCAGGCCACGTGTAGGTACACACAGGGGGTCCCCCCCTTGACTCTTACCAAAATTAGCACTTTAAAGCCAAATATTTCGTAAACCTAATTCCAAAAGTGGTCGTAAAAGACCCATAATATTTTTGAAAGACCTATTGAAGGATACCCCACACTATACCTAGGGTACTTACGCGACGAATAAAAAATATGTTGAATAAATTGGCTTGATTTTTATACACAATTATTCCCTAGCTAATTTTATTTATTCCTATTAAAACCTCGTTTTCGGTTGCGGCATACGTGAGATGTATGGTTTAATAAATAAAAAGAAATCCTGAACATATAAACGCCCTTATAATACCAGAACATACAATCGGGATAAATCTATCTTATTTTATAATCCTGAATATGGTCTGTCTGTGTGCCAAAGGAGAAACCCGATATTCGGCCACGAACCATATATACTCTGTGCTAGAACATAAAATAGACAAGAGTAAATTATATACCAAAAAATTCGTCTTATTTACTAGTTAAACATATTTAAATCTTAGCCTCATCTGCATTGGCTAAATGAACAAAATAATACAAAAAAGTTTTCATAGTATTTACCTCATTACAAACGATTTTATAATCGATTATATCGATTGATTAGGGAACTTAATAATATATTTTATGAATTATCATTAATTGTAAGTACAATATTAATTCCTTTTTACATGTTTTCTTATTAATTATATAGCTAAACGATGCCGGTATAATATATTAATATTTACCATTAAATCGTTACGCTAATTAAAAAACATTCCGAGTATTTTGACATCGATTTCGAGACATTTGAATCGATTGATAACAAAGATGTCTGGTGTAATCCCTATCAAATGTCATTTTGGTTACAATAGCATAACGTTAATTTTTATTGGATCTTATGACCATGATTATTCATAATATTACTGTCTATATTAGAGTAGGTGTTTGGTTTAAGGTAGTAAGTGACTAGTAACACACATAATATATGTATAGCGCTGTAACATGAGTGTGATATAATCATAACCTATAATTAAGGTGGAAATTCTAGGATTTCATTCAGTTGGCCATTGCTAGCTGCCGTGAAAATTGGAGAAATTAAAGCTTTTACAATGATCTTTCTTTCTTTTTCTTCTCTCTTTCTTGGCCGGCAACGCATCAGTGATGCCTTTGGTGTTGCTGATGTCCATGGGCGACGATAGCCACTTACCATCAGGTGGATCGTCAGCTAGTTTGCCGGCTATTTCCATAAAAAAAAAAGATCTAATTGACCACCAATTTTCAGTCTTGTCTATCTAGCACAGATGTAGGCCTGAGTTTCTATGGAAGATGGGGTTCTCCTTTTATCTTATTCCACTTTGATATTAGTACTCGTATTTTTAAACGCACCCCAATTGAAATTGACTTTGAAATTATAGATGCATTACCCAAAACTTCTCACTAATGTAATAATACGCTGATTAAAATAATTAATCAGTTAACGAAAATAGTTTGGTTCCGTTCCGACGACATCTCTGATTGGTTTGCTAGTTAATGTCACGGCGAGACGTGGCCCTCGCTTAATTGTGCGGATTATTGCGGATATCCCGGAGGTACGGATTCGGTCCTATGTTTGTCTATTGATTTTGAACTTGCCAAACTAACACGTATCATACTAGTAAATTGATTTTTAAGACTTGAATGGCTAGGTACAACATTACCTAAGTTATTATGCTGCGTGTTGTTGGACATAACATTATCAGATTCTCTCATAGCCATTGTTTGAACGAAACAATTCTGTGACGTGCATGTGACCTCAATCGATCAAATCGTTCTAAACTTGGATCAGTAATGATAACGCATCGAGTGCCTATAAAATAACAAAATTTAATAGTTTTTCTGTTGTAAAACTATAATTTTGAAAATTGTAAAAAACTTCATGTATCTTGAGCCCAAGCTTATCCAATACGTATCGTGGCTACGTCGCCAGGTCGTTCCTGGTGGAGGTAAAATGGGTTCTGTACCACGTTATATTATATCTATTGGTCGTGCATTTCATCGCTTGGCTAACTACCACTCTCTTTCTAAAATCGATCGTGTTTTTACGTGTTTCGGCCATAGTAATGTAGAGCCAGAATAATGCAGGTCCTCTGATTCCTTTTTAAGTGAGCTACGCAACAATCATCGATGGTGCCTTTGGTTTCACTGCCTGTGACCATTAAAATATCAGATGGCTCAATGCTCCTCTGTTGGCTGTTAATATAAAAAAATGTGTTTCAGATGTAGTTTTGGAGATGTACTTTGCAAGCAGGTTTACCGCTTCCTTCTATATAGATCTAGATACGCGGTAGCGTGGCCAGCCAAGTTCAAAGCAAAAGAACTGGTGACGCAGCGACGTGTGTAATATTACACGAAACATTTCGAGCTATTTTTGACCCCATTACAACTCGAGACACATTTAACCTACATACATGGAATTTGGCACATTTATTAAAACTCCTTAGCTTATTTAGAATTCAAAATTTCATAAATGTAGGTCAAATAGTTATTGATGTTTTAACGTTTAATTGTGCGTGGTTCTCCTGCAGCCCGGAGGTTAAAAATCCGCATTTGGGCGACTGACTCACTGATATAGAATCAAAAACCTAACCTACTTCCAGATGACCTAGAAATTCCATAGTTGGCATCAAGGTAGACTATTAGGCGTTTACAAAGGAAAAAATCTAAAATCTGAAAATTATTGATAATTAGTGTAAGTAGTGAATTAGCGGGTCCACTGTACAGAGTAATTTTACAAATAACAGTAGGTTATTAGTATTAACAAATACTAATAATTTCTTGACAAAAAGTAATGATATCTTATCAAAAACATAAATGTGAAATGAGAGACAAATTAAAAAAAGAATTGAGATCTAAATGGGTGCCAAGTTCTGTGAAGAAAATCTTAAAATTTTAGTCACAACAGCATCTAATTCAAGCTCTACATTTGACTTGGCTAGTTTTCATTAGTGAGCTACAAACAAACCAATAGAAAAATAACAGACTGAACAAAGATAATTATGCAAATTTAATATAGCCTGTAGGTACATGAAAACTAGCCAAGTCAAATGTAGAGCATGAATACATGTTGCTGTGACTAAAATTTTAGGATTTTCTACACAGAACTTGGCACCCATTTAGATCTCAATCCTTTTTTTTAACTTGGCTCTCATTTCACATTTATGTTTTTGATGAGATACAATTAATACTTCACGCACTTTCCGTAATAATTAGAAAGGCACGCCTATATAGTGCAAAATTCACAAAGATTATTTATAAAGATGAAATAACATATCCGTACATTATATTCCGCTGGTCATGAAATAAAAACAGGTCCGTGGTAGGAATAAAAATGCATTTTATCAGCAGTAAAAGTTAATTTGCACAGTATAAGAAACTTTCATAAACTTAAACGGAAGCGTCTAGACAGGTCAATCGTGAGGGCCGTTTGGTGACGCGTTCAGAAACGGAAACTAGGAAAGTTTTAAATATCGTGTTATTTTCGCATATCATTTCTGCCGGACTTCTGCGCTTCAGAAAAAGCTCAAAGGATCAATGTATTTGAAAATGCTATAAGTTGCGGACCCACTGTGCCGTTTTGGTTCCAATGTTCTAACCTTTCCTAGGAAATTTTGGATTGGATGGATGATCTGAATGTTTCATAATGAAGAATTTAAAAAAACAAAAGAAAGCAGACACAAACTATAGCATTTGAAATGTACGAACTGAGAGCTACGCGCTACGCGCTACGAGTTTTTGCTACGGCACTTCACATTTTCGTCTTAAATTGTTTTGTTAGACGATTTAGTATGTAATTAAGTAAAGTTGACTATTTTGTATTAAAAGCCGACAAACAAAAGACACCGACATCCGTCGACATATAGAACCTGAGAACTCAGAGATGCTTGGAGCGCATATAAGAACCTTAAATTTCTGATAAAGCGTTTAGCCATCAATCATGACATTTCTTCATAAGTTATGGGTTATAAATGCTTGTGGAATGGACTTATTTAGGTAAGGTATGATTATCCTTGCCGTCTTCCAATCCACATGGTCAGCGTAGCAGACCTAAGTTTCTCTCATTGTGAAAGGAGGCCCCAGCCCATTAATAGGACAAACGATTGAGCAGCAGCGGTTACTTAACATACATATATGTGCCCTCATGTGTAAAGTTATCGAGTCCGAACTTTCAGAATAGCAAAATTACTTAAACTGTGATTAAATTCCATTAGTTGATTTGGAACTACATAGTCACGCTGTGTTGGTAAGTTTGAAAGTTGAAACTCCATTCCGTGGAGTCAGTATAACTTTTGTTATGACTGATAAATTAATTTATAATTGTGTCGAGGATAAAATAATGAATCTGGAAGGAGAAAATTCAAGGTTCTGTGAAAATAAATATCTTATACAAGAAAACGAAGGGTTTTCTCCTTGCCCACCACGGGTGACGTCAGTGAACTACGCTGCTATGATGACAACTTCCGTTATCAGGTCATCAGCTTGTTTATCGGCTATTGGGAATCAGTAAATAATGTTGAATCGATATCACTTAGTAGGACAGATTTGTTAGCTCTGATTAAAGTAATGTCAAAATGCTCCTTCAATTAAATCCTCATCCACAAAAAATAACACTCGTATATGAATGTATGTACTAACACGTATATGAATGTAGTAATGAACATAATAAGCACCCATATGTTATTCCAGATTATGGCCTAATTGTATGTAAGTTCAGAGGTTTTTGCGTGAAAGAGGTACAAACATCATATATCCTCACAAACAAAGTTTCACATTTATAATATTAAGTAGGATATTTTGTAACTGTTTCGATTTTTTTGTCTATTTAAAATTTATCCTTGGCTCTCTAATATTCCAACCGAGTCACGTAAATTCGAATTCACGAATTCACGGTTCATTCTAAAATGAACTGTATATATATAATCTAAATTATTCCTACCACCATGATCACATACAGTCTTAGTATATAAAGGTGCCCTTCCTGGCCCCACATTATACGTTCGTTGTTGAAAATGTATGTATTGTAACATCCAAAAATTTTTATTATGTAATTTCAGTTTGTATCTGAAAATAGAATAAGCAAATAACTTTACTTCAACGCTATCAATCGGGTTCTAGGAGAAGAGCTATGAGCTGTTGTCTCACCAAAACAAATAGACTGTTCGATCTCAATTGGTCAAGTCGCTCAGAACTTATACGATCATTGAAGGACAGCTATTATAATATTCAAAGACGATGGAGAAATATAATATCGAGTTTCTATTTTGTTCTCATTACGTATGGAGCTGGTTTTGAATAGGCCTTCTTCTCGTTACAGTAAGTATTGATTTAGTTTGTAGGTAAGTGGATGATTTCGTACATTTTATCAATCTTTTATAGATATCATCTACAATCTTGGACTTGAAAATCCTTTGGTTTAGCTTTTTCTTTCAATACTTAACACGTGGTAGGTATCAATTTAATCAACTACTTTCAGTAGTTACAAACATAAAAATGCAATCATTATCGTGTCCGGAATAATATTCCTGACTCTAATATTTTATTGCCTCCAGGATTTCTCAAAATGTTTTCCGTGTTAAAAGAAGAAACGATGCTATAATTTCCGGGAAACTGGATTGAATACGTAATGTAAGCAGTAGGAAGCTGTAGATAGAGTGAATTAATGGTTTTCCAGTATTCCCAAGGTGGCAAAATCAAGTTTTATCACATGGAACACGCGTTCCCTTTGCCAATTAAAGCCTCTAGGTGACTTTAAAAATGTTTTACACGTTTCTCCAAACATATCTGTATGAAGAATCTGTTAAAAACTTTCATGTTCCTTTTTTTCACCCTAAAATGCTGTTTTCAAGTATAAAATCTAGTTTTTTGTATCTTAAAGAAGGGTAAGTATGCTGATGATACTAAAATACTCAGTTTTATTCTTTCAATCCTATCGGATTTGTTATTGTATAAAAATATCGGGTTTGTTATCGTGCAAAAATTTCATTTTTGAAATTGTGCAACAATATTTATGAGGCAATATTTGGTCTCGATGTATTTAATTAAATGTAGGTCAAGAAATATTGCTAGCGCTCCTGAATGCTCCTGAAATAGCTCTATGCGCTGTTTTCAGGTACAGAGTCGCTTAACAAAACTACTCGTTCTTGTGAAAATCTTAACCCTTAAAGTGCTTGCTATTTAACGTCTTTGTATGACAGTAATAACTACTATATAAGTTAAAGGGTAAATTATTCTTAATGAAGTTTGGCACTCCCCTCACTTCTATCGTCTTCCTTGTACGCCAATAATAGTCGTAGCCCCGTGTCCCAGTTATTAATAAGTCAAGGCGAGTGCCTCCATCATATCACATCTTGCTAATCTATTGATACGATGTTAGGGTAGTATTCAGTAAATACACTTTATCGCTACTAAATCTAATGTATACATAAATTAAATTATGCTAGACTGTATAATTTACTGAAATTTCGGAGAGCAATGATCTGAGAAGCTTTTCTTTGACTAGAGCATTTATAAAATTATGATTACTTGTTCCTTTATTGCTAACTGATTGCTTTTGCATGAAGAATGAGTTTTGAAGGGCATTAGGAGTAAGCGATAGAAATTGGTATACGAGTATAACCCAAGATAGGTAAGGACGCTGGAAAGTGAAGGACCCGTGATATCGGTGAGCGGATGCGGGGTGAGGCTGGCAGGGTTGCGCGGGGCGCGGGGCGGCGCGCGGGGGGAGGGGCTGGCAGGCACGGGGCGGCGGGTGGCACGTAACAAGTGAAGCGGCCCGGGAGCAACAGTCTGCCGCAGCCCGGACACGCGGCACCACACGCCACAACAAGTGTCGCGTCGCGGACTGGATTGCGCTGCTCGCGTAAGTAAACCCTTACGGCCTTCCCTACTTACCTTCCAGTTCGGCTAGGGCGCCCCCTTGGCTCCGAATTGTCTCCCACCATCCGTAGAGGCGGCCCGCGCTACGGCGCCCGCCGCTACGCACGCCCAGCCGCTCAGTACGTTATACGGTTTGATGGATGTCAGCTTTCAATACAACGGCGTACCTGTTGCACGTCAAGATATGTGACCGTCTTTGTCCCATGCCTATCTTTTATAAAAGTCAAGCTTCCCTTGCTATTTTTTGTCGTTCATATAGGTGTCTACGCGTATAAACGAGATGGCGTAGCGAAGGTGTGATATGTTACCGGACTTCGATCGTGTTATTTGTATTTCTTATACGTAGTGTTTGATTGTTTTAAGTTCTATACTTCTTTATAGCTTAGCTGCCAGTTTTTTAAATAACCATAATTATTTTGATATGATTTTAATTGCATTCCTGGGCACTGATATTCTCAGACTTAAACGGGTTAGGGTTATTGATTTTTTTCTTTCGAAATAACTGACAGAAAAATGTCTTAATAACTAACTATTTATTCTATTCTATAGTATTTAAATTTGTACTTCTGTGGACAAAATTCCAACCACGTAATACATTGAACACATTGATTACAAGTACTAATACATTATAGATATTTAATAAAACCTTTGTTATACACTTAGCTGAATTTTCTGAGCTCGGGCTCAAATATGCCTGGGATTTCATAATGTAATATTCACTTGAAATCTGATGTAATTCTAGTTTCTGGACGCCCGCGCGACCTTTTGATTCATATCAACTTTTATCTTGACACTCTTTGAAACAAAACATAATTATGTTAAAAAATATACACTTTAATACGTTGTTACATCTAGTGAATGTAATGAAAATCTTTCAAAAGAAAATTGGCGACATTACTGGTTTTTAAGAAGAAAAATGTCCTTAGTTTAGTAATTGTAGATGTGGTTTAGATCAATTAAGTTACATTAAATTATAAGGAACCTACCAATCTTATATATGTATAATATATTATAATATTATATAGTAGTATAATATATATGGTATAATATTATATATGTATAAAGAAGTCGTGTGTGATTGTGCAAAAATATTGTTCAGTGTGAATTTATGATTCTCAAAACGGACATGTTAATAAAATTTGGAACGCTTGAGCTGGTTAAGTGGATTCTCACAAAGACAACAAAATTCATCAGAGTAACAAATAGCGTTTACTTACGTAGCAGAAGGTTATTTTTACTTTCGAAAATTGGATAAGCCCGAAGGTTTTCCATAGAATTCTACGTGTGCAATTTGGAAATATCGTTCTACGTGCGCTCTGAGTACGAGAACATGAAATCGCTTTTATGCGTAGAAAGGTAGTGTCTGAGAACGCTATATAAAGCGAATGAGCTGAAATACTCAGTAATCTCAATGATGTTTCAACGGCATGAACTAATTTACCGCTCCACCTGCGACACCTAAACGCCATTCTTTGGTAAAATATTTTGAAGGCGCTTCACTCTAAAAGATTATCACAACGGTGGTGAAATACCTATTTAATATTAATACATATATAGATATGTTGGCTTATATAAAAATCAATATTAATTTATGTGTCACTTAAATTAGAATACAATAAAATCAATGGTTTGATATTAGATATTATTTTGAGAATTTTTTACTGGGTAGTAGCTTTTGCGATTTTGGCAAGATTTAACACACTAATCTTAATATATATAAATTACGTGTCACGTTGTTTGTCCGCGATGGACTCCTAAACTATTGAACCGATTTTAATGAAATTTGCACACCGTGTGCAGTTTGATCCAACTTGAAAGATAGGATAGCTTACATCTCCCTTAAGGCACACGGAAGGTTTTAATAAAATAAACTTTTGACAGAACGAAGTCTGTCCGGGCAGCTAGTAAGGTATATAATATAAGTAGGTACAGAGTACCATAGAAGAATTCTTATATTTTCTTTCTCTTGCCCATGAAAATAAGTACCTAATTTAAGATTCATGTTTTCTTAGAAATATAACTGATCTATGTAACATATTTTATGCAACTTTTTGCTAATTTTTGCTAAGTTGACAAAATGCTTTTTTTAAGCATTTCAGAACGAAATTTTAATTTAATTTCCAAGAATTCACAATATTTAAACTTATACATATTTTTATTACTTCAATAATAAATATAGCTTTAAAAATGTTTCTTCGTGTTCTTCTCTAAAGCGTGGCCGCGGTCGTCTATAGCTGTATAGTGCGTTAATGTTGATTAATAAATTTTAGACATGTGAATGTTTGTCCTAACTGTGAACTTAAAATCTTTTGTTTGTCGAGCCGTGTCACTATACCATGAATAGAACTAAAGATTACACCAGTTGAAGTTGTTTGTAAAAGTGGCTTTACAAAACCTACTTAAAAGAAAATGGGACATTTCTTCAGATAAATACTCCTCATAAAACAAATTTGGCTACTACCACGAACTCCAATAACTATGTCGCACTGCTTGGCACGTTTTTCTCCTTGAAACTTTGGCAGTTCGGGAGCATTCGTCTAAAAGCTACCCCTTTTTGCTGACAGGGGTATGAAGCGGTCCATGAAACCTTCGAATATAACTCGTTTATGATAAATGATTTTAAAGATGTCGTGATGTATTACGTCACTACCTGTGTAGAGTATTATTGACATCATTGCAGCCTCGCCCTAATCAGGTATCATAAACTAAAATACAACTAAGTATCACATTTGGGAAATCATTCAAAAAGGTTTATGTCTCAATACATATTTGAAATTAGTAATTGCCGTCACTTCGCTTCTGGAAACCCATCGTAGTACATAGAAATTCTTTAAATTGACATAACGTTTTTATTTATGTATCGATTCAAAAAAAACAAACACCCAGGCTTACTATAATACATCAGTGAAAATTGCATCCAAATCGGTTAAGCAGTTTCTGAGATTAGCCGGAACAAACGCACAGACAAAAAATCTAAAAATCATAGTTATGGGATGTAGGTATGATGATATGATATGATGATGATTGGGATGTTTTTTTTCGTCTACCCCATAATGTGCGGTATCGTTAAAAAAGTTAAAAAAAAAATATAGGTCTGAAAAAACCATATTTCAATTCAGCAGTTCGCTTGCGAAATATTGAGCTTGAAAGTGCTAATTTTGGTTAGAGTCAAGAGCCCCAAGGGTTGAACTGAACTGAACTTACAACTAAGGAATCCTAAATAGCGCGTAGACTGACTCGCATCTGGCCGGTTTATTTTTTATTATGTGTAACGTCACATAGCCAGCAGACGATCAAGATGTTTCCAACGATATTTCATTTGTCGACTTACAATAAGTAGGTAGGTACTTGTTAGTTTAATAGTTGAAGAGCTTTTGAACATCCATATGCAGGCACATCTACGGGCTGAAATCCTCTTTTCGGCTTCGCTGTGCTCTGGTAATCACGGTAGATGTAATGTAGTATATAGAGAATACGAGCTCTTTAGGTACATTTAGAATAACAAATACACCTGTGTAAAGAGATTGAAGCTAAAGCTCAGGAGTAATAAAGATGTTTCAGACATTCAGCATAAAGTTACAATTGGAAAGCTTTATGAGGCAAATGAAGACATTATTTATTTCATAGATCCGGTTGGGTTTAAAACCACCCGAGAGGGTTGAGCGGGTAACGCATCTATCATGCATAATAAAAAGCCTTATATGAGTATAAATTTCGGATGAAGTATTACGGTGAATACTCGTGCTTAAAAGCCGGCTTGCATTATAACAAATTTTGAGTACAAGCGAAACTAATTTGAAAAATAAACAACATTTTGTTATTATTGACGTTGGTCGTGTTTTAAAATATCAGCAGTTACATTTTATTTGTCTAGCTTACAAGTTTGTATTTGTGTACCTTATATATTTAGTAATCTTCTTTTATAAAATAATTTTTATTTGACTCTTCCTCGTTTATCTGAACATCACGTAAAAGGAGTGAGCTTGTATGTTGGCACGTTTTCCTTTGTTCGAAAGCTTATGAATCAATTTGAAAGCTGCGTCATGTTACAGTCAATCAGTTTAATATCGCCGGACCGACAGTTTTATATCTTTTATATACATGTATCACATCTCATATAGGTCGAATCAAATCAAATCAATTTATTTATTGCAATCATGTAGTAGATAAAGGTACACACAGTATGCTAAACGAACTTACATGTGGCACTGCGCAAAATTTTGTAAATGTCACGTTAATAAAATTAGAATTTATATGATACTCAATATTTAAATTAGGTACACAGCTTACAATTAAACAGCTGATGATGTTATTAAAATAAAATAAATCTGAGTGATAAATTATAAAACGTCATGATACGAAAATAAGAATACACTGTCAACATTATTATAAAATAAATTACAATTAAAATAGATTATTAAGAATCTAATTTTATTAATCTAAAATATTTTTTTTGTCTAGTTGATCAATTAAATTTTCATCTACTGTGTATATCATATTTCATAATAATCTAGTTGAGTCTATCAATTTTATTAATGTCTATCAACAAATAATATAGTTTTAATCAATATAATGGCAACCAAAGTACGAAAACAATAGTAGAACGCCGATAGTCATTGATAAAGTAATCACACCGCGCAAGAAATGGAATAAAGATATTTAATAATTTTATTAATTAGTCGTTCAAGTGCTCAATCCAGGCGAAATTTTGATGAGCCTATTTAACATAATTTTATTGCGAAGGATCATTTAGGTTCGTTTATTGTTGTATATGGCACAGAACACAGTTTGTGTTCACAAATTCGTATCTCTGTTAATAGGTACTTAACTATTCATTGTAGGTCCACGGCGCACATAAAATAGTGCTCCTATCTTTTAATAGAAATTCTCTAAATGATTGTTAAAATCGTATTAAAATATATTGCGTAGCTCAAAATAATTAGGATCAGACTCAGATGGCTGGAAATGGCGACTTTGTTTTAGTACACGTATTTAAAGATGAAACCTAACGTTACAATTCATCAGTTTAATTAAAATGTATGATGAATGTAGATTTCTAAATTAGAAAATCTTTAAAAAAGTGTCGTTTACAATTTAATTTTGTTTGTTATGCCTTATTATTTCAATGTTGGTTTCAGTAACATGGAAGTATCCTATCTGTCGGCCAGGATTTAATTCTTGACTCATCTGCTGCCTGCTTGTTGTACGAGTAATAACATTGATAAAAGATTCAAGTCGATGATCTCTTGCACTAACATTTTATGAACAATCACCGTCCATTATCCTACTGCATAACACTAACTAAATTATCTCAAGATACGAATCGAATGTCTAATGTATAACATTTTACATTTTGATTTTGACATGGCTGAATGATAGCATTTTCGACCATGAGTTATTCGATGATAGATACCATATCTTTAGGCGAGATCGTATTTCTACATCATCTTCTCTTTTTAAAAAAGAAGGAGGTGGCGTTTGCATTGCTATAAAGAAATGTATAGACGGGACCAGAAGGGTAGCATGGGAATCAGAGTGCGAGGATCTTTGGCTGACCTTAAACTTAGATAATGGTAAAGAAAAACTCTCATTAAATATTTGTGCGGTTTATATACCGCCACCAATTAATCAGGATTATTTAAAAACATTTCTTACAAACGTAACTAACACTCTTCAAAAGACTGTAAACAAATCATATACTATTCTGTTTGGAGATTTTAATTTGCCGAATATAATTTGGGAGTATGACGAAAATTTATCTGTTTATACTCCTCAAACAAGTAATAATACAAATGATAATATACTTATTGATGAAATGATTTTTAACAACTTATACCAATGTAATAATATTACTAATGAAAATAATCGTATGCTTGACCTTATTTTAACTAACTCACCGTCGAGACTTCAAATTTCTAAATGTTTATCTCCATTGACAAGTTTAGATGCCCACCATCCGGCGCTTGAAATTAGTGTAAACGTAACTCAAACAGAACGCTTACTTAAAACTAAAAGGACACCGGTACTAAATTTTAGCAAATCTGATTATCAAAAAATAAACAAGGAGCTGTCAAAAATAAATTGGTTGGATGTATGGAAAGATACTAATGAGATTGAGAAAATGACAGCTCTGTTCTACTCTACTATAAAACCTATTATAGAAATGTATACTCCATATTGTAAGCCTCATAGTGAAAAATATCCTTATTGGTTTAGCGTTCCCCTTATAAAGTGTTCACAAGAAAAATTGAAATATCACAAAAAGTATAAAAAATATGGTAATCCTAGGGATAAAGAAACATTTAATTTGCTCAGGAATAGATATGACAATATGTTAAAACAGTGCTACAAATCATTTAAAGATAATGCTGCAAAGACAATAAGAGTCCAACCTAAAAAAATTTGGTCTTTTGTAAAAAGTCAAAAACGTCATAGTCATGTCATACCTAACCAAATGGTCTTAGGTCATAAAGTTGCTACAGGTGGTCAAGAAATAGTTGATTTATTTTCTGAATATTTCCAATCAGTATATACGTTGCCTAATGATAACATAATTAAGAATAGTGACCATACGTTACAAGAAAGCTTATCATCTATGAGTAATTGCACTTTAACAGAAGTTGAAATTTTAAATGCCTTGAGAAAACTAGATCCAAATAAAGGACCAGGCTTAGATGGAATACCTAATAAGTTTCTTAAACACTGTGCTGAAACCTTGGCTAAACCATTACAGATTTTATATAATAAATCTTTAAAAGATGGCGTGTTCCCAGACGTATGGAAGCAGGCTCGATTAACTCCAATACATAAGAAAGGTGATGTCTCAGATGTGTCCAATTATAGGCCGGTGTCAATTCTCCCTGCACTTGGAAAAGTTTTCGAAGGTCTGGTACAGCGAAAAATCTATTGGCACGTAAAAGAAACCATCCACTCCGAACAACATGGATTTATGCCTAAAAAGTCTACCGCATCGAATTTAATAGGTTTCATCAATGATATTGCCGAGGCTCTGGATGACGGAGATGAGTTGCATGCCATATACACAGACTTTAGTAAGGCTTTCGATTTAATAGACCACTCCTTATTATTAAAAAAAATATCAGCCCTCGGAATTCATGGCTCATTATTGCGATGGTGCGAGTCATATTTAGGAAATAGGTCACAATTAGTCATGGTACGTGGTTATACCTCAAAAACCATAGCTATTCCAACTGGTGTACCGCAGGGTTCACATATGGGTCCCCTTTTCTTCATAATATTCATAAACGACTTAGCTAACGAATTGAGATGTCCTTTTAAAATGTACGCAGATGATTTAAAACTGTATCAACGCATCAAGACCGATAACGATATGAAATTCTTACAGAGAGAACTTGATAAGGTACAATTGTGGAGCGTAAAAAATAAAATGATATTAAATATTGAAAAGTGCTATCATATTAAATTCACTAGGAAAAGGGAACCCAAGACAGCGGTATACACCCTGCAGAGTGCCACTCTCAGCGAAGTTTATGAAATTCGCGATTTAGGAGTTATACTGGATAGATCTTTAAGCTTTCGAATCCATGTAGATGGCATAGTTAAAAAAGCCTTTCGGTTATCTGGGTTTATATCTAGGCAGTCAAAGATCTTCAAAGATCCAAAGGTACTCATACCAATATACAATTGTCTAGTGAGAAGCACTCTTGAATACAACAGCCCTATTTGGTCACCGGGCTATGCCGTGCATAGCGATAGGATAGAGCGAGTCCAAAAGAAATTTCTGTATCAGCTAACCTATATAAACCAAAAATGCAAGAATTTACAATCTTATGAATGCAGACTTAGTTTTTATAATCTTCAATCATTAAGAACCCGACGTAAGATAGCAGATATGTTATTTCTGTTCAAAATTATTCATGGTTTGGTAAATTGTCCTGACATTTTAAATAAGATAGAATTTACAGTTCCACGTTCTGGTAGTCGTATCATGAATAGGGATACATTCCACACAACATTATGTCGAACCAATTTTAAAAAACATAGTGTTTTAAATAGAATGTTATCGTCCTACAATGCCATAAGCCAAAATTTTGATATTTTCATGGGTACTTTGGCTTCGGCTAAAGCACTTATTCGTAAAGCCATCAAATGAGCAACCTCACTTTGTAATTTTTATTTTTTACTTATAATACTTAACGCGTTTTTCTTTTTTGCATGCTGTGTTCACTGTGTTTAGAATGGACACTGTGCGTCCTTATAGATTAATTAATTATGTGCTACAAAAGTGTTACATTCAATTTGTGAACCAAATAAAAAAAAATAAAAAATTTTTCGTAACTTATATCAGATTGGGACCTTCACCTTTGAAGATATTAAAAAATGCCTTTTTTCGACACCGTCGTCGACTTCAGTAACTTTTTTCTATCCTTCACCATCATGAATTAGTTCTGTCTTTTTTATTCATGGGTTATTTTGTAGACATTCGTCATTATCATTTTAATTTACTGTCAGAGTAACTGACTATATAACATCAATATTCAAACGAGACGAAAAATCCATTGTGAAATAACGAATGGTACGTTCTTAAAATGAAGTTCTATTTTGGGAACAAAACAAGTAGTTTATTTCGTACGTATTCGTTTATTTTTACTGGAAACCCGATCTCGTTTCGCGGTGGAAAACAGTCATTAAGTTTACAAATATTGCGAGTCTAGCTTAATGCAATCGCATGACAAGATTTATTGTTAGATTAGCTCTATTTAATTAATGACATTTAAACCTCTTATACAATCTACAGAATATAAAGACGGTAGCGTTCCTTAGTTAAACGAGATCAATTGGTGTCCATTTGTCTGAGTCGTTCTAGAAATCCTTTTCAGTCGCTATGACGACATCTGCCGACAAAATGAGCTTTCCTATCTGTAATGTGATTATTAACACCATTGAAACCCTTGATAGATCGATGATAATTTAATTTTAAAGGCTATCAATGAACATTTTTATTAAGTATTAGCCTTTATAAACGAACAACGTAATGGCTTTCTTAACCCGCTATGATAACGAATGTACCTACTTAGATTGAAAGAAAAAAATGTTATCATTTAAACAGTTTATTAATATAGGAAGATACTCTAAGAACCGAATTTCGAAGACCTACTGATACATAATTAGGTTGTCAGTAATAATTACAATGAGGTAATGGATTATATAAAACAGTAATAAAAGAGTTTCAACCTGTAAACCTCACTTAACGGTTTTTATACTTTACTTAATTCTGACACAGCTATCCTGTGCAAATTGAACCTTCTGATTACTTTTAATAAGATCAAGATTTAATAAGAGAGAAGGGTCTTTACCCGGCAATATTTTGACACCGTCATAATTCGTAGGCATAATAACGAAACCACTTCCAGAATGTCTTAATAAAAAGAAGAATTTTCTCTTAAAAGAGAAGATGAAACAAGCCTATCCTTGAATAAAAAAGGAGACATTCTTAAATCAACAAAACATTTTACATAAAATACAGAGAATATTGAAAGGCTCCAATGTTTTGTGTATCAAGTAGTAAAACGTGGAGTAATTTAGAAAATTAGTGAATAAAGGCAAGATATTCGAAAAGTTAAGGGTTGCTAGTCCTTACTTTCCCGAGTTGCGGCCATAACTCAGTGCAGCATATTGCTAATGTCCGTGGGCCCCGCAATAAAAAGATAAGACAGCGTCTGCGACAATAAAATCGGCTTATCGTTACAAGCGACTGCCATCTAATAAATATTTGAAATTTTTCACCTTTGAATCCTTTACGATTTGACTTTACCTCTGTTTTTGCTGAATATAACTGGTTTTAGACACATATTCCAAATTAAACGCATCTTTTGAGCATTATTAAACTGCTTTTGTAAATATTGTCGAAGAGTAGATAACTTTGCTCAAAACATTTCATTAATTAGTATTAAAAAGCGAAAAAAGAAAAATTTGAGGCCGCATTTTACAAGTATTGCTTGAATCATAACTTCAACTTAACTTAACCTCTTTAGTGTTACGATAATCATCCAGCATGATAAAAATAATGATAAAATAGATTTACAAATGGGTTGTAATCAAATTATGTATTGAATAATGTTTTTCAAAATGAATTTAATATATTTTTCAACACCCTTGCTCATAAATTGTTTTATTAAATATTAGATTTTTTTACATTTTTCGTTTTGGCTGTTTAGCGTAATTGTTCGTGCCTACGCTCCAGCGGCGTGTTAGCTATGCGCGCGCAGAAAAAAAAATATCAGCGCGGAGCGCGCCATTTTTAACAAACTTTCCGTCTAGTCTGTGAGCATTGTTTATTTGAGTACGAAATTTGTTTTTTTACTTGTAAGTGTGTTGAAAAACGTCGTATGACACACATGAGGTTTGGTCATTACACTCTCGGTTTTCTTGTGGCACTCGCCTTTGGCTCGTGCAGTGCAATATCACCTCGAGTGTAATGACCAACATACCGCACTTGTATCATAATGTACTATTATGATATTATATTGTGTCAAGTTTGTCATGGTTACCCAATAATATGCTCCATGCCCGATAATAATATTATAATTTATAAAATCATATTTTATGTCAATAAACATCCAACGATGAGCACCTATACATTATATTCGTGGATACAATATCATTGGTGGAGGTATACAAAGTTGGTAGAATATTTTATGAGAAAATTATATCGGAGTTTGAAACTGTTTACAGTCCAATGCCCATTAAATTGTTCTATGAATGGCTTTGCCACGCTCGAATTGAGCTTTAGCTGCGAGCTACTGGCACACTCTATAACCTGATAAGACGGAAGGGTCTTATCTGTCTGTATTATTGGGTATGCTTACCCTATTTCACGTAAAGGATATTTGTAAATAATTTTTTCGAAGTGAAAACATCTTTAGGCGCGTTGGGTATTTTTGATATGGGATAAAACCATACAGTTCGCGACAGGTAAGCGACACCTACCTTTAGTGTCATCTCTGAGAAGTACGCATATCACGCCATCTACTGACGAACTATATTTACTTAATTAACAGCTCACGGGGTGTTTTTCAGAAAAAATGACCCTAGCGAAATCGCGATGTCCCACAACTTCGTTTGTGTTTATTTAATTTTTCTTCATTATTATTCTGCAAGTTAATCATTATAAAACAAGAATAACTATTTTTGTATCATATTAAATTAAGTAATACCATAATATATATGTATTTTCAAAGATATTAAAAGGACAAGAAAAAATAAGGTGATGATTTCGTATGTCCCACAGTGCTCTCAGAAACTTCAAGACATTCGCATTTAGTTTAGAAGCACTGCTAATACTTTTAAAGTGAACTAATTTAGTCTCTATATATTTAAAATGCCTTTTTGGTCTTCGAATTCATATAATTACTGGTTATTTTAGCAAAAATATCGATATAAATGTTGTCCTACGAAAATCGAGGTACGGGATAATCCTGTTTCGTCACAACGATTTAGAGGTGTTCTTGGGTAAAAATCTACTATTTTGTAGTTAATTTGTGTTCCTGGTACCTTTGTGATATGCTGGCAGTCGTCATTTTACAGAACAAACGACCATAGGGTCCAAAACCTGTGACGAAAGAGTTGTGTTTTCGGCGTACAAAAGAAGTGTTCCCAGATAGTCACTGGATTTTCCAAGGTAAATAAGCACCTTATTAGTTACATATCTTGTGTTATTTAAAGATCAACTAACAGACAACAAGATAACTTAAGCATATCAAACTTATATATGTAAATGTATTTAATTTTTAATAAAATAAGTCTGCTGGCATGAAAACGTCACGTCATGTTCGTCACGTGATATACTACTGGAAAAATTTCGTGACGAACTTGAATTATAAAGCTTTATATACAATGAATGTATTACAATTATTCTTACTCTGTCTGTCCGACTGTAACACATCTTTCAATCGCTATATATATGTATATATAATATAAATTTTGGCTTGGTTAAGGGCGGGGCTATTATGTTAGTGGGGCAGATTTAATGTAAAGTTTTTTTTAGTGTAATTGTACATTGAATGTACAACTATTTTTTATTTATTTATTAATAGTGTATACGTATGTGACAAAAAATAAAGAAAAACCGTGAGAAATACTACGGGAGAAGCAATTGGCGAAATTAAAAAGAATAGAAAGAAAATATAAGTGACAAAGGATCAAGAACAAGAAAACCACAGAAAAGTATGGAGAGAAGCTAAGAAAAAACAGAATCAAAGAAAAAAGTGATGATGGAAACATGAATTCGACAAAAGAAAATCTAGCTCCTGTGTGTGCCTCCTTCTACAAAAAAGCTTTAGTTACAACAAATAAATGAAAACGGAGGCTAGAAAAATATTGTTAACAAAGTTATTGATATGGACACTGCTTTATTTGTTCCTTCTCCGTTACGCTAACCTCCCGATAGTCACTGTCCCATGTTTTGGTGATGCTAATATTGGTCTTAAAATAATTATAAAATAATTTCTAGTATTTCATTTAAAACAAAAATTATTTAATGTTTACACAGAAGTCATCACTTTGTTTAATATAAGAATTTGTCAGGGATATAATTAGAAAAAGTATATTTTTGATACGTATTTGGCTGCGTTGTGACGAACTTGAAACATTTTGACTGTTTTTTAATGAATAGAAATAAAAATTGTTAATTTTTTATTCATTTTCAGAAAGACTTTGATGTTACATTGTTACTAATAAAAGATGATTTTATTTTAATAATTCTTTGTTTTATTTCTGATTGATTATTTGTTGTGACGCAAAGGAACGGTGTTCATCACATGCTGACAAAAAAACTCAAATATTTCATGTATTTTCCAAAGTTTTTGTATATAAAATAGATAATCATTTAATTAAGACTTTCTTGATCCCATATATTGCAATAAAAAACCATTTCATGTAAAAAAATAATTTCGTTTCCCAATCGTCACAGGGTCATTTTTTCTGAAAAACACCCTCGTATAAATATCAAGATTATGAACTACATTCACATATACTTTACGAGATTCGTTAGCAGCAAAAAGACACTTCATTTAAAAGTATTTCCTGCACAATAAAATATTTCCTGACGATTCAAAAAAATACACACGTGTATAAAATTGTTCAAGTTTTCACTTCTGTTGGCACTCCCGGAGTGCCATTTTAATTTTTTTTTTCTTGAATTTGCCAATAAGCAGGTACTTATTCTCAACGATTGACGAGCGAGGTCTCTTACTTGTTGATTGTTATAAAACAACACTTACACGGACAACCTTATAGTTTAATATTAGTATCAATATGACTTGTAAGTTGTATCCTACATTACTGTTGTTACCGTAGGGTTGGGGGAACCGGATCGTACACGTCCTATTTCCTAAATCTCAATGCAATTGTTAATACAGGGACTATGCTGTCTCTTAATTAATCCTTATATATATTAAAACTTATACAATACATAATGACAGTAGAGCAATACTTGCTCTAGTCTAGTAGTTTCTTTGACATAAAATAGTGTACGCAAATAATACATTTTTGGACAAAAGCTCATAAAAGAAGCCATGAAAATTTTCTAACTCCAGAAATTTTACCCCAATTGATTTTACTAATTTAATAGTAGCTTTATGGTAAAACTGAGTCTCGTTGCGTCAAATTTTATTTTTATGTGTTTGTGATAGTCGTGAATAATACAACTATATGGACAATTTATTATGTCCCTGAAGTCGTAGCATAATAATGAACCAATTAGTTATTAGTGGATTGACCTAAGTTAGGTACTATCGATTATGACTATGTGCGTGTGTGTGTGTGTGTTTAATTAAGTCGTCCCATCAAAATACCCAATATTATTAAATTATATCGAGTAACTTTTATACCTCATGTAACTGAGTCCTACGTCGAAGGAAATCCAGGGGTTGATACGCCCAGTCGTTAAGCGACGCGCATCAAAACGTGTCATGATCTGCGAGTTTTTATCGGGTCACTCCAAATGGAGTGTTTCTTGTTTCTTTATTACGTAACATGACATAAATTTTCAATATTAGATTTATCGTAACTTAACTCTTTGTCATCTCTATTATTTGTTACGATAAGTAAAGTAGCCTCTCCTTTGACTCAGGAAAAATGAACCAAAGCTGATTATTGACGTGATAACGTCTATTAAAACGATGATCCGGGCGCATCTTTGAAAAAATGTAGCGTTCCGCGAGCGAGAGAGCGGCAAAAGCGAGAGAGAGGCACTACCGGCTACGATCAGCGTATCGTAGCGTAGCGAGCGGCGTAGCGAGCTACGGCTCGCCTACGGCATCGGCGAGCCGTAGGCGATAGTAGTTGAGTGGAGCGGTCATGACGTTTTCGCGTTAAACTGCCGTCCGTAAACCGACTTTACAGTCAACCATTTTTTTCATAAATATTTCTTCTTTTTAGTGTTCTTATCTTATTGATTCGTCATGTCCGTCCACGTAGGTCCGTCTGTCCACAGCCACAGTACACATATATAAACAGTAAAGTGACTCGGCCCAATTCTCGAAAAACTTGCCTACGCGTCGCCGCGCGCTAGGGCTGTCCGCCGACAGTATTTTAATTTTATAAAACGACTTGAGTTTCTTTGTAGTTTTGTATTTATAAATGTTATATTTTCTATTTTAATAAATGCAATTCATTGTGAATAAAAAGGAAGTGTTCCATAAAAATCTATGTTGTGTTTTTATTAGTACTGTGAAGGTTCGTAAGCCTTCAGTATTGTATTAGAGACAGAGACTATTAGGGTATGGTAAGTTCTTCTTGCAGGTTAAGGTAAATAAAAAAGGTACAACTGTCCGATTCTATAAACTTTATACCTATTGCTAAATTAATTTATAACATTGAAATCAAAGTTACAGTAGCAAGTAGCAATAACGTTTTAATGACAAATTAGACGCAAATATTCAAATTACAATTATTACAAATTACAATATTAGGTACAATTATTAAAGTACCATTACGGAGGTCGCCTACCCAATCCATTCAATGTCCATTTTCTGCAAACGTTGCATTTATTAGTTTTTTTTTTATGTAAATAGCCGGCAAACGAGCTGACGATCCACCTGATGGTAAGTGGATATCGTCGCCCATGGACACCAGCAACACCAAAGGCATCACTGATGCGTTGCCGGCCAAAAAAGAGAGAAGAAGAAGAAAGAAAGAACTGGCTCTCAAGCCCCCAGCCGGAACACGAAGAGTCGTTTGGCGGCTGACTCATCATACTCAAGGGTGGTAACTATCCAGGCGAACCCCATGGAGATATAATAATAGTACCTAATAATGGCATTAATTAACAATTAAAATCAATATTACCAATATAATCCGTCGAGGGGCCCTACCACCAGCGGGCCGGATTTAGTCGCCTTTTACGACACCCATCCGGCGTGGGATTGGGGTTAGTATTCTAAGCCGCCCCAATACGACAAAAGAAATAATAATCAACCATTAGATTTTTTTCGCCCCTTATTTATAAATCTAGGCATTTTACTCGGTGGACTTATGAAAAATAAACAATTTAGGTACCTACTTATTGCAATACGTACTTGTTTTTATTTATTTTATTTATTTATCCTACATGCACTGATCTCCTTCGGCAGGACCGAAGACCTTGAATACAATAATTTGATTTCTTATTAATAATTACAATACAATAATAAAGTTAATATTAATCAATAACGCAATAATTATACAATACCTACTACCTAAGTTACTTACCTACAATAATTATATATACCTACCTACAAGTACGTATTATATATTATTATATATTATATTATATAGTATTATATATACTATATAATACGTACTTGTAGGTAGGTGTATAAAAATAGTGTCTTACCTTTCGGAGTCTCCAGGTAACGTAAACAATGATATTCCTGGGTGACTTAATGTCGAATTAAAGCACCCAAAAACAGCACAATAATGTCTACTATTTCTGTTGCCCTTTTCTACTGCCATCTTAAATTAAAATCTAAATCCACAGCCGCACACGACCATACAGCTCAACCAGAGTAGAAAAACTAAAAAAATTGTTATTTGTACCGACCGGACCGTGGTACAAGCTCCGCTCGTTCGCCTGTCGGCAATCGCCACGCAGCGGCCGCTGTCGCCCTCGTATCGCACGCGTATTCGGATGTGGGTAGGTATAACGCGCTTTTCGGCCTTTTGTATGAAGAGCGACTACTGTATGTACTGTGCCACAGCATTTTATTTATTTGTTTATTTATGTAGTTCACCAACGGTTATAACATTTAAAATTTACATAGTTTTATCAGACATTCTTAACAAACAATAAATGCACAACCACTTATAGGCAAACATCGCATTCTTAGAATAACAAAGCTAAAATGTGTAAGTATATGTAGGTAGGAAGCAGTGATAGCCTAGCGGTAGAACGTTGGTCTCCCGAACGAAGGGGCCTGAGTTCAAATCCTGACACGCACCTCTAATTTTCAAATATTATGTGCGTATTACATGTTAATTATCACTTGCTTCGGTGAAGGAAAACATCGTGAGGAAACCTGCACACCGGAGAGTTCTCCAAGTTCTCGAAGGTGTGTGAAGTCTACAAATCCGCACTTGGCCAGCGTGGTAGACTATGGCCTAACCCTCACATTCTGAGAGGAGACCCCGAGCCCAGCAGTGGGACAATTATGGGTTGTTGCTTTGCTTTGCTTTGCTTTTATATGTAGGTTACACGTACAAGATTTTGTTACGATAATGGATTTATAAATGTATGTAATCCGTATCCTGCACGTAATTAAAAAAAAAGTATATTAAAAGGAATACATAAAAAAGGGAAAAACAAAAGTACTAAATATCAATTTACATTTTGTTAACGAGTTTCCGAAACTAAGCTAAAGACATATGGTTTATGCCAATGTCAGTGGATTCACTTATTATAGCCTATTGTAAAGTTTGGTCATTCTAGGAATCGGGGAGTTTGAGCCCAGTTTGGTTCTATGTGGCGGAGGAGCAAAGAGGGGCATTGCGCTATTACCCTTAGTGCTGGAAAACTGTATTTTTTGTAATTTGGAATGGATATACTTATTTATTATGTTAACAAAGAATTTTGTTACCTACAAGTAAAGTGGTGATGAATTATTTTTTTCTCTTCAACCCCATAATGTGTACCTTTTTCTATTACCTTTTAGTATAGTAGATAAGGTCTGCAGACTATTTTTCGATTCAGAGGTCCGTTTGCGAAATATTTGTCTTAAAAGTGCTAAGTCATCGCAAATTTAAAAACGTCTCAGCCCAGTGCAGCAGGATAAACTATCAGCTGGGACATTTGTTATAAAAATAACATATCTATAACTAAAGTTTTCTTCTAGCGATCATACAAACATACATACATAAATGAATACATACAGACGGATCGAATTTATTTATAAAGAACTCCAAAAAGCGGCCAAGTGCGAGTCGGACTCGCCCATGAAGGGTTCCGTAGCAGCAAGTAACATAATATAAAAGTTCTTGAAGTTCGTTGTAACTTTGATCGAGGTAAATTGCGGTTTACGATTTATGACGTATTAAAAAAAAAACAACTTACTAGATCTCGTTCAAACTAATTTTCGGCGAAAGTTTGCATGGTAATGTACATCATATATTTTTTTTAGTTTTATCATTCTCTTATTTTAGAAGTTACAGGGGGGGGACACACATTTTACCACTTTGGAAGTGTCTCTCGCGCAAACTATTCAGTTTAGAAAAAAATGATATTAGAAACCTCAATATCATTCAATATCATTTTTGAAGACCTATTCATACCCCACACGTATGGGTTTGATGAAAAAAAAATTTTTGAGTTTTAGTTCTAAGTATGGGGAACCCCCAAAATTTATTGTTTTTTTTCTATTTTTGTGTGAAAATCTTAATGCGGTTCACAGAATACATCTACTTACCAAGTTTCAACAGTATAGTTCCTATAGTTTCGGAAAAAAAGTGGCTGTGACATACGGACGGACGGACAGACAGACAGACAGACAGACAGACATGACGAATCTATAAGGGTTCCGTTTTTTGCCATTTGGCTACGGAACCCTAAAAAGGAAGCAACAGGCGACTACGTTCTTCCCGTACGAAGCCGGGGCTATAAAATATATTTGCTACTAAAACAATAATCCTTTTGAGTTTTGTTTAATAAATAAAGGACCTGCTATCTGAGTCTCCATTCTTTTAGGAGTCTAAAATATGAGTATTATTCGAAATCAGACTTTGCACAAAATATCACTGGGTGAAGCGCAGGTATTAAGGTAATTGAAAATTATTGAGATTTTTAGTTCCAGTTTTATCTCGTTCACGTAGCGTTAAATTGTCTTTTTTATATGAAATCCCAGCGAAACACTGTGTTAGATGAGTTCCATAACTTCCATAAATGCCTGTTACGAATATTATGTCGTTTTGCCGAATCTTAACATTATTCATAACAAGTAGGGAAAAAACATTGTACATTAATACCTTAATTAATAAATAATTTTACAGTGTTTGGTAGATATGAAAAGATATCGCAAGAAATGTTTACTAAATTATGGTTTACATATTTTTGCAATCTTTAAAAATAGCGTTAATAAAATAGGTGCAAAAGGTTATATAGGACAGGGATAGGCGAAATGGCCAACATTAAAAAAAATGTGTGTGTCAGCTCCTACGCACGACTGGAGTTTGAAAATTAAATTAAATTAAAAATTCAAACTCATCTTTCAAATTTCTGCCTCGCTGGGAATCCATCACAGGACCCGTCGAACGATGGTCCGGCATAGCAACCACTAAACAACGAGGGTCGTCGATTATGCCATTAGATGCGAAAGCACATCCTCCTATTTATATTTAACATTTGAGAAATTTAATGTATTCTACGGAACCTCTCAGCAATATAAAGATAAAGGTAAGCTGTTTAGTATGCATGGTACTTTGAAAACTCGATACTTTTAAAGCGTTTGCATTCCTGTTTCGCGTTTTTCTGTTCAAGAAAGAAGTTTTTAACAAAAGGGTCCAAAGAAACATTTTATTGAGTTCATTCTAAAAAGAAAAGTAAACGTCTATAAAATTAATTAACATTTCAAAATGTTCGTCATAATTCGGGTAGCACTTACCTTTATTACAAAATTTTTGATGTTATTATTAGTTAGCAACACGCTGGCAGGTATTCGGGCGTGGGGGGCGTCATCTATCTTTGAAACCAACTCAATCTTATTTATATTTATCTTCTTGAAGTGCTCTTTATCTTCTCATGTTGAACGACAAACGAGACTATGGTGTACGTCGTACTGACCTTAGTTGGACTCTAAATCCAGAATCTATTCATGATTGGTGCTTAGGTTTTTAACCGGCCTGGTAGCTAACGTCTTATTCCTTCAAAACTCAACAGTGAAGCATTCTGTCGTGGTTGTCTACAGTTCCTTCTTCACAAGTATCAGTGCAAAACTTAGTTAAGTTAGTTTTAAATGAACCTTTTTACTATGGTAGGTATGTTTTTATTTTCTTACCATTTAAACACATATTTGTCTAACATCCAGTTACACAGACTTTCTATACCCTTTGTAAAGTTTTTTACAAAGACAGAAAATATATTGTACTATTGCCAGATCTAAAATCTTTTTCCAGTGCCATAAAAAGGGTTTTATCGGTGTTGGGTCAGCAAAGTGTATGTAAAAGAGCGTGCGCAGGGGTTTCATGATAGAAATAAAGGAGCACGGTCGTCTTGGGCGTACTAATGCATTACATTACAGATACCTTACGAGTGTTATCTTCCTAAATGTGCTATGTAATGTTTAAATCCTTTTAATTATTGTGTTTAATACCAATTTGTAGTATTATTAAGTAGCTAATTAACATTAGCAATCTATACTAATATTACAAAGCTGAAGAGTTTGTTTGGTTGAACGCGCAAATCTCAGGAACTACTGGTTTTGAATTGCAATATTCTTTTTGTGTTTGATAATCCATTTATTCTGGAAGGCTATAGGCAAAATAACATCATATATTTCGGTAGTTAGTTTTTTTCAACAAATTAACGCGGGTGAAACCGCGGGGCACATCTAGTTTAATAAATAAACATGCAGACTCACTGAAGCTTTGACAGACATTGAACACTTTCAAAAAAGCGGCCAAGTGCGAGTCGGACTCGCCCATGAAGGGCAAGTAACATAATATAAAAGTTCTTGAAGTTCGTTGTAACTAAAAAAAACTACTTACTAGATCTCGTCCAAACCAATTTTCGTTGGAAGTTTACATGGTAATGTACATCATGTATTTTTTTTAGTTTTATCATTCTCTTATTTTAGAAGTTCCAGGGGGGGGGGGGGGGGACACACTTTTTACCACTTTGGAAGTGTCTCTCGCGCAAACTATTCAGTTTAGAAAAAAATGATACTAGAAACCTCAATATCATTTTTAAACACCTATTCATAGATACCCCACACGTATGGGTTTGATGAAAAAAAAATTTTTGAGTTTCAGTTCTATGTATGGGGAACCCCAAAATTTCTTGTTTTTTTTTCTACTTTTGTGTAAAAATCTTAATGCGGTTTACAGAATACATCTACTTACCAAGTTTCAACAGTATAGTTCTTATAGTTTCGGAGAAAAGTGGCTGTGACATACGGACGGACAGACAGACAGACAGACAGACAGACAGACAGACAGACATGACGAATCTATAAGGGTTCCGTTTTTTGCCATTTGGCTACGGAACCCTAAAAATGGCTCACTAATTTCAGTATAAATTGCTACAAGTCAAAATGTCATAGGTATATATTTTAGGTTTATTAATAGGTATCGTACTTTCATTTACTTTACAAACAACTTTTAACATACTTATCACAAACATTACTTACCTCCGACATTATTATGTCACAAGGCACCCACAAGGCTCTCGACCCTTAATTAGAGATGATTGATGTAAGGTCGTAATAGGTCTGTGTATGAGATTTACAGATGAAAATGTATTCCATATTTCAGAGTAAAACTTGATTCTAACGCCCCAACAGAGTCACATAATGGTTACTTAAATCGCTCACGAAAATTTATTCTCAAACGCCCCAACTCAGAGTCACATAACGGTTATTTAAATCGTTCCTTATTACACAATCACAAAAATTCACTCCTTAATTTTTTTATTTTTATTTTTTATTATTAAAATATTTTTGAATTAGTCTAACAGTTTTTCATTTGTGAACCCAATGAAAGAAAGAAACATTTTACCGAAGCTTATACTTCATTCATACAAAACAATACGTTATATGTAGGTATATACAAACACACACCGATAGCTCAATAAATAGTACAATTTTATTCAGACCGGAAAACAATAATTTATGTAATATATTCATTTATGTGTGATTTCTCTGTCTAATGAGTCATATTTAGAACTTATCTTCTCAATCAATACGCACTGTTAGTAGCAGCAGCCAGCAAGGTGAGGTCTGGAGAGAGGGGCCGTTCAAGTATTACGTAAGCACTAATTTCTTTGTTTTGCTTATTTTGGATGACATGGGGGTTAGGGGAGTCTAGATGATGATTAAGTCATCGGTAGTTATTATAATAATACAAAAAAATACATTTATAATTGAAAAATGTTTACGTTACCATGGGGGGGAGGGGATAAGAGCTTTGCTTACTTTTGCTGACAAGGGGGATGGGGGAGCGGGTAAATAATTGTAATAAATCTGCTTAAGTAATATTTGAACGGCCCCAGAGAGGAGAGTATAGTGAGTATTAATGGTTTGAAACCAGACGGAACCAAATTGAATTCCTTGATGAGTATTAAAAAAATTGGTGTTTGAACGTTTTTTTAGATCTACTAGTATAAACTCTGCGTGTGTCAGTCAGGAACAGAGTGTTTTATCACAAAATAGTCACACGTTGTGCTTTTTTTTATTACTTACAATTAGGCCAATTTTCCAACTACATGAAATAGAGGGAGGCGCCGCCTTTTTATGAAAGTTATTTATCAAAGCTAATCTATGTATGTTGGAAGTGTCGGATACTTCGAAACTAATTGACCGATCACGATGAAAATTGGTGCAAGAATTTACACGTATTTTTAATCAATCAATTAAAGTTGCCACCAAATGCCGGTGTAATGCATAAACTTCCACCAATTGGAATAAAAATTCGTATACCAAGGTTTTTGACGACTTTTTTGTCGCTTGCTTACATCTTGCGTAGTACGAAATCTATCCACAGAGCGGCATGGTCGCGTTTGCCTATTGCCTATGTTTCATTATGCAGCTTGCGTGCAATTGTCAAATGATGCGCCGTGGATAGTAGGATTTATCTCCACACACAAGTTTGAATATAAGGTTCTACCGCTGTATGTCGGAATGAGTGTTGTAAAAACACCGTTATTTATGCGCCGCTGAGCGATTACAGTATAATTTTCACAGCATTGAAAAAAAAAAGTTTTGGATTTCATCTGATAGTGGAATTTAAATTACTAAATTAGTTCTGTTTAAAGTCCAAGACTGCTTCAACTTAAGTTTATAACAGAGTTTAAAAGAAAGATGTTCTCAATTTGGTTGTATTTATTTTATTTGTTACCTTAATGTATTTAATAACTTCCTCAATTTATTTATCAACATTTTTTTTTGAAAATTATATTTTTATTTTTAAGGATACCTTTTTCCAGCAAAATAAGTATTACTAGACGCTGTAACAATTTATTGCCCTTTTGAAACGGAGTTATATATCCATTTTTGTTTATTCCATTAGATGTTTTCAGAAACAAAATAGATTAAAAACCTTATAACTACATATTGCAAAAGTAACAAAAAACATTCAAAACATTGTTTACCGGCCTCATGAACTTCTATATTAACTTTTATAGTAACACGGGATAGGGCCTTCGGGACAGATCCATTACCGGGGATAAAAAGTATTCTAGATTAACCCATAATAGGTACAAGTCGTAAATATTCGAGTAGTTTAGCTTGGATGTGAGTTGACTTTTTCGTTATTTATATGTAACATTTTTAACCCCCGACAATAAAGAGGGGTGTTATAAGTTTGACGTGTCTGTGTATGTGTGTGTCTGTTAATAAAACTGTCAGTGGTTTTTTAAATTTTAATTTAAGATTACTTTTCATGGCAGATTAAATCAAATTAAATAAAAACATACCAGTTGCTTGCACTGTCAAGAGGTTTTGGAGAGATTTGTCGAAATGTTTTAATACTTTTAATGTACTAAATGTAGGTACCTAATGAATAATCATACTTACCTAATCTAACGTGACACAGCTGCTCTCAGTTTTGTTTCTGGACGAAGATTTTTTTACTTCATACATAAACACAACACACATAACAAAAATACAACACAAATGTAATAGCAAGAGGAAATATAACTTGGTAGGTACCAACTTTTAAAAATATATTTTGATTATGCCACCAAACAGCTGGTTTTCAGTGAGTTATGGTTTAAAAAGTAATTCATTATCATCGTTGTATTAATTTCCACTGTTTATAGAACAATTTTTCACGGCTGAAGTCACGTTAATTTTGAACAAGAACAGAGTAGACACTACTCTGTAGTGCATTTTAGCGGCATTGTCATGTTTAAAAATCTAAAAGCATTAGTACGAAAGACTGCAAATGGGATACTTACGGTACAGTAAGACGGGGACATAAAGCTTATTCCACAGTGCTTGCGTAACTCGTTATACTTTCTGTGTTGACGAAATACAGATGTTTTTGCTTCCGCTGCCACTTTAGAATTTCGTCTAATTAGATTCTTGTAAATTTTAAGCTCCGTCGCTCTGATTATACTGATGAGAATAGTTTCTTGGAAGTGTTAAAACAATTTCGCCAGTTGCTAATTAAGACATGATTGTTGTGGTGAGTTTAATGGTCAGTTGATGTGTGTGTTAGTCAGTTGATGTGTACATATATGCCAGTTGATAGAGTATATGTGTTGGTCAATTGAACTGCGTGCTTGATTGTGAGTGAGTTGACCGTTCAGCAAAAAATAGAAAAAAAAACTTGACTTTTTGACAGGAGCAGATCAAAGCCTAATACATACGTAACGGGTTTTTTCCCGTACGGGACGGGACGTGATGTTTTGGAACCATCGTTTTATAGAAAATGTATACGATAGTGCATACGCAGCGGAATCCCGTACGGGAAAATACCCGTAAGATACGTATGCATTGGGCTTTACTTTGGTGACCGAATGTTATCAAGCACGTCTTCCCGATTATCACACAATAACCGTCTATTGTTATTTTTCATTCAGGATTCTCACACAATACGTAGTAAACACATCAATGAAGTGAACACTTTTTGGATATGCGCTATAGAGGAACAGGCGGAATACATTTATTGGCGCGATTCAATTTCCCACATGCAGGTACGAGTATACGAGAGAGATGTGACGGCGCGGCGAGTACAGTATCGATTTGTCGGATACGTGTATTGCAAGCGGTATACCATGTGCGGCGATGCAAAAATCACCAATGCCTGTGTAGCTTTAACAACGGATACCGGTTATCTTTTTGTGTATGGCGTAATCTATGTATGATTCGAAAGCATCTCTCGTGGAAACTGAATGAAATCGGGTTTTCAATACGATAAGAGATTTTTGAATCGGGTCCACCGTTATTTCTCTTGCGGTTATGCATTAGTGACTCTTCTGGTGTTATGAATTGACTGAGCTTTGCTCGGTATTTTTTTTTTGGTAAATTGTGTTTTTTGGAAATCATTGGCATAATGTTGCTTAACAACGCCATCTAATGAAGTAGCTTTAGTGTTGTTACTCGCCAATAGATGTCAGGAAGAGTCTATTGTAGCAGTTTTTCATTGCCTGAAAACACAGATAAAACGACATTTTCTAAAAATAAACCCTAACTAGATCGATTTATCGCCCCAGAAACCCCCTGCATACTTTTCATGAAAATTGTTGTAGCCGTTTCGTTGAATAATAAACAAATAATGGCAACCAGTATTATCTTACAATCTACCTTGAATAAATATAACATAATATAATCTAATACTCGTATATAAACTTCTCGTGTCACGCTTTTTTGAAGTTGAACTCCTCCGAAACGGCTCGACCGATTTTCGTGAATCTTTGCGTGCATATCGGCTAGGGTGGAGACGATTCTGCTAGGGGGCAAACGTCGTTCTGCCAAAAATTTAGGGGTAGGGGGATGAAAAATATATCTTGTCATCGGACCTAAATTTTTGGCAGAACAACGTTTGCCCGGTCAGCCAGTATAATATACTACAATGGCATATACTACAATGGCATAAATATGGGAAAAAAGGTGTATAATGTATAAACGACAATGTGCAAAGGCCGGGAAATTAAAATGTTGGAGGAGCGATTTATTAAATCTTACCTTTATCAAATTTATAACAATAACTAAATAAAATAATTAAAATTTTCTAGAAGTTTGTACCTACCTTATTTGTCAAGTGTTGCTGTCTCCAATTTTTACTTCCCAATTTTGCCATCTGATGCTGACTGAACGTTACCGACAAAAACATTATCAATTTTGTGAAAATTCTTACTTTTTCATGGCAATAAAGGGCAATATGCCATTCATAGATCGGCTCATCGCACGTGCAATTACCTTGATACAAAAGAGGTCGGAAGAGCTTTGTCATCCAGAGACAGGGTAAAGGGAGCCTTTTGTGTTCGTAATTAAACGCCTTCTTTTAATATTCAAACCCACCGAGATGAGCACTTGAGCTTCCTTCATGTCATGTATCTCAGAGACGCTCCTTGAAGGACATCTAAACTTGTTTGTTGGTTTACTGATATTACTTATATGACTATAATTATAGAACATAAAACAAGATCTACGTTTTATGACCTCAATATAATATGATATGACATGTTATGAATGTTTTTATATAATTATAATGCAAATGAGATTGTAAGTATTATTGAAATAAATAAGATTTTATTCTAACATTTTTTGGCGTGATATAGACCTCAACTTGTAGTCCTTCAGGTCCCAGAGCTAAGCGGCGAATGAGCCATAGACGGGCGGAAACAACGAAACTACAAGGGTTCCATTTAGACTACCGTACCTTAAAAAGTGAAAGAAGAAAGTGAAGCAATCACTTTACCCCATTTCCTGGAGATTGTAGGTACAGGTTAAGTTACGATACGCATTTCGTTCACGGTTACTGTGTTCTGCTTGGTCGATGCTCAGTATTCAATTGCATAAATTTAGCCATACCTAATTGTCAAAGAGCAAGCAAAGGCCATGCTACGATATTAATGCGGATCACCAGACTGGAGACGCTTTTGAGACATTAGTGCTCCTTTGCCTTATTTCCATGAAAATAATCCAATCAAATACGCACCAAAATTGAAAATTTTGATGTGCAGGTAGGATTCGGACTAGGGACGACTGTAAGAGACGTTAAAACTATCACTGTTACAGTATAGTATAGCGGTAATCTTCAACATTTTTTAAATATAAATAGTTGAAAACGGCTATAGACCCCTATACATGGTCACCGTTGCCGCTGTTTTGAACATGTTTCGATCGCATTTCTTGGTCGAACAGTGCTATACTCGTATTGGTGCAATGCCCGAAATTTTAGAAGTAGGATGGTAGCTAGTCAGCGTTGTAGAAAACTTTAACATCTTTATCCATCTAATTACTATCATTGTTATGTACTTCCATGTAGAAATATAGTATATGTGTTAAAAATTATAAATAAATGTTTTAATTCAAAAATAAATAAAAGAAATAATACTTTTAGATTCTATAAAATTGTGAGTTTGCAGAGTGGATGTAGTTTATACAGCATTAAGCAAGATACTCAAAAGCATCAGACAGAATCAGATACTCTGAGTAATAATATTTACCACGTTCCTTTCAGTTGGTAATTAAGACAAACATGGTTATTAATTAAATATGAAATGTAGCTCTAGTTTTCTCTAATTTAAATGAAGCATCAGTTAATATAAGTTATTTAATGTAGATATCATTTTCAAATGTCATATAATATTTACACTACTATGTAGTTTTTAACTATTTCAGTACCTAATGAGTAGTCTGTCTAGTTTTAATCGTTGCAGTTTCTATTTATCTATTTTAAAGTGGTACCCGCAATATGATGAAAGTTTTCTATTTTTGGATAAGAAATGTCATATTATAATATTTGCATTTTAGATTTAAAGTCTGTGACGTCTTAACACAAACTCCTTTAATAAAAAAAATATACCTACTACAAGCATTGACGTACTATACATAGACAGGCTATCTCAAACAAAATGTGTGTTCCACCGCCGGCTTGCCCTCCGTTCTCTTTTCAAACTAGAAGCCTCATTTGCACACTTGCCATAGAGTAACTTTGTATATGACACTTGACGAAACAAGACAAGCAGTCACCGACTCCAAATCTTTACAAGCTCTTACTCCAACTTTATTTAACGTGCAAAAGCGTTTAAACGATTTCAAACGTAATTACCATTCATTCGTGTCAAAAAATCCAACACTTTAAATTGGTCACAAGCGTCACGTCGGCAAGCTTATTTAGTCCATTAACACGCTAGTGGCTTGCCAAGTTCAAACGCTCCTTATGATTTTTTCATTCAAAATGGCGGGAACATTGCTCAATAATTTAATTAAATTCGTTTTAGTTGATTTAAGTTAAGATTTTGTTTTCTTACTGATGATAAAGTGATAACATTATCTTTTTTGTTTTTTGTCGTGCAATTGTGACACATTCTTATAACGCACGACGGCATTTTTTCAGTTTTTTCGTGAACAATTTTGACATGCGGCCGCAATGAGCGCAGCCGAGTGACAGAATTAAATGCAGCCGGCCGGCTGCAATGCACACCCCCGAACCCGATGTTCGCGGTGTCCCTTCTATACGCTAGTAATAATAATTCTATGACTACAAGTAATTACTTGTAATATAAAAACCAAAAGTGAATAGATTAAAATTATTTTCTTATGCGCTAAACACAAACGGTTAGTACTTCTCAAAATCGGTACATTTAAAATATAGTTTAAGATATCCCTTTTTTCCCCCTTTATTGTTAATTCTCCAAAAACGTTGAACGACATAACATTATTTCTACCCATAAAGCGAAACACTAATTTTCATAGCGCTCACCTCAAAATTGGCGAATTTTCAAACAATCTTTCACTCCTTATTTACCCTCTTTACGAGTTGAGTTTCCAAAATTCCTTACTTAGTCTCTGCCTACTTCATAAAGGAACCCATTGTCGAAACTTCTTATTTTTACCTTCAATACTTACGCCCCCTCTCAGAGTCACTAACGCTTACTTAAGTAGTTCCTTAGTACAGAATTAGTATGGTGATTCTTTGCTAAGGAGCGATTAAAGTAACTGTTAGTGACTCTGAGTTGGGGCGTTAGTTTGGTCACTGTGATGAGGGATCAGTAATTCCGGAAAACCTACCTATATATTAAGATATGATAAATAAATAGAAAAATCTAGTAGCTGATCGATTTCTGATATAAACGATGGATGACAAATGTTAAAAATAGGATTATTTATTTACACAATATATTCCATGACAATGATTTTGAGAAGATGTGTCAATCCAAAGTTGTTTGATTTGTTATTCACTGATGATTTTTGTTGCAGGAGTTGATGGACATCTTCAAGTAACACTACAAATTTTCTGGTAAGTCTACACATTCACATAATAATGGCTCTGATTAATCTTTGTAATATGGATATCTTTATTATATACGTTTTGATTAGTAAAAACTAGTAGCATGAAGATAGATAAATATACTAAATCTATAAATAACGGTGTATTCCACTTGGACCCCCTAGACCCAAGACTACATCGCTACTTATCATCAGGTGAGATTTTATTCAAGCATTAGTTAAAGAAAAAAAATCGTTATTAAGCTAAAACCAAAATGTAATCTAAATTAGACTGCATGTTGGAATAACAAAATTATTTGGGTATATTATGCAAAATAACTATGAACCAAAGTCATTTACAAAATAGACATACCTAATTTACGTAATAACGTTTTCGTACCCCTTACGAAAGGATCTTCTGTGGGTCTGGTGCACGCCTTTATAATAAAATTCCAAAAATTGTTCGTGACTTGCGCGTCGAAAAGTTTTAATAACGTGTGAAGGCCCAGAAAATATGTAAGAGTTATATATTAAGAAAATCGACGGTGCGTATTATCAGTTAGTTATTGTGTTACTTTTGAACGAGTTTTATTGTGAGTTTATATTCACTCACACTTAACAAATCATTATTGTGTGTAATATTCTGTATGTATGTGTAGTATAATAGTATTCACACGTAACGTAATATTATACACACTTTAGCAATGATTTGTTGATTTAATACACTGTAGTCAAGATAATTCACTTATTAACATTACATGTTTATAAAGTTACTCTCATTTAAATTCATCGCAGAAGGATTACAAGGCTAGCTAGTTATTAGTTTAATATGAATGAATATATCAGTCATAGAAAACCAGAACACCTTACGATTTGCCCGCGTTTATGTGAACAGTTGACAAACCAATTAAGTGGTATGTTCTGTGGTCAATGGTGACTTTCCTACCATCAGGTGGCCTGTCAGCTCGTAAAAGAATCTGTATGTAAATTAAAAAGAGAACTCTAAGTAAATTGAAGCAAACTAAATATACAAAAACTCTTAATTCCCATTTAACTTCACCAATTCCTATATCTGATTGAAAAAACTGCTACGATGCCGTCTGTACGAGTGTATCAGACAGAATTACGAGTACTTATCTTTCAGGTACAAAATGAAAAGTATATAATTCGTACATTACTCTCTGTCCTGTTCACCTTCACACGCCACGCGTATCTCTGCAGCAACATAAAGGAATATAATATTTCTATGTCAACCGCAATATAAATTCCTTGTAGTATATTTGCATGAATATTAGGAAATAACTTCATACCTTCCAGCCATTTTTAAACTTTCGCTTCTCAACTTACTTCGTTCTTGCGTAACTCTCAAGAATATCATTAAGTTATACATGATTTTAAACTTAACTCATCGTGGACTGAACACATTTTTTACTATAATACGGGTACTCACGATATAATTATTTTATTTTATACGCCGATATTTCGACCCAGTTGTGACGTGAGTACCCGTATTATAGTAAAACAAAATGTATCATTAAGTTACTCTATAACTCGTGAAGTTGAACTGAATATCTTCGTATTGTTTCAGTTTATGATAAAATTTGTACATTATTCAGAATGTTCACAGATTTAAATACCTATGTAAATTGGCTTCAATCTGTGCTTATTCATAAGGTAGAAATATAAATTAGTTCTTCTCGCTGGGCCATGAGATATATTGGTGGCAGGATTATTGTTCCAAAAATTTTGCCACAGTCTGCCACCCTTCCTACCAATCTCAAACACAATTGACTTGTATGGTTGTGTTTCATTCCTTTATTCTGATTGAAGATATTTATTTTTTCAAGGAAATAATTCATTTCACTTACAGAGAAAACTTAAGTAACTAGGTATATTTAAGATTATAGCATACAGTTATATTAAAAAAGCAAAAGTATAATGGAATCTAGTCGAACTAATATTACTTGATGTGAGTTTGTGAGGATGCATGGATGCTTATTACTCCTTCACGCCAAAAAACCATATTTCATTGAATTTAGCACACAATTAGACCGTGATCTGGAATAACACATAGGTCATATAATAATTATCTCTAAAAACGCGGACAAAGTCGCGGGCAGAGCATTAGGATAGTATAAGGATTATTCGTTTATTCTTTCAATATAATTTTAGCTTTGCTTTAAGTTAACTGTTAATTATTGAAACGTGGAGTTAATAAGTATAATCTAAATATGTTAAGAAGGAGATGAACGAAATGTGAGTTCTCGGCATCGATTGTCGCTTTCCTTCTCAGACATTTAATCTGCCCAATCTGGCATTAGAGTCGAAACTTGGGCCATTCTTTCGTAAATTATGTTGGCGCGGTGTTACCGGGCGCCCAGCCGCCAGCCATTTGGTTTACGTACAAGTACGTAACCCGAGCTTTGTTTTATGTCTTCATCCGCATTAAATTGCCCCATTTCAATGATACTATCAGGTTTTTAATCCATTTTGTCTTTACTACACCAATAAAGAAGTACAACCCGTAAATTTGAGTGATATTAAAGTTCAGAATGAAACGTTGCGACACTTGCGACATAACAAAGTTACAATTATAAAATGTAAATAGATTCGCAATCAACTCACGATATAATTTAATCCATATGCAGAGGGTTTGAAGGGTTTGTCTTTTAAATTTACATTTCGTAGCTGACCTATACGACCCTATCCTACATGGGAGCTTATTAAAATATTATTTATTGCATTCATAATTTTTAAGGTAAGGTAAGGTAAGGGATAGGTACGCTTAGTACGGGTACCTTCACTTGTAACTAAAGAACTAACTAACAATATTGCATAATTTTGAAAGAATTTTAACCTACTGCTAACTGTCGCATCAAAATGAAAATTAATTGTGAGTATGGATTATTACTCATCCATAAACTTGTAACTACGGGTACAATGCGCGTGGCCAAACACGCACTTCGCCGTATTAGAGCTAAAACCAATTATCTCGATTTTTGGGCTAAAAACACTTTTTTACATCATTCGACTCAGAAAAATCTCTGCTTTCGAATGGTAAAACAAAGGAGAACCCCGATTTCCGGCCACGAATTATATGTGTTCTGTGGTAGGCATAAGAAAAGACAAGAGTAAACTATATACCAAAAAATTCGTCTTATTTACTAGATAAGCACGTTTAAATCTGAGCCTCATCTGCATTTGCTAAATGAACAAAATAATACAAAAAAGTTTTCATAGTATTTACCTCATTACAAACGATTTTATAATCGATTAAATCGATTACATATATCGATTAGGGAACTTAATAATATATTTTATGAATTATTTATTATTCATTGTAAGTACAAGATTAATTCCTTTTTTCCTTTTTTACATGTTTTCTTATTCATTGTATAACTAAACTATGTAATATATTTATAATTACCATTAAATCGTTACGCTAATTAAAAGACAATTCTAGTATTTTGACATCGATTTCGAGACATTTGAATCGATTGACAACAAAGATCTCTGTTGTAATCTAACCTATCTAATGTCATTTTAGTTACCATAGCAATTATAAATAACACCATTGTCAATAATCTTGCATCTTTTGTGTATTTTTACTATTAAATTAATATTTTCATCGTATTTGCAGTCCTATTTACTATTAAAACATATCGAAACGCACACAGTTATTTTAATTTTCTATTGCATTCGCTTTCGTACTAGTGTTTTGGTGAATGTGTTTTCGCTATAACTTCTGGATTTGTTGTTGTTGTTTTTTAAACAAATATTGCATGAATATTGGACTCCGAGATCGCCTGTTTTGTGACTGACCTTTTTCTGAACATTGGATGACGTACCCTATATACCTCTAGAAGAACAGTAGGACGCAGACGTTGCAGTACCTATACAATACGTACCTATACCTACTGCACAATTTCTAGACGAAATATTAATATAATATTATGATGTGATGATAACTAATAAAATCCCTTTAAAACATGAAATAGCTTTTATTAATAATAATATTCACCCACCTTTGTAATTCTGGTTTCAACCATTACCTACTGTTTAAGTAGTTGTATTTTGTTAGTGTTTATATATAACTTTAATTTTTACTGCGTCTAAGATCATAATTATTCCTAATACTGTCAATATTAGAGTAGGTGTTTGGTTTGAGGTAGTAAGTTACTAGGGAGTAACAGGCATAATATATTGCTGTGAGTGACATGAGTGTGACATAACCATATTTAGGTGGAAATTCTAGGATTTCATTAGTTGGCCATTGCTAGCAGACGTGAAAATTGGAGAAATTAAAGCTTTTACAATGATCTAATTGACCACCAATTTTCATTCTTGTCTAATCTGGGCCGGTGTCTCTATGGAAGATGGGGTTCTCCTTTAAAGCTAAGTCGCTTAGATCCGATGGTAATACCAATTAAATTGGCTTACTTTGCAAAAACTACCTACTCTAAAAGCGATTTTATCGAGATAGTACTTAAAATTCCATAATCTTCCTGTGATAAACACGATTAAGTCATTTTAAAACGTCTTGGGTCTGAAAAATTTGGACAATATTTCAATGTTGTATACCATTAAAACCGTCTAACTATTCATATAAATGTTTTTTTTCCATCTATTTACGTACATATTTGTGTAAGATTAAGACAACAAAACACAACAACCACGGATAGTGGTTTTTAGCATTAAATTCATAGTTCGATATGAAATAAATCTCTGTAATAAAACATGATAACCAGAGATAGTTTGTTTAACCACATAAAACTTGAGTGGTAGAACCAACTAACTGAGGTACCTTGCAACAGTTTTAGGTCTTTACTGTATTATTTATTCCATATCTATACCAAAAGTGAATATGGTTGTAATCTACAGATTCTAGAGCATAAGAATACGAATAAAAATGAGCTTGTACGTCCTCGGAATCATATAAAAAATTTGTACAAACTTTCAAAACGCAATAACTCTAAAATATTTTTTCCCTAAAATGGTCGAGTTAGTTGGTTTTAGCTCTAATACGGCGACTTGTAAGATTTTTAAATTAACTAAATTTTACTAACAAAAAATAACCGACTTCAAAGTCTCAAAAACTACTTGTCAGATCTCGTTCAAATTTATGTGGGACCACATGACAAGCACCTGCTTTCGATTAAAAAAGAATCATCGAAATCGGTTGGCGTGATATTGAGTTATTCGGCAAATTGTCGCGCACATCTTAACACAAATTTACAACTTATGTGGTTTTCTTATGGATGCCATTGTCAGATCTCAATAAAATTTATGTGGGACCACATGACAGCCACCAGATTTCGATTAAAAAAAAAATCATCAAAATCGGTTCGCCCAGTCCAAAGTTCTGAGGTAAGAAACATAAAAAATACAGTCGAATTGAGAACCTCCTCCTTTTTTTGAAGTTGGTTAAAAATGTGTGTTGCATCGCTTGCAAAGGGCTTAAACGACTCCAGAGCATATTTTGAGTTTAATTATTGTAAATAGATGTAGCAGTTCTATACCTAATAGAACCGATAGAGCAAGAGCCCGTGAGTGCCAGACCTTCGGCATTTTATAAAAGCTGAAAATTTTTCTATGTGTGTCCCTAGTACAGGTAAGAATGATCCCCACCCATGAAGCTGAGGCAGCGGTGGCTTTGGCAGGTAACAGGTAACAAAGGTGTATAAAATTCCATTTCAAATTTATCATAAAATAAAACTGAATTTTTTTATATTTGATTCATAATAATATCAAAACTCGCGTTGCTCATTGCCAGACAGTTAGTGTGGTTGCAACCCTCTGCCGGACACCCTTAAACTATTATAATTTATAATTATACTTACGTTATATTATAAAACCTAAATTTTATATATAATTTTTTGGGGGCCTATTAATCTATGTTTACATAATAGCCGGACAGTTTCGACGGTTCTATCATCTTGCCAGACGCATTCAAAGTGAGCAGTAGTTCGGAACTTCGGAGAGCAAGGAGCGTATACAGTAACTAGTGCGAGTGAGACAGAGCGCTTGGTCTATTGCGATTTGCGGCCCTTCATTGCGCATCAGCTGTTGTTTATTGTAACTATCTGGTGAACGGCTATGCTCATAATAAATGTATTATTTTTCTGTGCAGTTTATAAAATAAAAGTGATCAGTTGTAATAACGTGCTATCATGAGTGACGAAAAAATAGTTTGCTTTGTTTGTAAGAAAAGTGATGAACATATAATAATATTTTCTGAGGAAACTTGAAAAAAATGCCAGACTATTCTTAAATTACGAAAAATACATAACCTAAAATACAGAGACATTATTTTACCCAGTGCTAGCTGCCTGGACAGACTTCGTTCTGTCAAAAGTTTTTTTTTTATTTTGAGATGTAAGCTATCCTATCTTTCAAGTTGGCTCAAACTGCACACGGTGTGCAAATTTGATTAAAATCGGTTCAGCAGTTTAGGAGTCCATCGCGGACAAACAACGTGACACGTAATTTATATATAGTAACTAGCTGCCCGGACAGACTTCGTTCTGTCAAAAGTTTTTTTTTATTTTGAGATGTAAGTTATCCTATCTTTCAAGTTGGATCAAACCGCACACGGTGTGCAAATTTGATTAAAATCGATTCAGTAGTTAAGGAGTCCATCGCGGACAAACAACGTGACACGTAATTTATATACTTATACTAGCTGCCCGGACAGACTTCGTTCTGTCAAAAGTTTTTCTTTATTTTGAGATGTAAACTATTCTATCTTTCAAGTTGGATCAAACTGCACACGGTGTGCAAATTTGATTAAAATCGGTTAAGTAGTTTAGGAGTCCATCGCGGACAAACAACGTGACACGTAATTTATATATATTAAGATTAAGACTAGCTGCCCGGACATGTATGGAAATGTCAGTCCTTAACTTTTCGGGGGGGGGGGGGGGTTGAACCCCCGACCCCCCCCCCCCCCTCTGGCTACGCCCATGCTTTGGGAGTCTCCAGGTACCTAATTTAAACAATGATATTCCTGGGTGACTTAATGTCGTATTATAACACCCAAAAAAAGCACAATATTTTGTATTCCTGTTTGCCATATTAAATACTTTTTTGACTGACTATTTTTTGACGACCCGTGTGGCGCAATGGTTACCACGCCGGATCACCGCACCGAGGGTCCTGGGTTCGATTCCCAGCGAGGCGGAAATTTGAATGATGAGTTTGAATTTCTGTTCTCGGTCTGGGTGTGAACGTCCTTGTCTATGTTGTGTGTTGTCCATGGCACCCACGACACAGGGAATCCTAGTGTGGGGCCATGAGTGTGAAGCGTTATTTATTTATTTATTTATTATTTAATACTTTTATAAGTCACACGCCGCACACGGCCACCACGGAACTAAACTAAAATAATTTGTTATTTGTACCGTGGGGCGCCCGGCCCCGGCCGTGGCTCAACCCGCGCTCGTTCGCCACAGTTTCTGCCCTTTACTACACTTATTCCGATGTGCGTAGGTATGACGCGCGTTTCGACCGTTTGTATGAAGAGCGAATACTGTTAGATTCCTATATTGTGCTCCTTGCTCTCCGAACTACTGCTCACTTTGAATGCGTCTGGCAAGATGATAGAACCGTCGAAACTGTCCGGCTATTATGTAAACATAGATTAATAGGCCCCTAAAAAATTATATATAAAATTTAGGTTTTATAATATAACGTAAGTATAATTATAAATTATAATAGTTTAAGGGTGTCCGGCAGAGGGTTGCAACCACACTAACTGTCTGGCAATGAGCAACGCGAGTTTTGATATTATTATGAATCAAATATAAAAAAATGCAGTTTTATTTTATGATAAATTTGAAATGGAATTTTATACACCTTTGTTACCTGTTACCTGCCAAAGCCACCGCTGCCTCAGCTTCATGGGTGGGGATCATTCTTACCTGTACTAGGGACACACATAGAAAAATTTTCAGCTTTTATAAAATGCTGAAGGTCTGGCACTCACGGGCTCTTGGACCACGAGAGACCCGAGTCACCCGAGAGTTATTAGCCCAGAAAGTAATTTATCTTGTTTACATGGATTGGAAACTACGTATTTCAGTTTCACAATGTGTCGTAGGAAAAAGCGATTTTCTTTTTCATACGAAATAATATATAGACATTACCAAAGAAATGGACCTGCCACCAAATACAACCTTAGAATGCTATAAATAGTTTATTGGAAATGTCTCCTTCTATTCAACCTTTCGTTACGAATTATTCACCGGCGGTTTCACTGATTAGCAAGTATAGAAACCATAAATAGCAACCTCATGCCTCTATATTTTTTTGATGAATTGAAAAAAAAATGATTTAGGTTAATTTTTATTGGTTTATTGGTTTTAAGTTTTATTGGAAGGTATTTTGGACAGCAAATATACATATATTTTTATAGTATAGTATAACGATTGGAGTTGGCAGTTATGTTCGGTTTACACGTATTAATTAGTTTTAAGTATAATACATAACTAAATTTTAACTAAAAAGTTACTAAATTGTCTGTTTACAGGTATTAATTTACTTGAAATTTAGTTATCTACTTAACTACTAAATACGTGTAAACCGGACTTCAGAGTTTAGTTTCACTAAATTATTGGATCATCATCTCAGTAGCGCGGAGCAATTTTCACCACGCTGTTCCGTGTAGATTTGTATGGTTCGTATGTATGGTATGGTTGTCTGTATGGTATGGTTGTTTCCCTGCACGTAGTTGCCATGCAAAGAAATTGTTAAGTTTGTATATTTGCGACAATTATTGCTACAGTTTTTTTCATTTGCATAAAAATATCGATGTATGTAAATTGGGGTACAGGACAATACCTTAGTTCGAGAATGTGTTAAATAGGTTCTGATATTTTGTACCGAGAATTTATGTCGTCAGCAGAAAATTTTGCCTGAAATATCAGGCCCGGCTTGTAATTATGGTATTTTCGCAAAAATGCTTGTGAACTTTCATCGAACATTAATTTTGGCGTGTCAACAATCATGTCACAAGAGATTATTATACCCAATAGCCATATTAATATTACACTACGTTTGGAATATTATAGTATTTTATTCACTGGACCACAAAATGGAATGTTATTTGGGATTATGTGGCGGTGGTCGTCAGCCGGGCCGTCGCTTTAAAACCGCATGATTGCTTTGTGGTGAAAATTGCACTGTTCCACTGAAATAATATGGATGAGTGTTTTCTTTTCCAATTATAAATTCCCTGCATCGACATATGTTATGATTCATTGATATATGGTTAATTATTTGTAATGTGCAGTTGACTGTAGGTAAGTAGGTAAATGAATTAATTATTTTACAATTAGATTTTTTTATTAAAATTCTGATGGTAAACTAGGATTAACTTAAGCTAGGATATCAAATAGGATTCAGCTATGGGTATGATAAAATATATTAACTATTTAACAAATGATAAATAATAATATCTAAGTTTATGACTTTATCCAATCAAGAAAAAACATAATGCTATGCAAATGAATGACAGAAGTACATAACATCTCTGTGGGTTAAAATCTTCAATGTGAAACTCACTGTTATTCGAAAACTGTCTGTTAATCGAAGCCACCCGCTCTCAGACAGCAGTTCCATTGTGTCTTTGTAATTACCTTCGTTAACTGGAAATGTTTGGAAGCTTTGCCCCTCTGCCTTCATTTATTAGTTGTGTTGATGATCCGAAAAATACATAGATGGACATTTTAATGAACTATAAACTAAGCACCTAAAGTATTTTATGTTGTAAGTAGGTACTATTTATACATCAATTTTTAGGATCATCAGACCATCTACAATCGGCCGCAATAGTGATATTGTACGAGTATAATAGAATTTTAATGAATCTAAATAGATAAAGTATCGAACAACTAAGCAGACGAGCCATTAGTTAAGTTGTCACCGTTTATATATTTATATTTTCATCTTTGCATCAAAAAAATTACTTCAATGAAAAAGTCTTTTTAATAGAATAATAACAACAGAACTGTCATTATCAAATCAGCCTCAATAAGTAAGAAGATACGAATTTTTGGGTGTATGTTATTGTTTTTTGGTTTCCTCATTTTTCAATAAATACACCACGTGTTTTACGGTATAAACGCGTATTATTGGGTAAAATGTAATAAAAATATTATTTATTAATGACAGATAAAAAAATTAATAACATAGCCACAAAACTTATATAGATATAATTAAGTAACTGAGAGCAACCATATTTATTTAATTTATTAAGCGTTTTACCAAAGTAGATATTACACAACTGCAGCCTAGGCTAGGCTCAGATCAAGTCAGATCATTAATATAAAATAATCACGAAGCCTAGGCGGCCTAGGCCTCTTGTACTGAATTACTGAAGTCGTTAAATTCAGTTCATGAAACCAACAAATTAAATTCAATCGACTAGTTTTCAATGCTGAAAATTATTAAATTAGCGATATTATGAATATGCACGAAATTAATCAACTGATAAAATGGCTTTAAAATTAATTTATATTGGATTGTACAAACTGTATATTTGAAAATTATTATTTGCAAACCACAAATAAGGCGTAATTAAACTCAAACTAAATAGTATCATAGGTCATCTGTCGTCCTATTGTTTCCGCTAATCCGTAGTAAAAGTGGTGTCCCTACAATACAACCCGTGCCAGCGATTCTCTCAGATATCATATATATAGCTATAAATATCACTATGTATTATATGTAGTTACATTTTTTTTCATTGTCAGTAAATGTTTCCGATTCGTGTATCCAGAGATAAGTATTAAATATCGATTATTATGCGGATTGCTCATTTAGTAATTCGCTATTCAGGTGTCATACCCTGATCTAACCATTCAATGGAAATGGAGATGTTATATGTTAATAGCAGTAACAGGACATTCTAGGCCAGTGACTCGACTTCATTTACTGCATAAATGGAACAATCGTATGCATAGTTGGACTTCTAGTTTAATTCAAAGACTCCAAGTGACTCGATCATATCGTTAAAGAAGTGTAGAAGAAACGGGCGCCTGAGAAAATTGCTTTTAGGAAATTTATATTAAGAGCGTTTCACTGATCAAATCTCATTAAAACTTTTTTTATTAAACATCTTACTTCAGTAAATCAGTTTATCTAACATAAAAGTTCAATAATGCTCAATTCAAAATTAATTCTACTCCAGTTCGATTAATTACTCGATTGTTACAATTTTCATGGGAGTTGATTAGAAGATACATGTTTATCCTCGAACGTGTTCGTTGTAAAAGTATGTAACTTCCTATGTCAGCTTTAATGCCCCACGTAAAAAGAGGGGTGTTATAAATTTGACTCCTATAGGTGTGGCCATGTGTGACTGTAACATCGTAGCTCGCAAACGAACGGGCCAATTTAATTGGGTCATCAAATTGAAGATTGGTTTAACCTGGAAGTTTCTTAGTATACTGGATGAAAATCTGTTAAATCGTTTATAAACAATCACTCCTAGTTCCTACAATACCTAATCGTTTTCAAATGCCACTTGGATCAAAACATTCATGTAATATACAGTTACGTTAAAACAATACCGCTTTTTTAAATATTTACAATTTGTCGCTTTGGAAAATTTCCAATATTTCGTCAATGATCCATTTAATAAACGTAGCATTTTCTAAAAGTTGAGTACCACGAGTACCATTAACATTGTAATGTTTTCCTCGAACTGGCTGCGAACTCCATCAGAACGGATAGTGGGAACAAAAAGCTGTAAACAAACGAATCTGCCTCGGGAGTTTTTTTCGTTGTTTTCTCATCAACGACCATTCGAAAATATTAACGAAGTTGTTGCAGACATTTTCTGTGAAACGTATCTAAATTAAAAAGTGCTCTCACAGTGTTGTACAGGAGAATGTAGTACAAGATGTTTATCTGTTATATTCCAAACCGTTTCACTGATTAACATGAAAATTAGGCATTTACTTTTCACGGAGAATATTTATTCTATCCAATTTGTTTGGCTCGACAATCGATAGTTACATATAAATACAAACGTTGATGTAACAAACAATGTATGAAAGCAGGATAGCGATGGCTTATTTGTGTTTCCATGTCAACCGCGACGTAGGGAAACCGGAAATCTAATTATTTGTCATTAACAATAATATCACGGAGTCTGTAATGTGAAGATATTCGAGTATCCGTATCATATGAGTAGAAATTATATGATCAGCGCTTGAGGCGATACCACAATGACCGCAAAATAGTGAACTTTAAAGCTAACAAGACGCAAACGTTATATACACAATGTTATAGGTAAAATACTACTCCGTTATTTCCTCCGTGTACCAGTTTAAGAGAATATTGCCTTACGGTGAGAGGAAAGCTATTTTCGCAAACTTGTGTCGTGAAACTTATTCATTGTTCGTCCATAATACATAGAAAGTAGCATTGACGTTTTCTTACTAACTCGCATTCGCTTCAGAAAACTTACGCCTTATATTTACAAAAAGCACCTGCACAAAAAACAATTGTTATTCTTCTGGGTCAGGCATTTAATATTCAGTAAATTAAATCTTTCCTCAATTTATTGTTATAAGGATAGATTTTCCTAGTTCTATGAATTAGAATACTGTATTCTTTCTTTCAACTATTAATTCTTGACAACTTATTTTACGTGTAATGTTTTTCTTGGAATTTGTATTTATTTTTTCTAAATTTAAATTAAATGTTTAATCTATAATTGGACGTGTATGTTTGTTCTTACCATCAGGAGTATCACAGACGCTTGGTCAATCAAGAAATAGGGGGTTTTAATGTGCTTGTTAAGCAACTTAACGAGTTAGCAACCGAATTCATATACCTAAAGAAAATAAAAATTAAAACGAAGTCAACTAACATTAAAGTCCTCACAATGGATAGCTGGAATGGAACCCTTAAAATTTAATGAGTCCGTCTCTCTATGCTAGACTTTCATTGAATTTGAATTCTTTATTTATGGACCTCACTGCATGAGATTTGGTATGAGTATAAATAAGAGGTTTATTTTTAAAAACTTGAAATATAATAAGGCTTTGTAGGTTGTATGTTAATTGATGTACTCGTACTAATCGCATTAAAAAATATTCCGTAGGTTAATTCGATACTCAAATGTTCTTTGAAGTTTAAATGAATTTTAACAATTTTGTTTTTCAATTTCTCAATGAATATTGTAAGTTTTTATTGAGAAACTTAAGCCGCCCTTTTAATTATTACGTACGTAGTTCTTACTACTTATCTGTAATTCTAGAGAGCTGCGGTTTTGAGGATGCAAATCTAGTATTTCTATATTCAGTGACTATTTGAAATTAATTATATTAACAAAAAGAAACATGAGGGGCTAAAAGAGAGAGTAAGAGAGTGCTAAAAGATCCCATACTGTTTTAGGTACATACTTAGGTAGGTTAAAGATCATACCAGTAAATGTGGACCGTCATGGTCATAATGATGACAACACAGCCGCATACGTGTTCCGTGTACGAATCAAGTGTCCATTGTGTGTTTCATGTTATTAAAATGTGACTATGTGATGTCTGCAGTGCATAAGTTAAACATTGGTGGCAGGGTCTTTCTCTCATGGTGATGGGTCCTCTATTATTAGAGCAAAGCTTTACAAATTATGCAAAATGCACAGTTTCATGTGCTGTCGTCATTAAAATTTGACGCCTCGACGACTGGCATAGGTCGCAGTTTTTACCCGACTGTCAGAGGGTTATGTTTTCCGCGCGTATTTCGTATATATATCTATGTATGTTTGTATGCATGTAATATTGTTTATTACCTCGTATCTTCCAAAACGCTGAACGGATTTATGTAATTAAGATATCGTTAGATTCGTTCTTAGTTAAGTGAAATATTTTAAATCAAATATGGAGGTTGTGGAGATGCCATTGTTTGAAGTATCAAAAAATGAAAATAAATCGTATAAAGCAATATGGGTATCAAATTACAGAGCTTACCAAAAGGATTTCAAAAAGGTTTTTTTTCAATTTGTAATTTATAGGTACTATTATTATCATTATTATCGAAGGAACAAAAAATAAATAACTGAAACCTCCTAACGTTAAAATAATAAAGCAATTCGTGATTTCGTACCTTTCTGAATTTAGGTAGTTGCTAGAAAAATGTTAGATAATGGGCGCCGATTTTTCTGAGCTGTTTGTCAATTATTTGCCTTCAAAACAACGCATCTTGTTAAAGTACAGATATGTATATTATCATACGAGTAATCTCCGGGTGGTCTTTTGACTAATGGTCTATTATAGAAAATTCGAGGTAAAATTATGAATTAGCAGTTTTCGAACATTGTAATAAAACACTAAAGTCGACGGCATCCAAAATAAACACTTTTTTAAACATAACAATGTTGTTTGTAAAGAACCAAACGAAAATGTGTGTAACTGTTTTCTCTCTTAAATATGTATAAATACCTACATAGATATCTTTTGTTATTCATGTTTGCGATGATGTAACGAGGCATAACAACTTCGTTATAAAGGTCAGTCAAGTGGGTGGTAGGTATTTTTCATTAAAACACATCCTTTTCATAAACATTTTATAACATTAATGACCTACGTTTTGTTCATTTAAAAGAGCTCAATATTAAATAACTGTGTAAATGTTAAGTTTTAATTTATAAAATTGTAGGTCAAAGCTTGCTATTGTTTTCAAAACATAGATCTTTGGAGTGTATTAAATCGGAGTTTATAGTTTCCAAATGGAGTTGCAACCTAAATTTAAATTGAACTTTATTTACAGCTTAGAACCGTAACTCTCCAATATCGTATCCTATCGTAAATAACAAGTTGGAAGTTCTTGCATATCTAAGTTGTAAAGTGAACAGTACTAATGGATTTACGTGACTTCATTTGAGATTTGCTAGATAAGGTTACTGTGTTTTATGTACTTTTAGGCAATGTAGGGTTCCGAAATAGTAAGTTTATCGACTATTACTCATTAACTACTTATTTACTTTACTTACTTACTTACTTATTACTACTTACTACCTACCTACTTGCTACCTACCTACTTATTTACTTTCATTTACTTTAGCCGTATTGGGGCGGCTTAGAATACTAACGATATCTGTAGGGGAGGTACCCTGAAAAAAAATGTTTTTGGAGTTTTAATAAATATGTATATCCTTACCAAATTACAGCTTTCTAGCACTAAGGATCTCGGCGCTATGCTGCGGATAGACGGACAGACGGACTGACGGACATGACGAAGCTATATAAGGGTTACGATTTTATTTCGGAACCCTAAAAATGGTACATAATAAGTCAATGCTTGAATTTTAGTTTATTAGCCGTAGTAGGAACCTAAATATTAATTAAATTCTAATATGTTGTTCTTGAAGTAATCCGAGTCTTCATCACAAAGTTTTTGAACGTGTGCCGAAATATACTGTTTAGTATCGTTTACGCTTTATATCCTGAGGCGACACCCGCAGAGAACGGTAGAGTTTCTTAATTAATTAATTATATTATTATCTTTCACGGTGCTCTCTGGTATCATGTTCAACATTATTTCAATACCATATCATGTGAAATATAAACATGGAGTGTTTATTTATACGTATAATCTACCTTAGTGTGGTATTTTATTCTATGGAAATAGCCGGCAAACGAGCTCACGATCCACCTGGTGGTACGTGGCTATCGTCATGTCGCCCATGTACATCAGCGACACCAAAGGCAGCATAGAAGCGTTGCTGACCAAGAAATAGAGCAGAAAAAGAAAGAGAGAACTGGCTATAAAGAAAAAATGGTTGTCTGTAAAGTCGGTTTACGGACGGTAGTTTAACGTGACAATGTCATGACAAAACATTGATGAAATGATTGCATACCTGATCGAGAGGAAGAGAGATACATGCGGCACGCACCGAGCGCTTCGGCCGATCGTAGCCGATCGTGCCTCTCTATCGCTTGTTCCGTGCTCTCGCTTGCGGAACGTGACATGACGTCACGGAACGTGACAGTGAGTCATGCTTTTTCGTGCGTGCACCCGGCGTTCATCGTTTTAATAGACGTTGCCACGTCAAAAATGGTCGTTACAAATTCGCAAATTATGAAGGACTTTACAAATTAAAGTTTTAAAATTATCAGTTTTATCAAGACGTTCGACGATATTGTAGCGTAGTGAGCTAAAAATAGGTTCGGAATCAAAGTATTTAACGATACATGATGCCTTAGAAATAAATTCACACATTACAGGAGACAAGTGTTAATGTTATACCATTGACTTGTACTATTTTTTATAGTGCAGTCGGTAGTAATTAGATGGGTGACCACTGGTGGCAAAAATTCCTTGAGCGCTTCCGTGCTTCCGTACTACGGGGAGTTGTAATCATGTCAGATAAATTGCTATTTTGTCGAATTTTCGTGTGTTGTAAATGTCGCTAAACAATAAGTGAGAAGAATGATGTAGTGTAAACATTCTTGGAATGAGGAAAAAACAATAACTAACTAACTCCCTTACTTCAATTCACGAACTTTTGACGTAACATTGAAACAAAGGTAAAGGCTTTCTGAGATCAGGGGAGACAAACGCATGGACAAACATTTGAAAAATAATGAATGTGTATTCTTTCCAGTTGAGCTCAGAAACGGCTTAGCCAATTTGGGTTTCGTTCACTTTTGTTTTGTGGAAAGGTTTAGATAATAGTGATTGTTTTATTTCAATCGGTTCACAAATCAAAACGATTGTCATTTTAAAGAATCATTAAATTAATTTCACGCGATTCAATTATTATTGAAATTAATTAAAGCAGATACTAGTAAAATATTATATCAAAATCAAATCCTAGTAAAATATTAGATTAAATTATAAATAAATGATAATTACAGGATACTAATAATTTTTAAATCAGTTTTGATAATAAAAATTATATTTCTTTGTTTTTTCTTATACTTCATTTTACTTGTTTTCTTTCCCGCATTCTAATCGCACAGACTTTTCACGATTGAATTGTTCGGCCTAATGATATGATGATGCTTCAAACCAGAACCAAACTTTTCACTTGAAATAATTAGTTATAATTCTTGACAAAAAATAATTGACTTCAAAATTAGGGATAACTTAAAAACTACTATATCTCGCTGAAATTTAACTAGAACCACATGACAAGCACCAGCTTTCGATTAAAAAGAAAATCAAAATTCAAAACATCGGTTCACCCAGTCTAAAGTTCTGAGGTAACAAACATAAAAAAATACAGTCAAATTGAATACCTTTTGTTGAAGTCGGTTAAAAATTAAGTTATACTCATATATTCCAAACGATCAGTATCATTATAACACAATTATTATTCACTAAAGTAAAATAATTTAGAAATGTCTTATCTAACATAAAGCTCCTATTATCCAATCATACAAAATCTATCATAATAAACTTCAACAAGTTATTAGACCTATATTCAGTCTACTTTAGTCATTGTTCGTCCGTTCTCCCGAGGCGCGGATTTTGGGAACCTTAATATCTACCAATAGGCAGTCATGAAATTGTTTGGGACTTTATTTATGTCAAATACACGCATGGCATTAATATGGAGGCGAGGCCAAGCTTCGTCATCTGGGTCCGATATTAGGAACCCAGTGAGCGTGCCTTATCAAGGATACGCGCTATTACATCCATATTTCATGTAACACAAGCCTTTGTATTGTGAGTCGATAGTTTTACGAACGAGTATTGCTCCAATCTCTCTTTAAAGTCCAGTAAAATTTGACTTTCATATGGAGGCCCAAAGGCTTTAATACCGGCTCAGTTACATAAATCGGAAGTCTTTATTGGTCATTTATCTCAATATGAGGTAAAATGGTGAATTTGGTACGTTTTGTTACCTACTCGTATAATTTATTATACTGTAATATGTAATGTAGCCCAAGACTTGTGCCCGAAAAACATTTAATTTTGTTAAAATCCGCATTTGATTACTTCTGAAGTAAACAAAACACGGAAAACAACTTTCAACGTGTATTGACTTACTTTACGTACAACCTTCCACTTTATTTTTATGTGTTTATAAGTTATGGAATATTAAAGGCGATTTAAAGTTCGTTACAATATTTTTTCTATGTGTAACGGACTGCTTTTAAGATATAAAATTACATACATTTTTAGTAAGTAATTATGGTTTAGTAACGGATTAAAAAGAACCTGAAATGTGAAAAGACCAGCTTCAAAAAGTTATATAGGTAGTAGGTTAAAATGTTTCTCTATAAAATGGAATGTTGAATGTCGTCTAATATATTAAGCTATAGTAAGGCGATAATTAACTAAAACAATCAACTGTTCTGTGAACTGTTATTTATGTAGTACTATTCTACTGTATAAGCATGTATATAAGTACATATACTGTATGTATGATTACCTAGTAATAAATGGCGTTGTAGCTGATTTTCTGACAGTGTTATAAAATGTAAAGGTAGGTGCTTGGTACTTTATAAAATACATTAATATTATCAATGTTAACAACATGTAAAAGTCCTTTTCGTTAGTACGATCTATGCTGTTTTATCTGTAATTAATGTTCGTAGATATTAAATTGCTTTGATAAACAACTCTGGCAGCCGTTGTAAATAAATCCTTCGTGACATGGTCAATAAACTATGAATTTTAGGTTTACTAAAAAGAGAGCAATAATGGTCAGAATGAAAATTTAAGTACAAATGACTTGATAAAGTAGGAATAAGCAGCGGAAGTGTCCTTTAATTTGTCAAGTGTTTTCATATATTTTTCTTTCAATGGCCGATTCTTCGACATCTTAATGTACGTTATGTGTACAAAGTTGTGTTACACACGCAGACTTCTATGTGTGGGTACGAGCGAAGTGGAGCTTAAATGTGTTGCTACACCACTAAATTGTACAGTTTTAAGTAGTGCTTAAAACCAATTTATAACTGTAGTGTGGCAGGCGTGGAAGCGACACTTGAATTTTAAAGTTGTATCATAGTCGTGTCGTCCAATGAAGTAGTGAAGAAGAGGCCAATGTGTGCAAAGATATTGCGCAGATAATGCGTAGACCACTAACGCATGTGTTTTATGGGGTTGGGATGGATACTCAACGGGTGATGAACCTCCATTTTCCTCATTTTGTGCTTATGAGGCAATTTGCGTAATCTGTAAAAAGCCGCATCGACGTAAATTCCTAAAAGGTTTCCAAGAACCGTCTTGTACTTAGCTTGGGTAAATGTATTCGTTATAGAAGAAACATGTAATCAAAACATTAATAATCTTTTTCATAATGTCAGCATAAATATGATGCAAACAAAAATGTACTTTGATTCAAATATTTTTGTCACCTTAAATAATTATTAGGTTGTGGTAGAAAATCCAGAATGTAGAAAATATAGTGTCTTGGAATAGTGTGAGAATCAGAAAGATTATTATTTTAACAGTTGTAACTATCCTCTCTCTTAATCTGAATAATATGATACTCTTTTTTATGGAAATAGCCGACAAACGAGCTGACGATCCACCTGATGGTAAGTGGGTATCGTCATCCATGGACATCAGCAACATCAAAGGCATCACTGATGCGTTGCCGGCCAAGAAAGAGAGAAGAAAAAGAAAGAAAGAAAGTCCAATTGAAAGTCAGTCATAGAGACTAAAGTTGAAAGTGGAAAATAAATAAATGAGAGAAACGATGTTTTGTCGGAATCTGTATCGTGTAATTAATAACTTACCAGTGGATTTTCCGTAGGTAGTACCTAACTAGGAGCGCAGGGAAATAAAGTGTTCCCTAAATAAAAGATGGTTCTCATAACGATCGTCAGAGTCCCGCCAAATGGAGGAACAGTAATAGCAGCCACTCGGAGACTACGCGTTTAGACATCTTCTTTGTGAATATTTAATATTGGCTGTGTTGTTTATTCTGGGTTTATTTTGAAAATGCTCAATCATCGTCCTAAATTTGTGAAACAGTGTTATTTTTGGCGTATTATATTACATTTATTCTAAATATGATAATGGATGGGTATTATCTTACATTCTTCGCAATAAATAGAGTATAATGTAGCCATGGAGCCCATGGAGGTTTTAAAATGATGAAAAGGTATCTAAACCAAACGGTATTACTAACGGTATGGAAAAATAAACTTCACTTAAAATATCTATCAGCATCATAATACATGCGATATGGCGAGATAACAATGGGGCACAACGGAATACAATTCCTCCTATTGTATTGTGTGTATCCTCTATTTTAGCATTGAGTCTAGTTTATTATTCGGATCCACAAAATCCGACTCCTTTTCCGTGATCTGGAAACGTTCATAATACAGAGTCCAAGTAAATTATCATCAAAAGATTCCCTTGTTCGTGTAAATATCTATCTACTTCGGATTCTACTTCAGAAGTGAGTAGCGCTAAATCTGAAACACGAGTACCTACCTTCTTTGGGATTAATTCTAGTAGGTATAGTACATAAGTAGGGAGGCACTTAAGGCCTCCTTAATGCTTTCTTTTCGTCTGTCGGTACATCGTTAGGTATAAGCCGTTAACTCCGGATTGTGCTGTTCTAGATATTCAAATTCCAGTACCTTTGATAATCCCTATTGAAGTTCAGTGCTCAGTTTATACTTTATGATACAAACGAGAAGAGAAAATTTTCATGGCGATACGTCACAGCAATTCTCATTTATTCTTAGTTATAATATTATTGTTAGGATTTATGTAGGTTATGTATATTTATGTAGGTATGTAGGTAGGATTTAGGTAGGTTAGGCCCGAGGTACACATGCTTGGAGTTAGGCGCTCCACCCACTGAAGACGCGTCCCGCCGCGGTGCGCGGAGCGACGGAAAACGCGCGCGGCGACGGAGGCGCAGATCTGCCTTACTTAGCGGTGTAATCTGCTCCCCCGCGCGGTGTAGCAGATTACGACGGCCTTGCGCTAAATAAACTCATGTGTTCACTGTGTTGTCGATCGTCGTGCAGAATGGACGAACTTATTCAATTTCAAGATGTTGCAGTTATATTGTCATTTTGGTTTTTGTATACAAGAATTAAAAGACACTGCGTCCATAGAAGATTTTGGATACATCCCTATTTACGATCGAGATCTATAAATGGATCATTTGCACTGAATTACAAAGACTTAAGAAAATATGAAGATAAATTATTTAGCTACAAACGTATGTCAACTGCATCTTTTGATTTTATTTATTAAGCAAAATTCGAGCGACCATTACAGTACTGGAACAGATACAAATTTTCGTCCTTGCATTACGCCGGAAGAAAAACTTATTGGAATTCATTAGACGGCCATACCCACGGGCATGTCTGCAGACATGTCCGCCGGGCCACGCTACTATAGGTCTGTGCAATGTTTGCTAGTGTATGACCGTTGCAGTCAGTCTGGCAGACTTGCCTGTTGCAAGTCCGCGCGATCTCATTTTGTCGTTGTAGCCTAAGCAATAAGTTCAAAATTCCGGTAAAGGTCAGACATGCCCGGTCGTACCGCCAGTGAATTCCCCGCTTTAGGTACATCAACAGTATCAAATCACGCCCGGTACTGCGGAACCGGTGTGCCATACCCCGCGGCGCGCGCCGCGCTCCCGCGCAGATTGGCAGAAAACGCGCGCGGAACGCCTTCCCGCGCGGTGCCGCGTCGGCAGTGTGTTGTACTAGGCGTGATTTCTATATAAATTGAGATATTTGCATACAATGGTAAAATCTGCCATCCCGCGCCCCGTCGCGGTGCGCGGTGCAGTGGGTGGAGCGCCTTAATGCTAGTTTAGCACACATGCGTAAATATTTAAATACATACACACTCACAGCTTTTGAACAGCACTACACCTCCGGTGGCGGATTGTATTGCGCATGCTCGTGTGCTACAAACAAGCATGTGCATCACAGGCGTTACGTTTGGATTTCATAACTCTATTTACATCAAAGAAGTACGACTCTAAATTTGTTCCTACCGGATGGAGCTCTCTTTTTAACTAGTACTTGTTTTTTTTTTTATGGAAATAGCCGGTAAACGAGCTGACGATCCACCTGATGGTAAGTGGCTACCGTCGCCCATGGACATCAGCAACACCAAAGGTATCACTGATGCGTTGCCAGCCAAGAAAGAAAGAAGACAAAGACAGAAAGAACTGGCTTTCAAGCCCCCAGTCGGAACACGACGAGTCGTTTGGTGGCTGACTCATGCTCAAGGGTGGTAGCTATCCAGGCGAACCCCATGAAGAAATAATAATAGTAATAATGGTATTAATTAACAACATTGTTATTTATAAACTACTTCTGTTTTACATATAATAATGTTTGTTCACTATACGTCTTACGTTCGTCTCAGTTACACCTAACAGTAATCAATTATTTATTCAGTCTAAGTAAAAATTTCAATTAGTAAGTTTTGACTCATCTCGTTTTACTACACTTCAACTAAGCGGAATGTTTTTATGATGCCATAACGTGCTATAACGACGATTAATTTGAATTATGTATGAGTTGAGACTATGCGTTTTAGTTGAAGAATTTGATGACAATGAACTTCTACAAAATACATGTTATAACCATACTACTGTTGTAGCCATGGCTTCACCGGCGTTTTCCGGGATAAAATGTACATTATAATATGTTATTCATTCATCAAAATCCGTTTAATTTTTGCGGGAAGAGTAAAGGTGGATGGCTTCTATCCGCGCAAACTTTCACCTTTTTATAATATTATTTATTACCTACGATATGAAGACAATGATATGACAGAGTTGTTAGGAATATTGTTAAAGGTTATTTTGGACTATTATTATTATTACGTTATTTAGGATCTATAAAGTTGAATCATTAATTTGTCGTTGGCCTCGATACCCTTCGAACTGATGAAACGCAACCTTACTTTTAAAGCAAATTGCCTCACGGCAGAATAAGCAAGTTCGGACCTTACCTCGGGCGAACTGTATAAAAGTCAGAGGTACTGAGGCTATTGATTACCGTGGACACAGAAGACATGATAGTATGGATGAGATTTTTATCTAGACTAATATTATAAAGAGGAAAGCTTTGTATTTTTGTATGTTTGCAACGAATAAACTCAAAAACTACTGAACCGATTTTCAAAATTCTTTCACCATTAGAATGCTACAACATTCATGAGTAACATAGGCTATATTTATTACTAGAAAAAAATCACTATTTTTTCTAGTAATAAATATAGCCTATGTTACTCATGAATGATCCCACTCCCACTCCCACTCCCACTCCCACTCCCACTCCCACTCCACTGAGTGAGAGCGGGAGAGGAAAGGAAGAGAGAGAGAGGGAGAGGGAGAGGGAGAGGGAGAGGGAGAGGGAGAGGGAGAGGGGGAGGGGAGAGGGGGACGTAGCGGGAGTGGGAGCGGGAGCAGGAGAGGGAGGACACGGAAACTATAACGGCTAAGAACGGCTGTACCGATTTTAATGATCTCTGATTTGTTACATTCTTAGGCGATACGAAGTTCGGCGGGTCAGCTAGTTTTTTATAAAACAAAGACACGCTTCGAGAAGATACACAGATGACGGAGACGGTGCTGATAAATGTGTCGTGTCAAAATAAAACAATATATGGCACAAACAACGAATATCCTTAATTTTATTAAATAAATTATGTTAACTCTTGACTGTTGATTGTGGTGTACAGTAAAGTGTAATAAATAAATAAACAATGTGGGTCAGGTATTAGCGGTGAAAATGTGATCATGTGGCTCTAGACTACTTTTATGTTGAAGATCAATCAATTATTATTACATAATTATATACAACAATTTCCATGTTATTATAATAACATACATAAATTTTAATTTTTCACAGGTGTGATATTTGTATTTCTTCAGATTTGAAATATAAGAAATCAGTACCTTTGTACCACCATTACTTGATGTCTTATTGGAGGCCATACACGGTCAAGTGTACTTGATCAAGTCTGCAGTTTGAGTTGTCTGCAGTTTGACTTGACAGTGTGCATGAGATAAATATATGGCCAGATAGATATACCGTGGCCATACACGATCAAGTATATTGGATGCCGCGTCAAGTCCACTTGACGCTTGATTAAGTACACTTGATCGTGTATGGCCTCCATAATGTATCCATATGAGCTAAATTATTCAGTAAATATAATGTATTATTTAAATATTTACTTACCTACTTTGTAAAAAGCAATTTATTTTCAATACAGACAGACCGATATCGGGCCAGTAATAGGGTTCCTTTCTGTAAAGAACGATGAAAATACAATAACGAAGTAATATTTCACATCGTGTTCTGCATGCAGTTCGCAATCGAACGTGAATCGTCAGTTTGTTCTACGGTCGTAGCGCCGCCGTAGGGAGACGTAGCAAACAATTCGCTCGCAAGATGTGGCGGGAAGGATTTGTATCTCTATTTGTTATATTTCTTGGTATTTCAAATCTGTTTGTCTATAATATACCCCAGTTTAAAAGGAAAAGGATGAGTCTACAAAGACTGTCTATCGGTATTAGTATTTGCGAGGAAATGGAAAATAAAGACGTAAAGACGTGGAGGATAGATTGGAATATAACCACAGAAAAAATAACAGTACTTATAAATAAGTATAACTGCTTACTGAATACCAAATTTCAAGCCGATAGAAACTAAAACTAAAATATTTCATACCAACTTTATTCTTTCCTATAAAATTGCTAAATTAATAGAAGTCTACGAAGTTTTTTATGTGAAAAGCCGACATACGAGCAGAAGAACACCTAATAGCAAGTGGTCACTGTCACCCATGACCACGAGTAACACATCATCACCAAATCATCATCAAATCATCACCAATACATTGCTGGCCAAGAAAGAAGCCCGGAGAAATAAAGAAAGAACTAGCTCTATAACTCCCAGCCGAAGCACGAAACATAGTTACAACCATGAAGCAGTTCAGTGCAATGCATGGACATCTTCTTACCACTGGACAATGACAATTTCACAAATAGTAAGAGAAAGATAAAAAACAAACTTGACCTTAACCTGAGTTTACTTACCCACGTGTCTTACTTAAGTATACTTTTTTAACCTTTCTTCAAAAAAGGAGGAGGTATTCAAATCGACTGTATGTTTTTATGTTTGTTACCTCAGAACTTTCGACTGGGTGAACCGATCTTGATGATTCTTTTTTTTAATCGAAAGCGGTGCTTGTCACGTGGTTTCACGCAAATTTGAGCTAGATCGGAGTAGTAGTTTTTGAGTTATTTTGAAGTCTGTTATTTTTTTCTTGGTAAAATTCAGATTATAGTAGTTCTTCTTTTAGTACTATGAGTAGTCTTATACACATATGCACCTCATGACCTAGGTGAATTAAGTAAACTAAATCAGTAGACTTTATTCACTGTATTTTATTGCACGTAGGCCGTTATTTATTTGTTCTACTAACAGTTCTTTACCAAATTGACTGCACGCGTTCAACTTTGCTCGAGCGTCAATCAACTACCTGAACTACCGCTCATAATCACAACTTTAGTTTTCACTTATAAAGGGATAATTAGATACTTCTCAACGTAGGAAACATCACTCGAAAAATGTTGTTCAGCGTAGGCTTCAAACTTTACGTGTTCATTGAAAATTGTTTTTCGCAGTAATCGACATCGTTAACCTATTTGGCGAAGGAAAATCAATAGTCATTACACTTCATGAAAGTTGACACAGGGGACTTTTTTGTTTTATATTCATAAGTAGATCGACACTGACATAATTTGTCCTACTTTGTATAATACTGAATGTCACAATTATTATTAATCTATTTGTTATATTTTTCAGGTGATCGAAAATGTTTACCTTCTATGTAAAAATACGTCGACTGTACTGTCATTAACTTTTGTGTTAACCTTTGGATATGCACCTATGTTTATAACACACAAACTATTAAACTATAATAAATGCATATCCATTTTTTACCAAAATAAAATACAAATAGTTATCACAGGAAGTACCTTATTAAAAGGTTTTAAGATTTCTTAGTTATGATTGTAATTTAGAGAAGTGGTAGGACTCGCTTAACTGATTTATCTTAACTGTTAATAAATTGTAGTAGCACAATTTGTATTATTATTTAGTTTTCTTCCTTATCTCCGTAAAGATTATGTAAATCAGCCTAAGACGTAGGCCATTAAAAACCATCATCAACACTGGAATAAACAATAAACTCTGTTTTAGATATAAAATATCTGTGTTCAAAAAATAACGGGAATTTTTTCATTTTGCGGATTTGGAGACCGATTGTAAAAAAAACTTTTTTTTATTTTGTTATATGACACACACGTAGTGTATGTTAAAATTTTGAAATGAAAATTGATAAAATTTTCAGCTTTATTCATTGTGTACTGTTAAAATAGCAGCCGCTAAGCTTAGACGTGTTTTTATGATCTCGGCGATTTTTTATTCAGAGCTTTTGCACCACGGTAATGCTGCACCTGCAAAAACGTGATTGCTTGTTCGTGAACTTTTGGCTAAAATACAATCGCAACGATGCCCCAGCCTCCATAGTACGCCAGACATGGCTCCGTGTGACTTTTTTCTATTTTCTTAAATAAAGAGAACCTGAAAGATCCAAGTCGATTTCAAGCATAGATGATATTAAAACGCATCGCTGAAAGAGCTAAAGGCTATCCTAAAAATTGAGTTTGAAAAGTATTTCGGGGATGTAAGAACCGCTGGCACTAGTGCATTTATCTAATGGGGACTATTTTGAAGGGACAACACAACGAAAATGCCCGTTACTTTTTTAACACACTACGGACATGTTATTTGTGTACAATTATATCTATTTCTATCTTAATATATATAAATTACGTGTCACGTTGTTTGTCCGCGATGGACGCCTAAACTACTTAACCGATTTTAATCAAATTTTCACACCGTGTGCAGTTTGATTCAACTTGAAAGATAGGATAGCTTACATCTCAATTTATAGTCGCAATATTATTTTATTGCAAATTTTTTAACAGAACGAAGTCTGTCCGGGCAGCTAGTATTATATAAAATGTTAAGTTGGTTTGTGTATGCTTCAAAAATACCGAAAAGTTCTTCATCGATTGAGCTCAAATTTTGCCACAGTAAACTACACTTCAAGGATGGTGTTTATAAAATTTTCGCATCAGTAACTTATGTGCGATCAAAAAAGCCGGGTCGGCTAGTATTATACATGAATATACACAAACACTTGTGTACTGCCTCCTTTACTGCTTTGATGCTAATACCCTTTAATTTAAGTCGTATTGGGGAAACACGACTCAACTTTACGAGGGCTTCCTTTGAAGACCCTTTCTATGTCTACATACCTCCTATGTGCGAGTGGTTACATTGAGATGCGGTACCAGCTAAAAACCTGATTCATAATATTACCTACATACAATGCCTTCATCTTCTTCATCATATACCTACAATGCAATCATTTGATGACTTATATGACCTCTAAAACCTTAAAAATATTTGTAAAAGAATTTTATTCTAACTCTGATTATATAAAATTGTGTTTGTAATATTATTTTCGGGCCTTGTTTCTATTTATAACAGAGTTTTTGCGTCACTCGCCTAAAAATAACACTTCGCAACAAGCTTGCCAACGTCAAACTTGTTTGTACAAGTTGACATCGATTCTAAATGTAAACACGATCTGGGGTGTTATTCGCAAATAATAATTTTATTTACCTTTCCTACTCACTGTTTAGAAAAATATTAATGATACTTTCTAGCGCAATTAATTGTAAGTATAGTATAAATACAGCTGAGAGGACAAAATCCACCACAATATGCGAGTTCGCCTGATTAAACTGATGAGCACGGGTCTCTCCTCTTGAGATGGCTTAGGGGCTAGAGCATTCTCCACCATGACTTAGAACTGCTCCAGTGTGGATTGGTGGAGTAGGAGAAGAACTGCAAGTGTCTGTAAAGTTCCTTTTTACACCTGACATATTTTATTTATTTTAAAATTATACATCTCTTGTTTATCGCGAGACAGCATATTAGATATACATGTAAATAGCTAATCTATATATCTATATATATTATAAAACTGTAACTCGATAATGTCTGTACATTGAAGATATTTAAGAAAATTTGGTATCAGGGGACTATATAGGACCAATAGATTACGAATCTGTCATTTTTAAAAATCTTGTCTGTCTGTATGTTTGACACAGCATCACGCGAAAACTACTGAATGAAATTGAGTGCGGTTTTCACAGTTGTATTACTGGTGGTCTAACTTAAAATCTGGTGTATGTTTTATCGTAATACGTTGCTTAAAAGCCGAGATATCAATAAATAAGACTTTTTGATACGCCACATAACTGCAGGAAATACTGAAAGTGCCCGACAGAGGGATAAAAAAGATTGTTTAGTATCGGAAATATACGTTATTTCTTCAAAAAAATCAATGTGTACCAATTTTTTTTTAATTTTTAATTTTGCTGTGAATTAGTTTTGCTAATCAACAATAGATGTCAGTTTAAGTAACTAGAAGCCATAATTAAAAAATGTACGTAGGTCTGAGAACGAGTCAACAAATCTTTTATTGAAATTAATGTATAACTATACATATTTACAATATTTAAAACATTGGGTTTTTAAGAAATTAGTTACCCTACTCAATCAATAACACATAAAAATGTTAGATTGTGCTATCAGATTCCTATGTTCAATTCGTTGTATGATGGTGTGGGTCAGAGTTAGTGATAATAATATTATTATGACACAATTTAGGAAAATTTTATTAACAAATATTGTTTTAACTGCAGATAAATAAAAATCTTAAATTTTGACAAAGTATTACAATTTAGATTTTCTTATTGTGATGTAGGAAAAGAAAGTAGATATTAATAAAAATACAAATCACAATGAGTAAGAAATTAAAATGTTTGCGAATAATCGTCTACTGCTGTCACCTACTGGTCAATACCAAGCCGGCGCGGCCCCGCATAGACTAATTATGACCGGATGTAAGTGCAATAGAAATACATAACTAAAATACTTTCGAATTTGCGAATAGCCACGTAAAAGCAGACGAGCCACCTTATGCTAAATTGTCATCATCCTCCATGGATGACTAAAAGCATCGTCCGTGATCAGATCAGACTAAAGGCATATCACCCATTGGTTGTTATCCAAGCAAGAAAACAAGAAAGAAAAAATAAAAAATTATGAAGGTGATTAAATTTCCATATCAAGTTTAGAGTGAGTTATTTATGATTTAGCAGTGAGTTATTTCTTATTTAAATAGTAGTACAAATAAACTAATGTTATGGTAATGCAGGCACGCTGTTTAATCCACAAATGGCGAATCAGTTTAAACGATGAGTTTCTTTTGAAACGTTATATAGGTATAAAATATGTAGTACGTCTGGTATTTGGGCCAGGTTCTTGGACACTTAAAAATCCCAAAGTTATTCAGGAATAAACTCAGGAGAACTACAGTCTCCCGGTTGAGAGGCGGACCCTGCTGTCGGGTAGGGGATCCTTTCATTACCATAAATCTAGCTGGTACCGCGGTTGCGAAACTCCCCAAATAGTCGGGGGGGCTCTTTTGACTCTTCGCGCAGAAGCGTTTAGCTCTCAGGTAGTCAAATACGGAGGGGCAAGACGTCCCTGAGCGACTCATGTAGCCCGTGGTCGGCGCGATCAAACATTGACCGATAAACCTGACATGGTACACCTCAGCTACTTGCTAAACCACCCGATCCGATCATGGAGACAGAGCGGCGCGGCGGCAGCGGCAGTTTGCGTGATCTGGTGAGCAGCATGGGAACCGTCTTACAGACATTACTTGGTCAGATGAAAACACATAATAAGTCGAAAAGAAGGAAGGAGTAGTGCCAATAAAACACTACGTAATTAAAATGGAAGAAGAATTCGATTACTTTAGGTTTTGCTGTTTATACTTAAGTGGAAAAAATTGTCGACGTGTATGAATAAATAGGAGCAGTCCAGTATTCCCGTAGTCTGAATGAAACTGTCATTTATAATCTACAACTCCTAAAATGTCCTGGTTTAATTTCGAGGAGGTGTAGTCAAAGTAAAACCTTTTTTTCAGTTGTCTTTAATTATCTCTGTAGATATATCTTACTTGACCAGGGCTGAAGCCTTTGAAAATGGTACCTAAGTGAAAAAATAATAATAGGATGAAACCCATTGAAAAAGGAAGAGAATATAATAAAAATGAAAGGAAAAATAATTTACGGGCGATCTGAGGTCGGGAAGTGGGGGGGGGGGGGGGGGGGGTGAGTTTTTAATAGAAAGATCTACAAGTTTTGGATTTCCACTTTTTTCATATAATCTCAAACTTTATGTGAAAAATTCTAATAACCAAGTTTTTGGTTTTTTATTTTTCTTTTACAAAAAACAAATTCACAAAATTTGGTGAAAACTTCACTTTTCATGTTCCAAACACACTGTAATTTTTTTTTATTTTAAATATTTCTTTTTTCACCTTATTTTGACTTAACACCGAAAAAGCACCCTAATTTTCAATCGAAAATTCTCAAGTCAAAATATCTGCTTTTTTAAAAAAGTCGGTGGGATTTTTTTCCATGAAATCTCTACTTTTTGGTGGTATAAAAAATACATTATTATGGTAAATGTTGTGTGGTAGCTGCTACGAAATAACAGTATATTGTATTAGGGTCTGGGCTGGGTTGGGTCTGGTGGTGTATCTTAGAGACAGACTATGTAACTCCAGAATGGGTGGGAATAACCGTTTTATTAATATTTGTTGATGGTCACGTTGACATAGCACATTGACCAATTCAAGATCTGATGGTGTACGTATATAAAATCCCACTAATATTTCTTAGGCGTATAATAAGATATTTTTTACTCTCGCTAAAGCGGCTAAATGGATTTAGATGAAATTTGGCTCACAAATATTTCATATCCCGGATCAAATAACAGGGTGCATGTCGTTCGAGGTCGGAGATGGATCTGCTTCTTCATCAGGTCAAGGGTATAATTTAGTTTGGAAATTGGGTTTACAGGTTATTTATTGTTTTAGAGTTTTCCTCAAAAGAAAAAACATAGCCCTCATAGGATCACTTCGTTGTCCGTCAGTCTGTCTATCTATCGACCCTATTTTCTCAGGAATGCGTGGAGGTATCATTCCAAAAAAAACTTAAACTTATTTGTATTTGGTTAATTGATCGCTATGTCCATGCATTGGCACGACAGTTTTACAGCGGCAAAGTTAAGTTTGTTACTGAATCATTTAATATTGCTCTTATGTTCGGTTCTCTAAATTTGTACAAAACCCTCGGTGCCTAAAGAACTCGCATTTCCCGGGATGTTTTTAATTACTTTCAATTATTTATCAAGTCCACGCAGACGAAGTCGCGGGTATAAGCTAGTTTGAATATAAGGATGTTGGAAGTGCCGTATGAATTTAATAAATATATTAAAGCGATCGTCAAGGATACAAACCCAATTTGATTTTACTGTTTTTCGCATTTCAGAACTTTATACGGTTTTGAATTTTCAGTTGATTTACGAGAGAAACCCTGTCCAAAAAGTTTTATTTGGCAATCAAAATCACATTATGAATTATGTAACTTTTGCGTTACACGGGAGTTGGGACGCGGGGCTTAAAATATTTTAGGTACCTGAGCATGTCTGGACATGACCTTATTAACTTGAAATTTGTAAGGCACACATACGTATAACTAAAGTTATTATTTATGAATTAAAGAAATCTATTCGCAAATTAACCATAATATGTATGTATATTATGAACTAATTACTTTTGATACAAACACAGCTGATGTATGGGAAATAAGACCTTGTTTTTTTACATAAACATATTATGTATTATCATTTTTATAAAGTGAATTCTTAGAAGACTTATTACTACTAAACATAATCTAAATTTTACTAACAAAAAATAACCGAAATAACTCAAAATCTACATAGTTGTCAGATCTCGTTCAAATTTATGTGACCAGATATGTTTCCCAGAGTATTTAATTAGCGTACGCTGTAGTAGTTAACATCAGGTGTACTCACGTTGCATGCTACTTTTTCATATTTATTTAAAGTTCAAAAAACTCTACTTGACCTGAAATTATACTCTAAACTAAGTTTTAAAATACATTTTGTTTTGCCATTTTATAGGAAAGATCATGTTTTGAGTAGCCCTGTTTGCTCTATACTACAATTTTAGAACGATACTGTAGAAATACTGTTTTAGGACAAGAAAAGAAATACCAATGATGCAGTATCAGTAGTTTTTGGAATTTAGGTAAAGGGGGGTCGTTGTACTTAAGTTTACCACAGTATTTTAATGCTCTCAATCTATCACAGCTCCTAACTAAATGGTAACACTATGGTAGGTATTTGTTAATTCACTTAATATTGACTTATCACTCAGGCTAATTACTCGATCAAAATTAGTAAACACATACCTACTGAATTAACAAATAAAGTGATCATGTTTGGTGGTTAAACTAATGAAAATTTCCATTAATTATAGAAGTAATTATGAGGTTAATTAAGTTAATTATGCTAATGTAAGGTTAATGCAATTTATGATGGTTGTTGTTTGTTGGTTGTAATTTTTGTAATTGATATTCATCGCTTTAGGGTTCTATCCCACGTATACGTAAATATACGTAAATATACACATATACGTAAAGTTTTTTTACTTGCCTGTAATAATTTAGAATAAGCCCTTGAAATATTTTAAACGTGCTTGAGTGTTGCAGTAAGATATATGTAGATACCTGCTTTACTACCTAGCTACCAACTAGTACGTATACCTACCTATATGGGCAGCGGTGGCCACATAACAATAATAATAGTAGAGCAGCTTTAACAAAGTTATATTCTATGCATAAAGTCACGACTTTGAGTTTGAATTAATTTATCATTGCTTTGTCCGCTCTTAACAATAGATTTCGATGTTTATGTTAAAAGTACTAACAAGATATTAAAACAAAGCCTTAGTATTAGATATTCAAACCTTCTTCCTGTCTTTTTCTTAACATTCATCCATATATCATAATTCGCTGACATTGCTACGAGAGATACGTCTCTCAGTAATTCATCGAACTAGAGATAAGGGAATAATAATGACCTCAAGGAATAAAAATGGTCAGTCTAACTGTAATAACTTATAATAATCTGTGTTAATGCAAACAAATTTCAGACTATTCGTAAGAGACAGTCATCATTAATCATGTTGGACCGCGTTGCCTTAGCGAATTTTATTTGTAGGCGACCGTACTCTGGAGCAGGTGTAAACAATACTGCCGTGAAAAGTATTAGAGGTTGCTAAGTACTCTGAAAATGTAACAACATTAAACTTTTTAGCTTACACTCACAACACAATACCGTAGTAAATAAATGTCCTTCATGTTTAGTTTATACGTTATCCATAAAACCCGCGGGACAATTTTATTACGGTAAAATTGATTTCATGCACTAAAGTTCGGATTTATTTTTATTGACGTCGCTGTATGTAGTTGCCAGTGCGTCAAGCATTGAGCTGGAATATTATGTCGGATAACGGGTTCAATACCCTGTCGAGGTATAGTTTAATTTCAGATCGTGGGTGTTTATAATGGCTTATGTATATCTTTTACATAATATGTGCCTTGTGTATATCTATGCAACCTACAAAAGAGCAATGGTTGAGCTTGAGGCGTTAATGTACAAGCGTTTATTAATTTAAGACGAGACATTTATTAAGAAAGCTCAAACTATTCACTCTAAAATTAATACTTTTCTGTAACTACACACTGATGTAAATGCAACATTTAAGATCGTAACTAATGATTAGGTAAAAGTTTTGCCTTCATAACGACCGTCTGGAGAATCTGGGAAGGTAATAAATTGATGTCAAGAGGGTAATGGAAGACATCTGAGGAGAAATGATTAAAAAGGCGGTTCAAAAATAAAACGAACAAAGACGAAGCGGGACTTCGATCCGATATTCAATTAGTGTTAATGAATACAGAGATGTAAAGAAGAGTACGGTCATGTTTGTATATGCGTCATAACTTCATATGTTGTTTGAGAGGGTGCACCACTGCACCCAGCACCACTAACTGGGGAACCTGTCTAATACTCGAAGATCGATGCAGCTTCTTAGGCGTTAAAGACTATACCGGTGACCTGCGAACATAACCTGCTAGTATTTTATTTTATTTTTCTTTATTTGGGAACATAAAGAGTCTTATGTCTACAATAGTTACTAACATACTTTAAAACAAAAACAAAAAGAAAATAAGAACAAGACAGAAGAAAGGAAGAAGTATGGTAATAGTAATGTTAGAAGGTTAGCAAAAGTTTCTTATTTGGTTGAAGCCTAAGTATAAAACTTGAAATTATAATATTAGATACATCATTAAACTAAGATATTATTGATGGAGTTAGAAGTTGGTTAATTAACGCAGACCTCAGCCAGAGGGCGTGGCGCTGCCTAGGGCTTGTTCATTTCAAATTCTGCGTGTTTAGGGTTGTCGCTACAATTATCTACGAACTGTTGCGAAAATTAATAAAATAAAATTAATAAACGTCGTATTTTGATGTTCAATAATTTAAGTTAACAAAGAACTATTTAAGTTATCAAAATTTTCATGGAAAAAATGACAAAAAGTGAAAAATCTGCAACTTAGTGTGTGTGTGTGTGTGTGTGTGTGCATGTACGTGAGCGTGTGTGTGAGCTTGAAAGGATGTGAGTCATAGAATGTTAGGTAAATATGAATTAAGCTATTCAATTTACCTGAGAGCAAGTTTTCCGTCTCATCGTAGTCAAGACTCAGGAGAAACTTAGTTACAATTTTCCTCAGTGAAAATGAATTTAAGTTCTTAATTTTGTTGGTTTTTGATATTTTATTGTAAATGAAGCTACCTAAAAAGCAAGGAAATCTATTTGAAAAAATAGTTCTAAAATTTCTTGGATTTGGCAGGAGCATTAAGAAGGTAAGAGTTTGTGTTGATTTAAGATCAGTTTCAGTAAAAAAAGTTTTCGTACAGATAGCACTCCAGTTTCTTCATACAAAGATGTTAGGGGGTAACGATATGGCAAAAAGTTGATGACTTTTAATACAGAGCGTTGTGCACGTTCAAGAAGTAAAAAATGCGTTTTGGCAGCACCACCCCAAGTATATATTATGCAATGTGTAAGGATCGACTGGCACAAAGCTAAATAAACAGTTTAAGTTATTTTACTATCGGCTACGTGTCTGATTTTCCTAAACAAGGCAATTTACTTTCGACATCTACTTGTTAGGGTTTTTTATGTGTTCATCAAATTTTAATTGGGAATCTAAGGTCACGCCTTTCACTTTGCAGCATTTACTGTTTCTAGCCTGTAGCAATTAAACAAGTCCCGAGTGCAGATTAAATGGTTTTCATAAGTGTGCGCAATTATGGTGTAGGTAGTTGTCAAATTCGGGAGGTAGATTTTTGGATAGGGTCGAAAATGGTAGGACTTTTGTTTTGCTAGTATTAAGGCTTGCAATACAATGAGCACTGGATGAACTACTGTAGAAGAATTCGCATATGGAGCCAGAAATAATGCGATTCCCCTTCCGGTAACCACTAACCATCAGATGTATCGCCTCCTTGTTTGTGTTTACATAAAAAAAAATTGACTAACGCCCCAACCCAGAATCACTAAGGCGCTCCACCCACTGAAGACGCGTCCCGCCGCGGTGCGCAGAGCGACGGATAACACAACTGCGCGCGGGGCAATTTCCCGCGCGGTGCCGCGTCGGCAGTGTGTTGTGCTAGGCGTGATTTCTATATAAATTGACATAATTGCATACAATGGTAAAATCTGCCATCCCGCGCACCGCGACGGGGCGCGGTGCAGTGGGTGGAGCGCCTAATGGTTACCTTAAATCGCTCCTTAATACAGAATTTGTATGGTGATTCTTTATTAAGGAGCGATTAAAGTAACCATTAGTGACTGAGTTGGGGCGTTAGTCTCGTAGCTAAATACTTAATTCTAATTATAGTAAAGTGATACCCATTGGAAGAATTCAGTTGCCTATTAGTCTACTCGATAAGTTCAAAATGGTTGAAATTAGAGATACTGCTCTTAAAAATACGTGCGATAGCTCATTCTGTTCGGAATGATGTCTAGAAAAATGTTTCGGAAGCGTTTACCAGCACGTAAAAAATTGCAAAAGTTATTGACAAAATAAAGTTGAAAAAAAAAAGTATTTTGTTTTTGGTAATCACTCCGAAACTATTAATATTTAAGAAATTTTAAAACAAGATTCTTAAAGTAGAGGAAATTTCCAAACAATGACTCGCGACTCTCGGAACTCTATCTCCATTATTTATAACTTTAATTTAACGCTGAAAATGGGTCTCCACGCTGCATTTTTAGGTTGCGCGTGCGGCGTCAAAACCGAGTTCGTCACACTCAATAATTTTTTAAGGTATTAATTATTAATTTAAAAAAATAAAAAAAATATGGTGTATTCGAAACACTTCAAAGAATTTGCTCCCGTAGGAAATTTTGCTTAAAGTTAATTTTTCAACAAGTTAGACGATTGTTAATCAACTAAATTTTCTCGAACTTCCATTTTCATTGTACATTAAAAAAAATGTTTAAGTAATTGTCCTATAAATTTTTCGCTTCGTGGAGCCCTTCTTATATACATGCTTAACGAGATCACGTCATAAAAGTTTAAAAAGTTTTAATACTTTGTGTATAATAATTTTATAAGTTGAACAAACAATTTTTTCGTTTTTTTATCGAATCGAAATTAAAAAATTGAAAAATGTTTTTATCTGTACTTTGTTATACATCGTTGTTTTTTTTTATTTTTAGGTGTTTCAGAAAAAATATATAAAAAAGTTGAGAATTTGTTTATAAAAAATTGTTAAGTTAAAAAACAATGAAATTGTTGATAAAAAAAATATTTTTTTACATTTCTATTAAAGATGGTTAATTATAATTTTTAAGAAAAAAAAATTATTAACTAATTATTCAAACAATAGAAATATTAAAAAAACAATTATAAACAATTAAATATCATTATTAAGAAAAAATTTTTTTTTTCAAAAATCATAATGTTTTGTAAAGAATAAGATATTAAGAAATTTTTTCTTGAAAGCATTGAAATAGTCTATTTGTGTATAAAAAAAAAATTATAAAAAAATTAGGGATTTTTTTTTTTCAAGTCATTAAATGTCTTTTATGAATGCCAAAACGATTATGTAATAATAAATTGAGAAAAAAATATTTTCAATAATATTATTTGGATTTTTCATTTTTTGTTCAACTTATAAAATTATTATACACAAAGTATTAAAACTTTTTAAACTTTTATGACGTGATCTCGTTAAGCATGTATATAAGAAGGGCTCCACAAAGCGAAAAATTTATAGGACAATTACTTAAACATTTTTTTTAATGTACAATGAAAATGGAAGTTCGAGAAAATTTAGTTAATTAACAATCGTCTAACTTGTTGAAAAATTAACTTTAAGCAAAATTTCCTACGGGAGCAAATTCTTTGAAGTGTTTCGAATACACCATATTTTTTTTATTTTTTTTAAATTAATAATTAATACCTTAAAAAATTATTGAGTGTGACGAACTCGGTTTTGACGCCGCACGCGCAACCTAAAAATGCAGCGTGGAGACCCATTTTCAGCGTTAAATTAAAGTTATAAATAATGGAGATAGAGTTCCGAGAGTCGCGAGTCATTGTTTGGAAATTTCCTCTACTTTAAGAATCTTGTTTTAAAATTTCTTAAATATTAATAGTTTCGGAGTGATTACCAAAAACAAAATACTTTTTTTTTTCAACTTTATTTTGTCAATAACTTTTGCAATTTTTTACGTGCTGGTAAACGCTTCCGAAACATTTTTCTAGACATCATTCCGAACAGAATGAGCTATCGCACGTATTTTTAAGAGCAGTATCTCTAATTTCAACCATTTTGAACTTATCGCGTAGACTATATATTACAGGCTTACGCCCAGTTTAGACACCTGACGATCAGTAATTTTGATCAACACTCTATAAAATGTAATACCCAACATCATGTACATATCATGTAAACATATTCTTGATGAATATCTAAATGTTCTGATTTGATATGATTTGATTTGATTGAAACTAAAAAGTGTTAGTTGTGACAGCCCTATGCGTTTTACAATCAACTTCTCAGACGAACTGGGGGCTCGCGGGGTAAGTGACTGTAGATACTTAATTTGCTCGCTCTGCTAAATCTATGTTCGTATTATTTATTGTTGTAATGCCCTTATTTGACTTGCTATACTTCGTGTGAATTGGAAAAATCTTTTTTATTTGAAAGGATAACTGTATATACTGCCACATTAGATTTTTCAAAATTCAGTTACATATAGTTTTTTTGATACTATTTAGAATTTTAAATACAGAAAATATCTCCAATATTGTTCGGAGCCGCGGGAGTTGTTATTTTACGAGTCTTCCATTTCTATATTTCATTAAAAGTTCCTAAGCCTGAGGATTACACTTCTCACTTTCCAAGTAAGGTAAGCTTTGTACTCGGCGATAAATATGCGTAATATTTGGGTTCTTGTAATTTAACTTTAATACAAGCAAAAATTAAATCCTACTATTGAAACAAAGAAGTAAGAAGAAGAAATGAGAAGAAGAAATAAGTAATCTCTCAACAAACACATTTTTAATGGATGATGTTGCTGGCTAGACTACTGCATAACAATAGTAAACTTATGCCTCAAAACACTCTCTTGTGTGGTATGAAATCTGGTATGAAATGATTGCAAACTGATTGAGATATTAAAAAAAAAACTTTTTCTTGGTTCCATAATTTACCAATTTAAATCTAAATCATTCATTTAATTCTGGCAGAGAATGCTTTTAGTATTAAGTCCGCCTTTGTTCCTTTTACTTTTTGTAAGGTTCAAAAGTTTAAATAAATAAATCAGTCCACGGCTTTTTTCATAATTGTAATTTTTTTTTGACTTCTATCTCGTTATTTAAGTGTCCCCTAATCGAAATATAGGTAATTTCAAATTTTCAACATCTAGGCCAAGGTAATATTTTATACTTTTGCTTGTAAAGATACATACTTACAATCTTCATAATCTTTTTCGTAAAGAACCATAAACAATAGAACTAGGAGATTTTCAAGTTGGTAGCAAACCGATTTGAGCGTATTCAACAGGCTGGAAATTTCGTAAAATGAGAGAATTGTATGGAATAACAACATAATAATATGCGGGTATTCCGATTTGTAGGCGGCAACAGCGCCCAGGGATTCGGCGGCTATAAAGGAGGATGCGCCCTAAACCTTCCGAAATCGCGTCTTTGTCTCACTCGAGAGCTGTTAAAATTTAAGAACTCCCAAAATTCCACTCTCTCCGGGCATAAGTGATTTACATTTATTTACATCCGTTGGAAAGTTTTTACCGTATTTATTATTCAACCCCCGTCTTATTGCTCTAGATTTTTGATACAATTCATTATCAAAGTCTCAAATTATTATTTCTATTATTATCTTTTATATTAATTAGAATGTAAATTAATATATTCAAAGGCCCTTGTTTTAAGTAGATTCGAGTTGAAAATTGTCGAACTGAGACGATTAATTTCGATTTAAATTGTGTACAAAATAAATTTTGAATCAATTGAAAATAGGTTTGAACTCTTACTTTTTGGTCATACTAATGAAAGAACATCTAACTGAGTTATCACTGCCCTTAATTGTATTATAAGACACAGTTTTTTGTCACGCACTTAGGTTAGGTCACGCTTTTCCTTATGTAAGGTAGCCCTTTTTTACGCGTTGCGAAAAATCGTGATTTTGACTTTGTGCACGTCGTTTAGCACCCTCACCCGTGCAATAATAGACAACTTAAGTCACAAATTGAAAAAACGTTACTTTTATTGTGGGTTTAGGTCACACTGTGCTATAAAATAATATACGATTCTACTGCAAATTAAGTAAATGTAAACCCTAATTACCTACATTCACTTTGAATTATAAATAGTTTCTCATTTGTGTTAAAAATTGACTTGTTAGCCGTTAATAGGGTGAAGACGTGTAATATGTGAGGTCGATTTCGATTTCGAGGTTCGATTATAAAAAGAATCATCAAAATCGGTTCATCCAGTCGAAAGTTTTGAGGTAACAAACATAAAAAATACAGTCGAATTGAATGCCTCCTCCTTTTTTGAAGTGAAGTTGATAGTGTGTTCCAGAACTTTACAGACTGCCTGAAGTTGGACAATGCATTAAATAAATTATATATACCAAAAATTCCTGTGTCGGTTTATACATTTTTAACCTAAATTATTAAACACATGTGAAAGCTATTTTCAAGAAATGAATGTTTTTTGCAAGGACGTTCGGTTATCGACATTCACAACGTCACCGGTCTGGAATAAATTCCCCCGAAATGGGTCTATTTTAGAAGGCAATATCTTACATAGTGTATTTCTACGAGAGACCTTTATACAAAAATAGTATCAGCGTACTCTCTCGTAACACCTCAAACCCTTAACACTAACATACGCTGCATATCTTATACGTATATGGTGAATGAATTATAATGAATAAGTTATATTTATGCTAAAAACAGATTTGATTTATCCTTGTGCAACTTAACTATGTAAGAAATATAAAAAAGCCATGACTTTAGCAGGCAGGGATTAAGCCAATCCAAGCCAATCCAATTGATAGAAATTATAATAAATTCAAAGTCTTTTGACATTACCTATCGCCGGATAACTAATGATAACAAGTGGAAACGTCGGTGCCATACTTTTTAATGTACGGGAATGTTCCAACATTTTACCACTATGTCCATCCAACAAGCGTTTGGTCTTCGTAAATTGCTTGCGTAGTGATTGACGCTAGCTGAAGCCGAAACGAGCCCATAACCAGAAGAAGCTTCTTGTATAGAACCTCATACTTTACATTACATACTTTACATATATCATGCATCATGTTAACTTACCTAAAAGCCAACCTGCCGGGTGGCAGAGTGGTGGTTGTTTCTGGGCTTAGAAGGAATAAGTAAACGTAACTATTTTATGAAAATTAATAACATTTTCCATAAGCTGTACACAGCCTACACAGAAGAGAATTTGCATCATGCGATGGATAGTGGCCATGTAAATTATAAGGTACACTTATGGGATCCTTTGACGAGGAAACCATTTCGGTACGCTAGCGTCTAAAGTTAGAAATGTCATTATTAGGTACTTCGTGAAGTTATGGCGTGCAGCTACTTAAGAGCTCGAGCGCTCTCATTTTGCAAGTCTACTGCCTACTGTGAGATTCTAATAGGGCACATCGACATAATCAATGTTAGGGGGCTTTTTATTTTTTGAATGCTGTTTTATCTGCATAAGTATGTGATTTCACAAATATTATTGTATACAATCGACCCCAAGGCCATATGAAAATTAAAATTCATTTTACGCTATTTAAAATTGTTTGCATTTAACATTAGATCTCGTATCACTTTTGTTCCAAAATTACTAGACGTGTTTCTCCTACATGGTCCCCTCGCCCACTACGTCTGCCGGGGCGTCCGGTCACATATTGCATGTTGTCCTCTCTTTTCTTTGTCATTCTTCTATGATCTGTTAGATCAAGTAACTAACTAATGATTAGTTCGATTGCTTCTGTTTTTGTTCCTTCCAAATATATGCAGATGAACACTGAACAAAGTGTAAGTAATTATAAATAATTGATATTTCGAGACTAGTTACCTTCAAATATTGATTAGCTGGCATTGCCAACAGTATTTTAAATAGAATTAAAATTCCATGCTCTACAGTCGTCTAAGATATCTAGAATTCCCCAAATTAACATTAAAAGAACTTACTTGCTGCGACTACTGTGTAGATTAAAAAAAATATCCCCATGCCAATTTGTTATCTTGGCCGTGCTGAGGTGCCACTAAAGAAGTCTGAGTGTCTCTAAAATGTGTACGGATATTGTTTAACTCTTTCATTCTAACAGCTAAACACATTTGGAACTCTAACTCATCCTATAAGAAAAGCATACATTATCTTGTTTCTTAAATTATTATCTTTCTTTCTTTTCTTGGTTGTTCGTCTTTTTTTCTCTGTCATAATTATTTTCTTAGTGTGTTATATTCTTTATTTCATGTATGACTGTACTTGTCGTGTTGGTATTCTTTGCTTTACTGAGTTGTCAGAAGTAATTTCCTGCCAGCCATTGTTTTGTTTTCCTTCCTTTTGAGTATAATTTTATTATATTAATATTAAAATATTAACATTTAAGTTACCGTGTTGCGTTTTTAAAATTAAATAAATTGCAAGAACATCGTTGTTCCACTTTACGAGCTTTAAAGTGCTGGCGTAAGTTACAGGTAAGGTTTTACTTGCTTGTCGTAAACAAGAAGCCACGTGTAGCGTTTTTATGAAACTATAAAGCGTGTTTTAAAGGGGTCACGGCTAAGATATTTGTACAGATTAGGAATGTAAAACACAGTTTATGAATAATCGTATAAGTGTAATGAAGACTGCTTTAGTGTAAAAACGTAAATTGGAGAAAGAAATATAAAGATACCGCGTACTTATTCGATGGAAAATAAAAAATAAAATTCGTAGGCTACCGCAATATGAGTTGCGACTTAAATAAATTACTTGGAATTCTGAACTCGAGAGATATAGAGAGAATTGGGACGGGAAGTGGAGGAAATACTCCATAATTTAAATTCAATACAATCTTTGCGTAACAATTGGTTGTTGCCAATATATGTCAAACGTGAAATAACATCTGCATTATGCATGTTTCTACAGTAACCTACATTTATTTTGAAACTTTTATTCTATTCCACATTTATGCTGGTGGCAACAACGTAGCCTAGCTGTACTATATTAGCTAATATACCTACTCCTATACGAGAAAAGAAGCGGCAACCAGTAGAACCGAGTCCCCCGAGATAGCCTGCTGTACACGCTATTCTGAATAACTACAAAGCAAGTATTCACAATAAAAGGGATTAATTTTACATTTTAATCCCTGCAGGGAATCAACAACACATTCTTTTGCCAGGTATTAATTAATGGAATACATAAGTACATAAATGAATTGAACATAGGTAGATATTTACATATCGACGTAAGAAAACGTATTTGCTGTAAGTAGCAAGAATGGCGTAAGTAGACTGAATACACTGCTAGATTTAGATTTTTTTTCTGCGTCGAATGGTCTGGGTCGCATATCGCTACGACGACAAAAATTTCGAAAAAAGGGTATAATTTTGAAAAGTTTACATATTTAATTTGCTGTAAGTCACTAAAAAAACGGTGTTTTAACATTGTTTTACTTACAGCAAAAGAGCGGTTTATTATTAAACATCTGATGTAACTCACAGCATTCTTATGGAATGAAACTAACATGTGAAAAGATTACTTACAGCATTCTTTTGGGGTGCGAATTAAATACAAGATTACTTACAACATTCTTTCAGTCTGTAATTTAAGTTTGCCATAAGGTTACAACACTTTTCTAGTGATGCTTTTAAAAATATATTCCTTGTTACTTCATTCTAGCGAGTTATAAATACTTAGAAAATAAGAAAAAATAAATTTTTTAAGGTAGGAATTGTATAAAAATTTAACATTTAAGGCATTGTTTTGTGACATTTTACTTACAACGAAATTGGTTACGCCGACAAATTTTAGCCCGCGCTTTCTTTTATCCCTACTTACAGTAGTATTGTGGTTACATTTTTATGTAATAATAATAAACAAAATAATAAACTTACAGCATTTTATTTGTACCACACATTCAAACAATTCTTTATTTATAACAATTAAGTGGTATTAGTATTTTTTTTGAGTTAGTCTTACATCTCTTCAATAGTACGTAATTAATTAAATATTCCAAGTACAGCGTTTTAAATGTTTGGAAATATACGAAACTTAGCTATCTCCATAGAAGTCACTAACATACTTACAACGTTCTTCAGGTTTTAAAATGAAAAGTCAATTGCTGTAAGTAGTGAAAAGCCTACTGCTAATAACTTTAACAAAAATATTTTCATTGCTATTCATGAGTATTTTTTTAACAAAACTTTGTTCCAAAATTCATGTTTCTGTCACTGTTAATTAAAAAGATATGATTTTTTTTCTAATTTTTTTAAAGTTTTTTGGCTCTGGTGAAAAGTTGGGTTTTGGCTACTTACAGCAAATACGTTTTCTTGCATCGATATATCGTTTTAAGCAATATGTGTGTGCTAAGTAAGCGAGTTTCGGGTAAAGTAAATAAACAAAACGATAAAAAATATTCCAATTTGGTTTTCAATACTTTTCGATAGATAAATAAAAACTTCTCATCAACATATCCGTTTAAGAGTGGTCCCGCCCGAAAGTCATAACGGCTTGGAAGTCCAAAGGATGGTTTACGTACTCATTTTTACAATGAACACTTACCTACCTATTATTACTACTACAATGTCCAAGCACTTTTATATTTAAAGGAATATTAGGCTAATAATACGGTACATTTTTAACCGACTTCAAAAAAAGGAGGAGGTTCTCAATTCGACTGTATTTTTTTATGTTTGTTACCTCAGAACTTTGGACTGGGCGAACCGATTTTGATGATTTTTTTTAATGGAAAGCTGGTGCTTGTCATGTGGTCCCACATAAATTTTATTGAGATCTGACAATGGCATCCATGAAAAAACCACATAAGTCGTAAATTTGTGTTAAGATGTGCGCGACAGATTGACGAATAACTCAATATCACGCCAACCGATTTCGATGATTCTTTTTTTAATCGAAAGGAGGTGCTTGTAATGTGGTCCCACATAAATCTGAACGAGATCTGATTAGTAGTTTTTGAGTAACTTTGAAGTCGGTTATTATTTGTTAGTAAAATTTAGATTATTGGTATAAGAAATCATAATTGAAGTAAGCAATGCCATAATTCAGGATTAAGATTGCATGACTAGGAGTTATTTGTAATCTACCGTAACCTCATCACGCGCTGGACCAAAACACAAGGTCCTTTGGACATAATTTACACCTGTAATTACCGTCCTTAGTGAAAAAGAGACTTGATTAAAATCTTAACAATATTATAATATAGAAGAAATGTTTTCCGGAACACAGATGTTTTCATGTCGCAATAAAAAGTAATTTTGTCTAATTAGTCCCAACACTTTTCATGTTTTCCGGCTCATAATGAGACGTCGTGTATGCCGCTTTATTAAAATATACAATTTTTTTGTGAACATATTCTGCCAATGACTTGTGACCGTGTATGGCATATTCGAGACATTTTTGTACACATACCTACTTACTCACTTTTCAGCTTATAACGAGACGCCACGTATGCCACTATACGAGAACAGAGATTTTTTTATAAGAAAGAAAAAAGAAAGTATCATTTATTCCGACATAGGCATTGCAACAATGTTTAAAAATCGGTGGTACCTATATTTATTTCATAAACAACAATTATTAATTGCGTTCGGAGTTGCAGCTACCAACATGCCGGATATGGGTCGCACTCGGAATACGGCATAGCAAGTAGCAGATGCTTTCTACTTCCTCTGATTTTTCAGTGCGCCCGTTAGTCGTGTGTAGATAAGTGATACCTTTTGGTGTGACTTCATATAATCTTCGTACGCAAGGGTTTAATAGCACTTCATTGTATGTTTTGGTATTTGAGTCCGTCCGGAGAAAATTACTGCTACAACCTCCCATTCTACTCTATTTTTAACCGACTTCAAAAAAAGGAGGAGGTTCTCAATTCGACTGTATTTTTTTATGTTTGTTACCTCAGAACTTAGGACTGGGCGAACCGATTTTGATGATTCTTTTTTTAATCGAAAGCTGGAGCCTGTCATGTGGTCCCACATAAATTGAACGAGATCTGACAAGTAGTTTTTGAGTAACTTTGAAGTCGGTTATTTTTTATTAGTAAAATTTAGATTATTTTATATTCACTAGGTACTTATGCCTTAACACTGTGCCACTATTCCTTCTCCATTTCCAGAAATTTTGATTATTGAATTGAACTACTTTTGTAATTAAATCCCTGCCTGGTATTTGCCCGTTTCGCTAGTGGTGGAAATATTTAGGCTGCTACGCTGCTAACTTAGATTTAAACACAAATTATCCACACGTAGCATTTCCATAGAATGAGTTAGATACGAAAGAAACGAAAGGCGAAACCTTAGAATAATAATAAACGGCGAAACAAATGAATTCAGTCAATTGAATCGTAGGTAAAAGTATTTTCTCATTTTGTTTTTGTTTTGTCTTTACACATTGGTAGACACAACACAATATAATGAACATATTTCATGTTAGTACCAAACAAAACAAAATTCATGAAAGCCATTATAAGTGCAAGCAATTTGCCCTATACGTAGGTATATGACCTAGATAAATTAAACGAAGCGACTACAAACGTGTCAACGTTTTATATTATGGATGTTTCGGAAGTTCGGTGAGTGAATTGATATTAACAACCACATAAAATGCTAATAAAACCGACGATTATGGCATATCGTTAACTGTTCTAGGCAATACACATAAAAAAAGAACGGCTTGGCCGAGTGGGGAATAAACGAGCTTTTCTTAGTATTACCGAGAAGTGAGCGACGTGAAAAAAAATAATTTCCGGACATCAGTGGCAGCCACTCGCGGCTGTAAATTTCATGGAAAAATCTTCAATTCGTGGGAACACAAACCGTGAGCGAATGAGCCCTCCATATTGTGAGGGTACCTACCTACTACGCTGAAATATTAAGGTCAGGATAAGATAATCTTGTTTTAATTGTGTCTACATTCTGGAGACGCCATTGCTTCTAGTAGTAATTACCTACCTACTTATATTAAATAATTTGTCAGAAACTTACCTAATTTTTGACGGTTCCGAAGTAAAATCGGAACCCTTATAATTTCGTCATGGCCGTCCGTCCGTCCATCTGTCCATCTGTCCATCTGTCCATCTGTCCATCTGTCCATCTGTCCATCTGTCCATCTGTCCATCTGTCCATCTGTCCATCTGTCCATCTGTCCGTTTGTCCGTCTGTCCGTCTGTCCGTCTGTCTGCCTGTCCACCTGTCCGTCTGTCCGTCTGTCCGTTTTGGAAAAAAAAGTATTTTACAAATATATTTCAGAGCTTATATGCTTGGTTTACCTGCATAAGGAACATCACTAAAAACTAAATAAGTCCGTAGACTTTCTCACAAATCAAAAGACAAGTAAACAAAAACGTATCTAAAGACTTTTGCATTCGTATCGCAACTATTTCAGCGTACCTACTAAACAAAATCTGTTTGCACACCGCGAAGATGAATAAAGATATTTCCGGAGTTCTCTTCAACATCACCATTCAACTTCATCATTAAAACATCGGATGAACTTCTAATGTCAGTTATTTATATAGAAACTTTATCAAAACGTATCATGATTAATGTTTGCGTGCATCACAACATGAAACTAGTTTATGCATAACCCGTGTACATATCATTATATTAAGCACGAGCGAGTTGTTGAAACAGCATTAAAAATAACGTTGTATTGTAGCCCCATAGTATCCAAGTTTTACATTTGGAATGAATATTTAAGTAGGTATTAAAAACGTGATGTTATGATAACTGTATATTATTTTAGTGTATACGAATTTTATTCCTTCATACGAGGACTCGTACATTTAATCTCATTTCATTTAATCATATATAATAATGAGATATCTACATTTTTACAGTCACAGTGCATGGCGTTATGCCTTGATTTATAAAATTATCTATATGGCATACTGTGGCTAAGTATCCGTATATTTATCTATTCCCTTCAAATCCGTATAAAATCAGCGCGTCGATAGAGTGGCGTGGCCCGATCGACCCAACCAATCTAAATACGACACACCCGCTTTAAGGCAAGTAGATATTTGTTTAGCCTTTACCCCGTCGTTCGCTTCGGTTATACCAGCTAGGAGTCTGAAATAGAATGTCATCGGACATATTATAGACGTTGACATGCTTTCATCATTAAAATGTAAATTGCGATTTCAAGTTTATTTTTACCTGTTTTTGATATAAACCGAGCTATAATATTGATATGAAGGTGCTTCATGACGTCTATACATATACTCGTATGTATATGAATACACTTTAGAAGAGTCGACGAAGGGTAACAAGTTAATTAAAGTGGATCTGTCATGCAGTAATCCGCGTCAGTTGTGGCCTGACGGGTCGGATGTGTCGCGAGACGTCAGCCTCCCGGTACATAAAATTAGCGACAAATTCTCCAACCACATTGATATTGTAACAAGTAATTAGCATCACATTGTCTAAAATTAATTTTAATATCTAATGATAACACTAATTGATGACTCTTAACGAAAGTGATACTTCTAAACGCAAATTGATGTCATTACATTATGTAATTTGCAGATTAAGACTATTAATTATTATTATTTTATTTCGGCTATATAATTGGTTTTTCAATTCTATTAGTTATGCAATTTTTAAAGTAGCTTAACGTTGCGCGTGCGCTCTACGTCTTCTAATGTCGACACAGTGAACTTAATAGCTGAAGTTTAGCTTTTTCAAACTTTTCTCTTCACACTTAGATATATTAGAGACTTTTAGATTACGATATATAAGTATTATATAGGCTGTCTGTTAAGAAACACGACAATCATAAGGGGAAGATAGCTTGTGGGTTGAGGAGGAGGCAATAAAATAAAAATATTATAAGCGTCACTGTCTTCGAGTTTACGAACTTTTTTCATTTATTTACCTACTAGCTTTCTTCCTCTTCGTTATGTGAATGTCACGCTTCATTGTAACATAATTTTATTGTAATTTGTATTTAATTTGTTTGTTACAAGTCAATTATTTCATATCATTGATTCTCTTCCAACCTTTTATTATTTGCGTGCAAATTGACACCAAACACATAATAATTATCTTCTAAAACACGTAGATAAACCCGCAACCACTTGTTTTCAAGAAGATTTTCTTTATAAAAGCTAATAAGCTGACACGGAGTTGCGAGTGGGGAGATAAATGCGGATGGAAACGGCGAATTTACTCTTTCAATGTTGGAACACGGATAATGAAGTACCTACTACCGGGAGACGCCGGTTACTTAAGTTATCAACACTTTATATTGTCGACATTATTACCTACAAGCTTCGTCCTGCTCTCATTTTACCAAAAACCAAGAAACCCTTGCTTTTATTCCCTTTACATGTAGTTCGGTCTTAACTAGATTAATGATTGCACATCAGAGATTTCATAAGTGCTTCCGTGCAATAAAGGCCAGCTGGTAGCTACTGTTATGGTAAGATGTCTAAAGTCTTCGTTACATCATAGATCGGTAGTTAGATATCATTAGTGCTAAAATTAACTTCTATCATCCTTCGGAGGAGCGAAGGGGAGTGAAGATGTGTTTTGTACTTAGTAACAAATAAGATAATGTAACGCAAGGAGAGGACTTAGGCGAAAGGAGGAGTGGAAATAACGTTATCTTAATTATTGTCGGTCAATCTATAATTATAAAACACCAAAAATGTTGAAAGGCCATTTTACGAAGATAGTTTCAGACTACTAAAACAATGCATTATATATTTGCCGATTTTCGACTTTTCCCATACAATTTTTTCCCGAATTTATATATCTACCTATTTCTTTTTTTAGCATTGTAGCATACGCCGGGTATCCACTAGTAGTTATATTATAATTTATATCATTATCAATTATATGTTAAAAAATTTTAGTATTACTCGTGTAAAATCTGCAACAGCTATATTCTCAGATCTGAGAATCTCAGATACTCCTATTTTCTGACAGAAGGGAAGATAATAAATCTTTTCAACGACATCAGTCAATGACTATTTTTAGAACTGAAAGCGTATAAAAATGTTTACGTCATTTCTGATACTCGAGGGCTCTTTGGGTGGAACTACTTACTAGATATTGAAATTGTATAAGTTTTTATATAGGACTTCATATAGGTTCATAGGTTCTGAGTCTGAAAAAGAGTAACTTCATTTATTACAGAAGATAATGGAATGGATCTAGTTAAAGTTAGTTGAATGACATGTTATGATGAGAAACGTTCATGTCCCGACAGTTTGCCTGGATCCTAAGTGATTGACATAGGCACTCTGTTGCTGGAGGGGTGATCGCTAGTGGAAAAATTCTTTCGTGTTTCGTAGGGCACTTCAAGCCATCAGTCCTTGTTACTCTCGTTAGATTTCAATTTTAAAACATGTTGGAGGTTTTGAATGGGTTAAAATCTTTCGGCACTGGGTTTGACTACAAATACTTCAACAATCGCATCACTTAATATATGGTAGAGTAAGCTACGTCTCAATTATAAGGTAAGTGCTCTTAGCGGCATAAAGGCTGAAATTAATTAAAATCATTGAAAATTGTACACAGTTATACCTATAATTTATAAATTTATGTACAATAACTATTTGCTTACATCTCAGTCAATATCTCAAACAGGGTTCTAATTATGGTTCGCCGTCTAAAGTTACCTACTACAAGCTCATGCCTCATATACAAATAGAGCGATCGCAATTAACGCTTACGTAACTTCATGATAGTTTGTCTTTAATCTACGTGGGTGTAATATTACCTTTAAAATCAGATGATAATCAATTTTGAATATTGGTATAGGACATCAGCTTATTCTAATAATAATAGGTAATTTGATTTAATTACTTAAAAATGGTACTTAACTGAAAAGTGTCAATGCTGTTTAATTTTTTTTTCATCCAAAATGTTTTCAAAGATGAGTTTATGTGGGACGTATGTATAAGCGGTATAAGTAATATTGTTGCCTAAGTCATAGTTTTTTTAAGTCTTAAGAGATTTAGAAAAAAGAACGCGCAAGCTTTGTGTTCTAGAAAAAACATACATTGTAGCGTTAAATATTAAAATGTGTAACAATATAATGCATAAACTATTCTTGCGATCCGAGACACGGCTCAGTTATAAATAAAAGTCGTGATCCGCGACGTGCCGACAACGACTGAATACGCTGTGTCAGCGTCGTTATTACGTAGATAGATTCTATGGGAACTCGCGCGTGAAAGATGTGTGCTCGATCCCTCCATCAATTCTCAATGACGTCTGGCTGTAATGTTGGCTTACCTGATCTTCAGCTTATTTTACAGTTTCGTACGCAACACTCGTATTCCGCTTATTTTGCAGTAAGTATCTGACATACATATGAGTTGATGATTTTTAGGCATATTGAAATTTAAGGATGATCATGCGACTGGATCAAAATAGTAGAGCACTGCATAATCTGCACACTGCTGAATCTGCACAATCCATGAATTATGTTTAGAATCATCAGTTGATGTTACGACGGCCTTTTGACCCAATTTTCAGTTTGAATACCAGTCGAAACAAACAATTTTGTTAATTCATGTAGTTAGATACCAAATTATAAGTTTTCATACTTACTATTATTTGTGATGTCTTCATTGAGTTTCTACGCAATAAATGATGCTCTATTTCTTCTATTTCTTTTTTCGACTCGCATGCCAGTTGTAATGATCCTGTCAGCTAAGAGAAAAGTACCTAACAGGTAAAAGTTGTTCTCGGGTTTCGGGTGTTTGAGAAGACATCTCAAACGTGTATATGTAGTGCGGAGATGTGTATATTTGCGCCAACCTTTAATCTTTACTACTAGATTTACTAGTAAAATGCGCTCGCTTCGCTTAGGTGAATCTTCCGGTAAGCCCTTTATATATCACCCTTTATAGCCAGACAAGAATATTAATATGTTAGTATGGATGGTATTCTTTAAACTAACAGATATTTTTTTTGAACAGATTGAAATGAAACAAATACTAAATGTTAAAGTCACAACAATACATTAGTGAAGACCACATCTAAGCTCCGGTTAAGCTGTTCTTGAGATTAGCGGGAACAAACGGACAAACATACAAAAAATATCTTACGTGTACAGACATAGATCAGTTACAGTTTTATTATATGTATTGAAAATATTGATTTTGGAAATAATATAGCATGTAATAAATATTATATATTTACTTTTACGTTAAGGACATTTATACAAATATTTTCACTCTAACGTACTACCGAGCTCACATACAGGTAAGTATTTATCAGCTAGTTTCACAGAAACGTCGCCACTCGTACATGAGCATATTCAGAGAAAGATTTCTTTTGATGCTTATTGTAAAGAATCCATGTTATAACTCCCAAAAAATACCTCAGAGGGAAAACGTACGCAGCAAAATTGCGAGAACCGGATTACGTAGGATCGCCACGAATCTAATGAAGGTGTTTGGGAATGCGTTGGTGTAGATTGAAGTGGGCAGGTTTGTTTCTCAAAGCTCACACCGCTATAAATCGAGGTATAATATGGTACTTGACTTTTATATTCCTAAATCAATAAATTTTATGTAGCTACCACATAATTACTTTCTCTGTATACCTACGAGTTTAACGAAGACATTTTTGAATCATACATAATTGTATTATATTCTCTGAAAAATTTAATGTATTTGAAATCAGGGCCCCTGCATGGGTATCGACGCTCGACGCCGATGTTCAATTTAGTTGCCGTTAAGTTTATAACAGCTTAATATTAATGTATACTCTATAATATCATAGAATATTCTAATACAACTAATCGAGGCCGCTAATGATACGACGAATTCTGATCCGATATTGTTTACATGTCCCCAATTTTCTCATTACAAATATTTCTACGTATAGCCTCGAGTGACAAAACATTACCAAGAAAAAATATAGCAAACATTATTTTGGCTTAGCTTGGTATGAACAACAGCCGAAATTAACGCGTATACAATATACATATATGACTTATTAACATTACTTACTTATTTATGACGTGAAGTTGACACTTATCGCACGCGAGGTGTAGGTATATTTATGAGCCCCCGAAGTATTATTCCTTGAATGTAGATTCGGTCGTGGATTACAATTCTCCGGGTTTCGTTTTTCTGAGCAACATTGAATTTCCCCATTTGATTTAATCTACACAACTCACACAAAACCGCCGACGTAATCGGATTAGTAATACTTACCTTTCATGTAACGTTACGCTTTGAAGTTCACTAGCTGTACTTTTTGATTTACTTGTTGCTCCGATTGATTACCAAGATTGATAAATAATTCAAAATTAAAATTAGCAGTGTCTACCGTATTTTTCATCGTATTATTCTTTATAACTACGTACATACATAAATTATCTATTAGAGTTAATTTACAGTAACATGTTGATTGGGACCACATCGTCTGTTGTTGTTGAAACTATCACCTTTTTCTTAACTTTACTCTTTCTTTGTTGTGATGTCCAAACAAGTGTATTATTACTATCGTTGTTATTTCAAATTAATTCATGCTGCATTCAATCTTTTTACGAGTCCCTCAAGACATTTCATAAACATTAGTACTTACTTTAATCTGGTTTAAATACCCTTTCAAAGTTTCTGTTGTTTCATTGTTTTGCTCAAGTTGTCTACGAAATACCGACGGACTGGCCGAGACAGGTGAGGTCGAGTTAAATTAGAATTCAAATTATGCTGCTACAATTTATAGTTCGGATTTTAACTAAGCACTTCAAATTCTGTTAACTCCAAAGATTCACTGTGACATTGACAATGCAGGTATTTTGAGCAAGTTCCAAAAAATGTGAATGGATTAATAACCCTTTTTTTTCCTAAAGTTGATTTATCCGAAAAAATTATTGATATTTCTGTAAATAGCACTATTTTATATTACCTCCATGTAGGGTTCATTGAATTATTATTAACAAAAGCAGATTTTTGAAGTTTTTCTTATGGAAATAGTCGTCAAACGAGCTGACGATGATAAATGGCTATCGCCGTCCATGGACATGTGAAAGTGCCAAGAAAGAGAAAAGAAAATGAAAGAAAGAAGTGGCTCTCAAGCCCCCCGCGCGCTGGAACACGAGGTGTCGGTTTGGCGGCGGACTCGAGCAAGAGGCTGCTACTGCTGTAAATAAAGGTGTAATATAAAGGTGGACCCCACGGAGAAATTATAACATTAATAATGGTAATAACGAACTATTCAAATCAATATTACCAATACAATCACTCCGAGGGGCGTTACCATCAGGAGGCTGGATTTGGTCTCCTCTTACGATACCCATCTACACCCATTGTACACTTACGCAATAAAAGGTAAATAAATAAAATAAATGTATGCTTCTCTTTGAATACTCACATTATACACAATTTTATTTAAAGTACTGTAATCACCGTAATGAAAAGTTTAATAATTGCTACGTACGTATGAACGTTTCCATTGTTTTAGGTGTTTTGTTCATATGAAATGAGATATGACTGCGGTCGTAGTGCTCTAAAAGCATTTAATAACTTGCACAACAATAATAGTACGGGCGATGCGGCGCCCCTGAACAAGTGAGACGAGAAAATAAAATTATGAGAACACGTTGTTTTATCTCCCCGTATAGTCGTATTTACTGCTTCGTTAGAGAACACCGATCTCCAAGTACCGTATCTACGTACCACAGTAATATACGATATATTGCGAACACATTCTTATTATCCTTATTCTCATGGCGATTGCCAGATGGCTTTTACCAGTTGCTTGGATTGTGAAGCATGTTGCTCTAGCACAGTTTAATGTCCAAACTGAATATTAAACATTCACGAGGTGTCAGGTGAGCTAGACTCTTATCATTTATCAGCCGCCTGGGCCGCATCTCATCCTGCCACTCTAGTTTGGTTAAGAGGTCACAAACTTCTATCCTACTATCATAATTTCGCCACCCTTTAACCTTACACAAGACTAAACTACAAACATCAACGAGTAACCAAAATCGGGTGCTTAAAGAGCTCGCCAAAGTGCGGAATCGCTCAGGAAACTGCCACTAATGACCCGTCCAACTTCCTACCTAACTTTGCATGGTTCGATCGATCATTATGATTGCTACAATTCATAGTGTTAAGAAGATTTGAATTGGTGTTACTTTTAGCAGGCACTTTGTATTTAAACAAGAAATTGTGGTTACGTAAATAATAACTTTTGTGTCTAGCAATATTAATTTCAACTTTGTAACCGTGTTTCATTGTAGCTTATGATTATACTGACTTTAATTTAATTGTAGCTTGATTGTGTGGCTAAGTTGCTTAGATGGTTATTACAAAATTAAGTGAGTTAGCACCGGAGATCTTTACAACCTTTAAGGTCCACAATATTCCTAGATGAAAGGCGAGATAAATGAAATAAGAAGTAATAAGAAATCTATCTTAAATGAGTGCACGATTAATGATTTTCCCCGAAAGTCTCTGTAACTGAACACATATCTCCCCGGACCATTCGGGGTTATGCGAGTTTAATAGATCCGCAAATAAAATGGTCAAGAGCCGATTCTGTCCCTCCAGGGAGGGATAGAGATACGTATTTCATATTACAAGCATATATTCAGTCATTGAACATGTATTTCACAAATTTTAATTAGAGATAATTTATTTATTTATTACCAATATGGTATATTGATATACCATTGGCTAATGATTGAGGTAGGCAACCCACATGCAATTTATCAATCTACGAGTATATATCCCAATATACTTACATATAATTTATATCCTATCGCTCTCAAGAGCAAAAATTCACCAAACATAGTTTTATATTTATACTAGCTGCCTGGACAGACTTCGTTCTATCAAAAGTTTGTTATTTTTGTTTAGTTTAGTTTTGTTAAACTATCCTATCTTTCAAGTTGGATCAAACTGCACACGGTGTGCAAATTTGATTAAAATCGGTTCAGTAGTTTAGGGAGTCCATCGCGGACAAACAACGTGACACGTAATTTATATATATTAAGATATTTTAAGTATGGCATCATAATTCAAAAGGAAAACCGAGCATGGTATCGTAATTTATAAGTAAATTCAGGAGTAATCAAGTAAACAGGGTATCATGTAGGCATACCATGTATACTTATAGATTTTTTTTAAATCTTTAATAATGTATGATAATAATACGCTATTTACGTTTATTTAATTGTAAGTTGAAATAAACAATTGTTTCTTAGTAAATTAGTGATTCATCGTTGAAAATGCATTTTCATTCATCGCAAAACTATGTCTTGTACAGTGAATTGGTTTTCACAATGTAACGGCGTTATAGAGTCTAGCAAAACATTTATTAATAATTTTGTCTGAAAGCGAGGGTTTTAATTTTAATAAAAGAACATTCCATCCATTATAGTTCATCACACTGTTTCTATTCATCACATGAAATCTTATGCTTAATGTTAAAATAGTTATACCCATAACTAGTCCAGCCATAAGTTCTGTTACAAATGAAAATGCTTTTTTTAAATGAAGTAATGTAATATTAATAAAATTTATACCTACATATTTATTAAAGTCTCAGCAAAAAATAAAAAAATATTCTATTCGAAATGGCCACCTTTGGCTTTTATACAGGCCTTTAATCTGTTTGGCCACGAATCTATGGATTGACGCACTGTTTCCAAGGGAAATTTCGCCACTGCTTGCTCCAAAGATTTTTTAAGAGACTCAATGTCGCCGTGTCGTTTAGAGCAGGCCATGTCCTCTAAAACTGACCATAATTTGAAGTCTAAAGGGTTGAGGTCTGGGCTAGATGAGGGCCAGTCTTCAGCTCTTATAAAGTCCGGAACATTGGTTTCAAGCCAGGCTTGGGTAGTTCGTGCCTTGTGACCAGGTGCAGAGTCCTGTTGGAAACTCCACGGTATATTTTTAAAAAGAGTATTGCTGAGAGGTTTCACAACATGATCCAAGACTGTATCTTGATACACTTTGGCTGAAGTTTTCACTCCTTTTTCACAAAAATGCAGTTTTGTGACTCCTTGATAAGACACGCCCCACCAAACCATCACTGACGCAGGATGATGACCACGTTGTACCTTCCCGACCACTTGAGCAGCTTCTTTATAACTGTGAGCGTACACTTTATCATTTTGCTTATTGTAGTGTTCTTCAATCGTGAAAAATTTTTCATCGGTAAAGAGGATATTTCTGTGCCTTTCACCTGCGTATCGCGACAGAAGGCGTTTTGATCGATCCACTCTCTTTAATTGTAAAGATTGATTTAGGGCATGTCCTGTATATCGACGATAAGCACCGAGCTTCAGGTCTTGTTTTATAATACGCGACTAACGCGACAGAGTCCTAGCGGGAATCTTCATTTCTCGCGATAAGATTTTTTGCTTCCTAATGGGGTTTCGACGAATTCTGGCTTTAACAGCATTAACAGCCTTTGTAGTTCTAACAGCACGCGGCCGCCCCGATCTTTTCTGGTCTTCAACAGACGAAGAGTTGTTGTATCTGTTGATTGTACGATATACGAACATACGGCTGATACCAAGCTTTTGAAGTGTCTGGAATATGACCGACGGCTCCATACCCACTTTGTGCAAGGCGATCACTGCAATCCTATTTTCTTTAACACCCCATTCCATATTGTAATTTGATAATGAACACGAAAAAGTATGTGAAATGGCGCGAAATCGAAAGAAGTTTTTAAAATAAAGTTTAAAGTTTTTAAAAAACGTGTTCCAAATTCAAAATAATTAAAAAGTTGAAAAAAGAAAAGTTTTTATGTAACAGTATTTATGGCCAGACTAGGTATACCGCTGTCGGGTCTACAAGCTTTCAGTGGAGTGTTTGCTTCATTAAGACATTCTCTGCATAAATACTGATAAGATGCATTGTAGTTGGCGCTTTTCTAAAAATATCAAATTAAAGTGCCATCATTTGTAATGTGACAAATATTTCAAAATGTTCCTATAAGAAAATTTATTTACAATTAAAATAATGCTATAAAATACATTTCTGAACTATTGTACTTTCATTTGTTTGTAATTTTAAAAATGTTTAATAAATATTTATTAATTTAAAAATTAATATAGATAATATTTTTATTTTCTTTTCTTCCTGATCATACTCAAGTATGATTTATTTTATATAGAGTATAGAAATATAATTTAGTATGTCATATTATGTATATTATTGTTATCATTGTAAATACACAATACAATATTATATTTTGTGTTATAAATAAAGAAATTCATGCGGCTTTAGTTCATCATCCATTATGAGGGAAAACCGTAACCGTATTTATCAACTCTGAGATAGGTGTATAACTTTACTTAACTTTACACTTAGAAACTCCGTAGTTGCATCCGGAGAAATAGCAAACCATTATTAAGAAAGGTTGGCTTGAACTTTCCATCCGCTTTGCCTTTTACATTCATAGTTAACATTGAGCTTGAGATGTGTAACAATCTAGGACAGCAATTTTGGTAATAGTTACCTAATAGTTAATTTTAATATGCAGGAATATAAAACTGGATTTAATATTTGTATCTTTAAATTTATTATTCGTTGACTCTACTATTTTCTCTAGATAATTGCAAAGGCAGTTTTTATTTTAAGTGTAAGAAGTTATTATTTATTTATTTTTAATCAAAACGGGCTCATTATTGTAGCAACTGGAAAGATTTGTAATATGCAGTAATAATAAATAATTAATGTCAATGCTTGGCAAGGTAGTTTACAAATTTGAAGTGACAAAATTATTACCTATACTATCGGTTAGGACATGGGTCGTCCACTACACATTGAAGCAGCGCGGCGTGCTGAAATGTTATTTATTTACCGACCACCTGAATAATATTCTGGAAAATCCGTAGCCTGTAATGAAACTCTAACATATTGAAGCAATGGTTTCTGTTGTATTGAAGCTTATAGTACCTGAAAGTAGACTTCTCGCTTGCACGTCTGCATTGCATATAGAATGCATTACATTATCAAAAACAATTTATATTTTAAATTCTATTCTTGTAGACTATAATCTAAATTTTACTAACAAAAAATAACCGAGTTCAAATTTATGTGGGATTACGTGACAAGCACCTGCTTTCGATTAAAAAAAGAATCATCGAAATCGGTTGGCGTGATATTGAGTTATTCGTCCATTTGTCGCGCTTACTTAATACAAATTTAAGACTTATATGGTTTTATCATGGATGCCATAGTTAGATCTCAATAAAATTAATATGGGACCACATGACAGCCACCAGCTTTCGATTAAAAAAAGAATTATCAAAATCGGTTCGCCCAGTCCAAAGTTCTGAGATAACGAACATAAAAAATAAAAAAAATACAGTCGAATTGAGAACCTTCTCCTTTTTTTGAAGTCGGTTAAAAAATGAAAAGAACTTAACAAATTATTTAACTACTACGTACATATCTAGTATGAGCAGTTTATTAACATATTCAACGTTTCATTATGAAACGTATCAATCAAAGCTTAGGAAAATGTATCAACATGTAAGTATGTTTGCTTTCTGTCTTTGCATCACACCGGTCAGAGGTCGATGAAGTGTGGGTTAAGGTAAACACTATAATGGAGTTATTTCGGTCCTTTCAAGCAAATGAAGCGGGCAGAATGTATTATTGGTTCCTGGAAATGGCTGAATGTACCGGCTACGCGGTTGAACTAAAGTCCCACCTACGCTTACTGTAATATAATACATTACATGTATACGACTGGAGTGATCGACAGAGTTATTATGAAATGATTTAACTCATATTATGTTACTGAAAATATATTATACTGAAAGTGTATGTAGTGAAATAGTCATATTGGTATAGCTGTTCCAAGGTTATACAAGGATAATAATAATATGGTTACAGACAGTAACTTTTAAAATATGTTTTTTTTAATTTACTGATCAATCAATTGGTGACGATTATGGTAGATACAACGACCCAGATGCATGCATTATATTATACCATTAGCGCAAGCCGGTAACCAACGCAAATACAGACCGCGTCCCAAATTGCGTGGTCGGTCATACACTTCTAATTTACCAAAAACTGTCGTTATGAATACATACGATTAAATACTTTATGTCGTTGCCGTAGGTACTCAGGCACCGTTGCCGCAAATTAAATCCTTTAACTTTTTACGCCCATTTAAAAGCACCTAAAACCATGATAAAGCCATCAACGCCACTTAACAGTTCGCAAACAACCTCAACCCTAAATAAATTTAATATAGCAATATTAACAGAGCGACCTTCGCCTTTCGTTTTAGTATCCCTAAAATTCTCACTCGCTGGGAATGACTGATTTTTGTACTTAAAAAGCGGTACATCATTCGATCAAGTCGGGTATAGCAGCCGACTCTATTAGAAGAAGGGAATAAATGACTTCATTAATAAGCGGTCCTTTATATTCACCGTCAAGTCTTCGCGCAAATTGGCTGTTTATCGCGCGGCGAGGGCGTTACGCAAAACGCGCTGTTCAGGAGCCAATTTAAACCATTCTCCTCCAGACTCGCTCAACAAAGCAGCAACATAACAAGAAAATAAAATCCCTGTTGGTACATTCATCATGGAGGTATGACTAAAAAATACATTTCCATGTGAAAGGCAGCGGGCAAACGGTCTGCTTTGATTATAAACGAGTTACTTGTTTTATATTTTCATTGCAAATATTGCTTGTAGGTACAAATGTAATGCTGGAAGAAAACAGAGTTCAAAGGATATTTATTTGTTTTTCTGTAATTAGTGCCTTTTATATTATGTCGGTATGGAAACAAAATTTGCAGTTTTAGTGCTGCAGGTGGAATAGATTTTAGACCTCGAACTCTAATAGAAGAGACCCTTGTTCTGCAGTGGGTCACATCAAAGGAGTACACGTAAGGTATTAAAAAAACTTGTAATTCATGAAGACGTACAAAGCCCAGGTTTAGCCGTGTGTGGAGTACCTACTGTTCTCACATTTAGGCAGCCGCAGCCAAATGTCACCTTTCTGCTTTGGATTCGATGGAGAGGCGTGCGAAGAGGCTTATTGGGGACCCAGATCTAGCTAAGACCAATCTGTAAAGCCTCGAACACAGACGCAGAGTAGCCAGGATCTCGGTTTTCTTTAGGGCACTTTTCGAAGAGTGTGCACTCAATTGTTTGAGATAATTCCCCCATCCCTGTTTCTCCATCGAAATATACGACGTATGGCGGGTATACATCCTTTTGTTGTGAACATCCCGCCGCGGCCGGTATGGACAACGCGGTTAGCCTCGTCATGGTCAAGCATTAACTTATTTTGTTTGTAGCACACTTTGATCTTAGTAAAAAGCCGAGAAGCGATTTTTTGTTTGTAGTAGTTCAATACTAATGCTAAGTAATCATCAATTACTATTGGCCAATAACGTTAATCTAAAACCTGTATACTGGCAAACTTGTAAATAAATGGCAGTTGAGCAAGGAAATGAAAATTGTAGTAATCACATGCAATGCAGCTTGGGGGCAAATTGCTAATCTGCTTCTGCCTCACCTACGGCAAGAAACCCGGTTATCTACGGCACACATCGCCGGTCGATGTTCGATTGGATAACCTTATGAGCTTGTTCTACGTTGCCAATTTTATATTATACTATTGCTACTATCTCGAACCGTAAAGTAGATGTTATGACATGTATCGCGTTTAATTTGAATTGGGTTTCAGATTGGAAAGAAGTGGGTTCTCAAACTAAGCTGTACAACTTGTTACTACAACAACTGTTGTTTAACAGAAAACTGATGATCAGAGAATACATTTTTTCACCTTACCCATGTGACGGAAGCGAAACGACCAATTCACTTAAATTTTGACTAAGGTGTAGATTTTGTGAAGTTACGGCTTGTAGAGTTAGGGCGTGTAGAGTAAGAAGCTTGGCTCTACATGAGATCTGATAACGTTTTGATGTAGAGCCATAATATGGTTCCGTCTTGGTAACGTTTGATATGAAAATTTGTTTGGTGGGATTTATTACATTCATTTGATCTATGTTTTTATTTTATTATGTTAAATATAGTATTGTTTACATCATAAAACTTCTCCAATATGTTCTTCAAATCACAACGAATAAATTATTAAAATTAGAATGGTTCGATCATGTCACTATTTATTTTTCATCAAAAACTGGTATAATTGTAAACGTCAAATTGGTCTGATGGATTAGTGATTCGACTATATGCTTTGTTTGTAGGTAGGTAATAAAACAAAAAAAAACGAAATGTGTGCTGGGACTGTTTTTTGTGTTCGCAGGCACACATAGTAGAAGTGAAACTTCAACGGACAAATGGAATTATACACAGACACAGCGACCAACTACCGATAATTTTAATAGACAAATAAAGGGTTATTGAAACTATTTATAGTTTTAACCGCCCATGTCTACCGCGGACTTAAATATGAAAATCGATTCTAAAGGAGTTAAAAATGTTACTACCATCATCATCATCACCCTGCCCATTTCCCAATTTTATTTGGCTTCGACACAATTAGTCTACTCGATAAGTTCAAAATGGTTGAAATTAGAGATACTGCTCTTAAAAATACGTGCGATAGCTCATTCTGTTCGGAATGATGTCTAGAAAAATGTTTCGGAAGCGTTTACCAGCACGTAAAAAATTGCAAAAGTTATTGACAAAATAAAGTTGAAAAAAAAAAGTATTTTGTTTTTGGTAATCACTTCGAAACTATTAATATTTAAGAAATTTTAAAACAAGATTCTTAAAGTAGAGGAAATTTCCAAACAATGACTCGCGACTCTCGGAACTCTATCTCCATTATTTATAACTTTAATTTAACGCTGAAAATGGGTCTCCACGCTGCATTTTTAGGTTGCGCGTGCGGCGTCAAAACCGAGTTCGTCACACTCAATAATTTTTTAAGGTATTAATTATTAATTTAAAAAAATAAAAAAAATATGGTGTATTCGAAACACTTCAAAGAATTTGCTCCCGTAGGAAATTTTGCTTAAAGTTAATTTTTCAACAAGTTAGACGATTGTTAATTAACTAAATTTTCTCGAACTTCCATTTTCATTGTACATTAAAAAAAATGTTTAAGTAATTGTCCTATAAATTTTTCGCTTCGTGGAGCCCTTCTTATATACATGCTTAACGAGATCACGTCATAAAAGTTCAAAAAGTTTTAATACTTTGTGTATCATAATTTTATAAGTTGAACAAACAATTTTTTCGTTTTTTTATCGAATCGAAATTAAAAAATTGAAAAATGTTTTTATCTGTACTTTGTTATACATCGTTGTTTTTTTTATTTTTAGGTGTTTCAGAAAAAATATATAAAAAAGTTGAGAATTTGTTTATAAAAAATTGTTAAGTTAAAAAACAATGAAATTGTTGATAAATTTTTTTTTTTTTTTACATTTCTATTAAAGATGGTTAATTATAATTTTTAAGAAAAAAAAATTATTAACTAATTATTCAAACAATAGAAATATTAAAAAACAATTATAAACAATTAAATATCATTATTAAGAAAAAAATTTTTTTTTCAAAAATCATAATGTTTTGTAAAGAATAAGATATTAAGAAAATTTTTCTTGAAAGCATTGAAATAGTCTATTTGTTTATAAAAAAAAATTATAAAAAAATGAGGGAATTTTTTTTTTCAAGTCATTAAATGTCTTTTATGAATGCCAAAACGATTATGTAATAATAAATTGAGAAAAAAATATTTTCAATAATATTATTTGGATTTTTCATTTTTTGTTCAACTTATAAAATTATTATACACAAAGTATTAAAACTTTTTAAACTTTTATGACGTGATCTCGTTAAGCATGTATATAAGAAGGGCTCCACGAAGCGAAAAATTTATAGGACAATTACTTAAACATTTTTTTTAATGTACAATGAAAATGGAAGTTCGAGAAAATTTAGTTAATTAACAATCGTCTAACTTGTTGAAAAATTAACTTTAAGCAAAATTTCCTACGGGAGCAAATTCTTTGAAGTGTTTCGAATACACCATATTTTTTTTATTTTTTTAAATTAATAATTAATACCTTAAAAAATTATTGAGTGTGACGAACTCGGTTTTGACGCCGCACGCGCAACCTAAAAATGCAGCGTGGAGACCCATTTTCAGCGTTAAATTAAAGTTATAAATAATGGAGATAGAGTTCCGAGAGTCGCGAGTCATTGTTTGGAAATTTCCTCTACTTTAAGAATCTTGTTTTAAAATTTCTTAAATATTAATAGTTTCGAAGTGATTACCAAAAACAAAATACTTTTTTTTTTCAACTTTATTTTGTCAATAACTTTTGCAATTTTTTACGTGCTGGTAAACGCTTCCGAAACATTTTTCTAGACATCATTCCGAACAGAATGAGCTATCGCACGTATTTTTAAGAGCGGTATCTCTAATTTCAACCATTTTGAACTTATCGAGTAGACTAAATATGTTTTTCCCTTCCATACTTTTTTTCCCTATCAGCCGTCATCTCTGTACAAAAATTGATTCAATATCAAACGTAGACAATAAATAGTTACCGCTTTAGCATTAGTGGTATATAGTGGTACTATTGCCATAATTGGCAAATACAATAACAACGACAATAATAACGTGTGAACCCTATTAGGGGCGATCTAATTAATCTGTCGGTACCTAAACGCTGCTCCCCTAAAACATTTTCATAATGGTGTCCGTTTCGCTTCTCGGATACATAACCGTATACAATATCTCGTCCTTTGTAAAGCCTACCCATATCCCCGGTTTACTGGAAATTTCTGGCGTTATATAATCCCCAGATGAAGTTCGGAGTGGCGACGTACTAACTAACGGCTTCAGTCAGCAGAGCGCTTTACACTGAGATTTTGATGGAGCAATGGCTAAATTGTATTATACTTATCAGTTATCACTTATATCCCAGACTACTGTAGGTATGTTCTTTGTCGGATAAGTTAATTTAGTTTCGTAAATGTTGCGCCTCGCATCGATTTTGCAGATTGTACATATTGATCTGAGATTGTTCATAAGTTTTTCTAGCATGATCTAATAATAAACTTGTGTTATTGTTTGTATAATTATAACCTTCAGTTATGTGTAAATACTATCTACTTATATTAGTTAATCTACTGCGTTATTATGATTCTAATTATAATTATAGTATCAACCTGTATCAACATATTATTATACTTACTCTAGTCTTACTACAGGAGTTAATTTCTGGAACTGGCTTCAACCCATTAATGGCCCACTACTGGGCACAGGTCTCTCCTCTTGAGGAGTCCTAGAGCGTACTCCACCACGCTGCTCCAGTGCAGATTGGTGGAGGGGTTAGTGGCCAACCCGAGTGTCGGAAGTTTTCAAACCGCCCGAGGGCCTCCGACATGGCTTAACGACTGTTATCTTATGATAACAACCGAGACCGACGATTTTACGTGCCCTCTGAAGCACGGAAACGCTCAAGAAATTTTGCCACTAGCGGTCACCCATCCAACTACCGACCGCGCCCGCTTTTGCTTAACTTTGTCGATCACATTGGATCGACGCAAGCCGCCGGGCCCGGCTATGAGCGTTTTCTGGAACTACGTACTCGTAATTACAAACGTTATTAACTTGCAGTACCTATCTCTGAGAACCAGGGGGCAGGGTCTAGTAAGTATATCGATTAAATGTTGAATAAAACATAGAAGTACCTATAGACTCCATTTCAGTGACACATTTCAGCCAATTTAAAATTGTCGAATTGTGCATGGTTTATTACAAATCTCAATATGCTACAATTACTTACTAATTTTATACAGTTTTATTTCCATGTCAAACAATATAATTTTGAGCGAAGGATTTCCTTGATACTTAACTTCACGCATTGGGTGATTAAATTAAATTTAATTCAAATGTTTTTATTCAAAATTGGTTTAGTTCACAAACACTTTTTGAAAGCCATGCAAGCTACGCTCCTCGCCGCTTCTTAGCGCGATTATTTCAATCCAGGAATGCGTCACACCACTTTCTCACTTCTAACCTGTTCTAAACCTGTTCTTGCACTAGTAATTAAGACACTGATGTCCGTACATCACTAAATGGACTCACTGAAAATCAGCGCCGTAGCTGCCACTACGGCATTATGCTGAGTGAGCTCTATTTTCTGGGCCACTGCACACATGCGAGCGTTACAGACCAATAATGTTGTAAAGAACAATGCCCAAAAATTATTTTTATTTTTTGTAGCGTCTTAAAACGTCAGTTATACCGAAGCAATTCAATATTTTTTTTACGTATTTTAATATTAATACCTGTACCTGTATTACCCAGGGTAAAATAATTTTATTAATAAGTGATGAATTGACTATAATAATAACAATGATGTCGTTATTGTCCATTTTCATTCGGTAAAAATGTTACCATTTTATACTTTTGTACTCTAATAGTAGAAAATATATTTTGATAGTCGTACGTATTTTCTGATTTTAATTATTTCAACTTGTGTAAAGTGAGTAATTTGGGCAATCTTTAATAAATAAATAACATTCTGCTTGAACTTTTTTATTTTTATATTTAAAAATATTACCTTTCTCCATGTTCATGAAATTCTTATATGTAATTTAATCTTTCAGTAGTAGAAAAATGGCAACTTTTGAATCGTTTTTAAAATTGACGTTGGCGTTTAGTGATCACATCGTGACATTCGTGGCATTACATACTCTTCCGGCATCGTTGTTTTGTTGTGTACCAGCTACTCTATGTATAATACTTCTATGGTTATAAAACATTAAATATCAAAATACTTTGGTTCTGGGGTGTGCCTGCTGAAAATTCTTATATATCTAAGCTCAGAAATTAATGCTGCATTTTTTAGAATATTTTTTATTTTAAGACGCTCAAGTTGAAAATGAAATAAAACTATGTATGGCAGTTTGGCATTGTTCTTTTTGTTAATTCTATTTTTATTTCATTTTTTTTGTGTCAGTCTGTAAATTTTAATTTTTTTTTTAACTATATATTTTGATCTATGTATGTATGTTCATGTGTGTACCTTTGGCACAGAAATAAACGTGTTTCTTTCTTTCTTTCTTTCTTTCTACGCCAATGCTTCATGATTTATTGAAAATAAATATTCATTATCAGCACGTCAAAATACATAGGTATACCAAAATTCAGCATTTGCTAGAAGGAAGTTTATCCGATATTAGTAGGTCTGTATGTGCTCTTAATCTCGGTAATCTATATATATTATAAAACTGTAACTCGATAATGTCTGTACATTGAAGATATTTAAGAAAATTTGGTATCAGGGGACTATATAGGAGCAATAGATTACGAATCTGTCATTTTTAAAAATCTTGTCTGTCTGTATGTTTGACACAGCATCACACCAAAACCACTGAATGAAATTGAGTGCGGTTTTCACAATTGTATTACTGGTGGTCTAACTTAAAATCTGGTGTATGTTTTATCGTGATACGTCGCTTAGAAGCCGAGATATCACTAAATAGGACTTTTTGATACGCCACATAAATGCAGGAAATACTGAAAATGCCCGATAGAGGGATATAAAAGATTGTTTAGTATCGGAAATATACGTTATTTCTTCAAAAAATCAATGTGTACCAATCAATAACACAAAAATATGTTAGATTGTGCTAACATAACTATAGGAATCTGTTCCTATATTCAATTCGTTGTATGATGGTGTGGGTCAGAGTTAGTGATAATAATATTATTATGACACAATTTAGGAAAATTTTATTATCAAATATTGTTTTACCCGCAGATAAATAAAAATCTTAAATTTTGCCAAAGTATTACAATTTAGATTTTCTTATTGTGATGTAGGAAAAGAAAGTAGATATTAATAAAAATACAAATCGCAATGAGTAAGAAATTACAACGTTTAGGAATAATCGTCTACTGCTGTCACCTACTGGTCAATGCGTACCAAGCCGGCGCGGCCCCGCATAGGCTAATTATGACCGGATGTAAGTGCAATACAAATACATAACTAAAATACTTTTGAATTTGCAAATAGCCACGTAAAAGCAGATGAGCCACCTGATGCTAAATTGTCATCATCCTCCATGGATGACTAAAAGCATCGTCCGTGATCAGATCAAACTAAAGGCATATCACCCATTGGTTGTTATCCAAGAAAGAAAACAAAAATGAAAAAATAATAAATTATGAAGATGATTAAATTTCCAAATCAAGTTTAGAGTGAGTTATTTATGATTTAGCAGTGAGATAACTATTTATTATTTAAATAGTAGTAAAAATAAACTAATGTTATGGTAATGCAGGCACGCTGTTTAATCCACAAATGGCGAATCAGTTTAAATAATGAGTTTCTTTTGAAACGTTTTATAGGTATAAAATATACGTCTGGTATTTGAGCCAGGTTCTTGGACGCTTAAAAATCCTAAAGTTATTCAGGAATAAACTCAGGAGAACTAGAGTCTCCCAGTTGAGAGGCGGACCCTGCTGTCGGGTAGGGGATCCTTTCATTACCGTAAATCTAGCTGGTACCGCGGTTGCGAAACTCCCCAAATAGTCGGGGGGGCTCTTTTGACTCTTCGCGCAGAAGTGTTTAGCTCTCAGGCAGTCAAATACGGAGGGGCAAGACGTCCCTGACGACTCATGTAGCCCGTGGTCAGCGCGATCAAACATTGACCGATAAACCTGACATGGTACACCTCAGCTACCTGCTAAACCACCCGATCTGATCATGGAGACAGAGCGGCGCGAGCAGCGGCAGTTTGCGTGATCTGGTGAGCAGCATGGGGACCGTCTTACAGAGATTACTTGGTCAGATGAAAATACATAATAAGTCGAAAAGAAGGAAGAAGTAGTGCCAATAAAACACTACGTAATTAAAATGGAAGAAGAATTCGATTACTTTAGATTTTGCTGTTTTATTTATTTGTGTATAGGAAAAAATTGTCGACGTCTATTATTAATAAATAGGAGCAGTCCTGTATTCCCGTAATCTGAAATAAACTGTCATTTATTTATTTATTCATTTATTTATTTATTTCGCGGAGGTGTAGTCGAAGTAAAACCTTTTTTTTCAGTTGTCTTTATTTATCTCTGTAGATACTTATATCTTAATTGACCAAGGCTGAAGCCTTTGAAAATGGTAAGTGTAAAAATAATAGTAGGATGAAACCCATTGAAAAAGGAAGAGAATATAATAAAAATGAAAGGAAAAATAATTTACAGGCGATCTGAGGTCGGGAAGTGGAGGGGGGTGAGTTTTTAATGGTAAAAAACAGTTTATCTCGATTTCCGACAAAACTGCAAGTCCTATGGAAAAAAGTTAAAGGATAAATAAAGTTGTCTATGAAAGATCTACAAGTTTTGGATTTCCATTTTTTTCATATAATCTCAAACTTTATGTGAAAAATTCTAATAACCAAGTTTTTGGTTTTTTATTTTTCTTTTACAAAAAACAAATTCACGAAATTTGGTGAAAACTTAACTTTTTATGTTCCAAACACACTGTCATTTTTTTGATTTTGAATATTTCTTTTTTCACCTTATTTTGACTTAACACCGAAAAAGCACACTAATTTTCAATCGAAAATTCTCAAGTCAAAATATCTGCTTTTTTAAAAAAGTCGGTGGGATTTTTTTCCATGAAATCTCTACTTTTTGGTGGTATAAAAAATACATTATTATGGTAAATGTTGTGTGGTAGCTGCTACGAAGTAACAGTATATTGTATTAGGTTCTGGGCTGGGTTGGGTCTGGTTGTGTATCTTAGAGACAGACTATGTAACTCCAGAATGGGTGGGAATAACAGTTTTAATAATATTTGTTGATGGTCACGTTGACATAGCAAAACCAGTACAACATTGACCAATTCAAGTACTGATGGTGTACGTATATAAAATCCCACTAATATTTCTTAGGCGTATAATAAGATATTTTTTACTCTCGCTTAAGTAGCTAAATGGATTTAGATGAAATTTGGCTCACAAATATTTCATATCTCGCATCAAATAACAGGGTGCATGTCGTTCGAGGTCGGAGATGGATCTGCTTCTTCATCAGGTCAAGGGTATAATTTAGTTTGGAAGTTGGGTTTACAGGTTATTTATTGTTTTAGAGTTTTCCTCAAAAGAAAAAACATAGCCCTTATAGGATCACTTTGTTGTCCGTCAGTCTGTCTATCTATCGACCCTATTTTCTCAGGAATGCGTGGAGGTTTTTCTTTTTATTTTTTTTATCGGAGGTATCATTCCAAAAAACTTAAACTTATTTGTATTTGGTTAATTGATCACTATGTCCATGCATAGGAACGACAGTTTGACAGCGGCAAAGTTAAGTTTGTTACTGAATCATTTATTGTAATATTGCTCTTATGTTCGGTTCTATAAATTTGTACAAAACCCTCGGTGCCAAAAAAACTCGGATTTCCCGGGATGTTTTTTAATTACTTTCATTTAATTCTCAAGTCCACGCAGACGAAGTCGCGGGTATAAGCTAGTTTTATTATAAAGAGAGACCCAAACATTGCAGCACTTTTAATTATTGGTTAAAGCGAACCTAACTTATTGTTAGTTCATTATTGAAATAACATTGCATAGCAAGGAGATAAATCAAAGGCTTACTATTGTCGAATTCATAATTGGCTATTAGACAATTTTTGGAAAAATATTTTAAAATTTTCGTAGTTTTATTTTATACCTCTTACAATATTTATTTTTCTCATAAAAGTGTTATTTGGTAGGAAAAAAATAACTTTTAATCCATTAATTTTAAATTCGCGCGAAAATAGTCCGCCATCTGTCACTTGCTGGCTGTGACGTCATATTTCAATTAACAAAAGTTTACGCTCTAACTCTGAAGATATTTTAAGTGAAAAACTTACACCTTTTTCACTGGAATTGTGAAAATGACAAGCTACAAGACGTGTACAGTGCCTATGTGTGGAAGTACTACAATTAAACCTGACAAATTGTTTATACCTACACGTTTCTAAATGCCCTCAACGTCGAAAGCAGTGGTTACAATTAGCACGTTGAGACCCAGAGTTAACATCTGTTATATCAGCAATATTCTTTTGTGAGGACCACTTTGATGTAAGTATTTAGAAGAAATCAACTTAGCCTCTGATTTACTAAAAAAATAAATTAAACCTAACCTAATATTGTTCATAAACATAACCTATAAGTAATTTAAAATCATTAGTAATATGGTGTCGTTAAGGGGACGTTGAGGAAAAACTTAGAAAAAAATCCCCCTGTGACCACTTAGCAAGACTGACCAATTTTACGTTATTAATTTCAGTACTTACAAGGAGGTTTTTGCATTCCGAAACTCGGTAGAGCAAAAGTTATGGTTACACGCAAAGAAATTAGCGACCATAAATGAATCAACTTGAGGCAAATTCGCACTGTCAGCTTTTATATAGCCTGACTCCATTTTACAAAACCTCTCAAAAGCAGAAATCAAAATATATCTTATTAATTTTCTCAGTAAATTGCACAGTGCACACGATATAGTTAGTAGTACACGACGCTTTATTTTTTGAATTGTGACGTCATAACAAGCTCAATCATGGCCGCCCGCGTTTCGGTTCTCGTATCCACAGGTAAAAAAACTCAAATCTATTTTTCAAAAGTAACAATATTTACAATTTATTTTCATGCAAGAAACGTATTGTATAATTATTGTTAACCAAAGCAACCATATTTAACACATTTCATATTTTACCGTGATAACTGTCAAATAGCCAATTCGACGGACCACTTTAACAACTCAAATGCAAAAATGTTGCCAGGACACAGGCATTGCTGTTTTATCGACATTATGAAAATTTTCTTATCGGTATTTTGCGTGCGTTTTAAAATCAAATTAACTCTATCTGAACGCATTTTGCTTAATAAAAATGTGAATGAATTTTTTAAATTACACAATTTGCATGCATGACTAAGATACCGGCATTTTGAACCTTACGGGCTAAAACTAGATTAGAGGCTCCAATCGGCACATCTAGACAGGTAGCCGGTGAGAGGGTAATGTAATGACATTCTGGAGCATGGTATCGATCGCGCACAAATAGTCTGTCGCCGCCGCCGCCGCCGGCCGACCCGCGGTCGCTACTCTACGATGGGCTTCCTCCGGTCCAATTGCAATTTAGTTCAGACCCGGATTTGGCAGCTTTTAGATATAAGACCTGCTTAAAAGTCAGATGCTCTTATTGTATATTACTTTCCCTGTTATGTATTACACATTATTACAGTATTTAGAAAAAAACTTGCATGTGCAATTCGTTAGAGTGCGTTCCCTTCCCTGTCATACTACCTAATAGTATGGTAGCGAGGGGATCTCTTACGTAAATGAAACACCGATTTGCTGAGACCGCAGTATAGCACCCACAGCATTGTGTCATCAAACCGCAACCACCACAAAGTGATGCGTTGTCGCAACGTAAAAATGTCACCGCATGTGACAGATATAAAATAATAAATAAATAACGCTTCACACTCATAGCCCCACACTAGGATTCCCTGTGTCGTGGGTGCCATGGACAACACACTAGACAAAGACATTCACACCCAGACCGAGAACAGAAATTCAAACACATCATTCAAATTTCCGCTTCGCTGGGAATCGAACCCAGGACCCTCGGTGCGGCGATCCGGCATGGTAACTATTGCGCCACACGGATCGTCAAGATCGTACGATTTTATACTACGACAACGTAACTACCATCCCTGTCATTGTAATGTCACGTGATCCGTTTTCAAATATATCTTTGAAGCGTGGTCTCCAGTCTCCACTAAGTTTATGAACCTCTGCACACGGCGTATTTTTACGGCGCCGAAAACGCGCTGCAAACGCGATCGTATGCGATCGAACGCAGAAAACGCAAACCTTCGCACACGTACAATGACTTCGAAAGCGCCGTAACCACGGCGCGTGTTACGCAAAGAGTAATATAACATGGTGTTACGCGTCGTAAAATCGTGTACGTTGCCCCGGCAAGATTATTGAATAATTTCGTCATTTAAATTAAACAGATAAATTTAGCTTCTATAATGTTGTTGTGAAAATTTGTTACAAACGGTGCAATATTTTTGTTTCTATACGCGCTGTCCTACGTGGGCGAATCAACGCGAACGCGATCGCGAAGCGATCCAATGCGAATTCAGTGCGATGCGGAGCGAAGCGGCGAGTCTGTCCTACATAGACATAATACTACTAGACTAGGCAAGGTATCTGAGCATATTATGTAAGTGAAACCGTCACGCTGCGAAGAAAGGCAGGAGGTAAACCTATCCTTGTCTTACCAAGGTATCTAAGCATATGTAAGTGAAACCGTCACGCTGCGAAGAAAGGCAGGAGGTAAACCTATTCTTGTCTTACTTACGAGTTACGCGAGTCTCCTTGGTCTCTTTCTCTTTCTAATAGCGTGGCGCAAAGAAGGCCCGCTTGTCTAGTCTAGTAGTATTATGTCTATGCATACGCCGCGCCGCAGAAGTTCCAGTGTAACCAACTCTCAAAAATATTTATCCCTAAAACTAAATCAAAAAACCCCTAAAATCGCCCAAATTTTTTTTTAATCCCCTAAAAATTTTTTTTTGGAAAGATAGTAAACATTAATGAAAAAATATATGTTTATTTATAAATTATGCATGTATTTCTATGCCTTTAATAAAATGAATTGTAATATAAAATACGGTGATGATAATAATAAACTTTTTGTTTCTTCATTCATTGCCATTTGGTTCATTAATTGGACTGATAAATTCTTAGTAATAAATCAATTCCTAGTACAATATTGATTTATTTTATAAGGAGAAATTCACAAATACTCATTTTTGGATTTTTCTTTTTCCAGAATGCAGATTAATCTATCCTATTTTTAAATGCCAAAAGTCCCAGTCTCCTTTGATTGGCTAGTTTGTTCCAGGGCCTCTTACATCTTTATTTTGATCAATAAATAACAAATATGAAGTTCACAAAAAAACCCTAAACATATAAGACCCCAAAAAAATCCTATTTTACTTTATTTGTAAATTTGGGGGGAAAACCCCTAAGTTTTCGCTGACTGATCGCGTTCGCTTCAAACCGCGCCGCACCGCAACGCCCTCTACGTGCTTTTGGTCACGTAGGACACTTCAATACATCTCGACTGTTTGTTATTTTCGCTTCGCACCGCGTCGCTTCGCGTTCGCGTTGGTTCGCTCACGTAGGACAGCGCGTTAGTGATGAACTAATTAATAAAATTATAATTCGTGTACAAATAATTATAAAACTGCGATTATATGTATCTTAAGTTCAGCAGACACGCAAAGGTTACTTTATTATATAATTAGCTTAAATTTATTTCAATATTCCCAGCCGAAAAAAATCTTTTGTACTTACTGGGTAATGTTACCCTAGAAACATTTTTCATCTACAATCATCATACAGTCATCAACAGCGCCGAAAACGCGCCGTAAAAATAAGTCGTGTGCTTTAAGATTAAGCAAAATTCACATAAATAGGTAAAAAAGTAGTAAAACTGTTCGTCAAATAATTCCGCAGACAAAGTCGCAGGCGCTAAGCTAGTTACTACTAGAACCTAGTTCTTTTATATTTTTTATAATAAATCACATTTCTGTAATAAAACCTTTAATAATAAATAACATGTGTTAAATACAATATTAAGGCATAAAAGGTCGATGGAAACTTAATCTTAACTAAAAATTCAAAACAAAATAGGCAACCGCTTTGTAAAGTACCACCTCCATTTAAATTCTTGTATGGTAACACTTTGTCATAGCACTTTGTACATCACGGTCTCACGTCATAATTTTTGTGCGACGGAAACATCGTAGTAGGTGGCGCTGTGTTCGCGCATGCGTTCTAGTCAGTAGAGTAGAGAGGATTGAATTCAACCATAGACATATTTCTCAATTTCGCATAATCTATACTTTCTTTCTACTTTATAGGTTATGTTTTAGTCGTCAATTGTCAAAATTTATAGAACTTTTGTGAGAATAAATTCGGTTAATTTAGTTTTAGATGTGGACTGAACTTTTTACTTACATATTCGTACTAATAATGCGTATCGATCATCGGTTCTTATATAAGTGAGTTTAATTATTTGTGCCTAATGGCTGTGTAGTTCCACTGATGTGTTATTTGACATTGAGTTTAGATGTGAATACAAATGTTGATACGCACTTTCTTTCCTTGAGTCCACTATCATTTTGTATTGTTTCTCTACTGCCAAGTTCGTCGGACGTTTAATAGTATCGGTTGCAAAACTAAAACGTCACGATGTCAAGCCAAGTGTTAAAGCTGTACATCGCGGTTGTGGACGACGTGATAGCTGGGGTCCGCGACTGCTTCCTCGATGACGGCGTAGACGAATTGGTACTTCAAGAACTAAAGCAACTATGGAAGTCCAAGTTGGTCGCGAGCGGGGCCATGGACCATCCGCCACCAGCGATGGAAGTGAAGCCTCCCCCTGTAATTCAAAATTTTCAAAAAGCCAATGGTAGCAACAATTTACCTAAAAGATCCGACACACAAATGGCTACACAGGGTTCGAGTCAACAGAGTGCCGTGGACCACGGAGCGCCCGCCAATAACTTAGCGAGCGGACATCCGCACCACGTCCTCAGTCCAAACAACAAGGTGCCAGTCCAGTTAACTCTGCCTGCGCAGCCCGGCGTGCCCGGCTCCCAGCCCCGCTCCTTCACTATTCAGATACCTGCGTCCGCTCTGAATGGCAATAAACTTCACCAGGTACTGACCGGACCAATAATTAATGCTACAATAAGTTTGCCTCAACCCCTTGCCGCGACGCTATTGCAGCAACACATTAATTCTGCACTAGCGGGTCAACAGAATGAGTTTGATGGTGGTGGAGGTGGTCAAAGTGGTGCTGCTCCCTTCTTCTCTCTGGATGGAGCGATGGACTCTTCCGACGATGAGGGCTCCAATGTGGTAGATGGATCCGACGATGGTGTTGGCGACGATGATGAGGACGAAGAATCTGCTGAAGAGAGAGCAGAGGAGGAGGAGGAGGAGCGGGATGAGAGCGGTGGGGCTGACGAGGAGCCTCTCAACTCCGGTGACGATGTCTCCGATGAAGAGCCTGGTGATATGTTTGACACTGACAATGTAGTAGTATGTCAATATGACAAAATTACCCGCAGTCGCAACAAGTGGAAGTTCTATCTCAAGGATGGTATCATGAACTTAGCAGGAAAAGACTATGTCTTTCAGAAAGCCAATGGTGATGCGGAATGGTGAATGTACTGATGAAGTAGCTATGGTAAAAATGAAAAATGTTTGTATGGATTTACTTTTTGTGTAACACATCTTTCATGTTAGAAAACAAACTTATAAAAATAAGTAGCAGAGACAATGATATCTCATTTATTGTTACCCAACACTGACTTTGCCTAAGAGTTAATTTTTTTCATTATTATTCATACATTGCTTAATCCAAAATACATGTATACAGAAATATTCATAGTAATGATGATGAAAGCAAAATATTTTTATACATTCAGTATTTTTTACTTCGAATACATGGACTGCTCATTTGTAAACTATTTGTAAAATGTTACTAACTGGGCTAGGAAGTATCATAGTATTACCATGAAGTTTAATCTTTAATGTTGTTTGCTTGTGATGCTTAAAGTAACACCAAAATGGGAGGTGATGGTTCATTACTATACAATCTGCTTGTGGTAAATGAAACAATAATAAACTATGATTACATAATTATTATATCAAGTTATATCCTGTTTAGCTTCACTACTTGTAAAAATGCAGTGTTGTTGATTATTTATAAATCATGTGTAACAGTTGTGCCATAAAACAGAAACAAACCATTATTTAACTTAATAATTATCAAAAATAAACTGTTTCTTTACCGTAAAGATTAAAGCCCTTGTTTTTATTTAAATTTGAAATCATTTGATTTTGTTACAAATTATATTACCCAACTGTATTTTCACATTACTGATAACGATGGTGAAGAAAATGTTATAAGTTGTTGTCCAATTATTATCACCATATTTTGTTGTATATGTAGTGAAGCTAATATAGCATAAATTACTGAATATCTTCAATAAAATATATGCTCCTCAACACCTGAAACAAACCTTCCTTTGTCAATTTAAAAACATTTAAAAGATGAATAAATTTAATGTGGTTACTTTACGTGTTTGGAATATTTTAATGATGTATTTTATAAATATTTCTCTACATTTGAAGTTGAAATAAATGATTTAAATTTATTATTTGTTAACTTAATGAGAGGTGCCTCAATTCTTATTACAAACTATCATTATAAATGTTCAAGTAAATTGAATAGGAGTACATAAACAATACATTGATTTTTTTTCCATAGCTTGGATGTGAAGTTAACATGGCTAAGAATATTGTATCATATTTTCTACCTTCTATGTGATTGATTTATTCAAAATTGTTAATTTAGGTTTGAATTATGTGGATTTTGTTTAAATGTAAGATTTCTGTATAATATGTTTCTAAAATATTTCTAATTTTAATTATGCTAATTGTTTTGTAAATTGTAATCCTTATGTGCACAAAGACTCAATTGTTTCTGGTGTTTAAAGCGTCATCATAAGTTATTTAATGTTGTGATATGAATAGTAGTAGCATTACAAAAAGCCAATATCAAAATTAATTAAGTATTATCTTTATTCAAAATACTACCCTAATAAAAAAGGGTTCATTTTCATAAGTTACTCTATATTGTTTATGTATATGTTTTAATGCTACACATGACGTTTGACAAAAATGATAATTATAATAAAATATGTTCCATTAACTTGTTCTTTATTTTATTCCCGGTTTAAAAAATGTGCAATGCATATTCATATACAAATGGGAACAATTTGTTGATAGCCAATTAGCCAAATCATTTATGACATTAAGTTTTAACAATAACCTTTATTCACAAAATGTTCACAAAACATCTATACTAATACTAGCTGCCTGGACAGACTTCGTTCTGTCAATTTTTTTTTTGAGATGTAAGCTATCCTATCTTTCAAGTTAGATCAAACTGCACACGGTGTGCAAATTTGATTAAAATCGGTTAAGTAGTTTAGGAGTCCATCGCGGACAAACAACGTGACACGTAATTTATATATATTAAGATTATAAAGAGGAAAGATTTGATTGTTTGTTTGCATTGAATAGGCTCCGAAACTACTGAACCGATTTGGAAAATTCTTTCACTGTTGGGAAGCTACACTACCCCAGGTTACGCTATATTGTATTTTCAAAAAAATAGGAATCCTTAATTTAACGCATGAAAATGCTTTTATTTTGTATTCATTTATTTATGGACCTCTTGTATGAGTCTTATTTCGTGATAAAATTTGGCTCTACTTCTTAGTTCCTGAATTCGTGGCCCGTGTTTCGGGAGAAAGTACCTACCTACTTTACCGTGAGTCTGCTGTGTGAGTTAGGTATGTTATGTATATTTATTTAAAATACAATTCAAGGGTTTATAATAAGAACAGGGCTAAGATATTTATACAATATGATAAAATAAAGAACCCCGCGTCTGTCTGCCTGTATTAACGCAATATTCTCAAAAACTACCGAACGGTTAAGTACGGTTTTCACCAATAAATGGCGTGTTTCCTGAGGAAGGTTTAGGTGTATCGTACTATAGAAGTATACACTTTGTACTTTGCATGTCCTTGGAAGTAAAATACTATAAATTTTCTAACTTACTTATCTAAAAAAGGATTTATGCCACATGCTGCTTAGAAAAAGGGTCGACTCCGATCCATGTACAAATCATAAGTTGACATTAGGGCTTACTATCCGGATATTCGAATTATCCGGATATCCGCCGAATTTAATATCCGGATATTGGGCTGTTTACTATCCGGATAATCCGGATAGTAATTAATTTTATTATTTTATACGTTTCTTCAATTGAAATATGTAAAAAGCACCGAAATATAACATTTTAAACTGTATTACTGTAGAATAGATACAATAATCGCATAAAATACGACTTAATGTCAAATAAAAAATGCCAATCCCGATATTTCTTCACAATAAATGCAAGTGTATGTGAGTGTTCACACTGAACTCGCGGGCGCGGGCGCGGGCGCGGTCGCGGGCGCGGGCGCGGTGGCGGATTCGTGTTCACACTGGCCGCCAGGCGTTCGCGCGATTGTGACATGTTGTCAGAGGTTGAAAACATGGACGACGATCTTTTTTTAACTGAAAATTCATACCTAAAGTTCCATTTAAGTACTCACCTTCCATATCAGGAAACAATTCAGCAATTTCGTTCCATAGTTTATTAAGAATGTTTCTGTTCATAAGATGCCTGTGTTTACTCTGCCAAATCTGAGTTCAAATCAAATCAGTTCTAGCCTGAATAGTACTAATAAACTCTTCTGTATTGAAGGACATGATCTTAGATGAAAGAACAACCCTTTAACCTGGGGACATAATGAATTCATGTGCTATCGTTTCTAGCGACAAGTTCAAAATGGTTGAACTTACCTGACATAATCGCGCGTTCCGCCGCTAGTTCAGTGTGAACACACTCATACATTCTCATGCGTTTGATATTGCCGCTAGCGGGCCGCGCGCGGTTGTCGCTAGCGTGCCCGCTACTTACACCGCACGTGCGTTTTGTATGTGAACACTTCCATAGTAGTTCATATGTTTGAAATTTCGCGACCGCGCCCGCGAGTCAGTATGAACAAGCACTATAAGCTATGTCCTAATCATGTTTGCAATTTCAATAATAGCAACACAGAAAAGGTGACGTAATCAATACATAATATGTAGGTAGGTAATAAAGGCAACGGCATTTTTAGCCATGTTTCTCGCTTTTGACTCGATTTCCTTCCCACATCCTCTTTGATTGGATATTAAGTACACCTTCGAGGTATTCAAACTCGTTGACGAATTCAACGTACGAAAGTTCTCTACTCCTAGAGAGTTGATGAGATCGATAAGCATTATTTCGGTTATCTTCTTGTCGAGAGTGAGCCCGATAAGTTCACTCTTTCGCTCTGCTCTGCAGAAAAGGTGAGCAAGTTCCGTCTCCTTTGACGCAAAAACATTGGTATCATCTGTGAGTCAGGTTATTGATCTTTAAGCTACGACAAAGGCTTATAGCATGATATACTCCCCATAAATATTGAAAGGAATGAGTGACAGAGTACGAAGTAAAAAATTCTGTTCTAGTTGTCAACTGTACTTTTTAAGGACACATGCATAGTTGTGTTCCCGGAACAAGGATTCCTTCTTGAGGGTTCGCCTTGACAGTATGCACGTGACAGTATACAGTTTACCTAGAAGTCGAGTTGACCAGACGACCAAAAATGGTGATCTTATTGACCCGGCTAACTATAGGCCTATAGCGATAACATCCCTGCTTCAGAAATAACACGCAGATCTCAAGATATGTGGAAGATTATAATTAAGGTGATCAATGATCGACAATACGGTTTTGGCCACGGTCGTTTAGCTGGTGATCTTCTAGTTTATCTTAAGTACTGATGGGCTCAGGCTCTTGATCGCAATGGGGAAGCTCTGGCAGTCAACCTAGATATCGCTAAGGCATGAAGACCGGGTCTGGCCTTCTCACGAAGTTACCATCTCTGAGAAGTTATGTAGTTGGGTAGCCATTTTTCTATCTGAGCGACACATCAAGGTAATTGTAGACGGTTGTTGCTCAGATAATTATGAAACCTATAAATACCGGTGTTCCCAGTGGACTGTGAAGACACAAGTTTGCGCGTTTACCGCTAAGAAAACCCCATTTGTCATAACGCCTCAATTCCAGGGTACCGCGCTCATCGTGAGTAAACGTTTTGGGATTCTGGGAGTTGACGTCTCGAGTGATGTGCATTATTGGCGTCATTCAGAAGGCAAGCCAAGCTCCCAAAAAGCTTTCGGTCCTGAACCGGGCTAAGCAGTACTTCACTGCGAGGCTCCTACACAAGCTCCAGATCAGGCCTGACATGTAGTATTGTTCTCACCTCTGGGCAAGGGCACTACAATATCAGCTTAATCCATTCGATGCTATACAGAAACGCGCGGTCCGAGTTGTCAACGAACCACGAGTCACTCACAGGTTAAAACACCCGAGTTTCAGAATAAATATCGGTTCTCTCTGGGTGTTCTACCGACTTTACAACGGTGAGTGCTCCGAGGAATAGTTTGACTTGATGCCTACTTCAGCTTTTCATCATTGCACCACTCGCTGAAGTTTCATCCACACCGATTGGACTCGTGGAGAACCTCTATTGTCCGATTCTCACGATCATATTTGCCATGCACGTGCAAACTGTGGAATGAGCTTCCTTCTGAGGTATTCCCGGAGCGCTATGACATGGGGTTTATTTATTTATTTAAACAACTTGAACCTTACAGTTATGTAAAAGGTACAAAGGCTGACTTAATGCTAAAAGCATTCTCTACCATTCAACCTTCGGAAATTAAGAGAAACATCGGGGTTCTTCAAAAAAGATGCAAAAAGAGTTCTCCTTCAGGGCCGGCGATGCATTGGTGATTCCTCTTTTATTGGTCATGTCCATTAGCGACGCTGACCACTTACTATCAGTTGGCCCGTCTGCTTTTTCATCGGGCGAAAAAAAAACAGTGATGCTAGAAGAGATACAAGATCAGAAATATTCGTATGCGTTAGGTTTCAGATAAATACAGTACCAGCTCGAAGTGGTGAAAAAGTATGAAGTACTCTAAGAGTACATGAGTTCATGACCAAATGCGATATCAGGGTTAAACAGTTTCACCCTGAGTTTCACTGAAACTCATCAAGCTTAGCAGCGCGCTGATACATCTAACGAAGTTTTGAATTTAATTTTGAATGAGTCTTTGTAATAAAAACATTGATTTAGTTCATAAATTATTTGAATTTAGCTTTCTTAAAGTGTTATCATAATTTTTCGTACTATCCGGATATATTCGGATATATCCGGATAGTATTAAGAAATTATCCGAAATATCCGGATACCAAAATAAGCGGATAATTGCATGCCCTAGTTGACATGTAGATTCTGATACAAATCATAAGTTGACATGTAGATTCTGATATTAAGTTCTTTGAATCAAAGTGGAAAGTGGTTTTATCAATATAATTTTTTATCAACTTAGAATAATAATAAATTTATCAATATCAAGCTACTTTTATTCACGTGCCGCGGATATTCAGTATTTTTGTAGAATTTCTTCTCTGTTATGTAGCGCATTCAAGTGAGTAGGTATTATTACTTTTCTAGGATGAGTTTGGCAAGCAGTAGGTACGGTGCTAATCAGCAGTAGGTGCGGGACAGAAACATAAAAAATAGGGTGGGTGAGCCGGTCCCAAACCAGTTAAGGACAAAATTTACTTTGAAATGTTTTGAACTGGTTTATTGTAGTTTTAACATTAGAACTTTATATAAAATGTTGTCTATTATTTACTAAAGCTGCAATATATTAAAAGAAATGGAACCTAAATATTAAAGTTTTTTATATATTTTATGAATAATACCAAAAACGGGAATGTGCCTTTGTTTGACCAGTGCGCTCTAATAAATGACCACTTTTGCACCAAAAGTTGACCACTAAAAAACTAACAGATTCTATAGCTAATTGAAAATAAAACATTATATTTTTATACAAATTGACTATCATATATTAATTAAAACTTTATCCTGACTTACAACTAATTTTTAAAGGCACAGTCAGAGGTAGGTAGTACCTACCTTATTAGAGTACAAACAAGTAATTGCCGCCGTATTGGGGCGGCTTAGAATACTAACCCCAATCCCACGCCGGATGGGCGTCGTAAAAGGCGACTAAATCCGGCCCGCTGGTGGTAGGGCCCTTCGAGGGATTATATTGGTAATATTGATTTTAATTGTTAATTAATACCATTATTACTATTATTATTTCTCCATGGGGTACGCCTGAATAGCTATCAGCTTCGAGCATGAGTCAGCCGCCAAACGACTCGTCGTGTTCCGGCTGGGAGCTTGAGAGCCAGTTCTTTCTTTCTTTCTTTTTCTTCTCTCTTTCTTGGCCGGCAACGCATCAGTGATGCCTTTGGTGTTGCTGATGTTCATAAGCGACGATAGCCACTTACCACCAGGTGGATCGTCAGCTCGTTTGCCGGCTATATCCATAAAAAAAGTAAATTAGAACATTACTTCCCGAACTACTTATGCTTACTAGTTATGCTTTCTTTTTCCCTATCCTAAATTTCGTAAAAATTGGGCATTCTTTTAGGACCCAAAACCAAATCTGATGTAGGACAGATATTGAAACCAGATTCATCAGCATTTACATATAATTATGTCAGGATCCTCAAGTACCTATATCTTCGGCATATAAGAATTCTCTTAAATCAGAGTGCCATTTTCTTAGGCTTTCTTCTGTTACAAGTTAAAAAATGTCTTTTTGGGGGCATCTTTAATCTAAAATAACGAAAAATAAAGTCAAAACTGTAATCTGGTCATCCATAGGAACCTTTTTTTAACTACGGTGTACCAATAGCAAACCGGTGGTCAATTACTAGGGCACACGACTTAAAACGATTTTAATGATAGACTTAAAGCTGTAAATTATTAAGCAAAACCATCACTCCAAAAAAAAATAGAAAAAAGAGAGAACAGTAAATAGAACCAGTTGCAAACCAGTTGGTCAACAATAGGAACCCAGTACAATGTGTGTTCCAGTAAGATAACCACCATAAAAATACTTAAAATTGTCATTTTTTATTAAAAATAATAGTATTTAGCTCTTAAGTAGACACTATATCTCCAAAATTATACAACTTGGTAACAGTAATTGGGAAATAATAGATGATTTTAAATGTTTTAACATAACACGTCGATGTGCATTTCTAACTGTAATGGCGGCCGGAATACAAGTGATGGAGACACTAGTCAGACAAAAAGAGCAATGCAGCGATATTTTCTCTTTTACTCTTGCAAAAATATGTTCGAAAGCTTGGTAACAGACTAGGCAACTTAACAAAACAATTGAATTCGTCAAAAATGCCCGCCATTTCTTATTTTATTAAATTGAACATGCGAGTGGTCAACCACTGGTACCTGGTTTGGGACCGGCACACCCACCCTATTTCACCGTTGACCGTACGACAGTACCTTACCTACTATACTACATACCTACTGTACCGGAGCATAGGTAATTAGGTAGCGTAGCCAGCTCGGATTTAGGAAATACCTACCTTACCATCAAACATGGAGTAGTGTAAATTCATCCATCAGTCATCTAATTAGGTATATGACTCATTTAATTCCGTGATATTTAGCTTGAGGGCCACAATAAGCTCTGTGAGTGAAATTATTTTTTTTTTTTATCGAAATAGCCGGCAAACGAGCTGACGATCCACCTGATCGTAAGTGGCTATCGTCGCCCATAGACATCAGTAACACCAAAGGCATCACCGATGCGTTGCCGGCCAAGAAAGAGAGAAGAAAAAGAAAGAAACAACTGGCTCTCAAGCCCCACAGCCGGAACACGACGAGTCGTTTGGCGGCTGACTCATGCTCGAGGGTGGTAGCTATCCAGGCGAACCCCATTGAGAAATAATAATAGTAATAATGGTATTAATTAATAATTAAAATCAATATTACTAATATAATCCCTCGAAGGGCCCTACCACCAGCGGGCCGGATTCAGTCGCCTTTTACGACACCCATCCGGCGTGGGATTGGGGTTAGTATTTTAAGCCGCCCCAATACGGCAAGCTAAGCTGCCCCAATACGGCAAAAATATTGAAATGGAATGCATATCTAATTCGCAGAGGATTTTGGGGTTAAGAAAGTTTATATATTTTACTTTTATTTTCCATTCAGTTGAGTTTATCGGGCCCTCCGTCGCATTCTATTGGTGGTACAGACCCCAGCTTCCTCCTCATGAAGGGCCTGACGTTTAGCCTTGTCCGTGTACCTTGCATGGGAGTAACGGAGCTTGGCTTGGACTCAAGAATAGATATAGCCCCTTATACCTACCCCCAAGCTCATGGGCGTAGCCAGGTTTTAGTTTCGGGGGGGGTTCAAGTTTCGGGGGGGGGGGGGTTCAAGAAAATACAACGACAAAAAGTACATGCAATAACCCTAAAGAAAATTGAGACTTTATTTTTTCTCACGACGTATGTAGTGCCATCTATTATTAGTCTATGTAGTGAAAAAGTTCAAAAACGTGTTTAATAGAAATAAAGTTCCCAAAAATATGTGCGATAGCTCATTCGATTCGGAATGACGTCTAGAAAAATGTTTTTTAAGGGTTTATTAGCACCTAAAAATGTTAGTCCTTAACATTTCGGGGGGGGTTTGAACCCCCGAAACCCCCCCCCCCTGGCTACGCCCATGCCCAAGCTATATTTCGACGGGTGCAAAGTGAAAAAAGTTATCTGCAAAACAGCAACTTTTCAGGAGAGCGTATAATAGGAAAAAGTGCTCCCATTTCGTTAATTTTAAACCAAATCTATTGAAAATTTTATCACTGCTTTATTATTGAATAAGGCATCTAAGTGTATGTTTGATTTCTTATAATTATGTTTAATTTACGAGATATTGCAGTTGTCTGCATCTACTTTGTGCTTAAAAATATGACAACTGTGTTAACTACCACTTGGTCGTTTCTACATGGGAATTCAAAAATCTGGATTTAATAAAGTACGTTTTATAATATTACAGTAAATACAAAAAGTGCAACATTTCCTATTATTAAAATTAGTTCATGACTGTGTTAAATCTTAAATACACCAAGTTTACAACATAATTTGCGCAGATGTCTTTTTCTACTTCTGAATAATTCCTCAAGCTACACGGTTTAGAAGAAGGTTAAATGAAATATTTTCTAAGGAATTATTTATTTATTGTAGTTAAAATGTAATCTTACGCTAACTTCTTTCTGCATACAAATCTTAGGGAATATTAATGAGGTTTTTGCTGTTTCTTTGGTTGAGAATTCAACAGTAAAAAATATAAACTTCTTATAAAAACAATTTAAATTTAACTAGAGAAGTTCTAAAGTTTTAATATTTAAAAATAATGAATATCAGTTACGATCAACGTATTATCAACGTTATAATCACAATCAGTAAAACTGTAGTTTAAAACAAACACAGAACTCTAATGAAAATAATGTCTCTATAAGGAATGTTCTAATCTAAACGTAAATTAAAAAAAAAAAGGTATATCTCTTATGGCAAAAGCAAGTAAAAAACTAAATTCAACTCAATATTAAGCAATATTCTGAAACAGCAATTAAAAAAATAAATTTTTTGTATTTACTTTAAAACAAATTTAAAAATTAATCAGTTTCATTACCATCAGTATAGGAACCATGTTTAAAATTTTTATAAAAGTTATGATACCTAGGAGGTATCAGATTTTGCTGGCAGAGGCTTTTTTTATAGCCTGAGGGGCTGACGAAAAAGCAGACGGGCCACCTGATTACCATCAGTCGGCTTACCAGTTGTCACCGTCGCCTATGGACATGAGCAATATCAGAGGAATAGCCAATGCATCGCTGGCCCTGAAGGAGAACTCGTTTTACACCTTTTTTGAAGACCCCCATGTCATAGCGCTCCGGGAACACCTCAGAAGGAAGCTCATTCCACAGCTTGCAAGAGCTTTACAAAAAAGATCGTGAGAATCGGACCGTAGATGTTCTCCACGAATCCAATCTGTGTGGATGAAACTTCAATCTTCGGCGAGTGAGGTAATGATAGAAAGGTGCAGTAGGCATCAAGTCAAACAATTCCTCGGAGCACTCACCGTTGTAAAATCGGTAGAACACACAGAGAGAACCGATATCTCTTCTGAAGCTTAGGTGTTCCCCTGTGAGTGAGTCATGGGTCGTTGACAACTCGGACCGCGCGGTTTAACTCTGCTTTAACTACAAACAGTTGTAGTTGATACAGATCAAAGATACGTGTCCGATCTTGAAATAATGTTTTTGTACTACAGTTTTTGCAAATACCACATGCCGACTTAATATGTTTCGCAGGTTGCACTTTTCCGTCCCTAGACTAATGTTGTTTGCTCGATAGCATGACTTTAGTGAAGAGATATTTTTATTTAACTCTAATAATGGACGTGGCGGACTTGAAGTAAATGAATTGTATTCTGAGGGTATTGGTGTATCCGATAATCTTCTTTTTGTATCTCTGTTATCAACATCAAAGTTTTCATTATTAAAAATTTGTAATTCAGATCGAGAGTGCTAGAGTGTGACGAAGAAAATTGGCACTTATCTTACGAAGTTCAATCATACACATTTGTCTTCATCGCGGTCTCATCAAGTTCTTCAATAAGATGTTCAATAATTTCATCGGCCAACACAGTACTATTCTTGAAAAATTCATTACTTACATCCTGTAAGCTATCGTCTTCTTTAATAGATGATTTCGGACTTTCTGAACGTGAAACAATAGTAAAAAATATCGGTAAGTGAATAAAATTTAACTATAAATCAATTCTTATGGCTAACAATAAGTAGTATCATAGTTAGATACTCACTAGCATACCAAAAAACACTAATTTACTTATGTAGATTGAGACATCTACATATAATCTCGACGTAGAAAAAGACATTATGGCAGATGACCGTTTATGCGTCGTTTCTTAACAAAAAATAATAATTTGTTTATTATTATGATAACACTTTCACACAAACTTTAACACGTAAAAAGCCAAAATAAACAAAATATTCTCGCCGGCTGACGTGTAACATGTCACCTGACTAATGTCTCAATGGGAATGACCGCGCGTCCGTCGTAAAAACGGCCAACGGTAGGTAACCGCATTGACGTCGTGCAATTTTACAAGATAGGCGTAGTTGTCTTCTTATAAATACGTGACAAAAGTACGAAAAATAAGGAGATATTTCGATTTATTTTTTTGCCAGGTTGTGGATTATGATATTTTAAGTAAGTTACCGCAATAATCGCAAAATTGCAGATAACTTTTTTCACTTTGCACCCGTCGATTTTTATTGTTCCACTGTTTCTATAAAGATTATTTGTTAGCTCTATGTTCTTGGCTTTGTCTAAGCTTGCTATTAAGTACATCAGACATTAACCTAATAAACGAAAATTGTATTGTGGGTAGGTAATATAGGAAATTCGCCAGTACGTTACGTAGTAGATAAGTGTTTCGCAGTCATCGGTCTCGGTTGTTATCGTTAATGTCATATTATGTCGGAGGCCTTCGTGCGGCATAAAAACTTCTGACTTCTGACGCGTGGCTTTCCACCAACCCGCACTAAAAAGTAAAGTGCATGTAGTTTTGAGGAGAGACCCGTGGCGGCCGTGGCACAGGGCCTGTAGTGCCATTAATAGGTTGAAGCGACAGAAACATAATTTCAGTAATTTTATAATGAAGTCACTAAAACATGCCACGTTTTGTAGGAGATTTGTTTTATTTTTTATTCCATTTTTAGGGTTCCGTAGCCGAATGGCAAAAAACGGAACCCTTATGGATTCGTCATGTCTGTCTGTCTGTCTGTCTGTCTGTCTGTCCGTCCGTATGTCACAGCCACTTTTTTCCGAAACTATAAGAGCTATAACATTGAAACTTGGTAAGTAGATGTATTCTATGAACCGCATTAAGATTTTCACACAAAAATAGAAAAAAAACAATAAATTTTGGGGGTTCCCCATACATAGAACTGAAAGTCAAAAATATTTTTTTCATCAAACCCATACGTGTGGGGTATCTATGGATAGGTCTTTAAAAATGATATTGAGGTTTCTAATATCATTTTTTTCTAAACTGAATAGTTTGCGCGAGAGACACTTCCAAAGTGGTAAAATGTGTGTCCCCCCCCCCCGTAACTTCTAAAATAAGGGAATGATAAAACTGAAAAAAATATATGATGTACATTACTAAGCTAACTTCCAACGAAAATTGGTTTGAATGAGATCTAGTAAGTAGTTTTTTTTTTAATACGTCATAAATCGTAAACCGCAAAAAACATTGATCAAAGTTACAACGAACTACAAGAACTTTTATATTATGTTACTTGCTGCTACGGAACCCTTCATGGGCGAGTCCGACTCGCACTTGGCCGCTTTTTTTTATAATTAGACCCGATAGAGGAACTACCAGAAGCTTTAAAGACATGATGCCAGTCAAGAAAAGAACAGTAACCCACTTGATAATTTGGAGTAACAAAGGTTGAATTTCGTAAATACATACCTACGTAAGTATTAATATTATACTGGGAGAAAACTGCCAACTGTTCCGTGCGAATTTGGGATAAAATATTCCTTTTTGTAAAAGGTATATACTTATTTTTAACTGTAAGGATTTTCAGCGCGCTCACCGCTCAGGCTCACCGTTTCCGTCAGTTCTCAGCACTACACTCCGGCGGTAGGACGGTTCCCGGTTTTGAAATACGCTAACAATTTCTGCTAAAAGATTAGCATGCAAAATTTTATTTATCAAAGTTGTGAATAGATTTTTAAACAACGCACCTAAAAATAAGCTTGTGAGCATTTTTCTTATGTGCATGCTGTGTATAATTCGAACTGGAAACTTGAACAAGAATGTGTACTTTGAAGCAAGTCGAACTGAAAGAGATTCACCTGGATGGATTAAATCAACTGCCTGAACTTCGAATTGTTGCACTGGTACGAATTAGATAGTAAATAAATAGTGTAGCGGTAGAAATATTACAAACACTCTTATTTTGCAAGTGGACTTTATTTTTCGCTTATGTATCTCCGTTAAATAACAAGAGTACTTACTAGGTTTTATTAACCAGGTATTTTAATATTTATTTTTATTTTATTAAATTCCATAGAGATGAATGGAAATTAAGATGTAATAAATTTGCCAGATAATTATTTAAAAACTAAATAGTTACACACTTTTATAGTGATAATTTATGTAGATAATTAAGCAAAAAGAGTTCCCTCTCTGGAGACAAACCTGAGTCTGCAGCATGAGAGTATGACCTCAGGTCACATTTATCTCCAAATTGACAAAGCTGCATTGCCATCACAATTAAAGTAGATATTATGACTACCTAGGTCTAACTAAGCTTGCAAGATTTCACCAACATAAACAGGGTAGGCTATAATATAAAAGCGCTTAATAAAACTATATGTATTTTCAATCCTAATTCCTCCTGTATCTACAACATTAGATATAGCAACTGTACCTTTTGTATTATTGAATGAGAGTATTTGAATCTAAAATCGGCATCTCTGTGAAGTGGACCTCAGGTGTTAACTATTCTTACTAATCCGATTTATGTAACGCCTCGAACCGAACTAACGATCCACATTTCTTCCAGATGTCATAAGAGTGTTAAAATTTACGCTTATATAAATATTATATGTACAATATATTATACACGATCGCAAATAAGAGAGACACATATATTATGATGTTAAGAGCCTGCAAATATAAAACAGGTGGAAGTAAACGTCGAAAAAATCAACAACTTGATAATATTCTTTAGGTACTTCATTGGACTCTACAATTACGTGGCACGATAATTTAATTATACGATATCAATCGTGTAAATATTTATAATATTTTGCTTTTGTTAATGTAAATAATTATATCTATAGTTTTCAATTACATAGATATTTTAAAAATTGTTTTAGCTACTCACATTTTTTTATATACCGGCCATATCCCGATTATGCTATTAGCTATTAAGTATTATACTTAAATGGTAATGATAAGGTTAGGTACCATTAGATTGGCAACCTCCTGTGGCTTCAATCCAGCTTCTCCATCGACTATACGCTTGTTGGTCAGTACACCGCCTATGTCCGTGTTATATAAGTTGAAATTGAATAAATAACAATTCTGTAACAAACTTAGAACTGACCGTAACCTGTTGAGACCGTGGCTGACACTGTCCTTATGCATTACATCCGGCAACCCACTAGGGATTAGCCGTATTCTGCATTTGTAACAAGTCAATACTGAGTTGACTAAACTCTACTGTAGTCAATACTGTTGTCATATTATGCTCTGAAAGTAGGTCGTATTTAACAGGAAATGGCTTCAACAGTTCAAACCCTTATCGATTATTTTCTGGGGATGGGTCTCATAGATAATCGGGTCTATATGTATTTATCGCAATTCATCTGTAGCTCGCTTTTGCACATGTCCAGAGGCGACGGTGACTATTTACTGTCAGGTGGATCATATTTCTGTCCCTCTAACAGAAAAATTGTATAGGTAGGGTATGTTCATCGTATGTATGAAATATGCACATAATTATGTCTATTCACCACGCTGCTTCAATGCAGATTTTGTAATCTAATGATCAAAGCAAATACTTATGTTGTCCGGAGTACTTCGACATGACATAACGACTGTTGCCTAACGATAACAATCGGGACCGACGTCTTAACTTATACTCCGAAGTACCAACTACTGACCGTGTCTGACTTTGCTTTCGGTCAAACACGATCGCCACAAACCATGTGGTACGAATACTTCTTAAATTAAAATTTCAATTAAAGCATTTTAGGTGTTATTAACACATATGCTACTTCGACCACATGCTACACATGCAATATATTGAAGTGCATCAGCGATCCAAGCGGATAAGGGTGGAGCGTAATAAGTAGATTTATTTACATATGTGGCTAAACAATGTTTGTCTGGGGTCGTGGATGTTTATAATGTCTTATTTATGATGTCAATGGCCCTTGCGACACAAGTAATCCTAACCGATATGAACGAGAAGACCTCAGAAATGTAATATCGTAATTAAAACATATTATATTAATTCTCCTAAATGTACTGTGAATGTGAAAGGAATAAAGTAATAAACACATGTTTTCATTGTTCCAGGTCAATACTACGACGGTGAAGTGTGCGACAAGTGAAGTGAAACACAAGCAGATTAAAATCAAACATGTCGTGTTTTAGAGGCAGTGTTCTGATTCCGGATTAAAGTGTAAATTAATACAGTGAAGTATAGCGTGCAGTGATTATGTGAGTGAAAGTACAACAACACCAGGAAAAACACCATCATGCTGCCTACCAATGTTATGTCCTTCATGAAGAAGGTGAGTCAAGTTAGTATTGCACAATTTTATTCATAGTAATAAGCTGTATTCTCTTGCTGTCCTTCTTGTACTTACATCTTCAATTTCCATTCTGTCCTGTACTATATTCTTTCTACAGTAGTTTTAGTAATTTGAAGAGGAACCTAAACTGAATACTGCGTACTGATAGATACAGGTATTTTATTTAGCTAACTTAGTGAAAAACTTAGTTTTTTTTTTGTAAATGCAAAAGAAAATTTATTTAACCTTTAACTAGTAGGTTAATAAAGTTGAGATGACTTTTAACTCTAAGTTTACCAGTCGGTAAACTTTTCAAAGTTTATTCGATACTGAACACTAAGAGAGAATATAAGTTGCGAAATAAAAGTTCCTGGAAAAAATCCAAAAATATACACAAAAAGAGCAAGGGTTTTAGGGTTATCGACAACTTTTAACATCAATGGGCCTCATACCTCAAACAGGTGCAACAACTTTTGGTCTACTGTTACCAACAATTGGCAAGGATAATAAATATTCAAGTTGAATATGATCCAACGTTAAGGTAAAAGATGTGCTTGTTCCAGATTAGGGTAGTAGTATTTCCTCCGTAATTTTGAACCAATTTATTATCAATTCGCCCGCAGAAGAGTTGTTTCACAAACATATCGCTCACCTAGTAATACAACGGCACATCTACATTTGTGATATTTTACAGAAACGAATTTCAAAAATTTAATAAAAATATTTAAAATTAATTTATGGGTTCTTTTTACGTTTTTTACAGATTATATGGGTTTGGTTACTAGTATAGACATTAATACATATTTACCACTATGTAGATTATGCACTTTTAAACACGTTTACCATACAAACTCAATTTCGCATTTTTTGCAGATGTGCCATTATATTACTAGGTGAGCGTCGAAATCATCAAACAGAAACGTATGGGATAAAATCGCGTGATGTTTACCCAAACATCTTCACAAACTTTCGCATTTATAATATTAGATTAAATAGAACCTTAACCTCAATGACACACGTAGAACTACATAATTTCTGCTACAACATTATTTTCAAATTTGAAAAATGTTAGGGGCCAGTGACACAAAATTAAATGAGGACATCACACTTCCATGTAAGTAGATGAATAGGTAAGCAGTAATATATACAGGGCTAGGGATTTACTTTTCTTACTTCTTAAGTAGTATTGGATTCTTCGTGTATGAGCAGTAGGTATTATGGTTATTAAAAGCAGCTACGACGGCACTTTCTCTAATTTCAGGTTTCAAATAAAAATAACTAGGGTTTAATCCAATTCAATAAAAAATATTTATAATGAAACTGGTGTATATGATTAGTCTACTGTCTACTAACTACATCATAATCTGAACATTAAGCTTTCTAGTATTATCACAGAAGACATAATAGTACTGGTATTATATGTACATATATATGTATGGGAGAAGGGGTATTCTACGGTGTTGGATATTCAATAATATTCCTTTTACTTTGCTCCATGATATTATATTTCCAGTTCTCCTAACGTTCACATCAATAACAATCTGTACAACTCCGTGATCACCATCCGAATCGCACAGAATGTCCCACACGTATTGTTCTAAATGGATTGACACATTCCTTATTCTAAATATTTAGTTTTCTTCATGACATGACAGCTGCATCGGCCGATCATTGTAGAACCAAAGAGGCCGCTCGCCGTCATATGTATATATGTACATGTTGTAGACTTAAGTTATTAGGACTTGAGAATACGACGAACACTGAGACAAAGTAAGTTGTGCAGAAAAAGTAAAAAGTGGAAAACTACCATTACCTTTTAAAAATAGCATTTTTAGGGTTCCGTAGCCGAATGGCAAAAAACGGAACCCTTATGGATTCGTCATGTCTGTCTGTCTGTCCGTCCGTATGTCACAGCCACTTTTTTCCGAAACTATAAGAGCTATACCATTGAAACTTGGTAAGTAGATGTATTCTGTGAACCGCATTAAGATTTTCACACAAAAATATAAATAAATAAAAAATTTGGGGTTTCCCCATACATAGAACTGAAACTCAAAAATGTTTTTTTCATCAAACCCAAACGTGTGGGGTATCTATGGATAGGTCTTCAAAAATGATATTGAGGTTTCTAATATCATGTGTGCCCCCCCCCCCCCCCCCCCGTAACTTCTAAAATAAGGGAATGATAAAACTGAAAAAAATATATGATGTACATTACTAAGCAAACTTCCAACGAAAATTGGTTTGAATGAGATCTAGTAAGTAGTTTTTTTTTAATACGTCATAAATCGTAAACCGCAAAAAATATTGATCACAGTTACAACGAACTACAAGAACTTTTATATTATGTTACTTGCTGCTAAGGAACCCTTCATGGGCGAGTCCGACTTGCACTTGGCCGCTTTTTCATAATTAATTTTGCAAGAGCACCAAAAAATTAAAAGTCAACATTTTTGCTAACATCTCTATTTGCAAGGAAAGTTTAGTTTCATTTTATTTCCGCATTCTCCTAATTAGACCGGAATGCCCGCTTTGATCAAATAAAGTGCCGCGAAAGAAAAAAATAAAACTTTCGTCTTCCAAATTAGGCTTTGAAGATTTCCCATTCCCCAACTTTGATTACCATTTATTTATAATTATTTGTCTTTATTGAATGAGATTCATCAATTGACGTACAAACATTTTATCGTGTTGTATTTAAATTCGGATTACACTTCACCTACTGTGTAATCCGAATATGTAGTTAGGTGCCACAGGTAACTACAGTGTAATCCAAATATTGTCGAAGTAAACTGTTTCAATGTAGTTATGTACGCGCTTAATATATTATAATATTATCCTATAATCTTTTACCTATAGAAATACGGTATTATAATAGAAAATATATCAAATGAGCCACCACGTATTTTTAGGTTTTTATTTGCTGTAAATTTCAATTTTATGAAGAAATATTATTCATGAAGCGAAGCCATAGAATAATATTTATGAAGCGCTCATAGCCAACGGCTGGTGTCGATCCCATAATCGATCGCCATAGGCTACAGCGGATGCGAACGAAAGTTACCTGTGATGACTATTAGTGGCTATATTTTTGAACTGCTTCCGTGCCTCTGAGGGCACGTAATGCTGCTCTTCCCGGTTATTATCGTGATAGCAGTCGCTAATCAATCACTAAGCCATATTGGAGGCCTTAGGTCGCAATCAAAACATTACGACTACGATTACGATAAAAATATTACGACGAACATTTCTTTGATATATCCACTAAAAAACAAATGAAAAGGAAAATTGTATTTTGAACATGATTTTTAATACGTTTTTTACGGATACAAATCCACTTATTCCTCAAGAGATATTAATCGAGTAACTTTTTTCAAACGAACGAAAAGATAATAATGACTTTTTTGTCGTTTAGAGAGAACTGGAAAATCTCGGAAGTTTCCGGGCCTCGGCTCGAACGGCCATTCACTTATTCTTATTGACGCAGAAGTATCGGACGGAATAGACCAACTTGGCTTATAACTAGCTTTACTCCAGTAATATTTGAAGCCGTTTACTGAGACTTTACATCTGATTCTATCTGGAAAACTTTATTTAGGTTTGTAAGCGTGAACACAAAATTGGCGTGCAAAGTTTTTCTCACCAGCAAACTAATCTTTCAGTTCGTTACAAAGTATGCTTGTAAAGAAAATACATTGTATAAGACTTTGCTCAGCAGCTTTCTGTCGTACATCTTTGTTTGTTTAGAGTTTAGCGTAACGTTTGTTGTGTATATAGTCTGCAGCTCGGTACGTGCCAAAAGCATGTTCACATGTTTTGTACTTTCTAAGACATAAATCTAATCTTGTGGTGGGTGGATAGTTTTTCTATTTCATATAGTTATACTAGCTGGCCCCGCGGCTACGTTCACAGAAATATTTGATTTCTTGGAATTATAATGAAAATCCCCTAAATGTGTTTTCACTGATATATCAATGTATCAATTGTTGCTTGTTTGTAGCATTGTAAGTTTTTTCGTAAATTGATTCTAGCAAAATTTTTGAGAGTATCGTATCACACCAACACGCACACACAAACATACATACGTGTATGACTACTTATTCACGGATTAATAACCAAAGTCCTCACACCGGTACACTCCACAGAGAGAGTAAGTAAACTCAGCAGTCTAAAATAGTCTTTGTTTAGGGATTAAGTACCACTAGTCGTCCAATCTGGTATAAGAGTAAGTAAACACTGAGGTATGCAAATATTTACATAATAATATTATGTAAATGCATATGCTCATTTTGGTCATAATTATTTTCAGACTGTGTGAATTTTGTCACACAATAATAATTTTAATTTGTCGGCATTTGCGCGGTAGTTTTTCAATAAAAGTTTGACAGCTGACAATTTACGTTTAGTAAAAACGCACGCAAAAAGCACTGCACGAGAGAACAACGGATTTTCATAGTTGAACAATATTTCAAAAATAATGAAAGTTTGGCGGCACCAGCTCGCAAGTTTCGTATAAATATGGCCGGAATATTGATTTAACTTCGTCAGCTGTGAACGTCGTATACAGTACTCTCGTTTGGTTGGTCAGAATTGGCCTCCTAGATCATATGACTTAACACCACTGGACTTCTTTCTATGGATTGTGTAATGTTACAGATACAACAACAATTTTGTTTTCAATTGAAAAGCAAAAAACAAGTAGGAAGGTACAGAAAAATATTGGCGCCTATTGGAATCCAACGACTTATAATTTATCCAAATCGCTTTCAGCTTTTCACATATACACACTTAAAATACTGTCCACTGTCTAAAGAAAATATTGCGTATGTTCCAGAAAAGCAGTGGTGATTAATTAGGTAAATTTCAATATTAAGAAAAAAAAACAAATATTTGGGATTATACTTATAACTACTTAGATCTACTTAAAATAAAATGACTCAAGTATGTTAAAACATGGTTTATGACCATATGGCTATATGCCATTTTAACATATATGCAACAATTCACCATCTATGTATCAGGATATTAGCTATGTCATCATTCGAAAATTAATCTGTGAACACAATAACATGACCAACCCGATTAATGAATTTGCGTAATATCGTTACTGTAGGCTAACTGCATTTCTAGCGGAGCGGCTGTAGTGTGCGATTACTGTTTAATTAGCTGGAACAGGGTCTTCTATTTGCAGTTTCATTACTACAGGTTTGTAACGAGCTCTTGTCATTACAAGAGCGTAATAAGCATTATGCTTAGTACACAAAAGTGTAATAAGACGTTATAATCTAGTGGTTTAAATATCGGTCGGATAAGTACCTTGCATGCATATTAAAATTATTTAGGCGTGATTTGGTGAAAAGAAAAGTCACGAAAATGCTTGCGAAATTGAGAGTTCTCTATATAGTTCTCAAAGCTGTGCGAAGTCTGTCAATGTGGTAATCACTTAATTACGTGGAAGACTAACGTGGAAGGTTAACTTTGACTCTCATATTAAGAGAGGTCACCAGAGCCCAGCACTGGGGCAATTATGAGTTGGGATAATATGTATGTTTCTGTGAATGTCCAATTGTACCCGGGTAGGCAAGGTCCTTACTAACCGGGCTACAGGCTACAGGGTCGTCAACTTAGTAACATATAGGTAGGTAGTAAAACCGCAGCCTATAAGTATGTACAGTGAAGTCATTACACTTGCTACAATATCGGAATATCACCAAAATAATATTGGTACAAAGTTTCAAGTTTACAGGCGCAAAGCCAACATGATATTGGCCAGCTGTTCAAATCTAATTGCAAAGTTTCTGAAGCTGAGTCTACTGTTATTTAGAGTTACTAGATATTTTGACTGATTGACCTACATTATACTTTTTCTGGATGTTTAATTGATTTCAGATGGAGAGTAGCTAATCAGTATATTGTAGTATGAGTAAACGCCCTCGCTTTGCTTCAGTTTTCTTATTATTTTACATCTTGGGTTACAATATTGGAGTTTTTTAAAGAGTATTATAATATAGCCTATGTCACCCGGGGATAGTGTAGCTTACCAACAGTGAAAGAATTTTTCTAATCGGTTCAGTAGTTTCGCAGCCTATTCAATGCAAACAAACAATCAAATCTTTCCTCTTTATAATATTAGTATACTGTATAGATAACAAACTAGGTATTATGTAGATTAACATGCTCGAATAAACTGTTGCATTAGGTTAGGTTAGGTTAGCCGAGTAACCGAACCGAGGTTGCCGAAGGGGCCGCCTTGCTTTCAACACTGGTGGACGCGAAGAATGCGCTGAAGAGCGCGATAGCGACCGCGAAGGAAGAGGCCAAGGAGGAACTGCTGGCCACTCTAGACCGCGATCCATGGGGGCGTCCGTACCGACTTGTCCGAAACAAGATTCGGCCATATGGCGTTCCCCTGACGCAGAGTCTGGAGCCGCAGTTCCTCGAGCAAGTGATTGCCACTCTGTTCCCGCGGGGAGTGGCAATCCAGCCCCCGAGCATGGCTCCGCCAGAGGAGGCTAGGAGCGGGGACCGCGACGAAATACCGGAAATAACCCGGTGAGTTTGGTGCCGCTGTGGCAAGGTTTCGCTCCAAAAACACCGCCCCGGGTCCCGATGGTGTTCCGGGTCGTGTGCTGGTTTCCGCCCTAGACGCCGCGGAGTCCCTGGAGGAGCGACTAAGGGGGCTCCTGAATGCCTGTCTCGAGCAGGGAAAGTTTCCTAAGGCGTGGAAAACAGGACGCTTAGTCCTGCTAAGGAAGGAGGGACGTCCGGCGGATTCCCCGTCGGGCTTTCGTCCTCTCGTTGTGCTCGATGAGGCTGGCAAATTGCTGGAAAGAGTCACTTCTGACCGCCTTGTCGAGCACCTAGAGCGAGTTGGACCTAATCTCGCGGATGGACAGTACGGGTTCCGCCGGAAGAGGTCAACCATCCACGCCATCCTGAGAGTGAAGTCCCTGGCGCAGGATGCGGTCTCCCACGGTGAGGTGATCGTGGCGGTGTCTCTTGACATCGCCAACGCTTTCAACTCCCTCCCCTGGCCCTGCATTATGGAGGCGCTCCGGTACCACGGAGTGCCATTCTACCTGCGACGGCTCATCCGGGACTACCTCTCAGACAGGAAGATAATTTTCCCTACTCGAGACGGATGGAAGGAGTGTGCAATGACGCGCGGTGTTCCACAGGGTTCTGTCTTAGGACCGCTCCTGTGGAACATCGGCTACGACTGGGTGCTACGGGCGGCTAATCTTCCGGGAGTCGTCGTCGTTTGCTACGCCGACGACACACTCGTGACCGCCCGCGGCGCCAAATTCCGCGATGCGTCATTGCTCGCTTCTGCAGGAGTAGCGCAAGTGGTGCGCCGAATCCGCCGGCTGGGCCTGGGGGTGGCCCTTGAAAAGTCCGAGGCGCTGTGCTTCCACGGCCCGCGGTGGGGGCCTCCCTCAGGTTCGAGCCTAACGGTTGGCGGTGTTCAAGTCGCCATCAAGGCGACGATGCGTTACCTAGGCATAGTCCTTGATGGCAGATGGAACTTCGGCGCCCACTTTGCGGCGCTAGTGCCGCGGGTGATGGCGGCGGCTGGTGCGTTGACGCGGCTTCTACCGAATTTGGGAGGGCCGGAGATGTCCTGCAGGCGCTTGTACCTGGGGGTCGTGCGATCAATGGCCCTTTACGGTGCTCCTGTCTGGGCTGAGGCCCTGAGTAACCAAAATATCGCCCTCCTGCGACGACCGCAGAGGGTGATGGCGATCAGGGCCGCTCGGGGATATCGCACGATCTCAGGTGAGGCAGCGTGTGTGCTGGCCGGTAGCATACCCTGGGACCTAGAAGCCGGGATCCTTGCGTCCTTATTTAATTGGCGCGAGGAGGCACTAGGCCGGGGTGACCGACCGTCACCGAGGGAGATCGCAGGACGCCGCAATGAGCTGTGTCAGCGCACCATCCTGGAGTGGAGCCGGAGGCTGGAGCAGCCCACTGCTGGGCGTAGGACCGTCGAAGCGATCCGTCCAGTCCTGGGCCAATGGTTGGCTAGGCAGCACGGTTCACTGACATTCCGCTTGACACAGATACTATCCGGGCATGGTTGCTTCGGGGGGTATCTGTGCCGAATGGTGGGTCGGGAGCCGTCAGCTGTTTGCCACCACTGTGACGGATGCCAGGACGAGGACGCCCAGCACACCTTAGAGGACTGCCCAGCCTGGGCGGAAGACCGCGCGCAGTTACGTGCGGTCGTGGGGGACGACCTCTCACTGCCGACCGTGGTCAAATACATGGTCGATAGTGAGACGTCGTGGACAGCGGTGCAGGCCTTTGCGGAGTGCGTCATGCTCCGCAAAGAGGCGGCGGAGAGAGAGCGCGAGGACGCTACAGACCTCGCCATCCGCCGCCGGCGCACAGGGCGCAGAAGGCGGGCTTACGGCCTGCACCTCCTGCCCCCATAACAACAGCCGGTCGGGTGACGGATACGGGAATTCGTCGTCCGGCGTAACGGCTCGGGTTGAAAGGCGCGCCGGTGTCGAGCGCGCCTTTACCCTAGCGGGAAATAGTAGGCTGACGGGCCATCCCGCTGGCCGCTCCAACCCTCTCGCCAAGGAGAGGGGCTAGAGAGCGTGCTGTGCCGAGGCCGCCGTGGTTGCGGCCGCCGCGCCGGGGCAGTGGAGCGAGAATAGCACACAGTCCCGGCACCAACGCGGTAGGCGTCGACACCGTGTGGTTAGGTTAGCCGAGTAACGTCCAACAGAAAGAACCTAGTGTCGTAGCCTCTTAGCCATAATTCCTCTCTACTACACGTAAGTATACAGTCGAACCAAAAGAATTAAAATAATAAATTTACGTTCCAATAACAAAAATAAGCACAAATCACAATATATATTCAGAGAAACTTGTTCAAATTATATTCATCCGGGAATGTTGATTTACGCTGTAACGTAGAATTCATAACCAAGTTATGTTTAGTTTGTACGTATAAACTTCAACCTACGAACATTATCGTAGTAATAACGTTAACATTAGTGAGATATTTGCGTTACACGAATACGTTATTCTAATGATTTAACTAGCGGTCTGCCCACGGCTTTGCATGCGTTTTCCGGGATATTAAGTATATCTCGCGGTATATCTAATTCCAGAGCAAAATCTCATTTGTCTTTCTTTTTCAAAATCTCTCAAATCATAATGTCATAGAAATCCGTTCAATATTTATTGCGTGAAATAGCAACAAACAATCTACACAACACACAAAACTTATACATTTATAATATTAATAAGAGTAGGAAGTTGGATAGGACAGTCATCATCATTATCATCCAAAACACTCCATAAACATTAATTATACTATCTCTTACAACTTCGGAACTCTACATTGCGCGTTGCCTCACACGCACTTGCCCGGTTTTTAACCGACTTCAAAAAAAGGAGGAGGTTCTCAATTCGACTGTATTTTTTTTTTTTTTTTTTTTTTTTATGTTTGTTACCTCAGAACTTTAGACTGGGCGAACCGATTTTGATGATTCTTTTTTTAATCGAAAGCTGGTGGCTGTCATGTGGTCCCATATAAATTTTATTGAGACCTGACAATGGCATCCATGATAAATTCACATAAGTCGTAAATTTGTGTTAAGATGTGCGTGACAAATTGACGAATAACTCAATATCACGCCAACCGATTTCGATGATTCTTTTTTTAATCGAAAGCAGGTGCTTGTCATGTGGTCCCACATAAATTTGAACGAGATCTGACTGACAAGTCGTTTTTGAGACTTTGAAGTCGGTTATTTTTTGTTAGTAAAATTTAGATTATTTATAGCCTGAAGGGCTGATGAAAAGATGACGGACCACCTGAAAGTAAGTAGTCACCGTAGCCTACGGATATGAGCAATACCAAAGGAATCGCCAGTGCAACGCCGGCCCTGAAGGATAACTCTTTTTACACCTTCTTATTACATTCACTATTTGCATTGTAATTCATCATTGCTCCATCCAATCGATTATTTAGAGGTCCACAGAAACAATATTAAATCGTTATGAATAATTTATTAAAGCTTAAGCCAAATACATTGTTAAACTTATAAACCCATATATTACCGCTAAGCTACGCCATAACTACGTAGCTCACTATTGTAATATATCAAGTATTATATTGTAGCCGTAGCGCAACGTAGCTTCGTAGCCGTGAGCCACCTAAACCATTATCAGTAGCTACACAGAAGCTAATCTCTCTTATACCTTGAATAGACCCATTGTATTACATGGACTTAAATGAATAGGTATTGTCGGAACAGGAGCTGCATCAGCTAGTGATGTATCTGCTCATATTTCCGACAATTTATGGAATAGTGCCCGTCACTGCATCAACTTAATATATCTATTGATTTAAACTTTATTGACTACAATTCAACATTGTGGTACAAATAAATCTTTTATTAAACCTTCTTCTTAAATTAATTTGTACAGCTAATAAAATTAGTGACCAAACAGACCTGGGTACTCGAAAAGCGGTCTATTGAAGTACATATCAAAAAGCGGTCTATTGAAGTATATCAAAAATACGAGAATAAATATAATGTGATGTTTACCATGTCTGATCCTAGGTCTGCTCATATTATATCATATTAAAGCGGTTTCTGATCAGTTGATCACGTTACATAAATTCAACCAGTTGTTGAACACTTGACTTTATTGAACATAATAATACCTTTTTCCCTCTCACAGTCAACACCATAGACCATTGATTAATTTATACTGTACTTAATACACTTAATATAATTAATGTAATAAACCTATATTATGAGAGTCAGAACGACCTACAACATTCACCGCGCTACATGTTTGCTTATTACTGTAATTGTGCGCCAACGTAAAATTTGTATTGTAAAGTTTTAATTGAATTATCAAATTAAAAGTTTCATAATGTCTATGTTACCGGCAATCTGTTTAATCTGGTATTCTATACAATGTCTCGGCAAGTGCTCAACCTGAATCGCCCTGATTTATGGGTACTTATCAGATTGCTCACCGGACACTGCAGGCTCAATAGGTACCTAATGACGATAGGTCGGAGCAACACTGCAACGTGCAGATTCTGCAGCGAGGCAACTACCTAATCCCACCCAGCCAAGTAAGAGTGGATTCAAGAAAAGAGTTATTCACTCTTTTATTGAGCAGCTCACTCTCATCTCTCGGAATCTCTTCTTACCATCAGATGAGATTTTTGTCAACCATTAACTGATATTAAGTAAAAAAGGAATTATTCGTTCCGAAATTATTATAGCGGTCCTTATAAAGTAAATAATTGAGATACAACAATATTTTTGTCATTGTTTGAATATAATACCAAAATATAATAGAGCGAATATTGCGACCAAACTCTGACAATTATCATCGTTCCCACAAAACTGTGATTACGTAATGTTTATTCAAAATACCTCTTGAATTAAACCAAATTCTTACTTGGGCCCTTTCATTGCGTAATTAATTCTGTTAATTTCTCCCCAACTTTCACAATTTGAATTATGCTGCATGGCTGTTTCGGCGAACTTCGCGAAATTTTACTCAATGGAATCTGTACTTAAAAATCAATTTTGAAAATTGATAGGGAAACATAAAAATAAGTACAATCCCTCTCCTATTTACAGATAATAATATAGATATCTGTAACAGTTATAAGCTGTAACAAAGTAGTAACAAAGTCAGGCACAAATGCATGGTTACTCTAAAGGATTATTATGTAACTTCTTGTTAGTGCTAACAAGTGTGTAGTATTAGAGCATATGTACCAAAACCCTCACTCGCGCTGATACTAGTCCATAATATATTATAGAAGATATTTCGTATCAGTTGAGCGTCTACGGCAGATCGAATGAACTGTAAAACAAATCACATGTAACTTGCAAATGCATTTAAATTTTGTTTTATAAACACGACATCAAACGACGATGAAGAACGACGACAGTGAAGGAAAACATCGTGAGGAAACCTGCACACCGGAGAGTTCTCCATAAAGTTCTCAAAGGTGTGTGAAGTCTACCAATCCGCATTTGGCCATCGTGGTAGACTATAGCCTGTACCCATTGTACCCATCCCATTGCGAGAGGAGACCTCGTGCCCAGCAGTGGGACAATTATGGTTTGTTGCTTTACTTTTAAACACGACACAGTAATATTAGCACAAAATTTGCCTTAAAGTATTTACATTCAAACGTTTACAATTAACGTCAGATAACTCACTTGTAAAAAAGTAGGTACTACTTTTTACATGACAAAATACACACAGATATACATACATATAGAGAGAGTATGTAGTAGTAGTAGTACGTAGTACGAGAGTAGTAGAGGGTATCTGATTCTGTAAAATGTGTGTATCCTTCTTAACTAACCTTTTTTATACTACACTTCTAAATACACTTTATACATAGTCATAGTTCCTTAGCCTAGCCTAGCCTGTGGCTTACCCAGGCAGGAAGGTGTTAAGATAAGGCTCGTGGCAGCGTGATGTGAACGGAGCCGACGTAAATTATGCGATCTCAGCCGGCTCGCCCGCGCAGATGAGAAGCTTATCAGATTCTCTGAGGTCCGACGTGAGTTTTCTGTTTATTACATAAGTTAAAGTATGATAATGAACACAAGCAAATGAAAATAATCAGGATTAATAACCGATACCTACCTGATATGAAACTGACTCTACATTAAACACTTGTAAAAATTTTCAAAGTTGGTTGGTACAGAGGTTGGTGAGCATGGACATGTTGCCATATCCTCACTGCAAACCGGAGGTCGCAAATGGTCCACCTGATAGTTAGTCCCGTCATACATGGGCAATGGTGGCACCCAATGACTTCACGACTGAAAAAAAGATTTACTCGATGGGCTTTGCGCAGTGAACACACGATCAAATATCAGGCGAAGCGAAAGATCTGAGCTACACCCATCACAGCTGGTGTACCGATTACATATTATGCTAACTCTCTTATAGGCGCTCACCCACTGAAGACGCGTCCCGCCACGGTGCGCAGAGCGACGGATACCGCAACTGCGCGCGGGGCGATTTCCCGCGCATTTCCGCGTCGGCAGTGTGTGTTGTGCTAGGCGTGATTTCTATATAAATTGAGATCCTTGCATACAATGGTAAAATCTGCCATCCCGCGCACCGCGGCGGGACGCGGTGCAGTGGGTGGAGCGCCTTACATAACTCTCCCAACCCACTTAAAAAAGATGTGATCAAGCTAAAGCATCATTTTTCACGCCATAGTAACTAAGTTACTGCTGCAAGTCATTATAAAAATAGGAATTACGTTTTAAAGGTAAATTAATAGTGCATATATGTACACGAATAAACAGTCATTTACTATACAGCTAAATAGTACGTCATTTACATGTAACAAACAACTCAACCTTATTAGTTTTCATAAACTAAATTAGAAATTATACCTGTTTGTGCAACTAATGTACTAGTTCAACAGCGCGTCCGCTGGCACTGAGATAAAAACTTGGGAAGTTCAGTTAAAGCCAGCTAGTTTTTAATTTTGCAACAGCCTTTGCTTGTTATAAGGTTTTAAACAAAGGAAATTGCAAATATTTGAACAAGATTAAATTGCCGTCTTCTACCTCGTTCTTGTCTACAATTGCCTGTCTAGTGCAAGGTCTCAGACATTCCCTAACAGCACAAGTAGACTTGAAGCTGATATTGTTGTGTAATGTAAACCATGGTGCTCCAGTTATTATTGGTGGAAACTTTAACTAATCCACGTGTTAGAGTAATTAATTATCTATCCATTAGAGTTAAAATTTGTCCTTGTCCGCTTACTTGGTTCGATAATTTAACAAGACCATGAATTTATCTCAATTACATATTCTAAATTACAAATTAAGTAGCAGTTATTAATATTATTACTAATTCCAATTCTCGTGATTCTGTAACAACGAGCTTAGGATGTGTTCAGTGTAAAATGTCCGTACAGACTTGAAATATTAAATTTATGGGTTTGTGAAGTTATTCCTAAAACACATACAAAATCTTAGTGTGTAAAAATCTAACATACCTCTTATACCTCAATGATACCTAACCTTATTGTTTCCTATGAAATCCAAAACGGCTTGCAAATTTTCATAAAACTTGCAGAAAACCTTCATAGTAGCTCAACGATCCTATATAATTTGGTAGTGATGAGATCAACTGTCAGTACTGTCACACTTTAGAAGGAGCGGTTCGGTACTCTGTCTATAACATAAAACAGTAATTAATAGTGTTGTCAATATTAGCAAGTTCTTTTAAATTATAATAATAACTAATAATAATAATAACTTTATTCATCAAAGAGTTACAGGTGATAAACTTAACAAATGTTCGAGCCCTTCTTTTAAGTATTGAGATACCTGTGCCAGAAGGACTCACTCTTCCATATCAGTTTTAAACAATATATTATTGCCTGTTATTAAACGAGAAAATAAACATTTATTTTTATAATATACATTACGAAAAATATAAGGAAATTTAAAAATAAAATCTAAAAATTATGTAATTAAAGTTTCATTTTAATTAATCGACAGAATAAAAGAAGTGTAAAGATTACATGTAAAGATAACATATAATAGATTAGCAGAGGACACACTACAGTAGTAGAAGTGCAAGCATACGAGTAAAGACAAGATTAGTTCAAGTAGATCGGGTCGCGCGGTCGCCGGTCCCCGGTCCCCGGTCGCCACTGATTTAGATTTATTTTTCTTTAGTTCCCACTGAACGCGCTCGAACTGCTTTAATGTAATTTTGCAAGGGTAGCTCCGTCCCCGAGATGAAAGGCTCCACCAAACAGTAAATCACGAAAATTTGTGTTCTTTGTCTTTTCCTCGTACTATGTTTTTTATAAACATACTGTTTTACCTCCTATTTACGAGTATGTCTATTTCTTCGGCTTTTGGCATTACATGCTTCTTTATTTAGCATATTGTAGTCCTTCAGGCGCCATAAAAACTTTTGGTAATTTCGTTGTTGACTAACTTTTCCATAAATAAACAGTAAATCAGCATGGCAGCAAGAGCAAGTATACTCCATACTTTAAACTTCCTTAAACCGACCTGCGTCCTACAGGTCACCCATGGATTGGAATACAGTCTTTTTAAAGTTCCTTTCTCGCCCAACAGTTACTAGCAACAACACTCTTGAAAAAAACTTCCACGTACCTTCCACTACTATTACATAAAAAATAAGAATTTATTAATTTTAAATTTCTCATTTCTACACCAATGGAGATATTAGACCGTCTTCGCCCTCGCCAGCTTTGTTCTCGATCGACGAAAATGGATAAAATGAGTTAGCCCGCCATACTCCAGCGGCCAATTCCTTTGAGATTTTAAGCAACTAAAACATCTATTATTATTGCGATCCATCCTTTCAAATCCTTCAGAGCCAGTGAACGTAAAATTGGTTAAATGGGCTCTCCTCGAAAAAAAATTACATTTTTTAGGAACCGATCCTTCGACGAATTATCTAAATTTTAGTAACAAAAAAATAACCGACAAAATTACTCAAAAACTACTTGTCAGATCTCGCTCAAAATGTGGGACCACATGACAAGCACCTGCTTTCGATTAAAAAAAGAATCATTAAAATCGGTTCACCCAGTCGAAAGTTCGGAGGTAACAAACATAAAGAAATACAGTTGAATTGATAACCTCCTTCTTTTTTTGAAGTCGGTTAAAAATAATTAGCACTCGCATAATTTTGTCCTTAAATAGGCTTTTTGACGACCTGTTTTCTGATAGATTAGATATTGTTGAATTATATTTGTCTCTAAACGTAATACAATATTTTTGTGTGTACATAACAGAAGACATTAAAAGAGTAATATGTCGCGGATTGTGTCGATGACGCGTAATTACATTCCTTTGTGCTGCCCTCGTCTCGGGCCCGCCCACTTCCCCGGGTCGTGTTTAATATTGAAGACTCAGTTCATTTTGTTGTGTTTTCATAAATAATACATAAATGTTAGATCCCTTTACATTGCGTGTGTAGATTTTATCACAATGAGTCAAATAAAATAGTTGCGAAAACGTTGTCTCATTTTTTGGTGACAGCCAGATAGTGAGCACAGTTGAACCACGAAATTCTAGAAGTCACAACATTCACATTTATTTCTTATTCTTATTTCTTTGCCTTCTAATAAGGAAGAAATGACCGCAGGAATGTGTTTATTGCCACATTTAAACTTTACATTGAATGCCACAAGTTGTTTAACGATAGCTTCATTATTGTCAATGCTACAGAGCACGGGTCTCATAACTGAGGAGGCCTAGTGCATCTATCACGCTCTCCGGTAAGGCGAACACTTTCTTCTTTTTCTACGTTTTCTTCTTCGTACTGCCTAAAGCATTAATTTTGATCGCACATATGTCAGCACCATACGCGCCGCACGCAACGCATTTAGAATTCATTGTATGAAATCTCAAATCATATAAGAGCCCGCACATGTCACCCGCATCGTACGCGCCGTATTTCCGAAAATACGGAAGACATCCGACGCATACTCATATAATGTGGCGCGTAGGACGCGTGCTGGTATTCAGTGTTACCATGCCACATTATATTTGAGAAACGCTTAAGGAGAAACGTTTCATAGTAAACGAATCCTGTGAGGAGACCTCGCCTCCGTGTTGATGCCTATCCATTATTTTTTGGGACATTGAGATTCGCAGTGGCGTTTCTCAAACTGCGATCACTAACTATGTTACTGAAATATGAGACAAAGTCCAAAAATAATAAGTAACATTTGTTTTGATTTCCCTTAAATTCAAGTTACAAATTAAAGTTTTAAATTATCTAGGTTCGTTGATCATCATCTACCAAGTCGAGAAATAATAACTTACCTATATGTAGTATTCTCCGTACAACTCCATGACTATTACAACATTTTTTCCATAGCTTAATCAATCTACATATGAAGTATATATGTATGAAAATATGAAGATTATGAAAACTATGAAATAATACACATAATATAATGGCCAGTACTTGACGATTCAAAGCAAACTATACCTATACACGGAAAAAACTAGGAAGAAAAGTGGGAATAAACGAATGTCACCGCACCGTTTCACACTAGAGATGTAAGAGAAAAACTGCAAAAATTGTTGGCAATACTAAAATTTGCGTACGGCGCGCATGGCCAAATGTGCGAGGCTATCAGTAAAGCTTTGGTCCACCTTTTGTACCACTTAGCTTTAAGATATAGTGTAAATAAATGAATAAGTGTAAATAAATGAATAAGTGTAAATGAATATAAAAAACCGCCTTATTATTACAGCTTCCGCAGTAATATTTCCTGTGCGCGCACTGATACGCCAAGGGCACACATAATTTAGACATCACGAACATCCAAGATCCGAGAATAAACATTTATCTGTCGCACAAATCGGATCGAACCACGAATCCCTCGCTTTATAAGCAGAATCGCTTTCAATTGGGCAGATATCGTCAGTATAAAATGATTTATACTTGAAATAATATAATCTAACAGAAATTTTATCACCTTTGTCAGAGTTAGATTATACTTCTACTATGAATTTTAAATCTTAATATATATAAATTACGTGTCACGTTGTTTGTCCGCGATCGACTCCTAAACTACTTAACCGATTTTAATCAAATTTGCACACCGTGTGCAGTTTGATCCAACTTGAAAGATAGGATAGCTTACATCTCAAAAAAAACTCATGACAGAACGAAATCTATCTGGGCAGCTAGTAAGACTATAATATTTATGTTAGTTCTACACTACTTAAACAGAAAGCTCTCGCTAGATCTTCTCAATAACCTAGAACGTTTTGCGGTGGGTGGGCTTTAGGATTAAAATCTTCAAAAACTTGCATATTACTATGTTATTAGTTTTCTACATTCATAAATAAAAGATAAAATTATACTACGGAGTTTAAATATAAACAAGATTTTTCCCCTCTCAGTATGCAATATTATGATTCTACCTCTAGTTTCATAAACGTATTACCTCCATTGTACTCAAGTTTATAAAATAATCAGATTAAAAACTGTGTTGCAATAGCAGAAATAGGTTAATACTTTATAATCTCCCTAGCGGGCTTCGTACTAAGTACTTGTGTAGGCCCTACTCGTGGATTATACAAGGCACAGATTGGGTTTATTGAAAAGCTCATTCTATTATGCCTGAAGTCGACTTGGAGTAATTAATCCTATATTAACTTCAGGTAAGCTAGCTTTGTAAGCCTACATTATTTACAAACATTAAAAAGCGGTTAAAAGACGATTATGTACACCCGTGAGCCTTAAAATACTGAAAAAAATATAACTTTTTATTGAACACGAAATATCCATTAGGAAAATGGGATCGGACGCTATACTTTAGTTTGATTGCGCATGGCTTATAGGTATTTAAGAATGGTTTGGCTATTGTATTTGTAGTACAATACCATATAAAATGGGAAGATACGTATATAATATGTTTTTATGCCGTACTGATGTTGGGTCTAAATAGAAGCTTAAAATTTCAAATTTTTTACTACAGAAGGAAGATACTTCTTTCTACCTCCTTACTAGGAGGTACAATTATTTAAAATTCAAATATTTAAATGAGATGCATACATACTCGTACGAGCATCTGCATACGACAAGACTTGTGAAATATGGAGATACTGCTTTTGAAATAGAAACGAGATTTTGGTTTACAGATAATTATGACTAACCAACGCTTGACGTAGTAAATATTCTCTATTAATTCATAAAGATAATATTGATGATGTACCAAACGCTGCGAATATATAAAACATAGAAACCTAACTTACGCTAGAAAATGACCCAACGTAAAAGTACACCAAAGTAGGCGGAGCCTAAAAATTACACCAGACGAGCTGTCAGTCTCTGTTTGGTCGTGTCACAGAGAAGTAGTAACAAACATTCAACATTTATAGATATTTACTACGAAAATGCCGAAGTATGAAGTGAAATGGTGTATTAATCGTGTAGGTGTTCATCAAAAGAACACTAGAATCACATTTCACAAATAAATTTTGTCCTAAATACGTGGATTTTTATTATTTTATTTAAATAATGACAAATATTGACAGCCGTCATGTTTCCCTATACATTGCTTGATAGTTGCTTACAAAATATGTTTTAGTTATAATAAAACGCAATGAATATCGTTCATTTCTGTTCGAACGTAATGAATGGCGTATGCGTTATGGAGGCATCATTGTCTGTAAAAATAGTTATTCAAGTTATGTTAAGTTTAGTGTACCTACTTACTACTACGGAGTTTTACGGAATCAGCTCTTTACTTTATATATATGCAAATGTCCAGTTGGTTTGTCCGTACGTAACACTTATAATAATTGTAATAATGCTACATACATTGAATAGTGTAATTGTTTGATTGTGATAAAAAATCATACATTCAAAACTGTTCAGCATGGTGTATAATCGTCTGGTTATAGGTTCCCAAAAAATGGTTGTCTGTAAAGTCGGTTTACGGACGGTAGTTTAACGTGACAACGTCATGACACAACATTGATGAAATGATTGCATACTTTTATACATAAAATTGAGCGCTTCGGTCGATCGTAGCCGATCGTGCCTCTCTATCGCTTGTTCCGCGCTCTCGCTCGCGCGGAACGGGACAATGAGTCATGTTTATTCGTGCGTGCGCCCGGCGTTCATCGTTTTAATCATAGATTACCCCCAATAGATTCCGCATAAGTTAATTTTTCTTATAGTTTGAACTCACAAAATTTGGCGGAAGGCGCGGGTTGCGGGGGACAAAAATATGCGCTGTGATTGGCCATTTCTAATTCATACTTGGACTTGGACGCCACTAACGCGTCAGTATTGGTCGACACTATTGTCGTCGACTTGCAAATGCAAGTACATGTTGGCGCGCGTCAGTTGCCTTGTATGCGGTATCTATTGGAGGTAATCTATGGTTTTAATAGACGTTATCACGTCAAAGAAAAGACAAAGGCAGTTCGGTTAGAAAGACAGGAATGTAACTGGGACCCTAAACATCAAACAAATCAATTAAACTCTCAATAATTATGCTCCATACATTTAGGTAATGATGACTTCTATGAGTCTGAAATCGGAAATCGAGGGATATCTTCAAATTTTATAGGTATCTGTAGTGTTTGTTGTGCGTTAGTTTCAATAAAGCTCGAAGATGGTCCCGTAACGATTACACGGAGAAATTAAATAATAATAGAATATTATAGGTAAACAGACTTCAAAATTGAAAAATAATACGTGTATGCAGGCCCTCAAGTATAGACACAAAGAAATGAAAGGCAGCCTGAATTGATATTATTAAGTGTATAACAAGCAATACTTAATTATTTTTTCAGTTTAGAAATCGGCCTACCTATTATATTTTTATATTATTACTAGCTGACCGAGCAAACGTTGTTCTGCCAAAAAAATTTTAAGGGGTAGGGGGATGAAAAAAAGATGTCTGATTCTCCACCCTAGCCGATATTCACACTAAGATTCACGAAAATCGGTCAAGCCGTTTCAGAGGAGTTCAACTTCAAAAAAGCGTGACACGAGAATTTTATATATTAGATCTAATTTTTGTGTAACACTTGGTGACAGACCCGTAGTCCATATATTAGAAACGTCATTAAATATGGATGTTATATTTTAACGGCACCTTACCATTTATTATTTATTTATTTATTACTGCAGACACATCCCCGCGCTATGGCGCACTTTTAATTCAGAAAAGCCTGTCTATGGTTTATACTCGTACATCTTTGGTATAAACAATATTATTATTATTTTGTGGTTTTCAGTTCGGTTTTTAAAATATTTTTATTTGTAAGACCCAACCATAACCTTGAGGAATTGAAAATAATCATAAATATGTTTTGATTGCGATTACTAAAACAATACCGTTTCATGATATTATAAATCTTTAATAAAAAAAAATCCAAATTCTAAATGATAATTATTTGCTGTTCTTCATTTTGCATAACATCATCCTCCTGTGACCTTTCGTTGGTCGGAGAGCGGGCAAGCGCTATACAAATCGATCATTACCGATTTTTCCCGACATTTCATTCTAGTTGCCGACGTACCGAAAAATTATCTGTTTTTACTAGGAGTTATGTTTCTATGTTTTCTATATTCGCAGACCAAACGTTACTTATTCATATAAGTGAACTGTAGATATTCCGTTAAAACTGTGAATATTTAATCGTTACTCGTTTATTTTTATTTCTGTTACGAAATTGATTAAAACACACATTTTATAGCTTAAACGTTATTTATAAACAGCATTAAATATATGAGTATGAAATGCTTAACAACCGACCGCAAACTATCGCCACTAAACGATCCATAAACGATTAGTAGACCCTGGAGTGTTGAGCATCCTGCCGTCCATTCCTAGACCTTTAAAAAAAATCTTGCTATGCATAGGTCTTTTAATTAATCATGAATTTAGTAATATTAATTAATGTAATGGTACTCAAACTTTATTATAAGGAAAATCTCCTAGGCAACAGATGTCGTTGAATAATATGTTGATATCTATGAAATAATTTATAAATTACATTATCATACCTACATAAATTGCGAGTTTCAAGACTCTTCAACCCTGTGTAACCCGAAGTTGACAATAGTTGAGATAATAACTATTGTCTATACCAAGCGAGCATATTCCAAACGTTAGTCAGTAAAGGATTAGGTAGACGCTCTCAAGTAACTTCAACTTAGGGCTGTAAAACACCATCAAGGTTGGAAACTAGGATCTATCCTAGTAGCGTACTTATGCAATTTATAGCGGTTGACTCACGATGGTTATGGTGCATACGATGCCATATTTATTGGATATTAGAATGAAAGATCATCTATATATATTATAAAACTGTAACTCGATAATGTCTGTACATTGAAGATATTTAAGAAAATTTGGTATCAGGGGACTATATAGGAGCAATAGATTACGAATCTGTCATTTTTAAAAATCTTGTCTGTCTGTATGTTTGACACAGCATCACGCCAAAACCACTGAATGAAATTGAGTGCGGTTTTCACAATTGTATTACTGGTGTTCTAACTTAAAATCTGGCGTATGTTTTATTGTGATACGTCGCTTAGAAGCCGAGATATCAATAAATAGGACTTTTTGATACGCCACATAACTGCAGGAAATACTGAAAGTGCCCGATAGAGGGATATAAAAAATTGTTTAGTATCGGAAATATACGTTATTTCTTCAAAAAAATCAATGTGTACCAATTTTTTTTTTATTTATAATTTTGCTGTGAATTAGTTCTGCTAATCAACAATAGATGTCAGTTTAGGTAACTAGAAGCCATAATTAAAAATGTACGTAGGTCTGAGAACGAGTCAACAAATCTTTTATTGAAATTAATGTATAACTATACATATTTACAATATTTAAAACATTGGGTTTTTAAGAAATTAGTTACCCTACTCAATCAATAACACATAAATATTATGTTAGATTGTGTTATCAGATTCCTATATTCAATTCGTTATATGATGGTATGGGTCAGAGTTAGTGATAATAGTATTATTATGACACAATTTAGGAAAATTTTATTATCAAATATTGTTTTACCTGCGGATAAATAAAAATCTTAAATTTTGACAAAGTATTACAATTTAGATTTTCTTATTGTGATGTAGGAAAAGAAAATAGATATTAATAAAAATACAAATCACAATGAGTAAGAAATTAAAATATTTGCGAATAATCGTCTACTGCTGTCACCTACTGGTCAATGCGTACCAAGCCGGCGCGGCCCCGCATAGGCTAAATTATGACCGGATGTAAGTGCAATACAAATACATAACTAAAATACTTTTGAAATTGCGAATAGCCACGTAAAAGCAGATGAGCCACCTGATGCTAAATTGTCATCATCCTCCATGGATGACTAAAAGCATCGTCCGTGATCAGATCAAACTAAAGGCATATCACCCATTGGTTGTTATCCAAGAAAGAAAACAAGAATGAAAAACTAATAAATAATGAAGATGATTAAATTTCCATATCAAGTTTAGAGTGAGTTATTTATGATTTAGCAGTGAGTTATTTATTATTTAAATAGTAGTAAAGATAAACTAATGTTATGGTAATGCAGGCACGCTGTTTAATCCACAAATGGCGAATCAGTTTAAACAATGAGTTTCTTTTGAAACGTTTTATAGGCATAAAATATACGTCTGGTATTTGGGCCAGGTTCTTGGACGCTTAAAAATCCCAAAGTTATTCAGGAATAAACTCAGGAGAACTAGAGTCTCCCGGTTGAGAGGCGGACCCTGCTGTCGGGTAGGGGATCCTTTCATTACCGTAAATCTAGCTGGTACCGCGGTTGCGAAACTCCCCAAATAGTCGGGGGGGGCTCTTTTGACTCTTCGCGAAGAAGCGTTTAGCTCTCAGGCAGTCAAATCCGGAGGGGTAAGACGTCCCTGAGCGACTCATGTAGCCCGTGGTCGGCGCGATCAAACATTTACCGATAAACCTGACATGGTACACCTCAGCTATCTGCTAAACTACCCGATCCGATCATGAAGACAGAGCGGCGCGGCGGCAGCGGCAGTTTGCGTGATCTGGTGAGCAGCATGGGAACCGTCTTACAGACATTACTTGGTCAGATGAAAACACATAATAAGTCGAAAAGAACGAAGAAGTAGTGCCAATAAAACACTACGTAAAGAATTCGATTTCTTTAGGTTTTGCTGTTTATACTTACGTGGAAAAAAATGTCGACGTCTATGAATAAATAGGAGCAGTCCAGTATTCCCGTAGTCTGAATTAAACTGTCATTTATAATCTCGAACTCCTACAATGTCCTGGTTTAATTTCGAGGAGGTGTAGTCGAAGTAAAACCTTTTTTTCAGTTGTTTTTATTTATCTCTGTAGATATATCTTAATTGACCAGGGCTGAAGCCTTTGAAAATGGTAAGTGAAAAAATAATAGTAGGATGAAACCCATTGAAAAAGGAAGAGAATATAATCAAATAAAACAAAAAAATAAATATAACTTAACTTTTTATGTTCCAAACACACTGCAATTTTTTTGATTTCAAATATTTCTTTTTTCACCTTATTTTGACGTAACACCGAAAAAGCACCCTAATTTTCAATCGAAAATTCTCAAGTCAAAATATCTGCTTTTTAAAAAAAAAAGTCTGTGGGATTTTTTTTTTCCATGAAATCTCTACTTTTTGGTGGTATAAAAATACATTATTATAGTAAATGTTGTGTGGTAGCTGCTACGAAATAACAGTATATTGTATTAGGGTCTGGGCCGGCTGGGTTGGGTCTGGTTGTGTATCTTAGAGACAGACTATGTAACTCCAGAATGGGTGGGAATAAAAGTTTTAATAATATTTGTTGATGGTCACGTTGACATAGCAAAACCAGTACAACATTGACCAATTCAAGATCTGATGGTGTACGTATATAAAATCCCACTAATATTTCTTAGGCGTATAATAAGATATTTTTTACTCTCGCTAAAGTTTAAAAAATAGTTTGAAAATCTAAATTGTAATACTTTGTCAAAATTTAAGATTTTTATTTATCCGCAGGTAAAACAATATTTGATAATAAAATTTTCCTAAATTGTGTCATAATAATACTATTATCACTAACTCTGACCCATACCATCATATAACGAATTGAATATAGGAATCTGATAACACAATCTAACATAATATTTATGTGTTATTGATTGAGTAGGGTAACTAATTTCTTAAAAACCCAATGTTTTAAATATTGTAAATATGTATAGTTATACATTAATTTCAATAAAAGATTTGTTGACTCGTTCTCAGACCTACGTACATTTTTAATTATGGCTTCTAGTTACCTAAACTGACATCTATTGTTGATTAGCAGAACTAATTCACAGCAAAATTATAAATAAAAAAAAAATTGGTACACATTGATTTTTTTGAAGAAATAACGTATATTTCCGATACTAAACAATTTTTTATATCCCTCTATCGGGCACTTTCAGTATTTCCTGCAGTTATGTGGCGTATCAAAAAGTCCTATTTATTGATATCTCGGCTTCTAAGCGACGTATCACAATAAAACATACGCCAGATTTTAAGTTAGAACACCAGTAATACAATTGTGAAAACCGCACTCAATTTCATTCAGTGGTTTTGGCGTGATGCTGTGTCAAACATACAGACAGACAAGATTTTTAAAAATGACAGATTCGTAATCTATTGCTCCTATATAGTCCCCTGATACCAAATTTTCTTAAATATCTTCAATGTACAGACATTATCGAGTTACAGTTTTATAATATATATAGACTAGCTAATACCCGCGACTTCGTCTGCGTGGACTTGAGAATTAAATGAAATTAATTAAAAATCATCCCGGGAAATGAAAAAATAAATATAACTTAACTTTTTATGTTCCAAACACACTGCAATTTTTTTGATTTCAAATATTTCTTTTTTCACCTTATTTTGACGTAACACCGAAAAAGCACCCTAATTTTCAATCGAAAATTCTCAAGTCAAAATATCTGCTTTTAAAAAATAATAATTTTAATCTGGTTTTGGCGTGATGCTGTGTCAAACATACAGACAGACAAGATTTTTAAAAATGACAGATTCGTAATCTATTGCTCCTATATAGTCCCCTGATACCAAATTTTCTTAAATATCTTCAATGTACAGACATTATCGAGTTACAGTTTTATAATATATATAGACTAGCTAATACCCGCGACTTCGTCTGCGTGGACTTGAGAATTAAATGAAAGTAATTAAAAATCATCCCGGGAAATGAAAAAATAAATATAACTTAACTTTTTATGTTCCAAACACACTGCAATTTTTTTGATTTCAAATATTTCTTTTTTCACCTTATTTTGACGTAACACCGAAAAAGCACCCTAATTTTCAATCGAAAATTCTCAAGTCAAAATATCTGCTTTTAAAAAAAAAAAGTCTGTGGGATTTTTTTTTTCCATGAAATCTCTACTTTTTGGTGGTATAAAAATACATTATTATAGTAAATGTTGTGTGGTAGCTGCTACGAAATAACAGTATATTGTATTAGGGTCTGGGCCGGCTGGGTTGGGTCTGGTTGTGTATCTTAGAGACAGACTATGTAACTCCAGAATGGGTGGGAATAAAAGTTTTAATAATATTTGTTGATGGTCACGTTGACATAGCAAAACCAGTACAACATTGACCAATTCAAGATCTGATGGTGTACGTATATAAAATCCCACTAATATTTCTTAGGCGTATAATAAGATATTTTTTACTCTCGCTAAAGTTTTAGATGAAATTAGGCTCACAAATATTTCATATCCCGGATCAAATAACAGGGTGCATGTCGTTCGAGGTCGGAGATGGATCTGCTTCTTCATCAGGTCACGGGTATAATTTAGTTTGGAAGTTGGGTTTACAGGTTATTTATTGTTTTAGTTTTCCTCAAAAGAAAAAACATAGCCCTTATAGGATCACTTCGTTGTCCGTCAGTCTGTCTATCTATCGACCCTATTTTCTCAGGAATGCGTGGAGGTATCATTCCAAAAAAACTTAAACTTATTTGTATTTTGTTAATTGATCGCTATGTCCACGCATAGGAACGAGTGTTTTACAGCGGCAAAGTTAAGTTTGTTACTGAATCATTTAATATTGCTCTTATGTTCGGTTCTCTAAATATGTACAAAGCCCTCGGTGCCAAAAAAACTCGCATTTCCCGGGATGATTTTTAATTACTTTCATTTAATTCTCAAGTCCACGCAGACGAAGTCGCGGGTATTAGCTAGTTTTAAATATTTGCAAAAAGATTTGAAAGGGTCAGCATCCGTTCTTGACTCCAAGACAATCTTTTTAGTAGAGTGCAAGACCAACTGTTCTGAACAACGGACGAGGCAACGATATCGAATCCTTCCTGTAAAAGGTAATTGGAATCTGTATACTTCAGTTTAATCTCGCACAGTAAGTCCTTTTCCAGCTTGGCTAGCAACCACCTTCAGAATCAACCGTCAAAGATCTTTAACGAGTTTCTGTTTCAGAGAGCCAATCAATAAACAATTTCCCTGCTTCATTCCTGTTATGTGTTACATCTTATGAATGTATATGTGTATTCTTCAATACATTGTCAGTACACCAATCTATTGAAATAACTGGGTAACAGATGGATGGATGATGGATTGAAATCAGATTTATCCAATTTAAAAAATCGTTATATTATTTTCTTTTTAAGCAATCTAGTTAACGTAATAAAGCCAGTATACTTACAACTCGATACAAAGTAAGAGTATTTTTAATAATTGAGCATACTTTAAAATAACAAAGTTATTAAAATCGACAAAACCAAAAGCATGAACCACTGATATAAACATAATATTACTCGGGATTTCATAACTCGGAAGGCCCGAATAAAATACAACTAGAATAAAATATTTCGGATTCTATTAAAATATTATGATTACAATCCTTTGGACGTCAGTTCCAAATATAGCTCGGGGGGAAAACGAGACAACATTGTAATGTTGATTAAGTCTGAACGGAGGAGAAAATAATGCGAAATCTTATTTGCGTTAAAAATCAAGCACTTTACGTAAAAGTATTGAACATTTTCATTTCAAACTTTCAAACAGTAGAAAACTTTCTCGTCTTTTTAAAGCCAGTCAAGAATTCAAATACCTAATTGTTTTCACACAACAAAGACTGAAGACAATTTAAGAGGTTTCCTTCTCTATGAATATTGATTGATTTTTGGATTTGGAAGTTTATAGAATATACTTATTCATTTAGTAACTTAATTCACACTAAATCTAGAGATTTACAGAAAATTTGGCTTCAGTAAAGGTCAGCACTTGACCTATTTTTGAATAATATATATTATGTAGTTATATGTATTGCGTTAATATGTAGTTGGTTACAGATACCCATATTACCCACTAGCTTTTGCCCGCAGCTTCGTCCGCGGTAGAGATCGATTTTTACAAATCCTACTTACTTTTACTTAGTTGGACTTAGTTGCCTATGACTTAAGTAATTTATATGTATCATTTGATGATAGCGCGAAATGCAAATGAATTTTACTAACGCCATCTATTAACAAGACCCGGAACTAAATATCTAGCAACTAACAAAATATCGATCTTCCCATGGGAATGTTTTACCGCGGTAAAAAGTAGCCTACGTTACTCTCCATCCTCCTCACTATCTCCACATACAAAAACCATACCATTTATCAGCTTCGTTGCGACGTGAAAGACGGACAAACAAACACACTTTCACATTTATAATATTAGTATAGTATGGATAGTATGGATAGCCAGACATCGGTGACTCGACATTGAATGGAAAGAACTTTGTTTGTACCTATCATTAAATGTTCATATCAAATATCCTTTAATCTTAATATTAGGTATATAAAATTGATTGTCCTGACTGACTGATCTATCAACGAAGAGCCCAAACTACTGAAGCTAAAAACGTGAAATTATTCAACGTTTTTGGAAAGTCAGCCCTTAAAGAGGGTCAATTGAATTGTGAATTGGTATGGTTAATTGAACTCCAGAGGGTTGGATTTTAAATGTTTGTATGATATTTCTCCAATTTTCAATGTAAGCACTACGAAAACTAGTATTTAATCTTTTGGTTAGAAAAAATAAAACACTTAGTTATGTCCACGATTTGAAATTCAAATCCTAATGGGATGTAAAACTTTGAACCCCTTCAAAGTTTATTTAAAAATCCGGCTAGTTTGAAACGTGCACTACGAAAATTTGTGTTTGGCTTTTAGAGCCTTTTGAGTAGAATTTTGGGAGAAAATCAACCCTAGTTTATTAAACTAAAAGAACTTACGCGCGGGCAAAGACCCGGGGCACCAAGTAGTTATTTATAATTCCAATTTTATCTTAATTTAAGCAAGTAAATATTAAATGTTATGCTCAAACAATAATTAGGTCATGTTTCAGCAAGACTTCCGTACGATACTAAGTGGAAACAAGTTGTGGAAACATCATTTACTCAGTTATATTCCGAGAAGTTTCTACACTCCCATAAACGCGTAATGAACTTGTGAACATTCGAAATTAGCCTGTATGATATATCGGCCCTAGACGGTCATAAATTAGGAATTATCTTTGTTTATAGTCACGCAATAGTCCGCCTACAGGCGACAATTAGAGTTTTAATGTAAATAAGAGTGTAGCCGGCAACAAGTGGGTCATCCAGGGCGGCGGCGCCCCCTCCCCCGCCCCTCGCCGGCAGCGGGTCATGAACAAGCTACGTTCATGACCCATTTTATCTCAAATACCCATTTCAATTCCAAACCTGACGGTTAAGTAAAGTTCCCAAGCGATCATGTTTATCTCTTTTACAGTAACAATCGGTAAAGGATCAAGTTACTTAATGATAACAGGACCTTGTCGTTGCTGCAATTACGGTGTCAGTCGGCGATCAGTCGCTCTGCGAAAGGCTGAGACTATCTGCAATATTGATGTTCATACATCAACACTGGGTTTCTTGACTAGGAGGAAGCAGTAAATCCGGTTTTTAACTAGCTTTTGATAGACGAGCAGCAAGGCTATTCTGTTTTGTGTAACTCGACAGCGGAATCCGCGATGAGTGTCAATTTTGGCAAGGAATTTTGACACTCATCTCGGATTCCGCTGTCGAGTTACAAAAGAGAATAGCCTTGCATAAGTATGAGCCAATTACGAGTACATCACATTTCAGAAATTAAGAGGAACGCCCAGATTATACCTACTATAAAAATAAACAGATTTGAAAACGGAATGGAGTGTGGAAGTACTTGATCGTCCATGATTTATTTACTTAGGCTATTCGATTAAATTAGCTAACCTCTCGTGTTAATAATAAATTATAATTTATTTTATCCTGCTTTAAGTCACGGTTGTGTGCGCTTTCGACCCGCGGCTCTAGGTGCCTAACAAAATTATATCTGGCGGGTAATTAAATTAGCTACGCCTTGTTGACACAGCGGCTATACGTGTATTTTATTTAATCTGTTAATTGAGTTATTTATGGCAATTTAAATAAGTTATTTAATGATCTATGATAATTCAAAGATCCATCGGGGTAATAGGTTCTTCAGAGTAATATAGTGATATGCAATAATATAGATTTATGTGTTATCCGATACCTTCTGATGTGGTTTAATAAGTCCAACGAATATTGCTTCTGATAAGAAACAGTAGGTACCTAGAAGTACAAAAAGTGGCAAAGTTAAAAATAAATACACAGGCAACCTCATAGTAATTGGTGATCGTGGACCTATCACCATGGGAACTATCAGATCGCCACCGAAACAGCGATCCTGAATAAGAACCTCATTCACGCTCCAGGAATCCCTCAGAAAAAGCTCGTTCTAAATAGAAGCGCATAGCATAGCTGCTCGTGTCGACCCTATATTGTGATCGACCGAGTTAAGCAATAGCGGGCGCGGTCAGTAGTTGAATGGGTGACTGGTGTGACTGTTCGTGAAAAAAAATTCTTGAGCGTTTTCGTGCTTCAGAGGGCACACTAAACCTTCTGTCCCGATTATTACCGTAAGATAACAGTCGTTAAGCCGTTCGAGCGGCATAAAAACTTGAGTTGGCTACTAATTCGCAAATCCACCAATCCGCATAAGAGCAGCTTCTTGGAGTATGCTCTAGGACCCAACGCCTCTTCATGAAGGAAGACCCGTGCTCATTAGTGGGCCATTAATGTGCAAAAGCCATGGAAGCGATATTTAAAAAGGTACCTATTCGTCAAAATACAGTTAGTAAAACAAACAAAATGGAATGCTTCTTAGGCCTAAAAACTTGCGGCACCCTGCTCTGCGCCTCTACCAAAATTGGCTATTGCTAGTACTATTAAGGAAGTGGATTACACGAAATCCGCTTCTTTCAGGGATTTATGTCAACTTAAAAAAGATTTGTCGGCTAAGGAATTTTTCCATGCAATAAAATTGAACTAAGCTTGGACTTCCAAGTACTGTTATTAAATTGTACCAGCCAAGCAACTTTCTCCGAAGCTTTAATAAAAATACCTTAGTTTCGTTTGATGTTATTTATAGATCCTTTTGATGATAAAAATATAGAAGTACGTATAGCTTCTTTTAAAGCGATTTTACTTTAATAGGTCCTCTAGTCCATCTACCGACTTTTAAATGATTTTTTTGAATTATTGTATTTATTTAGCTTACCCTGTGTTTGTGTGGGTCAAATCTTGAAAACCTAATTACACCTATTAAACTTATTGTGCTTCCGATTGAAAGCCTAATTACACTTTCGATTTTCCTAAGGAGAATTGTACATTATTGCGTTAATTCTGATGACAATGTATTTTTGTGCTAAACGTGACTTGATACTGCTCAGGTTTGGTTCCAGACGAGGGAACTCTTTAACGTGTTACTTACATTTTTTTCTTTAGTTCATTGACACAATAAACACGCTTATATTTTACTTTTTTTAACTATTAACTTGTTCTATGACATGCTTGAAATTAAAAATGACTCAAAAAGTTATCATTGTAATTAGTAATTACATTAACTCCCAACACATGCATACATAGTTATCATAGAGAAACGATGCACTACATTTTCAGCAATCTGCTGAAAGCTGGCAGGTGATGCTGGCACTGAGATAAATTTATATGGAACAACGCTAGCACTATTGATTATTCCGGTTACTACGCTTTACATACACATTTTGTTTTGATGGTTATTTTAGGCATTTGTTCGCTACAAATGGATATTGGATGTTGTTAATTCAATTCTTATTGAAAGCAGAAAGCAAACTGACTCTTCGATTTTAAAATCTTCTCTTTGTATTCACAACGAGTTATTTATTTATGATGAGATATTAGTTGTGAATTATTTATGAATGATGAACTAATAATCAGCATTTTAAAATAAACCTCCCGATCCGTTTTATTTTTATCTTTATCGCCCCAGTTAGACAAATATCCAACCCTATGACCAGGGCTACAAAATGATTGACGACGCCCCACGATTTTCATATTATTATGTAGGCTAATGTTGGCTCGGGACCGTGTTTTTGCAGTCCATCAGATTGCAATCAAATTACATTGTGTTTTTTATCAAAGATTGTTAGTTTTATTAAAGACTTCCTGTTTTAGCTATAGTTGTGTTGTTTTAGCTACCGTATTTCGGATAATTAGCTACTGCTGAGACAAATCAATATGACGCACTGTACGTGTAGTCTGTACATACTTAAATAGTTCAAAAGAATTGTATTTGCAAAACAACGGTATTAATTTCCGCATCGCGAACTGACAATATTATAGTTAAACGTTAGTGATTTAATGATTTTGACAGACAAATATACTGCCACTACTACTACTACACTACTGTCGACAATACATATTTTTAACTGTTTCACTGTTTGATTCAGAGATGTCCATCGTTATCGTTATTGCTACAGAGATACAGGAGAACAGAAATACAGGAGAACAGAAATACAGGTACATTCTCTCGAATAGGAAATGATATTATATATTATTTGCATTTTCTTATTTTGTCATCTGATCCTTGAATTGCATGAAAACTGTGCGAAGAAATATTCGAAGACCTTTCGTTAGAAACCAAAGTAACTTATTTTCAAATCCAAATATTTATCATTCACTGTGTCCAAACTTTTTAAATTAATCTGCTTATATATTTCTTGCAGTACTCGACGGGGATTTTGAAGATTAATAAATAAAATCCACGGTACAGTTTGCATTAATATTGAATTAGAAAACATCGCAAACACGAATAATTTAGAATCAACGTAAATCTGGCTCGTAAATATTACTGTCGGGATACGAACCTGGACCTCCTCGGCTGGCAGAGTCACGACAAGACCAACTGAGCTACAATATCGCCAATGCTTCTGTTGCGATAATTTGTCATCTGTATTGTAAAACATTGATTTGGCACTAAACATTTTACTGTTGGGAAGAACAAAACTTTCCATCCTTGTATTTAATATCTGACGTTAGTGGAGAATCTCTTGTGGTAATGTTCTATTCGGCCCATATTATGGTCCCTGAGGAATCGCCCGCAAAACTCGGCACGCCTCTGTTTAATATTCATGAGCCTTCTGGAAGAACTTAAAACAGTTTGTGCCTAGTTTAATCGCCGTTTATTTCCTTGTACCTAATCTTTACAACTAAATTTACATTTTCTAATGCAATATTTTACTGTAAAACACTTTCCTGAACCATATCATCTAACATTCTAACCAACTATAAAGGCTTGTTATAGGACAACTACCTAATAATAATTCTAAGCAAGAGAGTAAGTGATTCTGTTACAAGACGGAATAATAATTTACCGAGACACAAATTGCTACGTGCATTGTCGAGTTTTATAGCATTTTCCATTATGTTCCGTAAGTGTGATAGGATCGCATAAAAAGTGTCCAACAAAAGCCAATTTAAGTTTGCTCTGGCCGCACTTACGGTTTCCTGCCCCAAAGGTAACGATTACGATGCTACAGCTTAATTCCTTCCCGAACATCTATCTCTCTGGCAGTTTGCGTCTCACCGTTTTACAACCTCCGTTATGAGCTTGCTTTGTGTATGACTTCCAAGGACCCTTCTAAAGCTGTTATACGGTCGTATTATGTGACACAAATGTATTCGAGGTCGAAAAATCCACATTTAAAGAAACGTAGCTATGGAATAAGGTACTACTATTAGGCGGCAATCTCAATATTAGTAATGCATAGATTACATCCTTACCGAAATGTTTTTACTGTTTTTAAATTGTTTTAAACTGTACAACAGAAAAAAACATGATCTAAATTTTACTAACAAAAAATAACCGACTTCAAAATTACTCAAAAACTACTTCTCAGATCTCGCTCAAATTTATGTGGGACGATATAACAAGCACCTGCTTTCCAATAAAAAATATTCATCAAAATCGGTTCACCCAGTCGAAAGTTCTGAGGTAACAAACATAAAAAAATACAGTCAAATTGAGAACCTCCTCCTTTTTTTGAAGTCGGTTAAAAACAAAAGGTACTAAACCTCCCCTTGGTTACATAAATTGTAAAAATTACTCATTTGTGTATGCTCAATCAACTCAATTGTATTTTTTAAAATGGTGTAGTGGTGTTACGTATTTAAAAATCAGGCGTTGGTGTGAAGATCTATTTTTACTTATTATATTATAATTTTATAATTAATAAGAAAAGATAGCGATCGCTTTCGACCTCCATGCGATGCAAGTAATAAAATTTAAATTCCCCAATTATTGGCAATACGAGTAACTCACAAGTTAAAAAGCGGAGCAATAAAACAGCCCGCGGGATTGAGTTTGGGAGACTACAATATTGATTTTCCTGTCTGATATATTTCATTCTCCATCTGTTGCTCTTCATAAAATTTACGACAACATTACTGAGTCGTTATTTTTGTATGAAGAGTTTTATCGTCGCGTTTTCTATGACACGAGTTTTTGTGCTGTCGTGTTTTATGATTATCACTAATTCTCTTACTTACTTAATAATACTCGTATACCATCATCATCATCATCGTCACGTCAAGTAAACTGTACCTACGACATTGTTGTGATCTTGTTTTTATTCCCAGCAAAAGTTTCTTTAGTCTCCAAGTTTGTTCTTTCTGAATTAAACGTTATTCATTATATGTTTTTATATAATGGCGTTTTAAGGGGTAATTTAAATGTTTATGATGTTAAAGAAAAATAAACTTAACTGACGCAATCGTTCTTTCTTTTTTCACAGTTCATGATATTATGATTCCTTAATAAAGAATATTAAAAACGAAATGAAAAATAACGAGGTTTTCAAAATCCTTAGATTTTTGCTCTATTGTAAAATAAATCAATATCAACATGTATTGTAGTACTAAATATAAAGTATAGCGTCATAAGAGTAAAAGAATCTAGACTGAATGAAAATAACATTATTCGAAGATTTAAAGTTGAGAAACTACATGGTTCTCTACAAACTTTTGAATCCTGCTGTAGACTTTCCAAACTCTCAGGGTGAAAACTGAGATCTATGAGGTGCAGCGCAGACGGCACACTGTCTGTGACGCTCTTTTAAGTCTGTGAAAATAGAACCTTTGCAATTATATGCAGTAACGCATACGACGCGCAATAAGTGCGGCGCACACAAAATACGTGTAATTCGGGCAGCCCGCGCTGCACCGCGTCGCGCAGCTCCGCACAAATGGTGTGCGAAAGAAATACAACGTTTGCTTCAACACGCGCTAACGCAGACGGCGCACACTTCAGTCTGCAATCTGCATTCGTTAGTGGTGGGCGTAACGTATGCGATATTAACATGGCGCCATAGATCGATTGAAATACAAAACAGACCAGCACTTTCTCATTGTTTCCGAATGAGTCAAAGCTGGTCTTAAAATAGATAACAGTTCATTAAATGTTGTAACAGATATTTTATAGAATTTGAAAAATTTATCCGGATATTGTTTCAGAATTGAATGTTTAATATGGAACTGTCCTTTCAGTAATCTCTCCGAAAGTATAGAATGTACCCAAAATTCTCTATTTCTTCTTTTTTCTGTACTTCAAGTACAAAATAATGCATCGCGATCTCTGCGTGATTTCCATAGCGTGTACGTCACTACAGTTCTGCCGACAGAGTGATCGAAGGTGTGCGTCGTGTGCTTTGAGTCTGCGAAAAATCCGAGATAGACTGTTTGCGCGCCATGTAGACATTTGTGCGCCCGCAGTCTCGATCGCTCAAGAAGAGTGTCGTCTGCGCTGCACCTGAAGAGCACTTTGCTTAGACAACAGTCAAATATACTAGGCTAGGACACTTTGTTAGTATGAAAAAGTCATGAAAAACGGCTAACATTAGGATAATTAGTGTTAATTTAACATTAGGATTAATTTGATAACCAGAATTTTTTTAAAGTTGTATAAAACGGCTAATGTTGATTTAGGACCACTGTTTATTTTTAAATAATTTTAAGTTTGGTCAAAGTCTGAGAACGTTTTATATTTCTCAAAGTAAATTTTACTTTGTAATTAGCTAGTATGTATTAAAGTTGTATTATTATTCCAGATGGTGGCGACGGAAGAGACGACCGGGACGGTCCCAGGCCAGATAGACTCGCCTGGTACATTCGGCAAGCTCCGGCAGACACTATCTTCTTCACTCCTCACTGCACAAGACAAAGGTAACTTAACTGTATATTATCTATGGGTACTCTATCAATTACAATTCTTTCTACAATAAAATTAGCAAACCAAACTAAAAGCTTTGTAGACATCTTGCTTTCTTTCTCTCTCTTCATTCTTCGGCAACACATCAGTGATGCATTTCGTATTACTGGTGTCCTGGTGTCCCGTGTCCCGTTCCGTGGGTGTCGGTAGCCAATTACTATGAGGTGGACTGTCAGCTCGTATGTTTGCTAATTACATAGAAAACGTCAGAACATTGTAGTGTTTTATTTATATGTTGTTATGATATTTCTGTTCACACTACAATATTTGGGTAACTACTATAGAAGCTTATATACCTATTGCATAAGTTCCTCAACTCTGATCAGTAGTATGCCTATAAATTAGGTATGTCTTCATAGACCTCTAGGAATTAATTAAAAAATATTATTTTAAATTCTAACGTAAGACAAGCTGTGATGCGTGTGGATGTTAAGATGTAAAAAATAGGTGGTTACTGGTTAGTGTAGAAAAACATTTGGTATTAAGTAAATTATTGAAAAGAAACCCAAAAATTACAAGTGAAATCTTTACAATGCCGCTATCGGGTCGTTCAGGCCTTGTAAGCTGTCTTTTTCATTCACTAGATTCACTAGAATATTATTATACCATTATCCACATCTTCAACAGTATTTATTTGCTCTTTAAAAAAATTATAACAAAGCTAAGTAAGGAAGGAAATTACCCGATTATTTTCTGTTTATCGTTAGACTTTGTATTTACATTTTCTTATTAATATTAAGTATCAGTTCGTTATCGACAACTCTAATTCATTTGTTCTTCCCCAAAATATCATTATTTTCTGTAATGTAAAATACATTACGTAGAGTTTTTATCTTTTTAATATTCCTGAGAACAGCTCGAGAAATCAGCGGGTGGAAAAAGTGAATATTTCGATATTATGCTCCACTGGGCTGAACATTATTACGGCTGAGAATTATGTTTTGTGTCTAAACAACACCTATTTATCACTGCGGGATAACTTAGCTCCAGAGACCTGTCTACCTTTTGAGATTAGAGATCAAACGAAACTCTATTATAGAGGAGAAACTTTGGACTACGTGAATACAATTTGTTTTTACGGTTGGATACATTCAATGAAATAATGAACTCTTGTAGGGTCTTTCATATCTCTGTCTGTCCATCTGTCACGCCCTAATTTTACCGAGTCTAGAGTGATTTACTCTCCAGATTTTTTGTAATTTTGTACGAAATGAAAAACTAACGCTGTGCTAATTCTTCTATATTATTGTAGGGAAAACATTTGCAAATATTTATATGATATTTAGTTATTGGAACTGTAGATTCCCTTATCGACTATTTGACTATCTGGTTTTATTATTTCTAAAATTATATCATCAAATTACAACTTGGTAAACCGTTAAATATAATATATAAAGGAGCCAAAATTAACAAGGTTAAACTAAATTTATTTTTGCTACAGTTAGCAGTCTTACCGTTACTTTCCAATGATAATAAAGTTTACCTCATTATGTACTCCCTAATTTGGGCAATTCTTGGCTTCGCTGACATTTATTATCCTAATTAAATTGGGTGTAACCATGAACATAATCCGGATTTTCATGTTGACTTTAGGATCCTCTCAATTAGTACTTTTCAATAATAAAATTCTACTTTCATTCAACTTTCTCCCTACTTAAAATTAATACTTTTGTAACCTCTGAAGGTTTACTTTTTTTCAAAATTGTTGCATTTGAATACGAAGGTACTTTTTTCTGTCATCCAGTAGCCTTAAGTTTACATTACACTTACATGGAATTCAATTCAATATACCTATCAAATACTGAAAGAAGAAATGAGTATAGTTTGAAATTTAGTTATTAAACTATTAACCTTTTATAGTGTCAGTGTACTAAAGCAAAATATTTTGTGACTGAGCTGTATATTAACAGGTCATGCTGATCTAAAAACGCATTGTCATCATAGCAATCGGTATGTAATATTTCAACTTCTTAGGATAAGAGGAAGTACATCTAGGTCTAAATAAGATTGCAAGTTGACTCACAGGAACAAGGTAAGGCTAAATAAAGACAAACAAATAAAACCAATTAAGTAGGTAATAAAAACATGCAAACATATAAAAGTTAAATAACAACTGATCTTAACGGATTAACACAAAAATATCTTACTAACATTCATAATCTCAAACAATGCAAACTAAAATGAAATACAAAAATTTCCCAATATTCATAGCAAAATATTCCGAATACGCTCTTGACGGAGAATGGTTGGCATTGTTAGTGGATTCCTCTCGAAAGTAGGAAGGCACAAGTAATATGCGGGCTTATTTCAATCTCTGTTACTCTGTTATTTGCTTTTATAACTGGCAGACTTTTGTAGTAAATAAATTCTATTTGTATAGATACGTATATTAAAGAGATTTTAAACATTAATAATAGGCTTTATATTTTATCAAAAAAAAAAATTTGTAATTTTAATTTTTTTAATTTTAATTCATGCATTGCACCGGCACAGCTCAGAACATGCAAGGTAGATTGGATGTGTTTTTAATGTGCGTTAATAAATGAATGATCTTTCACCATCACCAGTCACTAAATTGGGGCCAAGACCTGGGGCTACGGAGCCAGCGGTGAGCGAGCCCCCCGCCAACACGCCTCCAGCACAACCGACACCTGCTGCACCCACTCCTAAGACTGAACGGTATGTTTTGATGGTGTGTTTCACTCACATAAGAAATCCCTTCCCTGTCATACTAATACTACATAGTATGGTTTCCATATCTTTAGTAGCGATAGGAACCCTTACGCGAAACGCACTATATGTCGCATCTCGTTAATTACGCCACGAATATTTATGTAAAAACTACATGGTAGAGACGTAAAAACTAATATAAAAAATTATGCCACTCCAAATTAATTTAAAATGAAAGAGCAACATTGTAACAATTTTAATTAATTGAGAAACATGTTTTCATCTGTTATTAATTTGTGAGTAATTAATTACGGTATATATTATAAAATAAAATAAATTATAGCGAAACTTAAACATAAATGTTGTGATAAGCATAAAGTAATAAATGAATGCTGAGTCATTTTATTTCTACCACAAACTGTCTTCATCAAAATCACTATCCTAGACTTGTACTCTCAGAGCTCGCTCCTTCCATTAGCGGAATGACAGACGCCCCAACTCAGAGTCACTAACGGTTACTTTAATCGCTCCTTAACAAAGAATCACCATACAAATTATCTACTTAGGAGCGATTTAAGTAACCGTTAGTAACTCTGAGTTGAGGCGTTAGTCAAAAGCATACGTGTATCACAGGCGAAGTATCAGATAAATGTTGATTGTAAGATTATTTATGTTTTTTATTGGTATATGTAGGCATCACTCGCAACACAAGGAATCCTAATAAAGGTTGTGTAATGTGTTCAACATGTTTATTTACTGATGTGTTCGTTATTTATCCAGAGAGGCTGGCAAAGCGCCGTCTCGTGCCGGTGCCTGTCGAGTATGTTTGAAGGCCCTGAAGCCAGGCGAGGTGTTTCACACATGCAACGGCTGCCAGCACCGGGTCTGCGAAGACTGCTCCTCCTACTCCAAGCCTGCGAGCGATGACGAGGCGGTAACTATCATGAGACCTTGTTCACAAATAACATTTATTATAAAACTAGCTGTTGCCCGCAGCTTCGCATACGGAAATTATGTTTTACCTTAGGGGGCGTCCATAAATTACGTGAGGTATTTTTTAAAATTTTCTGTCCCTCCCTCCCCCCCTGGTGAGATGTCGTGAGATTTTATTCAACCCCCTCCCCCATCCCCCAATCTCACGTGAGATTTTCAAAATGTGGGTTTCTTACGTAAACACGTTGGATTATTATTGTAAAAAGAAAAAAATAATTGTTTCGTGCTTTTATTTAGTGAATGATCTTAATCGTATTACGATTACGCTTAAGATTAAATCTTAAGCATGTACAATTTGGATTAAATGGACCAAAATAGTATATATTTTTTTGTTTCTATCAGAAAAAAAATTGCGTGATATTTGCCGAGACCCCCCCTCTCTCCAACGTAAGATTAGATGAGATTTGACTCGACCCCCTCCCCCCCTTAAACACCTCACGTAATTTATGGACGCCCCCTTATTTGTACCTCTTGTAGAAGGAAATTTAAAAAACGGTGAATTTATATTGAAGGACTTATATTTAGTAATTTATATAGTGAAACCTACAATAAAATCACAAAGGATTCCTCCAGGAGCGGGTTTTGAAAAATAAGCAATATTCACATTAATTTGTTTTTTTTTTTTTTGCAATATTTTGAAAAACTGAAAAATAAGGGTTCCATAAATTTAAGCAAGGAACATTTGATGCAAATTTGAAGTAAATCGGTTGATGTTTTAAAAATATTCCATACAAACTTTCATCCCGTTTCCCGAGGAAACCTTTTAATTTTCCGGGATAAAAGGTATCCTAAAATATGACCTGAAGTATTAGTAACAACTTTACCAATTTTCATCGAAATCCGTTCAAGGGTTTTCATGTGATTCCCGGACAGACAAACAGACAGACAGACAATAATTCTAAAAAAAATATTTTTGTGCTCTAACACGTTATTGAAGTGCCCCCTAATCAAAATTTTTAAAAAATATTCAATGTACAGTAAATTTGCCCTTTGAGTTTTATTATAGTATACATTGCAATTTCAGGACGTGTACGTACGTCCCTTGAACATAAATTTCGGGAAAGAAACAATATAATTTACTAGATAATATTTCTACTGCGACAAGCATAATATAAATTCTGTTAGCTAGAAAATTGGCACGCTACCGCGTGTTTAGATATTCTTTGAAATAAACATTATTATTGCATTCCTTTAACTCTATTGATCTTTGAAGTTAAAAAACTTGACATAACATAACAAATAATGATTTAGTATTGTTGTTTAATATTTAATATGATCTATTATCTATCTACATATATTATGTTCGTGCACAATAGAGATTAGCGGCTGACACACATCGTATTTAGAATTTAGATGGAGATTTCGACGGTTAATAACTAAAACAAGCAACTCCCGCTCTGCGGTTGAAATTAATTTCGTCTACGGGCTACTTCTTTAAATGCATATAATATGTTCTTCTATAATTTAAATAAAATATAAAATACATTTTCTGCATTTTTGCCTCATGTAACTGTTTTTGTCATGTTGATATTTTTCCTACAGCTATAATATTTAGTTGCTTTAGTTGTAGCGCACTAAGACGCATTCCATTGCAGCCGTTAACACAAACGTAGCAGAGCCATTTCAAAGGTGTTAATATAAATACATAATATTTTTCAGGCATAATGGCATATTTGTCAAGCATCAAGACGCAGCCGTTAACGCATACGTAGCAGAGACATTTCAAAGGTGTTAATATAAATCATAATATTTGTCAGGCATAATGGCATATTTGTCAGGCATCATGACGCAGCCATTAAAGCAGGGACATTACAAAGGAATGCACGTATTAACATTATACTCATGTTAATATTGTCAGGCATCATGGCGCTGCTCGGTGTGCCGGCGCAAGGCGGCCCCGCGGCTGCCGCCGGCGGCGCAGGACAGCACGGACTCGCTGCTGGACGTGCCGGTGCTGGACGCCCTGCAGCGCCGCCACTCCGAGGCGCGGCTCGGCAGCGGGGGCAGCTCCACCGGCCTGGCGCCCCCCCGCTCGCCGGAGCTGCGCCGACACTCGGACGTCTCGCCGGCCTCCTTGAAAGAACTTGAGAAGGTAATGTTTGCCGCTAATTTGTATATCTAAATACGCAGATATATTTCGTGGGTAAAGTCGTGCGTCATTTTTTAGTGGCGTTGTCGCGTCACTGCCGCAGGTGTGAAGATACTCTAAGAAATTATAATTATGGTCAGGAATGACTTAAAAGAACTAGATAAACTAAGTGCATCATCGATTTTATCATCAGGGGGTCAAACCCCATAAGTAAGTTGGTTATTAGCTGCTGTTTTCCTTTCCTCACATTCTTTATATCTCTGCTCCTATGATTAAATGTATAAAATTTGCGTTTTGTAACCACGTAGTTAAAAATGTGATCGCTTCTCTTACATTCATTCTCCATTGAACCGCGTCTATAAGCACATGTATAAAGTTCGAGTGTTGTAACTTGCTGCCCCGGCGGCAGCTGAAGGGCGGCGGCACGTCGACGCCGGCGCCCGAGTCGCGGCGCCCCAGCACCGCCGCCCCCATCCGCCGGCGCTCGGTGCGCGCGCCCGCCTCCCGCCAGCGCTCGGAGGACGAGCAGGCGCTCGGCTCGCCCGCGCACCAGCCGCTAGTGGCGCCCCCACCAATGTCACGACGGTAACTATAATATTAATCTAACCTCCTGATTCGTGATACTAATATCCTAGTTCTGGTACTAGTAACTATATAATTTTCTGCGGACTTATGAAAGTTCCAACATTGATATAATATCCTCATAGAATTTTGAGTTGCGTGGTCTTAACATCAACACCAACATATGAATATTATCTGTCTTTAAAAATTATCACACGATACTCTATGAATTTAACAATCAGTTAAAATTATATGTTTTTGTCTAGCTCTAGTCTCTACAAATAAATACGTACGATATTACAAGCTTTTAAAATAATTATGTTGTGGCTGTTGGCCGCTGAGAAATTCTCTCGTCTGGAGCGTAATATTGGGTCATCATTATCACAAAAATGCATTGTCATCGGAACCAAACGAATTTGTGTTGTACTAGGGCATCAGCGGTGGACGTGGTAGCAGGCGCGACGTCGCGGCGCGGCTCGTACCGCGTTGAGGAGCCGGTGGACTCCGCGCCGCAGATCAGCGGGCTCAGCGTCGACGAGGACCGCCCCATCAGACGACGCGGCAGCCAGCTGTCAGTGTCTTAAACTGAGCTTCTAAACTATTGCTAATTAATTATTTAACTTCGACATCGGACTGTAAATGAAAGACAAAAGTGATAGCGTATGCGCCGTGCGGCGTTGTGCAACTTAACTTCGTCAGTTTTCTCGGTCTATATAAATTATGGGTTACAACAACAAAAGATTACAAAATCTAACAACCTAGGAAAAATTCTCAACTAGGGAAGACCGATTTTTTATTTACAAACTACGTATATTTTGTGTACAGACCAGACATAGCTGCTCTTCAACAACGAACGGGTGCTCTAAGCGCGATAGCAGCGCTGGGGTCGCGCGGCTCCGACGAAAGCATCACGTCGGCCGCAGCCGCAGCAGCCGCAGCAGCCGCAGCCGCCGCGCGACAGATGTCCGTCGACGCCGAGGCTATCAAAATTGTCATACACGACGTCGATGACCGCGCGCCGCGACGCGTGTCGTTGAGACGTGACCCCAACGACAAAGGACATCGATGTCAGTTACTTACATATCTTGCAATCTATTGGAATATAACTAGTATTTGATATTCTCGTACGTGTGACGATGATGATGGTTTTGCCAAAATGCAATTATAAAAATTGAATTCCCATCACATGCATAATTATTATCATCAGATCACTACTTTTTAGGGTTAGGCAGACTAATGATTGATCTGAATCAGATGAACAGAATCCATTTAGGATCATTATTGTGTATCATTGTCTGCCGTATACAAACAATAAAATTAAGGGACCGTTTTTCACAGGTCGCAAAAAAGACTAAATTATTCGTGGACACTATTCAACCCAGATCTGTTTAAGTATTGATAAATTTTATTGAAATTAATGTAAAATTCAGCGCGTGGTTTCGGCATGCGTGTGGTGGGAGGGAAACCGGACGCGAGCGGCCGCCGCGAGGCAGTCATCGTGTGGACGGTGCCGGGGGGGCCCGCCGACATGGCCGGCTTGCAGCAAGGAGATAAGGTAAACACGACCCTATTAAATACATGACGATAACTCTATTGAATACACCTACAGTCTCATGTACACCAATAGAAAAAATAATCTGTTGTCCTTCAGTTATTTTTGGCTTCGATAAGACCCGAAATGGACCAGCGCCAGCGCTCGAAGAAAAGTAATACTATAGCTTTCTAATAGTTTTGAGTTTATTCGTTACAAAAATGCAAAAATACAAATATCTTTCCTCTTCATAATATTTATTTTGATGAGATTAGAGAGCTATCGTTTTAAAACGTCTTTTTGTCCTTTGTCATAAAATGGTAAGTTAAATTTGTTTGTCTTCCACATTATTTTGTTTATTTCTAATGTTCTTTATAATTCCTTTTATTCATTATTCAGATTCTTATTTTTGTCTGAAAATATTATCCAAATAAAGAAAATTAAACAGTCGCTATAACTTTGAACGAAATGTAAATAGACTAAAGAAGCACTTTTATGACTTTGAATTAAATTTAATTCTGACAAAAAAATCGTTGTTTTACTGACAAAAGCATGAATGCTTTAGGGAAATTACCTATTTTGATAGATGTACTTAACAAATGTAATTTCTACGTTTTAGATTAACAATTAGGAAGCAATACATTAGTGGTTTGTTTTTTCTCATTTTATTTCTTCTACGAAACACACAAACAACATCACAATAATTTGAGTCACAAGAAAAATTGTTAAATGTTAGAAAATTGTTTTGACCCACAATGCATGCAGCATTGTCTCAAATTATATTTTATCTTCCCACCTTGTCATTTAAATTTTCTTTTTGTATACAATAAAGAGTATTATTTGTTTGTTTATTATTGTTGTGTACATGTGATATTTTACAACAAAATTACTAACTTTTCCGAAACATTAATAACCTATCTATTTTTGAATATTAATTTAGAATTTTCGGACGATCCTTTGATCTTGTTCATCTCATTCCGTCGACAAATAGATTTTGTACTTCGACGTTCGTACTTACGAACAGATAAATTTAATTACTAGATTTTCAATATCGTTACGAATATGTATGTGGGTTGAGAGGAATATTAAATTGGCAATCAATAACCTCGACGGATCGAACTACAACCGTTAATTGAACAATACGTCGCAGGCAAGCCGCTCTTTTATGGTTCAATTAAATTATTTTACTTTGCCAGCGCTTACCTGTTCTGCCGTGCTCAAGCTAAAAGGCGGCTAAATGTCATCTGGTAAATTTTTACTTTATTAACAGTTTTGATATTTTTTTGACCTTTAGTAATATTAAGTTCAAAATATATATATATCTTTTGAGTTTGACATAGTATGACAACATTAACAATTGTTTTATAGAGAATCACTAGCACGATTTCAAAATAATCCTGCGTTTTTTGGCTCTACCTCAAAAACTGTTTTTGTCACTTAACCGCCTTTTAGTTTGAGGACGGCAGTGTTGGCATAGTGACGATATAAATCTGTATAAAAATATAGATACATCGTACTTGAAAAAGGCACTTTTTGCAGTATTTTATTATTTACGTAACTTTTTAAGTTATAATAAAACTTGCCTTACAATTATTACTTTTTATGCTGAAAAGGAAAAGACCGCGAGCTTAATAATACATGGTTACCGCCTTCAATATCAAAAGTGGAACTCACACACTCTCATAGTGTAATTCACTGTACATACTTAATAATATAATTTCAGTAATTCTTGGATAACATGGATTAGAACTATGTACGTGCAATAAAATGTACATTCGTCCATGGACATTAACATTGTATTAGTAACATTGTATGCGTCACCGACACATCACCGTCCAAGAAAGGAAAAAAAAAATACTGGCTCTCAAGCCAAATATTATGTTACGGTTAGCAAAGAAAGAAAGAAACAGAACCTACGTTATACCAGAGTATATTTAATTTTATGTTAAGGTGTTGGAGTGGGGCGGAGTCCCGCTGACGGAGCGTAGTTTCGAGGAGGTGTGCGCGGTGCTGGAGCGCGGCGGGGACAACGTGGAGCTGCTGGTGGAGCCCGCGCCGCAGCTCGACGACCCGCCGCTCCCCGTGCACCCCTCGCACCCGTCGCACCCCTCGCACCAGTCGCACCCCTCGCACCACCACGCGCTATACGGTACTCACAAGAAAGGTAGGCCTCCGAGTACCGACTACACGCAGATCACAGAGACCACGTTACTGTTTCGAATTACGTTGAAGCACTAAAGGATAATGTATGGGTTTAATTGCGTTAAGGTCATTAATGGCCTGCTGCAGGGCACTTGTCTCTTCTTTTGAGGAGGCCTAGAGCATACTCCACTACACTGTTCCAGTGTGGATTAGTAGAAATCGTTGATTTAGGGCAAATTGGCTGATAGATTTATTTCATTAACATTATTATACAAAGGCATAAAGTCCACCTTTGGTTTCCATATTAAAAATTTTAATAAGATAAATTAAAAAAATATATTACATAATACTTTTAACACATTTTAGATGATATTTTCTCGTAATATTCGAGAAAAATAAACAGATTAACCTAAACTTCTCGAGAAAAATGACCATTGTAATTTTTTAATCTACACTTTACACACTAACAAAAACTGCACACTACAATTCATAAACATTTTAATTATTTTAATACAATAGCTTTTTAAATTCTTACTTTTTAAATGTGTTACTTATTTCTTCAATTCTTCTTTCTTTTCTTTCTTCTTCTCGAGAACTCTACTTCAAATTACAAAATTATAAATAATCCATATTGTTATCAACAAGAACTAACAATCTGTTAGCCAACTTTTTAAAAAACTATTGGCAGAGGCGACCTACTAAAGTGCACCTTTGATCCGAGTCGACGAGTCTTCTAAGAATATAAAATAAAATGTGAAAATATATATAAAGGGGTTTTGATGGTGTTAGCTGTGTGCAATCTGCCCGCAGTCCTATTCGGGTACCACCTTAGAAATTCATTGCATTATCATCCACAGACAGACAAATGTAATCAAAAAGTATATAACAGGCACAAGGAATATCAAATTGGTAGTTCGGTCCTGTCTATAGGTACCTACTTATTTGAAAATGTCAAAAATTTTACTAACTACACTGAAACTAATCTTTCTTTCTTATCTAAACTACCTTCTTTTTTCAAATTAATATATGCTGGATTCTTCTCTTTGTGCAAGTTTGTACTTTGAATAACGGCCGGTTACTTTTAATCTACCTATCCTCTTTCATACCTCCTTAAGGTCTAACACTTTATTAGAGCTGTTCCTTGATAGTACATTTATTGAAACTCAAAGTTGCAGCTTCAAATACTATAGCATGATGTTTTTAGTATTAAGGTTAAGTAGGTCTTTGTAATCGGCCATAACTCATTAGCATGACTCATTTTATTGCGAACAATAAAAATATTCATCCTTAGATACTGCAGTAATATGTATTTCGGTTTGCAGAACCCGAGACGGACAAGTCGCCATCGTCACCGACCCGACGGAAATTGCCGAAAACCCCGGTATAATACCCTATAGGCTTTAATTATAACGATATGTGTTGTGATCCCCCTCGGTCCTCGGTCTTCAGGACTCTGTAGAGACTGTCACTCGGTGCCTACTCGTCTGCGCTTCAGCTCTTCTGATAGTGATCTAACGAACTAGTTTGTTGCTGAAGTTAATGGATCAACTTGATTGGATCATTGCGTTTTTGTAATGTTACAATAGTACCTAGATATCGATATCCAGAACGACTTGGATTAATTATTTATAATTTTTGATTTATCAATAAGCAAAGTTTAAAGATGATCCAGTAACTAAATATTAAATTATAATGTTGGTTTATGAACCTGCGTTCCCATTCTCTGATATTTCTTCCACTGGCCGAGCCATCGCATTGAGGTCGCGACGGAGAGCAGCTCCCAAACCAGTTTGATTTTCGTCCTTCAAGAAACTTTAAATATTAAGGTGTTGTAAAAAATATTTAGCGACTAAATATAGTATGTAAATATAGTAATCCAAGAGACTCGTTAAAATCTTTAAGGAAGACGTTACAAAGTTGTTGTTAAACAGTTTCGATTGGGACGAAAATGTTGAGACGAGCTGGTCTCCGCGAACTGCTGTGATACTGTGTGTAGCACTAGTCGGTCGGACTTCCTCCACGTTACACTAGAGTGTTTCTATTTACGACCGTACGTGTACATTACACTTGTTAACCTTTTACTATATTTAAAAGGGATACTCTGTTTGTTTACTTACATTATTATATTAAATCTTGACTATCTCCGATTGAAATTTACTTGTTATTTGTTACCTACCGTTATACGTTATCTTTTATAGGTATTATAATTATATTATAGCTCTAAGTGAAGTGTGTGAAAAAATGCTACCTACTTATTTTCAGATTTTTATTTTTTCTATCACCTGACCAATTACATAGTCTCGCCAATGGCGCCGGGTGGAGTTGATTGTAGGAAATAAACGGCAAAATATGAAAATCGATGAATCAGAATTTGTTCAGTAAGTGTGTTCAGCGTCTGGATCAAACTGTAGTATTCGATGGTAGAGTCTAGGATCCCGATATCGACTACCGCTCTAGGATATCCGGGGATGAATAGAGTAACTGTCCGTGGACAGACTGAGGGTGTAGTGAGTCTAGATTTGCTGCTTTCAGCTTGCCAAAACGAACAAAGAGATACTCTGCCTTCTACTGTACAATCGCGCTAGATCAAACGCGACACTAACAACTCATTCATAATATTATCGTCACGAATCGAAAACACAAGTGATAGAAAGTACGCCAAGCCCGCGGCAGGCAGCACACGGCCGCAGTATGGCGCCACCTGCGCCACGGTGGCTCGCGGTCGCGCTCGTGCTCGCGCTCGACGCCAGGCGCGCGGCGTGGGCGAGGCGCCCGCCGCACACTCCCGTTTGTACCGTCTCATGTTACGCATCGAGTGTCTGTTGCCGAGTCTTGCTGTTCATTTAGCGTAGTGTATGCCGCACATTGTATCGAGACGCTCGTAGGAGCTTCGACGGTGGCAGCACGGTACACCGCAACCCCTTGAGCGACAGGCGCGCACCGACCGGACGACGACACGATGCCGATGTACATAGCCACCAGCCCGCCGCCGCCGTCCGCAGCCCGCAGCCCGCCCTCATACTGTAGTTGAATGCTCAGCCTCGATACGTATCGTACCTACCGATGGAAACTGCATGATATCGGCACACCCGGACCTGTGCATACCGATCTAGTACAAAGCACCAAATTCAAACAGAAGCATTTGCGTGTGGTTGTGCTAAACTCAACACTGTATTGTTTACCAAAATGACATTGAATAAATACATCTTATCTAGCGTATGTTATCAACTCACATGTGTGTCTGTATTGTTGCCGCTTTTACATCACAAATAATATCTCATATAAGTATTTATTACGAGTGATCGTTATCGTTTGTCCACATATACATTGCAGATTATAATATTGAATAGAAACAATATAGTTGCATTGTTTTGGCAGTTGTTTTATTGTTAATGCTCATGATTCAGATAACAGTTTAACATGTATGTCAATACTGTAGTCCCTAGAACTAATGTCTGCAATATCATAGAAACACTATAGAAGATTCTAACATAGGTTATATAGATGTCACGTTCATGTAATTTACTTATTAATTACTAAACACTAATTAGGTATTGAATAGATGACCCTTAGACGTAGGATTATTACTCATTCCTTTAGACATTCTAACGATAACTTGTTTGGGCTACATTCATGAACTTACAGATACATACGGCTTTATCCGGTATCAGCATGATACAGCTTTCTGCATGGCGATCGAAAGCGTCCGAATACATATTTATGTTAAATAGAAACGCCTCAGCCCGAAGCATGTTGTTTCGATTAAATATTTTGCAACCGAAATGAATAATATATAACTATTCAACTCACATCGATGGCGGTATGAATGCATTGCTATGGTCGCACAGAATGAATCGGATTTTCAATAAGTCGCCTATGGAAAATTCAATAGCTGATCGTTGCTGCATGTTACGATACAATGAAGCATTCCCCGAACGATACCAATGAATTAGATTCTTGATACAGATCCAAAGAAAACTTGAAATTTAAATTCGTTTAAATTTTTTATTCTCGTTCAGTTTTTCACATAAAATCCCTTTATAATTAACTAACTTAACAAATCGTTCAACGTGACTGCAGATTCATGACCATTTTGCAAATTTTATTCACTTATCTAAGCGATCTACAGTCACCTTGGACGAAGCACTGTGTAGATTCGTTTTTTTAAAACATGAGCTTGAAGTGAGTTATTGTGTGTAGGAGCAAGACCGTGCGGAGCGGTACCGCGAGCGGCAGCCGGCGCGTGCGCAGCTGCAGGTGTGGTTCGAGAGTGACTTGCGCAAGCTGGTGGTGGTGCTGATCGCCGCCGACGACCTGCCGCCGCGCGACCACACGCTCGGTTACGGAGATGAACCGGAGGCGTTCGCTAGGATACGCCTGCTGCCTTCACTGTAAGTTGTTTTAGAAAGAAATGTAGAAAAGTTAGTTTAGTTGGTCGGATTAAGAAATCGATCTCGGCTCAAGAGATCTCAGATCTTACAAATGTCACTTTTACATACGAACCGAACCTTGAGATTGCAGAGATATTAAGATCGGTTTATTAATATGGGCCTGAGCCTTAAAGATAATTTAATAATAATAGCATATAACTAATAACATTCGGCTCGTAGTGCATCCTTCTGAGCAAATGGACAAATCAAATTCCCGGATGTGGTAGACATTTATGAACAACACAACTACAGCCAACCATCTCGTCGTATGGAGATCCTGTTAATCCATAGGACCTGAAGGACGATAGTGTCAGGTTGTATAGACGGTATACCGACAGCGCACACGCCACACGCGCCACACGGTGACGTCACGTCAACCTGAATCGCTATCGAAGTTTTCTGTATCGGTTGCATATATAAAAACGCTCTGACAACATCAGTCAGGGCTCGGCCGCCTCCCAGGCAACACACCTTGCCTGGCGGGAGATCTCCTTTGCCAAAATGGCTTATTAATTCTGCAGTGAGAGCTGCCCGCCCGTGGAGACGGACCCGGCGTCGGCGTCGTGCAGCCCGGTGTGGAACGCCACGCTGGGCTTCGGCGGGCTGACGGCGGACCTGCTGGCCGGCCGCGCGCTCGAGCTCACGCTGTGGGACGCCTGCCCTGGGATCGACCCGGTGCTCATTGGGGAGTGTACTGTAAGTTGCCTCTTGACTCTTAAACACTGATAGTATTAGGGCGTAAGGTAAGTGTCCACGCAAGCGACAAAGCAAGCGACAACTAACGATAGCGTGTGTATGATAGGTATTTAAGCAGTTAGGTAAGGATGTTTAGTTTAACCATTTTATGTTATGTCGCACGATTAAATTCTAGTCATAATGATTCACAAGTTTCGCGATGATGACAAATTTTGTAGCAGTTATTGTTTTTTGCAACATTATGTCTTCTGTAGGGCCTACAGCCGCTTTCATGTATCAAGTTTTATGCGTATTCACTGTGAAGCTGCAGATTAGCTTTTAGGTAAGGGTGAATCCAGACTATGTAACTTAACATAGTTATTTAACTTGTTTCATAAGGACGGTAAGGTCGATAAGCAATGTTAAACAATGTGGACGTGTTATAAAACAAAGTTACATTTTACTTAATATCTGAACGTACCTTAAGATAGAATATCGTGTTGCTGAAAATAAGTTAACTAACTACTAACTATTAACTACGGGGGATTATTCAAACTCGATACTTTTAGTCCCTCGTTTGTATCAGTCTATACAACTGTAACAATTCTATTATGACGGAGGTAAAACGCCGAAGATAGAATCCCTCATCTGCATCTCGGCTGAGCCTTTCGTGTTGGTTGAGCCTTCGTGTTCAACCCTCTGTCCGTATGTAAAGGCTGCTAGGGCCAACAACAACTATCTGAACAGGCCATAAACGAGCACTCAATTTCCAGATGGAAGTAGAGAAGGCGTTCGCAGAAGAGCGCGCGGTGTGGTGGACGCTGGAGGAGCGCGGCACTCGGTCCGCCAACGCGTCGCCCCGGGGCTCGCTGGCTGGCGCGCGGGCGCTGCGCCGCGGGGACTTCGCCTCGCAGCGCTCTGTATCCGGTAACCGCTTTACTTTGCTACGGCGTAGCTTTGGCGTAGCAGTGGGCTACGACGTAGGCTCCGGCGTAGCTATATGCTACGGTGTGATATGCTATGCCGTAGCTTATAGGCTGTTTCATAATGTCGCGTCGTGTCATAGAATATTGTTATCCTTGGCGTTGAAGCAAGACATTATAGCATACTAGCTGACCGGGCAAACGCTGTTCTGCCAAATTTTTTTAGGGGTAGGGCCATGAAAAATAGTTGTCCGATTCTCCACCCTAGCCGATATGCACGCAAAGATTCACGAAAATCGGTCGAGCCGTTTCGGAGGAGTTCAACTTCAAAAAAGCGTGACACGAGAATTTTATATATTAGACTATATTAGACTAAACAATTAAGGACTTTACTGTTACTTTAAAAAACTATACATTACGTTGTAACTTACGACGGCTAGGTCAACATCATGACAGTATTCATTTATTTATTTTGACTTTATTGACCACAAAATTACGGTACAATTTTATTAAGCTCACTAGCTTCATGCCTATTTTTATTTTCTCATTACCCACAACCAGATAACTATGCACTATGTAGCGATAAGGCCGCCTGTTGTTTTGTACTTCCATCTTTACTGTTATCCTTGTACGATTGTATAATATGTGGTGTGCAAACAATAAAGAGTTATCTATCTATCTATCTAACCAGACTACATGGACTCCATCGCAAATACACTTACGACGGCTAGTTCAACATTATTTTTTCTTTTTTCTTTCTCGTTGGCCACAACCCAGACGACATGGACAGTATCGGCGAGTGCGCGTCGCTGCTGCACCCGGACCACGCGTGGGTGGGCGGGTCGCGGCGCGGCTCCTCGCAGTCGGAGACCCTGGAGGTGGAGGTGTACCAGCTCGGCAAGGACTTCTCGCGCTCGCTGCCCGGCTCGCGGCGCTCCTCCTTCCAGCAGCAGGATAAGGGTGCGTCATACACTTTTGAGAATACTGAGGCTAAGCTTATTAATTTAGTATGAATTCATTTATTTCCTCATAGGATACCAAATACAGGTATACCATAGCACAACGTAGTACAGATCCAGCAGCGTAGTGCAATCGGTGCAGACATTGTTCACGATCGTACACTCGCGTCCCAACTGGTGCTGAGAACGGATTCAGAGTCTAACTTAACAAAATTAATGAGATGTTCCATTGGCACCAACACATATGGCACGTTTTCAGCCTATTAATGGCCCACTCCACCACAAGAACATACTCCACCAAACTGCTCCAGTGCGGATTGGTGGAGGGGTTAGTGGCCAACCCAAGTTTCGGAAGTATTTCATGCCGCCCGAAGGCCTCCGACATGGCTTAATGAATAAAAGTTTATAACATTGTTGTGTGCATGTGTGTCATGTGTGTCGTGTGTGTGTGTGGTGCAGAGGGAGCGCACGAGCCGGCGATGGGCTCGCGGCGCACGGAGCGGCGGCGCTCGTCGTGCGTGCGGCGCGACCCCGACGACATCCTGCGCTCGCTGCGTGCCGTCAAGGGCGAGCTGGGCCGCACGCTCTCGCTGTCCGGCTCCACCGCCAGGCGTGAGTACCCCGCCTTGTACACCTACCCTCCTACACCAGCTCCTGACCGTACCGCCGCCGCGCCGTACTGTCATACTGTCACACTGCTGCACTGTGTGCTCTCGACCTTACACTTGAGCGGTTTAGGCTCTATCGCGCGTCGGACACACGAAATTTTAGTTTTTTTTTCGGATTATTCAGACAGCATCCTTTATTTTTATTAGATCCTTATTTTACAAATTGTAATTATGTTAATTATTGTCTTGATACTCATTAAATTAATAACATAGTTTTTCGAGCAATTTAAATAATATAACATTGACGTAATAAGTACTAAAGTAGATGAGGAACCCGCTGTATGCGAACAATGTAAAATTAGAGTAAAACTGACGTAATATTTACAAAGATAACTCAGAGAAGCCCTCTGTATGATAATGTTCAAAAATCGCATTATGGATAAATGCATATTCATAATTTAATAACTCATTAATTCAAGTAAAATTGAATGAAACGGAAGATTCAGAAGGGAATTAAATATTTCACCAAATAGGTGTATGTCTTTGCGGTAGATAATTTCGTGTGACCGAGGCGAAGTAATGCGGCCTATAAATTAATCCAATTGAGTAATAATATGTTAATAATTGATTTTATCTATCGGATATGATTTATGTCATTAATTTTTTCTTATTTTCTGGAGACGTAGCCGAGCACATTTGTAAGTTGAATATGTAACATTAATACGTAACGTACATACTACAGAGCTGATTGGCAATCATTCACCTCGTATTTGGCTGACAAATGTGCTCGATGTGTGACTGTGAGACCAATGTTCCATTATTCATCGGCGTTTTGATGGAACATCACGTTTAGCCAATACAGTCGCCTGGCGTGTCGCAAATGAATCATGGAATATTCCTGGTGTACGCAGCGTACTATGCAAATATTTTATAAATACTTATTATTTCTTATTTACAGAAAAACTTAGGTAATATATTTTATTATTATTACCTTTGGGTTTGAAAAACAAAAACGTGTATTTCTTAAAGCTATAAAATTTACAATATTATTACTTATCAATGACAAGCCCAAAATAAAAATTATGTTTTCATTGAAATACTTTAAAGTATGCATTGTCTTCCCACACATATTTAGAGCTAACGATCACCGAATAGTCTAGGCGATTGCTACGAACAATTTGTCACTAATTCGTAAAACACGCTGCCCTGGAAGCGATCCAATGCCTAAGCATAGGTTTGACACCTACACCCTAATCTGCCTTTTGTAACGACACAGATCACCTCCGATTACCTTAGCAATCTGTCAGCGTGAACGATCCCACCACAGTGAATTGTACGAACATAGCGGGTACTGACTTGTTGTATGTTGCTTGTCTGGTCAGCAGCGACGGACCGTTAGAACCTCGGTAAGCGCCCGCCGCCCCGGCGCCCCGGCCGCCCGCGTCCTGCCGGCGGCGTCGGTACTCGATCCCTTGTGACGTCCGAAGGCCGGCGACTCCGTATCCCGTCTCCTGTACGCCGGCGCCGATCGCGACCTCCTATTCTACTTCGCTTGCATACGATTCCATAAACTTAATATATCATGCACGGAACTGTTGCTAAATTACCAAACGCATTACAAAGACTCAATATGCTAATCGGACATGACGGATTTGATTCCCATTTTGAACGACGGGATCAGCAAAAAGTGACTTAATGCACCCAAACTAACCGATTTTTTTTATTCAAATAAATCGTCATTATTAACATTCGAGCAATAATACATCTTTCATATGGCATGATATTGTAAGTTTATGGCCTACGATGCTACCGACGTACAATGGGCGGCGAGCGGCGCCGGCGGGAGACCACGTGCGGCGCCGCGCCAGCCCGTAGTAGCATGGGTCATACATCGCTTGCGCGACGGCCGCGCGCACGCACCGTTGAATGTGGCTGCGCCCGACGCTTCTCATCACTTCACTATCTGTTCTGTTCTGTCCTGACGCATGCCCGTCCGGGGGCGATCACGCTCACTTCATCTGTTTCTGTGTACCGTCTGTTCGGCTGCCCGTCTCCGTTCATTTCGATGGCATTGTGTCGCTAGGATGTCTTGGATTTCATTACTTTTGCGAATGTCACTCATTGTTACGATGCGCATTCTATTAGATTTCTTGTAAATATTATCTTACTAGGCCGTAGATTAACGTTCCTATGTTACACAGATTTGTTTGTTACGTTCTATTTACCTTTCTTGAACGTGGAGTAACTTGTTTGGTAGGCGTCACCGCCGTATCTGGTGATCACGTGACGTCGAGCTGATCGGCGGTGACTTACTGTGCGACCAGGTCACGATACTCACGATCTTGTCCACTGATGACTGACTGATGGCTGTTCATGACACGGAATGCTTATACCATAAGTTGAGATCTGCATAAAGCAACTATTAGTCTCGACTACACTTTTGGCTGCACACGTGGAAACGCTTCTTCTTTCATTTATGTGTTTAGGACAGATCGATTGGAATCTATATGTTAAAAAATTGTACCTATAACGTTGGCACGAAGCTGTTTGACGTGCTTAATCTATGTAATTTTTTATTTCGGTGTTCGTTTGAATGGTTCTCTTTTTGTTACCCTTTTAGTTAATGTTACTTTTTGACGTATGTGTTAAAGCGATAAACGGTTTTAGACTCCACTCCAATGTAGCTTCTCTAAGAATATATCGTTACCGAATATTGTACCCGCAACCGCTCATTACGATTTTATAAGATCACCGAGGAATAAATTAATATAGCGTAGCATTTATTGCTCAATTAATATTCGATTAGTTAAACAGGCATTTACATATAAATCACTAGCCTTCATTGCAACAACAGACAAGAAATACATTCAGTAGTAAGAATCACGTTTAATTTGAGTAAATTCAGTAGCGTAGAAGACGAGTAGTGAGCGGTAGTGAGCGGTAGCGGGTATGGGGCAGTATCGGGCGGCTGGTAGCGGTGTTGTGCGGGCAGGCACGGCGACGGGGCGCAAGGGCAGCATGTGGGCGGCGGTGCCCGCGCTGCCGGCCGAGCTCGCGGCGGGCGCGGGCGCGTGCGACGACGCGGTGCCCCTGGGGCCCGGCCAGCTCCCGCCGCGCAACGACCACCTGCCGCCGCTGCACGCGGAGATCAACATCAGCATCATCATGATCAAGGGACAATTAGAACTGGAAGTTAGTAGATAGCTGTAGCACGATAAATACACAAAGATTACTCCATATAAGCGCTCTCGAGCAATGCACACACTGACACCGTTCACGGAGAGAAAAACGCGGTGACCCGCTCGATGCTTTTCATTTTCCGTGTCCGTAAACGGTATCTATTCATACGTAACTCGAGCGCGTTGTATGAAGGTATACTTTTATTGTCTCTCTATTGAGAGCATACCTTAAGTCGAACACAGTTCGTGGTTGTAGGTAATTTTGAACAAGTATCGTATCTTGAGCTAAATTTGAAACCTCTCTCTATTATATTTCGTAATAATTTCGAGTGTAAATTACACGTGTTTGGGTGGTGGTGTGACAGGTGTCGCACGCCCGGCGAGTGTACGGCGTGAACGGCGAGGTGCCCGACTCGTACGTGAAGTGCTACTTGCGCGACGGCGACAAGTGGCTGCACAAGCGCAAGACGCGCGTCGTGCGCCGCACCACCGAGCCGCACTTCAAGCAGACGCTCAAGTACCAGGTGCGTAGCTTCATTATCATCATCATCACCACAACCCATAACTGTCCTATTTCTGAGCTCGAGCCTCCTTTCACATTTCCCCTTACAATGTACCTAACTTAATGTATCTAATTTCGTAACTTAACACATATTAGGTACTCGTCCCTCCGCATGAGATAACATGAACTCATGAATGACAAATTACGAAGTGATTGTGCAACACAATATTATTAATTAATTAAGTTATTGTGTTTTTAATAAGCAATCGTTTACGTAACCATTGATTTACGTAATAACGACGCATAATGAGTGCCAATTGTGTTTTGCCTCATGTTATGTTAGTTTACACTTTGTTATAAAATAACTACAAAATAATGTCATCAAATGTTTTATTAATAAATGAAAACATTATAACCCATTGCAGGCGAGCGAGGCACTGGGCCGCACGCTGGTGGTAATGCTGTGGCAGCGCTGCGGCGGGTTCGAGCACAACCTGGCGCTGGGCGGCGCGGAGATCTCGCTGGACGCGCTCACGCTGCCGCAGCGCACCTACGGCTGGTACCCGCTGTTCCCGGCCACCGCACTCGCTGCCGACGAGTCGCCCGACTGATCCAGGGAGCCGTCGCCGGAGCGCCGCGACCACTAGCGCCCCCCGACGGCTGATGTCCCAACGACGTGATGGCACACTATAGAGACACGAACTATAACTCCATACAAGCGCGTGCAAGCACGCACACATAGACACATAGAATAATTCACGTGGATCGACCACGTTTTTCTGTACGAACGGCGTCTGTGTGCGTTGCTCGAACGCGCTCGTATGGAAGTTATCCCTCTGTGTGTATCTATTCTGTGGTGATGTGCTGCACTTCCTGCTGTTGCCCCCCACGTCACAGGTTCTACAATTTATTTGCGGAATGAGCTACGAGGTTCACGTACGCATTATATTTTGTTTCTATGTGTGTAGCTTGTACAGCCAACGAAGGCCTAAGTCATCGGAATACGTTTAGCTGTTAGCCTACTTGTGTAAAATATTTTGCGAGTACAAAATTGCACATAAATTAAAAAATGTGCAATGATATACAAATCTCTACCCTTATTAGGAAGTCCTATAAATGGCCCTGTAAGACCGTAATTTGTCACTAATTCTACTTACAATTAGACCAGAACTTCAATACTAGCGTGTATTAGGTTTAGGAAACCTAAGTATCACATCTCACGTCGTCGTATTTGATTTTTGATAGTATTAGTGAATAGATGTTAATTTCATATAACAAAATTTTAACGTTTTAATGCGATTTGCTCTGTACTATAATTCGTGTTCCTTCCACCGACATATGAAAACGTTTCAAAAATTTATATAGGGTACAGTCGTTACACGTTGCCGGATAGTTTTTTTTTTGTACTTAAATAAAAATCAATAATTTTGACAAACTCCTGAGGAAATGAAATTCGTTAAGTAACAAAATTTTTATATTACAAATTTATCCCCAATGTTGTTTCGATATCAAATTATAGTCAGTTTTAACCGACTTCAAAAAACGAAGAGGTATTCAATTCGACTGTATTTTTTTTTGTTTGTTACCTCAGAAATTTCGACTGGCTGAACCGATTTTGATGATTCTTTCTTTTAGTCGAAAGCTGGTGCTTGGCATGTAGTCTCACTTAAATTTGAGTGGGATCTGACGAGTAGTTTTTGAGTTATACCTAATTTTAAAGTCGGTTATTTTTGTCAAGAGTTATTAGTTTTTATATTTGCGAAACATTAACAACTCTATAACACTTGAGGACTACACCCGATATTCTACAAAAGTATTTTGTATTAGCTCTCAAAGTAAACTTTTATTTATACAAAACAAAAATTATTGTAATCAACATTTTTAGGATAAATATTACAAAAAGGAGCTTAAAAATGCTTAAATAGATTAAATTGTGGAAGTGTACCATAAATATTTGAAATCTAAAATTAATTGGATCTAAAACCTAAGCTCACATTATTAACAAAATAAATAAATCACACATAAAAAGTAGATAACACAAAATTTGCTGAAATCCAGTAATAAAAATACAATTTTGAACCTCGAAGCAGTATATTTGTATAACTTGCATTTGTAGAAATTTTATATGTGGTAATGTAGTATAGCTTTATAATTATTGATTCTTAGATAATATTTATAAGAATATTTATTCCCTATTTCAAACACTTAGGGGCTTCACGTCTTCTTGTATTTCTACGATTATGTTTGGAATTTGATACAATCTCTATTTTACTCCTTACCTTTTTTGTTTTAGTTATTGGATTAGTATTAGGTACATTACATTTATAAAAATCCAGGTAAAGTTACAGATTAACTTACCGTATTAGTAATGAAACCTTCACGGCTCTAAGACATAGAATAGGAAATGTAACACGTGTTTTCTAATTTACTTTTCGTTGTTTTAAGTAAGTGTATTGAGAAAAATATTGTGTATTTGATATTATCTTATACAACCCCATCTTTAAAACTTTGCCTTATACGACTCATATATTTCTTAAGTAACTCTAGTATATAAATTCGACTAGTTAGGTACTATTCTTCCAAGGTTGTGCTTTAGTGAATTTTTCCCTACAAAGCTAATCTATACGCCAACAGCGTTGGCACTATTTATTTATATCAAATACAACGTATATCCTTAAAGTCTGTAAATATCTATTTAAATTGTTTTCAAAATTTTCTACGCACAACTATTTTCGTGATAATCTTTTATAATACTAGCATCAAATGTAACGTACACATCTCTAAATATTATCGTAAAGTAGACGTCACAAAGTGTATCTTACAGATCGTAGGTTAGTACTCTGTGGTTAGACTTGACCATCCTGAGTAACATACTCATAAATCTTATTGGAGCTAGATGTTTAGTCACTCGGATCGTGTTGTGCAATAAATGAGAATAATCGTAATTATATTCCACATATTTATATCAGTCTGTAGTGTCGCACTACTCGTGTATAGGACGGCGTCCGGCGTCCCTTCCCGTACGCCCGTGGCCTAGCTTGTAACCTACAGGGCTACTTTTATAATCTCAAAAACTTCCGCAGATTAAAATTTTCAACGTATAATATAAAGTTACTATTACTTATATTTATACAATTCCACTCAAAAAATGTATAGAATGATCTAAACCATATCCTCTTCGACGAATCACAGAGTAGTGAACTTTCAGACATGTCATATTTATTCTAAACCGTGTAGCTATAAAAATGTTAAATTTGCATAATAATAAATGATATTGATAATTTTATAACTGCAGCATAATACTTAATATCTTTATTTTACATAAGAAATTTATATCTGCTACGCTTTTTGATATCTCAAAAGTAACCCTGTATAGTTACTGTCGATGTTAGATACAATCTACATATCTTCGCGAGATCTATAATCAAATACATAATCTCGTTACTACTGTGTTCTTCCAGTGCTGTCTTAGCTTAGTGGCGCTTGACAATATTCTATCTTTCGTCATTGCAATACAGTAAGACTTGTAAAAAAAATTATATATAGATAGGGTTACCCTATACACAATGCCTTAATTTAATTCTGTCATAAAAATATCGTACAATTTCTAAGAGAGAGACATATATACTTTATATTTAACGTTACATGATGCAATACAGGTACCTAACCGAGCATTGAGTATATTTTTACACTACATTTTCATTTGATTATATTAGCGAAATTATGAAACTGTAAAAATATATTTAAATAATTCAATACAATATTATATCATGAAATCTAGATATTTTAACAATTATATTATAACTATCGATTCTAACGAACGTTGGGATTGATTAATTTACGCTTACTATCATTATATGTTAGTGTAAAGCATATTATTCTATGTAAGGTTGAAATGTGTAAATTTATCGAGAACATTTTCGTGCCTCTATGACCCCCGATACCGCTCCCGTATTAGCCGCATCATTAAAGAAACTAATCAAAAATGGCGAAACCTATCATTCCCTCTCACTCGCACGTTATTCCTGTCTGTAGTCGCACGTCGGTACAGCACGCAAAAAAGTTAGTTTCTTGTTTTATGTATAAATTGTAATATTCCTGTGGAGTATTACAATTTTAAATAATAGATAATAATTACAATAATATACCTGCTACAAAGTTTTCAATATAATTATTTTCTATTATTATTACTCGAAAAGTTTATATCAAAGCATAACGCTTTGATATTAACTTTTCGAGTAGCTGACGATGGCGCTTTAACTGCATACTATGATAAGATGCATTATCCATCACTAACATGCATGATGGCGGCAGATTCGGCATCAGTTAAAAAATACGACATAAAAACATACGGAAACTGTGGTTCGCGATATCGATTAGCACTTGAGTGGGTTTTTAAATATTTTGCTAATATTTATTTTCATAGACAAAATATCACCTATCTAGCAACTCTGTTTTGCTGACGGTTCCTAACCCCTCATTACATGTACTGACCGCCATTTTAGATTTGTTTCTTTAATTGCGCGGCTAATACATATTGTACACTGCACGACATATCCTGCGCGGCTCGCGTGTTGGCAGCGCAGCGCATTGTGATACGGTATCGAATATCCCTATTGTGTATTTACCTTTCTTACGTATCTTAGCATTGTATACTCTATGGCGTCGCTTCGAATGCCCCTCTACGAGATCTCCTTTCTATATTCAACTCTCGCGATGATTACTGTACTGAGATATATCTACCGACTATACTCTATAGGTACTCTTCCTATTTTGTGACACCTTTTTCTCTTTGATCTGAGGGTATTGTGATGACATTTATTCATATTAAACATTTATCTTAAATAAATTCTGATATAATATACATAAATATATGTTATTAAAAAGTATTTTGCTCCTTCAGTAATCATTGTGAAATTGATATCGATCTACATAGTCATTAATATATGTGTCAAAGTATATTTAAAATAAATGTGATAACAAGTGGGTTTTATTATAGCGATATAAATAAACACTGCGATTCTTTTTTTTATTTAACACCTCCTAAACAACACAAGCATAAAACACAAAAAAGGCCAAATACAGGATTTTTTATACTCCTAATTAACTTACGCCCCTGACTTGGGGCGTCATTAACGGTTACTTTAATCGCTCCTTAGTAAAGAATCTTAATACAAATTCTGTACTAAGGAGCGATTTAAGTAGCCTTTAGTGACTCTGAGTTGGGATGTTAGCCATTCAGAGATATTTTTTAAGAAGTAAAAAGTAACGTAAATTCGTATAATAAGAATCCCTAACATCTATTGTACTTGTTAAGCAGTCCAAACGCGTAATGAATAACAAACAAAATAGACATAATTAAGTTTATTAATTGCATGTACCATGTACATAATTATATATGTGAGTAGTCGGCCGGCCCGCACCAGCGCGCCACGTGGTTCAGTAGGGCTCTGGCGGCGGCCGCGGGAGCGCGCGCCCCCTGCGCTCCCTGCGCCCCCTGCGCCGCCTGCACCACGCGGGACCACCACTCGCGATTGGCGCAACGACCTAACGATAAACGATATTAAGGTTTTATTTATGTAACTAGCCGACAACCGAACAGAACCACCTGATGGTACACAAAGCAAAAGAGATAGGGCATGATTCAAAAACCTTCCGTAATATTTAATATTTTACATATATGTTTACATTATAAGCAAAGTTAAATCATACCTTACGTATACAGGTAGCATTTAACATTCATAATAATACAAATATTCTGTAATATTTAATATTACAGAAGGTTTTGGGATCATGCCCTCCATACCTAATTCTATTGCTCATTGTACGTGACCACTGTCAACCATGGAGATCAGTTCAGACGTTCAGGTAAACAGAAACGACTTTAGGCTCGTAATATCAATAGCAATTTAAACTAAATTCTGAGTTTAAACTGTCATTGTTGCTTCCAACAATGACAGTTTAAACTCAGAATTTAGTTTAATTATACTGTTATTTATTGATATTACGGGCCTTAGTATGACTAATAATGTCAAATTTCATCTGTCATTCTGTCTTTAGTTTCTCCGCGCCATTGCATCCATGCAACTGGGACGAAATAACAACGGACAAAATAAATATCGCGAGTACCCGTATCATGGTAAAATACTTAACATAATGATAATAATAATATATAACCATTGGTGAAGGTGACGAGGCGCGCGCCGAGCGGGAACCCGGTGAGCACGCAGCACGGCTCGTCGCCCGCGCTGGCCGCGTACCGCCCGCGCGCGTCCACCGGCAGGCTCTGTCACACAATACGAGTACAATAAACCTCGCCCTGTATATATGAATGACAAAAATTTGAGGCGTTCTAAAATATTTGTACCCGATTCACAAGATTTTTTTCCTTCGAAAAAAATATCGAACTACTAATAATTATTAAATGACTAACGCTATGGCGTAGTTACAAAAATAATAAGATATGCTTGCTTTGACAAAATAATTGTCTTTATTAGACCAGATTAAGGATACAAAAGTGTGTGTGTGTCTGTGTGCGTATGTATATATGTGGTTGGATGGTTGTGTAGGTAAGCATTTATCAAGATAAATTATTTAGTGTGGAAATCACATTAGAAAACGAGATGTCTTGCAAGCATGCTACGCCCGTAGAGAGCGTGCTACGCCTGTAGTAGTGTGCAGTAGCAACGAGCGTAGCATTCACACAGCAACTTAAAATTTTATTTTCATTTCGTGTCTGCCTTATTTTTAACAGATTTCAAAAAAGGAGGAGGTATGATATTCGAGTGTATTTCTTTTATGTTTGTTACCTCAGAACTTTCGACTGAGTGAACCGATTTTGATGATTCTTTTTTAATCAAAAGCTGGTGCTTGTCATAAGGTCCCACTCAAAGAGCGAAATATGACGACTAGTTTTTGAGTTAGCCCTAATTTTAAAGACGGTTATTTTTTGTCAAGAATTATTATCGTTATTTGTAATTTCTGAGGTTACCTCAGACATACAATAGACAACATAAAAAATACAGTCGAATTGAATACCTAACCTACCTCCTCCTTTTTTGAACTCTGTTAAAAAGAGAATGTTACGCCCCAATTCAGAGTCACTAACGGTTACTTAAATCGCTCCTTATGTATCCTCATTAGTACAGAATTTGTATGGTGATTCTTTACTAAGGAGCGATTAAAGTAAACGTTAGTGACTCTGAGTTGGGGCGTAAGTTTGTTTACTAAATAGGACTCGTCTAAAAAGCGGAGTATACCTATTTAAAATGTGTTATTCCACAAGTATAGTACAATCGTACCTGATCCACGGCCTGGTCCATGGACACGGCGAGCACCCAGTCGCGCAGCTCGTCGAGCGGCTCGCCGCGCACCGCGCTACTCTCCAACAACAGCGGCTGACGCGACCAATCCGTACACTCTACGAAGCAGAATGTTACATGGCTTACATTTTCAAAACGATGAATAATCAATTTTAATTTATTAGCAAGACACCTTACAACGCTCGTAACAGTGTAACTTTAGACACGTTACTCAAATATAATATCCTGTATCTTAAAACAAAGATATCTCTTGTGATCTATTACTGAATTTACTTATTTTTACTAAGTAAGCAATTTCTATACGATTTCTCTGACTCACTATTCACACAAAAAGTTGAGCATTATGGAAACACATTACATTTTGAGTTGCTTGATAATTAAATTAGAATAATATAATGTATATTTTTGTAACCAGCTAATTAATTCAGCATATCTTACATGAGAGACAACAATTCCAACATATCTTAAATATCTTAAAGATAAAAACTTTATGCAGACTTTAAAAGGACGATAGATGAACCAATAACATATTATTACCAAAATCAGTGTAGTCGAGTAAATGCGCGGAGTCATCGTCGGCGGCCTCGGCGAGGTCGAGGCAGTGGTTGAGCATGACGAACGCCTCGCGCGCGCCGCCCTCGCCCTCCGCGCGCACCGCCGTGCCGCACAAGTAGTACGCTAGTGCCATCACCATCACAATATTAGAAAGTCATTCAAATAATACTGTTTAATATTTCAATGCAAGATAGAAAATTTGGTTGCTTTGCATAGCCTTAAGTGACCATAATCTATACTTATTTTAGTTTAAAAAGGTAAGATTTGTTTTACCTTATACCAAGTAGACTCAAAAACTAGTCTGGACTGATTTTAAAATTCCTTCACCAATCTTTCTCTATTCTTTCTGAGTAACATAGGCTATAGGTTATAGTATAGCAGGTTTTGTCACCAACTCGATACATTAAATGACCCTGTATTTATAATAAGCCTGTATAGTAAAACGCATGCAACTGACCGACGTCAGCGACGACGATATCTGTGTACCGCGGCAGCGCGCGCGCCGCCCGCGCCGCCAGCTGCGGCACGTGCAGCGCTATCAGCAACGTCAGCGCCTGCGCATTGTACATACATTGCATAAATATTATTCAAAGGCGTTCAGAGTCACTATAGTGTTGCCAAATAAGGGCTTATTCCTGGATCGATTTTCCCAAAAGCGATTCATTCGTCATACATTGAATTATTTATAAACTAGAAATCAAGGTTACTTTTATCAGCAGTGTATGATGTATTTTTATACCTTCTGAATTCATCATCCCTTTTTTGATGTCTGTTAATGATACCTGCAATGCTCTGTCGTCAGCACCAGCAGCGACCATGACCTCAGCGGCGTCGCTGAGCGCGGCGAGCGCGCGCGGCGCCACCGACACGCGCACCAGCAGCTCGGCGCACACCGCGCGCGCCAGCGCCGCGTCCGCCCCCGCCGCCCCCACCGCCCCCGCCGGCACCACGTACTGCCGCAACGCGTCCAACGCCTGCGACAACGCCTCCGGTATCTCTTCGCTGACGATATCAACGCCTTCTAAACGCTGTCAAGATATAATAGCGTGAATGCTCACATCGCAAAATATTATTGTTTTTCACAACATGCTAAAAATTAAAGAGTAAGTATACTACGTTAGTATAGCTATAAGCCTTGTGTAAGTCGGTCGACATACCGAGTTGGTCTTGAACAGATGCGCGGCGTACCGCAGCGCGTAGTGTGGCGCGCGCGCGCCCGCGTGCGCCAGGCAGCGCGCCCACTGCCCGCCGCGCGCCAGCCGCTCCAGCGCCTCCTCCTCCCCCGCCGCCCCCACCACGCCCGCCGCCCCCGCCGCCCCCGCCGCGTCCACCTGCACCGCCGTCTCCCCCTCGCCCTCCTCCTCCAATACTTCCGATGAAGATCCTGAGTCATTCGTTATTGAAGTCATTTGTTGCGGTATATTATTTTATGACTGTATATCAGTATAAAATAATTTTTGTTGTTGATCTAACGTTGTTGTTGATGTTTGGTGTGTACGCTGTATACCAAGATCAAAAATGACATCCCAGTTTAACATGTGGTATGTTTTCTTGTTTATTGATTATTGTATCAATATGACGTCATCTTCAACTTCTATTTCATCTGGTGTACCTACCTAACTGTACACAATAAGCGATATTTTAAAACTTACCAACACCATTTTCCAATTTTGCTCTTAATATAGATAGAACAGCTCTTAACCCTTGTAAAGTGGCTTAGCAATTCTGTTAAGCGGTTGAATAATAGTCGTTATTTGATGTAATTTAAGCGGATTAATTACCGGCCTCGTCATCGTCGCCGGCGCCCTCCGCGAGCGCGGCGCGAAGCTGCTCGCCCACTTCACCTTGCCCGATCGCTGCGAACCTTTAACATAATGATTTATTTATTGGCTGTACACCATAAAATAATACACACAACGAGCAAAAGGACATAAAAAAATAGGCGACCTTTTTTATTTGGTTCACAAATTGAATGTAACACTTTTGTAGCACATCATAATTAATTAAGTTATAAGGACGCACAGTGTCCATTCTAAACACAGACCTTATCGCTTTAAAGAGCCTAAGAAATATTTTTAAAATTCGAATTTACTATATATTCAAATTTATTAAATTACAAACGGCTATCACTGATATGTTATTCTTGCTTCGATGAGATCAGCGCTTTATGTACTGAACATTGGTTTAATTGTGCCAAGTACAGTGCCACGTTTTCCCCGTGTGCGTTGGCGCTGTCCTTACGCAGTAACATTTATGTCAATGGTCAAGACATGTCTGTATGTCGGTAGTCGGTACGCCGTACGCGTACCTCTCAGCGAGCATGTCGGCGGCGGCTCGACGTCTCGCGCCGCGGAGCCGGTCGCGCGCCAGCCGCGCCGCCCGCAGCGCCGCGCGCTCCGCCAGCCGCGCCGCGCCGCCCGCCGCGCCCGCCGCGCTCGCGCCCGCCAGTAGCTGCACTGCTTCCCACCACTCGCCCCTGACACACCGGACAGAGGTCCAACCACAAATATTCAGATTCGAACTTGAACCGCTGAGCTTAGGCCTGTGCAGCTGTGGTGTTTACAACAAGCCTATCTTTCATCCCTCTCGATACACCCATGTGAGTATATATATCAGGCCACCTTTACATCAGCAAGTTTTAACTTAATTTAAATGAGCAGAATGTACTTAAATACATTTCGTAAGTAGCTATCGTGATTTCTTAATACATTTGTTTACTTACTTTCGAAAGTAATGTAAATTTTACGGTGACAACTGCGGTGTTATTGCGGTCTTAGAAAAACAATAATGTAATTTAAATAATTTAACATAAATAAAATAATATTCCCATTTATAATGTACAAATAAATAATCGAAGTTATATCGAAGAAGAAATAAATACAATGAATGAATGAATAATAAATAATGTTAATTTATTTTATTAAAACTATTTGTACGCCATAATATGGCAAATTAATGTAAGATAGATTGCTTATTATTTGCCCAACTTTGTAACCACATTTCTACAAATGAAGATATTTCATTTCATTTCAAAGTATGCAGTCCTAGGTTTGTGGTGTGCGTGTGATCATGTGATGGTTGCGAGCTACCTGTCGGCGTGGTCGGCGGCGCGCTGCAGCAGCGGCGGCACGGCGGGCGGCACGGGCTCCGCGCTGTCCGGCAGGTACTCGCGGGACACGCGGCCCGCCTCCTCCCACAACTCTGTTCGCATTGAAAATAATAATGATAATGAAACCTGCCTTGTGTCCCACACACGCACTTTATTAATGTTTCTCAAAGGGGGTGTTGGACCTGTGTCAACTCAAGCCTACTAAAGTCCGGGTCCACTTACATCTAAGACCCGAGAAATTACGAGATACATAATGATAATGACTATCAATATAATTATTATTATAATTATATAATTATTATTATAATTATATAATTATATGTTATAATTATATTGATTAAATCAATCAATCAATTAATCAATATAATTATTATTATAATTAAATTGATAATTTATTGTTTAATATTAACATTACTTTCTTACACGTGTACATGTTAATAGTGTAAGAGACGTATATAAACGGCTTTAAAACGGTAAAGCGAACGCTCCTTTATAGTCCAGTCATCTTAGGAATTCACTGCGGAATGAGAGATACCCAGCTGATTTTTTGTATAAAGTTGTATTTTGGCATTCTAAAACTTGTCTCAAAACCTGCATATGGTAGGGTGACCGCGTCTATTAAAAATTTGAGGACAAAGGTCACAAAAATCGTTTTTTTGCAAATATCTCATTTCCTATGAGTTTTTCGTTATTTATATCTTCATCAATATTGTAGAGAATTAAATTCCCTACAACTTTTGTTTAAAAAAAATTTTATACGTTGAATCGTTTTCGAGATAGAGGGCGGAGAGCGCGCGGTTAGAGCATAATGTAAGGTCAACCGGTATAGTCCCGGTAAAAACATGCTATATTAAGTTTATTAATTATATCTATCTAACAGCCTTCTAAAGTCCACTGCTGGACATAGGCCTCCCCTAATTGGCGCCACTTCGACCGGTCCTGGGCCCTCTGAATCCAGCTTCTTCCCGCTGTCTTCTTTAGGTCATCAGTCCACCTGGTCGGGGGGCGACCAGTGCTCCTTTTACCGAGACGTGGCCGCCATTCGACGACTTTGCAACCCCATTGGTTATCTGTCCTTTGAACGATGTGGACTCAGAGGGCCCAGGACCGGTCGAAGTGGCGCCAATTAGGGGAGGCCTATGTCCAGCAGAAGACTTTAAAAGGCTGTTAGATAGATAGAATTAATAAACTTAATATAGCATGTTTTTACTGTGACTATACCGGTTGACCTTACATTATGCTCTAACCGCGCGCTCTCCGCCCTCTATCTCGAAAACGATTCAACGTATAAAAATTTTTTTTAAACAAAAGTTGTAGAGAATTTAATTTTCTACAATATTGATGACGATACAAATAGCGAAAACTCATAGGAAATGAGATATTTGCAAAAAACCGATTTTTGTGACCTTTGTCCTCAAATTTTTAATAGACGCGGTCACCCTACCATATGCAGGTTTTGAGACAAGTTTTAGAATGCCAAAATACAACTTTATACAAAAAAATCAGCTGGGTATCTCTCATTCCGCAATTCTTACCTAATTTTGACTAAGATGACTGGACTATTAGGCTACTCGCCCACGACCGATAATCGGTGACCGATTTTTTGTAGGAGAAAAATAGAACGTTCTGATAGCAATGGTGCAACGCACACGTCCTACGTAAAAAGTCGGTCAGAAATAATATGGGAGGAAAAATCGGCCCGATTATCTGTCCTACAAAAAGTCTGACGTGTGCGGGAAGCGTTAAGAGCGCTAACTGTTCGCCACACCGACGCAACGCGTTAATTCGCAACGCATTCTTAACGCGTTAAGTAACTCGTTATACTACATACGGCGTGGATTTAGGTATGACTTACCGAGTTCCTTGTAGTGCTGCACGACCTCCCTCGGGCGGTTGGCGCGGATCATGAGCGCCTCGAACTGCTGCAGGTCGCCGCGCTCCGCCGCCGCGCGCCCGCCCTCCACCAGCACTTCCTCCACCTGGACACACCTTGAGTTATCAATACGTCTACATTACTGAATGTTACCGAAATGGAACGGGTGATATATTTTTTACATGTTTTAATGTAATAACCCACTTGGTGTGTACAATAAAGAGTATTCTTTTCGGGGAATAATAAGTCAAGCCGCAGATTTTTTTTTAGGCCACGGAAACCGACCTCTGATTTTATAACCAAGCCATGGGAAAATGAGAAGGCTTCTAATAAACTAATTCGCCTTTTTTTAAATGACACCTGAATATTCCAAAAAAAGCGTCAAATAAAGAACAACAAATATTTTTACTTGTCCCACTGATTTACACGTTACCATCTAATTTACTAACTCAGCCACGGATTTTACAATTAACCAACATTTTACGTTTTACAGCTTGAACATATGTTCATCAAAAGATATAGTTCAAGCTTGAACTAGAAAACATCATATTTTATAATTTAGCATGTGAAATAATACATCGTATTCTTTTATCATGAAAATAGCGGCAGCATGATTTGTTTGAAGCCAGTCAGAGGGGCGCCACTGTCCATTTGCACCAATCAGACAGCGCGATTCGATTCATGCGGGGATGAGTTGTCAGTCACGTATATTTGTTTATTGTGAGTTGTCACGTGTATTTGTTTATTGTGAGTTGTCACGTGTATTTGTTTATTGTCATTCTATTGTTGGTGCGCTCCTTGTTACATAAGTGACAGAAACAAATCGCTGCAAACCCGACTCCACGTAGTCTTGTCTGCCCTACCCCTAGAGTGTAATGTAAACCCGCGTAGGCGCGGAGGGGCGAGGCGGCCCGCGAGCTGAGGAGCAGGTGCTTTTAACGCTCGCCGCAGCAGCTGAGGCTGGCCGGCATAGCCGGCCAGCAAGCCGAAGCTGCGGTGGTGAGCGTTAATAGCATCTGCGACGATATGATCGCGTGGGACCGCCAGAGCCCCGCAGCGCCGGAGCCGTGACAGAAACCATGTCTGCTGATTGCTTACTGTATGCGGAATGCCTCTTGCTATTTGCCGCATGCTATAGACCTTTTAAGGGTGTGTAACGTTTGAAGATTAGATTATGTATTTGAAAATTAGATTAAATGAAAAATAAGTCAAATGAACGTTATATAAAAAGAGCTTTATACTATATAAAATTATATGAAGTAATGTTAACCTGTTATTCGAGCAACTTAATGAACTATAACATTATAATATGAAAAAAAACATTAGATCACATGAAATTATGTTATTTGTTCATATAGCATATGAAAATTATATCATGTGAACATTATTTCAAGTTATATTATACTCTAAGTTATTATACTAACTATTACACACCTTAATTTTAGGTACATTTTGATGACAATTTAATATATTTGATGATAAATTTAGGTATTTTGATGATGAAAAATATAAGGTGAGTTATAAATTATTCATGTTTCAAAAAAATTAATAGATGCCGAGTTATAAAACTAGATGTAGATAAAACTACTTTATTGGTGTCATATATCAGTATTTTAGAAGTTTACTATTTGAATATATGTTACAAATGTAGATGCTAAAAAATAACTACCATGCTAAGTTGTATTTACAGTAGCTTACTTTGAAGATTTATAGTGGCTAAAAGAGTATTTTTTAGACGCGCATTGATGGTGGCTGACTTAGTAATTTAGAGGACAGTGTAGATTTTTAGTCGACAATAATGCTATTAAATAGAAGTCTGTTTAATTACCACCCATTCTTTTCTATCCTATCCTATTCTATTCTGTTCTATCTACTCGGCTACGGTATCAGTGTGTGTACTGTGTGTAGTGTATGTACCATACCATGTGCGGCGCATGTTGCTCGGCGATGTGCAGCGCGCGGCGGTGGTCCCCGCGCGCGAGCCACATGCGCGCGGCGTCGTCGGGCGCGCCGGCGCGCAGGAAGGCCGCCTCGGCCGCCTCGGGCTGCTCGCCCGCCAGCGCCGCCGCCTCGTGCCGCGCCACCTCGCGCCGCGACACGCCGCCGCCGAGCTCGCTCAGCTCGGATGCTATGTCCCATCTATACGGACAACAACATAACTCAGAGGTTACTGAGACAGCGTTTCGTTGTATTTTGAAGTGAAAACTTCTTTAGTACGGGGGTGACTTGAAATTTTATGAAACGAAACTTTCCAGTAAAAAGAGACAAACACATAAATTCTAAAGTGAGATAGGAAGCATTGTACGGGGGTAGGGTAGAGGAGTGAAGGGTAGGGGAGCGGAGCGGGGCGGAGCGGAGTAGTGAAACCTACATTCATCATCATCCCAAAATTTTACATTCGTCTCATTATCTTGAAAACAAAAATTTTAAGGTTTCACTTCTACCACGTGTGAATTGCACACATTTTAATTTTATTCCTTTTTTGTCATTTATTCATAGATAAATGCCATTAGACAGCGACAGTTAATGCCGAACGTGAATATAGTGCGTCGAATAAATGTGAAGACATGGCATTTTTTAATAAATTATAGTTAGAATTTAGTGGTACCGGAACACGGATTAATAGATTTGAAAAATGTTTTCGGTGATTTGTTACTCATGATCTATATCAATAGTAAGTACAACCTCATGAATCTTCCCCACTCAACATTAAACTTCTAAATTGTTTCTATTACTAAGCTGAACTGCTGCCAAGTACCAAGTCTACCGAGGCATAGATTTCCCGACGGCAAGCAACGCTGCTTTATTCCAGTAACAGGTGTACACAAGGCCATACCTCTGCACCTGCAGCGCCCACTTCGCCCCAACAGCGGCCAGCCCGCGCGCAGCCAGCAGACGCGCGGCGGGCGCGGCGGGCAGCGCGGCGGCGCGCTGCAGCGCCACCTGCTGCTGCACGGCGGCGGGCGCGAGCGCGCGCGCCACCCGCTCCGCGCCCTCCCACTGCCCCGCAGCGCGGTACATCGCTATCGCGCTCTTCCAGTCGCCTGATACATTACAATACATGTCACATACGCGGTCCCTAGACGATCATGCACCAACGTACAGAGTCTCTCTGGAAGCCTCTCTGTTCTATTTAGTCTGTCAAATTGTAAATCATTAATTTATACCAGAAAAGAAAAGGGCCCAAGATCGAGCCCTGTGGTACACCCATCACAGTGGTGACTCCAATAACTTTTCATCGTTTGTTTCCTTGAAACCTTTTGTATCATATTGCTTAAATTAGATGCGATCAAGCTATAAAGGGGGCCGTTCAAATATTACGTAAGCAGATTTATTACTATTATTTACCCCCCCCCCCCCCCCTCCCCCTTGTCAGCAAAAGTAAGCAAAGCTCTTATCCCCTCCTCCCATAGTAACGTTAACATTTTTCAATTATAAATGTATTTTTTTATATTTTAATTATAATGTTATAATAATTACCGATGACGTAATCATCATCTAGACTCCCCTACCCCCATGTCATCCAAAATAAGCAAAACAAAGGAATAGTGCTTACGTAATACTTGAACGGCCCCGGGCCATTTTTTAAGGGCAACTTTAAAAGGTACCACCTTTTTTATTTTACTGCATTTCACTAAGTCTGGAAATGTACCAAGATACCTATGCATTTATTATAGACTAGGACCGAACATAAAAAAAAAAGCAAAGCAACAACCCATAATTGTCCCACTGCTGGGCTCGGGGTCTCCTCTCACAATGTGAGGGGTATTAGGCCATAGTCTACCACGCTGGCCAAGTGCGGATTGGTAGACTTCACACACCTTCGAGAACTTTATGGAGAACTCTCCGGTGTGCAGGTTTCCTCACGATGTTTTCCTTCACCGAAGCAAGTGATAATTAACTTGTAATACGCACATAATATTTGAAAAATTAGAGGTGCGTGCCAGGGTTTGAACTCGGGCCCCTTCGTTCGGGAGACCAACGTTCTACCGCTAGGCTATCACTGCTTACACCGACCATAGTGCTATCTATATCTAATATTATTATGATATACAATAACAGGTAATCCCACCAGCTTGCACATAGTAGTTCTCGGCGGCGCGCAGGTCGCCGGCGGCGTGCAGCGCCTGCGCCACGTGGCGCCGCGTCGCCTCCAGCAGCGGCCCGCGGTGCGCCGCCACCAGCCGCAGCATCGCTTCGTACTGGGACGCCTCCTGACCATTTTCATTTTATTACTTCAAATCTATTAACGGCCCACTACTGACCACGGGTCTCTTGAGGACGCCTATAGCATACTTCAACACGCTGCTCCAGCGGATTGGTGGAGTTGTTATTTATTTATTTTTTATTTATTTAATAATTTATGCACACATAGATACAGGTACAGATAAAACATAAACTAAGAATGGTACAAAGGTACTGCTTATTTCTTGTGAAATTTTTTCCAGTAGACTTGAGACTGGAGAGCGATATATTTAGATGGCAGAAAGTAGTAGTAGGCTGTAGGTTAGTAGGAAACCCAAGTTTTAATGCCACCTAAAGGCCTCATACACGGCTTAATGACTGTTATCTTATGATAACAATCGGGACCGACGGCTTTCCGTGCCCTCCGAAGATATAAACCAAAAGAAATTTGATTTGCACTAACCTCCGTGTTTAACGCCGACGCCGACGCCAGGTAAGACTGCACCTCCTAGCGCGACGTTACCCGTTCGAGCTGATAAGACTTATACACTCTTCTTCTTCTTCTTCTTACTTACGAGCACTTATTGTTATTACGGTATATAAGCTAATAGGTTCACACAAGACACTGACTGCTTACCTTATACATAGATATAGCTTCATCAGGATCGCCGAGTCCAATGTAAATCTGCTCAGCCTTGCGCAGCTGTCCGTCCTGCCGCAGTTGGTGTGCGAGTGGGATGTATATATCTCTAGTGTCCTGCTCCGACAGATGCGCGGCGGCTAGCCTCAGTCCGTCCGCCACGCGACCCGCCGCGTTGTACGCGCGCACGCACCGCTCCACCATGCAGCACGATATCAGGATTTGTTCCGCTGTTTCCCATTCCTTTTCAATGTTAAAATAGCTTCTTAACTCGCAGTCAATATTTTATATTTTTACGTGAATCAAATCAAAAAGGACGTTATAGTTCAAGAGCCCAGGGCCACCAGACCTTACTTAGTTTCTAACGGAAAAAATATGTACTCTCGGAATATTACATACTTGCGCAGATATGAAGTGCTCAGCCAATTGCTCACACTGTTCTCGAACCGAGTCTTTATCGTCTATGACCTGTGGACAACAACAAAAACAGTACCATATTATGCCCTGCTACGACGTAATGCGTCTTACTTAGCGCGCTAGACCTACGTTACTACACGAGCTAGGAAACGACAGTACAGTGCAGTACAGTACCTGCAAAATCTGCAAGGCCTTCCGGTAGTGATGCGCCTTGAGTGCGGCGACGAGTGCGTCCGTGGTGCGGCCCGCCTCGATGAGGTGCGGCACGGCGGCGCCCGGCTGCCGCGTGGCGCACAGCCACGAGCCCCACTCGCCCTCCAGGCGGGTCACCTCGCCTGGACACGCCTGGAACAACCAATATAAAGGAAAAACACTCACCACGAACCAAAAAGAAAAACCAGACGAGCTAAGAAGATGTACCTGAAGTCGGATGAACAATTTCGACCAATCATACGCCTGATTAACGTTGACCTTTAGACTCCTAGTCACACGTAAGGTATCGGGGCGTAACTTTAACTAATAATGATAGGGCGCTACCGGATACACAATCGCATCATAATTAGTGATAATGATAGTTACAGGATTACTTCGTGATCAGCCGTACCATCCATTAGGTACGGCAATAGCTAGTTATTAAAGTATTTAAAATGTACCAATATTTATTTATATATTACAGATTAGTACCAACCAACCACTGACCTCTCTCGCAAGTTGAACTGCTCGCGCGTAATTGTTTCCCCTGGCGTAGTACTCGACCGCAGCTTTTGTCTCCCCTCGCTTCTCTGACAACTCCCCGGCCATTTCCCACCACTCCTCCTAGAGGATAGAAACCACAGAAATTATGTATTATTTAATTATACAGCATTATTGTTAGTATATACGAAACCTGAAAGTAGTTTGTTCAGAATCAGTGACTGAATCGATCGCAATAATTTTTACACCAATATGTATTTTGTACTAAACATATTTAAAAAAAATAGTCTTAAGTCTTGGTGGATAGTTTCAACTTTGTTGGGTTATAATAACAATAAAATAAGATTTCACATAAACGTATGGAATGGGAGAATACTATTACTAACAATTTTATCAACTTATCTTCGCTGTTACTCGGTTGTCAATGTTAAGATTGTCAAGCCTGGCGTTTTGCTTCAAGCGTCTCTCATAATAAAATTATTGTGTCGTAAAAAATTTGGATATGAGTTTTCGATACAGTAATGTGCATAAACAGAAATGGTGCGAACGTTAGCGGTGTGTGGTGATAATGTGTCCATGGCAGTGCGACGGTACGATGAGCAACTTGGTATAAGAGTGTAGTGTACCGCCGTTAATCGAGGTGTGAATCGCATTCCAACGGTAAAAAATGATAAAATTGTTGTAACCTGCAGCAGCGTGTCCCGCACGGCCCGCAGCAGGTCCTCGTCGCGCAGCAGCTGCGGGTGCAGCAGCAGTGCCGCAGCCGCACGCCGCGCGCGGCCGCCGCGCGCCCACAGCCGCACCGCGCCGCGAACGTCGCCAGTCGCTGCTAGCACCGCGCCCGCCTCACCTATCCTGCCTGCGGGGTGGCAGGGTGTACAATACAGTGCAGAATGTTAAGCCGCCTATACAATACAATTTAGCCAACGCTTGCCGAAAAAAAAACAACAATATTCAAAAACAATATTAAAAAAAAACAATTTAATAAATATAATAATAAACATTTTTTCAAAACGAACGTTTTTAAAAACGCGCGAAACGTATTTCGTGACCGTCGTTTTTGTGTCACCGTCCGTGTTACAAATCTTAAAATTTCACTCTCTTAATTTTTTCCTTTTATTTCATAACACGCCTAAAGAAGTACGAGTATAACTTTAACAAAAAGATAAAAACAAAAACTAAACTAACAAAATGATACAATATAAAATTGATTTAAAAACGCACTTGCGCGTGGTTCAGGCTCGACCAACATAAAATGTAAAGGTGGCTTTAAATAACAAACAAGAGCCCGCCGGAGAATCCAGGGGGTCAGGGTGCTCAACGCGTGAGCGATAAAAGTGCGTTGAAAGATAATCTCGCCAGATCTAGGACTAGGGCTGCGCAAAACATAGGTCTTGGATCCGTCACTGTAAGAGCCGGTTTCCGCCAAAGTAGAGATTTTTTAAACTAATCAAATATCGTTATTTCCCCATCTTCTTCTCCCTGCCTAGCTTCGCTGGAAACTATTCGGCGGAGAGAGCTATGAGCTGCTCAAAATCTCACCAGTGGATGTTAAATAATCCATGTGCTGTTGTTTGAGGGTCGGCACGGCCGCGCGCTCCACTTTCTCGGCCAGTGCTATGGCTTCGGTCCATTTATTAAACATTTTGTACATGGTAATAGCCAGATCCGGTTTCCCAGCCTTTTTGGCGTAGCACTCTTCTGCAGTCGTCAAGTCACCGGCGAATATTGCGAGGCGAGCCTGCACCAATGGGCTGGACAATCCTGAAATTGTGATCATGTATACGCATACGGTATTCATTTAGTAACACAAAACCGATTTTCTATAATAAAATAAAAAAAATTAAAATGTGTGCAGTTCACACGTGGTAGAAGTGAAACCTTCAAAATTTTTGTTTTCAAGATAATGAGAACGAATGTAAAATTTCGGGAAGATGATAAATGTAGGTTTCACTGCTCCGCTCCGCCCCGCTCCGCTCCGCTCCGCTCCCCTACCCCTCACTCCTCTACCCTACCCTCGTACAATGCTTCCTATCTCACTTTAGAATTTATGTGTTTGTCTCTTTTTACTGGACAGTTTCGTTTTATAAAATTTCAAGTCACCCCCGTACTAAAGAAGTTTTCACTTCAAAAAAATAATTTTTTTTTGCTTCTTTTTGTCACTTTTTAATTTTATTTAAATTGATTGAATCGATAAAAGTTATTTCCATAAGACATTGGCCATATTTAGAACTGCCAACTTTAAATAAACTTTAATATTACATAATGATGACGTCAACAGACGAAAGGTTAATAATGAAAAAAAGCAAAGCAAATCGAAATATAACTTAGTGCTCACTAGGATCGAACTAAAACAATCCTACCTGGGAGCTTCATTATAAAAGTTATACGTAACATAATTTAGTTTCCCAACAATATAGTGAAATAGGTTTCCAACAGTTAAATTATTGCTACCTGCGGCTACATCGCCCTCCCCTTCCGCAGTCGCCAACTCGACTGTCTTGTCGAGATAAAACGTTCGCGCCTCGTCCGACACCTCACGATAACATTTCGCCGCCAGCTGTAACATAATACAGGAATGTATGGTACATATTACATGGTTTTAAAAAAAGTTGGAAGGTAAAAGCGGAATAAAATGAGAGAAAATACTTATAAAAATATTTGTACAAATTGAAGCTATTCAAACAGAACGTTGTTACTTTAACAGTTAAGAGACATCATTTAAATCGAGAAGCACTCATAACGGTTCATGTCGATCCAAAGTGATCGACCGAGTTACGCAACAGCAGGCGCGGTCGGTAGTTGTGTGGGTGAGCGGTAGTGGCAAAAATTTCTTCATTTCTTGGTAAGATGCCAGTCGATAAGAGATGTTGGAGGCTTTCGGGCAGTATGAAAACTTCCGACACTTGGATTGGCCATGAACTCTTCCACCAATCCGTACTGTAGCAGCATGGTAGATATGCTTAGGCCTCAAGAGAAGAAACTGTTTTTTTAATGGAAATACCCTATACACGAGCTGACGATCACCTGATGGTTAAGTGGCTGTCGTCGCCCATGAATACCTCATGGATACATACATGTGTTACCGGAATTAACTGCCAAGAAAGAGAGAAGAATAAAATATAATAGTTAAAAAGAATATTAAGTCTACGAAGTTTAAATGAAATCTGACTGTGGTGGCTATCCAGGTGGACCAGTGGAGAAGTAACCTGTAGCTGGTTGTCGGCGAGCGCGCGCTCGGCCAGCCGCCGCCACAGCGCCGACACGTCCGCGCCGCCCGCGCCCGCCAGGTACGCCGCGCACGCTGACAACTCGCCGCTGCGGAGAGCTGTGTCTGCATACATTGTATGTGTTATGTAACATTCACCAGTTAAGTAAAATACGCCAGTGTTTGTTTGGAAAGGGATATTTTGTATAAGCGAAGCGGGATAAAGTGTGGGTACGTTATTTTACGCTAATTGAGTGTGTGTATTCTCTAATGACAAATGGTGTTGACAATCCATCCATCATATCGATGATCCTGTAGCCTAGTTAGTAGCGACCCTGCCTGCAAAGCAAGGGCTCCTAGGTTCGATTCCCGTCCGGGGCATATAATTATGTGACAGATAAATATATGTTCTGGGTCATGGGTGCTATTGTGATGTATTGCATAATAATATGTCATCCATGCCACCTGCGACACAGATAAAAACCTACTACGGTATGAGTGAGTAAGCGTTTATTTATTAATTATTATCATTTAATCTAAAAAAAACTGTTGATATTTCTCAAATATAGATTGCACCCGTACAACAGTGCAAGCAGCGCAAACAGTACATACTGAACGCCAGCCGATGCTCGTCGAGCTGCACGTACGGCAACGTCCCGCCGGCGAGCAGCACGCGGCCGGCGCGCACGTCCGCCGCCGCGCCGCCGCCGCACTCCGCCAGCTCCACGCTGGCCGGCTCCCACGCGCTGTACCTGTGTGTGTGAACCATACCCCTCGGTATGTACAGTCGGCAAAAGAATTAGGTATGCAGGGTATCAAAAAAAAACATTCGGTAATGTTTTATATTACAGAATGTTTGTATTATAATCAATATTTAATGATACCTACGCAAGGTACGATTTAAAATTGATAATAACACAAATATTTTGTAATATTAACATTACTGAACGTTTCATGCTCTGCATAATTATCTAAAGTAAGATATGTATTTATAAGGAGAGTGGTAAAAAAGAGTCACCAGGAGGCTCCCCCACTAACTCAAAGTGCACGCTGTGCATGCATCATAGATTACCCCCACAAGATACCGCATACAAGGCAACTGACGCGCGGCAACATAGCAGTGCTTTTGCTATGCATATGAAGCTGTACTAGCATTCACGAAATTAGTATCGACCAAGACCTTTGACCCGTATACACGCGGATCTTTCAGAATTTAATTAATTTCAAAAAAGCATTCGCTGATGGAACCATGGCTTATTGCAGAGTGAAATGGTGTGATAAATCAGTGCGTAAAAACAGTTACCAAAACGATGGCATATCATTTCATAAATTAGTAATTCATATTTATTTTACAAATTTTCTTCTAATGAAGCAGAGTTCAACTTATGCTGGTTTTGAGAGTGACATTTTGTAAAAATTTCATTCCTAATTCAAAATAATTATCTTGTTTCTGACTAAAGACAATACTAGGGAAGTGAATTTTTCATTTTAAACGCGTATCGATATTCATTTTGAGGATATTGCTATGAAATCGATAATTTCTAACAAGTTATAAGTGGGATAAAGGTTGCTGTAGTCAAGGATAACAATATTATTTATTATATGAAAAAACATTGTGGTAATGGTTTTATAGATTTCCTAGATACCCCGAGAGGACGGAAAAATGTATAGAAGCAATGCACCGTGGAGAGGGATGGTTTCCTACCAAATACAGTGTCGTTTGTTTAACAGAGTTTCAAGACGTGCGTTTCTATTGTTCTTGATAAATATACTAAAGAATGTTGTTCACGCCTGTAATTGGCACTCACACTAGTCCAGTTTCTATAGAACTTATATTTGTAATGTAATGTATGTACTGCTGTTGGTGTGCTAATAAAATAAAATAAAAAATAAATAAATAATAAAATAACACACTTTTCAGTTGACAGTTTCTACTATATGAAGAAATAATCATCGAAGGTTGATGGATTCAGTTGTATCATCGTTATACCTACCAGTTTAATATTAATATAATATTATATATTTATTAATAGTATCGATATTTTCATTATAAATAATGATAATAACAAACATCGATCGTACGATTAATCGATCATACATACTCAATCACTATGGACGGGTTGAGCTTGATAAATTCCAAGTTTGAATTTTAAATATCCAATCACAGCGTATCTGTTTCGTACCCCGCAAACCGCACCTTCCGCAAAATTGTGACTTTGAATTCTAAGAAATATTCACTAATACGGAATCTATTGGAGGTAATCTATGGCATGCATACTTTATTCATTCGCATACTTTGATTATACTCATATTTGTTTGATTATCAATTACTCACCAAATCAATAAGTGAGTCGGAGTCTGAGCAACAACAGCGTCGCTGTTTTCGATCCACTGCACGAAACTCACGCCACTCGCTATGATCTCCTGTAAATACGTTTAGTGTGTTTATTGATATTGTGTACGTAAGTGTCAGCATTTCTAACAACCATCTTAAACAATCCTTACCTACTACTTAATGCCTTAAATATCAAAAATTATTCCTTTATTAAATTTTGCTGGTAGGTATAAGCCCTAATATCAATGGCGTAGCGTGAGGGGGGCCGGGGGGGCCCTGGGCCCCGGGCGGCACATGAAGAGGGGGCGGCTAGCCACTCGGTTTTTAAAGAAGAAAAAAATTGACATTAAAATTAATTTCATTTAAATTTTAATGAAAATTGTGCTATGAAAAAAACAAGAAAAGTGCATTTTTAATTAATAAAAAAAAACAATTTAAATAATATGGGGCGGCAAAGTTCACTGGGGGGGGGCGGCAAATTTTCGGTCGGCCCCGGGCGGCAGAACTCTCAGCGCGGTGCAGAAGTCAACTTTTTGTATGTCATTACTTCCCAGATCCTTCTTATGGTGGTCACTCACGGTCATTCCATCGCGTCATTTTTGGAGCCACGCCAAACGACATATTATGTCAAAATGGCGCGATTGGACATAAATTTTTTTTAAATCACGCCATCAGTTTTTACATTCACGATCAAATTTTGGCTGTATATCACGCCATTTGACGCGATGGACTGACCGTGAGTGGCCACCATTTGCAATACCATCGAATCGAATGATGTAATAATACAGAATGCGTTTTTTTTTAAGGCGAGCGTATTCGACCGTTGTAGGCATTTTGTTCACTGCCCTTTACCCCGCTCCCCTGAGTGTAAACTCGACCGCCACGCCGTGAGCCGGCCGCGCGCGGCTGTGAGGTTAATGACCCCGTGCGTAGCTGTAGATCCTACATAGCCTAGTTGGTAGTGGACCTGCCTGCGAACTGCGAAGCGAGGGGTTTCGGGTTCGATTTCCGGCCGGGGCAAATATTTATGTGACAGATAAATATTTGTACTCGTGTCATGGCTGTTATTGTGATGTGTTATATGTGTAGTACATGCCACCCGCGACACAGGTAAATACTTGTAACCTACTGCGGGGGTATGAGTGTGGAAGGGTTTTATTATTATTATTATTATTATTATTATTATTATTATTATTAGTAACTGCTCTGAGTTGGGGTGTAAGTATACTTTATTTTGATTTATTCATTGGAATTTTAGGTGTAATAAAATAAGAGTAATGATAATTTTAGCTTATCCAGTGGAGACTAGAGGTGAGTGGAGACTGACTTGAAATTTTATGATACGAAACTGTCCAATGGAGACTAGAGGTGAGTGGAGACTGACTTGAAATTTTATGATACGAAACTGTCCAGTGGAGACTAGAGGTGAGTGGAGACTGACTTGAAATTTTATGATACGAAACTGTCCAGTGGAGACTAGAGGTGAGTGGAGACTGACTTGAAATTTTATGATACGAAACTGGCCAGTGGAGACTAGAGGTGAGTGGAGACTGACTTGAAATTTTATGATACGAAACTGTCCAGTGGAGACTAGAGGTGAGTGGAGACTGACTTGAAATTTTATGATACGAAACTGTCCAGTGGAGACTAGAGGTGAGTGGAGACTGACTTGAAATTTTATGAAACGAAACTGTCCAGTGGAGACTAGAGGTGAGTGGAGACTGACTTGAAATTTTATGAAACGAAACTGTCCAGTGGAGACTAGAGTTGAGTGGAGACTGACTTGAAATTTTATGAAACGAAACTGTCCAGTGGAGACTAGAGGTGAGTGCAGACTGACTTGAAATTTTATGAAACGAAACTGTCCAGTGGAGACTAAAGGTGAGTGGATAACAAATAAGTAGGTACTTACATACAAAATTGACTAATATCATCTAAATACTAACAAAAAATAACCAACTTCAAAATAACTCGAAAACTACTTGTCAAATCTCCCTCAAATTTATGTGGAACCACATGATACGCACCAGCTTTCTATCAAAAAAAGAATCATCAAAATCGGTTCACCTACAAATAAGTAGGTACTTACATACAAAATTGACTAATATCATCTAAATACTAACAAAAAGTAACCAACTTCAAAATCGAAACGAGCTTTTTTTTCAAAATGGCGGACTTGTAGGTATGCCAGGTTCCGTACAAAAATCTTCAAACCCTTTGGATAAGATATTTTACAAGTATGTTGAGAATGATAAAAAGTATAAGAATAATTTAAAATAAAATACCTAAAGATACGTAAAAAATAATAAAAACAAAAAAATTAAAATGTGTGCCATTCACACATTTTAGAACTTAGAAGTGAAACCTTCAAAAATTTTGTTTTCAAGATAATGAGACGAATGTAAAATTTCGGGAAGATGATAATTGTAGGTTTTACTATTCCACTCCACTCCACAAATTTTGACTTTTGACTTTTTTGCCTTTTTTGACTTTAGACTTTAGACTTTTTTGACTTTTTTTGACGTTTTTGACTTGACTGTTGACTTTTGACTTTTTTGACTTTTTTGACTTTGACTTTTCTTACTTTTTTCACTTTATTGACTTTTTTGACTTTTTTGACTTTTGACTTTTTTGACTTGACTTTTTTTTACTTTTTTGACTTGACTTTTTTGACTTTTTTGACTTTTGACTTTTGACTTTTGACTTTTGACTTTTTTGACTTTTTTGAATTTTGACTTTGACATTTTTGGCTTTTTTGACTTTTTTGACTTTTGACTTTTTTGACTTTTGACTTTTTTGACTTTTTTGACTTTTGACTTTTGACTTTTGACTTTTTTGAATTTTGACCTTTTTGACTTTTGACTTTTGACTTTTTTGACTTTTTTGACTTTTTTGACTTTTTTTACTTTTTTGACTTTGACTTTTTTGACTTTTGACTTTTTTGACTTTTGACTTTTGACTTTTTTGAATTTTGACTTTTTTGACTTTTTTGACTTTGACTTTTTTGACTTTTTTGACTTGACTTTTATGACTTTTTTGACTTTTGACTTTTGACTTTTGACTTTTTTGAATTTTGACTTTTTTGACTTTTTTGACTTTTGACTTTTTTGACTTTAGACTTTTGACTTTTTTGACTTTTGACTTTTGACTTTTGACTTTTTTGAATTTTGACTTTTTTGACTTTTTTGACTTTGACTTTTTTGACTTTTTTGACTTGACTTTTTTGACTTTTGACTTGTTTGAATTTTGACTTTTTTGACTTTTTACTTTTTTGACTTTAGACTTTTGACTTTTGACTTTTGACTTTTTTGAATTTTGACTTTTTTGACTTTTTTGACTTTTGACTTTTTTGACTTTTTTGACTTTTGACTTTTTTGACTTTTGACTTTTGACTTTTTTGAATTTTGACTTTTTTGACTTTGACTTTTTTGACTTTTTTGACTTGACTTTTATGACTTTTTTGACTTTTGACTTTTGACTTTTTTGAATTTTGACTTTTTTGACTTTTGACTTTTTTGACTTTAGACTTTTGACTTTTGACTTTTGACTTTTGACTTTTTTGAATTTTGACTTTTTTGACTTTTTTGACTTTGACTTTTTTGACTTTTTTGACTTGACTTTTTTGACTTTTTTGACTTTTGACTTTTGACTTGTTTGAATTTTGACTTTTTTGACTTTTGACTTTTTTGACTTTGACTTTTTTGACTTGACTTTTTTGACTTTTTTGACTTTTGACTTTTGACTTTTTTGACTTTTTTGACTTTTTTGAATTTCGACTTTTGACTTTTTTGACTTTTTTGACATTTTTGACTTTCGACTTTTTTGACTTTTGACTTCAAAAGTTTTCACTTCAATAATCATTTTTTCAAAACAATTTTCCATTTATTTCATAACGCGCCTAAATAAGGTATAACTTCAAAAAAGAAAACTGTCTCTCAAGCTCCCAGCCGTCACGACGAGTCGTTTGGCGACTGACACATGCTCAAGGGTGGTAGCTATCCATGCGAACCCCATGGAGAAATAATAATAGTAATAATGGTATTAAATTTAAAATCAATATTACCAATATAATCCCTCGAGGGGCCCTACCACCAGCGGGCCGGATTTAGTCGCCTTTTACGACACCCATCCGGCTTGGGATAGTATTAGATAATAATTGTGTAATTAGCACTTGACTTATACCAATACCCAAATACTATAATAGTAACTAAAGTATAAAAACGAAAAATTTTTATTATTTCAAATTACAGCAGTGTGGATACTTTGGACAGTACCTAATACGTAATATAAGTTCAGAAGGCGCGCGCGCCAAATTCGAAATTAAAATTAGTGTCGGAAATTCGACAACGTGCGGCTGCGATGCCGATTAGCACAGGTCCTACCTCGAAGGCGACTGGCGCGAGAGTAAAATTGAGTAAATTAACGCGTCGGGCGTTTCGTTGCTCGTGGAAAGGGAAAAAATAGAAATTGAAAGGGAAGTTTTTCAAAATTTCAAATTATGATCAGAAAGAAATATTGGTATCTATAGGACCTATACTGTGGTATATTTTTTATTATCTGGAAGCGATTAAAACGCGAATAAAACGCCATTTTTATGCCAGATTAGACCCCACTTTGTGATTTATTTCTATCCAATGAAATAATTGCTATCGTGTATCAAGTATGAGGGAACGAAAGAACAAAGACTGTAAAATAACATATATTTTTTTTAGAATTGTATTATGTACCATTTATGAACAAAACACCTTCAAAAATACCATTTCTTGGGATAATATCGCCTTAAATAGCGGGTTTGATTTCTGGCCAGGAAAATTATTAATACAGGATGAGTTTTTTTCAGAATCAACGAGTTCGATTCCTGGCCAGGAAAATAGATTTTTCTAAAATCTAATGATTCAGTTTTAGTTATTATCAAAATCGGCCGCGAGATTCCTTTGACCATTTTGCGCTATTCTATTTTCTGCTAGTTTCGAATTTGGCCATCCACACCCACTTGAAAAATTCACCCTGTATATCGTCTCGGGAGTCCCTAAAATGTCCCATCATAATGCTATCCGTCCCCCTCCCCATCCCCCTCGCACCTTGTCCCCGGAGTGCAGCCGCAGCAGCAGCAGCCGGCGGCGCGCGTCCCGCAGCAGCAGCAGCTGCGCGCTCTCGTTCAGCTCCAGCCAGTCCACGCGCGCCTCGTGCCACCACTGCCCCACCACGCCTCCTGACCACACACACACCCACCGCCAGACATCATCCTGACCAACTTTACTGCTCATTCTGATTACAATAGTGACGAAGATAGCACCCGTGATAGTCAATTAGTAGAAGGCATGCCTCATGCAGTGCATAGCAGTGATAGCCTAGCGGTTAGTACTTTGGTGTCCCGAACGCAGGGGCCGGAGTTCGAATCTTGACATGCAACCCTAATTTTCGTAAATGATGTGCATATTAGAAGTCAATTATCACCTGCTTCGGTAAAGGAAAAACATCGTGAGGAAACCTGCACACCTGAGAGTTCTCCAATGTTCTCAAACATTGTGAGAGGAGCCCGTGCCGAGTAGTGGGACAATAGAATATATTCTATAAGTAATAGGCTTTTTTTCCTTAAGCCTGTCTAGTGTCTAGCCATTGTATGGATATAAGAAACGAGATTTTATAACAGTACCGGTATCCAGATCCACAACAGCCACGGTCTGTCGGTCCAGTAGGTATGCCAGACGGCGCCTGCCCGCACCCGCTCCCTCGTCCAGACGCACGCTAATCACGTGCGGGTTCGCATGCTCCGTGCGTACCTATGACGAAAAAATCAATAAATAAACTACGCTACTTTATCAAAGGTGAAGACCGTATCGACATACAAGTAATATCGCGAAGCGCTCATAGTCCAGCGGCTTGTGTTGGTACTTGAATGAGTAACCACTAGTGACAAACATTTTTTGATCGTTTTCGTGCTTTGAAGGACACAAGAAGCCGTCAGTTTTTATAGTAAGCGTTGTTGTCGTTAAGATAACAGTCAAAGAGCCATGTCGGAGGCCTTCGAGTGGCATGAAAACTTACAACACTTGGGTTCGCCACTAACCCCCCTATCATACCGCACTGGAGTAGCGTGGCGGAGTATGCTCTAGAAGTCTAGAGTCTAGGCCTCCTCAAGAGGAGATACTTGTTATCAGTAGGGGTTAAATGGGTTGAAGCCATACGGATGAATTGTGACGAGTGTGACGACACGCTTTACATCACAATCCATCATAATTATAAAAACCGCCAACTGTATGTAGTGTCATTATGTATAGTATTATATTTACGGTCAGCAAGACGCGGTCCACGCCGTACTCGACGACGCTGAGCTCGCCGGCGCGCTGCAGCAGGCAGGCGCCGCCCGCACCCGGGTACACGCGCTCCCCGCCGCCACCGCTCCAGGGAATCTTACGTGATAGCATAATGATATCAATCTCTGTTAAAAATAATAAATAACCCCTCTCCCGCCCCAACAGTTAGAGCTGATGACCTGAAACGCCAAACTGGAGCTAATAACATTCTCGATCACGTTAGCTTCCAAACGAAAAAATCCGCATCAAGATTGGTCCATTCGTTGAGGAGCTACGCTGCCAGGAACACACAAACAAACACGTCAAACTTATAACACCACACTTTTTGCGTAGTGGGGTTAAAAAGTACGTCAAATTAAATTAAACACAACACAAATAACACATTACTAACATCCATGACCCGAGTCTATTTGTCTGTCACATAAATGTCTGCCCGGCTGGGAATCGAACCCAATCCCTCGCTTCTTAGGCAGGGTCAATACACAAGATATTGATAGCTGGAAGGAACAATACGATTCATTTTAATCGGTAGCGCATTAGCGTGTTAGGTTCTGCAGTTACTTCTGCTGTGATCTTAGGTCTAGGCCGAATTTTACTGCTCATCGTGCACTGCTGTTAGCATTCTGCTAAACAACGGATGAGGCTATGAAGTTCTCCTGTTTCACACGGATCTTTTTCATATTCCACCGAACTACTCCGAAAATATTAGCTATTAAAGAATTTTTTAAGATATGTTTAGCAGACTTACCTCACTTGTTAGTCCCCGTGCGATGTCACAAAGAATTAACGTACTCTTAGTACGACATACCGCGTACCAACCATTACCTAGCAAATACAATTTTACTTAAATACACGATAATTACCAAAGTGTTAAACAAAGGGTTTGTTCCAGCCGTAATAATTTCTAGCAAAGATTTCCCTCCTGGCGAGGTGGTGTTGCCTGGAGAGCGGCTGAGCTCCAACTGATCAAGTCAGAACGTTTGTATGTACCTAAGCGATGCTGAAAACTTCGATAGCGTGATACAGATCAGCGTGACGTCAACTTAATTTGTACTCGAAGTGCGATATCCCCACAAACGAATAACTATAAATTTTAAAATTTTAAAAACCCTTGGCAGTTTTATTTACCTACACTAAACTTAACTAAGAACCATCTCAATCACTTCAGCTTTCAAACAAAAAAACCGCAAAATAATTGGTCCATTCTTTAAGGAGCTGCGATGCCACAGACACAGACACGTCAAAGTTATAATAACACCCCTCTTTTTGCGTCAGGCGTCGGGGGTTAACAACACGCCTTAAACCCATAATGGCCTGCTAGGCTGCTACTGAGCATGGGTCTCTCCTCTTAGAGGAGCCTAGAGCATAATAGAGGTTAAACGCTGATGGTACCAATAAACCGCACACTAAATATGTCGGGCGCGTGCTGCGTGGCGACGGCTAGCGGCGGCGCGTCGCGCGCCACGCGTGTCACCAGCAGCTGCCGCGCGCTCACGTGCTGCACCTCCACCGTGTCGCGCCACACCCAGCGTCTGGAGAACAAGTCGCTGTTCTTTAGCGGACTCCAATTAAGTTTGTATTACCTCAGAAGTTTGTTTATCAACCAGTCATTTATTTTTTTTGGAAAATACTACCAGATTGGTTGGTTATTTTCGGTAAAATATAGATTATGTTTGCTGTTTTATTATCTTTTTTTTTTATAGCCTGAAGGGCAGACGAAAAAGCTTACGGGCCACCTGATGGTAAGTGGTTACCGTCGCCTATGGACATGAGCGACACCAGAGGAATCGCCAATGCAACGCCGGCCCTGAAGGAGAACTCTTTTTACACCTTTTTTGAAGAACCCCATGTCATAGCGCTCCGGGAATACCTCAGAAGGAAGTCCATTCCACAGTTTGCACGTACGTGGCAAAAAAGTTCGTGAGAATCGGACCGTAGAGCTTCTCCACAAGTCCAATCGGTGTGGATGGAACTTCAATCTTCGGCGAGTGGTGCAATGATGAAAAGGAGACGTAGGCATCAAGTCGAACAATTCCTCGGAGCACTCACCGTTGTAAAGTCGGTAGAACACGCAGAGAGAACCGATGTCTCTTCTGAAACTCAAGTGTTCTAACCTGTGAGTGACTCGTGGGTCGTTGACAACTCGGACCGCGCGCTTCTGTATGGCGTCAAATGGGTTAAGCTGGTATTGCGGCGCCCCAGCCCAGAGGTGGGAGCAGTACTCCATGTGGGGCCTGACTTGAGCTTTATAAAGCATAAGCAGTTGCTTCGCAGTGAAGTACTGCTTAGCCCGATTCAGGACACCAAGCTTCTTGGAGGCCAGCTTAGCCTTGGCCTCTAAATGACGCCGATACTGCACATCGCTGCAGATGTCAACTCCCAGAATCCCAACACTTTCACTCACGGTGAGCGCGGTACCCTGGAATTGAGGCGCTATTACGAATGGGGTTTTCTTAGCGGTAAACGCGCAAACTTGTGTCTTCGTGGGGTTGAACTGGACCAAATTAAGTCGACCCCATTCCGAGACTTGCTCCAGAGAGTTCTCGACTTCAGACACAAGTTTCATTCTGCTATCCACCATTTGCAACTGAGAGGCATTGGCAGGGGCTGTGTAGTAGGCATCCCCTGTACTATCATCTGCATAGCAATGGATGCCGCTTGTATGCTGCAGCATGTCATTGATATGCAGAATGAATAGCGTAGGAGACAACACAGACCCTTGGGGGACGCCAGCATTTATAGGTTTCATATCTGAGCAACAACCGTCGACAACGACCTTGATATGTCGCTCAGATAGAAAACTGGCTACCCAATTGCATAATCTCTCAGGTAGACCGTAGGATGGTAACTTCGTGAGAAGGGACCTGTGCCAGACCCGGTCGAAGGCTTTAGCGATGTCTAGGCTGACTGCCAGAGCTTCCCCATTGCGATCAAGAGCCTGAGCCCACCGGTGTGTAAGATAAACTAGAAGATCACCAGCTGAACGACCGTGGCGAAAACCATATTGTCGATCGCAAATCAGCTGGTGATCCTCAAGATATCCTAAGAGCTGCGTGTTAATCACGCGCTCCATCACCATCGCAAGTAGGGAAGTAATCGCTATAGGCCTGTAGTTAGCCGGGTCACTAAGATCGCCCTTTTTGGGGATGGGATGAACGAGGGCAACCTTCCACGAAGACGGTACTACTCCTGTGGCATAAGATAGCGAGAATAAGCGCGTTAAGAGGGGAGTCGACTCGGGAGCACACGTCTTTAACACCACTGCGGGGATACCGTCTGGTCCACTCGACTTCTTGGTATCGAGAGACTGTAGAGCCCGTCTGACAGACTTTTGGGCAAAAATTATATCATTTAACGAGCTCTCACACCGCGGGATATTAGGCGGTGTGGTCCCTCTATCATCAAGAGTCGAGTTGGCGGCAAAAAGGGTGCCAAGAAGTTCGGCTTTTCCCTTTGCCGTATGGACCACAGAGTCGTCCGGTTTACGCAGTGATGGAAGAGACGACCGACAGAAGTTGCCCTCGGCAGCTTTAGCTAGCGACCAGAATTCTCGACTACCGGAGGGGTAACCAACCAGCCGCTCGCCAATTCTGCCGATGAACTTTGCCTTCGCCCTGGCCATTTGCTTCTTTGCTGACCGGGAGGCAGCATTGAGCTTTGTCTTAAGCTCTGGGGTGGATGGATCTTTACGCGTGTACGCTGATGCCCAGGCCTGGTAAGCGGCATGCTTCCGGTTAGATGCCGAAATACAGGGACCGCTGTACCAGGGCTGGTTTTTACCACCAATGGTCATATCTCATGGTTATTGAATAAGTTGTAGTTAACAGGATATGGGACATGTACAGTCAGAAAAAACAATTAGGTATATATGCAGGGCATGATTTTAAAACCCTCTATAATGGTGCTCCCTCACCGGGAGCATTCACGTGTAATGTAACATTATAGATTCGTCTTTGAGCATTACATTACAATAATACCTCCCTGACTGACGAGCATTCGCGTGTAATGTAACATTATAGATTCGACTTTGAGCATTACATTACAATACTACCTCCCTGACTGACGAGCATTTGCGTGTAATGTAACATTACAGATTCGACTTTGAGCATTCCATAGCAAGATGTCAGACGAAGCGGTCCGAAGTGGAGCGCATTGATGTTACAAGTTGTAACAAGATATTACACATTGTATCATTACAAGGTGCGCATTGTAATGCTCGGTTCTCCTCCTTCACTTGTGTATCACCGTTTTGTATCATTACAAGGTGCGCATTGTAATGCTCGGTTCTCCTCCTTCACTGATGTAATGCTCAAAACTGTAACGTTACATTACACGCGAATGCTCCCGGTGAGGGAGCACCTTTATGTTTAATTTTATATTTTATTGTTTACGTTATTATCAATGTTAAATCATGCCTTACGTATACAGGTAGCATTCAACATTGATAATAATAACACAAACCTTGTACAATATCAATAATAACAGAAGGTTTTAGAATCATGTCCTGCATACCTAGGTTATTCTTTTGTCGACTGTACATGACCTCGAATTTCCTTTAGACGTACCTAAGCACCGCTTCGAGCACGATGACGGCGCCGGTTTGCGAGGCGAGCGCAAGCTGCGTGCCGTCTCCGCTCCAGGCCAGTGCGCGCGCCGCGTACAGCCGCGGCACGGACAGCGGCGCCAGCTCCACGCCCCCCCCGCTCACGCCACCCTCCTTCACCTCGCCCACCAGACACCCGTCGAACACGCCGAATGCTACCGTCTGTGGACAGTGCACGAACCAAGGATATTAAGTAAGTCTAACGCCCCAACTCTGACTCACTAACGGTTACTTAAAACGATCCTTAGTACAGAATTTGTATGGTAATTCTTTACTAAGGAGTTCACGAATTTCGCTTAGGTCGAAAAGCGACTGAAATTGGTTCAGGAAATTTAAGGATGGAAATTATGACCTATCTGATGAACCTCATCCAGGACGACCTCCTACAATAGATGTAGATGATTTAAAAAGACTCATAGAAATGGATCCCAGGTTCACTTCACGTTGTCTGGCAGAGCAGCTTCAGTGTTCTCATACTGCAGTAGAAAAACAACTCCACGCTTTAGAAAAGACCTGGAAATATTTAGTTTGGTTGCCACATGAGTTGACGCCGTTTCAACTTCAGAAGAGAGCTAACGTGTGCATGGAACTACTTAGTTATCATCGTACCAATGAGTGGCTGAGGGATGTTATTACGGGGGATGAAAAGTGGGTTATGTAGGTACATAAATTTTTCGGGTAAGCGCCAGTGTCTTGGACCTGGAGAAGCATCAAGCAGGAGTACCAACGCCAAAATCTGACACGAGTAAAAAAGTTCTTTTTAGTGTGTGGTGGGGAATAAACGGAATTATATACCTACTGGGAGCTGTTGCCATCTAACGCTACAATCACGGCCAATATTTATTATGACCAATTGGATAAAGTAGCAGCGAGATTACCGAAAAATCAAAATAAAGTAAACTTTTAGCACGATACTGCTCGACCACATGTAGCAAAAGCGACTCGTCAAAAATTACTTTCGCTTGGCTGGGCTGTCCTTCCTCACCCACCGTACTCTCCAGACATTATGCCCTCAGATTATCATCTATTTCGTTCTCTAGCCCAATACTTAGCAGATAAAAAATTTAAAAATGAAGACCAGCTTATAAGTGACCTTACCACCTTTTTTGATCAAAAGCCAAAAAACTTAATAACGTATGTCTCTGCCAGTGCGTTGGCGACAGGTGATAGAAACCGACGGTGCTTAAATAGTTGAGAAATAATTTGATTTTGTTTAATTAAAAATTAAATAAATTTGTGTACAAAGATGGCGAGTTTATTAGTTGCCAACCAATATTACGAGTAAATTGGTCCAACGGTTTTGAAGATAGATAGATAGATAAACTTACCTACTGTATATACTGATAGGTATATACCTACTGATAGTTACTTTGAATTTTAGTTATTAATGTAAATGCTGCATGTGCTCAAAATTTTTTTTTTCAAAATTTTTTTTCTTTGATCCTGACGGTTTTGAGCAAGTAGAATGTAAATTCCTTCAACTACTTTCTGATATTTTAACAGTTTTTGCTCAACTGTAAAATTGCAATTTTCATCTTATGCCTTTTTCCACTACGGTAAGTCCAGGATAGATGCCGCAGTGGGATAGACGCCTCAAATTTTAAAACTATAGTTTCGCGCACACGTTTGCCGACATAATCAGTGCGCGTCGAAAGGTTCCTCCGCCCCCGACTGGTACACGGTGCGACAAGACGCTGCGAGGTCGCGTTATCCAGTTACGGCCGCTCAAACTTAAGAGACAACGAAAATTTGCGTGAGAATTTTACGTGGGTTTTTTTGTTGTCGCTGGTGTTTTTTATATGGTTAGTCAATTCGTTTGATTTTATGTCAATCTATTGTGGGGAATACAATGTAATTAAACCCTTTTTTTAAAATTCAGATGTTATTTATTGCATTTAGCTGCGATAGGCATCTATCCTCTAAGAAAAGGATAGACGCACTGTTTTTTTTTTTGAAGTATAGATGCCCTTAGGGGTGCCTATCCCTAAATGAGGCACATGACTTATGTACATATAAATGTCCTTTAGTTTTTTGAAATTTTTCATTTATTTATTTTAAATCACACTACATCTAACATCACAGGTGTACCCAATTCGATAGATTAGTTAAAAAAATAAACAAATTATATATAACTTATAAGAAAACCACGATGCACATTACATTACATAACAGATGTCAGTGTAATATGTCAGTTTATAATATTAAACGAAACCAAATTATTGATAATTAAATTAATGTCAAACTTTGTCAGGAAAATCGCCATGTAAATTAAATAAATTAAATAATTAATTAATAAAAATAATAAAATAATTCAATTTCCAGAATATGTCATCATTTAATAACGTCAATTAATGATAAATGTTGTTTTATCATCAAGTACACTTGATCATGTATGACCTCCCTTAGATATCTGTCAGCATTTTTGTGGATTCTCAATTTTTTTGGTGAGGCATCTATCCTCTAATCCAATTTTTCGTAACACATATATTTTTAGTTTGAAAAAAACCCTGTATTCAGGTTTATTTTTACTTTAAAAACAACAAATTTTCAAACATAATAGAGGTTTTTTTCCCAATGGGCCACGTATCCTTATTCCAGATTTCAGTCGTGAGGCAACTATCCTCTATGAGGCAAGTATCCCTAAAATTTAAGAGTTGTAAAGAAAAGAAAAATTTATAAAAAGTATCAATAAGTACGAGTTTTTGTCTCTGCATTAGAGCCCGTACACAAAACTGCGATTCGACGCGATGCGAATTCGCAACGCAAAAAGTTGCGACACGAATTGCTGCGATGCGATTTCGTGCGGCAAGGCGTCTCCCTTCCACGATAAGGTGACCATTCCTTTGACGACCGTCAACCGTACTGGACGTATTTTGAAAACTAGATCGTGACATGGATCGTAAAAAGAAGTGTGCACTTTTGTTATTGCTTAGGAGATACAGGCAAAAGAAACATAGAAGATTTTGGGTTCATACATTTATTACTATTATGAACGCCGTAGGGAACTATTTTCATCAAAAATATGAATTTGTCATTAAAAGATTTGATTTTTAAATGAAGAATCTTAGAAGAAAAAGAAAAAACGTTTTATTCTAACGTAACAAAAAAGATTTCGTATTTTCAAAGCGATATCAAACATTATTTGATGTGTGTACGTCTTGCCCACACCCTGTCTCAGACCCGACTTAAAAGTGTTGTCAACAAGTGTGACGTAACATCGCAGGAATGCGCGATGCGAATCAATTCGCAAGTTCTTGCGACGCGACGTGCGAGCTCGCAGGTTTTTGCGATGCGACGTCGCATCGCAGTTTTGTGTACAAGCCCTTATGGTAGACCAAAGATCAGAGTTTTTATACATGTCACGCTTATTGTGTTCCTAACATTAAATCAGGAGATATAAATTGATTTCAAAAAGTAGGGCATCTATCCTGGACTTACCCTAAGGGTGCGATCTGCGTTCTATAATAATTATGTATGATGAAACTTTTGTTCTACATCAGTTATTTTCTTTATTGCTTTGTACATTACATTAACATTTTGTAATTAGTAGATAACATTTATTGGCCTAATTTTTGTAAGACAATAATTAAGTACCTACGCAGTTATTATATGTATGGCTGTCGTTATCTCTAATAAATAAATAAACTCTTTATTGTTTGTACACCATAAAAAACACATAACGATTAACGACATTAAACTAAGAAAAAAATATAAGATATGAGGTAATAAAGAATATTACATACATACATACACATAGCATACACAGAAATTAGAATATTACGTAAAAAGAATACACAGTCGGGTATTTAAATTTATGACGCAAAAGATAATAAAGATATATCTTTTGCAGTCTGTAAAAATTATCTTCAAGTCGAAAATTTTCGACTCGAAAGATTGGCAATTTAATAAGACCCAAATCGACGACATATTGAACCAAAATTATTAATACAAACGCCAAAGTGTATTTGCTAGCGTGATTCAGAAACTGGTATAGCGCCATCTAGTCTATATGAACGGAAATGAGACGAAATGTACTTTTATGAAGGGAAAACCCAATTTAATACCCCAGAGCAGTTAGCTGTTAGAGATCGTTTATTTAAAAAAAAAAAAAAAAGGTCTACGAAGGCATTATACATAAATAAGATTTAAGAGCTCGTCTGTACTAGCGGCCAGCGGCCAGAGCGGTTTATATAACAGCTCTCCAACCCACATCCACAAAACCACCACAATGGTAAACCTAACGTAAGTCGCTTTATTTATTTAATCTTTATTGACCACAATACAGGATTAAAGTACAAATGGCGAGCTTAATTAGAGCATTCTCTGCCAGCAGTGCCAGCTAACGATACGCGGTATTTTTAACCGACTTCAAAAAAGGAGGAGGTATTTAATTCGACTGTATTTTTTTTATGTTTGTTACCTCAGAACTTTCGACTAGGTGAACAAATTTTGATTATTCTTTACGTCTTTCTTACGTCTTCTTTTTTTTACGTCCGTGCCCTAGAGGTATTTTATATAAGTAGGTACCCGTCATAGATTACCCCCACAAGATACCGCATACAACAAGGCAACTGACGCGCGGCAACATAGCAGTGCTTTTGCTATGCATATGAAGCTGTACTAGCATTCACGACATTAGTATCGACCAAGACCTCTGACCCGTATACACGCGGATCTTTCAGAATTTAATTAATTTCAAAAAAGCATTCGCTGATGGAACCATGGCTTATTGCAGAGTGAAATGGTGTGATAAATCAGTGCGTAAAAACAGTTACCAAAACGATGGCATATCATTTCATAAATTAGTAATTCATATTTATTTTACAAATTTTCTTCTAATGAAGCAGAGTTCAACTTATGCTGGTTTTGAGAGTGACATTTTGTAAAAATTTCATTCCTAATTCAAAATAATTATCTTGTTTCTGACTAAAGACAATACTAGGGAAGTGAATTTTTCATTTTAAACGCGTATCGATATTCATTTTGAGGATATTGCTATGAAATCGATAATTTCTAACAAGTTATAAGTGGGATAAAGGTTGCTGTAGTCAAGGATAACAATATTATTTATTATATGAAAAAACATTGTGGTAATGGTTTTATAGATTTCCTAGATACCCCGAGAGGACGGAAAAATGTATAGAAGCAATGCACCGTGGAGAGGGATGGTTTCCTACCAAATACAGTGTCGTTTGTTTAACAGAGTTTCAAGACGTGCGTTTCTATTGTTCTTGATAAATATACTAAAGAATGTTGTTCACGCCTGTAATTGGCACTCACACTAGTCCAGTTTCTATAGAACTTATATTTGTAATGTAATGTATGTACTGCTGTTGGTGTGCTAATAAAATAAAATAAAAAATAAATAAATAATAAAATAACACACTTTTCAGTTGACAGTTTCTACTATATGAAGAAATAATCATCGAAGGTTGATGGATTCAGTTGTATCATCGTTATACCTACCAGTTTAATATTAATATAATATTATATATTTATTAATAGTATCGATATTTTCATTATAAATAATGATAATAACAAACATCGATCGTACGATTAATCGATCATACATACTCAATCACTATGGACGGGTTGAGCTTGATAAATTCCAAGTTTGAATTTTAAATATCCAATCACAGCGTATCTGTTTCGTACCCCGCAAACCGCACCTTCCGCAAAATTGTGACTTTGAATTCTAAGAAATATTCACTAATACGGAATCTATTGGAGGTAATCTATGGTACCCGTACACAACACAACAACGATACCGGATGAGGATGTGATGTCACGCTGATCACTAAACGTCAACGTCAATTTTAAAGACAATTCAAAAGTTGCCATATTTCTACTACTAAAAGATTAAATTACTTATAAGAATTTCATGAACACGGAGATAAGAAGTATTTTTAAAATAAAAAATAAAAAAGTTCAGTTACATATTTATTAAAGATTGCCCAAACTATAGGTGTACCAGCATCTCATGGCATTTTTGACAAGCAGAAAAATGGGTTTTTGATATGGCAATGAAATTTTTTAAAACTAACTATTGTCAAGCGGCTTGTCAAGTCAAAGAAAGAGTTGTATGGAATTTTTTTCTTTTTCTAAAATGATGATTATTTTCGATTTACTGTCGAAAAGACCTTTACGATCACAAGCCACAAATATTATTTTCAATGTTTATTGAAAAACATGTGAGAAAAAAGTTGTATTTAAGCGACAATCTGCATTATTAATATCATCCATCTTTTAGGATTAACTCGTTTTGATACTTGGTTTTCGTGATTATATTTTCTTAATAAATAATCTACTTAAGATTTCTTTGAATGTAAGTAAGATTAGCAAATGATATTAAATTAATTGAAATAAATAATACAAACATTGTTACCAATTAAAGGTAGCAAAAATTTTGTGAATATGAAATGAAAAGTTACATGATACAAGTTCACGTAACTGAAACGGTGGAGGAGCAATTTATTATTATTATTTATTTGTTCTCTTCATCAAATGAATAAAAAATACTATTATACAGATGGCAAATTTTAAATTATAGTTGCATAAATTATTGGTAGTCACTGTAATAATTAATTATAATATAAAAAATATGTGCTTAATGTAACATTGTCTTTTACATATTTTCATCTGAAGGTAATAAACCAGACTTATAATGTAACCTATTATGCTATATAAATAGCTTTATTTTCATCTGAAGTTAATAAAACATACCTACATATTATATTGCCTATTATGAAACTAACACTGTTAAAAATATCAAGGATCAACAAGTTTTATTCTACATTTCCCAACACTGGGGAGTGTGTTGTCTCCAATTTTAATTTCCACATTTTGCCATCAGATTCTGGTATACCTGGTCTATACTCACTTTATACAAAATGAAATAATTAAAATCAGAAAATATTTACGACTATCAAAATATATTTTCTACCATTAAAGTAGAAAAGTATGAAATGGTAACGTTTTTTAACGAATGAAAATGGACAATATCGACATCATTGTTATTAAAGCCAATTCATCACTTATTAATAAAATTATTTTAAGCTGGGTAATACGGGTACAGGTATTAATTTTAAAATACATAAAAAAAATGGTTGTCTGTAAAGTCGGTTTACGGACGGTAGGTAGTTTAACGTGACAGCATCATGACAAAGCTCCGCTTTGCCCCGCTCCGCCCCGCCCCGCTCTGCTCCACTCAACTACGATCACCTACGGCATCGGCTACGATACGCCGATCGTAGCCGATCGTGCCTCTCTATCGCTTGTTCCGCGCTCTCGCTCGCGCGGAACGGGACAATGAGTCATGGTTTTTCGTGCGTGCGCCCGGCGTTCATCGTTTTAATAGACGTTATCACGTCAATATTGAATTGCTTGAAAAAATAAAATTTTTTGCCCTTGTTCTTTATAATATTAGTAGAAAAATAGGATAGGTACATCACATCAAGGATAACGAGACCTGAACTTTCATTCCCATAATGAATGATACAGAACCTGTCCGGAAGGGCTGGCGGCCGCCGCAGTGAAGTCCCTCCGGTCGGGCGGCAGCGCGGGCTCCAGGGTGCGCAGCAGGGCGCCCCGCTGGGCCTCGTACACCGCCACGCGCCCGTCGCAAGATCCCACAAGAAGCTGCCAAAAGAACATTTAAGCCCAATGCATATGTAACGGGTTTTTTTCCCGTACGGAACGGGGACGGGACGGGGCATTCCCCGTCGCCGACGGGATTTTCAGAGGTCGATGCATACGTAACGTGTTTTTCCCGTACGGAACGGGGACGGGACGGGCCATCCCCCGTTGCCGACGGGATTTTTAACTCAGACCTAACGTGCTAGTGTTGTGAATAAAGAAAGATGAATTTTTCTATTGAAAAATTAGCTTTAATTGCGATTGCATTAGACAACGAAGAAGCTACGGCCGTCAAGAGAAAAAGGATATTTTCTATACATCCTACATGGCATAAACGAGAACAAGAAGGAGAATACCACACTCTCTACAAAGAATTTTTGGACGACGAGACTCAATTTTATAAATAATTCCGTACGACAAAATAATGTTTTTCTTTATGAAGCGGGTCTATCGTCTCCTTGCCGGCAACGCGTTGGTGACGCCCCCAGTGTTGCTAATGTGCTAATGGGCGGCAGTGATCACTTACCATCAGGTGACCCGTCTGCTCGTTTGCCTGCTCAAAGCATAAAAAACATAAACGTTTACGTACGTACGTGAGAAGTTATACTTCTTTGGCATCAAAAAAAAAACAAATTTAAAAAAACAATAAAAAAGAACCATAAAAAACAATAAAAAAATATTTAAAAAAATAAATAAAAAAAAACAACATAAAAAAACAATATTAAAAAAATAACGCACCTAAAGATTAAATACTAAGTACTTCAAAAATATATAGTTCTTCAAAATGTTTTATATTTTTCTGGTGGTAAAATATTATAATATTGAAATAACATGTTTTATTTTAATTTCTTCAAAATTATTTTTATGTAATGAAAACTGATGTATTTATAATGATTATTTTTTGTACAAGGTGATTAGCTTAAACAGTAGGTAATAATATAGGTATAATAAAAATACACGTGCATCACTACTTTCTCCCCGTCGTGGACGGGGTGGCTGTGCATACGCAACGGAAGCGAAACCCCGTCCCGTACGGAACGTGGCACGTACGTGACGGGGTTTTGAAAACATCGTCGGTGACGATGTTTTTGAAATCTTCCGCTGCGTATGCACTATCGCATACATTTTCTATGAAACGATGTTTGCCCGGTCCCGTCCCCGTTCCGTACGGGGAAAAAACCCGTTACGTATGCATTGGGCTTTACTCTATAGTAGTCACTTCCCAGTACAGCGCGACCAACTTATCTGTGAAATGGCGAAAATTGGAACTAATGCCGCCCCATTCATAAGTTCTTTGTGTTCATTCATTGACATTTACTACGTCTCGAATTGCGTTCAGTGATTGGTCCAATGCGTCCGACATACAGCGCCCTCCGTCAATTCACAGATAAGTTGGAGGCACTGTGGCCGCGTTCCACTAGACGCTCACAACGCTCACAACGATCAAATTAGTACCTATGATATTTTGATCGTTGTGAGCGTCTAGTGGAACGCGGCCTGTATCTCGTTGCATTCGTTGACATAAAGTGCGAGCAGGCTAAATCATATTGTGCGCTGCGCTCACTCGCACTTAGACCTAAGACCTAAGTGCGACTGAGCGGGCAATAATATGCTTCGCCCTGCTCGCACTTTATGTCAACGACTACAGCGAAATACTGCAATTTGTAATTACTTATATTATATAAATTATAGGTACTATAATTACGAATATACTGCAGGAAAAGGGTCTTCTTATTAGAGACTGCACTGCAGTTCTCAGCCACTCTGAGGAGAGGAGCCTTAACGATTAATCACGACTTTTACATACAAAATATGAAAAATACATAATATACCTACCCAATTAAGAGAAGAAACTAATAAAGAGAAGGTAGATTAAATAGGTATATTTTAGATATTGTGAATAAAATTTGTTCTACAGTTAATCTAAACGGTACTCCTCTGTGAGTTCTGTGACCTGATACATAGACATTGGACAGTGGATTGGCAACAATATGTCAAAAAGGTCGCAATGGCTTTCAGTCACCCACACAAAAAACAACACTTTTAAATAGTAAGGATTCATGGCAAAAGTCAAATTACGAACATAGGGTGGCAGCAAGACCAACGCTGTAGGGGGTAAGGTGTATCGCAGCAGTAGTCTCCCGTTGAGGTAGAGAGTGCCGTCGACGTGTCCCGAGGCCAGGGTGCCGTCCCGGCCGCGAGCCAGCGCCACACAGCACGCGCCCGCCGACCATAGGCTCGAGCTCTTGTTGCTCTTGCAGTCTAGATTCCTATGAACATCATTGTCATTGTCTAATAACTTTAAACGAGAAATTCTTGTATAATTTTATATATTATCGATATCTCGGAAGCGGCTGCAACGATTTTCATGAAATTTAGTATACAGGGGGTTTCGGAGGCGATAAATCGATTTAGCTAGGATTTATTTTTAGAAAATGTCGTTTTATTCGTGTTTTCAGGCACTGAGAAAATGCTACAATAGGCTCTTCCTGACATCTAATAACGAGTAGTAACACTAAAGCTACTTCAGTAGATGGCTTGTTTCTCTATGGCGGAAGTGTGAAGTAACCGAAACTAGGAAAATGTTTATTTCAAAATAAAACTCTATTATCCTTTATGAAGCGAGGGTATAAAACGCTAATGCCTTGATCACACCTAACGAGTACAGTGGCGAGTCAGTGTCCTCGGCCAAGCGCTCGGTTGGTACAAACAGTTTAACGAGTGCTCGGCCGAGTGCTAGGTCGAGCAGAGTGGCGAGAGAGTCACTAGAATCCCAATCTGTTTACTAGGCCGAGTACCCACCTCCCCGCTTCATTCTTCTGCCCCCGCAGCGACTCGATATCCCGCTCGGCACGCATGAACACGCACTCGCTTGTCACTCGGCCACACTAATTAAACTTTCAGATTAATTTTATCCTTTCAAAAAAGGCAACGCTGACATTGCCAGAGAGGATAAGAGATAGCGTTAGAAAGGAAGGCAACTCATTACGCGTTTTTGATTAGCGCTGTGCGACCTGAATTACACTCGCATTGGAGCAAGAGTCGCTATTTATTTAAATGATTGCGGAGTGCGCCTTCTGGTAGGTACTACGAGATGTCTTCTGTGCTACAACTAGAAATTGACCAGTCGACAATTGACAAACAAATATCTCGAAATTGGCGTACAAAGCTAATAAAGGCCTTATTGATGCATTACCTAATCTTACCATCGCTGGTGCCCGTAACGAAACCGTTTTCTGCGGGCAACAAACGCATCGGTGTCCCAGTGAGGGGGAATTTGTTGCAGATCACTTTCTTTCCATTCCAATCGACGCCGACTCGGTACACGAACACCATGTTATCGCTTTGAGCAACCCCGAGTAACTCCGAATTCTCACTAAATGACAAACCTGGAAAATAAAAAAATATGGTTTTCTCCATGAAATAAAAAAATCTCGTAGTAAAATCAACTTCAAAGTCGTCAGAAGTCATGCAATTGACGTAAAGTTATATAATATATAAAAATATAAATATATAAAGTTATAAGTACTTTTAGGAGACATATTCGTAATATAAGCTTAAGTACCTACCGCATAATTCATATTTATTTATTTATGAAATAACTAGTAACTGCCCTCGCTTCGCTTCGGGAAACCTAAACCAAGCCTCGGTAAGAGGAGCACAGGACTTCTCTCGACCAGGTGGACTGACGACTGAAGACGACAGCGGACATCCGCTGGATTCAGAAGGCTCAGCAGGAATCCGGTCAGGTTATGTTATGGGAGGCCTACTTAAGTCCTACTTATGACTGATGGGATTAAGTCCTTGCTGTTAACAGTATTCTTTTAGTTGATTATTTTTTAATAATGTCCTTTATTAAATAACTAGCTGACCCGGCGAACTTCGTATCGCCTAACATTTTTTTTTTCTAAAATAAAAGTAGCCTAAGTTACTCCTTGTTACATCAGCTATCTGCCAGTGAAAGTCCCGTCAAAATCGGTCTAGCCATTTCAGAGATTAGCCGGAACAAACAAACAGACAGACAGACAGACAAAAATTATGGAAAATGTTGTTGTGGTATATGTACCGTGTATAAATCCAAATGCTCTTAGTAAAAAGCGGTTATTTTAATATTACAAACAGACACTCCACTTTTATTATTTGTATATATATTATATTTATTTGTATAGATAATAAATTGTGATTGTCACCCGTAATGACGTAGGACTTCTTTCCTGCGGCGGGGTCCGCCGGCTTTGTACTAAACTTATCGCGGCGGACCCCATCTCGATCGAAGAGTAGCACCAGCCGGTCGCTCGTCGCCACCGCGAGCTTCACGTTGTTGGGCGACCAGCTAATATCTGCTATCGGACTGTCTTTCTCCTGCACCAATAATTCAAATAGAACTACATATTACACAAATACTACTGCGTTAGGACACCACTCTTTGGCGGGCAGAATCGCGGGTGGAAACTAATGCTACCTGTCAACTTTTATAGAAACCGCGAGCTATTTTGTAATATGTCGTAGCTTAAAAATTAGTCACGGGAAAGCCGCCAGTGCAACCGCTCGTATGGTATTCCTTTTGTTACCGAATGAATTGCGCGAGCGCGGTCAAAACCTCGGCGGATAAACCCGTAAGGCGGGTGCGGCCACAGGCTTACGGACAAGTGATAGAACCTGGAAGTCTGGAACCCACGAACCTGTGCCACGAACGAATAGAAGGTATAATTATAATTATATTACCTGTGCATCCAAAAGTGTTCTTGAGTACTTAAATCGCATTTTAATACAGTAGTATGGTCTTTATTTTTAAAATAAAATACATTACACAGCATAAACTATTATGATTTGTGATGAAAGTTGTGTTGCTAAGCAACTTATTCAAATTTACCGCTATGATGCCACAGAGTATGTCAACACAAAGTTTTAAAATAGCCCACAGGCAAGGATACGAAGTCTACGAAGATTGCAATCCGGCTATACTCTATTATCCTTTATTTGGTTTTTGGTTTTTAATAAGTTTTTGAAATTTTAAAAACACTCATTTCAATGCTATCAACATTATAGCGAAGTGCAGACTTTCTTGAAATGCACTCTACATCTGGAAGCCACGATTCGAAGACTTCGAAGAGAGCATACTCTATAGCCTCGATTCCTATTCCTAAAAAATGATATACCTACTTCAAATTATGAATAAAAGTATGATGAATATATTCATGAATATATTATGAATAAAAGTATGATGAATATATTCATCATACTTTTATTCATAATTTGAAGTAGGTATTGAAATATCACAATTAATATTATTTGATGTAGGTATTGAAATATCACAATTTTGAATGTATTAAACATACGAAGTTGAAAATATCTACTGCAACAACGTGGCAACATGTACACAACGAGTCATGTTGAGCGCTGAGACCACAGAACACTTATACCCTAGAGGGCTAAGACCTACCTGCGCAGACGCAGAAGCGATATTTTGGGCCAATTTGGCGGTATTAATGACACTTTTTCAACTTTCCCCTCCTTAGAGTCATTCCTCCTTACCTCCATACTCCATGTATACGTGTAACCATGGATATATTACTCTAACTGGATACATAACCTGAAGACGGATTCTAAAAGTCAACCTTGATCAGTGTGCTTAGTGCGAGTTGCATCGAAGAGTTTACGTACCTCGTTAATTTCAATACATGACTAACGAGAAATTGCGAGTGCCAGTCTCAAAACGTGACGTGTGTAATTCCACGTTAGTTCACTGAAAATATCTATTAATATGTTGTAGGGATGTTCGATCCGGATCGATACTTGTGTGGATCGATACAATGGCATACGATCCGCTCGATATTTGTATCGATACAATGGCATTCGATCCACTGGCGGATCGATACACATGCACGGTGGATCGGATCGGATTGGATCGGATCAAAATTATTATGGAATGGAGGTAGATTTCTTTAGACCAGTTGCTGGCGCATCATATTACACGAACAAGAAGGCCTCCACACATTTTTAAGCAATATTTGTCTGAATCTTTGTTGGATAGAAAGTCTGATCCATTAAAGTATTGGTCAGCGAGAAAAGTTATTTGGGGAAACTCTGCGAGATAGCTCTACGGTATTTATCAGAGTTAGGAACTTCAGTGCCCTCCGAGCGGTTTTTCTCGTTAGCCAATAGCATTTTAAATGAAAGTCGTAATCGATTGGATCCTGGGCGCTTATCCTATTTCTTATATGCGATTCCTGCGTTTATTAAAATTTAAGGATTGGCAAATGTAATTTATAAGCTTTGCATGATATGAATGTATTTGATTATTTAGTTCAAAAAAACACAAGAGTTCTAAATCAAATATAGTGTTATAGAGTGAGATATTATTATTTATATGATGATCCTACTACATACCACATTGTTTTAAAAAACCTTATGTAACTTTTTCAATATTTAATTATACAATATTTTGAATAAAATTTAATCTAATATAAAAATTAATATAAAACGATTGACCTTAATATTGGCTTTTAATGATATATGTATATCTTTATTTAGAAACTCACTGAATTAAGCTTGTCGATAGTTTTTATAACGATATTTCAAATATTTTATTCGATTCTAGATCGATACAAAACATCGTATTAAATTATACGGTATATCTACATAAAATATCATATTTTATTTATAAACATATTTCTTTCTTTTTTTTCTTTCTTGGCCGACAACGCTTTTGTCGCTGATATCCATTGGCCGCAATATCCACTTACAGGTATATTTAATTATATGAATCGATATTTGGACTATAAATTATATCGGGCTATTCATGATAATCCGGAGTATCAATACATAAAACACCCGGATCAAACATTCCTATTTAAAAATTTACTTTCTTTTTCTTCTCTCTTTCTTGGCCGGCAACGCATCAGTGATGCCTTTGGTGTTGCTGATATCCATGGGCAACGATAGCCACTTACAGGTGTATCGTCAGCGCGTTTGCCGGCTATTTCCAAAAAATGGTTGTCTGTAAAGTCGGTTTACGGACGGTAGTTTAACGTGACAACGTCATGACAAAACATTGATGAAATGATTGCATACTTTTATAAATAAAATTGAGCGCTTCGGCCGATCTTAGGCGATCGTGCCTCTCTATCGCTTGTTCCGCGCTCTCGCTCGCGCGGAACGGGACAATGAGTCATGCTTTTTCATGAGTGCACCCGGCGTTCATCGTTTTAATAGACGTTATCACGTCGAAAAAAAATTCATTCGATACTGGATCGGTCCAGAGTATCGTATCAAATCACTTGGATCGATACCTGGATCGATACACTGCGATACGATCCGTATCGATCCAGAGTATCGATACAAAGCACCTGGATCGAACATCCCTATTATGTTGGCAGCAAAAACGTCGTTAAATCTCGTTAAACGTCGTGAAAGAACCCAACCAAATTGAAAATAATACATTTATTTAGTTGGAGCAATAGTATCAAGCTACAATTAAAATAGTGGTGTTATACTGTAGTTTACTTGCTATCGTGCTATAGATTAGTGTTTTGGTTGTTTGTTTCATATTAATAAATATAATTTTTTTCAGTACTTACTTATCGTATTACTTATCATATTATACTGTGGCATTTTAAGCGAGAAAACAGGCAATAGTATATAATGGAACATAGGTACAGTGATAAATTTGATAAGGAAAAGTTTTTGTGTGGTGAGGTTATGTGAATGAAATTTATTATTTATTTATCAAGCTCAGATCAATAATTAACAAGCTCACGATTGGTGTAATATTTATATGTTTAGGATTTATATGTTTAGGCACAGTGACCTTTGGCTGTAAATACTTATTCACGATAAACAACAAATGGACAAATCATGTCTATTTTGAAAAATGAAAGTTTTTATGATACCTAACATATTACAATATGAGGAAGTGTACAAAGTAAGAAATGTTATGTTCCTAGTATTTATTCATATCTTTATATTTAAGGTACAATTCAAGATAGATGGCAGAGTATCAAACTTGTCTCAACAGCACTAGCGGAGACTACTACTTCCAACAAAACAACAGCAATGCAACATTTTCCCCATTGTGATTTAAGAGTAAACGAGTAAACAAATACGTATATAAAGTAAAAGTATAAACACAGCAACATGGATTTGAGAATTGAGAAGATATGTCAGAATAAGGTCGCTACAAAATATATACTCATTAATTTATATTACAGTGTATGAAATGTGAAGTCTATGACCATTGTAATTTACTCATTGGTTTTCTATTGAGATTGGAATTGAAGGTATAACATTATGTGGGAGAAATAAAACTTTAAAAGACAGATTGTGGTTTTCTTGATAGTTTTATTTTAGGAGGCATATTATGTTGAATATTAAATTAATGAGGCATTACAGCATAATTATTATGTGATTTTGATTTAAAGAGTGGAAATAAAACGTTGAACGGTAAATAATTTTTAATATAATATTTTTGTAATTCTTCTCCGGGCAACAGTATTCAGCAGGATGTCAATAGTCTTAGTTGTAATTCAATCTTCCCCTTTTGTTATTGTATTCTTCTTATTTGCTCTTCAACACCTTTCCTTTAATAAAAATATTATATTACAAATTTATTGTGTTCAGCAGTATATTGAAATCTTTTAAAACAAGGATTAAATATAAGTATGTTTGTAAAACATAATACATAAATATGTATGTTTTATTTATTATATTATGCCTTATTAAATTATTCTCTATCTATTTTGAAATAAAAAAGGCCCATATCATTTTGGCACATTACAATGGCATGGCATAATATAGTGAAGTACTATCAACAGATCTTGCTGGGTATATTGGCTTGGCAAGAAATTTTAAACATTATGAACATAGATATAATTTAGTATCTCTAAAGAGTAGGTACTGATACATAATGATAATATAGTCCCAAGTAGATATATTGAATGTTAAGCTCACAGCTGGGTATTCAGTTTATGGGTTTATCAAATATGTAATTATTTAATAAATATTTTCCTTGATCCTTGAGGGCTCGTATGCAAACGATATTATCACCTTTGGCAATATTAAGTTGCATAATAAAATAATTCATTGAGTCCATACTTGTAGACAATTTTAAATAAACTTATTTAAATCTTAATTATGTAGGTAATGTAAGTACCTTTTAATTCCAAGAGTCCAAGTCAAGACACAATAATATTAGGTTTATCGAGTTCCTTGCAAGTAGATTAAAAGGTATTGTCTTTAAAAATATCTCCTTATACTTTTTAAAAACTTGGTGACATTCGTCATTGGATTAGTGTTTATGTTTAAGTACTCTGTGACTGTGATTGCGTAGTGTTTAAGTACTCTGTGATTGGATTACCGGAAATTATTTCTTGCATGAACAATACAAATACTACTTAACAATAATTTTATTCACTTTAAGATTTAGTGGCCGCAAACATGCGCCGAGCAATCATAAATATCCAGCCATAATTTTCAAGAAACAGAAAAAAGTGTAATTAAAATAATAAACAATCTTTTTATGATTTCACTGGTATATTTCACGTGAAAACTTTTCGGTCACGTGGTCCCATAGTTTTCACAAGCTACGTATTGGAACTGTCAAATAAAGCCACTCGCACTCGCGCAATGTTCGAGGAACAATACATTAACCACTGACAGTAAGACTTCACTCGGGTGAACGTGAGCGCATGAAACTCGCACTCGCGCATTTTTTTTCTTCGTTTTCCCGCTAGATGGCTCTGCTTCGGTCCCATACAAATTTGCATTTACGTAGCGAGCCCGTTATGTCACGTAAAACTCGCACTAAGCACACTGTGTGCTTAGTGCGAGTTGCATCGAAGAGTTTATGTACCTCGTTAATGTCAATACATGACTAACGAGAAATTGCGAGTGCCAGTCTCAAAACGTGACGTGTGTAATTCCACGTTAGTTCACTGAAAATATCTATTATTATGTTGGCAGCAAAAACGTCGTTAAATCTCGTTAAACGTCGTGAAAGAACCCAACCAAATTGAAAATAATACATTTATTTAGTTGGAGCAATAGTATCAAGCTACAATTAAAATAGTGGTGTTATACTGTAGTTTACTTGCTATCGTGCTATAGATTAGTGTTTTGGTTGTTTGTTTCATATTAATAAATATAATTTTTTTCAGTACTTACTTATCGTATTACTTATCATATTATACTGTGGCATTTTAAGCGAGAAAAAAGGCAATATTAAATAATGGAACATAGTTACAGTGATAAATTTGATATGGAAAAGTTTTTGTGTGGTGAGGTTATGTGAATGAAATTTATTATTTATTTATCAAGCTCAGATCAATAATTAACAAGCTCACGATTGGTGTAATATTTATTTAATAGGATTTATATGTTTAGGCACAGTGACCTTTGGCTGTAAATACTTATTCACGATAAACAACAAATGGACAAATCAAGTCTATTTTGAAAAATGAAAGTTTTTATGATACCTAACATATTACAATATGAGGAAGTGTACAAAGTAAGAAATGTTATGTTCCTAGTATTTATTCATATCTTTATATTTAAGGTACAATTCAAGATAGATGGCAGAGTATCAAACTTGTCTCAACAGCACTAGCGGAGACTACTACTTCCAACAAAACAACAGCAATGCAACATTTTCCCCATTGTGATTTAAGAGTAAACGAGTAAACAAATACGTATATAAAGTAAAAGTATAAACACAGCAACATGGATTTGAGAATTGAGAAGATATGTCAGAATAAGGTCGCTACAAAATATATACTCATTAATTTATATTACAGTGTATGAAATGTGAAGTCTATGACCATTGTAATTTACTCATTGGTTTTCTATTGAGATTGGAATTGAAGGTATAACATTGTGTGGGAGAAATAAAACTTTAAAAGACAGATTGTGGTTTTCTTGATAATTTTATTTTAGGAGGCATATTATGTTGAATATTAAATTAATGAGGCATTACAGCATAATTATTATGTGATTTTGATTTAAAGAGTGGAAATAAAACGTTGAACGGTAAATAATTTTTAATATAATATTTTTGTAATTCTTCTCCGGGCAACAGTATTCAGCAGGATGTCAATAGTCTTAGTTGTAATTCAATCTTCCCCTTTTGTTATTGTATTCTTCTTATTTGCTCTTCAACACCTTTCCTTTAATAAAAATATTATATTACAAATTTATTGTGTTCAGCAGTATATTGAAATCTTTTAAAACAAGGATTAAATATATGTATGTTTGTAAAACATAATACATAAACATCTATGTTTTATTTATTATATTATGCCTTATTAAATTATTCTCTATCTATTTTGAAATAAAAAAGGCCCATATCATTTTGGCACATTACAATGGCATGGCATAATATAGTGAAGTACTATCAACAGATCTTGCTGGGTATATTGGCTTGGCAAGAAATTTTAAACATTATGAACATAGATATAATTTAGTATCTCAAAAGTGTAGGTACTGATACATAATGATAATATAGTCCCAAGTAGATATATTGAATGTTAAGCTCACAGCTGGGTATTCAGTTTATGGGTTTATCAAATATGTAATTATTTAATAAATATTTTCCTTGATCCTTGAGGGCTCGTATGCAAACGATATTATCACCTTTGGCAATATTAAGTTGCATAATAAAATAATTCATTGAGTCCATACTTGTAGACAATTTTAAATAAACTTATTTAAATCTTAAATAAGTAGGTAATGTAAGTACCTTTTAATTCCAAGAGTCCAAGTCAAGACACAATAATATTAGGTTTATCGAGTTCCTTGCAAGTAGATTAAAAGGTATTGTCTTTAAAAATATCTCCTTAAACTTTTTAAAAACTTGGTGACATTCGTCATTGGATTAGTGTTTATGTTTAAGTACTCTGTGACTGTGATTGCGTAGTGTTTAAGTACTCTGTGATTGGATTACCGGAAATTATTTCTTGCATGAACAATACAAATACTACTTAACAATAATTTTATTCACTTTAAGATTTAGTGGCCGCAAACATGCGCCGAGCAATCATAAATATCCAGCCATAATTTTCAAGAAACAGAAAAAAGTGTAATTAAAATAATAAACAATCTTTTTATGATTTCACTGGTATATTTCACGTGAAAACTTTTCGGTCACGTGGTCCCATAGTTTTCGCAAGCTACGTATTGGAACTGTCAAATAAAGCCACTCGCACTCGCGCAATGTTCGAGGAACAATACATTAACCACTGACAGTAAGACTTCACTCGGGTGAACGTGAGCGCATGAAACTCGCACTCGCGCATTTTTTTTCTTCACTTTCCCGCTAGATGGCTCTGCTTCGGTCCCATACAAATTTGCATTTACGTAGCGAGCCCGTAATGTCACGTAAAACTCGCACTAAGCACACAGGCCTTTGATCGGTCGAAAATATTCATCCAATGTCACTTATTCTGTCGTAAGGTATGTACCTACCTCTTCGAAGCTTGGAGTCCAGTTGTATATATAAAGTTCTTGGAATTATTTATGGCATCAACAGACAATGAAAATATTGTCAATGTTGATTGTTGACAGTAGGTACATCTAGAAGTGACGTATGTCACTCTCTTTTACTCAAGTGCTTCATGTTTGTGAAGACGTTCTAAGGTTAGGAAATAAAAATCCGTTGTAATCTCTATTAATACATAAGTTTTTACCATCTTAAGTAATGAACACGTGAAACGTGATATTTGGTGTATATTGTGTGATACTTATTTTCTTCAAAACATTATTATATTTTATGTGTTTAGTGTTTCATCGACAAAGTGTCGGCATTTAGTCTGGTGCTAATGTTTTTCTTATTGTGTTAGTCGAACCGTTTTATTTGAACGTTTTCTTTGCTTGCAGGACGTCATGCCTTTCGCGCGATTTGTTCAACCTGGGCGCGTCGCCCTGGTGGCGGAGGGTCCTCTCAAGGGAAAATTAGTGAGCATCGTAGATATCATCGACCAAACCCGCGCACTTGTCGATGGCCCCGTTACGGGCGTCTCGAGACAACAGATCCGTCTGAATCAGTTACACCTAACCAAGTTCCGTATGAAGTACCCATACACTGCGCCCACCCGCATTGTAAGGAAATCGTGGACAGAAGATAAAATTGTTGAAAAATGGACTGAAAGCCAATGGGCCAAAAAGCTCGCTAACAAGGAGAAGCGTGCTCAAATGACAGACTTCGACAGATTCAAGCTAAGTTCTGCACGTGTGAAGAGGAACCGCGCGAGAACAGCGGTGTTCAAGAGCCTGAAAATGAAGGCAGCACGCGTTGGAAAGTTCGGCAAAAAGAAAATTCCCAAGACTCCTGAGAGGAAGGTGCGCGTGAAGAAGGCCCCCTCTGCCAAGCCAGCGAAGAAGTAATTCCTAATTTGTGTCTGCAAGCAACTTAAGTGTTAATTTTAAGAGACAAATAAAGAATTACTTTTAGCTACAGTCATTGTGTTGTTCATGAGAAATAATAGCTATTTCCTTTTTAAATGATCTCAGGTGAGTTTTGTTCATTCTGTAAAGCATGGTGTTTTTTCCTTACTTATTTTTTTTTATGTTACAGGGCATCTCCAAGAGGCTATTGTCGTTGATGAAGGTAAGATCTACATTGTTAATTATTAAAATGTAAAAAGTAATTATCAACTTTGAAGTATATAAAAGCTCATTCACTAATAAGTAATAATGTTGCTATAATCTGGGACTCTGGGTGGCATCAACATACATAACTTACATAAATATTTGTTCTTTCTAGCTGAGAAGTGAACTTCAATCCGTACTTGCCACTGTGTCTTAACCTCTAAAATATGATGAATTAAATTATTAAGTCTCGTTCGTATGACTTCTATGATTTAAAATTTACCACTATACTGATGATCATTATAGGTCTATTATTTTAGCTATGATATGCTAAAATTGTTAATATTAAATATCTTTTTATTACAGTGTAATAGTTGAAGCAAGAATAATAAGAAAAGAAATACTGAGGTATGTGCTTTGCATAGGACCCACTATAATGTACCACCCCATAGCCATGTTAGGAAAAAAATATACTTTGTATTTAAAAGTATGATATAAATTGTATTGAACACATTGTATTTATTTATTTATTTATTTTAAATCACACTACATCTAACATAACAGGTGTCCCCAATGCGATAGAGTAGTTAAAATGTATACAAATTATAACTTAAAAAGAGAAATCACACATACATTATACATAACATAACAGATGTCAGTGTAATAATTATGTCAATTTATGATATTAAATGATGTCAAATTATTTATAATTAAATTAATGTCAAATTATTTATAATTAAATCAATGGCAAACTTTATTAGGAAAATCGTCATGTCAAATAAATTAAATTAATGAATTGTATTACTTTCCATGTCTGATATGTCCATAGTATGGTCATGGTATGGTACTCTATAGTGGCCACTCTATTTTTGTATTTTAAAGATAATTAAATGATGAGTTAAATGAAGTCTCGTTCGTATGAATTCTTGTGATTTCAAATATACCTTAAATAACTGATATACGCTAGCAACCTAAAAACATTGGTTTTATGAAAATATGAACTTTATTAAGATTTTTTTTGTTTTCAGATTCCAAATATAATTTTGAATATTGAATCCACGTGAAAGTGTTTCACAATACATTAAGGTAAGCTTTTATTTTAAACGAGTAAAAGGGAGTAATGGCCAACCAGATGTTAATTTCTATTAAGCCCATAGAAAGCACTGATGTCGATACACAAGTTAAGGATTTTCTCTGAAAGATTGTTACTTGTAGTGATTGCAATGCAAAAAAAAATGTTTATGATATGAACAATAAAGAAAATAATGTTAGATACTTGTGTAATGTAAACCCTGCTTTATTACCCTACCAAAGCCGATGTGTGCACAGATGTCATCTGGCATACGTGACTCTGGATAGGAACATTAGCACACTACGTGTAAAACATACAGCTTCGTGGCTATATGTTCAAGGGATCAGTGTAACATATTTTAGAAACATGTATTGAATTTGTTTTTTGTTAAATTACAAGATCAATAAAAATATTTTATTATTACAGATGGAGATTCTAAGAGACTCGTGAAAATTTGAAATGGTAAGTCATTAGAATTAGCTTTTATACTAATAATAGTGTGAATTTTGTGACTTTCTATGTATGTGGAAAATGCTAACCTCAAAAACAATGGTACATATTTATATTAAATGTTACATTATTTTGGATGGACATAGGCTATATTTCATATTATTTATATGCAAAAATTAAAAACCTTGATGATGTTTGTCAACTAAGTGCTAAAATTCATGCATTGTGAGACTGTATAGCTGGCCATACACAAACAAGTTTGCAGTGGACTTGATGCGCCATCTGGTAAACTTGACGATGTATGACTATCTGGCATAATATAGCTTAAATATCTCATGCAAACTGCATATCAAGTCCGCTGCAAACTTGTCAAGTAAACTTGATTGTGTATGGCCAGCTTATGAAGGGTGTGTACTGTGTGAATAGTTCAGGTTACTCAAATGTCATATACAGCTGAATTGTTGCATTATGAAATTTTCGTCAGATAAGTTTGTCAATGAAAAAACAATTTTATTATTCATTGAAAAACTAATGCACAAGCCTTACCCTACCAAAGCCGATGTGTGCACAGATGTCATCTGGCATACTTGACTCTGGATAGGAACATTATCACACTACGTGTAAAACATATAGCTTCATGGCTATATGTTCAAGGGATCAGTGTTACAATACAGACATGAAATTATGATTTGTAACAAATTTTTATAGATACCTGTACAAAAATTATGTTTTTCATTACAGGATGATGTAAACCTACAACCAACTTGTTAATTTTCTACAACTACATTTCCCTGCACAATCTATTAGAGGTCAGTATACTATTATTATCATAATAATATAGTATAATGCAAAATAAAATTTCAGTTTTGATTGTAAAAAACAACTTTGGAAATAATTATTATGATGTATTATTGTATCGCCCCTAGCTGAATTTTGATGATTGATCGTTACTGAATAAATTTTGACTGTTGTCATTTGGGTTATAATTTTTGTACTTAAAAATATTGTGATAAATATCTGTATCCTGATTTCAGATAAAGGCACACTCAAAGCTCAAACTTTAAATGTAAGTTTGTTATTTTATTTTTTGCTAAATAATTCATAATGATACCGATGATGAATAAGATATCGCCCCAGTCAGAACAATTAATGTTGATCGATTTTCCTGAATATATACACACATTGTTATGTATAGAGTGAACTGCAAAATTTTAGTTTCTCAAAGTTAAATTTTTTAAAATATTGTTTCAGGATTTCCAATTTACTATTTGTATTATTATCAAGATGATACAACTTAATGGAAAATAACAGATTTTGCATTCCAATAATGGAACACTTACAGCTAAAACTTGAGATGTAAGTATTAAGTTTTTTATTTGGATTCACGCTTTATGCCGAATATTTCTAAGAAACACATTTATTATTTCTCCATGGGGCTACCACCCTTGAGCATGAGTCAGCTGCCAAACGACTCATTGTGTTCTGGCATCCAATCAGTGATGCCTTTGGTGTTGCTGATGTTCATGGGCGACAATAGCCACTTACCATCAGGTGGATCGTTAGCTCATTTGCTGGCTATTTTCCCATAATAAAAAAGTTCATAATATTATTGTGTGATGAATATGATATCGCCCCAGTCAGAACAATTAATGTTGATCGATTTTCCTGAATATCTCATTAAGCATGAACTGCTATGTATTTGTATGTTTCAAAGCTTAATTTTTTTATATTGTTTCAGGATTTCCAATTTGATATTTGTATCTTTATCAAGATATTATTTTACGGAAAAGATTTTTCATTCTGATAATGGAACACTTGCAGCTAAAACTTTGAATGTAAGTTTACTGTTTGTTACTATGTTTCTATAAGAAACATACACAATTTATAATGAAATAAATAATATGATGAATAAGATATCGCCCCAGTCAGAAAAAATAATGTTGATCGATTTTCCTGAATATCTCTTTATATGCATGAAATGCTGATGTTTGTATGTCTCAAAGCTTAAGTTTTGTTGATATTGTTTCAGGAGTTCCAATTCAGTATTGGTAAATACCAATGGTAATGGTAATGGTGAATACCAATATTAAGATATATTTAGATGATATAACTTGATGGAAAACAACAGATTTTTCATTCAGAGTTAAAACTTAGTAAGTTTTTTTTGTTTCTATTTTTGTTTTCACACTTAATACCGAATATTTATAACATACACAATTTATAATTATATATGTAAATATATTACAGTACTAGCTGTGCCCCGCGGTTTCACTACTAACTAAACTAAAAAACTAACTACTAAAATATATGATGTTATATAGCCTTCCTTCCTTGATAAATGGACTATGAAACACAAAAAAGAATTTCCAATTCAAACCAGTAGTTCCTGAGATTAGTGCTTTCAACCAAACAAACTCTTCAGCTTTGTAATATTAGTATAGATGATGAATATGATATCGCCCCAGTCTGAACGATTAGTGTTGATCGATTTTCCTGAATCTCTAGTATAAGTATGAACTGTTTTTTTTTTGTATGTCTCAAAGCTTAAGAATTTTTAATATTGTTTCAGAACTATCAATCCCATTAATTATTATTAATATGAATTAATCAATACAAATGATATGATGTTAATTTACCCGAAAACAACACTTAGGTAAGTTTGCCATAATTCTGTTCCACATATAAAACAATATTTATGAATATTACTTAAAATAGTAGTGAATATTTAATTTCTCAAAAAAAAATTAATCATGAATGTTTTTATCTCATAAAGGTAAGGCCAATAACAATATAATAATATAATATTCTTTAATTTAATAATAATATAATTTTATATTCTTACATGATGGTTTTACAAGCATATATCATAATATTCTATTGATGATTATTTTTTACTGATAAAGGAACATAATCAGTTACTAATTCATTAATGAAGTTCTTGACTTAATTGTGCTTAATTTATTTTCAGATGGAAGAAATACGCAAATTGATCATTTTGTCAAGATGGTGATGTCAAGGTAATGGGTCTGACAAACGTTTTTTACTTTACATGCCAAATAATTCTACAAAAAATTACGAGAAAAACTGTGTTTTTACTTTTTTCATATCTTAAAAAATGGCTGAGATATTTACGATCAAAGTGCGGATTTCTGGCCGAAGGTTTTTAAAAACGCGGGCGGGCGCTCACTACCCGATGACGTCACACCCCCGCTCATTCAACAGTCGCGCTTTCGATCGCACGCCGCGGCGCAGTAAAAATCAAAAATATAAGGTTCTATGTGGTAAAAATTGAAAAAAATACTGTATTGTTCCTTGGTGCTTCAATTCAACAGTTAAAACACCTGATAAACTCTTTTTTTATTTGCCTGAGAACCCTAAAATGAGGAAAAAGTGGATGGCAGCCGTATACAGAGTTGATTCAATAGGCCCTAAAACTAAAGCGCACTGCTGTGAAGACCATTTCGATGTATAAGTATATGTTAATAGTGACATTTTCTTTAAGTTTATACTAATGAAACACAAAATAATCATTGACAAACTTTAGATGTTGATTGCGAATACTTAATATTTTTTTTATCGCGGCCCATATACCTAATAGGTAGGTACTAAATGAAACACACACACTTTCAGTTAGGTTTAAGTTTGAACAAATATCTACCCTAAAGTAGGTAATGCTTAGAACATACTTACTTAATATATATGTATGTACCTTTTCATCTTTATTCCACTAATTTCCGCAGCCGTAAAATCCTGATTCAGCTGATTCTTCATGAAATATTGTGCCACCATCAATTAAACCATCCACTCTTGGCCATAACTTAAATAGTATAATATATTATATACATATACTGTATACTAAACTATATTATATTATATACTATTTAAGTCTATGGCCAAGAGTGGATAGTTTGATTGATGGTGGCACAATATTTCATGCAGAATCAGGATTTTACGACTACTTAGTACTTAGTAGTAGTAGTAGTAGTAGTATATTCTAGTAGTAATAGTATAATTATACATATAGGTCTATGCTCTTGGCAGGTTGTCCGACTGACCTTTTAGAAAACCTTCTACAAATCTACACACAACACGTTTCACTTTAGTGTAATCAATCGGATAATACATATACATATAAAGGATAATTTACATTATTTCTTTAAAATACAAGCACACTATAGTAATAGGAAAACGAAGACGATCGGAAAAAAATGAAACGAGACGCGAATAATTTAGTCTTACAATAAAGATTAAACAATTTAGTAGTATCAACGCACCGGACTGAGCGCCTGAGCGGGGGTGTGACGTCATATTATGAGCGCGCGTAATCTCGGAAATTCAAAAAAGGGCTTAAACTTCTCGCCGTTATAACTTCGGAAGTACTGCATGTATTGAAGTGAAATAAAAACTAATGTAATGTAAATGATCTACGCTCTGATTTTAGGTGTATTTCATAGCAATATTTTGACCCTTTTGTGTTCTCCATTAGGCTATTCCATTAAATATCAAAAGTTAGTCTTAAAATAATAAAAAAAAAAAAAATTAATAGCTATGAAAAATATTATTCATCTTTTTCTGTAATTAGTCCATTGAAAAGTTACATTTGGGGTTGCGTTTTTTAGAGGACGCAATTTTATTTTTTTGATGTATAGGGGGGGTCAGTGTAAAGCTAAAACCAAGTTTGTGGGGTCGCCACCCTTGTCCCACGGCCGCCATCTTGAAAATAGGGGTTGAAATGGTTTTTACGATATATCTCTTAAACTATTTATTTGATAAAAAAAATTTGTTAACATTTTTTGTTGCAAATTAAATTATCTACAACTTTGGTCCAGTAACTTTTTGTCGTAAAACTATAAATAAAAAAGTTATAACCGAAAATGTTCAGAAAAGTTATAAATGAAAATTATTATTTTTTGTATGGCAATACTGAAATTTATTTCCACCAAAGTGTGGGATCTGTAAGATCCAACAATAGTCCTATACATTTAAATGACATCAAAAGCAGACTAGAGCTTGAAATTATGCATAGAAGAATACATTTGTATGAAAATTATTATTTTTTGTATGGCAATACTGAAATTTATTTCCACCAAAGTGTGCGATCTGTAAGATCCAACAATAGTCCTGTACATTTAAATGACATCAAAAGCAGACTAGACCTTGAAATTATGCATAGAAGGTTACATTTGTATGAAAAATATTATTTTTTGTATGGCAATACTGAAATTTATTTCCACCAAAGTGTGCGATCTGTAAGATCCAACAATAGTCCTGTACATTTAAATGACATCAAAAGCAGACTAGACCTTGAAATTATGCATAGAAGGTTACATTTGTATGAAAAATATTATTTTTTGTATGGCAATACTGAAATTTATTTCCACCAAAGTGTGCGATCTATAAGATCCAACAATAGTCATGTACATTTAAATGACATCAAAAGCAGGCTAGTGCTTGAATTTATGCATAGAAGGATACATTTGTATGAAAATTATTATTTTTTGTATGGCAATACTGAAATTTATTTTCACCAAAGTGTACAATCTGTAAGATCCAACAATAGTTCTATACATTTAAATGACATCAAAAGCAGGCAAGAGCTTGAAATAATGCATAGAAAGATACATTATTTTTCTGAACATTTTCGCTTATAACTTTTTTATTTATAGTTTTACGACAAAAAGTTACTGGACCAAAAATGTAGAGAATTTAATTTGCAACAAAAAATGTTAACAATTTTTTTTTATCAAATAAATAGTTTGAGATATATCGTAAAAACCATTTCAACCCCTATTTTCAAGATGGCGGCCGTGGGACAAGGGTGGCGACCCCACAAACTTGGTTTTAGCTTTACACTGACCCCCCCTACACATCAAAAAAATAAAATTGCGTCCTCTAAAAAACGCAAGGTTAGGCCTAAAAAATGTAACATTTCAATGGACTAAATATGGTTCAATAAAAATGATGAAAAACAAGTTATCCCTGTCTCACTGAACCGTGGGGAAGATATGGTATGGTAAACACTGAGGTTAACATAATGTTATTTTTGTTTGACAATGTTACCATCATATTATTAAAAATATTTTTTGTTTTTGTTTCAGATTCCAGACTTAATTGAATAAATTAAAATTTCCGGTTCTTGGAATATCTACAGGTACTTATGCCTATTGTTTTTTATGTAAACAATTAAACATACATTAGTATGATTTTACTTTTGTGCGAATGTTTCAAAGATTTTTTTTCTGTGTATAATTGTATGGTGTACATAAACCATTAAATAAATAAACAATAATTTAATTAAGATTTCATTACAACGAAAAATATAATGAATCTTCTGTAATTTGGTTCGATAAAATGATGAAAAACAAGTTATCCCTGTCTCACTGAGCCGTGGGGAAGATATGGTATGGTAAACACTGAGGTACCATAATGTTATTATTGTTTGACAATGTTGCTATCATATTATTAAACATAATTTTTTGTTTTAGATTCCAGACTTAATTGAATAAATTAAAATTTTCCTGTGCTTGGAGTATCTGCAGGTACTTATGCTTGTTTACTCTATTGTTTTATGATATTTTTTTCAACACCCTTGCTCATAAATTGGTTTTTATCACATGGCTTTTACACTCATAAACCATGGTATTAAACACTTGTGCTTTTTTTTCTTAATCGCACTAGTGATTTATTTTATATTCCATCAAATTAAGTTTGTACCTTGCTGAAAGATATTATTTATGCATTCTATTTGCTCTTAACTTAGCCGGGTTATAGTTTTATTTTTAAATTTCGGAAAAAAGTTTCGACTTAGATACGTTTTGTTTCAACATAAGACTAAAAATAACACTATTTTTGTAAAAAAAAAAGAAGTGTACCACCTTGAATATGATAAATTTTCAACAACTTATTTACTTTAATTAATAATTCAACGTGAAACTTTTATTTACATAAATATTAGATTTTTTTACATTTTGCGTTTTGGCTGTTTAGCGTAATTGTTCGTGCCTACCCGCGCGCAGAAAAAAAAAATCAGCGCGGAGCGCGCTATTTTTAACAAACTTTCCATTTGGTCTGTGAGCATTGTTTAATTGAGTACGAAATTTGTTTTTTTACTCGTAAGTGTGTTGAAAAACGTCGTATGACACACGTGAGGTTTGGTCATTACACTCTCGGTTTTCTTGCAGCACTCGCCTTCGGCTCGCGCTGTGCAATATCACCTCGAGTGTAATGACCAACATACCACACTTGTATCATAATGTACTATTATGTTTTATTATTTAAGAATATTATTATGATGAATTACTAAGTTATCCCTGTCTCACTATACCATGGGGAAACTATGGTATGGTAACAACTGATGATATAGATAAACCATTAAATCTCTTAAGTAAAATGAATAACTTTTTAATAAAATTTCATTTCACAGGCACAGTTGCTCATCAAAACAATCCGAATTATTAGCTGACTTGGAACATGTAAGTTATCAAACTTTTTTAAAAACTTTGTACCAACACTCGAAAAAAATGTTAACCAACATATTTTTTATTTGTGGACCTATGATAATGATAAGTTACGAAAAGAATGAGCAAATTAAAGTCACAATAATATGATGAATATAAAGACAAGCATATATCTTGATGTTACTGAAGAAATATTTTATCTGATGTTACATAATGTATAATTGATATTTCTAAATCATCAGAGCTATATAACAGATGTTTTATTTTAATTTCAGGTAAACATTTCAAGACTGATCAAAAAATATCGTACAAGAGAAGAGTGCGAGAGTATCCCAAAAGGTACTATGAAAAACTTAATCAGGACAATGTGGATTTGTTAGTACTATGATAAGATCAATAAATAACGTTGTTTTATCTTTTTAAATGTTTTATTATTAATCTTCCTATACAGCTCCAATATTAAACATTAGCCAACTGCTACACTTATACCTAACCTATATACATCGTTACTAATTACAATCCGGTAGTGGGATTGCAGCTAAAGATTAACTTTTTTCATGCAAGCCCACAGGTGTGTTGTGTTGAAGTGCGGCTGGTTTACATGCTATTGCACTGGTCTCTACCCGATCCATTCATGAAATAACCACAACTCTTATTAAAAAATTGTATTGAAATTATTAACTAAGCAATTTTTAAAGCCTCATTGCCCACTTCCTTTTATAAAACCACCATTGCCATATCGATAAACAATCATTATTATTAGATGCCTACACATATTGGTATAAAATGTACCACCACACATATTGAACTCCATTAAAGAAAAACTTCTGTGAGTGAGAAACTAGCATTTTGCAAACATGCATTACATTTTACTTACTGAATTTGAAACAAGTAGAGATACTACTTGCAGAATAATGGTATGTATTATAAGCAGTTTATTTTGACATCATTGCCACCATGATTTACAACAACAAAACTTTGTACCTACTTATCCGGCCAATTCGATTACGAATTAAAATGGACAAAGGAACTAAATCCTGGACATACTCATCGTTTTAGGCCCACACCCGCATACATACATATTCATACCCGCTGAGTGTAGGCACACATCGAACATCCCTAGAAGCAATCCTTATCATAAAATGGCGTCCGAAAACAGGCTTCAAGGCGGAGCTTAGATATATTTCTTTAAAATGTTGCCAGAAAAATGAAATATGCTATATGTATTGTACTTTTTTTTTAAGTATATATTGTGGCGTGTAAGAACAGGATTACAGGACAGATGTATTTTTGGTATTTCGGGTCATTTAATGAAAAAATGTATATGCAATTTAGGGCATATCCTCTACTTTTTCTTTAATCAATGCTTTTGTTCCTTTCCAGTTTCCACTAACAGTAACTAATCTCAAAAATTCTTAAAAGTATAACTTTTAAAAAGGAGCCCTCAATTCAAACGTAGGTACACGTTCCTGTTCCGCACCGCACCACAGACATGATTGTATACCTAATTATTCTAGATGTGTTCTGTCTGCACAAAACCTATTTAAAAATTTAAATTGTAACTTCAATTTCCCAGAATCTTCCTCTGTCGGATATAGTTCTCCTAGAAAAATACTTCCTGAACATACAAATTGAGACACATTCACAACATGATCTTCACTCTTTGGAAGTAGATGTACAGGGAGTGCAATTACTTACCAAATTAAGCGACATGCAGTAAGTAAAGTTTTTATTTGTTACGCTAAAGAATTTGTAGGTATTGTTTTTTGTTACAAAAGGTATAAAGTTTGTCTTTCCTTTAGTTACAGAATTATCGGCCAATCAATGACAATGGAGCAAACAGTCATAGGCGGAAGTACCGTCAAAACCCAAAAAATCGTGTGGACATTAGGGAAAGAATAACTAAATATTACAACGGAAATTTTATTGATACTCATACAATACATAATATAATTAAACAACAAGTTAATGATGATCTTCTATCGTTAATTCACTTTGGCAGTCACTTGGTACTCTATCTGTAAACAACTCTGGAATCTGGAATACAAAAACAAATACAATATATACATATATAATACTCAAATGATATATAATTTACTCACTTCTGCGTCTAACTGTCGGACAAATTCATAATTAGGACTACCCCTGAGGACAGATTGTCGCCTCTTAAAAGTGTAACCGGCAACCTACTCCCTTCCCACTGGAAACAAATTCTTTTAGGTACCTACATAGCAGAAATAGGGAAGGCGGTGGGGGTGGTAACTGGTATACTTTATAACTATAAAATGTTCTTCTACCAGTACTATCACCCCAAAAATAGGGTGGTCTAATAGTCTTGGTATTTTTTTAAACTATATTTATTACATTTAAAATATTATATTATATGTACCTGCGGTGTATAAGCTTCTACTCTATCTAATAAGGAGTCCGAATAACCTGGGGTGTAATATCTGCAAAAAAACATAGGTAGAGTACGAACCTACATAAACCAATACTAGAACATGGAAGTAAAATCAAAGAACAATAAAAATAAGAACAGGCGCGGGACGCCTACCGTGTGAAACATTGAAACTTTTTATTAATTAAGTAATTTTAGTATAATAGCAATTTACTGAGTTTGAATGGGTAGTTTCAGTGAAGGGAAAACATTTTATTAAATTTAAATAAAACAGGAGACTTATTCTGAAGTGAAAAACACTGTATGCAAGGGTAAGAGACAACAGTCGGAATATTAAAGTTGTACATTGGAGACTGTCAATTTGTTAATATCAAAAAATTGAAAATATTAAGGTTGATTTATGAAAATTTATTCGGATAATTTTTTAATCTAAACAAAGCCTAAGTTCGCTTTATCTCACCCTCACCTTATGTATTAGGTATCAGTTCAGCCCAGGACTCAATATGATGGCGTTGATGAGAGGAAGGGTCGCCGAGCCGTGCGAGAAGAGAATTTAATCGGTGTGTGAACCATTGCTATGCCACATTAGGTTTCTCGCATCAAAAATGAATTCTTGAATTTTCAAGAACACCTGTACTTTAAGTAGGTATTTTAATAAAATGTTTACCTTACGATTTCTTCTGGGAAACAACTGTTAATAATATTAATGTATTCTTTTAATGACGTCCCAGGAACTGCGTCTATCTCTTGTACTCTTTTGAGAGCACCAGTTGTGACAAATAATCTCCTGGCTCTTGCATCATTTGGGAGTATCTGAAACAATTATTATTTTAACTAAACATGGTTTTCTTAAATTATGTTTTTTTTTTTTAATTAGAACATTTATTTTGTTCCTCATGAAGCCCTCAAAATATATCATCTCACAATATATAATCTCACTAATCACATTATAATTACTAAATTCTTTTGAAATGAAAAAAAAAACAACTCAAATGGAATCGGTTAGGTCGAACGATTTTACTTTAGGCGAAAAAAAAGCACCGCGCGAAGCGGGGTTCCGTCGACATCTGTGACGTTTGGTTTTGCGTAGCCGTAGATAATAGACAAACCTATTTGGAACCGGTTTAACAGCTTAAAATGCCTTTTTGGATTATATTGTAGTCTAGCGGCTGGCGTACTGACTTGAGCTTGAAAGATTTTTTCAAATCGAAAACGGTATGTTAAAATTTTTATCTACACCTGGCACTCGACATGCTTTATCTTTGTTTTGTCATTGACGATAACAAGCAAATAGATGTCAAAAGTGTCATGTCAATTGTCAAATCACTGTGTCAAATGTCATAACAATGCGTGTGTATTGTGTTTTGTGTAAAGGGGAAATAATTAAGTAGGTATTAATTAATACTATACCTACTGTTCGTATACTGTAGTCTGTAGGTAATAAAATGAAGAAGAAAGTAACATAGTTTAAGTATAAAAAAATTGGAAAAGGATAGAAAATGGCCGGAAGAGGAAGGGGACGCGGTTCAAATTTGTCCCTAACTCATGACCAACTCCAAGCTTTGGGCACAGGTCGTGGAGACAACGTCCAAATCCTTACACCACCACCATTATTCCCCAAACTAGAGACTAAACCTTTACCACTCGACTACGATGCTGCTACCGACTACTTGCTGATTGTGAAGGATCAGTTTATCGAGTATTTACACGAATCACCGGCATACGTGAAAGCTAACACGCTCACAGATGGCATCGAAAGATATTCTGATAAGTATAAAATAGCATTAGATGCAAAGAAAGGTAAAGTTCTGGACTGTGTTTGGGCAAATATGCCAACCGAGTTAAAACCTCAGGCACGCCGTGTTCAGCCAGCTAATCGGAAACGCAAACTCGACGATCCAACGATTGTCAAACGACTCCAGACACTCGAAAAGAAAGAAACCATGGAAGGCTCCACGGAGGATATTGAAACGATAGAGGATGAGGATAATGCAAAGAATCCAGATGACAATGACGAGGATGTAGAAGATGAACAAGAGCAGGACGAGGAAGTTGATGATGGAACAGACTATGCTAACAATTACTTTGATAATGGTGAAGATTATGATGAAGAAGATGACAACCTTGATGATGGACCAGTGTATTAAGCAATGGTTATGTTGTATTAATTTGATAGAATATATCTATTGATATTAAGTAAATTAATTGGGTTGGATTGAATGTTTGTCCCATCATAACACAATTACACATCAATATGATAACATGGAATTATGTTATGGCCATTAATAATTTTTACTTACTTTGGCATATTGTGCTAGTACATATTTTAAAATGCAAGCAGGTGCCGCATGTAAGAGAGGCTCCAGTGCAGGTCGATGTAGACAGCATTGTAAACATTGTTTGAGGGCACACGATGCTCGAGCTCGGACTTCAGCAGATGATTTAGGATTTGTGTATAGCTGCAATAGTGTTAAATTTTGAGCAGGTTAAAAATATGATAAAAAAACAATTTACAATACAAGTGATGTGAGCGCCTTAAGCAATAATTATAAAATTAATTTGAACTTAACAGAAAGTTTTAACCTATCACTAGAAAGGATATTTTTAATATGGTCATATTACTTCATGACAGGTAATGACAGGAATACTTTATAACATCTTTAAAGAAGTCATGCTGGCACATGTAACCAATTTCCACTTTCTGTAAGGCAACTATTTGGACTAGAGATGAAATGGATATCCAATAACTACTATCCGGATCAGTGGCGGCTGGTGGATCCTAGAAGTGGTGGTGCACTGTATCAGCGTATTTTTATTTTAACGATTGCCAAAAAACGGTTATGATTTTCGCGCGTAGACGTAGTTATATTCGTCTTAAAAGTGTCCTTAATAAGTATTTGAAAAAAAAATAGATGATAGTTTGAAAAATAATCCTGTCGATTTTAATTCCAATTTTTGTTGAAAAGTTTCATTATTGCTTTCAAAATAGTCGATGTTAAAGTTTAATACTCATTTTCACAGCTATTTACTCACACACAATGTCCCACAATTCAGTAACTATAATATTATAATTCTGAAAATCCTTGCAGAATGTAAACAAACGCAACTCCTTTTCGCTAGGCGGCGCCAGCCGCGCGGCGACGCGACGTAGCGCGCGCGAATTTCGTCAAACCTCGTTCCGCTATCGGTAATCTTCGGTTCGCTTGTGTGCGGCGCACCAGAGTGGTCTTATTTCGCCATACATTTTCTATTGAACTAGCTCTGTCTCACGCGCCAGGCGTTTTCGGTTGCATCTCATAGGAGTTGTATGAGCATTCGCCGTGCGATTTGGCTAGCGCACCGTGAACCATTTTACAGCGATTTTCGCGATAATAAGTCTTAATACTTTATCAAAGAGCTTAAATTGGTTCATCATAATTTCGTTAATATTGAATAGATCGCTAATCAGACACTGTTATACATTTTTTTGTTTTATTTTTCTAAACATTAAAATCTGGCAGTTCGGCGCACGAGTGCACTTAAAGTACAGCCGCCCCTGATCCGGATACCAGATAGTAATTCATGGTATGGGTTGTGATTGCGATCGATTCGAGATGTCTTAAGAAAAAGTAAATCTCGTTAGCAATTGGATTTTGTTTTTCTGGATTGCGACAATCACTAATAATGGCCGCTTGCCGAATATCCGGTATCCGGCCAAACCACCATCCATTTCATCTCTAATTTGGACTGTACCTATATTATTATTATTTTTTAAGTTAACTAAATTTTTCTTTCTTGAATCACCTGTAAAAGCCTTGGAAAGGCATTAGCTACAGCAATAGCTAAACTGTGTTGCGGGGAGTGCTTGGCAATGTGGCCGAGCGTCCACGCTGCTGCACATAGTTCTGCCTCGTCTGCGTCTTCATTTTGGAGAATCATCACCAGAACTGGGACTGCCTAAAGATTACATTAGCCAATACTAACAATAAGAAAACACACTAATAATATGTAGTGGTGCACCTGAATATGTGAACCCGTTTCAAATATTCAGGAGCATACTGGATACTATACTATACTGGACTCTAAAAAAATAATTATAATACACAGTATTTCCATAAAAAAAAAACAGTAAGTTGAAGGGTCCTAAATGAAACAAGTTTATTGTAGGAGAGGGGGAACACCAGACCAGTGATTTAGGTATCTAAAGTATATTGTTGTGAACTTACTCGAGCCTACCATTCTACAAGTTGAAAAAAGATCAGTTACAGTTATAAGCTACCCAGATTCAAGTAAAAAAGTGTATATTAATTTTACCTTGGATTCTACTACAGCCATTGCTAGTTGATCCGACTGCCCAGCAATAAAGCCCAGTGCCATACAAGACGGAACGCGCGTCCCGCTCGAGTTCTCACCGAGCAGCTCGACAAGAGGGCCACACCCCCCCGTATTTACCACAAGTTGCGCCAACTGCAATGAGAGGAATGAGAGCTTACTCAATATTGTACAATAGAAATGAAATGAACTACACACCGACCAATCCTGTAGTGTACCTACTTATTATGTTACGCTCTCTATGAGCGTAACGAAACGCTCATTGAGCATAAAACAGCACAACGCCGTTGTGAAAATGCTCATGACGTTTATTGTGACAATCACAGAAAGACCACAAAGCGAAATTGGTGTCGTGGTTGTCAAAAGCCAGGGGAGGAGTGCTAGGGGGCGGTGCCCCCTACCATAAAAAAATACACGCAACATCGTCGTTTCGGTTAGGTGCGTTAGGTTGCTAGTTTTATACACATACAACACAACCAGTTTAAGAAATGCGCATCGCGCTGGCACTTCGTTTATCAATATTTAAATTCTAGTGTCATTTCATAGACGGTGAGATCAGCTATCTGAAATAATAATATAATGTGTTGAATTGCATTCTACCTCGGCCAAAGCTCTAATAATCATGCTGAACTAACATCGACGGAATGTTTTACGATGTCCCGCAGCAGCGAGGCGGCGGCGCGGCGCACGGGCGCGGCGTCGTGGCCGGCGTGCAGCAGCGCGGGCGGCAGCGCGCCTCCCGCCACCACGGCCTCCGCTAGCTCCGCGCGCGCGCCCGCCACCGCGCCCAGGGCACACAGCGTGCTACGCTAAAGATACCCACGCTGTAATACGAGTCTACCTCTCTACCACTAGACGCTATCACAATGGCCCAGAGGGGGCAAACTTCGCAGAACCTTTATCTATTATGCATTAACAGATTTAACAGTCAGGGAAACTGCACCTTTAGACAAAACGTTTCTGTTAGCGATCACGCTAAACGCTACCCTCAGAATGTATGGAAATGACATTAGGCGCAGAAATGCACCTTCACATTTTTCCACACTTACATTTTGAAGGAAGCGTTTGTCTAGAGGTGCAGATTCCCTGGCAATTAACGCATATTAAGAACTTTTATGTACAAGCATAACACTCAATGTTATATCGACGAAGAGCATTCATTTCTGATTTAAGATATTATTTTACCTTTAATTTTGGGTCCTGGTTTTCAAGACCTCTGACTAGATGACAAATCGCTCCCGCATCTACAACTGCCTCTGGCTTATGCTGAGCTAAATCCACGAGGGCTCCAGCAGCAATCTGTAATCATTTTATGACGACGCGACGTTATGCAAGATGGAATTTGAATTCTACAACGGTCATGCCTACTATCAAATGATTGTTGTAGGTACTCTCCTAATTAATTACTATTGTTGTGCTAGGTGTTACATTGGATTACCCAAAGGCACGTCAATGAAAATTTGAAAATACGGTGCAAAAGCGTCTGAGACGACTGAATTTAGGAACACAAAAAGTCTCATACGGCATACCTACGCGGGTACACGCGTCCATACGTCCCGCTTTGGGTGGGATTGTCCCGCTTTGAGGCTGTCTGTCCCGCTGTCCCCCGCGAGATCAAAAAGTCCCGCTTTGCACCAAATGTCCCGCTTTGGTAAGTATATACATATTTACTTACTTGTGGACATGAAATTAATTAAAACTACGAGATTTATGCCCAATAACTTTTTTTAGTTATAAACTACTGATTGTAGACAAATAGACGCCTGACCACTTTTTTTTGCTGTAAATAGTAATTTTTATTGTATACAAATACTATAACCTTTTTTTAGTGCACATCCCGCTTTCAGTGGCCAAAAAAATGGTCAGTTTAGGCATACCCCCTCAATCCACTTGTATAATAGGTACTTAAGTATAGTAATGCTTACCTGCCTATATCAAGTACGCTTAACAATAGGAACAGAGATTCACCTGTTTGAGACTCATTTCTGGCTCCTGAAAAGCCAACACCAATAGAGGCAGTGTTCCAGCGTCAACTACCAGACCCGCTAAGGGCTCGCTGTGCTTCCCGATGTAGCCTAACGCCCAAGCGGCGTTTTCCTTCACCTTTATCAGTAACACACTTATTAGGTATTACTTATTTAGTAATAGTAAGTAGGTACCTAAACATTGCAAAATACGTTAGTTTTTCCTGTACCTGTGTATCAAAGTCTTCAAGGCAAGATACAATGTGTTCTAATGCACCCAGGCGAATAATTGCTGACGCCAATTCTTCAGAATGCCTGTGAATTTGGTATTAACAGACATCAAATAATCTGAATTTTATCACGAAAAAAATAACCGACTTCAAAATAACTCAAAAACTACTCGTCAGATATTACTACTACGAGTAGCTCAAATTTAAGTGGGACGACGTGAAAAAGCACCAGCTTTCGATTATAAAAAGAATCATCAAAATCGGTTCACCCAGTCGAAAGTTCTCAGGTAACAAACATTAAAAATATAGTCGAATTGAATACCTACCTCCTCCTTTTTTATGTTTGTTACCTCAGAGCTTTCGACTGGGTGAACCGATTTTGATGATTCTTTTTATAATCGAAAGCTGGTGCTTGTAATGTGGTCCCACTTAAAGAGCGAGATTTGACTAGTAGTTTTCGAGTTATCCCTAATTTTGAAGTCGGTTATTTTTTATCAAGAATTATTTTACATTACGAAGACGAACAGTTAAGCAAGTAAAGACAACCCTGTCTATACTGTCGTGCAGCCTTTTCTCCTAGTCGGTAGTGATCCTGCCTGCGAAGCAAGAGGTCTCGGGTTCGATTCCCGGCCGGAACAAACATTCATATGAGAAATAAATGTTCGATTTTTGGAACATGTTATTTCTGGAGCATTAATGATTAAGATACAGTCAGTAGGTACCTACCTAATATAAAATTAGTAAATTACATACTTAATCAGACAACGTTATAAACCTTAATTTAAAATGCAATTCTCATAATCACAGAGAAGCGAATAAAGAATGTTAATCGGATGCGATTCTAAACTTACTTTGCAACAGCTCTCATGAGATACAACGCCGACCGTTTGTAGTACACCTGACGAAATTTGATAAAAATGTATAAAGTCAAATACTTAACGTTCTTGACTTTAAGAGAAAATAGACTTTACTTGATAGTAATTGCCTAACATACATTGTACTTGTTAAGGTTATCTAAGGTGATTGTGACCATTCCTCCGTTGAGGATCTGCTTGGCGATGCTCTCGTCGTGCTCGGCCAGCCTGGCCGCTGCCATCACCGCGCACTGCCGCACCGTGCTGCAGGAGTCGGAGAGGAGCGGCCGGAGCAGTTCTACAGAGGTTATAATGTTAATAATTATAATTCTTCAAGTTACGTTCACGATATTAGCATGCTAACACTTGTAGTAACTAGGTACCTACCATGCTTATATCTTCGAACAATTTTATTGTGATTTAACTTCACGTAGGTACAAGTGAGTTCGTTTAATCTTTAATCTTGATCAACTATGACTTTATTTGTGATCTCAAACATAATATAAGACTATTAGCTGACCGGGCAAACGTTGTTCTGCCAAAAAAATTTGGGGTAGGGGGATGAAAAATAGATGTTGTCCGATTCTCTACCCTAGCCGATATATATGCACGCAAAGATTCACGAAAATCGGTCGAGCCGTTTCGAAGAAGTTCAACTTTAAAAATGGTTGTCTGTAAAGTCGGTTTACGGACGGTAGTTTAACGTGACAACGTCATGACAAAGCATTGATGAAATGATTGCATACTTTTATAGATAAAATTGAGAGCTTCGGCCGATCGTGCCTCTCTATTGCTTGTTCCACGCTCTCGCTCGCGCGGAACGCGACAGTGAGTCATGCTTTTTCGTGCATGCACCCGGCGTTCATCGTTTTAATAAACGTTATCACGTCAAAAACCGTGAATTGAGAATTTTATTGTATATTAGATGTTTGAGATCACAAATAGATAGTTATAGAACTTCGATTCATAAGCAATCTTAGGAGACGCGGCAAACAACTTCTAAGGAGAACCTTTCTAATCTAGCGATATCCTCGAGCCAGTGAAGCAATGACAAAGCAGTATAAACAATGAATGTTTTTATCAAATTTGTATAGAAACTTAAAGAATATGCTCCATCCTCGATCTGAAATGCTTCGCAATCATCAAATTTTTTATCACTTCATCTGTTTTCATAAATTAGTCAAAGAAATGTTTATAAGTCCTTACCCAAAACTCCAGCACTTTCAAGACATTTGACATTAGTGGCTCTCGTCGCCAATTCAGCCATTGTTTGGACGAATACCAACCGTGCCTTTTGATATGTTTCAAAAACTATAATGGAAAGAAAACGACAGATGGTAAACAACAGTAAATAATTATCTGCTTTTTATTTTAAAAGTAACGGTAAGTATATACCTAAATAATTGTTTTATGCCCGCATAATGGAAATTAACTTTCACGTTTCCCCGCAATGCAATCTTTATTATTTATTTATTTATGTATTATGGGGAAATTATCCTATAGCATGGGCGTAGCCAGGGGCCACCTTCTTGAAACCTCCCCCCCCCCCCTCCCCGAAAAGTTAAGGACTGACATTTTTATGTGCTAATAAACCCTTAAAAAACATTTTTCTCCCCCCCCCCCCCCCTCGAAACTAAAACCTGGCTACGCCCGTGTCCTATAGCATTGTGGAACTGTTACCTACTTTGAGAAAGACCAGGTAAGTGAAGGAAACTCAGGAAGGATCTCTACTCCTCAATGTTTAGTTGGTGACAATAGGATACCATTGATTGGTTGGTGGTACACCAACCAATAGGTGTAAAACAGAGGATCATTGCACACACAACTAAATAAGAATCGATTTGTTTCTGATTCATGATTAAAAAAATATATATTGGGAGCTAATCTTCAGAAGATAATCGTGGGAAATGCACATAGATCAGCAGCCTATGTAATTACTAATTACATAAACACGTCCTGTATGTAATATTAAAAAACAAACGGTTTTACCTAGTTGAATATTGCGTGGACTACTCATTGAATGACTCATGATCTCTATGTTATTTTCTTATCACCAAAAATATAATCTGCTACAATACATTTATTTGTGTAGAAGTCGATAGAAATTTCAAGTCAAAATGTCACTTGACATAAACATTTTGTTTTCGTCTAAAATAATTTTTTGCATTAATCCTTTTTTTACAAATTCAAATATCTAGACACGCGGAGCGTGTCAAGTCAATTTCTTAGCTAACAGAATTGACGAGCAGCACCGTGTGTAATATTACACGAACCATCATTATAACTAGAACAATTTTTTTTATAAGTAACTGTAGTAGTACTAGTAGTAGGTATGTACAGTCCCCTGCAAAGAAAAGTGACCCATCTCCTAATAAACACACAGTAAAAGATAGGTTACTTTTCTCTGCAGGTGACTGTACGTGGGTACGTCGAGGTAGGTACTTAAGGATGAAGGTCCATCTACCCTAAAATTATACCTACATCTACCAACTAAGGTTGCAAGGTCGCAAGCAAGGTTGAGGAATCTACCACTCGGGTTAATCTCTACGGTATTCGAATTTTAGCTACCTGGCGATCTACAATCTTCCTTCTGAAAATTAATTTATTTTGTGTTTGGTTATTGATTGTTATTCGACGTGAATCTCCGGTTACTAAAGTGCTTTCCTAGCTATAGATATCTAATTTGGGCCGATTTTATTTATGAGACAGTCAAAGGCCGAAATATAAATCTATTTCGGGGTTTGCCTGATTTAGACAGCCTAAAGGCGTTGGTCAATCCTGAATTCCTGAGGTTGGATTAGGCAATCCTAGGAGCGCCGGATTCGGACGACTTATACGTAGTAGATAGATATGTACCTATGTTCCTAGCAATTGAAACTCACAAAAATAGTTAATTTGGTAACTTTTAATGTGACAAAGTCTTCTTTGAAAGGTGGAATGGAATTACATTTCATTGAATTCGAAATGTCGCGGTCGTGCTGAATCTGAATACCTTTAGATGGAAGTTGTCTTGTAAATTTTATTAACTAAGTAAGTACCTACTATCTAATATTCTAATGTAATAGGGCATAATATTTATATTCATTTACAAATGTCATAATTATTATCCTTACAGTACAGTCTGGGGGCACGGCAGTGCTCCCGCCGAGTCGAGTTTACCTTACCGGAACAAAAAGTTCCTAGCCTATTTAGATGCAAAGTTGTGGTTGACATGTCACCAGCAAAAAACTCTAACAATATGTAATAATAGGTAAGTAAGTAATCAGTAGGTATACAAGTCATTTATTTATTTGAAAACTGTCCTAGATGATATCTATATAAATACATTGTTCAGTGAACATACAATAAACTAACAAGATCAATGCACGACATTGCTTGGACGTGCGCGTGCGCAGTGCAAGCACCGTGAAGGCCATGTGACGTCCGACTTCACGACGTACTTTATAAGCACCTTACCTGCACATCGCGTCGCACACATACAAACCATTGTGTTGTGAATTGTGATGTGAACCACGCCGCTGCGGACGGACGGACGTTGCTTACCTGGCAAAGTTCAGTCACATGAACACAACGGCATAACCTGTCGCAGCCGCTACAAGCTTAGCGCGCTGTCAGACAGATACATTTAACCATAAACTTGATCAATTTATTTTTTGTTAATAGAACTAAGCAAAAAATGGTCTTAGCCATTCATCGGTGAATATTGAAGTGAACAGTATTAGTGCTAACAAAATGCCGTACGTCATGGTTATGGGTAGCCTCAGTGCGCCGCACCTATCAAAGGATGATGGAGCTACCGTGTACGGGCTCAAAAGTGAAGAAAGGGCGACTTTAGTGAGAGTAAGTTGAACCATGCTTCAGTGAGATGAGGTAGACCCTTTATGAAGGAGATATAAAGTAGGAATACCGTATTTTAATAAAATTAACTATAGGTACTTCATTTGTTCGTTATTGATAAACTGGTAATTGTTGCCTAAGTATATGTATACCTAAGTAATTCAATATTGTTACGAAGTGATGATATTACTATTCATTCTCATAAACGGACTTTGCAGGCGGGCTTAATTTCCGAACCATTTATTTAATTACTACCTACCTATAATCATTGTTGTTAAACTAGTACAATGAAACCGGGCAAGTGCGTGTCAGGCCACGCGCAATGTAGGGTTCCGAAGTAGTAAGTTTATCGACTATTATTCATTAACTACTTAAGCTAACATAGCAGTGATAATTTTCCTTGTAAATTCATTATATACCTAACCTATTTTTGAAAATATTTGAAGACTAACCAAAATTAGCACTTTTAAAGGCAAATATTTCGCAAACGGAACCCTGATTCCAAAAATGGTTTTAAAAGACCCATAATATTTTTGGAAGACCTTTTCAACGATACCCCACACTATAGGGTATGCGACAAATAAAAAATTCATATTTCATCCTCACCTGTAGGGGATGAAAAATTTTTTTTTTCAATATTTTATTCTACGATTATGGCTGAATTTTAATTAAAATTATGTATATCCATGCCAAATTACGCTTTGCTTCGGACAGACGGACGGACATGACGAAATTATAAGGGTTCCGATTTTACTTCGGAACCCTGATATAGTGAAGATCGCATCAAGATCGGTTCAAAAGTTTTCGCATTAGGTATATATCGCAATAAAACGGTACGTTTTATTAAATTCGAACTCAACCAAATACATACCTACTTAATTTTAAAAAATATAATCATTACAACACAATACAAAAATTACAGTAAAAATTGGGATAATCAAATAAGTTAAAAGAATACTCGGGTCTTGTAAGATTTGAGGCTCTAGTGTTTACAAGAAGTGTCAACACTATATAGAGTCCTACATCTACAGATTCAAAATGTATGAGAATATTGATTGAGAATTACTAACTGCGGAAAACTGAGCAAGTGACTTTTCCGAACCTAATGTTATTTACACTTGTAACGCTTACAGAAAATAATTTTCTCCAGAGGCCATGGTCTTTAAATCTTCTAAAGTGCTTACCTAGATGTCTCTAGCCCTTGATTATTATTTTAAACTCCATAAAGCCAAATAGAATAAAACTAAAATAAATGAAACTTATACCTAATTTCAGGAGCTCAACTCATCATTCGGTATGGTGGTAGCGAATTCATCGGACCAAGAAAGGACAGTTCGAGTGACGCAGAAGGGTCTAACTCTCGTGGTGGTGAACCGATTGCACGGCCTGCTGGGCTACGACGTAGTCTCCCACGCTATGGCGATGACCAACGCTAACCGGGAACTGGTCTCCTTCACCATGTACAAGAAGAGCGGCGCCAACTCGCACGCACACGGCCACGGCCACGCGCACGGACACGCACCCAGCCACGCCCCCTCGCACAAGACCGCTCACGGCAACGTGGTCACGCTTTGATAACCAGACTGACGTCACGCGTGACCAAGTGATACAGACTATTTACAAAATTATCGTAGGATTTGTAGCTATAGAGTATACTGTATTATAAAAATCCAGTTTCTATTTTGTAACAAAGTTTCATTCGAAGTATAAAAATATTATTTACCTATGTAATTATTTATAAAGTGCCACGATCGCATGAACAGGGTTACGAAATAAATTATTATATTCTTTTAACATTGTATTCATTATATTTATTCTCATATAAAACTGCATAACCAAATAATACAAATAAATGATCAGTCTTACTATTTGCATTATATGTATAAATATGTATAGGTGTGTAATTAGTGAGGAATTTACACTTGCGTGTATACACGTGTAACTGTAAACAAGAGCAGGACTAGAATATACCTACACATCACACATAGTTTAATAGCACGATATTATCGCACTTACACTTGTGTCCCAATAACCATTACCATTATTATGTTGTTAGGAATGTAACCACATCATTTTTATTTTCATGTCAGCGTCAACTAAAGTAGAATGTGAGCAGAATATTTCTCTATTGCCAGGCGTTGCAATTCGAGTAATATAATTATATTAGATATAGTATAAGTATATTAAATATACAAAAAAATCTTATATTAATAGCAATAGCGACGCAATACCATACCACTGTTTTTTGTTCTTGTTAATAAACAGCAGACTTCGTATCTGATATTTTCTACTATTATGTACCTACAAATTTTTCAGCTTATTATTCACTGCACATTTTGTTAACGATTGCGAACTTAGAAAATAATTTATGAAGTGACCTAATTTTGTAATTGATTTGTCACTTTTCTGGAAACCGAACAAAGGACCCTCAGACCCATGCTACGATTCTACAAATTCCTATTTATTACAAATTAATAATCCAGAAATAAAATTACCTCAATTGGAACATATTTGCATGACTAATTGGTCTGTTATGTTATAATAACATTTTTTTAATGGAAATAGCCAGCGAACGAGGTTATGATAAGACAAGTGGCTATCGTCGCCCATGGATACCAGCGAAACCAGAGGCATTTAGTCACCATAAAACATTAAAATTTAGTCACCAACATATTATTATAAAAAAATTACAATTTGAATTCCATCATTTTGAAACTGTGATTGTGTGTGACTGGATTATCGATCAACGACTGAAAGTCCAACAAGTTAGTGGCACCAGAAAAATTCGTTAACAAACATTGATGCAAATTAAAAAAAATCCAACCTATAAATTAGGTTTTTGCCTTTCCCCAGCCAGTTTCTTCAAGGCCGCGGCGTACTGTCGCTGTACGTCGAGCAGCCGCGAGTGCTCCGCGTGCAGAGCGGCCTTGTGCTCTTGTTCCTGCTTGAACTTTAGCTCCACCTTCTTAACCGTCTGGTTCACCCAGTCCACTATCGACTCGAACTGATTCATAAACTCTTCTCTTTTCCTTGCTGAAGACATTACTCTACAAATAAAAAAGTTCATGTTACTAAGCAGTATTTTTTTTAATATCAAATGTTAAATTTATTGATTAAAATGTTGAATTCTAATCTCTAAGAAATAGTTAAGATAACATTGTTATTAAGTTATAAAAACTAATAAAAACACATACAATTTTATCAATTGGTACTCACTCATCATAATTGTCCAGAATAGAATTAAGTAGGCTCAGTTCTTTAGAAGTATAAAGTTTGACTTCATAAAGTGTATTGTAAAATATATAATATTGCTTAGTCTCTTTATGTTTCGATGCAACTGGAACAAGATTATTATATAATTTTATTTGGTACTTTATGTACATATCACAATAATTTTATCACAGTGTAGCAGGAAACCTGCAATAACATCTTATTTATACCAATTTCGAGAAATCTTTCCTATTATACAGTAACACAGTGAATCTTTCTCAATCGGTGCCCACAATGGACACTAAAGACTTTCAAGGGGTTGGTAGGTGTCCTTGAAACATTTGGCAAATAAAGCAGTGTTATGTTTTGTTTGTTATTATAAGCATATTTGCCTGAAACTATCATATCAGAAAGTTTACAAAGAAGGTGGTTGAGATGAGTTTCAGTAACTGTGTTGTAGAACAATAGGTACTATAGTATTGAGTATTAAACTAAGAATTTTACATACCTTGATTATAAAGCTCCACAAATCTCTTCTCATATTGCAGTAGTTCTGCAGTGCCCGGCACTTCGTCTATTGCTATTGAATACCTTAATATCTGACGATTTAAATGACCCAGTTCCAATTTTACACTACTTAAATAGTTCTTCATTCTAGCTTCCCTCTCTTGGAATTCCTTTAATTCGGCTGGTGTGAGTGGTTGCACCTCAATTTCTATGTCAGATTCCTTGGCTTGCCTAAAAATAGAACATTATAGACATTACTTTCTTTAGAATGTTATGTTTATGTCATTGGAAAACTGATTATTACGAATAACGAATTTATAAAAAATTTGTTAAACCTTTAAACAGATAAGTTACTTACTTTAATTCTTGTAACAATTTCTTGTGTTCAATTTCTCTGTGTTGAATGATTTTTAGCATTTCATTTCTCTCTTTCGCTAATTCCTTTAGTGATTTGTAGAATTCTTTGACACTTTTGTCACTGAAACAATTATTGTTTGTTTGAAAGTAGTAACAGAAGCAGAGATTTCCTTTTAAGAAGCTAATTTATTATTTCAGGCAGTACTTACAAAGAATAATAATTTACTACCTGTAGTCATCAGATTTCATTAATTTCTTAGTTATTTTTTGTAGTTTTCCGATAATGCTGCTGTACTGTTTCTTAGCATTATCCATTCTGGTTTCATGCTCCTTTCTCACATTATCTACTTCACTTTCCATCTCATCTATTTTCTTAGTCAACCGATCAATATCCTCTGAATACTTTAACTTTTCGCTCTCTTCAAGTTCCTTGGGAACATCGCCAGTAATTTCGGAATGTAACACTGCATAATGTAGTTTCATATCAGAGTTCTTTTCGTTGTTTTCATTTTGAACTTCATACCTGGTAGCCTTGAAGAAAATGTCGTTTTGTACAATAACAACATTATATTAAAACCAAAAGATTTTTGTGTATACAAAAACATTTCATTTAATATTAAAATACATTTGCTTTAATCCATTAATGGCTCATGGACCCCTTCAAGTGGAAAACCCAAGTGTCGGAAGGTTTCATGTCATCCGAAAGCCGCCGACATGGCTTAATAGCTAATATTCTACATAACAACCGGGACTGACGGGTTTATGTGCCTACAATACTTACACATTGCCAACATAAAAAATATAAATACTTACTTCAGTGGTAATTTCGGATGGATCAGCTAAAGCTTTTTCATAATCATACTGCAAAAAGAACAAAAACAGTAAATGATAGGAAAATATTTGCCATACTTTTAAAATTATCAAGTGAATACTTATTACTAATTAATTTATAGTAAAATCTTACCAAGAAATCTAATCCTTCATCAGTTTTAGTTTCATCTGCGTTATTAGAAATGTGCATGAGCATTCGTTGATCATACTCTGACAGGACAGCATTCACTTGCTCCAACTCATTTGCTGGGAGACCACCTTTTCTTTTACGAACTCTACATGGTTTATAGAGATTCTGTAATTTAAGAACAATTAATTATCATTAAGTTATTGTTATTTAAATCAAGTATTAAGAATTAAATTTTAAATGTAAAATTTCATGATTACAATTTTAGCTTAACCAATTACTGACCCACTATTGATAAAGCAAAGGGTTGCTTATAAATGACAACAACAGAATAAAATGGGTTAACATTCCTTTAAAAGTATTTAAGTGCTCAAGAAACTTTGCCATTAGCTCAGCAGTTACCTAACTGTCCAAAGCAGCATATCTCATCATCATCATAATACATAATTATGTATCATGTTATGAAGCATTTCCACTAGGATTTAATTGTTTCTATTAGTTCCCTTTAATTATCCACAATTTATCATCGACATCAATAATAATTTATTATTGGTAATTTCTTGAATCAATGAAATTTTAAATACCTACCTGAATAGTACTTATATTTTTGAGTAACTTGTCTCTTTGTAAAAAATATGTGCGGTCCGACTCAAATATGTGATCCTTTTCATATTGCATAATAGCAAACTTGCGTAGCTCATCTTCCTTAGCTTCCCTGAACTCACTTGAGTATTTGATTAACCATTGAATAAGTGGATAAATATTTATAAAATCTAGACCCTGAATTTGATGGGGTTCTATGATGTAAGGGCACTTCATGCTTGGTAAGATTTTCACAATTTTCTCTGTCAACGCTCTGCAACATTAAATTGTATTAACAGCAAAACAAAAATAATAGTTTAATAAACTTACATAAACTTAAATGTAACATACATTTTCTTGCCAATTGTGAGATTTTCCTCAAATAAAAGGCTAATGTCCACGTCGATGTCGCAAAGCTCGATGCACCACGACAGACCTCCCACAATTTTATCGAATGCCGACAAGCCTTGTAGTTGCGCCCTGTAGTAGCCGGCTGCGACTAATGCGTCCGATATCTCGTGCCATTTTACTAATTGCTCGGCATCTTCGCGAACTTCCACCTAAATAAAACAATTAATATGCATTTTTGCAATAGATGATTCAATAATATATAAGATTATATTATTAAATACCTCTTTGCCTTCGTAGTCCACACCACTGTAAATATTTAATAGTGGTTTGGTTCGCGTAAATATGTTTCGATGCTTTCCTGCCATTACTGCAAGCTTAACTAAGGTGTAAACTTTTTCATTAATATGTGTATTGGTTAATAAACAAACAAAATAAATACTTTTTACATCTAAATTATTTAATTCTCATTTGTAACTTTGTTTCCTTTCAAAAATTACTTTCAAGAGTAGCTGCGAGATTCCTGATCAAATTGACAAGACAAATGACATTGAATGTCATAAATCAAATTGATTTGACAATCCCTACGTTCCACTTGACGATCACAACGACCACGCTCACGACCGCGATTTTTCCGTTCCACTAGCTTGTGAGCGTTACAATCATACATAGATATATACTCTAGCTAGATCGACGACTTTGTAGAGGTACCTGATGCTCGATGACGTCATACCCTAAAGTTCATTTTTCCATTGTGTCCATGTTATCTATAGTCCCAGGACATAATACCATTCGATGCATTTGATTATGATTTTTTATAATGATATAAAAACATCTAAGATGAATATTAAAGGTACGGTAAATGTGTGGTAGTTTGCAACACTGCGCCAAAAACTCAATGCAATTTTTCAGAGTGGCGATTATCAATTATGGTCATCGGGGGTTTGTGAAGATTGTGGTCGTCGTAGGTACTCGTCGCTTATGTTTGTGTTGCATAAAATGTGGTGTTGTACTGTTATCGATAATTAGTAAGAAAATTACAAGTTACATTACAGTTTTATTGAATATTGGCACAACAACAAAATGGTTACTAGATGTTGTATTAAAGGCTGTAAAAGCATGTGGAGCCGTGGAAATTCCATAAAATTTCATCTGTAAGTAGTAAAGTCATATTTTTTTCTGGCGAATAATGATTATTTTGTTCAAGGTAACTGTATATTCTATGAAGTTAACGACATCAAATTATATTTTGTAAATATTTTTTTCCAAACATTGCTATAATTGCACAATGCATCTAAACTGTGGTGTGTACCTACTTATAGTTTTTTACTATAAAATTGTATATTTTCCAATGATCAAGAAAATATAAAATACAGTGAATATATTGGTGTACAACAGTTTTAAGTAAGTACATAATAATAATATATTCATGAAGTAAATGGTTTCCCTAAAACAATGATGACATATTTTACTGGTAATACATCTTTAAACATTAGGTTAAATTCATCTTTGCTTAGTAATAGTTATTACTTTTATTGTGACTCCATTGTAATAACTAATTATGATTTCTTTTAAAGGTTTCCTTTAAACATCTCACTTAGAAATCGTTGTTTGGCCGTAGTGAAATTGAAAACAACTTTATACAAGAATGCAAAAATATGTAGCTTGCATTTTAAATCTAGTGACTATGACTCTACTGGAAGACTAAAATCCACTGCCATTCCATTTTTTAACGAAGGATTTCAATCAGATTCTGTGGTAAATACATATGTTGAAAATTAAACAAACTTTTAATATTACATTCACTGTTAACTTGAAAAATATGTTTATTACTAATATTTCAGGAAAATTATATGATGATGAAGTTAATCATTGAATTTTCATTTTCGTGTGATCTGAATACCTAATTTAAAGTTGCTGTTATAGTGCAAAAATGGTGGTTTGCATGGATAAGTGATATCTATAATATGAATAAATGATTTTAATTTTAATGTTATTAATATATGTACCTACCACAATAATATCGTTTCTTACTTCGCAATAACCTCATCCCATTGTTTCGTTAAATTAATGAATTAATATTAATTAAAATTCGAGATGAACCTTGAATTTTCATTTTCGTATGACCTGAAAAGAATTAGATCAGAGAAAGAAGTAGCTCATGGTTCTAACGAACTAATTGATATTCGTGCTAATATCCTTTCCTAACTGAATAATTCCCAGTCCCTTCCTGAGTGTTGTTTAAAGGTAATCAATATTATCATGGGCAGCAGAGGATCGGTGGGTTTGCTATCGTAAATCTAAAAACACGTAAAGCAACTTAAAGTGGAGAATAATAACATAATACTGTACATTTAATATTACTCATTACATTTCATTAATAAAAAGCTGGAATGTGCAATCATCTCAATTTTGCTCTTAATGCAATATTTTAAATTCGGTAATTTTGAATTTTTTTTTAATATAACGTATTATTAAAATATAATTTTTACCCAAAAAAAAATTTACCTACAGAAAATATTTTAAAGAACCATATCAAAATTAGACAATCCTTTTAAGTATGTAAGTTTGGATACCCTATAATTATGAAGGACAACCTCAATCCGGCCTGTGATTGGTTCTTTAGGGACTTTAGGTTATGACGTCATCGATGACGTTTTATGGAAATCGAACTTCAGGTACCTCTACAAAGTCGTCGATCTAGCTAGAGTATATATCTATGCAATCATACACCCAAGTGGAACGGGTATAGTGAGCGACGTGAGCGTTTAAGCCACAGAGTACTTACACGTTTAAGCCGTTGATACAAAATGTACTCTATGACGATGAAAATAAGACAAGTCTGAAACTTAGATTAGAGGTTATGTTATAATTTTTAGGCTATAAATAAACGTTACATTATTAATTATCAATTTTATTTTTATACTAGCAAAAAAGTATATCTACAAACAAAACATTTTTTTTTTTGAAAAGACAAATTAATATAATAAAAAATTGCATATTAATTATGTTAATGATATTGACCGACGAGGAAAAATGTAAACATGGCTATATGTATAGTGAATTAAACATTAAAATTATTTACATAATTTAACATATTATTTATATCAACTTGTGACCCCACGTCGAGCATCTGCTGGAGAAACTACTTTAATCCACTAAAGTATCTCTTGTCGAATCGTATACAGTAATTTTTTCCATCACCATCCTTATCTTTTATAAAATTGCGCCTTTCTATCACCATCCATTACTACCCAGTGTTGCCAGGTCTAAAAACTGGCGAGAGTAAACTTCGTCGTATCTTGCAGCACTGCAATTCGACCACTTCGACCCACCTCGTGAGATGGGTTGTTTTGAGCGTGCCGTGAGCGAAATTAATGACGTCATCAATGACGTTTTCACCGCGACCATGACGACCGTGGTCGCCATGTGGAACGCGTTTTGATCGTTGTGAGCGATCTGAGCGTCTACTGGAACGCAGCCTATGACAACTCTGAGTCATAGAGCTCTGAGTGTAGACCATGGATATAATACCCTAGCTGGACCATACACTTCGAAGAGGTACCTGTATCTGTACTACAATGTAAAAATTTGACTATTTTTTTATTGTGTCCATGTTATTTATAGTCCCAGGATATATAAATTGATTGTGTTCAAATATTTTTAATAACATAACAGAAAAAAATTTGAGCAACCATATCAATACAGGACAATTCATTAAAGTATGGGCACCCTAATGAAGTGGAATTTTAATCCGACCTGTGATTGGTTGAAAATGGTCATTCAATGCAATGATATTTAAAAAATATAGATACGTTATAATTATATCCTTACAAATCAACCAGAAAATCTATTCTGAAAAGAGCTACAGCATACACACGTTTATCTTTTGTATCACTACACCAATCACATTGGTATAAATACAAGAAGGCATATTAATTTAACGCTACATGTCAAACAGTGCCGGCGTTAGAGTCACTGACGCCCTAGGCAAGAATATTGTACGACAAACAAAAGAATATAAAAATCGAGCTTTTTTTACTTGAAAATTTTTTTACTGACCATGAACCAATGTGGCACCCTAGGCCGTCGCCCCACCTCGCCCCCCCCCCCCCCGTGCCGACCTTGATGTCAAATGTCAAGCACGCTGACAACAACAAAAACGTGCGGATTGTCTTGTATTGATAGAGCGACTACGAGCAGAGTGGTCAATTGCCTGTTCTTATGCTCTTCATCGTTGGAGCGCTAGCGACATATCTATCTCTTTGTACATTAGGTATAATATCATTGATTCAATGTTCCCTACGTCATCCGTCTTAAAGTACGTCTTGGAAGACTGCAATCCAGTTATACTATAATATCCTTGATTGCAATCCAGTTATACTATAACATCCTTGATTGTAATCCAGATTACTATAATATTAATATAATTTATTAATATATCCCACAGACATATAAAGAGAAGTATGTCTGTGATATATCCTTGTTAATGGCTGCGTTCCAGTAGTAGCTCACATCGCTCACAACGATCAAAACGTGTTCCACATGGCGACCACGGACGTCATGGTCGCGGCGAATACGTCATTGATGACGTCATTAATTTCGCTCACGGCACGCTCAAAACAACCCACCTCACGGGGTGGGTCGAAGTGGTCGAATTGCAGTGTTGCCAGATACGACGAAGTTACTCTCGCCAGTTTTTAGACTTGGCGACACTGGGTAGAAATGGATGGTGATAGAAATTTGGCGCAATTTTATAAAAAATAAGGATGTTGATGGAAAAAATAACTTTATACGATTCGACAAGAAATACTTTAGTGGAACTAGTAGTTTCTCCAACAGATGCTCGACGTGGGGTCACAAGTTGATAGAAATATGTTAAATTATGTAAATAATTTTAATATTTTTAATGTTTAATTCACTATACATATAGCCATGTATACATTTTTCCTCGTCGGTCAATATCATTAACATAATTATTATGCAATTTTTTATTATATTAATTTGTCTTTTCATAAAAAAAATTTTTGTTTGTAGATATACTTTTTTGCTACTGTAAAAATAAAATTGATAATTAATTATGTAACGTTTATTTATAGCTTAAAAATTATAACATAACCTATAATCTAAGTTTCAGACTTGTCTTATTCTCAACATCATAGAGTACATTTTGTATCATCGGCTAAAACGTGTAAATACTCTGTGGCTTGAACGCTCACGTCCGCGTCGCTAAATATACCGTTCCACTTGGGTGTAGATTGTAACGCTCACAAGCTAGTGGAACGGCAAAATCGCGGTCGCGAGCGTGGTCGTTGTGATCGTCTACTGGAACGTAGGGAATGATAATTCTAATTTTGACACATCGATTTTGACAATCTTGACATTGAAGAAATTATATTATCCATGGCATCCATTGATTATAGAAAATTTTAGTCAAACTTCAAAGATCAGCATCTCAGAATCGATTTCTTGACTTGACATTCTTGACATACATACTCAAAAATGACATTTTGATTTTTGAGTGAGCAGAAATAAAGCAGAATGAAATATGAATGAAAAGTAAAACTGGCTGGACAAGTAAAGTAAACCGTTGGATTGGGCTGCCTAGGATCCTAGTATTTCTGAGGGAAATTGCGCCGATTACAGTTACTTATTTGGAGAAAAGTACTACGATATATTTAACTACCGTACATATTGGAGTTAATCTACAACAAATAGCAATACTACCTATCCAAATTTGATCGAAATGAGCAATCTTCAGAAGATTTTTTACTGTAAGTATTACATCAATTTTTATAGTAAACAAAATCTTCATGCGCATTAAAAAATAAAATGGTTCCGAGGCAATCGATAAACAAGTTATTTTGTCTTGTAGAACTTTTTATGTTGTGCGCATAGAACTATATGTATTATGTTCTGCGTGAGATATTTACGCATGCCGAAATAATGTCATTCCTTTCTCAGTACAGAAATACGTCTTCATATTACTACATTAGTAGGTAATTAAATTTCAGAGTTCATTTTTCGGATAAGAACTCTTTGTCATATTCATCATGGATCAAAGCACTGATGTTGTCAATCTAATATCGTCATTACTGGATTCTGGAAAGTACAAAGAAGCACTCGGCATACCCAATGATGAGAAATATCTTAATAGCTTCAAAGACAATTGTTGGGACCTTATATCTGTTATCATAGGAAAGATTCAAGATGAAACAGTTATTATTAAACCATCATTGCAAGGGGCATGTGAAGAGTTATTATCAATTATTGTTCAGAAATGTGTGCCTGAAGAAGCTCTCTTAGAATTTATTGAGCAAATTGAGCTTGCAAAGAATGATGCCCAGTTCAGCGTTGTATTGACTCCCTTACAAGATCTTTTGAAAAAGCTAACAATAAAGCGTGGAAGATCATTGGAATGGTGTTTGAATTCTATTAGTACTTACATTGAAGCTATTCCAACTCCTGAGTACCAATTGGAAGGGAAAGAGCGCTTGCTACTGGATAGTGACACTAATTATAGAAGAATCATCAGAGTGTATTCTTTATTGCCTCCATTTTATAGTCCTTTTATCAAGGAGTTATCTGTTGAAGGAGCTAATGTTAGAACTAAAGAAATAATATCTGCATTTCTTGTTAGCTTATTTGGGAAGCCTTTAATATATATAGACTTAGATCCTGAACATAGTTCCAAAAGTGAAGGAAGACACTGTATTAGCAGAGTGTTGTTTGATCTGTGTGCACTTGTGAAGAATATTTTTAAGTTTTTTCCCTATGTTCAATTATGCTATAGAGAAAGTAAAAAAATAAAAAAAAACAATGAGTCCTCTGACACAGATGAGGAAAAATCACCATATGAAAACAGAGAAAAGATTAATTTAACTACACTATCAGGGTTATTTTATGTCGCCCTTTCTGGACATTTTGATGTACCAGATAATGCAATTCCTTATGTATATTCCCTTGAATATAAAAGAAGGACTCTTTTGATATGTGTAGTTCATTTATTAGGTTTCACAGAGTATGGTCCATTAAGCAAAGCCCTGGCTTTATGCAAAGTTTTATTAAACTCTGTGCCTAATAAATACTCAGTCCTTCCAACAATTTCTCAGTATGATCTATGTAAAAGTCTTATGAATGTTGCTATTTACTCAAATTATGAGTTCATTCGTAAGACGGCTGTTAATCTTATAAGTTGTCATATAAATAAATTTGAGTATATGGGTAGATGTATGCTCATTTTATACATAATGAAAAATGCCAACCATTCTGGCATGATTGGATATGCTATTACATTGTACAAGAACTCTATCGATGAAGCGTTTAAAGACACTGAGATGCCTAGTTGTTTCTGTGGTGAACAACTTCAATTAATGGTTACAAAGATTTGCCATCTACCACATGGAGCAGAATCTGATTTAGTCGAACTAGCTGATCAGATAATAACAGCACTTAATTTCTTGAGATACCTAATTTTAAGAGATAAACAAAATGTAACTGGTATTATAGATTGCTTAGATATTATAGAATCTGAGTACTTGGATAAATTAAGGATTGGGCTCAATATGTCGAAAGCTCATTATGAAGTTAAATTAAAGGATATTGAAGAATCTAAAACATTGCCAGAAGAAGAAATGGATGTCACCATTAATGTTGGTGGAAATGTCTTAGATAAGATACCAACAAAAAATAAAAAAGAAATAATTAATTCTGCTCTTAATGCTTTTCATTTGATGCAGGGACTAGTAGCACAATTAAGTGAAGCTATTAGTATAAGTAAAAAGAGATTCAAAGATAATTCATAATAATAATGTTCTCATAAACACTCATTTTTTAGTTATTATGTACTTCATTATATTCATAAATCTGCATTGTAAATAGATAAGTAATAGTAAGTAATGTTTATGTCACAGTACTGTTTTGTTAACAGCCTTAAGGATTGGGCGTAGATTTGTAAAGCCAGTCACAGTTGTCCCAATAAATAATGCCCAGAGAGTGCTAAGGTTATACTGTCAAAATGTTAATGAAAAAATGCAAAATAAAGAAGTTCCTATGCAAGGAGTTGTAACAGAGCATGAAGAACAACAGTATGAAGAGAATGTAAAGAGTCAAATATTGTCAAAAGCATTAGAATTTGTTCCTAAGTCAGGATGGTCTGTTGAATCACTGAGTCAAGGTGCTCAAGCCGCTGGTTATCCGGGAATTTCTCATGGACTATTCCCCAATGGAGGAGGGGACCTTGTTCATTATTTTAATGTGAAATGTAACGAGCAACTTGTGGAGCAGATGAAAGCTGTATGTATACCTACATTAAAATCATGTTTTATAATTTTAAAAAATGCATATAAAATTATGACTGTTATATTATTTTGCAGTGGCCAAAGCTAGATTCAAAAGATACAAAGATACCAGCTGAGCAAATTGAAAATGCTATCATGACCCGACTGCTAATGATAGAACCATATAAGTAAGTTCTTAAAATTCAAATTGTTTATTATATATAGTTATTCTTAATATATATGAATTATGTGTCACGTTGTTTGTCCACAATGGACTCCTAAACTACTTAACCGATTTTAATCAAATTTGCACACCATGTGCAGTTTGATCCAACTTGAAAGATAGGATAGTTTACAATGTTCGTTAAAGCACACAGAAGGTTTTAATAAAAAAAACTTTTGACAGAACGAAGTCTGTCCGGGCAGCTATTATTATATATTTTTTATATTTATATTTTTCATTATATTAGTATATATATATATATATATATATAGTTATTAATTATAGAATACTGGTAATAGAATAAATTTTACAAACAATAAAACAACAAACTGTATTGCAGGAGTTCCTGGCCAAAGGCAATGGCTATTCAAGCACTTCCCAATAATGTTCCTAATTGTTTAGCAACATTATTGTCTTTGGTTGATGATATCTGCTACCACACAGGAGACCGCAGTGTTGACGTAAGAACTCTATTACCACCATCATAATAAATAATTATTAATAGGGGAAGGGAAAACTTTTTTAAGAAAAATGTATGCAAGTAGGAATCTGAGGTTTGGTATAGTTAAATACATGGAGAAGTGTGGAAAGCTAATTTTATTAAATATTCAAAGCATAAATTATGACATCTAGATTCGAACGACTGTGGTAAAATATTTGTAGGTAACCGCACCTACTTTTCTATTAATTGACGACCCGTGTGGTGCAATGGTTACCATGCCGGATTGCCGTGCCAAGGGTCCTGGGTTCGATTCCCAATGAGGCAGAAATTTACATGATGCTTGACTTCCTGTTCTTGATTTGTGTGTCTTGTTCTCGTCTTTGTGTGTTGTCCATGACATCCACGACACAGGGAATTCTTGGGTAGGGCTATGAGTGTGTAGCGTTATTTAATATTATTTATCTTTACCCAAAAAATAATGTTTTAGTTTAACTGGTACATCCGACGAGTTGGTCTAGCTGGTATTTACAAAGCATCAGAGTTATTCTACCTGACAGATAACAGCCAAGATAACGGTGCGACGAGGAGTTTCGTTAAATCCCGGATAAGAGACGCGGAACTGATTCAATCAGCACTAAACATGAACCCAGTTGCTGTTGCACCTCAAACGCTAACTGCTGCTTTTGTTACGGTAAATACAATATTTTTATCATACAGGTATTTATAGCGTTATGTAGTATAATTCATTAATTTAGTTGTTTATTTTATTTCAGGCTAAAAACATGCTAGGAGTAAATTCGCTTAAGTGAACTTCACTTACATATATTATGTACATGATTAGAAAATTTTAATGTCACAGTATTCCTCTGAATAAATAGTTTATTTTCAATAAGTATTTTATTATTCCTGAAAAAACCCTTTACAAGATAATGGTAATTTCATCTCCAAATATGAAATAGTTTCCAATTTCCATAAATTAAAATTTGCCCAATATTTGGGGAATCATTAAATATTTGAATCCAGAATGAACACCAACCAAATCCTACAATGCTGAATTTGTAAATTTTGCAATTGCAAATTGTTAACATAACAATAAATTCAAATGAATAAAATATTTTACTTTTCTATATTATAATGGGATGATGTCCCACTTCAACTTCACTTAAATAAATAAATACACTTAATATGTATTATATATTTGAGTGTACTGTGTAGTATTTTTAACAACTGGGAATAAAACCGAATCTTGAAATAGATTTGACTGTAGATTGGACTGCCACAAATGCATCATTCTCAATAGAGCAATGAAATAAAAAACCACAACTGAATCACAGTACAGTCATTGTTTATTGTTATAAAATATTCATATTTTTCACTTTGTATAATAATTGTGTAAACACTTTTTGCATAGTCATATAAGATATGTTGAATAATATTGTAAGGAGTTACTTATTTTGCTAAATAAGAAGTGCATAATCAGTACTTACAAGGCACTAAATACGGACAGTCCTGGATTAAGCTTGTGAGTAGTCCCTGATTTGCTGTAAATGGGTAATTTTTATGTACTTAACTAATTAAAAAAGGAAAAAAATCACCTGATGGTAAGTGGTCATTATTGACTCATAGCTTCAACATCATAGACTTCAGTACCACTGAAACGCTGTCAGTTAAAGACTGCAGGGATCCCCATAATTAGAATATATTTTGCACAAGTTGAGAGTTGAGTCCCCCCCAACACTGTCTTCTAGCATTACCCCTGCCACATGGTTAATCCAGCACTGTCATAAGATTGAATGTGTTCAAGATACTATGAGGTTACAATATAGTCACTGCCTGAAGACACGTAAGATATAAGATTCAGGGGTAGTGGTAACCTGCTCCAAGCATTTTCTGCAACTGTTTGTCTGATAACAAATCTGCAGATCATTTGTAAGGAGTCCAGTCTTGCAAACCTGGAAACAAAGACGGCATATATTATACTGTTATTGAAGATTATAAACTATGTCCTGGATCTGGACATGAGAACCAGTACATCTTAGTTTAAGTTTAATATTTGTAACATTGAAAATTTCAATTTGGATTATTGTTGTTATTAAATATCAATGTAATTTCCTATAGTAACTAGCTGACTCGGAAAACGTTGTTCTGCCAAAAATTTTGGAGTGGACCAAGGGGACCACCCTTAACATTTAGGGGGATGAAAAATAGATGTTGTCCGATTCTCCACCCTAGCAGATATGCACGCTAAGATTCACGAAAATCGGTCGAGCCGTTTTGGAGGAGTTCAACTTCTAACATATTAGGAGGTGTGTTTATGAAATTTGGAGCACATTTGTATTTCGCATGTCTCAATAATATGAGCTAAATTTGACAGGTTTATGTGGAATAGTTTTTGAGTTATGAGGGGGTCAAAAGTTCGTGTAATATTACACACGGTACTGCTCGCCGGTTCTGTTAGCTTGAATTTGGCTTGACACGCTACCAGACATCTACTACCTACTCTCAACAGACAAGGCTTTTGATATAAATGCAAACAATGCAGAAAAAAAAAGAATAATATATTGTTATGGTATACCTATTTAAGGGCCTCGCCAGTTTAACGGGCATTTCAAACAGGTTAGACTTAACATCCACAGTGGCACAATGTTCAGATATTCGATTTGGTGGCACAAATGTTTCATTGTTCAAAGAAAACAGTCCATTAGCATGTCGGAGTCGGGCATGCAAAGTTCGGCCCACACAGCGAAATGAGACACAAAGGATATGTCTCGAGTCATATGAGTCTCTTACGAGAAATACATTGTCATGTTGTCCAGCCAAAAGCTTTTCTGCTTCACTGGAAGTTATGCCTCCCCAATACCAGCCATGCCTGGAATAAGTTATAATGTGTATTGTAACTAATTAGCCAAATATCAATTCAAATAATGTTCTTAACTTATTTATATGAAACTTACTTTGACAATTGGCAGTATATAGCACAAGTTTCTAGTGATAAGTGTTGATGGTGACCTCGAAGAACAGAATGATGGCCATCTGAATGTTGGCATTTCACAATCTTTCTCTCCGGTTCTGCATCCTTCCGAATCTCACTGGAGGTAGTCAATCGTTTGTCTGATAATGAACATGGATCAGTGCTTTTATTATAGTCACAAATCGTCGAGTGTAAACCTGCTAAAGCAATATTCAAATCTCTTATGATATAGTTGAATCATTCTGAAGAAATCTGAGGTTAAATAGAGGAAATCCCATAAAAGGACTGCAGGGATAATACACTACAGTCTGCATTTAATTGAATACAACAAATCGGCAACCTGCATTTCCCAAGCGAGACTTCTTATCAGAAAAGTATTTTTTTATAGCCTGAATGGCAGACAGGCCACCTGATGGTAAATTATGCCACATTCATTTTATTATCGAAATCAAATAAGTACACAACACATCCTACAAAAGCATTTGCAGATTAAGATGGTTTAAATTGCAAAAGTACATGATTATTGAATAATATTATAAATAATAACATATTTTTTTAGTTACCAAAATATCTTTGCAGAGATCTGACGCTGCCAGTCAAGAACAATTTGCTTTTCCAAAATTTCACAAATTTACTTGTGTTCCCTGATGGCTTGCGTTCTGGTAAGAATACACAATTCACTATGTCTGAATTGTTAAAATCACGTTTGTTATCAATCGTCCTTTGCAAATGTTTACATTCCATTGGTTTCAACCACTTGCGAAGACACCCTGTCGTTAGCCATTTGCGACGGTTACAAAGTGAACACCTCTCGAAATTCTTGTTCATTTTTACTAACTAGCAATATGGTATGCAATTTTTATAAACTTCATCTATAAATGTTTAAAAAAGTGGCATTTTAATTAAATACGTATTTCAAACAAAAGTACAAAAACATCAAATCAAATTGCAAAATTTATAGCGACCATAGACAATGTAAAATGTAATTTACACAGAATTTAAAGTATATATATCACTTGATTCAATACAGATTAAAATTAAAACAAAATTTATGGATCATCTAATGCGGGCTACACACCTTCAGTTTTAACTGTGCGATTTAACTGTACAGTTAAAACGTAGGTCCATACAGCCGACACACGATCAAGTAAAAATATACGATCTTTCAGTTTTTATCATCATGGCCTCCATAGACGACGCTTTAGCGATCGTAGGGCTAATGTGTGTGTTAAAAGAAAATAGAAGAAAACGAAAAAAACGTGAATTGTGGTGTAAGCACTGGCTTCTGTTGAGAAAATCGTATTCACACACATCCTTGATAAATGAATTGAGAATTACTCCAAAAGATTTCAATAATTATTTGAGAATGAATGAAGATACATATTTGCATCTGCTGTCATTAGTGACACCATTAATAAAAAGGCCAGACACCATATTGAGAAATGCTATAACACCTCATGAAAGATTAACGGCAACTGATTTTCCATAACGAAGGCTCCGATTGGTATAGTAGTATAAACTCTTCCAGCCATTCGCGTTGAGCCATGGTCGATAAGTTTTCGCAAAGGCAGATAGCAAGGTCGATACATGTTCACTTCACGCTCGCTGTGACAAAACTGACAAAACTGCGCAGTTTCGACTACACACTCTCAGTTTTAACTGTACAGTTCTATCTGTACAGATTTATCTATTCATATTTTGATTAGATTCAGTTAAAACTGTACAGTTCAACTGTTTGTTCTACACACCTAACGATTTAACTGTACAGTTCAACTGTACAGTTAAATCGCACAGTTAAAACTGAAGGTGTGTAGCCCGCATAACAAACTTCGGTCTATGGCTCAGACCATGGATACATATATTATTCACACACACACACAGGTTCTCCTTTAAAAAACGTCTTCGTGAGCATTTATTAAATTCGATTACTGACTGATTTCGTCTCATTTCATTTACAGCATTGTGTGCAAAGTATATATACATGGATATATGTATGTGATTTGTATGTATGTATATATGTATGTATGTATGTATATATATATATATATATGTATATATTATAGATATTTATATTTTTGTATTATTAATTTATGTACTATTAGTGGTATAATATTTATCATACGTACATTTTTACTATATATTATTTTGTCCTTTTTTTCTGATAATCATGATTTAATACCTACTATCAGCTTTTTCCACATTCACCCAGGGTTGACTGGTGGACAATGCCATTAGGCATTAAGTTTTGCCCTTTGTTACTCTTTTTAAGAGGTGACATAAATTTAAATAAATAAATAAATAAATAAATTATTCTTAACTTGTTTATTTATAAGTACATAGGTATTTTATAATCATAAAACGTGTATCTTTTGCAAATAAATGTATTTTTTTCTTCTTCTTCTTAAAAATAGGACATAATTTTTTTAAGTGAGTGTTGACCTAGGTACTATGTATACATGTCTGTGGTGTGGACACCCTACAATTTTATTATGAAGGACAACCTCAATCCGGTCTGTGATTGGTCGAATAGTCATTCCATTGTGACGTCATCCGTCTTCAAGTATCTCTACGAAGTTATGTTTCCAGTTAGAGTAATATATCCATGGCTTAGACGTAGCTTAAATTATTGTAATCTGTAGTAAAGGATGTATAAATCTGTGGAATGATTGAAGTACTCTGTCTGTCTGTCTGTCTGTTTGTGGCTGATGTCAAGTCCATTTTTATTGTGTGTGTAAAAATCTGATCTTCAGATTCGTCAGTCAAGTATTTTTCACATATTAGTTTAATAATGAATCAAAACCCACAAAAATATTAAAGATCTCATTCTGTTTATTTGCTTACAAAAACTATCAGTGATTATGGAAATAAATTACTGTGAAATGATATACTATACGCTGTAGTAATGACACTGAAGAAAATTACAAAAATGTCAACAAAAACGCAAATATCTACCGAACTAAACGGTAAGTCTGTAAAATTGATTTTTCTGTATGTTTCACTATGAAAGATTATTTTAATGTTAATAAATGCAAGTTCTAACCAAGTATAAAAATGTGCTGATTTCAATATTTGTTTCTAGAGAGCATCAGCAATGTTCTAGGAAAAAATGTGAAAATATTATATAAATCTTTAATTCGCATGGAATCAAGAGGAGATAAGGTCGATAACCGAGTCTTAGTAAGTAATTGTTTTTACATTTTTATAAAAGCATGTTAAATAAAATTACAGTATAAATAATACAGGAATTTAGAATATTTTGATTTAGGCATTTAAAATACTTTTTTCAACAATATCTCTTTACATCAAATCATTTAAACATAATTTTAACAAGATGATTATTAAAGGAACTGGGAGCAATTCTGGACAATAGCATGAGTCATGTAGGTGTGTCTGATGAATTTGGTGGGCTGTGTGCTGACAATTCTGACTGAGAAATATTTTATATGTGTGTACACTCACAACAACAGTAGCTTAATAGATTCTACCATTAGTGATTGTCTAAAAGGCAACTTTGTTTGAAACCCTTGTAATGTATGTATGTGTTTAAAGAAATGGGATAACTAGTTGATACTCGAATGTAGTTTATCTAAAAAAATACCCAAATATTTTGCTTAATTATATACAGTGTACACTACCTTATCAAGAAAATTCAAGGTCACTAAAATTTAAGTTCAAAATTCACTTTAAGATTTGAATTTACATTTATATAATTTTCATAATACAAAATACCATAAATAGTATAATATAGAAATAATAAATAGTATAACATTTAAATGATAGTAGTGGTGTGAGTAATAAAACCTTACATTTTGATATAATGATAAGATAAAAACTCCTCAGATTGTCTAAAAGAGTTTTGTAGATAAAGAAAAAATGACCATGATAAAGACTGATAAAGGCACATAAACTGTGAGTGATGTGTGATTTGTTTTTATTTTATATATAAATGTAATTTATAAATATTTTAGATTTAGTTCTGGTTGCATTTTTGTAAAATAAGTTTTTAAAAATTTTAATTTTCCATTTGACTCCTAAAGTTCAAAATGTGACTTATCTATTATATAAGTCATAAAAAATGTTTCTGGCTATGGGGCCGTTCAGATATTACGTAAGCAGATTTATTACAATTATTTACCCCCCATCCCCCTTGTCAGCAAAAGTAAGCAAAGCTCTTATCCCCTCCCCCCATGGTAACATTTTTCAATTATAAATGTATTTTTTATATTTTAATTATAATGTTATAATAACTACCAATGACTTAATCATCATCTAGACCCCTACCCCCCATGTCATCCAAAATAAGCAAAACAAAGACCCCCCCACCCCCCCATAGTGCTTACGTAATACTTTATTGGCCCCTATGTGCTATATAGACTTTGAATCCATCCAACCGAAGTGCCCCAAACTGGTTACATTTGAAAAGCAATAATGCGAAAATAGTTTGAGACCACTAAAACAATGCCTTAGGCACAGTAATTTTTTTAACGTAGTAGCACACACTGGGTATCCACTAGTATTCTATAAAGAGTTCTGATTTTTCAACACTATTATCAAATCCATCTCGTATATCATATAACCGCCATGCTTGCATAAGTGTTCTCTGACTGCGTGTAAATTGGATATTGTTACTATAAATATTTATCACTAATTTCAGGTTGTGTCATCCTATAGAATTTTCATTACAACCACAAAAATACCCACCAGAGTAAGTACCTTGTGTTCTTGTAATTTCTTAAATCATTTTAAATATCTTATCACATCATAGAATTTCAAGAATTACAGTCAAATTTCATTATAATTAATATCCTTTGATTCCCGCCAGGTCGACAATGGATTTCACCTAATGGAAATAGAAGCACTGGAAAGCAAAAAAGCGAATCATCTCTCAATAACACTCATCCATGAACATAAGCCAGTTTCTATTCTAATAGGTAAGTCACTAATTATAGCCATTGTTTGTTAATCCAAAGTATTCGGGCGGATAGCGACATTGACACAAAACAATTGATAGTTGATTTGCAATCTATCCTTGTACAGTTTAAAACTCACGCAATGCTGACACTGTTTCCTCTAAGTAATCTTCAATAAATAAACAGGAAAGTGTAATAAGCAAAAAAAGTTTCTCAATCTTAAGCTAAAGAGTATCATTCTTGCTTAAATTTGCTTTATTTTTTGTCTTCATCAGTGTTTAGTAACGAATTTGGATTAGGTAAACAACAACTTGTAAAATAATTGTCCGTTCTGCATTTTGCTTGTCGAAATATATAATGCAAAATCATGCAGTCACGCGAGCGAACTGACGCTTTGTTAATTGGATTACAAACTGAATCAAATTCTGTTTGTTTTTATATCGACAGACTTAAATTACGACTTGAAAAACGTTATCTGTGCGCAATGTGTATTGATAATAAATAATTCGTAAAATGCAATATGGCTTATATTGCAGTTTTGCAATCAAATAATGCCTAATTTTTTTTTTTGCTAAAAAAATAATAGAATGTAATATAATATTCTATTGTAGATCTTTCAAGCATCAATATTTACCTAGATACATTCATCATAATTTTGTCTTTTTTTTTAAATTGAGCCGCACATAGAAACGGTCGCCTTAAAGACCTCATAATAGATAGATGATAGTTGGAAAATATTCTTTCGTGACGCATCCATACGTTCTTCTGATAAATTGGTAGAATGGCAAACAGATTTGCCTTGCATTGCAATTTCAATTTAGATTTCCTGAGCGATTATCAACCGTCTGGTTAAACTACTTTATGGGCAATCATTAGACCGGGCGAGGGTCTTAAGAGGTCATCAGGAGTGTCACTCATATTTATTGGTTATGTCACAGCCCGCATTGTTTGCTCGTTGATTTGATCGACCTACTTCTATTCATTGTAAATTATAGTCGGCGGCGAATAATATTTCAGGCGAGGAAGGATCATCCGAAGGCGTTATGAATGCGATGTACGCGCTGGTAGCGGCGTTTGATGACTTATTTCCTAATGTAGCCATGGAGGATATAGTATCCAAGGTCCGTTCACTAGCAATACAATGCATACATATTTGTACAAGTGCACGTCATACATGAGTTAATTCACCGCGCTTAATAAATTAACGGTTAGCCCTGACTATAATTTTTATTTGCTTAATAAGTTCATTAGCACCACTTCGTTAGCAATTTCAATTGCGCACGTTTGTTTATATGATATAGTTTATGTATAGATACATAAATTTCAATTTATACAAGTGGGACGTAGTATGTAGTTATTGTATATGTTTATGGTGTTCTAATTTCAGGTTAATTTACCATTCCAATTGCAACATGTTAGCGGTACGCGGAAACATTCCACTTGCGGAGACTTTTCGAACCAATATGCGGCGATGTGTGATTTATGTCAAAGCCCTTTTAGGTAAGCGACCTACATTAGCAAAAGTTGTGTATATACTTTCATTACTTATTTTATATCAATTATAATTACATAAACTAATTTAATGTAATATGTTTACAGGCCTGAAGTTGCGTGGGATATTGATACGATCTATTTAGCGCACGATATCAGAATGTTACATTTGAAAGACTTTGACCATCTCGATCAAAGGTAATTTTTAATCGCTTTATGAAAGAATATGTTTTATCACCAAAAGAGATATGAATGCCGAAATATGTTGTTGCTATGGTATATTTCTGTCTTTCTGATATTAAATATGGTATTTTTACTTCAACTATAAACATCAATATAATTGCTTGTTATTAGTCATCCATCGTATTAATTACTATTACCTAATGCATACTGTTTCTTAATCAGAACGGCTACTAATTCGGTGACTTATTGGCTATTCGCACGCGACATGAAAAATAGATATATGTAATTTGGAAATACGTTGCACTTCACTACATTTACAAATTATTGGATTTGGTGTGAACTAATTATATTACATGCAATAGAATCAAAGTGCATACCTATCGCATTCTACAAATACTAGTTTAATAGGTAACATTCATACTAGTTGAGAAAACTAGCAACTGGAGAAGTAAGTTTAAACTAAAAAAGAACACACATACAAAAATAAATATAAGAATGAAAAAAACTTTTTTTAGGCCTTAAAGTTAACTGTCTTTATTCAGGGATCTGATCCCGCTGCTGATAGCTTTGCAACACAACACGTGGTTCACGGGCGTCTGCGGGGACGGCGTGCGCGCGGGCGGCGAGGCGTGGGAGGCGTTGTCGCGCGTGCTGCGCTGCGCCGCGCCGCCGCCGCAGCGGCTCAGCTGGCGCGGCGCGGCGCTGCGGCACGACCATGCGGCGCGGCTCGGACACGCGCTCGCGAGGGCTAGGACCCCGCCTGCTATGCATACTATCGATTTCTCGCAAAATCATATTGAGGATAAAGGTTTGTTTTTCCTACACTGAGCAGACCTTCAACACCTAGTCTAGTTGATCCGAATTCACGTTAGCACTTTTGTCCAATAACGATTTATTATTCTGTCGTTTAAGGTTTAACTTACAACAAAAACCTTTTTTTATGGAAATAGCCGACATACGAGTAATATCAAAATCATCACTGATGCGTTGCCGGCAAAAAAAGAGGGAAGAAAAATAAAGAAAGAACTGTCTCTCAAGGCCCAGCCGGAACACGCCGAGTCGTTTGTTATAAAAATATGCATGTTTAACCGTCAATTTGATATAATTCCAGGTGCAATAAGCATACTAACGGGCCTGGCGAACAACCCGGACGGGCTGCGTCACATCGCGCTGTCCCAGTGCGGGCTGACGGGCAAGACGGTGTCGCACCTGGCCGCCATGCTCAACGACAACCCGGCGCACCTCTCCACGCTCACACACCTCGACCTCTCGCACAACAACCTCAAGGACGACGTGCATGTGAGTGTGTTTGTGTGCATGTTGTCCAGTGTAGAATCTGTGCACGATTTTAACAGATACATTGGCTGCGTTCCACTAGACGCTCACAACGCTCACAACGATCAAAACGACCCAATTTTGCGTTCCACATGGCGACCACGGTCGTCATGGTCGCGGCGAAAACGTCATCGATGACGTCATTAATTTCGCTCACGGCACGCTCAAAATGACTCACCTCACGGGGTGGGTCGAAGTTCCCGTTCCACTTGGGTGTATGATTGTAACGCTCACAAGCTAGTGGAACAGGAAAAACCGCGGTCGTGAGCGTGATCGTTGTGATCGTCTAGTGGAACGTAGGGTTTGACATATTCTTGTATCGTAACTGTCATATTCGTGTAGACTGTGGGTCATCAACTCCTACCTTTTGAAAATTGGCAAAATGTCAGATCAATAATTTTGGTTGGAACAGGTTATATAAATTTGGAATTCCGTGTTTGACACTTTAGCTTTCTTTTTAACACGTTTTAATGAGCTTGAAGTGTATGTATATAACGGTATATTTCAATGTAATTTTCGACACTGATCAGCTTGAAAATTTGGAATACATTAACATCATGGTTTCGTTCTGATGTCACGACTAGGATGATCAGGATAAAAAGAAAATATCTAGATTATTTGATGAATTGACAATATAAATAACATACTTTTACATTTTTCGTTTGTTTGAAAGTTTTCCCTCAATGGAACAGATCAATCAATCAACAGAGAAGGTATATTATGCATTTAGGGAGAAAGGTTTTTTAAACGTTAAAACATGTGACATACTTATGTTTTAATAAATTAATATGAAATGTATATAATGTTTATTGTTGCAGAATTTATACAATTTTCTCGCGCAACCCAACGTATTGACGCATTTAAACTTGACGAACACGGAGACTACATTGGAAAATGTAAGTACAATAGTAAAAATAGTAAAATGTAATCAAGTCAAGTATTGGTTCCTCTTTGTAACTCAGTCTAATAATAACCGACCGTATTCGGGCACGTTGGAAGGTTTATATTGATGTCGCTATGGTAGCTAGCATTGTATTCAAAATTTACAGTGACATTTTTAGATGATTCAGACATTGTTGACCACTTACCTAAAAGTTTTTTATACTGTTTACAATGTCATGTGTGACTGTCATGTTCTGTGTGTGCTAAAATTAATAATGGCCGTTGACCTTTGCAAATTGTACCAATTGTAGATCACAGGATGTGTAACACGCTCATCTTGATTAAAGGTCTTGATAGCGTCATCGTGAATGTCGTGGCAAAATCTAAATATAGCTTATTGTTAAGCTTATATAGTATCCTGTGTAACACAGTTTATACTATTCTGTTTTAGAAAATAATTTCATAATTTAATTAATTGAATGTGGGGCTGTTTCAAAGATGTGCTATAATTTCTTTATTGTAAGAATGAAGCATATAAATGAATATACGTGATACTGATGAGTATTCAACCTGAGTATGCGTAATTTTATTTATATCTTTTGTTTTTAATTGTATCAATGTGAAGTAACTCTTGTTAAATTGTGACAATATGACTTACGGTCTAATTTCGGCCGCAGACCAATAGCCAATAGTACCATATAAAAAATTGGGTAAATAAAATTCGTATCAACCTATCTCGTGAAATAGATGTGGGGCGCGCTCCTCCGCGGGTGCGCCGCACGCCTGCGCTCGCTGCTCGCCGCCCGCAACCCGTGGGCTGCGGCGCGCCGCCCCCGCGACCCGCCGCCCTCCTTCCGCCAGTTCTTCACCGCTGCGCTCGCCATCACCGACCTTGACTTCTCCTATTGCAAGATGCCGCCCGACGCGCTGAAGTAAGCTCAACTTGTTGTTCGATGTTGGATGCGTTGACGTGAACGTGTATATATATATTGTGTGGGTGACGGGTGTACTTAGCTTTTGTTACGTGATTTCATAATGTTCAACACACAGGTTCTACATAATGTGGTAACTTTATTGCACTCTAACGTAGCTAATAACGAAATATAAAGAAACATGAAATGTTAACGTAAAGCGATAACATCAAGCACTTATAACGTATGATATAAATTCTCAATTAAAACGTACTCAAATGCTAGAGAAAACTTATAATTAATATTTTTTTTAAGGAAAGTAAAAGTGTTATTTTTGACAAAAATCCGTCTCTCATTAGTTACATCTGTTTATTTCTGTATCCCCCAGGAGTCTCCTCCTAGGGCTGGCGTGCAACGAGAGCGCGGCGGGCGTGAAGCTGTCCCTGGCGGGCGCGCTCGCGTCCTCTCAGGCCGCGCACGTGCTCGAGTCGTGCATACATGGCGTGCGCTGTCTCAACTCACTCGATCTCTCTGACAACAGTATGACACTTCCACTATATTGTTCAAATACTACTATATTGCTCTCGGGTGTTAATAATAATAATAATAATTAATAATATTATCGTTTATTTCTACCAACTAGGGATCATAATTCATAATACAAGAATACCAATGAGTTGATTACATAATACCAAATAACACATTAATAAACTTTATATAAATAAGATTACAATTTCGTCAATTAAACATCTAATATTAATTATATAAAATTAATACGCTTTACCCCTGAAGCAACCCCTTTTGGCCTTAAAGCCTTTAAGCTAGTTTATAGCTTTAAAGTGTTCCTTTTAAATGTGGTTATCATACAGAACAAAATTTTTCAAATGTGACTGGCAGTTCCAGAGATTAGCGCGTTCAAACAAACAAGCAAATAACAATAATATAACCCTGTAAAATACAAAAAAGGGTTTTTGAAATGGGCTGATAAATTACATTTCTTCACAAGTTAAATACTTCATAATGTAAGAATCATCACAAATATTGTTTTTTCAGGTATGGAATTGGAATTATCTGGTATTGTAAGAGCGATAGGGAAGAATCATTCAATAACTCACCTGTCATTGAGCAAGCTGTCAGGAAAGAGGGCGTACGCACCACCTTTAATACAGGTAAGCGGCTAAGGAACAGCCTTCCAGTATGGTGGTATAGAATAGAAGTCTATATAATACAAAATATATACATTTTCAATGTATTAATCAAACCAAATGCACATTTTGAACTAAGTATCCCTTGCAATTTGAGATAGATTAAAAATAATCATATTGTCCATTCTCAATTTAAAGCATAGTACATAATCTAAATTTTACTAACAAAAAATAACCGACTTCAAAGTCTCAAAAACTACATAGTTGTCAGATCTCGTTCAAATTTATGTGAGACCACATGACAAGCGCCTGCTTTCGATTAAAAAAAGAATCATCGAAATCGGTTGGCGTGATATTGAGTTATTCGTCAATTTGTCGCGCACATCTTAACACAAATTTACGACTGTGGTTTTCTCATGGATGCCATTGTCAGATCTCAATAAAATTTATGTGGGACCACATGACAGCCACCAGCTTTCGATTAAAAAAAGAATCATCAAAATCGGTTCGCCCAGTCCAAAGTTCTGAGGTAACAAACATAAAAAAAAATACAGTCGAATTGAGAACCTCCTCCTTTTTTGAAGTCTGTTAAAAAGTATTGTTTTTTCGGTAGAAAATTTAAATCTTAGAGAAATTTTATCATTGTTTTATTATATTTTTATTGATATATAAAAAATAAGACATAAATAACAAGGACCCAATTTAATATGTACACTTGTTTTTCACAGGCTTTAGTTCACGTGCTACAGGAACCTGACACAGCTTTAACGTCTTTAGACCTCAGCGATTGTAAACTAAAGGTACATTGAGCCATTGCATTACAGAATATATAATACAGAATACAGAACATTAGAGAATATATATAGTAGATACAAGTTATGGGTGCAGTTTTACTTGTTATGTTAGCTAGCTAGTTATAAACTTAGGCTAAGGCTGAGATAAAACTCCACTTAAAATTTAGTTGAAATTAATTTACTTAAAAATTTAGTTAACTATTTAACTACTTAATACGTGTAAACCGAACATTAAAGTCGCAACGACGCCATGTTGTTCCCACACCAGGCGGATCTGTACGGGCTGCTGAACGCCCTGGGCGGCGCGCGGCGGCTGCGCTCGCTCGACGTGGGCGGCAACCTGGCGGGCGACGCGGGCGCGCGCCTGCTGGCCAAGGCGCTGCAGTGCAACTGTACGCTGCACACGCTGTATATTGACCGGAACGCGTTCAGCTTGCAAGGTTACTACTGTTTGGTGTTATTTTTTAAAGTGAAACCGGATTAGCAACTCTATATAGACGTTGTGGAGACGTAGTTACTTTCTACTGCGGAACGTTTTTTGTGTAACGTTTTACCGTCACGGTTACCATAAGTTATCATAAGTATATCATAACAACAACATTCTGTTGGTATGATTCTGTAAAGGCCGATAGGGCCACCAGCAACTGTAATTCGAAATACAACGATGTCGTAAAGAAATTTTATTTCGATCTGAGTATATTAATACGCGCACATTATTATTACCTTTTTATTAATCACGAGTAACCGCCCTCGCTTTGCTTCGGTTTTCTCATTTTTTACACCGTGGGTTATATTATTGGAGTTTTATTAAGGATCCCTAATTTTTTTGAAAATATAATATAGCCTATGTCACCCGGGGATAGTGTAGCTTCCCAACAGTGAAATATTTTTTTAAATCGGTTCTGTAGTTTCGGAGCCTATTCAATGCAAACAATCAAATCTTTCCTCTTTATAATATTAGTATAGATAAATGATACAAACAAATCGACGCTTGAAAGGCAAAATTACCCAAGCGACATGTTGGGCAATATTGAATTATAAAACTTCTTTGATGATGTTTATATGATTTAAAAGTCGCTTGGTTAATTTTGCCTTTCAAGCATCGAAATAATGAATAAGATGCAACCATAAAGTGTGTGTCACCAGGTCTGACGGACATAGCGACGGCGCTGCGGCGGTCGGTGAGCGTGCGGCGCGTGGAGTTCCCCGGGTGCGACGCGGCGGCCGGCGGGCGCGCGGCCTCCGAGCGGGTCGCCGCGCTGTGGCGGGACCTGCACGAGAGGTGACTGGCTTCAGTGTTTTGAAGGAGGGGGTGACTGTGTGAAATGTCAACCACATTATTTCCTTTAGTGTTGTACGGTCAAGCGCGTACATTGCACTTCATTCACATTGCAACATCATCATTTTATTAATTTCATTAGTTTTGTATAAAATTATAGTCAGTAAGTACGATTTCGGTCATTAAGAGCACCGCGCGCTAGGTACTCATATTTCATACTCCATAATTATTTTCATATTAAGTTCAGTTTTAATACAGTATTTTTATTTCTTATTTTATCTTTTATTTATTAAACTCTTATTAGTTACGGCCAGTCCGTACATTGGTCCTTCGAGCTTTCCGTAAAGCGGGATCCTTGTACACGTGGTTCCGCATACCAGTGACGTGACACACGTGCAGTTCGCTATTGCTCAATCAAGAAGAGCGGTGGCGGCTATCCAGAATCTTGCTGTGCGATCAAGAAGTGCAGTAAGGAGCGCCTGAGCAACAAGGGTTTGGGCGAGTGCAGCAGACAAGTAAGATCTGTCCATTTTATTATACTGAACAACTTAAAATGTTATATATATGTTCAGTTAGCGACATCCAGGCGATTCAGCTGCAGCTGGTGTCAGCTATTGAAAGCGTATATACAAATTTTAACAAAGATGGTGCTAGTAGGAAAACACCTGAATATGTCAAGAAAAGGTTAGCCTTACTTGACAGCTATTGGTTCGAGTATGAAGCCAATCATACTAAGTTGATGGCGATGGAGCTGGACGCAAACATGCGTGAGCTCATTAACAAGGATCTGGAGCGAACGAACAAGAGGTATGTTAGCATTAAGGCTCATATCCAAGGTTGTCGGACTGCAGCAGCGGAGGAGAAATCACAATCTCCATTAATAAGACCGCCTACGTTTACGCCGAAGCCCCAGGTCTTAAGCGCAACTACATCCCAGTCCTCGAGTGCCACAGCAAGCAGGACCGAGGACATGCTTCGAAAGCAGCATAGTAATTTTAAGGCCTTCCATGGCACAGTAACAGGTATTCGGCTAGATACCGTTAGCGAAAGATGGGAGTTTGAAGACCTGCTCCGCACCGTCCAGTCACGCTGGTCCGCGATAGACTCGCTACACTGGGAGCTGGACAGCCTGCTGGACGGGTCCAATGAGGAGTACGAGAGTGCTTATTCTTCATATGAAAGTAAGTACCAGGCCATTAAGAAGGCCATCAACCAGAAAATGTGGTCTGTAGCCCACATGGAGAAATCCACGCCTCAGTTAGAAATTCCTACATTCAGTGGGAATTACAACACCTGGGTATCATTTAAGGATTTATTTAATGAAACTATTCATAAAAATAACACCATGTCCAGCGCTCAGAAAATGCAGTACCTCAAGTCCAAGGTAAGAGGGGAAGCTGAACGACTGATACAACATTTAAATGTCAGTTCTGATAATTATGCGATCTGCTGGGACATCTTAAACCAGAGGTATAATAATAATAGATTAATTTTCCAATCTCATATGAACACTTTTATGAATATTCCTGTAATGCAACAGCAAACAGCCGCTCTAATAAAACGAATGCATGACACTACGCAAGAGTGCCTTAATGCGATCAAAAACTTAGGGATAGATATTAGTTCCTGGGACCCTATTATCGTATATATTTTAACACAAAAATTAGACACTGCTTCATTTACCGATTACATGGAGTCAATTAAAAATCCGAGAGATTTACCATGTCTTACAGAATTTTTAAGCTTTTTAGAAGCTAAATTTATTTCATTAGAGTCGTCGCGTAGGAAGCAAGATAACCCTTCGCAAAAAATTCCAGTTAGTCATAAAAATAATTTTAATAGTAATCTTAAACCTAACGTTCATAAAACATCCTTTACTAGTAGTAAAATTATTCCTCCAGTGTCGATTAATAAAAATAATATAGTTTCTAAATTTAGGTGTCCGATGTGTAGTAATAATGATCACGGAATTTATTATTGCCAACTATTTTTAGAAATGACACCGGAGAATAGGTTAAAAACAATTAATAAATTAAATCTTTGCGTAAGTTGTTTGTCAAATCATCAAGGAAAGAAATGTAGTTCGGATAAAACTTGTCACGAATGTAATAAGAATCATAATCGTTTATTACATGAGGCGTTTGCGCAACCGCATTACACGCGCTTAGCAACTGAAGTAGGTCGCGGCGGTGAGGGCGCGGAGGCGCGAGGGGGTAGCTTAGTTGATACATTTGAAGATGCCACCTCAGGGAAACGTGTCCAGCGTAGCTCACACGTGTCAGTTCAGGATGATATTATGTTCGAAGTCCTACTTCCTACTGCAATGATTAAGGTTCAAGCCGCAGATGGGTCATTCCATGTCATGCGTGCCCTGCTTGATCAAGCTTCTCAGACGTCCCTGGTCACAGAGCACGCAGCCCAACTGTTAAAAATACCTAGACAGAATTGTAAGGGAGTAGTCTCAGGTATTGGCGATAAGGCAAGCAATAGTAAGGGGATGGTCACCCTAAACTGTTCCTCCATTGACAGTGATTTTACTTTTGAAACTGATGCTTTAGTAATGAAAAAGCTTGTTAAAAATCTTCCAACTTATACATTTACAAAGCCTGATTGGTCATACTTAGATCACATTAAATTAGCGGATCCCGAGTTTTATAGGAGCCGCCCGGTAGATATTTTATTAGGTGCCGACATATATTCAACTGTTTTAATGGATGGAATATGTAGAGCAAATTCAACCTTACCGACCGCACAACAGACGCGGCTCGGGTGGATTTTGAGTGGCAACACAAAAACTTTTCATTGTAATGTTGTATTACACAATATGCAAGATATTCAAAAATTTTGGGAAATCGAGGACATTTCGGAACAAGCTGATCTGTCCCTCAGAAGATAAAAAATGTATTGAGTTTTATCATTCTACCACAGTTAGACGAAATGACGGCAGGTACGAAGTTAGGCTACCAATGAAGCCCGACTACAAAGAAAAATTAGGTTATTCTAAGTCAAAATCAGTAGCTCAATTTTATAAGTTAGAACAAAAACTCGCGTCGAATTCATCGATTGCGAGTGATTATAAGTTATTTATTAATGAATACTTGTCGCTCGGTCATATGACACCCTCGGTTGACGACCGTAATACAGTACTCAAATGTTATTTACCGCATCATTGTGTTACCCGAAGCGACTCCACGACAACTAAGTTACGTGTTGTTTTTAATGCATCAAGCAAAACGTCATCAGGCTTAAGTTTAAATGACGTTATGTTTCGGGGACCGAATTTGCAACAAGATTTACAATGTCTCCTTCTTAAGTGGCGGCAATATAAATACGCATTCACTGCCGACATCGAAAAGATGTTTAGGCAAATATGGGTCAATAAGGACGATCAATATTTACAAATGATTGTGTGGAGAGATAATAAAAATGAAAAATTAACGGAGTATCTTTTAGCTACAATTACCTACGGGACCAAAGCGGCGCCTTTTCTTGCCATGATGACGCTCAAACAATTAGCGCATGACGAGAAAATGAACTTTAAAGATAGTTCAGCGCCCACGGTCTTAGAAGAATGTTTTTATATGGATGACCTCATCCATGGGGCCCATTCCGTACAGTCGGCCAGACAGTTGCAAACTGACATGATTGCGCTGTTAAAATCGGGTGGATTCCACTTAAGAAAATGGAAATCTAACTCGTCACAGCTGCTGGAGCATGTCAACGCGTCTGTACTACAGGAAGAGCACTTTGACTTCAAGCAAGCGGAGTCAACTAAAGCTCTGGGCCTCGGATGGAATCCACAAAGTGACTTTTTCACGTTGAAGGCAAATATACCACCTTCATCGAAACTTACGAAGAGGTCGCTTCTGTCAGACATATCTAAGATCTTTGATCCGCTAGGCTGGCTCTCTCCACTTACTATTAAACTTAAGATACTTTTTCAAGATGTATGGAGACTGAACATAGAATGGGATGAACCCGTACCACACGACATCTCGGAGGAATGGTATAAAATAAAACAAGATATTGATACTGTCAGCCAATTTCAAGTACCAAGGTGGCTGCAAACTCTCGAGAATGATCAAGTGGAATTACATGGTTTTTGTGATAGTCTACTCGATAAGTTCAAAATGGTTGAAATTAGAGATACTGCTCTTAAAAATACGTGCGATAGCTCATTCTGTTCGGAATGATGTCTAGAAAAATGTTTCGGAAGCGTTTACCAGCACGTAAAAAATTGCAAAAGTTATTGACAAAATAAAGTTGAAAAAAAAAAGTATTTTGTTTTTGGTAATTACTTCGAAACTATTAATATTTAAGAAATTTTAAACAAGATTCTTAAAGTAGAGGAAATTTCCAAACAATGACTCGCGACTCTCGGAACTCTATCTCCATTATTTATAACTTTAATTTAACGCTGAAAATGGGTCTCCACGCTGCATTTTTAGGTTGCGCGTGCGGCGTCAAAACCGAGTTCGTCACACTCAATAATTTTTTAAGGTATTAATTATTAATTAAAAAAAATAAAAAAAATATGGTGTATTCGAAACACTTCAAAGAATTTGCTCCCGTAGAAAATTTTGCTTAAAGTTAATTTTTCAACAAGTTAGACGATTGTTAATTAACTAAATTTTCTCGAACTTCCATTTTCATTGTACATTAAAAAAAATGTTTAAGTAATTGTCCTATAAATTTTTTGCTTCGTGGAGCCCTTCTTATATACATGCTTAACGAAATCACGTCATAAAAGTTTAAAAAGTTTTAATACTTTGTGTATAATAATTTTATAAGTTGAACAAAAAATGAAAAATCCAAATAATATTATTGAAAATATTTTTTTCTCAATTTATTATTACATAATCGTTTTGGCATTCATAAAAGACATTTAATGACTTGAAAAAAAAAATTCCCTCATTTTTTTATAATTTTTTTTTATAAACAAATAGACTATTTCAATGCTTTCAAGAAAAAATTTCTTAATATCTTATTCTTTACAAAACATTATGATTTTTGAAAAAAAAATTTTTTTCTTACTAATGATATTTAATTGTTTATAATTGTTTTTTAATATTTCTATTGTTTGAATAATTAGTTAATAATTTTTTTTTCTTAAAAATTATAATTAACCATCTTTAATAGAAATGTAAAAAAATATTTTTTTTATCAACAATTTCATTGTTTTTTAACTTAACAATTTCTTATGAACAAATTCTCAACTTTTTTATATATTTTTTCTGAAACACCTAAAAATAAAAATAAACAACGATGTATAACAAAGTACAGATAAAAACATTTTTCAATTTTTTAATTTCGATTCGATAAAAAAACGAAAAAATTGTTTGTTCAACTTATAAAATTATTATACACAAAGTATTAAAACTTTTTAAACTTTTATGACGTGATCTCGTTAAGCATGTATATAAGAAGGGCTCCACGAAGCGAAAAATTTATAGGACAATTACTTAAACATTTTTTTTAATGTACAATGAAAATGGAAGTTCGAGAAAATTTAGTTAATTAACAATCGTCTAACTTGTTGAAAAATTAACTTTAAGCAAAATTTCCTACGGGAGCAAATTCTTTGAAGTGTTTCGAATACACCATATTTTTTTTATTTTTTTAAATTAATAATTAATACCTTAAAAAATTATTGAGTGTGACGAACTCGGTTTTGACGCCGCACGCGCAACCTAATAATGCAGCGTGGAGACCCATTTTCAGCGTTAAATTAAAGTTATAAATAATGGAGATAGAGTTCTGAGAGTCGCGAGTCATTGTTTGGAAATTTCCTCTACTTTAAGAATCTTGTTTTAAAATTTCTTAAATATTAATAGTTTCGAAGTAATTACCAAAAACAAAATACTTTTTTTTTTCAACTTTATTTTGTCAATAACTTTTGCAATTTTTTACGTGCTGGTAAACGCTTCCGAAACATTTTTCTAGACATCATTCCGAACAGAATGAGCTATCGCACGTATTTTTAAGAGCAGTATCTCTAATTTCAACCATTTTGAACTTATCGAGTAGACTATGACGCAAGCACAAAAGCCTACGGTTGCGTAGTTTATTGTAAAATAAAAAGATTTGATAGCATTTCAGTAGTCATAGTAGCTGGCAAAACAAAATTAGTACCTCTTAGTAAAACTTGTTCACTTCCGAGATTAGAATTATGCGCCGCAGTTTTATTGTCAAAATTAATGACAAAAATTAGGAATTGTCTCTTAAATTACAAGGTTACTATTTATGGGTGGGTAGACTCAATGGTGGTACTAGGATGGCTAAATGGACAAACGGACAGATGGAAGCCCTTCGTCGCGAACCGAGTGAAACAAGTCACAGCGTCGATGCCATCTGACTGCTGGCGATATGTAGCATCCAAAGAGAACCCGGCTGACTGCGCAAGCCGAGGTCTCATGGCCTCCCAACTCTTAGAGCATAAGCTGTGGTGGCTGGGACCAGCCTGGCTACCAACCTATGTACCCGAAAATAATCAACAGGATTATACTACCGATCAGGATTTAAAAAACGTTAAGCAAGTTAATATAGTTTTAATTAGCAATGAAATTATTAAGCAATTGTTAAAAAAGCATAGCTCATTAAGTAAAGCAGTTAGAATTTTAGCGTGGGTATTAAGATTCACGACTAAAAATAGAAAGTTAGGTTATTTAAGCGTACAAGAGTTAAGTAAAGCTAAGAATTTAATAATAAAAAGTTGTCAGGCAGAAAGTCTTATACAAGATATAAATAGTTTAAAAGCAGGAAAGGGTGTTAGTAAGGATAGTAAAATATTTAATTTAAATCCCATGTTAGATGAAAACGGTATCTTACGTGTCGGTGGCAGGCTAAGGCATGCGAACATCGATCCTGAGATGAAGCATCCTGTCATCATCCCTAGTAACACAAGATTAGCGGATCTCATCATCGACCAAGCACACGAGCTTACTTACCATGGGGGAGCGCGATTAACCACCGCGTTCATTAGGCGTAAATATTGGCTTATTGGTGGTAATAATGCTACTAAAAAACGGCTTCGATTTTGTGTTAGATGCAGAAGACAGAATCCTGACCTTCAGTATCAATTAATGGGGGACTTACCTTCAGCAAGATCTAATCCATCGCGTCCATTCTATCATTGTGGTGTAGATTTCACGGGCCACGTCACCGTCAAGGCCAGCAAGGGCCGCGGCATTAAGACCACAAAGGGATACATAGCAGTATTCGTGTGTATGGCAACCAAGGCTGTACACTTGGAACTGGTTTCCGACCTAACAACGTCGGCTTTTCTAGCAGCCTTACGTAGAATGGCTGCCAGAAGAGGTGTTCCAGGTCATATGTATAGTGATCAAGGGAAAAAATTTATTGGGGCAAACAATGTATTAAAACAGTTATCAGAGATCCAAGAGACGTTGAATGAGGAGTTCCGGGCAGAGGTAGCTAGCCTAGGAATAGAATGGCACTTTAACTGTCCATCATGGCCATCAGCTGGTGGAATCTGGGAGTCCGCAGTAAAGTCCCTGAAACACCATCTGAAAAGAGTTATAGGTGAACAAAACCTTACATATGAAGAGTTTACAACGCTTCTCAGTCAACTAGAAGGGTGCTTAAATTCGCGTCCTCTCTGTCCCCTAACCGAAGACCCCGATGACTTAAACTTTTTAACTCCATCCCATTTTTTAGCTAGTGGTCCTGTTTTGACGTTATACGATACGGAGACAGATCTTAGAACTAGGTGGCATCTTGTTCAAAAAATATATAATGATATATGGAATAGGTGGCGCGATGAATACCTCACCTCGCTTACAGCAAGAAGTAAGTGGAGGGAACCTAAAACTAATATTAAATTAGGTGATATTGTCATTATTAAGGATGACCACCTCCCACCGGGGAAGTGGGCCTTAGGTCGCGTAACAGAGCTGCACCCCGGTAGCGACGGTTATGTAAGAGTCGTGACGTTAAAAACTAAAAACGGTTTACTAAAACGCCCAGTCGTAAAATTATGTAGGCTACCGGTGAATGACGATTCAAAACTAAAAACAAATGAAAATAAAACTCCAACACAACAAAATTTAGTTCAACCCCTAAAAAAGGGTAAATCTTATAACTTCGCCACTATGGCTATTTCCTTATTATTATTTTTCATGACATTTTCATTAGGTCACTGCTCTCATAATATAACATCGTTACAAGGTAATAATAGCCTTTATTTTGATCGTATTAAGGACATGCAAATAATTAGAGATAACTGGCGATTAGTTGTTTATTATGACACTCGACCCTATTTAGAAGGCAATAAGGCTATCACAAAGTATATCAAGTACTTAGACAATTTATGTGAAAAGATTCAAACGCGATCACATTGCAACGGCATCCTATTGCAGGTGCGTCACGAGGTCAGTGAATTGCAATACTATAATCAGCTGTTAATGAATCATAATGTAAACAATGGTACACGTCAAAGACGTGGGTTAATTAATGGGGTAGGTTATATAGCCAACAGTTTATTCGGTGTCCTAGACGATCGTTTCGCTCAAAAATATGAGCGAGATATAGACCTAATTAGAAAAAATCAGAATCATTTAGCTTCCCTCTGGAAGAACCAGACCTCGGTCGTTGAGGCTGAATTCAACCTACTGAAGCGCACTGAGAACGTTATTGAAGAAAGTCATAAGTTAATTCATAAAAAACTTAATGCATTAGAGACCGCAGTTAACCAAATCAATACAGAAACTCAGAACATGTCACTTCTTAATGACTTTTTGACAACTGCTATGCTTACAAACACTATGATATTTACCCTGAAGAATGTTCAACAGACTCTTCTCGGTGCTGTCACCAACATATATAACGGCAAATTTGACTTTCACCTTTTGACGCCCGACCAACTGAGGAATGAACTGGGAATTATCTCCGAACAGCTCCCAAGAGATTTGTCGCTACCAGTTAAGAAGTCCGACAGTCTAACCCAGATTTATAATTTATTGCAAGTCCGTGCAAGAGTGACATCGAACTATAGATTTATAATATTTGAAATCACGATTCCGTTAATAGATGACAACGTGTATGAAATATTAAGAATAATCCAGGTACCGCGCGTCGTGAGCGGCGGCCGAGAGGTGGTGGTAGTACAAGTGGCCGACTATGTGGCCGTCAATCTTAAGCATGACTCCTTTATAAAACTGACGGATTCAGATCTAAGGTCATGTATAGACCAAAATCCTACATTAAGTTTATGTCACCTCAAGCAGTCCATTTATCTTATTAAGGACGACCAGAGTTTCTGCGTAACATTACCACAATCCAGGAAGTGCGACACTATCATATCAACGTGCAAGAATAGATGGAAGGCTCTAAATGGCTTAAATAATTTTTTCTACTTTTGTTGTGAACCATGTCACATAAAACTTGTTTGCAACGATAGAATTTCAAATATTCAGTTAATTAACTCTGGGCTTTTTAGCATCGACCAAGGATGCACTATTAAACTACCCGACTTCTTTACGTACTCACATAGACAGGATGAGAGCAAAATGAGCCTAACATCGAATATTCCATTGCCTGAGATTCCACAAATAAACTACATTGTGAACATCTCGTTACCGCCCTTACCTTTAAATTATACCTCCGACTTCAGCGTTAACAATACCGTCCAGCTCCAGGAGATTCAACGAAATCTTGAGATTATGAGAAATACCGAACCTTTAGCAAACGGAATATCCTGTCATGATGTCCATCATTACGCGGCGATATATGTATTGTTCGCGCTCGTTGGAGTCGGCGGAGCAGCGTGGCTGTGCAGGCGCTGCAGGCGCAACAGGCGTGTCCAGGCGACGGAGGCCGGCGCCCCCGCCCCCGGGCGAGGTCCGGCGGCCCCGGCGGCCTCCGCACACCCTTCTACTTCTCAGTGTAGTGAATTAAATCAAATAAGTGTAACTGAGTTTTCTAATAGTAGTGCAGTGAAAAGTGAGTCCATGTTGCCTAAAGTGCATAGTGTGCGATTACAAGGGAAAGACACCGGGTCGTCCCCAATTGTGCGTCGTCCACGTTTCAATGTACCGGACTTGGACACTTCTACATTTTAAGTTTATTTTAAGATAATATTGTCTAATCACCTTGTTAATCATTCTCATCTTAACTGCCTCATCTTTCCCGCCCGGGAATATGTACGGTCAAGCGCGTACATTGCACTTCATTCACATTGCAACATCATCATTTTATTAATTTCATTAGTTTTGTATAAAATTATAGTCAGTAAGTACGATTTCGGTCATTAAGAGCACCGCGCGCTAGGTACTCATATTTCATACTCCATAATTATTTTCATATTAAGTTCAGTTTTAATACAGTATTTTTATTTCTTATTTTATCTTTTATTTATTAAATTCATATTAGTTACGGCCAGTCCGTACAAGTGTTACTAAATAATTAGCAACAATATTCGAATACTACGAGTTTATCGTAGTGTTCTCACTGCCCATAGGTTGACTGAGAGAGAATGCTTTTAGCATTAAGTCCGCCTTTAGTTTCCATATATAATGTAAGGTATAAAAAAGATTAAATAAAATAAACAAATATGGCTACTTATGTCAATTTTCCTTGCATCATGCCTTGCCGCACATATTATGTCAATCTGCAATGACTAAGGAGTGCTATTATATAAATCTGGTCCCACAGGTTGGCAAGCAACGCGGGCGCGGGTGCTGGCGGCGGGTGCGGCTCGCAGCGCGTGCGCGCGGTGGCGCTGGAGCGCGCGTGGGCGGGGGGCGAGGCGGCCGCCGCGCTCGCCGCCACCGCCGCCGCCGCGCTGCCGCCCGCGCCGCTGCCCGCCGCGCTCGAGCGCGCCGCCGCCGCCGCGCACCAGATACTGCACCAGTACTTGCAGGTGAGATACGTGACGCGACTACGATAGCGGACACGGCGCAGTGCGGCGGATTTTGCTTTCTGGCTCTTCGTGTGACGCACTTAAAATCCAATCACAAAATGTTCAACCAACAAATCCAACGAGCGAGAAGTCTAACGCCCCAACTCAGAGTCACTAACGGTTACTTAAATCGTTACTTAGTACAGAATTTGTATGGTGATTCTTTAAGTGACCGTTAGTGACTCTGAGTTGGGGCGTAAGAGCCCTTATGTGTATATTGTGTGTATCCATGTGAGCGTGCGAGTAGCGTGGAGCTTAGCAGTAAATGTTTTAATGTTAATATATTATAATATTTTACCTAAAACATTTTCTAACTGCAGTGTGTACGGAACAAGCCCTACAGGATTAAATAAGTATAGATAGCGCTTGCCCAACAGCGCAGTTACCTGTTTTGTATTAAAGCTGTGTCGTTTTCTTGTCGTCCAATGAAGAAACACTCATACGAGTATGATCATAACCACTCCAGTATAACGCATTGTTTATGAAAATTATTAAATTTCAAACCCGACAATGGCAAATAAGCTCCCGAAGAGTCACGGAGACCTCACAGTTACAGACAGCACAAAATAACTACTATATGATAAAAAGCGGATGCATAGTAAACAATGTTTCCAGCGCTGCAGCGAAGTGTTCGCGGCGATGGGCGGCGCGAGCGGCGGCGGCGAGCTCGTCACGTTGCAGTGCGTGCGCGACGCCATGGCGCCGTGCGCGGCCACCTTGCAGGATCTACTCAAGTCAGTTCTATAAACACTTTGTTCATATTTAGCAAACCCTTATCCTTAAACGTCTATTTACTTTCATAAGTATGCCAGTTCTTCATTTGTTCATATTTAGCAAATCTTTAACCGTTTTTAGGGTTCCGAAGTAAAATCGGAAAATGCTTTGTACTAAAAACTTATGTCCGTTACTACATAAGATAATTGTATAAGGTTATTGTATACACAGTGCAAGTGCAGTGTAATCTATGCTAATATTATAAAGAGGAAAGATTTGATTGTTTGTTTGCATTGAATACGCTCCGAAACTACTGAACCTGTACGAGTACTCGTACATTGTGCTGACGCAGCGTCCTTGTGCTAAGCACTTGAAGATTTGAAAAATTATTTTACTATTGGGAATCTACACTATCCCGGGGCGACATAGGCTAAATTATATTTAAAAAAATTAGGGATCCTTAATGAAACTCCAATAATGTAACCCAAGGTGTAACAAAATAAGAAAACCGAAGCAAAGCGAGGGCGGTTACTCGTAAATTAATAATATTGCAGCGAGGCAGTGGAGAGGCTGGCGGTGTCGGCGTGCGAGAGCGTGGACGGCGGCGACAACGAGCCCGTGAGCGTCAGCGACCCCGACATGCCCGACCTGCTCACACCCATCTCGCACTCTGGGGTATGACGTGTACACGACACACACACACACACACACACACACACACACAATCTACGGATTTTTAAAAATCTGATTTGGCAACACTATACAATGTTGTTTGACTACTGTCGAATCGAACATGACGTGTAGCACATTGTATTTTATACATTGCGTGATGCGTGCTTTGCTCGAGCGTTAACGAACACGGAAGATAAACCTAATAGAAGCAGTACTGAATAGATGTCCATGAACTATTTGTGCGTTGCTCAAGCGCGCTTGCCAAGTGAATTAAGATTCCGCGTTTAGTAAGTAAAAAAACATAAAAGAAAACTATTTAATGGCTCTAAATTTTTGCAAGTATCTAAGCGGTTCCTTACATGCGATAATATCAAACATTTATGCTATCGATTACTCAATAGCATAAATGTTTGCAACATTTGTACAATTTTGAAACAAGTAGTACTCATTTATGTATTTTTTACTAGTTTCACCCATCCAAAACCAACTGCACCCAGAAATGTTTATGTTAGTCTTTTAGTTGCTAATGCCTAAAACATGATAATTGCTTATTGAAGAGTTTCTTTTATAATTATTTCATTATTTATTCTCCGAGTGTAAAGGGTTTCTCTTATCCTTGAATCCATGCCTAACTAACCTCCCTATTCGTGGTGAACACTACAGAACAGCTACTGCGTTAGTGGTTTTAGAATTGTTTATATTTTAAATATGCGTTGTGTACATAATCAATCCACCCGATGCCTATCATTTTATTGATTAGATAAGGTAACTACAGGTGATTTATTCATTCGTGTATGAGATGTGTATAACAACGCCTATGTGATTTTGTTTTACGATTGTAATTTGTAATCTTATGTGCACGCTGCTCTAGAAGCTGGACTACTTGAATTTGGTAAGAGATTAGCTAATATTTCAAAATAATATCGCAACTTGGTAAGACTCATTTAATTTGATATCAGATTATGCTTATATGTATTACAACATCAATTTTACTGAATAGTTTTAGGTTAACAGTCAAACATGCATGTAGAATTATACACACGTAAGAATTGGTGGATACATAATCCCTAGACATTATGGTTACTTGTTCAAAGCGTAGGTCAGGCAAGTAGTGTAGTTGCTTTTTTCGCAGCTAAATGATTATGACAATCTTAAGTACAAGTAACTATGTATAATAAATAATATTATTAAAATGAATTTTCTCACCTAATCTTATCATTAAGATACTAATTTTATTTTGTGGATTACTATTGCATTATATTTAATCAGTTGCGCGCGTTGGCTCTGTCCTTACTATTTATTTGTCAATACACGAACGTCACCATAACTTGTACGTACACTTGTAAGTTGCTTTCGTAAAATTTACGTAACTTTCGTAACTACACAAATATTAAGAAATTATGATAAGCTACTTACAAAGAGTGTGTGTGTGCATCTGCAAATTTACGGTAAGTTACTTACGTGAGTGAAATTTACTAATGTAATGTCGGCCTTGGTGGAAAGCATGACGTATAAAAAAGAGTCAACTGAAAATTACTTTCGCGTCGTTGCGAATGCTACGGAAAAATGCTGATTGGGTTGGGTACCATTCTCTGGCACTATAACCCTTGTGAACATTAGAAGATTGTTATATACAACGGGTGTACCCCTCTTTATTCTTTATTTAAGAATGTAAACTGTAGAGCGAATTTCCTTCATGGGTTAACACTTGAGCCATGATATGTGGTCCTTCAAGAAGTGTTCTATCGTTTCCTTCTAGGCCGGCAACGCAATGATGACGTCCCCAGAATTGCTAATGTCCATCGGCGGCGGTGATCAATTCAGGTGACCAGTCTGCTGGTTTGCGTGCTCAAGGCATAAAAAAAGTTGTATATTTTATGTGTTTTTATTTGTGACGTAGGCGACCCCACTCGGTTGCCGTCGGCGCGAGCGCGGGCTGCGTCGCGTGCGGCCCAAGTCGGTGGCGGAGCAGCAGTGCGCCAGCAACGAGATGCTGTCGCTGCCGCCGCTGCACGCGGAGGCCGCGGACGCGCTCGCCGACCTGCCCGCGCACACGCTCCGACACCTCGTCAAGGGTGCGTTCATACTGCTACGTCATAGATTACCCCCAATAGATACCGCATAAGTGAAATTTTCTTAGAGTTTGAACTCGCAAAATTTTGCGGTAGGCGCGGCTTACGGGGGACAAAAAATGCGCTGTGATTGGCTATTTCTAATTCATACTTGGACTTGACGGGCCAGTATTGGTCGATACAATAGGGATGTTGACTAATTTTAGGATTCAATTTCATTTTATAGATAGAACCTTAACATTCACGAAAAAAAATATAAAAATAATAATCTTCAATTTAAAAACAAAAATTGATAAATAAAAATCATTTTCAAATTTCCCGCCAAAAACGTCACGTGACCTCACTAACCGATATTCAATACTATCTGTCGATTGAAGTTAGTTGCACTTTCATATAAAATAGGAACAATGACGTCATAAGCTCCAAACGGCGTTTGAGGTCACGTGACAGTGAGTACTATTTTTAACATTCTAAAATAATTATATTTAATTTATATTGATTGATTTCGACAAAAGAATAATATTTTAGGTGTTTAAATGTTTTCCTTGATACTTTAAACATAAATTTATTTTAATTTACTGATAGTGTCAACATCCCTATTGTCGTGAACTTGCAAAAAATGCACGTACGTTTTGGCGCGCGTCAGTTGCCTTGTATACGGTATCTATTGGGGGTAATCTATGTGCTACGTCGACTGTACGACCGTAGCTGTAGGGGACGATTCAAATACAAATATTTTATTCATTTCGTTTGGTTTACAAACCCATTTTAAAAGTCGCAGTACGCCATTGCTTCAACAAGCTCTAGGTAGGTAGACCCTTCTCATTAAAATAATTATAATTATAAAAAAATATAATGAAATTGAAAATATCATGTTTTATTCATTATAAATTTTATGTATGTGGGGAATTTCCTTATACTAAATCTTAGTTTTTATAAGAATGACTTAAATAAAAATACTTACTTATAATTCCTATATTCGTCAACACTTCAGGACATAAAATAAGAAAAAATACAATCGATGTTCCAGGAGCGGGTGATGAAATTAGCTGTATTTTTTAAAACATGTATTTATATTCCAGGTCGACCTAGGAGAGTAAAAACTCGGGCACCATCCAGACCTATCACAGATCAGTCGCAGGACATTGATGAAGGTAATGTAGTATTTTGTTCATTTGAGGACCATACATCCTCTATCATATGGTCAAATTCTATAGAATATAATTATGTAATTATGTATTCAATACAAAAATAGTTGGACGCTAGCCTACGTTGTCGCCAAGAAGACCATGATAAACGAAAAAAACTATCGCATAGTTGACAAATGTTTTTGGTCGTATTGCACCAATACGACGTTTTACGGTTTAAATTTTTACGGTTTAAAGTTTTACGGTTTAAAATACTAAGCCCAATCCCATGCCGGATGAGTGTCGTAAGAGGCGACTAAATTCGGCCCCCTGGTGGTAGGCCCCCTGGGAAAGTATAATGGTGATATTGATTTTAATGGTTCATTAATATCATGATTACTATCATTATTTCTCCGCTTTTTCTTGGCCGGCAACGCATCAGTGTCGCGCACACGTACACTTGGAAGTTTATGTATGCTGTGCGTCTTTGGAAATCCCTTCCCCTTAAAATACGTTGTGCACAGTCAATTTTAAAAAACAGGTTAAAGACTTAATAATTCCTTAATGAATAACTCTTACTTACTTATTACACTACTTAAAATTATAATAAAAATTAAGAAACTATTTTATTTTCTTGCTTCTTTTCATACACCGTTACCCTCTATTCAAGTATTCTGTTTTTCTTCTCATCTACACGAAGGCTTAATTTTGATGATTGATGATTGCTACGGTAGCAATTCGCCCTTTGGATACCGTACTTCATTTTTATGATTTTTGTAATAATTGTGTTGGTGTACAAATGAAGAGGATTTGTATTGTATTGTATCATATTAAAAGCATTCTTATGACGAAAGGATATTACAAACTAGATGATTATTTTAAAGACAAGACTGCTTGGACATGAGTTTTATGAATATAGATTGTAGTAAAATATGATAAGTGCTATCTGTAACTGTGAGCAGGAAAAAAACAAACTCGGTAGTTTCTTGCTGCTTCTTCTCCCGGGCCCTCTCACATTAGGGCCTTGTTGAAGTATTGGCGTAACTTGCATGACTTTCAAAAAGTGTTTGTAAACCAAACCAATTTTGAATAAAATTTTTTGATTTGATTTGATTTTGATTTCATTCCGTGGTTGTAACAGGTCTGGACGAGTTCTGGCGCGCGTGCCGCACGCCGCCGGGCAGCGAGGAGGCGTCGCGCTCGCTGTCGGCGCGCACGCTGGCGTCGCGCTCGCTGCACTCGCTGACGTCGCTCACGGCGTCCGGCTCGCCCGACCCGCTGCGCCACTCGCCGCGCTCGCCACACTCGCCACACTCGCCGACGTTAAGGCGAGATGATACTATGTGAGTATGCGTACTGTTTTGTTTAAGCTTGGCTTCAACACGTTAATGTCCTGAGCACGGGTCTCTCCTCTTGAGGAGGCCTAGTATATAGCATTCTCCATCGCGCTGCTCCAGTGCGGATTGGTGAAGGGGGTAGCCTAGCCAAGTGTCTAGAAGTTTTTATTTCGCCCGAGGGCCTCTGACATAGCTTAACCTCTGTTATCTTTGGATAACAATCGAAACCGTTGGCTTTACGAGAGCACTAATACGATAGCTTACCCCTACAGTGGTTTAGTTAGTCTACCGAACTAGAATGAATGTGCAGAACCGTTAGAAAGTTTTTTTATTTCTTTCAGGTATAGCGTAACATCTGGAGAAAGTACGCCCGTACTTTTAGAATGTGGTAAGTGTTATCTTCCGGCTAAACCTATCAACATGAGAGGTCCTCATTTATTCATTTTCTATCCTTAAACATGGTGCGACAGTGTTATCATTTGAACATTACAGATTGAATTTGATCCTTAATATATTTATGTGTGTTTCAATGTATTTAATTAAAGTATTTTCACTTTTATTTCTCAGAAGTGTCACGCTGCAAGTCTTCCGACAACGTGGGTTCTAAGGCCGCGCCCACAACGCCGCCGCCCTCGCGCTCCTCCGACAACGTCAACACGATGGGTATGAGATCGTATACATTATAAAAAAAAGCAAAACAGAAAGACAACAGAAGTATAATTTTATACACAGCTCAAGCAATGCACACAATCACTATTTACGGACACGCAAAATAAGCGCGAGAAGGAGTATTTATTCATTTAAGGTGCACGAACACAGGATACACAAAAAAATCTTAATCTCTAACCTAATACTTAAAATTCGTATTCCTGCAAGTATAAGTTAAACACAGGATATTGAGCAAATCACTCTTATTTTTCGTGCCGGTGATCAGTGTCTTTGTGTGCGTTAAATAGTCGAACGCGCTGAGTACAGAGTTATCTTTCTGTGTGTTCCTATTTCGTGGCGCTAGTGTGAACACGCCTCGTGACCGTCCAATACACGCCTACGCGTCTGGCACAGCTTGCGTGTGTGTGTGTGTGTGTGTCGACAGTGCGCTTAGCGTCTTCGTCTGCCTACTAAGCTTCTATACACTACTGGCCGAAGTTTATCACCAAAATAGGTACAATAAAGTACGTCTGAAGTACATGAAGTTATTTGAAGTGACTACACTCTCGTCTTTGACCATCTTCGCGAGAAGTGTAATGAAAACATCAGCTATTGCGAGAGTTTTATAGAGAAGTATTTGAATTATATTACATTTTGGGATATTAGCTCTTGATGGCTATTACCTAGGGACCTGAAACAGAATGTTTCCTTTGAGAAGTTTAAATCTTAGAATTTGAAAGTTTGACTACATGTTACTTAACTTGTACTAGATCAGCTATACTCAACGTACGGCCCGCCAGGCTTTTGTAGTTGGCCCATCTGAGGTTACTTTATTTTATAATAATCGCGAAAACCTAAGACATAAATACCAATTTTTTTCTTTGTTTTGCGGCCCGCGACAGTATCACTAACACACGTGTTTGTGATACTCCGTATCCGTTCCGTATAAAAAAAGGTTGATTACCACTGTACTAGATGGAGTCCGATAGGCTAATCCCATTGGTCAGTACAAAATATATCAATATTGTGTCACACAATGTAACACATGTGATCAAGATATAAATCCAATTCAACATACCTAAAACAGTAATCTCATAAACCCACAATAAAACTTTAAAATACATCACTAACTAACATCTATGCACTTTACACTTCTGCTTAATTAATGTATGTATGTAATAGCAAATACATTTGAAAGTAACGACATCAAATGAAACCAATAATTGAAATCATAGTTTTCGGTTTAAGTGATTAATTTGTGCTATCGGGCGATAATAAAAGTACCACAGGCGTGCACAGTTTTTGGCCTAAAGGTGTGGGGGGATCAAATGTTTTTGGACTAGGGTGAGGCAAATCCACCTCCCTCTCTGCCTCCCATGTGAGTGGGTGGTACTGGTATTTATATAAGGGTGTGGAGGTATAAAGAATGGTGTGGTGTATAGGCAACGGCAGCGCGCGCGCCGCGGGCAAGGCGCGGCCGTGGTCCGTGGCCGGCGTCAACGCCGACGCCGCGCCCGCTGTCTGCACCACAGGTAATTTATTATACTTTTTTATAGTGTATTTCACGTAATGTATTTCATTTTAATGACGGGGCTGGCGGCATGGTTTGTATAAAGTCTGTTTTTGAATAGTCTTATTTGGTAAACAATTTTACATTAGGTTTTTTATCGTAAATTGTAATTTTAAAACAAGTCAGCTGTCAGACATAGGATGAAAAGTGTTTCAAAATCATTTAATACGGAAAATAATTTCTGTTTACTATTAAATTAAACTATAATAATTATTTACCAAATAAGACCCTGTAAAACGGACAATAGATATTTTTATGAGACGAAATAATACCTTAATTGTTTTATGATAAGGTGGAAATGCATGCCGTTGCCGCCAGTCGACGCAGGGCCTAAGATTACCATTAATTATCATTATCAATTGTCACCATTGTCATTAATAGTGTAAATTATACAATTAGGACCATAAACTAATCCATCTATTACTTTGAAATCCGAAAATGTTTCAAACACGATGCTTCCACCACTTTGATGCACAATATAATTTCGATACAAAAGATCAATGAAAGGTAAAATACTCTTAAAGTTATACAGATCTAAAATTAATAACTTTACACATTTATAACCATTTTTGCTTTTTTTTTCTTGTTGTATCTTGCTTTCTAGACAAAAATTGGCTGTCATTTTAATATTTTACTTCTCGTCTACACTCATCCACATCCCTGCATCTCCTTTGCGTCCATGCAAATACCATGCATTGTCTTTCTTAGCTTCTCTAAACCTAAATACTGTTTACGATGTTCTAAAATGCATGATTACCGTCGGATAGAACCATGATTGCTTCTTGTTAAATGAAATAGATCAGTCACCTACTACTTCACTAAAAAATTATTAATACTTATTCAATAATTATTTAATTATTAATACTTATAATTATTAATACATATCAACCCATCCATCTTCAATGTTAAAAATGCGAATTTGTAACTTTACATATTTCAATATTGATTGATGATAATTGTCAGAACAACAAATTCACTACTCGCAAATACGTCAGCTTGTAAACAGTCACAAGTCTGCTAATGTTAAAAGCCCTAAGTATGTATGTAAGTATTATTCTGCACATTTTATTGCAATAGCAATTTATAATCAGTGCCGTAACTAGGGTAGTGCCAGCGGTGCCCAGGCACCCGGCGCAGAATACGTAGGGGGGGGGGGGGGGGGGCAAATATGACCGGACGAGGACCACAAACAAATTTTCCAAGGGCGCATTTGTAGAAATTCGCTTAACAGTCTAGTTACGGCACTATATAATTATAATATCTCAATTACTCAAAGTGAGTTTAAATAAATAAACGTTCGTGGTTGCCTCGCCTTGCTTGCGCTGCAATTAAAGAAGCAAATGATTGTGCTGAAATAAGATCTTAAAACATTAACAAATCCAGTAGAGCCATCCAGAATTTCAGAATCTGTGTTTTGGTTTTAATGTCATTTTAATTAAGTTGACTATGATTGGTATAACAAACACTTCTCATTCCTATGTCCATTACCATACGAATGAAAAAATATACTACAATTGCATAGTGATTTTAAGTGTTTATAGCTACTGAATTAAAGACAAGAATGCATGTTAAAATGAACTTAGTATAACAATACACTTAATAATGTTAATAACATTTGTATTAAATTAAAATAAAACTAGCTACAGCACGCTATTCTGATTCAAATTACATTAAATAAATTGATTGATTGTACTATGTTAATCAACTCATTAATTGGGTGTTCGCGGATTATTTTAAGTAACCTACGTCAGCAACTCAAAGACTGTACAAACTTGCTTGATCGCAAATAGTTGCACTTGAATGTCATGCAAATATAATAAGAAAGAGACAGACATATACAATAGATATCGTTGAGCGAGTAGTGCGACATGAGTCGATAAATAGAGATCGTTAGACGGTAGGATTGTGGAGTGTTTGAGTTGACGTGCGGTGGTGGTCTACAGAAGGCGTGGAGGCGTGCGTCGGCGGCAGCATCGTGGGCATCACGCCGGGCGCCGCACTAACCAGTAACCAACTTTCTGACGCTATCTTGTACTGAGCTATCGTGTCGATGTGCACTCCGCCTTACTAGGTAAACGCTCGAGCGCTCGCTTGCCGCTTTCCATGTTTATGTTATGTATGTTACACTGTTTGTGTTTTAATGTGACGCTAATTAATTGTCATTTTTACACACACATACATATTCATAAGTCACTTTTACATAATTCATGTTAATTAGACGTTTAATTGTCTATGAAATACTTAGGAGTGTAGATTTTTTCGCTATAAATATGTTCAAAAGAAATATATATCTTCATTATTTTTATCTCCTTACCTAGACAATTTAGCTATAATACTTGAAAAATAAAACTCATTAATCCACATTGTAGACCTTAGTTAATTTAATAATATTCTCTTTAATCTGGTTGACTAGCAGCACATATTGCAAATATTAATCAAGTATGAATTAGTGTGAGCATATTATTTCATAGAAGTTTCTAGGTACCAGGGAGCTGCAATGTGAAACCGACTACAATGGACTCCCAATATAACTATTATAGTTCCCAACTATTACAGTAGTCCAGGTCATACAAACTTAATTCCTATTGTATTGCCTGTCATCTCCTATCGCGGACTTTCTCTCTGTAAATATACTTCAAGCATGCAAGAATATTATTTTAATACTATATAGATTATTGTAGACATTGTCCTCTGGACATCCGAATTAAGCTTGCGTTTTCCGAAAAAATTTCAATCACACAAATAGGAATAAAAAATTTGCGTTTTGACGTTCGCTCCAATTTGTTTTTTTTTTTTATATTATTTTAATATTTTACTTAAAAAATTAAGGTGGCTTGATTCTCTTGTCCAGGACTATATTCAAAGTAACTTTCAAATCATAGCATGTTATTGTTACAGTATCTTCTTTTTCGCCTCTTCAATACTAGTCTGTCCTTAATAGGTAGAAGGCTAATAGTACTATTAAAATATACTGTTATGCTTCGATTAGTGCACTCAGTAAAACATACCTTTAGATTAAACGATAAAAAAATTATGTAGCTGTATCTACATACCTTTTAAAAGAATTAGGATTTGTAATTTCTTAGTGCATGCAGTTATTGAATGGGTCTGTTGAATATGTTAAAGTTTGACATAACTGTATGTTTTAATATTTCAGGTTCAATGTTACGAGATCACCCGTTAACCCCAGGTCAGTTTGTAATTGAATAATATTTTAAAATATGTCTGTTTACTATTTTTGTATGTAACTATATAGAGAGAGAGAGAAAATTAAAATGTGTGCAATTCACACGTAGTAGAAGTGAAACCTTCAAAAATTTTGTTTTCAAGATAATGAGACGAATAATAAATAAATAAATAAATAACGCCTCACACTCATAGCCCCACACTAGGATTCCCTGTGTCGTGGGTGCCATGGACAACACACAATATAGACAAGGACATTCACACCCAGACCGAGAACAGAAATTCAAACTCATCATCCAAACCTCCGCCTCGCTGGGAATCGAACCCAGGACCCTCGGTGCGGCGATCCGGCATGGTAACCATTGCGCCACACAGGTCGTCAGGTGTAAAATTTCGGGAAGATGATAATTGTAGGTTTTAGTAATGAACATAGTGATGCAAAGTTAGATAATTATTTTACATTTTATTGGTATACTATATCACAATATTTATTCAGACTCAGAGCTTACATTTTCGATAAATGATGCAAGAGGCTTATGGTAACTAAAGTATGAAATGCTCCCCCTCCCCTCCCCCCTCCCCTACCCCTGTACAATGCTTCCTCCCCTCCCCTTTCACCATCGCCTCCCCTCTCCTCCCCTCCCCGCCACCTCCCCTTCCCCACCCCTACCCCTGTACAATGCTTCCTATCTCACTTTAGAATTTATGTGTCTGTCTCTTTATACTGGACAGTTTCGTTTCATCGAATTTCAAATCACCCCCGTACTAAAGAAGTTTTCACTTCAAAAAAGAATGGACTCCCATGGTTTCGTGGCAAACTAAAGCAAGAGGGTGTTAGTTAGCCAGGCGTGCTTCATGGAATGATAATATCAGTAATAATATTTATGACTTATTAATAATAATACTGATAATATAATCCTTATGTGAAGCCTTTCCACCAAAGGCCGGCTAATGTCGCCTCTTACGACGAAAGTATGTTTTGTCAATTTTAAATTTTTTGTACATTTCCGATGTAGTCATAGCTAATTGTTCTCAATTATTTAATTATTTCAATTGATATTGCAGAAGGCGCGGAAGCCTGAACGCAAGCGCCAGGGGTGAGGCGGCCGACCACGTGATAAGCGGAGCAGGGTTCTATGTCCACATGATGCAGTTATCTGTACGGATTCAATTCTCCGATGCTCACAATTGTGCCAGTTAGACATTTAACATTTTAGTCTCTAGTTATTCAAGCATAGTCGCAATCATTTTATTAAAGAACGCGTTAATGTTTTTATTTATTTAATAACGTTATCTTTTGTAACGTTAACATAAACCACGGCATTCTTAGTAACCATAGCTAATAACTTATTTAATTAAAAGCTCTATAATCGTTTCGTATTTACTGTGATTGAGTTATTGTTTACTATAATATATATTGTAGTTTGTAATGTAATTTTATCGTGTAATTATAATTTGCAATAGAATCGCGATGTTTGGTGGCCCCGTGTAATCTTTATGCAATTTTATTTGTACTTTGTTTATATTTATGCAGTTAAGTGCAAATGTCTGACCGTGGCAATGCAATCATGATATTATTATGATGAATGATGATGCAATCATGATATTACTAATTTTGCATATATTGTATAGGGCCATTTTCAATTTTTATTTTGTAAATAGTGAATTAAAATTAAATAAGACTGGTCAAAATGAAATTTAAAAGACAACTGCAAGGAAGAGATTCTGATAACCATGTCAAATATGTATTCCGTGATTATGTATCACTAAGGGCGGATTCGACCAAATATCTTGTTATATCGTAGTAACTATCTTTCAATTAATAGTTTGAAAATTAATGATTAATGAACATATAATAAACTAAAAATAAAATATAAATATCTAATTTATAAAACGTTGCGCTTAATTTGAATGTCAGCCGTCGTTACCATGACAAAATTAACAAACGAAGGATATGATATGACAAATGGCTGTTACGAAATTTTTAGAATAGTAAAATTAGATTTTATTCTAAGGAAGTTTGGTGGACTCCGCCCTAACCTAATTAAATAATAATTTAATATGACGGAATTACATATGAATTATTACATTTATGTGATCTTGATCATATGTTGCCATTTGTATAAATTTGCGGGTAATCAGTTAAGTGGAGGCGCCTTTATCTGTAACAATTGTGGCAAAGCAAGACACATAATGAGACGTGCCATTAGCTTTCCTGTTTTATTGAAATGTTATTGTGATTTTGGATTTATTTATGTAATATCCGATGATTTTGGTCTTACCTAGTCATAAAATTTAAGAGGCCTACAAATACGCACAAGTTTATTTTACGTTCAACGTATTATTTATTGGAGCTGTGTTTAATTCGTAATATCTTCCAATTATACATTCCTTTTTAATGATGTACAGTGGTAGCGATCAGTAAGGTACTAAGGCTACAAACGAGTGTGATGTGACGCAGTTCTAAGCGTGCGAGTATTCAGTAGTGTAGCGACCGCGCGCGTTCGGACAAGGTTCAATTTTACGATATTATAAGTAGAGTATCGCCCCGTAAGTTTTAAGTGTTCATTAGGATAAACTATTTGTAAAATCAATTTATTATTCATTTATCCTTTGAATATAAGGCTGTCTTTTATTGCAGATTCTTGTAAAATTACTGATCAAAAGTAGATGTATAATAGAATACTATTGCTAAATTATTTCATAGTATTTTTATATTAATTCCAATTATTGTATTGGGTTCGTATAGCTCTTTGGTACCAGACTGATTTTAGGTACTTTTATTTTATGGTGCAATTTATGTCTAGGGCGTTGTGATAATCTGTTTTAAATTACATTATAATATTATACAGACACATGTTTTTTATTTAGCATCCCCCTTTGAATTGATGCTTTAACTTAATTAAAATAGGATTTGTAAGTGTATCTTTTTTTCGTAATACATACAAGGATGAAGGGAGTAAGAATAAAAATATCAACATTAGACACATTCTCATTTATTAAAACAAATAAAAAATATATTTACAGTCTTATCTAGTTCTGTTCATCATGAACATTTGAAATACGTTTCACGAAACGTACATCAAATCAAGAATTACAAACTTATATCTGGTAATCCTTAATTATACATGTAACTGTTCATGTGTTTTTTAAACCTATAAGGAATCTGGGATTTCCTGCAATATAAATACCTTAAACAAATGAAATTAGCATTTTGTGGTGCCTATCTTATACATTTTGTATTCGTATATAATTGATTTAAGTCGGTTCTTCAGTGAACTCTATTGTCAGTCTCATGGACATTGCTAAGCAGCAATTGAGTTGTATCACGAGAGCGGAGGCTGTATTTTTTATTTAATTAAATGCAAATAATAATATCATCATCATCATATCAGTTCTTCGTCACTTCCATCCGAAATGTTTTTAGAATACAGTGTGTATTTTAGAAAACTCCGCACCGACTGATCTCTGTATAGTTTCATATTATTTGAAACAATACAAAAAACCGCCTCCGCTCCCTTGTATACAACGTTAAGGTATTGCAGATTGAACAAATATAAAAGAAATGGTGTAGAATCATGATTTTTATATGAAGTTTTGTATATTCGAATATGAGCTCGTACATTTTAGAATTATTCTGTTGTTTTGATATTCAATTGTATAAGTCAATCAAATAAATCAAAATAAGCAAAGGCGGCAACAGTATCACATTTGTCGGAGTCAATTCATAGAATTAATGACCATATTACTTGCTATCCGACTAATGTTTGATTTTTACAGTATGCAATGACAAAACTATAACACATCATAAATTAATCTCAAATGCGCTGATAAAATTATGGCCTTGGAAATTGGAGATAAATATAATACTAATCGTTTAAAATTTCGAATATATGCCTAATCATTACTGAATAAAATAGGAAGTAGTTTTGTTATTCAGAAGGTAAACATTTCGATAAGTAGTTCACAAAATTGCGTATTTAACGTTCTGTGTTGACATTTTTGTTAATCACTGTTGAATATTCGTCAATGTTTATTTCCTAAATGAATAGAAAAATAGTTCTACGTCTAAGTATTTTTACTAGATAATTATTACGTAAAGCCTTAGTATACTAGGATTATTGATATTTTTTTAACCTGGCTAAATCAGAGCAACAGTCAATCCATACTTATTTTAGGAATAAGTCAAATTTAAATAGCATGATTGTTTAATGAAAAGATTAATCAAAATGCTTTTATCTAGAAAAGTTTTTCGATAGTTTTGTTGTATTTTTTAATTTAATGGGTTTTGTAATTTAGGTTTTTACACCGATGTTTTGACCCAAATACGACTCGTTCCCACATAAATTTGCCATTGAATATTCAGTATTAAATAATTCGTTAAAGTCGAATAGTTCCACATATTTAAGCCAAAGCTTTGAATTTCGAATGTTTCCTCTACGGAACCCTACCGTCCCAACTTTTTCAACTTTGGTAATTTAAGACAACTTCATTGACTTTCTTTAATGCGCTCTCCAGACTCACGCGAGAATCTCGCGAGAAGGCGAGAAAAACACGAGAAACGTGAATGTGGAACCGATTCACATAATTTTCGCAGGTTCTTTTTTCAGGCGCCGAGATTCTTGCCGAGATTCTCGCGCGAGTGTGGAGAGCGCATAAAACACAAATGTGACAAGAATGATACGTCAAACCGATCAAAAAAAAAATTAAATTATTTTCTTATTACTGTTCATGTTTTATTTTAACAGTATTTACTATCAGCCAGAAAATAAATTACAAAAACCCCTTTAACTGATAATAATAACTGTCGTAATGTTTTATATGTATTAATTTAAATAAGGGAGGTCGCCCAGGGAATTTAATTTGTAGCGATTTAGTAACGCGATTCGTGAACGCTACTGCATCGCTATTTTTGAGTAACTACCGTATTTGCTGCCCGCGACAGTAGCCATACAGCATCGCTAATAACGCGCGACGATGGAAGAGCTAGTTCCATAGCAACATTGTACTGTATAGCTACTGTATTGTATAGCTACCGTCGCGCAACACTAGTAAGCCGTGGGCGATCTCCATAAGGCTACGTCCGCACAGACAGACGGCTTGCTTAGCGCCTAGAGTCTAGCGAGTTACCTAGCGAGTAGCTTAGTAAAACGAACGCTCTTGAGTGTTCGCGACTGGCCGCACTGCGCGCTTGGCACCTAGCTAGTCACTTAGCGTGTATCGAAGTAAACAAACATGTTGGTTTTTTATCACTAGGCGCCAGGCATTTTGAAAGATAAACATCAACGTGCCGACAAGCAAAATGACCAAGGCACCACAGAGTACTTAATCACTACGTTTTAGAAGGCACCTAGCGACCCACCACGCAAACCCCCTCTCAGTGCGGCCTCCGTGTATCCTAGCAAGTAGCCAGAATGCAAACCACTAGTATCTAGGCGCTAAGCAAGCTGCCTGTCTGTGCGGACGTAGCCTAACAGTTATAAAACTTATTTACATTTTATATAAAGCGACATTAGAAAACATATTAATTAAAGTTGACTCATTACACTAAGTATAGAAGATATTGGTTATACTAAACGCAAAGACTCGTGGCAGGCGGAGTAATAAAACGTGCAAAAGAGACGGCGAACATCATTTCCTCTCTCGCACTTGCAATGTTTATGGAAATTAAGTGTTTCGCATCTCTGTGCCTGTGCGCCGTCTCTTTTGCACGTTTTATTACTCCACCTGCCACGAGTCTTTGCGTTTAGTATAGTAAGCTATATTTTTAATGACTTGATTTTAAATTTCTTAAATTATGAATTTACAATTTCATTCTAAACGTTTGTGCATTTCTGATGAATATTTAGAAAAAAAATTAATCTTAAAGAACGAAATTTGTGTCACCAAAAATTGTCTATTCTTACAAAAGTTAAGTTTTCAAATAAAAAATTACTTGATTGGACCCTGGCTAGTTTATGGCTTTTTAATTGACAATCTTCTTTGCTTAGGTTTATACTGGGTAACACACAGTGACACGTCACACATTAACACGGACATGCTTGCGGAGTCAGTATCAGTATCAGTGAGGTGTACACATTGCCTCGCACTCCGCTGCGGATTCTGCGTGTAATCCTTCATATTAATTCGATTACAAAAAACTAACTACGCCCGCGTTCGCCTCAGTAGTGTGTGTGGACAACATTCTCACGAGAAAAGGACATAAGGCTAGTTCGGAAGAAAGTATATCCTGAAGACACACATAACAGCTTTATAGCCATACTTCACCAGGACACCATTATTACTAAAATCAATCAGTATTACGTTTACAATAAACCATGGGCAATAAACACAAAATCATTCATACTTGTACACATCACAACTTACTTTGTTATGGTATTAAATAGGAAGATCTTACAACATAAATGAGAGCAAAACATACATACATAGTCAGAAATAATAATTTGGAGCAACACTCACAAAATGCAAATATTGTACATCTATCTGTCCACTTCTCCGGATTGGATTGCCAAGTTTCCTATAACCTATCTATAGTTACTTTACATTTTGTGACACAGAAGCAGTTGCAGGTGTTAACTTACTTTATGATGTTAAAGCCTCGAGTGTTAACGTAGCATTCACACAATGTTCATAGGTTTATACAATTACTTTGTGATTTAACACTTAATTGTGAATTTTACACATTTTACTCTGCTTTAAACTCACAATAACTCACAATGTATATTGAAGGTGATATTTAGACTCAGTTACATGGTCACAGCTGAACTATGTATGTATAATGCTAGTATGTATATTTTACCACTTAACATTATATACGCGATACTTTTACATGTTTAGTAAAGAAAAATAAAATACTTAACACTTGCAGTTGCTGCTTCACAAAGTGTAAATTAAATTAAGCCGTATTCACCACGGCCCGTCGCACTGCGCGATGCAATGTCCTAAGATTACCGAATACCGTGCGCTTGGCGCGGTGTGCACAAAACAGATACACACAGTAGGATAACTCCATACAAAGGTGCTCGAGCAATGCACACATATACACAATGACACGAAAAATGCGATCAATCTACTTAGTACTTACTTATCACTCATATTTTTCGTATCCGTGTTAATGTGTGCGTTTCTCGAGTTACCTTTATGCTGTTATCTTGTCTCTATTTTGTGGTGGAGAGCTTCACGCTGCCTCTAGCGCCCGCATCAGGCGGTGGGCGTGATATCTTTCTTTGGCTCCTCCAAGTTACTCGCGTTCTTCAGATCGTCCTTTGAGTCATCAGCTGAAACAAAATTTTATATGTGTGTGTTAATTATTTTGTGTTTTTAGCTTTATTCCTTGTCCGCAAATTGGCAAAATGATCCTCAATAAAATGGGAATAATTTCACAACCTGGTTCATTCTAACAGTATTAATCAAATATTTTACAAGTTAACTTGGTTTATGTACCACTTCAGACATAGTACAAACATGTCGCCTCATCTGAAAAATGACTTCTTTATATTTGCAAATAAACATGTAATGTGCAAAATCGTCCTATACAAACTTGAGAAGTTATATCGTAAAAGTGTCATCACGTGAACTCACCTTTAAGGTCATCTTTGAGGTGCGCGGGCTCCTTGTCGAGGCGCGGCCGTTTGCGCGGCGCGCGGTACGCCCGGTTGTCGCGCCGGTCGCCCTCGTCCTCGGACTCCGACAGCTCGCCCTCGCCGATTATACGCTTATCCTGAATAATGATATTGTTATTAGTTTTTTTATGGAAATAGCCGGTAAATGAACTGACGATCCACTTGATGATATGCTATCGTCGTCGATGGACATCAGCGTAAACAAAAGCAGATCAGTGATCTGATGCATTGCCGGCCTTGAGAGAAGAAAGAAAGAAATAATTGGCTCTCTAGCCAAAATTAAGAAAACTTTTATTTATTACTTGTGGAAGAAACTGTCACACACTGTGAAGAGTAAATTTCTTACCTTTTCACTCTGAGGTAGTCTTTCGTCTTTGTCAATTTTGTCTTCATCTTCAGACTCGTCATTGACTGCATCTTCTGGAATTGCTTGTACCTGGAAAATAGAGAACATTAAAAAAGCTGGTTTCAACCCATTGACGGCTCACTACTGTAAACGAGTCTCTCCTCTTGAGGAAGCCTAAAGCATACTCCAAGCTGAAGTTCAAAAACCTAAACCTGAAATATTTTATTGTGAATGTTTTTTCAGTTTTGTTTTAGATCAAAATGATATGAATACTATGAACCCTAAGAAAATTCAAATTTTATTGTTTAGATAGACATAAGACAGCTATTTAAGATTAATTATTATTAGTTTTCTTATACAATAAATATTTACCTGTACACCAGGCGCATGTGGCAACATTCGTAAATTTTCAAATAATCTGTTCTTTATTTTCTCCAAATATTCCGGTGTGTTCTGATTCGACATGTTGCTGGGTGATATGTGTAGCTTGAAGTCTGGTCCAAAGTATTCAAAGTAATCATTGTACGGCAACTCGTTGGCGATCTCCACGCCCAGAGCCACTGAAGTCTCGTAAGTCCAGCATCGCGACACGTTGCGAATAGTATAGCTGAAAGAAATTATTTGCTTAAAAATCCTACTAATATTACAAATGTGAAAGTTGGATATTTCTTACTTTTTCACGCAAAAACTACTGAAAGGATTTTCATGTTTAGTACATTAGTATACCATGACCTAGAATAAGACATAGGGTACATATTATCCCCGAAAACGCGGTATGTATGTTGGTATATTATTACACTTTTAATTATTGTTGTGCATGTTTCCGTCGTGGGAGGGAGGGAGGTGCCACGCATGTTTTAAAGTATATATCATCATACATGTTAACCGCGGAATGTTGCAAAGTAAAGTAATACTAACTTAATAACAATGGATTTCGGCAAAGTAACGCCTGATACTATCAACAATATTACAATTGAAAATAACTGTCATAGATACATACCCTCCACCTCCAACTAGGAGGAATGGCAGTCCAAATCGTTTAACCAACTCCACACATCGCCCGTGGCCGCGCACGGTTAAATTGAAACATCCTAATCTGTCACCTGTTGCAAACAGAAAACAATCAATACCTAGTAAAATATTTGATAAAAAAAGATATGACAAGCGCCTGCTTTCGAATAAAAAAAGAATCATCGAAATCGGTTGGCGTGATATTGAGTTATTCATCAATTTGTCGCGCACATCTTAACACAAATTTACGACTTATGTAGTTTTCTCATGGATGCCATTGTCAGATCTCAATAAAATTTATGTGGGACCACATGACAGCCACCAGCTTTCGATTATAAAAAGAATCATCAAAATCGGTTCGCCCAGTCCAAAGTTCTGAGGTAACAAACACAAAAAAAAAAACAGTCGAATTGAGAACCTCCTCCTTTTTTGAAGTCCGTTAAAAAATGTACTTTCTGTCAGATCACGCTCTGTCTTCTTATTTAATGTTTCCCTAGTTTAGCTCTCTGAATCTCTGAATTAATACAAGTTTTCATCAAAATATGAAGATTATAATTATTGTTTTAAGATGTCGATGTTGACATTAATTTAACAAATAAGTAACCAAAACATTATTTTTTTAAGATTGCATACCTGTTAGAGAATCAGCCCCACACTGCAATACCACAGCACTTGGCTGGAAGGTCTCCATTACTTTGGATATAATAGGAACAAATATAGACTCGTATGACTCGTCGTCCATGCCATCTCGAAGGGGGATGTTGACGGCGTAGTATTTACCCTTGCCTGCGCCTATGTCGCGTAAATCACCTGAAAAACGGACATTCAGCTCATTATAATGATCATTGGTTTACATTTGAATTTTTATAACTTCTTGACTGGTTGTGTATGAATGAATTTGTATTTTTGAGTTGTTACACTTAGAACCTTTAACATTATAATGATTCAAGCTTAAAAAGACAATAATAAAATCCATTACTGCTTGTTTATTTAGTAAGGAATATTAATACATTCAATTTTAACATACAACATACCATACTTCTAACATTACTGGGATACCGTTTTTATGACTCAACTATTTTATTAACAGTTCAACATAAACAAAAAGTAAGTCCAAAGCTAAAGACATTAGATATTTATTTATTTATTTATTTGACTTTTATTGACCACAATAAAATATTGCGGTACAAATCACGAGCTGAATGCTTAATGTATTCTCTGCCAGCTAACCATTGGCTGGATTGGATTTTAGTTTTTATACTTTTTATCTGTTCCTGGATAAGACATGAACACCTGACCTGATGTTAAAGAGAAGTAGAAACTGTGTCATTGATCAAATCAAAATCATTTATTCATGCAGGTATTATGTCATAGTCTTTGAAACATAATTAAATTAAAAAAATGTACCAACTCACCGGTTCCAGGGAAGTATTCTCCATATTTGTGGAATGAGACTGTCATTACTCTGTCCGTGGTATAGAAAGCCTCCTCCACCCCATCACCGTGGTGCACGTCAATGTCTATGTAGAGCACTCGCTGGTGGTACTTCAACAGCTCCAATATCCCCAAGACAATGTCGTTCACGTAACAGAATCCTGAAGCCTCTGACTTCTTGGCATGATGAAGACCACCACCCCAGTTGATGCAGATTTCTGAGGCCTGCGAAGGTTAATTAAATCATCAACTTATAAAGTTTAACGCATTGGTTACATTTTATTACAAAATAATTAGAATTTGAGACATTCATTTTTTAATGTTCTCCTATAGAAGAAAAAATTTGTGAACTTGGTGGAAGTCTCAAAAAAGTACAAAAATTATTTTTCAACACCCTTGCTCATAAATGGCTTTTACACTCATAAACCATGGTATTAACACTAGAAAGACGGGAGCAGTCATTTGACCGGATTTTCAATTTAAAAGTTTGCTTATTCCAAAACTTTTTGACTGACTTTACTGATAATTTGTGACTTTTATTATTACGAATAGAATCTTAAAAATACATGACTAAAACATCCTTAGTGTCTTTGTTTACTGTTTAAAATGCTGATATACCGACAAAGACGGCGACAGTCATTTGACTGCTATAACCTAAGTAGTGTTTATAATTGTAATATGAGGATACTTTTGAAAAAAATCTGAATTGTTTTGTTTTAGTAGTCAGTCGCTAGAGTAAACTAGCTTCATATTGTATGTATTATTTAGAATATTGTGAATAAATTAGTGTAAAAATGTCTCGAAGGCTCGAAGACTCGAAAATAACGAAATACTTCATTTACTGCAAAACCTACCAGAAAATCAGTTGGAATATGAATCTGAAAGTGCAGATCTTGATAGTGATGATGACTTTGTGTTACCTGCTATTAGTTTTAGCTCTGATAGTGCAGACTCTGACCCAGAAGATCAGGTACCCCTTTCGAATTTACGTTACATTAGCAATAACAATAACCGAGTTCATGGCAGGGGTAGGGGTCGCCGTTTGCTGGCCAGTACTGCTCACGAGGAGGATTATAATTACACGGCCATAGACGGGACCACATGGATACTGTAGACGATATCAACTCGAACTGGTCGCTGGGCTCGACAGAATATTGTTACTGAGCAGGCAGGACCTACATCATTCGCAAGAAGGAATTTCAAAGAAAATGTTGCAGATGCATGGAGGCTATTTATTGACGAATATATTTTGAGACACATTCAAATATGCACAAAAGAAGAACATTTTAACATTTTAGATCTAGCAGGAATCAATTCTTACATTTTATATAAGAAATTGATAGGAATATATGTACATAAAACGGAGGAAATTTATTTTTGATTTAGCGAGTGCACTTAGTGGAAATAATGAAATTGAAACAGGACTTTCCGGTACTGATCCTTTGCGTATAGAACCTATGCCTTCAACTTCTCAAGATCATCCAGGAGAATCGATAAAGGCGGGAGTGTTATATTAGCAAATGTAAAAATCAAACTAATAAAATATGCTGTGGTTGAAAAAGCCGCTTTGTTGTTCTTGTAATAAAATTAAAACTTAAATATAAAAACTGCAATTAAATATTACATTATGAGCATAACATTATGATCAATTCGTTGTAACATTTTTTTTACTTAATAAAGAATTTTCTGACCACATTTCTGCCAACAGTCATTTGACCGGCCGCCGTCTTTGTAGGTAGCTAAATTTTGCCGTCTTTCTAGTGTTAAACACTTGTGCTTTTTTTTCCTTTATCGCACTAGTGTTTTATTTTATATTACATCAAATTAAGTTTGTAGCTTGCTGAAAGATATTATTTATGCATTCTATTTGCTCTTAACTTAGCCGGGTTATAGTTTTATTTTTAAATTTCGGAAAAAAGTTTTGACTTAGATACGTTTCGTTTCAACATAAGACTAAAAATAACACTATTTTCGTAAAAAAAATTCAACGTGAAACTAATTCATAAATACATAAATATTAGATTTTTTTTACATTTTGCGTTTTGGCTGTTTAGCGTAATTGTTCGTGCCTACGCTCCAGCGGCGTGTTAGCTATGCGCGCGCAGAAAAAAAAAATCAGCGCGGAGCGCGCCATTTTTAACAAACTTTCCGTCTGGTCTGTGAGCATTGTTTATTTGAGTACGAAATTTGTTTTTTTACTCGTAAGTGTGTTGAAAAACGTATGACACACGTGAGGTTTGGTCATTACACTCTCGGTTTTCTTGCAGCACTCGCCTTCGGCTCGCGCTGTGCAATATCACCTCGAGTGTAATGACCAACATACCACACTTGTATCATAATGTACTATATCAGATTAAGCAACTCATTAATTATGTACCCATTCTATAATATTGTGTTTTAGATTATGTGTCCAGACTGTTATTCCAAAGGAAAATAATATTTGGTTTTACAACTATTATTATATTATTGCTATAATTATTAATTATCTGCTTTCTACTTTTATAACATTCTGTATTATATCCGTAATAATCCGCATTCACTAAATACTCGTACACCACTACTTTGTGTTATTAAATTGTCCTCTTCCCTACGGTTGCCTGGAAGAAATTGCTTCTTTAGCGATAAGGCCGCCTGTTGTATTTACCATTCTATCTATTAATTTAAGTCATTACTATATATTGGTGTACAATAAAGAGTTTTGTTGTTATCTTCACCAGTTTAAATGTTCAAAAATGATGATTTATACCTGTTTATTGAGTTTCACAGCAGCCGCAACTGATCCTCCAGCTGACAACTGGCAGAACTCATAGAGACCATCAAACACTGGACAATCTTCACCAACATTAACTGAAATAAGTATTTACGATTAATAACACTTACTATTCCCTCATTATAAAGACAAAAAAAAAACAATTGTATAATGCATTATATTTCTTATTTGTGGCTAAACAAATACTTTGAATGCTTAACATTATACATATTTACTAGACATAAATAAGATTGTGAAATATTAATTTGCCACGGATTAAAATGGGTATATTGTTGGCGCTTTGCAAACCAAAGAAGAAAATTGTAACTTACATCTCTGCATTTGCTTATTATATTCAGACATGTTGTCAGGTCTGATTGAGCGTAGGAAACGAATGTAATCATCAGAGTGGAATTTTGTCATCTCATCTGCAGTTGCTTTGTGCGGTCTCTGTAAGAAAATAAATATGTTTAGATAAAAGCCATGGTGAATCTAAGTTTAGATTCAACAAAGTCGCACACCTACAAAGTCACACACTTTGTGCATTGGTCACTTAACGACGGTATTTGCAGTATCTCACTGCACTCATTGACGTTGCATATTGCAATATGTCAACAAGTGTAGTGATATACTGCGAATATTATAGTTGTATCACTGAAGGAACCATCAAAAATCATGAGGGGTGCATTGAAGTATTATTACTAGCGTATAGAATGGACACCGGGAACACAATGTATGTTCCAATGAATTGGCGCCGCGCGGCTTCAATTGCCAATGGATTCGTTCGATTTTGAAAGGAGAACAGGGGCCCAATTTTGAAAATAGAACCTCCCGGCGGGGACACACATTTTGTTCGAGATGTCTATTCTATAACATTATACTTCAATGGAGGGGTGCAAGATTTTAACTTTTTGAATGTTTTTTTTTTTTATGGAAATAAAAAAAATTAAACTCCATGTAAAAATATACCAGACTTATTACTCAAATTAATAGTATGTTGTCTGTTGAAATAAAAATTAGATTTATTTGTTTACTTACAAAATAAAATAGTACTTACATAGATCTCCATTTTCCGGTAAAGGCCATAATTTAATAACAGATTATGTGTCATACGTATGCGGTGAGGTTTCATTGGATGTCCTTGTCCATAATAATAATTACCTATGTCACCTAGGAATAAAAAACAAATTAGAAAATGCTAAACTTTATTTTCAACTTTTTAAGAACATGTTTCTCAGTTCATTTCACGGCTTGACATGTTTCAGTCTGTAGCGCATTTAACCAGAACAGGACAAAAGTTAACGGACCAATGATGAAGCTGGTTTAGGTACAGACGCCATGAAATACACTGAGTCACATGCCGATAAAAATCTTAAGACGATTTTTAAGGCAAATCGAAATGCAAAAATACATATTATTGTGACTTTTATTATTCCTGCTTACTAAATAGTCACGATATAATAGATTACATCAATAATAAATAGGAAAAAACGTTTTTCCATTAGTGTGGCGGGTAACAAACTTTGTAATACTTACTATCATAATAATAGCACACTCTTTTCTTGCTGTGGGGTTGCATAGCCATTTTAACTATTGAAACACTTAACTGTTTATGTTGCACTAAGTTCGTATGACTTAAGTTTACAATAATAAAATAAAACCATTTATTTTACTATACGACTACCTATTTTGCTTTTTCCCGAGCGGGACCTGACGAATGAACGAAGGAACGATTGACAATTGACAACCGGATTTAATCTAATTCATTCATTTGTCAGAGAGTGAATGATCAATGAGTGAGAGAGCGGCACGGCGGGGATCACATTCACATTCTCAACACTGACCGGTGACCCTACGTTCCACTAGACGATCACAACGATCACGCTCACGACCGCGGTTTTTCCCGTTCCACTAGCTTGTGAGTGTGAGCGTTAGAATCATACACCCAAGTGGAACGGGTATAGTGAGCGACGTGAGCGTTTAAGCCACAGAGTACATACTTACACGTTTTAGCCGTTGATACAAAATGTACTCTGTGAAAAATTTTCACTGAAAATTTTCACTGAAAATGAAAATAAGTCTGAAACTTAGATTAGAGGTTATGTTATAATTTTGAAGCTATAATTAAACGTTACATAATTAATTATCAATTTTATTTATACTAGCAAAAAAGTATGCCTACAAATAAAACATTTTTTTATGAAAAGACAAATATATAATATAAAATTGCATAGTTTCATTATGTTTATGATATTGACCGACAAGGAAAAATGTATACATGGCTATAATATGTATAGTGAATTAAACACTAAAATTATTTACCTACATAATTTAACATATTTATATCAACTTGTGACCCCACGTCGAGCATATCTGCTGGAGAAACTACTAGTTCCACTAAAATATTTCTTGTCGAATCGTAGTTATTTTTTTCATCACCATCCTTATCGTTTATAAAATTGCGCCTTTCTATCACCATCCATTTCTACCCAGTGACGCCAGGTCTAAAAACTGGCGAGAGTAACTTCGTCGTATCTGGCAACACTGCAATTCGACCACTTCGACCCACCCCGTGAGGTGGGTTGTTTTGAGCGTGCCGTGAGCGAAATTAATGACGTCATTAATGACGTTTTCGCCGCGACCATGAAGACCGTGGTCGCCAAGTGGAACGCGAATTTGGTCGATTTGATCGTTGTGAGCATCTAGTGGAACGCGGCCTGAGCAGTACACATCACCAAGCGAGCTTGAGAGCGCTGAGCGTAGTGTTGCCAACCTTAATCTAGATTAAAACTGCAAAGAAGCTTCAAAAAGCTGTAGAAAACAGCAAAATTCTACATAAAGAACTGTAAATCTACAGTTATTCTTATTTTGTATTATTTAATAGCTGTAATAAAATAAAACCACTATAATATAGTAAGGAAATTATACTTGTATTCGTGAATCAACTTTAAATCTTGACAAATTTACACAATTTCTACTAAATTTGATTCGTTTTCAATCTCTTTAAATGGTCATCGGTATCATTGAATTCATTTTTTTTTTCTAACTTTGTATTTACAGTGTCTTTTATAGTGGTGTTACATCATTTATTCCTAAGTTTGGATTACATAGCGAATAAAATGGATGGCCTTAGTATTATAAAGAAAAAAAACTGTAGATTTGGAGGTTTAAACTAAAAACTGTGAAAATATCGAAAAAACAGTAAATCTACAGTTAAAACTGTAAAGTTGGTAACTCTGGCTGAGCGAGACAGTGTGCTTAGTGCGAGTTGCATCGAAAAGTTCACGCACCTCGTTAACGTCAACACATGACTAACGAGAAATTGCGAGTGCCAGTTTGGTGCCAGTCTCAAAACGTGACGTGTGTAATTCCACGTTAGTTCACTGAAAATATCTATTATTATGTTGGCAGCAAAAACGTCGTTAAATCTCGTTAAACGTCGTGAAAGAACCCAACCAAATTGAAAATAATACATTTATTTAGTTGGAGCAATAGTATCAAGCTACAATTAAAATAGTGGTGTTATACTGTAGTTTACTTACTTGCTATCGTGCTATAGATTAGTGTTTTGGTTGTTTGTTTCATATTAATAAATATAAATTTTTTCAGTACTTACTTATCAATCTTATTATATTGTGGCATTTTAAGCGAGAAAACAGGCAATATTAAATAATGGAACATAGCTACAGTGATAAATTTGATATGGAAAAGTTTTTGTGTGGTGAGGTTATGTGAATGAAATTTATTATATATTTATCAAGCTCAGATCAATAATTAACAAGCTCACGATTGGTGTAATATTTATTTAATAGGATTTATATGTTTAGGCACAGTAACCTTTGGCTGTAAATACTTATTCACGATAAACAACAAATGGACAAATCATGTCTATTTTGAAAAATGAAAGTTTTTATGATACCTAACATATTACAATATGAGGAAGTGTACAAAGTAAGAAATGTTATGTCCCTAGTATTTATTCATATCTTTATATTTAAGGTACAATTCAAGATAGATGGTAGAGTATCATACTTGTCTCAACAGCACTAGCGGAGACTACTACTTCCAACAAAACAACAGCAATGCAACATTTTCCCCATTGTGATTTAAGAGTAAACGAGTAAACAAATACATATATAAAGTAAAAGTATAAACACAGGAACATGGATTTGAGAATTGAGAAGATATGTCAGAATAAGGTCGCTACAAAATATATACTCATTAATTTATATTACAGTGTATGAAATGTGAAGTCTATGACCATTGTAATTTACTCATTGGTTTTCTATTGAGATTGGAATTGAAGGTATAACATTATGTGGGAGAAATAAAACTTTAAAAGACAGATTGTGGTTTTCTTGATAATTTTATTTTAGGAGGCATATTATGTTGAATATTAAATTAATGAGGCATTACAGCATAATTATTATGTGATTTTGATTTAAAGAGTGGAAATAAAACGTTGAACGGTAAATAATTTTTAATATAATATTTTTGTAATTCTTCTCCGGGCAACAGTATTCAGCTGGATGTCAATAGTCTTAGTTGTAATTCAATCTTCCCCTTTTGTTATTGTATTCTTCTTATTTGCTCTTCAACACCTTTCCTTTAATAAAAATATTATATTACAAATTTATTGTGTTCAGCAGTATATTGAAATCTTTTAAAACAAGGATTAAATATAATGTATGTTTGTAAAAAATAATACATAAATATCTATGTTTTATTTATTATATTATGCCTTATTAAATTATTCTATAGCTATTTTGAAATAAAAAAGGCCCATATCATTTTGGCACATTACAATGGCATGGCATAATATAGTGAAGTACTATCAACAGATCTTGCTGGGTATATTGGCTTGGCAAGAAATTTTAAACATTATGAACATAGATATAATTTAGTAGGTATCTCAAAAGTGTAGGTACTGATACATAATGATAATATAGTCCCAAGTAGATATATTGAATATTAAGCTCACAGCTGGGTATTCAGTTTATGGGTTTATCAAATATGTAATTATTTATAAATATTTTCCTTGATCCTTGAGGGCTCGTATGCAAACGATATTATCACCTTTGGCAATATTAAGTTGCATAATAAAATAATTCATTGAGTCCATACTTGTAGACAATTTTAAATAAACTTATTTAAATCTTAATTATGTAGGTAATGTAAATACCTTTTAATTCCAAGAGTCCAAGTCAAGACACAATAATATTAGGTTTATCGAGTTCCTTGCAAGTAGATTAAAAGGTATTGTCTTTAAAAATATCTCCATAAACTTTTTAAAAGCTTGGTGACATTCGCCATTGGATTAGTGTTTATGTTTAAGTACTCTGTGACTGTGATTGCGTAGTGTTTAAGTACTCTGTGATTGGATTACCGGAAATTATTTCTTGCATGAACAATACAAATACTACTTAACAATAATTTTATTCACTTTAAGATTTAGTGGCCGCAAACATGCTCCGAGCAATTATAAATATCCAGTCATAATTTTCAAGAAACAGAAAAAAAGTGTAATTAAAATAATAAACCATCTTTTTATGATTTCGCTTGTAAATTTCACGTGAAAACTTTTCGGTCACGTGATCCCATAGTTTTCGCAAGCTACATATTGGAACTGTCAAATAAAGCCACTCGCACTCGCGCAATGTTCGAGGAACAATACAATAACCACTGACAGTAGACTTCACTTGGGTGAACGTGAGCGCATGAAACTCGCACTCGCGCATTTTTTTTCTTCACTTTCCCGCCAGATGGCTCTGCTTCGGTCCCATACAAATTTGCATTTACGTAGCGAGCCCGTTATGTCACGTAAAACTCGCACTAAGCACACAGTATAATATAACCAGTGTGACCATCTCATAAATGCCGAATCTGCCACAGACTGAGCCAAAAATCTACCACACTTAGCGCCAAAAATATGCCTTCATGGTAAGGTCTATAGTCAAAATTATCTAAGATGCCCATAATGATAGCTGCCATTTATTAATATGAACTAACATTGTATGGGCGTCTTTGAGCGAAATGGAATAATCATTTACTTGACATGAATATTTGAATACTTACGGACAAAGGATTTTTCCAAAATTTGTTAAAAATCCTTACTCATTTTCATTGGCGTTGATTATAAATCATAGTAAACGTTATAATCTAGTAAAAATCTCATCACATCATAATTTATGCAAAATTTATTAAAAATATTTGACGTCGAAACAATGATAGACGAAGAGGCCTAAAACAAAACTGACGCAAAGTGATGTGACGGCCTGAAACCTTTTCTAAAACCAATCATAATCGATACATTACTATAATCGGAATTTAAAAATGAAAATTGATTAATTTAATTACTTTGTTAAAAATTATTTACTTGCATTTGAATTTAAAATTAGGTACCCAAGAATACCACGACGAATTGGATGCTAACAAAGGGCATTTTCAGCAGCATAAACTGCCTATAATATAATTATATGTAATTATGTAGCTAAGCTTTTTGCGGTATTCTTTTTTTTTCAACAAAATAATAATTATGTATATGTCGGTGAGGCCACGAATCTCCAGTGAAGGTCCAGGGACGGACCTCTTTATTCTACAACGCTTGTCCGATGCAGAGGTTGGCATATATGAAACGACATGTCATATCATTTCATAACCAACACCGTAGAATAACCCATTCTTCGTCATATACATGAATGTGTGTTACGAAATAAACAAGAACTTATTCACTGTAGTTTTTTCCCTGACGCTCATAATATTATCTCAAAATATTATTTTGAAACTGAGCAGATGAGTTCATTCTATCATGATCTATCTTTCTTTCTTTTTCTTTTCTTGTTTAGCTGGCAACGCACCAGTGATGCGACAGCCACTTACCATCAGGTGGATCGTCAGCTTGTTTGCTGGCTCGGCTATTTCCATGCATATCTATCTAGCAGCATGAGTTGTTAGGAAGAAACAAAATAATATTTTATTGGAGTCGTAAATACATAATATTGAGAATACGCGGTACGAGATAACTCAATCGAGGTAGTAGGTAGGTACCTAAATGTTACGGTTTTTAGTTTACAATTTAATTATCGAATCGATTAGAAGGTCTTACAATTTTGAATCGATTTGTTGCAAAAATTGGTTTCTTTCGTGAACCGATTTTCTTGTACATCTCTAGTGTCACTGTGATGACAAACGACAAATTGGGCTTCTAAGTTCACGGGGACTATAAGTTCGCAAATATGGTTTTTTTGCGTTTTTCAGGTAAACGCTAAGTTTTATAAAAAAAGTTTGAAACAAAAATTGTAGCTCATGCAATTATCTATAAAATTTGTCCTTTAATTTTTTAAGAATCACCATTATTGAGATATACTAATTTGAAATGTTAAAAATTCATCCCCACGTTATCTGTATGTCATTTTACGATAGCAATGAGAAAAATCGCTTCTGCTACTCAGGTATAAACTATGGAAGGATTGTTAAAAATCTCCTACAGGATGCCAGACAATGGAGAAGTAAGATAGTATCGTAAAAGTCAAGTTTATGACTATACGTCATATCATTTAAAAAACGTTGTGCTGTTGTCAAATCAAATAAAAAATTCTGAAAAATTGCTTTTTATTTATAACGTAATCCAACAGCGTTTACAAAACGTAATTATATATTATTGTTGAATAACTGAAATAAAAAAAAAAGCTACCATATTAATTCCACTTAGTAGAATTTTAGATATTTGGTACTATAGTCCATTCATTCTAGATTTCAATGTATGGGCGAAACGGCATAGTTTATAATTTTATTGTTTTTTTTAATGTACTCACATAAAGGTACAACATAGCAGCAGTTTCATAAAATTATAAATAATGCCGCGAAAAAATCTAGAATGAATGGACTGCTACCCTTATTTTATGCCAAGCCATTCACAGTGTTGCCAGATGGGGCTATTAAGCGCCAATGGGGCTATTTTCCTTTCCAAGCGGCTATCATATTTTACCCGTTGCCTACCAGCCTACGTGTAGCTGAGGGGCTATATTTCAGCGCTCGGACTAAAAAAGAAAAAAAGGGCTTGGCTTTCTGAAGAAAGTGATATGAAATTGACTGCCGATGACCTTTTTTTTAGCTTCTATACTTTGAACCCTAGATGGGGCTATCTCCGGGCACACTCCGGCAAGGCTATTCGAGAAAAAATTATCTGGCAACACTGGCCATTCATTCCTTTCAATGATTTCATTCACTTTAGTTCGTTCTATTACTACACCTTCGTTAAATTTTTCTCTCTCTTGCAAAAGCAGTGGTCTAGGTGAGACGCGTGTTTTGTTGAGTCTTTAATATTAATTTGACTTTCTTTTTCAATTTCCGATTAATTAAGGAGCAAGTAGAGGCATTTGTTAGAGAAATAGTTTACGAAGTGATCATTGCTTGTCAGTGGATTTGTAATAAATTTAAACGACTGAATTCGTAATTTACAGATTGACCCTGCTACAAACTGAAGAATAAATCTAACTTAATCACTGCCATCTTTGATTAGTTTTAACCATCCAAAATGTGAGTAGCAATGTTTTATTATTATAATTCTTGGTGATTGTTGATTTTTAATTTACGTGCACATTAGCTTTTTATTGCTAATTCTGAATACAATTACTATTGAGGAACTGATGTTACTCTATTTAGTTGATTTTACGTAGATATCGTGTAATTGTATTGGTTAATAACGTCTATTTAATTCCCTGAAACATGCTTTTTGTGTCATGAATCATGATTGATTTGATTGGGTATCTAAATCCAAATTTTAGGTAAAGTGAAGTGTGCGAGCCTCGAGCCATTAGCTTCGTCAGCATGGTGGCCATTTTGTTTTCCCTTCAATTACTGTATCTCTGAATCTTCCTGATAATCTCGTACTAAATCAAAGATGAAAATAATCAATATTTTTGTCATAATGCGTATGTTTCGTGCGCATGCGTAAGTCTGTATTGCAGCTTTGCGCATCTCTAGTTCTCTACATTGTTAGCGTCTGCCTAGCGTAATAGCGTTTTCTATTTTATCGATCGTTATCCGCGGTCCGCGTCTGAGTCTGACCGCCATACTCGTTCCGCATGTCACACGTGAGATTGTTAGGGCTGCCATTCGTCCGGGTTTCCCCGTATTTGACCTAGAATAAGGGGCGTCTAGGCTGGGTTTTCGAAAAGGGTCCAGAGAAAACAAAGTTTGTTGGGATGCTGGGCGCCCGGCGGCGGCCCGTCGAAAAAGTGGCTCTGACAGCCGACAGCGAGCTTTTTAGGGCTCCACGTTTGAAATGCTTCGCTAGAAGGACGTTGATAAAAGTGCGCTAGCATCTAGAGCGGTGCCGCGCCGTTGAGTTGCACAAATTAACATCCAACCTTCGGGAGTTTTGAAATTCTTGTAGCGCGGCGGCGATGTAAGTAACGCCCAGCCCTGGCCGATAGTGAATGTCGTCATACTATGCCACGTTCAAGTTTTTGAGTATGAGTCACTCACACACTTCATTAATCATCAATTAAATATTATTTGACTTTATTATTATTTCTAATTTTTTAATTTAATTTTTTATTACAAATATTTTTCTACTGAATCACAATGTAAATCGAAAGTGAAAGGTCTATTATATCTGTTATTTCTGTTTTTAATGAGTTAGTGAAACCTGTTTTATAAAAAAATCTGTATGCCTCTGTAATTAAAATACTTGTACTTGTTGATAGTTATTTATTAAATTAATTTTGTTTGTCAGGTCAGGAAATTGGAACGATAGCCGCGGCGGTAGCGGTGGTTCCAAATTTGGAGGAAGCAAATTTAGTAATGGAGCTTCAAAGTTTGGAGGAGGAGGTGGGGGTAGATTTGGAGGCTCAGGCGGATTTGGAAATAAGAAGGAATTTACCAATGGGCAAAACATGCGTCGCCCAAACTGGGACTCGATGTCTCTTCAACCATTCAATAAAGATTTTTACAATCCACATGAATCTGTCTTGAACAGATCGCCTTATGAGATTGAAGAGTACAGAAATACTCATGAAATCACTGTCAGTGGTGTAAAAGTCCCAAGTTCTATTCATCGCTTTGAAGAAGCTAACTTTCCCGATTATGTAATGCAGTCCATCAAGAGCAGTGGCTACAAAGACCCAACACCTATCCAAGCTCAGGGTTGGCCCATAGCTATGTCTGGAAAAAACTTGGTGGGGATTGCTCAGACTGGGTCAGGAAAAACCTTGGCATACATTCTACCTGCTATTGTTCACATTAATAACCAACAGCCGATAAGGCGAGGAGATGGACCTATTGCACTTGTACTGGCACCTACAAGGGAATTGGCCCAGCAAATTCAACAAGTTGCAACTGATTTTGGTAATGCGGCCTATGTTCGCAATACTTGCGTCTTTGGAGGAGCACCCAAAAGGGAACAGGCACGTGACTTGGAAAGGGGTGTGGAGATTGTTATTGCAACACCAGGAAGGTTAATTGATTTCCTCGAAAGGGGTACAACTAATTTACAGCGTTGCACATACCTAGTACTGGATGAGGCTGATAGAATGTTGGACATGGGATTTGAACCTCAAATAAGAAAGATAATAGAACAAATTCGGCCTGACAGACAGACTTTGATGTGGTCTGCAACTTGGCCCAAGGAAGTAAGGAAGTTGGCAGAAGATTACCTGGGCGATTATATGCAAATTAATGTAGGATCACTACAACTCTCTGCAAATCATAACATCTTACAAATTGTAGATGTTTGTCAAGAACATGAAAAGGAAAATAAGTACGTAACATTTCAATTGTATATTAAATGTTGGTTGTATAATGATGATTTCTTGTTTTGTATGAAAGTTATTGATTATAAACTAAAGAATTACCTCTAAGAAGATCTGAAAGTTTACAATAATTTCTCGAAATTACTGATGGTATAGATGTTGCTATAATTATTTTTTCTTCTGCAGGTTAAATGTTTTGTTACAAGAAATTGGACAAAGTCAAGAACCAGGCGCGAAGACCATTATATTTGTTGAGACCAAACGGAAAGTAGAGAATATCACAAGAAATATCAGGCGCTATGGTTGGCCAGCTGTTTGCATGCATGGCGACAAGACCCAACAAGAGAGGGATGAAGTCCTTTATCAGTTCAAGCAAGGTCGTGCCAGCATACTGGTTGCAACTGATGTTGCAGCTAGAGGACTTGGTATGTTTCAATCTAACCATTGGACATTGAGATTTATTTTCAATGTTTATTGATCAGTTATCATAATTTGAGTTTGTTTTTGTATTTCAGAGGCACTGGCGGAAAGTTATTGTGTTCTATTTGATTACTTCCCTAAATTATTGGGAATGTTTCTGCACTGGATTTCAAGATACACTTGATTCAGTGGTTTCCACTTTGAGAATGCAATAACTCGTCATTTAATGGTGCCTCAAATGTGCCTTTCACTGAGATTGGACCCACGGCCGGAAAGCTTGATGGTATGTCCGTGCAATCGGATACACTTGAGAGTTGAAGAAAACCTAGTGATGCACTTTTTTAATTATTGAAATTGAGAAAGATAAACGGAATAAACACCAGTGCATCGTTGAAAAACTTGACCACGGGTTGAGATGATCGGCAAGAGGTCAAGGGTTTTCTGTTTCGGCCACATTGGAGTTTTTAAGGGAGCAAATGAATGCCTAATAATGGATCTCATCTTAATTTATCAAATTGGCGCCCTTAGCAAGACTCCAGGGTTCTAAGTGAGAGGCAGATGTAGACTGTTGTAATACGTATCTCTTTGTAACTCATTCATGTAAGTAATATGGCTGTGAGTTACCATAAGTGATATAATGTTAAAGTGGTTATCTTGTTCATTACTAAGTTTTCAACAGATTCTTGACTGATATTTGCATTAACTATAGTAATTTCAATCTGTTCTAAGCTTTTCTTGAACTTTGCAACCCTTAATCTATTTGTTTCTAATTCATGTATTACTTACAGACGTTGATGGTATCAAATATGTTATAAACTTTGATTACCCAAATTCTTCTGAAGACTATATCCATCGCATTGGCCGAACGGGGCGATCAAAATCAAAAGGAACGTCATATGCGTTCTTTACGCCGTCAAACTCCCGACAAGCTAAAGACCTTGTAAATGTATTACAAGAAGCTAACCAGGTCAGTTAAATTTTTTTTTTTTTTTTTTCAAAATTATAATTCCTCATACCTTTGGCATGGGTACGTTTATCGATAGCGTGACATGAATGCAAGTATGAGGTACATTGAATACAGCTACATGCCTTCGGTGTCCACATTACACATAACTGGATCCCATCCTCAGATGTTGTGACAGATTCATTGTTTAATCAGTTTTATATTATTGTTGAGATGTTTATTTTATTAATCGCTAAATGAATGTCCTCTTCAGACGGTGAATCCGCAACTGCAAACCATGGCTGAACGTTGCGGGGGTGGCGGCGGCGGATGGAACAGGAACCGCTACGGCGGCGGACGCGGCGGCGGCGGCGGTGGCGGTTTCCGCCGGGGTACAAATTTTGGCAGAGGCGGGAACAGCAGTGGAGGTCACAAGAGATTTAACGAATATTAATTTATTTAATTTAACAAGTACCTATTAAGTAGCTAATTCTCCTAGGAGTACAACTGTGTGTGTGTTAAGAATGTATGGATTGCACTTCTCATTTTAAGTGTCCACTTGATGATAATTGTAATGTACTTTATGTATTTGTATTTATCAATATTCAATAATCGTATTTGACGTTTCACTGAGTAGGAAAATGCTGTTAGGAGTATTTTTGTCCTGTGATATTTCAGTGAGGACTAATCTTACGTGTTAAATCTCATTTGACCATGATTGTAATAAACACCTTTGTTTCCGGTTTGAAAAAACAAATGCCAAGATATTGTATTGTCATTCCAAACTGTTCGAAAATAAGAACAGACTACTTATTTAAAAAATAAATTTATTCGTAACCATTTACTTAGTTTCTTTTTCACATTTCCGCCCATTTATACTAGTAGCACAAGAAATAATATGCCATACCCTGTCCACAAATCTTTGACAACCACTAATGTCAAAAGTTCGAAATGATACCGTCAAAAGTGTGCATCTGAACTGAGGGCCCACTTTTTTTTTCTTGGCGTAGCGAATTGAAATTTAGGTGTGCATCTGAACTGAGGGCCCACTTTTTTTTTCTCGGCGTAGCGAATTGAAATTTATAGAGGATTTAGTTAAAACTTAAAGCAAACACTCATAAATTTCTTAAACGTGAATTAAAGATGTTTTGGGCCCTCAGTTCAGATGCCTACAGAAAGTGGCATGATAAATATCTCAGAAAGTACTACCTCTGTGTCAATAATTATTATTTTAGAATTTAGTTAAGAATTTCTTAAAACGATTGATATCATTCTCAACTGGCTAGAGAATAACATTACAGACTTATCACAGTTTTACTTGGGCCCTCAATCCAGACGTTTATGAACTGAGAGCCCAGGCGAAACATAGGTTTAAAGGAAGAAAAGCATAAATGTACATTGGAAACCTCTTAGATAACATCCCTATGAATTAGTTAAAAAAAGAAATAGTGATAAAAAAGTAACGGCTGAATGGTAAAACGGCTTCGAATTTTCGGATAACCTCTAATCTGAGGGCCCAATACTTTCGGCTTTATCGACTAGGTGCAACCTCTTAGTTTGAAATAAATTAGCTGAAAAGTTTTTACTAATTTTTAACTAAAATTTTACATTCGGTTTTTTGTTCAAAATGCCATACTTTACGAGAAAATTAACTTTTCATTTTTAGTAGGAACAAATTTTGTAGGGTAACCATGATTGCAGAATAGGAAAATAATTAACTCAGTTTTGTAAATTGAAAAATTATTAGGTGGTATTGAATATGCACCTGCAAGGCTGCAACTCAACCGGGTGATATCGGTCATTACAAAGGACATGGGTTTGTAAATGGTCGCATGGTCTGCTATGACGATATGATGGTAGAATTTAGTGACAGCAGAGAAGAAGAACCTATTTATCTACATACTCTGTCGTACGGAATTGCTAATGCTGATTCTGAAGATGTAGTTACTAAGAAATTATTTATTTATTTATTTTCACAAAATCCACAACTTAATTAATTAACAGATATTATACTTATGATTTACATATGAAAGCCAATTATGGATTTACTTTTACTTACTAGCTACTTACAGTAACAGTCGCTAAATATATTTGCGTGCATGTATGTCGTGTTTGTGTGCGCGCATACGTGTGTGTGTGTGTGTGTATGTATGCGTGTGTGTGTAGTGTGCGCGTGTGTGTGCTTAACAAATATAGAATGAACATAATCTACATATTCATTGATATGTACTACAATATAATAATTTAAATATTTTTGTTAAGTACTTCTACTATGTGTTGTATAAGTTTGCTCTACTGTTGTGAAAAATACTACATCTATTGTTGTACTTGATATGCAGTCGATTGACTAGTGAGTTTTGAGCATATTTTGTATTTTCATGTTGACTGGTGAATAGTGAATAGGCTTGTTCGTGTATGTCTCGTACGAGTTTTTGGAACATTGAAACTCAGTATTTTAAAAGAAAGTTCTAACCAATCTATGAGACCATTAGAAACGCAATACAAAAAGGACATGTCGGTCAAAATACGTCGATTTTCAAGGGTCATTAGACGATGATGAGAACATGACTCCTCCTCATAAATTAAGGTGCCATCGAAAATTTAAATGTTTTATGAATTTAGACTGTATATGTATATTTTAATTTTTTAATGTAAATATCGTATTGGGGATTCCAAACAATGCTACAATAATCTAGGATACTTCGCACATACGAGTAGTTTAAAATCTTAAAACAACCTACATCAGTGAAGGGGCGGCTAACCCATAACACAAATCCAAGATTTTTGTACGCTTTATTGGCAATACAATCTACATGGTCTGAAAATTTTAATTTGGAATCCATAAGAATGCCAAGATCTCTAATATTACTTACTTTGTTTAATTTTGTTTTGTTAATTGAATACACATAGTTTATTGTATTTTCCTAGTGAAGGAAATAAATGAAAATTTAAGTATATTAACAGAACCCTGTATTAGTACAGAAGTGTAATAAATAAGACTTTCTCAATTTACAAAACTGAGTTAATTATTTTCCTATTCTGCAATCATGGTTACCCTACAAAATTTGTTCCTACTAAAAATGAAAAGTTAATTTTCTCGTAAAGTATGGCATTTTGAACAAAAAACCGAATGTAAAATTTTAGTTAAAAATTAGTAAAAACTTTTCAGCTAATTTATTTCAAACTAAGAGGTTGCACCTAGTCGATAAAGCCGAAAGTATTGGGCCCTCAGATTAGAGGTTATCCGAAAATTCGAAGCCGTTTTACCATTCAGCCGTTACTTTTTTATCACTATTTCTTTTTTTAACTAATTCATAGGGATGTTATCTAAGAGGTTTCCAATGTACATTTATGCTTTTCTTCCTTTAAACCTATGTTTCGCCTGGGCTCTCAGTTCATAAACGTCTGGATTGAGGGCCCAAGTAAAACTGCGATAAGTCTGTAATGTTATTCTCTAGCCAGTTGAGAATGATATCAATCGTTTTAAGAAATTCTTAACTAAATTCTAAAATAATAATTATTGACACAGAGGTAGTACTTTCTGAGATATTTACCATGCCACTTTCTGTAGGCATCTGAACTGAGGGCCCAAAACATTTGCCCATAACATCTTTAATTCACGTTTAAGAAATTTATGAGTGTTTGCTTTAAGTTTTAACTATTTTTAACTAAATCCTCTATAAATTTCAATTCGCTACGCCGAGAAAAAAAAAGTGGGCCCTCAGTTCAGATGCACACGAAATTTAGACATATAGCAAACACTCATAAATTTCTTAAGGTGCAGCGCAGACGGCACACTGTATGTGACGCTCTTTTAAATCTGTGAAAATGGAACCTTTGCAATTATAGGTGCAGCGCAGACGACACTGTTCTTGAGCGATCGAGACTGCGGGCGCACAAATGTCTACATGGCGCGCAAACAGTCTATCTTGGATTTTTCGCAGACTCAAAGCACACGACGCACACCTTCGATCACTCTGTCGGCAGAACTGTAGTGACTAGTGACGTACACGCTATGGAAATCACGCAGAGATCGCGATGCATTATTTTGTACTTGAAGTACAGAAAAAAAGAAGAAATAGAGAATTTTGGGTACATTCTATACTTTCGGAGAGATTAGTGTTCGAACGATACTTTCGATACTGAGTAGGTATCGATACTTTTGTTCGCGATTACTTACCTGGTACTCACTGGCAAGTACTCATATGAAACGTCGGTATCGAGTACTTTTATCTTAGAGTAATTATTATTAGTATAGAGCGAGCGTATTACACAAATGGTACAGAACGCATCGTAGGCAGGTGATCTATAGATACGTATATCGATGCGTGTATGACAGATAGGGATGTTTCAATTACGTGCCGATCGGCCACGAGGTATCGATAAGTTATTTCGATAACTTTCTTTATCGAAATACTATTAAATGAGAATTTTTTATATAAATATGTATATTTATTTATATATTTCTTTGTAATCACGTTCTCTATAATAGCACTAACGATTTCGATGAAATTTACAATGTTATGGTTTACGAGGGCGACTAATCGATCTAGCTAGTTCTCATATCTGGGAAAATTTGTTTTCTCTATTTTCACTTGAGCAAGCTCATTTGCCCAGGTATTTATTACACCATTTGTTGTACTACAATACATTAGTTGTACCTATGGCACCCATAATACCAGATTATCCTAGTGATGGAGCTGTGAGTGTGATCTATATTGTTGGTTATTTAAAATACGAAAGTCACTCAGTTTTTTAGTTTTACACGAGTATTCAATAAATGTTTATGGTACAAACAACTGAAGAAAATATAGACATAGACTCAATTAAATAAATCATCCATTTTAATATTAATCTTGTTTTAATTTTACTTCAGTTTTAATTTTACTGGCAGATCGGCGCCGGTAGCCAGCTTTCTACGTGAATACGCCCTTATATTTACATTCCTAGCTTACGTTAAAATACTTTCGCATTATAAATATTACAAAGTATATCATACAAAACACACACTATAATGATTTATAATAAATGTTTATAAGATTTTGACTATTAAAGTTACATAATTATAGTACGTTGTTCTCATAGCAAACATTTCAAAACATATTTTAAATATCGACTACAGCGTTGGTCGCATCACATCACTACAGTCTCGCGAGGAGAGCGCGGTGCGCGGGCGGTCTTTCCGTGCTCGCCCCTCACGTCTCCTTCACACCCGCGATGCGTGATTTATTTTCATAAAAATAAATAAAAAATCAACTTACCGATGAAATGCGATACTGGATTTCAGTTTTGTGTGTTTCCTACTATCGTTTTTGCAAGATGGAACTGCACATTTGACCATTTTGAAACGTAAATATTTAAAAATCTCTCTAGAACCGCACACCGCTAGGAATCAACCACGACTACAAGCGCTCGCGACGGGAACGTCGTGTTGTTCTCACCCGTGCCTACTGTTCCCACTTCGTTGCACTCGCTCTAAACTAATACATACTCTAAGACTTTTATAAATACTGAGTACTTTTCAGTGTTGGCAATGCAAGACCATGTAAATTACTGTGGGCCGAGTCCAGTGGTACCATTATGTTAAGGGCTCGGAGTAAAAAAAAAGGTCATTGGGCTTCGATTTCTCAACAAAGTAATATGAAATTTACTGCCGATGACCTTTTTTTAGCTCCTAATGTGATGCCTGCAAGTACTCGATACTGAGTAGTATCGATACTTTGGGGCTCGATACTGAGTAGTATCGATACCTTACCCTCGATACCACACGAGTACTCGGTATCGATACCAGAGGCCGATACTTCGAACCTTAGGAGAGATTACTGAAAGGACAGTTCCATAATAAACATTCAATTCTGAAACAATATCCGGATAAATTTTTCAAATTCTATAAAATATCTGTTACAACATTTAATGAACTGTTATCTATTTTAAGACCAGCTTTGACTCATTCGGAAACAATGAGAAAGTGCTGGTCTGTTTTGTATTTTAATCGATCTCTGGCGCCATGCTAATATCGCATACGTTACGCCCACCACTAACGAATGCAGATTGCAGACTGAAGTGTGCGCCGTCTGCGTTAGCGCGTGTTGAAGCAAACGTTGTATTTCTTTCGCACACCATTTGTGCGGAGCTGCGCGACGCGGTGCGGCGCGGGCTGCCCGAATTACACGTATTTTGTGTGCACCGCACTTATTGCGCGTCGTATGCGTTACTGCATATAATTGCAAAGGTTCTATTTTCACAGACTTAAAAGAGCGTCACAGACAGTGTGCCGTCTGCGCTGCACCATATGCAGTAACGCATACGACGCGCAATAAGTGCGGCGCACACAAAATACGTGTAATACGGGCAGACCGCGCCGCCCCGCGTCGCACAGCTTCGCACAAATAGTGTGCGAAAGAAATACAACGTTTGCTTCAACACGCGCTAACGCAGACGGCGCTCAGTTCAATCTGCATTCGTTAGTGGTGGGCGTAACGTATGCGATATTAGCATGGCGCCAGAGATCGATTGAAATACAAAACAGACCAGCACTTCCTCATTGTTGTTTCTGAATGAGTCAAAGCTGGTCTTAAAATAGATAACAGTTCATTAAATGTTGTAACAGATATTTTATAGAATTTGAAAAATTTATCCGGTTATTGTTTCAGAATTGAATTGAAATATTTAATTAATATGGAACTGTCCTTTCAGTAATCTCTCCGAAAGTATAGAATGTACCCAAAATTCTCTATTTCTTCTTTTTTTCTGTACTTCACATACAAAATAATGCATCGCGATCTCTGCGTGATTTCCATAGCGTGTACGTCCTTATAGTTCTGCCGACAGAATGATCGAAGGTGTGCGTCGTGTGCTTTGAGTCTGCGAAAAATCCGCGACAGCATTTTTGCGTGCTATGTGGACATTTGTGCGCCCGCAGTCTCGATCGCTCAAAAAGAGCGTCGTCTGCGCTGCACCTAAACGTGAATTAAAGATGTTATGGGCAAATGTTTTGGGCCCTCAGTTCAGATGCCTACAGAAAGTCGCATGGTATAAATATCAGAAAGTACTACCTCTGTGTGAATAATTATTATTTTAGAATTTAGTTAAGAATTTCTTAAAACGATTGATATCATTCTCAACTGGCTAGAGAATAACATTACAGACTTATCGCAGTTTTACTTGGGCCCTCAATCCAGACGTTTATGAACTGAGAGCCCAGGCGAAACATAGGTTTAAAGGAAGAAAAGCATAAATGTACATTGGAAACCTCTTAGATAACATCCCTATGAATTAGTTAAAAAAAAAAAAATGATAAAAAAGTAACGGCTGAATGGTAAAACGGCTTCGAATTTTCGGATAACCTCTAATCTGAGGGCCCAATACTTTCGGCTTTATCGACTAGGTGCAACCTCTTAGTTTGAAATAAATTAGCTGAAAAGTTTTTACTAATTTTTAACTAAAATTTTACATTCGGTTTTTTGTTCAAAATGCCATACTTTACGAGAAAATTAACTTTTCATTTTTAGTAGGAACAAATTTTGTAGGGTAACCATGATTGCAGAATAGGAAAATAATTAACTCAGTTTTACTCCCCTCCCCTTCTCCACCACTCTCCACCCCACCCCTCCTGTCCTATATAAATTTCAATTCGCTACGCCGAGAAAAAAAAAGTGGGCCCTCAGTTCAGATGCAAGTCAAAAGTGCGATCTCTTTCGGTTTTTTAAGGTGCAGCGCAGACTGCACTCTGTGCGATCGAGTCTGCGGGCGCACAAATGTCCACATGGTGCGCAAAAAGGCTGTCGCGGATTTTTCGCTGACTGCACACGACAGTAACCAAACCCATACAATCTGTAAAAACAATGATGTTGTATGTCTTTGTGTAAAAAGAACACATAAAATTAATTTTAAACATTTTAATATTTTTGATCCTCGTTTGTGTAAAATATGACAAACGTATAGATAAAGTCCATGTTTTTGGTCGTCTAAAGTAGTAAACAAATATGACTAGCGATGGGAAATATCGTTAAAATTCGTTCACAAATCTTACCCCGGTCACTCACATGCGCGCAAATGTTTGACATTTTTACGAATGTTTGCACATATGTGAAGGGCGGTCAGGCAAATGAGTTCGCATAATATGAGTATTCAACCCCATTTCCGCTTCCTCCTACACTTGGTTCACGTATGTTCAATCTTGCTGTTGTTATGATGTTGTTGTCATCAAATCCATTTCGCCACGAACCACGAAAAATTAAGACTTAAGTCACCTTTTTAGTCGTGTGCGCAACTGGTCGCACGAATGTGTGGGAGACTACACGAAGGTTCGAGGTTCGCGCGCTTTGATGTGCGACAAAAAACCGACACAGCTTGGAAAACCCCGAATGCCTCGAAAACTTCGCATAATCATTCGCGAAGGTCGTCCCACACTTGCGGGTTCGCGTATTCGTGCGAATGTGAGTGACCGGCTTTAGAAACTAAATTGACGTTTCATGGGTGACCAGTTTCGGGTGCAAATTAAATAGTGATGACCATAAACCGAAAAGTAAATCGGAAAATTTTTCACAGCTTCTAAGGAAGGTCGACTATTTGTGTGATTATTGAAGAGTCCCTAAAACTAGTATAAAAACAAGTTTAAGCAACCATTATCATTCATATATCCATAATAATTATATTTGCCCTTACTTACTAAATTTATAAGTTATTTTGCTTACAAGAACGAGTATTTGGTTATGGTTACATTCGGTATACAGCTAGTTTTATACTATTTAGCCGAATACTAAATATCTAGGTAGATATGGGTGTCATTACTAATATGTCACTATTGTTATTACATAGCTTAAGATTCAAAAAACCGGAAAAGTAGATCGCACAAAGAACAATGCCAAACTGCCATACATAGTTTTATTTCATTTTCAACTTGAGCGTCTTAAAATAAAAAATATTCTAAAAAATGCAGCATTAATTTCTGAGCTTAGATATATAAGAATTTTCAGCAGGCACACCCCAGAACCAAAGTATTTTGATACTGAATGTTTTATAACCATAGAAGTATACATAGAGTAGCTGGTACACAACAAAACAACGATGCCGGAAGAGTATGTGATGTCACGATGTGATCACTAAACGTCAACGTCAATTTTAAAAACGATTCAACATTTTTCTACTACTGAAAGATTAAATTACATATAAGAATTTCATGAACATGGAGAATGGTAATACATATTTTTAAATATAAACATTCAAAAGTTCAAGCAGAATGTTATTTATTTATGTTACAAACTACTGGCAACACTACCAAATAAGTCTTAATGAGACACTGTATTGACTCTGATTTTTCTATTTAAGCGCATGTAACATGTAATGGGTCGAGATCATTCTGTGACAAAGAGGTGTACTGCCCAAATATGATCATACGGAAAGTGATTAATTACCTATTTTATTTCGCCCATTCGACCCACCTCTTAACATTTATTAAAGATTGCCCAAATTACTCACTTTACACAATATGAAATAATTAAAATCAGAAAATACGTACGACTATCAAAATATATTTTTTACCAATAGAGTACAAAAGTATGAAATGGTAACATTTTTACCGAATGAAAATGGACATTAACGACATAATTGTTATTATTATAGTCAATTCATCACTTATTAATAAAATTATTTTAACCTGGGTAATACGGGTACAGGTATTAATATTAAAATACGTAAAAAAAATATTGAATTGCTTCGGTATAACTGACGTTTTAAGACGCTACAAAAAATAAAAAAAATTTTTGGGCCTTGTTCTTTAGCTGGTATCATTATTTCAAACTTTGACATTAGTGGTTGTCATTTTAGTCTCTAAGATTTGTGAACAGGGTATACTTTTATTTCAATTTCAAGTCGGTGAAGTTATTTATTTTTGTCACTGTCATATCACCGGTGATAAATCACCACCGGTAGCGCGCAGTAAGTAAAGATTGCAAATGAACTGTGAAGTGAAATCTCACCGAGTCACCGTATCACGAATTTACGAGACACGACGTGGTTATAAATATCAAGTACCTACATAGTTTAATCAAAACCTTACCCTGTTTAAAATAAGACTCATTTTCATTTGAAGTTTTTGTATCGTAGCGATATTATTAACGAAGCAAGTTGAAAGAAATCAGACAAACTTAAGTCTCATAACGTTGAGAATAAGATGCAATTTCACTTAAACAAATTCTCTCTTCTAGCTGGTGGCACTGTGTCGCTCACGCACGGTCCGCACGGCTCAAGTCACAAATGTTGCTTTCTCTCTTTCGCACGATGGAATTCTGTGAATTATATGTAGCTTGGCTGGTGGTCGGCGTTAAGTCACAGTAAAAGGAATACTGTGGTGAAATCACCGTCGCGATAAATGTAATGGTGGCCACTCACGGTCATTCCATCGCGTCATTTTTGGAGCCACGCCAAATGACATATGTCAAAATGGCGCGATTGGACATACAAATTTTTTATATCACGCCATCAGTTTTTCACATTCACGATCAAATTTTGGCTGCATATCACGCCATTTGACGCGATGGACTGACCGTGAGTGGACACCATTACAGACGGTTTCGATGCATGTCACTGGTGAGTGGTGTGACAAGGTGAAGTATATATAACAAGTGATATATCCAGTGACAGGTGAAATGTGCCATTCCTATCGTACGAGAACACTGTCTGTGGCATGGCATGTCTGTGGCACTTTGAGACTTTGACTTTGACGTTCGACTTCGAGATGCATGCGATTTATAGGTTAGGTATCAGTGGTATCACTTAAGTACGAACTGTAGTTACGAATAAATTGAACAAAAATTTCTAGCTGATAATGTAGATCAATAGTACTGATAACATTTTGATCAGTTGTGGAAATATTACGATTTCGGTTGAAAAATAGAATATTAGTGAACAGAAGGAAATAAATACTAACGTGTTGCGATGGCATTCACAAGTATCGGATGTTTCACGAGGATCGGAAGAAATGATTTAATGAAATTGTAAGTTCTTTTCCTGTTAATCCCATTTCGGTAATATTTTAATAAAATTTGATGCCCTTAAACGTCTGAAGTCCATATATTTATTTATGAAGCGTACATAATGTTGTGTAATTATTATATTTCTATCATGTGATCAAAAGTGCATGTTTTATACAAGTTTCTATAGGTATTTCTAAAACGTTTGAAATATACTTATCATGTTAGTGTGATTTAAAATAAATAAATAAATAAATAAATAAATAAATAAATGTTTTCTTTTGGTTACCAATTCTTAAATTTCGACGTGAATTTTGTCAGGATCTAGCAATGTTGCACAAGAAATTTTTAAATTTATTCGAGCACAGCAGATTAATATATTGGAGGATACCTTACATATTGATAAGTACCTCCAGCCAGTATGAACCGTGAATAAAGAGGGGTATGTTCAGGGTTCAAGGTTTAAGGTTTGATTGAAGATTTTTATTACTTTTGGCTTGCGGAAATCGTCAGATTATATATTTTTTATTATTCTGGTATTATTACCTTTAAAATAAACAAAACCAAAATACAACCGTGCTCGAGTAAGACATTTTTTTTGCAAACTATGTTACCCTCTCACTCCCTTTTATGTTACGCTTAAATAGTCAGATTAGCAAAATTTACACTTTATAGTTTGTAATTAACTCCCCTTATCTTAAACTAACGTGCTTGAGTATATCCATGTCATTGTTTGTTTTTACAATTTTGAAAATCTGTAAAGGCTTCCCCCACTGCTGAAAGTGGAAACATAATACCTTTTTTATTCTTCCTATCATCTAATCTACCAAATCTAATAGGTTAATAGGTTTCTGCGACGCTCAAGTAAATCCACATTTAGCATCATGGGCTCCACTACCATAATGATGTTAATATAATAATAGTAATATAATGTATGCCATCATAAACATAACTTGTAAAAAAAACAATCTATAATTAAGCATCAATTGTTTATGTGATGTTTCGTATCTTTCAGATTTAATCAGAATTTTAAGCAAATAAAAGGAGTAAGTTTCATAAATTCAGCTAAAGTAATCAATGTCAGTTATACAACCCAAGTACAAAAATGTGTTGTGAAGCAATTAGGGGTAATATCATTACCTCAACGATATTATTCAACAAAAACTGCAGAGAATACTGATGCAGAATACTGCAATGAAAATAACGTAACTGTAATAGGTAAAGATGTCCCAGGTCCATTTAAGGATATTGAGACAAGTGAATTCCCTGATTATATTAAGAACTTCTTGAAAGAAGAAGGCTTCTCAAAACCAACTGTAATACAGTCACAAGGGTGGCCAATAGCTTTGGCAGGAAAGAACTTTGTTGGTATTGCCCAAACTGGAACTGGAAAAACTCTGGCGTATTTGTTGCCAGCTGTTGTCCATCTTAAGGAAACAAAGGGGAGAAGAGGCAGAGGTCCTAGAGTGTTGGTGCTGGCCCCTACAAGAGAACTGGCTAGACAGATTGAGCAAGTAGCTAAAGATTTTGAGAGGACAATGTCTATAAGATGCTTATGTATATACGGCGGGGTCAGTAGACTCCCGCAAGCAAATGCATTACAAGAAGGAGTAGACATCCTTATTGCAACACCTGGTAGATTAAATGATTTTATAAATAGCAAAGTGACGACCCTTAGCAGGTGTACCTATGTAGTTCTGGATGAAGCTGATAGGATGCTTGATATGGGGTTTGAGCCTCAGATACGAGAGGCATTGGAAGAAGTGCCTCTTGAAAGGCAGATTTTGATGTTCTCAGCGACATGGCCTAAAGAAGTCAAACATCTTGCTAAGGATTACCTTGGGGAGTTTATCCAAGTCAATGTTGGCTCCACAGAGCTGTCAGCAAATCACAACATTGAACAAAAGATTCACTTTTGTGAGCAAGAGCAGAAACTGGACACGTGAGTATTAAGTACAAAATGTTTTTTTGACCTGTTGGATTGTCCAAGCAGGAACATTAAAATTTACGTCACTACTAGCTGCCCGGACAGACTTCGTTCTGTCAAAAGTTTTTTTTATTTTGAGATGTAAGCTATCCTATCTTTCAAGTTGGATCAAACTGCACATGGTGTGCAAATTTGATTAAAATCGGTTCAGTAGTTTAGGAGTCCATCGCGGACAAACAACGTGACACGTAATTACATATATTAAGAAGATTAATAAAATTGATTATTCATTGTCTTGCTTAAAATTTCAGATTCAAGTCATTAATGCATCAAATATCTGGAGATGGTATGGGAAAAGTATTAGTGTTCACTAATACAAAAAGATTTGTCGACAATTTAACTATGATACTACGAAGGAATGGATGGCCTGCAGATGGCATTCATGGAGATAGGACACAGTATCAACGGGACTCTATCATAAATAAATTTAAGTATGGCCGGAGCAACATTTTAGTTGCAACTGATGTGGCAGCTCGTGGACTAGGTATGAGTTTGTTTAGATAATTTATTATATGAAATAGTTGTAAGATAGTAAAATAACTCATTGTTTCACTCAGAGAGAAAGATGGTTGAGACCACTCAAGGAAAATAAATAAAACATCTACGATATCTGTAATACAAATATCACCCCTGAGTGGGAATAACAACATTTACTGGGAGGGCATGCTCATTAAAAAGTAGTTAGGCTACAGGATTGTAATTAATTCTTACGTAACTTAGCAGGTCTTCTCAGCTCATGTAGTGAATTTTGCAATGAAAAATTATCAAATGTTAATATTCATTGAATTATATTTATATGGAAAATTAAAAATACAACAATGTTAAAACACAATTTTCATTTTCTTTCCTTCCAGATGTGGATGGAGTGACTCACGTGATCAATTATGACTTTCCTAACACTTCGGAAGATTACATCCATAGGATTGGGCGAACTGGGCGTCAACAGAACAAAGGCGTGTCGCATACTATTCTTACCACAGAAGATGCAAGGCAAGCCAAGAGTCTGATGTCAGTGTTAAAGGAAGCAAACCAGGTCAGTACTGCAGTGATAGAATGTATTTTTTAGGTATCTTTCATTATTTTGCATGTCATAAATCGCCCATGGCTACTTTCAGTAGCAATACACGCTCAAAACGTCGCAATACCTTCGTGCGATCGCTACCTGCACCTCGAAATCGCAATTGCATCAACGTCAAGTTCATGTTTTTATTTTATTTTAAAACATTTCATTTAAGTTGTAACAGTTATTTCATTATTTGATTGTATTGTAACAGTTTCTACATTTTAGTGTTTTCTATCCGAATATCGATTTAGTATTAGGAAAAATCCGGCTTGAAGGACCAACGTGCAGTAGGTATTATGTTATGTTTGTGATTTATAGGTGCAGTGAAGACGGCACACTGTCCGTGACGCACTTTTAAGCCTGTGACAATAGAACCTTTGCAATTATAACGCATACGACGCGCAAAAAGGCTGGCGCACAAAAAATACGTGTAATTCGGGCAGACTGCCCCGCATCGCGTCGCGCAGCGCCTCACGAAATAAATAGAACGTTTGCTTCAACGCGCGCTAAAGCAGACGGCGCACAGTGCACACTTTAGTCTGCAATCTGCATTCGTTAGGGGTGGGCGTAACGTACGCGATATTAGCACCTGATATTATTACGCGATATTATTACCTCAGTGTCACAGACAGCCTTTCTTCTGGACCAATGAACTTCCTCATTGTTGTTTCCGAATGAGTCAAAGCTGGTCTTAAAATAGATAACAGTTCATAAAATGTTGTAACAGACATTTTATAAAATTTTAAAATTTTATCCGGATATTGTTTCAGAATTGAATGTTTAATATGCAACTCTCCTTTCAGTAATCTCTCTGAAATTATGCCCAAAATTCTCTATTTCTTCTTCTTTTTCTGTACTTCAAGTACAAAATAATGCATCCTGATCTCTGCGCGATTTCCATAGCGTGTACGTCCCTACAGTTCTGCCGACAGAATGATCGAAGGTGTGCGTCGTGTGCTTCGAGTCTGCGAAAAATCCGCGACAACCTTTTTGAGCGCCGTGTGGACATTTGTGCGCCTGCAGACTCGATCGCACAAAAAGAGTGCCGTCTGCGCTGCACCATAAATTACTGACAGTTTTTATGATAAAACTATACTGAACCTGTACAACATAATATACCATGAACCGACGAAATTACTTAAATGAAGATATCAGTGTTTCAGTATCGGTATTCCTAAAAACGTGTCAAGAACATTTTACGACCTGTCAATGCAAATGTATTACCTTTAGTTTTTTTTTTTCTAGGAAATACCAGAAGAATTGGAATCAATGGCGGAGAAGTATGACATGTCTCAAGAAAGGAAGGAGTCACAAAAATTCAAACCAAAAAGATATGGCTGGAATCAACGTCCCAATCAACCATATAGGAAATGGGGTGACAAATTCGGGAATCATCGCAACCGTTATGAATAAAATAACGAATATTATAGTTTATATTTTAGTTTAGGTATTTGTTATCTGTGTTATTTTAGGAGTATTTAGAAATAAAATATTGGTAACCATTATCTGTTCTTTCTGTTAAACCATTTTGCTGAAATGTCTATTCAACTATTTTCACGACGTAAGTGTGTAATATCTCATTCCTTCTGAAAAAATAATATAATCAATTTATACCTGTAGCTCGAGCACGAATATTTGCGAGAAAGTATTCGTATGGTTAACGTAAGCAATTTGTCAAATTTGTATGGCATTTTAGTACCATTTACGCACGATGAAATACGATTTGAAAAAATGCCATACAAATTGCTTACGTTAACCATACGAATACTTTCTCGCAAATATTCGTGCTCGAGCTACTGAGTATTCACTACTGTATTTGAAGAACTTCACGTTGCCTATATGTACTGTCTTTCATGTCATCAGTGATGTCTTTGAAGCGGTTTCCTTGGTTACGTTGATTAGTATTCACCTAAATGTCAGTATTTTTGTCAAAGGATTGATTTATTTGAAGGATATAAAAAATGTTGTTTACAACTTGATCTTATCGACTGCAAAATGATTTTATTTACATTTAAAAGTTAAACACGTATTGTTATGGCGTTACCAGATCTTGATGTTCGATCTGTATTAGATGTTGTGGAAGAAAATTTTCAAAATGCAGGCTTGGTCAGTATAAAAACATTGATATGTACATAATTTTTTATAAATTTATATTCTGCCACTGGGAAACCATAATTTGTAACAGTTTCAGTAGGACCAGTGGAGTCCTTAGAGTAGAGAGGGAAATCAAACCTGTGGTTTTTGTGCATTTGTAATGTATTGAATTAGGTAGCTTAAAAATTGCATTTTCCAGAAATCTTACGCAATTAGAATGATATACGTAGGTGAACATACGCTAAATAGACAAGAATTAATAAAGCAATTTGGAGAAACCATCCATGACGTTAACGCGGGGTACTGTGATGTGCACGTGGCCGGCGTCTTACTGGTATACGACAGCTATTTTGTTCACGTTATTGAGGTAAGTCATATTGTCTTATTTAATAATGTTTAAAGTAATAATACGAGTATAATCTAAATACTACCAAAAAATAACCGACTTCAAAGTTACTCAAAAACTACTTGTCAGATCTCGTTCTTTAAGTGGTACTACATGACAAGCACCTGCTTTCGATTAAAAAAGAATCATCGAAATCGGTTGGCGGGATATTGAGTTATTCGTCCATTTGTCCCGCACATACTTAATACAAATTTAAGACTTATATGGTTTTCTCATGGATGCCATTGTCAGATCTCAATATTTATGTGGGGCCACATGACATGCACCAGCTTTCGATTAAAAAAAGAATCATCAAAATCGGTTCGCCCAGTCGAAAGTTCTGAGGTAACAAACTTAAAAAACAGTCGAATTGAGAACCTCCTTCTTTTTTTGAAGTCGGTTAAAAAGTACGTACTATACAATAACTAACTTGGGCTTCATTAATGGGTATTAATAGCCCACTACTGAGCTCGGGTCACTCTGGAGCAGGCCTAGAGCATACTCCACCACGCTGCTGCAGGCCAGTGACGATTGGTGGAGGGACCACAGAGTAATTTATACATTTTTACTAGCTGCCTGGACAGACCTTGTTCTGTCAAAAGTTTTTTTGAGATGTAAACTATCCTATCTTTCAAGTTGGATCAAACTGCACTTGGTGTGCAAATTTGATTAAAATCGGTTAGCAGTTAAGAGTCCATCGCGGACAAACAACGTGACACGTAATTTATATATATTAAGATATACCGAGGAGGGACTAACTTAGCTTACATTAAAAGAGGTACATAGTACCTAAAGTAGGTGATGTAGATATGTAAGTAAGTAGGTAGTTAGTAAGTCTATAATGCAATAAAATCGAGAGTAATGTAATGTAGTCTTTTTTTGTAATGTAGGGCTCAGAAGACACAGTACACAGACATTTAAGATTTCTGTTCCAACGTGATGAGGAAATGGCCGAGAAAATGAAAAAACAAGAAGAATTGTTAGCAGCAACAGAAGCTTCAGAGGAGGAGACACATCACAAACCTGTGAAAAGAATGCTTAAGCGTTTGAAACTGCTTATAGTGTACCATTCTATAAGAACTGTAAGTAGGCAATGTGTAGTATCTAAATACGTTTGCAAATTTTTCCTAACGCACGTTTACAGGTCAAGTTCGTTTACGTTCACAAGTACTTTTTCAATTATTAAAAAACAATTATAGGTTAAAGGAGTTGGTAAGATAAAAGACCACTTCCATTGTGAAATTCAATTTCAAGATTGATAAATTTACTTTTCCTACTGGCAGTAGCAGTCCTTTACGGTTAAATTTCACTTTTTACAACATGAAAACATTGAAATGTTTGAAAACATAAAGAAATGTAATAAAATAAATATATTTATTTATTTATTTTAAGGATTGCCAACGGAAAGTACACTACACCTTAAATCTAGATACCAAATTATATAATCTTATACAAGTGCCCTCCCAATTATAGGCAACCACAACTCAATATAAATATTGTTACGACATAATATCTTCTCATTACATAAAAATACTTACTACACACAATGGCCATGGAGGGCCGCCATCAGGTGGTTCGTCTGCTCGATTTACCTATTAAAAAAATCAATAGGTAATATAATAATCAAAATGTATTATTTCTGGTATCATCAGCTAGCTTTTGAGGGATGGCGCGCTGTGACGGGCCGACCGCCGGCTCTGATTGGCAACTTGGATGTGTATGGTCCGTTGGCAGAGCATATGGAACAATTGCGAATTTGTTTGGATAAGATCAGCAGGCTTTGTTTAATGGTTAGAGCTGATGAAACGGTAAGCTTTGTTCCTACATCTTATAGTCTAGTTTTAGCTCATTTGTATTCGTATTTGCTTTTATCGTAATCCATCACAAATTATTTCTCTTCTCACATTTGTGTTGTATGTAGCTGTAACACTGCTGTATCTAAACTTCGGATTGAATTGAGGGTGAAATCGTTGCAGTGAACTTTTGAATTTCATGCTCATAATTAAGTCGTATCTGACCGTCTACAGCTTAGTGAATATTTCTTACATTTAGTCTTGCCTTATTAGTGTAACCTATATGATCTTTATGAACTATTGTTGACTAAGGGCTTTTGTTCGAAGATGACGTCATTCGATGCACTCAACGTAGGCGATCATAAAATGGAAATGCTACCCGAAGTTGCTCTCCTAGATTTCTTGCTTCAGTCACAGCACATTCTTGATCTTCGTCATGTTGTACACTTGCATCGGCGTGTCGATGATTATGTTTTTTATTTTGGTGAGTTTGAAAAATATGGACCCTTTTAATTTCATTTATTTATTTAAACTTTTGTACCATAACAGTCAAATGGGCAAAGGTGGATGGAAGGCTAAAAGCATGCTCTGCCAAACACGTTCCTGAAATAAGAAAAATATTAATGGGGATGCTCTGATAGTTCCTATTGATAGACACACCTTGTGTTCAGAAATTATGTGTAATTCTCCACTCCAGTTCGGCTGGGCAGCATCGTTCCGGAAATTACGACATAATATCTTTTCATCTTAAATTCCTCAGTGCCAGTGTTAACATAAATGGGTCCGAGAAGTGGTCTTTTACTGTTGGCCTCCTTCGAAGTCTAAAAGTCACACAGCGCGCTATGGAGCTATGTTAGGTATTTCACTACGAGATAAGATTTGTAACGATAAAGTCCGTAGGCGAACAAAAGTTACTGACATAGCTCGCAGAGTTAGCCGGCTGAAGTGGCAATGGGCAGGCCACATCGTTCGAAGGACAGATAACCGATGGGGTCGCAAACTCTTCGAATGGCGGCCACGTCTCGGTATAAAGAAGCACTGGTCGCCCCCCGACCAGGTGGACTGATGACCTAAAGAAGACAGCGGGAAGCCGCTGGATTCAGAGGTCCCAGGACCGGTCGGCGTAGCGCCAATTAGGGGAGGTCTATGTACAGCAGTGGACTTTAAAAGGCTCTTAGATAGATAGATAGATAATGTATTCCTATCTACAGAAAAAGTATGGCCGCTTCCAACACATTTCACTCCTCGGCTGCTGTACAAACTGAAGATCGATGACTCTTTCGTGGAGCCGTTACCTGTGATGCCGTGGGAACAAGTTCAGAAAGAGACTGGGGAAGACGAGGAACGCGAGGACCAGAGTGGGAGCTCCAGTGACTAAAATAATAAGTAATTAACTTCACATGTGTTTACTGCAGTTTTAGATAGCGTATGTTTTTTTTTGCAACGTTGTCGATAGCACCTTATTCTGATGAACTGAAACTGTCATTAATCTATCACATGAGGATTGCGTAGCAGTAATATTCAATTAAATCCAGTTCGTGGATTCTGTAGACGCTCTTTAAACATACTAATATCATTCCTTATGAGAACTATTATCTATTTGTCAGTCGTCGTGACGGCATATAATACGGATACGTGTACAATAGGTAATAATAAATATTATGAATATTCTGAATAGCAACCACACTGTTGTAGCTATGGTTTATGATGGTGTAAAAACTTTGGTTTCTGTAGTTGTGAATATTCCTAATTTATAAATTAATACATTCTTGCATTTTGTAGTTTTTTTACGGATGCTGAGATTTTTGTTATATACAGTGATAATTAATTTTATTGATAAATCCATCATGTTTAATATAGATTTTTTATGTATTGTTATCTGTGATTGTTACACTAGAAGGTAACTATGAAACGCCACTTGCATTATCAGGGTTTCTATGGCGATATCGAATAAATTCTCTGTTGTCAAAGAATTTCACACCACAACATTTGGATTTTGGGTACACAGCTACAAATGGAAAATTTGGGAAAGAAGACATTGCGGAAAAAGCGATTTAGAAGACCCGTGTCAAACTTAATTCTTCCGCCTATAGAACAAAACAGTTGTGTAAAAACTATAATAGACGTAGATCCAGATTTTTATTCATTAGTCGAAGGAAGACCTATTAGACCTAATCAGTCCATTAATAAATACAAGCAGAATGTGAAAAATATAGCGTTAAAACGAACTGTTTATGGTTTCCTCACAGACGAAATTTTGAGAATTAGCAGAGAAATTGAAACTGAAAGAAGGATTTATGAAACTGCGTCAAAACACTTCGAGGAATGCCAATATAGTTTCGATAAATTTTTAGCTGATGATAATAATAAGACCATTGCTATTATGCAGAAATCAGATGCCTTAGCGAGAGATTTAGTGAACCAAACTGAAGAACATAAGAAAGCTAATTATGAACTTGCCACCCTAAAGTCGAAATTACAATATATTGACGAAACATTACAAATTATGCTCTCTTTTCAAACATTCCTTCATAGAGCAGCCCCGATATTGTGGCAAGAAAGTCAAAATATAAATATTGTTACAGAATACGTAGAAATTTTTACCATGGATAATGATATAGATCGTGAAATAGACAAAGATTTAATTCGGAACAGACTTAAGCAATTACCACCTCCCTGTTTATATTTCCAAACTCCGGAGCAATTGTTTAAAACTTTTAGTTTATTGGAAAAACAAAATTTGAATTATTTACTGGCAACCGAGGAACTTAATTCGGAAAAGAATAAGTTTTTTAAGTCTCTTCATCGACTAAAATTAGGACTAAATGAAGAATTGGAATACATTCAACAAAAGGTAGCTTTTGATTTTTTTTATTATGCATATTACTTATTAGGTAATCCCAACGTGTTTATTGGCCAAACTTCAAAAGCTTAGATAAACATATCACTCTGGAATTATCAAACTGTTTGAACGAGTTTAAAAAGTTTAAACGACTGTATAAAAAGGTGTCACGTAATTTATATATACGTATAACCATGTATATTATATTGCATTGTATATTATAGCCTTGAACATATTTTTTAGGCAACCCATTCGTGATACAGATACTTTTCTTTACGTAAGTATGATATTTGATATAAAACAATTTTTATCCGGTAAGCACATGGTTGCAGAAACGCCTCTATTACAGCTCGTACTATCCACACTTTTGGTATGATGTGACAAGTACGTGCCGTGTTCGACTAAAAGTACTATTATTTCTTCTGTGGTAGATACTACTAGGTACATATTCTGTGCCTGAGTGGAGCTATTTATTAAAGACGAAGAAGTTCTGTTTTAACATTATTTTGTATTCATGTATTAATTATTGCGTTCACAGATAAAACAAATACGAGAAGTCATTGTATGGAACGAGGGTCGAGAAATTGAACTTAAAGAAGTGTTTTTCAAAATCTTACGGAAAAATTTACAAAGTTTGGTGTCATCAAAGATTGCGCTTCAAATATTTAATTACGTAGAATTTGCGTACGAAAAATTAATTGCACCAAATGATACGGGTTTAAGTTCGTTACAAATGACATTATCGCTTGAAAAAGAGTACAATGACTTGATGTTAGATTTATCAGCGTTCGACTTAAATGAAATAAAAGCTATTGAAAAAACCACATATGAACAAGGAGCTCAAGAAGTAAAACAGGCGGAGAATGCCAGCAAATTATTGAAGGATGTAGATAAATTAAGCAGAAGATTAAAAGCTTCTTATGAACCAAGAAGTGATAAGATTTCTAGTTAGGCGGCGTACTAAAATATTTTGGTCTATTTGTAAACAATGTCGTCAAAAGTAATTTGGCAATAAGACTTAAAAAAAAATGTTTATTAAGTAATAGACATAAACATAGTTTCTAACTTAAAATCATTACTCTTTATAAATATACATCTGTGATCCTGGTTCATAATACATCATTGTGTCATTATTGCGACTTTCAAGTCTTTGACATCCGTCGAAGAATTTTTCAAGTATTTTCTGTACGATTCTTCTGTGCGTGTAATAGGTAATTTCGAAGTTTTTATTTTATATTTACATTGTATTAAAAATGTCTTGCTTAAAAGAAGAGCGGAAACCTATGGTTCCACTAAAAACGTTGGATATCATATTTCGGCGTCGCTATGTACCAAACACTCAACATTATTTTGCTAATCGAAAACATGCGGTTAAGGAAGACAAGCATAAGAAAAAACTTTCTTCACCATTTCATTTGCCAAAGTCTGAAAAATTGTTGTCTTACATAAAATATAGTGACAGAAAAGAAAAATTAATAACTAGGAACAGGTTATCTCAGCCATTGCATTTGAAAGATAACCTGAGGATTGCTGCAACCAGGGATATTTCTGAAAGACTTTTTTTGGAAGAACCACCTGATGATGTAAGAGCAGTGGTCGAAATTCACCCCGAATTCTACACAGTGATTGAGGGACGCCCTTTAAGATGTTTTGATGACATAAAAGTATACGTTAATAACATCAGAAGCTATGCTATGAACCGCCAACAAATAGGTTATCGGCGCGATCTCATTATGAAAATAGACCAGAGTTTAGCTGAAGAAATAAAAGAGCATGACAATATTTTAAGTAACTTTAAACAGCATATAAAAAACTTTCAAAAGTTCCTTACAGAGGATTATAAGAAATCATGTATTAAGGTTTCGAAAGCTGAGAAAGTTTACGCAGAATTAGTTGCGAAAAATTCTGAATTCCTTGGATATGTATCAAAATTGACTATTTCTAATAACATATTGTTTAAACTGGATGCTATCCGGAGTATACTTAAAATTTACAGAAGCTTCTTAATATTTGTTGCACCTCTGCAATGGAGACAGCTATACGATGAAAATTTAAGGCATAAGCTTCAATCAATTCAATTTGAGGAAGGTGAGTTTATGACCGATAATGATTTGGTAGAGACCATGGACATCGACAAAATGATTGAGGTAGCAAGAAATGAATTAGCAAATCCTTTGCCAGCATACTTGTATTTTAAACGACCTGAACAGATGATGTATCTGTTTCGTACGATGGAGTTACAGAGTAGAGAGTATTTAATTCAGCTTTCGAAAACCGATGGACCATATAGAATTTTACAAGAAAGAATTAAACAGCTTAAGCTCTCAACTACACAAGAATTTGATTATTTCCAATACTACATTGACCACATCAATAGTGAAATTGCAAGAGAAAATTATAATGAGACTCATCTACAAAACAAATTCTTTAGAATTTTAAATACCTCGTTTTACGATAGTGTAGCTAGCCCAAGTACACTTAAGCTAAAGATTTGTATTGAATACGTTTATGAACAAGTTTTTGGAAAATGCGAAGAGGGACACCAGAGTTTACAAGATCCAATGAAAATTTTAGAAGTTATGTACGAAGATTACAATTTACGATTGGATTCACTAGACTTTAAAATTGTCAACCAGGCCAAAAGTGACTTCTTTGCCCAAGATTTGAAGACGATGACAGATGCATATAAAGCTCAACGTGAACTGAGAGCGTTCCGTGAAATGACAAATGCTATGAATAAAGCGTTCTTACCGCCTGCTAAATATACCAGACCAGTTTTAAAAAAGTTTTTGGACAAAAAAAGTAGAATTGCATTAGCTGTGGCTGAGAGAAGAAAATCGCAAATGCAAACTGGTGATCGACCGAAACCAAAGAAGTATAAAATTACTCCGGAAGAAAGAGAAGGGTTGCTGATGTTCACTGATTGGTGTGAGGGGACAAACCCAGCACCGTATCTAAAAGAATATTATGATTTTGTGAAACCTGCTTTTGAGTGGGTGCCACGTAAGTCTGTACTTTAGACCTTTTGTCTTTTTTATTTAGTGTTTAAATAGTAAAATTAGTGTGTTCTAATTTCAATATAACATTTTGTAATTTAGATAATCTGTTTATTAAAATTACTTTGCTTTCTAGTTGGTCAAGTTTTATTTCTGACTATATTTTAATAATTTTATCTATTTTCTCCAAAACTTGAAGCCGTTGAAGTTGACGGCACAACAAAATTGCGAATATTTTTCAGGTTAGTTATTTATTTCCCATAAATATATTTTTAATCGTAATAAACCGAAATATAACAAAACGTAATAAAAATGTCTAAAAAGAAATCTGGTTCAAGTTGTTCGAAAAAAAGTTTGGCATCACGATATTACTCTTTACCATTCGATGTAACTAAACGAGTGGAATTACTTTTACCTTATAAGTCATACGCCAAACAAGAATGTAAGGAAAGATTCTTAAAACAAGTAAACATCAGAATTCATGATAGATATAAAAATTGTAAGAAAGAACTAAACATGAAGTTGAATAAATCGGACGAGGAATTGGATCATGTTCACACTGTAACCGATTACGATGAGGATTTCTTTAAAATTGTTAATGGGAGACCACTATTTCATTGTATTCCACGTTATAAAACGCTTATCAGTTCATTTGATAAGCTCTTTCGAACTGTTCAAGAAATTGCTTACAAGAAGGATAGTGCTATGAATATTGATACGAATTTTAGAGTAGAAAACAGTATCTATAATAAAACTTTACAAAAGTTTTCTGCAGAAGCGAAAGCGTTTGATAGATTCATAATGGAAGGTTATAAAAAATCGATGAGAATTTTGGACGAAGAGGAAAAAATAAGTTTAAAATTAGAAGCAAAAATGGCTGAATTGCAAAGTTTGGCGGATGAGAGTTTTATTATAGTATCGCGGTTACTAGGATTGGATTATAAATATGGATTACAGCAGAAATATGGTAGATTTTTGTATTACCTATCACCTCCGATGTGGCGTTCCAGCAACAGAGAATTTGCTCGATCAGTTGAAATAGAAGCTAGGGGATTCGATTTTGGTAATTCACATGAAGAAGACACCTTTACTGCTTTATTTGAAAAAATGCGCAAAGAATGCAGTGTCGCTCCGACCAAACCAGTTTTGTATTTTACTCACCCGCGTGATTTGCTAAATGTCTTCGATGGCATGGAAAAACAGCTACTGTATCATTTTAGTCGTGAGGCGCAAGTTGTTCCTCATACTAAAGCTATGAAAGACGCGATAAGAATATTAAAACAAAAAATTGATCACGATAGCGCTGCTGTTACGACTTCTATAAAATATTTTGAAAATCTTGTGTTACAGTGCGAAGAACGATGTGCTCAGCTAAAAAATAAATTCTTTAAAATATTACATGGATTTTTTTACGAAGCTGTTGGCACAGCTGAAGTTTTAAGGTTTAATTTTCACCTCGAGTTTTGTTATAGTAAAGTGTTTAATGAAACACCGATGAATATGGACATGATAACGCTAGCTAGAGCTATTGAATCAATGTACATGGATTACTCGAAACGGTTGGATTCAATACAAAGTGGTGCAGTTCGAAGAGTTATGAACAGATGTATGGAAATGAATAAGCAAAAGATGGATCAGGCAAAAAAGGCTGCAAAAGAATTGCGCCTATTTAATCGGCTAGAGCAAGAGTTACTTAGGGCTCATAATCTTATTTCTGAAGAGAATCAATTAGTTAATGTCCAGTATAAGTATGGTCCGAAAAGAAAAATTAAACGTGATGTTTCTAAAAGTCACGTAAACAAAAGGAGTTATCCGAGTTTAAACGATGCAGAAATAGAATATCTGACATTATTCACAGATTGGACTCATAATGAGGATCCTTCATTATATCTACAAAGTTTTATTTTTGATAAAGATAAGAATTCTCAACATTTATGAAGCTTTGGGAGCATGTAACAGAAAAGTCTTGTTTCATCGTTAAACCCAATATAATTTTATAATATGCGTGATGTATACATAATAAAACAAATATATTTGTAACAAAATGTATATTACCTACTCATATAAATGTTTGGTATCTTGGTATTGACGAATATCTACTTGGAATTTACATATTTACAAGATGAGTAACATAAACTCTGGTAAAAGCTTTGTTAATACATAGGGGTTTACATTTACCTTACATTATTCCACTATAAATTATTAATAAATAAATATCTACCAATACGCTATAAACAATTCATTTCTTTTCTGTTTTTGTGTTCCAGAACATAACATCAAGATTATTGCTTTGAAACTTATTTAAAAATTATTTATGTTATTACTGATATTGTGATGATCTTATACTAAAGAATTTTGTTTACGAAAAAGAAAACTTGTTAACATTTTAGATAACATCTATAGCGTCTATTTACATTGTATTTACAAACACAAAGCAGTCTAAAGTAGGTATAGTAAAGCCTCTGAACATAAAACCTAATGTATGAACGCTAAGATAAGTGACCAGAAACCAATCCTTCTTTGAACTCTTATTACAATGCAGTAAATCATTATTCAAAGCGCACACATACAATAATTCATGGCGAAAAGTGCAATTCTAATAAACATTATCATGTCATTAATTCTACATTAAAATTTCTAAGTCACTCGTCTGGATCGCAGTAAAAAAATTGCATTTTTATTTATTTATTATTGTGTTACACTAATGGTCCCACAGAATCTTGTGAGCCACATTATGATGTAGGTACATTCCTTTTGTGTCGTATGCATCTGTAATTTATTCATCGTGATGAACCGACTTATCATGAGAGGCCTTAATGTTCAAATTACAAATACAATATTTGACTAAACCGTGTGTTTTAGCTGTTGTTTTCGACCTACCTAGCTATTTTCAAAAGAAAATGACTAGTTGTTAAATCAATTCTATCAAAATATCATTCATTTCCTTCAAATGTTCAGTATAATTTGAGCAATATAATGATGGAATACTTCATAAGACGTTAGACATCTACAGTTAAAACAATATTTGGTGTTTCCATCTCGGATATTACAAAATATCCAACCGTGGGCTACTAACTTCCGAACCAGCTGTCTTGTACGTTACACACACAAACTTGACAAACTTAGCCATACAGCTTTTGTTGCACGATTGGTTTATCTGACCCGTTTCTTTTGTAGCTTCGCCAATTTTCTTCTCTTGAGTATCATTTCATAGAGAGCTTCGAGGCCCTCGTGAAGTCCTTCACCGGTGATGGCGCAAGCCGGTTGAACATGCCAGGCGTGAGCGTCTCGAGAGCCGTGCGGAGAAGACACTAGCTCGTGCAATCCTAGTAGTTTCTCCAGTTCCCGCGGTTCCTTAGCTCCAGGAAGGTCCTGTTTATTTGCGAGTACAAGTATCGGTACTCCGGTATTGTCTGGCGATTTCGCTGTGCGTATCAGTTCCATTTTAGCTTCTTCCATTCTTTCGACGTCGACAGAGTCTAACACGAAAATGATACCGTCGGTACACCGAGTGTAGGATTTCCAGAGTGGTCGGAGTTTTTCCTGTCCACCGACATCCCATACGAGAAAGTTTACGCCCTTGGATTTTCCGATGGTGCCTTTGACTTTCTCGCAGTTGAAGCCGATTGTGGGGACGGTGTTGAGGTATTGGTCGAACTTGAGCCGGTACAACGCGGTGGTTTTACCGGCGGAGTCGAGGCCCAGCATGACGACGTGGAGCGTGCCTTGGGTAGAAGGCAGCGCGTCGAGCAGGCTCGAGTTCTTGCCCATGTTTGCACCCATGCTGCTGCAACGAGCGTCTATCTGACACTCTCATCGGAACGCAGCATCATGGGCAGAGGCCTTTAACCTGGAATTGAAAAAAAAAAATTTTACTGAACGATTATGTCTGACCGTGATGGACTGCACTACCTAATAATTGTATTCGCTGCAATAATATGAGAACAATGAATTATCTTGGGAAATACATAAAGTTCTATTAAATAGTAACTTATTCTTTGTGATGAACTAGTTTCCAAACAAGTTTCGTGTCTTGCTTCATTCAATGGAATGGAATGACTTAGCAGATATCCTAGTTAACCTGAGATTATTATTTTAGCCTCTTTTATAACATTTAGCTCGCTTCTAAAAGCCAAGGCAGTTGAGCCGGATAAATTAATAATTTTGGGAGCGTATCCTCAATGTTGTTTTAGACGTATTTAGTAGAAATATTTGCAGGGTGCGGATAATCCTGATGGTAATTATGCATATAAGCATACATACATAAGGTTAAAAATTATTGACTATATAATAGGTAGGTACTAAGTATTTTTAAATGTTTCGGTTACAATGATGGACTGCTAGAATACAAGTAAATTTAAGTGAAGGCTTTTTTTCTTGACTAGTGCATTGATCATAAAAAGTGTGAAAATAAACATGGTATCGGATAAAAAGGATAATCTCTATTATTACTTCGTTACATAATTTGACGAGTTGACTCTGTATAAATAAACATGAGAATTATAATCAACTACCTATTGAACAGGTAATTATTGTGTAATTTATACATCATTATTTATTGTATACGTTATATTCCTACATCTTGATTTCTTATCCAGCCTCAGCACAGCTCGGTTCTTGTTTGTCATCGACCTCGTGCCCTTTCGCTCATTCTTGAGTAATTCAAACATATTCCCATGAGTTTCGAATATACCTAGCTATTACCTACTTAATGTCACTGTTATTAAACAACGGTGTATATTACTACACCACACAAATACAAATTAAGTCGTGTTTTCGAAGTGGATTTTTTTGCTCAAAGGTCATGTGCTTACGCATTAGAACGGCGTGGGAGCTGAGATAGCTAGATACCAGACTGTTTTCGTGTGGAAACCCTTTTAACATTAATCAGTAACAGTTTCCATTTTTGCATGTTTGACTTTTTGCGTTTTTTGACCTTATGAGTATAATCCCATTTTATTTATACCCAAATAAAGCCAACAGGCGAAGCCACAAGGAGGGTTATGATTTGGATTGTAGATAATTTTGTTGTTATTGATTCTGAAGTAAAACTAAGTAGGTACAATTATAAAGAGAAATAATTAAAAGTATATTACAGTCACAAATATAGATAGATCTGTGATTAGGTACGTATTAAAATACTGCATTGTATGGTAAGATATATATTTGTACATGTACAAAATTATCCTACTACTATTATAATAATGTGAAAGTTTGTTTGTCTATATTTATTACTCTTTGACGCAAAAACTACTGAACGGATTTTAATGAAATTTAACACACAGGTAGACCCAATGATCTCTATTTTTATAATGTCATTGGGTAGACCATGATCTGGAATAAACGCAGTCAAAGCCGCGAGTACAGCGCTAGTATAAAAATATAGTTAATAAAAATTCACAAGAGAGCCGGCGACGCGACGCGCCGGTCGCGGTGGCGCGGTCCGGCGAGACGAGATGTCTCCTCAATGCCCTTCGAGGAATAACAAGTTGTTACACTCGACTGGACTTGTCTTCAATTTTAATGTAAGTAGGTAGGTACTTATGTTGGTAGCTGTAGGTACTTGTCTAGAATTTTATGTTAAAAATTGATTGCGATAAATTCTAAGCTAAGGCATTGGTCTGAAACTTTCTTGATTAGGACATTAATAAATTAGATAGTCCTATTCCAGATTTTAGAGATCTGCATGGTCTGCGTGTGAGCTTTTCATGAAAATCCATTCAGTAGTTTTTGCGGGAAAGAGTAACAAATGTTCATACAAAATTTCACATTTATAATATTAGTAGAATTAGTGGGAAGGATTTATTGATTTATCCGGTTTCGGTAGTCTATATAGCCAAAGGTAATCTGTGGCCAAAAATAATAATAATAAAGTATTAAGTGGTGTGGCCAAACTAATATCTCTCACTAAAACGTCGCTTGTCGTTAAAAGATACTGTTCTTGGTTTATTATTATTCTAAGTGTTCTTGTTAACACTTGGCAAAAGCAAAAAGCGTCTCTCTTTGTCGTCTAGCAGAGACTTCAGTATTAAGAGCAATAAATTCCTTTCCTTGTAATGTAATATGAGGTTCGCTTAGTAGCATAATTAGATAGGGTATATTAAGCATCCCACTCAAAAAAGCAGTGATAGCCTAGCGGTTAGAACGTTGGTCTCCCGAACGAAGGGGCCCGGGTTCAAATCCTGGCACGCACCTCTGATTTTCAAATATTATGTGCGTATTATAAGTTAATTATCACTTGCTTCGGTGAAGGAAAACATCGTGAGGAAACCTGCACACCGGAGAGTTCTCCATAAAAGTTCTCAAAGGTGTGTGAAGTCTACCAATCCGCACTTGGCCAGCGTGGTAGACTATGGCCTAATACCCCTCACATTGTGAGAGGAGACCCCGAGCCCAGCAGTGGGACAATTATGGGTTGTTGCTTTGCTTTTCTTTTTAAGCATCCCACTCAGGGAAACGAAAAAAGGATATTTTATTTTATTTTGTCGCCGATTATGTTCATAATTCATCTTGTTCAGTAGGACCAACTAAGAGCATAACATTGTGATAACTTCAAAAATGTTTAAAATTTATATTACAAATTGAAATTAGTACCTAGGTACTCAATATGTAGGTACCTACCTACTTATAATATTTTGCGCCTTACAGTTTTGTTAGTTTAGGTACGTGGAAAATTTTAAATATTTATCATTCTAAGACTTTCATTTCAAATGTTCGAGGTCATATAAATCGCAAGTGGGTACCGAATGTTCCGAGCTCTCATCTTTCAACCTGTTTCTCTTGAAAAACTTGAATAGCAACTTTTGTTTTTATTCGACCAACTTAACATATTTGTGCGTGTCCAGTACTAACGTGACCCCAGCCAGATGAACCTAATTCATTGATTATTTTAACGTAACAACTCTGATCAATAATTACAACACGATTAGATATTACCTACGCATTAAGCACTTTAATATAATTTATTTAAAATGTTAAAACTTTGTACTGTTTTTTTTCCAAGATATAATCCTTAAATATCCGTGAATTCCATGAAGATGACTAGCTTCCACCCTTTTGATTAAGTCAGCGGCTAATCGACTCATCGTGATCCAGCCATCACTTTCTTTCTTTCTCGACCGACAATGCATCGATGATGCCTTTGATATTTCTGATGTCCATGGCTGCTGACGGATGAACTATACGAATAGAGCAGAGCAGAGGAGCTTAATGGACATGAACTCAAAAATGGATAGAGAAAAGCCCCCTTGTTTAGTAAAAGCCGTTGGCTTACCATCGGAATCGGGAATACCCTTACTTGTAAGGATGACAGTAGACACTGGTAGGGTTTTAACGTTGACGCTACTGCAATCAAGGCCGTCTTTAACCTATTGGAGGCCCTGGGCATATTAGGATAATGGGGCCCCTATGACTTTGACAAAACACTATTTTTAACCGACTTCAAAAAAGGAGGAGTTATTCAATTCGACTGTATTTTTTATGTTTGTAACCTCAGAATTTTCGACCGAACCGATTTTGATGATTCTTTTTTTAATCGAAAGCTGATGCTTGGTGGTCCTACTTAAAGAGCTAAATCTTAAGATTTAGAGTTATATTGTAGTCGGTAATTGTTTCTTGGTAAAATTCAGATTATTACGTTAGAATAAATAAAGAAAGTAGATAAGCAAGCTTCTAGATTTATTTTTATTGATTTATCTAAGCATGCTGAAATCGGAAAGATTCATTTTTGGGCGAGAAAAGAGTAGCTTCACGTATGCAAAAGTTAATAAGCCAATTGGTATTGTATTAACTAATTTAGGTTCGTTTTATCCGAATTAAAAAGTTTTTCGGTAATAACTAATAAATATCGGTTATCTTTTAGTGATCTGGTAGGAACTAGGGGGCCCCCTCGATCACGGGGCTCTGGTCACGTGCCCAGTGTGCCCAATGGGAAAGAGGGGTCTGACTGCAATACTGTTGCTAGAGTAAATGAGCCGATACGAATAGCTCGGCGGGTACTGTTGAAGTGATTCACCGAGCGCGAGCGAATGAACCACCAGTCGTCACTGGAGTAGTCAAGCAGCGTGGTGGACTATATGTTCTAGGCTAGGTCTTCACAGATTTGAGGGAAGACCCGTGCTCTATAGTTTTTCCTATCTTTGTCGTCGTTTGTCTTTGTATGTATTAATTTGAATCCAAGAGAATACTGCACTCACTTACGCAATCAAATAATCTAAAATGACTTTTAGAACCCTTTGCTTGCTTACTGCTACACTCAAGTTAATATCTACAACTACAAACAAAGAGCAGGGCACAATGACACTCGTATCCGTAGTTTTAGTGGTTTCTAAGTAATACCCGTCTAGTGGATCTCGTTACGGAATGCCCGTGTCGGGGGTCAATGGAGTGGAGAAAGTACTCGGTATGAATCGGCCCTCTGCTTTCTCTACTTGCCCTAAAGCCGTGTTTGCTATCGGATTATGAAATTGTTTTAATCGAATCACGATATAACCGTTTATTCCCACTTGTCCTGTGGAGTAGTCGTGTTGACAATACTACATATCTAGTATGATTGGGTGCTTTATTTCGTATTGAGTAATTATTGCAAATGCATTTTGGTTTGTTAAATAACTTGCGACCTACCCGCGGCTTTAGCGGCGTTTTCCGGGATAATAAGCACCGTATGTTCTCGGTTATGTTAGCGTAAGTAGTTATTGAGTAAGTAATAGTCAATAAACTTACTTCTTCGGAACCCTACATTGCGCGTGGCCTGACACGCACTTGCCCGGTTTTTTCTATATTTTTTTAATGTGCTTCGTTAGTTGGTTTGGATTTTTAATTAAATACATTATTAATAGTCAGTTATCCCTTTGATTACTAATTGTTTTTTTTTGTGTATTTTGAATATTTAATTAAAATCTGTTTTTCAGAATTAAAAGTTAAAGTACAATGTTCATGTGTAAACTATTTAAAATTGAATCATTTTGTACTATTTAATATAAGATTGAAAAAAAAAAACAAATATAAACATCTGCAATAATAATATTATTGTTACGAAATAATTAGTACCCTGACTGTATCATTTCGTTGTATTATTAGAATAAAAATAAAAATAAAATCTATACTTAGTAAATAAATTCCTAGTTCATATCCGTTTGTGATAACCCTAAGTCCAGTTACATGTTCCGCTAGCATGGTATTCGGTGCAACAGGTCCCGACATGGCCAATCCGCATGCGAGACGCGTGGCGAGTGCTAGCCACTGTGCCATCGGCCTCTTGGCCTAGGGATGTTCGATCTAGGTGCCTTGTATCGATATTCTGGATCGAAATGGATTGTATTGAAGTGTATCGTTTTTGTTTTTTTACCTGATCTGAACTTAAAATTTCGATCCACCTTTAAGTATCGATAATTCGACACTATCCATCCGCCAATACTTTCGCTACATTTATTTTGTTTACCTCTAATTTTTAGTTCATGGCGAGGCATGTAACTTATGCATGAAGTTCGCGCGCAAACCTCGATAGAGGGATGAATGGTGAAGCCCCCCGTGACAGGGGGTGCGGGGGACAGAACCTCCCGCTAAGGGCAGAAGGGGGGCGAAGCCCCCCGCAATGAAAAATACTATAAGATTTCAAAACGGAATGGGTTAGGTTAGGTTCGTATATTTTTATTATAGGGAGCTAGGGAACCCGCGAAGCGGGGTTCCGTCGACATTTATGACGCAGTGTAGTTTTGTTGCATAACTGAATTGAAATTGTACATTCAGTTGCTACACGTAATTGCCTAAGTACACACATAAGTTATAGCCTCCTATTGAACACGAAAATTAATACGCCAATCTGGGCTGATGCACTTCGCAAACCTGTGTCCGATTGGAGGACGCGTGTCTTGAATCAGTTCAAGAACAGCACGAGTTTGGAAAGAGAATTAGTGTAACAAACTCGTGCGAGTTTCCAGGCAGTACTGCCTTCTATAGAACATGTAAACGGAAATACGCGACCCTCACTCCAGATTTGGAATTTTATAATATCTTGGCTAAGTATTTTGTTTTGTTTACCTCTTCTAAATTAAAAAAAATACCTGTCTCCTTAATACGATCCGAATGATCCGATCTACCTTACATGTGTATCGATTCGCCAGTGGGTGGATCGAATGCCATTGTATCGATACAAAAATGGAGCAGATCGTATCCTATTGTATCGATTGATCCACACAAGTATCGGATCGGATCGAACATCCCTAACTCGGCCCCAGATAGCCACAATGGCCCACTGTTGAGGTGCCATTTCCGTAATACATACTTCATTCTGACAAGGACAGCGAACGTCTTCAGTTTAGACCATTTCAAGTTTTAAAGCGGTTTAGCGGAAGCGGGATTTTCTTAAGGAGTAGTTCCACTTCCACAAGTAGGAGGTAGGTAAGTTTGTACAATACATTGTTCTATGACTTACCTACTAAAATATATAGTTAAAATGTAGCTTATGGGTACATATCGGCAACGTTTCATTGCAACGCCTAATTACCGATTCGGAAGTGTCTGATAATAGGTATTATCTTACACTACTATTTTAATTATTATATGAATTAAAATGTTCTATTATAATTAGGTTAGGTGATATTTTATTGGCTAATTCCGTTCATCGCTGAAGTATTTACTGATGTAGCGTGTACGGACCTGAATATCTAACTAATGCTAATATCAGGATTGTTATGAGTGAAAGGATTGTGTTTAAAATGTTATATATAAAATACCTACGTAATATGACACGAAGATTAAAGTTTCGGAATCAAAGAAACCAGCCGATGATTCAATATCTGTAACAAAAAAAATATTGTTAACAAACAGCAAAACGATAATCCTAATCGAAAAGATCGATAACTTGATTAGGTACTACATATTACCATACTTAAATTAAACTGTTTTTGTATCTTTGTAAGCGCAATTATAATATTTTAAGGAAAGGAAATACAGGAAAATAATATTTTTGAAAGCGACGTTTTCCTTTTCCGTTCGTTCTTTAGCATTTGGTCTTCAAAGGGACATTTCAGCCTTCCTCTGCTATTCATGAAAATTATTAACATCGTAGCGTTTTAGCGTTTGTACATGAGAAAATAAGGTGGGACTTAAAGAAAAGAAAATATGCAAGGAAAATATTTTTAAGTCCTTGTTCAAAAAAAGTTTTACTTTGCTTATTGGTGTTGGTGGCATTAATGATGCTTCATAAATATTATTGTAGTACTTATTCTTTTAATGACGTGTCATTACTTCCTGTAAATGATTTATAGTACCTTTGCATCAAATTGCATTACTTATACTCATATTTTATTATGGTCAAGATTGTAATGTTATGAAAAGTTATGCTCGATTTGAATCCATCGTAAGGTAACATAACTTTGAAATATATATATCTATATGTGACCTATATGCATGCTAAGATCACGCTTTTCCGTGACCTAAGTAGCTTTTACACGGTGCGAAAACTCGTGAAGTAATAATGCACGGTGTTTGGTACTAAGGGCGCGGTCACAATGCTATAAAATAGTACGATACGCGGTCTGTTATTGCACGGGTGTAAGCACCGTAATACTACTGTTATAGGCAAGCATGCCCTTTATTTTATCTCATCAAAAACATAAATGTGAAATGAGAGCCAAGTTCAAAAAAAAGAATAAATGAGAGCCAAGTTCAAAAAAAAAGAATTGATATCTTATTGGAAAACAGGATTTTATGATGACAAAAGGGTGTTTTCATTGCTACAAATGATGGATTTCTTTGACAGTTTTCCTCTTATGATTTGTGTTTATTCCGTATCTAGGCCATGTTTTTATCGCGAAATAAGTAGGTCGCAGTAGTTCATAAAATGTTAACAATACTTAAAGTTAATCACTACATATGTAGTATGAAAGAGATATGAAGATCTTTGTTTGAATGGATAATTTCTTAAACTACTTCACGGATTTCATGGAACCTATCATCACAACAAAATTTTAATAAATACGAGATTAATCAAGAAGTATTTATTATCCTTTCAAATCAAAAAAGATGATGATGATGATTCTTAAATGACGGAGTTGTGAGGTAACAAACATAAAAAATAAAAAATAAATACGACTGAACTGAGAAACTCCTAGTTTTTTGAAAACATTTAAAAATGGTTGTCTGTAAAGTCGGTTTACGGACGGTACTTTACCGTGACAACGTCATGACAAAACAATGATGAAATGATTGCATACTTTTATAGATAAAATTGAGCGCTTTGGCCGATCGTAGCCGATCGTACCTCTATCGCTTGTTCCGCGCTCTCGTTTGCGCGGAACGTGACAGTGTGTTATGCTTTTTCGTGCGTGCACCCGGCGTTCATCGTTTTAATAGACGTTATCACGTCAAAAATATATATGTATAAAGATTCTACTGAGGTAGATACTGTAAAATTTATCTTTTCCGACATTCTAAAGCAAGAATCCTTTGAAATGTAACAATATTATGGTCCGAGTATTCCTTCTTTACATTATGCATTCAGTGCTTCTAATATTAAATTCGGCTGAGAGGGAGATATTATTATAGTCCCTCTTTTATACTTAAGAGAGAAAGAGACATGTAGTATTTTATTTCCCAAGCACTAGGTACCTACTTCGAAAGGTACTTTATTCAATGAGTTGATTGACATTGAAGCATGAATTGTAGGAGTCTTTAATTTTGGCATCAATTGAATAATAGCCGAGAAAGAACCCTATAAGAGCCCGCATGGGTTTAATAGCCCTTGAGGTTTCAGAGCTTTTTACTCGTAGCGTGAACGATGCGAGGGGATTGACCTAGCTAGGGAAATTGACAAAATAACGCTTGTTCTGTGCTTTATTTAAGTAGGTATTATATTATAATATGCGTTTGCATTATTATTAGGCACCAGAGCATACGAGCAACTTGGGTCACCGTCACGCATTGTAGAGAAAGAAGAGAGAATTAATAATGAAACATACGTTCGATCAAACATCTACATTTCTGTATTTACAGATCGTTACAGAACTGACAAATTTTTTAACAAGGAAACGGTCATATTGTTGTTTTGATAAATAAGTAGGTACCTACCTACCTAAATATTTTTGAAGTGAAAACTTCTTTAGTACGGGGGTGACTTGAAATTTTATGAAACGAAACTGTCCAGTAAAAAGAGACAAACACATAAATTCTAAAGTGAGATAGGAAGTATTGTACAGGGGTAGGATAGGGGAGTGAGGGGTAGGGAAGTGGAGCGGAGCGGAATGGAGCGGAACGGCGCTGAGCGGAGCGGAGCGGGGTGGAGCGGAGCGGGGCGGGGTGGAGCGGAGCGGAGCAAATCAGAGCGGAGTGGAGTGGAGTAGTGAAACCTACATTTATCATCTTCCCGAAATTTTACATTCGTCTCATGATCTTGAAAACAAAAATTTTGAAGGTTTCACTTCTACCACGTGTGAATTGCACACATTTTAATTTTTTCTTTATGCCTATTAATTAGAAGCAATTAATATACAATGCCATGCCATTTCCATGAGAACTCGTTCTTACAATGTCGTCAATTAAATGGTAAATAGTGGGTTGATCTAAGAAAGCTAAGCTTTCTGGTTCGATCATGTTATTTGAAAGTAGAAAAAGGAAACGCACCGACCTGCTCAATAGGTTTTGTATCTAGGTAATCAATACTATGTGCCTGACTATCTATATCTATGTCGGGCGTTTCTCGGTGGTCCTACTATCATGTCATACTGATATGACCAACGAGAATAGTTTGTATCGGTGGTCATACTATTTTAATGAACACCATATATATTAGGTTTGACGTATATTGTCTATTCTTCCACTAATACCAATAATGTCTTCGTCTTGACGACCCTGTAGCCTAGTTGGTAGCGACTCTGCCTGCGACGCGAGGGGTCCCGGGTTCCATTCCCGGCCGGGGCAGATATTTGTGTGACTAATACATGTTTGCACTCGGGTCATAGCTGTGATTGTGATGTGTAATATGTGTCGTCCATGCCACCCGCGACACAGGTAATAAATAACCTACTGCGGGGGGTATGAGTGTGTTAGCGTTTATTATCGTTTATTTTTTATGTATATCTACGATAACTAGGTATGTTATAAATAAATAATGACTTACGACATATGAGTAATAATACAGTTCTAAAATAAATGTTCTTGTTTGATTTTTACATTTCATGGTCGTGGTTAGTTTTCCCTGACCGTGACCCGTAATTTCGCTCGATATAAAACACAAAAATTACAATTTAGCATTACAGTAAAAAGGTTACGTATTACGTTTAAGCTTTCATCAGTTTCAATGACCCTGATTATGTCTATTACAGAACATACGAATTTAATAGAGGAAAATTTCTCTGGCGATGTGTGTGAGCAGCTGTTGGAAAGGTCGAATTTCCCAGTTCTAAAAATATCGTCACATGTACCTATATGAATAAGATTGGATATGTACAAGCGACGACACATGACTGGAGAGTAGTTAACGGATTCCATTTCATTTTCCGCTCACATCTGGCCGATGGGAATGCATGTAAAAAGCCACCTATTCAACGCCAACTACTGCGTTAGTAATTGGCCGCACGTGTAGACCTGATGCTACAAATCACTCACAGACTCCAAGAAGGAGGATTTAAGGTCTAAAATAACATGACGTATCACGTATGTATACAACAGCATAATAAAGCGAGGGATTTAAATTCGCTTCAGTCGCGGTTAATTGCTATAGTGAAACACATGCGGTGTGATAGGTATACACTTCACAGATTAATTGTGTTAGATTGCAGCTTTTTAACGTAATTTCGCTTGTATTGTTATAATCTGTTAATATTACAAAATGGATGTAGCTAGTTAGGTAATTTAGGTATAGGCTTACAAGAAAACTTATAAGGGAACTTATAAAGCGACCCCGTATTCCACGTAGCGTAGCATACCTAATTTTCTACATCTAATTCAACATGAAGCTAGAACTATCCTGATGGAGTAAACTTAATCTATTGTTAAAATAAAATATTTTAATAAAGTTTTTCATATTTAGGTTAGGTTAGGTACGTAGGTAGAAAAATTTAGTTTACCTTATAACCTAAATTTTTTTCATAAGATTTTCTATCTATTGGTAAAACTAAAAACTGCATACAACGTGTGTAGTTTTTAAAACATCGCGTTTAGAGAGTTTACAGTAATTCTCTATGTTGTAATCATTTTGTTTCTACTTTAATAAATAATTGGCGTGACCAAACTTCGCAACTACGAGTATAATCGTGCCTAAGCGTGCGTGTTTATTGCAGTGTGATTGCGGTAAGTACTAAGGATACACATATCTACCTATATTATTACAAAATTCATAAGTTACATTTTACCAAATTTAGTTACCAATTTTTATTACATTTCTGTATAAACCAAAAAATAAAGTTAGCTTATTTTTTACTAATACAGCAATGTGCAAAGAATTAGTCCGAGTAAGTCTCCGAGTGTAGGCAAAAATAAAAAGATAAATAAAATAAATCATAATTACTGACTTTATTTCAATGAAGCCTATAGCCTATATTTAGATGTTATTTGTTATTCATTTGTAAGCTTTAAGTATTAATCATCCTACTGAAAACATGCATTGTTAAAGTAAGATAAAAGTCCAGAAGTTTAAATTTAAAAGTATGTTGTGAAATAAAAAATAACAATGTAAAAGAGAGATGTCGGATGGTAAGTAGTCATTTGTATCATTTAACAACGAGTTTGAATTGTATGTTAATTGTCGGAGCTTGTATCTTAATATGCGTGGGAGAAACACGCACAAATACAAGTAATTAGCATTAGAAAGAAATTATAACTAATCCACGTTTAACCACATTAAAAATATTTGTTAATCCAATTACATTGCATCGTTCTGAATCGACATTAATTAATTATTCGAGTAAAAGTAGCATTAACTTCCAAGTATTTCAAAGCAAGCGTGGCTTGAACGGGGCTAGATAAGATTAAAAGATCTCGAGTTATAAAAACTTATGAAAAGTCTGACATCGAGCAAGAGAACTGAAATCCAATTAGTCAACATAACTAGACGATTATTAAAATGGTATAGCGCAATATACTGGCATATTGCCAAGAAAATACTTACTTTTTTATATGAATGTTTGTGAAATTATAATCATTAACAAATAAGGATAAAACCTTTCGTGGTTTCTTTCCCCATGTGGTGTTACAATTAGAATAGCTCCAGAGTTTTCCTGCGGTTAGACTTTAGAGCCTTTTGAAGTGTAGCAACAGCTCATGTTTATACCTAACTATAAACGAGTAACTACACGTTTCATAAAGGTGAGGAGATTTACGTTCCCCTGTTCAGCCCCCAGCCTCCCCTCTCTCACCTTAATGATGAGCTTTTTATTCTTTCTCAGTGTAAAATCCAGGTTTAATGAAACATGTTTTTGCCTTAGGTACATTTACGTATATTTAGGATTCGAATTTCATCTAAAAAGCGTTAAAGCTCACAATTTTATTGAAGAAATGAAACCGATCTACTTTTATTGACTCATTGAATATCATTGACATGATTTATCAATACTCATCTTATATTCAGATGAATTTACATGTTCTATGAATATGAATGAACATGTTAAAATATATTATCTTACTTTACTACATATTGTATAATAAAACAAAGTCCCCCGCCGCGTCTGTCAGTCTGTCTGTTTGTGATAAACTCTACTGAACGGATTTTCATGCGGTTTTTGTGTTTCATGCGGTGTTCCTCTTGTATAGATTTATAAAAAAGTCCGCAATGGCATACGTCTATATTTTATAATGATAATAGCTTTTGCCCGCAGCTTCGCCCGCGGTGATCGATTTTTTACAAATCCTACTTACTTTTACTTAGTTAGATTTAGTTGCCTATTCAGAACTTGCAAATGAATTTTACTAACGCCATCTATTAACAACACCCGGAACTAAATATCTAGCAACTAACAAAGTATCGATCTTCCCATGGGGATGTTTTACCGCGGTAAAAAGTAGCCTACGTTACTCTTTACCCTTCTCACTATCTTCACATACAAAAACCATACCTTATAACAGCTTCGTTGCGACGTGAAATACGGACAAACAAACAAACAAACACACTTTCACATTTATAATATTAAGTATAGATATTTAATATTATAAATGAGAAAGTTTGTATGGATATGTATGTGTATTTCATATGTTTTATCGGAATTGGTACAATACTACTAATAATGAAAGTCACACTTCACAGAATGTGAATAAGATCGTAATAAAACCAATTATATTTAAAGAAAAATAGATACGTTATTATGTTAAGTACTCTGTGGCTCTTCTGACAACAACAAAAGCGTGCGTGTAGTCTTGTATTGACAGAGTGACTACGAGCAGAAAGGTCAATTGCCTGTTATTCTTACGCTCTTCATCGTCGCCTGCGTCGGCGTGCTAGTGACATATTATGTAACCTCTTTTTACATTATAATATCATTGAATAAAACAAGTACAGTTGCAATCGACGGCCAACATCAAAGTGTTGTTTATTTATCCCCACGTTCCGTCGCATTTCGTTTATTATTATGTCGTAATCTACAGAAAGACAAGATATTACCGGCTTAAGTATAATTAAAGCGAACTTAATGTTCGTTGAACCCGTAGTTATGTCGTTTTGACTCGGTGCGTGGCAACGAATGTCGTGATGTGTTTTGAGACACGTGAATTATGTCTTTTTACCTCGTGATTGTAGTAGTATAAGAAAACTATTTAACCCATATATAATTGATTTCTTTACTAATAAAAGTCAGTCTTAAATCTACTCTCGTTCGTTTCACTCATCTCTCCTTACGCCCACCGTATATGGCGACCCCGCCGTCGGAGTAGTCCGGTAACGCGATGCGCGTGTATCCCATATTTGGAGCGGAATATTTGCAACTCGTGAAATGAAGTCATAATAATTAGATCGAAATAATGTGTATCTACTTTCGTTCGTGGCAAATACTGAACGCTAACGTTTGGAAATTGATAATCAACAATCAACGATGGGCGCACAACAGTCCAAAGAGGAGAAAATTATTGTACAAAATGCTGCAGCCGGCAGTAACCATTCGCAGTTGGAAGAATTTAAATTTCACCTCTCCACAACTAATATATTATTATCAGTCATCGTGTTGGTCATATGTTTGGGGACACTTTACTGCGTGTATCGAGCGTATAAGCGATGCCATATAAAATGGATTAACTCCGAGGTAACCAGGAACACGTTGCGTCGATCCCTGTTTCGCAACCAGTATCAGCCCCCGCTGCCTATTGGGATGGTAGGCGATCGGTCCCAGTATCAGTCCCAGCCCAAGGACGGATTCTCCACCTCTAAAGTGTGAAAGTAAAGTGAAAAGTGAGTGAGTAAAGTGAAAAGTAGTGAATAGTGAATAAATAAAGCCGTAATATTATATTTCTAAGTGCCGTATCATGTTACGTATCGCGAATAATTACAAAACAAAGACTTTATGTAATGAACTTTAAATTTAAACTATACTTATTTTGATTCCGTAATCATTTAATTCGGTTATTGTGTAATTTTGATTAACGAAAATGTACTTAATAATTTTAGTGAGTGTATTATTTCTACATTATGGTGGTGAGTAATGGCAGCTGTGTTAAACCAATTATATGACGAATTAAATAAAATTAGAACATATCTTATTAAAATTGGTCCAAGTAGGCGACAGGGGAATATTTTAGTAATAAAGTTAAGTGAGGCTAATGCTATATTTAGTCAATATTCTGCATGGTTATTAAATTTTGACAAAGAATTAAAGGAAGGAAAAATAAAAAGTGCAGATAAAAAGCTTTATGAAAACGCGTGTAAGAAGTTTGAATTATTGCATAGTGAGATTTTGGAAATGTGTAGTTCTCAAAGTGTTGAAAGTAAAAGTACCAAAATGGATACTTTCGAATTAAAAACTGCTTTGACATTATTACCTGCGATGACAAATGATGAGACAAGCATTAAACAATTAATTGATAATATTGAGTATTATGATTCCTTGCTTACGTCATCAGATTGTAAGAAAAATTTAATTAACTTTGTATTAAAAAGCAGGCTTTCACAAGCCGCCAAGTTGCGTCTTCGGGATAATTATTCCAGCGTTACAGAGTTAATAAATGACATGAGAAAGGAATTATTGCCAAATAAAGGTGCGACCGCTATTCAGAAAAAGTTGAATAGTTGTAAACAAAATGATATGACTGTTTCAGACTTTGGAAAAGAAATTACTGAATTATTTGTGGACCTTACGATTACGCAAGCCGATGGAAACTCGGAAAGCTACAAGGTTTTGAAACCAATAAATGAAAAACAGGCTATTAAACAGTTTTCTGATGGCTTACGAAATCGTAGGATCAGTACTTTAATTAGTGCTAGAAATTATAGCTCCCTGAAGGATGCCATACAGGCAGCCAAGGACGAGGAAAGCGGCAGCTCATCAACTTCTGGAGAAATAATGGGTATGTCAAAAAGAAATTATTATAATTCTAGAAATTTTAACAACAGCTTTAGGTATTTTCGTGGAGGTCCTCGACAAACGTTTTCGAACAGAGGGTACAACAACTATCATGGTTTTCGAGGTAAGTTTCAGCTACAACGGGGATGGCAGCCGTCAACGTCGCGAACTTTTATGCGAGGCCCAGAACAACGAAGACGTTATAATAATAATAATCGAGGTTCGTATAATAGGTCATTCCGCGGTAATAGAGGTTCGGTGAATAGAAATTCGGTAAATATATTGAATGAACATGAAAACTCCGCGTCAGAGCCAGAACCAAGGCTAGATAAATTTTTTCGTGAATAAATATGAACATGTTATTTTGGCTAATAATAGCGATTGTTATATTCACATTTCAATATCATCGTGCAATAAAATCTATTCATTTTTAGTCGATTCAGGCGCATCATTATCGGCCGTAAGCTATAAACATATTAGTGACCTAAACATTCCATTCCATAAAGACAGCACGACCATAAATGGATTGGGAGGTAGAGTTCAGACTATCGGATATGTTTACATTCCTTTGTTATTAGATGGAATTGTTCTCGAACACAAATTCTTCGTATTTCATTCGTTACCAATTTATTCCAATGGAATAATTGGACGGGATTTTTTAAATAAGTTTGGTGCACTTTTAGACTTTAACAAAAATACTTTATCCTTGAATATTGGAACAAATCAAAATATTGTTCTACCTATTACGAATAATTATAATTTAAACATTTTTCAATTTCCGCCACGTAGTGAATCGATTCATTTTATTGAAACTAAGTTAGAAACTGATTGTGTAGTTTGTTCAAAGGAGTTACAATATGGTATTTATCTCGCTAGTTCGATATTTAGTCCGAAAAATGGAAAGATACCGATAAAAATTTTGAATACTACGGAAAAAATAGTAACATTGTCAAATATTAGTCCGTCAATTCATAAACTTAGTGAATATAATGTTTGTTCCTTTAGCAAGTCTGAAAATAATGCGGATAGAGTAAAAACATTATTTTCTTTATTGAAATTGGATGATTTAAATAATGAAGAAACAAATAGTATTAAAAACATTTGTGCTAAATATGCAAATATTTTTTATTGTCCAGGAGACAAAATGGGTGTCACTGATATTTATACTCACAATATTTCTTTGAAACCAAATACGAATCCGATTTTCTCAAAACCGTATAGACTACCTAAAGTCCATAAAGAGGAGATCGAACGACAAATTAGTGGTATGCTTAAAGATGGAATTATTGAACCTAGTAAAAGTGATTGGTCGAGCCCGGTGTTATTAGTTCCAAAAAAGATGGATTCATCTGGTCAAAAAAAATGGCGTATAGTTATTGATTACCGTAAATTAAACAACTGCATAGAAGATGATAAATTTCCACTTCCCGATATAACAGAAATTTTAGAATCATTGTCTGGGAGTGTATATTTCTCTCACCTAGATTTGTACCAAGGGTACTATAACGTAGCCTTAAACGAAAATTGTAGAAAATATACAGCTTTCTATTCCGGTAGGTATCAAATGACTAGGATGCCTATGGGTCTAAAAACAAGTCCTAGTTCATTTTCAAGAATGATGAATTTAGCAATGTCAGGATTAAATAATGTAAATTGCTTAATTTATCTTGATGATTTAGTGGTATATGGAAGAAATTTGGAAATTCACAATAAAAATTTACAGGAAGTATTCGAAAGATTGCAAAAAGTTAATTTAAAATTAAATCCATTAAAATGTACATTTCTTAAAAAGGAGATATTATATTTAGGTCATTTAATATCAAATAAAGGCATTTTACCTGATCCAGCTAAAGTGGCTACTGTTGAAAATTATCCATGCCCACAGAATTCCGACGAAGTAAAGAGATTTGTTGCATTTACAAACTATTACAGAAAATTTATACCAAAATTCGCTGAGATAGCACAACCATTAAATTATCTTTGTAGAAAAAATGTCAAATTTATTTGGGATAGTAAGTGTCAAAAAGCATTTGAAACACTCAAGCAGCGTATTATTTCTCCCCCAATTTTAGATTATCCAGATTTTTCGGAACATAATCATTTCGTTCTTCAAACCGACGCATCTAACAAGGCGATCGGTGCAATACTATCAAATAAAAATGGTCGACCAATAGCTTTTACTAGCAGAACTCTGAATAAAGCTGAATCAAATTATCCTGTTATAGAAAAAGAATTGCTCGCGATAGTTTGGGCAGTTAAATATTTTCGCCCATATTTATATGGACAATATTTCAAAATTAGGACGGATCATAAACCTTTGATTTATTTGTTTGGGATGAAAGACCCATCGAGTAGGCTTATGAAGTTTAGATTAGTGTTAGAGGAGTATAATTTTGATGTTCAATATGTTAAAGGTTCAGATAATGCAGCTGCAGATGCTTTGTCTCGAATCTGTTTAACATCTAAGGATTTACAAGAATTGAGTAATAATATAAATGTCATGACGCGAGCACAATATCGAAAAATAAATAATTCAGATTCTTCTACGTTTGACAAAGTGCTTACCGACTTGAGGCCTGATCAACCAAAAGTCGTGAGTACTCATGTTAAACCAGTAGAATCCGTAGAACTGGATATGGTAAATACTAATGATTTAACTAAATTAAGGAAGTTAGGAAGCATAAATAAAGAAAGTAAGACATTCTGTTATGATTTTAAGAAAAATATAATTTATATTAAATTTCTAAATTCTGACTCACGAATAACGCGACGCGAATTTGTGAGAGAATTAGATGATTTTTGTAATGATTTGAAAATAAATGAAGTATGTATAATAAAGAAAAATGATAATAAAGAATTTATTAAAAAAATAATTAATGAGATAAAAAATATAAAAGATAGGAAAGGCCCACGCATCTGTGTATTAAATAATGTAAAAACGGTTTATGATAAGGATGATAGAAAGGTAATTTTGAATGATTTCCATCTCCTGCCTAGTAGTGGCCATGCTGGCATGAGAAGGATGGTCAACAATATAAAAATGTATTATTATTGGCCTGGCCTAGATAATGATGTTAGAAATTACGTTAAACGTTGTGACAAATGTCAGCGACTAAAGCATTCATTGCCGATAAAGGAGCCAATGGAAATTACTACAACCGCCAGTACGGCATTTGAAAAGGTATATCTAGATTTAGTAGGTCCATTTGAAGTAGATAATAATAATAATTCTTATATTTTGACTTTACAATGCGAACTCACAAAATATGTAGAAGCATATCACTTAACTTCTAAAAAAGCAGAAGAAGTAGCAAAAAGTTTCGTCAACAATTTTATTTTAAGATATGGTGTACCAAGTGAAATAACCACAGATCGAGGGAAGGAGTTTATTGCAGCCACATTTAAAGAGGTATGTAAATTATTACAAATTAAGCAGCTGAGCTCTACTGCTTACCATCATCAGTCATTAGGTGCGTTAGAAGTGTCTCATAAAAATTTAAATGCTTTTCTAAGAATCCAAACTGATAATCACCCCGAAACATGGAGTAGTTGGCTTCCATTCTGGTATTTTGCATTTAACACAACAGTACATACAGAAACAAAGTTTACTCCGTATGAATTAGTTTTCGGCAAAAAATGTTCATTACCTAGTAATTTAACTACACATGTAGAACCACTCTACAATTTTGATGACTATCCATGTGAACTTAAATATCGTTTACAAATTACCCAAAAAGAAGCAAGAAATAATTTACTTAAATCAAAAAATAATAGAAAAATATCCTATGATAAATACACTAACCCTATTACTTATAACGCTAATGACTTAGTTTTAGTTAAAAATGAAACGGGAAATAAATTAAGTCCACTGTTCTCTGGACCTTATAGAGTACTTAGTGATAAATCACCAAATGTAGAGATAATAAAAAATAATAAAATTGAATTAGTGCATAAAAATCGCACAAAATTGTATATCCAAACGTAAAACATGAATACATATTGTACTTAAGAATAAATGTATATCTCATAAACTTATTCTCGTTTACTCACTTATACTATGTTTATGTTATGCTCACTTATACTATGTTTATTAATTATATAAAAAAAAATGTATCTTGAACTTATTATTGTAATTTTAAGAAAAATAAACCTGTATGTTATATTTTAATATATTGCAAAAAAATGTATAACAATTATATTATGTTAACATTTTTTTTTCTTTTGGGTGGATGGTGTAGTAGTATAAGAAAACTATTTAACCCATATATAATTGATTTCTTTACTAATAAAAGTCAGTCTTAAATCTACTCTCGTTCGTTTCACTCATCTCTCCTTACGCCCACCGTATATGATGATGCTTGATGATTTTATTCAAACATTTGTTCGGTGATGACGCTTATTCAACTTAGACATATTTGGGTAAGTTTTAGGGAAATGCACATTTTTCATAGATTCATTTTACTCGAGTTATTGATATATTACTTTATTATATTTATGAAAGTAATGCGATGCAAGGTGATGTCTGTCAAGCCTATTTTTAGTGGAGTAAAGAAGTATTTCGTATAAAATTTTGCAGTTATCAATAAAATTTCTAAGTAGACATTTACAACTACTTATGACGACTAGGGTATTATTCACGATATTAAGTAAATTTTCTATCAATAAAGCAATATTTCAAGTAATTACAGTTTATAGCAAGCTTTTAACTGCGCCAAAGTGTACCTACTAACTGTAAATGCGAAACTTTTGAATAGAAAACTTTTATCGACCTTAATTTATTCAGAGTTTATTCAGGTTGAAATGGGGCCGTGCAATGTGAAATTGTGAATATTTAACAATATTTTAGAACCATATAAATGATTGATTCTTAATGTTCTTTATACCGGAATATCAGTTGTGTATCCTATTCTTGCATCAAGAATTTGCTTATTAACCTACTAACCCAGCGATTTACGTTATTTGGGATATTTCCAAATTCATCGGACGGCTGAAAATTGGTTAATTAATTGAAATACTCCATGACGTTCATGTGGCCGAAATATCAGGAGTAAAAGTATATTTATACTGTGGTAAAAGCGTCATAATGTAATTTGTCTTAACACTTTGTTGATTACAAAGTAAAAGTATGAATACATACAAATAGTGAAAATACGAAAACGTAGCCAAATATTATTGAAATATCAGTTGAATTGTTATTATCAATCTAATAAATATGAGCAAATAAAACAAGTCATTTATTAAATACTCAGATCAATAAAAAATCGGATCATATAATCATAAATAGATTTTAATGGTGTGAGAACCTTAGAGAAAAAATTAAATGTTATGTGTATAACATTATACTTACATACATTCTTAATTTATTTATTACTGACCATTCTCGTATTCTCCAGACATGGATCGAGGTTTGTTGTATTGTAGGTACATAGTTATATTGAAAGAGCAATGATTGCAGCTTTCCAATCGATAGACGGAGACAAGCCGAGACAAGATATATTAATCACTCAGAACTACTTATTTGTGGTGAGCAAACTACGGGAAAATATGAACTTATAGCCTACATTGAGTGAAAGTCGATAACTTAGCCGAGTTTACAGCGTCCACACAAGGATATAAATGTATGTGACGAATTGGAAATTTAAATATACCTATGTGACAAACTTTTTACTCTACATTCTAAATAAGAAAATATGTATGAAATTATGTAGCTATGTACACCTAATTATTAGTACCGACATCGACACACTTTTACCATTTTGTAGTACTTATTAAAATTGTAACTTGAGTAGTGGCTTCAGTTTTTTAGATAGGGCACCAAAGATTCTAATTTTAAAAGTGTAAAATGGGAGATTTATTTCTTATACCTTTTTGTACTGAAATTCGCAAACTTTTAAATAATATTTGTGGTAAATTGTGTCGAAAAAAATTAAAATGTGTGCAATTCACACGTGGTAGAAGTGAAACCTTCAAAATAGGGATGTTCGATCCGGATCGATACTTGTGTGGATCGATACAATGGCATACGATCCACTCGATATTTGTATCGATACAATGGCATTCGATCCACTGGCGGATCGATACACATGCAGGGTGGATCGGATCGAATCGGATCGGATCAAAATTATTATGGAATGGAGGTAGATTTCTTTAGATCAGTTGTTGGCGCATCATATTACACGAACAAGAAGGCTTCCACACGTTTTTCAAGCAATATTTGTCTGAATTTTTGTTGGATAGAAAGTCTGATCCATTAATTAAAGTATTGGTCAGCTAGAAAAGTTATTTGGGGAAACTCTGAGACATAGCTCTACGCCTACGGTATTTATCAATGGTAGGAACTTCATTACCCTCCGAATGGCTTCTCTCGTTAGCCAATAGCATTTTAAGCGAAAGTAATCGATTTGATCCTGAGCGGTTATCCAATTTACTATTCCAGCGTTCATTAAAATTTAAGGATTGGCAAATGTAACCTTTGCATGATATATTACTTTATTTGATTATTTAGCTTAAATACACAAGAGTTCTAAATCAAATATAGTGTTACAAAGTGAGATATTATTATTTATATAATGTTCCTACTACATACCACATTGTTTTAAAAAACCTTAAATAACTTTTCCAATATTTATTTAAACAATATTTTGAATAAAATTAAATCTTATATAAAATTTAATCTAAAACGATTGACCATAATATTGCCTTAATGATCTATCTTTATTTAGAAACCCACTGAATTAAGCTTGTCGATAGTTTATACCTATAACCATATTTAAAATATTTTATTCGATTCTGGATCGATACAAAACATCATATTAAATTATACGGTAGAAAATATCTTCTTTTATTTAATAACATATTTCTTTCTTTTTTTTCTTTCTTGGCCGACAACGCTTTGGTCGCTGACATCCATTGGCCGCGATACCCACTTACAGGTATATTTAATAATTACATGAATTTATATTTGGACTATTAATTATATTGGGATATTCATGACGATCTGGAGTATCGATATACAAAATGCCTGGATCAACGATTCCTATTTAAAAATTTACTTTTCTTTCTTCTCTCTTTCTTGACCGGCAACGCATCAGTGATGCTTTAGGTGTTGTTGATATCCATGAGCGACGATAGCCACTTACTATCAGGTGGATCTTCAGCTTGTTTGCCGGCTATTTCTATCAAAAAAAAAAAATCATTCGATACTGGATCGATCCAGAGTATCGTATCAAATCACTTGGATCGATACCTGGATCGATACACTGCGAAACGATCCGTATCGATCCAGAGTATCGATACAAGCCACCTGGATCGAACATCCCTACTTCAAAATTTTTGTTTTCAAGATAATGAGACGAATGTAAAACTTCGGGAAGATGATAAATGTAGGTTTCACTACTCCGCTCCGCTCCGCTCCACCCCGTTCCGCTCCGCTCCGCTCCGCCCCGTTCCGCTCCGTTCCCCTACCCCTCACTCCTCTACCCTACCCCCGTACAATGCTTCCTATCTCACTTTAGAATTTATGTGTTTGTCTCTTTACTGGACAGTTTCGTTTCATAAAATTTCAAGTCACCCCCGTACTAAAGAACAAATTGTGTGAATTAGAAATTAAACATTATCAAACACTCTTAAGATTATAAACAGATAAAAATACTGTAACAGACACTAGTCACTTAAAGCCCCCTGGACGTGTCGGCATGTCAGGATCAGTGGAGTCTGACAGGTTTAATCTAATCTCGCATGACGAAGGGCTGGACGCGTCGACGGCCTTACCTTACAATTCTTACATCGTTTGTTCATGGAATTCCCCGGACTTTGATCATTACAAGGAAGGAAAATCTTAAATCCAATTTAATTATTAAATTAAAAACGACGCAGGCATAGATAACATATTCATGGAATAACATAATTCAATGGAATCACCAAAACTATACGTCTACATTACACATGACTATCTTTCGACCGTCGATCAATGGTTGAATGGATCAGACAAATACAAAAATAAGAATAATATTTGAAACAAACTTATTCATATCCCATTCATTCTTATCTAACTGGCGACAAAAATATCTTAACACTGGTAGCAGATTTATATCAAAGATCATGTTTCTGCTCAAATAAACACTTGGAATTTGATACGTAGCCATGTCACGATACACCGGCTTTATCGTACCGTGTCTGTTATGTATATGTAATATTATCTTTTCATGACATACCGTTCATCTTCATAGTCCATAAATTTCTTAATGCTGGGCTTGGGTGTTTCACATTGAGACCGATAAAGATAGTCTAGTCTAGTAAGATACTAGGCTAGTCAAGTGAAAATTGGCCAATGATTATACAAGAAAGTTAGTACACGTATACCAACGGCCGTTTTCAGAGTAGTAACTATGAACTACTAAAAACTATGGAATTTTGACAATTGCTATCTAGAAAACTGCTGACTTCAGGATGATAAATAAATAGAATATTGAAAACGACAGTTAGTCAGAGATTGGCAGACATTACACACATTTGAGAACATAAGAGAGAATCCTCGGGTACATTTTTCCTTGTAATGTTCAATTTACCGAATCTAGTGATAAGCCCATAGAAGCCGGCTGAAGTTAAGGACGAAGAAGACATATATCGTACAGACCTACAACTGATTCCGATGGATAAAAAATCCATCAATTCCTCCGTAAGAATTACAGGTAATCCCACGACGGATATCATGACATGAAGGAATCATTGGAATATCTACCAACGGCCAGTCTGACATAGGTGCTAATAAAATAAGAGAAATCCAATCCAAAGCATAGATGATATATTTTTTTGTTTTAATAAATAAGTACCACATGTGATTCATTCATTATTTATGCACACCCTATGTACTGCTACTGTATGCAATTTACCACTATAGCAGCTGAAGTTGGAAAACATACATACAGTATTTGTACTACATTCACAAATCGCTCAAATATAAGTGTCATCCAATTCAACAGTTACGACGCTGCTCTATGTAGTTTCTATGATTTTAGCGGGTTTTCGGCAGATTTGTCACCTCATTTCTACTTATTTGTGTTCGATTTAACGGTCCGTAACTGTTTTTAAAATAATACTCAGGTAATTGATATTTTGGTGATACATTTTGATTTTTGAATATGAGCGTTATATCAAAACATAAATCAATATTTGAACCTAGATTTCAATTCACATGGCTCTTTTTTAACGACGATTTTAGACAATGAGTTGAGATATTGTGTCATAATAATTATAGTTCTTCAATTTATTGCTTCCATACGTGAATTTTTAAATAAAATCTTAAAATTGAATTTTACTTTGTTAAGCGACTTACCCTAGTTACATTACATTAGAAAATGTGTAAATTTTGGGGTGGGGAAACCCGTTAAAATACTTACGAATATTAATAAGAAGGAATATAATTGATGCATCGAACAAAAAAACTGTTCAATATTATCATAACTAGAAGAAGAGATAAATTACAGGGAAGGTCTGAGTGAAAAAATATATCGTGGTTTAAACTAACACACATACCTACCCTATGTTTTGGGAGAAATTATTAAATTAATGGAACTAATGATCTAAACATTCCCAAGAAGACGGCTTGCTAAGAAATATTATGAAAGCAAGTGTTTCTTTATCTGTAATGAGTGGGCTAAGTATCGTAAACACTATTCACATACTTGCTAATGGTTTAATTTAACGTAAAAGCTCTCATTGCGAAATGTATTCATGTGATGCAAATGACCTGCGGCATTGAACGGACCAGCCATTCGCGGTCATCGGCACGAGAAATTGTTTCCAGATTATATTTTGCACTACCCATTTCGATACTGCCCGAGCTCATGTAACCGAAAGTATTGGAGAGAGTTGAGTGAAGTTAGAGAATGTAGGGAGATGTCGAAAGTTGAACGAGACCACTAGGGGTAATTTCATTAATTAAGAGAAAATAAGCAACATTCAAAAGATATATTATAAAATACGTTTGAATCATTACCAAATCTAGTAAATGTTGCTGCTGGCATAATTTTGCTGAGACGAACAGGTAAGCAATTAGTGAAGAAGCTCAGTGGGACATTAAAGTTGTAGTTAAAACCATGATGTGTTATAGCAATAAGATAGAAATAAACATGTATGTTCTTATGATGTAAGTAAGTTAAATGAAATGAAATGAAAAGAAATTATGAAATGAAATGAAATGAAATGAAATTAGTTTTATTCGAAGTAGGTTTGTTACAAAACTTTTCGAAAGTCACTCAACGCCATCGCTTCTACAAATCCCTACCGTGAGTGGTTCCGGGAGAAGAAGCGGCAAGAAACTCCCGGGATTATTTTTTTCCTACTCACAGTTACAGACAGCACTTAATACTACTTATTACAATATTTAATATAAAAAAAACTCATGTTCAAGCAGTCTTGTCATTTAAATACTCATCAACTTTGTAATATGCTTTCTTCATGAGAATACCTTTTACATGAGTTTTTAATTTACAGTATGGCATTTATGTTAATTCTAACGGGATTTTATTATAGATTTTAAAGGAAAGTAAACTCTAGTACAAGGTAGTCATTATATTTGTCTGGAACAAACTTAAGAATCCTGTTGGAAGCAACTCCTATTAACATTTTCGCTTTGTAAAGCAAAATTACATGGCACATGACAAGCAGTACTTAAGGTTTGTACTTACATCTTATTCGCTTGGAAATCAACTTTGTTATAAAGAAAAATGTCTGGAAAGTGCATTCTAATTTAAAAGTAATAGTTTATTTGGAATATTAATTTCTAATATCTGGAGGACCCAGTTTTGCTCGTGATGCTTAACAACGCCATCTATTTAAGTAGTTGATATTGTAACAGTTTTTCATTGCCTGAAAACACGGATAAAACGTCTAAAAATGAATCCTAGCTAGATCGATTTATCGCTCCCGAATATCTGCATACCAAATTTAATGAAAATCGTTGGAGCCGTTTCCGAGACTCAGAATATTTAATATATACGACAGATTACACAACCTATATTTCTCTATTTATCTATCTAATACCTTTAAACGAGCAATTACGTTTAAAGGTATTAGATAGATAAATAGAGAAATATAGGTTGTGTAATCTGTCTCCTTAAATTACAAATTGACGTAACAATAAAAGACGGGGCTACAATAAAATATTGTGCAGAAATTGAAAATTTGCTGAACCTTTTATTTGAAAACCATTTATTTCTGATTACTTGAATATATACTAGGAGCCCAAAAGATGGTTGCCATATAGAATAAAATTACAACATACACAAATTATTTCGAAGATATTACTTAGGTAGTGTAAAATTTTGCAAATAAATATTAAAAGGATGCAATATTGAAAATCGTTATCACGTACCACAATAACAGTGCAATAAAAATAACGTGTTCAGGCAATTACCGAATACTATAGCGATTGAAGATAATCCAATCGTCGGAGCCTTGCGAAGCGAATTCACCTTCATATCAATTACGGACGCAATTGTACCGAAAGCATTAAAATAAGTCAAGGTGCCCGACCAATTGAGTTAATACCATTGGCTTATAACCCTACTTATTTTTTATCATCGCATATATTGAATGTTTTGGTAATGGTAAGGATTGTGATGTTACGAAACCATCCGTATCTTTGCTTCGATCAATCGAAGTAGATTTAGTAACTTTTACTTAAAATTCACCAATGTTCTCTAAGAAACCTTGACGAAGATCAACCTTGACTTGAAAGTAGATAAAGTAGTATTGTGACAAACACTTAACAAAACAAAAGACTATTCTTCGATAGCAAGACATAAGTTTGGAACAATCATCCCTCGCATAACAACGAAACTTACTCGTAGATGCAGCTTTACAGAGATTGCTCACACGACAATAAAATTCACTGCCCAAAAACAAAACCGTCAGATGTATTGCAGTGAAAATTATAGATTCAAAGTTATCGTACCTTGAACTACTTAAAGTACAATATAAATGAAGAAAGTTGGTATTGTGTACCACAACAACAACACAACAATTGTGTATTTATTTAAGTACTGTTTGTTTCATTTTCTTGTGAAGTAATTGAAATATTTCAAATAGTTTTTTATGGTCCTTCGGGCTAAAATACATTAAAATAATTTGTAAAATATGCTGCTTAACGTAGAAATTGCGGCAATCGAAAAATTAAACAGCACCTGAAAACAGCAAATTTAAAACCACAAACAAAAAAAATATTCATTTCGAGTTTAGTTGTCTCGGGACTAACAAAAACTCTGATCGAATTGAAATATCTATAAAATAAACAAAGCGTGAGCACGAAATTGGGCGGCACGATTTATTTGCTTTTCAGTTTCGTTCGTTTACCTGAGCTAAAATAAATGTGTATTCTCGCAATTACAACAATTTCATGGTTAATGAACACGCTTTACGTACATATTAATTGTGTAACACTGGAAGGTCAAGTAAAAAGTAGCAACGTTTTTTATGGAATGTGGAACTCACGCAACATAAACAACTATCATTAAAATTGGAGCAAACTTTTTGCTTGCAGTTATTTTTATTTTTGGATTAAGAAGTTATTTACTAAATCTTTTATTTCTTTAATCTGGGACTATAACATCGAAGCAGAGTTATCTCCTGCCTTAATTTTATTTATTGTCCTGAAGGAAGCCAAATTCGAAGTTGCTTCGTTTGCAGTGCTCGATCCCCGCCTCCCTCTTTGCTTGTTCACGTTCATGTTACTGGTGTCATCATACTGTACTCTGTTGATACTTCTGGTGACAATAAATTATTACGTAGACCGTTTTCATGTTGTTTTTCATCTATTTCTGACGTTTTATCTTCCTGTTTCAATGTGTTGTTGTCTATGGACTAGTAAATTACACCAGATATTGCTGCATATCCATTTGTCAGTTCTATAAGAATCATACGAAGTTTCTGCGTAAAATACAAATGTCTTTCTACGGAGTTGAGTTATCAAAAAGGTCAGTGAGCGTCTTCAATAGTTTGATAACCTTGCCCCTCACTTTATCATTTCCTGTAATGTAAAAAACGTGAGTGTATGAACATCGTTGTGAATTTCCTAGTGCCTCTGAATTCATAGACCTGATGTTCTTAGTCTTAGCTCGTAAACAATTAAAAGCTTGTTTGGTCAACCTTGAAACACTCAAACGAAACAGGTATTGAGGCTAGGTATCGGTAAAGTGCTTGTTTTATAACGTTGAACAAGTGTAGTTTATTCAGTAAGTACACTAAACTTATGAGAATGAGTCATGACTCACGAGTCACGATTTACAAAAAAGAGGCGGTCTATGATCAATAACGTTATGTATAATTAGGCATAAAATTTAAATAAATAAGATACTGGAGAAGCTTTCTTGTTAATCGAAGTAATTGGCCGTTTAAACTTTAAGGTAGAGTAGGTTGGATGAGCAACTGTGGCTAGATTTCTTTTGCAAATCCATGCTTTAAAGGTCAATCTTGCTTTAAAGGTTGTTAAAGTTAGATAGCAATTTCCACCCTGTTTGAAATTTCGGGATGACATAAAAACTGATGGTTAAGTGAGACATAAAGCTCTGCATTATACTTTTCTACCGTGAGAAACATGGACATTATGTCAGGTTTCCTCGATTATGAGGTGATAACCCACATTTAGAGGTTAATTCGTGCGACGATCTTTGTGCGCTAATACTCTTATGTGGTAGGTCCCGTCATTTTTATTTTTATTAGCATCATTAAATCTACCTATTACTGTTTCACTCCTCTTAATGGACACTTCATTACTAATAAACTAAAGTACATTCTATACAACATAACAACGAGATGCACGAAACTCTAGACTCCACCGGAACTTCACGGGCGTGGATACTTGATACACATGAACTAGTTCAGAATAACCTTATAGTTAGGTACTAACATCAGATACTGGAAGATTGCTCATGTGTTATCTCAGAATCCACTTAAACAGAATATAGAATGCAGATCAAATTTTAAGTTTTGAACATGACGTAATGTTTTCAAACATTTATTTGGAGAATGGAAATCGTCCATGTACACCGGCAAAAGTACATATTATTAATTTCACATTAAGTTCAATATGAACGTTAGCTTCAGATTTTTAACGAGGGTACGTATCCTACGGTCTCTACAAAGTTTCATTGTTTCTACCAGCGGTTACGAGTACCAGCTCATAGTTAAACTGGAACAACAATAAGCCCTCCTCTCTGGAAGTAGGTTGAGGGCCACAGACACCGCACAAGGGGTCCTCCCACCGAGAGGCCGAGAGCTGAGTCATCAAACCAAGCGGATACACAAAGGGTCCTTACGAAACTCTTTTAGGACGCGCCAGATTTAGACCCGTCCGTAAGTAGTTGAAGTTCTCGAGTCTGAAGATGTACCTATAAGTTTACTTTAAAGACGTGGACTTGTAATCAGGGATTTTGGGATAAATTAAAGTACTCATCCCTCCTGATCTCTCTGTCTGCTGGATATCTTATTAATTTCTTTAAAAAGTGACGTACTATTCAACCATATTATAGTCAAAAAAATTTCAAATAGCAAAATCCTAACTGTAACTGTAGGTAGGACTGTAATTTAAAGTTATTTAGAGAGGCCCATGGCGATAACATAAGCAATAATAAAATTTAACTGCATAACACGCGATTGCTTCATCCATAACCATTCCAAAGAAAGTAATCACTGATACAAAGTGTCTTATTAATTGTATGCAACGTAAAATTCTAATAGTTTTTGCATAACGATCGAGGTACCTATTTTTACAGGCCGAATAAGGTTTGGGTTAAACAATCAAAATCAGTTTTAGGATCGTCTTGAGTTTTATTACGCAATTAAGTAACATTACCAAGTTACATTTAGTCGAGGCAATATTGCGTTAAAATCCGTTAAATGAAAGTTAGGGGCATTAAGATAAGCCCAGTCGTAAAACTGTCGAGAGAAAGTTGTTGTAAACCAACAACAATGTAGAAGTATAGTTTGATAATCTTCTTTATTGTAATTAAGTACAGAGTCATGTTGAAATATTCTGGGAATCTTTCACGATAATTTGGGACCATCCGATAGCAGAGCTGGTCTTCTCTTCTGGAAGGAGATGCCTTCCATATCCAGTAAGAAATTTATTAGAATCAAAATTATTATGTAGACGTAGTATACTATGACGACCCGTTAGCACTGGTCAATTAAAATTTTAGGAGATTTAGCTGTTCTTCCAAATTGAAAACCGTTCCTATGACTGGAAGCGGCTGATTGCTAAAAGTAAAAAAGAAACAAATGGCTCAATTGGAAACCGATCATTCAATTTTCAATTAGCTGCCTAAGCGGTATCGGTCTTCTTCTAATTTGGCCAGCTCGGTAAAAGAGATATTAATATTGAAGAGAAAGTACTTTCATTTACTTTCAGACTTGTAAATACTTTAATGTAAATTACCTTTACTGTAAAAGAATCACTAAATGGTTGCTTATAACATTTGATAAGAATCGGAGTCCTCATGTTCTGTTTGTCTATTTTGCTCTTATAGACGCCCTTTGTTGGACAGAAAATCTAGTGGACACATTATATTATGTATACCGAATAAGATGACCCAAACGAATCAAAATGTTACTAGGGAGCGTGCATGTTTTTCGAACGAAGTTCCTTATCGCGCGTTGCGAAAGGGGGCTAGGCGGAAAATTTGGTAACGACACTTTTTGCCGGTAACGAAAAGTTGCGACACTTTTTGTCTTTGTATAAAAAGAATGTACTTTTGTATGGATCATAGTTAATAAATAATTGATTTTATTTTTTAAATAAGTAAGTATATACCTATCATATAATACTAAGGGCGAATAAAATTATGATAATCTACAAACAAAGGTGGATCTCACTCTTTTACCCTTACTGTCAATGGCATTGATCTGCAGATTCCAATTTGCCATTTTCTGCGCGTAAGTAGACCGCGAGCAAGTAAGTGGGTATTATTAAGGAATACGTGTGTCGCTCACATCCTACGTATCAATAAATAATTCATATTCATGAGTGATGGGGTGACGGCTGGTCAGGGTTGCCAGATGAATTTCGCAAAATGTTGAATAAGGGAAAAAAGGGAGAATGTGTGACTATCCGTGTAGGGGTGTACCTTTGTGTGATACGTATGTAGGTAAAACAAGATAAAGCATTGGACTGGTTAAATAAAAATACTTTTTTTGCATAACATACATTTTAGTCTCGTTTGTTTGTTAAGGGTTTGAGGAGATAACTGGAGAAGTACCTATTTTAAAGATAGAAATTTAACAAAATACATATTAATAGGTATGATCAATAAAACTATATAAGAAAACTTTTTCTTGTCATCAAAATTATTAGTCGTTTAATGATGGTATCTTTCTTCTCTTTTCTTTTTTAGCGGCATTGGTGGCCTTTCGAGTTACGATGATCACCAGGTGACTCGTCTGCATGTTTGTCGCCTATTTATAACATACAAAAGTGCAAAAAATACTTCTATGAATAACACAAACACATATAGTATGTACATATATAATTTACATGTAGATACTAAACTAAATTAACCAATAACGTTTTATTGACATGACACTGACAGATGAATACAGAGTGCCCTAAAGGAGGTAATATAATGAAATGTTCAGAACCGTAAAGGTAAAGCTATCCAAACTTCGGTTTCGTGAATAGATAACGTGAAAAACCGAACACCTGACAACCCTGTAAGGTCGTCCGACCCTTCTCGTCTGACCCGAGCCGCTCTCAATCTATTCCCCTAATATCCGACCTACTTACACTACACGACCCTACAGCACTAACGCCACTAAATACTAGATTAGCTACTAGACCTACATTTCGTTTATTGCGATGTCGCTAATTTCGGTCGTGTTTGGCGGATGTCCTAGTTTTCTGTGAAGAACGATTGAAGTGCTTGAAATGAACATAACAAGTTAATAGTTTAAAAATTAATATTTTGTGACTGTGCTGTTAATCGTAAAGGAATTACCTTATCTGAACCTAATCTGAGTGTAGTAAGTATTAGATCATACTTATCACAAAAATGCATTGTCATCTAAAACAAAATGTTGAATTTTAACTCCTTATGATAATAATAGATCTAATTAAGCTTGCAAAAATATTTTGCTGTTACTGATGTTCATGGATGACGGTCACCGCTTACCATCAGGTGGATCATTTGTTCGTTTCAGTTTTTTATATAAACAAAACATTATTTATTAACCATTCGAATATTTGAGGAGGTGAATGAATAATTTGACCGTCTCTATTGTTGATTTTATTTAATTGAATGTTTAAACTTTAAAGCTGGATTCCACAGAATTCCCTGTCGGCTTGGAGAAAAAAAAAGCTTTATTAACAAAAACATGTTTCGATACTTGTAAATAGTTCTAGGGATGAGATTAGAATTTACAATAAGTTACACAAGATACAATTAAATACGAGTATAACATGTTTATGTTTCATAACCTTCAAAGCTCGTATCGCTTGAGGTCATTGTCAATAGACCGTGAGAAGGTAATCGCTGCCAGTAAATATGTAGCTTTTCAGTCATTAATTAAAGATTAAGATCGTAAACTGCACCGCATATCAACATATTTATGTTGCACCTGCATCGTTAGTGATCTGGTCTGGGCAAGTTGCTTCTTTAATGTAAAAAACCTGTGTAAATTTACATAATATTCCATGGATAAATTTATTTATTTATTTGTTTATGTACACACAACGGAATATACAATTAAGACAAAACATAGATATGGGTAATTATGAACAAAGGCACTGCTTATTTGTAAAGTTTCTACCAGCAGACCTGCGACTGGAGAAACAATTTCGAGAGGTAGGTTTATAAAATTTTTCATGATAAAACCAGTTTTCCTTAATACTTTTCTAATTTCCAGCCATGTTTAAGTAGTCTCGGGTTATGCAGTACTTTTGTTTTATACACTATTGCGAGGAAGCGGCAAATGAAAATTGTTTTCTACTCCCAGTTTATTTAAAAGTATAGTTGGAGCAACCCAGAGAATAAATAAATAACCCTGGGGATTTGCAGTGCAGTGAAAAATCGCAGTGTGGCGCGGCGGGGGCAATGCAATCTTTAGTGACAGTTGGGGAAAGGTAGCCGTAGATAGGATAGTTTTTATATTTTAATAATTCAAATAGATTACAGGTTATGGATGTTTAACGGAATCACGGTTAGGTTTTGCGAAGCGTTATAAAGCTAAATACACTAGTAAAATGAATATAAATAATAATATAGTCACAGAGAAAAGCGATCCTATTGTGTTCCATAATAAACGTACAAGTTTATGACTTGCGACCGTGCTAGAATATAGGAAGTATAAATAATGTAAATATTATAAACCTTAACCCCTGAAAGTTATATTTTGAGCCTTGAGGTGGAAGAAGACGTGAGATGAAACTTTAGCTAAAACATTTTCAACCTAAGACTTCTGCAATAGCGACTATTTTCTCGACGGACTATTTTAGAAGATTTAGTATATTTCAGTAATAAAATAGCGATGACACGTTGCGGTCTTGAGTTCGTCCCTGAGGCGAATTCATGGATCTCGTTATACTCGTATAGATAGATGTGCTTCCAATATGCTTAAATTGACTATTTTTCTTGCGTTTACACCGAATTCTTCTAATACTCGTATTATTTTAAATGTTTGTTAGAATGGATATACTCTTTCACTCACGGATTTTCATGAAATTTAGCAAGCAGGTTACATAGACCATGATCTGGAATTTAATAACATAATATGGAATTTAAAACATAATTTAATAACATAATATAATATAATATGGGGTAACATGGATTTGGTTGTCGTTAGGTCCTCAAAGTAAATCTCTAAAATAAAATTCAGTCATTTGGATTTTACAGTTTACACTAGTCGTTGGAATTTGTATCAGCAAGTCTGAATAATTGCAGCTTTGTCCGAAAAAACTAATAATGGTCGGAAAGGCGGACAAACGCTGATATAAATTGATTTCAGTTCAAGATAGGGTTTTATGGTCAAGAGCCATTAATAAATTTGATGCACTGAGATTAAATATAGATAGTAGGTAACTACAGAATAATGTATGTGACTAATAACTAAACGGCATTTTAGAAGATTTAGAAGAGTTTTAAATCATCATCATGGCTGTATTATATCATTTATTTATCTTTTTATGATTTCATTGAAATATATAATTATTACGTTGAGCATTGTTCCTACATAGTCTCCATTGCGAAGACTGCAAGGCAGTAGGTAATTTAAAACCGCAAATAAAAACAAGCAACAATATAATCACGTTCTCATTCTGTGGTCAAACATAAATCATATTTAAAAGTAATATGAAACAGTAATTGTGAACTTAATAACTTGATAAGGACATTATTTTGAATATTTTGTACAATGTAGAAAACTAATTGAAGTCATAAGTCATGTTTATCTAAAATTAGTTCTCATCGAATATTAGGTTCAAAAAAATGATCAAAGGTTATATTTTTAGAGCAACTGTTGAATTTAATCTTCTTGCTGGATGATTATTATTACCCGACTGCCAGGAAGGGTGTTTGGATCTTAAAATATGTAATCCTTTTTGAAGTTCCGATAGTTAGTTATCTTCTTCAGATACTAAAACCGTATAAAATTATGAGTAGAGTTCAGTTTAGCTCCGGCTTTAGGATATAGTGACAGTTTATTTGATTAATATTTTTATATGCGTAACTTCTAAGGGTCAGTGTAAAATCAAAACAAAATTCAATGAGGCAGATTTAGGTATAATACGTATATCATTATACGATATCATTCTCTTAATGCATTCGTCTATGTCACCAATCTGCAAAGGCAAGAGAGGAAATAATAAAAACTGTCAATATAAGAGTTCCGGTGTAATATTCTACGGGGGTGTTGAAACGTGTAGATCTCATTACTGGATGTTCCCATAAGCGAGTACCAGCTGCGGTATCCCATCTTGTATTAGGGGACGTACGTTCCCACACTTATACACACCCACACAAACCCTTACAATATTTCTCATCCATAAATAGATAATGGTACATTAAACGAATACGGCTCTATCTAAAATAATCTACATCGTCAATGAATATAATGCATTCCATAACACATTATCGAAAGTCAAAGAATAAAAAAATTATGATATGAAATTGTTTAGGCACGTTTAGGTAGAATTGCTAAAATAAACATACATTTTTATTAAGTTTTACCACTCCACTTCTTTCAGACCGATCCCTCTGAGCTCATGAATAGGGTAATGTCTTCTGTTGAGCTCAACGCTCTTTGAAGTGCACCTCTTTGAAACACGGCAGATCATGTGAATTTTGCATCTACGAGTTTACACCTTATCACAGACTGGTTTTTTCCTACACAATTTATAAGGGTAATTCCATTATAGTTCTAATGTTGGGGTGTATTTAAAGCAACATTACATAGATTACTAGCTGACCCGGCGAACTTCGTATCGCCTAACAAACTATTCTTTTTCTAAAATAAAAGTAGCCTAATTTACTCCTTGTTACATCAGGTATCTGCCAGTGAAAGTCCAGTCAAAATCGGTCCATCCATTTCAGAGAGCCGAAACAAACAGATAGACAGACAGACCGACATAAATTGTTAAAAAATATATCTTTTGGTATATGTACCGTGTATGCACTTAGTAAAAAGCGGTTATTTTAATATGTATTACAAACAGATACTCCTATTTTATTTATTTGTATACCTAGACTATAGATGTATAGATAACTTTATAAGGGTAATCAATTAGGACGTTATGATTATGTATATATATAGTTTAGATACATTTATAAACAAAATCATGTATTCACACGTTTTAATGAGGGATAAAGTGTTAGAAATTGTATAATGAACATCAACATGATTGCATGGTCTTTATTAGCCAGATTAGCCTGAATATTTAGATCGATTCTGAGTATTTAAATAAGATTGATCTTGAGACTTGTCTGGTGACGCTTACGGACGAGAAGTTAAATATTAATATTTATGTAGCAGAAAATGACAAATCAGAAATAAGGCTATGTTGAAGGTTGGGTGTCTGATCATGATAGTAAAGACAAATCATACACGCGAAAGTATAGTGACAGAATTCCCAGACGATTAAATTATTTTAGGTTTACAAAATTTACTGAAATTACGACTAAACTTTAAGTACTGTATTTGCTTATTGCATACACTTGTATGTGTATAAAAACAGCAACATGGTTGTAGTTTAGTCACAATCTATAATTACGAAGTTTCACGGCTCACTCAGTCAGTTCTCACATGTTTAATGATTGGTTTGAACAGTTACCTACTGAGTATTGGAAAACGACACTAATACATAGTTTAATGAACTTAAACTGTGATGAACTGAACAAACTGTATTGAAACCAAAGAAAATGATTTTAACATCAATTTACTATCTATGTAGTTAGACTGTTGTTGCATACATACCGTGTTCCCAAACCAGCAATTAATTAATCTGAAACAAATGTTGTAAAATTAAATATCTCATTTAATTTAATTAAAATACAAATACGTATGTACTTATGTATCGTTGAAAACATATGTATGTAACGTCACAAAAGCAGCTGCATTTCAAAAAACAAATGAATGTTTCTTTAACTGGAAATCGAACCCAGTTTTTAGGGTTCCGAAGCCAAATGGCAAAAACGGAACCCTTATAGATTCGTCATGTCTGTCTGTCTGTCTGTCTGTCTGTCTGTCTGTCTGTCTGTCTGTCTATCTGTATGTCTGTCTGTCTGTCTGTCCGTCCGTATGTCACAGCCACTTTTTTCCGAAACTATAGGAACTATACTGTTGAAACTTGGTAAGTAGATGTATTCTGTGAACCGCATTAAGATTTTCATACAAAAATAGAAAAAAAACAATAAGTTTTGGGGGTTCCCCATACTTAGATTAGAACTGAATCTCAAATTTTTTTTTCATCAAACCCATACGTGTGGGGTATTTATGAATAGGTCTTCAAAAATGATATTGAGGTTTCTAGTATCATTTTTTTCTAAATTGAATAGTTTGCGCGAGAGACACTTCCAAAGTGGTAAAAAGTGTGTCCCCCTTCCTGTAACTTCTAAATTAAGAGAATGAAAAAATTAAAAAAAAAATATGATGTACATTACCATGCAAACTTCCAACGAAAATTGGTTTGAACGAGATCTAGTAAGTAGTTTTTTTTAATAAGTCATAAATCGTAAACTGCAATTTACCTCGATCAAAGTTACAACGAACTTCAAGAACTTTTATATTATGTTACTTGCTACTACGGAACCCTTGATGGGCGAGTCCGACTCGCACTTGGCCGCTTTTTATCAAGTAGACTGTTCTTAATAACTAGGCTATAAAGTTGTTATGTACCGATATTATCTCATAGGTTCAAAGAGACCCGAAATTCGCAAATAACACAAAATACAAAAGCAACCGCAATGTCAGTTGCACATTCATCCGTTACATATGAGCCATCTGCATTGCGTTACTTAGCTATTTCATTAATAGGTATACCTGCCTGGTAACACGCAAAGCTTTAGTTAGGTTAACAAAGTTTTAATTTTAAAGCTGTATTTAGTAGGATTTATATGTATGCGTCGAATGCGTAATACGTATGTTGTATCCCCGTCATACGCACTTGTAGTCCCTAGGTTCTGAAAACAATAATCTAAGTGTCGCGTCGGGGTTGGTACAATTACTCCTTGTTTTGAAACTTTTGAATATCAAGCATATATTCAAAACAAGTATGTAGTACCTTGAATGTACAACACGTCTGGACGCACACTGCGAAAGATTACTTATGTAGCTGATGCACTCTATTCTTTTTTCTTAATACAAGTAAATTATTGAATAGGTACCTTCATATTGTATACGAGTAACCGCCCTCGCTTTGCTTCGGGTTTCATATTTTTTTACACCTTGGGTTACATTAGATAATGGAGTTTTATTAAGGATCTCTAATTTTTTTGAAAATATAATATAGCCTATGTCACCCGAGGATAGTGTAGCTTCCCAAAGTTCCCAACAGTGAAAGAATTTTTCAAATCGGTTCAGTAGTTTCGGAGCCTAGTCAATGCAAACAAACAATCAAATCTTTCCTCTTTATAATATTAGTATAGAAAAACAAATATATAAGTCACCGTAAATATCCAATGCAAACGATCAAAGATCATGCTCATTGAGAAATATAGGTCATCTCTGATTCCCGCATTAATCACGCGCCCATAAAAAGTACGCACTCATGTTTCATGCAAACGAATCATATTTCAAAATTGGACTCGAATGAGTCGGACATCAGAGTCGTGCACATGAACAAATTTTATGGATTACAAGGGCTTTTTACAAACCCAATCTTAATTGGCTTTTTGTGTTATTTTTGTGCTCTACGTGATATTCTTCTTTGATCGAATTTATTGTTTGTTTTGCGCGTTTACCCAGGCGCGCACTACGGTTTTTCACCGCTACAGCAAATAGTCGCAACTCAGTAATAAAACAATGCGTTTTTTCGCCGCACAATACAATTTAAAACTATATTTATTTTATTTATTTATTTATTTATTTATTGGGTTTCGTTATAATGTAAAAATATCTATTATTACATACATTCACATCGCGTTGTTAACTTTAACGACAAAACTGATTATTTAAAACTATTTGAAGTACTTCTCTTTTAAGAATAAAATACCGAAGTAACCATGCTTACTGCCAATTTTGTATGTACCTAATGAATAATGTTTGTGGAAACTCGGCCGTTCTAAATTTGTAGTCCCTTTGTATTGTAAGTAGGTGATTTGGCAGTTGAGTAAATTGTGTTTCATATAATGACCCTGTTGACGCCTCGGTGTGAGGAAATTTTAGGTCAAAGACTAAAGCGACTTGGTTAACCTTTGGAGTTAGAGCGACACTTTACTTTGCTACTGGCGATGTAAACATAATAAGTAAAGAAGATGATTATTTTGAAGACAGAATAATAAAGATCTACATATAAATACATAGAAGTAATATAATAGTAGTAATATTAGATAAGTGCTATCTGTAATTATTGTGAGTAGGAAAAACATCTCCCGGAACCACTCACGGAATTTGTTGAAGCGGTAACGTAATTCGAAAAGTGTTGGCAGGTACCGAACCTTATTCGATTAAAATATCATTTCATTTTATTTCAAAAGCCATTAATTATGATAGCAATAAGTTTGGTAGTAACATAGATGATGCATCTTCAATGTTGCGTTGAATGATGTGATGAAAAATCCAACTGATCCAAGCTATCTGAATAAATGAATTCATTGAATGATGTAATGAAATATCCAACTGATCCAAGCTGATCTGAAGGAATGAATACATTGAATGATCTGATGAAACATCCAACTGATCTGAATGAATGAACACACTGAATGATGTGATGGAAAATCAAATTGATCCAAGCTAATCTGAGTTCGAGATATCCAACATAGTAAACTTCCGGTCTGTCCCGTGATTCTATGATCGGTAGTGAAGGTCAGATACGAAGCTAATGGAGACCAAGTAGTATTGAATCATGTACCTGCTACAGTAGGTACACTTGTATTATGTGGATTCATTGTACTACAAGAAAATGCGATACCGATACAGAACTTTGACAATGATCCCGATCGTTTTAACAAACGAAAACATCGGTATATTTACTTTCGGAAGTGTGAGATTGCCAAGGCATAAAAACACATAAAATATTTTTTAAGATCCTACCAACTACGATTTAGTTATTTGTATATCCTAGATATCTGAAATTGGCAACAGTTCTACTAATAGTAGATTTGATTCCGCCATTAGAGTCAGTCGCCAGAAACCTTAGTAGTGACGACATAACTGTTCTTAGACAGAAATATCGAATGGGAAAAGGATATAATCAAACTACGGAACCTTAAAACTATTATGTAAATATGAAACATAAATTAAAGACTTCTTGATGATACCTAACAGCATACATTAGGTATAGTATAGTTGTCACGAATTTTTTTTTTTTATTAACGTTAAAAATTTGTTTTGGAAGATTTTAAGACTAAGTAAGGATTATTATTAAGATTATATTTTAAAGACGACTGCGGCTAAATTGGATCTACTTACTGTATTCAAGAGAAGTGACAAAGTAATAAATAAGAAGAATTCGGCGAATGTTAAAGACAATTTGCAGAAAGGTGTATTGTATTGGGGAACAAGACATACTTTTTATAACGCCATTAAAAACATTAGTTAAATTTTGTTGTTATACGAAATAAGCTCGTAATTGTTAACCAGATTCAAATCTAAAGCTTAATATCGGACATCAAGTCTTACCTATTGTAAGTCTATTATTATAAGTGAATGTGTAGCGACTAGCAGCCCTACATTTGTACATTGTAGATGAGCAACCCTGTTATGTTTTTCAAAATAACAACACTGTCATTCATTGTCAAGCTAGAAAAATAGCAAAATATTGTATTAATGAAAATAATGAAATATAAACTAGCAAAGAGAAGGAATAAATATCGTATTTTTATTGTAAATAATCTGAGATCCCTGGGGCTATCCATACTATGTTGTAGAATAATACTGTGATCAAAAAGTAAGGTGAAATTGTCATTTAAAACTCCCGGGCATTAAGAAGGTAGGTAATTTTTTTTCCTAGGTTGGTAGGACTGTCTTTAACATTTGCCAAGCGTCTTTTTGTCAAAAGATTTGATTATCTCCGAGTAACACGTGTTTTTGTAAACAACCAAAAGTGAATTTTTCGATTTTTACAATGAGGGATTTTGTTGAGCAAAGAACTTGCATCAAATTTTGTTTGTGGATCGAATATTCTTGGGCGGACACATTGAAAATGTTGCGGAAGGTCTTTGGTGATCAAACTATGGCACAAAAAAACGTTTATTTGCGGTACAACGAGTTCAAAGCGGGCCGAGAACGCGTTGAAGACAAACCGCGCTCTGGACGACCATCAACCTCTACTGTCGAGGGCAGACGACGGCTATGTCCAAAAAATCAAAGATTTGGTGCTTGAAAATCGTCGATTGACAATTAGAGATCTCGCTGATAGTGTTGGAATATCATTTGGCTCAGCCCAAGCCATTTTGAAGGATTTTTTGTGTCTCAAACGCGTCAAGTCTCGATTGGTGCCAAAATCGCTAAATTTTTTGGAAAAAAAGCGTCGCGTTGATGTGTGTGAAACTTTGATGTCTGACTATTAGGACCACCGCAACCACCGTTTTCGCCTTATTTGACTCCATGCGACTTCTGGCTATTCAGCAAACTCAAAAAGCCAATGCGGGGACGCCGTTTTGACACGATTGGGGAGATAATAATCTAAATTTTACTAACAAAAAATAACCGACTTCAAAGTCTCAAAAACGACTTGTCAGTCAGATCTCGTTCAAATTTATGTGGGACCACATGACAAGCACCTGCTTTCGATTAAAAAAAGAATCATCGAAATCGGTTGGCGTGATATTGAGTTATTCGTCAATTTGTCGCGCACATCTTAACACAAATTTACGACTTATGTGGTTTTATCATGGATGCCATTGTCAGATCTCAATAAAATTTATATGGGACCACATGACAGCCACCAGCTTTCGATTAAAAAAAGAATCATCAAAATCGGTTCGCCCAGTCCAAAGTTCTGAGGTAACAAACATAAAAAAAAAAAAAAAAAAATACAGTCGAATTGAGAACCTCCTCCTTTTTTTGAAGTCGGTTAAAAACCGAATCGAAGAAGGTCTTGAAGGCTATACCGAAAAAAGACTATTCCGACTGTTTCGAGGACTTGAAAAAACGTTGTCTAAAGTGCGTTTTATCGGACGGGGATTACTTTGAAGGGAATGAAATTGATTTGGAAGAATAAATAAAGAATTTACATTTTATAAACAAATTCACCTTACTTTTTGATCATAGTAATATTATTATTTATAGCAGAGACGATGTAATTTCGTGAAGTATCGCAACATTGACGTCCTACAGTCCTTTGTACACATCTACACATGCTAAACGAATATGAATACGTATAGGATTATGTTCGTGTATCAAGACAGACGGGAACTATCTGTGAGAGCTAACCATAAGATTATCTATACACACGCTCTGTCTGCTCATCTTAAATGAAATATGTACAGTATTTCAAGCTTTGTACACAATGCTGCAACTTTATGACTGATAAGTTTTCAATAAATCAACGTAATAAAAGGAATATTGAATTATGTTTAAGTAAATTGTCATTTTAAATCATAAATTCACAACGCATAAATCACGAAAAGAATTGGTAGCCTTTAATGTAGTAAATCCCATAAAACCCTTTCAGGAATCAAAAAGACGCTGGCAGACGAGACGTTAACGAAATCAATCAGATTGTAAATCCCTGGAATATTAAAGGGTTAGCTAAAGATGGTGAAATTACGTTAAATCCATAATTTATTTTCTAAAGCCGTTGGCTAATCACTGAATTCATAATTTAATAGAATGATTGACTTTTGTCCTGACAGTCTGACATTGAAGACTTAGAAGCAGAATTAGATATTTTGGGCAGTGCTTTATTTAGCTTATTTTTGGTTTATGTAATTTGTGAGTTCATTGTTATCTTACATGATTGTATATCATTAAGGAATATCTTAATTATTTTGTAATAATTATATTTTAGTACCTCTTTTGTTTGTTAGTGATTCTATTAATTGAAATTTTCCATTTATTTCCAGTTATTACGTACGTCGAACAAAATATAAGTAGGTAGGTTCTTATATCATGAGTATTTATGAGTATCCATATGGTAGTATCCATATGGTAGTAAAATGTATTATGCCCACCATGAATTTACTTTTATTTAGTTAAAGAGTTCCGTTGTGCTCATGCGAGCCATGCCATGATACTCTTAATAAGTAGGTACTTGTGTATATTCGAGGAGCAGGATGTCATTATGAGGAAATAAGATGGATATACGACAGGATGTCTCTTATGCAAGCAGTGAATTCAAAACAATAGGATGTGATGCTTCCATACTCATAAAGGAACTTATTTGTATACGAATCATTGTTATTACATTCAGTGCAAATATCATTATCTTCAATGTGAGCGTGAGCGTGAGCTAGTCCTGATTTTATTGTTTAAGGAGAGTAAACAATAATTTTAATAACTGTAACGATTTGAATCTTTTTTGAAATCGGTAAAAAAATTATATCATTAGCTAGTATATGGGAATTAATATTTTGGTATAAAAATATCAATTTGATTTCAATCAATCAGAAAACATATTTGATGAAAATCAAATATTGCGAACTGCTGATAATTAATTTCTACCATTTTAATTTATTGTATTTTCTTCAAAAGGGAGATCATTAAAAAATTGGACATAAACGTTATCCTGAACTCAATCGTTCAAGCATTTAAGCACAGTAAATGAATGTGATTTAAGTCTGTAAGTGGCAGATAAAATATCTTTTTTTTTTGTAATATGCAGATAAAAGTTATAATAGTACCTACCTATTACCTAACTGACGCAAGACATAAATAACACGAGTAATGCGGCGTTTCACCGCGAATATGAATTATTTACATTAAAACTTGTATGTTGCACATTGGAGTTTATAAGCGAAGAATAAACCACTTCCAGAAGCCGCAGTGCGCTAATGAGCCACCATAATTAGCGATGAAGCTTTATGACTACAAAGGTCAAGGCTGGCGATTTTGCCTACATCCGACCTTCAAATGAAAGTTGTGAAAAATACGTGAAGTAAAGTGACAACGATTTTTGCTGATAAAACAAGTAACAGATCTTCATAATTATCTCTTTCTTCTCCTTTCTTGGCCGGTAACGTATCAGTGATGCTTGGTGTTGTTGATTTCCATAGGCAACGATAACCACTTACCATCAGGTGGATCGTCAGCTCGTTTGCCGGCTATTTCCATAAAAAAGCGGGTAGGTATTATTTTACTCTGACGTTCAGCAAGTTGCTTCAGTAACCTTGTTTCAGTAAAAAGTGTTTAGGCCAGCGAGCGAAGGTCAAGGTTGGCAGCGGTTTTGTGTACACTAATCTAAATGTGGCCGTCCAATGTATTGTAGTATTGTAACACTGAACACATATTTTTGTTTAGAAAATAGTAATGGACGTGAATAGAAATAGAGTTACAATTAGGTATTATTGCTGAAAATTGCTTAGCAAAAATAGTAAAGCAAGTTGTTTCAAGTAACTTTGTGCTCAACTATAATATTTGGGACAACGATAAAAAAAGATGGAATTCCATCTCATTCTTTGAGAATCGTAAAATATGACTGTAGATCAAGTAGGTACCTTGCTTCTTTCTTTGTTATTTGACTTCCATATCATTTGACACGGGGAGACTTCGCTTCACTGATTTTCTCATACATTTTCACACAATATCCAACTTTAGTTACTAAACTTCAACAGTTTCGAAAAGTTACGCCTCGTTAACGCCTGTCGAGGATCGAACTCAAATCCGATTAATCCAGTACCTATATGTTATTTATAGCCACCGTTCCATTGATGTCATCGCTTAGGCAGACGAATATTCTATTCGTATTTCGTATTGTGTACTAAATACTAATACTAAGACTTTTTTTTTGTAATTGTACGTATAAGAAAGTTTTGAAATGGGTAGACTTTATACTCGTACGTATGTTAATAGATTACTTACACAAAAACAATCGCAAATCCCTAATATGAATTAAAGTTCGTTCATTTTTCCAATTTTTAATTTAATCTAAGGCATGTGAGTAGCCTCATTACAAAAAAGATAACACCCTCCTCATTATTGCGTTTAGGTTAGTCACAGTATCCGCTAATGACTTAAGGACTTCGTCTCGTCATGCTTATGTATTCATTCATCATTGCTTTGATAACAGCACGTGTACCGTACGGTCAGTCAGAACAAAGAATACTGTTATGTGGTCTATTTACATTTAGATAAACTTGAATTCATACCGTAGGGGAAGTAAGCCCAAGACGGATACCTTAAGGTAAAATCAAAGTTTGAGTATGTTAATAACAAAATTTCTGAAGACTTAAGTTTATGCGTGTAAGGGAATTTAGTATAGTTTGATAAAATTAGGTCATATTACTTAATACTACACCAGCAAAATTTTTATGAGCAAATAACATAAACCTTCAAAAAACTCATTTTGCCCGGAGGGGGGGCCTAAAACGGGTACTAGACTCGGGCAAAACGGAAGGCTGGCCTAAGATGAGTAGGAAATTAAAAGAAGCTAGTAGAATTGAAAGATTATATAGTTTATATAAAATAAAACAACAAATATTTGCAAAAAATTTAATCACAGTATTCAATTTGTGTAGGACTTTTACAAAATTGACTTAGTCGAAATGTTTTAAAGGTAGTCTTTCATAATATATCTCTAACATAATCAGTCTTCAAGTTGAGTACACAGTACATCATAATCAGTGAAAAAAAAAACTTGTGGCACTCGGGGACTGCCGCGGTAAAGCTATTGCATAGCATTTGTTGCTATTAACAGCGAGTACTAGGCGCACAGAAGTCCTTGAGGATGCGACATCAGTGACACTGCACAAGCCATAGCATGTGCGGTCCCATTCACTCATCTGCACCCAGCATAAGGCACAACAGGGACGTCCATATTACGATCATGCACACCAAATTATTAATGCTATTTCTCCCGTCATGCCAATCAATATGCGGAAGAGCGACAGTGATAGAACAAATCTATGACTGCCATATTTTGTGCTATTGCCATGACATTCTCGTCCCAAGATGCTCGGTTTGTTTTTCTTTTGTATTTGTTCACCATCTACAATATAAAAAAATATTAAGGCCTTCATAAATATAAAAATATACATGCAATATTTCAGTAAAAGTATAGTTTGTGGAAAAACAAGTGAGTCTAGGGCGAAACGGGTAAGTACTCATTTTGCCCTACCCATTTTGCCTTTTAGCTAAAAGTTTGCACTTTTCGAAAAATAACCTCCAAATATTAATTCTAAATCCGTGTGTAATTGTTGAAAACATACTAGTATTAATGTTTTTCGATACTGAATCAACACTATTAGATAGAAACTTAAGCAAAAGCATAAATCAATGTGAACTTACTTTGCAATCTTTTATCGAAACAGACGAAAAAATATTTTTGGTCACTGCGCACGTGTTTCTTTTTGTTTCGTTTTCTATTGACTGCCTGAGGAGGCGCGGGGCGCGGAGCGACTGTTGCACTGTTCGCAGCGTGTCCAGCGTTCAATCCTGCAACGTCACATCGCCTACCCTTTTTAGGCAGGGTACCCGTCTTGGGCTTACTTCCCCTACGGTTTTGTACCGAACTCAGTTTAACTACGAAACATAAACAACATCTATTCATTGTGTATTGAAAATATTTCTCAAAAATTTAAATTTTACCAAAAAAAAAATAAACCTACTTCAAAGGAACTTTTCGAAAACGCACCACTAAAATTATCACTCAATATAACAATATTGAGAAAGTTTGGGAACTCCTCCAATAGGAGGACTTTTTGGTCGGATCCAAATTAGGACATTTACCTATTACGTGATTTGGAAAAGGATTTTTCTAATCAGGTAATAGGTAAATGTTGGAGTTCTGGCTCTTAGGTAACAAAGAAATACAACTCTATTGAGAACCTTTTTATTATTTTTAGAATACGGTTAACAACAAGCCGTACAATTACGTTAGTTTCTCGGAATTGTTTTGATATAGACCCTTGGTTGCCTTGGTTGGTTCGTGGTAATCGCGATTCTTATACCTACACGCTACGTAAAATTTCAAAAGACTGTTGTCAACAACAACAACATTGTTCTTTGTAAAAAACAAATCATGAAATCGTTTTTGTTAATATCACTTTTTTTTAAAATAACAGATTTTTTCTGTAATTCAGAAGAAGTAAACTGGCACGAGGCAAGTGTTTATGTATTTGACTTGATTGTTTACTTTTGTTAACTCGAACAAACTCCATGTTTACCAGGGACACATTAAGTAATTTAGAGTAATTAATACTAATTAGACTGGCAGAAACTTTAGCAAAGTTTGAGCAAACTCAAAGTACTTAATTCAATTCTAATTAAGTAGGAATTAGGATTTCATCACACTGAATTCAAAATTGTGTGGTTAATTTCGGGATGTCTTTTATTACCAGAAGAGACATCAGGAAGATTTATCAAGACTAGAATAAATTCTCATTAAATCAGAAATCTAATTTTTCCAAACAAAAATCCTACTGTTTATTTTTCTAAATTATCTTCATAAAGGCCTTGAAACATGATTTACGATTCAACTTAAAGAGTAATATTCCACATTACTGTGCTTGCTACTTACTGAAGCCAACTCGTTACGCTTCGTATGTGTATAAAATTATCGAATACTTGATGCCGCACTTTGTAGGTGATATGTATGTGTTATATGTATTGCTATATTTTATACTGGAAAGTGGAATGTAAACGCGCAAGGGGCGTGAGGATTCTCGCTTGGCAAATATTCCGCGTGTCTACTAACGAGATGCAACAACGTACTAGAAAAATTCAAGTGCCACAATTAGTAGCGAAGTTGTAGAGGTACGCTGTCACGTGTTTTATTTCAAGTACATTGTTTATGTTATGGTTTACGAACTGTTACAAGAAAATCTTATTTAACCAAGTTATTCCCGACTCTACATACACTCTACAGAGCATTTCCAACTCTCCCCTCTGTCCGCTCTGGCCAATAGCAAATGTAGATTCGAAAAAAACCTACACACACACAATATGCAATGTATAAAAATCTTTATTAGTGTTTGCTTGCTTTTAACGAATTATTTTTTATCCTTGGCAATGAATTTTCCTATTAATTATGTACATACCTAGTATGTACGTAGGTATATGCTACTGAGAGAAAGTTTTTTTTAACTGTAATGTTAGACGGGTTTGCGGGCGCATCAGTTATGCATCCAGGAATGAAAACTCAACGCAGTCGAGTTTCCTTCCCGTTTCCGGAATGAAGAACAAACCGAAATGAAACCGTTCTTCTTAAATGAGAACAGGGACACACTATTAAGTTGAACCCATACTGATTTCAATTTTCATTTCAATATTGTTTTGTCAGTTCTGTTTTTACCCAAACATTAAGTTTTAATTAATTCATTCTACAATTTCATTTTCACGTTTTTCACGATTTAATTAAATTCTAAAATGATACTTATTACCTAACTGATTAGTGATTTGGTAAGTCGGTAAGTAACTTGACGATTCAAATCGAGTCGTAAATAAAAAAAATCCTGAACTTCCCAAAATCGCTTGATAAACGAGTCGAATTCATAAATCAAAAACAGAATGAACAAAAAACAAAATGTGTTTCGCATAAAAATCAGATTGTACCCGGCGAGTACCAGGGGATTATGGGCTGATTGTTGCGTGACGGCCGCGCGTGCCGTCGCTTCCGGCCCGGCCATTGTGCCAGCCGGAAGTGACGATACCATCTACCACAGAGTACTACAGACCGTTCAGGATGCAAAGGGACGCTAACATAATGCCTACCTTTTTAAAATTTCGATTGCGGAAATTCACAGGAGGTCATAAACAATGGTCGAATCAGCCGCGTTTCACTTGTTTTTAGGGTTCCGTAGCCAAATGGCAAAAAACGGAACCCTTATAGATTCGTCATGTCTGTCTGTCCGTCCGTCCGTCCGTATGTCACAGCCACTTTTTTCCGAAACTATAAGAACCATACTGTTGAAACTTGGTAAGTAGATGTATTCTGTGAACCGCATTAAGATTTTCACACAAAAATAGTACTTAGAACTGAAACTCAAAAATGTTTTTTTCATCAAACCCCTACGTGTGGGGTATCTATGAATAGGTCTTCAAAAATGATATTGAGGTTTGTAATATAATTTTTTTCTAAACTGAATAGTTTGCGCGAGAGACACTTCCAAAGTGGTAAAATGTGTGCCCCCCCCCCGTAACTTCTAAAATAAGAGAATGATAAAACTAAAAAAAATATATGATGTACATTACCATGCAAACTTCCAACGAAAATTGGTTTGAACGAGTAGTAAGTAGTTTTTTTTAATACGTCATAAATCGTAAACCGCAATTTACCTCGATCAAAGTTTCAACGAACTTCAAGAACTTTTATATTATGTTACTTGCTGCTACGGAACCCTTCATGGGCGAGTCCGACTCGCACTTGGCCGGTTTTAATTTGTATACGGGTTGGTATATAATCTGTTCGCTGGTTAGCCTTACACGATCTATTACGATGTTGATTTGATAGGACATTTTTCTTGTCGCAATATTTTGATTTGCAAGTGATCCTGTCTCCACAGCAACAGGGCGGTTCGATTTTTCGTGAAGACAGACATTTTTTTACATTACAACTTTGTAAATGTATATGAGTTCTAAATAATTATAACTGCCATAGCCATAGGGATTCTTTGCAAAGGATTATGAATGTGTGACAGTCTTTTTTTGGGATTTCTTGAATTACGACACGGTTCTTACATAGTCTAAATAATCTTAATCTTTGAACACTATTATTTTCTATGATTTAATACATTATTTTGTCTCCTTTACGTGTTACTTTGTTTTATACCTCATCTTCTACCTATATCTAATATTCACTCCCTAAATATGTACCTAGTATGTAAATCTAAACTAATATTCAACGATATTGGGGAACAATTCTTTAAAAGCAGTTGTATTCATTATCCTGGAGTCACCGTCAGCGAAGTGGTATATATCTGTAATATCTGTACTAGTGTCAGCGTGCTTTATAATTCTATTACCTCGTAGCCCCGCTTATTGGATTACGTCACAGCACTCAGTTCCTATATAGCTAGTACAAAGTAGGATGAATACTATCTCTAGATGGATGTCAATTTCGCCAACTACTGACAATAATAGCAGTAATACCAAACAATTCGCAATTTTTCAGCATCTTTGTTATTTCACGCAAATACTACTAAACGGATTTTGATGAAACTTTTCAGTGGTATAAAGAGTATAAACTTTTCAATGAGAGTCAAGGAATACGTATAAGATTAAAACTAAAGAAAGGATTCGGTTTTGTTTGAAACTTTACAAAGGAATGTGCACAACATAATATTGCTTAAGAAAAAAAAAATCACGCAAAATACACGAATGTACTCAAAAACTTCAAATATTTGAGAACAAAAGCACCTAGGCTTTTCATACATTGAAAATACAAAACTTGCGTCTCGGTGTAATATTTTGCACAAACAGCACGAAAGTAAAGAAAGCCACACATTGTGCGAATGTCCTTTTCTATGTGATACGAAAATAATATAGGGAAAAGTCTTGGTTGAAAGTTCTAATGTAGCATTTGTAGCAAAAGTTTGTGGAACAAGTATTTGTTTGAAATAAAATAAATTAAACAAACATTAGGTAAGTTATTGTTTCTGGGTTCTGTCAATTTATCCAAATAATAAACATTTAATAATATCCAATTCAATTCAATTCAATCATTCATAAGTCTAGTGGTCGATCCATTCAATCAACAATTAAAACATTTGTTTTAATTAATGTCACCGTTGTCTAATGATTGTTTTGATAAGGGTTAGAAATGTATGATGAAATGGTCAATCCAATTCCAATCATCAACTGGCAAGCAGTCAAACTGATGTCTAAATGCTATTTTAGTCTGGTTACAGTCATCTACAGGTTTAGAGATATCAGGTGAAAATGCAAATGATCTGCGACTTACTTTACTTAATGGGTAAGAAAAAATGATAATGAAAAATGATATGTACCATTAAATAAAATCAAAAGTAAATAGAGAAGAAAAATCTTTATATTTTCTTAAATATCAATTTGCTGAAAAGAAAATAAAATGAAAACTGTTTACTAATTAACGAGCGGGCTACATTTCTTCTAGGCCACAGGCACATGATTTTGTTGTTACGGACATCATCTTCGTCTCAGAATACCAAGTGGTGGTAAAATTCTGTTATTGATATTATACTAAACACATACTTAGAAGTTGATATAAAATTCGTCTAGTACCTCAACCAAATTCACATAGAATTAGGTTCTACACACGATAATTGGAGCGTCGTTCCGGCGGTATTGTTCGCTTTCCATTGTTCTTCAAAACGAGTTTTATTTCCGCGGATAAAGGACATTACAAACAATGGTCCGAGTACATTACATTATGTTTGAACGCTCGCGTAATTTGTAGGAGCAATTAAATGCGCAAGTTACAAGTTATGATCCGTTACGCTCCGTGTAGTGTTTAAAAGTTAGTGTAATTGCCTAATTTTATTAATTGCTGTAACAGGATACGTGTGGTCTTTCATTTATATTTGACTTGGTATATATATAGTTTTATAAAAGTGCAGTTTAATACGTAACGTTCCTACTTTACTTTATAGTTTTTAAAATATGGTAGTTAAAATAACGTACAGAAAATGCGCGCAAAATTCTTAGTAATTAGGTAATCCTTTTTCAAATCTTTGAAACTGCTGAATCCGAAATTAAGATAAAAGGTTTGAAGTGAAAACTTCTTTAAGAAGGGAAAAAACCATTGAACTCGCGACACTGTACCGTAACCGACACCTCTGTATATAAGTATGTACATATGTTGTGTATGTAAAATATACACGTAATTTTTAAGTGTTCACTTCTGTCGGCACTCCCGGAGTGCCACTTTTTTGTACCTAACTAATTAGTTTTAGAAAATCATATTTATTTTTTCTCTTCTAAAATAATAAATAAAACGGACAATATTAGTCGAATTTTCATCGAAAATATAGATGAAATCAATTTATGTTAAGTACTATTTGAATTAGGTAGAAGTTTGATTTTGGAAACAATTTATCGTTCAACGCATTTTTTTCCCAATTGCATTTTTCTAGGTAAAATTACTTATTTAATATTTATAAGTACTATTATTTCTTCTGTGGTAAAACGGATTAAACCTTTTAGTCTGTACTGCTACATTCAATGACATCTTCAAGTAAGTAAACCACAAGGTGCCTCACCGGTTTCTGTTGCGTACTTCAAAGCCAGTTTCGCATAGAAATAGACGCGGCCCGCTTAAACCTGAAATTGTAGGGGAAAAGGATATGCGGTTAAAAATTTACGTACCTATCTATGCGGATTTGAAAGAAAGTAGGCATGCATAATTTTATTCATTTGAAGTTGGCTGTGTACATCGTTAAATATATTTTTCTGCTCGGAGGTGGAAAGCTACAATTTTGGCTTTGGTACGTCTTGGATAAACAAACAAGGCTACGTCGCACCAAACAGGCTGAAGTCTGAACACAGTAGATTTATATTGCATATTATATAGCATACATTTGCTTAACATACATATATATGTACATTTACCCAAATTCATAATCCTAATTTAGAATAACACAACGACATCCATGTATTTTTTCTCATGACATGTCTGTATCCGTAGAGAACGAACCACTTCTTGGTAAGTATGTATTATAAGACTGCAGTTCTGCACACGCAAGCTATACGCGGCCGCGGCGCCATAATTACCTTACCTTATTTAATTTTATCTTAGAAGTAACTCCTTTGAGGTAACAACATTAGATATGAACCGCAGAATTATTAATACAGGTCTTTACGTTCACAATTGAAATGAATTCCTTGGTTGGTTCTTGATAGATAATAAAAAGCTAATACAGGTCGACTACATTATGCTAACAAAAATATGCCGGGAACAGGTGTATTAATTTATTTGTATTTTGTTTTTGTTCCTACTTTGGGTAAATTATGACTTTGATCCACTTTCCTTTCAATAAAGGGAAACAAAAACTCAAGTAACTTATACTATTTTACAGCTTCTAATGTTATGTTTTACATATTACGATTTTTACGTGATTGAAATAACCGATTGTCTTTTGTAAATTCAGGTTATTAAATATTATTTCATACATTTAAATCTCGCTTGTTCAGCTTCACCTTAATTCGTTTAGTACAAGGCCGGTGCAATTTAGCTCATCGGAGACTTGCAGCTGCAACGAACGCTTTCATAATGCAATAATGAGTTGACCCATAAAACATTTATTAATTTCCTCATAATGTTCTTGCATAGAACACGTTATTAAGAATAAATTACAATATTTAAGAGAAAGCCGACCAAGTCACCCAGTGACATATTTGTATATTATTTTCAAAACAACCAGTTTTTAGAATAAAATAACACTTCACTACTATATTTACTAATCTCACTCTAGACTAAATAAACAAGCGGATATTTGCTAAGTGGTCAGTAATGCAAAAATCATCACCGGTGCGTTGCCGGTAAAAAACTCAAAATCAAAATCAAAACATTGTCGATGCGACTAAGTGCTTGTTCACACTGAAACTCGCGGGCGCGGGCGCGGTCGCGGTAAACGCTACATACACCGCGCGCGCGTTTTGATGTGAACACTTTCATAGTAGCTCATATGTTTGATATTTCGCGACCGCGCCCGCGCCCGCGCCCGCGAGTTCAGTGTGAACGTGTGAACAAGCACTATGACCTCTTTAATGTGTTGTGTCACTTTTAGTCTAGTGCCGATAGCTCTAAAAACGGTAAAAAGTGGAAGAAAATTATAGTAGAATGAAACCTATTGCAAAAGGAAGAGAATATAACGAAGATTATAGGAAAAATAAATTACGGGCGATCTGAGGTCGGGAAGGGGGGGAGGGGGGGTGTAAGGGAAAAAAATGGTTTATCTAGATTTCCGGAAAAACTACAAGTCCTATTGAAAAAAGTTGAAAGGCAAAGTTGTAGGTAATAAAAAGATCTACAACTTTTGTATTTACACTTTCGTACATAACCTCAAAATTTATGTGAAAAATTCAAAAAACCACGTTTTTGGTTTTTTATTTTTATCTTTTACAAAAAATATTTTTTTTTCACGAAATTTGGTGAAAACTTACCTTTATAAACTTACCTTTATATGTCCAGATCGCCAATATAATTTATTTTTCCTATAATCTTCGTTATATTCTCTTCCTTTTGCTATAGGTTTCATTCTACTATAATTTTTTTTCGTTTCAAAAATTATCGGCACTGGACTATTTTGGCATAATCACTTGTTTACATACAACCATTCTACATTTTGAAGCACTATCGAATTCAAAAACTCTCATGTGTGTACGACGATTCCATCGTAATTTATTCACCAAATCTAAAATCACCTATGTGCGTGCTAAACAAAAGTTTATCGATTTTCTCAAAAATCTGATTTTATACACATAACGACGACATGCAAGTTAGTACATATTTCCAATTCAGCTTGCAAGATTTGACCCGAACATACATACATAATGTAGGTACCTAACATTACAAGTTTGTAGTAGCAGATATTCGTTTTGTAGTATTTTTGTAAAAAAAGAAAAATTCATCGAACACTTTTTGCGGCGTTAAAATAATTATCTCGTCTATTAAGTTAAATTGCGTGGAACACTCATGCGGTTAGCGACATAAAAATCTATTACACGTAACAGCATATTGAAATTGTGGAATAAAAAATGTCCGCGCATCAGTCTGTTCGTCCACCGTCCCACTTATTTCAAAAACCGCTTGGATGGATGAGAATAGAATGATTTATTGCATGACTCTCAACTTTTGCACATGACAAGGCGTAAGCGGGTTAACTGCACACTTTAAACGGTGATGGCGAAGACTGACCATTGTCCTGCCATGCTTTTGTTTACTGTATAACGAAATACCGTTTTCCTCTTACTCGTGGAAAATGTTTATCTAATAGATTATTTTGATTCAAAAAATCCGTAAACTTCAATTTTCGAATTAGTGTTTATTTTTAGTTTTGATTGATTCATTCATTCAATTTTGTAAGTATTTTAACTGTAAATTGTAACTTCACGTTTATCATTACGTATCTACGTTTGCATTTTCTCATTAAATACTAGCTGCCCGGACAGACTTCGTTCTGTCAAAAGTTTTTTTTTATTTTGCGATGTAAGCTATCCTATCTTTCAAGTTGGATCAAACTGCACACGGTGTACAAATTTGATTAAAATCGGTTCAGTAGTTTAGGAGTCCATTGCGGACAAACAACGTGACACGTAATTTATATATAATACTAGCTGCCCAGACAGACTTCGTTCTGTCAAAATTTTCTTTTATTTTGAGATTTAAGCTATCCTATCTTTCAAGTTGCATCAAACTGCACACGGTGTGCAAATTTGATTAAAATCGGTTCAGTAGTTTAAGAGTCCATCGCGGACAAACAACGTGACACGTAATTTATATATTATATTAAGATTAAGAAGATTAAGATTGAGTAAGAGAAAATTTTAAAGACAATAAAATAGTAACTTAGCAGTGAGATAATGTCAAAACAATGTGAAAACAGAGTGGGCAACTCTTACTAATATAAATAATTGCTTTTGCACGCGAAATTAGTTTCACTTCTTCAATGGTTCGTAAAACCATAATAATATATTGAGGGGCAGAGAAAGATAAATTTATGTATTGCAATGATCTATTGCTTGAAAATGATTTAATTTAAGGCGAGAAAGAGAAAGAGTAACAGTAAGCGCGACAGGGTGAGAGATTCTTTTCTTTTTAACTAAAAATAGTGAGATAAAAAAGTGAGATAGCAACATGTGGACATCCATCACTGATTACATCAAACAAGAGTTTAAATAAAATGGAGAATAAAAATTAAACGATCCAACTTATTTTAAATAGTCACCACTGTTTAAAGACATTCTTCATGCCAAAGTCATCACCACGCATCACTGACACGTTGCCACCCGAGCAAAGTGAGACCATTTATACAGTTTGTTGTGGTCGTCCATATCTAAATGTTTTAGGTATATTTTATTTTAGTATCTAGTTATGTAATATTTATTGGAAAAACACGGAAAGAGGGTTGAGGTGAAAGTAGGTCAAAACTGGGACGTCGGGATAAAAGCGCCGCAACAAAGGATTAGGGGAAATGCGTTGGATTATGAAGGACTTATATTCCGGATTTAACTGGTAAACAGAATTTGCTAAATTTAAACCTCAATATGAATAAATAATTTTTGTATTGAGGGCGTATGAACATAAATATTTACGGACTCTTTAAGCATCACAAAACTATTCCTTGTTTTGTGCGTTCCTGCTCTTTAATTGTACAATCGATATAGAAGCGGTTTACGTATACTGAGTATTACCACAGAATACATAATAGTACATAAGTATTATCTTGATCTTGTTTTGCAGAATCAATTAAATTAAAAGAGTTCTTGGTTATATTTGTAACTAACAAGCCAACACGAATTTATGTGTATACCATTGAAAACTCTCGTACTCAAAAAACATTACGAAATCTCTTTACGTACCTATCTAAGATGATTCCACATTATTAATTTCGCTAACTATTGGAAGAAAAGAGACTACACGAAAATACTATTAATGTAGGTACATTCAAGTAATATTTATTACCCGATAACTATCAATATCCTGACAATTTCAAATGTAGTAAAGATATTTTGAAGCATTCTGGCAACCCTAATTTTGTTAACGAAGTTCAGAGCCAGTTAACAACATACCATAATGCTTCGCTTCGACCCTTCGTTTTTCGTCTGCTCTTCACGGTCTCTGAACAATAAATTTATCATTCCAATTGAGATGAATATTATTCTAATTTATTCAATCGTAAGTTAAATACGTCCGCGGGTCAATTTGGAATGATTTAAGAATTGAAGGTTATGTGACTTTAATTAAATCTACTTTTATTAAAAGAAATAATTTATTACTATGTATCAAAAGTTACACACAAAAAAAGTACACCTAAAATACATGACTTTTCTTTGGATTTTTTTCCGCAAGTGCACCCCTCACAGTTTTCTGCCAGTTTCTATGGGTGATGCTCAACAGTAGAGACCAAGCTTCGTCCGTTGTCCACCAAACTACCTACTCCTGTATGATTAGCTTGGACTTGTAGGCTGAGATTAAGCCTTTATATTGCGACATTACATTTCATACATGTCTCTCGTCTCGTTTGTCCTGTTGACTCACATGTAAATGAGTGTACTGTTAGTTTATCTGTTCACCATTTAGGTTAGTGGTGGTTGTAGGCGTTTACGGCACCTTTAATGGATGCGAAGACATCAAAAATAGAATGCCTCCGAGTTTTTTGTGAATGTTCATAAATATAATTATGTGGTGGAGTCACCTGTAGGTGAATGTTCTTTTTATGTATTAGCCAAATCAAATAGTAATTGAGTCATTAATCTTATTTGTAGTATATTATCTTTCAGTGAAGCCTGCCTTGCTAGCTTCCAACCTCTTGCTTCAGCCGTCAAAAGCCTTTGGTGCTGACCATTGGTGGCCGCTTGCTATCCAGGGAACTGTCAGCTTGCTGTCTGTTAGTTACATAAAAATATGTATAATGTTAAAAGTAGTGTGTAGTAAATGTCTGAAGATTATTGTAGTTGTAGGAGGTGAATGTCCACAAAAAAGATATAGATAAAGTCTTGCGGCGTTGAGCTCCTTTATTGCCTTCGATCGGCGACAGTCTTGCGTTGCCAATATCAGGAATAGTACTATAGTTTGTTACTCGCTATCTAGGGTAAGCTAAAGGAAAATTGTTCTTTTTAGACTTATATACGTACTTATTGTTAGAGTCTTATCGAAATAGAAAGGTATTATCAAGTATTATGTACAATTGAACACTGTAACTATCTACTGGGTGTTTGAAATGTATTCTTGTAAGACCGCGCATGATAGTGACTAGTTAAAAATCTTCTTTAATATTGTGATTTCATTCATACCGGTCAAATCCAACTAAAATTATAAGTGATACTTCACAACAGAGTATACTTCGACATTATCGTTCTTCTTCCTAAAATGTCAATCAAACCCGAGTGGATTTCAATTAGTGGATCAATGGCAATATAATAAATAAAAACAAGTGACGCATGACTAATGATGTGGGTTTCAAGATACAGGTATACGGACACCTTAAAAGGTTCGGTAGAAACTTCTCAAATTCGTTAAATAAAAAATTATAATGATAGGTATCGAAGCACAGTTAACAAACGAGACATCATAAAGTCTAGAAGACTGGCGACTCTTCTGGTGCTGCTCATATCCATAGGCGCCGATGATTACGTTCCATCAGATGGTCTGTTTGCTTTGGTGCCCAGCCTTTTCGGCAATAAAAAACTATATTATGATTTCGTTTTTACAAATTTTATTCCACAATTTTCTAGTCATGATGTATAACAATCAGATCGCAAGACTGAAGCAAGACTTGCACGCGCCATATGCCAAGCTCTTAACGTCATTATGACGACGGAATGTCTTGCGGCGCACTGCAATCTCACGCCATTATGTGATACCACGATAAAATATGAACGCAACTATGAAGTAATGGCTTATACCAGTTAGATACGGAAATACAGCGATTCGTTCCGCCAATGCGGCGCTTGCAATAGGCGAAATAGGAGGTCCAATAACTAGATTTTTTAGGTTGTTTTGATTTACTGTTAAAAAATATTATTTTGTTTTTCCAGGGAGCGGTTTTCTTAAAGAAACGTAACAGTTATCTACTTAAATAATAAATAAATCAGTCAAGAGCAAGCCTGTACTTAATACCACCTTATTTTTCCATGGGGAAATCTCCCAAAGATACCCGAACCGCGTATTGATTTCTGCGATTACTGCGATCTCAAGATTCGGTTTGATATTATGCTGTAATAATTAATATGGCATTTGTAAGATCTGAGATCGCGCTCTTGAACAGAGATCGGTTTATTAAGTACTAAAAGTGGGTATGACTCTTAAGTAAATATAAAGAGATGCAAGTTCAGTTAATTATAGTTAACTAGATAATTAAAGTTATAACGGTTCTTATAGTATTTTATTACTACTAATTATAGGTTTCTCTTTAAATGGTTACAGGTAATCCCACGCATTCGTTAAAAGCAAGATATTATTTTCCTCAAAATACTATCTCGTTTGCCGCCATTGCTGCCAACGATAATAGTCGTTCTCGTCAAGAAGTCGTAAAGCATTTACAATCGAGATAGAGGAATTCTTAGGGAACAATTCTTGTCAAACTATCCTTGGAGAAAACGGCCGTTGTAATGACATTGTGGAATGTTCTCGTTCTGACTTTATGTTCAAATTCTTGAATCATGGCGACTTATGATTCCCAATAGAACATTACGAACACATGGTGGGTGCGACAATTATAAATATCTTCCCTCGTCGTTCTGGATTTAGCGAGCTCAATGTCAACTGCTTCATTCTTGAAGTATTTTTACTGAAGTGTGTCGGAGTAAGGAAGTTCTGTTGGCTTTTGAATAAAAACTGAACGCAAATAACTTTCTTAACTTTCAAGAATTCCGATTACGTAATGTCAACTGTGATTTGGCACATGCTATTTTCAGTTATTTGAAGATTTTTTTCATGTAAAGTTTATTATTTTTAGTTTCAAACATGTTTTATTTATAACTAGTGCGCCTCTAATAAAATTGATCTTTGTTTTATTCGACTAACTTCATAAGAAGACGAAAACAATATTATGAACACTAAATAAATATCAGTTGTCTGGGTTTAATAGCTGTCTGAGAATAACTCCAACTATGCCCTTGGAATACCCTTTAGACATTCTTAAAACATTTTATTAGATCGACGAAAAAATATATTTTTTAAAACATCATTCCCTTGTTGATACAAGTTTAAGTATGAGATTATCACATATCAGAATTCACATTACATACAATAAATTATGAAACAAAAATATGATCACACAAAATAATTTTACATGTTAGGAATTACAAGTCTTATGAATTGAATAAACTTTAATAAATATCTATTACAATTAAGACTTTAGCGTTACTCGGTACTAAGCACGTTATGAAATAACAGTTGCGTGGATTGGAAACAACTGTTGCAATTTAAGACAATGGTTTAGCTCTTACGTTTTTACTCTAAACCAGCTGCGATGATACGGGCGTTGACACGACTCGAAGAATCGGTTTCCCTCGTACCTATTCTTTTGTCTCCATTGTCTAGCCGGCTCTGAAGGCCGAGATAAGAATACAGACAATTATGTCTATTTACGACAAAAATAAATTTTATTATCATATTCACTGCATTAGCTTGCGTGGAAGTCATGGCACTTGCGTGCAAGCTATCCTTGCATTTTCTTGCATTATTCTGAAAAATTACTACCTACAATCATCCGCGAAAGGCTTTCATGCTTCCTCTGCAATATTTGCGATCTATCCGGATTGAAATTTGAAACCTACCCAGGCCCGAAATCTGGAGGCCGAAAACTTGATAAATGTAAACTTGACATTGTGCCTTTGTTTATTGCTTCCATGTAACTTGCTACTTGATCGTTGCCAAAGATAATACCGTCAAATTCAAATTAACATTTCTTGTAGGTACTATGTCCATATCCGTATGTAGGTATATACCCTCGCATGCAAAACCCACTTTTGTTGTGTACTATTTATTCCAAATAACGTATTGAATACATATAAGCAATATTTTAAACAATCGACTAATAACTCAATTAATCGTGGCATTAGATTTAAGACAACATTGATAATAATTGATCGAAGTAGTTATACTATTGATATTTTATTTTACACATAAATTTTGCAAGAGTAAGACTAGCGAGTAGCGATGCAGATGATAGCGGGATAGAGAATGAATTGATCATTAACTTCTGTGTTGCAGACATTACTCCTTTCATAAAACTAATGAAATGAAATATGAATTCTATATTGAGGCCCACCCACTCGAGAAAGTTACGTTAGCGGTGCAGGTTGGAATGTTAATGGCTGGAGCAATTATTTTGTACGGCACGACCGCTAGTCGAGATAGGACAGGGAAATTCACTTAAAATTTCGATCCTCAGGAAGCACGAATTACGCACGACAGAGGAATTTCTACTATCCATGTCAGGTTTAGAGGTACGGCAGTTTGTAGCAGTTACGGATGCTTATCACCTGATAGTTAATTAATCACATCAATTGCATATCACGTTAATGTGGACAGTATTTTAGATCTCGGATCGGATGGTCAGAAAACATGAGTTGTTAACACACTGTAAGACAACAGATAGACGTTGCCACCGATTTCACAAACACAATCTACACAAGGATAGCAATGTACCTACCACAAGATAAAGAATCGGTAATACGAGTGAATTACTCCGCCAGCCAACTACACTAGAGGGTAGAGACAACATTGTTTCTGACTGCATAGAACAGGTAGGAGATCCTGTTTAGTCACCTGCAAAGTTGTGAACATTTGGCTGCTTCAGGGTGTTCAGTTCCATGAAGATATGAAGATGTTACGTAGGTAATATTAGCTCGCTGCAAATTGCGTTGTGGCTTTATTGTGATTAAAACTTTTATTAAGTTTAACAGCTAAATACGAGAGAATATCAAATAAAAAAGGAGTTTATATCTGAACTCTGTAGTAAAGTTTCGAATTAAGCTGATCTGGTCACGCAATACTAATGAAAGAATTGCGTGTAGGCATTATCTCACTCGACATTACGTTGTGAAGAATGCTCGAGCCTCGAATATTGAGTAACATTGACTCAGTTGAGCATTTAATTCATTATTTTGTGAATGGAAGCCTTTGTAACAGTCTATTCGCGTCTATACGATGGACGTGACTGCTGGTGTATGACGGTGAATAGTAATTAACTTTTACGATAACGGACGCGGGCAGCCGGGTTACACTCCAAACCCTTAAATAGTGTTTACGCGGCAAGCTAGCTCGTAAAACTGTATCTCAGCGTTTTGCATATTTATGGTCCTAATTTATTTACTCTGCACAGATAACTAACATTTTAGAATTTCCTTGTGATTGATCTTTCTTAATTTCTAAAAAAATCTAAGACGCAGGCAAAGTTGTGGAAATTTGTTGAGCAGTGAAAAATAATGGAAAATAATGTAAGTACAAAAATATGCTGCTCCATATTAGAAAATACAAATTATCCCTCTATTGTATTAAAGTCATCTATAGTATCTCTATCTGTAATTATGGGATATGTTTTATTTTTGTCAACAAATGTAAAGGCAGAGTATTGAATTAGTAGGTAATTTCGTGACTTCCCGAGGCATTTTAATCTTGGCTTAGTCAGTTTTAACTTTTATTAATTACATGTCTCTTCCATTCTCCGACGTGACTGACAGACCTAATGAATTGAGGAAGGCAGGCAACGAATAAATAAGGACTTACAGTTCCATTTTGTTAGGACCGTAAATAGGTCGATTACCCTGCATAACTAATTAGATGATTTAAAACCCTGCAGTGTAACAAATCTAATTAAATCAGTACAATATTCCAAGCATGGACATTTCTCTTGGAGAACATTCGAGAAAAACCGGAAAGTTTAGCCGAGATTACTTCAAACTTACGTCAGTACACTTTAAAGTCGAAGCAACAATAATTAATCTCTGACTAAATTCGAACAGAAAACTTTTTAAAGCTATCACCATCACAAGACTCGGGTTATAGTCTACGCGATAAGTTCAAAATGGTTGAAATTAGAGATACTGCTCTTAAAAATACGTGCGATAGCTCATTCTGTTTGGAATGATGTCTAGAAAAATGTTTCGGAAGCGTTTACCAGCACGTAAAAAATTGCAAAAGTTATTGACAAAATAAAGTTGAAAAAAAAAAAGTATTTTGTTTCTGGTAATCACTCCGAAACTATTAATATTTAAGAAATTTTAAAACAAGATTCTTAAAGTAGAGGAAATTTCCAAACAATGACTCGCGACTCTCGGAACTCTATCTCCATTATTTATAACTTTAATTTAACGCTGAAAATGGGTCTCCACGCTGCATTTTTAGGTTGCGCGTGCGGCGTCAAAACCGAGTTCGTCACACTCAATAATTTTTTAAGGTATTAATTATTAATTTAAAAAAATAAAAAAAATATGGTGTATTCGAAACACTTCAAAGAATTTGCCCCCGTAGGAAATTTTGCTTAAAGTTAATTTTTCAACAAGTTAGACGATTGTTAATTAACTAAATTTTCTCGAACTTCCATTTTCATTGTACATTAAAAAAAATGTTTAAGTAATTGTCCTATAAATTTTTCGCTTCGTGGAGCCCTTCTTATATACATGCTTAACGAGATCACGTCATAAAAGTTTAAAAAGTTTTAATACTTTGTTTATAATAATTTTATAAGTTGAACAAAAAATGAAAAATCCAAATAATATTATTGAAAATATTTTTTTCTCAATTTATTATTACATAATCGTTTTGGCATTCATAAAAGACATTTAATGACTTGGAAAAAAAAAATCCCTAATTTTTTTATACTTTTTTTTATACACAAATAGACTATTTCAATGCTTTCAAGAAAAAATTTCTTAATATCTTATTCTTTACAAAACATTATGATTTTTGAAAAAAAAAATTTTTTTCTTAATAATGATATTTAATTGTTTATAATTGTTTTTTAATATTTCTATTGTTTGAATAATTAGTTAATAATTTTTTTTTCTTAAAAATTATAATTAACCATCTTTAATAGAAATGTAAAAAAATATTTTTTTTATCAACAATTTCATTGTTTTTTAACTTAACAATTTTTTATAAACCAATTCTCAACTTTTTTATATATTTTTTCTGAAACACCTAAAAATAAAAAAAACAACGATGTATAACAAAGTACAGATAAAAACATTTTTCAATTTTTTAATTTCAATTCGATAAAAAAACGAAAAAATTGTTTGTTCAACTTATAAAATTATTATACACAAAGTATTAAAACTTTTTAAACTTTTATGACGTGATCTCGTTAAGCATGTATATAAGAAGGGCTCCACGAAGCGAAAAATTTATAGGACAATTATTTAAACATTTTTTTTAATGTACAATGAAAATGGAAGTTCGAGAAAATTTAGTTAATTAACAATCGTCTAACTTGTTGAAAAATTAACTTTAAGCAAAATTTCCTACGGGAGCAAATTCTTTGAAGTGTTTCGAATACACCATATTTTTTTTATTTTTTTAAATTAATAATTAATACCTTAAAAAATTATTGAGTGTGACGAACTCGGTTTTGACGCCGCACGCGCAACCTAAAAATGCAGCGTGGAGACCCATTTTCAGCGTTAAATTAAAGTTATAAATAATGGAGATAGAGTTCCGAGAGTCGCGAGTCATTGTTTGGAAATTTCCTCTACTTTAAGAATCTTGTTTTAAAATTTCTTAAATATTAATAGTTTCGGAGTGATTACCAAAAACAAAATACTTTTTTTTTTCAACTTTATTTTGTCAATAACTTTTGCAATTTTTTACGTGCTGGTAAACGCTTCCGAAACATTTTTCTAGACATCATTCCGAACAGAATGAGCTATCGCACGTATTTTTAAGAGCAGTATCTCTAATTTCAACCATTTTGAACTTATCGAGTAGACTATTAGAGGCAGGCTCAGGAGCTCAATTTATGTGAACTCAGTAAACATGTTATGAAACACCTAAAAGTTATGATTAACCTTTTTCTTTGTAGTCGTAAATGTTAGAAAGAACAACAGTACGTACAGTGCTTACAGGATGTAATAAAATGATCTTTACATTTTGTGGTCATTATCAATAGGTACAGAATGTTTCTTTTGTACAAGTGGTGACTTTGCAATAAAAACAGGTGGAAGGTTGAAAGTCTTCTTCTATTTAACTTATATGGACGATTGGAAAGCTGTAAAAAGAGAGGCGCAATATTAGTGATATGTAATTTTGGTATAAAATGACATCATCATTAAATCATAGCTTTCATCCGTCTCAAGCTCGCAACATAAAGCTGATGAAGTATAAACATGATATTTAATATTTTTCCATAGCCAATTTAAGAATTCGGAAAGTTAAAAGTCATGTTATAATAGTTTGCTAGGTACTATGAGTAGGTACCTACTGTGAACCATGACTAAGTAAGAGAAAGAATAAGCCCAACTGACGAGAGAAGAAGGATCATCAACAACAAAGTACGTGAAACAACAGTAAGTAGGTATGTGATTGATATCGGGAAGTCCCAAAAAGGGGAGAGTATCGCCTTTTACCTTATACGTATTTGGCCATTTGTCACTGCATATAATATTATTACTGCTATCAAATTATTTTACTTTTAAACATTATGCTATTAAAATATTTCAAATATGTTCGTTTCCCAGACATGATTAACTAGTCTGGATTTTTGCATTTTGTCATACTAATGGTTTATGGCGGCGATAGAACTACATTCGTACGTAAATACGTACGTACATAAAGTACTCATATAGTTTGGACTCGTCAGACTGAACCAATCCGTACTTACTTATTTGCTTAGTCATAATAACCATAACATTAATTTACCGGTGCACAGCTAGTTGCGGAGAAAGTTGCGATTTACATCATCGAGTCACGGATTTGTAAGCTGGTATCGGAGAAGACAATAGAGTTGCATAACCCTGTTACGGTGAGAACATTAACAGGACCACATGCGGTAATGAACGATGATGCGTTTTTTCAGTAGATTCATTAGTTGCATGATAAGAATAGTTATTATCATCGGGCGGAAATACCTAGGTTGTATTTTTAGGGTTCCGTATGAAAAACGGAACACTAGTACGTCTGGGCGACCGCCGCGCCGTTGAAGCCAATTTACTCCTAAACTATTGGACCAAATGAGTCGAAGTTTGGTACTCATGTACTTTTTTGTGACCCAAAGACGAAGGTATAAATAATCTAAATTTTACTAACAAAAAATAACCGACTTCAAAGTTACTCAAAAACTACTTGTCAGATCTCGTTCAAATTTATGTGGGACCACATGACAAGCACCTGCTTTCGATTAAAAAAAGAATCATTGAAATCGGTTAGCGTGATATTGAGTTATTCGTCAATTTGTCGCGCACATTCTTAATAAAAATTTACGACTTATGTGGTTTTTTTTATGGATGCCATTGTCAGATCTCAATAAAATTTATGTGGGACCACATGAAAGCCACCAGCTTTCGATTAAAAAAAGAATCATCAAAATCGGTTCGCCCAGTCCAAAGTTCTGAGGTAACAAACATAAAAAATACAGTCGAATTGAGAACCTCCTCCTTTTTGGAAGTCGGTTAACAACTGAATTTTGAAAAAAAAATTAACGAAATCAAAATTAAACAAAATTTTTTTTGCAAACCGTATCGTGTGGTATGTCAAATGAAAGGATCGTTATAGTTCTGCAATGGATAGTTTAAAAATTATTCAAGAAAGAACGAAAATTAAAGCCAAAAATTGAACATTCATCCTCTTATCTCCGAAACTACTGACGCTAGAATTTTGAAAAATATACAGATAATAGACAATAGTTCTTTACTTAAATATTACAGGAAAATCTATAAGAAGTATATGGTCTTAAAAAAGCGGCAAAAATAAATAAAATAGAAAAATAACGGTAAATATAAAATCAACATATGGAACCCTCTTCAAGCGAGTTTAATTCGCACTTAAGTTTATTTAGTAACTTGTAATCTTCTCTTGTCAACTTGCGGTACCTTCTCTTATTTACGTTAGATCGATAAGTTAAACTTTTTTATTAAACTTATATAGATTACGTTAATAAAAGAGCAAAATCACAAAGAAAGGTGGGCATTACGATAGTACGTGAAGTAAATCCGTGAGTGTTCTTTAAATATTTATAGAGCAAACTCAGAAGGGCTTTGTTAGTAGAGCGTATGTACGTCTATTCTTATCCACCCTTCGTATCACCTAGTGCTTATTACGAAAGTAAGCGGTCGGTTACATTATCTTATCAACTAGTTCAACTACACATGCCAAGGTATGGCAATGTCATTTAAAATGTTTCTTTTACGTTTTTAATCTCTTAAAACTGTGTATATAGATACTTACGTATCGGTCATGTCACAATGCTATAACAATTAAATCACATTTATCTGGTGTCGCGACCCCTTGCCCTTTTTAGGGTATCAATTAAAAAAAAGTAATTTGTTTTTATAAGTTTTGTTAAAAATAATAAATTCCATGTTCCTTAGTGTTTTTTAACCGACTTCAAAAAAAGGAGGAGGTTCTCAATTCGACTGTATTTTTTTTTGTTTTTTTTTATGTTTGTTACCTCAGAACTTTGGACTGGGCGAACCGATTTTGATGATTCTTTTTTTAATTGAAAGCTGGTGGCTGTCATGTGGTCCCATATAAATTTTATTGAGATCTGACAATGGCATCCATGATAAAACCACATAAGTCGTAAATTTGTGTTAAGATTTGCGCGACAAATTGACGAATAACTCAATATCACGCCAACCGATTTCGATGATTCTTTTTTTAATCGAAAGCAGGTGCTTGTCATGTGGTCCCACATAAATTTGAACGAGATCTGACTGACAAGTCGATTTTGAGACTTTGAAGTCGGTTATTTTTTGTTAGTAAAATTTAGATTATAATATTTTCTGTCTCGTTTGTTTAGTTAACTATCAACTGAGACAAAGATAACCCTAATCTTAGTCATCAGAGTACATCAGGGTTAATGTAAAGTGCTACAATACCCACATAGGTACCACATCACATCCACTACCAAAGGCAAAATACTGTTCACTCTGATATTATCGATGAAATGTACATTAGTTGTGAGTTGTGACCTCATAGACCGAAGGAACCGGCAATCTCTAACGACATCAGCTTATTGAGAATGTTATTGTAAAACCAAGCTTTACCCAATGGTCAAATTGTAACCTTTACGTGACCAAATGAACTAAAAACTCCACTATTGTGTTAGAAAACTGGCACTCGCGACAAGTGTGTCAAATTGAATTATGTAAATCAATGGTGGTGAATGTTGATAGACCATGTTCAATCGAAAGGCAGCGATAAAAAGAAATAAAATTATGTAAATTAAGTAAAACATGAAGTAATGTGTGATACACGGTAATATAGATAAGCGTGTAATAATATTTAAAATCAAGCATTTCTTTTAGGTATTAAAGACAGGAAATTATTATGACTTTAGTGAAAGAACGAAGCCGAGGCATTATTTATTTATTTAAACTTTATTGAACCATACAAAATGTATTACATAGTACAAAAGGCGGGCATTCTCTGCCAGTCAACCTTAGTTGGACAGCAATGAAGGCATCAGGCAGAGGCAACCGGCCTGGGTTCGATTCTCGGGTATGGTAGAAATGTTTCAAGTCCTTGATTTATTGTTTTTTGTTGGAAATGAATTAAAATAAATAAACAACTTATGGTTTCTTATGAAGTGTGAAAAGATGATAAGAAACATTGGAAGTTTCTTGAAACGGCCAATGTTTTATGTCTTTTTTTGAGAATAAAGATTCTTTAAACATAAATGGGGAACACAAGCTGCTCGAAAGCATCTAAATCAATTGTACTGTTTCAGTATAAAGGATTTTTGTACTAACGACTACAGAGCGTTCTATGTCACTACCGAAATATCAGTATATGAGAAAATATTGACAAATTTAATTTATACTTATTAGTCTATCTATGTTTTTTAATAAGAAATATGCAATTAATTATTGTTGTGAACTGGTGAGCAAATTTTGGTCCATAAAATATCTCTTTCAAAACAGTGTGTTCAGGATGATAATAAGGCGTTATACCCAGTACATAGAAATTAATTTGAGCCTTTCAACCGCCAATAAATATCGGCGGTCTTGTCATTTGGCACCATGGTTTTAATAAAGCGAGAGCGTGGGATGTTGGCATTGTTGCGTGGGAAAACAGCCCAATTGTAGCCACTTGATATGCATCCGGTACGTGCTAAGTACCATTAACAAAACGTCTTTAATAGAACACTAAAATAAATGACTCTTGAATAATTTCATTAACGTTCTTGCGTCTTTATTGGTAAGTTCTTTACAATGTATGGCGTTTGATAGATTGTTGAATAATAATTGTCACTGTGAGTTGACCTTAATAATTTTAGTGTTCTGTTATGAAATAGCGTCATAATTTCGGATACGCTTCCAAGTCAAATAATGCGTCTTAACTTCCGTCCCGTTGACTTCAAAAAATCAAAACAATACAGTGAAATTTGAGTCTCCAAGTCAAAAACGGTATGACAAGAACCAACCTTCGTAAAAAATACGAATCTGCGACAAAACATTCGGTATCGATGTCTATCGTGATAATTTACCTTCAGGTACCTGGATTGCTTGTTTATCGACGATTTAGTTACAACAAAAAATACTCAAAATGGCTTTGTTTTCAAATGAAAAGACCAAAATCATGCATTACATTTAACATTATACAAAGTAAAGATATTTCTGAACGGAAAGCAAAGTCACGTGGTAACCCTCTTTTATCGTTTCTATTAGTAACGTACTGTTCAAACAACGGTTTAAAATAGATTTACCCTCCGTTAAAGATTTGTTTGATGTGTCTATACATCAATATCAAACTAAAATAACCGTATAAAACGATTCTGTCAGCGATACCATCAATCTTGTAAAAATAACAATAAATATCTACGTATATCATAAGGATATCATAAATATTGGGTAATATTAAAGGTAAGATAATTGTCCTAATAGGCGCAAAGTTTCTACATTGCAGATCATAACAGGCAAAAATTAGGTACAGAATTCAATTTTACTTTTCGAATCTAAGGATACTTGAGCGGAAATCAAAATAATTAAAATGTGTGCAATTCACACGTGGTAGAAGTGAAACCTTCAAAATTTTTGTTTTCAAGATAATGACACAAATGTAAAATTTCGGGAAGATGATAAACGTAGGTTTCACTACACCACTCCACTCCACTTCGCTCCGCACCGCTCGACTCCGCCCCCTTTCGCTCCGCCCCGCTCCGCTCCGCTCCCCTACCCGTCACTCCCCTACCCTAACCCCTGTACAATGCTTCCTATCTCACTTTAGAATTTACGTGTTTGTCTCTTTTTACTGGACAGTTTCGTTTCATTAAATTTCAAGTCACCCACGTACTAAAGAAGTTTTCGCTTCAAAAATCTCTTATGTGTATACAATGAAGAATAATTGAATTGATGCTTTTTATAATGTTATCAATAAGAATTTTTGAACTGTAATTAAATAAAAAATAGGTCAGTATTTAAATAAGAAGTAGTAGATCTCTATAACTCTACCTAAATAGAGTCGGCAAGCAATACCTAGCATGATTATATTAGCATGCATTTTAACATGCATAAGTCAAATATTTTTATTTGATTTTTATCTACAAATTATGCAGTAGTTTTCACGATCAGAGAAGCCGGCATCATTAAACATTCGTAGGTATACAAATATCTTCCAGAAAGAGATTCCAATTGCCCGATTTATTCTAGGTCATTGATACTTACGGGTATCTAACTGGATCCTATGAAGATTATCTAGAGGTTTTAGTTAGCTGTTAAGCTTACAGATAATCATAAAAAACATGTTTCAATAATTCTAATATTATAATTATATCAAATAATTGTACACCTGTACAGCTACACCGTACATAAATATAATAGTGCAGATAAAAGAGTTTACGTACAGATCATAAGTACAATGTTTCTCAATGTGGACGATAATGCTCCCTTCTGGGTGCTGTAGGCCTTGAGGGGATGGTCGAAGGACTAGAAACAATTAGGGACCAATTAGACGGTTGAAGAGGCGGGATTTTTATTTCCTTCATTGTTTCATTTTCACTGATTAATTTAGTTCGAACGCTTAATTAGTTACCTAAGTACAAGTTTATCACATTCCATTGTGTTCTGTAGTTACAACAAAAAATATCTACATGGTATTTAGTTATGTAATTCAGTTCTTTATTAAATACTTTTGAGGTTTATATCTTTATAAATATTTTAGTTTACCAAACGAGATTGCTCGTTTCCATTATCTGTAGTTTACATTTTAGACTACTACTACATAATAATATCTACATATGTACTTAAGTTCCCGTGATACGTGCGTTTGGAAAATGTAAAGAATGTCAGCGACGGTTATGGAGGTGATGAATCATGAATCCCTCAGGAATTTCCGACCACAAAGGAATATTTTTAACGATTCATATCACGGATAAGATGAATCATGATCAAGGTAAATTGAAGTACCTACAATTTTAATAAATTTGGAGTTTAAAAGGAACCTGTAAAAATAAACAAAAAATGTATTTAAATAAATTCATAGAACAGTCACTATTTATAAAAATATCTACTTTATTGATAGATACAATCAGTTCTTTAAACATAAAGTTGTGCAAGAAGAGATTGGTACCTATTGTTTATAATTACCATATCTTAATAATTCACAATTTTATTCCTTCATGGTGTTTGTGATTATGCTAATTTCTTCTGTATGCGCGTGCGTCTATGTGCAATAAAAACCGATTAGGAGTAATTTCTGAATCGAACTTTCTTGATTTAAGTTGAACTTATAGATTTTTACGTGAATTGTGGATCTACTTACTTACTATGAATATATTTTCCAATGTGCCCTTACATTTTATAATTAAGATACATGTCAAAAAATATTTAAATTTTATTATTTATTAACTTAACGAATCCTAATATTTTTTTATTTTTAACATTTTTTTTCATTTTATTTATGTCGCTGTAAGTAATGTGATTTCGTTATTTTATTACCGGTTTTTTTTCATCATTGGCTAGGCGTAACCCTAAAAAAATTTGAAACTTATAAAATAAAACTAGTCCACGTGCAATCAAACCAATATTGTGAGAAATGTTGGCTGCCCGCAACGTTGCATTACGTAAAACGATAAGAAGTTGTTGATAAAAATCTTTGCAGGCGATAATGACATTATCAGGGCTTTATCACCAAGTAATGTGAATGCAGCAGGTGTATGGCAAATTTTAAAGTCAATATAAAATGTCGATAAAACTAAAAATTGTTGTCAACAGTAAAGCTATATAGATATTAGCTATCCTGGAAAATTTGTTCTGCAACATATGTATTTAAATATGAATCATAGTTAGCTATGTATTTATAGACTTAGTCAATGATTTTAAAACAGCGCCTCCTACTAGATCTTATTATAGCTATGAAACAATCATCGTTTATTGTTCAACCCAGGCGAAGCCGGAGTGGACAAATAATGTATTTCAGAATAAGAACTCCAAAAGTTACACGATCATTAAAAATGATTTAACTGTGATTTCATAATACCTTTTAACGGTGATAACTCATAAATATGTATCTTAATGGGCCTTTATATTATTATAAATGTTCACACGTTATCAGTTGATAAACTAGTAGAAAGAAGTCACTCGTAGAATCCAACTCGGATGGGCTGCGTTCGGGAAACTAGGTTATATGTTGTCGTCCAAAAAGTTACCTCAGTGCCTGAAGTCGAAGGTGTTCGAGCAGTGTGTGTTGCCAGTGATGACATACGGATCCGAGACGTGGTGCTTCACTATTGGCCTAATGCAATAAGCTTAGAGTCGCCCAGCGGGCTATGGAATGAGCTATGCTCGGTATTTCTCTACGCGATCGAATCAGAAATGATGAAATCCGTAGACGAATGAGGGTGACCGACATAGTTTAGAGAATTAGCTTAGGCTGAAGCGGCAATGGGCTGGCCACATAGTTCGAAGGACCAATAACCGTTGGGAAAGAAAGGTCCTTGAATGGAGACCACACCTAGGTAAAAAGGAGCACAGGACGCCTCCCGACCAGGTGGACCAACGACCTGAAAAAGACAGCGGGTATCCGCTGGATTCAGAAGGCTCAGGACCAGTCTGATTGGCGTAGATTTGGGGAGGCCTATGTTCAGCAGTGGACCTCTAAAGATGGAAACGAGTATACTGGTCACTGATGGTTAATAGTAGCTTCAACTCATAGATGTCCTTAACAACACCAAAGGCTTAAAACCAAATTTACTTAAAGCAAGGGGAGCATGTTTTTAGCTGTCTCCATCACTGCAATCAAATCGAAACCGAATACATATTTTACAAACATTTCGAATCAAACTTCTTCCATAAATCACTTGCTACTGTATGCTATTGTCGTCGATATTACTACCGTTACTATAGAAAGTGTACATGTGATTGGCATTGTGGCACAAAAAAGACAATATTGTCGTCCAAACGCACGTCACGAGCTCATCACGAAGTCTTTGTAAGTGCAACTAGGAAGTTTTATATTGTCGTAAAGTCAATCATAATGCTAATCTATTTCTTTAAAGAAGATTAAATTTTTCATATATTAGCAAATACTGTTCGCCAGAAAATGTCTTTTATGTGTAAAATGTAATATTTCAGTGCATGTAATTGATACCGATAGAGTTTCTGATAGCATTCAATAATTCGATCCCACTCATGAACCAGTATCAAGTGTTTATAAGGATAAAATCAAAGGTTTCGCTATCTTTGTAGGCCAGAAAAATCACTAAGATAAATTAAACGCATTGAAATAAATTTCAGCTGGCGAAATTGATGCGAATTATTTTCAAATTTGCGATTCCTCGCAGTCTATACAGGTTTAATATTACAATGTAATGACGACGCAGCTGACATTGAGCCAGGTGGCGAAACTGGTTGTCCTGCGGTCAGGTGTGCACGGCAGTCGGCAACTCCGTCCAGATTTCACTCATGCATGCGCTGCAATCGAGACTTCAAAAAAGTTATTTGCAAACTGAAAACATCTGCCTTAAGAAACACGACGCTTTAGAATCTTTCGCTTTAGGTTTTATTGTGGAACTGCGCTGAATAAAAGTCTTGGTGATGGTGGAAAAGGTGCAAAATTAAAACGCTTTACTTGGCTGGCTTGGCTACGTGTTGGCGATAGATTTAGAGGGTAAACTAAAGAACAAGCAAACAATATAGATATTAATAGCACGTCAAATAAACTATCATACACATAATGTAATGTCTTTATCGTTATGCATAATTGGTATCAATTGAATATTAATTATTGATGAAACAGACATAGAATGCGCTGCAAATAAACCACTTGTGAGTAATAAAACTTGTACAACAAATAAAGCAAAACACAATCCCTCAGTATTTGCAATCCCATTTGCATGAGTACTAATAGTATATGAGATAGCTATAATATGCCATGTCATGACCAGCATGACCTAGTACTAAAAGTATAGTAACTGTAAGGGAAGCAAGCAAAATAAAGCGCCGCCGATCCATGAATGACCTCGTTAATTATCGTTATTTATTATTAGGAACCTTTTCGTATTTTATTCATTCATGTGCCTAAAAATCTGATGGAACGAATTTTATTTTATCAGATTTAAAGAAATATAAGTTTCGTTCAATTCCTTGTTCAATCTTTGTTCAATTTTCAACTGTCTTTCAGCTTTGCTGCCACTATCGCCTGTCTCCTTGCAGATTTAAAGAATCGCTTGGAAATTTAATCAAAAACTTTTATAACTCCATTATAGGGAAATACACGTAAACATGCAGAAGCAAGATGTTTTGCTTAAACACATGAACAATTTTGATTACATCCGACTATCAACATCAAACACATTCAAAGGCAAATGCGGCATCTGGCATTCTAAATTGGTACTTTCAGATGCATTGAAAGTAAATTTATAATCGGCTTAAGCTACTAATCATTGATTTCATGTATTGTCGCATTAGGGATTTGAAATTCATGTTCTTTAGCTAGACATCATCGATGATAATGCGATAGTATCTTTGCTATCAACATTAGTTGACCTTTCTGCAAATTCATAAAACATAGCGTACATATCTCGTATCTGTTAAAAAATATTGCAGGTAATATGCCGTTTAATAACCAAAACTTAAACCTAATTTCTGTTATTTCCAACTGCAACAACATTTCAATTTGTATGTCGACTTGCATTAAAATATCGCTATCTACTGCAATAACACAGAGCAAAATTCTTATAAAGTAAATAAATGACATCAACAAAAACATACATTTTACAGTCGTTAGCTTCAAATAATTAATATTTATAATATTGGCTTGAAATTTAATCACAATTAATTTAATCGTATACAAATAAAGCATCTGATACAACTCAATTGTTTAATTGGGATTTCCTATTCATTATTCTACGTCCGAATATTAATGAAATTATACAGTTGAGGGATAAAAAAACTATTTCTTATTTTTATCAATTACACGCTACCTCATTATTAGTCACTATAAGTAACAATAATAAGAATTAAAATGTGAATAACATTGTATGAGACTGCTTCATTTTTGCTTTAGAATTCATATTTTAATGATGGTCGTTAGTCAAAACCTCAGATGTTTTGTTTTCACTTCACAGCCTGTTCTTGGAAGTGCAGTCAATTCATTTATTACCAAACACAGTGGTGTTGGTTATCATCGTGGTCTTGGTTATTTTATACTTGTTATTTTGTAGGCCATTATTTTTTTAGCTGTGACCTTTGAATGCTTTGATGAAATGCACTTTAAGATGCGTCCATAAACAAAGCTTTGAAAATGACAATTTGTTAAAGAAGGTGTCTTTTTGGACAATGAGACTCAAGTATACCCATAAACTTTTCAACAGTAAGTGGTAATTCATTCCAACGAATATCTTTGTATGGTTCATAGACAAAAGAGATTTTGTGTAGTGTGCAATGTCTGTTCCAAAGGCGATGCGTTTTATGACCCAACTGTTGCCCTACTTGATTTAGCAATGGGAGATAATGGTATGGAGATGGGTAATAAGGATCTAGTAATAGCAAATACATCATCATAACGAGAAGCAGGGACAAAGAAAGAATGCTTATTAATTCAACATCCTTTATTGCTAGACTACTCATAAGAAGCACGGAAATAATGTGTGTCTACTGTCAAATAATACCGACAATTGGTGTAATCGTATATTTCACTATGTTTACAGTTACTCCAGGAAGGCTAATTTCAGCTCCGTTCGCCATTTGCATCATTTTACACAGAACCAACTTGGTTTAGGTAAACTATAATCTGACTACCGTTGATAGAGGTCTTCGTATTGCAGATCCTTTGTTGTTATCTAGACTTTTAAAGGAATCGTAAGTATAGTTACATTAAATCATAACAGTTCTGTTTACTTACCCCGTTGAGCAAACAATTCAATGGTCTCGGAGAAGCAATCAATATGCAATCGTGTCATAAACGGCACGGTAAGAGCTCCCGTTTGCCCGCAGCTGGATATCCTCTCGATTATTGATTTACATGCTTTCCTTTACAACATGGATCACTTACACGTTAACGGTTCAGTCACAAAACACAGACGAAGTCGTCGCAGATGAATGGGACGATCAGAGTTTCACTTGACAATAAGCCACCTTGTACTTATCTATGTAGTTAAATCACTATCTATATCGTCATTGTAGTCGTTTCGTCACTAAATTCGTAATCGATCAAGTAATTTCGCAGCACGTGAGTCGTATTGATTGTGCAGGATGGAATTAAACAATGGTGTACACAGCCAAAACAATGTAAAATCGCGAGGCGCGCACCGCGTGTGCCGCCTCGCCCGCGGATACCTCCGGACTGCCGAGTGCCAACTGCCGGGGACTGCCGGGGAGTTGGGGTCCGGGGGGCTAGGCGCGCGGCGCGACGTGCTATTCGTTTAGTAAAGATTGCTGTTCTTCGGATGGTTCGGGTGCATTCGCACGATGCCGCGGCCGGTGACTGGATTCAAATTCGAATACCTGCCGAGCGAGAGCAAGGTAAACGAATATGCTTGGAACCTCGGAGATCCTCGCCTGTGTCACGGTGTGTACCTTGCTGACATTTGTTACATACTGTATATTTATCGCTGCAGGCAGTGCTGGGTATTTTGTGTCCTTGTTCCTTTACAGGAACTGGTCTTTGAGAGGGGTAACATTATTTTTGAATTTAAAAGTATTTATATGGGTCCCAGTACTCCCAGTATCTACATTATTTACAAAGTTTTTGAATTGGGAGTTATCTCAACTGGGCATTTCTATATTTTAAAACCCTATTTTTAAAAATTTATATCCTAAATTCAAAACCGTGTAAAGTAACTGCTAATTTATGATCTTTGGATGTTCAAATATTATTCCGTACCAATAAGAAACTTTATTCTACAAATAACGCTAATCAATAGTGCTTGGTGCTGTTATCTCGGTTATGACTTTATCAATATGGACGCGACATGACCGACATGCAGCCGTCTCAAGCTGACCTCAGGGATAAACGAAATAGGGTTTACCCACATAAGAACTGGCAATATTGGGAAAGAAAAATGAACTTACGTGTCTGTCAGTATTGGAAGTTGTCATAAGTACCTTATATAAAAATCTGTATGTAGATATTATTATAGCTACCCATTATTTAATAGTTATGGGTCCCCGAGACGATCAAGTGCACTTGACAAGTCTTACGTGATTGAAGGTTTCACTTGATGAGTGACTTGACGCCCATTGACGGTTCTGTCAAGTCCGATCAAGTGTACTGCCACAGTCGCCTACCAATTTGTGCTCAATCAAGTCGTATATGGCATTCCTTGCCATAACTCTAGCGGTAACTATAAAAAAAAAAGAAAAAAGAAAGAGACGATGGTGTAAGGAATGGTATAAATTGAGACATCGATTCGCTCATGAACATTTGCAAAGAACTCTTCAAGCAACTGAGCCGGACGATTATAAAAATTTTCTACGAATGGACAACGATTCTTCTGAAGCATTGTTGGAGCAATCGACCTTTTGGGCCAGATCCTCACTATAATGCCGTTCACAGTTCGGTCTCGGTTTGATAAAATATTATGCAGTATAAAATATATCTATGTGTGCATTCATACTATCCGTGACAGTCAAGTTTCGCTCCAATTGTATAATTTGTATGTGATACGACTTTACCAGACCGAGATCGGATCGAGAACGGACTGTGAACGGCATTATAGTGAGTATCTGGCCTTATTTTTATCGGCGTACTCCCTACTTTTGACTTTCCATAGTACAGGAAAATCCCTGTACAGAGATATCAACAAAAGCACAAAATCACGCTCTGTAATAATGTCGGCGCTTGTCGCCGAGGCCACGTCTAGGTCCTGTTCGTCATCCGCCATCTTCGATGTTCCGGCCGAAAATGAAAAATGCTTGTCAAGTCACGTCAAGTCGCGTCAAGCGCAGGCATATCAAGTGTCGTCAATCAAAATTTCTGTCAAGTATGGTCAAGCCGTAGACCGCTTGACGGTAATCGTCAAGTCAATGCAGTAAACGATCAATATTCGGTTCAATCACGTAGACTTGTCAAGTGCGCTTGATCGTCTCGGGGACCCATTACAATGATCTGAAAGATAAAAGTGATGTTAATAGTTTTAATTATATTTTAATAGGGCAGTCTGAACAAATTGATTAGTTATGCTATTGGTGACTGAACGTTTCATTCTTTTGAGTTCATAATTTTAAAAGCCAACAAGGTTATTGCTTCAGATGAATAAACTATATCACTGAGGATCTTTCAGTCACTATATAATTGAATAGACAATTAAAAACATGAACTTTTCCCTTCCTGATCTCCTTTCAGGTCAGCAATTGGTTGATGATGCACCTCTAAGGTTAACCTCGAAGCGATAGCCAAGCTGAAATTAGAAAAGTACTAGCTTTTGCCCGCAGCTTCGTCCGCGGTAGAGATCATTTTTTTACAAATCCTACTTACTTTTACTTAGTTAGATTTAGTTGCCTATGACTTAAATAAACATGTATCATTTGATAGCGTGATTCAGAACTTGCAAATGAATTTTACTAACGCCATCTATTAACAACGTCTGGAACTAAATATCTAGCAACTAATAAAACATCGATCTTCCCATGGCCTGGGGATGTTTTACCGCGGTAAAAAGTAGCCTATGTTACTCTCCACCCTCCTCACTATCTCTGCACACAAAAACCATAGCATATAGCAGCTTCGTTGAGACGTGAAAGCCGGACAAACAAACAAACAAACAAACACACTTTCACATTTATAATATTAGTATAGTAAGTATAGTATGGAGTATGGATTATTGTTGTCCATTTTTTAATTCTTCTTACTAGACTACAAGATATTGAAATCGACTGTGGAAATTGATATAGTAATTGCAATGACGTCAAAGCTGACGCTAGATTTGGCCTTCAGGAAACCATAAAATTTAACGGTCAATCTTTCATATGTGGTCTGCCTGATATGAATATCGAAAGCATAAAATAATAATATTCGTTATAAAAGACAATATTATGTGCATCAATGGGACGGTATATTCAAAATTTTCTGCTGTGCTGGCTTCAAGTCTTCAACACGTTGTACTTGTTGGCCCTTCATGTATTAGAGGATGCTTTTTTATTCCATCATACTGCTCCAGTGTGGTTAATCAGTGCTTGTCTTATCTTTTATGAACCTAATCTGATTTTTAAAGGTAGGTAGACTAGCCTTTCCTATTTCCATTTTTTCATTACTCCCTTAAGGAAGTCTGTTTGGAACTATTGTATACTTAATTGTATCATTATTATTGTTCATTTCTTTGCCTTGATCGGATAATAATGACTGTTGAATGTTACTGGGTACTTCGGAATTTACACTATGAAGGTAAAAGATAATAGATTCAAGATTGTTATCTTCTTCGTGATAATTTTAACATATCCCAACTTCAAACTCATAAGTGCATGCATCATAATTCTCTCCACATTGCGTTTTCTCCTCACAGCTGCCTTTTTTATTCTCGTTAGCTCTATTAAACAATGTCTCTAGATTAGAAAATAGGCTGGTATCAAAATATATTTGGTAAATGCTCCAAGTTATACGTCATATAACAAAGTGTTATTCATTCTTCTTTCGGAATAATAATAATACGTATGCTATGGTGTTCGATTCCAGCAACATTGATAAATTATCCTCTTGGGATCACGATACGTATAATCGTATGGACTTTAACAAATGAGATATCATTTTGTGGTTCCTTTGAATGCGTCACTCTGTGACGACATTCTGTGACGATGGTAAGAACTAAGATGAAAATGGTCCATAAAGTTTTTATTGTAAGCAGTTTTTCATGTTATTTAATAAAGTCTTTTGATGCACTTTTATATTTCTTTCAATAAATATTATTTATGTAAGTGAATGCAAATCCAGATTTATCTTACACTTTTCGGCTTCTGAGAGGGGCTCCATCCAATCTTGTTATTTTAACCTTGTGTGACCGTGGTGTAACGATTAAAGTAGTAGAGGGTAGAGGTTTTTTGTCTGTGTATATTTGCCACAGGGTTTGATTTTTGTTTTTTGCTTGCTACTACGCTTCTTTTAGAACAAATCCTGAATGTTTTAACATGCTTTGGTTGCAGTGTTGGACGATATCGAAGGATAGATGTGGGTCCTCCACTTTCTTTGGAGCCGGCAACGTGTTGGTACTTTCTTTGCTATTACGGATTTGGATGGAGGTGATGATCACTTACTATTATTGTAAAGTTTCATTAGCATCATTGGCACAAAAATATATCAACAAAAATATAACTGATAGAGAATATTGTTCGATATAGTATTAATTACGAGTACTTAATTTCCCTTAATGACTTATGAGTAAGCAGGAGTCCTGATTGTCGATTGAAAGAGTAACTTGTATACACTCGTAACTTACTAAGCAAAAAGGTTTGACATATTAACAATTTATTGTGGGGTGGCTTCCCTCCGTAAGTTACATCAATAATGAAACCTAATGATGTAGTGGTTTAGTTTCACCCCTGTTTGGTTTCACATAACGACATGGATTTTTGGGGGAAAAGATATTTTCCTTTTAAGTTTTTTATGGCTTGATGTGGAAATGATTCATGTCGGGTTTTATGCTAAATCAATAAATAGAAGGTAATTTATTACGTCCAGCCACTGTTTCACTATGATTGTTACTTATAAAATACTGAAGTAATGAATGAAATTTTTAGATTTGTTACTTTATACTGGAGATATAATATTTTCTGGATGGACTAACTAATAAATAGGTACGCAAAAAATCGACATCTCACATTAACTGTATTATTATATATGGTATGGTATGGGTCATCCATTACTTTAGGTATTTCACACAGTATTAAATAATTCTTGACAAAAAATAACCGACTTCAAAATTAGGGATTACTCAGAAACTACTCGTCAGATCTCGCTCAAATTTAAGTGGGACTACAGACAAGTACCAGCTTTCAATTAAAAAAATCATCAAAATCGCTTCACCCAGTCGAAAGTTCTGAGGTATCAAACATAAAAAAATACAGTCGAATTGAATACCTCTTCCTTTTTTGAATCGGTTAAAAATTACAAATTATGAAGCACTCCTTGCCCGACGCCTTTTCTCAATCCTAAGTAAGTAGGTAAGTACATATTCATAAATTTTGCCTTAACTGTACTTACGTCTTATAATTAAAAGCATGATTATTTAATTATAATCTTTAATCTGTAGCTCGAGCACGAATATTTGCGAGAAAGTATTCGTATGGTTAACGTAAGCAATTTGTATGGCATTTTTTCAAAAGCGCCCCTATCGTGCGTAAATGGTACTAAAATGCCATACAAATTTGACAAATTGCTTACGTTAACCATACGAATACTTTCTCGCAAATATTCGTGCTCAAGCTACATGACTCTTATTGTAGAGTCAAGAGAGTAACCATTTGAACATAATTATTTTCATTTATTCATATCAAATGAATTTCATTTTAGAGGTAATGTAAAAGGAACCAACGCAACAACCTGTCCTATAATTCATTCGTGGGTCTTATAAAATACGCTTATTGTTACTAATTGAGCATTAGCTTTGGTAGTCCCTCCTGACGCGCGCCTGGGTGGTCCGCATTGAAGATCAGTATAATTAGGAGTGTATACGTACCTGCATAATGACCGTTCTTTCATATAAACCGACATGCATCCAAATTTCCAAAGAGTTTGGGTACAAAATAGGTTTTTAACTTTAGATTCGAAACGAATTGATTTATAAATTAAAATGAGAGTATTTTTGTTAGTATTTCATTTGTTTAATATTCACGACAATAAACGAACAGAAGTTGACAAATTAACGCGGATGAAACCGCGGGAAATCGCTAGTTTAATAATAAGGTAGGTATAAAAAAAAAAAATATCTTTTAAAATTTTATAATTGATGTTAAAAGTAATTTCTGTTTACTATTAATTATTTTTAAACTAATATTTCAATAAAAAGTAGAGCCAAGATTCTTGCTCTAATAGGAATCGATTAAAAAACGGACTACAGTTAAACAATAAATGCCGTGTACTACATGAAAACTAATTTATGAAAATTACGAAGATCAGACTGATTGGCAGACATTTATAAAATAAAAGCACTATTATTTTGTTGCGATTGTCTTCGTATACAACCTACGTGTAAGCGTGAGTAGTCGACATAATAGGGCAAAGGGCAAATGGTATGGATAATACTATAAAATTATAATAATGCGGCTTTCTTTTGTTTTGAATCCCACGGGAACGGAGTTTCGTGTCTTGGGAGAATGTTTAAATGAAAATAGAAATATTTTTTTATAAGACGAGTTTTTAAAACTAATATTTTAATGGGTATATTACGTTGAAGACTGATGATTTCTATCCTATTTAAAAATTCATAAAAAAATTGCAGCAAAAAAGTAAAAAAACCTTTCACATCTCAGTCCTAAGTGTTTATTAAAATTGTTTTTATAACTAAGTAAAAAGCGCAAATAAATGCGGAGTTGTTGAGATTATTAAAAACATCTCATTTAAAGAGATTCACTCTCTTCGTTTTACTTTGTATAGATGCATGATTTTTTCGAATATATAAATAACTTTTTATAAAAGAAAACCTGTAAATACCGCGATTTTATTACTTTGTTTGAAGGTAAGTACAAGTTATAAGTAAATCTACATAATAGTTAGGTAGGTGAATAGATGTTGCTAGCGAATTAAAACTTTAAAAGTAAATTTGAATAAACCGCAGAGTAAATTATCTAATAGAAGCATCTGCTTCTACTTGAGATATAGTCCAGTGCCGATAATTTTTGAAACGAAAAAAAATTATAGTAGAATGAAACCTATCACAAAAGGAAGAGAATATAATGAAGATTATAGGAAAAACAAATTACGGGCGATCTGAGGTCGGGAAGGGGGGGAGAGGGGGGTTTTAAGGAAAAAAATGGTTTATCTCGATTTCCGGAAAAACTACAAGTCCTATTGAAAAAAGTTGAATGGCAAAGTTGTAGGTAATAAAAAGATCTACAACTTTTGTTTTTACACTTTTTTACATAACCTCAAAATTTATGTGAAAAATTCAAAAAACCACGTTTTTGGTTTTTTATTTTTATCTTTTACAAGAAATATTTTTTTTTCACGAAATTTGGTGAAAACTTACCTTTGTATGTCCTTAACATACTGTAATTTTTTTGATTCAAAAAAAATATTTTTTTTCATCTTATTTTGACCTTAAATCAAAAAAACACCCTTATTTTCAGTCGAAAAATCTGACGTCAAAATATCTGATGTTTTAAAAAAGTCGGTAGTCCTTTTGTTCGTTGGAATCTCTACTTTCTCCTGGTATATAAAAACCTATACACTACTATGGTAAATGTTCTCCGAAAATGCATCGCCCGTATAAATATTATTATGTATATATATATAAATATATATATATATATATAGGTATATTAAATATATATATTTATATATATATACTACATCTTATAATATGATATATGTGTATTGTATTATTTCTTCCCGTTTGGTTTTTATAATTTTTTCTTTTTTCTCTTCTTTTCTTTGCCTACCTCACATTTTCACCATCACCCAGGCTCAACTGGCAGAGAATGCCATTAGGCATTAAGTTCGCCCTTGTAACCCCTATTTTAAGGTGTTTCAAAAGAATAAATAAATAAATAGGTATGTAGTGTTTGCAGGATAAGGTAAGTTGTATTGCTCATTGCGTCACCAGTACAAACCAGATTTCATAAAGTTCGAAATCCCGTGAGACTCGTCTCGGCCAGGTCTAAAATACATACAAAAATACAATTCTGTAAGTTTCAAAGTATCCGAATTTTGACATCAGTAACAAAATAAAGCCTACATTATCTACCTAATTCGAATTCAAAAATCTCAAACGAATGAAATGCCAAACATGTTTTTTCACCTTGATCTATTTAAAAAATCAGCTTACTGCATACATATAAAATGTAATATCTGTGTGTTTGAGAAAATAAAGTTATTATTATTATTATTATCTCGATAACATATGCACCGAGAAAATCACGCAAGAAACTCGGCACTATAATAATAATTGCCTTAGCACCGTGCCGTGCACACAAAAGCGCTACCACTCAAGTCCGCTCAACGCTACGTTTATCACTGCTTCCGGCCTTATCTAGTGTGTACCTAGCTTTAAGACCCTTTGTTGTTACACACGTGGCTATGGCAACACCTAACGATTCGCTGCTTTAATATTGTGATACTCCCCTTTTAATTACCGCGCTGTGAAATATCGTTCGGCTTCCTATTTCAACCTAAACATCGAATTTCAACTAGATTTCATGGGTCCAAGTAGCTTTACTCTATTTCTATCCGAAAATTGTTAAAATATTATATAATTTGTCTCTTATTTATTATCCTATCTATTATCATTACTAACTTTATGCGGATACATTACGAGACATTATTATATAATTAAAGAATTAAAGAAATTTTATTGGTACAAAAAACATTACATTTTTACATGTTGTTGGGACCCACCTTTTAAGCATCAGTAATGCCTGTGTTAGGGAGTCCCACATCATTGATTACGAGTAGACTATAATTGTCATTAATTCTTGAGATAAGGTGATTAAACTCAGAAATGGAAAATTCCTGTAAAGAGTAAATTTTATGCAGAGTAATTATAGTTTCATTATTCCAATAACCTGATTCATGAGCTAATTTCCCTGTTATCTGGGTCAAGCTACCACAGTATATAATAAAAATTTTGCGGTACGAAAGTTTCTCGCTAATCATATTTCTTGATGACACTGGCGATTCATAATAAGTTATTAAGTCGGTGGTCTGGTTTCTTACCTGCTCTATACTTAGCCCTCCTGAAATTTTATTATCTGCGTTTTTGTGTTTAATTATATTATACCCTGTATCAAGTAATTTTCTTGGTCGGTGACACTGTTGGTGTAACTGGTGTGAACTTGTAGGGTCTGGTAAGGTATAGTCTGGTAAGGTATAGGTGTTCCCTACTACTTGGGGCAGTTGTAGCTTCAATATTTTAGGGAGTTCTTTGTAGGGTACGATCAAGAACTTTATTTAAGCATCTGGAAGCAAGTGATATCACGTGACATTGAATGAATAGTCTGTGCTCTGTCATTGGTCGATGTTACACGCCGACATCCTACGTGTCATAATAGTCAACGTCAATCAGGCCTATGATTGGTCCAAATTGTTATTCCAATGACACCTGATCCGTCTTCAGGTACCTCTTCGAAGCTTGCCGTCCAGATGTATAAAGTTCTTAGGTACGATAGGGGAGATGTAGCGCAGATTTCCCATTTCTTTGATAGTTTGCAACGGGTCAGTGTTGCAACGGATATCCATGCACGCTTACCATAATTAAGATGCACTATTAATCATCAGGTAACTCAAGTACTTACGCTATTAATACCTATAATAGTGCCCAGAGAAAACAAAGTTATTATTATTATAAATATTGATTAATTACCTGCTAACTTGCATCCTCACTCTTCAGACACATACAAAGAAAACTTTTTAGTGTAGACGATATATTTATGTTGTATTTTATTAACTATAAATGTAATGAAATAAGAAATTTGAGAAAGTGGATTCACTGAACCTGAAACAGAGAAACTTGACATCTATTTATATCCAGTTGAAGTTGGAGTTCATGAGCATTTAGTTTGTGTTCAGTTTGTCTGGGGATCCAATTAGACGCAGGCGAGGTTGCCGACTTGTGCGACCGTTCGCTTGGAAACTTCGATGTATGGATTAGACGCCAATATATTATACTTGAGTATTAAATAAAGAGAGCTGCTTTGACTAATCCTATAAATCTTCTAAATCATGAAGTTAACACGTGAGAGGCTTGTGCTCAGTGGGTCCTTAATGGGTTCAAGCCAAACTAAGTTTTACGCATGATTTTTTAATAATATCTTTGTTGTTTACTAAAATTAGATTTAATAAAAATATCTTTGGTCTAAATCACGGACCTCAAAAAAAGACGGACATAATCTCAAGAACAAATTCAGTGAAGCACCCATCGGAATTCTAACTCTCTATTCGTACAAGTAAACACCCACACATTGACACAATCGGTTTCATTCCGGCGCCGGACCGCACTCGAGTCATACGGACAACGGGAGTTGATAAAGAATATTAAAAATGCCTTTGTGTGCTGTTAAAAGTTGCAAGAACAATAGTAGTTCAGTTAAAAAACATAAAGGGATCACCTTGCACAAGTAAGCTTGTCATTTAATCACTGATTTCTTTTATTTTTCCGTAAGTTATTAACAAAACAAACCAGAAAAATTTGTAACCACAAAATCAGCCAGTGTTGCCAACAATATTGCTTAAGCAAATACCCAGAATGTGTGGGAAAATTATAGTATGTATAATGCTCGAGTTTCTTACTTTAGTTTAAAAGTATATATTTTTGGGGTTTCGTACTAAATGACAAGGAACCCTTACCTATAAGTTTACCATGTCTGTCCGTCTGTCCGCGGCATTGCTTACAAACAAACAATATTAGAAAGCTGAAATTTGGTACGGATCAATGTAAGTATGTATATTAATTACGTTAAGATAATGGTAGAACAAAATTGGAGAAATTTTAGGTACCTCCCCTATAAGTGAAGTGGGTAAACCAGTGTATTTAATCTGTCGTCAATTAATAAAATTCATTAATCTTATCAAATATAATAATTTGCATTTATTGAATGTGGATTTGACTTTTCATCATATTTCCAAAATGGAAACTGTAAATAAAACACTGGAAAATAAACGTCAAGTTTACAAGAAGTTGACTCTTCATAAAGGATTTTAGCGTGCCAATTATAAAAATACTAGCTATTACCCGCGGCTTCGCCCGCGTATTCAAAAATAAGTAACAATGAGTTGTTTAATATACATGACACATTCATGGTGCAAGAATAAATAACAGTTCCAAAATTTAAAAAGGAACCAAAAAAATTAAAGAGGAACCAAAATATATCAATAAATTTATATCAATCCATAGATCCTTTACGAACTTATAGCAGAACCAACACATTGCATTCCATTACTTATAATATGGGGTGATTCAAATACATAATGGATTTTCCCATTGGAATAAGATATTTTACCGCGGTAAAAAGTAGCCTATGTTACTCTCCAGCCTCATAACTACAATATCTCCACCCAAAATTCATACCATAATATCACTCCGTTACGACGTAAAAGAGGGACAAACAAACAAACACACTTTCGCATTTATAATATTAGTATGGATATACTTATAAAATATCAGTTTGTAGCGCAGGTGTGCAAATAATTTTGAAATTTTCGGCTTTTCTTCTCCTCCATGACAAAGCACCTTTCCGAAAAGCTGGTAAATTAAAAAAATGACGTGCATAAGTGTATCAATCATACCTACATGAATAAATGATTTTGAATTTGAATTTGAAATCTGAAAATATTTACACAAAATGTTAGTGTATTTAACACAGTGTCATGAGAGTATGTTATTAAATTTGGTTGTATGTATGTTTATCTGCGGATTTTTCAGAAACTCCGATCAGATTGCTACAATTATTAAACTTACGCCCCAACTCAGAGGCACTAACGGTTACTTTAATCGCTCCTTACTAAAGAATCACCATACAAATTCTGTACTAAGGAGCCATTTAAGTAACCATTAGTGACTCGTGAGTTGGGGTGTTAGTGTATAACTAACGTATGTATGTATTAACTTACGCCACAACTCAGAATCACTAATGGTTACTTAAATCACTCCTTAGTACAGAATTTGTATGGTGATTCATTACTAAGGAGCGATTAAAGTAACCGTTAGGGACTCTCGAGTTGAGTTGTCAGTATATGTAGTGCAAGTTTGTCAAAATCTGTTTTTTAATTTATTAGTTAGGTCTGAATTTATGCCACTGTCAAGTTCCATAACCATGAATTCAGACAGGAAAATAAATTTGTTCATCGCTACTATGAAAAAAATGCACACTTGTAATTTTTTTACAATAAAACAATTATTATAAAAACATTTGAGAGCGTTTTATTTTCATTTTTATAAATACCAAGATACTTATGTTTTTTATCAAAAGAGGCAACCTTGGTCTAATAGCTTTTACTTCAAGGTTACAATGCCGGGCGGAGCTGTGAAGTTAAAACAACCTTATTGTCCTTTTACCGTATTAATTTACTTAAAATTTAGTTATTTACTTAACTACTTAATACGTGTAAACCGAACATTACCGAATAAACTATTCAGTAAGTAATACATTTTGTGTTTGAATTTACTACTAGGTACATAAAGAAAAAATGGGGAAAATGTTCATATTGTGGTAACCCCAAAATTACGCACACGTAGTAAGCGGTCGGCCATTTCTATGCTTCACTCTCGGTTACACAAGGTTACGTCTGTATTTTTTTTAGGTCCGTGGTCTAAATATAATTTTTCTTTATAAATTCTTCATCCTTCTTTGTTGGCCGGCAACGCATCGTTGATGACTATAGTATTGCTGAGGTAGCACGTCATCCATTCCGAAAGAATGTTAACACATAACGAAACATTACAGAGAAACAGAGTAGCATTAATTAAAAGACTGTTATAATAATAAACAAAAATAGCAACACGAACAAAAAATATCGAGTCAATAATTGGCTCGTTAAATGACCCATACATCCAGGGCACGGTATAAATACACACTTGCATGCTGGAGAGACTGCGAAATGCCACTTGCAAATAAATGCGCACGCGTCCAAACCAATATAAGGGCTTGCACACATCGATTGAATTTAGACTTTCGTTAAGTGACCTGTTTGTTTCTATGGCGAAATAAATAATTTAACTTTGACTTTAATTGTCTAAGCAACAGTAAAGTGCAAATCATTTGTGTGTACGACGGTTATACCTACAAAAATTAATAATAAAAAAGAAAATTATACAGAACATTATCCTACAGAAAAATCCAGGATTGTTTTCTTATTAGTTCCTTTCTTTGTTATCAACAGTCTTAAGGAAACACGTAAAAATGCTTTTCTTATGAATGAGTGCCTGTCTAAGATGTTTGTATACTTAATAAGTAGATAATAATCCATGCTATCAAGGATGAAGTGAGTAGACATTTTATTAAGGTAATGCACTTACCATCAGTTCATGGAATATAGAATCTATACTCCATCTATACTATAGATACTCCATGCATCAGTTGATATGTTTGTCAAACAGTAACTCATAGAATTATAAAGTAATAACAGAGGTCGCATTTTTGCTCATCCAACAGAACAATGACGAAAATACAAAAAAGTCAAAATAAAATTGACATTCTGATGTCACAAATAAATACCTGCAAGGCTATTCTGTTTTGTAACTCGACAGCGGAATCTGCGATGAGTTTCAAAATTACTATTCTATAAAACTCGACAGTACAGGTGGCGCTGCAGTGTAGAACGCGGCGGTGAGAAAAACTACTTGTTCAGTACTAATGTTCAGTTCAGTAAAAAATAATAAAACATGTCAAATGTTTGGTATTCGGTAACGGATTTATTTGTCTCGATCATCGAATTACGTCACCGTCGAAGCTCGTGTCCAATTGTCAAACGAAAGTGAGCTTCGATGTCGAGATCGTATTTTAATTTTAAGAGAATAGCCCTCCTGTTGCGGAAGCTCCGTCAAAAGAAAGAACTCTTCTGAAAAATTGCGAAAACGTAATTTTGTCATTGTTTATTTATTTAAACTTTACTATACCTGATACAATTGGTATAAAAGGCGAGCTTAATGCTAAGAGCATTCTCTACCAGCTAACCTTTGGGCAAAGCAGAAAAAAGCGATGGCGGTCAATGATGTATTAATTAAAGATACGTTATGCCCTTACAAATCAACCGAAAAATTTGTTCCGAAACACACACACACGTTTATCTTTTGTTTCCCTACACCAATCGGGCAATCACTACATTGGTAAATGATGTAAAAGGGATAGCTTTACTAAAACCTCTTTTACCTTTACCTCTATTATAATATCATTGATGGCGGTATTAAATACTAAGTATGTACTTGATTATGACATTATGAGTTATATAATTATAATATATATGTATATGTAGATATATATGTCTGGATATTTACTGAATAAGAATCTCTATAAAGTATACGATATAAACAAAGCAGTTGTTAAAGCAAAATTGTAAGTTGTTGTATAAGCAAAGCATTGTTCTGTCGGATGAATGACAAAAATTGGCAAACATTGTCCATATTGGAGATTGTGTGTATAGATGGGATAAAAATCAACATCGGTCCCGGTTTATTTTAAAAGTTGTGCTTGTCATGTACACTTCCTAACACAGTAGTCTTCTCAGCTGCCATAGGTATTTAAAGGGTAATTACTAGTTGTCCTCTCAGTTTCCTAATTACATACAATGAGTATTTAACGTAATAAATACACATATGGCAGTTGTTATTGTTAAAGTCGATGTAAACACAGTTGCGTCTTCACACGTGTTCATTATCCATGTCTTTGTCCATTACAGAATTGTTATTATTGTTGCTTATGAAAAAATTACTATTTTTTATTATAATGCTATAGATATAAAGGTTATAGGCACGAAAAGACAAAAGCAGAAAATAGAATTATCTTACTTAATTACCACCTTCAAAATTTATATCCAATTTTATTGTAATAAAACTTGTGTACAATTAGTATCTAAATCCATCATGACTATTGAACATTGTGACTTCCGAAGAAAATAATAATGTTGTTAGCACTAGTAGGGGAGCGGGGGGCACGTTGTTGCACGGGTAAGAAGTTACACGCCTTTTTTACCGGGATTTTAAACTCTTTAGTGGGCATAATTGGACTCATTTGTTTTCTTATAACATCATGCATTACATAAAAACGATTAATGACCCACTAAGCGCCAAGCTGCTAGGTTATGTGCATGTGTCTCGATTTCAACCAAGAAAGTAAAAAAATCTTTTACGAAATTTTTGATTCCTGATGTCTATATTTTTTATTTTCTCAAAATTCTTAACCTTGAACGTTCATAATATATCTACCTTTAATTTGCAATATTGTTTTTTTCTATTATCGATATCCATTAATGGTGACCTCAATTTATATTAAAAAACGTGCCATGGGGCAGGTAGTTACAATTTTTTGGGGTAAGTTGTTACATGTCGTATAGGCGTCGTTGAACGCAAATTCCCTGTGTTAACCGGCACACCTGAAAAGACTCATTAAAAAAGGGTATGAAGAAAAAGTGCCCAAGTCCTCGAAAAAGAGCGAAGAAAATGATAAGGTGAAGTTTGGTTTCCGATTCAGATTCTGATACTGATGAATGGTTTTGTTTAGTGTGTAGCGAAAGTTACAGCACCTCTAAAAACGAAGATTGGGTAGAATGTTTAGAATGCAAAATGTGGCCCATGTCAAACGTGTAACGGGAAACGTTCACTTATTCATTTGAATCAATTGCAATTCTGATGAAGACTAATTTAATATTAGTATGTTATGGATATCATTACCTACCTCTATATAAATAACTATATATTTTCTATAATATAAGTGCCTTAAAAATTTTAGAATCTTAAGTATTTTAGTTTGCTAAAAGTTTATTAAAATAACTAATAAGTATAAATAATTTACGTACTACAAGTTGTTATTTGCAGACGAAGTTTCTGATCTTTTATATAAGATTTAAAAAAGTTCCTGCGACGTTATGTTATTATTCTACAAAAAAAATCTTTAAAAGTTACGATATAGATATTATAAATTACTCATAAATAATAGAAGGCTGTTTAAAGTGATCTCTTTTGTTTATAACGTTTTGAAATTTAAAAAAAAATGATTTATCATTGATGATTTTGTTTATTTATCTACCGTAACATCATGCCCCGAAGATGTAACAACTAACCCCGAATCGGGGGTAAGTTGTTACAATCGACTTTTTTGGTTAAATTGTTCATTGTGAAAAAAATGCATACATTTTAATAACTTTTCAATCATATTTTAATAGCTGAATAGTCATAGTAACGATAAAAGCAATTAAATGTATAAATTATTTGATAGCTTTTGTCGTATTGACAATTGTCTAAAAATTGTAACAACGTGCCCCCCGCTCCCCTACCTATCCCATCAAAAACATAAATGTAAAGTGAGAGTCAATTTCAAAAAAAAAAGAATTGAGATCTAAATGGGTGCCAATTTCTGTGTAGAAAAGCCTAAAATTTTAGACACAAGAACATGTAATTCAAGCTCCACATTTGACTTGGTTAGTTTTCACGTACCTACCTAGGCTATATTATATCTATGTAATTAGCTTCGTCAAATCTGTTAGGTTGATGGCTTATGACACTCTTCTCTAATTTGGTTTGTTGGTTGCTAACTAAAGAAAACTAGCCAAGTCAAATGTAAAGCTTGAATTACATGTTCTTGTGACTAAAATTTTAGGCTTTTCTACACAGAAATTGGCACCCATTTAGATCTCAATTCTTTTTTTTTTTTGAAATTGACTCTCACTTTACATTTATGTTTTTGATGGGATATCATTACTTTTTGTATAGAAATTATTAGTAAGTACTTATTCATAACGTTACTGATTAATTTTAATACATGAACTGTTATAGTGCTCTTCAACTAAATCTGTAGTTAGTGCGCCGTGGTCCGAAATACGGTACCTATTATTTCATTATTTATAAGTAATGATCTTCCACTATTGATGTCCGCTAAATATTGAAATAATAATTAATACTAAATCCCAATTATACTATCGTAATAAATACGAAAGTCGACTATACTCTTATCAGTTACGAGTGACCGCCCTCGCTTTGCTTTGGTTTTCTTATTTTTTTACACCTTGGGTTACGTTATTGGAGTTTTATTAAGGATCCCTAATTTATTGAAAATATAATATAGCCTATGTCACCCGGGGATAGTGTAGCTTTCCAACAGTGAAGGAATTTTTCAAATCGGTTTAGTAGTTTCGGAGCCTATTCAATGCAAACAAACAATCAAATCTTTCCTCTTTATACTATTAGTACAGATAAGTTGTTTATGTTCGATGACATCGTGCAACAATAAATTTTGAAACAATACTTCGAATTACTTTAAACTGGTATAATTTTGTAGTGTAATCTTGTAGATTAGAGAAAAATAATTTTCCACACATTAAAAATAAAACGACGTAATACACTGGAAATAATGTCTCCTGACGAACCACTGATCTTCACGTAATGTGCTGTGCACTTCTCACAGGCACTTGGGACACTGAACATCTTCCTCCCGTTGAAAGCTTCAGAAAGTACTAAAACTGATATGTTTCGTTATATATTCACCTTGGAATCCACTTAATGACCAGATGTCATCAATTTTGATCGCTACTCTTAAATTTCAGGCATTTTAAGTAAGTGTTCCTAATAGAATCAATTTTTTGAAAAATTATCATAAAATGATAAAAATTTACTACTTTCAGATTTATTCCTTAGTATTCACCCGACTACCTATCTGCATGCCAAATTTTAACTTTCTAGGTCACCTAGAAGTTGGATATAGTTTTGATCTATAGGTCAGTCAGTGTTAAATTTCTCGATTTTTGGACGTTAATATCTAAATAACCGTTTGAGATGTGTTTATGAAATTTGGAAGACTTATGTATTTCGCAAGTTTTAATAAATGAGCCAAATTTGACAGGTTTATGTTGAATAGTTTTTGAGTTATGAGGTGGTCAAAAGTGGCTCCAAATGGTTCGTGTAATATTACACACGGTGCTGCTCGTCAATTCTGTTAGCTAAGAAATTGACTTGACACGCTCCGCGTGTCTAGATTAAGGATCTATGGATGTATAATCTAAATTTTACCAACAAAAAATAACCAACTTCAATGTTACTCAAAAACTACTTGTCAGATCTCGTTTAAATTTATGTGAGACTACATGACAAGCACCTGCTTTCGATTAAAAAAAGAATCATCGAAATCGGTTAGCGTAATATTGAGTTATTCTTCTATTTGTAGCGCACATACTTAATACAAAAAGACTTAAAACCTATCGGTTGGACTTAATGGCATCCATGATGTCATTGTCAGAACTCAATAATATTTATATGGGACCACATGACAGCCACCAGCTTTCGATTAAAAAAAGAATCATCAAAATCGGTTCGCCCAGTCCAAAGTTTTGAGGTAACGAACATAAAAAAATACAGTTGAATTGAGAACCTCCTCCTTTTTAGGGTTCCGTAGCCAAATGGCAAAAAACGGAACCCTTATAGATTCGTCATGTCTGTCTGTCTGTCTGTCTGTCTGTCTGTCTGTCTGTCTGTCTGTCTGTCTGTCCGTCCGTATGTCACAGCCACTTTTCTCCGAAACTATAAGAACTACACTGTTGAAACTTGGTAAGTAGATGTATTCTGTGAACCGCATTAAGATTTTCACACAAAAATAGAAAAAAACCATAAATTTTGGGGGTTCCCCATACTTAGAACTGAAACTCAAAAATTTTTTTTTCATCAAACCCATACATGTGGGGTATCTATGAATAGGTCTTCAAAAATGATATTGAGGTTTCTAATATCATTTTTTTCTAAACTGAACAGTTTGCGCGAGAGACACTTCCAAAGTGGAAAAATGTGTGTCCCCCCCCCCGTAACTTCTAAAATAAGAGAATAATAAAACTAAAAAAAATATATGATGTTTAATACCATGCAAACTTCCAACGAAAATTGGTTTGAACGAGATCTAGTAAGTAGTTTTTTTTAATACGTCATAAATCGTAAACCGCAATTTACCTCGATCAAAGTTACAACGAACTTCAAGAACTTTTATATTATGTTACTTGCTGCTACGGAACCCTTCATGGGCGAGTCCGACTCGCACTTGGCCGCTTTTTTTTTAAAGTCGGTTAAAAATAAAGATGGCCTCATGATGTGAGGTAATGTTTAGGACAAAAAATCTAGCTAGGTACTTAATTTATACTTTAAATAATTGCTAAGCTGAACTTAACTATTGGTTATGTTGAAGGTTATGTAGGTAGTCTCTGCGTAGTTTGTATTATAATTATGTACCTATTTTAGGATATTATTGCTAGGGCATGAAGTGTGTATAACCGTATTCTTACAAAGAAAGTTATATAAAAACTAATAACAAATCCTAATACCTAAATCATGGAATGATAAAAGAATTAATTTGTAATAGATTTTTTTTATGTACTTTATATAAATTCTTTATAAATATATTATTACCTATATTTACTGGAAAATAAGCTGTTTCACAAGCTACAAAAGAGAAGTCAGTAATAGTAAAAAAATCAATTAAGGTTTTCCGAAAGCTTGTTATAACAAACTGGGTACTTTTAAGTTTTAACTACTCATTTAAAAGAGGCCAGTGTGCCGTTTATGGCAACCGGCAACGACAACCCAATTGCTCATTGCATTGCAATCAACAAGTTTTAAACGAGTTCCGTTAGACCCGGACTCCGGACGGGTAGTGATACATGCTACATCCCTATTTGGAATTATGGTATAAATAATAACATCTATAAGGCTCCGATACATCCGATAATAAATTGTTCGTCTATTAAAATTTTCGTTCTGTTCTGACTATAAAATTAATCTCTACACGATTTCTGAAGTACATTTTGAGATACAAAATATTAAAGAAAATTTACAATTGTTTAAATAGAAATATAGTTGTAAAGATGTACTTAAATATATCTTTCAACACACATTTTAAAAGATGTAAGTTATTACCATAGCACAGAATATATAATTTCTTATACCTATATATAGTGTCCTAGTATTCTCCCTCATCAGACCGTACGCTCAAGCCTATAGTCCTTCCCTGCTGAACTAAAACATTCTGGACGTGTTACTTTCATGCTGGACAGACTAGCCAGTTGAGAATGACATAAATCATTTTAAGAAATTCTTAACTAAATTCTAAAACAAAAAATATTGAGAAAACTACAATACCTGTAGGTACTTTCTGAGATTTATACTATGCCACTTTTTGTAGGCATCTGAACTAAGGACCCAAAACATTTGCCTATAACATCTTTAATTCACGTTTAAGAAATTTATGAGTGTTTGCTTTAAGTTAGAACTAATTTTAACTAAATCTCCTATAAATTTTAATTTGCTACGCCAAGAAAAAAAAGTTTGCCGTCAATCCAGATGCACACGACTACCACTATGACTACGGTGATTACCTATCATCTGCATAGTTCGTATGTTGGTTTATGTCGTCATCACAATAAAAAAGCTGATCGTTTTAACATAGTAGTTTTTATTAGTTACCGTGCGGAAAATCCTCTGTAGAGGTCATGGCCGCAACGCAAGTGTTGAACGGCGCGACTGTTCATGGATGACCAGACACTAGTTAAAAACACACTATGGGGCACGCAACGAAAAATATTTCATCCTCACATTACCCGTAGGCTAGGGGAAGTACCCTGAAAAAAAATGTTTCAATATTTTATTTTACGATTTTGGAGTTTTAATTGGTTAAAAGGTCTTTCAAAAATATTATAGGTTTTCTAAGATCATTTTTGGAATTAGGGGTCCGTTTGTGAAATATTTGGCTTTAAAAGTTTAAAAAGTTTAAAAAGCTGATTTTGGTTGATTCAAGTGTCGCCCCCTGCTGGCTAAACGGTTGGAGAGGGACAAGTGAAAAAATTTCAAAAGAAAACTGTCACGTCTATGTTAGCATAACCGGGGCGCCACACGCTGGTCCGAACGTTAGTACCAACGTTGGTCCGTTAATTTGGTGAGGTGTACACACGTTGGCTACTATACCAGTTTAATACCGTCAGAGCCAACGTGAAGATGTCCGACGCATATATTAAAATTGCTCTGAGTGCTAAATTTTTAACCGACTTCAAAAAAAGGAGGAGGTTCTCAATTCGACTGTATTTTTTTTATGTTTGTTACTTCAGGACTTTCGACTGGGTGAACCGATTTTGATGATTCTTTTTTTAATCGAAAGCTGGTGCCTGTCATGTGGTCCGACATAAATTTTAATGAGATCTGACAATGGCATCCATGAGAAAACCATATTATAAGTCTTTTTGTATTAAGTATGTGCGCGACAAATGGACGAATAAATCAATATCGCGCCAACCGATTTCGATGATTCTTTTTTAATTGAAAGCAGGTGCTTGTCATGTGGTCCCACATTTTGAACGAGATCTGACAAATAGTTTTTGAGTAACTTTAAAGTCGGTTATTTTTTGTCAGTAAAATTTAGATTATTATTTTTATGATCCTTTCTTGACGTGTTCCATATTATTGGCTGTGCCTGATAAAGTTCTAAAAACTCAATAACTTTTTCATTTCTCCACGCGGGTGACGTTATTGTGGACGAAGATGCCATTCTCGATCAACATGTGCACTCGTTGAGTGTTGCTACAGGACTGAGTCAATCGCCAATGTGTGGACGGATCGCGAACGTTGGAGGCAGATTCCTTTGATAAAACCGACACGCGCTGGCCAACTACCAACGCTCGCCCCAACGTTGGCGCCAATGCTATTTCCTAGATCCATACGTTGGACGAGTAGCATTGGGGCCAGCGTTGACACCAACGTATGGAGCCGGCCTAAGTAGTTAATGAGTAATAGTCGATAAACGCGTGGCCTGACACGCACTTGCTCGGTTTTTAATTTTGTTTTGATGTAATTTTAGGATTACTTCTTTTCATTGTTTGTTGGCATCTTGCTGGCATTACTTAACTTACATAACCCCAACTAAATAACGGTGGAGTACTTGTTATCGTAAACATCCAGATTTAACTACTGTCCTAAATTCTTGCTCAACTGTTACTTATTGTTCGTTTTTTCAAGTATTCCGTCGGAATAAATGAACGCTGGGCTTTACGACTGAAAGCACAAAGAAACTGCCAGGGGCGAGTGAATGAAAGCCGGCGTGACTGAATGGAAACATGTCCGCTTGTAAACTAAAGTTGAATATCATAGCTAGAGACCATGGTTCATTTTGGCTCTTGAATATTTTCATGATTTTTGAAGTAAAAACTTCTTTAGTACGGGGGTGACTTGAAATTTTATGAAACGAAACTGTCCAGTAAAAAGAGACAAACACATAAATTCTAAAGTGAGATAGGAACCTCCGGGAAGTTGGCACCGCACTTTTAAGTTACAAAAATTTTGAAGGTTGTTCTAGGTTGTTCTAGGTTTGTTCTACATTGTTCCAAAACGGCATATGGCTGAGAATGAAACTTTCAGAGAAAATCCAAAAAACGTGATTTTTGAGCTAGCACCGCACTTGAGAGGTATCGCAATTCTGGCGGTTGTTCTGGGTTGTTCTAGGTTTGTTCTATATTGTTCCAAAATATCGCGTTCGAAAAACAATTATTTTCCACAAAATTCGTGAAAAGAAGTTTTTGAGCTAGCACCGCACTTTTGAGTTATCGCGATTCTGGCGGTTGTTCTGGGTTGTTCTAGGTTTGTTCTATATTGTTCCAAAATATTGCGTTCGAAAAACTATTATTTTCCACAAAATTCGTGAAAACAGGTTTGGAAGTTGGCACCGCACTTTTAAGATATTGCGATTCTGGCGGTTGTTCTAGGTTGTTCTAGGTTTGTTCTATATTGTTCCAAAACGGCAAAAGGCTGAGATTGAAACTTTCGGAGTAAATCCAAAAAAACATGAACGGGAAGTTGGCACCGCACTTTTAAGATATTGCGATTCTGGTAGTTGTTCTGGATTGTTCTAGGTTTGTTCTATATTGTTCCAAAACAGCAAAAGGCTGAGATTAATACTTTCGGAGTAAATCCAAAAAACCATGAACAGGAATATGGCTTCTCACTTTTAAGTTATCTCCACACATTTAAGTTATCGCCATTCTGGCGGTTGTTCTGGGTTGTTCTAGAGTTGTTCTATAATGTTCCAAAATATCGCGTTCGACATACTATTATTTTCCACAAAATTCGTGAAAACAGGTTTGGAAGTTGGCACCGCACTTTTAAGATATTGCGATTCTGGCGGTTGTTCTGGGTTGTTCTAGGTTTGTTCTATATTGTTCCAAAATATGGCGTTCGAAAAACTATTATTTTCCACAAAAATCGCGAAAATATGTTTGGAAGTTGGCACCGCACTTTGAAGGTATTGCGATTCTGGCGATTGTTCTGGGTTGTTCTAGGTTTGTTCTATATTGTTCCAAAACGGCAAAAGGCTGAGAATGAAACTTTCGGAGTAAATCCAAAAAATCCATGTACAGGAAGATGGTTTCTCACTTTTAAGTTATCGCCCTTCTGGCGGTTGTTCTGGGTTGTTCTAATTCGGTTGTTCTGAGTTGTTCTAGGTTTGTTCTATACTGTTCCAAAACGGCAAAAGGCTGAGATTAATACTTTCGGAGTAAATCCAAAAAATCATGAACAGGAAGTTGGCTTCTCACTTTTAAGTTATCACCACACATTTATGGTATCGCCATTCTGGCGGTTGTTCTGGGTTGTTCTAGGTTTGTTCTATATTGTTCCAAAATATCGCGTTCGCAAAACTATTATTTTAAACAAAATTCATGAAAACAGGTTTGGAAGTTGGCACCGCACTTTGAAGGTATTGCGATTCTGGCGGTTGTTCTGGGTTGTTCTAGATTTGTTCTATATTGTTCCAAAACGGCAAATGGCTGAGAATGAAACTTTCGGAGTAAATCGAAAAAATCCATGTACAGGAAGATGGCTCCTCACCTTTAAGTTATCGCCATTCTGGCGGTTGTTCTGGGTTGTTCTAAGTCGGTTGTTCTGAGTTGTTCTAGGTTTGTTCTATATTGTTCCAAAACGGCAATAGGCTGAGATTAACACTTTCGGAGTAAATCCAAAAAATCATGAACAGGAAGTTGGCTTCTCACTTTTAAGTTATCACCACACATTTATGGTATCGCCATTCTGGCGGTTGTTCTGGGTTGTTCTAGGTTTGTTCTATATTGTTCCAAAATATCGCGTTCGAAAAACTATTATTTTTAACCAAAATTCGTGAAAACAGGTTTGGAAGTTAGCACCGCACTTTGAAGGTATTGCGATTCTTGCGGTTGTTCTGGGTTGTTCTTGATTTGTTCTATATTGTTCCAAAACGGCAAAAGGCTGAGAATGAAACTTTCGGAGTAAATCCAAAAAAATTATATACAGGAAGATGGCTCCTCACTTTTAAGTTATCGCCATTCTGGCGGTTGTTCTGAGTTGTTCTAAGTCGGTTGTTCTGAGTTGTTCTAGGTTTGTTCTATATTGTTCCAAAACGGCAAAAGGCTGAGATTAATACTTTCGGAGTAAATCCAAAAAACCATGAACAGGAAGTTGGCTTCTCACTTTTAAGTTATCACCACACATTTATGTTATCGCCATTCTGGTGATTGTTCTGGGTTGTTCTAGGTTTGTTCTATATTGTTCCAAAATATCGTGTGCCGCATAACCTACTTTATTGTACTTAAATGTTTCATATGTGTAATAAAAGCCATTTGCACGCTCGCACTGCTAACAGCAACTCGTATTATTTACCTCGTCCTATTCAACATACAAATAGCGACACAGTTATACAAGATTGGCGAACACATAACAACTACGCCAAAGTAGTGACCCCGACACTTCATCATCTCAGCTACCAGACCAGCTCGTTGAAAAAACTGCTCGTCTATAGTGAAGATAGAAGATGGCTACGCAACCGATACCAGCGATTCTGGCGAAGTTTCGACCATCACTGTGTCTTCAAGGATCCCTGACTTCTGGTGCGATCAACCACGTCTATGGTTTCTAACTTTCGAGGCTATAATTGGGCCACAAAAAGTCAGCGACGTAGTGAAATACAACCTGACCATACAAAAATTGGGCAAAAATGTGCTCGAACAGATAACAGATATATCGTTTAAGCCGCCCAGCGTTAAAAAATACGAAACATTAAAAACCCGTTTACTGGCTGTATATGAAGAGTCCGAAACCAGACGTTTTCAAAAACTATTGAGTGACATTGACCTCGGCGACCAGAAACCTTCCCAGCTTCTTTGTCGAATGCGTGACCTGGCGCGAAACAAAATGCCCGATGAAACATTAAATGTGATGTGGCAAGGACACTTACCTTCATCTGTGCGTGCAGTGTTAGCGGTTACTCAAACAGAAGACCTGGAACAGCTATCTGCTATTGCTGATAAAATTGTAGAAACCATGAAGCCTTGTGAAATATCTGATATCAAATCTGCGACACCTGGAAGTGATTATACCTACATATTGACGGAAATCGCCAAAATTAACATAACACTTGAAAAAATTGAAAAACAACAATCGGAATTCATTCTTAGAACTCGGCAGCGTCGTTTCATATCCAGATCGGTTTCGCGCGGACGTAACAGGATCCGTCAAGTGGTAGATAGTGGGAACGGCTTTTGCTATTATCATCATCGTTTCAACCATAGAGCTAACAAATGTACAGAGCCGTGCACCTGGAATAAATTTGGAACTACAAAATCGGAAAACTAGCTTCGGTGCAATCACAGGCGGAAATTGGCACCGTTACTCCTCATCACCGCCTATGCGTAACTGATTTCACTACTGGGTTAAGATTTTTGATAGATACCGGAGCCAACATATCTGTTTTACCAGCACCCAAAAATAATAAAAAAGCCAACCAATCCGAATACAAACTATACGCAGCCAATGGAACGCAAATAAACACTTATGGAATAAAAACGCTTGACCTAGATCTCAAATTACGAAGACCCTTCCGATGAACCTTTGTGCTAGCTGACGTCAAACAACCAATTCTGGGGGCTGATTTCTTAAGTACTTACGTATTTCTTAAGTAATTACTAGTAGATATAATCAACAAGAAACTAATTGATCAAGTCACAAATTTATACACCGTCGCTTCTATCACTTTCAACAGCCAACATTCCGTGAGAACTATCGACTCAAACAATGAATATAGCGACTTATTACTGGAATTTCCTGAAATTACTAAGCCCATGTGTTTCAAGGACATTCCGCGTCACTCAGTTGTTCATCAAATCGAAACAGCTGGTTCACCTGTCTTCGCACGACCGCAACCTTTACCCCCAAATAAATACAACGTTGTCAAGAAAGAATTTCAACGCATGCAAGAAATGGGAATCTGTCGTCCATCCAAGAATGCCTGGGCTACACCGCTTCATGTGGTCACGAAGAAAAATGGCGAAATAAGACCATGTGGAGATTACCGTCGGCTCAATGCCATTACGAAACCGGATAGATACCCTATTCCTCGAATACAAGATTGTGTATACCTACTTGCTAAAAAACAAATATTTTCTCGTCTGGACCTGCAAAGAGCTTATCACAATATCAGTATCTACGAACCCAATATTGAAAAAAAGGCAATAACAACCCCATTTAGATTATATGAATTTACGAAAATGACATTTGGCCTCAAAAATGCCGCTCAAACATTTCAACGTTTTCTAAACAATGTAGTACTACGAGACCTGGATTTTTTATTCAGCTATATTGATGACGTCATAATAGCATCTACGTCAACATCCGAACATCGTGAACATCTCCGACAAGTTTTCGACCGCTTGAACAAATTTGGAATAACTATCAACGTATCAAAATGTGAATTTGGAAAATCAGAATTAAGTTACCTGGGATATCATGTTTCACATGATGGATTACGACCATTACAAGAAAGAGTAAAAGCTATAATAGAGTACCCAAAACCAAAAACGGTAGATGAATTAAGAAGATTCATGGGAATGGTCAACTTTTATCGACGTCACCTACCCAATGCAGCCGAAAAAAAAAAAAAAACGCGAAAATATGTTTGGAAGTTGGCACCGCACTTTGAAGGTATTGCGATTCTGGCGATTGTTCTGGGTTGTTCTAGGATTCAGAACAACTGACTAAGAACAACCGCCAGAATGGCGATACCATAAATGTGTGGTGATAACTTAAAAGTGAGAAGCCAACTTCCTGTTCATGATTTTTTGGATTTACTCCGAAAGTGTTAATCTCAGCCTATTGCCGTTTTGGAACAATATAGAACAAACCTAGAACAACTCAGAACAACCGACTTAGAACAACCCAGAACAACCGCCAGAATGGCGATAACTTAAAGGTGAGGAGCCATCTTCCTGTACATGGATTTTTTCGATTTACTCCGAAAGTTTCATTCTCAGCCATTTGCCGTTTTGGAACAATATAGAACAAATCTAGAACAACCCAGAACAACCGCCAGAATCGCAATACCTTCAAAGTGCGGTGCCAACTTCCAAACCTGTTTTCATGAATTTTGTTTAAAATAATAGTTTTGCGAACGCGATATTTTGGAACAATATAGAACAAACCTAGAACAACCCAGAACAACCGCCAGAATGGCGATACCATAAATGTGTGGTGATAACTTAAAAGTGAGAAGCCAACTTCCTGTTCATGATTTTTTGGATTTACTCCGAAAGTATTAATCTCAGCCTTTTGCCGTTTTGGAACAGTATAGAACAAACCTAGAACAACTCAGAACAACCGAATTAGAACAACCCAGAACAACCGCCAGAAGGGCGATAACTTAAAAGTGAGAAACCAACTTCCTGTACATGGATATTTTGGATTTACTCCGAAAGTTTCATTCTCAGCCTTTTGCCGTTTTGGAACAATATAGAACAAACCTAGAACAACCCAGAACAATCGCCAGAATCGCAATACCTTCAAAGTGCGGTGCCAACTTCCAAACATATTTTCGCGATTTTTGTGGAAAATAATAGTTTTTCGAACGCCATATTTTGGAACAATATAGAACAAACCTAGAACAACCCAGAACAACCACCAGAATCGCAATATCTTAAAAGTGCGGTGCCAACTTCCAAACCTGTTTTCACGAATTTTGTGGAAAATAATAGTATGTCGAACGCGATATTTTGGAACATTATAGAACAACTCTAGAACAACCCAGAACAACCGCCAGAATGGCGATAACTTAAATGTGTGGAGATAACTTAAAAGTGAGAAGCCATATTCCTGTTCATGGTTTTTTGGATTTACTCCGAAAGTATTAATCTCAGCCTTTTGCCGTTTTGGAACAATATAGAACAAATCTAGAACAACCCAGAACAACCGCCAGAATCGCAATACCTTCAAAGTGCGGTGCCAACTTCCAAACCTGTTTTCACGAATTTTGTTTAAAATAATAGTTTTGCGAACGCGATATTTTGGAACAATATAGAACAAACCTAGAACAACCCAGAACAACCGCCAGAATGGCGATACCATAAATGTGTGGTGATAACTTAAAAGTGAGAAGCCAACTTCCTGTTCATGATTTTTTGGATTTACTCCGAAAGTATTAATCTCAGCCTTTTGCCGTTTTGGAACAGTATAGAACAAACCTAGAACAACTCAGAACAACCGAATTAGAACAACCCAGAACAACCGCCAGAAGGGCGATAACTTAAAAGTGAGAAACCATCTTCCTGTACATGGATTTTTTGGATTTACTCCGAAAGTTTCATTCTCAGCCTTTTGCCGTTTTGGAACAATATAGAACAAACCTAGAACAACCCAGAACAATCGCCAGAATCGCAATACCTTCAAAGTGCGGTGCCAACTTCCAAACATATTTTCGCGATTTTTGTGGAAAATAATAGTTTTTCGAACGCCATATTTTGGAACAATATAGAACAAACCTAGAACAACCCAGAACAACCGCCAGAATCGCAATATCTTAAAAGTGCGGTGCCAACTTCCAAACCTGTTTTCACGAATTTTGTGAAAAATAATAGTATGTCGAACGCGATATTTTGGAACATTATAGAACAACTCTAGAACAACCCAGAACAACCGCCAGAATGGCGATAACTTAAATGTGTGGAGATAACTTAAAAGTGAGAAGCCATATTCCTGTTCATGGTTTTTTGGATTTACTCCGAAAGTATTAATCTCAGCCTTTTGCTGTTTTGGAACAATATAGAACAAACCTAGAACAACCCAGAACAACTACCAGAATCGCAATATCTTAAAAGTGCGGTGCCAACTTCCCGTTCATGTTTTTTTGGATTTACTCCGAAAGTTTCAATCTCAGCCTTTTGCCGTTTTGGAACAATATAGAACAAACCTAGAACAACCTAGAACAACCGCCAGAATCGCAATATCTTAAAAGTGCGGTGCCAACTTCCAAACCTGTTTTCACGAATTTTGTGGAAAATAATAGTTTTTCGAACGCAATATTTTGGAACAATATAGAACAAACCTAGAACAACCCAGAACAACCGCCAGAATCGCGATAACTCAAAAGTGCGGTGCTAGCTCAAAAACTTCTTTTCACGAATTTTGTGGAAAATAATTGTTTTTCGAACGCGATATTTTGGAACAATATAGAACAAACCTAGAACAACCCAGAACAACCGCCAGAATTGCGATACCTCTCAAGTGCGGTGCTAGCTCAAAAATCACGTTTTTTGGATTTTCTCTGAAAGTTTCTTTCTCAGCCATATGCCGTTTTGGAACAATGTAGAACAAACCTAGAACAACCTAGAACAACCTTCAAAATTTTTGTAACTTAAAAGTGCGGTGCCAACTTCCCGGAGGTGAGATAGGAAGCATTGTACAGGGGTAGGGTAGGGGAGTGAGGGCTAGGGGAGTGGAGCGGGGCGGAGCGGAGCGGTGCGGAGCGGAGCGGAGCGGAGTGGAGTGAAGTAGATTAGTGAAACCTACATTTATCATCTTCCCGAAATTTTACATTCGTCTCATTATCTTGAAAACAAAAATTTTGAAGGTTTCACTTCTACCACGTGTGAATTGCACACATTTTAATTTTACATTCATCCGGGACCGGGAATAGTTGCCGTTAATATGCATAAATCCTGGCTAGAAACACCGGTGGGTATGTTAATATCGTTTTCATTACTCGTTCCCCGAAAGTTGGTCATGTTTTATTTAGTGACGGAAATAAACTTGGATTGTTATTGCTGTTCTGTTGTGCTATAGCACTGCCATAAAGCCGATAATGTAACTAATGTAAAATAACAACAATAGGAAAATGCTTGAAAAACTTTCAGACCCATTTCATGATGAGTCTTTTCCTGTGTTTATTGTCTTTATTCGAAACGTGAAAAAAATACACTAAGGTCATTGAACTTTCACTAGTAGCAAGAGGACAACGTAACCTTATTAAAAAGCAATGAGTCTCGATTGTGAGGGTTGAAGCAGACAGTTTCAACGATCCAGCAGGTACATTAACCCGGCACAATACGCATGCGAACAATGCCAAGTCACTACAGTGGGCTAAGTACGCATTATCAGTCTCGCATTGTGTAAAGTCAACCATTGTACTCTCGATCTTTTCATTTCAACATGCTCCCAGGACTAGCGCTGCTCGTTCATTCATTCTTTATGGGAACGAGTGCAAAGACACTATGGTCGAAATGCAAGTGAACGAATGAGGCCAAGGGCATGTTGTTTGTTTTCGTTCCAAATGTTCTGGTATTTAAATATTGGTTTACATGGCAAATTTTTTTTGTTAAAAAAGAAGTAGATTCGTGTAGTTCTGAACGGCTTTTTAAGCTTTTATAATATATTTGATACTATGGATAATAAATCATTGAGTTACCTATAAGAATCGTGTACCTAATAGAATGAACTACTGTAATAGTGGCGTTAGTCCTCTCTGTTTATTAAAAATATTATTATTTTACTATCAATCAGAGGAATACGAGTACAAGCCGTGTGGTGGTTACTGGCAAAACCAGTATTTTTATGTTTAATAAATAATTTCTTGCATAAGTTTGTTATATCGGTACATCTAAAAGAAGAAAAAGAACATCAGCTATCAATGTTTATGCAGAACTTTGCTTATGCTTCGATAAAACTGAAAAATCGTTGATTAAAGTATGCAAGTCTCATTCTATGTAGGGTTTATCCAAAAAATATAATATATTCAGAAAAAAGGGCAAGTGCGTGTCAGGCCACGCGCAATGTAGGATTCCGAAGTAGTTTTATCGACTATTGCTCAACTAGGTACTTATGGTAACATAACCCTGATAGTTTTCCTTGTAAATTCATCATATTACCTACCTTTAACCTATTTTTGAGAATTTTTTCACTTGTCCAACTCTAACCGTTCGAAAAATGACCTTTATTTCAAAAAACGGTTTTTGAAGACCCATAATATTTTTGGAAGACCTTTTCAACGATACTACAGGGTACAGACGACACTATAGGGTACGCGACGATTAAAAAATTCATCCTCAAGTTATCTGTAGGGTAGATATCCTGAAAAAAATGTTTTTCAATATTTCATTGTACGATTCTGGAGTTACAGCTTTCTAGCACTTAAGGGTCTCGGCGCTTTCCTTCGGACAGACGGACAGACGAATGGACGGACATGACGAAACTATAAGGGTTCCGATTTTACTTTGGAACCCTAAAAAGTTTTTCATTTTTCTTTTTACTTTAAGTTTTTATTTGATTTTATTATTTAATTGTTGTACAATTAATTAAAATAATAAATTCATGTTCCTTACGCATTTATGTACTCTACAGTCAGTACACTGTAGACCAGCGTTTCTTAACCCCGGGTCGCGACCCAAATTCGGGTCGCGGGCGATACTGGGATGGGTCGCCTTATTAGTCACTTTAGTACCTTAGTTCCCAGACTGGTCCAGGTGGATCCCTAAGGGTCCACGGGAGACTCGACGGGGGTCTACGTTAGCGTGACAAAAAACTATTAATTCGTGATTGGAACTTAGCCGCAACGCAAATTTCCATAGTTAGATCTAATCTTCACATTTTTGTCGAGTTTTGGGAATATGGTAGAAATGTAGCTGCGGGGGTCCACCGGAACCAGCTAAGTTTTGAAAGTGGTCTCTGAGAAAAGGTCTGGGAACCTCTGCTTTAGTAGATAGACAAACAAAATTAGTAACTTAGATAGCATAAAATATGGATGGCTAAAAATGTCGATGGTCGTTTTAAGCGCCGTAATTGCTGACATCCTGACTTGGAAAACATCGTAGGTACTATCACTCCTGGTACTATTTGACTATTCCGGAGTGGCACGTGGTAGGCTGCGGGCAAGGAGGGGGTGACAATTGACACGATGAACGCAGGGTGCAGGGTGACGGAGTATTACAAGAAATATTTGCCAGAATGAACCTCACGTTGGGCAGAATTATCTGGGAAGCCTATGCTGAGCAATGAAGCTGAAAAAGCTCTGCTACTATTTCGAACTACTTATTTATTTATTTATTTATTTATTTATTTATTTCTTGCCATAAACGTGTGATATTTTACAAGTTCTTATATATAGGCATAGTGTACACACGACCCAGGCTGGGCACGGCAGAAAACATGCTTAGTCATTGAACACAATTTTAAAATTAAAATTTTGCAATGTCAAATGTCACTAATGTATAAACTTAATTAAAATTAAAATAATAAATAAAAGTAAACATTAAAACTTAACAATTCTTCAATTCATTCATTGTCAATTTTCTGTAAAATTATTTAAAACAAGTAACATTTCATAATAGGAGCTCTAGATTTGATTTCATTGTATCATTATAAAAACATGTTTAATATTATAAAATAAAATATATTCTACTGGTTTTTTTCATACAAAAATTCATCAATTGAATAATAAGCCTTACTTACGAGGAATGATTTTAATGAAGATTACACATCTTATTTATGTGAAGCAGGATTTTCATGCCTTGCTGTTTTAAAAACCAAGTTTAGAAACAACCCTCGAGTTATATTTTACTTTGATTTTTATATTTTACTTTAATCGTATTTAAACAAAGAAAAAATTTTTTTTTTTGTATTTTATTTTATAGTGACATCAATTTAGTCAATATTAGGTAATCCTATTATTGTATTATCGCTGGAAGATAAATAAAACATTAGGGTCGCGGGCTTCAAATATATGTATATTTTGGGTCGCGGGCTTTAAATATATGTATATTTTGGGTCGCCAGCTAAAAAGGTTAAGAAACGCTGCTGTAGACTGTAGAGAGGGTGGTAGAGCCGTAGAGGTGGAAACACGGAATAGATTATAATAACACACGGTAGAACTTCTAGAAGTAATGACATCTATTTGTACAATGGAGACACTATATACATATTTTACTGTAGCTAGCGCCATCTAACTTATTATGTGAACGTTTGGTTTGTTGGTTTAGATTTTACCTGTCTACGGAAGCGTAAAGTAGGGTTGTTTTATTAGAGTTGGCTTGTTATTTTGGTGATAAAATATAGATAATAATTATTTATATCTTGAAGGTTGATAATATTTAAAAAAATATATTTTGTTACTTTAATTTATACACAAGTATGACTTTTTCGCAACAGTTATTGCCAACGTCCATACCACGTTGAACACACCGGTTCTCGTCCGATCACCGAAGTTAAGCAACGTCGGGCGTGGTCAGTACTTGGATGGGTGACCGCCTGGGAACACCACGTGATGTTGGCTTTTTCCTATATTATTATAATTTTTGCCATTGTTAGTTTTTGATTTTTCTTTTTTTTTTAATTATTATACATTTCCGTTACATTTTTAGTTTTATTTTTGTATTTGATTTGTGTTTTTTTATTGTGGGTATATTCTTAACTTATGAAATCATGAATCAAAATAATGCTATTACCTTGTTCAGTACGATTTGTTTAATATTTTTGCTACATCTACCGCCAACGTCCATACCACGTTGAACACACCGGTTCTCGTCCGATCACCGAAGTTAAGCAACGTCGGGCGTGGTCAGTACTTGGATGGGTGACCGCCTGGGAACACCACGTGATGTTGGCTTTTTGCCTATAATATTATTATTATAATTTGTAATTGTTAGTTTTTGATTTTTCTTTTTTTTATATACTCGTAATTATACATTTCCGTTATATTTTTATTTTTGTATTTTTTTATCTTGGTTATATTCTTAACTTATGAAATTATGAATCAAAATAATGCAATGTTCAGTACGATTTGTTTAATATTTTTGCTACTTTTATCGCCAACGTCCATACCACGTTGAACACACCGGTTCTCGTCCGATCACCGAAGTTAAGCAACGTCGGGCGTGGTCAGTACTTGGATGGGTGACCGCCTGGGAACACCACGTGATGTTGGCTTTTTCCTATATTATTATAATTTTTGCCATTGTTAGTTTTTGATTTTTCTTTTTTTTTAATTATTATACATTTCCGTTACATTTTTAGTTTTATTTTTGTATTTGATTTGTGTTTTTTTATTGTGGGTATATTCTTAACTTATGAAATCATGAATCAAAATAATGCTATTACCTTGTTCAGTACGATTTGTTTAATATTTTTGCTACATCTACCGCCAACGTCCATACCACGTTGAACACACCGGTTCTCGTCCGATCACCGAAGTTAAGCAACGTCGGGCGTGGTCAGTACTTGGATGGGTGACCGCCTGGGAACACCACGTGATGTTGGCTTTTTTTATATTATTATCATTTTTGTCATTGTTATTTTTTGATTTTTCTTTTTTTTATATAATTATACAGTTCCGTTACATTTTTAGTTTTATTTTTGTATTTTTTTATCGTAGTTATATTCTTAACTTATGAAATTATGAATCAAAATAATGTTATTGCCTTGTTCAGTACGATTTGTTTACTATTTTTGCTACATCTACCGCCAACGTCCATACCACGTTGAACACACCGGTTCTCGTCCGATCACCGAAGTTAAGCAACGTCGGGCGTGGTCAGTACTTGGATGGGTGACCGCCTGGGAACACCACGTGATGTTGGCTTTTTGCCTATATATAATTTGTAATTTTATTGTTAGTTTTCAATTTTTCTTTTTTTATATTATAATACATTTCCATTACATTTTTAGTTTTATTACCGATTTCAAAAAAGGGGGAGGTATGAAATTCGACTGTATTTTTTTTATGTTTGTTACCTCAGAACTTTTGACTGAGTAACCCGATTTTGATGATTTTTTTATCGAAAGCTGGTGCTTGTCGTGGACATACATACACACATATAATCACGCCTCTTTCCCGTAGGGGTAGGCAGAGACCACTTCTTTCCACTTGCTTCGATCCTTACATACTTGTTTCGCTTCGTCCACTTTCATTATTTCCTTCATACATACATGCTCTTCGGTTTAGTGTACTATAGACCTGTCCTTTTTTCATTATTGCAGACCTGTGGGTAGTGGATATTTCTGTTAACTAGATATTTTATTTTTGAAGTGAAAACTTCTTTAGCATCGTGGTGATTTGAAAGTCGATGAAACGAAAAAGGGACAGTAAAAAGAGACAAACACAATCTGTCATAAATTTATAAGATTAAAGTGGAAGAGAATGAGATAGAAAGCATTGTACAGGGGGAGGGGAGGTGAAAAGAGGGAAGGGGCAGGGGAAGAGGGAGCGGAAGGGGGAGCGGGAGGGAGAGGGAGAGGGAGAGGGAGAGGGAGAGGGAGAGGGAGAGGGAGAGGGAGAGGGAGAGGGAGAGGGAGAGGGAGAGGGAGAGGGAGAGGGAGAGTGAGAGGGAGAGGGAGAGGGAGAGGGAGAGGGAGAGGGAGAGGGAGAGGGAGAGGGAGAGGGAGAGGGAGAGGGAGAGGGAGAGGGAGAGGGAGAGGGAGAGGGAGAGGGAGAGGGAGAGGGAGAGGGAGAGGGAGAGGGAGAGGGAGAGGGAGAGGGAGAGGGAGAGGGAGAGGGAGAGGGAGAGGGAGAGGGAGAGGGAGAGGGAGAGGGAGAGGGAGAGGGAGAGGGAGAGGGAGAGGGAGAGGGAGAGGGAGAGGGAGAGGGAGAGGGAGAGGGAGAGGGAGAGGGAGAGGGAGAGGGAGAGGGAGAGGGAGAGGGAGAGGGAGAGGGAGAGGGAGAGGGAGAGGGAGAGGGAGAGGGAGAGGGAGAGGGAGAGGGAGAGGGAGAGGGAGAGGGAGAGGGAGAGGGAGAGGGAGAGGGAGAGGGAGAGGGAGAGGGAGAGGGAGAGGGAGAGGGAGAGGGAGAGGGAGAGGGAGAGGGAGAGGGAGAGGGAGAGGGAGAGGGAGAGGGAGAGGGAGAGGGAGAGGGAGAGGGAGAGGGAGAGGGAGAGGGAGAGGGAGAGGGAGAGGGAGAGGGAGAGGGAGAGGGAGAGGGAGAGGGAGAGGGAGAGGGAGAGGGAGAGGGAGAGGGAGAGGGAGAGGGAGAGGGAGAGGGAGAGGGAGAGGGAGAGGGAGAGGGAGAGGGAGAGGGAGAGGGAGAGGGAGAGGGAGAGGGAGAGGGAGAGGGAGAGGGAGAGGGAGAGGGAGAGGGAGAGGGAGAGGGAGAGGGAGAGGGAGAGGGAGAGGGAGAGGGAGAGGGAGAGGGAGAGGGAGAGGGAGAGGGAGAGGGAGAGGGAGAGGGAGAGGGAGAGGGAGAGGGAGAGGGAGAGGGAGAGGGAGAGGGAGAGGGAGAGGGAGAGGGAATTTAATGGTCTCTGATTTGTTAAACCTACCAAAACTATAAAAGTTAAAAGTAACAACAAAGCACATGAATCATTGAAATAAGGCGATACGAAGTTGGCCAAGACAGCTAGTGTTAAATATTTTTATGTAATGATAAAGAAGTATAACTTCTCACGCACGTACATGAGTACACGTTTATGTTCTGTACAAAATAGTTTTTGAAAGATAACTAAAACTGATGACACGTTATTAAATTAATAACTTTATTCTTGCAGGTTTCTTTGAAGACAGGTAATTAAAAAGCGTGACCCAGAATTATTATTTTACGCAATCCTTGAGTTTCGGACTTCAATGGCTCATTTTTAGTTATTACTATCATTTCAAGTGTCTGCAGTCTGCACCACCGTTTTTCGCACGTCATGTTTGTTTTTATTTATTTAATTTTTGTTTTTGCGTCAAAGGCCATCTATAGATCCATACACGAACTAAATTGTCAAGGCCACAACCTGTCGCTTCACCGTAATGTGTAGTACACGAGTGGTTTAAGTAGTTAACAGATTTTTCGCTAGATGGCAATGTTAAGTATGAAAAGAATGTCATGTTTTAAAATTTGTTTGAGGTTTTATTTAAACGTACTTTATATTTGGTAAGATATAAAATAAATGCTGATGTAGCAAAACACAATAATATAAAATCTTTATTGGAAGTGGAAATTAAGCATAAAGTAAAAAAAATATCGTGATTTTTACAGAGTAATAGATAGTTATGTTTTATACTTATAATGTCGCCAACGTCCATACCACGTTGAACACACCGGTTCTCGTCCGATCACCGAAGTTAAGCAACGTCGGGCGTGGTCAGTACTTGGATGGGTGACCGCCTGGGAACACCACGTGATGTTGGCTTTTTGCTTATTAATTGTCATTACTTTTTTGAGTTTACTACTCCTCGATTTTGATATACATAGTTAAGCCCGGGGTATGAAAATTTATGGGAAGTAAAATCAAACTTTCCCGTTACGTTACGTTCGCACATAACTCTTATGTTATGCGTTATGTTCGTGCACAACTTATCTTTTTTTATTATAATCCTTCGTAAGGAATAACTCTAGTCCAGCGTCAGAGCTGAAACACCCAAGTTTTTTCTTTCGTATTTTTTTTTATTTGTTTTACTATTTATGATAACTTTCACCGTTAAAATTAAATTCAGGAACGAAGTAGCGTACTGCGATTTTCCTCCTACTGTTTAACTAGTAGAAACTTATTAGAAACTAGTAGAAATATCTGTCTATATTTTTATTTTTCTTAAGGTGTCATCGTCTAACGAAGGTCGGCGTTCATTAAGCCGTGTGCAAGGTTCTCCTTGGACACTGCAGCTCTAAACAACGATCGGATGCTTTTGTTAGGCCCGTAATATCAATAGCAGTTTAAACTAAATTCTGAGTGTAAACTGTCATTGTTGGTTCCAACAATGACAGTTTAAACTCAGCATTTAGTTTAAACTGCTATTGATATTACGGGTCTTATACCGTTAGCGAAGGCTTATAAGCAAAGATGTCTTCTACTTCTATCACTTCATTTATCATGTATTTTTGTTTTGCCTTAGATTGAACTGAAGATACTAAGCTTTCAGTTTTAAAACCATCACTCTCTCTAATATATCGACTATGTCGTAGATAGGCAAGTTTATTACATTGGACTCCAGATGTTTATACGCCATTGTGGTCTTCGTTGGTAACATTTCCGGTATAGAATATTATAGTTTTATCCCGGTCTAAGACACCTGTTCCACTGCGCCTGGATTAGATTATTCCTCACATGTTTATTTAGAGCCTGTACATTTCCTTTCAACGTTAATCTTAATAAGCTTGCTTGTGTTGTACATTCTGACATTACAAGTTGCAATCGTCATGGATGCCCTGGGGATTCTTCACCTTTGCACCCATTTGACTCATTATGAGGAGTATTTATTTGATGGTGGTACTATTCATGGTGGTACTATTGTCATAAGTCGTCGTTGAGTATTTTTTAAGGGGACTCTTTTCTATGAGATCACCACTATACCCTGATGGGCCTGATGAGTTTGCCTCTGTTTGGTTGGCTTCAGCTAGCAAGGACGTCTTCAAGCCGTTCCATGATCTATCACCTACGGCCGTTAGTAGGCTACCGTCAGCTCAACCCTACATATATTGTTCTGATTGAATACTTTCAAAGGTTGTTAATTTATGTTGTTGTGTCTGTTAGTTATAATAACCCCTACAAGGTGTTTTGTTAACAGTCAAGTGTTCGCCTTCTGTCAGCTAGTTAAGTAGAATTAGCACTTCATACTTTGGCACATAGCCTGCAACATTTCTTATCATCAATATTCATTTTTTAGTTGTTGCACTGAAGAACTATAGTACATACATAGTATATGTATAATAGTAGTTGTTGTTAGACTAACGCCCCAACTCAGAGTCACTAACGATTACTTAAATCGCTCCTTAGTACAGAATTTGTGTGGTGATTCTTTGCTAAGGAGCGATCAAAGTAACCGTTAATGACTCTGAGTTGGGGCGTTAAACATTTAACCTCGGGATAATTCCAACGCTCCATTCTTCGAAAATAAGAAGCCCGAAGTTTTATTAAAGTAGAGTATGCAGTATACTAGAGTCGAGTTATAATAAAATCATTAAAGGGAGCCTCAAAGAACAGTAAATTATCTGAATATGCTAGGTGTTCTTGCATAAAAATTAAACCAGCTTTCCTTAGAAGGAGAGGATTGGCTTCGTTACGGTTTCCGTCGTGACAGGCATGTTTCTGAATCTACGAAGTAGAGGTAGGTAGGTATATCGTCATTCGTATTTTTCCCCGACTGAAGCCGTGGCTTAACCAAATTGAGGAAATTTAGACTTTAAAGATAATTTCTGAAATTAAATGTGTTTATGGAATAAAATCTGACACTACAATTATGACAATTAGATAGAGCTTTGTAATAATTAGATGGACAGGAATGCCTCTCTGAGGATCCCAAGGGCATTTTAGTGTCAAATTTTATAGCGAGAAGCGAATAAGCGGGTTAGTGACGCGTCATTTTGTCGACGTTATCTATGAAAGCAGTTTGGCCTGCGGCGACCAGTGATGCCGCAATTCGAAACTATTAATTCCACAGCGATATCTGTGTTGCATATTAGTGCCTGGGGGTGTACAAAGTTCGATGAATATACTTTGGCTGGAGGGCGTATGAAAATGAAACCAAATGGACAATTTGAAAACCGGTCACGTTTTCTCTGCCAAATAAAAAAGTTTGGACGCACAAGTCAGCTTTGCTTTGATTGCTCGATATCAAAACGCAATGTGGCGGGCCTGTTCGGAGCTCCGGCTACAAATTTAAGAACAAGCATTTATTGGAATAACTCGGTCCAATACTACTTGGCCTATAAATTCGGTCGTCGTTCTATGCTTTGACGTCCGTCGTCTGTTTCGATTGATGTCCACTAGGCTATGTACATACGTCATGCGTGCAAATCGCGTCATCACTACACGGATTGACGGGTTACATTGTTATAAATATTTTATTACTGAATTTGGTCCGCTTTTTAAGGGACACAAAAAATATAAAACATTTCCTTGTGAAGTCTTTTTCATGTCAACAGTCGATAAATGAAAAGATGTGTTGGTTAGGGGTTACAGCCCATGTGGGTTTTTAACTGGCTATCCAACAGTTAGCTATAGATACACGATAACAAATCTTGTTCTTGTATCGGTAGAAATACAAAAATCGTTAGTACCAAAGAACACATAGCATTAGAGACAGCATGTTACAGAGAGAGAATAAGAAGCATGAGAGCATTTAAAAATACATAATTTGAAATTTTACTCTACGTTGTATAATTATAGAAGGAGGATTTAGTAAGCCAAGCAAAGACTAGGCTGTCGAAGAAAGCTATCCAATGGATAAAGTTTACTTGGATTCCGCCTGCCGAGTAAAGATTATAAGCGCTAACATTTCCATTTACGTACGAGTAAAATTATTGTATCGGAACTTGATTTGGAAGCAGTGACGGATTAAGACTACTTGATGCCCTAAGCAATCCACGCCTTTGGGCCCCCCTATCCGTATGTCAACGTGGTTTTTTGTACTTTTTGTGCTTCTTCTGGTGCCCCCTCAGACGTTATGAGGGTTAATCCGTCGCTGTTTGGAAGTGTTTTTGAAGTGAAAACTTCTTTAGTACAGGGGTGACTTGAAATTTTATGAAACGAAACTGTCCAGTGGAGACTAGAAATGAGTGGAGACCGACTTGAGTTGAGTTGAGTTGAGTGGAGCGGAGCGGAGTGGAGTGGAGCGGAGCGGAGCCGAGTGGAGTGGAGTGGAGTGTGGAGTGGAGTGGAGTGTGGAGTGTGGAGTGGAGTGGAGTATGGAGTGGAGTGGAGTGGAGTGGAGTGTGGAGTGGAGTGGAGTGTGGAGTGGAGTGGAGTGGAGTGGAGTGGAGTGGAGTGGAGTGGAGTGGAGTGTGGAGTGGAGTGGAGTGGAGTGGAGTAGTAAAACCTACAATTATCATCTTCCCGAAATTTTACATTCGTCTCATTATCTTGAAAACAAAATTTTTGAAGGTTTCAGTTCTAACACGTGTGAATTGCACACATTTTAATTTTATACACTCATGCCTACTGTAACGTGAGGTATTTAATTTAAATTGAGAAGGTCGAATGTGGTGAATTCTCGCACGGAGTGAAGCGAAAGGTCGGAAGTTCTTACGATCAAAAGTCTCCCGACCTGGCAAAATGACAACAATCTTGCGAATGGTACCAGTGGAAACGATGAAACCAATTATATAATGTGACCTTTGAAGTATGGAAGCACTAAAAAAATCAGGTCACTAGCGATGACCGCTTACCAATTATATTTCAGTTAAGTTGCCAAGTTAGTCAATGACTCTTAAGTAGGGGCAACAACTGGAACCAATGACATACGTTCCTGCTGAAGTAGGCACGGATCTATCAGAAAATTATGTCGCAAGCAATCACTCATCAAATTTCTGTTCGTTCAAAAAACGATATCTTCAATTGACATCAGTCGTTCTACGAGCGGTGTAAAATAGCAAGTACCTAAGTAATAAAGAAATATTAATTTTACACTTCCAAGTTAAAATCGCAACTCATTTTAAACCTTGAATAAGGATATGAAATGAAAAATTATTATACTAGCCCGAACAAGAGGACGGTTTTAAAAGGATTACGCTACCGTCATCAGCTGAAAAACTGATTAATGATTATGGGAAGGGAAATTATAATGGTGAAGTTGACTCTGAATTTTCTCTTTTATGTTTAAGGGCTTTAGTGGTTTAATTAAAATTTATAAATAGTATCAAAAAACTAATGTTTTGGACTGAAGTGCAAACTGCTGGTGACCGTTCTCTTTTAGAAGATCTACTTGAAGTTGAAGCCGTGTAGACGTCACGGAAAGTTCAATAAATAAACTATTTAAATTCTGAGTATTTACTCGCATAGTATGTTATGAAGCCTGACCGGTAAAATATAAACTTCGCGATGAGCGCAGTAATTTGAAACTTTATATTGAAGATAATATTAATTTACAGAATTTACATAGTAGGTACCATGAAGAATCTCGCCGAGAATGTCGGCAAGAATCTCGGCGCCTGAAAAAAGAACCTGCGAAGATTATGTGAATCGGTTCCACATGCACGTTTCTCATGTTTTTCTCGCCTTCTCGCGAGAGGAGTGCGCATAATTATCAAGTAATTGTGACTGACTGACAGATAGCGAAGTCTGAACCAGTGGACTTAGGCATTATGGCTAGGTATGAACTTTAAAAAATTCCCAGCCATTAAAAGGGTGATATATGGGTTAAAGTATGTTTGGGATAAACTTAAATTTCGTTTGATTAACTTCAAACCTTGGATGAACAAAAATTCTTCCTTGAATTAATATAGGTAATACTTAATAAAGAATTTAGTCGCAGAATGCAAGAAGAAGTCTATAATTTTCGGACGAAGTAGCAGGTACCGACTAGTAGACTAATAAACCGTTTAGTTTCTAGAAAGGAGGTTTTTCCATGGTTGTTCAATTCAAAATTAAGAGTAAATGTAATCCAAAATCCGCTTCCGAATAATAGTCAAGCGAAAATGGTTGTCAATGTTAGAAATCATAGTAATATTATTATAGTAATTTTACTTATAAAGAAATTAATATTATATTTATGAATTGGATTTGATGAACCAATATTTTTCTAATAAATTGTCTAGTATCTTCCTAAGTAAATTTATAATCAGTTCAGTGAAACTATTTTTTAGCTACTATGACTAAGGCAAGGGTTTTAAGTTTTAAAGGGAATCTATTTAGTTGATTTCAGAGCACTTAGTAATTCAAAGAGCTTAATTCTTTTAGTCGTCTTTTTAGGAGCTTAGTATGTCCTTAAAGAGGAAAATCCATTGAATTCCACGAAGGCTGTTTTTTATTAAAATCCTACTCTGTAGTGCTTTGAATAAATATATTATACAAATACACAAGCGAGGGCAGTTACGAGTTAATTTAATAAAATAATTGAATGCCTACTTTAGCGATATTTCCAGTTAAACTAAGCAATAGACAAAATAATTTGAGTTTTTTAAACAAATTACACTCTGTTAGCATAAGCAATCGTTATCAAACGTTGAGAATACTAACTACTGTACCTACTATCCGTAACAAGAAAACATAATGCGTCAGTTTCAGGTAATCCATCTTCAAAGAATAAGGAAAATTTACAAGATTTTTCAAAGTAACTAAAACCTATTTCCGGAGAAGTCTTTGGCAAAGGAACGAGCATTTCTGCCGCAATGCAATCTTTGAAGCCTGTCTTGTACCGACTTGATAGCCGCATCGACCTCACGCGGATTCTAAAGGAAATAAAACTGCAAAATCAACTAGCATTGAGAAAATCAATTGCTGAGACAGCGAATGGCAGCGAATTTTAAATGAAAATCATATTTCCGCGACGTATTTCGCATGAATTTAGTGCAAGACTGAAGTGTACTTCAGTAGTATGTGCTTGTTGCATGTTTCGACTACCAAGAACATTGCGACATGTCTCCACTGAAGTAGCTCTGCATTCCATTCAAGTGTGGTTGTTGTCCGGATCTCTGGCATATCATATTCGAAATCTTTTTCAAATGAGTCAAGGTTCTACCTTCTACATTATTATTGTTCAAATTTACTATAATACCTAATGTAGTTAAAATTATTGGTAGATTTCTGAAAAAGCTAATCTTCGATTACTGGCTACTTCCGGCCAATTAACCGTATTTGTAATTTATTTATCTATTAAAACAACCGGACTGGAATAGCTTGCTTGCGTGGGTGTTCCCTTCCACCAAAAAAGGTAGGTGTCTTCAAAAAAAGAGTGAATATACTTTTACTAAGTTAGTGCGCTCTACTTGGGTTTCATCGCTACTTACCATCACGTGGGATAGTTGTCAAGCACTAACTTAAGTATTTAATTTCATGTAAAAGAAAATAAAAATTCAACAAACGAGCGGGCGGACCACCATTAGGCAATTATTTTCAGCGGGCCATAGACAATCATAACTTCATGGCTGTCACCGAAGCTTTCTCGGTCAAGAAAGAGAAAATGTCAGCCACAACTTTAAATTGCAATACAAACAAATTGTTTTCGTGTATTACCAATACGTGTTGAAATGCTTGTATGCTAAATGTGATCGTAACAGAGTAGCTGAAACAAATATCAAGAGAGTTGAAACTATTACGTATTTCCATAGCATCTCAGGGATGGAATTTTCGTATTGTGTCGCGTCATCGTTGCGTAAAACGCCACTTGGCATAGCATTGCATGGTTCGCGCTCACTGCCCCAGTCTGCCGTTTTGGAATATTGTTCTCTTTAAAAATGTCAGCTCAAGAATTTATTTGAAAGAACAATATTATATTTGTTCTTTTATTATATTTATGTTGGGCTACAATATAATAAATAGGTACGCGTATTGTCTTCAAGTCAAGAGTAAACAGGCTTCTTCTAATTATGTGCGTTTTACGTTTCACTTTCAAGCCTACATCGCTATCGCTACTCATCACTCAGGATTGTATCTTAGAATTAATTATATGATGAGTAAAGCAATATTATAAAATGGTAATTTTCAGTTAATCAGACGAAAAATAAATATATGACGGCGAGCGACCTCTTTGGTCTGTCATACGAGAAGTCATGAAGAAAAACCAAATGTTTAGAATTAGGAATGTGTCAATCTATTTAGAATAATATGTGTGGGACATTCTATGGGATTCGAGGAGTGATCACGGACTAGTACAGATTGTTATTGATGTGAACGTTAGGAAAACTGGAAATATATCAAGGAGTAAAGTAAAAGGAATATTATTGAATAACCAACACCGTAGAATAACCCCTTCTGCTTCATATATTTATAGACTGAATAATGTTCTTGTCATTAAATATATGTTTCTTTTTAATTGTATTTTATTAAAGTACTTAGAACGTACCGGAATAATAATTAAAATTAACATATTGATTTTTAATAAGTATTAAAAACAATAAATGTCTTAGAAATAAGTGTCACAGCTAATACTTCGTAACATTTAATGTTATGCTTATTTCTTCAATTATTTCTACGAACATGCTTGTAATAAGCGAAAAGCAAAAGTAAACAGTGATGTCCCACAAAAGGGACATAATTGGGAACGGGTCGTTAGAATACAACAATTGGGCTAAATTAGCACGTCGTTAGAGCAGCAGAATTAAGTCCGCCCGGAAATTCTCACTAGGGAACAAATGGGAATTTGCATGCAATTCCCAGGTAGTAGTTGTCTAAAGAAACATAGCGACATCCAGTTAGAAATATAATTGGAATTGTAAATTAATTTATAAGAGAACGTACGAACGTTGTTTAGCTAGCTAGAGCTTCAAGTATTAAATTTAATTCAAAATTTTAAGGAGATTAAGTTTTTGGTAGATCTAAGAATATTTTTTTTAATTTAAATAGCCGATCTTTATGATGGTACTGTTACTATAACCTATGGGATGGACATCATTGATGCTTTATCGTTCAAAAAGAATGCTGAAGTCCCGCATTAATTTTGGCTCATCTATGTATACTTAAAACGCAACTTTTATATCTATAACTTATTATAAGCCTTTTCATTCTTAACTTGAAGACATCCACACTATGGCATGTATCATCTGAATCCATTTGTTCGTTCCCACATCCACACGATGAAAATAGTCCTTGAAGGATCTCAGTTTTCTGAGATCTTTTACGTATCTGATATGTTTTACGTTTCTACCAAAAAATGCACAGTTTTGTTCCCGTTACAATTTATTATTAGGACAGATCTCAACCATGAATCTCTATAATGTATTCGCAGTAGAAACAAAATAGAAGATTAATTTTCATCGTCCAACTTTGAAAACAATGCGAGCGAACAAAAGCGTTGTGATTGCACATCTCATTTGCATGTTTCATTGACCGACTGTTTAATTTGCGCCGTCCTTTTCCGAAGCTTTCATTTTGATTCATTTGTTAACCCGTGAAATACGATTCGTTGGTTATTGTCATGGTTAACGCGTTCGTAAAATGTTTTGAATTTGATTAATAAAGGCAATGTTTATGCGAATGCTTGTTATTGTTGATTTGCTAACCGCACTGGGCAAAATCACACGGTGTCATGTAAAAGGGTTTTGTGCCGTTATGATGAAACTGTTTCATCATTAGCACTGATGAATATTGTCAAGGACGGCATTTCAAATATATGCTAGAGGCAACGTACTTTAGAGGCTTCCATAGGTACCTTTTAGATCCTGTTAACACTGAAAAATTAAATTTAGATTGATAATAATCATAATAGCATCGGAAGATTTTTAATTCATTTTCATCTTTGTCATAATGAAGTCATGTTTCAAAGTAAGTTAGACTGACCTGACTAAGTTACTTTTGATAGTATCTCGTATTTAACAGCAAAACAAACATAATTTGATTATACATTCAAGTTGAATAAAACACAGAGAAGACCTTACCTCGTCTGTAAAGACCTTACACATAAATGCTAATAATTATATTTATGTAGATAGGTATTACAAACTCCTTGTAAAGTTAGTGCTTTTGTATGATCGGCTTATGAACTAGCTTCAAAAGTTAGCGTTTGTGTAAAATAGCTTGAAACTGAAGTTTTCTTTATGTTAACTGCTGAAGACTTTCCATCCGGTGAACTTCGCTATGTCTTATTCTTCATATTAGTTTCTTATTATGACCTACTTGCAATTTCTCACAAACAGCGACATACTATTTTTAATTTTCTTTCAGAACTTCTTCAATATATTACAGTTTATATGTTTATTGTTTTTTTTTCAATATCATAGAAACTGAAACATACAAAATACGTCTGCAGCTATATAAGCACCTATATATAATGTTTGTCTTTATTTTCCATCCGAACTAGCTAATTATAATCTTTAATATTTCGTAATACACAATCAATTCAGTCAATTGAATATACATACTGTATGACTAGACCCAATTCCAATTCAACATAATAAATAAAGCAAAGCAAAGCAAAGTAACAACCCATAATTGTCCCACTGCTGGGCTCGGGGTCTCCTCTCACAATGTTAGGGGTATTAGGCCATAGTCTACCACGCTGGCCAAGTGCGGATTGGTAGACTTCACACACCTTCGAGAACTTTATGGAGAACTCTCCGGTGTGCAGGTTTCCTCACGATGTTTTCCTTCACCGAAGCAAGTGATAATTAACTTGTAATACGCACATAATATTTGAAAATTAGAGGTGCGTACCAGGGTTTGAACACGGGCCCCTTCGTTCGGGAGGCCAACGTTCTACCGCTAGGCTATCACTGCTTTTAACATAATAAATAACTTACTGTCATTCCAGTAGTTGTTTGTTATAGGATGTGGCCAGCCTTTCCGCTCTATCTGCTGTCGTGGATAATACAGTGATAAGTTCTGTCTCTAGTGGAGCATTAATATTTGTCAAAACGTCGAGGATGGCATCGTTGGACAGATAAATTGCGTGAACCCGCTAGCTGTGATAGAGATGTCGCGATGTCGGCTCGTATTCACATGTGTGCTTCATGCTTCGATAATGTCTTATACAATATGTCATGACAGGGACTGACAAAGGAGCTCTTAATATGGATGGTTTTGTTTCGGTCAAATAATAATAATATATTGACTTCATTTGGTATTTTTTCGTCAGAAAGGTATAGCATAGAATATTAGTACGAGTGTCTATGCGGGTAGTAAGGGAGGTTGTATAGTTGTGTACTAAGGTTGCTAATTACTTGTTTCGTTAGCTTGACCTTTAGATATATAAGATAGTAATAGAATACCTGGATGAATCAGTGGAAAAACATCATGAGGAAATATTCAAATATGAGATGTCTCCTTAGCACAATATTATAGTGACTTAATAACCCTGCCTGCGAAGCGAGGAGTCTCATGTTCAATTTTCGGTTGGACAGACATTTTTTGTCAGGTAAAATTTTTTTTTTTTTCTTAAGTTGTGATCGTCATCAATCTTATCTTACTATCTTACTTCTAACTAATATTATAAATGTGTTAAATATTGTGAGAATGTATGAATGTTTTTTACTCTTTCACGCAAAAACTACTGAACAGATTTTCATGAAATTTAGAACACAGATAGATCAATATCTGGAATAAGAAATAGGGTACTTATTTAACCGAAAAATGCGAGCAAAGACTCGGGCAGCGCTAGTCTATTTTGTATCTGTTTTTGGCATGGATTTTCATGAAATTTAGAACACAGATAGATCATGATCTGGAATAAGAAATAGGGTACTTATTTAACCGGAAAATGCGAGCAAAGACTCAGGCAGCGCTAGTCTATTTTGTATCTGTTTTTGGCATGGACTATCTACTTATGTGCCACGTTTCATCTACGACTGTTAGCTTGTAATAATAAGGCCACTTGTAAATTGACTTATAACCACAATATCATCAGAGACATTGCATTTGATAATGTGGTGAGGTCTCCTAGCAATGTCATTATGTGATGCGTTATTATTTTTCCTTTTAGTCTATACTAATATTATAAAGAGGAAAGCTTTGTATTTTTGTATGTTTGCAACGAATAAACTCAAAAACTACTGAACCGATTTTCAAAATTCTTTCACCACTAGAATGCTACATCATTCATGAGTAACATAGGCTATATTTATTACTAGAAAAAATTAGGGATCCTTGCTAAAAAATCAGTAACGTGAACCAAAGTGTGAAAAAATTTGCTTAAAAATTTCTTTCATCGCATATGCTGCGGAAACTATTGATGATAGAACAAAAAAATGTTCTACAATATTATAGAACATATCAATATCTACAAAAAACCTCGCGATACTATATGTCCAAATATTGTCGTTATGTCACTATAACCACTTTTTACATTTTAAAAGTTAATAACAAAGATGACCAAAATCAGATCATGAAAACCATACCTTTGTATTAATCCTGATCCAAATAAATAATTTCATATTCAAAACTGTTTCAATACCTATAGATAACTTTTTGAATTACTCAAATCGGACATTCCATTCAGAAGATATTACGTAGTAAAGGAGCTACGTGACAACGTGATTGTACGAGTAGCAACAATCATCACCGGCCCCGCGGCCGGACAGTTCGCGCATGTTCCGCGGATCCCGATTATGTAACACGGGGAGGGGAGGGGAATGGAGTGGAGTGGAGTGGGAGCGGGAGCGGGAGCGGGAGCGGGAGCGGGAGCGGGAGCGGGAGCGGGAGCGGGAGCGGGAGCGGGAGCGGGAGCGGGAGCGGGAGCGGGAGCGGGAGCGGGAGAGGGAGAGGGAGAGGGAGGACACGGAAACTTTAACGGCTAAGAACGCCTGTACCGATTTTAATGATCTCTGATTTGTTACATTCTTAGGCGATACGAAGTTCGCCGGGTCAGCTAGTTTTTAATATACTTCGTTGTTTGTTTAAAACACATGTTCGCGCCAGTAAGGCGAAATCTTAATCCACCCTCAACTACAGTTTTATTAACGCGTTTGTCTACGCGTTCGTTTCTAAAGTAGTCCATACTTAGCTATCGGGCTGACCGCTTGCTCTTTGAGCTCAACCGCGCCGCTGGTCTTCCACCATCGTGGAAACCCTTTCTCATACCGCTTAATACAGTTCCGCTATTATCGAAGGTCGTGTGTGTTGTGTATTGGATACAGTTTGGACAAACCAACAAGCTACAAGTAAGTCGCGTGAAGAATTCATCTGCATCACCATCCAACTTGAAGGTAAGTCTAGACTGGTCTAGTATATCTGCACACACGGAATACCGCAGTTGGTAGCGTTCAATCCTATTGCTGAATTGCCGCGCCAACATTAGTTTTTGGTCCATCGATCCGGACCATAGTTTTGGTCCACTGAGCCGCATGATTCGTTTTGGCATAACGAGCCAATCCTTAATTTAGAACCTTAATTGTTCTTTCGACTCCTATTTAGTCCCTTCTCTTACTTCCCGCTAAAAAAACATAAAGTTATTATTCATTTGTGTTCCATTTTCTACGCATAGTCGGTTCCATACAATATTTTATTTGTGTCGGTAGTTTTGCATTACGCGAATATTATTACCGGTTAGCGCGTTCTCGAACGTTCCATCCGCTTGCTACTTGTGAAGTCTAAATTGCGTGGGCATTAACATCTTTTCATAATGCCTCCTAAACTCGATATTTGTGAAAAGAAAGATGCGCACGAGCCTGCTGAAGAAGACGAAACTTCTATTTTAAAAATTAATTTAAAGGTGTTAGAAGGCAGACGTGACGCAATCTTCGCTCGATTACAGATCGTTTACGATCGTTCCTTAAATGCTTTTGAAAGTACAGCTTCTGAAGAATTATTTATGTGTAGCACCGCAACTTTAGACAATTTACGTACTGAATTCTATAATATAACGAATCAGCTGATCGAAACACAAATAAAACTTAAACCTGACGCTGACGTCAATTATCAAAGTCAATCGGCTTTTGAAGATTTGTTTTGTCGCTGTAAATACGTGGAATCAAAATTAAAAACCTCATCTACTTCGGTAATTACACCGCTTTCCGCTGATAAAAAATCAATTAAATTGCCTGAACTTGAACTAGCCACCTTTTCAGGTGATCCAATTAAATGGCCAATATTTTATGAATCTTTTAAACGCACTATTCACGAGAACCCCGATCTTTCAGACCATGAAAGAGTCCAATATTTAATCGGCAAGCTGTCTGGTCGCGCCCTCAGCGTGTGTGTAGGTATAACACCAAACAGTGACAACTATCAAACTATTTGGACTTCATTAGTTGATCGTTACAATGACAAACGGAGCCTCGCTACGGCGTATCTAGATCAAATGTTTGATTTTAAACCATTCACAACCGCTAATTCAAAAAATATCGACTCGTTTTTAGATTCATTTAGTACCGCTGTATCAAGTTTAAATTCTTTAAAAATCGATAACCTATCAGATTTAATTATCTTATAATAAAAATAAAAAAATAAAAATAAAAAATAAAAAAGCCTTTTATTTCTTGCATGCGTTTTTACAATAATATTATTATTCTTTTACATTTAATTTATTTGTGATTTAACTACATATATTAGATATTATTAATTTTTACATTGTTATTATATTGTAATTCAAATTATTTCATTTCATTAATTATTATTTATATTATTATTATTCTGTTATATTATATGTTTCATAAATTTATTTATACTTAATAATGTACTTATTTATTATAGTTCTTAACAATTTATATCTTTTAAGCAAGAACCCCGTCTTCACAGGTGAAGGCCTCCTCCAAAGTTAGCCAAGTGTCACGGTCTTGGGCTACTTGTGTCCAGTTTGGGCCGGCGATGCTTTTTATTTCATCATCCCATCTTGTCATGGGTCTTCCTTTGCCTCTTTTTCCGGGCGGGCCCTTCCATGACGTCACTCGTCTAGTCCAACGTTGGTCTGGGAGTCGGGCAACATGGCCGGCCCACTTCCATTTCAATTTTTTCGCATATTGTAGAGCATCTGTAGTCTTTGTTACTTTCCTTATTTTTGTATGTCTTATTTTTTGTATTTTTCTAAGACTAAGCATGCTCCGCTCCATTCCTCGTTGACAAGTTTTTATTTTGTTCTCGACGTTGTTCGTAAATTTCCATGTTTGGCAGCCGTATGTCAGGCATGGGAGTAGGCATGAATTCATAACTTTAGTTTTCAACGATACGGGCAGGGTGCTTTTGAATATTTCTCGCAGTTTCCAATATTTGTTCCAAGCACTCTGCGTTCGTCTTTCAATTTCCTTCTCGTTGCTTTTCTTGTCAAAGCTTATTTGTTTGCCTAGGTATATGTATTGATTGGTATATTTTAGGGGTTCCCCTCCCACATTTATTAGTTTCTCTATGCTATTTGTCATAACCATTGTTTTAGCTAAGTTCATTTCTAGGCCTACTTTTATACTTGCTCTATGTAGAGATCCAATCATATGTTGAAGTTGCAAGCACGTTTCTGCTAATATAACGAGGTCATCTGCGAAGCGGAGATGGTTTAGATATTTACCATTTATATTTATACCGTAATTATTCCAGTCCAGTTGCCTAAATACGTATTCTAGTACTGCTACAAATAGTTTTGGAGATAAGGGATCCCCCTGTCTCACGCCTCTTTTTATAGGGAAGCTCGGACCTTTGGTTTCCAACTGGACTCTACCTGTGCTACTCTTATAGATACTCTTGATGCATTCTATATACTGTTGCTCTACACCTTGGTATTTTAGGGCTTCCCAAATGCTTTCATGTGACACCGTATCAAAAGCTTTCTGATAATCAATGTAGGCAATGTAGAGTGGTCTTCTTTTCTCCTGGTATTTTTCTATAATTAGTTCCAATGTATGAATGTGGTCTATTGTTGAGAATCCTTTTCTAAAGCCTGCTTGCTCTACTGGTTGGTGTAGTTCCAATTTTGTGCTTATCCTGTTGTTAATGATTGACGAGAAGAGTTTGTAGACAGATGATAGTAAGCTAATTGGCCTGTAGTTTGAGATATCTTTAGGGTCCCCTTTCTTATAGATCAAAATGATGTTTGATTCCGCCCATTGTGATGGTATTTTGGCTGTTTTTAGTATATGATTGAACAGATTTGCTAAAGGTAGAGCTAATATTGTTTGGCCTATCTTTAGGGCTTCGTTGTGTATATAATCTGACCCTGGGCTCCTGTCTCTTTTCAACCTGGTTATTGCCTCTAGTACTTCTAATTCGGTTATTTCATTTACTTCACTTGTTTCGCTTGAGCTTTCCGGTGTAGAGTTATTCGTAAAGGGTTTTGCACTGTATAGGTTCCTATAAAAGCTAGTAGCCACTTCTATGATCTCTCTGCGATTGTTTGTATTTTTTCCTGATGACTTAAGTCCCTCTATCCATGGTTTATTTGGTGTTAATTCTTTATAAGCTTTTTTGGTGCTTCCAGACTGCTTCAGATGTTTCAAAATTATATTTTGTCTATGTTTAGCGTAGTCATTTTTAATGTCATTTTTAATTATCTTATACTTGGCGTTAAAGAAGATAGATTCAGAAACCGCTCGCTCTTTTGAAATGTTAAAGAGAGACACCGCTTTGCCTACTTACAACGATTTGATTATTTTCCTTCGCGAACAATCAAAAATACTGAACCGCACAGCCACAGGTGTTAGTGGTTCGTCTAATAAACGCATAAATGAGACCGCTTTGAAATTAAATAAACATTCCGTAAACCCAAGATCCACTCATTCATTCGTTACATCTTCCTCTTTTAATAAACGCTTTGCAGGGACGTCCTCGTGTTCCGTATGTAATAATAATTGTCATCCATTATATAAATGTCGTGCATTTCATGATCTTTCAATTGAAAATAGATCTAAGCTCGTTAAAGATCACCATGGCTGTACTAATTGTTTAAGTCTTTCCCATAATTATTCCGCTTGCAAGTCAGTTTCTAAATGTCGGTTTTGTGAATGTAAGCATCACTCGTTGCTATGTAGAAAGCAAAATGCACAACGTTCGGATTCGAACCCCAGCTCGAGGTACTCGCGCCACGAAGTAAACGACGCGTACGTCCCATCGATACATCGTGATGCCGTCCGCGAAGCGGCCGCGACCGGTTCCAACGTCACAACTCCCGCTGCCGCCACCGCTACCGCTTGCACCTCATTGCGCCACAAGACTGTTAAGCGTCCGCATGTCTCATTTCAAAGTACATCGCTAGCCGCTCAAAGCGACAACAATGTCATTAATACTTGCCTACTCGATACTATTCAAGTTTATATAAAGAACTCATTAGATAACAATTTGCATTGCATTCGAGCGCTTATCGATTCAGGATCTCAAAACAATTTTATAACATTATCTTGTTGCAAAAAATTAAATATTAATTGTAATAAAGTTCAGCGTGCCGTTGTTAAAGGAATAGGGTCATCACTTAGTCCTATTAGGGGTGTCACTTCCGTAATTTTGCAATCTCGCTTTGATGATAAGGTACTGGTACCTATCGACGCTTTCGTACTCGACCGAATCACGGATGAGTTGCCGACCGCTCAAGTAGATGTATCGAAGCTTTGTTATTTAAATAATATACCGCTCGCAGACGCTAGCTTTGCCTCGCCGGGAGAGGTAGACATGGTTATAGGAGCATCTTTATTCTCTGATATACTGTTATCGGGACGCGTCCGCGGTCCGCAAGGTACTCCTACTGCTCTTGAAACTATTTTTGGATACATAGTTATCGGAAATACACCATCGCTAAGTCCCGCTTCCGCAAACGTGTCTTTTTGTTCGACCGTAGATTACCGCACAGATTTAATTTTACAAAAATTTTGGCAACTTGAAGAGGTTCCTCCGTGTGAACTACCTTTAAGTCCCGCTGATCGTGAATGCGAAAATATTTTTATTAATAATTTTACCCGTGACAAGTCAGGCCGCTATTCGGTTGCATTACCCTTCTGTCGCGACCCAACACTCTTGGGCGATTCATATGAACACGCTAAGAAACGCTTTATGTTATTAGAACGTAAACTGATTTCCTACCCCGAGTTACGTCTAGAATATGACTCCATTATACGCGAGTACCTAGCTAAGGGTTATATTTCACTAATAACTAACGATGACAGTACATCTGGTTATTACATTCCTCATCACGCCGTGGCAAGACCTGACAAAACCACTACTAAATGGCGTATGGTGATGGATGCAAGCGCTAAAACCACATCGGGTGTAGCACTAAATGACATTTTATACACGGGACAAAATTTGCAAAATGATTTATTTATAATCTTAATTAATTTTCGTTTTTATGAATTTGCTTTTACCTCCGACGTTAAACAAATGTATTTACGCATTTTAACGCATGACGTTCACCGCTTATTTCAAAAGTTTTTATATCGATTTGACCCCGCTCAACCGCTCGACACCTATCAGTTTAACCGCGTCTGCTTCGGCCTTCGAAGCAGCCCTTTCTTAGCAATGCGCGTGCTTCGGCAGCTCTGCGACGATGAACGTAACCGATTCCCGTTCGCTGCTGACGTTATTAAGAATTATTGTTACATGGATGACATTTGTTTCTCTGTGCCAACCCTGACAGATGGTTTACAACTCAGAGACGATCTTCGCGAGTTGTGCACAGCCGGGGGCTTTGAGCTCGTCAAATGGTCTAGCAATGCGCCAGATTTACTAGACTCGCTGCCCGAAACATTACGCTATCATTCTCATATCGATTTTAACGATCCCGCGCAAACTTTAAAAGTATTAGGTTTACAGTGGTATCCCGTGTCCGATGAATTTATGTTTAAAGTCAAGTTAGACGATCGTCCGCCAACGAAACGCAACATCTTATCTGTAATTGCACGCTTGTACGACGTGCTCGGCTTGATCGCGCCTGTTATTTTATACGCAAAACTTATTTTACAAAAATTATTCGGATTAAAAGTCGATTGGGATAGTACACCGCCTTCTGATGTTTTACGCTTATGGTTAAACTATTTACGCGAGCTTCCTTCTTTAGAAAATTTACGCATTCCGCGACACTTAAATGTATTTGAAAATTCATCTATATCTATTGTAGCTTTCTCGGACGCCAGTGAGCGCGCGTATGGTTGTGTTGTTTATGTGAGAAGTAAAAATGAATCATCCGCTCCCGCTTCAATACGTTTGGTCTGCGCTAAGTCAAAAGTCGCTCCGCTTAAAACAATAACGGTGGCTCGTCTCGAATTATGCGCCGTACTGCTCATGTCGAAATTAGTTAGTCGTGTCGTTGATTCTTATCAAACTCGACATTCCGTAGATCAAATATTTTGTTGCACAGATTCCATGGTAGCATTATCGTGGGTTAATTCATCTCCACATAAATTCAAAACGTTTGTCGCGACGCGTATCACAAAGATTACATCCGCTATTCCCGCTGAATGTTTTTATCACGTGCCTGGCACTGAAAATCCTAGTGACTGTTTGTCACGTGGTCTAACGCCCGCTCAAATTCAGAACCATCCTCTGTGGTTCTCGGGACCGTCTTGGTTACGTAACGACGTACAAGAGTGGCCCATTGAATCGATTAATTCCGCTACAAATTCCGTCGAATTACCCGAATGTAAATCAACCGCACTTTCCGCCGTCGCTTATGCGATTGAACCGCACCCGCTCGTATCTCTGTCGCAGCGTATCTCTCGCTGGCCAGTCTTACTACACACTATTATTTATATTTATCGCTTTTTACGTAAACTACCGCGTTCAAATACCTTTTCCGCTAACGATCTCGAATTCGCTGAAATGAAAGTTATTAAAGTATTACAAGCCGCTTATTTCTCTGATGACATTCAGCTTTTAAAGCAAAACAAATTATGTTCCCGCACCATACGTAAACTCGCGCCGTTCCTAGACGACGACGGCATACTCCGCGTCGGCGGTCGTCTGCGCCACGCTGACTTGACTTACGAGCAACAGCATCCTGCGCTGCTGCCCAGTAAGGACCGCTTAGTACTAATGATGGTAGAATATTATCACCGCTTACACTGCCACACAGGCCCGCTTACTTTAATGTCTATTCTAAGACAACGATTTTGGATAATTTCATGCAGAAAATTAGTGCGTCACGTGACTCATAAATGTAATTTTTGTTTTCGAGCTAAACCTAAGCAATTGCAACCGCTTATGGGAGACCTACCCGCTTACAGGGTTAACGAAACGAAAGCATTTGTACACACCGCTGTTGACTTCGCTGGCCCGCTGTCTATCATTCCTTATAGAAGACGTGGGGTTCGTTCCTACAAATGCTACCTATGCGTTTTTGTATGTATGGTCACGCGCGCAGTTCATGCTGAACTCACCACAGATTTAACCACGATTGCTTTCTTAAACGCTTTCAAACGGTTCCTTTCGCGCCGAGGAGCAGTTTCAGTTATGTATTCCGACAATGCTAAAACATTTGTATCCGCTAAAACTACGCTTACCCAAGTATACGATCTGTTAACTTCGGATGAATTTAATCGTTCGATTTGTAACGAACTAGCCGCTAATAAAATAACGTGGAGATTCAACCCGCCTCGTAGTGCGCATTTCGGTGGGAATTTTGAAATTTATATAAAGGCATTTAAGACGCATTTACACCGAGTCGTGGGTTCGCAGTTGCTCACCTATGAGGAACTGTTGACAGTAGTTACACAAATCGAGTGTGTGATTAACTCACGTCCGCTAACGCTACTCAGTGAGGATCCGTCTGAACTCACTGCGTTGACACCGGCGCATTTTCTAATGTCCACGCCACTAAAATACTTGCCCGCGTCCGCTGGTGATGAAAACTATGTAAAACCGCGTACATTATTACACCGTTATGAGCTACTAGAGCAAATGGTTCAATCGTTCGCTAACCGCTGGAAATTAGAGTATCTTAATTTATTGCAATGTCGAGGAAAATGGAACACTCCTTCTAATCCTGTAACTAAAGGTAATGTCGTTGTCATTGTGACTGATAACATCCCCCCGCTGCAGTGGCCGCTCGGAGTCGTCGTTGCCACTTATCCTGGTAGCGATGGCATCTGCAGAGTTGCTTCTGTGAGAACGTCGACAGGGATCTACAAAAGACCTGTCGTACGTCTCTGTCCGCTTCCTTCTCAATAGAGAAGTTCGCATTGTCCCCGCTACCTTTTTCACTATTTCTATTGTAAAAACCGAGGGTTTTTAAGCCGGGGGCAATGTTCGCGCCAGTAAGGCGAAATCTTAATCCACCCTCAACTACAGTTTTATTAACGCGTTTGTCTACGCGTTCGTTTCTAAAGTAGTCCATACTTAGCTATCGGGCTGACCGCTTGCTCTTTGAGCTCAACCGCGCCGCTGGTCTTCCACCATCGTGGAAACCCTTTCTCATACCGCTTAATACAGTTCCGCTATTATCGAAGGTCGTGTGTGTTGTGTATTGGATACAGTTTGGACAAACCAACAAGCTACAAGTAAGTCGCGTGAAGAATTCATCTGCATCACCATCCAACTTGAAGGTAAGTCTAGACTGGTCTAGTATATCTGCACACACGGAATACCGCAGTTGGTAGCGTTCAATCCTATTGCTGAATTGCCGCGCCAACACACATCAGTGCGACAGAATTGTTTTGTAAATGTCAGTTGCATTGTATTTGAAGCTGTAAAATTGCTTGTTTTAAAAATTACGAACGTATTGTCTCTGTAGACAATTAGTTGTGCAATTTTTAGAAACAAGCAGAAACACATAGCAAATGTTTGTGACACAAAATGTTTGTTAATGAAATGTTTTGTGTGAGATGATTCGGTATAAATTGTTATTATTAAGATAATATAAATAACAATCAGTTTATATTTCAGAGTTTCTATGATCACCTTCCGTTTTCACCAGACCATATAAATGACATCAATATCAATGTCGTCGAATTTCTTGACTTGCCACTCTTGCAAGATTTGATTTCGTATCGAAACTGGTACAGGTGAAATTAAATAAAATGTGCAATGTGGTACACTCTGCTTCAGACCTCCTCAAGAGGTTGAGATCCATGCTCCGTAGTGGACTAGTAATGGGTTGAAACCAGCGTAGTACTTTAGGTTTATAGAATATTTATTCTCAAATTATCTGAATTTTACCAAGAAAAAAATAACCGACTTCAAAATAACTCGACAACTACTCATCAGATTTAGCTCAAATTTCAGTGGGACCACATGACAAGCACCAGCTTGCGATTAAAAAAAAAATCATCAAAATCGGTTTACCCAGTCGGAAGTTCTGAGGTAACAAACAAAAAAAAATACAGGAGGAGGAGGTACCCTCCTTTTTTGGAGTCAGTTATAAAGACGTAAATGGTCATTGACATGAGAATATAAAATTGACGCAAAGTAATGAAATAATATCGTTCCTCATTTAAGGCACGTTCTATACGAGTACTCAACGCGTAGCGTAGTATATAAACATTGTACTCTTGTATGGACGGGCCTTTTGAATCGTGCATTTTTAATTTTAAACTTATGTGCGTATTAGGAATCACTTGCTTTGGTGAAGGAAGAAAAGGATAACCTACCAGTCTAGCTAACGTGATAAAGCATGTCATGTACTGCTTACATTATGAGAATAAACCCGAGTGTTGCAGTTGGGCAGAAATGGTGTTCGATGAATTGGTCATTCAATGTTACTTGTTCCTTAATACAAAAAAGATATTGTTTCGGTGTAATGTCCTGAGAATTCAGCATAAAACAGCATTTGCATATACTTGTGGTGTTGGTCATTTTCTAGCTTTGAACCGGGACTGTTTAACGTGCCCTATGAGGCACTAAAGTTTTTGAAAAATACAGCCCCTAATAGTCACCTATCTTGGTGGATTAAGGACTAAAATCTCTAAATGTAGGCAGTAAATATTGAAAATATTCTAAAACAAACTTATACATTATTTTAAGCTAAATAAAAGCTATGAATAATTTTTAATTGTAACACCATAAATGTAACATATTAAAATTTTAGTTTACAATTATTAAATGTACAATTATTGGCATTTCACTAATATATTATCACATTTTAACAGCATTTGCACAGTACCTATATAAAACCCGATGGTTACTAATTCCGTTTCCATAAAATGTGCATCATAAAAATTGCACAAACATTCTTACCGTGGTTGTACGCTCGAGCAATGAGGCTCCTCCGCAAAATGAAAAGGTTTTCGGAATATGATTTAGCACGCAGTTACTTCGGTCTAGCGGGTTACAAGTGCCGCTTGCGTATGATTCACATACTACACTTGACGTGTCGGTGTAGATTTGACATGGTAATGCGAATAACTTCGACGCTAGTGAGTCAATGCTTCTGATATTTTAACGTATTTTTGTTCGAAATACGTTTATTTGTGATTGATTATAATGAAAATATTATTTTTTGTTAGGAACCGAGTAAATTTAGTGAAGTTTAAGTTATCTATGACTGAATTTTAAGCACGGCAGCCTATGCAATGTTAAACTTCTATGCAATGTTAAACAGCTGTATTAAATTTCAACTATTTTGTTTTGTTTTGCGTTAGAATGTGGTACGATAGTCAATCGATTACATGACGGTAATCTATCGATGCGTATGCGGATGCGGATGCGTTTCATGAATAGGTACAATAATACAAGTAAGTAAGAGAAAAAAACTTAAGAAAATCTTAGTCTAACGTTCAGCGCTGACAACAATGTAAGATTACTAGCATTTTTTGCTTGCGTTGGTATCGAATAGCCTTAATATTCTTCAACCTCCAACAGAGCAGTAAACTGGAATACGCCTAAGGGTCTGTGGGATACATAGCCGTAGGATAATAATTATACACCTATTGTTATCAGTAGGCAGACATGATACGAACCGATAATTATTATGAGAGATTAAGAATTAAATCCACTTTATGTACCACATTGCTTTGGTTTAAATTATATATAAACAAGTAGGTAATCGAAGCTTACTTTCTATCAAGCTAGCTAAATAACTAGTTAACTAAATAACTGAAGTTAGTGAATTGGTAAAATGAAGTGTAAAAAAATCTAAATTGCTACCATTTATTTCCGAAGTGTGATTTCAGACAGACATGTTATTTCATGCAGGATGAGCGCTGCGTTAATGAAACTATATTTTCAAGTTTAGGGGCGAGCTGGCAACACCGAGGGTCGTTAGTTGGGACATAAATCCTCGGACAGTGTTGTTAACAGTTGGAATACACTGCTTCAATAATTCAACAAGCACGGTGCTCTTGGTCTGCATTTTACGAGATGCTATTCCTATGAGGGAGTGAAGCTATGTAAATGTATCGAGCGAAATGTAAATGATCCAGCTCAATAGCGTTGGCAGATGGTTGGAACGGAACTATCGCGGGAAATTGGAGTACATTTTTTTGTTATGTATCCATTTTGGGTCACGTGAAAGTGACCCTTGTTGCAGTGAAAGTAATTTTGCAAGCTACGAGTAAGTTTTGTATAACAAATAAATTACTTTTTCTTTTTTACAAGAGACTCCTTTCCTAGATAAACGAACAGTGGGTAACGTAGATAAACGAACAGTGGTTAACGTAGATAAACGAACAGTGGTTAACGTAGATAAACGAACAGTGGTTAACGTAGATAAACGAACAGTGGTTAACGTCGCACATCACATAGATCAGAAATACATAACATAACATCAGAAACCCCATAGCCATCACCACGTTATCGGAAAAGAAAGATGGAAGAATGAAGATAAAGCTAAACCTTTATGTTTGTATTTATGATTGTGGAAGAATCTTTCAACATAATTTACGACCACTTGCAATCATCTCTCTGTTCTTCTCATATATTTTTTTCTCTTATTGTCAGCTAAGGTTAAAGTAGGCACTATAAGTACTACCACTATTTTTCCGTTACTGGACTTGAAGTTCTTAGTAAAGGATTTTTCATCTTTTCTTCCGTTACAATACTATTCTTTTCGAAATGCTTCCTCATCCATTGTACCAATCTACGCTAGGCGCTGGTGTGGTATGGTATACACATCAGTACGCTTCAGCTGCTTAGACCGTGTTCAGTACGGGAACATAAGAAATTAAAGAATGGAATGTCTGATTACAAGATTATAATTCCAAGAAGCACACTGTGCAAATTTACAAAAATCAAGAAAAATTTAAAATATGATATGTCGCGAGTATTGGCGCGTGAGCGAGTAAGTGACCGCGATGAGTGACCGTGATGTGGTAGGGGTCCAGTTGGCCCCGCCTCTCCTCTCAGCCCCCGCGGACATCCCCGCGTTGTAGTCAAAGTACATAATGGCGTAGACATACCGGACTTAAGTAACAGACAGCTAATGGGTTATAATATTAATTATAACAATAATTGAATCAAAGTAACATAAAAAAGCTATTTAAGCATTCAGCTAAGTAAGCTGAATATCAACCATTTTCATTTTGAAGAAAAATAAAGCTTTTTCACTTAAATATGAAGCTTGTTTTACGACCGTTAATAAAATCTATTCATTTATAAACGGGATTATCGCCAGTTCTATCAAATAGGTTTACAAAGCGGATTAAAATTGGGAAATCAAAAATGAAAAGGCCTTTAGCGTTAGCTGGCGCCCAACGCGGGGCCGATCGTCCGTTTAGTGGAAGCGAGATTTGCACGCGTGACGTCACGGTAATGGCGGACATCAATTTAGTTCGCTAGACGTCGAAGCAACCCGTTATTTACGGGTCTCGCTAGCCGAACACGATGATCGAATAAAGCGTATGCGAAAGGAAAACTATTCTACAATATCGTTCACTCTTGAATTCGTAACGAATTTCGAATGGACAATCAAAAGATCAAAGCAAAACCTGTACCTATACATGCATAAAAACATTTTTATTATACATGAAATACGTGACCAGTTTTCAAACTGTTCGTTTGATTCACAATCGCCATCGAGCTTTTTACTGTTGCAACACAAATAGTTTTAGACCGTATGATTTATGCCTGCGGTAATTTAGCCGCGTGTATAAAACCCAATGATTCATGATACGGTTTTGTTAAATGTTAAGCGTAGTTGTTAAAAAATAACATGTTATTGTAACTTGCAATATAAATCAAATGAATAGTGCAAATTTTAATAATTCTAAACGTCTGAAATTGGATGAAAGTAAAATAAGAAAATAATATGTAGCATTTCACCAAAAATACTTACGGCTGCACTCAGAGTCACTTAACGGTTAATTAAATCGCTCCTTACTACAGAATTTGTATATGAGTGATTCTAGTAACCGTTAAGTGGTTCTGAGTGCGGCAGTTAAGTAGGTACCTACAAAGTTAACGTTAAAGTTAAGTATATTTTATTCAACCTATTACGTACAAAAAATAAAATTATTTCATTTATTTCTTTTCAAAATCATTTACTGATATAAAAATCGCAAAGCTTTGTTTTAATGCAGATACGTGAAATGGAACGTTTAAGTTAAAAGCCTCGATCCATGCGTCGCAGATGCTTTTATAGCTGTACGCTTCATACTAAATGCTCTGAGGATGTTCACACATTGAATCCAATTGTAATATTCCTTTTGCGCTATTCAGGTCATTCGAAACGAGGTTACGAGGGTGAAACCGTATTGTCACAAAAACAACAGTCTATGTGACAACGAATATTAAGCTCTCTGTCGTTGTGAGGCCCATTGGTCGCAGAAGGGTCTAAACGACCTCATAAATTAATGGGTGGTGTTCTCATATTAACCACGATAGTAGTTTTGTGTAATGAAGTTGTTTGATAGTCTGTGTTTTGAAAAATAACTAATTGATGTTATTTTTAGCATAAAAAAACCAGCAAAAAGTCATTTTTACATTAAAACCATGTTTAGGGGATCTATCATGTTAATAAAATAGGTATGTCCCAATTAATAGTTTTTCTCAAATTAATATCCAATGTATAAATATAAGTCACGTACAGTTTTATTACTGTTTAGTAAGATGCAAAAGTGTGAACCATTTCACCAGCAATATCTTTAATCATTTTATCAGACACATATCTAATACCTGCGTATACCTGTAGGTACGTATGTATACCTACAATTCTTAAAACTTTTAGTAAGAATGAACGAAAATATCTAATAAGGACCTACATACGCAAGTTTTGTGTCACCTTGAGAGAGGTAGGCGTACTTATATAATTCATCCATCCAACGTTGTCAGTAGACGACATTTCGACAAATATTAATGCTTCACTAGAGACAGAACTTATTACTATCTTTCTCCAGACAAATTCTAGTGGAGGAAATAAAACGAAGAAAGGCTGCACGCAAGTGATAAGAAATAATACATTTTCTGTATTAGTCAGTGGGATTGCTTTCAGTAACTTAAATAAATACCTATACCTACCCGTTATTGAAATGCACTTCGAGTAGGACAATAAAAATGTCATATGGCTTATGCGGTTAGCAGTGGTACTTATTTTCTTTGGTACATATTTCTATTTATTCCTACTCGTAATCTATAAAATTCAGTTTAGGCTGTAGGTAAATGAACTTAAGAATTTTTACTTCAACTAAATTTTTAGTACTTAGTAGGGTCTAATTCTGAAAACCCAAAAAGATGTCCCTAGTGGTGGGGCTGTAGAAGCTAATTTACTGAGCGTCATTAAAATATGCAGATATTATGGTGTTCAATCACGCTTTTATTAAGCTCGTATTGTCTGAAAGCCAAATGAAATATAAATAAAATCAGGCTGCATAATTTGCATCTTGCATATTTTTATTAAATGCTATATAAGTGCCTCTTTTTGTGAGAATGAGAGTAAGTAATCCGATATTTCGCAAACAGCAATATGAAAAAGTAATTTAAAAATACCTACTACTATTTACCAACCTCGATGATATCGTTAATTAAAAACTCTAGAAAAATTCTATGGTAATTAGCCAGCAGAGTTTTTAAAAACGGATCAAGTGGATTAATTTCTAGGTCATTCAGTTTAGGTCTTTTAGGTCTTCTCGTCACGTTTTTGCTCGTTAACTAAATCAGCACAGCCTTTTTACCCTCACTGGACTATTAGCTGAGCGGCGACTAATTAGGACATTCATTTTCATACGAAAAAAGGAGACGAATATTTTAAAGTTAAAAAAATATATAAAAAACTGTAATATGGTTCAGTACTACGATCTTTACACTTACTCAACTTTTCACTAATAATTTAGGGTTCTGTACGAGAAAACAAAAAACGGAATCCTTATAGGATCACCCGTGTGTCTGGTCCCCTTTCATAGCCAATTTTCATATTTTAATTTTTTTCATATTTACAAACAAAGTCATAATCAAATCAATTGGCCAAACTGATCGACGTTCATAGACCAATTTGTATTTAAATAAATTGTAACATGAATGAGCTATTAAAGTTCCATTAAATTGAAAACAAATTAAAAGTGAACTGTAGAATGTGTTGCACTAAAAGGCCAAAAACGTTAATGAATGTCGAAAGGTCATCTGGCTCGGACGGTTCTCCAACCCCATTAATGTTTTAGTTTCGCAAACATCCGTCTTTCGGTTCTAGGTACTCGAAAAGGTATAGTTCTGTAAACGAACCCAAAGCACTATTGAAAACTCCATTTACTACCGGCAAACTCTGAATATAAAAGTGCTTCTCCCCGCTTCGCGAACGGGGCGAAGCAAACATTATTATTGATTATTTCATTTAAAAACATACTTCTGTGTGTGGAGAACTAAAAAAGGTAGTATGTAGTAGTTTTTTTATTAGAAGTGTTTGTATGAAATTTGCGTTTTTAATCTATATCTATATTTATATTATAAAACTGTAACTCGATAATGTCTGTACATTGAAGATATTTAAGAAAATTTGGTATCAGGGGACTATATAGGAGCAATAGATTGCAAATCTGTCATTTTTAAAAATCTTGTCTGTCTGTATGTTTGACACCGCATCACGCCAAAACCACTGAATGAAATTGAGTGTGGTTTTCACAGTTGTATTACTGGTGGTCTAACTTAAAATCTGGTGTATGTTTTATCGTGATACGTCGCTTAGAAGCCGAGATATCAATAAATAGGACTTTTTGATACGCCACATAACTGCAGGAAATAACGAAAGTGCCCGACAGAGGGCTATAAAAGATTGTTTAGTATCGGAAGTATACGTTATTTCTTCAAAAAAATCAATGTGTACCAATTTTTTTTAATTTATGATTTTGCAGTGAATTAGTTCTGCTAATCAACAATAGATGTCAGTTTAGGTAACTAGAAGCCATAATTAAAAAATGTAAGTAGGTCTGAGAACGAGTCAACAAATCTTTCATTGAAATTCATGTATACCATTAATATACATATTTACAATATTTAAAACATAGAGGTTTTAAGAAATTAGTTACCCTACTCAATCAATAACACATAACTATGTTAGATTGCGCTATCAGATTCCTATATTCAATTCGTTGTATGATGGTGTGGGTCAAAGATAGTGATAATAATATGACACAATTTAGGAAAATTTTATCATCAAATATTGTTTATTTCTGTAGATAAATAAAAATCTTAAATTTTAATAAAGTATTTAACAATTACATATCTAAGTATTTAACAATTTAGATTTTCTTATTGTGATGTAGGAATAGGCACATTAGAAAGTAGATAATAATAAAAATACAACTCACAATGAGTAAGAAATTAAAATATTTGCGAATAATCGTGTACTGGTGTCACCTACTGGTCAATGCGTACCATGCCGGCCCCACTTGCTAATAATTATGACCGGACGTAAGTACAATACAAATAACCACGTAACAAATAGCCACGTAAAAGCAGACGAGCCAACTGATGCTAAATTGTCATCATCCTCCATGGATGACTAAAAGCATCGTCCGTGATCAGATCAGACTAAAGGCATATCATCACCCATTGGTTGTTATCCAAGAAAGAAAACAAGAATGAAAAAATAATAAATTATGAAGATTATTAAATTTCCATTCTGTCAAGCTTAGACTTATTTAAATAGTAGTAAAAAAAACTAAGGTAATCCACAAATGGCGGATCAGTTAAAACAATGAGTTTCTTTTGAAACGTTTTATAGGTATAACATATACGTCTGGTATTTGGGCCAGGTTCTTGGACACTTAAAAACACCAAAGTCATTCAGGAATAAACTCAGGAGAACTAGATTCTCCTGGTTGAGAGGCGGGCCCTGCTGTCGGGTAGCGGATCCTTTTATTACCGTAAATCTAGCTGGTGCCGCGGTTGCGAAACTCCCCAGATAGTCGGCGGGGCTCTTTTGATTCTTCGCGCAGAAGCGTTTAGCTCTCAGGCAGTCAAATACGCAGGGGCGAGACGTCCCTGAGCGACTCATGTAGCCCGTGGTCGGCGCGATCAAACATTGACCGAGAAACCTGACATGGTACACCCCAGGCACCGATCATGGAGACAGAGCGACGCGGCGGCGGCGGAATTTTGCGTGATCTGGTGGGCAGCATGGGGACCGTCTTACAGACATTACTTGGTCAGATGAAAACACATAATAAGTCGAAAAGAAGGAAGAAGTAGTGCCAATAAAACACTACGTAATTAATATAGAAGAAGAATTCGATTACTTTAGGTTTTACTGTTTATACTTACGTGGAAAAATTTGTCGACGTCTATGAATAAATAGGAGCAGTCCAGTATTCCAGTAGTCTGAATTAAACTGTCATTCATAATCTCCAACTCCTACAATGTCCTGGTTTAATTTCGGGGAGGTGTAGTCGAAGTAAACCTTTTTTCAGTTGTCTTTATTTATCTCAGTATATCTTAATTGACCAGGGTTAAAGCCTTTGAAAATGGTAAGTGAAAAAATAATAGTAGGATGAAACCCATTGAAAAAGGAAGAGAATATAACAAAAATGAAAGGAAAAATAATTTACGGGCGATCTGAGGTCGGGAATTGTGAGTTTTTAATGGTAAAAAAACGGTTTATCTCGATTTCCGGCAAAACTACAAGTCCTATGGAAAAAAGTTAAATGGCAAAGTTGTAGGTAATAGAAAGATCTACAACTTTTGGATTTACACTTTTTTCATGTACCTACCTAATCTCAAAATTTATGTGAAAAATTCAAATAACCAAGTTTTTGGTTTTTTATTTTTCTTTTACAAAAAAAAAATTCACGAAATTTGGTGAAAACTTAACTTTTTATGTTCCAAACACACTTTAATTTTTTTGATTTAAAACATTTTTTTTTCTCCTAATTTTGACTTAACATCGAAAAAGAACCCTAATTTTCAATTGAAAATTCTCACGTCAAAATATCTGCTTTTTTAAAAAAGTGGGATTTTTTCCTTGAAATCTCTCCTTTTTGATGGTATAAAAAATAGATTATTATGTAAATGCTGTCTGGTAGCTGCTATGAAATAACAGATGGTAAGGCCCAACCATAGGCCATATTGTATTAGGGTCTGGGTTGGATTGGGTCTGGTGGTATCTTAGAGACAGACTATGTAACTCCAGAATGAGTGGAAATAACAGTTTTAAAAATATTTGTTGATGGTCACGTTGACATAGCAAAACCAGTACAACATTGACCAATTCAAGATCTGATCGTGTACGTATATAAAATCCCACTAATATTTCTTAGGCGTATAATAAGAATTAAGATATTTTTTTACTCTCGCTAAAGCGGCTAAATGGATTTATGTAGATGAAATTTGGCTCACAGGTATTTCATATCCCGCATCAAAGAACAGGCTGCATGTTCGTCGGGATCAGGTCGATCGAGGGTCGGAGATGGATCTGCTTCTTCATCAGGTCAAGGGTATAATTTAGTTTGGAAGTTGGGTTTACAGGTTATTTATTGTTTTAGGGTTTTGTTCCTCTAAAGAAAAAACATAACCCTTATACACACTTCGTTGTCCGTCTGTCTGTCTATCGACCATTTTTCTCAGGAATGCGTGGAGGTATCATTTCAAAAAAACTTAAACGTATTTTTATTTGTTTAATTGATCGCTATGTCCATGCATAGGAACGACAGTTATACAGCGGCAAAGTTAAGTTTGTTACTGAATCATTTAATATTGCTCTTATGTTCGGTTCTCTAAATTTGTACGAAACCCTCGGTGCCAAAAACTGGCATTTCCCGGGCATGTTTTTTACTTTCATTTAGTTCTCAAGTCCACGCAGACGAAGTCGCGGGTAAAAGCTAGTTGACTTATAATTTGAGACTGTTGCTACTTTCGTTGTCATAGTAGCTGCTTCACAGCAAAGCTCGGTCGGGTTTAGCTAGATCCTCACACATTCACAACTCATTCCACGGACAGGAACGTTAACAAATATAATACTGGATTTTCTGTGCAATTCCTAGGTTTATGGTTGCAACGATGTGGATACATAAAAAAAATATTTGCAACAGCTTTGAAGTGCCAGCTTTAAAACTTTTAAACTGACAAGTAAAAGTTGGCTGAAAGTCGGGCCATGCACTTGACGCAAGCTGGGGGCACCCTTATTTGAGTTTAAAAGTCTATAATGGCTCAGCCTTGCACACATTTTACGACATATAAGTTTCGAAAGTTTGCAAAGGTTTAGAATTGCAATACCTACTCTTACTTATTTATTCAACAAATTATATTATTTTGCAGGCTATTTTGGTGTTCTCTATTTCAAATATTGACAAATATTAAAAAGCGATTTTTAAATTAAAAAAGAAAAAAACTATAAGAGTCATATTAATAATATCCATAGGTATTTAATTATACATAGTGTTGATTATTACCTGTGTCTCGTGGATCTTTCATTTCATTTACATAAGCTCGCATTTACTTTCTTATTTCATAAATGAGTTTATTTTTAAAAACGAAGACCGCGTTGTTTGTCTAACTATCGCATTTACCAGTTTCTCTTCCTATTAGTAAAAAATTTGTTCGAAGCATCTTCGATAAATACAGTCGGAGTAGAGGTGGTACCACGCCAGAAAAACCTTTGCAAAGAATCAAAATAATTTTCGATGCTATTAAATTTTGTTTACATTCCGCTACAAGACCAAATCAAATGAATAACATATTACATCTCTTTGTGTGTTTCCATGCCAACAAGCCTTAGTGGCCTTTTGAAATCGTTCTACAAACCAAAAAGCGATCAGGATCTCGAATTCCGCTTGAAGCACTTGTGTTTAACGTATTTCGGTAAATATAATATCCCCAAGGGTTGCTTTTGTACAAAAGGGTTGGCAACACAATGCTTGCTATGACCTCTATTGTAAATAAAGACGTCAATTTGAATATCGCTTTGTAAGGACCTTTTAGATATCGTGTTATTATTTATGTTCGTAGCATATGAAAAACTATCCAAAATATTGTTCATCATCAATCAATAACTGATTGACATAACGTGTTTAACAACGTGTAGGTACAACAAAGTGTATAAAACTTATTCGAATAAATATATTTAGTTAGGTTTTAATATAGTGCTTTCGATATTTAATATAGTGGAAACATCGGAAGCAGTTTTGCTACAAGCAAGTCATTTTAACCCCAGCGCGCGTAGCGCCGCGCGCCGCGCGCCGTTGAAATTTTTTTAACAAAATAAATGTAAAATTAAACTTCATCAAATCGCATAAATATAACAAAAGTACTAGTGTCATTTACATATTGTCTACTCAAGACGAGCATTTGTAAAGAGTTGAGTAAAGTTTTTCCAATAGCAATTTTAAATAAGAATTCCTAAAACATTTAATAGAATAGTTCTCGTAGTAGTAGATAGTTTGTTGTGTTTTAAATCTTTGAAAGATAGATATTAGATAGTAGATAGTTTGTTGTGTTTTAAATCTTTGAAAGATAGATAAATGGGTAACACTGTTCCTCACGGTTAAGCATTTTATAGTGCGTCGAACGAGACGAGATAAATTAACAAAAACAAAGCGTGTCATTTAAACATTTTTTTATAAAAAAACATGTACAATAAGATTTATCATAAGCATCTACATTGGATGAATCACATTCTTCAGATCTTTCTAAATTTGATACATTTATGACAAAACCATCTGAACACAAAAGTAATCAAAATCTAGTACTTACCTCATTGAGGGAGACTAAAACGTATTTGACCACGCACATTACGATATGGCTATTTAAAATTATGTCTGATATGGCGTCTATCGTAGCATGAAGCCGCTTAAGAAATTTTGTCACCAGAATTCGTCCATTCAATTACCGACAGCGCCAGGAGTTGGTTTTCGGTCGATCACACGATATAGAAGCCGGGTTGAGCGCTTCATCGTGCTTTAAACCTGTGGTTCCGAGATTTAGGATGAAGATTGTTTTACCACGTTACAAATTGCCACCTAAATATTTAATTTCCGATGTTTTAAATCGTATATACACGTGAAAAATTCTATAGACAAAAGTTTACTTTTTATAAGTTCACATAAAATTATATTGCTTACCCCAAATTAAATTATTTATTGTTTAACCCAATAGAAATATACGATGCTCCATAAAAACTTTATTAAATGCCTCTACATAAAATAAATTAAAGGAATACCTAGTGACTAGTGGGTAATCAGTGGGTTACCTGGCAGGTTATCCATCCAAGACATAAAATTAGTACTGCAGAGTTTAACTACCTTCCATCACTACATCGTACAGTGCACAGTGCTGTCACACTGGAATAAGGTGACCATACGTCCCGCATTCAGGCTGTCTGTCCCGCTGTCCCCCGCGAGAACAAAAAAGTCCCGCTTTGTATCAAATGTACTCATTACTAAAAAACGCCGTTCAACTAGCGGCCTGAATGATATTCAGCCATTTGATCAAACAGCTAGGCAAATGACTCAGATCGATAATGTTTAACTACTTGTCTAGACTGTTGGTTGTTGGTTGGACTCTTTTAGGAACAATTTACTTTCTTTCTAAGCCGAGGTCCAAACCTCATGGCAGTCCTTAGGACTTTCACAACCACTATTTCTCGAAGAAGGTGAACTATTAGCCTCTTGGCAATAATTGTTTTTTCGATTGAGCCTTTTCAGGCTCGCCCCTTTATCGACGTGAAGCTGTAAAGACCGCTACGGCGAACAGCAACCATACGCATAATCTTCTTTATCACTACAATTCGGTGTGCATAATTGAAGCAAAGTGCATTTTTTAAATAGGATTTCAATCGATTTTTAACTTGTTGACAAAACGTACCATCGCTTGTTTGGCGGCTCGCTAATTTATTCAGTGCATGGGCTCAATTATGCTGTGGCGGCGAAATGTACTTCGTTAGCATGTAATTAACCGCCTCGCATATATTTCTATGGTGATTTAATTGAACGCCATTGTCTCATGGCCCTCGATAATGCTGTTTATTTGAAATTGCAAATACGTGAATTAGGAAATATGCTAATACTTTTTTATATTATACTAAACTTCGAGCTTAGTAAGATCTAAGGATTAGAATTATAAGTAGCTTTAGACTTTTAACCAACTTATGTATATATTGTATAAACTAGAGACCCTGCTCTGCGTTCATAATTCGACCGTAAGTCTCAAAGGGTTGCTTCACATTTGTGTAGGTATGTGTCTGCCAAATAGTATCTATGTGTTATGCCCTGGTAGTGTGTGTAATATTGTATATTTTTATTAATTTTATGTGTTTTTTATGCGTATTATAGTTATAAAAATATGAGCTACCGTCACTCCCTCTCCCATGTACAGATAAACTTTTACTGTCCTTCGTCCACGTAATTGTCGTAAAAATGGGTGCAATGTTTGTGCTTCACTTATTATTAAATAGATGACCTTCTATCGCAATGAGCAACCGTAATCTTTATTTTAATGTAATAATTTTTATGTGAATGTTAGGTATTCGTTTGTACCGTAACCTGACTATGTATTATATGTTAAGCTTTATTACGAGTCTTTCTTGTATAACCTACCCAATTCCATTAACTGTTTTCCAGCACCATCAATATACCCATGTCACCATGACTAATGAATAGGAGACACTTCGATCAAACGGACCCTGTCTTCACATTCAACTGTCTTCAGTAAAACTGTAATAATCTTTTGTGTTCACCGTAAGACTTGCATCACTGTACGGTAAATTACCTCCACCAATCCCGGATGAGGAAAGAAAAGATGGATGGATTGTGTGACAGAGGATATGAAAGATAAGAGAGTTAATGTAAAGATGACGGCTAATAGGGAAGTGTGGAAGAGGAAAACATATTGCGCCGACCCCAAATAAAATTGGGAAATGGGCAGGATGATGATGAATCCCGGATTGGCAATACGTACTGCAGCAGCGTGGTGGAGCAGGTGAGACCTGTAGTGAGTATGTAAGGTTTTTTTTACATGAAATAAGTTAGTGCTTCATAACAATCCCACCTGATGGTAAGTGGCGATGAAGTCCAAGATGGCAAACGCACTAACTTAATAACTTTCTATTCACACTTCTCTTGAAGACACCTACATTGAAGATGGACGGGAACACCCACGCAGGCAAGTTATTCCAGTCCTTCGCGGCGCGCACTGTGAAAGATGAGATGAGGCGTATCGCGTCATTCGCAACGGTGGGATATTTACGACGTATGGATGGATGCTTGCCGCACGCTGGGTTGGTCGATGGAGGAACTGGGATGGGGGAATTAATTCTTGTAATTCCTGAGCATGTTCTCCAAAATGTATCATGTAGAATGCCGAGAGGCTGGCTACACTTCGCCTGTGTGCGAGGCTTTGCAGATTGGTTACTACCAGGTCTGGGTCGTCATTGAGCCTCATTGCACGCCTCTCCATCGAATCCAAGGCTGAAAAGTGACATTTGACGGCACCAGCCCAAATGTGTCAGCAGTACTCCACATATGGGTTAGCTTAGTTGGGCACGACTTCATTAGTCATGACTCAGCCTGCGAAGCAAGGCTTAGGGGGTTTGGTTCACGATCAGGCCAGTCATTTGTGTGACAGATAAATGTCTGTTTTCGGGTGTTTGGTTAAAAATATGACCATTACTGTAAATCTATTTATTAAATGGTTACAAAATACTTATGTTAGTTTTCATAGAATTTAAATTATAATATGTTAGCAAACAGCAACTAACTTTACGTCAGGCGTTTAAATTTTAATATGAACGCAAGCAGAGTGGTAAAAGGGATAAACTGACAGCTTGTTATTATATTATGTAGCATTAAGTTATGTCGGTAAATAGGAGATTTTATAGTTTAAACGTTTTATAGTTTAGATTTTATAATTTACTGTAGGGTTGATAAAAGTTCTTTTCCTGAATTCAAATCACCCTGCCTCTATCATAGTTGCTGAGCAACGGATAAGGATGTGTCAGGCTACTTGTCTACATATTATCTAATAATGTTAACCTTCAATCGATGGTGAAATGTAAAAGTTCATGTGATTTAAAAACTGGAGCTTTACTGCTTAATCGACACATTATCGGTGGTTGCCTTGTTTGGACGTATGTCCATATTGTCCATGAGCAATTTCTGAAGGCTGTGACGGTGACCACTTACAAAAGTTACGACAAGACATTTTTAACATTTTACCCAAAAAAACATTTGACAGGAGTTAATTGTTTGTTAAAAGAATATTCCAAAAATGTTTTGAGTTTGATGTTGAACAATGTCATAACAAAATAATTCAATACAATCCAAAACAGCTTCCTGAGACCTACAAATAAAGTTAATAAAATGGCAAGCTAAATGAAGAAGTTACATCTTTTATTAATAAAACGCTCCCGCTTATGAATCAAACGGCAGCTTCAAAATGGGTGCCTACTGCGAGGATTGGAAAGGATTTTAGGTCGGATTGTGATCATTATCCTCAGATTCGATGGAAGCCCCACTTTTATAAATCCTCATAAGGGCTGTGTTCACACAAACGCTCAATATGCGGGGCTTGGAGATTGTGTAACCATATCCAAGGATTTCCCTTTTGTTATTTGCATGCTCCTTATTCACACTCACTTAATCTTACTTCAAGGCGATAGTGCAGATAACACGCATGTCAGAGAGGTCTTTTGTGTGCTCTTTCTACTTTATTTCTCAATGTTTCAGATATAGTACTTGGATGTGCGGGATGCGTAGAGTTTTGATAAATGTTTTGTGGGCGCATTTCGTTTCATACAGTTCTACACGTTTTGACCAACAAGGTACAACCTAAACTGACGTGATGAGGAAAAACAATCTTAGCACAAGATTTTCATACAAAAATTGTCTTCAAGGAAAAGTTTATCATCATTGTGTAAAAATCTTTAGGTCATAAAATCGATTAATAAATAATGATTTATGTATATTTTGTGGCTAGAACTAACCGAACGAGCTAGATAGAACTCTATTAAGAATCTAATCTTCTAATCTTAATCTATAAAGAAGAATAAAAACATCATAATCTACTAATCTGCGAGTAACATTTTTAAACGTATTGTATTTTTGAAACTAATCGTATATCGTTGTTTACACTAACGTAAATGGATATTATGATTCGCAGGCATACGAAAGTCATAGCTATTTTTCTTGCGGCAACTAACCCAAATACGCTAAAAGCCTAACTAATTATAGATTAGATGGTCCTGACCCTTATTCCGTTATTTATGTGTGACAATTCCGTGCCTAAAACCTATAGGAAGAAATGGACTCAACCCAATTCATGCCAATAAAGTCAATCAATTCAAGTATCGCTTTCGTATTTTTGATGTGAACTGTCGTTGGGAGTGGGATTGCGTCGCCAAGTGCTCGTATTTTTCCGACGGTGTTCTCATTTGGCTCGATGATATCCCCTCTCTCTCGGTTCTGTTCACTTATAAATTAATAATGATGATTTCTTAAAGAAAATAAGTATGGCTTACTTATTATTTTAATAATCTTGTAATTATTTTCAAAAGAAATTGTTTCGATGTTCCAAACTTAAATGTTTGAAATAATTGCCAATTGCCAACCTATAAATCTTATTATTAAAACGGGTAAAATAATATACACTTTGCTTTATTTTTTTGGTATGCAGATGAATTCATTTGAACATTTATATTTACGATCCATTTATAAGGCTCAGGCTGATGGCGTACATATTACGAACGTGAGAGCATTACATTTCAATATGGCGTAGTATGACGACACTGGGAGCAATTTCATCGAGTTTCAGATATATTAACGCCTTATACATTACGTACATGCAATAAGTGGATGTTTTTGCCATGTTCATGAATATTTATATTATTATGAAGTACCTATTCCCTAAAAGGTTCCCTTAGGTATCATTTTCCTTCTAAAAGCGACCATGAAATGTTTCTTTATTTATGTGTTTCGGTCGCAGTTATACGTATCGTCTTATCGTAGTGTTTTTTTGTCCGGCAAAACATCTGTGATGCCTTTTATAAACGATGTTTATGGGCGACGGTGACCATTTACGGTGATGTTAAAATTAAAGAAAATATTTGTTTTTCTGGTGATCAAAAAAATTATGATTTCAATAAACACAAAATAACATAAAATACAAAACTACTACGCAAGTTTGTATTAGGAATAAAATTATAAATAATTTACCTTTGGAAGTCTGGGCGCGAGTCGAAAAATTAAGATAGGTACATATGTATATTCCACTTTAATCAAACTGCTATATATACATAATATGCTATATTATATTAACCTAATACAGCCTTAATACAATTTCGTACGTTGCTGGTTATTTATTGTGTACATAATAACAAAATAAATTATGAAACCCTTCTAGTAATAAAATCACTTCATACAAATATTAGCAGCCCTGACGAGAGCCTGTACTAGGCGACAGATAATTCGATAATAAAAGGTCCTTTGATGATTCGTTGTATCTACAATCACACTTTGAAATGTAAATAAGTATACTCGTAATAATTACAAAACAGAATTTTACGTGTAAGTGACTGTGTTTGGGGAGTTTCGGATTATGGAGAGATAGCTCTGCACCGGTAGCGAATAGCAACTATTCTAAGGTCCTATTCTGCAGGGATTTTTTAATCAGTGACATACTGACATAACATACAACTGAACCTCAAATTTAACTATTTTTTGCAGCTTTATAACAAGGCAGAAAAGGTGGCCTTTGAGATGTGTGTGTATATTTGATGTGGGTAGATACACATGTTTGGCTCGGTACATTCGATTCGGTAGTATTTAATGTACAATAAATCCCACTTATAGCAATTAACCATTACGAATATAGCAACTACTCCAGCCGATCGTAAAGCCGGTTAGTCTACGCCGTTCACCCGGCACACCTTTTTTTTCTAAAAGGAAGGTTATCAATTCCTGAAGAATCACTCTATTCAATGGTAAAAACCGCATGAAAATCCGTTCAGTAGTTTTTGAGTCTATCGCCAACAGACACGCAAACAGACAGACGCGGCGGCGGAGTTTGTTTTATAGTATTATGTATGTAATAAATAACAATTCTAGAAAGAAGTTTATAAATTAACACTAAGAATATTAAAAATAAATCTTCTATTTAAAATGTAACATAGTTTTATAAGAAAAAAGAGAGCTTGCAGAACTGGCCTGGGCGTTTTAGATAAAAGTGACATTTGCAATTTAATCCGCTCAAACGGAGTACCGTGGCGGGTTAAGCTCATATTCGCATTAAGTGAATAAGAAATGTCAGAAAGCTAATAATAAAGCCCCAAGCTATAATAAATCATATTCTTGAAGCCTATTTTAAATATCAAAGGCATTATTGCTTTAATCAATTAGAAGGTTAAAACCAACAGCGCAAGGACCTTTTATTGTATTGAGGAAGCCTATTGAGAAACATCATACAAAATTATTATGCCGTTGTCCATTACTGTTGCCCAAATTGTTGTTGTCTTAGGCGCTCCACCCACTGCACCGCGCCCCGTCGCGGTGCGCGGGATGGCAAATTTTACCATTGTATGCAAGTATCTCAATTTATATAGAAATCACGACTAGCACAACATACTGCCGACGCGGACACGCGCGGGAAGGCGGCCCGCGCGCGTTTTCTGCCAATCTGCGCGGGAGCGCGGGGCGTGCCGCGGGATATGACAGATCGCGCGGTGAACACATGAGTTTATGCCGTCGTAATCTGCTACACCGCGCGGGGAAGCAGATAAGTAAGGCAGATCTGCAACTCCGTCGCCGCGCGCGTTATCCGTCGCTCCGCGCACCGCGGCGGGACGCGTCTTCAGTGGGTGGAGCGCCCTATAGTCCTGTAATATTACTAAAATTAGGAAAATGCTTGGGGTGTGATATTTTCGGTCGTTATTTGTTACTAGTGTTATTTGTTACTACCCGGCGTGTGCTACTACGCAAAATTTTTTTTATAGAAAAATTCGAAATCGAAAATGTACCAAATGCATTATTTTAGTGGTCTCAAAATATCTTCGCATTATTGCATTTCAAATGAAACGATTTTGGGCATATCGATTGGATGGATTGAAAGTCTACAGAGGACATCCGTACAAAATTTTGCACACAAAATGCGATTTTATGCGTACAAAATTTTTTTGTGTTTTATATTAGACTAGTTAGCGCTCATAGCCCGGCTTTTGTCGATCCTAACATCGACAAAGTTAAGCAATAGCGGGCGTGGTCAGTAGTTGGATGGGTGACCGCTAGTGGCAAAATTTCTTGAGCGTTTCCTTACTTCGGAGTCTCGGAGAGTACGCGCCGTCGGTCGCGGTGGTTATCGTAAGATAACAGTCGCTAAGCCATGTCGGAGACCCTCGGGTGGCATGAAAACTTCCGACACCAAACTGCACTGGAGCAGCGTGATGGAGTATGCTCTAGGCCACCTCAAGAGGAGAGACTCATGCTCAGTAGTGGGCCATTAATGTGTTGAAGCCATTTTTACGAAGACGAAGGCAAGAATTTAAAATCGTCAATGCCCTTGATATTACGGCAATGGACGGTAATCACTTCTCTTCTTAAAGAAGACAATCTTGGTGACATTAAGTTAAAACGTGTTCATATAAGCAAGTCGTATCCTATTTTACGAGAACTAATATTATACAAGTCTAGAGTTACATCTTCTGCAGTCTTGTACGATTTAATGCTATATTTTCAAAGTTTTAAAGTTCACTTTGCTTAGCTGTGATAGAACATAAAATGAAATCGCTGTGCTGGATGTGCTCAGAAAAGTCAATTAGGTAGGTTGATGTAAATATGCAAATAAATGGAATGAACACTTTTTCAGGTCGCCCTATCGGCTGCTGCAGTTAAAACTGCAGTATTTAAAAGGATTACACGACAGCTGGAACATAACAGTTTGTTACGGATAAAACATTGTAACAATACTCTTTGGGAGTACTTCGATATGTAGTATGATGTTTCAGCGTGTTACTAGCGCTCTATCCGTGGCGTTGTTCACGCAGTTGTTCACGTTGTTCACGCAGTTGTTCACGCAGTTGTTCACGTTGTTCACGCAGTTGTTCACGCAGTTGTTCACGTTGTTCACGCAGTTGTTCACGTTGTTCACGCAGTTGTTCACGTTGTTCACGCAGTTATTCACGCTGTTCACGCAGTTCCTGGACAAGAAGTTAGGGTACTTGTTATTTCAGACCATGGTCTGTGTACTAAATTTTATGAAAATTCGTTCAGTAGTTTTTGCTTGAAAAAGTAACATATATCCTCACAAACCAACTTTTCACATATAAATAATAATAGCAAAGGTCGCTGCATACGTAACGTGGACGGGGACGGGACGGGGACACGACGGGGACGGGACGTATGCATCGACCTTAAGACAAAATTAAATAGGTATTGGGATGCAATTAAATATTGACATGGCGGCTGAAATTAAGAAAGCTGCGACTTGCGAGTACACAAAATACAATAGACACGTTTATATAGACATTGCACATAGATAACCAAATATCCTTATTAGCTGATTATATTAGCTGACCCGGCGAACTTCGTATCACTTAACAATCAATGAATGAAGTGATACTTGTAACTAAACTTATAGTTTTGGTTGGTTTAACAAATCAAAGATCATTAAAATCGGTACACTCATTAAAACGGTGCAATTTCGAAGCGAAGTTTTAAAGCGTTTACTTACTATGAGTAAGCTGTAAGGGTCAACTAATATTACGAGAGAACACTATCCATATTTCCTCTGCCGTTAGAAATCAGCCGCATTTCTAGAAGCTTTGTTATATTTCGTGTTTCCGTCAGAATGGGTACTTGACGTCGTAATACGCAGTAAAATGTTTATTCTACAGCACAATATTGTCGGAACCCTTGCACGAATTTATTTTACGTTATTTTCATGAAAATTCCGGTCAAGAGCCCTTCATACGCATACGGTAGGCTGACTTAACCAAAGTATGGTATTGAGAAAATTTTACTTGTACTAAACTTAATTGGCGTAATTGAAAAAACTAACATTACAGCTGGTAATATAATGTTATTTGCATCATGTCAGTTTTTACACGCATTATTAAGCGTGTTTTTTGATGACTATTTTAAATTATATCTTTACTGTTTTACGTATCTTGTTGGTTGTTTTCAATGAATCCTTTACTACTAAAAACAAAACAATTTCCCTCTGAGTTTAAAACATTTTATTTAAGCATTCGTCGTGCGAAATCTAAACTCAATGAACTTGTGAGTTTGAACTAACTTTGACAATCAGCTACGTGGAATCAGGAAACTTTCAGAATGTGAATGAATAGGGTTGAAGTTTTATAGGATTCTAAAGTAATACAAAGCGAATTCGAAATATAATTTAAAAATGTTGTTGTTTTACGTGTTTTGAACGCTAACGACGTTATCCAAACCAGGAATTTATCAGGCGGATTATTAAAAATACAAGTACGTTCTAATAAAAATATAATGAAGAGTATATTTCTAGCAGTAGCAGCAATAATTACACAGCCGGGGGCCATGATTTGGGAGCTCGTTCTAGAAAACGAGGAGCGTAATTATTCGCACTATTGTTCTACCGGAGCCTCCGACTGTCTGTCGTAGGACTCGCAGCTGAATTATGTAACGCCACTACGTTTGTACTAGAACAGTTATAACACTGTTGCACAAATATTCTGAACAATATACATTATTTCTGCTGTCAAGCGTTCTATATATCGTAATGATTTTTTATTTTTATTTGTAATGTGTTTTTCGTTCTATTTGTATTATTTTTCTTTGAAATGAAATGAAATAATCTTTTATTCATGTAGGTATCACTGATACACTTATGCACGTCATTTTTTTAATTTACCAGCTTTTCGCAATATTACGTTTTATTGGTAATTATGAGTTCTACCGTAATCTCTGTCTGTCTTAGGACTCGCAGCTGAAATATTTAACGCCACTACGTTTGTACTAAAATAATTGTAAGTTATAATACTCTTGCACAAATATTCTGAACACTCTGCACGTATGTGCTATGGTAGCTCTTAAGAGATAAATAAAATAAATAGAAAAAAAATTTGAGGTTTAGATGTTCTTGAATCATGTTAATTATATTGCTTTGTTTTAATTTTTTTTATTGACGCAAAAAACATTATGACCTTACCACACATCCACAAAACACAATAATATTATTGAAATTACAGGTAAGTACACTTATTACAGACAAATTTTGTTAGAGCTCTGAAACGACTGAGTTACAAGAGATTGAATATACAAGTGAACTGTGCTGCATTTTATACTCGTATTTACTTTGCAATTTCAAACTGGCTCGGAATTGTCAGAAAAGCAGTAAACAGGTATTGGAGATCGGAGTTCGGCTAGTGGCCATTTATTCGACGCAAGTGTCCTTTAAACTCAGGATCAACATGTGCTCATAAAATATGTGAAGTGACTAGACCAAAGATCTCTTCAAGTATTTTACTACTTGCTCATGTCTGCACTAGTTCTTAAGTTAATGTCTTAGGTATACTACGTTAATACTTAAGTCGTACCTACTAGAGTAGATACCACAGACATGTATATCTAGAGGTAGACACTAACGCCCCAACTCAGAGTCACTAATGGTTACTTAAATCGCTCCTTAGTACAGAATTTGTATGATGACTAAGGAGCGATTACATTAACCGTTAGTGACTTTGAGTTGGGGCGTGTTATGTATAGAGTTGTGCGCTGGTGTCGCTAGATGACGCCTCGCTTGATGATCGAATGAACTAGTCATTCGATCATCTATTCGATTATTGTATTATTCGATTACTCGATGGTAACCGACCTACTCGGTACAAGATAGCCAGTCTACACTGGGAGCTCGGGGCGTACGGTTGTGTCTGTACAGTGTTGTGCGTACTTACAGTGAATATTATAATACTTATAATATTGATTTATTATAAATAATAATACTCGTGGTTCGTTGAACATAACAGGGCGTAAGAAAATATTTTTGCGCAAAGAATTAAGGAAGTCCCGCTGAAGATGTCCTGCTTTCGAGAATAAGTAATATAAAAAATAGGTATAGAACGGTTTGAGAACGGCATTGCAAAATAAATACGGTTCGTGTTGTAAGCGGTAGCGGTTGTTGTACTTTACGAGGGGATTTTTAAGTATTTATAACCCATTTAAATAAAACTAAAATTTCATCTAGGTTACATTGTATTGTGTTTCTTAAAGAGTAAGATGGAAGTCCAGTTGTAAATATTTACATAAATTCACATTAAATTTTGACTATGTTGTATTGCTTATACAATTTGAACTTAATTTCGTTGTACTTGCCGCTTACATTAATTCACTAAATAAAAAATAACGACATTAATTTGTCATGACCGTATCTAGAAATGCTTTTTGCATTTGCACAATATGGACATTTCGTGTATCCTATTTGTACGCCTCGGAGGATTTTGTGAAGCCTCTTATAGCCTAAGATCCGGCCGCAAAATTCCGTGCTCATCTGTTTTTTACTACAAACCAAATTTTTATGAATATTTATAATGAGGAGAATATAGAATGACTAGGTTGCCTATCAAAATTTGGCCGCTAGTATTTTTAATTAAATTATTTTTAATTTATTTTTGGGAAAAAATTTCGTTCACTTGTTTTTTGAATAAAACCTCATCTACGTCACGGCCACATATATAAAGATTCTAAAAAATCACGGTTGCCTTTGCGCAAACGGCCGCAACCTCTTGGCAGCCTGGTGTAAACAGGTATGATTTCGACACGTTTATACGTTCATAACGTACATTTATATATTATATCTCTAATTAAAGCTAATTTTTTTCTATTTACTATCGTATATGGTTGCCTACTTAAATCCGGCCGCAAATAAGGGTTGCCGGCTGTCAAAGATATCCGGCTGCAGGATTAGTGCGCTCATCGATTTTTGCTCAAACTTGAATTCTTATGCTTATTTATAATTAGGAGAATATATAATTACCAAGTTGTCTGTCAAAATTTGGTCCCTAGTATTTTTAATTAAATTATTTTTAAATTATTTTTGGGAAAAAATTTCGTTCACTTGTTTTTTAAATAAAAACTCATCTACGTCACGGCCACTTCTATAAAGATTCTAAAAAATCACGGTTGCCTGTGCGCAAACGGCCGCAACCTCTTGGCAGCCTGGTGTAAACAGGTATGATTTCGACACGTTTATACGTTCATAACGTACATTTATATTTTATATCTCAAATTAAAGCTAATTATTTTCTATTTATTATCGTATATGGTTGCCTACTTAAATCCGGCCGCAAATAAGGGTTGCCGGCTGTTAAAGATATCCGGCTGCAGGATTAGTGCGCTCATTGATTTTTTGCTCAAACTTGAATTTTTATGCTTATTTATAATTAGGAGAATATATAATTACCAAGTTGTCTGTCAAAATTTGGTCGCTAGTATTTTTAATTAAATTATTTTTAAATTATTTTTGGGAAAAAATTTCGTTCACTTGTTTTTTAAATAAAACCTCATCTACGTCACGGCCACTTATATAAAGATTCAAAAAAATCACGGTTGCCTGTGCGCAAACGGCCGCAACCTCTTGGCAGCCTGGTGTAAACAGGTATGATTTCGACACGTTTATACGTTCATAACGTACATTTATAAATTATATCTCAAATTAAAGCTATTTTTTTTCTATTTACTATCGTATATGGTTGCCTACTTAAATCCGGCCGCAAATAAGGGTTGCCGGCTGTCAAAGATATCCAGCTGCATAAATAAATTAAAAATAATTTAATTAAAAATACTAGTGGCCAAATTTTGACAGACAACTTGGTAATTATATATTCTCCTAATTATAAATAAGCATAAGAATTCGGGTTTGAGCAAAAAACCGATGAGCGGACTAATCCTGCAGCCGGATATCTTTAACAGCCGGCAACCCTTATTTGCGGCCGGATTTAAGTAGGCAACCATATATGATAGTAAATAGAAAAAAAATAGCTTTAATTAGAGATATAATATATAAATGTACGTTATGAACGTATAAACGTGTCGAAATCATACCTGTTTACACCAGGCTGCCAAGGGGTTGCGGCCGTTTGCGCACAGGCAACCGTGATTTTTTAGAATCTTTATATAAGTGGCCGTGACGTAGATGAGGTTTTATTTAAAAAACAAGTGAACGAAATTTTTTCCCAAAAATAAATTAAAAATAATTTAATTAAAAATACTAGCGGCCCAATTTTGATAGGCAACCTAGTCATTCTATATTCTCCTCATTATAAATATTCATAAAAATTTGGTTTGAAGTAAAAAACAGATGAGCACGGAATTTTGCGGCCGGATCTTAGGCTATTAAGGAACATCAACACGGGAAAGTGGCATTGAAATAAAACTGTGATTTTATTGCTGTTTGTGAAGCGAAATAATTTATGTTTGTTGAAAAAAAGTGAAGTTTATAATGTTTTTGAAAAACATGCATTTTATTATAATATGACTAATTGTCTCTATTCTGTGGAAAACTCGTAGTACACTCGCTAGCTGTGTAGCTAAGAGCTGTAGTAAAACAGTATACCTAAGGCTAATAAGACTCGGGTCTCTTTTCACATCGGGACTTCAGTAATATTATTATAGATTAGATTATCTATAGTAAATTGTCTAAATGATTGTGACTGGATATTAATACGATAAAAGCTATCGTCATGAGTGTTTCTCCTTGGAAGGACGCAAAAGATTAGTGAAAACAAAAGTCCATTATTTTCAATATCAAATACAGTTTTTGTCAGATATTTCTTTAAACGAATTTTCCGACTTTGTGTAATCTTACATGGTAGCCGTAAACTTACACTACCGAAGATTCTTTCTCTAACTTTCGATCGGGTTTTAAGTCCTTAACACGCCCTCACTGCTACCAGTGTTTATGGATTGTAAACATTTTGGTTTCGTTTTATGCGTCTATTGCCCTAAAAATCGTAAACGCTAAGCAAACTTACGTTTTATCGACTCGCCGCCGATAACCTTAAAAGCATTGGAATGACGCGGCTATTATAATAAAGTCATACGATCGCGAGATATAATGTAATTTGCTACAACGTACCTACATGTAATGTTATGACTCCAAGTTGTCGTTACGCGAAATGTTAATACACGAGAAAGAGAGTTTTCATGGCATACTGCATACATAATGTAGGGCAAGCACAGAAGTAAAAATAATAATTTCATCTTAGGGTATATTCCCATAAGGAATTCATGAAACTTGTAAAAATTTTATAACAGCTCGAAAAGGTAATTAATTAGGTATCACATTTATTCTTTCTTGAACTTATCTCAACTGAAGTTACCAAGTATAAGCTTTTCTTTACGGCTTTTCTTCTCCTCCATGACAAAGCACCCATTCCGAATAGTTGGTAGATTAAAAAATGACGTGCATAAGTGTATCAGTGATAAAATAATGAATAAAAGGATTTGATTTGAAAAAATGAATATGAAAAGATGTCTCGCTCACAAAATAAATATGAAAAAGGGGAGAAACCAAGTTAAACACATCGCGTAATCTCGATTATGCACAAGATGTTGTATAGATATGATGGAGATGATTAAAAAACTCGGGTAAGTATAATTTTTACAGATCCCTCAGGAAATTTGAATTTTCGACGGGCGTGGTATCGACAAACTTCCTCGGCACCACCACTTTCGAGTTAGATTAAAAGGGGCCGTAAAGGTCCTCATGAAATTATAATTTAATTTTTTCTTCAAGAAAGCTCATTCTCTTCACAATTACATTGTGTATGTATGATGCAGCTTGATTACTTACGAAATGAAATTTATTATCTTCAAAGCTGATGTAAATGTATGTATTATTCCTTACGCCCTTTCTTTATAACGTTTTACAAATTGCTTTCCTTGAGATTTGCATGTGTCATTGAGTTTTCATGATGAATTTCGTCAATTTTACAAAAAATACATAATGAAAAAAACTGGGTAATACAACAATAATAAGTAAAAATATTATATATCTATACCGCTCATGAACATAAACAGAAATAAGAAAGGTAAGAAGAAAGTAGCGTAAAATATAGGGTATATATAAACCCAGATATTGAAATAAGCGAAATAGGGCTTAGTAGTCTTCTACAGGAGGGACCTTTTTACGTAACTATAATAGATAATCTACAAAAGAGTTGACGATTAAGCTGATCACCATCACACATGGACATAAGTAACTCCAAAGGCATCACCGATGTGTTGCCGGTGACGAAAGAAGAGAGAGAAAGAACTGGCTTCCAAGCCCCAGCCGGAACCCAGTGAGTCGTATGGGGTTGCTGACTCAAACAAGAAGGTGATATCTAGACAGGTTCAAGCCTTTCAAAGAAAGATAATACCTGTCACAATTAATGACTATAGGTTTTCTCCGTGGTTCAGCTGAGTGCACTACAAGCAGGGTAAGAGTTGGATTCAAGGATGGATAGAGCCCCGCTCTAAACTTACAGTCCACAGTCAGTAAACTTACTGTTTTATCAACAGGTCCACTGGATATTCATTCGTTACATTTAAGTACACCCCAAAAAGTCTCTAAGGAGTTCTTTAAACGCAAATGTATTAATTTAAAGAATTGTCTAATATTATGATAATCTAAAATGCGCTTTACTTTTATATTATGAGTTGTAAAAGCCAAATTCACTTACAATGTTAATGTTATTGGCAATAGCAATATTATCGAATACAGCAGTAACCTTAAAATGGTCATGACCTTTAAGTGCCTTGTTTCACCGTCACATAGAAGAAGACAACATATTTTTTTAAGAAAAATATAAATTATACTATACAGCACACATGCATTTCGATAATTATATTGAAAGTAGAAAAAAAGATAAATAATTAAAACATATTTTTTGAAACAAGCATTTGTGGGTGTTTTTGTTTTTGATCGTTGAGAAGATTTTTGCTATGGAGCCATCCTCAGACGTGGCGTCAGCTTATGAGGGAGTTTAGATCGAGCTATCATAGTTGAATGCGTATATAAAATTTCATGTCTGTGCTGTTAACCGTTAGGATTTCCTGAGTCTGGAGCCAATCTTAAGTGTCATCAGACCATGCTTATCATTAACATGCATTGTCATTGGAACTAATTCAACTCCGTTCAATACAACAAAGTGCTTGCAATTTGATTGGTTCGTACACGTAGCTAACAAAGTAGTAATAAACGTAAAATATATAAAAGCTCTAATAATAATAAATTATCGCACACTTCCAATTGGTGAGACAAATGCAGGTTGCGCGATACCATGCGATGATAGCGTTTGAGTCTAATACTAAGATATTTAAATGTCTTTCAAAGGCAAGGCAACGTTGGTTCAAACTATGTATTATGCAAATTGAATGGAAGCGCCAAACAGCTTGGGTACTGGAGTGCAGTGATAATAATAATTAAGATGATATTTAAATAATACTGGTTGAATAGGGGAGGTAACTACATCAAAATAATAGGTTGCCTAATCCAAATCACATTTTTAGCGCCACTAATTCTGTCGATTCAGTCGATTCCAGACGCGAACCGTATTTAACAATGTAATTGACAAATCAAACAACATATTTTTCTACGATAATTATGAGTATTTATATCATTTAACTATTAACCGTAATTATAAAGTTAATGGCGTCAACAAACGTTATAGGGTAAGTGCTTCATCGGCATTGGTCGGAAGTTTTTATGCCTCCCGAAGGTCTCCAAGGCCCAGCATCGTTTAATGACATGATGACAGCTAGGACCGACGACTTTACGTACTTTTCGCAGTACGGAAGTACCTAAATTTTTTTACCAGTAGCTGTCTTACTAATACCCTTAACTATTTTTAACCACAATGCTCCCTTCAAGATTGATTAAGGAATATTCACAATTAAACTTAAACTTAAACTTCAACTAAGATCAAGCGCTTAAGATTGTTGTAACCAAAATATTGATATTCATTTACGAGTATTTCGGTCACAGTTGATTTCAAAATTAAGAACGAAATAAAAGTGAAGTTGAAGTGAATATAAAGTGAAATTCAAATCAGTTTCAGAAGTATGAAATCTGCTTGGGTTGTTGCAAACTCGCTATTTAATGAAAAAATGGTTGTCTGTAAAGTCGGTTTACGGATGGTAGTTTAACGTATCAACGTCATGACAAAGCTCCGCTCCGCTCCGCCCCGCTCCGCTCCACTCAACTACGATCGCCTACGGCATCGGCTACGATACGCCGATCGTAGCCGATAGTGCCTCTCTCTCGCTTTTGCCGCTCTCTCGCTCGCGGAACGCTACATTTCTTCATAGATGCGCCCGGCACTCATCGTTTTAATAGACGTTATCACGTCAAAAAATAATAAAAGGGTGTACAGTTGACATTTGTAATATTTTTAATTACGTCGAGTAGATAATTCAGTAACAACACTATGGATATTTCCATCCATCCATCTAATTGAGACCAGTCTTTAAGAGATGACTACTGGACATAGGCATCCCCTAACAAGTGTCATTCTGATCGGCTGTGAACTTAGTTACTACTTAAATAGTGAATGAGGATTGTTACGTTGTCCAATGTGTCTTTCCATGCTTTAAAGATTTCCCTCTTTTAAAATATGAATTTATTGCTGTCAAACAATGTGGATTTTACATTATGATGAAAATAAATTTTATTCAGTTCGAATCATTTTCAGAATTGCTTAACCAATTCGTTCCATGTGGTTTATAGTTTCATCGACATAATATTTATGGAAATCGGAAAAGCTGGCGTTCGAACGTAAACGTAAATTAAAAAACTTAAATGCAAAATGTGTGAAGTTCGCCGCATGTTTTTGCCAGTTGCTTAACCGCGACCCAAAGCTTTTGAAATGAAAATAAATTAATTTTGCACAAAAGCTGTCTAATTTATGAAATTGTGTTCGTATTTAATCCAGTGTATGTGAATAATTTATTTTGGCGAAAATATAAATAAAGGTCTTTAATTCTTACTCATGTTGGTATAATTTCATATACCTACTCGTATTAAGGTTAGTCAGTTGACCACTGCCTTACTGTTGGATCCTCGGAGAGTCTATATAGGTAATATTGATTTTAATAGCTCATTAATACCATCATAACTATTATTTCTGCGTGGTCTTATCTACGTGGTGGTAACTTGCTTGAGTCCGTCGCCAAAAGACTCATCGTGTTCCCGCTGGGGGCTTGAGAGCTCTTTCTTTCTTTTTCTTCTATCTCTCTTGGCTGGCAACGTATCAGCGAAGCTTTAACACCAGGTGGATCTTAGGCTCGTTTGATGACTATTTCCATAAAAATGTTCTTATCATTATCACAAGTAACTAAGTTCTCCTTTTAGAATGAAGACTTATAAACAATTATTTCAAAGAAAAGAGAGAGAAAGGCAGCCAAGCAGAGAGTAAATATTTATTTTTATCCTATTCAGGTGAAAAGTGTGGTTAAGTACAGAAACCACTTTGGGTAAAAATTGAATAACATAGACCCTATAAAGTTTATAGTCTCATAAGTCGTGAATCATCAATTCATTGAACCCTGGAGACCAATTACGTTTTACCTGCGTTACCCCGAACTTCACAAACGCATCTCCTGAGAATCATGGCTATTAAGTCTCTCTAAAAGCCCAACTTCAGGTTTGACCCGCTTTTAATAAATACATCTCAAATAGGGTTACCGAATTTTAGGCCTTATTTCCCAAAAGACATTTTAGTTATATCTCACTATTTCGCTACATTCTCTTATTTTACCTTTGTAAAACTTTACCTTTGTGAAGTTTGGCTGTGTATTACGGAGATGTCGTACTATTTGAATAGGTTCCCTGGACAAATTTTATTGTTCAAGAACTCTTAACATTAAAGGAGGGACTTACTCCTTCAATCCTTATTTAATGTGACATTTCAACGATTTGTATTTTGTTACTAAACTTAGGTATGTCATGATCGTACGATCATTTTAAGGTTCTGGAATGTTATCTATTAAATTACTACTAGGTTAATAAATATATTTCTGGTTTTAAAAGTGTAAAATTCATCGAAACCCCAAAATACGATGGGAAACAATGTCATTTTAAGTTTATTTAAAAAAAGTATATCGGGTATTCAATAACACTAAAAAAACTTAAATGAATTAGAAACTGACCAGGTCAATATTGATAGATTTCTAAAGTTTTTGAGTAGTTATGAAGAATTTCCACGCTTTCCTTTCTTGAAAAGAATTTAAGAGCAATAATTAATTACGCAGTTTGATCTTAATGTTTTTCCAAACTGAAGTATGTAAATAAATAATCGGGCATCCGCTCACACAATAACTACACCGAGTTGCGTTTGCACTTGCTTTTCTAATGAGACATCAGAAAAATCTATGACTCGAGCATTGAGATAGTATACATAGAGAGGCTATCTCAAACAAAATGTGTGTTCCACCGCCGGCTTGCCCTCCGTTCTCTTTTCAAACTAGAAGCCTCGTTTGCACACTTGCCATAGAGTAACTTTGTACATGACACTTGTCGAACCAAGACAAGCAGTCACCGACTCCAAATCTTTACAAGCTCTTACTCCAACTTTATTTAACGTGCAAAAGCGTTTAAACTATTTCAAACGTAATTACCATTGATTCGTGTCAAAAAATCCAACACTTTAAATTGGTCACAAGCGTCGCGTCGGCAAGCTCATTTAGTCCATTAACACGCTAGTGGCTTGCCAAGTTCAAACGCTCCTTATGATTTTTTCATTCAAAATGGCGGGAACATTGCTCAATAATTTAATTAAATTCGTTTTAGTTGATTTAAGTTAAGATTTTGTTTTCTAACTGATGATAAAGTGATAACATTATCTTTTTTGTTTTTTGTCGTGCAATTGTGACACATTCTTATTATGCACGACGGCATTTTTTCAGTTTTTTCGTAAACAATTTTGACATGCGGCCGCAATGAGCGCAGCCGAGTGACAGCTGAGTGACAGAATGAAATGCAGCCGGCCGGCTGCAATGCACACCCCCGTACCCGATGTTCGCGGTGTCCCTTCTATACGCTAGTAATAGTAATTCTATGGACTCGAGTATTTTTATTTATCACTAGCAGTTGCCCTCGCTTCGCTTCGGCAAAAATAGTAGGTACTTTAGTTAACTTACAGAACAGCAGCATGATTATTAGAACCGCATTACAATGAAAGGTCAATACACGACTTAACGTTTCGATATTTTAGGGTTCCTTACCGCAAAAGAAAAAACACGGTTCCCTTAAGATCAATCACTCCATTGCCCGTCTGTTTGTCAAAACCTTTTTTCGCAGGAACGCGTGAAGGTAACAAATTAAAATTAATATCCAATACTCAGGTCTGCAATCCCTAGGAGCTGTGAAAAGATCAATATTATGTGTCGTCAACGTAATCAAAATACACTCGGCTAGAAGAAATGTCTCAGGTATAACATAGGTTAAAGAAAAAATCTGAAAACTGTTTTGTAAGTAGGTATCACAAAGAACACGATTTTACACCTATTTGCAGAACTTGGTCATTTGATCAGGGCCTATGTCGATGTATGGGGACGAAAGTTTTTCAACGGCAAAGTTATGTTTGTTTCTTTATTCCATATTATATCTTGTCGTTACACAGCTACGTTAGGTTTCACTAAATAGTTAAGTTAGGTTCAACAACCCTAGCTTGCAATTGGCCGGTTGCTTTTACTTATTATTATTATTTCATGATATTATTTTCTAATGTTTGTGTTTCCTGCTTAACCCATAGTAAATTACACTGAATAAATAGTTTGTATGATGCCGTATGGCAAAGCCATCAGTATTTCACATTACATACATAGGTATCCAGACTTTAAAAATAGTAGTAATCTTTCTCCAACGTATAATCTATGTCTATCTACCCAAACACATCAAAATTGGTTCAGCGGTGCGAGAGAGTTAAGGTTAATTCGATGAGTTATGTGTGAATGGTAATAAAGGAGGCAACACATTTTCGCATTTATTACATTGTAGTTTTGGCAAACCAATAATACGGCAAAGGGGAGATATTGCTTCACATAAAAAGAGAAAATTCAGCACTCAGCACTCTCAACACGATGTTCCTAAGGATATTATGCATTATAATTGTTAATTAATACCATTATTACTATTATTATTTCTCCATGGGCTTCTCCTGGATAGCTAACACCCTTGAGCATGAGTCAGCCGCCAAACGATTCGTCGTGTTCCGGCTGAACGCTTGAGAGCCAGTTCTTTCTTTCTTTTTCTCCCTCTTTCTTGGCCGGCAACTCATCAGTGATGCCTTTGGTGTTGGTGTCCATGGGCGACGATAGCCATTTACCATCAGGTGGAAAGTCTGCTCGTTTGTCAGCTTTTTCCATAAAAAAAAACACGAAACAATTATTTCAAATAACAATCCTAAGCTTCATATAACACGTCGCAATACGCTTTACGTCTGTGGAGTTATGCATTTTATTATCAACTAGCAGTTGCCCTCGCTTCGCTTCGGCAAAAATAGTAGGTACTTTAGTTAACTTACAGAACAGCAGCATGATTATTAGAACCGCATTACAATGAAAGGTCAATACACGACTTAACGTTTCGATATTTTAGGGTTCCTTACCGCAAAAGAAAAAACACGGTTCCCTTAAGATCAATCACTCCATTGCCCGTCTGTTTGTCAAAACCTTTTTTCGCAGGAACGCGTGAAGGTAACAAATTAAAATTAATATCCAATACTCAGGTCTGCAATCCCTAGGAGCTGTGAAAAGATCAATATTATGTGTCGTCAACGTAATCAAAATACACTCGGCTAGAAGAAATGTCTCAGGTATAACATAGGTTAAAGAAAAAATCTGAAAACTGTTTTGTAAGTAGGTATCACAAAGAACACGATTTTACACCTATTTGCAGAACTTGGTCATTTGATCAGGGCCTATGTCGATGTATGGGGACGAAAGTTTTTCAACGGCAAAGTTATGTTTGTTTCTTTATTCCATATTATATCTTGTCGTTACACAGCTACGTTAGGTTTCACTAAATAGTTAAGTTAGGTTCAACAACCCTAGCTTGCAATTGGCCGGTTGCTTTTACTTATTATTATTATTTCATGATATTATTTTCTAATGTTTGTGTTTCCTGCTTAACCCATAGTAAATTACACTGAATAAATAGTTTGTATGATGCCGTATGGCAAAGCCATCAGTATTTCACATTACATACATAGGTATCCAGACTTTAAAAATAGTAGTAATCTTTCTCCAACGTATAATCTATGTCTATCTACCCAAACACATCAAAATTGGTTCAGCGGTGCGAGAGAGTTAAGGTTAATTCGATGAGTTATGTGTGAATGGTAATAAAGGAGGCAACACATTTTCGCATTTATTACATTGTAGTTTTGGCAAACCAATAATACGGCAAAGGGGAGATATTGCTTCACATAAAAAGAGAAAATTCAGCACTCAGCACTCTCAACACGATGTTCCTAAGGATATTATGCATTATAATTGTTAATTAATACCATTATTACTATTATTATTTCTCCATGGGCTTCTCCTGGATAGCTAACACCCTTGAGCATGAGTCAGCCGCCAAACGATTCGTCGTGTTCCGGCTGAACGCTTGAGAGCCAGTTCTTTCTTTCTTTTTCTCCCTCTTTCTTGGCCGGCAACTCATCAGTGATGCCTTTGGTGTTGGTGTCCATGGGCGACGATAGCCATTTACCATCAGGTGGAAAGTCTGCTCGTTTGTCAGCTTTTTCCATAAAAAAAAACACGAAACAATTATTTCAAATAACAATCCTAAGCTTCATATAACACGTCGCAATACGCTTTACGTCTGTGGAGTTATGCATTTTATTATCAATGAAGAAAAGGTTTTGTAAGTTTAAAACAAATCGACTCATATTTTATTTTCTCGCTTTGTTATGGAACCCAAAAAAATATCCTACAATTTAAATTGAAGACTCGATATCGTAGTAGAGTCCTGTTGAAATCCTTTTAGTGGTTTCAGAGATAAGTGGTGACAAAGAAACAGACAAACAAAAATCATCAAAAACTCATTTTTCAGTTTTTATATTGTGCAAGTAACTATTTACAACATGAAAAATGCAGTTATTTTGGAATCACAGACGGACTCTTCAATTTTATTTATTTGTAGGTAAAAAAGAGGTTTGTATGTACTAAAATCGTTGGCGTGAATGAACAAATACAGCGACATCTAGTGGCCAAGATATTAATCGATCGGTTACTCATACAGAATTAATTTTCGTTTTTCCACCACTTCTAAGGTGAAATTAGTAAAACGCTGAAATTATATTGGAGTACATAGATAGGCAAAAATATGATCTGGAAAACAAAATATAAAAACAGATATCCATTCAGTAATAGGGTTGTGAATTAATGAAAAAAATAACCTTTAAAGACATTTTATGGTCTTTCCATGTCATATAAGTAAAAACTAAGATATGCATGTATTACTCTTTTTGTACGGAAAAAACGTTTTTTATTATTTCAAACAAATCAGCTGACATTTTTTTATTTTTCCATACAAAATATCCCTAAGGAACCCTTTGGTTTGGAACCATAAAAAATAGCTTAAATGCTAAGTTGAAGTCTTTTCAATATCTTAGTGAAAGTCGTGTTAAAATTCGTTCAGTGGTTTCAGAGATTTGCAAAGCCAAACAAACAGACAGACAGACAAAAATTTTAAAAACTCATTTTTCGGTGTTGGTATCGTGCAAGTAACGATTTGCACTTGAAAAATTCATTTATCAAAATCACAGTTTGACTCTTCAATTTTATTATTAGTATAGATGAAGAAAAGGTTTTGTAAGTTTAAAACAAATCGACTCATATTTTATTTTCTCGCTTTGTTATGGAACCCAAAAAAATATCCTACAATTTAAATTGAAGACTCGATATCGTAGTAGAGTCCTGTTGAAATCCTTTTAGTGGTTTCAGAGATAAGTGGTGACAAAGAAACAGACAAACAAAAATCATCAAAAACTCATTTTTCAGTTTTTATATTGTGCAAGTAACTATTTACAACATGAAAAATGCAGTTATTTTGGAATCACAGACGGACTCTTCAATTTTATTTATTTGTAGGTAAAAAAGAGGTTTGTATGTACTAAAATCGTTGGCGTGAATGAACAAATACAGCGACATCTAGTGGCCAAGATATTAATCGATCGGTTACTCATACAGAATTAATTTTCGTTTTTCCACCACTTCTAAGGTGAAATTAGTAAAACGCTGAAATTATATTGGAGTACATAGATAGGCAAAAATATGATCTGGAAAACAAAATATAAAAACAGATATCCATTCAGTAATAGGGTTGTGAATTAATGAAAAAAATAACCTTTAAAGACATTTTATGGTCTTTCCATGTCATATAAGTAAAAACTAAGATATGCATGTATTACTCTTTTTGTACGGAAAAAACGTTTTTTATTATTTCAAACAAATCAGCTGACATTTTTTTATTTTTCCATACAAAATATCCCTAAGGAACCCTTTGGTTTGGAACCATAAAAAATAGCTTAAATGCTAAGTTGAAGTCTTTTCAATATCTTAGTGAAAGTCGTGTTAAAATTCGTTCAGTGGTTTCAGAGATTTGCAAAGCCAAACAAACAGACAGACAGACAAAAATTTTAAAAACTCATTTTTCGGTGTTGGTATCGTGCAAGTAACGATTTGCACTTGAAAAATTCATTTATCAAAATCACAGTTTGACTCTTCAATTTTATTATTAGTATAGATAGATATAGATATAGATTTACCTATATCTGTACCGGCCGCAAATAGAGCTTTAGATCTTTTAGTTTGTAATTTAGTTTATTGCTTTCATATGTACGATATTTTAAAACCGGAGAGGTTCCTATAAGCGTTCGGACACCTGTGCGATAGATCGAGTTTAAATTTCGATCACTATTAAAAATAACTTTTATTCTTTACAAAAACAAGCATAAACTTTATAAACATTCAATCAGCAACAGAAGTAACGGTCGTCGAAAAAGGAACGAAAGAATTACTTAACCTAGTTCTTCACAAAAGCGAATAAAAGATAACGTAATCTGCTTTCAATATAGGCGTAGGGGATTCGTAGTGAACAGCGTGGGCAGATTTACGACGGTATCCAAAGTGATAAAACGTAGTTAATCCTAGGAATATAGTTGCGAAAATAACATGTAGGTAGCTATCCAACTACGAATACACCAAACCAATAATAAAACTGTATCGGGCCTGATACGTTAAATGTTTTTGATGATTTTAATGTTGTTACTTATGATAAACTTTATTATCGATATGGGCCTCGATATTTTTTTTCTATTTTAATCAACTTGTGTTTGTATGTCATGGGTGTATCGTAGAAATCCCTGAATAGATGAAAATTATATTTTCCTCTCTTTTTTATTTTGAAGGTAATAATGAATCGCTACCTGTAAAACCGTAAGGCTTTCTTTCTATGAACCTACCTCACTCAGCTAACTCAACCTAACCTACCTCAGTTATGCAACTTATGGTAAAATTCGTAAGTAGGTAGTTGTTAGATGACTGGTCTCTGTTCTAGGGAAATATAACTACCAGGGAAATGTGAATGAATTGTTATTTAAATATAAAGGAAAATTATAGGGTTACTAGCTGACTCGACAAACGATGTTCTGCCAAAAAAATTCGTGATGGGGACACCCTAATTACCTAGTGGTATGAAATATATTATATACTTTACGAGCTATGCTCATATCTACCAAATCTAAACAAAAAAAATCATAAAAATCGGTCGAGCCGTTTCGGAGGAGTGAGACCACAAACACCGTCACACGAGATTTTTATATATACTAGATTGAAAAATAAAAATTGCGATAGTTACTACTCTATAGCCCTACTCGTATTTAAATATCACTTGAAAATCAGTTTAATACGTCATTTGCGAATCGAATTTTGGTAATAATTGTTCGTTCTAAGTGTATTGGTGCGTCATTACCACCAAACTACGAATAGATAACAGTGACCGAACAAGACTAGTTACCACATTCTGTAGTGCGAGCTTCGGAAACAACTTAAATCACGTATTCTGCCCACTTTTCATACATATAATATCATTGCACTGTATTTGGTTTGATAAAGCGCAAAAATAATAGGTGGGTTATTTTCGTATTTTAAGTGGGCACTGTTTATATTTATTACGTAGTTAATAATAAAAATGACTTTGGAATTTTTCGCCTGTTTGAATGTGCGTTGTTCCCTCTAATTTCGCAAACAGCTTGACTGTTTTAGACGTGATTTTAACTGATATTGCAGTACGTATTTGACGTTGTGCGGATTTGACATGGTGAGTGTTTGACTTTATGCGTGTTTGACTTTATGCGTTTTTGACCTTACGAGTATAATCCTAAACTTGTGGTATATCTGTAATATCAGTGTTTGTTTTATTTCATCCGGTTCACAAATATACGGATATAGATACCTATATATCGACTGCAGTCAAGCGTTAACTTATTACAAGTAAAAGAGAATCACTAAGGTCAATTATGGTTACGCAGAACTATGGTTGTGGCGACATAACTATCTTAATAAGGATACGAAGTTGATTACGTCCATTTCCAACTTTGTGGTAACTGCATTCATTGTTCTGGGACAATTTCTGTTAGAAATGCACAGATTTTTAGATGTTCATGAATTTCATGTTTTAACTACATTCGTGATAATATTTGGACATACATAATTATATATACATATCGGAGAAGGGGATTTAATGTGTATTTTCTAAGGCGTTTTAAGTTCCTGGTCTGCTACAATGGCATTATAAATCCTGACTTGGTCTTTATGGTATAGCAATAGATGACAAAAGATATCCCAAATTCCAATAATCTGATTCGTATAATCATCTCCAATCGGAGGTATGTATTTTGAAAAATCATCACAAATAAATAATAATCAGTTAAAAATCTTGGCATAATGCGGATAAAAATATCGATTTAAAATGGACATCCCTACTGAATTACCATACGGATATTCGCGCGAAAGGGCAAACGTTGCCCGTAATGTTATTCAATTTGTAACTCACGTACCCCAAAGTTTGTAACTCAAACACAAATTTGACTTTTATTACTTTTAGGAAAGGGTTGTTATTTCGAACGCCATGAAATATTATTTAGCTACGTAAAGTACTAAGTTTCGTTGTAACTGTTGTGTTAATTTGGGGCAAGGAAATTATCTATGCGAGTGTAAATAATGTTGATAACAAAAAGTATTTTAATATTTACAAGTTTCCAATAAGTCAGTCGTTAATGGGCAGCGAATACATGAATATTAAAACATATTTTTGATCCAAAATAAAGTCAAGTCAAGCGCCAAAAACGTATTTAAGAACAGCTATTCGCGTTACAACATTCAGCTGTGAAATCATTAATTTTAATGGCTATAATCTACTCCAATAAATAAATAATCATCCATCGTCTAACCATGCAATCGCATGTAGATTAAAATATCTATCACTCGAATTATGAAAGCATTATCCATCATTGTTTCTCCTTAAACTTGTTTCTTATAGTACAAAGTGTACATACTCGTATCTATCAGAGCGTGGTACATAATGGTAGCATCCGGCTATGAAATCAATCTTAATATATATAAATTACGTGTCACGTTGTTTGTCCGCGATGGACTCCTAAACTACTTAATCGATTTTAATCAAATTTGCACACCGTGTGCAGTTTGATCCAACTTGAAAGATAGGATAGCTTACATCTCAAAATAAAAAAAGGTTTTGACAGAACGAAGTCTGTCCGGGCAGCTAGTCAATTGCTGTTCGTTTGTCTTGCTAAATCTCGAGAGTGGCTGGATTTGGCTAATTTCGATCTTGAAATATTTGTGGAACTTCAGGGAAGGTTTAAATGGTGAGAAAAATAATTATATCTGCATTCAGAAATTTGTCTGTTTCGTAGCTGTAGTATGAGTTCCAATCTCTTTGAAAACTTCGACCACATTAACTTTCTAATGTAACCTTAGCAACATATCTAACTTTTTTATTTTATAACTGACAGTCGAGGGAGAGGGAGAGGGGAAGGGAGAGGGAGAAGGGAGAGGGAGAAGGGAAGGGAGAGGGAGAGGGAGGAGTTGTTAGGCGGTACAAAGTTTGCCGGGTCAGCTAGTAATTAAATAATCCACTTCAATAAATAAACCAGTCCTCATCGTTGTTTCTCCATAAACTTTATTCGAATTTAGAGTGATGTATCTATCCGTTCGCGGTAGGACATATTGGTAATGTTATTCAATTTGTAACTTCCGTACCCAAAAGTTTGCTGTGCCTTGGTGAAGCACGACTCGAACAGTAATTTGACTTTTATTGCTTTCAATCCACGATTTCTGAAAAAGGTTTGATGTAGGCAAATTCAAAAGGAAAATACTCGTAGATACTTTTATTGGATTTAATATTCCATTTGAATACTTACTACTATCTATACTTTTAAATTAATTGTCCCTATTGAATGATTTTTTTTCCATACAGAAATCCTGACAGACATACAGAATTTCATTATAAATGAAGCGCTCATAGCCCAGCGGCTTTGGTCAATCGAATTAAGTCGGTAGTTGTTGTATAACTTACAGCCAACGCCATATCGGAGAACTTTGGGTGACATGAAAACTTCTGTCACTTGGGTTGGCCACTAACCACCAATCTATGGAGCAGCATGACTCCTCAATAACCTCCTCAAAGGACCCGTGCTTAGTAGTGAGCCGTTAATGGGTTGAAGTCAAATAAAATATTTTATACGCTAACGGTAACGTCAAATATCTTTAGAATGTATGTAAGCTCCATATTTTCACGTTTTGTAAAATACGACTGTTTCCTACTAATTTAACATAACTGTAATATCAGTAATTCACCGTGCAGAAATAGGTGCTGACGGAAGCAATGTCTCCACTATAATAGCAAAAACAGCTGGTTTCTACTAAAGAATTGGCTCGCTATAAATCCAAAAATTAGTATTGTGAACTTGGTTTAAATTTCAGTTCAAAAAGTATTAACTACCTGTTCCATTTCATACTTTAATTTATCGTAATCCTCTTTTTGAATTGGACTTCGTTGTCTTCTTTAAGTTGAGTCTTCAATACCGCTAAAGGTGCCGTAATAACGGTAGGTTATCTCATGCTCTGAGTATAAAATACATGTGCATGATCCAGGATGATTTCAGTTTAATCTTCTTATGTTTTGTTTGAATCTTTTAGTCACCGTATTTTCATCAGTTCCATTCAAAACCCAAAAACAAGACCCTAAAAATCCTAAACAAAGACCATTGATATCTAAATTAAAAAAAAAATTAACTAAACAAAAAACCCGACTGCGAAAAACGAGCCCTGTAGTGTAGAATCTCAGTTTAGAATGTTTTTAAAAGTAATACTGAACAACTACACCATAGAAAGATTAACAGTCGGGACCCAGTCTTCAACCAATCAAATCTTGTTTTTCTTTTTATCCTAAGCAGCCCTGTAAAATTTAAATCTGTCCCGACTGTTCATCTGTCCCGACTGATAAACACATTACTCTCCCTTGCGTCACGTAGTCGGGTAAAAAATGAAGTAACCTGGTCAATTTTATCTTTAGCCTTTAATCTATCTTTGATAACTGTTTGAAGTTATAAAAATGCCCTTAACCTTTGGTTTTTGTTAAATCATACTATTTACATACAATAAATCATACCCTTATTAAATTATTTAACCCTTATATTCCTTTAAACTCTACTAATTACATTAACTTTTGTAACCCAACTTTTATTCCAGACACTTAACATTTCAGCACTAACTCTAAAACATATTCACTATCAGAATAATATGTTACACGTTGGAGCGATGCCATATTGTTTTCAAAAATTACCGCGACAGGCGTTACTTGGTCTAGCTCCAAGAAGTGTGTTAGCTGTCCGCTGTGTGCCAGGATGCTGTTGTTTGTGATATCAATGGTTTTTATTCGTAAACTAGCATTCTGCCCACGGCTTTGCCCGTGTTTTCGATAGTAAGTACGAGTACCATATGTCCTGTGTGCATGAAAATCCGTTCTGTAGTTGTGCGTGAAAATTTTCACGAACTTTCACATTAAATTTATAATACTAGTAGGACTGGCTGGCAAACGAGATTTTGTTGATACATCGTCACGCAAGTTCTCGGATCCTGTTTCAGACCGAAAGTAGTAGTTTTTCGGAACTGGAACCTCAAATACATTATTATCACGTATTTGAGAGAATAAACATTTTTTGAGTTTTTAATGATAGCTACTAGTTTATTCTCGGCTGAGATGGCAGTCGTAGTTAATATTCTACTTAATATTAAAAAGGTGAATCTTTGTATGTATGGAAGGTATCGGAAAATTTATCTATTCTACGGTATACGAAGTATTATTTAGTATGAAAGTTCTGTTAAAGATTAGTAATTAGGCGCAACTTCTTGAAATTTACAACAGATAAATAAAAATCTAACATGATATTTCAGTTGCATCGTTGGAGAGCCAGTTTTTAAGCGAGTTACTTCTCCTGGCAAGGCTTTATGGTAGGCGTATTGTTACTAAGGGTATTTTATTAATGAGTAAAATTAATGACTCATTAATAAAGACGGTTTATACTTTTGGCAGAAAATATGAAAAAGTTGGATAAAACAAACCTGTTTAGTAATTTTTAATTCGACATAGCTCAGTGAATAAGCCGGCTGAAGTGGCAGTGGACTGGCCATATAATTCAAAGGACCGATAAACATTGGGGAGGAAAGGTCCTTGAGTGGTGGCCACGTCTCGGAAAAAGGAGTATAGGATCAGGTGGACAAACGATCTGAAGAAGACAGCGGGCAATCCGCTGGATTCAAAAGGTGCATGAGGCCTATGTCCAACACTAGACCTCCAAGGGACTGATGGATAGATGGATGGATACATTTTTAAGCTCGTTAGCCAGCTTTAGACGTTTTGCAGACCTAATTTTGTAGAGGTTTAACATCAACCTAACTATTTTTTGCTCCCATTATAAAAAGGTTCGTAAACTTCATTAAAATAAGAAATTTTCTGCGATTGTAATGCCACAAATAACCTACTTTCGTTGAATGGGCGGAGAACAAACGTCAGGGTTACACAAACGTGGCAGCTGTGCGATAAAAATGGAACGCTGGTGAGAAGTTCGATTGTAGAAGTTGTAGGTTATGGCTAGCGATTGAACTACGAATATACTCGTATTTGGTATTGCTTGGTATAGTCTGCTACTGTTACTCATGCTTCTTTTTGACCCCTGACGCAAAAGGGGGTTATAAGTTTGACGTGTTTTTTTTTTTTTATGGATATAGCCGGCAAACGAGCTGACGATCCACCTGATGGTTAGTGGCTATCGTCGCCCATGAACATCAGCAACAACAAAGGCATCACTGATGCGTTGCCGGCCAAGAAAGAGAGAAGAAAAAGAAAGAAAGAACTGGCTCTCAAGCTTGTTTGTGTGTTTGTCTGTGGCAACGTAACTGCTAAACGAATGGACCGATTATGATGCGGTTTTCTTGGTTTGAAAGCTGACGTGATCGAGATGGTCTATAAAAAATGAGTTTAAGGAGAACGCACGGTCTTGGACAATTCAATTCCGTTTTTTCATTGTGGTGGACCTCCAGAAGCTCCGCTGTTATTTGCAAACAGTAGGGCTTAAAAATGATTACTATCCGACTACGACTACTAAGGGAGGGTTATGATTTAAGGTTCATATTCAGTGTCTCTTTTCTAACAGAACTTATGAAGTACTTATCATAAGAAAGAAAAATGAAGGTAGAAGCGTCTCGATCGTTTCCTGATTACAGCCTATGAAACATTACACTAAAGCTCGTATTAATAAATCGATCTTAAGATCTCTGGAATCTTTAGATTAAAATAAATCCTCTCGTATACGTAGTCGGGTGTTTGCTTTTAAAATCCCTATCTTGTTTTATCTGCATTGGTATTAAATCAGCAATGTGAAGCAAAAAGACCGTACTAACATAATAGTTGCGAAAGACGAAAGAATACGACTTTATTTTTGCTCCAACACTTCGATTGCACTTCAGTAGTTACAAATTGCTGTTTTATGCGTTTACCAGACTTCAATAGCTTACTACAGCGAACATTTTACGTTTCAGTTAAGGTTCGACGTGGAACGTTGGCTTGCAGTTTTAAGTCTTGTTTTTAGGGTTCTGAAGTACAATCGGAAACCTTATAGTTTCGTCATATCCGTCCGTCCGTCCATCCGCCTGTCCGGAGCAAAGTGCCGAGACCCTTAGTGCTAGAAAGCTGTTATTTGGCGTGGATAACTTGAGTGTTATTTTTTTATTCGTCGCGTACCCTTTAGGTATCCTGGGGTATCGTATAAAAGGTCTTTAAAAAATATCATGGGTCTTCTAAGACCATTTTTGGTATTAGGGGTCCGTTTGACAAATGTTTGGCTTTAAAATGCTAATTTTGGTTAGAGTCAAGTGTTCCCCCCCGCCCCATGCTGACTAAATGGTTGGAGATGGACAAGTGAAAAAATTCTCAAAAATAGGTTATAATAATATGATGAATTTACAAGGAAAACTGTCACGGCTATGTTAGCATAAGACGGTAGTTACTGAGTAATAGTCGATAAACTTACTACTTCGGAACCCTACATTGCGCGTGGCCTGACTCGCACTTGCCTGGTTTTTAATAGTATGTAGGTATGTACCTCTTGCAAGCAGTGATAGCTATTCGTTTTACCAAAATATTATGTATGTAGACAATATAATCAACGTAAATTATAACTTGTAGGAAGCAGGAAATTCAGTTGTTACCGGTCTTTCTAGCGCTTTTAAGGAAATATGTTGAAAACGTGTATTGACCAAAGGGATTTGACCCAAATAAACAGGATAAGCTAAATGAAACCATTTAAAAAGGATTTACAAAACAACAGTGGGCCTCATCGCCACGTAGCGATTTCTTTCAGCCTAGTAGAAGAATATGTAAAAATACTATCTTACTTTGGCCACATTGCGCGGAGACAACCAGACAATTTGGATAAACTGGTTGTTGTGGGCAAAGTAGACGGTAAAAGACCTAGAGACCGATCACCTACTCGATGGTCCGACACCGTAAAGGAGATTATAGGCATACCAGTGACCGAGGCTCTTAGAAAGGCGGAAGACAGGGTGGCATGGAAGCAGCTTGTCAGCTCCGCCACCAAGTCTTGTCAGAACGGGCACGACCTTCAGCAATGAATAAACCAACAAAAAATAAAATCATAAGAAAATCAGAAAGTCTAAAAGACTAAGACTATAAGAGAGAAAAAAATTAAGTAAAAATAGTAAAACATTCTTAACAGACCTTAAAACTTATCGTACAGTTATGTAGCTTTTACTGCTGTGAGCACAAACATGTATACCCAGAGTAGACACGGCAAGTTCATACAATTCACGTGTAACAATTAGGATTTGAAATCCTAATGAGGCGCCGTGTCATTTAGTCGGACTTTCATTGCTATTGGCAACAGATGTCAACTGAAATAACGAAAAATGCCTGATTTTAATGTTATAAACTGTAGAAAATCTACAAATATAGTTAGGAAAGATAAAGAAAACATTTTCTTTCATCGCTAAGTAATTTCCTTATAAAATTGTGTTCCTATCTATTTAAAATAAATTAATTTAATGTTTACTGTGGTTTTACCACGTTTTACAATGACGAGCACTTACTAAATATATGTACTACATACTACACAATACATTGCTCATTTTGGTTTAAAAAATTTAGGGTTTCTTTGTTGGAACATGCAATGAAAATACAACAATCGTTACTATCAATCGTTGTTATGTAACGCTTTACTTCGTGGTACTGTCAATATTGTCGTTTTTCGGTCAAATATAGTATATAGTGTTTTTCATTTACCCTGTCTTGTCTCGATTCTAATCGATTTTGAGAATCGTCGAATAAATAAATATTCTCATAGACATTATTATATTTTGTAACACAAATTTTATTCCAAAGGTACTTAGCTAACTGTATTTTTATTTTTTTATAGTTTCGTCATATCTGTCTGCCCGTACGTCCGTCCATTCGCAACTTAGTGCTGAGAACCTAAGAGCTAGAAAGGTGTAATTTGGCATGGATGTACATTATTTTATTAAAACTACAAAGTCGTAAATAAAATATAAAAAATATTTATTTACCGCAGTTCAAGTGGGGATGGATTTTTTCCTTGGCTACCCAATACAGATAGTGTAAGGTATCGTTGCAAAGATATTTAAAAAAATATTATGGGTTCGGATTAAAGAACATTATTGTCATATGAATACAACAATTTCACTAATAGGTGAAATAATTTCATTTTCATTAATAATTCTAATAAGGAAAACGAGCTAAAATTATAAAATGCTAATTTTCTTAAAAAAAAACTAATAAAAGTGATAATTTTGGTTCAAGTTTCCGTCTCCCCTGCCAGCTAAAAAGGTGGAGTTTGACATGTGAAAAAATTCACACGGTTACGAAATATTTGCAGGTTAACGAGTAACGAATAATCGATCAACTTACAAGTATAGAACCCTACATTGTGCATGGCCTTACCAGTTGTTTTTCATCAATCGAAAGAATTTTTCAAATCGGTCTAAGCTAATGGTGGTACATTTTTGTTATTTTGATTATTAAATTACAAAGGTTTTGATTTCAATAAATAAATGATTATATTTTGTTTTAATTATCTTTTTTTTATTTTGCATAAAATTTTGAAGTAAGGAATTTAATATGATATTGATCTGTTTATTTATATTTTTGAAACGTGTTTATAATTTTAATAAAAATTTAATAAATTTTATAATTTGTGTTTATAATAAATAATGAAGTTAAATCAAACTCACCCCAATGATATTTAATAACAAAATGTTAACAAAAGAAAATTATTTATTTGGTTTTATTCAGCACTATAACCTATACGTACAATAACAACCAACCAGACTGATTATAATCGGTTATCGATATCGAGAATCGGTAAGAAATCGGTTTCGTATTGGTATTGCTAGGATGAGGTATATCAATCACTAAAATATTCTTGTGACATAATATTGTGTCAAAAAAAGTGACACGCTTGGTTTTCATACAATTCGAGCTACATGCCTCATCTACTCTAGGTATATATGTCTGTGGCTGTGAGTCAAACTATCTATCTGTAAGTGCTCGTCGATTGCGCTTCAATAGGTATCAACTGCTGTTTTGTATTGCAGCCGCCGTCGTTACTGGATCTATAAAAGTTAAGAATGACCCTGGTGGTGTCAGAATTGCTAATGTTTTCATTAGTTTTAGTTCAAGACATCGTTTAACGTTTATAATAATGCAAGAAAATAAAATAACAAAGTGGAATGATTAAACAGTATAAGATATAAAACAAAAGTACATATAGGTATTAGGGTATGTACGATACCTATGTCGTAAGGATAAGAAGAAGAAGAAGAGGATAGACATGGGTAACTCAACCAAAACGCGTGAGCTGCAAAACAGGTCTTGAGTCACGAAGTTGAGCTGGAGCTGCGAACCGGTTCGTGATTCAGCTCAAGGACCTGAAAGATTCATAAGAGCCGACAAGACATTTCAAATTTCAACCTTATTACTATTAACATTAGGGTATATTATCTTAGTCGACGCGTACAGATCAGGTACAGGTACGGCTCGCAGGTCGCGGGATCTGATTCACTCTTAAGCTGCGACATTCAAATTTCAACCTTATTACTATTATCATAAGGGTATATTATCTTAGTCGACGCGAACATTTCAGGTCCAGGTACGGCTCGCAGGTCGCGGGATCTGATTCACTCTTAAGCTGTGACACTCAAATTTCAACCTTATTACTATTATCATTAGGGTATATTATCTTAGTCGACGCGTACTGTTCAGGTCCTTTGAGCTGAATTGAGACCTGGTTGATCTGTTTTTGAGCTGCAGGTCAACAGGTCACTTTCGTGGGACCTGAATCTTTGAATCAGACCTGCAACGCTATTCTCTTTTGTAACTTGACAGCGGAGTTTCAAAATTGACGTTCGAGTTCTAGGATCACTTCACTTCGCAAGTGCCGTACTAGATGATTAGAGGATGACATATTTATTATTCTCGATCATCGAATTACGTCACCGTCGAAGCTCGTGTCCAATTGTCAAACGAAAAGTTAGTCAAGAGCTATCGCGTTCTTGAGTAAAGTAAAGATTTTTGAAATAAAAATAAGTGATTTTTGTTATATTTTAGTTATTAGGTACTAATAAATACCATGGCTCGTTTATTTGTGTTCAATTATTTATTAGAAGAAGCTTACTCTTTAGATTGTGCTGAAAGTCGACGTCAAGCGAATGAGATTCGTAATTTTCAATTAATTAATATGCACAGAGACTTTGTTTTTAACTACCGCTTGTCGGAAGAGTTAATTGATAACCTATTGGAAGATATTAAATATCTTATGATAGCACCTCAGTGTCGAAGACATGGATTATCAGCTAAAGTAAAGGTTAGTAAAGCAAACCTAACTTTCCCGTCTTTCTTACAAAGGTGCGAATACGTGTGCGAAATTTATTTTTCTAGCCCAAAGGGTTTGGCCTGTGTGTTGATACATCAGTCACTTTTGCTTTTCATATATATTATACATTAATAAAGGTGATTGAAAATTATATATTTGAATTATTTTTTCAGTTATTATGTGCACTCTCTTTCTTTGCTAATGGAAGTGATCAGAGAATATGCGGAAAAAACATTCATTCCTATATGTCGCAGCCATCGGTTTCCCGTTGTCTGCATGTGGTTGTTGAAGCACTCAGCCATCCAAATATTGTAAAAAAATACATTCGATTTCCTCAAAACTTTCAAGAAAGGCTTAAGCTGAAAGAAAAGTAAACAAAAATTTTCAAATTTTAGCTACCTGTATAAATATAAACGCAGGTATTAAAAATGTAAATGCCTGTTATTATTATAGCTTTACCGCGGCAGTCCCCGGGTGCTTTTTTAGTAATAAAACAATAAATCATAGAATTTATAAGAAATGTGTAAGTGCCTTTATATCAGAAGGATAAAATATTTTACCGATTCGTTTATTCATACCGAGGCGAGGCCATCTTTAGTCGTTTGACGTTTGAGTTTGAGACTCCCTTCACTTCGCAAGTGCGTACCAAATGATTCGAGAATCACATATCAAGATCTCGGACTCGAACTTCAATTTTGACACTCATCGCGGAATCCGCTGTCAAGTTACAAACCTGAATAGCCCTGCTGATCTGAGTTACACACCTCTAGAAGAGGATAAGAAGTAGTTGATACTAACTTGTTGTATCCATAATATGTAACATATACCTACATATAACTTCATGTCCTCTTACATACATAGTAATTATGGAATTTCGGTAGGTTCCATAATTACTATGTATGTAAGAATCCTCGGAATCCTAATAATTCTGTTCTCAGCGTTCCCGCTGACCTCAGAAAAGCCTTTGCTTGTTAGCTTAGCTAATATGGATGTGGTTTTCACTGAAATTCATGGACTTCAACCGCAAATTGGTTGAAGCTTCTTCTTTGTTTGTTTGAGTCTCTTTCTTCTACTCTTATTTCTTAATTTTTTTTACTCTACACTTTAACACCACTGCATTAGGTCACATAGACTTAAATATCCTTATACTGTACTTTTAATGGCACACTGCAGCGCACATTTCCATTGAATGTTTTGCAACGATATTGGAAGTATAAAGTGAAGTAAATGCTCCGTTTACGAGTTTTGGAGAAGCGAAGCACCACAATAACGGGTTTGGGAACAATGTCAATTGAAACAAAATAGTCTGACGTAGTCGTTAACAGTTACATAGGATCGCGTACCGAATCTACTGTATTAATACATAATAGGTATATTATTTATTGTACATTTTTGTGGAAAGAAGATATTTACAGAGAAAGAGAAAGAAGATATTTTTATTGTACTATTATCAGGTAAAAGTTTTTGCGATCTGCAAGGCTATTCTGTTGTGTAACTCGACAGCGGAATCCGCGATGAGTGTCAATTTTGGCAAGGAATTTTGACACTCATGGCGGATTCCGCTATCGAATTACAAAACAGAATAGTCTTGCTGGATCGGAAAAAAATAATAATCTAATCACTTGAAGAAGTGTAATATTTAGTATTGTAATACTATTAATTTTATTATACTAATAATTTAAGGAGTCGGTATCCTTTGTCTTAGAACGAAACTGTCCAGTTTACGTGAATAAGTATTGAGTATTCGATGCCTTATAATATACTATTATTATTAATATTCGAATATGTGTTCAAACAAAATATTCGAAGGCATAACGAATAATGGGTCTGACTGCCTTTAACACATTAGAGACATAATGATCGACTTTGTTCAAACCTCTATCATTAGGGTCTTAGAAACTGAAATAAGAGTTCGTAACTCATTTTTGTTTCGGTCCAAGTTATTCTCGTTACTACTCACGGAGTACTTATCCACACAAAAAACCTTTTGAATAAGAGATTTCCAAGATAACAAAAGGCGGAGTTATTGAGATCTCTGCCAGATAATCTTTGAATATAGAAATAATGAGATAAGAAATAGGTAGGGTAGCGTAAGCCCCTGCTGATTCATTTTTAAAGATTTATTTTATGATTTCTTACTTTTTACCTATTCAGACTTTTATTCTGTTTTTTCTTGAGTCGGGGTTTTTTCTAAGTTTTTATAAAACGCCAGTTGTATAAGTAATGAATATGGCAACATGTTTGGTCCTACAGCTCGGTAAAGATTTTCTATGGCCTAAAATTTTAATGTTTTGCATTTTCAAAAACTTTTTTATTATGAAATCAAGACTCGTTTGATTTTCGGGTAGGTACCAATAAAACATGTCAACTTTTTCTGTACACTCATAAGTTTATCCCAGACATAAATGACATCTCTGAAGGAAAACATTGAATAACCTAAATATATACCTAGAGTGTATTTATCAATGTTTTTTTTTAATTTTGATAGTAATAATATACTAAACAAATATACAAAAAAAAATCCAGACTTTTATTTCTAAACCGTACTTACGTATCATAAAATAATTATCAACTAAAGGATCAAAATTGTTTAATAAATATGATAAATAATAAATATGATAAATGAAAGCGATCACTGAGCTCGAACTTTAGTCGTGTGTGCATGAACAATGCACGCAAACATAGCTTCGCAATGAATTTGCCTAGACTCTATCGAATAAATTTTCTGCATGGCCTCTTAACCAATCTTTAATTACTTTTTAACACTATTCCAACAAAAGTTGATGCGACAAAAACCATAAAAGCAAAGCAAAGCAACAACCCATAATTATTGTCCCACTGCTGGGCTCGGGGTCTCCTCTCACAATGTGAGGGGTATAGGCCATAGTCTACCACGCTGGCCAAGTGCGGATTGGTAGACTTCACACACCTTTGAGAACTTTATGGAAAACTCTCCGGTGTGCAGGTTTCCTCACGATGTTTTCCTTCACCGAAGCAAGTGATAATTAACTTCTAATACGCACATAATATTTGAAAATCAGAGGTGCGTGCCAGGATTTGAACTCGGGCCCCTCCGTTCGAGAGACCAACGTTCTAACCGCTAGGCTATCACTGCTTATCAGTATAATATTGACCAACTCAAGATCTGATGGTGTACGTATAATTATAAAATCCCACTAATATTTCTTAGGCGTATAATAAGATATTTTTTTACCCTCGCTAAGTGACAAAAACCATATTTAAGAATTATTTCGGTTAAAAACCTGACGTAGTACGGTTAGAGAATTACATAAAAAACGGCCCTTTCAATGTCCTATAATGAATTCGCAGCAAGAACGAACGTATAAATCACTTTATGTGTCACCTAAGGTCGCCTTTCCCTATCTGCAAGTTTTATTGTTATGTCAACGGGATATTTATGTGTACTTAAAGAATTTAAGTGCTTATTAGAGGTCTTTCACGCAGTAAACATTTTAGTACAATATAAAACCAACGTTCATGTATATTGATCTTTACAATTACCATGAAGTTAAAGCTGGTTATGAAAAGATAAATTTAAATAAATAATTTATGATACTTAACATTGTAGAGGCTACAATACATTTTACTGAATAAGCATAATTGACTGGCTGCGCCAGTCGTTCCCATCTATCGTTGACGAACGTTAGTGTCCTTAGTGTGCAGTGTACCGTGTATCTATCTCAATATAATTATATATCAATTACGGACTTTTATTACCAAGCAACCTTCATTATTATTGACTTCAAGTAAACTCCTACAGTAAATAAATACAACCCTAAATTGGTGACCCCGAACTGAACATTTTGGTGAACTTTTGGTGAAATAAAATTTAATCAGCTTAGGGAACGGCTCATACAACACTGCGTTCGTCACACTAACGTTCGTCCCGCGACATCGCGCGTGCTAAAGACAATACTAAATACTATCGGACAATTTTGTGAAAATTATGACAACATCCTTGTCGGATCCAAATCCTGCTGCAGCTACAGTGAAGGTGGAAGATGCTGGTTTGGCCGCTATCTCTCTTTCGTCGAGAATTCCCGAGTTTTGGACCGATCAGCCAAGAGCTTGGTTCATTCAGCTGGAGGCTACGCTCGCACCACAGAAACTGAGTGATCATGCCAAATATGATCTCGTCGTGTCCAAGGTCAGTAAGGACGTTATTTTACAAATCACTGACATACTCATCAAACCCCCGGAAGAAGGAAAATATACCATTCTCAAGTCAAGATTGCTGTCTATATTTGAGGAATCCGAAAATAGACAGATACAGAAATTAATTGGAGAAATGGAACTAGGAGATCAGCGTCCGTCGCAGTTATTAAGGCGTATGCGTGACCTGGCCAGAGGAAAAATCAATGATGATACACTGACTGTGTTGTGGCAAAATTTGTTACCTTCTCCAGTTCGAGGAGTTTTGGCAGTAATCGAGACCAAGGACCTAGACAAACTCGCTACCGTCGCTGACAAAGTGCTGGAAAATTCGAGAAGTGGTCAGATCCTGGAAGTTTCACCGCCGCCGCAAACGCCGTCGTCTTCGTCGTCGAATAACAGTAATTTGGAGAACGAAATCACGAGGTTAACCCAGCGTATAGCGAAATTGGAACGAGGGCGATTTTCTTTTCGGCAAAGAGGCAATTTTCGACGGCAGTCCCGCTCACGGTCAAGAGGACAACGTAACATCAACAATGCTCTCTGTTATTACCATCGAAATTACAAGGAGAAAGCGCGCAAATGCGTGCAACCGTGTTCCTGGAAAAGTCGTCCGGATCCCGCTCAGGAAAACTAGAGGAGGTGCAGTCTCACTCGGCGGAGGACTGCAGCCAAAGTTTCAATCGCCGCTTATGTGTTTTGGATACTAATAATGGACTTCGTTTTTTGGTCGACACAGGTGCAAATGTATCTGTTATCCCGTATAAATGTAAGTTAATTGGTAAGAATAATTGTAATGTTAGTGAATATACATTGTTTGCAGCCAATGGTACACCAATCAAAACTTATGGTTTAAAAACACTGGTACTTAATCTTAATCTTAGGAGAGATTTTACTTGGAATTTTATTGTGGCAGACGTGTCGCAACCCATATTAGGTGCAGATTTTTTGTATAATTTTAAATTATTAGTTGATTTGCACTCTAGAAAATTAATTGATCAGACTACAAAGTTATCAGTTTCAGCTAGTATAATTAATAGTAAAGGGATAATTATAAAAACTATTGATGAATCACACCCTTATTACGAAATTTTACAGCAATATCCTGATCTAACTAAACCAATTTCATTTAAGGAACCTCCTAAACATTCTGTATATCACTATATAGAGACTACGGGACCCCCAGTTCATGCCAGAGCCAGACCTCTACCTCCTGATCGTTACAAGCAGGTACGTGATGAATTTAAACTAATGCAAGAACTTGGTATTTGTCGTCCATCGAGCAGTGCTTGGTCTAGCCCATTGCATGTCGTACCCAAAAAGGATGGTAAAATACGACCTTGCGGTGACTACCGCGCCTTAAATGCAATCACGAAGCCAGACAGATATCCTATACCTCATTTGCGGAATTTTACTTATATTTTAGCTAATAAAAAAATATTTTCACGTATTGATATCAATAGAGCCTATCATTATATTAGAATTGCTCCACAGGATGTAGAAAAAACTGCAATAGCGACTCCATTTGGGTTATTTGAATATTTGTCAATGAATTTTGGATTGAAAAATGCTGCACAAACTTTTCAGAGGTTTATGGACAATACCGTATTAAAAGATTTCATACTTAAATCACAGGATAGTCAAAATTTTGAAATTTCAGATGGTTCAAATTTTATTTTTGCATATTTAGATGACATTTTAATAGCTGGTTGTAACGAAACAGAGCATAAAATGCATTTAAATTCTCTTTTTGAACGATTAAATAAATTTGGTATTACTATAAATATATCTAAAAGTATGTTTGGTCAAGAGAAAGTAGAATTTTTAGGCTATGAAATTTCAACAGAAGGTTTAAAACCCCTGCCTAGTAAAGTTCAAAGTATATTAGACTTTCCTAAACCTACAACTATTGCACAACTTCGTAGATTCATTGGAATGTTAAATTTTTACAGACCTCATTTACCTAATGCAGTCATTATTCAATCAGAATTAATTAATTATCTTCATAATGCGAAAAAGAACGATAAAACTGTTATTCAGTGGACCGAAAGTGCAAGCGAGGCATTTGATAAATGTAAAACAAGCCTTGCAAACGCGACTACGCTCGCGTATCCATTACCAAATATTCCATTAGCCATTATGTGCGATGCATCTAATAATTGTATAGGAGCTGTATTACAGCAGTACGTCAATAACAAGTTTACTCCTTTAGGCTATTTTTCTAAGCGAATGTCAGAGTCGCAACGAAAATATAGCACTTATGATAAGGAATTATTAGCAATATATTTATCAGTACAATATTTCAGAAACATGTTCGAAGGTAGAGAACTTATAATTTTTACGGATCATAAACCATTAACTTTTGCTTTCTCAAAACTTAATTCTGATAAGGAAACACCCAGACGTACGAGACAACTTTTATATATCAGTGAGTTCACAACAGACATACGTCATATCACTGGCAATAGCAACTTGGTTGCTGACGCGCTATCTAGAATTGAAACCATACACTGCCCAGGTGCACTCGATTTCAACGAAATCGCACATGCACAGGATACTGACTCAGAACTTAAGCAATTATTATCTTCTAATAACAGTAACTACATTTTAAAACAAGTATCATTTTTAGATCATAATAAATCTTTGTTTTGTGAAACATCTACTATTAATGCTAGAGTATACTTACCCAAAGATTTTAGATTTACAGCTTTTCAAACCATACATAATTTGAGTCATCCTGGTATACGTAGTAGTAAAAAAATCATTGGTAAAAAATATTTTTGGCCCGGGATGAATAAAGATATTGGTACGTGGTCTAAAACTTGCGTATCGTGTCAAAAATCAAAAATACAAAGGCACACTTTGTCTGAACTAGGACAGTACGCACCTTCAGAACGTTTTGAGCACATAAATATAGATATAATTGGACCCTTACCTACTTCTCCGGATGGTTACAAATATTGCTTAACCATTATAGATAGAAAAACCGCATGGGTAGAAGCATTTCCTATTCGCGACATTTGTGCATTAACAGTCGCTAAATTAGTTTACGAAAACTGGATTACGCGTTATGGATGCCCTAATAAGCTTACAAGCGACCAGGGTAGACAGTTTGAGAGTAATCTTTTCATGCAGTTAATGAAATTTTTAGGTGTGAAGAAAAATCGCACTACTGCTTATCACCCTCAATGTAACGGTGCAATTGAGCGATGGCACCGTTCTCTTAAAGCCGCTTTAATGGCAAGGTTAAGCACTGGTTCGTGGATTGACGAGTTACCAACTGTATTATTAGGCTTACGAGCAGCACCACGATGTGACACAGGTGTCACTGCTGCAGAGCTCACTTTTGGCAAGACCTTGAGGTTACCTGGTGAATTTTTCGAAACATCTAGTAAACAAACTTGTGATGATGAAGACTATGTTAATCAGTTACGTAGTACTATTAGTAAGTTAAAGGCTAAGTCGTCAGAACATAGGGATTCACGAACATTATTTGTACATCGCGATTTGCGTAATTGTAATAAAGTTTTTGTTAGAGTGGACGCCGTAAGAAAACCTTTACAACCGCCCTATGAAGGCCCCTACAGCGTCATAGAGCGTCATGATAAATATTTTATTATACAATTTCCTAATAGACAAGTTTCTATATCTATTGATAGACTTAAACCTGCATATATTTTAAATGATAATACTTTAAATAATACGGCACCTCATATTGTAAAGCCAAGTACTCAATTGAATAATAATAATAATAATAATAATAATACTGATGTTCAGAAAACTATTTTAAAAGACAAGCCTTACATCACTTCCTCAGGTCGTATAATAAGAAAACCAGTACGTTTTCAATAGTTAATTTTATTTATCGACAAAGCATGTTTTTAAATTTTTTTTAGGTCAAACTGTTTACATATAAACACTGCATCACTTACAATTTTATTTAATCAACTTCATAATACCTAATAGTGTATTGCTCATAGTACCTATTGATATTATTTTCAATTCAATTTCAAATCAATCAGTATAATCTTTATGATAATTACAATGGGCAAGTCTCAAAGTAAAGAAGTTGTTATCGCCCAGACTGCAACCACTGGATCGCAAGGATTTTTGGAAACCAACATCCAACAGTTGCATATAGTGACTTTCGTCATCGTGGCAGTGCTGATACTATTCGCATGCATATACCTTTGGAAAAGATGTAATGCTCGAGCAAAGAGGTGGATGGATAAACAAATATCGGTACGTTTTCCAATGCAAAACTTATCAAGTGTAACGGCAACGGTGCCAGTGCAGGCCGCACAAACACCGAAACCCGTCATTTTTACATCTTAAATTCTTAATATTTTATACTTGCATATTTGTAATGTAATTTTCAAATGCAATTGTAATGTTTTTGCCATACCTTGTACCAGTAAATATTTTTTTGAACTTATTAATACTACACAATACTATGTGATGTAACTTATACTAATTGTGACTAATTCCGTTTTGAATTATATACCTACATTCTTTAATACTTAAAATTGTAATAACTTGAACTTAAAAAATTTAAAATTGTATCTAACTAATTACTTTAATATTGTCGTATTGAAATTTGATCTACTTGTTTTTCTAACGTTCCAGTCATACCTATCGCCTAGATTCCAACGTGAACTTTGTCAATGTAACGCGTCATCATTTAATGTATCGTGTAAGTTAAGGTTACTCAACTACTATAAGCGATGAATTTCAAGCGATGTATTAGTGTAACTTAACTTATTTTTTTTTTGGTTTGTATAATTTCATTTTTTTCAAAAAGGAGGGAGCCTATGTAGAGGCTACAATACATTTTACTGAATAAGCATAATTGACTGGCTGCGCCAGTCGTTCCCATCTATCGTTGACGAACGTTAGTGTCCTTAGTGTGCAGTGTACCGTGTATCTATCTCAATATAATTATATATCAATTACGGACTTTTATTACCAAGCAACCTTCATTATTATTGACTTCAAGTAAACTCCTACAGTAAATAAATACAACCCTAAAACATGAACTAAAACCTAAAATCACTTAAATGGTAACAACTTGTCTTATTGCATCAAAATTATATAAAACCAAAATATTACATACATAAATAAGTCTTGGCACTCAATGTCTGTAACCTAAACATAGTATTTTTTTTGTAATATGTTACATTAAGTGACTGTCTGTGTACAAAATAATAAAAAAATATATAAAAAATATATAACATACAAAATTTTGCCATAATATTTACTAAATACATGTGAAATGGTCAAATGGCAATGTGTTTTTTTAATTTATATTGAGATACTAAATGGACATTAGTTCTATGTTGTTATATATTGTCATTGAAATTTATAGAAACATAATTATTACATCTTCAAAATATTACAAAAGACAGAAGAAAAAGAGAAAATAGGAGAAGTAATGTGAAATAATAGCGAGAAGAAGAGAAAGAGGCATACTCAATAATAACAGTAGGTATCCTCAGAACAATAAATCTTTCGCATTCATTGCTATTCTTAAGGATTAAAATGCCAATAGTTCCAAAATTCTTCTTCCTGGTTCTTCAAATCACTTCTAATGACCAAAACTCATAAATATTTTATTGTTCTGTACATTTATTAGGACTCGGCACTTAGCTTTCGAACAGTGGACGATCAAGACTCTTCTATTCTAATCATACCTTATTTGTCAAATTAGGTAAGTAGTTTAAAAGTTCTTGTGAAAACATGACTTTAGTTTTACTATAGTTGGGAAATTAAGTATTCAGGCTAATTTAAAATGCTTTCAGTCGTTCTATTTACACAGCTTTTTACATTAACTTAGTATCGACTGGCTTATCTTTTGGTTAGATTTTCGTCCGGCGGAAATCCGCTCCGATACCGACCGTTGGTTTAAAAAGCGTCTGCCAATGGTTTTATCCTCTGTGGTTTTGGATTTAGATCCAAAATGCATTTTAGGATATTGATAGAGTTTTTTAGGGTTTTTTAATTAATCTGTTATTTTTATATTATGCTAGCCAAACCGTTGTTTTTTCGTGAGTAAAGTTTTTTAACGACTGAAAACGGTTTTAACCATAACCAATATCATTTTCGTTCGTGTGTTGGTTGTCGTCGTTTAGGCAAATAAAAGGCTAGGCTATTAAAACATCAGACTATTAACAAATCCGCTAAAAGAAACTCCATCTATGTCCTATAAAAATAGGATTGGGTGGGTCTGTATCGGGCACACGGTCTTTGGTTTTAACGTAAAAATCAGCAAATTGCTTTGAATGTTAAAGATTAAAAAAAAAACAACATAGCATTTTTTTTGGTTGAGGTACCGAGTTCGGTGGCAAAGCTAGAGAGGTGCTTGCAGAATCAGTAGAAGCAGTAAAAGTCCCCGCATCATCGACGTTGCTTACTAAACCAATCTTAACATCTATGCGATCTTAAGATTCCGTTTCTGATGCTGAAAGGTATCAAATCGTATGTAAAAATAATATTTGTAAGATCTGAGATCGCGTTCTTGAGCCGAGATTGACTTATTAATACCGGCCTAGGTGTAGTTAACTCTATAAATAAATGAAAGAATCATCGCGCTATCACATCTGAGTCCCGAGCACCAGCACGACAGCACCAGCTTCCGTCATTCTACGCAACAACCCTCCCCGCCACCCCGTCCAACCTCGATACTAACTTAAGGTCATAACACTGAGCTGATTATATGAGTTAAATAATGACACTAGATGTAAGTTCCTCAAAGTAATAGTTTTGTAGTTATTAAGTTAATTAATAGGTAAGTAGGTAATTATTAAGACGATGTAGACATTTACGTTACAGTCTACTTTTCTGGTTGAGTTGTAAGATACTGACTGTACCCAAAGCCTGTACCTGTATGTTTCGGTGTGATTTTAAAGACTTTTTACGTTAAAATGCATTTTAGATCTAGATCCACAGAGGATAATGGCATAGATATCTAAGATTCTGTATAAATTCGAAGATACAGAATAAAATGAATGTGAATGAAAACTCGCTCATTAGCTATTTCATCTAATTCTATAAATGACAATAACAATACTAGTAAAATCAACGACTCTACCAAAATGATGTATTTTATCCGAAGAAATAATACTTGTTATATGAAATGTGTAGACATTTTGTTCTTGTCTTCAGTAAAATTACTTCGAGGGAAACAACATTAGTAGATAATAATAATATATTTAATACATAAATCCCCGACAAGCAAGTAAACAGAGGAACGTGATCATCCAATGTTGATTCTGGTTGCGTCAGTTTTGTTTACCGAGATATTCTCTTTAATAGGGACTAATTCACGCTTGCTATCTTCACGTTTTATTTACCACGAATCTCGGCTTATTATGTTAAGAACTTAGGATGAGTAAAATAATTCAGAGGAGATTTTAATTTTGTTTTGATTACATTTTGTTTCAGCTTCTGTATAAATTTTACGTAAGCACTGGCATTTCCAAAAAGATTGACTTGGTGCCTGACTCGAGATTGCAATGAGTTCCTTACACCCTAAATAGTACATTAAAACATGCATGTATTGACATTAACTTGGATTTGCAGTACGCTGAATTCAATTTAATTAACCGTAGACGTCCTAGGACTTCTAGGTATTAGTTCGCACCTAAGCGCGATGCACTTAGAGCGCATTAATTACTCGAGCAAACTCCTCTGTCTCGTTATGACGCAAAGCGGTTGAGTCGGAGCAAATTCACTAAAGATCACGCTAATATCGCATAATCTTTTGGAGTTGGTAATTGTATACCTACTCAACTACTAATAGCAAACAGTTATACAATTCGTAGTATTAACTAGCAGCTATTGTAGTTTGTGGGTCATTATGAGGAATATTAATAGGAACTTTTAATAGTAAAACCAGCAAATGAAAAAAATAAAGTATGAATTGGTCATCGCCGCCGACCATTCATTACACTGTTGCTGGTGAAGATGATAAGGTAATCTACGTCCCTAAATACGCTAAAACATTTTATGGGTTATTGAAGGTTTTTCTTAGTAGAATATTTTAGTATTGGAATGTTGTAGAAGATCTTTGCTGACACAAATAAGTAACAATGTTTTAGGGATGGATCTAGGTTTTTTTAAGGTCCACTACTGAAATAGGGTCTCTCTTCTTGAAGAGGCATAGAGCATACAGCACCACGCTACTCTAGTTCTAGAATTTTTTACTCAATTTTAATATTTCGGATATGGAATATCAAACACAGCATATTTTAATATTTCCCTTCTGGAATATTAAAATACTTTTCCCGCTTAAGTTGCTATGGTGCTGGTTACGCTGATATCTCGATATTTTCTACAAGGTTTCCCCCTTCAGCTATTTACCATAGTCAAATTTCCAATAAAAACTTTATCCTGTGTATTGAATTTTATATTCAGTACGCGTATTTATCGGCGGATCGTTTTCATGTTTTTCCTCCTGTTACAATTCGATTTGGGGCGTAGAAAGATGCTATGTGGGGTTATATACAAGTTATATAGGTACACATTTTTCACCTTTAGCATAAATAGCATGTATTACCACTGCAGAAAATCTAGGAATTGGTCAAATACATAAATTAAAGATCACAAACGAATCACGAATACAACAGATAAAAGATCGTGACTAATTTATGGAGAAAAAATAAAAACAATTTTATACAAAAATAAAATAATTTTCCTTAGACCTCTATTTAATGAGTTGCTAATTTTTAACTCCAAAAGCAAACATAGGGATGTCATAAGTTTGACATCTTCGTCTGTGTATCTTCAAAATATTGTGCATTAAATATATTTTTTTACTTAATAATAAGTTCATGGGCATAAAATCCAACTAATGATGGTGAGAGCACTAAGTAAAATTCCATTTATTCTTGTCTTGAAGTCATCTATGCCTTAGGCGGGCGGAAACGCCTACGCATAATGTCATTTGTGAATGAGTTGCATACATACCTTAAATAATTTTGAAAACGTATTGTACTGTGAAAACTCAACGTACATACGCAAAGATTTAAAAACAGAAATTCATTACGTATCGCAGCTATCGCGACACTATCATCGCGTAAAACCCAGAATTTGTTACCTTTTGACACAAAACCGCAAACCGCAGGCAGTTCTGTTGCGAATTTAACGATATAGCCAGTTCCAGATAAACCGGTTATATCCAGTAATCTGCGACAAAGTGGATTAAGTTCTTCCACAGTTTATTTTTTGCCATGAATGCAGGCGGCGGGCGTAGTGCGTTACAAACTGGAAATAATCCGCTTTTAACCGCGGTGGCTTTAAATGTATCGTCAACTGTAGTGATAAAAAGTAGAATAGGAACAATTGTGTAATGTAATGACTATCATAATAAGTTTATTTCTTCCTATACGGGTTACAAATGTGAACTTCAGTTTTTTCCATTATAAAAACAAGAAATGAACTCTGGTGTAGCGTGTTGAAAACAAAGAAACCCAGGACCGTAAATGGGTTGAACCAGCCTGCTAAATGATCCAAAACACGATGCACGTCTCAAGTTGCCCTTTTAATAGTATTTGTAAGGGTCTTAATAGATTATGGATTCAAACCCTTCCTTAATTTACCAGTTATTCCGCTCAAGGGAGATTCTCGGATTACTATCGGATGAATCTCATCAGTACAACCATAAACAATAGGTAACCAACGTAGCAATAATAGGAATTGAATATAATGTAGCTGTGCCTATTATTATTTTAACATACTGTAAAGTAAGACCCAAGCTCCGTTGTGTAGCAGTTAGGTACATATTATACTACAGACAGAACTCAAGTCTCAGGTCTGCTGGAAGAAATTTCATAAGGAATAAGCAGTACCTTTGTACCATTCTTACTTGATGTCTTATTTGTACAGTGTACAATGTTTCTATGTGTGCATAAATTTTATTAAATAAAACGATGACCCCATAATAAAACCTAATCACTAACAATTTCTTTAGTTTATTTTGAACACATTTTGTAAGTACAAAAATTTGCGAAGAACGAACTTTATTGAATGTAATAAAGATGAAACTTAATTTGAAAAGAATCTTGATTAAATTCAGAATATAGTCTCCTAAGATATAATCAGCTTAGTTTTACGCGTAGTTTCACACAAAAATAAAAGTTAAAAAAGGTTATCGAAGGTCTTTTAATTGTATCTTCCATTTTATTAAATAAATAGATGGGGTAAAGGCACTGAAAATTTTACTGAAATATTTTTAGGGTGCTATGAAAGACAATTTACTCTTGATGTACATAGATAGGTATACGTTGGATGTCGTGAATAACGAATTGTAGCAATTCACGATGACAGTTTTCTTTGTGAGTCAGAAAAGAAAAATATCATAGAAGTGGTCGAAGAAATCGTTGCTAGATTTTATTTTATCCGGTTTACTCAGTTGTACTAAGTTGTAAAAAGAGTTAACTGACTTAACCATTTAAGCTTCATTCAGCAGTTAAAAACATTATATACTCGTAGTAGGTCATATTTTAAGTGCTATTTAAAACTTGTTTCATCCTCATCGTAAAATGAATTTTCGCAATGATTTCTGTTATTCACTCACATGCACCAGTCTAAAGCAGTGTAAATAAAAAGTCATAAAGTTCACGGTACAACTAAGGTTTCAAAACAAACCGTGAGGTTAACTCCAACTCGTTTCGAAACGCTCATTATTTTAACGAAACTATATTCATTAATATACTAACTTTCATGAAAAATAAACAAATCTTTTAGTTTGTTAGTTGGAACTTTCAGATATTACCTGAAGTCCTCTAGGTAAATAATTTTTTCATAAATAGTGAGATGACCCGACACAAAAAATAAAAACAAGCTTCAGAAAGTACGCGTTTGTAGCATTATAATTTATGTTTAGTACATTAGATATGAATAATTAAAAAGTTGTTTTGTGATACCTATAATCTATTGGGTGTGAAGTTTGTGAACCCACGCTTTTTCAATGTCCGCTTATTGCCTCAAACCATTCTCATTGTAAGAAGAGATTCGAGTACAGCGGTGGAAAACTTGCAGAAAATGCGAAATTGCAAAATTAGCAAGACTTCTCTGGATTAGTTAGTATTGAGAAAATATTCACTCTTTTTTTATTAGTTCTAATTCGATTGGGCTTAGCACGCATTGTGAATATTCACCGCGCGATTTTTTTCGCAAAATTCTGTGACATATGGAAATTGTATGAAGCTGCACGCAATGGTCACTTCTTCACACAACTTCGAATCTCCGGCGCACCAAAGTTAGTCTAGTCAAACTTCAGGATTCACCAACGCATTTTGCCAAACTTCCAAATAGATTTCTGTTTCAGCCTTTGACTGATGTATTTTTAGCTGAACCTAGGAGAGACTAATTGACAGTCAAACACCGAAGCTCAGTTAAATTAAATCAGTCTTTGACAAGTCTAAATATATATAGATCTAAATAAGGTATAGGACGGGCTATTACCTATCTCAAAGTGTGTTATAGGTTAACAAATAATCTGTTGCGTACTTACAATTAGTCTAGTTATTTGTACATTACATCATAATAATAACTATATCACAGATGTCGACGAAGAAAAAAAAGAATAGAGCGCCGGTTATTCGAGGTTTGACTATAACATAATTTTATTGTACCTGTTTGTATCTGTTAGTAGCCGCGCAAAGTACTTTTACATCTTCTGAGAAAAGTATAACAAGTGATATCTTGTACGTAACATAAAGCCAATATCAGCTAGTTTAAACTGAGGTAAATAGTCGGGTCTATTTAAACCGAAGACCGACGTATCGGGTCGGATTTCCGCCGAGTGGGAGTTCTAGAAATTCGAGTCGAAAAGATAAGCCACTCGATATCGTATTGCGTTTTAAAAAGGAAAAGAGTACTTGCTATTACTTTAATTGTTTTTCTTAGACAAATGGATTGGAATTATTAGCATTATCTGTACATATTTTGTATATATTAGTTTCAAATAAGTTAACTGCTTTTGTTTGGTCGTATAATTTTTGAAGCTCTACCATTAAAATGACGACTCGAATCTTGGACACATTAACACAATAATTAAACGGCACTTAATTATTTTAGGATGTCCATCTATATACGACCGACTTTAACTGGCAGTGGTTTTAATTATTTCAAGATGTCCATCTATATACGACCGACTTTAACTGGCAGTGGTTTTAATTATTTCAGAATGTCCATCTATATACGACCGACTTGCCTTGTTGCAAAACTTACAAACAAAGAAAGATAATGTGAAGGCTATGTAATACCTATTATTTAATGGATTTATTAAAATTATGTAACTGTAAATTATATAATAATATCATAATTTTATTTAGAAATATACGATATTTTGCTGGTAGTTTGTTATAAACTGGAGATACAATTATACTCGTAACCTAGAATGTTTAAATAAGTTGTATGTTGTGGTGTATGTACCTAATTACATTCTTACTTTTGCATTTTGTATAACCCATTTTATTGTTCATTTTTTGAGTTATCATAAATTTAATCATAGACTTTAAAACCAATTAAGACTTGTATTGCGCTACAAAATTAAATTCGACTTTTGTTAAATGAAATTCAATGGAATTCACTTCGAAGGAGTGAGTAGATTGAGTTATATACGAGGCGGTAAAAGTTGTTGCAGTTGAAACAAGTAGCGCTTCAGGTATTCAATTTCCGAACACTACATACAGACACAGAAGTATTTGGCGAAGGGAGATCTCCCGGAAGGCGAGGCTTTGTTGCTGGCCGAGCTCCTTGCATATCAGATGATATGTAAACAATGCAAAAAACTTCAACAGCGTGATTCAGATCGGCGTGACGTCACCTTGTGAAGTATACAGTACGTAGGTACAATCTTTTTATTTTTTCAGACAAAATATCGTAAAAGCAATGTCATCTCCAAGGTGTTATTTGCCAAAAAGGAAGCTAAAAACAATAAAGGCATAAAATCGTTTGACGACCATAGATCGGACTCTAAGGATCCCGGGTTTGGTTTCCGAGGTAGATGAGACATGATTTATGAGACAGATCTTATACGTTTTCAAGTCATGTGTGTGGAATTATGTCCATTCCACTACGACACAGGAAATATTGCTGTGCTATATAAAAATATATTTGTATTTATATAAATTCTTGAAATATTAATCACCATAAACCGTGTAGAACCAGCAAGCAAAGCATTCAATACTATATTAAACAATAGTTTACTAACATCCGCTAAAACCGTGTATCGCTGCGCCGAACCATTCGAATGTACTCCAAAATAATTTCGCGAGTGAACATTGGAAATGCAGCAAGGAATAAATAATGACAACAGAACCCTGAAAACTTTTTCAACACGAACATATTCGTTCACAGAGGGGTATCTAGTACGCATTTTACACTTTACTAGGGCTCTCCCGCGGCTTTGGCCATGTTTTAGAGGGTAATAATACGTACCCCTCATATTTCAGATCATGGTCTATCTGTGGGCTAAATTTCATGAAAATCCTTTCAGTAGTTATTGCGTGAAAGAGTAACAAACATTTATACAAACATACAAACTTTCACATTTATCAGTATCAGTAGCCTACTGACAGTAGGGCCAATTGTGGTTAGGAAATCGATCTTCGATATCGAGTGTCTGGGATTCTGATCCAGGTTCGAATCCTGCACGCAGTTTTTTTACAGGGCCAGGATAGTTTTGTTCATGTTATAGAAATAATACCTACTTATTACGTTTTAGTTTTAAAAATAAATTAATTCTGGTAATGCAGAAATAAAGATGTAATCATTCCCATAAAAAATTAGTAACATAAAAATTAAATGAAATCAGCAAGGCGAGAAGGGACTTATAAATAATGCAGCCATCAAGGGAGTCTGACTTAGAAATTACAATTTCACTCGTGCTATTCCTTACTCCGGTGTTGTACTGCGAGAATAATTATGTAAATATACGAGGGGATTGTCCTAAATAAGGATCACAAGTAATATCAACTGTAAGCGAGGAGTGTAATTGTATCGAGGGAAGGGTTATGTTGGAACATTCACTTGTTTGGATTGAACAAAGCCGGAAAATAATATGCAATTTACAAGTATCTACACGTACAAGTATGTATAGGTCGATTACCAAACACTGGCTTCCGGTAGAGGTATTAAAAAACAAAGGACGATTTTAATTCAAATTCAAAATCACTTTTAGTGTATTCTGATTAGAATAATATTTATAACACTTTTTTAAATATACTGTGATAAATTTTATTTTAGTTTGAGTACCGTGAATTTGCCAGTATCAAGTAACCGAGTTATATCTACCTACAGGGCAGGTGATGTTGTCGCATAGGTGATGGGTTCTAAGTTGGATTCCCGACTAGGGCAGAAATAAAGATAATAATATGTAATAGGCAAAAGTTTGATTTGGGTATGCTCTTGCCATTTTCATTAAAAGGAATCCTTATACTGGGGTTTGCAAGTACATATTTGTAATTAAACAACTTTAACTAAGCAGTATTTAATGTAAAAGCACTCTTTAATCAAAAGAGAAATTTAATAAACATACTTTGAGCTGGGTTCGTATGAAAGTGCATTATTCAATACTTGTTTAACGTAAACTCCTAGTTGGGTGCTTCAGCCTTTGTAGTTGGGAGAATTAACTGTTGAAAGTTCACGCGATGAACTTGGGAATTAAAATGATCTGTGCATTAGCTCACAATTTCATTTTATTTTAAACTATTAAGCACCTTTTACTTCACTTCAGAAACCTATAACCTAGTAAGTATCTCAGTATTTTTGGAAAAATGTTTGGGGTTTCCTTAATGGTAGTATTTTTTATTTGTGATCCAATGGAAATAAAACAATATCTTTAAAATACTGTAAAATTTAGCGATTATTTAGTTAATGTACTCGTATCTTATGTATTTTATTGATTTAACACTTTTTACTACTATTTTTTTTCCTTGACCCAAAGGTCTACTGGAATAGATCGTCACCCTTTGTATACCGTACTTTATTTTATTACTATGTAGGTATATGGTATTTGGTGTACAATATTAGATTATTTGTTTTATGCGGTATTGTATGTTAAAACTTTCGCATAGTAAGTGATAGTAGATAGTAAGTATCAAATAATAAGTGTTCGCTATTCAAATTGTGAAAAATAAAACAATCTCATTAAATTTTCTGCAGCGATTTTCGAGTTACAAAATATTTTATTTATTGAAATTAAGTAGTGCCGTTATTTGCTGCAGAAAACATTTTCTCGCGATTTCTTGGAGCGTCTTTGGAGCGTCTTATTCAAAAGAACAAATAAGTGATAATTAATGCCTTAAATACCCAATTAAGTGAAGACCGTCAGCGAACGCGTCTCGGCTGAAGCCACGCCTGATCATTATGAAACACCGGAGTTTACTCAACTAATTAATGTACTTAGAGCGCATCTCAGTTACATGAGAAAACCAATAAAGTGCGAACCTCTAAGATTAATATCGGAAGATAATTAAACGATGAATACCTAATAGACTCTTAGTACTATGTGCCAAACATATCCTGTTTTTTTAAGTGCATGTACAATTAAAGGTCCCCCGACCGGTGGACCGACGACCTGAAGAAGATAGCGGGTATTCGCTGGATTCAGATGGCTCAGGACCCGTCTGAGTGGCGTATGGGAGGATAGGAGGCATAGGGGAGGCTTATATCCAGTAGTGGAACTCTAAAGGCTGATGTATGGATACATGTACGATATTATAAAAGTACCCACAGGATTTCATGTCACTGTTATATTTAATTTAATTGTATTTTAAGCTGGACAACTTAAATAAACATTTTTTATGTAAAGAATTAAAGATCACAAATAGATAGCGTTGTACTCAAGTTATCTTATAATGCAGATTAATATAGGTGCAGAATTTAACTGAACTAAGAATAGCATCAAAAACATAAATAAGAAAGCCAAGTTAAAAAAAAAGAAATGAGATCTAAATGGATGCCAAGTTCTAGTAGAGAATCCTAAAATTTTTGTCACAAAAATATGTAATTCAAGCTCTACATTTCACTTTGAAGGTTTTTTGAATTTATATTTATTTGCATTGCCTTGTAAATGGACTAGAAACACACATTTTATACACTGAACTAAAACGATAGACCAATAGGCCACCCAAGCAATAGGTTTTATCAATTGTAAGGTAAAACTGGTAACCATACTACTCTTTAATTGGTTGCAGCGAAGACTTTTAAAACTACATAATAAACGTTCCACATTCGCCCTACATCGGCTACATCTCTGCATCGGGTACAATATATCTTCAACGACAACCTAATGGCTGCACGACACAATAGCGTGTAAATCAACGTGTCGCTTAAACTATACAGTTACACTAGTTTTAGAATTTATCTCCTTCTTTTAAACTACGAGTAAATGACGTTCGATTTAAACTTATTTTTCGCAAGAAAATTTAACGTTCATTTTATTACACAATTACACTTTCACTACAATGTATAAAATTCTTAATTGTTAAATTACTGTTGCATACATTTTCCATTCTGAACAAATTCTATAAATATTCACTTCACTAACAGAAAAGAGTTATACCCATTTCTGGCCTGTTTCTGAATCTATTTTCTTAATTTTTGGTAACTATATATGAGATTTTGACCCATAGATAATAGTAAAATCAAAGGCTCCCTCGCCTTCTTTTGAACATGGATGTGGAGCGATTCAATGTTATGATTCAAATAAAATGGATTCTAAATGCTTCTGAGAAAATGTTCAAAAAAAAAGTAAATAAACATGAAATAAACAAATGCCATTTACAGCAGTTAATGAGATATGGTATGGATAATGGTTATGAGCTAATGAGATGTAATGAGTATTATTTGAAAAAATATTACTTTTACTTTTATAATATTTTTTTGTAATTAATTGTGTACTTATACTAAATAAAAGAAAAAGTAGAAATGTTAAATTAAGTAAAAATTTTTACTTTAAGGTTGGAAGTTGTCGTCCCCACACATCGACGTAGGTTGCGATCAATTTACCAACTGCAAATATGTAAAAGTATTTTTTGGGATGTAACAAAAAAAAATCAGTTTTCGAATTTTTTCGTTTACTTTTGCTAAAAGACATCGCTTCATACTTAATTTCATAAGTTTTGTTCAAAGGGAAGTACCCTTTAAGTTGAGATTTCCTCGGTAGTGCCAAAATAGCTCTAACGGAATATCTTTACCTATAAATTACATTAAATCTTACACTAAAATCGTTATTTTGTTATAGCCAGAAGGGCTGACAATTTAATATCTATGAAAAGTCACATTTTACCAAATAATAAAATTTATGCGCATTTAAAAGGCTGATTTCCTTGCGTGGTATCTTCTCTTAATCCTAGTAAATTTATGGCTGTAAAGGTCCTTTTACACGAGTGTAAATTAGGGTGTGTCATTCATATGCTACGATAATACTACGGTATTCTAATGATTAATTTAGTTTGAATAGTGATGTAATTTTCAAAATTTCTCGTCACAATTATTGTGGTATGCTTCACAATTTCTAACAGCGTTGTCCTACTGGATAATTCTGATTTCCCTAATATCTTAAACTGTTTAAAATTATTTATAACTCGTCCTACTGAAACTAAAACCCCGTGTATACGACCGCTTAATCCGAGGTCTCTAATTGTCGAACAGGTTAATTTTGTACTGAAAGGACCCGATTGCTTATCACGAATGCTATAAATCCGACATTTAAACATTAAGGAGGCTATTTAATAACCATTTGTCGAACAAAAGCTGGACCCTTAGGGCTTTTAGTCCCACTAGCTTTATGTTTGTTTGAGCGCTATTATTTCACGATTCTCATTCGAACCACGTTCCAGCCTCTTTATTAACTCTGTTGGGCAACTCAATTTGGCGTTGAAGGGATGATGAGAAAGGCTTTGTTTGTACGTGTCGCGACTTGTTGTATCAAGAATGTTTAGTTACGACTGGCGGTTTAGTGAACAAGACTTGATATGCGCTATCAATCATCACTGTTGCTTTATTTGATATACTCGTACATTCTGACACTTGTTATTAAACTTGTGTAAATGTAATAATATTAGTTGTGTAAAGGATAGTAAGGTAGTAAGTAGTTTTACTACAACACGTAAACAAATTTTAACGGTTAAAGACTAAATTCGAGCGTTTTAAATTCGTGGGAATCGATTTTTTGCTTTCACCGAATTAAATAGACCGTACTTCTTTTTATCGTCTTTTAAACGACTAAGCGATTTATCTGGTTTCTCTACTGCATACCAAGTACTCGTACAATACATCTATAGTCAACCTCAAACCATTTTAAAGACCTATTTGAGGTCAGGAACAGATGTAGCATCATTTGCTAAGGACTGGGATAAAACACCTCATTTACTCGTATATGCGCCGCGAGCCCTATTTCTATAAATGTTTAGCTTAATTCAATCTAACTATTGAAAGTTTAGCGAGAATTAGTAAGTTAACTATACTTAAGAGAAAAACATAATTGGACCTGATTATGCTACTTTACTTTGAACCCTAAGGGATTATTCAAATAATTACAGATAGGTACTGAAAAACTGTCATGGCGAAAGTAATTAAATGTGAGTGGTAGCACAGATGATTAGTAGCACAGAAGGAATAATAGTACTTATAATAAGTAGTGGTAGTAATTTCCTAAAAATTTTGACAGGACAACGTCTGTTGGATCATCTAGTATTTAATAACAGGAAATTTGGTACAGGAAGAAGTATAAATACATCTATAATTATGCCTTCAAGCTATTCGTCTGCAGTGTTATGTTACCATTAATAAGCGCTAATGAGGGAAATGCGAACCTGCTACGTTTAATTGGAGATAAATTGGCACTAAATTTGGGAGAGATTAGAGATAATTTCGGTTATAACTTGAATGAGCGAACGAGGCAGAATTAGATTATAATTAATAGCTTTTACGCAATATGCATTATATTTTCAACTCTGTAGCCTTTTATTTATTGGAAGGGCTAGAATCGGCCAGATAACGTGAAAGATAAATCTATCACTAAACGAATAGGTATGTGTATCACTAAACGAATGCTTCTATATTTGTCCCCTATTTACTGGTCCATTATAGTGTATTATATGATAAGGTAAGTATATTTTATATTGTCCTGAATACCTAAGGTAATCTTCACCATATCCAAGCATTAGGCTCTCAACTCGGGTATTTTAAGATCACCATTTTAACAAAAAAAGTGTACAAAAAATAATTATACCTAATAAGAAATGTTAGTTCACGATGTTCACGGCTTATACTAGTTATGCATGTAAATTGAAATTAAAATAAAAAATTAGAGTTTGTACTTTGTAGTAAACAAAATAATACACAATTCGTTTGCAAGCTGTTGATCTTGATTAAATATTTTTTGATATTGTTTTTGGGTACTTTATTCGACTGACTTGATTTTAGTAAAGATCAAAATACTAGGTACAATCTTTTACCCCGTGGACATCTCCTTAGAAATCAAAGTCGAATTGAAAGACCCCGAACAAAGAACCTATTCAAATAGAGGAGAGCGGCCGGTGTTCCGATTCAATGGTCAAACTAACACGATATGTTTATTGTTTTAAGCGAGTAAACGTTACCTTGTGGTACGTTAGTGTGGTATTTTTTAATAGACGATTTTATTACAGACAAATATTATTGTGCCCAGTTCTAAAGACAGATTTGTTGAGATCTTTAGTCTTAAAAAACAATATTATTAAAATCGCCATAATTATGTATACCTACTTAAAATATTTCTTTATAAATCTCATCATCCAAACTGTTTTTTGATAAATAGGGGACCAATCTAGAAGTATGATACCCTTACTGTTAGACCTGAGAAAATATAAAAAAAATCAACAGAATTAAGAACCTCCTTTTGATGTCGATTATAAATGAGAATACTTAAAACTGGCATAAACAGTAGCAAATGGTTATAAGTATTTAAGTATTATATGAGTCATAATCATATATTATAAATCACAGAATTATTTTGACAATCAGACTAACCTTTCTGTTCTAAAAACTGCAGTAGCTGCATAAAACTGACATTAAAGAATTTGGAAATTCATTTTACAGTCCATCATGTGAATCATCCTCGTTTCGTATGCTCTACAAACAACGCTATTGTACCTAAATCTAATCATAATTACATAATTTCTCAACACTATCACTATGAGCATAACATTAGTCACGTGCCGACGAAATTTCATGAGAATTGATGGAATATGGTAACGTTATCAGCTCAACTGTAACCTAATGGAATATGGAAATTATAAACAAAATATCACGCTTTGCACATTAATCAAGTCATTAAAATTATTATAGCATCTATCGGCTTTTGTGGCTGATTACTTAGATACTAATCCTTGACGCAAAATGAGGGGTGTTATGTGCATGTGTCTGTCTGTGCGTTTATTTGAAGATCATGGCATGTGTTTAAAGATCTTTTGCCACCCAAAAACAAGGATTATCTCATTGAAAATAGATACTGTTGCTAAAGACATTTATGTTAATACCAGTCAGATGCTGCCTAATAAGAAAAGGGGGAACCTATTATTAAATGTTTAAGAGGAGGATGATTTATCTACGGTTCTTACCAATGAAATGAAGTAATGCCATCGAGATAAAAAAGTGGTACGAGTACAAAGCCGGCGAATTCCAACATGACTCATAAAAGATTCCTATATAACGTCTCACAATTGGAATGTAGGCCTTTAATGTGCTGAAAAATAAAGCAGCTACATTAAATAAAATAGGACAATTAGCAACAAATGTATAAACAAGGTGAACTAAGCTTGCTTACTTACGAGTAAGGTACATTATTCATACATTTTCCAGGTGCAAGATTCACAAAGCTTTGCTTTAATTGACTCGCTATTAGCATACAAAATGCGAACGGTTAAGAACTTTTAATTGCATAATTGGTTTCAAAAGCCTTGGTGTAAAATAAACTTGTCACATTTTATCGAACACGGTGGACGTGTCATTACAATCAGGAAACGTGGTTTTATAATTATGTTATTAGAGAAATTACCTCGTTATAAAAGTAATAACAGAGGGAAGGTGATTGGAATGGCCGAGAAATGTAATAAATTGATTTATTACGTGCGGGACGGATTAAGGAAAAATCATTGATAATGATTATAGTGGTGCTAGATTTTTTAAAGCAAAGAGGGAAAGAGACCTTTAGAGAAAAAGCGGGATTTTTAACCGATTTCAAAAAAGGAGGAGGTATTCAATTCGACTGTATTTTTTTATGTTTGTTACCTCAAAACTTTTGACTGGGTGAACCGATTTGACGATTCTTTTTTTAATCGAAAGCTTGTGCTTGTATTGGGACTACCATTTAAATTTGAGCGAGATCTGACGAGTACTTTTTGAGTTATTTTGAAGTCAGTAATTTTTTGTCAAGAATTATTATATTAAAATACAATCAGTATTGTTTGTGACGTAATGTACTTGTAATATATCTATCTGAAGTTTTAACTTCTTCTTCATTGAAGCATTAAGTGCTAATTTATCCTTCAATTATTTACATTTTATGTGTGCCTTATTTTTAAATTACAAATTATGACATAGAGTAACCTCGTAAGTTTGTTTACTAACACTTGTCTAAAAAAGTAGTAGCTATAGATATTTTATTCATTTGATTTTCATCACCAAACATCTGAATTAGGCATTGTTATATAATTTTATTATACCAGCTGTAGTATATCGATATCGAGTAGGATATCGATAACATTTAGTAGTTTTGCAATCTAACTAGATTGTCATCTGTCAACTGACAGATGTCACTTTTCTGTCGTCTCGGTCAAGCACCCACGCGGCCAGCGCACAATGAGTCAGTTACGAACTGTCGGGCGCGGAGTGTAGACGTGGTGTTTGCAGCGAGCCGATATTTATATATATGTATTTATTAAGTGATTAAACAATAATCATGTGGCGTAACCGCGTTTCCTAGTCTATTACATCGAACCAGTGAATATACAGAATTAGTGGTCTAACGGAACACTACATATTTTGGCGACGAGCGTGAAAAAACCATGTCGGTAAGTACGTAGTAAATAAATAACTTGATTTTACTTTATTACGTAAAAAGGAAGGATGCGTTGGAATGCGTGCAGATATTACGTCTATTTTGTAAACGCGATACGAACAAGTAATCGTTCGTAGTCCAAGATCTTTCGTAGAACAAGTAAGTCGTTCGTTTTGTTATGATCGTTGAATATTTAATATAAAATCAGTACCGGATTTTTATTTCGGAATAATATAGTATAGGAGTTTATAGATTTACTATAGAGAGATAGATTATTCTTGCGTATTCTAGTACGGGTGTATGGAAGACTTTATAATTATATAAGATGTATTTAGATAAATTAAATAATATATTGTATTTTTCACAATAATTAACTTACTCCTAAATACATTGTGTAATAATAAACCATCGCGAGTATATGTGCTCCAAGCGCGGAACTGGGACGACTGACTTGTGAGAGCAGGTAGGGGTTGTTAGCACTTAGCAGGCCCCAAACGCCACTTCACATATTTCGCTATGTAGCAATTGACACGATGACATTGATGATAATGGAGTCCTTAGAATGTTAAGTTTTATTACCGCCTATGACAAAGTTTACACACTTTGTTAACAATTGTACCTTCGCAGACGACAGCCATTTTGGTTCAACTTATGTGCCGCGGTTTATAATAATAATTCTCTATTTCAGGCTCAGTTCAGGCCAATATTTGTTAGTAAAACATTTTATTCTTAAATCTAAGGGTTAGTAAATACAGACATACAAATTAATTACTACTTACTATAAACTACTTAAAATGGGGAAGGAAATGGGGGTTTCCACGCCCGGGCGCGGTCTGTATTGCACCACTTGCGTGCAGACTTACCCAGTGCTTGGGAAATGGAGAGTCCCACCTGTCCACTAGTGTGCCTGGAATGCTATTGGTGCTGTCGCGCAGGCGGTTGAGGAGAGAAGCGCATCGTTTCCGGATAATGGCATGAAAGCCGTCAGTGCGAGCCTCTAAAAACATCCCAGAGGCGCTACAAAAGCGCGGCAGCCCCATCAGCATTCTAAACCCATTATTATATTGTACACGCAGTGCGTTGTACGCCCTCTGCGTATAGCTGACCCACAGGCTGCTCGTGTAAAAGGACTGGCAGTACACTCTAAAAAGCATCGCCTTTACAGCTTTAGCTTGCAGCTATTATGTTGTGACCTCTATCACACGGACCTCAGACGCTCTACTCTCTCTCGCATCTATCAAATTCTAAAACTTTATAGCTTGGCAATAATATTTTATGAACGATTTCTTGCAGGCAAGCCTATATGATTAGTTTTGTAATTAAAATATCTTACCTATGATATTAATTTCGATTGGTTAACAGATCGATGTAGTTACCTATATTGACTTACCTGTTCACATCTACTTGCCAGGTAGCCATGCACAGAAATAAGTAGGCAAGCCTACCTAGGCATATTCGGGGTGTTAAAAACTATCAATTGAGATAAAACTCATTCGGTTATCACAAGTAATGAAGCACTACTGCTTCAATTTATTAAAGTAGGTTTTTGGTAAAATTCTAATGGCAAGATCAGCTTTGAGTTCACTGGTTCGCTCATTAGAGTGCTTCCTGGCGCCGCTAGATGGCGTTAGGAGTCCTATTTGAATAGCCGCGCGCGGCGCTGCGTTCGCGCCGAATGATGACGGGAGAAAATCTGTCGTCCGCCTTCTTCCTACGAGTTGCGAGGTGCACCCGCATGTACCGCCGCTGGTCTATCTATTAAAGGCGTAAAATAAAATCCCAGGGTAGGCAATACAGGTATATTGGTATAACCCTACCAGTCGGCGAGCACATAAATTTATAAGGTCGTAGTAATCGGCCTAACCAGTTTCCCCCTCCGTAGCGCCGTACTCCCCTTGTGACGCGTAATCACGCGTAGTCCTGCTGAAGATGGTTGACGCCGAGGTGCGGAGACGTAGCCAGGTATGACACGGCGGAGCGACCTTCGAAACGCTAGCGCGCGCAGCGGCAACAGCTGGTAGGTAGCCGTGCAAGGTGTGTAGGCAGAGCAGTCGTGGTGAAGCGGTCAGGTACTAAAGCGGTACCGTGGCACCCTAATACGGGAATATTTCACACCACTTAATAAACGGATATAAGAAACTAAAACACGAAGAGTATTTAAAATTGTCTTCGAGCTGGCTAACGCGCACAGCTAGTTTTAAAACGAACGTGTGTCGTCAAGCTCACGAGTCTCGAGGCGAATGCGAGAAGCGTGGGCGCAGTGCAACGCGCGGTCGGCCACCCTCCCCGCACGTCTCTCAGTCCCCCGCTAGCAGATCGAACTTGCAAATCATCGTTGTAAATGTCGTTTCGTTACACCCTTCAATTACATATATAGGAGGGTGCGTGATCTGGTGAACTAACACAAATTTCGACGGATTATCTAACCATCACCGCGCCGGCCGGCTTCGGCGTCACCGCTTCATCGGCTGCCTTGGACTGCGTGGGATTCGTGCCAGGGCGGGGCAGGGTGAGTGGATTCAGTTGCGCTTTGGCTGATCTTATGCCATTTTCAATAGGTTTGACAAAATAATTTCAATTGTACGCAAGTATGCGGTGGTGTAGCTGTTTACACGCTACGCACCACCAACAAGAGTGAAGGGGATGGAAAAAAAGATAAAAAAAAAAAAAAAGATTAAATTTAATTAAATCGTTCTGTCTACCATCTAATGACTATCTCCCTCTCACAGGGCTGCTGGAAGAGATTTCTTAAAGAAATAAGCAGTTCCTTTGTGCAAATTGTGTCATCATTGTTGTTTTGTGTAAGATTTCCTTCGTATACAAAAATAAATAAATAAAATAAATAAATAAAATAAATTACAAATAGCTATGAACATTAAATTAAATTTTATGGATGAGTGATCGAATCATCATGCCAAATGATGGTGAGACGCATTAAATTGCGATCATCATGGTAACTGATGGTGAAGTGTATTAAATTGCAAGGCGCATTAAATTGCGAGGTGCATTAAATTGCGGTTTTGCATTAAATTGCGATGATCTAAATCAATGATGGTGGGAGTCGCATTAAATTGCGAGGTGCATTAAATTGCGGTTTTGCATTAAATTGCGATGATCTAAATCAATGATGGAGGGAGTCGCATTCAATTGCGAGGTGCATTAAATTGCGGTTTTGCATTAAATTGCGATGATCTAAATCAATGATGGTAAGAGTGGCATTAAATTGCGAGGTGCATTACATTGCGGTTTTGCATTAAATTGCGATGATCTAAATCAATGATGACCCGTGTGTCGCAATGATTGCCATGCCGGATCGCCGCGCCGAGGGTCCTGGGTTCGATTCCCGGCGAGGCGGAGGTTTGGATGATGAGTTTGAGTTTCTGTTCTCGGTCTGGGTGTGAATGTCTTTGTCTGGTGTGTTGTCGGTGGCACCCGCGACGCAGGGAATCCTAGTGTAGAATTGACATAATATTTGAAGTGAATCTACGAAGAAAACTAAAGACACATCCAAATTGAATTGCTGGCTCGTGATCGCCTTGGTTTGTCATTGTGGCCACCATTTGGAACTTAGCAACAGTTTTACCGACGCTGCGTGCTCACGGCGAAGATAGAAGTCAGTTACAAGTTGTATCCTGGTGTATCGACACAATCAGTTACTTCATTTGCTATGGTAGAAAATGTTGCCAGCCTTAAGAAAATCTACTAATGGTAGCTTTCGAAAAAGACTTTCCGAATTAATGTTTTTATGAGGACTGAAGACCCAAATTAATTCGAATATTAATGAATATCGATGAAAGTCACAAAATTATTCTCAAGCAAACACAAGTTTCTCTGCAACAATACCGCCGAAGAAAGATGAAAAAGAAAGTGAAGATGAAGATGTTGATGTGATTGTGATTGATTTCCTTTAAAGACTTAAAAAATTCTATGACCATTTTTACTGGAGACGACACTTACCCTGTTGAGACATTTCTCGATGAATTTGAAGATACTGCCCTATACTGACTTTAGACGGAATTGCAAAACTTTTTAAAGTATGCGATTGATGGTATACGTGATCTTGAGACCAACAAACCCATTCTGTATGGCGCGTCGGATATCAAAGATTTCCGGGAAAAGCTGGACATCTACAGTGACATTAGAAAGACGGTGCCAGGCAAACCCGCCCGAACTGGCCATTCAGTTGCGCATCAGTCAAACCGCAAGGTGCCTCACGTGAAGGGATGCTTCAACTGTAGTGACCTAGATCACCAATCACCAGCCTGTCCGAATGTGAATGTTCACCAAGACAGCCAGAAGTATACAACTTTTGTTACACCTCAAGGCCAGTACGAATTTCTCAAAATGCCTTTCGGACTGTACACATCGCCATCTGTATTCCAGAGGTTTGTCAATGACATCTTTAGTGACCTAATTACCGATGGAATCGAAGCAGCTTATCCTGACGATCTGATTTTACCATCTAGAACGGAAGAAGAAGGATTGATAAAGCTCAAAAGTACTAAGAAGAGCGGAAGAATTTGGTTTGGAGTTTAACTGGAAGTAATGCCATTTCTTATAGAAAGAGATTGAACCGAGATACGGTTACATCATCCGTGACAATGAAGTAAGACCATCGAAGGATAAAATTAATGCTGTAGAGAAATTTGAACAGCCTGAGAACGTGAAAGCCGTCCAGTCTTTCTTAGGACTTACCGGCCATTTTAGAAAATTTATTAAGGATTACTCACTGATAGCAAAGCCAATGACCGACTTACTGAAGAAAAATACTCCTTTTAATTTTGATTAAAACTGTTAACAAGCTTTCAAGGAACTCAACACATTTATACACACACGTCTCTTTTATTTTGCTTTGTTAAAATGTTTAAGTGATTCATTATATTTTGTCTTCGTGGATGAGCCCTTGCAACTAGTATATAATGTAATCTGTGAATCAATGAAAATATTTTCATTTTTTCATTTTCAAAAAGAAACTGTGTGGTACACCTGTACTTAGAATTTACAATCCTGATATCCTGATGCATACTGAATTACACAGAGACGCCAGCGCTGACGGATATGGAGCCGTACTCTTACAGAAAAGCCCGAATGATGACAAACTTCACCCAATCCATTATATGAGCAAAAAGACTACCCCGACTCAGAGAAATTACCATAGTTGGAGGTACTAGCTATCGTGGAAGCTATCAAAAAATTTAGAATTTACCTACATTTTAAAATAGTAACAGATTGCTCTGCATTAACGAGGACCTTACAGAAGAAAGATTTACCACCAAGAGTTGCTCGCTAGGCTCTGCTACTTGAGGAATATGATTACGAGATCTAGCATAGACCTGGATCAAGGATGAAACACGCTGATGCTTTAGGTAGATATCCAATTTGTTTAATGATTGCGGAAACTACAACATGTATCAAAAAGCTCAAGACGAGGACAATCACATAAAAGTGTTGAAGAAAATTTTAGAGAAAGAGCCTCATCAAGATTATATTTTACAAAAAAAACACACTCTACAAAGTGAAAAGCGGAAATAGATTGATTGTTGTACCTAAGAAGATACAATTTGAATTAATCAGAAGGAACCACGAAAAGGACACTTTGGAGTTACTAAGACTGAAGAATTAATAAATAGAGAATACCACATAGAAAAGTTACAAGACAAAATTAGAAGGATTATTAACAATTATGTTGAATGTATCCTGATAAAAAAAAAACAAGAAAGGGAAGAGAGAAGGCTTCTTGCACCCGATAGGAAACGCAGAGAGGTAACGGCCAAGAGGAAATTATCATCGCTGTGTTGACTAAACTCACTGCAGATGACCCGACCAAAGATCGGTACCAAAGATATCGCAGAGTACCTAACATCCAACGCTGTATAAATAGAACTCATCAACGAAGCATTGGAATGACTCCGTTTGAATTATTATTTGGAGTTAACATTAGAACCAAAGATAAAGAATTACTGAAACTAGAAACTACAAAAAAAAAAAATTAAAATAAGGAAGGGATGTAGTATATCGATATCGAGTAGGATATCGATAACATTTAGTAGTTTTGCAATCTAACTAGATTGTCATCTGTCAACTGACAGATGTCACTTTTCTGTCGTCTCGGTCAAGCACCCACGCGACCAGCGCACAATGAGTCAGTTACGAACTGTCGGGCGCGGAGTGTAGACGTGGTGTTTGCAGCGAGCCGATATTTATATATATGTATTTATTAAGTGATTAAACAATAATCATGTGGCGTAACCGCGTTTCCTAGTCTATTACATCGAACCAGTGAATATACAGAATTAGTGGTCTAACGGAACACTACACCAGCATACAATGTTTATATTGTTTTAGATCTTATGTTCCGGCTTGAGGTCAACGCGCCGGATGCCGTATAAGTAATGTTTGTTCGCACTAAAAGCCGGGACGTGTTCTGCAAACCTATATAGACCAACATATACCAGTCCTGATGGTTCCAGATACATTATATAGTAGAGTGGAGTGTATCTTCAAGGTTCGATATTGCTTCGAAGCAACCGCATCGCATTAGCGTTGCTAATTTACCCAACTGTATCTAATATTAACGACTAATTGCAGCCGTGTCGTCTGTCAGCTATGTGGTGTTTGTAAGGAAATGTTTTCGAGTGACTTATTCAGTATGCATGCACTAATAAGTAACCAGTCAAGTCCGAAACAGAAATGCGTGATAGGGTTCCTTAATATGTCTTTCATATCCTTTTTTTTATTGCTCAAATACTCGCAACTACATGGTTTTCGTTTCATTAAAAATATAAAAGAATTTCTACTCATTCATCTTCTTAAGAATACATTCACAATAGAAACGTTTATATAATTGTTTGAGGGAAAAATCTTAAATACGAAAGTACATTTTTGATCTTGTACGTTTCTGCAAAATAAGCAATTTCAATATCTGGAATTGGAACAGCAGACGCCTGGCGTTAATCTAATAGACGCTGGAATGTAAGGATATTTTGTTTCTGTAAATAAAAATTTCCTCTAAATCAGGTTGTGCTGTAAATCTATTAGGAAGGTTGGCTTTTGTCGATAGTAGTACTCTGAAAGATTACGACGTTGATCCAAGTATAAGAAGATGGTGCAATTCTTTATTTTTTTTTGGTACAGCAATTTTAAAACTATTAATTGTAGTGTTATAATAATTGCAGTGTTATAGTAATTTTATAAAGTTTCAGTAAGTTTAAAAAGATTTATGCTACCTATCCATGGTCTAAAAATGACGATGTCACCTAAATAAATATCACCAATTCAATTGATAATCACATCTTTAATGACATAATCAATCCTAGAAGCAGTCCAATCTAATGTCACGTATAGACTACAATAGCCCAGTACAGGTTTCTTGAGGTTCTATCTCAATACATCAATAAAAACCTGACAATGATGATGCACCTTCTTGTCATCCTTGCGCTGTAACTTCATTACTGTTTTCTGCAATATTCTACTTGTTAAGCCGGAATAGTTTTATTTTGGTTTCAACTCATTAATGACCCACTACTGGCACGGGTCTCTCCTCTTGAGGAGGACTAGAGCATACTCCACCACGCTGTTCCAGTGCGGATTGGTGGAGGGAGTAGTTTTATACTTTAATTAAGCAATTCATGTATGCTATAGATTTAGATTGTGAAGTGTTACTGAGTCAAATATACTACATAATATATTTTTAATACGCTAACACACTCATACCCACGTAGTAGGTTATTACCTGTGTCGCGGGTGGCATGGACGATACATATTATAACACATCACAATCACACCCATAACTTGAGTACCGAAATTTATCTGTCACCTAAATATCTGCCCCGGCCGGGAATCGAACCCGGGACCCCTCGCTTCGCAGGCAGGGTCGCTACCAACTAGCCTACAGGGTCCTCATATATGCAGCAAAACAAAAAAGTTGTGTAAACCAAAATAGATGGATGAGAGTAGGAAGGCAAAGTGCAGAATACGCAGAGATCAGTGTATGATGGGGAGCTGTAAGAGGAAAAAGAGAAAAGGAGGTAAAATAGAATAGATAGAAGGATAAGATTCAAGAGGATAACGGAGAAAGAACGAAGTCAGTCAAGAATCAGTTAAAATTCTACATATTTTACACAAGTGTTGTATTCTTTTGCTATTTGCTTAACAATATTATTACTTTGAACCTAAATCTTATTTAGGTTCAAAGTAATAATATCGCTTTCGCTTATACATTGAGTCGAGTTATTCCATCCGATTTCTCGATTCCTTGAAAATTCCGATGAAGCAAATTGAGCTTAAAGGATTGTAAGGAATACTCAGATGGCCTCGCGCTCCCTTCTCAAATTCAATCTGTTAACAAAATCTTAAGGAAAATTAAATATTAAGATAAGAAAGTTAATTAAAGATAGACTGTGTTATTTTTTATGAGATACCACCATCCATGTTTAAATAAAAGTAAATTCCTTGACCTTGTATAGTATTATAGGATACATTCTGGATACTGTGCGCAGGAATTACTTTGCTTGATTCCGCCTTTCCCTTTCAACCATCGAACATTCTGACACAAGGCGGGTTAAAATGTAAATGTTTCGTTATCAGCATCCCTCCGGTACGGACGACGAGTTTTGCTTCGTCTTTTATTATGCGTACCGCGAAGGACTGGAATGAATTGCCCACATCGGTGTTCCCTTTCAATTATAATGTGGGTGTCGTCAAGTCAACAGTGAATAGGCTTTTACCAAGTTAGTGTGCTTTACATTCATTACCGCTTACCATTACCTAATGGTAAGCACCTAGTAATTACCTAGTTTTGTAGTCAACTTTAGCTTTTTTATTATAAAGTAGACGATAGTTTTCTTCTTTTTCATGCTGAAACTAAGTGAGTAGTAGTCCTAGTAGAATAGAAGTAAATTAGAGCGTGGAGTGCCATAAAATAGCAAGCTAATGAATTAAAGCCAGCCACTTTTACATAATGAACAAAAATACAGCGTACGCGTAACATAATACATTAAAAAGTAATATTTATTTCAAATAGCTAAGTACCATGTCCGGAGTGAATCTCTGAAAAATACTTTTATTTGAACTGAAGCACCACAAAGCAGTATAAAATATTAAAATAATCTTAATGTTTTATTCAACGGTTTGTTTAAAAGGGAAAAAATCTTTCGACTCTTACAAAGCGTATTTGAAATTCAAAATTAAAATTATAATTTCATTAGTGTTTTATGAGTGCAAAACTATTTTGAATACAGACATGGCTTGTCTGCTACATGCCACCGTTGATTTAAGACTATCTTGTTTTTTTGTTAACATCCGTGAAACAAGAGGCCTCATTTGATGGGAAGTGGTTATTTCATTCACATTCAGAATGGAATGTATACTTGGATTTTGAACACTGGTAAGAGAAACTTTTCTTACTGGCGTTTCCAAGAACTCAATCGATTGAAAGTAATCATGTATTTGTGAAAGTGTGTAAGTAATCCTAATTGAAATAAAAGCTGTACAATAAGCTACCAAACGACGTAAAAGAATGCAGAAGTTTACATTTGTATAAAATTAAGCTTAAAAATTACTTATGTAAAAAAGGAACATAATGTCACTTACCTTTTACTTACCATCTTACAATATTATTACCATCTCGAGAACTCTTAAAATCATAATTGCTTTTTGGTTAATATTATCAGGTCTTTCCTTATGCCCAGAAGTTAAATGAAATTATGTACTTTTTAGTTAACTTGTATCTCATTATAAGTAAAACTTTATGTTTTTTATGAGAAATATTTTTTTTAAACCTAATCCCAGTTTACATGGACGACGGGTGGTAACTAGCCAGCTAGCCTTCACGGAAAAATAAAAATACCAGTAATAATAATTATGAAACTATTATTAGGTTATTAATATTCTAACAGATGTAGAAACATGTTAATTCTCTTCAATGATTACAATAACCATTCATAAGATACTCAATTTAAAATACGCCACAAAATTGTACATCAAACCATACCGCGCCAGCCGCTATGTGGAAACAAAATGAAATAAAGCTCCATATTTCTGCAGAAACACACTGGCGAAATAGGTGAAGACTGAACGAAGCGATTGTTCGTTATCCCAGGATTGTTGGAGCAATATCGAATACGCTGCGAGTAAAGCAAGAACACATTTTACAACAATAGACACGGAAATATCTTACTTTAACCGTGATATTCATAGCTAAACCAAGAAAATGGTAAATGTATCTGCATTTTTACCTTTAGATGTGTAGTTATGTATTTTGATGTAGACGCATTCATGGTTGTAATCAATAACTTTTCTAGTAGCTGGCATCTAATCGTGAAGCGTAGAGACCATGGTAAATTATCATGGCCGGCCATTCGGATGTGGGAGACTTCACAACCTATGAAAATAATGTAAACAAGTTAATAGTTTAAATCTAAATACACGGTTATAGTGTCAGTGTACGTACTAAAGAAAAAATATATAACTGCTGTTAACCGTTAAGGAGTCCCTTCGCCTGGAGCAAAATCTGTCAGTGGTATCAGGTCAAGCTTATCCCAAAAATACATTGGTATCAGAACTTCAGCTGTAGGTATCTAAAATTTCAACTCCTTAGGATAATAAGAAGTAGGTCTAATTAGGCTTACAAGGTTTGATCCACACAAACAGGGTTCGCTAAATAAAACCGTTTAAGAAGCAGGTTTCATCACGATGTACCTCAATGAACTAATATTTATCTTCACCAAAGCTGTAGTATATGGCCATATAGAGAGGGAAATGTATTTTTTGATATGTCAAGGAGACATTGCCATTCTATGATTAAATGCTGGAAAGTTAAATACGCATTTCTATAAATATCCCTTGATAAGCCCTAAACCAGGAATATTACAGTGGCGACGAGATAAAAAGAAAAGGAAAACTCACGTACGTATTCATATTGATCATTAATAATGTCGATCGGAAAATTGAATGAGTTTAATGTGATGACGGGAACATGGTCATCGTACATCGATCGCCTTAACATGTATTTTAAGGTAAATAAAGTGGAGGAGGTAATGAAATTACCCACTTTAATTGCCACCATGGGGGACGAGGCATATGAACTTTTAGGAAATTTGGCTAGTCCCAATAAACCGGCGGACCTAACTTTTAAAAAGGCAGATGAGCTAATGAGCCAACATTTACAACCGGCTCCGTCCGCCTTGGCAGAGAGATACCGGTTTAGACAGAGGAGGCAAAAGATGGGCGAAAGCATTTCAACGTACGTAGCGGAATTAAAACGGCTGTCAAAATTTTGTAAGTTTGGGGCAAATTTAAATGAGGATATGAGAGATCAGTTTATTTGTGGGCTCTATAGCGATGTTATACGGCAGCGCTTATTTGCTGAAAGCGATTCGGTTACGTTCAGCGAAGCCGTCAAGCTTGCAACGACGTTATGCGGAGCGGGACGCGGCTGTGATGGAACCGGCGAAGCTGTCAGCAAATATAGTCGGGACAAATGAACTACACGCTATTTTACCATGTTATAATAATGTACAGCATGGATTGCCCGACGGCAATAATAGAATCAGGTGCTACGCTTGCGGAGCGGGAAATCATGATTTTGCAAACTGCAAGTTTCGCAAATATGTGTGCAGCAAGTGTAAGAAAACGGGCCATTTGCGGCGAGTATGCAAGGAGGCGGGTTTTTCTACAGTCTCGTGCGGGACGACGCGGGCGGGCGCCCGGCGCGGTGGAGCTGCGGCGCAGCGGTACAGCGCGATCGGCGCAGAGGTCTTCATTTTGGTAGTACCGATTGCAATACAAGTGAGGAGTCCGGTGGTGATATCGAGGAGGACCTTCACCAGTTATGTCTGAATAACTACCGAGCGGTGAGTTTACCGATAAAAATAGACAACGTCACCGTTAAAATGGAAATTGATAGGGGTACGGCAATTTCTTGTGTAAGCAAAACTACATACGACCAATATTTTAAACATTTAGACATAATAAAGGATAACACGATTCTAAAGTTTTATGATGGCTCAAAGATCAAACCACTCGGAATTATTATGCCAACCGTTTCATATGGCAATTGCCAAAAGCAATTGGAACTAAACCAGGAATATTACAAAAGCAAGCGTTTATAATTCGCTATAAGCTGGCCTCACTCACTGTGCTGGATATCAATGTTGAATCCTCCGGTATGTTTTTATTGGGGTGTAACTTCTATCGGATGATCTAGTTTTCTAAAAGATTATTACCTACTTATTGTCCTTCAAATAAACATTTTACCGATATTATCAGGAAGTAACTAATGTATCAAAGCATAATTAGCACAGTATCCTCGAAAAAGCTTAATAATATGGTTTTCTTTTGTACTTAGAGACAATACAAACAAAGAGTAATATTCTGTATTTAGGCAAAATCTCAAATGTTGAAGGCGATATTTAGGATTATTGGCTTCAACCCATTAATGGCCCACTACTGGGCACGGGTCTCTCCTCTTGAGGAGGCCTAGAGCATACTCCACCACGCTGCTCCAGTGCGGATTGGTGGAGGGGTTAGTGGCCAACCCAAGTGTCGGAAGTTTTCAAACCGCCCGAGGGCCTCCGACATGGCTTAACGACTGTTATCTTATGATAACAACCGGGACCGACGGCTTTACGTGCCCTCCGAAGCACGGAAACGCTCAAGAAATGTTTGCCACTAGCGGTCACCCATCCAACTACCGACCGCGCCCGCTGTTGCTTAACTTTGTCGATCACATAGGATCGACACAAGCCGCCGGGCTATGAGCGCTTCACACAAGCCGCCGGGCTATGAGCTATTTAGGATTATTACAAAAATACAACCCGAATAAAAAACGCATTCAGAAATAGAAGTAATGATAAATAATTAAAATAGGTAAATGTACCAAGTACGCAAATGAATCTGTTTACAAGTTTATCTTTGTTGCATAATTAAGGTAGCGTCTTCCTTAACAATAACAATGGTAGCCTAAAACAACATACAGAATATTAAAATTAAACAATTTCTCAAGAAAACAGCCAACGAAGCTGCGTTGCGACAGAAGTCTTATTTTTTGGCACGGACTTCTAAATGGTTCATAAATTTCAAATGTTAATTACCAAGCTCTAATCTACTTTTGCGATCTCGTGACATCGCGATATAAATAATTAAAAATTCTTACTGCCAGTGAAATGGAAATTGAAAAGTTTCTATCATTTATATTCAACAACCAAATTTTTGGTAACTTCTACAATATGCCTTTAATCAGTAAGGCTATTTTTAGCCGATGAATAACATGAGAGATATTATTATGTGATGAGGTGAAAGCAGAAATCTTCTTTTAATTTTAAAAAATAAGACAAAATATTTTACTTTTTTATTGATTGTGGATGTAATATTAAGTAATGTAGTAAAATATATAGGGAAAATAAATAGGTCCAAAGAGATTGAGTATATTCTTTAAAAATAAGTTTACCTTTAAGAATGATGTAAATCATGATACTAAAATTCTAAGCATTCGTTTCTCATTTATTTTTAAAACCATAACAAGAAATTTGTTTTGCTTTCTCAGCTGTCACCCCACCAAAAACAAAAACTGTGTTTTCCTTCGGGAGGCAAGAGACAAAGTCAAGTCTGCGGCTGTCAGAACTGCCAAGAAAATAATCGTGGTAAAATTCAGAATAAGAACAATTTCGAGTTTTACGAGAGAAAAATTAAAGAATGGTTTGGCTTTAGAAATAAAAAATACACCTTTCCTTTTGTTTGTTATTAAGACTAATATTTTAAGGATTATGAAATTATTTTTAAAATTTGAATATATTTTACAAACTTATTGAGGTACATTATGATAAGATTGTGTGTGAGTTCCATTGTTATTATGTGTAGTCCCATGTTCTACTCTTTAGGAATGTAATTTTTGTGGGTTTATTAACATAAGATATAAGACATAAGATATTCATTATCATAAGAAAACAGTCGTTAAGCTATGTTGGAGGCCCTCGGGCGGTATAAAAACTTCCGACACCGGGAACGGCCACTAATTACTCCACCAATTCGCACTGGAGGTGCATGGTGGAATATACTCTAGGCCTCAAGGGCGCAAGAGGAGAGACCGTGCTCAGTAATGGGCCATTAATGGGTTGAAACTAGCCAAAATCTAAGTAGTACTTATATAGTATATCCTTTACACAATATGGGGTTCGCGACGAAACAAAAATTCATCCCCACGTTACCTGTAAGGGATACTTCCTGATAAATAATATTTTTCCATATTTTATTCTACCATTTTGGAATTTTAGTAAATATGTAGGTATATCCAATCTATGCCAAATCACAGCTTTCTAACATTATGGGTGTCGGCGCAATGCTTCGGAAGATCGGACAGACGAACGGAAGGACGGACATGACGAAACTATAAGGGTTCCGATTTTTTCTTCGGAACCCTAAAAAGGAAATTCAATACATAATTTGAACTTTCAATAGATGACAAATATAATTATGACCGATATCTTTACTATTTTACTCGTATACATATATTATATTAATAATATTCTCACAAATTAAGGGCGAAATAAATAACTATGTAAAAATCCATGTGACTTAGTGTAGTTTCAATGAAAAAGCAATTTGTACCAGGGCTTCTGTAAACTGCGCTAACTTCAGCAAACTCGACGTTGAAATGCAACTTTAATAACTTGCAATTCAACGGATACAACCTTTGAGTTTATGAAGACTGTTGTTTGAGAGAAGCCAATATCGCGGTGTTCTATATAATTAGTCACGTTGTTGATAAATAACGATTAAGATTATAATCTGTGCGTACTACTATGCTAGCTTACGCCAGTTAGCCAAATATTTTATTTAACCGCAAAAGATTTTGTAACAATTTCACGTCACGTTGATTGTACACCTAACTTAGTGCAACAATAAAGAATAAAACAGATATATAGAATAGTACTATTTATTTTATATCTTACCAAAATACTCTTTTTAATGGTTTATACAATGTTGCATTCGTCTAAACTAAACCAGCTTTGAAAGCGCTAAAGCTAGCAACCACTCGGATTAAGGTCAGCAATCGTTACGTCGTCGTAGGCGGCCACGGCTGATTAAAATGCTAAATAAATAATAGACAAAAAAACTAAAAAAAAAATGCTTTTATAGAAAATCTAACAAAAAAATTTAAAATAAATTTTAATTAAGAATCGTGTAATTGTAAAAAAGCGTGGGGTGCTTTTTAGGTTATCCCTTCTATTCAGTGAAACCATGCACCCCACGCTTTATTACACGCAATTACACGATTCTTAATTCAAACTTATTTTCTGATTTTTAGTTGGATTTTCTACAAAAGGGTGCTTTTTAGTTTTTTTAATTATTATTTATTTTTTCATTTTTTAGTTTCATTTTTTGAAATTGAATTTAGGTTTTTTTTTGTTTCTTTATTTTTTCTTTAAATATTGAATTGTAATCGGTCCTCGATAAGTCTACGAAGTTTGAAAGAAATCTGACCGTTTGAAGTGGGTCAAAATCAAGTCCAAAGGAGTCGGTTACAAGTTACAAACAAACATACTACATACAGGTGAAGCTTATATAAAGCGTGTAAAAACAGAGTAGCAGTACGTAGCCTACGTAGCCTACGTAGCAGTGAAGGCAACATAACCAAGGACTTTCTTGATAAAATATGTAATAATATCAACTTTACTTGGAAGTATTCCGAACATGATACATGGTTTTAACAAGAAAATTTAATCAATTTTCAATTTTAGAAAGTACCCATCAAACTCGCTATACGATTAAACTATCTTCATTACTTCACTTTATGAGTTCACTCATAGATATTACGAACTCCGTTATAGACGGTTACTGCTGCAGTTTCAACTTAGATGGAAGCTTTTAAGTTGCTATCCAAGTTAAGAAGTAGCTTTGAAGTCGTGGTTTGCATTAATAGCTGCTGAGACCAGCGTGTTTAATTTTATTAAATTACCTACTAGATATTTATGTACAGGCACACACACATAATTTTATTATGGTATGTGTACAGTGTACGTACGTACATTTTGTAGAATAATGAAGCTACAGATAAATATTACCCTATAATGAATTTATCAAAAGCTAGAAAAAATATTATTGCCTATTATTTTAACCTTAAAATATGTTTTAACAATAAAACATTTTGTCCATTAGTAATAAAAAACTTATCCGCTTACTTCTTTCTCGGCCGCCAATTGAACTCGGGGGTTTCGGAAGCCAATCAATACTTACTAATTAACCTTTAATTTCACTTAAAAAATAAATTAAAGATAAATCACTCTTACTTATTGCTCAGCGTTTTAGGCATACTGGCAATAATTCCATCTATATTTTTGTTCATATTTTGCCAAGAACTGTTGGTAAGAATATTCTTCTAAAAGTTCAACATAATTTTTAATATATGTTTTTATAGCACGCAACTATAACATCGCATCACTAAACTTAACAGGTGCGGAAACTATTTTATTATTTATTTAGTTAGCGCCCATAAAATATAAGCTATTGCTAAGAAAAACTTCCTCCAACGGGAGTTTAGTCACGCACTTGTTACGCGATAAAAAGGTGGAATTTATGTGAAATATAAGCAATTTAAAGTATGTATACAATGAAAAGAAAATAATGATTGTTGAATTTATGTTTAATAGCACACAAAACTCGATTCGCGGTTCTTAGCCCCACGTTGGGCGCCACTTATAGCGTACGGACTGTAAGAAAAACAAATTGGTCTTTTTTTGTATCTTACTTAAAGTATAGGAACTGCTAAATGCTAAAAGCATTCTCTGCCGGTCAACCTTTGGGAATATTACGAAGGCGATATAAAAAGAGTATTGAGGCTTAGTCAATAGGCAAAGAATTAATGTTTTTACACCTATAGCAATTACCATATACCAGTTTCTAGATTGAAGCAGGTTTTTGGTTTCATTTAAAATATGAGTAAATGTAAATGTAAAACTAAACGTAAATGTAAATCTACTCGTATTTTAATTAATGAAAACCCTTCATCTATATGAAGCCTGTGCCAGAGCGTTTATAGTTTATTCAGAGAAGTATATCGTTTATACTATATACTAGAATAAGACTTAGGTATTTTCTTTCATCCGATTGAAAACGTAAACTGGATTTTGATGTTATTCTGATGATACTGGTAAAATCCTTATCGGATATCCGTCGATTTCGTTCGTAAAATGTGTCATATGTATTGCAAGTTTTCTACTTCCTGTAGGAATTTAAGAACTGAGGAGCTATAAGTGGGATTTTTGGTAAACTAACCCTAAATTACTCGTATTTGTAATCGGAGTTCATTTATTAATTATATTTTATGGGACACCCAATTCATATATATCTAATACCTTTAAACGAGCAATTCTTGTATGGTATCTATAGTGTTGGTTATTCAATAATATTCCTTTTACTTTGCTCTATGATATATTTCCAGCTCTCCTAACGTTCACATAAATAACAATCTGTCCTACTCCGTGATTAGTAATCGAATCCCATCGAATGTTCCACACGTATAGTTCTAAATAGATTGACACATTCCTTAATCTAAATATTTAGATTTTCTTCATGACTTCTTGTATGACAGTATCTGCATCGGCCGATCGTTGTAGAACCAAAGAGGTCCCTCCCCGACATATATGTAATCTAGTCCCGGAAATGGCTCTAATGGCGATAAATCGATCTAAGTAGGATTCATTTTTAGAAAATGTCGTTTTATCCGTGTTTTCAGGCAATGAAAAACTGCTACAAAAGATTCTTCCTGACATCTATTGGCGAGTAGCAACACTAAAGCTATTTCAGTAGATGGCATTGTTAGCAACACTAAGCCAATGATTTCCAAAAAACACGATTTACCAAAAAAAAAATACCGGTCATCCGGGTACTGTGTACCATAATTTCAACGATTGTTTCGACCTAAAACATAACTTATGGTGGTTTGTGCAAGTAATATTACACGGGTACTTGCGATAAGAACTCACGATTTTGAACGCTTAAATTTTATCTCAGTCAGATCGTAGTCTAAACTACAATCTACGACGAAACGAATAAACGCTTATCTCAAAGTAGTTAAATGAGAGAAAATAGCGTAACAGCCAGATATAATACTAAATCTTATATAGTTTGCATTGCGAAACCCTAAAAATATACATTAATAAAATTCTTAGCTTACTATTAGATACGTAACTAGTTTAATTAGCTCTTGAGTTTGGCAAACTTATTAAAAGTGGTATTAATTAGATGCGAAGCCGGCATCGTAGTTTGTTAGAACGCTAGTCTCAAGTTTCTTTGCCAAGTCTTGAATTATCTGAGCATTTGCACTGATTATTCTCAAATTAACCCTTAATTTTATTAGCAGATTCATTCGATTGCCTCAACTAACAATAAAATTATAACGGGATATTCTATTAATATTTTTTTGGAAATTTGAAAAATATTGCCTTTGTTATCGATACAGGATTCAAAAATATTTTATACTATAATACAATTATGTCTGTCGTAAAATATAGGTTAGGAGTTATAGTTAGGAGTTCTTGGTTTTGTTACTTATCGGGTAAGGTGTTAAGCTTAGGTAGTTTCTTTCATGCTAACGCCCCAACTCAGAGTCACTAACTGTTACTTAATCGCTCCTTAGTAAAGAATCACCATACAAAATTCTGTATTAAAGTGCTATTTAAGCAACCGTTATGACTCTGAGTTGGGACGTAAAAGAGTTCCAGAGTGTAAGCTCCATATCCATCTTTCAATGCAAGCCAATATTGTGGTGTGACTCTTTCGATATTCAGCAAATATAGGAAGAGTGTTTAACTGTTTAATTTTAAAAGTAAGCATGCATCGTGTTAGGGTTATTTACTGACTAACTAAAATCTCTCTGGATTTTGATGGCTATGCCAGAGCTAGTAATAGTGCTTGTTCACACTGAACTCGCGGGCGCGGTCGCGAAATATCAAACACTAGCTGACCCGGCGAACTTCGTATCGCCTAAGAATGTCACAAATCAGAAATAATTAAAATCGGTACAGCCGTTCTTAGCCGTTATAGTTTCCGTGTCCTCCCTCTCCCGCTCCCGCTCCCGCTCCCTCTCCCCTCCCCTCCCCATGAAGTTGGAGTCATGGAAGTCTACGGACCATAGCTGACAACAAAAAGTTGAAGTTCCAAAAAAATCTTTAAACTCATAAACGACTAACGACCCAACTCAGAGTCACTAACGGTTACTTAAATCGCTCCTTAGCACAGAATTTGTATGGTGATTCTTTATTAAGGAACGATTTAAGTAACCGTTAGTGACTCTGAGTTGGGGCGTTAATCACAGAGGACACAGTGTGACATTTACAAGCCTTATTATTTTACATACACTTTTTAGTTGTTGTCTTTTTGTATTCTATGAAACCTTTTAAGATAATAAACGTAGATTTTCGATTTACTTGTAAGCTTCGATAATCTTATCTTTACTATAGATAAAGAGGTCGTATAGGTTAAATAGCGTGCGTGAAAAATGAGGCGTGCGCGAATTTTCGAGGTCCTCTTCTTTCCAGGGGTCACGCTAGGTTGAAAGACGTATTTGAGAATGAGGGCATGATAACGTTTTGACGGGTAAATAAATGTTGTTGTAACGGAAAAGACTATGAAATGTTTTTTTACTCATTTATTAGTTTGGCTTTTGACGTGCGTATTTATAAACGATTATAGTTTTATTATTTCTCTACCTTTTTTATTTGGAAAGAAGAGTATCTTTTACCTATGCTTACTGACTGACCATTAATCTGCCCTTTTGTAATTAATTTGTTTTTTGGATTTTTTTATGGCAATAGTCGGCAAACGAGCTGACGAACCACTTGATGGTAAGTGGCTATCGTCGCCCATGGACAGCAGCAACACCAAAGGCATCACTGGTGCCTTGCTGGCCAAGAAAGTGAGAAGAAAGGATGCTTGGAAATGATCAGCTAGGCAACCAGTTCTGCTCAGGTTAGAGAATACCTATTTTTGTAATAAATATAAGTTTTATTTTTAAAAGATGTGCTGAGGAGTTTCTTTACGGCTTTTCTTCTCCTCCATGACAAAGCACCTTTGCGAAAAGCTGGTAAATTAAAAAAATTACGTGCATAAGTGTATCGGTGATACCTACATAAATAAAAGATTATTTCATTTCATTTCAGAAAATGAAAGAAAGAAAGAACTGGCTCACAAGCCGGAACACGACGAGTCGTGTGCTGGCTAACTCAAGCAAGAGAGTAGTATCTATCCGGGCGAACCCCATGGAGAAATAAAAATGGTCTTAATGAACTGTTAAAATTGGATTAGTGCATTAAGTTTTTTAAAATTTACATAAAAATAAAAAATGTTACCGCTTACTTTTATGCATGTGGTCTTCGCCTGTAATTGTAATGGCACTTATGATATCGCCCTAGTGCTCGACAAATGTAATAAGTTACAGTGTACATTATGTTGGCGTTAAATAAATAAATAAATAAATAAATAAAACTTGGTCGTTATACGAGTATAGTATGGGAATGTTTATATGATATGTTTAGCGGTAATTTTAAAAACGCTATTTCGTTGAAGTTGTCTTTTTTACTTTTGATTATGGAAGCTTTTTCAACATGAGATCCGAATGGGGTTTGCCACTAAACCCTCAACCTATCCGTTCTAGTTTTTTTAGATCGAATAAGTTTGCAATTAATGGGCCATTAATGGGTTGATTACAAGTTATGTTGTTCATATTTACTATACACCAAAATTATTTAAGCTGTAATTTAAATGCTACTTTGTTTAATTTGTTATTGTCATACAGTGTCAATCGGGATTGTTTATACGCATTAATAATTATGTTTACCTGTATCAAGATACATTTGTTCAATAAGGTAAATATTTGAATTAGTTAATATTATTTGTAGTTGAACGTAATATTTGTTTGCCTACATAGCTGGTATAGTTAGTGGGTTTAAAAATGTTTTCGGATACTAAATTATACAAAATGTACAAAAATGTTTTCGGTTAATTTAGTATGGAGAATTTATTATGAAAGTTTAAGTTTCTAGCCCTAAGGGTTTGGCCTGTGCGTTGATACATCAGTCAATCACTTTTGCCTTTTATATATATAGATTTATTTATTTATTTTTACTTTTATCCGTAATACTGCAATTTGATTCATCATATTGGTCCAGGCTTAAAATGTCTAGTTTGTTTTAGACAACCTTTATTAATTTTTAAGCACATTTTGAAGATAAGTGACTTAAGCTCGCTCAAAAATAATTTAATGCCTGGACTCGCAGCGAAATAAAGTCCCTTATGCATGCTGCTTAACTACAAGTGTGAAAAATAAAACGGAAGAACTTCAGTAAAGAAACAAAGTACCTAATAATTTTAGTATGTATTTTCATAAGACTACGTCGTTTTAATAATTTCAGTATGATTTAATCGAATTTAAGTTCACATAGGATCATATCATAAAGTTTCCATCCCATTTAGTTGAAACTAGTGGATACCTGGCGTGTTCTGCTATGCTATTTTTTTTTCTGATGAGGATGACAGATTAGTGTTTTTGTGTTGACGTTGACGTTCATGCGCCATCTTTACATCAAAGACAAAGTGAAAGTGGAAAATCGACTTTATCAATGTACCGAATGTGCCTAATGCATTGTTTGATTGGTTTCATACCACCTTCGGATTATTGCGTTTCAAATGAAACCATTTTATCCTCACAACATCCCACGACATCACGACATCCGTACAATTTTTTTGTGTTTATATATAAATATAGATAAACGCATCTCAGCTATCACGTGTAAAAACATTAATGTAATGTTGATAAGAATTTTAATATGATTTATTATTTGATGTTTGTAAGTATCATATAGCTAGTTTGATGATGACAGAATCTATCAATAATCGAAACTTAGCAAGAGACTAGAAGATAACTACTAAAATACGCCTGTTATTAAAATATATTGAAGATAGTAAAAATTCAAATAATGAGAAGAAATAGTAAAATTTATAAGCAAATTTTAGTATTTTTTTTTTAATAAGGATACAATTCTATCGTTTTTCTGATTGAACGGACGGTGCGTAATAGTCCTATGATGCTCCAAATAAATAATTGAAAACTTTTTCAATTTCATCCTACGACCAGAAAATTGTGTTTTTCGTTTGAGTAAATCGAGAAACGAATAACAAATTTCAAATTCCATAATCAAGAAAGAGAATTAATCACGTTTCCTTAAGCGCGTTAGGGTGAAAGAAGAAATACTTGAAATTCGACCAATTATTTAGAGAGGTGTAAATAGGCTTTGAATGACTAAGCAGTTTTAAGCCAATATATATATCAAAAGGTTAATAATTATGACGCACTACATTAATAATAATGTAATCAATTTTAGTATTTTAAGAATTTGGGTAAAATATTTGAGATTCTGTAATTTATACCTACATCTTTTGTTCACTGTGTTCATAAAAAATACTCGGTTCGAATAATATTTGTGATGCATTTTAATTTTAATATTTTATATTTTTTTAAAGAGCTTTTCAAAAATATTTTTGTTTATTGTTACGTTTTTACAATATATGGTAATTGTTTCTAATGGACAATAGGGGGATTTTTCACCACATTTGCCACCCTTTTGCGGTATCAGAAATAGGAAATCCAAGCTGAATCGTTATATTCGCATTAATATAATCAGGCGCGGAACAATAAGGATTAAATCGGACGAGAGAGCAGTAGGAACAATGTCCAGTTTTGCATATTCATCGGCAATAAATTCAATTTTCACTGGCGGTTTTCATTCAGTGAGTTGATTTTGGTTCATTTGTCACTTTTCAGATGAATGCATAATCGAGGATCTTTGTTTGTGCAGTTTTATTATGTAAGGCAGTAATCAAATTTTGTCAAAACAGGATACATTAAGTCTGCTAAGTAACCGATGTTAGTTGTGAAACGCTGATATAGGCATGTGATGAGGCGAGCGGAAATTCATGGGACGAGAAGAGTGATAAGCTAAGTCTACACCAGTGCGCTTTCACGATCATCTTAATTTGATGCGATCATGTTGGTGGACGAAGGAACGGCCGAAGAAAAACGTATGTGTTAGAGAAGATACAAAAGATATGGGAATAATAGGGAAGAATTGAAGGAAAAGACATACTGCGTCGTTGATCCATCAGCCTTTGCTGGTCCACAGCTGGACATAGGCCTCCCCTAACTTGCGCCAATCTGACCGGTCCTGATGTTCTTAATCCAGCGAATGTCTTCGTTGTTACTCAACTTGTTTAGGGGAAATCCTGTACTATTTCTAGTGTGCCATCTTTATTAGTTTAAATGAATCGTGTTGTATACGATAGTTTATTAGTCATATTTTAAATCGCAAATCATTGAAAGTTAACAATAATAATGGTATCCTTTACTATGACGAAACAATAAAATTTAGAGCCAATAATTTATATTCGATTCAGGTTTATGATTACAATATCGCATAGAGTTCACGAGAAGGTTAATGCCTCGACGGTATGAACCTCAATATTTCGCACATGGCGTTAACGCGTCAGCTACTTTATGATATCTCAAAGGGTTTTTTATCATATTTGTTTGAGTAGATGGTACCTACTACCGGTTCAAGTCATGTTGCAGCATTACGCACGTACGAGTATATACGAAGGCTTTTCATCAGTCTACTCAAAAGCACGAATACATACATACGTACATATTTTTTTAATACATATGCAGATTTTTTCTTCTATTCATTCAACTTTTCTTCTTCAAGAAAAAACTTCGTGAAATTTAGATAGAGTATCGGAGACCTAGGAATAAGGAGGAATGCTACTTTTAGTGTATGGTCTGGTGTCCATAATTACGTGGTCGTTTATAAACTTGTAAACTTTATAAACTTCTTTATCAATTAAATACGTTATTCGGTATGTGTATTTTCCTTATCCAGAGTCTTAAAAGTAATTACTAGCAATCGCACTGCGATCATCTTTTAATATTTCTTCAAGAAAGAACAAGAAGAAGATGCTCCAAAAGATAAAAGTGGAAAAGAGCGTAATGCTCCATCTCGATTAAATAAATGTTTTCAACGTTGTTTTTAAACGTAATAATGCCCTGAGAATTAATTCTATGACATATTTTACCTTTTTCTTTTGGTAAGACACAAAAAGTAAATGATAAGGCAGGTGAATGATGAGAAGTCAAAATTGTCAAGAAATACGATTGTAAAATAATAATATTTAATTTCCTATTGCTTCACATTAAAAAAAAAAATTTAATAATTAAATAAGCACTAAAATAAAATCACTCATTTCATAATTTTTTTTTTTAAAATTTGATAGTTATTTAATTTGAATGACTATATAAATAATGAAAGACAAAACCAATGAACCGTTATCGGAAACCTATTGATTGAGTTAACCCTCAAGAGGACATTAAAATCACACAAAGTCCTAAACGCGTTGGTAAAGTCCTCTAGTCGGGGTTGTTGATTTTCCATCCCCCAGTGTATTTCTCTAGTTTCTGGACAAGTTCACATGGAACTTTAACGGCTATATTAGTTAAATAAGCAGAAATATCGTGGTTTTGTTGTGTCATTTGTCAACACAATAATAATTGTTACGGATAATTTTCTGAATAAAGATGTCAAATTGTTTACTATTTTAAGTTTGATGTGTTTTCTAAACTTAATTTTTGCTTCTAATTTTCAAAAATCGCATCTATTACAATTAATAATAATTACAGTATTGTAATGCTCGATGATTCATTCATAATTTTATGTAAATTACGTAAATTCACGAAATAAATTTTATCTTTTTTCCTAAGTAACAGTAAGATTGTTGTAAGTAGGAAAACTCGAATAAGTTGTAAACAAACTTACTAACAAATCATCAAGTTATTTGTTTTTTTACTTGGAAATCTTTGTGAGATTTTTTTGGTTTCTCTATATTATCTTTGTATTTTAAGCACAGAAGACATAATAGGTATTAGTGAGGTTGTATCTTCTTGCTCTTTTCTCTCTGTCTCTCTCCTAGTTTAACTCTCACGTATGAGGATTTAAAATATACCCCATTTGAATTTTTCTGTTTATTTTGAATTAGATTTTTGGAAATTCATTATGACAACATAGTAATAGGTACTGTATTAACCGACTTCAAAAAAGGAGGAGGTTCTCAATTCGACTGTATTTTTTTTTATGTTACCTCAGAACCTTTACCTCAGAACTTTGGACTGAGGGAACCGATTTTGATGATTCTTTTTTTGATCGAAAGCAGATGCTTGTCATGTTGTTTCACATAAATTTGAGCGAGATAGTTAGACTTGACTTGACAAGTAGTTTTTGAGTAACTTTGAAGTCGGTTATTTTTTGGTAGTAAAATTTAGATTATGGTTATACCAATAACAAAATTAAACAATTTCAAACATGTAACCACTAGTACGAAGTTTCATGTTTTCGTGCTTCAAAGAACCTTCCGACTTATATAAACTGTAAGAAATTAATTTCTAAACCATGTTTATGGTTTTATTCAGCTTCTACTGTGACATGTTTAATTAAGGCTCGGAATTCGTAGCACATTAACGTTGCTCATTGTCTACATGTGAGGTCGTTAAAATAAATAATTATTTACCTGTGAGTTCATTTGTTCAATTTTGTGCGACATGTTACACAAACTTTACATTAATAAAATCACTGGTTTATTATGTTAATTTACTTTAATGCTGAATATAACTGATTAGGTTTTTTGTGTTTTAAATAATTTTTAATCTTAGCAGAAAACAGTCATACGCAAATTTAATTGATATTGATAGATACTACATCATTTTGAATAATAAAACCGGGCAAGTGCGTATCAGATCACGCGCATCTTAAAATAATTTTTTACTTGTCCAACTCCAACCGTTTAGCTAGCAGGGGTGGGGGGGGGGGGGGGACACTTAGTCTTGACCCTAACCAAAATTAGCACTTTATAGCCAAATATGTCGCAAACGGACCAAAATGGTCTACCAATTCCATCACCACCAATTCCAAAAATGGTCTTAGAAGATCCATAATGTTTTTGGAAGACCATTCTTCCTCGAATTGCGCCATAAATGAAAACTAGTTGGCCATTGCAAACTAACTCCGCCTAAATTATGATGAACGGACCGCCGAACTAACTGGAATGTCAAGCTGTATGTGTCCAGCTCGGACAAAAGTTACACGTATCCATGACACAAGACACCAAAAATGTATAATAGTGCAAACAATAAAGAAACTAATGTCATACAACTGTGTTGCAATTTCTGTCGTAGTATAAACCAAGCATGACACCATAAGACACTCGCATTTATTTCTCCGTTTATGTTTATGGATAAAAAATCATATCCCAGACTCGACATAACTAGTACACCTTTGTTGTATGATAAATGGGCCTTATAACTTACAATGATCGAGGTTTTCTCATATTTGCCTTTTCACAATAAAGTACAGAAATTCGGCTTGACGCAAATCTCTTCTTACGGCATTTTAATAATTCAACTCAGTAATGACGTTTTTTATGATAAGCTTACAATAATAATGTTTGAAATAAATAATAAGTAATGTAATAAATTAATTCAAGTTTAGTTTTAAGAAAAACTCCTTAATTTTGTAAACCATAATTTAATATTTTTAGTATCTTTATATGTTCATTTGAATTTGGTTTCACAATTATTATGTTAATATTTCGCTCTCAAGAGATAAAGCAGCCCATACGTCAAGTGTCTTATAGCTACAGCAATAGATCAACCCTTTCATGACATATCTTTAGGGACACATTGTCAAGGAATCAGTAATTAACACAACACATGCGTATATCTTAGTAAATTATGTGAGCAGTGTTGTTTTCCTTGTATTTCGTTTAACATGAGTTATGATTATGGTAGCGACTTAGTTTGCAAACGTGATGGATTGTTTTTTTATGGTTATATTTGATGATATATTATATTTACAGCTATTATTCGGCTAAAATACTGAAAAATACACAATGCAATGACAAACAATGCAATAAACAAAATCCAAAAAAATGCGTAAGTACAATAATTTTTAAATTCCCATGTTTAACAAACAGATTGTGTTTAAATGTGTTAGTGTTTATTGCATGATATAACTCCCAGACTGAGACGTTCTATGAGTACAACTGTTTAAGCTATAACGTGCTCTATCATCCCAGTGAAGGCACGTATTAAGGCCATTTGCCCAATGAATGTTCTATAAAAGGGTTAAGAATTAAAAAAATCAGTTTGTTCTATATCAACCAGAAGTTTTTATGTTGTTTCTATACATGAAAATATAGATTACGAAAAATAGTAGCGCCATCTCTATCTTTAATTTAATTTAAGCGCCTTATTTTGAGCGCGTTGGCTCTACTCCTGATATATGTATAATAATTAATAGGTCAATGATAAAACGCTATTTTACTATCATATAAAAAAGATACAGCTTATCTAAGGTCGCGTAGAAATATTATTCCGTATCGTAACCATAGAATTATTATTACTAGCGTATAGAAGGGACACCGCGAACATCGGGTTCGGGGGTGTGCATTGCAGCCGGCCGGCTGCATTTAATTCTGTCACTCGGCTGTCACTCGGCTGCGCTCATTGCGGCCGCATGTCAAAATTGTTCACGAAAAAACTGAAAAAATGCCGTCGTGCGTTATAAGAATGTGTCACAATTGCACGACAAAAAACAAAAAAGATAATGTTATCACTTTATCATCAGTAAGAAAACAAAATCTTAACTTAAATCAACTAAAACGAATTTAATTAAATTATTGAGCAATGTTCCCGCCATTTTGAATAAAAAAATCATAAGGAGCGTTTGAACTTGGCAAGCCACTAGCGTGTTAATGGACTAAATAAGCTTGCCGACGTGACGCTTGTGACCAATTTAAAGTGTTGGATTTTTTGACACGAATGAATGGTAATTACGTTTGAAATCGTTTAAACGCTTTTGCACGTTAAATAAAGTTGGAGTAAGAGCTTGTAAAGATTTGGAGTCGGTGACTGCTTGTCTTGTTTCGTCAAGTGTCATATACAAAGTTACTCTATGGCAAGTGTGCAAACGAGGCTTCTAGTTTGAAAAGAGAACGGAGGGCAAGCCGGCGGTGGAACACACATTTTGTTTGAGATAGCCTGTCTATGTATAGTACGTCAATGATCGTAACCCCTATGTTTATAAAAGATGATTGTTGCTGCGAAAGCTCCTATTTTAGATAACAAGACGGGTTAATTTTGTTTAAATTGCTATTGCATTAGCGCAATAAAAAACGATCTAAAGAAATCTTTCAAAGCAGAACATCTCATGAAGCTAATTTAAGCTATGTGATTAAGTTGTATTTACTGTAAGTGATCTAGAATAAACATCATGACATGTTTAAGGGTTATGGAAGTTAAACAACATTTTGAGATTTTTTTACGAATGACTTTAAGTTAATAAAAGCAGCGAACACATCTAGCTTGTATCTTCAAATTTATTTTTATTTCTTATTTTTGTGTTTAAAATTAGTCTTATTATTATTACCTACGTCGTTAGTATTGGGTGTTATTTAATACGATCAGGTAATTAATAAGATACAATTATTAGTTAAAGTTTCACCCCTTTATGCTTTGACATACACTATCTAAACTGATATAATTAGATAAGGATTCACGGAAGCTTTCGTAACTTAATCCTCCATTATATGTATTGATTGTAACAATATTATAAAGAAATATCCAGTTCATTAGAGATAAGTATCCTGTAATGGACTTTAACGCCCCAACTCTTATACAAATTCTGTACTAAGGAGCGATCAAAGTAACCGTTAGTGACTCTGAGTTGGGGCGTAAATGAGTTAAGATCCAAAATGATTAAGTTACAAGTTAATTACGACTACATCCAAATCACAAAATAAATATATTATTATTTCTATATCATCTGTTTTCTTATAACAGATTTTGTTTTCTTTTGCAAAATTATAATATTTATTAAAATTTTGTCATCACGCAAAACTTTGAATACCATTAAGACACAATATTAAATGGAATAATATCAAAATAATAAAACGTATATAAAAAGAAATAATTAGTGAAAATATAAAACGTGAACTTTTTCTAGAGATTGAGTAAAAATCCTCTTTTTATCTTAATCACGAAGCCATTTCAATTAATTATTCTCGTACTAATTGAATTCAATCACAATGTTAGAAAAAAGATATTTTAATATAAAATTTCCATACTTTTTATCCAGCGCCCACTTACGTAATATCTTGTATTACTCGTAATACCATGAAACCAGTATTAAAATGGAGATAAGCTCTTTTAATGAAACTCAAAACACTTTATTTAATTAAAATCCTTTTTGAGACCGAATGATACTCTCTGTGTCATTTTGATTCACCACAAAGTAAAAAAAATATATTTAAAGCAAGCAAAGACATAAATGCTAAAACATTTTCTCTTCTATAAATAAAATACAGCCAAAGAGAAATACGTAAAGAGGGCTACAGTCGACTTCAATAAACACATGAAGGCGTATTTACTGAGTAATTTTATTTAAGTGTAGCTTTTTCTTTTGACACAAAGCGCTACCCATATAATTGCAGCGGCGACGAGATCGTTATCGTTGACGCTTTTCCAGCCAAATTACGAAATTAACGCTCCAAACATCGACCCACTTGCCTTATCACCATTCCGATATGTCCCAGATAACTACGGTCTGTTATTAAATTGTACGACCGTTTTATGCGGACAATAATAATTTCACAAATGAACATTCAGTATTCAACATTGGGCTTGGCAATTATGAGCGCTACGTACCAGTTTAAAACTTCCAGCACAATGACTTCACAGGAGCAAAGAAAACTCGCACAAAGAGATTTGAAAGCATCTGCAGCTAGCTTGGATGCAGCTTTGGCCTGCAAATTACAACAGATACAGACTGCGTTGGCAGAAGCCCGTTCGTAGCGAGCGCGGCAGTCGGCAGCGATACGACGTAGAGAGCGGCCGCTCGTAGCTCCGTAGCTCCCGTAGCTCACGCGCTACGCCGAGGCGTTATGTACGGACCTGCAACATACGTCGGCAAACGTAAACAAAAAGTGATATGAGTTGTGCGTCCCCCAGCGCAGCGTTGCGGCTCACTCTAGTCATATTAACTTTTGCGATATCGTGTGCGTTCATCGCAAGTGTCGTGTGGTTACTGCGGACCAAGGGATCGTCCGGCCAATATGAGAATTATTACTTGTCGAGAATTAATATAAGCTCCGTGAGATCGCAAGAGGGCCATAACGTCTCCACGTCGCCGCCCGTGTCGGATCATTACAAGGATTTGATTAAAATAGAGATAGCGATGCGTCGGGTCGAGGAGAACAGTAGGAGATTGAAGGAGTATACGAAGTCATTATTGTGGGATAATAAAGACAAGTCTCTGTGGTGTGTTTTGTTCAAAGACAGTGAAAGGGAGACGGATAAGCCGATGTTGCGAGCGGGTAAAAAAAGACACTTCGTTGACGAGGCTTACATTCGGGCTTTAAGGGAACAAAAAATGCGGGAATCTGTGATACACCTGCGACACCACGGCGTACATCATCGAAGGAGGCCCGACGCTCTACCAAACATACCATATATCAAATGAAAAACGACTTAAATAACATGTAAATATACGTTATGTTTATCAACGTAGGTCCTAAGTAATGTAAGCGTTTCGCGTGTAAATATATTTTTATATAAGTGTATATAGCACGGTTTATTAAGCAGATTTGTTGACTTCAGACAATACTTTAATAAATCATGAGAATTTATTCGTTATCTTTTATTTTCTATTCTTTTCGTTGCGCCACTCGTATAAAAAATGTTACTGAAAGTAATGTACCTATATTTCCATAAAAATACTAAGATGAAATATTCGAGAAAAGTTGAAAAGTACGTCTTGTTTCTGCATTCCATTTTTGTACTTGTAAATTTGAATGACTATGATTTTTCGTTGCAGAAATATAAATTAATAGTTTTAAAACTGAAATTGAATAGTTTATGAAATTATTTTTAAAAATTGTACGTTCTACTGCCCTGATAAAATTTTATGCCACAAAGGCTGAGAACATTTTGAAGTTAAGTTGATATTAATGAGATATTAAATTAATCCTACCCTGACCTAAATTAAGCAAATATTATTAATTGAAAGGAGATTTTGTGGGTAGACTTCACATTCTGGGTGTATTCTGGATGTATGTAAATCTTTATTTAAGTTAACAATACTTTATAAATTTTATACAACACGTTAATCATCTTGATTAAATTATGTAATTTAATTTTTGAATCGTGTTTCATGAAAAAAATGTGGCCACTGATAAGAGATTTAATAATATTAGAATTAAAGAAATACACATAACATATTTTTCCCTAAAAACAAATTGTAATGAAAAATAACGAGATAATTTTGTTTTGCACTGTAGTATTATATTATTGTCATTATTACACACATATGTTAAAGTATCTTGAACATAAAAGTTTAACGGTTAATCAGATTGGAATGTAAAGGACTTACGAAATGTTTTTGTTTTATAGTCTCTTTAGTTTACTTATCATAAAAAAACCAATCTTAATTTAAAGTAAGTTTCACAATACTCTTGTAAATAAATTTAAAACCAACGAATACATTTGAAAACACCATACTAGCATACAAAAGGGGCTGCGTTATATTGGATGGGATTTATGAAGTTATAGCGGAGGCTGCACATTTCTAGTATATTCCAACGTAACCCAAGGTTTATAATTCTCCACAAGTTTATAAAGGTAGCTGTACGACTTATATATTATAATGAATATTCTCCACTGAATATTCATTTATATTATGAATATTCGTCATTCCCTAAAATAAAAGAAAGAAATATATAATTCCTTCGTTTTACCTTAATTAACACAATACAACATAATGCTTATACACATTGGTAAACCTACTTATACCGATTTATTAGAAATTGGAGTACCTAAATTCAATGTTCAATGTATTTAATTAAAATTCAATTAATTTGGTTTTAGTATATGGTGGAAACCGAACATCAATTCATAATTTAATTTCAATTGATAATAATCAGCTAATATATTGAACTGCTTTGAAAATGTTTAAATTTCATGTAAATCAAATTTTGTATTTTATCAGTGTATGGCAATAAAAATATTTCAGTGATCAAAATTATATTGTATTATGGAACTCACCATTTAAATTACAAATATAATGCAAATTGTTATGTTCAACGAACCACGCGTATTATTATTTATAATAAATCAATATTATAAGTATTATAATATTCACTGTAAGTACGCACAACACTATAGAGACACAACCGTCAGCCCCGAGATCTCCACATAGACTGACTCTCTTGTACCGAGTTAGGTTAATACAATAATCGAATGGATGATCGAATGACTAGTTCATTCGATCATCAAGCGGGGCGTCACCTAGCGACACCACCGCACAACTCTATACATAACATCTCTTCCCTTTTTTTAATTTATTTTGTTCATAATACATGTGACTATAATTATATGTAATTAATTTATTAATTTATTGGCACAATTGAGCAAACATATAGTAGAACTAATTTTGACATATTTAAACAATATACAGCTTTATAATTTATTTTCCAACGTTCCAAATTCCGTTGCTTTTGTTCTTATAATATTATGTACAATATTCTTCCTGGGTCTTGTGCCAGTTATATTAATCCTTATATTGATGTTACTCCGCTGGAAATCCTGAAACTCATTTTCATTTATTAGATACTTTCAAATACCTGAATGTAGTGTTCCCCAATCATATTATCATCTTTTTTTTTAGTAGTAGTAAGAAGTTAATAATAAAAGTTAACAATAAACAGCTGCTTTGGTTGAGAGCTTAATAGATACTTTTTAAGGATATTTTATGTAAAAAGGTTTTGACCAGGGACTAATGCACATATGTGTCAGTGATCTACACATCGTCTAGACATCTAGTCTTCTTAGATCCATACACAGCTCCACGCTCAACCGCCGGCTGTATGACAAACTTATCTTCTTGTACCCGCATTAAATATCGTATAAATTGTTTCAAAAAATTGTGTAACTTAGTGTTCGTGAATTTCTCGGTTTGACTATATTGTTATAAAAAAAAGAAATAACATCAAATTCAAGTGTTGTGATAATTATGTGAAACTTTGGATTAATGCTTTGCTGTAAGTAAATTTGTAATTTAGAATAAGTACATAGTTCTCATGTAAGTGAATTGTAAAATTCTTAATGAGAATAAAGTTTCTTTAACCTCATCTAATGATAATAATATCATCGTCAACTACATGTTTTCACATTAGAAAACACTCTTAAACTGCTCGAAATCTGTAACATAGAAAGATATTAGTTTACGAAGTAAGATCGCCTGTTTAGAACGTCTAGTGATATAAGGCATGTAGATGAAAAGTGGAAGATCATCTGCTAGATGGAAACATGCTGTTAGGTCTGCCACAGGATGTTCCATAGTAAAGTTTTCACATATTGTCACAAGTCCATACCTGGAAACACATCGTCACTGCTGCTGTTACCAAGGATGTGTACCATCATCGAGACGCCACATCCACAGGTGCTAAGCGGGAAACGATGCGCAATGGAGGACAAACAGCCAGGAGACTGACAGTTTTTTATTGAAATTTATCTAATTAATAAGTTTTTTTTTTTTTTGTTATTCTTATTTTGATCCATTAACATGGTATGTTTTCATAGCGTACAGAAATGTACAGTAATTACACCGAGTTGCTTTTGGAGTGAACCTGGTGGAATCCTGATGCTAACCTAGTCTGTTATTTATTATACATATTTTACTTAACGGTTATTGGTCAGGAAATTAAACGGGCTTTTAAATCAAAACACAGTCTAGATCTCTATCCCACTTGATGTTCGGTTAATCTGTTTTCGTAGATGGTGGAATTTCAAATCATAATGTTGATAAATAACTAAGGTAATTTTACCCATAATATAAACGGCTAATTATTGTACCTTGTCGACATTTTCGTTTCGAATGGCTGAGTGAATTAATCTGTTGACCACCCAGCATTATCATACTGGTCCACACAAAATGGCTGAAGGTATATTTATCCCAATACCCATATAAATTATCAATTCACCAAACTTAATTACTCTGCTTATAATTTTTTTTTTTTTTTTTTTGCTTGTTTACTTGATTACCTTGTGAGATTCAACGCCACTTCATTCACTTCAGCGTCCGTCATCCTGTCCGCTGGGATATTTTAATGTTTTGTTAAAGTATCTCGTTAGTACCAGCACCAACTGACGTTGTCATATCAGTGCAATAACCAGGAGAGAGACATTACTATTACTTTAAACTTTGTTAAACAGTTAGCTTTTGTCATATTTTAATATTTTCGAAATGCTGTTTTAGCATTAGTTATTTTGTACCTATGCTATGAGTAATGTTGGAGTGCAATAAAGTTATAATTTTCCTTATTTTTGTTTTATTTTAAAAACAAACTAATCAAAATATTCATTCGATATAATTTGTCTCATTATGATGTTGTTCCAAATGATGTGAGCATTACACTATTAATTTGGCACTGTTTAGTTTGACATTGATTTCGAAAGTAGTGGGATCCTATAAAGATCTCTTTTATGATAGGTCACAGGTACTGTTGAACACTTCAGTGTCAATTCCTTTTTATTGTCCCTTATTTCTTAGCCTCATGTCACTTTTTCACCATTGGCCTTTACCATAAGGTGGGAACCAACTATGTATTTATTTCCTGTGATGTTACTGTCACACCAGTTGCATGTAGTTACAGGAAACAGATACTATCTTTCAGCACATTTTTTTGTCACTTTGTTAAAACTAGCAAATATAGTTTTAAATACACTCTTTATAGTGAAAGTCGATTAATGTTAAAAGTAAATAGATCTTGAACTGTCAAGTGAATTAACTCGTGTGAATTTTGGATTAAATTTTTTTTCCCCAATAATTCCCACCAACAGATCTTCAAGCAGTTTTAACATGAAGATGATTGTGAAATAGCTTCGAACAAATCGACACTTTTTTTTTTTGGTCTTAATTAAAATTAAGATACTTGCTAGTTATAACAGGAACATATTACATCGCATCTTTAGGAAGCGAATTGACGCTTTGTTCGAATTATTCGAATTATTGCGTGTTTCTACATGTCTTGCTGATGTTGTTCAGTGACTGGGCATTAATGAAGTTTAGGGCACTTGTTTTCAACCGGAGTTAAATTATAACATATGTACTTTCTTCGAATATTCCTCTTTGAAAATACGTGTCTTCGAATAATCGAAGTAGTACATTATATAACGTATATATATAATTATGTCATGTGATGTGTATGATGTAATTTGTTAATTTCTTAGTGCTTGACCTTTTATGCCGTGCATTTTGCCAGGCTTCAAACATTATATCATTTTGTAGCAGAAGTAGGTATCTGTGCATCACCAGAACACTTATTCCTTTAGTTAAATGTTTATGAGAATAACTTCTATTTTAAGGATATTTACAATAGCGTAGTCATGGTTTGGTGTGGAATAACAACAAATGATAATTATCTTTGATTCCACTGATAGGCATTTTATGCATACCCTCCCTTTTTCAGTGAGTAAAATAGGTCGAGGGCAATATAGACGAAATATTGTGATATATTAACTTGTAAGTTTGCACTCTTGCACAATGATGTGCTCTATAATTTTGTTTATCTCAATTACAATTAAATGGCGTGTATATTATTATTTGTATTTTGTAAAAGCCATTAGAATATATTATGGTATTTTTATGATGCACAATGTACTGATTTGGATAGACCTCTTGTCTCCAAGATTATATTATTATTATCTATAATTTTTTATAATAGGCCCTACTTTATGACACATTAAAAGTATATTATAATAATTTGCAATTACTGATTACCAAATATGTTATTTGGGTGAATATAATTCTAGTGTAACGCAAATAACACCAAAATAATATGGATAACTCACTTTTTATCTTAATATTCCTTTGTTTTCCTAGACTAATGCATACAGGTATATTTTGCTGTTCAAAATCTAGTAGGCATTATTTAAAATATTTTTGTGTACGTTCTATACACGTGCAATGAATAATATTATCTTTGTTCTTATAAAAGTGTATTTCAGACGTAATAAAAATTTAATCTGAATATGAACATTTAACATGAACCTTACATCCAAGCAATAATTATATTTGTTTTGGTATGCATTACTCGGGAAGCAATAATTAGAAAATGTATTATTTTTGTAATAATTATTTTATTATCGTTTTATTACCAGTAAATAATTGCAACAATTTACACTTTTTAGCCATTGAGGTATAAGTATACATAGAGAAGACATCTCAAACAAAATGTGTGTCCCCGCCGGGAGGTTCCATTTTCAAAATTGAGCCCCTGTTCTCCTTTCAAAATCGAACGAATCCATTGGACATTGAAGCCGCGCGGCGTCAATTCATTGGAACATACATTGTGTTCGCGGTGTCCGTTCCATACGCTAGTAATAATACTTCAATGTTTTTAGCCTTAATTGTTTGCTGTGAACCTGATAAAAGTTGGAGTATTACATTGTAATAATGAACGCTGTAGAAGTTTAGATTTTTTTTATAAAAATATTCTAGGTACTTACATGCTTGTGGCCTGCGCGATCACATAATCACGCACGTTCACACGCTAATATTATTATTTTTATTTATTTTTATTTATTTACTAAAATTGTACGTAATAACGTACATGTTTAGTCAAGACAATAAATAAACCCAAAGAGCGGGAGGGGTTCGTATTGAGGTAGTATACTGATAATGATGTAGTATTGTTACTTTATATATTTTCCTACACACATTTTGCACTTACAACCCATACAAGGGTGATGAGTCGTTTGTCATCATAACTTAATTGTCAATTTAATGATCAAAATATAGGTACCTGGTTACGGTGCTTTGTAACAATTATTATTATTGTATTGTATGCGTGCAAAATAAAGGATTCGTTTTATTTATTTACACTTTTGCACAGGCATTCCTATTATAATTTTAATCCTATTTGCTGGTAATAGGTGTACTATTATCCGCTACAATATTACTAGCATATTACATTAATTTATTATTTTGTATCTAGGTCTCCAATGCTATCAATTTTACGACGTAACAGCTTTACGATAACAGTAGCACTCATGTTGGTGTAAGTATATTGTTTTACCTTGTTGTTGTATATGTAAAACTTTTACTTTTGTAGTTTTGATTGCGATGTTAAGTACATCGTGGGACTAAAACTATTGACTTGTTTTCTACAAAATATCACAGTATTTCATAGCAAGTAGGTACTCGTTTTGTAGTTTTGATTGCGATGTTAAGTACATCGTGGGACTAAAACTATTGACTTGTTTTCTACAAAATATCACAGTATTTCATAGCAAGTAGGTACTCGTTTTGTAGTTTTGATTGCGATGTTAAGTACATCGTGGGACTAAAACTATTGACTTGTTTTCTACAAAATATCACAGTATTTCATAGCAAGTAGGTACGTTGTAGTTAGTTATTTATGTACTACACCTATGTAGGTAGGTACTCATGATTTACTAACAATTGTTAGCAAACAAATTGTTAACAAACAAAATTTTGTTTGTTACGTTGGAGTGTTTTACTCGCTTAAGTATGTATTCTACTTATTTGAACGTAGACTCCAGTGTTAGTTCAATGGTAGTGCATAGATCTGGTTAACAGCTTATTGTAATTCCTTATTTAAGGTTATACAATTTATATGAAGGGTAATATCGTTTGGTACTAGACAAGTAGCAACACATCTTATGTCGATAATCCACAATTATGTTTTATGGTATGGATATAAACCATTATTGCATAGGGTAAATAATTTCCAACTTAATAATGCCCAGCGTTGTTTACTTAAATTTTCATGTATGGGTCATTTATTAATTTACTGATGTAAAGTTATAGAAATTAGGTGTTTTTATTCAAATAGTAATATAAATGGTATTTATAATAATACTTGAATAATTTGGCCCAATCCCTGTTCAGAAATGCGATTAAGGGTTATGGATTTCGTTACTATTTTATCTTTAGGGTATTACTACTTGTCTATTTTTCCCCTTTTCTGGCCAGTATCTATAGCATGGTACTTGAGGTTCGTAATGTTGTCCATTTAAGCAAATATATTTTACTTACTGCGCTTTTACTCGTCGCCAATGTTATGTTCAACGAACCACGCGTATTATTATTTATAATAAATCAATATTATAAGTATTATAATATTCACTGTAAGTACGCACAACACTATAGAGACACAACCGTCAGCCCCGAGATCTCCACATAGACTGACTCTCTTGTACCGAGTTAGGTTAATACAATAATCGAATGGATGATCGAATGACTAGTTCATTCGATCATCAAGCGGGGCGTCACCTAGCGACACCACCGCACAACTCTATACATAACACAAATAAAACACGATACTATAAGTACTTACTAACTTTATTTGCTGACCGTAGCAGGACATAAAACGAAGTATCTGGCTGGTATCTACCAAGTCGAGGATCGACTGAGATAAAACCAACAAGATATTTATTGGTTGTCGTCGGGGGATATAAAAAGAGGGAGAAAACGTCGTTAGTTCAATACAACTGAGGTCGGGGAAGCGTGGCGGACTACGAGGAATAAAAATAAAACTTGGTTCGCCGTGCCGTTTAGGAAAAATGACTGTAAGCCAAGAAGAGTAGAGCCAGAAGCAGTGGTAGTCTAGTTACTTGAAGATCTATCTCGCTTCGATTCTTTTTGACTTTATAGTTTTAATAAATATGTAGATATCCATGCCAAATTACAGCTTCCCATCATTAAGGGTCTCTGCGTTATGCTGCGGGCGGACGGACATGACGAAACATATAATGGATTCCAGTTTGACTACGGAACCCTAAAATGAGTATCAGGTAAAAATATTATTCAAGATAAAGGTATGGTTAGATAAAAAACAGCTGAAAAACAGCGCTACGCGGGACCAAGGTCCCGCGTCAGCAGAAGCTGAGCCACCTCCTTTGCCCACACTGTTAGTATAAGTTTTTTGTCTAGTTTTAAGTTTTTTCGTATAATTTTGGTATTGTTGATTTCTTCTTTTGTACCTCCATTGTATGTCTATTTCTATTATGTGTGGCAATAAACGGTTTTTTTTTTTATTATTTATTATTATTATAAGTAGTTAATTATTCTGCTTAATAGAAATTTTCAAATATTTTTTTCAAAATTTAAATCAAGTCTTTTCAAGAACAATAATACAGAGTGGAAAAAAAGACGGTAAGTAGTTGGAGGAAAAGTACCCTGAATATTGATGATAGCCAATTTTACTGAAAGGAAACATTCCTTTATTTTCAAAAATAAGTATAACTGCAATCTAAGATTTTTGAAAAATCACCTGCTCGAGCCGGGAATCGAACCGGTGAAATGTGAAAAATAAAACATCCTGTATTTTATGATACCAACCGAGAGGATAATTCATAAGGATCAATTTCTTTAAAGCAACATAGTAGGTATATTAAATTAAAGGAAGACCAAGAAAAATATGAGTTATGTAGTTGAAATTTTTTGTATTGTAAAATTCCTACTTACTATCTAAAAAAATTGTTAATATATCCTGTGAATTGCTCAAGATGAGAAACATTTTCACATAATATGCACGGTTTTATTATTTGGCTAAGTTCGCTTAGCGTCGCCTTTCTATCATCTAAAATAATTAAAATTAAGACAATTATTTAGCTTAATTAGCCAAGTAATATTAAACTCAAGAAAATTTATATATATTATGTTTATACTCAAGAAAATTTATATGCAAGTTCAGAGAGAGCCCACAGAAGATGGAATGTGTATGCCTGCATGCATAGTTACTCTCTTTAAGCTCGGCTAGTACGGTAATTACCTACACTTTGTCTCCGGTTTTAACCTCCAGAACAGAACTCAAAGCAAGCACATGTTTTACTAGACTGTTAGTACTAAATTTCTTAGAAGCTTTTCTCTGTTGGATATAATGGTAGATAACCTCGAGGATTTATTATTTAAAACGAATACATTACGCTGACTGTATAAAGGATTTTCAGTACAATTCCTTATTAGGATAAGCCGTTTTGTGATGAATAATTGTGTGGGAAATCTTCTAGAAAGTTTATTTTTTGTATTATGTTTGGTGATAATTTATAGATAGTTTGTTTATGTTTATGTTATAGTATTTGTTTATGTAAACTTCATTATTTAGACGAGTTCTACTTGGTAAGCAACCTTACTCTGTATTTTTATCGTAATTTGTTATTTAAAAATAACGTTGACAAGAAATGAAAGGAATTTAAAGACTGATAAATCATTTAATGCTAAAAATTATTTCTGATCACTATCCATTATTTTTTAACTAATTTAAATGAATGTACAGATAAAATATAAAAATCTCGAGTCACGGTGATTGTGGTCGCACTCCTCCGAAACGGCTCGATATATTCTAATGGATTTTTTGTGTATATTTGGTAGATATGAGAATAGGTCGTAAAGTATATTTCATACCGCTAGGTAATTAGGGTGTCCCTATCCAGATTTTTTAGGCAGAACAATGTTTGGCGAGACAGCTAGTATTTCAATAAAATGTAGTGCTAGAAAGGAAAAGCCTTCAAATCAAATAAATTTATTGCAATCATGTAGTAGATGAAGGTGGTATACTAAACAGTATGCTAAACGAACTTATATTGTAATGGCGTTGCAAAATGTCATAAATGCCACGTTACTAAAATTACAATTATTTTCATATATTACTCAATATCAGTTAAAAAAAGGAATACATAACGAACAATTAAATAACTGATGATGTTAATAATGTAAAATTAATGTCAGTGATAAATTATAGAAGACCTTGAGTGGGTCAAGGCTTATTACTTCCAGCTGTGACCTTACCTATTTATTTACTATCTGGTGTCCCTTTGAGTTATGCTTATACGTTTTATATTTAACCAGTTAAGAAAATTAAATATTAAGTTTCAAGGACCAAATTATTTTTCCTAGCCATTTTATCTCTATGGCGGATGAATTTTAAAAAATCCTTATTTATTCCTTTCTCACATTATTTAAGCTTCATTATTTATGCTTTTTGGTTCAAGCATGGCGTTGTCTTTCACTCAGTAACATAAGATACTCTAAAAGGTTAAAGTTGAAGAAGAAACTCGACTTCGCTACAGTAAGTATAAAATACAATAATACAATATAATACAATAATATTATATTTTATATTATAGATAAATATTTAAAAAGTGTTTGTTAAAACCTATTTTGAATGAGAATATTTGAACTGATTTGATTTTAAAACGACATAACTATGGATGTATAGTAAATATAAATCCCACGCAAAATACGTTCAATGATAAAATAATTTTTAACTACATACAAACACATTTTGAACTGCCGTTTTGTTATTTCTTTTTAATCGTGTTCAACGTTGATAACGAGACAATTGCGTGCGTATATATGGAAACGACGGAATACTAATTGATTGATAACATTGGAAAGACAAACTGACTGATCATTCTCTTTGAGGCTCCGTACTTCCAAATGAAAAATGTGATCATAAATACTTGGCTTCAAGGCCTCATTGATCTTGTTGTCGTGGTTTTCTGTGTATCAAGGATTTATTAAGGAATAGTAAATAATTTATTCAAGTTGAAAATTTTCTGGATATGCTTTTGAAGCCGAAAAGTATATGGATCACTAGCACTCTGCTCGTGATTTTGTCCGTATTTTCCAGGATAAAAAGTAGGTACTCTATATCTTCGCAAATCCATTCAGTAGTTTTTGCGTGAAACTGTAACAAACATCTATACTAGATTTTAAACTTAACTCATCGTGGACTGAACACATTTTACTATAATACGAGTACTCACGATACGATGAGTTCATCCGTGACCACGATCCATGCAACTGGGTCGAAATATCGGAATACAAAATAAATATCGTGAGTACTCGTATTATAGTAAAATGAAAACATCTATACTGTTACCAGTTTCTAAGAAGATAATGGCGTGGACAGGGCAGTGCCAATAAATTGGACGTCCTTGCGTGCGGAAGCTCTGCCGGGTTGCGTATCAGTAAAACTGTATAGTGAAATGATAAGATTTGTGAGGTTTTGATTATTTTGTGGCATAATAAAAATATCAAGTACTGAATGAAAATAAAAAGGATGGTAATTGTTATTTTTTAAGCATTATTTCTATTACTTCTTAAAAATACATATATTTTTAGAAACTTTCACATGTATAATATTAGTAGGAAGGATGTAGGATAGGATAGGATAGAATAATAATGTGCACTGGTCACTGTCGTGTACCATTACAATCACTAAACTAGTATAAATTTAAAAATAAAAAAAATCCGCCTGCCATTAAAAAAGCTATCATGATACATACCTTTTTGAAATCGTTATGATGAGCTCTTTGATTTGATACCTATATTGCATTATTCGATTTATTTTTATATTTTGATACTTCAAACACTGGCATCTCACAGTCACCTTATTTGTTTTTTTTAATTTCACTTATCTAAGAACACTGGGTTATCAAGAAAAATCTAACAATATCTTAATTAAATAAATCCGTTCAGCGGTTTGGAAGTTATGAGGTAATAAATAATATTACACACATACCTAAACAAGATACGGGCGACAAACATAACCCTTTTTGGCAGACGAGTGCAAGCTAAGTTTCTTTACGCTGTCTTTCTGTATATCATTCATATTATTTATTATGTAGATCATTTTAGAATTTATTCAAAAACAAAATTGATTTTAATGAAACAAGTTAAAGGGTACCTACCTACCTACATAATATCTGTCACTTCAAGTAGCGGATTGCATTGCGCATGTTCGTGTATTAAAAACTAGCATGTGTATCACAGACATGCCTTATGCGATGTGTTTGATTGACATTAACCATCGGGCTATAATCAATATGCATTGCACAAATGCCTATTCTGGGCGAAACACAGGACATTCCATAATAATTAACTCTTAAAATGTAATGGAACAAAATTTCAGTAATTTATACTTATCATGTACTAGCTGTTGCCCGCAGCTTCGCACGCGGAAATTATGCTTATCATATTATTTATTATCCCTTACAAAAGAAAATTTAAAAACAGATTCATTTATATTGAAGTACTTATATTTAGGAATTTACATACAGAAACTTACGATACAATCACAGATTATTCCTCCGGGAGCGGGTTTGGAATAGTAAACAACATTAACTTTTTTCTTTTCCCTCTCCCTCTCCCTCTCCATCTCCCTCTCTCCCCTTGCCCTCTTCCTCTCCCGCTCCCTGTTCCTTTTCCTCTCCCGCTCCCTGTCTCACTCCCCTCGCTCTCCCTCTTCCTGTCCCACTCCCTGTCCCTTTCCCGCTCGAGGTCCTTCTCCCACCACATATCTCTCTCCCTCTCCCTTTCCCGGTCGAGGTCTTTCTCCCACTTCATATCCCTCTCCCTCTTTCTCTATCGCTCCCAGTCCCTCTCCCACCCACACCCGCGCCGTAAATTAACTCTTTAAGGGATGATTTTCCGAAAAAAATAAAATCTAAGTTAACTTTTGTTTATTACTATAAACTTACATAAAAAAAATCATATATTTTATAACTCTAAAACTGGCGAAGTTGATTTGTATTTAGTTGACTACCAACCCCTATTTATAGGGGATGAATTTCGAGAAATCAGTGATACAGTTATTTTTGTGTCTAACTATAAGCTTATATACAAATTTTCGCCCATCGTACTTCAAAATTGACGAAGTGTCCATACTAACTTTCGCACTCTTATTTAACCCTTTAGGGGATCACTTTCCAAAAAAACGTAATATGTACTTCCAAATTTTGTTTCTAATCTGGAGCTAATATCATCATAATATTTTCACGTTTTTAACTTTAAAAATGACGAAGTTGCGTGCTAAATGAAATCCTCTAAATTAACCCTTTAAGGGATGATTTTCCAAAAAACCGTGTTAAAATTTACTTTTGTTCACAACTATAAACTTACATAAAAATTTTCATATTTATAAGTCTAAAACTGACGATGTTGATTTATACGTAAATAGCTTCTTACCCCTATTTTTAGGGGATGAATTTCGAGAAAACAGTGATACAGTTATTTTTTGTGTCTAACTATAAGCTTATATACAAAATTTCACCCTTCTTACTTTAAAAATGACGAAGTTGCATACTAAATTAAATTCACTAAATTAACCCTTTAAGGGATGATTTTCCGAAAAAAATTGTTAAAGTTAACTTTTGTTTATTACTATAAACTTACATAAAAAATTTCATATTTATAATTCTAAAATTGGCGAAGTTGATTTGTATGTAGTTGACTACCAACCCCTATTTTTAGGGGATGAATTTCGAGAAAACAATGATACAGTTATTTTTTGTGTCTAACTATAAGCTTATATACAAATTTTCGCCCTTCGTACTTCTAAACTGACGAAGTGTACATACTAACTTTCGCACTCTTAATTCATCCTTTAGGGGATGATTTTCCAAAAAAACATAATACTTACAAATTTTGTTTCTAGTCTGGAGCTAATATGTAAATTTTCATGTTTTTAACTTCAAAAATGACGAAGTTGCCTACTAAGTTCAATTCAGTAAATTAACCCTTTAAGGGATGATTTTCCAAAAAAATATATTAAAGTTAACTTTTGTTTATTACTATAAACCTACATAAAAATTTTCAAATTTATAAATCTAAAACTAAGAAAGTTGGTTTGTATGAAAGTGTCTTCTAACCCTTATTTGTACCCCTTAGGGGATGAATTTCCAAAAATCCGTTCTTAGTGGACGTCTCCTTAGCAAAAACTATCTCCCTGCCGAATTTCATCTTAATCGGGTCGGCAGTTTCTGAGATTTTTTGTTTAATCAGCGGTGTGTCGCTTTTCAATTTTATATATATAGATTGAAAAGTTAACTTTAATATGTTTTTTTGGAAAATCATCCCTTAAAGGGTTAATTTACTGAATTGAACTTAGTAGGCAACTTCGTCATTTTTGAAGTTAAAAACATGAAAATTTACATATTAGCTCCAGACTAGAAACAAAATTTGTAAGTATTATGTTTTTTTGGAAAATCATCCCCTAAAGGGTTAATTAAGCGTGCGAAAGTTAGTATGGACACTTCGTCAGTTTTGAAGTACGAAGGGCGAAAATTTGTATATAAGCTTATAGTTAGACACAAAAAATAACTGTATCATTATTTTCTCGAAATTCATCCCCTAAAAATAGGGGTTGGTAGTCAACTACATACAAATCAACTTCGCCAATTTTAGAGTTATAAATATGAAATTTTTTATGTAAGTTTATAGTAATAAACAAAAGTTAACTTTAACAATTTTTTTCGGAAAATCATCCCTTAAAGGGTTAATTTAGTGAATTTAATTTGGTATGCAACTTCGTCATTTTTAAAGTAAGAAGGGTGACATTTTGTATATAAGCTTATAGTTCGACACAAAAAATAACTGTATCACTGTCTTCTCAAAATTCATCCTCTAAAAATAGGGGTAGGAAGCCATTTACGTATAAATCAACTTCGTCAGTTTTAGACTTATAAATGGGCATTTTCACAAAAAAGGGTATAGGTGTAAAAAAGTAAGATGTAATTTCAACTTCATTTTTTATGTGAGATTGTACTTGTTTATATTGTCTCAAACTCTATATTTTACGATTCCCAGCTTAAAATCAATAATTAATCATGTAATTATGAGAAATAACATAAAATATAGGGCAAGTCAAAGATATTTCGTCAGGTTTGTTACTTCAATTAAATGCGAATAAAAAATAAACAATGAAAACAATCAAATTTTCTTTAATACAAAATAAAAGAACACAAGTTGCATGAACTAAATCAATTTGAGAAAATACGATATATTATAACTAGCTGCCCGGACAGACTTCGTTCTGTCAAAAGTTTTTTATTTTGAGATGTAAGCTATCCTATCTTTCAAGTTGGACCAAACTACACATGGTGTGCAAATTTGATTAAAATCGGTTAAGTAGTTTAGGAGTCCATTGAGGACAAACAACGTGACACGTAATTTATATATATTAAGATATAACCAAGAAAAATGCCTCATAATTAAAATTTTGTTACCAGTGATGCCATTCGAACATTACTATATTCTATTATTGAGTTTAAAATACGAAAACATACAATATGAATATAAGATTATCCTTTTATTAAAATTTTACATTTAATTAACTTCAGAATTTAAGTAATAAATGCTTTAAATTATCAATAAAAAAGATTTTGTTACTTGAAAATTAGGGGGACAGTAACAAAGCTGACGGTAACAAAATTCATAAGAAGTATTTACACTAGGCCATGTTTTCTTATACTAATGCATAGACTTAAATGTAATTGACGGGCTGTTTCGAACAAAATCCGTGTGAGATTTTTCAAGCATTTTTCATACTCTGTGATAACGCTTCGTTCGGTCAAGTTCGATTCAAGAAAGGCGGATGTCAAATATTTGGCACTAAATAATTTTAAAAAATGTAAGTAAAAATATAGTTATTTACCAATTATGATGTAAATAAACCCAAATAAAGTTCAAACGTAAATAATGAAGACGTTTTAACTATGCACAATAAACAATATGAGTTATTATGTGTTCTGGAACGGTCGGAGTTTTTCAAAAATGTCATCTACTTGTCTCGCTTGCTCGCAGCTGACTAAAATGCGTTGGCACCGGTATTTGGTGAAGATAATTTGATGTTTTTGGATAAGTTTAAATTGTGCTTAAGAAAAGTAAAAAAAATCAACAATATACCTCATTAATACATAGATAGGTAATTAAAAATAAATAATTGTTATATACACTTCTGTGAACATATAAATATACCTACACTTCTTTTTATAGATACTATGATATCATTACCTCCTTTAGACTAGACTAAGTTGCTAAAGTAGCATGTGTAAACTTCTTAACGGTCAGTTTTGTTACTTTGCTTGTCAGGCCTATACGTTACCACACAAAACTGACGTAACGTTACCTTACCTTTGCGCGGTTTATATTTAATTTAAATAGGTACAATTGCAGTGTTTCATCTTTAACTATTTATTTATGGAGCTAGATGTAAAAGCTTTCAATAACTACCACAATCATGTGGTCTACATATTGAATTATAAAACATTTTGGTAACTTACCTTGACAGAAAATTTTCAACCAAGTGATGAGTGCTACTACACACGCATAGATTTTCACAGTTCTAGGGCAAAACTGACGAAATTCTAAATGGTGGATGACTTAAAGCTTCTGGTTTTGCTATTAGATAAAAACCAACCAAAAAAAATTTGTAATTCATGGAAAAATACGGTAACAAATCTGACGTGTCAGGTTGTTCACAATTTGATTTCTATAATTAAATTCTCATAATTTAAAAAATTAAAAATATAATATTTGAATTATGCTTCGAAATAGTCTACTATAATCTCTTGAATAAATAAAATAGTATGCCTGTAGTCAATTCTAAGGATAAAACACAATTAACGTATATTCAATATAGCTGCATCGTCCGGGGACAAGTCAAAATGCTGTCTCCCTATCACTTAATTAACATTTAATTTAAATAATAGTGTACTTGGAGAATTAAATTATTAATGGAATAATAACTAGATGTCTACTAAACCTAACGGTACTTCGTTTTTTGTTGATACTGGTAATATTAGAAAGGAAAAACGACAATCTTTTCGAGGGACAGGGCTAAAATCACACTTACCCATTTTTGTGAAAATGCCCAAATATGAAAAATTTTATGCAAGTTTATAGTTGTGAAGTGTGAACAAAAGTTGATTTTAACACGGTTTTTTGGAAAATCATCCCTTAAAGGGTTAATTTAGAGGATTTCATTTAGTACGCAACTTCGTCATTTTTAAAGTTAAAAACATAAAAATTTATATATTAGCTCCAGATTAGAAACAAAATTTGGAAGTACATATTACGTTTTTTTTGGAAAGTCATCCCCTAAAGGGTTAAATAAGAGTGCGAAAGTTATTATGGACACTTCGTCAGTTTTGAAGTGCGAAGGGCGAAAATTTGTATATAAGCTTATAGTTAGACACAAAAAATTACTGTATCACTGATTTCTCAAAATTCATCCCCTAAAAATAGGGGTTAGTAGTCAACTACATACAAATCAACTTCGCCAGTTTTAGAGTTATAAAATATATGAATTTATTTATGTAAGTTTAAAGTAATAAACAAAAGTTAACTTAGATTTTATTTTTTTCGGAAAATCATCCCTTAAAAAGTTAATTTAGGGGAATGAACTTAGTAAGCAACTTCGTCATTTTTTAAGTTAAGAATGGACAGGGAGCAGGAGAGGGAGAAGGAGCGGAAGAGGGAGATAGAGAGGGACAGGGAGCGGGAGAGGGAGTGGGAGCGGGACAGAAATCGGGAGAGGGCGCGGGTGTGGGCGGGAGAGGGACTGGGAGCAATAGAGGAAGAGGGAGAGGGATATGAAGTGGGAGAAAGACCTCGAGCGGGAAAGGGAGAGGGAGAGGGATATGTGGTGGGAGTAGGACCTCGAGCGGGACAGGGACAGGGAGTGGGACAGGAAGAGGGAGAGCGAGGGGAGTGAGACAGGGAGCGGGAGAGTAAAAGGAACAGGGAGCGGGAGAGGAAGAGGGCAAGGGGAGAGAGGGAGATGGAGAGGGAGAGGGAGAGGGAGAGGGAAAAGAAAAAAGTTAATGTTGTTTATAATTCCAAACCCGCTCCCGGAGGAATAATCTGTGATTGTATCGTAAGTTTCAGTATGTAAATTGCTAAATATAAGTACTTCAATATAAATGAACCTGTTTTTAAATTTTCTTTTGTAAGGGATAATAAATAACATGATAAGCATAATTTCCGCGTGCGAAGCTGCGGGCAACAGCTAGTTTTATATATATAGATAATGTTCATATTATATGAGAACCGCGGGAATTTTCGGAAATAATTTTAATTTAAAATTATAAAAAAGCATTTACATTATAACTGTAAATTATAACAAATTCACGGTAATAATAATATCAATATCGTAGCTATATATAAATTAAAATTATTCATATAAGTCTAACTTGTATTAACCCCTCATACAAGTGATAAAATAAAAGAATTGTTTAATGCGTAATAGCCCAGTGCCGATAGCTCTAAAAACGGTAAAAAGTGGAAGAAAATTATAGTAGAATGAAACCTATTGCAAAAGGAAGAGAATATAACGAAGATTATAGGAAAAATAAATTACGGGCGATCTGAGGTCGGGAAGGGGGGGGAGGGGGGGCGTTAAGGGAAAAAAATGGTTTATCTCGATTTCCGGAAAAACTACAAGTCCTATTGAAAAAACTTGAATGGCAAAGTTGTAGGCAATAAAAAGATCTACAACTTTTGTATTTACACTCTTTTACATAACCTCAAAATTTATGTGAAAAATTAAAAAAACCACGTTTTTGGTTTTTTATTTTTATCTTTTACAAAAAATATTTTTTTTTCACGAAATTTGGTGAAAACTTACCTTTGTATGTCCTTAACATACTGTAATTTTTTTGATTCAAAAAAAGAATTTTTTTCCACCTTATTTTGACCTTAAATCAAAAAAACAACCTTATTTTCAGTCGAAAAATCTCACGTCAAAATATCAGATTTTTTTAAAAAATCGGTAGTCCTTTTGTTCGTTGGAATCTCTACTTTCTAATGGTATATAAAAACTTATACACTACTATGGTAAATGTTCTCAGAAAACGCAATGAAACGACAACTATTTTAAAATATCACATTTTCAAAGCAAGGCCTTGTAAGCGTGAGCGCGGAAACTTAATTAGAATCAATAAACCACTTATTTTACTTCAGTTACCTCACGCAAATAATAAAACGTTAAATAATTCAATACACTAAGTAACGAACCCAGCTTAAAACATTTCGTTATCGCCACCGATCTAATGACTTTGAAAAACTTGCACCTCGACTTATGCTATCGACATTCCATTGAGTTAGGTTGCTGTCAAAGTGATGGATTGCTTGTGATATTATAAAGTAAATGAACTGCCGTTTAAGCACACCCCCAGAAAAAATAACACAGAGGGCGTTTCAGTCCAAAGGGTGCGGAAAAAATGTTCAATAATTAATTTAGAAGCTATCTTTTCTTTTCGCTGTGTCACTGCAATATTTATCTTGCGGAAATTAATTGTTGGGTTTATTTTTAAATTCCTTCTTTTAAACCTAATGTATGTAAATGTATAATTATGTATTTGTCTTCATGTTGGTTTCAAATCAGAAGTACCCTGTAATGTGGTTTGAGTTATCCTTGTGGAAGACATTTGGGACGTATCATCTAGTTTCATACAGTGGCATATCTAAATGTCGGATGTTTTTAAGGTAAAGAAGTTGAATAAGAACGAACTACATCCATTCTAATGAACAATAGCTATTGAAATTTTATCTATAACTATACTATTTTATTTATATCATATCCTAATCCTAATGAATATCTTCAAGCTGCCGTGATATATTCAGGTTACTAATCGATAATAATCTTAAATAAAAATAAAAAAGACCCCGACAGTCATTAAACATAGCTAAGAACACTCTAGAATAAGTCACCTTTCAAACAAAAAAAAGACTAGATCAAAATCGTTTCATTCGTTTGGGAGCAACGATGCCGCAGACATACAGATCAGACAAACAGATACGCAGAAACAGATACACAGAAACAGATACACAGAAACAGATACACAGACACGTCAAACCTATAACACCCCTCTTTTTTCGTTGGGGGTAAAAAAACTTTTCTAAAGAGCAATTTTATTGCATAATAGTACTTACCTAATTACATAACAACATACTATTGCTTGCTGGTAACGTAATATTAAAGCCAAATTACTCCATGAACAAGAATGTGGTTTAGATTTACGACTACCCTGAAGCTAAGAAAAAATATTACCTCTGGAATGTATTACGAGAATGTCACTCGGGAATTCGATATTAATTTACTAGGAGAATATAACATAAACATGCTTGTGTAAACGCTAAATGGAATGTCGTTAAGTGATTTGTATACCTAGTATTATGATATTTGAATAAGGTTGTGAGGGTGTGAGAGGCTCCTTTCATCTTTGATTCTTGAGTGTAAGTCAAACTTCCTTAGCTCATTGTTAACCCTGATATAAAAAAGATAATGATGGCGTTAGATATTTTGAAAGTCGATAACTCTAAAATTTTTACAGATTTGTTTAATATGGAGTCATAATTCCATTATTCGTTATAGATTCTCTCTACCATATTAATTATGTAAAGTGGTGACCGTAAAAGGCATAATGAACGCCTTTTCAAAAGTTAACAATTTTAAGTAATTCAGAAGCGAAATGGCGAAGTTTGTTCTGTGCTTTCATAAGTTTTCAGCATTTAATTCAAGATTTCTATGCTATTTTATTCGGTGTAAAGTAATATAAAGTTAATATACTTATTTGTTATTATACAAAAACTTTGACCGTTTCGGCTTTAACTCCGAGAGGATGGAGCAATTAACTGTACTTTAGCTTTTCCTCCTACAAGAATTTTCTTTGTCATGGATGTTATTTAATGTTATTTACCCGAGAAAACATATTTAACTGTACATAAAATGTTAACTCCAGTCCGGCGAATCGATACCGACACACAAAAAAGCAAAGCAAAGCAACAACCCATAATTGTCCCACTGCTGGGCTCGGGGTCTCTTTTCACAATGTGAGAGGTAGGTACAGGCCATAGTCTACCACGCTGGCCAAGTGCATATTGGTAGACTTCACACACCTTTGAGAACTTTATTTAGAACTCTACACTGTGCAGGATTCTTGTACAGTTGATTCTTACGTGCCAGGATTTGATATTATATAATTATATTTATTCATCCAACCTTATTTGTTCATACATCCAGGGGTATGTTCAACACATCTCTTATTTGGTCAGTCCATCTCATTAGTGACCTGACGTGTCCCCTCGACCTTTCCTGTGTGTACATTGTTGGAGAGCTAGAAGTAATGCGGATCTACGAATTTCTTCAATTTACATCACTAGCTTCTGATGTTTCGTCTACTGATGGCTTTTTAATTTACAGACATTGTATAAAATAAAATAATACATTTGTTTTAGTTTTTTTACTTGCGTGTTTAAAGAGTCGTGTTTAAATAAAAGGGCTGAGTAATAAATTTGGTTTCATTTATAAACCTTTGTAGGGTTGGATCTGAGGGAAAGAAATGGAACTTAAGCTCTTCAATAACTTCCTGTTACATTTTAAGTTAACAATTTGAATAACTTTAACGCCATGATTCATCATAATCGCTACTCATAATTGTACCATTTATAGACTTCTCACTTCTGTCTTATTTTACACTGTGAGATGTAAAAACCGTAGTCGATCACGCTGGCAAGATGTAACAACTTTGTAGACATTATAGAAAACTCAGTGTTTACGAATTCAATAACGATGTTTTTTTTGTGATACGCTCTAAACTTTGAAAAATTAGATTAGTCTACGTGTGCAGGATTTGGACACAAAACTCCTGCAAACTTATTGCGAAACAACGCTTCTGTCAAAGGTACCACGTACGAACTTGAATTGACAGACATACGAGTAACACTTTGTATCCACTTTGAATACTTTTGAGGAAAAATGGAATAATATTTGACTAGAATACAATCTCTAAAACCAATCCAGGCACATAAGTAAGCTGCGAGCATCATCCATTTATGTGATTAGAATACACTAACCCTCCTAAATTACGGATTTTTTCTCATTATTATTGAAGACCTGAAGCGAAATATGTATCTCTCCGGACTCTAGCGTTCTTCTAGTAAGGATAGCTACCACCCTTGTGCATAAGTCAGCCGCCAAACGACTCGTCGTGTTCCGGCTGGGGGCTTGAGTGCCAGTTCTTCCCTTCTTTTTCTTATCTCTTTCTTGGCCAGCAACGCATCAGTGATGCCTTTGGTGTTGCTGTTGTTCATGGGCGACGATAGCCACTTACTATCAGGTGGATAGTCGGCTCGTTTGCCAGCTATTTCCATAAAAAAACAGGAAAGAAAGTTATAAAAGTGCTCGGAAACATCATAAAATTAAGTATATAATAGTAATAATCACAACTGAAAGAACATCCGAAGTTAATTACCACGATTATTAATTAGCGACGATTAAAATTGCGGGTAATAGAAATATTATTACATTATAACATATACTAAAAATTGTTACACCTATGCATTAAAATTATTAAAAACACGTTTTTACGACAAAATTTATAAAATAATTAAAATGACATCCATTTAATTGTTTAAGAAAATCAAACATTCGTACGTAAAAGTGAAAAGTAGACAATAAACACCCTTACCGTTTTATCCAGGGGATTCGTGTATAGAGTGCTTTTTGTCATTACATTACTTATATACGAGTAGATGTTGTGTGTACTCTGTAACATACTAGAATGTTACAGAGTTCCCATTCAGACAAACTTTGTTAAAATTTTCATTACCCAAATGTAAATTCTGAATAACACAAAAATGTCTGAGAACATGATTATGTTTTTAACCGATTTCAAAAAAGGAGGAGTTTTTCAATTCGACTGTATTTTTTTATGTTTATTACCTCATAACTTTCGACAGGGTGAACCGATTTTGATAATTTTTTAAACGATAGCAGGTGCTTGTCATGTGGTCCTAGATACATTGAGCGAGATCTGACAAGAAGATTTTGAGTAATTTTGAAGTCGGTTAGTTTTTGTTAGTAAAATTTAGATTATTATACCTATACCATACTCATTAAATCATGATGGCTCGATAACCGACTTACTTGTATACCTGCTTTAAAAGCAGGTATCTATTCAATGTCCTTCTGAACAGGTGTACCCTCGAGTTGCCACTAAAATCGCCTTCCTGTCCCAAATACGACTGTCAGACCCGTGTCACATTCTAATTATACATTACCGCTTTCATTTGCCGGCCGCTACTAAATAACTCAACCTAGATATTGCTGGGGAAGTAAATTCTTGCTTGCCATCTCTAAATTTTATACTTGCTGGTAATAAAGGTTTCAAAATATGAGTAGGTATACTAGGTATGTACCTATATGGTTTAAACCAGGTGCTCTTTACTCAAAAAAGGGAGACTGTTTAGACAGATTAGAAAGACATAACGAAATTTTAAAATCTTTTTTGGCAATATTATAAATTCATTTGGTAATAACATCATTGGTACATCATTTTTAGTCGATTTATACTAAGTGTTCGCAATAGGTAAGCAATCGTAAGTAAATTTCAGGACCTTTACAAGTAATCGTTGTGGTGGAAAATACTAGCATTTACCCGAGTGTAAACGTATGTAAGTGTACTTTCTACAGTACATTTATTTATTTATTTAATCTTTTTGTAAGACCTAAACAGGTTTTTACAAAGGGCGGACTTAATGTCTTGACTTGGACATTATGTAAAGACAAGCTTATTGACGATTAAAATGATAAACCTCTAGCCAATTGGTTATATTTTCCGCCAAGTGAGTCCTGTTTAAATCCACTGTAGTAGATATTGATGTGACATATAAATATGTCATTCCTATCAACGTTTTTACAACAAATAACATATTAAACAAAATATTGCTATTATTTATCCACTGGATGTATGTCAGTACAAACGAGATTTGGATTGAATATTGGTGTTTTGCCGTGTCAGGTCGAAACAGACTTATAGCAGTTGATTCTGTTGTGTATATTGACAAGCGTCACCAGAATGTCTGGGCGTTTAATTTTGCCATAAAACGACAGACGACAAAGCGTTATTTTGATGCAGAGTTTAGCTCGGGTTCACGATAATATGTTTCGTAATAAACAAAAATGTTCGTCCCTGTACAAATATAATGGAGGTTTGTTGTATTAAGAGAGTAAGCTTGCTTGTAAAATGATCTTCGAAATGATCACGGGTTTCACGGGTTTTTATTTAATATACATAAATAATTGCATATTATATAGCGTTAAGCCTCAGATTAAATAACGAAAGCGTTAAGCATTGTTTATATTTTCTGATGACAATTATTGACGTTGGCAGTCGATTGGGGGTTTTAAAAAACGATATGCTGTACTTAATATATTTATTGAAGAAAATGCGAATATAAAATAAAATTTTAATCCTAACTTATCTAATCCTAACTGCCTGGTCTCAATTTTATTACGCGATTGAGTAAGAACACGAATTTCCAACAACTGACGTTCAAGCAGCTGACGTTGCGCAAGGCTCCCCGAGCATTTGAATGTTATACGGGTTGCTGTTGTCTTCCGAGTTATTTTTCCTTCAGAGGCCACCATCAACATCGGAGCCAGTGAGCCAGGGTAGAATAACGCCTTCTACAGAGCTAGCTAAACCTGGTAATTAAACCTACGACGCACTTGATTTATAGCTACTCTTTTTTTAATAAATTATTTTTTAGCACCGGCGCGGCCTTAAATTTAATTATTTTAATCACCAAATTCCACTCAAAGACGGAGCGCGACAATTTATTGGCATAAGTAAAGTATTAGGTACAGATTTCAATTATGTTGGAAATGAATCATAATATTATTTCTTTATTTTACTCCAAAGCCTCAATACGCAAATTATATAACAAATCCAATTTAATCATTATTCCAAATGAAACCGTCGAGATCATTCAACTATTAAATTTCCAATCAAGGATTCCAAAATTTAATTTCAATGTCGTGTAATTCTGTATAACTCAAACACTTTAGTCGGTCTTCAGTTTCGTAAATGTGAGTACCGGCGTTAAAGATATTCCTCAGGGAAATTCGGGAGACGTGCAGAGTCTGGGGATTCCAGATTGCTGCTATTACTCGTAAGGCCCCTCTGTTTACCGCGGGATAGTTATTTCTCGTCCTAAATTATTAGCAGAAATGTACACCTGAGTGGTAACGCTCGGCGGGAATTGAAAAAAATGAGGCAGTAAATTGGAATTTAGCAAGTAATGTGGTCCTTTTACTGTCTGGGGGTGGCTTACTGTAATATAGTTTTATTACAGACATGTTTTAGTGGAAGTATATTAACTTTTCTTCTGATTGTAAATAATAAAAAGTTTACATTATTACGGTAGTCTGTAATACTAGTATAGTTCTGTATATGTTAAGTAAGTAACTTTCACTAATTACCAATAATTTTCAGTTTTTAGATTTTTTCCTTTGTATACCTACGCCTAATAGTCTAACTTGATGACAAATATCAAGTTTCTAGATCATCTGGAAATAGGTAAAGTTTTTGATCCTATGTCAGTGAGTCAGTCATCAATCGTAATATATCAATAACTGTTTAAGCTACATTTACAAAATTCGAAATAAATTAAGGGGCTTTAATAAATGTGTCAAATTTCATGTATGTAGGTTAAGTATGTCTCTAGTTGTGAAGGGGTCAAAAGTAGCTCGAAATGGTTCATGTAATATTACGTATATTAAATATTATGTAATATTACACACGTCGCTGCGTCACCAGTTCTTTTGCTTTGAACTTGGCTGGATACGCTGCCGCGTGTCTAGATATTCTATCGTAGCAGAATATAGTATGGGTGGCAATGCTCATTAATATGCAATGTGCCTATCCAGGTTGGAATTTAGTTCTAAAGAGATTTAGCCCAAATTTAAATTGTTATTTGGTCCATGTTTTAATTTCTAATTCCACAATGCAAGAAAAATACAGTCTTTGAAAAAAAAGTTTTCAAAAAACATAGTCTTATGAAAATAGCCCACTATTAATTGAAGAGTTCTACAAATTCCTCGTGGATGTCATAATCAGAACTAAATTTTGATAAATTAAGGAACAATCTGAAATTATACATTTACACACAAAGAATTTGCCAAATTGGTTTAAATGACGGTTTTCTGGGGTATTAATCATTTAAAAAAATATAATTGAAATAAGTAAGTACCTTCTGTTTTTATAGGTTAAAAGTCAATTGTTTATCAAGTGGTACAATCTTAAATGATTTAAATTATGTTGCTAAAATATCGGTTAGTATTAATGACAATCAAAAGTAACTCCTGTAAGTTTTCTCTTGTTCACACACACACACTAAAAGTATGGAGTTTCAAACTTCCTCAATTCTTTTATACCTACTCAGAGAATTGTAGTTTAAACGAACTAGAATTGTAGTAAACGTACGTATGCAAATACCACTACTCAAATGTTAAGTTCTTACGACATAACGGTGCACTTTATTCTGCTGTATCACTGTGGAGCTCCACCGGAATTTAATAAAACTTGCACTCTGAAACATGTCATTTTAAACTTAAATAATAGTGGAGTGTACATGTTTTACGACGATATAAGCACGTATTATAAAGATAATTATGAATTAATGCTAAAATAATTTTATATTTACAATTAATTATTTTTTTTAACTAGTATGTTAATATAAAGTAGTGCTAAGATTTTTTACTTTGATTTTTTAAAGTTATTTTTTATGGAAATAGCCGGTAAACGAGCTAACGATCCACCTGACGGTAAGGGCTATCGTCGCCCATGGACATCAGCAACACCAGAGGCATCACTGATGCGTTGCCAGCCAAGAAAGAGAGAAGAAAAAGAAAGAAAGAAATAACTGTTAACAAGAGTCGTCTATAAAAAACGGACTATAGCAGTGACAACTACATACTCGTATTATACGTACGCATATTGGAGGTCAATATTTTGACCTAGTTGCTTTGTTCCATCTAAATTACTGTCTCGTTGGTTATCCACACTTGTTAGTTAGCCACTGGACCGTAGGATATCTGTAACCGATCTCGATTACAACCATATTTCACCTTGATCAATGCGTTGTATCATTTAGGCCCGTAATATCAATAACAGTTTAAACTCAGAATTTAGTTTAAACTGCTATTGATATAACAGGCCTTAGATGCATCACTGGAGACCGTCTTTCGTACCAGAGCCAATAGCGTTTTGTTTTGCAATAATTATGTTAGGTCAAAGCAATAGTTTGAGGCGTTTAAGTTTACTTATTTAGGTGAATGAAGAATATAACTCTGATAAATGACTTTAGGGTAGCCTAAGGTCTTCTGTCCACATAGACGCACGCACGATATCGTTAATTGAAGCTGGCCTGCATCTTGCGTAGTAAAAGTACGAAATCTGTTTTGCCTGCCTTTGCCTATTGCCTGTGTACCTATAGTGTATGCGTTCGTCAAATGAAGAATGTCATTTAGGAAGAGCTGTAAACATAGTAAATTTTTTTTTATCACATAAGATATTGTTTTTAACATCTACCTATGATGTTGCCAAAGTAGTAAAGTAAACAAATTATAAAATTTGGTTGGTATTTAAAAATAATAAAAAATATGTAGTTTTAAGTTAAATTGAATGAAAATGACGTGATTGAATGTAAAAAATGTTGCACTCAGGTCATGCTTTAATTAAATAAATCTTATAGGTATTATCTTTCGTTATTTCTTCTCCTTCCGAAATGTGAACTCCTAATATTTCAACAACAATAAATCGTTCAAATAATATGATAGTAGCTAGTGAGCAAATAAATGGGCGACGTATTTATAAATGATAGCGTTATTAAGTCACGTAAAATATAGAATATTATTTGAATTCCAGTAGACTGCACGCGATTCAAACGTCTGAATTGCAATCAATGTCGCATGTTGACTGGACAACGCGACGAAATATTAGCAACAAATAACTTCAGTAAAATTCAGCGCACAAAAACAATCCTGTGGTGATGGTATGTGATATCTTTGTTATCTTTGTACGTATTAAAATGTGTTTATAATCTATATTATGTATTACATGTATTTAAAATAGTATATTTATCGAAAAGTACAAGACTTAAAATAAAGACAGATTAACAATAATATTTATACAAGATAAAATTTTATTAGTGGAGTGATAAATAATAGTTATTATTCCAAAACCGTTGTTCTTACGTAATATAACAAGGATGGATAGAGCTAGTTGAGACAAAATAAAATATACGTATAGATACACAGACACTTGATTAAAGTATAGTAACAAAGTGAATACATCTTCGTGCCTACTAACGGTAAATTGGATTGTTGAGAAACGTTAGTATATATATTTTTAGGCCTTAGAATTTGCCTAATAGAAACACAGCATTCAACTGAATAAAACATTCGGTACGATATTTTTCCTCAACTCGAAAATGCGTCATATTTATGTGCGTATTAGATATTAATGTGCGGTAATCGCAGGGGCGATCCTTCGATATATGTAAGCGGACTGTATGAATGTATGTATGTATGTATGAAGCAGTAGGTTGGTAGTATGTCCAATCCAATACCAAAATCAGTAAGAAAGAACCCACCAACCTTAACATCCAATGTCGCAGGATTGCGCTGCGCACGACTGCTTCTTTGTTTCACGGCACGGCCGGAGGACAGCACCATAAACGTTATGGTCTTCTTAAGATGGAAACTCCACGAACGTCGTGAATTCAACCGATCTTTTTTAACGGAGTTGACGCAACTCGCGATATTTTTCCTTTGACATTAAGTGTCAATTTTGGAAGGGTTTTACTTTTTCTTTCACACCGACCAGTGTTAAAGGATTGAACATACCCCCCACCGAAATCAGTGTGATGATTTCCTAATAGTGTCGGTGTGTGAAGAATGAGTGTGTTAATAATTTGTGTTCATGAATATTTACGAAATAATTCAAAATAAAATAAAGAAACTTGTTAGTGTTAAGTAAAATTTTGAGTGTATGAGCCTAATCAAAGTCCTAACCTAATAACCTAATTTTATATTTAGTTTGCATATGGCAATGGGCAGATTTTATTTATTGGTCTTTTATAAACCCCAGTTTGCGTGCGTACAGTAACTACACGTACAATGTTATCAAAACCAGGGTGAACCTCTTCTATTCTGCCAAGAGGCCACTGCAAAGGTTTGGTTAAGTTAGATTTAAGAAGCACTAAATCACCCTTCTTAACATTTGGAATTGAGGTGAACCACTTTTCTCTTTGCTGTAAAGTGTGCAAATAATCATTTGACCATCGCTTCCAAAATGATTGTGATGCCTTTTGAATACATTGCCAACGTGACAATCGATTCATCTGAACATCTTCAAAATTATATTCCGGAACAGTTAATAAATTCTGTCCAATTAAAAAATGACCCGCAGTCAGAACTTCAAATTCATTTGGATTATTTGAAAGGGAGCATAATGGTCGCGAGTTCATAATTGCCTCAATTTTACAAAATAAGGTACTTAACTCCTCAAAAGTCAAGGACCTATCACCTACTACACGGTAGAGATGATGTTTGGCTGATTTTATACCTGCCTCCCACAGACCACCCATGGAAGCTGCATTAGGCGGGTTCGTACGCCATTCGACGCCTCGTGAGGACAATCCAGAAAGGATTTCATCAGAATTAGACGTAGAATAAAAATAATTAGTAACGTTTTTTAAACGTTTAGCAGCTGCAATAAAGTTTTTTCCACAATCGGAATATAAGCAACTGCAGAGACCGCGGCGTGCCACAAAACGATCAAATGTGGCCAGAAAACATTCGCAAGATAAATCTGAGAGCACCTCTAGGTGCACTGCTTTTGTAGAGAAACATACAAATAAACACAAATATGCCTTAGTAACTTTTGCATTTCGCCGCATACCTTCTTTTATTAAGAATGGACCACCAATATCGCAACCAACATGGTCAAACACCTTATTGGCCTTAAGCCTAGTTGCAGGTAACGTACCCATCATAGGCTGTGTGGAGTATGGACGAAATTTAAAACAAGCCCGACATTTCGACAAAACTGAACGAATTACACTACGAGCGTTTATTATCCAGTATTTATTATTCAAAATGCCTTGCAAGGTGCGCGGTCCTACATGCATGTACAATTTATGAAAATAATCAATTATTAAATTAGTTATGTGGCACTTCTTGGGTAATAGTGCCGGATGTTTTATATTATATGGTAAATCCGACTGTTGTATTCGACCCCCCACCCTGAGGAAATTATCAGGGTCTATAAAGGGAGATAGTTTGCGAAGGGATGATACATGAGTTCCCTTTGCTAGCATTTGCATTTCAGAATAAAAATAATTATTTTGAATGACTTTTATAATTAAATCTTGTCCCTGCTTTAACTCGCAAGACTTTAGTGAACCAAATGTTCGATCAGATTTTTTACATTTTAAATTATTTACAAAACGAAGACACCACGCTGTTACGCGCTCGAGTTTACTAAACGATGAAATATTATTAAAGGAATGTTCAAGATCATTGAAGTTATTTAAATTGTAAGAATTAAAGGTAAATGTGTCTACGTTAGTTTTAAGTTCCGGAATAATATCATTTTCTTTTAAAAATAATGTACTTCTTGGCCAACTACGTGGATCTCTAGCAAGCCATGCAGGGCCACTAAACCATTCGTCCGCTACTGCTAAAAGTTGTTCAGGCAGCGCGCCTCGAGAACAGAGGTCGGCTGCATTGTTCTCACTGTTTACATGAAACCAGCAATTGGGCGGAATCACGTCAACAATCTCGCTAACACGGTTAGCCACGAACACTTTTAGCTTGTATGGCGGAGTCTGTAGCCACGACAAAACTACACTCGAGTCGCTAAAGGCAACTATTGGTAAATTAAAATCTTTAACGTTTTGTACGACAAAACGAACTAGCTTCGATAACAGCACGGCTGCCATAAGTTCAAGCCTAGGGATAGACATTAACGGCTTCAATGGAGCAACTCTAGATTTGCTCGTCAATAGTTTGACTTTGACGTTCCCATCCTTGTCAGTACTACGAAGATATATGCAAGCTGCGTAACCCAGTGATGACGCATCACAGAAACCGATTAATTGTACGTTTACAAACGAATTCACTAGAAGGTGTCGCTCAATGCGAAGTTGTGAAAGGATCGGTAATTGACCGATAAATTTATCCCATTTTTGTAACAATTCGTATGGTAAACGGTCATTCCAGCCGAGGCTCAGTTTCCAAAGATCCTGCATGATACATTTGGCAACGAAAGTACACGGCGAAATAAAACCAACCGGATCGTATATACTAGCAAGCAGCTTAAGTACTGAACGTTTCGTTCCGTCATTATCTTTTAAATTATAATTAAATGAAAAGAAGTCGCATGAGGGCAACCATGTCAATCCCAGGACTTTTAAGGATGATGATAACGTATCATCTTGAAAATTTATTTGCGTTATTTGTTCTGATTTCATTCGTGTCAGTAGCTCGGGACAGTTGCTAGCCCACTTACGTAATTCAAACCCGCCTTTTTTCAGAAGACTCATTAAGCCGTCTTGTAAGGTACAAGCTTCATCTACAGATTGACATGACCACAAAAAGTCATCGACGTAGACACCCTCTTCTAGAACTCGGGAAGCCTTACAGTCTGACCGTTCGTCTTGGGCAAGTTGAAGCAACGTGCGAATAGCCGTGTAAGGCGCGCTACGCAGTCCGTAAGTGACCGTTTTCAGCTCGTAAACTTGTACTGGGTCTGACGGTGCATCACGCCATAATATGTGTTGATAACACCTATCAGCGGGGTCGATGAGCACGGCTCGATACATTTTTGACACGTCCGCCGTAAAACACACGTCGTAGAGACGAAAGTTAATAATAATTTTTAAAATATTTGGAAGTAATTTACGGCCGGTCAAAAGGTTGTCATTTAGTGACACCCCAGTACTAGTTTTCTGTGATCCATCAAAGACCACACGCAACGGTGTTGTGGAGCTAGAAGGCCGTAACACACAGTGATGTGGTATAAAATATTTAGACGGCTCCGTACCACGATATAGCTCCATATGTCCCAGTGACTCGTACTCCTTCAGAAAATCAGAATAAGCCTTCTGGAACTCGGGTGAGCGCGCAAGTCGGCGCTCGACATGCGTGAGTCTCCTAAAGGCTGTGTCAAACGAATTACCTAACGGTTCGTGATTTGGCTTTAGTAAAATAGGTGAAACATATCGGCCACTTTCGTCACGATAATGTTTCTCAATATATAATTTTTCAGCGACTTCATCATCGGGATTTAAAGGAACATCGCACGGCGAGGACTCTATTTCCCAAAATCGCTTAAGAGTATCATTTAAATGATCATCAGTGGTGTACGACACCAACGTTGTAGACGCTACAACGTTCACATCCGTGACGTCACAAGTCGACGGTGTAACTAATTTACCTGTTATAATATACCCAAATATGCTGTCCAGCACGGCTGGCATATTGGGACCCATAATAATTTTCTTCCCACTATAAATATGGGGAAAAACGTCACCGCCTAAAATTAAATCAATTGGCGATTGCTTATAGAAATGAGGATCAGCTAAAAATAAATTATCATACTGTTTTATTATATGCTCAGGAATTTTAATGGTAGGTAGATCTGAAGTTACTTTCTGAAGAATAACAGCATCAATATTAAAAACAGGTTTATCAGTGTGACGCGGCCTTAAGCTACATGACGTCATGCCGTAGTTCTTAACTAAACCATCAGCTAACCCGCAAATGCTAAATGGACATTTACGTTGAGATAAACCTAAACGTTGTAAGCATGCAGCGGAAATAAAATTGGATTGTGCACCGGAATCAATTAATACGCGACATGGTTGATAGACGTTAAAGTTGTCTAAAATATAAACAATCGCGGTACCCAACAAAACCGTACTGTAACTGTTATTATTATCAGTTGAAGGGCCTCCCGACTGGGCGGGCGCGCTTGCAGGAATCGATGCATTACCGGAGTCATAAGAGGAAGCGAGAAACGTTTTCGTTACGTCCTGATGCAATAATAAGTTATGTGGTCGCTCACAAATAATGCATTTAAATTCACTCCTGCACTGTTCAACAGTGTGATTAGGTTTAAGACAATTATGACATAACTTCAACTCATCAGCACGGCTGATTCGTAGCGAAGCACTCAATTTACGAAATTGAGCACAGCGATATATCATGTGATTGTCTCCGCAATGCAAACAAGATAAATTATTTTTTGAGTTTGCTGACGATGCATGCGCGTAGTTTTTCTGTGCACTATTTCTAGTTCGCGCCGTAAACCTACTTACATCTGGTTGACGTTTATTTTGTACGACGTTTTGGTTGCTTGTACTAGCACCATAAGAACTAGAATGATCCAACACTTTTATTTGATTAGTAACATAAGTAATCAATTCAGAGAATTTTGGAATCGACTTCTGATTGATACTTTGTTCAAATGACCTACGAGTGTATGGATCCAAGGCTCGTAATGCTATATGAGACAGAATGTAACTATTCAAATCTTCAATATTAAGAGATTGTATAGCTTTGTATGAGTTATCAAAGGTTTCCAAGAAATTATTCAAATGAAAGGATGATTCCTTCGTAATAGGTGTAAAGTTTAACATTTTATCTAAATAATTCCCGACTAACATTCGGTTATCTTGATACCTGTCGAGTAAAGCTTGCCAAACAATGTCGTAATTATTAGAAGATATCGGAATACTTTTGACTATGTTCAAAGCGGAACCTTTGATACATGAGAGTAAATAGTGAAATTTATCTATATTAGGTATCTGAGGCTGATTATGAACCAACGAACAGAATGTCTCGTAAAAAGTATTAAAATTCTCAATATTTCCATCGAAACAAAACAACTCCAATTTTGGAAGACGTGGTCTAGATTCGATGCACGACTGTGTTTTTTCAGTTTTAACGTTCTTATCATTCGCTAATAATTTTGAAGAAATCAATTTTATACGGTAATACAACTCATCAAAACTATTCAATTCCTGACTTTGAAATATGGTTTTCATACCAGCTTGTAACTGACATTTATAAATTTCAAAAATACATAATTCGAAAGATGAACGTAGCTCATCTATATCCGTGACGCGCAATAGAAACATTTCACGAATATTGCTGTCAGTTACATTTAATGACATGTCAGATATTATTTGTAATTGTTCAAAAATCCTTTGCTTTTTGTTGATTAAAACGTTTAATTCAACATCAGCTATGCACTCCTCGTACACTTCCTGAACCTTCTGACCCTTTTTAGTAGCCATTGCAACGTGCAAACTAAATATATGTCAAATAAAATAAAAGAATAATGAATAGCCTACTCTATGTTCGGCTCGAAGGCCCACAAAAAATTTTGCGGTAATCGCAGGGGCGATCCTTCGATATATGTAAGCGGACTGTATGAATGTATGTATGTATGTATGAAGCAGTAGGTTGGTAGTATGTCCAATCCAATACCAAAATCAGTAAGAAAGAACCCACCAACCTTAACATCCAATGTCGCAGGATTGCGCTGCGCACGACTGCTTCTTTGTTTCACGGCACGGCCGGAGGACAGCACCATAAACGTTATGGTCTTCTTAAGATGGAAACTCCACGAACGTCGTGAATTCAACCGATCTTTTTTAACGGAGTTGACGCAACTCGCGATATTTTTCCTTTGACATTAAGTGTCAATTTTGGAAGGGTTTTACTTTTTCTTTCACACCGACCAGTGTTAAAGGATTGAACAATTAATCATTTGCTTCAGTGAAGGATAGCATTGAGAGGATATCTACATACCTGATGTTTATCTTAAACTGTCTTATCGGTGTCTGAAGTATTGGTAATCCACTTTTTTTCGCAGATTATTGTGAGGAATCTTTGGTAGTACATTTTTATTTTGTAAGCACGTTTAAGAAACCGATTTTTCAGTGTTTATCTTTTATAATTACTTAAGTTTGGTGTCTTTATTGTCTGTATTTATATCTTTATCTTTGGCCTACCAGTGATATTCAATTACACTAACTTGGTTTCAACTGATCAGTTTCCCACTACACTACACTACAGGATATGTGTATCTCTTTGTAACTCTCAAGGTCCAGAGCATACCACTACGCTGCTCCAGTGCGGATTGGTAACGGTGTTAGCCAACCCAAGGGTGGGAAGGTTTTATGCCACCCAAAGGATTTCGACATGGCTTAACGACAGTTATATTACATTAACAACCAAAACCAAATGATGAAAACCAAAACCTCATATTCAACTACCGACCGCGCCTGTTGTTGCTTAACTCGGTCAATCATTTATACAAGCCGCCAAGTTAAAACGTAGGTATGTAGTATGATTATCTAAATTAGTGATTAAACGGTGAGTATAATTCAAAGCAAACAATGTCTTGCTTCGCAACATGCCTGTGATTGACTTACCGACAGTACTCAAGAGCTTTACAACTTTAAGTATCGTGTAAGTTTCACGCGACTTCAAATACATATTTCAAACAAGAACAAAGTTAGCGCATAGGTAATTTTGAGGACAAACTTGAAGTTTGTTATCGTCTTCTGATATAATAGGGTCTCATTATAGATATTGTATAATATCTATACTCAATATTCTGATTAAACCACTGCATACTATTACACTAAATATACTATTCATAAAGAAACATGTTTTATTATACATATGAGTATAATAATTATAATTATGTGTGGACTAGAATGATTAATCATCATTTTATACTTAGAAGATTTCTGCATAATGTTCTCAAATGTTGTAAAGTCTGCCAACAAGCACTTTTATACCGCGGTGGACCCTCCCCCTTCTGCCTCTGCCGAGAGGAAAAATAACGCAGTAAATTAGGTATGCGCTTGAAATAAAATGAAATATTGATAAGTGAACAGTCCGTATAATAATCGATTTTCCCTAGCGGAAGATTAATGAGAACGAAATTTCTCTGAGGATGTAAAGTCGATGAAGCCATTTTTCCTCAGTCCACCAGAAAATGACACAATGATTGATGTTACACGACGCTTTATTGGACCGTCGCGTCGGGAGGGAACGTGAAATACCTAGTTAGAGAATGATATTTAATTCTGTTTGCTGCATCCAATATTCTTACTGTCAGTGTCGCCTTGTTACTTATTGAAAATTAGTATTTTAATCTGATACTGCTGAGTCAATGCTTCACAACAATTCCGCCTGATGTAGCATGGATGTAAGCGTTAGTAAAAATCCGAGTTAGTACGAGAAGTCCCTACTCTTGATTTTAAGAACTACATTATATTGTTTTGTTTATAAAGAACACTGACGTGAGCAAGTAATTAAATTCTTCGTGGTACGCACAGCAAATGACGCAGCAAATAGCGTCAATCGTATCGATGGGGTGTTGTCTATATTAAAAGGTATATACTTGTACATACTTCTAATACTGACTATCCACTAATAAACTTAAAATACTGACCCATGTACCATGCCGATAGACAAGAGAATTACGAGAAATACGAAGAGATAGGTGCCGCTCCCCTGTTTATTGGTTATTGGACTTATTGGACTTTCTGTAAGAATCACCTAATATCCATCAGGTAGCTCACCTGCTCGATTGACAAGTAACAGAAGGTGTCTATTTGTAAAGCTCGGCTGCTTCTAATTGGCGCCACTTCGACTGGTTCTGGGCCTTCTAAATCCAGCAGCTTCCCATATTTTCTTCCGTTCGATCTTGGAACAAGTTGGCCTGTTCATTACCACTTAGCTGCCCAACTTTGCCAACTATGTCGGTAACTTTTGTTCGCCTAATCTAATTTACAGAAGAGCTAGGAGCAGCTGAGAAATGTTACGATTCCCAACGAGGTCAACTATGAATGATGAATTTAAAATGTTTTTGGTCTGGATGTGTGTGTTTTTGTCTTTGTGTGCTGTACTGTTGTCCATGGCACACACAACACAGTGAATCTCAGAGTGGGTCTACGAATATGTATATAATACGTACATTTATATAAATTTTATATAAATAGGTGGCAAACGAATTGGCCAGACTAGTCTGACCATCAATCTGACCACTGGGAATAACCCGAACAGACAAGCCACCTGATGGTAAGTGGTCACCTGCGGTCACGGACATCAGTAACACAATATATATAAATCAATGAATTAATGCGTAATAATTATAGTGTGATACATTTTATTTAGCCGAACACCATTCACCAGGACCTAAATATTATTGTACCTATCTGTATTTATTATCTACATCTTTAAACCTGTACGAATATTAATTAACTTAGTAGAAGCTACTCGTTTGTAGTACCTATTCGTAACTCACTAATGCCAGCCCGTAATTTTGTTGTATTTAGATATGAAACATCTATTCGGTAATTATAAAACTACTGTATAAATGTGATTTATACTGGACTCAAAAGACGTATGAGGTATAAAACTACAAAAAAAAAATTAGAAATATTGATTGTTGGAATTGATTAATTAATATTTTCTTTTAATGTGTGTAATTTTTTAACAAACCTATACTTAATTGTTACAATAACAGAAGTAGTAAAAAATATTTTGTGATTATTTTACATAATAAACTCATCTACAATTGTTCAGGACTATTTACTACTCAAAGTACAAAATTACGACTTAACCAGCCGCTCACAATTTATACCGTCATAAAACCACACAATAACACGTTTTCACAGGCACGTGTAGTCGTTAAATTTTGATATGAATTATATTAAGGGTTCGTATAAAATATTTAATATAGACAATATCAGTCAAGTAATAATTTAATACAAACAATCTAAGGATCCTGTTGTGAAAAAAATATCATTAGTGGCTATTTTGCACCAACAATTCACACTGGAGAATTTTGTTCTCTTTATTTACTTGGCTGAAAACGCGTTGGTGATGCCTTTACTTACTGTTGCTATTTTTAGTCAGTGGACGATGATGACAATAAGTCGTTAGCCATACTATGGCTTATTTACGTTTGTTAGTTGTTCACATAATAATCAAAATTTAGCTAAAAAATTATCGACTTCAACGAAACGGTCTTCAAAAACGATTTGCGGAAAATTAATCGAAAACAATTCAAAGAATTACAATTCGCCTATTCGAAAACAATAAGTTAAAAAAACAATTCTTCGAATAGCAATTCGTTGAACAACAATTCATCGAATCATTTTTTTTTTAATTAATACTTATAACAAATATAAATATTTAATTAAAATACTCCGTTAGTGAATCGTAGCATAAGAATTTAAAAGATACACTTGAGTTGGCTGCTTTAGGTTAATAGTTATATTATAATCCACTGAATTATCACCAACTCAAAAGCATCGAAAGCTTTGAAACAAGTAGTTTTTTGTTAACCTAAAAGAACGATAAAATCGGCAATTATAGTTCTTTTGACGAAAGCCCTATAATTATTTGAATTGCTTTTTACTGCCAAGTTTGAAGTAAATTTTACCAGTGAAACAATATTTGAAGGCCGTTAGTTTTTGGGTCACTAAATGTTAGTGTCACTAAATGCTTAACATATTTAAACATGGTCGCTCGAAATGTTCACATATTTAAATTAAAATTCCAAGTGCAAGTGGCACTTCAGATTTTACTCAAAATAGTTTTGCTTTTAATTAAAATGATTTATTAATATGGGTTGATTTTAGAACATACATTAGAACTGTTCCGGCTGGGGGTTTGAGAGCCAGTTCTCTCTTTCGTTTTTTCTCTCTTTCTTGGCTGGCAACGGATCAGTGATGCCTTTGGTGTGCTGATGTCCATGGGCGACGATAGCCATTTACCATCAGGTGGATCGTCAACTCGTTTGCTGGCTATTTCCATAAAAAATAAATATCTACCGTGCTTGTTCTCTTCGTAAAGCAAAAAATATTCTGTGAAAGAGACGTGAAATAGATTGTGAATGTAGTGATAATAATATGATTTATGAAATTATTCTTGAGAATCATAAAAACACAAGTGGATCGGAACAAATTATTTGAAGTATGAATATGGATATAATAATTATACATTAATTTACTTTAGATTATAATATAGGGTTGCCATCGTTGAACCTTTAAGCTTTATTATAATTTTATCCTTAAGCACACAAGAAATAATAGTACTTCAGCTAAATTCTCATGTTGACACGCTACTGAACACAGGTATGGCCAAAGGATTTATAACACCACTTTGACCTCAGATATACTTCGACGGTATTTATACATGATGGTGCTGTCTGGCTAGCTATTATATTATAACAGTCAGTCGTGAAAATGTTTTGTCGTCGTTGCAATTTTAGCGAGTCATTCAACAAATACTCGCACGATATCCTGGCCCGAAACCATCGGTGACGTAGGTATCTGATACTTCTTATATGTTTGGCGGTCCACTTATATATCTTTATTTTTGTTTTGAATAGTCTGCCGAAAGGACGGTTAGAAAGTTGTTCACACCTATAACTGAGGTGACACTTAAGTTTGTATAACTGCATGATTTTAAGTATTTGTATCTGGTGTGTATCTCGTTGGTGTAATATAAAATAAATAAATAAATAGCTACTCAGCGCGTCACTTATTGACTATTGTTCCTATGATAAAATAAATAATGGTGTCCACTCACGGTCATTCCATCGCGTCATTTTTGGAGCCACGCCAAGCGACATATGTCAAAATGGCGCGATAGGACATACAAATTTTTTAAATCACGCCATCAGTTTTTCACATTCACGATCAAATTTTGGCTGTATATCACGCCATTTGACGCGATGGACTGACCGTGAGTGGCCACCATTACGTTTGTATAACTGCATGATTTTAAGTATTTGTATCTGGGGTGTATCTCGTTGGTGTAACATACAAAATAAATAAATAGCTAGTCAGCGCGTCACTTATTGACTATTGGTCCTATGATAAAATAAATAATTTTGACTTTACCTTTTGACGTAAAATGCTGTTAGCTCGTTGACTATTAACCTAAAATTTTGATGTTTTTCATTGATCAATTAACTATAAATAAATTTTTGCATCATAATAGAATCGACTCGAGTGTGTGACAGACATTCTCCCACAACTAACTCGGTTAAAGCAAATTAATTAATCTTCGGGTTCAATATGCCTTTGACAACAAAGATTAATAGCGGTGGCAAACCTATTAATAAAACTATCATACTCGTATTCAAATATGCTAATACCTAGAGTGTCCCAAAAGTGGTTGCAATTTACATGGTAAAGTATTGCTGACAAAAAGGAAGGAGTTTGATGACTGGTAGTTCAGGATTTCTAAAAATGGATACATTAGAACCACTTACTCTCATTTTTGTGTCATTCCGTTTGATTCCTGACTGGGGCGTTATGTTTATTACATGTTTAAAATAAATAAAAGTGGATACGTATTGTATCATTTTTAAATTATTTTGTTTTTCTATATTGATCGATATATCGGTTATGAGAGCGAGAATTATTCTACGTATCTTATAATAATATTCCCTTCATGTATCTGGGATTTCGAAATGTCCTTAAAAGCTCTTCTACGAGAAGATATTACCTGTTCATTGTACACAGCTCTTTGTTCTGCATACAGAGAGCATTCAGATGTCATGCTACATAGGAAGTACAATGCCACTATGTTTGCGAAATGAGTCATTTGGCAAATATAGTGGCATTGTACTTTTAATAGACCTTGATACCGTTATTTCTGTGACACATTTTTTTCTTAAGTTTTAGAAAATATATCACCCCGACAAAGTGGAATCCTACACTTCAGGTGGCCCAAAAAAAATTGGCAGATTTTTATGAGTGAATGGTAAACAAAAAAGCCCGATAGTAAAATGGTCACCGTTATGAGTAACGATGTTGGTGTTGATGTTGGTTTATGAGTATACCAACACCACCAAAGAAATTATAGAGAACACATCTGTTCGTCTGTCAGCTATCAGTAGAGATATTCTATATCGTCAGAGTATTCCGTCGTGTTCTGACTGGGGGCCAAAAGATAGATATCTGTGAATCTGAACAAAAAGTCATATTACCTACTTACTTGTTATTTACGAGTACTAGCAATTTACAAGCAAGTGTTAAACTTTTCGTTATGCTCGTGTATATTATTAAGATAATAATGACTCACTCACAAGGATGTCAACTTGTTCTACAAAAAATATATTTAGATGATAAAATATATTAATAACAAATCAATCTGTATCTGTAATTGCAGCAATCTCCAACAACATCCAACTCGTGCTGAAGTTCAAACCATTTCCTCTCTTGTTAACGAACCAAAGTGACGGAAAACAACACGACTTTCCTTTTACACAGACGGAAAAACAATCTTAGGTTTATTTCCTTTCAATGGCCTAGTTTCTATTGACCTATATAGATAGAAAACATTGAACAAACAATTCACGGTGAATGAAAACTGAGCAAATTTGGAGGACAAGCACCGTCAATATACGGTGACGTCGACTTTATTCACCTGAGTTAATTCACCCAGGTGTCTTAAGTCTACTTTTAGTGTACTTTATTCACCTATGCACCCAGGTGATTTAAATTAAATTAAATTAATATAAGTAGACTTAATTCACCCATCATTTTAGTCAATGCAATTAGTGATGTTGGAATGTTATTCTGATTCGATTTTGTATAATAATCGATTTATTTATGAAGAAGTTTTAATCGATCTAATATAACCACCCTCGGTTATTTCGTAGGCACTGTACAGGTTTCCTCATGATATTTACCGAAACAAGTGTTGATTAAATTTCAACTTTAATTCGAGTCATTCGTGACGGAGACTAACTTTCACTCCAATACCCTTAATTTCTTCAATACCCTACTCCCCAATAGTTCACACCAATAGCCGATGATTGCTTACGTTATCTGAACAATCATTTATCTATCCATGTATTTATTTATGTTTATCTAGATACATAGCCTTAGAACGCTGCTGGAAAATTAGACATAGGCTTAGTCTAGTTAACAGTATTCTGGCCGGTCCTGAGTCCATAAAAATTATAGTAACTCAACAAATATAATTAAATTATAACTACTCAAAACTTTCATATCAAGCGGAAGGGTTTTCGATAATATATTTATAGAACGTATTTCACGCATGATCTTTCCGTACCGGTGTTTGAATTAATTTAACTCATCATACATAATATGATATGTTGTACCCAATAAAAATTAACAGGTGTCATGTGGGACACTTTGTTAGAACAAACCATTCGCTATAATTACGCAACGTTTATAAAATAACAGGCACAATGTCATTATACATTAACAATTCAGCAACGTGTATCGGTAAGTTAAATAAAAAAAGAAAAAAAGAAACTATTTATACATTATTGTTAACCCGTACCCCATTTCACCGTTTAAAAATAATATTTACTAAATAAGGCTGAAAGGTAACCTGCAACCGTTATTCAGCTTTCAGTTATGTCTATAGAAATAAAAGGTTACGTAATGATCTCGTGCACGGATACTGACTTAAACGGCTAATATTGTGGAACAGGTAAACTGAAAGCTGCAATTTACTTGTCACTCTACAATGTATTCATCAATGTAGCCCCTAGAGTATATTTTGAAATTTATAAACTATTTTTATTGCATTTACATTCTATATTGTACAAAAAGTGTTTGTAAAACAGTTAAGTCTTAAGTTGCTATATTGTAGATATGATATGCGTAATTGCGTACTCAAGATATCATAATTATGGAATTCATCTTTCAAAATAATAAAATAACATCTAATACATAAAAATCTCGTGTTACGGTGTTTATGGTCATTCTCCCCTGAAACGGCTCGACCGATTTTTATGAATTTTATTTTGTATATTTGGTAGATAAGAGGGATTGGAGATTGGGAGGGAGATTGGAGATAATAGGTGGTAAAGTATATTTCATACCGCTAGGTCATTAGGGTGTCTCTCTAGAACATTTTTGGCAGAACAACGCTTGAGGAGTCAGCTATTGACGTATAAAAATACTTATTGGAGGAATTCCCTCAATTCCTCATGGTTCCCATTGGATTGAGATGTCCCTGATCATATCTGATGATGATCATAATGAATTTCAATAAATATGAGACCAATCTGGAAGTATACTCTTCCAATTAAAAAAAAATCCAAATCGGTTTATAAATGATGGAGTTCTGAAGTTATACAGATTTAAAAAATACAAATGAATGAACCTCTTCCTTTTTTTGAAGTCAACATTTGCAAGAAAGAGACTAACGTTTAATATAGTGGTACAAGTTTCTTACGTAATTAGTAATGAATCTGGAATTTTTAAGAATCAAAACAATTTCATTTTAAATTTTAATTTAATATAATTATTGGAAAGCTTCTTCATTACTTTATAACATTAATTTCAAGTAGTGAAAAACGAAAGGAGTAACAAATTAAAATTAATTAAGCTTAACAGTGACATCGAACTCTGTTAATTATTTTATAACTAGCTTTTGCCCGTGGCTTGGCCCGCGGTGGAGTGGTTTCGAAACGAAATTTTTAATTAATTAATTTATATTTATAGAACCACATAAAAATAAAGAGCACCTTTATAAGTAGAACGATGGCCAATAACTACATAATATTAGATATTAGAAAATGCCCGTGGCTTCGCGCGCCTGGATATCGATTTTTCACAAATCCCGCGAGAACCCTGAACTCTTCCGGGATAATGATATCTTATGTGTTAATACAGGTTATAGGTTATCTCCCTTCCAAACAGCCAAACCGATTAAGTAGTTGTGACGTGATTGAGGCACAAACATCCAAACATATTCATAAACTTTTACAGTAATTTCAATGAAAGCATTGTCTCTGAAAAGCGTTGCAATTACCAATTTAATAAGGATTTTATACATTGTAGTGTTATAAGGGAGAGAAGAACTAAAAGAATAAAATACTACAAAGTGGTAAAGAAACATATAAAGTATATGGAAATATAAGATATAAACAAAGATAAAAATGGTGAAAGGAATGAAGAAACGGATGAGTAAAAGAAGGAGAAGAAGATTGAAATAGTAAATACTACAACATGCTAGAGACCGGCTTCATTGTATACAATAACGGTTTATTGTATATTGACACTTTGTTGACCTGATAAGTGGAATTTTGACGATTTGGAATTTTGATAAGTGGAATAAAAAAAACTTGAGAGGTGTCAAGGGACACCCAGATGGAACGAAGTTCCTTGCAGTCAGTACTAGGATAGCAATAACATGCAGCAAGTGTGCCAAAACAAATCTGGGGTATTAAATTTCTCATCGGTTTGGTTCACCTAGTAGCAAGCTACTACTCGCTTGCATGTTTTTGCTATCCTAGTACTGACTGCAAGAAACGAAAATATCTGGCTTGCTTTCTATAAGAGAGAGAGAGAGAGAGAGACAGACAGAGAAACATGCGCACGCCGCACGACTTGTAACGACGCCGCACGAGTTGTAACGATGGCAAAAATTGTCGTTACAACTTTTCGTCTCAAAAGGAGAACCCCGGTTTCCGGCCACGAATTATATATAATCTGTGCTAGCACATAAGACTGGACAAGAGTAAACTATATACATATAAATTCGTCTTATTTACTAAATAAACATATTTAAATCTTAGCCTCATTTGCAATCGCCAAATGAACAAAATAAAGAAAGAAGTTCTCATTGTATTTACCTCATTACAAACGATTTTATAATCGATTGATTAAGGAACATATGTATTGAATTAACTATTTATTAATTATAAAAACAATATTTATTCCTTTCTGATATGTTTTCATGTTCTATATAAAGCTAAACTATTTAATATATAATAATTACCATTAAATCCTTTAACGACATCGTTACGCTTAATAAAAGACATTTTGAGTTTAACTTATCTGTGTAAAAAAAGTAAAAGAATATTATGATGACATTTATGACAATTTAATTTTTGCACAGAGTACTTAATCACTATGTTCTATTGCATTCGCTTTTCGTTTCGTGCGTTGGTGAATGTGTTTTGATACAATTTCTAGATTTGCTTTTCTTACTACCACTGCCTGAATATTGGAAATAGGAGTATAGCTCCTCCTGCACAATTTCTTGACGAAATATTGATATATTTTGATGATAATGAATAAAATATCTTTAAAAAATTAAAATGCCTTTATTACACAACCTTTTTGACATTTTTTTGGGTAAAACCCATTAAAGTGGGTAGGTAGTATTATACTCACCTACTCAGTTTTAACCATTATGGTTTAAGTAGTATTTATTTATTTATGGTCTTCATTATATTCCTGACATTGTCTATATACTCGTAGGTGTTTGAGGTAGTAAGTGCCTAGTAAAACGCATATTCAGTAGATAGGTACTCACCAACCGGTCAGCAACCGACCTTACGTTACCCATAATAAACGAGAACTTTATCAAAAACATATTTTTTTCATCAGCACTGTGACACGAGTGTGACATAATCATAACCCATATTTAAGGTGATTCATTAGGATTTCATTAGTTGGCCATTGCTAGCAGACGTGAAAATTGGAGAAATTAAAGCTTTTACAATGATCTAATTGACCACCAATTTTCATTCTTGTCTATTCTGGGCCGGTGTCTCTATGGAAGATGGGGTTCTCCTTTCCGCCTAGCCCCCTTTCGCAACGCGCGATAAGGAACTTCGTTTCAAAAAAACATTCTTTAGTTTCACCTCAATCACAGTTATAAATAGCATGCATACTGAAATAATTCAATATAAATTACAATTTATAGCCACAATTATCTCAGGTTATTACATTGTTAATAAACTCCTAACGACATCTAAATTATAATCGGTTCGAAACACCGACGTAAGGATTGCAGTCCTTTGTGGTTCATGTTCAAAGACGAAGGAGATCGTATTTATGTATGTAGGTACATACGAGTATATAATATCTAAGCAACATTTTCTCAACCGAGAGTTACTCACAAATGTATGTACCTACGTAGATAAATCTTTCTTTATTTCAACTAATGCCTACCTTGAACGACTCCGGACGAATTCATCTCACAACTTGATCTCATTTTATCTAAGCTTGTCTGATTTTTTACTTGAAATTACCTCGGCTTAATCTAATTGGTATACGAGGCAAAGGTATGTTTAGGTTCTTACGTAAGATAAAAGCTATGGATAAAAGTATAGGTATATAATAATATTATAATGAGTATAATAAACAAGATGTATTGTATCTACTTTTTGTTAAAAGAAACTTGGGGATATCAAAGAAATATAGGCTTAAATAAAAAAAAATTGAAATTTGTGGGTGAGGGTATGCGCTAAATAAAATGATTTGCTTTTGTCTCTGTTTTTATTTGAAACACTTGTGAGAACAGCGCCTTCAATACCATATCTGCTCTGCTTCTTCGTCTATAACATTAATACTAAAATAATAGTTCTTAACATAACAATGTATCTCATTTGCTTAATTGATATCCAACATTTAAATGTTTCCATAATAAAAGTCAGCAACTGTACAACAAACCTGAATATCCGACCTGAATAACCTAAATATCAAAACTGAATATCCTATCCGCTATGAACTGTGAAATATTAAAATGTATTATAAGTAGCTTAGCTTTGAGCAAAGCTCAGCTTAAAAGCGCGTACCTACTTATTAAAAACTACAAACTGTGTCAGGCTAAGGCTAATTTAAAATTTCATTCGGGCATTTGAACGTACGTATGTTGTACAGTATATTACGTATGTACTATACAGAATACACACCAAATGCATATCTGTATAGTAATGTATTCCGTTTATCCGTAGCAAGACGCAAGTACTTAGCAACGTTTCCAGGTATACCATACCATATGGCTCAAATACATCAGTGTGGTACAGATAGTAGGGCACGAAATTCACGGTACGATTGAATAGAAGACTTCGTTTTGGAACCAGTTGAAAAGCGAGCTGAAGTGTGGTCACGTTAGTGGTACTTAGGGGACTTATGTAGCACCAAATGCATATCTGTCGCTTTTCCAAACAAGGGACACAAAATGTGGTACAGAACAGACTAATTAATCAGAAGTGCAATTGTAGGTACAACATGTAACTCACGTTGGAATAAGAGTTACATATAACACTAATTTTAATAGTAACTATTATTTAATAATATGTAAATACTTAATAATAATTACTAATTAATAAAATCATTGTAATGTTAGTCAATTCTGACGTAGCGAATCAAAAACTGAAACTCGTGATTTATGAACGTAACATAATTATCTGTAGTAAAATATCTTTGGATTCACCCGAAAATGACGGTCCGCCCAGTCTCTTTACATAGTCGTTCGAAGCAATTGGCGTGATTGACTTCAAATCCAACTGACTATGTAGCGTAAAACGTAACTTTGACATACTCATCACACAGTGACACGACAAAGGAATAGTTGAATCACAAGATAAAACGATTGTTTTTTATTTTACATTTAATATCTTTCTTCATACCGATAAAAGAACCAAATTCGATGGATATTATTACATGCCTAGCTTGCTTAAAGCATTTCACAAAACAAAAACTTGAGAAGTGTCAGGGACACCCGGAAGGAACGAAGTTCCTTGCAGTCAGTACTAGGATAGCAAAAATATGCAGCAAGTGTGCCAAAACAAATCTAAGGTATTAAATTAATACTTGCTGCACACTTGCTGCATGTTTTTGCTATCCTAGTACTCTGGCTTGCTTACTATGTAAAAAAAACTACGACGGCAAAAAGTGTCGTTACCGGCAAAAAAGTGTCGTTACCAAATTTTCCGCCCTTTCGCAACGCGCGATAAGGAACTTCGTTCCAAAAACTTCGGCGTTTTGGAAAATGTTGAAAGTTTTGATTTGCGATTTTGAATGAGTTTGCAGTTAGGTTAAACTACACACAACGTTACTAAGGTAATGGTTGATTTAATTTTCTTTCTTTTTTTCTTTCTTGGTCGCCAATGTGTTGGTATTTTTTGGTGTCCTGATGGCTATTGACGACAATGACCACATACCATCTTTCCATCGTCTGCTTGTTAGTCGATTAAAAAAATAAATTCAAATATCGTTAACTAAGAACGTGACCGGATTCAGCTAGTAAGTAATACTCGTAGATAAACATGTGACCGCTAGTGCTAAAACTGGAAAAGCGCTCTTTGAAGGCCGTGCTTTAGAGGACACAGAAAACCGTCGTCGGTCCCTATTGTTATTGTAAGAAAACATCCATTAAGTCATTTTGGAGTTCCTCGGATGATATGTAAACTTCCAACTTTTGGATTGGCCACTAACCTCTCCATCAATGCGCACTGGAGCAGCGTGGTAGAGTATGCTTCTTAGCCTCTTTAAAAGGAGAGACCCGTGCTCTGTAATGGGCCATAAATGGGTTGAACTTAAACCATGTACCTATAGATATAACTTCGATACATCTTCAATACAATATTTAAACTTATAATCAACTGAGGAACTGCAATATACTTAAATAAAAATTCCACACAATATGAATTTTTCTGCACTGTGTGCACTGGTTGACTCCATAGCAAATTAATGTCATTATGCTTCGTAGACTCTTTTTGCCACTCAATTGTCACGTACGGCTGTTATGTTCGTTTGTGAGTTATCTTGTTAAGAGCGAATTATTTGTATGAAAAATAGGGAAATTATACGAATAAACAATATGTACATATATTGTGAATCGAATAATAACCACGTTACCAATAAAAACAACGGTTACACATTCAAACCCCCGGAGTAGGTTTATACCTGTGTCGCGGGTGGTATGGACGACACACACACACATATAACACATCACAATACACTCATGACCCGAGTACAAATATTTATTTGTCACGTAAATATCTACCCCGGCCGGGAATAGAACCCGAGACCCCTCGTTTCGCAGGCACGGTCGCTACCAACTAGGCTAGAGGGTCGTCAAATTAAGACATTATTTGACCGTCAAGAAGGATTTGTGGTAGGTACTCGGGTCATATAGTTAAACAATTTACATCACAGAAAAACATATCGGAATGATTATTATTGAAATGAGAAATAAATTAAGAAAATAAGGAAAACTTTTCGTTAAAGTTAAAAGTATTATTAAAATTTTTATCATTAATAAGTAAAGCTTACTTCGCATGAAAAAATTCGGATCGCGTTAAATTAAAATTACCTTTTACTTGCTCTTCTGCAGTCAAAATTTGAATGTGTAAAAATTCTAACCCTCATTTTAAGCGGAGTTCTTGCAACACGATTCTAAAAGTATAGCCACGTACAATTTTTTTCGTGTTTTGTATACTGCTTTCGTTCGTGTTACGTTTCCCAGATTTATTTCAACGCCCGATTGTCACGTACGCTGCCGCGCTGGTAGCTGGTACTTATAGCGAATTATCTTTTTGTGAAGAGAAGTTTGACAAGAAACGAAAACTTCTCGATATTTGTATTATTAAAATATAATATTATATCTATTGTAACTTCTATAACATAAAATTCCAAAATCATTGTATTTTCTCATTCCTTTCATTGATTAATAATAACTCATTTGGTCATAAGTACCTACATACATATAAAATAAATCTATCTCAGTAGCTCTTTTTATCTTTCCTATATTAATCTTTCTTGAAATATTTATTTTCCTTATCTACAAGGTACTTAACTACTATGGTAATTTTGGATGTTTTTTTTGCTTGTACTGTCATTTCGTAAAGGTTCAACTAAAAGTTAACCGTTTTATGAAAGAAAAAAAAATGCTCAGTCTTAATATTAGGTATATTAATATACTTAATTGTAATAATTATATAATAATATATATTTTAACAAATACGGTGACTGTGGACATTAAAAATGTCTAAGAATAAATTTACACCGGTTTAAAATGGAGTCACGTCTTCTGAAGATTTCAGATAACCTAATAAGGTTGTGAGACTTGTGAGCCAAAACATAATATTTTATTTTCAGGACATGGGAATCTTCGATCTGACTTTTATGAATTCCTTAAATTTTTGAAAAGTTAACATATTTTAATGAAATCAATAATCTGTGAGAGTAGGTATTGTAAAGTTTCAGGATACCTTAGGTAAATAATAGGCCTAATAAGGAAAGGGCAGGCTCTTAGTACAAGCAAACAGAGGGTTCCGGGTTCTATTCCCGGCTTGGGCAGATATTTATGTGGCAGATAAATATTTGTACTTGGGTCATGGGTGTTATTGAGATGAGTTATGTGTCGTTCATACCACCCGCGACCCAGGTAAATAAGCTACTGCGGGGTGTGAGTGTGTACGTTTATTTATTTATTTAAACACTAGCACCATCTCTCTCACTCTTTCTCATATGAAGAATGTGAGAGAACATTGGTCCTATTGGACTAATTTAAGTGCCCCGTTTTGAGCGGACGAAATTTATTACTCACCGTAATTCATTTTGTCAAAGGATAAGTTCACATTGATTCTACTAATAATACTTGTTAAGCTTTCTGCACTTCTTGTCCATGTAAACTTTTACGATACCAAATCTCACAATATGCGTGCATACTTTGTACCGAATATTGAAATATATATTTACCAATATCGTCATTATTCGTATACTAGCCCTTTGTAAAATCAAGTGATTGTAGAGATTCTTGTAATGAATTTGAAATTACGGTGAAATCCCTTTTTCTTCATCAAGTCTACAGGGATATTGTTGTACAACTTTTCACTTTTAACAAAAATATGAACTGTCTTATCTATGGTCTTAGTAGTTGAAAGTTCTAAACAAGACGCGAACATCGCTTCAAACATACTACAACTACCAGGCAATTATAAATTCTAGCGTGTTTGTACATGCGAAGATTTAACGTAGTTTGTATAGTTTAGTTCTACAGGCGCGACATGACAACAACCTATTATGCAGTGCAGAGGTAGTGTTGTCGACAACGGGGCTCGTAAACATTCGTTAGGCATTCCTTTGTACCATCAATGCGACGGAGTGAAACACAGCTTGGAGGGAGTTTGGAACTAGAGCAGATATATTGGCACTGCGACGAATATTTAAGTCGATATCCTATCGGTTTGTAGGTCGAAAGGAGTTGGGTGGTACGCGAATTTGAAGTAAAGAAAAAATAGGTATACCGGTCTATCTGTACTTAAGCTTTCTTGGTAGTAGATTTTACCTTAATGATTAACTACAACAATCCAATTAAAATGAAAGAAAAAAAAAATGTAATTTTCGTATACATACCCGAAAAACGGAGATCCTTTTGTGGTTATCGTAACCGACAATGTCTTAAAAAATCTCTGTCAAATCTGAATTTTTGTAAAAGTCAACTTTTTATCTTGTTTTATAATGTACTCGTAATAAGTTATCCCAAATACTTTACCTACAGTTTGGTCACAGTATAAATATTATTACATATTTATACTGTAGTTTGGTGATATGAGAGAATTGCATTTTTAGGGTACGAAACCTATAAACCAATTCGAGCTTGCAAGATTTTATCGAATAAAATTAAAAAGTAGTTAATTGGTAAATAAATTATCGTAATAACAAAAATGTCCATACGAATTTCTCCACATGCAAATTTCAGCATGTCGATGTATGCGCGTCAATAATCCATTTGTTCCAATTCGTGGTTCGTACTGCAATTGCGATACGAAATGCTCCGATTAGTTTGAATAATTTACTGTTAGCATTGTAGTTATAGATTGTATTCTCACTTAATACGAAACAGTTGTTTTGGTGGAAAATATTCAATTTTCTAGTGACCGTTTCCAATCTATCTATTGATTATATCTCGTGACGTAAGTAGGAAAAGTAAAGTTCCTCATAATTTTTATAACACACTGTGACCTAAATCCCCATTTAGGTCACGCTTTTCCGTGCGTAAAGTAGATCTTTTTACAGTGCGAAAACGCGGTACTTTGAGTTAATTTATTAATCCAAGCCATTTAGCAATATAACTATCTACAAATTAGTTATGTAGCTAATTTTACCCCCGTGCAATAATTGACTACTTCACGTACCTTTCGTGATGTAGCAATATAAAAAAATGATACTTTGCAACTTATTCACATTTGTCAGATTAGTGACTAAGGATTTTGAATCAATAGAATATTGGAACTGATTACAATTGCAATACAGCACGATACACGGATGACATCGAAACTATGTTATGTTAGAATATTCATTTTTACGTCACCATGCGGTAAGGAGCGCTCTCTCGCCGGCAAGATCCCCGTATTCCCCGTGTAGTGTAACGCGAGCATTACATAAACGCGTGAATAGAATCAGACATTACAGTATATACCTAAGCAGCGATTTATAGTTGTAGGTAACGTTAATACCGGAAGCATTTGCATGTAATGACAGTTCAGAACATTTAGTATTCTATACTTACTGGGTTCAGGTTCGCATTTTGTAATAATTATATGTTGCACATGTTGGATTCTTACATTACAGGCGAATACTCGTCAATCAGTGAAGTAGTAATATAACATTAACATATGCTAGGGAAAGTCACTGACACTTACCACATCCTATATATGAAACTGTATGTTATTATTATTTACTAAAACCATTCGAAATATCGCGCAAGTCATTTTGCAATTTTATTTCTCAATTTCCGAGTTAGGATAATGGAAAATCGACTTCAACGTATTACGTTATGGATTTATAGCAATAATGGGTGCCATATAGAGATAAAATATTGTTGGTTTTATAGCATTCACGTACGTTGAATGCCTTTTTCCTGAACTATCATGGTAAAATAGGTATCTGTAATCCACTCGTGTTGCTGAACAATTTTCCATAGAAATGGAAAATAAAACAGACCAACGCGTGATGGGAGTTTAGAATTGTGTAAAGCACTTCTATGGTTTGTACTATAATTAAACTCATAGGGAAATTTTAATATACATTGAATATTTTTTCATAATTTTTTAAATTTCATAAGTTCTCAAGTTAAGCTCAAGACGAGGAAAACCCTTAGGTACACTGAACAATTAATTCACTAAAGCTTTATGTACATTCATACATACTAAAAATCAAATGCATGTATTACGTTTTCAATCTTTTCACCTGTTTATGAATTAAGGCAGTTAATAATGTTTCGTTCATAAAAATCAAGGTTTGCCCAGGCAGTTACCCTTATTCGTATAAAATGTTTTATGAGATTAAAAAGAAACGAAAGGCATCATCACAATACAGTACGGATAATGGACAGCATGCATTACCAGGAATGAATGTCCGCTACTTTGTATAGGCGGTTTGTAGTATGAATGGTGAAGCTCCTTTGTTGACACACGGCACTACCCTTCCCAGTTGTCATTTACATTTGCTGAAAAACACATTGTTTAATTGTATTGCGTTGAATGATCCGTAAAAAGCGACATGTAAACGTGGGTCGCTGCTTACTTATCACAATGACTTTGCTTTTCAAATGCCAGGGGAAGATACCCCTTTTCGTAGAGTTAGTTCAAACCAAACACATTTTGACATAAGTAATAAATTAGGTTCAGATGGGGTAGTTTTTTAAACTCAAAATTAAAATGTTTGCGTCGCGTGATAGAGGGCTCGATAACTTCTGAATCTAATTCTTCCTGAGTACATTAATTGGGCAACATGCATGGCCGTAGCTAGGGGGGCATTGTAGGGCAATGCCCTACCTTAAAAATATCAAAAACTAAGATAAAATTATTATAATTAAAATTTTTGTTCATAGTTTGAGATAAAAAAGTTGTAGAGGTCAGTGATATACATGGTGATTGATTTTGGAGCCCGTGCTTCGGAGCAGATCAATTAGGTATGATAATTTTTTTACTTTCGCCCTACCTGTAACCAATGCTGCCCTAAAAAGCATTTGTAACAAAGCTACTTCGAATAAAACTTATTTAATTTCATTTAAAAATAAATTAATAATTTTTATTTAAGTTAAATATAGCGGTAAAATTATATTGTATGATTGCGTCCTCGATCCATGAAATTTAACATTAAAGTTACTCATCAAAATTCAACAACTCCACCGGACCAATAATTTTTTAAACAAAGAAAATATAGATGAATTAAGTTACTACTCAAGCGAAACCTATACAAGTATAGCTAATTTTAACATACACAACGCAACTATGAATCAATAGGATCATAGTGAAATGTCCTTAGGGATTTGCAAATAGAGGGTTGCCAAACATTCGTTAAAGATCCGCGTGTGTGTCATCTTTGTTGAACGTGACACGCCTAGGATATGGTGAGCGGACCGAACGCATGTTAATAAGACTTCGGGTCAGATCTATAAACCTTACTTTGACTTTAGTCAAACAACTGTCAAATGTAGGTACTAGATGACTGACGCTTTGTTAATAGGAAAAAATTCAAAAGTCTTATTATACGACTATGGTTAAGGTGGATTTGGATATTTTTGTTCCGATTTTAAGCGTGAACAAAGCATAAGTACGCTGTATAGATATCACCCTTAGCATTTCCGTAGGAAAGTAGAACTCACACAGATGAATGTGGGTCATGTCAAAAGAGCGGGATAGTCGCAAGAGAGCCTACCATTAATGTGAGCAATACCGATATATCTTTAAAATTCAATTTAATTTATTCACTAAGTGAGAAAACAGTCAATATCAGAAAAAACAGTCAATTTCAAACATCAAATGTTCTTTGAATTCTTATTATTATTGTAAGTACCTTACTAGTAACTATAGGCAATAATTAATAATGTGAATATGGGATACATAAATAAGGATAACAAAATGTCAACAACGTTAACCTAAGTCCTAATGACTAATTAGGTAGACGTTCATTTCTTTACCTTTTGATGTCCTTAGGAAGTGTGAAAAAGGTGAGATTCGGATCTTTGTTATTGTTTAAGCAGCGGAATGCGATGCAATATGCTTTATTTTAGTTCTTATCGTAGGAATAGCGCGACGCAGCGTGTGTGTCGAACTAAGGTGTGACATGTGTGATGACATGAAGAAAAGTGTTATTTATAAAAATTAATTAATTTTGTATTTTTTTCTGAAAGTTTAATTTTTAATATGTGTGATAGATTACGAAAGTATGACAGCCATTATGAATTTTCTGAATTAGTCAGACACGTCGAACGCGGCATGTACTTGTAACGTCATAGCTAAAATGCGGAGTGCGCCAGGCCTGCTTTGACACAACATTGGATGAGATGACATAGTACAACAATATTCGGCTTAGAAAATGCGACAGGAACTGACCAGCACGCAGCCCAGATGTTTACATAAATGAGCACATGTGGGACGATTTTAAAAGAGCTGTACCTATTTACAAGAAATCCATACCTAAAAACAATTTCGAGTCGAGAACAATGAGCGTGTTTGAATGGTGATATTTCGCACGAACTTTTAATAACATAAATTACTCTTTTGAATAACAGCTTATTTGAAATATAAAAATCATAGCTTGCCAAGGGTACCTACTAGAGAAAGTATGAAGTAGTTTACCTTGTTGGAAATAGGAAACCCTTTTTGATTTTACTTCTTTCTTTAAATTTAAATGTTTTTCTTCGTTTGCTTCGAAATACATTAATTAATTTTATTTAATTCCTAAATGTAATGATAACTAACAGATTACTAACTCTCAATCGGAAATGTTTTGCATAACTTTGTAAATAAATTAGTTTTAATCAACCTGTACTTTATTAGATAGTTGTTTTGTAAATATAGAAAATGATTCTTACCACGTGTTATTAGATATTAAATTACAATATATTCCGTATGTACGTACATATAGGTACCTACATACATACAACATATTTAAATGTAAAATAATATTTCAAGCTTTTGATTTAAATATCTACCTGTCATCTATCTATCTGCTGTCGAACTATGTAAAAAACATTGAAATCGGTCTAAAAATTCGATACGGTTTCGCGTTAAAATTTTTACGGATGGAATATGTAGGTATGTGGAATAAAAGCAAAAATGCTTGGTATCACAGCGATTTTCTCTTTCAATTTTGTTGATTTTACTGTTTCTTTTAAAAGTTTTTCGCAAAATATAAGGTTGAAAAGTATTGTGCAGGGTTATTTGTCAAGACGAGCCTATCGAAGCGCAAGGGCATTACCTACCTTTACTCGATGCGCTTCGTCGTTTTTTTGAACCCTTATAACCCTTAACCTGGGTTTGGATTATATCTACCAGACAAACAAAATTTGCGGGATATGATGTCAATAGTAAACTTATTAAACTTATAAAGTTTCAATTGCATAGCTCTTATACTTTAGATTTTATTGATATCTAAAAATCACCGATTTCGTCACTCAATGATAATCATCAAAATTCTACTTCCTGAAGTCCTAGAAAGCTGAAATTTGGTATGTAAGCTACCATTAGTACAAAAACAACAGGAAAATTCCAAAACTTGGAACTTTTAGCCCCTAAGCCCTCAAACTAGGGGATGGTAGTTTGTATGAGACTTCGGAAAATTTTGATGCTAGAGATCTGAAAATTCATATACGAACTCCTTGTTATAAATAATATAATATACATATATTTTAGGATTTTAAGTAAAGCACCCGCACCTTTTAAATTAGGGGATGAAAGCTTGTATGTGTTTTCAATATATTGTCATACTTAACAAAAACAAGCGAAATCCCACCAAACACATTTTCATGTCAAATGATGCCAATTATTATCAAAATTATTCTGTTTAAAACGTAACAGACAAACACCATTTGAAATATCTAAAAATTATGCGTCAATTCAAAGATGCACTTCGTATTGCTATTTCATTTAAAACTTCTATTAATCATTGAACTTTTCAAGAACTTGCAGCTCGACTAGTTATATATTGCACTATAAAGCTTAATGTGGCCTGCAATTTATTCCAGGAACCTTTGTTGAGGAATTTCACAGTCTGAGTCCGATTCTGGTGTATAAAAAGGATTTCCTCATTCATTTTATACAACGAAATATAACTAGTGTTTTGAAATGTTAACGTTTGTGAGCCTCATCGCTTTGTTGTGGGCAATTGTTTGAATTATGCACTTCGCGGGAATTTATCTATTGTAGTGTGATAAATGCGAGGAATGTATATTTTATTTGATTCAATTTACATTTCATTAGCATTTTACCTCAATTCTTTATCTAAGTTACTAGTGAGTTACTAATTAGCAACCATAATAATAAAGATCTTAATCTTTATTATTCCTCATTAAGGAGTACACTATTCACTTGCTGAGAAAGCTATCGATAGCAATTTATTTGCTAATAGCGCATCTCCAGCGTGTGTTACTACGGAAAAAAAATGTATAGAAAAAGAGGAAAATCGAAAATATGCCTATAATATTGTTTTAGTGGTCTCAAAACAACTTCGCATTATTGCTTTTCAAATGAAGCCACTTTGGGGCATATCGATTGGATAGTTTCAAAGTCTACGAAAGACATCCGTACAAAAATTTTATGTTTTTTATATGTATATATGTATAGAACATTTATAAGTAAGTAACTACATATCACAATAATAATATAATTAATTTGTTTATAGCAAACATGCTACTCTTTCACGCAAAAAATACTGAACGAATTTTCGTGACATTTAGCGCATAGGTAGACCATGATCTGGACAACATATAGGATACCGGTAAACGCGGGCAAAGCCATAAAACAAAACTATAGGCCGTAAAGCAACGAGGTGGAACACCATGGGGTTTTAGTCGAAGGGCAAAGCCGTGGGAAGAGGCCTAGTCCTACATAAAATTTGTATAATCCGTATTGTACGTATATTTCGAATCTTTCATAAACGAGTACTGTTGTGGTAAGCCTACACGTGATTAACGCGATTGTGTGGGAGTATTCTGATGTTGAAATAATCACGAATTTTACATCCGCTTCCTACGCTATGGTACAATTTGGCTGGACCAAATTCTCATAAATTCCCAGGTCATTTGTAACAAATTCACATTAATTTATTGTGCCGAAAATTTATATCACATATTGATCGGCGGCGGTTAAACCGTTTATTATAATGACTGCTTCGAATGTCACTTCCTGAATAAGGGAAAATTAATATTACACCAATAGGGATGCGCCATTTATTCACATAAACTGCAGGCTTGTTAGGTAAACAGTACATTATTTTGTAAAGAAAAAAATATGAAATGTCTTGTACCTATAACTAATTACGTTAATGTTAATTGTGTTCTAGTAGTTAAATAAAGAATGTAAAAAATATATTAAAATTAAATAAAGAATATAAAAAATAGATTATGTTCTATTGTCAACACTATATACATAGGTATGGTTCTTGAGGCTTTGTAAAAGATGAGGGACAATCCTCGGTGTACTTTTGTTCCCGACATAATAGAACGTTTACAACAAGGGATAGAAAATACCGCGTACAAATACTTCTCCATAGTCGGTTTCCGGTGAGGACATCGACTGTCGTTGACGAACAGAACAACATGACATTGAAACAACATTGAAATGTTCACTCACCGTGAGCGTTGAGTCCCTTATAATTATGTTTCCGAAAGACTTTTGTACAACTCTGGTATCTTCGGTAAAAAAGTACCTGCCTCGTTTGCACAGCTCATAACGATTAGGTAATACCTTTCAATTTTATATAATTCACGCAAAGTATTGAGGTAACTCACGCCGCACTGCGTCAGTAAACGCAACTCACTTAATTTTTACGTCATCAATCATGTGTCAATGACGTGACAAATATCCAGATGGGTTTACCGAGTTCTAACGCGAAAATATTGGGAGAATTGGCACGGTTTTAACAACTTTCATTTTATAATGCACAGCACTGCCACTACGGTTTTAAGCCACACACAATAGGTAGTTGCAATGGAAGTCTGGCCCTTTGTATATTAGCTGATATCAAAATCAGGAACCTAATTTTTTCTTTTTTTAAGTGATTAGCCGAGTAGTCACCATATTACCATGGCTCATAAAAGTAACACCACAGTCAACATATACAATGCGTAAGAAAGAAGAAAGAAAGAAGAGAGAAGAAAGAAGGAAAATAAAAAACTGGCTCCCAGGCCGCCAGCCGGAACACGTAATAATAATAATAATAATCGATTGATCGATATTTTTAAAAATCTATTATAATTGGTATGTCGATTTGGGAGTGGGGGAGTTTCTAGGCTTCTCCAATAATTCGTATTATCCTATTAATATTATAATTTTTAATTCAGTTCTTATTTCAGTGCAACAGTTGTGGATCATATAATGCATTCTGAACTCTTTTTCATTTCAGGTACATAATTTTGTCTTTTGTTTCTATCTCAAGAGAGATACAGGTAATATCTTCGTAGCTCGCCTCAATTTGGCTTCCCTATGTGCTGCTCTGGAGGTCACAGACGTTTTTAAGACATCTGCAATGAAAACATAGTTGCAACCATATCCACACCGTTTAGAAAGTGGATAAAGGCATATTATTCCGCAGGCATGATGTATCTGCATAAAAAACACCTGTAAATAAACAAAGCTTTAATAGTCTACTCGATAAGTTCAAAATGGTTGAAAATAGAGATACTGCTCTTAAAAATACGTGCGATAGCTCATTCTGTTCGGAATAATGTCTAGAAAAATGTTTCGGAAGCGTTTACCAGCACGTAAAAAATTACAAAAGTTATTGACAAAATAAAGTTGAAAAAAAAAGTATTTTGTTTTTGGTAATCACTCCGAAACTATTAATATTTAAGAAATTTTAAAACAAGATTCTCAAAGAAGAGGAAATTTCCAAACAATGACTCGCTACTTTCGAAACTCTATCTCCATTATTTATAGCTTTAATTTAACGCTGAAAATGGGTCTCCACGCGGCATTTTTAAGTTGCGCGTGCGGCGTCAAAACCGAGTTCGTCACACTCAATAATTTTTTAAGGTATTAATTATTAATTTAAAAAAATAAAAAAAATATGGTGTATTTGAAACACTTCAGAGAATTTGCTCCCGTTGGAAATTTTGCTTAAAGTTAATTTTTCAACAAGTTAGACGATTGTTAATTAACTACATTTTCTCGAACTTCCATTTTCATTGTACATTTAAAAAAATGTTTAAGTAATTGTCCTATAAATTTTTCGCTTCGTGGAGCCCTTCTTATATACATGCTTAACGAGATCACGTCATAAAAGTTAAAAAAGTTTTAATACTTTGTGTATAATAAAAATTTAAATTTAAATTTCGATTCGATAAAAAAACGAAAAAATTATTTGTTCAACTTATAAAATTATTATACACAAAGTATTAAAACTTTTTAAATTTAATTAATACCTTAAAAAATTATTGAGTGTGACGAACTCGGTTTTGACGCCGCACGCGCAACTTAAAAATGCCGCGTGGAGACCCATTTTCAGCGTTAAATTAAAGTTATAAATAATGGAGATAGAGTTTCGAGAGTAGCGAGTCATTGTTTGGAAATTTCCTCTTCTTTAAGAATCTTGTTTTAAAATTTCTTAAATATTAATAGTTTCGGAGTGATTACCAAAAACAAAATACTTTTTTTTTTCAACTTTATTTTGTCAATAACTTTTGCAATTTTTTACGTGCTGGTAAACGCTTCCGAAACATTTTTCTAGACATCATTCCGAACAGAATGAGCTATCGCACGTATTTTTAAGAGCAGTATCTCTATTTTCAACCATTTTGAACTTATCGAGTAGACTATAAGAGTTTTGGAACAAAGTTCCTTAACGCGCGTTGCGAAAGGGAGGAAAAGTTGTAACGACACTTTTTGCCGTCGTTACAACTCGTGCGGCGTCGTTACAAGTCGGCGCATGTTTCTATGTTTGTCTGTCTCTCTCTCTCTCTTATAGAAAGAAAGCCAGATATTTTCGTTTCGTCTTTCTATTATTAATTAAGAAATTAATATAATTAATTAATCGAAAGGAACTTCGTGCCATCCGGGTGTCCCTTGACACCTCTCATTTTTTTGAACGACAATGGTGGTAGAAGGACGATTTTTAAGTGTTTTGATAAAATACCGACTTTTTAAAAAATATTGAATTAAATATTTCTTTTAACATTTTAATCATAGAGATATTACGTCTAGAATGTTTCATATTATTATTGGAATTATTTTTGTCGTATGCACTTACACTTTGAGCAATTTTCAAAGCGTGCGTTTGTGATTGTGTTTCAGCTATCAATCTGAATTGCAACCATTGTTTCGGGTAACGGTTCGTATTTCTGGCTCGATACACTCGACCTATATATATACAATTGTACATTGTACACAGTTGAATTGAACGAATAATATTTTAGACCAATGAAAACATTTACTTACAAGAGTTGTTTTGGATTATTTTTCTTAACAGATTACAATAGTATTGGTTTCATCGTGTATTCATAATGATTATACAGGTAATTTTAGAGTTCCGTAGACCCAAGAACGACTATGTCTATCTTTTTCGATTTTTATAGGTACGTTTATTAGATATTTTGCTTAATCAATGCTTGCTGGAATTTCTAGAGGTTAAAGCCATTGCTCCAACGACTTACTCGTATGTTATAGGTGGATTTAATGCCAATAGAATTCTTTAACAGTCAAAGAACAATGCCGAAAAATTATTTTTATTTTTTGTAGCGTCTTAAAACGTCAGTTACACCGAAGCAATTCAATATTTTTTTTACGTTTTTTAAAATTAATATCTGTACCCGTATTACCCAGGGTAAAATAATTTTAATAATAAGTGATGAATTGACTAGAATAATAAGAATGATGTCGATATTGTCCTTTTTCATGCGGTAAAAATGTTACCATTTCATACTTTTTTCCTTTAATGGTAGAAAATATATTTTGATAGTCGTAGGGGAATGTGGGGGGACACCGGATAGTTAAGAAAGAAACACCATAAATTCGTTAAAATGTTATATATTTCAAAAATCAACATCACTTCTCCAAGAACATAAGTATGACATTACTTTACCAAAAAATATCCGAAATCAATGAAGATAAAAAGAAGTAGAAATTTATTTTAATAAAAAAACATAAATCCGGATTCACCCCATATATATGGGTAAAACCGGACACCCATAGTAACGTAGTAATTTTAGTCAACGGGGTGAATAAGGATTTTTTTATGCCTTAGTAAACAGGCAAACAAGCAGACGGGTCACCTGATGTTAAGTGATCACCGCCGTCCATGGACATTAGCAGCACTAAGGGCGTTACTAATACGTTGCCGGCCTCGAAGAAAACAATAGACCCGCTTCTTGAAGGACTCCATGTCAAAGCTTAGTAGGAACACCGATGCAGGAAAGGTTTAAGATTTTAGGTAAATAAACAGACATAACCTATTCAATAACTGGGGTATGACACTGGATATCCGATATCACCCCGTCCGGTCGTACCCCACAGATGCCACTTTTAAAATACTACTTGCAAAAATTTTATTCTTAGACTCACAGCAACAATTAATGCAGTTTTTTTAGCATAAATAACCAAGATATTATAAAAAGAATGTTACATTATGATTGTACATGGCCAAAACAAATGAGATTAAGACAAAAATTACAAAATATTAGATAACTTACCAATTTTTTATATTTTGTAGAGTGCAAGCACGCGATGAAATTCTATCGTGTCCGCTATTTGCAAGCAAACTGTGCGAGTGTTCCCAAATAACTGTTGACTATTTAGAACGAGATAGCTATATGCCTACTAGTAAAATAGCAACTATCTGTTTTTACCCCCTGTCCGGTTTCCCCCCACATTCCCCTACATATTTTCTGATTTTAATTATTTAATATTGTATAAAGTGAGTAATTTGGACAATCTTTAATAAAAAAGTAACATTCTGCTTGGACTTTTTTATTTTTTTATTTAAAAATATTTATTTTCGTCATTCTCATGAAATTATTTTAAGTAATTTAATCTTTCAGTAGTAGTAAAATGGCAACTTCTGAATCGTTTTTAAAATTGACGTTGACGTTTAGTGATCAAATCTTGACATCACTGTCATCACATACTCTTCCGGCATCGTTGTTTTGTTGTGTACCAGGTACTCTATGTTTAATACTTCTATGGTTATAAAACATTCAATATCAAAATACTTTGGTTCTGGGGTGTGCCTGCTGAAAATTCTTATATATCTAAGCTCAGAAATTAATGCTGTATTTTTTAGATTTTTTTTTTATTTTAAGACGCTTAAGTTGAAAATGAAATAAAACTATGTATGGCAGTTGGGCATTGTTCTTTGAGAATGTGCAAAGAAACAGAGAAGACTGCAATTTATTGTCTATTTTTATTTGACGTTCGTCTTACTTGTATTGTACACTTACATTACTAGTAAAATAAAAGCAAAATTTGATTCTACTAAAAAGTTTAAATATAGTACTTACCATGATTCTCTGGAATACTTTTCAAAGGCAGATAAATTGTATTGTGTAGTACCAAAAGCCAAATTACCCAACACAATCTGTTTAGAAACCTAATTAAATTTTATAGTCCGTCAAAAGCATTCTCGAGTGCGCCGTTTCTGCTTTAAGGGCGTAAATTATACCCACTCGTTGATTAAGTTGCAAATTGTGCCGCAAATAACCGCAATATTAGGTATACAGGAATAATTTGGAGTACAAGGAGCCTCCTCAAATCATAGCCTACATTCCATGCTCCCAGTTCTTCCACTTTTCCTTTGTCGATAACGGGACTTTAATCGCTTTTGGTGTCTGTTATAAAAATATACGTATGAATAGTGTTAAAATTATGAGATAAGTACATGACATAAGTCTGTCACAACAAGTAGGTACTACCTGAAAGAACTAAATTATTTATTACTTATATTTTCGAAAATTTACTTTATTCTGAATCCAGAAGTAGCGGTCAATTGGTGCACCACTGGAATCATACATCTTACTAGTTGACAATATAATAATATTTAGCATAATCAAAATTTTACTAACAAAAAATAACCGACTTCAAAATTACTCAAAAACTACTTGTCAGATCTCGTTCAAATTTATGTGGGACCACATGACAAGCACCTGCTTTCGATTTAAAAATTCATCAAAATCGGTTCACGCACTTGAAAGTTCTGAGGTAACAAACATAAAAAATACAGTCGAATTGAGAACCTCCTCCTTTTTTTGAAGTCGGTTAAAAATACTCTACTGCATTGTTTCTGGACGTAACCTCAAGCTTGTCAGTATTAGTAAGGCAAACAAATGCCTCGACCAAGGTTAGACATGGGTATCAATGCCCGATCTATCGAGGCAAGACACGGTCTATCAATGCCTCCATCAAGGCAAAACACGGATATCTAATAATACTCGTAAACAACCGCAACCGATGTCCGTGTCATTAAACGTCACTAGTGGTCATTCAACACTCAACCGTATCCATTACCTAAAGTATCATTACTTCTTACGATCGACCCTGGCCGAAAGTATTGAGCACAAAAATATTGAAAAACAATTATTTTATAGCAATTAATCTTTTTCTTTAAAAAGTTCAAGTACCTACTTTTAATTCAAATCAATCGTTTGTATATCAATCAAACTTTTAATAATTTAACAGTTTTTTTTGCAAACGAGCTTGTAGTGCTATCAATCAAAATCTACGTTGATTGCAAAAATGAATATAAATAGAAGCATAAAATGTGAAAGAATCATGAAAATAACTTTAGAAATGGAAAAGTTATGTAGCTTTGAAGTTGCGCCTGTCAAGAATAATTTGGGAAGACTTGGACGCAGTACCTGCCCCGCGTGGCACTTAGTAAAACACTTTTTGTTTTAGCGTTTTATATAAATATAATCTAAATTTTACTAACAAAAAATAACCGACTTCAAAGTCTCAAAAACTACATAGTTGTCAGATCTCGTTCAAATTTATGTGAGACCACATGACAAGTGCCTGCTTTCGATTAAAAAAAGAATCATCGAAATCGGTTGGCGTGATATTGAGTTATTCTTCAATTTGTCGCGCACATCTTAACACAAATTTACGACTTATGTAGTTTTCTCATTGATGCCATTGTCAGATCTCAATAAAATTTATGTGGGATTACAGGACAACCACCAGCTTTCGATTAAAAAAAGAATCATCAAAATCGATTCGCCCAGTCCAAAGTTTTGAGGTAACAAACATAAAAAAAAAATACAGTCGAATTGAGAACCTCCTCCTTTTTTGAAGTCGGTTAAAAATAAATTGATCAGTGTATACTGTATCAATTCTAGTTATTAACACTTTATATTTTGCGAATGCGAAGGACATAATACGTACGACGATCTCTGATAGGAGCGATGTTTCACACATGAGTCAGAGAATATTATTTAGTTACATTTAATCATTTATCACTCAACCATTTATTTTACTCATGGATTTCTAAATTTATTAGGTTATATAATTTTATTTCTTTTGATCTATGTTTTATTTTAATATGTTAATTATTGTATATTCAACATTATGAAATGATAGTATGAACTTCTCTATTATGCTTTTTGTTGCGCTGGTCCCTGGTAAACTGTTCAGGACTATAGTACCTGGACTTCTCAGTTTAATCTTTAATCTCGGCTTGCAGCACTGGTGGAAGGGTTCTCGCTTCACCTCACTTCTTTATTCATCTTTATTCACTCTTAGTTATGAATCAAATAAAAAATATTTTTGAACTGTTTTCCACGGAGACCCAATTACTAAGTTGGTGCCCCTTCTTTTCAGCCGTTAAGTAATGTAAATTAAACATTAAACACAACAACAAAACTCTTTATATTACAACAATGCATAAACAACATTCGGTCTATAGGTGGCCTTATCGCTATAGAAGCGATTTCTTCCCGGCAACCTTATAAAAGAGGACTGTTTTGAAAATTCCATTCGATTAATATCCACGTACATACCTACATTCCAGCTAATATAACTTAAAATGAATTACACTTAAAATGAATTTTAAAAAGCTAAGCTACAAGTAAGATTTAATATATTATGTGCAGTATGCGCATATCCTATCTATGTAGTTCTGGCAATTTTTATAAATTTGCATACTATTTTATAACGTCAAAGTAAAATTTTGCATGTCACACGATTTTGTATGCACTTCTAGATGTTCATGACAAAAATTTTGTCCCGTACCTACGTCACGTTTAATATCGTCAAACAGTCGGGCCAAGCTATGTTTGTTTAGGTGTATAATTATGTAATCTTGCATAATTAAGTAATTCTATAATTTTACACAATCAAAATCGCAGCCCATCCTGCGAGAAATTGTAATAACAGTTTGTCCGATGTGTAATTTAACTATAGATAATCGGACTGAGATAATTATTTGAAATTATTCGTAGCGATAAAAATTCAAGTATAAAGTTTCTTTTATAATAATATAACAAACTGTGATAATATTCTTTATTGTATATTCTTTATTGATAAGGAAGATAGCGAAGAATTAAAGACGGGAATTTATACAAAAGGCGGTCTTAAACCGATTTATTCTAAACAACCTCACGCTGAAGAGTTGTAACAATAGGAAATCCTTGTACTTTTGAGATATTGAAGATTTACGTGAAATAATTGTGATAAATATTCTTAAGTATCAGTTCAATTCACTAACAGCCATGACTCAAGACTACATTCTCAATTCTCAACAAAGGCGAGTATTTTGCCCCAATTCTAACAACAATATTATAGTTCTATTTGGAATTTATGAATTTTCTTTAGTTTCAATTTTTTATTATTTTAAATCTACTCTGATGTCGAATAAGTAGCTATTTTGTTCTAATACCAATTTCGTGTACAATCCTGCTTGATTGTCCAATATCTTAACCGACGTGAGCAAAATGACAAACATTCTGAAATTGAGCCAAATCTCATTTCGTGTTATAGAATAGAATTATTATAGGGGATCCACTTTTCGAATGACACAAATTATGAAAGAAAATGTATAAGGTAAGCAAATATTTTTATATTTGCTTACCTTATACATTTTTATGTAAGTGAAATTATGAAAATCAATAAAAATCTTGCAATATTGTTTTGACAGATGACTTTGGCTTTGAGCTTAGATGATAAAATTGATAATAATGATCATATTTATCGTATGTATAATATGTATAATTATGTCGGCGAGAGATCTCTTTGGTTCTACAACGATCGGCCGATGCAGATGTTGTCATACAAGAAGAGTCCTGAAGAAAAACTAAATATTTAGAATACGAATAAATAGTTAATATTATGTCAGTCCTATTTTGAACATACATACGTAGGACATTCTATGGGATTCGATTATTAATCATGGAGTAGTAGTGATTGTTATTGATGTGATTTAGGAGAACTGGAAATACATCATGGAACAGTGTAAAATGAATATCATTTCATAACCAACACCATAGAATATACCTTCTGCTATATACATATATTTATTATATATTTTTTTATTATTTCCTATGATCAACATAATAATATTATCTATGTTAAAAAGTTGAAAATTATAACCGTTCAAATTTGTTGAGTACCTAACCGTGTCAAAGTCAGGAGGTATCTCATGGCTCTTACTTACGTGTACGATGAAGCATTATAACAGGTCTTTAAGAGTATAATTACACCTGGATGGAATATACGAGAAAATTATTCAACGAGTGCGCGCTTGTTATAAACTTTGTCCAAGTAACTTTGTATCAGGGTATAACTTTGAACAAAAAAATAACCGACTTCAAATTAAATGAGAACATCATCAACGTAGTCAAAGTCAATTAAATACTCATTATTAGGGTAACTCAAAAAGTACTCGTCAAATCTCGCTCAAATGTATATGCGACCACATGACAAGCTTTTGAATATAAAAATAATCATTAAAATCGGTACTCCTAGTAAAAACACGTACAGTCGAATTGAGAACCTCCTCCTTTTTTTGGAATCTATTAAAAAAATATGTTAAAAGCATTGAAGTATTATTACTAGCGTATAGAACAGACACCGCGAACACAATGTATGTTCCAATGAATTGACGCCGTGCGGCTTCAATGTCCAATGGATTCGTTCGATTTTGAAAGGAGAACAGGGGCTCAATTTTGAAAAAAGAACCTCCCGGCGGGGACATACATTTTGTTTGAGATGTCTTCTCTATAGAACAGACACCGCGAACACAATGTATGTTCCAATGAATTGACGCCGTGCGGCTTCAATGTCCAATGGATTCGTTCGATTTTGAAAGGAGAACAGGGGCTCAATTTTGAAAAAAGAACCTCCCGGCGGGGACATACATTTTGTTTGAGATGTCTTCTCTATGTATATACCTTAATGGTTAAAAGTCACTTTATTTCACGAACAGATGCAGACTGTAGTAATCTGTAATAATCTGTAATGGCATTGAAACTATCCCGAACACCAAAATTGAGTCAGTTTGGTTTAGTTAATAAAATAAACGCATTCATAATAAAAAGGGGATTTCTCGCACTCGGGACATTCGGGACTCTCGGAAAATCGCTAGTTTATTTACTCATCTCTCACTCTATTATCTCTCTGTCTAAAAAAATTGTAAAAACATAATGCAACTTGCTAATTACGATACATTCCCCGCCTTGTGAATGTCCTATTTCTGCGGTGTGCGTTAGCAGTTTCTAATTACCTTAAACCTTATTATTCTCTTTCATATTCAACGAATAAAGGAAGGAAGGAAACAGACAATTCTCAGTCTCGAATTAATTAATTGGTTTATTTCAGCCTCATAATATCTTTAGAGCTCGATTGAGCGTACCGCCGGGAGTCGCTTTAATTCCATTATACCAATTGCAAGCGTGAACCCCGAACATTTGTATATAACTATCGTTTTTAGCTTTTAGATCATTGATCCACTTATTAAAGAAGTAGTATTGTGATCTGACTTTGAATAAATTTTATTCATGTATCTACTAACTACAAAGAAAATCTCTACTTTTATTCTGGTAAACAATATCATAACATATTTTCGTATTCTTAACTTTATGCGAGAAAGAATTAAACACAAAGAGTGTTTTAAAAAGAATGTTTTTAAAGAAGCCTATTCACTTTCCTAAGATGTGACTAAGCCTTTTCCATGTCACTCTTGAGAAACACGGTCGCCGGCGAGAGGTTATTCATGTTTTTTATTATTTATGTACACTTCATCACACTGCAGGTTCAAGCTGTGTTTTACTTATTTGTCATAAAAAAAATATTAGAGTTTCTTTAGTGGTGTATTGAGTAATAATTAATATGTTAATGGGTCCAAGTGATAGGATAAGGTACATCCGTGAACATTTTAACCGGCCTAGGACCTACTCCAATTTAAGAATAACACAGAATACCGCAATTTAGAGCTGATACTGATTATTAACCGACTTCAAAAAAGGAGGAGGTTCTCAATTCGACTGTATTTTTTTTTTTTTTTATGTTTGTTACCTCAGAACTTTGGACTGGGCGAACCGATTTTGATGATTCTTTTTTTAATCGAAAGCTGGTGGCTGTCATGTGGTCCCACATAAATTTTATTGAGATCTGACAACGGCATCCATGAGTAAACTACATAAGTCGTAAATTTGTGTTAAGATGTGCGCGAAAAATTGACGAATAACTCAATATCACGCCAACCGATTTCGATGATTCTTTTTTTAATCGAAAGCAGGCGCTTGTCATGTGGTCTCACATAAATTTGAACGAGATCTGACAACTATGTAGTTTTTGAGACTTTGAAGTCGGTTATTTTTTGTTAGTAAAATTTAGATTATTTTCTGTATCAAACGCGTATTATAGTACGTCCCCTTCTTTCATTGTTCTCTCGCAATGTTCATATTTTTTATAAGTATATCAAATGGACGACAGCTTAAACTAAATGAATCAAAAGTCAATAAAAATTAAAGCTAATTAAATTAAGGAAATTAATTAAATTGACCAATTTACGTAAAGATTTTTTTAAGTTTACATTAGGAAGAGATCATTTTTCAGCTCTGCTGGTTTGTCAGCAATCATACGTGCATACCTACTAGTATATGGGGCACCGGGTTTAGAATGTGTTCCTTACTAAAGAAGTCACATAAAGGAAGTTAATATTCCTCGCGGAATTTATTTCATTTAGTTATAACACAGTATAATCGGTATATCAGCTTGGAGCCAAAATAACAGACCCTCGTTCTAAAGATAAAAAAATATTAATTGCGGCTTCCTTCTCAGGTAAGCAACACCGTGGTTCAACACCATGAATGATAAAATAAAATGTCTTCTGCATAACAACGATGAGCAATGAACACGAATACTATAATATTATAATCTAACGTCATAAATAAGTTAAAGAACCTAGAAAACGACTAGTTTAAAACTACTACTACTGCGATGAAGGTCTTCGTTCAATATTACTCATTTCCAACAGACGGTATACCCTTTAGCTTCCTCCTTAACCTAGAATTAATTTCATCTGAATTAATTCTAACTCGAGCACACCACTTTATATTAAATCGTTCTTATTGAGCCACGGTCTATTTTATATTACTCCTAACTGTAAGTAGCTTTGATACGAAAACGTCATGGACAATTTTAGTTTATAAAAAACCAATCACAAACCTTTTATAAACAGGATTCCGCACCCGAATTAAGCAATATAATTTTAATCATATTATTTATAATTACAAAATCTTAGTATAATAGGCGGTAGTTTTCCTAATTTCTATATTATTATGGTTTAGGAGATAAGACGAAGGCTGTCATCTGAGAGCAACATAAAATAGTAAAGTTACACTCAAGCGATCTTATGAGGTTACCGTTTTTACTCAAGTTGATAAACCGAACCCTAAATATTTATTCCTATTATACAGTCTTTACCTTCGTGTATTTAGAACACAGTAATATAAATTAATTAACAGTTAGAAATATAAGTAATAACTTGTCAAATGGCTTTGCGTGTCAGTAACGGTTTCACTTTCAGACCTTTTAAATTTTGAAAGAAAATTCTCGAAAATTGGTCGAATAAATTCCAACAGCTCGAAGCGTAAAAGAGCTCAGTGTCGTAAATAAATTTGTATTGTATAGAAAATAATTCTACGATGAAAATTTGCAACCGGACGCTATTGTAATAAATTTCATGCTCTCATAATTCCGCGGTGATTTACGTCATGGTTTTTGAAACCTGAATCAGTTTTTGTGCAATATGCTCAATAAGCATGTTCGGTGAAATGGGCATATTCGTTCCTATCGGGGAAATTTCTCACACATTTAGTATTTTATGTACTTTTTGCTTGTATTTCGTCACTACACCATAAATCCCAGACTTAGATAAGTAAGACAGATTTAGTAGACAGGTAAATATATTGGATTTAGTGGGAGTTAATAGTTATAGAGGTGTTAGGGAAGTTAGGTTTTGTCGTGTCTTACAATAAAATACCCTACATTACTACCGATAGGAAAATCTGAAGAGTTTTCATGATTTCCTTTGGCATACCTATCCAGCACCATTACAACGATGGACTAATGGATAGTGACAATGTCCTTCATGGTACAAAAACATATCAACATGTTTTCTAAACAAGTGTGATAACCGACACATTGTATATCTACCGCCTTCCTTCTCTTTGGAAACTTAAACGGCACGTGCGTCTGATCTGTAGCTACATCAATATATTTTTATTACAACGTAACATTTTCAGTTCATTTCCTCGCAAATATGAAACGTAAACCCGTAAACCTAAACTTTTATGGCGTTTATTTCATGACAATTGCTTTTCGAGATCGATTTTTAGTCAAGACAGTATTTAGACTTAAATTCAGGGACCAAATTGTCAAGAATCTACTAGAACCCAACATTCTTATGTCTATACCCGACGGTCCACTTGACATCAGAAGGCAATTTTGCTTTTTAGGCAGCCCGTCAGGCATAAAAAACTTTTTGTACTTTATACAAAATGTAGGATTACCATGGACAAAATAAATCTAATAAAATATGAAAGAAATAGCAAACTTTAGCATTGATTGGTTCATGAATAAAGTATATTCAATAAAAGGTAAACTTTAAAGTTCTGTAACAAAGTTTCTGTTTAATTCAGAGTTCGTAAGCTCTATACCTAGGTACTTTAAATTTTAAATTGCTACCCACAACTGTTTCACTTAATAATACCATTCTTGCTTTCCTGGCTTATCTACATCCACGTATTAGAATCCTCGGCATAAACATTTTCTAATATCCTAGGATGTACATAATTAATACAACTTCATATTTCTCAGAAAATATATTTCATCTACTACATCACTAGGTTAATAAAATTATTCTTTGATAGCTGATTTGGCTTAATGAAATGTTTTTGTTTATTTTGTCAGCAGATGAATAGTGATACATAGTTCAATTACATAATATATAAACTATTTTTTATTTGGCTTATTTTGCAACAATAGCACAATAACAATAGTATTCATAAATTGTATTTTATCTATCTTTCGTTATATAATCTTGTCTATTCTTTATCAATATCCTTCATTGGTTCATCTCCCTGAAGCAATATTAGACTTTCACTAGTTGTAGGCGTGTCCAGAAGCGGCAAGTTTTCCACTTCACCTGGGAAAATAATGCAATACGTATGTATTAGACTAAACAAGTAAAAGATAGATGGTGTTTGTGATTTTAAATTATCATAAAGTCATCCTCGCTTCGTTTTGGAAAACATGACAGCTATTTATAGTTAGTCACCGCAAATGACACCACTTTTATGCGAACCATGGTGACAAGATCTATCTACCTGAGTGAAAATTTGTACAATCATTCAGGGTTTATCACGATCACACAGACGTTCAGTGATTTTTTATAGTCAACGTTATACCCGTTCAGGTTTTCATCAGTGTCAATTAAATAAAATGTGTCATTATAAGTGTTTAATAAGTAAAAACTGTAGACGCAACGCATGAGATATTTTGTAAGGCGCTTGGTAGCTTGCCAAATCAACCCTTAACATTATAAGACTCTTCTACTAACCAATTCTCACAGTAAAGTTCATCGATTCCGTCTCATCCAACATAGAAAACACATTTTCAACAGGAATGTATACGTTTTGTGTGTGCTCCAGGAAATCTGCATCCTTTTCACACTTGCAAGGACGTCTGTAAGTTAAAGAAAGAGAAATTCATTATGATTTTACGTTACAAGATATTAATTTAAAATGATAACCCACAAAAGAAATAAAACAATAGGAAAAAGGTTCATTGGTTGCCAAAAAGCTAGCATTTAGTTTTCCATTCCTTTGTTTCTTTCTTGGCTCTTATGCTATAAAATTGATCAGTTGATGGTAAGTGGCTATCGTCCCCCATGGACATCAGCGGCACCAAAGGCATTACTGATGCATTGCCAGCCAAGAAACAGAGAAGAAAGAAAGAAGCCCAGATTTTGATATTAAGTGCCAGATTTCTATGATTATCCCGATATGATTATTCGACCCGTGTGGTGCAATGGTTACCATGCCGGATCGCCGCACCAAGGGTCCTGGGTTCGATTCCCAGCGAGGCGGAAATTTGAATGATGAGTTTGAATTTCTGTTCTCGGTCTGGGTGTGAATGTCCTTGTCTATGTTGTGTGTTGTCCATGGCACCCACGACACAGGGAATCCTAGTGTGGGGCTATGAGTGTGAAGCGTTATTTATTTATTTATTTATTATGGTCGCTTAACCACTCAGCTTTGTCTGAATGGTAGTAAAGTTCTGTTCCTTGTAAAATTAACCGTGAAAGTTTTGCGACGCCCACTCGTTACTTGTCTGTCATAGTCCCTGTCAACCATAATATACATACAAACATAAATCTTACCTATATACAATCCTTTTGCTTGGAATATTCGGTAAAAATAAATCAACTTCAAAATAAAACTTGTCTGCGTTATCATCATTTACAAGTACGGTCCACATCATTCTTCCTAAAACAAATTGAGTAAATTCATCTTTAAGCGAAAAATCGTCTAAATTTTCTGCTTGGAAACATTTATCTAGTTTAACAGCGCAATGGGATGCGTAGAATTACTATTTGTAAGGTTTTGATGTTGTATGTACCTATTTATTTTCTCTTTGTTGCTAGGTCATGGAACCTGTGTAAGACTATTGTAGTAAAAAATCATCAATATAATATTTTTTTAGGGTAAAAGCCTACAAACGAACTACGATCAAGCTGATGGTAAGTGACTATCGTCGCCCATGGACATTAGCGACACCAAAGGCATCACTGATGCGTTGCCGGCCAAGACACAGAGAAGAAAGAGAAAGAAAGGAAATATGTCTTCGAGATGACGCGGCAGTGTTCGTGCATTTCGTTCATATGCATTGCGGGGACTTTAGTTCCATCCTAATTTCAGAGAGAGGTTCTAAGAGAGAAAATGACATCGTTGGAATTACGAAAACATGCGAAAGCGGATTCATGATAGCTACTAGTGGTGATGAAGTGAATAATCCATTGCGGTTTAAACCCAGGGGAGTCAAACAAGAACTACTAGGTTCTACAAATTCAATATTCTGGCGTAACTTTGAACGGCTCGACATAGAACAGCGAAAATCCCAAATGCGACGTTTAACTTTCATCAATTCATGTTCAAATTCAAATTACAAAAAGGCGTTTCATTTGAGTGTTTGAGGGTAACACATTTGCTATGTTTAACTTGTTGAGACACTATTTGGGGCCAAACAGAGATTATGAACTAAAACCACAGAATACATAACAGTACTTATTGGTACAGAATACTCACTCCGCAAAAGCATTTAAATTAATAGCAACCCTTATTCCGACACAATAGAGTGTAATTCGGGTCGCACAGCGCTAATTACCAACAGTAATAAGTTGCCTCTCTTTCTGCTATCCTCTCAGGCAATGTTAGGATCGTCCTTTTTAAAAAAGATTATTGTCCATGCTACTTTTATGAATAAATAAACGTTTCAAATTAATCTAGGCTAGGTAAGTAGGCAATTACTTAGTAGTATGTAGATTAGAAAACTATTTTATTTGACAACATATTTTGTTTTCTTATTTTTTACATCTTGGGTTACATTATTGGAGTTTTATTAAGGATCCCTAATTTTTTTGAAAATATAATATAGCCCTATGTCACCCGGGGATAGTGTAGCTTCCCGACAGTGAAAGAATTTTTCAAATCGGTTCAGTAGTTTCGGAGCCTATTCAATGCAAACAAAAAATCAAATCTTTCCTCTTTATATATTAATATATATATATGTGCATAGGTACTTTTTAACCTAAGAAGATGGGAATACAGTATTATATTAGTAGCAAATATTGTTTTTTTCGGTGCTTAGGTAATATGCATATCAAATCTGGAATGACATACAACAAAAACGTGAAAAACGTGAGATTCGGATCCTTTTTATCATTTAGGCAGCGGAATGCTATGCAATATCCTTTTTTTTTAAATACTTGCCTCGAGGCATTGTAACGAGACGAAATTTAATATTTCAATAAACTACGATCGTGTGTACTCAGCACTAGTCCTAAAAATTATATTAAAGCGGATTCGAGCGTAAAAATGTTTTACGTCTCACCTCCCCTCTTATCATAAATTTGATAAACGTTGAATATTTTTTCGTAGCATTTTAACAGAAAGTAGTTGAGGACCGGCTCTGTCTTCTTAGCGTCCCACGTATCCTTGACTGTGATGAAAGGTAATTCTGTTACCCTTTGTTTATGCTCGATAAAACAGTGATCCATCCATTCGCCAGCTCGCCCCTCCCATTTACATTCGCCTGGAAAAGGGAATAAATATAATAACTTGCATATTAAAATAAAGCGTGGACCATGAAGTCTGGATAGTGCTGAGTGTAAGGCATTCTGTCCACGTAGGCGCACGTCGCATTTGCCTATGCCTATGTTTTATTAAGCAGCTTAGCTTGCACGCAATCGTCAAATGAAGTAGCGTGGAAAATAGACCTAAGTCATCGAAAAAAATTGTTACTTAGCCTGGTACATAATTGTTACTTAGCCTGGTACATAATTCAAGCTTACATAGATAATGTGCGTAAAATAGCAGAATAAAAACAAGTTATTTTGTCATGAAAACCACATTTACGAACAATAGCCGTATCATTTACCTAATTGTTTCCAACGAGTCATAGTTATTAAATTAATGGGGGTGAAATTACTCGTGTCTACGCTTTATCGATTCAGGGATTTTCTATTTCGTTGTTCTACGAATGAAATATGTCGGTATTTTTTATTCTTATCTTGGTGAATTATTATTTTAACCGACTTCAAAAAAGTTAGAGTGAATACCTCTAACATTCTAATATTCAACTGTATTTTTTTATGTCAGTTACCTCAGAACTTTGGACTGGGTCAACCGATTTTAGTGATTTTTATTTTAATCAAAAGCTGGTACTTGTCATGTAGTCCCACACAAATTTGAGCGAGATAAGATTAGTAGTTTTTGAGTTATCCTTAATTTTGAAGTCGGTTATTTTTTGTCAAGAATTATTTAGTATTGTTATCTTACGTATGAAACGTGTTAACAACACTCACTTTGTATTTTCGCTTCGGGAAATCTATGGCTTAATGATATGTATAGTTACAATGTGCTTAGTACATCAGACATCACAGACAACATTTTCTGAATCATATTATGTGTACCCTACCTAGACAAAAATCGAAGCTGAACCATTTCGGCAGATTCTCAACGAAATGATCCACAAGGTTTGTGGTGTCATCCCTAAATATGTCATTTACCATAACCATTATAATTATTTGTTTTTAATTGCAAAGAGGACAATCGCTTGCTCAATAAGTCTGTACCGGGTATATGAAGATAGAAACAAAATTGGTTCAAAATGTTTTGTGTTTAAGTTATAGTATAGTACATTTCCGACAATAATAAATGAAAATTTCCAATTAGCTTACAGGATGTTGTAGGTTTCCCAAAAATAAAGATTTTATTACATTTCTCTTTACCTTTGATTTTACCATATCAACCCGACTCTAAAAAAGGTAAAACATTTTTCTTGAATAAATTATCCGCTTTATTATTTTGTGTTTAAGTTATAGGTACATTTCCGACAATAATAAATGAAAATTTCCAATTAGCTTAAAGGATGTTGTAGGTTTCCCAAAAATAAAGATTTTATTACATTTCTTTTGACCTTTGATTTTACCATATCAACCCGACTCTAAAAAAGGTAAAACATTTTTCTTGAATAAATTATCCGCTTTATTATTTTGTGTTTAAGTTATAGGTACATTTCCGACAATAATAAATGAAAATTTCCAATTAGCTTAAAGGATGTTGTAGGTTTCCCAAAAATAAAGATTTTATTACATTTCTTTTGACCTTTGATTTTACCAAATCAACCCGACTCTAGTAAAAGGTAAAACATTTTTCTTGAATAAATTATCCGCGAATTATCGTAGAATTCAATCTCTCTCAGCTGACTGGATTTTGCAATTTTTACTGAATAGTAAATTATTATTTTTGAAGCCTACTTTAAAAATATAATCATCAAACGAGATATTACCTTAGAGATATAGCGATTTCGTATCTAAAGAATCACATCGGCGTAATTATTTTTGAAGATTTTTTCAAAAAACCGCCATATTAAAATCGACCGCGTAAAAAGCAATTTCATTTTTAAACAATAGCATGGCGTTGATTACTTTAATTATAAACAGTTTCAACTGTCCCTATGCGTGATTAAATATAATTATGATTTAGTATACTTAATATGAATATGGAATAATGTACTATGGAAATCAACCAAGCAATGAATTATTCAATTACTAACGATCATCTATTCCTATCTACTACAGTAATTAATTAAATTACTATCTTCAACACTTATGCTAACGGTCCTTTATAATTATATTACCTAGTATCACAGGTATATCATAATGTATCAGATACGTCATTCCAACCTATAAGTAATTCAATAAATAAATAATTTATTTATCAACGATAATAAACCGATTATATCATTTCCTGAAACTTCAAACCATATCACGATAAAAAATTCATTTGAGAGATTATACAAATGTTTTTTTTTCTTTTACATTATATTATGGTTACTTCCTTTATCTTTAATACCTTAAATATTGTCAGTTAATAAACAAAGCATTGATTTATTTAATAGTGTTAGTGTTTTTTTTTCTTCTTTTGGAAATTACTAGAGAATATTTGTCATTTCTTTAGTGAATATCGTCGACGAAAACAAGTAAAATGGCAATATTTATACATAAAATATAAATATCTAATTTAATTTAATAATAATACTAATGTGTAATTAGATAAAATATAAAGATAAATTACACATAGTTCGAATACCTAAGATTTCGACAAAATCATGGACCTTTAGGTCTTCTTTAGAAGGCAGCGGAAAGCCGCTGGATTCAGGAGGCCCAGGACCGGTCGGAGTGTCGCCTATTAGGGCAGGCCCATAGGCCATTTTAAAGTCCATTGCTGCACATATCCAGCAATGGACTTTAAAAGCCATTAGATTACGAATACGTACCATAAACTCTAGCCATAAAGCAGTTGATGATCCGAAATTGGCAGTGAGCAGTGTGTTTTTCCAGCAAAGGCAAGGTCGCATGCTTCGGACATCCGACATTGGTGCAGGGGAACAATACTTTATTCGCAAGCGATTCCAGCACCATAGGGCGGATAAGGGCGAATTCTTTCTGAAAGTATAACTTTATGTTATTAACTTGTAACCTCATTTGCTTTTCTTATATGTTAATAAGCTGATTCTGTGTGGATTCTTATGGCAGACCCTAAATGTCTCTTAGGTATATTAGTAGTAGTAAAGTATTCACACTCAACTTTTGGTACAATCGCGCCTTTTTACTTTTATCAGGGTTATACAATTAGACTTTTAGTCCACATATTATATTTACGTACTTTTGTATGTTCCGTAAAGCAATAAAATCTATTAAATATATGTAATGAATAAATTGAAACTTGTTAATAGCAGCATTTTATTCGTATTTAACAACAGTAATAAAAATTGTAGCTGAAGCTCACATTAAGAGCCACGTCGGAATTAGCAGATGTTTTAAATAGCTACGATTATTTCGACTAGCTCAATTACATTCACTGCTACTATCATGCCAATGTAAAACATACATTTGATAATTTTGTAGTGTCCACTAAAATTAGTGGAGCTGAATCTTCTGTTTGTCGCATGGACTTAAATATATGGACACGCTGTTCAGTACTTACAGTTTGTTCACCTGAGGTTACCCCAATTGGGTTCACCTCAGTTTAGTATGTTGCGAGCAAATAGCTGTCACGTTAAACTCCGACGTAAAACTCCGACTGTTCAAGAACACTTATTATTCTATATTATGCACAGTTAAAACGTTCTCATTATTAACGTTTGAACTTTATTTCACTTTATTTAATCATAAATTTATTGGTAAGTAACTATATTTTTATTTAAATTTTTAAAAATTATTTATTGTCAAATATTTAATACCGCCATCTTTAACCAAACTTGACAGAACGAACACAGAGTACTTAATCACTACGGAACAGGGTGCCGGCACCATAGGCAGGCGCATAGTGACTCTGTGATTGAGTACTCTGTGGCTGGCGAATGAGACACGAATTTTGTATGGTACAGCGTGTCTATATATTTAAGTCTATGAGTTTGTCGGGTTGACAATACAGTGGTAGGTTCCTAAGTCAGAGTTTAAAACGATTCTCTTTTGGAGAAAAATACAAAGAAATACTGAGCTACAACATTTTAGGTTTCCACAAGGTTTACGAAGACAACGTACACGGAAGTTTCCTTTAAACTTGTTAACTGACTACCTAGTTATTCGCAAAGCGCACCTACTTTTTCCTTAGAAGTGACATACATTTCTGACCGGATTCGGATAAGACTGCACCAGTTTGAGATTATATAATCTATAGCAACCTATATTTATGGTGTATCCAGATTATACTGAAAACTTGCTTACACAATGTCGGTAATAATATTTCTTTATGTACCATACAAAAGTATAGAAACAAAGGCGGATTTAATGCTAAAAGCTCTCTAAAATGCTCTGCTAAAATGCTCTGCCAGTCAACCTTCGGGCAGTAATAAAACAATAAAAAGGAATCCTACTAATATAATACATCTGAATTAGTGAGGATGGATGTACACAAAGAAAACTACTGAACGGATTTTCATGAAATTTAGCTCATAGGTAGACCATGATCTGGATTAACATAATTAAGTACGTAGCGTACTTATTATCGGCGAAAACTTGGGCAAAGCCGCGAACCTAGCGCTAGTTACACATAATCCTCAGTATTTTACGCAAGCACAAAAAACATTGATACTTATGCTTGAACTATTTAGGAAAATGTTCCTTTAAAGCAATACTGAACGATATTGGAACGATTGGAGAACGGACTTGTGAACATCAAAAACCAATTGAATCAATTCAATGGTCGCCCGTGTAATACTGGGAGGATAAGACTATGCAGATTACTGTATTTCATTCAACTAACTCGTCTTCACGTTTCTTAAAAGGCCATAAATTATTATGCTTATTTTCAGGAGTAGATTTTCATATATCCACCTACTGTGAAATTAATTCTTTACTCTCGAATCATAACTTATCTTTGTGACGATATACATCAGGAGTAAGTAATCTAAGTAGGTACGTATGAACAGATAGGGCGATAGATTGCTTAGTACCTTAGCAATATTGTAAATGTGAATCAATAATAGAACTTTATAATTTCTTAATTTAACAGTTAGGCGCTCCACCCACTGTACCGCGCCCCGTTGTATAGCGCGGGATGGCAGATTTTACCATTGTATGCAAGTATCTCAATTTATATAGAAATCACGCCTAGCACAACACACTGCCGACGCGGAAACGCGCGGGAAATCGCCCCGCGCGCAGTTGCGTTATCCGTCGCTCCGCGCACCGCGGCGGGACGCGTCTTCAGTTTCAGTGGGTGGAGCGCCATAGAGTGGACAAGGTAAACGGCGCCAGGGCGTTCCAGTTAGTCCACTGGGCTCTGCATTACACATTTATTCTGCCCAGGTTTTTTAACTAACCTTATTAGCTACCTTCTTCTTAGGAAGGGAATCGTGGAAGGATTAATTCTGATCAAGCGTAATTATTACGTGTTGCGATTGCAGCTGCTAAGCAGCGATAAATCAGTCAACATTTCCTTCTAGGCGACAAAGCGTGGGTGACATCTTTGGTGTTAAAGACGTCCATCAATATAACCAATTGCGGTAAATCTTCGGCGTTGATTGACAGGCTTTATTGACAATATGATAACAAACTTACCTGGCAGACATGACATTGGTAGCTCTTCGTGTAACATGTTCCGCAAATGCTATGGCCGTCCACACACAGGTGTATGGGCGGCTTCATGTACTTATTACATTTAGTGCATGTTAGATCTTTGATCAAGCTCCCGTAGTGGTCCGTCTCGAGAAGCGTACTTAGTACCACTGAAATGATAAACAATCTATTATATTCAAAACACAAAAATTGTTTTTATGTCCGATATAGACTTTGAAAACTTCCAACCGATGGGCCCCAAACCCGTTTCATTTGAAGGGAAATAATAAAGCAGTGATAGCCTAGCGGTTAGAACGTTGTTCTCTCGAACGGAGGGGCCCGAGTTCAAATTCTGGCACGCACCTCTGGTTTTCAAATATTATGTGCGTATTAGAAGTTAATTATCACTTGCTTCGGTGAAGGAAAACATCGTGAGGAAACCTGCACACCGGAGAGTTCTCCATAAAAGTTCTCAAAGGTGTGTGAAGTCTACCAATCCGCACTTGGCCAGCGTGGTAGACTATGGCCTAATACCCCTCACATTGTGAGAGGAGACCCCGAGCCCAGCAGTGGGACAATTATGGGTTGTTGCTTTGCTTTGCTATACATCTCAATATACTTCAATCTACACAAGGGACGGTATGCCAAAAAAGCTCCAATTTAGCATGTTGATTTTGCCAGGTATTGTTATTTGTTGATTATTTATTGTTATTTTGTTCGTGTCTTTAATTTAATTTATTTATATTTAACTGCCAAAATGTCGTGAACGTAAATCCCTAAATATTATTTTGCTATGTTTTATATCACGCTTGAATGGTCTTAAAAGTGCTTATTGCAATTCATAATTATTACAATCCATATTTTAAATTAATTGGAAGGTTTATTTTGTAGTAATAGAGATAAGCAAAATCATGCACACGTTAAATTAGGTCCACTGACCAAATTTTGTGTGACAGACCTACAAATATATTTGCATACAACCCGTTATTATGACAAACTTAAATAACAAATTGTTATGACAAAAAAACATAGGTACTAGTATTTTGTTGTAAATACTGCAAGTACTATTTACCTACGTTCTTAAAAATGCTTCTGGGTAAAGAATCACATAGGACCAATCCCAGTACAACAATAGGTGCAACTTGTTTTCTTTTGCTTCATTTAACAAAAAAAAATTGTTATTAGTAAATTACAAATTATTATTCAAGCAAGCATTATTAACGTATCATTAATAAAATATAAAAGAAATATTAACTATATTGTTTTTATTACTCAAATCACAAACATGTTTTGCGCATGACCGGGATTCCTACAAGGATTTAATACCCGCAAACAATATAAAATAGTACGGCGGATTGTTTCTAACTGACGGGACGAAACTATGAAAGCATTTATACACATGCTCCGATTTTAGAACTAGATGAAACATTCGTTGAAATGTAATGTAGTCAAAACACGAAGTATAATATTACGAGACATACATTACAAAATACGAGAATATGTTATGCATAATACCGCTTTACATTACAAATTCAAATTAGTATGGCCGGTTCGTGTAATGATATTAGTAATCCGTGATGAATAATAAAACTGTAATGAAGATAACATGTCGAGCGTTAAATAAACTCGAAAGTTCCCACATAAATACACTATACCAACTTTTTTTTCCTGACACCGACTCAGTGGATGCCATTCTCGAAATAACACCAAACACTTCAAATGTTACACAGCATTGGAGACACTTTTACACTTGATAAACACTTTTGGATGTATACGCGGCGTTGTACGATCGTACCGTAATCGTTCAGCCATTTTCAGTGATAAGGCGAGTGTGGTACGTCGGTTGGAGTGAGATTGTGGTTAGCCGTTGGCGACACTGTCCGTGTCCGTTCTATAATTACTTGTACTGCGGCAAGGTCGAGCTACAGTCGTTCATGGCTTGTCTAGCCAATTGCGCTAGTTCTGTCTACCTGCTACGTTATTCCACGTGAAGTTGTACGAAAATACTCGTACATATAACTATACGTATCTTTGTTATACCTGAATGTAACACTCATAGGAATTATAACTGAAATGTAACACTCGCGCGAACAGCTGCTATTTCATCCAATTCGCACTGAATCTAATATTTAAGTCTAAAAAATAACTGTTCTATGGACACGACCGAATATTGAGCTTAGCGTTTCTCTACTGCATGTTATAAATGGCATAGAGCACTTTAATCGCATGTTTGTATTTAGAAATCAAACATTTTAGTAAACATTACTTATTTTATTTTCACGGCACACGTTACTATGATTAAACTGATTTACGACATAGATTAAGATAATAACAGAGGTAACAATGAAAATAAAATTTAAACTTACTTTAAAATAACCCAGTAAGAATTGTAGAGCGTATCAGTAGCTTACTGTGTACATGCTTCGGTTAATTTTATGAGTTCACGCGACGTATCGTTAACCGTTCTGTGGCTAGACTGAGACTTGAAAAGAAAAATTAAATTAACTATATCTCGATACAAATCTAGAATTACTGATCAATATTTCTATTTAATACCTTAATGTCCTACAATATTAGGTGATTCTTACAAGAGAATATTAACTAAACACTCAGCGTACAGTAAAAATTACACCGGTGTGTTGGAATCATGTTTTAAATATATTTAGTAAATAATAATATTATTATATAATTCGAACATTCTTATGTAATATGAAATCACAATATTGTAAAAAATATTATGACTAAGAATTCGAAAATGCTGCATTGAATTTACGTCAATGGCTTATCAAAACCCTGATTAGTGATATTTTAAGTTTGGTGCGCGATTGATATTACTGATAGGGAGTGACTATCTCGTATATTGAATACCTACCTACTGTTTGTGATAATATTTATCTGCAATTGAGTATAATTAGGTAGGTTGTATAAACAGGTAAATTCATTTAGTCGTAGGTACTGCTTATAGAGTATTTTGAAATGACGATAGATGAAGTTCATTAAGGAGTATTAAAATAACTACAGCATCCTAACATTACTAATGATACGTACGATAAGGGTATATTATATACATTACTTAATGTACCCCTTATATGTATAAAACTTTTTATGTAGTGCTTTTGATGTAGTACTTTGTCCAAGGATGTGTGATAGAAGATTTCAGGGATTATAATAAATACCGAATCAATAGTTAAAAAAAATTAAAGTCGTTGCGGGACCCTTAGCAGACGATGTTACATAACCCTTAGACACTTACAGTAAAATTTTGACCGCAAAGCAAAACTCAAGTATTTTATAATTGCCTGCAATTAACTCAGTTTGATTCTTGGATGCACCTGGATACGTCCGCTATTCAACAAGATGCTCAACCAGCAGGATAGGTCAAAGATTTTGAGTCACTTACACTTATTTGTTATTTTTGTCGAATCATGACGGATGAATTATGACGGATATTTTTAAATTATATGTATATTGGGGAATACTAATTACTATACGGCCCATTGTGCCCAAAGTCAGCCAACTTTCCCTGCTCCTGGTGCGACCTGATGTCATTATGTCCATGGGCGACATAGCCACTTACCATCAGGTGGATTGTCACCTCGTTTGCCGGCTATTTCAATAAAAAATACGGATATCTTTGGTACTATCACGTAGCGCGACTACTGCTTAACACGTTCACTGCGTTAGACAAATTTGATGACTTTCAGTTGGTGCGGTATGGGATCTATTATATCCGAAGCACGAATTGTTCCTGGTGCGTTGCTGGGTCGAAAAGATCCGTTTGACTTCCATCTGTTTAAGAGGATTTATCTTTATAGGTATAATGATTATAGTATATTTTTTTGTAGCAATATATTGACCAATAAACACTCAATAAAAGGCTGAAATCGTAGGTAGATGCACTGAATGGTTTCTTTGTAAATAAAGGGATTGTCTGGCGGATCGTTACGACCCGTTCTCCGCACGGGTTAGTAAAATTGTCGATACATTTTTAGTGTTGGGCATGATAAAGAGACATCGATAGCGATAAAATAATGCAGTTTGTAGGATTTGTAATGTGTGACCAGTTGACGGCTAGTATATACATTGATATATTCCACTTACTGATTATTATTTGTTTTGGGGAACCTTCGCTTACTTAATTTTTCTTAGGTTTTTCACCGTTACATGACTTAAACAACATTTTTCTGGATAGCTTCATGTTACATACACAGACAGTGTTACATACACTGTACAATACAACTGTATAATATAACTGTACAATATTCTACTTATTTGCATAAAAACTCATCTAACCATACAGACCTCACTAGCTCAACTAGTATGTAATCTAGTGCGGCTATAGGGTCATCGGGCATCGGGTCGTTAAGAACCGATAAACGCACTAGATGTAATTTTTTTACGTTCAGTCGGCATCGGGTCGTAAGAACCCGATGCATTTTTTTTGTATTTACATTATCTATTTAACAAGTCAATTCCAAAACACTAACCATCTCATTCATAACCATAGGGAGACCAAAGATATCTGTCCCGCACCAGCGGTTGGCACAGTAATTTTTACCCCGCACCGGAGGAAAGTTGAGCATCGGATATAATCAACCCGCTACCGCACCGAACGTGTTAATAGATTTATTTACACAAAAATCTTAAACTCTTGAATCCAAATTTTAAAAATTTCTTTGAACAACTTTGATCTTGTGGTTAACGTAGTACTTACGAAACATTTAGTATAGTCACATGATTTTGATTCGTGTATTGATATAAAATAATTGTATCTGTCAGCCGCACCTGTTCCGTTCGACTGTCGAGATAACAAAGCATGCCAAGACTAATAGACAAGACAATAGGCAAAATAAATTATTTATTGGTACAATGTGACCTGGGTCTGTATGCTTAGTATCTTAAAATAAATAGTTCGTTATATCAAAACTTTTTCTCTTACATTGTCGACATTGTTACATGAATATCGTAGCCATCATCGTGAGAATAGTTCGTTGTATAATAACTTTTTGACAAAAAATAAAACCAACGAAAAAAAACTGAAAAGCAAAAAATAAAATAAACCGGATATAATAAAATAATTTTGAGACCGAGCCAAACAAACAACCAAAATTAATTACATAAAGTTCATATTATGAGGGCAGCGGCATGCGATGCACACGGCAGCAGCAGCGCAGCGCACATCTTTTCACCGTTTGTTTTTTCATTGGTTTGGCACCGCCTCAAAATTATTTTATTATATCCGGTTTATTTTATTTTTTGCTTTTCAGTTTTTTTTTCGTTGGTTTTATTTTTTGTTAAAATGTAATAATTTTTTAATTTTTAGTTGTTATAATACTTATAATTAATAATGAATTATTGGTGGTAGATTCAGTTACTAGGTAAAAATGTAGTACCTAGGTGAAATATCAATCATCCCCTATTTTCGTACATTTAGGGGTAAAATTTTGTTTCGAAATTAAAACAGGAGTAACTTCAAGGTATACACTATTCAATATAAAAAGAATCATCGAAATCGGATCATCCAGTACAAAGTTATTGGAGTTCCGTGGGTGAATAATCAATCATCCCCTATTTTCGTACCTTTAGGGTGGGAATAAAATTTTCAAAAAAATATGGGACCAACTTCAGAGCATACCCTATCCATTAAAAAAAGAATCATCAAAATCGGACCACCCTGTGCTGCGTGATTGCTGCGTTGATTGCTGCGTGATCATACATAAAAAAAATATACGTGTCGAATTGAGAACCTCCTCCTTTTTAGGGTTCCGTAGCCAAATGGCAAAAAACGGAACCCTTATAGATTCGTCATGTCTGTCTGTCTGTCTGTCTGTCTGTCTGTCTGTCCGTCCGTCCGTATGTCACAGCCACTTTTCTCCGAAACTATAAGAACTACACTGTTGAAACTTAGTAAGTAGATGTATTCTGTGAACCGCATTAAGATTTTCACACAAAAATAGAAAAAAACAATAAATTTTGGGGGTTCCCCATACTGAGAACTGAAACTCAAAAATTTTTTTTTCATCAAACCCATACATGTGGGGTATCTATGAATAGGTCTTCAAAAATGATATTGAGGTTTCTAATATCATTTTTTTCTAAACCGAATAGTTTGCGCGAGAGATACTTCCAAAGTGGAAAAATGTGTGTCCCCCCCCCCCCGTAACTTCTAAAATAAGAGAATGATAAAACTAAAAAAAATATATGATGTATATTACCATGAAAACTTCCAACGAAAATTGGTTTGAACGAGATCTAGTAAGTAGTTTTTTTTTAATACGTCATAAATCGTAAACCGCAATTTACCTCGATCAAAGTTACAACGAACTTCAAGAACTTTTATATTATGTTACTTGCTGCTACGGAACCCCTCATGGGCGAGTCCGACTCGCACTTGGCCGCTTTTTATTCGTCGGTTAAAAATTTTGTCATTTTTAGAAACAATTATATTGTTAGTTAAAATATATTTGACTGATTCCGCAACTCGATATTTTTAGGGCAAAATATTATTTGAATATAAATTATAGGTACTTTAACACGTAAAATTTTAATATTTTAACACTGTACGGCATCAAAGAATCACAAGTTTTTGACTTGTGATATCCTTTATTGTCATCTTGTATAAGAGCTAGGTATGCTAAGTAATAATTATGTACAATATTTGTATTGATACAAAACAAGTGAATAATGATAATGAGTTATTATACTATTTATTAGTGGTACAATGAGTGTGTAGTGGTAATAGTCTTGAACTTTTTCCATACTTTAGGCATTCGGATGAGAAGCTGGTCGCAATGACATTTTTGTACTTCACTTAAGCATATTTAACCAGGTTGCATTTATATCCACTTATAACCAATATCTCAAACTGTAAAAAATACTGTCTGCTTAGTAGATCAAGGGCACATGACGTAATGGCACAAGGGCACAGCATAGCAAACGATGAAGCCTCTTATGTTATCGTGAAGGTAATTGTCGTATTATTGGGTTAAAGTATTGCAGCTCTATCGCTTAAAACGTACTGAGGATAAATATAAAAATAGTTGCTTTATAAATACACTTTAGTTGAATTTGTCGAATTTCGTTTCTTTGTAGGAAAGTGTGAAACGATGCAGAGATAAGTCTATAGCTCCACTGTATTGAAATCAGTGAAAGAGAATGATCCACGGTTAATTTCAATACAGCTTTTTACAGCTTTTCAGTCAACAGGCTTTTGAACAGCAAAAAATAATATTAAATTGCTATGCTATGTACTTTGTAATACTGATAGACATAAAATAACATAAATTAGTATTACACTTTCACTTCTACATTCCAATTTTCTTTTATTATTCTGCTTAATTTTTGAACTGGTGTCAATAATTTAATTTCGTAAGTGCCGACTGGATGACTCAAGTGATAGCTTTAATATTTTAAATTTTAAAAATATTCTAAATACAAACAATGCCACCCACAGAGTAACAATTTAACGCAGAATAAAAATCATAAAGAAAAAAGAATCATGGGAAAATTAAAGCTGCTATTAAGTTTTAATTTCATTTGATAACTATGTCTATTAAAGACTTGCCTCGACAACAAGGAGAACAAAGACAGAATGTTAAAATAGATTCCGGGGACATTAAATCATTCTCAGAGCCCTCCCTAAGCCCTCATTAAAATTTCTGGTTTGAAGCTCAATCATAAAAAGAACACCCTCAAACTTTATGCGTTGGCAGACCCTTTTTGACTTCGTAAAAAGTTTTTTGTTCTTCCTAAAATAGTAATAGAGTAATATGTAAATTTGTATTGTGGCAAAAAGTAAGTGATATTTGCCTGAAGTGCTAAGTAATAAAGTAAGTGCCAACTGCCATTAGTAAATTTTAGCATGTTAAAAAAAGTCCATTGAATACATATTCTGATTTATTACTTTAGTTGATGTTTAAATCACTACAATAAAATGAATGTTTTCATCGACGAATAAGAAATAGCTATACAAAACACATCTATTATTTAGTACTTATTTTATCTAAAAGTGGTATTATTTATACTATACTATACTATACTATAGTAAAACTGCTATTATATATACTGGTTGGATATTATTGGAATTAATGTATATTTAGGCGAGACCGAAACTTGAATACCACAAAACGGAAAATGATACCTATATCGCAGAATAATAGAGAAATTTCAGAAAAAACAGAATAACTATTTTTAGTATTATTTTTGATTTCTATGTAGGTACCTACTGATAGCGATCAGTTAGAGATCGTGTAGGTGGTGAAGATGTGCTTGTTTTAAATACGAAATCTAACAGTGGTAAAAATGTACGTGTGCGTAAATATCACATAAACTTAGATTTTTTTGGATGATTTCTTGCAGTATTAAAAACATTAGATTTCTAGAAGCCATGTGAGATTAGATTTATTTGTTTATCTTAATAATGAAAATTCAAAACCTTGATAAATAAAATATTAATATAGATAAAAGATGATAAGAACTTCAAAATAATTGATAAAGAGGTTGATTACCACGCCCGTACATACTGCAATAACTAATAAGTAAATATACAGCTTAAGGATTTCTCAATATCCGGGACAAACCTTTTTGTGGTTTTTACGGATATTATCTAACAATGTTCTGTTATTTTACTTTTGTTTGATAATAAATAAAATAAAAAATGTACGAGTATACTTAATTAGAGCTAGGTGCAGTTGTATATTTTTAATCATATTAGCTATGATATATTTCGTAAAACATAATTATGATCACGACTCAGGTTAGGAAGATGGTATGATTATTATATTTGTTACTCATAATAATTATTATACGAAGTTGAAAACTTTAATACTATGATTGAAGAACACAGTAACGCCATCTCTTATTACAGAATACTAATTATAACACATTCATTCCTTCAGTCATGATTATTTTTGTTGATGATCAAACTTTTTAATTAGATATTTGTCTTATTACCTTAATATATCGAACACGTCATACGTCATTTCATGTGAATAGTAATATTTGTGTACCTCAATCGTCATTTTTGTGGTTAAAAATAATTGACTGAATATAAAGTAATATATTTACTGTTTATATACGCCATCTATCGTGTCTTAAGCTAAATCTATAGGTAAGAACCATTCAGATATTTTGAGAATTGAGGCCATCCTCCAGTCAAATCATTCAGAAATTAAAATATTGTGAACAGATCAAATATTTAAAGATTTACTTTAGTGCAAATGCAAAAATATACTTTAAACAGTATTTAAAGACAAGATAACCTTTTAATTAACCTATTACACTTACCTATATCTACTATTGTAAACTACACATGACATACTAAACACACCTACATAGTAATTAAATATCTATAGGGTCTCAATTCACAGTAAATAATAATAAATCACGTTATGTTTATAATATCTGAGCAATTTCATACCTTGTTCCTCGGTATTCCCGGGCAAAACATAGGGCAGGTTTATTCTGATAGTGCTATTCGCTAAAAATAACTTACTGTACGGAATGGGGAACACATTAAAGGACATAATTCCTCTATAAATATATGCGATATGTCTCTTTGTATTTAGAAATAGTGTCAGACGCCCGTTATCTTATTCAAGTACACTCAGTACATAAGTGGCGTGTAAACAATGATTGGATTTGTTATATGTAGTTATAATCTGTTAATATTTTTTTATCTTGATCCGAATGTAGTGTTGGATCAAAATTAAAGGATTTATGTATTGAGAAAATACAAAAACACAATAGATGTAATGGTATGTAGTTATGTACGAGTCAATACTAGTTAATACCGGTAAAAACATTACTTTGTATTCTATAAAGCTTACCAAGATTAGGGTGCTTTAATATAATTGGATCGTACTGTATCTCCTACTCACCTATTAAATGGGTTGGTTTTCAAACACCGTGAAATTATGAATTCAGTTTCATTATTTTTATCCAATAACCTAAATACCAGTTTTTGTAGTATTCACCATAAAATTGGTGAATTTTTAACCCGAATTTACCTCTATAAGGGCTCAATATAAAAAAAATCCTTCCTTAGTGAGAAGGCTACATAAATAAAAAAAACTCATTTCACGTTTCTAGCTTCAATAGTTTAGCCATTGCAATGGTAGATCAGTCAGTCAAGATAAACAGTTTTATACAAAACAGGTAAATTTTTTTAATAAATAAAAAACAAATGAAAATCGGTGCAATTTCTTACGATCATAGCGTACAAACAAAGCATTTATTTTTTACTAACACCGTTGTAATTTAAAAAAAAATATTTTCGAATGTAACAATCGTTGGTAAACTGATTAAAAAAAGATTTCCCATAGAACATTAGGTAAGTCTCGTCCCTTAAAAAATAAAAAGGGGATATTGACATCGAAGAATTACAGCCCACTTAAACACCCGAACAAAGTTCTGCGATCAGTCAAAGATTGAGAAAGTTTTAATCCATCATTATTACGCCAGATTATGAATTGGCTTTATTGTTTTAATAAGGGAAGCTCTACATTGCTCGTAAGTAATTTTATTTACTTTATTCCGTTGGAATCTGTAGGCGAGTTAAGGATTAATTTTAATTGAATTATGACTATGAAACAATTTGCGGATTAAAATAGACTTAGATAAGCAAGAAATCAAAATGACTAATTACTCTAATGTTAATGTAGTTACACCACAAATCCGCACTGGAGCAGCGTAGCGGATGGTTATAAGGAGAGACTCGTGCAGTGATCCAAACCAACTGTATTTATTATTTAATTATACTAATCATACTGGTTATTATTAAAATATTTACCTACACTTGTAATTTATTTTAAAGACATGACGCTGAGCCATTTTAAAAATAATATTTTGTAAGTTTGACCAGACGACATGGCGCACACATCGAGTAAAGTAATAATGTCACATTAAAAATACGATACTTCCTTTCTAACTTATCTTTACATTCTATCTATCTTCCTTTTGGCTGGCAATTCATCGATGCTTTTGGCGTTGCTGACGACATAACGGTGACCACTTTTTATCAAGCAGCTGGTCTATACGTTTTTCGGCGATTCACATGAAAACTCTACTACCATATTATTTCCCTACCTTTCCATACAATTCCATTTGCACGTGCCTACCTCTCAGCACGCATAATGTTAGCGCCGAAGAAGGCGCACACACCTGCATAGGTGCGCACACGCACACTAGCCCGCCGAGCCTACGCTACGTAATAGGAATGCATTCATTCCTCTCTCGACCATCGTCCGGAAGATTGAGCACATACGTTTTTTTATTATGTCAAAACCATTGTAATATCACCTATACCATTAAACTCACAAATTCAAGAAGCCGTTCGTGTTTGTACTGAAGATTTCCCTACCATTTTTTGGTTCTTCGCACCGGATTACATTACGGATACCATTAGAAGAAGCCAGCAAGCAGCATTACGATTGGGAATGATATTTGGTGCATCGCAAGCGGCAACGGCTCGACATTGCATTACGACGCCATTGTGACCTTATTGTGACTTTGTGAGTTCGTTCCATTATTCTTTCCTTCCTTAACTCCGTACGTACTTGCCTTATTATTTCGTTATTAAGAATAATTTCAAAACTATTATTATATTTCATTAGTGCAATATTACATTCCGTGCATTAATAAACTGTTGTGGGCTATACAATTTCAATAAATTTTCCATGTTAAGAGTTGATTGCTACCTTCATCTTACGTCGATAAAAATAATTGAACAAAGTAATTATTTCCCTTTTGTCACAATTCCGTGATTTGTTATTACGTTTATACGCGTAATTAGGCATCTGGGAAGTAACGGTAAACAACATCCTTGTAATATATTTGTCGATATCGCATTCCAGGCGCGTTGCGGCTTCGCTGTGCGGCCGTGCGGCCTCTCGACAAGTGCGGTAGTCGCCGCGCACGACATCCGCGGCACCTGCTGCTTGCGCTGTTATAGTGCTTATCTCCCGCTGCTTCTTTCTTGCCTGTTCTGCACTGCATACCTGTTTACGCATTTAAGTATTTTCTTTTCTTCTTAAGTACTGATAAGTCTTTGCACTTTGTTAACGCACTTTCATTTCTATTTTGTTTCTTTAATCTTTTATCGTAAATTTTGCATTACTATTGTGCACTATTTACCTTTAAACAATGTCTACATTAGCAGAGTTACGTCGAAAGCGTGGCTCATACAAATCTAAGCTTACGCAATTTAGCAATTATTTAGAGAATGTCACTGCTATTGAAAATCCTACTAAGGTCCTATTAAGTGAACTTAACGTTAGATTGACCAAGACTGAGGAGTGGTATGGCGAATACGATGCCTTACAGCTTGAAATAGAAAGCTTAATGGAAATTTCAGACGCTGATTGTGAAAAGGAGTACCTGTACCGCGAAGTGTTCGAGGCCGAGTACTTCGCGACGGTCGGCAGGGCTCGGGAGATCGTGAGTCGCTTTACCTCTGCGCAGCACGGCGAGCAGGCGTCGTCTGCTTCCTCCATCATTACTGGTATTGACGGTACATCAGGTGGGCCAAGCTTAAAGTTACCTACGATACATTTACCTACCTTTTCTGGCCGCTATGAGACATGGTTGGAGTTTCATGATACTTTTGTTTCACTTATCCATTCAAACGATAGCATACCCAAAATTAATAAGTTTCACTACCTGCGTTCTTCTCTCAAGGACGCCGCAGCTAATATCATAACTTCTTTAGAATTTTCGGGTAACAACTATGACATAGCATGGAACCTGCTGTGTGAACGTTATCACAACGACAAGGTTCTCATTAGTAATCACATTCAGGCATTAATAGACATAGAACCAATAAATAAAGAATCATCAAGTGCATTAAGAAAATTAATTGATACTATTAATAAAAATATTAGGTCGCTTCAAACACTTAACGTTAACACACAAAATTGGGACATATTAATAATACATATGGTTTCGAACAAACTGGACATTACTACAAATCGCAAATGGAAAGAACACTTAAACAGTTTTGAAAAATTACCTAATTTAGACAACTTTATTAAATTCATTAAAAATCGCGCTGAGTTGCTAGAAACATTAAGACAGACAGACAACAGACGCCGACATAGTGATCCAGCTCATACTCGATCGCGAGCTCTTGTAGTCAACTCTAATACACAATACTCACCTCCCTCGTACACCTGTCCTTTATGTAAACAGAACCACGCCATATACCAATGTTCTCAATTCAAATCTCTGTCGGTTCAAGCAAAAATTCATAAAGCCAAACAGATGAGACTTTGCCTTAACTGCTTACGTCACGGACATGATGTCAAGAAATGTAGATTAGGTCCGTGTAGGATTTGCTCTAAGTGGCATAACACTATGCTTCACACGGATGATACACCACGCTCAACGCCTCAGCAGCCTCCCACGGCGGTTGCCACTACTGCAGACGTTAAGCGTACCATGTTCACGACACAAGACGATGTTGATTCTGAGTCACAATCTAAACACAATGAAAACACAATACAAAAGGACATCACATTATCTTCTACTCACAATTGTTGCGTTCTTCTGTCGACAGTACTCATCACCGTTTCCGACAGTGATGGTAAACAACACACGGTGCGTGCTTTGTTGGACAACGGCAGTACGTCAAATTTCATTACTAACGAACTTTGTAAAAAATTAAATCTTACCGAGCAGTCCACGTCTACAGCAGTTGAAGGATTGAGTAGAGAGGCAATAAGAATTAACAAACGAGCATTCATTACAATTTCTTCTCGAACAGAACCATACACGTCACGCATTAGCTGTTTCGTTATACCACATATAACACAGATGTTACCTGCAACTTATTTCGATATAAAATCTTTAAACATTCCAAATCATATAACCTTAGCGGATCCAACCTTTAATACACCGTCTGAGGTAGACATACTACTTAGTGCAGAAATATTTTGGAGTACTTTATACACTCAACGAATTTCCTTAGGAAAACATATGCCTGTACTCAGTAACAGTAAGTTTGGGTGGTTAGTGTCAGGCGCTATGTACACACAGCGTAACGTACCAGATAAATCCATTAACCATAGTACAGTCCGTTGCCATTTCATTAACGATATCGAGCTAGATCAACAGTTAAATCGATTTTTCGAACTGGAGTCAATCCCCTCGCCTCGGAGCATTACCCAACAGGAATCTGAGTGTGAGCAACACTTTATTGATACAACCACAAGACAACCTGATGGTCGTTTTGTAGTGCAGATACCATTAAAACAGTCGCCGGACACTTTAGGCGATTCTTACGAACATGCATTTAATAGATTATTATCATTAGAAAGAAAACTCAAACGTTTTCCTTTACTCAGACAAGAATATTGTAAATTCATACAAGAATACATTGATTTGAACCATATGTCTATAAATAACAATTTTAGTAGTGATAAACACGCATACATAATACCTCATCATGGCATTTTGAAAGAATCCAGCCTGACTACTAAACTACGGGTGGTTTTTGACGCATCCGCAAAATCCACATCCGGTATTTCATTCAACGACATACAACATGTCGGACCAACTGTACAAGATGATTTAATAAGCATTCTTATTCGTTTTCGACAGCATAAATACGTCGTGACTTCTGATTGTGAGAAGATATATCGTTGTGTGCTCGTCGCCGAACAGCAGAGATGTTTACAGCAGGTACTGTGGCGCTTCGATCCCAGTCATGAGGTGAAGGTATACAATCTCAACACAGTAACATACGGTACAGCCTCAGCTCCTTATCTCGCCACAAGATGTCTTGTACAGTTGGGACGAGAATGCACAGACCCATTGGTACGTGAAATAATTTTAAAAGATTTTTATGTGGATGATTTCATTAGCGGCCACGAATCCAAGTCCACTTTGATACACATTATTCAGAGTGTGATTAAGCAGTTGAAGAGTGGCAAATTTCACTTACGTAAATGGCGGTCCAATCATCCTGATATATTAAAAAACATTCATGGAGATGACGGTGATGATAACTTGCTTAAATTAATTAATGATGATCACGCTAAAACTCTAGGCCTCAGATGGTCCTGTAAATCTGATATGTTACTTTTTTCTGTAAATACTGAGTCAGCAATGACTACTAACATAAAATTAAGCAAACGGACAGTTCTGTCCACTGTTGGGCAAGTTTTTGACCCCCTTGGGCTTGTAAATCCATGTATTTTGCAAGGTAAAATTATCTTACAACGTCTTTGGGGTGCTAAAGTTTCATGGGACTCGCCACTTCCCGCTGAAATTGAGAAGGATTGGTTACTCTTTCTAAATTATTTACCTCATATAAATAATATTACTATTCCACGTCATATGGTATGTAACTCACCAACTCATATTGAACTTCATGCCTTCAGTGATGCTTCGAACCTGGCATATAGCGCTTGTATATATCTGCGCTCAATTTCCATAGATGGCAGCACAGCTGTTCATTTAGTGATGGCAAAGAGCAAGGTCGCACCATTGCAGGGAATGACAACTCCCCGACTCGAACTCTCCGGAGCCCTCTTAGCAGTCAGGTTAGCAATCAAACTCCAATCCGCTTTAAGACTCAAAGTTAATCGTTCTGTCTTCTGGTGTGATTCCACTATAGTTCTCGGTTGGATTCGAGCGCCAAAGGCGACTTTAAAAACATTTGTTCTCAACCGAATAAATGAAATAACCGAACATACCAACCCAGACTCTTGGAGGTATGTTCCCACTAACCTCAACCCGGCCGACATTGGTTCTAGAGGTTGCACTCCCCTTCAGTTGCAAAATTCAAATTTATGGTTTTGTGGACCCACATTTCTATTAGAGCCAGAGCATCAATGGCCCACTCAACCAAATCACACTGTCTCTGTCTTACCAGAAACCAAAGTTGAGTGCAAATTAGCTAGTGAAAAAACTAGCTTTATTCAGAATTTTTCGAATTTTAGTAAATTGCAAAGAGTTACAGCTTATATTTTACGTTTTATACATAATTGTCGAAAACCATTAAATAAATATACTAATCATTTATCCGTATCAGAATTGAATTCAGCAATCAATACTTTATGTAAAATCGTACAAATTAACATATTTACAAGAGAATACAATACTTTACTCCAAAATAAGGAATTGCCTGTCAAATCTCAAATTTTAAATTTAAATCCATTTATGTCTCACGAACAAGTAATACGCGTTGGTGGTAGACTTTCTAATTCTAACTATGACTATGACACTAAACACCCTATTTTACTTCATGCGTCTCATCATTTATCAAAACTCATATTTAGACATTATCATTCATTATACATGCATGCAGGCCCTCAACTAATATTATCCATGGTAAGGCATAAGTTTTGGGTCATAGGCGGCCGTAATTTGGCGCGTAAGGTTACACATGAATGCCACACATGCTGCAGGTTTAGGGGCAAAACTATTCAACCAATTATGGCTGGTCTTCCAGCGGATAGACTTCATGGGAACTTTGTCTTTTCTAATACCGCAATAGACTATGCCGGCCCCATACTCATAGCTGACAGAAAGGGTAGAGGATGTAGATTAATTAAATCTTACATTTGTGTCTTCGTCTGCCTGACTGTACGGGCAATACACATAGAATTAGTAACTGATTTAACTACTGAAGCCTTTATCGCTGCATTAAATCGGTTTATAGCGCGTAGAGGTAAACCGGCTAACATCTACTCCGACAACGGTACTAATTTTATCGGTGCTTATAACGAACTAGCGAAATTTCTTAAAACAAAGTGCAATGACGTCAGTGCTTATGCAGCGGAACAAGCAATAAATTTCAAATTTTCCCCTGCGTATAGTCCACACTTCAACGGCTTAGCCGAAGGTTCAGTAAAGTCAGTTAAGCATCATTTAAAACGTGTTCTGGCATTAGCCCATTTAACCTACGAGGAGATGTATACTGTACTCTCTCAGATAGAAGGCATTCTTAATTCCCGCCCACTTACACCTTTATCCTCTGATCCTAATGACCTTATTCCATTAACACCAGCTCATTTCCTTATTGGACGCACAATCACAATGTTGCCTCAACGCACCACCACCTGTGATGACCAAGCACGATTGTGTACGCTACCGCGCTACCAACGAGCTCAAGCATTAGCAGACCACTTCTGGAAAAGATATCATGCAGAATACATTTCAGAGCTCCAGAAAAGGATGAAGTGGCAGCGCAAGGGTGACGAGCTTCACGTCGGAGAATTAGTGTTCGTGAAGGACGACCGCCTTCCACCAAACCGCTGGCTGCTTGGGAGAATCACACGTCTACATCCTGGACGTGACGGTATTGCCCGCGTCGCTGACGTAATCACCTCTATTGGGACGCTACGACGGGCGTACAATCGCCTGTGTGTTCTTCCAACAGAAACAAAACCATTCCTTGGACCATGCTGTTCCAACCCGGGGAGCCTGTTAGCGCCGAAGAAGGCGCACACACCTGCATAGGTGCGCACACGCACACTAGCCCGCCGAGCCTACGCTACGTAATAGGAATGCATTCATTCCTCTCTCGACCATCGTCCGGAAGATTGAGCACATACGTTTTTTTATTATGTCAAAACCATTGTAATATCACCTATACCATTAAACTCACAAATTCAAGAAGCCGTTCGTGTTTGTACTGAAGATTTCCCTACCACATAATATAGACTATAGTATAATATGGCTTTAAAGCCTTTAGTTTATACAGACATAAAGTAAACAATTTATCTATTGTGGCGAGTAAAATTACACGAAACAATAATTTTACTAGTAAACATTTTCCTCAAAAGGTCAGCTGAGTTAACACTGAGTCATCTAGACTAGACCATAAACATAAATACTATCTACATTTTATCTAGTGGAAATATGGACATGTTAAAGTGCAAGGCAATGTAATACAAGCAAAACCTATTCTCGGCTCGTGCCTAAGTCTACCAAACTATAACAGAGTCAATAGTTGGACAGATGGCTTCAATATTGAAGTTATTGTGTCGATACAATGGTCTTCAACGCAGAAATTGTCCACTTTAGAGCCCATCTCCTTAGGGCCCATTGGGTCTTAATTATTTCTTTCTTCTCTTTTATTTCGTGGCTGGCACCACATCGTTTAACCTATAGATAATTATGTTAACCTACTGCTATCCATGGGCTACGAGGGTCACTTAGCATCAGGTGGCATATGTCAGCTTGCTTATTTATAAACAAAAACGTCATATTAAAAATAAGATTATTGCATAAAAATTTAAATAAAAAAAAATTTAATTTAATTTCCAATTTAACAATATTGTTTCATGTCAAAAATAAAATATTGATATCAAAAGTAATAAAGTATAAAGTAAGTGTAGAATTTACAGAATCATTTACAAAAAAAATACCTAAGTTACAAAATAATCATAATTTGCAACAATTTTGTTTGTTGGTTTCTTACGTAAATGAATGGGTATACCCAATGAACTAATACTAACATACAGGTATACCACTGAGAGCGTATTACTGCTGTTTCGATGCGGATTTGTTAATTCAAACGTCAGAAATTCTGATAACTAGATTCTAACCAGGACCAATGGCTCCAGGCTCTCCGAAGCACGGAAAAGCTAGACTTTTTGCTCCTAGTAGTCATCCATCCTATGCGCCCAGTGTTCCTTAAGCTCGACCAATGACTCAAAACAAAACTAACACAGATCATCGGCCCCTAAACACTTCAATAAATAAGATATTATTACAAAAAATATGTAATAAATGTTTTTCAAGAACCTTGAGAAACAATAACTTCAAATAAGCTTTATGGATTTTTCAAGTGTCGATTTGGTACGATGTTAAAGCAAATATAAATATGAAACGAATTTCAATAAAATAAATTGGCTTGGAATAAATAAACACGGCTGATTGGCTCTTCCTCATGTCAAAGGGAATAAGTGGAATTGAAATTACTCGCGCTTATAGGGATTTGAAAAATTGTGTTTCTACGAGATTAATATTAGGTATGTATGGTAAACAGGGGCGGCTGTACTTTAAGTGCACTCGTGCGCCGAACTGCCAGATTTTAATGTTTAGAAAAATAAAACAAAAAAAATGTTTAATAATGTCTGATTAACGATCTATTCAATATTAACGAAATTATGATGAACCAATTTAAGCTCTTTGATAAAGTATTAAGACTCATTATCGCGAAAATCGCTGTAAAATGGTTCACGGTGCGCTAGCCAAAGCGCACGGCCAATGCTCATACAACTTCTATGAGATGCAACCGAAAACGCCTGGCGCGTGAGACAGAGCTAGTTCAATAGAAAATGTATGGCGAATTATGACCACTCTGGTGCGCCGCACCAGCGAACCGAAGATTACCGAGCGAGAGCCGAGGTTTGACGAATATCACGCGCGTATACGTCGCCGCGCGGCCGGCGCCACCTAGCTATTTTAATGGAGTTGCGTTTGTTTACATTCTGCAAGGATTTTCAGTAGATACATATTATAATTTTATAGTTACTGAATTGTGGGACATTGTGTGTTAGTAAATAGCTGTGAAAATGAGTACGTATTAAACTTTAACATCGACTATTTTGAAAGCAATAATGAAACTTTTCAACAAAAATTGGAATTAAAATCGGCAGGATTATTTTTCAAACACTCATCTATTTATTTTTCAAACACTCATTTAAGGACACTTCTAAGACGAATATAACGATACAAATCCATCCAGCCGTTTAGAAGGTCTACGCGCGAAAATCATAATCGTTCTTTGGCAGTCGTTAAAAATAAAAATACGCTGATACAGTGCACCACCACTTCTAGGATCCACCAGCCGCCACTGATGGTAAATAAACTTATTTTTAACCGACTTCAAAAAGGAGGAGGTATTCAATTCGACTGTATTTTTTATGTTTGTTACCTCAGAACTTTCGACTGGGTGAACTGATTTTGGTGATTCTTTTTATATTCGAAAGCTGGTGCTTGTCATGTGATCCAATTAAATTGAGCGTGATCTGACGAGTAGTTTAAAATGAGAAACTGCAAGTTCTTAATTGTAATTACTTTAATTAATACTTTTAAAATGTCCCTCCTAAGTGGCGAAAGTGGCCTTTTTCGTCAATATCCATTATCGATGCGAACAAGTTATTAGTTTTTTGTGGTACGCTTAACATAATATCGTCGTGAAGTAAGAATAAAACCGTTTAATACTGTCATTTCCACGACGAAACAAATATAAGTTCGTCGGGGATGCATGTCGCAAGGGGAACATTTTATTTGCACACACACATTCGCGGTATTCACTTGTTTATATTTTATGTGTAAAGATTGCATTGGAATTCAATCAATAAAGAACTTTGATATAAACGTAATGAAATCAAATGGAATGGAATGCCTCCACTTGACGTTATTGACGGATAAGCCTGTCTCGGTATAAAATCCAAAAACAGAGAGCAACCGTTTACATTTTAAAATATCACTTAAATTTAAATGTATTCCGTCTATGAATCAACAAAACCGGTTGACTGATAGGTCACTACCGAGGTACGAAAAAGAGACCTTTGACCGGCAGCCAACAACATGAAACAAATAAAAACTTCTAACGTACGCGTAAAAACCGTACACTTATTTCACTGTGCCATACGTTCATTTGAATCCTGAAATTAGCGCTAATTAAAAAGGGCGTAACATTGGCGCAGCGCGTTTTAATTAGTCTCAAAAAGAACGTTTCGCGTTTGCGTAAAACGCGAAAATTGCAATATTACGTGTTTGAAGTAAGTACGCAGGCCGCTTTCATACAGTCATGAGCGTATGCTCTTTGAGGAGTCGAATCTTTCTGCATATTCCTTGTTTTGGTTTGGAAGGTGGTTTAAAAAATGGCACTCATAGATAGGTCTTAGTTCTAAGTTATTTTAATTAAAAGCTGGCCAAGTGCGTGCCAATTCACGTGCAATATATTGCCCAATAGCACATTGGTTGCGTAGTTAAAATATTTAATTTCAACAATATTATTTATTTGTCAATAATTTTGGGAGACTATTTTTACAAAGTAACAAAGAAAAATTTGAAATTAAGTTTATATTATAACGCATGATTAACAATCGAAGGCGAAAAGTCTAAAATGAAAGGTACACTTTTTTCTTTTTAAATCTTGGGGTCCATCGGGCGGTGCCATCGCTTCCTTCTTGGCAAAGTGTCGTGGACACTCCTGGTGTGGCTAATGTCCATGGGCGGCGGTGATCACTTACCATAAGGTGAGCTGTATGCTAACAAAATAAAACAATATGTAATATTACATCTTAATTACTAATCTGAAAACAATTTTTTTCCCAAAGTTCACTTTCGTGCGTTACTTTGTGGACTATGTCCAAAATCGACTCTGGGTCAGGAAGGACAATACAATCGTGACGCAATAATATTATATGGCAAACCCTTGTCACGTCACTTGACATGGTAATGACAGATTCTGGTTTTAATGTTTCATTAAAAGTAGGCTTAATTTAAATTGGACCTTTTACTTTTATTTACAAACACATCCTTTATATACATACCTATACACCGTGTTCCTGACTTTATGCACAAACTTCGGCCTGATATTCAGCCCATTAAATTGGTCATCTTTCGTTATGGATTCATTATTGAATTTTTTTTTTTTCATTTTTCATTTTCATACAAACTAAATACTTGAACGTAAATTGACTAATGTGTAATCTATTTACGCGAGCTGGCAACGTCGCATTATGATTGATATGAAACTTTGACATGAGTAAACTTTTCTTGACGTTAGCAATAATTATTTCTCATCGACTTCGTTCTGTGCGGCCAGTGATCTTTTGAAAACCAAATAGGTAATAATACGGGTTCAAAAAGTTTTACCATGTTTGTTTACTTTAAGGTCCATTTAGACGGAGACTTTCTAGTATCTATCGTACACTACTATCACTAGTAATAATCGCCATAACATTACCGTATCAAATGTTTACATACAGGAAAGAACTAAATTCTCACCTACGATTATCTCATATGACATTCGAAAACGTTTTGAGTGCGAGATTTGTCATTGGAGTTAAGTTTACAATCAATATTCCATTGAGAGGAAATTGTCGTCAAATAGCGAGAGGTGTAAATGTAAGAAAGATTTTTTTATTAATTCGATCGTGGCTTCTTCGAGACGAGAAGCTCTCCGTCTAAATGGGCCTTTATTGACAAGTCAAGCCAATAATGACATGACATTTAAAATGAAACAAGTATAGTTTGAATGATTATGACCGTACTGAGCGGCAACATAGCACACATAAAGACCCTTTTACAATGTACACCCATATTAAATGGAATTACCAATAACATAAAAACTAAGCTTTATAATGCACTAGTACCTGTATAAGACATGTTTAGTAAATGCTATAGAATCATTTGGTAAAGTTTGTGCACAAACTCAAAAAAAACCCTGTATAATAACTGTTACTAATCGATGTCTTTTGACTTGAAAGTTATTTCACAAAACTATTTTTGCAACACTTTGTGATTTTTAGTCTCTTTGTCTGTTTTGAGATTTCTTCTTGCTACACAGTTTGTGACTGTTAGTATTTCTATAACTTACAAACTTTTAAATCCCGTAAATATTATTCTATATAACACAGCGTAAACAAGACTTTACCTCTAAAATACCTGCAATCCCTATTTGTCTTCCGAGACTTTCTAGCTGAAAACAATCAAAGTAAGTACAGCATAGTAGTTCGGAGTTCAGACAAATATTTGGTTCAATCTCTAAAGTCGAGGTTTGAGGTTACTCGAACGAACCGTCGCTGAGATGTTACTTTTAAAAGAAGTTGGCAAATGAGACCAGTGAACTGTATTTATCGAACTTTTTTTAGTAAGTTCGATTGGGGGTATTCTGTTATGATGTTACGTGTATCTCATTAACTTCTATGTGCTCAAACCCAACGAATTGAATGAGATATGAAGTGATCTTATGTGGCAAAATTTCATGAGCGCTTACATATTTCGGAATTAGGTTTAGTGGGTCTTAAAAGCTTATGGAAATCCTTTGAGCTACGTCCTGGGACACACGTGAGTAAGTAACTGCTTACAGTAGTTACAACTAATCAGCTAACATCGTTATCTGGTCTTACCAGAAATGTAGAATCACACTCAAGTCGGGTCAGTTATAATTGGTTCATTAATATTATAATGTGTTGTTGTATTCTTGTCTCTGTGTGTTATCCATGGCATCTACGACACAGGGAATTTCAGTGTGAGTTTAAAACGTTATTTATTTAACGTTATTATTAATGGTCAAGGTTTCTTCAGATGTGAGAAGGGACGAAATTCGTATATCGTAAGCAGTTAGTCTTATTATTCGGTGTTAGTATCAGTTAGTACTAGTAGTTAGGCTTTTGGTGAAGCCAAAAGGAAGGATTTAACCCGTATGTATGTATGACATGTTTCAACAGAACTTACTATCTACTGATTATAATTCGACAAATAACTTTGGAGGAGTATAGTTAGAATTCACAGGTACATAGTTTAAAAAGGTTGCATTTTTCAAAGTAACACAAAATATTATAATAAATAATATTATTAAATAACGCTTCACACTCATAGCCCCACACTAGGATTCCTTGTGTCGTGGGTGCCATGGACAACAACACACTAGACAAGGACATTCACACCCAGACCGAGAACAGAAATTCAAACTCATCATTCAAATTTCCGCCTCGCTGGGAATCGAACCCAGGACTCTCGGAGCGGCGATCCGGTATGGTAACCATTGCGCCACACTAGTCGTCAAACACTATATATACTTTTTATTTTAAGAAGAGTAAAATTTAACTCCTTAAGAACGATTTTCAAATTTAAGTCCGCGGTATAAAAATTTATGAGGGGTAAAATCAACTTTCTCCGTTACGTTAGGCAATAATATTTTTTGACTGATAACATAAGTGTGGTAGTTTCTCAGTAAAGTCTACAAACATGCATAGATTGATAGATAAACTAAATGGCCTTTTTAATGATTTAACAACTGACACACACAATTTTTTGTATTTTCTCTTTTTTGTGTATGAGTTTTTAGGAGCTCCTGTTAGATTTATTTTCCTTTATGGTGTGTCACAGGCTGATATTTTTATAAGATCGGTAGATTTGAGACATATCAGGTTTTTCTTCATCCATAGAGCGTCTTGTAGAGGTCCTATTCCCATAGCCAAACGTATGAAATATTTGCAATGAAATTTAATTATGATGAATTAAGTTCATTGCTTTTAGGATTACGAGCAGACCTCTTCATCTTCGATCGTTCATTTATGCGCTCTGAGAACTGATCGATCACTGTAAGATCGCAGTGCATATGATAGATGACCGCCCTGATGTGTGCCTTGCTACATTAGCTACACCATTAGTCATGGTTGCTTTATTCATTGCACATAGATATTTTGTCAACACAGTTACTAGGTTTTTAATCTGCGTATAAAAATAATATGAATTTTATTAGCACATCACGATACGGTGTGTGAAATGCCCTATTATTGCACTGGTCTAAAGTCAGCGCTTGAGCAGAATGAATAAGAGCCAAACGAGCGTATTTTTTGAGCTGTGCGTCGCGTGAAATGAGTCGATTTCATATTAAAGTCAAACAGGACCTAAGTATGAAACCTTAAAGCACGTGACGCATTTTTCGCGACTGATAGCTTAAAAAATTACGCTCGTTTGTCCTCACCCTAAACGCCGTAAAGTTATGAATTCGCACTATGTAAAAAGAGCTACTTTATGCACGGAATAGCGTGAACTAAGTGCGCGTTTAGATTTTGTCCTGGTTAGCTGCCACGGTATTGTTCAACGCACTGACATAATTATACTGATCAGTGGTTCAACAGCATTTGGTTAGGTTAAGTTTACCCTCATCGAGTTAATGTAGCCTTGGTCCATGGGTGGCGAACACCGCATACCATCGAGTTGCCGGCCTGCTCGATAAATTAATCAAACAATTATAGCACAGTAAGTTTTTTCAAATCATATTATTAGAGGCAATAAACTTACAGGTACAAAAATACGTTCAAAATATACAACAATATTAATATGAGTTATCGTCTGTAACTTAAAAAATAAATGCATTGTAGAAGTCACATTAAGTCAAATAAAAGCAAACTGCACAGCTAAGTCAGGTTAGTAAAAAAGTGGTGAAATACAAAGGTATAAATAAAAGCGGAGTCATGGGTCCCCGAGACGATCAAGCGCACTTGACAAGTCTTACGTGATTGAAGGTTTCACTTGATGAGTGACTTGACGCCCATTGACGGTTCTGTCAAGTCCGATCAAGTATACTGCCACAGTCGCCTACCAATTTGTGCTCAATCAAGTCGTATATGGCATTCCTTGCCATAACTCTAGCGGTAACTATAAAAAAAAAGAAAAAAGAAAGAGACGATGGTGTAAGGAATGGTATAAATTGAGACATCGATTCGCTCATGAACATTTGCAAAGAACTCTTCAAGCAACTGAGCCGGACGATTATAAAAATTTTCTACGAATGGACAACGATTCTTCTGAAGCATTGTTGGAGCAATCGACCTTTTAGGCCAGATCCTCACTATAATGCCGTTCACAGTTCGGTCTCGGTTTGATAAAATACTAGCTATTACCCGCGGCTTCGCCCGCGTGTTCAAAGGGAAGTAACAATGAGTTTTTTAACATGCATGATTTATTCCTAGATATAATAACATACTAATAATAATTCATAAATAAGTGACAGATCCAAAATTTAAAAAATACTAAGAGGAACCAACTGTAAAACCTATGACCCTCCTCGACCTTCCAACTGTAAATATAAAGTATATCAAAAGTAAGTATATGACCATCCAAGACTACATCGCCACTTACCATCAGGTGGGATTAGAGATAATAATAATATCATATATGCATGAATTTCTATATTTACAGTTGGAAGGTCGAGGAGGGTCATAGGTTTTACAGTTGGTTCCTCTTAGTATCTTTTAAATTTTGGATCTGTTACTTATTTATGAATTATTGTTATTAATTATTATGTTATTATATCTAGGAAAGAGTCATGCATGTTAAACAACTCATTGTTACTTCCCTTTGAACACGCGGGCGAAGCCGCGGGTAATAGCTAGTATTAAGTATGGAAGTTTGGAAGTATGGATAGTATGGATGGATATGGAAGTATAGAAGTATGGACAAATACGCATCATAATGGATCTTTCCATGGGAATGAGTTGTTTTACTGCGGTAAAAAGTAGCCTACGTTACTCTCCAGCCTCCTACCTATCTCCACACAAAAAATCTTACCATAACATCGCTCCGTTACGACGTGAATCACGGACAAACAAACAAACAAACACACTTTCGCATTTATAATATTAGTATGGATTATATCTAGGAAAGAGTCATGCATGTTAAACAACTCATTGTTACTTCCCTTTGAACACGCGGGCGAAGCCGCGGGTAATAGCTAGTTTATAATATTAAGTATGGAAGTTTGGAAGTATGGATAGTATGGATGGATATGGAAGTATAGAAGTATGGACAAATACGCATCATAATGGATCTTTCCATGGGAATGAGTTGTTTTACTGCGGTAAAAAGTAGCCTACGTTACTCTCCAGCCTCCTACCTATCTCCACACAAAAAATCTTACCATAACATCGCTCCGTTACGACGTGAATCACGGACAAACAAACAAACAAACAAACACACTTTCGCATTTATAATATTAGTATGGAAGTATGGAAGTATGGATATCAAAAGTAAGTATATGACCATCCAAGACTACATCGCCACTTACCATCAGGTGGGATTAGAGATAATAATAATATCATATATGCATGAATTTCTATATTTACAGTTGGAAGGTCGAGGAGGGTCATAGGTTTTACAGTTGGTTCCTCTTAGTATCTTTTAAATTTTGGATCTGTTACTTATTTATGAATTATTGTTATTAATTATTATGTTATTATATCTAGGAAAGAGTCATGCATGTTAAACAACTCATTGTTACTTCCCTTTGAACACGCGGGCGAAGCCGCGGGTAATAGCTAGTATTAAGTATGGAAGTTTGGAAGTATGGATAGTATGGATGGATATGGAAGTATAGAAGTATGGACAAATACGCATCATAATGGATCTTTCCATGGGAATGAGTTGTTTTACTGCGGTAAAAAGTAGCCTACGTTACTCTCCAGCCTCCTACCTATCTCCACACAAAAAATCTTACCATAACATCGCTCCGTTACGACGTGAATCACGGACAAACAAACAAACAAACAAACAAACAAACAAACACACTTTCGCATTTATAATATTAGTATGGAAGTATGGAAGTATGGAAGTTTGGAAGTATGGATAGTATGGATGGATATGGAAGTATAGAAGTATGGACAAATACGCATCATAATGGATCTTTCCATGGGAATGAGTTGTTTTACTGCGGTAAAAAGTAGCCTACGTTACTCTCCAGCCTCCTACCTATCTCCACACAAAAAATCTTACCATAACATCGCTCCGTTACGACGTGAATCACGGACAAACAAACAAACAAACAAACAAACACACTTTCGCATTTATAATATTAGTATGGATTAGTATGGAAGTATGGAAGTATGGATAGTATGGATGGATATGGAAGTATAGAAGTATGGACAAATACGCATCATAATGGATCTTTCCATGGGAATGAGTTGTTTTACTGCGGTAAAAAGTAGCCTACGTTACTCTCCAGCCTCCTACCTATCTCCACACAAAAAATCTTACCATAACATCGCTCCGTTACGACGTGAATCATGGACAAACAAACAAACAAACACACTTTCGCATTTATAATATTAGTATGGATTATATCTAGGAAAGAGTCATGCATGTTAAACAACTCATTGTTACTTCCCTTTGAACACGCGGGCGAAGCCGCGGGTAATAGCTAGTTTATAATATTAAGTATGGAAGTTTGGAAGTATGGATAGTATGGATGGATATGGAAGTATAGAAGTATGGACAAATACGCATCATAATGGATCTTTCCATGGGAATGAGTTGTTTTACTGCGGTAAAAAGTAGCCTACGTTACTCTCCAGCCTCCTACCTATCTCCACACAAAAAATCTTACCATAACATCGCTCCGTTACGACGTGAATCACGGACAAACAAACAAACAAACAAACACACTTTCGCATTTATAATATTAGTATGGATTTCTATATTTACAGTTGGAAGGTCGAGGAGGGTCATAGGTTTTACAGTTGGTTCCTCTTAGTATCTTTTAAATTTTGGATCTGTTACTTATTTATGAATTATTGTTATTAATTATTATGTTATTATATCTAGGAAAGAGTCATGCATGTTAAACAACTCATTGTTACTTCCCTTTGAACACGCGGGCGAAGCCGCGGGTAATAGCTAGTATTAAGTATGGAAGTTTGGAAGTATGGATAGTATGGATGGATATGGAAGTATAGAAGTATGGACAAATACGCATCATAATGGATCTTTCCATGGGAATGAGTTGTTTTACTGCGGTAAAAAGTAGCCTACGTTACTCTCCAGCCTCCTACCTATCTCCACACAAAAAATCTTACCATAACATCGCTCCGTTACGACGTGAATCACGGACAAACAAACAAACAAACAAACAAACAAACAAACACACTTTCGCATTTATAATATTAGTATGGATTATGCAGTATTAAATATATCTATGTGTGCATTCATACTATCCGTGACAGTCAAGTTTCGCTCCAATTGTATAATTTGTATGTGATACGACTTTACCAGACCGAGATCGGATCGAGAACGGACTGTGAACGGCATTATAGTGAGTATCTGGCCTTATTTTTATCGGCGTACTCCCTACTTTTGACTTTCCATAGTACAGGAAAATCCCTGTACAGAGATATCAACAAAAGCACAAAATCACGCTCTGTAATAATGTCGGCGCTTGTCGCCGAGGCCACGTCTAGGTCCTGTTCGTCATCCGCCATCTTCGATGTTCCGGTCGAAAATGAAAAAAGCTTGTCAAGTCACGTCAAGTCGCGTCAAGCGCAGGCATATCAAGTGTCGTCAATCAAAATTTCTGTCAAGTATGGTCAAGCCGTAGACCGCTTGACGGTAATCGTCAAGTCAATGCAGTAAACGATCAATATTCGGTTCAATCACGTAGACTTGTCAAGTGCGCTTGATCGTCTCGGGGACCCATCAGAGTCATTAACCGCAATAGCGCAAGTACAATATTTTGCTGACTCATTACGTCATAGGTTGTACGTGGTGAAACATGGAGGAGTATTGTTAAACGTGGTGCACAGTAAATCTATTTTAACTAAATTCCCTTGAATATAAAACTGATTTTCACTTTTATGAACTTTGTACTTATTCCCGTAAAACTGTTTTGAACTAAATGTTAAAAATTTTTTACATTAATTAAGCACCTTTATTTAAAATTTAAAATTTCGATTAAGCTCGCCATTTCTATCGTGATACTTTTTATCGTGGACAATAAAGGTTTCATAAATAAATAAATGATGAATGATGAAAAAGATATTTTATGATTTATAGCGATATTAATATCTCTATTTATAGCTCTATTATTTATATCTCTATTTATAGCTCTATTTATATCTCTATTTATAGCGATATTACTGTCTTGTCTCAATTATTGCAACTAAGTTTTTTCGTAAACTCGAAGCCCAGTGGTTTAAAAGTCAGTCTTTTTCCCAAATTAAATTTGAGTATGACACAAACGGTAAATGAGCAAACGATCCAACTGATGGCAAGACCGGATGAAAGATGGAAGGGTATTTACCGTCGCCAACCGACATCAGCAACACCATGAGGGTTTTAAAATGTTAGGATATACAGTAAAACCAACTTATCTGTGAATTGAAGGAGGGCGCTGTCGGACGCATTGGACCAATCATTGGACGCAGTTCGAGAGGTAACTGATGAATGACCACAAAGAACTTATGAATGCTTTTCATTAGTTCAAATTTTCGCCACTTGATAGATAAGTTGGTGGCACTGTAGTATGCTAGAACACTAGGAGAATACCAATAACAGAAGTCATCACCAGACCTGCAGAGGTACAATTATTGAGTTGTGGGAAATATAGACGGAATATACCGAATTTTAGAATGAACCATACTAATGTGAATTTGGCTATGGCTATTTTAGCTCGAAACTGTCATTTGGCTGTGATCTGTTGGTGAATTTGTCAGCAATCTAGAGCTGCTTACAACTGCTATTTGGCTCTATACGTTATTTGGTGTTTCGTCTTATTGTAAATTTCTTTGTATGTGTAAACATTACTTGTATATTGTATGTTAAGAACATAATATAAATGTGAAACAGATCGATAAAAAAATAAACGCTTACATAGACTCACCCCCGCAGTAGGTTTTTATCTGTGTCGCGGGTGGCATGGACGATACATATAACACATCACAATAACACCCATGACCCGAGTAAAAATATTTATCTGTCACATAAATATCTGCCCCGGCCGGGAATCGAACCCGGGACCCTCGCTTCGCAGGCAGGGTCGCTACCGACTAGGCTACAGGGTCGTCGATATTAATCGATGTTGATCTGAAAAAATAGTTTATTTACTTGTTTATTTCAAAGGCATAATTGCACACCACAACATAAATAAAAACACTAGATGCACAAATGGATCACAATACAATGGGTGCCTTATCGTTTACAAGCGATTTCTTTCAGAAGACCCAATGGGTTGAAAGGAAAATCGTGTTGCGTAATAAGACCTATTATTTTAACTTACATAAGCTTATAATACTCAAAATATATTTTACTTTTCACCGTAATATATCGTATTGGTAACTTATATCGAAGAAAAACAAAATTTTAATTGTAATTATTGTTTTACTAGTATGTCATTCAAAAATCAGTACAAGGTTTATGAAATCTAAAAACGACACCGGATCTAGCCTTGCTCTATCACTTAATATGATTTGAGGTCAATAAAATTAGTGATAACACAGTACTGGGAGCGACAGCGTCCCCGTAGTCTACAAACGAATCTCTAAAAACAACCTCTTATCATATTCTATAAATAACAAACCATTTTCACATTGAGTGTAAGTGTAAGGGTGGATGTACACATGGAATCTGGTAATAAACTCTCCTTGACAACCGACTCCTACAGAGTTAATTAATTCACTTTTTTTATTTTATATTAAAATTATTTATTCAGGAAACAATTGTAAATTAACTTTTTGGAGCCAACCCGGAGCGTAGTAGTATAGTATTATATATAATATACCATTATAATTCAGTCCGAAGTTCGCATAGTCCATTTTTTAACCGACTTCAAAAAAAAGGAGCAGGTTCTCAATTAGACTGTATTTTTTTTATGTTCGTTACCTCAGAACTTTGGACTCGGCGAACCGATTTTGATGATTCTTTTTTTAATCGAAAGCTGGTGGCTTTCATGTGGTCCCACATAAATTTGAACGAGATGTGACAAGTAGTTTTTGAGTAACTTTGAAGTCGGTATTTTTTTGTTAGTAAAATTTTGATTATTTTGCATTTTTAGTACATTGACAAAAAGCGTGTATTCAGTTTTATTTTATCTATTAACTAGTTTATATTTTAAAGTCTAGACTACACTGTAATTAACTATGCATATTTGGAATACATTCATGAATAAACAAATGTTTCATGATTACGCAATAAATATAATTATTTTGTTTTCATTCCCACCAAAAATAATTATAAAATAGTACATAACTATTATAGTATTAATTTAAAAATTAAAAGAACACACCTGCTATAAAGAGCTAATGATACACCTTTTTGAAATCCTTATGGTGAGCTCTTTAATTTGACATTAATGGATTTATATTTATTTTTTGACACTTCAAACAATGACATCCCAACCACCATATTTGTTTTTTTTTATTTCACTTATCTAAGAACACTTGAGTTATCAGGATGAATCTAAGGATATGTTAATTATATAAATCCGTTCAGCGGTTTGGAAGATATGAGGTATTAAAGAATATTACATATATACATACAAACATACATACATACAAGATATGCGAGAAAAACATAACTCTTTCTAGCAGTCGAGTAATAACAATAGTACACTAATTAGCTAATTCATGAATAATAGTAGGTATATTTTATAGGTAGTGATACCCTATTGTGATTAGATACCTAATTATAAATATTAAAACTGATACATTTCAACTTTTGTATAAGTGATTAGGTATCAATTCGAAATTATTGATCATTAATAATGGATATGAACATTTAAAACAATTTTGTTTTCGATACAAAGTTGCTTATAAATTCTGAAACGTGCCTAAATCACGTGCTTACTACATGTGCACATCCCCTAGCGAGAGGGCATGTTGTTTTGAACTTACAGTCGTACATTGGTCGTAATTGACACAGGTTATCGGATCTATTTATTAAAAGGCATCGACGAAGTCATACGCTAGACGGAAACGAGAGTATTCTTACGGCTCCGTAAATATACAACTAAAGAAATGTATACAACCAAAAATATTAAAATCGGCTGGGTCTTGTACTTCATGTTGGTGGTGTATTCAAGAATAATAAGCTGTGAAACATTTACAATAAATTCAGTGCTTAAAGACGTGTGTAGTAGATCTCTACCTACGATTATATTCCAAATCTGTATGGATAGTATTTCGATAACTGACTTACCGGAATCAGAGCTGTCGAAAACACGTCTAAGAAGATCGGCCATGTTTTTCTCCAAGCGATTCAGACGACAAATAGCCGATGAATGTTGTCTTCAACCCTGCACTATTTCTCAGCTTATAGAATACTGTCCTGATAATTGGTGAGGTGATGAAGTTTGAAGTGAAGTAATGACATGAAGAAAGTATTGAGTTGAGTGCAAGTGTTCGGCCAAAGTGAAAGAGTGATCATCGAAACTGTTCACATAATTATTTGAAATAGAAATGTGACCTTCAAAGATCTCAGATATTTAGTTATCTGGTTTGTTTGAGGATAATTAATATTATTGAATAATTATGTGAAAAATATATTTAAACGATTCTCAAAAAGAACAACATTGTGTCACTAAAGTCCTTTGGATTTCGTTTGTGACAACAATTTGTTTCATTTGTGTATGTGTAATATGCTGAACGCACATCTTGCATCCGCATATGTCATCCGCATCGGGCTCTCATAATAATAATATGATTTCATACAAACATGACTTCATACAAACACGATGCGTCCGTCGCAGACGGTGCGGACAAATGTGCGTTCAGCATTACAGATAGTTTGACTTTCGAAAAGAGTTCGTAAACAAACCGAATTCGATTAAAAATATTCGATTTTCATTTTGTATATTCTATTAGAAACTAAGAAGTATTAATATCACTCATAACCCTTATGTTTAATTAATTGAAACTGGGCTTAATAGTTAAAATTGAAATTATTGTTATGTAAGTATAACATAAAATAATTATTTAAGTAGAACGAAAAGGCGACTAAATTATTAATTTACGTGTGTAAGGGAAAGATAGTTATTTATTTAAATAGTACCAGGTTATTGACTGGTGTTTATCATAAATGTTTTTACAAGATGACTTGGTTTAACACTTTGTTTATAAGTGGATGAATATCAAAAATGTGAATAAACGATTGTGGATAGCTATAACTATATAATTATTATTTTATTTTTTAAACCCCTATCAATTAGAAAATCATAAGTAATTTTAAGGCGCTCCACCCACTGAAGACGCGTCTCGCCGCGGTGCGCAGAACGACGGATAACACAACTGCGCGCGGGGCAATTTCCCGCGCGGTGCCGCGTCGGCAGTGTTTTGTGCTAGGCGTGATTTCTATATAAATAAATAAATAAATAAATAAATAAATAAATAAATTGAGATACTTGCATACAATGGTAAAATCTGCCATCCCGCGCACCGCGACGGGGCGCGGTGCAGTGGGTGGAGCGCCTAAGTCTATTTACATCTTTATACTACAAAACCAAATTAAAATACGTGAAGAAGTCCGGTTTGTGACACTAACTATTGAAGCTAAACGTTAATGGATTTTCATATCTATTTCTATCACACAATCTATTTCAGAACGAGACAACCTACAGATACAACCTCGGCAAAATACAACCTATAATCTCTGCTACTGCAGCTGTTTGCATTGCATCGCATTTAAGTCAGAAATAGACATAATCAGAAATTTAAAGTAAAAGTAATTGAAAATTGTTAGAAAAAAGTACTAGTTTTTAGTAGACTGGAAGAAGATATAAAGAGCTTAAGACGAGACCTTTTACAATCAGTGGATTGTGGATAAACTCACTTTGAAGAATTTCTTTTTAATTATTATTATCATTAATAATATCATTCAACTTTTCTAGCTTTTTAACCGACTTCAAAAAAGGAGGAGGTTCTCAGTTCGACTGTATTTTTTTTTATGTTTGTTACCTCAGAACTTTGGACTGGGCGAACCGATTTTGATGATTCTTTTTTTAATCGAAAGCTGGTGTCTGTCATGTAGTCCCACATAAATTTTATTGAGATTTGACAATGGCATCCATGAGAAAACTACATAAGTCGTAAATTTGTGTTAAGATGTGCGCGACAAATTGACGAATAACTCAATATCACGCCAACCGATTTCGATGAGGCGCTTGTCATGTGGTCTCACATAAATTTGAACGAGATCTGACAACTATGTAGTTTTTGAGACTTTGAAGTCGGTTATTTTTTGTTAGTAAAATTTAGATTATAAACAACAAGGTAAAAGAATATAATAAAAATATTATCATAGCGCGTACTTTACAATTAATACCATTATTGATATAAAGGAATTGATTCTGGATAATCCAGATGGACGAAAAAACTTTAAAAGAGTGTTGACAAATAAAAACTAAAGAAATCTGAATACAATCAGGAATATTACATGAAAGAGATCCATGTTAAAGAGGTTTTAAGAATAAAATATCCTATTAACAAAAATATTATATTGCTATAATAATATTCCTTAAAGACCTTCCCGTAAAGCCCAAGATAAATTCCAGAATATCACGAGAAGGATGACTTTAAAATAACCCCGATATTACATTCCAGAAAATATACTCTTGCTAAGATATTCCGGAATTCTTGAGCAAATTTGCAGGATATGTCGCGTCGATATGAGATTCCAATGTCTCGCTGCAGGAAATATTGAAAATATACAATTTGACATCTCGAAGCGCATCGACGAAATCGATGATTGCATGTAGATTTGATTCATCCCTGAAGCGAATAAAATGCCAGTGAAACTTTCGGATGAGACCAAGTATTTTTAATATCATTTGATAATATAATTTTGGGTGAGAAATCGATTATTATCGTTAATTTCGGCCATTACTGAAACGAATTCTCGTGTATTAAGGTTTCGCACTTCAAATGTATTTGCAACATGTTACTGAAAATAAATTAAGAATTGTAAAACCATGCAAAATGCAGATTCACTACTTTCGTTTGAGCTGGCAACACATTTGCATGGCCATCTAATATTTTGTTAAATAAATGCATACAAAATGATAACCTTAAATTCCGACGCTGCTAAGTTGAGGATTGAAGGAGGAATAGTTATATGGAATATTAATGTGTATGTAGATAATGTCAAATATTTTAAATCTTTCACAGTTTCAGAAAGGCGACTTATTAAAGATGCTTTAGATTGCCGTAGTTCGTTAAATCTTCTGCAAAATCATTTGATGGACGTAAATTCTCAATGTGCTTGGGCGTAGTTAATACTTTTTAACAAAATATTCTTTTATTTTGCGTGCCGATGGTGCTTGATAAAGCGCTTAGTGAAAGAAAAAGTTCATATTAAAGCAACGCTAGATATAGTTATGTATATACATAACTTTTCAATAGAAAAGAATCATTTTTCCTCCATTTGAAATTTTCATTTCGATGCAACGATAATTCACATCTTTATTCAGCCATCGCAGACGCTCTCTCTATACATCTTGGGAATGTCAAATTTTACATTCCTTATAGGTATATACCGACATAGTATTCAGTGTGAGATTACTCTCGATTATCATAATATAACTGAAACGAAGGGATATCTGTACGAAAACTACATATTTAGTGATTTGCGGAAAATTCGTTGAAAACAATTAATTGAATAACAATTCATTGAAAACAATTCTTCAAATAACAATTCGTCGAATTCAAGCGATATACAACATTCGTAATTTGTTATTATGTGTATCTGATCTCGCGGGATTATGTCAAGGTACTATAAAATTATTTGACTGTTTTTCTACAGTGCTGCAATAACTTAAGGTTTACGTAACGTGGACAGGACGGGGACGGGACGGGGACGGGACGGGACGTAAAGTGTTGAAAACATATTTTTATAGAAAATGTAAACGATAGCGCATACGCCACGGAGGCACGCACGGGACGGGAACGGGGCACGCACGTATATTTATGCCCCGTCCACGTCTCGTCTCCGTCCCGTCCACGTTACATATGCATCGACCTTTTCACACACTCACCTCGTGCTAAGATTTGCTGGGTTGCGGGTTGTATATACTTCGAAATACATACCTACGAACAGACTTTACATACTCCCTTAATCCCTAATCTAATAAAGCACACCCAGGCCGGGAATCTAGCCCAGGATACCTCATAGGCAAGTAGGTATGCATGTAGATATTTATGTCATATATAATATGTTTTATTGTATCTATCCTATCTGTGCCTCCAATTGACGCCATTGACTTGTCTTAGGCCTTCTATACCTATCTATTTGACTTTAGTTTGACTTTAGGTCTTTCATTAGACCACCTAGCCAGAGGGCGACATGTAGGTATAATGTGTACATATGTGGCGCTTGGGTGTACATAGAATTGAAACTTAATTTAATCTTGCCACAAAACAACAAGTCAACACACAAACTTTGTGTGTTGACTTGTTGTTTTGCCTAAAGCAATTATTATCAAGTGGTATGTACATACTACTATTACAAAATTATGAAAGTTAAATACTAACTAAATCTTAAAACAGATAGTTACTTAACAGATAGTTGTAAACTGCGCTCCAGTTTACTGTTAAAAAAATAGTCATAATAATATAAATATTTTTGTGGCTTTAAAAACAGTTCAAAGTTCGCATGTTCGTTTATTGATTGTGCAAATCGTATTTACTAAAGCATACATTCCTCGTATTATATTACGGATCCTCGTTTGATGGAGTTTAGAAGGTAGGTATTTTAACTACATACAATTTTAATAAGCTTGAAAAATTGTAAATGATGAACAATATAAAAGGGCTTAAAAAAGTATTACTATGAACTGTCATCATTTTGTGAAATTAATCGTATGAAAAAAATATAATGTCATAAAATCTTATTAGGTACTATTGGCTTGTGAAATGTAAGCCAAAGTTGCATAACACGTTGATAACAGCGAACATTAACAATGAATCGACTATCATTTAGGTGAACTTAAGCACACTATACTTTAAACGGCGATAAACTGTGAAAACTACTATACGTTATCTAGAAACCGATATAATTCCTCTAAGAATCTTAACAAGTTTTGTTTTAATAACATGCTGACAACCAAGCAGAGGGGCCACTTGATGGTAAGTCATCATCGTCACCCATGGACATCAGTAATACCTGAAGCTGGCCAATACATGATCAAGTTTACTTGTCAAGTTTGCAGAAGACTTGATGCGGCAACCAGTTTGCATGAGCGGTCTTCGATGCGAATACCACTCAAGATAGCCATATACACCGTCAAGTTTACTGCATGCCGCACCAAGTCCGCTGCAAACTTGACAAATAAACTTGATCATGACTGCGTTGATCACTCTGATCTCTGTTTTCTTATTTTTTTTATAGCCTGAGGGGCTAACGAAAAAAGCCGTTATTAAATAAGGTCTTTAATAAATTATTACTGTTCTTTTGTAAGCTAATTGTTGCAATCAGAGTCACATAACGGTTACTTGAATCGCTCCTTAGTACAGAATAACTAAATAAATGTTTGAAATTGTATCCTGTTCTTTTTTATTTAATTTTATTTTTTCTATAATTCATAATTTTGTTGATTTTCGAATACTTTGAATATATTCCCGACTCTCGATATATATTTATTTTCATATATTTTGGTTTACTTCATATATATTTCACTTTTAGTTTTTATGAACAATTCAAATAGGTACGCTATAATATAAAAAATACAGAACCAACCCTTCTCAACGTCGTACTTTCTTTGGTATATTAGGTACGCTTCCCTGTAATAATTCTCCCAATGTTACGTAAACAATGTAAATATGGAGTTATAGGTGCCCTTGCCCATTAAATAACGTGCGTGGAATTGACTAATACTCATTTTCAAATTTAGTACTAAGGGCCTTTTATATGTATATACTCTATCGGCAGGTAGACACTCTATGGGTGCTCACTACATACAGTGGAAACTATCCTTCCGTTGTGAACTATTTTTTACAATAAATAATGACTAACCTACATGTGTTTACTTTGTACAATTCATTTCTCATCACAAGAATCTGAGTTTACGTAATTCTTTGTGATGTGATTCCTGATTCAAATTAGTTTAAGATGAGTACCTCAATATCAACAAATTTGGAAAGGCGATAACTAATTTATAACCCTACAAGATACGATAGATAGATATTTAAATATCCTAAGTTTTCTATAGAATTTATCTATGCCTTAGTGTTCGTTATCATCATAATTGCGTCATACCCATAGTACATTATTGCTGTATTTGTTGTTGCTGTGCTCGGTGGCTGGTTGCTTTTCATGAGTAAATAGTGTTACAAATAAGCACAATGTAGATTTTGAATGGATTATGAATGGAGAACAAAACCGAACAGACAGACGATTTACATCGCGGTAGCCACTGGAATATAAATCCACACTGGAGCAGCGTGGAGGAGAAGACTCTAGGCTTCATATGGGTTGAAGTACTGAGAGAGAGAGAGAGAGAGCTTAAATAAAACGCCCAAATGGTCTCAATTTTTCAATGGCAAAAAAACAATACGATGAATTTAAAAAGTTAAAAAATAATTACAAGTACTCACTTTTTCACTGTACAAAACAGTTGTCTCTATGACAAGGCACTTAGTATGCATTGCCTCAGATTAAAGAAATAAAAGGTGCATTGCATAGAACGCATTGTGAACGAGAACAACGTTATTGTGTCCACGAAAGTGATGATGTGCATTTAATAACACTACACTCACACCCTAGCTCTGTTTGTGTAGCGAGTGGCGTTACAAACAAAATATCTAGAACACTACTCATCAACAACACTAGAACAAATATTCCTCTAGCATAATACCTCGGCATGGAACCCTGAATCCTCCCTCGACGGATAGTCATATAAATGTCTACTTAATTGCCTTTAATAGATTAATTTCAATAAAATAAATAATAAATAACGCTTCACACTCAAAGCCCCACACTAGGATTCCCTGTGTCGTGGGTGCCATGGACAACACACTAATCAAGGACATTCACACCCAGACCGAGAACAGAAATTCTAACTCATCATTCAAATATCCGTCTCGCTGGGAATCGAACTCAGGCAAACCTCTAACACACCCTCCGAGGCCTCCGACCATATGATACGGTAACCATTGCGTCACACAGATTGTCAAATTCTTATTAATTTAATGTTGATTACTAAAAATTAATAACATAAATCAGGATGTGATATTAGAATAAATTGCTAACAAAATCACGTCAGTTAATGGGTCCATTTAATAAAATTGTGTATTAGCGAAGCAGACACAACCCTTCTCAAAGTCGACGTTCCTTCATTACATTACGGCCTACTGCGCGTGGTTACGCGTACACAACGTAAATATGAAGTTATGGCGCCCATAGGATTTTGCGCCGACTAAATTGTTAAATGTTATATATTAGTTTACGGAGAAATACATGCGTATTTTCTACATATATGGTAAAGTATATAGTGTAAAAAGGCACATAAAGTTATATGTTTAGGAGACACAATAAAACTGCAAGATTGCCAAGTTAAGACTATTTCATTAGAACGTCAAATGTGGGGGCTAAATGCTGATTTCTTAGCCGTATTGGGGCGGCTTAGAATACTAACCCCAATCCCACGTCAGATGGGTGTCGTAAGAGGCGACTAAATCCGGCCCGCTGGTGGTAGGGCCCTCGGAGGTATTATATTGGTAATATTGATTTTAATTGTTAATCAATACCATTATTACTATTATTATTTCTCCATGGGGTTCGCCTGGATAGTTACCACCCTTGAGCATGAGTCAGCCGCTAAACGACTCGTCGTGTTACGGTTGGGGGTTTGAGAGCCAGTTTTTTATTTCTTTTTCTTCTCTCTTTCTTGGCTAGCAACGCATCCGTGATGCCTTTGGTGTTGCTGATGTTCATAGGCGACGATAGCCACTTTCCATCAGTTGGATATCTACATCTCGATTCCCGGCTATTTCCATAAAAAAAAAATCCATTTGAGAAATTTCGTAAATAACGCAAGTGTAAAGTGGGGAATAAATTAATGATGACTTCGATGTTAGTGACGACTATGTTAGGTAGTGACCGTAAAGATGATCGCGCGTACGAATGTTACCTACATTGCGTTCTATATAGCACCATACTGCGATGTTGCAACTCGATTACTTCAGCATTGCAGTGAGAGGATTCATAGTTCACGATGTTATGTAGATTGGTACGCTTGACCGATGTCCGCAACCATGAGCGTAGGAATTCAGACCTTACTTGAACTTTTATTAAGTGTTTATGATCAAGGTAGAATAGAATAGAATACTCTTTATTGTAGACACCAAATAAGTTAATATATTAGAACATAATATAAATAACATGTAGTACAAAAGGCGGTCTTACCTCTATAGAGCACCACAAGGTACCACAGTAGAAAACCACTGTTATTTTTGGATGATTGGTTACGGGTTGGCTATTCACGAAAAATGTACCTATATAATTTTGGAGTGCATGTATAAGTATGAGTGTAGTAGAGAAGTATAGTAGAGAAAGGATTAAAGTACTTATTTACTCCCATTGTCTACTATTAATAAAAAGTGGAATAAAACGACGATATAAAAAAATGGTAACCGCATTTAAACTCACGTTTTTTGCAAATAAGTTTTTTATTTGTTTGGTTTTTGGCTTTATAGTAAACATCGCATGGAAATTTTAATATACGAGTGGGTACTGTTTGCCTGCATAACCAAATAACAAACTCGCCGTTAGGCAGGAAATCAATTGCTACAGACCCAATTATTTTTCTGAATATGCGAATAGTTACAAAAAAAAACTCACGTTGAAGCCACATGTAAAGAAAGTTATTTTATAAAAGGAAAGAAGTTGGTCGCATCTGAATTAGATTAGTCAACTGCTTATTCTTTTGGAATATCACTAAAAATTATGCTTTTTAAAATGATGATTAAAATATATCCCCATAGCATTTTTAAAATAGGTTACATAATAGTTATTATTTAAAATTCCAAAGTGCTCTTCGTTAACATAAAACTACGACTACGGCTTCCTTAATTTACTTTACAGACAAAAACTTAATGGCGCTTAATAAAAGTTAAAGTAGTACGTGCGTTAACAATGTTAGTTAACCTGAAGATTTCAAACTCAGTCACTTCCCTGCTCTGAGTCAGAGGACATCGCGACCCATCAAGTTTGCCTACTCAAACGTTAGTGGATAATGACGGGAGAATTAATGAAGTAATACGCCTGGTAATTGATGAATAACATTATCAAGTCTATAGACTACGACTTCATATTATGTTTATGGGTATATTTTACTAAGGGTTTTATATTTTCTATTAAGATTTCTATTCATATCTTTGTCTTATTAAGTAGTATGTGTATGTTTTTGACTTAGCAATTGTAGTCATTTAATTTAGTAATACCCATAGCAAGAGCGTGATACAACATACCGACTTATAGTGATGTCTCATTTGTCAAACGTAATAATTGTAGGGGGATGAATTAACTCAGGTGAATGGATGGAGTAAAGTATCTAAGTACTAATTGTTAAGTCTGTATATGCGACTAATAATTAAGACTAATTAATTTATACCCATACGACTATCATCATACCTTACGCAGAATTCCATGAATAAACCACTCAACTCTGTTTTAACTACATTTGCATCTGAGACTGATATTCGGATGAAATTGGGGTGTCATTTCGAAATGGCAACCCCGTAAGCGGGTTGCCTTGTGTGCCCCCAGAGGGCATATTCGACGCAATCTGCAATACCTGACGTAGCTGGGAATTTCATTATAGGCTATTGACTGTTCATGACGAGATTGTAGATTGAAGCGCGATTTCACTGTGTCATGTTTATCGGAAAAGACTATAAAGGGGCAAAGTCACCATAAAATGCAATTTACAAGCTGCACACATGCGATGTAAATTTGCTTTGAAAGCCCATAAAATGCATTTGTATAGCGATTAAAGAGTAAAATTTTAATAGTTTTACTGCCGTATAGGACCTCTAAATGGAATTGTATAAAACGGGTGGAGTTTGAAATGGTGAAGGGAGAAGGGAGTCGATTTAAAATTACTAGGTTATGAAAATGTATATGTTGTTTTGTGTTTTGATTGTAAAGGGAACCTGAATTGCGGTTCTAGCGTATTCGTAAAGGTAAATATGCGGAATAATTTTTTTAGGTCTCATTAGATATGCACTATTACCCGACTCTCGCTTCGCTTCGAAAAACCTGTTTTAGTACCCAGACTCGAAAAAAATATTTAGATGAAACTTTTTAAAACGATTAAAATAAAACTGCTACTTAATGATACCTCAAAACTTACTACAATAATTTTATGAAAACGGGTTTTAGCGACGAATTCATTTCCATAGTTCCGTATAGACTTCAAAAAAGTACCCTTGTGTTTGAAAAATTAAGAGTTACATACTTCCGTAACTTTACGACCATTAAAAGAACTTTCTAATAGCCTCATGACCAACTTTCTACTCCAACTTTATCTTGTCTCTAAGCTATCCATTAAGTTCTCCGGTCTCCCATAACCACTGTGCCATAACTACAATCTACGAGTAAGCTCGAGTTACGTGTGACTGCCAAAGTAAAAATTCAAAATAATTATAATCATCATGGTAAATCCATGAATGAACGAAGTTCCTTATCGCACGTTGCGAAAGGGGGCTAGGCGGAAAATTTGGTAACGAAAAGTGGTAATGACACTTTTTGCCGTCGTAGTTTTTGGAACGAAGTTCCTTGTCGCGCGTTGCGAAAGGGGGCTAGGCGGAAAATTTGGTAACGAAAAGTGGTAACGACACTTTTTGCCGTCGTAGTTTTTTTTTACATAGAAAGCAAGCCAGAGTACTAGGATAGCAAAAACATGCAAGCGAGTGTGCCAAAACAAATCTGGGGTATTAAATTTCTCATCAGAATTTTTTTTTATTCATTTACTTATTCATATTTAAAATAAACAAAAGGCAAAACTTAATGCCTAGTGGCATTGTCCACCAGATAACTTTGGATGGATGTGGAAAGGATCACTTAGATAAAAGCGACATAACAATTACAGTGCAATAAACAATTTGTCAAGACTGCGAATAGGTACTTTTAATAAGTCTACGGTGCTTCATTATTTTGACGATTGCATAGCAACTTAAGACTACAAAGACACTTTTCGCCAAATAGGTAAGGTGTAGCCAAGGATAAAGTTCATTCATTGTACCTACTCGTAGTAAGTAAAAAAAGGTTCTCCGATAATATTTATACTGTGGTTTTATTGAACGGCAATTGTTTGATTCTGCCTTTGATATAAGTATTGCTGTTATGGTGGAATGTGTCAAAGCGCTACCATATCTTGTATTCGTTAAGTACCTACTGTCGAAGTATCAGATTCGTTTGTGAGCTTTAATTTCATAATTTTTCTTTTTACCTGTTGTCAATTATTGATAGAGGAACTCATAGTATCAGAATCCGTCTGTAAGTATTTATTTCGTTTCATTTCTATTCATGGAGAAAGCAACCTTCTAGTTCAGAAACTCCATTGAAGACTAGCTCCGAATTAGATTCCAGTTTGCTAATTCAATCCGCGTTTTGCACTAACTCAGTATGACAACTTATTGTTAGTACGGATAAACTGGTAATAGAATGAAAAGTTCCTCAGATGTTAACACTTTCGAATCCGTTAGTCAGGAAAGGCACGATTTACTACCTCGTGCCGAATGGGGGAAACTTTGCACTTGGCTTACCCTCTCAACGGACGTAATGACCCAAGTTTTGTGTTTTTCTTGTCCCCGCTTGTTTTACAATGTCACAATACTAATCCTGTCTTCGTAACAAGGTTTTGTTTCAGGGACGAACGTTTCTTTCTTCTCTTTTTTCTTGCCTGGCACATTGGTGATGTATTCGGTGTTATTGATGTTAATTACCGATGCTATCTTACTGTACATAAATACGTGAAAACGAAAGTAATGTAAAATCTAACGAAATATGTCAGGCTTTAGTTATTTTCATAATCAAATTGCCACGATCGGTGACTTGTTCTTTATAATTCGCATAGCTATATTAAGATCTAGGTACCTACAAGTAATTATAGATTTCCGGATAACATTGCAAACATAACAATATAACATGTCTTCACATTTACTGACAAACTATAGCTCAATTACTACAGACATGGAAGTCATCATACATAGATAAATACGTATATTGTTGGATGCCACTCAAGTCACGGACGTCCCTCTTGACTGCGATCAGGAGCCCAATTCTCATTTCGTAGAGATACATGTCTAACAGAGATATGTCGAAAAAACATGGCCGATTGGCCTCGTTTTGTTCGAGGTCGGCCATGTTTTTTCGAGATATCTCTGTTAGACATGTATCTCTACGAAATGAGAATTGCCCCCAGAGGATTCCGACCTGTGTCTATCTGCCTTGTTACAGGCGAATATCATCATTTCTCAGAATTTATTAATATTTATTCACTTACCAACGAGTCTTTTCGGAAAATATACGGGTTATGTTTACATTAACGTAGGTACGTTCCCGAAACAATTGCTATTAATTTTTAACAGGGATTAAATTGCCCCTTCTCCCTGGTTTTATGAATTACAAATTTATTCCTCTTAGTATAATTCATATGATTTTCACAAATTTTCTCTCTAGTAATGAAACAAAATATTTCTTCTATAATTTATTTCATATTAAAATAATGACCCTAATGTCTGCTGTAACGAAAAAATATCAGTCGACAAATAGAGAAGAAAATTACTCTTGAACTTGTCTAATAATAGGCAAAAAAATGTCCTTTTATTTTTTCTATTCAGATATTTTCTTAAGATTCCACAAAATAGGAATTGTCCAAATGATTCTCCGCGTACGTAATAACTCTGTTATTGTTGAATTTAGAATAATCAATCAAGTCCCATACAACTTTTAGTCTAAGAGCCGTATGTATCCATCTGCTTACCGGATAAAAATTGTTTTACATCAAATATTTTATGTAAAATTTTATGTATAATTTTTCAAGGCTATTAATTTACTTAGGGGGTGGTAATCTAAATAAATTTTCAACTAACTCATATTTTTCTTGGCCTTCCTTTAATTTAAGATACTAAGAAATTGATCCTTGTGAATGACCCTTTCGATTGGTACGTATCATAAATTAGGTATAGGGTGTTTTTTTCACATTTTACAAGTTCGATTTCCGGCTCAAGCAGGTGATTTATCAAAAACCTTTGAATGCAATTTTACTGATTCGTGAAAATAAAGGAATGTTTCATTTCAGTATAATTTGAAAAACTACATTTTTTTCCACGTATAGCATTGAACATATTTTTAGGCAACCCATTCACGATACTTTTCTTTACATAAGGTATTTGATATGAAACAATTTATATCCGGTAAGCAGATGAATGCAGAAACGCCTCTAATACGGCTCTTGTACTATTAGGGATGTTGTTACGGGTTGTTAAAGCCCACCCTACCTGCGCCTGCTATGTGTAATGGAGCAAACTGGAAAACTATAAATTTCCGTACCCCTCCTAAAAGGATAATCACACAAACAACTCGGTCGCGAATGAAAATTTAGAGTCCCTCTGCGTTGTCCTAATTGATGTAACATACTGCCTCACGGAGGTCATCACACAAGTTTCGGTGATAACGCTCGGAAGAAATACTTGTAATAAAGTTGCTATAGTAATTAGCAAATGGCTGCTGACTGTTAAAGTTACCAAATATATCATAATTAGCGCTCATATGTCCACATACATAAACGCCCCAGTCTCTCATAAATATTTATGTAACCTGTAGTGTTCCGTTAGACCACTAATTCTGTATATTCACTGGTTCGATGTAATAGACTAGGAAACGCGGTTACGCCACATGATTATTATTTAATTACTTAATAAGCACATATAGATAAATATCGGCTCGCTGCAAACACCACGTCTACACTCCGCGCCCGACAGTTCGTAACTGACTCATTGTGCGCTGGCCGCGTGGGTGCTTGACCGAGACGACAGAAAAGTGACATCTGTCAGTTGACAGATGACAATCTAGTTAGATTGCAAAACTACTAAATGTTATCGATATCCTACTCGATATCGATACACTACATCCCTTCCTTATTTTAATTAATTTTTTTTTGTAGTTTCTAGTTTCAGTAATTCTTCATCTTTGGTTCTAATTTCAACTCCAAATAATAATTCAAACGGAGTCATTCCAATGCTTCGTTGGTGAGTTCTATTTATACAGCGTTGGACGTTAGGTACTCTGCGATACCTTTGGTACCGATCTTTGGTCGGGTCATCTGCTGTGAGTTTACTCAACACAGCGATGATAATTTCCTATCGGCCGTTTCCTCTCTGCGTTTCCTATCGGGTGCAAGAAGACTTCTCTCTTCCCTTTCTTGTGTTTTTATCAGGATACTTTCAACATAATTGTTAATAATTCTTCTAATTTTGTCTTGTAACTTTTCTATGTGGTATTCTCTATTTATTAATTCTTCAGTCTTAGTAACTCCAAAGTGTCCTTTTCGTGGTTCCTTCTGATTAATTCAAAATGTATCTTCTTAGGTACAACAATCAATCTATTTCCGCTTTTCACTTTGTAGAGTGTGTTTTTTTTGTAAAATATAATCTTGATGAGGCTCTTTCTCTAAAATTTTCTTCAACACTTTTATGTGATCGTCCTCGTCTTGAGCTTTTTGATACATGTTGTAGTTTCCGCAATCATTAAACAAATTGGATATCTACCTAAAGCATCAGCGTGTTTCATCCTTGATCCAGGTCTATGCTCGATCTCGTAATCATATTCCTCAACTAGCAGAGCTTAGCGAGCAACTCTTGGTGGTAAATCTTTCTTCTGTAAGGTCCTCGTTAATGCAGAGCAATCTGTTACTATTTTAAAATGTAGGTAAATTCTAAATTTTTTGATGGCTTCCACGATAGCTAGTACCTCCAAGTGGTAACTATGGTAATTTCTCTGAGTCGGGGTAGTCTTTTTGCTCATATAACGGATTGGGTGAAGTTTGTCATCATTCGGGCTTTTCTGTAAGAGTACGGCTCCATATCCGTCAGCGCTGGCGTCTCTGTGTAATTCAGTATGCATCAGGATATCAGGATTGTAAATTCTAAGTACAGGTGTACTACACAGTTTCTTTTTGAAAATGAAAAAATGAAAATATTTTCATTGATTCACAGATTACATTATATACTAGTTGCAAGGGCCCCTGTACTGGGTGTAAACCTGTGTTACTGGGTACCCCGCTCATCCACGAAGACAAAATATAATGAATCACTTAAACATTTTAACAAAGCAAAATAAAAGAGACGTGTGTGTATAAATGTGTTGAGTTCCTTGAAAGCTTGTTAACAGTTTTAATCAAAATTAAAAGGAGTATTTTTCTTCAGTAAGTCGGTCATTGGCTTTGCTATCAGTGAGTAATCCTTAATAAATTTTCTAAAATGGCCGGTAAGTCCTAAGAAAGACTGGACGGCTTTCACGTTCTCAGGCTGTTCAAATTTCTCTACAGCATTAATTTTATCCTTCGATGGTCTTACTTCATTGTCACGGATGATGTAACCGTATCTCGGTTCAATCTCTTTCTATAAGAAATGGCATTACTTCCAGTTAAACTCCAAACCAAATTCTTCCGCTCTTCTTAGTACTTTTGAGCTTCATCAATCCTTCTTCTTCCGTTCTAGATGGTAAAATCAGATCGTCAGGATAAGCCGCTTCGGTTCCATCGGTAATTAGGTCACTAAAGATGTCATTGACAAACCTCTGGAATACAGATGGCGATGTGTACAGTCCGAAAGGCATTTTGAGAAATTCGTACTGGCCTTGAGGTGTAACAAAAGTTGTATACTTCTGGCTGTCTTGGTGAATATTCACATTCGGACAGGCTGGTGATTGGTGATCTAGGTCACTACAGTTGAAGCATCCCTTCACGTGAGGCACCTTGCGGTTTGACTGATGCGCAACTGAATGGCCAGTTCGGGCGGGTTTGCCTGGCACCGTCTTTCTAATGTCACTGTAGATGTCCAGCTTTTCCCGGAAATCTTTGATATCCGACGCGCCATACAGAATGGGTTTGTTGGTCTCAAGATCACGTATACCATCAATCGCATACTTTAAAAAGTTTTGCAATTCCGTCTAAAGTCAGTATAGGGCAGTATCTTCAAATTCATCGAGAAATGTCTCAACAGGGTAAGTGTCGTCTCCAGTAAAAATGGTCATAGAATTTTTTAAGTCTTTAAAGGAAATCAATCACAATCACATCAACATCTTCATCTTCACTTTCTTTTTCATCTTTCTTCGGCGGTATTGTTGCAGAGAAACTTGTGTTTGCTTGAGAATAATTTTGTGACTTTCATCGATATTCATTAATATTCGAATTAATTTGGGTCTTCAGTCTTCATAAAAACATTAATTCGGAAAGTCTTTTTCGAAAGCTACCATTAGTAGATTTTCTTAAGGCTGGCAACATTTTCTACCATAGCAAATGAAGTAATTGATTGTGTCGATACACCAGGATACACCTTGTAACTGACTTCTATCTTCGCCGTGAGCACGCAGCGTCGGTAAAACTGTTGCAAAGTTCCAAATGGTGGCCACAATGACAAACCAAGGCGATCACGAGCCAGCAATTCAATTTGGATGTGTCTTTAGTTTTCTTCGTAGATTCACTTCAAATATTATGTCAATTCTACACTAGGATTCCCTGCGTCGCGGGTGCCACCGACAACACACCAGACAAAGACACTCACACCCAGACCGAGAACAGAAACCCAAACCCATCATCCAAACCCCCGCCCCGCCGGGAATCGAACCCAGGACCCTCGGTGCGGCGATCCGGCATGGCAATCATTGCGACACACGGGTCGTCATTGATTTAGATCATCGCAATTTAATGCAAAACCGCAATGTAATGCACCTCGCAATTTAATGCCACTCTTACCATCATTGATTTAGATCATCGCAATTTAATGCAAAACTGCAATTTAATGCACCTCGCAATTGAATGCGACTCCCTCCATCATTGATTTAGATCATCGCAATTTAATGCAAAACCGCAATTTAATGCACCTCGCAATTTAATGCGACTCCCACCATCATTGATTTAGATCATCGCAATTTAATGCAAAACCGCAATTTAATGCACCTCGCAATTTAATGCGCCTTGCAATTTAATGCACCTCGCAATTTAATGCGCCTTGCAATTTAATACACTTCGCCATCAGTTACCATGATGATCGCAATTTAATGCGTCTCACCATCATTTGGCATGATGATTCGATCACTCATCCATAAAATTTAATTTAATGTTCATAGCTATTTGTAATTTATTTTATTTATTTATTTTATTTATTTATTTTTGTATACGAAGGAAATCTTACACAAAACAACAATGATGACACAATTTGCACAAAGGAACTGCTTATTTCTTTAAGAAATCTCTTCCAGCAGCCCTGTGAGAGGGAGATAGTCATTAGATGGTAGACAGAACGATTTAATTAAATTTAATCTTTTTTTAATCTTTTTTTTCCATCCCCTTCACTCTTGTTGGTGGTGCGTAGCGTGTAAACAGCTACACCACCGCATACTTGCGTACAATTGAAATTATTTTATTTTGTCAAACCTATTGAAAATGGCATAAGATCAGCCAAAGCGCAACTGAATCCACTCACCCTGCCCCGCCCTGGCACGAATCCCACGCAGTCCAAGGCAGCCGATGAAGCGGTGACGCCGAAGCCGGCCGGCGCGGTGATGGTTAGATAATCCGTCGAAATTTGTGTTAGTTCACCAGATCACGCACCCTCCTATATATGTAATTGAAGGGTGTAACGAAACGACATTTACAACGATGATTTGCAAGTTCGATCTGCTAGCGGGGGACTGAGAGACGTGCGGGGAGGGTGGCCGACCGCGCGTTGCACTGCGCCCGCGCTTCTCGCATTCGCCTCGAGACTCGTGAGCTTGACGACACACGTTCGTTTTAAAACTTGCTGTGCGCGTTAGCCAGCTCGAAGACAATTTTAAATACTCTTCGTGTTTTAGTAAGTACTATCCTACTAAACGTACTACTAGTAGTAGTTTAGACTCCTAATGCCATCTAGCGGCGCCAGGAATCACTCTAATGAGCGAACCAGTGAACTCAAAGCTGATCTTGCCATTAGAATTTTACCAAAAACCTACTTTAATAAATTGAAGCAGTAGTGCTTCATTACTTGTGATAACCGAATGAGTTTTATCTCAATTGATAGTTTTTAACACCCCGAATATGCCTAGGTAGGCTTGCCTACTTATTTCTGTGCATGGCTACCTGGCAAGTAGATGTGAACAGGTAAGTCAATATAGGTAACTACATCGATCTGTTAACCAATCGAAATTAATATCATAGGTAAGATATTTTAATTACAAAACTAATCATATAGGCTTGCCTGCAAGAAATCGTTCATAAAATATTATTGCCAAGCTATAAAGTTTTAGAATTTGATAGGTGCGAGAGAGAGTAGAGCGTCCGAGGTCCGTGTGATAGAACAGGTCACAACATAATAGCTGCAAGCTAAAGCTGTAAAGGCGACGCTCTTTAGAGTGTACTGCCAGTCCTTTTACACGAGCAGCCTGTGGGTCAGCTATACGCAGAGGGTGTACAACGCACTGCGTGTACAATATAATAATGGGTTTAGAATGCTGATGGGGCTGCCGCGCTTTTGTAGCGCCTCTGGGATGTTTTTAGAGGCTCGCACTGATGGCTTTCATGCCATTATCCGGAAACGATGCGCTTCTCTTCTCAACCGCCTGCGCGACAGCACCAATAGCATTCCAGGCACACTAGTGGACAGGTGGGACTCTCCATTTCCCAAGCACTGGGTAAGTCTGCACGCAAGTGGTGCAATACAGACCGCGCCTGGGCGTGGAAACCCCCATTTCCTTCCCCATTTTAAGTAGTTTATAGTAAGTAGTAATTAATTTGTATGTCTGTATTTACTAACCCTTAGATTTAAGAATAAAATGTTTTACTAACAAATATTGGCCTGAACTGAGCCTGAAATAAAGAATTATTATTATAAACCGCGGCACATAAGTTGAACCAAAATGGCTGTCGTCTGCGAAGGTACAATTGTTAACAAAGTGTGTAAAGAACAATGCCGAAAAATTATTTTTATTTTTTGTAGCGTCTTAAAACGTCAGTTACACCGAAGCAATTCAATATTTTTTTTACGTTTTTTAAAATTAATATCTGTACCCGTATTACCCAGGGTAAAATAATTTTAATAATAAGTGATGAATTGACTATAATAATAACAATGATGTCGATATTGTCCATTTTCATGCGGTAAAAATGTTACCATTTCATACTTTTTTCCTTTAATGGTAGAAAATATATTTTGATAGTCGTACATATTTTCTGATTTTAATTATTTCATATTGTATAGAGTGAGTAATTTGGGCAATCTTTAATAAAAAAGTAACATTCTGCGTGAACTTTTTTATTTTTATATTTAAAAATATTTATTTTCGTCATGCTCATGACATTCTTTTAAGTAATTTAATCTTTCAGTAGTAGTAAAATGGCAACTTCTGAATCGTTTTTAAAATTGACGTTGACGTTTAGTGATCAAATCTTGACATCACATACTCTTCCGGCATCGTTGTTTTATTGTGTACCAGGTACTCTATGTATAATACTTCTATGGTTATTTAAAACATTCAATATCAAAATACTTTGGTTCTGGGGTGTGCCTGCTGAAAATTCTTATATGTCTAAGCTCAGAAATTAATGCTGTATTTTTAGATTTTTTTTTATTTTAAGACGCTTAAGTTGCAAATGAAATAAAACTATGTATGGCAGTTGGGCATTGTTCTTTATTTGTATAGGCGGTAATAAAACTTAACATTCTATCATCAATGTCATCGTGTCAATTGCTACATAGCGAAATATGTGAAGTGGCGTTTGGGGCCTGCTAAGTGCTAACAACCCCTACCTGCTCTCACAAGTCAGTCGTCCCAGTTCCGTGCTTGGAGCACATTGTGCCATACTCGCGATGGTTTATTATTACACAATGTATTTAGGAGTAAGTTAATTATTGTGAAAAATACAATATATTATTTAATTTATCTAAATACATCTTATATAGTTATAAAGTCTTCCATACACCCGTACTAGAATACGCAAGAATAATCTATCTCTCTATAGTAAATCTATAAACTCCTATACTACATTATTCCGAAATAAAAATCCGGTACTGATTTTATATTAAATATTCAACGATCATAACAAAACGAACGACTTACTTGTTCTACGAACGATCTTGGACTACGAACGATTATTTGTTCGTATCGCGTTTACAAAATAGACGTAATATCTGCACGCATTCCAACGCATCCTTCCTTTTTACGTAATAAAGTAAAATCAAGTTACTTATTTACTACGTACTTACCGACATGGTTTTTTCACGCTCGTCGCCATAATATGTAGTGTTCCGTTAGACCACTAATTCTGTATATTCACTGGTTCGATGTAATAGACTAGGAAACGCGGTTACGCCACATGATTATTATTTAATTACTTAATAAGCACATATAGATAAATATCGGCTCGCTGCAAACACCACGTCTACACTCCGCGCCCGACAGTTCGTAACTGACTCATTGTGCGCTGGCCGCGTGGGTGCTTGACCGAGACGACAGAAAAGTGACATCTGTCAGTTGACAGATGACAATCTAGTTAGATTGCAAAACTACTAAATGTTATCGATATCCTACTCGATATCGATACACTACATAACCTGTTAGATATATTTAAAATATGAATTTATCTGTCACATGTTTTCCTTGGCTGAGAATCGAACCCGTGATAACTAACTCAGTTTAGGGTCACTAACAACTGGGCTATAGAGTTATCATGCTATTTTTGCACATGACAATCTCAATAGTGTTTGCATTTAAAATTTCTACTTTTATATGTCGCAACTCGCAGCGTCGTTTATCCCAATACGGCTGATAGTGCTACCAACCCTCAAAAATTGCGTAGGTAATCCGTGATTTAATTTTTGTTACTCGTCAGTAAAGTCCTGGAGTTAGCCGGTAACTCTTTGGTGAAGTAAACTCCAGCTTTCCCAACTCTGAAGAGAGACCCGTAAACTAAAGCAGTTGAAGCCAGCATGTATTATGACTTAACCACAAGACCCTGAACATAATTTCGAAAATGGTAATATTTATAGATAGTTTCATTTGTCATTAATTCAAATAAATATGTATATCCATGGCAAATGACAGCTTTCTAGTACTAAGGGTCTCGGCGCTTTGGTTTCCTTCGGACAGACGGACGGGCAGATGGACATGACAAAACTATAAGAGTTCCGATTTTACTCCGGAACCCTAAAAACTGGTAAATAGTAAGAAATGTGCTTATAGTTTAATGAAGATATTTATTTTTTTATTTATTTAACTAATTCAATTACACTGGCTGAGCCAACTACACTAATGAATACAATCTTATAATGTCAAAACGATTTAATACCCATAAAATTACGAAAACCGTGGCCTGCGGTTCGCGTCAATCAAAATGATTGGTCGTAATATCACTTTACAGCCAAAAATTTAAAGCGTGATCGGTGTACTAATTGAGAAAATTAATAACTTAATTCATACTTCAAAGAGCACGTAAAGCAATCCTCTTTAATTTCCTGAGAAGAATTTGAGAAAACGTTTAAAACACAAACTGTTTGAGATGTCAAAAAATATCAAAAACGTAATTATACGTAACGTAAACGTAATGATACATTTTAAATGTATTTATTGACTTGTAAACGTTGTAATGCAATAACTTTGAATATTAGGTATTACTAGGTACATATTTATAAGTACTATTATTTCTTCTGTGGTATTACTAGAACTTTAATTCTGTAATTAAAAAGAACAAATGATGAAGGAAGTACTTTTAATTTCATTGATTTAACATAGTCATCAGCGAAATAACGCACGCATTAAAATTTTACGCCTCAAACATCAACAAGGATCAAAAAATATTCTTTTCAGTTAGCAAAAGGCTGCAATCGATCCCAGTTATCGACACTTGGGTAAACTTGTAACTTTTACGGACCCTACTGTTAAATATTTTATGGGCTCTCAGCCCGCCAAAAATCAATTTAAGACATGAACTTAAATAAAAGAAAGGGTCGCTTATCTTCTCTGCGCAGCTGTGTCGAGACAACAGCTGAAACCGAGGTTTTAAAACTCTTTGATTTTATTTTAATTTTTTGTCCATTTTTTTTAATTTTTAAGATGATTCTTATTCAGTAAACAATCTTATAGAGTCGCTATTTTTATGTAATTTATTTAAAAATAAGGCATGTATAAAATTAAAAGAATTTAAAGATCAATTGTAATCTAACGCTCATACAAATATGTCACGTCACATAAATAATAAACATGTCACATAAATATTTACCCCGGCGAGGAATCCAACCCGGGACCCATCGCTTCGCACTGAAGACAGGGTCTCTACCAACAGTACCAACTAGGCTACAGGGTCACAATATTTGACAACAATGAATAGCTATGTCTCACAACAGAAAAAGAAATCATTTCGTTCGTTCGATTCGTTCTATTTAAATTAAATATAGCTCAGTAGCTACTTTACCGCTGCGTTTATTTTTGATAACCCAAGTATTGTGTATGAATTGTTTTATACGATTTTAATGTATAGACATTAGTCGGCACTGAGACCTCATGGTGCTCTTTGTGGTTACAGGGAACGAACTGCAGTTACGATAAAACAACAATTTATTAAAATGCCATCATAGCTTGGTGTATAAAATTGTGACACTATAAACTATTGCATTCAGTTGCATTCATTATCTGATAAAATTTTAAAACTTCGCTCATAATAACTTTAATTTAATTCTTTGAAATTATTCTACAAATTATACGCATTACCGAAAATATCTCTCGTATCTCTCTATAGGATTCTTAATTTTTCTAGTTTTATAGTTACAAAGACAGAAAAGGGAAACATCAACTTAAACTTGAAAATAGCTAAATTACAGATGATTCCACGTAGCGTATAATCACTAGTTTGGTCTAAGATAGATCAGAATATTAATTATTTATTAATCCATTAACAACGCTGCATATAGGCACTTACTAATGTCTATCGGCCGGTCTCAATAATGTACTAACAGATGGAAGGCTGTGAATAGGGCTACCATTAGTATGTTATCTGTCATATTTGTCAATTTTTGCCTCTGAAAAATTGACAAATATGACAGATGACAGCCCTATCCACAGTCTTCCATCTGTTAGTACATTATTGAGACCGGCCGTATATTGGTTATAGGTAATGATTGACGCTGCATATAGGCACCTACTAATGTCTATATTCGTTATAGGTGTATAATGATTGACTACAATGAAACTAAACTAGTTTCTCTCAATAAACAATATTAGCAGTCTGAATACCGTCTATAGGTACAGTGAGTACTCCATTATCAGAGACACCGGTTTATGCCCTCTCACCCTCGCCAGTTACGCACCTACGGGTTCAGAGGTACGAAATAACGTCATTAATGAAAAGTATGTAACTCTTATTTATAGGGAGGAAAAAAAGGGGTACAATTGTAATCTAATATCAGTGCTCTTCAAAATCGTGGCTCTTAAAAATACATGACGCCTATTACCTACTTACACTTAACATAGCACGCAATTTAGATACCTAATCATTAAATGTAAAAGGTTATATGTTATTTTAATTAATTTAAATACATTAATTGTTACTTAGAGGCAAGTTGAGTAAATATAGTACCAAAATTCTATGTTGTCATTCTACATCACTTATAATCAAGTGAGACTGCATTTAAGCATATAACTTATATTTAATAAGCAATAAATGTCTGATAACATCAATTAACATCTGTTTACATGACAATGTTAATCAGATGAAAATCAGAGGCACATCCAAAACCAGCCGCGTTTCTCACATCCAAGAGGAAAAGTCGTTGGGGAAATTCGTGGGGTGCGTCGCACGCCGTGTTTTCACTTCAGCCAGTGTCGTTTTCGCCTACGACGCGAGAGGGCGTCGCATTCGATTCACCCGCGACCACGTGACTTGTTGCTTGACGTTACTTTTGTTTATATAGCATATAACTTAACATTCAAATGATGTTTAGATACACAAGCAGTTGACATGAATTTTATATCGCAGCAGTTTTATAAACATGCCAAACTGTTGATGCTTATAAGCTTCGGCCTAGCCATCTTATTTGCTGGCCTCCTACTCAGATTTAAATTCGAACAGTCGCAACTCAGTGAAACGGACCAAATTCGAGAGCCTGACTACATTGAATACGAGCCTGAGATAAATGTGACCGACCCGAAGCCGAGGAAAACGAGAAAAGAATACCTGTACCGTCTTTTGACAAACACGACCCTTTCGCTCATACAAATGGAAATAAAAGCTAGGAGACTGGAGGAAAATATGCGTAGGATTAAGGAGAAGACTGCAGATTTATTGTGGAAGGACAAAGATAAAGCGCTGTGGCATATTCTTTTTAAAAATATCACCAGACATTTTGCGATTCGGCACGAGTTTCACCAGTATGCTAGTCTCAAACGTATCATGCAGGACAGTCACTCACATAAGCATGAATCCGGTAGACGGAAATTGTTACGAAAGTGATAAAGATGGAATAGTTTTTAAAGGAATCGAACTATTGTTAATTTTAATCTGTGTATTAAGAACAATGACTGCTAATGTAATAGGGAAAGCGGACTTCGACAATAAACTTTTATATTTGAATCGTGCCGTGGTTAAACACGAGCTTAGTACTCGACATTTGCTTTGCGAGTCACGTATGTATCATAACGTTTCTCTTTATTTATATTATTTTATGGTCTAGCTGTATCTTTGCTTCCCACGAGTTTACCCAGAATTATGGCATTGCTCGTACATTTTAAACAGGAACTGGATTGCTTGGTAAATCGATTATTTCTTTGTTTTTATGTAATGTTGTTTTTGTTTGAACGTTTTGTAACTTTTGTATTTATTTTTGTAGAAAAATGATATGTATTTTTATAGAAAACTTGTATATAGATACAATACATACAATATATACAATACATACATACATATGTACAATAATTGTTACAATAGGAACAGTACGATAAAAATTCACGCATTTTATAAGAAGTTTTAACGTTAAATAATCAAAAATAACCTACTTACGTTACTTTTATTTTGTTTTAAGTAGATGTTAGACTAGTAAGTTTTTAGTAGTAATTGTCTGTAAAAACTTCACAAGTCTGCCCGTTGGACACCTGTTGGACATACTTACATTTTTTGAATGCATAATTACTTCACGAAAATGCTACGTTAGTTTATTATGAAACTTGATTCATTTTATTTCATTGATTCTTACTATACATTATCTAATCAATGATGTTAGTTATTTTTATTTTTGTTTTCATATTACTCGCGGGAGACAAGAATTCTAATTCTATGGTAAATCTGAACACAGACATAGCGGCATATTTGCTTAGCGTGCTTCTCACTCTATACACTGTTCTTGCCAATGTCAGAAAGAGACACCTAATGTAAACATGGCTGGTCTGGTCAGATCATAATAATTGTATGCATCGTAGACAAGCTGTCACACATTCGTACGCTAGCACGTATAGTGAGTGATTGGTTTATTTTATGCTTGTGTCATTATTATTTAGTTAACTATGTCCTGTTGTAAGTATAATTTTCTTTATAATAATAGTTTTGCTTTTAGTATTGAATACAATCTTAGCTTAAATCTTTGATATCCTACCTACATTACTTTAAACAACTAAACTTACAAGTTACAACATTAATTAGTAAGTTTAACATTATACGTGTTGTTAACCTGGTAAAAAAGACGAGTTGCTTTTGCATTAACTAGTTTGAAAAAAAATCGTATTAATAAGTTCCAATCGTCTTATAAGTAACTGATTTTATTAGGTGAATAAATTACTGTACTGTATACTATTGGCTGTATTATACTTGAAATGAAATGAAATGATTTATTAGAAAATGAGTTTCACAAATTATTCCCTTGTTGAGACATCCCTTTAAGTAAGAAATTTTACTTGTGCCAGGCAGGATGTCCCGCTTTTCCGTAGAAAATTTATACAGTTAAACTCAGGTTATTCAGAAATCTTTAAATTAAATTAACATGAGAAATGTGTGCCTGTGCGTGCGCATGTTTATGTGTACGTGTGGTTGTGTGAGTGTGGTGTGTGTATGTGTGGTGTGGGTGTGTGAGGTGTGTATTCATGTGGTGTGTTTATTTGTGTTTATGTATAATGTTGATATTGATTTTTAGGTGATTACATGAAATAAAGCCTCGATCTGTTCATAATTTAATTTTGTGAGCAAGTCAGATAAGGACTTTTTAAGTTCGTATGAATACTACAATTTATTTTAAATATTTAACTGCAGATAGATATCCTTTCACTTTTATATTATTGAAACTAATAATAATGTCGAAATATTAATTTGATACACAGAATTTTGTGCATATTTTTTTGTGGCGATGCGCAAATCGATGCGCCCCAAACTCGTTTCATTTGAAAGGCAATAATGCGAAGATGATTTGAGACCACTAAAACAATACATTAGGCACATTTGGTCCATTCATAATTTTTTTATTCATGATTTTTCCCTTTTCCCATAAGCTTTTTAGTGTAGTATCACACGAAGGGTATCTACTAGTTTTAAATAAAAACAATATTATTTAATAAAAATCACATGTTTTTTATTATTAAGTAATAAAAATTAAGGAAAATATAGTATGATATTTGGTAATGAAATTATATTAAATTTTAATATTATTATCAGTTTTAATAATACATAACGTCGTTGCGACTTTAAGACCTATTGTGTGTAAAAAATCAGCTTTTTGAGAAAATCGATAAAAATCGATAAACTTGATTAGCAAGCACATAGGTGATTTTCAATTTGGTGAATAAATTACGATGGAAACGTCGTACACACATGAGAGTTTTTGAATTCGATAGTGCTTCAAAATGTAGAATCGTTTGACGTAAAAAAATGATTTTGCCAAAAGTGGCGCATAACACATAAGAAGGTCTTAAATTTTGAAAGGTCTAAAGAATGCAGTTAAATAACTCTACTGACAGTTATTTTAATGTTATCTTCGATGTACTTTCAAGTGATATGATGCAATGAACTGTACCAAAAGCTACTAACAAAACATGCAGACGTTATCTAGCGGCCAACGGAAGGTCGACACTGTCGCCTAAACTCTTATCTGTATGAATGTAATAAAACTACAGAGTTTTTATGTCTGTTTATTTGTTTGTGGGTGCTATCTCTTGAACTGCCAGTCGGATTAAAAAATATTTTTGTAGCTTAATTATAGCCATATACTTACATTGGAAAGGATATAGGCTTTAATATTATAATTATTAACAAAAAGACTTTAGGGGTTCAAGGGGCCAAGACTTAGGTACCTGAATCGAATAGGAAGATGATGGTGTACCTGTGCCGGACTTGTACCTACATCACAGCTTCTTACCGAATGGCACAACAGTGACGTCAGATCAGATGTCAATTGCCAAGAACTGCAAGCAATGATGGTGAGCTCGCAATTCAACAACCAAAGACTGGTCAGTCGCTTCCCCATTGCTTCTCCACGACAACGCGCGAGCTCAGACTTCACGACAGACCATCGCAAAGCTACAAGAGTTACAGTTGGAAGCTCTCCGTTACCCATCCTACCTACCGGAACTTGTCCCAACAGATACCTACTTTTAAAAAAAATAGACAATTTTTATGTCGGAAAAGTTCAACACCCGAGAGGGAATACAAAACGCTTTTGCTGACTTCATCGCCTCCTGCAAGGCTATTCAGTTTTGTAACTTGACAGCGGAGTTTCAAAATTGACGTTCGAGTTCTAGGATCACTTCACTTCGCAAGTGCGTACTAGATGATTAGATAGTGACATGTCAATATGATGCAAGTTCGCTTTTGTTTTGTAACTTGACAGCGGAATACACGATGAGTTTCTAAATTGAAGTTAGAGTTCGAGACTCCCTTCACCTCGTAAGTGCGTACCAGATGATTAGAGAATCACATATCAAGATCTCGGATTCGAACTTCAATTTTGAAACTCATCGCGGATTCCACTGTCAAGTTACAAAACTGAATAGCCTTGCAGTACTGTACTTCTAAAGTAAAGGGATAAACAAACTGCCATCAAAATGGCAAAATTGTATAGATAATTTGGGACAGTGCTGTGATTAGCTAAAATAAAAAAAAATACCAAATTTTTTATATTTTAAAATTTTCATACAAATCTTCAATTTCATGGGTAAAGATACATTTATATCCATTACTAATTTATTTATGTAAATAGAGATCGATTTATATACATTTACAAAGTACATATTCCAGAAAACAATAATAAAATTGGGAATATGTAGGTATTTAGTTATTTACTCAATACATCCAATAATTATTTTTTTAGAACCTTTTCCTGTCTCTGCTTTGCTTTTTTCATTCGTATATTAGGTATAATACAAACTCAATCAATAAGATTTATTTTGTTATGATTGACAAAAAACATTTTCGTGTTAACATCTTTCAAGTGTTTTATTTATTGAGGCGAAGCGAAGCTGGTTACTAGCAAAATAAATCTTATCTCTTAAAATAATTTTAATTCTTATATCCACAGTTTAAACACTTTACCGAGAACGGCAAGAACTGTTAACGTGATTTAATAATGTTATTAACATTTTTAATTTTTATATTTTATGTTTCCTATCTGCGGCCGATATGCAAAAATTCTCGTATGTTTTCTCAAGTAAACTTCATTTACTATCGTCATAACCAAATCTTCACTCATAGTAAATATCCCACAGCAAGCAAGTATGGAGTATCTTGTGTTAATTATTAAGCCCATAATTCACCATACTGATCATTGGATCGCTCATTAAAAGAGTTTTCACTCTTTTGAAAAACATTACATTAATAACATCAAGTAACTCGTATTAAGCCGGTTTTCTTCGGACATTGTCTATTGAATAATAAGGTTAATCGAGATGAATATGTAATAAAATAGAACGTGCAGGATTCGAACCCAACTCCCCTGAACAGGAGATATTTTTTAATAACATCATTCACTTTCCCGCGTTTCGCTTTTGCGCTTTCATAACGGTATTGTAAAAGGTTTATTTCGTTTGAGAAGGGAAGTTAATATAAAAGAAAAGGATTTTACCCAAAACCATGCCCAATTTTGATTTAAAATAAATGTACGCGTCAAAAACTTTCCCTGCTCCCTTTCTAAATCCTATTTGTCATCCCTAAGAAACCTATCCATCCGTGTCAAGCGATAAGCAAAATAAAAGATCCACTACAGTTAGAACAGAAACTCTGTCATACACAAAGCTCGCGTATAATCTATCATTTTACGTCGTAATATATTTATTGAAATTATTATTTGATTAGGTATTAGAATTTGTTTTTCAAATAGAAATGGTTTTTTAGATTACGTAATTTTCAGTAGTCATAAAAATTAAGCACCTATAAATAACTGTATATACTCGTATTATATAAACTTAATTAAGATAGATTTAAGTATTCTAGTTGTTTGGTTCTGTGTTCGATTCTCGGCTGGGGCAGACATTAATGTGATAAATTTTTGTCCACGATAGGTGGGTGCTATTGATGTCATAATATTTTCGTTATCCATGTTACCCGCGACACAGGGAATCGTATAACAGGGAGGGGTATAAATAATAGTAGATACATTACGGTAGGGTAAGTGCGTAAGGTAAAATAATAGACCACTTAAGTCAAGAGTATCGTATAGATAGTATTTTATGTGGCACTTAAAAGTCATGCTTTCTCATGTCCAAAGTAGTTCTTTTTTACATCTTGCGAAGATGTTTGGCTTAAGTCGTCTACTGTTAATAGAGACACAAAATTACGCATTTTCGCACAGTGACAAAAAGGACGGGCGGAAAAGCTAGACCTAAGATCGGGTTTAGGTCACAGTGTGCTATGAAAACACAACAAAAAAACGTACGATACATCAAGTGAGAGTAATTTATCATTCGCCTCTCCACAGAGACTGAACAACCTGAACAAAAGATCTTTCGCAAACGGTCCATACGACTTTAATCCTACTGTTTACAAGGAATTCAGATTCGAAAACCTCTCAAAGGATTCCACGTAGTATAAATCGGGATACCCAACATTTCCTCTAGATAAATCTTGGCTAGAAAAGGCACATCGGTTTTGCCTCACTTAACTCCTGTGGCCTCACCTGAATTGTAATGCGGACTTTTTTAGTTCACATTGGTTGTTCACTATATACATACATTGTTCAACATAAAGATAGTTCGCTCAAGGGTCTTCTAAAATTGAACATAACATCAATTTATCAATCGTTTGAGACTCGTCAAACCCAAGAAAATTTATTCAAACTTAAGGAGGAAGTTCAACTGTCCATTATAACGTCGAAAATTCCATGTTCTCCGTAGACTAGGACGCAGGCAAAGTAACTTTGAAAAGCCTTGATAGACAATTCACGTGTCTATTACAAGCGGCAAGGATTTTGAATGAAATCCTTCAAACGTACTCGGAAGGCGACAAGATTAGATGAGATTATAAAGGGATCTTTAGTCATTTAAATCCCCCTTTGAGCCATCCAAAGCATATGGATAGGTATCGATTTGAAATCCCATATGAACACCGGTTTCCCCTTGTTCAATTCCTCTAGGGCCCGTCTCCCCACAATATGTCGTCGTCATGAGTCTGAAAAGATTTTATTTGTTGTCACAGCAGGCTAACTTCTCCCAAAATGTATTGCGATAGTACAACATATGTAATTATTTATAAGTGTTGCACTCTCTCTGTTACAATCTAATCTTTTTGTGGAAGATAATACGAGAACCAGATTCCTGAGAGACTTAATCCTTAAAACCAACGGCAGACTTTCAGCAGAAGGCTACTTTAAAAGAAGGCCGATGAGAATACTTAGTTGCAAAATTTTACTTGTCGTTGATGCACGAGATACTCATAATATTTCATGCTGTGCTTTTAACTAGGAGACCAGCAAACCTAAGAGATCAACCAATACGTAATAAAAATATCGACAATTACTATTAAGAATACGTAAAGGGTGAAGTGAAAATGTAAAGGGTTATAAAATTCAAAGGACTGGTGTAAGAGAAAAAATACCACAGCTAGATAAGTTGTATTAGTTCACCGTACACTTTGTAGATTTTTGTAGAATATTTAACAAGAAAAAACTTTTTAAGACCAAAAATTAATATTGTTAGGTAATAAACTATGAAAATCTGAACAGTCATGTTCAACACCGTGAACCTAATAATAATGAGGTATTGTTTAATCCTCACGTAATCTCCCAGGTTAGTATAATAATTACTTTAAGTAATAAACAATGACGGTTTGATGGGATTATACCCGACAAAGGACTAATTTATATGCAGGCATTACCTGACGCGATTAGGTACTAAATTCTGTGGGCCAAACCACAGGCAGGATTGAAATTACGTAAACAGTATGTTGTATGCGTAAGCACTAAATATCGATCAATCAATTCAATCGTTGGATTAACTATCTCTTGTTCGGTGAAGAACATGTTGCGAGGAAACCTGAGGAAAACTAACGGGTGATCTATATTTTCAGGCGAGACTTATTTGGTAAAGAAAAGCACTACATTTTACGTTAATATCAATGTAAATTAGTTTTCAAAAATAATTAATAAACAGAGATCATTTGGGTATTAAATGTTTAGTCATCTTTAAATTATTATCATTTTATTTGTGCCTTTATTGTGCCTTATTTAGGTGTGCCTTTTTTATTAAAAATATTTAAAAGTCTGCGTAAAATGATTTACTAAATAGGATTCGTCGTAAAAGACGGAGTATACATAATTTATTGAAGTAATAAGAGTATATGAGAGTAGATAGATACATATTTACTATTCGGCTTGGCCAGCAATGCGAACAACTGATATTAATTAATTACTTATGGGACGAATAGGTCGGAATGATAACGATTTTTATTTATATGCTTTTAGTTTCTTTGCAATGTTTCTTGGATAGTTTACGAGATATTTAATTTAGCAGTTTGTTTGTGGATCAATTCGTCAAGTTGGAAATAACAGAACTATTTTCTCATATTCTATGGTGTTGAGATTTTAAATATTGCTTCATTTGTGACTGAAATTTATTTTTGTGGTAATAACCTAATTGTTGTTTAAAAGTTGTTTTTCTTTTTCTTTCTTTATTTATTTCTTTCTAGTTAGTTAACATCACAGACATGGAATTTTATATAGGCATTCGAACATGATAGTTGGTTCTAAACTGCATCATAACTGAACTGTATACATTTTATGCCTAGGCAAAGGTGGTCCTGGCTATGCTTCGCCACTCGACGCTTTTAAGAACGGTCCGAGGGAAGAATTACTATATGTCGTGTGTGTGCAGCCAGACTACACGAAACAGGATTATTTGGCTACTGTCGACGTCAACCCGAAGTCTCCTACCTACAGCCAGGTAAGTAACTACAATTGTAACAGATTTAGTGGTAACACCTGGAGAAAATCTGGGTTCATACGGTAAGTATTTCAAGAACACTGCAATTGTTATAAACCTGGAAGTCACAATGGAAATTTTAACCCTATACCCGCTTAGCCTTCATTTGGATTTAGCGCTCTGCTTGCGACTATATCGGCGTTTTCGAGATAATATCCCTATATCTTATTTCAGATCATGGTCTAACTTTGTGTTAAATTTCATGGAAATCCATTCAGTAATTTTTACGTGAAAGGGCAACAAACATTCATACAATTTTCATATTTATAATAGTTACACGTATGTCAAAATCTTGGACACAAGTTCTGTGCATTACAGTAAATAATTTAAGGTTAGTATTCCAAAATTTATGGAAAAACAGCAATACAAAATTGTCTCAATATATTACATATTATGGCAACGACAAAAAATTTGGCTGCAGTAGATGCTGTTTATACATTCTGGCATTGCAGCCAACTCTTAAAAAAGATAACGTTATGATTTATTATGAACTAGCTGACCCGGCGAACTTCGTATCGCCTAACAAACAATTTTTATTTATTATGAACTAGCTGACCCGGCGAACTTCGTATCGCCTAACAAACAATTTTTTTTCTAAAATAAAAGTAGCCTAAGTTACTCCTTGTTACATCAGCTATCTGCCACTGAAAGTCCCGGCAAAATCGGTCCAGCCATTTCAGAGATTAGCCGGAACAAACAGACAGACAGACAGACAAAAATTGTGAAAAATATTGTTTTGGTTTAAGTACCGTGTGTAAATCCAAATACACTTAGTAAAAAGCGTTCATTTTAATATTACAAACAGATTCCAATTGTATTTATTTGTATATGTTACCGGATATCTGTATAATGCAGGTATTCAGCACAATCCCTAGGGAAAGTGTATAATATCTGGGTCGTTTTGGCAATGTGTTAAATGATATTAATATTATTCACCATTACATACTTTACCTAGGTAATGTATACGTTTCCCATCTACTGTACAGAATACCTGCAGGTCCACCGGCAATGAATAAAATTAATAGATTTGGGTATGTGTAGTCAACTTGGTTGTAGGTTGGAATTAAGAATTTACTTATATGAAATGAAAATGAAATGAAATTTTTATACATTTTAAATTAATGCTTGACCGAAATCCCACTTGATGGTAAGGGGAGATGCAGTCTAATGGCTACTACACACTATGCCGCCATCATCCCGCGCGGTATGAAGCCATGGCGACATATTTTGCGGATATCTTGCCGGCAGCATGTGCCGCAGAAATCGGCTCAGTGCCGGATAGCAACATCAGTCTTGTATAACGCATGGTGATGATGATACATGTGCATTGTGCACGTTTTCAAGGCCAGAACGCAGGGATATGAAACTAACCACGTATAGATTGGAACTAACTTTTTTACTAAGTTCTTCCAATCCATACACGAGCAGTACGCAAATAATCGCGTATACTTCGTAGAAGACGTAGAAGTATATCTTGTTCCATAATGTACAGCGCCATTACGCATACGGACTAATCGTGTGTGTATCGGAACCTCCGTGACAGCGGGAGTGGAAGGCGGATAATTTTTCAAAATTGGTGACAGAACCGACTTAGTCAACCCCGACCCCACGTGGTACTAGTCTGCCCTACCCCTAGAGTGAATGTGAACCCCGGAGGCGCGGAGGGAGAGCAGCCCCCGCCCGCTGTAACAAACTGCAGGCACCATGTGAGCCGAAGCGGCTGAGGCTGGTCGCCGCAGGCGACCAAAAAGCCGAAGCTGCGTAGGCGAGCATGGAGTGCCTGCAGTTTGTTACGCAAGGGCGGAGGGGCTGCACTTCCCGCAGCGCCGGAGACGTTTGGAAGCCTGTTTGTGTAGGTATCAAAAACCCCTAAATTATCCCTAAAAGTGCATATAATGCAACTTTGTAAATATAATGATTTTTAATTTTACTTTACTTCATACATCATTTGGTAAACAATATACAACTAAATGAATGAGTTGGACTTTTGAAAAGTGTCATTATAAAAGGCAGACCAAACGTACAGTTGGCAACTGTTAGGTTGGGAAATAAAACAACATTATGTGATAAGTTGGCAAATGATTATTCGGCGAAATAAAATTCTGCGAAACGTTAGTTGGCAAGTGATAATCTGCCAAACAATATTCGGTGAAAAGGCAGAGATCCCGAAGTGTAGTATAGTTTGGAACGAAGAAGGATACAAAATATACACGATCAATACGCAAAATTCGTGTATGCATTGTAACAATAAATTTAAAAACAGCCTTACAATATATACGCGAGCAGTTTCCTATCGCTGCGTTCTAGCGTTGTATAGAAGGAAAAGACGCCGTCTCGCCCCTCTCCCACTTGCTTGTTTTTGTCTTTTACACACATTACCAACTACGCATGGAGTATAGTATAGAATGCCTGGGTGAAGTATGAAATAAATAATATTCAAAGCGTTACCTGAACGTTTTAGATATTCTATAGATTGCCTAGGTATTGTATAGACTGCTGAATTTTACAGATATCCGGTAACATATACATATATATGTTTTACAGATATCCGGTAACATATACATATATATGTTACCGGATATCTGTAAAATTCAGCAGTCTATACAATACCTAGGCAATCTATAGAATATCTAAAACGTTCAGGTAACGCTTTGAATATTATTTATTTCATACTTCACCCAGGCATTCTATACTATACTCCATGCGTAGTTGGTAATGTGTGTAAAAGACAAAAACAAGCAAGTGGGAGAGGGGTGAGACGGTGTCTTTTCCTTCTATACAACGCTAGAACGCAGTGATAGCAAACTGCTTGCGTATATATTGTAAGGCTGTTTTTAAATTTATTGTTACAATGCATACACGAATTTTGCGTATTGATCGTGTATATTTTGTATCCTTCTTCGTTCCAAACTATACTACACTTCGGGATCTCTGCCTTTTCACCGAATATTGTTTGGCAGATTATCACTTGCCAACTAACGTTTCGCAGAATTTTATTTCGCCGAATAATCATTTGCCAACTTATCACATCATTTTGTTTTATTTCCCAACCTAACAGTTGCCAACTGTACATTTGGTCTGCCTTTTATAATGACACTTTTCAAAAGGCCAACTCATTCATTTAGTTGTATATTGTTTACGAAATGATGTATTAAGTAAAGTAAAATTAAAAATCATTATAATGTACAAAGTTGCATTATATGCACTTTTAGGGAGAATTTAGGGGTTTTTGATACACAAACAAGCTTCCAAACGTCTCCGGCGCTGCGGGAAGTGCAGCCCCTCCGCCCTTGCGTAACAAACTGCAGGCACTCCATGCTCGCCTACGCAGCTTCGGCTTTTTGGTCGCCTGCGGCGACCAGCCTCAGCCGCTTCGGCTCACATGGTGCCTGTAGTTTGTTACAGCGGGCGGGGGCTGCTCTCCCTCCGCGCCTCCGGGGTTCACATTCACTCTAGGGGTAGGGCAGACTAGTACCACGTGGGGTCGGGGTTGACTAAGTCGCTTCTGTCACCAATTTTGAAAAATTACCGCCCTCCACTCCCCCTGTCACGGAGATTCCGATACACACACGATTAGTCCGTATGCGTAATGGCGCTGTACATTATGGAACAAGATATACTTCTACGTCTTCTACGAAGTATACGCGATTATTTGCGTACTGCTCGTGTATGGATTGGAAGAACTTAGTAAAAAAGTTAGTTCCAACCTATACCTACGTGGTTAGTTTCATATCCCTGCGTTCTGGCCTTGTACAAAATGGCAAAACGCGGCAAGACGTGAGGGCAGGCAGTAAAAGTTTAGTTGCCACAAAGGGTTTTGGCTGCCAAACCCAAACTTTGGCATTCTTACATTTAAGCAAGCTTCCAGCTCCGACATATCCTCTGGCCTTATTGGCTAGGTTTGGGATTTCTTCTTGATACATAGAAATGACTCGCTCATGCCTGTTATCTATGGTAGGTACGCAGACGATAGCAGAGTGGTGGTGGAACGTATAAATCTCACAATTTGGGCTGTATCCGAGTGGGGCACGGCCAATCTTGTAGAATTCTAAGACTAAGATCTTTCTCTTACATCCCAAAGGTTGACTGGTAGAGAATGCTTTTAGAATTAAGTCCGCCTTTTACCTCTTACATTGTTGTAAGGTTCAAAAGTTTAAATAAATAAAAAAGATACGTGTAGGTATATTTACCTCACGTACCAGGAGCCCGCTCACCCGAGCCCCACTTTTCATAACGTACATTAAGAATATACCGATCGCCTTCAGTTGTTACGAGTTAAGATAAAAACCCCAACTTTTGGCGATGCATTGAACCAAACGTGAATGTGAATTGATACGTGGAATTCTTGCAAAGTTGCGCAAACACTACACCCACCCGCCAATGACGTGAAGAGAGTCAAAACTCAAAATATTTTTTTCATATAGGTATCACTGGCACGTTTTTTAATTTACCAGGTTTTCGGAAAGGTGCTTTGTCATGGAGGAGAAAAAAAGCCGTCGAGAAACTCCTTAGCAAATCTTTTAAAAATAAAAATACATTGGTATATATTTTATTACAAAAAAATATCACTAACTTAAACGGAACTGGTTGTAGAGTTGGTCATTTCCATGCGTCTTTGTCATTTAAGTACTTATCTAATCTTCAAGAAAAGAGTGAATCTTATGGCTCTTACACACTATGCCGTCGGCTTAAAAAAGCATAAAAAAGCCACAAGCCTAATATCAGTTCGTTCCTGGCACGAAAAAGGAGGAATATTAAATGTGATTTAATAACTAAAAAGAAGCATTGCTGGTAATTGAAATTTTTCCAAGGGCCTTTATATTTCTCGGGATATAAAGTTTTCTAATATAATATGACATGATGTAATTAATATACCTACCCAATTACCTACATCGATGCCTGGACAGACAAACATAGTTACAAGTAATAATTTAAAAAAAATATTTTTGAGTTCTAACTTGGTGTGTAAGTGCCCCCTATTCGAAATTTTAAAATAATATTAAATGTACAGAAAACAATCCCTTTCAGTTTTATCAATTTAGTGCTCCCTATTCCCTAATCGATACTTTGAAAAATATTCATTTTATTATAATATAGTGAGTTAAACAAACACAACGTGCACATGTATCATCATCACCATGCGTTAAAAAAGACTGATGTTGCTATCCGGCACTGAGCCGATTTCTGCGGCACATGCTGCCGACAAGATATCCGCAAAATATGTCGCCATGGCTTCATACCGCGCGGGATGATGGCGGCATACCTAGTGTGTAGGAGCCATTAGACTGCATCTCCCCTTACCATCAAGTGGGATTTCGGTCAAGCATTAATTTAAAATGTATAAAAATTTCATTTCATTTCATATATGTAAATTCTTAATTTCAACCTACATCCAAGTTGACTACACATACCCAAATCTATTAATTTTATTCATTGCCGGTGAACCTGCAGGTATTCTGTACAGTAGATGGGAAACGTATACATTACCTAGGTAAAGTATGTAATGGTGAATAATATTAATATCATTTAACACATTGCCAAAACGACCCAGGTATTATACACATTACCTAGGGATTGTGCTGAATACCCGCATTATACAGATATCCGGTAACATATAGACTAGATAAGTGGTTCGACTCGATTTCACCAATAAACACTGGAGAATAGATGAAAATGCAAATAACATCTCAACATAATGAATGTCTCTAGCTAAACTTTAATACATACCAATATGTAGTTCTTTTGGTAGCAATAAAGTCTCAGTAATCCTGCAGGATTCGAGCGTGGTTAGACAGGAATGCAATATCGGGAGCTGGGATTTATTTAGGGATTGACGGGATTTGTCTCTGTGTAGCAAATGCTAACAAAAACTAAGGAAGGTTCATAAACTGGGTAAAATCGTTCCGATTTGATGGATATAATATAATATTGCTGATAACGGATAACTTCAAAAGTAATAAAATAAGTAATAAAATTAATAAATATATACAAAACACATATACATATAGATAATTTTAAATACTTGACTTTAAGAATTGTGATATAATTAAATATAAGCTTTACCAAATTTTATTAGTAAAGATATTGCTGATCCGTGTGAATTAATTATTAGTAAAAACTGACTATAAAAATATGGCGCCGTTTAAAAAAAATGTTTTAACACATTCTTATTTCTTTATTTCTTAATGAAAACAATAAATTCACTCTATTGGAATATTTTCAGAAGAGAGAATGCGTGCCCCGTTCCCGTCCCGTGCGTGCCTCCGTGGCGTATGCGCTATCGTTTACATTTTCTATGAAAGACGAGGTTTCCAAAACTTCACGTTCCGTCCCGTCCCCGTCCCGTGTACGTTACGTATGCATCGACCTTTAATTTTACTTCTGCTCCTAGGTAATCCATCGAACGTATACAGGCAGTGTTGGTGATGAGCTACACCATAGCGGATGGAATGTGTGCTCCAGCTGCTATAACAAACCAGAGCTCAAGAGAGACTTCCTGATCCTACCCGGACTGCACTCTTGCAAGGTTTTTGTTATGGACGTCGGAACTGACCCTCGGAAACCAGAGTTGCATAAGGTACACTACAAGCTTACCTACTATAAGTTTAGTTTTCAATGAAGACAGGCTTTTTATTAATGGCTGGCTTCAACCAATTAATAGCCCACTACTGAGCAAGGATATCTCCTTTTGAAGAGGCCTAGCATATATTTATGTAGGGATTAGTGGCTAACCCAAGTGTCGGAAGTATTCTAGCCGCCAGCGGGCCTCTGACATGACTAAACGACAGTTATCTTACGATAATAACCGGGACCGACGGTTTAACGTGCCCTTCGAAGTACGGAAACGCTCAAAATTTTTTTGCCACTAGCGGTCCATAAACATTTTTATTAATATTAAAACATTTTGTAAGAAAATTTTGTCTCAATATTTTTTATGAATATTATATAAAGGTATGAAAAATAAACCGAATGAAATACTCTGCGTGGATGGACAAAGTAAATGGGAAAAGTGTTTGGATACCTTTACGTAGAAATAATTATAATATAAAGATTAAAAAGATAAACGTTGCTAAAACTTGAAAATTTGTTACATGATGAGGTAAATAATTGCTGCCGAAACAGAATCTTGTTTGTAAAAGAACTTGTAAATCGGGAATTTCATGTCAACGGATCCCGAAACTTTTTTAATTTCCCGTTTTTTATGCTTTGCAATTTCCACTCCGTTCATAAGTTTATCCTTGGGTAAGAACCAAGTAAGAAAAGTAAAAATTTTATGAAGAACATGTTACTTTTAAAGAAATTGTCGGTTTTGTGATCAAAGATTCAGAATGATACGTGGGCCGTTTTAGTATATGGAACAATCTTTAACAAAACGTCAGGAGAAAACCTTTGTGGGCTAAAACTATTTTTTTTAGAAAAAAAACAATCAATCAAGGCATGGGCGTAGTCAGGGGGGGGTTTCGGGGGTTCAAACCCCCCCCCGAAATGTTAAGGACTGACATTTTTATGCGCTAATAAACCCTTAAAAATCATTTTTCTAGACGTCATTCCGAATTGAATGAGCTATCGCACATATTTTTATGAGCTTTATTTCTATTTAACACGTTTTTGAACTTTTTGACTAAACTATTAATAGATGGCACTACATACGTCGTGAGAAAAAATAAAGTCTCAATTTTCTTTAGGGTTATTTTATGTACTTTTAGTCGTTGTATTTTCGTGAACACCCGGGGGGGTGTGGGGGGCCCCCCGAATCTTGAACCCCCCCCCCCCCCCCCCGAAACTAAAACCTGGCTACGCCCGTGAATCAAGGCACATATAGGAATGAATGTTGAATTTTATATAAGAAACATTTTATATTTCGAATAGTTAAAAACATGGAGAAGATGGTGAGAAAGCTAAATTTTATTAATCCGCCCTTGCTTCCTTTCGGGTTCTAAATACTCTGTACCTACCCTTGAAGCAACAACTTGCTTTATAACTTATAGCCTTCCTCATACATGTGGCTATCACACACAAAAAGATTTTTTACACTCGACTGGCAGTGCTAGAATTTAGCGCGTTCAAACAAACGAACAAAATAATTTCAGCATTATTATATTGGTGTATATTTTATTATTTTTATATCGCTTTCTCATAAATAATATGTTACAAATACATTAATTAAACAAAATAAAAAGAGATTTTGTGTCAGTGTGAAGTAACCCTTTGAAAAATTGTGTTACGGTCGAATTTAAACAGTAGAGCAGTTATCTAGTATGCCTCATCGCAATGAACTAATATACTTCTCATCGTGATGATAAAAAACTTTACGTATTCTTATAACAATTTGCCTACTTTTAACAATATACTAATGCGTACATAACACTGCGTAGATATTAGATTGTATGTAGATATTAGATTAAATGTGAGGTAAGTTTTAACTGACATAAACTACGCATAGTTGTCAAATGTAATTGCGCGAACTACAACTCATGATCGCATTCCCAATCTGTCGTCAAACTTTGGGTATTCCGACCACAAAACTCAAACTGTTCTCGACTCATATTAACTGCCTACATTTACAGCTCTCCGTATATTTTCAACAGTGAATTAAAATCTATACGTAAATAAAATCATTAACTCTCGACGAAAAAAGAGGGGTGTTATGAGTTTGACTTGTCTGTGTATCTGTGGCATCGTAGGTCCCAAACGGATCAACCGATTTTGATCTAGTTGTAAGGTGACATAATGGAGATTCTATTCTTAGCTCATGTTTAGTGTAAATAAAACTGTCGTGGATTTTTTAAATTTTAATTGAGGATTATTTTTAAAATGTTTATTGATTGTTTTAAGTTTTCCTAATATATAAGGTATATGTAGGGATAGGGAAGCCCAGAGAGATTTTGGGATTTAGTCGAGCGCATTAGATAAGGTGGGTTTATTAGATGCTGAGAACGATGTATGAGAGTGACGTAAGAGAGTGGGGATCACAAAATTTGCACAATAAAATCTTTACTCATTATAACCTGTCGATTTTCTTAAGACGAGTAAAGTGCAGCCGCAGTGAAACATATATTTTTACTATTATATTTATCAATTAATTTTTATAGCTTGTTATGTTAGGTGCATTTTATTTTCCAAATTTTAAAAAAATATTTATGAAATAGCTACTATTTTATCTATACCTACTACTTGGAAAATATTTACAATTTGAGACAGAAAACTTAAATTATTTGCTCACTGTAATAGTTTTCTTCGAGGGGTCATATGTTACTTTGAAAGTTATTTCAACCGCTCAGAAAGTAAACGTCTCCCTTATCGTGTGTCATGGCGTCGAAAATCTCATTACCAGGTAATCGACGGTTCCGAGATGAGGTCATTCAACTGCAGTTTCCCGCACACGACGCACTGCCTGGCAACCGGGGAAATCATGATTTCCACGATGGGCGATAAGGACGAAAACGGAAAGGGGGATTTCGTGCTCATCGATTCTAAGACTTTGGAGGTGACAGGTGGGTGTGTCGTGAGTCGTGACGCAAAGATTACTTGACGAAATAGTAGGTTTTCGCTGCCCGCTTTTTGTTTTCATTTACGAATTTGTAACAGGGTCTTGGACTAAAGGAGGTAAACTGGCGAAGTTCGGATATGACTTTTGGTATCAACCCTATCATGATGTTATGATCGCGTCTGAATGGGGCACGCCGAAATATTTTAAGAGGTACCTAATAATTACATATTTACGATTGTATATTAGTTCACTTGTGTTGTGACATCGATCACAAGACTTTCGCAAAATACGATCCTTACTCGTATTAAGGAATCAAAATTTAGGGTCCTCATATTATCAAAAAAACATATGACATTTTATGTTTGTGTGTTTTTTTGAACACAGATTTTTTTTCGGAGTCATTGAAATGACCTAGATAAGTTTAAGTATGGAGCCCTGTATGACGCGAGACCAATTCTTTTCTTCCTGTTTTGAATAATAAAATGAACCATTACTTACAGTGGCTTCATTCCTGAAGATATAGCCAACTCGGAGAGATATGGGACCTCCCTGAATATTTACAAATGGTCAACCCGTGAGTTGCAAGAAGTCATAGATTTAGGCAAAGAGGGATGTGCGCCCTTAGAGATCAGATTCCTTCACGATCCTAAATCCGCGGAAGGATTTGTCGGGTGCGCTGTGGAAGCCAACGTTTACAGGTAAGATATTTCTAAGGGAAAAAAGAGATTTAGTAGTGATTTCAATGTCTCTCGTCTGACTGAATGACTTCGACTGAGGAAAACATTGTTAGAAAACAGTTGAAAATTTCCTTAGTTTTCTCAAATTACTATAAATACTATTACTACTATGCACAGTTTTAGATCCATAATCGGTAGGTTTTATCTATTCTTAATACAGTAAAAAAAAATTCGTCTTTAAGGTTCTACAAAGATGGAGACGACAAGTGGAAAACTCATAAAGTTATTGATATACCAGCAAAGACTGTTCTTAAAAATAACGAAGAAACCAAAATAAACGGTAAACAAACCTTACTTTCGGTGTTTTATTATATTTTATACTTTAATAATCATGTAACTAAATTAAACTCATTTTGTATTTTTTTTTCTTTGGTCGTTTAATTCACCTAAAGAACTAGTCTGCATCTGACTTGTTTGAGATTAAATTCTAATCTTTCTATTACATTTTGTTATTCGCTGCGTTGTTTCATCTTTTGCTTTGTTCAGGGTAACATGACAGTTCCATTAACTTTTTTTCCCTAGGTCTCATATCGGATATTCTTCTTTCTTTGGATGATAAGTATTTATATTTTTCCTGTTGGTTACACGGCGATGTGAGACAATATGATGTATCAGACCCTAAAAATCCAAAACTTACTGCACAAATACACTTAGGTGGACAAATCGCTAACTATGGACTTACAGTTATCGAAGACAAGGAATTAAAGGCAAGAACTTTTTACATTTAAAACAAGTACCAGTCTAAATTAATGTCTAATGACTTTACACAATTGAGTTGTTTCCTAAAATTTTTTTTTGTTATAAATGGAAAGTTCATATATAAGTTTTATAACAAAGTTCTTTTAGTTTTTTTATATTCGCTATAATTTAAAAGTTACATCAAATCAAAAATACGTTTTTGAATCCAGTACCGAAAACACGCCGACAGTTCCCGAATAGACCCGAGCGCGCGTGTGACGTCACTTTGTTAATTGCTATTCATTGCAGCATACAGCTGATACTGTGATTTGACTTTAAACTGATAAAATCTTGATATTATCGTCAATATATTGATAAACATATTAAAAATGCTAAACCTTAAAAGTTATCGTGCTTGTTTTGTACCATTACGTGTGAATACTACAAAAAAGATAATGTTAAATGTGTACATTTATTCGGAACCTGTACATTTAATCCTACTTTCCTACTTAATGTTATAAATCTGAAATTTTGGATGTTTGTGACTCCATCACGCAAAAACAGCTGAACGGATATAGATGAAAGGTACACAGATAGTTTTTGACCTAACTTACCAGATAGGATACTTTTTATCCCGGAAATAGACCTTTTCCCGAGGAATAAGAGGTTAAATTTTAGTTTTCGTTCATAGATTCATTTTTAGGGTTCCGAAGTAAAATCAGAATTCTTATAGTTTCGTCATGTCATGTCCGTCCGTCCGTCCGTCTGTCCGTCTGTCCGTCTGTCCGACTGTCCGTCCGTCCGTCTGTCCAAAACAAAGCGCCGAAACCCTTAGTGCTAGAAAGCTGTAATTTGGCATGGATATATAGGGGAAGGCCGGGCAAAATGGACACCTTAACCTTTGGCAGGCTATAGAAAGGAAGTTGATACAGATAGATAAAAAATAATGACTGAGTTTGAAACAGTATTTATTAAACTTTTTAATATAATCAACTAAAACAATGTAACATCAGTACTTTACTTAAAATTTTTAATCACACTAAACTTGGTACCGCTATCCGCTTTGCCCAATCCACCGGGTAAAGTGGATAGGCTCATAGGGTAAAGTGAACACACGGTTAATTAAGGAAAGATTACCGAAGAATATAAAAGAAGATATATGTAATTAAAGGAAACAATAATAAAGAATACAACTAATTAGTCATATCTAGCAGTTGTCACAAAGAAATATGCCATTTCCCTCGTAAGCCATGCCGTATTTCTTGTGATTCCATTGCTTGCAGGAATTGCATTGGATTCAGTCATCAAACAGCTGTTCGTTAATCTTCTCATAAAATCTTCTCCACAAAAAAAAAAACACGTAAACTTTTCATCATTTTCTTTGCCCTTAGATCCTTTGGCTTTAATATTTTTGGTCGTTTTATTAATTTCAGTGGTTTTGGTTCTTTTGGTTGCTTTAGTCATTTTTAGGGTTCCGTAGCCAAATGGCAAAAAACCTTATTCGTCATGTCTGTCTGTCGGCCTGTCTGTCTGTCTGTCTGTCTGTCTGTCTGTCCGTCCGTATGTCACAGCCGCTTTTCTCCGAAACAATAAGAACTACACTGTTAAAAATTAGTAAGTAGATGTATTCTGTAAACCGCGTTAAGATTTTTACACAAAAATAGAAAAAAACAATGAATTTTGGGGTTCCACATACATAGAACTGAAACTCAAAAATTATTTTTTCATCAAACCCATATATGTGGGGTATCTATGGATAGGTCTTTAAAAATGATATTGAGGTTACTTTTATCATTTTTTTCTAAACTGAATAGTTTGCGCGAGAGACACTTCCAAAGTGGTAAAATGTGTGTTCCCCCCCTGTAACTTCTAAAATAAGAGAATGATAAAACTAAAAAAATATATGATGTGCATTACCATACAAACTTCCAACGAAAATTGATTTGAACGAGATTTAGTAAGTAGTTTTTTTTTAATACGTCGTAAATCGTAAACCGCAAAAACATCGATCAAAGTTACAACGAACTACAAGAACTTTTATATTATGTTACTTGCTGCTACGGAACCCTTCATGGGCGAGTCCGACTCGCACTTGGCCGCTTTTAGTATCTAATGTCAGCATTTTTCTTTCGCGTGGTCTTTGTTTTGGTATCTAAATCTTTCTCCATGTTTCTCAATAATTTCGAACTTGTTTTAACAAATTTAGTTTTCTGTTCTTTCTGTTCTTCCTGTGATGGTAAGATGTAGGCATAGGAGTGGAAGATTTTTGAGTGGCGTTATATCTGAGTGGATCTTCTTTGCCAGGTTTTGGTATATTTTTTGATAAAGTGAAATCAAGAAAAGTGAACATTTCTAAATCTGCGGACAAAACGAACGCTGTTGGCCAAAGTGGATACTGTGTCCGCTTTGCCCGTGTTCATTTTGCCCAACGGGTACTTGTTTAATTTAACCTAACCTTAATGAAATCTAGAAACAGAATACCAATAAAACTAGCAGTATTTCTGCAAGGAAACATGCACTTTGAAAAGAGAATCAAGCCAATACAGGAATACTATATAAACATAAGTAATTACAAAATTACGTACTTTGAAAAGTCGTAAGCAATGTTCACTTTTTAATTTTTGTTATTTTTTTCGCAAACGACGTGTGACTATGCGTTAGCTCTGTTTGTTTACGACTAAGGGGCACGGGGTGCACCTCGTGGCAAGACGGTAGCGCGTTCGGGCCCACCATTTTAAAATAAAAGAGGGTATCCGCTTTGCCTAGGCTGTTCACTATGCCCGGCCTTCCCCTACATATATTTATTAAAAAAAATTGAAAAGCTCTTCCAAAAATATTATGGGAAAACCATTTTTGGAATTTTGGGTCCGTTTGCGAAATATTTGCTTTAAAGTGCTAATTCTGGTTGGAGTCAAGTGTCCAGGGGGGACAGTTGGCTAAACGGTTGGAGTTGGACAAGTGAAAAAAATCTCAAAAATAGGTTATAATATGATGAATTTACAAGGAAAACTATCACGGCTATGTTAACATGAGTAGTTAATGAATAATAGTCGATAAACTTACTACTTCGGAACTCTACATTGCGCGTGGCCTGACACGCACTTGCCCGTTTCTTTTATGAAACAACTGATGGTTTTATTTTATTATGTTAGGAATTTTGCCACGTTGATCCTACTTCAATTCAATGAGGATTTGATGATGGGTTCTGGGGCTACAAAGTGGAACTCCTCAATGGTAGAGTAAAACGGAGCCGTGTTTAAAGATAACTACTACTACTATTACTATCATTAACATTGTAAAATCAGTAGGAACATCATTAAATAAATAAACGCTTCACACTCCTATGAGTGTGAAGCCCCTTACTAGGATACCCTGAGTCGTGGGTGCCATAGACAATACAAGGACACACACCCAGACCAAGAACAGAAATTCAAACTAATCATTCAAACCACCTCGCATCGTATCGAACCCAGGACCCTTGACTCAGCGATGTGGCGTGGTATCCATTCGCCACACGGGTCATTGACCAAGTTGGTGTATTTCGGAGACAAAAAAAATTATATATTGTACCAGTTTTATGTATAAAGCGCGTACAAACCCATAACGCCGCAGTAGGTTTCCCTGTCGCGGGTGATATGGACAACACGTCACTATAACACCCAAGACCCGAGTACAAATATTTATTAGATATGGCCGGGAATTGAACCTGGGACCCTCGCTTCGCAGGTTGGATCGAATCGCTATCAACTAGGCTATAGGGTCATCGTATGTATGTACCTACTACTAGCATAGAATTTCTGTAGCATTGCATTGTGCATTTTTTTTATTAATCACATTCTTCATTTCTCTAAGGATCCATATCTGAAATTTACGCAGACGAAGTCGCGGATAGAAGCTAGTTGTATGATAAATGAAATATAATTTATCATACACCCCTGATTTCATACCCCTAACACCCTGCCCTGATTCCTCCCAGACACGATTTACTAGTAAACAGTGTAACCTTTTCTTTTGGTGTAAGTATATAATCAATGGAGAGTTTTATTATATTTAATGAAGAATAAATCATTTAACGTTTAAATTTACAATAAAATTACGTGGAATATCTTTTTGCACTAAATTTCGGATATTTTTAGTTAATTTACGTGTAGGAGCCGTTGAGACCGTACTATCGTGAAATTTCTTTAACAAAGTGACGTCACAAATATGGCGGTCAAATTTGGCGCGTTCGTAGCCACGTGATTTTTTTTCAACTTTTATTTCGTTATTATTAATATTAAAAATAGTTTTTAAGCGTTTTTAACAATGCCAATCAATATAATTTGTGTTTAAGATTTAAAATACATTTTAAAAAAAATTTTTTTTTTTAAAATGAACAACTCAATTGTTTTGCTGCATCACTATTTTCATTTGAGTTTTGCCCTGTCATTTGTTACTGTTATGTGAGTGATATTGGTTTCTGTAAACGTTTTCTTTGTAACATTTAATTTTTTCTCTTGTTTTTCATTTCAAAGTAGTTATTTTTATAAAATGTCGCCTAAATTGATTATTACTTTTTTATTTCCTGTAGGACCCAGCGACGCCTGTGTTTATTAAAGGTAAACGATTGCTCGGAGGGCCTCAAATGCTGCAATTGTCTCTAGATGGAAAACGATTGTACGTGTCAAGTTCACTCTACTCCCCGTGGGATAAGCAATTCTACCGAAAGATGGCTGAAGAGGTAATATAATTTGGAAACAAATAGAAATTGTTTAGTGTCGGTGTATTTCGGGAACGTGTTACAACATAGTGGGGAATATTCATAGGAACGAAACATAAGTATTAAGTAAAATCAATACAATATGCTGCTATGTTTTAATTATTGATGTGCGTGGAAAATTTCACAATAATAAACAGTTTTATAATTATAAGACCTGAATCTTGTAAATAATCTAAATAAGTAGTTGAGAGAATACAATAATTGTTCTAATCAATCACTAAAATATCAAAAGAAACATCTCGGTAATATATGTACTACGGCTTTTATATTAATTATTTATGTAATTAAAAGTAATGAATTTTAGTAGTAATGCTATAAGTATACTGTTTATACATTCGCCATATACAATTAATACTATCTTAATTGTCTTTAAAAACGTTTTTGTAGGGTGGTTGGATTGTCAAATTAGACGTGGATATTACAAATGGTGGCATGAAGTTAGACCCCGACTTCCTTATCGATTTTGGAAAAGAACCAAACGGTCCCGTTCTGCCGCATGAGATGAGGTAAGAATTAAGAATGATTCGTGAAAATTCTTCTAATTATAAAATGCAAAAGCTCAAGAAATCTAAATTATATTCAGCTATCACTTACTGTGATTGCAAGTGTGATAATGACAATCAAATCTTAATCTAGAAACTGAAACATAACCTAACGTAATTTTAACTGCTATGGTGTCACTGTTCAGCTTATCTAGACCATATTAGGACAAGTTGAAATAACAATTTGTACCTTCAACGGCTGTTTACAGAGTTTAATATATAAAAATATTTTCAGATATCCTGGTGGTGATTGTACATCCGACATTTGGCTTGCAGAAGAATAATTTGATTACTAAAAAATAAGATAATATTGTGTGCCAATATTTTTATACCTTTTATTAACGTTAGTACAGTATGATATTAATGTCTATGACATGTAATAAATAGAATATCCATAAATGGAATACTTAATTAAGCTCTCCATATTTTGTTTAAATAATTATTATATTATAGCAATTATGCCCAACATCCTGAATTTGATTTTTAATAAAACAATATTTTATTTAATCCTATAGAATACTTTAGGTTCTTTCGACTAGTCGATTTTACTTGATGGTTCCGAACTAAAGATATTATTCGCAATGGCTCCTTTGAACGTAACCTATTTCTTCACTTAAACCTTCCCCAATTTACGATTGAAGAATGAATGAGTTATAAGAGGAAAGGAATACAAAATCTTTGATGTTTTATCTTAGCATTTACAAAAACGCAAGTATTGAGTGTTTTGTTTAGTTGAAAAGAGCCTCTTTAACTTCCGTTTAGATAGATGCCATAATGAAAAAGGTATGATCATATAAAAAAATGCAGGTTTTCTTCCTTTTCGGCTCGCTACAAGTGGCTTTTTCGATTACCTGATGGCAAGTGGCTATCGTCGCCCATGAACATCAGCAACACCAAAGGCATCACTGATGCGTTGCCGGCGAAGAAAAAGAAAGGAAAAACAAAGAAAGAACTGGCTCTCAAGTCCCCAGCCGGAACACGAAAAGTCGTTTGGCGGCTGACTCATGCTCAAGGGTGGTAGCTATCCAGGCAAACCCTACGGAGAAATAATAATAGTAATAATGGTATTAATTTAGCAATTAAAATCAATATTACCAATATAATCCCTCCGAAGGGCTATATCACCAGCGCTGCAGCGGGCCGGATTTACTCCCCTCTTACGACACCCATCCAGCGTGGGACTGGGGTTTGTATTCTAAGCTGCCTCAATGCGGCAAAAAGTCCCTTTTGTGTTACAAATGTCCATGACGACGGTGACCATTTACCAGTGGTTAAATCGTCTGCAAACTGGTAACATCAGTCACACCAAAGCTTAAATTAAATATAGGGACCCGCATTATTTCTAGCTCTCCGACACTATGATTTAGACATGTATGAATATCCGAAATTTAACAAAATTTTGTTATTAAAGCGTTTCGTGTTTATTCTCCTTTTATATTTGTCTTTTCAATTGCCTTTTGGTTACTGACATCAAAGGTCCAAGCTAAATCCTGGCGCAAAGTTAAAACGGGATAAATTTAATTAGGCTCGACGTTTTAAACGTGTAAATAACATTTTAGTTCAAAGGATTTTAAGTGTAGATCGCATGTTTTCAGAAAACGCTTTTTATGGTGAAAACACAGATAATTTTAGGATATCTTTCTGAAAGTTGGATTTTAATTACCTTTTAACTTTTAAACAGAAAAAGGAGACACAAATATGAGTAATAAATATAAGTGTAATTAAGGAAGGCGTTGACAATATGTAAGTGAAAAAAAAAATAAGTAAAAATTTTGCCATCTTGGAACACTTGGCTGAATATAGAGGCAGAAAATTATATTAGGTTTGGTAAAGGAAACAAATGATGATATAGTCAAAAATTATTAATAGAACATAGCTTTTGGTTTACGTTCATATAAACAATTGTGTGTAGGTACATTATAATTAATTTACACTTGCCTCGGTGAAGGATACATCGCAAGGGAACCTACACAGAGTTTCTCAAAAGAATGTAACGTTGGCCAACATGCACTTGGGCAGCGTGGTTGACTATGCCCGTTTCCTCTCACATTGAATGAGACATGGGCCTATCAGTAGAAAAGTTTGGCTGTAATTAATCAAAAACAAGAAGAATTCAGAAGAAAAATATGTCCTTATTCAAATAATTTTTGATTTTTTGTTTGTATTGGATAAACTCAAAAACTAATGGATGGATTTCAAAATTTCTTTCACATTAATGAAAAAATATTGAGGATTGATGCTCTATTATTTCTGAGTAACATAGGATATATTTTATTTATAAAAATTATTGGATCTAAGTATACTTTTTACGAAAACCGAAGTAACGCGAGGCGTTTAAAAGTTACCTAGTAATAAACAATAACTCGTATTAGTTCAAATAAAACACAGAAAATATGTTGCGAAAAATTGTGCAACATAACAACCACAGCAACAGCTGTCTTTCAGAGTTCGATTTTTCACAAAATAAAATTAACTTCTTAACTTCATGTATAATAATTGGTGACTACTTATTTTATGAGTAGTACAAACTTTTTAATTTTATGTATAGCTTTAAAGAGATGGCTAAATTAGATTGAAGAACAATGTCCCAAAACTTAGCAATTACCAATTAAGATTCATTATTTGAGCTTTTTAGCCTTTAAAGTATAAAATCACTTGATATTTAAATTAAAATTGTTCAGTGAGAAACTTCTAGTGGAGGACAGGCCAGCTCTAAAGGGTAAAGTGACAAGATGCCTGCAATAATTATGTTTGCCCGTGCCTGTCGAATTCCAGGATGAACAGGACAAAGCGAATTTCGAGCTACATTCCTTTTGTGTATTCAAGCGACTAAAACGTAGGTAATTTAACACTAATAGCTAGCGGTCTGAAGATCGTATGCAATGTGACAGAAACTCAATAGGCTTGTTTCCACTAAGAATAAATCCGATGGCTTAGAGTTTCTAATGATTAACCATGATAATTAGTAAACAAAAATGCAACTTTTCTATTAAAATAATAAAAGATTAATAATATTTTTGGAAAATAAAATCGACAAATTGAGGCGTTTAATCATGTGACATTAAACGCCTATCAAAGAAGCGCATGGAGGCGTGACGTCACACCTCGCGAAACACTACGTTGTAGCTGTCATTTTCGTATAAAGTGAACAGATTATTTGGAGTTTTCAGCAATTCTTGTTAAATTAATACAGTTCGTTTTTAGTTTAATCTTGAAAGACAAGCATAATTTGCCATGGAATCAGGATTTAACAAAGCAAACAGCAGTAATTTGCCCAAAATTGACGCCGTTATGCTTGGCAATTTTTTTGCAATGATCACCGACTTTTGTTCATCGGAATTCCGCAATGTTAAAACTTCTGTGTAAGTATAATGTGAAGAACAAACAAAGTCTCATTTAATTAGCAGTTACCAGTCAGAGTCGCATTTACCTACTATGGAATTTAAATATATATAACTTATTTTGAGGTTAGCGAATACAAAGTTTTAATAATATTTTAACTCAAATACATCATAAAACCCTATTCAAGTCATAACATTTTATAGGTTATGTGTGGTATATTATGGTAGATTTTGCAAAATTCATTTCTTTTACTATACATTTATAAATAGATACATCAAGTTGTGTTTAATACTTAGATCAAAATGATCTTCACAGAAATAAATTGTGGAATCAGTTGATAAAGTAAGAGCATCTTGCCTCCTTGCCATATTTAACCACTTTCTTCGTATTTGTTTATTGTTTGGAACGTATATGAATAATTTGTTTGGCGTTTTTATCGTTGTACTTTTACATTGGGGCACTATAAAGTTTTTATAATGCGAGGAATTCATTATTTATTAAAAAACACAATTGACTGTCATATACAAACACGGCTGTTTCGCGAGGTGTGACGTCATTCAAGACGCCATGACAGTCTTGGCCTTTTTCGTGGTCAATTTCAAGTTCATTTCTAAAAACTCAAAATACTAATGTAAAAGACTTATTTTTCTTAGAATAATATATTTTTGGGGTGAAATAGATGCTAAGCTATAGTTTTAAACTAATTTCCAAATTTTGTCAACTAGCCTATTGACATGACAAGACTTGTGCTGCCCGTATTTTAGTTTGCGCATATAAGTACAATTCTTCTGTGTAACCACAGATGATTTAACTATGATTTAAAATTAAAAGTATGCCAGATTAAGTCTTTTCCTCGTAATCATCGCAGGTCATCGCGAAATATCGTCATCATTATGCTTTAAAGTATGAAAGGTATGAAAATATTTATGTACTAAATAGATCCCATAATAAACCAATACTACATAGCTACTTACCATCAGGTTATCAACAATCAGGTATTAATTAACAATTAAATATTACCAATATAATCACTTGAGGGGCCCTACTACCAGCGGGTCGGTCCAGTCGCCTCTTGCGACACCCATCCGGTGTGGGATTGGGGGTAGTATTCTAAGCCGCCCCAATACTACTTAATTGTATATTAGTTCAATTGTGCATTATATGTAATGTCCATTAGACCATATAAAATTAGGAAATATGAAATTCTATCAATAAATCATTCATTATATCATTTTACCGCTATACTAAAAAAAAGTGGGTATATCAAGTCTCATTAGTTCAAATGATCATTAGTACTTAGGTACAATATATATTGGTCTATCAACTGTTGTGCACCCGTATTTTGTGCATTAGGTGACTTTTCACTGTGTCCAATTTCTATTACTTTCTGTTATTTGCCTTTTCGTCGGCTACTAATAAAAAAGACATGGCCTGTTGAAAGAATTCTCTGTGCTATTCGTGAGGAATATTTTAATGTCTATTTATTACAAAGTTCTGCGTTTATGGACTACAAATATTCTCTTTTCTTTTCTTCAAAGATGACTGAAAAGAAAAAGCTCATACTTTTCCGCTTTTCTCCGCCTAATTAATTTTCTTTTACCTTCCATTTCATTTGCAGGCGCTTCGTAGCAATTATATTAAAACAAGTTGCTTCAATCGCTATAAAGCAACATTCCTTGCTTTTAAATTAGTATGGCTACTGTACACCTAATTTTGTTGAACGCCCTCAAGCTAATTTGGAAATTTGCGGAAGATTAATTCAACAAACTTCCATCCTTCTGTTTTTCTGAAATTGAACATTCTAAAAATCTATGTACATATACAAATCAATCCATATTTCCCTTGGTCATGACATCACGCGTGAACGGCTGGACCGATTTCACTTATTCTTTTTTTTTTTCGTTGTGTTCGTTATTGTCAGGAGAAGGTTCTTATGTAAGAAAAAATTGAGAAAGTTGCGCAGAAAATTAGAAAATTTAAGAAAACTTAATTATTTACTTTGAATGGTTCCCTTTAAGTCGAGTCTCTTTACGTCGAGTCGAAAATCTTGTCTCGCTTCTTAGGGTTCCGTATCTTAACGATAAACATTAAAATGTTTAAGAACTTTAGTTCTCCCTTTTGTTAGTCTGTAATCATAAGTCGGTACGAGGTATGTTTTCTGTACTTCTAGATAGACATTTTATTTTTTTCAACAAAAAAGCACTGTCTGTTCAGTTCCATTACCATCGTGGGCGTAGATTTAAGAGGATTACCGATATCTTTTAAAAGGATTGGTAGGATTTTCTTTAATTCTTTTAATGACGATTTTTCATTTGCAAACGTCGTTTTCTTTGTACCTACCGTCGTCGACTTTGTATGGCGTCGTTTCAATAGAAATAAAAGCTGGTAAAGTGCGTGTCAGGCCACGCGCATATAGGGTTCCGTAGTTGTAAGTTCATCGACTATTACTCAATACCTACTTAAACTAACCTGGCCATGATAGTATTCCTTGTAAATTCATCATAATATAACCTATATTTGTATATTTTTTCACGTGTCCAACTCCAACCGTTTCGTTGGCAAGGGGGAGGCGGTAATTCAAACGAGCGTATTTTTTGGGCTATGAGTCGCTTGCATTCGGTGTCATACTAAAGTCCCGTTTGTACCATATGGCGACATACAAATATGAGTTTGCACTTTAGTATGAAACCCCTCATTATCAGCGACTCACAGCTCAAAAAATACGCTCGTTTTGCCTCAGCCTCACTGCTAAGGTAACGTAAACATTAAATACAGCGCTATTCTTCGCTTTAAGTGCAGTAAATTTTGTTCTACCGTTGGGACGTAACTCGAACAATAACATGTAAAGTTCGATACCACACTTTTACTGCACTTCTATAAAATAAATAACCAGCTTTATTTCGTCTTAAGCCCCTCGAGTGCAGTTGGATACATTTTGTAAGAAATTCTTCGCTGGCTGCCTCAACTATTGAAATTCTGTTTCTCGTTTACTTAAGTTTGATAAGAATTGATTCTCTTTTTATTATATCACGATTTGAATAAAGAATGGAATTCTGAGTTGCTATGAACTCAATAAGTTTTGAGCAAAATATTATGTTGAAAAGCATTCAGATTCAGATTTATATGGGCGGTAGTGACCACCAAGGTATTCTCGTGTGAGCGGCTGTCTAACCTCGATGTCCTCCTCAAAGTCCTAAGCCGAGGCCCGAACCCCACAGAGGGAGAAAGGACGTTCGCAACCCCTATTTCTCAAAAAGGGTGAGCTAGCTTTTCGCAAAAATTGAAATACACCCAAGCTAGTTCCAGCTTGACTTTCCATTTTACAATTTCCGACAAGTATAATATTTATGAGAAAGCTAATTTTAGTGTAGTTGTAGCTAATGAAATAAATAATTGCTAAACAAAATAAAACCTTGACAGATTTGCCTTTGTGTGCTGCAATATAAAAGTTCCTTTCCAATCTCAGAAAATGGGCATAAATTATGGTGATTATAATCTGAAGCGAATAAGTTATTCAAAGCAGTCATAATGATAATAACAAAGAAAACATTTCTGCCCTCAGCAGTCAGTTTGCCCTTTCTTTGCAGTTTTATCGAGGGCCGAGCCTTGATCTAAATGCGATAACACAACGCAACCATTACGATTTCAGCTCTAGTTAATCCCCTTAAAGGCTTTCGTCTGACCATTAACGATAGAATAGCATAGGCTTTTTTTACGCTTAACACTCATAGCACCACACTAGGATTCCCTGTGTCGTGGGTGCCATGGACAACACACAACATAGACAAGGACATTCACATCCAGACCAAGAACAGAAATTCAAACTCATCATTCAAATTTCCGCCTCGCTGGGAATCGAACCCAGGACCCTTGGTTCGGCCATCCGGCATGGTAGCCATTGCGCCACACGGGTCGTCAATTCATTTGACTATCCCACTAATATTACAAATGCTTTCACATATGTGAATGATAGTTACTCTTTGAGATATAGGTATAGATAGAGAATGTATGTTACTCTTTCACGCAAAAACTACTATACGGTTTGTCATAAAAAGCACAGATGTAGACCATGATCTGGAGTAAGATATGTATAGGATACTTATTATTATGGAAAACGCGGGCAAAGTTGCGGGCAGGACGCTAGTATTTTATACGTTTGTTTGCGATACGGTAACTTTATTTCGATACTTTTAATGGTGTAAATTAACTACTGCTCTCTCTCTCTCTCTCTCTCTCTCTCTCTCCGATTCTGATCGTGATACAGTTAAGACATGCTATCATGTCTGTCTAACTAAATATAGTGTGCTCTATAATCAAGCGAATTGTGTTATTTTATTCACCTCGAGCCTTGTTATCTCTTAGTTCGACAGATAAATATATATTTTTTTTTTACTCTTTATTCTACTTTCAACTATGGGCGGGATAAATGCCTGATAGTATTATCTATTAGTCTACCGTGGAAAACTACTATTTTCGATACTTTTAATGGTGTAAATTGTGTGCTCTATAATCAAGTGAATCGTGTAACGTGTTGCTTTATTCACCTCGAGCCTTGTCATCTCTTAGTTCGACAGATAAATATGAACTATATTTTTTATTTTACTTTACTACGTGAAAAATTAAGCTTCAACATCAACTCAATCAAAAGATACACCCGTTTATGGCGGATATTTTCAAAATCTCAAGGAAATCAAAACCTTTGCGTACTTCCTACTGACATAGAATAATGAATTTTGAAGAAGCAATGTGTTTAAGCACAAATGTATCACAAAAAAATTATGGTATCGACAAGTTTGTACGGAACCTGCGGTGCGCGACTTTGACCTGAATGGTCACCGTCACCTGAGGTTGCCAACAAAATATTGCTAGTTGAAAAAAAACCAATAAAATTATATTCCTAATAAACAAAATTAAATCACACTCAGTTAGTGCGACATAAAACTGGTCATTCGTTAATAGCCTCCAGTAAGCAAAAACATCGACCAACTTCGCAAATCGACATTTACCTAATAGCCCTGATGTTCCTGAGATAACTACCGTTACAATTTTGTTACAACTGCCCATTATGGTTGAACTAAAGTGCCAAAAGCCAGACTTAATGAAATTCCGATAATAATTACATTTAGAACTTGTTTAGTGAAATTCGCGGTTGGCGCGTTCTGTCCCTAGTCTAAACACAATTAAATTTAACGGGTTTTGTATGTTTAAACTTTTGGCACCCGTATAAAAGGACTTTTTTATATAATAGAATATTCTATATTGCCACAGCCATACACAAACATGATTTAAATTACAATACCTACAAGACAAGACAAATTACAATTCCTTTCGTATCTCTTCCTTCTTGGCCGACAATGCATCGGTGATGCATTTAGTGATGTCCAATGCCCAAGGGCAGCGGTAACCACTGGCCATCTGGTGGCTCCGTTGTCGGCTATTCGCGTAAAAAAATAATGGCAGCTTGAGTCAACCGCCAAACGACTAGTCGTGTTCCAGCTGGGGGCTTGAGAGCCAGGTTCTTCCTTCTTTTTGTTCTCTATTTCTTGGCCGGCAACGCATCAGTGATGCCTTTGGTGTTGCTTATGTTCATGGGCGACAATAGCCACTTACCATCGAGAAGATCGTCAGCTCATTTGCCGGCTATTACCATAAAAAATGACAAATTTTCAGAATGTAAAAAGTCATAAAATTAAACATTTTTCAACAGTTTTTCATTACTTTCAATATACGTAGCACGTTGTCAAATAAATAACAAAACTCAATACTAATGAAACGAATGACACAGCAGAAGTAATTGTGTGAAGTCATGAGTTGGGAGCTGTAATTTGGAATGTAATTTGCTTTCAGTGGAATATGAAGGCATTTAGCCCATTCCCTCTCCACTATTACGTAACCTATCCTACATAGAAGAGTTTATGAAATTCTGCAAATTAATATCACGTATTTAGGCGCATATTTTGTTTGTGATATAACCTAATATTAACACAGTCCGTGATAAAAGAAAATTTGATAGATAAATAGTGTTTTATTGTCAGAAGTTATAATGAAATATATTATCTCGTAGTTTTGCGTGGATTATGTGTAAGACAATCACACTAAACGGCATTCCGACTGGCCTACCTCAGGTATCTGGGCAATGTAATACCCAGAGTAAATCAGACGGCGCTCGTACTTGCTATCACTATTCTTATAGAATCTACTTAGAATAATACTTAACTACGTATAATCCAAATGCAGCGGATATGAAGATCCGAATATATTTTGGATTTGTCTTTTTTATTCAAATCAAGTAATTGAAGTAATCTCGAGGCCCAGATTTCAGGAATTTCTCATTCGAAATTTTAGCTCAATGGCTTCTACCCGAACCGAGAGCTACATTACGACAGCAATAACTCTAGTAAATGCTCACGCATAACCCTTAAGGCGTTTCGTTGTGTATTCCGCATAACAGTGCGTCCCCAATATGTTCCCTTAGCTTTACGAGTTGCGTAATTTGATTCCTCTGAAATATTAACTGAGAAAATTCGCGAGGAGAGACAAATGACAGGGATCGCAGTGGCAATCTTGAGAACGCGGCCTTGTTCAGTTATTTCGTACAACGGTACAAGACCATCGTTGTTGCGTTTTAACAAACATTCGTTTTGGTATGTAATAATAATTTAACAGCCTGAAGGGCTGATGAAAATTAATTGGAACATCAGGGAAGTGGTCATCTTCGCACATAATGCAATGCCGGCCCTGATTTTGAACTCTTCGGAGAAACTCATGTTATAGAAGCTTTAAGAATACCTGAGAAGTTGGTCTAGTGGCAGTAGTTCGGTTACTAGTCCGGTCAACCGAACTAATGCAACTTTTTAGTGTCAGTAGTTCGGTTAACCGGACTAACCGAACTACTGATACTTTTTAGTGGCAGTAGTTCGGTTAATATAACGATACCGGAAATTTCTATTTCTTATTACTTAAATCAAAATGAATATGTAAATAGAGCAAATTTGTATAAAAATATATCAGCCGAAATATTAAACAACAAGGTTTACTGTTCTAGTATGCCGTAAAACAGATATGTACGTATAGCACTCTATCCCATACAACTCCAATTAACTTCTAACCGGTTTTTTGATTCTAGAATAGTTTTAGTTTTTCATTAGCTTAGCTAAAGTGCATGGCCATATCCGGCAAGTGACGACGCAGGTCTAACTACTAGTAGGACAAAGCACTTGAACGCGCACCGGAATCAATTTGACCCACTTTGCAACTCCGACAACTTTAATAGACTTGAAATTCTAGCCGAGTTTAGACGACAATATGCCAATTTCGGGTTAATTGAGACCGTAGAAAATTTAAAATAAAAACTTTTTGTACTCTACTCATAACTTTAATTGGTTCACTTTAATTTCAAATGTTTCATATTTGATTTATTAATGCCTGACTTTAATAACAGAACAATTTGTCATACTTCCATCATACTTTGGCCAATGTATCCAATTGGTAATTGATTCTTGAGACAGTTATGGTATCGTGGAGTTTATGACCGTGACGGAGACATGACAATGTCATGGTAATATTATAGGCAATGATGAGACAAGATTATTTAATTTAACTTGAAAAGTCTGTCAGTTTGTTTGGGCTAATATTCAAGCCGAAAACTTTACGACTGCTTCTTCTTATCATATGGTGTTAAAAAGTTTATCTATTGTTTTACTTTGCAACGGATGTCAACGGATTTTTTAATAATTGGCATTTCATTAATCTGATACTACTTGTTGGCCCTAGCGGTCCTTACAGCTTTATGCGAAGACATCACTTGAGGTGCAGTGGCCAAGCTGGTCTACTTTGGAAAACATTCAGATGAGATGGTCTGATAAGTGATCTGATAACTCTCTCCGATGCACAGGTAGCGTACGCTCCTATATCGATTATTCAGGTAATGTTGCTGAACGCGTTTGGACGGTAAAAGCCACGGCTATATGAAAGGTTTTCAAAGGAGGGCTTATATTCAATTTGTTGGGCTTAACTCGGAATGTAATATTCAGCTAGTAGTATTTCTTAATAAACTGGAGAACTATGTAGGTTTTTTATGAAACTTACACAGCCATAGCACATATAATATATGTATATACCCACGTTACATTATAAATTATTTATTATCTAGGTATGTTTCGACAATTACTTTCTAACATGAGGTAAATAACTGAAACACAATTTCCAAAACATATATGTAAGTTATATTTTTAAGGTAACTTTTTATAGCCTGAGGGGCTGACGAAAAAGCAAACGGGCCACCTGATGGTAAGTGGTCACCATCGCCTATGAACATGAGCAATACCAGAGGAATCGCCAATGCATCGTCGGCCCTGATGGCTGGAGAGCTATTGAACCATTTGACTAACCCATTTCCCACAAAGCTAGAAATTTATTAAATGATATTTTATTATCAGCCAATTAAGACAGAACCGTTCTGGCAGTCATCTCGCGGGTGCGTCATGGCCCATTAAATTTTTGAAAATGCAAAAAATATATTTTTTTATCCCACTCCCACAAGGCTACAATTTTAATATGTTGTAATTTACATATGTTTAAGTGTAAAAAAAAATTGCCAGAACATTTTGAGGGTTGCAAGTATGTGCCAGAACAGAGCAAAGTTGTCATCGGGATTGCAATTCTATCTTTCTATGTATAATTTCAGGCTCTAGTCTGATTTGATATAATTCAAATGTATAAGGCGATTGTTGGTTCTCACAGATAGTACACATTGGTGGAAATAAATTTCAGTACTGCCATACAAAAAATAATAATTTTCAAACAAATGTATCCTTCTATTCATAAATTCAAGCTCTAGCCTGCTTTTGATGTCATTTAAATGTACAGAACTATTGTTGGATCTTACAGATCGTACACTTTGGTGAAAATAAATTTCAGTATTGCCATACAAAAAATAATAATTTTCATACAAATGTATCCTTCTATGCATAATTTCAAGCTCTAGCCTGCTTTTGATGTCATTTAAATATATAGGACTATTGTTGGATCTTACAGATCGTACACTTTGGTGGAAATAAATTTCAGTATTGCCATACAAAAAATAATAATTTTCATACAAATGTATCCTTCTATGCATAATTTCAAGCTCTAGCCTGCTTCTGATGTCATTTAAATGTACAGGACTATTCTTGGATCTTACAGATAGTACAATTTGGTGGAAAGAAATTTCGGTATTGCCATACAAAAAATAATAATTTTCATACAAATGTATCCTTCTATGCATAATTTCAAGCTCTAGCCTGCTTTTGATGTCATTTAAATGTACAGGACTATCGTTGGATCTCACAGATTGTACACTTTGGTGGAAGAAAGCAGTGTTACCCTACAAAAAAAAAATCATGAGGCAAAATCAGCGAGTTTGCTTCCTAGCTAATAATATTGATTTTTCAAAAATCTAATTATGCCGTTTTGGTTTTCGTCAAAATCAGCCCTGAGACTCCTTTGACCACTTTTCGCTATTCCTCATAGTTTTGAATTTGTCCATCCACGCTCACTTGAAAAATTCACCCTGTATACTCTTCTGGCAGATACTTGCAACCGCTAGAATGTTCTGGCTGTTTACATATATTTTTTAAACAATTGAAAGAATGTTCCCTGAAAATTTGAGCCTTGTGCGAGTAGGTTATGAATTGCTCTCCCGATGACAACTTTGCTATGTTCTGGCACATACTTGCAACCCTCAAAATGTTCTGGCAATTTTCTTTTACACTTAAACATAATTATGTAAATTGCAACATATTAAAATTGTAGCCTTGTGGGAGTGGGATGAAAAAAAAATATTTTTTGCATTTTCAAAAATTTAAGGGACCATGACGCAACCGCGAGATGCCTGCCAGAACGGTACTTTCTTAAATGACTGATAATAAAATATCATTTAATAAATTTCTAGCTTTGTGGGAAGTGGGATAGTCAAATGGTTCGGTAGCTCTGGGGCTATGAAGGAGAACTCTTTTTACACCTTTTTACACCCAGTAAGCTAACGAGCAAAGGAGCCACCTGATGAAATAAAAATATACTTCGCAGAATCTTCAAGGTGCTGGTTTTAGTAGTACTTTTCCAGTTTTTTATACATACTCTTTAAACTTGTGTTATTAATGCGAAAGTATGACGTTAGGTACGTCTTTAGACTAAAATTTTGCATACGTATACATAGGCAAGATTACAGACGAGCTTACGAGTACGAACAGAGGCACTAATCTTCAATACTCCAAGTTTACGCTAGCGACACCGAAGGCACATGAATAAATACCGAAGGTTCATACTATTTTTATGTAATCACATATTGGATTACATATTTTATGTGATCATATGTTTACATAACTGAAATTCAGAACGATAAAATCAAGAAAATCTTTCATGCTGTAGGTACAAAAATATGGTTTTCATTATAGGTGAACTATGAATAGGGAATGATGCCAGCTAAAGGAAGCGCTAAGCTTTTGATAGAGGTTCATAAAGATTCCCTTTGCCATTGCGCGGAGTAAAATTACTATTGCCAGTGGTGTATGCCGATGCATTACCGACAGTCTTGAATTACTAAATACCGTACTCCGAATAAGCGTTAAATTTACTTTATTGTATCAAAGTTATCTTTTGTCCATGTTTTTAAAGTTAAAAAGGAATATTACTTCAAACCCTGTGTGGCCAAGTCATGGGTCTCTCCTTGTAATTAAGGAGGCTTCATAAAAAGTGTATTTAAACTTGATGGATTAAAGAACTTTAATCCAGAATCGTTATTGAAGAAATGATTTTTTTCAAAAGGATTGAGAATTAGCTATACTAGGCGGAAAATTTAAAGTACACTACACTCCATTTGGAAACGGCGAGGGGAGGTTCACCCAAGGGGGCGAGTTCTCCCTCTGGCCTATGCGGGAAGTGTACGGCTATCTGGAACCGCACTACTGATGCCTGGCTCCTAGAAGCTCAGGCGCGGTGGACCAAGGCCTAATCGGTCTATGGGTCCGCGGGTTAAGTGGACTGTAAGGGCTGATTGGTTTGCGGGGTTTAAATACGTGAATCAAAGGAAGAATGGAAAGGAAATGCACGCGTACCTGTTTCCTGGCTTTCGCCTACTCCCGGTATCTGCTGCTGTCCTCTTCTGCTCTCCAATCTTCTTCTTCTTCACTTCTATCCCTGGTCAATGCGCTAATTAAGATTTTTCACTTCCTCTGCACGCGGTCGCGGACAATATGGCGATGCTCAATACAGGGCGCGGTTGCGGTTATGCGATTAACGAACGCGGGTCGCACGAGCGGTGTCCTTCAACCAATTGACTGTGATGTGGGCGGCTTCCTTCTTCTCGCGTGCTTCAGGTATATTGGTTCGCGGATAGGTAGGAAAGGGACGGGGGATAAAGGATTCAATGCTGCCAATCTACATTAGTTCACCTATCCACCAATTGCGCGCGCGCTCATGAGAACATATGTATATGGCGGAACCACCATTATTCTTTATAACTACGGTTGTATGTCAAAAATGTATTACTTTACTAAAAATCTATTAGGTACCTACATGAGATTATTGTACTCAAACATAAAACTACAACCATTACGAAGGTATAAATCGCTGCCATGACAATATAATATAGAAAGTAATAAACTAGAAAATCCCTAAAGGTCGGTATTATGGAGATCCCTAAAAAGTTGACTTTCAATATCTTATAAAAGGGACATAAAAGGTTACGGAAAGATGTCATATCGCAAAACCAAAGAGCCCTTGATTTAGTTAACCTTGTAATATGAAGAAAATATGACTAGGGTGAGAGGGTGAGGGTATGCATTCTTAGCGATATCGGGAAACCGTGAACATTTTAAAAGAAAAACTCAGCTAAAATATGACACTAGTAGTGGTATGAAGGTTGTACTCTCAAATACTAAATTTTAGTTCAAATCCTACACGCAACTATATTTTTTTAAAGGTATATTGCGTGGCACAATCTCGAAAAATATATGGCCTAATAAATGATTTCAATTGACAAAACTTTTTTATTTCAGAACCGATTGAAATAAAATAAATATTAAAAATGTTAAACCTAGTCCACTACAATACATCACGTGAAAACCACGTCCAAATCGATTAAGTCGTTTCTGAGATTGTATAGAAACAACACACAGACAAACAGACAAAAATTACTAAAGAAAATACCCTAGTAAATACAATAAAAGTTTTTCTCAAATATCTTTTAAGTGCAGACATCGATCAGTTACGTAGTCTACGCGATAAGTTCAAAATGGTTGAAATTAGAGATACTGCTCTTAAAAATACGTGCGATAGCTCATTCTGTTCGGAATGATGTCTAGAAAAATGTTTCGGAAGCGTTTACCAGCACGTAAAAAATTGCAAAAGTTATTGACAAAATAAAGTTGAAAAAAAAAAGTATTTTGTTTTTGGTAATCACTCCGAAACTATTAATATTTAAGAAATTTTAAAACAAGATTCTTAAAGTAGAGGAAATTTCCAAACAATGACTCGCGACTCTCGGAACTCTATCTCCATTATTTATAACTTTAATTTAACGCTGAAAATGGGTCTCCACGCTGCATTTTTAGGTTGCGCGTGCGGTGTCAAAACCGAGTTCGTCACACTCAATAATTTTTTAAGGTATTAATTATTAATTTAAAAAAATTAAAAAAATATGGTGTATTCGAAACACTTCAAAGAATTTGCTCCCGTAGGAAATTTTGCTTAAAGTTAATTTTTCAACAAGTTAGACGATTGTTAATTAACTAAATTTTCTCGAACTTCCATTTTCATTGTACATTAAAAAAAATGTTTAAGTAATTGTCCTATAAATTTTTCGCTTCGTGGAGCCCTTCTTATATACATGCTTAACGAGATCACGTCATAAAAGTTTAAAAAGTTTTAATACTTTGTGTATAATAATTTTATAAGTTGAACAAAAAATGAAAAATCCAAATAATATTATTGAAAATATTTTTTTCTCAATTTATTATTACATAATCGTTTTGGCATTCATAAAAGACATTTAATGACTTGAAAAAAAAAATCCCTAATTTTTTTATAATTTTTTTTATACACAAATAGACTATTTCAATGCTTTCAAGAAAAAAATTCTTAATATCTTATTCTTTACAAAACATTATGATTTTTGAAAAAAAAATTTTTTTCTTAATAATGATATTTAATTGTTTATAATTGTTTTTTAATATTTCTATTGTTTGAATAATTAGTTAATAATTTTTTTTTCTTAAAATTTATAATTAACCATCTTTAATAGAAATGTAAAAAAATATTTTTTTTATCAACAATTTCATTGTTTTTTAACTTAACAATTTTTTATAAACAAATTCTCAACTTTTTTATATATTTTTTCTGAAACAACTAAAAATAAAAAAAACAACGACGTATAATAAAGTACAGATAAAAACATTTTTCAATTTTTTAATTTCGATTCGATAAAAAAACGAAAAAATTGTTTGTTCAACTTATAAAATTATTATACACAAAGTATTAAAACTTTTTAAACTTTTATGACGTGATCTCGTTAAGCATGTATATAAGAAGGGCTCCACGAAGCGAAAAATTTATAGGACAATTACTTAAACATTTTTTTTAATGTACAATGAAAATGGAAGTTCGAGAAAATTTAGTTAATTAACAATCGTCTAACTTGTTGAAAAATTAACTTTAAGCAAAATTTCCTACGGGAGCAAATTCTTTGAAGTGTTTCGAATACACCATATTTTTTTTATTTTTTTAAATTAATAATTAATACCTTAAAAAATTATTGAGTGTGGCGAACTCGGTTTTGACGCCGCACGCGCAACCTAAAAATGCAGCGTGGAGACCCATTTTCAGTGTTAAATTAAAGTTATAAATAATGGAGATAGAGTTCCGAGAGTCGCGAGTCATTGTTTGGAAATTTCCTCTACTTTAAGAATCTTGTTTTAAAATTTCTTAAATATTAATAGTTTCGGAGTGATTACCAAAAACAAAATACTTTTTTTTTTCAACTTTATTTTGTCAATAACTTTTGCAATTTTTTACGTGCTGGTAAACGCTTCCGAAACATTTTTCTAGACATCATTCCGAACAGAATGAGCTATCGCACGTATTTTTAAGAGCAGTATCTCTAATTTCAACCATTTTGAACTTATCGAGTAGACTAACGGTTTTTTACACTAAAGTAAGGTTCGAAATGGTAGTGTGCAGTGAAATATAAAAGTTAAATTGTGTGACGTATCTTAGACTGGTTTTCTCGGCGACGTCCGTCGTAAATAACAAAGATCAGTGAAGTTTGCACTACTGCGTTAAACTTTTAAATCGTGTGGGATGTGCAGGGAATTGGGAAATGGGAAATTTAGGGAAATGGGAAAACGTTGCTGTACTTTACAGACTACAAACCTAGATTTATTATAAAGAAATAAAATTAGTTAGAAGTTAATTGGCTTAATAGATGCTTAAATATAATTACTTACCTGCGTTTTTATAAACTTACGAAAACTGATAAATACTGTTTATTTATTTTAACTTGTCAAACCAATCTTGTAAGCCACTAAAAGTGCTGTTGAAAATAACATACCTACCTAATATTCAATTCTCTATTTACTTCGATTTTCTAAGTCTTATATCGGCTGCCTAGCTAAAGTTGAATTCCATTTAGGCATCTTACTTTCTTGAAACGAACTTGAATAAGTTAAATTTATAGTTTAGGAGAGTTTTAGGTTGAAAAAAAGTTTAATATCTTAACCAATATATAACCAAGGCGATGTCTTTTACCAGCTTAACTTATCTCTTTATGCCAAGAATATGTAGTCACGTAAGCTTGTTTACATAAATAAACATTAATATTTAATACGTCAGCCTTCAGATTCTCTCAAAATTATGAGTAGAATATCTGGAAATTAATTATTCTATTTAACAAGTAACGTCATGTTACTGAGGCACGAAAATATTTTGTGAAGCTTCTTAATGTCGCGGCTTTAAAAGGCACTTCTGTACGCCACAGCCGTAGGCCTTTGTGAAATCAATAAGGGTTTCAAAGTAAACGATAAATGTTAATAAAGCTTCTTAAAGTAACTTGTGAAGAACTAGTTAACATCCGGAGTTTCTATCATCAAAAGTGAAGTAATCATACATCAATGTGTCAAAACCAAAATGCTCATTGCTACTGCTCTTTTGTAATAGAAAACTCTTCCAGCAGACTAATTAAATGTGGAAAAAGTTAGAGTAGTTACATACGAACATACATACATACATATATAATTAAACTGTCATTGAATAATGTCTGTACCCAAATGAAACATATTTGAGATTTTTGAGAACTAATGCAATAGATACTGTTACAATTTTTTTTAACTTTTGTCTGTTGCCAAAAATCTTATAAACTTGGGGTAACAATATATTTGTTTTATTTCAATCGTACAAAAAAATGTGACAACGTAAAGGAAGTCTAGCATTTGATCAAGCTTGGTAATAAGACATAGCTAGGTTTCCCGAAGCGAAACAAAGTACATTATAAAACCAAATACAGTTATATTTCTCTTCTAAATAACGCTGAAATTCACAGTATTTTAAATTTAATCAAAACATAATAACTGCAAAGCATAATACTGGTGACAGTGGTGAGAGGCTAGGAAACTCGGTGTCGAATCCAAATCAATTAACAAGAACCAATTTGCTCGAAGTTAGTCGATGCAATTTGAGAGCTGTCGGCCAACCGTATCTCTACATTTGTATTACCTAGACTTAATAATCTTTACCGAGTTGGCAGTACGATTTATTTATTATCTGGCTTGAGAGCCAACTCATATTTCCTTTTTTGAATGTTATTGGGTACGAATTCTCGCATTTCTCTCTGTCACACTAGGTTGGCTGTATCTATAGGTGATCTAATCTAGCCTACACAACATGTGACATAAAAGTTAGTCACAATACAAACGCAAAAATAATATCGTGTGATAAAAACTTCTTTTTAGTCGGTCACTCATGTTAGAGTGGTCATGATTACGCTCACGAGGTACACGGAAAGATGTTCGGCCGGTCGCTAGCTTTCCCAAAAACTGCTTTCCTTGATAAAAACACGTTTAGACAAATTTCGTTCCTTTTCGCTTAATGTTCAGTTTTAGTCAAATGAGTGCTAAATTTATGTGATCGTAACATCCGTGTTATCCCCTAATCCATCGACTAAAGCAATTGAAAACACATTAAGCTTTCCCCGAAGACATTTACGGTGCTCTAAATTTATAGACTCCGAAAGAAACTTACGCTTCTCCCCTCAGCATAAATAACCTTCAAATTTTCCTGAATAAACTTAAAAGGTGGTTGTACCAAAAATGGGACGCTTACAGAACGTTCTAAGATAAAACAGTATTGTAATCTGTTTTTCAATCACATATTTGAAACCAGATTTAATTAATATACCTAAATAATTATTACGTATTGGAGCAATATTAATACGTGAAGCAAAAACTCTTTTTCCTTGTTGGAAAGTCCTTTTAAGGGGTTCTCACATTAAAATATTCTCTTTTCAAGTAACTTACCTCGCTTTGCTTTGAGAAACCTGCATTCACAGTTGTAGGTACATACGCGTACAAAAAAACTTAAAATAAAAAAACCGGGCAAGTGCGTGTCAGGCCACGCGTATTATAGAGTTGAAGTAGTTAGTTTATCGACTATTACTCATTAATTACTTATGTTAACATAGCCGTGATAGTTTTCCTTATAAATTCATCACATAACCTATTTTGAAATTTTTTTTTCACTTGTTCAACTCCAACCGTTTAACCAGCGGGGGGGGGGGGGGACACTTGACTCTAAGCAAAATTAGAATTTTATAGCCAAATATTTCGCATACGGGGTCTGTAATTCTAAAAATTGTGATATAAGACTACATACTACATACTATTTTTGGAAGACCTTTTCAACGATACCCCACACTATAGGGTACACGACGAATAAAAATTCATCCTCGCGCTACTTGTAGGGGAGAAACCCTGAAAAAAAAATGTTTTTCAACATTTTATTCCACGATTCTGGAGTTTTAATAAATTTGGATATCCATGCCAAATTTCAGCTTCCTAGCACTAAGGGTCTCGGCGCTTTGCTTCAGACAGACGGACGGTCAGGTATGACGAAACTTTAAGGGTTTCGATTTTACTTCGGAACCCTACAAAGGGTTATTATAACAACGTCTGCGTGAAAATATGTGCAATACCTATTAATATTTTGTGATTATTGCGGTCATCTCAAGGAGATACATAAGAAGAGAGTTTGTTTTTATACTTTACTTGTAAAATACAAGTAGCATTACAATCAATCAAAATTGTAACCGGCGACGTTTTAAATGAATTTTTAAATCAGGATGGGGCGTTTCGTTCCGACAAGTTTAATTAAATCCCCTGCAGCGGGCAAACTGCGACGATTTTGAAATAACCGAGAAAAACGTATTTTTCTCCCCCGGGCCAGTTGCTTCCTACATCGGATCTGTACGGCGAATGTTGAATCGCTTCGGTTAAATTCACTTCAGGGCATAGTTTACGAATGGAACTTTTTTAAATTCTGAATACAAAAAAGTAGTAATACCAACATAGGTATTGCAGTTTGAGGATTTCTTTATTTTGTAGTATAGCGCTGAAGGCGTAGCTATACTATACGCCTTAAATATACGCGTAGGTGAGGGGCGAAAGTTGAACTGGAATATTATGTACGAGTATATCGATTTTGGATTTAGTTTTCTGTAATATGCATTAAAAGAAATATTATTTAAACATTTTGAATGCAAACTGGCAGTACTGCCGTATCCATGATCCATGAACTGGATCGAAATATCTGTATAACAAAAATTATTATGCATTCAAAAAACAATAATATATTTTTACAAAATTTCTAACAAATAAAGTTTTAAGAAAAATCTTTTTGATACCGAAAATTAAGTTTATATGTAAATAATGTAATAATATATTACGAATAACAAGCCCCTTTATATTAAGGTATTTAGATAAAGTGTAGGGCTTTATGTGAAATGCTTCATACCCTTTTGATCTTAAAACGGATAGCAGAATACGATTAACTCGCAATCATGGATCTATTAAGTATTCATTGTATAAACCATCTATGAAAGGATTAGAGATTACGTTATCCTTTGGTGAGTCACGGTCTTTGTAATTATTTATTAGTGTTTTGTTTGCGGCTAATGATTTATTAATTATTTTTAATAAAAAGTGGCAACGCAACAAAAAATAATGTTTATTTAAATAATAACATATTTATATTTTCATGTTTTATTTCCAGTATTATAGATATCGTTACACATATTATCTTACAATTTATATTATACCTAACCTTAATAAAATGTAAATAACAGTAATAAAACTTTTCATCTATACATTCATTTCATCTATAAAAATAATTATTAATTATTAATTATTAATTAATATTATAAAGAGGAAAACTTTGTATTTTTGTATTTTTGTATGTTTGCAACAAATAAACTCAAAAACTACTGAACCGATTTTCAAAATTCTTTCACCATTAGAATGCTACATCATTCATGAGTAACATAGGCTATATTTATTACAAAAAAAAATTAGGGATCCTTGCTAAAACATCAGTAACGTGAACCAAGGTGTGAAAAAATTTGCTTAAAAATTTCTTTCATCGCATACGCTGCGGAAACTATTGATGATAGAACAAACAAATGTCCTACAATATTATAGAACATATCAATATCTACAAAAAACCTCGCGATACTATATGTCCAACTATTGTCGTTATGTCACTATAACCACTTTATACATTTTAAAAGTTAATAAAAAATATGACCTAAATCAGATCATGAAAACCATACCTTCGTATTAATCCTTATCCAAATAAATCATTTCATATTCAAAACTGTTTTAATACCTATAGATAACTTTTTGAATTACTCAAATCGGACATTCCATTCAGAAGATATTACGTAGTAAAGGAACTAAGTGACAACGAGATTGTAGCAACAATCATCACCGGCCCCGCATGTTCCGCGAATCCCGATGATACCGACGGATTGACCACTGGTGTTGAGATTTGGTGGTCAGACGGTCCGGAGCGGATTTGCCTATATTATGTAACACGGGGAGGGGAGGGGAGTGCCAGTGGGAGTGGGAGCGGGAGTGGGAGCGGGAGCGGGAGCGGGAGCGGGAGCGGGAGCGGGAGCGGGAGCGGGAGCGGGAGCGGGAGCGGGAGCGGGAGAGGAAGCGGGAGCGGGAGCGGGAGAGGAAGCGGGAGAGGGGGAGGGAGGGGGAGGAGGAGGGGAGAGGGAGAGGGAGCGGGAGAGGGAGAGGGAGAGGGAGAGGGAGAGGGAGAGGGAGAGGGAGATGGAGAGGGAGAGGGAGAAGGAGAAGCACACAGATACTGTAACGGCTAAGAACGGCTGTACCGATTTTAATGATCTCTGATTTGTTACATTCTTAGGCGGTACGAAGTTCGCCGGGTCAGCTAGTTTAATATAAATTCTTACACCAAATTCAAACCAAGCCTGGTTGAAATAGTAGGTACGCAGTTTCTTGATACCCCATTTAATTATGTCGGTCAGTCGAAAAGTTAAGTAATTAATTAAAAAGCCATTAATGTCTTCCTCAACGAATGTATAAAGTAAACAAGCGGCCAAGTGCGAGTCGGACTCGCCCATGAAGGGTTTCGTAGCAGCAAGTAACATATTATAAAAGTTTTTGTAGTTCGTTGTAACTTTGATCGATGTTTTTTGCGGTCTACGATTTATGACGTATTAAAAAAAAACTACTAACTAGATCTCATTCAAATCAATTTTCGTTGGAAGTTTGCATGGTAATGTACATCATATATTTTTTTTAGTTTTATCATTCTCTTATTTTAGAAGTTACAGGGGGGGAGGGACACACATTTTACCACTTTGGAAGTGTCTCTCACGCAAACTATTCAGTTTAGAACAAAATGATATTAGAAACCTCAATATCATTTTTGAAGACCTATCCATAGATACCCCACACGTATGGGTTTGTGAAAAAAAAAATTTTGAGTTTCAGTTCTATGTATGGGGCACCCCAAAATTTATTGTTTTTTTTTCTATTTTTGTGTAAAAATCTTAACGCGGTTTACAGAATACATCTACTTACCAAGTTTCAACAGTATAGTTCTTATAGTTTCGGAGAAAAGTGGCTGTGACATACGGACGGACGGACAGACAGACAGACAGACAGACAGATATGACGAATCCATAAGGGTTCCGTTTTTTGCCATTTGGCTACGGAACCCTAAAAACAGTCCAATAAAATGCTACAGCGGTCTATTGGTCATTGGAAGCGAGCGTAGTATTTCATGACATCGGCACAGCTTTATAACATAATTCAAGTAATGCCATAGAAGACTTAATAGTACCTACTTATAAATAGGTAATGTTGCCACTGTAGATATAATATTTTTTCAAACATTATTTTACACTATAAAGTTTACTAGTTTGGCAGCACTTTTAAGCTCCACTTACATACAAACATGTACGTATACATACATTATACATACATAAGTTTTATCAATGTCATGTCCTCCAAATAAGTAGCGATAAACATGTACGTATAAATATTTGTACGGCTAGAAAATTTTCACCCTGTAACCTCCTTGCAGCTATCCGGCTTACTTAACGCTGTTATGAGTTTCCTTTCATCTAAGCCCCATGGACTAATTCCGAGGGTACCTTGCCAGTCTCCACAAATTGCTTTTTCCGCAAGGCACGTCTGCTTATTGTCAAGGCAACCTTGCTAGATAAAAGCCAAGAGGTATCTTAACGTCCACATGCTAAGCAATGCTAAAAGAAAATGTACCGTTTACGTAACAGATCCAGAGAGAATCTTTAAAAAAATGTAGGTAACGACCACGGACATAAAAAAAAGAACGGACGTAACCTTGTCTTATCAAGAGTGAAGCTGACAGCTGACAGCTCGCTTACCATGTGTGCGTAATTTTGTAATTTTTGATTCGCGATGGTGTCATTGTCGTAGCCGTATGGTGTCAATGTGTGGGTGTGTGTACTTGTACGAATACAGAGTTGGTATTCCTATGGGCTCCTATTCGCTGAATTTGTTCATGGGATTACGTCCATCTTTTTTACGTCCGTGGTAACGACGTCCTATTATCTATCTATCTATACTTTCTATAATTAACCTCAAAGGGCAAATTTTCTGTACATTGAATATTTTTAAAAATTTTGATTATGGGGTACGTCAATAACGTGTTAGAGCACAAAAATATTTTTTTTAGAATTATTGTCTGTCTGTCTGTTTGTCTGTCTGGGCATCACATGAAAACCCTTAAACGGATTTCAATGAAAATTGGTAAAGTTGTTACTAATACTCCGGGTCATATTTTAGGATACTTTTTATCCCGGAAAATTAAAATTTTTCCCCGAGAAACGAAATGAAAGTTTGTATGGAATATTTTTGAAACATCAACCGATTTGCTTCAAATTTGCAACAAATTTTCCTTGCTTAAATTGATGAAACATATATTTTTCAGTTTTTCAAAATTTTGCAAAAAAGAAAAAAGAAATTAATATGAATATTGCTTATTTTTCAAAACCCGCTACTGAAGGAATCCTTTGTGATTTTATCGTGGGTTTCAGTATATAAATTACTAAATATAAGTAACTACTTCAATATAAATTCGCCGTTTTTTAAATTTTCTTCTGCAAGAGGTATAAATAAAGTAAAACATAATTTCCGTATGCGAAGCTGCGGGCAACAGCTAGTTATTTCAATAAAATATAGGTAAGTCTTGCCGTTAAATCAAAACAGGATCTTTTCAAGTGTAGCAAGTCAAGTGAAAATCTCAGTGCATAAAATATAAATAGTTAATAAATCGCAGAGACAAGCAGAAAATATAATTCTTAAAATCATTGCTAGCATGTGTTAATTCCCAGTGAATTCCTTCAATACTTTTTCTCAAATATCTTCTTTGTCCAGGCATTGATCTGTAACAGCCATAATATCCTCTTAATAATTATAAATGTGAAAAAAATGTGTACCCGGCAAACGCCGGAAAAGACTTATCTTATTCAGTACCAAATCAATTATAACAGGACGCGTCATCCTAAGTACCTACTACAAACATCTGTTACTGTTAATATTATTTAAACTTAAAGCTCCTTTTAAACAAAAAATATCAAGACTTTTGTTAATAATCCGTTATCTTAAATGGGTAAATCAATTTACTTAGTTTTTCCAACTGAAGGTAAAAACAAAGAAAGTAAAAATGCGAGATTAAAATTCCTGCCGTTTTTTAAAGAAGAAAGTGAATATTGGAAAATATATTCAGGGACAAAGGATTATTGGTTTTAGGATAAGGATCCCGTTTGTCTAAGGACTAGTAACGGACCGTGCATTAAGGAATCGAATAAATTAAAGTATATTTATGATAGTTATAAGGTAAATGTCGGGAGTTACCCATCCATACCTATAGATAAGTTATCCAAAGATAACTATCATAAAGATAATTTTGTGCAATTAACCGCAGGCCCATAGCAGTAAAGAACGCGAAAACCAAATGTTAATGTATTTAATTTAAGATAATAAGATAATATATTATCAAAACGGTGGATGTCCTAGCCACTTTGCCGAAGTGATGTTCTCACTAAATGTGTCACATAAAAGTTGACTGATCAAAAAACAAACGGGGTCCCGTACCTACGTCTAATTGAATTAAGAAGCGTAGAAATGCACCTAGGTGAATTAACTCAGGTGAATAAAGTCGACGTCACCTATACTTTATTCACCTGAGTTAATTCATCCAGGTGTCTTAAGTCTACATACTTATCAAATCGTATGTAAAAATGTCATTTTTTAAGATCTGGAAGGCTATTCAGTTTTGTAACTTGACAGCGGAGTTTCAAAATTGACGTTCGAGTTCTAGGATCACTTCACTTCGCAAGTGCGTACTAGATGATTAGATAATGACATGTCAATATGATGCAAGTTCGCTTTTGTTTTGTAACTTTGTAACTTGACAGCGGAATACACGATGAGTTTCTGAATTGAAGTTAGAGTTCGAGACTCCCTTCACCTCGAAGTGCGTGCCAGATGATTAGAGAATCACATATCAAGATCTCGGACTCAAACTTTAATTTTGAAACTCATCGCGGATTCCGCTGTCAAGTTACAAAACTGAATAGCCCTCCTGAGATTACGCTCTTCATCCGAGATCGGTTTGTTAATACGGGCCTCAGAGTGTTAATGTCCACTGTCCACTCTAGGGTTATAATTGTTTTCAACTGAGCCACGACTATAACATTTCTAGGGAATTACATCCTAACTTCCATCCCATACCTAACTAAACATGTTTATTAAGTTGGCTGAGTAAATAACTGTCTAGCACAACATTCCATGTCTGGGATCGTTCCAGGGGTGCGTAAATTATTCAACATACCCTTCATGGAAGAGCGATCATCCCTTGTTCAAGAAGCGGGCTCTTGGCGGTATTTGTCCGAGAAATATGTTATTTAACAAAATATTTATAATATAATAAGATTTGTATAATTTTTCTGGGGCTATATAATTCTCCGGTGATCAGGCAGTTTTATAAATTATAGAGGTTAAGGCGGTTGGGCCGTTTTCATGTAAAGGCATATTCATAATCAATAACCTAACAATATAATGTGACTTTGACTGTTGCTATGTAACTTACATGAGGTTGAACGATAGAATATAGAGAACGATTGTAAATCTTATGACGGTAAGCGAGTGATGGTTAACCTGAAGGTTGTCACTTGCTTTCCATAGCCCATGGATGTACCCTTCACATTGTGACAAGAGACTCAAGTCCAGTAGTGGGCCGGTTATGGGTTGTGATGGTGACATACACAACATCATCGTCATCGCCATCTATCAAGGTTAACATTCACCAAGACTTGATAAACCAGAATATAATTCTGAAGGCGAAGACCTCCAAGTATGACTTCTGTTGGACTGCAAATGGGAGAGTGTTCCTCAGAAAATCTGAAGGTAAACCTCCAATCCTTATTACGAACGAGCAGCAACTTGAAGACCTGAAACAAAAAAACTAGTTAAATTTAATAGTGTCCTATTTCTTTATCTAAATTTTATATTTGTATTTAGTTTGTTAAGTCTTAAAATATTTAATACACATTCTACACTATACACAAAAATTATATCATATAAAATGAATACAATATACATTCTTTTACACACAACACTATACTTTAAATGGCCATTCATACAAACATATACACCTATATACTCACCTACGCACAAACTTTCATACTTATATAAGTACTCTTCTCCGTACAGGACTCTGACAACCACCGTAATAAGTGACGCATCTAATAACAACATTAATAATTATGGATAACGTAAAACAAAATGAATTATGTCAGCTAATAGATGGGATAACAACTACAAATGCTAAAATATGTGTACCGGAATTATGCCACACTTTGATATCACCCAATAATAACGGTATCAAAATCCTGACCATGAACATTAGAAGTGTAAATATGAACTTGCCCGCTTTTGAAATACTTCTGTTACGATTGGGTTTCGAATGCGACATTATAATTCTGACTGAATGTTGGATAGAAAACGATAAACCATTTCCAAAACTTAGCAACTACAATTCAGCATTCACTAAAAACTGTATTAATAAAAATGGAGGTATAATTGTGTACTCAAAGGGTAACCTAGAGTTGTCAATAGAAGAACCCGATTTTCTCCAAGCAAACTGTCTCTTGATTAAACTAGGCCTCCAAGTAGTTATTATTGCTATTTACCGATCCCCTTCCTTTTTAAATATTGACTTGTTTCTTCAATGTCTGGATAAAATATTGTCAACATATGAAAGAGTTGCAAACCTTATTATTATGGGAGACTTAAACATCGACATCCATCCAGACAATATGGATAGAAACTCCACCTGTTATTTAGAACTTACTACAAGTCATGGACTCCTGCCGTCTCATTATATTCCTACAAGAGGAGATCGATGCCTAGACCATGTTATGTTAAAAAGTAATCTTGAGAACAATACAATTGTTATTAATACCTTTGTAACCGATCATTCCCCTGTTCTCCTAAACATCGTAAATAGAAAAAGAGATATACAAAGTGTAATTCAGGTAAAATCCTTTACTAAAATAGACTATGATAAAATAGCTCCTCGTCTAGGGTCTTTAAGTTTTGCCGACATCTTAGGTACATGTGATGCTAATGTAGCCACCAACCTGCTCACTAATCACTTAATTGAGATTATGAAAACTAACTCCAGGATATTCAAAGTTCCTAATAGTCAGCGCACCATTAAACCTTGGAACACATTAGGCATCCTTAGATGTATTCGTAACAGAGACAGAATGCATTTACGTCTAAAGGAAAATCCAAACAATGAACTTCTAAAATTGACATACTCTAGATATAGAAATTTTTGTACTAACCTATTGAAAAAACTTAAAAATAATTACTTTAGAGCTGAACTAAATAAAAACAAAATCAATGTTAAAAAGACATGGAACACCATTAGGCAAATTACACATACTGTCAAAGAAAAGATTAATAATGAAGACCTCCTAAAATCACATTCAAACTCTTTGGAATCCATTAATTATATCAACAAATATTTTGCAAATGTAGGGAAATCTTTGTGTGAACACTTAAAAAATACACTACAAGCTGAACCTAACAGATCCCAGGCAGAACTTCCATCTCAAGTTAACTCAATTGGCTTACTGGAAACAGATGAATATGAGGTCTCCGTCCTTATTCAGGGCTTAAAAAATGATTGCGCAGTGGGATTGGATGGAATTCCAACTAAACTTCTCAAGCAATTTGCTCCTATTTTGTCACCTATTATCTATATATATAAAATTGAAAAGCGACACACCGCTGATTAAACAAAAAATCTCAGAAACTGCCGAACCGATTAAGATGAAATTTGGCAGGGAGATAGTTTATGCTAAGGAGACGTCCACTAAGAACGGATTTTTGGAAATTCATCCCCTAAGGGGTACAAATAAGGGTTAGAAGACACTTTCATACAAACCAACTTTCTTAGTTTTAGATTTATAAATTTGAAAATTTTTATGTAGGTTTATAGAAATAAACAAAAGTTAACTTTAATATATTTTTTTGGAAAATCATCCCTTAAAGGGTTAATTTACTGAATTGAACTTAGTAGGCAACTTCGTCATTTTTGAAGTTAAAAACATGAAAATTTGCATATTAGCTCCAGACTAGAAACAAAATTTGTAAGTATTATGTTTTTTTGGAAAATCATCCCTAAAGGGTTAATTAAGAGTGCGAAAGTTAGTATGGTAACTTCGTCAGTTTTGAAGTACGAAGGGCGAAAATTTGTATGTAAGCTTATAGTTAAACACAAAAAATAACTGTATCACTGTTTTCTCGAAATTCATCCCCTAAAAATAGGGGTTGGTAGTCAACTACATACAAATCAACTTCGCCAATTTTAGAGTTATAAATATGAAATTTTTTATGTAAGTTTATAGTAATAAACAAAAGTTAACTTTAACAATTTTTTTCGGAAAATCATCCCTTAAAGGGTTAATTTAGTGGATTTAATTTAGTATGCAACTTCGTCATTTTTAAAGTAAGAAGTGTGAAATTTTGTATATAAGCTTATAGTTAGACACAAAAAATAACTTTATCACTGTTTTCTCGAAATTCATCCCCTAAAAATAGGGGTTGGAAGCCATTTACGTATAAATCAACTTCGTCAGTTTTAGACTTATAAATATGAAAATTTTTATGTAAGTTTATAGTTGTGAACAAAAGTTAATTTTAACACGGTTTTTTGGAAAATCATCCCTTAAAGGGTTAATTTAAAGAATTTCATTTAGGTAGTACGCAACTTCGCCAGTTATAGAGTTATAAAATATATGATTTTTATTTAAAATATATCTTTATAGTAATAAACTAAAGTTAACTTAGAATTATTTTTTTTCGGAAAATCATCCCTTAAAGAGTTAATTTAGGGGAGTGAACTTAGTAAGCAACTTCGTCATTTTTTAAGTTAAAAATGGACAGGGAGCAGGAGAGGGAGAAGGAGTGGAAGAGGGAGTTAGAGAGGGACAGGGAGCGGGAGAGGGAGTGGGAGCGGGACAGAAATCGGGAGAGGGCGCGGGTGCAGGCGGGAAGGGACTGCGAGCGATAGAGGAAGAGGGAGAGGGATATGAAGTGGGAGAAGGACCTCGACCGGGAAAGGGAGAGGGATATGTGGTGGGAGAAGGACCTCGAGCGGGAAAGGGAGAGGGAGTTGGACAGGAAGAGGGAGAGCGAGGGGAAGTGAGACAGGGAGCGGGAGAGGAAAAGGGACAGGGAGCGGGAGAGGAAGAGGGCAAGGGGAGAGAGGGAGATGGAGAGGGAGAGGGAAAACCCAAACCCGCTCCCGGAGGAATGATCTATGATTGTATCGTAAGTTTCAGTATGTAAATTCCTAAATAGTACTTCAATATAAATGAACCTGTTTTTAAATTTTCTTTTGTAAGGGATACTAAATAATATGATAATTCCGCGTGCGAAGCTGCGGGCAACAGCTAGTAAGTCATATTTGTAACTTGTGTTTATCAACTGGTACATTCCCCCAAATTTTTAAAACTTCAATTATAACTCCCGTTTATAAGAGTGGTTCCAGAGACAGTGTCAATAACTACAGGCCGATTTCCATCCTACCAGTAATATCAAAGATTCTTGAGAAAATTATTAATAACAGGCTGATATCTTACCTGGAGAAATACAATCTTCTTGCAGCTACACAATATGGTTTTCGGAGGGGCAGATCGACAGAACTTGCCGTTTCTACCCTCACGAACTTTGTAGTTGATCAACTGGATAGACAAAAGAAGGTTATTGGAATATTCCTTGACCTTGCCAAAGCATTTGACACTGTCTCTGTACCCATTCTCCTTAACAAGCTTGAACGCGTTGGAATTCGTGGCAAACCACTTAGTCTTTTAGAAGATTACCTAAAAGGTCGAACCCAAAAGACGAAAATCGGCAATGTGACAAGTGTAGAGGAGAATATTGATTGTGGAGTACCTCAAGGTAGTGTTCTGGGTCCTACCCTCTTCCTAATTTATGTCAATGAACTTTGCAATCTTAATTTGAAAGGTGGCAAAATCATCTCCTATGCTGATGACACTGCACTAATATTTGTAGGCGACAATTGGGAAGAGGCAAAGACTAATGCTGAAAGAGGTCTTAAATTAGTCATAGAATGGCTTTATACGAACTTGCTGACACTAAATGTGGGAAAAACTAAGTTTATGACCTTTTCTAATACACGTGGCCGAACTCCCAATATAAATATAACTGCACACTACAATTGCGATTCAGTGAATTGTTCATGCCCTTCAATAGATAACGTACAAAATATAAAATATCTCGGAGTGACCATAGACCACAGACTTTCATGGAAACCCCATATTGACATCCTATCAAGCAGGGTCCGTAAACTTATTTATATTTTTAAGAACATCCGAGAGGTGGCCGACAAACAAACAATTTTTAATATGTATAATGCACTTTGTAGGTCCATCCTATCTTATTGTAACTCCAGCTGGGCTGGTGCCAGTAAAACACATCTTCTGCCATTGGAACGTGCACAACGGGCAGTTTTAAAAGTGGCTACATCCAAACCCATAAGATACCCAACTGCTGAACTATATAATGACTGTAACGTGCTTACGGTACGCCAATTATTTATTTTGGACCTTATTATGGCCCAACACAAAAACACATCTGCACATGAAAAATTAAAATACAGTCATAGGCGTAGAAAAGATAGAGTTTTTACTGTGCCAAGTGTTAACACAATGCTTGCCCGACGCCATCAAACATACCTTTGTCCGTTTTTGTACAATAAAGCAAGCAAATATGTTAAAGATTTAAAAACACTTAACTACATAGATGCCAAAGCTGAAGTTACTAACTGGTTAAAAAGTCTTAATTATGAAGATACGGAGAATTTACTTGTATGAAGCACTAGTTTTAAACTCTTGCAACACACACACTATACACGCGTACTCACTCATATTATACTCACGCATATGCTCACAAACACGCACACGTACGTACACACATGCACACACACACACATACACACACTCACACTCACACACACACACACACACACACACACACACACACACACACATACACACACACACACACACATGCAACAGATTTTATGTAGTAAAAATAGTTTAACTGCAATGTCATTGTCCTTTTTTTATAAATATGTTTCAAATGTATAATTTTAGTAAAGTTATTACTTACCGGCTATACAGTCACTCAGAAGGGTTAGCAGACTCCTACAACACAAGTTTTCTTAGTGTAGGGTCTGTGCATCACATACTATATGTAATATCCGCCGCACTATTTAAAAAATCAACTTACTGCATACATATAAAATGTAATATCTGTGTGTTTGAGAAAATAAAGTTATTATTATTATTATTAATTATTTTGGGACAGGTTTTAATAAAATAAGTTTCACATTTTTGCACCATAAATAATTTATTTTATCATGAAACATTAAGAATATAACGATAATGGCAGGCAGTTAAATAGGCCCTTAAATAATAATGAACATTACAAAAGAAATATTATATTTGCCTTGAATAATGATAACTTTAATTACGTTTTCAATTTAAGGTTCAGAATTTGTTAGGAATAAGAAAAATATACTTGGTAGGGATTCAATTAATTTAATTTAATTTTTCGAACTGTTTTATAGATTTTATTATCAGAATAAAGTACCCTTAATACGTTTGTTTACGGGAAATATGTTAAACTACATTGACCAATAAATCTGGATCAACATCTTGTATCTCGTTAAAAATAATCGAGACAGGATGATTTTTGCAATTTCTGTTCCCGGTCTGGGTGTGTTCAATTTGAAATGTAAAGATGTTTGTTAAAGTGCCTTTGTATATTATAGTGTCTGTGTATACAGAATAGGAAGTTTATATACTAAAAAATGTATGGCTATTCTGGATCCAGTCCCCAGTCTATTATGGTCTATTTCCCATTAAACTACCGTAGTGGACACAGGTGGTCACTGGGAAGAGTAATTCCTGAAACACCGCAAGTGGTTTAGGCTTTGTAATTATTTAGTGGTACGTTTGGGCTGTATTTTGTTTCCATGTAATTTTAAGTAGATTTTTATTATTTGATGTCGTGCTGGCCAAAAATGAAGCGCAGTTACTCAGATTATTTATTGTATCTTTTAATGTTCTTATATTCGAGTAACAACTTAATTCAAGATAATTTGCTTTAGGTATACGTGACGTAGAAGAGCATTACTTTAGCAACAACAATTGCCGTTTTAACCGACTTCAAAAAAAGGAGGTTCTCAATTCAACTGTATTTTTTTTATGTTCGTTACCTCAGAACTTTGGACTGGGCGAATCGATTTTGGTGATTCTTTTTTTAATCGAAAGCTGGTGGCTGTCATGTGGTCCCATAACTCCCATATAAAGAACGAGATCCGACAAGTAGTTTTTGAGTAACTTTGAAATCGGTTATTTTTTGTTACTAAAATTTTTATATTATAATCATTTGGTTTAGTCTTTTCAGTCTTAATGTCATTAAATATTACGTTAACAATTAAACAATATAGTCGTAGTTTAAGTACAATTTCAAACACAAACAACATATGTAAAGGTACGTCAAGACATTCAGCCAAACTTCAAAACAAACATGTCGCGTTATCGTCTGTAGTGAGTACACAGTCCCTCTAGCAGGTGGACTGATGACCTGAAGAATTCAGAAGACTCAGTCAGAGTGGCGCCTGTTATGTTGGGTTTACTCGTATTAAGTAGTTAAGTAGTTAACTAAATTTTAAGTAAATTAATACGTGTAAACGGACAATTTAGTAGTTAAAATTTAGTACGCAAGTAAACAAGTAATTTAGATTTTTTTCTATTTTCTGTTAAGTAGGTGGGCGGGGCTTATCACTTAACACGTTTGGATAGGCACTTTTTAGATAAAATTTTAGTAAAATGCTTAAGTAATTAAGTAGGTTGTGAAGAATTGTATGAACTAAAGAGCTTTACTAAATTATTACGTTTGGACGCGCACTAACAATATTTCACTTAAAATTTAGTTCAAATTTAGTTATCTACTTAACTACTTAATACGTCTAAACCGGAATTTAGGGCAGGCCTATGTTCAGCAGCTGTGGAGCTCCAAAGACTGATGCATGGATGGTTGGGAGTATTAAGTAGAGTAGTGACCGCTATTGAATCAAAGATAAATTATGATACTTGATAGATGTTTTATGTGGCAGTATCTATAAAATTATGACAGACTGGAGCATAGAACATTGATCATATCATCTATTCATTCAATATTCGTTCGATAAGTGTTCTACGCTGCAGTACTTTTAGTTCGGTAGTAAAAATTTTAAAACATCATATATTTGACGAAACTCGCAACCACTTTGAAGCTTTTAGCGCGCTTCCGAAACTGTTAAAGTGTGCCGTTTAAGTTACGTATACAATTTCTCTTACGTTTTTGCGAACATTTTTGGCCCGACTTTATTTTCTGCGTTCATGCTGGTGTATATTTCTATACTTCCCGAGAAAACAACCCTAACACTCCTTTTGGGAAAATTCCGATTTTTTTCTCATATTTCATACCTACTTGTATTGCGCTCGCTTTAACCCGTTTATTAGCCCACTAGTGAGCACGGGGTCTCTCCTCTTGAGGAGGTCTAGAGCATCCTCCACCACGCTGCTCCAGTGCGGATTGGTGGAGGGGTTAGTGGCCAAACCGAGTGTCGAAAGTTTGCATGCCTCTCGAAGGTCTCCGACATATATATTACAAGCGGGACCGACGGCTTTTACTAAAAATTAAATGAATCTTATTTATATAATTTATTACTGAACTATTTCTTAAGTGGATATAAGGATAGAATAATAAATGTAATACCACAAATGTTAAATATCATATTTCAACTTACTACCTTATGCGTAGAAATGCCGATTTTCTCGCCATATTATTATTCCGTCTTTCATGTCTTCGACTTGGGCCACTTTAACACATTTTTCCTACATTCTTTAAATAAATAAGAAAATGTACTGTAAGAAAATTTCAGAAATTCGGTTAGACAATGCTACTCAGACATAACTCAATTTGAACGACAAATTGTTTGAAAATCTATATTTTAAGATTAATTTCCATACATATTTTCTCTAATTTGCTCGCTTCAACTCTCTCAACGCTTCAACTTCTCGCTTCGCTCACTTCGCTTGAATAAAATATGTACCTTTGTTTTGAAAGCCTTTGAAATAAAATACTTTTTACCCGACTGTCAGGAACCTATTTATTAATGTGTGTAATATTCTTTATTAGATACCTACCTCATATCTTGAGATGCCGTTAGATTCGTCCTAATAACCAAAGTGTTCTTAAATAAGTGAAATAAAAAAACAAATAAGGTGGCTGTGAGATGCCATTGTTTGAAGTATAAAAAATAAAAATTAATCGAATAATATGGGTATTAAATTAAAGAGATCATCATAAGTATTTCAAAAAGGTATCATGATAGCTTTTTTGATAGCAGGCGGGTTTTTCAAATTTTTTTTTATTTATACTGGTATATTACACTATAGTTTATTGAAGCGAAGGGTTACAGATGTGAGTGATAATAGTCACAACTCCTTCCTATTAAACTTCTTAAACTGTGTTCCTAAATACAGAAAACACGTGGGAAATAATCACAAGATATAAGATATCTTCATGTTCTTTTTAAAGACCCGAAAATTTTTGGAGGTTTAGTAAATTCATTTCTTTTAAATAAGATACCGTCATCAAGATAATACGAAGATATTGTAGCTCCCGCTTTTTTGACATCATGATTTATAAGACGTGATTTGAAAATTATTAAAAGAGCCTTTTTATACCAATTTCGTACGTTTTAATAAATAAACCTATTTTGCACAGAAATCCGATTTCTTCATAAAATAAAATTAATTATCTCAGTATCTCTGTCTCCTTTTCGCTCTTCTCTTCCCTTATCTCTATCCTCCGACTGCAAAGAAACCAAAGATCCACAATCTTTCACAAGCTTGTAGTTCAACGTTTTCGTGATTGACTTTCTTTGGTGTAAGATAGTTTCTGGACCAATTTTTTTAGGAACTATTACTTGAAGCCAATCGAGGTTGAGTTCATTACTGTTACGAGAAACTATCGTTGTTTTATTATCATACAATCTGGTAATAAACCTGCCTGGCTCACTACCACCCTCTTCCTTGAGTCAGCCAGTTCTTTCTTTCTTGCCAAACCGGCAATGTATTAGTGGTGCCATTCGTGTTGCTTGCGTCATGGGCGATGGTGTCTACCATCAGGTGGCTCGTTTGCTGATTTTTCAGTTATATACATAAAAATACAATCTATAGATGTCGATTAAAGTTCCATCGTAATTGAAATTTGCGATGAGTGTTCACGTGATTATCGTGTTTAAATAGTGATCGCGCGAAGTTTAATCGTGTTATCGTATCGCGGGTACCTAATTGTTTACACTAGGGGTGTCGAGGGGAGGTGAGATGTGTAGTGTTTATACAGAATAAGTAATTAAAGCTATGTAGGTATTATCACAATTCATAACATAGGTAATTATCCTTTAACACTGCTGGGCTGAGGTCGCACAATGTAATGAAATAAATTAATTTAAGTTGATTCATAATAATTTTAGATATCTTGTGAGCTACCCGTAAGACACGTCACACGAGTATAGGTACTTATGTTTTGCCAGGTTGTCTTCAATGGCCCACTACTGGGCACGGGTCTCTCCTCTTGAGGAGGCTTTGTCAGGTTATTTATTGCTAATTATTGTAATAACAAAGTGGGACACATTATCTTTCAGTGGATAGAATAATCTATAGATACATCCGGTAAGAACATTTGGCTGTCTGGCGTGACGTGGCAGCCTGTTTTATTTTCAAAGCAGATTCCCCTCGAGGCACCCTTGTACCATTCGCTTTGTTTTTTGCCCGCACGTTATTTGAAATTCAAAAGCGAGAAGGCCACTTATAATCGAATTATTCTTTGTCTGACAGTGCTGCATAATAAACGAAGTTGACGATATGTTTTGACCAATTGGGCATTTTTCGGCTCCAGAACCTCACGAAAACTATGTTAAAATATGGATAAATATACAGACAGATAAATAAACAGAAAATTATAGAAATAACAATATATTCAAAAGAAAATACCACTGTTATAATTGATTTGTATTTAGGAATATACTTACTACGTGTTACAAACTACTGGCAACACTACCAAATAAGTCTTAATGAGACACTGTATTGACTCTGATTTTTCTATATAAGCGCATATAACGTAGGGCATCAATCAGGGACAATCATTCGGTGACAGTAACAGGTGTAAGGTGTTACTCTGCCCAAATATAATCATACGGAAAGTGATTAATTACCTATTTTATATCGGCCATCCGACCCACCTCTTAACATACGCTTTACAGTCATGAATGAGACCGCCGCCAAACGACCGTGTTCCGGCTGGGGGGCTTGAGAGCCATTTCTTTCCTTCTTTCTTTTTTGGCCGGCAACGCATCAGTGATGCCTATGGTGTGTGTGATCTTCATGGGCGACGATAGCCACTTACCATCAGGTGGATCGTCAGCTCGTTCGCCAGCTATTTACATAAAAATAAAAAAATAAAAAATTAATGCATCAATAAAATTCGGAAAAATTAATTTTACGATCCATAATTTCATTGGAATAAATAATAAGTTATCCTTATTATTCTCTAAGAAACTTGCTCATTAATTGAAACTAATTTATAACATTATACTCCAAGTAAAAACCTTCGTATTAGGGAAGAATCGTATTTTATAGTGATTTACGAATGTTGGGGCTATTCGGATCGCATTCGGTCGACTAAAAAATAGACGGCAATGCATTAAGGACACAGAGGGTTAACATAAACATATATCAATGTTGTCCGTTCTTACGCTGAATCAAACTGATCATTTATCGTAGGGTTGTAAGAGGCTCTGTTCGCATCTTGTCATTCATCTTGCCACTCGATGAACGAGGTCATGTTAGTTGCGTATTTCCTTCTCTTTATAATAATCACACAAAAAATGTCAATAATTATTCAATTTGTATACGTAAAATCTATATTATAACGCTGCAAGATGGAAACTGCTCTATTGCACACAATGGTTTGGAAACCGTCAGTACGCACCTCCATAAATCGATACCTCTGGGCTCAAAGGGCGTAAAGCACATTTTGGGCCATATGGAGTTAATAATACCATCGTATTCAGTTTTTCATTCTCTATCGATTGGTATATACGAAGTTGCCAAATTCGCACAAAAATGTTCTTTACGCCCCATCTATTTTGGGCTGCTAAACCAGAATGAAACAGGAAATCGGGCTGTAAAGTACATTACTGCGCAAGTTAAAAATGTCCTAGGTAGTATAGGAATCCAATTATGAGTATTAGGGCGTATAACGCATTTGTGATACATTAAATGAAACTGATGAAGAAGATAAAGAAGAAGAAGATAAAGAAGATGAAAATAATACTGAAAAAGAAAATAATTCTAAAGATAAATAACCAAAAAATAGCTTAAAACTTTCTTGTTTGCCCTTTTATTACGTATAATAATAAATTTTAGTAACAAAAAATAACCGACTTCAAAGTTACTCAAAAACTACTTGTCAGATCTGTTCAAATTTATGTGTGACCACATGACACGCACCTGTTTTCCACTAAAAAAAGAATCATCGAAATCGGTTGGCGTGATATTGAGTTGATTTGCGGAAAAATCATCGAAAACATTTCATCGAATTACATTTAATCGAACACATTTCATCGAATTACAATTAATCGAATCGACATTTCATCGAAATCACAATTAATCGAATGATCATTTCATCGAAAACACAATTAATCGAATTAACATTTCATCGAAAACAATAAATCGAATGTCATTTCATCGAATGACAGTTCATCGAATGACAATATATCGAATTACAATATATCGAATGACAATATATCGAATTACAATATATCGAATTACAATATATCGAATGACAATATATCGAATGACAATATATCGAATCACAATTGGCTGAATCGAATGATATAATTTTCATATGATCATTAATAAATATTTTTTTATTATTTCAAACGTCACACATCCTTGAAAGGCAGCACTAAGACGTAAGCAGCATGCAACATGCAGCAAGCACAGTTTCTGTCACGGCTCCGGCGCTGCGGGGCTCCGGCGGTCCCACGCGAGCTTATCGTCGCAGATGCTTTTAATGCTCACCACCGCAGCTTCGGCTTGCTGGCCGGCTGTGCCGGCCAGCCTCAGCTGCTGCGGCGAGCATTAAAACCACCTGCTTCTTAGCTCGCGGGCCGCCTCGCCCTTCCGCGCCTACGCGGGTTTACATTACACTCTAGGGGTAGGGCAAACAAGACTACGTGGAGTCGGTTTTGCAGCAATTCGTTTCTGTCACTAACGTAAACGTTTTGAAAAAAATGATTCAAGGAAGAAAGTAAACCTAAAATTTTTATGTACAGAAAAATATTAAATTGTTATTGATCAAAAAATAAGAAATACAAAAAAGTTATAAAAAGCATAAAATTGTTTCTGTTAATAATAAAATTGCCATTCGATGACAGCTCATCGAATGGCAGTCCATTTGATGAATCGCCATTCGATGATTTGCCATTCGATGAAATGACATTCGATGAAATGGCATTCGATGAAATGACATTCGACGAAATGATATTCGATGAAATGACATTCGATGAAATGACATTCGACGAAATGTAATTCGATTATTTGTCATGCGATTAAATGGTTGTTCTACGTAATGCTATTCGAAGAAATGTCAATCGATGACTTGTTTGTTCTACGTTTTGTTAGTCGACGAAATGTTTTTTCGATGTATTGTGTTCGGCGAATTGTAATTCGATGAAATGTTTTCGATATTTTTTCCGCAGACGATTGAGTTATTCATCCATTTGTCGCGCACATTCTTGATACAAATTTAAGACTTATATGGTTTTCTCATGGATGCCATAGTCAAATCTCAATAAAATTTATGTGGAACCACATGACAGCAACCAGCTTTTGATTAAAAAAAGAATCATCAAAATCGGTTCGCCCAGTCGAAAGTTCTGAGGTAACACACATAAAATAATCTAAATTTTACTAACAAAAAATAACCGACTTCAAAGTTACTCAAAAACTACTTGTCAGATCTCGTTCAAATTTATGTGGTACCACATGACAAGCACTTGATTTCGATTAAAAAAAGAATCATCGAAATCGGTAGGCGTGATATTGAGTTATTCGTCCATTTGTCGCGCACATTGTTTATACAAATTTACGACTTATATGGTTTTCTCATGGATGCCATTGTCAGATCTCAATAAATTTTATGTGGGACCACATGACAGCCACCAGCTTTTGACTAAAAAAAGAATCACCAAAATTGGTTCGCCCAGTCGAGAGTTCTGAGGTAACAAACATAAAAAAAATACAGTCGAATTGAGAACCTCCTCCTTTTTTTGAAGTCGGTTAAAAAAACAGTCGAATTGAGAACCTCCTCTTTTTTTTGAAGTCAAGAAAGAACAATAACTCTTCAAAAATTTATTTTTAAAAAGCTTTTTGGTTATTCAAATAATCTCCATTGGGATGGGGGTTATGAGAATAATCCATCAGGATGGGATGGGGTACCCCCCACCCCGTTTAACCCTTTTTATTATGAAAGTTGTACAATTTTAAATGCAAACTTTGTGATTTACAACACAATTAAACATTGCTATTATCATTTACTACATAATATTATACAAATTTTTTACGCTAGGTTATCTTTACTGCCAAAGTAAATAAAGTTAGCTTTTTTTAACGGGGTGTAAAGGACATTTTGTAGTTTTTTTCAGGTAGTAAAGCAAAACTATTTTGGAAACTATTATATTTAGACTTCTTTTAATAATATTAACTTAAAATATAGGAAAATGTAAGTATTTTTCTCATAGATTGTTTTTTTATAATCATTGAGACAAAAAAGTTATAGCTAATTTTGTTTTATTTTTTAGGTTTTTTGGCTCTCCTGAAAAGTAGCTGTTTTGTGCTATACGCCCTTTGAGCCCAGAGGTATCGAAATATTTCGGAATAAAATGCATATCTACTTTAATGTACCAGATACGTATATTATTATCCATATTTAAGTTACATGCTTAATTAATTCTTATACATATAACAAAAATTACAATGAAGGTAAAGTTCCTTTTAAAATAATTTAAAATATATATTTACTACTATTACTCAAGCTTTTGTTACCGAAATTGTATTTAATGCTAATTTTATTCCATTAAAAATATATTTGTTCTGGCGAATCAATCTTCATGTATTGTCACTAAAATGGTTGTCATTTCAATAGCGAGCAATCTAAAAGATACAAAGATGGATACCCTCGTCCTCTCGTTGGTTTACAATATGCCTTAATTGTGGGGTTCCCCTAACAGAACGCTAAATTGCAGGTCGACTATAAATAACGCAATGAGTACGCGTAGATACTATCGTAGGGTTCGGGCGGGAGTTTTTTCTTTGCTATCCGACCCAATAAAGAGCGAAACGTTTTGAACGTTTGAGGGTTACATGACCTACGACTTAGAAACTGAATTCATATTAAAGCTTATAGAAACTGAATTCATATTAAAGCTTATTTTCAATTAAATTTTCTTTCATGATGAATGGGTATGAGAATATACAAAACAATATTAGTGGAAAGAGAGAGGGAGAAATAATTTCTCACTTTTCCATACAATTTTAACAATTTCAACAGATAGGGAATAAATGTGATTTCTACTAGCTCTCATAACGCAAGCTTTGTTTAGAAAAATCGTACCAATTTTTTTATATAAATTGTCTGTGTTATAAGTAAGTATGTACATATATGAATAAGTAATTGATATTTTTGTAATAATTGTTCTATGTTTATACTTAATAAATAAATGAATATAATTAATTACTTTTGCAGGTACAATAGATTATGTTGTGAATGAATGAATAACAATAAGGCGTAAATCTTTCAGAGCGCCAAGGAAAACTTTTTCAGACACGGAAGAAAATAACCCTTTTATCAGACAAGCGGAGGGACTTGAAGGTAATCTAGGGACACTATTTTCCCTTTCAGCGACACAAAGGCCATTTTCCACGGTTATTGCCATCATAGAGGCGTGTGTAGACGTGTTGTACGATCGAACCACCGTTCCTTTCATTCACCGCGAATGATAAGAGATTACGAAAGGGTTCGGTTGCCTTTTACGGTCCTTTTAAAGTGAGCCTTTTAAGAAAGTATCTATACAGTACAACATACTTATAAAAGAAGATATTGAGTATTTATATTTTTGAGGACCATTAGAAAAAGTTGCTTTAAGAACGTTTATTTGACAAATTTTAAATAACTTGTTACATCTACTTATGTAGGTACACGTTACCAAAAATAAATATAGCTTTTTAATATTTAGAATAAGAAACCTTTGAGATTTAGAATCAGTTGTTTAATGTTTAAGCGCTACTGTGTCAATAAGTTGTTTCTCGCTTCCCACTTGACCAACAACGTTTCGGTCGTACCAGCCTTGGTGATGACTTTTGGTCTTGGTCTCTGGTGTCACTTGCACTGTCACTCTGGTGTCACTTGGCTTTTGATATAAAATAGCATTAATAAACGCACAAATACTCATAAATAATATTATGCAAAAAAATATACCACCAAATACAAAGGCTTTTAAACATTACAACTTCTCTAGACTTTAGAGTTCATCTAATAATCTAATAAGCCCTAGTTTAGTTTATTTAAGAAACATGTAAAATCTCAACTTTTAGGCAAAGGCTACTATACTGTAGATGAGTACATAAATGACAAAGACGCATGGAAATGACCAGATCTGCAACCAGTTCCGTACAGGCTAGTGATACTTCTTTGTAAGAAATATACCAATGTATTTTATTTTTAAAAGATGTGCTGAGGAGTTTCTTTCGGCTTTTCTTCTCCTCCATGACAAAGCACCTTTCCGAAAAGCTGGTAAATTAAAAAATGACGCGCATAAGTGTATCAATGATACCTAACGTAAACGCGCCTATTACCGCCTCCCAAAATTTGTATCCTATTACCGCCAGTTTTTTTAATCACTATTTTAAGGCATGTTATAGATTCCATGAAAGTTGTAGCCTAAAAATATTTTAGGTATGTATATTGAGAAACAAAAATAATAAAGTTTGTGTGCGTAAATAATCAGCAAACAGAGTAAATAGCCAATAATTGAGACGCGGCCGCAACGGACTTTTGTGTCATAGTGTTGTGCTCCCAGCTACATAAGAACACCTCGTTATTACTTAAGAGAAATTAACACAAATAAAATGTGTATACGTGCATGTAAATATGTAACTATAATAAATAATACATTGGTTTTTTAGATTAACATCTAATACTACCGTTCTGGCCATGGCTTGTCGTTTAAATCGAATTTTACATTGGAGCGGTAATAGAAACATAATTTTTATAAGTCGCTTCTATTACCGCCCCATGGCGGTATTAGATGTTTTACAATAGTTGGTATTTTAGCTTTTATTTCTTTTAATACATAATTTTACATGTTTTTTTTTAACTTGTTTGATTCTAAAGAGTGTATTACATATTGGATCAATTAACGCCATATATTTTGTCTTATGGATTTTTGCCTATTATTGTTTCTTTTTTGGTCGGTAATAGAATCTTCATACTTAATTCTATTACCGACCCATACGGTCTTATTTATAAAAGTCTCTTATTGTAGGTATGTAGCGTACTGTAGTTAAAATGCTGATAAGCCTGCTATAAGTTCCTGTGTTCATAAATGTTCTATAGGCCACACATAAGTTTTTAACCGACTTCAAAAAAGGAGGAGGTTATCAATTCGTCGTATATGTTTTTTTTTTCTTATGTTCGACCAATTTGGATGGTTTAAACGGTATTAAATAGGGGATTGCTTCAGGGTGGTCTCATTAACATCATGGTGAGGATCTTATGATGGGTTCTGGACATATAGAGTGGAACACCTCAACGGTTCGTTGACATCTCAGGGTGTAATGATGTGAATTGGAGACGAAATATGTAACTCCTCAACGGATTGAAATAATTGAACCGTGTTAAAAGGTATATTTTGTTGTTGGTAAATATGTACACAGCAAAATCAGTACATCATTGACCATTATATGGTCTGATGATGTCCCTTGGAGACAAAATGTGTAACTCTTGAATAGGAGAATCGGAACCGTTTTTAAGAAATTTTGCCAATAACTTTATTTTTGCAAAACTAGTACCTACATCATAGACTATCTCAGGGTCTGATGATGCGATTTGATGGCAAAATGTGTAACTCCAACGGATTGGAGTAACTAAACCTTGTTTCAAGATATTAACCTCCATCTTATAAAATTTCAGTAGATAGTGTTTTTAATAATATGTACTTTAACTACATTATTAAGAAGAAAGCTCAGTTTTTAATAGTAATTATTGATCTCAAATATTTTATACCAACTTAATAAATATTTATTTTGTTTTTTTATTATTTAATAGTATGGAGAATGTGTTCCTTTTTCAGTGGTCGGTAATAGAAACATGAAAAACGGTAATAGAAACAACATCATCCCATCGGTCGGTAATAGAAGCAGCCGCTATTTCAGATTAAATTATTATTTATTAAATATTGTGTCATTTAATACTAAATTGAAGTACTGAATGTCATAGAATATTTAATTATGATAAAGAATAAATTAAAACGCCTGTCCTAGCATAACGGCGTATATCTAATTTTCTGAAGTTCATCCATAGTCAGCTTAAACTGGCGGTAATAGGAGCGTTTACGTTACATGAATAAATGATTTTGAATTTGAATTTAGTTGCCTAAATATCAATGAATTTGAATTTTTCTGTTCCTTTTGCCATCTCTTTCTAAGCCCTCGAATTTAATTTTCAAACCACGTACTTATAAAGCTGTAAAGAAACATTGTCAATAGTCCAGTGAAAGGCTTCAATTCCTGAGCTCCCTCAGCCCTTGCTATGTTATCTTCGAGTACTTATTTACCCTTGTTGACTGCTCTAAAGGGTATTCTGAAATTAGGGTTCATTGTTTGACCCTCACGGGCTATCTTTTTTATCTGTCGGCCGCATGAATAATAGATGGAAGCGAGTTGTTACCGTTTGAAGGTTTGCGGCATGTCTCTACATACATTTACAAGTATATAGTACGTTTACGAACAGTAGATGTATACATGCACAGTGCACACTTATCATTTTATTTTTAGTCGACTTTAAATAAAGGATTCGAGTGTATTTTCAACCCCCGACGCAAAAAGGAGTGTTATAAGTGTCTGTGTGTCTATCTGTGGCATCGTAGCTCCTAAACGATTGGACCGATTTTGATGCAGTTTTTTTGTTTGAAACATTTATACTATGAAGTTAGTATTAGTCTACTTTGCAACAATCCGCGTTTAACATGTATGATGGCATATACTTTAAAACATGCGTGGCACCTCCCTCCCTCCCACAACGGAAACATGCACTACAATAATAATTAAACGTATATACCAACATACATACCAGCACCAACACGTGTTTCGCCCCGAAACGGAGCATCATCAGGGTAAGTTGACTCTACGATGGTTAGTCGGAAAGTTTTTCGGGGCGAAACACGTGTTGGTGCTGGTATGTATGTTGCTATATACGTTTAATTATTGTAGTGCATGTTTCCGTTGTGGGAGGGAGGGAGGTGCCACGCATGTTATAAAGTATATACCATCATACATGTTAAACGCGGATTGTTGCAAAGTAGACTAATACTAACTTAATAACAATGGATTTCCGCAAAGTAACGCCTGATACTATTAACTATTTATACTATGTATTACTTGATTACAGCCCCGATATATGGTAAATAGAAATGTTTGTTTGTTTGATGAAATACTGGTATAGTATACAGATTATACAGTCCGATTAAGTTTGACATTTTTTCAACGCAACGCGTCGGTTTTTCCTCAGTGATCCGAATATCCATATTTAGTTAGTCTTTTCTCCTCATTTGTCCAATCAAAATGCTAGGTATTTAAATATTATATTGTCAACGAAGAATGTAAAATACCATAATAGAAAGCAATCCTCTAATTATTTCCCAAATCTTCCTATTAACCGGGTTTACGTTACAAAAACACGACATCATACAGATTAAGCTGAACATAAAACCTAAATAAGCCATAAAGTGGGTTAGTAAACACAGTTTGCCGCGAACATCTTTCCGAGATCAGTAATATTTACTTTACGGACGATCGTAAAGGGCCAGTTTTCCTTTTTACGTCATTTAGCAGGCTTAAATAGAAATATTACGCAGATCCCCTTTAAAATAAAACTTTATGATAATGATGTCAAGACGTAAAGAGGTCATTATATTAAAAGTTTTTATTTATGATTGATCAATTGAATGAATTCATGACGTTTGCGTAAGAGGACTCGGTTGTGATTCATCAAGATGAAAAATGATTACCTACACCACGAACATGGGAGGGGCTTGGACTTTATAATGAAAGAGATATTATGTCAAAGTTTTTATTAATTATAATATTATATTACGTAGTTTTATTTCCAATATAAAATAAACTTGTAAAGTTGTTTTGATAGGCTCTGTTCGATGTTTATCTTGTGCCCTATCTAGGGCTCTTTTGTAAATGGAGAGCTCTTACCTAAATCCATATTATTATAATGCTATGGATGCGAAGGCTGTAGGCAAGAGTTTTCTTTTAAGAATAATATAGCATATAATAATTATTATTATCGGGAATTAATGAAGTTATTTGAGTAATCGTGGAGTTTATTTACACCGCTTTAGTGAGGATTGGTCGAGTGGTCCACTCAAATATTGGTATCAATAACCGCTCGCAATAACTACTAACGTGCCCTATAAAGCACAGAAGCACTAAAACATTATACCCTTTAGCGGTCGTCTATCAAAACTCTAGCGTCAATCGCCACGCTGAAAGCTGAAACGTAGTAGGTACTATTTTTACTGAAATACGAATGAGTTGAAGCAAATTACTTCATGACGGGTGGTTCTACCTAGGTATATAATATTACCAACATTTATATAAAACTTGGGAACAATTTGTAAGGAACATTGATGTTTGCTATAGTACGGACAATCGTAAAGGGACCGCCTCCTGGCTTTGATGTCCTATACTAGTTAAAGAATATTACGTTAGGGTCACGAAATGATAAGCCAAGGTAATATGCCTTACGCCGCTTTATAGGTATGAGTCACGAGACAATAATAATATACCTACTGTGTATTGCATACCCTAAGATCAGTCCTTATTTGTTTTTGTGTGCAAAATTATACCATACAGCATAGGTATAGTATAATACGTATCCCTGTACGTATACGTATACATTGTCAGTATACGCTCACCTAGTAGGTACCTAATATATTGGTACATCTACGTTTTTCATATTTTACAGAAAGATTTTATAAATATTTAAAATTAATTTATGGGTTCTTTTTACGTTTTTTTACAGATTATTATGGGTTTGGTTACTAGTATAGACATTAATACATATTTACCACTATGTAGATTATGCACTTTTAAACACGTAGGTATGCCATATAAACCCAATTTCGCATTTTCTGCAGATATGCCAGTATGTTACTATTTAGATGAGTGATGTTACATCTTTTAGTTCCACTTACACATTTGATATTTCTTCTTTTATTAATCTATAAATATAAAACACAAAAATAAATTCTTGCTATGTACGTTGCTATCTAAGCAGTGATATCCTAGCGGTAGAACGTTGGTCTCCCGAACGAAGGGGCCCGAGTTCAAATCCTGGCACGCACCTCTAATTTTCAAATATTATGTGCGTAATTAAAAGTTAATTATCACTTGCTTCGGTGAAGGAAAACATCGTGAGGAAACCTGCACACCGGAGAGTTCTCCATAAAAAAGTTCTCGAAGGTGTGTGAAGTCTACCAATCCGCACTTGGCCAGCGTGGTATACTATGGCCTAACCCTCACATTCTGAGAGGAGACCCCGAGCCCAGCAGTGGGACAATTATGGGTTGTTGCTTGCTTGCTTGCTATGTACGTTATAAACTTTGAAACCATCCAACCGATGTTCCCCAGACCGGTATCATTTGAAAGGCAATAATGCGTTAGTTAATAATTATATTGAATTATCTGCTAAAATAATACTCTATTTCGTGATTTTAAAATCGATTTAAGTTTCCCTTTTTATTTTAATTAGGTAACCTCTTGGGCACTTTTAAAATAATAGTTCTATTAACAAAATTACACAGATCCTCTAAACGGAGTTAAACACCTCTCAAGTGCTTATAACACAATTTACCACATACACACCTTCGTATTAGCTGTTCTTTTAATTCGATGACTAAAAGAGGTTTTATGGTTTGAAAGCGTTGAAATACAGGCACCCTAAGGCTTGAGGGTTGAGACAATAGAACCTTAAAAGCCTAAGCCGTGCTTATAGGAGGGTGCGTTGAGCGTTCAAGTCACGGCATGTGCTATCGAATAGGTTTCTATATTGCACTTTTTCCCCACTTGACTGCCGGTCACCGCAAGTCATTAGCCATCAGCACATTTTCCGGCTGTTGACTTTAAAAACCGGGTAAGTGCAAGTCGAACTTGCACATAATGGGTTTCTTACAACTGTAGAATAAAATATAATAATAAAATGAACTCAATAAATAATTGTACATTTCTCGAGCTCCATCTCCACCAATCCGCACTAAAGCTGTATAGTGAAATATGCTTTAGACCTCCAAATTTATAAGGAGAGATACGTGCACTGTAGTGAATAGTATTTTGTATAAGATAAGATTCCACAAAATGATATCTGGAATACTAAATTACAATACAAAGGCAAACATCTCTGTTTTAATAACAAAGATAACTAGAACTAGCGACGTCCGTCCCTTTTACTTAATGGCTGGAATAATTTGATCACTGAGTGATACCTATTTCAGTCAAAGCTCCAGACGATACCACGTCAAAGTAAAAGATTAAAATTAGGTTGTGACTTGTCCCCCCCTCTCTATTAAACAACGACCAGGTGGACTGACGACCTGAAGAAGACAGTGGGCATCCGCTGGATTCAGTAGGCTCAGGACCGGTCAGAGTGGTGCAAGTTAGGGAAGGCCTATGTCCAACAGTTGAACTTCAAGGGCTGATGGATGGATGGATTAAACAACGGACGAGACACTTGAAAGTCGCTGAGCTCTGTACCACTGTGTACGAACGAAGAAAGCTTCGTCAGTTATTATGCATACTCCGAAGGGTAAATTAACTAATGTCGATGTTTCAGTTGGATATAATATGTAGATGTCTTCAAGGTAAAAATGAATAAAAGCCAAAACAAAGTAAAGCAACAACCCATAACTGTCCTACTGCTGGGCTCGTTTCTCCTCTCACAATGTGAGGGATATAGGCCATAGTTTACCACGCTGGCAAAGTGCGAATTGGCAGACTTCACACACCTTTGAGAACATTATGAAGCACTCTCAGGTGTTCAGGTTTCCTTACGATGTAATCCTTCACCGAAGCAAGTGATAAATCTTCTAATACGCTCATTAATATTTGAAAATTAGAGGTGCGTGCCAGGATTTGAACTCGTATCCCTTCGTTGGGGAGACCAACGTTCTAACCGCTGCCTATCACTGCTTTTTCATGCAATTAATATGCTTCAAGTTAATAGTACACCCATTAACAGCAGACTAACCTGTCTTGGTCTGCAACGCAGCGGTGATGCCTTTGGTGTCACTGATGTTCATAGGCGACTGTTCCCATTTACCAACAGGTGGATTGTCAGCTCGGTTGTCGACTAATGACATAAAAAAGAAAGAAAACCAGTTTAGAGCCAGTAGAATGCCACTCGTAAGAAGGTATCACAGGTCATCTGATAATAAGGTAGGTAATAATAAATTAATGAGTACTGAACACAACAACATTATGTTGTCGGGATGATATAGGATTTACGACCTAAACCTCTCAAAGTGAAACTCATTCAAACGATGCGCACTAAAGATACGATGAGGATAATATGTAAGTTTAGTCGTCATGGCAACCGGCCGGCACTTAGACAGGGGAGCTCAATATGAACTGCACCATTTGAATTTCAAGTGCTATGCAAAGAGAAGCGGATGAGAAAGGATTATGCCTTTGTAAATAGCGATATAGTCCTGCAATCGTACATGATTTTGTGTATGTTAATAACTCTAATGTTAAGTCTATAAAGAAAGAGATTGAATATAGGTAAGTCTAATGTAATTTCCTTATTACTAAAGACTTATGTACCCCTGCCAATATTCACTAGTCGCATAGGGTCGCTCAAAACAATTGGTGAACAATCATTGAGTGATGACTATGAAATGGAAGGCTTAAAATAACGTACGCAGTGATAGCGTTCTTAGTATATGATAAGTACTATTGTTTTTTTCTGTGGTATATGCTAATAGTTGTGAATGTGTGAATAGTGAATACAGAGTGAAAATTCGTAGCTAAGTATGGGCAATGGAGGATGGCAGATTTTAAACACCTTTCAGTTACATTGTCAAAAACTTTCAAATTCAAATTCTTTATTTGCATGAACATGGGTAGTATAGGTACATAAAAGATTACATTACATTTTTAAGTCCGCCAAGTTCCACCTGTTGAGGTATGCAAATATAAAAATAAATAATTTAGTTTATCATAACATAACAATTGCATCATTATAAATAAATAAAATCTCATCATTACTATCTAAAGAATATAATTTTATTGAAAATATTTTATATTAATTATCATAATTTAAAACAAATTAGTAAATTAGTCATTACAGTTAAAAGCAATATCCAAAGCAGTCACATTACATTATTACTATGTCATATTATTATATACCATGTAACATTGTCAAATTATATTAAAAACACTTGTCTTGTCATCTAAAAATTCTTGAACAGAAATTCAATGCAAGTTTCCGAGCAATCATGATATTCAGCCTCGTAGAAACTGATATTCAGTCCATTTAGCCATCACGGCTATCAATCGTACGAATTGATTCTCGTTAATTGAGTCGGATTCAATACAAGGTATCTTTCCAAAGCTATTGCTTTATTTCATTAGTCACTATTGTTGTCAAAATGTGTTGTGACGTGTACAAGGGATCCGTTAATCGATTTCTCACTAAATTTCACTTTTGAATCGATTTATTGTTAATGTAGATTTATTTTATGTTCATTGTAAAACAGATAAGGATTTTACCGCTATATTTCATTTTACTGATTCTGTGATATGCCTTTATAGATTTAATAGATTATTTATTTTAAATATTGGTTTCATTTTAATTAATTCGGTTTGTAATGTGGCTACAACCTATTTTTGGACCACTAGAAGGCCTAGATCGCCACCGGTAGAGTACCACCACGTGGATAGTATATAGTGGATTAAAGTAGGGTTTAAAGGCTACCAAGACATTAGTGTCGAAAGTTTTTATGCTCCCCGGCGTAGCTTCCTTCCTTTGGATACCGGGTAGAGCGTTTTAAAGCGATAAGTACAGAATTTTTAACTCTTGGAATCATCGTTATTGAAATAATCGGATAACAAAAGGTCTACATTTGAAGCTTAGTAAATCGATTCTGCTCGTTCGATTCTCCTCGATGCACGATTCCCGTTCTCTGAAGATTGGAGTAATGATCAATTAGGAAAAGTATTGCATTGTTAAGCATTAGGGTTCCATTGATGTTTGATATTTTATAAACAATTTTACGTCGCATTGGTTTTGTTCGCATGTGGTTAAAATATCAGCGTTGATAAAAAATAAACTAAATTATTTTTTGTATGAAAATCAAAGTAAAAGCCAAAATCATTTATTCATATAGGTATCACTGATACACATGTGAACGAAATTTAATTGAATTTTAAACCATGCGCAAATTTTAATTTTGTATAGTGTATACTACACTGCTGATACTGTTTTCGTATACTGGCATTAGCTCTACCGTACTGCTTTGCGTTTACACCTCAATAACCCTCAGGTTACATACAAAAAGCTCAAGTTTATATAATGTGACATAATACGGTAGGTATGTGTTGAATAATATTTCGATCCAATTTGTTTCATGAAAGCTTACGAAGACTGTAAATATTTTACCATCGTCACATACTATGTTGACAGACTGGGTGTGCTCAAGCTACCAGTAGTATTACACCGTAGTGTACATTACGGTGAATTCTATGGTATGCAGATATCGTCACGATGTTCAATGACGTACATAAGTTATTTTTAGTTTTAGAAGTTCCATACATTTTGCAAGCTCGCAAAAAATCGCTTAGGTTTTTGTAAATTAAAATCCTATTTTATAGTTCACATATAACTACCATAATTTTTTTATGAATCGAATTACTGAAGTAAACAAACACTGCATTCAAATCGCTTAAGATCTGAGATTCGCGGAAACAAACGCACAAACAAACAGACAAAAATAGTTAAAAATGTTGTTGTAGAAAAAATATACCTACCAGACAAAGATAGTTAAAAATGTTGTTATAGATACAAAATATACCCACCACATAACAATAATATAACGCGCTCCCACGTTTTTGTTTAAAGTATCCGATCTCTACTCAGGTTTAATAGTGACCAATAATTACAAATGCAGAGCCCCCGAGAATGTAATTTCCCTCATGCCAATCAGTTTTGCAGGGAACAGATCCAGTCATTGAGTTTCACTAGAGCACGTAATGATGTCGTTCTGGGCATCATTAAACATGTCCATCATGATTTTCGTGCTGTTAATGCTAATGCATTTTAAGAGAGTGATGAAAAGTACCTACTAATGATTAGGTACATTGTAATTTCTAGAAGAATTTGCAAGATTTTCCATAATTATGAGTTGTAAAATAATGTGTTTAATTAAATTGGAACGATCGTCATATTTTTTTTTATGAATAGGTTGTACATGTCCGAAGTAAAGGACTTCTAAAATTCACCGGTAAATGTTGAGAATCGCCAATTTAGATGGCCGTAGCTTGTCCGAAATTTCTTCTTTCATTTATGATTCTTACATACACCGGTATATGTTACTGAGGGGAGTTAGTGAATCTTATAGCCATTGAGTAACAAATTATGTGAATATTGATATACGATCAGACTCAAATACGTTATAGTGGATAAAAGCTAGACAGTGTGAACGATTAGTAAGAATAGAGAGCAGAGAGCAAAATGCGAAATTAGCACATCAATAGCATAGTATTAAGATATTTCCATAGAAGATATTGGCACCAGCAGATTACCGATATCATTTGGTATTGTGTGCCGGGTTATCAACGTGAGTAGAATCACGAGCCGAGAATACTCCCGATTTCATTAAGTGCGCTTGGGAGAAAGAGCTGAATATTAATAACATCTTCAACAATTCAATTTGTAATACAAAGAATAGGAAGATTCTTCGGTTTTTTAAAAAGCACAAATTATTAGGTTTTTCACTAGAAACTATATAAGTGGAAATTATTTCATTCGACTATTATATGTGGTAATATCTGTAGTCGCTATCACAGTAACTTTACCTTAGCAAAAGATTTCAGTCTAATGATTTCCCTGGAATTAACTGGTCATAAAAACCACCATAATAAAATGCACTCAATTTTTTATATTACATTTAAATAAGATTACAAAAAGACGAAATAAAAGACTTTTCGTTGTCGGCGAAACTGAGCAATGAATCTTAAACACTCAACGATTTTCAACTAATTAAAAATAGAGATCCACTTGATGCTCAAATTCCGACTATAATTACTTCACATTCGGTTTAAAGAACTTTATTTCTCATTAAGACAAATGTCACTTACATGAGAACATTTAAGCATTGCAATGTGAACTTAAAAATTTTCTTCAATAAATGTATTTGAAACCATTGAAGTTACATTATACTTCAATGTTTGAAACACATTTTTGATACTATAAAATGAGAATGTACAGTCGGCAAAAAAATTAAGTATGCAAGGAATGATACTAAAACCCTCTGTAATGTTTAATTAGACAGTTATTGTTTACGTTATTTTTAATTTTAAATCATATTTTACGTATACAGGTATCATTTAACATTGATAATAACCCAATCTGTAACATCAGTAATTACAGAGGGTTTTAAAATCACGCCCTACCTACCTACCCAATTGTTTTGCCGATTGTACTTAGAAGATGTTTGGATGTTTGCCTTTTCACCACGCGCTAACCGTTATACGGATTAAGATAAAACTTGTCATTCAGATAGTTCAAGTCCAGGACAAGAATATACGGAAGATTTTTATATGTTATTGACGATGATTGTTATTGATTATTGTATATTAACAACCCTGTAGCCTAGTTTGTAGAGACCCTACCTGCGAAGCGAGGGTTTCCGAGTTCGATTCCCGGCCGGGGCAGATATTTATGTGACAGATAAATATTTGTACTCGGGTTTTAGGTGTTAAATATTGTGACGTATTATATGTGTCGTCCATGCCACCTCCGTCACAGGTAAAAACCTATTGCGGGGGTATGAATGTGTAAGCGTTTGTGTAAGCGTTTAAAAGTTTTCCCATAAGTAGATACACCTAGATATTCTATAAAACCTCTGCTAGTGACATAAACAGCAACGTCGAAAGCGATTGTAAGCTGCTTGAGGCTAAGCTGAGCCATCTGCTCTGCTAACGAAGGCGAGAATTACTTTAGATGTCCTAACGAAGCCTGATTGAAAATGGATTACATTGCTGCCATTTTGGCACACCTATCTGGTACCTCATTACCGCTTTGCGTCATTTGTCGAGTTATCAGTCACCGCTCCACGAGTAATGAGAGTACATGTCGCATCCATCAGGGACATATCTACGGTAAATCTAATTATGGACTAGCAGGTATAAATAACAATAAAATTAAAATCGTAACCGAACGCTATTACGGATCGTATTTCAGTGCATTTTTATTAAAAAAGTAAGTTGGCGGTAAGAAGTGTTTGTAGTGTTTTAATCAATTCACTCACAAGAACGATTGCCAGTTTAATTAATCACGATTTAAGTTTTTCCGAGTGTAGGTACCTACCTACACTACACAAGACATGCGAAACGAAGGCAGTTACTATAGAGTAATGTCATGTTATTTTCCAACTGCTTAAAAATAAACCTAGGTTTCTTTCACCATGTCTTCTCCTACAAAGTACCTTTCCAAAGTGGAGGCAAAATAAAATAAAGTACTTAGCTAAGCTTAAATAAAGTACGTGATAAAGTAATATCTATCAGTGATACCTAAATGATTTTCAATTGAACACCTATTTTGTTAAAAGTACTTGCTCGAATAGTGCATGTCATGCGTCACTGCTGCAATGTATTTAAGCGCATGTATTTACCTACCTACTCGTGCAGCGAGGAACCCTAAAAATCACACATCTCAAATATCATCTCGCCTGGAGACCGGGCAGCTAGACTCTTCGCCCGGCGCTACCCTCGTATTGTAGACACACCACTTATGCAGACAAAGGATCCGTTTCCGCCTTTCTTATAAGAACCTTTAGAGCGATTTACTTCGGACGTCCGTGCTTGAAGGCTTGAATAGGCTTTCTGGGAAAGTGTTGCAGCTAAAATCATGGTGCATTTTTATCTCGCTTGGGTTGTATGAATAGGGATTTATATAAAAATCTTCCTCAGGGCTCTCCTCAGTACATTCGTTCGTTGTAGGGAAAAAACAATATGAAAATATCTGATCAGCCTGAACGCTTAGGATGGTAAAATAACAATAAATAACAATCTTATTAATCTTATTATTATTTTTATTACACGCCATGTAGGTGATTGAAGGTTTCAATCAAGGTATCACAAAATAGAAATTAGGCCCAAATAATATTAAATGGTGTAATTTCAAAAATCTAATGATGCCGTTTTAGTTTTCATCAAAATCGGGCCCGACAGTCCTTTTCGCTATTCCTCATACCTACCTAGATTCTGATTTGGCCATCCACACCTATCAACTTCAAAAATTCACCCTGAACTTTCGTATAAATTAATAGGTATAAGTTTCCAAATGCGGTGCACACACAACTCACGTAAAATCCACGTAAAAGCAAATCCACTTTACATTTTAAAACTAACGTTGAAAGGTAATGCACCAACGTAAGGTCCGAAGGTATCTGATTCAGAGAGCAGCAATCAGTACGCACGGCACGGGAACGGAATTCAATTTCTCAAGTGCTATTCCACTAGAGAGTTACTACATTTTACTTGAAAAATATCAGTCTTATAACATTGGAATAGATTTTAAAATAAGGTGTGCCTTTCACGAAAATGTAGAGCACTCTTTATTTTATGCTATTATTCATTTGATTTCATATCAACTAGTCAAAACAGCGATACTTACCCGCGATAAACGAAGTATCCTGCTTCGGAGACAGTGACTTCCGCACCATCTACTTGGACATGGCGTTTGTATGCTCTTATTTCCTATGCTATGGTTTCCCTTTGTCACGGCACTCACAATTCAAGCCCACATTACATACACAGCGATCATCATAGCGATCCTTATTAAACGGTTTTATTTAGCATGCCCTGTTTTTAAAGTGAAACGAAAAGTTTATTCTATCGCCCCAAAATTTTTCGTCCATCTATCGCATGTCGCATTTCAGCCGGCCCTAGAGTAAGAATAATAATGGAGATTCAATTATTTAAATAAATATTGCTCTTAGTTTTTAATATGCGTCTATCATCTAAATAATTGTAGCTAATAATTATTGTATTCCTTACTCTAATACGCAAATGGAAATTAAATTTTATAATTGAATATTTTGTCTACTATTGATTTCCCATTATCATTCCGATTGTTCAATAATTAAGTTAAGATTAAAAACGCAATTTTAAATAAATCGAATAATTTTCTAAAAAAATTTAGTTAAATGCCTACAAACCCAAAAAAGTTTCACTTGCATCGTGGTTTCATAAAATTCTTTTTTGGATTTAATGCGTTACATTAGATAGTAATAACTAGATAATACTAGGTATATATAACTAGGAACTAGAAAATATTAGGTATATGATACCTAATATTAGGAATAGGTATAGATATGTACCTTAGGTATAGGCAACAAGAATCAATTACGAAAACTAATAACGGTAGCAGCGGCTGCCACTGGCAACACGTGACTGTTGAGCGATACAAAAAACAAGGATATCAGAATCCTAGATAAGTACCTGAATAAGTATTTTTAGATTTTTTTTAGTAAATGTCACTAAACCGATCTTAAGATTTCTGCGATCTCAAGACGTGTCGATTTGAAATCCTAACTTACGATCGTATGAATGAGTAACATTTTTAAGATTTGAGATCACCCTCTTGAGCCGAGATCGGTTTATTAAAGCGTCCGTGCCTTAGTAAACGCTCCATTAATCTTAAGCAAAGCCAACCTCCCGTGGTCGTGATGCTTCTAAATAAGACTCAGTGCCCTCCCTATTAAGCAACGTACCACATGATCTGATAGGTGGTCCGTACGAAGTGAAATAAAAAAAAAACTATTAGTGGCTGTGAGATGCTTTTGTTTGAAATATCAAAAAATATAAATAAATAAAGTAACGCAATATGGGTATCAAATTAAAGAGCTAAAGGATTATCATGATAGCTTTTTTGATAACAGGCGGGTTTCATTTTTAATTTTTTAATTTATAGTAAAGTCACCTGCAGAGCAACCAATCTGTTTACAACGTAACAGGCAACGGAAACGTTGCTGTTCGTATATTTACTTTTAGGGTTACTTTTCTCTGCAGGTGACTGTACTAGATTTCAAATAGACAGTTGCTGTTAGACTTCACAGCTTCATCTATTACGTTACTTAGGTGGGCACTTGGCTAACGGACGAAGTTATAGCAAACGGTCTCGCTTGCATAAGTTTACCTGGTCTTTATACCACCTAAGTGCTCTATAGTGCTAAGAATTTGGTTAATAAAAAAGCAATTAAAATGTTTTCTAAGCCTGGTGCAACTCGCAAGCTATAGTACAAGACATAATAGTCTATAGTTGAATTCCAACAGTGCTAGTTCTTAGAAAATTTACCCACGTAAATAGAATATCGACTGGTCATGTTTTGTTGTTAATTAATACATGACTTTACTACACCACAGACTAATTAATCACTAATGAACTAACTTAAGAGCTAAGTTCAACTTTCACGGCAAGATCAATCTATCAACGAATTTATTCTCTACAGAATATAACTTCCCTCTAACGCCTTCAATCAATTACTGAAAAAGCAGCCGAAAAGACGTGACTACTGCAAAGACGTTCTGAACAGGGATGTAGGTAAAATAGAAAGGATTTTAACAGACGTAACTATGTTTACAATATTTTGAGCCAGGATATCACTAGAATAGATATTATAGATACTTTAACGCCTGAAAAATTTGCATCAATATTTTAAACTACGTTTTAAAATAATTAAAAGGATTTTAAAAGATTCATCACTAATTCATCAATAGTCTGTAACATAATATTGAATAATTATACGATTTTGAACGTGAACGTAGATAATTTATGTAAAATTAAAACATTCGACGATGACCGTAGTAAACGAGGTGATTTGTTTCGCAATAAAGATATTGACACGTCAAAGCATTATTTTCAATGCCTATTACGCCATTGTAATATTTAAACACAGACTATTTTTAGGCATACTCGCAAATTAACTATATTTTAAAAGTATCCTGGAGCGCTAAAATGACCGTTATTTTAAGACTCCAGGGCCGGCATTTTATAATCGGTTTTTAGGGTTCCATAGTCAATATCGAACAATATAGTTCAGACCAGACATGACCGTCCGTGTGAGATTTTTTTTCAGGAAACTTATGTAGTTAGTGAGCGCGGATCGCTACAAATGACATAGTCTGTAGTGTTTCCCACCATGCTTCACGTTGATAAGCGGAAACATTGACATCAAAGTCACGGAAGTTCTCGGTGGAAGGACACCGATACGGCTTAATGACTACCATCTAGAAATACTAGCAAATTATTAAACTATCAAAAACAACTGAGACAAGACAAGCCAAGCTACAAATTATTTTCGTAATACTAAAGTAACAAATGAATACAGGAGTCTACAATATTTTACATAAAAATATACAATACCTTTACAAACTAGCACCAGGGGAACTCGGCTGCCTGTAAAAATTTGGCAGAATTGTTTTCTTTTACAGAGTGACGTAATTTTCTCTTTCGTGTACATTTCATATAAGGGCGGAGGTCTGACAAGCATGTTAATAAGGAGTGGTCGTGCTTAGAATAAGCGCGAAGCTCCTACGAGCGTACAAGTAATGAATTTCATTACACTAGGCACACTAGGCCTGTGTAATTCATTTAAATATAATGTGTACACTTTGTACGAGTAAAGTGATTTTTATAAAATAAGTCTTTTAAATATTTTAGCTGGAGAGGGAAATTTTCTTCAACAATATTTTTATTTATCATGTGGTTCATTTTTATGTAACTAGCTCTTAAATAAGCTGACATTGCACCCGATAGCAAGTCGCCCATGGACATTGGACATCAGTAACTCCAAATATATATCCCTGGTTTGCCGACCAAGAAAAAAGAGATATAAAAGAAAGAACTGGCTCCAAAGCCCCATATTCATTCTTGTTTATGAAAAAAACATACAATCTATTAGCAAAGTAACTGAATCAATAAAAATAATAAAGGTGCGTGTCAGCTCCGACGCACGACTGGAGTTTAACGCCATGGTGATTATAATGACAAAAAAATTGACATAAAAAATTGACAAAAAAAAACATTTAATTACTCCACATAAAATCTAATACCACAGGCTTAAATATGAAATCGATAAGGAGTTAAAACTCCAAAAATGTTACAATAATAACATAATATACCTATGTATGTGTTATCACAAAATGCAAATAATAATTATTAATGTTATGAGACATAATTTTATGCAAGAAAATAAATTCGCAAAAATATTCTATCATTGTAGTAAGTTAAATGATTCCTATAGTTATATATTAGTACAAGAGTACTTTTACGTAATAATTAAGCAAGTAAACGATCACGTGATTCAGACTCATTAAAGAAGAATAGCAGCTACTTCACAAAACGCAGATTCATTTCCTATTCTCTCGGAATAAGTCTTGTCATTGAATACAAATTCCGAGAGCGGTACTGTTAAGTGCACAGTAAAATTTAAAGCGCTCCCCACTTTCTGCGATCCTTCAGACGTCCAAATCGCTTGGCAGATTTTCGGCACATTTGCCACAGTTTTGCGAGGCTTTAGATTAGCATATTTCGGTCCTAAGTCGGCTACAGTAAGTGGCGCGACGGGGCCATCTTTCAATTTCTTTGCTATGTCTATAGAAATCTTACACAATAGTGTTGCTAATTTCTTATGCCTGTGTTCGCGCAGTGTTGCTAGGAACATTATTTCAAGGCTGCAATCGACGCCATATCTGCAATAACATTAGAGTAGTAATTATTAATAATTACAGTTTTATATGACTTCATAGACAACATTAAAAACCTCACGCCTTTTTGGGAACAATTAATATACCTAATGAGAAAACAAACACGCCTATAGCGCGAAAAAAGCTTCAAGTTATTCAGGATAAATATCAGATCGTATCGATATCGTTATTGATACGATCTGATATCGTTATCGATAAGTAGGTATAAAGAAATTCAGTCACTTACTTTTCAAATAAATTACATCTTTCATCGACAGTGGCCATGAACTGTATCAGCGACTGGGACGAACCATGCTTACATCGTTCTTCGGCAAATATTTCGAAGAACGGCTTTTCTGATGAATCTGACGCCTGAGTCTGCAAAAAAGACATTGCTTTTAATTTAGGTACTTCAAATTCAAATTCAAATTCAAAGTCATTTCTTCATTCAATAGAGTTAATGAAATTAAAAAACAAACTTGAATGTTTTCCAAGATCTTTTTAACAAGAACTGTTAAGAAATTGATGGAAAATACCTTATCTTCTCATTAAATGTTCTGAATGTTACGTTTTTATCATTGTTTTCTGCGAAATAAACCAACATAGCTAGTTAATGCAACTCGTAAAGTCTCTACACAACAGCCCATTTAAAAAATCATAGGTAGGTCTTGTTTGCGACCTACTTCTTTGTGATAACAGACGGACTATTTGCATGCCAGCTGTTATAGTCGACGGTTATTTTTTTTTATCTAAGCCGACAAAAACGAGCAAATGAGCCACATTATAATAAGTGATCACTGTCATCCATGGGCATCAGTAGTAACCCTAAAGGCATCAACGGTGAGTTACCAGCCAACAAGAAGAAGGGAACAAAAGACCAAGAAAGAAGATGCATTTGTAAACAGCTTTGCAATAGCTTTACCAAGTGTTGTGTCTCAAAACCTGAAAATTTTCCACCATTATCGATTGGAATTGATTTTAACCTTACCTGAATTTTATTAAACGCCACCGATACCACTTCGCCGCTGGTAACATCAACTGCTACTAATGAAACGCCGTCTAGCGCTGCGTCAGCGCATAACTCCAACAGTTCCTCAGCTGCTTCGGGGTTCTTATTTACTTCTGCTCCAATTGAAACGTACTCGTCTTGGCAGAAGGAATCTTGAATCACCTGATTTGATAAGCCATAAAAATAAGTTTCCTGTTTTAGTGGCAAATAATGGTATTTGATTTTGTGATATCAATTAGTTAGTAGGTTTAGACGCGTTTACCAAACAAACCAAAACACCAAAGGCATCACAGATGCGTTGCCGGCCAACAAAAAGAGAAAAAAAAGAAAGAAAGAACTGGCTCTCAAGCCCCCAGCTGGAACACGACGAGTCATTTGGCAGCTGACTCAAGCAAGGGTCCCTACGGAGAAATAGTAATAGTAATAATGGTATTAATAATGTATTAAAATCAATATTACCAATATCCCTCCGAGGCCACCACCAGCAGGCCGGATATAGTTGCCTCTTACGACACCCATTCAGTGAGGGATTGGAAGTAACTATTCTAAGTCACCCCAATACGGGCGATGGTAAACCTATAAAGGATAAACTTACATATAACGCACCGGGAAATGTAGACGCCGAGAGGGACTCTATTTTGTATCGCCCTGAAAATAAGAATCAATAAAAACAAAAACATTTTCACATACTTAGTCGTAGTTAATACCGACTACCTATAAAATGTATACCACTAGACAGACTGAGTAGATATTCTCCTTATAAGTGCGGTAACCGATGTGCTTTACTTAATTTTATTTTTAATCATTGGTTGTGTTAACTCATAATTTCATTACTTATCTGACTGCAAATTAGTTTTGTATGTAGGTAACTATTGAGTAAGTAATTTACATATTTGAAATGTTGTTTAAAATGTCTACAGGTTATACAGGTTACACTGTTGCATGATTTAATTAGTATAAAATTAAAATATTGGTTAAACCTTAAATGCATTACAATTGAATACTCGTAAAACAAATCAATTTATTCCACTTTGTCGCCTTTTATCTGTGGCAGAATATTAATATGTGATCATAATTAAACGAATAAAACATTTTCTGTACATACCGTCTTCAGTTCTATACCATTCCATTGTTATTTGTTGTTTATTATTAAAACTGATTATTGCAGAACGATAAAATACATGCGCGTGCGATCAAGCCGTTTAACTTCGGCCAACTGATAGACCTGATACGTAATGTCGTAATATTACATTACGTAATATTCTAAGCAGTCTGTGGCTGACAGTGAGTCTGGGTCAATTCATTCATAAACGAGGTTGTTAAGTGATAATAGATACCAAGTATCTCTTTGTCTCTCTCTCCCCTAAAATGATCACATGACCAGACGTGTAATGTGAAAGTGAGTTATGCACGCACTGCATATAAGTATAATTATATTAAAACATGGTAAAATTTTTTTTTCGTTATAAAATTACGACAACACAAATATGCTTTGTGGTTTTAGTATTCCTTAATTGCTCAATTATTATTTTTTGGAACTTTTGATTTATTTTATGACCGACACATACTTAGTTCAAGGCGAGCGATCTTTGACCCTTCCACAGTTCAGTCACCTTTTTATATCGGGGTATGTCATAGTAGAGAGGTGTCAAATCTTTTGATTAACACCTTAAAGCGTGTTAGGTACTTTTCGTATGTTTCCGAGATTTATAAAATTGTCGAAGAGCATTTCTTCTCCGTCAGATTTCTTGGCACGCCTGTGCTCGGCGCTTACAGAAATAAGGCATCGATGGATCAAATATTGAATTAAAATTACTTTCGCATGCCTTATTTTATCTATGTTCTGTTTAATCTGAAAATTCACTAGCAACAATTAAATTTTGTAGGAATACCTACTCATGAATAGTTTTTTTGAAAACACTGAAACGGACTAATCTTCTAACTAAATCAAATGCCCTCAAAAATAATTAAGCAAAATGCAAAAAAAATAAAATATTCTATAAAGACATAGACTTCTCCTAGTAATTCACAAATGTGGAAATTAATCAAAATATGTAGAAAAGAAAATTTCCTTTCGGTAAATCTGCTCCCTAGCGACTCTTAGTAAGAATTTCAAATTGGAAGTCTGAAACGTGATTAAAATACTTCACGAAGTTTAACGTAACTAGTGAATATTATTACACGTATTTCTTTACTATCAGAAGTTTTTTCATCAGACTTCAGTAAAATTAAACATGTTTCATATATTTGCGTGTAACTTGTGATATGTTTATCTATTAAATATAAATAGACTAACTAACTAATACTAATTGGTGTCAGTACATAAATGATAACAATATATAAAAATAAAAGCGACCAAGTGCGAGTCGGACTCGCCCATGAAGGGTTCCGTAGCAGCAAGTAACATAATATAAAAGATCTTGTAGTTCGTTGTAACTTTGATCAATGTATTTTGCGGTTTACGATTTATGACGTATTAAAAAAAAACTTCTTACTAGATCTCATTCAAACCAATTTTCGTTGGAAGTTTGCTTAGTAATGTACATCATAATTTTTTTTCAGTTTTATCATTCCCTTATTTTAGAAGTTACGGGGGGGGGGGGGCACATTTTACCACTTTGGAAGTGTCTCTCGCGCAAACTATTCACTTTAGAAAAAAATGATTTTAGAAACCTCAATATCATTTTTGAAGACCTATTCATAGGTTTGATGAAAAAAACATTTTTGAGTTTCAGTTCTATGTATGGGGAACCCCCAAAATTTATTGCTTTTTTTTTATATTTTTGTGTGAAAATCTTAATGCGGTTCACAGAATACATCTACTTATCAAGTTTCAATGGTATAGCTCTTATAGTTTCGGAAAAAAGTGGCTGTGACATACGGACAGACAGACAGACAGACAGACATGACGAATCCATAAGGGTTCCGTTTTTTGCCATTCAGCTACGGAACCCTAAAAAGGAGCATGATATAAATGAATGAAAATGCTCACATGAAAGATACTAAAGAAAAACTGTTATTCTGAAAGGTAAAATCAAAAGATGTTTTGCCATAAACGTGGAAGTTGATTGAAATAAGCGTTTTGTAAAAGTAATAAAACATGTTAAGTCCGAATGAGCTCGGATGGAACTGGGTTCTGACTCTATCCATGTATTTAGGTATGTATGTGTATGTATTTTTCCTTTCCTATAAAAATAAAAGCAACCACGACGTGATTGCTGTGTGTATGATTAGATGATTTTTAGTTTCGTATATAGTTACTACTAAAAATTATTAATCCTATTAATATTATAAATGCGAAAAATTCACGTAAAAGCAACTAAATACGAAACTACTACTTACGCTTCCCGCCCACGTCAGACTTTTTGTAGGACAGATAATCGGGCCGATTTTTCCTCCCATATTATTTCTGACCGACTTTTTGTAGGACGTGTGCGTTGCACTATTGCTATCAGTACGTTCTATTTTTCGCCTACAAAAAATCGGTCACCGATTTTATCGGTCGTGGGCGAATAGCCTTACTAATAACGAGCACCATGATCTGTAATAAATTATAGGGTAGATACATAATATCCCGGCAAAAGTAGGCAGAGAAACGTGTGGAAACTAGTGAAACATACGTAAATGAGGACAATATTCATTATAAGATCCACATAATGATGTCAAACTTGTGTCATCAGATTACGAACATAGTACAGGTATAAAAAAATAAGTCTATTCTATTCCCTTCTTCTTATCTTTTAATTTTCTTCTTTTCTTTTTCTTTAAATTTGTATCTGTGACAACTAGCACGTATAATAAAGTACCTGACATTTTAGTTTTTATTTCTGATGTTTCCCCTCAACTTAATCCCTGTTACAGTTATTTACAGCACACTTTCGTCATAATATTATTATCATGTGTGCAGTGTGAAAGCCTTTTCTGTAGAGTGGACACAAAGAAAATCGGATGCAATAGAATAAGATACAATAGAAGAACAGACAGATATAGTGACACACTTTTTATACGGAACCTTAAAAAGACGGAAAATTACTAGACTTGCTCTCAGCGTACAGAATCAAAGACTTTCAATAGACGTTAAAAATGACAATAGTAAGTACAGGTAAATATTAAATTCCTCTTTCGTTCTCTCAATAAAAAGCAAGAAACTGCTGAAACGCTTCTGAATACTCGATCGGAATTCGTTTAGCGGAACCTAAAGGAATCGAATTGATTCCGAGAATTGATTAAAGAATTTTGGATGTTTAGGTTCCTTTTGTCTGAGATTTTATGCTTTTTGTATTTTTAATGAAAGAAGCAAATGGGGTAGTTCGCCTGTTAATAAATTTTAATGGTATTTGTGAATAACTGATTCTTAATATTACGGATATTCAAAACCAAAGTAGGTACCTACTATTGCAGTCAATTATACTTTTAAGAAACATCCTCGACATTCGAAATGTGATTAAAGTCAAAGGTTAATTTAATAAGTACGTACCTACCTACCTAATTAATTTTGTCCAAAGGTTTCTTCATACTCCATGAATGTTTTGTGACATAATATGGGACTTTCTTTAATAAATTTAGGCATTCGTAATACATTATTACATATTTATAATTTTACCACATTTTCTAAAATCTTTTAGTTTTAAACTTTTTTTACCCTAAGTAAGTTTTTATCTGTCAAATAAATATTGGCCCGGCCGGGAATCATTAAACACAAAACACAACACAAAATATATTTCAAATTTCAAAAAAAAATAATAGTTAAAATTATTGTATTATTTTAAACTCAATCATCGGAATATGAACAGAGACTCCTAATACATGCACTCTGTGCTTAAAAAGTGACTCTGAATGAATGTTAACAAGAAATACTATAAAAGATAATGTATAATTTATTTCTATTTACTGTATTACAGCTAATTTAAAGCTAAATCATTAATATTATAATATACTTCTTACATTATCAGCTAGTTTTCATATAAAAAATCCCTTGTAAAACTCAGGTGCCGAAAGATCGAAGCGGCCAGAGCCAGACACATAGGTACGTCATCCGCATTCAGAATTAATGTTCCGTTACGTCCATTTTGCGTCCATAAACGCAGAGCACACCGCTAATCGTCGTTTAAAATTCCCTCAAATATATTTCTGGACGCTTGGCTGTTTTATTGCGGTGTCAATTACATGCTTCGAGTTATAACGCCTTATTGTTCACTTTGAATTTGAAATTAAAAACAAATAACCGACTTCAAAAAAGGAGGAGGTATTCAATTCGAGTGTATTTTTTATGTTTGTTACTTCAGAACTTTCGACTAGGTGAAATCGGTTGATTTTGATGATTCTCTTTTTAATCGAAAGCTGGTGCTTGTCATGTGGTCCCAATTAATTTGAGCGACATCTGTGGAGTAGTTTTTGGGTTATCCCTAATTTTGGAGTCAGTTATTTTTTGTCAAGAATTATTGTTTTTCGGATTGTTTTACGGTCTTATTGCTTATTTAATATTCTGCTGTAGCCATTGTATTATAAAATTATCACACACAAAATATATTTATTTTAAAAACAATTAGTTAACCATCTTATGATTTTGTCATTAGGTCGTCTATTATACGCATCACATACTGTCCTATAACGCTTATAGAAGGGGTCTTTTTTATTAGTTCTATTAGATATCGTTTTGACACTATTGTACGTTTATGGGTAGTTTTTCAACAACTACCTTATAACAGGCTTATAAGCCTTCTATATAATATATTTTTAATAAGACCGTGAATAAATTAAATACCTATAAAATATAGACACCTCTATATCATCGTAGAATAATACAACACCGCACAAACACACATGAGTCTATAGTCGTTTGTTTAAACGTTCGAAATTAAACTACAAACACAATGTTCATTCAAAATGCGAGTGTGCCGAATGCGTCTCGCCGTTTCGATCCCACAACCCTCGTAACGCTAAACCGGTGCATCCTATTGTTACAAGAAAGCTAGGTGGGGATTAAGGTGGCTTATTTGATACTCTATGTGCCCATCGTGTCTTGGGAACAGGTAAGTATGTACAGGCTTCAGTAGCATGAAATACAAGACATTGGGGTAGGTAACAGCTATAAGTTACAGAGTAGTGTTGAGGAATAGCATGTTCATGCGAACAATAACACTACGATACGGTGCGTATTCTGTTCCTATTTCGTATGGCATTTAGAACTGTTTAAGCACGTTACGTTAAATAGTCACGAGTAAGTATCTACTACCTTGCGGATAAACTCAAAAACATGCGGTTTCGCACCGTGAAGAAAAGGGCTATTTAGGGCTATTCTTTCAAAATAATCTGACATCTCGCATTTCGGACCAACTTTGATTGGGACAAATACGATTGCTAACTATTAAATACTATAATTAACCGAATATTGACTATCGAGTGAATAATAATATCGCTTACAGGACTAACCATAACACTAAACAGTCCTAACTTCTACGGTCCGCTTACTAACGAATAATAACTGACTGATATTTTTATGAACACCTAATACTAACAGAACGTACTAACTGACCACAGTTCTTACAGACCTATTCGAGAATTGTCATAGATGTCCATGGGCGGCGGAGGATGATGGCTCTGCAAGCTCGCTTTCTATCCTTATCATAAAAAAAAACAAAGCTTCTTTTTCCTTACAAGATAATTCTCAAAAATCTCTCATCCTGAAGTGTGTACGCATATTTTGTCAACAAAACTGCGTCTCTTTGCCGCCAGACATGTCTGCTTAACAAAGGAAAACACCATAGGGAAGTGCGTACTCGCTTACAGCACTAGCTGAGACGCGCTACATTAATTCTCAGACCACAGCCAGCGCCTACTGTCTCGAGTGTATCACTCCTCAGCTCCAAAACGACGGAAAGACTCAGAAACTGATCAATATCAACCTTATTCTTCCCTTGCTAAGAGCTAAAAATGTTACAAGATTTTTCCATCGAGACAACTTTGTCAGACTCATTAGTCTTGAAGCTACTTTTCAGTTTGGAACGTGCCTTTGACTGGGTCATAAAAATGCTCGAACCAATAATGAATAGGAAAATGCGTTGTCTCTTTACTCTCATTTCTAGTCTTTTGCGCTACCTGATATGTTCGCATAGAACAAAGTAATGAAACAGCGTACCTACCTGAGTACAAAGTTATGGATTTTTCGAAGTGAAAACTTCTTTAATACGGAGGTGATTTGAAATTCGATGAAACGAAACTGTCCAGTAAAAAGAGACAAACACATAAATTCTAAAGTGAGATAGGAAGCATTGTACAGGGGTAGGGGAGTTGAGTTGAGTGGAGTGGAGTGGAGTGGAGTAGTAAAACCTACAATTATCATCTTCCCGAAATTTTACATTCGTCTCATTATCTTGAAAACAAAATTTTTGAAGGTTTCACTTCTACCACGTGTGAATTGCACACATTTTTATTTTATTTTACTAGTATTTTTTGTGTAATCCGTTTTTGGCCATAGCATTTAAGTAATTGTTTTGTATACAATAATAATTCTGTAAACGCTGTAGGATTACCTAAGAAATAAATAAATAAATATAATTTACAGTTTAATATGTACTTTTTAAGGAAATAGTAACAACTAGGGACTGTTTATAAACTAATTTTTTAATGTAAATCATCATCATCACCTATAAATTGTCCTACTGCCTGACTAAGGTCACTTTCAAAAAGTTAACGATTAGTGTTTAGTTAGAATAGTCTGAGATGTATGAGAGAAGGAAGAAAGATTTTTCGTCGTATATTTGGTCAAATTAAAATATTACCAATACTATTGAAAGCAATATGGAGCTCTCAACAAGCGACAAAAGTTTTCTCACGGTGTCTTTTATAGTATGAGAGTACTACGAGTTTTGTTTCTTCTGTGGTATGAGTCAAAATACTACTCCATAAATAAGAAAAATTCTTATTCTTCAGTAGAAAGTAATAACGATTAGGTACATTACTTCCAGCATCCGTCAATATCCATCAATAACTGGGGATTAGTAGCGATGAGCTGGAAGCTAAAGGAAAGTCGAAAGAAAATATTCATGGCTATATTCAGATCAGGTAAACGACTTAATGACAAGCAATATGTCATCGTTATGCCACATGAATAATGGAAGATGACGCGAAATTTGGAGGAATTTCGCTGAGCATTGATAGGTATTACTCAATAATTTTAGAAGATGTCGACTTTATCAAAATTCCAGACATGCCTTTGTGCTATTTCGCTTGACTTATCTTATTTGTTGTGGCGAGACTTTATGTATTTTAATATCTTAGCTGCTCATTCATGGCTATTTGAACGATCCTGAAAGGTAGCTTCTCCTGCTACAAATCGTCGGACTTGTAAAGAAAGCAATTTTCGGAATCACTTGAAGCCACTGGCGCGTTAACATTCTAAAACTCAAACAGAAACTGAAACGCCGTTCCCAAAAGATTGTACCAACATTTTGAGGGTTTCTTCAATACAATTCTTTGTGTAATGTAAACGTCTGGCAAACGAGCAGATGAACTACGCCATTGTAAGTTGTCGCCGTCGCTGCGTCATCCATAAAATCTATGGTGCAGCAACACCAAAGGCATCGCCGATGAATTGCTCGCCAAGAAGAGAGAAGAAAGATGTAGTTTGTAGCCTAATTTAAAAAATATATCACAGAGATCAACAAATGAGAAACTAGTAAGTAAAATTTTAAGTACACAATAAATTTAGAATTTTAGTGTAAACGAATATTTGATCCCACAATTCGGTGGTCTGCTTATAAACTTTTTACGACACCAAGCTGCTGCCGTTCTCATATTACGAGCTCTCGTTCTGTCGTAGGTCCTAACTTTAACCTAAAGCAATATAATATTTCTTGGTCACAAAAAAGATGTTTTATTATAAACCAGAAGATATAAAAGTTGGCCATATAAAAAGGTTGATTTTATCAAGAAGATGCAATCTTTGTTTTTGTTGAAGTGTGACATGAAAAACAACATGAAAAAATGTTGTATATAATAAATGGGAAAATGAAAAAAAAACCTTTAAAATTAATTTATTTACAATGGTCATAATAAAATAATAAACTAGGCCTTAGTATCGAGAAATTTCGAGATTCTCCATGCCGTTATGAAATCTTACAGAAATTTCGTATAAAAACTATCAGACATCCACTCATTATAACTTCATGTACTCATCCATCAATACCAGTCCCTAAAAAACTATCGATCAATAACTTCCTTCAAGTGTTTCAGAGCCTCATCCAAAGCAAGGTACACTTCTTGTGTATTAGGAGCTTTCAACTCCAGGGATGCCGTCGGGCTTCTCACTGCCGACTTGTGGAGGAAACTCTGCGTCAACGGACAGAAGACATCAGGGTTCATGGAGTCAGACCTGGATTTTCCGGTGAGATAACTCATTGGCACTCCGATTATGAGCACCGCCAGCGCGCCAGCAAGAGGACAGTATGTGAAGGAGATTCGGAAGAGAGACTGCAATGGCTTTGAAGGTATTTGGGTTCTGGAAAGATTAATGCAAATTATAGTTTATTTATTTTTTTATTCAGTTTGGTTCCTATGAGGGTAAGTCCCGCTTGTTGCTAAGGATGCTTGTTAGTACCTATTATAAATATTCGCTTATGTACCTACTTATTATAATAATACTTTAATATAACATCGACATTACCATATTGATTAAAGTTGCAACACACGATAAATACACACAGAAATAAACCATATCCTTGAATTATTAGTATTGCCTTTTCTACGAGTAGTAAAGCGCCATTCCTATTCATAGTTCTATCTATAGAGATGCGGTGATCAGTGTGATCACCAAGACATTAATGCAAGACCCGCCTCAAAGAAAAAGAGTCAAGAAGAAAAGTCATAAAACTGTGGGAATCGGGTAATAGTAATATGGGAAAAGTTTTAATAAGGGGGAATAAAACTGTGCTTCGGCCCGATATCACCCAAGTTCTAAGCCAAGATTAAAAGTTTGGCCGGGGGAATCTCTTAGGTACTGGGTGTGAATTCGCTGAGCTTGTCCTGATGGGTTCATCATATACCAGAGTTTATAAGTTACCGTGAATATTTGAAACACACACTAAACTATTGTGTAAATAATACTTCAATGGAAATATCGACGGTTAAAAGGCGAATTGATTCAAGCGCCATCCTGGGCGATATTGAGTTATATACATCATTGGAATCGGCGAATTTTTGCGCGTCGATGGAGCCGGGTTTGAGGTTAATCTGAGCACTTTTTTGGCGCTTGGCTCCATGACCAATTTGGGTATCATTTTTGCTTACGCGGTATCAAGTGTAGCGAATTTGGTTGTTTTTTTCAAAGCATGTATATAGACCCACGAAAAAAAAGGGTTTTTGTTACTACTTGTAGTTTAAGCCATTTATCCTCGGATGGAATGAAATGGTATCGGCATTTGAATTCTTTTTACTTGATCTTAAATAATTAAACAAAGGATGTTAATTCCTTTTTGCTTGAACCAAATTTATTAGTGTATGTTACTTAAATCATTTTGCCTTAAACATTCAAACATTATCTCTGTCGCTTGAATCAATCTTACCTGAACTAGTATATTGAAGAATATGACTTGTGCTAATTATCCTTGACCAGTTTTAAGTCTTTATATCATTTAGAACCATTTTCTTTTTGCAAAAAATAATGATTCATGAAAAGCATTGTTTTATTAAATTTTAATTCTTTCGTTGTATAAAATCGACTTTAAAGTTCTTAAAAGTATGCCATTTAAGTTACTTTTCTTTGAATTGACAATGTCCTTTCATTCGTTTTCCCTACATCCAAGTCAAATTTTAATAAATCTTGCGATTAAAACAATTTGCTTTAAATCTTATTACATCACTGTGTAATTTGAGTCATTACTCCTTGAACAGTTTACAACTAGGTGAGCGGTTTAAATCATTTATCCATGAACAGTTTATAACTAGGTGAGCGGTTTAACTCATTTATCCATGAACAGTTTACAAATAGGTGAGTGATTTAAATCATTTATCCTTGATCTGCTAAAGAAGTCATTGTACACTTGAATTATTTTGCTTTGAACAGATAAATAGTAATCGTGTACTTTGATTCCTTCTGCCCTGATCAAAGAATTGTGCAAAATGGCTCAAGTTACATCTAACTCCGTTAAAAAACACCTTTTATTTGTTATATATATATCAAAAAATAGCACAAAATATGCCGCTTTATGATTGGGGAGACTCGTCAATTTTTATGGTATACTTTAGGAACAATGATTTTTTTTCTCAAAAAATAAACTTTAAAACGCTCTCCTGTAAAGTTTGCAAAATGGCGCTTGAATCAAGTCGCCTTTTAACCGTCGATATGGATTTTTCTACACAATAGTTATGTAGGCGGTAGTCTAAGCACTACGTTTTCAGTATGAAGTTCAGATGTATCATTTCTAAACCATAAAACTCTAATTAATGTCTATTCCTAAATAATATTTTTACCGTCTAAAAAACTGCTATTGGCATTTTCGGTGTATCATTTATCTTATGCATTATTATTAAACTTATGGTTTATTCTAGTGTACTGACACTTAAATAAATGTTAAGTAGTTACGTTTAATAATAATGCTAACTTGATTAAATCTGAACTACTCGTATTTGATTGAAAAAGTAACCCACATGATATCTGTGCATTATTCATATCCCTTACGTAAAAAATATTCAACATCTTTAAACTACGAAGATTGTTTTAATTAATTTGAAAAAGCCAATTTTTTAATTTATTTACGTCGAGTGGTTTTCTCGGTTTACCATGTTTGCTGTTTAGTTTCAAACAAAGTTTCCATGCACGATTGTTTAAGCTGAACTTTCGAAATATTGTAAAAAAGTTGGTATTTCGAGTGGCTGGGACCCGAACATTTTATAGCAGTAAAATAAAACTTCGCTGGAAATAAAACCATAGTAGGTACTGAGTACCTTAACTTTTTAGCAGTTTTTATTGGTTTGTGGAGTGGTAAATATAAAACAACGTTTTACGCTTGTAGCTGCAAGTAGTGGCATAACAACAACAGGAACAATACAAAAAAAAAAGAAAGTTAAAATTAAATAATACTTTTTGCAATAAACATTTTGTTGGTATATTTAAAACTAGGTACCATTATTTAAAATTAAATGGTACCTAGTTTTAAATATACCAACAAAATGTTTATTGCAAAAAGTATTATTTAATTTTAACTTTCTTTTTTTTTGTATTGTTCCTGTTGTTGTTTTTATTGACATGAGACTCCTCGATAATTTGCCAAGAAGTCCCGGATTCAACGCCTCGGTAAACAGTAATGATATTTAAGTAATTGTTCCCGGATCGTTTTATGTAATTAGATATACCAGAATATTAAACAGAATAATCGTGCACGGTCATGAATCCTATCTACTTATATGAGTTTATCGAAATATGCCACACAGATTATAATTAATTTTTAATATTATCTATAAATTAACTTAATGGTTAACCTTTGCTAACATTATAATCCTTCTGCACTCTGCGCTGTTATGCATAATGACGGTCAGCGTTATTTTTATAATGTAGAAACTGTGTTAGCTTTCATAATAATATTATTATGAAGGAAGCTCTTTCACAATATTACGCGCGTTATAAAAGAATTTTAAGCTAAAATATTGTCATGGAAACATTGTTCAGTGGTTATTGAAATTTTAAATATTAAAATCACATATTAAAAATACATATTATTCTCATTTATCTTATATATCTTGTTTAAATAACCAACAAACGAAAATACAAGCCACCTTATGATAAGAGGTCATCGTCGTCCATCGCCAGTCGCATTACCTAACTAATTAACCAATTTTTTTATCCTAAAAAACCTTTTCTAAGCATGAAAATTAATGAGTTTCCACTCACAGTCATCATTTAGAGTTAGACTGTCTTAGAAAACTTAGGCCGTATGATGAATAATAATGGCTGATACTAAATCTACGTCCTTTTGTTTCGCGTATGTAAAGTATCGCGTATGAGTTGCCAAAAAAATATGTTCAAGGCTATCATTAATCTATATACAGGGTGGAAAAATAATGTGGTTGGAGGTAAATTAAAGTACCCTGAATATTAATGATGGCAAATACTGAAAGGAAACATTCCTTTATTTTCACAAATAACTAAAACTGCATTCGAAGGTTTTTGATAAAATATCACCTGCTTGCTTATGAATTATGATTTATCATATTAGATTATTAGATTTATTTATTCTGTAGTGTAGTTTTATCAGTGGCGGAAACTTACGTAGCAACAGGCAAACCACCAACATTTGCCAAAACGTGCGTGAAGTTTGCTTTACCACAGCCAGAAGCGACAAGCGGCTTGCCCTGAAAGGTCAATGCCCCAGTCGCTAGCGCGTTTTCGGCACCGATGAGCAACCAGCCACACAGAAGCAGGCTTAACAGGCAACCACTCAGAGCGCCCTGCAAAGGGAATGGGTAATTAAGCTTTTAGCGACACGTCGGTAATATTTTGAACGATTTGGCAGTATAAAGTCTTTGATGAGTAAATACGGTGTTACGTTTTTAATACCGATAACATTCATAGGTTCCGGTAGGTATTCCAAAATCATGGAACATTACATGGTTATATTTTTGGCTTTTTTGCCTTTGTATAAAATATCTTTGCAAACAAAAATAGTAAATAGTGACACCTAGTTATAAATATCAAAAATATTTCAACTTCGTAGAAAATAGTCATCTACTTAAGTAAATAGTTCGATGAAAGTTTAGTAGATGGCGTTGTTAGGGTAACTGGAGAATGGTACCTTCCTTCCAAATTAGTACACATTGAGTTCACTAGATGGCAGCAAACAGTATTTCTAATTGCTTCTTCCAAAATCACAAAATTATTATTTCTTAAGTTTATGAACTTACAGAACAATTTGCTCGTGAGAAGACTATTCCTAAAGTGAAGAGTCCCAGTAATGTTCCTGCTGTGACTCCCGTCACTCCCGAAGCTACGTGCTGCAGACGATCTAGTTCTTTTGCAGACCACACTACACCAGCACAATATAATCCCACCACAATACATAAGAGCTGTAATAGATAAAATATATTATAGGAAATAAAATTATAAAGAGGTTACGGTGTGTGCACGTCATCAAGATTTAAAAATGATCCGCTAGGGCCAGCACTGGGGGGGGGGGGTTAAAATATTTTAATAGTTAAAACATAAGAATAACAACAAGAGAAATTATTTGTCTATTAAGTCCAGTCATTTGGTTCGAAAAAACGGGCTCTAGTGCTCTAGTGCTCTAGTGCGCTAGTGCTCTAGCGGACCTTTTTTAAATCTTCAGAGGAAAGAGGCTAAAAAATTATAATTTCAATACTAGGTACCTTCATAATTTTGCAGCAAGCTAATTCACTTGTATTTTGTGGCATCCATGGTCTGATAAATTCTTCAAATAACACTCCTGATATCGAATTTATAATACATGCAATGCATCTAAAATGCAAGAAAATCCAAAAGGTTACAAGAAACTAATAATGAAAATTTAAAGAAAATAACTCAAAAATATCACTATCAACTCAGTGCAACTCACCCCGTAGTTGCACTAAATATTGAAATCAAAAATATGCCACATATGCCAGGAAACATCGTTGATAAATTGTTTAAGAACTGAGGTACTAACTGAAATCATAAAAAGTTTATAATTCACCACAACTCGTTCAAAATTTGAAGCATTTGATTTCATTGCTTGGATTTCACAATAAATGGGTTCAATTCAAAAGTCAGCCAAGTTCAAATTATTATTGAACTTCATACGACTTATTGACCAAAGCTTCACAATTTATTCACGAAAATTCTTCACGAAAATGAGTAATTTTTTCTAATACGAAGAAATTCGAGTTCAGTCGCTATTTAACCTTCGACTCTCGTGTCTAATTTAACTGTTATTTCTGAAATCTTTAATTTCTGGAATCCATAAGGAATTAAATAAACTGAAATCCATACTCGAGCTCCAGCAATATTTTTAGGGTTCTGTGCGAAAAAAAAACAACAGAACTCGTATGTCTCCCTTCCTGTTCTCCCTTCACAGCCAATTTGCTCCGAAACGAGTGTACCAAATGAGTTGAAATTAGGTAAGTCCTGTACTCGTGTGCTTTTTAGTTACTAACAGATGATTTCTTTGAAGTCATTTTTGACATAAAAATTACGTATTTTTATTACAAATCATACCTGTTCATGTTTCTTAATTTGTCCTGTCAATAAGGGATCGCACCCAGCAAACCATGCGTACAATGCCAGGCCCAGAAAACAGGACAACAGTTTCATCAGTATAACTCCTACGCAAGATATTGCTAGACATAGCCTCGCTTTACTGATTGTGGGTACTGCTAGCAGCTTCTGCAGTGTGAGCTGACTGAGGGCCATCTTCCAAAGCCAGTTGGTGCTGAGAGCTAGTGTTACAGCGAAGAAAGAGGTGTGATGAGCTAGTTCTGGATCCGGACTGAAAAAATTAATTTGATTTTAAATAAATTTTAATACACTCACACCCCCGCAGTAGGTTTTAATGTGTGCCTACACTCAGCGGTTCCCCCTATCCTAAAACGATATGAGTATGTCCAGGATTTAGTTCCAGTTCTATCAAATGCAGTCAAAATTAGATTTTGTTCCGTCAAAATGAACGAAGGGCGTTGGTTTTAAATCAACCTCCAGCCAGCGGGACCCTTATTTTTGAAATTATTTACGCTAGTACATCGTTTTCACTTAGATCGTAATAAATGGAAGTAGAACTAAAGTTTGACACCCATTTCAAGTTTCTGTGACCTATAAATGAAAAGGGTCCCGCTGGCTGGAGGTTGATTTAAAACCAACGCCCTTCGTTCATTTTGACGGAACAAAATCTAATTTTGACTGCATTTGATAGAACAAATTTGGAACTAAATCCTGGACATACTCATATCGTTTTAGGATAGGGGGTCCCGCTGAGTGTAGGCACACGGTTTTAATCTGTGTCGCGGGTGGCATGGACGACACATATAACACATCACAATAACACCCATGACTGAGTACAAATATTTATCTGTCACATACATATCTGCCCCGGAATCAAACCTGGGACCTCTCGCTTCGCAGGCAGGATCGCTACCAACCAGGCTACAGGGTCGACATGAGTATTTTACATGTCATTTTTAGTATTAAAAGCTGCTTATCTCCTAAAAATATACTTTTTTCTTGTAGGTCCTCAATTCTTATTCATATCGTTCATTTATTACAAATTACAACTATCCCACTGCTGGTACTGGATCTACTGGAGAAAGATAAAATTGGGAGGTGGCGGTAGTCTCATCTATGTGCGGATGGGCCGACTACTCACTTTTGAACGAAACGTTATTAAATTAATTATACAAACACTTTTAAGAACGAAAATAAACATAAACCAAAAGATCATGACATAAAATCATGATTGAAAAAAAATATACTCTAGACTCACTCGTAAAGAACCAATCGACCTCCGCGACTGTTAATTTCCCACATTTTCTTGAAACCCATCGGAAGAGTTGCCAATCCACTGGGCAGTGCAGTACCAGCTAACGCCAGGAATGAAGTCACTAAGCCAATGCTGACTATAGCTCGTAAGCCTCCAATAGCGCTGAAGGTTGCACATGCTACGCAAATTACTGCTGTTACGCGTCCGGCGAGGGGATTTGTAACTGAAATGTTTTAAATTATTTGCTTGTCATTAGTTTTTTTTATGGAAATAGCCGGCAAACGAGCTGACGATCCACCTGATGTTAAGTGGCTATCGTCGCCCATGGACATCAGCAACACTAAAGTGTCAGTGATGCATTGCCAGCCAAGAAAGAAAGAAGGAAAAGAAAGAAATCCATTAGTTTCAATATTGGTGTTGCTTTTCATGTTACTACTATTTGCCGGTTATGTACAAAAAAACAGACAGTTAAACGTGATGAAAAACAAATAATATTTAGATTTGTAATGCCAGATGATAACATTCTCATTGATACACGTCACGAATTCACTTTGAAATTATATCTTCTAAGGTAAATACGAAATGTAAACGAACACAAAGATTATGTCACAGAACAAAAGGCTTGTATCAGCATTCAAACAAACGCGTCAAAATGTGCTGTACAGATTAAGATCTTTATGAAACGGCAATGACTTCTTACTCCCAACCCAAGATATTTCAGAGAATGTACCTGTCATTTGTGTTTAAAGCTAGTAGATGATCTTACTTAGCATAGCAATGTAATTTAAGGTAAAGCAACTATACAAAGATATAGCTAAAAAGGTAATAATGACCTATAAAGGTCCTATTATTATTATATTACCACTACTTACTACGGTTGCCAGGAGGCAATCTGGTTAGGAAACCAGACCTAGCAAAGTCAGAAAGTCTATTGATAAGAAAGATGCCATAAGAACTTAAATAGAATGTAACATTTACAAACACACATTTTAGGGGTACCTAATCGATCTCTTTTTTCTGGAATTGCAACACATAATTTGGTATTGAATTACCAATTGAAGCTAAAATTGAAGAAAAAAAAATTGAAGAAAAAAATGGCATTGAGTTGCACCTGAAAATTTGATATGCTCATTTGTTTCCTTTGTAGGGAGATACCAAATATATTGCCTAATATTAAATGAGGTGTAAAGAAGTTTAACGTACCACACGAAAATGAAATGCAATATAAATACAATGTAATGTGATTGCTTATGATTTAATCTAAAAATTATAATATTGCAGATTTTGCATTGCAACTTACCCAATCGAAAAGCCAGAAGCGGAACATAAGGAACGATTGGTAACAGCATCAACTTGCTAACAACAAACAAAACAGCAGCAATCGTCCTAGTGTGCGTTGAAAAACGAATTTCCAGGTACTCGAAAATCGATGACAATTGTAATTTGTGAAAAACTGAAAAAGTAACACTGAATGCTTAATATTATTATCCTGTTCCTCTCCCAATCAATTCGTTGCATCTCCTTTGTATGTACCTCATGGGTTTTCGCCTTTATCTTAAGGAAGGATTTCAATCTTCCCAACAATTATGGTATTTCCTTGACAATTAAAGTTTTTCTAAAAACATATGTATTAAAATAATCCGAGGCTTATCCAATTTCCACGGTTTTCATGACCATTACAAATGGATCTTTAGTTCGGTTCAGAGAATTAGCTATGGCTAATAGTTTGCCTGCTTGTATAAAATACAGTTAATAATATTTGTTGGATAATTATCTTTAAAGCTTGAATAAAAATGTACTATTTACTTACGTATCTCAAGTATTTATTTAACATACCCGGTAAATAAATGACAGCGGTGAGAAATGTGACAATGATAAGCGAGAGAGCTGACGCCCAGTACTGTGTTCCTCGCAAGTAGATTTCTACTGGCACTCCGAGTAACGTTATACTTGTTAGATGACTAAAAAGATACACAGATATAAAATTACATTAATAAAAAAAATTGCTGGATGGGTAGTGGCAATTTCTCTTGGGTACCTCTGTGCTTCGGAGGGCACGTAAAGCCATCGGTCCAGGTTGTTATTGTAAGATATGTGTCGGAGGCCCTAGGGCGGCATGAAAACTTCCGACACATGGGTTGGCCACTAACCCCTCACCAATCCGCACTGGAACAGTGATGGAGTATGCTCTAAGCGTCCTCAAGAGGTGTGCTCAGTAGTGGGCCAATGATAGGGTGAAGCCAAATAAATAATGATAATTGAATACAGAATAACTTGACTAAAAACAATTATCACATTTTTTAAGATCTTTTACATATTAATTGTATTTTAGTTTAGATCTACATTGTTTTTACTGGTTTACTGGATTTAATTACAATAACAGACTAATGTATTAATAGGATGTTAATCATAATTATATCAATAGAGATTTAGCACAGGAATTTACTTAGTTATATCACCTACCTAATTAAAATTCAACTTGCATAATCACGTTTAATTTGAAAAAATAAGAACTTAATTTAATTTAACTCACCTGGCAATAAGAGCCAATGAAATGGTCAATACAGACATATTTTTGCCGCCAAATAGAAATCCAGCTACCGTATTGTATTTTTTATTTACAACATTAAAATACAATATTATCCCAATAATCACACCTAATGTTATCCCGAACAAACAATATTCAGCCACGTTAAAGTATATAGGCGAAAAAGGTGTGGTGACATTTCTCATTTTCCAAACAAAATATAAACAAAATGATGCGAATTACTACAAGTTAATATGATTATACACTGGTTGACTATACACTGGTTAATAATGCTCTGGTAAATAATACACCTTTCAACGAGTTGTAGCGAACAACTTGATATTATCAATGTTTTCATTCTGACGACAGTGAAATGTAAATAAATTGGATTTCTCTGCAGTCTTTTCGCAAATATGCGTCGAAATAAGGGACTTTTGAGGATCAAGGGATTACTGTTTACTAATAATTAAGTTTTGTGATGCAGATTTAATTAATTCTATTGAATCATTCATTTTTACCTCATACTCATATTAAATATGAAATTTTAATTTTTTTTGTCTAGTACCTGACGAACGAAAAAGCATTTTTGTTTCTTTCTTCTTCTGAAAAATTTATAGGCTGTCCCAAAAATTTAAGTACCATACTACAGTATGATCAAAAAATAAAAAAATTACAATGACGCACATTGAGAAAATTTGCAAAGCTAACAATTAGCTTAGCTAATGAGGATCAGTAAAGTTGTAGCAAATTCAATAGAACTATTATCCACGTGATTCTTTATGGCGTAAGAATGATATATCTTTTTGAATTATCCAAATCGGACCATTACTTGCGAAGATATTAAGTAATGAACATTGCCGTTCCGGCCGCTAAAATTCAAAGTACGCGGGTCCGTGTGACGTCATTAAACCCGACCGAGCGCAGCCGGCTACCGGCACTCCTTCTTCATGATTCGACGGAGCCGATCTGACGCAGTTGGTCACTATAGTCGGCAATTTAATTACATGAATGGCTGTTATTTTTTCATATTAAGTATAAAACGTACATAATATACCTAAGTACTAATAAAGTAGAAGCTGATTTTGTACAAGTTCAATCAGATAAACTTCCAAAAGTGGATTCTTTCATGATTTTTGATTACCTAGGTAATCATTCTAAGTTCACCAGCGCTATATCCGTGGTTGGAAAGCACAAAGGTAAAGGTGCTGTTTATTTATCTTCGTGTACGGTCATCATCAGAAGTAGCTTAACATTTTAGTACCTTGTCACATATTTCTTGAATTTGTCATAATGTTGTTCGGAAACCGTCGGAACAGTTACTATTACAAAGTACTATAATGTTAAGCTGTTTCTGAGGCTGACTGTTGGTAGGTATTTATTAGGAATCTTTAGGTCTAACTTCTAAGCTGTTAGTAGTAGGTGGGGGTAAGAAAGAATGAATGTAAAGTATACGTACAGGGATGTAATCAGAAGTTATGAATGAAGTGTTTATAGTTTATTGATAAATGAATGTTGTTTTCGGTATAGGTATGTAGATCATTTCGCGGATGACTTTTTACCTGCTTGTTCTTTATAGTGCATAGTTCACTACACTTGCTGATCTATGACAGAAACCTTAATATTGGTTGTCAATAGCTGTTTTTTTTAGGGTTCCGTAGCCAAATGGCACAAAACAGAACCCTTATGGATTCGTCATGTCTGTCTGTCTGTCCGTCCGTCCGTATGTCACAGCCACTTTTTTCCGAAACTATAAGAACTATACTGTTGAAACTTGGTAAGTAGATGTATTCTGTGAACCGCATTAAGATTTTCACACAAAATAGAAAAAAAAACAATAAATTTTGGGGGTTCCCCATACTTAAAACTGAAACTCAAAATTTTTTTTTCATCAAACATGTGTGGGGTATCTATGGATCGGTCTTCAAAAATGATATTGAGGTTTCTAATATCATTTTTTTCTAAACTGAATAGTTTGCGCGAGAGACACTTTCAAAGTGGTAAAATGTGTCGTCGTCCCCCGCCCCCCCCCCCCCCCCCGTAACTTCTGAAATAAGAGAATGATAAAACTAAAAAAAATATATGATGTAGGTACATTTGATTACCATACAAACTTCCACCGAAAATTGGTTTGAACGAGATCTAGTAAGTAGTTTTTTTTAATACGTCATAAATCGTAAACCGCAAATTACCTATCATTATGTTACTTGCTGCTACGGAACCCTTCATAGGCGAGTCCAACTCGCACTTGGCCGCTTTTATTTCCCTCTCACTCATCGTTACAAATCATCCGTTGATTGAGTAGTAGTAGGGGCTCGACCAAAATTAGCACTATAAAGGCAAATATTTCGCAAACGCACCCCTAAATCCAAACATGGTCCTAGAAGATCCATAATATTTTTCGAAGACCTTTTCAACGATATCCCACAATACAGGGTACGCGACGAATAAAAAATTCGTCCTCACACCTGTGTAGGGGAGGTACCCTGAAGAAAAAGTTTTTCAGTATTTTATTCCACGATTCTGGAGTTTTAATACATGTGTATGTCAAATTACAGACGGACGACGGACATGACGAAACTACAAAGGTTCCGATTTTACTTCGGAACCCTAAAAAGTAAAGCGTATTTTATTTATTTATTTATTTATTGTATTGCTGCTGGACGGTTGAGAAGGTGGATTTCCTTGACTGTACTGCTCAAAAAGGAGGCTGCAAACATAGCGTAGCATTTTTGATGTGGCTCCATAGACGCAGCGAGGAGCCATCTCCCACTGAAAAAAAATGTTACTGAGCCGAACCACAGCTGGCTATACATATAGATACAACTACGAAATTTATATAAGTTAAAGATATGGTTCCCAGCCAATGTTCCCAGGTCAGTTACTATCGAAGATAAATCATATATTATCTCTTTTTACAACGGAATACCATTTTCTACGAAGTTTTGGCTTTTTCGGCACGTTAAAAAATAGTTTTTTTGGCGTTTTCATAGAAGTGTTTGAACGTTTAAGCAATATACAATATTGATACATAGTTAAAAGGTGAATTATGCACAAATCGGACACTTAATTTGTTTCAAAGTCACAAATTATCCAAACAAAACATTACGCGCCGTATCGCTGCCAGCGGCTAACTGGCGGCGACCGATATCGTGACGTCACAGCCTACCGCGGCGGCCCGCAGTGAACTTCGCTAGTAATTTCGTCATAACTTCGTCAATTTTTGTCGTAGAACAAAAATTTTTACACTGTCTGTTAAGGATTTCTTAGCTCTATAAATTTGCATTCTCAACTAAAAACGTTACGGATCCTCATTGTAATTACCTACATCAAGCATGTAAATTTTAATTAACAGAATGAATAATCAATGTTCATGAGGCTATAAAATGCGTTGGCGGCATTGAAATAATAGTTCAATATTGCCTTACGGGGCTTTGCAAACTTTTATAAATTATTATTAGATATAATAAGTAATAAGTACCTAAATATACATTTTCGGTATGGTTTTAATTTCGTGGATAAAATTAGTCGCAAGTGTCGCAACAAATTTTTAGTAGGTATTTCATATTTCATAAGACATTGTTTATTACATAATTATTAATGAAGAAAAATAGTAGGTATTTCAGAAATTAAGGGTTAAAAGAGTCATGACTATTTATTCTATGATGTTGACTCATGTTCTCAACTTCTCATAGCTCGCAGATAACGTAGAAAGTACATTAATTAATAACTTTCTACGTTACTTATGTTTTACTAATTCAAGAATTACAAAAAAATTAGCGTATGCAGTATACTAAAAATAGTAAAAAATAATATAATAACAGGTACCTAAAAAGCGCCATCTATCGTTATATCAAAGAAATAACTGCGTTGAATGAATAGTACAGACCTCAGATGAAAGAATAAAAGGCCGTGCGTACTACAGCGTATTGTTCTCACATTATAACATAGGCATCGCCTTTATTCATAATAATATTATTTATGTAGCATTTAACATTGCAGACAGATCAAATCTCATCATAATTTTATTATCAGTCAGAGTAATTGACACACTTTCCCAACTTAATTTATAAACCATAAAAATGTTGTTATCTTGCTTAAGATGTGTTTAAAATTTTTGCTATGACTATCGCCATCGTCCATACCACGTTGAACACACCGGTTCTCGTCCGATCACCGAAGTTAAGCAACGTCGGGCGTGGTCAGTACTTGGATGGGTGACCGCCTGGGAACACCACGTGATGTTGGCTTTTTGCCAAAATAATTTCATTTTTTATGTTGTACATTTATTTTTCCTTTTCATTTTGGTTTCTTGGTTCATTTTTTTTTCTTTGTATTGCTATCTAATATAAAATATACGGTGGTTTTGTAATGAATCTATCTTCTAATCTTAAATTGGACGGATAATATAATTATTGATATTTTACTTGTTTTGCCTATTTTGTTTCTTTGCTAAGCAACTAGGTATAAGCAAGTTTATAGTTTTAAGGTTTTATAGTGGCATTGTAGGAACTAAGGAAAAAAGTTGTGTCTGATAACGGTTAACAGAACAAAAAAATTAAATTATTTTAGCAAAAAGCCAACATCACGTGGTGTTCCCAGGCGGTCACCCATCCAAGTACTGACCACGCCCGACGTTGCTTAACTTCGGTGATCGGACGAGAACCGGTGTGTTCAACGTGGTATGGGCGTTGGCGATAGGGATAGCAAAAATATTAAAGACATCCTATGTTAGGTAACAACATTAGGTATTATGATTTATAGATAAATTAAGTTGGGAGAGTGTGTAACAAAGTACTCTGTGACTGATAATTATGATGAGACTTGATTTGTCTGCAATGTTAAATGCTACATAAATTATGAATAACATAGACCTATTATATGGATAAAGGCGACACCTATGTTCCAATGTGAGAACAATACGCTGTATGCAGCACGGCACTTTGCTAGAGGCAAACTTAGACAGACGGTCTATGTCACGTAGTGTATCATTCAACGCAGTTATTTCTTTGATATAACGATAGATGGCGCTTTTTAGCTACCTTCTATTTTTTTATTTTTTACTATTTTTATATTTCTTAATTATTAAAACTTAAGTAACGCAGTAAGTTATTAATTATACTTTCTACGTTATCTGCGAGCTATGAGAAGTTGAGAACATGAGTCAAAGTCGTAGAATAAATAGTTAGGTATGACTCTTTTAACCCTTATTTTCTAAAATACTATTTTGCTTCATTAATAATTATGTAATAAACAATGCCTTATGAATTATGAAATAGTAAAATTTGTTGCGACTAATTTTATCCGCGAAATTAAAAACTTGTCCAAGTAGTACATAGTGTAATAATGTGGGTGTTTTATGTTATCTGTATGAAAGGGGCGGATGGGGTTATATTGTTATGGATGGCGGGTCGCTATCGCTAGGTCGCTACCGACGACATTAGAATATTATACTCACACCTGGCCCCGGCGGCGGCGTCCCCACGAATACAGTTTTTGCCAATTGTTTTGGAGTTTTTACCGGATAGCTTGGCTTGGATGATTTTCAATTTGCCAATTTAATTACAATAATGTGTTGGAAGGAACATAACATCCACCTATTAGAATAGTGAGCAGGTTTCATTCTTCAAGAGGTTGGCTGGTTAGTCAGAGGACCAATGGATGAAGCAATGAGTGGTAACGACCAAGAGCGGATCCCACCGGGTCACGGGGGCATGACTGGACGGGATCTAGGTCAGACAGGATTCCTAGGTCACTTACTGATACCAAATAATTATTCGTAATCTCATAGATAAAATAAATCAAATAGCAAAGGACCTAGGTAGTCGGGAGTGGGTGTTCATGCTTCGTGATATTAAGCTCTCATTCTGAACATGATAAGTATTTTTAAGTGTATCAAATGAAAACATAAATAGTGGTAGCGTAGCTAGGATTTCAAAAGTTATTAGGTAGGTATTACCATTATTTATTAGCGTAAATTTATTTATCGTACTTGTTTCGGTTTGGTCAGGGAAAACATCGTAAGGTATCCTGCACACTTGAGTTCTTTTTTTAGAAATAGCCCGTAAACGAGCTGATGATCCACCTGAGTCCTGATGGTAAGTGGCTATCGTCGTCCATGGACAAGAGCGTTGCCAGCCGATGGCCCAGGGGGGGCAAGTTGATATGGCGAATGAGAAAAGTATGAATTGTAGGCAAAGTCGAGAACACACTGTCCCTGGCGACGACCTTGTCCATGGACATCAGACACCAAAGGCATCACTACTGCGTTGCCGGCCAAGAAAGAGAAGAAAATAAATAAAATTCTATACAATGATCTTAAAGTTTTGTGAAGTATCTACTCCACCATCGTGCATTGTGATGGGTTAAAATCTACTAGGTACCTTACTACCTTCATCACAGTTTTCTTGTAGGCTGCTAACTCGTAGGTGATGTGCCGTGCGTAACTACGCCCATCTACAAACGGCGAGACAATTAACCATAATGTGCCTCATTCATTTGTCTTACAGCCATTACATCATTAGCTGGGATTGTATCTGAAGATTTACTCATGATTTCATAAACAAAAGAAAGTGAATTACTTCTCTTGTTTGCAAAACAATTTAGTTAAGTAAATCTCGCAACTAAGATGCGAGATTTTATCTGTCTCAAGCGCGTAATGTACATATAATAGCGTAATAAATTCGATCCGCGTATGTGTACACATACACAAATCATGTGATACAAAATATCGCAAATAATTCTTGTCCAGAACATTGGGTGACACGGGGCCACCCGAACAAACGGAAGCTGGAGAGGGGGGGAGTGAACAGTGGAAAGTTAGAAAAGGATAAAATATAACCACTAAGAGGTAAGCGAAAAGGACAACAGCATAGAAAAATTAAATTATATTTCCCAATGGTGTCAGCCAGTTATTAAGTGGCCAGACGCCATTTTGAATTATTATATTTTTTATTTCCTTTCCCCAGGTTTCCCTTTTGTACGAGGAATTCCTTTTATTTGGGATAGTTCAGGGACCGAATTGTAAATGGATTCAGCCGGGATGTGTTAGTGTTGTAAATCAATGGGACTGCTTTCAGAGGTCATTGGGGATCATTATAATGGTGCGAAATATTACATACTCAGTTTTAGAGACTCTACGAACGTGTAGGTGCCTACGAAATGTCATTTAAAGGGTTAATAATACTATATTTTGTTACACTATACAATATATATATTATACACTATACAAGTTTTCAAAAACTAAATAAATATACTTATAGGTTGTATTAAAGTATTATTTTTATATTTAATGTCGCCCAAATTAAAATTATTAAATAGTTACTGTATACAAAAGTTAGTTATGGGATAAATTTAATCAGACAATAATTAAATGCAGAACTAATGGTAACTATATGAGAAACTGTAGATAAATACACCACTTTATCATTAAAGCCAGTAGGTACAAGATGACTCAGTCTGTTTGGAATTATGTAATCGCAAAAAATCCATTCCAACAAGAGTTAAAGAGCTAACAACCCCTACTGATTTCTGAACGTATCCTCCGTAGCACAGAAGCCGTCAATAAACTCTATTTAACTTTTAGTTCAGTGTCGGCATATAGCAAAATCCTGAAGTCCTGACCTCACTCAATATGTACCTATAATATCATACCTATAGGTACGTGTTAATAAATAGATTGAGATTGATCCTCGATTTTTTTGTGCAAATAGCCGGCAAACGAGCTGACGATCCACCTGATGGTAAGTGGCTATCTTTGCCCATGAACACCAGCAACACCAAAGGCATCACTGATGCGTTGCCGGCCAAGAAAGAGAGAAGAAAAAGAAAGAAAGAACTGGCCTCAAGCCCCCAGCCGGACGGAAAAGACGAGTCGTTTGGAAGCTGACTCATGCTCAAGGGTGTCCAGGCGAATCCCATGGAGAAATAATAATAGTAATAATGATATTAATTAGCAATTAAAATTAATATTCCAAATATAAAATTTATTTTTAATAACTCATTGATTGAACTATTTATCCAATTTCTAATTTAAATTCATGTAAAGGGCATGCAACTTCTTTGTAAAGTTACTTTCATGTTGAGAATCTGAATAAGTATTTTATTACAAACGTAAAGCGGAAAACCTTTTAGGTCCTTTGCATTTTCCCAATGCTCGGGGTGAGAAAATTATAGAAAGAAATGCCATCGAAAGGGGATGTTCGAAGGACTTTCGTAAACGCATGATTGCTTGCTTTGAGGGGAAAGCCACTCAACACTGTTATTAAATGGGGGTTTGCGCTTAAAACTATCCTTTGAAGCCTAATTCCTTCTGAATTAAGTTCCTTTTGGAATTTTATTTTTACGCATTTCCTGAGTAACTCAATGTTATATTACATTAAAGTAATATAACAAAAACTTTAAATTATGTATAAAATGCGGAAATATTAAACACTAGCGCTCTGCCCGCGGCTTTTCTTGCGTTTTCTGGGATATTAAGTACTCTATTCCATATCATGGTCTATCTTTGTGCTAAATTTCATGAAAATCTGTTTAGTAGTGTTTGCATGAAAGAGTATCATCTTCACAAACTTGCACATGTATAATAATAGGTAGTTGGATTACCTAGTAGGATAATTTTATATAATAATTAGCTGCCCGGACAGACTTCGTTCTGTCAAAAGTTTTTTTTGAGATGTAAACTATCCTATCTTTCAAGTTGGATCAAACTGCACATGGTGTGTAAATTTGATTAAAATCGGTTCAGTAGTTTAGGAGTCCATCGCGGACAAACAACGTGACACGTAATTTATATATATTAAGATATTTGTATAAAATTTTGCATTGCTGCTTATTTTCGCTTCAACCCTGTATGGATTGAGGAACAAAAGAAGCGCATTTCCAAAAACCAAAATAAGCAAAAAACATAGCCCGCAGTTGTCAATTCGTTGGGGCCCATAACCAGATATATCCGGTTATCGCCGGACAATTACTAGCCCGAGGGCAACTACCGAGATTGTAGCAACCCTTAACATTTGATTTAACTGCCACTTTTTTGATAATCCCTACGAAATGCCTCACGGAAAACTATACTAAGTTGGACCATTGTATCTACTATCAACATTGATAAAAACACAAACTTTCTGTGATTATCTAATCTAATCTAATACCTTTGACCTCTGCTGGTGCTGCCTCCTGCTGAAGAATGGAGAAGACTATGGTCCCTATTAGTGACTCCGTACCACCAGTTTCATACAGTTAATCGTCCATGATGGAATAGTTTTTTAAAAATCAGTCATAGGTGGTAGACCTAGACATATCAACCGTGAAATGACTGACGTGTTTCAATCTCCCGCTTCTCTTATTGCTAGCAACGCGTCAATGAGGCATCGTCAACGAGACATTGAAGGCACTCAGTGTTACAATCTATGAGAATTGAGCAATAGTGACCGCTTATCATCAGATGTATCGTCGGCTTGTACTTCAAAAACATTTTTTGGTCTGAATTTCCATGCGAGCATTTGTTTTTCAGTCCTCATCCTCGAATATAGACGCTCCATCCTTGAATATTTCGTTGATCGGTTCAAGATGTATCGATCATTGCAGCGGGGCCTCACTTGCCATTTCAATCTACTTCAGAGGCACCAATGTGACATATTGGTTTACCTTTCCAGCACGGAACCTTTACCTAATGATATTATTCGAAATTGGTTCACTCGTTCTTGTGTTGACAAAATTTCGCTATCAATACACCACATCGGAGCCAATAGCAATAGGGTGTGTCGGTTCACACTATCTACAAAGAAATTACATACTACTAAGGGAGGTGGGGTGACGTCAGACGCCTCGAATAAATGTGATGGAAATTGGAGGATTTGTTTACCCATATTCTTCTTACACTTTGACACTAAAAGGTGGAAGGGGTAGCTCGTTGTTCAAGTAACTAGTTTGATATCATAGTTTATTATGTGGTCGTCAAGTATACATCAAGTATACACATTAGGTATGTATAGTTCAAGATTATTTCAGAGAATACAATAAAATAGAAAGTAACTTGTATCTTCTAAAATTATTGAATTCTTGTAAATTATTTTTTGTCATAAAAAACTGTTTAAAATCGTAAATCATTTATGTGTCTGTCAATGATCGAGATACCTATGTACATAGTTATAGTAGGATTCTTACGGTATACCTATAGCAACAAATTGAAAAATATGTTATTTAAACTATTATGAAACTAGGTTCCACATACTTACCTAATAATTAGGACGATAAGAAACTGTAGTACGAGTATTAGGGACGTTTGTGGGCCTAGCTCATTAAAAGTAGAAAGATATATGTATATGTAATTTGTCATCATTCTATGGTCAAATAGAACATTTCGAAGCCCATCCCATAACACGTAACAAAATCCCATATTTCCCAAAAACGTCCACATATCACCTTGGTTACGTGATCCATTCATATTCGATTCCCGTCGCGAACCCAATATCCTGTAGGCGTCTATTTATTCAACATATCATTTCAGTATTAGCTTGATATATAGGCTTGAGCCTGGACTACCCATGTGATTTATATGTTACTAGAATGTAACAAAATTGGTGATTTAATAATAGCCCAGAAAGACGCAATGTGAATAGGAATCAAATAATAATGAAAACGAAATTTACTATTATAATAACATGATGACATGGTGTTAGCGGCTCCATCCGAGTCCAAGTCAAGCTCTCTTGTTTATGGTGCAGCCTGGGGAATAAGGCCTATTGTCCATGGCGCTTCGATGCAATGTTTTCCTTCGGTGAACTTAGCACAAAATATTTCGGTACAGGTGCAGGATATTAATTTAGATTTTCGTATGATTTTTTCTATGATCGGGAAAAAATAAAAAAAATGAACTCTGAACCTCAGAACCTATCTTGTGTGGTAAGCTTATTAACTTCTCAACCATACGTCTTGATCGTCACCTAAAAAGATATAGTTATTAAATGTTAATTTTAACGACACAGAAAACTGATTTCGTAGGTCCAGTTTTAATTATTTGGGTGGCTTGGTCAAATTACGATAATAAAGTTTCGCTGCAACATAAAATATCATTGCAACGCAAAGAAATAAGGTAATGCCTTCTTAAATTGGATATTGTGTTAGGTATGCGTAGCTTATTGTATGGCTCTTATCGATTTACATTTGTTATGGGATTATAATTATTGGTCATATACGCGGGATCAGTATCTACATTACTTGTGATTGTAAATACGTCGGTGCGTTTATGCTTTAAATAGTTTAAATGGAACATCCTTTAGAAGGCAAGATGTTATCTTCTGTGGTGCATACAAGTATACATTTCTTGAGGTTTAAAATCAAGTACGTACAGGTATATAGCTACCTGCCTAACTTTCATAAAGGTGTCCTAAGTTGGGGTTGTAAGTGTAATAGGAAGGATAAATGGTTTAACCGTTTAATTCATTGGTTAGGTTAAATAACGTTTCCATTATTTATTGTTACGTCTCTGAAATATCTCGAAGAGAAGTTGAATAGTAATTCTCGTATAGCTAAGCCATAGCCAACCAGTTACGATTATGTGAAGACGCGCGTCGCATGCATCCAATGTTTTCCTTCGATTAGAAGCTCGTGCTACTGAAATGAAGTGGAGTATTATATAGGACTCCAAGCGACTAGCTTACGGCTCTTAACTTTACCGAAATGCAAATAAAATAAGAAGATAACAATGACTTTAGCCCAGTTAGTTGTGACTATTATGAACGAAGGATCTGGGTTCGATTCCTAAACAAGGCAGATATTTTTGTGCTGGAGAAAAGTTTGATTTACATTACATTACCAAAAGAACTCGGCACGTTTTTCTTTTAATAGGAACTTATCAAAATGCGGAATTCTTCACGTCTTGATATATGAAGGAAAACAGAAGCCAAATAATTGAAATTAGTATCCTTCAAGGGTGGTACGTCCGTGTGTAGAAGTAATGCGTAAAAAACTCATCTTAGCCACCCTCTCACCCCAGCCCCGGGCGGCTGTGAAATATGATGTTTTCCCATTCCGAGCGGACGCGATTAGAAAATTCGTCGCGAAACCAACCTAGGTACGATGTTTCTACATATTCAGCGAATTCCTTGTAAATGTGTAAGCTTATGTATCCTACTAATATTGTTTATGTGAATGTTTGGGTGTATGGATGTTTAGATGTTTGCATGTTTAGATATTTAGATGTTTTCATATTTGGATATTTTCATGTTTGGATTCACTCACTCTAGGGGTAGATATGTCTGTGGGTAGGGCAGACTAGTACCATTTTGAAAAATTTAACTAGAATGTAATAAATAAATTTAATAGAGTATGACATAAACAGTAAAATTTATATAATTTACATATACAGTAACTTTTTATTATGTTTAAAAAAATACCTTTGTTGTATTTCCTATATCCAAATCTGCTTTCATCTAGCCGGGCCACCTTCCCCGGGCCGCCAATCTTTCCAATGAACTCTTGTTCATCTAATTATTATAATTATAATAAAATATTATAATAAAATATTATAATAGCAGTGATAGCTAGCCTAGCGGTAGAACGTTGGTCTCCCGAACGAAGGGGCCCGAGTTCAAACCCTGGCACGCACCTCTAATTTTCAAATATTATGTGCGTATTACATGTTAATTATCACTTGCTTCGGTGAAGGAAAACATCGTGAGGAAACCTGCACACCGGAGAGTTCTCTATAAAGTTCTCGAAGGTGTGTGAAGTCTACCAATCCGCACTTGGCCAGCGTGGTAGACTATGGCCTAACCCTCACATTGTGAGAGGAGACCCCGAGCCCAGCAGTGGGAAAATTATGGGTTGTTGCTTTGCTTTATTATAATAAAATATACTTAATAATATAAATTATATGAATAACTAACTTAATTTGTATTGTATTTTTTGGAAATACCTAACCTCAAAAATTTAAATTAAGATTTTTCAAAAATGTAAAGCCAACCCAGTTTATATCCAGGGTCCCAAGTCTGCTATTTTTACAATGTTCGTCATTCCAACACGACCCCATTGTCATTTTGCTAAAAGTTCGTAATCTGTTAATTCTTAATGGTCGATCATTGGCCGGACAATGGTGTCGTAATAGAATTGTGTTAGAATGGCATTGTAGTATTGCCATTATTATAAAACCCGTTGGTAGAAATGATTTTCGAAAAACTACTACAAAATTTTAACATTTATTCATGCCAGATTACATTTATATATATTTTAATATATTATTTATTAGTATTATTGACAAGAAGATGAGGTACTCGTAGATTTTATTCCGGTTGTACCTATGTTCCCCTGGCGTTATTAGGACGTTTATTGTACGTTAGTTTATACTTTAATCTATGGTTTATTGTTCTTAAATTGTTCGTGTAATTTGCCCTCTATTTATCTTTAAATACCTTCATTGTAGATAGGTATAGGTAGGTACGACGATTCTTTTATTCTGAAATGAGAACCGCTAACGAAACTATTGTAAGTTATTGTAATAAACCTTCATTCATATAAAATTGCTACGGTTTTCAACGTGTTTCAACATTCCGTGTGTTATTCGACTAAAGATTTTACAAACTCACGCCGAATTCGGAGTTCCTTGCTAAATCTTTTAAGCGCTTTAACGACGAAAGCTTCCGATGCAGGTGCGACGATTTGCATCAGTTTAATACATATGAATACGTTTGTATTAGTCTTCTGTATTGATTTGGATGACTATATAAACGTACCCACCTATACGGTAATTTAAAAAAGACGCTATACAGAGTTAGATTCCATGCTAGGATTTCTGTGTTGTGGGTAATATGAACAACACGCAAAAGCAAGAAATTCTTCTTCTTCTTCTTGTCAAGAACACAACACACACCCAGACCGAGAACAGATGCTCTTCATTCAAATGCCCGCCTCGCTGGGAATCGAACCCAGGACCCTTGCCACGGCGATCCGGCACAGTAACCAATGCACCACACGCAGTATAAAGTTCTCAAAAGTTAGTCAAGTCTGTCAATACGATTAGTTCGCTTCGTTGTCTTTACGCAACAATATGTAAGTCCATAATATAGTTTGCACATAGATTTATTAAAAAAATATATCGTAAGAGATAAATTAATTGCAAGGCATTTAGTAGCCAATTAATACCCCGGCCAACGACAGTCACAACTAATGCTCACGTCATCACTCGCGACATAACAAGCGGCTTAGGTAAGCAAAGCGTGTCCGAACCTCTGTGACGCTATTAGTCTTTGACCAGCTGCAAGAGTATGAAAGCGGCTTTCACGTTTTAAATCTTGTCGTGGTAACACAGACTTTAAACTTTTTTTGTAAACAATTTCGTACCTAAAAGTTTTTTTTTTTGTAAAATTATTGTATGTACACCTTACTCTTTATATAGAATAAACAAATTTTGATTTGATATTTATGACGAACTAACGTAAACGCGCCTATTACCGCCTCCCAAAATTTGTATCCTATTACCGCCAGTTTTTTTAATCACTATTTTAAGGCATGTTATAGATTCCATGAAAGTTGTAGCCTAAAAATATTTTAGGTATGTATATTGAGAAACAAAAATAATAAAGTTTGTGTGCGTAAATAATCAGCAAACAGAGTAAATAGCCAATAATTGAGACGCGGCCGCAACGGACTTTTGTGTCATAGTGTTGTGCTCCCAGCTACATAAGAACACCTCGTTATTACTTAAGAGAAATTAACACAAATAAAATGTGTATACGTGCATGTAAATATGTAACTATAACAAATAATACATTGGTTTTTAGATTAACATCTAATACTACCGTTCTGGCCATGGCTTGTCGTTTAAATCGAATTTTACATTGGAGCGGTAATAGAAACATAATTTTTATAAGTCGCTTCTATTAACGCCCCATGGCGGTGTTAGATGTTTTACAATAGTTGGTATTTTAGCTTTTATTTCTTTTAATACATCATTTTAAATGTTTTTTTTTAACTTGTTTGATTCTAAAGAGTGTATTACATAATTGGATCAATTAACGCCATATATTTTGTCTTATGGATTTTTTCCTATTATTGTTTCTTTTTTGGGCGGTAATAGAATCTTCATACTTAATTCTATTACCGACCCATACGGTCTTATTTATAAAAGTCTCTTATTGTAGGTATGTAGCGTACTGTAGTTAAAATGCTGATAAGCCTGCTATAAGTTCCTGTGTTCATAAATGTTCTATAGGCCACACATAAGTTTTTAACCGACTTCAAAAAAGGAGGAGGTTATCAATTCGTCGTATATGTTTTTTTTTCTTTATATGTTCGACCAATTTGGATGGTTTAAACGGTATTAAATAGGGGATTGCTTCAGGGTGGTCTCATTAACATCATGGTGAGGATCTTATGATGGGTTCTGGACATATAGAGTGGAACACCTCAACGGTTCGTTGACATCTCAGGGTGTAATGATGTGAATTGGAGACGAAATATGTAACTCCTCAACGGATTGGAATAATTGAACCGTGTTAAAAGGTATATTTTGTTGTTGGTAAATATTTACACAGCAAAATCAGTACATCATTGACCATTCTATGGTCTGATGATGTCCCTTGGAGACAAAATGTGTAACTCTTGAATAGGAGAATCGGAACCGTTTTTAAGAATTTTTTTGCCAATAACTTTATTTTTGCAAAACTAATACCTACATCATAGACTATCTCAGGGTCTGATGATGCGATTTGATGGCAAAATGTGTAACTCCAACGGATTGGAATAACTAAACCTTGTTTCAAGATATTAACCTCCATCTTATAAAATTTCAGTAGATAGTGTTTTTAATAATATGTACTTTAACTACATTATTAAGAAGAAAGCTCAGTTTTTAATAGTAATTATTGATCTCAAATATTTTATACCAACTTAATAAATATTTATTTTGTTTTTTTATTATTTAATAGTATGGAGAATGTGTTCCTTTTTCAGTGGTCGGTAATAGAAACATGAAAAACGGTAATAGAAACAACATCATCCCATCGGGCGGTAATAGAAGCAGCCGCTATTTCAGATTAAATTATTATTTATTAAATATTGTGTCATTTAATACTAAATTTTAGTACTGAATGTCATAGAATATTTAATTATGATAAATAATAAATTAAAACGCCTGTCCTAGCATAACGGCGTATATCTAATTTTCTGAAGTTCATCCATAGTCAGCTTAAACTGGCGGTAATAGGAGCGTTTACGTTAGTAATTTCTCTCCAGACGGTTCGAGAATTACAATCACTCATTTGATCTGGTGGATCAACAGCCGTTTTAATTTTTCTGTTTTATCTGTTGTTTTAATGAAAAACAAATCAACAGTTTCTGGTGTTATTTTACAGCATAAACGTTTGTACTATTACACTGGTCAACAAAATTTTGTAACAAGAAAGGTGCTAGCTAATTTTAAATAAATTATTATTATTTGCTGGCGATTGCTTGATTTTTTTATTTGAAATCTGAATATAGGTATTCATGGATCTAAAATAAAAATCTACTTTTATTTATATCCTATAGGTAGATTACCTATTATTTTTGTATTAATAATGCCTATAAAAGTCTGTCTCCACACCACTGTACCGGCACAACCGATGGCGGTTTTAAAGGGCGGTGTCCACTGTCCAGTCCGACGTTGATGTATCATGGCGGATCAACCCGGCGCGTCTGTCCACCGCCTAATCTCCATACATTACCGTGTTGTTCAAACAAATGATACCTCGGACTTAGTCCGGTGCAACTCCGACACATGTTTGTTTAGGAAATGCTTGCAATACAAGGAGTTTTAATGTATTCGCTTGCTATGGGAATATACCTATAGGGTTACTTTAAAAATTGGAATGAAAAAAAGTAGGTAGTACGCCTATTTATGTAGTTTAACCAATTAATATTACCATATGAGTGCCTAATATTTTTTCAAAAATGTAAATCCCCAAGATAATCCGTGGCTAGTTCGAAAATCCGGCTTTTATAGGTACTTTTCTTATATTGCAATTATAAAGAAGCTGTTTGCAAAGTTTCCATTTTTGATGGAAGTTGATGAGTCAGTCAGGACTCATTGTATGCAATACAGTTTCTACCTAATAGTCAAGAAACTCAAGAATGAAAAATGAATTTTTTGTTCGACGATAGGTATAACTTTTTCCTTTATCTATCAACTTCGTACGCTATCAGGAGTCGGATATAAATTCACTTGGAGTCAAACCGAGCAGAAGCACAGAGGAAGAAAGAGGTGCACGTGGAGACATGACTATGCCGACAACGACAAAAGTTAGTTTGAGTAACCATGGGGTAACTCATCTTAATCTTTTAATGGGAATCTTTCTTTCAATGTAATCTTTTTATGGGAAACATCTTACCTATGGAGGTAAGATGTTTCCCATAAAAAGATAACATTTTCTTATGGATATAGCCGGCAAACGAGTTGACGAATTACCTGGTGGTAAGTGGCTATCATCGCCCATAGACATCAGCAACACCAAAGGTATTATCGATGCGTTGCCAGCCAAGAAAAAGAGAAGAAAAAGAAAGAAATAACTGTCTCTCAAGTCCCCGCCCGGAACAAGACGGTTTGTTTTTATCATCTACTAACCATAGATACATCCAATCTACCTTCACAACTATCTGACTAGCGTTGATGAAAAATGGTAACAATGAAAACGAAGGTATTATAAAGTAAAGAGGCGCTCTGTAAAGATTTCAAAAGTACTACATTGTTCGTATACCTAGCTCTCCTTTTGTTCGCAGTTCTTTCTCATGCATTTCTCATTACGCTTTTAAAGAAAGTTCTAGCTTCTCGGAAATAAAAGTCTTGTTGAAATGCGATAAGTAATCTTAGTAAGTAGGGTGCATTGGGGAGTAGCGTAAATGAGAACTTTAAAGTTGGGTTTGATAAAATATCCTCTGCCTGAGGTAGAGGCAAACAATGATGATAATGCTGATGATGGAGATTACCATTCTTCTGTTGAAGAAGAAGATGAGCCCGAGTTACGAATACAAAGTGTAAATGCACTACAAAGTCAACTCGTGACAGACACTTTACTAAGTGTCTAGTGACCACACTCCTTACATATTTCTTACGTACCTACCAATATCTTTCATCATATATCTTTCATCTTTCCATATTTTTTTATCAATAAAAAATCTAACACGAAGTTTATTTCCGAATAAAGAATCTTTCCTGTAGCAGACAAATAGTAGATCCTAATATATCTAGCCAAAATCACTAACTAAGTCTTGAACTCACAGACTTCAATAGTCATCTATAAACTTACCCCTACACATCCAAACTCACATAAATTTATTTCGACAAACTAATGTCAATGTAAGAACGCCATTAAACAAATTCCGAGACCTCACTACATGCATGTGTGCGCGTACGGATAAATAGATACAGAATGCGCGATTGTGTGAGTAATTTTAGGCACAGAGTACGCGCTATGTAGAGACTGCGAATAGATAGCGAATAGATACCTTCAGTATTAACTTAATGTAACTTATCAAATAATATGTAGAATAAAATTATGCAGAGCAGATTTACTATTAAGTAAAACACTGAGAAAATAGATTCTGATTTATAATTATTGTTTTATGAAATATGTAACTCTAGGAAAGCCTTCGATAACATTTGGACTAACTTCAACTCATTAAAGGCCCGTTACTGAGCACGGGTCTCTTCTTTTGAGGAGGCTTACTCCACCACACTGCTCCAGTGTGGATTGATGGAGGGGTTAGTGAACAATTCAAGTGTCAGCTTCATGTCACCCGAAGGCCTCCGACATGGCTTAGTAGCTGCTTCTCAGGTACGAGCAGCGTATTGTCTACGCCCCAGCTACTCTGTACGCTACACATACGTCACAGTTAAAGGGCGCATATGCATATGTGGGGGCGTATGTAAATACGCGAACGTTAAACTGTGAGGATGTGTGATGTTGCTTCAGAGCGAGAGGTCCTCTCATTATCGACCTCAGGTCACGGCGCATGCTCCAAGATCTCGGAGCTAACGAACGCCTTATTGCGACAGTGGTTCATCTGAGTAATTGAGTTACGACTTTTTACGTAGCAATTTCGCTTTTTCTCTTAGAAACGGGTCGTACGCTAATTGGGGCAAATTTTTTTTTCGCTCGTCTCCCTTGAATAAATATTAGATTAGCGTAATTCAGGGAGGTTATCCTTGAGTCGCGTTGTGTTGAACCATTAGCTAAAACTTAGGTACCTTAAGTTTGTTTGTTATTTATTTATTTTATTTATTTACTACACTGTTAAAGAAAATATCAGAAAATTACAGTGTTTAGTTTTTTAGCTACGTACTTACCTACTTACCCTAATTAAAAATATATAATGACGCGCTCTAAAGTATTCACTTGTTTTAATTAAAATGTACCTTATGGCCAGTTTACATTATCTTAGTTTTTAGTAGAGTGCTTTAGGAGAGTACTTTAGTAGAAACGTGTAAACGCTACACGCTTTAGTACGGTTCCACTTGTCTTTCAACTAGAATCAAAATAGGATTGCTTTTTATTTCTGTTTCCAGTGACAGTTCTCAATCCCCGGCGCGTCTTGATAATTATCTGTGTGTAAACGGAGAATTTATTGGAAACTTTAGGAGAGTGCACAAGTGACCCGTGACGCTTGCGTTAACTTTAATATTTAATAATGGCGAAATGGTCAGAAGACACGACGGTAAAATTTGTGTCTGAATATGTAGTTGATGAATGTTTGTGGAACGTCAAAAATGTTTTAACAAAAATAAACAGGCGAGAAATTATTACACAATTATTATTTTGCGTAGAATAGCGCATATTTTGAGACGTTGATTGTTCATCGCGGCGACGAAATGACACTCTACTACATAGAAGAAATATAAACGTTTACTCGCACGTGTACTAAAGTACCTACTAAAGCAGAAAGGCAAAAGCCTTTCTAGTTGTACTAAAGCACTCTACTAAAAACTAAGATAATGTAAACCGGCCTTTAGACATACATTAAAAACTCTACAAAATGTAATCGACAATATTAATGCCAATAATTAAGCCGTTTTAACCGTTGAACCTATCTAACAAATGAAATATAATTTATAATATTAAGTACTGAACCTTAACATTATTACATGAGACAAATTTAATTTTAAATTTAATGAAATATGTATAACTAAATTTTTGACAAAGCGTAATAAAACTGAAATTCGAATTCGGTACAAACTGTCAATATTGTCGTTCTTCATTCAAATTTCAACGGTGTTCCAATTTCAAATTCTGGCGCCATATTAATATTTCCAACGGGTTGTTGTTGAACAAGTGTACAATTGATTCGAATGTCGGGGTTATATGCGACCAGTTGCAATGGGATCAAATATTCATTAAACAGCTTCTCTTGCGGTAGACCTGACTTCATATTCACCAGACGTGGCTGTTAATAGTTCGGTTGGCCTTATCTTCGACACTCAGACAGCTAGCGTGAGAAGACAGGCTTGATACTTTTCGAATTAAATCGTTGAATTCACTTTTCATATTTTACTTTGAAATTTATACTCAGTATATTAGAGTAAATTTTAACGTTTTTACTGTGAATTACGCTTCTTCTTGAGTACAATTTATTTCGAAATCTTTTCCATCTTTTGCATTATTGCGAGAATTACATTAACTAGATAATAATATCATTATTTTATTGAACTTAAAATAACACATTTCTTTGCAGGATAAAATCAAAACTGATAATTACATCTTAACGCCCTAACTCAGAGTCACTAACGGTTACTTTAATCGCGCCTTAGTAAAGAATCACCATACAAATTCTGTACTAAAGAGCGATTTAAGTAACCGTTAGTAACTCTGAGTTGGGGGCAAGTGTCACACTTATCCCAACCCATGCGTGTGTAAGGGTGTAGTGTCATTCTTATTTATTAATTAATTAATACTCGTAGATGGGTAACTCCACCAATCCGCAATTTTGGCTCAAGAGCCAGTTCTTTCTTTCATTTTCTTCTCCCTTTCTTGGCCAGCAACGCATCAGGGTTGCCTTTGGTGTCGCTGATATTGGCCACTTACCATCAGGTGAAGCGTTAGATTACTTTCCGGCCTTTTCCATAAAAATGTAATCCGCGCTGGAGTAGTGTCGTACGCTCTAGCTAGAGTTAAACCTTCTACCTTCTAGAGAAGAGTACCTACCCTTGCACAGTGGGCAATTAAATGATTAAAACCAAACCCACCCACTTCTATTGTTTTTTTTATTTATTTATTTACCAATGAAGACTTACAAGAAAACAGATTTAATTTCTGCCAAACTGTAGGCCAGTTTGTCGGCAGTTTACAGTACAGTTCTCGTGGTCTTACATATATTATACTATTTTGCAACTTAATTTATAATACGAGTATATCATAGTAGGCATGATGACAGTAAGTAAATATCACTAAAATTATGTATGTAAGTATTTATTATTTGTCACAAATAGGTAACGTGAAGAACTTATTCTTTTCTCAAAATCGGTCAAACCTCATGAGTCCAAGTAATTTGCTCCGATTCTTACCTTATACCTATACCAAAAGGGGTAGCGATGGCGGGGTAACTCGTTTGTTAGCCACCGTATGACGTAGACATGTCTAGGGAAATCATATGAATCGGTATCTAATTGTGATGTATGAGGAAACCCTTCAAGCTCAGAATAATTCGTAAATTAATAAAGTTGATAAGATCTGTGGCTTCGTCTTACAATTAGTGCAACAGTGTCCTAATAAAAAATATGCAGGTTATACAGGTGTAGGTTATATCTACCTGTAGGTATAGGCTGCTAACGTCCCCGGGTTTGTTTCCCGACTTGAGCAGATATTTATGTTAAAGGTTGCTCAAGTTATGGGTATTTGAACACTTATGACAATGTATTTATTTTTCTAAGGATTTACTATCGAGAAAGTCTAATTTTTTGCATCGCCATTAGTTATAAATAATGATACAATTGGATAAGTAAATTATATAGGTAAGTATATTGTATACAATGCCCTCATAGTCTGAAAGCTGTACCTCTTGGCTATATAATTAAAATGACGAAGTCGCGTCCACTATCTCCTGCTCCCCCCCCCCTCCCCCTCCGCCCGAGGGGAGATTTGGGTGAGGCGGCCTCATTATTTCTCGCTTTCAACCCTTTTTCTTGAACATTCGCTGTTTTTCACTGTACTTTTATAATTGTAATTTCAGTAATCTGTTGTACGATTATTAAATAACTTGTAAGGAATTTTATTGGAAGAGGAAAATCTTTTCAGTAGGTACCTACCCATACTAACAAGATTTTAATTAAGTTTAGTTCTTAGAGAGTAGATACAGGCTGGTCCCTAGTGTTTTTATATCGGCAAAAATCCGACGTAGTCTAATCTAAACCTTATCTTATCTAACTATGCATAATAAAAATACTTAGGTAATGTATTTTAGTTCCTTAAATGCTCCTGCCGGAGCTAGGACTTAGGAAGTTCCCTAATTAAGTAATTACCTAAATCTAAAGTCGCAGAGGTAATTTTCATTTCTGTAGAATTTAAATTTGAACTTAGCGCTTCCGCCCAATCAGTCAAGCCTCGAGACTCAAGGGTTGAAAAGTGTCCTACACGTGTCTACATACTGTAATGTTTTAATTAAAAGTAAGGTAACAGGTAAGTCTAAGGTAAGTAATCGTAGAGGTAATATTTGAGGTAGGTAACAATTAAAATAACGACTAGCCGCGTCCACTCCAGTCTCAACCCTCCCGCCGGGGAGCGTGGGGTGAGTTCGCATTAATATTCCCCACTTTTATCTCTATATGCAAACTGGCGAGAACTTCGTCCGCTCATTGTGGCTCTGATTCTCTCCGGGAAGTTTTCTTCGTGAATCATTGTGCTATTTCAATGGTTGAAATGAGAAAGTTTTTGCTGTTCTCAAGTCGCTCCTAACAGTCTTTTTAACGTATCCTCGTTATTCCGTAGTTTCTTAAGTAAAGTGGGTTTTACTTACCTTTATCTTATTCTATAGGTATCCTTTCTGTAGTGGTCATTGATTGCGCTATTTTTTAGATATCTTTTAACCTAAGATAAATAAAGTGACAAAGTTTTGTCCTGTTTATAAGGCGTGTGAACCCACGCTATGTTCATAGATTATTACCTACCTATGGAACTAGTGGTTTCTGAGATGGAGCGTTTCAGTATCGCTCCAATAAGCTTCACATAAACAGCTGAGTAAAGCAATCTGTTTCATGTACCTAGGTAAAACACCTCTGGTCATTTTATGAAAAGTTATCTACAAGAAAACTGTTTAATTTAATGGATAAAGTTATCAACGTCACTTTAGTACCTTAAACTTGTTTTGTTTTGTTATCAACTATTCAATTTAGGTATATCTACAAATACAGTTTTCATATTTATCTAAGTAAACTGAGTACGTAGGTATTGAATATTTTGATCAAAGATAAATTTAGATGATAAACAAATTACTGTTTATGTAAACTGAGCTGTACATACGTACCTACCTAATCCTCAATCGTAAAACAAATCCAATCTAACCTAAACACCCATTTTCTCTGATTGCGTTAGAATGGAAACATTTAACGTGGGACTTTCATAATTAAATGAAACTTCCGTTGCTGAGTAATAACGCCGCTAAATACTAAATCCCATTGGTCATCTCGGCGGAGGAAGAGCTCGGCGTTCTAATTACAAATAATCAAGCCTTCTGATTGGTGGATAGCTATCCCCCCGTTTGTTTGTTCTCAGCGGTAGGCGGGGTCTTCTCGCTCACTCTTTTAATTAGTGCAAGGAGTAAATTGCTTGCGAGTGAGAGCACTGACGCTAGTTTTGCTCAACGCCATCTCTTATTGGATGTCGGAACTGGGGGGGTGAGGGGGATAGTGCTACGTAGTTAATATAAGGAAAACACGTACGAGCAGCTTTGTACGGGAAATTGCTCGGTTGACATTTCCATAGTTGATGGTTATACGCTTGTAACCTAATCCACTTGAATGTGGCTCCAGCATTTTAATGGCGCGCGAGTGTTCGTGAAACTATATCGAACACACTTCCCCTTATCTTTGTTGTTATTGTCTGAAGTATTATATTTGAAAGTGTTTACAAACACTTGATCTTTTTTTTGGTCTATCTATTATAAACGCTGATCTGTTATTACAAACGATGAGAGAACGAAGAGATAAACGGAAATTAAAACATTACTTTGCAATTACCTATAAATTAGGTACAAATAACTTTATAAAAAAATACAAACTTTATTTAAGAAATCATTAGGTATAGGTAATAAGATTGTTCAAATAGTTGACCATTTTGGGGAGGCCCAGAATATCTTCTGACCCCAATCCTAATAAGTAGGCCTAATACCTAAGTGTTTCGACATAAAATACCGACATTTAAAACTATCCATTTTTGATACCGGACCGCCATTCGAAGGGTCCTGGTTTCGATTTCCAGCGAGGCAAAAATTTCACTGAGCAGTTTGATTCTCTGTTTTCGGTTTGGGTATGTTGTCCATGGCACTCATGGAAGCCTAGTATGGGACTACAATTGTGTAGCGTTTAAAATACCTATGTCTATTAATTACAGAGAAAAAAACCTACCAATAACAGGAATAGGTATCTACTATTAACTTAGCAATTATAGTGTCAAAAACAACACAATAGCCTATTCCTCAGAGTAATCAACCGTAATAAAACAACAGATTTAAACCTACGTATCATCGACGCCGTTTCTTTTTTATTGCAGTCAGAACCACCCACCCCCACCTACCCAAAGCAGCATTTCCAAGCCATTTAATATTAATGTGCATTTTCGTGGAGAGGAGATTCGTATAAAGCTCCCGTCTACGATACAGGAGGAAGACGGGGTAGAACGGACAAAAGGTTTAAATTTTAATTGTACTCTGCAAGTAAAACTCTTAAAAACTGTAAAGACTGATGTGTAATGTCCACAGTGTATTAATTATCTAATAGTGGATTGTGGTCAAGCATTAACTTATTTGTGTAAAAAAAAAGCTATGCTGTAATAAATATGCAAACTAATCTAATCAAATTGCCCCATATAGGGTCATTCGGGGCAACTGTGCGCACTTTCGCCTTTCATACGATACTGTGACTTAAATATTACAGCTAAAGAAATAATAACTTCATCTTTGAAAAGAGCATTTATTAGTCTATAAATAGAAATTAAAAATTAAACAAATTTAAAGTAATTCTTTTTGCAATAAACAATTAAAGATAAAAAACTGGAATGCGTTCACTTGACCCATATTGCGGGTAACCATGCGCATCCCTATGGGGTAAGTGAACGCGTATGGGGTAAGTAAACGCATTACTCAGTAAAAACACACAAACAATTACAAATCATATTATTTTGGTGATAATATTTTCAGGAAGATCCAACTATTAATTCAGTCTTCATTTTCAGTCACAAAGGTTATAATTAACTTAGTATATTTTTCGAGATCAATCATATTTATCTCAATCACAGAGTTTAGTCAGATTAAACCGTATCCAATACCATTTATTTTACCTAAATAGAGGTTAGTAAGACCAGTCTAATTAAAACTAGTTTCAACTTTAAACGACCAATAAAAATAACCTTCCTGTGATATCTAAGTATTTAAAACCGGGACAGCACAAGAAAACACCATGAATTCAGCCACAACTCCCTTTAATCAGCCGAACCAACTCGCGGGTGGATTTATAACTCCCAAATCACTACTACCCTCGTATTGAGTCTCATGCAATATACTACACTCCTCCACAACAAATCATTAACAATAGTTTTGCCAGAATTAAGTAAATTTGATTAATTAATAAACAACTCATTTTATTTGACTTAAACTACTATTAATTATTTTATTTTAATTAAATTACTATTCTATTTTAATTATTATTTTAATTACATTTTTTTTATGAATTATAATATTTATTGGACACATTGCGATTTGTGATGGTATTCTGATTACATCATAATATATTATACTTTACTTGCTCTTTCCTCCTCCTCAACAAAACAAGTAAAAAAAAATTATCATCATGCAGATAGTTTAGACAATATTATAACTGGCTATACCCAGTATAGCAAGAAATAGTCTATTTAATTTTATTTTACTTCAATACAAAAAAAAATATGTATAATACTCGTGCTATACTATTTATAATACTCGTGCTATACTAATTATGCCGACACAATACTACATAAACAAGTAAAATTAAAACAATCGTTTAGGGGGGACAACAATCCGTCCATAGCGCGTGCGCTTTGTTGTAGTTGTATCTTCAACTGGTGAGTGATAGGGGTCGTGCTCGTTATCACTATCAGGCAAGCGGCTGGCATCGCTTGCAGGCGTGCCGTAGCACTCCGACGGCACCCCGCGCGCGCCGCCCTCGCTGCCGCACGCAGGGGGCTCGCGCGGCGACGGCGCGGCGCGGGACGAGCAAGCATACGGAGTGCCGATCGGTCCAGAGTTCGAATCCGTACCGATGTCATATTTATCGTACGTCCAGTTCTCGTCACTACACTGTATATCAGGCATTTTATCCCCGTGTGCCTTCATTAGCTGATTCGCGTGACGCCTCCAAACGATCTCAGAATTGTTAACTGCCACATCATAAAGCACTTTACCCCTCCGTGCTATTATTGTTCCTAAAACCCAAGTTGGTTTTTGTGGATTGTTGCGGTAATCTTTAATCCATACGCTATCGTTGACGTTTATAAGTTTATTTTTACCCCGAAAGTATTTTTTTTGTCGAGCTTGATTCGCACGCACTATGTCGGCCGTTTCCCCGATGTCGTGCGGAGGCTGCGCACCAACAAGGCTTGTAGAAATTAAATCGAGTTTACAACGTAGATTCCTACCGAACATTAAGCGCGCAGGTGACAACCCGGTCGTACAGTGCGGCGAATTCCTATAGTAAAACAAATAATCGTCTAAGCGTGACGTTACTTCCTTCGGGCTGCCATCCTTAAGTGCATTGATTATTAATTTTTTGCACGTTTTGACCGCGTTCTCTGCGAGTCCATTACTCTGTGGCGAATAAACCGGAGAAAAAATTTGTTTAATTCCATTATTTTTACAAAAAGTGGAGAACTCGGTCGAAACAAAAGTCTTCGCATTATCGGATACGATACACTTTGGCAACCCGAAGTGTGAAAACACAGATTTTAGTTTACTGATTAACGTAAGGGCACATAAATTCGATACCTCTATACATTCCAGCCACTTACTATACGCATCTACAAGAACGAGAAAAGTTTTACTATGAACCGGGCCGAGGTAATCAATGTGCACTCGTTCAAAAACCGAATTGGGCCATTCCCAATTTTCTACAGGAACCTTAGGAGGCGATGCTCGACATGCAACACACCGATCACAGGTTGAAGCTACACGCTCAATTTCTGCATCGATCCCCGGGAACCACAACCTTTCTCTAGCGGTCATTTTCATCTTAACGATGCCTAAATGTGCGGCATGTAATTCTTGTACAACGGCCGCTCGGTAAACGGTCGGTACCACGACGCGGTGCCCGCGCATCAAAACACCGTTGTCAACATGCAGTTCATGTTGACACCGCCGGTACGGCAGCAATTCTGCTCGTACTCGCCTCGGCCACCCCTTCGTTACGTAGATTAACACCTTAGCAAGCGTGTCATCGTCGGCGGTCGCCGCGGCGAGCTCGGCCGGGGAGGCCGGCAGCTTTCGCCCCCAAAATGGCCCTAACTTTTTCCGGATCCTTATGAATACCGTCTCCGTCGATGACGTAGCCCAGGTACTCAACATGCTTTTGAAAAAATGAGCACTTGGACTTTTGTAGCATAAGGCCGGCGTCCTGCAGTCGCCGCAGCACACGCTCAACGCGGCTCCAGTGCAGCTCCGGCGTGGGCGCCGCCACCAGCACGTCGTCCAGGAACACCTGGACGCCCTCCATGCGCAGCAGCTGCACCATGGCGCGCTGGAATAGCGCAGGCGCGTTCGCCAGACCAAACACGAGCCTCGTGTATTTGAATAGCCCCTTGTGCGTATTGATACATGTATACTTTTGCGATTTCTCGTCTAACAAGAACTGGTTGTAGCTATTAGACAAATCAATCTTACTAAAATAACGACAACCATGTAAGGAAGCGCGCAACTCGGTTATAGTCGGCAAGGGATACGAATCTATTAGCAGATCTTTGTTTATTGTAGCCGAGTAATCGCCACAAATCCGCACGTCGTTGTTTTTCTTGAGCACCGCTACGATCGGAGACGCGTACTCAGAATAAGAAACCGGTTTGAGTATGCCTACGCGCACCAACCTATCTAATTCGTTCCCTACTTTTTCCTTCAAAGCGAATGGAACCGGTCTCGCTTTACAGAACTTAGGTTTCGCGCCTTCTTTTAAGTGTAAGGATAATTTATATTTATTGAAGGTGCCCAGTTTACCCGAAAATAATGCTTTGTATTTATCTAATAGGATGTCGTTCTGTTTTAATAGGCAATAATTTAATGGTACGAGACCTAAATTAAACTTACATAAAAAATCTCTGCCGAGCAATGATACCGGGCCCCTCTCGACAATATAAAATATCAAATTATGAGTTACATCGTTGTAAGTGACTGGCAACGTACACGTACCTACCGGGGCTACCACCGAGCCGTTGTAAGTTCGTAATGTCTTGTTCGCCTTACCGAGTTGTCCCATATGCGAAAAATACTGGCGCCAGACGGCGGCCGGCAGCACGGACACCGCGCTGCCGGAGTCCACCTCCATGGCGAGCGCGGCCGGCCCGCAGCGCACCTCCACACACATCGGCTCCTCTTCCGAACACCGCACATTGTTTACCGCTACCGAATCATCACTATCACTACACTCATCCTCACACATATAATTATTACGCCAACCTTTCTTTTGACTACGAAACCTACTAGCACTGCCACTATTTTTATTCGAGCACATCCTTTTCAAGTGTCCTTTTACTCCGCACACATCGCACGCTAGATGACGATACCCGCAGCCGGTGGCGTCGTGGGACCTCGCGCCGCAGACGGAACACCTGGGAGCAGCTTCTCCGCCGCTGCCGCCGCCGCGCGCGGCGCGCGTCCTCCCCGCTCGCGCCGCCGGCGCCGCCGCCTCCGTACTCCGGGAGCCCGTGTATAGCAGCGGTTCACTTTTTATCGCCACGTTACTGCTGCTTACGATGCGTTGCGCACTTTCCACCGCACAGGCTATTTCTACAGCCGTGCTCATTTTCAACTCGGTGGCTTCTTCCCGGTATAGTTTCTCCCGAATTACTGACGAATCCACACCCAAAACGAATCTATCCGTCAAACACATCTCCAGCGATGTTCCAAACTTACACTCCGCGGCCAATCCACGCAGACGTGCAGCATATTCGGTAATGGATTCCTGGCTATTCTTTACAGTCGCGTAAAACTTTTCACGTTCTGCATATAAACACTTCTTTGGCTTAAAATGTGTATCCAATGCATCGATGATCGCCGCGTACGTAGCCGTTTCGGGCGTTTCGGGAAACAATAAATCTCGCGTGAGGCGGTAGGAGTCTTGCGACATACAATTTAACAAAATAGCCCGCCTCTTGTTGCCGCCGAGGTCCTTTATCTCCGTAATATCATTGGCAAGGAAAAAGTTTTTTAATTGAGCCTTATGCACCGACCACTCGTCGACTTTACAATCAAAATTAGGCACGCTACCGAAGATAGACATTTCTATGTAATATTTCGCGTGGAATGAATAAAATTACACTTGTTCGTTACTACTTCGTCGCCACTGTGATATCTAAGTATTTAAAACCGGGACAGCACAAGAAAACACCATGAATTCAGCCACAACTCCCTTTAATCAGCCGAACCAACTCGCGGGTGGATTTATAACTCCCAAATCACTACTACCCTCGTATTGAGTCTCATGCAATATACTACACTTCCTAAAAAAACAAACGACTATTATTTCTTATTGTTATTTTTTTTGGAAATCAACTACGATTGTCGCCACAACCAGTACTTATTTAGTGAAAAGAATCAATATAACTTTTCTTAAGAAGTACAATATTCGAACATTATTAATTTTCAATCGATATTATTCGCAGAAGCATATTCATATGCCAATAGTCTTAAATCATCTATAGTAAGTCCAAAAAATCTTTCATCCATTTTCTTGCAATGAACGACAAACTCTTCCTCTTGTTCATTATTGAATGTTGGCATAAAATGACCCATTGAATCTGCGGCTTTATCCAGTTGAAGCCTCTTGGGCAGGATTCACTTATGCCTATGGCAGTAGCAGCAACTCCCTTACTTTTCCATTTCGGATAACTTGTTTAGCCCTAGCAAGTTGTTGTTCTGTCACTGGTGCTAGTTCATGTTTTTTCATAATATATGTTCGCGGCATGATGATCAACACTGCAACATAAAAAATCAAAATAGATAAGCACTTTCAACAGGTGTAATTAGAATTTTATCTGCGAATAAACTAAGAGATTATACTATCTAAAATTTTGCTCATTCGCGGGTAAGTGTACGCATGCGCACAATTACCCGCGCACACTTTCTCCAGGAAGCCAAAATACAAATAAATGTTGATACAGGTTTAGGCAACAAACATAACTTCAATATTACTTTTCACAAATCTACTAGAATATGATTATTATCAAGCAAAATATGACTTACCATTACAGGATCGAAAACTTGGACGCGACACGAGTTTCCAAAATGCCAAAAATTACCAATGAAACTGAGAAATTTAGTTAATTACGGATAAGAAGTGAATAAAACGTCACGCGGCGCAATGTCATGTCACAACTAGTTTGTCACTCCAGGGTCCTTTTTTCACCCAAACAAACCACCCCTCCCCCGCACCTCGTTCCGGAGATATACACAGTGCGCTCACTTACCCACTGCGCACGGTTACCCCGAATGACCCTATATAAAGTTTGAGCTGAGCATGTTTATGTTATCTAGTGGTGGCTGCTCTTATGTTCATAATTGATGGTAGGTACTCAGGCAAATTTGACTCGCTTGTTGTCGGCCATATCTACATTTTTACAATTGTGACCCTTAGTCACACCTTGCTCTAACAGTTTCGTTGCTATAGAAAAATCAATATACCATTAAGACACGCGTCGCCAATGAAAAACGTTTATTTATATACATGAAGTCCTTTGCCATCTAAATATCAATATCTTAATATCTAAATCATCTTCAATGTCAACACCAATACATTTTTTAATATCTTGTTTGTTTGTTTCTTCTTTCTGTTCATGTCCACAAAGCATCAGTGCAGTGATGTCTTTGATGTACTTACCTAATTGATGATTGATTGATTGAAACAAGGGTGACTTACCATCACGTACCTACGCTTATTTGTCGTCGACTTACATTTAAAAAATGAAACAAAACAAATATAATCATCTCTGAACAATTCGCAGCTTCCTATGCAAGCTTGCAACGCGATACGGGAACCGGCCTTATAGGATTTATTACTTGTAGTTAAAAGTAGTGCAGAACTGAACTGTAGTTTCAAACAGCATTCCGAAAGATAAAGCGGAGACAGATTCCAAAATTTCCAAATACATTAGTCAGTGATGATACCTAGTATCTGAATAACGATACCTACTTACGATATAGGTAGCTAGTATAAATTGATAATATTAGATTGTATTATAGAAAATATTAGGTGTATAGTGACGATCGTTACCATAGACCATATACACACACTGCGGCAGATTATACAAAAGACCGAGGAGTATAATCTGCCGTTATGTGTTGCCTATGTGGACTATGAGAAAGCCTTTGATTCTATCGAGACCTGGGCGGTACTAAATTCTCTCCAACGGTGCCGGATCGACTACCGGTATATCGAGGTGTTGAAGTGTTTATACTCATCTGCCACCATGTCCGTCAGAGTACAAGACACAGCAACGAACCCCATCCAACTGCAGAGAGGTGTCAGACAAGGGGATGTCATATCCCCAAAACTGTTCACCGCTGCGTTGGAAGACGTGTTCAAGCTGATGGAGTGGAAACGACGTGGCATCAACATCAATGGCGAATACATCACACACCTGCGATATGCCGATGATATAGTCATCCTGGCGGGATCCCTGGAGGAACTTGGTACAATGCTCGGGGACTTGAACAGCGCCTCACAACGGGTGGGTCTTAAGATGAACATGGACAAGACGAAAATCATGTCGAATGTCCATGTCACACCCGTACCGGTTGTTGTTGACGGCGCTGCTCTCGAAGTTGTAGACGAGTACATTTACCTGGGACAAGTGATCCAAATGGGTAAGTCCAACTTCGAGAAAGAAGTCACTCGTAGAATCCAACTCGGATGGGCTGCGTTCGGGAAACTACGTCATATCTTGTCGTCCAAAAAGTTACCTCAGTGCCTGAAGTCGAAGGTGTTCGAGCAGTGTGTGTTGCCAGTGATGACATACGGATCCGAGACGTGGTGCTTCACTATTGGCCTTATGCATAAGTTTAGAGTCGCCCAGCGGGCTATGCAACGAGCTATGCTCGGTATTTCTCTACGCGATCGAATCAGAAATGATGAAATCCGTAGACGAACGAGGGTGACCGACATAGCTCAGAGAATTAGCAGGCTGAAGTGGCAGTGGGCTGGCCACATAGTTCGAAGGACCGATAACCGTTGGGGAAGAAAGGTCCTCGAATGGAGACCACGCCTCGGTAAAAGGAGCACAGGACGCCCCCCGACCAGGTGGACCGACGACCTGAAGAAGACAGCGGGTATCCGCTGGATTCAGAAGGCTCAAGACCGGTCAGAGTGGCGGAAGTTAGGGGAGGCCTATGTCCAGCAGTGGACCTACAAAGGCTGATGGATGGATGGATGGATGGACGATCGTTTAGTCTAGTTCAATTCCGATTTCCGGGTAAAACACAAAATTGTGACAGATAAAATGTTCTCGGCGAATGTGCTGTTATTTTTATTGTGATAGTTAATATCAGGTCTACTTACTTCTAACTTTATCCATTTTGCTGAAGCAGGAATTTGAGGTTCAGTCGAAAAAAAAATCTTCAATTTTTTTATGGAAATAGCCCACAAACGAGCTGACAATCCACCTGATGGTAAGTGGCTATCGTCGCCCATGGACATCAGCAACACCAAAGGCATCACTGATGCGTTGCCGACCCAGAAAGAGAGAAGAAAAGGAAAGAAAGAACTGGTTCTCAAACCCCCAGCCGGAACACGACAAGTCGTTTGGCGGCTTACTCATGCCCAATTCCTTTTCGGCTGACAAAGCAATGTGGTCCATTCCATCACGATAGTCGCTTATTACTATTGACTTAACGACTAAATAGGCTTTAAGTTCTAGTTCCACCAATGACCAAGCGATGTCCTAAGCTGATGTCTGAACTCTTGCCCTAAGGACGTTCGAAATTACTTTTTCGTAAAGGTGAGTTGCTCCTTTGACTTCGCAAAAATGGTCTTCTTGCTCTCCAGGCTCGCTCTATTATGTACGTAAAGCTGTAATAGCTATCACGAACAATCCATTCGAAAATAGTTCTAAAACAGTGCCCATTACCACCCAGACTACATCTCGATTGACCATTACTTAGTTACTTACCTAAGTATGTTAAATTTATTTGGTTGACAGTGCATGTTATTTCTAAGATACCTTACATATTCGTACATACACAGCGTTGCAACGTGGATAATAATATGTATAAGTAAGTAGGTGCTGAACTCGAAACAGCCAACGAGTGAAGGGTGAAACTATTAAAAATTCCACAAGAGCGACGTAACGTGGTACATTTTTCGGCTGAAGAGATCGTGAGTGGAGTGCATGACACGTAGGTATATTAGAAATTTCGCGGGTACCCCGGCTTGGCGGCACGTTATCGTATTACCTAGGCTGCTTTTAAATGCTTTGCTGGTTGGCCTTAAGTGGCTTAGCTGTTGAGACTTAGAAGGTGATTTTATAGTTTTAGGATTTGATGGTAGATGTACTCGTAGCTAGGTACACGTAGGTAATATTGTAAGTTTGTTTCAGAATAAGAAGGGATTAGTGACAGACTGGCTTGACTCTATCTTTAGCACCTGTCTAAGATACAGTATATGTGGCTCCTGTTTTACGTAAGCAACCCACTTGTATCAATTTAAATATTATTTAACTTGTACCTAATCTTTGACATTATCATATATAACAGAAGAGTATATCTACCTATATTTTAATATAATAATAAACCGTGTCTCTTACTGAACTATTTAAATGGACGCCTTAATAATATTCTATGTTGCCCTTCACTGCCAAACGACAAACTTAAAAAATAGTTTTCCTTGTTTCCTTTTTGGCCGCCAACGCAAATAGGTAATGCTTTTGGTGATGCTTATATTTATAGACAAAGTTAACCATCTTGCTTCTTGTTTGCAGAATATTTACACGCAAAAAATAAAGCCACATTTTTTTTCAATATCGTGAAATCTTATTAGATCCTTTTCATTATGATTGATAAGTGTTGCACTGCAACTCACACTTTGTGAGTAATGGATAATAATGGATACCATCGAAATTATTGATTGACCATCGTTGGTTATGACCAACGATATAGGTAGGTATGCGTCTAACGTAATACGACGTAAGTATGCGTGGTAATACTGACATAGATTTGTTATTGACACAGATAGATAGGTATACTATTGACATAGATCTATTGAGACAGATCCACTATTGACATAGATCTACTATTGAAGTAGGTATATTTACTAATGACATAGATCTAATATTGACATAGATCTACTATTGACGTAGATCTAATATTGACATAGATCTACTATTGACATAGACCTAATATTGACATAGATTTATTGAGACAGATCCACTATTGACATAGATCTACTATTGAAGTATATTTACTAATGACATAGATCTAATATTGACCTACATTTGCCATTGACATAGATCAGCTATTGTGATAGATCTATTATTGATAGATATAGATCCACTATTGAAATAGATCTTCTATTGACATAGATCTACTACTGACATAGGTCTTAGACCTGCAGACCATTGCCTCAGTCTAAACTTCTAAAGCAGCTGCATATAAGGGGTTACGTATACATACAGCTTCCTCGGAGGGTGACAATAGCCCGGGCGAATCGCAATTCCTATTTTACAAATGGCCCACGATTTATACGACACCTTCGTGATTATTCGCTCCTCTGCCGTAAATTACGGGAGCTGGCCGTAAGAGGATTTTGTTTTCGGATTTATAACGGTTATTCCGTAATTCGTGATTATGGCACGGATGATTTTTTGTAAATTTGTCTAACTTAATTATAAAACTTTTTATGTTATTGATTATAAATCATATTAAAATTAATTACTATTGTTGTATTTTCAAGGCAATAAATTTTATATTTATTGTTACTTACTTACACAAAATTAAAAAAAATCATTTAGCCTTTTTTGCGATTGTATGTTCATACATGGTACATGTTCATACATAGGTCTCGAATACCAATTAACCTCTTCAGGTTGGCGGTGACTCCGAGTCGGGGTCTATGCTTCTTTTACCGATATAATCGTATGGTCTCAATTCGAGGATCTTTCTTCCGCTACGGTTACCGTTCCCTCAAGCTACATTGCCAGCCTATTGCCACTCCAAAAAATGTGTTAAAAGGCACTAACCTTATAAAGAGCCTATCTTAATATATATAAATTACGTGTCACGTTGTTTGTCCGCGATGGACTCCTAAACTACTGAACCGATATTAATCAAATTTGCACACCGTGTGCAGTTTGATCCAACTTGAAAGATAGGATAGTTTACATCTCAAAATAATAAAAAAACTTTTGACAGAACGAAGTCTGTCAGGGCAGCTAGTTAAAATATAAATTATAAACATGTATCCAAGCTAAAACTGTACAGAACATATAATTTTTAAACGATCTACTATCAACAGAATGTAGATTACCAGATAGTCGTCACGGAAGGCGAAGCGTTTAATTTACTGTACAACGTGTTAATTGCTCAATGGACGAGTGGTTTCATTTGTTAACCTGAACTATGGGCGGTTTAATTATATTTACTTTAAGCTGGTTGGTTTAATTTGTTTACGTTAAGCGGCGCTTAAGTTAATTGGGGAAGCGCGCTTCATTGAATACGGAATTATAAGAACTGTTTACTGCGATAGTATCTATTGAAAACCAGTATTCTTTTTAAAAGTCGAAACAGTGACATTGGTAATGTATTATAAAATAAATTAATGTAATGTAAAGATGTTTATTTTGAAGACAAACAAATAGTAGATAGGTATTATCTACGAGATTAGGAATTGATGACCTTACAAACAAAATATGAACTATAGTACACGTGATAAACCGTGTAATTTTTCTTCTCTAGGTACTTCAGGTAGGTATTTTTCAGTGCCAATAATGGACTTATGTCTCGTCTCTCGATCTTAAGTAGGTACCTATAGGTACCTCGATATCAATGAAAACATTTTCAATAATGACAATACCTAATTTTATTGTTAACAAAAAAATTATTACCTAAGCCTATCAATGTAAGTCTCATAAATAATTTTCCCCTGAAACCAATTGCAAATTTATGTAACGACATTCGTCAAGATTATGATCCTCAGGAAAACAGTAGAAATGCATTGAAATGTGGATATTAAATACGTAAGTACTTAATGAAAACAAAAACGAATGGGAAAAAATAAAAGCTTCATCGAATAACAATTTTATTGGTATCCAAGTACCATGAAAGCTATTCAGATGTTTATCTTCTAAAGTTATATTCTATTAAACGTTCATTATACGGCAATTAACCACGTTTACCTATTCACTGCGTAATCTAATGCACCCCTTATGTTAATTGAAAACTATCTGTTACCGTAGAGTGCTGTCTATTGGCTTCGTGTTGGATAGATTCTATTTAAGAGGCATTAACACATACTTAGTAATAGTAAGCAGTGATAGCCTAGCGGTAGAACGTTGGTCTCCCGAACGAAGGGGCCCGAGTTCAAATCCTGGCACGCACCTCTAATTTTCAAATATTATGTGCGTATTACAAGTTAATTTTCACTTGCTTCGGTGAAGGAAAACATCGTGAGGAACCCTGCACACCGGAGAGTTCTCCATAAAGTTCTCGAAGGTGTGTGAAGTCTAGGTACCAATCCGCACTTGGCCAGCGTGGTAGACTATGGCCTAATACCCCTCACATTGTGAGAGGAGACCCCGAGCCCAGCAGTGGGACAATTATGGGTTGTTGCTTGCTTTTTGCTTGCTAGTAGTTACTCATTAACGCCCAAACTCAGAGTCACTAACGGTTACTTTAATTGCTCCTTATTAAATAATCACCATACAAATTCTGTACTAATGAGCGATTTAAGTAACCGTTAGTGACTTTGAGTTGGGGCGTTAAAGTTACATGTAAGTTAGACTCTACTATAATTATGTATCTAGTTGATCAAAATTTTTACAAAGCAATTAAACTTTTAAGAAATATTTTAAATGTATGATTAAAAAATTATATGGGTTCTAAAGATGTTAAAAGAGTTCTTCGTGATAATTAGTTCATTAGCCATACTGGAATTCAGTATTATGAATATGCAGGTATTGCCAAAGGCGACGGTGACACGTGGCTCGTTGCTTTTTTGTTAACCTTCTAAGCAATAAAAAAGATCAAGTGTAGTAGAAATAACATTTCATGACACAAATACCAACTTTAGGAAATTATTTAGCTAATAGGATTCAAGAAACATTTTCAACTATGGCTATTTCAATGTTTTGCCTGTTTCGCTATGACGTCTAGTCCCCATTATGTACCATACTTTTAAACTTGTACATAAAAATGTGTGAAAAGGATAAGAAAAGAATAGAAAGCATTAATTTAGAGACCACAATAGATAAAGAAGTACTAGAAAATATTAATTATCAGGTAATAATATTAGTAAGCTAATCTTAAAAATCCCAAGACTGATTTACTCGTACATCTTTTAAAAGCTTTAACAGTAGTGTTACGATTGGTATAAGATAATTCAGTTTAAATTTACATTATTCTACATTAAGACCTAATTAGCAATCTAGGAAGACCTCTGATAAGAGATAAAGAACTATGGATAATGCTCATGAAGAAGGCCGAGAATCTTAAAAATTTGAGTCAACGCTAAAAGAATTTCAACAATATTATCGGACACTCTCAGCGCTCCATGATGCAGTGTCTAATTCAACCAAATAAGTGGAACTTCGAAAAGTAATAAAAAATACGAATAAAATCAATCATCTCATTTGAAATCTATACTTAAAAGTAACGGAACAATGACGACTGTCTCATTTCAAAAAGGATTAATCGTTGACAGGGAGCTCCGGCTCGCATAAATATCTCATTAGGCCAAGATTTATTGTCCAAACAGTCACGATACAAAAAAAAGTTTGAAAGCAAACGTTCTGATAATTACTTGTCAACATGCGATTTTCTATTCGGAGCTCCCTGCTTAATTTGGTTTTTTATTTGCCGCAATATATCATTTTGTTAATGACACCTAAATGAAGAGCTATCACGAACACAATACCTGGCTGAAATTTCTTAGCAACTCGTAAAAGAAAGGTTAGTAAAATTTTAACTGCGAGTGTGCCAATCGGCTTGTCAGGTAAGGAGTTAAACAAGTTAATAAACTTCCCAAAATATCGAGTCCACGCAACAAAGGTCGTAGAAAAGATAATAAAGTTATGACATCTTCCAACTAAGTAACTAAATACTAATAAACATGAAATACAAAAAAGTAAAATTTTATGAATATTCCTTGTCATGAAAGCATGTGAAGAATAATAATTCAATGAAGAAAAATATAATCTGAACCACAGACATGTATACCCAGAGTATACCCAGAGTATACATGTCTGTGATCTGAACAAAGAAATGAAACGACATAATACCTATAGCAAGAGAATATAATTTCTATTTCTTCGTTTTTTAAAATTAAAACTGAAAACTTTGAATACTGACCAACATTCAAACTTAACGAAAGCACAAAGAACTTGTAAAAGGGGTGCGCATGAGTAAATTATTTTTTTTATTAGTTTTTAATGAAAATGGGCCCCATCTTGAGAACTCTAGATTTAATACCTATTTCATAAATGACCAAACAATCGACCTGTTAATGATATTATAATGGATAGTTCAACATCAAAATGTCCTACTAATTTGATTTCAGTTAAAATTAAAAATCATTACTATTTTAAAATATTTGTTAATTAATAACTAATATAGACTTCATAGTTATTTCAAGAGTTCATAAGCTTGCTTAAATATACCAACTATACCTAATATACCTACTCATACTAATAGGAGTTGATTTGGAATATACCCACGGCTTTGTTATTTTATACTTTTGATAGTTTTTTTGAGCCGATTTAGATTTTTTTATTAGGATTTATTATTTTATTTCAAACCATAATTATTTGGTCGAATTTCCAGGTTAATATTAACAAAATGTGGGTGTATTTTAAATATACATATATGAAATGTGAAACGCAGAAACAGCATTATACTATTAGGTACAGCAAAAATATTGCAGATCTTATTAAGCTCTTAAAGATACATCATTGTTGCTCTCAGAATAATAATGCAGCTGTCCACCGACGCATGACGACCAATAAAAACCCGATTAAAATTTCGATCCCCGATTATGAAGATAAGGGCACACTGCACAGGAAAGGTGACATTCGGTGAGCATAAAGTCGGAGGCATCGCTAAACGTTCCCGTAATTTATCGACGGGTTGACCTCGGTTCATTTACTTTAAACAAATTGTTAATTTTTCGATAACTATCATCCGGAACAGATGGTTGAAACCGTGACAAAAACCGTGTAAATAAATTGATACTGTCAAGCCTTGTTAATAAAGAAGAATTTTGAAGAGCCGTTGAAAACTCTTGCTGTTTTTTCACGCGGTAATTGTCGGAAGGTAGGCATGGCATGTGCCAGTTATGAGACAGGTTGACCACATGTGGTGCAATCTGCTTGGGTATTTTATCGAATTTCTCAAATTATAATTTGACGGCCTAATCGGTTCGTTTGGATTAATTTTATATATTACAGGATCAACACTTTTGAATGGACGTATAAAATTTTTAAGCTAATTTAATTTTAAGCAGAAAGTGTTAGTTTTAAGTTTGTTGATGTGTGTTTTTCACCTGAAAAGCTCTTTGACGTCTTGTGTAACCATCAGACTCAGTTATTACATGAATTAAAAATGTTCATATTCAGCCTTAGCCACTAACTCCCTCACCAAGCCGCGCCATCCGAATGTTTTGGGTTCGATTCCAAACGATGCAGTTTGGACAATGAGTTTGAATTTTGTGTTCTCCGTGTGGGTGTGTGTTTCTTAAATTATTATTAATTTGTAGATACTTAATCAGCGTAGTAGATTACACCCTAAACATTCACAGTTACAAACCTTATCAATTGGCTGTTATCTTTTTAGTTTATTAAAATTCAGTTAAAGGTTCCATTTATTAAGTTTAACTCTTTTTTTGTTACTCAAAGATAACTGGTCTACTCGTTGGAGCATCGCCTTAGCGGATGTTTATACTTTAAAACCTCCTTAGTAAACCTCTGGACCCTTTCATGAATGCACAGGTGCCTTGCCTACGCAGAACCCCATAGTTCCTAACTCCTCAGAATTCGATAGGACTTCACTGTTTGCCATCTTTGCGAAGGATGGAGTCTAGAAATTGGTTTTTAAATATATCTATGCATGTATGACACATAGGTAAATAATTGACGTCAGAGCTACTACTATTGAAAAAGTAGCAGATTAGCAATTGCAAATTTCACACTATTTACTCGACGACTGAGAAGAACATTAGAAACGAAGAAATGTTTAAAATGATCATTAAGTAATGGTTTCCTTTTAATATAATTGGGTATTCAATATTCATGTGTGTGTGACTAAAGCGCGACATTTATTCACACGAGCCATTACCAAACGCTTCGCAAAGTGCCATTAACATAAAAGAAGAAAGATAAACTACTTTCAAACTCAATATCAGAATATTTTGTGTAGCAAATCTACTCTCGCAGCTCTCGCTTGGCGGCCATCCGTTAACACATTGATTATACATCAAGGAAAATAAAAAGGAAATAGCGGTACAAAAAAGCCGCCTGTAACGCAACGATTTCAATCAGACAAACCGTTTTGCGTTTTTATGGTGGCCCGGCGAGCGACTATCTCGTTCTGAAACAGATTATTTCTCATTTGATTTATGGCGGCTGAATCTTCCAACGATATTATGTTTTGGTCATCCGTTCGATTCCTATTTGAATGCTGAGCGCCGAATGGGGTGGTATGAGACGGGGTGGCACTCGTACTATATTAATCTCAAATCCATTTGTTGTAATCTGCATTCGATATTAGAAGTTTAAATCTTGGAAGTAAGGTCGAGTTTTCTTTTATTGTAGAACGAGTTAGGACGCTTCAGAGATCGCCGGGCGATAGAGGTGAGAGATGAAACAGTAGCATCGTATTCATTTTGTGGATGTATAGCGCTGTCTCGCTCGCACGCCCTGCGGGAGATTACGTCCCTAGTATGTATCAGATTTGGGTTTTATCGTTTTATTGCTTATTCTTTTTAGATTTTCAGCGGCGAAGGCATATCATTTTGTTTTTAATGCGACGCATAAATAACCACGCAACGGGCCACTGACTGTAATGGCACCTTTAGATATATTTCCGGGAGAGAACTACTTTTCTTAAACGAGGAATAAGTTTTCGTGCAGTAGAAGAGGATAGGTACAGTTACAGACACCTAATTAAACCGTTGGCGTGTTACCAATATCTGACGAAAATCGTTAAAACGTTATAACGTTTTGAAATTAAAAAAAAATGATTTATCATTGATGATTTTGTTTATTTATCTACCGTAACATCATGCCCCGAAGATGTAACAACTAACCCCGAATCGGGGGTAAGTTGTTACAATCGACTTTTTTGGTTAAATTGTTCATTGTGAAAAAAATACATACATTTTAATAACTTTTCAATCATATTTTAATAGCTGAATAGTCATAGTAACGATAAAAGCAATTAAATGTATAAATTATTTGATAGCTTTTGTCGTATTGACAATTGTCTAAAAATTGTAACAACGTGCCCCCCGCTCCCCTACTTGTCATGTGGTCCCACATAAATTTGAACGAGATGTGACAAGTAGTTTTTGAGTAATTTTGAAGTCGGTTATTTTTGTTAGTAAATTTAGATTATCTTTAAAAAGCAGACATAAGTTATCTACCAATTGACCCGCGTAGCGCAACCATGCCGAACTGCCGCGCAAAGGGTTCAGTTTTAGGAAGGCGGCAATTGAATGATGAGTTTTCTGTTCTTGTTCGTATGTGTTGTTCATGGTGTCCATGACACAGGGAATACTAGTGTGGGGCTATAAACACTTATACACACGTAGCTTTTATTTAAAAAAATCCACGCGGTGTGATGGAGTAGGTACGAGCTAGGCCAGTCTTTCTCAAAAATGCTCACCCGGACATTAAGCGGAGCTGTAGAAGACAAAAATATTTGGAAATATTGATTTAATAAAAACAGCAAATTATTTGCTATTTTATTTAAACAAAAAAAATTGTTTTTCATAAGCACACAAATATAACACAGCATACGATAACACACAACATTTTCCTCTCAGTTCTAAAAATGGGCGGTCAGGAAAAAATAAAATTCTTAATAAACATTCCCATTGGTTTAGTAAAAAATTTTTCGAACAAAAAAAGCTCGATTTTTATATTTTTATGCGGGCGCCACAATATTCATGCCTAAGGTGTCAGTGGCTCTACGACGGCACTGAGGGCGGTGGTTAAGGTAAGTTTGAGAACCAGTGTTCTGGGCTTTCTCTAAGAGGTAGGATATAATATTATTATAGTTAGTTAGTTACTTTAGCGTTATAGTGAGTCAATTGAGCGAACCAGTAAGTATGATTTATAAGATTATAAAATACCGCGGTATATAAATCCAGAAACCCAATATTCAAAAGTTTACGACCTCGTTGCTCATTTTAAAGAAGTGATTTTAAAGTAGGGGGTGATTCGGTGGGGTATTTTGCTGAGAAATATTTTGTCCTCGTCGGTGTGCCGCATCTGGCGACGGTCCAGTCGCTTGATGACAGCTTATGAATATTTTCGCCAAAATTCACCTCTTTTCCATCGCTCGGACGTTTCTTATTTAACTTTTTAACCCAGATTATTCAATTGCGTTCGCAATGCGCTGTTTATGAATAACTCGAATTGTTGGTTAGGATTATTTTTTAACGAACCGATTGAAATGAAATAAACACTGAAATATTACACCAATTCTAACCCAATAGTAGATATAAATCATCCAAATCTGTTTCTGAGATTAGCTGCAATAAAAGGACACAAACAACAAACAAAATTCCTAAAAATCACGGTTATGGGATCTACGTTAATCCTTTGCATTGCAATGCTTATTTAACGCAATTAATGACGTCCAAGATAGGCTAGAATCACTTAACATCAGCTCAGTGACCCATCTACTCGTTTGTATGGAATTATAAAACCCAAATAACTACATAATAGGTATATGTCACTTAACTTTAAGCTCCAGAGATTGTCAAACAACAAAGTCATAAACTTTACCTCTTTATAATATTAGTAACAAAGGCGTTTTATCCTTTGTACGAAACAAAAATAAAACTGTATATTATTTTAGTTTTATCAATTACACATTTAAATTCTTAGCAAATAAAAATTAAATAAAATTAAGCACTGACTCCTTTACATGTTATTTATGTGATAAACAATTAAGAGTTATTGCATTGCACTGTAGCTATATTGTATGTTGGAACGTGCCAAAAATTTTAACTCCCAGTTTTCACTACTCCACAATAGATGTCACTGTATGCCGTATGCAAAGCTGGAGTGTCGCCGTCCTTCGCCGCATGGGGCGCCACGATCGTCCATTGTTTCCAACTCCGCATCACTCTAAGTTCGATAACGCATAAATTCAACGGGTTCGAATCTTTTGTTTTATCTCTATAACGTATGGACACTGCAAAGTGAGTCCGTATGATACTGCGATGTTTCTTTGTCTTTATTAATGAAATATGTCGCTACAGAGCTTCGGTTTATTTTATTATTTTAGTTACCATTTGTTATCACGACTTTATCTGCCGTATAGAAGAAGGATGCTTCGAAAAGTAAATTATGAAGGTATTGTTCGGGTCAATTCCAGAGAGGAACAATAGGACCGAATAATTTAAGCTGGAAATAATAAATTTTATATTAACAAGAGTCAACACTACTACTACTTTACCGTACTACTCATATATTTAAAACAGAATTCGAAGTTCTTAACGCTTGCGACTTCAAAAATAATTTCTCGTTTAATTTTAAAGGGTGACGTTAATCCGAAGATATTAGAAATATAGCAAATATCTTAGCTATCATTTTCTTCTATTTCGACTGAAGACGAGGGAGGGAATTCATGAGGCGATAAAAATACCCAAGTGCCCTCATAATATGTTGCAGTTTCTAATTAAGTTTACCTTATTTGACATTTATCATTTTCATATCATCATCGTAGAAAGAAGAATACATGTAAGCTACTTAATAGGTATTAAAAAAGACAAGTACATACCTGATATTTAAATAGGTATGTAACATACGAAATTCGAGACTAAAATGATGTTACAAGTTGGTTGTAAACTAAATTCATTAGTACAGCAAATTTTCTGTGAGAACAGACAATTCGTCACGAGTCACGACCCTCTGTCACCCTTTCGGTCAAAGGGTCCATCGTCCCTAAATACAAATGAACGTAATAATTGACACTATCCACTACTGAGGATTATACGCAAGATAGCAACGGCAGTGATTTTATTAATTATGTGTATGACAGGAGATAAAGAAAAAATAAGGAAGAAACACAAAATTAAGCATTTATTTAGCATAAATTCATACGTAAATAAACACAATTAACGGCAAATAAAGTTGTTGCATTGCTGCTTCAGGGTACGCTGACATACGGCAATGTCCACTAAAATCCATTATAAAGATGTACTACATACCTAGTTATCGATTCGGTTTATGAATCATAATTACGGTTATTTTTAAACTTTTTAATAGGGCTTATTCTGAACGTTTTTATATTTTGAAAAGGTTCACGCTTAAGTAGTTATTTATACGGAAACCAAAGAATTTTTAACCACCGACAAAAAAGGGGGGTGTTATAAGTTTGACGTGTCTGTGTAGGTATCTGTGGATCTGTATGTAGGTATGTCTGTGGCATCTTAGCTCCCAAACGGATGAACCGATTTTGATCTAGTTTTTTTTTAATGAATAGTGACTTAATCGAGTGTCCTTAACCTTGTTTAGTGTAAATAAAACTGTCGGGGGTTTTTAAATTTTAATTTAATATTATTCGGTATTATGTCTATCTGTCCGTCTGTCTGACTGTATGAGAATCACGCGCGAACAAACGAAGGAACAGACTTAAATGCTACAATGCATATTTGTTGCTTCGTTCTTTCATCTGTCTGTCCCTAACCCCATTTGGATACTTTTTGTTAAGGCTCAAGTCTACAATATTGGCCAAGGGTGCTCTGTCAGAATTTTTAACATGCAAGGATTTTAGAAACATAGGTACACCTCTACAAGAGTAAGTTGTCACTATTTTATATGAAGTTCATTTAAATGAAATATTTTATTCAAAATAGGTTTGGTTAACAACTCTTTTTGAACCTTTAACTGCTATACGCAATTTCCAGATGCCTACTACGTTTTAATCCTTACAAATAATATTTGAGACGTATTTAGATCAGATTAGGCTAGTGAGAACAGCCAATTCGTCACGACCCTCTAGCTCACCCTTGACCAAAAGGGTTCGGGCGCCGCTAACTCCAAATGAACGTAATAATTGCTGCCCAGCAGATCGCCGTCGGGCATTGTTACGTTTGACACTGCATGAATGGTAATATCAAAGAGAACGAGAACAGATAATGAAATATGTACATGATATCAGTCTTTATAATTAGCATCAAATGCTTTGATACCCTTAATTACCTGGCTAGTCGTTGTAATGTAAATTAAAAGACTACACTCTGAAATTTAATTATTTGGGACTGAATATTATTCTTCTAATGATTTTGTACTAAATATTGTAACCACAGAATAAGGGACCATACAAATGTATAAGAACAAAATGCGGACCAAATGCTATACCTAAGCATTCTCCGCCAGTCAACTTTTGAGCAGTTGATAATATTGTTAATGCATTTTAAATATTTGTAATATGTTTCTGTAAAACTATTATAAGCCTTTGATGTATTGTCATAAAGCCAGCCATTTTTAGAATCATTTTCATAAGAGCCTTTCCAGCTTGCCGCTCTGTCCTCATGGATCCTATAAATGCCACAGCAAATGTCCATGTAAATGAAAAAAATCTTTAGTTTTCCTAAGCTGACTGGGCTATTTTAAACATTTGCGAAATATTAATAGTTAGTTAGGTTGTAAGTTTTGTTAACTTCTTCAAATGATTCCTATCCGTCTGTTACAGTGTAAATAAGCCATTTAATAATTTTTTTTCATTAAATTCATCTGTAGATTCCCAGCCGAATGTTAAAACAAACAAACGATATTCAGCAAAACAAAATTGTATCCAAAATTCAAATATTCCCAAAAACACAAAGGGACTAAACCTTTACATTCATTCGGTAATTAACATTCAAAATTATTAAAACACGTCCTCAAAATCTGTTCGCCCCTAACGAGAGGGGTGACATAATCGGAGAAACAAATCTGGCTGGTGCTGCATTTAAATGATGATGATTAATTTGCTCTACGAATGACAAGAAGGGTTAAAAGCTAAGGGTCGTAATTCTGCCACTTGTTCAAGCTATTCGGGGAATCCGAGGCAGAATTTGCACAGTTTAATTTCCACGGTACCATTTCGTGATGTCTGATTGCCTTTGTAGTATCTTCAATGGGTTTGATGGACTGCATAGATATTTCCGGGTTGAACAGTACTAATTACGAACTTTGGAAGCGATTTCGCAATGAGCGTTCCTGTGCGAACTTTTGGGACCGAGTTTAATTTCGAGAGAATTGAAATTTGTTAAATTGTGTTGGGTTCAGGAATTTGAACCAGTTCGTATCTTCTTTTTCTTCTTTCGTTCGTAATCTATTTTTTTAGTTTCTTCCTACAGTTGATTGTTAGTTTTGTTTATTTATACTTCATGCAACACTCTAGGTCTAGGTTGAGATTTCGAAGCCTCCATCAGCATGGCCATTGTGACTAAATATATCTTTGTACACCTCATTAAAAATTTTGTATATAATAAATTAGTAGCAATCTTTGAAGGATTTACCATTAACACCAGAGGGTTTGTAACATTTTATTAAAATTATTCAGGTTAAAATATATGCATAATGTTATAACAAAACATCAAAATTTTGCACTAGTAGAAATCTCTGAATTTACGATTAACACGTACATTATGTTTAAATTTATTTACTATCAAGCAGTCTATAAGCAAGAAGTCAGAATTCCAATATTATAATAAAATTCCAAAATAGAAGTTCATTTCTATGGAAATAAATGGGATTCATTTTGAATTGAAAGTCATACAAGTCATTGAGTCATACAATAGTGAAAAACTTCCATCTAAAATAACTTAATAATAAATAAATAAACCTTTACACACTGATACGTAATAATAAATACCAAATAATAATAATAAAATAAAAACCAACGATAAGCCTAAGCCAAAATCAAAACAGCGGAGACTATCCGTCCTCGTATGTAAAACGGAGGCGCGGCCGATTCGCCCACATTAAATCGAAGTGAGGGCGCGTCCGATAATGTCGCCGATAGCGGACGGAGGCGAGAATCCTTTTTCTTTTGTGCATTCTCGCGTATCGCTCAATGATTTTAGCGAGGCTATATTCGAGCTGGATATTGAAGGGAAACATAAGAATTGAAAGACTCATGGTTGGGAAAATATAGTTATGGTAAGACCTATAAATTAGAAACTTTACCAAAAATAATAAAAGTTCTAATTTGGGAAAAATAAATGTTTTCACAAGTTCTAGCACCTTTCAGTTTACATCTTCTTGTTGTTAATAATGGAAACAATGAGCATGAATGCTTCAAATATATACACCACCGTTTTTATTCACTTCATTTCAATTAGGAATGTATAATTATTGAATTTGATAATTCGCATAAAAGATAGGCAGTATTCGCATAAAAGATAGGCAATTTCAAAAAAAATATTACATTACTCATAACCAATATTTAATTACATTTCAAAAGTGCTCTCTCTTTCTCTATTTTAGCATCTTAGCAATATCAAAGACAGGTTTATTTTAAAGACCTTAACATACAAGAAACAAATAAAGCTAAGTCTAAACTTATATAACATAAATAAAGTAACAAATAAACACAACACAATAACGAGTACAAAGAAAGACAGTAGTATGCAACCTTTTCAATGGAAACGTCCAGCCCCTTTGAAGGGTGAACACGTCGTGTTAGATGTGACCCGAGATTACGTCACTACTTAGAACCAAGACAATGATGAGCGCCGGCGCATAAAAGCAATTAAGCTGAAATATACACAAAAATTCGTTTAATTTAAGACCTCTTATGTGTTATGTATGTGTCACTTTTAGCAAAATCACTTTTTACATTAAATGATTCTTTTTTGAAGCACTATCGAATTCAAAAACTCCCATGTGTGTACGACGTTTCCATCGGATTTTTTTCACCAAATTCAAAATCATGTATGTGCTTGCTAAACAAAATTTTATCGATTTTTATCGATGTTCTCAAAAAGCTGATTTTTTACACATAAGAGGTCTTAAAGTCGCAACGATGGTATGTTCTTTTTTGGTCGGCAATGCAATGATACACTTTTGAAATCACTGTTGTTTAAGGGCGACGGTGACCAATATACCATTATGGTGGTCACTCACGGTCATTCCATCGCGTCATTTTTGGAGCCACGCCAAGCGACATATGTCAAAATGGCGCGATTGGACACACAAATTTTTTAAATCACGCCATCAGTTTTTCACATTCACGATCAAATTTTGTCTGTATATCACGCCATTTGACGCGATGGACTAACCGTGAGTGGCCACCATTAGACTGCTCGTCTGCTCCTTTATTGGCTACTAGCGCTCGCTCTGCGGCTATGTCTGCATTTTCCTTGATAATAAGTACCCCATTAAACTTAGAACTAAATAGACTATCACACACTACATGTTACATTCTAGTTAGTGTAAGGTCTGATAAAATATCAGCAAGGCTATTCCCTTTTGTAACTCGACAGCGGAATTGCGATGAGTGTCAAAATTCCTTGCCAAAATTGACACTCATCGCGGATTCCGCTGTCGAGTTACAAAACAGAATAGCCTTGCTGATTTCTAACGACTGCATTCAGAGTCACTTAAGAGTTACTTAACCCTTAATCGCTGCTTAGTAAAGAATGACATACAAATTATGTACTATAGAGCGTTTTAAGTAACCGTTAAATGACTCTGAGTGCGGCAGTGAGAAACAACGGTTTGTTATGACAGCATGCAAACTTAGTTTTTAGAATTGCTTATAATTATTCAGGGATGTATGTAAAGAAATGACTGTGTGTTGAATTTCATTCCGATTGCAATAATACAATAAAATTAGTAGACAAATTGCTTAAATCAACAGTGAAGACCAAGCTTACATCATCCTCAATAACGCTAACAAAAAAGATGTGTCCGTTCGTTAAAACTAGTGCACGTGCGATGAGGACCACGAACTTAATACCACATTATTAGATAAACATCGGTTTAATTTTACAACGAACGTGTAAACCTTTGTTAAGTTTGGATTAAAGAGAGAATTTATTACACACGATTACGACATTCAAATTTCTCAAAATAAAAAGTTGGCATTAAAAAGTAAAAGCGTACATGTAATAGAAAAAAAAAAATAGTTTTCTTATTCCAGAATTTTAGCTATTTTTTTGTAACTTTTTATGATTCTGGACATTTAGTTAACTATTTACAAATTGCTACGGCATTAAGCTAATTAAGTTGCTCTTCTGTAAAACCAGTACCAAGAGCTTCATATTGATTTAAAACTACACGTTCCTACGTTTCTTTGTTAGCTTAGAAACAAAACCTATCGTCATGATCGTCAACAGCATCGTATCCGGTGGTCGTAAACACCAAATGTTTACCTTTGACTGTACTGTCGTGTGGAACGACCTCTTTAATATTAGCGGCACGCTCGCTACCGGTTCTACTGACTTTTTTTATCTAAGCCACGCTACGTTTAATTGTTACGACTGTACTATCATGAATATTATCTATGACTTCATGGGAACCCGCTTGTGTTCCGCCATTTCGGACTTTTGTCGGTACAATTTGGCCGGAAAGCGAGGACTTCGTGTTTTCTGAGTAATGAGCGAGATAATAGCTTCTATGGTGATTGTGTGACGCTGTTTCATAGCCATTATCATGTTATTGCCATGGAGATAAATAATTCGGATGCAATTATAACGTTTGGAGGTTAACTTGCTTAAGGGGCTTTGTTCCGGTTAAGAGTTTTACTGCTTTGTTAATGTGGACATGAATTGTTTGTTACGATGTAAAGCAAGTTTAGACTTAGAACACTGATTGTTGAGGTTGTAGGTTACAGGGTTAATTCTAGGAGTTTTTATTGTTATTATATTGAAGAAAATAAACATTTAGAACTGTTGTCATCAAGATCATCAAGATTTTTTTGTAGAATTAGGTACATGAATTAATTTCTTGTATATTGTGAACCGTCATATATGTTGTTACTTGTTAGGCATGCTAAATTCAAAAACGAACTTTAAACTTCGATACAGGCAGTTAGTATTCTTCAAAAACAATCCCAAATCTGTATAAAAACTTATGAATAATACCTATTTGTAATACAATATTTTTACAATACATATTAAGGTATCTACATGATTACAGAACAAAATAATCGTTTTAAAACTCAATCAAAACAAACATTAAAAACATGTATTTTGTAATTTAGGTTACTCAAAGTACATCAATCGTTCGGAGATCATAAAATGGAATATCAAGCCGGAACAAGCTTGCGTGTATTCGGATTTTGAAGATGGCAGCACATGCAAATGCAAAAGCTTGCAAATGGTCTACTGCCATTTTTGAGTACACGCGGTAGCGGGATAACCGAGGAGAGATATTAACTTGCCATCCACTATCCAGGACTCTGAAGACTGCCTCCGAGCTGAGCAAATACCTACAGTAGAACGTCGTTACTCTTTGGACAGCCTCCGGGCTGAGTGGAACGGAATTTATAAGGATTGTAAAACTGTGTGTTAATGAGTTTCTGACTAAAATTATGTAAACGCCTACTGTCTAATTATTTTCCGAAATCACCCACTTCTCTGACTTGTACTATGTATTATTTTTATAATTGAATATTTTTTTGTAATTAATAGAATAAAACAAGTAAAAATGAGTTCTTAATATTTTTTTAACATTACATTAAAAACTATTAATATGCTCAGCTCGTTTAAAATTTAAATCGGGCTTAATCCTACAGCATAGATCTCTTTGTCTAGTCGAGCTAGGATAATTGAGTTGTTCAAGTTGTGCATTACATCTAGAATTGTGTGACACCGCCATTGCAAATATTGCAGTATTTTATACTTAATTATTTTTTATTGTATGAATATTTTTTATCATAAACTGTCTTTTTCTATTGTATTGTTATTGTTCTTGTGTCATAATTACAATATTGTATGCTTGTTTCCTCAGTTTGTTCCAGTGAGTAATTGAATATACAAAAGAGATTTTATTTTTTAGTGTCATCTCATACTCATCCAGTTTTACTTTAAGCATCTTGTGCGTATGATGATGAGGTATGATTACCTCAGAGTCGTGTAATCAAATTTGATAAGGATTACGATGCAACTTTTGAAACTTTTCACCATCTTTATGAATCAACCGTTTTTAAAGTATTTCAGTTTCGACGTCGGTGCTTCTCAGTACGGCAATCCGTACACCAGTCCATGGGCGACGGGTGTTTATTTTTACCATCAAGTAACCATCAAGTGCCTGCTTGTCTTGTCAGCTATTCACATAAAGAAATAAAAAAGTAACTTTATTTCACATTAGTTTTCTTTGTTCCTTTAAATATTTGAACTGAATCAAATTCAAATACATTGTTAAATTGAACCTACGCTAAATGTATGAGTTACAGTTCGGTGTGCGTGTTCGCCACTATAATGAGTTGCGTCGAACAGAGCGAGCGTATTTGAGCGTATTCATATTCATTAGGCGAAGGGCTCGCTTGATTGCACAAAGCGACGACTAATTTGCGACCGCGACTTCGCTTGATGTATCTAATTTATTCGCTACAAGTTAGATTGATTGGAGTGTCGGAATATTTTTCTAATAGTATAGTCTATGACACTATATAGTATATCATTGTTTATTATTGATATTTTTTACCTAAATGTTTGGAAATTGCTCGTTTTTTAATCAACTCGTATTACGGCATTTAATAAATCTCATTAAATACTAACTTTTTATAATTTAGTCCTTAATTTAGAAAGCTTCATAATAAATAATTCAATGTCTAAAATGAAATATGCTTTCTGTCTAATAATATTTGTTATTTTGATGATAATAACCTTTATGATAGGTAGGTACATTATTAAAATATTTGACGTATTGGTGGGTTTCGGACTGTATGAAACTTTTACCTTTCTATGTTACCTACCTGTCAATATCAACTCTTCCCTACCGTCTATCTAAACGGTCCTGCACCCCAACTCCAAGTCACTAACGGTTACTTAAATCGCATACAGAATTTGTATGGTGATTCTTCACTAAGGAGCGATTAAAGTAACCGTTAGTGACTCTGAGTTGGGGCGTATAAAATCGTTTTTGACAAACACCTGATGGCAACTGATGGCAAGTGGCCACCGTCGCTCAAGGACATCAGGAACAAATAACAACGATGATTGTGTTGTCGTCCAAGAGAAGAGAAAAAGAAAGAACCCCCAAGCCTTCAGTCAGAACACGATTTAATCGTTTAAAATGATGCTGGTACTGTTGAGCTTTAATTTTTTTATTAAACACCAGCACGCCTTTACCTATCTAGGAATGTGATGTAAAAAATTCTGAAAATATATCACAAAGAAGAATGCTCATCACAAAACAGAAGAATTACATTGATTACAGCGACGAATTATTTAAAAGAAAGGTCATTTGTAAGTTAAATCCTTTTAATCCTTTTTTAATTACTTTTAATATTTCAGTAAAAATATAATAAAGTACATTTTCTGAATTCAGGAATTTAAGTTTTTCCTTTTCTTTATACATAGTAATTATAACCAACTACATAATTATAAGTATGAATTGGAAAACGCGCAGAAGTTTTCAGGCACATAAAACTGTTACCTAAACATGGTTGCACTCCACAATTTAGAACAGTAGGTAATGTAAAAGTATGTATTTTATGCCTATATTTTTGTACATAGATAATACATAATGTAGATTGATACGGGTAACACAGACAGACGCAACAATAGATAAGTATGTAAATTCAACAATGGCAGTTAGGTTTCGAATCAATGGGGAGTGTGGTTACGGACGGATCGACTTAATTATTGAATTAGCATTTAAATGATTTCGGTAACCATTCATTTGTAACTAATACAAATAGCATGAATAATATTACGAGCACAGAAGCACGGAAACGCGCCCGTACGCCGCTGCGAATATTAAACACAGAGGGCGCTATGGTAGGTAGGTACAATGTTGTAATACATTGTAATTTGTTTAGGTGTTACCTGTGATAATAGTTTTTTTAACTGACTTCAAAAAATGAGAGTGTATTCAATTCGACTGTATATTTTTTATGTTTGTTACCTCGGATCTTTCGACTGGGTGAACCGATTTTGATGATTCTTTTTTTAATCGAAAGCTATTGCTTATCGTGTGGTTTCATTTAAATTTGAGCGAGATCTGACAAGTAATTTTTGAGTTATCCCTAATTTTGAAGTCGGTTATTTTTTGTCGAGAATTATTATGTCAAAGGTAATGAAGCAAAAATATTGCTGGTAAGTACTAATTCTCGAACATGATTTTATATCGTACTATGTACATATAAAAGTACCTCTAGCCGAAGACTGTAGAACAAAGATCGAGAGGTCCTATAATCTTCCTTTTAGATCAACCAGAGATAAATTTACGTATTTTTCTTGTATTAAGAGACCTAGTAGGTAGTTACCTAATATTTCTAATTAGTAAGTACCTATGTTACCTAAGCTAATAAGCATCCCCTTTGCATTTGGCTTTGATAATAGATTTTAATTTTTACTTATTTAATTATTTAAACTTCCAATTAACAGTAAACTTAAACCCAAATTCAAGTATTTCAAGAAAAAGAAAAACTCTAGAAATCGTAGTTGTATCTACCTATTACTCTAAAAAGATAAGTAGGTAAGTATCATGAAATCGCTAACACGAAAAATTCTCATGTTATTACAGAAGCTGCTTTCGTAAGCATTTGGTTGGATGCCTCAGTCAGTAGGGCGTAGTCAGCCATCAAATATATTGTTTCCTTTTTCCTAATAAAACAAGGATCGCTTAGTATTCCTCCTGATGTCACATATTAAGCTACCGTCGTGAGAAAACACATACGTGTCTTTCGCTATAAATTGTCTTCAAGTGGGCTACCGCCTCTAACGGTGATAGGGTACAAAGCTACAAATATAACAATTTGTTGAGGGCTGTGATGTTATGTACCTATTATTCCATTTACTAGTACACTACTAGTAGTTACATTTTCATGTTGGAGACCCCAGACGGCCACAGCTTATTTATGATATTCATATACGATCGACCGCAGTAAGATGCTTATGTAGTGTGGATGTAGTTGGATTGGTTTGAGCTAGAGGCTTCATTTATCTAACGGCGTGTAGACTGTCATGTAACACTAGCAATGGGACTTTACTAGCCCTTCGAAGCACTTGAAGCTTGAGAGCCAGTTCTTTATTTCTTGGCCGTCGACGTATCAGTGATGCCTTTGGTGTCGCTGATGTTCATGGGCGACGATAGCCACTTACCATCAGATGGATCGTTAGCCCGTTTGTTGGCTATTTCCGTAAAAAAAACAACGGAAGCGCTCAAAACATTTTTCCACAAGCAGCCACCCATTCAACTACCGATTGCGCCCTATGTAATATATTCATCACGCATTCATCAACATATCGCTCACCTAGTAATATAATGGCACATCTGCAAAAAATGCGAACTTAAGTTTATATGGTATACGTGTTTAAAAGCGCATAATCTACATAGTGGTAAATATGCATTAATGTCTATAGGTACTAGTAACCAAACCCATACAATCTGTAAAAAACGTAAAAAGCACCCATAAATTAATTTTAAACATTTTTAAAAAATTTTTGAAATTCGTTTCTGTAAAATTTGACAAACGTAGATGTGCCGTTGTATTACTAGGTGAGCGATATTGTCTACCTAATATTGTATTATAGAAAATAGATTCGAACATTATTATGTATTTTAAGAAACCAAATGCATCATTCTGACACATTCATTATTGATTTAGAGTTTAACATTGTTCTGTATGTATTTGTGTGAAAAATTATGATATCAATTTTAAATTCTAACCATATCGACCAGCTCAATACAACCGGATACGCCCTGTATTGCAAAGCACGTCACGACGTATTAAAACCAGTGTTTCGTCGGTGCGACTCATTAATTCTGATATTTATTGACGTTCGGTTAGGTACGACACGAAACTCACTCACATTTTGTCGATAGGCACCTCAATGTCTAAGTAACTTGTTATAAAGTCGACGACAAGCGAATTGAGAGAATATTTTTTCTTAACTTTGGTGTATCAAAACACAAAAGCTCAATGACCTCTGACTCAATGACACCTTTTATGCAATAATCTACTCAAATGATTCAACTACCATAGTAATTCAAGTAGCCACGCCTCTTTTCCGACATGGTGATTCTTATCCTAGAAGCCTACAGTATTTTCTACGGCCTGCTCAACACAATTCAAAAAAAATACTATGCACTTATCACTCGGCGTCGCGTGAAGGGCCAAATTGAAAAGAAAAGCGAACACGTCGCGTATTTGGCAATGAGCGTGATAAAATGCATAACAGATTATAAACTAGGTACATATTTGAATAAAATTAAAAATCGTTCTTGACGTCATTATAATCCAGAAATTAAGTGCACATTAAATCTGTAGATGCGCCTTACAAACGAATTTTATTTTGTTTCGCTTACAAGTTAATTCATCATTCATTCGTCAACTATGCAAGGAATAGTTACTCCACAATACGATATAATAGGTAGGTAGGTATGTACTCGTATGTGGTCGAATCCGCCTCAAATAAACCTTTTGACTAACTTAATAATTAGAGCCCTGTAAAGTTTACAGTTACCTACCACATGTAAAGCATACCTATATTTTAATTAAACCAATAAAATGTTACAACAAAGGGTTCAAACGATCCTTTACACTCGAACTGAACACACGTTAAGACTTTAACAAAACCGCGGTTAATCCTTGATTGAAGGGCCTTTGTTCCACACATGTTTAAATTAAAAGTTAAAACAGAGTAGAAACTTTCGCTATGAGCTGATTATTTTGTTATTAACATCCCATGTCAGTAGACGCTATCGGTTTTTACATTTTAAGACACTTCAATGAAGATTATTGATGTAATAAAGCTTTTGATAAAGACATCGTCAATGTTATTTACAATAGGCACATCTGCAAGTCATTTTTTTTTGATGATTCGTATGAATTATTTTGACTATTCAATAAACAAATACAATTCCACCTTTTGGTGAATGTTAATGAAATCTTGAGTGGTAAAGCGCACTCTTGACTCGAAGAAACAAGAAGGAACTACGCACCGCAGCTAATTATGATTTAATGAAAATGGTATACTTTGCATTATGCCAATTTCTGCTTCAGTATTATATTTCAATTTGGGGTGAAGCAGCGATTTCTCACCTTACCACTCTCAAACGTGCACAAAAGTTAACTTAAAGTTTCCACTGGTAAATCAATTTTTTATCCTACATTTACACTATATCAGTCCTGGAATGTTCTAACAGTTCGTCAACTCTTCTTTTTAGCTATTATCCTAAAGCAACACTCCATTACTCCCTACCTACCTGTCTGTGGTGAGAAATAGTTAAAAACACATTATAATTTTATTATTTGAGTTTAGTTATAGCAAAGAATGGGTTTCAGTGGCCTATTATAATAATTGTAATTCATATTAAAATTATGACTTAAAAGTATTCTATTCATACATATTTAAATGTCAATCGCTACAATAAAGTTTCAAGTAACCTAAATCGGTCCACTCGTCCAAAGATGGCGTTACTAGTCACTCCTGTTAACATGACATCATAATCCGAACAATGCGTGGCCACAACAATTACTTAAACGCGATATAATATTTCCCGTGCGAAAAAAGGCTTGCAGCTATATTTTAATGAATTCTCGGAGACAAGGCGAGGTAGCGTGGGCCGAATCACAATTAGGTTTGTGATACATTCGCGAATATCTCTTCTGATAATGAATGAAATATTTTTTTGCTTTGCTTGGAATGGTAATGGCCGTTATTCTTAAGATACCTGCATATTTCATATTTAAGAATTGTGTCGCTATTGCCTAAGCTGCCATTGCCAGTAATACCTTTTTTTTAAAGATTTCTGTTGCTTGTAGTAGATAGGCTATGTTTTACTATACCTACGTGTGGTTTTTTTTTTGTAAAAGATCGACAAATGAGAAAATTTATCAGTTGGTAGATGGTAAATGGTAGATCGTCATTCATGGACATCAGTAACATCAAAGATATTACTGATTTGTTGCTGGTCAGAAAGGATGCGGAGGTCCCGCTTCATTTCAACTAAGCTCACTATTTCAACTATGATTAGTGTGGTTCTTGTTACCTAATATCAAGTTTATTAAAGGACGTTACAGCTAGTGGCATTTACAAATAAGTAAATATAATATAATCAGTCTTTTGTGAAATTAGATACTATATTTATATAATCGTGTTTTAATAGGTTTCCGAGGGTTAATTAATTGCATGGTATCATGGATTTCTGAATACTCAGATAAGAGAATGAGTTTGAATGAGTTTGGGTTAAACGAAATTTTTCATCGCTATCTGCGAAGTATCTATCCTATATTTTTTCATGATCAATGACTTTAGAAAAAATAAAAATACTATCAGATACTCGGTCAGTGCACACAGGCCTTTTTGTGAATCTTAATGAAATAATTCGAGCTGGTGATACATACCGCTGCGTCGCGATGAATGAGATAAGCGAGCTTCTTACAAACTTACTTTGTGTTTTAAAAGAATATCACCAGTAGAAAACTTTTTTTTTTGTAGCGGAAGATTAAAAAAATATATAAATTTTCATTCGACTCTTAAAACATCTTGAGATATGAAAGTGTAGTCAAAGTATATTTTATTCCATTAAAAGAAAACATAAACGAGAAAAATGCTTGGAAATATTTTCTTTATCTTTTTTATGTAAATAGCCGGCAAACGAGCTGACGATCCACCTGATGGTAAGTGGCTATCGTCGCCCATGAACATCAGCAACACCAAAGGAATCACTGATGCGGCGCGTTGCCGGTCAAGAAAGACAGAAGAAAAAGATAGAAAGATAGAAAGAAAGAACTGGCTCTCAAGCCTCCAGCCGGAATATGACGAGGTACTCAAAGGTGCTACCAGGGCAACCCCATGGAGAAAAAATAATAGTAATAATTGTACCTATTCATTACCAATTAAAATCAATATTTTCAATATAATCCCTCCGAGGGGCTCTACTATCACCTTGTCCCGCTTTACTTTAGTTACATATCGAGTTATTCTTACATACCTACCTTCAAAAGTTCTTAGGAGTTTCTTTCATCATTACTTTCTCGATGACCTACTTCTTCATAGCTGAGGAAAGAGGTCATTAAATATATAAAGTAACGGAAATTACTCCTCAAAATCAAGTCAATGCTGACGTCATAATATATTATGAACCGAATAATATATTATGACGTCAGCATTGACTTGATTTTGAGGAGTAATTTCCGTTACTTTATATATTTAATGACCTATTCACGTCATAATATATTATGACGACGACCTATTGACGTCATAATATATTATGACGTCAGCGTCATAATATATTATGACGTCAGCTGACGTCATAATATATTATGACGTCAGCATTGACTATATACATAATGTCATATTTCACGTTCCTCTACCTCCCTTTTTAAAGATAAAATATTATCAATTCAGGACCACTATGTCCACAAAAGCCACGAAAATGAGGACAGAATCAACACAATAAATAACAAAATAAACGAAATATGACTGGCCTATTCGGATGTTTCTAAAAAATGTTGTTAAGATAACCGAATCACTGCGGCCGGCTCATTCACGGCACGTATCGTTTTAATGAATGAGCATCGCAGTGCGTAGGCACCGCCCAGGCCTTAATAAAATTGTCATAAACCCAAGATAAATTTAAAAATAAAAAAGTGGAACATCTTAGCGGGCTAACAAGAAAAAAAAAGGAGTCAACGTACTTTATTGTTAGCCGGCTGATGAGAATGTTGTGACACTTGTGACTCTAAAATTTGGTAGTGGTTTGTTTGTTTTTATTATGGTATGTTTATTAACGTGTCGAATCTTCATCGAATGCAACACTAAAAATTATTTTGCTTCCCATTGACTCATTCCCATTGACATAACTTTTGTATCTGTCGTATGTATTTTTTAATTATATGAATATTCTTGTATAGGAGTTATTTAGATCATAAAATATAGATAGATCATAAATAAAGATAAAATAAACCTGAGAAATATTTGCAAGTTATTCTCAAAGAGTGCTTCAAAATAAAACCCTGGTTATTCAAAATATACTTAATTGTTATAAAAATTCGGTCATTGAATACAATTATAACTCGCGGTAAAGATTTTCTTGAATTAAATGTCACCGCATGCATTATATTACAATGAGCAACATTGCAGAGCAATTGGAGCTTAAGAGTAAATTACAGAAACTCAATAATGCAATACGAGCAATAGTCTCTGGAATCACAAATCAAGTTGTTAGCTGAACGCTTTCATGAACGCTGTGGGCGGCTGCTTGCTTCCAGCTGTTTGGGACTTACTGTTCAGTCAACAACAGCTACAGTTTTGTGAAAAAAATATTTTTCAAAAATATTTTTTAATCAAAATGAAGTATAAAGTCGTATTTTCAAATATAAGCTTCCTATTAGTGATATGTTAATAACAACACCCTTAATGATAATATTTTTGTAAGAAATATTCTTATTGTTTTTTCTTGACATAAAACGTCAAAATGTTGTTTTTGTTAAAAAAAGTTGTGTTAAGTAATTATGTACTTAGTGATATGTGATAATAATGATATCAAAATTCATTGGTCACGGTAATTTTTATTGAATAAATAAATAAATTTTACTTTCTTTAAAAAAGGTACATTTATTTTTTATTTTTCGAGCACCTCAAAACTTATGGTGTGTATACGATAGATCTGTAGGAAATGAGTGTGTCACACGGGACAGCCGTGGGTATCAACTGTTACGAATAGCTCGAACTGTCAAAATAGCTAAAATATACGCCGTTTTATTAACACCGGACACAACAATTGCGGCAAAGTGTGGGATTCCTTACTTCTCTAGTTTATTACGTTGGTCCTGCGTGGGAGGGTACGGTGCTCTTCGCTTTAGGAGTAATTATTGGTTTGTGCATAGATTACACTGTTTATCCTTTTGTGTACTTTCACGCCTCCGTATTGTATGGTTATAGAGTATTTTGTTGTTTAGTCTTCTTGACAATGTTTGCTGAAATTAAAGGCATGCAGAATATAATTATATTGAGAACAAATTTTGATTGCTTCCAGTGAGATCCTGATTTTCTAAATTTAAAGTTTTTTGTTTCAAAATATAAGGACAAAATTAAGGGTAGGTACATTTTTTTTGCGTTTTATTTTAAATTCTGATGTTACGTTCCAATAAAAGGATCACCTTCAGACTGTAGTTGGAGAAATTCTTGAAAATATTACTTGGATTGACCACTAACACCATGGTCTCCACCAAGGAGTATGCCCTAGGCCTCCTCAAGAGGAGAAACCCGTGCTTAGTACTCGGTAGACGGTACCAAAAACATTTAGTTAATATTAGTAAAAACATAATTTCAACTTTAATCAATAATAAATACTTACTTCAATCAAACAATTCAAAAATAGATCGTTGTCTTTCAATTGAAATCGTGGCGTAGATTTAAGAATCTTCAATGAAAGCAATCAATTATTCGTTGGCGACGGAGTACGTATAGATCGTTTTAATTATTCCAATTACTATTGAGAGCATCCAATTATTCCTATCGCCAGTTCCAATTACTGGTGGCAACTGACATCCTTGGCTAGACATTAGTCTTGCCAATAGATTATTGATTGGTGCTGATTGTCAGTTCGTAATATCGGACGTACATTGGGTCATTTGCATGAATCTCGGACGGTTTTAATGGGCAATCTAGACTAATTGTACAGAGTAACTTTCGACTGACACCGAAATTTATGACGCATAATTATTTCATTTTTCATTGGAAATGTTTTTATAGTCATATCAAGTGCTAGTTACTTAAAGCTATGCGCTATTCTTCCAATTATCTTTACATTTATAATGCAAACGGTTATTCACGAGATTAAAATCATATATGTCATCTTGTGTGAATTTGATCATTCATATCGTTTTAACGATCGATTTCACTATCATCATACATTATTATCTACACCCATTGTTGTTACCTAAGCTGCGTTTAAAATTAAAAATATAACTTCGCAGATATTATTTTGGTTTCGTTGAACTATTGAGAAAAAAAAATCCCACTAGTTCGACGGTTGGACTAACGCGTAGAACTAGTAGGAACAAAGCGGTAGGCTCCCACTAATCCGAAGGTAGAACTAGTGAGAAAAAATTCCCACTACTCCTACGATAGAACTAACGAGTGGAACTAGTGGAAACAAAGAGAATTACATGGAATTTAAATTGTTAGTAAACCAAAACCAATACCAATAAACAATATGTAGTATAAGGTTAAATCGAAGCAATTTTGTTGTAAAGTCGTTGAATGAAAACCTGTCACCGTTGAATTACAAGATCGCCTCATGAAACAAGCGCGCGTTTAAATATATTGAAATAGGGTTTAAGTTACGTGCTATAAAAGACATACTGTATAATATACAGAGTGTTAAAATTCTGCTACAGAATGGTTATTTTTATAATTATAACAAACGGGAAAAGTATAGAAAACTAAAATGAGTTGTATGTGGTTATATTTACTAACGAATACTAATACTAGCTCACGTTAAGTTTATTTGTCACAAATAGATAAATATTAAGTAGTAACTTTGCTTGGAAGCCTGATGTAACTGGCTAATAACACAATCTCCTTGGTTATAGACTTTCATCCTTATATCAGTTATATTAGAGACCAGTTAATAAGCCGAGGCAGATGTTTTCTTAAACGGTAGGTAATGCATCGGTGACATTCCTGGTGCTACACACATCATGACGCTTACCACCTCCTAGCTTATCTACTTATTCATCAGCTTATTAAAACAAATGAAATAAAATTGTTGAAAAATGTCCCAAACACTGGCAGTTTAAAAAATTAAAAAACAAGAAAGAAAGTTCTATTTTTTAACGGAATAGTTCCAATGTGTATTGAACGGTAAAATTCACAACATTCGAACATTCCCAAATTAATTATCTCTAGTGTGCTAACAAAATACATCTTACATATTTGAAAGTAGCAAGCAATTAGAACCCGCTGACCAATTGGTCGGACGGTTATAGGATACCGGTATCCCATCACGGGAATTTTAAATTGATGACATTTTTCAGTTATCTCACATTCTACATTCTTTTTAAGTTAATATTATGCAAATAAATGGGATTGTCTGTGAGAAGGAAATGAAATGAAATGAAAACTTAGATTTCAAGAGTTGCAATTTTCACCAACTTAATAAGACCTAAAAAAATTTTGTCGCATGTTTGGGATTTAAGTCTGGCATTCTTTGGCATCATTAATTGTTACTTCAAACTCTCTTCAGGCATTACGGCCCTTCCCTTCGGCTAATAACGGTTAGTTAAATTCGAAAAGTTCACTTTGAGTCAAATCGTGATTTAATATGAAGTGACCACCTAAGAGTGTTAAATTATGACAGTTATAAATCTACGGATTCGTATGTACATATTATATGACGTGTTCATAATATTTGACTACACGTGATTGTGTTAATATGGTCTTAAAAATAAAGTGAAATCGTTTTAAATCACGATCCGGTAAAAACAACATTGCATGCAGGTGGAAATGAGCTCCTTAGGGTCATCAACTTTTACGAAGAGCAACACTAAATGTCATACCGCTACGTTGACCCGGTATTCTCTACTTATTAGGATACTCTGTGCAATTAGTAGCCGCTTACAAATTGTCTGTCGTCGTCATGCTATCTGTGAGTGCTTCGAATTGTGGATAATTGATCTACAATACGCGCACGTGACACCACCAACAACCGAATATTTACGTGGGCAATTCTCTGAAATACGTCTACACACTTATAGAATACTTTGATATTTTTTATTTATTTAATCAGCTTATGTACTATTACAAAGTTTAACATTCTGCCAAAGAGTACACTAATGAATTACGTCGTAGTACACGTCTGTGAAATCCGTTCCGATGGCGCTTCGTTGACAGATTTTGACATTAACCATGCAAGTTGCAAGCAAGCTGCAAGCAAGCGACAATTGACGATAGCATGCGTATATGCTGTGCCGTGGATAAAAGGAATTAAGCAGGACGGTAAAGAGCTCAGTGCCTTCCGGTAACATCGTCATTTCTGAGTCCATCCAGCTGAATTCTTTACCAAAAGTGCAGGTGGTAACAAATTGACTTGGGCTAAGGAATAGAACTCGTTCGGCTTCTGGTTGGCTTCAACCTCTTCATGGCCCACTACTGAGCATGAGTCTCTCCTCTTGAGGAGGTCTAGAGCATACTCCACCACGCCACTCCAGTGCATATTGATGGAGAGGTTAGTGGCCAACCGAAGTGTCGAAAGTTTTTCATGCCGACCGATGCCTCTAACATTGCTTATGGACTGTTATCTTAAGATAACAACCGAGACCGACGGCTTTACGTGCCCTTCGAAACACGTAAACGCTCAAGAAATTTTTACCGCTAGCGGTTACCCATCCAACAACGACCGCGCCCGCAGTTGCTTAACTTTGTCGATCATTTACCATCAACACAAGCCGCCGTGGAACCCCTTTACTTACTAGCAAAAATGTCAACATCAAATTTTACATGGCTATTAATCGTGATTATACCATTATAATAAAGATGACCCATAACAAAATGTAATCAAATGAATTAAGTTTATTAGGCCACTAAGTAATGAAGTCGAATTTACTTATTACCTTATTTTACGCCGAAGAAACTGCTAATGTTATGAAAAATTCCCGGGTTGTGGACGCCCCATCAATTTAGATTAGAGGTTAATAGCTGGTAGACACACGAGTAGATTACGGTAGCCACCCCCAACGACATAAGAAAATCTATGCAAAACTTAAGCTATAAGAAAATTTCAAGCTTAGGTATTATGAGTTGCCGTATCGAACTTGTAGTAGAATTTAGGTGTCTTGATACTATGTCTTTGAAATAATCAATTGTTGTTAATTTTAAAGCATGTAAAGTATTTTTCTTTATGAGTGAATTCAACATTTTATTTAAGTTTGTTATATTAAAAAAAAACAGTGATAGCCTAGCGGTAGAACGTTGGTCTCTCGAACGAAGGGGCCAGAGTTCAAATCCTGGCATGCACCTCTAGGTAATTTTCAAATATTATGTGCGTATTAGAAGTTAATTATCACTTGCTTCGGTGAAGGAAAACATCGTGAGGAAACCTGCACACCGGAGAGTTCCCCATAAAAGTTCTCAAAGGTGTGTGAAGTCTACCAATCCGCACTTGGCCAGCGTGGTAGATTATGGCCTAACCCTCACATTCTGAGAGGAGACCCCGAGCCCAGCAGTGGAACAATTATGGGTTGTTGCTTTTGCTTTGCTTTTGTTACATTAAGATTTTAATTCTTGAAATTGGAGATAATATCATTCCCTTGTTATAACTGTATGATATGAGTACCTTCTTTATAAGAATCTGATCTAAATTTAATTAAAAAATGGTTGTCTGTAAAGTCGGTTTAGGAACGGTAGTTTAACGTGACAACGTCATGACAAAGCTCCGCTCCGCTCCGCCCCGCTCCACCCCGCTCCGCTCCACTCAACTACGATCGCCTACGGCTCGCCTACGGCATCGGCTACGATACGCTGATCGTAGCCGATAGTGCCTCTCTCTCGCTTTTGCCGCTCTCTCGCTCGCGGAACGCGACATTTTTTCGTGAGTGCGCCCGGCGCTCGTCGTTTTAATAGACGTTATCACGTCAAAAAACTTATGTATTGATAGGCCGACCAGTAAAGTAATTTTTATGATGTTTTTAGGTAGTTAATTTTTTTTTTGTAATTCTTGAAAAAATTATGTATTTATATTTTAGTAGCCAGTATCAAAAACGACAAGTCACAGTACACTAATATGCACGATCGGGCCGACCAAGGTAATGTTATTATGGTAAGGTTAATTTCTGTATGGTCGGTAGCGGTGGTTAATAAATTAGTAAGCTTCCTCCACCCACCCTTTGGTTACTTAGTAATAACTTCCAGTGTTTTACATTGTTAGTTAATCGAATTTTTTGTATAACCAGCTTAAAAATAAAAAAATATATACATGGACTAACCAAATGTGACAATATAATGAATTGTGATTTGAGAATTTATCCCTCACATAACTATATTAGGTATAGGATCGATAATCCTTTACACGATTAATACATTGGACGTACACTTTACTGTAGATTAGTCAGTTAACAGGTAACTTTAATATGCATTTCACAGTTATGTTAATTTAATTTTTTCAGATTGTATTAGATTAAATCCCATTAAATTCATTAATCATTACCGTAATTCATTCTATTTGTGACAAGTTTTTCTCATTAATTTAAACGTAATTTAATATACGTAACACGGGTACCGCGGTTATCGATAAGATAAATCTTACAAGACACTATAGAAATGCTACATCTCCGGATTGGAAAATAATAAATATGGTAATTACTGATAACTTAAAAATTATTTACATATAGAATCTTAATAAGCAATGCACCAGACGATAGATTACAGTTGACCTCCCCGACTGTACTTTTATTGCTGATTAATTTACTATTCAATTGATAAGGGATAAAAGTTAATTATTACTTTATACTACGGAGTGTTTATAAAAGTTTATAATTGTGATTTTTATGCCTCGTACTTATTTATAACAATATTCAGTTAAAATTATAAGAATATGTTCACTTATTTTGATTTGTATTCCTGAGCAAAATTTGTAAGTTTTGGTAATATTTACCACAATATGTCAATCATGCATAATAATGCTACATACATACAGGGATCAAAAGAGACATCTTAAGTGGCAGATATTTTAAGCGAGGCAAAGTTAGTGATCATAGTCTCAAATGCGTTGCTGGCCATAAAATGATCGAGGGATACATAATTATTATTTTAACGTCAGCTTTTGGCATAAAGATATAAAATTGTAAAGTCATCAGTAAAACAAGAAACAAAAGTCAAACCTTATAAAACATTACTTAAAAGTTTACGTAACTCTAACGCTACACCCATAAGAAAAATGGCTCGCGTGCGAGCATATCATTATGTTATTATCATAAGGGCTAATAGTTCCACAAGAATCATACAAAATGCTAATAAAAACGACCTTTAAGTCTTTAAATTGTCGTTACGTGTAACGTGTAGCTAGAGCCCATGACTGACAAATCCACAGATTGGATATGAAGTTAGAAATGACACGTAAGGTAACACATTGTTTAGGGGATTCAGAAAAGAAATGCGAAGAAGAGAGTATATAGAGAAGATAAAAACAACGAGTCTTGAAACATTCTTGAAATATATTACGAAAACAAATCACTTTGGACAAATGTAAACTATGTATCTACTAGTCTTACGAAGTTGTAGATAAAAAAATATTGCTTAATAGTGATCATCACAGTCTTCCTAACAGTACTTACAGATATTTTAAGATAATGTTGAGGAGAAAGCAAATGGAAAAGATTATAGAAAAACTTTAGAAAATATTTTCAATTTGCTGTTTTAGTAACGTGTGATTGTAATAACATTGAAATCAAAAATAATTTTCTAGTCAATTTATAATTAGGAATTATGAAAAGAGTTGACTTTATGACAAAAATATATAATTCAAAAGGACATTTTTAATAACAAGTGAGTATTTTATCTGAATTTAACAACAATAATAAGTAGTTAATAATAAAATATTGCATTAAGCATATCTATTCTAAAGTGTTCTATAGCCTAATCAATGTCATATCAAGAATTATTTCCGAAGTCGTTTGTGAATACCTAAACAACCTCATTACAACCATTTTGTAATTGCTACCTACTCAAGGCAATTTTTTTACAGTACTTAAACGGCTCTTTGTTAAGTAATGTGGATAGCTTTACCACGTTATCTTGCTTACGGGTTTATTACAATGACATTATTAATTTTGCAAATTTTGTCGTTAAATCAGAATTCATTGTACGTTATTTTCTGGTCTATACTTCAATGTATGACGAATTTGTCACAGTGTTTAGGAAAATGTAATAACCCCGATTTAGTCTTTTAAATTAGAATTCAAGAAAATTAGAAGCTTATAATCACACATTATAATAAATTACTGAATCCGATAACAGACGAGTGCGGTCTTAATAATTACTTATTGATTTAGATAAATGGAGCTAGCTGTTCAAGTATGTATAGTAATCAGCTTGCTAAATCCGTTTCTAATCAGGTTTCTAATTTATTTAGTAGTCAGCGATGTATCTAGCTTTTACTAAAATTAGGCGCCTAACTTTCTACAATTTAGCAATCGCTTTCAATTTTTTTTTTAATTTTCAAGTCCAAAAAGAAAAAGTGTAGCTCGTTTAAAAAGGGCTCCGAGTCAACTTCTGACGCTCTTAAATACGGAACACGAAATATTGAAACTCGGAACGCCCTCTAATGTTAAGTAGGAAAAATTCGCGTAGTTTTCATTATTATCAAAGTTGTATTAAGACGAAGGGTCTATTCGGTATTTTTATTGTTTCTAGCAGTCAACTTTTAATTTGGATAAGTTTCGAATGCGTGATACGTAGTCGTTAGTTTTTACAACTTTTTTCGTATTTAGTGGAGGTTCATTTTTGTGTTTCTTAATGTTATTTTCTATTAGGTAAGCATGTTTGGAGCTGATGTGACGATTTATGGTTTAATGATCATATAATTTATTCAGTTTGGGTCGATCTGCTTTAGCGTTCTTTTTCGAATCTGATTCATCATTATCATAACCCTCAAGTGCTGGTGGGCAATCCCTCCGAAAAGACCCGGTAGTCTTTTCTGATATTGACAAGTTTTATACCTTAAATCAATCAAATTAAATATTCGGTTTTGTAGGCACTAATCTTTCCTGAAAAATATCAATAAAATTATTTAATGTAGAAAGGATTTCTCCTGATGTTTTATTTTCTCTGAACGACCAAAATTAATAAAAGATAACGAAATTAATTCCAAATATCATAGCTTTGAAAACATGTTTGTAGGATTTAATGTATGTCGCAGTTGCAGCTCATATGCCTATGCTTTAACTGCAAGTGCAGGTTATAACAATTACATTAGAAATGTAAAATCCAACTTAAAATTTTATTTGATATAAAATTTTAAGTTGGATTTTAGGTCAAAATTATTTAGAGATTTTTCTGCTCAAATAAATATTGTTTTAGTTTGTTTTAGATGCCCAATCAATATAAACACTCAACGAAATCAAACAAAGAAAAATTAAGAAGAAAAAATTACAATAGCGCAAAGACAAATAAATAAATAATAACAAAAATAGGTATGTAGTTCAAGAAGAGACAATTATTGATATGTATATTTAATTTTCAAGCAGCATGACGCTTAATTTTATGGTGAGTTTTATAGAAAAGACATGTTTATTTTAGGCAAAACAAATGAGTCAGATAATTAATTCATTTTCGTTTAGAGACTTTCACTAAAAATTTGTATGATACGATGCTATTCATTTTAACTGATTCTCCTTACAACTTAGAACTACTTACTTCTCTTTATCTCCTGAAATAAATTAAATAACATTAAACCATAATGTTTATTCCTTATCATTCAATAATAATATAATCATTCGGTACACACATGTTTAGTTGAATAGTTTGAATATGTTCAGCAAACATACGTTGGGGCTTACAACACATTTGTCTACGAAATTGCCTTCTTTACAATTCGTGCCGCAAATAAATGCAAAAGTTAAACACGGAGTTGCAATTTCATTGTGTGCTAAAGAATTATGACGTATGTGAAATCGGCATTTGCGAATCGTTTAACGGATATGAAGGAAATTGCGAACAATTTTGCATAATAGGCTTTCAAGCTTTCATATTGACGATATTGCCATCCCTGTAGTGCATGTCTTTTGCCCTAGGTACCCTAAAGCTCTTATACGTAGGTATTTTTGATCCGAAATCCTATAATATAAACAGCAAGAACACATTTTTTTTCGGGTCCTTGATAGTGAACAGAGCAAGGCATCTCTATTGCCCTTGGTGTACTGGCTCTCCTGGAGATCGAAGCTCATCATAGACTTTCTGAATCTTAAAACAATATCATATAAATCATAAAGGTCATGAGAACGTACAGTGTTGAGAATATTTTGGTAATTCTTCCGAGTCTTGGACGTTACTCAAAGATTTAGTTCCTTATATTTGGGACGATACAGTTTTCCTGGTAGGTACAGTTTTATGTTATTTAATTCAAATTGCACGTTGTGAACTTTGATATTGATTTCGTGTAGCTATACGATCACCAATCGAAAAGGAAATGACATGCCGCGACGGGTGCTTAAAAATGTAGCGTCGTCGCAGAAATCAAATTGAAAGCGTATACTTGTGCGATGTCGGTTGTAACTTATGAAGTCCTGGTTACCAGAACGCTTTTCTATAAAATAAATGTGCCTTTACGTATTTTTATGCAAATAGTCAGCTCTAGGAGATCAATAAGGAGGTCAATGAGAAGCTCTAGGCCTCTATTCACTCTAGGCCTCCTTAAGAGGAGAGACCCGTGTTCAGTAGTGGGCCATTAATGGGTTGAAGCCAGGCAGAAGAAAATGGAGCAGGACAGGTGGTAAGTGATATTTTATAGTTTGGTAATTCAAGATTTTAATCGGATCACTTTAGGTTAGATCTTAAGGAGGTTTCATTTTATAAAGTCAAGTAGTGACCATTGACAAAATTTTCGAAGTTTTCCGATCTGACGTAACTGCGTAATATACGAAAACAATAAAAACCGGAACTGATAATGAAGTACTTTCCGAAGAAGAAGTGTTAAAAAAATTGCCACAGCATGAGAGTGACAACTTTATGCACATCATGGTGAACTCTCAGGATAACCTACATAATTATTATGTTTTTCACGGAAGCAAGTACCTAGTAGCGTGCAGATTACTAACCTGCCCTTGGCTCTATCTTTACGCAGTAATACCTAATAATTATATAAGTCAACTAGCTGCTCGGACAGACTTCGTTCTGTCAAAAGTTTTATATTATTTTGAGATGTAAGCTATCCTATCTTTCAAGTTGGATCAAACTGCACACGGTGTGCAAATTTTATTAAAACCTGTTAAGTAGTTTAGGAGTCCATCGCGGACAAACAACGTGACACGTAATTTATATATATTAAGATAATGACGTTATTATTTAAGGTAAGTATAAAAACTTACTGGAAACGTCGCTTATGAAACAAATTCATGACGTGTTCGAGAACATAGTTGTTTCTACCTGTCTAGAATTATCACTATACGTCGCCCTACGCTATCTGCACATCAAAGTGTCGACCTTTGGAATTACCTCGCCGATTGGCTTCGAAATATGAATGGCAAATTGGATGGCACGGCGTCCCCATGACGCGTTCAGCTTGCGGCGTACCGCTGCGGCCTGCGTTACGCGTTAATGAAATTTGTGTGGATGTTTGCTACTCTTTCACGCATAAATTACTGAACGGATTGTCATAAAATTATGCAAACAGGTAGACCATGATTACCCGGGAAAAGCCGGCAAAACCACGGGATGAGCACTAGTTCATCTATAAAGGTTATCGACATCAATGTTTTTCATTGGTTAATCGGCTGGACATACTTATTGGCCTTTTAAGACTTACTCCAAAATGCTCAAAACCTGCAGAACAATTTTTAAGTGAAATAGTCAAAAAATATTAGTCGCAACTGTCGCAAGCCGCAGCGATACGACGCAGTGGTGTGACGCAAGCCGCGTTATCCGCCATCCTGTCCTACTGAAGAACGCTTAAGAAAATTCCATGAATGCAAAATAAGCTACTAACAACGTGAATGTATTGGCTCGTTCTTGTTTTGCCTGATTAGAACTTACTGTAGATTGTATGGGCCACTTTTGCTTATATTTTCGTATTTATGGACGCCGTATACTCATTTTAAGGTTTGCTTATACTTATATTAAGGTCCCTCTTTATTGATGACCCTGTAGCCTAGTTGGTAGCGACCCTGCCTGCGAAGCGAGGGGTCCCGGGTTCGATTCCCAGCCGGGGCAGATATTTATGTGATAGATAAATATTTGTACTCGGGTCATGGGTGCTGTTGCGATGTGTTATAATTATTTCCATGCCACCTGTGACACAGGTGAAAACCCACTGCGAAGGTATGAGTGTGTAAGCGTTTTTATCCCGTTTTTACCCGTGGTTTTGAGGTTTGTTTATTTTATATTCAACATTCCATTCATATACTTAGTTTAAACCTGTTTCTTTTACATAAATTACTTTTTGTTTTGATTAATAAATACCTATAACTTATTCTGTTAATCTTCACTTACCATCAGGTAAGTAGGTAGGTACTAGGTACGTCTGCTCCTATTGTTGACATGTTTAAAATAACAATATTTTCCGTAGAGGAACACCTCTGAAATGTATTAGGGCAGTGGTCGACTATGACAAAGTCATCATCAAACATACGAATAGATACTTATTAAACTATTCCTTTTTATCATACCCATAAAACTCAAGTAAAAAAACTTTAAGAGTGTCACAACAAACATAATAAACGTAATAAAGTGACCGTAAAAGCATTAAGCATAAAACAGTTATCAAACAACGATAATTTGCCGTCAAAATAAAAGCGTTTGGAACGCTGAGTAGGTACAATGCGAATACGAGCGGGCAGACGCGCGGTAAAACTGGCCAACTTTTAAAACGTTATATGGACGGCAATAAAACGTTCGTTCCCGTACGAGCACAATACTTGCAAAAATATTTTTGAATACGGAATTAGGTTTGCCAAAAGCGCGGGGAGCAGATAAGGCAGAAAAAAAACAAATTTGTAACGGGTAAAGTTTTTGGAGGCGGAATGTCTCCCTTGGGTGCTGAATCTTCGTCGGCGTGGCTCGTAAAACGCGGGACGTGGGCAAGCGGGCAAATTTGTCCTGAGAGCGACCTATGACGTTTTGATGGAACGCTCCCCGACTGATTCACGCACCCCAGATTCATATTCATAACAGAGGCTCCGCTGAACGCTGACATTCTCAACCCGAAACCAATCTTTTCCGAATTGCCGTCGTATTCAGCCATCAAAATATAAATCTCTATTGAAACTTGCCCATCTAAATCAAACAAGGACGTAAGTCGAACTTGCAAAAAATCTCGTTAAAAGTAATAATATTCTATTCCAAACAAAGTCGGAAAAAATAATACCGCGCGAATGTCCCTCGCATGATGCTCGCCTCTTCAAAAGAATGGCACCCGTGTCTAAGCTATCTTGTAGGAATTTTAAATTGGACGAATCGCTCAAATGTAAATGGTTTTCCTTTATACCCCATCCTCTTGGGCTGCCCTCCCCCGTCTATTGCGCGCCTAGAGGCGACTGGCATACCAACACACGCACACATATCACCGTAAGCCTACGTCGTATATGTCCAATGAACTTGGAACTATTTGGCTGCATGTGTCAGCCACATTTGGTCCTACTTTGCATACCGCTTCGGGAGGGGAGACGGACCAAGTTGAACTGGTATCGTTAAGTTAACGCTTACACATACAAATCTCACACATGCTCACATCTCATCTCAAACATACTACTAGGAGTAATGCGAGTGTGAATACGTAAATACGCGTCGAGATCGCGAGTTCAAAAACGCGAAAAGCAATATGTCTTCATAGCACGACGCGCGGCGCAGGAAATCTTTTCCGACTCTAACAAACGAGTGAGGCTGTTATCGCTAAAGGATCTCATGTTTTTGATGTCTTCTCAAAAGTATATTGTTTTAAACATTTTTTTGAGTTCCTGGGATTTTAACGACAAGTTATGACTACTAATTAGTTACTTTATGTAGATAAGTAATTATAAAGTTTTGTAGTTTTTTTTTTGGTATTTCGGACGCAGTGTGAGAGAGCCAGAAATAATGCAAATAATTTTCCCATATCCTTTTTGGTTGACAATGCATCGGTGATGATTTTAATTATTGTTGTCCATGGGCGACAGTGATCGCTTACCACCTGATAGTAAGCTCTTCTGTTCCTTAAATCGTTAAAAATGGTAAAAAATATGATCAAACGAGCCAACCACCTGATATTTTTTTTAAAGTAGGTGTTGGACATGTGAAAAAATGTTGTCGTAAATCTTCAACTTTTAAATTAATCATATATTATTATGTATTATTATATAGTAGCATAACATAATAAAGCTGACAGCTATGTAAGTAGTTAATGAGTAATAGTCGATAAACTTACTACTACGGAACCCTACATTGCGGGTGGCCTGACACGCAATTGGCCGGTTGTTTTAAACCAGAAGCATTTCAGATTTCCCCTATGATATTTAGGTAGTAGATAAAATTACAGTTAAGTCTGGTCACACAGATCCTCTATGTCTTGTTTGGATTAATATTAGGTACCTACTAAGTACTATATCTACTACTAGGTTTTACTACACCTTTAATAAACGAATGTGCGCATGCGCTTATTGCATGTCTGTGTACATTTGTGTGGGTCTCTCTCGGTGTGAGGGTACTATGTTAAATTTTATAATTTATTTTCTATTTTTATATATTTTCAAATTGTTGTTTTTTGTAATAATAGAGGAAAATTAATCAATCAACTTACGTAAAAACTATTCGTAACAATAATAATGAATTCATCCTATACCATTAAACTATCAGATATGTAAGAAATACCAGATATACATAGTTAGTAATTTGGAGGTCTATATCTGTTTTCATTTTCTATGGTCCTAAATTATTAAATCTACCTAAAATAGAAGAGGTAAAAAAAAGTTTGTTCTATAAAATGAAGACATCTAAAACTAGGCATGACAGTTCTTCATGCATACAATAAAGTCACACAAAGCTTTTAGTGACGTGCTCAAAGTAAGCATCTTCAGTTATTATTTCAATAAAATTGCTGTTATAATAGAACGATCGGCTTTTCTGAATTTAACTTTGCCATTTTAGGTGTTTTGGTCGCAGTGCTCCCCTTTCTCCCTCGTACCTAGGTCAAATGTAAGGATGTTAAATTAATAATAAACAATACATTCATTTATTTTGTAATTATTGATTTTGTGTTTACAAAGTTTTTATTCTAAAAACAGTGCAAATAATATTTAAAAGTCAAAGATCACGATAGGTTTTACAAATTCTAGTAGATCTGTCTTTTTATTTGAGTCAACTTCTAAGTGGCTTCGGACTTTAGTGTTTTTTCCCATTATTATTATTATTTCCTATTATACGTATCGGCTAACTTAGATCGTCATCAGTATGTAGATGCTGCGTGGGTATCAGGGCAGTTACTTTTCAAAGGACAATGCCAAATCACTATTGTTTTATTACAATCGTAGATACTAAAATAGCACCTCACTGTACTTCCGTGATGGTTCTCTAATTATTTGGAATCAATTACATATCAACACTTATAAGAATAACGGCGATTAAGATTGATTTATATTTCGGCGATCCGTCGGTTACGAGCAACTCCCGTGGTAACCACAAGATAGTCGCCACAAGATGGCTGCTCTTCTGACGTTCCGCCAGAGTGACAGTGACGTCTCACTCTTTCAATCTTGCATCAAAAATGACAGCGTCACTGTCGCGCCGTCACGGCCATACTGACAATCGCCCGTCCTCGGGCGCATTATAATTTTATTATTCATTTAATTTCATTTTGTTTCATTTCATTTCATTTCATTTCGTTTCATTCCGTTTCATTTCATTTCATTTCGTTTCATTTCGTTTCACTTCGTTACATTTCATCTCCTCTCGTCTTGTCTCATCTCATTTCATTTCATTCGTACTTTACAAAGGAATGCTTCCTTTCAACCAGCCCATGAGAACTCCTAACTCTGGACCGGACAAGTGCATCCCTTGGGGAGGTCCATCCCGTGAGGGCATGGACCGGAAAACACCGTCCCATCGACCAGGTTTTTCACTCCTTACTCTGGACCGGACAAATGCGTCCGTTGGACCATCCCGTGAGGGCATGGACCGGACAACACCGTCCCTTCGACCAGGCTCTTCACTCCTTACTCTGGACCGGACAAATGCGTCCATTGGACCATCCCGTGAGGGCATGGACCGGACAACACCGTCCCTTCGACCAGACTCTTCACTCCTTACTTTGGACCGGACAAATGCGTCCCTTGGACCATCCCGTGAGGGCATGGACCGGACAACACCGTCCCTTCGACCAGACTCTTCACTCCTTACTCTGGACCGGACAAATGTGCCCCTTTGACCATCCCCTGAGGGTATGGACTGGACAACACCGTCCCTTCGACCAGGCTCTACACTCCTGACTCTATTTTCTGCTCAAAAATTTGCCCGCTCCTCCAGTGCTTATCAAAACCCGCGTGATCATTCCGCCAATAGCTGCCATCATGACTTTTCACTGTGCCATTCTTCGCAAAGGGTATGATTGTACATAGAAAACAGTTCAGGGATACTTCTCGCTGGCTCTGGCATAACGCGCGACTGACTGGTCAACACACGTAATACTTGCTCGATCGCAGTACATACAGTATACAGTTGTGCTCTCCACAGAGTTAACGTCGTGCAATGTTAATGCAACGTCGATCTGCTCTAATCGTCCGCTCAGCTCAGAGGCTGTCTCAAGAGTGCCCATTGGCGGATGGCAAGTGAATAGCTGTTCTATGCTAACGCCGACACTGCGTGTACTCAAATGCACTGTGCTGCCATCTTCAACTTCCGAATACATCCAAACTAGTTCCGGCTTCACGTTCCATTTAATGCTTGCCGTCTCGGCCTTTCCTGACCTATTGTAAAGCTACACGTGTTAATCGTTGAGGCATTGGCAAAGTTAGTTTTGACGAGCAATATCAAAATTGTCGAGGTGTCAGCGCTCTAGGACTTAGCCCCTGATCAGTGTAGGGCAAGATGGTCTTTTAGTACCTTTCAGTCGACTCATTCACTGAACTTTCGATAGTTGCGTTCGTGTGAAAAAAAAGAGATCGCTAGCATTGAGCCGCCACAGGTTGTCCTAGTTAGCACTTCTAGCCAACCCGCGCACGGCGACAACGCTATACTCCTTGTAACGATATACTCCAGGTATCGGCTGCAGATTGTCGGCCCCCCATCAATTACACGGTTGATATTTCGGTAGCTTATCTAGTAATTATTTAGGGTACTTCACCAAAATTGAAGGGAGTTCGCAAATATTGAAGGTAGTTTGCGAAAAAAAATTAATAAATAAGGGTATTTCATAAAACTTGCGTGTCTAATTGAATAATTTATGATGTCAATTATTATGTCTGCAGTTCAACCAACTCGTTCCACGCATCATTAAAAACCAACCGATAACAATGTCACTTTGTCAAGTTATTTTCACCTTGTATGACTAGATTGACTAAGGTATTTAAATTTTACCGAACATTATTTCAGCATTGAACTAATATTCAACCAAAATTTACACTTAACGTAGGTACTTCATAGTCGTGGTAAAAGAACAATAAGTAACATGATAATTTCAAAATCAAATTTTAATGGTGTAATTCCCCCAGAAAACGTCTCCGGTTTCCTCTGAAATCAGACTTCCATCAGAGTTGACTGTGTACCGCGTTCCCCAGGACAATTAATAATTTCCGCAACAAAAAATTGGTAGCTTGCTCTTCGCATTACCATCGAATGCTTAAATTAGATAGAATTCAACAAAGCAACAATTAATTGCAATAAGATTCATTCAAATAGTTACTCTATGAATTTTAAAACTCGATACCGATTGATTGCTATTACTGTGGCCTCTCACTATATGGTAAACCAACAAATCAATTGTCGAAGAAAGTGGGAGGCATCTCCAGGATACAACCAACAAATTATTATTCTCCAATATGGTTTGTACACTGAAATTGATTACACAATAAAAAAAACTAGACATTACGCGACCAACAAACGTGTACATTCACCACCCTTACGAGTTACGAGTGTTTACTCGAAATTATTATTATTTTCTAAGAAAATTACGTAGGTAGCCCGTTTAAGCGTAACACTGCGGCAAAAGAGTTGTTGATGTAAAACGCAATTACTGTGAAATGCAGATCACCTGTTTCAAACAGTCTTTCTGAACTAGCTGAGAAGGTAGTGACAGCTTTATGACGTTCCCCATAATAATATGTGATACAACCACAATAATGTTCCCTTGCCAAAGAAACAGCTTACAGCAGCATAGCTGTTAATGAATTTTGTAAATCACCGTAACTGAGTTACTTTGCGATGGGTAGATTTTATATTATATCGATCAGTTGACTAAGCTATCAATAACCCCGTGTGATGGTAAAATGTTTAATCTGTCAGCAATTACAGGTTTCAGTACCAATGAGGATTGAGAAAAGGGTTTCTTTATTTAATTTCTTATCTATCATAAAGTGCGCACTATAATTTGATATCGTCACTAACAAAAGATGTGTTAATTTCAGTAATATTTAAGCACTTTAACTTTTAGCTAATATAATTATTATCACACACAAAGATCATGGTTCATCTGACGGAACTGGCAATTGGCCATGATACGTTTCTACTTTGACGAGGTTAGGTATCTTCAGCAATATTTTAAAATCAAAAAAAAAAAAAATTAAATGTGCGCAATTCACACGCGTCAGAAGTGAAACCCTCAAAAATTCCGCTTTCAAGACAATGAGACGAATGCAAAACTTCGGGAAGATGATAATTGCAGATTTTACTACTCCACTCCACTCAACTCAAGTCAGTCTCCACTCATTTCCAGTCTACACCGGACAGCTTGGCCTCACAAAATCTCAAGTCACCCCCGTACCAAAGAAGTTCTCACTTCAAAAAAACTGCACCTATTAAATTTTCTTACTATGTCATCCTGTCTGTCTTAAGGATAATCAAAAACTGCACAGCTCTTCAGTAAAGTAATAATTATCTTTAGATGTTTCTTGTAAGTAACAAAACGTCTATTCTTCACTCATTTGGTGCCAATTCCTCAATGTTGGGTGCACAAAATTTAGTAACCTACTGATCCTTTGTTGCCAGAAATCATCAAGTATTGAAACGCCAGTAACTATCGAATGTCAAATGTTAAATCACATATCACCTAATAACAGCAAAAAAATTAGATAAGGAATAATTATGCCTTACCTAAGCCACAAAGATAAAATCAATACAGATCACCCGTTATATCATGTCGTCCTCCGATGATGTAAATCGTGAGCCCAGTAAAAGAAGGCGTATGCGCTTCCATCAGTATCAACAAAATGCCGGTAGTTGGTGCTCAGCCTCGTTTCGTCGCAATGATGAAATCCCTTTTGGTTATCTTCGACCTTGCATGTCCATACCACAGTCACTGTCACTTAAAATTACATGTATCTGAAACACCAAAAAAACCAAACGCCAAAAACACGAATTTTCTAAATGACATTACATTAAAGAATTACAGAATGTCTTTAATCGAATCGTTATCATCACTCTTAGATGTCACTCGCTTGAGATGCACAGACATTTGCACAGATTTCCGATACTTTTGTGGGTGCACGTTAACCATACTTACGATACAAGATAGCGTATAATGACTAAGTAATTTTTCGTTAAATCAAGCACAAACAAAGTGAACCAATTTGGTTTACGCAACCACCACTCTTAATTGTCATCATCATCATCATAGTCTTTTACCAACACAATAGCTCTAGTATTCCCCATGTTTTATAAACGGCACACGAAGGTTTTTTTTTTTTAAGTATGCTCGGTATAAAGACCCGTCTTTCCACCATTAGCATCAGGATCCTACGATACTTTAGTTATGTAACGTGTCGCGTGGACGCCTAGTTGTGCAGGGTTGCCTGAATGAACACTATACTGACAAGAAAAGCTGTGACCAACAAGAATGTACGCCAAGCTCCTGTTCGTGATATACGAAGAGCTCTAGTGCTACTCGCTACGAGATAACATAACTGACTACGACTGCTCTGGCTGCAAGGGCGTATCGATAATAATAAAATAAAAAAATGTGTCATACCAATAATAGCTGTCTTACTTTCGGTTCCTTACATATTACCTCAAACCGATCCTCCATAACCGAATCCTTATTTAAACAAAGTTGGTAATGACTAATGCTCGCCATCTACCTGCTTGTATTACCAGGATAGCCATCTGAAAAATTTAAAGGGTGTGGTCCCTTTCCCACGATCTGATATCGGCTAACTTAGATCGTCATCAGTATGTAGATGCTGCGTGGGTATCAGGGCAGTTACTTTTCAAAGGACAATGCCAAATCACTATTGTTTTATTACAATCGTAGATACTAAAATAGCACCTCACTGTACTTCCGTGATGGTTCTCTAATTATTTGGAATCAATTACATATCAACACTTATAAGAATAACGGCGATTAAGATTGATTTATATTTCGGCGATCCGTCGGTTACGAGCAACTCCCGTGGTAACCACAAGATAGTCGCCACAAGATGGCTGCTCTTCTGACGTTCCGCCAGAGTGACAGTGACGTCTCACTCTTTCAATCTTGCATCAAAAATGACAGCGTCACTGTCGCGCCGTCATACGTTTTATCAATCTCAATCGTCAATATTATTATTATTATACGTTTGTAAGATGTCATATAAACTTTTGAAGCTTTGATTGATTAATTCTCGTACCTAACACCTTAGAATAATAATAAACCCTAACACCTATTTTTAACCGACTTCAAAAAAAGGAGGAGGTTCTCAATTCGACTGTATTTTTTTTTTTTATGTTTGTTACCTCAGAACTTTGGACTGGGCGAACCGATTTTGATGATTCTTTTTTTAATCGAAAGCTGGTGGCTGTCATGTGGTCCCACATAAATTTTATTGAGATCTGACAATGGCATCTATTAGAAAACCACATAAGTCGTAAATTTGTGTTAAGATGTGCGCGACAAATTGACGAATAACTCAATATCACGCCAACCGATTTCGATGATTCTTTTTTTAATCGAAAGCAGGTGCCTTTCATGTAGTCCCACATAAATTTGAACGAGATCTGACAAGTAGTTTTTGAGAATTTGAAGTCGGTTATTTTTTGTTAGTAAAATTTAGATTATTTGTGTACAGATATTGACTCATATCATAATATAACAGTTTATTTTAACGTGTTTATTGAATTCTTTATTTATAGACAAACGAGCTATCCCATCGTAAGCACGTGCTAGACATTTTTTACGTTGGCGTCTCTATATCAGACTAGGTCTATGGAATATTGTTACTTACATAGTCATAAATTAAAAAATAAAATCCTCAATTTCTTAAGTTTCACACAGATTTTTAGTAATCAATTACGCGTTAACTTAACTGCATTCCTGTGAAGAGACCATAAAAGCGTATTATATGCGTCGCAGGTCTCAGAGTCGACTTGTAAGAAGCTATAAAAACGCCAGTAGAAACTGCGATATTTTCCAATAGTCACGTGTATTCCCTAAGTCGTAAAGGTTTAATGTGTGGGAGAGGTTGGCTGGTTAATTAAATAAGCTTCGGCTTATCGCTCCTACCTTGATAAGCAAGCTGATGCTCAGGGATCGGCAGACAATTAGATTATAGCTCAAATTGAATGGAGTTCAACGGTTTAAAGTTCAAGTATATGTTTCGAAGATAGATATGATTTCGAAATGTGTATTAATGTTAACTATGATTTTTTGAAATAGGGAATAATGGAAACAGAAGCGTTTTCCATAGATAGCTTAAGCGAAATTTAAAAACTTTTTAGCGGACAACTATTAATAATAATCCGTAATTTTTAGGGATCTCGTCTCAATCGTTGATTCAAAGCTAAATGCATCCTACACCTGCATAATTTGTCGCTAGGTGTGAATTGTGATACTAGCACAGAAGAAACAATATTACTTATATACATACTAGCCTTTATCCGACGGTACTAATTTGTTTTTAGGTTCCTAACCTTTGGCCAGTCACCTACGCTTTCATCGTAAACAAAGAATTTTAGTGCTAATTTTGCAGAGCCAGACCACAGGCTTCCCCGTTTTGATATCGGTTGGCAATGCATCGGTAACTCCCCTAGTAACATACCACCTACTTTCTACTATCACAAGATCTGTCGGCTCACTTGACACTTATTAGGAACCATTAAATTCATACCGTATTCATTGCAAAATAAATGTATATTCTAAAAGCAATTATTAGCGAAATACACCGAAATTATTACTTTCTCGATGACAGTAAATAAACTGATACTTCAAGTAAATTATAAATAATCGATCGAGCACACAATGCCACATTCGTTTTGGAGTTAAACGGCAAACCGGTAATTTTAAAGTTATCTTAAAATTGTAGTCGTTTATACCTTTTTTGTGTTGCCAAACAACCCTTCATGAAGTTAAGAGAATAATAAAATTTAGATATCAAAGAGAATAATATAGAGATAATAAGACCACTGTAAAGGTCTCTACTCGGTTGAATTTACAATAATAAAACACAGTTGTAAATGATATTGTAAGCAAAATTTAGACTAGTACCGCTATTCACCGCTAGATGGCGCATGAAGCTATTTAATTGGCACACATTTGTGTAGCTTCAGGATAATAAATTATTTATCTGAAACAAAAAAAATAAAGATATGTATTTTTATATTATTGTAAATAAATTTCTTGATTTGATTAAATGTTACACATTATTCAACTGAAATAAAACCATCATGAACGTGAAAATAAAATTATAATTAGAAGGTGCCCAAAGAAATATCCTACAACTTTAGGTTCATAATCGTCTCATAAAATCAAAAGGCTAAGAATGATAGAACTTAGATAGATTCTTTAAGTAAAAGTGCCTATAATTAACATGATAATGATAATATTATGATAATGAAGTTTATAATAATTGTGTCATAACTAATTTATTAGTGTAACTTAGTGTCACTTACAGTGAAGATCCGGAAGATGAAAGTCCGAACAGTTCTCAAGGGCTCTTCATATTTCTTATCCCGCCGAAACAAAAGGCGCCGTAGTCAAGATATGGCTATACCTCGTATTCTCAAGCTTCTTAACGACCGCAAGTAGCCGGTTAGAGGAAGTGGCGAAAACACATTAATTTAATTTTATGGTTTTGTGTTTGTCACATCACGAGTTTGTTTGATTTGCGACCTCTCTGTAACGAGGAGGTTAATAAGCAGGGGATTTGAACCGTATTTTATTCTTTCTGTTAGGATTTTTTTTAGTAATAGATTTTTCGTGCCTTATTTTTGGTTTGAAACTGTATTTTTTCTTTACTTTTTTATTTTATCCCTAAATTTTCAATTCAATTTCAGTATTTGAACACGAACTTGTGTACTGTGGAATGATTATTCAGGACTTCAATTTAATAATCTTAAATTTAATATGCAAACACTAGTCAGTATTTTCAAAATTATAATTTTAAAAGACATCATTAGTTCTTGTAACTTGTCAACAGATGGCGATAGTTGCTGATCAAATGAAATAAAAATACTTTATTCATAATATTATATCACTGACACACTTGTGCTCGTAATTTTTTTTAATCCACCATTTCGGAAAGCTGCTTTGCTTGGAGAAGGAAAAATGGCAAAAGAAGTAAGAATGTAAAAATAAAATAAAAATAAGATGAGATACATACCTAATTATGAGAAAGTAAAATGTTTACTGCTTTTTTCAGTACGATCCTAATGATTCCTTGTTGCCTATCTCAGATACTAGACTTTTCATCTTTTATTATGGAATAGAAACGTTGTTCTATGTTTCCTTTGCTTTATCAAAGACTTGAGTTTATTGTATACCCACTACAATACTTAATTGGCCATTAACAAAGTCAAATACTTTGTTATGGAGTTTATTTTTAAGTATACTCAGAAAAATGTATTACATAGTATTCATTGCTGAGTGGTAGCTATTTAATTCTTAATTCTTAGGTATATCTTATACCCAAGAATTAATTGAATGTCTTTTTAATAAAAAGAATATGATGATAAAGTTTAGCTTACTTAGTTAATGTCGCTTGAAAATATTCTCCTAACATAAATAATTATAAAATTTGTCACTTAGGTACGTACCTATGCATAAATTAAATGGATGTAACTAAGTGGAACTTTAGTCCTTCTAATAGAATGACATTGTAAATTGGATTGATCTGCATTGTTTAGTAAGGAAATGGTAAAAACCTTATTAAGTTAAGAAATTAGTCTATACGTTTTGTTAAAGAATTCTCTTATACGAGAATATATTGTGATGATAATATTATTTTTTATGGAAATAGCCGACAAATAAAATAATCTTACGATCCACCTGATGGTAAATAGCTATCGTTGCCCATGGACATCAGCGACAGTAAAGCCATCAATGGGCTAACGTGTACATATTTGCTAGATGTCTAAATTAGAGACAGCAGTATTTTCACAGTTCTGTTATACCCTTTGCTCTAAAAATAAATGTTTTTCCGTTTCACTTACAGATCCATTGATATCCACTCCCACGCGATTTAAACAAATATATTGACCAAGTTTGGTTAGTTCAATAAACATAATTCACGCTTAGATGCAGCTTGAACTACCCGCGTATCGTGAATATCGGCACTGAATCATCCATTCGTGCATTCCAACAAGACATCAAACAGGTCTCAATAAAAGAGCTAGCAACAACACATCTCCTTCGCACCTCTTGTTTCTTCCTGCGGCCATTTATCACCATTTGAATAAATTCAATATGTACATTGAATTGCGTGTAATTAATGGTTTTATTCGTTTAGCACTTAAAACGTTTTAAGGGCGAGGTGTCCAAACATTTGTTGTCCCTGTCTTTTCATCGCGAAAGACGAGGACGGTGCACCGCGGCAGAACACCCGCTGGTTTAGATCATTAATATTGATTTGTGGTCAATCAAAGCTCTGGAGAATTTCACTTTTAATTTTTTTTTCGTCCCAACTCCCAGTTCGGAATGGTTTTAAGAAGCCCTCGTCTTTATTAGTCTTCGATGCTTTTTGGTCAAAATGACAGTTTCGGTAATAATTTACGGGCTGATTTTGTAAACTGAGAAAAGCAAAGCTGTTATGACACATTCCTCAGTAATTACAATATACGATTCTTTCGACCCGAACCCTGTATACACTACTGAGTAATTTTTCCTTTTTATAATTTTGTATTCGTGGTATTTTTATCTCAGAACATATAGAAATCAATATAGGTATACTTCGTCAGATATTAAAATAATTATCAAATATTGATATGTAAAATAATAAAATTTCATCCCCAACAAAATTGAGGTACAATTCGCATGAAATAGCGTTTTATTTCAGTCCTTCAGAGTAACTATAACTTTAGGAGGTTTGATTTTGCTACTTGGAATGAAACTTCAACCCATCACTTGCCCACTGCACCTTAGGGTTAGGAGTCTCTCCTCGGCATTGTGGATTTCATTTATGTACTCCACTCTAATCTGTGCAGATATTTTGGTCAATAATCAATAGTTGAAAGAAAGAAGAAGAACGATCAATATTCTTATAATCTATACATCTATACATCTATACAAATAAATAAAATTGGAGTGTCTGTTTGTAATATTAAAATAACTGCCATTCACTAAGTGCATTTGGATGTATACACGGTACTTATACCAAAACAACATTTTTTACAATTTTTGTCTGTGTGTCTGTCTGTTTGTTCCGGCTAATCTTTGAAATGGCTGGACCGATTTTGACGGGACTTTCACTGGCAGATACCTGATGTAACAAGGAGTAACTTAGGCTACTTTTATTTTAGAAAAAAAAAAATTTGTTAGCGATACGAAGTTCGCCGGTTCAGCTAGTTTATAATATAGCTGATGCTACTGTCCCGTACACTTGCTTTCCTTTGCTTTTTTACGTTCATAGTGCTATTGTAAAGAAAGCCTTTGACAAAATGAATTATGGTCAAATGACCATCAAACACCCTACTAATATTGAATAAAAATAATGACAATAAAATAGCCAGTAGGTAAATAGTCTACATTATACATTCCGCAGCAAGCCTTAGCTCCGAATTTAAATATAGTGATTTAATATCGTAAATTGTATTGTCGAACACAAATTCAATGAATTAAAAAGAACCTTACTTAATTCTATGCACTGTTTATGCTCCTTAGGGGCTAAGCACGCGTCGAGTCCCGATGAGCAATGACTCCGGAGCGCGGGTCATTAACAATGCAGTGTCTTATCTAACTTGGAATAATTAATGAAAGTGTGGATGGAATTGCGTCTTGCTGTGAAGTTATAGTCCTGTTGTGGGCTATTGGCGTGTGGAGGGTTAAAAGAGAATGGTTACGTGGATTGGGTTTTTAAGATTGAACTGTTAAATATATTTTTATAGTTTAAAATATTATGTTAAAGTGTTCGTGGTAAATTAAGTTACCAATTGTAGAGTAATGTAATGATATTAAAGTTACTAAAAATTGATTATTTTTGTAAGTCATTGATTAAGGGTTTGGATCGTTGTTTCGACATCTAGGACAGAGAAAAAACTTCGTCCGTTGTCTTTGATAAATAAACATTCATTGATGGCATTATTATACGGCATACTATAGGATTACATGTGTCACGGGGAATAAAGAGTTCTTAATTAGATTAACTCTTTACAATTAATAGTGAAACAAAAACAAACACTTCTTCAATGTGTTTTAAAATCAAGTACACACTTGAGCTGCAAAAAAAGTCGATACCGTTTAGAAAATATGTGATTGATACTAGAATAAAGTCTCCTTATGTGCATTAATTGCGAAAATAAAAAACTAAATATTATTTATGTTTTACGTCATTAATTTATAAAATTTATTTTCAATTTAATCTCTTCGTAATTTAATTATTGTTTATTTACCATTCGTTAAGTAAAACCCGCGAGTTAAATAAAATTAAGTACGTAATCCAACGCAGGCTCACTACATCTCGTCCACCGCAATGATCGCAGTTACCACGGTAAGCTATGGGGTGCAAAGTATTATTTGAAGATGAATAATGACGTGAAATCAATGGAATTATGAGTGTGCACATTCTTCTGACCTCACATTACCTCGCCGTGGATGCCGATTATATTTACTTTTCATTGCAATTGATGGACTGTTTATTTTGATGCGAAATTATGTTTTGTGTTGTCACACCTTTGGAGCAAAGCGATCTAGTCCTGGTAGAATTATCGGAATATCACGAGAATTCAATAATAAATTAATTGTAAAATACTTTTGAAAAGTGAAATATAATAAAAAAATTAATGTAGGTACATATTTATTATGGTTAGATAAATGATGAATATGATAAATAAAGGTTCATATGAATAAAGTTTCTAGCAGGTTTGATTCAAAATTTTATACAGGTTTGGATGTTCATTAGATGTTATCCAATTTATTTAAAATTATATATTTATTCTACAAACATGCAACTTCCGTGCGATTCAAATACGCATTCTCGTCGAACTTACTTGCGAATCGCTAACCGTAAGGTATGTAGGTAGCAAGCGCTAGTTTCAGGATATGTGATTACCTATGTGTCTTTGTAATTAATAAAAATTTTGTCTGGTATTTACTTTAATTACAGCATTCTATTGTAGGCGACGGCTTGAGATGGCAATTTATCATAAATTTAGATTTAGACGTTTATCGGAAAATAAAGTTCAGTTAAAATTGACAAATTATTTGAAACGAATAATTGCCGTAATTTATTGACAATTGTGATAGTAATGCGCTTGATTTGTATTTATTACCTACCCATAAACGAGTCTAAAATTTGGTACAATCAGTTACTACAATCAGTTTAGACTTGTTTCTCGCATTAATATTGTGGATGTCACTCTTCTTAAGAAAACTATCGTAATATTTCTTAACACACTACCACAAAACATTATCCATTACTGTTTAAACACTTAAGTCAACTACACCGTTTACACCAGTATGTGAACTGAGTGCACTAACGAAGGCATATTAATGAACCTGTCGATGAGTTCCCCTCGTGCCTCATTGGCTTCAAATTCCACGAATTTTGTTCATTATCTATTACCAACGCTGTTAAAGAACCGTTTTTGACGATGCGTCCAAAATATAAATGACATTGTCAGTATTTGGAGAATAGTGGTGCATGTCAAACGTATGTAATTGTTATTTTAAAGTTATAGATAAGCTGCAAGGCTTGGTCTTTATTGGTAAGAACTTATAGAGCAGAGTTTCTAAAAGTAGAGTCCATGAATCCTAAAGCGGTTTTTTAAACGGCTTTTTAGTGCACTTTCATATTTTTATTTGCAAGTAGTTATAAGTGCACGTTTTTATTATCATACCTACTCTTAAACAGGGTGTTTTTCACAGTCTTTCTTAAAATTTTCTTTCTTTCTTTTTCTTCTCTCTTTCTTGGTCGGCAACACATCAGTGATGACTTTGGTGTTGCTGATGTTCATGGGCGACGATAGCCACTTACCATCAGGTGGATCGTCGGCTCGTTTGCCGGCTATTTCCAAAAAACTAAAAAAAAATTGCCCTTAATGTGGTCTTTAATATGGGCTGTAGTATTTTTAAATTTGTGGTAAATTATAGATAGACTACATTATGACGAGTATTATCCTAGATCAAGAGCATTCTAGTAAAGACATCACCGTTGAGATGGCAAGTACGTAGGTACCTACCTAGTTACAATTACAACCGCAGTGCATGTCTGACACCAAGTTTCTTTATGAAAAAGGCTTATTTTTAAACTGATGTTTAATTAAATTTTCTCTATGAAGACAAGATTTTTTCATTCATAGATTACAGTAAGTACAATACAATGTACTTTGATAAGACACGTAGGTAATCATAATATTATATTTCTTTAAATTTTTTATGTATGCTTCTTTTCTTCTAAATTTCAATTGATGTATTTTCGTTTCCTTAAGAAAAACACATCTGCCAAGGCTATCTAACGAGGTATTATAAGCCTTAAGTAAGCTTCCTAAGCTCTGTTTAAAGACTTTAAAGGCTGGCTGTTCATACGCTACGATGACCACTTAACATTTGATACTCCATGTGATTCATCATCGCTTTAGACATCAAGAGAAAAGTAAATCTACTGGACCAATTGATAAGGTCTAGTTTACTCCAACACAAAACTGTGCAGTGTGCGTATTGTTTGGGGCGAGTGAAACGCCGTAGTGACCTTGACACTGATACGAGTACCAAGGTTTCTCGTGTAATACGATATGACTACCTTAAGCGTAAGCAAGCTTGTGGACTTTTTCATAGAAATCGATACAAAATAAAATGTTAGAAAATGTATTTTCTTTCAACTCTTTATGAAAAAATATGAAAAATAAGCCCTTAAATTTTATCGCCAGCAAATGACCCAACGGCCCACGTTAAGGTCTTAGTACCATATTAGTACCGCTACTGGGATTAGTAAAGACGATACTGAACGTAATGAGTGGTTGGTTGCATAAGCCTTGAGGATGAAAGTAGCTCTTTATATCACAAAATTCTGGACTAGCATAAGACTTCATGATATTATAGGCTAGAAGAACTCGTAAGTTCTTCTTAGAGTCCATAGGCGACGGTGACCACACTGACCACTGCCATCATGTTGCTCGTCTACTTTTCGTCAGCTCTTCAGGCTTCAAAAATCTAATAAATTGCAATGATGTTATAATATAAAAAGAGGCAGATATGTCACTAGAGCGCCGACGATGAAGGGAGTAAGAACAGGCAATTAACCGTTCTGCTCGTAGTCGCTCTGTCAATACAAGACGATACGCACGCTGTTGTTGTTGTCAGAAATGCTTGACATTTGTCATACAGCGTTAAATTTGCCTTCCTGTATTATACCAATGTGATTGGTGTAATGAAAAAAGAGATAAACGTGTGTGTGTGTAGCTCTTTTCGGAACAGATTTTTTTGGTTTATTTGTTAGGATATAACGTATCTATATTTTTTAAATATCATTGATAATTGGGTAGAAACTTTACACAACTCAAAGGTAAGTTTTGAAAGCCTTAAGACAATAACGTACTTAAAACGGATTATTCTCAATGTAGTTAATCCGTTATAACAATATTTATAAATTCTATGTTAGTCCATTGGCATTATTGTTAATGAGTTGCAATCCATTACAATAACTACTCGTGCTAAACGTTTGATTGCTCGGCAAATGGTCAAAATTAATCTTTATTTTACTTATTCGAATACTTGTTTCATACAATAAATACATTGTATATTATAAACAACTGTTTATAATATACAATGTATTTATTTAGATCTCGTATAATTAATAAATTCCTGTACGAGATTTCTATATTTTTTTATTCGTGTACGATTTCAAAAATATTTAAAATTCATTTGTACTGATGTGAGACTATGTTAGGTAAATTTTATACTATAAGCAACATTTTAATAACGTGAAAGACATTATTGACGTGATAGACGTTGTATATGAAATACCTAAGTTATAAAATTATGTCACTAATATATCGCTGAAAGATGTTGAGTGGACTTTATGACTCTTTTGTTACACACCTAGTAGGTACATATTAAATTACTTTTTTGTTTGTTTACGGTACAACGTACTACCTACCTACACATGCAAGCTGTATGCACAGGATGTATTTCATTTCAGCGTCACTTTTCGTTTTGAAGAAGCATTCCGTTATGGAGAATGGCTTATTCAATTTTATAATTATAAATTCATGATGACGGACTCACAGACTTCGTTTTATACTATGAAGTGATCGTGTACAACGACATTTGCATAGGCTAGCGGAGAAACTGTAGTCTTTAATAAATATATTTATAATGTATTATCACCGTAGCAACACAACCGTGACTTGATAATGAGAGTGATAAAGTCGAAAGTAGAATATTAAATTTAACATTTAAGTTTATTGCTCTACTATAAAATTAAATATAGTTTATGGGCTCGGTATTATTACAGTTAATTTTAATAACATAATAACAAATCCATTGTTATTAAATTATTAGTCTAATTGCACTCAGTATTAGTACAGTCTCTACGATGCATGGTACTCTGCAAGAAAGATTTAATAACTAATTTCTGCTCTTTAATATAAATAACTACATTCGGAATAATTTTATTCCAATGACAAAACAAATGAGACAAATACATTTAGCATGAGCGAAAAGTAATGATATTCAGACTCATCTTATCCTTTAATCATTTATTCAAGGGTACCTCAACTATGGTTCATTTGACAAATGAACTGATAACAACAGATGATGCAGGTACCCATGGTTTAAAAACCCCAATTAATCATTACGTACGTTTTGTTTGACCGTGGTTGACAGCGAAAATTAATTAAAATTCCGTGTAAAAAATAAAACAAGACCAATCAGGTGTCTTGAGTACGCCTACATTCATTCATTTTATTTTATGCCCGTCAAAGACTAAAGACGCGTAGAATAGTGACTTCTTTGACAGAACAATATTATTATTTGACTATATTTCAAAAATTTGTAACTTATTATTACTAGCTGATTCTAGTTTGTTTTGTAATAAATCTAAATTTAATTGACTTTTTTATTGTTTTATTACCTTGAATGTAGAGCCATCTATATAAGTCTATTACGACTTGAAAAATACTTAGTCTCGATAAAACAAAATGTTTGAGTGAATAAAACCTTCACCAGTGAAAATACTGAATTCATCGATTACTATCTAATAGACGCATCAATGATCATTTCTTAAAACTCAGTTGGGTATAAGTATGAATTATTTTATAGCTTTTTAAACCCTGTTACAAAAGTAACAGTGGATTACCTTCATCTAAGTTTGTACTCGAAAATTTATATAGAAAATTTAATTTAAAAAATCCCTAAAATTTAAACTACCCTCCATTTGTTTTGACTATAAAGTTAATCAACCCCATGAATCCGGAATAAATGAATATCACAATAAAGGGACAAGTCTACTGTCTATACTCCCGTGCGATAAACCGTCTCGATCTATTAAAGTCTATCCATATCATAATCTATGTTCGCCGAGCGTTATCTATGACACGTTCGGTAGCCGATCGCCCGCTCGCCCGTTAGTAATTTGACAGTTCGGATGACAGATTACAACGCCACAGACCACCAAGGAAATTGTCGTTGGGGTACTCTGTACCGATACATTTTTGTTTATGAGACAACGTTATCACTTAATTGGAGAGCTTCTGTATGTTAAGATGATTTAGCCTCCTACGCATAACGTTACTCGTTCATCAGATGAATAGCAGTTTCGTCTCTTGTTTTTTGTGCGTCAATAGAATGAATTGATTCGGGTGCTTATTGAATAAGATTTTTTTTATCATTCAAGAGATTGAAGAGGTTATCGAATGCCATTATAATTACATGTGAAATTTTGCATTTCACACACCAAAGATTTAGCATGTAGGAGACAAAATACGTCGCTGTAATTAATACGAAAATTAATTCGTATTCATTCATTCAAGTAACCATCTATTTACGAAGTAGGTACTATAAAAGCTCGATAACTGTTTAAGATTTGTTTATTACACAAAATATACGTAGTTGTAATGATGACGTAGTCGATTTTATGTGTATTTTACATTTCATATGATTGAGTGATGAAATACCGTTTCCTTTTTGGACAGAAATGCATTTTTGCCACCTCTGGTATTGCAAATGTTCATAGGAGGCGGTGACCATCTCGGGACTTGAAGACTCATTAGTTGGCAGTTACTATTAAACAAAATTAATTTATAGTTAATAATTGGCATTACAAAGTCTCTTATTAGAGTCATTCATCCATCTATCTATCAGCCTTTATAAGTCCATTTTGTTCATTGCTAGACAGACATAGACCTCATATTACATGGGTCACTTCGATCGGTTCTGAACCTTCTGAATCAGCAAATTACTACTATTTTCTTCAAGTGGTCAGTTCACTCGGTTCACCTTTTCAAATTTGATTCCAATCTAATATTTTTAACACATCACCATCATGGTCATTACCGCGATAAGACAAACCATAATATTACTTAAAATTAAAGTTAAAAGTATTAACAACGCAGATGGAGTCTCTCATGGCACTGCAGCGCGGGCGGTCTTTCGATAAATACAATAAAATAGTTATCTAATTTCACAATACATTTCTCGTAAATGTCTGGTATTTAAATATAAATCGAAAGAGCGGAACACAATGGTGTAATCGATAATTGAATTCAGCATTGATGAACTTTACACCGACCGACCTCCTAGACGTGACAGATTAGAATGGCATCCACGCATTCATCTATATAGAGATGTTACTTATTTAAAGTGAAATGAAAAGATTTTTTGACAAATAGATTTATCTTTAATAAAGGCTTAACTAAAGAGCTACTTTTACTTAAAGTACGTAAATTAAACATTAAATAATTCCCCCAGAAAAATTACTTTAGGCATTATCGTTTTAATGCCATTTAATGAAAAATTTCAAACTAAATACGAATAGTTTTATTTTGTCACATTTAATTAATGTGTTTGATGAATATCTAAGTTTGATTATTGGAATAAGTTAAGTGCTTAGAACATAAAAATGTATGAAACCTATCATGTTTGATTTGTTAATAGAAACTTGTTGCTTATGCTTTATGAATACTTCGTCGTAGTATAAAAAAGTAATTAGATGCAACTATGACGTTATAGCAGCTCTATGCTTATATCATTATAAATCGGATTAGGCAAGTCACTGTCTGTCGTCATACTTAATGCCAATTAAAAGATTTAGAATTGTGAATCTCTGTTTGTGGCTGACTAATACGAGGATCTACGACAAGCCTTAATCATGTTCAGACGCGGGTGGGTTTTTTTCATTAACATACTTCTGTCAATTGTTTTGATATTTTTGTTGGGCTATTATTCTGAGATGTATTTGTCGTATTTGCATTTTGAGAGGTTGATAAGTGACACTTGAAACAAACATTGTTACGAGTAGTTAAACAAATCTTTGATAAATATTTACGTTGTATTATCATTTACGTCATTAAAAATTTCTATAGTAGGTAAGGAAGATCTTCTTAGGGCCACAGTTTTTATAGCCAAGCTCTTGTTAAAATCCAACTAATCAGGAATTCAACTATTCACTGAATAGGATTCAGTCTACCTATAAATCTTTGAATTCAAAACAATCGCTCCTTCACTACTAGGTATGTACTAGGTACCAGTATAAAAAAGATTCCTGCTTCCTTGTTAGATGGAAACCAGTCTATATTATGATAAAAAAAATTAAGCAGGATGATATGACACGAAATTATGACCCAGCTACCATCGTGAAGTCACGAGGCCCTGTGAGGGCACAGTATCCTCAGGGTGTGTTATATCACTTCAGATTTGATCGCGACTTATTAATTGGCGTCACATTCGATACCGCAGACCGTTCCTCAAAGCAGGCGTGCAATATTACTAAAGAGTTAACAACGATCAGATTTTCCTATATATTTAACCAACTTAAAAAAAAAAGAGAACTTTCGACTGGGTGAACCGATTTTGGTGATTTTTTTTTTAATCGAAAGCTGTTACGTGTCATGTAGTCCCAGTTAAATTTGAGCGACATCTGACGAGTAGTTTTTGAGTTATCCCTAATTTTTGTCAAGAATTATCTGATATCCTATCCCACTAATGATATAAATATTAAGATTTTTTTTACTCTTTTGCGCAAAAACTACTGAATGGATTCTCAGGAATAAGACACAGGGAATTAACACACACACAATACTACGAGGAACTTTCTGTAGTAAGATCATTTGATCATCACTGCCCATAAACATAAGCAACACTAATAAATATAGTATCACCTACTGGAACTTCCTGGCTCCTTGACATGGGATCTGAAACTCGTAAAAATATTTTACGGTTAATTGAAGAAACTTAAAGTGGTAGCCAGGATCTAAAAACCGTACTGTACCATACCACGCAGCCAACACAGTAATAACAAAAAATATCAATCAATTGAATTTTGTAAAAAAAAATAGCTGGATTTTTTTTAAGTAATTTGATAGAAAGAATATTAGGCACGCTCATTTCGAATACCTTTATCTTTTCCTATAATCCTGCTGCTATTTCCTATCGATTAACTGACTGGTTATAACTTAAAACCCATTTGTGACGTTTATGATAAAAATCGGGCAATATCTAAATATTCGTAATTCTTCATTTACATTGTAAATGTTCGGTATTTCCTGCTAATTCCCGTGGTGTCGTGTCTGCAATATTGTGTTTCGTTCCATTGTACTCGTTGATATTAATTAGCCCTTCTTAGGCAAAGCTTGATGAACATTCCTGCCATACTTGACTAATAACCCGTCGTGACCGTTTAAAGGTTAAAGCTTAAATGCTAATATTGGATATCGGAATAATAGGTGGCCTACATGTTGGGTAGGACCTTTTAATAGTTCATAGTTAAGAAGGTAACTATTACTAGTTACTTAATCAATAATCATCAATACTTTTTGTTAGATTACATACATCTATCTACAGTGGGTCATTATAAAACATTTTCAAATAAGTGCAGTAGAGACATTAAGTAGTGAGTAGTGACCATAATATATGACGACCCTGTAGACTGTAGACTAGTTGGTAGCGACCCTGCCTGCGAAGCGAGGGGTCTCGAGTTCGATTCCAGGCCGGGGCAGATATTCATGTGACAGATAAATATTTGTACTCGGATCATGGGTGTTATTGTGACGTGTTATATGTTTGTCCACGCCACCCGCGACACAGGTAATAACTTACTGCGGGCGTAAACGCTAACACACTCATTAGCGTTTATTGTTTATTGTTCTTGTGACTATTTAAGTTCACAATATAAGAGTAACTAGGATGAAGCTCTTTCAAAAATGATAAGCAATCATATTTATCACTACCCCTCTACCCGTGGTACACTCCGGGATTATATAGGTACATACCCCACTTCTTATTCCAAATCATGGTCTATCTGTTTGCTTTTCATGAATATCTATTCAGTAGTTTTTGCGCGAAAGAGTAACAAAGTACAGTACATCCTCATAAACTTTCACATTTATAATAATAAGTAGGTAGGATTGTCATTTATTTAATACCAGCACGAGTCTTTCTTTAAAACTTGACTTATTTTTGTTACCTCTTCAATGAACAGGTCAAAAACTTTGTTAAACTCATACAAATAATAACAGCAAACAAACTAACTGAAGACGTGAGACATCAGACAAGCTTCCCAGGCTAATTGGACAAACTTCAAATTACCCGATTCGTTAATTTGAAAGCACGAAGTAATTTTTCTCACGGTCCCAACAAAGGTAGGTACATTAGCAAAATGTTGAACCGCAGAGCAGAAATCACAATAGAGGACGCATAGAAAAATATCTACTTATCAATAAAATTATCATCAATAATCCATTTAAAAATTCATTGTAATCAACAAATTATAGGTAGATAAAATAGAATAGTATCTACTAAATGAGTAATTGTAAATATTTTTAATTAGTATTAAAAATTACGTTAAACAAATATTGACGTGATAACGTCTATTAAAACGATGAACGCCGGGCGCACGCACGAAAAACCATGACTCATTGTCCCGTTCCGCGCGAGCGAGAGCGCGGAACAAGCGATAGAGAGGCACGATCGGCTACGATCGGCCGAAGCGCTCAATTTTATCTATAAAAGTATGCAATCGTTTCATCAATGTTTTGTCATGACGTTGTCACGTTAAACTACCGTCCGTAAACCGACTTTACAAACAACCATTTTTTTATAACAAATTAGGTAGGTACATCAAAAACCTATACATATAATATCTCGGCAGAGATATTATAATTTCCGATCGTTTTTACAAACTTACACTTGGATTCCATGAATCGCGTTTGGTAGGTCACAAATAATAACAAACATCCACGACCCGAGGCCTTAAAGTTCCTGGCTGGAATCAAACCCGGAACCTCCTCTTCACAGGCAGGTTCACTACAGCTAGGCTACGATAGCTTTACAGTGGTATTAATATAAAATTAGCATAAACAACACTCGAATCGCATATATCTAATGCACTGCGCCTGCGCACACGAGTAGGTCATCAAAGTACCACTCCTCGGCACTCTATAATATCTACACTCAGATGTTTGAAGTTTTGAACTGTTTAGCGTTTAGATGTTAAGCTACCGTTCTGTGAGTTAATAAATCACAACGTCAATGGATGGTGAGTGGTCGGTAATTATAGAAATTAAGGTTAAGTAACGATTAACCGCATCCTTTGTTCTTGACGGAAGAACGTGGGACTGCGGCGCGTCAACGCTTAATGCGTAATTATTCATCTCCTAATGAAGCTTATTGTCCTTGTAGTAACCGACCTTGTCTAAAATAAAGAAAAAGACTAGACAGAGGATCAACAAAAAATAATGTATTAAATCGTAAGGTCTCGTCGTGAATTTAAAATTGAATAAATAATAAAATCACATTCACACACACATTCACACTCCCGGAAGATTTACACACACAAGACCACAAGAAACAAAGACCCGAGACAAACTATTATCCGACACATAAATGTGTGAATGAGCTGACCTGGAATCGAACCTAGGACCTTGCTCTTCTGCCTGTTTTAATCAAAACAAGGAATATTACAATCACGCAATATATTGTTATTGGTTTAACTTACTAGGTATCTTGCAGAAAAAATTCACTGATATTTTTAGTGATTGCCTATTATTCTAATTTAGTAAATAATACGCATAAGGATAACATAAAATTAATTAATGACTTATTTGGATGTAAAATACTAACTCCAATATTTTTACACTATTGAATCTTTATTGTGCAAAACACAGTGGTGCAAAATATGCCTTTTGAAATTACAACAAATACAAGACTCGACCCATTTGACACTCAATAAAAAAGTAATTTATTTCCCTATACATTATTAAAAATTCCCAACTCATATTTCAAATTGTTAATAATGAGCTTGGTGCCTGACGGTTTGAGATCGCGCTAAGACTTCGATCTAAAGAGGCTGCATTTGCATAAAATCATTAGTAAGCACAATGCTGTGCGGGCAGGGACACGGTGCGAGAACACCTTACAACACGCTCTTATAAATATTTCACCTGGGACGAACAATAAACTAGCACACCATACATTTTCATTTTAGTACGCTTAACACAAAACCTCTCCCTTACAAACCGTCAATGTATTCATTGTAACCAGGAGAGGGACGTTGCATATCATTTAACCAGAAAAACATGGACGGGTCCACAAGCCGCCTCTCGAATATGATTTATCATCGTTCATTAGGCGAGTTTGTCCGCAGCGACAACAGATGGAGCTGATAGCACTTGGCAGGGTGGCCCTCTTGTTATTATTTTTATTACCAGTTTTCTAAGAATAATACTTGAGGAATGTATTATTTAATGAACTACCCTTTTTGGTTGATATGACGTATAGAATTAAATCCTGCGCTATTGTCGATCGGTGACAACTCCGTGCCCATCTATTATGACTTGTATTGATGCAAAGTTCGACACTAAAGGAGAGGGTTCTCAGAAATATTTAAAGATGAACGCGCGGTTGTCATTATTAATGGTGACATCGCTTGAGCATCATTTAAGAGGTGATTTTTCATTAATCGCTAACAGCTGGATTTTAAAAGTTACTTAGGACATTTGACAACCATAAATCAAGAAAAAGGTCGCGAGCATTTGAAAAAGTAAAAAGATAAGAGTATAAAGGAATTAATATTCTGTTTTACTCAAACTTGAATAAAAAATATGTTATTATAAATTACTGCATCTAAGAGACGAAGGAGGCATCCTTGATTACAAAGCTAGTAATAAACATTTTCATAGTCATTGTGAATGCGCTCGGTAAATCCGCTTACCATTTAAATCTCGCTGCTCGCTGGACAAACAGACAATTCTTAAAACTGCATCTTTAACACCGTCGTTGGTCGTGTTTGGAACGTAATTAAAGGCCCGTCGTGAATTTGCATTCGTTTCTGAGAGTTCGTAGCGCAAATCAAAAAAAGAGCTTTGTTAATTAGCATATTGTATTTTGAAATGTGACGGTTGGCGTGTGGACTTATGCTGCTCAGCGGTGGGCCACTGTCATGATTTTTATGAGCCCCACCGTATGGATATGTCTGATCCGTTTTAATATAGCGTTTGTTGTCAACGGGTTATCGATCGTATGATTTGTTAAGGGATTCGTACTGGAGTTTTTTATTCGGTCCAATTAGTTCTGCGATTTAGCACGTTCATTGATTTAATGTTACTTTATATAAAAAAGTTAAAATACTTTTATTTTGAGTCACTTAAGTTTAGAGGAAATATGTGGACTAGGTACACTATGGTCTTCAGAAAGATGAGATTTGAAATAAAGAACGATGATTATACATATAGCAAGGTCAAAAGTATACCTATTATTATGTCAATATAAAATTTATGACCCATAAATTCATTTATTTTTTAAGTCCAAGCCAGATCCAAACACATTTATAGAAAGACTATTACAGAACTTTACCTAGTCACCTAAATACGCCACATCCATACTATCCCAAAGCTTGAAAGCAATCGTGATAGCTTCAGTTTTGTGTCTCTGTTTTAATTAATTTGGATCACGAAGTCGCCACTTCGGGCGTCACGACACGATGCTACGCCAGACCTGAGTGACACACTTCAAAATGTCACCAAATAGGCTTTGAGGTTATCAGCGATCGCTACTGGTCCAGCCTACCCTTCGACATTCATTGTCTGTTGCATTGTTACGTATAGGTACTATGTATAAGTCTACATGTACATAAACGTTAGTTAAGCTGAATTTGGCTTTGCTGAGAATAATTTCTTGATAAATTTTTAAGAAAATATATAAGTTACTGCAATGGCAGGGATTCAATACAAATGATTGGTATCGTCATTCAGATTCCTGTTATTATTTTAGTTTTTAAAAGTTTTAATCTTTGTTTGTTATTCCACTAACAGTTAGTGTTATTGTAGAATAATTGATTGGTTAATTATGGACCTTTTAATTTTGTATGTGCCTACAAGAACTTGTAAATAGGTACCTACTAACTACCCAACAACTTACTACACCATGCTATTTACATCGTTTACGCTTGTAACTTTATTCGTACAAGGTTCCTACTCTCATTGCGATCTCTTCTGATACAAGAGGAAAGGTCGGTGTGCTCGGTTAATTTGACCTTTTAGATAATATTTCCTAATATAATCCAACGGATTACATTTTTAATAAAAGTTACGTTCTCATTATCTTAATGAATCACAAATTTGTATATTTTTTTTGTGTATTGATAAGGTTCTTGTGAATTACAATCAAATCCTTTACAATGTGGGAATTTAGGCTATCACACGATCATTGCACGGCTTTAGTGTGTGATGTCGTAACGTTCCAATTAGGTGCTCATTTGTGTCAGGCGTGCATTGTAAATCTATTCATTGAACGTGAACAATCGACATTGTACTTACGCCGTTCATGCTTTAGTTTTGGACATTCACTCGCTCCGTGACACGGTTGTAGATACCTCGTTATTTTATTACAGTTTTACTCCCGAGAATCAATAGATTCAATCGCACCTCGGTTAGCATAGTACACTCCCCTCGAACTAAGCCAGGCGGAGTTGAGGCACACAATGGACCGAATGCCATAACATCATCAAACAATTTCAAAATCTGATCCTATGCATAACGAATGGAGTTGATAAATAGTTTGAATTAACCGATTTAATGCGGGTCACCCACAGCACGGTGACTTGCCTGAATCGTCTCGTAATGATAATTGAACTGGCAAACACCCAGCTAGGACTATCGCCTCGATCTATTGAGAGCCGACGTTGGAAACTCTATGACTTGCGCTATTGTATTTATGATTGTTTCTTTTTTTATTTTATTCCTTGTCTTCCGACACAATCTTTAGCGTTCTGATTAGCTTAAAGCTTTACCGCTGTGAATATTGTTTCATTGGAATGCTTGTGAAATTTAATTGATGATTGAATATTGACTGTGTAATTGATTTTTTTCGTCTGGCGTAAATTAAATACGTTTTACGGTATTATAGGGTAATTGGTATTCTGTAAAAAGCAAATTAATTAATTGTGATAGTTAATGAAATTTTAAATGGAAAAGTTTAAAGATCTTATAACTATTCATTGTACCTACACAACTCATGTTTTTGTAAATTAGTCATTATTAATCATGTATGTTAATAAAACTAAACAAAAAACTTCTTTATATTAAGAACAAAACTATTCAAATTTATTATCTGTATCTAAACAAACCCACTGGTCATTCGTAAGCATACAAGTTAGGCAAGACGGCTTTTTGCCGTTCATTGTTCGAAACTAAGCTTTTGATTAAGTTTTCATATTAAAGTGAAACAATGAGGTATATTTTAATATAGATTAACAAGCGATGACTTGACACCCTCAGCTTACGTCTGAACAAGACTTCGTGCAGTGTTGGGGTTATGAGCTATAACTCCAAGTTTAACCAATTCTCAATCTTATGGTTCTGTGCAAAAGACTTTCTGATGCGTTTAGTGAAATAATATTGCTGTTTCTTGGAAGGCTGTTACCACATAATATTGTTGTTCAATTTTAGACTTTATTATAAAAGAGATAAAATGTTCTGCAAAAGATTACGGATCCATTTTAATACATATAGAGCGTATTAGAATCAGTTCGAAACGTATTAATATTTATTACAATCAGGCTTTTTACATTATTGGTTATTGATTAGTATTCTTATTAGAATATGTTGATGTTATGATACATGTTAGGATATCCTTAGTAGGTTTAGGTTTCTATTGAAATTAATCTCAATTTAATGTTATTTTTTCGCCACATAAGTGTAAGTTTTAAGTAAGCGACATAGTTAAGAATTTCATAGCGAAATATTGTCACCAGTCCACTGTAGTAAAGTTCATCATTAAAGTTTATAGAAGGACTTCTATCACAGAGAATCATAGATAGACACTATAACAGCCAAATACTATTTTTAGGATAATATTATTAGGCCGCAACAATGCTAACTTTACTGCATGGATTTTGGTGCGATTTTTACCATTAGATTTTGTGCTTATACCGCACAATGAGAAAGGGTATGCGGTAAATATGAAAAAAATGAGTTAATTTTTTTTTTCTAAAAACAATAATTAGCTTTTCCGTCAATAGACATTGATTTGTGAAATGAAAGATCATCTTTCCGAGCGATCGACTGATCATCACAACAGAACTTGCAATTTAGGTACATATTAAACAGTTGCAATTAAGGTATGAGTATTATAAGAAAGCTACGTTAAATTATAACAAGTCCATATCACTACCTTACTACATACGTCGCCTATCAATCATTGTGATATATGTGAACGTTTAATTTCTTCAAGCGACCAATAAAATCGTCCAATAAATATCCCCTGCTTCCCATTGTTGATGCATTGTGTTTTGGATCTTTTACGAGCGTACGGATTGTTTCGGTTTTCGAATGACGACAGTTTAGTGCCAGACGTTTCTCCCGCGATATTAAAAACCTTGAGGTTTTGGATATTAAGTCTGCCTTTACTGGTAGATAGTGTAATGACTTTCCGTTGGAAAATCCATGCAGTCTATCTATTAAATAACTTTAAAGAAAATTTGTGGATTTAATGGCCAAAAGACCGATGACTGATTCTTAAATTTACAATTAGAAGCGACTGTATAAAGTGCCTTGAAAGGAACATAAAAGCTTATAGCTGAATTAGAAGTGCATTTAAAATTCCTAACTATTTCCTGCGAACGTTGAGAAAAAACAAAATAGTATATTAATATTCCAACCATAAGTATGAACAACTCCAAGCCATCTGTTCAGAGCACCTTTAACTAGCTACAAGGGTCACAGGTTACGTATTAACACAACGCGACTTTCTCCGCACGACTGACATCAACGTCCAATGCTAACAAACTTTACATAGAACTTCATAGGGCTACATACTTGATATAAAATATTATTCATATCATTCAGAAGTAACAATTGAAGGATTACACCATCGTAGAACGATTCGTATTATTATGATCTGAGTGTGAAAGCTTCAGTGACTCCCGCGCTGCGGTGGAAAATCCAAATTTTAATAGTTATTGTTTTAGAATTCCAATACAGCACTTAACTTTCTCCTTGTAACTGACGTGGTTTAACGTGATGTGACATGAAAAGGGTTTGTTCTGTAGTTCGAAAGCCTCCGACTTAATTGAAAGCTGTTTTGCTACGATAACAATTGAGACAAATTAGTTATTTTAGCTGGGTTGTTCTAAACTCGTCACGATAAAACTCATCATTTTATTTGTGTGACGTTTGCTGTTTCTCTCTTCGGTTGTCGTTTCTTTGATTGCGGCCATCGCCTTTTCTTTCTGAGTTATATCGGCAACTCTAGTCAATTTACACATGTTATTGACAAGGATTTAATCACGAATAGAAATAAGATCCGCAGCTCTTCGCACCTAATAGAACTCAGTAGCATAATGCTTTGGTTTACACGCGCTTCAATGTAGACATACGATCAAGTATTTTTACTAGACCGGGCCTCAGGTGGTCCACAAAACAAGTAAAGAATTAAAGTAAACAGTCTTAATTGCATTGCCTTTTGCATTTTTAAAAGGATTTCACTTGACCATCGGCAAACAAATAAACATTTAATGTTGGGATGAACAACTTATGATTTCGATAAGACTACAATAAAGGGTTTGGAAATAAAAATAATTCCTGTCTACATTTTTAATAAGTAGTGTTTAAGTGTCGTTGACCAAACAAATTGTATATTTGATGCATTGAGCGACAGCACAGGATTTGGGAAGGATTTTGGATGTTATGTAGTTGTTAATAAGGTTCTTGTGATGTGATAGTGGATTGAAAGAAGTTTGGTTGCAGCTGCAGGGTCGATACTGGTCGATACAATAACAATGCCATACAGTGGACGTAGTACCTATGGCTTGCTTAAGTTTTGAAATCGTTAGCGACGCCTACGGATTCGTCTTGTTATGACATGGTATCTACTAGAATTACCATGGTTTAAAATTATTTTACTTTAGGTTTCTTCAAAATATTTTTAAATTATAGGTAGGTATTAATTGAAATTCTGATAATAAACTTCTGCGATTAATTAATTAATCTATTTAATAATGGGTGTATTAACGATAGATATGGCGAATGACGGTGTATTGAATAAATGGTGTATAAGCGCCGAATAATCAGTCAATATAATCATATTACAAATATAACAATATAAAGCCAGATTTGATTGAAATAAGATTCAGATGCAGAATTCTATGTTGAAAATGGTATAAAAATATTAGTTAGGTGCAGATCAGAAAGAATAGTTAGAAGAAAGAATCAATTTTAATAATTAGCTTTGTGTATAGTCACTTCATTCATATCGAGGCGGTGTCAATAAGTTTTTGGATTGTCCAATTCTATACTACATTTCCTAATGCAACAACCCCATATCTAGGAAAACGCATAAGCGCGCCTTCACTTATCTGCTGGTACACTACACCCCTTACCTATGCACTTAATCTACAAAATATTGTAATGTTATTATTATTTTACATTATTATGTTAAACCAAATTATCCTTTTAGTGCACATTATTTATATATTGTATTTGAAATGTTTGTTGTTAAGTATACCTAGTATAAAGCAAAAAAATGTTTTAACGAAACCTCATCTTAATTTTGTGTTCAGACAATATTTTATACATATACTAGCTGCCCGGACAGACTTCGTTCTGTGAAAAGTTTTTTATTTATTTTGAGATGTAAGCTATCCTATCTTTCAAGTTGGATCAAACTGCACATGGTGTGCAAATTAGATTAAAATCGGTTAAGTAGTTTAGGAGTCCATCGCGGACAAACAACGTGACACGTAATTTATAGGATATATTAAGATGTTATTGTTTTCCATTGCATATTTTTTATAATAAAATAAAGAATAGTATGAAGTATTATGAAACTGAAAAATTGATTATTTTCCATATTGTACGCTTATTCCATCCGACTAATAAAAATCCTTCTTGATCCATTAAATTTAAATTAAAATAGCCACGGGAAGATAGTATGTAGTAAGGGATAAAATCATTTCAATGGTTTGGGTGCATCGAAATAATCTCAAAAGATACAACCTCCGATTACATTATTATTATAATTTTACCCGTGATGCTTTATTGGTTAATTTGAGAGGTGTAATACCACATATCTTGATTTGATCAGTGACATTATGTCGGGGTTATTACAAATGGAAAAGAAAAAACCGAAGTAATTTACATATGGAGGCTGTAAATAAGAAGCGATTGAATCCTTTTCGTGCGGGTATGAGTGGTATGACTCGACTTTTGAATGAATTTTTCATTAAATTAGGTTGAAAGGTTTTATGATGAAGCAACGCTTTCTTTGAGATTATCTTTACTTTTTATTTTATTTTTAAAATGTTCAGTAAATGAACAATAATTATATGAAACTGAAAATAAAGATAACGGCTAAGTGCGTGTTAGGCTACGAGCAATAAGGTTCCGTAGTTGTAAGTTCATCGACTATTACTCATAAATTACTTATAATAACCTAGCCGTGATAGCCTATTTATAATTCATGGCAAAGTTCTTTTAATCAGTCATTTTAGTATTTTCCTAAAAATTATATTTGTTTCTTTATTTTTTACGTGTACTACCAAATACAAGACCAACCTATTTACCTAACACTATAGTAAATAATCAAGTATTAAAGTCATTAAAATTACCCACGTATTTCTAGAGCAGGTAATGTAGACGATCTATTATGCATAAAAATATTAACAAGCTCTATAAAATCTATACTAAACATTCACTAAAGCGTCTCAGGTGGGGACATAAAATTGGACAAGATCAGACCCAACTACACGTAAGCAGACACAATAAAGCCTCTAAGCCATTTAAATCTCTCTAAACGGCTGGATTATCGTTTAATTTTACTGCAGAAAGCATTTCCATCACAATTGGAAGTTGACTCCTTGTCATTTATTTTAAAGTATTTGTGGGCTTCGGCCGACCGTGCGTTATCATAAATCTTTTTAAGATCAAACCATAAAGAGAGATAAGGTCGCACCCAATCGGCTAAAGATTGCCCTTTACCGAATTCCCGGACGATGCTGACGAATTGTCAGACGCGGTGCAAAGATTATTTGTGCAGAATCGCCATGTCAAGTGACACTACACATACCTACTCACGTAACTACATTAACTAAATTAATTTATCTTGTTTAGGGATTTATACATCCGATGTATAAAACCAGTGTAATTATCGGGTAGAAGAAGTTGAAATTGGTACTTGAAAATTATAGTTTTTCACCCAATGTCGTTAGTGTAGTTAGTAATTTTATTAATTTTGATTTAAGAAATAATATTATTATAAAGAGCTTAAATGGAAAAAAATCTATTTAAAATGAATGTTTTAAAATTGTGTTCACTAGTAGAAAATAATAAAGAGAATAATAGAGAAATCTCAGGCTCGATCCGTGACTTGGGCGAACATTTATGGGACTGATGAATATTACTTTCTCGACCTTGCTTTTTTGTGTTATTTTAATTGTACAGACCAGTATAATTTTCATAAATATTTTATAATCTACAGTTACAGTTCCTATTATTAAATCTTCCTATTTATTTTTATATTTAGTCATATATGTCTGTATGGAAATAAAACGCTTACCGAGCAAAAAGTAATAGCAAGCGCTATTAATATTTAGGTACTTATTTATTTATTTATTTGAGGACTACCAACATAAGAAATAGATGACACAGTTATAAGTTATACAATACATATTGTGGGCATAATTTTTTACATAAGTTTTTACAGTTACTTATTTTACTCGCCAACAAAGATGTGGCGCTTCATTATAACTCGTTTAATCTATGCCAAAAAGGAATGATTGAGTGCTCTGCTTGTGATCTTTGTAAATTGATTAAGTATCTGCTTTTCAAATATTTTATATTAAACATTTTCATTATTATACGCATAAGCACATTCTCTGTTTAGCGCGTTTCACTTTGAATAATCAATTAAGCTGATCAACATTTAAAAGTATCTTGAGAGTTGAAAAATTTAAATTCAATTATTATTTTGAAGCTTTAAATTACAAGTTCGTTTAACTTCGATACCTACTTGATTATACTACTATGACTTGATTATATGACGATACAATGTCAGCTTATTTTGTAGATTATGTGTATTTTTAACTTTCTTTGGGCTGGGCCTCGTTATTGAGAAGGATTATTCGTTTTCATTAGATAACGAAGTTATTTAATGCAGATATATCCAATCTGAGTGTATTCACGCCTGACAGCCTCCAACCAAGCAGATGGTACCAGCTTCTGCTCCTTCTTACGACATGGTGTGCTGGCATTAGCTTATGGTCAACATTCGGGGCCGTATTAAATCCGAAACGTGGCTTTACAAACTCTAGTCCATGAACGTTACAAACCAAAGTTGAATGACCAAAAATAAAAAGTTTTACTATAAACAACTTACCTAATTTAATTTAAAAACACGCCGATACTCAAGTAACCGTTATTGAAACAAAACGAACCGATCGTGTAAGCATTAAATCACTGATTTCTAACAATTTGCCATTTGACCCTATCTCATAATAGACACTGGCTTTATCTAATGTCAATCGGTAACGTCTCTAATCCGATCGATAATTTTATTACCACGCCAAATTAATAAAAACCAAAGCAAGAGCGCACCGACGATGTTGGGGTTCTGTAGCTTATTGTATTATAATTATTGTGTTTGTTTATATTCTCCGATAATCACTATTAAATGTTTACAAGAAAGACTCATAGGTCTGTAAACCGCTTGCTAATGCAATAGATACGACATAAATAGGTAATATTTATAATATTATCTGTCATAATGGCGGAATACAATCATCAGAATTTATATATAGAATTATTCCCAAAACATAATAAGTATTATGATATCCGAAAACTTAAATTCGGCAAACTGAGTTGTGTTAATCATCTTTACTTCGTTCATCATTTGTACTTTGAAATTGATGACTCCATGTAATCGCCAACGGTACCCTAAAAAGAAAACAAAGATTCACTTAACAATACACCAACAATTGTGGGGTGTATACCTTTAATAAATGTAACATGTGGGTAGGTCATTGGTACGGATGGTTAGTGAATAAATGGCTGTCGTTCTGTTCTGCCGCGTATTATTCTGTTGCCCTACTAATACACTACAGTGGCGCAGTCGGTATTTAATTTCTATCCGTAAAATGTCCATCGGGAAGTTAAGTGAATTTAACCTTAGTACGGGTTCGTGGTCGACGTATATTGAGCGTATGGAACAATACTTTTTGGTGAACGACGTTAAAAACGACCTACGTGTACCGACATTGATCGCTTGCGTTGGAGATGCTACCTACGAGCTTATGGTCGATCTGTGTAATCCTAAGAAGCCGGCGGATGTAAAATACGATGACCTCATACTCCTCGTGCGGAAACACGTCCAGCCTACACCGTCAGTTCTCGCAGAGAGATACAAGTTTAGAAAGAGAACCCAGAACTCGGATGAGACGGTTACGCAATTTGCGACGGCGTTAAAACACCTGGCCCGGTCTTGTAATTTCAAAAGTAATTTAGATGAAAATCTCCGGGACCAATTCGTGTGTGGATTACGAAGCGAAACTATACGTCAACGGCTATTTTGTAAAGAAAACGTTACGTATTCTACAGCATTCAGCGAGGCCGTGAGCTTAGAAGCGGCAATGAATGATGCGGCGGCTATGGAACAGCGGTCGGGAGACGTGGAGGCTCCGGTGCACGCGTTGCACGCGGCGCGAGGCAGGGCGCCGGCGGGCAGAGGGGCGGGGCGCGCCGACGGTCGCAGCGACCGGGGGCGGCGGCCGCGACCCGGGGCCGACGCCGGGAATTCAACCTACGGGAACACTCGGTTCGCAACGAGTTGCCAGTGCTGCGGGGCCAAGGACCACAGCATGAAGACTTGCAAGTTCTCGTCCTACGTGTGTCAGGTCTGCCTGAAGCGGGGTCATCTGAGGAGAGTGTGTCCTAATTTGAGAAACGAGGAGAGAAGAGTATTCAGGTTGGATTGCGGTGAAGCGGAGTGCGGTGCGGACGAGGACGTGGAAGAGGGCAGCCGCGCGGGCGACGGGGGCGAGGGGCCCAGCGGGCTGTACATGGTGCGGCTCGGCGGCGGGGGCAGCCGCGAGCCCGTGCTGGCTGACGTCATCGTCGCGGGTCACCGGCTACGAATGCACGTAGACACGGGGTCGCCGATAGCCTGTATCAGTGAAGACACCTACGGACGACTTTTTGCGAGGAACGTACCGCTAAACAAGGATAATTTAACGTTAAAAGGATATGACGGAAACGTTATTACGTCCCTTGGTTATGCGAACGTGTTAGTGTCTCACGGTGATGTAACAAAGAACCTTAAACTGTACGTGATACGTAAGGGAGGCGTCCCACTGCTAGGTCGAGAGTGGCTCAAGGAGTTGAATATTAACGTGATGGTGGTGAATTCATTGCTAACGGCAAAGAGTGATTCGGAATCCGTCGGTGACGAGCGCGCTCGGTTCGATCCAGAGTCGCTAGTAAACAGGTACCCGTCAGTGTTTAGCGGCGAGCTGGGCCGGCTGCGGGGCGAGCGGGCGGCGCTGCGGCTGCGCGCGGGCGCACAGCCCGTGTACCGGCGCGCGCGCCCGCTGCCGCTCGCGTTGCGCCCGCGCGTCGACGCCGAGCTGCGGCGCATGGAGGACGCTGGTATTATTTCTCCTGTTACCACTTCCGAATGGGCTTCCTGCCTAGTAGTAGTGCTCAAAAGTAATGGGGCGTTGCGAATATGTGGGGATTACAAGAGCACCGTTAATCCCTCTTTGGAAGTAGATAGATATCCGCTTCCTCGTGCCGAATGTTTATTCAATAACTTAAGTGGGGGTAAACGGTTTTCTAAAATAGATCTCTCGGAGGCATACAGCCAGATCGAGTTGGACGATTCGAAACTCGTAACCGTCGTAAATACACATCGAGGCCTTTATGTTTACAATAGACTGGTGTATGGGCTAGCTTCGGCCCCATCGATTTTTCAACGAATTATTGAACGGTTATTTGTAGGAATTCCCCATGTGTCTATTTTTTTAGATGATATTTTAATAACAGGATTAACGGAGCAGGAGCACATAAAAAATTTATACGCGGTTTTTGATAAACTTTCAAATTCGGGTCTCACCGTTCGCAAAGAAAAATGTACTTTTTTTTCAAAAGAGGTGTCTTATTTAGGTTTTGTAATAACTGAAAATGGAATTCGCACGGACAAAAATAAAATTAAAGCAGTATTAGAAGCACCACGGCCAGGTAATATTACCGAATTAAAGTCTTTTATAGGAATGATAAATTTTTATTCAAAATTTATAAAAAACCTTTCATTAATTCTTTCACCATTGTATAAATTATTAAAAAAGGATATTCCGTGGAGGTGGTCGGAGGAACATCAGCTAGCTTTCGATGAAATTAAATTAGCGTTAACGCAGTGTCCGGTGCTCATACATTACAGTGCAGATTTGCCTTTGATATTATGTTGCGACGCGAGCGCGCGCGGCGTCGGCGCCGTGCTTACGCACGACACGGCGGCCGGCGAGCGACCCGTGTCGTATGCGTCACGCACGCTCACTCCGGCCGAGACCAACTACAGTCAGGTGCAAAGAGAAGCGCTTGCGATCGTGTTTGGTGTGAAAAAATTTCATTCTTATTTATATGGACGTAAATTTATATTGCGAACGGATCATCAACCGCTGGTGACCATTTTCGGTTCGAAAAAAGATATACCGCACACGGCCGCGGGACGGTTAGTGCGTTGGGCTATTTTACTGTCGGGCTACCAGTACGAGATACAATACGTGCGTTCAACCTCTAATAGGGCTGACGCGTTGTCTAGATTGCCATTAGATGAGAAGGATGAGTTTAAGCAGGACGATGAGATGACCTACATTCGATTTATAGAAAATAATTTTCCCGTAGATTCAAAAGAGTTGCAAATAGAAACAGGTAAAGATAAAAATTTATGTCAAGTTATTGGCTTTGTGCGATCGGGGTGGCCGGTATCAGGAGCAGTGCGACCGGAATTAGAAATTTTCTATAGGAGACGTGATGAATTATTTGTTGAGGGGGGTTGTCTTATGTGGGGATGTCGGGTAGTAGTGCCGGCCACGCTTCGGGCTAAAGTGCTTAATGAGATACACGGTTCACATTTAGGTGTAGTAAAATGTAAGGGACTGGCACGGAGTTATGTCTGGTGGCCAGGTCTGGATTTAGATATAGAAAATATGTGTAATGCGTGTAAAACATGTTCCGTTACAGCGGACATGCCGAGCAAGCATACCGTCATACCTTGGCCGTGTACATCAAAACCGTTCGAAAGGATACATATTGATTTTTTTTCATTTCGTGACCTAACATATTTAGTAGTCGTCGATAGCTATTCGAAGTGGTTAGAAGTAATATTTATGAGCACGACGACCGCTAACAATACCATAATTAAATTAAGAGAATTATTTTCTCGGTTTGGAATTCCAAAAAAACTTGTTTCCGATAATGGGCCACCGTTTGGAAGTGAGGAGTTTGCGTCATTTTTAAACAAAAATGGCGTTAAGCACGTCACTTCCCCACCATACCATCCCCCCTCGAATGGTGAAGCTGAAAACGCCGTTCGTACCGTAAAGAGGGCTCTTCAGAAGGCGGTCGTTGAGAACGTGTCTATTAATTCTTTTTTACAAAGATTTCTTTTAGATTACCGGAATAGTGTTCATTGCACAACGGGTGAATCACCCGCTAAGCGGATGTTAGGACATCAGATTAGGTCGCGACTGGATCTCATTAAACAAGATTTAGTTGAGAATGTATCAGAACGTCTCGCGCACAGGGCTCAAGGTAAGGGGGGTATAGAAAGGCACTGGGAAGGAGGAGATCGCGTGTGGGCTCGGGACTATAGGAGGAATGGTAAATGGTTAGAAGCGGAAGTGAAAAATGTTAAAGGGCGTAATATGTATGAAGTGGAAACTGAAGAGGGATTAACGTGGGTTCGTCATGCCGACCAGCTGCGTAGATGTTCGGCGGCGCCGACGACGGCGGCGGCGGCGGGGGGCGAGGACACCGGGGCGGCCGCGGCGACCCGCTCGCCCCGATCTCCCCGCTCTCCCCCGTCTCCCCGCTCGCCCGCGCTCGCCGCACCAGAAAGAATGTCAAGTAAGTCAACGGTGACATGTATACCGGCGGCTCTGGATGCAACTGATGTAGGTAAACCGTCTGTTACAGATGTCGGGCTAGGAATTACTAACAGTAAGCGTACACGGAGACCTGTGAAACGTTACGGCTTTGACAATTAAGTTTTATTTTTTTTATTTTTTTTAAGGGAAGATTTTCATCACATTGAAATGTATAATAGGCATACTTTTTTTTGTATTGTAGGTATACTAACACGGTCTGGTAGCATATTGTTTTTTTATTATGTTCTATAATTGTGGGGGGGATAATGGGGTGTATACCTTTAATAAATGTAACATGTGGGTAGGTCATTGGTACGGATGGTTAGTGAATAAATGGCTGTCGTTCTGTTCTGCCGCGTATTATTCTGTTGCCCTACTAATACACTACAAATTGAATCAGCAACAATGGCGACTAGGCTGAAAACGTTAAACGATGCGTCTAATTTTATTTCGGTCCTATGTCCGTTTTTGTAGAGGAACTACAAAAGATCTAATTGAAGCGAAAAAAAGATATGCTCAAACGATACGTGTTTGTTTGTTTGATTGATGTATCGACGGCTCGAGGCGGCTATTTAACAGGCGTTAGACAAAATGGCCGGTCGAGAGACGCCGGGGTGCCGTACTAGTGCTCGGACATTGGCACATTATTGTTGTTTACTTTGGTTCTCAAAGTTTTACAGTCAAGTGGTAATTTCATATTATTGAAAATATTAAGATATTTTTATGTTAATTTATGTTAATAGCAAACGATTGGATGGTAAGGTAATAGGGTGCATTTAATGGTGAATGGAAACCGTTGTCCGTCGTCATCACAAAATACAGACGCGTTGCCGGTCAGAATCCGTTTAGCAGCTTAAAAATGAACAATGGATATTTTTTTAAATGGCAAAATAACAAATAGTTATTTAAATAAATCAGATGAAAAAAACGTTTTTGTTCATTGTTTTTTTATATAAAAATGAATTCATTGTAACTATTGTAACTTAATAGTCGTCATTTGTAGAAAAAAGAATTTGGAGAATAATCTAAATTTTCATATATACATGACATAGTTGTCAGATCTCGTTCAAATTTATGTGAGACCACATGACAAGTGCCTGCTTTCGATTAAAAAAAGAATCATCGAAATCGGTTTACGTGATATTGAGTTATTCGTCAATTTGTCGCGCACATCTTAACACATATTTACGACTTATGTAGTTTTCTCATAGATGCCATTGTCAGATCTCAATAAAATTTATGTGGGACCACATGACAGCCACTAGCTTTCGATTAAAAAAAGAATCATCAAAATCGGTTCGCCCAGTCCAAAGTTCTGAGGTAACAAACATAAAAAAAAATACAGTTGAATTGAGAACCTCCTCTTTTTTGAAGTCGGTTAAAAAATAGTTTTTATTTTTTTAGTTTTTGTTTTGAATCAATCAATTGATCATACTACAGGAGGGCTATTCTCTAAAATACAAACTCGAAATCGAAGCTCACTCAAGTGAAATTTTGACGGTTTGACTGCGAGATAATAATTTAGCATATTTTGTTCCGATAATATGTTATGTACAAAAAAGATTAAATAAAAAATTCTTGTGATGAATAAAACGACTCTGAATATAATTTTAATTCAAACAATGTTGAATACCGCTGGCCTAACAAACAACAAGGCATACGTGTGTGCGTACAGTGATCACAATCAGGTTATTTCACTGGTAATTATGATACGACGAGAACGACCCGGGGTCAGCTCAGTTCGTCCGAATGTGGCGCACGTCACTAAATATACACAGATTATACACAGATTCTCGGTTTGTTTATTATCTTATTAATACGTATCTGGGTTTCGAATGTTTATTTAGGTTTTCCGAAGAGCGATTATCGAGTACCTAGATCTAACGATATTATACTATCGATTGTATAATTCGTTCGTAAACTAATTTGTTCTAAATTTAAATTTTATTAGTCATTCGGCCAGTGAGGTTCAGTTATTTGCCGTATTGTTTGTAAAATATTAGGTACATTTTACAAACAGTACGGCAAATAGCATAAAGGAATGAAATAAGTAGGTATGAAAATTGATATTTCTTTTAATTTTCCAAAAATGTCGAATGTTTGATATTTTAGAGATTTTAGTTTTATTTCAAATTACTTACTAAATCCAAAACTATAACTAAACCTTTATTATTAAAACACTGTCGAATATAAAATCATTCATTATTTAATGATTATAATAATTATTTATTATAATCGGTTAATTTGTTACAGAGTTATCTTGAACTTGAATGGCACTTACTCAACTCACCATTCATTAGAGAAGCGCATTGAATTCGAGCCGCTGACATTTGATAATAAAATTTTCACATCCAATCGTATCAAGTGATTACCCGCACATAATCACTACGTGGGTGGGAGACCCGGGGTCAAACAAATGCATAGATAAAACCTGATTGCGTGACGTCATTGTTGAATGACGTGCCTCTAGTATTGCACACAACCTTCTAGTGCTATTGCACATTAATAAAGTACCTTGTTTAATGGATAATAGTGACGACCTCGCTTCGCTTCGAAAAAACCTTTAAAGATAGTACACGCACCTAATTCCGCTGTTACTAAATTACTATCGCGGCTTTTATTAATATTTACTTACTGAGTCCTGTGTTTCTTTTTCATATTATGGTTCTATGAATTGTTTAACTATTGTATTTGCAATAGCTACAACTTGAAAACCAAATAATTCGTCATGTTCCTGTAATTTATTTCTTCTCTCTTCCTTCTTCTTTGTTGGTTGGCGTCGCATTGCTGGTACCTTTGGTGCTGCTAGTTTCCATGGTCTGACCGTTTCCCAAATGGGTGGATCGTCTGGTCATCTGTCGGCTATTAATAAAAAATAAAAAAAATTACAAAATTCTACTTTAATTTTCACAACTCTGTGAGAACAGTGTATTTTAATTGCAGGTATGAGTAAAAACTAAAAAAAAGGAAAGTTTTTCAAAAAATATTCAATGTACTCGTATTTGTTGGTCTATAAAAAATATAAATACTTATTATAAAATATTATAAAAAAAGTTTAAATTTTTTTATTTAGTTTCACCTCCCGGTCCAATTGACCTTATTTCCCAGTATTAAATTGAACTGAAATTTCACCTCCATATACGCATATAAATCAAATCATGATTCGACACAATGTTCACATGACAGCATGCTGATGCTGTGAGCTGATCGGATGTTATATGGAAATAATTGTCTATCGTCGCCCATGGACATCAGCAACATCAAAGCTTCACTGATGCGTTGCTGGCCAAGAAAGAGATTCGAAAAAGAAAGAAAGATCTAGCCCTCAAGCCCCAGCCAGCCGTTTGGCGTCTGATTCAAGAAAGAATGTGGTAGCTAGCTATTCAGGCGGACCCTATCTTGTTTCATTAGTCTTGAGAAGGACGGAGTCTCGGATGATATCCAGGGTCTGATGATATTGAAGCTGGATGTTGGCAACTATAAAAGTGTTTTTAATTTTCTTAACTAAATTCGTTTTCCATAAGGTTTATACGTTTGAAATTGTAAGCTTGTTACGTATGTGAGTAGTGCGTTTGACCAATTTGCGGTTGGAATTATCATAAAGTTTGCTACTACAATTGACCTAGTAACAAGAACTGGGTCAAAATACTTAGCATGAGTTAAGGTATTTTAAAGACATTTTATAGTAACTTGTCATGTACAATGTATAATTTTGTTGATATAGTTATATGGTTTTTACTAAACCGTAAGGCAAAGTCAGTAAGTAAAAAAAATCCTATTTGTGAATTGGTTTTTTCTTCCTGATGTTGAGATCTTGGTCCTAGTGGTTGGTATATTAAAGTGTTGGTATGTTAAATTTTTCCCTATTTGTCTATTAACGAGTACCTACCTACCTACGGATTCAAGGGGAGGAGGTAAGGACTCTTAAAAACTCCAAACTTGGCTTCAAATTATTATCAGTCCCTGCAATGCATGGAGCATTGCATTTTATCGTTTTTGAGGTCTAGAGCATTTTCCATCACTTTACTCCAGTACTAACTGGTAGAGGTATTCCTATTTAATGTTTTCCAAATACTCGTTTTAAACAAATCAACATACTGGTTAAAAATATTTCTTATTTTTTTTTGCATTTTTTGTCTTACCTCCTCTTTGCTCTATAGTTCGGATGTTACAAAAGTCATTTTTATTCAAGTCTTGCATTTTAGTCCTCGTTTTATTACTGAGCCGGGATTTGAGGACCGTGACATAGTTATTAAGAAAACAATAAAAACCAATCGAGTATCAATATCTTGGTCTGTATGTTTTAAAAACGCGATCGCACTCACATAACAATAAAATTTTTATTCTTCGACACACACGTTCCAAATCCAGCCGCGTTAAGAAAAAAAAGATTATAATTTAATCCTAAGTGAAGTGTCGTCTTCATTTTATCAAGTTTGGAGTACCGATATATTGTTATAACGGCCGTGTCAGGCACTAAAGAGTGCAGTCTCGATACCCATAGGATGTACCCGCTTGTTAACGATCCTACAACCAAATAAATTTGTAACCAAATTAGTCCCGAGCGATAAAATTTATTCGAAATCCACTGAGAAAAGTAAAAATAACACATTCTCTGTCGGATTAAAGAAGAGATACGAGCGAGATACGAGTACCGAACGCCTCTTCCGCCCGTTTTTAACACTTCCAATTAATAAAAATTGATTTTGTTTTTTAATTAAGCCCGTAACGAAGAGCCGAGGCTTGTTTAGCTCCGAGATCAGGTATACCTCTTAAGAGAAGATTTATTTTATTGCTCGAAGCATAGCTCTCAGACCTTGGGGTCGCGTGTTGGGGACCCAAACATCGATCTACGTTTTACAGCGCCATCTACACAGACAGATAAGTTTGTGGTTAAGCAAAATGTACATGAATCAAACACTCTGGAGGTATTTAAAGGTTTGTGAAAATGTTTACAAAAATGACAAGCTTATCTAATAGTACTTAGGTGGCTCAAGTACTACTCTTGTATTGCTTTAAAACACTAAAACACTTACCCAGTCATACCCTAGGATTCCTTGTGTCACAGGCTCACAGCACTGATACAAGGTAAGATTGTATAAGAAACTTAGAAACAGCTACGACACAAGAACTAGACTGTTTGTTAATAAATATTTCTTGATCACTTTAGCCTTTAGTCGTAAATATTTCTTGATCACTTTAGTGCAGCGGAGGTGGTCCCTAAGGGCACATATTAATAAACAAATCTTGAGGTCGTAGAGATGTTATGATCGGGTTATTAATACAGGATTAGGTCTTAAGTCTGTGGACGATTAAGTAGCTCTATTGCTTCAAAAAGTTTACTTACTACATACATTTTGAAGATTATACCTGTAAGTATATAATTTATTAAAAATATCCCGCAATTTTTTTCTTACAGTGTAGACCAATCATCTAAAATGTTTTTAAGTACCTATTCAATTCATAAAAATCCAGACAGAACAAAAAAAATATCGCATTTTACAAAAATAGCCAAATGGGATATTTTAAAATAAACCAATTATTTTAAAAACACTTGCCATCCGAGCCGAATAGACTTCCACGTTCCCAATTTACATTTCATAAAAAATAAAAATACCAACAGGAACATCCTTTTCAATTTCAATAAAAACCTTTCGTTTATTTCTCTCACATACGCGAACAAAAAAGAGTGAACCAAAAAGCCCACTTTGCATTTAACTCCGGCAATTCCTGACAAAAACCTCCCATTCATATCAGTGCTAATTATTGTGCCGACATATACCGAAGCACGCATGAATGCATATTTACTGGTAAAATGTACGAACGAATCATTGCGGCATTCGCCTACACATTTGCATATGAATGTGTAATTAAACTACGCTGTAAATGCGAGTAAATACCAAAGGCTATTTTGAACTTTATTTCCAAGGGAATATGAACGTTGTTTTTTATATGCAGACTGCGTTGTGCAGTATGATATAAGTAGCTGCACATGTTTAATGAAAAGCGTGTCACTAAATAATATTCAACTACATTATTGAGTTTTATTTAAACTTAATAAATGAACTACATTTAATTATTTAAGAAACGATCAAGAACGTAACTAATTAGTTTAGACACAATAGTTTAGAATAGGGTTCAGTTAGGTACTGTCTGTCTATCTAAATGCATTCCCTTTTTTCTTTAAAAAATCTCTTTCATATTATTGGTTTTCATGAAAACGTCCATGTTGATGCATTAGATGCGTATACACTAGGTACATATTATGGCGTTTTTGTTATTTAAGTTTTAAATACTTTATCGCTAAAATTAATGTCAAAAAATTTATTTCCATTCCCAATATCGTATCGTACATCTTTGGTTGACCTAAATCTACAGCGATGAAGATCGTAGCTTCCTCATCCTCCTCCGACTAATCATCACTCAATATTATTAAGTGCTTGTTCACACTGAACTTGCGGGCGCGGGCGCGGGCATGGTCGCGGTAAACGCTACATACACCGCGCGCGCGTTTTGATGTGAACACTTTCATAGTACGTCATATGTTTGATATTTCGCGACCGCGCCCGCGCCCGCGCCCGCGAGTTCAGTGTGAACAAGCACTAACCCCCTTATTCAAGAATAATAGTATGAGGCCTCACAGTGCTCACGGACGCATAGGGTGATTCAAACCATTTCGTAAACAATACTTGGTTGAAGTCCTTCGCTGTGCGTTTGTCAAAATCGATAAAGTAGCTGCCGAGCTACTTTACCGAACGCATAGTGTTGCTTTGACTTCTATCAAAATAGAAAGAAATAGATCGATTATTTGTATTGTTATCTTTGTCTTTTGCCTGTGTCAAATAACTAGAGTGAAGTTAGCCGCATCAAATGGACCAATAAGAGGGCTATATACAGGCATACAGCTCTGTGCGTCCGCACAGCCAAGTGATACTTAAGGGTCGACTGTGAAACTGAAGGCTTGCCATGACCAACGCATTGAGAAATGCCTTACTTCGCATAGTATTGCTTCTTTACTCAGACAAGTATTATTCTTGAATACGGGGGTAAGACTCATTGTTCTTGCAACGTTGTAAATAATTAAAAAAATATGCAGCATTTACGGGAAAAATCTATGTTTTATAATAAATGGTTAATAAAAATTACATCGATGGTAAATAAAGACGCAAATTAATGGTTTTAATGTTCACACACATACAAATACATATTGTAAATAAAGATACATATATACTTTATCACTTAAGGATAATAAAATTGAAAGGACAATGACAATAAACCATTTTTACTGAAAAATTTAATACAGTCATAATTAAAAAGACAATAAAAATACCTGCTACAATTCCATTCATACACGACAATAACTATTTCATAACCGCAGTCATTAAATATTAGATAACAGAAATAATCTACATAACATTATGATGTCACAAAGGTGAGGCAATGGTGAGTTATTCAAAACAGAACTACTAAAGTATAGCACTCTTCAATTCAATACGGCATGCGAAAATCTGGTCAAAGCGAGACTGTACAAAAACAAAGCTATAAAGGTCCTCAACGGAACAATTAGTCGAATCGGAGTAATTACAGTGTACATTGAAAACGATACCATCATTGAGTTTGTTTTTTAACTCTTTTCATCAAAGCGGAGAAACAATAGGACCCTTTTGGCACGTGGCCCGCCATGCCATATGCTACGGGGTTGGATCGTTGGAACGCGTAGTGCTATTAACAGTAATACTTGTTTAGCTATTAGATTTGGTAACGAATGTAAATAAAAATGTTACAAAAAGGTAACAGATATTTTTATTTTATATAAAGAAGAAGACGTCTAAAATTACAAATTAGGTATAATCCGTATTATACAAGATAAGGTTAAAGCAAAAAAACAAAATTGCCGTATAGGAAATCTCTTGTCTGAAGTCAAACCAGAGTGTGAGTCAGGTCATACTTATCACACAAATTCACTGTCATCAGAATTAAAACAATATGTAAAATTCAAACTCCTTAGGATAAAAGAAAGTAGGTCTAATTAAGTTTGACTCATAAACCAGGGTAAGCTAAATGAAAGAGTGTTATAAGACGTACGAGTGAGGTAAAATTCACTCGACTTAGTAAATTTTAAAAATTTTTAATTCTTAAAATAATGTTTCTGTTTCCAGTCTAAATTATAATAGGTCTCACATTTTTTTTTTAAATCAAGCCGCACCTAATTCTGCATAGCTCCTAGTTCGTTATTTTAGAATTCGTTATTTTAGAACTAAATACATTATTTCTATTTGACGCTGCACCACAGTATTTTCTTAAACTATTGAAATTTATTTACGTTTATGTATTATTTTGCTGTGGCGATGTGAACTATGAACAATATTAATTCACTGCAATACAAAAACTCATTTAAGAATTTCAAATTGAAGTCCATTTACCCCATAAGTACTAAAACAGAATTTGACACCAAACACACGTTTGAAAATCGCCAACGAATACAATAGCGATTATATTTTCAACAAAATCAACATGTGACGAAGTACAATGGGCTTTATGAGTTTAAATCCAGTAATTATCACTGGAGAATAATTATATCGGCGTAATCTGCGAGGGTCGCGAACAGATGTGACAGTGCGCACCGGGCCACTCGGCGGCCACTGTATCGTTAATAATGACTGAGCTTTTAGAGATCCGTACACTGTAGCGTTAGCAGTGGTTGGCAGAAAAAATCTACTTAATTCATTGAAGTATTATTAAGATTGGCTTCAATTTTCAATGGATTCGTTCGTCGGTAAACGATACGATGGTATGTGTGCTCTATCGTCTGCACCGATGGACATCAGCGACACTAACAGAGAAGAAAAAAAAAGAAAGAAGAAAGGCTTAAGCCCAATTCATACGTAACGGGTTTTTCCCGTACGGGACGGGACGTGCAGTTTTGGAAACATCGTTTCATAGAAAATGTATACGATAGTGCATATGCAGCGGAATACCGTGCGGGACGGGAACGGGGTACGCATTTATGCCCCGTCCCCGTCCCGTACGGGGAAAAACCTGTTACGTATGCATTGGGCTTTACGTTCAAACTCATACGGTAGCGGGTGCGGGTGCATGCTTGTGAAAGGTAGTATAAGCAGCGCCCATTGGAATACACGAGTGTGCACATGGCGGACACCATATCAATTATTACTGCATATAAATTAATTGATCGGATCGCACGTGTCTGATGGTATAGCTCTGTAAAAAGGACTCTACTAGCGGCCCTGCTAGGTGAACTCATGCGGCGAGTCCTAGGCCAGCGTCGGACGTCCTGAGATGACTCAAGCTTCGAAGCACTTTCGTAAGTTATACCGCAGACGATCAAAATCATGGTCGGAAATGATATCAAACCGTCATTTTAAAATACATACGGAACTCGTTTTGGAATTAGACTCACCCTTGCCCAATTTTTTTCTTTTTACTATCAAAGCCCCCATTCAGTGCTTTGTAATTAGCCATCGGCATGGCACTGACGTCAGTTCTCTCTGAATAATTATTGCACGGGTTGGACCGGCGTAGGCTCCAAGTGCCCTTCAATGTTTCCACTTTTGAGTTCTGTTTGGATTAAAGTTTTACTATTTTTTACTTGTTGCATCAATATGCAAATGGTCTTTCCTTGATTTTTGTTGTAACATATCTGAATTACTTCATTGGTGAGGTCAACTTTTTGAGGGTGATATGACATAGGTAATTATACCAAAATGTGTGAATAGGTATTAGTCACCTAATATTACTCAAATTCTAATATCACTATCTAGTCACCATGTATAGCCTAAATACTAGGGAAAAATGAGAACGAAAACCAAGAAAAATAATTATATGGCCGTTTGAGTACTTATCTGAAACGGTGTAATGTATACCATGAAATGCTTCATGTATCATATGTATCATATGTATTATAAATGATATATCGTATGATCAGTCAATTTCGGGATTTTTTGAATCACGAATTAAAATTGACCTGGGTGTTTCTATTCTTACATTCAAAACACAAATAAGTATCTATACATTCAATCGATATAATTTAATAATGTGAACATCTTCATTATGAATGGAAGTTTTTTTATGTAAATAGCCGGCAAACGAGCTGGCGATCCACCTGATGGTAAGTGGCTATCATCGCCCATGGACATGAGCAACACCAAAGGCATCACTGATGCATTGCCGGCCAAGAAAGAGAGAGAAAAGGAAACGATAAATTGCGACCATAATATTTGTATTTGTTAATATTCACGCCTCCAAACATATATCTACATATTTATTTTATCGAGATCATGGTTTATATTCTATAGGTAGCATGATAGATAAATTTTATATTTATAATTCGAAATATTTTGAGGTCTACACAATTTCATGTAGGTTGTGTTTGGTAAGATTAAATTTTTCTTTCTCAAGAAAGTGTCAGACACTATATGATGTGTAAACACAGTGTAAAGATAATAATATTCTAACGACAACTTTCCAAATCAATCTACTAACTGGATTTTATGCGCTATCAGTAGATATTGTATGCCCTATCTACTGATAGGGCACACTCAATCCAACACTGATATTATTTTTTTATAAAAAAAACGTTTACCTTAAACATTGTTAGATTCAATGATTAACTAAATAAATCATTGGAATAAAAATATAATACTCCAAAAAATAATGACATAAAGACAATAAAATAGGAATTTTTTTCCTTCTGTTAAATAGCACATTATTAGAAGCTTTCGTCGACCGCTACAACTTCATAACGTTCCGAGCAACGATTAACCCTTTGCAAATTATTCAGACGCGTATTTAAATATTTTGACCCCCGGCAAAGGAGTCTAATCCACGTTGTTCAACATTCATATTTATTGCATCGGGCGTGTAACCGGCCGTAATACAATTTAAGAAGGATCTCTCCACTTTGATCCTGCGTGTACTTCTTCATTAGCAATCAGATTATTTTAGTTACTATTAAATAATGTATTCATGATGGATACGTTATTTGTAACAACTGGTTTTTAATTAATTTTAGTATAAAATATTCAAATTGAAGAAGTATTTAAAAAAAAAAATATAAGCTAGACCTTTGGTCAAACTTGAGTTACTACGTTAAAAGTTTGTTGAATATTCACTTTGATATAGTTTATTAAATTATTTAATTACATTACTAAACTCAAGTTTAGTTATACAGTTTACCACATTACACTATAGAGTGACTTTTCAAACGAATCCGTTACTGTTATTTTAATTCGTAATTGTTATTGTGGATCGAAAGGCTAGCTATCATAGCACTCGGTATAACTTGACATACATGTGATTATTATGTCGCTGAAGTTAGCTGTTTTTGTACAGTAGATTTAGAATTTTTGTAAGTATTAATACAATTTAAAATAATAAACGGGTATATCAGAAAGCTAACTTAATTTTATTACAATGTTTATTAACTAATTACAAATATTTCATAGCCAAAATGTGTGTTCGGATATTGAAAATGTAGTGCGGAACAGAAAGAACATAGTGGAACAATCACTATCCAACCATTGTGCCAGGAGGGCCGATTTAACCCTTTCTCTCTAAGAGAAAAGACTGCTAATGGTCTTATTTCGCTAACGATGCTGTTGCAGCAAAGGGTTACTGTATGAGATGGAATGATAAGTCACTCTATGGATTTAATTTTGTTCCGTGGCCGTGGGGTTAAGCTTTATTGTTCTTAGTAAGTATGTATTTCATTTCAAAGAAGAGTTTGTTATGCTACTTCAATTTGGGTTAACTATATATAATGGTTGTTAGTAATTATACCATTGGCTTTTTATTATTTTTATTTACTTTTTAATTGTGACCTTTTGAATCTCAGCGTTGGAATACGCTTTAGTAATGAGAAGAGACCCGTATGTTTACTCGTATCAATAATAAACATTTTAGTGTTTTTTGGTAACCAGAAACCTTGTAAATAATGATAATGCAGTCCAGTGCAGTTATGAGTGTGTGAGCAATTGATTTTTTATGTGATTTGCATGAAAATTTTCCTTAAAATGTTTCTTATGGACTTTAAATGGACACACTCCAATCCAGAGTAGTCCAACTTATTCTATAGTTTTAAGTTTCTTAATTTAAAGAGAGTATTTACTCCAAGATTAGGTACCACAATAAATTGGTACCAAATACGAAGCGTTATGTTAGCTATAGATCGCAGACTTTAAACAACAGGAAAATGCTAATAACTTTAAATTTTATAAGGTTCAAAATAAAACAGATTCGTGATTTAATTTAAGCTAAAAATAATAAGCCCTAATCACTGTTCCTCGCTTGCTCAGCTGGCGGATTTGAATAATGATTTTCGGGTTTTTGTCGAAAAAAAAAATCTAATTGCATTACATTATCGCCCCTAACCTAATAACAAACAAGCACCCTTTGTTTGGCGTCTGAAAAAATAGCTTAAGGGCTGAAGTATGATAATGATCATTTTTTTCCTTTCGCCTGATTGCTTGTAAATGGTGATCAAGACAAAAAATATTGTGGGGATTAATCTTACATCCCAATCAGCGGTATATTTGCATGTTGGCAGATGCGTGCGTTACTTGTAATGATTTCCATTGTAGCTAATAACCTGTTGTTTTAAACGGTTATCGGAACCGAACATCCAGTGTTGTTTATTATTTGTTTTTGTAAACAGTTAAGAAACATTATTATGTTTTATTATAAATTAATGGTAAGAATTTTTTTTAACTGATAGTTAATGTTTATGTAGTTCGTTGGGATAGCGCTAACTTAAAAAAAACTCTTCTAGTTTTATTTGAATTTACCCTAAAGTTTTATAAACTGTCAATAAGACTTACGATGTATTTAATTACAATTTAAATATTGATAGGAACTTAATATTTACACTGTAGGTATTAATTTAAGGTATACTTAAATTAAAGTGCTCTAAATATATTTTAAAGCTACATTTTTGGGTTATACATCTGGAAAATGTTATTTGGTAGATATTGTTACGGAAGATTACAATTTTCCAAAAAACAAATATTTAATAGGTGCAGCATTTTATTTCTCTTCTTATTTACCTATGTATTTATGGTATGAAATATTAAATGGCTTCCTTTCACGCAAACATTACATTTCTAGAAAGTAATAATCTTCTTTGAATGAGATCGATGTTAGGCTAGATGGGTAGGTATTTTATTTGTACATATAATAATATTATAATTTATATTATTCCTATCCTCAAAAGGAATACAATATATAAGGAAAATTTAAGTAATAATTTTATCTTCATTGTTTGATGAATACGATTAAGCCGTAGTCGGTGCAAAAATTAAACAAACAGTTTTACGGATCTTTTCCTTCTTTTTGGTATAATCCTAATTTATTGACTCATCTTTTATACATTTTAATTAGGTATAAAAAACTACTACTACCTCTACAATAATAATATAGATCGTACATATTATTATAACAAAGCCAGAGAACGATCACCTATTGGAATAAAAAGAAACAATAAAATAGTTAGATACCTCATCACGAACGTAACATGATACCTACTCTAACAGAAGGTGTTAAAATTTAACTGTCCAAAGTAATAAAAGGCAAGAAACGTCATGATCTTGGATAAACATAAAAACGCGACGCAAGTCATATATCAAGTGTACTAATTGTAAAAATTCCGTCAATGCATAAATTAATGACCAACTCCCAAGGGTCTCTTCTCATTTATCAATGGAAAACCGGATTCAATCCAACGTCACTTAAAACAGTTACAACCAATCCACTATTCTCAAATTTTATTCCAAAATACTCTATGACATGTTCAGTCTCCCAGTGGTCTGAGAATAATATTTTATACTCGTAAATTACTTAAAAAGAAAAAAAACACTTGTCTGCTAATTTGTTGGCTATCGGCGAATGTTAGTTTTTACCAGGAATGTTACGAATATGAATTCCGGATTCGGATCCGGATACGGATAAAGGAATAACTAGTTTTGGATTCGGTCAAGGATGTCTTAAAATTGTCTTTATTTGGACATGGGCGAAGTCTATCTGAAATTATCCGAAACCTTTATATCGGATTTGGATACGGTTAATGATGGATTTGGATATCCGATAGTTTCGGTTATGGTTACGGAGCTCCTTAGATAACATCCCTGGTTTTTACTGTGCTTCTTGATAAATTGAGGCCATACTCATCTTTAATAGCCATGAATATTAGCGTTCATTAATTGCTTAAGATATTTTGGAGTTAGTCAAGTTAATTATAATTAATAAATTATGAATTCCAATATCCGAGATGTAATTAATTTTATAGTCATTATAAACACCCACGCACAAAATCAATCACTTTTTGTATTTTTATTTACATATTAACCTCGGTTTTAAAAGTAAATTATAATTAACATTTATTCGATCATATCATCACAGATTTTATAAATGTGTTTGATTATAGTTATTTTATTGCAAAATTTATTAATATTATATTAATTAAATTTAAACGGATTTCACTCTGTTTATTAACTAAAATAAATAGTATAAAATCGTAATTAATACAAAATATTAATACCTTTTTTGTACCTGTTATAAAATACTGGATACAAATGAAAAACTACTGTTTTATGTACAAAAAGTGACATGTGCTTTTAAGTACTTTTACATACGACTTTCGAGTAACAATACTAAAACTTAGTAAAACATAAGACGTAATCTCCTATCGAAACTACTACACAAAAATATAAAATGATGTAAGGAAGTTTTCTAACACATTTTTCATATTTCACTGTTTATTTATAAGGAGCAATTTGTCTGTTTCTAGCATTAACAGATTTCATCCTTAACCTGAAATCATAGACACAATAAAAATAGAACAAAAATTACAAGTCTTGTTTATAACTAACGAAGTTTTTAATTACAACCGCTAGCGTAAACTTCGATATTAAACGTTGAATGAAGATTTATTGGGCATATTATATTCAATCGTCACATCAATTTGCTTTTAAGTGAAATTTCTTTCGACATCAAAACCTGTATCAATTGTTGGTTCGAAAAGTATTTATTGGTATCTGTTTAACGGTTATATCTCTTGACATCTCTATTCATCATCGATTAACGATTAAATAACTTATTCCAAACTGGTATTCAAGTATTTAATATAAAAACAATAAAGAATTTTTTTGTGATGTCAAATTGAATGTTATAGGGTCATGACAGCACTTGGACTTACTTCTGTAAATAAATAATAAAACGCTCGTACACTCATACCCGCGCCCTAGAATTCCCTGTGTAAGGATCGCTTGGACATTTAATGGTGTCGTCGACTTTATTCACCCAGACAGTCAAATAATAATAATAATTACGTTTCAGAGTGTAGCGCTGGAACTGCTTGGTTCAGACTACGCTGCTGTCCGAATCTTTGTGTGTGGGCACGTGTGTCTATAATTGGGACATTTATTGTGACACGATAGTAAATGTCCAGTCCTGTGGTTTTCGACTTTTCAAAATAGTCTGATATTCTAGCAATGACTTTCTTTTGCAACAAGAAGACCTCGTAGTATCTACAGAAACACTACCAGAGCTTTAGAATGTTTTGTCCAATGTCCAGTGATTATAAAATTAAAATAAATATTCGACGACTTCATTTCATTCGTCAGAACTTTTCATAAGATTTAGGGTTGTGTTCCCGCGATTCACTAAGTAATCAAATAGAAAATACTTGTCTTGTTCTGTCATTTTACTCGACTGCCAAGGAAGGGTTTTTTTTTCGGGCGTACCTTGTATGTGCATACAGCGTGTAATATTCTTTATTACCACATATCTTCTAAACCACTGGATCAATTTTAGATTCGTCTTGATAACCCAAGTGTTCTTACATAAGTGAAATTAAAAAAGATAGTGGCTGTGAGATGCCATTGTTTTAAATATCTAAAAATAAAAATAAATCAAATAATGCAATATTGGTTTTAAAGTAAATAGCTCACCATATTAAAAAGGATTACAAAAATATATATCATGATAGCTTTTTTGATAGCAGTATAAATATTTTTTATTTTTAAATTTTTATACTAGTTATAGGGTGTGAGGGTGTACATTCATACCCAATCTCTAACCAAACTCTAACTGGTATCCAGTCTTATGTGAACAGCTTAGACATCAGACACCAAACGTTTGATTCAGTAATGTGTGTCACAATTTTTATCGTAATATAAACCAACGCTACGAAAAGATTTGGCATAGTAGTATATTGATGGCTCTCTTTGAATTAAACTGAAAAGATGACATGTTACTGTTATTTTAAAAAGGAATGCAAGCGTAACCATCCTTAAATTCGGCGCATATTCGTACGTTAGGTACTATATTATATTGTGTAGCCTGACCCTGGGTTGTGAAACTTGTGAATGATATGTTGATGTTCTTGTTTTACTTAATATTTGATGAACGATACGTGTAAATGAAAATTGATATTGTAATTAGTAAGTTTTTGTAGAGGATCTTTTAATGTTGAGGGTGAGACAAGTACATAACGTCGAAATTGGCTTTAACTGAGTGTTAAAAGATGTACTGAGGAGTTTCTTAACGGCATTTCTTCTCCTCCATGACATGAGATTAAAAAATGACATGCATAAGTGTATCAGTGATACCTACATGAATAAAAACTTTTCCATTCAGATTTTGTTAAGAGTCAAAACACTTACTTCTCGCGTGTCTTTTACTCGTCTTGGATAATCTTACATTATTCAATCATGAAACAAGCACCTTAGTTTAAATATGAAATTCGAAGCATTGAACTTTTTCCTTCGATCTTTTAGTATCTGTTGATACAACAAGTCACTTTGAACTCGACAATCGAAGGCGACAGTAAAGCAACTTTGATTACTTTTACATCGCATCATGAACGAGTTTTGTATTTAGCAATAAATTAAACCAGTTTATTGACCACTAAATCACTTTCCGCTGTCTAGGATTGGATTACCGGCTGGTTTGTCACAATTTATAGTCAGCGTTTTGTACACCGGAATCGTTGTAACGTAATGTTTTCGAATATTACAAACATTACAAATCGTCGCAATTTAAACTATGACTAATTTTAGTATTTTGCTTTTTTTGGTGTTTTAGTGTTAATGCTATCTAGGTCACTTTGCAAAATATATATTATACTAGATATATAACTTATACTAGTCTCCAAGACGCACGGTAGTCTCGAGTTCGATTCCCGGCTGTAGCAAACCTTTGTGTTCTCGAGTTCGCCTCTTATGACGATTCATTAGTATTATATTGCCACTCTTAACTATTAATTTTGTGGTGTGAATGTGGTGGAAGTTAGAAGTTCTACTTATTAGATAGATACTACAAAAGTAAATTCTCAAGCGCAACAAATATCTTCGAATTATTTTGGTAAAGACATGATCGGTGCTTAGATTTGTATTTTCTATCGGTATATCAACCCGACATACACAGGGAATCATGACCACTAATAAGGTATACTCCGTGCGTTGGTGGTACTCACCACTTTCAACTGTATATTTATTTATATCTTAGTCCTGTCAAAACGTGTTTGTCAATTACCAAAAGCCGCTCGTTTATTTACACACAACAAAGTTATAACTACTCACTGTATCAGATTCGAACCGCTCTCATAAACTTTATGAGGCACTTTTCAACTTATGAGCACCTCACGAGACGTAGATCTACAAATTTAATTTACATAAGGGTTTTATTTAAGTTTTTATCTCATTTTGTGTGGATATGCGCATGCGCACAGCGGGGTGTCCGTGCACCGGCTGCAACCATTGTATTCACATACGATCACTTTACTGTCGTTCGCTCTTAAAAATTATAACTCCACGTGTGATTATTTAAGCACTAATTTTAATCCTGAATTCCTCTTGTGCGAGCGACGGTAATATATGAGGTGATTTCGAACACAATATTATGATTTTACTTGAAGAAGTGTGGTCACCAATTTTCGTTTCATCTTGTAATTTTAAGTCTGCGGTTTACTTATTACTTTTAATAATCCGCACGAACGAAATACAATGTAACGAAGGTACCTAAGTGGAACGCATACTATTGTATCAAAATATTTTTATTTTCTTTTTCTTTCTTATCTTTATCTCTCTTTCACTTCATCCAATAGTGAAGTGAAGTATGATTAATGTAAATTGAATTATGAATTCAGAAATTCGCCTGAAAATATGAACACACATTTCCTGGGTTATACAGGATGTTAGCAATATCATTGTATCAACTACTATTAACGTATCAAATGACATCAGCCGTCAGCGTTGTATACGGAACCACCTTCCGTACCGGATTACCGGAAAAATCTGCAAACAAACCGTCCGCCATTAATGAACTTAGGGCTGGAGATTTTAAAACTTGGTGCGATAAATCAAATTTATTGCTAAGAGGGAGTATAGTTAATCTGTTTCAGGAAATTAAACGGGGAATTACCATAATTGATACGGTTCGAGTGTATCGGCGTGGAAAACTGATCGCCTTTATAACGAGTAAGGGAGTTTAGAACTGCCTCCAGTTTGATAATGAACGTCTCCGATGAGATTGGGAGGAAGCTTTATACTTTGGAAGACATATTGGAAGGAAGTACTGCGTTTTAATTCCTCATCGCTGAAAAAATCGTTTAGCATTAAGATATTCGTTACCTGTATTGAACTATTTTCAGTGGTAAGATTTACATAGAGCTTTTTGGTGATATCTTAACTCTGCAGTTCTTGTTGTTCAGAACTGAAAGGTGAGTTTTGCACTAACAATTAAAATAATTATAGTTTTTCTTTTATATTACCTTCGTCTCTAGTTAATAATATTCCTGACAAACTGGAGTTGCTTCAGGGGTAATGGTGTTAAGACTTAGTTACGTACCCAAAACGCAGCGGGAAACTATTACTAAGTAGTGTTCCTACATACATACATAATTATTATTATATGTCTACTTTTTACCCCTTTGGTATAATCGTTACATACATAAAAACCCAATTATTTTAGTAAAATCTTAATGTCGCTAAGAATCTTTAGCACTTAATATTTAAAATTAATATGCGAGCAGATGCAAATAATATGTGAGTAGTCCACTCAAAAAATCAATCATTATAAATTCATTACGAATGATTAATAACATGATGCACCGAACTTAGATTTATATCGACACGCGTCAGCAATAAAATACTTAACCCTAACAATTCTTTGTATTAAAGCCTTGTTCAAATTAATCAAATCATTCTTAGATGTTTATCTGTATAAGTGTATCTTTAAAATTAGAGCAGGAACACATTGTTTTCTCTCGCCTACGAACGAATGCCTCTTTATATTTTTTGTATTGTATAGGATCAGTGTATACCCATCTATAGGTATAACGGATTGTAATCATCTCATTGTGTGAGCTATGACGTAGCCAGTGCATGTATGGCATACGAAAGTGCTGACTTCTATTTATCTTTACAGAAGTTTGTGATGTAATAAAATGATAGTAATAATAGACTGCGTATGTATTGCGTACGTCGAACGCTTGAAATCTTTAATTTGTATTTGTTTCATGAATTTATTGCTTTTTAAATTGTATACAATGTTTATACTGAAAGTTGTGTGGAGTTATGTATGTTTTGTATTTTTTATATTGGGAATTTTGGTAAAAAGAGAAATATTAGTAAGTAAGGGTTGTAAATTTTCATTGACCTAGGTACATATAACCACTTACTCCTTTTGAAATCATTGTAAATAAATAAAGAAACTTTCAGTTTTTGTATTTTTTTTATTTTACTTGTGCTTTAAGGCATTGCTTCTTACCAAATTTTATAATTATAGGTCAACAAGAAGTACTCGTAGGTAATTAGAAGGTTTTGATTTCCTTTCGAGTGACAAAATAACTCAAAAAATGCGGTATAAACTGACGTGTATGTTGACTGTGTTGACTTAGAAGCTTGATTTTTTTCACAGATCCAAGAGATTACAGACTTGAGTAATGGATTTTAATTTTCTTACCCTGATAATTTATTAACTTAATGCCTTGATGATTCGAAAAAGGGAGTTGACGGGCAAACAGACAGACAGAAGAACAATGAAGACGTGATCCCATAGGGGTTCCGTTTTTCCTTTTGAGATACGGAACCCTAAAAAACGACATTGATTTAATGAAAAACCAGTATGACCTAGCTGATCCTTGTCAATGAATCATCAACAATCAATAAAAACCCGAATCTCCTCACTTTCGCGCCACCATACCGAAAGCCGATACGATAAAACAACATGTGTTTCTTCACCTAACGAATCTTCCATCGCATAATGAGTACAACAATGTAAAGTGGGGCCATATTTACATAATGTCAACTAAGTAGGTGTAGGAGTGTCATTGGAGGTACACTCGAAATCATTAATCGAGTGAAGGAATGCTATTGTTGTGGCACTGTGTATTTTTTTACTGATGGTCGCTTTGATTGTCATCTTCGATTATGACGGGTAAAGAGAATCCTTGTTCTTACAACCGGTCGCGCCTGTGTGGCTCGAGAAAGCTGCTATAATAATCATCGAAAGTCACGTATGCTGTCATAATACTTTACATGCTACTTAACTTTTAATTTTATTAAAAATAACCATGTATCCTCAGCCCAGAGCCCAGACCTAAGATTTCCATGTAATGCACAAGTTATGCACTTTTGTACGGGTATCGTAGGCCTATTGAAAATAAGATTCAGTTGATTTTCTTTATGATTGTATATTAATAGTAAAAATAATAACCGGTTTACACACTCATACCCCTGCGGCCCTGCACTAGGCTCTTCTGTCACGGGTGGTGGACAACACTATTAAGACATCACTTTCATTCCAATTCACGTCCAATGAATCAATCTTAATTCCGGAATACAGAAGTGCAGAGATCTTTCATGGGTTTCAATGTATTTGCTTCTAAAGTACAGTTAAAAAGTCCAGAAAATTAAAATACTACGAATAGAAAAAATATAAATTCCAATAACGTAATTATTATTTTTACGTCATTTGATTTTTATAGTCCACATGTGCACATTTAATTTTTTTGTGTATTTTTTACTTATTATAAGTTAATGTTCAACTGCAATGCCAACAAACTGATGGAGTGACGATGAAGTTCAGGATAATACGTGCACTAACTTAGTAAAAGACTGACTTTTACTTAGTTATGTGATGAATGATGATGCTCCGTTTCGGGGCGAAACACGTGTTAGTAAAAGCATATTCACTTGAAGACTCCCACATCAAAACGTAGGTGATCATGACGACTGGTGATTTAACATACCTACCAATAATATCAGGTATTATGCGTAGTTTATAAGACATAGATTCGCAACAGAGTAAGGTTTCTAAACAGATAATAAAGGACCCTAAAACAAAATGGTGGTCTAGAAAGCAAGCGGCATGAAGCGTTCAAATTAAACGTTCTCAAACAATTGAATTACCTGAATTTTCTCGTCGACTCTTCGAGAACAAAGCGTTATTAAATACGTAATTATTCACATTTACTTGGCGTGCAAGGTTTTAATTCAAGTTTCGAAGGAACGTCCAATTTAATTCTAGCCGAACTAATTGATGGCGTGGGTCGAAATAATTTTGTTTACTGCTTTTTAAATGACCCCTCCCACTTGCATATCATTACGTTTTATTGTAATTACGCCGCTTTATAGAGATAGGTGTGGTCGTTTACAATTTTAAACAATTTATGTCAACGCGTGTGTTTTCCAGACAAATTGCTAATAAAGGTTTAAGATCCGACGGAGAATAAAATTCTTGTTAAAAGCTCGTTCTTAAGACAGGTAATGTTGAAAAGTTAAGTAATTTTAAATTGAATCTTTTCATCATTATGACTGTGCAGTGATTTTTCGGCGCGAGTGTACTAAAAAAACAAATTGATTTTGCAATGAATGAAATGTGAAATATTAGTTTTTCTTTTTAAATACTTTTTACGCTGCGCAAATCAACGGAAGAGTATCAACGGATTCTGCTAACGATCAAAAATAAATGTCAATGTTCATTGATTTGAATAAGAATCAAATGGCTATTCAGATCTACTTGTTATTAAATAACCATGACATTTAATGGATATTCATATTAAATAAGTAAAATTATAATCCCTTTAAAGTTCCAAGCGAACTAAAATTCGTCGCTCCAATTATCAGGCCTTCCTCCCTTACCATCCCTACCTCTAGTAAAGTATTTATTCTTATTAATTGTAATTAAGTTAAAGTAGGTCTACTCAGTTTATCTTCTAGTACTCACTTTACACTTGTGTCAATCCTAAGTGAGTAAATTAAACAACAGCGGGTGTGGTCGGCAGTTGGATGGGTGACCGCTAGTGGCAAAAATTTCTAAAGCACTTCCGTGCTTCGTAAGCCGTACACGTAAAGCCATAACTGTGTTAAGCCATTTCAGAGGCCCTCAGGCGGCAGAAAAAATTTCCGACTCTTGGGTTGGCCACTAACTCCTCCACGTTGTTGGAGCCACAAATAGCTACTACTCACTTTATAGTGCGGTATATTGTTGCGTTATAAAATGCTAGCTTTTGCCCGCAGCTTCGCCCGCAGTAGAGATCGATTCTTTACAAATCCTACTTACTTTTACTAAGTTAGATTTGCCTAAGACTTAAGTAAACATGTATCATTTGATAGCGTGATTCAGAACTTGCAAATGAATTTTACTAACGCCATCTATTAACAATATCGGGAAATAAATATCTAGCAACTAACAAAATATCGATCTTCCCATGGAGATGTTTTATCGTGGTAAAAAGTAGCCTACGTTACTCTCCACCCTCCTCACTATCTCCACACACAAAAACCATACCATATAACAGCTTCATTGCGATGTGAAAGACGGACAAACAAACAAACACACTTTCACATTTATAATATTAGTATAGTATAGTATGGATGTAATTTAAATTATCAATGCGAATATTGGTACACAACAAATTATCAATTTCTTTTGTCTTTTCGTCTATTTTCAACAAGTTCAACAACAACAGCAAACATTTTCATCCATCACCGTATACGTACGGCGCGGCGGCGTACGGGGTCGCGCCTTACTCTAGTTGGTAGTGATTCTGTCTGCGAAGTCCCGGGTTTGATTTCCGGTCAAGGCAAACATTTAAGATTGACAATGTTTATTTAAGGTCGTGGGTGAATGCCATATTTAATTTGTGTTGTCTATGCCACCAGCGACACAGGTAATCCTGTCGGGGGTACGATTAGGTACTATGAGTTTCCGCATAATAATATGATTTCGCCCGCACAAAAGTGAATTTATAAAAACGAAATCACAAATACTTAAACCACTGAGTATTTTGGACAATAATAGTAGGTATGTACTATAAAGTAGGTTGAGTAGCTTGGAATCCACCAAAATGAATTACTGTTAGACGATTATGATTCCACAATCGTCTCTGCACTAACGAACATAAATCTTTGGGTTTTTGACGAGTATTACATAGATCTGATGTTTTAACTTCACTTGTTATTCTTGAAGCAGTTCAGCGACTCATAGTTACATTTTTATAGCTTGTTTAAAGGCAGGTTAAGTGACTCACCATTATAATCGCGAGGAAAAAAATTCTTGACTCAGCTGAGCCGCATACATAATGTTGAGGAAAAGTAATTTGTTGGTTTGTGCCTATTTCTCCTACTGGAAGTGGATACTGATTTCTCTTTAATTCTGTTACTGGGAAGTCTTCTGCTGGGGAGCATGTTATTAGGTTTATTTATCGAGCTACTAAAAAGACAATTAAATACGAGGTCTCCAATTTTGAATTTCAATAATATCTCTTGTTCGTTGCTTGCAAGAAGTCGATAGTGTAATATGGCGATGATGACGAAGTTATTAACATAAAAGTTTAGTTCTGCATTTGTTTGTCATTACATCTAAGATGGAGAATAAAAGAAGTCAGGGTAAATTTTAAATGGTTTGATTGCATAATTAAAAGCTTGAAATCAATTTATTTTACCTATTATCTCAATCAATAAAATTAGCAACACTTGCTATAAATTTTCAGTTAGGTACATTTAATTGAGTGATTCACAAACTACATCGGTGAATCTAAACTATGAAGAACTTTTAAATCATTGAGTAACTGTTCAACGCCTTTAGTATCTTACAGCTTTAAAACAAACATTACCACACATATTATGTATTTTGCACACATCTAACACACTGTATACTCGATGCTTGTAATCCCTATATTATGCATACGATTGTGGGTAAATGGCAATTCAAGTGTCTAGTAGCTTTCTGTAGGTTAATTCTTTAATGGGTCATAAAATATTGGATTTCATTTTTATAAATAGTTTTGTGAATTTCTGGTCATAAAACAAAAGCACTATAAAACCATATTATCGAGCCGTGTTATGACGGCATAAATTAGATTGCTTTAATTACACGTTACTCGTGAGGTATGAGGGAGCGTTTAAGTTTTTACGACTTCTGTCGCAATAATTAAAAACTGGAAATAATTTTTGAAGTATTCAAAGCTATATGGCATTTGAAAACGATCAACGTTAAGCAAAGAAAAACGCTATCGATAAAACGGTAGAGTTTGAGGCGCATCGATCGTAGAATTGAGATTCCCCGCATCATCATTAAAGATCTGTGGTCATCGAGGAATGATTACGACATTACATTATTAAGTAATTTCTTAAAATATTGCTGTGCTATTTGCTGTAATAAATAATACGTACATATTACTTTCACAAGATAGCAAGTCAAACAAAGATCCCCAATTCCCTCTAACACTTCACCATAGAGAACGATTAGCGAGAGAACACACTTGTGGAGAACAAGCCACGAAGTCGGCCCCAGAAGAGCAATTATCGCTTGAACCCGTAATTAGCTCATGCAGATATTACGCTGTAGCGCTACGGCACGGTTTGTACTAATAGTAGCAATTACATGTAATCGTTCAATGCCATGAATCTTGCAGCGGAAAGCGCTTTGTCGACGTTTAGCTCAATATCATTGAAAGCACTTTCCAAAATGCCTGAGTTGGGTTCCTAATCTTTTATTACTTCCTATATTGTCATCTAATAATCTCCATTATTTTAATTAATTAATTTATCAATAGGTATTCCACAGGGATCCATCTCAGGTCCACTCTTGTTTCTAGAATGTATCAACAATTTATCAGTGTATGAATCTATTGGTGACATAGTTTAATTATGTAAATTACTCGTGTTTCTTTAGGTTTTACTTTAAATCCAAGTCAAAATGAAGTTACATACTAATAAGTTGGTAAATTTGGTAAATGATCCTCCTAACTTCATCTGTTTTATAGGTACATTCTGTAGTTAACAATACTTATAAGTATTAATGCTAATAAAGGCTATCAATAACGATTATTTGCCTAAATGACTGGCCTTCAGAATAAGGCTACTTTATCAATCCTTCTCACGATACACGGACGCCTAGTGCAATAAATGTATGAGTAAGTAACTATGCCTTAAAGTCACTTTACAAGCGCTGACAGCTCTTGCAATAGGCTATGGGAACGTAGCATACTTCCACTACACTGACTTAATTACCAAACTAACCTTTAACTGATATCTTAATTGGCTCACTTCGAGTACAACAATTTATCGCATGTATCAAGTTTCGCTAAACGTAATATCAGTGTTTCTAAACGTTAAGGTTGAAATTACTTAACGGTGATAAAAATCTTTTTACTTACAAGCTTTTATTTAACTTGCTTCGTTCGATGTATGGGTCAATCTTGCAAGCTGAATTAGAATTACTTCTCATTCTACGGAGTTGAAACTTATGAGGTTTCATTCAGTGAATTGAATTGGTTCCGATGACAATGCATTCTAATAGTGACCTGATACTATGCTCAAGGTAAGCCGGACGAAGGTACTCTCGACGATCAACAGTGCAAGCGAAAAATTAAAATGTGTGCAATTCACACGTGGTAGAAGTGAAACCTTCAAATTTTTTGTTTTCAAGATAATGAGACGAATGTAAAATTTCGGGAAGATGATAAATGTAGGTTTCACTAATCTACTTCACTCCGCTCCGCCCCGCTCCGCCCCGCTCCGCCCCGCTCCGCCCCGCTCCGCCCCGCTCCGCCCCGCTCCGCTCCGCCCCACTCCACCCCGCTCCGCCCCGCTCCGCTCCGCCCCACTCCACCCCGCTCCGCTCCGCCCTGTTCCGATCCGCTCCCCTACCTCTCACTCCCCTACGCTACCCCTGTACAATGCTGCCTATCTCACTTTAGAATTTATGTGTTTGTCTCTTTTTACTGGACAGTTTCGTTTCATAAAATTTCAAGTCACCCCCGTACTAAAGAAGTTTTCACTTCAAAATATAAAGTATTTTTAAATTATTACTGTCAAATGTATTCTGCTTTAATTTCTAAGGCCGCGTTGTTTAGGTTCTCTTACATAGTTAACCAACCATGCTTAACACTTTTTTCCTGGTCGGCAATAGTCGTTGAAGACGGATAGACAACGGTTGACTATCTTCCGTTAATATCAAATGGCTCGTTAACGCGCTTGCAGGCTATTCACAAGTCTAAAGAAACTATCTGTTACAAGAAGTTAGCGGCACTGTTTTTACTTATTCTTTGCATAATTTAATGTATACCGAATAAGGAACGCTTACTACTGAGCATAACTGGAAATTGTTGTACATATATTATTCGTTTTATAAATTAACCAGAACCAATTTGAATTATAATTTGCAAGTGCTTAAAATGGCTGTTCACACTGCTGTGCGAATAAATTTATGTCGTTAATACTATCGTATGGAGAAAGTGAAATAAATCACAAATTCTCACTACACAACCAAAATAAAGGTAGATGAAGCAGTTAACGTGTCCCTTTTACGGAAACCTAATGATTTAATACTCATGAGGAAGAATGAATAGTAAGAACGTTAGAACCATTGTCTGAATAATATTATGATGTAATGAAACGAACTGTGCACAAAGAATTTAGAAGAAAGCAAAGAATGACTGTTGGTAGAATGAACGATACTAAACTTATCTACAATTCATACGGGATGCTAACTGATTATAATCAATAAATACACCATTTTAATGACGCTATGAGTTAACATTGAATAAAAAATAAAAATTGCTGTTAGACAAGTCCAAAAAGCAGAAGAATAACAGGTATTAAACTCATAGTTATATAGCTTATCAAGGCCTTCTGTCCATGTAGACGCATATCATACCCACACTAACGTCAATTTTCGCTTGCTTGCATCTTGCGTTACTACGTAAGTACGAAATCTGTAGCTCGAGCACGAATATTTGCGAGAAAGTATTCGTATGGTTAACGTAAGCAATTTGTCAAATTTGTATGGCATTTTAGTACCATTTACGCACGATAGGGGCGCTTTTGAAAAAATTCCATACAAATTGCTTACGTTAACCATACGAATACTTTCTCGCAAATATTCGTGCTCGAGCTACTGTTCAACATAGTTCCTAGAATTTTGAGAACGATAATTCATCTTATTTCTGGTAATCAGATGGGAACCAATCAATTTGGACCTATTCAATTTTAATGCTTCTATTTTATTAATATTTTTCGCAAAATATTTCGTACTTCATATTGCAATAGGCACGATACCTAAATAGAAGACCAACAAACAGATAAGCAACATCATGGTAAGTAGTCATCATCGCCTATGTATATCTGTAACAACAGGCACCATCGACGTGTTGCCGAACAAGAAAAAAACTTGAAAGGTGTCAAGGGACACCCGGATGGAACGAAGTTCCTTGCAGTCAGTACTAGGATAGCAAAAACATGCAGCAAGTGTGCCAAAACAAATCTAAGGTATTAAATTTCTCATCAGTAGCAATTGCTACTAGGTGAACAAAGCCGATGAGAAATTTAATACCCCAGATTTGTTTTGGTACACTCGCTTGCATGTTTTTGCTATCCTAGCGCTGACTGCAAGACACGAAAATATCTGGCTTGCTTTCTATGTAAAAAAAACTACGACGGCAAAAAGCGTCGTTACAACTTTTCGTTACAAAATTTTCCGCCTAGTCCCATTTCGCAACGCGCGATAAGGAACTTCGTTCCAATAAAAGGAAATAGAGAAAAAAATGGTGTGTCTAGCTCCGACCCACAACTGGAGTTTACTACATACGAACGATTATAAAATATATAGATTAGTAAATGAGGGTGAATGAACGCATTTTTTTATATTACCGAAAGCATGCTTGATACACTTATTTATATTCTTTATTTAATTTAACATGACGTTATCATCAAATCAATAACAACGCTATCTAGTTTGCGATCGTCAAACCAGTAACAACACAATCTAAATAGATTCTTTCTTACGAATTACAAACATAACGCATAACGTAACAGAGAAAGTTTGATTTTACTCCCCATAAAACCTTTATACATATACTAATATGAAAATCGATTCTAAAGGAGTTAAACTCCAAAAAGGAAGAAACGATAAAACTATTATATATAAGGAGAACACATAAAAGAAAATATCCGAAACATTAATAATTAATAGATTGCTACAGTTACTTTTAGTATTTCCTGAATTCAATCCCGGACCTCTTATCAGACCATCAAGGTCTTGCGCGATCATTATTTTAAAAGCTTATAACGTGTTAGAAACGACACTAAATATACATATTATGTAAATTAACTGTATTCATATAAATAAATAATACGATTTACATTCAAAGTACATATTCATTAGGCAGTAATACGGCAGCCAAAATGTTTGCTTACTATTAACTTAATCGAGATTCATTTTGCTGCTTAAAGCAATATATCTGTTTTTACGGGCGGAGTGTTAATTCAACTGTTGTATAGGGAAGCATTCGGCCTTTTAACAATGTCTAAATTTTACTAGAGAAGGCTTGCCTTCTTTACCCAGTAAATGGTTTTAATGCATCTGTTTCTCCAATAGTATCTTTTTGGCGGTAAGCCCCTTTAGAAAACTTAATAATCCTGTGCACGTAATTAAGAAACAATTTGATGGGTAACATTTTATTCTAAGTATTTTGCAATTTAACTTAAAATAAATTAAATGATTGAGAACTGACACCAAGATTTTAAAGGATTAAATTTTGCTCATTCGATCTTGTTTTTTACAGCGTCGTTTATAAAGAAAAGCACTTAAAATTGGTGTAAGCGAAATCTAATTTTACCATCATAAAACCAAGCAGTCAAAGGTAAAGCCTTAAAAACACCAGGTGAATAACACCCCATTACTCAACTTAAACACTACTTATTATTGCATCACTCAACACGTCCAGAAAATATCCTTAAGCAACCGTTAATTCAATCTAATCAATTCGGCTCATAATTATTATATTCGTTTGTTCCTCGGCCGAATACGTTACGTTTGCGACCCGAATATGTAATGAGCAAGGCTTTCCAAGTATCGGGCTACAAGCTATCGGGCGTGCCATCTGACTATTATATTACCAAAATACCACTTTAAATGCAACCCGCCGTAATCCTATAATTAACTTAAATGTAGACGGGTAACATGAACAGTAATGTGAGGAAAATGCATTTTCGCAGCGAAATTCTGTTGTCGAACGTACGAAGTATGAACTCCCATCGAATTACGGCTTTGTGATTTATTAAACGCCGGTCTAAACAGCTGTTTGCGCGCAATGTTTAATATGTGAGATTGTTTACTTCCAAAGAATTATTGAGTGTTAGCATTGTTTGAAATTTATTGCGTTTAGTAATTTATTTAGGGAAATATAAAATTTATTGTTGCTGAAAATAAAAAGAAAACGATTAATTTTGATAAGGCGATTTGTCTAAATGACAGGAAAAATAACATTATTCTGGAAAATATCTTCTTTAAACCTATGACTAGAAAAATTTGTTTTTATTACGTCGTTGAAACTAGATTTGATAGCATCAAAATGACTTGTAAAAATGATTACATCACGAAAAATCTACGCAATGACTGTAACAGTTAGAACAACTCTATATTATCTTAGTTGATAGGGTTAATCTTTGTTTAGATACAAATGTGGCACTTCTAGTTAAATCTTGTACTTACTCGTATTACTAGACGCGGTTTTGGGTGTCTGAAGTTAAATGATAATCTGCAAAGTGTTGTTCTGACTATTAAATTTAAAAAACACAGCAATTTTTTGTCTTCTATAAAACAAAAAACTTCATTCCGGGCTTATAAAACAAAATCTTTGCTTGAAAATATTGGCCAATACATTTAAAACTGTTTGACACCCTAATAAAATCACTTCTTTATTTCGGTCACATATCACAACATTATATAACACTGTTATTCAACATGTTTGTCTTTATAGATCTGTAGTTCCATATATATGGAACTAATATGAGGCCATTCTTTACAATAAAAGAATTCGTTCCAATAAATTGATTTAAGTTATCAAAATCAACCCAAGTGTCGGAAGTTTTTATGGCATGACATGGCTTAACGACTGTTATCTTATGATAACTACCGGGACCGACGGAGACGAACGCTCGAGAAATTTTTGCCACTAGCAGTCACCCATCCGATTACCGACCACGCCCGCTGTTGCTTAACTTTGTTGATCACTTCAATCGACACAAGCCGACGGGCTACAAGTACTTTACAGTAAGTATTAACACTAAATAATGAATTCTCCGTTTCACAGTTCCCACACATAATTTTCTAGAGAAAAAACTCCGTTATTGTATTCAAATAATACTTAAAAAAAATCAATACCTATGACAAATTGCAAACTACATAAGCACATCCATTCAAAGCTATGTTGACACCGATTAAGGCAATTGAAAGAAACCTGCAATATTTCGACACCATTAAAGAAAATGAGTCATTATTTATGTATAACGAAAGCATTGAACGCAACTGATATTAGCATACCTATATCGGACACCCACATCGCAATATCGCAGGCAGCCGGATCAAAATGTAATTAAATCGTCAATACACGAACGTTATATGAACTGCCTACAAATGGTGCTAAGGAATTAAATCTGTACTAGAAGCGCTACTAAAGTGAACGACAAGACAAGTGTCTGGTCTACATCAATCAGAGACTTAAATTATCACTGTGTTCTTGTAGAACAAATAGTCAATACAATTAAACTTATATGTGTAGGTACAAAGACAACAGCAAACTAACAAGCGATTTAAGCTATGTGATAGTTGTGTGGATAACTTGTAAATATTTCAGTTATAGTGTTACATCAGAAAAAATGCTAAGCAATCCTGTTTGGCCTCCATCTCTCTCTCTCTCCCTCTCTTTTTCTATCTCAGTGTGCGTGTGTAACTCATAAAAATAAATATAAATATAAATAAATAAAATAATTTACGATTTTCTTACGGACAGCTATGACTAGGACTCTTCTAGTAAAACACAATAGTTCTTATTGAGTGCTATAGCGGAGCGGTTTTGCCAAAGCGCACCGCGGCAGAACTACTAATGAACGCTGTAAGGTTCCAAGTAACGGTCGTCGGTACGCATAACATAGCCGCCTATGAATTATTGATACGCTAACGAATGTGATAAAACATTTGTCTTATGCCCTATAAGGATGTGGTTGATCTATCACCGTTTAAATCGGTTTTTGGTGAGCCTAATACTCCAGCGTTTACATTATGTGTCGGTCTTGTATTATTGTATTACTCGTAATTTAATTCAAGCATTGTTTTACTATTGAATAAAATAGGCAAATGAAAACGAATATATATTTCTTTTACCACCGAGTTGGTGATCTGTACTACCCAGTTAAGCTCAACAGTACACTAGGTACTTCTGGACTATCCTGTACTGAGCTATCCCCTTATTTCTAGGATGATATCTTAAATATTTCATGCGTTACATGTAGGAAAGAGAATATCAAATCTCAATTAATCACTATCACACTAGAAATACGAGTAACACAAAGTTCATAGCTATCTTAATTTACTAAGAAAAGTGCATTGAATTTATAATAAAAATTCCTACTAATTAATATTCAACACCAATTGTAGTGTAATAAGGCAAATCCGCAGATAAGTAATTGTGTGTAGGTATTTAAGCAATTATTCCTACTTCTTCGTACATGTTCAAATTCTGTAATTAATTTCCTTGTACAATTTTCCTATAGGTTTTCTACAGTGTACTAAAATTGTGTCAAAAAGGCAAACACTAACCAAGTTTTCCTTACGTTGTAATTAAAACTTAAAATATGTTACGTGATCGTGATTTTTAATATTTTTTATTTTGTTTTATCGATATACTAACCGTTACAAAATCTTCATTATTTATGTAAATAGTTAGACAAGCCACCTGATGTTAAGTGGTATTCGCACCTATGGTTATCATATCAACTTAGCCACTGACACAGAATACTTAATATTACCTATTAGTAACCGATGCGTTGCTGGTCAAGAAAATAAAGAGAAGTAAGAGAGAATTGGTTCTCAACTGAAGAACTGGCTTTACTAAGATCCCATTGCTTGTGTCTGTAGTTATTTCTATAATACTTTCTTTACGCGAGTTTACTTAAAAACTTATCAGTCTTTTTCATTCGTTAAATTTTCTTTAAAAACACGTAAACAGTGCAGTTATTTTAATAAGTACAATTAGCTTCAATAAATGTAATATTGGTCAGTTATTTTCAAGTTATCGCATTTTCACCCATCCAAATTGAAACACGACGAGTGTTCAGTTGTGTATTAATTTTCCAAAAGTTTTGGTGTTCTGAATGATGGACACAGGATATTAGAAGGAATACGTACGTGGACTTGTGGAGAAAAATTATTGGAAATTGGTGTAAGACACGTCCTTCTACTTTTTCCAAATAAAATCCTGTGAATTTGGCAGACTTCCACAATATCGCCTTCCAAATCTCCTTCAATTCCATTTAGAATATCAAAATCAGAATAATCGCATTATTCAATCGATGCAATCTCTGTTTTCTCAGAATGCCTTTTTTACTTGAAATGAATTACTGATACGTTGCATAAAATTGCACCTTTGGTGTGTTTGGAATGAATTACTAAGCTGAGTATTTATAATAAGAGGTATATTGTATTTATGTTGTTATTGTGTTCAGTATGTCTCTTGTCTTGTAACTATTTATATTGTAATAATAATAAAAAAAATATAATAATGATGTGGGAAGATCTTCTTAAAGCTATTACGCCCTGTCGACTGGTCATTGTTGACTAGGTACAGTAAAGGGATGTGGATTTGATGGTTACTAACGACACAGATTGACTGTGATTGACGTTGTCACGTCTTATTACAGTTTTTATTAACTGAACAGGTTCAATTTTCATGTTAGTAAAATATCCTGTAAACTTGTCTGTGCGCGTGAAGCTGGTTTACCCAGCAACTCTCCATTAGGCAAAAAAAGGTAAAATAGTTCTTCATTTTAATTTATATTCATTTAGTCTTGAAATTTTGATGGATGTTTCCCTTCGAAATCGGATGAACATACACACCCTAATAAATTTCGTATAAAATACACATTAAAACAATGTAAATCATAAAAGGCGGTTGTTTCTGAAAGCACATACGAGACACGTGTGCGCAACCAGCGATTAGACAAAAGCTTTGACGGCGCAAACACTCGTTTTGGAGACAATCATTATGAGAAAATCTTCCAAATGACTAAAACACAGTAATAAAGACATTCATAGATATATCCCGTGCACTTATGAACGACACTCACGTCTGTGATGAGTATCTTAGATGGAATAAAAGTACCGCTCGGCTGTGAACCACCGCGGGACCAGGCTGTTAACGTCGAATTACCAAAAACAGTCGTCTCAAAATCTGCCAAAACGCATCTTCACTGATAACAATTGTCTAGGATTCCAGTCTAAAATTATACAGGAAAAACTTCTCCACGACACCTACGCTTGTGAGACATGGGGGATACATAATTACATACTTCTGGTCTGTGGTTCTGGTGTTATAGATCTGCGACGATCCTCACTTAAATGCATAATAAATTACAAAATTAATAATAATTTGTGTGTATTGTGTAATCGGATTTCTGTAGTCGTATTCAAATAGGTTAGTACTTAAATGAAGCATTAAATTGATTTAAAATTATTATGTTCTGAAAAGTCCAATAAAATTAAAATAAAATTAAACGTCAATGAAGGAGGTAAGAATATGAATATTGTCACATAAGTGTAGATAATTAGTTTTGATAGAATAAGGCAGTGCGCTTCACAACCCACTGAGAATCCATGGATAAAATCACAAAATTTAAAGAAATGGCTTCAACTCATTAATGGCACCCTACTGAGGACGGGTCTCTCCTTTTGATAAGGCCTAGGGCGTACTTTTTTTTTAATGGAAATACCTGATGGTAAGTGGCTATCGTCACCCATGGATATCAGCAACACAAAAAGCATCACTGATGCGTTGCCAGCCAAGAAAGAGAGAAGAAAAATAAAGAAAGAACTGGCTTTCAAGACCATGCCGGGACGCGACGAGTCTTTTGGCGGCTGACTCATGCTCAAGGGTGGTAGCTATCCAGGCGAACTCCATGAAGAGATAATAATAGTAATAATGTACTACACCACGCTGCTTCAGTACTGCACGAAAGCAGTCTGAGTAATGAGGTTGTTTTAATATGACCGAATTGCTTCAATCCAACGTCATTATTTTACGCATCAACTGAATGAAATAATTTAGATAGCCTTAAAAAGGTAAGAAGATAAGAATTAACTGTCATATGCGCTTCGGTTTTCGGAGTCTTTATGGTCCAAATACGGCTGGTAAATAGTTAGAGCCGGCGTATTTGGCACCGGACCCTCTTGAAATGTACCGCTAAGCACATGTATTAGCTTCGCTGTGCCATGACTAGAATTACAAGTTGGATAAGTGAATTCTTTGCGGAGATTCTTTTTTCCTCCATTTACTTCTTTATTTTTAACCGTACCGTAGCTAAAGAAACGTGAAATGTATTGTGTGTATTTTTTTAGTTTTTGGAAGTAAGTGCCTGACGAAAGTAGGTAAATGATTGAAAGAAAAAAGAATTATTGTACTCTTGATGATTTTGAATGAGTTTATGTTTTAAATTTATTCTTCGTGAACACTATACGTTCTACCTACTAGGTAAAATACATCGTTGTGTGCTTTAACCTTTTTTATTTTCCTGAACATCCTTTTTCAAATATATTGTGTATTTAACAAGTATTTCCTTTGGCTTATTATAAATATGCCGATAAATTCATCAACATTAACATGTATTCATCCGTCAGTTTGCAGAATTATTGCTTGAATTCAATTATCCATTTCTTTTTCTCAGGCAACAAACAGGCGTCTAACTATCACTGTTGGTGAGATGTTGATAAGTTTCTTAATTAAACAAAATTTAATATAATTATAAATAACTGTTACATTAAAATTAGCGCAAACAATAAAAACGTTGTCAATATCAGTCGTGTATCGGCGCAGTGTCAAAGCATTTGTTTCTAGATCGGGGACAAGAAATCTTGATCGTGACGGTATTGACTCTTGCGCATTCGAAATGCGAGCCGCATATCTCACAGGACATTCGCGCGATCGAACCAATGACCGATTGCTATTCCACGTGTGCCATTGTATAATTATTAAATATTAAATTGGAACAGGTGTTGGTATGTCTGTTCATTAAACGGTTTTTGCACTCTCACTATATGTATTAGAGTTGGTTTATATTTTTACTGAGCACGAGTTAAAATAACTAGTTGAAATCGAATCATGCTTTATTTAATGAATCGTTCTTTAAGTAAAGAAAAAAGAAAAAAGTTCTTTAAGAAAAGTTCGTTAAGTCCATTAAAGAATGGAGCATAATTATTTTGATGTAATGAAGAAGTAAATTTTGAAAGGATTTCGATAGGTATATATCAGAAACTACGCACTAACAAACATACAATGAATCTGGTATATCCTCATAATATAATACCATAGCTGGATATATTTGCATAAAAATTTGAATAAAAATGATACTTTGTCGTCTTTCTGGATTTACTAATGGACATCAATTTAACCAACCATATATTTTAATTTTCCAAAATTAAAAGGAGAGCTAACAGGTCCAACATCCTAGTCCTATGGAAGAAATTTCAAATGTCTATATTTCTACCTTAGGTATTAGTTAATATGTCTGTATCGATTATCGGATTCTTTAGACACTAAATCAGTAGTTGATAGAGTGATAAATAGCAATTTTTTTAGACATTCCATGTTTAGCACATTAAATAACAGAAGCTGTTTTTATCGTTAGATAAAAATCGTTAACCGAAAACCTTCAGACACACTGACTTCACAACTTTGGACTCTTTTGTGAAGTAATTTGTAGTGGAGCAGCTGGACATTGGTTTAGGCGCAGAATTTCCAATTTGCAAAATGTCCAGAGTGCCCAAAAGACCCAATTCGCGTAGCCCTCCTCTATAATGTTCATGCGCTGCGGTCAATTGCTGAAGGGTTGAATTTATTTCGAAATATTTCGTACCCAAAAAGTTTATTGATAGTTTCATGGCAAAATTATCCATCACTTTAGTTAAGTAGTCTAGGGCACCTAAAGAAACACCAATATTTTTATATTATAATCCAGGCCATACCGCGGGCTGAAGCAAGTTATAAAATATGGCGCATCCCGGCTGCCTCAAGTGACAGATGGCTCGTTTTACTCATTATATTGTACGAGACAATTTATACGCCACCTAACGCATTGTTTTTCTACATTTACAAAATTCTACTCGCTCTGCTAAAGACTAATTGTGAATTCCGAACGCGATTTTTATTATTTTGCTTGCAGTGTCACGCAGCCTCACGCAGGCTACTCGGAAAGGATATTTCGCGTATTAGTCACGGTCCATTTGTTGTTAAATGTTGGTAATAATCTGTTAAAAATTTAGTTTTCTTCGAAGGTTGAATGGCCTGTGCGAAATTTACTATATTTATGCTGGCCACGCACAAGTGACTTTATTTTTAAGTTTTAAGGTACTGATATATGATGAATTTAAAATTGATCTCTTTTTATAGCTGCAATAAAATAAATACAAGCTTAGAATGATAAACAAATGTGTTTCAACAAGTACAAACATACAAACATATAACATATAACAAAAATAAATGTTTACCAAATTCGTTCGTATGGATTATGATCCCACATTTATTATTTTAATGATGTGAACGAAAGCTGAAAGATATTTTATTCCTTGTTATTTTAACAGTAAATTACACCATGTCTAAGTTTGAGCTAAGTTGGCCACAGACTAATACTAGCGCAATTCACAATACATTGTATTCAGTATTGATTCAGTTAGTTGTAGCTTCATTTTTAAATATTAATTAAGTAAGTTATACCTCAAATAATTAACAACTCAAGTTAATTTACATTTATTGAACCATTAATGAAAATCAGGACACGAGACCTCATATAAAAAATCGAGTTCACAGCTACAATGTACTAAACTTGAATACTCAAACAATTTGCTCTACATAGACATTAAAGCTGGCATTTAACCAAAGCTTTCTAGAATGAACCGTGCGAATAATAAAGCGAAAAGTATGCAAATGTTTTACTTCGTTTGGGCAGCTCGGGCTAGCTCGCTTGCCGACTCATTGACCTATTACCATACACGTTACAAGTCGGTATCAATATACCTATTGTCCATTTAGATTTTTATTAAATGGATCATTATGAAATAAGGGCCGTGAAGTGTCCTGTCTACAGGATAAAGGATTTTTTGTACAGATATAAAAAATGTAAATCCTTAATTGGCTTTAAGATTTACTTCATAATGATCTGTAACTTATGAGATTAAGAGCTGTGGATTTTGATAATGAATAAATAAAGTACTCTTTAAAAACACCGAATAAGACGGGGAAAGAAATTAGTGTTAATTTAAAGTATTTTGTTGACGTGATAACGTCTATTAAAACGATGAGAGCCGGGCGCATCTATGAAAAAATGTAGCGTTCCGCGAGCGAGAGAGCGGCAAAAGCGAGAGAGAGGCACTATCGGCTACGATTGGCGTATCGTAGTCGATGCTGTAGGCGATCGTAGTTGAGTGGAGCGGAGCGGGGCAGAGCGGAGCGGGGCGGGGCGTGGCGGAGCGGAGCTTTGTCATGACGTTGTCACGTTAAACTACCGTCCGTAAACCGACTTTACAGACAACCATTTTTTTCAATTAAATCAGTCATCATCGTCTTAATCACCATCATCAATTTCCTAAAAAAGTGAAACTTGCTTACAAACTTATCTACATTCTGATCTTGGGCGTTGTGAAAAACTAGAAAGTATAAACATAAAACGCGACGAATTGCTAAATTCGAGTATGAAATAAATACAGTTGCACGAATCGACATTAAAGCATTTTAATATCGGGATTTAACACATAGATTAACTAACTTAAGCTTACAATATTACTGAAAGATTGGAACAATTTTATAGCATATTATTTGCATTTCATTGGCATGCTGTTGGACACATAAAAATACGTTACTTTGTCTGCATTATGGTTAGATACAAAACCATGTAGGTATTTTGTACTAGTGGCAGTAATTCGGTTATTAGTCCGGTCAACCGAACTGATTCAGCTTTTCTTATTTACGTAGTTTTACTTACAATCTCTGTAGTAGTCAAGTACATAGACTTTGTTAGAATTTTTTTCCTATGTAAAAAGCTGACAAACGGGTCTACCCGTATTATCATCACTGGGACTGCGACCGATACATCAAGACATGTTTTTTTATGGAAATAGCTGGCAAAGGAGCTGACGATTCACCTGATGGTAAGTGGTTATCGTCGCCCATGGACATCAGCAACACCAAAGGCAGCACCGATGCGTTGCCGGCCAAGAAAGAGAGAAGAAAAATAAAGAAAAAATGTAAATATTTTATCGTCGAATTTAGAAGGAGGGTAATAGTTGCTGCGCGTAAAATACTCCACAACACAAGCATAGGTACCTTCCTTATCCATGTGGGTACTAAAAATCAAACATTTAAATAGTAGCTAAGCTTAAATCTTGAGCTTAAATCTAAGGTACTATTGGCAACGCCCTGTGTTACTATCTACATGATTGAATGATCCTATCGGCCATAATTAGCATAGCTGTCACTCGGTGATCAAAACCTATTTGTTATTACAATCAAGATTTAATAAGTAAGTGACTCCTAGGTCTTACAAAGGCGCTAATTTATATTCTCTGTCCGCCTTGTGGCAGGATTAGTAAGGATATGACGCTTGGGTATGGATAATTACTAAGTATTGTTTAAAATTGTGGCTTAAGGATTTTATGTTTCATATTTTTTTTGGATAGTATAGTAAACGTGAAGAATACGATAAAGGTTACATAGATGTAGATAATAAGATTGATGATGATGATTAAGAAATATTATGAAGACAAGGAAAGACTGGTAAGGTGTTAAATGTACCTACTTCTATCAGTTGACATAGCGTTTGAAGCAGTATGGTACGGTTACTGAATCGTACAAGGCAGGCTAAAAACATATCAGGAAAAATGTAATCTTTATATTGATACCTTGTATAGTGAAGGGGAGCGCTAAGAAAGAATTTCTAAAAATTCATCCGGTACTAAATGAACAAAGTAAGAAAAAAACGGTTTGTAAATCCTCACTACAAAATGCTCTCGTGAAAGTCCAGTATTTCCGCGGACAATAGTGAACAAAGAATAGGTATAAAACTTGCAGAAAAACTATAGCAGTTACTTCAAGAAATATGTGCCCGCAATATGTATGTAAATATGTTTGTATGTTATGTATGCTTTAAATGAAATAAAATAAAAAATAAATAAAATGTAAAGATTGCAAATATAATATAATATTTCGAAGCCAAATAACATCCCTAATCCACAGTTACGCATTACACATTTCGCGCATCCGGCTCTGCGCTTGCGCATTCAGAGCACAAGCGCCACCTGTGACAAGAAAGCGCATAACCTCATTAGAAACCGAACACAAATCGAGTGCTCACTTTATCTAATAATTTTATTATACATATTCAAAAGGGCTCCGCAGGTAATGGTCGAAATGACCCGCATTCGGCTTTTAATCGTCCAATTAACATTTAAAGTCACGTTTTGGAGAGACAATAGCCATCTTCAGGGCAGTGTTGGCTGGCACTTTGGCGGGAGCGAGCTTCCCATATTAATGTTTGTTTGTTAGCGGTAAAATACGTAGGTATGGATGACATAAGCCCGCAAGAATTCGCGGGTTGGCCGCACTTTCATAGCTGTTCATTAGGCTATCTCTGAAGACAAAAAAGTTCATGCACGGCGTGAGGTGTAGACACGAAGCGTGCAAATGTTCCTAATATGTTTATTATGAACTTTCGTTGTACTTTACTTCAGAGTACCTTTGTTGAACTTCAGATATTCAAGCTTCGTTTTATTTACTGGGGTGTTATTAGCTTCAAGTATCCAGTTCAAGCTAACTTTTCCTGCCTGTGGGCCTGTGGGGTTTTCTAGTTTCTAGGGGTTCCTTTCTTTCTTCTTCTATTGGTTATCACTGCGCTCTGTACCTCCGAGTGTAGACCGAATGATTCTTATCTAAGGAAGGTTTAATTTTAACAATATAGGAGATGCGAAAAGATTGTGAAATTAAAAATTAATTGTAACTAAATAAATTTTTATATAACAGGGGCGATTGAGGTGCGAAACGACTATAACGAGTAACTGAAATAACTGAAATTTGTTGAAAAATCTACTCGAGCAGAAAACTTTTGATTAAGATACTTAAAGTATTAGATTTGTACTTTACAAAAAATATGTGTAGAGAATATATACGTAAAAAGCTGAAGCAACAAGCTACCTAGTAATTTGTTAACAATGACTCAGGTAATTTAAGAAAACCAAACAAACTAACGGAAAAATTACATGACATGAAATTAAGATTGCTAATAACATTGTTTTTCATTTCTTGTTGTTCAAACATCGTCCCAAATTCTAAGGAATTTAAAAAGCAATGAACCGTAAATAGAATCTGCATACGACAACGATGCATGTGCGAATCACGTAATTCGCCTTAAGATCAAATGTGGGTCAGAAGTAGGTAGGTATTTATTTACGTAAAAGACAATCATGTCCCAGTTTTGATAGCATAATAGTGCTGTGATCCTACTATTAATCTACTGCTTGCAAAATGTTGTGTAATTAGAATTGGACGTATGCAGCAGAAACAAGTCAAGAGTTTAAAAACTAAGTCCTTTATAGTGGCAATATACTACAGCAAACAAAATAGTGAGTGTGCTTTTAATCTTTCTAATTAATTAGGTACTTTTTAATCTTCATAACTGTAGTATCAGCTCATACACAATGTATATCACAAAAATGCAATGTCATCAGAACCAAAGAAGTATGTAAAATTTGAACTACTCAGGATAAGAGGAATACAAATCAGTCCTTATAAGAATAATAATAAATAAGTAGCTTTAATTATTAAGCTTGCAATAATTAACATGCACAATAGGGTATTTGGCTAATTTTTAAAAATCATTTTATTTTATTCTTTATTACAAAATAAACCCACTCCATTGATATTTCCGAAAAAAATTACAGTATTGTTAATAAAAATCAATGTTAAAGTGTAAACTTCCAAAACCGCGCCAAAAACGCTGTTTCTGTCATGGCGGCGGTCTATGATACGTGTGACGTCACACGCAAGTATCTATTAAGATACTTTAGCTTTAGAGGAAAGATCTGATTTTTTACTAGCGTGTGACGTCATCAAAGTTGTCACCCATCACAGGGCGTTTCGGTAATTGGTAAAATTTCCTAAAATTACAGTATTTTAATTTCGTGTTATTGGCAAAAATATACGTGATTTACTTGAAAATAAAGTGAAATATGTTTTTTAGTGCTACTATCTGATAGAATCATAACAATTTGTAGTATATTTTCAATGTTGTCAAATACCCTATTAAACTAAATAAAACCGTATAAAATAGGGCTTGTCTGCGATACAATATAGGTTAGACAAGAAGTTGATTAATACAAATTATTAAATTACTAGTAACTCATAACTGAGGACACTTAGAGCATATGCATAAGAAGAAAAAGAAGAGACATTCATCCCGTCATAGGTGGATATTCGCAGGTCATAGGCATAGCAACAAGGTTTAAAAATTGGTGGTAGGTATATTATTACTTTATTAGACATTAGTACCTCTACCTACATAACGCTGCTCGAGTCCAGGTTGGTAAAGGGTTTAGAGCCCAGGCCTTGTCAGAAAATGGCTTAACAACTGTACTAAAGACAGCAACCGGGAAAACTTACTCGTACTTATTAGGCGAGGTTACCCTGGTAACGTGATCATATCCCAAAAAATTTCATATCATAAAAAAATATTAAAGGCTTCAATAGCTTTTTGTGTTTGGGCGTGTGGTACAAATACAGTTGAACTATAAAAACGAATGCAGATCAGTGGCAAGTAGCTCGCTTCACATCCTGACTCATTAGTAGTTCCCAATTGTATTGTTCTCAGAATATCAGCACCGTTGTTTATAGCAATGGCCTATGCAAATCGGTCGGTTAACGACACTTCGGAATAATTAATGAACCGTCATTTCGACGTTACTAACCAGGGCGGTATGAGTAACACTTTCTAATCTATTTATCTAATAACTAAACTAGTACAAGACTGATACACGTTTCTGTGTTCAGATAAAATGAAAGCGCACTGCAGTTCAAGTAATCTTAAATGCAACAATTTAACATTGGTACTTACGTAACACCTAATTATATTTAGGTAAACTAGTTATATGTATTGTTAAAGCTTCAAATAGCTTAAGAGCTTGTAATTTTTTCTATCTTTCTTAACAGAGAGATATAATATATCTCATATACATATTATGTACTCGTATTATGAAGAGAACTGTTTTATTGGTTTCTGCAACGACAGCAAAAGCATCGTTGCTGCCGAAGGTAATTGACTCATAAGTATGTGCGTTATTCTTAAAAACGTATTACATTGTTTTTTCTTTTCTCGTTTTAATTTATAGGTAGGTACATCAGCCTTGGCCTAAGATTATTTGATATATTTAACATACCTATTTAAAACTTTTAGCACTATTATTGCAGTCGGCATTTCATTAAGTTATTGTTATAGATTCTGAGGCATAGATTTATATTAATGATAAATATTAATATTAATAGTTATTACATTGTTTGTATAATATACTTCAGAAACCGGTGTTGCATATTTATTGTTACAATAATTTCTGTTATTAACTTTATTGATTTAAATGAACTTGTTGGCAGTTATTAATGTTGTTACTAACTTGCATCCTGTAAGCAATCAAGTGAATAATAGCTGGTATTAAAATCATAAACTACTAAATATTCAAACCTAGCTGATCACTTATTCATTTATCGATGAATTTTGGTCTTCAACCATTCACCTCTTTTTTACCTTTACCTACCCCTGCACAGAATATTGCTTGAAGCCAGTAATTTATTTATTAAATAAAATTGCAATTCCTACTTCTACTCTTACACGAGAAAAACACCAATCAATAGCAACAAATTCTAATACAATTTTGGAACAAATTAAACAACAACTAAACACTTGAACAAAAACCATTGGTAGGTACTGTAAATACAAAATACATAGTACGAAAACAATTTAAGCCTATCGTCATGGGCATTGTTCATTTGCCTAAATAAACTTTATTCGTCGTCAAGTCAATTTTCACCGATTAGGCGACAGCGCGACTTTGTACAAAGTAATGAATGCGGGATTAAACGTCGATGTCAGATCCGATCATTGTTGTAATTCATCTTGATTTATAGTTGCGTGTGAGCGCGAACTGTCATAAATTAACGGGGTAAGTTCCTACTACGATGGGCCCCTACTACCAGTGATTTCTGAGACGATCGATTCTTAATCTCATTCAGTCTTTAAAAAAATACATTTAGAATTTTATTTATTAGTCTAGCTAGACCAGGCTTTGTATGTCTCCTCTTTATTTTATAAGGTCATTATCGTATTTTTGAACTATAATTAACTTCTTACCTTATCATTGAATAATGTTTATACCTAAACAGTGTATTTAAAATGATGTAACTCGTTAATGTTTATTTTAATAACATTTTATTAATTTTTATCTACCAGGTAATTAAATTTTTTATCCAGTGGTTTAACAACTGGTGGTTTAACATGCAATATTATAATAATGGAAGTTTACAGAAACGGAATATATAGGATTACTCACGATTGGAAAGTAGTGGCTGGGGTAATGGAGCAGCGTTGATGTCATGCTTGTGTTATTGCATTGATATCGCATTACGGTCGTAACACTCCACACGCCTTTCCAATGGTTTCCTTATTCTGCAATCAGTATGTTCCTCATTCTATGACACGACAACACAAAATCATTGTCATTACTTAGTAAAATATTAAGAGGCGCATCACGTTTACCTTAATTTCCTTGAATGACGTCAACAAACACGTATCCGTGAGTGTTCTTTTTTTACGTGCAATGACATCAATTTATTTCCTCGAGACAAAATAATCGTTGTTTGAATCAAAATTAAAAATATCACTCATTCGGAAAATAACGGCAATCAACATCGAACTTTTATCACAATATTTGAACTCGACAAAAAATACTCATTCTCATTTAATTCGAATAAACATCATAGTAGGGGTCAACGGTAATTGTATACCAAATTTTTTACCGACATTGTACTTAATGAGGAGTGGAACTATTTTTTAGCGCACTACCAAACGAGGTATCGGTACTTATCTTTCAAGGTTTATCTTTTTAACAAATCCGAATTTCTAATTTATGAAAACATAGATAACAGTCACGAAAGTCTCGAACAATGTAAGGCGACCTCAATGTATAGGTAAATCAAACTGTTATTAAGTACTCGAATTACATTCAATAATTATAATTTGAAATACTTATGAATATAATAATAATATATATATTTAAAAGTAAATTGGTAAGCAAAGAACTTACAGATGAGCCAAGTTTCATCGATTGATGATAGTTCATCTGAAAAGATGTTAATGGCATGATGAAGCTCAGACTTATTCCCAAAATTATTCCAACAATATAACATTATCTACCTATCTACTCAATTGATTTTACTTTTGAATTTAATTTAAACTCGATGGACTTAAATTATTTAATAAATAAATTGATTTGATTTGATTTAATTTAAAATATTACTTTGCTATACCTACCAACTAAAATCTCATGTACAACATGTACCTACTCGTGCAAAAGTAAATCATCAATAGGGACGCTAAAATAATGAGTAAAGGGATCAAACCTAGATCAAGAGAAAATCTGATGTAACCTAGATAGACACGAATAAATTGAAAACGTTCTACCCTAATTTGTAGAGACCCTGTCAGATGAACAAGGGTTCCCGGGTTCAATTTCCAGGCCGAAGTATACACTTGGGTGACAGATAATCTTTGTTCTTAGGTCTTGTTTGTTTTTGGGTGTATCACATGAGACACAGGGAATCCAGATACGGGGGGTATGGTTTATTTAATTGTCTTCTAGGAAGACTTCACTTTATACAGGGCTTTAAGAACCTTTAAGTACAACGCAATAAATAAGTACCTACGGTGTTTTAAATATTAAAGTTAACTACAGCGCTAAACCAGTCTTTTATTAGAACATTGCACTTAGGCGACATTTTATGATCAACGTAGAGTTTTTGTCCACGTCCTTACACTCTAATTAAGTGACATGAAGACAATAAAGTGTTTTAAGTACGACACCGATTACAAACTGGCCCGTTTTATTCCTCTTTCTGACTCGCATCGGAATCGTAGGATATAACATAACATACGGTTTTTATTGAAACACAAAACTGTCAGGTGTATAGGCGAGTAACGTAACGCATACAGAAGAGATTTTTAATTGTTCTCCACTGACGCATAAAGGAAGGTATGCTTCTGGTATTTTAAACAGTTGTAGTGTAGATGTATATGTTGTAAACTCCGATTACGATTTCAGAGCTAGGAATGTCAGAATCCGATTTTATCGAGTTTAATCGAAATAATTAATTAATTTGAGATAAATTTCGTTGTTCTGATCGTTTGGAATGTGCGATGATAACATTTTTGTCTCGAAATGTGATGGTAATTGATGGTATAAATCCTGAAGACTAAGTATCATACTTAGTTATTTTAATACGTATGTATAAAATGAAAATTCATGATGATAGTAAATCGTTAAAATAAAATAGGTTTTTTAACATTAAAAAATAATTTAAGTAATAAGTAAAAGTTTATCGAAGTGAGATCGGACTATTACAATAAAATCAATGACTGCAGTTAACTTTAATGAAATTTCTGCTGAGTTTCCTTATAGCAGCAGTGGTATGAATTTCTACACAAACTCCGATAAAAGGGTCATTATTTATTATTTTCTTTGGACCACTTTCTCTAATAAACAATTGAACTTAATTGAAACTTATAAATAAGCAGGACATCGATGTTTCAATTACAACGTACGTCTAAACTCATGAAGTAACAGAGACAGTGTTATAAACTGCATTTTCCGTCTCTTTTCCGCCATAAACTAGAGGCTGAAGTCATTACTTCCTTGGATTTCGCTTTCCAACTGACTTATAGTACACGTATCCTATGGCATTTAATTGATCCGGATTTACTTATTCTGGTTACGAGGTACGTTCGAAATCCCATAATCAGCATTCATTCCCTCATTATCATTGACATATAAAATGTTTATTCTCAAAGACGCAGCGATGTATGTGGAAATTTTAAAGTTTGACTTCAGAAATTAAGGTTGTTACTTCGAAATGAGATTGTTGGTGGAGATACTCGTTTACTTTAATTTATTTTCCTTGGGGAGGTGTCTAATGACCTGCTGTGTGTGGCCTGACATTCTTATCGACCACTGAGGTGTTTTGATAATATTTTTCGAATATTAATGTCAATATCATATCAATAATCTGTATATGCTTTTAATAGCAAGGAAATCCGACCGCTGAGTATAATGCCCTTTGTTACTGAAGTAAGAATATTTTTATTGTCTCTGGATACATTACTACTAATTGATCGTGGGTTTGTGGACATAGCAAGTTTTTTTAAAATATAACATTGTAACAAAGTATGAGCATTTTATAGGGATGTAATTTTTTTTTTTAAATTTCAGTTGGACTTTCTTGCCTATCTCTCACTAAAGCAATGACAACTAATGAGACACCACAAACGAGGATAATCATCTATCAAGTTAGTAGAGATACTAACTTGGCTACATGGTAACCATAGTCATTATAACATGGAACTTAAAAAAATATAAAATTAAATGCCTCAAAGTCAAGTCCTCTCAAAACATTCTTGGCGCATGAATCTAAATAAGTACCTATACGCCTACTTTGCTTTTTACAATGTCAATTTTTGCCCCAAATATCATCTATTATCATTTGATTCCAAGAAAGAATTCTAGCCTTTTTTGAAGGCGCTAAAAGGTTGGTACATCGCGCCTAATAAAAAAAATTAAAATGAACCTCGCGTGTCCCAGCCGAGGTGTAAAATAAACAGTCCAAACCGCCATTAAGGTCCGGTCCTTCGCTTGTATTAATTTGTATTTAAGTGTATTGAACAAGATAAAGTAAATATATGAGTGCGCTGTTGTCGGGTCACGGCTTGTTTCGTGTTGGGTTTATATTTGTGTTCAGTTGCTATGACTTGCATTCGTATATCGAATTGAACGGTTTAGTTTCGTACATTCAATTGGTTCTACAGATTACAAAATTCAGGAGCATGATTACAATATTCTGCACAGTATAATTAACATTGATTAATAGTTCTTTTAGACATCCCATTGACTTAAACGGCTCTACAGATTTTTCACATACAATGGTTTTTTTGAATGACAAGGGCGAAAAACCTACAATTCATTGGCGTGATTATAAAATTCTATACAATTTTAACTAATAAAATAAATGAATCGTTCTTTTAGCCATCGACTTAAAATAACATTAAAAAGTTAATTATATTTTTAATAACTGTATCGACACTATAAAAAACAAAGCTTGTATTAAAATTTTCAAAACTTAAGGCGCTTACACTAGAGATAATCGTATGAAATATTACAATACTCAACTTTAATGTCGTCGATAATACGAAGTCGTTAAAAATATTCAAATTAAAACATGCCTGTGTGCAGATGTAAATGCATGCTAACATGCGCACGCGTCCTTATTGGTCAAATCTTAAAAAGGTTGCAAAACCAGGATCGCATAAAGATAACACTTTAATGCTTCTAAGCCCATACCATATTTTTTCCCGAAGTGACCAATTTGTCAGTAATTAAGGCCCGTTTTAGCGGCTATCTTTATTAGAGTATTTATTTTTTTGCGCGTTGCGATTACTTCTGTTATGATTCATAACTTTAATTTACTGCGAGTGCGTTTCTGGGACGTTTTTATAATTATAAAAAAAACATGATAAACATACAATACCGCGATATAAACGATATCATAGATGCGATAAATTAAAAGAAATCTATTGAAAATCAATAGCTATAACACAGAAATCATGTCATATGAAGGTGTTCCTGTAATATTTTATTCTACAATGATGTTCTCGTTGAAATTCAGGTAACCTGAACGAATCAAACTACTGCTATGTTACTCATCAAAGACTAATTTAAATTAATTAAAAATAAGCTCCATTGAAAGCTATTGGAACAAGGCCAGGTCGAAGGTAAGTGTATAAATAAAGCAACGGTTACCAACTCGCTGGTCAGACTTTTTATTTATTTATTTAAAAGTTTTTAATTTTTTTTAAAGCTACTACCAATAGTAGTAGTCGTCCAGTGCATCAGAAACGGCTAACCGAGAGAAATCGAGGATAAGTAATAAATAAACAACTCCCTTGGTTTCAGCCCCCTTGGCCCACTACTGAGCATAGGTTTCTAGGCCTCTTGTGGAGGCCTAGAGCATACTCCACTACGCTGCTCTAGTGAGGAATGCCATGATCTGTGCGAATCCAAGTGTCAGAAGTTTTCATGCCGCCCGGAGGTCTCCGACATGGGTAACGACTGTTATCTTATGATAATAACCGAGACCGATGGTTTTATGTGCCTTCCGAAGCACAGAAGTACTCAAGAAGTTTTGGCACTAGCGGTCACCCATCCAACTAACGACCGCGCCCGCTGTTGCTTAACTTTTTCGATCACTTAGACACAAGCCGCCGAGCTATGATCGCTTACAATCCCTTACAATCCTCAAAAGGACTTACATCATCAAACAACTGTAACAACTTATTACAAGAGTGCACGACTGACAACAAAAATTTATAAAACGCAAATTACACACCTCAAAATATTTACATATCAATGTCCACTACTAATAAAATCCTTGGTTATAAATATTTTTATTGATTATGATATAATTCATAGAAACCAGAAAAGGGTGTACCTACGTAGGTACATTCTTAAACATAAAAGTCGAAATGTCATTCGAAAGATAATTTCAGAATAAATGATCACGAGGTAAAATGTAGTAAGTATTTAAATTTGTAAAAGACGCATTAAGCTTAAATCAACAAACATAATCGGACTATATTTATGAGAGTAACCTATGCAGCGAAAACATAAAATTTTATAACGACAAAAAAATTTACATTAATGTAATAATGAACAAGCATCTCTGTGTCGGCTTGTTTATTTTAAGTTAAATAATTCGAAACAATAGTATATGCTTTTAGAAGATACCAACAGATAAAGAAGTACCTCCAGTATCAAACTAGATACAAAGCCCAATGGCTTCAAGACAACATGCTCTAACCCAGTACATATTATAACCTCGAAGAAGGATGTTCATTTGCCTCAAAAGACTCTAATATAAAAGTATACTTTCTTATTAAAATCGCTCCAAGCATCGTCGCCGGCCCAAACAAGTATGCCATAATAACAGAACCGATACGAGTTAAAATTAACACCGTCTCATTTGAAGCGAGAGAAATTAAAACACCTTATCCTTTTTTATGTGGCATTTTTAGTGGTCGTAAAATTGTGACTCTACCCTTTTTAACTTTATTCAGGATCAACATATGAATTTTGGACATATTTGATTAAAAATCAATGCTGTTTAATTTTTAAATTATACTAAATATGCAGAAATGTTTTTATGTTTTACATTTAAGAAATGTAAAAAATACAGTATTAAGTACTATTAAATATACATTGACTTTAATTAAAGCTTATTTCTGAAACCATGTAGCCAATAGTAATTTATGAACCCGGTTAAAAGCTGCGTATGCAAAGTCGAACATATTGTTTAGTGAGCAGATATACATAATTTCTTCATAGACAATGTCAAACTATTGGTGCCGATTAATATCGATAGATCTTCAAGGGCATATTTGCCTTTGGGTGGCACGAACTTTTGACACTCAAGTTAATCTTTAACCGCAATCTGCTGTCTAGAAATGTCACGAAGTGACGTAAACTAGACATCAGACGAAAGTCCTAAAGTTAAAGTTGTTTATAAACCCAGAATAATATACTGATAGTCAAAACTTGTAAACTTCCACAACAAAGCAATCATAATTTGTAGCGACCTAACATCAAAGATTAGACTAATCCTAGTCCAACCAAAAAACGTTATCACGACACTAATTTTGTGCCCGACTCACTATAAGATTTAAGTCAATGTGATGTTAACGTGAAAGAATTTCAAACAATCGAACACTGTTCTAAAATTCGGAACACAATGGCCGTCTCTCGTAATAATTAGACACGAGCATTCCGAGCGATCTTCGGATCGATTACGTTTGAATAAACATTTTTTTTCTTTCTTTCCATTCAAATAACGTTATAAATCAAATACTCGCTTCGTAGTCAAGTCATTTATCAGAGAGACGCGGGCGCAAGCGAGGCATTACATTGTATCGGCTATTAGACTTGCCTTAATTGTTATTTTATCGGATTTTCAATATGGCTTACATGAAATGGTTATTAGGGGATAGACATAGGCAGGAAAAATATTATGTCAGTTTTTAATGTATTTACCAGAAATATAAAAAGTTTAAATAACGTGAAAAGGAGATTTATTCACCTAGAAAGAAAAAACTGTTTTCAGTTTTTAGTATTTCGGACGTAGCATGTAGTAACGTCATCCGCTACAAAAATTATGACTTCAGAAAACAATCATTCGTTTCTCTGAATCGCAATAGGTACCCGAAGAGTATGATAGTAAAAACTATAAATTTTAGGTTTTTCCTTTTCCGAAATTAAACTTGATTGTAAAAATTAATAAAAACGTCTTCTAAAACATTCATAAGCGTTCAGGTTTCAAATCCTGGCCCTCTAAGTGAGAGATTAATCACTGGGCTCTTTATTATCGAAATATTACACCTAAAGGTTATTACATACTGTTGCATATTTTTCACAGATGTAAAAGAGCAACGGTATTGATAAAATCAAAAAGTAATAAAATAATCAGCAATTTTTGGGCTTCCCAATTTTGGAGTCTGTTTTTAGTAGTGACTCAAAATGAGATACTTAAAAGTTAAAACAGCCTTTATAAATATTTGAATAATAGCAGTTGTCTAAGAAATAACAAAACGGAGTAAAATAAGCCAATTTATAATAATGGCCTTATCGAGAACGACGTTAATATCGCCATTAAAATGAATGAGGTATTTATTGATTTAAAAAAATCTGCTAATTAATGGTCCACTAATGCCTTATGAACATTTCGATTCTTGTTTTAAATTTTATTGTCATAGATTCTTGGGTCACCTACGCAGTAGATAAAATGAATTCACATTAACTCTTCCATAAGAAAGATAACAAATCGCATCTTATATTAAACTATGAAAGTTTGTCTTTCCAACTTATTTGTTTTTTATTAATGAATCGGAAATGAAACATGAATAATGAATGAAATTTGAATAATGAAGGATCCATTCATCCTGAGATTTAGGCGTCGCCTAATTAAACATAATCATACTCATCATTAACACCGAAATAAAAATAGTAAAAATAGACAAAAGATCATCAAACTGTTAATGTTCTTGAACACTTAATATTACGCCGTATTCTTTATAATAAGCCATTTTATATATTTTTAACGCAGGTTAGTTCGAGGTATTTACGGGCCCGATTGAACATGAATCACTACAAATCAATCGATGAATCAAATTGAGGAAATTCCACCCAAAACGACCCAAAGGCTGTTAATTATGAATTGATGTAAATTAGTATTGACAAGATTTCGTATCTCCGATTACAGTTTATATTTTAATCAAGGGTTCAAGTAAATTATCGGAGGTTGAAAAAGTCGTTTGATTAATAAGTTACTTACGATTCCGAATTAGATGTTATATTTATGCAAATCGGAGTTTTATGGCTGCCACACACGACAACACTTTCAACTGTAACACAATCCAGCGACACCTTTAGCTTTGGTTGGATTTGTAATTCGATACGACAAAATTTTAAGCTCTTTATTGCAAGTTTGTATGGTACTTTGATTACCACAAGTCTATAAGGGAGAATTACAAATTGAACTAAATACTTAAAAAACCCTTTTTACTTGTATTAAATATAATTTTATTGATGTCCCTAGATCTCTTCTTGTTCACAATACGTCAATTACGATGTTACAGTATGAATGTACATCAAACATTATCTATGAAAATGTTATCGACAAAATATAAATTTATAAGAAAATATTAATTTATTCTATCATAATTCACAATAATTATAAACTTATTATTTGGTTAAATGTATAAAATATATTATTACACAGTAACGATGCGATTTCCATAATAATATGAACATAGCTTATCAATTAATTTATAAAGATGTTTCCCTAGACCATGTTTGCTATCAAATTTGTTGTCAATATGTCTTAATAATGTGTATTTTATTTAAATTATCGACCTCAGATACTATTGACGAAATATACTTGAATCATAAATTATATTTTAGACAATAATAAGGAACTGATTTCTGTTTCTCTGTTGCTAGCAACTCGTTGGTGTCGTTTACTTCAAAAATAAACGTGCGTTTGTTATGACGTGTAAGTAAAAAAAAGTAATGTCCCACTGCTGGGTTCGGATCTCCTCTCACAATGAAAGGGGAACAGGCTATAGTCTACCACGCTGGCTAGTGCGGAATCACTTCACATTTCCTGACGATGTTTTCCTTCACCGAAGCAAGTGGTAATTAAATTACCCTTCAATGTTGTATTAAATAAATAAAAATAAATATATCCACTTACAGGTACATTAATATTAAGATAAGAATCCGGTGAATTATCTGCTCAAATCGGCTATTGACGTAAAAATAAGATTCGCTAATACGATGACAGATTTTTCCGCTACCAAACTAGCTTCTGTTGTTAAACTACCGATTTATTTGATATAATTATGTTAATATATTAAATTGTAACGATTAATAAAATGAAACTAGATCTATAACAAAATTTTAATATCAACAGCCACTTTCTTAAGCGATTAGGGCCACAAAGCAAACGAATGTGGTGGTATTAAGGAAATTTACGAGTTTTAAACCGTTTCGTATGCGATATTGAGCATTATGATGCTAATTTTATTGAGTCATGTTTGCCTGGAATTCCTTATAACGGTTAACAGAACGTTAATATAAATGTAATTAGCTGGTATTAATTCTGGTCAGTCTTCACGCACTGTTCGTGGCAAGTGCGTTGATATGAGCGGGTAGCGCTAGAATTAGATTCGAATATTAATGAAACATAGCAGCGATGAAACGGTCAATTAATGATGTTCGTCGGCGGTTAAGAGGCTTGCGCACGACCCTAGCTGCCATATTGGTTATTGTGACGGTTAAACAAAAATAGTCAAGTAATAAAAAAAGTCTCAGTATTACTAGTCGTCTGTTCATTACTTTGTATAAATTCGAAATACATTTTCTTTTAATATCTAATAGCAGTGAATATACCTTTTTAAGTGCGATAAGTACACACACAGTATTTTCTATACATTAAGGACCTAGATAGAAAAGGTTTAAATTGAGAAGCCTGAACGTGTACAATGTGTTCATCATTTTATTGCATTTTATGAGGATTACGAGTATAATAATCTAAATTTTTAACCGACTTCAAAAAAGGAGGAGGTTCTCAATTCGACTGTATTTTTTTTTTTATGTTTGTTACCTCAGAACTTTGGACTGGGCAAACCGATTTTGATGATTCTTTTTTTAATCGAAAGCTGGTGGCTGTCATGTGGTCCCACATAAATTTTATTGAGATCTGACAACGGCATCCATGAGAAAACTACATAAGTCATAAATTTGTGTTAAGAAGTGCGCGACAAATTGACGAATAACTCAATATCACGCCAACCGATTTTGATGATTCTTTTTTTAATCGAAAGCAGGCGCTTGTCATGTGATCTGACATAAATTTGAACGAGATCTGACAACTATGTAGTTTTTGAAACTTTGAAGTCGGTTATTTTTTGTTAGTAAAATTTAGATTATACTAACAAAAAATAACCGACTTCAAAGTTACTCAAAAACTACTTGTCAGATCTCGTTCAAATTTATGTGAAACCACATGACAAGCACCTGCTTTCGATTAAAAAAATAATTATCGAAATCGGTTAGCGCGATATTGAGTTATTCGTACATTTGTCGCGCACTAACTTAATACAAAAAAAAGTAAATAAGAATCTCGTAGCACATTAGAGATTTCCCAGTGGAAATCTCTATCTTGTTTTTTTTTCCGTCACATACATTCAAGAATAACTTATGTTAAAGTTACTTTATAATAACTACACCCTCGCTAACGTTATACAAGATGTAAGTTTAGCTTTATAAGTTAAGTCCAGATTGAATCGACCTGTGTGCACGTAGCTTTACCTTGCTGTGTACGTGGCCAGTTGTGATGACAGCGCTGGTTTAATCAATGCGTGATCTTTCATTAGTTACGGTTGATTTCTTTTTCTTTATCACAGCGTCGCGAGACATGGTGACGAGGACGCTGCGGTACACTTATAGTGTCACAACAACAGCTTATGTGGTGTTAGTTTACGGTATTGTATTCTTAATAATAGTTGTATCATAAACGATAAATTATGGCATAACTTATTTCGTTATGTATTTATGTGTACCATAGAATATCAAGTAAGTTGCATGATTAACAAGAATTCTCTCACTGAATAACAAAGAGCTAGTGTGATAACAATAGCAAAAATGAGATTAGGATTTACCGATGGAAATAGATTGCTGTAAAATGAATAAGGTAATACAACAACCCTAAGAGTATTTTACAGGATATTACAAGATTTTCGATATTGTAATTCTTCTACTGAAATAATCATAGGTACAAATACCAAATAAATAAGACATTAATGTATAACTCAGGTAATTAATCGGAGAACCGTTACTAAATTAGGTTAATACTATTCAAACCAAGCACAACAATTCGATTCGAAGTTGGAAACGTCGGAACATTCCTAGAGCGTGCCACGTCGTTCTAAGCTTCACGAATCAAAACAATCAAATAAATACTGAACGTTAATTATTCGGATGCGTTCGAAACAGTCGCTGTGCGTAAATCAGTGGATGTTTGTCCGTGCGTCTATTTCAGTAAGGCGGCTCAATCTCGGACGCGAGTTAATTAGAAAGAATTGCTTTTATTTCGCGTTTCCACACTTCACGAGGTGATTTCGAGACGTGACGCAGACGTGCTCGCGCGTGTGAAATCGGAAATCTGTCGTGATGTATTGCGGCTGTATATCAGACGCTTAAATTTAGTCGCGGCCATAATTTATTACACAAAAAAAACAATCTAAAGTCAATATTCGCTCACGATTAATTAAATTCAAAGTTTTATTCCAAAATTAAAATTTAAAAATTGCTTCCACGACGGATACCTTACATTAAGACATCTCTGAATGTTGATTTTATTTTTTTAATTTTCATTATGAATAGTTATTTTCCGTTACGCTAAACTAACCGAGGTCGTTCTTAACGTTTTAATGATAAATAAGCCTTGAAAAATGTAACGATTGCTAAACGCGACACGAAATGAGGACGTACGGTCGCTCTAATCTAATTTATGAGATATTCACCTTAATACACGTTAATAGTTAGAGAAAAAGTATGCGCGTTTGATGTTGATTACGCACATACATTCAGAGGCTCTAAAGAATACTAATCCAGTTATTTTAATCAGGCGAGTGCGCAATTGGAATCGTTTGTTTTCTTTAGGATGTTAAGCAAAAGTGTTTGTTATGTGTATAAAAATATTTTATAATATATTTTGGAATGTATCATATTATGTAATGTTTGTGATTGAATGTGTCCGGGCAGCTAGTTCGACTGTATTTTTTTACGTTTGTTACCTCAGAACTTTCGACTCTGTGAACCAATTTTGATGATTCTTTTTTAATCGAAAGTTGGTGCTTGTCATTTAATTCCACTTAAATTTGAGCTAGATCTGAAGAATGTTTTTGAGTTATTTTGAAGTCGATTATTTTTTTCTTGATAAATTTCAGAGTATACCTATATATGTATTTAAATTCTGTGTAAAGTAAATATGGCATCACAATTAAAATAAATAAATAAATAAATAAATAAAAAATTTAACCACCGTACAGCAGGAAGGCCTATAAAAAGTCGTACCTATATTCATATCCATATATGTACCTATAGGTATTACTTTCAAGAGTAAATTTCGTTGTCGTACAGTGACCAATTAAGCGCATTAGGTTGCTCAATAAGAGACAATACGGCTCCAATCTGTTCAGGCGAAGGCGACAATTGTGAACACAATGATGGTGGTTTTTAAATGGATGTAACAATTAATTCACAACAATTAGATGGTCGACGCCCGCATTTTCAAAGCTTTTGTAGAGTGAATGAAATTTAGACATGGACACAAGAAAATAGTATCTACAGCAATCTGTCTACTTTATTATTACAGAAGTAGCGTATGAAAGCCCACAGAAGCAATGATGCTATCATTGCGTAGGAAAATTACCCAGAACTAAAAAAACTTTGTTCAAATGATATAATATTCAAAACTTCTTTCATGGTGTAATAACTACATAATATATTGTTACATAATACATGACTATATTTTTGGCAATAAAATTAATAAAATCTAATCAAACGTTTATAAATATCAGTAAACTTATTCTTGTTAAACTAGAAGTGACAACGTTTGTAATACTAAACTAACAATATATTACCTGTAGAAGTACCTACCTGGTCATGAACAGAAGCGACGCAGAGAAAACGTCGACAGCACGACATTCACTAAACTTCATGTATTTTTATTAGCTACAAGTCGTAAATCATGACGTACCTTAGAAAACAACGTCATCTTGTCATACAGTAGTCTGTCATTAAATATGCCACCTTGTAGGTACATAGAATTTTATGATATATCTGCCATAACTTGTTTGCTACCGTCGATATCACTTAAAAATCAAATATTTATATAAATGACCAAACTTTAAGTTTAATTTGTCTTCTCTATATCTTTTAAGAGTCTTCAATAAATTGGTACGCGAGTGTCAGTACTTAACGCATTACTATGGCAGCATTGTCGTGATTAAAACTCTAATTGACCTATACTAAATCACAATTTACTCCCTTTGTCCTTCTTTAACGATTGTTTGTTTAACGTGCCGAATCAGACGTCTCCACTGGAAGTATTGAACATACTATCGTAAGCTAATAACCAAACAGGTCACTCCACCATAAAAAAAAGATATAAAAAATAATTCGGTTTAAAGTATTTGTTTTTTTATTTATTTAGATGACAATTATTTGGTTTATAGTGCGTTGAAGTGCGAGGAGTTTATTGTGAATAGTTTTCAGTAATGCATAATTTATCAAATTTATTTTATTAATTTTACATAGCGCGAAGAGAAGTCTTATAAGTTTGACGTGTCGATACGAATGGGCCAATTTTGATGCGTTTGATTATCGAAAGCCTTGTCTGTGGAGATGGTACTTAGCTGCTATGTTTGGCAGAAGTGAAAGTAGTTGTAAACTTAGTTAAATTGGGGGGATGTATTTAAAATAAGAATCAATAATTTTGTACATACTTTTATTTGATAGTATTACAAATGACCGCTAGACTGGGGTCCTCACCTTCGACTATAATTGGCCGACTTAATTAGAACGTTCGCTAATAAAACTCTTGATCGCAATAATTAACCTAATTAAGCGACCGACGCCGGGTCGTAGCCATTCATTACGCCAATTCAACTTCTCCAAATCTGACCACGTTAATTTATATCCATGACCAAAAATCGTGACTAATTGAGTATACCTACTACGGCTAATTGAGTTATACATATTACTACGTATGTTTACAGTGGTAGCTTAGCCTATTGCGTTGTGCGTCGAAATCCAATACGAGAAAGGTCGAACGCTGTTATGCACCTCTAACTTTTTAAAGATTGTTAAAAAATCATTTTACTGGCTGTAGTTGTGAAAAATATAGTGAAGAAAACTACTATGCACCCTAGACTTAGCTTTATTACAAAACAATCACGATTCTTGAGTTCTTTGAGACATGTAAAGTTTTCTAAATGGAACTTACTGAAGGTGAAGAATTTACGCCCCAACTCAGAGTCACTAACGGTTACTTAAATCGCTCCTTAGTAAAGAATTACCATACAAATTCTGCACTAAGGAACTATTTAAGTAACCGTTAGTGACTCTGAGTTGGGGCGTTAGTCTTTTAAACTAAAAGACACCTGAACAACAACAAAGCGTCGTATTCCGTCTAGGTGCATATGAGATACTTCGTTTCTTTCTTTCTTCTTTCTTTTGTTGCCGGACACGCATTGGTAAAGGTCCAAAGTCAAAGGTTACCGTTCACCATTCGGAGACTGGTCTCCTCGTTTATCGGTTACCTACATAATAAATAAATAGAAATGGCACGACGTTAGCCAATTCATTAAAATGACAAATATAGTCCGCCCACTCAAGAGCATAATTATAAAAAAAAACATGCGAGTGAAATTAAAGATTAATCTCGGCGAGTGCGAATATTATTCTTTTTTATTGATTCGTTATTTCAGGAGCTGTTGTAATAAATATGAGATAAAAATGTGTTGTCCCGAACATGAGAATATATAGATCGTTTAATTAAATTCGAAATAATCATCCTTGAAGTTAAAATTAGGTAGGTATTTTCGTCCCATAAGAAGATCCTCGTTATGAATGGATACCATTAGATACCTAGTTATTGACATTCACCGTTCATATAGCAAACAACATAGCAACAAATAGTAAAACGTCTTAGATGGCTCTAGAAGGAATGGGGTCGCTAGCCGTGGTGAAAATTATCGTCATTCAACCATCAACAAGACGGATCTGCTTGGGATCGAAGGCCTCCAACTTGCCTTAACGATTGTTATCTTACGTTACGATAACAACCGGGACCAAGGGCTTTACGTGCCCTCCGAAGCACAATGGCACTCAAGCAATTTTTGCCACTAGTCTAGCGGTCATCCATCTAACTACCAACCCCACCCGCTGTTGCTTAACTTTGTCGATTAGATAGGATTCACGGCCGGGCTATGAGCGCTTCTTCTTCTGTCTATTAATAATGGTGTTAATAATATTAATAAGATAGTCACCACATGTGGTACTACGCGAAAAATGGGACTACCCTGAAAACCAGCAGCCGTGGTTTCTAACCGTTCCATGGCACAGGCTGAGGGTAGCCCTTTTTCGTCTGGTAACATGGTACCCACATTCAAATATTTTGTTTGTTGTTGTTTAGTTCACGCTGTAATATATTATGGTTACATTTTTTTAGTTATAAACCTTTTGGTTATAAACTTGTACCATGTTTATTTTGGTGAAATAAATGTTTCTTCTTCTTCTTCTTCTTTAAAACCACTTTGTGAGTGGTTTGAAACGAGCAAAGGTGCCACCTGATCGTAATTGGTCACCAATAAGTAACACCAGAAGAGTCGCCAATGCAACGCCGGCCCTCAATAAGAAGACTTTTTACACATTTAAGAACCTCATGGGACGTATGATGTATCCATTTCTCAGAGATAGTTGAGTAGAACATAATACCTATATACTATTAAAACTTCAACATATTGAATCAATCAATCAATCATCTTTATTGTGGAATACAGGTACAAATGAGTTAGGTGTAACAAGTTATACTTGAATTAAGATAAACTTATTGTGGCGCGTTTGGAAAAAAATATGAGAGTAAAATTTTTACGATACCCGCGCACACCGACAGCCAAAAACCGACATGATGAAGTTAGCTGATAACTGACTCCTTTTACAAACAAAGAGTTTTGGCATACGGGATGGAATCTTTAGCTTTTGTTCTGTTACGCCAAAAAAGTATAACTTACGTGCGTAAATAAGTACACACACGTTTTTTATTACCTGTAAACTGTTCTGTTCTTACAGGCGACTGGCAAACGGATGGAACATTCATCTCAATGTCAGCCAATTATCACTGCAGTGAGTACGAAATTTAAACAAAATATCATCGTTGTCGTATGAATATAAATAAAATTAAACGATCAGATGGAAAAACACGTGAAAGCTCGTTGTATTTTTCAACGCGCACTGCCATTCCGCCTTGTCGAGTATTAACGATATTACTGCAAAGATATCGCGATATTCATGCGAATAATATGATTACACCAGTAATTTAGATTTTTTAAACAAAGTAGCTTCCTCTATGTTTCATTATTCTCAAAGGTGTGTGAAGTTTTCCAATCCGCAATAGTCCATCGTGGTAGACCATGGCCTGCACCCCTCACATTGTAAGAGAAGACCCGAACCAAGCAGTGGGACAATTATGGATAGTGACTTTGACTTTGACTTGACATATTAATATTTATCGTACATTGAGAGTCACTAACTTAATAACATTCGGACCAATTATAGTGTCATCTAAAGCAGGAAAGCGCTTTAGGTATTTTTTTATAGAAATAGCCGGCAAACGAGCTGACGATCCACCTGATGGTAAGTGGCTATCGTCGCCCATGAACATTAGCAACACCAAAGGCATCACTGATGCGTTGCCGGCCAAAAAAGAAAGAAGAAAATGAAAGAAAGAAAGAACTGGCTCTCAAGCCCCCAGCCGGAATACGACTAGTCGTTTGGCGGCTAACTCATGCTCAACGGTGGTAGCTATCCAGGCGAACCCCATGGAGAAATAATTATAATAATAATGGTATTAATTAACAATTAAGATCAATATTACCAATCAATGTAATCCTTCCGACGCGCGACGGCCCTACCACCAGCGGATTTTACCACTAGCGATCAACATTCCAACTAACCCATTGAACTATGAGCGCTTATTCATATCCACAAATATTTTTGACAACTAAGTGCCTGCCATCGTTGTTTTAACACTGTTTTGTTACGTCTTTTATATCGAACTTCGTAACGTTATAAATCACAGCTGTGTCAACACTTTCAATTAGAGCCGCAAGGTCGAACTGAAATAAAACAGCCAATTCATACAGTATACCTATTCTTATCCTGAGTGTACTCCGAAATAGACGCCATCTCATTATAACTTTCCACGTCCCGATAAAAAATAAGAATGGATTCATCTGCTTCAATATCGAAATCACTGCGAGAAAATTTTAAGTATTTAGACTGTAATATTTGGCTCAAACAGGGCGCTTATACTTTTTGTATGGAAATGAATAGAAATTCTTTACGTGAGCATTGCTATCTAAGTCATATATCATTATCATAACAGGGTCGTTTACCTCTAGGTTAATCCTAGCACAAAATGAATTTGTATGGTGATTCTTTACTAAGGAGCGATTTAAGTTACCGTTAGTGACTCTGAGTTGGGACGTAAGTCTCCTTTTACACTAAGCGGTGAAAAGCTTAAGTTCATTCGAAACCATTCGAAACCATTACTCTTCAATCTTATTTGCAGTCTGTCAGCGCTGCTTTGATATTCCAGTGGACAGAAATGGAACGCAACATTGGATATGTCCAATAGGTATGCCTATTTAAGTATTTATTTGAAAGTCCTCTGAAAAGTTTTTCTCGAAAATTAGCATTCAGTAAAATATATTTTTTAATGATTAGGAATAATTTATTGGCTAAAATTACTGAAACATTCAAGATAAAAATATCAAGAAAAAGATACCTAAAACTGGTGGTAACATGGTGCTATCACCAAGAAAAAATATCTTTTTCACTTTACCTTCATCTACATTTAATAAACAATATCGATTTCATGATCTATTTGATCATATCTTCATCTACCTTCATTTTACTAAAACCAATATTCAACATCAATCGATTTACTGAATTCAGAATTACCAAGCGAATACCAGACTCGAAACTGACATAAACCGTTCCAACGCCGTAGTGTCATAATGACAAATTTACACTCATTCACAGTATGCGTACACTTATTGAGATTTCAGGCGGATCGGATGCTAATATCGACCAAGAATCGGCGCCCGCGCACGTCTCCACTCCGCCCGCCCAAAACGAGTACGCGAAGTGCAGTGGTATTCAATATACTGAAGTGAATAGTATTCAAACTGAAGTGAATATTCATTAATTTGCGCATGTCTGTGTTCTGTTCTGTGTACAAAGTTGGAAGTGACGAGCAAACGCACCGGTCGGCTACCTGTGGCTAAATGTTTGTGCTGTCAATAAGAGTGCCACGTTTTTTTACCGAATTTGAAGTGATGTCGCTTGGACAAAACTAAGGTGAGAGGTCCTTACTTATAACCATCTAAATCTCGTATAATAAATACTAAGTAATTACTAAATGTATTTATATTGAAATAGGTTTAAAATTATAAAATGCTTTTAATTTTTTTTATAGACTCTTTCTATACTTACCGATATTGAGAGGCCCGGATGCAGATAGTTTAAATATAAAATATTAACTTTATTTTAAAGATAAAAGATATGATATGTAACGTTTATATGTTTCATAACTTCTAATTTAATAGATTAATTATTTGTCATTAATAGAACACTGTGTTCTACTAATTTTAATCCATTAACAAAAATCGCATTCAACGACAACACGCAATCAACGCGGTAGTAATGTCATAAAACTAAAAGCAATGGAATAAAAATTCTAATTCTAATGAATGTTGTCTACATTAATAATATTACCTATATTCTTCTGTTGCAATAATAAATCCAGCTCGAAGTTCTGAGTTCGATTTCTGAATGTAGTAAACATTCTGATAAATATTTTGCATAGAGTCTTGAACAATGTACAACTCTACGCAAGGAATGTAGAGTGACCGGCTAATATTTGCAACGCTATCTATTGCCAGTCAAAAATCAATAATTTTCTATCTCCTTACTATACTTTCTATTATGAAGTTGAACCGCAACTCATACGTGTAAAAAAACATTCCTCGAAACCCAAGTTGACAAGCGATGAACAAAAATATGGTAACATCGACATACTAGAATTATCTTTTAAGTTCGTTTCTCACCTCCAATTTTCTCAGAAACACGGTAATGAGCTTCACCACGCCGCGTCGGTCAAGTCTCGTAGAGTAAATACATTTGTGTACCGAGCGCAGTCCGGTAGCTCTGTTTGCTGTCTACCTGTTAATTAATAACTCGGCGAGCAGTGTATACACAGCCTTATTACCGGTAAAATCTCACAAGTCACGAGTCTAAACCGACTTAAACCAGTTTTTAGTTTCGACTACCGATTTCTAATCACACGGTAATGGATTTGGAAGGGCCGCGCTAACGAAGTGCGCTTTGACCAAATATGGATTTACAGATTTTCGTGAAAAATTTAGTCCCATATTAATAAACTGATGTTAACATCTCTGCGATTTCAAGATTTGGTTTGAGATGCTGAAATATGTCAAACTAGCTTTTTCCCGCAGCTTCGCCCGCGGTAGAGATCGATTTTTTACAAATTCTACTTTTACTTAGTTAGATTTAGTTGCCTATGACTTTAGTAAACATGTATCATTTGATAGCGTGATCTTAGAATAATAACGCCTAGAAGTAGCGTCTGAAACAAAACATAAGCGTAAACGCGTGCCATTTCATTATCCTTGTGTGCGTGAGCTGTATGTATCTACGCTCTTCTAACGCACACAAATATATGGCTCCAGTGTTACCATCATCGGGCGTTTACCCACAAAAAATGGGAAAACGTGCTGCTTTGTTATGCGATGATTTGTCATGTGTTTGATATGATCTTTAAATACATAACATGAATATGATTATATTCATAAATATATTTCATGTTTTTAAAATAACAGCAAATTTATCAACCATTAATCTAATGATGAATGCCGCCGTTTAATGCGTTTAAATTTAAATGCCTGTATGATTGTGTAAATTCACATTATGACGCATCTTCTGTGAGAAACATTTTCGTGAAACATTTATACAAAACGTTATCAAACCAAAAAAATCATAGACAAATGTTATGCAAAACATATTTGTGTAGATGTTTGTATTTTTTCGCGAAAATTAGTTGCAGGAGACGCAAAACTATAATCTGATTAAAAAAAATTATGACAACTACTATAAAAACCTGTTTGATATCAAATGTTATAGGAAGTATCGGTGAATAAGGATTTCAATAATAAAAAAACGTTTAACATATTGAAATTTAGTATTTATTTAACCATTCTTAAATTAAAGCAATACATTCCCATTTAAAAGCCCTGTAATTGTATCTGTTTCTTAAAAAGTTTTCGCTTTGATTCAACATCTCTCATAATATATATGTATAAGTTGACATCGCTGACAATATAGTTTTACAATTAACCTCTAGGAAGTCTAGGATATAGCTACCTGAATTTTACCTTTTCATTGTTAAGTACCTAAACACCAACGGCGGAGCCGGAGGCCGCTCCATCCTCAAGCAGTTAGCTTGACATGAGCTAATGCATTTTACATATCTAGGACCTTAGGTACCTTTGCTGGCACAGCACCACGGCGTATTTTTCGCAAACCTTTTTTCGTTGTGTACATATCCTTTTTGTGAAAATGCATTAAACAGATCTTTGTATTTTTAGTAGGATTATACTTACCAACTTTCTTTAAACTCAACATTAAGAACCAACTAAAAACATTGTGTGCAATTTTTCCCCCACAACTAGCAACACTGTGTAGTGATAGGTTATTGTGTTTCAAATTATTTGTTTTTAGTCGATTTACGTACAGAAAATCTATAAAATGTAAGTATTTACCTATGAAATGAAATTTAATCACTTTTATTTTGTTCGTCTGATGTGCTAGAACACTTCTTTATAGTGCAGATAGTCATTTTGAATTATTTTTCGCGAGCTGTGTTCGACTTAACGTGACGATGAGCACTGACAGCTCGCGGAACCAACTTAGCCAGATATGGCTAAGTTTTAGTTGCGCGTTTTTCGTGCTCGCAATAGGTTTCTAGGCGTTATTATTCTAAGAGCGTGATTCAGAACTTGCAAATGAATTTTACTAACGCCATCTATTAACAACACCCGGAACTAAATATCTAGCAACTAACAAAATATCGATCTTCCCAGGATGTTTTATCGCGGTAAAAAGTAGCCTACGTTACTCTCCACCTTCCTCACCATCTCCACACACAAAAACCATACCAAATAATAGCTTCGTTGCGACGTGAAAGACGGACAAACAAACAAACACACTTTCACATTTATAATATAAGTATTATATGAAATAGTGGCATTTGTAAGGTCCGAGAGCTTTGAACTGAGATCGGTTTATTAATACGTGCTTTAGTGTGGGGTATCACATCATGCCATACCTTAGACCTGTCTATACATAGTTTACATACATACCTATGAAATACAATCTTAATGTGTTGATGTTACTCATCTAATGTACCTCTAAGGTTATCAAATCCATAATTAACATGTTTCGATAAAGCTTCGAGTTACGGGATAGATTTATCTTTTGTTTAAGATGTATAAATTTTATAGGTACGTAAACCTACCTACTAATTATCAATGACTCTGCATTTAATAATAAAAATAATAAACTGTTTGTTTATTACATCCCTATCTATGACACAGTTATATACCTACGTGTAGTCGATATAGTAGTTAGATATAAATAGTTTGACGACCCTGTAGCCTAGTTGGTAGAGACCCTGCCTACGAAGCGAGGGGTTCCGGGTTCGATTCCCGGTCGGGGCGGATATTTATGTGAGAGATAAATATTTGTACTCAGGTCATGGGTGTGATTGTGATGTATTATATGTGTCGTCATGCCACCCGAGACACAGGTAATAACCTACTGCGGGGGTATAAGTGTGTTCGCGTTTATTTATACTAGTATTTGAATCTAGCGCAATTATAAGTACCCTATCTGTTATTTCAGATCATGGTCTTCCTGTGTGCTAGATTTCATGAAAATAAGTTCAGTAGTTTTCGTGTAAAAGAGTAGGTAACAAAGTTCATACATCTTCACAAACTAACTTTCACATCTATAATATTAGTACGATTCAATAAGATAAAAACATTACCGATTATCTGTTAAAAGTATTGCTACCATAATCCACCATTACTCGTCACCAGCACTTATTAGCTTTACTAATTTGAATACAAAATTCATGGCTACCTCCAATACAATGTTATTTGTCATTACCCTGCCCATTTAGCCTCACACCCGCGCTCTATAATTACAAGTCGGAAAAAACTTGAAGAAACGCGATGGTAACTAATGGTCTGAAACTAAATTTTAATTAATGTCGCGTTTTACGAAATGGAAGTGATTACAGAAATAACACGGGGTGGTGTGAGTCGATATTAGACGGTCTAACCTCCCCCCCACCCCCCACTCGTGTTCGACAATTCACGACATGGTAATTACGTGTAGGTGTAAGTGCCTACATACCACTTTGCCGATATGTCTCATGTCGAATGGGTAAACGAGGAGAAATTAATGACTTTATCGCTTCGTAATGTTATGTGAATATGCAAATATATCTTTAAGATGTTACTGTTTTTTATTCTGTGATCATGATTAAGATCGATAAACTTGATTTGCTTGTGATCATCAAAACTGCATTGAGCATCCGATCCACCTGAAATCTCAATGTACGCATACTGAATGGGTGTTTTGAGATTATGACATTGCGGCGTTGGAACGGTTTATGTCAGTTTCATCAATGACATCAAAGTAGTCTCTATCTTATTGATTAAGTAGATTCTTGTTAGTTTGTTAGTTTATAGTTAGTTCCTAGGTATGGTCTACAAAATTTTAATCTATATTTTGATTTTATGAAGATATGGATTCATTCTGATATTTATCATTTGAGTATCTGAGCATGTATTATTGTACTCGTATTTGATTGTGGTAATTGGAGTAACTGAATAATATTGATAGTGTAAACATTTACACTCAGCGATACACAGCTATAGTGGAACAAATCCCTAACGCGCTCACCGACTTCACGGGCGTAATTTTGGAAATTAAAAACGGTAAGCTTCAATCGGGTCGTAATATCTAAATGATGGATTAACCTCGCGTTCTGATGTGGATCGATTCATTTGGCCGGGAGCCAGTAATTATTCTTTTATCGTGGTAGATACGTGTGGTGTACAATTAGTTATTGATCGACAATTAAGCCCAGTCGATTTTGGTTGTAGAACTTGAAGAAAATTATTTTAGTTCGACGTTTAATCGCCGTTTTGTGGCTATGGATAATGGATTTACTGTCATTTGAATTGACCTATTCAGTTATGGTTTGTGCGGGAGTATCGTGTAATATCAGGATTCCGTGTTCATTGTTTCTAGTCATTAACTATGTAGTTTGTTATTGGTTTTTAGTCAATTACTGAATTGGACATGTATAAATCGTTTATTGTTTCGTGATGGAGATTTTTTACTGTCGATTTCAATTTGTTTTTGTTTATAATAGTTATGTTTACACGGATATTTTCAACCTGATTACAAACAGACGCCTTTTGTGTCTATAGACATTAGACCGTACAAATTATGGAAGCAGCTAGTAAGCAGGAGCAAGTTTCTAGCTTTGACTGACTGATAGGTGTAACTCATTAAAAATCCATGTTATTGCGCCAGTTGAAATACGAGTGGATACTTCAAAATTTAATATGGGCTCATATTAAATTTTGGTCCCAAAATTATTTCAAGACATAGAGCCCTACATCAGGATTTGAAATTTACTGAAAAAGGTTAGCGTTCAAAATGTACAAGCATTTATAAAAAAACTACACGTTCAGTTAAAATTATACATTTAAGTTTTATTTTTCCGCAACAATCAGATATTTGCCGTGCTACAGTTAGCTCCTCTACATCTACAAACGTAACTTACCATAAAAACGGTTCACCTTCACCTCTCAAATCCTTTTCAATAGCCAAGATCACATTACCTTCATATTCCTGTATCTGCAGGGTTGGATAAACAGCAGTTAGGGCGTATTTTAATGAGATTGCACAATCTGAGTGCTTTCACAATGGTGTCCGAATCGCGCCTAGCCGTGGGGCCATTCTCCTATCAATCTCGTAGATGATAGGCTGGTATCGCGAGGCTACGAACACGAGATGCATAATGCTCGGGCGAGATAGCTGTCTCGGGCACGAAGCCTTGGAGCCTCGCAATTTATTGTTTCACGATCTCAAGCGGTTCATTATTAAAACGGTTTGATACAGAGGTGTTGCTGAGGCCCGCGGCTAGCTCCGCCAATTACTCTGGCCCGCCATACTTGTTTGACTTTAACAATGCTTTCTCGATTTTTAGTGCCGCTTTGTCTTCATATCTGTTTCCTTCTAGCCGTTTATTTAGTCTTAATGCGATGAGATATTATTGCTATTGTTGCAACCGCACGAAGTTCGCACTTGGTTCTAACATAACCTATCTCTGATGGATGCATGACTCATAGGCTCTTGATTTCACTTCAAATTGCATTGGACATACTGTTTTATTATGATTCAGCCTCATAAATTGATTATGTGTTTTTGCGTGATCTGACTTTATACATTATATTTATGTCATAAATTATTTTCAAATAAATTAAAGTAACTACATACCTACTCAAAACATTATTCTTCCGCTGTATACATAAAATCGTTAATAAGTCAATAAGCACAATCAGTAACAGAACGGTTACCTCTTTGCACGTACTGGAAGGCTATTCAGATTTGTAACTTGACAGCGGAGTTTCAAAATTGACGTTCGAGTTCTAGGATCACTTCACTTCGCAAGTGCGTAATAGATGATTAGATAATGACATGTCAATATGATGCAAGTTCGCTTTTGTTTTGTAACTTGACAGCGGAATACACTATGTGTTTCTAAATTGAAGTTAGAGTTCGAGACTCCCTTCACCTCGCAAGTGCGTACCAGATGATTAGAGAATCACATATCAAGATCTCGGACTCGAACTTCAATTTTGAAACTCATCGCGGATTCCGCTGTCAAGTTACAAAACTAAATAGCCCTGCTGTTTCCATTGTAACTACTACTCATATTATGTTGGGAAGATCTAAGAAAAAAAGTGCCAATGTATGTATACTTAAACTTACTGGGCATCAAAACTGTATTTAGCTCTGGTAGCAACATAAGTTTAATAAATAAATTTTATATTACCATAGGGAATGTCGCGTTAAAGTAAAAAGTAATTAAAACAAAGTTGATTGCTTCGTGTGGCTAAGTATACCTTTCAAATATAATTACTTCCACCGACTACATTCAATTCTACTGCCAATGCTCCGATTACGAACTCATTAGCACGGGTGAACAAACTACATTCCTTATCGTTCGATCGTCCAAAATTAGCTCGCAGTTCCAACTTTTTCCTTAATTAAGAAAGTATGATTAACAAAGAGCAATCACGAAAACAAAAGTCTTATCATTGGCTAAGGGGAGAGTACATTGATCACTGGGGAACTAGCGGAGAGCGGGAGAAATTAATAAATTATCAGATGTGGCATGGGCGATTCTGTAACGGGTATTAGAATTTATTCATTGTCTTGTATTATTTATAGCTAGTAGGAAGTGACGTTCGTCTGACATCAAGTGAGTCGGTAACGTTTGTTAGCTGCAACCCTTAATGGCCTATTACTAAACACGGGTCTCTACTCTTGAAGAGGCCAAAAGAATACTCCACCACACTAATCCAGTGCGGATTGGTGGAGGGATTAGTAGCCAACCCAAGTGTCGGAAGTTTTCATGCCACCTGAGTTATCTTACGATAACAAGCGGAACTGACGGCTTTACGGGTTTACTACCGACCGCGCAAGCTATTGCTTAACTTTGTCAATCACTGATGGACACAAGCTGCCACCGCCGGGCCGTTTCAATATTTTTGCACAGAAGAAATAATATAAATAAGTAACTTTTGTTTAATATGCTTTATAAACACATAATAATTACACACACTACCATGTATTTGACACACACATGCATAATATACTTTTATGTGAAGAACTTTAACTTTGAGCTTACCCTCGAATTTTGTCCGGAGTGGGTCTCTAGTTATAACAAAATTGTGTTCACTTAATAGCAGAATCACCCACACAGCAGTTATTGACGGTGTGCTTCTCTCTGCTAATGAATCGCAAGAAGTAGTCTTGACGGAAATATGAATGATAAATCGGCTCAATTTATTTGCTGATGACGGCTGACGGCTACAACAAACTTGATTTGAGCTCGTTTAAATGCATAATTTTAATTTCTGACGCTTTGGTACTTTGAGATAAGCAAGTATTTGTACAAAAGCAAACTATCCGATTTAAATGTAGGGTAACTGCGATTTGCGTTTTATGTACTTTTGACTTAAATATTCAATCATGGAAATGTCCTTGTCTACGAAAGTGTCTATATTTAGCAGGCCTAAGCAACTTCGTTCAAATTTGAATACATTTCTATAGCTTTAAAAAAATTTATTGAGAGTTCACAACAACAATTTGTAATTTGTCTGAGATGACATAAAAGAACAAATGTATACCTACTTAAAACATAAAAGTTATAACTAAATATATTAGTGGACCACACAAGTAACATCAAAAGGTAATTTTAAAAACTATTTACAACGATTTTGTCACAAAAACGAATCGACTTTCTATCATAATAACTTTTATAAACGCCAAGGGCCTAACGACTGTACTCATAATTGTAAGTGGCGTCATTGCGTTACTGTGACTCATTAGTTGCCACGAAAATTGCTCGGAGTGTGACGAAATCTGATAATTTTATGGGTCTCTAACTCCCCGATTAAAAAGCGTGCCTAATGACCGACTTACTACCTTACAAAGCTATGTACGTAGAAATGTCTACAGTGTTGCTGCGAAGTATGACGTCTACGGGATTCAAGTTCAACAATCCTAACAATCAGTAAACAATAAAGACTCAAATTCAAAACACTTGATCACATGATTTTATAAATTTGCGTAAAATGATCTAGAGAGCGAAAAAACAACGGAACGCGTTTCAATAAAAGCTTTCGTCGCTTGCCTAGGACAATGGGTGAGAGGGAACAGTGACGCGACGCGATCAGTGGGAATATACGTGTCCTATTATGACTCAAGACGGAGTAGCATTGACGTCTAGTTGGGTTAAGCTTAAGAGGACACCTGAAAACGGAATTGCGAGCGTCTGAGCGGGACCAACAGTCACCGCTCTCGCACTAAACTCATTGCATATTTGCATACCACTATGTAGTATTGGTAGAACGAATTTCGCACAGAAAAATATATCAGAGTAGTAAATAATTAAAACACCTGATGAAATCGAGTAATAATTCATTGTAATGGGCATAGTAACTAGCTGTGAACGTAAAGATCATGTTTCTCGAAGCGAAGACAAGTTACTAGTGAACAAAACAGAATAATTTAGAATTGAATAATTTAGTATATTCTAAGGTACCTAAATCGATAAACGTAATGTAATTTAACTAATGTCTATAATAATGGAAAAAAATTTAAATGCTAGCATAAACATTACAGTTAGGTACATGTAATATTATTCTATTAACAGATAATATGATTCAGTAACTGCTGGTTTATTTAAAACACGCAGTAGGCGACAATTTTATTCATTTATTATGATTTTTATTAACACCGTCATCAAACGCTCTTTCATTATTCATACCGCATCGTCGTTTCCGATTTTATCAATGTCCGACTCGATAGGACCAACAATTAGAATACATAATCGATTCTTCTATAAACATTGCTTCACCTATCCATTATAATTAACGAATGAACAATGTGGGAGTGTTTTGTTTGATTTGTGTGTTTTCTTACAGATTGGAATGTTCAAATATTTCACGAAAGTAAAATTAGTAGGTAAAAAAAGTCAAAACTCTTTAGGGCTAAAAACTTTTCTAAGATTTTTGAAAAAGCCAAAATTTTTTGGATATAAAAATAAAAAGTGCAGAAAATAATATATTAGGATACAAAAATAAGTAATAAGTTAATTGTTAATGTTACCTATGTAGAAAAATTGTCATATAAAATAAAATTTTAGTTCAGTGGGGCGTAAAGTAAACTATGTAATTTGTGCCTCCTTGACGGCAGCCTGCATTGCATTGCATACTTTGCAATATTATTTTTGCAAATAAAAATACATATTTGAATTTCGAAGCTGCGCATCGATAATCATTATAACTAATAGCTGGTGAAACACACAATAGATACCCTTTTTCATTCTTCTTTTCTGGCTTCAATGATATCTTTAGTCTACTAACTGATATCCATGGGCTACGAGTCCCAAATCATATGTTGGCTGCTCGTTCATGTTTGCATCGAATTTCCTATCAGTTAACTCCGTAGTTCAGGTAGTGATAGAAGTATGGACAAAAATGTCGTGATTTTTATTTCTTTTGAGAGTTTTTTAAAGTACCTATCCTGTATTTATCCTAATGAATTTCAGCACATTCCTATAAATTTATTATCTTAATGTTATTTTTAGTAGGTATTTAAAGTTTCCAAAACGTTCCTTTTTAACGTTTGCTTAAAAACTGATCCGATCTACCTATTTAACTATATTATTTTTATATAACAAACTTTTGTAATCCACACAATCACACAGACATACAAATAAGCCATAATTATTATCTACAAAGGATACGCACACTAACGCACGACAATGACCGCGTTCACGGAACCGCGAGATATTTAATCTAATAATGGACGGCCCTGATTGCTTTTCTTGGGCTTTCTTTTATATTTATAATTCATATTTAATGATCGACATTAATGGCACTGGTTTAGGCCGGTTTCACGACCAGTTTGTTTTGACCTCTCATTTCTTGATCATACCTATAGCTCAGGTTTTCGTTTGTACTTATCATATTATTTTCAGATAAATCATGAAAATTAAATTAAATATTATTCTGTAATGTAAAATTTATAAACTTTGTTTTAATGAGATGAATAATATTATTATGAACGATTGTTTATTTATTCATAAAACTTCTAGTATTAAATTATTCACGGTGGAAGTGAGTGAAGAAATACTTGTTTTCTTATTTTTTGTACTAGGTATAGTTAGGTGAATGTCAAAAATTGAAAACAAATATTGGAATCAACTTTGAAATAACATCTCATTTTCTACGTCTTCTTATACAGCAATCGTGTAATAACATTTGGGTTAAAATATTATATTCTTAGCCTACGCAAGACATTTGAAAACCCCAAATTACAAAGTAATTTAATTTTAACATTTCCTCTTGAAGCAATATCTAGAGCCATATTATCCATACCACACAGTTTTATTACAAGATTGATTCACTGATTGCGGTTTCAAATTAGGAGGTCAAGTGAGGATGGTTTTTGAACACATTAATTTCAGATTTGGGCGCTTTCGTGATGATGTTACGAAACGATAATTCTATTGTTAGTTATATAAAGTGCAGAGATTGTGAAAATTAACGTTGACTAGCTCATTGATTTAAAAATATTTAAATCTGTTGAACATTATGAAGATATGCGTGGATATTAAACATAAGTGCTGTTAAAGTAATAGTTCTATTATTAAGCTTGGCGAATGGTTTAAGTTTGTAAAAATAAAATTATCTGTGATACAAATTTCATAATTATATTGAATGTTACTTTGATCAGCTCTCAAATTGGAGATGAGGAAGATTTAAGGCATAACCATCAAGTTGATCTGATGCGGGAAAGCAAACTCGAAAATTATCTAAAGATTTTTACGAAAGCACTTATAAATTTTTATAATGAATGTTCAAGGATGAATCAATAATTGCAATTACAAAATTCATACGGATATTATTTAATATAATAAATGATAAAACGGTAACTCAAAAGCCATGAAATACAAATTTTACGGAACTATAATTATTATTTAGTTATGTAGCATTTCATTACAAATATTTCAATGATTTCATCATAAATAATTTACGATGAACGATTTTAAATCAGATAAAATTCCACATTCAAACATTTGAATATGAGTGAAGGACCGAATTAAACGTAATAACCGTCGTAATATTAACAAATAACGGCGACAATGAATAGCATCATAACAGAAATCGAAATTTATCGCTCGAATTTTATAATTCGGTCGAGAATATATCATAAACAATCTTAATTCTGTCATCAGCGTAGTCGTTATAAAGCAGCTGTAAAAATTTTAGTCTACGCCGGAAAAATAATCCGTGGATCGCAATTAAAAACATAAAACACTCTTAAAATAAACAGAGCGAGATATCATAGCGAGAGTAATAACATTAAAACTTATACTATGGGGCAGATGCGCCAATATTCTATTATTGCTGGCTTTTCAACGCGAACGGCGCAAGCATTCCTGACTATTTCTATATCCCTAAGATGAATCATTAAATAATAAAATCTAAAGCATACTTAATGCGCAACAACACATACGGGTCTATTCATAACTACTTGCGCTAACACATGCGCACGCGCTAATCAGTATATACAGCGTTCGTTACTTCCCAATCGGACGGGACTTGTGCAGGCCAAATGATTGTTTGGAGAGAAGAATCTTTGTGAAGCGCGCGAAAGACAAACTTGCGCGGTAATTTTCATTATTTCGTGTATATTGCTTTATTGATTCAGTGACTTGTATTTCACAAATTGTTCCATTACTTTTATAGGCAGTTAAATAGTAGAAAAAGTGATATGCAGCAGTGATAGCTTAATTTTAGGCTATGAATTTTCAAGTTATGTGCATACTAGAAATTGTATTAATCACTTTATTTGTTAAATGAAGGCATCGTAAGGCTTGCACTAAAGGTTTAGCACGCCTGAGAATTATTCATTACGTTGTCAAAGGTTTGTGAAGTCTGCTTATCTTTACTTTTCAGCTTGTCTTTACCTCTCTTATTGTTAACAAGAATGCCATTCATTCTTCTTAACATAATTCTAATAGAACCTTTTTCATTCATATGCGGATTATAAATTCATAAGTGAGCCTTGCTGTTTATGAATATGATAACACTTATTTACAATTATTTGCCTTTTGAATATAGAAATCACGTCATTTCAAAAAAGAGAAGAGGAAAAGAGAAGCACTATAAAATGTGATGATAATAATTATGCTATTTTAGTTTTCACTCTGTCTTACAACCGCTGACTAATTCTCGTATATAATAGCATTCAATGCTGAAGTTCTTATAGTTGCATTTGTCGAAGGACTCATACTTGATGAGGAATCGATCTTTAACGTTGACTATGATCCTGACTCCAGTAGTGAAAAGACTGCTTTTCTATGCTTGATTTCATCATATTTAGATGTCTTACAACAGATCTAATCTTCAAACATCAATGCATCAATATATGATCTAATTGCGAACACATAAACACACGTCACTGTGTTTGTTACTGCAACAATGTGCGTGATCCCGACCAGCTTATTAGAAGCACTTTAAACAAAAATACAATCCAATTAGAACACATCACTGATTCAATTCGAAACTGGAACGGTTACGATCTGACTGATGGCCTACTATAAATAAGGGGCCACTAGTTAGCGCATCGGTTTTCACATTCAATTTTGTTATGGAAAACCGTCCGTTATAATTTAATGTCTCAAACTTATTAGCCACAAATGTCATACCGTTTGATGCATCAACTAATACTTTGTTGGAAGCCGGGGGAAATTATTTAGAGGCGTAAATTGGGCTCACGTGCGTTTTAATGCATCGTGCAAGTGTTCCCGGCGCTCCAGTTCGATAATCTTCGTCTGCAGGGATCAGTCGAGATGAATCACGCCTAATGTTCACTTCTATTGTTAGATTGCGTACCTATTACACTGGAATTATGTAATGTCCAATGCTTTGTTGTCCATAGCACGAAAGCGGTCAATAATTAGACTTGCGGTTTCCATTGTTCACTCCGTCGATTTCAAATCGGTCTGCTCTAATAGATTAGAAAATCTAATCTGAATAAATGAATACATAATTTCCACTACTTAGTTGCTTGAGATGCTTTGTTTAATTCGATTTAGGCGGGAACTAACAATTCTTATTCTGTAACGATTATTTTAATAGAAGTGTAAAGATTTACATCGTCCATCTCAGCCATGAAGTGTTCCTTATGGACATTGCAGCAAAATTGTGTTTTCTTTTTGTTTGGCATACAGGTTCAGACATATCCATAGATACAAGTACAATGGATTCCAGTAAGTAAAATGGGCATTCAAACTTTAGCTCTAGGTGGTAATTCTACTTTGTTTGTTTTATTTCAATAAAAGTGTGTGGATGATGACGTTTACAAAATTTCACCCGTACTTACACATTGTAGTAAGGCACTCTAAAATTTCGTTCTCTAGTATTATATCGGCTGAGCCACTTAAAGATGCTATTTCAGCACAACACATTAAATTTGATCGATCAGAGCTATATTTTTCCTGTTTACCAAATATTTAAGTAACGGCCATAAGTCAGACAGTAAAATAATTCAAATGTGAAATTTCATGAATACTCATAATGAACTTGGCAGACGACCAAAAAACGTCTTATTTTCGATGTGGAATCTGGACCAATTTTTATTGCAGCGCTTCGGAAACAGTGATACGGCCCTCTTGAGTTATCTTTCTATGAGATCATAAACAATATGGTTGAATGAGAACAGGAACACCTGAATACTACGTATGGTAGCAATCTTGAGATACTCCTTAAGATGAGATGTTGGGTATGCATTCTAGAAACTGCAGATGGTCCTTGTCCTTTAGAATACGAGCTACTTACTAGAAAAAAATTAATTAAGTAATAAATTATTTTCTTGGGAATATAGTATTGTGTTATTGTTCCGGTATAGGAATGACGTCCAGCAGTGGACCTAGAAAGGCTGATGGATGGATTGTTCTGGTATCGAATATTTCTGCCATAATAGCAGATAGGTAGGTAGGTACATCAATTTACTCAATGGTTAAACATATTTTTATCTATATCAAAGCATTTTTCTAAAAGCTCAAATATTGCGACCGTATTTGAAAGGCAATTTAAAAGCTTATTTTTATCGACTTAGAATTTTACGTCAAGTTTGATATAACACATGGTTATCAAAATATCCGCTAATTTATAAGTAGGTTCGTAAATTAATTTCGTAATTTCATACCATCCCAAAAATATTTTAGGCACCTTTTCTGTTTGATATAGGTACTTAAATCTGTTTGATAGTTCTATTTCTAATGACAGACACAAATTTAAATCGTCGATCATAACATTCGGTATATTATTATCATCTTCAATAGATTTATGAGCACGTGGCATTCTGAGCCAGTTCCTCATTTTAATGGCATTCTTTTGAATCACGTCAGCGAGATTCTGAAACACGTATCACAATAAACGTTTGGAACACACCTAGCGGAGTGCTTTTATAGACCAATACTTTGTGGTATAATTCGGTCACGAATAATTTGCACATGAATAAAATTGTGTTATTTATTCATTTGCAACTCATAAAATATTTAATTCTAATATTTTATTTTCAGTTAAATTATCCAAAATAAAGTGTTGCATATTTTTCAGAAATTCTTAAATTTAGGTACCTACTTAAATATAATAAGTTGACTGTTTTATATATTTATCTTATTTTTAACCAAATTTAGAATATACCTACAAAATTATTTATTTCATAACCTTTGTTTACATAAAGTCATGTACACTAGCTCCCACACTAGGATTCCCTGTGTCGTGTACCTACATATATTAAATGTCATATGCATACCTACGTAAAATAGAGAAAAATAATATTTAAGGTCATAGAAGAGAGGCATCAAAAAACAGAAATTACAAACACAACTCACAACTAATGAAATAACTTGAATAGCTATGAAAAATATTTCATCACTATTAATTTGTTACAAGATAACATCATTGGTATAGTACAGTTTGACGGCTTTATAAACGCACCCGTAGTTCTTTCGAATCCTCATGAGATTTATTTCTGTGACTTGAATCAGTTTTATTGCTCCTGCGCTCATCTGTACTCATTTATGGGCGACTTAGATATTCTTTTACGATTCCAAACGCTCTGTTTATTTTCGTTTTTAATTACTTCTTGCGTAGGCCGCTTTCGAAATGACAAAAAGCATTTGACCTAGAATAATGTACGAAAATTCTTTATTGGATGCTATTTTGAGTTTAGTGCCAGTCATGTGACTAGAAAATTTTTGGCGCAATTATCGTAACGTAAGTATTCTATCATATTTTATCGTAATGATACTTCCGTTTCGACTTTGATGTATTAATCACGCCATGAAATTACAGCAAGCAGTTCATTACCTATATATCTCAGTCTTCATTATTGTTTAAATTTATGTATCAATGTTTTAAATTATTTTATGAAACAATAAATTCATCTTTGAACTTGCCACGGTAGATACATTTACCTAACAAATGAATATCAGTCACTTAGAATTTGCTTAGAATATTTAAAATTAAAAAATAAATATCCTTTTCCATTTGGTTTCTACCAATTAGCATCTTTCTACAATATACTTAATTAGGTTTGGAATATTTTTTATCTTGGAAGATACAAACGTTCAATCAACCTACTCCACCAATCCGCACTGGAGCAGCGTGGTGGAGTAGGTATACTCTAGGCCTCCTCAAGAGGAGAGACCCGTGCCCAGTAGTGGGCCATTAATGGGTTGAAGTCAACCAATCTACTTACTTATTATGTTTGGGAATAATCGGGGCTCTACGCAACTATATTAATTCTTGAATCTTATCCAACTTCGCTCTAAGGTTGCACCCCTGAACAACTATGAAAAGCCAGTTGGGTAAGGTGAAAGTTTGTAACACATTATGCATCCCATACCTTATTTAGGTCTGACCAGTCAAACTCCGATTTCATTAGATAAGAGTTTAAGAGATAAACACCAAAGCGTTGGACTGTCCACATAAGCGTCTCCTAGGTTTGGCGAAAAATTTGTTAGTCAAAGGCCGGAATAGGAAACTATATCGGGGTTTGCTTGACTAGGCAAACCTACAAACGCAGAATTTTTGAGGTTTGCCTATAACATTTCTATGTTATAGGCACAGTTAGTTTCTACAAGGTATGCCGCTTAACAAAATATTAGTAAAAACAGGGAAGTTTACACAAAATAGGGAAAGGACTGTTAAAAATCCTGCTGTAAGAAATAAATATTATCACAGTCGTCAGTAGATTAACAATGTAGCTAATCAAGCATTCGTTGGTTCAAACGAAATATCATAATTAAATACACGACTTTCATGAAAAAATAATGTCTTCGTAAACAAAAATTTCATGATGGTCTGATTTCCACACAGTCGCTTTGCGTCTTAATCTCGTTATAATCTCATTACAAATAAATAACTAAAACGCATAACTATAAATCGCTCCGACAGTAATAATGCTATGATTAGAGAAAGACACAAGAAATTGAACAATATGGTACAACGGAATTTATCGATTGCAATGAACATTAACGTCGCCTAATAAAATACAGTTCTACAGAAATTATCATATTGAATTCGCGAGCAGCATTAAACATATTGAGAATGCAACCGGCCATCAACATTAATGAACGCATCTTCATCCAACTCGATCCAATCAAATCTCACGACTGAGTCAGACGGAATCGATGCGTTAGCAAGTAACGACCGTCGGATGCGCCCGAGTGTTTCAGAGAGATTGTAAATATTTCTCTGTTTCAGAACACGACTAAAATAGAATAGAACGCGTGTTTCTAAATCCCCTTTGAAGATTACACATGCCGGCATTAGCTCTGGCAAATTACCCTCTAACAAAGATTGTATTAATTACGCGCTCCCGATACTCGAATGTAAATATTATTTAAATTTAGATTTCAGCAAGTGCTATGCGTGCGGGAAGCGTTTCGCCGCTTTATATCTGTCATTTTTATTCTGGATCTATCGGGTTTGTGGTGTTTACTTAATACGCCATTTAATGGTTCTGACGTCGGCCAAATGGACGATTTTAATACGTTATTAGGTTGTTGATGGTAACATTATCATCGAAAACAATAATATTTTCACGCTGCCATGTAATCCAGTTGTAGTAAATCAGAAACAGATTCCCTGATAGATAGATTTCCTATTGATTATACGTATATTATAATCCAAAAACTATTCATTCTACTATGTTCTAATTCCCTGAAATCTTTGCACACGTAGTATTATCACGACACATAATAACACAGAAGATTTGCCAAAGGTGGAGGAGAAAATCTAATTGCAGACTAGTTTTTCAACACTGTAACACTGTTGTAATTTGCTGTTAGAAAACTGTATTTTTTATAACAGAAGCAATTAAAACACATTCCACGATTTAGTCTTACCAAAAAGCACGAATATCATCAGAATTAAAGTGTCGACAATGTTCAATGACAACCACTTCTTACAAGAGGATGCTGAAGATTGGCGTTCGTTGCTCAACAGGGTGTACTTGGCAGAGAGGAAGCTTGGCTTGAACATATTTTCCTAAATGGATTACCTAATAAGTACAAAACAACAAAGATAAGATTTTTCATGTAAAAGATAAGACGATATAAATTCAAACAGCCGAAAATAAGCATGAAATTACGATGTCGAACACAATTTGGGAATTGGGAAACGAAAATTATATGTTATTAGGAAACATCAACACCCGAGCGATGTTATAACGCAAAAGATAAACAGACGGGACTAAAGACTCGTACATCATAATACTTTTTGTTAATACTGTCAGCAACAAAAATGTGATCTCAATGGAAATGCTCAACATAACCTCAAATTCAAGGAAAATCTATCGAATTGTCTTATTCTAATACACAACTATTAAGTGACATGATTAACTACCTAATTAATTTTGATCACTTCATATAGTTTTTGCTCTGAAAAGTTTATTTTTGTTGCTAGCTGTACGTCTTGAGGACGTATCTCGTCAGAGAATCGCTTGATCGAAGCGCCGATAGTTCCGGTACCCGAGCGATGTTTTTTCTTTGTTAATTGAGCATACTGATACCTTTTTATTAGATTTTCTTCGAAATGATATCATTGTACGAATAAGAGACAGTATTCTGTTAAAGAATTTAAGGTACATTAAAAAGGATATAAATCAATAAAATGATTTTAATAATATATTTTAAACTTTCAATAAACCTAATGCTTGCCTACTTAATTATAGTTTTTGCTTGTTTGTACATAATTATTTTCTTTATATGAACACTAGTAATACTTTTATATAAAGTTATTAATAAATACGTACCTATATAGTTATTCAAATGATAATCCACTACATTTGATAATCCTGGAACGCATAAATTTTTTACATGTGATATGAATATTAAAATATTGCCTTTTCCGCATCGTAATTTACCAAAAATGATATCACTGCCAACAACCCGAAACCAGCAGATGAACTCAATCGAACGCAGTGATAACCCTAAATTACTGCTCTGAACCCCATATTAGCTTCACAAAAAGCAATAAACCAGTGTGAAATGGTAAAAGAGTATTAATTCGATTATCAGATTGAGGTGCGAAGCGAGTTTCGATGTTTATCTATGTAAAAAGAGGTGCTATGAGAAATTATTTTACAACTGTAAAATAATAAAAATACTCATTAGCGGTCATTAAGGCACGCCTCTGCGATTTAGGGTTAGATATCGCGTGGGCGATGTTTATTTTACTTGATGACGGGGTGGTGGCGTTGTCTATTTATCGCCTGATAGTGGCAACGTAATTCCAGTTTTAAGTGCCCGGAAACGGAAAGAACCGGTTTAATCTTGATCTTTGACTGAAGAAAGAAGGTTTAAAAGTAAAATGAACTCAGTTTGTGGTCCTTGCGAATGAACGAACCTTTCTTCATTGGACAAGACGACAACGACATAACTTTATAATTGAAGTGGTGCTCCCACACTGTAGTCATAAAGCTTTTGAAACATTACTTACACCATAATATTTAGGTACCTACTGGTGTGGCAGCACGTTTAAGATCCACGCCAGCGCACGCACACATGTAAGTTTGCTTGTGTAAATTGTACATTTAGGTACTTAAGATGTCGTTATCGCGTCGTACAATGAAAAAACGGCCAATAACAGCTGTTTCAGGGATACCCTTAATATGAATAAAATGATTTTGATTTTATTTTATTTGAATGGATAAAAAATAAAAATGATACATATTTTCAAGAGCATTGTCAATCCTTATGCAGAAAAACTTACTTTTTTTAATTTTTTACTTAAAATAAAAGCCATTTTTTTAAAACATCCAGTGGCTATTCTAGTCTTAAGTGAGTTATGCGACTGCATTTCTATTTGAATTTGATTACAGATGTAATATCAAATCGGAGAGGAATTATCAAAGAATGGCATTACTCTTCCTTACTTGAATATAACGTCAAGAAAAATGAGATTCTCCATTAAATTTATTAAAAAACTTATTTAAAAACTTACTCATACGTAACGCTTACGCAAACAAAAAGCAATTGCATTTAAGGCAATATTAGAAAAATATAGTGGGAGTACCTGTACCAGTAGATTTATATAACATACAGTAGCTTCTGTATGGTTTGGTATTTTTGTCAATTTCTGCCAGTGTCCAAGGCTGGCGAATGAGATGAATGAATGAGACAGTGAAAGATGAGTTCTCTTCGTTTTTATCCGAAGAAAAAGTCTTCCAAAAGGGTTTCGTATTTGACAAGGCAAGTTAGGAAACCTCAAAAAAGGGTAATGATATCTAATTAGCGCTAAGGAGTTTTTTTCTTATTTCCCACTCGTTTATATCAAAAATTATGCTATTGTACACAACAAAGGATCTCGACACTCGCATCGGTTTCCGAAACCACACTCGAAATGCCTCTAATTATGAAATACAATACAATTAAAACCACAACAAAAATGAGTGTTCTTTCATGTCTATGAATGAGAACTGCAAGTGGGTATTAATTCGATACTTACAAAGGTAAGGGTTTTGTTAATTTTGAGAGGCTCTCATTACGCGCGGCGAGTTTTATTTTTCGTGCCGGTTGAAACGAGTTATCAACAAATAAAGAGTAGATACGATAGATGTCAATTTAAGATGATGATAATTTTGATTCTATGTTTTTAATACATTAAATAAGCTTAGGAGCAGATCTTGCAGGTCTTGCAGCAGCGATAGTGGAAGAAGCAATTTAGGCGAATCTGACAAAAGCTTCGTCATAATTCTATATTAAGTATATGAATAGGTACATTCAATTAGGGCTTTTGGATTCATATATGCGCACATGCACACACAAATGCGCCGAGCTGTATTAAAATGCCCTTGACGGCTACCGAATTTTGATTTCCTAAAGGGCAAAAAATTATGGAAATATCACAAATCACAACATTGGCAGTTAAAGATTACATCGAACAGTTGAATAACACCATAATAAGATGTAAACTACCAAAATCTGTTTACATAAAACGAAGCAGTAAGAAAAATTAAAATGTGTGCAATTCACACGTGGTAGAAGTGAAACCTTCAGAATTTTTGTTTTCAAGATAATGAGACGAATGTAAAATTTCGGGAAGATGATAAATGTAGGTTTCACTAATCTACTTCACTCCGCTCCGCTCCGCCCCACTCCACTCCGCTCTGCCCCGCTCCGCTCCGCTCCCCTACCCCTCACTCCCCTACCCTACCCCTGTACAATGCTTCCTATCTCACTTTAGAATTTATGTGTTTGTCTCTTTTTACTGGACAGTTTCGTTTCATAAAATTTCAAGTCACCCTCGTACTAAAGAAGTTTTCACTTCAAAAATGCTTTAATACCTACATACGAACGATCAAACCTGCGAGAAGGTTTAATTGAAGCTTTACATCCAGTAAAAAACGGCTAATTGTACCCCTGAGTGTGTATTGTGGAACTGCGTTGCTAGTACCTAGATCTAAAGAATTAAGATATTACAGTACTAACTTCATAAGTGTTGTTGTAAACCCTTATGAAGTAATCATTCCTGACGTTCCTGAATCATTTGAACTGATGAATTCTTGATTTTTATGTTTTATTCACTAGAAACCGATGGCTTAATGTACGCACTGGAAAAGTTTTTTAAAAGACCTTTTATATTGAATTAAAACAAAATAATACAGTGAAAATATCACATGAATTCGTTATTAGTTAAGCTGTTTCTGAGATCAGAGAGAACAAGCTCACAATAGACAAAAAAAAAATCAATGTTACGAATCTTTGCCTTCGTTAATTCTTACCCCCTATATTTTTTTCTCGAATAACTTTTCATGCTATATCTTTCATAATAAGCTACCTAGTCTGGCCATAAATACTGTTACATAAAAACTTTTCTTTTTTTTTCAGCTTTTTAATTATTTTGAATTTGGAACACGAATATTATTTTAAAAACTTCTTTCGATTTCGCGCCATTTCACATACTTTTTCGTGTTCATTATCAAATTACAATATGGAATGGGGTGTTAAAGAAAATAGGATTGCAGTGATCGCCTTGCACAAAGTGGGTATGGAGCCGTCGGTCATATTCCAGACACTTCAAAAGCTTGATATCAGCCGTATGTTCGTATATCGTACAATCAACAGATACAACAACACTTCGTCTGTCGAAGACCAGAAAAGATCGGAGCGGCCGCGTGCTGTTAGAACTACAAAGGCTGTTAATGCTGTTAAAGCCAGAATTCGTCGAAACCCCATTAGGAAGCAAAAAATCTTATCGCGAGAAATGAAGATTCCCGCTAAGACTCTGTCGCGTATTATAAAACAAGACCTGAAGCTCGGTGCTTATCGTCGATATACAGGACATGCCCTAAATCAATCTTTACAATTAAAGAGAGTGGATCGATCAAAACGCCTTCTGTCGCGATAAGCAGGTGAAAGGCACAGAAATATCCTCTTTACCGATGAAAAAATTTTCACGATTGAAGAACACTACAATAAGCAAAATGATAAAGTGTACGCTCACAGTTCTAAAGAAGCTGCTCAAGTGGTCGGGAAGGTACAACGTGGTCATCATCCTGCGTCAGTGATGGTTGGGCGTGTGTTATCAAGGAGTCACAAAACTGCATTTTTGTGAAAAAGGAGTGAAAACTTCAGCCAAAGTGTATCAAGATACAGTCTTGGATCATGTTGTGAAACCTCTCAGCAATACTCTTTTTAAAAATATACCGTGGACTTTCCAACAGGACTCTGCACCTGGTCACAAGACACGAACTACCCAAGCCTGGCTTGAAACCAATGTTATCTCAACCCTTTGGACTTCAAATTATGGTCAGTTTTAGAGGACATGGCCTGCTCTAAACGACACGGCGACATTGAGTCTCTTAAAAAATCTTTGGAGCAAGCAGTGGCGAAATTTCCCATGGAAACAGTGCGTAAATCCATAGATTCGTGGCCAAACAGATAAAAGGCCTGTATAAAAGCCAAAGGTGGCCATTTCGAATAGAATATTTTTTTATTTTTTGCTGAGACTTTAATAAATATGTAGGTATAAATTTTATTAATATTACATCACTTCATTTTTTTTTAAAACATTTTCATTTGTAACAGAACTTATGGCTGGACTAGTTATATAATTGATCAGTTATATTAATCTCGTACTCATAGATTTTGTCCATACATTTAAATTCGACATGACTTACAAAAGGTATAAGATACAACTCGCGTGTACCGCGTAATTAACTATTTAATTTAGCTCTTCCAGTCGTTATCTATATCATTATTGCATTGTATTTCATTGGTGCAAAGTCTTACCTCAGGCCAATTGTACTTTGTATGGAGACCGCAACAAGGTGGTATGGCATCATGTACTGAATGAAATTTTACAAATATTAAACATGATTGTTCGTTAAGTAAGGAATATTTTTAGGGTTCCGCACTTCTGAAGGAAAAAAAAGAAACACTTACCACTTTGTTATCCGCCTGTCTGTCAAAGACTTCTTTTTCCCAGGAACACGTAAAGATAAGAAGTTGAAATTAAAATATCAAAAACTGAGGTCTGCAATCCCTTGAATTTGCAAAAAAATGAAGCTTCAAAAGCATTCAAAAGATGCATCCGTTTATGTAGTATATTTTGTGTGATTATAGTACTCGCAAGGAATCAAAACGCCAGTTTCGTTCGTCCGTTTCCAAGGTCAAAATAACCGAATGGTAATAATTCATTAACTGCCCTTATTCGGGGCGGTATTATACCTACTTCACAATTTTTGCTTGCACCTGAAAATGTTCGGGAAAAACTTTGTTTCTGTTATATTAAAAGCGTGTTGTCTTAACATTCGTAACATACCTTTACTTGAGATTTCTTAAAATTGAATCTACAACTCATTCAAGCTTCAAAATAAATAAAAATTGAACGACTTTTGGTATTTATTGATACGAATCAGAAACGTTATAAATAGATTATGCGATATAATTATGTTTACGTGTGGTTTTATTGCAATTATAAAATTACAAGAGGGTTACAAGAGGGTGCGTAGCGCGTGGCATGAGTGTACCAAGATTTCACAATGGGTTCCATACAAAATAAAATACATAGGTAGTGTGATCACACACTACCTTACACACTACCCAAAAATACTGTTACTATCAAGTAACAGTATTTTTTTCATAAAAGTCAGATAATATTTTTAGTCTTATAGGTTTGGGTTTTATTATTAAAACAGTTAACGCAGTTGAGCTTCACAGTATTTTATTTTATTTTAATTTTATATCTTTACAATGCAACAACGTATGAACGTAGCAGAGTTAGCCAAAGACGCCATTACAGAAATCTTATAGTTTTAATACCATAGAGTAAGTATATCATAGCTGATAGTTAAATCTTACACAGAGTACTTAATATTAACACCTTCTCCTATTTTTATGAAATTAACAATTTTATAAAAATACTTTTTGAATTTTTTTATTTTAAACAACTTTGTTCCAAACAACAGTTCTTACATTATTAATACATATTATATTTATAAAAGTACCTACATATATATATTTAACAATACTTAATTATATAAATGTAACATACTATAAATGAAACTTAATAATCACAAAGTATTATAACTATGAAGCAGTACAAACTATTTTATCAAATTTATTTTTACTATATTTAGTGATGAACAACATTTACAAACTAAAGTATATCCTTAATTCTTAGCATATTATTAAGTTAACAACTTCTTACTATGAAATTCGAATTTTATTCTTCCTAGAGGTTTAGTAAGAATATCTGCAAGTTGATGATCTGTAGAACAATAGTTTACTTTAATATTACCTTTTATGTAATGCTCATGAATAAAATAGTACCTAACGTCTATGTGTTTAGATCTCTTGTTAAAAGAACCTGTCTTAATTAATTGAATAGAGCTTTGATTATCTATATTTAATTTTATATCAATTTTAAAGTTTAACAATTCAGTCAAAAAAGATTTCAAGAATAAAGTTTCTTTAATACAATCCGCAGCAGCAATGTATTCGGCCTCTGTTGAAGACAGGGCAACTATTGGTTGCTGTTTAGAGCACCAAGAAATAGGTCCTTCCGAAAACATAATTACATAACCACTTGTACTACGTCTATTAGTTACATCATTTGCATAATCAGAATCACAATAAGCATTTAACGTGGATGTGTTACCATCTTTATGAAATTTTATACCTTTATCTTTTGTACCAACTAAGTATTTCAAAATCTTTTTCAATGCAATTATATCATAGTTACTGGGATTTTCTACCTTTTTACTGGCTTCATTTACTGCTTGAGATATGTCAGGTCTAGTTCTAGTAGATAAATACAATAATCCACCTACACATTCTCTATATGGAAAACTTGTTTGCAAAGTCTGTTTTGTCTCAGTACATTTATCAGTATTACAAGGAGTACTAATAGCTTTAGCATCATACATATTAAAGTTTTTAAGTAAATTATTTGTGTAAGTTTCCTGCTTCAATATTATACCAGTATTATCTCTACTTATTTCTAAACCAACAAAATTTTTAGGATTCTTACAAATTTTAATTTCAAATTCCTTTTCTAAGCAACATAATATTTTATCTAAATCTTGTTTACTTTCAGCAATAGCGAGCCCATCATCTACATATATAGCGATTATAATATTTCTTTTTGAGTTTACAAATACACAACGATCAGTTTTCAAAGGATGTAAACCTAGATTTAACATTGTTTCAGAGAATCTTTTATTCCAAGTAATTGGGGCTTGTTTGAGCCCGTACAGAGCTTTATTAAGTTTACAAATTTTATTAGGTATTTTATCATAGCCATCAGGGATATACATGTACACATTATTATCTAAATTGCCATACAAAAATGCAGTTTTTACATCAAAGGAATACATTTCAAAATTATTGGACGCTGTTATAGCAAATAAAGTTTTAAGAACTGATTGACTTACCACTGGACTGTAGATGTCAGTGTAATCTACACCTTTCTGCTCAAAGCCTCTCACAACAAGTCGAGCTTTATACATACCATCATCCTTTACACGAAATACCCATTTATTGGTAAGTATTTCTTTACCCTTTGCTTCTTGTATGTCCACTAGGTCCCATGTATTATTCTTATGTAGCGACTCCTTCTCCGAATCTATTGCCTTCTCCCAATTTTCTTTATCCTCACACTTTGTAGCCTCCGTGTATGTAAGTAGTACATGATCGATTAGTCTATTTGGTTTTTTCCTTATTCTTTTGCTTTTTCTCATTTCTGGTCCAACACTTTCTCCACTCTGTGAGGTTCCTGGAACATTGCTTTCACTTTCCTTGTTCTGTTCAATATCCTCTGAATCGGAGTCTGTTAATTGTATTACCTCTTCATCTAAAACTTCTTGTTTTATGTTCACATTTTCTGTTATAACTTTTTCTATTTCATCTTCTGTTGAATTTTGTATGTCTTCCTTATCTGTTGACTTTATTATTATACCCGGTATTAATTTTATTTTATTTTTTTCTGTGTCACTTTCCAAGAATATTACATCTCTATGTATTTCAACCCTTCGTTTCTTTTCATTCCATAATCTATATCCGTTATTAGCATAGCCTATCATTATGAGCCTCCAGCTTCTTGGTTCTAGTTTCTTTACTGAGCTTAATTGTTTAGCATAAACATAACTTCCAAATATTTGAATATTAGATAAATTAGGCTGTTTCCCATACCATAATTCATATGGTGTTTTATTATTGATGCTTTGACTTGGCAATCGATTGATTAGGTACGTGGCACAATATACTGCCTCTCCCCACATTTCATCTTGTAATTTAGATTCAAATAGTAGTGCTCGGACCTTTTCCAAAATGGTGCGGTTAAGACGCTCGGCTTTGCCATTTAACTGAGGCGTGTAGGGAACAGTGTAATCTATTTTAATTCCTTTCTTCATACACCATAATTTAAATTCTTCGCTTCTATATTCCCCTCCATTGTCACACCTTATTATAGAAACAGTTTCCCTTTTTTCTCTCTCTATTTCTTCTATGTAGTTTTTAATTATATCCGATACTTCACTTTTATGTTTTATTAATTCTGTTTTGGTTCTGTGACTGTAATCATCTAGTATGGTGACAAAATAACGCTTACCATCATATGTTGGCACTTCAAATGGTCCACAAACATCTGTATGTAATATTTCTAACAATCTTTCTGCTCTTTTTCTTTCAGTCTTAAATGGTAATCTGCTTTGCTTAGCCTTGATGCAAACTTCACAGTCTTCTATTATTTCTTTCTTATCTATTTTTATACCATCTGCTATTTGAGGTAAGATATTTAAAATCTCTTTTCCAGGATGACCAAGTTTCTTATGCCACTGTAATGCTGTAGACTTAGCATGTGTTAATAAAGACTGCATTTCCTTCTGACTATCACTGTTTTTATTTATATTATTTAAGGTAATGTAGTACAACCCATTTTCCTTTTGTCCCTCTAGAATAAGACTTCCCTTTTTATATACTTCCACTCCCTTTTCAGTGAACAGGACAGATCCCTCATTATTGGTTACTGCATTGACTGATAATAAGTTTTGTGACAGCTCCGGAACATATAGAGTTTCATTTAGTTTGCACTGTGTACTACAGACAGAACCCAACCCTTCGGACATGATAACATTGTTATTTGCAACTGAAATTGATGACTGGTATTCTTGAAAATCATCCAAAATATCAATATTGTTAGTCATATGTGATGTGCTTCCCGAATCAACAACAAATTTTATTTTCTCTTTCTTATTATTGCTTTCACTTACATTTCTTGTTAATAAAGCTGTATTTTTCTTTATATTTTTATGATTTCTAGGCCTAAAGAAGCAATTTTCATCATTGTGGTTAGTCTTTTTACAAATAGAGCAAAATTTTGTTTTATTCTTTATGTTATCTTTCTCATAGTAGTTTCTTTTGTAAGTATTAAAATTATTCTTGCATTGTGACTGGATGTGGCCTAATTTGTTACATTTATAACACCTTTTGTGGTAATGATCATTTACAGCTGTTCTTAATGCAATATTTTGATCGTTATTGCTCGAGCATCGGGATTCTTCCAACAGGAGACGGTTAGTTAAGTTGGTAAGAGATTTCTCGTTACTGGGAGTAGATTCCCAAGCAGTGACAAAATATTTAAATGAGTCGGGCAAGCAAGTTAATATCTTTGATATTATGAGTTCTTCTTTTATATTATGACCCAGGTTGTTGAGTCTCACTGACATATTTTCTATATCTGTGATTAGTTCGTTAATAGTCCGATTTTTGGCATGTTTGTAGGTAAAGAATTCTTGCAATAGGTTAGATTGATTGCGCTCTTCACAACCTTCAAATAATGCACATAACCTTTTGAACATTTCGTTCGCATTTTTACAATTCAAAATATGAGCTTTTAGCTTTTTATCTATGCTATTTAGTATGATTTTCTGCGCCTTAGCGTCTTTAATCTCGTCAACTTTTGCAACGGCATCGGTCTTATCAGTTTTCGTAACCTCTAAGCCATGTGCTTTTAAATAAATTGATATTTCAAACTTCCATAGATGAAAGCTTTCGGGATTAGATAGTTTTTCGATGTTGTCTTCGTTACTTGCCATATTATGGAAAGGTACTTACAGGCACAGCTTATGTTCTTTTCAAAACTTCTTAATAGAACTTCTTCCGCGTGGAATTTTATTTTACGTATTTTGCCGTAACAACTAACAAAAACTTTCACCACTTGGACTGTGTGGTCTGGGCCCATAACCTCTTATAGGTTTGGGTTTTATTATTAAAACAGTTAACGCAGTTGAGCTTCACAGTATTTTATTTTATTTTAATTTTATATCTTTACAATGCAACAACGTATGAACGTAGCAGAGTTAGCCAAAGACGCCATTACAGAAATCTTATAGTTTTAATACCATAGAGTAAGTATATCATAGCTGATAGTTAAATCTTACACAGAGTACTTAATATTAACATTTAGAACCCATCAAAAATGGCAATTTGTTTATTTTATTTTTGTTAAAATATTAAAAAAACTTAAGCCAATACGTAAATAAGTACTGGGATTTTTGATATGTTATAAGTTTTAAGAAATTTTTAATTTAGGGTTCATATTTTTACAGCAACGCCTTATAATATTTTTTTGTAGAAATTGTAAATTGATTAAGAAAAATTAAAGGATATTTCTTATTTTAGGCGTTTCCTTATTTTAGCTTTACATTTTAAAAATACAAAACGCAATGACACATTGAACCCTAAAACCACTCAGCTATAAGTGCCTCCAATTAAATACAATAAAATGCAAAGTAGACAATAAAACAAACAAATTATAAATGCATTACCTAATCGCCGAGAACATTAAATTTCTATTGTAATTTATCAAGAAACGCGCCTTCCCCTTTCTCTAGCATTCTTACCAACTCCTCATTACAATTCACTTAATAATTTAATTTGTTTTGAGTCGTTATATCTTTGCATTAAGGTTTATAATTGAAATGTCGTAAAAGTTAACTTGAAAAAGATGTTTGTGCAGCATAATTGGCGCTAAGTGTCTGTTAAGTTAAAATGAAACTTAAGTAGATAGCATCCGTATATTTTGTTATTAGCACTTATTGTATGTAATGCGTATGTAATTTCACAGTGCTGGTTTCATACAAACACACCATTATTGTGATGACGGTATTCTTGTAATTACTGGCACTTGATGGAAGTAAAATAGTGGGACCTTTTGTGAAGAAATGAATACAGATATATTAGGATAAAAAGTTTAAAAATGAACCTATAAACACCTTTACTACACAACATCGGTATATATTAAATGTTTTTTTTAAATAAAGGTACTTAATTTACTCATAAGAAATTCTACATACCTATTCGCATACCTTTACGCTATACGCTAGCCACTATTTCACTTAGTCTATAATATTTTATAATTATAATAAAAGGCTTATTCCTAAATATTTTTACTGGAGAAGTTTTGATATACATACCTAATCACCCTCATACAATGAGTTATGAGTTCCGATGTTCCAAATAATAATTATAATATCTGACTTCTATTATTTTTCTAACCATACCATAAGGCTTAGCACGCATTACGATTTTTCACCGCGCGATTTTTTCCGCAAAATTCTGTGAGATATGGAAATTGTATGACGCTGCACGCACTTTCAATAAAAAAATTGGTACGCGATTTAAAAATCTTTAGAAAAAAATCGCGGCAGTAAAATTCGCAATGCGTGCTTACCCTAAGGCATAAAAGAATGGGACATTGGAACTCATAATTCATATCTAATACAGATTCTTAGGGCTTGTTTCACAATCGTCAAGTAGAGTCCTGAATAAGCTATTCGCCGGTTAAAGTGACGTTACAGTATCATTTTACATACACGAAATGTCAACTTAACCAACGAATAGCTTACTTCGGACTTACTTGAAGATTGTGAAACAAGCCCTTAAGTCTTAACTCACCATTCTAATAAAATTTTATTGCATATTATTTCTTTAATCACAAAAATCAATCTTAATTAATATTATTATAAATTAAAATAATGATCAATTTGCGGTTAATGTTTATTTAATTACGAAATAGGTGAATTCAAAACAGGAACTGAGACACTCCAAGCAACAGAACACCAAAAACAATTTTTTTTTATTTTTTTATTTCGTAACAATTTATTGTAAAATCTGTGTGTACAACAATGCTTTTATATAGGCCAGTCTGCCGGCAAACCGCTTATTATAAAATCGCATCCGTTTATTATAAAAATATTAGGAAATCCAAGTCATTCATAAGGAAACCGGATCCAAACTAACCAGAGTAACCAGGCCCCAGGATATCTTTGAATTTATTAATTTGAATAACACAATTGCTACAATGTGATAAACCTACCGACTACTTATAGCGTACGCGCCCCTTATTTGTGCTTACAAAGAGTAAGTACAAGTGGATAGTATGAAAACACCATAGAGTATTTCTTACCTAGAAATTGCAGTTTTGTTAAGGTTGATTTACACTACACCAGACCATATTATAATGTAAGCCTGAACCGCGAAGCAAAATTCCGTCTACTCTGTGACATAGTTACATTGATACTTTAAGTTTACACTTTCCTATGTCTATACAAGTCAATATAGCTATAATATGCTAATTTCGCTGTGGGGTCTTTCTGTGATTGCCACAACGCATTATGAGCTGTTTTTTCGATCAATGTGCGCTTTTGGTCTTTGAACTTAAGGATGAGGCCATCCAAACGAGCGTATTTTTTGAGCTGTCGCGTGAAATGCGTCGTTTTCATACTAAAATCCAAACTCATTTTGCATCGCCGTGTGGTACAAATAGGGTTTTAGTATGAAACCGAATGCACGCGACTCATTTTTCGCGACTGACAGCTCAAAATAATACACTCTTTTGGCCTCAGCCTAACATAGTTCTTCTTGCAGTTTGTATTTGAAACATTTATTAACGACGCGAGCTTGAAAGATGACGACTACAGTAGGTATCACATAGCATTAAAATTTTCGAGGTTGCTGTTTATTTCAATAAATACGTACCATTTCTGAATGTCCTGCATTCTATGGTGATTTCGCTGAATGTATTAAACACGTGTGGACACACGTTGAGCTAGACAAAGGTAATTAAGGGCTTTATGCATTAGTAGCACAAGGTCGTCACACGTGCGCTAGTTCTATTATATGTCATTCTTTAAGAGTAGATTCAGTAGTTTTTCAGAATACTCGAAGATTAAAGCCTTTGTACAAAGCACAGTAGTAATTAAATGATTTCAAATTAAATAGCATAGATTTAAATAGCTTTATTAATTAACTGTTTTATTCACACAGAGCAAATGAATATGTTGCTTGACCAAGTGGTCATTGCTTCCAATGGATATCTACCACCAATAATTCTTGACAAAAAATAACCCACTTCAAAATAACTCAAAAACTACTCGTCAGATCTCGCTCAAATTTAAGTGGGACTACATGACATGCACCAGTTTTCGATTAAAAAAGAATCATCAAAATCGGTTCACCCATTCGAAAGTTCTGAGGTAACAAACATAAAAAAATACAGTCGAATGGAATACCTCCTCCTTTTTTGAAGTCGGTTAAAAAGACAATCAATTTGGTACTAGATACTCTTCAAAAAAATAAAAGATATATTCCATTTCTTTCAGTCCTTTTCTGATCTGATTCCTTCTGTCACTGAGGTTTATTCATGATGAAACAAACTCTCTTTGATGAAAATTTTAATAACATTAATGCAAAAATGAATGCACCATGATGCCGGTTTGTTTACTGTATGTGCTGGTGGCGCCATCTACGCTGAACTTTGCGTAATATTCCCTAATAATTCGTCTGGTCGTTAGTAAAGTTCATAATCTGACCTAACATTACGAAGGTTATCAAAATTCATTAAACATAAAAAAATGTTTCTTATTTAATGAAATACTTTGGAAATCTCAATTGAATTATCTTTACTGTAACTTCACCATAAATCATTATTATTATGATAGCTACAGTAAATAATAATAAATGTCAAACGGAAAGACACAATAATAATTTTAATTCGTCTGTTCCCGTTACTCAAACGCAATTTAGTACATTCACACAAAATCGTCCATTCACTGAATTTGTGTGTTAATATCCACTTGTGAACCTTATTCGGTACGCAATTATCGTTTTCTGCTTTGACCGACGCACTCACAATAGATAATGATTCTAATTTAATAGGATCAAAACCACAACAGTTTGTAAGGTAGGAACAATTATGGTATGAATGGTTATTTTTTATTGAATATTTTCTACGCAGCAATAATTAATCTTAGTGATTTTAGACGAAAAATATTCTATCTTTTTATTGAAAATTTCTAATTATCTCTTTTTAGTAAAGTATTTATTAAGCACCCGTACACCACTACTTTGTCTATTTCTTATACAGTCCTCTTCCAAGGTTGCTTGAAAGAAATTGCTTGTTGGTTTTTATTTTTGTTGTTGTATGAAAAATATAAATGAAACATAATTAACACTTCAAGTTTTAACAATATTCTTAGCGGTGTGTGAATACTGCCTATCTATCTGAATATAATGATGAAGGGACTGTGAAGTATCAAGTTACTTCTGACTTCTGTGATGAAGTCGTCTTTTGATTAGATACTTACCTGTTAACATTATACACTTTTCAATTTTAAATTAATATTTCATTTTACTTCATTTTATCGCACAAGTTGGTCATCCACGCTAAACGAATTCGATCGTCGTGGTCGTGCACTAAAGATCTCTAAAAATGCGTGTGATGTCGCTGTAAGAATGTTCTTATTCTTACGTACTGGCTCGTATTGTTTGTGTAAGTGCGCAGTCAATAGCCCGAGGGCTATCCAATCCAGTGGATAGCCCACTGTTCAGCTCTTTTGTTATTTTGACACAGGAAGTTATTATATCAATTAAGTGGGGCACGGCTCGTCATTATCATCTCACGAGTGACGTGTTAATGCGGTGGCTAGTGATGTGCTGCGACGGTTTAATGAATTATTTGCGTGATTATTCGTAAGGGAATATTGGTTGTAAAATACTTGTACAGTAAAATCTTATTGAATTTAGTTTAATGCTTTTGAATAAACAGATAAAATAAATCAATGCAACAATATTTTATCGATTGTTGGAAAATTGGGTAATGTTAAGTATGTAGGTATATCGAAATCGATAAGAAATGACGATTAGATTTTAAGTGCAACTGAGAGATAAAAGTGGATCCTAAGGTCGATAAGCAGATTTAATGTAAACATAAGTTAAATCAGGTATTATAATTATGTTGCATATACATATATGGTATATGTAACATAATTATAATACTTGTTACGTGACCGCAGATTTGTTTATTTTGCGACACAAAATGACGTTCTGAAAACTTAATTAGCGAATCGCCAGTGGAATAGTACTGATGACTAAACGTTTAGGGAGTTATTTATACCACTTAGAAACATTTTTACGATTTAGGTGTATTGTATTTTTTAATACTACCACATCACTAAATTCGTCTCAAATTATATCGGTTCTTTAATTTTCAATCGCCAGTGACCGAGTGAATGCTACTGTTCAATCACAAAGCACTCTCATGAGAGTATGAACTCTATGGACATAATTGATAGTCATACAGACTTAACAATAGTGAAATCATCGACTAAGAGTGAAAACAAAATTGAACTTTATTTCAAACACATAAGGTTTCAGTTACAAGTGATGTTGCTTCTGAAAGGTATTCAAAAAGTTAAGTTGCATGGCTCCCGTACTTACTCAGTCTAATTTCTTAGCGGTCATTATTATTGTTTCTCATGATTAAATTTCTTTTTTGCTCACAATGAAATCATGAGGTGTACCGTTTTTAATGCGTGGGACGTGGTATTTGGGTCTGGTTGGTATTGGTATCAATTTTGACTCTTACAAGTCTTAAGACACGGAAGTGATGAATAGATGTATGTTTAACATTATAAATATTTTAAAGTAAAAACAAACGGACTCTCCTTATAAATTAAAAAATAATAAAACTGTTATGTTCCGGTTGGTACTAGCGAGCCAGTTCTTTCATTGTTATCTCTTCTTTCTTCGTAGCAAGTCACCAGTGATGCTTTTGGTGTTAATGATGTCCAGGGGCTATGTTCCACGTGTTTGCCAACTATTCACATTAAAAGATAATAAAAATAAGGTTGTTTTCGCAAGTAAGAAATAAATTATCGCAATTATTTTGTTTCGAAGTTAAGTTGACATGACACTCGATAGAAGTAAATAACACGTATTCAAAAGCTCAAACACATTCTAGGTGCGTGTGAAGTGTGTGAACATCAGTGTAAGGCGTGAACAAAGAGAGTAACATGTCAATTAAATCTACTTGCTTTTTTCCTCCGTAACGAACCGTAATGCAATTATTCGTAATAACAGGATGAGACTACGCGACAGAGCCACTCCGTCGACGCCCAGTAATCACTCAGACAATTAAAATGTCATTACCTAACCAGTTTTTACACCTAACCAACGTTCCTTTAATTATGTTCGGATAAAAACCGACTAAAAAGTGCGGTGAAATTAATGTTGCCACAGAGAGTGAGTTAAAAAACTACCGTCTCCGAAATAACTCGGTTCGTGACCGACGTTTATTGAACCTTCTGTACCGCTGCGTATTCAATTATAGGATTTTTTGTGGAAATAACACTTTTTACATTGTAACGGGTGACAAAGTGACAATCTAGTGGCGCACGGGCCACGGGCCAACCGAGCTTGGGCGATGCAGATTGACAATGCTTTACTAATAAACTGGTGGCCTGATCGACGTTTTTCGGCTACCAATTCGGTTAATATTTGAAAAAAGATCGACGTTACGAAAGCGTTATCAATCGTAGTAATGAACAAATTAAAATACATTTTTCCAATATGGCATCAATGGATTAAATCATTTACATTTTTTTACAACGCTACATTAAAATTTTATTTAAGGAAGCTAAATAATGCTTGACAAAAAATAAGCGACTTCAAAATTAGGGATAGCTCAAAAACTACTAAAATTGAGTGGGACCACATGACAAGCACCAGCTTTCGAATAAAAAAGAATCATCAAAATCGGATTACCCAGTCGAAAGTTCTGAGGTAACAAACATAAAAAAATACAGTCGAATTGAATACCTCCTCCTTTTTTGAAGTCGGTTAAAAATAGGTACGTACCGATACTACGACAATATGACTTCCAGTTGTAGGTACTTACAATCATTAGTACGGTATTGGTTCAAGGTCATGAGAAAAATACCAGAACAGGATCTTTGGCGAGCCTTTAAGAAGGTAAATCCGAAAATCAAAAATTATAAATCAATCAGTTTAACATTTTACGATACCTACCAACGACAATTTAGGATATTATCGTTAATATTATTTTTTCGTAGACGACGCAATATTCTGTAAAGTACCTATTATAAAAATATAATTATTTTAATGAGAAAACTTCCTGAACTTATCATTTTAGTAACTCGTAAGAAACAACTCATCAACGTTTTTAACTTGCCGTAATGTACCGTCATGTTACTCGTATTTCTGGAATTAGCTGTCAGTGACATGATATGTTAAAAATTATAGGTTTCGTATGTAATTGTAACCAAGTGTTACCCTTTAACGACATCTGTCGGATACTAACGACTTTTGCGGTGGGAACCGAAATTACACCAAACTTTACTTGATGAGCTTTCGTTTCCAGTTGCAATATAATTCTTTGTGACACGTTAAAGATTGCACTACTTCATTCAGCTGACAAACAAAATGGTCATGATAAGCGTTCACTATCGCTGGAGTCAGTCGACAAGCAACTCGTCGTGTTTCGGCTGGGGGCTTGAGAGCCTGTACATTTTTTTTTTCTTCTCTTTCTTGGCCAGTAACGCATCAGTGATTGTCTTTGCTTTTCTTGTGTGTTGCTGATGTCCATTGATGACCATAGCCACTTACTAAAAGGTGGATCGTCACTTGTTTGCGGGCTGTTTCCATAAAAAAATATATTATTAGACAAGGATAGAAAACAAGCTTGCAATGCCATCCTCTGTCGCCCATGTTTGTGACAAACCTTAAATAAATCTCTAGTAGGGACTGTAGTAGTAAAAAGGCAGTGAAATGCATGAAACTTTAAATCAACATGCATCTAAGCTTACTCTTTGCCTGAAGCTACTCTTCTCTTGAAACGAGTAGCTTGGCTTTATTGCGAACATTATGGAGAACTCTTAGGATTTGTGCTGCATACCACCTCTTAAAAGTCTACGTAGGTCTTACAAGATTGCAACACAGAAGAGTAAAAATTTAAAGAAATCAGTTTTATTTTCTGTTTAAATAATAAAGCCTAAAATAAAAGCCTGCATTAATAATTCCAAAATCTAATGTACATGTTTATGTCTGTTACCCTCAATTATTACCATTAAAAATAAATAAATAGACGCCACGCACTCATGGCCTCACACTAGGTTTCCATGTGTCGTGGGTGCCATAGACAACACACACTCTCAGGCCAAGAACAGAAATTCAACTTCATCATTCAAAGGAGAACCCCGATTTCCGGCCACGAATTATATGTGTTCTGTGGTAGGCATAAGAAAAGACAAGAGCAAACTATATACCAAAAAATTCGTCTTATTTACTAGATAAACACGTTTAAATCTGAGCCTCATCTGCATTTGCTAAATGAACAAAATAATACAAAAAAGTTTTCATAGTATTTACCTCATTACAAACGATTTTATAATCGATTAAATCGATTACATATATCGATTAGGGAACTTAATAATATATTTTATGAATTATTTATTATTCATTGTAAGTACAACATTAATTCCTTTTTTCCTTTTTACATGTTTTCTTATTCATTGTATAACTAAACTATGTAATATATTTATAATTACCATTAAATCGTTACGCTAATTAAAAGACAATTCTAGTATTTTGACATCGATTTCGAGACATTTGAATCGATTGACAACAAAGATCTCTGTTGTAATCTAACCTATCTAATGTCATTTTGGTTACCATAGCAATTATAAATAACACCATTGTCAATAATCTTGCATTTTTTGTGTATTTTTACTATTAAATTAATATTTTCGTATTTGCAGTCCTATTTACTATTGAAACATATCGAAACGCACACAGTTATTTTAATTTTCTTTTGCATTCGCTTTCGTACTAGTGTTTTGGTGAATGTGTTTTCGCTATAACTTCTGGATTTGTTGTTGTTGTTTTTTTAAACAAATATTGCATGAATATTGGACTCCGAGATCGCCTGTTTTGTGACTCACTGTCCTTCTGAACACTGGATGACGTACCCTATATACCTCTAGAAGAACAGTAGGATGCAGACGTTGCAGTACCCATACAATACGTATACCTACTGCACAATTTCTAGACGAAATATTAATATAATATTATGATGTGATGCTAACTAATAAAATCCCTTTAAAACATGAAATAGCTTTTATTAATAATAATATTCACCCACCTACTTGGTTTCAACCATTACCTACTGTTTAAGTAGTTGTATTTTGTTAGTGTTTATATGTAACTTTAATTTTTACTGCGTCTTAAGATCATAATTATTCCTAATACTGTCAATATTAGAGTAGGTGTTTGGTTTGAGGTAATAAGTCCCTAGTAACAGGCATAATATATTGCTGTGAGTGACATGAGTGTGACATAACCAAACCATATTTAGGTGGAAATTCTAGGATTTCATTAGTTGGCCATTGCTAGCAGGCGTGAAAATTGGAGAAATGAAAGCTTTTACAATGATCTAATTGACCACCAATTTTCGTTCTTGTCTAATCTGGGCCGGTGTCTCTATGGAAGATGGGGTTCTCCTTTCGCCCTGATTAGAAATCGAACAATTCCTTGCGATTGTCAAAAATATTAATATACTTAACTTAAAAAGAAAGAAATTTTTGATATAATTTATGTACATATTTAACTCGTGAGAACTATCGTTCAAATTGATAATCAAAATTTTACTAACAAAAAATAACCGACTTCAAAGTTACTCAAAAACTACTTGTCAAATCTCGTTCAAATTTATGTGGGACCACATGACAGGCACCAGCTTTCGATTAAAAAAAGAAACATCAAAATCGATTCGCCCAGTCCAAAGTTCTGAGGTAAAAAACATAAAAAAATACAGTCGAATTGAGAACCTCCTCCTTTTTTTGAAGTCGGTTAAAAAATATTTTGATTGAATCATTCACTTCTGTATTTGTATCTCTGCTAAACTGATTCAATGTGATTGAATGGAGCATTTATTATTAGCTAAATATCAACAGCCGTATATTTGAGATCAAATCAGTTATTGCTCGTCCACACGACTGACAAAGGGCGAACCGTTTACATAAGTAATTAACTGATGTCGTATCGAAGTGGATGGGATGCTTACAGATTAATCGCATATGATATCATTTACGTCATAGTGAATGAGTACGTGTTTTCTGTATCGTATCAGCCTTTGTAAGTCGACTGTTAGACACAGGTCAGCTCAATGTGCCACTCTTAGCGGTCCTTAACGGATGCCCGCTGTCTTCTTCAGATCGTCAGTCCACCTGGTCGGAGGGCTTCCCAACGGTACTCAGTCCTTCGAACTATATGACCATTTCGGATTATGTGACCATGACCACATTAAATTGCCACTTCAGCCAACTTATTATATATGCTAAGTCGGTAATGGATTCGATCATATAGAGCAGATATACTCAACGTGCGGCCCGAGAGGCTTTTATTTTATAGTAATCGCGAAAACCTAAGAAATCAATAACAATTTTTTTTATTTCTTTTTTTGCGGCCCGCGACAGCATGACTAACTCGTGTTTGTGGTCCGTATGAAAAAAATTACCCCTGACATAGATAAATACAGAGCATAGGCTCTCTCCATCGCTCGCTGAGTGGCCTTGAGCTTGAGCATCCTACTCAAATTCTACTTCCTCCTAATATAATCAATGTGAAAGATTGTAAAGATGTATGGATGTTTGTTAGTCTTTCATGCAAAAACTGCAGAATGGGTTTTCATGAAATTTAGTAGACACCTAGACCATGTTCCAGAATAACAAATACGATACTTATCCCGGAAGTAAAAAATAATTAAAAGTATAAAAAGTAATTAAAAGTATATTACATAAATAGCTCAATGTTGCTTTGTTGTCAACAATCAAGTGCTACGGTGCTACGACGTAGCTCTATGAATATTATTGTTATTATTTGTTGTTATAAAGTAGTGTTAAACATTAACATAACACAATCATTTTTAGTGCTGATTACGAAACTAAAAATGTTATTACAATGCATATCTATTTTTATAATTATTAGAGTCACACAAATAAAACGCAGTAACGTTACTCTTATTTCGAAAAATGATAATATTGTTAAATGAACCTTTAAAATGTTAATGAGAATGAAAAAAAGTTAATAAGATTAAATTTTTTCATAGTGAAAACCTGAAGAAATGCCCAAGGAATCAAATGAAATTAAAAGTTTCAGTACCATACTCTATTTATGAATAAAAAACAACCATGTAAATAACCTACCAACCAGTGCTACCAACAAAACAAAAGAGAAAACAGATTTTATCTAAAACAAATCAACGTTACACATACATTACAAGATACATCGGGCGAACAAACATCTTCTGGGACAGACAAATTACGTACCAAGTTAATTTGCCAACTTTTTTATATTATAAGTATTTTTCTTGGTCGTCGCGGCTATTAATATGGAGCAGTGTTTAATATCTGACATCTGTTACAAAAACTTTTATTATAAGACTAATCCATTGCACACATTGACACGGGCACGCGTAACGTTATTACCCCCGCATTCCACAAACTCGGAACTCACACATAAGTGACGGCACTTAGTTTAGGATCCTGCTGTGCGGTATGTAACTGACAGTGATTTTAACAATCCCAAAATATTGATACTGGCATAACTGCCAAGTTCAAATAAATAAAAGCAATATTGTGATGTAACTACAAATTATTGGTTTTCGGATTTTCTCCTTAATTATGCTATAAGAAATTGCTTGCCTAACAATTTGTCAACGGAAAGTACCCTATAGGTTTCGATTCCTTTGTGAGTGCCCAAAAAAATACAACATCTTTTGATTGAGCTTTTTCAGGGTTTTCACAACTCGAAGGGATTGCAGAATGAATATTGTATCTCCACGGGGTCCTGAAAAAAAAGAGAAGGATTTACACACAGACTATAAGAGTTCAATTTTTTGAGGTACGGAACCTAATTAAATTAAATTAAAAGTTTTCACAAGTTTTGTACAAAGAGCTTCAATATTAAAAGAAATATTCATAAACCTATTCGCAAACTTAATAAAACGTAGTACCTATAAAAAAAGTTTAATCTAAATGATGACTAGCATTGCCATAAAAAAAACTTGAGAGGTGTCAAGGGACACCCGGATGGAACGAAGTTCCTTGCAGTCAGTACTAGGATAGCGAAAACATGCAGCAAGTGTGCCAAAACAAATCTTGAACAAAGCCGATGAGAAATTTAATACCCCAGATTTGTTTTGGCACACTCGCTTGCATGTTTTTGCTATCCTAGTACTGACTGCAAGAAACGAAAATATCTGGCTTGCTTTCTATGTAAAAAAAACTACGACGGCAAAAAGTGTCGTTACAACTTTTCATCCCAAAATTTTCTGCCTAGCCCCCTTTCGCAACGCGCGATAAGGAACTTCGTTCCAATATTAGAAATACAAAAACTCGTAGCAAGCTTTTTTTACGGAAATAGCCGGCAAACGAGCTGACGATCCACTTGATGGCAAGTGGCTACCGTCGCCCATGGACATTAGCAACACCAAAAGCATCACTGATGAATGAATGAAGCTTATTGCAACTAAAGGCATTTAACTATAGTTTTTTTTAAATATCGCCTATAAATAAAAGGGCACTTTCATACGACCCTAACGTAATCTAAACTTTAAAATAACCAGCTACATACCGCACTGCTCCCGCACCGCCCGTCGGCGCCCACTCTCATCTGCTACTTCTTAATTAAGTTAGCTTATGTAACGAAAGATGGTCTCATTTAGATAACACCGTAACTTCTAGTCTAACCCAAGACAAGCAAACTTAAGATACTTAGCTCGCTCTTAACGCGTCTTAGTTAAGTCGATGTACTGCAAAGTTCATCTGTTTAGACAATTAGGGATAACCCAAAAACTACTCGTCAGATCTCGCTCAAATTTAAGTGGGACTACATGACAAGCACCAGCTTTCGATTAAAAGATATCATCATAATCGGTTCACCCAGTCGAATGTTCTGAGGTAACAAACATAAAAAAATACAGTCGAATTGATACCGCCTCCTTTTTTGAAGTCAGTTAAAAAAAATAAACAATTCAAATATTAAAGCCATATTGGATGTGATATGCAAAATATGTCATGCAAAATACCGCATGTAATGAATACATATTTAAAGTAAACTACCGTATACTATATAATGAAGAATAGTTCTATTTATATTATATGCAATTAATCGACTTTCTTACTTTGAGTATTAGTAACTACGTGGCATTTCCTCCTAAAATTAGGTATTTCATTAAAAATAACAAATATTGTGTAACTACAGGCGTATAGGGTTCCTTGTACCCAGATCAGACTTCGATAGGCGACAGCCAATCAAGCAACTTTCCTCCGAGTTATTACAAGATTAATACGAATTCTAATCGAGTTTTCTCTCATTAAGTACCACGGTTACCGATCCCTCTTTATTATAGTGGAATAATACGACGGGGTAATATCGTGGTATAGTTACTTAATCAATTCCTTTGTTGGTTGAATCGACCCCCGTCGCTGTGGGTGGGGTTGATTAAGAAGAATATTGCTTGATTACGCGCTTGAAGTATGACGTCCAAAGATCTTAAGATGACACACTTGTTCGCAAGATGTGTCGCGAGGAATATGATTAGGGAAATCATACATAATAATTTTCAATGAGAAATAATTGTCTTGACTGCCTGGCTTCCCATTATTGGTCCACTATGAGCACAGGTCTCTCTTTTTGAGGAGGCTTAGAGCGCGCTCCACCACGCTGCTCCAGTGTGGACTGGTAGAGCCAAATTTCATATTACTTATTTTTATCACTAACGTTTCCCATATTTAATTTCACCGTATAATATTAATCTTAGGTTAGGTACAAATACAGATAGTCTAACGCCCCAACTTAGAGTCACTAATGGTTATTTTAATCGCTCCTTAGTAAAGAATCACCATACAAATTCTGTATTAAAATGCGATTTAAGTAACCGTTAGTGACTCTGAGTTGAGGTGTAAGTGTTATCTTGCGATTCACTGCGACTATAAATAAGAAATACGTAAACAAGAAGTAACAATTAGGTATTATCTCGCCCATGGCATAATTCAATTAGACCAACACTCATTCAACCAAACAGATAGTCAACCAATACAAAAGTATGTAAAACATTGTCGCTTCTAGCATCTCTATCCCTATTGTCTCACTCAAGCATACGCGTGTGCGAGTCTAATGAATATGTCTCCATAGCTTCGATGAATGTCGCCGATGAGACTCGTCGGAAACTAATATTGTCGATTTAGACACAATTACCAATCGCATGTATCGGATTACACGGCCCGTGTCGCTATTCGCTATCGAGTTACCTCGAAGTGGTAATGAATTCTCGAGTTTAAAGCGAACACTGGAATGTACTTTGTATGCAACGATCCATACAAAATAATCTCTCGCATTAAATTATTGATGGACATGTTTTATGGATTTTAATTAATTGTAACTTATGTTTTTATTTAAAGTTGACTTACTTTCTGACTTGGGACTTTGGTTTCTTATGTGATTTTGTGAACAAATTAAAACTTTAAGTTTTGACGCCACTGTAATCAAGCTGGTAGTAATAGTAACCCAGCTGAGCGTTACGTCTCGGATTCGATTCCCTGTTGCCATAGAAAATATGACAGATACGAATATATGTACTCGAGGCTAAGTAATGTGGGAGGCTTATCATAATTTAGTAAGTACATCCTATAGCCATAAGGAATCATATCACCAGTGTATAAAAATATTCATTACAAGAGAACAAACAATCAACAATAAACCCAACGTCTTAAAAAATGACATCTCGAGGACACAATGCGGTTAAATGTCCACGCACATCGAGATTACACCGATCTCTTTTGTACTAAGCCTTATCTTACTAGCTAGGACTCACTAACGACATCCACTCATCTCTGGTCGACACAATGGAGCTACGAATTGAAACTCTGCTTAGACAAAGCCAATCGCGTGGGGAATCGAGCGGTCAAAAGGCGCGTGTAAATCGGCCCTAACGATAGGGTGGTTAGCCGATTACAGTGAGACGATAGAATACTGAACGCGTTACTATTCATACTATTTGATTAATATGTCGATATCTGATGTGAGTTCGAAAAACAGGTGGGTGATTTGTGACTCATTTGGTCTCATTACAGTGTTAAGTTTAATTCAAAAGTAAATAGATGTAATTAACAGTGTTTTGTTCATACACTTAAGTACGTTACGAAAAGATATTATATCGTGAAGAAGAAAAGTAAAAGAACTCCTCAGCACATCTTTATACGTTCTATGTATACAACGTTACAGTTCTAGCCAGTGCTCTCAGGAGTACTCTCTGGAGGACGATATGAGTATTTAATAACTATACTATTAATTTCAGTTTCATATGACCATAATTATAATTTATTATTATTTGTCTTTCTTTGAGATTACTTTAATTTTATTTATTTAATAATTTACGTTACCAATCTATGGGTCATTATAATTATTTTATTAACATGTAAGGTAAAGTAAAATATATTATTTTAAATTTATCATTGCATGATATGGCATTATGTACGATCATAAAAAATTATAAATCGTTTTAAACAACATGTCTGTCCAAGTCAATACAGTATACATCAATAACTAATGAAAAACCCATCGCAAAACATAATATTTTTTTCACCTGTTTCGTTTCATTTTAATTATACAGCTGCGGTCGACCTCGGCGTTCGTAATTAAAGTGTTATTAGCAAAATTAAAATAATCGTCAGCTAGAGGTGGGCGACCGAAATCCGTGGAAGGCCAGCTTAATGTGAAATAAATTGTCGTCAAGCAGCGCAGTAATTAGTGCAGCGTTTGTTCACTTGAACCAACCGTGACAAGATTGAAGTTCGTTTGAATTTTCGTTAAGGTACGCTTTCTTGCTGTGGCTATCTTGTACTCGTCATTTGTGTAGTTCATAAAATACAGTGTACTCATCATTTATGTTTCCACCCTGTACATTTAATAGATGGTCTCAACCACGGTTTGAATATTATTATGAAACTGTAATATATAGTTATGGTATTTTTGTATTTGTTTACAGTTCATAATAGAGGGATAACGCTGTATCAAATAGCTCACTTAAAGGTTTTTCACTTGAAGCAAAATATGTGAGGAAATAAAAGTAATGACATTTATCTTGATTTAATTTAAGGTACACTTTCATTTCTAACTCCACCTGGGGTTGAGTGGTAGAGAATGACATTACGCACTATTGCCCTTGTATGCCATAGTTAGTGTTACAAAATTATTATTAAAATTATAATGACTAAATTCAACGAATTATATAATTAAAATATTTTTACATTTTATTAAGGCACTATTAAATAAGGCACTTTTTAGATATATTTTTTAAGAAAAGTCCCTAATTTCATTGATAATAATATATATTATTGCACAACGTTATTTTAATATTATTTTATGTGACGTATGTTCACCGAAACAATAAATAAATGTAAGCCTTGAATTTTTTGCTTGTAGTTTCAAGACGGCGAGTCACTAAAATTTTTGCATTTGATTAGGTATTATTAAATAATTAGTGTAAACACGAAAGATTCAAGGTTCATTTTAATCTTCGTTAAGCTCTATTTTCGTAACCGTGACTTAATTTTGTTCTAAGATGAATTAATTTAATTTATTTAAATGTTTTATTAAATGGATAAGTAGTTATAGTAGTCATTTTTTTTGTTAATAATGTGGGAGAAATCCGTTTCACTCATTCAATATTTTTTTTCTATGTTCCATTGTTTTGAATGTGAATGTCATGTAGAATAAAATGGATAAACAGGAGAACTATGAGGTATACTTACACGGTTCTTTTACGCGGATAAGATATCTTATTAATAAGACGATGTAAATATTTTTTTATATAAAGCCTAATCATAGAAATATTGTTAATTGCTCCATAACCACAAATTCGTTTATTCAATTAATTAATGAAACCTTTTAAATCTCATTTGAAAATAGTTTAACGTTAATGTAATATAAATAACACGACACATGGCATATGTTTTACTGCTAAGTGGATTTTGTGCCATGTTCCTCAACTATATAACTATATAAACAGATAAAAATCGTAAGCTGATGTTTACAAGCATAATATCATTGAAGAACCTGTCGTAAGCAAAATCCATGTAGTGAAAAACGTAAGTCTTTAGCTTGAAATCTTTTTATACCTACTAGTAAGTGACGTTAATAATAATTTAATAAGTAGGGTAAGCAGTAGTAATCTTGGCCCCCGACAATTAATTTAAATCAAAGATTTAAAATTCATTTAATAAAGGTTGTATTGGTTTACGAGGCATGAAAAAATCTTATTTTTCTGTATACTCTCGAACGTAATTCGCAGTATTTAAAATTATTAGTTAGTAAGTTAGTTATGCTTTGGGTATGCCAATTTTTATACAACAATCATTGTACTTTTGACCCATTTGTTATGTTTATTGCATTAAAGTTGTTAAAGAAAAGAAACATGATTATAGTTATAATTAAATTCAATTGCCAGCTTCCCAAGGAATAATTTAACATAAAATGTTTCATAATAAAATTAGGAACCTTATTTTGTAACAAGAAATTGTCAAAGTCGATGATCACCTTAAAGGGTCAAACATTGTACTAATACCCTATTTTGCACAAAGAAAAAATACTGTATAAAAACAAGGAGGCCCCCCCACTTTCAAAAATAATAAAAGAAGATTTATTAGCAGTGACATCTGTGACCTAATTTTTAAACTACTAGTCAATTCTTTTAGTGCAATAATTACCTGTATAATAATAATAATCAATGTGTTGAATATTCGTTTGAGTTTAAAAAAAAAACTATTCCAGGTATCAAATACTGTTCGTCAATATAACTTGCATGGAAGCGTAGCTTAACGTATAGTTATTAAAATGTTTAATTATAGGAACGGTAAGCGGACGTAATCATTGCCTCAGTGTGCGGTACAGTTTTATCTAAAACATAGTAATTATGGAATGAAATTATACATAAGTATACAACCGTCATTACAACCGTAATTAAGAATAAATAAAAAATGCGTTTTATTATGACAGGGGTCTTATGAAGGCTACGCTTTTGTATTTACTACTGTGTTCGATTTCTTAGAACACGTTAAATTGTAATTAATATATTTTGTGTTCTTGTTGTTAAGATTTCATTTGCTTTGCACATTGGTATGGGAATGATTCGTAACACGTAGTTAAATATCCGGATGTTTGGGTATAGTATAACAATACTATACTCGTAATTTGAAAGTGATAAAACTTGTTCCCTAAATTCGTTATCAGCTCTTGGACCATGATATTATTATATGTATGTATATTTTATCCGGTCGCCCGGGGCGGTACCGCCGCCTCACCTGTTTCTGCCATGTAACAATTGTCTTAAGCAATTGTGGGGACACAACTGGACAGTACGGAGCCTTGAGACCGCCAACCGAAGGGATCTTGCGCCATAGCCTCGTCCATGGTTCAGCGACACCACCTGGGGAGGTTGGCTTGGACTTAAGATGGATGGACCTTCTAACACCCCAAATATCCTCTCTACGTAGACTGATGATCTTCAGAAAATTTAAAGAGTCCCTCGAAATCAGGGCAGTGGATATCCAAAGCATTATTGATAAATAAGAACGACACGAAATTTAAGTATAGACATATAGTACACACGCACACACACACACACACACACACACACACACACACACACGGAAGAGTTATAACTTATAACAATAATTGTACGCGGAACGTACAAGTTGCGTATTTATCGCAATATATCAACATGTCCGTTAACGCGATGACGCGGACTCGCGCTTTTGACACCACTTACGTATGTTTACGCGGAATACTTTTGATATGAAACACGTCATGGTTTTATTTGTGCTTTGCGCTGATGTGTTAGTCTTATGTTTTACGATGGATTATTTTGGTCACGCGGAATTAGAATACGGTTGGTCCAGATTAGAATTAAGTGAGTTTTGCATTCATTTTTCGTTTTGATGTATTTACAGGTTTTGTTTCAGAGTTCAAATTTTTCAAATTTCTATGTCTTCTAAACGCATAACCTTATGAGCAACTACTTCTCATTTATTTGCATGAAAGGAAACACTGCAATGTATTCCAGGTCTAAGGTTTTTTTTGCAAATGTGTTAATTTTCCCAATTAATATTTGGGTAACGAAATTCAGGCTTAAATTTTAGTTGGAAGTCTATCAATTATTTTTTTCTGTTGAAACGTAGATTCGTAATGTGGAACGTCCTTAACATTCTTGTTTCAACCTGGAAGTGGAAATATTTTACTTTGTTTAATGTATCTTAAATGTTTGCTAAAGATTTGCACTTACCTACATGTTGCTACAGTGAACGGGGCGTCTTATATCCAATGAAATGATCTTTAGTTGATTGTTTGTATTAATAAAATTGTCTCTAATCATGATTTATGTGTTTTTTTCTAGTTACAGCAAAAATGCTGCAAAGTACCTACTGCCAGCAGCAGCAGCAACACTAATCAAATTGTTTAAAATACCATGGGAGTTAAACTGGCTACAGAGACTTTCGTGGTGTCTTTGCTTGTTCATTGTCCAACAAGGTGTTGTTCATTTTCGAACAGGTTTTCTCATCAAACGGAAGCTACGTACTTCTATTCAGGCACTACACGTCTATCGAACAATAACCACGTAACGACCTCAACACGAATTAATTGCGCACAATAATAACTTAGGTATCGTCACATCGAAAATATGATACAGTTCATTCATACGCTTTGATTTTAACAATACATTGAATCAGCTGTAGTTACAGTGCAGTTACTGTTTCATACAATGTGCATAATTATTGCAGTTGGTCCCGTGACTGAAATCGTTTATGAGTTAATCGCTCCAAATGGAGCGGATGTACGAAAAATTGTCGGTTCGATCGTGACAGCTCGGTGATTGAATAGACCTGAAATTATTTGTGTTATAATACAGTTATAATTGTTTTATTGTCAGGAGCGTCAATTGTTTGTGTGTATATGACGGACAATAGAGCTTAGAGCACTGTTTAAGTAGCACCTTCCAGATAAATCTACTATTCCCCTACATCCATACGTTAAGATTAGTAAATTACTAAAAAAATTATATAAAAATTGATTTAATTTTAGTGGTTTAATACACAGTCTCTTAGTGGTTTAACATACACTCTTGCATGGACCAGGGATCGAATCCAGTATGCATCTTTAATTTTTCCAAGTTGTGTGAAGTTATGTGACACATATTAGTATCACGTCTTGTCTAAAGAAAAACATGTCATATTACCATACCTATAGTGTTTATGATCGCCACACTGGACAATGACCTTAACCCTTATTATAACGGGAGTAGACAGTGTATGCTGCAATTCAATTCAACATCGAATAACAATTTTCAATTCGATTCAATTCAATACGATGATGCAATAATAAATATTAAAGTAGTCAGAATCACGTGTACTGTAGTGAATGAAATATATCTGAGTCAAACAGAGACGACTAACAAATATAAATATATACATTTACGTACAGATTTAATGACAATGGTGTAAAAATAAAACTACGAGATATTATTTAGAGGTGCAAGTTTACTGAGTCGAACAGAAAAGTTCACATTTCTTAGCGATAACATAACCTACGTCTATATTTCAGTAGGGATGTCGTGTCGATGACACGGCATTGTGAAATATCGACCACTGTGCGAGGTGCAAACAACTCACTAGGCACGCCTACAGACTATCTCGACAAAAAAGAAAAACACGTCGAGGCACACTCGCGACGCGATATAGCACAATTTTTATCTTGCAGATTTATACCGATGCACACACGTTCCGACTGCAACTTGCTAGGGACGACGCCGGCGTGTGAGTGCGGAGGCTGTGTGCGAGCGCGAAAGTTTTGCATATGTGTAATGTTTTGAGATATACAGGTGACAGCGGCGATACGCGGTGGGCGGGGCCAAGGGAGGGGTGAGAGCTATTGGAAAGAGATGGCCGACTCGCTATGATAATGATGTTATTGCTTTCTTGATGTGCGCTCTCCTTTAGTTTTATTATTTCTCGATCTACTTATAAGGCGATATAAACGTTAAGTGTGAGCGCTTATAAAATACGTTTATTGTGTCGTTATGGCGCTCTGAGCGGGAGGGAATGCAAAAAGTGGAGATTACAGATTTAAGATTCCACAGCATGAGACGCGTCGTTACTGCTCAGCCGGGATCGATAAAGTTCATCAGGAATGACAACTGACAGCATTGACGCATGATGCTTCTGAACAGAAATTGTCTCGACGTCTTGAGGCGGACATACGTGTACTAAGTAGATACTTGTTTTTTATGTCACGTACTCACTATCATAAGTAGCTCGTCATTAACATTGCCCTGACTAAAGTGAATCTAATGAATAGTAAAGAAAATCTGAATAGAAATGTATCGAAAAAATTGTAAAATAGAATTTACAGTCGTTTTTGTAACTTCATTGGTATTGGGTGAACGAAAGAACCCAGATTTCAGCTCGGGGAAGTTGTTGTTGGTAAAGTTACTTTATATTTATAACAAGTTATCAGTATGATTTTAACCTTATTTTGTAAAATCATATTGCCTAAAAAGTCAAAATAGAAAGAAAGTGGTAGCTTACCAATAAAACTGAGGCAGCTCTACAAAATACACTCAACAAGGAATGTCATTTAGTTCCCAAAAATCAAGGAATTGGCTGGAGAAAAGAATGTGAATTTATCACCAATGGCACCCTGAATATTTTATATTACAGCATATAATGATACTTATAACTCGAATAACTCAATTTCATATCCATTAGAGAACCAGTGAAAAATCAGATTCAAAAATCCTCAGTCAAAGTGTTGATATCCTACATGATACGCATAAGGTGATAATAATGATCACATTATTTTACGACATTATGACCATAATGTCGTAAAATAATGTGTCCAATGACCATTGGACCCCGATGTTTGTTTGTATGTTCTGTAAAACACTACGTACTAAGAACCCACACTTATATAAAATTAGTTTTATATAAACTGTTAAACAAGAAACAACATGCTTGTAAATGTCACAATAAAATGCATAATCAAGAATTAAACTACAGAGACATGTATAACAATAACAAAGTCCCACTTTTTCTATCAGTCCATTCCAATTCAAAAACTAATCAACACGAAGCTATAAACGCTACAATTTCATCAGCAATCAAGGATTCGACTCAATCAAGTGTAGACATATCGCAAACCGCGTTATGTGCTAAAGCGATATTAATTATGAAAAGCGTTACAGATTACCGCAGTGCAAAGTCTGTGTAAAGGTGTGTTCATACGGTCTATACTCTTCAGAAGTTTGGTTGCGTTCAAATATCGAAAAATATCTTGGAACTGCTGATGATAAATACGGCTGCAGTGCCGTCATGTTTGAAATATAAATAAAATATAGAATGAAATGGAATTTTATTCGAAGTTTATAAAAAATAAAACTAAAACGTCTGGCTTATCGATAAGAGCTACGCTTATGGTTTCCAAGAGAAAACATTACATACCTTAGTAATTTTTTTATTTAAGTATGTGTCTCTCGACTGTTGATTGTGGTGTGCAATAAAGTGTAATAAATAAAATAAATAAATAAAATATCAGTGCGCATCTAAGAATATTAAAATTAAGTAATTAAATAATAACAAGTAGCAGATCCTGTAAATTTTACCAAAACCTAGATTGGCCTGTAAACTAGACTTATGAACTTAAAAATTATGAAATGAAAAATCGCAAAGTCGGATCATAAAATCGCGCTGTATATCTGTAGCTTTACCTAACCGCAGGCTAAATGAATCGCGCGAATATTACCTTTTGTGTTGCGAGCCCTCATTAATGCAAGTGTCGGCACTGACATGACTCATTCCATTCGGTTTGTTATTAACAGTTTAAAATTGGCGTCTTTAAACTGACTCTTAGTACAATGTCAGCTTTATTATGTTTGTTTTGTTTGAATGTTTGTAAGTACTTATAAAAAAAATTAGGCAGTGATAAAAGTGATTGAACGAATGCAGTCCGCGCTTCAATTTTTAAAAAGTTATGTGCGTATTTAAGCTTAAATAAAGAAATACTTGCTTTGGCGAAGAAAACATCGTGAGGAAACCTGCAAATCTGAGAGTTCTTCAAAATGTTCTCAAAGATTTGTGAATGGTGAAACATCTTAATGCCGTTTCCAATATTTCACCTGTCCCCAGTAAGTTGGCTAGGAAGTCAGAAACAATATACCAACAGAATGAATATAACATAGAATCCAATCAAAATTACATAATTTTATTTGAAAAAATGCATACAACAATAAAAATCTAGCAAAATAACATAACGTAGTATGTAAATTGTTATTTTGTATAATTTTATTCTATTCACTAAATTGATCGAGAAAAAGGTAGATCTAATCTGACTTGCTTGCTTTGTCTATTGAATGCCTTCAGTATTTGTTCTAAATATAGTAAGTAATTAAATTGAATACGCATCATTAACTTCAGCATCAAACGCATACGAAGTGCGTAAAACCACACTTTAATGCTCTAATCTGATATTCTGAGGCAAATTTCCAGGAACCAAATTAATGGTTTCTTCAGAGCTCCTATTCTTCATATCTTGTTACCGTCTCCAAGGAAAACTTTACAGTGACAATTAATGGACACTTAACTTATGAAAGATTTACAATCACTACAATGTATTGCACTGTAACATTGGGGTTAAGGATACGAAGAAGCCATCTTAATTTCAAACGTGAATGTGTAGTTAATTTAAATGCTTCTCAGTTTCATATTTGCAAACGATACTTGCAGCAATCCAATCCATATTAATTTACGTGTATGCTATGAACACACTGCCATCTTACTGAACTACATAAATCGTTTGTATCGAGGAGAAAAAATGAATCCACAACTTCGATTGGACTGCATACGGAAGAGTAAGAAAAACAGACTCTCACCATAGGTAGGTACTTTGTTTTGATTCAAGATAATTTCGTAATTTGATTTAAAAAACACTACATCCAATTAATTCGTCACACTAGCTTTTGAACATAACGCTCATTCATCTAACAAATAAAGCAAATGTACGGACGTTACGTTACGCCATCATTTAGTGGTCATGACATTGACGTAGAGAAAACAACAGGTTGTGCACATAAGACGCCACATTTACTGAAGAACGCAAATGCCTATTAGAAATTTGAAAGGGTAGGAACTATACAAATGGTGTATGATAAGACTGTGACTATTACCGACGAACACCTGCTTTAATTTTTTTTTTTTAATTTTCCAAGATAAAACACGAACTATACAAAGGCTGATGTATGGATGGATGGATGGATACATATAGATGTCTATAGAATGTCTATGTTCTTAAATTTGTAATTGCCTAATCGCCGAATAGCTTTGGTATTTTGTATAAAATCATATGCCTATAAAAAGTTGAAGATCTATTCTGGATTATAGTTCGTGACCATGGCATCAAATTTTCAAATCATTATGGACTTAAAATTTTTAGATATAAATTTAATCAATTATTGTCTTCGCTGGGCTTCTTTTTAAAATAACAGTACATCAATAGCTATTCATATTAATGAAGTGTATAAAATGTAATAAATGTATCTAACAGGTTGGTTCGGTAGCAAATATATTTGCAGTAATCTTTTAGTGATGGATAGCTCAAAGCATGAGGTACACCCAGTAGTAAAATAGCTACAAAGGCAATCATCAACACTTGGATGACATTGTCAATTGGCTACTTAAAGCAACAAAATACAAGTCTGCAAGCAAAGACAATGTCTGTACTGTGGTATTTTTTAACCAAGCAGTGATCGTCAAACGTCGAACAATAGAAGAATGTGCCCAACAACAGCACAATGTCATATTGTTTCTTTAACTTATTTTTTAAACGAGTTAAAAAAAGTTAAAGACTGGCCACCCCAGTGGCCAGCGCATCTCAACATTTCGACACTAAAACTTTGATTTACGACTTTCGTTCGCCGATTGCGCACTAAAACACCACTTACGTCACTTTCAATTTAAAAGGCAGACTGCCATTAGACCCACGCGTAATAAAAACGCATTTACGTGTCACATGACTCGATAAATATTTATGGTTTATGGGTCGAACTATTTTCAGGATGTACCTACTTGTTAATCCTAGAAATGATTACATGCCATGAGTCATACTCGCCGAGATAATAATAAAATAGGACGTTTATAGAAACGAATCAGATTGGAAATTAACTTCAGAAAATTAATCATACTGTAAGTACAAGATTAGTTGATAAAAAGACAAGGAATAAACTTTATCAAACTTGATTTGCATCTCGAGTGGATTATTATTGATTCAAAGTGTATTAATAAAATTTACACTTTGAATCAATAATAATCCACTTCAAATTACACTTTTAATAATGTTGGATTACAAAATAAATAGATTTTGACTTACCAAATTTGTACAATGTCTTGATATTATTTTTTGTATGGACGATTGACTGATTACTATTATTTATTTTGAAAGTTGTACCTATAGCTGTACGTTGTTCCTATGAATCAAAATTCTTTTAAATAGATTTATTACAAGAGAGGACACAGAGGGCTGTGTCCTTACACCGAATAATCTATGCTCAACTATTGTACGACGTGCTCGATGTTACACAACGTTGTGCACGGCAGCCGTCTTAACGCGAAGCTTTTTAACCGCCCCTGTTGTAAAGCTCGTCGCGATTGTCCGTGTTACGCAGTAAAACGGTCCGTTCTTAAATAGACCGTTAATATACTGGACATTATCTAAGTATTGCTCGCAGTTGTCGATTTTTAACAAAATCGGCGTAAATTCAGATTTTACTACCAATAAATTGATGCCGATGCAATTAATAGTTCAATCCCGGGAGAAAATATGGCTTAACATACCTTGCCTTGCTTGATTTGTTTTGAAAAATTTTATACGTTGGCGTGACCTTAAACTATCAGTTCGCATGTTAATCGTTGTAGAAAACAGACGCTGTCTTGATCTTGATACTACTTAACTTATTTGTATTTTTTTTTCGTAAATTTTTAGTAAACACATCAATAGGTAATGTCACGTAAAGGCCACTTGGAAGTCTCAGTTAACCGAGCGAGAGGTTCTAGCTTCGATTCCCAGAAAACTATTATGCAATAATATTGTATGTATGTATAAAAAGAGTTATTATGTGACAAATATTTTTAGCAACACGTATCAAAGTCATCACGTCTCATTCATTACCATTCACCACACTGGGAATCCTATTGACACTAGACCAAAAAATTATAGGTGCTTGAACTGTTTTAAAATGAAATAAAATTAGTAGTTATACACTAAACATAGACACTTTTTATTGATACTGGTACAGATTTTTTTTATCAAAATTTGTTGCCACTTATATTCTTAATGTGAACAAATTATTAAAAAAATAAACGCAAAACCGACCTCGAGTGTTGCAAACCCTCCGGATGAGCCCTCGTCAAGCCACGTATCCCATTGTCTTCTTTGTGAGTGGTCACTTGAAAGAAATGAGAACGCTTCATTATAATATTAAAGGGCTGACAGACGATACGTATTTCCGACGGACGCCATATGGGAGATTCTATTAAAATTTTGTACTTACGTAACTGGTTCGCTGGACATAAATGTATTATGAAAAAAATTCACAAACACTTGGATCTTTTTAACATTGATTTAAAATTCAAATTCCAGCACACACTATATTTTCTACGTAATAAACATTTCTTAAGTACAAAGTTAGAGGTTCTTTGTCCGAAACGTACTCTATAATTATGTTTTTGAGTTTTAACAAACAATAAGGGTCGTCATTTCTTAATATTAAATACAGTAGCAACTGAATGAAATTGAATCATGTTTTATTTGTATTCGATTGAATTATTTTGTAACATTAAAAATGGATAAGGCTTTTGTTGGTACAATGGTTTTTACTGTTCTGAAAATATATCTTAAAAAAACATAAGTGTTAGGATAATGAAAAAGTTTTGTATCTTTGTCTTATCTATCTGTGTTTCTGCAGAATGCTATCTGAAAGTCTTACCCTCAGAATGAGTTCAGGTTTAGACCCACTAACATCACTGCTTATATTTTTGAAGTTATAATTATATGCCATTGCCAAAGATTAAGATGCCATTGAGGCACTGTATTTTTAAACAATCGTAAAAAAAATTGAATACAAAAGATATCCTAATCTGCACTTAGTTCAATGACCTTGCAAACTACCAAAGGTACTTAACCATCCCTATTTCTGAATTCCAATACGTCAAGCATTCAATAACGTTAAATTATGTCTTCATCTGTTCAAAGCTTCAATCAGAACTCATTCATTATACCATTCATTAAAACATTCTTATGGTTTTCAAACAAAAGAGTTTTATTTAAAAGGCCCGAAGGAGGACTTAATGACCGGTAGTAGCATTTAATTCTCAGTCTTGGGCGGTACCGTCGATGCTATTACAAAGCGGATAAAATCGGTGAACAAAATGATTTATAATTACTCAGTTTAAAAAATAAAACAAAGAGTTATAGTTTACAAAAAAACGTTTTCTTTAGATTTACCTTTGCTTTACATTATTTTCTCTAAGGCATATTTTTAATTCAGGCGTAGTTGTTATAACTTATCCATACTTAAGTGAGGACTTATCTTTACTAAGGTGAACTGGCTGCATAAGAATGCGGTAGTTATGAAATTATCGTATCATCAGTTGTTAATAAATGCTCACAAGATATAACTTTTACACAGTAGGTACTACTCTATTTTAAAACATTTATGACCTCGCACTCAGCTCAAACAAACACACACGCGCACACACACACACATACAATTTAAAATATAATTTAAATTAAGTTATAAATTACTATTTGTAATCATGTTTTTCAACTTCTCTTCTAATGTATGTACTACTATAATTTCATAACGAGTGGGTAAATCCTAGTCTCCCACGACGCAGGGAATCTTAGTGTGGGAGCTAGTGTACATGATTTTTATGTAAATAAAGTTTATGAAATAAATAATTTTCATTTTTTTATTAATAGAATCTTCATGTTTACAAGTTCAGTTGGCTTCAATATTTTCCTGAAAATAGTATCTTGTAAGTAAACGAGCAGATTAGCCGATGGTAAAACATCACGTACAGTACGGCCGACGTATCTTGAGAAGTCTGAATTTCGCGCAGAATGCTGCGCAATAACATAATTCGGCAATGCTCTGTACCCGGCGTAAATGTCTCAGTCACAAGTTAGCATGTTCGTGTCACTATCTCTGTCTTACATGCGCTAAAGTTCGCAGAGCCTATGTTCAGATCAGACTCACCAAGATACGTTGGCCGTACTGTATATTTATTTATTTATTGTCTCGTTGTCAGCTATTTTCATGAAGTTTTTATTTTTCATTACCGAGGCAAGTGACACAATTAATTTAAAATATGTAATATGTTTCTTGACTTCACGATGATTAATGACTTCAAATTTTCAGTGTAGGATTCAAATCCAAATTACACGAAGGTTTGAAAGTTTTACAATTACTTGTTATTCAACGAAGATATACCAATACAATTATAATCTTATACCTAATCACTTTATTTTCTCTATGAAACTTTTCAAGTCAGGGGTGTTGTTCATATCTGTATCGAAGTGAGATGAAGCGAAAGGAGATTTATGATTCAGAAAAATCTCTTAATGGACTCGAGCTTGGTCCTCCTTGTGATAAATGTGCAATTTTAACTTGGAGAATGCAAGCACCAAGTTTTGACTCGGCATGATATATGTATTTATGTTACGTTTTGTGCTAAGGTAATTGTTTTATTTAAACTATCTATACAATAATACGTGAAGAGGAAATCTTTGTACCGCTAAGAAGAATGCCTTTGTAAGAGTCTGAGATGTGGTACAGTTAAAGTGTACACGGAGAAGAAGTAAAGAAAGATAAATTTGGTAACTTGTTCAAACATGCAAGAAAAATCTATCAAGTTCTGATGTAACAAACATAAAAAATGCAGTCGAATTGAATACTTCCTCCTTTTTTGAAGTTGGTAAAGCATACTTAGTTATGCAAGTCGAAAAGCGCCAAAGGGCGCGTCGTCTTCGTCGTCTATACAATGAGGGTTCCGTATTTTATCCAAATAAGTAGGTTGTTTACCTAAAACTTAATTATTATTTACTTCTATTCAGTGAGAATACATTTAGTACAGAATATTTTGTAATGTTTTATGATGAAATTCAGTTGTTAAAATTTTCAGCGTACACTTTACAATTTACACTTTACGGACCCTTCCAAATAAAATTTTAAAGAAAAGCTTAATTAATTATATGAAAATGAATTTTAAACTAAGGAACTAAGAAATAACAAAATTAACTTTTTCTTGAACTTTATCGCTAGGTAATAAGTATATAATATTATGATACATTAATTAAGTATGTAATCGTTAATCAAACATTCTTAGAGCACTTTGCAATAAATAATATTTGTTCAAACAATGCTAGGCCATTAATGGAGGACACGTTGGAAGTCTTAAGTGCTCGCGACCACCGCGACCATAGACAATGACCATCTCATCATTCTTTCAGGCAAAACATTGCTGTACGCTATAATTTTTCCACATTCATACAACAGAGCCGCAGTCAATGAGTCTAGCCTTCTACTTCCACAAGTAAAGTTTATACGCACACGAACGCACGCCCCACTCGTTTAAGCAAAGAGCTGGCGTGCAGAAAGCTCCACACACTCACACATCGCCGCGTGGCCGGCGCCCTAAGCTGTGGTCAGTACTAACGCAAACTGTGTGACGGACACACGAAAAATAAGCTGAAAACGGAACGAAAACCTAACAAAATTAAAGAAGAATTATTTCGGATCGCGTTCCGAACGTATGCGGTAATCGTGTATGAAACGCGCAGAACGCGTATGTAAATGTGCCTGCGTCTGTGTTAGTTCTTTATGATCATCTGTCAAAACTCGGATACATGTGACGTTTCGGATCTGAAATGTAAACAAAAGTTGAGTTTGAGTTCGGAATTCATTTAGACGGTTATTTACGAGTTGCGATGCGAGAGTTACGTGAATTATGAACTTGAATATGTTCAATTAATTGCTCCGCAAAGTGTCGCACAGGAAGGCTGTTTGTTTGGATCTTTTTCGAATGAGTAAGTAGTATTATGGCGCTATAAGTGCGGTTTAAAGTTTTTCCAACATGTTTTGATGAGGTTTTGAAAGGGTTGCGTGGAAAACTTTGATAATGGATGAAGACATCGATAAAAGAGTTACCATCCTTAATGTAAAGTGTGCCTAACTTAGCCTTGCACAATATATTTTGTTATAGCCAGTATAAACATTATGAAAGGACTACTTTTAATATTAATTGATTCAAACCTGAAACACACTAACAAACACTATTGGAAAATACTTAAAGTTTACTATTACAAAAGTTCTGATGTATGACACGTAAAGAAAAGAATTAATACATAAGTTCGTATAATAGCGTATAATCAGTCATTCTTCATTTGCGGTGAACGTGGTAATCTTATAGCCGCGCCACTAATCCGTAAGGGTGACGTCCGACTGCATGTACCAAGTTCACTTGTAGGGTTGGCACAACAACAAAACATAGTGAACGACGTTATTGCTGTAAGTACTAGTACTATAAGTACTTACAATGTTTTAACATATATACTCTTATGGGTCTCATAAGTATCTATATTATGTAGAGATACTACATCACTTAGCTGATATTTAAAAAGTATAGACAATTTTGTAGTTGCTATGTATGTAACTGTTGTAGCCTTTAGGTGATTAGGGCTCAAATGAATAAACGGACTGCATGAGAAGAATGTAATGTAATGACAAGTATAATGTCTCGCGACTGGTGTGCGCGCGCTGGCCGCCGAAGGTGGAGTGCCGCGAATCGCGATGGCTGCCCGCGCCCGGGCAGCCGCGATAGCCCGCGCGACTCGGTTCGCGCAAACATACTCCCGCCCTTGAAGCACGTAGTCTTCAACACGTTGGTAGAGGGCAGACGTTATTGAAGCCCCGTCGGATGGTGCCTCGCTTCGTCTTCACGTCGACGACGCGAGTGATGCCGTCGCTGCCGGGGTGGACCGCGACGACGCGCCCCAAGCACCACAACAGCGGTGGGAGCGCCTTGTCCTTCACCAGTACGAGCGATCCCAAGGCCAAGTCGCTCGAAGTCGTCATCCACTTCGTCTTCTGCTGGAGTAGAGAGACATATTCGGCGTTAAAACGTTTCCAAAAATGTTGTTTTATACTCTCTATTCGCTGGTAACGTTTTAGGCGGCTAATTTCGACATCAGCGACGGGTGGATATGGTATTGACGTCAGTGATCGACCAATTAAAAAGTGGGAAGGAGTAAGGGCTGTAAAATCTAACGGATCAGAGGAAAGTGGGGTAAGAGGACGAGAATTTAGAATAGCCTCTATTTGAGTCAAGCACGTACACATTTCCTCGAACGTAAAATGAGTTAATTGGAGTAACCTTTTTAGATGGTACTTAGTTGACTTAACGGCAGCCTCAGCGATACCGTTAAAGTGCGGTGAATAGGCAGGAACGAATCTAAATTCAATGCCCTCCTGAGCTACATCAGATGCAATATTGGATTCCTGTAAGAAACGATAGATGTCATTAGACGCTCCCACGAAGTTAGTCCCGTTATCGGATGTTATGCTACGAGGTTTACCGCGACGCGCTATGAAACGGCTAAGAGCGGCCATGTAGGCTTCTGTAGTTAGGTCCGATACGAGCTCGATATGAACGGCTTTAATGGCTTGACAAACAAAAATACAAATGTACGATTTTAAGAGCCTACAGCCACGACCCTTTCGGTCCGCAATCAGTATTGGCCCGGTGTAGTCAACGCTACAATGCAAAAATGGATATTCTAAATTTGTTCTGTTACACGGTAATTGACCCATTATAGGTAGAATATTTTTAGCTCGAAACCTGTAACATTTAAGACATTTATTAACAATAGATTTAGCAATACTTTTACCTTTAAGAGGCCAATAATTTTGCCTAATATTTGCCAAAAGTAATTGAGGACCTGCGTGTAGTAATTTAATGTTTTGCGTTTCGAATATACGTTTTGTTAATATGTGCTTGTTGCATAATAATATAGGATGCTTTGTATCGTAATCGTAAGGGGAATTATCGAGCCTGCCGCCCACACGAATGATTTTATTAACGTCTAAAAATGGGGATAATGAAATTAATCTGTTTTTCCGAGGTAAGGGTTTACCGGCTGATAGAAGAGCAAACTCCTCGGGAAACATTTGGATTTGAGAATGCTGTAAAATAAGAATAGATGAATTATTTAGTTCTTGTACAGATAATGGACCAGAAAATTTATTTGATTGTTTATTTTTATTTTTAATTGAACAATTATGAATGAATCTTTGTACATAGGCGATCACTCTTTGTAAATAGTTATAGTTTGAATATTTATTAATTAGATTTTGTATTATTAGTATTTTATTATTGGATTCATTATATATTACGTTTGATTGATTGCAGATTGCGTTTGATTGATTACATAAATTAGAACAATAATCAGCCGTCGTTTCTGGTAGGTCACGTTTCTCGAAGTTAGTGGGCATTTTGGGCTATTGACTGGTATCCAATGAAAGAAATTTGGGGCCATGCCACCACAAATTAGAACTACTGATTTGATCACCTTTGAGCCCCCGGGAAACGAGATCTGCCGGGTTGTCTTTAGAAGGGACGTAGCTCCACGTGTGACCACTGGTACTCTCTTGTATTTCATTGACACGATTGCATACAAATGGTTTGAGTTGATTGGAAGGTGAAGACAACCAACCCAACACAATGGTAGAATCACACCAAAAGTAGCATTTTGAAATATTTAATGTTAATGATTCTAAAACTTTAGTGCACAATCTTGAACCTAACAAAGCACCGCAAAGCTCTAGACGCGGAATAGTTGTAGGTTTAATAGGCGCTACACGACTTTTAGACGCAATTAATTGAATGTATGTACTACCTAAATTATTAAGTGACCGTATGTAAAGGCATGCTCCGTAGGCCTTATCGCACGCGTCGGTGAATACATGGATTTCATATGATGATGAATTATCGCACAGAACCCAGCGAGGTATTTTAAGGCTATTTAAATATGGAAGTTTATTTATAAAGGAATACCAAGCATTTTGAATAGATTGTGAAACTTCCGTGTCATAATCATATTTTTCAATCCAAAGTCTTTGTAGTATACACTTTGCTTCGACAACGCAAGGGCCTAGGAGGCCTAACGGATCGAAAATTTTGCTAATTACGGATAAAATGTACCTTTTAGTAATTTTACGAGTTTGATCGATATTGATAGAAAATGATAAAGTATCTGAATCTGAAAACCAGTACAATCCTAGAGTTTTACATGAACTATTGTCGTTATCATTATTTAGATCTAGATTTTGGCTGGCGCTACTTGAAGATTTATCTAATTCTGACACAATTTGAGACGAATTCGACCGCCATTTTCGTAAATTAAATTGAGCTGATGATAAAATAGACTTTACTTCATGACAGATATCTAAGGTATTCGCAATCGTAGACGAACCACTTAAAAAATCGTCAACATAGAAATCATGTTCGATGCAACGCTTGACTTCTTGATTAGATGTACTAGACCCTAAACTTACTAAACACTTAGTGGCCAAATATGGAGCTGACGCAGTGCCATAGGTAAGCGTTCGCAAAGTGTAAGTTTTAAGCTGTTGCTTCGGATCCGCACGAAAAAAAATGCGCTGTAACGATTGTTGATTAGGATTAAGATTTATAGACCTATACATTTTTTCGATGTCTGCTGTTACTACTATTTTATGTTGCCTAAAACGTATTAATATAGACAGAAGATCATCTTGTACGACAGGGCCTACCATTTGAAGGTCGTTAAGAGATACACCCGAGGTAGTGGTCGCGGACGCGTCGAATACTGTGCGTAACTTCGTGCTTGTACTAGAAGTACGTAGGACACAATGTTGGCATAAAAAATGATTAATTTGAGTGTTGTCCAAAACATCAGATGTAGTGTCCTCTGTCATGTGTCCTAATTGTTCGTACTCACGCATAAAGGCTACGTAACCGTTATTTAATTCAGGATTGCGTTTTAGACGTCGTTCTAATGAGAAAAAGCGTCGCTTAGCCATTTCGAACGAATCCCCTAGCAGGCTGGGATCATGTTTAAAAGGCATTGTGACCACGAAACGACCATCATCCTGGCGGACAGTATTGTTATAAAAACTGTCTTCACACGCCTTCTCTTCAGGTGAAAGAGAATGTGAAGGCGAGATGGTATCTAATTCCCAAAACCTCGTTAGATCTGAATTGGTAGAACCTTGAGTAAAATTACAATTGTGTGAGGAAGATAGAAATGAATTATGCCCAATATTGCCTGACACAATCCACCCTAATTTGGTTTCGCATAATTTTGGTTGATTTTTACCTAAGTCGATGACATTATTTTCTAAGAGGGACCAGAATAAGTCTGCCCCTATCAAAATGTCAATAGCCGATGGAATGTTATATGACGGGTCAGCAAGTTGTAAACCCTTAGGAATTGGAATACTATTTTTGTTTATTAAACGCGACGGCAAAAGCTTGGTTATTTCAGGTAATACTAGACAATCAATATTAACCCTATAGTCACGGAAAAAAGACTCAATTGTGAGGTTACAAGACTGTGCACTATAAGAGGTTTGATTATTTATACCTGTCACCGTAGAGCTCGCCTCCCCTTTAGACAACCCTAGCGAGTTGCATAAGCTGGCAGTAATAAAATTGGTTGTACTTCCGTTATCCAGTAAGACCCTGGCCGTGGTCTTCTTACCCTTGTTGTCCACGACTTGCACCAGAGCTGTGGAAAGTAAGACGGAACACACAGTAGGCTGCACAGCATTGGATGATAAAACAACATTATCATGAGATGAAGATGAACATGGGGTGATGATGGAGTTTGAAATGGGGTTGGGTTGATTTGATTCTAAATGCAAAAGCGTGTTGTGCTTATATTTACAATATTTGCAATGGGATAATTTACATTTTTGATGAAAATGACCTGGACGCAAGCAATTCAGGCAAACCTTTAAGCTTTTGGCTTTTTCAACGCGATCTTCAATAGATAGTTTTCTAAATGTTTCACATGTATATAGGAAATGCTTTTTAAAACACAAAGGGCACGAAGGGCTTGATTCGATTAAAAAACTTTTAGGCCTGCCTAATTCGGCTTTAATAGATTTATGATTGTGATTGTGATTATGAATTTGATGATTATGATTTTCTAATGATTCTAGAAGCTCAATTCTATTTGTAATGAATGTTGAAAATTGATTTAATGAAGGCTCATCTGTCAAAGTATTGCGATATTCTTGCCAATGACGACTAGTAGTTATATCTAGTTTGGTAGACATCATGTAAATAATTAGTGTATCCCAATACTTTGTCGGTTGATTTAATGTAGTTAACGCTCTAATGTTTTTATTTGTTACGTCTATTAAATTACGCAAACATCTACTCGATTCTTTAAGAACCGGTTCTACGCTAAACAACGCTTGTACATGATTATGAACGAGTATGCGGTTATTATTGTATCGCTCGCACAATAAATCCCACGCGATTTGATAATTTTCACTACTAAAGTTGATATTTTTAATAACAATTGCCGCACTACCTTTCAAAGACGCACGAAGGTAGTGAAATTTATTTATGGGATCGATACAATCGTTTTTATGAATTAATGAAATGAAAGTATCTCTAAACTCAAGCCAATACTGATAGCTACCATCAAAATGGGGTAAATCAATCTTAGGTAATCGTACAAAATTATTTCTGTTTGTCCCACCTGATGCCGATTCTGGTATCGAACCCGGACCGCCTCGAGGCTGGTTGTCGGCCAGCAGGCTGCGCGCCAAGGCTGCCTGAGCGTGGTACTGCTCCTCGAACTGGGCTCGCTCTGCATACGCTTCGTCTGGATTTTCTGATGACATCTCAATCTCCGTCTGTAATTCATCGAATTCATCGTATAGGGCATCAAATTTATTAAAACGTCCCTCCAAATCCAAGCGTTGTAAATTGGATAAGGAAGCGCAGCTATCAAGTATGGAAAGATAGTTTGTGAATATAGTCAACTTCGATTTCAATGAAGAGCGTTTTTTAATGAGTTTCTGTTCAGCCATTCTTAAATATTAGCTTGAATGAATGCGTAAAAGAGAAAAAAGTTTATTGTGAATGAAAAAATAACAGATGTTTGCTAATTGCAATGAAAGAATGCACCGCTCGGGCAATGACCTTTACTAGGCCACGTCGGTCAAACCGGTCCGGCCGGCGCGCGCGCCAGGTGCGAGATAACAATGCAGCGCACAAAGCAAGTAATTAGTGCACAAAAGGATGCTAATAGCAGGTATAATAGATATGCAAGACTATGAGGAAATGTTTATAGCACTTGATTAAATATTGGCGAAAAAAGGTAAAAAAAATTGGAGTACCAAATTGGCATAGATTTGAAAAAATTTGGGTAAAATAAGAGGGAAATTAATTGGAACGACTCACGACGCCTTAACCAATTCTTCTCGCTTCCCACGATGTGTAGACGACTTCAACCTCGCAGCGCAGATGACGCGGCAACGTGCACGAAGTCCAATAACGCCGATCCGTTATACTCGTCGAAAACGATATAATTTATTCTTCTCTCCGGGCTACTGCTTCAATTTATAATTGATACTCGAAGGACCAGAAATTGTTGTAGCCTTTAGGTGATTAGGGCTCAAATGAATAAACGGACTGCATAAGAAGAATGTAATGTAATGACAAGTATAATGTCTCGCGACTGGTGTGCGCGCGCTGGCCGCCGAAGGTGGAGTGCCGCGAATCGCGATGGCTGCCCGCGCCCGGGCAGCCGCGATAGCCCGCGCGACTCGGTTCGCGCAAACAGTAACTGTCATATGTTGTTTTATTACTATTAATGAATGTTCCTTGAGAAGTAGTTAGCAATTAATTATTGGATTTTAAATTAAAAAAAAAATACATCCGTTTTGATGCACCTACAATACCTACATAGAATGACATAAGTATTCATAAGTTACATCTACAAACAATTAGATTATCTTTGCCTTTAAGATTTGAATATGGGCTGTTTGTATTCACTTTGATAGGTTCCCAAAGTGAATCGAGGTCAATTATTGTTTGATACTATAAATATATCTTGAATTTAAGAAAGTGACAACCCTAACACATCACTAGTGTGTACACACATTAGAATGCACGTGTGTATGTGTGTGTGCTCCCCTATCGCATCAGCGACACCCTGACCAGCTATAATTGCATTCCACTAAAATATGGCTATTGAGTTTGTCTTAGGTTAGCTATTGTCCGCGGTTTTATCTGCGTTTTTAATACACTTCAAAATATTTTAAACTTTTAATTATCTACCGATGATACCTATATGATCTGTTAGTACAGTATTCAGTACAATACAGTATACAGTATTTCTTTCTTTTTTTTCTCTCTTTCTTGGCCGGCAACGCATCGGTGATGCCTTTGGTGTTGCTGATGCCCATGGGCGACGATAGCCACTTACCATCAGGTGGATCGTCAGCTCGTTTGCCGGTTATTTCCATTTAAAAAATATCACTTTTTTATATTGTAACAATAATGTAACAATATTCTAGTTTTCTTTGTGTATTGATACGATTGATAATATAAAATCAGACAAGTAACAGTTGAATAAAGAGAAAATCTTTTATTCAACTGTTATTTATCGGTTACACTTAACCATTTAATATAAAATTTCAGTGTCATGAAAACTATCTCTCAAAGTATTTTTCTTATATTTACCCAAATCGACTTACGACTTTGCACAGTAAGTTTTTTCACACTTCAGTGATATTAAATGAACGAAACAAACCTTGTTCATTACACACAATGGCTATTACACTCATTAGGTAAACCGTCCGGGACAATATACTCCCTAAATGACTGTTCTCAGCTTAGTACTTAATTTCGTATATTTCCTTCGGTTACATTGTCAAATTTAATAGGTTTTTTAGGTAAATAATAATGATCTAAGCAGTCCAGAAATTGTGAACTCTCTTTTGTAGAGAACTTATATTGTAGAGCAATATAATAAAATGATCAAAAAGCGCAAGTAGATTATTACAATGCCAACCGTCGTTACCATGGCAACATAAACGAAGGATTAAAAACAAATCCGCCCTTAGTACCTAAAGTAATCTTTTACTATCCTGTACCTGCATTAGTAAACGCTTTAACTTTATCCAATAAATTTTTTGAACAATTTTTTTTATTTAAATTACTTATTCGATTCAGGCAAAAAACTATTGCTATACTTACACTCTTCACATTTGTCAAAAATATTCCAAGACCTTTCTTTGCTAAACACCTTAAAAATGAAAAAAGAAAAACAATGGCCCAACCATTCATTAAGGCGAATGCCACAGATAGAACCGTAGCACTTAAGTGGCGGTCTCAACGACTCTGCGCTGGTTAATTTCTTAACCGCACACACGCAGCGGGATGAAATTAAGAAAACATTCCCCACATTAAGCGAGCTCTATTTATTGTTATATTTGTGTACTTTTATGGCGTTTGTCTAGCGCCACGGATGTTGATTATAACAGAGGTATTTAGTTCTTCCATCATTATTTATAAGACGTCTAGTTTAGTACTACAAACTAAACCAGGGAATTATATTTGTTTTGCAATTTACATTGATAAGTACCACTTTATTAGCTTTATACTTGTGTATTTATTTATATATTGGGTATGGTCATGTATTGGGATTTATTTAAATTGAAGTTGGCGATAAAAGGCCTACTTAATTTACTCTACGTCAAATGTGCATAATCGTGCCTAAAATGTACCTAAATAAAATTGACACAAGATAACATACATTAATAAGATATATACAATTAATTAGAAAATGGAAATTGAATTGATCTGTACAGGGAAAATATTTTTTGAGAAAAACTATTATCGGTAGGTAGCAATAGATTCCATAGCCATTATTTTTAGTCTTGTATATTTGTCTGAGTGTTTGTTTCCTCTAATTAGCATTTAATCTTGACGCGGCTTTCATTGATGTATTTTAGTACAGTAGTAGTGGGTAATGTACCTACCTATTTTAATAACAACTATATAACAAAAAAAAAACAAAATTTTTTTCGAGTGCGGACTAAGAGAATTAGGGCGGTTAGTAGTTATGAAGAGAAAAGAAAATAGTAAATCTCAAAATAAAGCAATTACAGCATGGGTATCGGGTGCCATCTATTTGTATATTGTCTTATGTGGGCGGCTTAGAATACTGACCCCAATACTATATACTACAATAATAATACTAGGGAGTCGTAAAATTCCGGCTCGCTTGGTGGTAAGTAAGCTTCATAAAAGGATGATTATTATCAATATTATTACTAAGTAATTAATTTATAATATGACATATAATTTATCTTTCTATTCCTTTCCTTTACCCTCTTGCGTGAGTCAGCCGCCTAACGACTCTTCATGTTCTGGCTAGGAGCTTGGGTGCCAGAGCCATATTGAAAAGAGGAAGGTAATACACAACGTTGGTTGCAAACGCGTTGTAATAGCCCTAGGCTATTGATATTTTAGGGTGGGAATGCAAAATTACTCGTAGGATACTCATTGATATAAAAAACTACCGAGTATCTTGATTGTTACCATTTCCTAACATTACTTTTAATTTGATAGCCTATTTCTCTTCTCAAATTACTACGTCACACGAGGCTTCTATTCTTATCTGCTAGTAACTTTGGACATCTTTTGACTTCTACCTACGTATGGAATGAAACAACTTTGGTACTTGTACAAGAAGATATTTCTTATCGTAGAAGAGTTTTGACTCAAATATCAATAAGTAAAATGTCTTTGAGCAAGTATGACAGACGATGTTTGTTATCTAGTATTTATTGAATATGGTTATAAAAAATATCAAACTTATTCTGAAATATTATTCCTTCGCTCTTATTCAATACAATAAGATATTGTTTATACACCAGTCACTACAAGTAACTTCGCATACTTACAAACTACTTAGCAAATTAATCGTAATAAAACGAATGGCATATGATAACATCTCGAGAAAAACAAATATTATCTCCCATAGCGGTATTTTCCCAAAGAAAACTCCTTAACCGACGTCTTAGCGTCCAGCCACGAAAGCAATAAAGAGCGCAAGCTTCACGTTCATTAATTAGCCCCTAATATCGCCCTCCCACTCGCACTCAAGCTAAGTATTTGTAAATGAGTTCACCTCTCGCTCCCACCAGCTTTGCGCAAAAATTAACCACTACATACTTTTGTAACTCTCACACCGAACGAATGCATATGCACATATTTAGCCGTCACCAAAAAGACCCAAGTCGAATTTCTATCTCGGAAAATTGGCGTTAATTACACCCCAAATAAGACTTAGTTTTCCGTACAGTAATGGCTTTTTATACTTTACCCGGTATGCGACCTTCGGTCACGTGTGGTTAGTTTCCTATCCTCGTGTAATAAATCTTGTACTCCTCGTAATTACAATGTTCTTGTCTGTTGTGTGTTTTCATTAGGACGGGACATAGTACTTTTTCATTTGAAACATTACAACCGGGTGCCCCGTTAAGAATTGCAGTTTTAGGAAGACTAAACTGAACGTTTATCTATGAATTTTAAACGAAAATTTTGGAAATCATTTCTCTGGCGTTTGTTTTGTAAATAAGTCATAAATAAGACTGATGTAATATTACCCAATGTGGAGATAAAATTATATCTTGTGTTCCAGTGTGTTTATAAAGTGGGTGATTTAAATAGTGGATCTTTACAAAGCGAATGCGTTTCATTATCCAAACCTACTTCCCCAATTACTAGGTATCATTTAATCACTATGTCATATTGTTACAAAAAAGTATTGCTGTCAACTGAAGTCACCAAATGCTGAAGCTAGACAAAATTTATTCGTCTCTAGAAGATAATATTTGGTCCAGTAAAATTGTAATTAGGTAATTGTAATAGCTTGTAATTCTTGTCATTTTCCCTAAAACGACTATAAAAATCGTTCAGTGAAGTGACAACCCTACAAAATCTGACTCAGACCTTCGAAACTATATACATGTTAACGACATTGTAAGACGTAAACTAAAACCGCCTTGTGACGAAAGCATCGTTTTTTTACATTTAACGTTCCTCCAAAAACTGTAAACAATGTACGAAAGCATTTACATCGAGCATACATCACAATCAATCACGCTGCACCATCATTACGTTCGAATCTAAGCCCATTCATGCTCTCCCGGTACGAATTGTCTCACTAGTATCACCGCTTCCACGACGACGGCGATAAATTTACTTTCATCCTTTTCACCGCCACGCAAGCTAATTTGCCTACGTTATTACGCAAATTTTAATGCCCATGCTTTAAAATATTATTCAGGAACTCTTTTTTTTTTGGTTTGTGATCGACATCTGATCGTAACATATTAAAAAACGATAAGAAAACAGTCGTATGTGATACAAAGAAGAGTTCGTGCGTCCCTGTCCCTCAAGTTGGGCGTCGGCGCGCGCCTGGGCGGGCGGTATGCAAATCCTTCGCAGCGGTGGTAAGAGCTGAGCATGTGTGAGTGCCTTGTACCATTGGACGCGCTAGAACGGCTAACTTCGCCACCAGTTACGGTTGTTTTTCGTTCCGCTTCTAATTAACTTCCGTATATTCTTGAAGTAACTTTTCTCATCTCGCTCCCCCAGTTCTCGTTCCGTTTGTTACGGTTAGCACCCGGTTATTATGTGAAATACGGCCGCGTGTGATATGCAAAAATGCGCCCTAGAAATTATTTCACGTGATTCCGCAAGTGTTTATTTTGAAATGCAAGCGTGACGGCTGCCGGTATAATGTACGGAAATATGGCTTTTTAGCGATATCAGCGTTTTAAGGGCGTTTTAAGCTGACGTCAGTAACTGTTCTTAGTGTCACAATGTTTATAAGTGATTTCTAAACGCAAAGCTGTGAGCTAACGAATGCCATAATCAAGACCCGTGTAACTTTGGTAGAATGTTACGTTTATTGCTTAAAGAGTGAGATTTTATGAGCTTTAAAAATAAATTACTCGACTCGGACGGGTTAAATCGCAATTTCCAAGAGTTCGCGGGTGAATATTTTATTTGTTATTAGTGTACGGGAAAGATAAATAAATCGCTTAAATATCTTTAGTCTTATCAAAAATGATCGCATTGTGGTTGTTAAAACAGTTTTTTTTCTTTGGATTGAATTATGTTTTAATATTATTGTGGGGCTATTTATTGAATCCTCCTTTTAATATTAAAAAATATTTTCAATTATTCTTTGTGATATAAAAAATAACATATTGAATTTTATCGTTACATCACAACTTACAGTTGTTTCATAATATTTTGGTTTATTATAAGATTCGTTTCGAAATAAATTCCTTTAAAATAAGTCAATCTATGAAATGACGACGGCGATCATAGATACGTATTTAATATAACTAGCGAGCAAAAATTTACAAGCAATTTAGCACTGAAGATTGAAATATGCCATAAGTGTAAATGCAAATTGACTGCCTAAGGAATTAATCCTTCATTTTATGGCCACATCAAACAAATTTAATTGCTTCTTTGACAGACGGTGAGGGCCCGATACCGATGTTTCGGGTGTGGTCAGCAAAATTGAACATTGACAGTTGGCAATATATTTTTATAGTTCTCCCGAGGTGTTGTTTTTATTGTTGACCAATTTATATTTCCACCGGCTCGGGTCTCCAAATTAGAAAGTTTATGTGCGAATGACCGACAAGATATCGTAAATTATGTTCGCGGGTTTGCAACTCGGATGCGCTTGCATTAAAGAGCCAATTTTAATTAGCCCTAAATGATTTATAAGCTATCAAAGAAGCAAGGATGAAATCTGTGTTGGGTTATTGAACCATACAGGTTGAAAGCGATTAAAATCGACGATTGCTCGGGTATATCCCGCATAACGTTTCGGTATCATTAACATTCCGAAAAAGATGTTCTCTCCTTTTTATTGTTGATCTACATGACACTGAGACAGTGATTTGTTTCTTTTGGTGGGAGTTTGTATTTAGGGCAATGACAAATTCTTTTGTTAATTACGTGGGTGTTACATTGTCACGAGAACGGAAAGGCACACTTTTTCTTCGCCTTTTTTGATAGAGACGTCTTACAACTATGTATGTGTTGAGATAATTACTCGATTTAATTTATTATTTGAAATTTCATTACAATAACGTAATATGCAATATCAATGCTTAGAGTATAAACAGGGTACTTTGAATTTTTTTTTATTTCAAGTAATGTATGAAGATAGCATTATTAACTTCATAAAGATCCCAGGTCATTGGTCAAGCGAAACTTGCATTATGAAATACAATAAAAGATGTTTTCATAGCGGTATTTAAGTCTGTTAGTATTCTTTCCTTAGTTAAAAAGGCAATCGTGAGCTTCCAACACGACGGTTTCATATAAAAGTTATCGATAAATCGCGGAGCCTGTATAATGTTCTTTCGATAATAAAATAATAAAAATAAAATGGGAGGCAGGCGACGAAAAATATTCGCTGCGGAATGCATTTTTGCATACACAATGCCCTTTTGTTTAGAGAAAGTATTTCACATTTTAACCTCATGAGTGATTTATTTTTATATGATTTATTAAACGAGCAGCCAAGCCGATGTCGTGCCTACATCGGGAACTTTCTTACACTGGAATGTATCACATGATTCATTGCGATTTTAAAACAAATATTTAAACCTTTATCGATTTATCAAAGATTCCAAAGATTACAGTTTAAAATTTGTGTCGGGGAACGACAAGCGATTTGACAATCAATTAATTATTAAATAAACAATACCGTTTTCAAAAACAATAACGTCACAAGTACAAATATTGTTTTTTTTTACAAAGAATAATATTTGAGAGGCCTCTGTCTTTAAAATAACAAAGTGTTTTTTTTTTCAAAGGTTTTTATTTGATTACAACTGATGATTATTAGTTAGTTATCATAGTGTTATTTTAGTGAGTTAAAGACATTTATGTATGAATGACTGTACAGTGTAACAACCTATCGGATGGCTGAAATAACATGTGTGACTTCCGTGTCTTTAAAGGTAAGTTTTATTAGGTGCTTTTAAATTACCCTGCTTAGAAAATAATATAACCAATGGAAAATAATTTTCATGCAATATTTTTCTTTAAATAATTTGTGCATATATTAATATTATATTATACCTATTATATTTTTATGATATCTAAGATTTAAATTCTTATTTTACTATTGCTATTTGAACCATTTTTATTTATTTTATTTTTATATAAGTATATTTTTAAGTGTGTTTTTTTAACAGCATCGAAAAAGATATTAGGTTTTTTAATAATAATAATAATTATATTTTTAATCCATATGTTTCTTGAATAGACAAAATTTGATTTGATATCATGTTTTTTCTGCAGGTTACTACTACATGACATAAATAGTAAAAATCAAATTGGTTAACCAAAAGTTTACACAAATTAATAGTTGGTTGTTTCACTTTGTCTACAGGGAACACGCGACGTCCAATTCTATTTACTGAACAAAAATGTCTTAATAAGAGATTAGACTTTTACTACTCAGTTTGCTTTATGTTAATTTTATGCTAAAAGTCTATTTTAAGATATCATTATATATGACAAATGAAAGTGATGTATGTGGCTTTAACTTACTAATGTCCCACTACTACAAACTGCTATTGCAAGTGTTACTCCTCTTGAGGAGGCCTAGAGCATACTCCGTCACGCTAGTGATGTACCTAAGCGTCTAATTTTTTTTAATGTTGTACACCAACCTAAGTTGACTGGCAAAGTCTACAACAACCTAGAACTGACTGTTGGTTGACTGGCAAAAAATACTTTTAACATTAATTCATTTAATATTGTTATAAGATTCAAAAGTTGAAACAATAATAATCTACATACGACTGGATAATTTTTATGCAATTTCACGTGTTCGAAATGCTACTGATTTGGCATCCATCATTCACGACTCCCTGCATAATCTATTCTCGAGGTCCATTCTACTAAACAAAGAACGAGGTTACCAAGTTCCTTAGGAGCCCAGTACCCTCCAGCAAAACAGCTATCAAGGTCCTCTTATCGTTACCTACCTGATTAAAATTCTTTGTAACCTTCTGAATTTTAAATTGACGATAATTTTTTTATAGTCTTTTTTTAAATTGTTTTTTAAATAGTTTTGTTTAATAGTTTAAAAAAAAAATTTTTTTTGATGCCAATGAAGTATTATAAGTTCTCACGCTTTATGTTTTTTTAATCTCTTCAAAACAAATCAAATTTCAAAAATCCCTTATTCTAAGATCAATTGCTGTTTTAACGTATTTAGGTTGAAATGAAAAAGAGAACTGACAATATTGACAAGAGGTTCTGCTTGACCTGAAACTAGTGTTACGATTGTAAGTAACTTGGTGCCAGGAATATTCTTGAAGGATATTGACCATTTTTTGGGGCATCGGTCATTCAGCTACCCTTGAAAATTAAAAAAAAATCACAAATATGTTGCTGTTTAGGAAGTTTACGTATGGTATGGTATACATTTATCATTCTCGGAAGTATTAGGATTTAATGCTTTTTTCACTTTTGATTAAAGCAGTGATAGCCTAGTGGTTACAACGTTGGTCTCCCGAGCGCAGGGGCCCGAGTTCAAATCCTGGCACGCACCTCTAATTTTCAAATATTATGTGCGTATTACAAGTTAATTATCACTTGCTTCGGTGAAGGAAAACATCGTGAGGAAACCTGCACACCGGAGAGTTCTCCATAAAGTTCTCAAAGGTGTGTGAAGTGTACCAATCCGCACTTGGCCAGCGTGGTAGACTATGGCCTGTATCCCTCACATTGTGAGAGACCCCGAACCCAGCAGTGGGACAATTATGGGTTGTTGCTTTGCTTTGCTTTTGCTTTTTTCACTTATCTTGTATCACTTTAGACGGAATTTTAGCTGAATAATTTTTTGAAAAATTGCCTCGATATATTGAATTTTTAATCTATTTTCCAAAGTACTCAATCAATTGATTTAATTATACTCATTAAATAGTAAGCTCGATCCACTCAACATATTGGATACACGCGACGTCTACTCCATCGACTGTCTTATTAGTAGACGGTTCTAGAAAGCTAATTTAATTGAATTCTAATTAGATAAAGGCTGCTTTTTTCTTCACTTTTGTACTGTAGACATTACTTCAATTTTCAATAGAAAAACCGAGCTAATAAGGCAGATGATATTATATGTATGTATACTTAATAATGTCCAAATATCTAAAGTCTAATGACAGAGTATAAATCAGTTTAAATGATAATGATAAACTATGAGGTTTATTGATGTACTCTTTGGCCATTTACACCTGCAACAGAGATAAGAGGATAGGTATTTGGTGCCATCATCGTCTTAGTCCACTTGATCAAAAAGCTTTTTGTATTCCTTTTACCAACGTGATATGGCTATCCGAGGATTTTTCGTCCGATTTCGGCTTACGAATAATCCTCTAAGAATGAATTTCACTTTTCAGCTACTCATTTCTTTTCATTGTATATTTTAAAGAAGAATGTAAAATTCATAACATACATTTGTGTCCCGCAAATCCCTTCAATTATAATAATGCATTTTTCATACTGACCGTTAATAATTGCAATTTTTCACAACATTATTACAAATAAATATAATTAGAGGCGACAGTAATTATTAGTAATTATTTATTCATAAATCGAACAGACACAATAATCGGTACGCCATCTTGCTAGCGGCGGTGGCCAAATGTTTCCGCTTTAATTTCTCCGGTAATTTGGAGTTTCCGGTCGCAACCAATCCGTCAGTCAGAGGTCCGTAATTATATTATTTCGGCGATAAATTATCGATTTTTGAGTACAGGACTGAATGGAGTTAACTCACTTCTAATTTTAGTTAGACACGGTCATTTTCAATTATAATCTATGGTCCTTACTAATCCACAATTTTTTGATAAGTTAATAAGTAGAGACACAAATGTAACACTATAATAATGTGATTTTTTTGTAGTTGCTAGGCAATTAACTTCAAAAATTTGGTAGATAGTGTCGAGAACGCTCGTTTTAGTCGCAGCTAATTTCAATTATGACCACATCAGTAATTAGATATGCTTTACTTAATAGGCAAATAATTTAAATAGGCAAATTGTTTTAAATTTTTTGTCCGATCTTAAGTTAATGAATTTTCAATTTCAATTACCTTTAAAACCGCGTCCTACACTTAATGAAATTATACTTTTAGATTATACTAATTTATTTATTGAAAGATCCACTAACATTTACTTTTCATTTCCTTGTATTGTTATTAAAATTAATTACTTAACAGGTATCTACGGTTTATTTTACCAATGACTCAATTTACTAAGGTCGCGGTCACACTGTTACAGCAAACTGCTATTGTGCTGCATGGATAGTTCCTAAACTAAATTAAATTGAAATAATCCGTATTCTGATTCTTAATCTTACGTATTTAACAAATAGTTGAGCTCGCGTAGTCGAAACGCATAGACGAAGCTTTATACAATCTCGCCAATCGATACCAAGTGATTCGATTAATTTCGTTGGAAATTAACGCGGCAGGCAGCGGGGTAAAGGACGCGGTTGTCATGGCAACGCGCCCCATACGACTCACTAATTACGCCACACTGATTGCTTTTCACTTTTTTTACCCTATGAGAAGATGCCACCCCTCGCTAGTGTTTCGGGTTTATCGATCCCTGGTAATTATGAATAGTTGGTGAATTTGAAGCGTTCACCAAAAGTATTAATATTCCATTTTCAAGCTTCAATACATCTCCAAAATGTTGAGCATGATTTCCTGGTATCTGGTAATTGATGGGCCGATCAATTAAATACTATTAACTCATAGAACCCACGAGTCAATAGTCAAGTTATTTGAGTACATTCCCAGCTTTGAATATTATATAGCTAGGCTATTTGAGTCTAGGCATAATGAAGATATTTGGTTACACGAAACTAAAACGGTAGTACCAGCTGCTATTAGTAAAAAATAGTTTTCTGGCGTGCGTATAGCTCTTGGGACAAAAATTTTCTATTACCAATAGTCAAGAGCCAGAATATCTCAGTGTTGACTCATCACAGGTACTTAACCCAACTAAATGACTCAGTTGACTTAATCTCTTTGAGATTTCCGGTAATTTGAAGTTACTACTCAAACCGTCAAGCACGTACCACTATTTTGAACATAGTAATAATTACAACAATCTCTTCTAATAAACAAAAAAAAATCGGTGCACAAAATTAAAACAATTTCCGAACGTTCTTCGAAATTGGAATCTCTGTGCACAATGACTATGCATTCCAATTTGATGACGTCACGGCGATCGATTGAAGGAAACGGGTCATTACACTGTTTTTATTCGTCACACTGATTAATCAAGTGATTAATTATACAGTTTGTATCGGCCCGCTTTTTTGTACCCTCGGCTGATTCAAGGCACCCGTTGTTACAACAAAACAACAGCCTTTGTACGTAAAAAGTAAATTAAGGTAAGGCAAAGAATAAAAAAAGAAACAATAAATAAAGAATTTGATTTTGAAGGTGAATTCTTAAGTGAAGTAGAAAATACGGTTCAATAAAATATGCAAACAAATTTATTTGTAATTAACATTCAGGAGCGCAGGCAGTACCTAAAGAAAAACATTATGTTTATCAAGAACTTATAAAAATTATTTCTCTCATAAATGAATGGAACAAAATCGAATTCAACTTATTGCTAGTTATCAAAATTACCTCTTACTAGATTTACAACTAAACTTTTGAAATCATTCGAGGACAATAAAATAAATATAACATCAATAGTATTGTTAGGTTCAATAATATAATAGTAATGATTTGACATATTATGTATGTATTAACGGACTCAGTTCTTGTAATATTTATATGCTGTTATTTTAATCACGTTAAATGAATCACGGTCACGGCAAGACTGCGTTATGTCAGTCAATAATCTGAATTTTACCAAGAAAAAAATAATCTACTTCAAAATAACTCAGAAACTACTCGTCAAATCTAGCTCAATAATCACCACATGACAAGCACCAGCTTTCGATTAAAAAAAAGAATCATCAAAATCGGTTCAGCCAGTCGAATGTTCTGAGGTAAAAGCATAAAAAAATACAGTCGAATTGAATACCTTTTATGAAGTCGGTTAAAAACAGTGCCAAGTTTAGTGAGTGAAGATGTCGTTAGTGTATAGTGTAATGTTATCCGATATTAGCTAGAACGGTAAAACAAGAACTAAAGTTGGCCCGGTAGGTACTCTCTTCATTTTTCTAATGGCCACAAAACCTTCGTATCAGGAAAAGTTAACGCCTTAACAGAATAATTAATGTAGATACTTATTCTCCAAGTACATACAACATCCAACACAATACAAAATACATAATATCCTTACCGCTTGTTTTCATAACACTGCATAATAATAATAATGTTTCGACTCGATTCAATTTATTTATACCTAGTAATAAGTAAAAAAATTATCGCTTAAAAAATTCAAGTATAACGTACCTATCCTAACCCGTACGGATGTGCAAAACACATTATCAGTACAATAATTTTATTATGAATTAACATATTTAAAATACATTACAAATAACATCATAACACATACTTAACACATATTAGTAATAAAAAGCACAAACAACATAATTATCATCGATTTATCACAACAAAACAGTAAAACATGCTTAGAACATAACATAACACAACAAATCGATTTATTTCGCGAGTCCAGCTGACCATTGATCTGATAGAGCCACCCTGACCTTGCCCAACACACACACTCGCGCACGCAATCCGGAGCTCGAGTTACAGCGGTGTGCACTACGCTTTATAGAGAAGCCAAAATGACGAACGTTGCCGGCTTGCCAAAATGACGAACGTAACAAATAAAACTATTGTTTTTTCAACCAATAACATTTTAATTTTACTTCTTACTTTCTTTGGAAATAAAGTTATTAATCTTAAAAGAAAAAAAAACTTTTTTTTCTAATACGTATGTTTCCAATGATTTAATTCTAATCGAAGTAAAATTTTGGCTGTGCGAAGATTGAAAAAGTTATTGCCTTTAAAAACGTGTTTTCGCACTATTTTGTAAGCCTAAAGAATTTAGTCTAATATACACATTAATAGTATTTATGTACATCCCGAAGCTCGATACGATAAGTTACATGTTGTAGGAATCTTCGTATTAGATTAATAGAAGCAATGACTCATTTAGGTAAAAATAAGTCGATTGCTTAGACAGTAATTTTGAGCTAGTTTTATTTATTATCTTATAATCATGATCGTCATCGTCTTCATCATCAGTCACACATAATTTTATTCAAGTTTCTCATTGTTTATTATTAAGGAAAAGTAGACGCGACGAGACTCCTGTGACATCAAGAGATTTGAAATGACATGTAATAGAGTTGACATTTGACTTATAACGCTATTATAGAATGTGCCTTCAACATCTATGATTGCCTAAAATATAAACTTAGACTCATATTAAGGCACCAATCAGAATAAAAAGTAATAATTATAGTAAGGCACAATAAGCCTTTCACCTTAGGCTCTAACTAATTCTAGGTAATCTGGGTGGCCCTTATAAAATCTCCGACCGATTAACATTCTAGCAATCACAATAGCTCAATAGCACGCGACGGCTAGCTCACGTAACCAAGAGCTAATACATCTGCCAACCGATACTATTATTGATTTAACTCAAAGGAGTCAAAGTCGAATGCTCGGTTAAAAGTATTTAGACTCAAAGTTCAAGGTTTTTTAAACACTTCAAAGCTGAACATCTTGACAATCCGTAATACCAGTATTTCTACATAAATGCGAGCAGCTATTAATTTCAATGTTAGAATTTGAAATGCTTACAGTCTTTGTAGAAAGAAAATTTGTTTGGAATTTAGTAGTTAGATACCTATGTAAGATTTGGATGAAGATAGATTGCTGATTCACCAGAATAACTTCAGAACATTTTAAGGATTGATTACTTATAATTTTTAATATGAGAATGATTGTAATGGTTATGATTGTGTCAATTCAATATCACTCAAAAAACCAAATTATCGCTCATCAGAATAATGTATGTAACACCAACCCTAAAATAGTTTCCGAAACTTTTAAACACCGCACCCTACATTTTTTACAAACGTTCAAGTTTGATATCACATGTGATCAAATCTCGATCCATGAGTCCCGTCCCACAATCATACTCACAAGTCACATTACACAAATGAGGGACGTCACTTAGCGGTGAGACACTACGCGAGCTGCCATGTCCCACCTCGACATGCATTCGCAACACACAATTAGTGAAACGGGGTTCTATATTATTCTTAATGAGTGTGGGGTGTCGGGGGTGTTATCTACTCAAGCTTTTGTGTTCTTTTCTATAGATCAGGCGTATTGATTGTTTAGTCGATACTTGGTCGCCGCTCTTTAATTATAGGGGCTAACTGGCTAACAGCGAACACCTCGCTTGACACAATAATGGCGTCTATAAAGCGACGGTTATAATTTTCTATAATTATTCATTTGAACACGACAAAGTTTCGACAGTTACGAGACCCATTAAATTTTAATTTGTAGCGTGGTGTGTTTTGTGATTAGTTTTTAAAGTATACCTATTACACATAGGTAAAGCGAGACTTTGTGGTGACGAATGCGTTGTTTTTTAAAAATAATAGTAAAAGCATGTAAAATTTCCAATCTGAAGGTTTTTTTGGAACGAAGTTCCTTATCGCGCGTTGCGAAAGGGGGCTAGGCGGAAAATTTGGTAACGACACTTTTTGCCGTCGTAGTTTTTTTACATAGAATGCAAGCCAGAGTACTAGGATAGCAAAAACATGCAAACGAGTGTGCCAAAACAAATCTAAGGTATTAAATTTCGTGAGAAATTCATCGTTCCATCCGGGTGTCCCTTGACACCTCTCAAGTTTTTTTTTATTTAATGGACTGTTGCTGTTGACCTTATCGATATTTACAGCATCACGCGCGAATTGGCCAAATTCTAGACATATTCTAATTCGAATTGTTCATTGCTAAACACCTAATTGTTGCAAAAATCAGTCAAACATTTTTGTCCATCCTTTGTCCAAACCATATTCTCAAAAAGTTATTTAATATGTTAAAAGTAAGACGCGATAATCAAATAACTCGGTCAATACGCGTTTTCTTTCCAATAAGACACCAGTTTTGCATGGAACAGACATGTGAAGAGACGGCCGGTACTTCACTGATTAATAAGATGGGGTTGTAAGCAAGGGGTACCGCCACCCCACGCGGGCACCCTCGCGCCTTACCCACAAAACAAAAAAAATGTGACTCATCAACCCACACCAAGAAATAACAACTCACACTAACAAGAAAACGATAACGTATTATAAACCAATAACGAATTCAAATTATAGACCATAACATAACGGAAAAAGGTTCCAATCAGAATCTCGGTTTCACCGATAAAGCCATTCTCGAACTAGCTGGGTCTCCTATAATCGTTCATTATCACACACAAGCGAAGATCATTCACGTATTGTCCAGCACGCATACATGTATGTATGTGTTAATTATATCGGAAAGTAGTGGGTTGGGGTTACTTGATTTGATTAATTCTAGTTGGAGTAGAAAGCCTCGTTGGATATGCCATAAACATCGGAGTATTCCCAAGCAATTATTCTTGCAGTTGCTAAAAATATAGGTAACCAATCATATTAATGGAGTCAAAGAAATATGAGAACAAATTCTTTTAACATTGTGTCACGGGCCTCCCACACAAAATGTGATCATAGTCAAGCCCAAAAATAAAGTTATTTTTAATAATTTAAAGATGACTGCGATGGAATGTTACAAGCTTTTGGGAATTCCAAAAAAATAATACTATTTTAATAGTTGGTAAACGAGTTCCTGCAAGGCAAATAATTTCATGTTTCAATAACGATAGTAGGTATTATTTATACTGTGATAGCACTCTTGAGGTAGTGATAAAGCCATTATTTAAGATATGTAAGTCAAGGAACATATTTCATGTGATTTTTACAGTGTAATTTACGTCTTCTATGACATCAGAATACAGTCTCATGACACGTAATTCATGTAAAAAATTTAAATACATGATTTGTTTCGTGAAAAGCGAATCTTGGTAAATCGCTCTGAGACGCTTTAACGGTCCAGGGCATTAACAAAACAGCTTTTTGTTTTTAATATTTCATGCGCATATACATGTCGTAAAGAAAAAAAAATTGTATTTTGCATACAAAAAATGTTGTTTGCGAACTCTTCGATATGCAAGCAAATAAAGTTTCAAGTTCGTTTAATTACTTTAGTGCAAGGAAAAAGATGTTTACAATGATTTCAATTACGAAAAAATCATGATTGAGAAACTCTGATGTATGCTTATGGTGCCTTCTGTCTGTAAACCATAACATGTGCATGATCTGAAGTCTGAACTTGAGTCACTCTCGCGGGACCAGCAAGGCTATTCTGTTTTGTGACTCGACAGCGGAATCCGCGATGAGTTTCAAAATTCCTATTCTATAAAACTCGACAGTACAGATGGCACCGCAGTGTAGAATGCGACGGTGAGAAAAACTTCTTCAGGCTAATTTGACATGTTTGGTATTCGGTAAGGGATCTATTTGTCTCGCTCATCGAATTACGCCACCGTCGAAGCTCGTGTCCAATTGTCAAACGAAAAGTGAGCTTCGATGTCGAGTTCGTATTTTGGAGAATAAGCCCTCCTGTTCTTGACGTTTATTGAGATAAATCAAAATAAGCTATCATTGCTTTATAATGATTGTTTTCATTAAGTCAAGTTTTCTACAATGTTGTTTCAATTTCTCATTAATGTGACTGTCTCAAGTTCAGTCAATTAAAAAGTTCATGATAAGAAAACTCATCATGCTTAATAACATCATAATTATTAGTTTTCCTTCTGACATTTTTTTCAGAAAGACTAAGCGTACCTACAATTTGTTCCGAAATACAGGGTATAAAAATGACAAATATCGCAAATGAAGTCGCAACGCGAGTTATGGGCAATTAATTTAGTTTTTTGCAGCATTATTTTGTTCTGTCTTATGTAAATAATGAAATGTATACCGTCTTCAGGCTTCCATAAAGGTAGTCCACGAAGCTTTGCGTGTTTAATATTACCCGAAAGGAAGAAAAAAAGTGCTGAAAAATTTTTATTATTGACTGAGCCCCGCCCGATATGGAACACTGACAAATTGCTACGGTTTTTAAACAAAATTTTCTTGTTCTCTTTGCCTCTTTGAATTTGGAACAAATTTTGTTGCAGCGGAATCGCAATAAATATTTTTTTTAATTGCATGTTTGCGGATTTCGTTTAAATAGTGTTGACGTATCAGGCGATTCGATGCTTGAACTTGCCTTTTAGTTTTGCCAAATTTTCCTTCATAAATTGTCCGAATTCACAAAAACTTAACTGATGCTCTAAAACACTTAGGACGGGTATAGATACATTTTTAAACTACGATGTATTAAACAAAATTGGTATTCCTTATGTACGTAATCAAACATGACTTAAACTTTTTTTATGTTAAGTATAATCCATTTGTATGTCCATGCCACCAGCACTATAGAAAATCAGATTGGTAATTTTTCTTATAATTTTAACATTTCGTGGATCTTAACATACTCCGGCTCAATGATATGAGCCTGCCCATCTTCCAGGTAACTTCTTCTACCTTCACAATTTCTCCATCGCTTCCTAGATGCTTTTGTGGATCTATTTTGCTGTGGGTCTACTTAGACATATATTTTGTGGATCTCTATTGTTGTGGGTTTACTTAGACAGATTTGGCGTTGGACGTTCTGCTATCATTAATTCTCTTTAAATGACATGCCAATCTGAGCCTTCGAGAAATGGAAAAGTCATGTCTGTAACAAATAAAAAAATCTCGCTTGGAATCTATTCTTAAAATTCTGCTTGAACATAACCTTATTATGTATTAAAAACTATAATGTAATTGTAGAATACAAATAATCAAACGATGTGAAATTATTAACTAAAAATGTTAAGTACACACTTAAACCGCATTATGAACTCAGCAAACATTTAAAGAAACATATTCGATTCAATTCGGTGAAAGGTGGAACCTTGATTTTGGTATCGTAACGTGCACACCTTCGGAGAAGTGTTATCTTCATATGCAAAAATATTAGCCTCGTGCCGTACTTATGCAAATGGGTCTGGTATCTCGCATGACACGTACCTCGTATGCCTCGTGCTAAGGGACCCAAATGGACTCTAATAAAAAGCATAGATAAATATACATCAAATTGGGAAGGTATGCAAATCTACGCGTGGACCTTTCATATGCAAAGATGACTGAGATGTATGGTAAGCTCAATGAATAAGTGTATCACCTTTAAATTTATATTCATGTTATGTTAAACTGTTTCTTAAAGTCGACAACAAGCATTTTATTTTCATGTTTGACTTGCGTGTATAATTTTGAGTTAATTTTAATGTTGTTTTTGATAAATCCAGCAAGTTGAAGCTACTGATGTGTACGATATTAAAAATTATGATTAACATCACATTACAGTTATATTTACTTTTAACGACTAAGATTACAAATATCAATCTTATGGCACTGATCTTTATGGCACTGACGTATCATATACTTTACTCAGTAATAATTTACCGTTAGGTTAGATACGTTGCATTATTCCGCACCACCTGCCCGCCGCCTGACATCTCCACGTCGATAATACTTCGATATTCTCGAATTTCATATGTGTATCTCTAATTTCAATAACACCCTTCGCTACCTGTGCCATCACATCTACATATCAATGTTCGACTCTGTCTAAAATTTCTTTTCTCTCGCTAAAGTATGCAACGCCCGTGCGCGGAGTCATTACTACTGAGAGAGCTTTGCTAAATTGGATCACCCTCCTGTTGTCATACCCTTTGGTAATCGTAACGGTTTCTTTTTATAACGAACTTTTTGTAATTCGATATTCGCCTTGTTTCCCTAAAGGGTGAGATCTGTCACTACAGCTGATTGGAACTCACTGACTTTGAAACCCAATAATTTTTTTCTAAAACAAATTCGATTAATTCCTTCAAAGTATTTTGCGTCAATCTGGTGAGACTTTATCGCCATCTGCAATTCGTTACAATTACTTGATAAGTATCATCAAGGTAACCCTTCTTCCCACACGAATAGCTAATTCAATAGCTACATCGAACGTTTCTTCTATGATAGCGAGACTCTTAACCCTTCGAAGTGTCTACAATGCAATGCCTTGAATTTATGCATGTACCTAGCTAACAATAGTGGCATCGGCTGCATAATTTGATTACGGAACTTTTGTCGAGGGCAGGTATCGGATCGTGAAATTAAATTTCGACCTATCGTTGGTTAATTTTTGGATTCTCCTAACCTCTCGATACTCCAAGGGGACCGACCGTGTATCATTCGCAACAATACGTCCCGATCAATTATTATTTGGGCTCCTTTGATGAAAATTTAGTTGCGATAACGGTCGAAGCATTGTTGCAGGAACGAATAATGTCTTTGGAACATTTGCATATATCGGTTATTGATTGAAAAAATATTCAAATTTCGACTGTTTAGTGCCAGTCATTCGATCTATCCGTTACGGTTCTTATGATTTGGGTGGTAGAATGCGTAATTTGTATCGACGATTAAGTCACATTTATGTTTATAAATATACGTTTTACTCATACGCGTGTAGGTATTCATATCCAGTAGCAGATTCAATAGTAAGTTTTCGTATCGTAGACAATACACGTTTATTGTCGGAGCGCGCGCCGTGAAACTACCTATCTCTGTGTGGACTGAAAACCTAATTGTGGTGATATGAACGTTGAAAACATTGCTTGAACACGTCATAGTTTCTCGGCGTTGCATATTTCTGAATGCCTTTTGTTCTTGCATGTAGGTACAATGATGTCTAGATGCGTGAACGTCGCACTGAAATTAAAGGGAAATAAAAATGCCTACACTACACATGTTTTAAGTACGATTTACCTTGGTTACTTGTTTAATTATAGGCTAAGTTATAATTCACGAGCATTATCAGACCGAATAAGTACCTACTCATTTTATTGTTAAACGTATAAAAGCTATTTTTATATTTTATTATATCTTAATGTAGAAAGTTCGTATTCGCTGCTAAAGCAGGAAATTCTGCAAGTAGAAATGTAGATAGGTACCTACGTGTTACCAATATCCAAAAACCGCGATATCGCGTGTGGTTGGATGCATAGCATGTAAAGTACATCGGTACATCGGATACCTATTTGGTTTTACCATTGGTTTAAATTTAGCAATAATATAAAATAAATATTACTCCATTAAAATTGTACTGTAAGAGATGTACGCGGCATGTATGCGATATTACATCTCTGACGCAGTGCTAGATAAGAGAGACGCCGTTAATCCAATTATTATTAATTACTTCTCCAGAAATTACGCCCTTAATTTAATCTATACCACATAATAATATAGAAATGATCTTTAATTCTTAGGATTAAAGAACAATGCATAGTCAAGTTAAACTAGATATCTCCAGTCTCCACCACCTTTCTTTTTACTGTAAAAACCACATCGGAACTATTGTGTACTGTAAACCATTGTGGACACTAATACTACGACTAATATATCCTTTATAATTCATGGCACACTCTAAAATATTCAAAAAAATCATCTTCAAAAACATGTAAATTAAACACGCGACAATTTGCGTAGACGGCGCGTGCTAGATAGATACAACCATTACCATACGAATCAGACAATTAATAATTTCTTTTACACCATCTTCCTGGTGCTTTGCATTTAAATAGTTCGAAAGACGCGTGCTGAAGAATGTTCGGATTTGCATACCGATATCGAGAACGCCGGAACCCTAGATATATTACGTGGTAACAGTCTCTTAATGTACTGGAAAGAGTGTTTACGTTGTTTATAGCAATATACATTACTGGGAATCATGGAAACAAAAGATACCAATAAATTTAAGAAAGTTTTATCTTAAACTCGCTCCATACAAATTAACTGTTTATGTAGCGTGTTATATATTTGTTGAACTGTTTTATATAGGAACCGACGTGTGTGAATCTTTTAATGTTGACAAATCATGGACATGGTTGATATACATTCACACCTGTGCTAAATACGCGACATTCAAAACCTAAGCATAATAACATAAGTAACTTCGGTAGTGAAATACTTACAACCATTTACATATTGACTTAGCTATCAACTAAGTATAATGCAATAACAAACAACAGTCACCAATTTCAGAATGGATAGACATTTCACTCAATATGAATTCAATCGCTAGCATAATCCAACATCACATCATTACAACCTTCCGTTCAAGAAGACTACAAAGCCAACCCACTAATTTGCAATTTCACATAGCGATTTGACGCATCAAGAGAAATCGCTTTGCATATAACTGGAAATCTCCCTCAGTGCGTGCGACATATTCTTAGATAATCATTTGCATGCCCAAAAAAGGATGGTCTACTGTTATGTAAATTCATTCTAATGGTTCATTTCGATGCGATGCGGTATGCCTCTGCGGCATGCGTCGTGCGTCATTGACACTAGCAATCATTGTAAATTTTAAAATAAAATATTGTTAGATAATTGAGAACACCACAGCTTAACGATAAGTCCTTGAAAATTCATGAATGAATGGTGTATTCTCCGGGATAAGATACAATACTTAGGTTAGAAGCTTTCTAAATACTTTCAACACACAAAAGTGCCAAGGTATATTTTTCCAAAATCAACTAATAATATCATGTAAGAAACAGTACCAAATCCAGAATATGAAGTCAACATACTAGTAAGCCGCAATGGACGCAGACACAAGCCGCATGCGGCTTCAAAGTCAGCAAGGAAGAAGAAATTGTGCTTGTAAGCTTGTCACGCAACAAATGTGATATTGGCTCGTGCGGAATATGCAAAACATAGCATCGGTGCTTTGGTAGACATGCCGCGTTATAATGTCACGATTTACATGTGCACCCTACTAGTTATAGCATGGATTGGTTACATGGGTCCCATATATAATAATATCATGTAAGAGTAAGGTTTTGGTCTTAATTATCTGTAATTTGACCACTTTATGACAAATTTCATGCGGAGATTTCAAGGACAGATGAACTCTAGTACCTATGATATCCGCTACGTATGACTAAATCACCTAAATGTAAGTTTGTACCGGGTTTGAATCTGATCAGAATTAGACAAATAAAGACAAGTCTTCTGACAACAATGGATTGAAATCTAAGTACATAATTACGGATATTTAATCACAATTTTTTATTTTACAGAGGCAGGAGTTTTATTCCATGAGTAAATAAATAAACAACGGCTAGAAATAAGAATAACTCTCAAACTACCAAGCTATTACAGAGACTACTCTACACATTATGGAGAAATTTGCAGATCTCCAAGGTTCCTTATCATATTGTATACGTCACCATTAAAACGAGCTGATATAAAAATCCAATTTCAATCTAGATTTGCATGAACATTCAATTTTCATATTATCAAGAAATGTTATGTAATTAAATAAATTTATCGGTACTTTAACTAAACCATAATTTACCTGAATGCAAATTTTTCGTAATTAACTTTCGTAATAACTCTTTATTCTAAGGAAAAGGTAGTAATTAAAGTCAGACAAAAAGTTTTCATTTCATTGCAGTATTTTTCATAGAACTTAATTAAATGCTGGCATAAAATTTCGTGCCAAATGCAAGGAACGAATTAACTACCGCTGTCGAATCGGGTGAAGTTTAGTTTTAAACTCAACATTTTTCAATTAATGCATGTATTCATTTGCTGTCCACAACTTTGTTTCTTTACCACCAATTTTGTTGTTTTACATTATTAGATAAAATTTAAAACACATTGTGAATTAGCTTTTTACGCATATTATTGTTTTTGAAAGATTAAGACTACAAAGTAGGCGTGTGACGGTATAACGGATAACTCGGTACCTAAGTATAAACAGTTCATGCGGCGTTAAAATAAACCTTTTAACACATGGAGTGTCAGCGACTTCTACGTAACACATAAGCCTCGTAATTATAGTACTGCATGCAAGTTGCAAGTGTAAATGAGCGAGGTGAAACCCTACTGCAGCGCCACTCTACGGCTTCGGAAATTAACTAGCCCAGTAATTAAATACATTGTAAATTTTAATGCAATCAGGCAATAGGTTTTATGCAAGTATTTTAAGTTTCGTTGGAGGCCATACACTATCAATTATACTTGGTAAGTCCGCAGTTTTACTTGTCAAAGCAGTTTGACTTGACGCGTCATCCAGTGTGCATGAAACAAATACATATATGGCAGATAGCTATACCCTGGTCATATACGATCAAGTATACTGGATGCCCCGTCAAGTCCGCTTGACGCTTCATCAAGTAGGTATACTTGATCGTGTATGGCCTCCCTTATAGAACTGACGGTTGGTCTCATTTACACGCGAATAGTGAAATGATAATAGGGATATTGACACTATCAATAAATTAAAATAAATTTATGGTTAAAGTATCAAGGAAAACATTTAAACACCTAAAATATTATTCTTTTGTCGAAATCAATCAATATAAATTAAATATAATTATTTTAAAATGTTAAAAATAGTACTCACTGTCACGTGACCTCAAACGCCGTTTGGAGCTTATGACGTCATTGTTCCTATTTTATATGAAAGTGCAACTAACTTCAGTCGACAGATAGTATTGAATATCGGCTAGTGACGTCACGTGACGTTTTTGGCGGGGAATTTGAAAATGATTTTTATTTATCAATTTTTGTTTTTAAATTGAAGATTATTATTTTTATAATATTTTTTTCGTGAATCTTAAGGTTATATCTATAAAAGGAAATTGAATCCTAAAATTAGTCAACATCCCTATTAAAGAAGATAGAGAAGAATGTCTATAACAAATAATGTACGGTTTTTGCGTCACTATACAACAATTAAGCAAAAGTAATTAGTTAATTATTATATTATAGTTAAAAATAACAGTATACAAAAATTAGTTTTACGATTAAGTGATTTATTTATTATTTTCATTTTGTGACTGCCTTACAAATAACTATAAAAGACACTGTGAGATTGTTTATGAAATTAAATTAAGGAAACCAAAAAAAAGTGTATGCGTAGTTCGTCCAAGATGGACAAATTATAGCGGATAAAAAATATTGTTTTATGTGTAAGTGTCTTAATTTAAAACGATACCACGAAGAAGTTTTATCATAGCATCAATTATTATTATTAACATCGATAAAAGAATGTGTCGGTTGTAAGTTTGAAAACGCACCAAATAAATTATTTTCAATAAAGGAGCGTGTACACACACCCACGCCGGTGTCAAAACGTGGGCAGATACTATATTACCGGCACAGTCGCAATGCAGTTCCGCCTCAAATACTGGCGAAAATGAAAACTCTATTGAGATAAGTGAATAATCTCTCCTGGCTGACATTATTTGATATTGTGTTTATCTACGATGGAATGGTCATAGAGAAAAAAACAAAACGATTAATTCTATTTGGCATTTGGCATTCTATTCAATTTCAGAATCGGCGTACCTTCTTAAAATAAATTATGATGATGATGATAATGAAATAACTTAAAGGTAATTATTATTTTCACTTGATAAATGTGAAATGCATAATGCATTATGTATGCATATGCATATGCAGCCTTAAAATATTGGTTGGTTGATATCATAGTCAGATTTATTTGAACAATAAAAAAATATTTTTCATTACTTACATTTCGTTTGTAAATAAATAACTAATTCAAAATAAATAAGTATTCATTAGTTGCCCGAGATTGGTATAGTAATAAATAGTAATAGAAGCACACGAAAGACCAAGGCATTCTAGCCTTGTCCCTGAATTTTCATAACAATGCCAGTTAAGAACATTGAAATACCCCGAAAGCATTGACGGACGTGGGTTGCGTCCGGTCCGGCACGTCCGGTGGTCGCCGGACTACTATAGATCGAACGTATGTATATTTGTATAGTGTGTAAACATCACTATTTATTATGACGTTAGGCAATTTTCGTGATTTTTAGAGACCTTGTTTAGACTGTCCTCATACCTAATGGTAAATTTGGTAATGCATGTATGAGTATCATGGTTTAAAGCACAAAGTACATTGACGTAATGTATATTGCGTCGGATAAATTTAAATAATGTAAAATTTAAAACTTATCTTAAGTAGAGTACCGCCCCAACTCAGAGTCACTAATAGTTACTTAAATCGCACCTTAGCAATCACCATACAAATTCTATACTAAGTTAAGTAACCATTAGTGACTCTGAGTTGGGGCTTAAGTCAGGGCAAAATACGACAGAAGACAAATACAAACTACTACCCAAGTTACTGACTCATTTACAACAAACTACCTACAGTCTGAAGGTATATTTAACCCACTTGTTCCTGAAACAACTTTTTACTTCCGATCGCAACAAATTTTACATATCGTACTAGTTATGTCATAAGATGAGAAGAAAAAATAAATTAAAAAATATTCTTCAATCGGAAAACTCGGAAAATGGCGTTCTTTTAAAAGGACGCTAGCAAAATGTACTACTATGATGGTTGGATAAGAATAAAACATTTTTCTTTTCTTAAGATAGTTTTATTGAGTTGTGTGATAGGTTTCGAAGCAAATCTTAGGGTGTAATGTTACATTGCATTTAGGGCAGTAAAAATTAGCTTTCTTATGACACAAAATGCACCGAAGTTGATTGTCTCTATACCGAATAATATGATCTTTTCCATCGAAACGAGAATTTTCTCGATAATTTTGAGAGATTCGTGTATTTTTTCGCTCTGTAGATTTCTTGTAAGTTTCAAGAAGAGCAGTAGCAACACTTCTACGGAAGTGCAGAAAATCATAGTGTCCTCTGTTGTTCTTGTAAATTTGCCACGCATTGTGCAAAGCCATATCCAGTCCGTGACAAATCAAAGAAAAATACCATTTTTTTCCTCTTATTGATGTTCTGTAAAGACCAATATTCTGATCTGATCTATCGACCCCTCCCATGTTTTCATTATATAATTTAATGATAGCAGGTTGGTCAACTAGTATATATTTTTTCTGTTGCTTCGAAAATCTTTTTACTTTTCCTATTGGTTGGATTGTAGCTGCATTTGACGCTACAGTAACAATGCTGTTGTCATGCCACTTGCATAATAAAAGTTGCTCTGCTCTTGTGGACTTGTGTTTGAAAGTTCCTCGTGCTGTCTTCTGCAATTCTTTGTTAGTTGGCAAAGGGCATTTAGCCACGCGATTTTCACGAATAGTTCCGGTGGCCTTGATCCCCCGCAATCTTAGCTCATCGATTAGAAAAATTGATGTGAAGTAATTATCGAAAAATAGGTGAAATGGAGCTTGGTCATTGATTTGGCGTAAAACATCTGAATATTCTAAGACCACGCTAGCACCCAAGCCCAATGCTTGTTTGTTAGTATTCGAAGCAGTAGACTGTCCTTGGTATGGATTAAACCAAATTATGTAACCTAAGCGTGTGGCTCCAACCCAAAATTTATATCCCCATCTTATGGGCTTTCCTCTAATAAACTGCTTACACGGGTGGCCACCATAATAGGGAACCATAGCCTCATCAATACTATGATGTTCTTCATAAGGAGCATAAGCTTTGAAGTTCTTGTTTAGCATGTCAAATAGTTTGCGCAATTTCGCAAACTTGTCATCGGGGTTTAGATTTGTATTATCACAGCAGTGGAGGTTTGCCATTATAAAAGTAAATTTATCTCGGGACATTGCATTGTACACAATTGGCATACCACAATCTGCAGCATTTTCCCAATACATACTTCTTCTCGGCACCACCACATAGCCGCTGTAAATAAGTATACCCAAAAAGCAACGCATCTCATCTATGGTAACACTGAAGGCTTTGTTAGCGTTTTTTTGAGTAGCATAAAGATTTGTGTAGTGTACTAACATATTCAAAATATCGTCGTTGAACATTAAATGAAAATATTCTAAGGGACTGTACTGAGTAGCAGCAGTCTGCATGTCTAGCCATGGTGTAAAATTTGGCTGTATGTCGCGGGAAATCCAACTATACGTTTTACTTTTGGAAATAGCGATTTGACTCATAGTCGTGGATACACTACTTGAACTTGACTGAGAAGCATGGTCTAGATTTGTAGATGCGACACGTCTGCGTTTTGAAAACTGTATCAGTGGAACATCGTCATCTTCGTCACTAGTGTCTGCTGATTGATAACATACCTCGGCTTCTGCTCGGAGCTGAGATCCGGGTAAATTATTCAAGTTTACTTGGTTTTCATCGCCGGAATCTTCATCAGTTATGTCAGCATTGCAATTTTCTGGCGGCAAAATAATGATGGCATCTGGTAATTCCTCTGCTTCGTTGTCTTCCAGCTCTTCAATTATTTCATTTAACGTCAAAGGCCTTGTCCACTTCTTCTTTTGTACCCTACAATTCGTAACACATCATAGTAGTACATTTTGCTATCGGTCGTTTAAAAGAACGGCAGATAAAACATCGAAAAATAGATGTTTATATTGAAAATTAACATACAATTTTATTTATACAAGACATTAGACATCTCTTATAATTTAGTTTTGCTGTTACTCAATAAATATTAATTACTTCAAATACTATATACATACCTTGAATTCTCCATAACAATACGTGTACTTTAAAAAAATATAAATAAATTCAAGCCGATTCAAATCTGTCACAAATAGTATACTGTCTAGTCCCTACACCTGCAACGTGTCGAATGAACTTAAACAATTAAAACATGAGTGCCCACATTGTTTACAATAATTTTATTTGTGTGGTGTTCTTTTAAAAGGACGATAGCATCAAGTGGGTTAAGACCACAAAGCAATGGGATATTGACATGGGTCAGGTTTAAAGCGGCGTCGGCCACCGGAAACTCAGAGCTCGCTCGTTCCCTACTTTTGGGACACCGATTGAATATTGCAAACATTTCAATACGTCGTAGTTCACTTTATTGTGGATTGAAAGTATAATAATATTGTATTAGTTTTAGTAATTAAGTAATAAACATCTTACTAACAAAGAAATAACAATATCATCTTCTTACTAGGTACATATTTGTTTTTCCTTAATTTATTTTAATACCCAGTTATTGATATTTTTATAAGTATAAAGTGTAATCGAATAGGTATATTTCTTATTTGTCATGGCACTTGATATTCTTAACGACAAATTATCCTTGTTTACCACCCTTACTCCACGGACTATTCTAAATACCGGCTTGTTCCATAAAAGGGCCGGCGTCAGGTGGGGCGCTATCGTACGATCTTGACCACTTCACGCACCATTTTGACACTTGACCGACACCCCTCCAGAATAGGCATGCTTCACACTGACGCACTGATAAAAATACATGTGTTTTATTATAATGAACATTTTATCTACGCGATTGTTGGTTGTTAATTTTGATAGATCACCGTGAAGCGTAACTTAATGTTTTTTATTATGTTTTAACTTACTCACTCGTAAAGGATCGAGTATTAAATTTAACTCTGTAATTCGTTGATTTGAGTATCTAGGGACTACATTTTATTTTAGAACTTAATTTACCTAATATTTTTAAGCTAATTGTTGGAGCGGAAGCCTCCCATTATAATTGCATTAAACCTAAGTAAACGTGTAACCTTGCAATCAAATTCACTGAAAAAAATATTTGTAGTAATCTTTTTCTTTACCTTTATTTAAAATGCAACATCATACGTATTCCTACGCATAATTTCTTATGATCTCATGATTGATTTTTTTCGTACCTACATGGTTATTGTTAATGCGTAGACAAAGTTATTGGTAATATCTTGCTAACACGGTTCTAAGGATTTTATACAATGAGAATAAAAAAATCTCAAAAAATATTTGCTAAGAAGAGCCCTTATTAACCTTATAAACCAATATAAATCAGTAAATAAAGTACCGTACTTTATTTAATAACGTCATACAAATATTTAAGGCAGCATCACAAAGTCGTAAATATGTCCTAAGCTATTGTAACAGCATTTGCAAAGTGCCCTATACGAGCTGCTAATGTCTTATTTATGGGTTTTTGTATGTCGAACACACATTTTCACATGCTTATCCCTTGAACTACCTGGTCTGCTACTGATTTGCGGTACTTTATAGACTGCCATAGAATTTAGAAAGGCTAGAATAGTCATGCTTAGAATAAAAACCAAATAAAGAAATTACTTCCATTTTATCGAATAACGAATAAAACAGAGATCTGCAGTAAATCTGTATTTTTATTATTTATGTATAGATTGTAACGCTAAAATCCATAATTCTATAAATAATTCAAGTGTGATGAAATTTAAAACATATTACTTTTTGTAAGCGATTTTTTAAATGCAAATGCAATGTTTCCCTTGTCATAAAATAATAGCCAAAAAGTTATAGGCACAATACAACTATTAATATCTAACACTATGCCACTTAAAATTACAACCAGTCCTGTCGAGTCATTCCTCACTCTATAACCTGGGGTACATTTTTTACGGTTTCCACTCGAGTAGTTTGTATTGGTGAGATTTTAATACACGTTCAGATAGCCATTTAACCCGTACATCAACTATGTCGGATGTACCTTTTTACGGTGCCATATAATGTAAGCAATGGTTATTTTATGGTACATTCGGTTAGGGTGCGCTCAGATTCTGCTGTCATAACATTTAGGTTCGGATACGTCATCTCGCTGTAATGTGATAACTTCGCTATAAACTGTGATACGGTTTTTATGTGTCTGTGCTTAATAAATAGTTAAAGTTAGGTTACGCCTTGACCTGACTAGACTTTAACATTCGCACACATGTTCACTAAAATTTGCGTGTACTTATCATTTTACGGGTACACGCACAAAACATAATATGACAAAATATCTATTGAATACAAATATTTACATGACACTATTTATGTTTCTGGGAATCGAACGCGGATCCTTCCCACACAACGTGAAGTTGGCTTACTCACATGTGATCAGCTTGGTAGCTGTCACTTAAGCCCATGTCAGCCTTCAAGGAACTCGTTATTTTTTTTTAAGAAGTTCTCTTTTCGATCGGCATTTAATTGACAACTTCTCTGGTATTTGGTCATGACCAGGGATGAAGATAATCATTTACCATCAGATGACCGTCCCACCTTAAAATACTCACGTCACAGATGTTACCATCTTATGATGAAAAATAGTTACATAAAAAGACGTTGAATCTGGTTTTAATAATATTATTTAATAGCTGCGTGTTGCTTCACACTTCCATAGCCATTTTACACTTCATCGCTTTAAATCAAGTGTAGACTTCATAAACTTAATGTACAAAACAAATATCATTAATAACACCATTGAAATTTCAACAGAAATAATCTCACAGATAACCAAACTGTAATTTTTCAAACACGCGAAGTTTATTTACTTTTTTATGTGCATTTTTTAACCCTTAAGAAGCAAGATTATATACCAAAGGGTTTAATGCAGCAGGGGCTCCAAGAATAATATAAATATATCACTTTACAATCAGAAAGCAAAGTTTGTTACTCTTTGTGGTAACATTCAATGGTTGCAGTACCTTGATACGTAAAGACAGTGATTCTCAAAATGTATTAAAGAACGTATTTTTAGGCATTCTGACTATAATATATACATAATCTTTAATAACAACTTGTAATAATTTTATGTTTATGTTTATTTGTTTGCATTATCATGAATACGATCAATTTCTTATCTTTTTTAGTTGTCTGTAATAACAAAATTACTTGTTTTATGATCCAAAAGATATTTTTATAATCATTTAGACTTCTAAATAATTATTGTATAATTTTTTGCACATAGAATTTTTGACATAGATCTTATAGTAACAAAAATGTCATAAGTCACCTAACTTTGAGAGCCACTAGTTTAATGTCTTAACGATCGCTCGCTCCTAATCCTCACTAAAGCTTCACGCTTTCCGAACACAGTTCAAAACAATTTCATACTTATTAAAACCGTCTCCTGTCTGTCATGTTGTCTCAGATCACACAAGGGTTGCCCATGGCTTTACCGGTACTTTACGGTGCTTTATGGTAACCCTCAATCAATAGGTGCAGGCTCAATCAAGATCGGCTTTACGCTCCGATGGAAATTTCGTTACACTGGAATTGTATGAACTAGGTATGAATTTTAAATAGCAACTTCAGCTGCAAGATTAATTAAAAAACCGAAAACATTTTTAGGATATTATGGCTTATGCTTAGCTTCGTCCACGCAATGGTGCATATTTTCGTGAGAACCGGTGTTAAAGAATAATATTTTTATGCGTAATCCACAATGAGTTATGTTGTGTTATGACTATGAGTGATATTCATATGTTATATGGACTACAATGGAGTAAGTATTATTGAAATATTTTAACTGCATCTAAATACAACATAAGGATAGATGCTGATTAATTCTCAATTTACATAGGACGGCGTTGCAGCTTTAGTCAATCCTAAAGCTAGCATAGCCGTCTCCGCATCGGACAGTTTTAAAAATGTCTGGATATTGGGATGTTAAGGAGATTTTTCTCGTTGAAATGCCTAAAAAATATAAAAATCTAAGTAAGTTCATGGGAATTGAACCATAACCATGTACATATAATTTATTCAATTTGACATCTGACCATAAACATCGCTATCGACTTTGGCTTATTTTTTATTGGTAGTTTCAACCGATCACTTTGAAAAGCCCTTCTGGATAGCCCTAGCGCGTTCTATGATGTAGGTAGCGATGGGAAATATCGTTACTTTTATTTCACTATCAAGTCCGTGAAATTATTTATTTTTGTCACTGTTAAATCACCCGTGAAAAATCACCACTGGTATATTTCATTATTGACGAGTATTGTCACAGTGGGTGCATTTTATTCCGTCCGTTACATTTCGCAGTGATAGTGACTTGATTCAGTCATTACCAAAGCTCAGCGGTCAACTTACCGGCGACAGTGTTGCCAACTCTCAAAAATATTTACCCCCTAAAACTAGTTCAAAAACCCCTAAAATCGCCCCAATTACATGAAAATCCCCCTAAAAAAATTTTTAATATTAAATATATGTATATACATTAATAAAACTGTATTTTTTGTCTGTTCTGGCTAATCTCAGGAACGGCTCAACCCGTTTAGATGCCGTTTTCCCTGATGTATTGTAATGAGTTTGGATTAATATTTAGTGTTTGCACTATTTCAATCGGTTCAAAAATAAAAAAATAAACTTATGCCAATATTTACCTACTGTTGCCAGTCACCCCACCACTGAGTTGTTACGTAGTGTAGTATTATATCTTTTTTATAATTGTATGCAAATTACATTATTTTTATGTATGTTTTGTTGTTTTGTTAGGGCAGATAAATATGTTTTTGTAAGATTATTGAGTTTGTTTTACAAGTAAACAACAATCGACATACTTAATTATGTATGTATTTTATGTAAGCATCATATTTATTAGGTACAATGGCCCAGGTTACACATACATTAAAATTAAGATGGATGTCATTTGTACGAACCCAGGCTACAGTGGATTTCACGTAAGTCCGCACTTGAAGTAAAAGTTGCCATGATAAGCGAAATGCAGACTTAAGTGAAACCCACTGAAGTTCCTACAAATGACATGCATCGCAACTTTTGTCGCAATTGTCGCAATCGCAATTGTCACTGTCAACCGGCTTGTCAATACTCGAGTACACTATTATCACAGAGTACTTTGTAATATACTGAAATAGAGACCAAACTTCGCGCCTAAGATTAGAAATGTGCGTCAGTGGCGCCATTATAGAGTGTTCTGGAACTAAAAGTCAACCAGTGTTGCCAGGCAGCACATAATTACGTAGATCTACCGTAAATCCAATTTTACAACCTGGCAACACTAGCCAATAGAAAATGTTCCTAGTTCTATAGTCTATACTACAGTTTATTTTATGGTATTTTGAAGGAGGAACCAATGGAAATAAAAAATTGAATAATTTTTAGAATTTATTTATGTTTTCTTTCAGAGCATCCAGGTACACAGCAATGCTTAATAATAATTTGTAGATATTGTAAAATCAAGGTGCACAAGGAAAAAAAAATCTTGACTCAAAACCACGCACAACACTACACAATATCTCGGATTTTTGTATGATAATAACTGGAGGAACTATTACAGCAGCATTCGACTCAAATTACACACAATTCACATAAAATTATATTTTTTAGGCGAAAACCACGGAAAAACGCAATCAACAACAATGTCAAATTCATCAAACTTGACGTTGAGAGACTGTAGTGTTTGTACTGCTATTATGGTTATAGCAGTAATCATGTTATCTCGAGAGCACGGGTAGTGGGGCAACACTGAGTCAGTCACGAGACAGCCGTAGACGCAGGCAGACGTGTTCCCCTACCACTGGTGACGTAACGAGCTAATGCAAGTCAACCATATCACTATATCCAAATATTACGGAGCACGTAAGTACAACAACTACTACATAATGGCGACGAGGTCAAAAGGTCAGTGCAATAAATATTTTATTTTGTGTTGATAAAGGAAGAGTTGAAGGGAAAATAACACGTCGATGCAAGAAATAATCAACAGACGAATGTTAATATTAGTGCCGAATAGTTAACTCGAGAATTTGTTTAGGTGTGCTGTAACTTTAAATAACGTATTGAGCAAAATCATCATAATTATCGAAGTTCTCTCTCTAATTAGGTATAAAAATTGCCGCCATTACCGCTACCTACACAATTCCCTTTGTTTTCTGAAAAATGGCATTGATTGACATTGTAAAAACAACTGTGCGGTGAGTAAAAAGTGGCATTTTGTGTTATAAGCGTAATTCACGCTACTGAAGTAATAATAACATAAATGACATTTTGGATATAGTGTCACTTATTTAGCTGAAAGTGATAGCGAGGCAGGTTTTGTTTTTAAATAAGAAGTGATATTTAGTGTTTAGCTGTGTCGTTTTAAATATAATACACAGTATCATTGAAGTATTATTACTAGCGTATAGAACGGACACCGCGAGCACAATGTGTGTTCCAATGAATTGACGCCGCGCGGCTTCAATGTCCAATGGATTCGTTCGATTTTGGAAGGAGAACAGGGGCTCAATTTTGAAAATAGAACCTCCCGGCGGGGACACACATTTTGTTCGAGATGTCTTCTCTATGTATACTTATACCTCAATGCACAGTATCGATCTGTTGGAGGGATTGCTACATAAATGGAGTATTGCGTGTGGTGCCGCGTGTTTGGTTAAGGTTGCGTATGTGTGCCAATGAGAAAAAGTGGCATCATGCGGAACTTTTTCTGAATATATTTTTTGAATAACTACTTATTTACTAGCATGTTTTTAGTGCCTAACTAAAAGTAGGTTGGGCGAACTGACGAGAGAGGCTAATTGCAACGATATATTTCAGTTTTCTTCATAGATAGTGATCGCAATGTTGAGTTGAAAACTTTGAATGGCTATACTGAAAAACTACTATTTTGTAAAGCGCCATTTTTTGTTTTAAATGAGCGAATGGTGTCCGGCATCCACTCTTGCGTGTGTGTGTTGCACAGCAACACTTAGTACTAAAAAGGAGATAACATTATACAAATTATGAACTTAAATAAAGGAGTAGGGACTTTAAAATATTCAAGAATAAAAGGGTTCCCTAAATTAGTGAAATTTATTTAGGACTAGCTGTTTATTTAGCACTCTTCGGCTTTATAAAGTATAGATTTTACTACCATTATAGATGGCCGCACATGCAAGTTAAGTTTAATTGTTGAGAGTGAGTTTGCTTCTTCACGGCCATAAAACTATAACAGTAAGGGTAATTGTCAATAAAATTAGCTGTTTTTATGACTATTAGTTATATTCTACGCAGGTCCTGGGTTTCATTCAAACGTAGTTTTGCTTTAGTTACAAAGTACATGTGTAGGTATGATAAACTGAAATAATTGCAGTCGTTTTGATATGAATTCTGATAAAAAACGGAACTGAAGTTGTTTGATAAAAATTATGTTCTGTTATGAAAGTATTGCATTGGCAGTATCAAACATACATACATGCCTAGCCGCCTTGGTATACATGCAGCCATGCACTTGTATTTCTTTTGAAAATAATATACATAAACTATCACAAGCTGTTGTAATACGGTTAACGTAATTTAACGTTGCGGCGCCGGGTCCCTATTTCAGCTTGTAAGTTCTTTGTGATTCTTTAGCAGTCTTTCCTTTTGGTATTTGACTATCACGGCTGCACTACACGGCTGAAAATATAATAACATAATGTGGGTAATCATAAATAAAGTCGGTTTGATGGGCGGTAGCGTAAGAAGGAAAGAAACATTTATTCCGTCATAAGAATAGCAACATCGTTAGGGTTCTATGGTGGATGTGTCACTGGCGCGCCGACGATGAGGAGCGCGGGAGCGGGTAATTGACCGTTATGGTCGTGGTCGCTCTGTTAACACATGACGCTTTTGTTGTGGTCAGAAGTGCTTGACATTTGACATACAGCGTTAGAATGCCCTCGTGTATTGTACCAATGTGATTGGTGTAGTGGAGCAAAGGATGGGCGTGTGTGTGTGTTGTGGCTCTTTTCAGAACGGAGTTCTTGGTTGGTTTATAAGGGCATAACGTATCTATATTTTGAATATCCTAAGTTCCTATCATCGTTCCTATTAGGAACCATTATACAAGCCACGACACCGAAATTCAAATCTTCGCGATGAGACAAGTTTATTTTTCTAATTTAGTTTTTGTGTTGAATTTTATAGAATCTATTGAGGCAATGAGGGTCAAAAGCGCTTGCGAGCTAGACGCGTTCTTGTGTTGTTACTGTGATTAAACTAAGTTTTGTCACGGAAATCATATTATATATTTATCATTGAGTTATTCGTGCACAAAAGGAGTAAGTTTTTATTTTTAAATTGAGAACAATAATTGTATTTGTTCGAATGGGTGCAGCAATGTTTAAAATGTTGCTATTTATTATTGTAGCCTGAGGAAAGCGCCCTTTTGAAGACGCACGATTTGATATGCTGTAGTAAATTCATAGCCCTGGAGAAGCCGAGCCTTGGTTTTGACAGAATTCCACAAAAATCGTGAAGGAGAAACTCTCCTGACGTCCAAAAAATATTTATTAAGCTGGATGTATTTAGTTATAAATCGAGAAGTCCTCTTTAAACAGATTTGCAGATTATACCAATGCTATGACCTTAGTAATTAATAATTTTAATAGATTACAATTAAAGTTTGGTAATCTAATCTAATTAGCTATAATGGCGCTAGCAATTATTGATCTACTTAGGTTGATTTCGGGGTCATAAACTCATAATTAAGTACTTACCTGCCTGAAGGATTGTTGACGTGAGTAATTTGATGGACTTGATAGGTCATAAATTTTGGTGCATAATGTACTTATTGCAATAACTATAATGTGTGTGTTAGGTAGTACGAACCTACATGAAATTGTAAATCGTGCGTGAGTGTGTGTGTCAGGTAGTACGAACCTACATGAAATTGTAAATCGTGCATAATTGTGTGTGTCAGGTAGTACGAACCTACATGAAATTGTAAATCGTGCATAATTGTGTGTGTCAGGTAGTCCGAACCTACATGAAATTGTAAATCGTGCATAATTGTGTGTGTCAGGTAGTACGAACCTACATGAAATTGTAAATCGTGCATAATTGTGTGTGTCAGGTAGTACGTACCTACATGAAATTGTAAATCGTGCATAATTGTGTGTGTCAGGTAGTACGAACCTACATGAAATTGTAAATCGTGCATAATTGTGTGTGTCAGGTAGTACGAACCTACATGAAATCGTAAATCGTAAATGATTGTGTATTAGGCAGCAAATGCCTTACGATACCAATTAACGTACATACCTTTTGTGACACGGAGTACTACATGTGTGTGTATTATTATTGATGCGTGTTTTTCGGTAAGATGTTAAATAATCAAGTCCGAACTGATATATATTTAATTATCGTTTACACATATATAATAATACATGTGTAACACATAAAGATAAACTTTCAGATTAATTTTATTCTTTCACAAAAGGCAACCCTGACATTGCCAGAGAGGATAAGCGACAGTGTTAGAAAGGAAGGCGGACGAAGGAAACTCATTACGCGTTTTGATTAGCACTGTGCGACCAGAATTACACTTTATTGCGTTGGAGCCAGAGTCACTATTTATTTAAATGATTTTTCGGAATTTTTCTTAGTGCACCTTCTATAATTATTTATAAATACTATTATTTATTCTGTGTTTTTAGTTAAATTCAGAGTTAAAGAAAAAATTGTATTCAAGCTAAAGTTACAATGAAAGTAAAATTTAAAAGGCACTCTATCTCGAAGAGTCATAGAAATCAGAGTAAAATCAACCAATAATAATGAAGTTTAGTTTTGCTTAACATAAACATACGTTACTGTGTTGTGGGCAGTATGAGCCCTCATGAAATTGAAAATCATACGTTACTGTGTTGTGGGCAGTATGAGCCCTCATGAAATTGAAAATCATACGTTACTGTGTTGTGGGCAGTATGAGCCCTCATGAAATTGAAAATCATACGCAACTCAGTTGTCGGCAGTATGAGCCCTCATGAAATTGAAAATCATACTTTACTGAATTGAAGTGAGCTGTCGGCAATATGAGCCCTCATGAAATTGAAATCATACATTACTGAGTTGTCGGCAGTATGAGCCCTCATGAAATTGAGATTGATACATTGACTTGATGGAAGTAGTAACCTCATGAAATTTAGAATCATACATACATTACTTGACTAGACGGCAGTATAGGTCCCATGATTTGAAATCATAGTAACTAAAGTGTGTATGGACCTCTTGAAATTGAAATCATTACTGACTAGACAGCAGTATGGGCCCTCATAACTTTGAAAACCATACAAAATGTAGTTATTTTGTGAACATATTAGTTATTTGGCGTGATGGAGTTGAGATGTAGAATAAAGATAATGAATAGACGAGGTATTTCAATGAATGACTGGTGTGTGAATGATTGGTATCGGCAGTGTCTGATTCATATGTGACACCGTTGGGTCCGTTGGGATCCGTTGGATCCGTCCATTCAGGAAGGACGCCTAAATAAAGGAAATTCCTGTTGCGAGTCTAGCCATGGTTGGCGTGTTATGGTCGTCGGTGGGACCTAGTTTATATTACGTATATAAGAGGATTGTCTCGCAAGTAAAACTTTAGTCTTTAAAAAACGAAAGCAGGTTGTAAGCTGTACGTAATCTGTTGTTGACAGTAAACCACTTTTAGTAATAATATAAATTTTCATCGAGTTTCTCATATTTCCTGTGTTTGTTTTACCAGTAAGTTGTCTATTTAAAGACAGAAATGACGAGGTTTGTTTGAATGTTGGTATGAAACCTAATAACTTGGCGATCTTGATCAAAGAGAGAAGAAAGAGGGAAGTATGAAAAGCTAAGAGGTGATGTAAATAATTATTATTTAATAAAGATAGAAGGAGAACGGGTGTGAATGGGAAAGGTGTAAGACGAAAAAAGTCTCAGGTGTTGTTTCAATGTTTAAAATAATTGCAGTGAAAGTATAATCTACATAAGTAATTCTATACGAAGCGTGCATATGACAGTTTGAGTTTGTTGAGGCTAGTGAAGGCACCCAGAAGGCTCAAGTTTACAAACCGTAGCCTGCTTCATACATATAGTGCGTGTTACAAATGTGTTTGTCTAAGTAACTGGAATATTGAATGGTATAGACGTGGAGTGGCCTTTGAAGGCTTGAGTTGCGATCAACTGCAGAGTCGACTGTGGATCGGGCTCCATATTAAATAAAGATTTTAATAAGGAAGGGATGTAGTGTTTGTACTGCTATTATGGTTATAGCAGTAATCATGTTATCTCGAGAGCACGGGTAGTGGGGCAACACTGAGTCAGTCACGAGACAGCCGTAGACGCAGGCAGACGTGTTCCCCTACCACTGGTGACGTAACGAGCTAATGCAAGTCAACCATATCACTATATCCAAATATTACGGAGCACGTAAGTACAACAACTACTACAGAGACCAAAGACAAAATTAAAACATTTTTCTTGTCTATGGTCATTGCATTATTATAATACAACATTATATTTTGTATTTAATAATATGTCTATATAATAACATTTATCTAATTCATTTATTTTTCAGCATTCCGATTGAATAAAATATAAAAAATATTTAAAAACACAACAAATATTTATCTGCGTTGCGTCCATCTCTATAGAACGAAAAAAGAGGAACAAGTGCTGCTATCTGTATAAATATTATGGAACTACAATTATAATGCTACTCAACCGAAAAAACCTCTTGCAATGGTTTACTGTTTGTAATGAACATGCGTCTTTATTTAGTATCATAATATCTGTCATCTTTCCCTGTTCATTGTACTAAGTTTGAGGACCCTGACTATTATCTATCTATACTACTAACTAACAGTATTCATTCATTAACTATTATCAATAGGTATGTTTAAAATATCAACGAAACCGTGCGCGAGACGGGCGCGCAGAGTAAAGATTACAAATGATTATGAACTGTGAAGCGAAATCTCACCGAGTCACCGTATCGTACTTCGTTTCACGAAATTCACGAATTCACGAGACACGACGTGGTTGTAAATATCAATTACCTACAGTAGAATCCCGATTATCCGAACATCGATTATCCGAACATCCGATTATCCGGACTCATTCGTCTCGGCTCTAATTATCAATTTAAAAATGTTTTGACGGCACGAGACATGTTATGACAAGTTTATTCCCGCCTCCGACGGTGTACTCCCGCTCTCATTTGTTTGCGGGATAGTGTTTGTTATTGTTTAATTGTCTTTGATAGCCTTCAACTGAAAGGTTGTCTTTTATTTTTGTTTACATTTTGTGTTGGAACTTTAAAATGTCCAAGCGAAAAAGAGTAGTGTTGTCTCTTAAAGACAAAATGAAGATAATTGAGAGTATAAAAAATGGTGAATCTGGCAGTAAGTTGGCACGAATATATGGTGTCGGAAATTCTACGATATCAGACATTAAAAAGAATTCTGATTCCATAATGAAATTCACCTGCGCGCTTGAGCAAGAAGATGGAAGCTCGCAACGTAAAGTCATGAAAAAATCTCAAAATGAAATTTTAGACAATGCAGTTTTTACTTGGTTTGTACAAAAGAGAGCATGCGGTCAGCCCATATCTGGACCTCTGTTATGTGAAAAAGCATTGGATTTTAATCAAAAACTTGGTGGTGATACTTCTTTCAAGGCGAGCTGTGGATGGTTAGCAAGATTCAAATCTAGACATGGAATTCGAGAACTGGAGATTCAAGGAGAAAAACTGTCTGCTAACGTTGCATCAGCCGACTCTTTTGTAGACGAGTTAAAAGAATTTCTAGATGAAAAAAAATACGATTTAGATTTTGTATACAATGCGGACGAAACAGGTCTTAATTGGAAAGCTCTACCAAGTAGATCATTAGCATCGCGACGTGAAAATGCAGCACCGGGGCACAAAGTGAGTAAGGACAGAGTTACAGTTATGGTTTGCGCAAACGCTAAAGGAACACATCGATTGCCACTGCTACTTATTGGTAAATCAAAAAATCCGCGCTGTTTCAAAAATGTCAAAATACCCTTAACTTACACCAACCAACAAAAAGCGTGGATGAACACAGATATTTTTCTTACTTGGTATGAAAATACGTTTATTCCTGAGGTGAAGAAATTTCAAAAGGACGTGGGAAAAGAGGGCGATGTATTGTTGTTATTAGATAATGCGCCAACGCACCCTTCCGCTGAAACACTAAATCGAGAAAATGGGAAGTTCACGGTTAAGTTTTTGCCCCCTAACGTAACATCGATATTGCAACCTATGGACCAAAGTGTCATTGAAACTTTAAAACGTTTATACAGAAAGCAGCTACTGCGTCGTCTTTTATCAGAAGACGACAGTGATATAGAAACGTTGTTAAAGTTTTTTAAAGAAATTAATTTAAAAGATTGTTGTTATATGCTGGTAGAAGCGTGGAACTCAGTGGAATTGCAAACATTAAAAAGGGCATGGAATAAATTATTAAAATTAACTCTATCTGATTCTTCAATTAAACCGCACGACGATTTTAAAGAAATAACCGAAGCAATAAAAATTCTTAGCATTGGTGAAGGGTGCGATGAAGAGAACATTAAGGAGTGGCTGAACTGCGACAGTGAAGACACTGGATTCCAAATATTAACTGATGAAGAAATCATTGAGGATTTAAACAGTAACGAGAGAGAAGATGAAGAAGAGGCTGAAACTGGGGATGTATGTCAAGTACCATCTCACGCAGAAGCTTTTGAAGCTCTAGATGTTGCTTTTAAGTGGTTTGAAAGACAGGACGAATCGGATCCCATACAGTTGTTACAACTGAAGCGCATCAGGGACTTGGCCGCGAGGAAAAGATGTGATTCATTACGTCAAAGATCAATAACAAGTTATTTCCAACCAAAATTTTAAATTACATAGGTATTATGTAATTCATTATCTATCGTTATAGCTCGTTTTTTATATATCGTATTATCTAAGTAATAGTCATTGCATAATAAAAAAATATTAAAATTTAAATATTGTTTGATTTGCTTTGAAATCGGTTATCCGGATTTTCGATTATACGGAATACCCCTGGTTTTATTTGATTCGGATAATCGGGATCCTACTGTACATAGTTTAATCAAAAACTTACAGTTTAAAATAAGACTCATTTTCATTTGAAGTTTTTGTACCGTAGCGATATTATTAACGAAGCAAGTTGAAAGAAATCAGACAAACTTAAGTCTAATAACGTTGCGAATAAGATGCAATTTCACTTAAACAAATTCTCTCTTCTAGTGTCTGTGTCGCTCTCGCTCACGCACGGCTCAAGTCACAAATGTTGCTTTCTCTTTTTCGCACGATGGAATTCTGTGAATTTTGGCCGGTGGCCGGCGTTAAGTCACAGTAAAAGGAATACTGTGGTGAATTCACAGTCCCGTTAAATGTAACAGACGGTTTCGATGCATGTCACAGGTGTGAAAAGGTGAAGTTTATTTAACAAGTGAAATATCCAGTGATAGGTGAAATGTGCCATTCCTAGATGTAGGACATTCTGGAAAATCCAAAATAAGAGGCAGCCCTAATCATTCCTAACCTAGTTTAAATCATGACCCAGTTGACAAAATCGGTTAAAAATTAACTCACGTGAAAGTTTTGAACAAGCGTGAAAGTAAAGAAAATATAAAGGTGCGACACATTGAAGCCGATAATTAAGGCGTATTCAGACTTCGATCGGAAATTATAAATAATAGATATCCGGATTGAACCGGATCTCCTTTGTATGGATTTATTATAAGTTTCTTTTTGAATGCCACCCTTTCCGATCGATCGGATTGGTTTAATAACTAGTTCGAAGTTTACGAAGTCACAGGTGTGTTCATTTGTACTGAGATTTCATATTTCTCGTTTAGTATAGGTATATCATATTTTATAATAATAATTCTGGTAATTAACATCATAATTATATTACATTAATAATTATATTTTTTATTACAATAAGCATAGAAAGTGTATATTATTGTTATATATAGTCTATATTAAGTGTATCAGTGATACCTACATGAATAAAAGATTATTTCATTTCATTTCAATTATTAGTGCGGTTAATTTTCAGTAATCAGTTTCAATTTTCAATAGTCCATTAAAAATATAAATATAAAATATACAATCGTATAACCTTATCTACCTATTAAACGAATGTGTTTTTATTTAATTTGAAAAACACAATTTACTATTGCGAAACTTTTAATCATAAGATGTCAATCATTCCAACGGTGCAGTTCAAAGCTTAAAGCTTTTAAAGGTGCAACAATAGAAATAATAATCGAGCTTAAAATTCGTCGCGAAAAAACTGTTACAATTAGATAGTTTTTGTTCCATGCCTTAGATTTAAAAAAACTTTAAGTGACAAAAATACAATGAAATCAAGTTGGGGTGAACTTCCTCCCCTAAGAAAGTGTTAGGTGACAGTACTGATCGTGATTTGACGGAGGCCATTGTAGTTTTTTGCTATAAATAAAACCCATAGGATCGTCTTGCATAAATTAACACAATCAGAACATGAATATTCCCGTGTGTAATTTTTTGTGAGCTTTGACGGACAGCTTTCGCATGGGAAGCTATTTTGTTTTCTTTCGATTGTAATTTTAAGATTCTTTTCTTATGGTTTTTATCATAAGGAAACCTGTAGCTTGACTAGAAAGCACCCTCGTTCTAGAATCATCTGGGAAGTGAGTTTTTTTTAAACGTGTTACGTCTCCAATGACGTAAGTTCCATGATGCCGTTGTCCTTTAGTACAATATTACTAGCAATTGTAAATTATGATGTAAACACAATTCACCAACTTCAAGAAATAATGAATTACCTCGCAAATAGTTGGACACTAACGAAACCTACCTAGTAGGTACCTACACAAATTGCCTAAACAACAGTCACGTCATGAATTTTAGTGGCCGAAGTAATAACCATATCATATGAAATGCGGACAATGTCCCAATATTTATGGCCCCTATAGTCTAAGTCCTAGTGGACAAATTTACGACACTCCTTACCTAATAAATCATTTTTCACTGCGACGTTTTAAATACATTTTTATACTCAAACCCGATGTAGACTTCGGGCGAAATTTATTAGTAATTTGCGAATAAATCTTCATATCTAAGGGGGACTTTTTTGCTACTGTCTTACTCAATGTAAGGATACTATTAAGCGCTTGTACCGATAATTGTCACACATATTTTAAAATTTCTCCCCCAGGAGACATCGAGCTTTGTATTTCGCGTGCATTTATGTGAAACTAGAATTGTTATTTTTCGTAACAATAGTGCATATTTGGAGAATTCAGTATTTTATGGAATCTGAATCAGTTTATGGTTCAATTGTATTTTTAATAATCGTATGTCTTCTTTGTTACAGAAGGTGAGTGAAGAATACAATACATCTTATTAGCTGCGTTAAGGCCAGAGTCCTACTATGAGTAAGTAACCTTAATTAAATTTAACGGATTCTTTATTACACACACACATTTATCTTTTGTTTCACTACACCAATCACACTGATATAATATACGAAGGCATTTTAACGCTGTATGTCAAATCTCAAGGACTTCTGACAACAACAAAAGCGTGCATATCGTCTTGTATTGACAGAGCGACTACGCGCAGAACGGTCAATTGCCTGTTCTTACGCTCTTCGTCATCGTCGCGCTAGTGACATATCTACCTTTTTTACATTAAAATATCATTGCACTCACACAACTATTCAGTCACGCCCTAGTGTGTCTAATGAACTATGGTATAAAATGGTATGATACAACAACAAACAAAAAGCTAACGTCAACCTCAAACGGAAGTCATTCAACCTGCGATACAGGAAACGCTTTGTTTCGATTCATCAATTTAATGATACGAAAACAATGTGTGATCCAGTGTATCTAAATAAAAATGTCGTATTCGTACAAACATTTTACTATAAATTCTGTATATTTCGAAGTGACTTGATAATCGACAAAGATTTAGGTACCTATTTGTATTACGTGAGTACTCAACCCCAATTGAAACGTTCAAAGAAGTATTTAATCCAGAGAGATAAATAAATATTAAATGTAGCTTAACAAGTAAACTTATAATTATAAATTAAAATCGTGATCTTCCTTCCAAGACAGCAGCCCTTACCATTCTTTTGAAGGATGACAATTTTCATACTGTAGACGAAAAACAAAATTAATCTATTATATTAATACAACCTGAACGTTAATATCAACAATTTAATATTATCTCATTAAGATTTGACATTTATATCAAATTGTTTATAACATCGAACAATAAGATTAAACTAACGCCTTGACTAAGAATAAGTTAATCAAGCATGATGAATAAAATTATTCTAAAGTAAAGAAAATTCACAATTCCAACGGTAAACTCTTAAATATTACCTTGTCGACGTATGTCTGAGCAACGCGACGTATAACACAAATCCATATTACGTTTAGCGAATCAGGTCGGACGAGTCCGGTTGAATGAAAACCACTTTACTTATTGAATTTGTTGCCGTAATGTCGCGACTAATATGCCATCGTAAGTAGACCACTAGCCATGCAATATTAAATAAATTATCTATCGTTAGAACGCTGCCTATTTACTACGAGTAGAAGACAAAGCCGTGATTACATTAACGAGCGGCACCGGCGCGCGACGAGCGAAGCGGAAAACTGCAACCTCCCCTCCCTCCGCTTCCCTCAACCGTCTCTATTTATGTAATCACAATGCGTAATGACGATCGTTAGTAACTGCGACTCGCTTGCACGGTAATTGACATTATTTTACAATTTCTCCGCGGATTTTTTTTCCTTGATAACGAAATCGCACGAAGTCGTGCCCAGCCATGAGTGAGGACTGATTTGCGCTGAAATTAGCGTTATTACTTATGACGTATTTATTGAATTTAAAATTAGCTGGTGTTTATAATTTTTCTAAATATTTAATCGTTAGAAGGTACATATTAATTTAATATTGCGTCAATATTTTATTTAAGCTTAATACATTTCCACTAATGATACCTTAACAGATAAGTTTGTATAAATATGCATATTAATAAATCCTACATATTAAAATAATCTGTCCTTGTTAACTTCTTTCTCCTTAATTAGTTGTCATAGTGTTTCTATTCGCGTCTTTATCATAAAGATAGTTCTATTTAAGATAAATAGCATAATATTATAATGCTTCTCCTGAAGATTAAAATAAAACACTTAACGGGTACGACGAAAAACAAAGCCACTTTTACAGCAGAATCATCTCATCGTTAATTACCCTGACCACACCATAACATTCCCATTTGGAGCTCTATAAAGATCCACACACACGCATCCAGAGCAATATCCACAACGATCTATCACCTACCAGAGAGCAGTTAGCTCTCTCTACATATAATTTAAAGCCATTAAAGACATCTGCAGACCCCAGCAATGAGCTCCGCTTACTTGGGATTCGTATCGTCCCTCTAGTGCCCTTTTTTCTCTTCATACGTGCGGGGTGACTTTTTCGAGCAAGGGGTGAAAGCGTGGGGTGGTTCTTGTTTATAACTCCGATGTTCTTGACTCATATACCTTGTTTTATGAAAAACTCAGACTCGAACTGCCGTTTTGAATCATTATCGTGTGTCGGCGGATTCATGTCGGTGGGATTCATGCGTGGATGTCGATTTCGAGCATTCGTGTTCATAACGTTACTTTGTGTTATAGTTAAATTAGTTAGATTTTTATGTCTTTCTGTCGCTGGAGATTATGATCGTTTAAGTTACTGTTATGTGAGATGAATCGATGTAACTAAGTTTACTATGAATGTGGGCGTAATAACTTGCAAAAAAAAATGTAGGAACTAATGTCCCAACATAGGTACAATATTAAAATGATACACTATGTAGTAGGTAAGTTACTTTACACCTTTTCATTCTGAAATCAGCAAGGCAACTTTTTGTGTCATATAAAATTTTGATAGTAACAAGCAACTTCTTTTACATTGTTCTGAGTTTGTATCTTTATTGCAGTAGAAAAAGTCTGTTATATGTATAACGTAAATATTATACGGTGCCCACTTACCTAACTCCAGGTGGACTGCTTACATATTTGTCATAAGTTTATGTATTAAAGTAAATATGTACATAAGCGCTTAGCTAATTGTAGTAAAAGCGCTTGATGATGCAGTACTGAAGGCGCTGACGTAAACAGATATTTTTAACTCAGTAGCTTAGCGTAAGAAACGTGACGTTGCTATTATTTTAAGAGATATACGTAAAGTCAATAATATTCTCAATGAGAAGCATTAAGCATCCAGCTCCATGATCGACTTTCCTAAGCATCTGATTATCATAATATCTAATATTAGTTTTACCACAATCTCTTAATATCTTACTACTCAAAACATAAATGAATATATTTGGATAGTTCTGATTAAGAAACCCCCTCTACATGAGATGGAGGCTTGGAAAATACTGGAGCACCGTTTCTTTGCTGACGTCATCCATGACGTCTATAACGTTACTTCATAGGGCGCGTACTTTATAAGTTTGTCCCTACTCTCCAACTTATAAATCTCTTGAGCTTCAAGACGTTACAAATTGTAAAAAGTGACACCTTGTAACAAGTTTAACACTGTAACAAGATACACACTGTAACATAGTTGTGACTAAGGCGCAAAAACAAACGTGTTTAATCAAAACGTACCCTGATTAAGGCAACGACCCTCGCGGCCATAAAAACATTATCGCCGCGTCCCTCCGAATAAAAAACATAAAGAGCAAACACAATGGGACAGCGCGATCAGATGCATTAGATATTGGCAGTTAGCCGCATCCCATGGTGTTGGGAGTTGCGCCACGGATCTCACCCGATTACATCCTACACAATGGTATCTACCTACAGACATTGTTTTCAATTGTAAATACATTCTACGACTGGATAGCCTTTTTGGTTGCTACTCTTTTCGTACGATTGCTGGTTGTTTCAGAATTGTTCCAGGGATCAGACCTGAGATCGATTTGTTAGGGTGTTGGTAAGTGACCTTGGGTAAAAGCCGACGAACAAGCAGACGAGAACCTGATGGGAAATTGTTTTTGTTAAGTATGGCCGAAACACTAAGGGAATAACCGATACAGGATTGTAAAAACCAATACTAAATAGGACACAAATTACCCATGGACCAGAATAACATACAGATATTTCAGTTAAAAAGTACCATTGTTCAAGTTTGATATTAGAAGTAACCTGGCCTTCCATCATGCATGAGTAACGTCTAGAGTAAACTTGGTGGTACAGAGGCCAGTGACCTCCAAGGACGGACTTGACACCATAGATCCTCCATATGTCCATTGTTCATCAGAAGACAAGGAGTCAACATATGATCAGGGGAGGTTGGCTTGAATTGAAGATGGATGAGAATAGAAATATAAGACAAGATGCCTTCCATATACTTACGTACCATATTTCTACTCCAAATTATTGAGTTGAATGAAATACCATATTTGTAAGTGTCACTGACCCTCTCACCCTCTGAAGTATAGTTAGTAATTGGTATCGCGACGCGACGCGGAAGCAGGTGCCAGGTGGGAAGGTTCTATGTTCAGTTTTCTATGTAGTTCTTGTACTACTTCTATTGTGCTTGTAAAGCAAGTGAATAAAAATTCATTGACGAAAAATACATACCTTCCAGTCAAATACCTGAAAGTAGCGAGTATGCTGAAAACTACTCAAGGTTCGATGCCGGCTGTGCCAGACTTCTATACCTACCTTATGCAGGTCAGTGTATGGTTTCGAGTACGGATTCAATGAAATATCCATAGCCTTCGATAGAAATCTAGTTCAGAATTAATTATTGAAATACTTTTTAAGTCACATATTTAGAAAAAAACACTACAATAATAATTATTATAAACAAACATGAATGTAATTAGATGAATGTGTTGAATGACAATAAGTAGAAAGATACTTTCAATTGAAAACTCGTAAAAAATCCATTTCTTTTTTAATCTAATTTTTATAGCCTCTGTTGCAGTATTGATAAAACTAATGTATTTAATAAATTGAAGAAATTGAAGGTTCCCCTTACATCTTTTAAATCATCATTTAAATGAATATCTATATTGAAGTGTTGTATTGATTTTACCTACAACTTTGGTCAAGTTACTAATTTTTAGGATCTATTTTTTAGGCCGTAGTGATGCCAATTTTGGGTGGCAAACGAGTAAGTCCAACAGAGTAACTACTACAAAAGGCTGATAAATGAAAGTGTAAGACAACATCAAACGAAATACAGACATAAAGGGAACGCACCCAACGAACTGAGCCAACTTATTAACCTCAGCTCATACGAAGCATATTTCTAAGTAATAGGTACACATTAAATTATTCAATACCGTATAAAAGTCTTATATTTACCTATATTATTGGATCAGGAAGCGAAAGATTTTCTCCTTTCCGCTTTCAAGATGGCCAGCAAAACAAAAAATAGCCTTGGGGTGAAATCTCAAAGCATTGAGAAAAACACTCGGGCACATTTCTGGCGATATGCTTAATGCACCCCCACACAAATTATCGATTAGAAGCGTTTTTTATGCAAGAGGGAATTCTTTAGGGGAGCGAGCCGTGGGGCGCACAGCTGAAACAAAAAACCCGAGTGAAGAGTGAAATAAAAAGTTTAAACAAGGCGGATTGCAATGGTAGCCCCAAGACGTAAGAAAATCAATAGCCGATGCCGCCCGATGCAAATCTTCTGCATCTCCATTTGAATTTCAATTCTCAGTGAATTTGAGACGTCGTTTTATTTATCGTTATTCTTCAGACTGATGTTTTCTTATAAACACTGTGTCTTGCGTTGGGAAAATTGAATAGCATCGGATTGTTAGATGCACGCGAAATGTTTACAAGCTTCGATTCATTTCAGTACATTCAAAATTGGTGATTTCATTTGAATTATAATTTAATAGTATCGTGGTACTTCCACGTTTAAATTGGAAAAGGAGTTCTATGTCGCGATATTTCAATAAAGATATTTAAAATTTCATTCTATATAGTTATGTATTTTTCGCTACAGGTAGATCTATAGTTACTTAGGTAATACAAAACATTCAACATCACGACAAAAACAAACGTTTTAAAAATAAACCTTTTCCAAAGAAATTGCAAACGCTTGTACCTAAATTCTGCACTACATACAATAATAATATACAGTATACATATATGTATGTATATCTACCTACAATCAATCAACGCCAACTCATATAAAACGCGTTCTTTGCGACATCCTTAGCCCACTCTGCCCAATTAAGGTCCCGGGGCTCAGATGTGCACTCTTCTTGATCGTTCAAGCGTCATCTTTAAATTTCCGTCGTTAAGATTTAATTTTTATCAACCACCCTCGGAGGAGGCGACCAACCTGTCGCGCCAAATATTTTTCTCCGTAGTTTTTCCCTCTGGCACTTACTCCCCTTCTTGTACGCATTTTTTTATCATTAAAACTGGGAGTGGGGTCGCCGAACTCGGTGTTGCCAACTCGCTGTCATAACAAAACACAATCATACGGAACCGCGTGTTTATGGTAGCAACGTCGCATTTTCTTCAATCCAATCTTACCTTGTTAACTCCGTAATGTATACGTCTTTAAAAAGTTACAATAGATCTATTAACAAGCGGTTTTTGTTTTTGCTATACCTACTATATTTACCGCCCTGAATAGAAATTTATTTATTTATTTTTATAACTCCCAACTCACTAAATATTTCACTACTTCACTAACATTCTGAGTTTTATTACCACCACAGATCATTCATAGATTTCACCTATCTTCCAATTATCATCGTTATGAGATATGTTATAACTGCACATACGATATGCAGTCGTGATAAAACTGTACAGGAAACACTCACTATCTATCTATATCTATACACCAATAAAAGGCAAAAATCTGTGTTCATCAAATACTGAAACAGTTTATTGAAATATTAATTTGTTTAAAAAGAATAGTAAACAGAAATCAGTTTTGCTAAAAAATGCTTTATTTGTCTTTAGATTGTTTTCACTTTGTGACAGCCTAATTCTTAATAACAAATTACGATTAAGACACTGTAAAATTGTTTACCAAATAAGACTTGTCTAAAAAAATGGGGTATATTTACATCGACGAAAAAAAATTAAAAAATCAACAGCAAAATAAGCACTTTGGTTGCTTATTTTGCTGTTGATTTTTTAATTTTTTCCTTAAGGAACTGTGAAAAGTGTTAATAAACAGGGTAACGTAACCGTTTAACCGACCACGTCCAATAAAGGCTGCCATGGATGACACATTTCACTTAGCCTCAATACGGCCTGTAATTAACGCGTAGCTGGCTTAATTACAGGCCGCTGACACACCTCGCTCCGATTAATTTTCTTTGACGTGGGCTCTGACTTTGTTTTCCTTTACTGTTTACCTTCACTGTGTATATCGCCATAACTTGTACCACCTGAGAGGTAAATACAATAATATGGACTGAAAGTTATTTTTGTTATAGTAATTAATGGACTACACGGTCTACAGTGGAATGTTAATTTATAAGTTACAGTTGATTAATAAAATTAATTACAGGGAGTAATGATTGTGTGATATAAATGAATTTATGACGCATGAAAATATTTTAACGACAGCTTATCTGAAATAGTTTAGCTCCCTACTGTATGCTAGGTTGATTGGAACAAGTTTAAGAATGGACAGCAATGTAAATAGTTCTTCTAGGAGATTGTAACATAATAATATATTCCCTAAGCTATTACAGCCAAGTTGAGATAGAGACCCTGCCAACATATCCCGGGATCGAATCCCGGTAGTTACAGGCAATTATGTGGCGAATTTTTTTTTTCTGTGCTGTATATTTTTATCTATCAGCCGTTAAATCTAAATTAAACCGTTAATCTTAAATTTAAATTTTAAAAAAAACGACATTTACACTAAACATAGCTCACTCTCGAGACTACACTCTCGATTAAGTGACGTTTCATACAAAAAACTAAATCAAAATCAGTTCATCCATTTGGGAGCTACGATGCCACAGACAGACATGCAGATACACAGACACGTCAAACTTATAACACCCCTCTTTTTTCGTCGGGGGTGAAAAACTGCGGGCCACGTGATGATAAGTTATTACCATCGTCCATGCATCCAAAATGTCAGATTCATCACAAAGTAGTTGTTCGTCATGAATAAAAAGGATAAATTAAACCGTTTATGTCTGGCCACTCTTTTCGCTTCTAAACTAGATGCTTCTAAATGCATTCATGTATTTTGCTATATAAACGGTGTACTTATCTTAAAATAAATTCATATTAGATTATGGACATTAATTCTTTAGTAAGCGAATCTCATCAACGCAAAAAAGATAATGATACCTTAAACACGCTGACGAAATTAAGGTAAGTAAAGCTGAGAAGTTGCAGAAACAAACTCCCATAATCTTATTAGTGGCAGACGCAACGTCTAATCCTCATCCCATCAGCTAATTAATCCCACCAAGTTTATTTTCTAAGTTTCAACTTGGCCGGAAGTAATTTCACGCCATCTTGGGGTACATGTCCCATCGCTGGACACTGAATTGAAACTCACCTCCACTGACTTGTCCGTTAAAATCGCAAAAATGTGTTTCATTTTTTTGTTTGTGTGCAATAGACGCCCTTTGTGCTTTGCATATTAAAAAAATATAAGGTAAATGATACAAATAAGGCCGATGCTCAATTAAGGCCTATAGTGCCAAAAAGTCCCTATAGTGCCAAAAAGTCGTTTAAAATATAGTTACATCAAAAATACTTCACACACGCATAACGATGCTGTCGCGATAAACAGTGCGCAAGCGGCCCGCTCGCGTTCACAGCGACCGTGGAGGCTGTTTGTGAAAGACGAGTGTTTTCATGGGGCGTTATTAACTTGTCGCAATTTAGATCGAGTCTTAATACGTAGTATTTTGATGTTTTGTTTTAAGCAATGCGAATCACAGCATAACTAATTAAGAACTAACTATGACTCTTTTGATTACTTAGAATATGCGAATTAAATTTTATTTGTACTTTTAGTAAATTGTAGTTTCTAAAACTAAATAACTAAGAAAGGAAAGCTTGGGAGCGGTAGTTAACGATGTACGTTGTAGCCGAATGTTGACTTTAACAAACTTAATTTAGTTTCTTTGTTTAATTTAGGCCTATCAAATTTTTATTTTTATTTTTATTTTTGAGATTATATTATGTTAATTTGTTTATTTTTGTTTGTATGGGATATATTTTTTTATTATAATTCATTATTATTCATTAATATGCGCCTTCAAGTCTGATTAGCAATTTAAGCAAAATCTTTAGTAAAATAAAGTTTCCTAACTTTATGAAAGGTCTCATGGAAACACTTCATAAAAGCCATAGAAATACATATTGTTATTTATTTAATATTTATATAAGGCAATTCCTGTAATTTGAGTACAGGCTTTATTAAGTCATTATGTTTTAAAAAGGCCTGAAACCAATGTTCCAGAATAACTAATTTTTAAGTGATTTATGATGAAAAATAATAATAATATTTCTCAGATGTTTGAAATTAACGAACCTAAGAATAATAATACCTTGCTATTATTTATCACCTTTTCCGAATATTGATTAAGATATGAGTGTTAGAAATTAGGTAGGCCTTATTTGTATCACTTGTATATTTTAATTTAAAGTTATACGTTATGTACCGGTTAATAATTTTTAATTTTCTTTAAATCAAAATAATTAGGCAAAAAGACAGTGAGTTATGTTTCTTACCATTTAAACTTTTCCTAAAGTTCCACAAATATTTCAAGATCAAAATTAGCCAAATTCGTCCAGCCATTCTCAAGTTTTAGCGAGACAAACGAACAGCAATTGAGCTTTATAAATATAGATAATTGAATATTAAAAGTATGCATAGCTAACAATTAATCGAAATTTACACCAAATATTACTAACTAATTACTAAAAGTGCCTTTTACTTTGCTTCAAGCTCGCTTATCGCTTACAGTAAGCTGTAAGACACTTTTCTTGAACGGGGCAGAACTTCACACTTAGCTCGCTCGGTAAACACTCACGACGTTTCCTAATTAACGGACGCAATTAGCGGTTGGAGGGAGAGGAGGGGAGGGGGAGGGGTGATAAGTGGCCGGAGCGGAAAAAGTTGGGAAAATTCGAGGGCTTACGGAAAAACGTGCGGCGCTGACGTACGTCTCGTCTGATGGACTTATGTTCCAGTGACCTTGAAAGAAATAGTAATTGTTATTTGGAAATATAAACGGCGCGATTGCTATACCATGCCTTGGATGCCGATATGTAGTCGTATGTATCTATAACGGGATTTTTTCGTCAAAATAAACACAATATATAGGTACAACAACGCAAAATGTATATATAGAAAATCAAATTTCCGGAATTTTCATAACAATGCAAAATATTGCTCTAAACTGTTTTGTATGAATAATTTTATTACATTCAGTCTTGCAACTATTTGAGATATAACGTTAGAATATTTTTCCGTAAATATATCCTATACCTACCTAGGTAATAAAATCAAAATATGCAATATGTTTAAAAATCAAACTTCAAGAGAAAAAGTACAACATCTTTAAAAATCGAACAAACAATAGTTTTAAAAAGGAAAAAATACAGTATCGACAGTTGCAAAGTATTGGAAGGGCATAAACAGTGATTCTACAGTACAAAAGTTTATGAACATAAAGCTTCGCTGTTGAAGCGAAACTTTCACAGGCCTAGACTGACGATGCACATCAGAATATATAAAGTTTGAACACGTAAGGAGTCACATGAGCTTTGCTTTAGAATTATACTTTAAAGGAAACGAAGGCCTTGATTTATTAACATATTATGTATTAAATTTGCTATAAATATATTAATGTGACCTGATTTTCCATTTTTAGGTTCATGTGAACTTCTTATAGCTCAGTTGGTGGCTCTATTGCCAAAGAGTCCTGAGTTTGATTCCCGATCGGAGCATAAATATGACAAGAAAATCTTTGCTCTTAGGTTTTATGTGTTCATGTTCCTTTTGTATGTATCTAATAATTACGCTGATTTGTGTTGTATATTTTATTGTCACCTACAGGTGAAACTTCAACCGAAAATAATATAGTCAATCATTCTAAGGGCCAAAAACCATACAGAAATCACCAACTTGTATAAAGTAAAAAAAATGTAAAGCTTTTTTGTCCAAACCAATAAAATTCTTCTACTGTACCAGGTTTTCCCATGATATATGGGGTGCGTTTGAGATAAATTATGGGCACAATATCGAGCAAGATATTTCCATCTTAATTACGAATTCATTGATGGTTCTAGAAACCAAATGAAAAATAGCTCTCAGTCATAGTCTCATCTTATTAGCATTCCGCCCCCGTGCGTTTTCCGATGAGTAATTGCTTTCTTAATTCGCGTCATCCATCCTCAAAATAGGGCAATTTTTCTTTTGACTACACAGCACTTGTGTGGAATTAATGGCTATGGAAATACGTAATGAGATTTACAATTGATGGTAATAAAAATGTCGATAGTATATTTAATTGTGGTCACCCTAATGTTGATAGGTACTATTGGTTCGGCTAATTCGCTCATTTTATAATGTGGTCTTTGAGACATATGGAAGTAGGGAACAGGACTTATGAAACTGCTCGTTTAGAAGTATCCTTTAGATATAAGATTCAGCGTCTAGGATTTTAAAGCGTGTTGAAGTCACCAGTAGAGTAGGTACCTAATCTCGTTTGATAATGTCGATGGTTACGGATTTTCATTAGCAGCGCTGGTTATATACGTACTTACATACATGCCTAAGGCTGTTTGCCCATAGTAAGTTCTACTAATATTATAAGTGTGGAAGCTTGTTTATCAGGTAGTATGGCTGTTTGTTTATCCAAAGTATTCCAGAGCGAGAGCGAAAGCATGAAAGAGTAACAAACATTCATACAAACCTTCATTAATATTAGTAGGATGTATCCTTTGTTTCTGAGATGGAAAACATCGTGAAGATGTTAAAAACCTGAGAGTTCTCCATAATTTTTTCAAAGATTAGTCTGCAAATCCATAGCACATTGGACTATGACCTTTAACCCTCTAATGTTAGAGTCCAATGACTTAATTTATAGCACTGTTTATGGGTTATGTGCTAACTTTATTAACTAAAACATGCACGCTATGCACTTATACCATAAAATATAGCGATCAGCGCTAAAAATATATTTTTAAAGCTCAGGTCTAACAAATTCTAAAAAACATTTTCCCTTGTAATCATATTTAATTACAGCAGTCTTTGATGCTGTATTCCTAAGTATTTAACAATAGCGGTTTTGGTCGTTTCGCTGAAAACTCAAGGAAATTTTTACAACTCATAATAATAGCCATAAGGTTAGTGAAAGCGGGGTTTAACAACGTGAAATCGTTAGTCGTTGTTTGCGGACCGGTGGCTTTCTTTTCCCCTTCCTAGGCATTAATTTATTCTCCGAAAATATAAAAGGATTCTGGGGAGACGACGTCGTTAGCGATATTGTAATTTTATTATTTGCAAGTATTTTTCACGAATATTTTTAATCACCGGGTGATCCGATGGAGTTTCACTGTCGATGGGTATGCGATAAATTATAATCAGATGCGATACTTCGCAAGGGGTGTGAGAGACTCCATCCATATTAAGTCCAAGCCAAACTCCTCGAATGGTGGTGAAAGTATCGACTGTATCTACTCATACAGGGTGGTAGGTTTTTTATCAAACTCAATAAAAACAGATCCCAAGCTTTTAAGCTATCACGTAGTAATTTACAAGAAAAAAAAATATCCCCACTTTATCTATAGACACCTTGAAAAAACTTTTATGATTTTATTTTAGGACTTTGTAGTTTTAATAAATATTTACATCTCTGCGCGATGCTGCGGACGGACGGACAGACATGACGAAACTATAAAGGTTCTGTTTTGACAACGGGACCCTGAAAAACGAAACTTATGACCACATTTTAACGTCTACCCCTTCACGGTAAGACACTTTGGTGAGGGAGGAATGAAATCAGATTTCAATTTCAATTAGCGAAGGATCTTCGTGGAATGATCCAAATCAAGTGAATGAGTATTGATGAGTTTGTTCCTTGATATAAATGAGTCATTTGAACGGAGCTGCTCAATCAGACTACGTCTATTATTATTGGTTTGTTTTGGACAAATTACCCTAATTTCCTCTAGCAATTTATAAATTAGCGCTATGTTGTCTTGCTACTCTTAGTTAGATTTGATTAATGAAATGGATTTATTTTATTTTACCGTAATAAATAAGCTTAATCAAATCTAACAAATTAGAGTCGAATCACTTAGTCGATCGATCGATTTGACTCTAACTTGCTACGCATCCTGGGAAAACTTAAGTTGAAGTACAAATTATAATCTTAAGAGAGAGGAAAATATCATACATTCATTCTTCGTTTTAAAATTTACACCACTGCAAAACACATTTTTGATACTTACAATAAATTCCTAAAAATTAAATTGAAAAATATTTTCTAAGACTTAAAAGTTCCCACATAAAAAATATTTTATAACATTTTTGTACCAAAGAAAAAACAGTTCTTTTCAATAATACCTAATATTCTTTTACAGATCACATTCAAACCCTCATCGCTACTTTATTCATATCTCAATTAACATTTCCAATCAGTCTAGGCAGACCGACGCGACGCGGTGACGTGTTATTACCGCCACGCCAACTCGACTGACTATTTAAAAAGAATCAATTAGAGCCATCGATTCGTAATTACAATAATTGCATCGATTGAAGCCATTGAAATATAATGTATCTACTAAAGTACTAGAACAGACATCGCCAACAAAAGTGTCGCGCCGGGTCGTTCAATTTTCAAAATCGAGCCCCCGTTCTCTTTTCAAAATCGACTGAACCCATCGAAAACTGTAGCCAGTTGGCTACAGATCATTGCGCAAACATCGGGTTTGCGGTGTTGGTTCTCTACGCTAGTAATAGCAGATCAATGATCAGTTATTACTAGCGTAGGTAATCAGGTTAGGTATACTGCGTTCGACAATTAGAAGTCAGTGTGCACGCGAGCCACAAATAATTCATTAACCAACCCCATTTACCGCGTAAAATCACTTGCGCTGTCAGTATGACGTTAAAAATTATTAAAGGTAACGATTTCGCTGAAATTGCTAAAGTTCAGAAATAAATGCGCAATTATGTGTATTTTAAAGTTATTTGATTTTCATTATGGAGTGGACGTGATGGTGGACAAGAAGGCTATTTACATATTTTATTTTATAATTATCATTATGCTGTGAAAATTATTTTGATAGTTAGTAAAAATATTAATTTATAATGCATTAACGGTTATTCAGTTGGTTATTCTTCAGTTATACGAATGCTACATACCTTAAAAGACGGACCAAAAAATACATAGGTACATACGTAATAGTTGTGTATCATTTAAATATAAACAAAAACGTGTAAAACTAATAATATTGACAATCCTAATGATATTTTTTTCAATAGAAAATGTAATAACTCAAATTACATTGAATATTCACTAAGTAATTACAAATCAGACAAGATTCGATTATAAATAATACACGAAGAAAATATAATCAGAATCAAGTATCCATTTAAAAGGAAAAATAATTTAGGAATCGTCTAAAAATGTTTCGCGACAAATTCGATTCGTTCAAGTTATTCGTCGACACGAACCAATTAGAAAACTGGACGCCAAGGAAGCCGCAATTAAAAGGAATCCTCGAATATCTTCCGACTTAATGACTTCTTTGCTTGTTAATTCCTTGTCGCGAAGGAAAAAACCCCAAGTCAGATTAATTCCAAGTGCGAGTCGATTGTTTGCATAAGCCTCGGCACTGGGGAAACATCACCTCTTCGCAACCGGCTTAAAAAAATAATTAAAATTCGTAATCACTCTTGACTCGCCCCCTAGGGGGACTGCAGTTCCGTCTTGAGACGACGCTTTGAAAATAATATCGTGGCTTACGCAGACCGATCCCGACGTTCTTTCAACGTTTCAACGAAATTGTGTTACTTTTACATTACAAATATTATATTCCTTCAACCTTCTCCGCGACAGGCTTGTCGAAATGTTTATAGACGCCTTAAAGATTCCACAAGCACGCTAGTTCCAAACTTCCTCGCTTCGTTACGGGTTACCCAAAAATATGAAAGCTCAACTCATCCTTGCATGCTTGATGGCAGTTTCGAGCTCTCTTAACAACATATTTGGGCATATTTCGATTACCATAAAGCGTTTACATGATCTATAGAAGATGCATTCATTGTTTCGATGCCACACGTTCAGCCTGCATACGTTTATACCGTATTGCTATTTATTTTAAGATATTGCAAACGATACAATGCAGTATTGTGAAGTAGTGAAGGCAATTACACTTGAAAGGACCAAAACTCCCATTAAAAATATTTTACTCATACTTTTAATGTTAGACAATGCGCTCATTAAAACAGGTTGAGTAAGCTTAAGATTTTCAGAGTAAATGTGTACATCGTCCAACTCAATAGCATGTAAAATAGCTCACAATGGCCAGACATTTCCTTCTTTCATTCAAAAGAATTCGAGCTTATCACGGTCTTAAATTAATAAGCATTCAAGTTGAGCCAAGTAAAAATGAATAAAGCTCGTAACACCGAACAATAGCGTAATAAGGATGGTGCATTTTGTCTCTGAGAGCTCGCTTGCAAAACAACAATAATTCTTGTTCCCGTGAAAAGATTTTCAGCGTTACTCCACTTGAAATTATTATTATTTTTTTCTTGTCGTCGTCTTGCCATTGTCTCGAACTGGAGGTAAGTAATGAAGGAAATTGGGGGTTCTTGGGTTGTACGGAGGGACGCAAGATTTGCGTAGCCGACCGTCGGCTAATGCCGAATAATGAAACAGCTTTGAGACGTTCCCGCAGAATGGCTCGCTCCGGATTTATTAGATTTGCCCTAACGGAATTAGCCAATTCGACAAAACTATCTGCCATAAAAATATCGCTTGTAAAATTACTGATTTTATTTTGCCCAATGTTTATGAATGTTTCTTCTTGGAGGTTTTCTTATTTAAAAATGTGATGAATTAAAACAGTTCAGTTATTAGTTGATCCTATATCAATCTTGTTACTTAAGGAAGTAAATATTCATATTTAGTAGATATTAATAAAAAACATTTAAAGTTTTGTAACACTACTTTTTTTTCATTATAGTCGTAGAGAAATATTACCTACACTAATTCTAATCAGCAATGAAATAAAATATTGTAACTTCTACTCAAGATTAAACTATATTAATGATGTTTTATTATCTTATTATCTAGTAGCAAAACATCTTTAACCTTCATGTGGCTTTACCATTTAAACCAGGCATCAATATTGCCTCGACAACAAAGTTAAAACAACATCGGACACTTTTTGTTTGCTCATCGTTGTCCTCAATTATTGTCGAACTGTACCCACACGGGGGTGAAGTAATAATCCCGCGACCACTCACACGCGTCCCAAGTCAAACATTACTTTTGTACTTCCCTATTTCCATATCCCCAAAGCGGTTTTCTTCGTAAACTCCTATATTTCTTAGCTTCATACTCGACCCGACTCACGGACTGCCATCCAGCATTTTTAATCTCGTTTCTTGGATCTTTGGGAACACGTGAGCCCCCAACCCCTCTATGTTTACCTTCCGAAATAGTTTAACGGTAACAATTTGCATCTACTTATGCACGGTCCGTCCTCGGTTGTTAACTATGCCCTTTTTCGTCTTTTCGTTTTTGCCCAAGCAATCGTTATCTCCATAGCCAGCCGTACAGTCATATTTATTTATTGGGTCATTTCGCAAATTGTGTTTATAATCTAATCCGATTTTAGGTTCCAATTCTAACAATTATTACTTTATTTTCGTATGGTATATTTTATTTGTGTCTGATAGTTACTGTGCATCATGTTGATTCTCAAGATATTTTACAAGTGTGTTCATAATTTCACATTGAAATGAACTTATGATTGTTACAATCAGCTGATGATAATTCATGAAAACCGTCTGTTACTGTAGAGTAAATATGTCCTTCTAAACATAAAGTAATTTCAGTATTCAAGTTTCTCCCATAAATCATGAATATTTATTTAGGCTTACCTATAACAATTTTTTATTTATATGGTTTAATATAATATTATATCTAATATCAAATATTTACATCAGGTGCTTATTTCTCAGATGTACTATGTGGTATTATGCAGCTCAATTAACTGCCGTCCTCAAACTAAAAGGCGGTTAAGTGACAAAAACAGTTTTTGAGGTAGAGCCAAAAAACGCAGGATTATTTTGAAATCCACCTAGTGATTCTCTATAAAACAATTGTTAATGTTGTCATACTATGTCAAACTCAAAATATATATATTTTTTTGAACTTAAATATTACTAAAGGTCAAAAAAATATCAAAACTGTTAATAAAGTAAAAATTTACCAGATGACATTTAGCCGCCTTTTAGCTTGAGGACGGCAGAATAGAACTGTAGTCGTTTATCAGGTTGCGACATATCTTAAAGATGTGTTTTTCGGCTTCTATGCATTTCGGTAGTTAATTATGAGAACTGAATGAATAGGTACAGCCTTTCTCCGTTTGCATCATATTAAAAGTTCGATAAAGATCACGTGCAAAAATATGAAGTTTGTCAAGCAATCATATGTACACACGAAAGTTCCACAAAGATATGGGCAGGTTAGACGTGGGCCTAATCGATATCCTTATAATGATTGCCGAAGGAGCTCGCATACGAAATAAGGAGGGCGCTTGACGTTGGAGGTGTCCGGGGGAGGGCGGGGGAGATATGAGACGATTTAGATTTTTTCCCTCTTCTATTCTTTCGTTTTTTTGGGGGAGCCCCCTCAAAAAGGGTGAGGAATTTAAGACGGTGTACGATCGATTTTTCGCGTAGGTATGCATTGGTATTCTCGTAATGTCTTACTCGAGATTAGAATTATGTTTTCGAGCGAGGTGAACAAATCAGGAAGTTGGGAATTTGACGTATCTAAATTTCCCTTTCTATTGGTAAGTATTCTTATACTATTTAGTATCGCTAACTTTTAGTGTCGTTATGCTGTCGTGCAAAATTTTGTTGTTGTTAAAAATTTTGTGTAAAAACTATACTAAAAGTGAAGTTTTAGTGAAGGTTTAATGTTCATGGGCTTAAAAATTCGGACGTATCAATACTTTCACTACCTAACGATAATATTATCGTATCATGTCCGCCCCAACTCAGAGTCACTAACGGTTACTTTAATCGCTCCTTAGTAAAGAATCGCCTTACAAATTCTACACTTAGGAGCGATTTAAATACAGTATCCGTTAGTGACTCTGAATTGGGGTGTAAGACAGATCTTGTAATAGTGATAAGTAAGTAGACGTCAAGGCCATAGTTACCATGCCGGACTATGGCGTGCAGGGTAGTGGGTTCGGTTTCCAGCGAGGCAGAAATTAAGTTAGGTAAGTTTAAACATTAAAGATTTTAAAGCAACCTTGTTTAAGTTTCGGCCAGTGTAAATATATTTATATGATTCATACATTATGTTTATACTGAGGTCGTGAGTGTTTGGAAAGCACTTGCAATATTATAAATACATTGTGTTGTGGATGTGTGAGAGTTTTTAAAAGAAACTATGACCTGAAACTTGCCTGTAGGCAAAATGCTAATTTATCATTAATTTAATTCGTTGTTATCAAAACATTAATTTGTAATTTGTTTTTGCCTCTAGTAGTACTACTATAACTATTACATACTACAAATACAGATATAAAGAATAATACTTTAATTATTTCTCCAGAAACAAAGTTGATAATTTAAAACCCGGTCTAAATTGAAGCGGATCCAAAGCGGTTTTACGGTGTCAGCTTCATAATTTGTAAGAAAAAAGAAACAATATTTTCATTCATTAATAGATCACCGGCTCGCGATCACAAAAGCCAAGGCGCGAGCCCGTCAAAGGGGCTAAAAGCCTCCAAGTCCACAAAAAAGTCTCAATTAAAAGCCCCACGGAAGCTTTTAGAAGGTAATCCTTCAAATTGTTTCCAACGCCCCGTCATTAACACGGAAAGTGTTAAAAATAAACTTTTTAATCTTTATTACTCGACGACTGCGCTAAACGGGTTAAATTATTATAGGACAAGCGCTATCTCATTTTTTATTTCTTAACCCTTTGCTGATGTAATTTATTGGTGTCTGGGGAGATTCACTTTGAAATTTAGTCTATAATTAATGTTGTGATTAATGTCTTTTTACATTAGAAGAAATTAATATTTAATTTTAAATTGTAGGTATTGATTTGGGAGTAAGGTAGATCTAATTATACTTTTTAAGGAATTCAAGTATTGAAGAATCGAGATAGATTAATTTAATCACTAACTAGGTAATATCAGTGAGATAGTTCGAATGATAGTGAATAGATCTTCTGATATGATTACTTTTTATCCTTCCTGAATTTACTTTATCTACGTATGAATACTACGTATAATAATAATAATAATATAATACAATACTAATAATATTAATACATAATAATAATACTAATAACTAATAATAATAGTATAATATAATACGTATGAATTTATTTGAAAATTATTAGCAAGCCAATTTCCCTTCTTGTTTCAAAGTGTTTGCTGAATTATGTGTGCAAGTACCTACAGCATTCCGACCAGTCTAACAAACCGCAACAACGGTAAACTGCCTCCTAATTCAGTATCCCCAATTTGTATCACAAATACAAAACCGGATAACTAATCTGAAGCGAACAAACTTCACTAATTACACGAATAAATCCAAACAAATTCCCGCAAACTCTGGCCGGTAACAAAAAGGAATTAAAAAGAAAAAACGTTGACAGACGGAGAAAAAAAACATTCCCTTAACAAGTTTTATTTACCATAAACATTGTTACGAAAACGTAGTTGAGAAGCAATGAAGAAGTTTTACGTCATTAAAGCCAGTAATTAATTCAAATGAAACCGCAAGAAAAACATTTGCATTCGTCCCCCATTTCTTTTTAAAGGAAATCCAAGTCACTCAAGATTTTCCTTGCAAAAATCTTCTAAATGAAAATTAAGCGTTTAATAAACCGACCGGTGTTGGCCCGAATTAATTAATACTTTGCCTTGTCTTGCAAGTTTTTTGCCCCCAACATTTGATATCACTCCAAGGGTCGAGGGGAGTGGCAGCACTTTATAATGGTGTAATAATTAAGACAAAGTCTGTTGTTTCGGCGATAACTCGCCTAATTATTCGTCGAGTCAACTCATTTCGTTTACATTGAGATTTTATGGAATCACAATTTGTAATTATGTAATCACCATCTTATTTAAATGAAAATTTATCGTTTGTGACTTGTCTCGTTCTTTGTTGGGGAACTCTCGAAGCATTTTAAAGTCTGTATTGTAAATCGTCGGCTACTACGTAAGAAGCGGTCTTTATTTGTCGACAAATTAGTCTTGAACAACGCGCACGCCTCACTTTAAGTTCCTCGAAATCGGTTTATCTACCGATCCCAAAGAAGTTTTATAGTTTTTGGATTTTATTCAGCTTTTTAATTACTACAAGTTCTCATCAAAATTACGTAGTTAAGTCGCCGTTAAGGGATAGTTTACAGTGCTTTATTGTTTTTTACGAAATATTTTTGTACATTGAAATTGACTTTGTGACAGTCAAAGACGATAAAAAAAATGCCAATTAGCGAATTGATTCAGATTAAAGAGCACGTCTTGACAAACATTATATTAGCGCCTACGCTCTCGCGGCGCGAGCTTACATCACGAGTCCAGAGAACATGCATGAAAGAATTAAAAAATTCCGCACACAAAATTATCTCCGCATAAACGCCATGTACGAGGCTCGATCTGATAATGTGGCCCATTAATTTGAACAAAGTTCGCGTCGACACACCGCCGTTCGCCTTATAAAGGTGAGGCGACAAAATTTATAAGTTCGATTACTTTAATCTCGGTTAACTTATGCGAGTACAATTTCAAAGCTGACAAAAGAAATGCACGCAATAAATCTCGGACCGCTTATCTGTTAAATATACCTGTATTGTTGTAAGGTGGTGTCATTGTAGAATCTAAAACTAACTTACAGTAATTAATTTAATGAAGCGTCATTGCGAAACACGCGAAGTTTTTTGATCGCGTGTAACCGGCGGGCGCTTCCATCGTCTGACCCGACTTTCGGACGTACAAATTTGTGGAAGCCGCTCACATGATGTTAGCTTACTAACGTTGCACGGAAAAACCTTGCAGTTACTAAATATTTTACGCCAGTAATTAAGTAAAACTTGTGTTCTATATCTCTTTTAATTCCCGTAAAAAGTAAGTGTCTATAAACTACAAGTTACTCCAAACATAATATAAATGCAGCATAAAGAGCAACTACCACATGAGTTCAACCACCTTTACCGCATCATCTCCAAGGATGTCATATTTCGCTCACACAATAGATCGGCTTAAAAATCAGTTCTTAATCAGTTTAACGCTAATGAGGGCGATATGAATTGCGCTCTTAATCCCCGGCTGCGAGCTAATAAATAAAGGTATAAAATCACGGCCATATTTCTCGATTAAGTGCGAAAGTGAGTGCGTTCGTCGATCGGAATCATGCGCGACGGTGGTAGGCGCGTCATTACTTCGCGGATTGGTCACGCGAGTCAGATGCGGGCTGTCCGCACAATTATAATCAAGTACGGTATGGCACTCGTAATTCTAAAGCAATCAAAGGTTTTGCCATCTGTTTGTAAATACATGCAGATCTTCAGCTTCACGTTGGCGGAGAAATTGCAATGGCTTTTTATGGTAGACACGCCGCGTTTCGCTGATGACGACGTTGTTGTCGCGCAAGGATTTACATTACCACAGCAGAACTTACATACAGCTGAAACGCAAACGTTGACTCATAATCATGAGATTATTTTGTAGCACGAGTTAAGGTAACGTGACTTAGCGAATCGGCTCCCATCTCCCAAACTCTTCTATTTAGTATAAACTAAATTGTGTATTTAAATATACGATTTAAGAGGCAGGTACTTAGTATATTCCGATTAAAAAGCGTTCCATAGATATCTATTGTTGACACTGCATCTCCATAATCCATAGAAAGCTTCTTACCATAAATAATGCGTGTAGTCTGCTAACTATAATAGCAGTTGTGCGTAGGCGCTCAGATCGACAGGCCTATCCCGATTGTAAATCAGGGCTGGAAAACTATTACCAGTATTGCCGTCTGACTGATGTTTGGACACGGCCAGCCTGTGTTCGAATAAACACCTCTGATTCATGCATTGTATTCGTTTCGTAATGTTTTCTCTAATGTCATTTAGTCAACGCTATCACTTTACAGATATCGACGCGGCAACTCGACAAAATTGTAGCAAATGGAATGAATTCACGTTTACTACAGAAAGCGTTTAAATTGAAGTGCGTTGTAACTAAAGGGTTTTAGAAATGAGATTGTTTTAAATGTTTGATTTGATTCAGCATTTGATTCAATAGTGCGTAGATATTCTTTTTACTTACAGCTTATAGAAAATTAGAGTTATCAAAGTGAATTGTTCCTCATTATAATACGTAAAATTCCGTTTCTAAACGGAAATCTTCCCTTAATGATCTTCAAGACCGTGTCATGAAGTCAATAGAGAAAATGACTAAAAGCTCTATTTATCGACAGAGATTCCCTGCATTTTATCAGAAAGCTATTCGCAGTAAGAACGAGTTCTTTGAAAATTATAAAATTCTCATCTCTTTTACGGGAGATAAATGAATAAACAAGAGTGGAGTAGGCGTCCTAATAGAGAAATTACTTGGGCATAAAATAAACATACACAGAGGTATACAAGTACAGGTACAGTTGTTGTAAATTGATAGTGGGGACGCCACGTGCGAACATGTCGGTCGTGTTGATTGTAATTTGTAGTGCGCGAGCGCATGTACGAGGGATATTCTCCGCAGCTATATTATTATTTTATTCTGACCAGTAGGCCGTAAAACATGTCCTCTAATCTAAGTACGATCTTAGATCCGCTGAAAACTTTATTGCGCCTACTGTTTTCTAAGCCTGTCTCGGTTTGATTCAGTGTTGTGTTGATGGGAATTGAATATGATATTTTCAGTGTTTGTATGGCTGTTATGAGATTGTTTAGTAGAATAATCGTCCAGTGAGTATTAGATTTTTCTTACGATCTTTATCTTTGAGAAAAGTATCAAAATGATGCCAATAAAATCCATGCTACAATTTTTTTAATGGATTTCCATAATCTATTCCAGGATCTATTTAGCCGTCAAATGACGAGCCACCTTTGCTGGCAAATAAAGAAGAGATAAAAAAGAAAGTGAAAATATTATATTCTCAGTTATTAAAACCTAATTTATTTTTTGAAAAATCAACACAACTTTTCATCATATCTAACAACATTATCATGGTCAATATACAAAAGCAATATAAAACAGATTAGGTATAACATAAATGTTAAGTATTAAATTATTCGAAATAAATAAAGAAATGGACGCAGATTAGACCATCTCCCTGAAGCTGCGCTGAGAGTAATGCTGCAAATTATTGCACTACTTAATTTGAACACGCGAACAAAATTAATGAGTAATAAGACCTTAGTAATCGAGATTTATTATGACAAACATTTTTGTTTTCATTTAAAATAATACCTTACAATAAATACAATTACCTAAGGCTTGATTAAAAGATATTTCGTTAGATTTGTTTGTAGATTTCATATTGCCTTGCCAATGTATGTCGAATCAATGAAATTTATGAAAATCAGCGTTTTCTGGAATAATATATCCCCTATATCCTATTCCAGGTTATGTTTTACCTGTACGCTAAACATGAAAATCCGTTCAGTAATTTTTGCATGAATAAATCTGAATTTTACCAAGAAAAAATAACCAACTTCAAAATAACTCAAAAACTACTCGTCAGATCTCGCTCAAATTTGAGAGAGCAACCACATGACAAGCATCAGCTTTCGATGAAAAAAAGAATCATCAAAATCCGTTCACCCAGTCGAAAGTTCTGAGGTAACAAACATAAAAAAATACAATCGAATTGAATACCTCCTCCTTTTTTGAAGTTGGTTAAAAAGTAACAAACATTCTTACAAATCACATTTATAATATGAGCAGGATTATATAATTGTATTTCTTGTACAAATAAAGAACATTTGTATTGTATTGTAGCCACCTATTTGACAAAATTGTAATGAACTAATAGATAACACGTGCATAGGCCACGCGCAATGTAGAGTTCCGAAGCAGTAACTTTATCGACTATCACTCATTAACTCCTTACGCTAACATAGCCGTGATAGTTTTCCTTGTAAATTCATCATCTCACCTATTTTTGAGAATTTTTTTACTTATCCAACTCCAACCATTTAGCCAGCAGGGAGGGGACACTTGACTCTACCAAAATTAGCACTTTAAAGCCAAATATTTTGCAAACGGACCCGTAATTTCAAAAATGGTCTAAGGTCCATAATATTTTTGGAAGACCTTTTCAACGATACCCCACACTAAAGTTTACGCAAGGAATAAAAAATTCATCGTCATGTTACCTGTAGGGAGGTACCCTGAAAAAAAAATGTTTTTCAATATTTTATTCTACGATTCTGGAGTTTTAATAAATATGTATCCATCCATACCAAATTATAGCTTTCTAGCACTATGGCCAGATCCTTGGTCTCTGCGCTTTGCTTCAGACAGACGGACGGACATGACGAAACTATAAGGGTTCCGATTTTACTTCGGAATTCTAAAAATAAAGGAAGTAAATGACCACTTAAAATTTTAATTTATGTACAAACTTTCCTAATATAACGGCGTAGTTATCCAGTAGGATCATAGTTATTGCCAGCCGAGTTTGGCAATCGCATTACGCGATAATCATAGATTGAGGTCGATCGTTAGCACATTTGCCAACTATGTGGAAATAAACATGTAATTTAACTGCATTATAAGCTGCTACTGAAATTTTAAGCTAACGCATGATAAGTAGTGAAGAAGGTTGCTTCACATAACTTGTAATCGCTTTGAAGGACGTGATATATTTTGACGTGATTGTGCCAGCAACAGTTTTTCATTTCACATGAATGTATGTCGGATGGATGTTAAGATAGTACCTTTCTCAATCTATTAACGTTCCACATCTTTCTCAATGATAGGGTCAGGCCACTGCTAAATTATCAACAGTAAATATATCTACCATAATCTACCATCCTAGTCAAGTGTGGATTCACAGACTTTATACGCCTTCGTGTCTAATGTCTGTCTAAAAGCATAGTATATGCCTATGCATATCCTAAATTCCTACGATTTTTTTGTTTTAAATAGAGCTGCATCTAACCTTATCATAGGATCAGCACAAGGTCTTTTCTGAAGTAATCCTGGAACGCTGTGACATGGGGTTCTTCAAAAAAGGTGTAAAAGGAGTTATCCTTCAGGGTCAGTGTTAAATTGGCGATTCCTCTGGTATTGCTCATATCCATAGGTGACGGTGACCACTTATTACTACGTGGGCAATCTGCTTTTTTGTCAACCCTCCACTCTGTAAAAATATCAAAAATTATTTCTCTTATTACGCAAGACTTTTATAAAAAATACGACTATACTTGGTCAAATATATTCTACATAGGATTTATGTCACTGTATAATGCCAGGTGGGATTCCACTAACAGTAACATAGGTGATTAATGTAATAGATTATAATGGCATAACGCCTACATAAGAATTAATTAAACATAAACATGTGACGCTAACCGGAAACGAGTTCTCGATAGTCTGGTGAAATAACACGAAATTATGGAGTCACAAGTCATCAATGACTTAATTTACTAGATTACTTGTATGTGACTCATCCTAACACTATTTTAAGCCTTAAGCCACTCCCAAAATAAATTGTTAAAACATACTAAAAGTAAAATTATATTATTATTATGTCTCAAATATTTTTCCATCAGATTTATTTTTTCATGGAAGGTAAATGAGCTGGTAAATTTTACATTATTATATTTTTACATTACAATAACAACGCATAATAATTATGCATCGCATTTAGATGAATGAAACAAGTTTACAGTTACATCGATGTGTGTAAACTCATTCGGAGCACATAACGTTTTATAGCGGAATTTTACGGCGGGCTTAAAATGACATCATTTTGACATCAAATAATTTCGGACACAAACCATATTGTTCGCCTCGCCAAAGTCCAAATGGCGTACTGCATAACATCCTTTATGAAAACGGAAGAGCGCTTAAAATCGAATAAATTGAAACACATTTCTTGATGTAACTGTCTTCCCATGTCGTACAGCCATAAACCGAAAACAAGATTATCTCAATTGAAAATCGAACCTGATCCCCTTAATTTAAAGGGTAACTGTGCCAAAACTTTTTTAGTATTCAAAGTCATTGTTAATGCAGGTCTAAAAAAATGCTGTTTTGTTTCATTCATTTATATTCAGGCTCCAAGTTCTAGCTGTGTTATACGTACCTATGTCAATACTACATAACAGTCAATCTACGTCGTTGAATAACTTGCCTACTGTTATTGACATTGCTTCATTGTTACCGTATCGAGTTATCGACGCTATTTTAGTGACAGGACCAACGTAAAGTAGGTATCTCACTAGCAGTTCACGACTATTTTGAGACTGTTGTAAAAGGCACTATTTCTCATGAATGAACCGAGGTGACCGGCGTTGCGTGTGTGCTCCATACTACTCGTGTACAAATAGGGTCACGTGTGTGTGCGTTGGATTTTTGTGAATGGCCGGCGATATCCGGTCCTATAGCATACAGTATCGACCGTACAGGTTTTCTTATCATCTCTCGGACGCTGTCTAAACACAAGATATAAAAATGGTGTTTTATTACTTTTTACAACTCTCTCGATCCATGAATATCGATGAGACGTATCGGATAATAGGGCTTTTGGGGACGAAAAAGCGAGATGTACACGCGTAGGTGTCAATGAGTCTGGTCCTACCACCAATTTAAGGACGGTGACTTTAAAATTTTACATAACAAAAAATATTGTGTGGAGACTTTATTGACGATAAGAATGTGAGCGGGATTCACCATTTTTTTGTAGTAAAGATTATAATGATCATATCTATTTCGGATGGAAATTGGTATCACATGGTGACTGCAGTATCTCAATGAATGATCCGAAATAGGTTTTTTTACGTATTATAATTATGTTAATACTCGGATATCGCTCCTGATTATAAGTGGAGATAAAGTACTAGGTACATATACTTACAACTTCAAGAGTGTGGATCCAGTTCAGCAACTGTAAATATTAGATATCTATTCTTTATCATCTCATCTTCATAATTATCTCTGTAACTCTACTTATTCAACCATTTACCATATTAGGATTACTTGACTTTTAAATAATTAGTTAGATCGTTTAAATATTCTAAAATAAAGTTATTTCTGTTAAATTTGCTGAAAAAGGAATTAATTTACCAGATTCTGGATTCTCCAAAAATGCTTGTGTTGTAAATTAATTTGCAATTTTTACGCAAATTATAATAATCTTCCATACTGGGAATACTGGGATATGCATATTCAGTTTACAAACATATCAGCGTTCAGTTCTGCCATCCGTTGTCTATAGAACCATTGAGCATAATGGCACTTGAATAGTATGTAGATACCTCAGGTGTGATACGAAGATACGTGATAGAAGACACGTAGAGTCAACATAGTTTTCCACCAATCAACAACCCCCGAGACAATAACTAGTAGCTACCCTTTTTGCTTGAATCGGCCGCCGAAATTCTCGGTAGTGTCTTGCCACTTCTTATCCCGGGACCACTCACGGTAGGGATTTGATGAAGGGTAGAGTGACTTTCAAAAAGAATTTGTAACAAATCTAATTCAAATAAAAATATTTGACTTTTGACTTTTGAATGGCTCGTCATGTGGGGCTAAAAAGCTTCTTTTAATTCCTTATGTCCTTTTCTTTCTTCCCCAGCAATACATCAGTGATGCCGTGATGGTGACCACGAACCATCAGGTTGCTCCTCTACTCGTCGGCTGTACATAAATATCTACTAATAATAGCAACAGATACCGTTAAACAGTATAAGAACGGAAACTCCAATCCAATTTTCTACCACCATCGGTCATTTATCCAACTGCCGATTGACACAAGCGTTTCGCACAAAAATACTAATTTAATCTTCAAGTTCATTAAAGTTCAAGTAATATATTCAGCTCCGTTCCGACTGGAACAAAAACCGAATAACCGAGTATTTGGAATCGTGTCGGGATGCTATAACTGCATAAAACGAGTTAAAACAAAGACAACAAATATAAGTATCGCCTGGTTTTGCCATTCCGATACGTTTTTGAAAACATGTTTGAGATGATTCGAGTCTGTGATAATAATGATGTGATAAATGTGGAAGACGTTTTAATGTTTGTGGGTTGAGCGATGCGTACCGGTAATCCGTATATGGTCAATATTTTATGACAAGTTTCCATGATTATAGAATCATAAATAGATCTTACAGCGCTGGTTGTGATTAGGTCTAAGCCGTAAATAATGGAGTTAGGACTAGGTATAGAAACATTAAAGGCACCTAAGTACGTATTACTATCAGCAATGAGCTGTAAGTAGTTGGATTAGTATTTAGAAGGTCTACTTATAGAACTTACGAGGAGCCGAATTCGAATCCTGCATGAACTTCTAATTTCTTAAAGATATGTGTAGACAAGGTTATCTCTTTCCTAAGCAGTGACGTAGGTAAGGAGGCCCAATATCAATATTTGTTGTAGGGCCCCCTCGACTTTAGCTATCAAATATAAAATAAGTGCCAACGTGTGCCAACCGTAGTGGTCCTAGGCCGCTGGCGAGCTTTATTATGGGTGTTTTAGTGGGGGCCCCTATAGGTACGCTGGGACCCCCGTATAATTTACACGGCTGATACGGCGGTAGCAACGCCCCTGTTCCTAAGCTAGTGCAGAAAATAAATTTTGAGGAATCCTTTATACAGGCAGTTCTGTGTAATTATTATTATAGGCCAAAGACTGGCAATATCCCTACACGTGTATGTAAGGTCACCGTGATCACACTTAGTCTCATTGTAAAAGGAAATCTGAGTAGGTACTGAAGTGGGCAGTTACATGATGTGATGGTGAAAAAATATAAGGTCGTAAAAACTAAATGCGAAAAAATTCTCATCACATAACGAAATAAAAGAGCGCAATATAAAACTTACATCCGCGAATAAATTTCATTTTTTATTACTATATTTCTCAAGTCACGTGCGGCCTTCAGCGATATTAGATCAGTATGTTGACTAACGCTTTAAAATAATCCCTTAAAATATTTACATACCTAGTATTAATTAGGACTGACGCTGACGTCGGTCGATGTACGTAATTTCCGTCCGTCCGTCCGTTTGTCCGAAGCATAGCGCCGAGACCCTCAGTGCTACAAAGCTGTAATTTGGCACGGATATACATTGGACATACATATTTATTAAAACTCTAAAATTGTAGAATAAAATATTGAAAAACATTTTTTTCAGGCTTCGTCGCGTACCTTATAATGTACCCCACATTATAAGGTACGCGACGATCGTTGAAAAGATCTTTCAAAAATATTATGTCTACTAAGACCATATTAGAATTTAGGGGTCCGTTTAACAAATATTTGTCTTTAAAGTGCTAATTTTGGTTAGAGTCAAGTGTCCTCCCCCCCCCTCAAACGGTTGAAATTGAACAAATCAAAAAATTAATTTACAAGGAAACTATCACGGCTATGTTACCATAAGTAGTTAATGAGTAATAGTCGATAAACTTACTAAACGGAACTCTTCATTGCGCGTGGCCTGACACGTATCTACTTGTTTAAATACAAATTACGATAAAACAGTATCTACAGTGAGATTGTTTAGAATATACAACTCGTTAAAAAAAATAGTCGATATGAAGAATTGCGCTGCTGAAATAAGCGTCACTGGTCGCACGCGTTGCTCGGTATTGATACGCTCAACCAACGTACAGACGTCCCCATTTGAAACATTTGAAACAAACATTTGAAATTAATTAAAATGATACAATAATGTGACGTGTGTATACAATATTATGACGATATATGTATACAATAAAGGGTAAAAGCTTCCATTACAATCCTACTAATATAATTAATGTGAAAGTTTGTGAGGATATTTCTTTCTCTCTCACGCAAAAACTACTGAACGGATTTACATAAAATTCCGCAAAGAGGTAAACCATAATCTGGAATAGGATATAGGTACTTATTGTCCCGGAAAACGAGGAAAAAGCCGCAGGATATGGCGCTAGTGTTACAGCGCTAGTAGTATACCTATATACCTACGTTTTTTTTAATGATAACAGGTGAAATTAGTAAATTTACCACATGCTGGCAAGTGACCGTCGCCATCAATAAACATCTGCAATCCAAATAGCTGATAGTTACTTAATACAAAAAAGGCTCATTTAAAATTTAATAGTATTGATTACTTTTTAAAACAAGATCGTTACACGGATAGCCCTGTACAGACTATAAAAAGTGCAGCCCCTCGCTCAGAAAATGCCCTCCTACTTAAATAATAAATTTAATGTTAGCACCAAGAACAGACAGAAAATCGAAACAAAAAGCAGCCACCCTTACCAAACGAAGACGGAGTTAGAGCGCAAAACAGGGTCTTGCCTTATCAAAATTTAAATTTGTAAAAAAGCGGGGGCCTCGTCTCATTTCAATAACCGTTATTCGGTATCGTCCCTGCCCCGCGCCGCGCCGCGTCGCGTCGTACCGCACCGACCAGCGGTGGTTCGCTGGAACTATGGCTGATTGATGGCGGTACTGAAACAATGGCTACTCGCTCCCAAACCGAACCACGCGAATCCTAATAAACGCTTTATTTTATTTGTACCAGACTCGATAATAAATATCGACATCGCCTTAGATTCGGGATTATCGCGACCGGTCCTTTCTCTTTTCGAAGTCATTCCCATGCTCGACAATTCTTTCTGCAGTTCTTGTCATGGACTCGTTTTTGTGATATAGTGGCAATGGAACACTGTATTGTGTGGTGATTGCTGGGTATACATTAGTGGGTATAATAATGGAAATGACATTTGAATATTTTGAAAGGATTGTTTGTATTTACGTACCACGTTCTATGACAAGTGGCCAAATGCTCCTAAGGGTGGAAGATTTCGCGGGGTCACCACTTATCGAGGTAGCCTCAGTAAAAAGAGGAGATGAGAGAAAAGTCAAATGAGGTGTTAAAATAGACAAATTTTTGCTATAATTCAAAATTCTAGTAAAATTATTTTTTATGAATTAATCTGCTTTCAATATAATCAATTACCAAATTAACCTTTGTACAAAGTACCTATACGACGATTCAGTTTAAATTTTTATAAAAGTGTATTAATAAACTATGTATTGAAACCATTATTATAACTTTGAAATAATTATAACAAGAAAGCTATTTAATAGTACCTACCCAAAGATGTACTTAAATATTTCTTATACGATGCACACTATAACAACAAACTCTTTACTGCAGTCAAGGATGAGAGCCCAAATTATACACCGCACATAACTTTAATAACACTTCGTATCCAATAATCTTAGGTTTCAACAAGTTATCAATTATATAACTCTTCTATAAACTTTTAACCGCATACATTTTCTGCTGATTGGCGGGTAGTCTCACTTTAGCTTTCATTAAAATCGAGTAACCGCTCGAACCTACGTTCTTAGAATGTCATCAACTTTCATGAGGTATGTAAGCATGACTTACAGCTCACAATTACATACAATTGCAGCTCAATAACTATTACTGGTGTAAAAAACGCTTGTTGTCATACATGTAATAAAGCAGTCGCGATTATTCGAGCATGTGATTATATTGTGGGATGCGCGCAGTGTTTTTATGGTAGTAAAGCAACACTTGTACGTAAATCAATTGAATGAATAAATTCATGTAATCACGCTGCTATGGTTGTAAATTGATCTATTTTTTTTTATTTTCATGTAATTCTAGAAGTCATTTGATAATTAATGACAATAGATAAAAATATTTCACCGCTGTCGCCTGGTGTAGAACATCAAAATAGTCAAATAGTAACGAATAAGCGGATACCCGGCGTGTCCTACTACGCAAAAAAAAATTGTATGGAAAATCTTGATGTCTACGGCAAGTTTTTAAATTATTTTTTATTTATGTAAGTGCTAACACCTGCAGGCCTTATTGAAAAATGTATTACCTACATTATTTATTGACCAAGTTACTTCAGCGCGTTAATTAGCGCGCTAAATTCACCAAATTCGCTTTCGATTAAAAAAAGAATCAACAAAATCTGTTCACCCAGTCGAAAGTTCTGAGGTAACAAACATAAAAAAACAGTCGAATTGAATAACTCCTCCTTTTTCGAAGTCGATTAAAAAAAGAAACAAATTATGTCGTAAAAATTCCTAATTTAGGTACCAATTTTACTCATTTATTTAATTTTTCATGTAAAGATGATACATTTGTAATAACCATAAAATTAAAAAAAAAACATAACTCATAGAAGCGTTGTTAAGTATATAAAGAATAACAATTTCGAAAATTCAATATTTTTTTGTTTGTTAAAAAGAAAAATTGTAGTTATTACTCTTACTTAACAGATTCACGCCTAAACCAATGGATCCAGAAAGAAAGATTAAAAACCAGTGTGATATAGACATCAATTAATATATTATATTATATTAATGAAGTCTCTTAGCAGGCAATTAAAATTTTTATGTTAATACGAAGACAAAACTGACTGTCTCAGAAGACCGGTTAATCGTGAATTTTTATAACCATACCAATAATTAATTAACCAAGACAAAACTAAGTGGTTTTTGATGGGATTCATATATACAGGATTGTCAATGAGATAATAAATATATAAATTAATTATAAAATTATGTATGCCAACGTGATTAGTTAATTATTATCAGGCTATTGGAATGTTGACTAAGATGGCATTTTTATTTGCTTAAAAATAGCAGGTAAAGTGGAAAAATCCGCGAAATATATGTTTATAAAATGTTTTAAAATTAAGTTTCTGTTTAGTTTCTAAGGCTATGACTTTTTTGTGGACCCGATTGTTGCAAGATGTGTCGAACTAAGTTGACAAACAGTTACAATAAACTCTAATGTTATCCCAAGTACAAGAATTATCCCCTTTTAATAAATAATAATAAGAAACGCTTACCTAAACACTCATACCCCGCAATAGGTTTAAAACCTGTGTCGCAGGTGGCATGGACGACACGTATAGGTAACACATTACAATAACACCAATGATCCGAGTACAAATACTCGTATTCATCTGTCACATAAATATCTGCCCCGGCCGGGAATCGAACCTGGGACTCCTCGCTTTGCAGGTAGGGTCGCTTCCAACTAGGCTACAGGGTCGTCTTTGCTCAAGGTATACTCTTTGGTCCTATTTCCATTCATTTCCAAGAAGAACTAAGTATGGCCTAAGTTGTGAGAAATGATGATGAAGTAGACTCAATACAGTGTGTTAAAATAATTGCACGTCCATAAACAATAGGTACACACAGCAACAAGAAAATGATATGTTGCGTCTAATGGCAACAAAAGTGTTGTAATATTACCTAACAAGTGCCTTACAAGCCTAAATTACGACTAATCAACTTTAATCATTTCTAGCTGTATCAAATTGAGGCTTTCTTAGTGTTATTAAAGTAATGACTTGGGTGGGACGTACAAACAAACAAAAATTATGTGCGGTAATTAAAGAAAAGGCTTCATTTGATAATCATCCGATAATAGCACTCGCTACGTGGAGGCAATTTTGTGAAATTATGACCATAAGTGGCGTTTGATTGCGTTTAGATGAACCGGCGTAGTTTGTGATTGATTGCTATAATTTATATTCCTAACAAATTATCACAGCGATGAAAAACAATATTAGTAAAATCAGTCTTGAAATAAATAAATAAAACATTGTATTATCTACTAAAATATTATACTACTACGATCCTACGACACATTTACTACAATATTGCTTCAACATAACTGAAAGAAATAAATAAACGTATCGTATACTAACACGTAAATATATTTCTACTATTTGTATGACATAAAAACCGAAAATGACTAAAAATAACGCCTGAAAACATAATCAAATTTCCATTCACCAACAAATAAAACGCTGAATAAAATAAAAACAATTAACTCATTATTTCGTTAAGCAATTAAGCACGGGTCGGGGCTTGTGAACAAAGGCGACGGGGCGATACTGAAAATTACATTTGGCCCAATTAGGTTCTTCGAAAATTGAATTTGGTGACAATTATACCCGGGTTCCTACCGCATCCGGATACGGGCCGGTCTACAGCCTCCGAGCGAGACAGCGACAGAGAGACAGAGAAAGCAAGATGCAACAGGTGGTCTTTTCGAGCAATTAAAAGCGGGTTTTAATTAGTAGGGGAACTCGATTATTAGCGAATATCGCGTTAGGGCTCACAGAGGAATGTAAACCGCTTCGGCGTTGAGGGAATTCTGCGTTGCTTTTATTAGCCATTGATGAGTTTACAATTTTATGCCTTTCATTTATAGAATGGTTTTTGATGATGTATTATAACGATTAACGATTAAATATAGCTTAAAGTAGTAATCCAACTTTAGCGTATCTTATCATGATACTAGATCGTTCCGTCACCGACCAATACCGTCGCGTATCATACACGGAGCATAGAATGCCGCCGATACATTTCAGTGGACATTGTAGAGCATATTGTGTCACTTTCCGTCCCTGATACGTTCAATGGAAGATCATGATATAGTACGCTGTAGTGGGCAGATTCATTAAAAATAATATATGACTGAATCAAAATAATTATGGCTATTTGCATTTTTTTTATAATTATGGCATACCTTTACATTTTATGGCATACCTCAATAGTTGCCAGGTATGTTAGTGAACTACTCGTACTAAGTGACTATAGTAATGATATCACGTAGAAAACTCCTTTGGTTCAACTACGACTCAGTCGAAGCGAATATTGACATTAACTCCATTAACTAACGTTGAAATTTGAATAGAAAAACAAAATAACTGAATCGTACGCGCGCTTTCTCGCGTAGAGCCGAACGTATTCGGTCACCGGGATATACAAATTTGGACGTTAGGTAATGGAGATAGTACTCAATATAGTAGTCAAGACGCTTGGCTTCAATTCTGTACAAGGTGATGAACTTTGGCTGTGTCTTCCAGGGCACAGAAACTAATTATTATCAATCAAACACTCAAGCCGCTCATACACTTACGCCCCAACTCAGAGTCGCGGTTACTTTAATGGCTCGTTAGCAAAGAATCTCCATACAAATTCTGTACTAAGCAGCAATTTAAGTAACCGTTAGTGACTCTGAGTTGGGCCGTTACGCTCTAAGTTACGAGTACTAGTGCTAACCCCAGTGCTACAAAATGCAACATTAATACTAATTTATAATTATTTAAATGCAAAACATTTCATGGTAACCACACTTGACAAGCTAGCAGGCAATGTAAATAAATAGGCTACAGATTCGTCAGAAGCTGTTTGTATGCTGCAAAATATCAACCCGTCATATTCGAGTCGAAAATAAGAATAAAAGCTAAAAATTACGCATATAAATGTATTGATGAAATACTTGAGTATGTGAATAAATAAATTTAAAATTTTCGTGCTTGTAAACACCGACATTTTGGATTATATTATTTTTTGAAGTGCCACGAATGACAACAATCAATGAAGAATAATTCTTATCCCACCACATCATACCTATTATTCATATTGTAAAATAATTGTACTCCATGATAAGGAGCAAACGTGACAAAATCGTAAAGAAATCATTGCTGGCATTCACGCAGCGAGTTTATATTGTGTTAAAATCTCACTTTATTCAAATAACACGCGCAGATAAACCGTTCAATTGAATAGCTGGAATAGCTCTATAACACAGCCTACGCATAGATTATGACGTCCTTTCGTAAATAACGGCGCTCGGCGTCTGAATGCTTATTCGATACTTAGCTTTTCTTGAATATCTGCATTTCCTTATCAAAAGAAGTAAGGGGCTTTTTAAAGGACGGGGGTGGGACGTGCGCGTGTGTGAGAGCGCTGTGTATGTGTATGACGACTCATCTATATGTGTTAATGCGTTTTCTTTTTACCAATTTTTCCTGTGTGCCTATGTTAGGGCGCGAAAGCAGGACGCATAAATTATTGTGTAAAGAATGAATTAAAGAAAAGAAAATACTTGTTACAATGCTTTTAACGTCTTCGCGCTGGGAAAAATAACTCAGTACATTTACGTACGAGTATTATGATATAGGGTTTTGTAAAACAATTGAATAACACTTGGCAATTATTAAAAAATATTTTAATGTTATCTACTTAATTAAGTTTTAGGTATGTATGTCGTATCTACTAGTGGTTATAATTTCTATGGCAATCTTTCCAATTAATTGACGCTGTAAAATAACACCTCCCATTTATTAAAATGATAGCCTAGCGGTTAGAACGTTAGTCTCCCGAACAAAGGGGCCCGAGTTCAAATCCTGGCACGCACCTCTAATTTTCAAATATTATGTGCGTATTAGAAGTTAATTATCACTTGCTTCGGTGAAGGAAAACATCGTGAGGAAACCTACACACCGGAGAGTTCTCCATAAAGTTCTCAAAGGTGTATGAAGTCTACCAATCCGCACTTGGCCAGTGTGGTAGACTTATACCCCTTACATTGTGAGAGGAGACCCCGAGCCCAGCAGTGGGACAATTATGGGTTGTTGCTTTGCTTTTTTTTATTAAAATATTAAGTAGGTAACTAATTTTAAATTGTCAATAATCTTTAGTCTCCTAAGTAATATAAAAACAAATTTAAAATTCCTTAACATTCCATTTAGTCGTAAGTATCTACTTATCCTCATTCCGACTCATCTCATCCCACAGCATGGGCACCCTACAAGAAGTCTTCGCGCCACACGAACGAAGCTTGCATATTATTTAAACCCACACATCCACACTGTTTAATGTGTGCGTACATCGCTATTCACGATTTTCGCATCGATGGTGTTGTATTGATTTCGTATTGTCGTTTGTCGCGACATGTAAAAGAAAGGGTGTGAGATTGGACGTGAATGTTACCACACGTGTTATTGTTCTAAAATGGGTACGAACAAAAAGGTAAAATGCGTTAAAAATATGGGTATAATTTATAAAGTAATCATAATGACTTCATGATCTCATAGCCAAATGTAGACTCTACATTAGCCGAAATACTTTTTTTCGTATGGGATACCTCAGTGTAAATCGTCACTTACACCCATGAACATCAGTGGATAACACGAAAGTTATCACAGACGTTAAATTTCCTGTTTATTAAAAGAACTATTTAAATTATGACTGTAGCCCAAGAACAGAATTTGAAGGATACTTAAATCTTAATTCTACCAGCCTATATAAATCAAGGTTAGAAATTTTATATAGGATCCGTGTACCTACTCTAATTTCATCCAAAGACGTCACACACTTTTATGTTCTAACTAGCGCTAGGTAGTGCTGATCCCGCGGCTCTACCTGCGTTTTCCGGGATTATGAGTGGTTACTCATAATATATATCATATCCCAGAGAAGTCTACCAATGTGCTAAATTTCATGGAAATCTTTACAGTAGTTTTTCCGTGAATGTGTAACAAACACAGTTTTCATTTATAATAAATATTATTAGGATATTAGTATCTAACACCTGCTTTAATACCTACCACTTACTACGCCATATTCTGAGTGTGACCCTTTTCCGTCATGTAGGGAGCTGCAACTCCGAAACCAATCAAAGAAATTTTATTTATAATATATCTTACCATAGAATTTTAACGTTGTTGCTATGCGTATGACGGAATAACGTTTCTTTCTTTCGATCTAACATTGTCATTTTGCTCATTTGTCTCTATGGACATAAATAAAAGAATACTTACACATCCATTAGTTTGGGTCAGTTGGAAGTTAGAACCTTCAGATAGGTATTGAAACCTCATGAATGTTTAAAACAACACATAATCCCATATTATTAAATTAGTACCTACAATGTGTAAACACTGTAGGTGTTAGAATGGAATTAGTAGCACCGAGTAATATCGACACTGTAAGTTGGTTTTAAACTATTTAAAGAAAAAAGGTTATGGCGTTTTATCTGTTTCACTTTATTTTAGCCGTATTGGGGCAACTTAGAATACTAACTCCAATCCCACGCTGGATGGGTGTCGTAAGATGCGACTAAGTCCAGCCCACTGGTGGTAGGGAGGGACTGTATTAGTAGTAGATATTGATTTTAATTGTTAATTAATACCATTATTACTATTATTGTTTCTCCATGGGGTTCGCCTGGATAGCTACCACCCTTAAGCATGAGTCAGCCACCAAACGACTCGTCGTGTTCCGGCTGGGGGCTTCAGAGCCAGTTCTTTTTTCTTTCTTTCTTTTTTGAAGTTGGTTAAAAATCAAAAGAGCCCTGTCGCCTTACACCTTACAACTCCATCATCCAATAAGCTCATTAACTTCATTATATTGCATTTTCATCTAATTTACATGGGAAACTTAGCTTACGCCTGCAACATAGTTGATACAAGAACATAATTACAGAAATTCAGTACTAAAGTATTAAATGTTAAAAGAGTTGTTTTCTAAACATAGTAAAGAATCCAGAAAAAGGCAGTTCATCGTTCCATTTTCCAATGAAACACATTATTTCATTCTTCTTTGAAAGTGTCTCACATCACTTTGCATTCCGTGTGAACGTACCCTGGAGCAGTAAAAAGGGGTTCCAAAGCGAGCGCCATTAGAAAACGTCTCGATAAGGATGTTCAATCATTTCGGTACCAATAAGGGGTGCGATCGATTTTGCGAAAATGTCACCCGATATCGAATATCGCCCGCGAATACACTTCACCCTCGACAGTTTAAAACTCGCGTGACGCAAGCATACGACGTGCAGTGCAATTATAAGGGTAAAAAATTACCCACTGATATTAAAATTGTTCCTAAGAAAATGAATTATAAAACATTAAAGCATAAAATTAGAGCTTAGCTTTGAGTCAATTAAATTTTTAATGATAGATATTTAAATGGGAAATTACTACTTATTGTTGTTTGAAATTATGTTTTATTTCGTTAAAATAAAATCTGGTGTAATGTTAGGTACTTAATGTATATTATTTTACATACATAATTGTTTTATTTATGAATTCAATCTGTTGTTTCAGGTACTTCCTTCCGTATTTGTGCACCGAATTCTTCGCGAAAATATACGCTACATTAAATAAAATCTTCAGGTAAAAGACTCAAAACTACGTTCGAACAAATCCACTCGAAAATCTTTACAGCAGCATAAAACATGGATAGCATTTTACTGACACTATAAAAATAACTATAAATGTAACTCATCTATCCGTCAACAGATGGCAGTGTACGTATCAAACAGGTTGAAGGAAGGGCCTCATACGATTCTAGCGCTCCCACATACGTGAAGGGAGGAATTTTCTCAAGTTTTCCTTGTTAGAAAGGGTGGTGTTTCTTGTGAGGTTATAGTTTCACAATTATCGAATAGGGGGCGGTGTTAGTGCATCATTATTACTGTATATTGATGAAATGTGTAGGTAATTCACACAAGATACGAATATTATGTTTTTCATTTCATCATCAAAACCCAACCCATATAGCTGTCCCACTGCTGGGCTAGTGGGTCTCCTCTTAAAATGTATCACATAGTGAGAATTTATGTCCAAGAAGTTGCTCTACTAGCCCAGTGCCGATAGCTCTAAAAACGGTAAAAAGTGGAAGAAAATTATAGTAGAATGAAACCTATTGCAAAAGGAAGAGAATATAACGAAGATTATAGGAAAAATAAATTACGGGCGATCTGAGGTCGGGAAGGGGGGGTGAGGGGGGGTTTAAGGGAAAAAAATGGTTTATCTCGATTTCCGGAAAAACTACAAGTCCTATTGAAAAAAGTTGAATGGCAAAGTTGTAGGCAATAAAAAGATCTACAACTTTTGTATTTACACTCTTTTACATAACCTCAAAATTTATGTGAAAAATTAAAAAAACCACGTTTTTGGTTTTTTATTTTTATCTTTTACAAAAAATATTTTTTTTCACGAAATTTGGTGAAAACTTACCTTTGTATGTCCTTAACATACTGTAATTTTTTTGATTCAAAAAAATATTTTTTTCCACCTTATTTTGACCTTAAATCAAAAAAATAACCTTATTTTCAGTCGAAAAATCTCACGTCAAAATATCTTATTTTTTTAAAAAGTCAATAGTCGTTTTGTTCGTTTGAATCTCTTCTTTCTAATGGTATATAAAAACCTATACACTACTATGGTAAACGTTCTCAGAAAATGCAATGAAACGACTACTATTTTCGCATGTTTTTTGCAATCTCATATGAAAATCAATGGAATCCGAAATCATTTTGCGAAAATAGTTGTCGTTTCATTGCATTTTCTGAGAACATTTACCATCGTAGTGTATAAGTTTTTATATACCATTAGAAAGTAGAGATTCCAACGAACAAAAGGACTATCGACTTTTTAAAAAAATAAGATATTTTGACGTGAGATTTTTTGACTGAAAATAAGGGTATTTTTTTGATTTAAGGTCAAAATAAGGTGAAAAAAAATATTTTTTTGAATCAAAAAAATTACAGTGTGTTAAGGACATACAAAGGTAAGTTTTCACCAAATTTCGGGAAAAAAAAATATTTTTTGTAAAAGATAAAAATAAAAAACCAAAAACGTGGTTTTTTGAATTTTTCACATAAATTTTGAGGTTATGTAAAAAAGTGTAAATACAAAAGTTGTAAATCTTTTTATTACCTACAACTTTGCCATTCAACTTTTTTCAATAGGACTTGTAGTTTTTCCGGAAATCGAGATAAACCATTTTTTTCCCTTAAACCCCCCCTCGCCCCCCCTTCCCGACC